>CM059500.1:23827500-28827500 GCA_030378355.1 Eleusine indica | reverse complement strand
CCCGGTTAGTCATAACCATAACAATGCACATACTCATGCAATCCCCAGATTCCCGTATTTCAACTCAAACACCAAATCAACCAAAGTCAATTACTCATCACATATTGCAAACCATGGTACATATCCACCCGGTTTCTCAGTATCTTTTGCCTCCTTTAGTCAACTCATCTTTCATTTCGCACAGATTGGTATGAATGAGTTCTAGTGTCTCCAAGTTTCTTGCCTCCGTAGCCTTGTTGTGAGGCTTACAAGGTTGCTCAGATTGCACGCACGCATGATATTTGGAACCTTTGACTAGATTAAATTTAGAAATTAAATTCAAATTTGCTAACCGTGACATACACCCAAGGTTAACATGACAAAGCTGTGAATGTCAAATATTCGACTCATCCGAAATTAAGACATTGTTCATAATATTATTATAGACATTATCATGCAATGAAAAGCGGAACAAGCCTCGTATCCTTTTCCAACAAATGTCCCATACTTAGAAAGTACACATTTATTTGACTTAAGAACAATTTTAAAACCATCTGTACATAGTAGAGAGCTACTAACTAGATTTTTCTTGATGGAGGGGACATACTGGACGTTATTCAAAAGAACGGTCTTTCCCGAAGTAAGATTCAGAAGGACTGTACCAACACCAAGAACACGCACATGCGAACCGTTCTCCATCAACATTGCTCCAGTCACGCCGGTCTAATAAGAAGAAAACAAAGAAATATCAGTACACACATGAACATTAGCCCCAATATCCATCCACCTCTCAGGCGAATGACAAACTGAAAAAGTAGTAGGTAAATAATTACCATACCCCAATGCTCTTGCAGCCTCGCTAATTACCATGTTTATTAATTTCTTTGACTGAATGAATTTGCGGTCTGGGCACGCATTTGCCCAATGCTCATTGCTGCCGCAAACAAAATAGCCCTCGTTCTTTTCTTTCCCCTTATTTCCTCTTAAATGTGGTAGTCTGCTTTGGCTTCTCTTTCTTTTCCTCCTTCTTACTTTTATTGTGAGATGCATTGGAATTATTTTTCTTCTGCACCACAGTGGGGCTAGAAGACTCAACACAAAGATCAGCCACGCTGAACTCTTGCCTCTTGTGTTTTAGAGAAGTAGCAAAATCCTTCTAAGAGAGTGGTAATATGGACATAATACCTCCAACCACAAACTTGTCAGGCAACACACATGAAAACTGTTTGAGTTCTTTTACTAGTGCCTGTATCTCATGAGCTTGTTCAACTATAGAACGGTTCTCAACCATCTTATAGTCAAACAGCTGCTCCATGAGATGCAACTCACTCCCTGCATCAAAAACACTGAATTTAGCATCCAATGCATCTTACAATTCCTTGGTAGTTTTACATGTGATGTAGGAATCAACATATTTGTCAGCTAGCTGATCACGGCGCCTCGAAACAGGTTGTCGGATGCCTCGAACACACTGATGTGAACAAGGGTTCCCGATCTTCCGAAAGGTTCTGGGTAAGTTGATTTGGTCGGAGGCGACATACAAATCGATCCGGCTTCAGAACAGCATGTTCTAAACCCCGCAATCGCAGCACGACGTCTCCTCTGGTTATCAACCGTCCAAAAGACGATTGACCTCGCCGAGAAGGCTAATCCCTGCCTGCGAATCAAGAACACAAGCAAGAACAACGAAGAATGCAACACAATTGCAGATGTATGATTAAACTCTCGAAGTTGGGGTCTCACAAACCGATGAACGGCGAAACTGTTTATGAACAGAATTGATCTAAGCAAAATCCGAACCCTAATGGTGCGGCGGCGGATGTATATAAAGACCCTAGGGTCGTGCAAGACCCTCTGGACGCGTCCCTAATTGGGCTCAACTAGATACAAAGCCCAAAGGCCAAAAATAGGCGACGCAGCACCGACACAGATTCTAGACTCTCTCTTGTTTTGACGATTCCCGATGACTCCGGATGAATTTTGATATGAGGCCGGCGGCATTGGAAAGGTCTTCTCCTTATCTTTCCGTGCATATGTAGAACGTCCAAATCCGAGTCCGTATGCGTCCTGGGCGACCGTTTTAGTACAGACTGGTCCTGGACCCCGAAACAGACTCGAAGTCGATTTTGATTGGGCCTCCACTTTGGCTTCCAAGCCCTTGCTGGTCCTCCACGTTCCCAACTCCTTCTCCCATCATCTCCTGGTCCTCTCCATGGTTTCTAATCATAAAATAATCATTAGGTAGCAAACCATTCTCAAAAGTAACATATAGCGAAGAACGTAGGAACGAGCTCACCTCTAAATTTAGTTGTCGTGCACGAGCTCTAGTCATTGGACCTTGCAAGTCCAGATTTGGAGGAGTGTTGTGTGTATCTATAGGAGTGATGTCCTCATCATCCTCCCCCTCTTGAAGTGGAGTCGTCCTCGACTCAAGCTCATCCTCTTCTCCCAAGTATGGTTTCAAATCTGAAATGTTAAAAGTAGGACTAACCCCGAACTCGGGAGGCAACTCAAGTTTGTATGTATTATCATTAATTTTCTCTATTATTTTGAATGGACCATCAGCTCTAGACATTAGTTTAGACTTTCTCAATTCTGGAAATCTATCCTTCCTTAAGTGTAACCACACTAAACCTCCTAAATCAAGCTTTACTTCCTTTCTTCCCTTACTACCAGCAATTTTATACTTTTCATTCATCTTTTCAATGCTAAGTCTAGTGGTCTCATGCATTTGCAAAATAAATTCAGCACGCTCCTTAGCATCAATATGAACTCAAGTATATCAAGTGGAGTACGGGGATCAAAACCATACACTACCTTGAATGGACTTATCTTGGTAGTAGAATGTGTTGCCCGATTATAAGCAAACTCAACATGAGGTAAGCATTCTTCCCATTGCTTCAAATTTTTCTTCAAAATAGCTCGCAACATAGTACCCAAAGTGCGGTTCACAACCTCAGTTTGTCCATCAGTTTGTGGATGACAAGTTGTAGAAAATAACAACTTTGTACCCAACTTATTCCAAAGCGTGCGCCAAAAATGACTCAAGAATTTTGCATCACGATCTGAAACAATAGTAGAAGGCATACCATGCAAACGTACAATTTCTTTGAAAAAAAGATCAGCAATATAACTAGCATCATCAGTTTTATGACATGATATAAAGTGTGCCATCTTGGAAAAACGATCCACGACAACAAAAATGCTATCGCTCCCCCTCTTAGTCCTAGGCAGTCCTAAAACAAAGTCCATAGAAATATCCGCCCAAGGAATAGAAGGAACAAGAAGTGGCATGTATAAACCATGTGGATTCAATCGAGACTTAGCTTTTTGACATGTAGTGCAGCGAGCAACAAAATGCTCAACATCTTTCCTCATCCTTGGCCAAAAGGAGTGTGTGGCCAAAATATCCTCTGTCTTCTTAGCACCAAAATGACCCATCAATCCACCTCCATGCGCCTCCTGCAACAACAAAAGACGAACGGAACCAACTGGAATGCATAGGCGGTTAGCTCTAAACAAGAATCCATCATTCAACACAAATTTGTGCCAAGCACGACCTTCTTTACAGTGCAGCAATACATCTTTAAAATCAACATCAGCAACATATTGTTCTTTAATTGCCTCAAGTCCAAAAATTCTACAATCAAGTTGAGACAACAAAGTATATCGCCTAAATAAAGCATCAGCAATCACATTATCCTTCCCTTTCTTATGTTTAATAATATAAGGAAAAGACTCAATAAACTCAACCCATTTAGCATGTCTACGGTTCAAATTGCCTTGAGAACGAATATACTTAAGTGATTCATGATCAGAATGAATAACAAATTCTTTGGACAACAAATAATGGCGCCACGTCTCTAAAGAACGTACAAGTGCATATAGTTCCTTATCATACGTGGAATAATTCAAAACAGGCCCAGTAATTTTCTCACTAAAGTATGCAACAGGTTTACCATCTTGCATCAAAACATCACCAATGCCTATACCACTAGCATCACATTCAAGCTCAAAAGTCTTATCAAAATTGGGTAATTGCAGCAATGGTGCATGTGTAAGTTTGTCTTTCAAAGCATCAAAAGACTCATGATGTACCTTACCAAAATGGAAGTCAACGCCCTTCTTTGTCAACTCATGCAATGGTGCAGCAATGGTGCTGAAATCTTTGACAAAACGGCGGTAGAAACCTGCAAGACCAAGAAAACTCCTCACCTGTGTGATAGTTTTTGGTACAGGCCAGCTCTTTATGGCTTCAATCTTTGCCTCATCTAATTTGGAGGGTGAAGCACCCTCCCCATCACTTCCTGACATCAGAAACACCAAAACAGGAAACAAAAAGTGAAGGTTATCCCTACAAAACTAAACACAGCAAAAGTAAGCTTCTTGCAAAGCTCTTACAAAGTTCTGAAAACAACAAAGCGAAGGATACCAGGGAGAAGTGTTCCACGATTGCAAGGGTTACCAAATAACCTATGTGCTGTCCAGAAGAAGTATGTAGAGCTAGGAAGGCCAAATATATATATATGAGTGGCACACAAATCAAAAACAGATAGTAAAGCTGAATAAGTGCCCAAATAACTTGTCCCTAGTTGCTGGTCTAACTATGTTCTAGAACATAGTGATAGCAAAGAAGAAACAAAGAGACAAAGGGACACAGTCGATAACAGGGGGCTTAGTGTAAAAAAAAAAACCGAACTCAGAAATTTCACGGGGCTAGATGGAGCACTAGTAGGAATCCCAAATTTCTTTTTTTTTTATTTTATTTTTTTGATATTTTTTTCCAACTCACTACCAAACAGGAAGAAACCACAAAAAATTTCAGCTCAAACCGAGCTAGGACGTGGCCTATAGAAAATCTTGAAGTTTCAGAAAACGTCGGGTTTCAACTTGAATGAATTTTTTCTTTATCTTCCCGATTTTTTTTGAATTTTTTGACGAGGGCACACAGGGTATGCTCAACTTTTCGTCAAGAATCTCCTGTAAAAATTTCAGCCAAAACGGACAACCGAGCGAAAAGTTATGGCTGTTTTACCGAAGCGGTGTCGGAATCGGTTATGAAGAACCCGAGGGTTTGAGTAAAATCCGAGTCGGGCTTAGGGTTGGGTAGGGAGTTTTTTTGGTGAGGTGGATGCAGCGGAAAGTGGAATTTATGAAAATTGGTCCGAGGTGGTGAGGGTAGGTTTAGGGTGGGATTAGGGTGGGCGTGTTGATCAATCAACCCTAGCACACAAAGCTGACAAAACCGAGGATGGTGAAGGGGATGGCGGCTAGGGTTGCAAGGGAAACACTACTGACGACAAAAACACAAACTAAACCAGCGACTAAACAAGAACTAGGGCACAAACTCAACACTACGAACTTTGAAATTGAAATATGCAAAGGCTAAACACGTGGTTATGGGCGGGGGAAATTTTTTTTTTTGGTATTTTCAGTGGACGATAGGAAGAACACGAAAACAAAACTAAAGGGTAGTGTGAACCTGACGGTGCACCTGAAGCTCTGATTACCACTTGATGTGAACAAGGGTTCCCGATCTTCCGAAAGGTTCTAGGTAAGTTGATTTGGTCGGAGGCGACACACAAATCGATCCGGCTTCAGAACAGCACGTTCTAAACCCCGCAATCGTAGCACGACGTCTCCTCTGGTTATCAACCGTCCAAAAGACGATTGACCTCGCCGAGAAGGCTAATCCCTGCCTGCGAATCAAGAACACAAGCAAGAACAACGAAGAATGCAACACAATTACAGATGTATGATTAAACTCTCGAAGTTGGGGTCTCACAAACCGATGAACGGCGAAACTGTTTATGAACAGAATTGATCTAAGCAAAACCCGAACCCTAATGGTGCGGCGGCGGATGTATATAAAGACCCTAGGGTCGTGCAAGACCCTCTAGACGCGCCCCTAATTGGGCTCAACTAGATACAAAGCCCAAAGGCCAAAAATAGGCGACGCAGCACCGACACAGATTCTGGACTCTCTCTTGTTTTGATGATTCCCGATGACTCCGGATGAATTTTGATATGAGGCCGGCGGCATTGGAAAGGTCTTCTCCTTATCTTTCCGTGCATATGTAGAACGTCCAAATCCGAGTCCGTATGCGTCCTGGGCGACCGTTTTAGTACAGACTGGTCCTGGGCCCCGAAACAGACTCGAAGTCGATTTTGATTGGGCCTCCACTTTGGCTTCCAAGCCCTTGCTGGTCCTCCACGTTCCCAACTCCTTCTCCCATCATCTCCTGGTCCTCTCCATGGTTTCTAATCATAAAATAATCATTAGGTAGCAAACCATTCTCAAAAGTAACATATAGCGAAGAACGTAGGAACGAGCTCACCTCTAAATTTAGTTGTCGTGCACGAGCTCTAGTCATTGGACCTTGCAAGTCCAGATTTGGAGGAGTGTTGTGTGTATCCATAGGAGTGATGTCCTCATCACACACTCTCCTCTTCAGGAGTGAACTGTTCGGGCTTCCCCTGCGTGGCGTGATAGCAATTCATCGTTGTCAACCACAATATCATCCGTGTGTGCCACCTTTTGTAAAACGTACCATCGAAATTGTCGGGTTTCAAAGCAGCAGCAAATCCTCTAACAGAAATATGCCTATCAGGTTTTTGGATTGTTAGGAAATTAGGCATTTTTAGGTTGAATTTAATCCATATTAATCGCATGATTAATCACATATTTAGCAGCAAATGAGTGATGATAGTTTTGATGATAACCAGATTACCAGTTAAGATCGCAACAGAACTAGTACTAACGAGAAGGATGAAGGTATACCCTACGGAGGGACCAGTGCCATGGGCACCGGCGGCTCCATTCGCACCAGTCATGGTATGTTTGCTTGAAGTAGTCCATCATAGTCGATGTAGGAAGAGGCATGATGCGATGAAGTCCCTCGAACGACTCCTGGAAGACGTGAGCCATCACACCATCAAGCGCTCCCAAAAAACCTGATCCCCCACACCATCCGAGCACGAGTCGTCTTGCGGGAGAGGTTCTGAAGACATGCTCTCCTAAACCTCCGTGCACGGGGATCGCCGGGACAGGGAAGACTCAGAAGACAACTCGAGAGGGAGATGAGAAAGTGGTGATTTCATGATTAGCTTTCAGGCGAGTCCGGGGAGGGATTATATAGTGCATCATGAATTGATGGAAATAAATGCTCCACAATCAACACTGTAATGGAAGGAATAATTGTAAACGATTTCCTTGCATAACAGAAACATTAATTATGACTGTTTCCAAAATTGAAATGCATCCAGCCTGCCACGTCACACACGCACGCCAGCCCCGGCACGGCTCGGTTCATCGGCGGGGCAACGCGCGCGCGTGTGGCTCGCCCTTGACCTCTCTCAACTTCTCTAGGGGATATACTGGTATTCCACCTAATAAATTGAGGCACTTAATGATAAGACAACCTAAGCATACAAGTGGATCATACATGGGACACACAACTCCTATGCAAGCTAGTAATCAAAGAACACGCGGAAGCACACAACAAGCTAGCAAAAAAGCCTACTCATGCAAAGCTACTAGATCATCAAGTACAAGATATGCACACAAGCATGAGTAGTACAATACATAATAGGGTGATCAATCAAGCCAAAGCAACTCCTATACATGCTAGTGATCAAGTGAAAGCTAAGCACAACTAGTAAGTAGAGAAGCCTATTCATGCAAGTCTACAAGGTAATCAACTAAAGCAATATAAGCACACAAGCATGAATAGCACGGTATGTAAATGCGAAAGGTAAAGGCATCAAAATAAGGAATAGAGTAAGAGATGGCTCATGATATTTTCTTCCTGAGGTCTCGGAAGGATGGCGCCTTCCCCTACTCCTCGTTGGACCACCCCTGTCGGAGTACCAGTCCCTCCCGCCACCAAGTGGAGTTCTCGCACACGATCCCGCAATCACTCCCGGAGTGAAGGCACAGTTGCGTCACCGCTGCCACCAAGGCATAAGCTCGCCTCCCTCGAGAACTTGTCGGACTCTCCGAGTCGACACGGGCGCTCACTAGCGATGCCCCTTTCAGCGGCGGGCTCAAACCGTATACAAATGTGTGACAACCTTCACAACCAATCACGATAGGCTCGATCACCGATACCTAACCGGTCTAGGTCTCACCATAGACCAAGAGTAACAACCTAGATCACATCCTTAAGGATACCCTAGCCTTAGATGTGCAGCAATCCTCAAGTTACTCTCACTAGCACTCTCGATATGCAATATCTCCTTCTAGTGCTCTCCTCTTTTCCTCTTGTCTCTCACCAAATGCTCAAAGCAATTCCACTGACCAAGAGAGGTCTCCAAGACCCCAACAACGAAGTTATATAGGCTTCCAACCTCCAACTAGCCGTTGCTCCATGAAATCGACATTCTGGGTGTACTAACCGAACAGTCCGATCACTAGCTGACCGGACTGTCAGGTATTTGCAGTCTTCAGCTCCAACGGCTCTGCCCCTCACCGAGTCTCTACAGACCCTGACTCAGGCAGTTTCCTCACCGAGTCTTCTCATTGGATTTCTTGTTCTCCTAGTGATCGTACAGTCCGGTCTCCACTAACCCCTTTGTCCTGTCACTATGTCCAGAAGCTGAAACTTCTCGTCCTCACTTGACTTTGTTTCTCGGCTTCTCCGAATAGCTCCTTGGCTTCTCCACTGTCACCTAGTACCTGTGATTTCACTGAGCATCCATGCACATCACTGACTAGACTTGACCTAAGAGAAATGACCTAGACCCCCTTGATAGTCCGGTTTTTTCTATGGACTTAAAGCTCTAACAACTAGACAAGTGTTCCCAACACTTGCTCCATAGGTTGTCCTTAGTTTTGATCCATCTCCATCAACACTTGGACTCCATCAAGCTCATCAAGTCTCCATGCTTGTGGTCATTGTCATCCATCGCCAAGGCCACCGTCAACAATCATCAGAGAGTAGAAAAGGTTTCTTATACGAACAACACTCATATAGATATTAATCACATTTCATGTTTGTCATTCATCACCAAAACATTCATACCTCGGAGTGACCTCAATGGTCATGATCCTTACATAAACCCACCTTTGTGATAGTATATCACGATAGTATACTGCAGTAGTATATGTACAACTGTGATCGAATATTTTTAGGTCAACAGTCGTATATTTTCTACCGAGGTCATATATTTTCAGGTCGACATTCTTTGACCACCAGCTAGTCAAACTAGCCTCCGCGATCGTATATCACGGTAGCATATGTACAACCACGATCATATATTTCTAGATCAATAGTCGTATATTTTCTACCGAGGTTATATATTTTTAGGTCGATATTTTTTTGACCACCACTTGCTCAAACCAACGTCCACGATGCGTAGTATATGTACAACTATGATAGTATATTTTCATGTTAACAGTCGTATATTTTCAGGACAACATTTTTTTGACCACCACTTGGTTAAACCAACTTTCGCGATCGTATATCGTGGTAGTATATGTACAACTGTGGTAGTATATTTTCATGTTAATAGTCATATATTTTCTACCGAGGTCGTATATGTTAAGGTTGACATTTTTTTTTACCACCAGTTAGTCAAACCAACCTTCCGATCATGGTAGTATATATACAACCGTGTTAGTATGTTTTTAGGTTAACACTCATATATTTTCTACCGAGATCGTATACTTAAGGTTAATATTTTTTTGATCACCAGCTAGTCAAACCAACCCCCCAATCTTGGTAGTATAGGTACAATCGTGGTCGTATATTTTTAGATCAACAATCATATATTTTCTACCGAGGTTGTATATTTTTAGGTCAATATTTTTTTACCACCAACTGACCATACCAATCTCCGTGATCGTATATCACGGTAGTATATCATGATAGTATATTTTCAACCGTGGTCGTATATTTCAGGTCAATAGTCATAAATTTTCTATCAAGGTCATATATTTTCAGGTCAACTATAGTATATTTTCTAATCGACATTTTTGTTTACTACTAGCTAATCAAACCAACCTCGACAATAGTATATCGTGGTAGTATATTTTCAACCGCGGTGGTATATTTTCAGGTCTATTTACAAACCGCAGTGGTATATTTTCAAGTATACAAATATTTACTCAAGAGTAGACATATAATATCATGGTGTCCATAACACCATCAGGAATAAAGATATACTATCACTAGGATGAGATATACTATCAGCAGGAATAGAGATATATTATCACGATGTCCATAACACCATCAGTAGAGATATATTATCATCAGGACAAGATATACTATCACCAAAAGAATATATACAAATATACAATCCTAAAATACTATCATGGTACACACTATAGTATAGACTTAGAAACAATAAAAGGTAAATACTATTCTAAAACACTATTATGGTGCATGCTATAGTATAAATTTAGAGAGAATAAAAAGTAAAATATTATCAAGGTGCACACCATGTTGGCCCAAGAGAGGAACAGAAACAGAAACAGAAGGCATACGATTGGATCCCCATGGCCCCGCCACGAGCTGCTAAAAATGGCGCATAGGAGGCAACAAGGAGAGCTTCAACCATGCAAGATATGTGAGCTGCACGCAAAGGAAAAAGTATTGCACTTAGGCATAAAAATCTCGTAAAAAAAGAAAGAAAATCAATTAGTATGTATACTCCTCTATCCATATGTGTAATTTCTCGCATATTATTAGCCTTAAAACAGATTACACAAGGTAGTACATATACTACATGAGATAAGTATATATACTACTTGAGATTACAAGAAAATGAATTTTTTTATAAAATACATCAACATCAACAGAAACCATAAATCATAGATGTACTATTACATTGAAAAAAAATATTATTATGTAATAGTGCAATAGCATATATACACTTACTTGGTTTGTTTACAGCTATAAAATATTGCTCTCAAACAATAATATACTAATTCAGTAGTATATGATCTAAATCTGAAAATAAAATTGAAATAAAATCTCCAACAAAACAAAAAAACCAAATGGTTTTCACGAGTCAACATTCAAAATCTGAATATACACGGTTAAAAAAATCAAGAAAATATACCATCGTCATGTATGATTGTCAATACCAACGTTCAACAAATACAACCAAGAACGATTATTTGTGTACTAGAAGGTAGTATATATACTATATGAGATTACAAAATAAATAGAGAGAAGCAATATACGATCATAGATGTACTATCATAAAATATAAAAAAATGGATTATAAAAGGTAGTATATATACTACTTGAGATTATAATAAAATGGATTTTTTAATAAGATACATCAACAGAGATGTACTATTGCATTCAGAAGATACTATTCTATTACAAGTGCAATAGTATATTTACACTTATCTAGTTCGTTTACATGCGCTACAAAATACTGCTCTCAAATAATAGTATACTAATTCAGTAGTTTAAATATGATTTCTATAATCTTCTATGTTGTAAGGTAAAATAATATTAAAAATGGAATACTATGTGGACCTAATGATAACTGAACAAATGACCTGTATATACTACTAACATAAACTATAGCCATATATTATTAATCTATGTGTATACTGTTAATTTGTATCATGTACTATTAATCTGTACAACTGTCTATTAATTTGTGTCATATATTATTAAGGTAAACTTTGGCAGAGGGACATGTTGTTAGCCTCAACACGAGCAATGGCTCTGCATGACCTAATTCTGAAAACAAAATTGGAATAGAAATTTCCAACAAAAAAAAAATCAAATGGTTCTTCAGGAGGCAACATATAAAATCTAAATATGAACCGATGAAGATAAAAATCAAAAAAATATATTTGTGTACTGTAAGATATCATATATATCATATGAGATTATATAAGAAATAGGGAGAAGCAGTATACGATCATAAATATACTATTATAAAAATATAAGAAAATAAATTACAAGAGATAGTTTATATACTATATGAGATAGGATATATACTACTTGAGATTGTAGTAGTTTTGTTTAATATATATACTCCGACTTTCACTTTAGTAATTTTGTTTAGTGTATATATACTCCTACTTTCACAAATAGTATATATACTCCTGCTTTCACAAATATTATGCGCTCATATACTATTTTGATAATAAATATACTACTACAGAGACGAAATATATATACATTTGAGAGATATACTTTCACAAATAGTATATATACTTCTGCTTTCATAAAGATTATACGCTCGACCAGGACTCAATGTTGATAATCTACACACTAAAACAAAGAACTATCAAAGTTGTATATATACTACAAAAATAGTATCTATACTCCTGCTTTCACTTTAGTTGTATATATACTCCTGCTTTCACATATACTCTTTCTATTTTTTTCGAAAATAGTCAAGAACACCAAAAGAAAATTAGTTATAGAAATTTCATCATTTGAAGTATCAATAAGCAATTTTTTCTAGAATTCTAGGCATCAGTTGCATGCTTAGAATAAATTCCAAAGAAAATTACAAAAATAGATGCACAAAGTACAACGAGAATCCTAAATACTATCTTTAAGCTTACACGGTCAACTGTTCTTGACGAAGCAGCTCTCCAAACTACACAGGACAAAAACGAAACAAAAATTAGAGCAGTACAGAGCCTAGTACTGCTTCACGAGGCAGAAAGAGGGAGCAAGAGATCGAAATCAAAGGGGATAAATAGAGAGGACAAAGCTTAGTGGAGCCATGGTCTCCTGTCGCCTTCTTCGTGGCACAGTGCATCGCCGAGCAGCCGCCATACCACACCTAGAGCTACCGTGCAGCATCTATGACCAGCACATAAAAATGGGAACTCATGCATCAAAATCTGATGTAAAGGGAAAAGGAAAAAATGATTTTGAGAGAAAGAAAAGAAACAAAATCAGATCCAGCGGGGAGGAGCATCATGAATCCAAAAGGAAAGAATCCAAGATGTAGATTCAGAGGGAAGAGAGAAGGCCACACCGTACCTTTGTTGGCCTGCACGCGCTCATCTCCTGCCATGGTCTCCTGTCGCCTTCTTCGTGGCCAGCCTCACCGTATCCAGCTGCCGCATGCCGGTGCCCAAGCGCGTGACCAGCAGCTCGACCACGCCGAATCGGATTGACCAGCGGCTCGCCGGACAGCCGGGCTCCCGGAAGTCGCCATCAACGCTGCTGCCACGAGCTTGCCCGCCTTCGTCGATTCTCCATCGTGGATCTGAGTGGTAGGTGAGAGGATGAGGAGAGAGGGGAGAGATTCAAAATGAATCTAGAGAGAGAGAACATCGGGCAAAGACCTGACCTTTCGATACCGCCGGGAGACCTGCCGTCGATGAGTCACCACGAATCTGTGCTGGTGTGGCCGGTGGATCTGGTTGAATGAGAGCAGAAGAGGAGAGACAAAAATGAGATTCAAAATAAGGATGGAAAGAGAGAAATACACATAATTATTTATATATATATTATGTTCGTATATTACTTCGGAACGAAATATATAATCGCGAGCTGAGTTGATTGGGCTGGATCAATTAATATTTAGCGCGCTACGCTTCATATAGAATATATATATATATATATATATATATATATATATATATATATATATATATATATATAACACCCTGGGTGTGTTTTAGTATTCCACACCCCAGCCAACTTAGGCAGCCACGTCACACTCGATCCCTCTCAACCCGATCAAACTATCCAGCGAGCATCCCACGCTAAAAAAACCAACCGTAAAAAAATCTGCTTGGAAAAAACCAGGAGTCATTTATTATGTTTTCATTTAAATATCAGATTATCTCTCACCATAATGGAATTTTGCAGGGCCCAGAGCAACACGCTTGTTCAATTCCTTTAATAGCCACCATAATTTGCTTCTATGTATATTTTCTCCCGTTGTTTGATTTATCTCTCACCATAATGGAATTTTGCAGGGCCAGAGCAACACGCTTGTTCAATTCCTTTAATAGCCACCATAATTTGCTTCTATGTATATTTTCTCCCGTTGTTTGATGCTGTTGTTCCCGTTCCAGGTTTTGGACGGCCGCTGCCGCTGCAGTAGCTCGTTTTGGCCATCTCGACGGCGACTGCTATTGCACCGTCCTCCTGGACGACGATGGCGGCGGCGGTAGCTCGTTTCGGCCATCTCGACATTAATGGCGCGACTGTTGAACGACGGTAAACTCAATAATCCTTTCTAGATAAAAATCAGTGGTTTTTGTTTTACAATTTGGTGTTTCCTAAATCAACCTTGTTTTTTTTTGCAGATGAACGAGGGAAATCGCCTCGTTGCAGGTTTTAGATTGCTACTGTTCCTCCTACGACCATCTCGAATTTTCGATGTTGATGGCCGTAGATCACGTGTATGGCAGGTTGGGCTTCCCTCAACGGCCGCGAGGTCGCGTCGTCTGCGGATGATGGAGATCACATCAATACCATGGCGGCCTGCACGACCTTGGTCGACGGGTGCCTTGCACAACCGAGGGGCCCTCATCGACATCAGCGCATGCCGTTTCTCTGCATCCCTCGGCGACTCTATCCGGTGACCGCGCAGTGACTTCTTGTAGTGTTCATGCGTTCGGGAGGTGTCGCAGATGCTTGCCCTGTCCAAGGAAAAATCCACACGACCACACAGCTCACCATGCAACAGCTCATATTCTTGTTTTTTCCTTCTCTTCCATGTTCCATGCGCAGGTCGCTGAACAAGAAAGGAAGGATATTCAATGCTTCATTGACGATTTGACAAGGCTCTGTCATGTGGATCTTTCTCTGACCAACTAGCAAGGAGGCCAGGACGGACACGCTGGGCTAGGAAGAAAGTTACCAGGAGGGTAGCCAATGTGCTTTGCTTTGTTGCTGTACGTGTCTGTAATATTTTTCCATTTGCAATCAGATTTTTTTTTTCATTTCATCGATATGATAATCAGATTGAGTGGTACACGCACCGAGTCTTTTAGACAAGTAAAATGCTCAAAATAGAAGTTTCTGAAAGCAAATCTGGTTAAATTTTCCGCTCACAGGAGGCACTGCACATGTGGTCATTATGTTGAAGACTAACTAATAATCTGCGATCATAAGTGAATAGATACAAGGCACACCAAATATGATAAACAATATTATCTACTGCATCAATCGAGTTACTATGAAAGATTCTGTGATCAAACATGATTACATTTTGTCCTCACAAGGGTCAATTTTATTCACCTCCAATCAGGACCTTTCTCTCTCTTGACCTTCCATTTCTTTGACTCCTTTTCTACAGGAACAAATAACCAACCCGTGCAAGAAAAAAGCAGGTCACTGGGTTGAAATATTATTTGAAATAAAAACAATCAATTAGAACATTTGCTTTCTCATTCACGTTTTAACCGTAAATCCTATCACACTAATCTGCAGGGAGCAAATTCTCAAAGTTTCATGGTTGATCAAATTCATTCTCAATTGACCAATTACAAGGGTACAGGAATTTCAAACATGTTACTATTTGTGCCTTCGAAACAATATTGGTAATTGATTCCATATAAATATAGTTTTGTATTCAAGCACAATATTACTACTAATGAGGATAAAAAATATTATGTTCACAAACAACATTTTTTTTGCTATCAATCTACGTGAGGAGAAAATACTTGAAGTTTTTATGGTTGACCAGGACTGACCAATTTCATGAGGTAAATTTCATGTTAAAAATGTCACTATTTTTGCGACTATGAAACCGATACTTGATGGCATAGAGTTTATAATTTTTGTGTTAAAAAAATAGAAATAGTTGCGATCAAAGGTAACTTGGTTTGAAAATAACTAAGATTGTCATGGAGACCAGCTTCAGTCTGCTGAATATGAATGGAGGGTACTATCAATGTTTGTTGCATATAAATTTATTTTCAGAACTTTGATAGATTTATACAAATTTCCTTCTATTCGCAGCATGGAATATTTGCATTCAATTATAAAAGGTTTTGTGTGACTGCCGTCTATATCACAAAAATATTAATATCATGAATTAATGGAGTTGATTAGCCATTTAATATAGGAGCCATACTGCTCTCCGGCAATCTCTGTCTTTTTTTAAAAATTACGTTCATGCATTTGCCGAATGACTTCTGACCATAAAATTCTTATTGCTTTAATGATAACGGCATATAAACTTCTACCAGCAAGGTTAGTGAGCATAGAACAAGTTGTGATGATAGAACTTTAACGAATAACGATAATGGTACATAAATTTCTACCAGCAAGGTTTGTGAGCATAAAACTAATAATATTTTATGGTTAGATGAAAAGGATTTTATAATAGCTTATCTGCTCCTGACCATAAAGCTTTTACAGATATGAGATAATTTTTATTTATCATGATTATGTTCATTAAGATGTGTTTCGACTTTCTCAGCTACAACTTTATATTGCCTATTAACTTGTGACCATAAAACGTTTATTATTGCGGGATAAGTTTCTTACAAAAGTACTGATATTTTTACTTACATTAAAAAGTTGTATGATTATAATGTGACTGACACGAAATTGAATCCTCAATTGAACCTATGTTGACCCCAATTCCAAGAGTGCGTGGCTTTACGTGTGAAACATGTCATTATCTGTAACTTGGAAATTAACAAAACCCTGACAGTCATACCCATATAAAACATAATTTTGTGTTTTCAAACACAGTACTATTTGTGACCAAGGTACTTTGAATACAAAACTTTATATTCAGAAACAATAATGTTTGCGATCAGGCCAATGAAAGAGCAAATATTAAATTTTTTATAGTTGACCAGCTTCATCCTAAATTGACCAATAGCTAAGAAAATGTAAATTTTTGAAATAAGAATTACAAATATTTAATGGTTCAAGATAATTTTATAATACTAATATTTTACAGTTCAGTGAGTTTCAAAGGCTAAGACCATATGAACTATGAATATATTATGGTTACATGAAGAAATTTTTACAGTACTATGAAAATGGTCGTTGTTGTTACAGACCACCAAAATAGGATTTTATACTCACAAGATTTTCAAGGGCTGTGACCATAAAACTAATAATGCTAATATCAGTGTGAGGCATCTGAAAATGGGGTTGAAATTGAATGTGCCATTACAGCGGCACGAGGGCCAGCCTCGATAGCCGTCACTAGAGACTGCAAAATTATGGTTGTGAGATTTCTGACATATGAACACAACACAAAGTTCGCAAAGATCATTTAACTCTTGGAATTTTATACATGTAAGATGCTCAAAGTAGTGTACTTTATGCAATCACATTTATGCACATTTCTGCTCACAGGAGTTAGTCTAGCTTCTGTGTTCAGAGATGTTGGTATATTCTACAGGATTTTTCACACTAAGTTAGATGCTAAAAATTGTCAATTGTTTTACAGCGAAACATATTTTTTCCCCCTAAAGAAACACTGGTTGCAGACATGTATTGTCGTGACCTTCCTTCACCTTCCATTATTCTAATGGAATCAGATCCCAATTTCAAGGCTTAATCAGCGGGTCATTAATTAGCGCAACCACATCTGAATCGGTGGAGCAAAAAAACCAGTTGGGTTTGGTGTCCAAGAGAAAAACCCGACTTGGTTTATTCCTGTCTACAGGATGGTGCACCACCAGAGGACACCTAGACACATTACTACCAACCTGGCATAGGGGAGTGATCTAATATATCAAACCCCTGGTGTGATTTAACGCTGATATATATATATATATAAAAGAAGATGCAACCCACTACATGCCATTGATAGCTATTTTTTTTACAATCTCATTGAGCCACATCACCTATATTATCTAAGCCATCTAATTCTTTTATCGATTGAGTCACAACCATCAGATCTTTATCTAATCATACAATTGATGCTTGCATTCACCATCATATATATTACACCTTCTCGCCCAACATCAATGCTGCCTTGTGCTTCCTCACTAACAAATGTTGTGTTCTCACCTCCATAACGGACGAGCTAACAGCCATGCAGACCTTTATTTTTATTCCCACGGTCTCTCATTTTCTAGTTAAACTTGGTCATCGGTTGATTGCTATAACAGTCAAGAGACCACACATTACTCTTAAAATGAAATGGCGTTGCCCTCTTTATGTACATCTAAAATGCCTCCACCAAAATATAATGCTCTACTTTATGAGCCGTTGTCGTTTCACTGCCTTACTTATTGGATTGTACCTTCATCCACATATATATTTCCTATATGGGCCAAGCACAAATGGTATGTCCTCGCACTCATGCATGGACTGCAGTGATAAGCGCTGTGCAGGCGATCCAAACAACATCTGCTGCATTTGCTTTCAACCTCTGCATGCGTGTCAGGCTACCATCACCTACACACACAAAGATATATATGCAGATCTTTCCCTCGACTACAAGATCACATCAATTGTTTAGCCTTTCAGCACGGTCTCTAATTGTGGGCGAAATCTTCATCAATTATTCAGTGACAGCTTGTTCTGATCATGCTCTCCTAGAAATCGGTAGTATTCATGCTCATGTAACAGTACTTGCAAAATTATTTGCATGACTGGACTAATCGCACACACCAAATTATTTTGGATTGAACAAATTAGTAACCCGCTGAATGTTTCAAGGATAACTTTTTTGCATAGCTTTCTAATTGCTTATTGTTCATCGTGGTACATATATGGCCTTCTCTTATTTTGGTATATTTGTTTTCTAGTTTTGCATTAAATTTTCATGAAGTAGTGTTCCTTGCATTATTCTACGTGGTCCACAGGTGTTAGTATTTTTAACAATCATAGATAAATCCGTAAGCGCACGGAAATACCGCTATAGCACTTTCTCAAAGAGTATTCCAAGGGTTATTGAATCCAAGGAACGGTTTAGGTAAATCATAAGTTCTAGTCAATCCAAGGACACAAGAGAATTATATTGGTGTAGGATAGAGTCATTTATCTATAGATAAGCTCCTAAATAAATAATGTTGAAACTCTAATTACTGCTTCGTGTATGGATTCATGCCCGACATAAACAAGGCAACTCCATGTTGGACACACGTCGTAACCGAACGTGGAGGAGTACAATGGATAGATAGGGCTGCCACCACCTACTACCTACCTCTATAGACCGTGGATTACGAGGTGATCAAAGATGATCCCTAACCTAAGCACCACGCCTAAGTTATTAATCACTATTCAATCCAACTAGTATAAGTCTAAACAACTTGTGCAAGATATGACTTTGAACCCACAAGTAAATGAGCACACAACTTACTTAAATCAGATAACTCATGAACATAAATGAACATGAAGACTTACTTGATAAGGCAAGGCTCCGTAGATGTACAAGGTTGAAGTAGAGGGACCACAAACAAGGTTCCACTCCTAGACTCCTAGACTTGTCCTCACTCTCTCCCTAATTCTAAGTACTAAACTAGTCGTACTAGCACCTTTGGAGTGTGGCTCTTCTTTCTCATCTCTTTTGTGTGTGTGTTGAGTGGAGCTCTCCTCTCTTTATATAGGGCCCAAAGGTCGGTAACGAGGAGTAACCACCAAGCACCGACTTTAGGAATTCACTAAGCAAGCACCACGTGGAAGCACGCCCGAAACGGCCTCAAGACCAGGTCGGGCGACCAAGGGGGGAGGTCGGTCGACCTGGCCCTGGGCCCTTTGGCTTTGTGCTTTTGCTGGGTGACTGATAGATGGGCCTCATCCTATTTTATGTCGGTGTTCTCCTATGTTGCACAAGGGAATCACAGGTTTTCGCGTATGCAATCCTTGTGCTGGCTCCTGATTGGCCGGTTGGGTATTTTCTTGGATTGATGATGTGGATTTTCCCATAATTTGTGGATAATTCACCTGCACTTAAATATTCACCAACACTGGAGGAATTTATTAGTAGTAAACTCCTACCACTATGGTTATTAATCATTTTAGCTCTTTAATACAGGTAATTGACTATCAAATTTGGTATTGAAGGACCGTCAACAACTTCCCCACACTTAGCCTTTTACTCGTCCGAGTGAAAGCAAGGACTATGGTGAAACATGGACTTTGATTGAATAGAGATAACACACTCATATTCCTATATGATACCTGTACTTGTGTCATATGAAGTGGCTAACATGCATACCTTGGATAATTGAGAGTTGGAACAGTCTTGGCTTCAGGAGATTCCTGCTCATGTTAGCGACACACCCTTGGTTTTCAAAATATTTTGCAAAATGAAAACTAAGTCTTGCTCCTCATATGTTTTCTCTCGATTGCTCAAGTGGTTGTATTTTCCTTACTAGGTCATTGCAACTTGCCTTTTTTCCTACTTCTACAAATAGGCTTTTTGTGTAGCTCAAGGTAGGGAAAATTGAGACATACTTGTGTTTCATGTATCACTAAGTCAAAAACCAGATCCAAGGACAGAAAGCAAATCATGAATTATGTCTAAGCATGTGCACATTGATGAAATGAACAATGGGGACTCTTTCATGCTTCTCTTTTATTCAGCGAGCATATGGCTATCTCTTTTTTTTATTATCAAACTCTTCATGGAGCATGAATCTTTTTTTTTTGTCACACTCTTCATGGAGTGTGAATCTTTTCTCTGTATTTTGTGATAGCCATATTCCTACTTGGATAGAGAGCAATTGAAATGATGGAGTCCTTTATTCTGTGGATGATGACATGGGGTGTGCACATGACTTAGGACAAAAAGCATAATGAGCAACTGCCTAGGGTCACAACAATTTGACAAAATTCAATGAAAGCATCAAGCACCATATGCAATAGGATTATTCATTTAGAACATCATATGGCGCTGGTAGGTAATTTTCAACCACATGAGGAGTAGACTTTATAGATTTTATATTTTCAAAAATTTCTAAGGGTGATTAGTAACATGAAGCAAAAAAAAATTCCTAAAGTCTTCCATATCACAACAATCAATTATCTAGGATGCATGAGTTCCTAATGAATAATTGACACAAGCAACGGGCATGGCACAAAAATAAAAGCATGCAAATCTTACCAATCTTAGTCATGTTTCAATTTCAGGAGTTTCCACAAGCCTGTTTAAGTTGATTTTAATTTTCATGCAAAGGTTTGGTATAAATCAATTTAAAATAGGGGAGGATAGGAGAGGATGATGAGCAAACCAGACCATGGTACGAAGATTGGCCGGAGATGGGCCATCTCTTGGTCGGGCGACCAAGAGGCCAAGTTGACCGACATGGTTATGGGCCTGTCTAGTCTCATGTTTTGCCAGGTGGCCGAGGTGACGGTGTTCATCATAGGTGTTGTCGTGTTTCATCACCTTTGCTCGTCTATAAGTCGTGAGTCCTCCCACACACTTGTTTTGGCGACTGCCGTCTTGTAAGGTTCATGACCATTGAGGTTACCCCAAGGTATGAATGTTTTGTTGATGAATGACAAACATGAAATGTGACTAAGGTCTACACGAGTGTTGTGCGTGTAAGAAATCTTTTCTACTTAATGATGATCGTTGACGGTTGCCTTGGCGGTTCATGACAATGACCAAAAGCATGGAGACTTGATGAGCTTGATTAAGTCCAAGGGTTGATGGAGATGGAACAAGGCTAAGGACAAGCTAGGATCAAGTGTTCGGAACACTTGTCTAGTTGTCAAGGCTAGTGTCCATAGAAAAAGTGGGACTATAAAGGGAGTCTAGGTCATGTCTCTTAGGTCATACTAGTTGGTGATGTGCATGGATGCGCAGTGAAATCACATGCACTAGGTTGCAGTGGTGAAGCCAAGGAGCTATTGGAAAAAGCCGAGAAACGAAGTCAAGCGAGGATGACAAGTTTCAACTTCTGGACAAAGTGACCGGACAGAAGGGTCTAAAGAGATTGGACTATACGGTCATCCAAGAAGAAGGCAGATCAGAGAGAAATTATTGCGAGGAATCTATCAGTGTGAAGACCCATAGAGACCGGATGGTCCGGTCTACAGACCGGACGGTCTGGTCTGTATGGATGAGCACGGGACAGAGAGGAAGTAAAATGGACGCTCTTTAGAATCAACAAAGATTGAAGAGACCGGATGGTCCGGTCAGCGGAGAAATCAGCAGGAGACAGAATGCAATGGCTCTAGAGTAGTCATTCAGATGGAGACCAGATGATCTGATCAGGTAGTGACCGAACTGTACGGTCTGTACGCCTAGAAAGCTGATTTCATGGAGCAACGGCTAGTTTAAGGTTAGAAGCCTATATAGACTCGTTGTTGGGGTCTTGGAGATCTCTCTTGGCCATTGGGATTGCTGGGAGCATTAATAGGTAGCCAAGAGGAAAAGAGAAGAGCACAAGGAGAGGATATTGGATATCATGAGAGTGCTAGAGAGAGTAACTTGAGCATCTATCCACATCTAATGCTAGGGTGTCCTTGAGGGTGTGATCTAGGTTGTTGCTGTTGGTCTATGGTGAGACCAATACTAGTTAGGTGTCAGTGATCGAGCCTATTGTGATTGGTTGTGAAGGTTGTCACACGTTTGTACATAGTTTGAGCCTGCCATTAAAAGGAGTCCGGCAAACTCTCGCGGGAGGAGAGCTTGTTCCTTGGTGGCAGCAGCAACGCAACTATGTCTTCACTCCGGGAGTGATTGCGGGATCGTGTGCGAGAACTCCACTTGGTGGCGGGAGGGACCGGCACTCCGGCGGGAGTGGTCCAACGAGGATTAGGGGAAGGCACCATTCTTCTGAGACCCCGAGAAAAGAATCATGAGCATTACTTGACTCTCTCGTTACTATAATGCTTTACCTTTCACATTTATGTGTCGTGCTATTCATGCTTGTGTGCTTACCTTCCTCTAGTTGATTACTTTTAGACTTGCATTAATAGGCTCCTTCCTTGCTACTAGTGTTTAGCTTCCGTATTTGATCACTAGGATGTATAGGAGTTGCTTTGGCTTGATTGATCACCCTTGTATGTATTGTGCCACTCATGCTGGTGTGGTCTAGTTCTTTATCGTGTAGCTTTGCATGAGTAGGCTCCTTTGCTAGCTTGTTGTTTGCTTCTGCGTGTCATTGATTACTAGCTTGCATAAGAGTTGTTTGACTTGTGTGATCTACTAGTATGCATAGGATGCCTTTCCTTTCATAGTACTATTCTCTTGCTAGTGTGATCACCACTAGAATTGTCATAGGGATTGATTGAGTGTTCGGTTTTAGGAATTGGCGAATTTGGTACATATTGTGAGTTCCTGATTCACCCCCCTCTCGGTCACTCCATCCTTTCATGTTTTATTGAAAATGAAAAATGACTCTACGGTTTTATGGGTCTGATAGAGTCACAAATTTATATGATTTTATTTTATTTTTGTCAAGGCATAGATGCTAGCATCATCTCTAAACCAAGATTGAATTGGGTAATGATAGAACTTACTTCCAGGCACTTACCGACTCCCGCACACTTGGATTTTTGTATCTTGGACACGAAAAATGAAGTGTGTGGTGTTGTAGCTTCCTCATAGCGGGTTCCATCACCAACAAGCATCAAGGTTTTGGATTTGATGCAGCTCCCTTGTTCTGAGGACTTGTATGACCATCGTTCTTCTTAATCTCAACCTAGAAGGGTTAGCGACCAAAAATACCTGAAGGCAACATATCCCAAAACATGCACTTGCTTAATATGGGAAATTATTGATAATCTGGACTATCTCTCGGCAATGCTTTGTTTATGGTCAGAAGGTTGACCATGGGGACTACTTGCTGCAGCTATTATTGGCGATGTAGTTCCCAATTCATCACTAATTTGTTGATGAGTCATTGATGTCTCAGATGCTATTGCTGAAGTACAACTACGAGTTTTGCAATATTTATGATAAACAAATGCACCTACAACCATCCTACCAAAGGTTTTGCAAACGAGGGTCTTTTGGTGGTTGTAGTGCTTGTAGATGATCTTGGCACAAGGGGTGACTAACTCAAATATTTTTCTCTAGTCTCTAGAATCAATGACTCAAGGAATTCTTTGGTCCAACGATTATCCTTCTCAACAATTTTTTTTAAAAGGCTTAATGGTCGATCGAGGATCACCATCAAGAATGGAGTAAGGAGGGCCAGAGGAAAGAGCCTTAGGCAAGAGAGATGATAGTTTAGTTTTAAAAGGATGTGAATTCTCTCTCAAACCATGATCTCCTTGTTTAGAATGCTTCGTGCCCTCAAGATGAGAGAATTTTAGTGATGAAAGTGGAAACACAAACATCACTGTCTTGAGTGAGCAAAGCTCAAGATTATAACTCACTGTTGGATTTCTTATGCAAGAGGTAGCTGTGGCGAAAGCAAACTTCCTAAGCTCTTTATTAAGGCTCTCATGTGATCTACCTATTTGATAATGCTTTTCTACTGGTTAGCCTAGGAGAAGCTCAAAGTCAATGGTAGCAAGAACATGGAGGTCTATGCAAACTCCATCTTTGTCATAGGGATTGGTTGAGTGTTCGGTTTTAGGAATTGGCTAATTTGGTACATATTGTGAGTTCCCGATTCACCGTTCCTCTCGGTCACTCGATCCTTTCAAGTGGTATCAGAGCCAAGTGCTCATTATAGGGCTTAACCGCCTTGAGTAGTGACTGTATTGAGTTGGGATGTCATGGTACATGGAAGGATCGCTTGAAAAGCTACCTAAATGCCATGATTCTAGATGAGCTGATGGATACTATTGTAGACTTTGCCAATACCTTTACCGATGATATGTGTATGACGATGATGTTTGTGGTTGTGCCTTGTACTAGTGAGTGCCAAGATTCTTCTAGGGATAACTTGATTGGTTGCTCTACTAGTGTGTCTAATGTGATAGTTGATAATGATGTGTCCCTTGACCTTGCTTGCTCTCCTAGCATGACTAGTATTAATGATGATTGTGAGCCTTTTATTGATCATGCTAATGATTCATTTGTTGAGGAGTTCTTTTCTTCTCATGCTAATGATAATGAGGACTTAATTGACTCTCTTATTCGCTTGTGAGGTATTGTGGATGAAATTGCAGCAACTAGAAGGCCCTTTGTAAGGTTCATAACCATTAAGGTCACCCCAAGGTATGAATGTTTTGGTGATGAATGACGAACATTAAATGTGACTAATGTCTACATGAGTGTTGTGCATGTAGGAAATCTTTTCTACTCTATGATGATTATAGACGGTTGCCTTGGTGATGGATGACAATGACCAAGAGCATAGAGGCTTTATGAGCTTGATGGAGTTCAAGGGTTGATAAAGATGGATCAAGGCTAAGGACAAGCTATGGAGGAAGTGTTTGGAACACTAGTCTAGTTGTTAGGGCTTTGAGTTCATAGGAAAAACCGGACTATCAAGGGGGTCTAGGTCATGTCTCTTTAGGTCATGCTAGTCGGTGATGTGCATGGATGCTCAGTGAAATCACAGGCACTAGGTGATAGTTGAGAAGCCAAGGAGCTGTTTGGAGAAGCCGGGAAATGAAATCAAGCGAGGATGAAGAGTTTCAGCTTCTAGACGAAGTGACCGGACAGAGGGGTCAGTGGTGATCGAACTGTACGGCCACTATGAGACCAGAGAGAAGACTTGCGAGGAATCTGTCTTTGCTGGAGTCTATAGAGACCGGACGCATTAGACATGTCTGACACATGGAGTGATCGGATGATACGGTTAGTACAGGGAGATCAGCAGTGGGAAGAGCCATTGGAGCCGTGTCTACAGCAACCGGACGGTCCGGTCAGGCAGTGACCAGACAGTCCGGTTAGTTGGCCCAGAAGCTGATTTCATGGAGCAACGGCTAGTTGGAGGTTGGAAGCCTATATAACTTCGTTGCTGGGGTCTTGGAGACCTCTCTTGACCAGTGGAATACCTGAGAGCATTTGGTAAGATCCAAGAGGAAAAGAGGAGAGCACTAGGAGGAGATATTGCATATCTTGAGAGTGCTAGTGAGAGTAACTTGAGCATCTTGCACATCTAAGGCTAGGATGTCCTTGAGGGTGTGATCTAGATTGTTACTCTTGGTCTATGGTGAGACCTTGACCAGTTAGTTGTCGGTGATCGAGCCTATCATGATCGGTTGTGAAGGTCGTCACACGTTTGTACACGGTTTGAGCCCGCCGTTGAAAGGGGCATCGCTAGTGAGCGCACGTGTCGGCTCAGGGAATCCGGCAAGTTCTTGAGGGAGGCAAGCTTGTGCCTTGGTGACAGTGGTGATGCAACCGTGTCTTCACTCCGAGAGTGATTGCGGGCTCGAGAACTCCCCTTAGTGGCGGGAGGGACCGGGACTCCGGCAGGAGTGGTCCAACGAGGAGTAGGGGAAGGTGCCATCCTTTCGAGACCTTGGGAAAAATATCATGAGTCATCTCTTACTCTACTCCTTACTTTGATGCCTTTAACTTTCGCATTTACATACCGTGCTATTCATGCTTGTGTGCTTACCTTGCTCTAGTTGATTACCTTGTAGACTTGCATGAATAGCTTCTCTACGTGCTAGTTGTTCTTAGCCATCACTTGATCACCAACATGTATAGGAGTTGCTTTGGCTTGATTGATCACCCTAGTATGTATTTTGCTACTCATGCTTGTGTGCTTATCTTGTACTTGATGATCTAGTAGCTTTGCATGAGTAGGCTCATTTGCTAGCTTGTTGTGTGCTTCCGCATGTTCTTTGATTACTAGCTTGCATAGGAGTTGTGTGCCTCGTGTGTGATCCACAAGTATTCTTTGGTTGTCTTTCCCTTTATAGGATTATCTTGTTAGTGTGATCACCATTAGAATTGTGTAGGAGTTGTTTGAGTGGTCAGTTTTAGTAACTGGCAAATTAGGTACATAGTTTGAGTTCCTGATTCACCCCCCCCTCTCTCGGTCACTCGATCCTTTCAAGTGGTATCAGAGCCAAGTGCTCATCATAGGGCTTAACTGCCTTGAATGGTCACCGTATTGAGTTGGGATGTCATCCCATTCATGGCTAGGTCATGGCTCATGGAAGGATCGCTTGAAAAGCTACCTAAGTGCCATGATTCCGGATGAGTTGATGGATTCTCTTGTGGACTTTGTCAATACCTTTACCGATGATCATGTGTATGATGATGATTGTGTGGATATGCCTAGTTCTAGTGAGTGCCTAGATCCTAGTAGTGATGATTTGATAGGTTGCCCTGCTAGTGTGCCTATTGTGATGAATGATAATGGTGTGTCTCTTGATCTTGCTTGCTCCTCTAGCATGACTAGTACTGATGATGCTTGTGAGACTTTTATTGATCATGCTAGTGATACACTTGTTGAGGAGTTCTTTGCTTTTTGTGCTAATGATAATGAGGACTTACTTGACTCTCTTATTCGCTTGTGAGGTATTGTGGACAGAATTGGAGCAACTACTTTCGAGCTTCCCAAGTTAGTGATTGTCGAGAAGATCCTCACCTTGCTCTCTAGCAGCAAGCTCATCTACATCACCCTTGATCTCATCATGGACAAGAATCTTTCTGATGATGATGTGATCGGGCTACTCTTAAAGGATGAGGAGATCACTGCAAGCTTGACGGGGATGCATACATTCAAGGCAAACAATGGAGCATCTTCAAGCAAAGGGAAAGAAGTAGCTTCAGGGTCAAACTTCTTTGAACCATCCACAAGATTGCCTTGCAACAGCTTCTACAACCCCTTTGGATCAAGACCTACACCAAGCTCTTCATCAGGCACTTCATCAAGCTCTACCCCAAGTGTCATTCCATGTTCTACTCCAAGCACTTCGGGTGAACCACGCATTGGTGTGAGAGGAGCACCAACCACAATGCTCACACGATCATTTGAGATGATCAATCTCACCACTATGGCTCGGGCGCCTCCACCTCCTCCACCACAAGATCACCTTTGACATCTTCGTCGAGCTCACCAACAAGATCTCTTCTTTCAATTTGATGAATTTGTGAGAAATCCGAATGATGACTTTTGTGAGACTGTCTTGAGCATTTATGATCTTGTGTGCAGGATATACTCCTTTCGAGGCCTACGGAGGATCCCATCATATGAAGTGATTGATAGACTCCTCTTACAAATCACAACTCCTGAGAGGGGTTTCTTACTCTAGGAGGTGATCAACAGAATGCATGAGCTCTCAATTGAGAGAGCAATGGAGATGATACTTGTGCTTCACACACAAGTGGGACACATGCTTGAGCACGTCACTAGCCTCTATGATCCTCCCCACTACTACATCACCCTCGATAATGTGCACATTGGGGATGGTCATGGACATTGGAGGTATCGTGCTCCCCACCATCCTATACTGAGGAGACTTCAGTAAGGGATTGCAAGAATCCCAAATTATGAGGATGGTCTCATTCGACATGATGAGGTTAGTGAAGGTCAATTGAGTAATACTTTGGTTACTAACCCTTCTTTCTCTAGTGCGTGTCTGATGGCTACTACCAGGGACAACTATAAGAGTGGAGGTACTCACTGGATACTTGATAGTGGGTGCACCCAACATATGACCGGGAAGCCAACCATGTTTACCAACATTGATGAAGACGAAGATAGTGAGAAAGTGACTTTTGGGGATGACTCAAAAGGGAGAGTTAGAGGCTCAGGCAAGGTGGCCATCACAGAGGACCTCCATCTCTTCAAGGTCTTTCTTGTGGAAACCCTCAATTTCAACCTTGTGTCTATTGGTCAGCTTTGTGACATGGGATTCAAGTGCACATTTGATGAGGATGGTGCAATGATTGAAAATACGAAGAAAGGGCTAGTATTTCATGGAGTAAGGCATGGGAACTTGTATGTCACGGACTTCAAATCAAGCAACATGCCACCAAGTACCTGCCAATTCACCAAGACAACTAAGGGATGGTTGGGGCATAGGAGATTGGCACATGTTGGAATGAATCAGCTCAGAAAAGTGGTCAAGAGGAATCTAGTTGAAGGAATCAAGGATGTGACCTTTGAAAAGGATAGATTGTGCAGTGCCTGTCAGGCTAGAAAGCAAGTTGCATCTTCACATCCCACCAAGTCTTTCATGTCTACATCTCGTCCTCTTGAGCTCTTGCACATGGACTTGTTTGAGCCAACACATTACAAGAGTCTGGGAGGGAATCTATATTGCTTGGTGATTGTGGATGACTTAACAATATACACTTGGACTTTCTTTCTTGTGGACAAGTCTCAAGCAAGTGACATCTTCAGAAAGTTTGCACGGAGAGCAAAGAATGAATTCATGGCTAGCATTATGAAGATAAGGAGTGACAATAGGACAGAGTTCAAGAACACAACAATGGAGGAATATTGTGACAAGAAGGGAATCAAGCATGAATTCTCCGCTACATATACTCCCGAGCAAAATGGGGTAGTGGAGAGGAAGAACAAGACACTCATCACCCTTGCTCGTGCCATGTTAAATGAGTGTGGAACTCATGAGAGGTTTTGGGCGGAAGCAATCAACACAGCTTGCAACACCTCAATCCATGTCTATCTCCACCGGTTGTTGAAGAAGGCACCATATGAGTTATTGGTTGGACGGAAACCGAATGTTTCCTATGTTTGGGTCTTTGGCTGCACTTGCTACATTCTCAAGAAAAGGAAGAGGCCCAGTAAGTTTGAGAGCAGAACTGATGAAGGCATACTTGTTGGGTATTTGGGGACTTCTAAAGCATATCAGGTCTACAACACAGCTACAAGATGTGTGGTGGAATCTTATGATGTGCAATTTGATGAGTCAAAGAGTTCTCAAAAGGAAGATGAATTTCATGAAGTGAATATTGGAGATGAACCAATAAGCGAAGCTATGAGGAACATGCCCGTTGGCGACGTCTTACCCCATGAGGTCAATGATGATGATATTGGTGAGCCCTCTACTCCACCACCTCAACCAACCTCATCCTCCGAGGTGCAAGAACCAATCCAAGATGCCATTAACACACCCACTAGCTCCTCCCAAGATTCATTGAGAGTGCATCCACCTACCCATGAGAGAACCCAAGAGAGGAGTGAGCCACAAGTCTCCCCACATATTTCACATCGAGCCACTTCTCCAAGCTCTTCACATGATACTTCTTTATCCACTCCAAGCTCAAGTTCCAAGACAAGAAAGCATATGAGTGATTCCACCACCCCACTAAGAATCCAAGACACTAATATCTCAAGAGAGCGAGCAATCCATGATGCACAAGATACTTCACCCAGACCTCCTCCCACTCAAGAAGAACCTCTCAAGGTGTTAGGACAAGGAGAAATCAATACAAGCCCAACTATTTGAGTGAAGGAAATGATGATGAGGTAAATGTTGCAATTGAGAACTTCTCCTTCATCTCTATGATTGAGCCCACTACCATTGATGAAGCTATGGATGATCACAAGTGGGTAATGGCTATGCAAGAAGAGTTGAACAACTTCAAAAGGTGCAAAGTGTGGAAACTTATTGAGAGGTCCAAGACTCATATTGTTGTTGGCACGAAATGGGTCTTTAAGAAGAAATAAGATGAAAAAGGGACCATTGTCAAGAACAAGGCTCGCCTAGTGGCTAAGGGATATTCTTAAGTGGCGGGTATTGACTTTGAAGAAATATTTGCTGCTGTGGCCCATCTTGAAGAAATTCAGATCTTACTTGCCTATGCATCACACTATGACTTCAAGCTCTATCAAATGGATGTGAAGAGTGCTTTCTTGAATGGAGAGATCAATGAGAAAGTCTATGTGGAACTTCCGGGGTAAGAACCCTAAACATCCAAGACATGTGTACAAATTGAAGAAAGCTCTCTATGGCCTCAAGCAAGCACCAAGGACATAGTATGAACACTTGAAGAACTTCCTTCTCAAGAATGGCTTCAAAATTGGAAGTATTGATAGCACCTTGTTCATAAGACATGTTAGGAAGGACCTCTTTGTGTGCCAAATCTATGTGGATGATATCATCTATGTGTCAACCAATGAGAAATTCAATGAAGAGTTCCAGGAGATGATGGCTAGGGAATTTTAAATGTCAATTATTCGAGAGTTGCATGTGTTCCTTGGTTTTCAAGTCAAACAATTAAGAGAAGGGAACTTCATCTATCAAGAGAAGCATACCAAGGATCTTCTCAAGAGATTCCACATGGAGAATTGCAAGCCTTTGCACACACCTATGGCGACAAACAAACCCTTGAATGATGATGCAAAGGGTAAACCGATGAACCCCAAGCTGTATAGATCAATGATTGGGTCCTTGCTCTATCTCACTACCTCAAGACCGGACATCATGTTTAGTATGTGCTTATGTGCACTCTATCAAGCAAATTCAAAGGAGTCATACTTGAAGGTCGTGAAGAGGTGTAAGGACCGAAGGCGTACCAAGAGGGGGAGGGGGTGAATCGGTAAGCCCACCACGAATCTGAATACTTCAATTCACACCACTAGAACCTAGCAATCGTTGCAACCAAATAGTTCTAGGAGGCCAAGACCCTACACATGCTAGTGTTCATGATGAGAGTGAATGTGGAAGCTAAACACACTAGCCTATGCAAGCCATAATTTAACCTACTCACTAGAGCACACAAGTGCAGAATAGTAAAGAGAGGGTCAAGAAATGCTCATGATTTTTTCCTAAGGTCTCAGAAGGATGGCGCCTTCCCCTAATCCTTGTTGGTCCACTCCTGGCGGAGTGCCAGTCCCTCCCGCCACCAATGTGGAGTTCTCGCCCACAAGCCCGCGATCACTCCCGGAGTGCAGACACGGTGCGCATCACCGCTGCCACCAAGGCACAAGCTCGCCTCCCTCGAGATTTTGCCAGGCTCCCCGAGCCGACACCGGCTCTCACCAAATGCTCCACGCAACTCCACTGGCTGAGAGAGGTCTCCAAGACCCCAGCAACGAAGTTATACAAGCTTCCAACCTCCAACTAGTCGTTGCTCCACGAAATCACCCTTCTGGACGCCATTGACCGGACCGTCCGGTCACTCCAGACCGGACCGTCCAGTCTCTTCTGGAACGGCTCCCAGAGCTGTTGGCTTCACTATCCCTGGCGATTTCTTATACTGACCAGACCGCATGGTCAGTAGACCGGACCGTCGAGTCTCTTCGCGTCCTGTGCATTCTAGAGAGCTCTGAAAACTGCTTCCTCTCTGTTCTTGGCAAACCTCTATAGACCGGGCCGTCCAGTCTCCATGGACTTCAACCCAAACAGATTCCTCGTAGACTCCTCTCTAATCTCATAGTGACCGTACAGTCCGGTCTCCACTGACCCCTCTGTCCGGTCACTACGTTCAGAAGCTAAAACTCCTCGTCCTCGCTTGAATTTGTTTCCCGGCTTCTCCGAACAGCTCCTTAGCTTCTCCATTGTCACCTAGTGCCTGTGATTTTGTTGAGCATCCATGCACATTACTGACTAGACATGACCTAAGAGAAATGACCTAGACCCCCTTGATAGTTCGGTTTTTCCTATGGACTCAAAGCCCTAACAACAAGACAAGTGTTCCCAACACTTGCTCCATAGCTTGTTGTTAGCCTTGATCCATCCCCGTCAACCCTTGGACTCCATCAAGCTCATCAAGCCTTGATGCTTGTGGTCATTGTCATCAGTCGCCAAGGCAACCATTGTCCATATGATTTGTAGTAGAGTTTAGAGATGATAACTGCATGGACAACACTCGTGTAGATATTAGCCCATAATTTCATAGTTGTCATCAATCACCAAAACATTCATACCTTGGGGATCCAATCATCAATGGTCATGAAGCTTACAATCTTCCCCTTTTTGGTGATTGATGACAACCACTACTTATCATAATCTTATCATAAAATAACAAGGCTAAAAGAGCTACACTACGATCGAGAGGAACCTCAAAAGCATAAGCAAAGAACATACAAGGTCCTACTCAATCAAGCATCATCAAGAGCTAAGAGAATGAAAAGAGAGGCACACTCTAGATGATAATGCATGCATCTCATGATAGGGATATTGATTAAAGCATAAAGACATGCAATGCAAAACATTAATGATGATATGCAATAGGTTAGCATGGCAATGCATAGGAAATAAAAGCAAGCAATCATCATCATGGAATCATACATAGGCAAATAGGATAAATAAAGCAAGACAAGGCACTGCGTATGAAAATAAATGAAGTCAGATCAAGATAAGTCAAACACAAGCGAATGAAACCATGACTCATCAAAATCCACAAACATCTCGATAAATCCATCAAAATAAGATCAAAAAGTATCGAAGTCCCAAAACCAATGTACACGTATGCTTCCTCTAGATACATGCTACTATCTCTCGATCGATAGGATCACACTCCCACTCCCTCTATCTCTATGTCTTCTCCCCCTTTGGCAATAAGCACCAAAAAGAGATGAAGAGAACAACTAAGTGCTCCTGGTCGAAGAAGGTGGTGGTGCAGCGACGTCCTCTGTGGGCTCTGCTCAGGGCTGCTCCTGTGCTGGGTCCTGCTACTCTGCCTGAGCCTATGTCACATGAGTGTCCAACTGCTCAAAGTACTCAAGGTCTACTGGTGACTGAGACCCTCTATCCTGCCCTGCTGGTGGAATTGTGGATGTCTCCTCAGTAATCGTTGCCTGAAGAAGAGCAAGGTCATCCACATCCTCCTAAGTAAAGCCTCGGCGGACAAGATCCTCTGCTACCTGAGGTGTGACAAGAGAAGTATCTATAGCAGAAGAAGGTGGAGTTGTAGCTGTCTCTGGGGCTGTTTGAGAGTCTACTCGAGTAGTGTGCACAACCTCTGAGAATGTCAGACTCCTGACTGGTAACTGCTGGTGTGAGGTGGAGGGTCCTGCCATCTGCGTGGTAGAAGAATGGATCAGTGAAGTAAACAACACAGATGCCGAGAAGGTGGACACGGGGGAGAATTGAGATAGAGAGAAAGTCTGCCTGGCTCCCCCTGTCGGTAACACCCCTGAGTGTGATAACAAACCACTGGATTGTGCGGTCATCATGGCAGTGAAGGGTCCTAGCTATGTCGGCAGCTGCTGAAATTGTGGAAGAGTAGAAGGTCCTGGCTGCTAGCTGGCCTCTGGGTGAGCTCTGCCATTTGTGTCACAAGTGTGGTCACCAGTGCCATCTGCTACCTCTGGAGCTCTACTTGTCCTCTGATCAACTCCATGATCTGACGTCTCTCCTCAACTGAGCTCTGGATGAAGTCACCTAGGCGTCCTGCAAGCGCTGCTATGGAGGCTACATGATCTGTCTCTAACACTGCTAGCTAGGGTGGAGCTTCAGTGCTAGTTGACTCAGGAACCACCGTCTCTGGATGAGCTACCTGCTCATGAGTGACTGGGGATGACTCCTGCTCCTCCTCTCCTGTCTGCTGACTCGAGGCTGACTGTGATCCCCTGGGAACTCAAGGTGAGTAGCTCGTGGTCACCTCAGGGAATGCCTCGTACTGCTCCTTAGAAACAAGCCCTAGTCTCATCAGAAGATAGCCAATGTACGGCCCCTAGACTATGTGTCTCCCTCCAACTCTCTTATAGATCACCTCCTCCATCTCAACTATCATCAGATCTGCCAAGTCGAAGTGTTGTCTCCTCAGGATAGCTGCCACTGCCCATAGGTGAAGAAGTGTGAACTCCTCTTTGTATCCAGACCTAGGGACGATAGTCCTGGTGACTATCGCTCTGACCACCTTTGCCTCTGTGGTGAGTCTTGCAGGGCCTCTGTCAAATCCTAGGGTGTGTGGTGGTGGAAAGGCAACTGACACCATCTCATCTGAAGGTACCATCCCTCCCTGTGGTCTGCGGGGTGCAGCAAAAGTCCCATAGGCACTCCTATAAAGCTGCAAGTCCGGAGCAAGGAGCCCTAGTGCAGCTATGAGGTCCTCCCTGGTCAAGCGCTGGGGCTCTCCTCTGTATAGGAACCAGATCTCTGAGTAGTCTTTGGCTACCCATAGTGTAGCATAGAACTCCATGACGATGTCCTATCTGTATCTGTATGGAGAAGTGACTAACTCTGCTAGTCCAGACAAGTACGTAAAGTACTGCTCCATGTTGGTGCTTGTGGCGCTCCTCATGGCCGGGTAAGTCGTGTACTGCTGCGGCACGAAAAGTCCAACCTTGCCCTTCCTGGTAAGGTAGCGTCTCAAACCCTCTCCTATCCTCCTCCAGAGCTCTGTCCAGTACCTCTCTCCTGCAGCAGGGTTCCTGGGGACTGGAACCCATTGCTCGAAGGAGACGAGACGACTCCACTTAAGGTCCTTGGCAGGAACCTTAAGTATGTCTCCCTCTCCGGCTGCTGCTACGAGTCACTACAGTCTCCTGATGCACACCTCCAGGTGCACTGCGGGTCTCCTACTGACCTCTGGGGTCCTGTCTACACTGGTTGCTCTGTCTCCTCCTCCTCCTCAAACTCCCATGACTCCTTGGACTCTGACTTTGAGCTCTCCTCCTCCTCGGACTCCTTTTGTTGCCTGGAGGATCCCTTCTCTGTAGGTCTCAATGACATCTCCTGACGAGAAGCCAGAGTACTCTGCGACCACGGTGGTAAAATAATTCCTGTAGCAAAGCCCTGAGCTGTTGTCCTCTGTCTGGTATTCCTCATCAGACCTTGTGGATCACTGTCTGGCTGCACTACGATCAACCGTGTCCTGGGCGTCCTGCATGCTATCTCCATAGCATCTAGGTGTTGTGCAACCCTCAAGGCTCTTTCTGACTCCGGGTCTAGCCTAGTCCTCTTCCTGCTCTTGGGCTTCTCTGACATCTTTCCTTGCCTTTATCCTAACCTTAATCCTGCCATCTCTACTGCTGAAAACTCACTGCATGCACGTAGGTATAGACAGGATAAGTATAGAACCTATATAAATCTACGAGCAAAGCATCGCTAGGTAAGAATGCGTAATAGAAACCCTAGCACTGAATGAAGGACATGATCACTAGATAAATAGGACAATGTGACAATAGTGATCATCAACTATATGTGGCTGGTGTGAAACATCTAGTGTGCAGTCAAATAATAGGCAATAAATCTAACTGCAGACTAAACGAGAGACAAACCCTAGGATTGCAATTAAAAGATAGGCATGAAATTAATTGCAAACTAGGTAGAGCCAATTAATCCTAATTAATGCAACTAAACACGAGCAATTAATCTTGATTGCATCAATTAAGGAATTTTCTTGAAATCAGGGTGTAAATGATGAAAGGAGGATAGCTCAATACCCTGGGAGTACAATCGACGAGAACCTCGGAGAACACGCGACCGATCACGAGAAAAGGTGAGATTTTTCTTGCCGGTAATGGAGAAGGGGGAAAATTGCAAGTTTTTCCCTTGTCCTTGCGATGGAGCTCGGCTCTGTGACACTTGCAGCTTGCGCGGGGGGGGGGGGGGGGGGGGGGAGCAGAGAGGCAGCGCTGGAGGGACAGTGGCAAGGCGTACGGCGGTGGCTCTCGGTGAGGTGCAGGCGAGGGCGGCGCTAGGGTTTGCGCGGGCTTGCGCGATGCAGCTGCACGGGTGCACACGAGGGAGCGAGGTCGACAGCGTCTGGCGGGCACGGCAGGGCGCGGCGACGGCGGCGTCGGCGGTGGCTTCGGTGAGCGTGATCTCGGTGTCGGGATGGGAACGAGGAAGAGACCAAGGGTCTTCTTTGACTTTGACCTAGGCCAAATCTTAATGAATGACTGAGATCAACTCAAGGATGGATCAGCGTTCACAGATGAAAGTATATTACGTGTTTTCAACATATTGACCGGATGGTATGGTATCTAGACCGGACTGTCCGGTCAGTTCCCGAGTCTGCTGGCGACTCACACAGACCGGACGGTCTGGTCTCTAGGACCGTTCTGTCCGGTCTCTATGACCAGACTGACTCAAGACATTGTGCACTTTGCACTGATCAGTCTGTACGGTCCAGTGACCGGACTGCACAGTCACTATAGGAATTTTCGTAGAATCAAGGAATTTCTCCATTTTCCAAGTGCCCTCACTTAACACCCAAATAAACACCACACTTGGAATATGGAGGAAACTCTCAAACACTCCTTTTCAAATAGCGGCTCTATATGGCCTTATAATTTTCACAAATGCCAAATGAAGAATCGAGCAAATAAGAACCAAAGCAATTAAGAGCCAAATGGGTATGTATGAGTCTTAGTCCATGAACCGTGCGAGTGGGTTTAACCTCCGAGTTCATAAGAGCTTGCTCAATGGGCATGAAGCACAATCCTTTCCTTTGGTCACACTTGTGGAGATGTAATCTCATATTGATCATGAGACACAAATATCTCTAAATGTGATAAGCCTCCTTTGTGTTTCCTATATGGTGCATGCAACAAGCATTTTACATATGCAATGAAAGTAAACATGCCATGTGAATGCAAGCAATATTAAATAAGACACAAAGGAAACCTAGCAATGTCAAGTTTGAACCCCTCTCAAGCTTACTCACTATAAGCCATACCCTTCCCTTAAGAGAAGTCAAACCACAATCTCAAGCACTCCAACTTGCTTATAGCTATCTTGAGTGGGTTAGACATTGAGTAATTTTTATGTGTTTTTCTTTTAGTTATTTACACATGCATGGATGCAAAGCATACTAGTCACAAAGGAGTCCTAATTACCATGCAATGCAATAAAAGAAAGTTTCACATATCTCAGCAAATATTTCCACATCACATACAAATTTGAATTTCCACATAACATATAGATTTGTACTTGCAAAATCACATATACATTACATTCCACACTCAAAGTTTCACATTGCAATATAATATATAGACACATCAAAAAGTGTCAAACACATCTAGCTTGCTCGATGACTAGAGGCAGCCACAAGCCACTAACTGAAATGACCAACACAATATCAGTCTTCAAGTTGCTTTAACCTTGGTACTTATGTGTCCTTCACTTTTGTTTCAGCCTTGTGGTTTCCGAGTCCTCCACTTGCTTCATCAAACGCTCCAGTGAGCCATGGTTTACGATCAGTCTAACAACAAAATACAAGATAATAAATCAGAACATATCAAAGAATAAGATAATGCTTAATCACTACCACAAGCTACATACTAGATCAGGCTAGTCTAGAGGCTTCTAAAATATGCTATACTTAAATAATTAAGCTAGTTAGGACAAAGCACAAAAGAAAGCTAGTATAGACCAGCGGATAAAGATTAGCCTAGGAATGTGACAGAACAAGTATAATTTCGAAATAACATAACTGACCAACAATTACCAAAGCAACAAGACAGTTTGATACTCTTACATTAAACTGACCAACAATCAAATTCAATTGAACAATACTCTACAAGAGCCAAAAGCCCAAAACCATCTCCATCTCAATATCACAACACCAAAGATCAGTGAAAATGAGTCCAAGTATAGGGTAACTTACAATTACTTTCTTGTACCATGCGCACATGCAACTTCATCCAATGATGTATATACTACCTTTTTTTTTAGATTGAAAGAAATTTCTACTAACCAAACTGTGCTGCAGAATTGTACAGAATCAAGATCTATACAAAAAATTTGCAAATACTGTTAGATCATGATGATTCTAGAGTTTTTTATGAAACAATATTTTAAAGTTGGTAGCCCAACTCTAAAATGCACCAGTGGTAATTTAGTGAGGAGAGCTAATGACAGCAAAATCTGATGGGTTCAATTGCGAGTTCAAAATCATCAAACATTTTGTTTGCTATGCGCCGTAATAATATCCTACACAAATGAAAATGCATGCATCACCAGGAATTTTTTGTAGTTGACGAAGGGAAAATTACTGTTATCAAATAGCGACACATGCACCATTTATGATCAGGTCGAGTTCAATAAACAACAAATAGACTACACTGAAATCCAACTAACATATCCACAAGTCTCATGGTTATTTGATTTTTAGTAACTTGTCCATGAAAGACTCATAGTGTTTACTTCACTGGTTCACTGAATGTTGAACAAATAAAGTCGTACCTGGGAATGTCATAGGATTATTCCATTGATTTCTCACAAGCATGGGGAACCTGGCTGGTATCTTGAAGGCCATAGACTACAAAACACCGAGTCGGCGGAAAACTCACGTACCGGTTTTGGATACGGTGTCCGACACCGATACGTCCCCGACACGCCTTCGATACATGTCGAGAGAGTATCGGGCAATTTTTGAATAAAAACAATTAATTTGAATTTCTGACACGTGGGCGACACCTTCCCGATTCGTTGGGCCAACATTTTGACACGGCCTGGCCCAGATACCCGGCCCAATTAATTTAAATTTTAATGCTTGATTGCTTGCTGTCTTCCTGAATTTAGTTCTTTCATTCATTTTGTAGATATTATAGTGAGCAGTGGCTCAATCTAGGTGATGGTCGTGTAGTTCCACACAAGGATAAAGAGATTTCACAATTGAGATTAAGATGCTTTAGGAAGTTTTTTCCAGACCGGCAGATTTGAAGAGGATCAAAGATGAATACACAATGTTCTCCATTTGTACTGAGGATTACAATGACTACGATTCTATCTTTCTGATGTATTATTGATTTATTTTTATTTTAAAAAAATTACATGCGTGTCGGCGAATCGGCATTTTTGAGAAATTGCCGAGTCGACGTGTCCGACACGTATCGTGTCCGATTCGGGTGTCCGAGTCGGTGTAACGTAGGCCATAGAACTCAGGCATCTAAAAAGGGTCATTTTGAATGATCTATACAACCAGTAAGTCATTTAGCATCCCAACTAGTTGTTTGGCATTATAGGTTTCTTACAGAAGCAATGAAATTTTGCAATGCTTCCATCATTTTTTTTTAATTCAGCAAACTGGCGAGCATGAAAGTAAGGCATATACATAAAACGGCTTCACCATTTATTAATACAAAAACATGCAGTTTGCATTCCAAGGAGACTTCCATGTTGCTTTGTCACACAAAAGGTTTAGGTAGTACTCACCACATTTTGGAGCATCTGCATATGTTGCTTCCTCGTCTAGGTAGTGTTGTGTCCATGTCCTTCGCTGATCTAGGGATGAACCTGTTGCTCTGTAGTGCATGTGCAGGTGAAGGTTAACCAAACAAGCTAGGCCAGACAGTTCATCAAACACCTTATGCAAGTGCAATGGGAATCTAAAGGAGATGCATGAGTTGGAAGAAGAACATCATTGACAAAATTGACACGGGAGCTCGATCTGTCCCTGGCCACTGTGCTGCCCGCTTGCCTGTAGCCGCTGCCCGTCGCTATAGTGGAAGGAGTCGCCCGCGTCAGAGGCAAGGAGGAGCCAATGATGAAAGGGACGCTGGGTTGAGGCACCTCACGAAGAAGCTCCTCCTCCTGATCAATGCGCAGCTGGACTCACCAGATCTGCGGCGAGCCTGATGGACCAGCTCCTCCTCCGAAATCGATGATGAACTCAGAGATGAGGACACCGAGGAGCTGGTCAAGGACTATGGATCTACAACGGCGGGCAGGCGGTTCGTCGAAGGCTTGTGGTAGGGCGAGGGGATGACGAGGGAGGTGGGCGCACGACGGCGAGATCTACCGGGCATGATGACGGAGGCCGGCAGATCAAGATCCACCGAGATGGGTCAGAATGAACAGAGAGGAGATGGAGGGGATAAGCCGTGAGCACTAAGGTTTTTCAGTCTCTTGTTAGGACTTGGTAAAAATATGTCCAGTCAGTGGCTCTATACACAGTGCCTCGGGGCTTCTGGTCGTAGAGACCGGTCAGAATGGTCATAGAGACCGTACCATCCGGTCTGCACAAATGCCAGTAGACCCAGAGCTGACCGGACAGTTCGGTCTAGAGACCGTACCACTCGGTCACTATGTTAAAAACACGCAATGCACTTTCTTCTATGACCGTTGATTGACTCCTTGATAGATCTTGGTCGTTCGTCTAGTTTTGACGTACGTCAAAATTTCTTTTGGTCGTACCTCGTTCGCTGGACCGAAGCCAAGAGCTCGCCCCCACCTCGTTGTTCCCGCTGATGCCGCCTTGCCTCTAACACCGTCGCCGCCGAGAACCTCCAGAGCTGCCGCCACCCACGATTGCCACCCCCGCTACTTGCCCCTCGCCCCTCTTTCCGCACCGCCGCTCGCCCTCGGCTCTCACTCCTGCGCAGCCACAAGCAGCCGCCGCCGTGTGTCTCGTCGCTGCCTTGCGCCTCACCGCCGTCGGCCATCCAGCGTTGCCTCTACTCTCTCTCGTGCGCGCGCGCCCAGACTCACCTCGCTGAGCTCCTGTGCACCTAGGGCAAAGGTTTTTCCCTTTTCCCTCCACCTCCATTGCCGACAACCCAAAAACTTTGGTTTTTATTGGTGATCGGTTACGTGTTTTTTCCGTCTTCAGTTTCGACGATCTCCATGTGATAGCAGTCAGCAGCAGCAGAGATGGCAGGTTCAGGTGAGGATAAGGGCAAGAGCAAGATGCCAGCAAAGCCAAAGAGCAGGAAGAGGACGAGAATGGACCCAGAGTCTGAGAGGGCCAGGAGGGTTGCACAGCACATAGAGGCCATGGAAGCCTCCCGCAGGACACCTGGATCACTACTAATCACAGGTACTCAGGCAGAGGACCATAGGGCTAGAGCTGTACATAGGGATCAGGTTGCCACCATTATCGTAGGGTACTCCGACTTCTCGTCAGGAGAGGTCGTCGAGACCTGTAGAGCAGGGATCTTCCAGGCAGCAGGAGAAGTCAGAGGAGGAGGAGTTAGACTCAAAGGAGAGCTCAGAGTCAGAGTCTGAGGAGTCAGTGGAGATCGAGGAGACTAAGCAGCTAGCACAGCCACAGCAGCAGAGGACTGCTCACTGGGCAGGAGACCCGAGGTGCACCTGTGCAGTGTGCACGAGGAGGCTACAGAGAGTGTTACAGGCAGTTAGAGAGACAGACATCCTTAAGGTTCCTACAAAGGACATTAAGTTGCTACATCTTGTCTCCTTCAAGCGGTGGTTCCAATCCCCAGGGACCTAGCTACAGGAGAGAGGTACTGGACAGGCCTCCAAAGGAGGATTGGAGAGGGTCTAAGACGCTATCTTTCGCTGAAAGGCAAAGATAAGCTGTTTGTGTCGTAGCAGTATACTACTTACTAGGCCATGAGGAGGGCCACCGGGACAGACATGGAGCAGTATTTCGCATACTTGCTCGGACTTGCAGAGTTGGTCACAGAGCCATACAGGTACAAAGAGGACATTGTGCTAGAGTTCTATGCAATACTATGGGTTGCCAGAGACCGCTCAGAGATCTGGTTCTTGTTCAGAGGGCAGCCACAACATGTGAGCAGGGGAGACCTGATAGCCAGCTTTGGACTCCTTGCTTTAGATTTCCAGCTACACAGGAGTGCCTACCCGACCCTTGCTCCACCCCGCAGACCATAGGGAGGAAAGCTACCTTCAGACGACATGGTGTCGATTGCCTTTCCACCACTGCACACCCCAAGCTTTGAGAGAGGCCCTACGAGACACACCGCAGAAGCCAAGGTGGTTAGAGCGATAGTCACCAGGACTATCATTCCCAGGTCTGACTACAGAAAGGAGTTCACTCTGCTTCACCAGTGGGTAGTACCAGCTATTCTGAGGCGACAGCCATTTGACTTGGCTGATTTGTTGATTGGTGAGATGGAGGAGGTTATTTCTGAGAGAGTAGGAGGACATCACTTGGTCTATGCTCCCTACATTTGCTATCTACTAAGGTGGATGGGACTAGTGACGGAGGAGCAGTACGACGTGTTCCCTGAGGTGACCACCAGCTACTCACCTCGAGCCCCAGGGGTTCGTAGGCAGCCTCGAGTCCGTAGATGGGAGAGGAGGAGCAGGAGTCACCGCCAGTAACTCATGAGCAGGCAGCTCATCCAGAGATGGTGGTTCCTGAGTCAGCTAGTATAGGAGCACCTCCCCAGCCTGTAGGGACACAGTCAGAGGACGCTATCACTGTTACAGCACTTGCAGCCTGAGTGCGTTCATTCAGAGCACAACTGAGGATAGACGTCAGATGATGGAGGTCAGCAGAGGACAGACAGAGCTTCAGAGGCAGCAGATGGCACTGATGACCACTCCAATGACCCAGATGGCTGAGATGACTTAGAGGCAGGCCAATCAGCAGCCAGGACCGTCAGCTCTTCCATAGTCTCAGCAGCTGCCGACTTAGCCAGGACCCTTCACTGCCATGATGACAGCCCAGTCCAGTGGGTTGTCACACTCATGGGTTTAACTGACAGGGGGAGCAGGACAGACTCACTCACCAGCTCAGTTCTCCCCCGTGTCCGCCTTCTCAGTGTCTGCGTTGTTCTCTTCACCGACACACTCTTCTACTTCGCAGATGGCAAGACCCCCCACCTCCCAGCAACTTCCAGTCAGGAGTCTGTTCTCAAATATAGTGCACACCACTTGTACAGACTCCCAGCCAGCCCTAGAGTAAGCTACAGCTTCACCTTCCACTGCTACAGTCTGCACTCTCACAACTCAGGTAGCACAGGATCTGGTCCGCCGAGGCTTCACTCAGGAGGATGTGGATGACCTTGCTCTCTTGCAGGCATTTGCTGCCAAGGAGACATCCACAGTCCCACTAGCAGGGCAGGACAGAGAGTTTGAGTCGCCTGTAGACCTTGACTTCTTCGAGCAGATGGATGCTCAGACGGTACAGGCTCAGGGAGCACAGTAGGATCCAGCACAAGAGCAGCCAAGAGCAGAGCCTTCAGAGGATGTTGCTGCACCACTTCTTTCGACCATGAGCACGTAGATGTGCTCTTTTCCCACTTTTTGGTGCTTGTTGCCAAAGGGGGAGAAGTATGTCATGGGTCTAGGGGGAGTGGGAGTGTGATCGTGTGCGATCGAGAGTAGCTTGTATCTAGGGAGAGCATACGTGTACATTGGTTTTGGGAGTTAGATACATTTGGATCTTATTTTGATGGAGTTATTCGATGTTCATGGTTTTTGATGGGTCATGGTTTTTCATTCGCTTATGTTTGACTCATCTTGATCTCACTTGGTTTATTTTCATACGTAGTGCTTGTTTTTCTTCTTTATCCTATTTGCCTGTGTATGATGCCATGATGATGAGTGCTTGTTCTTAAATTCCTTGCATGTTCATGCCTATACTGTTGCATCTCATCATTCATGTCTTGCATTGTATGTCTTTATGCTTTAATTAATATCTTCACATGATATGTATGCATATCATCTAGAGTGTGCTTTTCTTTCTCATTCCTCTTAGCTCTTGATGATGCTTGATTGAGTAGGACCTTGTCTGTTTCTCTCTTATGCTTTTGTGGTTCCTCTCGATCGTTGTGTAGTCTCTTAGCCCTGTGTTTCTTGTTAAGATCACGATAAGTAGTGGTTGCATCAATCTCCAAAAAGGGGTAGATTGTAAGCTTCATGACCATTGACAATTGGATCCCTAAGGTATGAATGTTTTGGTGATAGATGACAACTATGAAATTGTGGGCTAATATCTACACGAGTGTTATCTATGTAGGAATCATCTCTAAACTCTACTACAAATCATACGGATGATAGTTGTCTTGGCGATTGATGACAATGACCGCAAGCATGGAGGCTTGTGAACTTGATGGAGTCCAAAGGTTGATGGAGATGGATCAAAGCAAAGGACAAGCTATGGAGGAAGTGTTGGGAATACTTGTCATGTCTAGTCGGTGATGTGCAAGGTTGCTTAGTGAAATTACAAGCACTAGGTGACAGTGGAGAAGCCAAGGAGCTATTCGGAGAAGCCAGGAAACGAAGACAAGCGAGGATGAGGAGTTTAAGCTTCTGGACGAAGTGACCAGACAGAAGTGTCAGTGGAGATTGGACTGTACGGTCACTAAGAGGACTTGTCTGGGACTTACAGTGAGCAGCGAGGAATCTGTGTGTGCTGGGAGCTGTAGTGACCGGACGGTCCGGTCTACAGACCTGTGTGGCTTCAGATAGGGCAGAGAGGAAGCAGTGTCGAGAAAGTTTCTAGACTGGAGAGAGAAAGTCTGACCGTACGGTCCAGTCAGTATGAGATTAGCAGGGGCAGAGCCATTGGTGCCAAGGACTGTAGTGACCGGAAGGTCCGGTCAGGCAGTGACAGGACAGTCCGGTCAGTTGGCCCAGAAAGCTGATTTCGTGGAGCAGCGGCTAGTTGGAGGTTGGAAGCCTATATAACTTTGTTGCTGGGGTGTTGGAGAGCTCTCTTGGCAAGGGAAATTGCTTGGAGCATTCGGTGAGAGCCAAGAGGAAAAGAGGAGAGCACTTGAAGGAGATATTGCATATCTTGAGAGTGCTAGTGAGAGTAACATGGAGTGGCACATCTAAGGCTACGTGTCCTTGAGGGTGTGATCTAGGTTGTTACTCTTGGTCTATGGTGAGACCTAGGCTGGTTAGGTGTTGGTGATCGAGCCTATCGTGATCGGTTGTGAAGGTCGTCACACGTTTGTACACGATTTCTACCCGCCGGTGAAAGGGGCATTGCTAGTGAGCGTCCGTTTCGTCTCGGGGAGTCCGACAAGTTCTCGAGAGAGGTGAGCTTGTGCCTTGGTGGCAGCGGTGACGCGCACTGTATCTTCACTCTAGGAGTGATTGCGGGCTCGTGGGCGAGAACTCCACATTGGTGGCGGGAGGGCCCGGAACTCCGGCGGGAGTGGTCCAACAAGGAGTAGGGGAAGGCGCCATCCTTCCGAGACCTCGGGAAAAAAATCATGAGCATTCCTTGACCCCCTCTTTATTAATTCCGCAGTTGCGTGTCCTAGTAACTAGGTTGAATTGTGGCTTACATAAGCTAGTGTATTTTGCTTCCGCGCTTGCTATCATCATGAACACTAGCATGTGTAGGGTCTTGGCTTACTAGACTTGTTAGGTTGCAATGTGTCGAGATTTATTCTCGGCATTAGACATAGGGTAGCTCACCTATGACGATTTATATTAAAAGATGGGGGTATGCGTGAGATAGAGGGACGATGGTAACTCAAGACGCCAATTTATACAGGTTCGGGCTCCCCGAAGGATAATAACCCTACGTCCTGTATTCTTAGGTATTTATATTGATATGTCTAGATCATAGATCTAGACGAGGAGGATTACCCTAGACGATGATGTCTAGTGGTGTCTAATTGTGTCCCGTGCAGGATCTATCTAATTGAGCTTCTCTGCTTGTCCCTTGAGGGGAGTCCCAGCCCCTCCTTATATATCCGGGGAGATAAGATTACATGGCAAAGTCCTAGTTGGTCTACTATTCATATCCAAGTAGGAGTCTATCTCTACTTTCCTTCTATATGAGGTACCCCGGGTACATGTCATCGACAGTAGCCCCCGAGAGTCTTGCAAGCTTGATGATAGTCTGCAATAGCTTTCCGACTGGTTTGTGCCATGTAGAATGCTTCAGCTTTATATCAGCGAACTTGTAAGGGTCTCAAAGATCAAAACGTCTTCAAGAATGTTGCTCGTGCGCCGAATAGGTGCACCTAATTAGGTGTAGCCCTTGACTCTTGTATCATTTTCAAATTACAAATAATGCAAGAGTCCAAATCAAGAATAGTCGTGTTGGTTCTTTAAGGAAAAATCGCTTGAATAATCAAATTTGAGTGATAAATAGCTCAGTAGAGTGACATCAATCACTACCGATTGATAAATGATTTAGACGAGTGACTTCAAGCACCGCTGACTAGTAGATGACTCAAACCAATGACCGAGTGGTAGCCACGCTCAACTCAGAATATCATGTCCGAGAAGCAGCGACGCTCAATTCAAGATGATAAGGTCAAGTGAAGAAGGCAGTCGAGGTTGTTGTAGCCGCCGACCGCTGATGAATTGATGTCCGAATGACACCAATGGCCTGATATGTGGCTGACCGATGGTGGTGGTCAGATATGATGTGGCAGACCGATGGTGGCAGTCGGAGCTGGTGTTGCCGACCGACGAAAGCAGTCGGAGATGTAGGCCGACCGATGAAGATAGTCAACACTAGTATAGCCGACCCATGAAGCCAGTCGGAATTTGTGTAGCCGACCGATGAAGGCAGTCAGAACTAGTATGGTCGACCGATGAAGGTGGTCGGAGCTATAAACCGACCGATGAAGGCGAGGAAATCACTCTATGTCGAGTGGTGTATCCGCCTATCCATCATAAATGTTCCTGATAATAAAGGAAATTAAAATAATAAGTTATAATTAATATTGTTTGCTTGATAACTTATTTTTATAAGCCAAACAAATCAGTCAACTGAGAAGTCAAATCTACATCCATTTTTCTCCTTTAAGTAGACCGACTGGCACATAGCAGCGTATTCGCGTATTAGCAACCAGACTGATCCACTATAGGATACTTAGGACAAAATATAAAGAGCACAGAGCTCGATCTGCCGTAACAATATCGGTCATAATTTACTCTTGCGTAGCAATCAGAACCAGTCGACACATGACCTCTCGTAGCTTTGGCTCTGGGTTTAGTATAGTGGTAGTCTAACGCGTAGCTAAGAAGTTTTATGGCTTAGTTGCTTGTCGGCGTAAGACCAAAAATAAGACCAAATCACAAATAAAATGCAATGTATCGGTCGAGGCTGAAGCCAAAAAAGGTAAAACTAGAACTGACGACATGGATTATACGGTGTTAGGGCTAAAGCACTACTAAAAGATTACCGACCAATATGGGTCATATGGTGTTAGGGCCAAGGCACTACTGAAAGGTCACCGATCGACATGTGTACTGCTAGATTCATAAAAAAGTGAGAGAACACGTGTATAGATATACAAATAGCCCCCTGGCTCGATTGTTTAATACGAAGGATTAAAGAATCGAGGCAATATAAAGATGAATAAAGACACAAATAAGAGCACTGATTAAAAAGCCTAATTTTACTCATCAAAGAACCTATGACCTTCTGCTTACGAAACAGAAATAAGTGGTCGTGGGAAAAAATATGAAGGACATGAGCACCAAATCTCGAAAATAAATCAAGAAAGTATAAAGATACTTAGCTTTGCAATTCGGGTGTAGCCCCCGGGCAAATCCATGTGGTCGCTGAGCAGTTGAACCATCGAGTCGTGGCGATGTCGCCGAGTCATCGGTAGGCGTCATGTCGCGACGATGTTGTCGGATGGTGGTCGCCGTCGTTGAAGGCGTTGTGGAGTGCGACGATGTTGCCAAGTGACCGACCGTTGAGTTGCGGCGATGCTGACCAAACACCATGACAACGAAGCTAGTAGCTAGTGTCGGGAGCGTGTTAGAAACCTTGCAATGTTTGAAAGCTGGTCTCCAGCAATTCACGTATATGCGAAAGTCATCTTGTGATGAGTATTGTGCTAATCAGATTGATTAGGATATATAGAATAAAATAACGTGGCAGAAATAAAGGAGGAGAAAGAAAAATTCCTTCCCTGTTTGGTACATGCATGTATGACTCGGATTTGCATGCGAAGTTCCAATCGGACTTGCTTGCGGAGTTGTGATCCAGTACACTTGATCATTGCGACTAGAACTCAACGAGTTTGCCGATTGTGATCATCTTCAGAGATTGACTTGCTGACTCCATGCTTACCTGGTTCACACGGTCTCCATGCAAGGTGAAAATGTCGCCGTCAACTTTGCTTGATGTAGCTTTGACGAAGACACGACGACTTGTGCGATGAAATGGCGCTTCAACATCGGTCTGCTCGCGATCAGATTCTTGAAGTAGATTGAGGCCATCGAACTTAACATGCCGATCGCCACGCTAATCCCCACGGACGGTGCCAAATGTCGAGATTTATTCTTGGTATTAGATATAGGATAGCTCACCGATGATGATTTATATTGAAAGATGAGGGTATGCACGAGATCGAGAGACGATGGTAACACAAGACACCGATTTATACAGGCTCGGACCTCCTGAAGGATAATAACGCTACGTCCTGTGTTCTTGGGTATTTGTATTGATATGTCTAGATCATAGATCTAGACGAGGAGGATTTCCCTAGAAGATGATGTCTAGTTGTGTCTAATTATGTCCCGTGCGGGATCTATCTAATTGAGCTTCTCTGCTTGTCCCTTGAGGGGAGTCCCTGCCCCTCCTTATATATCCGGGGGGACAGGGTTACATGGCAGAGTCCTAGTCGGTCTACTATACATATCCAAGTAGGAGTCTATCTCTACTTTCTTCTATATGAGGTACCCCGGGTACATGTCATCAATACAACGATTGCTACGCTCTAGTAGTGTAAATTGAAGTATTTGGATTCATGAGCGGCTTACAGATTCACCGCCCTCCCCCCTCTCGGTATGCCTTCGGTCCTTATACCAGTGGGGGCAGCGATCGGGCAGCGGGGAGGCGATAGGGAGGTGGGCGGCAGCGGCGGGGAGCTCGACGGCGCAAGGCGAGCAAGGGCGGCGGCGGCTCATAGGAGAGGCAGAGACAACGGAGTGAGAGAGAGAGAGAGAGAGAGAGAGAGAGAGAGATAGAGTGATTCAGGAGAGGCAGAGATCGAGCCTAACTGCCAAAGTGTTTGCCGAGTGCCGGAGCGGGGACACTTGGCAAAGGGCTAACCCTAAGACTTTGCCAAGTGCTAGCCACAAAGGCACTCGACAAACATTAAACATCATAATTTTCAAAAAAAAAATATAATTTATCAAACGACTCCTAAAAATAACGAAAATTTGACATGAGACAATCTATACGTTCTAGTTCCTATACAAAATGATTTGACCTCAAATTCAAATTTAACCTTAAAATGGACTCTAAATCTAACGACCCATTCTCAACTCTAAGTTTCTTCTTCGGAGATTCTCCATTATGTACTCAACGCAAATGACAACTTATGTAAATTTTTCTCTACTTTTACCAACACATGTACCTATGATATCATCATTTCATAACAATTCTCATCATTTTTAGACTTTGTTTGCTTTTTTATATAATGAAAATACCATATGACCACACATTTCTAGTGATATTTCATGTATAAGATTCATGAATTCTCCTTTCATTTCATGCATAGAACCTCAAATTAGACTCACTAACATGAATATCAAACTTCCGTTCACTTTATTCCAGTACTTGAATCACTTGCAATTTAAATTTGACTTGTCACAGAAAATACAAATAGTGAAATAAACTATATAAATACTACAAACAGGTGGGGATTCTAACATTACTCAGAGTGGATTGTCTGTGGGTCCTAGGAAAAAATTTGGCGGCAGAAAAGAATAAAAAAATTCCTTTGTCGAGTGCCCAACTAAAACACTCGTCAAAATGACATCTTTGTCGAGTGCCTAACAGAAACACTGGCAAAATGGCCTCTTTGGCGAGTGCCCAACTGAAACACTTGGCAAAATGGCCTCTTTGCCGAGTGCTAACTAGGGACACTTGGCAAATAGCAAACGGCCGGCGTGCAAAGTGACAACGCATTAAGCATTTGGCAAATCTTCCCTTATTGCCGAGTGTCGCCCTTCAGGGCACTCAGCAAAGACCATTTATGCCGAGTGTTGGATGCTTTACTGATGTTCTCCTTTGGGGCACTTGGCAAAACATGTGCTTGCCAAGTGCCATCTGTTTGTTGAGTGTTTTGTCTGGGGCACTCGGCAAAGATTGTTCTTTACCAAGTGCCCGATATAAAACACTCGACAAATGTTGTAGCAATTGGAAAATACACATTTCCCATAATGCTAGCCTAGCATTGAACCTTCTTGCTCTCTGGATCCCTAGTGCTTCATGTTAGGAATATTATGGAATGTATTGATATTGATAATAGACCCAATGGGTTACATATATAGAGAGAAGAGATGACTCAAGTCTACTACTATATCCTTAACCCCCCCCCCCCCTTGTCGGTGTTTAGATCACCGGCGAGTAGAGTTTGTTCTAGGGGATGCACGTTTCAGGTTCGTTGATGGCAACGCAAGAGGACATGGAGGGGTTATACTGGTTCGGGAAAACCCCCTACGTCCAGTTCAGGTCACAGCTCGTGTTACTTGCACCGGAGGAGGAGTACCATGGTTCTGAGAGAGGAGGAATCTCCAAGTCTCGATGCATGGAAGCGTGTGTGGAGGGTTGTGTCTATGCCATTGCGGTTCTCCTTGCCCTGAGGAAGAAAGAAGCCTTCCCTTTTATACTTCAAGGAATTGGACGTACATTACAGTGAGGGAATGAGGGATTTCTATATGTGTGGAATCGGTAAAGTTGTGTTGGTGAAGGCAAAAACTCCGGTCGGTGGCATGGTCTTTAGTCCTCGCGGGCCCCATTGTCCTCGGTCTCGCATTAGGGGACACTGTATCGAGGCGTGCCCCCCTAATCCGTCATCGGGTTGAGTCTCTGTGTTCCTGTAGAAGACGTGTTCCACTAAAAGGGGGATACTGTAGGGGTGACATCAGGATGCCTAGGTGTGGTCAGCATCGCGGCCGTCCATCACGCCGTCCTTCACCTCTACTATTGAGGGTGTCATCATTGGGATGATGAGGTATGCGGTGTGGACTGCCTTACGGCTTCGGGCTACTCCGCCTCTGTAGATGGCTTGTTTCATGGGAACGGGATGGAGCATCATGGACGGCGTGATGACACTAGGTACGGTCCAGTCTCACCCGTCCATCAGGCTGTCCTATGCCACCACTTTTACAGGCGCCACTACATTAGCTTCTTAGATATGTAGCATAGGCTACCCTATGGCATCAGGCGCCGTCTCATCAGGGCGATGATGATGATCAAAGTGGGTTTGTAGGTGGATTTGACCTCCTGATACTATGCCCGCACGCGAGGTACGGCATTTAAGTCGGGGTAGAGGGTGGTTGTGGACTTTCGACCCGCTCAATCCCCTCTGTGAGGGTCGGTTCGTCGTGTAACGCCTGGCCGAACGTGCTTGTAATAAGGTCACATCCCAACCCGTCTTAGTTAATCGAGTTTCTCCATTCTGCCACTCTCGCGTGGTCAGTGTCTTTCGGTGTTGTTCTGTCATGGAGGCAGAAGAACCCTCTGACACGATTGGCAGGGGTTGTCCTGATATCATGGGTTCTGCGCCTGTCTGGTGCGGGTATGGCCTCTAGGAGGCCCAGGCTGGCATCCTTATCACCGAGGTGGACGCTCTGGCCTTTATCGATTCAGCGGCCACTGTGCTAGAGTTGGGAACAAAAGCGCCTCGACCCCTCGGGGGGTCGAGCACGACGGTGACCGATCCGACCCCGGATAGGCCGATCGAGTCGAGAGAGGGTCGTCGACCGAGATCGACTGGAGTCGACCCCCCCCCCCCCCAAGTGGGGGTCAAGCGATGCAGTTATCAAGACCGACCCCCTTGGTGGGGGTCGAGCAACGCGAAGGTTGGGGACCTCTTCGATGAGAGGCATGCAGGATGGAAATGTGTTGAACCTTACGGCCCACGGGGTGCGCGCCTATCCACGCGGGTTGGTCCCAGCTTATTGGAGCTGTGGTTACTTGGGCCCATCGTGGGCCCCAAGAGTCGTTAGCCGAGGGTTTTGATTAGGGGGTTGGTCAAAGCCTCGCGTCGTCGCTGATATTTATCCCCGACACCCCCTCAAACATAACGCATATGCAATAGTGTTGCATTTGAAGGAGATGAAAACTAAAACTTATTACATTAAAAGAGAAAAAACATCCAAAATCTAACTCTTCAAGTCATTGTCGAAAGGGGCCTTGGTCATCGAGTTAAGCCAAAGAGATAAATATGTCACTATAGCAAATGAGATATAATGAAAAGATACAATATATGATACTACTGTAAAAGACAAGTAGTGGAATATGATGATATGATGCAGTACCACAAATGATAAGTAGTAGAATACGATGATGATGCAACTACCGCAATATGGCAAGTAGTGGAATAAAAAATAATGATGCACTACCGTAAATGGCAAGTAGTGAAATATGATGATATGATGCACTACCACAATGGCAAGTAGTGGAATACGATGATGATGTTAGCTAAATTGATGGGACTTAGCTAATAAAATTAAAATTGGCTGATCGACGAAGAGAAGTTTCAGGGCATAGACAACTAAAAGAGATAAATATGAATGTGGACTCTCATGATAGAGGAACATAAAAGATATAAATATGGATGTGATGATTTTGTGAACTCAAAAAAATATGACTCAGCTAACTAGCAGCAGCGCAAATAGAATTCATGTACAGGCCCAAAAAAGGTAGCACAGTACCACCATGTTATGCATACGCATGACCAAAATCAAACCACACTAGCATGTGATGAAGAGGAAGTAGCAGTAAACGAAAGACCCATGTGGTGAGCCCAGGACTAGCAAACAGCCTACCACGTGCCTGGTGGTTAGGAAAAAGAAGCACATCGCACTACAATAATAGAGCACTATAACGGCGGGCAGAAATGCACTGTGGCGGAGGATCACCCCACCCGCAGCTGTGCTTACGTAGCTAAAAAGAATAGTTTGTTGCGGCAGATCTTTGTTGAAAGAGACAATCCGCCGCTAAAATCTATTGTAGTGGCGGGTGATGATGTCACCCGCCGCTACCAATTTACTAGAAAAACAAAAAAAAAATTACACCACCACTCGTCCGGACCCTACCATGTTGTGTGCCACCACCCATCGGGACCTGTCCGCACTGCTGACGCCATGGCCGGACCCGCCGCACCCATGCTGGATCCGGCTGTGTCAAAGACGGATCTGCCCACGCCTAGGCCAGATCCGTGTCAGGGAGAGGCCGCCGTCGGGGGAGGGAGTCGCCAGGGAGGAGCTGCTGTCACATGAGTCATCGGGGAAGCCGAGAGGGGAGGGGGCGCCGCAAGGGCACGAGGGAATCCGGGATGGGAGGGGTGCTGCCAGGGCGTGCGGGAGGCCAGGAGTAGGGAGGCAGCCTCTAAGACCCGAGGGAGGACGGGACGGAGGGGCGCCGGGGGGCCCGGGGGAGGCCGAGAGGGGAGAGGCTGCTGCCAGGGCCTGCGGGAGACCGGAAGGAGACGAGCAGCCTTCATGGGGAGGGCAGCACGGTGATGCCGCCAAGGAGGGAGTCGGGGAGGAGCCGACAGCCGCCCACGCCCTCGCCGGCACATCCCCAAGCTGGCGGGCCTCCACTCGCCGGTGGGCCTCCACTCTCCGGCGGCCATGAGGCTACCCGCCTTTGCGCCCACGAGGGAGTCACGGAGGCTTTTTTTATGAGAGAGAGAGAGAGAATGGTGGAGGGAGAAAGCTACGGAAGCTACTGGAAGAGAGAGATAAAAGGAGAAAGCACATAATCCGTGTCTACCTCTCTGATTGGTGGAAGGAGAAAGCTATGGATTGATGACATGGCGGAAGGATTTTTAGTGACGGTTTACTTTGTTGTCTGTCGCTAAAAATTAATTTTTAGTGACAGCTTACTTTATTGTCCGCGGCTAAAAATTAAATCTATTTTTAGCGACGTTTTATTTTATGATCCGTCTATAAAAATTAATATTTAGTAATGGTTGACTTTTTTGATCGCAGCTAAAAATAAGATCCTCTTTGTAGCGGTGGTCTATAGTAAAACTGCCGCTACAATTTTTTTTACGATGCCGCTGTAGTGCCTTTTTGTTATAGTGTCGAGACTAATCCTGGAGAGAAAACAGCGGTAGCTGGACTCACATCAGTCATGGCGGGCAACCAGATCAATGAAGGCGATGAAGATTTGGTCCACAGCGAGAAGCAACGGATGGATTCAACGGGAATCTGCATTGACGAACGCGGTGCTAGACAAGGACAAACTGATAATGGACAGAATCGCAGACGACGTAGCGAAGATGCCGCGCCCGGGAGGTGAGATTGTTCCTCCCGCGGCGAGCGTGGCGGGAAAAAAAATTGACCTAACCTAATCATTAATTACCATGTTAGAAATATTATGGATTGTATTGATATTGATAATATATAGACCCAACGGGTTACATATATATATATAGAGAGAAGAAATGACTCAAGACTAGTCTAGAATAAGAACTCTACAATTAAAATCCTAATCTATGACTATATCCTTAACACTTTATATTTCCACTTGCCGTTTCACTTAATTTTGTATTACTCATTTCCTATATTAGTTCACTTTCCTATAATCCTCCCCTCCACACTCACGCATCACTTTCAGTGCCCTATCCGCCACACAATGCCTCTTCCACTCTTTCCATTGCCCATCTAAACTGCAAGACATTCGAACTTTCCCAACAGGAGCAGTGCTAGCAGCGCTCAGACATGCAAATTTGAAACTTTAGATTTTCAAACCATACATGTTTATTTTGTGTGCGTTTTCTTTTATCCATGCAGTTGTGTATGTTTTATGTATGTTTTTATCTTTGTATCTATGTGCCCAGAGATGTTATCCTAAGCATTACCAACTGTCTCAATATCTATCAGTTCTTGCAGATCTAACATAATAAAAGTGCACTAATACGAGTTGAGATGGATGTCTAAGCCATATCTTCTATACTACTCTCTTTATTCAATATTATATGACACTCTAGCCTTCTCAAATTTTTTTAAATTATAAAACACTCTCGCTTACTAATGCATCTTTCTCTCTTTCCAATATACTTCTATCTCTATCTCTCTTCTCGTTTACCGTGCACCCACTTTTTTCACCTCTTCTTAATTTTCGTCTTTTTCACCTCTTCTTAATTCTCGTGCTCGAAGTCAAAACGTCATATAATATTGAACAGAGAGAGTATAAAGGCTAAACATCCCGTGTAAAACCACTCACCTGATATTATACCCATTCTCTCTCTAATAGTCATTGATTGAAATTGAACCACGGACCCGGTAATTAAATCCCTCTTGTGCTAAACATAACCGAGCATATGATACATGGGTCCTGAAATGTGGGAGCGTAACATCTTACGCTTTTTTCATTGTACGTCGTCCAATTTTAGAAAACTTTTCTCACCCTCGTTTCCCTGCACCCGCCCGCAGACAGAACCCATCGCCAAACGCCGTAGCACGCGAGATCCGCCTCCGCCCTCCTCTCTCTTCCCAGCTCACAAGATCCGCCGCCTGAGGGGTCCCTCGAGGAGTCCGACTCCTCCGCCTCCCGGCCGATGGGCGCTGCCAGAGCCGGATTGACGGTCTCGTGCGCGGGACACGGGATTGCGGCAGCGTGGGCCAGCGCGATGCGGCGCGACAAGCGGAGGAGGTGGGGCTGGGCGGCGCGCGGGAGCACGGTGGCATCGCGGGCAGAGGCGCCGCCCGGCGGTGAGCTCACTCCCTCTCTTTCTCTCTGGCCTCCTCTCTTTTTCTCTCTCCTTCTCAAGGCACAAATCGGAACTGGAACGAAGAGGCACGGGTCCATTTTCTCCACCAAACCCTAGCCGTGATCCTCAACAAATCCAGCCACCGCCCCCTCTTCGAATTAGCAAAACCGAAAGAGAATGATGTCTGGATCTCATCAATAACCTCCTTCGCCCTCGTGACGTGATAGAGGTGCTCCAGAAACAGCAATTCTCCGGCTGTGCCTGCACCTGTTGCGGCATCTGCCGACCTAGAGCACGACGGGTGGATTCAGGCGTGCCTGCCCGCCTTGTGGCGGCCTCTGGCGGATCTTGCATGGGGCTGACAACAGCTCTTCGTCCGTGCAGTGATATGTGAATTCAGAGGTTAGCATTTGATCAGCAATTTCTTTTGCTATTTGATTTGGTTCTGAATCCTTGCCGAGAGGGTACGAGCTCCTCTTTTCCACTGATGGATTGGTGCACCTGTCATTCATGGTGGTGTGCCTCTTTGTGCTGTAGATATAAGCGCTCATAGATCTTTGCTCATCCAGTTCACGAGGTGAAGATTCTCATACAGTATCACATCAGATGTTTCTTACATGACTGTAATTTTTGTAACTTTTTTCCCACATATATCATTGTGTTATAATATGTCCCGCTATTTTTTCTTTCCCATGCTCTTTGGTAATGCAAAAAATTTGAACATTCTTTTTTTTTTCTGAAACTAATTTGAACATTCTTACTTTTCATAGGCGCCACTGATTTTGTGCTAGTAATAGAAGCATAGATGGTTGTTCTGTCCTCAAGCATTACCACTTTTTAGTATCCTTTTTTAGGCAAGTTCTTACTACTCTAAACCATTTTTTTATTGCTGGTTCACGTTGTGATAGTCAATACTTTCAGGTTAACAAATTTTATAGTTTCTGTATAGTTGGTAAAACTTTTTTTTGAACTCATGTTGTTGAAAAATTATGCTCAGAGAATAGCCATAGCTTGAAACTTGAAGGTTTGCGGGTGTATTACGTCAATCTGTTTCAGAAACATCTTACCCACTTGCGTCTCTCAAGGGTCTGGCCTAGCATATCAGAAGGGATGCAGAAGTACCCATACAGTCCAAAATCATACTCAGGCAGTTAACCCTAAGCTGTCTTTATAGCATCTCCCCTAATCTGCATCTAACACTCGACAAATGTAGCCCAATGGAATTAGTAATCCATTCCATCTTCTTTTCTCTCTGTTTTGCTTTTTTTTTGAATCTTTGTTTGTACCTGACACTTTCAGAATATTTTTGGTAAACAAAAAAAAGTGATGACTATATTTTGAATATTCAGACGTAAATAGAATGCACAAAATGAGTTCTATTATGATTTTTTTTGCATACCTACTTATTGATTTCTTTTTGTGTCTGAATGCAACAGGACCTTTACGTTATTGCCTTGCTCTTTGCTTTGTCCTTGGAATGGGATAAAGTAGGATCTAACAATAAAAATCATAGTTTGTTTGAGTAGGGATGGCAGTGGGTCGGGTTCGGGTCGGGTGGAGCAAAAACCCACCCACCACGAAAAACGTTTCGGGTGGAAATTGAGACCCACACCCGCACCCACGTGTGGGAATTGAGACCCACACCCGCACCCACCGGGTTTCGGGTGGATGTCGGGTGCCCATCGGGTTTCATATGTAATATGAAAAACATCTCAAAATAAGTATTTTAACAAGGTCAACACAAATGCACAATGTCTATATATGTCACAACAATCAACAAAAATGAGTCATGGATATGTACTTAGGTAATTGTACATAAAATCTTAATAATTTAGTCATTACTCATCACATTTATATTTATTTAGGGTTAGCTTATTATGAGATGAGACTAAATTTTGTACTTGAGTATGTTTCAGGGCCAATGGGTCACCCATAGGTGAGAAATAAAACCCGCACCCATACCCGTGTTTATCGGGTCGGGTGCGGGTGACACCCATGGATGAAAAATTAGACCCACGCCCGCACCCGTCGGGTGCAAAAACCATCGGGCCCTGCACCCATTGGTGAAATTGCCATCCCTATGTTTGAGAGAGCTCTGGTTGATGATAAGTTACAAAAGTTTGTTCTGTTATGGCAGTGTTATCTAGCTTATGAGACAGAGATAGCCTGGAATGCATCTGCAGGACCCACGTATTCTTCAGAGCAATACATGCACGTCCATGGTATGACACTTACAAATAATTTTTCTTTTTGATGTTGGTGTGGTTATAAAATTCCTGCCTCTTCCAGCTTCTGCTAATTGTAGGTTATGTAATCAAATTCATAAAAACATCTACTTCTTCCATTCTTGTAATGTCGACGTTTAGGACAGCAAAAATGAACTAGCTACAGGCTAATTTATCTGTCTGAAATGTCATCATTTTCAGAACAGAGAAGTATTATTTTATTATCATTGCATTTGTTTCTAACTTCTAATAATAAACTTTGGTTGATTAGTATATAATTTAGTATTTACGTATGATGACCTGGTACTGCCTTTGAGATGATTATTGGAAGGGGTTGGTTTCAAGAATATCATGTGTAACAGATACTTGCCTTTGCCTACATTGGTTCCACGGGCATTGGAAAGGGATCACACTCCAGATTAAAAAGCCAAGAACAAGGTATGTTTCTCTTAAATTTATTTATTGTTATGGTCGATCCACTGCATTGATGGGGATAATTGATTTTATATATTGAAGAGATAAATAATTGACTTATCATTATGTTCCTTGCTGAAAATGATCTCCTATGCAGAATCAACGAATATATGTAATTAGTCCAAAACAATTTGGCAGTTAAAATAATGGTGTTACGCTCTTCATGGTAGTTAAAAGATATTTCTTTTAGGCTAGAATAGTGAATCTATGTGATTGAGGGAAGTGTCGTATTCAAAGGATCAGGGATTTATGCTTCTTTTTCATTTTGGTATTTTTGATCATTTGTTTGTACAGCATTTCGATTGAAAAATGAAAACAATTGAGTTTGTCCAGTGAGCCGTGTGATTTTTTTTTTCAGAGTTGTTTCACAAGTGTGCTAGGAACAGAAAATGGAAGTAATCATTTCTTCTTTTCTATTGACACTTGCTAGATAACTGTTGTAATATTGTCTTTCTTTTGTTTGATATAAAAGGATTTTTATTCCTGCAGGTTATTGTAATGGAAATTTTGCATGTTATGTGTGATGGAACAGTGGGAGCTATGCAAGTTCCAGACTAACTCATGATCTATGCAATGTCGATGCATCTGAGTCTCCAATAAGGAGGAGCTAGAAAAGTTCAGAAGTGAGGAGCTGTTGCTCAGGAATGCATGATAAGACCTTCTTTTTGTATACTCCACATTCCATAGTCACTGTACCATTCACTTTACTCTCAATTTTTTATTACTGCCTTGTATTGTTCTACTCTAATAACTGAGGATTTAATTCTACAGTGGAAAGTAGAACATGAATGTAGTATGAACTCGTCACCATATATTTTTCCTTTTCTGTAGATGGATCTCAACGTGAAGTAACCATGATTACGCCTGTACTTTGCATATAAATTCAAGACCTTATGGCACTTTTCATGTATCATAGTGGGGTTACGAAGCGGATTCAGTTGGATGCAAAAGCGGAGGCCATTTATTGGTGTTGAAGGAGGCCAAAGTACACTGTTATGATCATCTCAATTTCAGCATCTTTTGTCGGTAGTTCTCATATGATGATGTTCTTTTTTTTCATATGTTTCTCAACAGTGATGCAACCAAAGGTTGGTTACATAGCTAATCCTATTCTTACGTAGCAATAGATATTCTTACCAAGAGTTGATATATACACTTTTACTTTCAAAGAATTGATATATACACTTAAAAAAAATACTTATTACTTGTTGTTGCCTTGCCCTGCTGGGTGTTTGCCTTTTTGTTTTTCTACGTCCTTTACATTGTTGTATCTTGATTCTAAAGGAAAAATATGTCTGATCTTTGTGTCTTCTTTTGAACTCATATTCTATTAAATTGTTATATGAAAGAAAGAATATCTTTTGATTGAAAAAAAGCAATGTTTATATTGCTTTTATATGCATTGATGGAGTTGTATCGAAAGAATAGTTTAGCTAACATGGAAACGATGTAACTTTAAAATTATTATTAAATGTGCATTTCTCAGCAAGCATTGTTAGTATATGTTTTGTGGATGAATAATAGCACGCGTGTCACACATGCAAAAAACTAGTGTTGTAGCAATAGTTATATAAGTCATCTACACTAGCATGTTTGTCACCAGAAAGGCGGCTTTCAACAAGGGCTTTAACACTTACGTCTACGTTTTCTACTGCCAGCTAGCTGCATGTCTCTTGTTGCTGCCTATTGTAGTTCTTCGTGAAAGGTATCCAGCTAATAACTAATTTGCCCTGCAGAAGGTAACTGATTACTCATCATTAGGAGTAATCACAAGATACCAGTCATGTGGATTGTTGAACCAACGTCCCACCTAATAATCTAGCTTATCCATGCGGATTGACTTATACTGAATTTGCAGGAAAACTGTGCAGTCCAATGTCGTTTGGGTTGCTGTTAAAGTTTTTCTTATGTGCCTTAGTTGGGTATGAATTTCACACATTTGTTCTATCATCTTCCGGTTCTGAGATATCATGTTCCACTGGGAAGATGGAATTCAATGGTATTTGTATGTCGGTGTGTAATGGGCATGATGGGCTGGTGGCTAGGGCAGAGGGAGAGGGAGACGCAGGGAGAGGGAGATAGAGGGAAAAACCCTTCTATTACTTGAACAAATCAGATAACAATGCTTTTAATATATATGAGAGGACTCACACTTCGTCTCTGCTCCAAATCATATCTTAACTTCCTAATTGATTATGACCCAATCTTCTTAACTTATGTCAACTTTCCTAACTGAACCAAACTCTAAATCTGACCTATTCTCTTACACTAAGACTTTCTAAACTCATCTCCTAGTCACTTTGAAAAGGTCCAGACACACCTTGTGAAAGTGCATTTAGGTCCTTAATTTTATTTTAGTGATTGACGTCAATATAATTAAGAACGGATTAATATTTTATTGAGCATGTGTATAGATAACACTTCAAAGTTTGGTGAAAGAAATGCATACAAGCAAAAAGGAGAAAAGAAGATGATAAAGTGCTTTAAAGATGAAATTCAAAATATGCTCAAGAATGAAGTTTATGAAGTTTTTATTTTATCTTGAGTATAGAAAGGCCGTACTATTTAGAGGGACACAAGAGTTCAAAGCAAAAATGATCCAAGTGCCTAAAAACCTTTTTCCAGAGCCTTTTCATCGGACTTGTCCGACGTGTCGAACAAGTCCATCGGACTCTAGTAGCATTGTCACTCTGGGCCGTCGGACATGTCCGACGGTCATCGGACTTGTCCGATGACCTGAGGAAAGTCCGACGTGTCAAACATCTTCATCGGATTTCAGTTCCTCTGCCACCAAGTCCGATGAACCCATCTTGTCCGAGCCATCGGAAATTTCCATCGGACTCCAGTAATTGTGCCACTTTGATTCATCGGACTTGTCCGATGCAGATCTGAGAAATAACCCCTCAAACGGCTCTTTTTCTCCATGGGCTATAAATAGAACCCCATCTCGCCCTTTGACCAGTTGGTCACTCATTCCACTTAAAAACACTCTCAAGCTCACTTTGCTCTCCCCAACTCTCCTCCCTTGCTTTCACTCTTGATTTGTGAAGGGATTAAGAGAAGATTAAAGAGCTCCGTCGCCTCCAATCTTCCATCCTCCTGAGCACTTGTTTCATCCTCACTGCCGACAACTCTTGTGTTTGTTACTCTTGGGCATTCATCCCCTAGACGGTTAGAGGTTCCCGTTGAGCTCCCAACTCGTGTGGTGACGCCTTGGGAAGTTTGTATTGACCCCTCCTTTGTGAAGCTGCTAGTGAAACACCGAGTTTGATCTTTGTGATCACTTGGAGAGGTTTATGATTGAAAGAGACCCAATCCGTTGTGGATCCCTCAACGGAGACGTAGGCTTCTTTGTGGAGCTGAACTTTAGTGAAAAATCCTGTGTCTCTTATGTGTTTTATTATTTGTCCTTCATTTACTTGTTCTTGCTCTTAATCTTACTAGTTAGGGTTTGCTTTATATTTCTCAAATTAACTTGTGTAGGTTGCATGCTAGTTCATTTACTATTTTCTACAGCTTCCTCTAGCCTGTAATCACTTGTTCCTAGCTTGACTTGAACTACTTTTAAGTTTTAGACGTCTGATCTACTTTTCTATCTTTTGCCATCAGACAAGTCATCGGACTTTACTCATAATCATCGGACAAGTCCGACACTACGTATTTAACTTTTATTATTAAGTCATTTTCAGGGATAATTGCCTATTCACCCCTCCCTCTAGGCACTCTCACCTTGGCTTGGCTGCGCCCTCCCTGGCGGCGCACCTAGGTTAGCAGCAATGCAATCCTAACATGTTGGGCTGCTGCTTCCGGGTCACTTTATTGGCCCATAACACTGAGGTTATGCATATATACATTAATTGTGTACTACCATTTTTTTAGTAACAGCATATAAATTGCAGAAAGAAATATTCCCTTTAATTGTTTGAAATTTGGATATGCATACAATTACTTATATTGGCTCTTCTGTTTGTAGAAATACATTTTCTATCAATCTGTTGAATGTGGCACTGAGGTACACTACAGCAACCGTACAGTCTGCAATAAGCAACTCAAAACCTGTTGTCACCTTCATCTTGGCCTTTCTACTAGGGTATGCTAGCTAATCTACTACTATAATACCAATTCATATACTCCCTCCGTTCCAAAATTGGTGTCGCCGCTGACTTTTTTCGCTATCTTTGATCATTTATTTTATTCAATTTTTTTTTAAAAAAATATAATATATTTCCTTATAGTTTGATTTATCACTAGATAAAATTTAAATATAACTTATAATATTTCATATTTAAACAAATATTTTGAATAAGACGAATGATCAAAAATAATAAAAAGAGTAATTCTTCTGTGCGGTCAGCATAAACGGGAGTAGACACACACGTAACCAATACTGTAACGACACGTGGCCGGTGGGTTTTTCTGGTGCGCCTACGATTGATTTTTTTCCATGGGGGTAACAAAGTCATTTTATGCGTAGAACGGCTGTAGGCACGGTTTACGTCCATCTTTGATTTTGGCAAGGTGGCAAGTCTCGCCGTTGACGGAATTCCTCTACGGCCGCTGGTAGGTGTAACAAAGTCATTTTACGTGTAGAACCGTTAATGCCGGCCGTAGCCACGATTTACGTCCATCTTTGACTCCGGCAAGGCGGCAAGTCTCACCCTCGACGGAATTCCTCTGTGGCCGCCAGCAGGTGTAACAAAGTCATTTTACGCATATAACCGTTAACGTCGGCCGTAGCCACGGTTTATGTCCATCTGTCTCCGGCAAGTCTCACCATCGATGGAATTCCTCTGTGGCCGCCGGCAGGTGTTACGTCGATGAGGTGGCCTATAGCTAGTTGGGGCATCAAAATTATGTGACTACTGACGTGGCTACTTGGATATTACTTTGTGCTTTTGTGCTTTGGTCCTCATTTCTTCTACAGTAATTCAATGGAGAGAAATGGAGGTCCAGTGGCGGTCGCGAAGTATATTACTCTATATTCCATCTATAGAGTAATGTCCGCCGTGGCGGTCTGTGACATGCAAGCAACATGTCAAAATTGTAAGAATTGTGGCCTTATAGATTGTTGTGATGATCCTTTGAGGTCTCTTTATCGTTCCTTTGAGGTATGTTCATCGTTGTTGTGACGTCTTCGCTGCTGTAGATGATGGAGGCTGGTAGCGACCATGGTTTACTCTATACTACCCACGTTTACGCATGTCGCAGATAGCGAGCACTAATTTCGCTATAATGACCATGCCACAGAAGATCTCATTGTGACCACTGGGCCTGGAGTAAGGCCCAAAGCCACCAGACATGCGGTCGAGTAGAGTACGCCATGTATCATATATCTATGTTGTGCATGAACCCTTTGTATTTAATCTAATTATGTGTACGCTACGGTGTTTGGTTGTATTCCACGTTAGCCCCTCAAGAATTCACAATGACACACGAAGTGTATACTTTACGTCTGAACCCTTATAGTGTATCAAAAATACTCAGATTTGTGTTGGACCCTCATTCAGTGTGTTAGGGAATGGACGCGAACAATTATTACATACACGAGACAAAAGATTACGCGATGGATGTGGCAGCAGTGCTAATACGTCATACGCAAACCAAAGTAAACGAGCAATCCTATCTCTCTCTCTATCTCTCTCAGACATTGACACGGTTAATGTAGCAGGCAATACGGGCCTCCTTCTCCATAGAGATAGAAGACGTGAAAGAGCCATGGGTTACACACGCCTCTGCTAGACTGGATCATCCAACACTAGCGATAGCCGTGGTTTACACATGACGTTGACACGGTTAACGTAGCATGCAACTCGGGCCTCCTTCTTCCACACAGATGACGTGAAAGAGCCATGGGTTACGCAATGAGACTAGCCTTAAAGAATGATGGGGTCCGCCACCACCGCTCGGCATCTCGGCTGAGTTGGATTCTGTGGATCGCCGGAAAGCGGGCGTGCTCGATCGATGCAAAGGGTAGCGATGCAGAGTAGGCGAGAGGGCGCACGAACGAGAGACGCAGAGCTGCAGGTCCGACACGATAGGAGGAGGTAGTACTTGGGAGGTCGCCTATTCAACAGGACGGAATGACTGGACTGTCGACAAATTAATGAATGGACATGATGAATGGTTTAGTGCCATTGATTGGAGAGAGGGTGGAGCGCCATTGATTGGGTGGTGCCGTTATCTCAGCTCAGCCATGATTGTGGAGAACAGAGTTGGAGAAGATGAAGAGGATGAATGGCCAGAAAGCAAAGGTTTTAGGAGATTGGATGGTGGAAATAAAAAAGATGATGGGGCTCAACATGGTTGAGAGAAATACTAGCAATTAATTAAAGTTTGTTGATGGGTTGGAATACAGTACAGTACTAATATCTTCTAAAGATATGTAAACTTCATTATTAAAAATTATTACTTAATAATTTCGGATTTCCTAACTTAAAATTATAACTTAATAAATAAATTATAATCTCCTCCTCCTAGACTTTCTGGTTGCGAGGGAGAGATAAATAGGCCGCCGCCGCTGCCGCTAGTGTTCCTGCCCTATCCAAACCAATCTGCCTCGACAACCCTATCTCATCCTCTCTCTCTCTCTCTCTCTAAAAAAAAGCAACCCTATCTCACTACTTCCACTGCACCAATCTTCGCCATGGCTGACCTGCCCGCCTCCCTCGCTAGCGAGAGTGCGGCCGTAATCGTCCTTCGCCGCTTCACTGGGCTCCACGTCTCCTCCGATGGCCCAAAGCCGGTGGAGCGACCGGGGGAGTTGATCCTGTTCACCTCCTTCCTAAAATCCGAGCTGGTTCCACCTTTCTCTGATTTCTTCCTCGCCGTGCTCACCTTCTACGACATTCACGCGATGCACCTCACCCCGGATTCGGTGCTAACACTGGTTGTGTTTGCCCATCTCTGCGAGATGTTCGTTGGAGTGGCGCCCAGCTTGCCTCTGTTCAGGCACTTCTACTGCTTGGTGCGGTTGCCGACATGCCACATAACTGGGAGTTGTGCCTTCCAACTCTGCGAATCTATTGCTGACCACTATATTCCACTACGGGACTCAAACGCAACTCCACGAGGCCCTCGATCTTCGGAGGTCAAGGTACTGGCCGCTAGGTGGACCCATCACTCATGCCCCGCACTCTGTTTTGCACTTAGGTGACTGTCAGACCCTGTCAAGGGGCTAGTCTTTGAACCCTGGCGCTATTGGGTCGACCGGGCCATTGTCAGTCTCACTCCTTGTCGTGTTTTCATCGTTCGATCCATGGGGTCGACCGAGTCACTGTTTGTTTCTCGTGCCTCCATCTCGTCGTCGATCGAGCCCCGTGAGGTCGACCAAGCCATTACTCCAGATCAAGGTCCTTGGGGGTCTGCTCGAGGGTCAAACCGCCCCAACACATTCAAAGCAAGACCCGAGGATAGTTTTAAGCGAAACAAAAAATTAAAGGTGGGTTCATTTTTCCGTGTTCGAAGTTTAAAATGGGGCGCGGGAATTGGAGCGGTTTCAAACTATTTCACCACTGCCCGAGGAGAAGGTGGCGTATTACCTCACACGTGTGCCATGGTGGCCCCAGATGAAGCGTGGAGCCGCTTCATCGTGCGCAACGTGGCAGTTGTGGACATGGTTTTCTTGCCCCAAGTGATGAGGATGGCAGGCCCATGCGACGTGGAGCCATTGAGGTTGTGGAGGTTTTTACAGGAGTGTTGGCAGAGTGGAGTAAATGGAGAGGAGACGTGGTGGAATCTTAGCCGCATGTTGCGCGGTGACGAGTTACGGGATTTTTACCTCGGGTAGGTCATGGCTAGGTCCCGCACATTGCGCGGTGAGTAGACCCAAGTTGCCTTCTACGTTTAACGTGACACTGTCGTGCATAAACCACTGCTAATCGCGAGTGTTGGATCCAGTAGAGGACAAGGCTGCCTGGTGTGTTAATCAACCGACGTGTGCGTAACCCATGGCGCTTTCACGTATTCTGTGTGGAAGAAGGAGGCCCGAGTTGCCTGCTAAGTTTAACATGACACTGTCGTGCATAAACCACTGCTAATCGCTAGTGTTGGATCCAACAGAGGCCCAAGCTGATGCCAGGTACGTTAACCAACAGAGGTGTGTGTAAGCCATGACTCTTTCATGTGTTCTGTGTGGAAGAAGAAGGCCCGAGTTGCCTGCAACGTTTTTAACCGATCGATAGTGTTGGATCCAGCAGAGGCCCGAGCTGATGCCTGGAACGTTAACCAATAGAGGTGTGTGTAAACAATGGCTCTTTCACATCATCTGTGTGGAGAAGGAGGCCTGAGTTGCATGCTACGTTAAACGTGTCACTATCATGCATAAACGACGGCAAATCACTAGTGTTGGATCCAGTCCAGCAAAGGCCCGAGCTGATGCCTTCTACGTTAACCAACAGAGGTGTGCGTAAACCATGGCTCTATCACGTGTTCTCTGTGGAGGAGGCCCGAGTTGCCTGCTATGTTAACCGTGTCAATGTCGTGCGTAAACCACGACTAATCGCCAGTGTTGGATCCAGCAGAGGCCCGAGCTCCCTGCTACATTAACCAACAGAGGTGTGCATAACCCATGGCTCTTTCATGTATTCTGTGTGTAAGAAGGAGGCCCGAGTTGCCTGCTAAGTTTAACATGACACTGTCGTGCGTAAACCACTGCTAATTGCTAGTGTTGGATCCAGCAGAGGACTGAGTTGCCTGCTACGTTTAATGTGACACTATCGTACGTAAACCACTGCTAATCGCTAGTGTTGGATCGGCTGGCCCAGAGGGAAGAGAAGATTACACGGGGGGAGAACCCGAACACTCCGTCGACCGCGACGACGGAGGACGAAGAAAAAGACGGAAGCGAGTTGGACGTTGAGGAGGTCGCCAGCGAGTACGCTTTGTTCGACGGCGACGACGATGATGACCCCAATGTAGGCCTCTTGTCGTCACTCGGCGCTGGGTTTCTCTCCGCATCATCGACTCTGGGACAGGGTGCGTCTCTGGCCGAGGGTGAGCTTGCCGGGGCAAAACCAGTGGCCTAGGAAGTCACGACGAAGGAAGCAGGCTCGAGCGAGCTGCCGTCTGCCACGAAGTCAGGCAGTAGGGGTGACCCCCTAAACCCTGCCAGGACAGAGGATGGAGAAGGAAGAGGAGTTCCTGAGGATCCCTCGGTGCCAAGACTAGAGGAGGTGGTCGAGCCGGCGTCCAAGCAGGTCACGCCAGCTGCCGAGGATAGGGTAGAGGAAGGGCTCGCAAAGGAGGCCGAGCGCCGGACCGGAGATGACGCAGGTGGGCAGACACGCCCTGGCCACGGCCTGTCATCCGGGGCAGAATCTGTGGTCGACTCGCCTATCCCTGATACAGGGAAGCGGGCACGCGATGTGAAGCTGGCGAGCAACGCACCGGCACCAAAACGGCGGTTCAGGGACCCGAAGTTCAGTGTCCCGCCCTTGTCGCTTAGGACTGCTGTGGGCATCGCTGCTTCGATGACGGCCACCGGTGCACCTGGTGCTGCTGGCGAGGCGGTTTCAGGTGCGACTGCTTCAGCGACGGCCGCCGGTGCGATCGGCACTACCCTGGGCACGGGTGCTAGCGCGGCGGACGCCAACCTCGGTGGGGGCGGTTCTTCTGTTGGGACAGGAGTGACCGTTCCGAACCCATCGATGTCGAAGCCATCGCCCCCCTCCGCTGTTGCCGTAGAGTGGGAGCGGCTCAAGAGGAAGTGCTATCCGCTGGTGTATGACTTTGCCCGGAGGGGCAACGAACTCACTTCAATATTCGAGAGGGAGATCACCGAGCATGTGGGCAAGTTGGCCGAATATCGCCAGGAGCTGCTGGCGTCACGCGGGCGGGAGGAAGCGCAAGCGGCCAATCTTGCCAACCTTCGCACTTTGGCTAATCAGGATGGTGCTCACGTCAGAAAGGCAGAGCTTGCACAGGCCGCTGCTGTGATATCCCAGCTCAGGGCTTAATAGGATTGATAGAATACTCATACCAACAAGTTGCAACTTCTTTTCCGGAAGCTCATCTCCAAAGAACTCTGAGGTTAAGCATGCTTAGCTTGGAGCAATTTCAGGATGGGTGACCGATCGGGAAGTTCATCCCAGGTGTGCACGAGTGAGGACAAACTGCGCAAAAAAGACATGTGTTGGTCTGTGGGGACAGTCTTGAGATCTTAAAGAGCTACCAGGTGTAAGCGGGTCTGGTCTCAGAAGGGCGGGATGTTACAATTGGTATCAGAGTCGACCCTTATGGTTTCGCGGGTGCGTGGGGTCGCAGTTGCGCAGGCATGGTGTGCATGGCTGGTGTGGGCCCGGAATGGTCACACAGCATAGCACATGCGCTGGCACTGGGCACACGGACGTGACCAAGAGGGGAAAGTTCCTGGACTGGCATTGAATGACGAGGACGTCGGTCTTCTAAGGGGGTGAGAGTGTGATATCCCGGCTCAGGGCTTAATAGGATTGATAGAATACTCATACCAACAAGTTGCAACTTCTTTTCCGGAAGCTCATCTCCAAAGAACTCTGAGGTTAAGCATGCTTGGCCTGGAGCAATATGATGAGTGACCGATCGGGAAGTTTGTCCCAGGTGTGCACAAGTGAGGATAAAGTGCGTAGAAAAGAAATGTGTTGTTCTGTGGGGACATTCTTGAGATCTTAAAGAGCTACCAGGTGTAAGCGGGTCCGGTCTCGAAAGGGCGAGACGTTACAGCTGCGTAGAAGGAGCGCGACGAGGCCATCATGAAGGCAGCGACGCTCAATGCGTCTTTGCAGCAAGAGAGTCGGCAGCTTGAGGCGGCCCAACGCGCGGCCAAGGCTGCAACTGAGGCATCCTCTGCCCACCTCATGCAACTGTAGCTTCTCCGTTGGGAGAAGGAAGGTATGACTTCGCTAGTTCCCTCGGCCTTTCATTTGTTTGTAGCTTAGCTTTTTTCCATGACTTGGTTCATTCGTATGCAGAGCTAGGAAGGAGGCGGCAGAGGCTGAAGGATCCCTTCGCAGGGAGGTTGAGGAGAAGGAGGTGCTGCGGGCCATCGTTGGGAGGGCGACCCCAGAACTCGAGGCTGTCTTGCCTCTTGACACCTCGCTGGCGGAGCAGATAGGGGTCCTGAGGACGATGGGCTATGAATGGATAAGGCGGCCAGTGCGTTTTAGCGTGCGCACTGCCTTCTTTGTCTTCACGACCCACTACAGCAGCCTGTTCTTCAAGGAGGTGAGCACAGGCTATGTCTATGGACACACCGACGAGACGATGGCCAAGATCCGCACCGACACCTATCCCCATGCGGACGCCTTGGCTGAAAAGTATGAGGAGGAAGCACTCTCTAGAGGATAGGGGAACTAGTCAGTTGGAGTCTTAGTTTTTGTTTGAACAATGGAGTCATCATGCCCGAATGCATGTAAATAGTCCTAGATTTGAACTCATGTTTGTTTATTTCGATCGACCCGTGGTGGTCTTAAGAAATTTCAATTCGATTCGTTTTAGTTTTGTTTACAATTCGCTCAACCCTTTGTTCTTTCTATTCTGACTCACAAAGTTGGAGCCCCCGAGCCTCTCGAGACTTTGCCGACTCGGTGATCGCCGTTGTCATGGCCGCTGGGGCTCGCATGACGTTGCGTCGTCTGACCGAGTCGACCTTGAGCCTCTTTTACCAGTGGCTTAAGAACTACTGCATTTTGTCGCCACGATCGAGCTGGAGGTCGAGGTTTTTGACATAGCAATTTTTTTTTATTTTTTTTTAAATTTTGAAAAGATGCAGGGTGTCATGCGCCTCCTAGCCCCCGAGTGATGGTCAATCCTTGAAGAGGGGTCGGGCGTCACTAAAGAACTGGCGTTATGCATGGAAATTGAAATCGACACAGTTTTAAGGATAGAATTTACGTAGTTGTGCTATGTTCCATTTGTTGGTGAATTCCTCGCCTTCCATGGTCTTGAGCTTGTAGGAGCCTGGCCGAATCACTCGAGCGATGATGTACGGTCCTTCCCAGGGCGGCGTGAGTTTGTGTCGACCTCATGACTGGTACGTTAACCAATAGAGGTGTGCGTAAACTACTACTAATCGCTAGTGTTGGATCCAGTCCAGCAGAGGCCCGAGCTGATGCCTGGTACATTAATCTACATAGCTGTGCATAAGCCATGGCTCGTTCACATGTTCTCTATGGAAGAAGGATTGCCGGAGTTGCCTGCTATATTAACTGTGTCAATGTCGTGAGTAAATCACGGCTAATCGCTAGTGTTGGATCCAGCAAAGGCCCGAGCCATTAGCTGTCAATAAGCCTCATCGTGATGCCGTGGTTATGAACATCAAGAACTACTGCACGCCATTTAGTCTGAACCATACTAAATGCCTTTTTAACATCACATTATTTAGTTTTGTAAAATCTAGTGTTCCAGCTTCCAACTTTCAAGCCATGTCTTCTACAAATCAGGTTAAAAACTTCGTACCAGGTTGAACTTTTAAAGTTTTGAAGTTTAGGGTCCTAGCTAAAATTTGTGCACAGGGCCTCAAATTTCGCCGAGACGGCCTTGTCTCTATCGAGAAGGAGGCCCGTGTTCCCTGCTACGTTTTTAACCGTGACATTGTTGTGCGTAAACCACTGCTAATCGCTAGTGTCGGATCCAGCAGAGGCCTGAGCTGATGCCTAGTACGTTAACCAACCGAGGTGCGCGTAAACCTTATCGCCTTCTTTGCTCTTGAGTCCAAGCAGTGCTCCACCGCCCTCGCTCTTTCTCGCCGCCGCTACCGTCCTCATCCTCCGTCACCATGTCAGTCTTCGAGCGCCCATCCGTGGATTTGGAGGACCTCGAGAAGCTTGTCAGCGCATGCCTCCATCCTCCACTCACCGACGCGGTGGAGTGGATCAAGCCGGGAAGAGAGTGCTGGCTAGAGCCCCTCAAAGGGGTACATCGTGTCATTCGTGCCATTCCACGAGCGTGCATTGGGGAGCCCTCCACACAATTTCCTCCGCGCCCTGCTGTTCCACTACGACGCGGAGTTGTAGCACCTGAATCCCAATGAGATTCAGCACATCGCGGCCTTCGTTGCTCTGTGCGAGGGGTTCCTCGGCATCGAGCCTAACCTCGACATGTGGTGCCACTTCTTCCTGGCGATAGTGCGGAGGCGCTTGGTTGGGCGCGAGTGGTAGCCATCAATTTTCCATGTTAACCGAGATACTGTCCTGCGCAAATCATGGCTAATCGCAATTCATCATGGAAGTCCACAATCTAGCAGGCGATGCTCTGACATACTTGTTGCAAGGTGTCCTCAGTGCTGCAAATCGGTGCCACGCTGCATTTAAGCAAGGTTGTCTTGAGACCAGAAGCTTTTCCAAACAGCTCCAGGATGCTAAAGGGTCGTGGCCAAATCTTGGTGTGATGGCGAGATGAAAAGGATTGCTTTGTCGGCGTAAAGTGAGCATTGGTGCTTCATTTGCACCGGCGTAAGCTGCATTTGTGGAAGTCTACATGTTTTTTTGTAAAATCTTGTATATATATATATATATATATATATATATATATATATATATATATATATTTGGACCAACAAAAATATCAGAAGGTAGGTCGTTCTCTCTTGATCGATTGTGGCACCATAAAAATATGTGATGCAATTTAACAAAAATATATAAAGATTTTCCAGATGTGAAATAAATACTTACAATTCAAAAGTATTCAAGTCGATTTCCATTTTGTGTTTTTGCACAATGACTTGTTACAATTTTAAATGTTGGCATGTAACGCAATGTCTATCGATTTTAAATTTTTGCACAATGATCTCGATGACTGGCGCCTCCCTGTGGGTCCGCCACGTGTTGCCTTCTGGTGGTGCCGGTGGTGAAGCATGTCCACAGGAGTGCCTATCCGCGTTGCCTACTACGTTAACCGTGATAGTGTCCTGCGTAAACCACAGCTAATCGCAAATCATCATGGAACCAGGAGATCCGAGCTGCTTGGTACAACACTGTTTTTTCGGTAACCATGGCTCGGTCAAGTGTTTTCCTTGGAACTGGTCAATCTGATTACGCTGGTAAATATATCCACAGCAATTAATCCGTCACATACAGTTTACGCGTCTAGAAGAGAGTTTTACATGGGTGGACCCAACAAGGAGTTCTGAGTACCTGCTTTGTTAACCGAGACACCGTCGTGCGTAAACCACGGCTAATCGCTAGAGTTGGAACCAGGAGGCCTGAGCTGCTTGGTACGATACTTGTCAATTGGATCACGTGTTTTCCTCAGAACTGGTTAGCTATTTTGCTGATATATCCACACCAATTAATCCGTCACATGCAATGTTTACACGTATAGAAGATAGGTTTACGTGGGTGGACGTGGACTCAATAAGGAGGTTCGAGCTGCCTGCTGTGATAACCGAGATACTGTCATGCAAAAACCACGGCTAATCGCTAGTGTTAGAACTAGGTGGCCCGACCTGCATGGTATGACATTTTTGTGAGGTAATTATGACTCGGGTTGCCTGCTACGTTTTCCTTGGAAGAAAAAGGCCCGGGTTACCTTTTACGTTAACTGAGACACTATTGTGCGTAAACCATGTCTCGTTCACTGGTTTACAAAGCTGCAAGTCTGCAACCTGTTCATCGAAGCCAAGCTCGGCGGCTGGCGCCTCCCTGCGCGTCCGCCATGTGTTGCCTTCTGGTGGTGCTGCCGGTGACAAAGAGCGCCCGCATGAGTGCCTATCCGCGGCCCAATGCCCCCAATACAACTTACTACTATGTAGGAGTTGTAGACTACAAGGGTGTTTTCGTAAACCTTATATATTTACTGATATAATTTTGAATATGGCTTCGGACTAATGCGCAATTTGATCAATAAATGTATATATAATTAAAACAAATACGGGCAGTCCATTCGTAATGATTACAATACCGTAGCTACTCGACGGCCTGTAAGTGCCTGGTGGTTGTGGGTTACAGGCCCATTCTCATCGATAATGTTCCGAGCCTTCTCTCAGATCTTCCGCGGCAGGGCATCATAGCGTGTTGCGTTGAAACATTCGCGTAAACCATTAAAATGCAATGTAAACTGTCGCCATCGCTGGAAGTCCGAATGGCATCTTCTCCGACGACGACGCCGCTTCTCTACCAGGAAGAGAAGGAAAGTCAGAGGTCCATCCTTTATTATACATAAACGCTATTAACGATTACAGAAGCAGTTGTCCGACGTGATGAAATATTCAACAGTCGCCGCCACCATAACTGTATCTTCTCTGGCGACCGTGGTGCCAGGTTTCCAACTATGAAGAGAAGGGAGACGTTGAAGGTCCATCATGTTATATGAACAGTGATTGCACTTTGATTCCATATCACGGTGAATCCGCTCATCGGAGTCACACATACAGCGAGAAGTGTCACTTTGATTCCATATCCTGGTTAATCGGCTCGTCGGAGTCGCACAGGAAGCCAGCCTTGTCCTCGCGAGATTGGTACGTCCGGGGCGGCTGGTCTCCGTAACGTCGGACGGCGAGTATGGGACTTCCGTCGCCAGAGACTGTGAAGTCGGTAATTCGGTATTTCAAAAAATAGGTAAAATGATGTCTCTACCCTTTGCCAACATTTATGCCCGAGACGTAGAGAGTCTACGAGGTGGGGGGAAGGAGCGCGAATAGCACATCTTAATGGGACACGTGTTGGCTTCTGATTAGACGACCGTACAGAAGAATTCACGTAACAAAAAAAGTTAATGGTGATAATCACCTTCTTTGTTGGGCCAGGCATAAGCCCTGTAAACCATCACCGTGTTTTTCAGGTCAGTACTAGCTGCTGCAACGAACTTTGCAAGCTGACAAATCATTTTCTTAAAAAAAAGCAGGCAAATAATTATGTATTCTGAATCTACTTGATTTGCTCGTCCACTGTATCTCGGCTGCTCTGCGAGGAGTACCCAAACAAGATGGTTGTGACCGTGGCACAGTCTGTTTTCAGCACGGCACAGACATTAGTCGTGGCAGCCGTAGCCGAGAGGGACATGTCAAGATGGAAGCTCAGGCCAGACATCACCTTGGTTGCCGTCTTATACAATGTTTTTCCAGGGAGAATATCTTTATGTACACAGGGAGAGTTCTTCCAGAGGCATATGGCTCTATTTATAAGGCAACAGTGACAACCATGCCTTTAAAACATTCATACACAGTAATTGACTTGGCACAAATAGAAGTCCAACATGATGCATGTATTCTTTAACTAGCATTTAATCTTTTCAGCATCCAGAAATAATATATCCATGCATGCATCAAATTTGACTAGACTTCATCCACCACCGTGCTGTATACATATATGAAGCTGAAATTTCTCTTTCACTTTGACATTATACTTTCATTAATGAGGAAGTCAAAAGTCCAAAAGAAAGAATTCATTAATTTCATTTCACTCCAAGGTCAAAATGCTTGGGGCCCTCATCCACCATCTTTTATTTGGCAAAAAACCAACATTGATGCATTTGACTTTTTGCCCAACCCTGTTTATTGCGCTGAAATTCTCTCACTTTGACTTCATGGTGAGCAGGTAAATAACTGAGGAGAATAAGTCTATGTCAAAGAAAAGACTTATTGACTTCATCTCTTGGTCAGGCATGTTTGGTCCATGTACACATTGGTCTATGGTAAGGAAGAAAGCTCATTAATTTCAATGAAGCTCCTCACGGTCAATATATCACCCTTGAGGTGAAATAGTCTTTATGTGGTGCTAATTCCTCCCTATACAAGAGAGAAAGTTCATGTCCATAGTATATCGAGCAGTTGATCATAGGATAAGTTATCCATGATCTTTATTTATCGATGCATGCACGAGACCGAGAGTCGATGGTAACACAAGACGTAAGATTTTGATAGGTTCCGGCCTCCTGGAGGATAACAACCCTACGCCCTGTGTTATGTGGTGTATTATATTGATTGTATCTAGATCTAATAGTTGATTGTCGAGCTATCTATGAGAAATCCCCTACCCACCTTATATACTTGGAGGGGTGGGGGTTATATGGTGGTAGGTTCCTAGTTAGTTACTGGTGAGTACATCATACTCATGGATAGACATAACACTCCTTCAACTAAGATGAAAGTTCATGTGCACCACCTCAATTAACAGGTGATATCGTTTCTAATGTTTTTATTATGTGATTTTAAGAATAGATTGCTACCTAATGAATTAATTGTTGTTAGGAACCATGGAGATGATGATGAGATAGCTGGGGAGGTGATTGGAGGCGTGATGGGCCAGCAAGGACGTGCAAGCCAAGGTGGAGGCCCAATCAAAACCGACTTCGAGTCTGTTTCGGGACCCAGGACCAGTCTGCACTAAAATGGACGCCCAGGACGCATACGGACTCGGATTTGGACGTTCTATATATGCCTGGAAAGCTAATGAAAGGAACTTTCCAACCCAACTGGCCCCATGTCAAAATTCGTCCCGAGCCATCGGTAATAGACAAAACAAATCGACTTCCAGAATCTGTCCTGGTGCTGTGACACCATAATCAGTCTTTGGGCCATATACCGAGTTGAGCCCACTTAGGGCTACGTCCAGGGGGTCTTGCACGACCCTAGAGTCCTCATTTACAGCCACCGCCTCTTCATTAGGATTTGGATTTTGCTTAAATTATTTTGTTGATAACAGTTTTGTCGTCATATCGGTTTGTGAGACTCCAACTTGTGAGATTCATCGTATACTTGCAAATTTGGTTGCATTCTTCTTTGTTCTTGCTTGTGTTCTTGATTTGCAGGCAAGGATAAGCCTTCTTGGCAAGGTCAATTGTTTTTGAATGATTGATAGCCAGAGGAGACGTTGTGCTGCGATTACGGGGTTCAAAACGTGTCGTTCGGAAGCCGAATCGATTTGTGTATCGCCTCCGCCTTAATCAAGATTATCAGAACCAATCAGAAGTTCGGGAACCCTTGTCCACATCAAGTGGTAATCAGAGCTTCAGGTACACCGTTAGGTTCGCCCTTATCTTTGTTATTTTGTTCATTCCTATCGTCCATAAAATTGCCCTACAAAAATATTTGTTCGTCGTGTTTCCGCTGTCCTATATCCCCCTTGTGCCCTGCAATTTTCAGTTTAGTTTGCTTCTCTGAATTTTAGTCCCTACAATGTCATTGTGTTGCTGGTCCCTACAATTTTCAGTTTAGTGCATGTCCTTGTCATAGACAATCAAGAGAAAAAAAATCAGTTTGTTGCACACGTTGAGAGAATAGTATTGCTGGAATTGTGTGCACTAAATATTTATTCAACATCTAGCCTTCTACTTTTTGTATGCAAAAGAAACTTAGAGTGTTTTCTGTTGCACGTTGTTCCTTGAGTCAAGAGATTGCTGCACGTTGTTGCATATGAGAATTGTCGGTTCAGTTCTACATGTACATCTATTCTTTACGTAAAGAGTGCAAAAAAGAAAGTTCAGGTTTTTCCTTTGTGCTATAAAGTTAGCAACTCTTGCTGCAGTTCTGTGTCAAAAAAATCACGAAAGAAGTAAAAGGCAAAGAGGTGCTGAAAAAAATAAGAAGAAAAAGCCGCACCTATAACAAAAGAAAAAGCAAAAGGAGAAGAGAAAAAAATTTAGAATTGCTTGCGGCCTTTATGTCCTTTGTTGAGCCATTTGCTTGCTTGCTTGAACTAGGTCCGAGACAAGTTTAGGCCGGTGACATAGACTAGCTTGGGATTATTATTTAGTTTTGCAATTTCTGAATCGAAATTTTCCTAATCCTTGCTACTACAGTTTGCCTTCCAAGTTCCATATATATCCTTCTGAATAGGCACAGAACTTTGGACCCTCGCAATCGTCGGATCACACTCTCCAAGGTATCCTCTGTTATGCTATTAAGAATCTTGTAAGAACTCAGTTACGTGCTGCCATTTGCTTGTTGAGAGTTTCCACCGTGATCAAACATGAGTGATAGGAAAATATACTCTTGTGTGTTTTCTTGTTTTCTATTAACAATGACAGGTTACAACACCGATGGTGATGAGTCGATGGTGTCAAATGAGGTTGATACAAGTGTTGTAGCACAACGAGTGCTTAGTTCTCAAATGGAGAAGGTAGAGCAAAATCAAATAAACAACTTGTTTCAGACTCACTTTATTGTGAAGGATCGACGTTGTCATGTCATCATTGATGGAGGGAGTAGCCACAACATTGCAAGCTTGGAATTGGTCGAGAAGCTCGGATTGACCACACAGCCACACCCATGTCCATACTACATCCAATCGGTAAATTCTTGTGGTAAGATAAAGGTAGATAAAATTATACGCATTAAATTTTTTATTGGTTCTTATAAGGATAGTGCAGAATTTGATATAGTACTTATGCAAGCATGTCATTTGTTACTGGGTAAACCTTGAATTTGTATAAATAATGTTTTACACAATACCATTACTAATAGCTACTCATTTAAATACAATGGTAGAAGGGTTACTCTTACACCAATGACTGCTGCTGAAATTTTAGAAGAGGATCAACAACGATTTGAGAGAAGAAAGAATGAACCGTTTAGGATAGAATGAGCTATTTCAAATATCGCAACACTTTCATTAAAATCTAAATTGCTAGAGGATGAACATATTTCTTTGCCTCTTGTTACAACTAATACTTTTCAGCATATACACAAAGAAGATGATAGTGGGAAAGATAAAGAACAGGTTGTTGCTTCAGGTAAGAGCTTTCTTGATGTGATGGATTGTTCCATTAGTCTTGCTATATCGGAACCTTATGATCATGTTCCTTTGTCACAAGTTGATTTACCTAGTGGTCCGTGTGCTAAAGAGGAGTTGTGTGTCAATGCTTCATTTATACCTTTGCCACAAAAAATGAATGAGCTTGATGCTTTTGCTTATGATTCACCCACTAGTGCTGAAATTAAACGTTTGAGTTTAGTTACATGTCAAAAGGATGAGCAGAAATTACTGTCTTCTCTAAATACTTTGGGTTATATTGAATTTAATGTTCTTTGTAATCTAAGTACTTTGGAGAAGCAAATCTTTTCTCAAACTGAATTGCCTTTACTAACAAGAAACAATTTTTATGCTATAGGAAACTATGATCATAGAGGTGTATTTATGGTGCACAAAGTTTATATTTGCTCAAACATGAATCCTCCTTATGTTGTACAATCATATGATGAACTAGAAAACTACAATAACAATTACCATGTCATGTCATGTTTTTCTAGTGTTTTTAAGATCACATATTTTTCATCTTGTCATAAGAGTGAGAATGACGTTCATATTGTTGAGCAAGTTTTCAAAGAGGTCATTAATTTTCATGGCATGCCTTCTATTGTGGTTTCACATTGTGATGATAATTTTCATAACACCTATAAACATGAGGTGCATCCCAAGTTTGGGATCGAGTCGAGGACGACTCTAATTCAAAAGGGGGAGAATGATGAGTACATCACACTCATGGATACACACAACACTCCTCCAACTAAGATGAAAGTTTATGTGCATCACCTGAATTTACAGGTGAGATCGTTTCTAATGATTTTATTATGTGGTTTTAAGAATAGATTGCTATCTAATGAATTAATTGTTGTTAGGAACCATGGAGATGATGATGAGATAGCTGGGGAGGTGATTGGAGACGTGATGGGCCAGCAAGGACGTGCAAGCCAAGGTGGAGGCCCAATCAAAACCGACTTCGAGTCTGTTTCGGGACCCAGGACCAGTCTGCACTAAAAACGGACGCCCAGGACGCATACGGACTTGCATTTGGACGTTCTATATATTCTTGGAAAGATAACGAAAAGACCTTTCCAACCTAACTGGTCCCATGGCAAAATTCGTCCCTAGACGTCGGCAATCACCAAAACAAATCGATTTCCAGAATCTGTCCTGGTGCTGCGACACCATAATCGGTCATTGGGCCATATATCGAGTTGAGCCCATTTAGGGCTGCAGCCAGGGGGTCTTGAACGACCCTAGGGTTCTCATATACAGCCGCCGCCTCTTCATTAGGGTTTGGCTTTTGCTTAGATTTTTCTGTTGATAACAGTTTCGCCGTCATATCGGTTTGTGAGACTCATCGTATACTTGCAAATTTGGTTGCATTATTCTTTGTTCTTGCTTGTGTTCTTGATTTACAGGCAAGGATAAGCTTTCTTGGCGAGGTCAATTGTTCTTGAACGGCCGATAACCAGAAGAGACGTTGTGCTACGATTGCGGGGTTCGAAACGTGTCGTTCGGAAGCTGGATAGATTTGTGTATCGCCTCCGCCTTAATCAAGATTATCAGAACCTATCGGAAGTTCGGGAACCCTTGTCCACAGCAGTTACAACATGATGTTCGAGTAGGACTCTATCTCTAACCTTCCTTGTATGGTCTTTCTTGTATGGCAAGTTATATCCCGTGAGATATCCCGGGTACATATTCTCTACAGTAGCCCCCAAGAGCTTTGCAAGTGAGTTGTTAACCTTCAATTATCTGACTAGTGCTTCATCATGCATATGATTGAGATTTTGTATAGAACAATGAACTTGTAAAGGTCTTCATAAATCATGAAGAATCTTCAAAAAGATGGTGTGCCGAATAAGTGCACCTACTAGGTGTAGGTGTAGCCCCGAATCTTAGATCATTTGGTGCACCAAATTATGTAAGAATTTAAAAAGACTAATCAATAATGAATCATCAAAATATCTAAATGATCTTGATCAAATATACCAAGTATAGCAGCCCCCGGGCGTGATCCCAAATGAAAAAAATCAACTCTTACAGGGCTCTTCAATATTGAGAAATATCATGACCCATGATCACAACAGCCCCTCTAGAAATAATTCCTAGTAAAATCATGAGTGTTTGGTGATGGCCAAGTGATCCAGTAATATAGCCGAATGATCGAATGACTCGGGGCAACATGGCCGAGTAATCCAATAATATGGCCGAATGATCCAGTGACTTAGGGCAATATGGCCAAGTAATCCAATGACTCGAGATAATATGGCAGATTGATGTCAATGAAGTAGCTTCAGGTGATATAGCCACTATAATCCATGAATATAAATAATGTATTCAATATGTAATATATTTCTAAAACAAAGAATAAGTCTGTTGGATATATGTTGTTCATCTAAGACTTAACAAGAAAGTTCTCCATGACCCAAACTTGTTTTGCTTAGAGTACTAGCGGAAATAACCAATTATCCAACCAATAAATATTAACAAAGGTTATGTTGTAGGACAAGCACTGTATGAACCCCCTTTTAGGTCACAACCAACACTATTATAACAACATATAATCAGTGATCTCAACAATCGACATGAACCCTGGAGCTAGACTGATGTTAGGAACTCACTCGGACAAGCATGTGCGAGTTAAAATCAAACCGACTCGATGTTTCAACAGCCGACATGAACCCTGGAGCTAGACTAATGTTAGGAACTCACTCGGTCAAGCATGTGCGAGTTAAAACAAATACCGAGAGTCTATAACCAGCATTGGACATACATCTATACAAATGATAGCCCCCTGACTATTGATTATCAAGGTAATAAGATTAAACAACGTGCACAAGCTTAAAAACCTACGACCTTCAACTATTTCTCTAAGAACATGTGCAAGTGGATTATTGATTATCAAGGTAATAAGATTAAACAAAAAGAAACCATGTCCACAAGCTTAAAAACCTACGACCTTCAACTATTTGAATAAAATAGAAATTATAAAAATCTTAGCTTCTTGATAGCTGGCAAATCAAACAATCGAGTTGCACGGTGACTCCTCTGATTCGTTGAATCACAAGTCACCAAGTTGTTCTGCCGCCGAGTGATTGATCGAGTCGTCAAGTGGCTAGGGAGTCGCGAGCCCTGGAGTTGTTGTGCCACCGAGTCATTGGTTGAGTAGCTGAGTGATGTAGTTGTCGTATTGATAAATTCGAAAGTTACAGAATCAATCGCCATATGCAAGTGTTGCATGCTCATGCAGCATGGTATTGTTTGACCTCCTGTTGATGGTTGTTAAGTACCAATCATTAATATATCTACAAATAAGGGAAGACTTAGCATTTCTTACAAGCATGTTAGCTAGAAATAATAAGATTCCACTTGTTCTTAGAGAAATAAGTGCACCTAAGGATTTGGTACAAAAGAAGTGGAGAAATGGAGCAAGATCCACGAAAACACCCTTCCAGCTAATAGGGTGATGACAACTGGACATCACACAGATGAAACACGTGGCTACAGAGTATTCCTTGGCAAAACACCGCCTAAAACAACAAAGGGGACCCACCTATCAGTCACCTCAAGGAAGCACAAGGCCAAATGCCCCACTCCCAGGTTGACCGACCAAAGGGCCCTTGGTAGGCCAACCTAACTTTGAGGTGGTTCGGCCTCCCCTTCCATGTGTCAGATGCTCAACTCATTCCCAAGGTCAGTGCGCTATAGTTCTATGGTGGTTACCCCAGAAACCGACCTTTGGACACTATAAAAGGAAGGGAGTGCCTCTCTCTTCCACAAGCACCAAGAAGGATCCATTCTCTAGCATTGTACTTAGTCTCTAGGCCCTAATGGAGTTTAGGAGAGAAGAGAGCTGAAGAGGTCCTTGACCTAGTCTTGGAGAGTCTTCGGTATTGTTCAACTCTATATCTCTCTCTCTCTTGTAAGACTTATTCTTTTTATCAATAGAATTATCTTCTTTATTCCTTATGCTTTATGGTTATATTGGTGTGATAGTCATGTGCCTTCTATGTGATTATTGCCTAGTCATTCTTGGTTGCTTTATGCTTCACATGTTCGTAATAGTCCATCTATGCCTTTGCACTTGTTGAATGCATAATGAGGTTACATATGCTTTAATCCATAACTTGATAATTCATAGCGTTAGAGTTATGTGTGCTATAATCCTTAATTTATTAATCCGTAGGGTTAAAGTAATAGATGTCTTAGCCCTTGACTTACTGATCCATAGGGTTAGAGTTATGCATATTCTAGTACTTGACTTGTTGATCCGTTGCGTCAGAGTTAGGTGTATTCTTATTCCCGACTTGTTGATCTGAAGGGTCAAAGTCCCATGGGAATTGAGAGTATTGTTTATCAATGTAAACATAGTGCTTAGGTTGATAAATAACTTTGAGTGCTTGGTTGCCCCACGAACAAGAATAGGTGTGGCGGTAAGGACTTAATTGCCTTATCGTCATGTGTCCTATTCTGGTAGGTGGTGACAGCCCTACTATGCTTATTAATCCTCCCTTTTTTGATCTAGAATATGACTTATGTGTTGTATGTATCAAACCTATAGACTTGACTCTTCTTAAACCTACTTAACCTAGACTTTGGACTAACATAAGATTGGATTGTTCTGGTGTCACACTACCCACTATTTATATTATCCCTACCCATGTCGATGACTTTGGTATATTATTAGTTATATAGTTATGAGCATGATATCTCTTGACCGCCACCTTCCCTTGAGAGAACTATAAATGACAGCCATTGAAGTAATCCAGTGGTGAAATGCTATGACGGGATGCTCGTGCGCTTGCGGAGTTTACATACCCACACTAACCATTTGTTGAGTTCTACCAACAAGTGTTTCTGGCACCTTGCTTAGGTATATTTGTTTGGTTTGACTTAAAAGGCGTCACCACCTCCATATGAGTTGTTGTATACATAGAGGCTTCAAGTACGATGACTAGTATGAATCGATTGCATCATGAGTACATGCACGATATGATAACATCTCCTGACAAATCAGAGTCATATAGCAGCAACATCGACGTATAAATCACGCCGATGATCTTGGCCTATACACGCTGATTCCAGAACTCAGTGCATGTTGCTCTCGTGTAAGCGGTCCCACAGATTGCGCCAAGTCACGCCTTGTGTGTATTCAAAACATAATACATGTATGTCAACATGCATAAGTATATGCATGTGGTTAGTAGAAAGTATTAAAATATGGAAACACAATCAGAAAAAAAAGAACTTCTCTAATCATCGTTCCTCTTGTAACAACTGCGTTTGCACCTTGTATTTTTTGCATGCCAAACAAAAGTAGGGAAATCAGCTTCTTAGCAAGGTATGTGTTCCTTGGCAATAAGTTGGGCTTCGGCAGCACATCAAAATAAGCTCCAACAAATCGGTGAAGCTATCGTCCGACCAGCCATGGATGGCCTTCAGTTTCATCAGCTCAAGGATAGTACGCAACACAGTGAACTCTTTATCACATCCCTTAGATTCTTCATATAATGGGCCCTTTCATGTCTTCAATATTGTATTAAAATTATCAAGTCCTTTTATTGTACCAGCATTGATCAACATTCACGGGTCAATGTGACATAACAACTCCTCAACATCAAAATCAGCTTCGAAATCAGTAGTGTCAAGAGAGTTGGTCATAGCTGCACATGACGATTTAACATCCTCGATCAACTTTAATAGCCTCATCAAATTCGACATCTACCATATTATTTTCACCAGGTTTTGTCCACCTTGTGTATCCCGCAACAAAATCTCTTCCCAACAAAATTCAAGAATGCAGAAATGCAGTGGTCGGGAAAAATCAAAATGTGGTGAAAAGCAAATATGCAATTAAAAGGGCAAATATGGATAACTACCGGTTTATCCTCCCGGCGAGGACTCACCTTTTAAAGTCCGACGAGCGGGACTGTTCTCCGGCGTTCAGCTCGATGAAGCGTTGTCCGGTCCCGGAGATGAAGACACGGATGATGCTTCTTGTTTCACTCGCCACACCTTTTTGGTCTTTGTTGCGGTCGGTGGCTTCTCGGGCTTCGGAGGCTGCGGTTTTGCAGGCTTCACAGCCTGTTTCTTTGCAGACCTCGGAGGTTGCTGCCTTGTGGACTTCGGAGGTTGTTGCTTAATGTGTGACCTTTGCCTCCTTGCCTTCATCAGTTGTTGCTGTGCAACTTTTTCCTTCTCAAGGAAGTTCTTCATGAATGTGATGAGGCTGTCCTTCTTTTTGAACGTGTTGCAAATCTCCAGGAATTGCTGGAGATGAGCACTAGCGTCCTCATTGGCTTTCCCACAGAATGGGCTAGCCTGCACCATGGTGATGAGACCGGTCTTGATATCGAAGTTCGCATCTCCCACATTGCCAGCTGGTCCCGTAGGGATGTTGGCAGCGGAGGGAGCGGAGAACTCGCGGAGGGTCTTGTCGGCCATTTGCTCAGAGCTTGATGGTGCGGGAATGACAGGTTCGATTGGCCGAGTCTCCTTACGAGGAGGGGTGAGCCTAGCTCGTGTCCTTCTCAGGAGTGACTCAGGATCTTTAGTGAAGTTTGTCGGCAAGTCGAAACCAGTCATACACTACCCTGTTTTCATACAAAATGCAGAAAACAAAGCAAGGTTAACCTGCTTAGGAGATAACCTTAATAATTGCAACACTACTATATACATTAGTAATTTTTCTTGATCATACGCCTTCCCCGGCAACGGCGCCAGAAATGCTTGTTGACTTTTGCTAAGCCATATTAATAAATCATTCCCGGCACGGGGCCAGAAACGGTTCACTAATATGTCCCAGAGTCAAGTAGGTAAAATCCGCAAGCGCACGGAGAATACCGCTGTAGCATTTCACCCGGAAGTATTCAGGGTATCGTATTTGTTTATCCCAAAGGAAGGTTATGATCAAGAAGCATTACTAACATATAAGGTCATGTTAACAATTAGCAAGGATATCTAACCAAGACAGGCGGGTATATGATAATAACCGGGTAGTGTGACACACACAGAAGATTCCTACTAAATAAATAAAGTCTAGTGGAGGAAAGACTAGGCTAAGCTACTCCTACTATACATTCCTATACAGTTGCATAGCCTAAGTAGAATACATACAGACCCACACTCAGGTTTAGCAGTCAATAGTATAGCACTTCAGGCACGGACTTACCCCTGCATCCACAGGCGACTTCCGCCAAGAGCCTACGCACTAGCCTAGCGGGGAGGATTTCAAAGGACGGACAGGGCTGTCACCACCTGCCGCCTACCTCAACGAACCAGTAGACTAACGAATAATTGATGCAAATCAGTCACCCAAGTACCATACTTGCATGACCAAAGAGCACTCTGCCCCTCCGCGATTACTATTAACGAGGCAGAGCTACCGTACGAATACGATCACCAAACCCATGCTATACTTTATCAGCTAAAACTAAGCATAGAGACTGTAACATATAAACTAGACTATAGTGACGGTATATAACTAGCATGACAATAGTAGTATAATAAATATAAACTACTATCACACAAGTAGACTATACTATCACATATATGGATCACAAAATCAAACAAGAAACTCATGACCCAAGCACAACTATATAGAAAAGATATATATATTGATAAGAGTAAAGTCTTACAAAAGGGAAAAGATACAAGAGCCATACCAATTCCAAGTGAAGACTTGGGACTAGAGAGCTCTAGACTCAGCCTAACTCCACTAAAACTCCAAGAACTACTACTAGCAAGAGAGAAATGCTTCTTGTGGTGTGTGTTGAATGTGAAGGCACACCCTCCTATTTATAGCCTCAATAGGTCGGCAAGGGAGCGTAACCGCCACGGAAGGCATCTCAAACCGTCATCAGGAGTCGCGGAGGAGCCAACACGTGGAAGCCCAGGCGGAGAGGGCGCCCGGCTGGGTCGGCCGACCTGACCAGGTCGGCCGACCTGGGGGTGGCCCCTCCTGGCCTGTGCTTTCTCCAGGTGGCTGTCCTGTGGGTCCTGAGGTCGGTTCCCGCGGTATTACAGGGAGTTACGTCGGTTAAGTGCTGCAAATGGGCCCTTCAATCCGTGTGACGTCCATGTGGCGCTCTCTGATTGGTCGAAAGTGTGTTTTCTTGCCTTTTGAGGTGTTTCCTTCACATTTCCTCCTGCATGCACAAAGTTCTCCAAGTACAAGTGGAACTATATTATTGTGCTACAGCATGCGTGTATGAAATGCCAAATTCTCCTTTATTTGAGTATAGTTGACGGTTGAAAATGGTACTTAACAGCCGTCAACAAACTCCCCCAAGCTTACCCTTTGCTCGTCCCGAAGCAAAGATAAACTTAAGTTGTTGATCAGGAGTTGCTACAATGTCCTACTCCTCAATAATACTATGCGCACAACAAAGTACTCTTCCTAGAATTAAATATATTGGCGCATAACTTACCCATTTACCTTGATCCATGGGGCTTTTACACCTCATTGTCTTGGGCGGTTGAGAGATAGAACAATTGCAGGGCACCAATCACTTGCTCTAGATTCCGCTATGTTATTCCGGAGGTTTTCAAAAGATTTTGAAAATAAAAACCAAGTTCCTCAAATGATTCTCTTGGATCACTCAATATGTGTATGATTCCTCACCAAGGCAAAGTGTTGCCTATAATCACCTACTTCTAAATAAGGCTTTATGTGGAGCTCAAGGTAGGGATATATGAGGCACTCATGTTCACATAATATTGCTATGTCAAAAGACCGGATCCAAGAAAAACATCAATTCAAACAATCTTGATCAAGATGTGCAAGTGTGTGGGAGAACGGAGGAATGGTGGATGGGAAGAAATAACTCCTTTTTGAATTTTCCTTCTCTCTTTTGGAGTTTCTAGGCTATGGCTATCTTTTGCTTGCTCTCTTTTTTGAGCATTTTTTTTTTTTTTTTTTTTGCGTAGCCATAGTCCTAGTTTGCAATGAATACTTTGAGAGAGGAATTTTGCAATGGATATATGGAGTGTTTCTTTGGATAGATGGATGGATAGTGGCTTTCTTCCGGTGTAGAAGAATAGCTCACGGTGGATATGGTGGATATGGTGGATGCTATCTTCTTGATTTAGAAGGATAGCTCATGGCGGTGGATGTGTGTATATGATCTTGATCAAGAAAGCATGAAAAGAGTTCTACTAGGGTCACAACAATTTTGACTAAGCTCAATGTGAAACAAGCAGCATATGTGTAAAGGTTTTCAAATGTAAACACTACATATGGCTGTGGTGGGAATTTCATCATTGAGGAACTTATTAATTTGTCATTTTGAAAAATAAAACTCCGGAATTCAAGCTTTACGTTGAGCAAGATCATAGCAGCCCTATCTATCATATCATACCTCTCAACAACTTAGAACTAGAGAATGCATATGCTACCCACAAGATTCAAGTTCAAGGCAAGATTTACCAACAAACCTAACTCTTGAGAGAGTACTAAGTTGTAAACTAGCTTTAGAGAGGAATAAAGGATAGAGCAACTATTCATCATCTCAACATAGGAAAATTATACACATTCATACCGCGCATGAAAAAGGGAAATATTTTTGTTCTTTTTATGTTTTGCAAATTTTTATGGATTTTCAGATTTAGCAAATGCAAGAAATAAAGGGAAGGGGAAAGATACAAGTTACCGTGAGAAGGGGGGTCCTCCCCCAAGCTTGTTCTTGCTCATATCTGCTGGTTCGGGTCGTAGCCTTGGGAGCGGAAGAAGGCATCCCAATTGTTCTGATTCTGAGCCATCATCGCGTTCAGCTGGCGGAATTGGTTGTCGCTGAAATTCTGCCATTGCTGGGTGTCGGCGACATGTTGCGTGAGAGTTTGTTGCATGCTCTCGGTGCGCAAATCAATGTCGTCCACCCTCCTTGTCAACTCGGACATCCCATAGTTGAGTTCACGGAACCCACGGGATGAGAATGACCGAGTGGCAAAGGATGGCGGTCCGCTTGAACTTGATGACGTCTGCATGGGGTAATTGTACTGAGATTCCCATGCTCCGGCCTGCCATGTTGATGCACCCGCCTCGTCCTGTGGCGGGGGCTGCTCCCATACCGGATCTCCGGTCGGAGTGTGAAACTCCGGTGTAGGCTCCATATGCCTACGGGAACGTGTCGGTCGCCCTGAAACACTATGCCTGCGAACTTCTCCCACTGGCTCAAGTGGGAGGGTTAGTGCCCGACAGTGATACAAATGAAGACCCGGGTTAGGTAACGGGAATTCATTTGTATACCCGGGAAAGTGATAGATCAAGGTGTTATTTGGACCATGTTTCAAAGTATGTCCTTGCACAAAATAGTCCTCGCCTAGAAATTCTCTATCTACCGTCAAATATTCAACATGAACATTCTCAAGCAGACCACACTTCTGCGCAATGCGAGTAACTAAAGAAGTGCACTCAATTGGTCCTGTCAACTTTATATTGTCTAACCATTGATCAATCATGCATTCCGCGGGTGACACCCTAATTTTCTTAATCATGGCATAAAGTATTTTCAATTCATCTTGCCGGACAACCCTAATGTCACCTCGAGGAAACAAGGTCATAGCCAACCACACATGCATAAATCTAAGTGTAGGATTATGGATGGCACTTGTTCTAGGCTTGGGACCCCACTCGTTTCCGGAAATCTTTTTCCAAAAACTTTCTTTATGGAACCCCTTTAGTGCTTTATCTAAGTCTAGCCTACATTTAGGATTTAGACCTAGCATAGCATGAAGATCACCCCATGTGACCAAGCGCTCTTGCCCAAACAAGCGAAAAGAAATGCCTTCATCATACTTTCTAAGGGTGCATAAAAACTGCATAGTAAGCAAACGAGAACCCGGCTCATCTACTTCTACGAAATTTAACCAACCCATAGTGCGAAAAATAGAGGCAAATTCTTCTCTCATACCTATTTTCTCGAGGAAGTCCGGATCGAAGCGTCGGGTGTGGGCGAATGGCCGTTCTCTCATGAGCGCGATGGCTTGGCCCTCGCGGTCGTCCTTGATGTCGAGATGCTCCTCGGTGATGAGCAAGGCTGGCCTTTCCTCCGGAATTTCAGCTTCGGGGTCACCATGCCCCGGACTTGGTGTGAGCTCGACGGAGGATGCTTGACTCGTGCTTGCACGAGTGCTTTTTCTCCGCTTGATTCCGGTGACTTGCTTCATTCGTTTGAACATGGCTGCACACAAGAACAAACACAAGACAAGAACAAAAACAAGATCGAACAAGTGTTCGGGTGAGCGTTAGTGAAAACGACAAACCCGAGCTTCTCCGAAATTGGTTTTCTTTTCACAACAACTTGCAACTGCACTAAAACAGAGGGGAAATATTTTTTTGGGTTTTTGGGGCTGTAGTAAAGTTGAAGAACACGAAATTTTGGGAGAGCAACGAGTGAGCAAAGGAGGGGAGTGAAAGATGAGCTTGGAATGGTGAAGCTCCTCATCCTGGGCGGTTTTTATAGCCAAGGAAGCAAGATGGCCGTTAGCAAGAGACAGAACAACGGCCATATAGACGTTGGGAGAAAGGAGCACAGGAAAAAGTGGGGCCAGGGGGTCGGCCGACCTGACCAGGTCGGCCGACCTGGCAGGTGGGCCTCCTGGCAGCCCCCTTTTTCCTATGTGTTCCCCAACGGCTAGGGGATTTGTCCCCTGCTGCCTTTTTGCTCAAAAAGCTCGACAAAAAATCTTTTCAAAATGGAAAGCCCAAAAACCTATTTTCTAAATTTTCAAAAATGCAAATGAGTTTTGAAAAATTCCAAGGTGGCTGGAAAATTCAAGAATGCAGAAATGCAGTGGTCGGGAAAAATCAAAATGTGGTGAAAAGCAAATATGCAATTAAAAGGGCAAATATGGATAACTACCGGTTTAACCTCCCGGCGAGGACTCACCTTTTAAAGTCCGACGAGCGGGACTGTTCTCCGGCGTTCAGCTCGATGAAGCGTTGTCCGGTCCCGGAGATGAAGACACGGATGATGCTTCTTGTTTCACTCGCCACACCTTTTTGGTCTTTGTTGCGGTCGGTGGCTTCTCGGGCTTCGGAGGCTGCGGTTTTGCAGGCTTCACAGCCTGTTTCTTTGCAGACCTCGGAGGTTGCTGCCTTGTGGACTTCGGAGGTTGTTGCTTAATGTGTGACCTTTGCCTCCTTGCCTTCATCAGTTGTTGCTGTGCAACTTTTTCCTTCTCAAGGAAGTTCTTCATGAATGTGATGAGGCTGTCCTTCTTTTTGAACGTGTTGCAAATCTCCAGGAATTGCTGGAGATGAGCACTAGCGTCCTCATTGGCTTTCCCACAGAATGGGCTAGCCTGCACCATGGTGATGAGACCGGTCTTGATCTCGAAGTTCGCATCTCCCACATTGCCAGCTGGTCCCGTAGGGATGTTGGCAGCGGAGGGAGCGGAGAACTCGCGGAGGGTCTTGTCGGCCATTTGCTCAGAGCTTGATGGTGCGGGAATGACAGGTTCGATTGGCCGAGTCTCCTTACGAGGAGGGGTGAGCCTAGCTCGTGTCCTTCTCAGGAGTGACTCAGGATCTTCAGTGAAGTTTGTCGGCAAGTCGAAACCAGTCATACACTACCCTGTTTTCATACAAAATGCAGAAAATAAAGCAAGGTTAACCTGCTTAGGAGATAACCTTAATAATTGCAACACTACTATATACATTAGTAATTTTTCTTGATCATACGCCTTCCCCGGCAACGGCGCCAGAAATGCTTGTTGACTTTTGCTAAGCCATATTAATAAATCATTCCCGGCACGGGGCCAGAAACGGTTCACTAATATGTCCCAGAGTCAAGTAGGTAAAATCCGCAAGCGCACGGAGAATACCGCTGTAGCATTTCACCCGGAAGTATTCAGGGTATCGTATTTGTTTATCCCAAAGGAAGGTTATGATCAAGAAGCATTACTAACATATAAGGTCATGTTAACAATTAGCAAGGATATCTAACCAAGACAGGCGGGTATATGATAATAACCGGGTAGTGTGACACACACAGAAGATTCCTACTAAATAAATAAAGTCTAGTGGAGGAAAGACTAGGCTAAGCTACTCCTACTATACATTCCTATACAGTTGCATAGCCTAAGTAGAATACATACAGACCCACACTCAGGTTTAGCAGTCAATAGTATAGCACTTCAGGCACGGACTTACCCCTGCATCCACAGGCGACTTCCGCCAAGAGCCTACGCACTAGCCTAGCGGGGAGGATTTCAAAGGACGGACAGGGCTGTCACCACCTGCCGCCTACCTCAACGAACCAGTAGACTAACGAATAATTGATGCAAATCAGTCACCCAAGTACCATACTTGCATGACCAAAGAGCACTCTGCCCCTCCGCGATTACTATTAACGAGGCAGAGCTACCGTACGAATACGATCACCAAACCCATGCTATACTTTATCAGCTAAAACTAAGCATAGAGACTGTAACATATAAACTAGACTATAGTGACGGTATATAACTAGCATGACAATAGTAGTATAATAAATATAAACTACTATCACACAAGTAGACTATACTATCACATATATGGATCACAAAATCAAACAAGAAACTCATGACCCAAGCACAACTATATAGAAAAGATATATATATTGATAAGAGTAAAGTCTTACAAAAGGGAAAAGATACAAGAGCCATACCAATTCCAAGTGAAGACTTGGGACTAGAGAGCTCTAGACTCAGCCTAACTCCACTAAAACTCCAAGAACTACTACTAGCAAGAGAGAAATGCTTCTTGTGGTGTGTGTTGAATGTGAAGGCACACCCTCCTATTTATAGCCTCAATAGGTCGGCAAGGGAGCGTAACCGCCACGGAAGGCATCTCAAACCGTCATCAGGAGTCGCGGAGGAGCCAACACGTGGAAGCCCAGGCGGAGAGGGCGCCCGGCTGGGTCGGCCGACCTGACCAGGTCGGCCGACCTGGGGGTGGCCCCTCCTGGCCTGTGCTTTCTCCAGGTGGCTGTCCTGTGGGTCCTGAGGTCGGTTCCCGCGGTATTACAGGGAGTTACGTCGGTTAAGTGCTGCAAATGGGCCCTTCAATCCGTGTGACGTCCATGTGGCGCTCTCTGATTGGTCGAAAGTGTGTTTTCTTGCCTTTTGAGGTGTTTCCTTCACATTTCCTCCTGCATGCACAAAGTTCTCCAAGTACAAGTGGAACTATATTATTGTGCTACAGCATGCGTGTATGAAATGCCAAATTCTCCTTTATTTGAGTATAGTTGACGGTTGAAAATGGTACTTAACAGCCGTCAACAGCAGTGAAAATATTATAAAAGATAAAATAAAATAAACAAAAAGTTATTTTATACATTATTTCATTGTTATCAAAAATAAAAAAAATTAACATGCTCTGGTTCTAACTCTTGCTCTCTTTCTCTCTCTAGTGAGCAAATTAGATCTACATTTTGATCCACATAAAAGAGCCTACATATAGTTGATTTTTTATTTGTGATGGAAATATATGATGTATGCTTCTATAAGCTTCATGTTGGTGTTTCGATCACCGGCTAGTAAATTTGTTCTAGGGATTGTGCATTTAAACTCGGTGATGGTTTGCAAGAGAATGACACGAGGATGTATACTGGTTTGAAGAGAACCCCTACGTTCAGTTCGGGTTGCTATTAATGTTACTTGCGAGGGGGTGGAGAATGAAGGGGGTATACAACAATGGAGAGAGAGGAGAAGAGCTCCAAGTCTCTCTCTCTCTCTTTATGTGTGTGTGTGTGTGTGTGTGTGTGTGTGTGTGTGTGTGTTCTGATGTGATTTTAGGCGATGTGTAAGTCGATGTCGATTGCCCTAAGGAAGAAGAAGGCATGCCATTTTATAGTTCAAGGGGTTGGGCTTGGTTACATAGAGATTGAGAGAGAAGTGAATGGGCAGAGTTAATGGAGTCACAGAATTCACGGTCGATGGCTTGGTCACAGGTCATCATGGGCCCCGCTAGCCCAGTCTTCATGTCATTGCATACTGCTGAGCCCAGGCATGCTCCCCTGTTCCATTGATAGGTCGAGTCCCATCTCAACTATAGCAAGCATCGTCAGCATGGCGTGTTGCCTTAACCCATAAAAGGGGGTGTTGTATCACAGCGTCATGTGTTGTCCTATCGGTTAGAGACATGATGGCACTAGGGGTAGGTTCACAGTGGGATTTGATCTTCTATCACTCTTGTCGCACGCCCATTGTTGACATCTCTAATGTCGCACCAGGAATATCACTATCCTCGGCAACGGCAACGGAAATGCTTGTTGACATTTTTTAACGTCGTCACTAAGTTTCCTTAGCAACGAAGCCAGAAATATTTGTTGGTAATCTATAACGATTGCAGAGAATTTGCAAGCGCATGGAGAATACCGTTGTAGCATTTCACCCGAAAGTATTCAGGGTATCGTATTCGTTTTATCCCAAAAGAAGGCATATGATTGATCAGAGTAATTACCATATTTCTAGACATTGCACATTAGATTATGAGACAAAGTCCTCACAGGGGTAAGGATAAAGATGAACACACAGGTAGCATACTCAAGTTAGATAAATATTAGTTTAGTGGAGAAGGACAAACAAAGAGCTAAGTTCCTATGTTGCTTTTATATAGTTACATAGTCTACATTATATACTATTATATAGATACAATGACAATGCAAGACAATTAGATGATCACACCCTGGGTATCCGATTTTCCCCTACATCCATAGTATGATTTCGACCAAGAGCCTATTGCATAGCCGAACATGGGGAATTTCAAAAGGACACGTAGGACTATCACCACCTACTGCCTACCCCTAGCAATCCGTGGGCTACACGACAAATAATGCATTCTATTGATCTAAGCACCACGCTTACATCTCTAGAACAATACTCCTTATCCCTTAAGGGATGATCAGAAAAGGAGTAATCACATTTAAGTGAACACTAAGCACATGGAAATGATCTAAGTCACACATTAGTCATGCATCATTATAACGATATAAATAAAGACTATAGTAAGGGCTTATGTCTAACATGGTAATATAGTATGACTATATTACTAGCATGCAAGCATAATAACCACATACATGAGTGGATCATATAATCAAACAAGAAACACATGATCCAAACATAACTATATAGAAAAACTAAATATATTAAATAGAATAAAGTCTTACAAAAGGAGAAAGATACAAGAGCCATACCACAACTCCAAGGAAGACTTGGGAACTGAAGAAGACTCTATTCTAAGCTTAACTCCACTAAAACTAAAGGGAATCACGAAATGGTAAAGAGAGCAATGCTTCTTGGTGTGTGCTTTGGAGTGAGGCCTCTCCCTTCTATTTATACTGCCCAAAGTCGGTTCCTGGAGTCGGTAACCGCCGCCAAACATGCACAACCCCCATTGGGGAGCCATCAGGAGCCAACACGTGGCAGCCATGCACCAGGGGGCCACTCCCCGTTCAGTCGAACAACCTTGTTCGGTCGAACAGCGGGTGAGTCCCCTCGGGTGCTGCCACCTCTGGTGACCTGCCAGGTGGGTCATATTGCCGAGTGACACTGTAAGGTCGGTTGTTAAGTCGGTTTGCTTCTGTAAGTGGGCCAGTCAATCCATGGGAGTCCCAGTTGGTGAGCTCTGATTAGTGGAAGTTGTGTTTCTTCGCCACATGGGTGTGTTTCCTTCTCTATTTTGTTATTTCTCCTGCATGGCAGTGTTTCTCCAAGCTATAGTGGATATTTCTTAATTCTAACAAATATGCATGGTGCGAATATACAATCCTTCTTTATTTTGAGTAATGTTGATGGCCGGAAATGGTAGTTAACGATCGTCAACAAACTCCCCCAAGTTGAATCTTTGCTCGTCCCGATGCAAAGATAGAACTTTAGGTTGTTGATTAGGGGTTGCTACAATGTTTTATATTCTCCCATAGTACCAAGTGCACAAAAAAATACTCTACCTTTAATTGAAAAAGTTGGCATTTGGTAACTCACCCTTTTTACCATAGTCCCTGTGGGCTTTTGGCTTCTCTTCATCTTGGGTGGATGAAAGACAGAGTGGTCTTTTGTAGGACACCATTCTCTCATCCCTGTGTTCCACTTTTCATCCGGAGTTTTTCAAAAGATTTTAGCAAATAAAACTAAGTTCCTACAATGATTCACTTGGTCGCTCAAGGTGTATAAATCCTTACCAAGGCATTGAAGTTGCCTCTTTTTGTTCCTACCTCCAAATAAGGCTTATGTGGGGCTCTGGGTATGAATAAATGAGACATACTTGTAACATATATATTGCTAAACCAAAAGACTGAACCCGGTGATGGATATGGTGGGGCTATGGGCTCTGAGTATTTATTTTAGTAACTTTCAAAATAGAAGTTAAGCATATGGTGGTGGATGCAATGGCATGGTATTGTTATCTCCCGGTGTAGGAGCATTAGCAAATGATGGTAGATGTGTGCATGAATCTTGATCATACAAGTATGAAATGGATCTCACAAAGGTTGCAAGCATTTTGATAAAGCTCAATGTGAAAACAAGCAGCATATGTGGAAGGTTTTGTAATGAAGTATAACATATGGCCGTGGTAAGAATTTCATTATTGAGGAACTTTTCGATTTTATCATTTTAAAAAACAAAATCTCCGGATGTTAAGCTTCACTTTGGGACAAAGATCATAGCAGCCCTATTCTAACCATATCATGCCTCACAACAACCTAGACTTAGATCATGCGCTTTGCAACTCACAAGTATTCAAGTTCAAGGCAAGCATGTTTAGCCAACAAACTCAAAAATTGGAAGAGTACTAAATTATAAACAAGGGACTATGGAAAGATATAAAACAAAGCAACTATTCATCATCTCAACATGAAGGCATGAACATCCCTAGCATGCATGACAACCTAATATTTTTTTCTTTTTAATTTTGCAAATTTTTATTTTTATTTTTGTGAAGGTAATTCCAACAAAGAAAAAGAAAGGAAGGAAAGATATAAGTCACCTTGGTGGGGGTGCTCCCCCAAGCTTGCTCTTGCTCATGGCTGTTGGTTAGGATCAAATCCTCTCCAACAGTAATATGCCGCCGTGTAGTCGTGGTGCTCTCGTAGCTGTTCCTGGAGGTGACGAAACTGGTCGTCACTGTGCTGCTGCCACACTATGGTGGTCCGGGTGTGAGTAGCAAGGGTGTTTTGCATTTCCCTTGTTCTAATATCCAGATCGTCCATCCTCCTTGTAAGATCCCTCAATTCCGAACATTGTCATGATGACTAAAGCTCAAAAATGAGTGACATCCGTCGTGATATGGAGGTGTCCCAATCGGCTCAGGTCGATGTCCCCATTGTGTACTACTAGCTTGCTGCCAAGACAAACCTCCAGTCTCATACCGTTGTGGCGTGTACATCCAAGCGGGATCGCCAGAACGTTCTGAGCCTGCAGTGTAATCATCGACAGGTGGTGTAGTCCTGGCCGTGCTAGTGGTGGCATGCCTCGTGCTTTGCTGCGTCTAGGGGGTCTTGCACGACCCTAGGGTCCTCATATACAGCCATCGCCTCTTCATTAGGTTTTGGGTTTTGCTTAGATCAATTCTGTTCAAAACCAGTGTTGCCGTTCATCGGTTTGTGAGACCCCAACTTCAAGAGTTTAATCATACATCTGCAACTGTGTTGCATTCTTCGTTGTTCTTGCTTGTGTTCTTGATTTGCAGGCAGGGATTAGCCTTCTCGGCGAGGTCAATCGTTCTTGAACGGTTGATAACCAGAGGAGACGTTGTGCTGCGATTGCGGGGTTCAGAACGTGTCGTTCGGAAGCCGGATCGATTTGTGTATCGCCTCCGCCTTAATCAAGTTTACCAGAACCTATCGGAAGATCGGGAACTCTTGTCCATATCAAATGGAATTTACATCTTAGTTGGAGGAGGGTTGTGTGTATCCATGGGTGTGATGTACTCATCAGCTGCCGTGTGAACGGCGTGAACTCGAACGCGTCACCCACTGCATCAATGGCTTATCCTTCTTCATGTGCACCACTTAAGCAAAAACACAAGAACAACTCGAACACGGGTTATGGGTTAGCAAAATAAAAGCTATCGGCCGTGCTGATCTTGCCAAGCTTTTGCAAAGGACTTGCACCATCCAAAAACAAAGCAAACTGAAAAGGGAAATATTTTTGGTGGTTTTTGGAATGACAACTTTGGGGGAGCAATGTGAGAGCTCAAGAGCAAATGAGTGAAGGAGGGAGTGAAATAACAAGTGATTGGAATGGCAAAACACTCTCCCCCGGGCACTCAATTCATAGGAAAATTCCCAAACGGTCGAAAACGGCTAGTGGGGAGCCAAATTCAACTGTTGGCAAAAGGCCAAGGTTGGTGAGGCCCACACCCCTTCGGCCGAAAATGGGTGGGTCCCACTGGTCCCCCACTTTGGCCCATAACTCCTTAACAGCTATATTTTCTGCGCTGCAGGGGTCAGGTCCAAAGTTTCGATAGAATTTTGCTCAGAAATATATTTTCTCAAAGTTGGAAACTGAAAACTGAATTTTATATTTTTATCAAACAAAGAAGAGGGTTGGAATAAATTCCAACATGCACGTGTGAAATAAAAATATGCAAATGCAGAGGCAAATTTGAAAGAATCCAAAAGTTTGGAAAAATTCAAATGTGCAAAAATTGAGGAAAATAAAATATGATATAAATAGCAATTTATCTTTGGAATGGGCTCACCAATTTTTAAAGTCCGACGAGCGGGACTTCCATCGCGTTTAGCTTGATGTTGCGGCGTCCGGTTCTGGAGAAGTAGGCACGGATGGCTGCACTTCCTTCACTCGCCACACCTTCTTCATCTTTGGTGCGGTCGGTGGCTTCCGTCGTGATGTGGAGGTGTCCCAATCGGCTCAGGGCCATGTCCCCATTGTGTACTACTAGCTTGCTGCCAAGAGAAACCTCCAGCCTCATACCGCTGTGGCGTGTACATCCAAGCGGGATCGCCAGAACGTTCTGAGCCATCAGTGTAATCATGGACAGGTGGTGTAGTCCTGGCTGTGCTAGTGGTGGCATGCCTCGTGCTTTGTTGCGTGTGTTAATCAGTGGACCTGCCAGGCATTCCTTCTCTCTGCAGCTATATGGTTAGTTCCCAACAACTATACAAATGATATCTCGGGTTAGGCAACAGGATTTCATTTGTATAGCCGGGGTAATAAAAGATAATAGAATCATCAGGACCCTTCTTTAAAGTGTGACCCTGCTCAAGAAATTTATAGTCTATCATGGGACGGCACTCAGAAAGATAATCAAATCTTGTGTTGGATAAAGCCCCGACTCCTGCAGCAATACGGGTTACTAAAGAAGTGCATTCAATGGGTCCCGATCCTTTAATATAATCTAACCATTGACCAATCATAGCTTCAATAGGAGCAATAGGAATTTTAGCAATTGCAGCAAACAAGACACACGATTCATCGTTACGGATAGGTCTAGTGTCTTGTCTAGGGAAACAAGTCATAGCAAGCCACCTATGCCATAGTTGTAGAGTTGGTTTGTGAATATCACTCGTCCTAAGACGTTCACAAGAAAACTCCCCCGAAATCCTTTGCCAAAAAGATCCCTTTTCAAAACATGTGGTTGCACCTTGAAAGTTAGTGCTGTAATAACTTTTAAACTTAAGAATAATGCAAAGTTCTTTCCAGGTTAGATGGTATTCCTTCCCAACAAGCGGAAAAGTACCCCATCGTTATCTTTTAGCAAAGTGCACAAAAACTAGATAGTGAGGAGGCGTGAACCTCCCTCGGTGAATGTGAGCAAATTCAGTCCGACCTGATGCTTTCCAAATAGAAAGGAACTCGAAGTCCATACCTATAGTGAAGGGTAGGTCGTCGTCATACGCCCTAGTGTGGACGAAACTGTGATTGCATAGGTGATGGTAGACTTGTCTCTCCCGTTCATCTAGCAGCTCGAGGTCGGTGGCGGAGAGAAGAACGTGTGGCTCAGCTCCTCCATGTTGTCCTCAACGAGTGTGTGCCTCGTTGATTCATCCTCGATGGAGAAGTTTGTGGTCGAGCTGCTGATGAGTACATCACACCCATGGATACACACAACACACCTCCAACTAAGATGAAAGTTCATGCGCATCACCTGAATTTACAAGTGAGATCGTTTCTAATGTTTTTATTATATGGTTTTGAGAATAGATTGCTACCTAATGAATTAACTGTTGTTAGGAACCATGGAGATGATGATGAGATAGCAGGGGAGGTGATTGGAGACGTGATGGGCCAGCAAGGACGTCCAAGCCAAGGTGGAGGCCCAATCAAAACCGACTTCGAGTCTGTTTCGGAGCCCAGGACCAGTCTGCACTAAAACGGACGCCCAAGATGCATACGGACTCGGATTGGACGTTCTATATATTCCTGAAAAGATAACGAAAAGAACTTTCCAACCCAACCGGTCCCTTGTCAAAATTCGTCCTCAGCCATCAGAAATAGCCGAAACAAATCGACTTCCAGAATCTGTCCTGGTGATGCGACACCGTAATCGGTCTTTGGGCCAAGTATCGAGTTGAGCCCACTTAGGGCTGCGTCCAGGGGGTCTTGCACGACCCTAGGGTCCTCATATACAGCCGTCGCCTCTTCATTAGGGTTTGGGTTTTCTTAGATCAATTCTGTTCAAAAACAGTGTCGCCGTTCATCGATTTGTGAGACCCCAACTTCGAGAGTTTAATCATACATCTGCAATTGTGTTGCATTCTTCGTTGTTCTTGCTTGTGTTCTTGATTTGCAGGCAGGGATTAGCCTTCTCGGCGAGGTCAATCGTTCTTGAACGGTTGATAACCAAAGGAGACGTTGTGCTGCGATTGCGGGGTTCAGAACGTGTCGTTCGGAAGCCGGATCGATTTGTGTATCACCTTCGCCTTAATCAAGTTTGCCAGAACCTATCGGAAGATCGGGAACTGTTGTCCACATCAAGTGGAATTTACATCTTAGTTGGAGGAGTGTTGTGTGTATCCATGGGTGTGATGTACTCATCAGCTGCCGTGTGAACGGCGTGAACTCGAACGCGTCACCCACTGCATCAATGCCTTATCCTTCTTCATCTGCACCACTTAAGCAAAAACACAAGAACAACTCAAACACGGGTTATGGGTTAGCAAAATAAAAGCTATCGGTCGTGCTGATCTTGCCAAGCTTTTGCAAAGGACTTGCACCATCCAAAAACAAAGCAAACTAAAAAGGGAAATATTATTGGTGGTTTTTGGAATGACAACTTTGGGGAAGCAATGTGAGAGCTCAAGAGCAAATGAGTGAAGGAGGGAGTGAAATAACAAGTGATTGGAATGGCAAAACACTCTCCCCCGGGCACTCAATTCATAGGAAAATTCCCAAACGGTCGAAAACGGCTAGTGGGGAGCCAAATTCAACTGTTGGCAAAAGGCCAAGGTTGGTGAGGCCCACACCCCTTCGGCCGAACATGGGTGGGTCCCACTGGTCCCCCACTTTTGCCCATAACTCCTTAACAGCTATATTTTCTGAGCTGCAGGGGTCAGGTCCAAAGTTTCGATAGAATTTTGCTCAGAAATATATTTTCTCAAAGTTGGAAACTGAAAACTGAATTTTATATTTTTATCAAACAAAGAAGAGGGTTGGAATAAATTCCAACATGGATGTGTGAAATCAAAATATGCAAATGCAGAGGCAAATTTGAAAGAATCCAAAAGTTTGGAAAAATTCAAATGTGCAAAAATTGAGGAAAATAAAATATGATATAAATAGCAATTTATCTTTGGAATGGGCTCACCAATTTTTAAAATCCGACGAGCGGGACTTCCATCACGTTTAGCTTGATGTTGCGGCGTCCGGTTCTGGAGAAGTAGGCGCGGATGGCTGCACTTCCTTCACTCGCCACACCTTCTTCAACTTTTGACTCCACCCATGAGGCAAGGCTGAAACTCAAATTCTACTTCCTCGCCGTTGAGGTTGAAGCGGACTATTTCAGACCCCATGTCAATTTATGCGAACATGGTGCTTAAGAATGGCCACCCAAGAATGAGAGGCGTACTCCTATCGATTTCCATGTCGAGCACCACAAAATCCAAAGGGACGAAGCGTCCGTGGATCTCAACCAGAACTTCCTCCACAATCCCCGTGGGGTGTCACAGTGTCGAGTCGGCAAGCTGAATCTACATCTGAGTTGGGACTAGGCCTGAGAGGTTCAACTTGTTGAAGATAGCTTTTGGCATGATGTTGACGCTGTCTCCAAGGTCGCATAATGCTTGTTCGAAGAACTCTGTCCCGATTGAACATGAGATCATCGGGCTCCCTGGATCACCTTGCATGACTGAGATGATGTTCAATTCATCTTCTTCATCATTCCCTGCATGGTTAGTATTTGGCAAGCTGCGGGTATGGTTCCCCACAAGCATCACCGCTTTCACAGCTTCTGTGGTAGATTCGGGTTGCCCCAAAATTTTCCCACAGTCTGATGCAGGCAGAGCAGCGACCAACTGAGCTAGTTGGGTCTCTAGCATTTTATTAAAACTAATCTGATTTTTAAAGGAAGAAGCAAGACCTTCTAGCTTAGCATTAACACTTTCTAAAGTCTTGTCATTGGCGGCAAGCTTTATAGTGAAGGTTTCATTGATTTTATCCTGGCCTAAGACAAGATCTTTAAAGGAGGGTTGATTATTGGAAGACTTCAAGTTGTTACCTCCTTGATAATATGGGTGTGGTTGATTCCACCCGTTGCCTCCTTGTGGACAATAGCCGTTGTTGTTGTTGTGGTTCATGTACAACACGTCCCCACGAGTCTCAGGGCAGTCATTGCCCGAGTGACCCGTGCTGCCGCAGACCTCGCATGTCATACGAGAGTCTAAGGCGTTGACGGTGCCAACTTCATACCTTATGGCTTGTTCGTCCATTTTCTTCATGAGGAGGTCCATTTTAATGGCTAGCATGTCCACCTCCTTAACAGTGTGCATGCCCCACTGGCGTGAGTGAAGATGATCTTCACTCCATCCTTGGTTGGAAACCATCTTCTTAATAAGTTCTTTAGCCTTATCACTGGTCAGTGAGAAGAGGGCTCCTCCCGTAGCAGCATCAATATGATCACGAGCCGACGGAGTCAGCCCGTTGTAAAAGTTCTGGATGATAAGCCATGCATCCATCGCATGATGAGGACAAGCGGCAATGTACTCTTGCAGCCTCTCCCAAGCCTCGGAGATCGACTCCTTGGACTCCTGCTAAAAGCTTGAAATTCTTCCATGAAGGGCATTGGTTTTCCCCAGCGGGAAGAATTTGGCGAGGAACGCGGCTGAACACTTTTCCCAGGTACCCACAGCAACCTTGTTCATGTAGAACCACTGATTTGTCCTCCCTAGAAGGGAGAACGGAAACAGACGAAGACAAATGGCATCTTGAGAGACGTCCTTCATCTTAAAGGTGCGGCAAATCTCTAGAAATTGTTGCAGATGGGCACTGGCGTCCTCATTGGACTTCCCATAAAATGGGCTGGCCTGCACCATGGTAATGAGACCCGTCTTGATCTCGAAATTCATATCTTCCATAGTGTTGGGTGCAACAAGAATGTTGGATGCTGAGGGAGCGGAGAAATCACGAAAGTTTTCTGGGCCATGACCTTGAAGCTTGATGGTGCGGAGATGACTGGCTCATTATATACTATTATATAGATGCAATAACAATGCAAGACAATCAGATCATCACACCCTGGGCATCCGATTTTCCCCTACATCCACAGTACGATTCCAGCCAAGAGCCTATTGCGTAGCCGAACGTGGGGGATTTCAAAGGGATAGATAGGACTGTCACCACCTACTGCCTACCCCTAGCAATCCGTGGGCTACATGACAAATAATGCATTCTATTGATCTAAGTGCCACGCTTAAATATCTAGAACAATACTCTTAATCCCTTAAGCGATGGATCAGAAAAGGAGTAATCACATTTTAGTGAACACTAAGCACATAGAAATGATCGAAGTCACACATTAGTCATGCATCATTATAACGACATAAATAAAGACTATAGTAAGTGCTTATGTCTAACATGGTAATATAGTACGACAACATTACTAACATGCAAGCATAATAACCACATATATGAGTGGATCGTATAATCAAACAAGAAACACATGATCCAAACATAACTATATAGAAAGACTAAATATATTAAATATAATAAAGTCTTACAAAAGGAGAAAGATACAAGAGCCATACCACAACTCCAAGGAAGGCTTGGGAACTCCTCAACAAGTGAATCACTAGCAAGATTAAGAGGCACACTATCATCAATCCTAGTCATGCTAGTGGAGCAAGTAAGATCAAGAGAAACATCATCATCAATCATCATATTAGGCACACTAGTAGAGCAACCTATCAAGTCATCACTAGAAGCATCTAGACACTCACTAGAACAAGGCACAGTCACACAATCATCATTATCATCATACACATGATCATTGGTAAAGGTACTGACAAAGTCCACAAGAGTATCCATCAACTCATCCAGAATCATGGCATTTAGGTAGCTTTTCAAGCGATCCTTCCATGAGCCATGACCCGGCCCCGAATGGGATGACATCCCAACTCAATACGGTCACTACTCAAGGTGGTTAAGCCCAATGATGAGCGCTTGGCTCTGATACCACTTGAAAGGATCGAGTGACCGAGAGGGGGGGGGGGGTGAATCAGGAACTCAAACTATGTACCTAATTTGCCAATTACTAAAACCGACCACTCAAACAACTCCTACACAATTCTAGTGGTGATCACACTAGCAAGATAAAAAACCTATAAAAGGAACCACAACTTAAGCATACTAGTGGATCACACAAAGCAATACAACTCCTATGCAAGCTAGTAATCAAAGATACGCGGAAGCACACAACTAGCTAGTAAGAAGTCCTACACATGCAAGTCTACTAAATCAAGTACAAGGTAAGCATACAAGCATGAGTAGCACAATATATACTAGGGTGATCAATCAAGCCAAAGCAACTCCTATACATGCTAGTGCTCAAATGCGGAACCTAAGCACAACTAGCAAGTAAAGAAGCCTATTCATGCAAGTCTATAAGGTAGTCAACTAGAGAAAGGTAAGCACACAAGCATGAATAGCACGGTATATAAATGCGAAAAGTAAAGCATCATAGTAAGGAGTAGAGTAAGAGATGGCTCATGATTTTTTTCCCGAGGTGTCGGAAGGATGGCGCCTTCCCCTAATCCTCGTTGGACCACTCCCGCTGGAGTATCGGTCCCTCCCACCACCAAATGGAGTTCTCGCACACAAGCCCGCAATCACTCCTGGAGTGAAGACACGGTTGCGTCACCGCTGCCACCAAGGCACAAGCACGCCTCCCTCAAGAACTTGTCGGACTCCTCAAGCGGGCGCTCACTATTGATGCCCCTTTCACCGACGGGCTCAAACCCTGTAGAAACGTGTGACAGCCTTAACAACCGATCACTATAGGCCCTATCACCGACACCTAACCGGTCTAGGTCTCACCATAGACCAAGACTAACAACCTAGATCACACCCTCAAGGACACCCTAGCCTTAGATGTGCAAGATGTTCTAGTTACTCTCACTAGCACTCAAGATATGCAATATCTCCTCCTAGTGCTCTCCTCTTTTCCTCTTGGCTCTCACCAAATGCTCCAAGCAATTCCACTGGCCAAGAGAGATCTCCAAGGCCCCAGCAATGAAGTTAAAAAGACTTCCAACCTCCAACTAGCCGTTGCTCCATGAAATTAGCTTTCTAGGTGTACTGACCGAACTGTCCGGTCACTACAGATCCAGCTCCAACGGCTCTACCAACTGCTGATACTTGTACTGACCAGACCATCCAATCAGACTTTCTCTCTCCATTCCAGAGAGCACCATTTCTGCACTTCTCTGTCCCGAGCAACCTCCATACAGACCGTACCATCCGGTCTATAAACCGGACCGTCCGGTCTCTATAGGCCTTCGCGCTGACAGACTTCTTCGCAGACTGCTCCCTGATCTCCTAGTGACTGTACAGTCGGGTCTCCTCTGAGCCCTTTGTTCGTTCACTCTATCCAGAAGCTAAAACTTCTCGTCCTCGCTTGACTTCATTTCTCGGCTTCTCTGAATACCTCCTTGGCTTGTCCATTGTCACCTAGTGCCTGTGATTTCACTGAGCATCCATGCACATCGCTGACTAGTTGTGACCTAAGAAACATGACCTAGACCCCCTTGATAGTCCAGTTTTTCCTATGAACTCAAAGCCCTAACAACTAGACAAGTGTTCCAAACACTTGCTCCATAGCTTGTCTCTATCAACCCTTGGACTCCGTCAAGCTCACCAAGCCTCCATGATTGCAGTCATCATCATCCATCGCCAAGGCAACCATCATCAATCATCATAGAGTAGAAAAAGTTTCCTATACATACAACACTCCTGTAGGCATTAGTCATATTTCATGTTTGTATTCATCACCAAAACATTCATACCTTGGGGTGACCTCAATGGTCATGATCCTTACAATATCCCCCTTTTTGGTGATGGATGACAATCACTACTCATGATGATCCAAAACAAATGAGTCCCAAAAACATAAGAAGGAAGGGACAAAAGACTCAAACCTAAAATAAGGAACCAAGAGAAAAGAGAAATGTTTGAAAAATTACTTTGGTCCTTACCTTGGAAGTAGTGTCCCCCTTAGAATGTGCTAGGTGTTGAGGGAGAACTACCCAATTATATAGTGCACTAGAGATTGAGCTTGAGTTGAATTTTGCGCCCGTCATGGTGTCATGGTAATTGTTCTTGTTGACTTCGACATGCACCGTAGATGTTCATGTCCGTATAGATGTGCATTGTTGTTATGCACCTTGTTATGTACCATTGTCTTGATCATCTTTATTTGGTCATCTGTCCTTCATGTTCTTGTCATCCATCTTCTTTTGATCTTCATCGCTTCTCCATTTTGTCACCTCATAGCTTTCCATGTATGTTCATGTTCTTCTCCCCTTTTGCTATCCTCAATCTTGACTTGGCTTTTGGATCTTCATGTCCTTCTCCCCCTTTGTCACCTATCACCAAAAACCACAAACCAAAGTCGAAACACAAGGCAACCAAGGAGCAAATAATAACTGGCAAGAGTTAGGAAAACTCCCCCTTTCATGGTGCTCCTCCTTGGTCATGTTGGTGTTCCACCATAGCTCCCCCTACACACACGACTCAACAAAATATTTCCTCAAAAATGCATTGGTTAGTCATTAGTGTGTTGGGAATGTATGAGTCACTTGTCTTTGAGCCGCATGAGTAGATTTAACCTCGGAGCTCATTTGAACATGACTCAATGGGCATGAAGCACAAAGATCAGTATATGATCATCTTGAGGGTCATATACTTACATTGTAAATAAAAAACTCCCTCTAGAAACATGCTTGGAAGCATGTAAGGAATCATGATGCAAGAATGCATGAATGCAAAGAATGCAAATGCAACAAGTATACAAATGCATGATGCAATGCTAAAGGAAAAAAGAGAGAAAGGCTAAAAACCAAAGTGCCAACGACGAGTTGTTCCCTTCTCGAGCTTACTCACAATGGACCATTCTTCAAAGCCTTGGGCACACCATGAACCACCATCCCAAGCTTAACCCATGTCCATTGCTATCTCAAGAAGGTCCGAAGTTGACCTACAAGCAAAGAGAAACAAGCACAAAACAAAGGCACAAACAACAAACAAAACAAACAAGGCTATACATACTTACAAGAGACAAGCTTTAGGGTTACTCAAGTAAAGTTTAAAAGGTCGAGAACATTGAGTTCTCCCTTTAGCTTGTTGAAGGTCTTCTCGTAACATGACATGGTTTCAAAAGCCCACCTAACATGAGTAATATGGTAGAACTTATGGCCTTAGTCATGAATCCTACCGGCAACAGCCCTAAAAAGTTTAAATTGCTGCTGATAAATATTATCCAACACTACAACAAGAGAGCATCAAGACACTTGAAATGAAGAACCTTGATGTCCATGTAGTCTTCAATTCTAAAGGCGGGGAGCACAAGGTCCTACAAGCCGTGACCTCATCTTCATCCTCATGAGACTTGTGATCTCTGTTGAAGTAGGCACGATGCAAGGCATTGGTTGAGAAAGATCCTCCTTGAGAGCATATGACTCCTTGTTGACAAACGTCATTGAAGAAGGCTTCACACAGATGGTAGTAAGCTCTATAGCAAATTCAAAGACCGATGAAGTTGATGTTGCCAGTACCATTGATGACGAAGTGATGATGGGGCTATTGTGCAGCGACCACCTAGATGTGAAAGGCAACCTTACTACCATGGCAGGTGTTGCGACCACAACTTGAGAGGCATAGATGCCACAATGACTGAAGGACCGAGCAAGGCGACCAGAGGGGGGTGAATGAGAGCCAATTAAAATTCTCCAAGAGAACTTGGCCTATGTCTTAATTACAACCCGAGCCAACCTCTAAACCGATCACCAAGGCTACACACACTAACTTGTGATATGCTAACCCTAGGAATGATCAACTACAGCAGCGGAACACAGCGGAAACAAAAGGGAACAACAAAGACTTGAATCAGTCAAAGAAGCGCACACAAGTCACCTTATTGGACTACCATCGGCAGTGCCGGTTGGCACAATCGGGAGTGCCGGTAAAGCCCATCGGCAGTGCTGGTGAGTAATTCTCAAATGCAGTAAACAGAGCGCATCAGCAGTGCCGGGCTGGCCATTGGTAGTGCCGGTGCGGGGTTCGGACTCAAGCCACCAGCAATGCCGGTCGTGGCATCGGCAGAGCTGATCCGAGTTCTGACCCACCGACAGTGCCGATCGACCCCGACAGAACAGAAAAACGTTTTAGGATTAGGCAAAAACTTGACAAAAACCTAATCAAATGAACTCCAAATGATACGATTTTTGGAACAGTGAATCCTCAACACATCACGACCCTAATCCTAGAAGATCCACTTGATTGGCTTAAGGAATCATCACAAATTTGAGATCTTGTGCCAAGAACATCAAAAAGAGGAAACTTGAGAAATTCTTCAAATTGAAGGTGCTAGAGCTCTTGATTCGGTCAAGGACCCATGAAGGATTGTTCTAGATCATTATAGCACTAAGATCTCCCAAGAAATCCACCCCAAACCTTGCCCAAAAGTGAGATAAAAAATTCCCACGAAAATAGCTCTGAAAATAGTGAAAAAGAGAAATTTGGGATTTAGGGAGAGAGGAAGATCTTGAGCATGAAAATAATTCTCATATCATAGAAACATGCTTACAAGATCCATGGATACAAGGCTAGGAAGCCACCCTCTTTCTCCCACTATTTGGAAGAGAAAAAGATGTCTCTCACACACCCTCTCCTCTCCTAGCACTTTGAATGAAGTCCTAACAAGGCTAATGGGAACATGCGGCTCTCCCACTAGCCACACCTATTCTTATATAGGCCTAGGGTCTAAGACAACTCTACTCTTGACCTATAACTCATTGCCACCTACCACCAGGGGCAAAACGGTTCAACTCTTTTTCCTTCGCCCGAACGCCATTGAGCCCTTCACAACTTTGCTTCGCCTTGACGCAAGTTCCGCGATAGTGCCACGTGCACCACCAACCACCGCCAAGTTGATGCCCAAACCGGGAAACCACCTTGCACGCTTCTCAAAGCATGACTTCTTGATCTTGACGTGTGTCACCTCATCCCGTGATCCTCCTCATCGGTAAGTCTCTCCCGCCTCCGGTCCATTGGAAGCCTCTACTTGCACCGACGCCCGATCACTTTTGACTTGGTCAACCCTGCTGTCTTGATCACCACTCACGGTTTTGAGGCTCAACAGCGAAACTGTCTGTGCTTCTTGCCTATCCATGTGTACGGTGTGGATCACCCTTGACTTCACCCGGCCTCCCGATCGTCTAGCCCCAAGTCTCCTACTTGTGCCCGATCCTCTGGCCGTTGACCGCCAAGTTGACTCCAGTGACCTACACATCATGAGACAAGCAAACACATTTCCTATCTCCTGCAAACTCTCCAACATCCTCACCAACTCCGGTTAGTAAAAACGATGACACGCACAAACTCATGCAATCCCCAGATTCTTGCATTTCAACTCAAACATGACCTCAACCAATGTCAATTACTCATCACATATTGCAAATCATGGCCTATATCCACATGGTTTCTCAATCTCCCCCTTGATGAGTACATTGACAACATCAAATGCACAAAGATTAGAGATTGAAATGTGAAGCCGAATAAGCACATCCAAATGGCCAAACCCAAAGAAAAGGTGAAAAGTAAGCCATCTAGCAAAATAGGGATCACAAAACCAAGAGTTGGCAAAGAAAGCGACTTGAGACGCAAGGAGTGTGAAAAGCGCAAGAAAACGCTCAAGGACATGATATGCTCCCCCTCAACTTGTGGTAGGTCTCATGTAATGCAAAATGGATCATTTTAAGTTTCTTAGCATTATTTGTGCATGACCCACAACTTTCTCCCACTTTGGCAATGAACTCATCAAAGAAGCAAAAGAACAAGCAAACATGCAATGCATGGAAATGCAAACCTAAGGAGCTTTAACAATTATGCAAACAAGCATTTAACCTTGCTAATCATAAATATAGAGCCATGCAGTGTAAAAGTAATAGCTCATAATCATACAAAGACCAAAAATAGATAGCAAGGCATAAACACCAAGAGCTAGACAAGCTAAGCAGAAAGATTGACTAGTTTAAATGTGCTTATCATGAGAAAAGCTGCCACCACATGTATAAGTACTCCTATCCAAGGCAAAACATGCATTAAGTGAATCAAAAGAAACTAGCCAGTCTCCATCTCAACCAAGGCAACAAGCATTCATAGAAAATGAGCTTTACAAATGCTCACATATGCAACAGAGACTCATTTGATCAAGTGTTTATTGTTTATCCTCATGTGTCCTCTTATCCATGCGGACGGTCATATGAATGGGTATGGCAAACACCCCGAGGCCTCAAGTCACAGTGTTTGGATTTAGCATTTTAGAATTATTTTGATCAAAGCAATTAGCAGATTTTTCATGATTTATTCACACGACAAAAGAGCATGCCTTTGCGGCAAAAGGAACACATGTTCCCACAATGTTCCATCATGAGCTAAACATTTGCAAAGCCTTCCATTTCGCAAACACAAGGTGCCAAAACCAAGACATCCTCTAGACTAGCCTCAACACAAGTTTTGACAGGGATAAAAGAAATTATACACATGGTGAGCAAGTCTTAACAAGATTAGTTCATAAGATTCACAAGAAGCTAAATTTACCTTTAAGATTAGCAAGTTGCTCAAAAGAGTCTATAACAAGCCATCTAGAAAATCTAAGCATGAGAGATTACTATCACATCCACACAACTTAGCTCAAGCTCTATCATAGCAAAGAGAAATGCAAGAAAGCATAAGAATCAAAGCTCATCTACCAATGAGATGCATTGCAAAAAGGTAAGATACACATATACAAGAGAACACCAACTCCCCTTCAAATAATGCCATAAGGATGGCAAACACCAAGCTCCCCATGAAGAAAAGCAAATTTCAAAGCACTTGGGGGCTTGGTAAGGATACCAGCCAATTGGTTTTTGGTGTTGATGTATTTGAGCTCAACATCTCCCTTCTCAACATTATCTCTCAGGAAGTGAAATCGCACATTAATGTGTTTGACCTTACCATGTAGGACTGGGTTCTTGGCTAAGCATATGGCACTGCAGTTATCACACATGAGTGGAACACCCTTAAAGGTTAACCCATAGTCTCTCATGGTGGATACTATCTATAGGATTTGTGAGCAGCAGCAACATACTCAGCCTCTATGGTGGATTGGGCTACACTCGACTGCTTACGAGAAGACCAACATATCAAAGAAGTACTTAATAAATGGCAAGTACCAGAATGCTCTTCCTATCAATTCTACACCCAGCAAAGTCCGCATCCGAATATCCAATGAGATCAAGAGATGAAGATGCAGAGTACCAAAGATCAAACTCAAGGGTGTATTTGAGATACCTGAAGATGCGCTTGACGGCCTTGTAATGAGTCACCCTTGGGGAAGCCTGAAAGCGAGCACAAAGACACACTGCAAAGTGTATGTCAGGTCTTATCGCCGCTAGGTACAAGAGGGAGCCAATCATGCTCCTGTACTCCCTTTAGTCCACCGCTTCATAGTCTTTGTTAGGGTCAAGTGTCGTTATTGTGGATATTGGTGTTGACAACGGCTTCACATTGACCATGTCGAACTTCTTCAGGAGATCCTTCATGTACTTGGCTTGATGTATGAAGGTGCCTTGCTTGCACTGCTTGATTTAAAGTCCAAGAAAGAAGGTGAGCTCACCCATCATCAACATCTGAAATTCACTTTCCATAGATTCCTGAAATCTAGACACAAGAGCATAAGAGGAACCTCCAAAGATGATATCATCCACGTAAATCTGAACCATTAGAAAGTCATTGCCATACTTTAGAGTGAACAAGGTTTTGTCAACACACCCCATGACACACCCACGCTCTAGCCAGAAGGTCTTAAGCCTAGCATACCATCCCCTAGGTGCTTGCTTTAGCCCGTACAAAGCCTTTTGAAGCTTGTACACACGGTTTGGGTATTTGTGGTGCTCAAAGCTAGGTGGTTGTCTCACATAAACCTCTTCCTCTATGAAACCATTTAGGAAAGCACTCTTGACATCCATTTGGTAGATTCTAATGCCCTTAGAGGCAGCAAATGCAAGCAAGATCCTAATAGCTTCTATGCGTGTAACAGGAGCAAAGGTTTCCCCATCGTCTAAGCCCTCCACTTGACTGAAACCCGGGGCAACAAGCCTAGCCTTGTTTCTAACAAACTCACCATCTTCCCATGCTTGTTTTTGAAAACCCACTTGGTTTCTATGACATTGACACCAACAGGAGGCTCTACTAGGGTCCACATTTTGTTTCTCTCAAAGTTTTCCAACTCCTCATGCATGGCATTAACCCAATGTTCATCAGATAATGTGTGTCCAACATCCTGAGGTTCAAAGGTGGCAACAAAGAGAGAATTAGTAAAGCAGGCGAGATGTGCAGACCTTGACCTTGTTGTCCTCTCATAGAGATTACCGATCATCTGTTGAGGTGGATGTTGATGCTGAATGTGGTGAGGAGCCTCTCCCTCAGAGCATACCTCCCCTTCAATCATAGCTCGAGCTGGCTCAACAGCTACTGAGGTCGATGTAGAAGCTTTTGTACCCTTTGCTGGAGTAGTGGAAGCAGCAGGAACAAGCTCGGATGTGGGATGGAATGACTCATCATCGTCATCATCCAAGCCCTGTAGGTCCTCTTCTATAAAGATACTCTCCTCCATCTCCCTGTTACCTACAATCTCAACCACATTGCTTGGACAAGAGTTTGATTCATCAAAGGTTACATCACAGGACTCTACGATGGTGTTAGTTTCCAAATTCAAAACTCTGTAAGAATGGCCATGAGGGGTGTAGCCAAGAAAGATGCCATCGGAAGATCTCGACTCAAACTTATCAAGATTGCCACGTTTGAGAATGAAGCACTTGTAACCAAAAGTGCGCAAATGAGAAACAGATGGCTTCCTCCCAAAGTGTAGCTCATAGGAAGTCACATTAAGAATTGAGCGCAAGAAAACCCGATTGGAAACATAGTAAACAGTGCTAATGGCCTCAGCCCAGAACCGCCTCGGAGTCCTATGCTCATCGAGCATCGTCCGGGCCATTTCCACCAAGGTTATGTTCTTTCTTTCGACCACACCATTTTGCTGGGGGACACGAGGTGCTGAAAACTGATGCTCAATACCATGCTCAAGACAGAAAGCATTAAAAGGAGGAGTTCTTAAACTCGGTGCCATTATCACTGCGAATTTCTTGTAATGCACCAGGAAGTTCCTTGAACAACCTCAAAGCTAAGCTCTGAAAGTGATGAAACACTTCATCCTTGCTCTCAAGAAAGTAAACCCAAGAGTAGCAAGAATAGTCGTCAACAATCACAAGAACCTACCACTTCCCACCCACTGAACGAACCCGAGAAGGACCAACAGTGTCCATATGAAGCAACTCTCCAGGGCGTTCAGTCATCACCACATTAATTGGTGGATGAGAAGCGGCAATCATTTTCCCATGATGACAAGGAGCACAAACCAAATCCTTATCAAATTTGAGCTTAGGCAATCCTCAGATCAAACCAAAGCCGCTCAAGCGACAAAGCAAGTCAAAGCTCATGTGACCTAGTCTCTTATGCCATTTCCTGAGCTCAGAAGAAGATTGAGCAAACAAGCATTTGTGAGAACTAGGACAACCAACAAAATCAGCTTGAAAAACTTTCCCAATGCTAGAAATCCCACAAACGAAAGAGCCATTCCAATCAAGAACATAAGAAGCATTTTTCTCAAAGCGCACTTCCAAACCAACATCAAGCAACTGAGAGACAGAGAGGAGATTGTACTTGAGATGCTCAACCAAACCAACATCCTTAAGAGTGAATTTTTCATTTACCTTTACCACGCCTCTTGCCTTCACTCTCCCTCTCTTGTCATCTCTAAAGGTCACATACTCCCGGCGCTTCAAAGGAGTGAGGCTGGAGAACCACTTTGCATCTCCGGTCATGTGGTGCGAACACCCGGAGTCCATCAACCATTTGTTCTCCAGGCCTCCACCTGCTGCCTCGCTTGTGTCGAAATCGAAGCCAGAGTCCGTGTCATGATTGTTCTTTGCCATAAAGAAAAGCCCGGTGAAGTCGTCCTTCGTATTAACTCGTGGCTTCTCAACCTCCTCCTCCGAGCTTGTAAGGCCATTGCTGGATGTGAGGTCGACGTCGCTCAAGGCGACAACGTAGGTGCGTGCAATGGCCTTGGCGAACTTCTTGGAGTTCTTGCCTTTCTTGTAGAAGCGGTTCTTCTTCTGCTTGAAATCTTCAGTGTTGTTGTCAAGGTACCCAGCCTTCTTCTTCTTCTTGGGGTAGTCAGCGATGAAATGTCCAGGGTCACCACACTTGAAACCGGTTCTTGAACCACCTCCTCTTCTCTCCTTCCGGTTGTTGTAGAACTTTCTGAACTTCCTTGTGAGCAAGGACAGCTCCTCGTCAGGAATGCACTCCATCTGTTCATCAAAAGCTGCAACAAGAGAAGACAAAGCAAACTCCAAAGAAGACTTGTCAAGTGAGGGGTTGGTTCCATAAGAAGCACCACTGTGACTACCCTTTTGAGAGCAAGAAAGCAAAGCCATGCTAGAAGCACAATTACCAAGATTAGGACGAGACTTCCTAGATAGTTCATGAAATTTTAGCTTGCTATACAGCTGCTCACAGTCTAGGGTATTGAAATCAGCAGTTTCTTCTAGTGCAGCAATCTTAACCCCCCAAGCATTTTCATCAAGTGAATACAACAATTGCTTAGCTCTATCATTATCACTGTACATATGGTTACCACAAGCCCGCAAGTTGCACACAATGGCCTCAAACCTATGAAAAGTGTCATCTAGTGACTCGCGAGGTTTTTATGCAAAGGTTTGGTACTGTCTATTGTAAGAATCCTTACGCATAGACTTGACTTGATTGGTACCCTCATGGTACATGCAAAGCTTTGCCCAAATGGCATGTGCAATATCAAGATGAGCAACACGGTCATGTTCATTCCTACATAGAGAAGACAGCAGGATATTGACAGCTTTGGAGTTGTTTTCATACCTGGTTAACTCACCTACTGGCGCGGTGTTGAGGTCGTCCGGTATGACGTAGTACTGCTCCACGATCTCCCAAATTGCACGTCCTTGGCCTAGGAGATAAGCCTTGGTCCATGACTTTCAGTAGGGGAAGTCCTCTCCGTCAAACATCCAAAGCTTGGCCACATGCTTGTCGTCTTCGGATCACAAAGCCGGTGAAGGTCAACCAGCGATCAAACCGGCTCTAAAACCAATTGAAGGACTGAGCAAGGAGACCAGAGGGGGTGAATGGGAGCCAATTAAAATTCTCCAAGAGAACTTGGCCTATGTCCCGATTACAACCCGATCCAACCTCTAAACCGATCATCAAGGCTACACACACCAACTTGTGATGTGCTAACCCTAGGAGGGATCAACTATAGCAGTGGAACACAGCGGAAACAAAAGGGAACAGCAAAGACTTGAATCAGTCAAAGAAGCGCACACAAGTCAGCTTACTGGACTACCATCAGCTGTGCCGATCACAGCCATCGGCAGTGCCGGTTGGCACCATCGGCAGTGCCGGTAAAGCCTATCGGCAGTGCCGGTGAGGAATTCTCAAATGCAGTAAACAGAGCACATCGGTAGTGCCGGTCTGGCCATCGGCAGTGCTGGTGTGGGGTTCAAACTTAAGCCACTGGCAGTGCCGATCCGAGTTCTGACCTACCGACAGTGCCGGTCCTGGTCATCGGCAGTGCCGATCGACCCCGATAGAACAGAAAAAAGTTTCAGGATTAGGCAAAAAGTTGACCAAAGCCTAATCAAACGAACTTGAAATGATGGAATTTTTGGAACAGTAAATCCTCAACACATCACGACCCTAATCCTACAAGATCCACTCGATTGGCTCAAGGAATCATCACGAATTTCAAATCTTGTGCTAAGAACACCAAAAAGGGGAAACTTGAGAAATCCTTCAAATCGAAGGTGCTACAGCTCTTGATTCGGTCAAGTACACATAAAGGATTGTTCTAGGTCATCATAGGACTAATATCCCCCAAGAAATCCGCCCCAAACCTTGCCCAAAAGTGAGATAAAAAAATTCCCATGAAAATAGCTCTAAAAATAGAGAAAAAGAGAAATTCGGGATTTAGGGACAGAGGAAGATCTTGAGCACGAAAATAATTCTCATATCATAGAAACATGCTTGCAAGATCCATGGATACAAGACTAAGAAGCCACCCTATTCCTCCCACTATTTGGAAGAGAAAGAGATGTCTCTCACATACCCTCTCCTCTCCTCTATTACATGAAGACCTCTCCTAGCACTTTGAATGAAGTCCTAACAAGGCTAATGGGAAGAGGCAGCTCTCCTACCAGCCACACCTCTCCTTATATAGGCCTAGGGTCCTAAGACAACTCTACCCTTGACCTATAACTCATTGCCACCTACCACCAGGGGCAAAACGGTCCAACTCTTTTTCCTTCGCTCGAATGCCATCGAGCCCTTCACAACTTTGCTTCGCCTCGACGCAAGCTCCACGATGCTCCCCATGTGCACCACCAACCACCGCCACCGATTTTGAGGCCCAAACCGGGAAACCACCTTGCATGCTTCTCAAAACATGACTTCTTGATCTTGACGTGTGTCACCTCATCCCATGATCCTCCTCGTCAGCAAGTCTCTCCTGCCTCCGGTCCATTGGAAGCCTCTACTTGCACTGATGCCCGACCACCTTTGACTTGGTCAACCCCTCCATCTTGATCACCACCCACGGTTTTGAGGCTCAACCGTGAAACCGTCCGTGCTTCTTGCCTCTCCACGTGTACGATGTGGATCACCCTTGACTTCACCCGGTCTCCCGATCATCTAGCCCCAAATCTCCTACTTGTGCCCGATCCTCTCACCGTTGACCGCCAAGTTGACTCCAGTGACCTACACATCATGAGACAAGCAAACACATTTCCCATCTCCTGCAAACTCTCCAACATCGTCACCAACTGCGGTTAGTCAAAATGATGACATGCACAAACTCATGCAATCCCCAGATTCCCGCATTTCAACTCAAACACCACTTCAACCAATATCAATTATTCATTACATATTGCAAACCATGGCACATATCCTCAATGTTTCTCAATGATGCACTGCAATACGTGTCAACCTTGCAGATTAGTGATGACCATGCAGGGGCGGCAACAACGACCACAACAGAGACGACATGACGATGATTGCGACCATATCTGAAAACCTTAGGCCAGCCACTGTGTTGCCCACAGAGACAACAACTCGGCCAGTAGCAGAGCATCATAAGCCTCGCTAGATCGGAGCCCTACTTGCTTCCAGAACACCACCTGCACGAGCATTAGTGTTGATGTGTGAGTAGAGGGAGTCAATCTTTGCTCAAAGATAGAGGAGAGGAGCTTCGAGAGAGGGGTGTGGGTAAGGAAAGGGTAGTCGTGCTCAAAGAGAAAAGCGTCATCTGAGCGATGGCGATGCCTAGGTGCTGTCATCAAAGTGCGAGCCACTGGAATCACCAGCGTGCCCCTTGCATGCCTAGGCATCCGAGAAGGCGGATACGTGCGGGCATGGCGGATCCGCCCTCGGTCCTCAAGGTGATTTTCTCAGAGCCACAATGGCTCCGCCATGCTCAAAGCCTCCTGTTGCCTCAGGCTGTGACCTATGAGCACAGGGAAGCCGGACCTGCCCACTATAGAACATGGGCCATAGGATCCACCATACCGACCTGTGGTTGTTGGATCCGCGCACGATGATGCCGGATCCATGCGACGAGGGAAGGGAGGGTAGGATCTTGTTAGACGGAGTGGAGAGGGGAGGACCACACCCCACGCGCTTGGAGGGAGGATGCCAGCGACGTCGGGCAGGCTTGGGCAAGGGACAAAGGTGAGGGTGGTCTTTGGTTTTTGAATTAATATGGCTTCCTCACAATGAATCTCGGGATGAGGTTGGGTAGAGGTGGAAGAGGGGAGCGAGGCGGATCAAAAGAGCCGAGTGATCTGGTCAGGGAGGGGGCGAGGCAGAAAGGCAACGAGCTAAGAGGCGACGACGGCGTGGTGGTCTGGTGGAGTCGGGGCTGCGATATCCCCTGCCGCCATCACTTTCGTGTGTGCTTGATGGTGTATTGGCAGCTAGACTTGTTGACTCTCTACTACGGGCATGCTCACAACATGGTCTCTTATGAAGTGATGCTAGACTTGAATATGCTTTGCATGATCATGATCTCCAGTTTTGAGAGCCATCTTGATTGCCACCTCACTATCATAATATAGTGGCATTTGAGTGTAGTTGAGGCCATAATCCGAGAGTGTTTGCTGCATATAGAGCTGTTGTGCACAACAAGCTCCTGCTGCTATGTACTCCGCTTTGGTTGTAGATAGAGCCACCGAGTTTTGCTTCTTTGAGCTCCAAGATACAAGAGATCTTCCAAGAAATTGGGAACCTCCCGATGTGCTCTTTCTATTCACTTTGCATTCCGTGATGTCCTAATCCGAATGCCCAAGTAACTCAAAGCTTGTTCCTCTAGGATACCATAATCCCATGGTCGGTGTGTACTTGAGGTATCAAAGAATGCTCTTCACGGCCTTCAAGTGAGACTCCTTTAGATTTGCTTGATAGCATGCACACAAGCACACACTAAACATGATGTCCGGTCTTGAGGCGGTGAGATGGAGCAAAGAACCAATCATTGATCTATAGAGCTTGGGGTTCACTGGTTTTCCTTTCACATCATCATCCAAGGGTTTGCTTGTTGCCATAGGTGTATGCAAGGTCTTGCAATCTTCCATGTTGAATCTCTTAAGGAGGTCCTTGATCTACTTTTCTTGATAGATGAAGTTCCCTTCCCTCAATTGCTTCACTTGAAAACCAAGGAACACATGCAACTTTCCAATCATTGACATTTGGAATTCCTATCCTATCATTTACCGGAACTCCTCATTGAACTTCTCATTGGTTGAGCCATAGATGATATCATCCACATAGATTTGGCACACAAAGAGATCCTTCCCAACATGTCTTGTGAACAAGGTGCTATCAATGCTTCCAATCTTGAAACCTATCTTGAGAAGAAAGTTCCTCAAGTGTTCATACCATGCCCTTGGTGCTTGCTTGAGGCCATAGAGAGCTTTCTTTAATTTGTACACATGTCTTGGATGTTTAGGGTCCTCAAACCCTGAAGGTTGTTCCATATAGACTTTCTCATTGATCTCTCTATTCAAAAAGCACTTTTGACATCCATTTGATAGAGCTTGAAGCCATTGTGTGACGCATAGGCAAGTAAGATCCGAATCGCTTCAAGATGGGCCACGGGAGCAAATGTTTCTTCAAAGTCAATACCCGTCACTTGAGAATACCCCTTGGTCTAAGGACCAAAGGTGTACTGCGAGGGGGATGAATCGGTAAGCCGACCACGAATCTGAATAGTTCAATTTACACTACTAGAACCTAGCAATCGTTGCAACCGAACAATTCTAGTAGGCCAAGACCCTATGCATGCTAGTGTTCATGATGAGAGCAACCGCGGAAGCTAAACACAATAGCCTATGCAAGCCACAATTCAACCTAGTTACTAGAGCACACAATTGCGGAATAGTAAAGAGGGGTCAAGGAATGCTCATGATTTTTTCCCGATGTCTCGGAAGGATGGCGCCTTCCCCTACTCCACGTTGGACCACTCCCGCCGGAGTGCTGGTCCCTCTTGCCAGTGCCAGTCCCTCCCGCCAACAATATGGAGTTCTCACCCACGAGCCCGCAATCACTCCCGGAGTGAAGACATGGTGCACGTCACCACTGCCACCAAGGCACAAACTCACCTCTCTTGAGAACTTGTCGGACTCCTCAAGCTGACACGGGCGCTCACTAGCGATGCCCCTTTCACCGGCGGGCTCAAACCAGGTACAAACGTGTGACGGTCTTCACAACCAATCATGATAGGCTCGATCACCAACACCTAACCAGTCTAGGTCTCACCATAGACAAAGAGTAACAACCTAGATCACACCCTCAAGGATACCCTAGCCTTAGATGTGCATCAATGCTCAAGTTACTCTCACTAGCGCTCTCAATATATGCAATATCTCCTCCTAGTGCTCTCTTCTTTTCGTCTTGGCTCTCACCAAATGCTCCAAGCAATTCCACTGGCCAAGAGTGGTCTCCAATGTCACATCCCTATACCGAAATATAGAGTGTGCCGTACAGGATCGCCTCGGGAGATGATTATCGAGATAACCATACATAGCATACACACATGAACATCCATCATTTACAACGATACATCATTAAGTGCATAATATTACATATTACAAGTTCCAGAGTCACAGCGGAAGCAAATTAAGTTGCGTTACAATACATATGTTCTTGGTTCGATACATAAATAAGCAGAAATGAAACACGGTACACTCGACTACATATAGCCTAAGTGAATCATGCCGGCCCTAGGGCAATGGCTCACTCGTCTTGGGTAGGCGAACTAGGAACCCACTCAATGGTCCATTCCTGTGGTTCTTTGCCTTCCCACACAATCTTGGTACAACAGTCACAATAAGTGGCCTGGGGAAAACCTGAAAGTAACATAAATCGCAAAGCCTGAGTATCTAATATACTCCATAAGACTTACCCAAAAAAAGGTTTCCTAAAACTGACTCCTAATATGCAGGGGGGCTGATCCGGCTTATTTGGTGTTTTGCATAAAAGGCACCTATTAGCCCTATGCTTGCAAGTTGATCCTTTAGCCGATCTTTAATTGTTAATGCCAGAAAGTAACTTTAGTTGCACCTGGCTAGCTACTGAGGCTGTACAACTATAAAGAACAATACATCACAGTAATATGTAGACATAGAGTAATAAAATTCAGAACCATAATTCATCCTCCCTACTTAATTATCATTGCCAACTGCTCGAAACAAGAGGTACTCATAATCGCGAGGGACAGCAATTCGAATTGATTTACATCCTGCAGGAGACAACCCAAGTACACAACATACGAATCATTTAAGAACATGTATGGCCACCGTTCACAAAGTTGCTATAAAGTCGGTCCGGGGCCATCGATTCCGAGTGCACGTCCTTCCCCGCGATACAGTACTTCATATCCAAGCCTTAACCCGTGCACTCTCCAGCGGTCCTCCAACCCGTGCAACCACCGTGCCATTCATATCACCTCTGGATCGATAAGTGGATCCGTCCAACAATACGGCATCCAAGTTACTAGGTTTACCAATTCCCATATAAAGGTATACACTTGGTACTGTTCGATACTTGCTCGCGGAGTTGCAACGATAGGTTCTCAAGTTTTAACACCATTTCATCCTTTTATGTGAACCAATAAATGTATCAAGTAATTCCACCACCTACCGTTGACTCCACTAGATTAAGCATAGCATTTGCTAACGAAAAGGCTTACTAACCTAGACTAACCATAGGTCATTAGTTGTTATGCAAGTGGGTTTTCATCCAAGTCCTACACTTAATGCACAATACAATATTTCTATGTTGCGAGTAAACCAAAAGGACTCTTAAATAATAGGTGTGCACCGGGGCTTGCCTTGGGACTGTTCGAAGTTAGTAGCCTCAACGAGGTTTAGCTCAACTTCGGGCTCCTCGAGGTTGCTTGCCGTGGCCTTGCTCCCGGTCTCGCTTCCTAGTCAAATGTAGTGCAATGCAAGGTAAGGATGGGTATGATGATTCATGGCACTTTCCCAATACATAGAATTGACGGAATGATGCTTATGCATGAGATGATATGCTTTCATAACATGCTGAGCAATTATTTAATTTAAGGGGACAAACTTCTAATTGGAAAAGTATAAGACATGGCAATTAATAAGCATATCTCTTATATCTCAAATAAAAGAATACTTCTGGTGCTAGAGAATTTAACAAGATATTTTACATGGGTGTGTTAAGGCATACTTAGTAGACATGCAAAGTCTCATAATTTAGTTCCTATCAGAGAATTTATAAAAATTCATTTACCAAATATAGTGATTATGCAATAACTCTGATAATATGCATAAAAATAAAAATGTGCTTTTGCAGAAAGTTTAGGAATGGCATGAAATACTTACTGACCAATCTTCATGATTTTACCAGTTATATATTTTTACTTATGGATTTATTACTCTTAGAAAGGTTCCAACTTTGGTGAATTATTTTAATTAACACACTTCATAACCTTAAAGCTCATCTTACATTTTGGATAGAGGAGAATTTTCTGAATCCAACAAAATTGGTTTCATGCTTTTATGACCTTTATTTTTCATGTTATTGATTTTTGAATAATTTTTCAAAGTTCACATCTAATTACAGAATTGACTGGCAATTTGAACAGTGACGCGCGCGCGCGTCGGCCTGGCTCGCCGGCACTCTTGCCGTGAGGCTCTAGGGTGGAGGAGGTGGCTCGGGACCGGCACCATCCGGCCGCGCATGCGACGGGGAGCAACCCCAGGAGGTCGCCGGCCGATGGCGGCGACCGGAGCAGTGTCGGCGACGGCAGCGGAGGCAGGGGGGTGGCTTCGGCGGCGTCGCACATCACGCACAGAGGACGAGAGGGGGTCGAGAAGCTTCACCGTGGTGCAGGGGTCACTGGTGTCGAGGAAGATGTCGACGGAGATGGCCGGAGCGGGGTTCTCGTCATGGGGGTGGACTTCCGGCGGCGGCAGGGCTCCGTTCTTCTCCAAATTCCGGCGAGGGTTCTGTGAGATAGGGGAAGAGGGTTATGGGGCAGCTAGAGGGGGTCGATGTGCACGGATTTGGTGATGAAGCGGAGCAGGGGGCATTGCCTAGTTGGAGCTCGACGCGGCGGCGCCCATGGCGGGTGGAAACAGAGGGGTGGCTCGTTTTTTCGCTGCTGCAATCGCTGGCAAAAGGGAAGGGTGAGGCTGGGAGCTTGGGGCATTGAGAGAGGGCAGAGGGAAAGTGTGGGAGTGTGCAGGTGCCGAGAGAATGCGGGAGAGGGCTCCTGCCGCTGTTGCACTTGTAGCGGGTGAGAGAGAGACCGAGGGAGGGAGAGAGAACCGGGGAGAGAGCCACGACGGTGCGGCGGCTTCAATGCTGTGCCGGTCGCACAGGGGCGGTTAGGCAGACTAGTGGACGGAGTGGGGAGGGAGCAGGTGGCGCCGATCGCCGGCTAGAGGGAGAGGATGGCGGTGCGGTGTCGATCGGTAAATGGTCAAAGGAAAAAGACTCTGTTGACTCCCCCTTGACTGAAATAGTACCACTGTATATTGCCAAATTTCCAAAGTTCCCTTGCTCAAAACCTTGTGCCAATTTTTGTGCATGGCCAGCAAAATATGTCCTCGAAGTTTTCTTTTGGGCTCAAGTTAAAATTCCTGCTGGAAAAATTATGAGAAATCCTGTAAAAGAGAAACTTTTTCTGCTTTTAGGGAATTTTTAGGGGTATTAATCCTTTACCAAAAATTCTGGAAAATTCCCTAAACTTAATTCTTGACATGACACACTGGAATATGCAAAAACATTGGCACACTTCCATTGAGTTTTGTGAAGTTTGTGAAAAGCTATCATTTGGCAAAATTTGGATTTAATTAACTCAATTCCCTTTTTCTTTGGCAACTTAATTACTTAAAATTTTAATTAGCCAGCAACTTAGCATTAGGGCTATGTTAATTGATTTTTTGTGACATGGGATGTCACATCCAAGACCCCCTTAAAAGAAATCTCGCCCCGAGATTTGCAAAAAGATAACGAGGGAGAGGGGGCGTGGGCGGTTACCGGATTTGCGAGTTCATGAACTCGGGGAAGTTGATTTTTAGAAACTCCTCTTGCTCCCAAGTTGCTTCCTCTTCGGTATGATTACTCCATTGCACTTTGTAGAAGGTGATGGTGCAATTGCGTGTTACCTGGTCTTTTTGATCAATAATTCGGACGGGGTATTCGGGGTAGGAGAGGTCTTCTTCCAATTGCTCGGTGTCGGAAATGACCACGTCGACCGGAGGCTTTAAACACTTCTTGAGTTGGGAGACATGGAAGACATTGTGCACCCGAGTCAGATTCTCCGGTAATTGCAACCGATAAGCAATCGCGCTACATATCTCCATGATCGGGAAGGGTCCGATGTAGCGGGGTGCTAACTTGCCCTTAATTCCAAAGCGAGAGATGCCTTTTTGGGAGAAACCCAGAGGTAGACATGATCTCCCTTTTCGAACTCCAATGGACGTCTTCTTTTGTTAGAATAGCTTATTTGATGGGATTGTGCGGCTTTCATGTTGGCTTGGATTTGTCGCACTTTCTCTTCGGCTTGAGTAACAAGATCTGGACCGAAATTAATCCTTTCTCCTGATTCCGACCAATTTAACAGTGTTTGGCATGAGTGGCCATACAATGCCTCAACCGGTGACATCCCCAAACTATCTTGGTACCTATTGTTGTACGAGAATTCGGTGAATGGAAGATAGTCCTCCCAATTTCCCTGATTGTCCAGAACACAGGCTCTCAACATGTCCTCCAAATGTTGATTCAGTCTTTCAGTTTGACCATCTGTTTGCAGGTGATAAGCGGAACTTCGAATAAGAGTGGTACCAAGACAAGAATGTAGTTTCTCCCAAAAACGAGCTATAAATTGAGGACCTCGATCGGAGATTATAGTCTTGGGTACACCATGCAAACATAAAACTCTTGCGATGTAGAGCTCGGCGTACTTTTTGGTAGAGTAGGTTGTATGGACGGGAATGAAATGAGCAGACTTTGTCAACCTATCCACAATGACCCATATCGAATCGTGCTTCTTGGGGGTGAGGGGTAACCCAACAATGAAATCCATAGCAATATTCTCCCATTTCCAAGCAGGAACCTTTAAGGGATTTAAAAGACCGACCTTCCTCAAGTGATCGGCCTTCACCCGTTGACAAGTATCACACTCGGCAACATACCGAGCAACTTCTCGCTTCATGCGTGTCCACCAAAACTTTTCCCTTAACCCACGGTACATCTTGTTGCTACCAGGGTGTATGGAATATTTGGACAAGTGAGCCTCATCCATTATTTTCTTTATTAATTCCTCGTTCTTTGGGACAACGAGATGACGGTTGAACCATAGCACTCCATCTTCATCTTGTCGGAAGCATGTAGCCTCATTTCTTCCTATTTTCTGGTGGATATATTCCATTCCCTTGTCTTTCTTTTGTGCTTCAACAATTTCCTCGTGAAGGGTAGGAACAAGAGCTAGATTATGCAAGGATCCATATGGGATAATACGGAGACTTGGTTCACTAGGATCTGAATTTTTAGAAGCTTCTGCAGAACAAACAACTGCATGATTGCATTGGTCCCTCCGACTTAGGGCGTCCGCAACCACATTGGCCTTCCCAGGATGATAATGAATTTCTAATTCATAATCCTTGATCAATTCTAGCCACCTATGTTGCCTCATGTTCAGTTCTTGCTGTGTGAATATGTACTTGAGACTTTTATGATCGGTTTAGAGATTGACAAGGTTACCCAGGAGATAATGGCTCCAAGTTTTTAATGCTAGGACCACGGATGCCAATTCCAAGTCATGAGTAGGATAATTTTGCCATGCTTTCGGAGCTGTCGAGATACATAGGCAATGACACGACCTTCTTGCATAAGTACACAGCCCAGTCCGGTACCGGATGCATCACAATAAACATCGAACGGTTTGGTAACATCGGGTTGGGCCAAAACCGGGGCTGTGGTCAAGTGCTTCCTCACACTCGTTGCTCCATTTAAACATAGCATCCTTCTCCAACAACATCGTCATAGGCTTGGAAATTCTCGAGAAATTAGGAATAAACTTCTGATAGTAGCCAGCAAGACCAAGGAAACTACGAATTTGCTTGACCGACTTTGGAGCTTTCCAATTCAGCACATCCTCAACTTTGATATGGTCAACAGCTACACCTTCCGCTGAAATGATATGACCCAAGAATGGAACTTGCTTTAGCCAAAATTCATACTTGCTAAATTTGGCGTAAAGTTGATGATCTCGGAGCCGCTGCAGAACAATGTGAAGATGTTCGGCGTGCTCCTCCTTGGATTTAGAGTAGACAAGGATATTATCAATGAAGACCACCATAAACTTATCCAACTCTGGCATAAACACGGAATTCATCAAATACATGAAGTGAGCCGGGGCATTGGTGAGACCAAAGGACATGACAAGATATTCAAAAAGACCATATCTTGTAGAGAAAGCAGTTTTTGGAATATCTTCAGCTCGGATTTTTATTTGGTGGTAGCCGGAGGGGAGATCAATCTTGGAGAAAACCTAGGCACCAACGAGTTGATCAAAGAGAATATTAATTTGGGGTAGAGGGTACTTGTTCTTGATGGTGACGGCATTTAGAGGCCTATAATCGACACACAGACGTAGGGTCTTATCTTTCTTCTTTACAAAGAGGGCGGGACATCCCCACGGAGATGAACTCGGCCGAATGTACCCCTTGTCCATAAGCTCTTGTAATTGCTCCTTCAACTCTGCTAATTCATTAGCAGCCATTTTGTACGGCCTATGAGAGATAGGCGTCGTACCGGGTAGGAGTTCAATCTTAAATTTGACATCCCTATCCGGAGGCATTCCCGACAAATCATCTGGAAATACGTTGGGAAAGTCACGTACCACTGGAATATCCTCTATATTTTCCCCTTCAACATGATGTACTTGAGGAGTGGGCATTTTGGGACCTGGTAATTGAAGAACAGACGGGCCATGTAGGGGTGAGGTTAAGTGGACTTCCCGGGCTTCGATGTGCAAGACGGCTTTATGTCTAGTCATCCACCTCATACCAAGGATTATATCGATGCCTTGACCCTCTAGGATGATTAACGAAGTGCAGTATATGCTGCTTCCTAACTTAAGTGGCACTCCTCTCAACTCTAGATGGGTCCTTATTTTTCCGCCGGGAGACGTGATGATGTACGGTGTTCCTGTAGCGGTGGGGGTGATTTTCACCCGATTCACACATGCTTGACTAATAAAATCATGCATTGCTCTAGAATCAAAAAGAACCATAGCGGAGTGTTGGTTGATCGAAAACATACCCGTGAGAATGCGTTCTCCAACTTGAATCTCTTCAACCGTGGTACAGTTGACTCGGCCATTCTTATGAGTAGGAGCAGAAGATTGGGGATGATTGCCATTATTGCTATTGTTATTGCCGCTGCTGTGGTTGTTGTTGCTGTTGTTGTTCCTGGAAGTATTGGAGTTGTTGTTGCCCTAATTGCGCTTTCAGAAAACGGCACTCTTTTGCAAAGTGACCCGTACGGCCATAGTTGTAGCATGACTGCAAGGAGCTAGACCTTCCAACTTGAATAGTTCGCTGCGGAGGACGGGAACCAGGGGACGGCTGCTGGTTGCTTCCATGGGAACGAGAGTGCTGCTGCGAATAGGACGGGTGAAATCCTCCTCCCGACGGTACGGCAGCGTTGGTCGTATCTACGCACCCACTTATATACCGCAAGAGGACGGTGCACAGTTGTAGCTCTTTTTCCCTCAAAGTATTCCAAGGTTATCGAATCCATAGGGAACAAGCAGAACTAATACTATTAAAGGGTTACTAACAGATTGTAATGGGTTGGTTGATGTGAATGATGACGGTGAGAAAGAGGAAGGTGAATGTTATTGAAGAGGCAATAGAATAATGAAGGATTCTCTCCTTAGGATTGGTTCACTAGCATGCAACCTCATTCTTATCAACTCAAGTGATGACTCTAATATTCTACAAGACATGGTGGTTTCGTTCACCCCGGCTTTCACTACAGAGGCTATTAGCTCCCCACTGGTTTCTTGCACTATGTAATGGGCAAAAGTGTATTGGCTGATACACTAATGAAAAGGATAGATAGATGTGCAATAAGTTCATCACATAGACTAAATTCATCGAGAAAGTATTAACAAGCATGAGAGTTATATGACCAGATCCATGCACCAGAGAAGAGAATATGAGACTACTCACTCATCCTTCCGCTAGACATAGCAGAGGGGTGAGAAATAGCGCTGGAACGCGCATGAGCCAATCGGCGCAAGCGTCGCGCCAATCAGCGTGACCTCCATTCTGGTAGATCTCGTCGGTGTTGACGAACCTCCGCTGCCAATATCCTGGAACCCTAGTTTTAATAACTGGATCTCGCGATTGCCGTCCCTCCTTGTGCCCTTGGCTCTTTGATAGTTATCTTCCTTTTATACTCGACGGGATTAGGTCAATTTCCACCGACTCTAACTCATACTGGGTTGGGCCTTCGTCTTTCTTGGACCGGATCATGTTTTAGTCCTCTTTTCCTCCTGTGCCGATCGGCGCACGGGCCGCGCCGATCGGCGCAAGCCGTGTCTTCTCTTGTTTCTTCTCCGAGTCGGTTCCTCTGTCTTCCACAGCTGCCATGTGGGCATTTTCCTTTGAGCTAATGTCTTGTACTGCACATCGAGATCTTGAAGTTCCATAAATCTTCTAGGCAAATATCTTCAAGTGTCTTGCACAGATAAACTTCCATAAACATGTGGAATGGGCCTCGGTCACTTCTGCGGGCCAAAACACCCTTGTGCCGATTGGCTCATGGACTGCGCCGATCGGTGCACTGGGCTTCTTCAGTGCTTTTCGTCGATTCTGGACTCCTGTCCTCTCCAGCATCACTTTAATCGCCAATTTTACCTATTTCTGCAATAAAACTCCAAAACAATGCATATACAAATATATAGACAATATCATAGGTAAATGGCCTAAATTAGTATCAATTATGCTCTAATTGGGGTAATATTCGCATATAAAAGGGGCACTTGGGAAGTGCCAACAGTTCCCCCACACTCAAATCATTGCTAGTCCTCGAGCAATACAAAATCAAATATGTAATAAGAATTTTCACACCATCCCTCATGCAGTCAATCTCAATCATCATTTTTACTCGTTATCTTGCCACAAAGATTTTCTCTCATCTCCTTTTAACCAATCAGCATATCTTACTTGAACTTAATCAAATTACCACAGAACCTTTTCAAAAACAATTTTAGTTCTCCTCAACTCATCTTTTAGCATCAAACATCAAGCATTTGGTCTTCTCTAGGTCTCTCAAGTGTATTTCCTTCCCTCTCCTATCTAATCAAGGATTGTATATGGATCTTGGAGGGCTATATAACTAAATTAAACCATAAGATTAACCATGTCAACAATGTGCTCAATCATGCCTATTAAGAAAGGATTTTCTTGGAAAAGAACTTTTAATGGAGAAGATGAATGTAGAAGACCTACAAGAAAATTCAATGAGAACAATTGGCAAAGAATGAGGAATAATCAGAAGTACTTTCTTTGATGACCTTACTGCCTCTCAGGGAATATATATTTTTTCTCTTTACCCCTTTTTTTCTTATAATAACCTCTTTTTTTCTTTTTGAAACAGCGCGATCGGCGCAAGCATCGCACCGATCGGCGTGACCTATATTTTTTTCTTCCTCTTTTTTTTTCTTTTCTTTCTTTCACCTCTTTTTTAATATTTCCTGATATGATCAACAATTTCTATCTTGTATCAGCAGCGGAAACTTTCTGAATTCCCTTTTATTGAGAATATAGGTTGTATCAAGAATGAGGGAGAAACAAAGATGTATGGTTTTCATGATAGCAAGGAACTTAATTAGATAAGAGTGGCTAGAAATACAGAGATAAACAAAATAGATCATCCTTTCCTAACTTGGTCGAAATCATGAGCAAAAAGTTGACAAAGTTAGTTACAATCCACTTAGTTCAAATGTGTAGTTTGCTCTCATTCACTCGGCTATGTAGGCATATTTAGACCTTGCTTTTGCTTTAGCTTATGATGAGTCAAAAGAAATTTTCACAAATATAAAGCTCAAAAGTTAAGTGGTAACCAACAAATTCAAGTAATCAACTAATCGATCATCAGAAAGACAAGATAAATAGCATGGGGCACTTTCAATTTGACAATCGACACTAACTTTATTAAGGACAATGCAAGAATTCAAACTACATAAAAGACCTAGAAGCAACTCTCAACATGACTCGTGACTCTCTAAACCACACACACAAACTTAAATAAACACTCATCAAAAACACTTAAAAACTGAGAAACTAGACTCAAAAACATTGAAAAACTGAGAATCTGGACTCAAAAACACTTAAAAAACTATGACTAATGGCAAAGCCCTTTCCCCATACTCAAAATTTGCAATGTCCTCATTGCAAGAGAAGAAACTCAACACACTAATCATGCAGACCATGCCTGTTCAAGACTCAGAAAATTCGTCTTATATTCCTTATGAGAAAAGTGTAGTCCGCTTCGTTCATCTCGATCGTATCCTGTATTCTACGGTCCACATCTCTTTGATTCCTGTAAGCACGATCTCTATCTAGATATAGTCTCTCAATGTTTCTTCGGCAGACAGGACAGCAAGCAGGCGGTTGCAGGTTATGATTTTCAACGCTGTAAGGAGAGGCACTATTCAAATTCCTCTGAGCCGATCGACGCATAGGCTGAGCCGATCGGCGCAGTGGTGTTCTTCCACCATTGCGACTTCCTCCACTTCCCTCTACATTACCATTAACTATTGTTGAAGTTCCTGCTGCCCTGTCATTACTGCATTCTACAAGTGTTTCCTGATTTTCGAACTTAGGACTACCAAAGCTTCCTTGCATATCAAAATCATCACTAAAATCTCCAGGCACACTAAGATCACCGCTTTCCAAAGTTTCCAAATAGTATGACGTATAGTCACTATCCCATTCGGAATAATTCTGAATTGGCTTACCCGATAATCTAGCGGATCTGCGAACCTCAGGTGTACTCTTACACTTCCTTGCAGCAGTTTCTTCATCTTCACTTGGCAGAGCCGTCAGATCAATAAATTCAACCATCTTCAGATTGTGCTGATCGGCTCTAGTGTCGCGTCGATCGACGCAGCCATCAGCTTCCTTCATATACTCATCTAACTGCTCTAGATTACGCTCATGGATCACCTTATTCTACTGCCTTCGTAAAATCTCATCATTAATCTCCTTAGGTGTCCTTCCTCCAGGAACTGCGCGACAGCCATCATCATATATCAAATCTCTAGGTATGAAAGCTGGATCATCTACCAATTGGAGTTCCACCTTGCGTTGAAGATCTTTAGAACAAAAGAAACACTTGCAACCCTCAATACAATTATACCTATGAATCTTATTTTCTTAAAAACTTTTCCAATTGGTAAGAACCTTGGGAAAGGATTCATCCCTTCTAGCTTGAAGATCCGTCTCCGCATCCTGCTGGTACATAGCTTCTTCGACTTCCTCTCGCAGCTTGACTTCATACTTAGCGGCAATGTCATGTTCACCATAAAGTCAGCACCTATGAATTGTGAGGGCGCTCTCTTCATCTAGCTCTTCCTTCTCTTTCTCAGTCAATGATCTTTCGAAAGATAGGAAATCCTTATACGACAAGGGCGTAGCAAGATCAAGAAGATTTTCCATGGTATACCTTTGAGAAACTACTTCACTTTCAATAGGCGCTACAGATTTTCCTTTGCTCACCAATACTCTTTTCATCATCTGCCGGAGTTCATTGTGCATCTTCACCTTGTCGGCGTTCCACGCGTCAGCTTCACTTTTCTTCATGAATTTCTTCCGCAGATCTGACCAGATGACGGGATCATCTCGTGTTGGTGTCAACACTTCGTCGACTTCTTCCCAGGGCCAATTTGCAGAGGGCTGAGGAAATCCGCCGCCGAGCCGATCGGCTCCAGAGTCACGCCGATCGGTGCCGCCTTGGTCTCTGCCTGATGCGCCGCCTTCCATCGCTTCTGCTCTTCGGGTTTGTTCTGGTGATGATGTAATACGAGTTGTTCCGTGGGTTTGCTGTCACCTCATATTTATATCCCTTGATTTCCAATTGGACTAGGACTCTTTCTCTTATTCGTGGAATTTAATGAGTCTTGAAAAGGTAAGGTCCAAAACCAACTCAAAACAAAAAGGACTCCGCCACGCCGATCGGCGCAAGCGTTCCGCCGATCGGCGCGATACACTAAATTGCCAAAAAAGAAAAACTATGAAAATTAAAATACATACAAGATTTTTTTTACGTCATTAAGCTCAACCACACGGGGTACTAAGCAGTGAAATACACATCAAAAGATTTTAATTCAAATGTGTCGGGTTCTAGGTATACCTTTAGACGTTGTCCGTTCACCGTGTACTTGTTTCTCTTGCCATCCATTATGATCACCGCTCCTGAAGGTCACACCATATTCACAAGATAAGGTCCCTCCCATTTGCTTCGCAGTTTGCCCTTACCAAATAATCCGAATCACGAATTAAATAGGAGGACCCGATCTCCTTCCTTGAATTCCTTCTTCAAAACTTCTTATCGTACCACTTCTTTGTTTTCTCTTTGTATATGGCTGCATTTTCATATGCACGCAATCTCATCTCTTCCAATTCACTTATTTGTATCTTCCTTTTCATGCCGGCGGCATCAAGATCCAGATTCATCTCCTTTATAGCAAAATAAGCTTTATGTTCAAATTCCACCGGTAGGTGACATGATTTCCCATAGACGAATTGATACGGTGTCATACCAATTGGTGTCTTGAATGCCGTCCTATATGCCCATAACGCTCCATTAAGCTTCGTGGCCCAGTCTTTTCCTTCCTTTTTAACAATCTTCTGCAGAATTCCCTTTAATTGCTTATTTGAAGTTTCTGCTTGTCCATTTGTCTAGGGATGGTAGGTTGTTCCAATTCTATGTTCAACTCCAGATTTGGTTAAAAACCTAGCAAATTCTCCTCCTCTAAAATGGGATCCTCCATCTGTAATTATTATCCTCGGTACCCCGTACCTAGGAAATATCTGCTCCTGAAGTATACTCCTTGATTCTCTTGTAGTGTTAGCCTTGCATGCCATTGCTTCGACCCACTTGGAGACATAATCAATGGTGACCAATATATACTCGAAACCATGAGAATTCACAAAGGGTCCCATAAAATCCACACCCCAAACATCAAAGATATCGACTTGAAGATTGTACTTAAGAGGCATTACATTCCTACTGTTAACATTCCCTATTCGTTTGCATTGAGCACATGTTGCAACATACCTTTTTGCATCTTCATGCATAGTAGGCCAATAGAATCCACTTGCCCATACCTTTGCCTGTGTTCTGAAGTAGCCATAATGTCCCCCATAATCCGAAGAATGACATTTTGCTAAAATGCTTGCTCTTTCTTCTCTAGGTACACATCTCCGTACTGCTCCGTCCTCGCAATACCTATACAAGTATGGGTCGGCCCATATAAATTTTCTCATTTCACTCTTAACTCTTTTCCTTGTCTTCTTGTTCATCAGATCAGTTTGTCCCTTGAAACCTTTGATAATATCCATCATCCAGTTCTCTCTACGATCAAATGCGGCAAACAACTGCTCTTGTTGCATTTCATCTCTTATTGGCTCAGTTGATGGTGATTCAAGATGAGATAAATGATCTGCTACAGAATTTTCTACACCTTTCTTATCTCTTATCTCCAAATCAAATTCTTGCAGCATCAATACCCATCAAATTAACCGAGGTTTAGACTCCTTCTTTGAAACCATGTATCTTATAGCAACATGATCAGTATATACGATCACCTTAGAATTTAGAATGTAGGATCTAAACTTCTCAAAAGCAAATATAACAGCTAGCATCTCCATCTCAGTTGTTGTATAATTTACTTGCGCCTCATTCAAAGTTTTGCTAGCATAATAAATAGCATGCACTTTACCTTCCTTTCGTTGTCCAAGAACAACTCCAACTGCATAGTCACTTGCATCACACATAATTTCAAAAGGTAGACTCCAATCAGGTGGCTGCATAACAGGTGCAGAGCATAGTGCTTCCTTTAATCTCCTGAAGGCCAAGAGTCTTTCCTCATCCATAACAAACTCTGTATCTTGCTTTAACAATTCTGTCAGGGATTTAGCAATCTTCAAATAATCCTTAACAAATCTGCGATAGAAGTTGGCATGTCCATGAAAACTCCTCAAAGTTGTAAGATCAGTAGGGGGAGGTAATTTCTCAACTGTAGATACCTTTGCCTTATCAACCTCTATCCCTCTTTTAGATATGACATGACCAAGTACTATCCCTTCTGTTACCATGAAGTGACACTTCTCCCAATTAAGAACTAAATCGCATTCAACACACCTTTTCAAAACCTTCTCCAAATTCTCCAAACAGCTATCAAAATCAGCACCATGTACGGAGAAGTCATCCATAAATACCTCCATAATATCTTCTATGAATTCAATGAATATTGCCTTCATGCATCTTTGAAACGTTGCAGGCGCATTGCAAAGACCAAATGGTATCCTTCTATATGCATATGTCCCAAAAGGGCAAGTAAAAGTAGTTTTCTGCTGATCTTCTGGTCTTACCGATATTTGAAAGAAACCACTATATCCATCCAAATAGCAAAAATATGAATTCCTTGCTAACCTTTCAAGCATCTCATCAATGAACGGAAGAGGATAGTGATCTTTCTTCGTCACTTTGTTCAAACTGCTATAATCTATGCACATTCTCCATCCAGTTACAGTCCTTTGAGGGATGAACTCATTGTTCTCGTTAGGCACTACCGTCAACCCTCCTTTCTTGGGTACACAATGCACTGGACTAACCCATTCACTATCAGCAACAGGGTAGAACATACCTGCATTAAGCAGCTTCAAAATCTCCTTTTTAACCACTGGCTTCATTGATTCCTTCAGCCTTCGCATCCCTTCAACCATTGGTTTAGTATTCTCCTCCAAGTTAATCTTGTGGGTGCAAAATGCGGGGCTGATTCCCTTGATGTCATCCAATGTGTAACCAATGGCCTTTTTATACCTTTTGAGCACAACAAGAAGCCTCTCTGTTTCTTCTTTTGTTAGGGCATTGTTCACAATAACTGGATATGTTCTATTCTTTCCTATATATTCATAGCGTAGCTCCTTCGGAAGTTCCTTTTATTCCACTTCTGGCGCTTCGTCGGGATCCAGCTCCCCGAGAGGTTCAAAATCAGGATTTTCCTGGTTGATCTGATCGGCGCAAGGGTCGCGCGATCGGTACTGCCAGTATGATTGAGCCGATCGGCGTAGGGGTCGCGTCAATCGGTGCTGCCAGTATGATTGAGCCGGTCGCCGCAGGGGTCGCGCCGATCAGGGGCTGCCAGTATGATTGAGCCGATCGGCGCAGAGGTTGCACCGATCGGCGCTGCCAGTATGATTGAGCCGATCGGCGTAGGGATCGCGCCGATCGGCACTGGCAGTATACTTGTCAGTTTCATGCATGATGTGGTCCAGTGGGTCTCCCATATCCATCCCTATCCTCTCGTCTTCCTCTGGACAGAATTCCCGATATCAAGAAGAGTCTTGATGAGACAGATCATTAAATTGAAATTGCACCTCTTCCTCTCCCAGGTGTAGCGTGATTTGACCTTTCCCAGCATCCAGAACAGCTTGTACTAATCTTAAGAATCGCCTTCCCAGAATGATATCTTCAACCCCAGTTTCCTTATTGTCTAGAACAAAGAAATCTACCGGCATTGTTTTCGAGCTGATCTCAATTTCAACATTCTTGATCACTCCCAGTGGCTTGGTTTTTCTACCATCCGTCATGATCAACTCAAGTTCAGTCCCCATCAGCCGCTGTTGAGTTCCATAAGGCATGCTCATGGATGCATCGTAAGTCATCAAGCTGACACGGGAGCCAAAGTCACACAAGGCTTTCAAAAATTTCTTCCCGATATCTCATAGGGTATGTACGGTTCTTCTTTTTCCTCTTCAGTCACACCTACAGCATACACAACACATAATCCTTCGTAGGGGGATGGCTCAAAGCAACTGTCCAGCAATCTTTTTGCTTGTTTCACCTCTGTTCCATCAAGCTCTATATCATCCTTGTAAAGCTTCCCTAAAACTCTCCCAATAATCTCTTGATCGAAGACTTCTGACTTGAGGCGATTACTTGGGAAATTATACTCAATTCCGGCTTCGGAGGCGTCTTGCGGACTGAAGGATCTTCTCATATTAAGCAATTCTTGTGAAAAATCAATGGGAATCCAGTCCATTGGTTCAAATTTGTTAAGTGGTTTAGCATTCACCAATGTTCTATCCCTATTCAGTTTAGCAAAATTCCCTTCCAATTCCTTCAGTTGATTGCCAGAATCGCAGCTTCTATCTTGGTATATTCCTTGCCACTTGGCGGAGTCGTCAGGGTGATCGGTTTTCCCGTTGTCGCGACTGCGCCGATCGGCTCAGAGACTGCGCCGATCGGCTCAGAGACTGCGCTGATCGGCGCGGTCATCAGATCCACAGAGGCGGGTCTGACGGGCTTTATTTCTTCGAATTGCTCCGAAGTAATCGTTGATCTGCTCTCGAACATCAGGATCTGTTCAGTTGGCGACTCTTCCTTCTTCATAGCTTCTGGGCATTGCCGATTTGGTTCTAGATAATCTTCCCAATGCTTGTGCAAGGCTTCATTCTCGACAATTTTGCTTAACAATTCGATCCCTACCTTGGCTGTCAATCTCAGAAAACTTCCTCCGGCTGATTCGTCCAAATGCATCCTCGATTCCTTGTTTATGGCCATGTAGAAGGTCTGAGCGCACACATTCTCATCAATGCCAAGGTCAGGTCCTTGTTTCAACAACGTTTGAAAATGCATCCAGGCTTCCGCGAGAGATTCTTCATCTTCTTGTAAGAGGTTCACCACTTCCCTTCTCAACCTCTGCACCTTTGGCAAAGGAAAATAGTGGAGACAAAAATTTCCAACTAACTCACTCCACTTACCTTTTGCTTCTCGAGATGCTGCCTTGTGCCACTCTTTGGCTTTTCCTCCCAAAGAGAATGGGAAAAGCAGCCACCTATAAAGATCGCGAGGCACTCCTTCATGATGGAATGTTTGGCAAAGTGAGTATACGGGTTCTCTTCTTTCGCTCCAAAGAATTTGTTTGCTTCAGCCATGCTAATGATAATGGGGTTCAACACATATGAGGAGGCTGTGGCCTTCTCATCTGAGGGTTGAGGCACCAGCACGTCTGGAGATGGTAGAGAAAGCTCCCTGAGCGTCCAAGAAGGTTCTGTCGTACTCATCCTAAAAATTCACACAAAACACAAAAACGAAAACAACTAGAAAAGAGGGGATTAGACATTAGTAAAATATTAATAGTAAAAGAACTGGCTTGTTCCCCGGCAACGGCGCCAGAAAAAGGGCTTGTCGGTCGTATCTACGCACCCACTTATATACCGCAAGAGGACGGTGTACAGTTGTAGCTCTTTTTCCCTCAGAGTATTCCAAGGTTATCAAATCCACAGGGAACGAGCGGAACTAATACTATTAAAGGGTTACTAACAGATTGTAATGGGTTGGTTGGTGTGAATGATGACGGTGAGAAAGAGAAAGGTGAATGTTATTGAAGAGGCAACAGAATAATGAAGGATTCTCTCCTTAGGATTGGTTCACTAGCATGCAACCTCATTCTTATCAACTCAAGTGATGACTCTAATATTCTACAAGATATGGTGGTTTCGTTAACCCCGGCTGTCACTACAGAGGCTATTAGCTCTCCACTGATTTCTTGCACTATGTAATGGGCAAAAGTGTATTGGCCGATACACTAATGAAAAGGATAGATAGATGTGCAATGAGTTCATCACATAGATTAAATTCATCGAGAGAGTATCAACAAGCATGAGAGTTACATGACTAGATCCCCGCACCAGAGAAGAGAATATGAGACTACTCACTCATCCTTCCGCTAGACATAGTAGAGGGGTGAGAAATAGCGCTGGAACGCGCACGAGCCGATCGGCGCAAGCGTCATGCCGATCGGCGCGACCTCCCTTCTGGTGGATCTCGTCGGTGTTGACGAACCTCCACCGCCAATATCCTAGAACCCGAGTTTTAATAACTAGATCTCATGATTGTCGTCCCTCCTTATGCCCTTGTCTCTTTGATAGTTATCTTCCTTTTATACTCGACGGGATTAGGTCAACTTCCGCCGACTCTAACTCATACTGGGCTGGGCCTTCGTCTTTCTTGGACCGGATCATGTTTTAGTCATCTTTTCCTCCTGCGCCGATCGGTGCAAGCCGTGTCTTCTCTTGTTTCTTCTCCGAGTCGTTTCCTCTGTCTTCCACAGCTGCCATGTGGGCCTTTTCCTTCAAGATAAAGTCTTGTACTGCACGTCGAGATCTTGCGGTTCCATAAATCTTCTAGGCAAATATCTTCAAGTGTCTTGCGCAGATAAACTTCCATAAACATGTGGAATGGGCCTCGGTCACTTCTGCGGGCCAAAACACCCTTGCACCGATCGGCTCATGGACTGTGCCGATCGGCGCACTGGGCTTCTTCAGTGCTTTTTATCGGCTCTGGACTCCTGTCCTCTCCATCATCACTTTAATCGCCAATTTTACCTATTTCTGCAATAAAGCTCCAAAACAATGCATATACAAATATATATATACAATATCATAGGTAAATGGCGTAAATTAGTATCAATTATGCTCTAATTGGGGTAATATTCGCATATAAAAGGGCCACTTGGGAAGTGCCAACAGGCAGCTCGGAACTTTTGTCTAGTCGGGGAGGTGATTGCCAACTTGTACTTGGGTGGTGCGGAACCAGACGAACTTCCCATCGCACGCTTCTGCTTATTGTCATCTTGATTAGCACGGATGGCATCTTCCTGCACAATGGCGGCACTCATCAAGTCATTAAACGTGCCAGCGGTAACTTGCGCCAAGCGGTCCTACAGCTTCGGAGTAAGGCCCGGAGGGAAACAATCCTTCTTCTTTTCATCCGTATCAGCGTGATACGAAGCATACTGATCCAAGTAGTTGAATTTCCGTGCATACTCTTGCACGGTTCTAGAGCCTTGCTTTAAGTTGAGAAATTCCTGTAGCTTGCGCTTCATAAGCCCGGCGGGAATGTGGTGTGCACGAAAGGCGGTGCAAGACTCCGGCCAAGTAACTTGGTCGTCATTGGGGAGAGCGGCGGTATAGCTTGCCCACCAAGCAATTGCGGAACGTCGGAGTTGCTGCGCTGCATAGAGGGGCTTCTGATGGACGGTATAGTTGAGAAGTGCAAACTTCAACTCCAGGGTGCGAATGAAATTATCGGCTTCCAGCGGATCACCAGCTTCTCCAAAAGTGGGCGCGTGAGGTGCCCAAAAGTCACCATAGGAGGATTCACGGGGGGCTTGGGGCTGCTGCGGAGGTGGACCTTGAGCTCCTTGGCGGTTCATGGTTTCCATGAACATACGGAACATCTTGTTCTGGTTGTGGATGAGCTGCTCCATAGGATTCATGGGCGGAGGCTGGGGTGGCTGCTGGGATCCGCCAATGTTCGAGCTACCGGGAGCATTATCGGGATTTTCTCCACCACGGCGAGTTTGCACCATCTTCCATAGGGAAAGAAAAAATATGCATGTTAGCCCGAGCATCACATGAGACAATATGATAATAAGGCTAGGACATAGAAATGAACAAAACTTCAGATTGCTCTTAAATTGAAACGCTGACAAGGAAACGGTGCAAGACATAAGAGGGACACTTAAATTCCATCGGTTCCAAACACAGGAGGCAACATTAATTGTGATAACACCACAGGTACATTTGATGCAACATTTTGATACATGACAAGTCTTAAGTTACATCATTTAAGAAAACATGACAACAACATGATCTCAGAGGGCTTAGGTCACCACAACACTTACTATTTACCAGCACTACCAACATTCAACATGATGCCTCACGAGATCCTACCCTACACGACATGCTACTTCCTCCACTGCCTAACCACAAGTCACGCAGCGTGGCTGCCACCCTCGGACTCCAAGTCTGTGTCGTCCCCATCGAGGGGCGCCTCATAGTCAACACCGGAATCCCCGTCGTCACTCAAGTTGGTGTCCTCTGGGGGGATCACCGCAAGTGGTACAGGGGGTTGGTCATTAAGGACAGCGTGCAGCTGGGCATTGGCAGCTTGGAGCTGTGCAATGATGTGGTCTCGCTGTGTGATGGCGGCGTTGGCGTCATTGAGCTTCCCTTCCATAACGTCCCGCTCATCTTCAGCTTCCACGCGTTGAGCTTGGAGCTCACCTCATTCTTCCAAGAGAGCATCAATCTGTCCATGAAGAGAGTAATTCTCCTCCTGGGTAGCAGTGAGCTGTGCTTTGCATTGACCGAATATATACATCAATCCATTCGGTGGCACACACACCTCTCACATGTTTCTAAGTGAACTACACGTGGTTAGTGTACCTGCAAAAGATCCACCTCAGAAATAATACATCAAATTCAAAAGAAACAAGCCAAAAGAACATTGACAGTATATGGCCAGATATTCGCCCACCTGGAAGGCAGCCGACATTTAAGCACAATCGGTCCGCGCATCAAACAAAGCCCAGGTCTTTGCCCACCCAGAAGGCATTCGGTGTTTATAGCGCAACCGATCCGCGCACAGGCACATACCTTCGTTGGAGAATATGTAGATGCAAGTAATTTAAACAAACTTAACCCGAGGTTAGCTTTGCCACCTACTAATAGTAATCCTTACATGGGCACTACTAGTTTGTAGCTCACCGCAAGACGTAAAAACGGGTTGTTCAAGTTTTAAAATGTTCATTCGTGTGTTGCTTATCCCGAATCGGCTCTAATACCACCTGTCACATCCCTATATCAAAATATAGAGTGTGCCGTACAGGATCGCATCAGGAGATGATTACCGTGATAACCATACATAGCATACACACATGAACATCCATCATTTACAACGATACATCATTAAGTGCATAATATTACATATTACAAGTTCTAGAGTCACAGCGGAAGCAAATTAAGTTGTGTTACAATACATATGTTCTTGGTTCGATACATAAATAAGCGGAAATGAAATACGGTACACTCGACGACATATAGCCTAAGTGAATCATGCCGGCCCTAGGGCAATGGCTCACTCGTCTTGGGTAGGCGAACTAGGAACCCACTCAATGGTCCATTCCTGTGGTTCTTCGCCTTCCCACACAATCTTGTTACCACAGTCACAATAAGTGGCCTAGGGAAAACCTAAAAGTAACATAAATCACAAAGCTTGAGTATCTAATATACTCCGAAAGACTTACCCAAAAGGTTTTCTAAAACCGACTCCTAATATGCAGGGGGCTGTCCCGGCTTATTTGGTGTTTTGCATAAAAGGCACCTATTAACCCTATGCTTGCAAGTTGATCCTTAAGCTGATCTTTAATTGTTAATGCCGGAAAGTAACTTTAGTTGCACCTGGCTAGCTACTGAGTCTGTACAAATATAAAGAACAATACATCACAGTAATATTTAGACATAGAGTAATAAAATTCAGAATCATAATTCATCCTCCCTACTTAATTATCATTGCTACCTGCTTGAAACAAGAGGTACTCATAACCGCGAGGGACGGCAATTCGAATTGATTTACATCCTACAGGAGACAACCCAAGTACACGACATACGCATCATTTAAGAACACGTACATCTTGTAGGAGACAACCCAAGTATATGACATACACCACCGTTCACAAAGTTGCTATAAAATCGGTCCGAGGCCATCGATCCCGAGTACACGTCCTTCCCCGCGATACAATACTTCGTATCCGAGGCTTAACCCGTGCACTCTCCAGTGGTCCTCCAACCCGTCCAACCACCATGCCATTCACATCACCTCTGGATCGATGAGTGGATCTATCCAACAATACGGCGTCCAAGTTACTAGGTTTACCAATTCCCATATAAAGGTATGCACTTGGTACTATTCGATACTTGCTCGCGGAGTTGCAATAATAGGTTCTCAAGTTTTAACACCATTTCATCCTTTTATGTGAACCAATAAATGTATCAAGTGATTCCACCACCTATCGTTGACTCCACTAGATTAAGCATAGCATTTGCTAATGAAAAGGCTTACTAACCTAGACTAACCATAGGTCATTAGTTGTTATGCAAGTGGGTTTTCATCCAAGTCCTATACTTAATGCACAATACAATATTTCTATGTTGTGAGTAAACCAAAAGGACTCTTAAATAATAGGTGTGCACTGGGGCTTGCCTTGGGACTGTTCGAAGTTAGTAGCCTCAACGAAGTTTAGCTCAACTTCGGGCTCCTCGGGGTTGCTTGCCGTGGCCTTGCTCCCGGTCTCACTTCCTAGTCAAATGTAGTGCAATGGAAGGTAAGGATGGGTATGATGATTCATGGCACTTCCCCAACAAATAGAATTGATGGAATGATGCTTATGCATGAGATGATATGCTTTCATAACATGCTGAGCAATTATTTAATTTAAGGGGACAAACTTCTAATTAGGAAAGTATAAGACATGACAATTAATAAGCATATCGCTTATATCTCAAATAAAAGCATACTTCTGGTGCTAGAGAATTTAACACGATATTTTACATGGGTGTGTTAAGGCATACTTAGTAGACATGCAAAGTCTCATAATTAAATTCCTATCGGAGAATTTATAAAAATTCATTTACCAAATATAGTGATTATGAAATAACTCTGACAATATGCACAAAAATGAAAATGTGCTTTTGCAGAAAGTTTAGGAATGGCATGAAATGCTTACTGACCAATCTTCATGATTTTACCAGTTATATATTTTTACTTATGGATTTATTACTCTTAGAAAGGTTCCAACTTTGGTGAATTAATTTAATTAACACACTTCATAACCTTAAATCTCATCTTACTTTTTGGATAGAGGAGAATTTCCTGACTCCAACAAAATTGGTTTCATATTTTTTTTGACCTTTATTTTTCAAGTTATTGATTTTTGAATAATTTTTCAAAGTTCACATCTAATTACAGAATTGCCACTGGCAATTTGAACAGTGGCGCGCGCGCGTCGGCTGGGCTCGCCGGCGCTCTCGCCATGGGCCTCTAGGGTGCTGGAGGTGGCTCGGGACCGGCACCATCCGGCCGCGCATGCGACGAGGAGCAACCCCAGGGGTGGCTTCGGCGGCGTCGCGTGTCGCGCACAGAGGTCGAGAGGGGGTCGGGAGGGGGTCGAGGAGCTTCACCGTGGTGCGGGGGTCGCCGGCATCAAGGAAGACGTCGACGGAGATGGCCAAAGCGGGGTTCTTGTCACGGGGGTGGACTTCCGGCGGTGGCGGGGCTCCGTTCTTCTCCAAATTCCGGTGAGGGTTCTACGAGATAGGGGAAGAGGGTTAGGGGGCTGCTAGAGGGGGTCAATGCGCACCGATTTGGTGATGAAGCGGAGGAGGGGGCATTGCCTAGTTGGAGCTCGATGCGGCAGCGCCCATGACGGGTGGAAACAGAGGGGCGGCTCGTTTTTCGCTGCTGCGCTCGCCGGCAAAAGGGAAGGGTGAGACTAGGAGCTTGGGGCGTTGAGAGAGGGCAGAGGGAAAGTGTGGGAGTGTGCAGGTGCCGAGAGAATGCGGGAGAGGGCTCCTGCTGCTGTTGCACTTGGCGGGTGAGAGAGAGATCGAGGGAGGGAGGGAGAACCGAGGAGAGAGCCTCGACGGTGCGGCGGCTTCAATGCTGCGCTGGTGGCACAGGGGCGGTTAGGCAGAACAGTGGACGGAGTAGGGAGGGAGCAGGTGGCGCCGATCACCGGCCAGAGGGAGAGGACGGTGGTGCGGTGTCAATCGGCAAATGGTCAAAGGAAAAAGACTCTGTTGACTCCCCCTTGACTGAAACAGTACCATTGTATATTGCCAAATTTCCAAAGTTCCCGTGCTCAAAACCTTGTGCCAATTTTTGTGCATGGCCAGCAAAATAGGTCCTCTAAGTGTGCTTTTGGGCTCAAGTTAAAATTCCTGATAGAAAAATTATGAGAAATCCTGGAACAGAGAAACCTTTTCTGCTTTTAGGGAATTTTTAGGGGTACTAGTCCTTTACCAAAAATTCTGGAAAATTCCCTCAAATGCATTCTTGACATGACCCACTGGAATATGCAAAAACATTGGCACACTTCCATTGAGTTTTGTGAAGTTTGTGAAAAGCTATCATTTGGCAAAATTTGGATTTAATTAACTCAATTCCCTTTTTCTTTGGCAACTTAATTACTTAAAATTTTAATTAGCCAGCAACTTAGCTTACAATCTCCCTCTTTTTGGTGATTGATGACAACCACTACTTATCATAATATTTATCATAAAACAACAAGGCTAAAAGAGCTACTTAATAATCGAGAGTAACCTCAAAAGCCTAAGCAAGGAACAAACAAGGTCCTACTCAATCAATCATCAAGAGCTAAAAGGAATAAGAAAGAAGAGCACACTCTAGATAATATGCATGCATGTCATGTGAAGATATTAGTTAAAGCATAAAGACATGCAATGCAAGACATGAATGATTGAAAGGTCTAGGTCTCTAGCCTTAAATTAATGATGATTTTTGGTGATAAATGACAATGCATGTTGGAACTAACCTTTTATATAAGTTTGTGAGTTTAATGTTAGGTTATGTTCCGGTATCAAGCAAAGGTCAACAATAACATATTCATAAAGGCTATGGACCCATTACAAGATAATTGAATGATCGTATGTTGGAAATTCTCGTATTATATGGTGAAGATGCTTGACAAAGGATGATGGTAATCAATGTGTTGATAAAGGTGTCAGTGGACATAATCAACACCGTGCTTAAAAATGAAGACACATCACATGTTCAAAGGTCAGACACAACATATTATTGATTCATGACAAGGGATGATATTGATGATAGTGTTGATTGTTGATATAAGCAACACGTATACATAAAGAAGATCAAGGCACTTCATGAAGGAGAATTAGACATTCCTATAGTTGCTGATGTCAAAATGGTTATGTTAATACTTGGTATTAAATGGAAATATCAATGCAACTATTAGTTTGAATCCATGAGTTAATAAGTGACGATGGTCAAAGCAAGGATGTTATTATAAAATTGGAACATGGATTTCTAGTGACCATTTACAAGAAGATAAAAATTATGAATTTGGAAATATCATCTTGGAGATCAAATTGACAAAATGGATACATTGTTGATGTTGGACACAAAGTAGTATAGCATGGAAAGGCGGTGAAGGTTAGGCAAGACTCGGCTGTGATGGACCATGTGCGAGGGTGAAGGGCAAGCAAGAGGCTTGACGCCGAAGAACCAAAGGAAATGGTGAAGAGTGAGTTAAGGCTTAGCGCGATGAACCGTGCAAGACCATGTGAAGCTATGGATTATCCACATCACTCATTTAACGGAACAATAAGATGATGTTGATATGTCACAACATGAGCAATTGACAAAAGAGCTAAAGGTGAATATACAATGTCAAAAGAAGATCAAGTGGCTTGAATATAAGAAGTTGTGAAACTTTATAAGTGGATGAACATCAAATTTATCTCATATGGAAATTGCTCAAGCCAAAGGTATAATATTGGATATATATGGTTATTGATGACTAATCAAATAAATATCCAAAATGATCAATTGCTTATAGAGTTGGTGACCCTCATAAAGAAGAATTAAGATGATATGAAGGTGTTCCTATTGACATAGATTTTCTAATTGCAATTGAGTATAGGAACGTCGTACTATAAAGAGGGATGCAACTTTGATAGTTTTGCTTATGTCTCGGTGCTCAAATTGATCCAATAACCTTTGGGGGAGTATTTTGCAAACCTATATGTGATTTTGGAGCTTGGTAATATCTAGGTTGGATAGCCCTTTAAATTATCTTTTCATAGAGTCCAAGATCACCTAAATCGGCCTCCGGAGTCAAAATGTTATGGGCATTTCTCTTTTGGTTATCTGTCTGTTTTTTTCCAGTCGGCAGTGTCGATCCGGACATCGGCAGTGCCGATCCAGAACTCAACAAAACGTCTTTTTCTTGGCCTCTATGACTTCCTCAACAGTAGTACCGATCCGAGGATCGGTAGTGCCGATGCAGGACGTCCAGAATCCCAACGGCTAGTTTTTGAGCCTATCCTATCGATAGTGCCGATCTGGGCATCGGCAGTGCCAATGCGGGGCGTCTAGAGCCCAAACAGCTAGTTTTTGAGCCTCTCCTATTTATACCCCCTTCATCCCCAACAGTTGGGGTGCCAAAAATACATCAAAGAAACATCCATGTGATCCAAGAAAACACCTTTGCACTCCCCATTGCTTAGTGCTATACCTTATGGGTGAGATTGGGTGAGAGATTGAGAGAGAAAGAGCAAAACTCCATTGTTGAGCACTTGAGCAAGCAAGCAATCGTTGTGGCATTTGTTACTCTTGGGGATTCATCCCCTAGATGACAAGGCGTACCCGGTGAGATCCCAAGCTTGTGGTGAGCCGTGGGAACTTTGTGAATGTTTCGATTGACCTCCGAAAGGAAAGGAATCAAGAGAAGGAAATTTGAGGAAAAGGGTTGAAAGAGACCCGGCTCAAGTGTGACCAAGCCCCTCAACAGAGACGTATGACTCATTTGAGGAGTCTGAACTTCAGTAAACAAATATTGTGTCTCTATGTGCTCCTTTGTTTACTTGTTACTTTTTCATGCTCTGGGTTTGCTCTTGTATTTGCTTAAATTACTAGATCTACTTGTGTAGCTTGTGTCTAGTAGTTGCTAGATTGTTGTAGTGCTTCATATTAACTGTTGTAGTCTTTCTGTCAATCTAGTAACTGTGAAACCAACTCGGATTTACTTTTGGATCACTTTCTGTACCACTATCGCCACTGCCAATTGAGCATCGGCAGTAGCCATCGGCACTACCGATCGGTCCCATCGGCACTGCCGATCATACTAATTCTTTTTGTTAAGTCTAATTTTGCAGAAATTTATAGAATCACCTATTCACCCCCCCCCCCTATAGGCGACATCAAGGTCCTTTCAATTGGTATTAGAGCCTAATCTCCTCATTAAGCTTAACCGCTTGGAGAGTTGTTGATGTCGCAAGGTAAAATATGTCAAATTCCCTATGGTTGTTCTAGCGCCTCGTTTTCTATCATTTCACAACCTTCATACGAGGCACCATATTTTGATGGCACAAATTATGCTTGTTGGAGATCACAAATGATTTCATATTTCGAGAGATCAGTCCTAAAATTTGGTGGGTTGTAGATGTGCGCTTTTCTCATGCCTTGGATCGTGATTCTCCAACACAAGGGCAAGAGAAATGCCTACATCTCGAGGCCCAAGCTACTAATGCTTTATTTGGTGCTTTGAGTAGGGATGTTTTCAATGAGATATACAAGTTGAAGAGTGCTCATGCTATGTGGATTCAAATTCAAGAACTATATGAAGAATCCAACATGACAAGTCGCAAATCCAATTGGTATTAGAGCCTAATCTCCTCATTAAGCTTATCCGCTTGGAGAGTTGATGATGTCGCAAGGTAAAATATGTCAAATTCCCTATGGTTGTTCTAGCGCCTCGTTTTCTATCATTTCACAACCTTCATACGAGGCACCATATTTTGATGGCATAAATTATGCTTGTTGGAGATCACAAATGATTTCATATTTTCAAGAGATGAGTCCTAAAATTTGGTGGGTTGTAGATGTGGGCTTTTCTCATGCCTTGGATCGTGATTCTCCAACACAAGGGCAAGAGAAATGCCTACATCTCGAGGCCCAAGCTACTAATGCTTTATTTGGTGCTTTGAGTAGGGATGTTTTCAATGAGATATACAAGTTGAAGAGTGCTCATGCTATGTGGATTCGAATTCAAGAACTATATGAAGAATCCAACATGACAAGTGATATTTCCAACAATGAATTGGTAATTAAGGATGATTGCTCCACCTCAAGCTTACATGATATTGATGATCATTCTCTTTCAAATGATTATATTAATGAAGTATCAACTCCATCGACATCACCATGTTGCCTTATGGCCAAAGTTAACATGCAAGTAAAATTCCATGAAATTCATAGTGATCATGATGATGTTGTTGATGTTGACGGTGATGATAATGATGATAGCGATAGTGGTGATGATCATGAGTATACCTATGATGAGCTTGTTGCATTGTTGCATAGCATGGAAAGATATATGAAACTAGAGAAGTCTAAAACGAAAAATTTACATGATGAAAATTCTTCTTTAAAAGACTCATTAGAGGAGCTAAAGTAGTCTCATGAGGATCTTAGTGAAACTCATGAGAGGCTCAAAGATGCTTATGATTCACTTGCTTATAATGTTTTGGAAAGTGCAAAAGTAGATATAAGCATTACACATGATTTAATTGATAATGTATCTACTCATTGCAATGATTTACGTGATAACCCTTGTCGCTTCCAAGCAAATATTTCCCTGAGCACTACATGTGACTTGGATTTCATAGGTGAAAAAGTGAAGCATAAGGGTCATGAAGTCAACAAAAATCACAAGAAGAACTTCAAGTCTAACATGAGCAATAATCAACAAAAGAAAAGAAATTAGCTCATGTTACATGTTTCAAGTGTTCAAACACGGGACACTATGCCTCTATGTGTTCCATGAAGATTGATGATGAGACCACACTTCCGAAGAAGAAAACAAGAAGAAGTAAAAGGAAGTGCTATAGATGTAGAAGGGTCATGAAATTGTTCATGCCCTAACATAACAAATGATGATTTTGAGTCATCCAAGAAGTGGCTCGCTGGCAAGAAAGCAACAATTAAGAAACAAGTTAAGAAAGTGACTTGCATGAATAAGAAACATATTTGCTACACTTGCCGAGAAAAGAGACATATTGGTAAAATTTGTCCTATGGGTAACACTCCTAAGCATATTCCTTTCTATGATCATTATTTGGTTAAGAAAGCTAGAAGTGGTAATATTATTGCAAATTTTGTTAGTTCACATAATGCTAATACAAAGGTCATTTGGGTGCCTAAATCTCTTGTGACTAACATACTAGGACCCAATGTCACTTGGGTGCCACGAAATGCTTGACTTGCTTAATAGGTACTTGGAGATGAATTGAAGACTTGACACACTTGGTATGATTTATGTTGAACATCTTAAGTCAAGATTCTTTCAAATTGGTATTCCTCGTCACTTATGGAAAGAATGTCAAGTATGAATATTAATGGTCTACAACCTCAACTAATGTTATCTTGGTAACAAGTAATTACATTTCTCTATGCTCTATCCTTGTGTAGGCTTGATTCATTGTTCATGCATATCATCCATGTATGTTGCTTGCACACTTCATTTGTACAAATTTGAGAAAAGTGATGGTTACCATGTTTTGGGAGGTACTATATCATTCCATATATATTGCAGCCCCAAAATGAGAATGAATTCTTATTGATGCTATAATAGTTTTTGAAAAGCCAATTGATTAAATTTCAAAATATTTCAAATGGTTCGCCAAGTTGCTAAAAAAATGTTTGAACATATTCATTTTGTCAAACAAACATGTGCTTTACAAACAATATGTTTTACCATCAAAAGAAACCGTTTATAGAAGAACTTTCAAAATAAATTATTTTGCAAATTTCTCTAATTAGTCACGGTCAATCTTTCGGTATTTAAAATTGTTTTTCAAGATCAATGGTTTTGAAAATGGTATTTGATTTGAAAAATTGCTCGAAAAACTATCTTGACCAATTTTGGTCCTATTCTAGCATCAAGTGAGTCTTGTCACTAGTGCCACATATTTTGTATATGTTGGCTCACGGTGGTATTTGTGACTCATAAAAAGGGTAAATTCAAGTGACTCATCACCTTAGTTAAATTTGTATCAATGGAGCTTTGGTTTAATTATGAGCATTCTTTTGATCATCCTTGAGACAATGAGATACTCATGCTTCTTTTATTACTAAGTGTAAAGAGTTCATCCTTTTAATGTGTTTAATTAAGGAGCATGAAGAACTTATTTGTCTTCTCTTTGTAATGAAAATATTGTTGTTAAGACTAACCATGTGTAAGGGAATTGAGAAGATCAAACATGAATAGTAAACTCAAAAAGACTTGGTGGAAGAAAATTTGAAGCAATGTTAAACCTCTTCAAGATATTGGTAGACATTGGCAAGAGCTTGAGCTGATGGTATTGGGTTGCTCAAGGAAAGATGGCGGGTCTATCATGAATATGCTTGTGGATGGATCAAATACGACTTGCTATATTATAGTGATGATGACTAAGTCCTATCAGTGCAAGCTCAACATGAATGATGATTGTTTGACAATAAAGAGGAAATCCAACTATGACCATGCATGAAAAATTTTCATAACATTAAATATTTTGTATCTATTCTTGTCAATGGTTGAGTTGGACATCATGGAGGGATTTCGAGTTTGCTATATATTCTTGATGGTTTGCATATACAAAAGATTCCAAGCTCCCGAATTATTGAGCACATTGAGGTAACTATCTCTATGTCTTATATAAGTTCTCTCTTTCCTAATAATAAAGAGCAACTAGATTTCATTCTTTGTTTTTGCATGTTGCTCTATATCACCAATCATGTCTTGACACATGCACTAGTTGTTCTTTGTGATTATCCTTTGTCGTCTTGGATGAAAATTTTATGCGCTCATCATGATTGTCATGTTATATATTAGGATTTGCTTATATGGTAGACTGTTATGCTTCCTGTTTTCTTCTTCAAACAATCTATATGGTTTAATGTTTTTCTTCATATAGAGGGGAACAAATTACATGTTTTGGTAAAGTCAAATGCTCAATATCCCAACTAATTTTATTCTATCAACCTCTCTGTTTTGCACTCATCGGCAGTGTCGATCCTCCTATATAGAGGCGCTGTAGAGCACAGACATCTCTCTATTTTTGTCTTGCCAGCATCTGCAGTGTTGATAGCTCCATCGGCAGTGCCGGTCATGACATCCAGAGAGCACCTTTTCTGTCTAATTTCCATCGGCAGTGTCGATCACCCTGATCGGTAGTGCTGATCCCCCTTTCACACAGAGTTTTAAAAAAAGGTTAAAATCATTTTTCTTTATATGGCTTATGGCATGTTGCTTCTCTCAAATTTATTTATTTTGCCATAACCCAAGATATAGGATTTGTTCCCTCCCTGGTTGTTTTGACTATGTGCATGTTTGTCAAAGTAATTCAAATACTTGTATGCATAAATTTAGGGGGAGAATATACTATGTCATTGGTACATGAGACTAACATGTCTATCAAGTATCTTGGTAGTTTCTTTGTTTTCCCACCATGTTTTAGAAAATTTGCCTATGTGGTGGATGAGACCAAGGAAAACAAAATGTACCAAATGAATTGAATATCAAAAGGAACCAAGGAAACATATACTTGAGGAGAATAATAATGTGAAGATGATAGCTTAAAAGATCAACGTAGCAAGTGATGAGGAGGAATTACAATCTATTTGGATGCCCATGAACCATCATGGACAATCTTTGAAAAGGCTCCAAAAATATTTATTTTCCCATCATGAGTGATGAGGACATCCCTTGCGACTACACCTATGAGAGACCAATAACTCGAGCCAAAGCAAAGCAATTACAACTTAAGGTGAATCTTTTCCTTAATGATTGTGAACATGCAACTCATAAGAGTCATGTACTACCTAAATGGAGGTGCATTACTTGTCCTCGGGTTTGAATCACAGGTCCACGACATGGTGGCCACTTGATGCCCAAAGAGAGTAAGTTGAAGTCGATGTGCTGATGCCCAGATTCTATCCTTCAACTTCATGACGAATTCTGTGTCATTCTGAGAGGTACCACCCCAAGTATTATACATGGATGGAAAGGTCTTTAAGTCTACTTTCATATTAAACAAATGGTGCATCCATTGGAGCTCTGTGGAAGGAGTTATGCCCATTTTGGTGAAGTCTGTTCCAGAGACCCGCAGACTGCCCCAAGTCTATGTATTTCGAGTTGGGCTTTTTAGAAAGGCCCCCAGCCCAACTAGGAGGGATGTTCCTAGTATAAATAGCACTTGTACACCTGCTGAAACCCTAACCATGAATTGAACTCAGAAAAATAGAGAAGCCAAGTGCCCTTATCCTTAGGGTTGTGCCCTTGCTGCCACCTTGAGGATTGGGAGTTTTCTCTACCTCTTGTTCTTGTGTTTCCTTGTGATTTGCAAGAGCATCACCTCTCCTTTTACGTGGTTCAGGTTAGGCATCGACTAAAATGTGTTGTTGGGCAAAATCATTTGTTATAGGTGGCGGTTCTAGTAGCTGTTGGTGTCATCGATTCGTCACGTTTCACGGGTCAAGTTATCCCTAGATCCTATGACGAGAAGATCGGGCAAGCCCCCGCATCATCTTGGTATTCATAGCTACGGTTCCCCGGGTAGGATCTTTACCTCTTTGTATCCCCCTTTGTTTCCCCTGTTGTTCACCATCCTAAACTGAAAATACCAAAAATTTCTACTACCCAAAACCCGATATGAAATTTCAGTGAGTTTTGTTAAGTTTCAGTCCAATAGATCGAGTTTGGTTATTGAATCTTTGTGTTTCCCATAATATTTCACCTCTGATTTGTTTTCCCCAATAGTTCCTCATCAAGATTTGTGTTTTTTCCTTCGTTTTTATGTTCTTGTTCAGGTCAAGTTTTATCCCGAAACGTTTTTCCACTCATATCTGAAATTGGACCACCATACACTAAAACAAGCATAACTTTTGCATCTGAAATCCGTTTTTGGTGTTCTTGGGCTCGTTGGAAAGATTACTTCAAGTACTATCTGAATAATAGGTGCTCAAGTTGTGAATCATAACGTTATATATTTATTTGAGCATGAAAAGTTTCAGTTACTACTATTATTGAAATTTCCGATTCTGGTGAAATTGAAGTTGTGTGAATCGAGCTATCATTTGAGTACATTAGTGGTACACCAGACCATCCTTTGTGAATTCTATGATCCTATTAAGACTAGCTGTAGGTTGTTGCTTAAGGGCTTTGCACTTTGCGGAAACTGAACATTAGTTTGAACATCAATACTTACTTGTTATATATAATCTGATGTGCTGATTTCAGTAGCAAAAAGAAGAAAAAGAAAAGAGACAAAAAAAGAGTGAAACAAAAGAATCAAAAGAAAGAAATTATAAGCTGAGATCACCACATTGATTGACTTGCTAGTTATTATTTCAGTTTCTCATATATTCAATATTTGTGGAAATCTTGTAGCCCTCTCAATTTATGTGAGCAATCAGCTAGCGTCTCTCCATAACTTGTGTAGCATTGAGCTTTGGTTCTTTAGTTGAATATTCAGTTTAGCTCATTCCTTCACTGCGACAAGTTCCACCATCTATGTGTGTGAGTAGCTAAACACATTTGTCATTTCATTTGTTTTCAGTTCAGCAACTCGACTTAGCTATCTTGGTTGGACTGTTACTTAACTTAACAATAGCTTGAAGTTTCAGTTTGCATACCACATAAATAATCCTCCATACTCCACAAATAAGCCTATGTTTAGGATGCACTGTGACTTTGATTTCGCTTAATATATCACCTTTGTTGTGCCGACTACCATCAAGATTTGTTTGCAGCTCGCAATTTCAGCAGTGATTCATAAGAACTTCGGTGGTAAGAGAAGGTGAGATTGAGTGATTTTCAAAGAGCCACATAACTTGAATTAGTCTTTTTGTTTTGCCAACTAACCATGGCAGGGGGAGAAGGAGATCAACCGAGCTATGTCACACAAGAGCAACTACAAAAGCTAGTGCAAGACTTCAAAGCGTAACTCAATGAGAACATGACTACTATCCAAGCAAGCATGGCTGCTGAAGTTGTGAAAGCATTAAAGGCACAAGGTGCTGCAGGTGCTCATGAAGAAGAGCTAGATGAGACCGATGAGGAATATGCAGCTCGGTTGCAGCAGGAAGAGCAAGCAAGAAAGAATGCCCCTGGGCGAGGGCGTGGTGGAGGAAGAGGTGGTGATGCTTTCGGTCGAGGAAGAGGCCATGGGCGTGATGATGATGGTGCAGCTGAAACAAATCAAGATACATTCAGATTACATCGCAATGATAACTTTAATCATCATTGCAATGTCAATAATGAACAGCCCAATGAATAGAAGTTTGGAAAGCTAAAATTCAGCATGCCAAAATTTGAAGGCATATCTGATCCTGATGCATACCTCACATGGGAGTTCAAGGTTGATAAAATATTCCGTGTGCATAATTATTCAGAGGACAAGAAGGTGCATATGGCTGCACTTGACTTTGATGGATATGCTCTCACACCCGATTTTAAGGCCAAAACTGAATGCTTCTGTATACGTGCCCAGGATCAAGTTTTTACGCATACAGGACAAAAGTAAAATAACAGTAAAACTAATGTCATTATTATTAATATATCATACCGTTATTACATAGTCTGGATTACATCAAAACATAAAAGAAAACAGTGGAAGGCTCCATAATGCCACAGGCAGTCCACCGGGGGTCGCACGCCTAGTCGTAGTAGTCCTCATCCACGTAGTCCATCTCGCCAGCGTCGTTTGAGCAGCAGTAATATAGCAACAACACAGGGAAAACTAAAACGCGTGAGTACATAAAGTACTCAGCAAGTGGGGGAAAGTAATGACATGCAGGCTAAAGTAATGACAAGCTCAAGGGTGTTTCTATAAAATTCCATAGCTAAAATAATATTTATGAAAAATTCAAGGGATAAAATATAAATAACTAAAGATTGTATAGAAAACTAGGGTGAAAAATCTAATAAAGACAGAACAGAGGGACCTAACAACAAAATGGGCATTATCCTGGAATTAATTGATTTAAATTAAATCCTTAAAATCATGGACTGGGTCCATAGGGTCCATGGACCAGCATTGACCAGATACTGGTCCACCGTGCACCAAAAATAATCCTTCGGGGTCCTTCTAATTAGAGCCGTGCAAAAAGAGATGGAGGGCGGAGGGGTCTCCGGTGAGTCTGGGCGGCGGCCGGCTGCCCTATATGCAACGAAGCCATGGGCGGCACGCCGGAGTCAACGGGGTAGTAGCTACGGTCGGCGAAACTCGATGGCGCATGGCCCAAAACGATGCGGTGGAAAATAGGGTTCTTACCCAGGCGTCGCACGGGGTCGGGGAGGGTCGAGGCGGTTCCGCGACATGGAGGTGGCGGCGGGTCAGCTTCGGAGGTCGTCAGAGACGGCTCCTGGGTCGGGGAATGGATAGGAGAGCGAGGGGAGGAAGTGGCGAGGCAGTGCAATGCCGAGGGGTTCGATTTATAGAGGTCGGGGAGAGGGGAGATGAGCGGGCGAGCTCGGTGGACCATCAATGGCGAGGTGGTGCCATTGATGCGCGTGAGTGCGCGGTTAAAGCTGCTGAGGGCCAGGGGGTGGGGAGGGGAAGCGGGGAGGTCACGCTACGAGCTCGTGCACCGGTTTTGGGAGCCGAGGAGGCGGGACACGGAGCGACGACGGCATCGGCAGTTTCTGGAGGTGGCGGCGTTCGAGCGTCTGGAGGAAAATGAAGGGGAGGCAGAAGCTGGGCGGGTGAGCGAGTGGGCTGCACGGTGCGAGTTGGGCCAAGGGCGCTGCGCTGGACCATGGCAGGCTGCACGAGCTGGGCCGGTGAGCGGAACTGGGCGGCGGGGCTGGCGGGTTTGCCTGGCACTCCGAAAATAAAAGGAGGTGGAGAGAGTGGGCCGCGGTGGGCGAAGATAAAAAGAGAGGGAGGTGGGCTTTGGTTAAGGTTTTGGCCCAGGAGGCCAGGTAAGTTTTTCTTTCTCATTTTCTGATTTTAACTTCTAAATTAATTCTAACACGATTTCTAATCGAAGTTTTAAAACAATGTTGCACCCAAATAAAACACCTACTGCAAATCTACTTCAGCATGAATGCAACAAACACAAAATAATTTAATTACTTACTTTAATAAATCAAGAAAATAATCTTTGTAGCTAAATAAAAATATTAACACCCTTATAAAATTAGGAAAAATTAATAATTTGAAAAATATGAAAAATAGGGTGTTACAAACCTACCCCCCTTAGGATGAATCTCGCCCTCGAGTTTCGGGCTGATCGCAAAAGAAGTCTATAAAATCTACCTTGAGCTGGTCTTGTTGCTCCCAAATGGCTTCTTCTTCCGAATGATTGCTCCATTGCACTTTGCACATACGGTACTTCTTGTTTCTTGTGACTCTCTCTGATATTTCTAGAATCTTGACAGGATACTCTTGATATGTAAGATCCTCTCCAATATCCAATTTTTCTATAGCCATTTGCTCCTCTGGAACTTGGAGGCACTTCCGCAACTGTGAGACGTGGAAAACATCATACACATCTGATAGTTGTAATGGTAGTTCCAACTGATAAGCAACTTCACCTCTTTTCTCTATGATCTTGAATGGACCAATGTACCTCGGTGCAAGTTTTCCTCTGACCTTGAATCAACGAAGTCCTCTCATGAGAGATACTTTAAGATAGACATAATCACCAACTTCAAAGCTCAAGTCTCTCCTTCTATGGTAAGCATAGCTCTTCTGTCTAGATTGTGCAAGCTTCAAATTCTCTCTAACAATATGAACTTGCCTTTCAGCTTCCCTGAGAATCTCTGGCCCAAAGACTTGATTCTCACCAGTCTCATTCCGGAACAAAGGAGTTCGACATTTACATCCGTATAAGAACTCAAATGGAGACATCTTTAAACTTTCCTGATAGTTGTTGTTGTAGGAGAACTCTGCATATGGTAGACATTTTTCCCAACTCTTGCTATCTTTTAGTGCACAAGCTCTCAACATATCCTCAAGAATTTGGTTCACTCTTTCCGTCTGTCCATCTGTTTGGGGATGATAGGCTGAACTAAAATTCAACCTTGTATCCATACACTCATGTAACTTTTCCCAAAACTTTGAGGTGAATTGAGTTCCTCTGTCGGATACTATCTTCTTTGGTACTCCATGCAGACATACAATTCTGGATATATACAATTCTGCAAGCTTTGCTCCTGTGTATGTGGTCTTGACTGGAATGAAATGAGCAACCTTGGTCAAGCGATTCACAATAACCCATATGGAATCATAACCAGCTTGTGTCTTGGGTAATCCCACAATGAAATCCATGCAAATTTCTTCCCATTTCCACTCTGGTATCTTCAACGGATGCAAGAGTCCTGCAGGCCTTTGTCATTTTGCCTTGACTCATTGACATGTGTCACAGAGTGCAACATGCTCACCTACAGCTCTCTTCATTCCGTACCACCAGTATTGACTCTTAAGGTCATGATACATCTTTGTACTTCCTGGATGAATGGAGTAAGCTGAATCATGGGCTTCTCTTAATATCAACTCCTTGACCTCTTTGATATCAGGCACACACAACCTTTTCTTATACCATAAGGTTCCTTGATTATCCACTGTGAAACCTAGAGCTTTATCCTTCTCAATTAGTTGCTTGATTTCTTGGATCTTAGCATCTTCAAGCTGTCCTTTATGAATGTTATGCTCCAGAGTTGAGTCAACTTCCATTGTAATGACTTCTGCGTTGGATACCCATCCTAGGTTAAGCTTCTGAAAGTCTTCACAGAATTCAGGTAGCAACTCTCGTGTTGATAACATGTTGAGATAAGACCTTCTACTTACTGCATCTGCTACAACATTTTCTTTGCCTAGATGGTAGTTGATTCCTAGATCATAATCTTTGATGAGTTCCAACCATCTTCGTTGCCTGAGGTTTAAATCTGGCTAGGTGAATATATACTTCAAACTCTTGTGGTCTGAATATATCTCACACCTTTTGCCAATGATATAATGTCTCCAGATCTTCAGAGCATGAACCACTGCTGCTAACTCCAAGTCATGGGTTGGATATTTCTCCTCATGTTTCCTCAATTGCCTTGAAGCATAGGCGACAACATGGCCTTCTTGCATGAGCACACATCCTAAACCTTGCCCTGAAGCATCATAATAGATTGAGAATGGCTTCTCCATGTTAGGCATGGTTAGGACAGGTGCTGTGGTAAGTCTTTTCTTCAATTCTGTCACGACCCTATACCGAAGTATAGAGTGTGCCGTACAGGATCGCCTCGGGAGATGGTTAACGAAGTAACCATACATAGCATTCACACAGGACATCCATCATTTACAGAGATACATCATTAAGGGTATAATATTACAGCTCAAGAGTCATGGCGGAAGTGAATTTAGTTACATTATTATACATATGTTCTTGGTTCATATTTCATAATTATGCGGAGGTGGGAGATACGACAAACACTCCGCCAAGCCTAAGCAAGCCACGCTGGCCCTAGGGTAGTGGCTCACTCGTCTTGATTAGGGGAGCCGGGGACCCATTCAATGGTCCAATTCTGGGGCTCCTCGCCTTCCCACACAACTTTGTTACAGCAATCGCAATAAGTCGCTTGAGGCAAACCTGAAAAACCACATAATCGCAGAGCCTGAGTATCTAGCATACTCCGCAAGACTTACCCGTCAAAAAGGGGTTTACTAAAACCGACTCCTAGTATGCAGGGGGCCGACCGGGTTTGTTTGATATTTGCGTAAAAGCGCCTATTAATTCTATGTTGCGATGCTTATTCCTTAACCAAGATTTTAATTGCTCGTTGCGGGAAAGGAACTATAGTGGACCCTAGCTAGCTGCTAAGACTGTTCAAATATAAAGAACAATACAACATAGCAATTTGTACCCATAGAGTAAATAAATATCAGCATCCTAAACAAATTTCTCTACTTAAGTATCATTGCCACTGCTCGAACAAGAGATACTCATGACCGCGAGAGACGGCAATCCGAATTGATTTACATCCTGCAGGAGAATAACCCAAATGCACGACATACGCATCATTTAAGAACACGTATGGCCACCGTTCACGAGGTTGCGATAAAGTCGATCCGAGGCCATCGATCCCGAGTACACGTCCTCCCCGCGATACAGTACTTCGTATCCGAGGCTTAACCCGTGCACTCTCCAGCGGTCCTCGACCCGTGCATCCACCGTGCCATTCACATCACCTCTGGATCGATGAGTAATACCGTCCAACAATACGGCGCCCAAGTTACTAGGTTTACCAATTCCCATATAGAGGTATGCACTTGGTACTGTTCAATACTTGTCCGCGTGGTTGCAACGGTAGGTTCCCCAATTTTTTTTTAACCAAATTTTTATTTCTTCACGTGGATCATGATCGAATCAAGTGGTCCCATAGCCTACCGTCGACTCCACTAATTTAAGCCTAGCAGTTGCTAACGAAAGGCTTACTGACGTAACTAAGTATAGGCTACCGTTTGTGTATGCAAGTGGGTTTCCATCCAAGCCCTATACCTAATGCACAATACAATATCCCTCTATGGTGGCAAAATAAAAGGACTCGTAAATCAGTAGGTGTGCACCGGGGCTTGCCTTGGGGGTGATCGTAGTTAAAGTTTTCGACGGGGTTGAGCTCAACTTCGGGCTCCTCAGGGTTGCTTGCCACGTCCTTGCTCCCAGTCTCGCTCCCTAGTCAATGCAGTGCAATGCATGGTCAGGAGTTGGACGATGATGCATGACACTTCCTCAATAAATAGGATTTGATGGAATGATGCTCATGCATGAGATGACATGTTTATACCACACTCTGGCAATTATTAACCTTCAGGGGACAAACTTCTAATTAGGGAAATGGGAGGCATGGTAATAAATGAGCATATCACCTATATCCAATTACGAGTATGCCATCGAGGCCCACTCAGCAAACATGCAAGGCTCCTTGACTTCCCACTTACCCAGGGCTCATTTCCCAATTAAACTACCTATGCAAGAGAACATAGAAATTTTATTTTGCAAGGTTAATTGCAACCTCCTAGAGTTTTACATGTTCACTTTTAATTGTAGCCCTGACTAATCTAGATATATACATTAATTGTGAATCATTATTATGCAAAAGAAAATCATAACTTCACTGTAAGTCAAGATTAACATGTTGCATGGGTTGTCCCAAGGATGGATTTACCACTAATAATAACCATATGCATATATTAGGCAACAATTATATTGAAATTCTCAAGTTAATTAGGAATGAGTAACTTTAACAGCCAAAAGCACTCTGATGGTGCCCAACATTTTTCATGGAGATTTTATACCTATGTAGAAATGCTCAAAGAGTAGGAATGCAAAATTTCAGAATTAAAATCCTACCCAAGCATTTATAGAAATTTATTTACTAAAAATGGGGATTATGCAATAACACTAAAATTTGCATAAAAGATGGAAATGTGCTTTAGCAGAAAGTTTAGGAATGACATGAAGTGCTTACTGACCAAATCCCATGATTTTTATCAGTTGTAGATTTTGAATTATTAATTTAATACTCTTAGCAAGGTTCTAACTTTGGTGATTTAATTCTACTAACCTACTGCATAACCCTGGACCTCATCTTGTTTTTCTGGTGGAGCAAGATTTTTGGAGTCAAACAAAATTAATTTCACATTTTTAGGCCTCTTATTTCTCGAGTTATTGAATTTTAAAGTTTTAATCGAAGTTCACCCTTATTTACAAATCTGCCACTGGCCATTTTCAAATTTTTCCCCGCGCGTGTGAGCGGCGGCGCGGCGGGGTGGCTCTGCTGGCTCGCCGGCGGCGATCGGCGGCGAGGCACGGAACTTGGTGCTGCTCTACAAGATCAGTGACCCAAGGCGGTCACGTGGGTGGTGGTGGCCGGAGCGGGGGCTGCCGGAGCTCTGCCGGCGACGAGCGGCGGCGACGCTGGACGGTGGCCGACGGCGGCAGGCACGCCCAGAGATGGAATCGGCAAGGGGGGGGGGGTCCGGAAGCATCACCTGGGTGCCGCGGTGCTCGTCGACGCGTGGGCTGGAGTTGGGGTGGCCGGGAGGGTGGTCCTCGCCGTGAGCCCTTTCCGCGCGGTGGCCGACGGCGGCTCGGGTTCTCCAAATTCCGGCGACGTCTCTGCATGAGGGAGGAAGAGGATCAGCAGGCAGCGAGAGGACTCCTTAGCGCGCTGATTTGCGAAAGAAAGAAGAAGGGAGGGGCTGCCTGGTCAGGGCTGGACGCGGCGGCGCTCCCGCGACCCGGAGCAGGGGAGCTCGCCGGTTTTCCTTGCGGCAGAGGGGGAGCAGGGCGGTAGCAGCGCTGCACAACCTTGCGGGAGCGCTTGGGGCGTGCGGGAGTGTTGACGAGCAGAGAGGGAGAGGAATGGGGTGGGTGAGCCGCTGCTGCCCTTATGTCGTGGCCGCCGGAAGGGGGGGGCCGAGAGAGAGTTGGAGGGAGGACGGCGAGCTGTCGGGCAGGGAGTGGCTCCTCCGGTGGAGCTTCAATGCCGGCCGGTGGCACAGGCGCGGTTTGGCGGAGCAGTGGCCGTGACGGGGCTACAGCGATCGCCGGTGGCTCGTACGGGCGCGTCGGTGTCGGGCGGAGACTGGCCGGAGAGAGTGGGAGAGGGAAGGGGCGGTTGACCCGGTTTGACCCAGAACTTGGACTCGGATTTGGTAAATTCCGACACGTTCCCGTGCTCCAAATTTGACGCAACTTTTTGTGTGTACTCAGTGGAACGTGTGCTCCAACTTTTCTGTTGGGTGCACCTGTTAGTTTGCCTTTGATAATTTATGAAAATTCTAAACCCGAAATACACTTTTCTGACTTTGGGGAAATTTTTAAGGGTATTAAATGGTTACCAAAAATTCTGGAAAAATTCTCAAAATTCTATTTTATTATGGCCATTCAGAATATGTAAAACTATTTGGGTACTTTCATGGGTTCTGATGATGTTTGTGAGTGACCCGTATTTGAATATTTTTGGAATTTAATTAACTAGGTTCCTTTTCTTTATCCTTGGCATATGGATAAATCATACTCCGGCTTAGTCCTTAATTGAGGTCATGCTTAGCTAACTTCATGTTGTAACATGGGATGTCACAGCACACCCCCCTTAAGGAAATCTCGTCCCGAGATTTGCAAAAGAACGAACAAAAGGGAGGGTGCGGATAGTTACCGGCTTTGGGAGGCCAAAAATTCTGGAAAGTTGGCCCTCAGAAACTCCTCTTGTTCCCATGTGGCTTCCTCTTCAGTATGGTTACTCCATTGCACTTTGTAGAAGGTGATAGTGCGGCTCCGGGTTACCCGGTCCTTTCGATCGAGGATACGAACGGGGTACTCGGGGTAGGAGAGATCTTCTTCCAATTGCTCGGTGTCGGAGATAACCACATCGATCGGAGGCTTCAAACACTTCTTTAGTTGGGATACGTGGAACACGTTGTGCACCCGCTCAAGAGTTTCCGGTAGTTGCAATCGATAAGCAACGGCGCTATGCTTCTCCATGATCGGAAAGGGTCTGATGTAGCGGGGCGCTAATTTGCCCTTGATTCCAAAACGAGATACGCCTTTATTGGGAGAGACTCGTAGATAGACATGATCGCCCTTCTCGAACTCCAATGGGCGTCTCCTTTTGTTGGCATAGCTTATTTGACGGGATTGTGCTGCCCTCATGTTAGCTTGAATCTGCCGCACCTTTTCTTCGGCTTGTATGACGAGGTCGGGACCAAAACTAGTTCTTTCCCCTGATTCGGACCAATTCAGCGGCGTTCGGCATGAGTGGCCGTACAAGGCCTCAAACGGGGACATTCCCGAACTCTCCTGATAGCTATTGTTGTATGAGAATTCGGCGAACGGAAGGCAATCTTCCCAATTCTCCCGATTGTCCAAAACACAGGCTCTTAGTATGTCCTCTAAATATTGGTTCAGCCTCTCGGTTTGACCATCGGTCTGCGGGTGATAAGCAGAACTTCGGATGAGAGCGGTGCCGAGACAAGCGTGCAATTGCTCCCAAAAACGAGCAATAAATTGGGGACCTCGATCGGAGATAATAGTCTTGGGCACGCCGTGCAAACATAGAATTCTTGTGATGTAGAGTTCAGCGTACTTCTTGGTAGAGTAGGTTGTATGGACTGGAATAAAGTGAGCGGACTTGGTCAACCTATCCACGATAACCCATATGGAATCATGTTTCTTGGGGGTGAGGGGTAACCCGACAATAAAGTCCATAGCAATATCCTCCCATTTCCAAGCAGGGATTTTTAAAGGGTGTAAAAGACCGGCTTTCCTCAGGTGGTCGGCCTTCACACGCTGGCATGTATCGCATTCGGAAACATAACGAGCGACTTCCCTTTTCATGCGCGTCCACCAAAACTTTTCCCTTAACCCACGGTACATCTTGTTGCTGCCGGGGTGTATGGAGTACTTGGACAAGTGAGCCTCATCCAAAATTTTCTTCCTTAACTCCTCCTTCTTTGGGACGACCAGGCGATTGTTGAACCATAGCACTCCATCTTCGTCCTGTCGGAAACATGTAGCTTCCCCTTGGAGTATCTTTTGTCGAATGCGTTCCATCCCCTCGTCTCCCTTCTGGGCCTCGGCAATTTCTTCGCAAAGGGTAGGGATGAGAGCTAGATTATACAAGTATCCAAATGGAATGATACGAAGACTTGGTTCGCTTGAATCTGAATTCGGGCATGCTCCCATGGAACAAACCACTGCGTGATTGCATTGGTCCCGACGACTTAGGGCGTCGGCAACCACGTTGGCCTTCCCGGGGTGATAATGAATCTCCAATTCATAATCCTTAATTAATTCTAACCATCTCCGTTGCCTCATATTCAGTTCTTGCTGCGTAAATATATACTTGAGACTTTTGTGGTCGGTGTAGAGGTTGACAAGGTTACCAAGTAGGTAATGGCGCCAGATCTTTAAGGCCAGGACTACGGATGCCAATTCTAAATCGTGAGTGGGGTAGTTTTGCTCATGCTTTCGGAGCTGTCGAGAGGCATAGGCAATGACACGACCTTCTTGCATAAGCACACAACCCAACCCAGTGCCGGAGGCATCACAGTAAACGTCGAATGGTTTGGTAATATCAGGTTGAGCCAAAACCGGAGCAGTTGTCAAGTGCTTCTTAAGTGATTGAAAGGCTTCTTCACATGCACTACTCCACTTAAACTTCGTATCCTTTTCCAGCAACTTGGTCATAGGCTTGGCAATGCTTGAGAAGTTGGGAATAAATTTCCGGTAATATCCAGCAAGGCCAAGGAAGCTGCGAATTTGCCTGACCGATTTCGGAGTTCTCCAATTCAACACGCCTTCTACCTTGGCAGGATCAACGGCTACCCCTTCTACGGAGATGATATGACCCAAGAATGGAACTTGCTTCAGCCAAAATTCACACTTGCTGAATTTGGCGTAAAGCTGGTGATCTCGGAGTCGTTGCAGAACAATGCGGAGGTGTTCGGCGTGTTCTTCCTCGGATTTGGAGTATATAAGGATGTCGTCGATGAACAGGACCACGAACTTATCCAACTCTGGCATGAACACGGAATTCATCAAATACATGAAATGGGCTGGAGCATTAGTGAGACCGAAAGACATGACGAGATACTCGAAAAGACCATAACGTGTGGAGAAGGCAGTTTTTGGAACGTCTTCGGTTCGGATCTTTATTTGGTGGTAACCGGATCGGAGGTCAATCTTGGAGAAAACTTTAGCACCAACAAGTTGATCGAATAGAATATCAATTCGAGGTAAAGGGTACTTGTTCTTAATGGTTACAGCATTCAGGGGCCTGTAGTCGACACACAGACGTAGGGTCTGGTCTTTCTTCTTTACAAATAGGGCGGGACATCCCCAGGGAGATGAACTCGGTCGGATGTAGCCCTTGTCCATAAGCTCTTGTAACTGTTCCTTTAATTCTGCTAACTCATTAGGGGCCATCTTGTACGGCCTGCGAGAGATAGGCGCCGTACCGGGTAGGAGTTCAATCTTAAACTCGACGTCTCTGTCCGGAGGCATTCCTGGTAACTCATCTGGGAACACGTCGGAGAAGTCACGTACCACTGGAATATCCTCTAGCTTTTTCCCTTCAGCACGACACACTTGAGGACTGGACAATCTAGGACTCGGCAACCGAAGAATGGACGGACCATAGAGGGGTGAGTTCAAGTGGACCTCCCGGGGTCCAATGTGTAAGACGGCTCTATGTTTAGTCATCCACCTCATACCAAGAATTATGTCAATACCCAGACCATCTAGGATGATTAACGAAGCGGGGTACACGTTGCCTGCTAACTTAAGTGGCACTTTTCTCAACTCAAGGTGAGTTCTTATTTTCCCACCGGGGGATGTGATGATGTATGGGGTTCCCGTAGTGGTGGGGGTGATTTTCAGGTGATTCACACATGCTTGACTAATAAAATCATGCGTTGCTCCTGAATCAAAGAGAACCATGGCAGCGTGTTGGTTGATCGAGAACGTACCCACGAGAACGGGCTCTCCGACTTGAATCTCTTCGACCGTGGTATAATTGACTCGGCCATTCTTGTGGGTAAGGGCAGAAGACTGGGGACGACCCCCATTATTGCCGTGGTTGTTACCATTGTTGGGGTGGTTGTTGATGTTTCCAGGGGGGTTGGAGTTGTTGTTGTTTCCCTGGTTGCGCTTCGGAAAGCGGCACTCCTTGGCAAAGTGACCGGTTCGGCCACAGTTGTAGCATGGCTGCGGGGAGTTGTGCTTCAAAACTTGATTAGTCTGCTGCGGGGGGCGGGGACCAGCGGAGGGCTGCAGGTTGCCTCCACGGGAATGGAAGTGCTGCTGCGAGTAGGTCGGACGAGGCCCTCCTCCTGGCGGTAGCGCAGCTCGGAACTTCTGCCCCGTCGGGGAGGTGATTGCCAGCCTGTACTTGGGCAGTGCGGACCCGGACGAACTTCCCATAGCACGCTTCCTCTTCTTGTCCTCCTGGTTAGCACGGATGGCATCTTCTTGCACAATGGCGGCACTTATTAGGTCGTTGAATGACCCTGCGGTAACTTGTGCCAGACGGTCTTGCAGCTTCGGGGTAAGGCCCGAACGGAAACAATCTTTCTTCTTCTCGTCCGTGTCGGCATGATACGACGCATACTGAGCCAAGTAGTTGAACTTCCGTGCGTACTCTTGCACAGTTCCCGCGCCTTGCTTCAGGTTGAGAAATTCTTGCAGCTTGCGCTTCATAAGACCGGCCGGAATGTGGTGTGCACGAAAGGCGGTGCAGAATTCCGGCCAAGTGACTTGGTGGCTAGGGGCAAGAGCAGTGGTGTAGCTTGCCCACCAAGCACTTGCGGAACCGCGGAGTTGCTGCGCTGCGAAGAGGGGCTTCTGGTGGTCGGTGCAGTGGAGTAGAGCAAACTTTGATTCTAGAGTGCGAATGAAATTATCTGCTTCCAGCGGATCACCAGCTTCGCCGAATGTGGGCGGATGAGTTGCCCAAAAGTCGCTGTAGGACGATTCGCGGGGCTGCGGCGGTGGTGGTCCGGGAGCTCCTTGGCGATTCATGTTCTCCATGAACATGCGGAACATCTCGTTCTGATTGTGGATGAGCTGCTCCATCGGCGTCATGGGCGGAGCGTTGGGTGGCGGCTGGTTTCTACCCACGTTGGAGGCACCGGGAGCCTCACCGAGGTTCTCTCCACCACGGCGAGTTTGCACCATCTGTCACAGGAGTAAAGCATATTAGCCCGATTATCGCCTGCAACATTATGGTAATAAGCCTATAATTCAGTGACAACAATAACATTTTAACTGCTCATAACGGAACTGTTGACAGTGCACGGTGCAAATTACGGGTGGTAACTTGGATTCCACTAGTTTCAACAACATAGGCAACATACTTATGATCAAACCATGGGTACATGCGACACGTCTTCCAATACATGGAAATCCTTATGATACCCTACTACCTCGTGATAGCATGTGGTCTGGAAGAGCTTTCGGTTACAACTCTACCTAGCACTACTAGCACTATCCACATACGAGCACAAAGTTTCACGAGCTTCCACCCTACACAACCTACTATGCCTCAGTCACTCGGCGTGGCTGCTACCCGCGGACTCCCATTCCATGTCGCCCGGTCCAGGGGGTGGCTCATAGTCAACACCGGAGTCACCGTCCTCACTCAAGTCGGCGTCGTCTGGGGGAATCACCGCGAGTGGCACGGGTGGCTGGGCATTAAGAACCGCGTTCAGCTGGGCATTAGCAACTTGGAGATGCCCAATGAGTTGTTCTTGTTGTGCGATGATGACATGTGCGTCGTTGAGGTTCCCTTCCATGACATCCCTCGCATCTTGGGCTTCTTCGCGTTGGGCTTGGAGCTCGCTTCGCTCCTCCAAGAGGGCGTCAACCTGGCCATGAAGGGAGTAGATCTCCTCTTGGGCAGCAGTGAGTTGGGCATTACGCTGGTTCAGTTGCTCCTGCAACTGCTCGCTAGCGTCACCCTCGATGATAAGTTGAGCGTCATGGAGCTGCTCGAACAGGTCCGCCCGCTCCAACTCGCTAGTGTGCAGTTTGCCCCTGAGGACCGCGATCTCCGCATCGCGAGTGGCGAGCTGGGCGTCTCGGGCGGCAAGTGCGAGCTGCAGCGCCTCACGCTCTCGTTCCAACTCGAGAATGCGTGCGGGAAGGGGCTCGTAGTTCTCCGGGAGCTTGTCGTCCACCATCTGTCAGAATAAGTTTTTGCGAGGATGAGTCAAAACTTAATATCCCTTTAAGCATACATGCCCAAAGTGGCATAAGGATTGACGGATAAGGGAAGAAAAAAAAACGTAAGGTGTCCAACCCGTGGGACGGAGAACTATGCAGTTCTACGATTGACATGGTAACTTGCAGGGATGAGCAAAAACACGTCGCTTCTGTACAATTTAACCTTTTGACCCCTTTTTGTTAATTGTAGAGGAGTTCAGTACCTTTCCAACGCATGCTCCCACATCCCTAACCGATAACATCTCCGAGAGTTATGATCATCCGAAAACAGAGGACAGAAATGAGACTGCTGCTGAACTTTCTGAAAGCTTGCTGTTTTTGCAAAATCCGACCCATTTACTGATTTTTCTGAGACAAACCCACTATACCAAACTCGTAGGGGAAAACATTAGCTTTCCAACGGATACTTATTCGCCTTCGTCGGATTAAAATCGAGGAAGTTATGCTCATTTTTGTGGGACTGACTTTCCTGGCAGAGTTCGTTCCAATTAAATTCGAACTTTCGTTTTAAGCGCCATAGGGATTCGCAGTCGCCCGGAGTTTGATTATTTCACATGTTTGTGATAATTGTGACCTTTTACATAATTTGGTAAAGATAAATGCATGTGGTATGCATGAATGCCAATTGCTCAATATGCCGATTTCCTACGTCCTCACAAAGGAAAACCTTGACCGAATATATAGATGGATCCGTCCGATGGCACGCACACTTCTCGCACGTTTCTAAGCGATCTACCCGTGGTTAGTATACCTGCAATAGATCCATTTCAGAAACAATACATCAAATCCAAAAGAAACAAGCCAAAACAACAATGACAGTTATGTCCAGGTATTTGCCCACCCGGAAGGCAGCCGATATTTAAGCGCAATCGGTCCGCACGTCAAACAAGTCCAGGTCTTTGCCCACCCGGAAGGCGTTCAGTATTTACAGCGCAACCGATCCGCGTACCAAGACATACCTTCGTTGAAGAGTCCGTAGTTGCAAGTAATTTAACAATCATAACCCAGGGTTAGCTTTGCCATCTACTAATAAAGTCCTTATATGGGCACTACTAGCTCGTACCTCACCGTGCGGCGTAAAACGGGTTGTTTAGGTCTTTTAAAATGTTCATCGGTGTGATGCTTATCCCGAGTCGGCTCTGATACCAGCTGTCACGACCCTATACCGAAGTATAGAGTGTGCCGTACAGGATCGCCTCGGGAGATGGTTAACGAAGTAACCATACATAGCATTCACACAGGACATCCATCATTTACAGAGATACATCATTAAGGGTATAATATTACAGCTCAAGAGTCATGGCGGAAGCGAATTTAGTTACATTATTATACATATGTTCTTGGTTCATATTTCATAATTATGCGGAGGTGGGAGATACGACAAACACTCCGCCAAGCCTAAGCAAGCCACGCCGGCCCTAGGGTAGTGGCTCACTCGTCTTGATTAGGGGAGCCGGGGACCCATTCAATGGTCCAATTCTGGGGCTCCTCGCCTTCCCACACAACTTTGTTACAGCAATCGCAATAAGTCGCTTGAGGCAAACCTGAAAAACCACATAATCGCAGAGCCTGAGTATCTAGCATACTCCGCAAGACTTACCCGTCAAAAAGGGGTTTACTAAAACCGACTCCTAGTATGCAGGGGGCCGACCGGGTTTGTTTGATATTTGCGTAAAAGCGCCTATTAATTCTATGTTGCGATGCTTATTCCTTAACCAAGATTTTAATTGCTTGTTGCGGGAAAGGAACTATAGTGGACCCTAGCTAGCTGCTAAGACTGTTCAAATATAAAGAACAATACAACATAGCAATTTGTACCCATAGAGTAAATAAATATCAGCATCCTAAACAAATTTCTCTACTTAAGTATCATTGCCACTGCTCGAACAAGAGATACTCATGACCGCGAGAGACGGCAATCCGAATTGATTTACATCCTGCAGGAGAATAACCCAAATGCACGACATACGCATCATTTAAGAACACGTATGGCCACCGTTCACGAGGTTGCGATAAAGTCGATCCGGGGCCATCGATCCCGAGTACACGTCCTCCCCGCGATACAGTACTTCGTATCCGAGGCTTAACCCGTGCACTCTCCAGCGGTCCTCGACCCGTGCATCCACCGTGCCATTCACATCACCTCTGGATCGATGAGTAATACCGTCCAACAATACGGCGCCCAAGTTACTAGGTTTACCAATTCCCATATAGAGGTATGCACTTGGTACTGTTCAATACTTGTCCGCGTGGTTGCAACGGTAGGTTCCCCAATTTTTTTAACCAAATTTTTATTTCTTCACGTGGATCATGATCGAATCAAGTGGTCCTATAGCCTACCGTCGACTCCACTAATTTAAGCCTAGCAGTTGCTAACGAAAGGCTTACTGACGTAACTAAGTATAGGCCACCGTTTGTGTATGCAAGTGGGTTTCCATCCAAGCCCTATACCTAATGCACAATACAATATCCCTCTATGGTGGCAAAATAAAAGGACTCGTAAATCAGTAGGTGTGCACCGGGGCTTGCCTTGGGGGTGATCGTAGTTAAAGTTTTCGATGGGGTTGAGCTCAACTTCGGGCTCCTCAGGGTTGCTTGCCACGTCCTTGCTCCCAGTCTCGCTCCCTAGTCAATGCAGTGCAATGCATGGTCAGGAGTTGGACGATGATGCATGACACTTCCTCAATAAATAGGATTTGATGGAATGATGCTCATGCATGAGATGACATGTTTATACCACACTCTGGCAATTATTAACCTTCAGGGGACAAACTTCTAATTAGGGAAATGGGAGGCATGGTAATAAATGAGCATATCACCTATATCCAATTACGAGTATGCCATCGAGGCCCACTCAGCAAACATGCAAGGCTCCTTGACTTCCCACTTACCCAGGGCTCATTTCCCAATTAAACTACCTATGCAAGAGAACATAGAAATTTTATTTTGCAAGGTTAATTGCAACCTCCTAGAGTTTTACATGTTCACTTTTAATTGTAGCCCTGACTAATCTAGATATATACATTAATTGTGAATCATTATTATGCAAAAGAAAATCATAACTTCACTGTAAGTCAAGATTAACATGTTGCATGGGTTGTCCCAAGGATGGATTTACCACTAATAATAACCATATGCATATATTAGGCAACAATTATATTGAAATTCTCAAGTTAATTAGGAATGAGTAACTTTAACAGCCGAAAGCACTCTGATGGTGCCCAACATTTTTCATGGAGATTTTATACCTATGTAGAAATGCTCAAAGAGTAGGAATGCAAAATTTCAGAATTAAAATCCTACCCAAGCATTTATAGAAATTTATTTACTAAAAATGGGGATTATGCAATAACACTAAAATTTGCATAAAAGATGGAAATGTGCTTTAGCAGAAAGTTTAGGAATGACATGAAGTGCTTACTGACCAAATCCCATGATTTTATCAGTTGTAGATTTTGAATTATTAATTTAATACTCTTAGCAAGGTTCTAACTTTGGTGATTTAATTCTACTAACCTACTGCATAACCCTGGACCTCATCTTGTTTTTCTGGTGGAGCAAGATTTTTGGAGTCAAACAAAATTAATTTCACATTTTTAGGCCTCTTATTTCTCGAGTTATTGAATTTTAAAGTTTTAATCGAAGTTCACCCTTATTTACAAATCTGCCACTGGCCATTTTCAAATTTTTCCCCGCGCGTGTGAGCGGCGGCGCGGCGGGGTGGCTCTGCTGGCTCGCCGGCGGCGATCGGCGGCGAGGCACGGAACTTGGTGCTGCTCTACAAGATCAGTGACCCAAGGCGGTCACGTGGGTGGTGGTGGCCGGAGCGGGGGCTGCCGGAGCTCTGCCGGCGACGAGCGGCGGCGACGCTGGACGGTGGCCGACGGCGGCAGGCACGCCCAGAGATGGAATCGGCAAGGGGGGGGTCCGGAAGCATCACCTGGGTGCCGCGGTGCTCGTCGACGCGTGGGCTGGAGTTGGGGTGGCCGGGAGGGTGGTCGTCGCCGTGAGCCCTTTCCGCGCGGTGGCCGACGGCGGCTCGGGTTCTCCAAATTCCGGCGACGTCTCTGCATGAGGGAGGAAGAGGATCAGCAGGCAGCGAGAGGACTCCTTAGCGCGCTGATTTGCGAAAGAAAGAAGAAGGGAGGGGCTGCCTGGTCAGGGCTGGACGCGGCGGCGCTCCCGCGACCCGGAGCAGGGGAGCTCGCCGGTTTTCCTTGCGGCAGAGGGGGAGCAGGGCGGTAGCAGCGCTGCACAACCTTGCGGGAGCGCTTGGGGCGTGCGGGAGTGTTGGCGAGCAGAGAGGGAGAGGAATGGGGTGGGTGAGCCGCTGCTGCCCTTATGTCGTGGCCGCCGGAAGGGGGGGGGCCGAGAGAGAGTTGGAGGGAGGACGGCGAGCTGTCGGGCAGGGAGTGGCTCCTCCAGTGGAGCTTCAATGCCGGCCGGTGGCACAGGCGCGGTTTGGCGGAGCAGTGGCCGTGACGGGGCTACAGCGATCGCCGGTGGCTCGTACGGGCGCGTCGGTGTCGGGCGGAGACTGGCCGGAGAGAGTGGGAGAGGGAAGGGGCGGTTGACCCGGTTTGACCCAGAACTTGGACTCGGATTTGGTAAATTCCGACACGTTCCCGTGCTCCAAATTTGACGCAACGTTTTGTGTGTACTCAGTGGAACGTGTGCTCCAACTTTTCTGTTGGGTGCACCTGTTAGTTTGCCTTTGAGAATTTATGAAAATTCTAAACCCGAAATACACTTTTCTGACTTTGGGGAAATTTTTAAGGGTATTAAATGGTTACCAAAAATTCTGCAAAAATTCTCAAAATTCTATTTTATTATGGCCATTCAGAATATGTAAAAATATTTGGGTACTTTTATGGGTTCTGATGATGTTTGTGAGTGACCCGTATTTGAATATTTTTGGAATTTAATTAACTAGGTTCCTTTTCTTTATCCTTGGCATATGGATAAATCATACTCCGGCTTAGTCCTTAATTGAGGTCATGCTTAGCTAAATTCATGTTGTAACATGGGATGTCACAAATTCCGGGAAGTTGGCTTCACGTTTCGGTGTCCACTCGAAAGTCTTTCCTTTTTCTAGCAGCTCAGTCATGGGCTTGGCTATCTTGGAGAATCCCTCAATTAATCTTCTGTAATATCCTGCTAGTCCAAGGAAAGTTCTGATGTCTGTAACACTCCGGGGTGTATTCCAACTCAACACATCTTTAACCTTGCTAGGGTCCACAGACACTCCTCCTTTAGAGATAATATGACCAAAAAATGAGACTTCCTTCAACCAAAAATCACATTTACTAAGCTTGGCATATAGTTGATTCTCTCTTAGCTTTTGTAATACCAGACGAAGATGTTCTTCATGTTCCTCCTCATTCTTTGAGAATATAAGGATGTCATCAATGAACACCACAACAGACTTGTCCAAATACTCCATGAAAACCTTGTTCATTAGATACATGAAGTAGGCAGGAGCATTGGTCAATCCAAATGACATAACTGTATACTCATATAAGCCATATCGAGTGATGAAAGTAGTCTTAGGTATGTTAGTTGCCCTGATCTTTAATTGATGATATCCAGATCGGAGGTCAATCTTGGAGAAAACACAAGCTCCTTTCAGCTGATCAAACAAGTCATCAATCCTAGGCAAAGGATACTTGTTCTTTATGGTGACCTCATTGAGAGAACGGTAGTCAACACACATCCTCTGAGTACCATCCTTCTTCAGAACAAAGATAATAGGGGCTCCCCAAGGAGATGCACTAGGACGAATATAACCCTTATCCAACAACTCTTGGAGTTGTTCTTTGAGTTCGGCTAATTGGTTAGTAGCCATTCTATAGGGTCTCTTAAAAATAGGAGCAGTACCAGGGACTAATTCAATAACAAACTCGATGTCACGGTCAGGTGGCATACCTGGTAATTCCTCTAGAAAAACATCGAGGAACTCATTGACAATCCTAATGTCTTCAATCGAGGTAGCATCATGTTGATTCAATACAATGCGATTGGTTGCTCCTTTGCTAGTGATGAGTGGTTCGGCCACATACTCCAATTCCTTTCCAGTACTGTCTGTAAGCTTGATTGCCTTCTTAGCACAATCTATAAGTCCCTTATGCTTTCTTAGCCAATCCATGCCAAGGATCACATCAATTCCCTTAGAATCAAGGACTATGAGATTTGCAGAAAAATCTACCCCCCTTATATTAAGGTTCACCTTAGGGCAGACATACTTTGCATTCATGCCCTCACTAGGGGAACTGACAATCATTCTATTCTTTAGCATAGCTATGGGAAGATTATGTTTTTGAACATAAGTAGCAGATATGAATGAATGCGATGCTCTAGAATCAAATAACATGACTGCATTATTATCATTAACAAGGAACATACCCAGAACGACATCTGGAGCTTCCTGAGCATCCTCAATAGCCACATGATTGACACGAGCATGATTCTGCCTTGCTGGAGTTGGTGCAGAATTAGCATTGCGGCTTGGAGTAGAGTTTACACCCTGAGATGGAGTCTGATTTGCGCGCTTCTAGGGACACCTGTTAGCATAGTGCCCCGTCTAACCATAGTGGAAACAAGCACCATTTCCACCGGTGTTCTGAGCAGGAGTCGCCTTCTGAGGGGTTTGCTGAGCGGTACAAGGCGTCTAAAAGTTGGGACACTGGATCTGACGCGGAGGAGTACTAAAAGACCAGTGGGTTGAGACCTCTGCTCGCCACTCTGTTGTCCAAGGCAGAAAGAAGGTCCAGATGATGAAGAACCCAAGCGAGGCCTGGAGCTACTTCCTTGTTAACCCTAGCGTACCACCTTGTGCTTGCGATCAATAATTCCTCTTCTGTTCTCCAGCACAAGAGCTTTGTCCACCAAATCTTGGAAGTTGGCGAAATCCCAAGCTCCCAGAGAATAATCAAGACCATCATTCAAGCCATTGATAAAACAATATTGCTTCTTCTCATCTGTGTTCACCTCGTTACGAGCATAGCGAGAAAGCTGGGTGAAACGAGTGACGTACTCGCTCACAGACATAGAACCTTGCTTCAAGTCTTGGAACTCCTTCTTCTTGAGCTTCATCACACCCAGAGGCACATGGTGTGATCGAAAGCTGTTCCTAAACTCTTGCTAGTTGATACTTTCTGGCTCCTCATGAGCCTCCACATAGGCATCCCACCAATCAGCAGCGGGACCCTCAAACTGGTGAGAAGCAAAGAGAACCTTCTCACGATTGTTGCATTGCACCACCTGCAACTTCTTCTCGATGGTCTTGAGCCAATCATTAGCATCCATGGGCTCTACCAAATGAGAGAAAGTGGGAGGCTTGGTCCTCTGAAATTCTCCAAGCTTGTCTCTAGGTGGTGGAGGTGGCTGATTATGACCCTGTTGCATTTGCATAATGTTCTGCTGCATAGTGTGAATAAGCTGAGTCTGCATAGCAAGAATTTGCTCCATAGTTGGAGGAGGAGGTGGTGGTGGCGGATCCTCATTGTTGCGCCTAGTGTTCACCATCCTATGAGAATTCTGATAAGATCAATAAAGAGTTGGATGGATTGGAATATGATAGATTTCCCAATATTAACCCAACTCTTAAGTTCTAAAAATAAATAATAATTTTTGAAAAACAAATCTTTCACTAAAGCAAAGATCCAAATCAAACATGGTACACCACACCAAAACATAGCAGATAGGCTCGATAGAGCTAAACGAAACTAACGAACTTATAACTCTATAAGGGAAGACCTTAGAAAATAGATCATACCATCTATCGAGTTTTGGAAAAATATTTAATAGAAATGGAGGAAAGACAAGAAAGCCAATGGAAGGGATAAGTAAGCAAGAGATTGTAGTTTATGACAAACTAGTTTTGTTAAAAAAAACTTAGAAATAACAGTAAAACCAATGTCATTATTATTAATATATCATACCATTATTACATAGTCTAGATTACATCAAAGCATAAAAGAAAACAGTGGAAGGCTCCATAATGCCACCGGCAGTCCACCGGGGGTCGCACGCCTAGTCGTAGTAGTCCTCATCCACGTAGTCCATCTCGCCAGCGTCGTCTGAGCAGCAGTAATATAGCAACAACACAGGGAAAACTAAAACGTGTGAGTACACAAAGTACTCAACAAGTGGGAGAAAGTAATGACATGCAGGCTAAAACAAAAATAGGCTTGACATAGGTTTACTGCACTATGCATCCTATGACTCAATTATACAAGCATCCTATTTACTAGGTGAAAGTAGCCCAACAGGTTAACCACCTGTTCAACACTATCGGTTGCCCACCGATAGCAAAACTATGAGTTACCCACCCATACCAAAACACTACAGGTTACCCACCTGCAGCTACCACCCAAATCTGGTTACCCACCAGATCCACCCAAGTATCCATCTAATCATGTGAGGATCCAGGCCGCTCTTGACTGTGAGCACGGCTGTTATAACAGTTTTAACTCTGCAGAGGTTGCACAACTTTACCCACAGGTTGGTGATTCCATCACTATTCAGTGACTAAAGTCTCCTTGTTGCCAATACACTACCGTAGGTGTGAGGACAAGAGATCACCACATGGTCTATCAAAGCGCTCTCCTGCTTGCAAAACGTCCACGCTAAGGTTTCACCGCCGCGGGATTAACCATCCCTACAGAAGCCCCCTCTGGCGCCGTGGCTAGAAGTGACCCTTCATCACCTAAGGCCGAAAGTAACTCTCTCGTCCTCCATCCTCGAACGCCCGCAAAACTGGGAAGACATCTAATACTAAACCACGCCTACCCATATCAGCCATGTGCTTTGCGTTGTTTTCCTGGGTGGCCACTCCGCGAATTTGGTTTTTATGACCATAAGCAGGTATTACCGCAAACCAAACAGTACATTACCCGTACCTGTGCATACCCGCACCATCCTCAACATCGTCCTGCTTGGATCATCTAAATTACCCAAATGATAATTAGGTTCAAGTGAATATTAGTCAAGTTTATTATTATTCATTTTTATACCCCAAAGAATTGCACTAGCATCACGTACCCAAACTCAACTACTAAGCCAAACCAGGCGACAAGGATAGGATTAATCAATAACTAGTCAACCCTAACATGGGATTCAAATTTAGACAAGCATGCATGAAAAGTAAACTAGTATCCTTAATAGGTGCAATATGGTCAAGGACACTTGCCTTGTTCTCCCGCTGGCTACTGCTCAAAATCAAGATCCTAGAAATTTTGTAGCTGCTCCTCCTCTAATAACGATAAATACCGGAAAAGTAAAACATAAATAAATAAGGAACAGTACACCAAACATTTCCTAATGACTACGAAAACAGTACTAAAAGATAGTACGCGTTCCTACGATTCTCTGAGCGTAAAAATCACCTAAATCGGAGTTATGGTTAAAAAAGTATGCTAGTTTGAAATTCTCGGGACTAAAAAGGTAAAAACTGGAGCTTTTAGGGACCTATTTGTAACTTTATAAAATTAGAGGGACTAAATTGTAAAATGTTAGGACTAAAAAGTAATTACTAGAAAGTCTAGGGTTGTTTTTGCAAAAGTTTAGGACCTAAACATAATTTATATTAAGTGCAGGGGCCTAAGTGTATTTTCGTTATCTTTCCAGGCATATATAGAACGTACAAATCCGAGTCAGTATGCGTCCTGGGCGTCCGTTTTAGTGCAGACTGGTCCTGGGCTCCGAAACAGACTCGAAGTCGGTTTTGATTGGGCCTCCACCTTGGCTTAGACGTCCTTGCTGGCCCATCACGTCTCCAATCACCTCCCCAGCTATCTCATCATCATCTCCATGGTTTCTAAAAACAATTAATTCATTAGATAGCAATCTATTCTCAAAATCACATAAAGGAATCATTAGGAACAAGCTCACCCGTAAATTCAGTTGTCGCACATGAACTTGCATTTTGTTTGGTGGAGTGCTGGGTGTATCTATAAGGGTGATGTCCTCATCATTCACTTGATGTGAACAAGGGTTCCCGATCTTCCAAAAGGTTCTTGGTAAGTTGATTTGGTCGGAGGCGACACACAAATCGATCCGGCTTCAGAACAGCACGTTCTAAACCCCGCAATCGCAGCACGACGTCTCCTCTGGTTATCAACCGTCCAAAAGACGATTGACCTCACCGAGAAGGCTAATCCCTGCCTGTGAATCAAGAACACAAGCAAGAACAACGAAGAATGCAACATAATTGCAGATGTATGATTAAACTCTCGAAGTTGGGGTCTCAGAAACCGATGAACGGCAAAACTGTTTATGAACAGAATTGATCTAAGCAAAACCCAAACCCTAATGAAGAGGCGGCAGCTGTATATGAGGACCCTAGGGTCGTGCAAGACCCTCTGGACGCAGCCCTAAGTGGGCTCAACTCGATACATGATCCAAAGACCTATTACGGTGTCGCCGCACCAGGACAGATTCTGAAAGTCGAATTGTTTCGGTGATTGTCGATGGCTCGAGATGAATTTTGACATTGGAGCAGCTGGGTTGGAAAGGTATTTTCGTTATCTTTAAAGGCATATATAGAACGTACAAATCCGAGTCAGTATGCGTCCTGGGCGTCCGTTTTAGTGCAGACTGGTCCTGGGCTCCGAAACAGACTCGAAGTCGGTTTTGATTGGGCCTCCACCTTGGCTTAGACGTCCTTGCTGGCCCATCACGTCTCCAATCACCTCCCCAGCTATCTCATCATCATCTCCATGGTTTCTAACAACAATTAATTCATTAGATAGTAATCTATTCACAAAATCACATAAAGGAATCATTAGGAACAAGCTCACCCGTAAATTCAGTTGTCGCGCATGAACTTGCATTTTGTTTGGTGGAGTGCTGGGTGTATCTATAAGGGTGATGTCCTCATCATTCACTTGATGTGAACAAGGGTTCCCGATCTTCCGAAAGGTTCTTGGTAAGTTGATTTGGTCGGAGGCGACACACAAATCGATCCGGCTTCAGAACAGCACGTTCTAAACCCCGCAATCGCAGCACGACGTCTCCTCTGGTTATCAACCGTCCAAAAGACGATTGACCTCACCGAGAAGGCTAATCCCTGCCTGTGAATCAAGAACACAAGCAAGAACAACGAAGAATGCAACACAATTGCAGATGTATGATTAAACTCTTGAAGTTGGGGTCTCAGAAACCGATGAACGGCAAAACTGGTTATGAACAGAATTGATCTAAGCAAAACCCAAACCCTAATAAAGAGGCGGCGGCTGTATATGAGGACCCTAGGGTCGTGCAAGACCCGCTGGACGCAGCCCTAAGTGGGCTCAACTCGATACATGATCCAAAGACCGATTACGGTATCGCCGCACCAGGACAGATTCTAAAAGTCGAATTGTTTCGGTGATTGCCGATGGCTCGAGATGAATTTTGACATGGGACCAGCTGGGTTGGAAAGGTATTTTTGTTATCTTTCCAGGCATATATAGAACGTACAAATCCGAGTCAGTATGCGTCCTGGGCGTCCGTTTTAGTGCAGACTGGTCCTGGGCTCCGAAACAGACTCGAAGTCGGTTTTGATTGGGCCTCCACCTTGGCTTGGATGTCCTTTCTGGCCCATCACGTCTCCAATCACCTCCCCAGCTATCTCATCATCATCTCCATGGTTTCTAACAACAATTAATTCATTAGATAGCAATCTATTCTCAAAATCACATAAAGGAATCATTAGGAACAAGCTCACCCGTAAATTCAGTTGTCGCGCATGAACTTGCATTTTGTTTGGTGGAGTGCTGGGTGTATCCATAAGGGTGATGTCCTCATCATTCACTTGATGTGAACAAGGGTTCCCGATCTTCCGAAAGGTTCTTGGTAAGTTGATTTGGTTGGAGGCGACACACAAATCGATCCGGCTTCAGAACAGCACGTTCTAAACCCCGCAATCGCAGCATGACGTCTCCTCTGGTTATCAACCGTCCAAAAGACGATTGACCTCATCGAGAAGGCTAATCCTTGCCTGTGAATCAAGAACACAAGCAAGAACAACGAAGAATGCAACACAATTGCAGATGTATGATTAAACTCTCGAAGTTGGGGTCACAAACCGATGAACGGCGAAACTGTTTATGAACAGAATTGATCTAAGCAAAACCCAAACCCTAGTGAAGAGGCGGCGGCTGTATATGAGGACTCTAGGGTCGTGCAAGACCCCCTGGACGCAGCCCTAAGTGGGCTCAACTCGATACATGATCCAAAGACCGATTACGGTGTCGCCGCACCAGGACAGATTCTAAAAGTCGAATTGTTTCGGTGATTGCCGATGGCTCGAGATGAATTTTGACATGGGACCAGATGGGTTCGAAAGGTATTTTTGTTTTCTTTCCAGGAATATATAGAACATACAAATCCGAGTCATTATGCGTCCTGGGCGTCCGTTTTAGTGCAGACTGGTCCTGGGCTCCGAAACAGACTCGAAGTCGGTTTTGATTGGGCCTCCACCTTGGCTTGGACGTCCTTTCTGGCCCATCACGTCTCCAATCACCTCCCCAGCTATCTCATCATCATCTCCATGGTTTCTAACAACAATTAATTCATTAGATAGCAATCTATTCTCAAAATCACATAAAGGAATCATTAGGAACAAGCTCACCCGTAAATTCAGTTGTCGCGCATGAACTTGCATTTTGTTTGGTGGAGTGCTGGGTGTATCCATAAGGGTGATGTCCTCATCATTCACTTGATGTGAACAAGGGTTTCTGATCTTCCGAAAGGTTCTTGGTAAGTTGATTTGGTTGGAGGCGACACACAAATCGATCCGGCTTCAGAACAGCACGTTCTAAACCCCGCAATCGCAGCATGACGTCTCCTCTGGTTATCAACCGTCCAAAAGACGATTGACCTCATCGAGAAGGCTAATCCTTGCCTGTGAATCAAGAACACAAGCAAGAACAACGAAGAATGCAACACAATTGCAGATGTATGATTAAACTCTCGAAGTTGGGGTCACAAACCGATGAACGGCGAAACTGTTTATGAACAGAATTGATCTAAGCAAAACCCAAACCCTAGTGAAGAGGCGGCGGCTGTATATGAGGACTCTAGGGTCGTGCAGGACCCCCTGGACGCAGCCCTAAGTGGGCTCAACTCGATACATGATCCAAAGACCGATTACGGTGTCGCCGCACCAGGACAGATTCTAAAAGTCGAATTGTTTCGGTGATTGCCGATGGCTCGAGATGAATTTTGACATGGGACCAGATGGGTTGGAAAGGTATTTTTGTTATCTTTCCAGGAATATATAGAACATACAAATCCGAGTCATTATGCGTCCTGGGCGTCCGTTTTAGTGCAGACTGGTCCTGGGCTCCGAAACAGACTCGAAGTCGGTTTTGATTGGGCCTCCACCTTGGCTTGGACGTCCTTTCTGGCCCATCACGTCTCCAATCACCTCCCCAGCTATCTCATCATCATCTCCATGGTTTCTAACAACAATTAATTCATTAGATAGCAATCTATTCTCAAAATCACATAAAGGAATCATTAGGAACAAGCTCACCCGTAAATTCAGTTGTCGCGCATGAACTTGCATTTTGTTTGGTGGAGTGCTGGGTGTATCCATAAGGGTGATGTCCTCATCATTCACTTGATGTGAACAAGGGTTCCCGATCTTCCGAAAGGTTCTTGGTAAGTTGATTTGGTTGGAGGCGACACACAAATCGATCCGGCTTCAGAACAGCACGTTCTAAACCCCGCAATCGCAGCATGACGTCTCCTCTGGTTATCAACCGTCCAAAAGACGATTGACCTCATCGAGAAGGCTAATCCTTGCCTGTGAATCAAGAACACAAGCAAGAACAACGAAGAATGCAACACAATTGCAGATGTATGATTAAACTCTCGAAGTTGGGGTCTCACAAACCGATGAACGGCGAAACTGTTTATGAACAGAATTGATCTAAGCAAAACCCAAACCCTAGTGAAGAGGCGGCGGCTGTATATGAGGACTCTAGGGTCGTGCAGGACCCCCTGGACGCAGCCCTAAGTGGGCTCAACTCGATACATGATCCAAAGACCGATTACGGTGTCGCCGCACCAGGACAGATTCTAAAAGTCGAATTGTTTCGGTGATTGCCGATGGCTCGAGATGAATTTTGACATGGGACCAGATGGGTTGGAAAGGTATTTTTGTTATCTTTCCAGGAATATATAGAACATACAAATCCGAGTCATTATGCGTCCTGGGCGTCCGTTTTAGTGCAGACTGGTCCTGGGCTCCGAAACAGACTCGAAGTCGGTTTTGATTGGGCCTCCACCTTGGCTTGGACGTCCTTTCTGGCCCATCACGTCTCCAATCACCTCCCCAGCTATCTCATCATCATCTCCATGGTTTCTAACAACAATTAATTCATTAGATAGCAATCTATTCTCAAAATCACATAAAGGAATCATTAGGAACAAGCTCACCCGTAAATTCAGTTGTCGCGCATGAACTTGCATTTTGTTTGGTGGAGTGCTGGGTGTATCCATAAGGGTGATGTCCTCATCATTCACTTGATGTGAACAAGGGTTCCCGATCTTCCGAAAGGTTCTTGGTAAGTTGATTTGGTTGGAGGCGACACACAAATCGATCCGGCTTCAGAACAGCACGTTCTAAACCCCGCAATCGCAGCATGATGTCTCCTCTGGTTATCAACCGTCCAAAAGACGATTGACCTCATCGAGAAGGCTAATCCTTGCCTGTGAATCAAGAACACAAGCAAGAACAACGAAGAATGCAACACAATTGCAGATGTATGATTAAACTCTCGAAGTTGGGGTCTCACAAACCGATGAACGGCGAAACTGTTTATGAACAGAATTGATCTAAGCAAAACCCAAACCCTAGTGAAGAGGCGGCGGCTGTATATGAGGATCCTAGGGTTGTGCAAGACCCCCTGGACGCAGCCCTAAGTGGGCTCAACTCGATACATGATCCAAAGATCGATTACGGTGTCGCCGCACCAGGACAGATTCTGAAAGTCGAATTGTTTCGGTGATTGCCGATGGCTCGAGATGAATTTTGACATGGGACCAGCTGGGTTGGAAATGTATTTTCGTTATCTTTAAAGGCATATATAGAACATACAAATCCGAGTTAGTATGCGTCCTGGGCGTCCGTTTTAGTGCAGACTGGTCCTGGGCTCCAAAACAGACTCGAAGTCGGTTTTGATTGGGCCTCCACCTTGGCTTAGACGTCCTTGCTGGCCCATCACGTCTCCAATCACCTCCCCAGCTATCTCATCATCATCTCCATGGTTTCTAACAACAATTAATTCATTAGATAGCAATCTATTCTCAAAATCACATAAAGGAATCATTAGGAACAAGCTCACCCGTAAATTCAGTTGTCGCGCATGAACTTGCATTTTGTTTGGTGGAGTGCTGGGTGTATCTATAAGGGTGATGTCCTCATCATTCACTTGATGTGAACAAGGGTTCCCGATCTTTCGAGAGGTTCTTGGTACGTTGATTTGGTCGGAGGCGACACACAAATCGATCCGGCTTCAGAACAGCACGTTCTAAACCCCGCAATCGCAGCACGACGTCTCCTCTGGGTGTATCTATAAGGGTGATGTCCTCATCATTCTCCCCCTTTTAAAGTAGAGTCGTTCTCGACTCGAGCTCATCTCTTTCTCCCATGTATGGTCTCAAATCTGAAATATTAATTGTGGAACTATTCCCAAACTTGGGATACAACTCATGTTTATATGCATTATAAAATTTATCATCACAATGTGAAACTACAATAGAACGCATGCCATGCAAATTAATGACCTCTATGAAAACTTGCTCAGCAATATAAACATCATTCTCCCTCTTATGACAAGATAGAAAATGTGTGATCTTAAAAACACTAGAAAAACATGACATGACATGGTAATTGTTATTGCAGTTTTCTAGTTCATCATTTGGTTGTACAACATAAGGAGTATTCATGTTTGAGCAAATATAAACTTTATGCACCATAAATACATCTCTATGATCATAGTTTCCTATAGCATAAAATTTGTTTCTTGTTAGTAAAGGCAATTCAGTTTGAGAAAAGATTTGCTTCTCCACGGTATTTAGATCACAAAGAATATCAAATTCAATATAACCCAAAGTATTTAGAGAAGACAATAATTTCTGCTCATCCTTTTCACATGTTATTAAAATCAAATGTTTTATTTCAGCACTAGTAGGTGAATCATAAGCAAAAACATCAAGCTTATTCATTTGTTGTGACAAAGATATAAGTGAAGCAGTGGCACACAACTCCACTTTATCATAAGGATCAGTAGATAAATAAACTTGTGGCAAAGGCAAATCAAAACAAGGTTCTAATACAACAAGATTGTTGGAACAATTCATCACATCAAGAAAGCTCTTACCTGAAGCAACAACATGTTCTTCATCTTTCTCACTATCCTCTTCTTTGTGTAGAACCTGAAATGTATTAGTTGCAACAAGAGACACGGAAATATGTTCATCATCTAATTCAGATTTTGATGTAAGTGTTGCAACATTTAAAACAGTCCATTCTTTCCTAAACGGTTCATTCTTTCTCCTTTCAAGCCTTTGTTGATCCTCTTCTAAAATTTCAGCAGCGGTCATAGGTTTAAGAGTAACTCTTCTATCATTGTATTTAAATGAGTAGCTATTTATAATGGCATTGTGCGAAGCATTATTTGTAATAATCCAAGGTTTACTCAATAACAAATGACATGCTTGCATAGGTACTATATCAAATTCTACACTATCCTTATAAGAACCAATAAAAAATTCAATACATGCAATTTTATCTACCTTTATCTTACCAAAAGAATTTACCCATTGGATGTAGTATGGACATGGGTGTGGCTGTGTTATCAATCCAAGCTTCTCTACTAATTCTAAACTTGCGATGTTGCGGCTACTCTCTCCATCAATGATAACACGACAACATCGATCCTTGACAAGAAAGTGAGTCTGAAATAAATTGTTCAATTGATTTTGCTCTACCTTCTCCATTTGAGGACTGAGCACTCTTTGTACTACATCACTCATATTGTTCTCATTAGACGACGTTGAATCATCACCATGAGTGGCGTAACCTGTCATTGTTAGTAGCAAACAAGGAAACACACGGAAGTATATTTTCCTATCACTACTATGTGATAACAGTGTAAACTCTCAACAAGCAAAGGGAAGCATCTTATCAAGCTCTTACAAAGTTCTTAATTACAACAAGCAAAGGATACCTTGGAGAGTGTGAACTGATGATTGCGAGAGTCAAAAAAAATTTGTGCCTGTTCAGAAGGAAATATATGGAGCTTGGATAGGCAATATTAGGTAGCAAGGATTAGCAAAATATCAATTTAGAAGTTGCAAAACTGAATAATAGTCCCAAGCTAGTCTATGTCACCGGCCTAAACTTGTCTCGGACCTAGTTCAAGCAAGCAAGCAAATGACTCAACAAAGGACACAAAGGATGCAAGCAATTCTGAATTTGTATCTTTTTTTTTCTATTTCTTTTTTTTTGTGCCGCTTTTTCTCTTGTGCACTTTTGTCTTTTTCTTTCTTTTCTTGAGAATCAGAACTGCAGCAAGGTATTACAAGTTTTACAACCAATGGAACCCCAGAATATATTTTTTTTCTTACTACAAGTGCAGCAAAAGGATTCTTGTAATAGCACAACTAAAACAAACTTCTATAACAAGATCAAGCACTAATTGGTTGGCTTTTGATCACAATGAGACAGCAGCAGAGCACTCTAATTTTCTTTTGCACACGAAAGTAGAAGGTTAGATGTTAAAGAAATATTTAGTGCACATAATTCCAGCAATACTATTATCTAAACATATGCAACACTGATTTTTCCCTTGTTTGTCTATGACAAGGATATGCACGACTCAAACAAGACCAAAGAACAAGCACTAGACCAGCAACACAATGACCTTGTAGGGACTAAAATTCAGAGAAGCAAACTAAACTGAAAATTGCAAGGCACAAGGGGGGTGTAGGACAGCGGAAACACGACGAACAAATATTTTTGTAGGGTAATTTTTTGGACTCTAGGATTGAACAAAATAACAAGGATAAGGGCGAACCTAACGGTGTACCTGAAGCTCTGATACCACTTGATGTGAACAAGGGTTTCCGATCTTCGAAAGGTTCTTGGTAAGTTGATTTGGTCGGAGGCGACACACAAATCGATTCGGCTTTAGAACAGCACGTTCTAAACCCCGCAATCGCAGCACGACGTCTCCTCTGGTTATCAACCGTCCATGTGACATCCTAAGTCACAAAAAAATTGATTAAGCTAACACAATGTTAAATTGCTGGCTAATCAAAAATTTCAAATAATTAAAGTGCCAAAGAAAAAGGGGTAAATAACTTAATTAGTTAATTACAACAATTGGCCAATTAGTAGCTTTTCAAAAACTTTGCAAAACTCAATGGAAGTGTGCCCATATTTTTGCATATTCCAGTGGAGCATGTCAAGAAAGGAGTTTGGGGAATTTACTGGAATTTTTGGTAAAGGTTTAATCCCCCTAAAAATTCCCTAAGTGCAGAGAACAGCACATCTGTTCCACGAATTTTAGTTAATTTTCCAGAAGGAATTTCGACGTGGCCCCAAAAACAAAGTTGGCAAGTAGGATTTGTTGAACGTACACAAAACGTTGCTAAGGATTTGAAGCATCGTAATTGGAGAAATCAGTAAATTAGAGATCACTGTTCTAGTCAATCGAGGTCAACAACTCTCTGTACTTGAGCCACTCTTCGATCGACACCGCCGTACCTCTCCCGCCGGCCACCGCGCGCCTCCTCTCTCTTGCCCATCCTGGCCACTGCTCAGTCTACTCCCTCCTGTGCCACCGGCCGCATTGAAGCTACACCGGCGAGCCAATCCCCGGCGGCCAGCTCGCCTCCTCGCTCTCTCTGCTCTCTCGCTGCCGCACGGTACTTAAGGCTGCAGCCATCGAGAGCCCCTCCCCTCCTCCCCTCTCTGCTTTCGCACGCGCGCCACACGATTCCCAGGCCCCCCCCGGCGAGATCAAGTGCCCCTGCCCTCGCCTCCTTTCTCTTCTTTCGCCAGAATCGGACGTCGCCCCTGTTTCCCCTCCGCCATGGCCGCCGTCGCGTCAAGCTCCACCTAGGCAGCTCTCCGTTCCCTCCTCTTTCCTCAAATTGTTGCGCAAGTGCCTTTCCTAGCAGGCCCCTGAACCGTTTCCCCTCTGTCGCAGTGACCTCGCCGGAATTTTTGACGGAAGGGGCCGCCGCCATCGGATCCTCTCCCCACCCCGCCGACGAGACCCCTCCTCCGGCCCTCCCCATCGCCTAGCTCCTCCACGCCGTCGATCTCCGCACCGAGGTGATGCTCTCCCTCCACTCCCCGACCCTTCTCGCTCGCTGTGCTCGCCGCGCGACGCCACCGTACCCTCCCTCTGCTCCGTCGCTTTTGAAAATGCCGGGTGGCATTTCTGTAATATAGCCCCAACTTTGTTAAAATCTTCAAAAATTCATAACTCAAAAAATAAAAGTCCAATGAGCATGAAACCAATTTTGTTGGATTCCTAAAATCCTCCTCTACCAGAAAAAAAGGATGAGAGCCAGGGTTATGCAGTAGATTAGTAAAATTAAATCACCAAAGTTAGAACCTTGCTAAGAGTATTAAATTCATAATTCAAAATTTATAACTGATAAAATCATGGGATTTGCTCAGTAAGCATTTCATGTCATTCCTAAACTTTCTACTAAAGCACATTTCCATATTTTATGAAAATATTTAGTGTTATTGCATAATCCCCATTTTTAGTAAATGAATTTCTATAAATTCTTGGGTAGGATTTTAATTCTGAAATTTAGCATTCCTGCTCTTTGGGCATTTCTACATAACTATAAAATCTCCATGAAAAATTTTGGCCACCATCGGTATGCTTTTTGCTGTTAAAGTTACTCATTCATAATTAGCTTAAGAATTTCAATATAAATATTGCGTTGTATATGCATATAGTTATTATTAGTGATAAATCCATCGGTGGGACAGCTCATGCAACATGTTAATCTTGACTTGCAGTAAAGTTTATTATTTTTCTTTTGTATGCTCATGTTTCATAATTAGCTTATATATCTAGGTTCGTTTAGGGTTATATTTAAAAGTGTGCATGTCAACTTTTAGGAGGTTAAGGAAGGAGACACATGCTGGTGTTTAACTTTGCAATATAAAGTTTCTATGTTCCCTTACATGATCATTATAATTGGTAAATGAAACCCTGGACAGGATTTTAGTTAAGAAGCTTTGCATGTTTGCTAAGTAGGCCTTGGCATACCTGCTAATTTCTTAGCACCAAAGGTATACTTGTATTTGGGATATAGGTGATATGATCATTGATTGCCATGCCTCCCACTTCCCTAATTAGAAGTTTGTCCCCTTAAATTCAGTAATTGCCCAGAGTGTGTGCAAGCATGTCATCTCATGCATGAGCATCATCCCATCAAATTCTATTTATTGAGGAAGTGCCATGCATCATCGTCCAATTCCTTACCGTGCATTGCACTGCATTGACTAGGAAGCGAGTCTGGGAGCAAGGACGTGGCAAACAACCCTGAGGAGCCCGAGGTTGAACTAAACCCCGCCGAGAACTCTAACTACGATCACTCCCAAGGCAAGCCCCGGTGCACACCTACTGATTTACGAGTCCTTTTATTTTGTAACCATAGAAGGATGTTGTATTGTGCATTAGGTATAGGGCTTGGATGGAACCCACTTGCATAAACAAACTATGACCTATGCTTAGTTTACGTAGTAAGCCTTTTCGTTAACAACTGCTAGGCTTAAATTAGTAGAGTCAACGGTAGGCTATGGGATCACTCGATTCAATCATGATTGACGTGAAGAATGAAATTGGTTAAAAATTTGAGAACCTTTCGTCGCACTCCGCGGACAAGTATTGAACAGTACCAAGTGCATACCTCTATATAGGAATTGGTAAACCTAGTAACTTGGGCGTCGTATTGTTGGACGGTATTACTCATCGATCCAGAGGTGATGTGAATGGCACGGTGGATGCACGGGTGGAGGACCGCTGGAGAGTGCACGGGTTAAGCCTCAGATACGAAGTACTGTATCGCGGGGAGGACGTGTACCTGGGATCGATGGCCCCGGATCGACTTTATCGCAACCTCGTGAACGGTGGCCATACGTGTTCTTAAATGATGCGTATGTCGTGCATCTGGGTTATTCTCCTGCAGGATGTAAATCAATTCGAATTGCCGTCCCTCGCGGTTATGAGTACCTCTTGTTTCGAGCAGTGGCAATGATACTTTAAGTAGAGAAGTTGTTTATGATGCTGAAATTTATTTACTCTATGGATACATATTGCTATGTTGTATTGCTCTTTATAATTGTACAAGTCTTAGCAGCTAGCTAGGTTCAACTACAGTCCCTCTTCTGCAACAAGCAATTAAAAATCTTGGTCAAGGAATAAGCGTCACATCATAGAATTAATAGGTGCTTTTATGCAAATATCAAATAAACCCGGTCGGCCCCCTGCATACTAGGAGTCGGTTTTAGCAAACCTTTTGGACGGGTAAGTCTTGCGGAGTATGCTAGATACTCAGGCTTTGCGATTATGTGGTTTTCAGGTTTGCCTCAAGCAACTTATTGTGATTGCTGTAACAAAATGGTGTGGGAAGGTGAGGAGCCCCAGAACTGGACCATTGAATGGGTCCCCAGTTCCCCTAATCAAGATGAGTGAGCCATTGCCCTAGGGCCGGCATGGCTTACTTAGGTTCTGCGTAGTGTTTGTCGTATCTTCCGCCTCCGCATATTTATGTAATATGAACCAAGAACATATGTATGATAATGTAACTAAATTTGCTTCCGCTATGACTCTTGAACTTGTAAAATTATACACTTAATGATGTATCTCTGTAAATGATGGATGTTCCTGTGTGAACGCTATGTATGGTTACTTCGTTAACCATCTCCCGAGGCAATCCTGTACGACACACTCGATACTTCGGTATAGGGTTGCGACAGCTGGTATCAGAGCCGACTCGGGATGAGCGTCACACCGATGAACATTTTAAAAGACTTAAACAACCCGTTTTACGCCGTACGGTGAGGTACGAACTAGTAGTGCCCATATAAGGACTTTATTAGTAGATGGCAAAGCTAACCCTGGGTTATGTTTGTTTAATTTACTCGCCTCTACGGATTCTTCCCCGAAGGTATGTGCCTGTGCGCGGATCGGTTGCGCAATAAACGCCGAATGCCTTCCGAGTGGGCAAAGACCTGGACTTTGTTTGATGCGCGGACCGATTGCGCTTAAACATCGGCTGCCTTCCGGGTGGGCAAATTACTGGACATAACTGTCATCATTATTTTGGCTTGTTTCTTTTGGATTTGATGTATTGTTTCTTGAATGGATCCATTGCAGGTACACTAACCACGTGTAGTTGCTTAGAAACGTGCGAGAGGTGTGCGTGCCATCGAATGGATCGATCTATATATTCGGTCAAAGTTTTCCGTTGTGAGGACGTAGGAAATCGGCATATTGAGCATTAGGCATTCGTGCATACCACATGCATTTATCTTTACCAAATCATGTAAAAAAATCACAAATATCACCAACAAGTGAAATAATCGAACTCCGGACAAATTCGAATCCCTATGGCGCTTAAAACGAAAGTTCGAACTTAATTGGGACAAACTCTGCCAGGAAAGTCAGTCCCACTAAAATGAACATAACTTCCTCAATTTTAATCCGACGAAGGCGAATAAGTATCCATTGGAAAGCTAATGTTTTCCCCTACAAGTTTGGTATAGTGGGTTTGTCTCAGAAAAATCTGTAAATGGGTCGAATTTTGCAAAAACAGCAAGCTTTTCTGGAAGTTCAGCAGTTGTCTCATTTCTGTCCTCTGTTTTTGGATGATCATAACTCTCAGAGATATTATCGGTTGGAGATGTGGGAGTATGCGTTGGAAAGATAATGAACTCCTCTACAATTTTCATAAAAGGGTCAAAAGTTTAAATTGCCCAGAAGCTACGTGTTTTTGCTCATCCCTGCATGTTACCCTGTCAACCGCAGAACTGCATAGTTTTTCGTCAAACGGATCGGGCACTTGGTGTCTCTTCCTTTATCCATCAACCCTTATGCTATATCGAGCATATGTGCTTAGTGGGATATTAAGTTTTGACTCATCCTTGCACAACTTATTCCGACAGATGGTTGATGACAAGCTCCCGAAGAACCCCGAGCACCTTTCCGCACGCGTTCTCGAGTTGGAACGAGAGCGTGAGGCGCTGCAGTCTGCACTTGCCGCCCGAGACGCCCGGCTCGCCGCTCGCGACGCTGAAATCGCGGTCCTCGAGGACAAACTGCACACTAGCGAGTTGGAGCGGGCTGATCTGTTTGAGCAGCTCCATGACGCTCAACTCATCATCGAGAGCGATGCTAGCGATCAGTTGCAGGAGCAACTGAACCAGCGTAATGCCCAACTCACTGCTGCCCAAGAGGAGATCTACTCTCTTCATGGCCAGATTGATGCTCTCTTAGAGGAGCGAAGCGAGCTCCAAGCTCAACGCGAAGAAGCCCAAGATGCAAGGGATGTCATGGAAGGGAACCTCAACGACGCTCACGTCATCATCGCACAACAGGAGCAACTTATTGGGCATCTCCAAGTTGCCAATGCCCAGCTGAACGCAGTTCTTAATGCCCAGCCACCCGTGCCACTCGCGGTGATTCCCCCAGACGACGCCGACTTGAGTGAGGACGGTGACTCCGGTGTTGACTACGAGGCACCCCCTGGACCGGGTGACAGGGAATGGGAGTCCGATGGTAGCAGCCACACCGAGTGACTGAGGCGTAGTATGTTGTGTAGGGTGGAAGCTCATGAAACTTTGTGCTCGTATGTGGATAGTGCTGGTAGCGCTAAGTGGAGTTGTAATCTAAGCTCTTCGAGACCACGTTGTTATCATGATGTAGTGATGTAACCTAAGGATTTCCATGTATTGGAAGACGTGCCGCATGTACCCATGGTTTGATCATACGTATGTTGCCTATGGTGTTGGAACCAGTGGAATCCAAGTTATCACCCGTAATCTGCGTCGTTCCCTGTCAACATTTCCGTTATGAGCAATCTAAAATTTTATTGTTGTCACTGTATTATAGGCATATTACCATGATGTCTCAGGCGATGATCGGGCTAACATGCTTTACTCCTGTGACAGATGGTGCAAACTCGCCGTGGTGGAGAGAACCTCGGTGATGCTCCTGGTGCCTCCAACACGGGGAGAAACTAGCCGCCACCCAATGCTCTGCCCATGACGCCTATGGAGCAGCTCATCCACAATCAGAACGAGATGTTCCGCATGTCCATGGAGAACATGAATCGCCAAGGAGCTCCCGGACCACCACCGCAGCAGCCCCGTGAATCGTCCTATAGCGACTTTTAGGCAACTCAGCCGCCCACATTCGGCGAAGCTGATGATCCGCTGGAATCGGATAATTTCATTCGCACTCTGGAGTCGAAGTTTGCTCTGCTCCACTGCACTGACCACCAGAAGCCCCTCTTCGCCGCGCAGCAACTCCGTGGTTCCGCAAGTGCTTGGTGGGCGAGCTACACCACTGCTCTTGTCCCTGGCCACCAAGTCCCTTGGCCGGAATTCTGCACCGCCTTTCGTGCACACCACATTCCGGCCGGCCTTATGAAGCGCAAGCTGCAGGAATTTCTCAACCTGAAGCAAGGCGCGGGAACTGTGCAAGAGTACGCACGAAAGTTCAACTACTTGGCTCAGTATGTTTCGTATCACGCCGATACGGACGAGAAGAAGAAGGATTGTTTCCGTTCGGGCCTCACCCCGAAGCTGCAGGACCGATTGGCACAAGTTACCGTAGGCACGTTCAACGACCTAATGAGTGCCGCCATTGTGCAAGAAGGTGCCATCCGTGCTAACCAAGAGGACAAGAAGAGGAAGCGTGCTATGGGAAGTTCGTCCGGCTCCGCACCGCCCAAGTACAGGCTGGCAATCACCTCCCCGACCGGACAGAAGTTCCGAGCTGCGGTACCGTCAGGGGGAGGATCTCGTCCAACCTAGTCGCAGCAGCACTTCCATTCCCATGGAGGCAACCAGCAGCCCTCCTCCGGTCCCCGTCCTCCGCAGCAGACTAATCAAGTTGTGAAGCACAACTCCTCGCAGCCATGACACAACTGTGGTCGAACCGGTCACTTTGCCAAGGAGTGCCGCTTTCCGAAGCGCAACCAGGGAAACAACAACAACTCCAACCCCTCCGGGAACAATAACAACCACCCAGCAGCGGTAACAACCACGGCAACAATGGGAGTCGTCCCCAGTCTTCTGCCCTTACCCACAAGAATGGCCGAGTCAATTATACCATGGTCGAAGAGATTCAAGTTGGAGAGCCCGTTCTCACGGGTACGTTCTCGATCAACCAACACGCTGCTATGGTTCTTTTTGATTCAGGGGCAACGCATGATTTTATTAGTCAAGCATGTGTGAATCATCTGAAAATCACCCCCACCACTACGGGAACCCCGTACATCATCACATCCCCCGGTGAGAAAATAAGGACTCACCTCGAGTTGAGAAAGGTGCCACTTAAGTTAGTGGGCAACGTGTACCCCGCTTCGTTAATCATCTTAGATGGTTAGGGCATTGACATAATTCTTGGTATGAGGTGGATGACTAAACATAGAGCCGTCTTACGCATTGAATCCTGGGAAGTCCACTTGAACTCGCCTCTCTATGGTCCGTCTATTCTCCGATTGCCGAGTCCCAGATTGTCCACTCCTCAATGTGTCATGTTGAAGGGAAAAAGCTGGAGGATATTCCAGTGGTACGTGACTTCTCCGACGTGTTCCCAGATGAGTTACCAGGAATGCCTCCGGACAGAGACGTGGAGTTTAAGATTGAACTCCTACCCGATACGGCGCCTATCTCTCGTAGGCCGTACAAAATGGCCCCTAATGAGCTAGCAGAATTAAAAGAGCAATTACAAGAGCTTATGGACAAGGGCTACATCCGACCGAGTTCATCTCCCTGGGGATGTCCCGCCCTCTTTGTGAAGAAGAAAGACAAGACCCTACGTCTATGTGTTGACTACAGGCCTCTGAATGCCGTAACCATTAAGAACAAGTACCCTCTACCTCGAATCGATATTCTCTTTGATCAACTTATTGGTGCTAAAGTTTTCTCCAAGATTGACCTCCGATCCGGTTACCACCAAATAAAGATCCGAGCCGAAGACATTCTAAAAACTGCCTTCTCCACGCGATATGGCCTTTTCGAATATCTTGTCATGTCCTTTGGTCTCACTAATGCTCCAGCCCACTTCATGTATTTGATGAATTCCGTGTTCATGCCAGAGTTGGATAAGTTCGTGGTCGTGTTCATCGACGACATCCTTATCTACTCCAAGTCCGAGGAAGAACACGCCGAACATCTCCGCGTTGTTCTGCAGCGACTCCGAGAGCACCAGCTTTACGCCAAATTTAGCAAGTGTGAATTTTGGCTAAAGCAAGTTCCATTCTTGGGTCATATCATCTCCGCGGAAGGGGTAGCCGTTGATCCTACCAAGGTAGAAGATGTGCTGAATTAGAAAGCTCCGAAATCGGTCAAGCAAATTCGTAGTTTCCTTGGTCTTGCTGGATATTACTGAAAATTTATTCCCAACTTCTCAAGCATTGCCAAGCCTATGACCAAGTTACTGGAAAAGGATGCTAAGTTTAAGTGGAGCAGTGCCTGTGAAGAAGCCTTTCAGTCACTTAAGAAGCATTTGACAACCGCCCCGGTTTTGGCTCAACCCAATATTACCAAACCGTTCGACGTTTACTGTGATGCCTCCGGCACTGGATTGGGTTGTGTGCTTATGTAAGAAGGCCGTGTCGTTGCCTATGCCTCTTGACAGCTCCGAAAGCATGAGCAAAATTATCCCACTCACGATTTGGAGTTGGCATCCGTCGTCCTGGCCTTAAAAATCTGGCGCCATTACTTGCTTGGTAACCTTGTCAACCTCTACACCGACCACAAAAGTCTCAAGTATATATTCACGCAGCAAGAACTGAACATGAGGCAACGTAGGTGGTTAGAATTAATCAAGGATTATGAATTGGAGATTCACTATCACCCCGGAAAGGCCAACGTGGTTGCCGACGCCCTAAGTCGTCGGGACCAATGCAATCACGCAGTTGTTTGTTCCATGGAAGTTTGCCTAGATTCAGATTCAAGCGAACCAAGTCTTTGTATCATTCCATTCGGATCCTTGTATAACCTAGCTCTCATTCCTACCCTTCGTGACAAAATTGTCGAGGCCCAGAAGGGAGACAAGGGGATGGAACACATTCGATAAAAGATACTCAAAGATGAAGCTACATGTTTCCGACAGGACGAAGATGGAGTGCTATGGTTCAACAACCGCCTGGTTGTTCCGAAGAAGGAGGAGTTAAGGAAGAAAATTTTGGATGAGGCTCACTTGTCCAAATACTCCATACACCCCGGCAGCAACAAGATGTACCGTGGGTTAAAGGAAAAGTTTTGGTGGACGCGCATGAAAAGAGAAGTCACTCGTTATGTTTCTGAGTGCGATACTTGCCAGCGTGTGAAGGCCGACCACCTGAAGAAAGCCGGTCTTTTACACCCATTAAAAATCCCCGCTTGGAAATGGGAAGATATTGCTATGGATTTTATTGTTGGGTTACCCCTCACCCCCAAGAAACATGATTCCATTTGGGTCGTCGTGGATAGGTTGACCAAATCCGCTCATTTTATTCCCGTCCATACAACCTACTCTACCAAGAAGTATGCCGAACTCTACATCGCAAGAATCCTATGTTTGCACGGTGTGCCTAAGACTATTATCTCTGATCAAGGTCCCCAGTTTATTGCTCGTTTTTGGGAGCAGCTACATTCTTGTCTTGGCACCACCCTTATCCAAAGTTCTGCTTATCACCCGCAAACCGATGGTCAAACCGAGAGGCTGAATCAATATTTGGAGGACATACTGAGAGCCTGTGTTCTGGACAATCGGGAGAATTGGGAAGATTGCCTTCTGTTCGCCGAATTCTCATACAACAATAGCTATCAGGAGAGTTCGGGAATGTCACCGTTTGAGGCCCTGTACGGCCACTCATGCCGAACGCCGTTGAATTGGTCTGAATCAGGGAAAAGAACTAATTTTGGTCCAGACCTTGTTATACAAGCCGAAGAAAAGGTGCGGCAAATTCAAGCTAACATGAAGGCAGCACAATCCCGTCAAATAAGCTATGCTAACAAAAGGAGACGGCCATTGGAGTTTGAGAAGGGAGATCATGTCTATCTACGAGTCTCTCCCAACAAAGGCGTATCTCGCTTTGGAATCAAGGGTAAATTAGCACCCCGCTACATCGGACCTTTTCCGATCATGGAGAAGCATAGCGCCGTTGCTTATCAATTGCAACTACCGGAAACTCTTGAGCGGGTACACAACATGTTTCACGTATCCCAACTAAAGAAGTGTTTGAAGCCTCCAGTCGACGTGGCCATTGCCGACACCGAACAATTGGAAGAAGACCTCTCCTACCCCGAATACCCCGTCCGAATCATTGATCAAAAGGACCGAGTAACGCGCCATCGCACCACCACCTTCTACAAGGTGCAATGGAGCAATCATACCGAGGATGAAGCCACCTGGGAGCAAGAGGAGTTTCTGAAAACCAACTTTCCTGAGTTCCTGACCTCGCAAATCCAGTAAACACCCACGCCCTCTCTCTTGTGTTCAACCAGTTACAAATCTCGGGGCGAGATTCCGTTTAAGGGGGGGGGGGGAGTGCTGTGACATCCCAAGTCACAAAAAAATTGATTAAGCTAACACAATGTTAAATTGCTGGCTAATCAAAAATTTCAAATAATTAAAGTGCCAAAGAAAAAGGGGTAAATAACTTAATTAGTTAATTACACCAATTGGCCAATTAGTAGCTTTTCAAAAACTTTGCAAAACTCAATGGAAGTGTGCCCATATTTTTGCATATTCCAGTGGAGCATGTCAAGAAAGGAGTTTGGGGAATTTACTGGAATTTTTGGTAAAGGTTTAATCCCCCTAAAAATTCCCTAAGTGCAAAGAACAGCACATCTGTTCCACGAATTTTAGTTAATTTTCCAGAAGGAAATTCGACGTCGCCCCAAAAACAAAGTTGGCAAGTAGGATTTGCTGAACGTACACAAAACTTTTCTAAGGATTTGAAGCATCATAATTGGAGAAATCAGTAAATTAGAGATCACTGTTCTAGTCAATCGAGGTCAACAACTCTCTGTACTTGAGCCACTCTTCGATCGACACCGCCGTACCTCTCCCGCCGGCCACCGCGCGCCTCCTCTCTCTTGCCCATCCCGGCCACTGCTCCGCCTGCTCCCTCCTATGCCACCGGCCGCATTGAAGCTACACCGGCGAGCCAATCCCCGGCGGCCAGCTCTCTCGCTGCCGCGCGGTACTTCAGGCCGCAGCCGCCGAGAGCCCCTCCCCTCCTCTCCTCTTTGCTTTCGCACGCGCGCCACACGATTCCCAGCCCCCCTGGCGAGAACAGGTGCCCCTGCCCTCGCCTCCTTTCTCTTCTTCCGCCAGAATCGGACGTCACCCCTGTTTCCCCTCCGCCATGGCCGCCATCGCGTCAAGCTCCACCTAGGCAGCTCTCCGTTCCCTCCTCTTTCCTCAAATCGTTGCGCAAGTGCCTTCCCTAGCAGGCCCCTGAACCGTTTCCCCTCTGTCGCAGTGACCTCGCCGGAATTTTTGAAGGAAGGGCCGCCGCCATCGGATCCTCTCCCCACCCCGCCGACGAGACCCCTCCTCCGGCCCTCCCCGTCGCCTAGCTCCTCCACGCCGTCGATCTCCGCACCGAGGTGATGCTCTCCCTCCACTCCCCAACCCTTCTCGCTCGCCGTGCTCGCCGCGCGACGCCGCCGTACCCTCCCTCTGCTCCGCCGCTCGCCGCCGGTCATCTCCGGCGCTTCCCGCGGGACACCCACCGGGCCCACAAGGTCACCGTGGGGTGCTGAGCACATGTGCAAACGGCGTTGGCCGAGCCACACTGCCGATTGGCCGCTGGCCCGAGCTCGTCGGCGCCGGCCACCGCGCGCGCGCGCGCCTGCAGGCTTTTGAAAATGCCGAGTGGCATTTCTGTAATATAGCCCCAACTTTGTTAAAATCTTCAAAAATTCATAACTCGAAAAATAAAAGTCCAATGAGCATGAAACCAATTTTGTTGGATTCCTAAAATCCTCCTCTACCAGAAAAACAAGATGAGAGCCAGGGTTATGCAGTAGATTAGTAAAATTAAATCACCAAAGTTAGAACCTTGCTAAGAGTATTAAATTCATAATTCAAAATTTAAAACTGATAAAATCATGGGATTTGGTCAGTAAGAATTTCATGTTATTCCTAAACTTTCTACTAAAGCACATTTCCATCTCTCATGCAAATGTTTAGTGTTATTGCATAATCCCCATTTTTAGTAAATGAATTTTTATAAATTCTTGGGCAGGATTTTAATTCTGAAATTTAGCATTCCTGCTCTTTGGGCATTTCTACATAACTATAAAATCTCCATGAAAAAATTTGGCCACCATCGTTATGCTTTTTGCTATTAAAGTTACTCATTCATAATTAGCTTAAGAATTTCAATATAAATATTGCCTTGTATATGCATATAGTTATTATTAGTGATAAATCCATCGGTGGGACAGCTCATGCAACATGTCAATCTTGACTTGTAGTAAAGTTTATTATTTTTCTTTTGTATGCCCATGTTTCATAATTAGCTTATATATCTAGGTTCGTTTAGGGTTATATTTAAAAGTGTGCATGTCAACTTTTAGGAGGTTAAGGAAGGAGACACATGCTGGTGTTTAACTTTGCAATATAAAGTTTCTATGTTCCCTGACATGATCATTATAATTGGTAAATGAAACCCCGGACAGGATTTTAGTTAAGAAGCTTTGCATGTTTTCTAAGTAGGCCTTGGCATACCGAGGGAAAATACCCTGCTAATTTCTTAGCACCAAAGGTATACTTGTATTTGGGATATAGGTGATATGATCATTGATTGCCATGCCTCCCACTTCCCTAATTAGAAGTTTGTCCCCTTAAATTCAGTAATTGCCCAGAGTGTGTGCAAGCATGTCATCTCATGCATGAGCATCATCCCATCAAATTCTATTTATTGAGGAAGTGCCATGCATCATCGTCCAATTCCTTACCGTGCATTGCACTGCATTGACTAGGAAGCGAGACTGGGAGCAAGGACGTGGCAAACAACCCTGAGGAGCCCGAGGTTGAACTAAACCCTGCCGAGAACTCTAACTACGATCACTCCCAAGGCAAGCCCCGGTGCACACCTACTGATTTACGAGTCCTTTTATTTTGTAACCATAGAAGGATATTGTATTGTACATTAGGTATAGGGCTTGGATGGAACCCACTTGCATAAACAAACTATGACCTATGCTTAGTTTACGTAGTAAGCCTTTTCGTTAACAACTGCTAGGCTTAAATTAGTAGAGTCAACGGTAGGCTATGGGATCACTCGATTCAATCATGATTGACGTGAAGAATGAAATTGGTTAAAAATTTGAGAACCTTTCGTCGCACTCCGCGGACAAGTATTGAACAGTACCAAGTGCATACCTCTATATGGGAATTGGTAAACCTAGTAACTTGGGCGCCGTATTGTTGGACGGTATTACTCATCGATCCAGAGGTGATGTGAATGGCACGGTGGATGCACGGGTGGAGGACCGCTGGAGAGTGCACGGGTTAAGCCTCGGATACGAAGTACTGTATCGCGGGGAGGACGTGTACTTGGGATCGATGGCCCCGGATCGACTTTATCGCAACCTCGTGAACGGTGGCCATACGTGTTCTTAAATGATGCGTATGTCGTGCATCTGGGTTATTCTCCTGCAGGATGTAAATCAATTCGAATTGCCGTCCCTCGCGGTTATGAGTACCTCTTGTTTCGAGCAGTGGCAATGATACTTTAAGTAGAGAAGTTGTTTATGATACTGAAATTTATTTACTCTATGGATACATATTGCTATGTTGTATTGCTCTTTATAATTGTACAAGTCTTAGCAGCTAGCTAGGTTCAACTACAGTCCCTCTTCTGCAACAAGCAATTAAAAATCTTGGTCAAGGAATAAGCGTCACAGCATAGAATTAATAGGTGCTTTTATGCAAATATCAAATAAACCCGGTCGGCCCCCTGCATACTAGGAGTCGGTTTTAGCAAACCTTTTGGACGGGTAAGTCTTGCGGAGTATGCTAGATACTCAGGCTTTGCAATTATGTGGTTTTCAGGTTTGCCTCAAGCAACTTATTGTGATTGCTGTAACAAAATGGTGTGGGAAGGTGAGGAGCCCCAGAACTGGACTATTGAATGGGTCCCCAGTTCCCCTAATCAAGATGAGTGAGCCATTGCCCTAGGGCCGGCATGGCTTACTTAGGTTCTGCGTAGTGTTTGTCGTATCTTCCGCCTCCGCATATTTATGTAATATGAACCAAGAACATATGTATGATAATGTAACTAAATTTGCTTCCGCTATAACTCTTGAACTTGTAATATTATACACTTAATGATGTATCTCTGTAAATGATGGATGTTCCTGTGTGAACGCTATGTATGGTCACTTCGTTAACCATCTCCCGAGGCGATCCTGTACGGCACACTCGATACTTCGGTATAGGGTTGTGACAGTCCAAAAGATGATTGACCTCACCGAGAAGGCTAATCCCTGCCTGCGAATCAAGAACACAAGCAAGAACAACGAAGAATGCAACACAATTGCAGATGTATGATTAAACTCTCAAAGTTGGGGTCTCACAAACCGATGAACGGCAAAACTGTTTATGAACAGAATTGATCTAAGCAAAACCCAAACCCTAATGAAGAGGCGGCGACTGTATATGAGAACCCTAGGGTCATGCATGACCCCCTGGACGCGGCCCTAAGTCGGTTCAACTCGATACATGACCCAAAGACCGATTACGGTGTCGCAGCACCAGGACAGATTCTGAAAGTCGAATTGTTTTGGCGATTTCCGATGGCTCGAGACGAATTTTGACATGGGACCAGTTGGGTTGGAAAGTTATTTTCGTTATCTTTCCAGGCATATATAGAATGTACAAATCCAAGTCCGTATGCGTTCTGGGCGTCCGTTTTAGTGCAGACTGGTCCTGGGCTCCGAAACAGACTCGAAGTCGGTTTTGATTGGGCCTCCACCTTGGCTTGGACGTCCTTGCTGGCCCATCACGTCTCCAATCACCTCCCCAGCTATGTCATCATCATCTCCATGGTTTCTAACAACAATTAATTCATTAGGTAGCAATCTATTCTCAAAAGCACATAAAAGAATCATTAGGAACAAGCTCACCCGTAAATTCAGTTGTCGCGCATGAACTTGCATTTTGGATGGCGGAGTGCTGGGTGTATCCATAAGGGTGATGTCCTCATCAGACAAAGTGCTGCTGCGCAAACCCTTTGTTTCGTGAATCAAAGCCATATGAGGAATGATCCTGTCTACGATAGGCACAAGAAAAAGAGCGAGGCTAAAAACCAAGAAAATCATCATGATGCACATTTCTAGTTAACTCAACTTGCATCCTCACAATCCTCTTACGCCTGTAACAGTTTTCATCTAAGTGACCCTTACGACCACAGAACATGCAGATATAGACACTCTCATGTTTAGGCTTAGCTTGCACAGTGGGTTTGGGTTTTGGCTTCTCAGCTTGCTTTGGGTTGAAGGAAGGATTGGGGTTAGGTGAGTAGTATGTATCAGTGGGTTTGATGGACTATCCCTCATCCTGTAGCTAGAGCTAGGCATAAACTTACCCACATTCTCACTCTCCTTGTCACACCTCTCAAATCCCAAGCCCAAGTTGTAGGTTGACCTACTGGCACTTTCTTTGACTCTTGCCAAGTCACTCTCAATCTTCTCCTCACTCACTAGGGTTCTTTGGAGACGAGGGATGAGATAGTCATTTTCTTGGCTTAGGAGTTTGTTTTCCTCTCTAGTGATTGCAAGCTTATCCTTAAGAGAGCCACACACTATAGATGGTGGTGGAAGAACTTTCGAGCGAGTCTCATCTAGCAGCTTGGACTCGAGCTCTTTGACTTTGAGGGTTTGAGCTTCCAACTCATTAGTGAGCTTGGGGCACTTCTGACATGCACCCAAAAAAGTTGGTCTAGCTTTGAATTCATCAAGCTCTTTAAGGGCACTCTCAAGTTGACTGGCAACTTGAGCATGCACACTTTCCCTATGACTAAGATCATTCATCACAACTTGACAAGACTCACACTCAACAGCAATGTCATCTTTTGCAAGCTTAGACCTAAGCAAAGTGATTTCATACTCAACACACTCCAACTTAGACTTAAGCTCTGTATTCTCACGAACAATGCTGTGAAGCTTATCATCTTGCATGAGCAAAACATCACGCAAATGATCAAGTTCAGAAGAGAGCTCATCAAGAGTGGGAGGTACCTCGCTTGTGTCGGAGTCGGAGCCAGAGTCGGTGTTGTGGTCATTCTTTGCTATGAAGCAAAGCCCGGTGAAGTCGTCCTTGCTCTTGACTCATGGCTTCTCAACCTCCTACTCCAAGCTTGTAAGGCCTTCGCTTGATGTGAGGTCCACATCGCTCAAGGCGGCAACGCAGGCGCGTGCAATGGCCTTGGCGAATTTCTTGGAGTCCTTGCCTTTCTTGTAGAAGCAGTTCTTCTTCTGCTTGAAGTCTTCAGTGTTGTTGTCATGGTGCCCGACCTTCTTCTTCTTAGGACATTCAGCAATGAAGTGTCCCGGGTCACCACACTCGAAGCAGGTTCTTGAACCACCTCCTCTTCTCTCCTTGCAGTTGTTGTAGAACTTCTTGAACTTCCTTGTGAGCAAGGACAACTCCTCATCAGGAATGCACTCCATCTGTTCATTAGAAGCTGCAACAAGAGAAGAAAGAGCAAACTCCAAAGAAGACTTGTCAAGTGAGGGGTTAGTTCCATAAGAAGCACCACTGTGACTACCCTTTTGAGAGCTAGAAAGCAAAGCCATGCTAGAAGCAGAATTAGCAAGATTAGGACGATACTTCCTAGACAGTTCATGAGATTTTAGCTTGCTATACAGCTACTCACAGTCCAGGGTATTGAAATGAGCAGTTTCTTCTAGTGCAGCAATGTTAACCCCCCAAGCATTTTCATCAAGTGAATATAGCAGTTGCTTAGCTCTATCGTTATCACTATACACAAGGTTACCACAAGCCCGCAAGTTGCACACAATGGCCTCAAACCTACGAAAAGTGTCATCTAGTGACTCGCTAGGTTTTTGTGCAAAGGTTTGGTACTGTCTATTATAAGAATCCTTACGCATAGACTTGACTTGATTGGTACCCTCATGGTACGTGTAAAGCTTTGCCCAAATGGCATGTGTAGTATCAAGATGAGCAACACGGTCATGTTCATTCCTACCTAGAGCAGAAAGCAGGATATTGACAGATTTGGAGTTGTTTTCATAACTGGTTAACTCACCTACTGGCGCGGTGTTGAGGTCGTCCGGAATGACGTAGTCCTGCTCCACGATCTCCCAAATTCCACGTCCTTAGCTTAAGAGATAAGCCTTGGTCCGTGACTTCCAGTAGGGAAAGTCCTCTCCATCGAACATCCAAAGCTTGACCATACGCTTCTCCATGTCGCCTTCGGATCACAAAGTCGGTGAAGGTCAACTAGTGATCAAACCGGCTCTGATATCAATTGAAGGACCGAGAAGGCAACCAGAGGGGGGGGGGGTTGAATGGGAGCCAATTAAAATTCTCCAAGAGAACTTGGCCAATGTCCCGATTACAACCCGAGCCAACCTCTAAAACGATCACCAAGGCTACACACACCAACTTGTGATGTGCCAACCCTAGGAATGATCAACTACAGCAACAGAACACAGCGAAAATAAAAGGGAACTCAAAACATTCAAAACAATGTGAAACTGGACTACCATCAGCAGTGCCGATCACAGCTATCGGCAGTGCCGGTAAAGCCCATCGGCAGTGCCGATGAGGGGTTCTCAGAAGAAACAAACAGAACGCATCGGCAGTACCGATCTGGCCATCGGCAGTGCTGGTGCAGGGTTTGGAAGACCTACCGGCAGTGTCGGTCCCGGTCGTCGGCAGTGCGGATTGACCCCGACAGAATAGGAAAAGGTTTCGGGATTAGGCAAAAACTTGGTCAAAACCTAATCAAACAAACTCCAAATGATGCGATTTTTGGACCAATGAATCCTCAACACATCATGACCCTAATCCTAGAAGATCAAATCGATTGGCTCAAGGAATTATCACGAATTTCAGATCTTGTGCCAAGAACATCAAAAAGAGGAAACTTGAGAAATCCTTCAAATCGAAGGTGCTAGAGCTATTGATTCGGTCAAGGATCCATATAGGATTGTTCTAGCTCATCATAGGAACAAGTTTCTCAAGAAATCCGACCCAAAAACTCATCCAAAAAGGAGACTAAAAATTCCCACGAAAAGAGCTCCGAAAATAGAGAAAAAGAGAAATTCAGGATTTTAGGAGAGAGGAAGATCTTGACCACGAAAATGAACCTCATATCATTGATTCAAGAATTCAAGATACATGATTATATGGCTAGGAAGCCACCCTCGTCCTCCCACTATTTAAGAAGGGTAAAAGATATCTGTCACACACCCACTACTCTCCTCTTTACAGATAAAGCACTCTCCTAGCACATGAGAAGAAAAACCTAGCAAGGCTAATGGCAAGAGAGACACCTCTTCCACCAGCCCTACCTCTCCTTATATAGGCCTAGGGGTTGTCCACATGACCACTCTACCCTTGACCTACATAACACTGCCACCAACCACCAGGGGCAAACTTGTCCATCTCTGTCCTCATCGCCCGAACGCCCTCGGGCCCTTCACGACTTTGCTTCGCCTCGAAGCAAGCTCCGTGATGGTGCCACGTGCACCACCAACCACCGCTACCGGTTTTAAGGCCCAAACCGGGAAACCGCTTTGCACGCTTCTCAAAGCGTGACTTCTCGATGTCGACGCGTGCCACCTTGTCCCGTGATCCTGACCACTGGCAAGTCTCTCCGTGTCCCTGTCCATTAGGCCCCCTTGTCACTTGCACCGGCATCCCGCTCACCTTGACTTGGTCAACACGCCGTCTTCATCACCACCACAGTTTTGAGGCTCAACCGTGAAACTGTCCGTGCTTTTTGCCTCTCCGTGTGTACGGTATGGATCACCCTTGACCCCACCCAGCCTCCTAATCGTCTGGCCCCAAGTCTCCTACTTGTGCCCGATCCTCTCGCCGTTGACCGCCAAGTTGACTCCAGTGACCTACACATCATGAGACAAGGAAACACATTTCCCATGTCCTACAAACTCTCCAACATCCTTACCAAATCCGGTTAGTCAAAACCATGATATGCACAACTCCTGCAATCCCCAGATTACCGCATTTCAACTAAAACACAGACTCAACGAATGTCAATTACTCATCACATATTGCAAACCATGGCACATATCCATATGGTTTCTCAGTTTGAGTCGAGATCTTCTGATGGTATCTTTCTTGGCTACACCATTCATGGCCATTCCTACATAGTTCTGAATTTGGAAACTAACACCATCGTAGAGTCCTGTGATGTGACCTTTGATGAATCAAACTCTTGTGTAAGCAATGTGGTTGAGACTGCACGTATTAGGGAGATGGAGGATAGTATATTTGTAGAAGAGGACCTACGGGGCTTGGATGATGACGATGATGAGTCATTCCATCCCACATCTGAGCTTGTTCCTGCTGCTTCCACCACTCCAGGAGAGGGTCTAGAAGCTTCTACATTGACCTCAGCAACTATCGAGCCAGCTCCAGCTGTGGTTGACGGGGAGGTACGCTCTGAGAGAGAGGCTCCTCACCACAATTAGCATCAACATCCACTTCAACAGATGATTGGTAATCTCTATGAGAGGACAACAAGGTCAAGGTCTGCACATCTTGCCTGTTTTACCAATTCTCTCTTTGTTGCCACCTTTGAACCTCGGGATGTTGGACACGCACTATCTGATGAACATTGGGTTAATGGCATGCATGAGGAGTTGGAAAACTCTAAGAGAAATATAGTGTGGACCCTAGTAGAGCCTCCTATTTGTGTCAATGTCATAGGAACCAAGTCGATGTTCAAAAATAAGCATGGGGAAGATGGTGAGGTTGTGAGAAACAAGGCTAGGCTAGTTGCTCAGGGTTTTAGCCAAGTTGAGGGGTTAGACTATGGTGAAGCCTTTTCTCCTGTTGCACGCATAGAACCCATTAGGATCTTGCTTGCATTTGCTGCCTCTAAGGGCATTAGACTCTACCTAATGGGTGTCAAGAGTGCTTTCCAAAATGGTTTCATAGAGGAAGAGGTTTATGTGAGACAACCCCCTGGCTTTGAGCACCACAAATACCCAAACCGAGTGTACAAGCTTTAGAAGGCTTTGTACGGGCTAAAGCAAGCACCTAGGGCATAGTATGCTAGGCTTAAGATCTTCTTCCTAGAGCGAGAGTATGTCATGGGGTGTGTTGACAAAACCTTGTTCACTCTAAGGCAAGGCAATGACTTTCTAATGGTTCAGATATACGTGGATGATATCATCTTTGGTGGTTCCTCTCATATTCTTGTGTCTATATTTCAGGAAGCTATGGAAAGTGAATTTCAGATGTCGATGATGGGCGAGCTCACCTTCTTCCTTGGACTTCAAATCAAGTAGTGCAAGCAAGGCACTTTCATACATCAAGCCAAGTACACGAAGGATCTTTTGAAGAAGTTCGACATGGTAAATGTGAAGCCGTTCGCAACACCAATGTCCACTACAACAGCACTTGACCTAGATGAAGACTGTGAAGTGGTGGACCAAAGGTAGTACAGGAGCGTGATCGGCTCCCTCTTATACCTGACGGCGACAAGACCCGACATACACTTTGCGGTGTGTCTTTGTGCTCGCTTCAAGCTTCCCCAAGGGTGACTCATCGCAAGGCTGTCAAGCACATCTTCAGGTATCTCAAATACACCCTTGAGTTCGGTCTTTGGTATTCTGCATCTTCATCTCTTGATCTCATTGGGTTTTCAGATGCGGACTTTGCTGGGTGTAGAATTGATAGGAAGAGCACTTCTGGTACTTGCCATTTCCTGGGTACTTCTTTGATCTGTTGGTCTTCTCATAAGCAGTCGAGTGTAGCCTAATCCACCACAGAGGCTGAGTATATTGTTGCTGCTAACTGCTGCACACAAATCCTATGGATAGTATCCACCATGAGAGATTATGGGTTAACCTTTAAAGGTGTTCCACTCATGTGTGATAACTCCAGTGCCATATGCTTAGCCAAGAACCCAATCCAACATGGTAAGGTTAAACACATTAATGTGCAATTTCACTTCTTGAGAGACAATGTTGAGAAGGGAGATGTTGAGCTCAAATACATCGACACCAAGAAACAATTGGTTGATATCCTTACCAAGCCCCTAGATGTTTCACGATTCGCTTTTCTTCGAGGGGAACTTGGTGTTTGCCATCCTTATGGCATCATTTGAGGGGAGTTGTTGTTCTCTTGCATATATGTATCTTACCTTTTCACATTGCATCTCATATGTAATATATGCATTGGTAGATGAGCTTTGATTCTTATGCTTTCTTACATTTCTCTTTGCTATGATTGAGCTTGAGCTAAGTTGTGTGGATGTGATAGTAATCTGTCATGCTTAGATTTTCTAGATGGATTGTTATAGACTCTTTTGAGCAACTCGCTAATCTTAAAGGTAAACTTAGCTTTTTGTGAACCTTATGAACTAATCTTGCCTAAACTTGCTCACCATATGAATAATTGCTTTTATCCTTGTCAAAACTTGCATTGAGGCTAGTCTAGAGGATATCTTTTCTTTGGCACCCTGTGTTTGCAAAATGTGGCTTTGCAAATGTTTAGCTCATGATGGAACATTGTGGGAATGTTTGTTCCTTTTGCCGCAAGTTTAGGCAATCCCTAGGCCTATATAAGGAGAGGTAGGGCTGGTGGAAGAGGTGCCTCTCTTTCCCTTAGCCTTGCCTTAGGTCTTCATTCAAAGTGCTAGGAGAGGACTTCATGTAATAAAGGAGAGGAGAGGGTGTGTGAGAGACATCTCGTTCTCTTCCAAATAGTGGAAGAAGGAGGGTGGCTTCCTAGCCTTGTATCCATGGATCTTGTATGCATGTTTCTATGATATGAAAGTTATTTTCATGCTCAAGATCTTCCTCTCTCCCTAAATCCTGAATTTCTCTTTTTCTCTATTTTTGGAGCTATTTTTGTGGGAATTTTTTTTTCATTTTTGGATAAGTTTTTGGGCAGATTTTTTGGGGGATCTTGGTGCTATGATGAGCTAGAACAATCCTATATGGATCCTTGACTGAATCATATGCTCTAGCACCTTCGATTTGAAGAATTTCTTAAGTTTTCCCTTTTTGGTGTTCTTGGCACAAGATCTAAAATTCGTGATGATTCCTTGAGCCAATTGAGTGGATCTTCTAGGATTAGGGTCGTGATGTAATCAGGATTGGCTGGTCCAAAAATCACACTATTTGGAGTTCGTTTGATTAGGTTTTGGTCAAGTTTTTGCCTAATCCCGAGCCAAACCGTCTTCTGTCGGGGGTCGATCGGCACTGCCGATCTTTGCACCAGCACTGCCGATGCGGGGATGAAAATCTAGATCGACACTGCCGAGGACCTGCTTAGGTTTTTCGTCTTCCTTCTGAACTCAATCGGCACTACCGATGATATGACCGGCACTGCTGGTAGTACCAATCGGCACTGCCGATGCTCCTGACCGGCACTGCCGGTAGTACCAATCGGCACTGCCGATGCTCCTGACCGGCACTGCCGATGGTCAGTCTGAGTAGTTAAATCAAATTTATCTTGAGTTAATCAATAAATTTATCTTGAAAACTAAAACCAATTCTTGTGAACCCTCATTATCATGCTTCTCTTTGATTGACTTGCATGCTCCTTATACATAGTTCATTTACTTGCTGCTTATGAACTATATCTTTAGGTAAGCATGTCACCTAAGTAGTTGACTCTTTAAAAATAAAAATGAATGGCCCTCTCCTCAGTGATGTGAATGTCCTACCAAAGCCATATGATAGTTATATTGGAAACCTTATGCATATGCTGCTTGTTGTTTCATTGAACTTTGTCAAATTCTTGTGACCCTAATGAGATGCATGTTTATGTTTTGTTGATCAAGATCACGTGCACATTCCATTCATATGCTAATCTTCTACATTAGAAGGTAGCATTTCCATCATCAGCAATCCATCCACCAAAAGAAATACTCCATGATTATCCTGTTATGACCCTCTCTCAATTGTTTCATAGAAGGCATGACTATAAAAAAATGCTCTCATCTTTGAGAATGATGAAAAAAAGAAAAGAAATAGCCATGCCCAATATCGTTTCAAAGAAAGAGAGAGTCTACACATAAAGGAGTATTCATCCACCGTCATCCATATGCTAATTCTTCTACACCAGAAGATAGCATCATCCATATTCATCCATCCACAAAAATAAAGTGCTCCACCATGCTTTAAAAAAAACTCCCTCTCCGATTATGCTTGCAGAAAGAGACATGGGCTGCCAAGTATAAAATGAAGAGAGAGAGAAAGATAGATAGCTCATGTTCTCAAATACAAGAGAGGGAGGATTTCAAAAGGAGCATCCATCATTCGCATTTCCATCCATCCCTTCCATTTATGTGCACATGCTTGATCACAATTCATGACTTGTTTTCTCCATGGATCCAGTTTTTGACTTAGTAATATATGAGACACAAGTATGCCTTCTTTGTTCCCCTACCCTGAGCTCCACATAAGCCATAATTAGAGGTAGGATGAAAAGAGGCAAAGACAAATGCCTTGGTGAGGAACCACACACATAGTGAGTGATCTGAGAGAATCATTTGAGGAGAATGGCCATGATTTTTTTTTGAAAATCTTATAATAACCCAAGTTACTCAGCAGAAGAAGTAAAGATGACTAGAGTCAACACCGTTCCATTCTTCAACCACCCAAGGGGATGTGATAGATACTTCAAAAGTTCATGGGTACAGGTATGACATGGGATGATTCGAATGCTAGCATCACAACAATTGAAGTTATGATCCTTAGTCTCTATTCCTTTACTCGAGGACGAGCAAAGGCTAAGTGTGGGGGTGTTGTTGATGGTCCTTAAATACTAAATCCGACTGTCAAATTCCTACATAATACATACAAAATAAATAACCAACATAGTGGTAGGAGTTTATTACTAATAATTTCCACGAGGTTTGGTGAGTATGTGTTTGTAGGTATAAAAGAGCCAAAATATGCAAAAAAAAAAACATAAAGAAACACCCCATCGGTTGATCACCATTGTGAAACAGCCATTTTCACCGGCCGACAGGGTCGTTTAAGGCTGAAATCAGGACCCGACCGACAGGGTCGTTTAAGGCAGAAATTAGCCACCCGGCTGATCGACAGGAATCATTGTCAGACTGATCATTCGACCTGGCCGATTTTGCAAAACACTTCACCCGGACCAAAAGTTATCAAATATGGCTAAGGAAAAGAGGCCAACATGTGGCCTAACCAGGAGAAGTCAAGAGGTGCCCCGGAGGGGTCGGCACCCGGCCAAGGCTGCCGCCTGGCCTAGGCTGCCACCCGGCCTGGCTTGTTGCCCGGCCCGGCCTGGGTTGGCCACCTAGGGTTGCCAGCCCATGAGGCCCAAGAGGCCTACCACCCGCCAAATGAAGAGTCGGTGGAAACCGACCAAACGACCGACTTTGGGACAAAATCCAAGCCATCCAAGAGAAGTCGGTTACGAACCGACATGATCCAAGGGCCGCCCGGCCTGGGCTGCCACCCGGTGGTGCATGCCGCCCGGCACACATAGCCGCCCGGCCTTGCCCGCCGCTCGACGGACCGACTTTGGCCTACCGACTTGCCTTCACCTACAAGTACCCGCTACCCATTGCCACCTACAAATAGAGGGGGAATTCGGCATGAACAACACAACACACAAGAAGAGAGTTTAGACCTCCATTCCAAAGGCTTTACCACTGCCAAAGTGTTTAGAAAATAGGGAGAGAGTGAGGGAGAGTTCGGGGAAGCGCCGGGTTTGTCGGTGATCTTCCCCACGCTTGTACCTCGACGGATGCTTTCTTTTTCAAGTAAGTGTTCATGTTTCCTCTTTGGTATTTAAGTTTCTTATTTAAGTAAGTTCTTTCCTTTATTGCTTGCGAGACCATCGCTCTATTTAATTAGAGTATCTTAGTCTTCTATAAGTGTGGATCCGAGACTAGGATTGTAATTGATAGCATAGACGTGGTGTCTAGGCTAGAGGTTACCTTTGTTTGCCATATGCCCCATGATTTGTAGAGGTAGTCGGTAGGTGGTGACAGCCCTATCCGGCCTTAGTAATCCTCCATGTTCGGGTACATCGTAGAGCTGTTGGCCGGAGTCGCCTGTGGATGCAGGGGTAAGCCGGTGCCTGAAGTAAGCAGTAGAAACCGAACCTATCTTATTACAGGATCCTTAACCATTATGAATCCTCTCTACCCTTTGCCTACCATATTCTTGTTGTCCTTGGATGGATTAGTTAAGTGGATTAGTACACACATTCCCTGTGATTCGATAATCTAGAATACTCCTAGGTGAAGTGCTACATCGATATCCGTGCGCTTGAGGATTTATCTGTGATCGTAAGAAATACCAATGTAGTCCTCGAGCAATATATAGTTTTTCATCCAATCACCACCTCTTACATAAACCAAACATGAAACCAAAAATTCAAATACCTCTCATTCAGTGTATGGTCAGTCCTTGCATCAATATGTATCCCTCCGCAAAGATTTTTCTCTTAGTTTGAAAACTGTTGCAGCTCAACACTTGAATAAATCAAATTATCACAAGGCTCAATGATACAACAAAAATTTAATTCTCCCTTCATCTCATTTAGATGAAAAATGCATGAATTTCAAGATTTCACTTGTCCGCTCAAATGTGTATCCTTCCCTCTTTATTCAATATACAACTTGTTTGTGGATCTCAGAGGGTAAATAACCAATTGAATTAGGAAGTCATCTAAGTCAAAAATATGCTCAATCATGCCTTTTAAAAGGGAGAGACTATCAAATGGTGATGGTATGGACAAAAGAACTAAGAAGTAAAGATAAAGAATGGGATCAAGCAAAAATGTGCTATCTGAATCTGGGTTTATCCTTTTGAAGGTATGAACTTTCTCCTCTGAACTTTGTCTTTTTCTCCATTTTTTGTTTGTGCCGATCGGCAAATATGGTGCTAGTCGGCACGCAGTTTTGTTTTTTCTTTCTTCTATTTCTTTTTTTTTGTTCCTGCATACAAGGTCTTCTTCTTGTTACTAGATGATTGCACTTTTGCTTGTAGGTCACATCAAGGAGGGGGTTATAGAGAACAAAGACATATGTGTTTTTGGGTAGAAAGAGGAACAATTGTGGAAGGCTAGAAAGATTTTGTGATGGATAAATAGAATCTCCCTTCTAGCTTAGTCATAATCATGAGCACAAAGTAGACAAAGATATTTTTTATCAAAAGGTTTCTCTTATTGTAACAGTCTCCAACTCACTTTGCTAAGTGTAATAGGTAAATATAATAATCTTGGTTCAACGCATCCACTCTTTGTGAAAGAAGGGGTTTTCACCAACCAAATAATGAGCCAAGCAACACTCAACAACCAACTCAAGCAATTTAAGTGAAACAATCGTCAAAGCAAGATATAAAGCATGGAGTTTTCACATTGATTTGACAACTAACACTCACATTATTTAAAGAATTATAAACCTTGAATCCATGATTTAACTAAACACTTGCTAAGTAAACTCTCACACCATAAAATACTATGTCTCATAAGACTCAACACAAACTACTCTAAAGGATAGGCGATCCTCCCCCACACTCAAAATTTGCATTGTCCTCATTGTAGGAAAGAAAAACTAATCTGACTTCCCTAAACTTACATGCCATTCCTTCTCAATATGAGAAAGATTTTCCAAATATTCCAATTTAGAAAAGTTCAATCGAACTCAATCATAACCTCCATGTCTTGGAGTTGTCGATGAACATCGTCAATATTATGGCGACATCTATAACAGCAGGTCAGGGCCGGAGGACCATGACTCATAAAATGAGAGGAAGAAGCTACATTTGGTCCTTGTGTGGGTCGGCACTCAGTTGGTGTTGATTGGCACCTCTTTTGGTCAACTTGATATCCCTCGTCATTATTAATGTTTTGATCCTCATCTTCTGCTGGTTCACTAGAAATGTCCTCGTCCACTTCTTCTATCTGAACCATTTCCATTGGCTCCTCTTCTGCATCTTCCTAAACCTGAGCTTCCTCCGTTGGCTCTTCTTCTTCAGTCTTTTCATTGACCTTGTTCTCCGAATTGTCAGCTACCAATGGTGCTTCAATATCTGAAAGAGTTTCCAAGCAATACAACAATTCGGAAACATCACTTCCCCAGTTAGAATATCGTCTCCTTGGTTTAGTGGAAAGATGAATAGAACAATAAATTCCCTCATAATCTTTGCATCTCTTTGCACCAGGCTCTTCATCTAAACAATCATTAGTCAGATCCACAAAATCCACCATCTTTTGGTCATGCCGATCAGCACAGGCACCATGCCGATCGACATCGTGGACAGTTTTGTTGATAAGTGCACAAAGCTCTTCCAAATTTTTCTCTTGTTGCTCTTTAGCTTCACATTCCCTTTGAATGCGTTGTAGGATCTCATCATTGAGCTCACATGGTCATTTGTGCCCAATAGCAACAGGAAAACCATCATATGTCACAAAGTTTCCAGGGATGTACTTAGGATCATCATTCATAAAATTCTCTATCTGCCTCTGATAATCCTTCCTGCAATAGAAACACCTTCATCCCTGGATCAATGATTCTTTATGAATGTGATTCTCCTAAAAAATCTCCCAAGTAGACAAGACGCGTGGCTGGACTCCGTGCCGATCGGCATCAGCATCGTGTCATTTGACACCGCCACCCTATTGACCTTCTCTATCCTCAGCTTCCGCAGCAGTGCTGTTCAACTCAATGTGATATTCACTGTATAATCTTGCCCTATGCGTAGTCAAGAAATAGTCTTGATCTAAAGCTTTTTTTTTTCTTCAGTGGAAAGCATCTCCTTGAAAGCAATAAAATCTTGATAGTTCAAAGGGCAATCAAAAGAGAGAAGGTCGTCCATGGTGTCAGTGACGGCTTGGTGTTCATTAAACATCATAGATTTACCCTTATGGATCAATACTTCCTTAACCTTCTTCTAAAGGGCAGCATCAATCTCTTTCTTCTCTTGATTCCACTTGATGGACTCGCTCTTGCGCATCCATGCTAGTCGAAGAGATGATGACTCGATTGGGTCATCATTAGTTGGGGAAGCAAATCTATCTCCTGTCCATGGCATCATGTGGTGTATAGGGGAAAGGTCTCCTCCGTGCCCACCGACATCAGGGTTTTGCCGACCTGCATCCTCGTCATGCCAATCGGCACACTCGTCGTGCCGACGGGCATCGCCAGAATCTCCACCAAATGCGTCACCTTGCATTGATCTAGGGTTTAGGGTTGAGTTGGAGACTCGGGTATATGACATTTTGATGTCAAAACCCCTGGTGGCCTCAAATATTTATATCCATCAAATCCTTATTCGTATGGCAATCCAACTCATAAATATAAGAATTCTAGAGGCATGTCTTGAAGGAAGGCGACGCGTGAACTCGCAACCTACTCGGACTCTATCGTGTCGATCAGCACGGAACCCATGCCGGTCGGCACATGGACAAAAGTGCATGAACCGACTCAGATAAATAAAAACCCACAAAAAGAAAGAAAATCAACAGATACAATGCATTTATTTTACGTCTTTAGGCTTGACCACCCAATTGTTCACTCAACGTAGTAAATATCAAAAGATTTAAGCTCAAATGTGTCAGGTTCTAGATCTACCTTTAATCATTGACCATTCACTATGTATTCGTTTCTTCTTCCATCCATGATGATAACAACTCTTGATGGTAAAACCCGATGAATAAGATACGAGCCATCCTATTTGATCTTCAATTTGCCTTTGCCAAATAATCAAAACCTGGAATTGAAGAGAAGTACCCTATTTTTTTCGTGAAATTCCATTTTTAGCAACTTCTTGTTGTACTACCATTGGTCTTTTCTTTATAGATTGCAGCATTGTCATATGCTTTTAATCTTATTTCCTCAAGCTCACTATTCTGGATTTTTCTTTTCATTGCTGCTGCATTCAAATTCAAATTCATCTCTTTGATTTCCCAATACGCTCTATGTTCCAATTCTGTAGGTAAATGACAAGTTTTTCCATAAACAAATTGGTAAGGTGTCATACCAATTGGTGTTTTAAATGCTGTAGAGTAAGCCCAAAGTGCTCTATTTAGCTTATTGGACCAATCCTTTCCTTCTTTTGTCAGTACCTTTTGGAGAATGCTTTTTAATTGTTTGTTTGATGTTTCTGCTTGTTCGTTGGTCTGTGGATGACAAGCAGTTCCAATTCTATGCTCAATTCCAAGTTTTGCCAAAGCTTTGGGGAACTCACTTCCAGTAAATTGACTCCCTCCATCTGTTATAATGACTCTAGGTACTCCGTACCGTAGAAAAATGCAATCTAAGATCATTCCTCTAGATTCCCTTATAGAGTTGACTCTATATGGTATAGCTTTGACCCACTTTGATACATAATCCACAACAACCAATATATATTCAAAACCATACGAATTAACAAATGGTCCCATGAAATCCATTCCCCAGACATCAAAACTTGTAGATTGTACATAAGAGGCATAGCATTACGACTATTTGTATTTCCAACTCTTTGGCTTTGGGGGCAACTTGCAACATACCTTTTAGAATCTTTGTGCATAAAAGGCCAATAAAATCCGATAGCCCATACTTTAGCTTGAGTTCGGAAATGTCCATAATGTCCTCCATATTCCGAAGAGTGACACTTTTCAAGGATACCGAATCTTTCGTTACGAGGAACATATGTCCTCATGGCTCCATCTTCACAATATCGATATAAGTAAGGGTCATACCAAATGAATTTTCGCATCTCACTTCTTACCTTGCGTTTAGCATTGCGTGAGAGATGATCCATGTCTCCTTGAAATCCTAATACTATGTCATGCATCCAATTATCTTTAGTATCGTATACTGCATATAGATGTTCCTGCTTCATCTCATCAGTAATATTCCTTTTTATGTAATATGTGATAGATGATCGACTATAAAATTTTTGATTCCTTTCTTGTCTCTTATCTCCAAATCAAATTCCTACAACATTAAGACCCATCAAAGCAATCTAGGCTTACACTCCTTTTTGGAAATAAGATGTCTAATTGCAGCATGGTCCGTGTAGACTATGATCGTAGAGTTGATGATATATGATCTAAATTTCTGAAAAGCAAATATCGCTGCCAACATTTCTTTTTCTGTAGTTGTCTAATTAATTTATGCTTCATTGAGAGTCTTACTAGCATAGTAGGGCATGAACTTTACCTTCCTTGTGCTGTCCAAGAACTGCACCCACTGCATAATCACTCACATCGCACATAATTTCAAAATGCAGATTCCAACCAGGTGGTTGCATAATAGGAGTAGAACATAAAACTTCTTTGAATTTCCTGAATGCGTATAGTCTTTCGTCATCCATCTCAAAAGGTACATCCTTTTGCAACAATTTTGTCAATGGTATTGCAATCTTGGAGTGATCTTTAACAAACCGTCGATAGAAATTTGCATGTCCAAGGAAACTCCTTAAAGTTTTTAGTTCTGTTGGTGGAGGCAACCTTTCTACTATTGATATATTTACCTTATCAACTTCAATTCCTCTATTTGAGATAACATGTACCAAAACAATTCCTTCTATTACCATAAAGTGACACTTTTTGCAATTAAGGACCAGATCCACTTCAACACACCATTTTAGGACTTTCTCTAAATTTGCTAAACAACTATCAAAATTTGTTGCAAGCACAGCGAAGTCATCCAGAAATACCTCCATTATGTCTTCTATGAATTCTGTAAAGATCGCGTTCATACATCTCTGGAAAGTAGCCAGTGCATTGCAAAGCCCAAATGGCATACGTCGATAGGCATAAGTTCCATATGGACAAGTAAATGTTGTCTTGTGCTGGTCCTCTGGTCGAACAAGTATTTGGAAGAAACCACTGTATCCATCTAGTTAGCAAAAATAAGAATTTTTTACTAACCATTTAAGCATTTCGTCGATAAATGGTAATGGATAATGATCCTTCTTTGTGGCCTTGTTGAGCTTCCTGTAATCAATGCACATCGTCCATCCCGTGACTGTTCTCTGAGGAATGAATTTATTGTTTTCATTTGGCACTACTGTCAGTCCTCCTTTTTTTAGGTACACAATGCACTGGGCTAACCCATTCACCGTCACGTATTGGATATATCATTCCGGCATACCGCCTCCTTCATACCTTCTTTCAATCTTCTCATCCCTTCAACCACTGGTTTAGCAGAGTCTCCCAGATTTATCTTATGCATACAGAAGGATGGAATTATGCCTTTTATGTTAACCAAGCAATATCAAATAGGCTTCTTATACCATTTTAAAACTACAAGAAGTCTCGCAGTCTCGTCTTTGCTTAGGGCACTATTAATAATGACAGGATAAGTTTTGTTCTTTCCTAAATACTCATATCACTGTTGGTCGTATCTACGCACCCACTTATATACCGCAAGAGGACGGTGTACAGTTGTAGCTCTTTTTCCCTCAGAGTATTCCAAGGTTATCGAATTCACAGGGAACGAGGAGAACCAATACTATTAATGGGTTACTAACAGATTGCAATGAGTTGATTGGTGTGAATGATGACGGTGATAAAGTGGAAGGTGAATGTTATTGAAGAGGCAACAGGATGATGAAGGATTCTCTCCTTAGGATTGGTTCACTAGCATGCAACCTTATTCTTATCAACTCAAGTGATGACTCTAATATTCTACAAGACATGGTGGTTTCATTCACCCCGGCTGTCACTACAGCGGCTATTAGCTCCCCACTGGTTTCTTGCACTATGTAATGGGCAAAAGTGTATTGGTCGATACACTAATGAAAAGGATAGATAGATGTGCAATAAGTTCATCACATAGATTAAATTCATCGAGAGAGTATCAACAAGCATGAGAGTTACATGACCAGATCTCCGCACCAGAGAAGAGAATATGAGACTACTCACTCATCCTTCTGCTAGACATAGCAGAGGGTTGAGAAATAGCGCTGGAACGCACCCGAGCCGATTGGCGCAGGCGTTGCGCGGACCGGCGTGACCTCCATTCTGGTGGATCTCGTCGGTGTTGACGAACCTCCGCCACCAATATCCTAGAACCCTAGTTTTAATAACTGGTTCTCCCGATTGCCATCTCTCCTTGGTCGTCTTGGCTCTTGATAATTATCTTCCACAACATTGCCATTGCTAATAAAAAGTATCAAGTTGCTGGTAGTAAAGGTAGAAAACATATTTCTTTTGAACCTGGTGATTTGGTTTGGTTGCACTTGCGTAAAGATAGATTTCCTACTTTGCGTTGTTCTAAACTGATGCCTCGTGCTGCTGGTCCTTTTAAAGTGCTAACCAAGATTAACGATAATGCTTATGTTCTTGACTTGCCCATGGAGTTTGGTGTTTCCACTAGTTTTAATGTTGCAGATTTGAAACCATACTTGGGTGAGGATGATGAGTTGCCGTCGAGGACGACTTCACTTCAAGAAGGGGAGGATGATGAGGACATCAATGACATACGAATAATGACGATGGAAGATGGCGCGCCAAACCAAGCTGTCACGCCTCCACCTCTCGTCGTCGCGCCTCCTCGAGTTACGGATCCATCTTCTAACGAGACGACGACGTACAAGGGCCCAATCACTAGAGCTCGAGCCCAGCAATTGAAGACGGTTTTGATGCTAAGGAACGACGGCCCAGGATGATGTCGCTCGAAGGCCCACGTGGCCCAAGTCGCACCACTCCCTCTCCACCGCGCGCCTCTCCACTTCAGCCGGCCCTAGATGCCTTGTCCTCCCCCTATATAGTCAAGGGCTGCGCCCCTTGTAATCTTTGAGTTTTGTTTTAAGTTTATCTTAGCTATACATCCATCTCTCGACGTGAATTTAGAACTCCACCTTCGTGCAATACATCAGATTGCTCGCCTCTAATTCTTGCTCGTTCTTCGATTGCGCGTTAGAATTGATCCTCGTGATCAGGTTGATCTTGTTTACCGCAAGGTTAATATCCTCCGGAAGTTGGTTCAGCGATTGCATTGGTGCTTCGGCTTGCTCGTCGTAGTCGGATCGTGAGGGTCAACATCCACCAAATCGAAGTTATCTCCACTCGCCGAAAGATTGGGCACTCTACACCTATCATTTTGTATGCTCATGTTTCATAATTAGCTTATATATCTAGGTTGGTATAGGATTATATTTAAAAGTGTGCATGTCAACTTTTAGGAGGTTAAGGAAGGAGACACCTGATGGTGTTTAACATTGCAATATAAAGTTTCTATGTTCCCTTACATGATCATTATACTTGGTAAATGAAACCCCGGATAGGATTTTAGTTAAGAGGCTTCGCATGTCTGCTAAGTAGGCCTTAACACACCGAGGAAAAATACCCTGTTAATTCCTTAGCACCAGAGGTATGCTTGTATTTGAGATATAGGTCATATGCTTATTGATTGCCATGCCTCCCACTTCCCTAATTAGAGGTTTGTCCCCTTAAATTCAGTAATTGCCCAGAGTGTGTGCAAGCATGTCATCTCATGCATGAGCATCATCCCATCAAATTCTATTTATTGAGGAAGTGCCATGCATCATCGTCCAATTCCTTACCGTGCATTGCACTGCATTGACTAGGAAGCAAGACTGGGAGCAAGGACGTGGCAAGCAACCCTGAGGAGCCCGAGGTTGAGCTAAACCCCGCCGAGAACTCTAACTACGATCACTCCCAAGGCAAGCCCCGGTGCACACCTACTGATTTACGAATCCTTTTCATTTTGTAACCATAGAAGGATATTGTATTGTGCATTATGTATAGGGCTTGGATGGAACCCACATGCATAAACAAACTATGACCTATGCTTAGTTTACGTTAGTAAGCCTCTTCGTTAGCAACTACTAGGCTTAAATTAATGGAGTCAACGGTAGGATATGGGATCACCCGATTCAATCATGATTCACGTGAAGATTGAAATTGGTTAAAATTTGAGAACCTATCGTTGCAACACCACGGACAAGTATCGAACAGTACCACGTGCATACCTCTATATGGGAATTGGTAAACCTAGTAACTTGGGCGCCGTATGGTCGGACGGTATTACTCATCGATCCAGAGCTGATGTGAATGGCATGGTGGATGCACGGGTCGAGGACCGCTGGAGAGTGCACGGGTTAAGCCTCGGATACGAAGTACTGTATCGCGGGGAGGACGTATACTCAGGATCGATGGCCCCGGATCGACTTTATCGCAACCTCGTGAACGGTGGCCATACGTGTTCTTAAATGATGCTTATGTCGTGCATTTGGGTTATTCTTCTGCAGGATGTAAATCAATTCGAATTCCCGTCCCTCGCGGTTATGAGTACATCTTGTTTCGAGCAGTGGCAATGATACTTTAAGTAGAGAAGTTTGTTTATGATGCGGAAATTTATTTACTCTATGGATACATATTGCTATGTTGTATTGCTCTTTATAATTGTACAAGTCTTAGCAGCTAGCTAGGTTCAACTACAGTCCCTCTTCTGCAACAAGCAATTAAAAATCTTGGTTAAGGAATAAGCATCACAGCATAGAATTTATAGGTGCTTTTATGCAAATATCAAATAAACCCGGTCGGCCCCCTACATACTAGGAGTCGGTTTTAGTAAACCTCTTGGACGGGTAAGTCTTGTGGAGTATGCTAGATACTCAGGCTTTGCGATTATGTGGTTTTTCAGGTTTCCCTCAAGCTACTTATTGTGATTGCTGTAACAAAGTCGTATGGGAAGGTGAGGAGCCCCAGAACTGGACCATTGAATGGGTCCCCAGTTCCCCTAATCAAGATGAGTGAGCCATTGCCCTAGGGCCGGCATGGCTTACTTAGGTTCTGCGTAGTGTTTGTCGTATCTTCCGCCTCCGCATATTTATGTAATATGAACCAAGAACATATGTATGATAATGTAACTAAATTTGCTTCCGCTATGACTCTTGAACTTGTAATATTATACACTTAATGATGTATCTCTGTAAATGATGGATGTTCCTATGTGAACGCTATGTATGGTTACTTCGTTAACCATCTCCCGAGGCGATTCTGTACGGCACACTCTATACTTTGGTATAGGGTTGCGACAAAGTGAGTCTGAAACAAGTTGTTCATTTGACTTTTCTCTACCTTCTCCATTTGAGAACTAAGCACTCGTTGTGCTACAACACTTGTATCAACCTCATTTGACACCATCGACTCGTCACCATCGGTGTTGTAACCTGTCATTGTTAATAGAAAATAAGAAAACACACAACAGTATATTTTCCTATCACTACTGTTTGATCACGGTGAAACTCTCAATAAGCAAATGGTAGCACCTAACTGAGTTCTTACAAGGTTCTTAATAGAAAAACAGAGGATACCTTGGAGAGTGTGATCCGACGATTGCGAGGATCCAAAGTTCTGTGCCTATTCAGAAGGATATATATGGAGCTAGGTAGGCAATTTATAGTAGCAAGGATTAGCAAAATTTCAATTCAAAAATTGCAAAACCGAATAATAGTCCCAATCTAGTCTATGTCACCAGCCTAAACTTGTCTCGGATCTAGTTCAAGCAAGCAAGCAAATGGCTCAACAAAGGACACAAAGGCTGCAAGCAATTCTGAATTATTTTCTCTTCTCCTTTCGTTTTGTTTTTCTGTTGTTATAGGTGCGGCTTTTTCTTCTTATTTTTTTTCAGCACCTCTTTGCCTTTTACTTCTTTCTGAATATATGTATGATAATGTAACTAAATTTGTATGATAATATGCACCAAGAACATATTTATGTAATATGAACCAAGAACATATGTATGATAATGTAACTAAATTTGCTTCCGCTATGACTCTTGAACTTGTAATATTATACACTTAATGATGTATCTCTGTAAATGATGGATGTTCCTATGTGAACGCTATGTATGGTTACTTCGTTAACCATCTCCCGAGGCGATCCTGTACGGCACACTCTATACTTCGGTATAGGGTTGCGACAGCTGGTATCAGAGCCGATTCGGGATAAGCATCACACCGATGAACATTTCAAAGACTTAAACAACCCGTTTTATGCCGTACGGTGAGGTACGAACTAGTAGTGCCCATATAAGGACTTTATTAGTAGATGGCAAAGCTAACCCTGGGTTATGTTTATTTAATTTACTCGCCTCTACGGATTCTTCCCCGAAGGTATGTGCCTGTGCGCGGATCGGTTGCGCAATAAACACTGAACGCCTTCCGGGTGGGCAAAGACCTGGACTTTGTATGATGCGCGGACCGATTGCGCTTAAATATCGGCTGCGTTCCGGGTGGGCAAATACCTGGACATACTGTCATTGTTATTTTGGCTTGTTTCTTTTGGAATTGACGTATTGTTTCTGGAATGGATCCATTGCAGGTACACTAACCACGTGTAGTCGCTTAGAAACGTGCGAGAGGTGTGCGTGCCATCGAATGGATCGATCTATATATTCGGTCAAAGTTTTCCATGGTGAGGACGTAGGAAATCGGCATATTGAACATTTGGCATTCATGCATACCACATGCATTTACCTTTACCAAATCATGTAAAAGGTCACAAATATCACAAACATGTGAAATAATCAAACTCCGGGCGAATGCGAATTCCTATGGCACTCGAAATGAAGGGTCGAACTTAATTGGGAAGAAACCAAACTCTGCCAGGAAAGTCAGTCCCACTAAAATGAACATAACTTCCTCAATTTTAATCCGACGAAGGCGAATAAGTATCCGTTCAAAAGCTAATGTTTTCCCCTACGAGTTTGGTATAGTGGGTTTGTCTCAGAAAAATCTGGAAGTGGGTCGAATTTTGCAAAAACAGCAAGCTTTTCTGGAATCTCAGCAGCTGTCTCATTTCTGTCCTCTGTTTTTGGATGATCATAACTCTCGGAGATGTTATCGGTTAGAGATGTGGGAGCATGCGTTGGAAAGATAATGAACTCCTCTACAATTATCATAAAAGGGTCAAGAGGTTAAATTGTCCAGAAGCGACGTGTTTTTGCTCATCCCTGCAAGTTACCCTGTCAATCATAGAACTGCATAGTTTTCCGTCCAACGGATTGGGCACTTTGCGTCTTTTTCCCTTATCCATCAATCCTTATGCTACTTTGGGCATGTGTGCTTAGGGGGATATTAAGTTTTGACTCATCCTTGCAAAACTTATTCCGATAGATGGTTGATGACAAGCTCCCGAAGAACCCCGAGCACCTTTCCGCACACGTTCTCGAGTTGGAACGAGAGCGTGAGGCGCTGCAGTCCGCACTTGCCGCCCGAGACACCCGGCTCGCCGCTCGCGATGCTGAGATCGCGGTCCACAAGGACAAACTGCACACTAGCGAGTTGGAGCGGGCTGATCTTTTTGAGCAGCTCCATGGTGCTCAACTCATCATCGAGGGTGATGCTAGCGATCAGTTGCAGGAGCAACTGAACCAGCGAAATGCTCAACTCACTGCTGCCCAAGAGGAGATCTACTCTCTTCATGGTCAGATTGACGCCCTCTTGGAGGAGTGAAGCGAGCTCCGAGCTCAACGCGAAGAAGCCCAAGATGCAAGGGATGTCATGGAAGGGAACCTCAACGACGCTCACGTCATCATCGCACAACAAGAACAACTTATTGGGCATCTCCAAGTTGCCAATGCCCAGCTGAACGCGGTTCTTAATGCCCAGCCACCCGTGCCACTCGCGGTGATTCCCCCAGACGACGCCGACTTGAGTGAGGACGGTGACTCCGGTGTTGACTACGAGGCACCCCCTGGATCGGGTGACATGGAATGGGAGTCCGATGGTAGCAGCCACACCGAGTGACTGAGGCGTAGTATGTTGTGTAGGGTGGAAGCTCGTGAAACTCTGTGCTCGTATGTGGATAGTGCTGGTAGCGCTAAGTGGAGTTGTAATCTAAGCTCTTCAAGACCACGTTGTTATCATGATGTAGTGATGTAACCTAAGGATTTCCATGTATTGGAAGACGTGTCGCATGTACCCATGGTTTGATCATAAGTATGTTGCCTATGGTGTTGGAACCAGTGGAATCCAAGTTATCACCCGTAATCTGCGTCGTTCCCTATCCACATTTCCATTATGAGCAATCTAAAATTTTATTGTTGTCACTGTATTATAGACATATTACCATGATGTCTCACGCAATGATCGGGCTAACATGCTTTACTCCTGTGACAGATGGTGCAAACTCGCCGTGGTGGAGAGAACCTCGGTGATGCTCCTGGTGCCTCCAACACGGGTAGAAACCAGCCGCCACCCAATGCTCCGCCCATGACGCCTATGGAGCAGCTCATCCACAATTAGAACGAGATGTTCCGCATGTTCATGGAGAACATGAATCGCCAAGAAGCTTCCGGACCACCACCGCAGCAGCCCTGTGAATCGTCCTACAGCGACTTTTGGGCAACTCATCCGCCCACATTCGGCGAAGCTGGTGATCCGTTGGAAGCGGATAATTTCATTCGTACTCTGGAGTCAAAGTTTGCTCTGCTCCACCGCACCGACCATCAGAAGCTCCTCTTCGCCGCACAGCAACTCCGTGGTTCCGCAAGTGCTTGGTGGTGCTTCGTATCACGCCGATACGGACGAGAAGAAGAAGGATTGTTTCCGTTTGAGCCTTACCCCGAAGTTGCAGGACCGTTTGGCACAAGTTACCGCAGGCACGTTCAACGACCTAATGAGTGCCGCCATTGTGCAAGAAGATGCCATCCGTGCTAACCAAGAGGACAAGAAGAGGAAGCGTGCTATTGGAAGTTCGTCCGGCTCTGCACCGCCCAAGTACAGGCTAGCAATCACCTCCCCGACCGGACAGAAGTTCCGAGCTGCGGTACCGTCAGGAGGAGGATCTCGTCCGACCTACTTGCAGCAGCACTTCCATTCCCATGGAGGCAACCAGCAGCCCTCCTCCGGTCCCCGCCCTCCGCCGCAGACTAATCAAGTTGTGAAGCACAACTCCTCGCAGCCATGCTACAACTGTGGCCGAACCGGTCACTTTGCCAAGGAGTGCCGCTTTCCGAAGCGCAACCAGGGAAACAATAACAACTCCAACCCCTCCGGGAACAAGAACAACCACCCCATCAGCTGTAACAACCACGGTAACAATAGGAGTCATCCCCAGTCTTCTGCCCTTACCCACAAGAATGGCCGAGTCAATTATACCACGGTCGAAGAGATTCAAGTTGGAGAGCCCGTTCTCGCGGGTACGTTCTCGATCAACCAACACGCTGCTATGGTTCTTTTTGATTCAGGAGCAACGCATGATTTTATTAGTCAAGCATGTGTGAATCATCTGAAAATCACCCCCACCACTACGGGAACCCCGTACATCATCACATCCCCCGGTGGGAAAATAAGGACTCACCTCGAGTTGAGAAAGGTGCCACTTAAGTTAGCAGGCAATGTGTACCCCACTTCGTTAATCATCCTAGATGGTCGGGGCATTGACATAATTCTTGGTATGAGGTGGATGACTAAACATAGAGCCGTCTTACACATTGAATCCCGGGAAGTCCACTTGAACTCACCTCACTATGGTCCGGCTATTCTCCGATTGCCGAGTCCTAGATTGTCCACTCCTCAAGTGTGTCATGTTAAAGGGAAAAAGCTGGAGGATATCATAGTGGTACGTGACCTCTCCGATGTGTTCCCAGATGAGTTACCGGGAATGCCTCCGGACAGAGACGTCGAGTTTAAGATTGAACTCCTACCCGGTACGGCGCCTATCTCTCGAAGGCCGTACAAAATGGCTCCTAATGAGTTAGCAGAATTAAAAGAGCAATTACAAGAGCTTATGGACAAGGGCTACATCTGACCCAGTTCATCTCCTTGGGGATGTCCCGCCCTCTTTGTGAAGAAGAAAGACAAGACCCTATGTCTATGTGTTGACTACAGGCCTCTGAATGCCGTAACCATTAAGAACAAGTACCCTCTACCTCGAATCGATATTCTCTTTGATCAACTTATGGGTGCTAAAGTTTTCTCCAAGATTGACCTCCGATCCGGTTACCACCAAATAAAGATCCGAGCCGAAGACATTCCAAAAACTGCCTTCTCCACGCGATATAGCCTTTTCGAATATCTTGTCATGTCTTTTGGCCTCACTAATGCTCCAGCCCACTTCATGTATTTGATGAATTCCGTGTTCATGCCAGAGTTGGATAAGTTCGTGGTCGTGTTCATCGACGACATCCTTATCTACTCCAAGTCCAAGGAAGAACACGCCGAACATCTCCGCGTTGTTCTGCAGCGACTCCGAGATCACCAGCTTTACGCCAAATTTAGCAAGTGTGAATTTTGGCTAAAGCAAGTTCCATTCTTGGGTCATATCATCTCCGCGGAAGGGGTAGCCGTTGATCCTACCAAGGTAGAAGCTGTGCTGGATTGGAAAGCTCTGAAATCGGTCAAGCAAATTCGTAGTTTCCTTGGTCTTGCTGGATATTACCGGAAATTTATTCCCAACTTCTCAAGCATTGCCAAGCCTATGACCAAGTTACTGGAAAAATATGCTAAGTTCAAGTGGAGCAGTGCCTGTGAAGAAGCCTTTCAGTCACTTAAGAAGCATTTGACAACCGCCCCGATTTTGGCTCAACCCGATATTACCAAACCGTTCGACGTTTATTGTGATGCCTCCGGCACTAGATTGGGTTGTGTGCTTATGCAAGAACGCCGTGTCATTGCCTATGCCTCTCGACAGCTCCAAAAGCATGAGAAAAATTATCCCACTCACGATTTGGAGTTGGCATCCGTCGTCCTGGCCTTAAAGATCTGGCGCCATTACCTGCTTGGTAACCTTGTCAACCTCTACACCGACCACAAAAGTCTCAAGTATATATTCACGCAGCAAGAACTGAATATGAGGCAACGTAGGTGGTTAGAATTAATCAAGGATTATGAATTGGAGATTCACTATCACCCCGGAAAGGCCAACGTGGTTGCCGACGCCCTAAGTCATCGGGACCAATGCAATCACGCAGTTGTTTGTTCCATGGGAGTTTGCCCAGATTCAGATTTAAGCGAACCGAGTCTTCGTATCATTCCATTTGGATCCTTGTATAATCTAGCTCTCATTCCTACCCTTCGCGACGAAATTGTCGAGGCCTAGAAGGGAGACAAGGGGATGGAACACATTCGACAAAAGATAGTCAAAGATGAAACTACATGTTTCCGACAGGACGAAGATGGAGTGCTATGGTTCAACAATCGCCTGGTTGTTCCAAAGAAGGAGGAGTTAAGGAGGAAAATTTTGGATGAGGCTCACTTGTCCAAATACTCCATACACCCCGGCAGCAACAAGATGTACCGTGGGTTAAAGGAAAAGTTTTGGTGGATGCGCACGAAAAGAGAAGTCGCTCGTTATGTTTCCGAGTGCGATACTTGCCAGCGTGTGAAGGCCGACCATCTGAAGAAAGCCGGTCTATTACACCCATTAAAAATCCCCGCTTGGAAATGGGAGGATATTGCTATGGATTTTATTGTTGGGTTACCCCTCACCCCCAAGAAACATGATTCCATATGGGTCGTCGTGGATAGGTTGACCAAATCCGCTCATTTTATTCCCGTCCATACAACCTACTCTACCAAGAAGTATGCCGAACTCTACATCGCAAGAATCCTATGTTTGCACGGTGTGCCCAAGACTATTATCTCTGATCGAGGTCCCCAGTTTATTGCTCGTTTTTTGGAGCAGCTGCATTCTTGTCTTGGCACCACCCTTATCAGAAGTTCTGCTTATCACCCGCAAACCGATGGTCAGACCGAGAGGCTGAACCAATATCTGGAGGACATACTGAGAGCCTGTGTTCTGGACAATCGGAAGAATTGGGAAGATTGCCTTCCATTCGCCGAATTCTCCTACAACAATAGCTATCAGGAGAGTTCGGGAATGTCACCGTTTGAGGCCTTGTACGGCCACTCATGTCAAACCCCGCTGAATTGGTCCGAATCAGGGGAAAGAACTAACTTTGGTCCAGACCTTGTCATACAAGCCGAAGAAAAAGTGCGGCAAATTCAAGCTAACATGAAGGCAGCACAATCCCGTCAAATAAGCTATGCCAACAAAAGGAGACGCCCATTGGAGTTCGAGAAGGGAGATCATGTCTATCTACGAGTCTCTCCCAACAAAGGCGTATCTCGCTTTGGAATCAAGGGTAAATTAGCACCCCCCTACATCGGACCTTTTTCGATCATGGAGAAGCATAGCGCCGTTGCTTATCGGTTGCAACTACCGAAAACTCTTGAGCGGGTGCACAACGTTTTCCATGTATCCCAACTAAAGAAGTGTTTGAAGCCTCCGATCGACGTGGTCATTGCCGACACCGAACAATTGGAAGAAGACCTCTCCTACCCCGAATACCCCGTTCGAATCATTGATCAAAAGGACCGGGTAACGCGCCATCGTACCACCACCTTCTACAAAGTGCAATGGAGCAATCATACCGAAGATGAAGCCACCTGGGAGCAAGAAGAGTTTCTGAAAACCAACTTTCCTGAGTTCCTGACCTCGCAAATCCGGTAAACACCCATGCCCTCTCTCTTGTGTTCAACCAGTTACAAATCTCGGGGCGAGATTTCGTTTAAGGGGGGAGTGCTGTGACATCCCAAGTCACAAAAAGCCTTAAGCTAACACAATGTTAAATTGCTACAAATTTCAAATAATTAAAGTGCCAAAGAAAAAGTGAGAAATAACTTAATTAGTTAATTCCACCAATTGGCCAATTAATAGCTTTTCAAAAACTTTGCAAAACTCAATGGAAGTGTGCCCATATTTTTGCATATTCCAGTGGAGCATGTCAAGAAAGAATTGTGGGAAATTTACTAGAATTTTTGGTAAAAGTTTAATCCCCCTAAGAATTCCCTAAGTTCAGAGAACAGCACCTCTGTTCCAAGAATTTTAGTCAATTTTTCAGAAGGAATTTCAATGTGGCCCCAAAAACAAAGTTGGCAAGTAGGATTTTCTGAACTTACACAAAAATGTTCTAAGGATTTGAAGCACCGTAATGGGAGAAATCAGCAAATTACAGCACACTGTTCTAGTCAATCGAGGTCAACAACTCTCTGTCCTTGAGCCACTCTTCGATTGACACCACCGTACCTCTCCCGCCGGCGACCGCGCGCCTCCTCTCTCTTGCCCATCCCGGCCACTGCTCCTCCTGCCGTCACTGTGCCACCGGTGCCGCTTTGAAGACACCCCCACCGACGAGCCACTCTCCCACGGCCAGCTCACCCCCCGATCTCTCTCTCTCTCTCTCTCTCTCTCTCTCTCTCGGTTATAAGCGCCCGGCGACAAAAGCCATTCCCCACTCTCCCGGCGAGTACAGCCCCCCATACCTTCCTCCACCCCCCTCTCACCACTCCAGAAACCCCCGGCCCCTCCATCTCCATCGCCGGTGAAAGCAATGGCGGAATTGGAGCAACGCCCCTGTTTTCCGCCGCCATGACCGCCGTCGCGTCAAGATCCACCTAGGCAGCTCTCCGTTCCCTCCTCTTTCCTGAAATCATTGCGCAAGTGTCTTCCCTAGTAGGCCCCTGAATCGTTTCCCCTCTGTCGCAACGACCTCGCCGGAATTTTTGAAGGAAGGGGCCACCGCCGTCGGATCCTCTCCCCACCCCGCCGACGAGACCCCTCCTCCGGCCCTCCCCGTTGCCTAGCTCCTCCACGCCGTCGATCTCCGCACCAAGGTGATGCTCTCCCTCCACTCCTCGACCCTTCTCGCTCGCCGTGCTCGCCGCGCGATGCCGCCGTACCCTCCCTCTGCTCCGCCGCTCGTTGCCGGCCGTCTCCGGCGCTTCCCGCGGGACACCCACCGAGCCCACAAGGTCGCCGTGGGGTGCTGAGCACGTGTGCAAGCGGCGTTGGCTGAGCCGCGCCGCCGATTGGCCGCTGGCCTGAGCTCCCCGGCGCCGGCCACCGCGCGCGCGCACGCGCGCCTGCAGGCGTTTGAAAATGCCGAGTGGCATTTCGGTAATTTAGCCCCAACTTTGTTAAAATCTTGAAAAATTCATAACTCGAAAAATAAAAGTCCAATGAGCATGAAACCAATTTTGTTGGATTCCTAATGTCCTCCTCTACCAGAAAAACAAGATGAGAGCCAGGGTTATCCAGTAGATTAGTAAAATTAAATCACCAAAGTTAGAACCTTGCTAAGAGTATTAAATTCATAATTCAAACTTTATAACTGATAAAATCGTGGGATTTGGTCAGTAAGCATTTCATGTCATTCCTAAACTTTCTACTAAAGAACATTTCCATCTTTTATGCAAATTTTTAGTGTTATTGCATAATCCCCATTTTAGTAAATGAATTTCTATAAATTCTTGGATAGGATTTTAATTCTGAAATTTAGCATTCCTGCTCTTTGGGCATTTCTACATAACTATAAAATCTCCATGAAAAATTTTGGGCACCAGCAGTATGCTTTTTGCTGTTAAATTTACTCATTCATAATTAGCTTAAGAATTTCAATATAAATATTGCCTTGTATATGCATATAGTTATTATTAGTGATCCATCTTTGGGACAGCTCACGCAACCTGTTAATCTTGACTTGCAGTAAAGTTTATTATTTCTTTTGTATGCTCATGTTTCATAATTAGCTTATATATCTAGGTTGGTATAGGGTTATATTTAAAAGTGTGCATGTCAACTTTTAGGAGGTTAAGGAAGGAGACACATGATGGTGTTTAACTTTGCAATATAAAGTTTCTATGTTCCCTTACATGATCATTATACTTGGTAAATGAAACCCCGGATAGGATTTTAGTTAAGAGGCTTCGCATGTCTGCTAAGTAGGCCTTAACACACCGAGGAAAAATACCCTGTTAATTCCTTGGCACCAGAGGTATGCTTGTATTTGAGATATAGGTCATATGCTTATTGATTGCCATGCCTCCCACTTCCCTAATTAGAGGTTTGTCCCCTTAAATTCAGTAATTGCCCAGAGTGTGTGCAAGCATGTCATCTCATGCATGAGCATCATCCCATCAAATTCTATTTATTGAGGAAGTGCCATGCATCATCGTCCAATTCCTTACCGTGCATTGCACTGCATTGACTAGGAAGCAAGACTGGGAGCAAGAACGTGGCAAGAAACCCTGAGGAGCCCGAGGTTGAGCTAAACCCCACCGAGAACTCTAACTACGATCACTCCCAAGGCAAGCCCCGGTGCACACCTACTGATTTACGAGTCCTTTTTATTTTGTAACCATAGAAGGATATTGTATTGTGCATTAGGTATAGGGCTTGGATGGAACCCACTTGCATAAACAAACTATGACCTATGCTTAGTTTATGTTAGTAAGCCTCTTCGTTAGCAACTACTAGGCTTAAATTAATGGAGTCAACGGTAGGATATGGGATCACCCGATTCAATCATGATTCACGTGAAGAATGAAATTGGTTAAAATTTGAGAACCTATCGTTGCAACTCCGCGGACAAGTATCAAACAGTACCACGTGCATACCTCTATATGAGAATTGGTAAACCTAGTAACTTGGGCGTCGTATGGTCGGACGGTATTACTCATCGATCCAGAGGTGATGTGAATGGCATGATGGATGCACGGGTCGAGGACCGCTGGAGAGTGCACGGGTTAAGCCTCGGATACGAAGTACTGTATCGCGGGGAGGACGTGTACTCGGGATCGATGGCCCCGGATCGACTTTATCGCAACCTCGTGAACGGTGGCCATACGTGTTCTTAAATGATGCGTATGTCGTGCATTTGGGTTATTCTCCTGCAGGATGTAAATCAATTCGAATTGCTGTCCCTTGCGGTTATGAGTACCTCTTGTTTGGAGCAGTGGCAATGATACATTAAGTAGAGAAGTTTGTTTATGATGCGGAAATTTATTTACTCTATGGATACATATTGCTATGTTGAATTGCTCTTTATAATTGTACAAGTCTTAGCAGCTAGCAAGGTTCAACTACAGTCCCTCTTCTGCAACAAGCAATTAAAAATCTTGGTTACGGAATAAGCATCACAGCATAGAATTAATAGGTGCTTTTATGCAAATATCAAATAAACCCGGTCGGCCCCCTGCATACTAGGAGTCGGTTTTAGTAAACCTCTTGGACGGGTAAGTCTTGTGGAGTATGCTAGATACTCAGGCTTTGCGATTATGTGGTTTTTCAGGTTTCCCTCAAGCTACTTATTGTGATTGCTGTAACAAAGTCGTATGGGAAGGTGAGGAGCCCCAGAACTGGACCATTGAATGGGTCCCCAGTTCCCCTAATCAAGATGAGTGAGCCATTGCCCTAGGGCCGGCATGGCTTACTTAGGTTCTGCGTAGTGTTTGTCGTATCTTCCGCCTCCGCATATTTATGTAATATGAACCAAGAACATATGTATGATAATGTAACTAAATTTGCTTCCGCTATGACTCTTGAACTTGTAATATTATACACTTAATGATGTATCTCTGTAAATGATGGATGTTCCTATGTGAACGCTATGTATGGTTACTTCGTTAACCATCTCCCGAGGCGATCCTGTACGGCACACTCTATACTTCGGTATAGGGTTGCGACAAAGTGAGTCTGAAACAAGTTGTTCATTTGACTTTCCTCTACCTTCTTCATTTGAGAACTAAGCACTCGTTGTGCTACAACACTTGTATCAAGCTCATTTGACACCATCGACTCATCACCATCGGTGTTGTAACCTGTCATTGTTAATAGAAAATAAGAAAACACACAACAGTATATTTTCCTATCACTACTGTTTGATCACGGTGAAAACTCTCAACAAGCAAATGGTAGCATCTAACCGAGTTCTTACAAGATTCTTAATAGAAAAACAGAGGATACCTTGGAGAGTGTGATCCGATGATTGCGAGGATCCAAAGTTCTGTGCCTATTCAGAAGGATATATATGGAGCTAGGTAGGCAATTTATAGTAGCAAGGATTAGCAAAATTTCAATTCAGAAATTGCAAAACCGAATAATAGTCCCAATCTAGTCTATGTCACCAGCCTAAACTTGTCTCGGATCTAGTTCAAGCAAGCAAGCAAATGGCTCAACAAAGGACACAAAGGCTGCAAGCAATTCTGAATTTTTTTCTCTTCTCCTTTCGTTTTGTTTTTCTGTTCTTATAGGTGCGGTTTTTTCTTCTTATTTTTTTTTCAGCACCTCTTTGCCTTTTACTTCTTTCATGATTTTTTTGACATAGAATTGCAGCAAGAGTTGGGAACTTTATAGCACAAAGGAAAAACCTGAACTTTCTTTTTTGCACTCTTTACATAAGGAATAGATGTACATGTAGAACTTAACCGACAATTCTCATATGCAACAACGTGCAGCAATCTCTTGAATTAAGGAACAACGTGCAACAAAAAACACTCTAAGTTTCTTTTGCACACACAAAGTAGAAGGCTAGATGTTAAATCAATATTTAGTGCAAACAATTCCAGCAGTACTATTCTCTCAATGTGTGTAACAATTTGATTTTTTTTTCTTGATTGTCTATGAACAAGGACACACACGACTCAAACAAGACCAAAGAACAAGCATTAGACCAACAACACAATGACCTTGTAGGGACTAAAATTCAGAGAAGCAAACTAAACTGAAAATTGCAAGGCACAAAGGGGGTGTAGGACAGCGGAGACACGATGAACAAATATTTTTATAGGGCAATTTTCTTCACTCTAGGATTGAACAAAATAACGAGGATAAGGGCGAACTTAAAGGTGTACCTGAATCTCTAATTACCACTTGATGTAAACAAGGGTTCCTGATCTTCTGAAAGGTTCTTGGTAAGTTGATTTGGTCAGAGACGACACACAAATCGATCCGGCTTCAGAACAACATGTTCTAAACCCCGCAATCGCAGCACGACGTCTCCGCTGGTTATCAACCATCCAAGGAAGATTCACCGAGAAGGCTAATCCCTGCCTGCGAATCAAGATCACAAGCAAGAACAACAAAGAATGCAACACAATTGCAGATGTATGATTAAACTCACGAAGTTGGGGTCTCACAAACCGATGAACGGCGACACTGTTTATGAACAGAATTGATGTAAGCAAAACCCAAACCCTAATGAAGAGGCAGCGGCTGTATATGAGGACCCTAGGGTCGTGCAAGACCCCCTATACGCAGCCTTAAGTGGGCTCAACTCGATACATGGTCCAAAGACCGATTACGGTGTCGCAGCACCAAGACAGATTCTATAAGTCGATTTGTTTTGGTGATTTCTTATGGCTCGGGACGTATTTTGACATGGGACTGGTTGGGTTGGAAAGGTATTTTCGTTATCTTTCTAGGCATATATAGAACGTCCAAATCTGAGTCTGTATGCGTACTGGGTGTTCGTTTTAGTGCAGACTGGTCCTGGGCTCCGAAACAGACTTGAAATCGGTTTTGGTTGGGCCTCCACCTTGGCTTGGACGTCCTTGCTGGACCGTCACGCCTTCAATCACCTCCCCAGCTATCTCATCATCATCTCCATGGTTCCTAACAACAATTAATTCATTAGGTAGCAATCTATTCTCAAAACCACATAACAAAAATATTAGAAACGATCTCACCTATAAATTCAGGTGATGCACATGAACTTTCATCTTAGTTGGAGGAGTGTTGTGTGTATCTATGGGTGTGATGTGCTCATCAATAGCCTTGGCGTAGACAGTGAGCCATAGCTGAATAAACCACCAAGGGCCACCTGCGCTGATGCGTTGCCCAAGTTGGATGCTGACAACGGTCTGGTGGAGAAGTTGATGATGAGGACATCACTCCCATGGATACACACAACACTCTTCCAATTCTGGACTTGCAAGGTCCAATGACTAGAGCTCGTGCATGACAACTAAATTTAGAGGTGAGCTCGTTCCTACGTTCTTCGCTATATGTTACTTTTGAGAATGGCTTTCTACCTAATGATTATTTTATGATTAGAAACCATGGAGAGGACCAGGAGATAATGGGAGAAGGAGTTGGGAACATGGAGAACCAGTAAGGGCTTGGAAGCCAAAGTGGAGGCCCAATCAAAATCGACTTCGAGTCTGTTTCAGGGCCCAGGACCAGTATGCACTAAAACAGTCGCCCAGGACGCATACGATCTCGAATTTGGATGTTCTACATATGCACGGAAAGATAAGGAGAAGACCTTTCCAATGCCGCCGGCCTCATGTCAAAATTCATCCACAGTCATCTAAAATCGTCGAAACAAGAGAGAGTCCAGAATCTGTATCGGTGTTGCGTCGCCTATTTTTGGCCTTTGGGCTTTGTATCTAGTTGAGCCCAATTAGGGGCGCGTCCAGAGGGTCTTGCACGATCCTAGGGTCTTCATATACAGCCGCTACCGCACCATTAGGGTTTGGGTTTTGCTTAAATCAATTCTGTTCATAAACAGTGTCGCCGTTCATCGGTTTGTGAGACCCCAACTTCATGAGTTTAATCATACATCTGCAATTGTGTTGCATTCTTCGTTGTTCTTGCTTGTGTTCTTGATTCCTAGGCAGAGATTAGCCTTCTCGGTGAGGTCAATCGTCCTTGGACGTTTGATAACCAGAGGAGACGTCGTGCTGCGATTGCGGGGTTTAGAACGTGCTGTTCTGAAGCCGGATTGATTTGTGTGTCACCTCCAACCAAATAAACTTACCAAGAACCTTTCAGAAGATCGGGAACCCTTGTTCACATCAATTGATATACTGATCCCATAGGGAATCAACCTAGAGGAAACTTCTTTCTATCAGCTAGTATCTCTGCAATGTGTTGACGGCTGTTAAGTACCATTTTCAACCGTCAACTATACTCAAATAAAGGAGAATTTGGCATTTCATACACGCATGCTTTATCACAATAATATAGTTCCACTTGTACTTGGAGAACTTTGTGCATGCAGGAGGAAATGTGAAGGAAACACCTCAAAAGGCAAGAAAACACACTTTCGACCAATCAGAGAGTGCCACATGGACGTCACACGGATTGAAGGGCCCATTTTCAGCTCTTAACCGACGTAACTCCCTGTAATACCGCGGGAACCGACCTCAGGACCCACCTGCCAGCCTCCCCAAGAAAGCACAGCCCAGGAGGACCCCTGGCCAGGTCGGGCGACCCAGTCAGGTCGGCCGACCTGGTCCTGGGGGATATTCCTTTGTGCTTCCACGTGTTGGCTCCTCAGCGACTCCTGATGGCGGTTTGAGGTGCCTTCCGTAGTGGTTACTCTCCCTTGCCGACCTATTGAGGCTATAAATAGGAGGGTGTGCCTTCACACTCAACACACACCACAAGAAGCATTTCTCTCTTGCTAGTAGTAGTTCTTGGAGTTTTAGTGGAGTTAGGCTGAGTCTAGAGCTCTCTAGTCCCAAGTCTTCACTTGGAATTGGTATGGCTCTTGTATCTTTTCCCTTTTGTAAGACTTTGCTCTTATCAATATATATATTTTTTCTATATAGTTGTGCTTGGGTCATGAGTTTCTTGTTTGATATTGTGATCCATATATGTGATAGTATAGTCTACTTGTGTGATAGTAGTTTATATTTATTATACTACTATGGTCATGCTAGTTATATACCGTCACTATAGTCTATTTTATATGTTATAGTCTCTATGCTTAGTTTTAGCTGATAAAGTATAGCATGGGTTTGGTGATCGTATTCGTACGGTAGCTCTGCCTCGTTAATAGTAATCGCGGAGGGGCAGAGTGCTCTTTGGTCATGCAAGTATGGTACTTGGGTGACTGATTTGCATCAATTATTCGTTAGTCTACTGGTTCATTGAGGTAGGCGGCAGGTGGTGATAGCCCTGTCCGTCCTTTGAAATCCTCCCCGCTAGGCTAGTGCGTAGGCTCTTGGCGGAAGTCGCCTGTGGATGCAGGGGTAAGTCCGTGCCTGAAGTGCTATACTATTGACTGCTGAACCTGAGTGTGGGTCTGTATGTATTCTACTTAGGCTATGCAACTGTATAGGAATGTATAGTAGGAGTAGCTTAGCCTAGTCTTTCCTCCACTAGACTTTATTTATTTAGTAGGAATCTTCTGTGTGTGTCACACTACCCGGTTATTATCATGTACCCGCCTGTCTTGGTTAGATATCCTTGCTAATTGTTAACATGATCTTATATGTTAGTAACGCTTCTTGATCATAACCTTCCTTTGGGATAAACAAATACGATACCCTGAATACTTCCGGGTGAAATGCTACAGCGGTATTCTCCGTGCGCTTGCGGATTTTACCTACTTGACTCTGGGACATATTAGTGAACCGTTTCTGGCCCCGTGCCGGGAATGATTTATTAATATGGCTTAGCAAAAGTCAACACAATGCCCAAGAAGTTGATGGTACGGTTGCATGAAGAACCACAGAAGACAAAGTGTTCTAGCCAAAGGTTCAGGACAGTTGTGATTTCTCTGGAGTGACTTGACCCTTGTTCTGGTATCTGCAATATATCCACCCCAGCCTCCGATGTTCTTGGTTACTAGCTTATGCTGAAAGTATTTGGGGTTGGTATGAATAGAGAAGGGATCCAAGACGGTCGTGATGTCCATGGAGGTTAGCATCACCACGTCCATCAAAGAGGGGGCCATTGGACCATGACCGAACATGAAGGCGTTTAGGGCATCAGACTAGAAGTGTGTCGCTGCTGACATCAAGGGTTCATTCTTCTCCATATTGGCTAGAGATAGGGTGAGGGCATGGTCGATCTGAACATCCATACGGAGGGGCGTGTAGGCATTAGTAATTTGACGGTACCAATTTCACCACCCATCAATTGGTGAAGGCCAAGATCTAAAAAGGGCCCTACAAACCTCTACTAGAACTACCTTGGTTTTGAAGGGGATCCAGTTGGTTTATGAATTGATGAATGCTATTGGATCCAAATCACCACAAGGGCCTAAGTAGAAATGGTTGGGTTGAATGGCAGATGGGATGCAGATTTGGTTCTTAAGTTCCTATTGAAAAGCAGAAAACTAATATTAATAAAAGACATACAGAAGCACGATAAGAAGAAGCTCAGCTGCCACCGTTGTCTCACCAGGAACGAAGGTTGGATGTGAAGTGCATGCTCATGGTATCCGTCGCTCGTTCTCTCCATGGTGTGGTGGTGTCAGTTACTTATTAGGCTATTGTTTTTAATGTATGTCCTTCTATGTTTGTGTTGAACTATGATCGTTTAGTTATGCTAATCTATGTTTATCCTGGTGAATTATGTCTAATTTATTTCTCTTGTGCATTATTTTTTTCAATTTTATATATTGTTGTGATGTAAAATGGTCAATCTCATGTGCTCAACATTAAATTGTGTGGGCTCAAAACGGTTGTCTTTGTTGGCCGCATTTCATTTGTGGACCACATGGCCGTTGTGGCCAAAATTGAATTAAGGCCTTCCTTGGCCCAGTCAAAATCTCCCTTGTACCCTTATAGACTGGGGCAAACGTATCCACATCCACGACCTCGTCCCCATGTTCGTGCAAAACATATCCACATCCACCTTCCCTTTTATTGTTAGTCTTTTTGGTGTTTAATTAAAGTTTGTTGGATCACTGGAACACTTGTAATGATGTATGCACTCAGATTGTACAAAAAAAAAAGAGCTACGGGGCTCTACAGCTTTGAAATCGCAACCTCCAGCCTCGACCACAACGCAGGTAACCATTAAAGCAAAGACATGGTAGTGAATGAACATGACCTAGTGCCATATTTAAAAAGGGTATTGTTGACTTTTGCTAAGCCATATTAATAAATCATTCCCGGCACGGGGCCAGAAACGGTTCACTAATATGTCCCAGAGTCAAGTAGGTAAAATCCGCAAGCGCACGGAGAATACCGCTGTAGCATTTCACCCGGAAGTATTCAGGGTATCGTATTTGTTTATCCCAAAGGAAGGTTATGATCAAGAAGCATTACTAACATATAAGATCATGTTAACAATTAGCAAGGATATCTAACCAAGACAGGCGGGTACATGATAATAACTGGGTAGTGTGACACACACAGAAGATTCCTACTAAATAAATAAAGTCTAGTGGAGGAAAGACTAGGCCAAGCTACTCCTACTATACATTCCTATACAGTTGCATAGCCTAAGTAGAATACATACAGACCCACACTCAGGTTCAGCAGTCAATAGTATAGCACTTCAGGCACGGACTTACCCCTGCATCCACAGGCGACTTCCGCCAAGAGCCTACGCACTAGCCTAGCGGGGAGGATTTCAAAGGACGGACAGGGCTGTCACCACCTGCCGCCTACCTCAACGAACCAGTAGACTAACGAATAATTGATGCAAATCAGTCACCCAAGTACCATACTTGCATGACCAAAGAGCACTCTGCCCCTCCGCGATTACTATTAACGAGGCAGAGCTACCGTACGAATACGATCACCAAACCCATGCTATACTTTATCAGCTAAAACTAAGCATAGAGACTATAACATATAAACTAGACTATAGTGACGGTATATAACTAGCATGACAATAGTAGTATAATAAATATAAACTACCATCACACAAGTAGACTATACTATCACATATATGGATCACAAAATCAAACAAGAAACTCATGACCCAAGCACAACTATATAGAAAAGATATATATATTGATAAGAGTAAAGTCTTACAAAAGGGAAAAGATACAAGAGTCATACCAATTCCAAGTGAAGACTTGGGACTAGAGAGCTCTAGACTCAGCCTAACTCCACTAAAACTCCAAGAACTACTACTAGCAAGAGAGAAATGCTTCTTGTGGTGTGTGTTGAATGTGAAGGCACACCCTCCTATTTATAGCCTCAATAGGTCGGCAAGGGAGCGTAACCGCCACGGAAGGCATCTCAAACCGTCATCAGGAGTCGCGGAGGAGCCAACACGTGGAAGCCCAGGCGGAGAGGGCGCCCGGCTGGGTCGGCCGACCTGACCAGGTCGGCCGACCTGGGGGTGGCCCCTCCTGGCCTGTGCTTTGTCCAGGTGGCTGTCCTGTGGGTCCTGAGGTCGGTTCCCGCGGTATTACAGGGAGTTACGTCGGTTAAGTGCTGCAAATGGGCCCTTCAATCCGTGTGACGTCCATGTGGCGCTCTCTGATTGGTCGAAAGTGTGTTTTCTTGCCTTTTGAGGTGTTTCCTTCACATTTCCTCCTGCATGCACAAAGTTCTCCAAGTACAAGTGGAACTATATTATTGTGCTAAAGCATGCGTGTATGAAATGCCAAATTCTCCTTTATTTGAGTATAGTTGACGGTAAAAAATGGTACTTAACAGCCGTCAACAAACTCCCCCAAGCTTACCCTTTGCTCGTCCCGAAGCAAAGATAAACTTAAGTTGTTGATCAGGAGTTGCTACAATGTCCTACTCCTCAATAATACTATGCGCACAACAAAGTACTCTTCCTAGAATTAAATATGTTGGCACATAACTTACCCATTTACCTCGATCCATGGGGCTTTTACACCTCATTGTCTTGGGCGGTTGAGAGATAGAACAATTGCAGGGCACCAATCACTTGCTCTAGATTCCGCTATGTTATTCCGGAGGTTTTCAAAAGATTTTGAAAATAAAAACCAAGTTCCTCAAATGATTCTCTCGGATCACTCAATATGTGTATGATTCCTCACCAAGGCAAAGTGTTGCCTATAATCACCTATTTCTAAATAAGGCTTTATGTGGAGCTCAAGGTAGGGATATATGAGGCACTCATGTTCACATAATATTGCTATGTCAAAAGACCGGATCCAAGAAAAACATCAATTCAAACAATCTTGATCAAGATGTGCAAGTGTGTGGGAGAATGGAGGAATGGTGGATGGGAAGAAATAACTCCCTTTTGAATTTTCCTTCTCTCTTTTGGAGTTTCTAGGCTATGGCTATCTTTTGCTTGCTCTCTTTTTTGAGCATTTTTTTTCTTTTCTTTTTGCATAGCCATAGTCCTAGTTTGCAATGAATACTTTGAGAGAGGAATTTTGCAATGGATATATGGAGTGTTTCTTTGGATGGATGGATGGATAGTGGCTTTCTTCCGGTGTAGAAGAATAGCTCACGGTGGATATGGTGGATGCTATCTTCTTGATTTAGAAGGATAGCTCATGGCGGTGGATGTGCGTATATGATCTTGATCAAGAAAGCATGAAAAGAGTTCTACTAGGGTCACAACAATTTTGACTAAGCTCAATGTGAAACAAGCAGCATATGTGTAAAGGTTTTCAAATGTAAACACTACATATGGCTGTGGTGGGAATTTCATCATTGAGGAACTTATCAATTTGTCATTTTGAAAAATAAAACTCCGGAATTCAAGCTTTACGTTGGGCAAGATCATAGCAGCCCTATCTATCATATCATACCTCTCAACAACTTAGAACTAGAGAATGCATATGCTACCCACAAGATTCAAGTTCAAGGCAAGATTTACCAACAAACCTAACTCTTGAGAGAGTACTAAGTTGTAAACTAGCATTAGAGAGGAATAAAGTACAGAGCAACTATTCATCATCTCAACATAGGAAAATTATACACATTCATACCGCGCATGAAAAAGGGAAATATTTTTGTTCTTTTTATGTTTTGCAAATTTTTATGGATTTTCAGATTTAGCAAATGCAAGAAATAAAGGGAAGGGGAAAGATACAAGTTACCGTGAGAAGGGGGGTCCTCCCCCAAGCTTGTTCTTGCTCATATCTGCTGGTTCGGGTCGTAGCCTTGGGAGCGGAAGAAGGCATCCCAATTGTTCTGATTCTGAGCCATCATCGCGTTTAGCTGGCGGAATTGGTTGTCGCTGAAATTCTGCCATTGCTGGGTGTCGGCGACATGTTGCGTGAGAGTTTGTTGCATGCTCTCGGTGCGCAAATCAATGTCGTCCACCCTCCTTGTCAACTCGGACATCCCATAGTTGAGTTCACGGAACCCACGGGATGAGAATGACCGAGTGGCAAAGGATGGCGGTCCGCTTGAACTTGATGACGTCTGCATGGGGTAATTGTACTGAGATTCCCATGCTCCGGCCTGCCATGTTGATGCACCCGCCTCGTCCTGTGGCGGGGGCTGCTCCCATACCGGATCTCCGGTCGGAGTGTGAAACTCCGGTGTAGGCTCCATATGCCTACGGGAACGTGTCGGTCGCCCTGAAACACTATGCCTGCGAACTTCTCCCACTGGCTCAAGTGGGAGGGTTAGTGCCCGACAGTGATACAAACGAAGACCCGGGTTAGGTAACGGGAATTCATTTGTATACCCGGGAAAGTGATAGATCAAGGTGTTATTTGGACCATGTTTCAAAGTATGTCCTTGCACAAAATAGTCCTCGCCTAGAAATTCTCTATCTACCGTCAAATATTCAACATGAACATTCTCAAGCAGACCACACTTCTGCGCAATGCGAGTAACTAAAGAAGTGCACTCAATTGGTCCTGTCAACTTTATATTGTCTAACCATTGATCAATCATGCATTCCGCGGGTGACACCCTAATTTTCTTAATCATGGCATAAAGTATTTTCAATTCATCTTGCCGGACAACCCTAATGTCACCTCGAGGAAACAAGGTCATAGCCAACCACACATGCATAAATCTAAGTGTAGGATTATGGATGGCACTTGTTCTAGGCTTGGGACCCCACTCGTTTCCGGAAATCTTTTTCCAAAAACTTTCTTTATGGAACCCCTTTAGTGCTTTATCTAAGTCTAGCCTACATTTAGGATTTAGACCTAGCATAGCATGAAGATCACCCCATGTGACCAAGCGCTCTTGCCCAAACAAGCGAAAAGAAATGCCTTCATCATACTTTCTAAGGGTGCATAAAAACTGCATAGTAAGCAAACGAGAACCCGGCTCATCTACTTCTACGAAATTTAGCCAACCCATAGTGCGAAAAATAGAGGCAAATTCTTCTCTCATACCTATTTTCTCGAGGAAGTCCGGATCGAAGCGTCGGGTGTGGGCGAATGGCCGTTCTCTCATGAGCGCGATGGCTTGGCCCTCGCGGTCGTCCTTGATGTCGAGATGCTCCTCGGTGATGAGCAAGGCTGGCCTTTCCTCCGGAATTTCAGCTTCGGGGTCACCATGCCCCGGACTTGGTGTGAGCTCGACGGAGGATGCTTGACTCGTGCTTGCACGAGTGCTTTTTCTCCGCTTGATTCCGGTGACTTGCTTCATTCGTTTGAACATGGCTGCACACAAGAACAAACACAAGACAAGAACAAAAACAAGATCGAACAAGTGTTCGGGTGAGCGTTAGTGAAAACGACAAACCCGAGCTTCTCCGAAATTGGTTTTCTTTTCACAACAACTTGCAACTGCACTAAAACAGAGGGGAAATATTTTTTTTTTGGGTTTTTGGGGCTGTAGTAAAGTTGAAGAACACGAAATTTTGGGAGAGCAACGAGTGAGCAAAGGAGGGGAGTGAAAGATGAGCTTGGAATGGTGAAGCTCCCCCTCCTGGGCGGTTTTTATAGCCAAGGAAGCAAGATGGCCGTTAGCAAGAGACAGAACAACGGCCATATAGACGTTGGGAGAAAGGAGCACAGGAAAAAGTGGGGCCAGGGGGTCGGCCGACCTGACTAGGTCGGCCGACCTGGCAGGTGGGCCTCCTGGCAGCCCCCTTTTTCCTATGTGTTCCCCAACGGCTAGGGGATTTGTCCCCTGCTGCCTTTTTGCTCAAAAAGCTCGACAAAAAATCTTTTCAAAATGGAAAGCCCAAAAACCTATTTTCTAAATTTTCAAAAATGCAAATGAGTTTTGAAAAATTCCAAGGTGGCTGGAAAATTCAAGAATGCAGAAATGCAGTGGTCGGGAAAAATCAAAATGTGGTGGAAAGCAAATATGCAATTAAAAGAGCAAATATGGATAACTACCGGTTTAACCTCCCGGCGAGGACTCACCTTTTAAAGTCCGACGAGCGGGACTTTTCTCCGGCGTTCAGCTCGATGAAGCGTTGTCCGGTCCCGGAGATGAGGACACGGGTGATGCTTCTTGTTTCGTTCGCCACACCTTCTTGGTCTTGGTTGCGGTCGGTGGCTTCTCGGGCTTCGGAGGCTGCGGTTTTGCAGGCTTCATAGCCTGTTTCTTTGCAGACCTCGGAGGTTGCTGCCTTGTGGACTTCGGAGGCTGTTGCTTAATGTGTGACCTTTGCCTCCTTGCCTTCATCAGTTGTTGCTGTGCAAAATTTTCCTTCTCAAGGAAGTTCTTCATGAATGTGATGAGGCTGTCCTTCTTTGGCGGAGTGACCTCCACTTCCTTGATGTTGCTTGGGTTCGGCCCGTACTTGATACGGATCATGTTGCACTGTTCTTTCCTTGGCCGAAAGTCAAACTTCTCCTCCTTGCCATTGATGCGGAAGCGGATTTCTCCGGCTCCTACATCGATGCGAGCATCCGCAGTGCTGAGAAATGGGCGTCCTAGGATGAGCGGTGTGCTCTTCCCGACGTCCATATCAAGCACTACGAAGTCGACGGGGATGAAGCAATCCCGGATTTTCACCGGAATATCTTCGGCGATCCCCGCCGAATAGCGGACCGTTGAATCGGCCAGCTGCAGCTGCATTGGCGTGGGGGATAGTGTGGTGTAGTTGAGCTTGTCGAAGACATCCTTCGGCATGACGCTCACACTTGCCCCAAGATCACATAAGGCATGGTCGAAGTTCTGTGTCCCGATCGAGCAGGTGATCGTGGGACACCCCAGATCTTTCTTCTTCTCAGGAAGCCGGTTGAGTATAGCAGCGCTACACTCTTCCGTCAGCTTGACAATTTCTGTGGTCGGTAGTGGGCGCTTGTTGCTGATAAGATCCTTGAGGTAGCGAGCGTACGTGGGTACTTGTATCGCATCCAGCAAGGGCACGTTGATGTGCAGCTTCTGGATTACCTCAACGAAGCGTGTGAACTGCTCGTCCACGGTGGGCTTCCTTCTTCTTTCGGGAAACGGCATGAGGTTCGTGTCATAGAACTCATGTGGGGCCGTTTTCCTGGGCGGCAGTTCTTCTTCTTCTGCCGGCTTCTCAGCTGATGTGTCCTTTCCTGCATGGTTAGGATATGGCAGATCCCGAGTGGACTTACCTCCTCTCGTGGTAACCGCATTAACATTTTCTAAGGGGGTCTCGGGTTGCCCCGGGATTTTCCCCGACTCAGCAGTAGGAACAGCAGCAGCTAACTGAGCTAATTGGGTTTCTATCATTTTATTAAAGCTCAGCTGATTCTTGAGAGCAGAGGAAACACCCTCTATCTTAGTGTGGATGCTCTCAAGAGTCCTATCAGTGGTGGCAAGCTTTTTACTAATGTTATCATTAACCTTAGCTTGACCAAGCACAAGATCTTTCAAGGAGGGCTGATTATAACTGGAATTAAAACCAGAGAAGTTGCCAGAGTTACCTCCTTGGTAGTTGGGACGTGGTGGACCCCAACTTTGACCTCCTTGTGGACGGTAGCCGTTGTTGTTGTTGTTGCCCATGAACATTACGTCCTCACGGGTCTCAGGGCAGTCATTGCCCGAGTGTCCCGTGTTGCCACAGACCTCGCAAGTCATCCGAGCATCTAGGGCTTTTACTTCTCCATTGGCTTGGTCGTCCATCTTCTTCATGAGAAGGTCAATCTTGGCGGCGAGCATGTCAACCTCCTTGACGGAGTGCATGCCTCGCTGGCGAGGTTGGAGGCGCTCTTCATTCCAACCTTGGTTGGACACCATCTTCTCGATCAAAGCTTTTGCCTTGCTTACAGTGAGCGAGAAGAAGGCTCCACCAGCAGCAGCGTCGAGGTGGTCGCGGGCCGACGGAGTAAGCCCGTTGTAGAAGTTCTGGATGATCAGCCAATCATCCATCCCGTGGTGGGGACATGCCAGGATGTACTCCTGGAGCCTCTCCCATGCCTCAGGAATCGACTCCTTCGACTCCTGCTGGAAGCTTGAGATCCTTCCGCGGAGGGCATTGGTCTTGCCCAGCGGGAAGAACTTTGCAAGGAACGCAGCTGAACACTTCTCCCAAGTGTTCACAGCTTCAGGGTTTGCGTAGAACCACTGTCTCGCTCTCCCAAGGAGAGAGAACGGGAACAGTCGAAGGCGAACAGCGTCGGGGGTGACGTCCTTCATTTTGAACGTGTTGCAAATCTCCAGGAATTGCTGGAGATGAGCGCTAGCGTCCTCATTGGCTTTCCCACAGAATGGGCTAGCCTGCACCATGGTGATGAGACCGGTCTTGATCTCGAAGTTCGCATCTCCCACATTGCCAGCTGGTCCCGTAGGGATGTTGGCAGCGGAGGGAGCGGAGAACTCGCGGAGGGTCTTGTTGGCCATTTGCTCAGAGCTTGATGGTGCGGGAATGACAGGTTCGATTGGCCGAGTCTCCTTACGAGGAGGGGTGAGCCTAGCTCGTGTCCTTCTCAGGAGTGACTCAGGATCTTCAGTGAAGTTTTGTCGGCAAGTCGAAACCAGTCATACACTACCCTGTTTTCATACAAAATGCAGAAAACAAAGCAAGGTTAGCCTGCCTAGGAGATAGCCTTAATAATTGCAACACTACTATATACATTAGTAATTTTTCTTAAATCATACGCCTTCCCCGGCAACGGCGCCAGAAATGCTTGTTGACTTTTGCTAAGCCATATTAATAAATCATTCCCGGCACGGGGCCAGAAACGGTTCACTAATATGTCCCAGAGTCAAGTAGGTAAAATCCGCAAGCGCACGGAGAATACCGCTGTAGCATTTCACCCGCAAGTATTTAGGGTATCGTATTTGTTTATCCCAAAGGAAGGTTATGATCAAGAAGCATTACTAACATATAAGATCATGTTAACAATTAGCAAGGATATCTAACCAAGACAGGCGGGTACATGATAATAACTGGGTAGTGTGACACACACAGAAGATTCCTACTAAATAAATAAAGTCTAGTGGAGGAAAGACTAGGCCAAGCTACTCCTACTATACATTCCTATACAGTTGCATAGCCTAAGTAGAATACATACAGACCCACACTCAGGTTCAGCAGTCAATAGTATAGCACTTCAGGCACGGACTTACCCCTGCATCCACAGGCGACTTCCGCCAAGAGCCTACGCACTAGCCTAGCGGGGAGGATTTCAAAGGACGGACAGGGCTGTCACCACCTGCCGCCTACCTCAACGAACCAGTAGACTAACGAATAATTGATGCAAATCAGTCACCCAAGTACCATACTTGCATGACCAAAGAGCACTCTGCCCCTCCGCGATTACTATTAACGAGGCAGAGCTACCGTACGAATACGATCACCAAACCCATGCTATACTTTATCAGCTAAAACTAAGCATAGAGACTATAACATATAAACTAGACTATAGTGACGGTATATAACTAGCATGACAATAGTAGTATAATAAATATAAACTACCATCACACAAGTAGACTATACTATCACATATATGGATCACAAAATCAAACAAGAAACTCATGACCCAAGCACAACTATATAGAAAAGATATATATATTGATAAGAGTAAAGTCTTACAAAAGGGAAAAGATACAAGAGTCATACCAATTCCAAGTGAAGACTTGGGACTAGAGAGCTCTAGACTCAGCCTAACTCCACTAAAACTCCAAGAACTACTACTAGCAAGAGAGAAATGCTTCTTGTGGTGTGTGTTGAATGTGAAGGCACACCCTCCTATTTATAGCCTCAATAGGTCGGCAAGGGAGCGTAACCGCCACGGAAGGCATCTCAAACCGTCATCAGGAGTCGCGGAGGAGCCAACACGTGGAAGCCCAGGCGGAGAGGGCGCCCGGCTGGGTCGGCCGACCTGACCAGGTCGGCCGACCTGGGGGTGGCCCCTCCTGGCCTGTGCTTTCTCCAGGTGGCTGTCCTGTGGGTCCTGAGGTCGGTTCCCGCGGTATTACAGGGAGTTACGTCGGTTAAGTGCTGCAAATGGGCCCTTCAATCCGTGTGACGTCCATGTGGCGCTCTCTGATTGGTCGAAAGTGTGTTTTCTTGCCTTTTGAGGTGTTTCCTTCACATTTCCTCCTGCATGCACAAAGTTCTCCAAGTACAAGTGGAACTATATTATTGTGCTAAAGCATGCGTGTATGAAATGCCAAATTCTCCTTTATTTGAGTATAGTTGACGGTAAAAAATGGTACTTAACAGCCGTCAACAGGTATACAGGGAGTAGTACCCAGTAAGAGAGGTTTTTTTTAAAAAAAAAACTCCCCTGTTTATATTCCCCACGACATCCTAGTCAAAGTAAGAGTGCGACTCCCACATAAGTTGGAGGAGATAAATAGGACTTTTTCCTTAATATAAGCCAGGGTGGAATTCGTGCCAGGGCCGTACCATAGATGCTGAGGCTTAATACCTTTTTATGATGAATCATCTGGTTTTGATCTTCCGCGCTAGGTTGGCAGAAGTACTGCCGTAGAGAAGATCACCATCAACTATTTTTCTCTCATGATCATCGATCATATGTTGTCATGTTTATGTTCCCTAAACTTGTGTTTCATTTTTGTTAGTGTGTGGAGTTTGTGCTACCTGCCTTCTTCCTTTCAGTATAAGTGTATAATTATTGTTAGAGCTTCACAGTGTATGCCTCTTCCTTTGTCGTTTTAATATAGGTGTATAACTGTTAAAACTTCACAGGCATATATATTAATTATCAATCTTTCCTACTAGGACTTAGCTTTTGGCCATGTTCAATATCTGTTATTTCCCATACTATAATGAGCTGCTATTCATGCTCGTTGGCTTGCACTTATGAAACAATTGTATACTCAAAAAATTGGCCAATCTATTTTCTACAGTCAAGTATATTTATTTATTTCTTTTGAGTATATATCGTGGTCTAAAGATTTTTACCTCTATAACAATGCATAGATAGATCAATAGGAATATACTTTAGCATAACTTTCGACCTGCTTTATAGTTTCTGTTGCAATATTACCGGCTTGGCTTGAATGTGATTCGTGCCGTTGTTCTAGGGTCAGCCGGTGGCGTTTGCTTCCTCTTGCTCTATCGGAGAGTATTGTCAGATTGGTGGACGAGATTGCAGCCATCATGGTAATGACTATTGAAAAGCAAGAAGTCAATCAGGTGAAAGATCGCATGGCTTGATACCTGGTGTCCCTATGGTACTGACATTGGCATCCACACCAGAAGGCCAGATAGAAGATGAGCCTAATGTTATTTCTGGATCTTTTGGGCTGCATATTATCGGAGAAGGGATGACCTCACATCAGTCAGTTCTTGAGGTGCTGATGGGACATAGTTGGTTGGTTGTGAATGATTTGTCTCATCACTATTGATCAGGAGTTCTCCCTGAGCTTGGTCAACCCAATCACTAAGAGTATTCCACTGCCACCGTTGTCATCAAACAGCGATGGAAATAAGGAGTTGTTGTCTGATGTCGTGAATGATGCTGGTGGTCATGGACCTATATTCATTGAGTGTGCAATCCTCTATAAGACACCCAGGCAAGATGGTGGTCCCTTTGTGATCCTTTTATTCTCTTCAGGAAACATCATGTACCATGAGAAGACTAATGGCATGTGGATGGCGTTTCCAAATTCAGACTGAATTCCAGTAAGATTTGTCGATGATGCTTACATGAAGCCCATTATTGGATCTCCTCAATGGGTCAAGGGTCCTCCTTTTGCTCGTCCATTGCACTGTTGACGCGAATGCGAGGCCATGATGTTTCATGCGCGGTCAGCTCTTAACCGGCCTATCGCCATCTAGCTGTAGGGAGAATTTTGGGGAACATGAACTGATAGGCAACTACAGAGTCACCAGTCAACGTGCGGTATAGTGGATGGGGTAGCATTATATGAGAGAGCAGATAGTGGATGGACGGAGTTGAGAGGTTTACAGAGTGAACGCTCTCTTTTTCTGGGAGTAAATTATCCATTTTCGTTTGTTGTACCAGAAGGAGACAAGAAAGTGGGTCCACCACGTCTATATGTTTTGGACCATATGTTTGGAGAAATGGTGTAGATCCCTGCTGATGATCGCCACGGTCGTGTGAAGCACTATGACTGGTTCAATTTCACCCGACATCATTCCGAACCACCTCTGCAAGCCCCTCTGTTTATCTGCCCCTACCCATCTTTCAAGTAGACACGCCCCCCCCCCTTATTGTTAGTCTTTGATGTTTAGTTTAAGTTTGTTAGATCACTGAAAAACTTGTAATGATGTATGCACTCAGATTGTATTTTAACTTATGAATGCTTCATGTTTTATTTTGTTTTAATGATGTTCTCAATTATATGAGCGAAGTAGGCTGAGTGATCACTATCCCTTTGACTTTAGCTTAATACATTCATAAGAATACCCCGTTCGGCGACTTTAGTTTAATTTCCGTCGCAATACCAAGATAATGCAATGACAGACACTTTCATTGCAATATGTAAGACGTAGTCGCAACCGCATCGACTTTCGTTGCTATATTTATGCATTGTTGCAATGATAGACATTTTTGTTGCGATATGTAAGATGCAATCGCAACTATCTCCACCTTCGTTGCTATATCTATGCATAGTTGCAATGACAAACATTTGCATTGCAATATGTAAGACGCAGTCGCAACCACACTGATTTTTATTGCTATATCTATGCATTGTTGCAACGACTAAAATTTCATTGCAGTATGTAAGACACAGTCGTAACCACATAGATTTTTGTTGCTATACCTATGGCTCTTATTGCAACACCTTGTCCTTCTGTTGCGATATGACCTTATTGCAACAATTATAGGAAAGCTTTGCAAAAATATTGCTCTAATTACAACGCACAAGCAAGCTTGCCGATATATCCAATCTATCTCAACCAAAATCACCTTTCATTGCAATTACCTATATCCATTGCAACAAGAATCACATTGTTTCAATTGATGTCATAGCATTAGCCCTGAAACCTTGTAGTGACACATACTTCAAGGACGTCTTAGGAGTCTTATCAAAATGTCAGTCGTACCAATTGAGATAGACAAAGTTGAAGTTTGCATAGACCTCCACGTCCTTGCTACTGTTGACTTTGAGCTTCACATAGGCTACCCACTAGAAAAGCTTTACCAAATAGGTAGATCTCATGGGAGCCTTAATAAAGAGCTTAGGAAGTTTGCTTTCGCCATAGCCACCTCCTACATAAGAAATCCAACAGTGAGTTCTAATCTCGAGCTTTGCTCACTCGAGATAGTGATGTTTGTGTCTCCACTTCCATCACTAAAACCCACTCTTCTTGAGGACACGAAGCATTCTAAACAAGGAGATCATGGTTTGACAAACAATTCACATCCTTTCGTAACTAAACTATCTCTTTTGCCTAAGCCTCTGTCCGCTGGCCCTCCTTACTCCATTCTTTATGGTGATCCTTCATCGACCATTAAGCCTGTTTACAAAATTCTTGAGAAGGAGAACCATTGGGCCAAATAATTCCTTGAGTCATTGATTCTAGTGACTAGAGAAAAATATTCGATTAATGAGCATGAAAGATTATTCTATAAACCTCAAGATACATGCTCATATAAAGAATCACTGCAGTCAATCATCCTTTCGACCAAAGACTTTCTCAAGACATCTACGCAGGAGTTATTTGAAGAAAATTCAATGAATGAGCATGAGAGCTTCTTTCTTGAGAGACCTCTAGGTGTATGCTCATATGCTAAGACTCCAGAGTTAGTCACCCCTTGTGCCAAGAACATCTACAAGCACTACAACCACCAAAAGACCCTTGTCTGCAAAACCTTTAGTAGGATAGTTGTAAATGCCTTTGTTTATCATAAATATTGCAAAACTCATAGTTGTACTTCGGCACTAACCATGAAGTTGAGACCTCAATGACACATCAACAAATTGGTGATGAATTGGGAACTACATGGCCAATAATAGCTGCAGCAAGTAGTCTCCATGGTCGAGCTTCTGACCACAAACAAAGCACTATCGGGATATAGCCCGGATTATCAATAAGTTTCCCTTATTAAGCAAGCACATGTTTTGGGATATGTTGCCTTCAGTTATTTTTGGTCGCTAACCCTTCTAGGTTAAGAATATGAAAGAACAATGGTCATACAAGTCCTCAGAACAAGCACTACAAGGTTTTCCAGCTAGCACAATGGCGCAAAAGCGTTGCGATAAGGGTCCATTCGTTGCAATAGTGAGCAAGCACAACAAAGGCATGGCGTTGGGAGGCACTGCATGTGCGACCATTGCAATAACATATTGCGTCTCCATTTTTGTAGCGTGGCCATAAATGTAGGGTTTCGCAATGCCATGTAGTGTGGCAATGCATTGATAAAGCAATAACCATTGGTGTTGCATTAGTAGAATTAGCAACCATGGTCATCATGGCTATAGTTGTGATTGCAACAATCAATGGCGGTGGCAATTAAGTACTATTACAACGCACACATGTGGTTGTAATTCTAGATATCTCAACACTAGCTGTTGGTAGCAAAAACATCCATGGTGTTGCAATAGCCTTACTGTCTATCACAATGAGCGCGAGTCGTTGCCATATGCATGAGGGGTATAGGAACGAGAATACGACCGTTGCTATACATGTGAAGGGTAACACAATGAAATAAGAGTCGTCATGATATGTGCAATGTCTTTCTCAAGGCGACAAATTGTCTCTGCAATTGATTTATCAAGTTTTTCAAGCTCAGCGTCGTCAAATTCCTTTGAACATATTGCACTAAAAAATCTGCTGAGGTCAATGTTGCGATCACTACGTCTTCTGGCAATATGTGACATACCACCAATGGTAAATGTTTCTGTAATATAACATGGTAGTCATGACTTTGAAGTCTAGTAATCTTGCAACCTTTGACATCAACACATCTCTTGATGTGGGCGGCATACCCATCTGGCATCTTAACACCTTCTAGAAATTTGCAGAAAATTTCCTTCTCATTTACCTAAGGTGTACAATGCTGGTGGCAAAGTGTACTTACTTTTCTCTTTGATTGGGTGTTGATCCTTCCTTATACCCAATTCCTGCAGATCAAGCCTTGCCTTCTCGCTATCCTTGGATTTACTTAGAGCCGGCAAAGTCGCAAGCAAGCTCTCACAAATATTCTTCTCAATATGCATCACATCTAGATTGTGGCATATAAGCAATGATTTCCAGTAAGGAAGCTAAAAGAACACTCTTCTTCCTCCAATTGTGCCACCTAGTATCTTCATCACGCTGCTTTCTCTTCTTCCCTGCAGTAGTTCTCCCAAAAGTGACTTGCTCAAAAGTTTCATAATGCTGCAATACTTTATCACCACTCAACGGTACTGGAGGCTCCCTCGTTTCAACCTCGTTATTGAAACTAACCTTATTCCTTCACCACCTGTGGTCGGAAGACAAAAACCGATGATGCCCCATACAACAATGTTTTTTACCATGTTTTAACCATAAGTAATCAATATCCTTGTGACAATAAGGACAAGCAAACTTGCCTTTTGTGCTCCAACCTCATAACAAAGCATATGTAGGGAAATTGTTTATTGTCCAAAGTAGAATTGCACGTAGAGTAAAAATTTTCTTCACCTTGGAATCCCAAGTCTCAACTCCTTTAATCCACAGATCCTTAAGCTCATCTATCAGAGGCTGCAAATAGACATCAATGTTAATCCTAGGAGATTTAGGCCCTGGAATTAGCATCGACATCATCCAAAAGATTGTTTCAAGGTGTACCAAGGAGGCAGGTTATAAGGAATTAAGATCACCAGCCAGGTAGTGTAATTGACATTCAGCATCCCATATGGATTGAAGCCATCTGATGCAAGTCCAAGCAGAACATTACGTGGATCATATGCAAACTCCTTATACTTTTCATCAACGTGCTTCCATGCTTTTGAGTTTGTTGGGTGCCACACTTTCCCATCTTCAACCAATTCATCCTTGTGCCAACGCATATACTCATATGTGCTCTCGTTCATATATAATCTTCGCAATTGAGGAGTAAGTGGAAAATATCATAGAATCTTCTGAGGAATGAGCTTCTTCTTTACTCCACCAGTTTTACTACCACCCCTCTGCATGCCCCACTGAATCCGAATTTTTCCACCTACTCTCCCCACAAATAGGACATGTATTCATATCCTTGTTCTGCCCATGAAATAAGACACAGTCATTGAGACAAGCATGAATCTATTCATACTCCAGGCCAAGCTCTTGTACCAACTTTCAAATTTTCTCCATGCTACCTAGCACACAATGTCCTTTGGAGAGCACAAGACTAAATAAGTGAAGTATCTGCTCCATGGCATTGCTGCTAATACCAAACTGGCACTTAATTTGAAATATCCTGACTATAAAAGATATTTTAGTAGTTTCCTTACAGCCCGGGTACAATTCTTTTTTCGCATCTTCCCTTAAATCAAAAAACTTCTTCGCTGAATCATTTGGCTCCTTAGATGTAATTCCTCCATGTATACCACTAATTAGAGATGACAGCAGATTACTCACATTGGCTCCATCAGCACCTTTGTCTTCATCAAAATCCCGCTCATCATCCACAACCATAGGCTCAGTATCAGCAGGTTCAGCAGCACGACGATGACTTTTTTGATTTACACACTGCTTATCAAACCCTCTGTCAAGCAAGTGTTTTTGAACCTCAGTCTTCATTCTGAACGCCATGCAACGACACCTCGAACATGGACAAGCTGCAGTCTCTCCCGGATAGCGGCCCTCAAACGTGTCTTCCATAAATTTTTCAAATCCAACTTGCCAAGAATCTTCGGACCTAGGTAATAACATCCAGCTATAATCCTCCGCAGCCATGTCTAGTCTTCATGAACAAAGTAAACAATAATATATATTATACCTAGTTGTGCCTAATTTAATCATGGTGCAATAATTACAGGCCAACGATTAGAAAGGATTAAACTAGAAAGGTGTCTGAGTATAATTTGGAAACATAACTTGGTATATGTGTACTAAAAAACATGATAAGTCTTCAATATAACTAATTACAATGTAAATAGATAAATACCTTACTGATTACTTAAACTATCAATTATAAAAAGGTCACTAATAATTGAACTAGTAGTAGTGCTAGACGGGTAAAGGAAACAAGGACAAAACTCTAGCAAAATTTATGAGTTGTACAATTAAAGTACTATGTGTGCATCATAAGAGCAAAAGAATTGCCGGGATTGAGTCACTACAACAAAAACGGTTTTTAGCGGCGCTACAAAAAATGCTTTAGCGGCGCGTTCAAAATTGAACCGTCGCTATAACTAGAAACATAACTCAACCGCAGCTAAAAATTAATTTTTAGCGGCGGTCAGAGAAGTCATCTATCACTAAAAATAGTCACCATTTTTAGCGGCGGTCAAAGAAGCCAACCGCCGCTAAAAAGGCTAATTTGACAAGAACTGGATAATAAGTTAATCATGAGCAAAGAAATGCAAGGCAGATGATCCCATCACTTGATCAGCAAAGGGTGACTTCAAGATGGTCCCATCACTTGTTCCCTCCATTTGAACTGCCTTAGTTACCTGAAAAGAAAGAATAACATTTTTATCATGAAAGTAATCTGAATTTATGAATACAATGTCCGAACACTATCCTAAACACCACGATTAAGATAATATCTACTTACTTAGACTAGGACTAAGCAATTGGAATAAGCACATACATGATTATAGAATCAAGATAGACAAATCACCAAAACCATCATCAACATATTCAATCATCCTTGAGATACATAGAGTAAGATTCATCCTCGTCGAGATGGCCTACCTTGACGGATCAACTCTTAACTCAATGGTTCTTGAAACTCAACTAGAGATCTATTCTAACAAGGCAAGCCCCGGTGGCTCTAACTCATGGATCTGGTGTCCCTTTGTCGCCTCCTCTCCCTGCGGCGAGGGTTTACAAGTATTTATAAGGGTTCTACTCGTAAAGGACTCGGTTTCTAGCAAATAAAGCGGTTGCGCCGATCGGCGCAAGCCGTTTCTTCCCTGATTTCTTCCCCGAGTCGGTTCCTCTGTCTTCCACAGCTGCCATGTGGGCCTTTTCCTTCGAGATAAAGTCTTGTACTGTATGTTGAGATCTTGAAGTTCCATAAATCTTCTAGACAAATATCTTCAAGTGTCTTGCGTAGATAAACTTCCATAAACATGTGGAATGGGCCTCGGTCACTTCTGTGGGCCAAAACACCCTTGCGCCGATCGGCTCATGGACTGTGCCAATCAGCACACTGGGCTTCTTCAGTGCTTTTCATCGGTTCTGGACTCTTGTCTTCTCCATCATCACATTAATCACCAATTTTACCTGTTTCTGCAATAAAGCTCCAAAATAACGCAGATACAAATATATAGACAATATCACAGGTAAATGGCCTAAATTAGTATCAATTATGCTCTAATTGGGGTAATATTCACATATAAAAGGGGCACATGGGAAGTGCCAACAACCTTCTCCTTCAAACCATTCATATTCTTTATCCACATGCTTCCATGCAGGTGAGTCAGCAGGGTGACACATTTTTCTATCGTTGACCAATTTTTTCTTATGTCATTGCATTTCCTCTGATAACTTCTTGGACATATACATTCTTTGAAGCCCAGGAATAAGAGGAAAGTAGCGTAGGATCTTAACTGGTAACCTCTTCGTCTTTACAGTACCATCCGCAACATCATTATCAGAGGATTTCTCTGCAAGTCTCCACCTAGACTCCCCACAAACGAGACATTCCTCCAGCTTTGCATTTTCCTTCAAAAACAAGACACAATCATTCTTACATGCATGTGTCTTGATATAATCCAAGCCTAGGTCTCGTACCACCCTTTTCACTTTATCCAACGAGTCAGGGATACAATGGCCTTCAGGGAGAACCTTTGAGAATAGTTTTAGTATGGCCTCCAATGCTGAGTTACTAATTCCGTACAAGCACTATATCTGAAAAAGTTGCACTATGAAAGATACCTTAGTTGCATCTTTGCATCCTAGATACAATTCCTTCTTTGCCTCCTCTAATAGTTTCAAAAAAATCTCTGCATCCTTATTTGGCTCCTCACCATCATCTATGATTTGTCCATGTATGGAGCCACTGATAATGTTTCTAATTAGAGTATTAGTGGTAGCAGGGTCATCATCAGCTTCTTCATCGTCTTCTCCAAAATACGATGCTGAGTCATCTTCATGTTCTTCTCTTATACCAGTATTGAGATCAGCACTGACACCATGATTCACACGACCCTCAGCTGATGATGAACAAGTTTGGCCTTCCAATAATTCATTATTCATGAAACAATCAGCAAACCCTCGGGTAACTAAATGAACCTAAATCTGAAACACGGCATGATATCTTATCATGCATTGACATATAGCACATGGGCACGCAACAGATCCACCAGCTCTTCCCGATGATGATGTGCCAAAGTTTGCAATAAAATTCCTGAAATTCGTCTTCCACTCCTCTGAATGTCAAGGCAGCCGCATCCAACTCCTATCTTCGTGTCATGCCATTAATTAATCTGCATGCATGTTTGCAATGAGAGAAAGATCATGATCTAGACTGTATATACACAATTGGACTCGATCAGGGGACGGTAGACTCTAGGCGCGCGCAGGATGGAGTCGCACCTTGTTCGGCGGTGATTCCTTGATCGTAGAGGAAGAAAGAGATCAGTTCGATGAGCGCCGGCCACCAGGACACTTCGATCGATAGTGTTGACTCCGAACAGGCCACGAGTTCCTCAATTGGGCCAGCGGTGGGTACAAGGCAAGCCAAGAGATCAACTCCTGTACTGATTATTGAGGCCCACCTGTAGGAAAAACAATCGTTGCCATAGAAAATTTTAAGTGCAACCAAAGCAGACTTCATTGCAATAAGTCTGTTATAGTTGCAACGACTATGATCAGTAGGGCAACCACGCACATTCGTGGCAATTCATACATGCTTTTGCATCTCGCATCAAGAATTGATGCCATAGCCACCTATCTATTGCCACAACGCACCAAGTAATATGCAACCCAAAGCAATGGTTGCAATATATCCGTTCAGAAGCAGCCATCGATACTATGGTTACCATATCACCTTTCTATTACGACACAAGAAATGCTAATGACACTCAGATTTGGTGTAGCAACTTCTCCAACCAATTGCAACATAATTCCTACAAATGGGTGCATTAGCGTCATTCTGTTGCAACACAAAGCAAAAGTATTGCAACACAATTTATGTGTCGTAATAGGCAGGCCTATTATGACCAAATCACTGTTTCGGTGTCACAGTACCCCTCCTATTCCATCCAAATGTGTGGTGTAGCCTAAAGGTAACGTGGTATTAGGGGGGAAACATAGTAGTGCTCTCTCCTTCAGCCAATCAGAGATTTGGGCAGGGATTGTGTGTTTCTTTTAATCTCTCACGTTCACTCCCTCTCCGACACCCTCTCTCTCTCTCTCTCTCTCCCTTTCTCTCCCACACCCTCTCTCTCCCTCCCTCTCTCTCACTGAGGCGCTGCCCCTTTCCTCCCACGCCGAACCACCTCTAGCGCCGCCCGACCTCTGACGCCGCCCCTCCTCCAGCGTGCCCCTCGTCGAGCGCGCCACCGTCAAGGGCGCCGCCGCTCCCCGGCCTCCCGCGTCGAGCGCGCCGCTGCTTCCCATCCTCCCGCTTCGAGCACGCTGCTGCTCCCCGGCTTCCCCCTTCGAGCGTGCCGCCGCTCCCCGGCCTCCCCCATCGAGCGTGCCGCCGCTCCCCAGCCCGCGTCGCCTCCAGCGTCGAGCAGCGGCTAGATCTACGTGGGTGGGCGGCGTCGGCAGCCGGATCTGGCCTCGGGGGCGGCATCGGCGGCCGGATCTGGCCTCTAGGGCAACGACTATTGGTCGTATCTATGCACCCACTTATATACCGCAAGAGGACAGTGTACGATTGTAGCACTTTTTCCCTTGAATTGAGTATTCCAAGGTTTATCGAATCCACTGGGGCCTTAGGGATTTATTAAACAAAGTTAACAGTAAAAGATCTAGTCAATGCTACTGTCAAGCTCAGGTTGCATGAGGGGGAGACTGGCTAGCGCAAAGGTGCGCCAGACAGTAAATCTGTCGTTGCGCCGATCGGCGCAGGAGTCGAGCCGATCGGCACACTAGTGAAACTAAGTCAATGTGTGCGAGATCTAGTGAATCTGGGGTTGCGCCGATCGGTGTAGGAATTGAGCCGATCGGCACACAGGTGGATCTGTGGTGGCGCCGATCGGCGCAGGGATTGAGACGATCGGCACACCAGTGAGTCTACGCCAAATTGTTCCAGATCTTGTAAACCTATGCCGGTAAGTGAGTAGCCAGATATCTACTAGTGAGATCGTAACCAGATAGTCTAATTGAATAGCATCATAATGGGTAATTACATGGATCAATGAAAACCTATAATGAGTAAGAGCACCCCGCTTTCCTAGCGGCTCTCTATTAATCGCAGCGGGGAGGAAACTCTTAATCGCGCGAGTATCTTACCCTACTCAACTATCCAATAGTGCTTCGCGGGCTTAGTGCTGTCATCGTTAAACCACACTACTGGCATCATCAAGCAACCATAATCAATATAATGTCCGAATACTATCCTAATCACCATGATTAAGATAATATCTTCTTACTTAGCCTAGAACTAAGCAATTGGAATAAGCACATGCATGATTATAGAATCAATATAGACAAATCACCAAAACCATCATCAACATATTCAATCATCCTTGAGATACATAGAGTAAGATTCATCCCCGTCGAGATGGCCTACCTTGACGGATCAACTCTTGACTCCAATGGTTCTTGAAACTCAACTAGAGATCTATTCTAACGGGGCAAGCCCCGGTGGCTCTAACTCACGGATCTAGTGTCCCTCTGTCGCACCCCCCCCCCCCTTCTGCGGCGAGGGTTTACAAGTATTCATATGGGTTCTACTCATAAAGGACTCGGTTTCTAGCAAATAAGGCGGTTGCGCTGATCGGCGCAGGATTGCGATGATCGGCGTAAGTTGTGTCTCTTCTGATTTCTTCCCCGAGTCGGTTCCTCTGTCTTCCATAGCTGCCATGTGGGCCTTTTCCTTCGAGATAAAGTTTTGTACTGCACGTTAAGATGTTGGAGTTCCATAAATCTTCTTGAAGTTCCATAGTTCTTCTTAGACAAATATCTTCATGTGTCTTGCGCAGATAAACTTCCATAAACATGTGGAATGGGCCTCGGTCACTTCTATGGGTCAAAACACCCTTGCGCCGATCGGCTCATGGGCTGCGCTGATTGGCGCACTGGACTTCTTCAGTGCTTTTCGTCGGTTCTGGACTCCTGTCCTCTCCATCGTCGCATTAATCACCAATTTTACCTGTTTCTGCAATGAAGCTCCAAAACAACGCATATACAAATATCATATACAAATATATAGGCAATATCATAGGTAAATGGCCTAAATTAGTATCAATTATGCTCTAATTGGGGTAATATTCACATATAAAAGGGGCAGTTGGGAAGTGCCAACAGTTCCCCCACACTTAAACCTTTGCTCATCCCGAGTAAAGTAAAAGAAAGAAAAATCGAAAAACATACTCTTTCTATCATAAAAGATATCTCAAATCAGCAAATGTGGAGCATTGTTCTATTGTGGTGTATTTCATATTGGTATTCAGCAAAATAGTTCAAATGTGGGCATAAAGCTTAAAGTTTATCCCCAAAGCAATAGATCATGTCCAACTCACAAATTATAACTTTTCCACACATGTAAATTACTTAAAAGATTGCTATGAACATAGAGAATCTATCTTCCAAATAATCCAAGGCAACAACTCATCTTTCAAATCACTTAACCTATATTCTACATCATAATGATCAAATATTATTAGTGTAAGGCTTATATGAGTACCTAGGTGAGGTAATTCAAGGATTGCAAACATAAATCAATAATATATTATAAAGCTAGGAGATTATTCTTCATTGAAATTATAGAAACTTATCAAGATGGCAATTAAGAAAGAAAAATTTAAGAAAGGACTCAGACTTTGGATATGTGGACATGTGCATAGCAAAAAATTTGATCTTGGAAGATTGCACATGGTTGGAATGATTCATGGCTATATTGAATTTCGAGAATAAGTATGTCATATACCATCCCCCCACACTTCAAATTTTGCTAGTCCCTTAGCAAACAGCAGATTTTTTTTACTTCTTGTTTCTCCCTTTTTTTTTATTTTGCTCTATGCTGCGCCGATCGGCTCAGGGTGCGCCCATCGGCTCTCAACCCAAATTCATCAACATTTGTTGGTATTTGATTCATCTGGCTTCAACATTTATTCAAGAATTAAATGTAGCCAGAAATATAGGATGTGGTCAAGGAATGATACTCAACAAGATATTTTAGGTTTATGGTGGGATACTCAGCGGAATTGAATTTTTTGCATGAGTAATTTCAAGACTAGAAAAAGATACACAAAGAATTGCCATCTTAATAAAGTTCATACCAAAAAGAATTAAATCCTAACCGAACTCAACCATCAATTTAATGTTTATCTACATATCAAAGGTTCACTAGTATTGTTCAAAATATGGCATTGGTAGGTATGGATCTTGAAAAACAATAAGTTCTAAAGTTCCCAACATAAAAATTTATTTTTGAAAAGATTGGTACTAAGTTATCATTACAAACTAGACAACACAAATGAAGCACATGGGTACTCAAAATTGCTCCACATAAGACATATTTGCTGAATAATCGTTAAGTGTAAGTTCAAAATTTTATTCAATGCTCAACACTATTTGATCTTCATCAACACTTTTCAAGAAAGAATAAATAATTCAATTCTCCGAATAGAACATAACCGCCACCATTATATTAAGATCAAAATTTGAATACATGATGATGATTTTTGCACACACTTGCATGAAAAAAAAACTACTACTAACACACTTGCATGAAAATAAAACTACTACTAACACACTTGCATGAAAATAAAACTACTACTAACACACTTGCATGAAAGTAAACACACCCGATACATGGTCTCCCAACCCGCTCACACACACATTAGTAAATAAAGAAAAAGACTGCAAAAGATAAAAGAAAATGCAAACCGGGAAACTGATACACGTGCCAACTCCTAGGCACTCTAGTCATCCGAAGGTGGAGTCGGTGACTGATCGAAGTCATAGCACCGCACCTTGAGTCGCTCGAACTCCTCCCCCATCGCATCGTGGTTGTTCCTCCATTGGGACGGGGCATCCTCCACGTGCTCGATGTAGTGCATGTTGTTGTCGAGGTACCCCTACATGGGCATGAAAAAGCCTGCACCGGGCACAGGAGGCACCACTGGTACACGCCCTTGGTACCTATAGTCAATGCCTGCGCTGCAGTAGGGTGCGCTGATTGGCGCAAAGGGCTGTGAACCGCCCGCTGCGTCGCTCCACCCTGACTGGTACTCCTGGCGTGACCCCCAGGAGTCCCACTCGCCGCCGGCTGCTGTAGATGTGTCCGACTGTCGAACCCGCCCACGGCGGTCCTTGAGAACTCGGCCCCCCTCCAAGAGACCTTCCTCAAGCCAATTTCCTCCCTCCAGCTTGCGAGGGAGAAAAACTCCTAGCTCTGCACACGGGAGCTTTACGTTGGTGCCACCGACATGGAAGCCGGCGTGAACACTTCCCATGAAAATATTGCCACGAGTCATATTCTCGCCGATCTCCATCGCGCACTCCCACTTGTCGTCGCGCCCTCCCGGTCCGTCGCTGTCGCAGACGAGGGCTGCTAGGCGTTGAACATAGGCCCCGAAGGCCAACTTCTTGCTTGCCTTGCCCCTCTTGTCGAGCCAACCCCGCACCATCACCGACATGGGATTGCAATGAGATGGACTCACGATGGCATTGAAGAGCCACCGCAAGTCCACATCGGTGACGTTGCTGGAGTCGACCTTGTCGCCTATGCGCGCCGCCAACCACCGATGGAAGACTTGAATGGTCAGGTTGCGGATGTTTCCGCGCTTCATCTCCTCTATGAACGAGAGCCGCCTCCAAAAGGAGTCCAACTCCCCACGTCCCAAGATACCAGCGACGTCGGCGTCGGCGTCGAAGCCGAAGGCTTGAGCCGCCGCCTCCATGGTCACCGTGTGGCTGATGTCGCGGACGCGGAAGTTGACGACCTCGCTACCGTCTTCGACGGTGCCAAGCCTCATCGTAGAACCAACCTCAATGACGACGTCGAGGTTGTAGTCCATGGGGAGGAGGTGGAAATCCACCCAGTCGAGGTTGTCTAGCATCCTTCTTAAATCCTCCCACATGACGATCGAGGTGAGGAAGGTCTCGTCCAGGTCGAAGTTGGGGACGCACCTTCCCCTCACTATGAGGTAGTGCTGCTGGTCCTCCGCCCTCAGGAGGGCGAAGTCCTCCTCCACAGTGCACGGCATGAATGTCGGCGGCGGTGATGATGTGGAAACCCCACGGCTTGCCGCCGTTTGGCTCCTCGTAGCACGCCCTGTTGGAAGGGACGCGCCGGAGACGGAGTGGCGGGCGCGGACCTTGTATGTCGCCGCCGTCGAGCCGGTGGATGCACCACCTACTGACATGTCATCGCGAGCGTCGGAGCCACCCCTCGCCGAGGAGTTACCGCTCGACTCGCTGCTGCCATCGGAACTGCTCCCCCGGCGCAGCCTCTTGCCCAACTTGCCGACGGAGGAGCGGAGATGATCCATCTGTGAGGAATGCGGAACGTGAGCGAGATCGTGGGTAGTGGGGAAGGTGGAGAGATTATCGGGATGGTGTGTCGAATGGGGGCGCGTGGCCTCCCTTTTGTAGTGTGGGAAACTTCCAGGAGAAGGAACCGCCATAAAATTTCAAAATTTGAGAGCGCGCCGATCGGCACGAGTATTGCACCGATCGGCACAATTCATATTTTGAATGCTCTGACCACTCTGATGCTTGATTCCCCTCCTTCATGTCGCTTCCTGGCAAATCATGTTGGTTGGCAGGGGAACAGCATGGAACCCTGATGTCTTGTTGGCGGCCCCGATGGGCGCGCCGTCTCCTTTTCAGCTTTAGGTCAATTCCGTGTTTCTTCTATACTGCACACCTGCATACTAATCATACCTATTCCTCAAAATCAATGCCTGCCGCCTTTGTCGCTCATTTGGGAACATCATGGGTACCCACGCCGATCGGCGCAGAAGGGCGCCGAACGGCGCAAGTCCCTTGCACCTCATCTTTAGGTCCGATGCTGATTCTGATGCCTCGTGTTCATCTCTTTCACCTAACTTCCACTTCTCCAATGTTCCTGTAGTATTGGGATACATGTCGAGGCTCATCTGGTGACCGCGCCGATCGGCGCTGACTCGCGCCGATCGACGCGACGTCCGTTTTTGCTTTTGGCCCCTCGCTTCTTCGCTAGATGTTGTCTTCATTCTTGAAAATAGCTCTGTCTCCGAAAATTATTGTGCTGGTTTAGCACTCCTTCAATTCTTGGCGTCGTCGGCCTTCTGTCCTGACTTAGGCAATGCTGAGCCGATCGGCGTAGATGTGCACCGATCGGCGCAAGCTTTGTTCCTTCCTGTTTTTGGTCTTTTTTTTATATTCCTGCATTGTTAGTCTACAGTATATATATACACAATTTTGCACGAATAAACAGACAACGCAAGAGCACACAAGAATTAAGCACATACTTTTCTAATTTTTTTTATTTTATTTGGGAGATTATTTTTATCACAAGCAAGCAAATTTAAAAAAAAACACCGGGTTGCCCTCCCAGTCAACACTAATTAACAAAATGAAATGGGTTGCCCTCCCATAAGCACTAAATAACTTCTAAATCTCCCGATCATTGGGTTGCTTCCCAAGAGCGCTCTAGTTATTTAGAGGTCAAAGAGCTCGACCTCCCCAGAAACAATCAATCCTTAGTGTCTCGGTGCGGGATGTGAGGCCGCGACACTACAAGGTTATCTTATCTCCATGGTTCATATAGCTTGGACGACCTATCCATATGATAGGCGTAGAGTGCCCGATCTTTCGGCGAGTGGAGATAACTTCGATTTGGTGGATGTTGACCCTCACGATCCGACTACGACGAGCAAGCCGAAGCGCCAATGCAATCGCTGAACCAACTTCCAGAGGATATTAACCTTGCGGTAAACAAGATCAACCTGATCACGAGGATCAATTCTTACGCGCAATCGAAGAACGAGCAAGAATTAGAGGCGAGCAATCTGATGTATTGCACGAAGGTGGAGTTCTGAATTCACGTCGAGAGACGGATGTATAGCTAAGCTAAACTTAAAACAAAACTCAAAGATTACAAGGGGCGCAGCCCTTGACTATATAGGGGGAGGACGAGGCATCTAGGGCCGGCTGAAGTGGAGAGGCGCGCGGTGGAGAGGGAGTCGTGCGACTTGGGCCACGTGGGCCTTCGAGCGACATCATCCTGGGCTGTCGTTCCTTAGCATCAAAACCGTCTTCAATTCCTGGGCTCGAGCTCTAGTGATTGGGCCCTTGTACGTCGTCGTCTCGTTAGAAGATGGATCCGTAACTCGAGGAGGCGCGACGACGAGAGGTGGAGGCGTGACAGCTTGGTTTGGCGCGCCATCTTCTGTCGTCATTATTCGTATGTCGTTGATGTCCTCATCATCCTCCCCTTCTTGAAGTGAAGTCGTCCTCGACGGCAACTCATCATCCTCACCCAAGTATGGTTTCAAATCTGCAACATTAAAACTAGTGGAAACACCAAACTCTATGGGCAAGTCAAGAACATAAGCATTATCGTTAATCTTGGTTAGCACTTTAAAAGGACCAGCAGCACGAGGCATCAGTTTAGAACGACGCAAAGTAGGAAATCTATCTTTACGCAAGTGCAACCAAACCAAATCACCAGGTTCAAAAGAAATATGTTTTCTACCTTTACTACCAGCAACTTGATACTTTTTATTAGCAATGGCAATGTTGTGTTGTGTTTCTTCATGCAATTGTTTCATGTGATCAATATGAGCAAGAGCATCAAGATGTGGTTCATCCTCAGCATCAATAGCAAACAAATCAATAGGCGCCTTAGGAACATAGCCATAAACAACCTCAAAAGGACACATCTTAGTGGCAGAATGTGTAGCACGATTATAAGCAAATTCAACATGAGGTAAACAATCTTCCCAGCGTCTCAAATTTTTATCTAAAAGAGCTCTAAGCATAGCAGACAAAGTTCTATTTACTACCTCAGTTTGCCCATCAGTTTGAGGATGACAAGTAGTACTAAACAGCAGCTTAGTTCCTAATTTATTCCAAAGAGAACGCCAAAAATGACTAAGAAACTTAGCATCACGATCAGAGACAATTGTTTTAGGAATTCCATGCAATCTAACAATCTCTCTAAAGAACAATTCAGCAACATTTGAGGCATCATCAGTTTTATGACAAGGTATAAAGTGAGCCATTTTAGAGAAACGATCAACAACCACAAAAATACTGTCCCTCCCCTTCTTAGTGCGAGGAAATCCCAAAACAAAATCCATCGAAATATCATGCCAAGGAGAAGAGGGAACAGGCAAGGGCATATACAAACCATGATTACCCAAATGAGATTTAGCTTTTTGACATGTAGTACAGCGTGCAACAAGGCGCTCAACATCACGGCGCATCCGTGGCCAAAAGAAATGGTCGGCCAACACCTCATGTGTCTTGAAAACTCCGAAGTGACCCATAAGACCACCTCCATGCGCCTCCTGTAACAACAAAAGACGAACCGAGCTAGCTGGAATACACAGCTTGTTAGCACGAAACAGGAACCCATCCTGCATATGAAATTTGCCCCAAGGTTTGCCATCCTCACAATGCATCATAATATCATAAAAATCAGCATCATTCACATATTGATCTTTCAAAGCTTGCAAACCAAAGATTTTAAAGTCTAATTGGGACAGCATCATATAACGACGAGACAAAGCATCGGCAATCACATTTTCCTTCCCGTTTTTATGTTTAATGATGTATGGAAAAGATTCAATAAATTCAACCCATTTAGCATATCGACGATTCAGATTAGTTTGGGTTCTAATATGTTTCGAAGCCTCATGATCAGAATGAATAATAAATTCGTAAGGCCATAAATAATGCTGCCACGTTTGCAAAGTTCTTACTAAAGCATAAAGTTCTTTATCATAAGTGGAATATTTAAGAGCAGCACCACTTAACTTCTCACTAAAATAAGCAATGGGTTTATGATCTTGCAACAAAACAGCACCCAAACCAATTCCACTAGCATCACATTCCAATTCAAACACTTTATCAAAATTAGGCAATTGTAAGAGAGGAGCATGAGTTAACCGTTCCTTTAAAGTGTTGAATGCGTCGTCTTGTGGTGCGTCCCACTCAAATGGCGCACCCTTCTTGGTCAGCTCATGTAATGGTGCAGCAATAGAACTGAAATCCCGCACAAAACGACGATAGAAGCCTGCAAGACCAAGAAAACTGCGAACCTGTGTGACCGTCGTCGGTTGGGGCCAACTCTGAATGGCGTCCACCTTGCTGCTATCGACCTCAATGCCCTGTGGAGTAACAACATATCCAAGAAACGAAACACGTTGCGTGCAAAAAGTGCATTTTTCCATGTTCCCAAACAAGTGAGCAGCACGCAAAGCATCAAAAACAGCACGCAAATGATCTAAATGCTCATTCATGGATTTGCTGTATATAAGGATATCATCAAAATAGACAACAACAAATATTCCAATGAAAGGCCGAAGAACTTCATTCATTAAGCGCATAAAAGTGCTAGGAGCATTAGACAATCCAAACGGCATAACCAACCATTCATACAAGCCAAATTTAGTTTTAAAAGTCGTTTTCTATTCATCTCCTAATTTCATTCTTATTTGATGGTAACCACTACGCAAATCAACCTTAGAAAAAATTGTGGCACCACTAAGTTCATCAAGCATATCATCAAGGCGTGGTATAGGATATCGATAACGAATTGTAATATTGTTAATTGCACGACAATCTACACACATACGCCAAGAACCATCTTTCTTAGGAACAAGCAAAACAGGAACCGAACAAGGGCTGAGAGACTCACGAATGTAACCTTTATCAAGCAATGCCTGCACTTGACGCTGAATTTCTTTCGTCTCCTCAGGATTTGTGCGGTACGGGGCGCGATTAGGAAGCTGTGCGCCTGGAATTAAATCAATCTGATGTTCTATGCCACGAATAGGAGGAAGACCCGGCGGCAATTCAGTGGGAAAAACATCTTTATAGACGTGCAAAAGGTTAGCAACAGCAGGAGGAATATGCAACATAGGCGCCTCATCTAGTGAAACAAGCATACGAGAGCAAACTAGCGCATAGCAAAGCAGATTAGCATCATGTAATTCATCGAAATCAGCACGTGTAGCAAGCAAGATAGGGTTATTCAATTTGATCTCATGTTGAACAGGTGTAACAGGAGGCGATGTAACCAATTTTGCAGCTTTTGTCGCTCGAGCAATATCATCTTTAAGAACTTGTTCAGGTGTCATAGGATGAATAACAATTTTCTGACCCTTGAACATGAAGGAATAATAATTGGAGCGACCATGATGAACACTATCAACATCATATTGCCAAGGACGGCCAAGCAACAAAGAGCATGCTTCCATTGGAACAACATTACAATCTACAAAATCAGAACAGGCGCCAAGAGAGAAAGGAACACGTACCGAGCGCGTTACCTTTATTTTGCCACCATCATTAAGCCATTGAACGTGATAAGGATGTGGATGCTTCCTTGTTGGCAATGACAACTGCTCCACCAAGGTCGTACTAGCCAAATTGTTGCAACTGCCACCATCGATGATTATACGGACCGCTTGTTCTTGCACAACGCCTTTGATATGAAAAATGTTGTGGCGCTGATGCTTTTCATCCTGAACGACCTGTGTACTAAGAACACGCTACACAACAAGAGTGGCATACCTGTCGCCGGCACTAGAGTCGACATGAAGCTCCGTATTATCTGCATGATTAGTGGCAAGCATAGTCTGCTGAATATCCTCAGAATCACTAGCAGAAGAATACCCACCGTCGTCACGAATCAACATAGTTCGTTTATTTGGACAATCGCGTATCACATGACCAAATCCTCAGCAACGGTGACACTGAATATCATGAGCTCGTCCAGACGACGAGGAGGACGGCACGAACGAGGCAGATTTGGCCGTGGATGGAGCACTCGACTTGGACGTGGTCGACGAGTGGTCGCGCGACGTGGAAGGAGGTGTCGACCGTGGAGCTGAAGGCGTCTTGGACCCTACAAAAATGTTAGGTCTTGACGAAGATTGTCGATCCTGCACTTCACGTTCAGCTTTACAAGCATATTCAAATAAGGTGGTCATATCATCATAATGCTTATAATCAAGAATATTCTGAATTTCACGATTTAACCCACCCCTAAAGCGAGCCATAGCAGCATCATCCAGTTCAACTAAACCACAGCGAATCATACCCTTTTGCAAAGCTTGATAATAATCCTCTACGGAAAGTGAACCTTGTTGAAAACGCTGCATTTGATTAAGCAAATCTCTAGCATAATATGACGGCACAAAACGATGACGCATAGCAGCTTTTAATGCCGTCCAAGTGGCTGGAATATTATCAGGATATCTTTGTCTATACTCACGCCATCAAAGTAAAGCAAATTCAGTAAATTCACTAATAGCAGCCTTAACTTGTAAATTAGCAGGAATATCATGGCATGCAAATTTTTGTTCAACCTCTAATTCCCAATCAAGATAAGCACCCGGATCATATTTGCCATTAAAAGTGGGAATACGAAATTTTATTTTGGCAAAAGAATCATTAATAGGAACACGTACCCTACGAGCACGACCACGGCGATTGTCGTTGTCCTGCTCGGTGTCGGCGCCATAGTCACGTGCATGTTGCAACTCCGTGAGCTGCGTCGTCATGGTCCCAAGCTGCGTCGACATGGCCTCAAGACGAGTCATGATCGTCGCGAGCGTGGTGCGGGCAGCCGTATCAGCAAGGTCCAGTTGATCAAAACGCTCATTCGACGAAGTGACCGTAGAGTCAAGTCTCTCGTGCATCGTCTTCATGTCGTTTTGTAGACCATCTACCTGTGCTTGGACATCCTGGAGGGTGAGCTCCTCTGACTTCGAGCTGTTTTCTGCCATAGAAACACAAGCAATACAAAAAGCGGGATCCTACAACGAGAGGTGAGTGGTGGATGAAAAGCTCAATCAAAAAGCTGTTATCAAATTCTTACCCGTCCTTACCAAGCACGCAAGCGTGAACTGCAACCACAGGTAAAACCGGTGAAAGATTGGTGGAGCGATTGCGTGGTGAAACAAAAACCTGCTCGTAGTAGAAAATTTGTGGGGCTAGGAGGCCGCACTCAATCCAAGGGTTAGCACAATTCAAACAATAACTGCAAAGCTGAATAATGGTGCTAAACGTGAAAAGATTGCTGCCGGTACAAGTGCAAGAGGAAGGAAAAAGGATCAAAACAAAGTGCAGCAAGAACGCGTCGCCTGTGTTGCTCGGCCGCTCTTTTTTTTCTCTTTTTTTTTCTTTTTTTTCTCTTTTTTTTTCTTTTTTTTTCTTTTTTTTATACTTTTTGCTGAAAATATAAACAATGAGACCTCAAATAAGCAATTAAGCACAAGCGCTTTTTTTTTGAGGCAGGGGTAGAACGGTAATAAAAAGACAGGGCGAGGCGAGCGGGTCACGACGTAACCGAGTAAGACTCGATCAGCGAGGCGAGCGGGACACACGAAACCGAACAGAACTAAACACAGGGCGAGGCGAGCGGGTCACGACGTAACCGAGTAGGACTCGATCGTCGAGGCAGTGATTGACCCGGACTCACGGTGCAGTGGAAAAATTTGGCAAGCCAGACGGGGTAAACAGGTGCGGCGGAAAACGAACTGTGGTGGTGAAAACACGCGGCACGGCGGAAGGATACGACGATGATAGGAAGAAAACGATGAAACACAGTGTACCAGCAACGATCAAAAGCGAAAGCACAACAACTCAACAACGTAAATTATTGAACGAAAGTGCATGGCTCAAAACCGTACTGGGGTAAACTTTTTTTTTTGTAGTTTTCTTTTTATGTGGACTTGGATAAAACTCACCGAGAAACACTGGAATCTGATACCACTTGATAGGTGTAGAGTGCCCGATCTTTCGGCAAGTGGAAATAACTTCGATTTGGTGGATGTTGAACCTCACGATCCGACTACGACGAGCAAGCTGAAGCGCCAATGCAATCGCTGAACCAACTTCCGGAGGATATTAACCTTGCGGTAAACAAGATCAACCTGATCACGAGGATCAATTCTTACGCGCAATCGAAGAACGAGCAAGAATTAGAGGCGAGCAATCTGATGTATTGCACGAAGGTGGAGTTCTGAATTCACGTCGAGAGACGGATGTATAGCTAAGCTAAACTTAAAACAAAACTCAAAGATTACAAGGGGCGCAGCCTTTGACTATATAGGGGGAGGACGAGGCATCTAGGGCCGGCTGAAGTGGAGAGGCGCGCGGTGGAGAGGGAGTCGTGCGACTTGGGCCACGTGGGCCTTCGAGCGACATCATCCTGGGCCGTCGTTCCTTAGCATCAAAACCATTTCAATTCCTGGGCTCAAGCTCTAGTGATTGGGCCCTTGTATGTCGTCGTCTCGTTAGAAGATGGATCCGTAACTCGAGGAGGCGCGACGACGAGAGGTGGAGGCGTGACAGCTTGATTTGGCGCGCCATCTTCCGTCGTCATTATTCGTATGTCGTTGATATCCTCATCACCATACATCCCCTCCAATTACTTTCGACGCCTCGATGCCACGGTGTCTTGTATCTCTTCACTTCATCAATAGCACGGCGCTCTTCTCCCTTTGGGCAAAACTTGAAAAAGTAGGCAGTCCCACTTATATCGAAGCTTATCTCACCACTCCCAACATCAATACTTGCCTTTGCTGTCCTCAAGAAGGGTCTGCCTAAGATCAACGGGATCCTTGTCCTCTTATCCATGTCAAGCACAATAAAACCAACAGGGACGATATGATCTCCAATTTGAATAGGCACATCCTCAGCAATTCCATCAGGGAAGCGTACCGATTGATTGGCTAACTCCAAACACTTACCCGTAGGCTCTAATTCAGGCAAATTGAGATTTATGAATATATGACGGGGCATAACACTTACGCTTGCTCCAAGATCGCACAAGCACCTATCAAATATCTTTGTTCCAATCATGCATTTGATGCTTGATGATCCAGGGTCGGGTTTCTTCTCCAGTGCAACATCATTGATTGCCGCCGTTAGTTCCTTAGTGACCTTCACAACCTCCTCAGAAACTAGAGACTTCTTGTTTTGCATCATGTCCTTAATGTACTTGGCATAGGTGGGAACTTGGATAGCATCAACAAAAGGGACATTAATGTAAAGCTTCTTCATAATATCGACAAATCTTGCAAACTGCTCGTCGTGTTGTCGTGCTCTTTCTGTCTTCGTCAGGAGTTGAGTATCTAGAAACATGGCAGAGCCATGCTCTTCTGTCTCCACACCTATCTTCAGACCAGAGAGGTCATCATCCTCCTTGAGCCGATCGGTGCTTTCAGGGAGCCAATCAGCTCCGACAGGGTCATCGCGCCGATCGGTGCCGGGTGTGCGCCGATCGGCGTGGGGCTTCTTTGCTCCCGCAGAGTGTTCTGGATCTTCTGTTTGTTTTCCTGATCGCATAGCTATTGCCTTCAACTGTTCTGTAGACATTGTAGTGCCAAGAATAGCCCCCTTATTGCCTTGAATGACTTGCGATAGCTATCCCATCTGTTGCTCCATAATCTTGATATGCTTCAAAATCTGCTCGTTGGAGCTCCCAATTTCTATCACCTTGTTATTAACTCTCTCAAGGACATGATCAATCTCCTTGAATCTAGCTTGATTGTCCTTGTTGATCTTCTCTTGAGCTTGGAAGAACTCATGACATTGGAGACGAAGTGGGATAGAGTTTTGCATGGACGAACTAGGAGAGAAAGAACTCCTTTGTTGTTGATATTGGGGCTTCCATCCACTATTTTTCATATATTCTAACATCTTCATCTCTTTAGGGCAATCTTTCTGCACATGACCAAATTCTCCACACTCACTACATGTTGAGCGTGATTCTGCCAGCTTGTGTGTCTCTTCCTTAGGGATATGAAGATTATTGTCCAACCTTCTTTGAATAGCATCGAGGCGATCTATAATCAATTCTTTCTGAGTCTTCTCAATCACACTTTTCGCTACTCCTTTTGAAGGTTGCAAATTCCTTGAGCTTCTCTCACCATCTCACGATTGATTTTCAACTAACAACTTGATAAAATTCTTAGCTTCGGTGGGGGTTTTTGACATGAATGAACCTGCAGCTGAGGCGTCCAAATGTTGACATGACAAAAGGTTCAATCCTGTATAGAACTTCTCAACAACTTCTCCAAGTGTCAGACCATGATGAGGGCATGCATCCATATGCTCATTGTATCTTTCCCATGCTTCTCCAATGCTCTCATCAATATTCTGCTTAAATCCAAGAATCTTATTTTTCAAAGCTTGAGTCTTACCGGGGGGGAAGTATTTGGCCAAGAATTCAGCTGCTAATGTGTTCCACACCGTTTCACTGTGTTTTCCAATCCATTGTACCATTGCTTAGGGCGTCCAACTAGAGAGAAGGGGAACAGCCTTACACACACTTGATCTCCTATCAATCCCGCTATCTTGAATGTACTGCAAACTTCAAGGAAGTGTTGCAAGTGATGATTGGGATCTTCTGAACATGTGAACGGTTGTTGCGCCACAATTCCAACATATCTCTCCAATTGGTACGGAAGTTGATCTTGAGCTTCTTGGAAATCTGTCTTGACAATACTAGTCAATTGTGGCTTAAGACGATTAACCATAGGTACCTCTGCCATCTCCTCTTCTTCTTGCTCTTGAACTGAGTCTTCTATTGTGAATAATACTCAAGGTGTTACGCGGACTGCTTCCGAATCTCCAAGTGACTTGCTTCTCTTCTCTGCTGTTCTCTTCTTGTGAAAGAGTCTTTCTAGATCATCGGCGTAATTAGAGGGTTTGTTTGACTTAGGACCGTCCATACCTGTTAGTTTCACTTAACAGAATATATGTACTAAAGATACAAGTAAAGCACAACGACGAAACACTAATACATCAAACAATGTTTAAAAACCTGCTATGGTCCCTAGCAACGGCGCCAAAAAAAGGGTAGCTTGTTGGTCGTATCTACGCACCCACTTATATACCGCAAGAGGACGGTGTACGATTGTAACACTTTTTCCCTTGAATTTAGTATTCCAAGGTTTATCGAATCCACTAGGACCTTAGGGATTTATTAAACAAAGTTAACAGTAAAAGATCTAGTCAAGGCTACTGTCAAGGTCAGGTTGCATGAGGGGGAGACTGGCCAGCGCAAAGGTGCGCCAGACAGTAAATCTGTCGTTGCGCCGATCGGCGTAGGAGTCGACCCGATCGGCACACTAGTGAAACTAAGTCAAAGTGTGCGAGATCTAGTGAATCTGGGGTTGCGTCAATCGGTGCAGGAATTGAGCCGATCGGCACACAGGTGGATCTGTGGTGGCACCGATCGACGCAGGGATTGAGACGATCGGCACACCAATGAGTCTACGCCAAATTGTTCCAGATCTTGTAAACCTATGCCGATAAGTGAGTAGCCAGATATCTACTAGTGAGATCGTAACTAAATAGTCTAATTGAATAGCATCATAATGGGTAATTACATGGATCAATGAAAACCTATAATGAGTAAGAACACCCTGCTTTCCGAGCGGCTCCCTATTAATCATATCGGGGAGGAAACTCTTAATCGCGCGAGTATCTTACCTTACTCAACTATCCAATAGTGCTGCGCAGGCTTAGTGCTGTCATCGTTAAACCACACTACTGGCATCATCAAGCAACCATAATCAATATAATGTCCGAATACTATCCTAATCACCACAATTAGGATAATATCTACTTACTTAGCCTAGAACTAAGCAATTGGAATAAGCACATGCATGATTATAGAATCAAGATAGACAAATCACCAAAACCATCATCGACATATTCAATCATCCTTGAGATACATAGAGTAAGATTCATCCCCGTCGAGATGGCCTACCTTGACGGATCAACTCTTGACTCAAATGGTTCTTGAAACTCAACTAGAGATCTATTCTAACAGGGCAAGCCCCGGTGGCTCTAACTCACGGATCTGGTGTGCCTCTGTCACCCCACTCCCCCTTCTACGGCGAGGGTTTACAAGTATTTATAGGGGTTCTACTCGTAAAGGACTTGGTTTCTAGCAAATAAGGTGGTTGCGCCGATCGGCGTAGGATTGCGCCGATCGGCGCAAGCCGTGTCTCTTCTGATTTCTTTCCCAAGTCGGTTCCTCTGCCTTCCACAGCTGCCATGTGGACCTTTTCCTTCGAGATAAAGTCTTGTACTGCACGTTAAGATCTTGGAGTTCCATAAATCTTCTTGAAGTTCCATAATTCTTCTTAGACAAATATCTTCAAGTGTCTTGCGCAGATAAACTTCCATAAACATGTGGAATGGGCCTCGGTCACTTCTGTGGGTCAAAACACCCTTGCGCCGATCGGCTCATGGGCTGCGCCGATCGGCGCACTGGGCTTCTTCAGTGCTTTTCGTCGGCTCTGGACTCCTGTCGTCTCTATCATCGTATTAATCACCAATTTTACCTGTTTCTGCAATAAAGCTCCAAAACAACGCATATACAAATATATAGGCAATATCACAGGTAAATGGCCTAAATTAATATCAATTATGCTCTAATTGGGATAATATTCACATATAAAAGGGGCACTTGGGAAGTGTCAACAGCGATGGCGGCGGCGGCGGTTCAAGCGGGCCTGGCGGCCCGGCTAGGCCGAGCCGGGGCACAGGTGAATTTTTTTTATTTTTTTAAAAACCCGTAGCGGCGGATGACAATGTCACCCGTCATTATAGTATGATTTTCATCAGCGGTTCGTTTCTTCCACTGATTACCCGCCGTAAAAAAATTTAATTTTTAGCTGCGTTTTCGTAGCGACGGGCTGGTTGGCCCGCCGCTATAGTCTATCTTAGCCCGCCGCTAAAAGCCTTTTTTGTTGTAGTGAGTGCTAATCTACTAATCACTAATCAGGAAAAAAAAGCATTCATTGTCTACTTAGTACTGTATATCTACTAATTGATAGATTAATCACTCGAATTTAAGGATCTAGACTAGGGTCCAGTCTTGCAAGTGGCCAGGCACGCTGCTTCGGCTCGGCCGCAATCGAGTCCGCGATCGTCGATGGACACTAAGAGAAAGACAGGGAGATGGAGAGGCCACATCACTATGATCGTCCTCAAGTTGTGTGCACCGCGTCCTATCATTTCCTGGGCGCGCGATGCGTCGTCCTTCGTGTGCCTGGGCGTGCCCGGCAGCGTATCAACGTCTGGCGGCTGGAGCTTGGTGCAGGCAAGCCGTCGTTGCCCACTAGACCGATCGTGATTTCAAAGACCAACGCGGAACGTGCAAAGGACCTAACCGGTTGGGGTGGCGTGAATGCCTGGGCCAGCCATAGGCCTGATCGACCACGCCCGGGCCAGCCATAAGCATGATAACATGCATTTTTTAAAGGTAAAGGCGTGGTGCAAATATCCATTGGCCCAATAATTCTTAATTATAAATTAATAGTCCATTAACTAAACTATTGCCTAATGATCTAGGCCTAGAAGGAAATAACATCTGAAGAAATAGGCCCAATTAAAAAATAGTGCACAGGCTCGCCTAACTACAACTACAAGGAGCCTGGCTCCATGCTGTCACACCCAGTTCCAACAACCGAAATCGAATGCATCTGTATGCGTGCCTAGGATCAAAATTTAATGCACACTGGACAATTATTATGATAAAAGAATAATATCTTTATTAAATCGATAACATTATTACAATGGTGACCCGTAGGTCAAAAGAAAAATTACATTGCAGTGAAATAAACTAAGTGTTGGCGTCCTCCAGCTCCCACAGAAAGTCGACCGGAAGACCGCATGCCTAGACTCCTGCATCGTCTTCATGGTTGTACCAACCTTCTTCTATAGCTGAGCAGCAATGTGGTATATAGCAAGGGTAAATACATGTCGTACTCAGCAAGTGGGGGAAAAGATGACATGGGGCTATAGACAATAAAGGCTTATAGGAGTGTGTTGCATGAGCTTTTAATTTCCTAAGCATCCTAATTATTAGGTGAGGTCATCCCAACCATCGATCCACAGGATCCTATCTAAGCCAAGCCCAATCCAATCCAACCCATTCCCAACCAACCAACCATAAACCATCAACTAATCTTGTGAGGGATCCAGGCTGCTCGTGATCGTGAGCACAGTTGTCATGACAGTTTACACTCTGTAGACGTTGCGCCACTTTATCCGCAAGTCGTGATTTCGTCCCTTGTTGCCAGGTGGACTAGAGTCTCCATATTGCCATGCCGGTCAAGCACTAGCACACTTTCTTAGGTGTGCGGCCAGGAGCTCACTACGAGGCTTTTACAAGGGGTCTCCTAGTACATGCTAGACACTAAGGTTTCACTCCCGTCCATAAGTGATAGCCCATCAACAAGCAGCTCATCACCTAGGAGCCCCCTCTTGAGCCATTCAGATATAAGGACAATCCTCTTGATTTCCATTCCCCGCTCCACCAAATGCTGCACCAACACTGGGAGAACTCCTAATTAATCAGCCAAGCTATTCCAGAGCAGCCTTGTGATGGTACTGTCGTCCTTGGTTACCGCTCCAAGAACCGGTTCCTAGGATCTGCAACAAGCATACCACCACTTAACATGTGCCAATGGCACCACATCCATTCCATCCAGCTTGTTGAGATCCCTAAGTTCATGTTGCTAAAAGAATTACCAAATTATCCCCAATATGACATTGTTCATTAGTCAACACTAATTCAACCCATTAACCCAATAACCAACTAAGCATGTCTACCCATAGCTAATTAAACCTCTAGTTCAAGGCGACAAGGACAAGATAAAGGAATACTAGTCAACCCTAACAATAGGTACTCATTCATTTGACACAAGCATGTAATTCTAAAATAATCATTCATAATAGGTGCAAAATGAATCAACAACACTTGCCTGAAAAATAGACATTGTTGCTCACTCATCTTGAACCTTGTCTTCATGTCTATATGTGATCCCGACGTGTATTCTCCTATTCGAGCGATTACCGACAATAAAGCAAGCAAACAAACATGAAGAACATACAACAATAGGAACTACTTGGGAATGATTCATGTCGATGACAAGGAGGGCTCACCAATGGTCTATGCAATAGGAGTAAGCTCCGGGACAACGGTGTGACGGCAGGGACGAACAACGGGCACGGTGTTGAGGTGCAACATCGACATTAGTAGTGTTTTGGCGAGACTAGAATAGCAACCTGTGGAACACGGATAGAGAAGCTCAGGGCACTCATGGTACTTGGTAGGGTGTGCTGGTGCAATAGTAAAACAATGATGATGGCTTGTTGTCTTAGTGTTGGATGCACACAGACACCTTGATCAAATTAGTGCGTTCCCAATGATTGGATGCATGAATAAAGGAGGATGTTGAACTTAAATATGTGAAATAGATGGGAACACAATAGGGACATGATTATTCAGACCTGAGGTAATAGATAATGACATGGAATAGTCAAACCACATGCACATTGTCCTACGACAGATCATATTTGGATGGCGTTTTCCATGGCTTTGGGAATCATATTGCAAAACCCTCCTGTGACAATAGTGAGAACTTGAGGGATCACAATGTGACGTGGTTCATGCATCAGAGACAACAAGAGATTGACTAGGGCGCAGATAGAATTACCATCATGTGTGCTGGACCGATCCAGAACGGGGTGCAGCAGGCAACACAATTTGGGTCACGTTCCCCGGTGTTGGGCTACATGATTCAAGGGAGACATTGAATAAACGTGTTTATACGTGTGTGGAATATGTGAAATGCAAGGTGGATTGGTTCAGAAGTCACCTATACTGGAGATCGATTGGTTGCGTCATAGTGAGGTCGTCCAGCGGAAGATCGAGCATGGATCGTGTTCCTTATTGCATCAGGGCCATTATAGGAGAACCCTATCGTGGAGATGATCCATAGGACCCTGGAACACAATTAGGAGTGTCGGTTGTATCAAGAACACCTCTGGATTGGGAGAAAAGGGGATGAATTTACTGTCACGTGCGCTGGATCCACCCAGATTAGGGAGCAGCATACATTGCGATGCAGATCTCGGAGGCATCCGATGTCCAATGGCTCTGAGCTTTGGATATGTTGTAGGGTATATCTGGGCGCACCTCTATGTCAAATTTGGCGGCATTTGGATGGGTGGATCATAGGGAACACCGACGTCAATTTGTGGCAGCATTGTTGGACGCGAGAGCAGGGTGGCGTGGCGGCAGCCTGGCGGCGTGGTGAGGGTTTGAGAGGGTGGGGAGGACGTGGGAGGGGGGCTGGTATTTATAGGAGAGGTGATGGTAGGTGGAGTAACAATATGGAAATGAATTTAAGAGGAATAAATGCATTTATTGGAGGCAAACAAGGAAGGCATAAGAAATATGGAAAGGAAATTATTCTCTTGTTCTTTCCTTATGAATGTTTATGGAAGGTGGGGCTTCTTTTCATAGAAATATTTATGGAAGGTTGAGTAAACAAAAAGAAGGTGGAAACAATGTGATTAATGTCATTAATTGCATCTTTAATTGCTCATTTTCTTTCCTTTTGATTGCACGCAATTGGTGGAATGAACTTGGATGGTCAATGTGTCTAGGTTCATCCTTGTGGTTGGTGAAGAGAATGTGGATGGTATTGAGTCGAGATATGTCCTAGTATTGTCAGAAGGAAAATACGATGAACGGTGACGCGATGATACAGAGATGAGTTGAATGATGGTGTCAACCATGCATACACATGAGTGAAGAAGAGTTAGATGACTGAGCCCCATAATTCAAAACAAAATGGATATTTGTAAAATTTAAAGGAAAAGGATTTCAAATTATCAAATTAGAATCAAATAATTAAAAACCGACAAAAATACCAAATATTAAATAAGATATAATGATTTTTTTAAATAGGAGTGGTTTTGGTACAAAATGAAATCCTTTATTTCATTGGTATACAAAATTTTTGTAAACCAAATTAAATCGTTTATTAATTCATAAAAGGTTACTAAATCATCCTTTAAACTCTTGAAATTAAAATTGTTGTTGGAAAATGGTTCACATTCCAAAATAGGAAATTTTGGGATGTGAAAATCTACCCCCTTTAACGGGAATATCGTCCCAAGATTCGGAGAGATTAGGACAAGATGCTTGGATCGGAGAGCAATGATAGACCAATATACGAGGACAGAGAAGACAAAAAGGCAAAGTTGGAATCAATCATATACGGGTTAATGGATCACACTATATGCATCAAGGATGATAGATACATTTCAGAGAAAAAATGATGGTCAAGGAAGATAGGCAGAAAGAACTTATATCACACAAAGCAAGCAAAACATGGCTCAATAAATGACGACTCACGACGATGCCTTAGCTTCATATTCAACTTACATATTAAGATCTTCAATTCTTGATGTAGAGGTACCTCAGTAGTATATCTTTTTACTTGAGTTGTTGTTGATGATGATGATCCTCTTTGACTTGGCCATCTCCTCGAACGAAAAGGTAGTACTGGAGTCGACAAACAAAATAGGATCAATGTGGCTATGGACAAGGGTAAGGATTAAAGCAAGGTGTTTGCAACAAAGAAAGAATCACACAAGCACATCACAATCAAACAACCAAATCGTAAATGCACGTAAAGCTAAGACTATTTAGGGCACCTTCCTATGTAATGGTAGGCCTAGGAGAGGTGATCCTCAAGTGAATTTATATGTAACCTATTGGCTGGGCAAATCGGTGAAACATTTTATCTTAAAACACAAGGAGAAAATGAAATAATCAAAGAAGTAGGGGAACGAAGTGGAGTTTGCAAAATTATGCTTTAAAAACCGACCATTTCTAACTAGGCTTGTGTCCGACGGTTGATATAGCTCTGATACCACTTGTCACACCCGGTTCCAATGACCGAAATCGAATGCATCTGTATGCGTGCCCAGGATCAAGATTTCATGCACACAGGACAATTATTATGATAAAAAATAATATCTTTATTAAATCGATAACATTATTACAATGGTGACCCGTAGGCCAAAAGAAAAGATTACATTGCAGCAAAATAAAGTAAGCCATGACGTCCTCCAGCTCCCACAGGAAGTCGACTGGAAGACCGCATGCCTAGACTCCTGCATCATCTTCATGGTTGTACCAACCTTCTTCTATAGCTGAGCAGCAATGTGGTATATAGCAAGGGTGAGTACATGTCGTACTCAGCAAGTGGGGGAAAAGATGACATGGGGCTATAGACAATAAAGGCTTATAGGAGTGTATTGCATGAGCTTTTAATTTCCTAAGCATCCTAATTACTAGGTGAGGTCATCCCAACCATCAATCCACAGGGTCCTATCCAAGCCAAGCCCAATCCAATCCAACCATTCCCAACCAACCATCCATAAACCATCGACTAATCTTGTGAGGGATCCAGGCTGCTCGTGACCGTGAGCACGGTTGTCATGACAGTTTTACACTATGTAGAGGTTGCTCCACTTTATCCGCAAGTCGTGATTTCATCCCCTGTTGCCAGGTGGACTAGAGTCTCCATGTTGCCATGCCGGCCAAGCACTAGCACACTTTCTTAGGTGTGCAGCCAGGAGATCACTACGAGGCTTTTACAAAGGATCTCCCAGTACATGCTAGCCACTAAGGTTTCACTCGCGTTCATAAGTGATAGCCCATCAACAAGCAGCTCATCACCCCAGGAGCCAACTCTTGAGCCATTCGGATACAAGGACAGTCCACTTGACTTCCATTCCCCGCTCCACCAAATGCTGCACCGACACTGGGAGAACTCCTAATTGATCAGCCAAGCTATTCCATAGCAGCCTTGTGATGGCACTGTTGTCCTGGGTTACCGCTCTAAGAACTAGTTCCTAGGATCTGCAACAAGCATACCACCAATTAACATGTGCCAACTGCACCACATCCATTCCATCCAGCTTGTTGAGATCACTAAGTCCATGTTGCTAAAAGAATTATCAAATTATCCCCAATATGACATTGTTCAGTAGTCAACATAATTGAACCCAACAACCCAATAAGACACTAAGCATGTCTACCCATAGCTAATTAAACCTCTAGTTCAAGGCGACAAGGAGAAGATAAAGCAATACTAGTCAACCCTAACAATAGGTATCCATTCATTTGACACAAGCATGCAATTCTAAAATAATCATTCATAATAGGTGCAAAATGTATCAAGGACACTTGCCTGAAAAATAGACATTGTTGCTCACTTCTTGAACCTTGTCTTCATGTTTACATGTGATCTCGACATGTATTCTGCTATTCGAGCGATTACTGACAAGAAAGCAAGCAAACAAACATCAAGAACATACAACAATAGGAACTAACTGGGAATGATTCATGATGATGACAAGGAGGGCTCATCAATGGGCTATGGAATAGGAGCAACCTCCAGGACAACAGTGTGATGGCAGGGATGAACAACAGGCACGGTGTTGTGGTGTAACATCGACATTAGTAGTGTTTTGGTGAGACGAGAATAGCAACCTGCAGAACACGGATAGAGAAGCTCAGGGCACACATGGTACTTGGTAGGGTGGGCTGGTGCAATAGTAAAACAATGATGATGGCTTGTTGTCTTAGTATTGGATGCACACGGACACCTTGATCAAATTAGTGCATTCCTAATGATTGGATGCATGAATAAAGGAGGATATTGAACCTGAATATGTGAAATAGATGGGAACGCAACAGGGACATGATTATTCAGACTTGAGGTAATAGATAATGAGATGGAATAGTCAAACCACATGCACATTGTCCTACGGCAGATCATATTTGGATGGCGCTTTCCATGGCTTTGGGAATCATATTGCAAAACCCTCCTGTGACAATAATGAGAACTTGAGGGACCACAATGTGACATGGTTCATGCATCAGAGACAACAAGAGATTGACTAGGGCGCGGATAGAATTACCATCATGTGTGCTGGACCGATCCAGAACGGGGTGCAGCAGGCAACACAATTTGGTCACGGTCCCCAGTGTTGGGCTGCATGATTTAATGGAAACATTCAATAAACTTGTTTATACGTGTGTGGAACATGTAAAATGCAAGGTGTATTGGTTCATAAGTCAACAATACTGGAGATCGATTGGCTGCATTATGGTGAGGTCGTTCAGTGGCAGATTGAGCACGGATCGCGTTCCATGTTGCACCAGGGCCGTTATAGAAAACCCCTATGGTGGAGATGATCATAGGACCCTGAAACACAATTAGGAGTGTTGGTTGTATCAAGAACACCTCTGGATGGGAAGAAAAGGGGATGAATTTACCGTCACGCGCGCTGGATCTACCAAGTTTAGGGAGCAGCATACATTGAGATGCAGATCCCAGAGGCATCCGATGTCCAATGGCTCTGAGCTTTGGATATGTTGTAGGGGACATCTGGATGCACCTCTATGTCAAATTTGGCGGCATTTGGATGGGTGGATCACCGGAAACGCCGATGTCGATCGGCGGCAGCATTGCTGGGACGTGAGAGTAGGGTGACGTGGCGGCAGCCTGGCGGTGTGGTGAGGGTTTCAGAGGGTGGGGAGGACGTGGGAGGGGGGATGGTATTTATTGGAGAGGTGAGGGTAGGTGGGGTAACAATATGGAAATGAATTTAAGAGGAATAAATGCATTTATTGGAGGCAAACATGGAAGGCATAAGAAATATGGAAAGGAAATTATTCTCTTGTTCTTTCCTTATGAATGTTTATGGAAGGTGGGGCTTCTTTCCATAGAAATGTTTATGGAAGGTTGAGTAAACAAAAGGAAGGTGAAAACAAGGTGATTAATGCCATTAGTTGCATGTTCAATTGCTTATTTTCTTTCCTTTTGATTGCACGCAATTGGTGGAATGAACTTGGATGGTCAATGTGTCTAGGTTCATCCTTGTGGTTGGTGAAGAGAATGTGGATGGTATTGAGTCGAGATATGTCCTAGTATTGTCAGAAGGAAAATACGATGAACGGTGACGCGATGATACAGAGATGAGTTGAATGATGGTGTCAACCATGCATACACATGAGTGAAGAAGAGTTAGATGACTGAACCCCATAATTCAAAACAAAATGGATATTTGTAAAATTTAAAGGAAAAGAACTTCAACTTATCAAATTAGAATCGAATTAAAAACTGACAAAAATATTAAATATTAAATAAGATATAATGATTTTATTTATATAGGAGTGGTTTTGGTACAAAATGAAATCCTTTATTTCATTGGTATATAAAATTTTTGTAAACCAAATTAAATTGTTTATTAATTCAAAAAAGGTTACTAAATCATCCTTTAAACACTTGAAAATTAAAATTGTTGTTGGAAAATGGTTCACATTCCAAAATGGGAAATTTATGTGACACATGCACCCCTGCTTTGCAACAATTCTCATACTCGTTGCTACTAATACGATGTGTTCCAACGTTCGTCGTATTTGGTGCTATATCTACGTCTTGTTGCATCGATTCCCATTAACGTTGCAATACTCAAGCCTCATTTGCAACACTCTGAGTTTACGTGGCTATATGTAATATTTCTTTTGCAACACCTTAGTTATGTGTGGCCATAGCACAGAGTCCATTGCAACGATCAATGCTACCTATAACAATGCTTTTGCTCAGTTGTGATATGCACATTTATTGCAACCATCATAAAAACGAGTGGCAATAACATCACTCTAAATACAACACACGCATCGCGATATTGTCTACTTATTGCAACAAGGATGTTTTAAATAGCAACAGTACCTAATTGGTGGTAATATGTCACTTTATAGCAACCAAAATCGACTATTGTCGCAATAAACCCTATGTGTTGCAACCAAAATCATGTTGTTGCGATAAAATCTGTGGCTTTAGTCGGGAAACCTTGTAGTGAAGGGAGCTGCATCAAATCTAAAACCTTGCTTCTTGTTGGTGATGGAGCCCGCTACGAGGAAGCTACAACACGACACACTTGATTTTTCATGTCTAAGACACAAAAATCCAAGTGTGGGGGAGTCAGTAAGTGCCTGGAAGTAAGTTCTATCATTACCTAATTCAATCTTGGTTTAGAGATGATGCTAGCACCTATGCCTTCACAAAAAAAAAAGATAAATTTGTGACTCTATTGAGCCCATAAAGTCGTAGAGTCATTTTTTTCCTTTTCACCCTTGTTCTTGTTTTGTTCAATAAAAAGGCAAGCACCAAAACAAGTGTGGGGGATGACTCACGACTTACAAACAAGCAAACACGACGAAACATGACAAAAACTATGATGAACATCGTTGCATCGACCACCTGGAAAAAACTGAGCTATGAGGGTCCACCAGAGCTTCTAGTCGGCCGACTAGGCATTGGCCCACCTCTGGCCCATCTTCGTACCATGGTTTGCTTTGCTCATCTTCTACTCTTATCCTTCCCTGTTTTGAGTTGATTTGTACCAAACAATCGTATAATCTTAAAATCAATTTGAACAAGCTGTGCAAATCCCTAAGAAAATAAAACAAGACTTAGATTGATAAGATTTACATGCTTCTATCTCTATGTCATGCTTGTTGCTTGTTTGAATATTCATTAGGAACCCATGCATCCAAAATAGTTGAATCTTGAGATATGGTAGACTTTAGGAATTCATTGCTTCATGTTGCTCATCATCCATAGAAATTTTTGAAAATATAAAATCTATAAAGTCTACTTCTCATGTGGTTGCAAATTACCTACCAGAGCCATATGATGTTCCAAATGAATAAACCTATTGCATATGCTGCTTGATGATTTCATTGAACTTTGTCAAATTGTTGTGACCCTAGGCAGTTGCTCATTATGTTTTATGTCCTGAGTCATGTGCACATCTCATATCACCATCCACAAAATAAAAGACTATCTTTATGATTGCTCTCTACCAAAGAAGGAGAAGGAGAAATGATTCATGCTCCATGAAGAGTAAGACAAAAAAAATAAAATTAGGCTCCATTAAGAGCTTGACACAAAAGTAGCCATATGCCTTCTAAATAAAGGAGAAGTATAAAAGACTCTCCATTGCTTTATTCCATCAATGTGCACATGCTTAGTCATAACTCATGATTTGCTTTCTGTCCTTGGATCCGGTTTTTGACTTATTGATATATGAGACACAAGTATGCCTCACTTTTTCCCTACCATGAGCTACACAAAAAGCCTATTTGTAAAAGTAGGAAAAAAAGGCAAGTTACAATGCCTTGGTGAGGATAATACAACCACTTGAGCGTTCTAGAGAAATCATATGAGGAGTAAGACTCAGTTTCCATATTCTAAAAAAAATATTTTGATAAAACCCCAAGGGTGAGCAGCAAAACATAAGCAGGGATCTCCTGAAATCAAGACCGTTCCAACTCTCAACTATCCAACGTAGGCATGCTAGCCACTTCATAGACACAAGTACATGTATGATGTACAAATATTATTTATCTCTATTCAATTAAAAGTCCATGTTCCACCTTAGTCCTTATGCTTTCACTCAGAACGAGTAAAAGGCTAAGTGTGGGGTTCTTGTTGATGGTCCTTAAGTACCAAATTTGACCATCAATTACCAGCATTAAAGAGCTAAAATAATGAACCAACATAGTGGTAGGAATTTATTACTAATGAATTCCACAAGTGTTGATGAATATTTGAGTGCAGGTGAAGTATCCACGAACTTAAGGAATATCCATATCATCAATCCAAGAAAATACAGATCCGCCAATCAGGAGCCAGCACAAGGATTGCATATGTGGATACACAAGATTCCTCGTGCAACTCAGAAGAACACCAACATAAAATAGGAGTAGGCCCACCTATTAGCCACCCAGCAAAAGCACAAGGCCAAAGGGCCTAGGGTCAGGTCGGCCAATCTCCCCCCCCCCCCCACCCCACCAACCGCCCCCCCCCCCCACCCCGGTCTCTAGACCTATAATTTAGGAGACTTGGCCCGGGCCTCCATGTGATGCTTCCTCAGTGAATTCCTAAAGTCGGTGTATGGCGGTTCCGTGGCGGTTACTCCTTATTACCAACCTTTGGGCCCTATATAAAGAGAGGAGGTGTTTCACTTCAACACATACATCAAATATATGAGAAAGAAGAGCCACACTCCAAATATGCTAGTACTACTAGTTTAGTACTTAGAATAGGGAGAGAGTGAGGAAAAGTCTAGGAGTGGAGCCTTGTATGTGGGCTCTCTACTCCAACCTTGTGCCTGGTCGGAGCCTTGCCTTAATTAGTAAGTCTTCGAGTTTATTTATCTTCTTGAGTTATCTTATTTAAATAAGTTGTATGCTCATTTACTTGTGGGTTTGAAGTCCTATCTTGCATATGTCGTTTAATCTTATACTAGTTGGACTAAATAGTGATTAATAACTTAGGCGTGGTGCTTAGGTTAGAGATCATCTTTGATCACCTTGTAATCCATGGTTTGTAGAGGTAGGTAGTAGGGGGTGACAGCCCTATCTATCCATTGTACTCCTCCACGTTCGGTTGCGAGGTGTGTCCAAGACAAAGTTGTCTTGTATATGTCAGGCATGAATCCATACACAAAACAGCAATTAGAGCCTCAACCTTATTTATTTAGGAGCTTGTCCATAGATAAACCTCTCTATCCAACACCAACAATTATATCTTGTGTCCTTGGACTGACTAGTATTTAGGATTTACCTATATTGTTCCTTGCATTGATAACCCTTGGAATACTCCGTGGGGAAGTGCTACAATGGTATTTTCATGCGCTTGCGGATTAGTCTGTGATCGTTAAAAATATCAACATTGTTTCAAGATATCCTCCCCCAGCTACTTTGACATTGTAAGAAGAAGATGTTAACACTTCACAATTTGTTTTGCTTGCAAATGATGAGTCTATGAATGTATTAGTGCTGCCACTGTCAACAAAAGCCACTGCTTTTTGGCCACCAATGTGTACCAGTAGTGAGAATGTTGCTGCTGATGATAACCCCTCTCCTGTTGTGGCAGAAATTGTCATAATGCCAGCTTGGTTGCCTTGTTGCTCTACATTTTCTTGTTCCTCCTGTTGCTGCTGTTGATTTTCTTCTTCCACAGCTTGCTCTACTCCTAGCCAGCTTTCTAGATCCATGGCCATTGCATTCACTGCTCCTTGAAATTTGCACACATTCCTGTGCTTAGGAGTCCAAGATTTTGTTGGCACCGGAATTTGGACCGGCCCGGTGATCAGAGGCGCGGAGAGAAAATCGGCCAAGTCAAAGAAGTCCAATGGTCGAAGGGAATAAAGTGGGCCCAATAGGATTTATTTTATCTTTTCTGTTTTAGATAGATTTTGTTTAGTAATAAATCTAGACGGTTTGTTCGTTTGGAAACTGAAGAGTCCTGATCGACTCAGGTAAGAACGCCTTGCACAGGGCTATAAATATGTAATAGGGTCGATACAAAAAAGGTTAACACTTTCATTCAATATGATTTGACGCATCGCCACCCTTTTTCTATTCAAAAAATCCTAGTCTTGTGTGGGCTGCATCGGCTTCGATCTTGGTGAGAGACTTGGATTAGTCATCTTTGGTAATTTCATCGACTTCAACTAGTACTTTCTTATTAATTTGATATTCCCTAAAATTGCTAGCTATCCGGTAATTAGATTTTTATCGTGTTTGTTCTATCGACTTCGTATTGTAGTACTGTCTTGGTTAGGTCTGATTTGCTGTGATTTTAGTAGGTTTTATGAAGCCAGTTTAGATCTATTACTCGAGTCACTTTATTGATTTTACCTATAATTAAAGGGTATCTAGATCTATTTTACTTTGTTTGAGCACTGTCTCGATTAAGTTCAATCTGCTTAAACCAGCGAGGCTGCATCAATTTGACCTCTTGCTGAGTCGATAGAACTAGGTCCGATCCGATAGTAGGTAGAGTGGATACGGTTCTATTGGGATGTTTAGCCAATGTTATCACGACCCGATCGACTTCATTGCACTTCATTTGAATTATTATAATTTTGATAGTCGATCATCCCCTTTACTTAAATAGATTGTATCTATTATTTTTGAGGCATATTTGCAATACCAGCTATAAGATCAATCGACTTTCATCATCGATTGAGCAAATAGTCTTATGTTTATTATCAGATCCATCGTCTTTGCTCTATCGACTTGGTACTTATCGGCACTGGTTTCTATAATAGTTATTTTTATTTATTAAGCTTGCTGATAAGCTAATTCAATCGGCCGATTAGATTGTTTTCTTATTTTTTACATTTAATAGCCATCGGCTGGTTTTCACGAACAGTGATTATCAGCTTTTCTCATCAGCCTGTCTGGGGCCAGTGACCCAGGGAATTTGACCGTTTGTTTTCTTTGTCGGTTTGCATAGAAAATCGACTAGCACGTCCCAGTTTCTGTATTGAGCCTGCATTGGAGTAAAGCAAATCTCCTAGATCACGCTTGTAGATATTTCAGTCAACACGCTTTTTGGCACGCCTTGTGGGACCAAGAAACCTCAAACTTTGCATCATGACTGGAATGCTGAAGGAATTGCAAGCACCATCACTAAAGAATGACATTGGTGCGGATCTGAAGGAAGGAAACATGTTGCCTGTCGATCGTGATGATTTGAGTGATGAATTGAAGGCATAGGTCAGTGAAAAGGTAGCAGAGTTTGAGAGCCTTCTGTTAGGGACCTTTAGCAAGACTAGAAATGGCAAAATTATAGAGAAGGGGAACCTGCCAAATCCTTTCATCATTACTGATGAGACTGAGAATCCACATGCCAGCCAGTCCATAGAAAGCATCGATAAGGAGACACTGAACAATATGATTCATACAACCATACATCAGCGTTAATTAACCAGTCGCCTGTATTGGTTAATACTTTGAGGGTTTTGATCATACAAATAGTGGAGAGTTGCGTATATTATGATCCTACACATGGGTCGATGTACTTCCGAGTTTTTAGAAATATTCCTCATCAGGCCATTGAAGCATCTAATCAGCAATGGCCTAGCACAAGCACTTCAACTCCCGTGATGGGTTCAGGACCAGTGCCTGCTGCTACTACCCCCCCTCCAAATACCAATGGTGGTACGGCAAGGACATCACTTGGATCTAGTGATAGGATAATTCTGCAAAGGACAACTCCACAGATGCAGCCGCAACACTATAGACAGGAGACATCGGCTCCATAGACTGTTACTACAACAATGCACCAAATGTGGAGCCAAGCATGTTTGGATGCCGTCACAAGCTGCGATTCCAGGAAAACTGGGAGGCCGACACACAATAGCTAGGCTGCTCCAGAGATACCAGCATCTGGTCTTACAACGGCTGCTATTAATGCCAGTGTTTTGACCGATGATTGGGCAGTTAAAATCGCTAAGGTAATGAGAGAGCAGTTCAGGTCAAAGCCAAAGCAACAAACTTACATGTATCGGCCCCCGTATCTGCCTAGTTATGATTGGATTCCTATGTCGAGCCGATACTGGTCGCCAGAGTTTACTAAATTTACTAGGCAGGATAATACTACTACCATTGAGCATATCAGTCAATTCTCAGTGTAATGCAATGAAGCTGGTGCTACAGAGGCTTTGAGAATCATGTTGTTTCCTTTGTCTCTATCTAGTTTGGCTTTCTCTTGGTTTACATCGTTGCCCCAAATTCAACCATCACTTGGGCCGATCTGGAGCAGAAGTTTCACAAGTACTTTTTCGTTGAGATGAGAGAAATGATACTATCATATCTAATTGCTGTGAAGCAGAAGGCTAGAGAATCTGTTCGTGATTATGTGCAAAGGTTCAGGGAAGTGCGCAACAAATGCTTTAGTATGTAATTGACGGATAATCAGATGGCAGAGATTGCGTTCAACGATCTGGTCACGCCCCTCAGAGAGAAGTTTCCCTCGGCTGAGTTTGAAAGCTTGTCCCAATCTAGGAGAACTTGACTCGGGGGGGGGGGCATGATCGAGGCCGATTCAAGTCAATTACAGTGATTATGAATCTAAGTATGATGAGGAGGTGGAAGATGTTGATATGGCTGAGTGGACCAGGAATAAGAATGTTTTCTCATGTCCCTGGGTAAAGGAGATTAGTACTTATCTACTACATCATGGAAAGTGAAAGATGAAGTATTTGGTGAGGGAGATGCTTGGGGTATACATTGTTGTGGTAGGAATTCATGTTCAAAAGGATGATTTTGCCAGCTGCTTCAGAAAATTCATTTCTTAGTTTCAAAGAAATAAAAAAAATCCATTTCTTCCTGAGTAAGCAGTGATCTTGCTACTGAAAATGGGGTGTTAGGTAGGGGTTGATGCGCAGGGATTTGCTGCCTTGAGTGAGGAGGAGTCTAAGTCTCTGGCTGCACTGCCCAGTTCACTGGCACTGCGCAGGGATTTCACTGATTTTGGCCGAGACTACTGAGGTCAAGACGGATCCAACATTCCCGATAGGATTAAATCAGGCAAACGAACACCAAATATCACCAGGACCAGGGCAACCAGATACATATTGGATAATTTAGGAATTTTGTAGTAGGGAATATGGTCTTCTACTGCTACAACTAGAATCCTTAGTTTACCAACTTCATCTCCTAGTCCTCGACAGGATGTTCCCTGGGTTAAGTATCCTTACAGCGTTTTGACCGCGCCCGATAGGATAAAGTGAAAAGGAAAATGACAGCGCACAGGCATGATCACTGTTCATCTTCGGTAAAACGGTATCACCTGGTCTCAGTTGTCTAGGTTCTAGATCCCGCCTTCACTTCAAGCACTTGACTTGATTATGCCTTCTTTCGCAATGGGCATCACCTCCTTCAGGGCCTGACACTCTTTTCTCTCTGGCGCCGAAGGGAAACAATGGCCCGCTGGTCATCTCTAGTAGGCCCCGTCGCCCATGCTAATTGCCATTGCTGCTACGGCTGCAGCTGCTTGTAATTGACACTAGATTGCCTAGAGCTGAAGCTAGGGTTCTCATCTCAAAGAGCACAAACAGAACAAATCGGGAGCTAAAATGTGGGAGGAGAAACGGGAGAGGATGAGGATGTAGCAGCTCAAGACCCAGATGGCCACAGGCGAGGGAGCCAGCGGACCAGAACACCACGGGTGGGAACGCAGCGCGACCGAATCGCTAGAAACACGCCAACCTGAGAGTTAACGGGCCGGAATGGGTGTGAAGTATCTGGGCTGAGCCCATGTAATAGAAGTGCTACTTATACGTGTATTGAGAGAGCAGAGAGGGCATCAATTAAGTTGTAAACCAAGTCTTCGTAATACAATTCCTCTCTACTTCTTCTCCAAGCCTATCTCTTTCTACGTGCTCTGCTTTTCCCCCACTCCAGATCTCTACCTTCTCTGCTAACATCTGGTATCAGAGACGGTGATCCCCATGGAGCCCTACCCGTATCACTATTCGTGTCGCCCCAAGGCCGACGAGTCCGCCGCATCGGGCGGGGCCATCAATCCGACCATGCAGTTCGTGTTGGCCGAGTTGCAGAAGATGGAGATGTGTCTCGGTGACCGCATCGATGGCCGCTGCAGCAGTCTGGAATGTCGCATTGATGAGATGGAGCAGAAGGCAGAGAGTCACTTCATCACGCTCGAGATGGCCCAAGTGGAGTTCGACCAGTAGAAGCCCTAGATTGAGAAGAAGGTGGAAGATGCCAAGCTCGAAGTATCACGACTCAACGTGTTCCTTGAGCGCACAAGTCTGGAGAAGCCCCTCAAACAAGGGATTTTCTCCGGGTCGGCGTCCGAGCGACCTCCAGCCGGAATCAACGCCGATGATCCTCATGGGCACAGTGTCGAACACCACCCTCAGGATCTTGAGTTTGGGGATCATACCCACACTCAAATCCCAGCCAATGGTATGAACAATCACTCGTTCCACCCTAAACCCTCACCTAGATTTGAGCACTCTAGTCAGGATTATCAGTCGCATGGCAAATTACCTAAGCTGCACTTTCCCTAGTTTGATGGAGAGAATCCCAAGTTATGGCAATCGCGTAGTGAAAATTATTTCGAGATGTATGGGGTTGCGTCGCACATGTGGATCAAAGTGGTGTCAATGCATTTCGTAGGTGTGGCTGCCCGCTGGTTGCAGCCAGCCGACCAACGCATTAAGTCGTGCAGCTGGAATGAGTTCTGTAGTATGATTCATGACCGTTTTGGTAGAGACCAACATGAGGCTCTAATTAGGCAATTATTTCACATCAAGCAAACAGAATCAGTGGCTCACTATGTAAAAAAGTTTTTGGAATTGGTAGATCAACTAGCTGCTTATGAATCACCCACTGATCCTCTTTATTTTGCCATGCACTTTGTTGATGGCCTCAAACATGAGATTAAAGCTTCTGTTATGATACAAAGACCATCAGATTTGGATGATGCTTGCGCTCTTGCTCTTGTGCACGAAGAGGCAATGGAGACCCAAAGTAAACCAACATTTCGGGGTGATTCTTATTTTACAAGGTCGATGCCAAGATAGGCATTTCCTCTTCTAGTGCCACCCAGGCTGGATAAATCACTAGGTGTGGCCAAGAGTGAAGATAAGCATAGCATTGAGGCAGCACGTTCTCCTTCCTCGGATGAGAAGCTCAGAGCATTACGCAATTTCGCCGTGCCAGGGGCTTGTGTGATAAGTGTGCTGAAAAATGGTCTTATGGACACAAGTGTGCTCCATCAGTAAATCTGCACGCTATGCAGGAAGTGTGGGAGCTCTTTATGTCTAATGAAGTCATTCCGCTGGACCAACCCTTGCAACCAGAGGAAACAGTAGGTGATCAGTTATATCTGGCTATTTTGAAGGAAGCTTTCACTGGCCAAGATTCACCCAAAACTCTCAAGTTTCTAGCAAATATTCAGGGTCAGCAAGTGTCTGTCCTCATTGACTCAGGAAGCTCTCACACATCCATCAGTGAGCAAGCTGCCAACAACTTAAAGGGTGAACAGTCTCTGACCAAGTCTGTCAAGGTCCAAGTGGCAATTGGAGAAGTTATTCAGTGTAACAAACAATTCAAGCAAACAGAGTGGAGCATTCAAGGCTATCAGTTCATTTCTGATATGAAGGTTCTACCACTCTCTGGATATGATATGGTTGTGGGAATGGATTAGTTAGAGGCCCATAGCCCTATAAAGGTAGATTGGGTCAACGAGTGGATGGCTATACCTCATGAAGGGAGCACTATATTGTTGCAAGGTTGTACCCCTGGTTTTCCTGAGCTCACTATGGTGCAGTTATTGATCATAGAGGAAGATGGAGGAGTGACTACACAGACTGTGCAACCACCTAAAAATATCAAACAAATCCTAGCCCAGTATCCAGAACTGTTCCAAGAACCACAAGGACTTCCACCAAGTTGGTCACAGTGACCATAGTATACCTCTGGTGGCTGGAGCAACACCTATTAACATCAGACTCTACAGATATCCACCTTACTTGAAGGATGAAATTGAAAGGCAAGTTGAGGACATGCTCCAACAAGGGGTCATACAGAAAAGTACCAGCCCTTTTTCATCACCAATTCTGCTGGTGAAAAAGAAGCACCAATCTTGGAGGTTCTGTGTGGACTACAGGTTTTGGAATGGACTCACTATCAAATCCAAGTACCTTGTTCCTGTGTTTGATGAGTTGATGGATGAACTGGCCAATGCCAAGTGGTTCTCTAAGCTGGACTTGAGAGTAGGATATCATCAGATGGACTTGAGAGCAGGATATCATCAGATTCGGTTGAAACCTGGTGAGGAGCATAAAACAGCCTTTCAAACTCATAATGGCCACTATGAATTTAGAGTGATGGCATTTAGCTTATCTGGGGCACCTGCTACATTCCTAGGAGCAATGAATGAAACTTTAGCTCCTGTTCTGAGGAAGTGTGCATTGGTATTCTTTGACGACATTTTAATATACAGCACATGCTTCACCGATCACTTGTTACATCTCAACTGGGTTCTGGATTTATTGGCCAAGGACCAATGGAAGGTGAAACTCTCCAAGTGTGAATTTGCAAAACAGGAGATGGCTTATTTAGGACATATTATCAGTGCAGCAGGGGTTACCACAGACCTAGCTAAGATAGAATCCATCAGGAGCTGGCCTCAACCTTCAAATGTCAAGGAATTAAGAAGTTTTTGGGCTTGGCTGGATATTATAGAAAGTTTGTCAAACATTTTGGCATATTAAGCAGGCTCCTGACTGATCTCCTCAAGAAGAATGTGATCTTTGTGTGGACTCCCTCCCACTAGCAAGCTTTTCAAGCCCTCAAAGAAGCACTTATATCTGCACCAGTTCTAGCATTGCCAAATTTTCTCAAACCTTTTGCATTCATACTGATGCATGTGCCAATGGTGTGGGTGCTGTCCTGATGCAGAATGGCCATCCTTTAGCTTATTTGAGCAAAGCTTTGGGTCTTCACAACCAAGGATTATCGACTTATCAGAAGGAGTATCTAGCTATTATTTTGGCTGTGGGACAAATGAGATCTTATTTACAACTGCAAGAGTTCTTCATCTACACTGATCACAAGAGTCTGACCCAATTGAATGAGCAGAGGCTCCATACAGTCTGGTAATAGAAAGTCTACTCCAAACTCATTGGTCTGTAATACAAAGTCATATATAAGAAGGGATCAGAAAATGAGGTGGCAGATGCTTTATCCAGAAGAGGTCACACAGAAGGCACATTGCAAGCTCTATCGGTTAGTTCTGCTCCTTGGATGGAACAAGTGATACAAGGTTATGAGCAAGATAAAATGGCCCAGGATATCATTACACAGCTGGAAATATCACCAGATTCCAAACCCAGATATGCTCTGACGAATGGAGTAATTAGGTTGAAAGGGAAGGTTTGGCTTGGTAATAATAAACAGCTGCAAACACAAGTGATCAATGCTCTGCATGAGAGTGCTATTGGGGGACATTCTGGGTTTCCTGTAACTTACAGAAGGATTAAACAATATTTTGAGTGGCCATCCATGAAAACTATTATACTTCAGTTTGTTAAATCTTGCCAGGTGTGCCAGCAAGCCAAGCCAGATCATTCAAAGTACCCAGGGCTACTGCAACCCTTGTTTGTTCCAAAACAGTGCTGGCAAATTATTTCAATGGACTTTATAGAGGGTTTACCCACTTCTTTCTCTGTAAACTGCATCATGGTGGTGGTCGACAAGCTGTCCAAGTATGGTCATTTTATCCCTCTATCACATCCCTTCAATGCTCACAAGGTGGCAACAGTATTCTTGGATAATATATACAAGTTACATGGTATGCCAAGTGCAATCATCTCTGACAGAGACAAGATTTTCACCAGTGGGTTGTGGAAGTATTTGTTTAAGCTGTCTGACACACGACTTTGTATGTCTTCTTCCTACCACCCACAATCTGATGGGCAGACCGAAAGGGTCAATCAATGCTTGGAAACCTTCTTAAGATGTTTTGTTAATGCTTACCCTAAGAAGTGGAAAATGTGGCTCCCATTGGCTGAATTTTGGTACAACACCGGTACAACACCAGTATGCATTCAGCTTTGGGTAAGGCCCCTTTTGAAGTATTGTATGGGCATAGCCCGAAGCACTTTGGTATCTCTGCTACTAATGCCCAACCAGTGGGTGACTTGGCCGATTGGTTGCAACAGCGTAAGATAATGACCAAATTGATCAAACAACATCTGTTGAGAGCTCAGGACAAAATGAAAAAGCAGGCTGACAAAAGCAGGTCTGAAAGGACTTTCAATGTAGGAGATCAAGTTTATCTTAAACTGCAACCCTACATTTAAACATCAGTGGCAACCAGAAGCAATCACAAATTGTCATTCAAGTACTACGGTCCATATACAATTCTGGAGAAAATCGGTCCTGTGGCTTACAAATTGCAGTTGCCTTCCACAAGTTCTATCCATCATGTATTCTATGTCTCGCAGCTCAAGCAGGCAGTGAAACCACCCACTCAGGTCAATACATAAGTTCCAGTTCAAACTGATGGCTCTCAAATACCAGTGCAGGTGGTGCAAAAGCAGATGATCTCGCGCGGAGGCAAGCTGATCGCACAAGTCAAGGTGTGCTGGTAAGGCCTTCCTAAAGATATGGCGACTTGGGAGGACTCCGAAGCTCTGAAGCAGAGGTTTCCGGCTGCACCTGCTTGGGGACAAGCAGGTCTTCAAGAAGGGGGGAATGTTAGCAGCTCAAGACCTAGACGGCCATAGACGAAGGAGCCAGCGGACCAGAACACTTATATGTGGACTGAGAGAGTAGAGAGAGCATCAATTAATTTGTAAATCAAGTCTTCGTAATACAATTCCTCTCTGCTTCTTCTCCAAGCCTATCTCTTTCTGCGTGCTCTGCTTTTCCCCCACTCTAGATCTCTACCTTCTCTGCTAACAGAGGAGTACCTCAGTGGTGATCTGCAGCGAGATTCTTTATCACCGGCAACGGATCGACCAAAGGTAGCAGCAGGAGAGAGCGCCATGAACGAGCCAAATGGAGGAGGTGGTAAGCGGATTCCACCACCCCTGCTCGAGCGTTGATCCGCCTGCACCCGCGGCTGCATCTACGCCTGCACCTACGCTCGCCCTGTCGCACGCAGTTCAGACCGGCTCGATTGCTATGCTCGATTTCTGCGTTCCTCCTCAGCTTGGCCCGAAGGGAGATTTCACACGAGATGAGCCTAGCTTGAAGGACTGTTGAGGAGATATTTGCTATTTTACCTATAACAAGAGTGGGCTTCGCCCAAATGCCCATATAGCATTCAACTTCTTTAAAATGCTCATTAAAACATGAATTCACTGATAAAATGTCCACAATAAGTTTTTGGATGAAATTACCCTCCTCCTCCTTCTTTCTCACGTTTTTTTCTAGCTCTGCCTCACAACTCGAGCCCGCCGCCGTAGCTCGCCTCCGCGCCCCATCCCACCCGCACTCGCCGCCTCCGCCGTAGCTCGCCTCCATGGCCTCGTCTCCCCGCGCCACCAGAGCCCGGCCCACCCGTGCTCGTCGCCTCCTGCGCAGCCGCGGTCCAGCCCTCCCACACTCTCCACCAACCGTCGCGTCCCTGCCTCTTCCCTGTCGCCGTGAGCCCTACCTCCCAGCACTCACCGCCGCCGCTGTGACCCTGCCCACCCGCCTACGCTTGCCACCGGCTGCCATGGCCCAGCCTATTCATGCCGCCAACCCAAAACAGAGGAGGCAGGACAGGCATGGCTCCTGATGGAAGGAAGAAGAAAGGGTGGGTCTTTTTATCTAAGAAAAGATTTATGGTCATTTTACCTAGAAAAAAATTTTTACATGTCACTAAAAATTTTCCCTATTTCTTCTATGCCATTGAATAATTTATTTATCCCAAATTTTTTGTAAATTTTTATACTAATAGAGAATCACATAAGAAAATGTTTTTGTTATTATCACATGTCTTTATTCTCTTTCTTTTTTAGGTTAAAATTAGCAAACATAGACAATATTAAATGTTATTAAACCTTAACGCTTTGCCATGTTAACTAATTTTAAATTCAAAAATGTTATAGAACCAAAATATTTTCCAACAACCAAAAAAATTCCTCACGTGTTACTCAATAGATATACAAATTTTCATAAACTTTGGAGTAAAGAAAATATCTTTTTTGAGCTAGCGAATAATAAAAAATATTAAGCATTGTCGCCAATGGCATACAAGACATAGAAATTTAAGTGATTGACACAAAGGAAACTTTAAAATTTTCAATGACACATAAAGAACTGTAAAAATTTTCAGTGGCATAGAGGGATTGACTCTTTTACCTATGAGTCCATGTTTTAATAGACATTTAAAAAAAATCAATGTTACGTGGCCATTTGGAGGAAGTGCACTCTTATCGTGGGTAAAATAGCAAATATCTGCGGCAACCAAACACAACCTATGACTGCCGAGTGTCGAGAACGGTAAGGGCTGGCAAATCGCCGGCGAGGACGACGGCTTCAGCTAGAGCGACAACATTTGTGACGAGATCCTCCTTGGTTCGATCTAACCCATCCATCCGTATCACGGCGGTTACCTCTGGCTCTGTCGGCACCTTACGGCAAGGTGCAGAGCAGACGACGGGCGTCGCTGGCGGTGCCGTCTGCCGTCGTCGTCTACGTGCAGATCCTGAGCCGATGAGGAGCGGATTGCCAAGCGATGACAATAGGTGATCAACTGATTCAAAACATGAGAACAATGAATTAGCATTGCGTATATGGCCTTTTGCAAACGTTACTGTTGATAGCTGTTCTCTTGAGCTCGATCGTGTTTGCAGTTTAAAATTTAAAATGTTCAAGTGTGTCAGTTAGAAACTGCAATACTTGGAAGTATTCAGTTGCAGTAGCACAATAACTGTTCTCAGGAGATTTAGGGAATGTCTTGTTGAGACGGGGAGCTTTGCATTTGTCTGAATTTTGACCTTCTGGATACACAGCAGGCATGAAAATACAAGTAAGATTTAGAAGAACAATTATGTTATTCTGTACTACATAGCGAACCGTCCTTGAGGTTAGTGGTTGAGGTGGCTTAGTAGCACCCCCAAGGTCCCGGATTCGACTTTCAGTGAGAGCAAATTTACGGATCAGGTCACGCTTGTCACCATGCCAAAGCACAGATCTAAGACCCGATCTAAATCGTAGTCGTCTCACACGGGCCACGGTGCCGCTATGTAAGGGTGGGGCAGGGGTTCGAAGGTTTTCTCAACCTGCATGAGAACGTCTTCTTCTTAGCAAAATATCCGAGGGCTGTTTTACCCTCCACAGATCGAGTTGTTTTTTTTTTTGTTATTCTATACTACATATATATCACAAATATAATAAAGAAATAAACGCGAGAGAACATTGTAATCATTCAGCTCATGTAATGATGCAATCGACAGCACAGCCTCAGTCTTAATAATCTTGCCTATTTTTCTCCCCAAACAAGTTTACATGATTAAGAAAGGGGAAGGGAGCAAGAAAAAAAAGAGTAAAGTGCATGGCTGGTTCTAAACTTTTTCGAGTGTGTCACTTAGGTCCCTACACTCTTAAATTGCAGTTCTGAGTCACTAAACTTAGGTTTGGATGTCATCTAGATTCTTATATTCTATAAATACAAATCTAGACCTCTAAATTTGGATTCGGGTGTCATTTAGATCCCATATTCTCATAATACAAAGTTATCTTACTTAAAATTATGGAACTTTTTTTTGTACATATAACTTAACAATAGGTTAAATAGACATGAATTTTAGCTCAATCCCTATGACATATTGATATGTGTGGACGACGGTTGTGTTTTATTTTTGTGATGGAGCTAGGTGTTTAATAATTGTGGTTAGTCAAGCCACATTATGATGCTAAATCATAAAATTACTTCATTTTGTTTATTAGATAATAAATAGATATTGCTAGAAATTTTTTTGATGTCCTTCATTGTTGTTAGTTTTTGATCATTCGTGTATTTATTGATCAGTTATATATAACGTACATTTGAGTGGTTAGATTTGTATTCACTCTTCCAATTTAATTGAAATGCACTATATTTTAAGAGTGTAGGATCTGGATGATACCCGAAGCCAAGTTTATGAAGTTAGATTTGTATTTCGAGAGTGTAAGGACTTACGTGACACCCGAGCCTAAGTTTAGGTGGACAGAATTGCAAATTGCCTCCTCAAAGCCTAAGTTTATGAAGCTAGATTTGCATTTTCATAAAAGCGTGATATGGTTGCGACAAATTGCCTCCCCGAGATCCGATTCCCTCTTGCACCACGCCAGTACGCCACCGAATACTTTTGCTGCGGGCTGTTCTCAGGATTCTAAATTTCGTACACGTGACCACTGCGCATGCAATGGACTATACTATTCATTTTATTTTCTTTCACTCACAACTAAATTACCCAATCATTTGTCATCAAAACTGAGCAGTAATTTAGTTCCTGTATTCTCATGCTGGTATAAGTATATATATCTGACTTTGCTGTCCTTCTTGGGACAAACGAGCAAGCCAACTATCAAATTGAAACACATTACACAACAAGCCACATCATAACTGTAAACTGGAGCTGCGTAGTATGATTCAAAATTTATGAATTACTGATATCGAAATGCCTCTTGCTGAGAGGAACGATCATTCATAACAAGCCGTTTTACAGAATAGAGATTATATTGTTCTATTAAAAAGAATAATGTTAATTTTCCTCACAGAAAAAAGTGCGAGACAATCATTTGATGCAGTGAGGCAACAGAATTAAAAAAAAAAAAACTCTCTAAGTGCTAACCCAAAATTTTGCCCAAAAAATCCAAGAGAACTCTCTTTCTTAGTCTATCAAAATTGAAGAAAAATCAGCCTGTCTAGACAGTCTAGTATTGTTGGTACTACTTCCTCCTTCTATTGGTTTCAGTCTCACAAAAACTCCGAAAGTCTTCTGGACTCTACACAGAAACATGATACCTGTGTAACGCGTGTAAGAAGTTAATTCACGGTATGAACACTCAATAATATAAGGAAAAGAACATATATATCGAGCAGAATGCAGCTAAATTGCATGGCTTAGGATCTGTTTAACAAGATCAAGATTAGTTATATGGAAACTACATTGCTGGATACTGATTAATAGGTTAAATTCTTGTATACTAAATGCAGAGGCTAGTATTACAAATAATAAACATTTGTGTTGTTTTTGCTAATTTCTGGGCTAATCCATTCAGAGTGTTCCAAATTCATTGAGACAACATAAATACCAACTAATAATCGATTAGTGACAAAGGGAACTTACTCTATTTGAATGAAAATAATGCATCCGCCATGTCCAAGTAGTTTAGATGCTTGAACTTCTGATCTGGAAAAATACTGACAACCACCATATCAAGGAATGAAATATAATTTGCGAACAAGGAAATATTTATGAACTCAATTCATTACCTGGAACATTGTATGAAGATCCCTCTGCCTTCCAATTAAGAACATTATAACATTTCAGGATATTTCAATTGGAGATCCACCAAAGTTATGTTCAGTTACTAATATAGATGCTTTTGTAGAATTGCATTGCCTAGTTGCCAGATGAAACAACTTCAGCAAAGGACACACTCGGAGGTCTGAAGATGTCATTCTCTTTGACTACTCTGTTATACACAAGCTTGAAAGAGCGTGAACCATATGTCTTGTTAAGCAAACTTATCGGGATTCTCAGAGTTTGTTTCCGCCTGCTTTTCCCCTTCACGTATATCCTGAAACTACCTTCATCTTCATTCCTTACATTGCTTTGCGAATGGCTGTTGTCTCCTTGCATGCCCGGATTCAGTTTAATTCTAACTGCATCCTTCAACTGTTTATCCTGATCATCATGTTTTTCGCTGATCAAATTGCCACTTCCTACCACTGCAGGAGTCTGCATGTCCTCCTTCAATGTTGCAGTCTTACTGTCCAGGGACGGGCCTATACTAACAACAGCTGCATCAGATTGAATATGTTTATCTGCTAAAGACTGAGAAATAGGGTCAACAACAAGGGGCGTGGGAATAAAGTCAACTGGATGGTTGCTTGACCATGCTGACACTGGTACAAATTCTGATGCAGCTGGGCTCATATAGGGTTGCCATCCATAATGGTGAGGCCGAAACATATTTGTGTTCATGGGAAAGGTGGTGCTTGGTACCACCTGTGGTTGACTATATGGTGGATAAATAAATGGCACATGATGCATGAGATTAGGAGACCGAGGAGCAGGAGGGTACATATGATGAGGGGATGTGCACAACGGTGGACCACTTGGCACCATAGTTGAATGCCCAGGATGCAGAGATGCATTCACAGGCCAAGGTGCTACACCTGGAATGGCACCTGGTGGTGGGAGGCCTACATTTCCAGCAATGGGGCTGAGTACAGCTGGTGGAGATGGATTAAATGGTGGGGCAGCAGCAGATAACTTCTTATTAGGAATGTCTCTCAAATCAATATTACTTAGCAGCAAGTTAGGCTTCGACTTCTCACTTTCAGAACCTTCAAGACTCCCCGCGTTTGTTATAGATGCTGAAACCGTAATAGGTTCTATACTGCTAGGTAGAGCTTCATCAAAAAATTCTTCGTCAGACTTCTGTTCAGGTTTTGCAGATCCGGTAGGCTCTGAAAACTCAATGTTTGCTCCATCATTGCCACTAACTGCAGGTTCTTGACTTGTGCTACTGAATACATTGGCATCTGCTTCATTATTTGCCGGGTCACTTCCAATTAATGATTCCTCAACATTTGACATTGACATATCTTGGAAGTTATCATTGATCTTCAGTTTTTTCTCAGAGACATTTGTATCTTCTGGTCCCATAATTTCTTCTTGCACATTGGTTACTTCTTTCAGATCATCAGCATTTGCAGATACAGATCTTTGTTCCACTTGATGTGAATCAACCAAAGAATCCTTCATTTCTTGTGCAATGATTTGACCAAGTGATGGTTGGTTCTGTGGTATATCATCTCTAGATTTCTGTATTTGAGATTTGGCAATAGTCCCTGGACGTGCTAATGCAACATCTTTGTATGATGGAGCATTTCCAGTACTAGCAACCAACGTTCCATGTGGCTCACTTTCTTTCTGATCTACTGAGGGTGGATTGTGTGCTTGTGAGTATGCCACCTGGGTTTCTACCTTACCGGTCATCTGATCTGTACTCTTAGAAGTATCCTGCACCTCTGTGGATGCTGTCCCTGCCTTGACTCGATAAGTCACAGCCTTGTAAATCTTCCGACCAAACCTGGCACCAGATGTCTGGACTTTCACATGCTGCTGAGGATCCGTATACGTTGTAGGTACGACAGTTCTCTTCTTTAGGAAATAATACCGATTATTTGAATATGAATTCCTTGCCTTGTATTGGGTAGAATATGTTGGATCTTGACTATCAAGGTCATACACCTTTCTGATGGTTGGACGATAATGTTTTATTTGTTTTCCTGGAGCTCCAGCTGATTTAGGTCTTTGAACAGGCTGCCAACCCTCTTCAGGTTCTACAGCTTCCTGTTGACGACCATCCCTTGGTAAATTAATATTCACCTCATCTACCTCTGTTGGTAGCTCAGAAGGTGTTGGATGCTCAGATGATTTAGGACTCTGGTTAACCTCAGCTTCTGGAATAATATCAGTAACATCATCTTTTGTGGGCTCTTGCTGGTCCTCATCTATAATTGCAGTAGGGTCTCTTGGAGATACTTCAGGACTTGCACCATTTGAACTTTCATTTGAATGTGATAAAACCTGACAGGATGCATACGAGGTGAATAAATTCTTAACGCGACATGTTCAGTAACACCCAAAAGCTGAGAATGTTTCAAGACTTGTGATGGAACTACAGTGCAAAACTGTTAGCATGAAAAAGGGACAATAAGGTGGTGTAAGTTATAATTTTGCTAACTTCTTAAGCAATGATATGAAGCGTATTCAAGAAAAAAAAAAAGGGCACGGAGAAGAAATCAGGAGGTTTGTCTTTTCATGTTAACTCCAGTTTCAAGAAATGCAATACTTCAATACTCAGTTTCAAGAGATGCAATACTTGTAGGGAAATCGGTGTCCCTAGGCTAACACCGACTTCCGAGAAGTGGTACCAAATTGATGTGATACCACTTCTGTAGTGGACTCAAACCCGACACTTCAATGTATAACGAGAAGACCTTCACTCTACTATGCTAGATTGAGAGACCAACTCTCTACTAAAGAGTTCAACCTTTGCTCACAACACAAACTTGATATTCAACACAAACTTGATACAAGACACATCATTCTTCTTCATTGCTACACACCACTACTATCGATATAGGACTTACCATGACACTCCTAGACTATAAGACACATCATGGCAACCTTTGCCATGCCTTCACTTATGGTGGCTCCTATGGCTCATGGCATGGTGCCTTAGAGTGGAGGGCACCCCTATTTTATACTTGTACATGACTACTAGGATGTTGCCATGTGGCAACATTCTACACTCTTCCTAGGAAATATCTATATCTAGAAAATTCTCATCCTTATCCTAATATCTAGATATTTTCTACCATCCAAAATATCTATGTTCTAGAGTTTTCTCTCATGCTTTACCATGAAGCATGGCAACTTGACTCATGTACTCTCTCCATTTCTCTAGAACATTCTCAAGTATGCATCGCTATTTTCACATTATTTACTCATATAATTCAAATATACTTATATTCAAATTTTTTTCATCAAGCAAGGGGTCAGACAAGAGAAAGATAGGTAACCAACCTTTATGCTTGAGTATCTCCTTTTTCCTGAATCAGAATCTCTCCCCTTGTTCTCTTGGTTAGGATTTATGTAATCAAGAAGATCAGATACACTGAAAGTGCAAAGTAAAAGTCAATAAAGACTCAAAATATCCATAAAAATGAAATGAAGTACTGATGAACCAAATCTATTTAGTAGTAGCCAAATATTGAACAGAACTTTATCCAATGATTTATAACATTATAAATACTCAACTAAGATTTCACCTTAGGTGTCCTTTACTAGCTATTGATGCATCAGGTTTCCGAGTCCCATTCCGCGCTGCCTCTTGCTGCTCAATTACTTTTGACTCAAAATATTCAAGCCAGGCAGCAGCATCCTGCATTGCGAAAAAGACCAACGGTTAACAAAGACTAAAAGGAACAATTGAAGACCAAAACTACAAGATTGACCTAAGCAGATGTTGCCTTAGACAACGAAATATTTTTCAATGTACTTGTTAGCTAATGACTATCATTTTTATACTAATATATGTGACTCACCCTAGTTGCTTTCCAGTTAATTTTGAGAATCCGTGTAATCAATAGAACTATTGTGCCCTTTTCATTATTTTTCCTCAAACTCACAGGAGAGCCGCGTATCTTTGTAACCCTTCTAGTTTGCTAAATGAATGTTATTACTCATATGAATATAAGCATTTTTTTAATGTCAAAACATCGAATGATTGAAGCAGAACTAGGTCATCTCATCTGATTAAATAGCCTCAGAAGTTTAAATGACTTCAAATTTGACATAGTACCATAAAAACAGAATTATATCCTCAGGTGACAAATTTGAATATATTATTTGTATTGGTTGCCAAAATATTAGAATTTCAACTAAATTACTAAATGCAATCAAAAGCGCATCTGTAGAAGCAGTAGCATGTCAACGTTGTTATTTCAGAACAGGATACCTGAGTCCGTAGATCATCTGGCCCAAGCTTTGCACGAAGGATTTGCAAGGTGGTTTGCTCATGCTGAACACTCAAGGAATAAGCTTCCATCAATGAGAGAGCAATGGCTATAGCGTGGTAACTCGCAGCAGTCTACAGACAATAGAAGATCAAAACATCAATTAAAAATAAATAGTTGCTAAAGAAAATTGTAATATTTGATTTTTCTTTGTATGAACAATAAATAAAATCAACACTGTGAGACTGCAAGTTAGATTTTTAAACTGCATGATTGCCACATTTAGTCAAACCACCTTAACTTGTTGTGAATAAACATTTGGAAGTGAACTAGACTACCACCATGAGTAATCAAAAGCAAGCAAAATGTCTACCATTGAACTTAACTCCTCAAGGTAAGCAAATTAAATTCCTCTGAAGCATATTCAAACAATATAGAGAACTTATTTTTTTTATAAAGGAAAGGATACTTTTAAAATAATAAAGCTCAAATTCACTCGGACACAAAATACCTTGCAAGAAAGGGAAATTCTTGCTCAAAGTAAATAAAAAATATTACCTGAATATGGTCAGGCCCAAGTAATTTCTGGTTGCATTTTAAAGCTTTGTGCAAGTATCTGAGAGCTACATGCACATTGCCCAGGCCTTCTTCCATCATAGCTACATTGATATATGTAGCGGCTGTATTCGGATGAGATGGCCCGCACGTAAGATGCAGAAGATATAACGCACGCTTGACATACCTAATTTACACCAATAGTCAATACTTTGCAGATAACTTAAACCATTAGTACTACACATTCTACAAGAACTATCATACAAACAATGGGTGAAAAAAAAAATCCACTACTGTAAGGTCCTTCAATTTTCAAATAAACTCAATATGAAGCTGATATAAGAAGTAGATGACAACAATATCATAAAGGATGAGGGAATGAAGAGCAATTAACATATCTAAATACAGACACGTCGAAGCTTAAGAATTGTGATTTTCTTCAGCAACTTAGTAGAATACTCAAAGGTCACCATAGCTCTTCATTGTTTCAGGCTGCATGAAGCACAGAAGAAAATATTCCAGAGAATTCGACTTACTTCAGAGCCAATTCTGTATGTTGAAGGCGATAGTAGAATACTGCAAGGTCTCCATAACTCTTCATTGTATCAGGGTGATCAAGTCCAAGTTCCCTCTCATTGATGTCTAGGGCCTTTTGCTGATAAATAGTAGCCTGCAGTTGTTTTTGTACATATTAAAAGCTAGAACAAAGAAAAAACTATGGCCCGTCTGGTATATCATAGAACCATTTACCTACAAGTATATCTGTTTTAAAAGCATCAGTTCTCATTTCAATTAGATTCTCCATGTAAGGCATATATTTCTTTGCCTTCTGGAAAATATCCTCTATTTTTGCTGATTATATTCCATTTGCTGTATTATTAGTTTATTGCTGTAAGTCTTTTATCTCCATTGCATACCATAATCATAGTGTAACTGAAACCATATTCAGTTTAGCATATCTAGAATAATATGAAAATGCAAAGCCATGGTCTTTATTCAAGTTTATACCTGATTAAAATCGCCAGTATGGTACAAAACAACAGCAAGCAGACTATAAGCTCCAGCTGTCATTCGGTGATACGGACCACATACGGTAATGAGTTTCGAAAGAGCCTGTATTCATACATAGTTACAAAAGTTACGGAATATAAAATACATTTCGCACTTAAACACGAGTTTAAATAGATACCTTGGTCCCATAATTTACAGCATCTTCCAGTTTTCCCTTGTCAAGAGCAGTTTTAGAGGATTCCAAAAGTTGCCTTCCATCTGCTGATGAACATGCAACTTGCTGCATATTACAGCAAACCATGTTAGTTGTGTTTACATGTCACTTCCTTTTATGGCTAACAGAGTTTCAAATAATTTTCAGATTATGTAAAATAATCAATACATATACAAAGTTACGAGTAACTGGTGGCCATAATACTGTCCATGCAATCACAAAATTAAATATCTCATTTGGTTTGTTACTGTCAAGCTAATAATGCCCAATTATTTCAGGAAACAAATATCCTTAGTTTATAAACATTACCTTATGTACTGGTACCAGGCTAATAATGTCCTGTTTGTGGAATGGGAAAGCCGAATCCATAATGAAATCTCGGGGTGCCAATTCAATGCCAACCTAGAAGTTCAATAGAAGTTACATCAAATCAGGAAATCCTTTTTGTCCATAATTTAAACTACATCAAAACAGGAGTTTTTCACAAATATAAAGATAAAAATTTAAAAGTTAACCTTATGGCATAGTCCTCTCAGGATAGCATATTTCCTCACATCACGGTAGTGTTTCTCTGTGAGCTCAAATTCATATCTCCTTTTCAGGAAGGCCACCAGCCATCTCCATACTAGGGGATGCACATTAAGAGAACTTTTAGAGCCTTCAGATTCTGGGACACCAAGCATTAAGTTCAGTACTGCAGCTATTGATAATGCTAACTGTCGTATATCTGAAATCGCAGCAATGACAGAGCGGACGATGTGCTTGAATGCTCTCACAATCATCTCATGCACACAAAGGGACTGAACATGTGAAAGCTTCTCTGAGAGTTTGACCTGAGCAAATACTTACAATCAGCATATACCAAGTAACTGGAAAGAAGTGACACGCAGTCTGTTCAAGTAGAAACATTATTGGAAACTTACAACTCGTCCTAGGGAACGCATCTGTAGACCTCTGGTATGCATGAAATCAGTCAAGGTCCTACCGTCAACAGGTGAAAGTTCCAAAGAACCAAAATCAGCAACCTGAACAATTAATCCGTTTAGTTGTTGTGGTCCTTAACTTAAGATGGAAATCAATTCATCTCATAATCTCATATATTGACATGTACCAGTTTAGGAAGCGCAACTTCATCATAGTACTTCAGAGCCATCTCAATCAGTTCTGTTGGTGACTGGAAAAAAAGAGGTTAGTCTGCAAGCTTCATGCAGGATTATGGAACAAATAGCGATAGTAACTCTGAACAGAAAAACAAAACACCAACTACCGGATCAGGATAAATAGTGTGCACAAAAACTAATTTATCACGCATTTAAGAAAAAAAAAGTCACATTTTATATATGATAAAAGAATATCTGTCAGAAGATTACAACGCAAAGCAAATGAGTTGTAACAAAAGGATGATACTATTATTCCCTAAAAAAAAAGGGGATGTTACTATTTTCTTGGATAAAAAGGAAATTGTTCTTACAAGGGATCTTATCTGCTCCAGATACATTGGATAACTAATTTACACTCGAAAAAAATACAATTTTTCGTATGATTTAGTACTGTGCCAACTGAAACCAAGAACAGAAACATATTTTTGTGTATATGAAGTTGCCTATAGCTAGTGCTGTGAGTCCATAAATTCATAATATGGGTCAGAAAAGAACCGCTTTCCTAACTACTCAACAGCTTAGCATTATATACTTCCTATCAGCCAACACCATATCATGTGAAAAAGTGCAACCCAAGGTTACCAGTGCTGTATGTAACATGCATAATAACCAATGATATGAATCAAAGTGGAAAGAAACTTTATCCTAATAAGCATTTCATTTCCAGACACAGGAATAAGTAGCATAAAGATAGGATTTACACAATACATTGTCATAAAAAAGTGATGCATCTCTACCTTCTGGTGGAGCCCAGTTTCTGATTCTTTTAACCTTGTAAAGGCGGCATCTGGTAATAAATTCTTCAGTAGGCTTTCATTTTCAGAAGCACTAGATTCACCTTGAGATAATCCAACATCTGATGGCTTGTCTTTTTGGCTTTCTGCAGAGCCTTCAGATGAACTTTTGGCACCCGATGATACCTTGTCAGCAGTGTCGACAGTATTTTTTGAGTTCTTAAGAGCTTTGAGAGGCTTCCCTAGCCCTTCAACCTTTGTCTCTTTTAGAGATTTATCTGCTGTTTTCTTCTTTTCCTTCTCACCGCCTTGTTTTTTATCCTTGTCAGAGTTTTTCTGATCCTGCAAATGCTGAACCCAGCAGGCACCAAGTTCCCATCGCATAAATGATCGTTTCTCAATTTCCTCTTCCTCGAGCTTTTGGAGACTTTCCTTCAACAGTTTTTCAACAAAAGTTTGAGCCGCGTTAAGTTCCTCCTGCCTATGATTTTGTAAAAGATTTGATGTCTTTTTCTCTCCAGCTGAGTTGGCTTCATTAAGGAGCATCCTCAAACTAAAAAAGTGCATAGAACCATTGTCAAAAGATAAATATACAATCAAGAAAAATAAGATCCAGGAAAATAACAGAAAACGCTATTCTGACCTGTTGATGTTCAATGCATTTGCACCCCCTTCAGGTTGATCTGCTATACTTATCGGTTTGATGGAAGAGTTCACTTTGGCTTTGTCAATATTGTTAATCTTTGCTACTGCAATATAGCCACAGTATCTGAGGTTGATAATGCCCAAACTGTCAACATCCTGCAATAAGGCAATATAAATACAAAATTTCATGTGGAATATGAACAAGATCATCTTAACTTTTTGTTTTGGTGAAAAGGACCATCTTAATTTAGGGAGCATACATGGGCAGCGGTGTTTTCATCAGCGGTTATTCCTTTCAAAAGGTTCCTCTCAGCAAGATGCTTAGAGTCCATTCCTGTCGCTTGGCCACCATCTATCTTAGTGTCCAACTTGCAGCTTGCATCTGATGAATCTCTTGTGACAGTGATGCTAAAATTTCCCACTATCTCAGTATGCAAAATTTCATCCATCTTGGTCGATCCCGATACCTCTGTATTTTCAATTACATGCCTTACAGCTGCGATGGCTCTAAAGATGGCAACATCTACGAAGAGACTATGAAGTAAGAATGCTCTTCTGTCACGTAGTTCCCTCTCCTCCGCAGTTTTGCAGGGCATAGATGTGAGGTACAGGAATTCATCTGCCCACGGTAACATATCACTTTTGCCATCCCTTCCCCAACCACCTCCACTACCTCCCCATGTTTCATCCTCAGCAGGAAGCGGGGGAAATGTTGACGGTGACTGAGCCGCAACTGGAGGAACAAGCCATGTGTTCGCGCGAAAACCAAAAGGGAAATTTCCAAACTGCAACGTATAAGAAAATATAACTAGGTGAGGACATAGCATAATAAGAAAAAAGCTTATTCAACAAAGACGCAAAACACGACATGGTCAGATAACGGAACAAATGGATAGTCACATAAATGCAACAGTTTTGCAAGGTTTTAGCACTCAACTAAGGTGCCAATCTGAAATCAGTGCGGCATTAGAGTTGGACCAATATTGAAGAACCAGTTAATAAAGTTACAAATAAACAGGAAAAGTATTTACATAAGGCCGGAACAAAATCAAAGTTGATATTTTCTACATGAAGTAAAAGAAATCTAAAACTTAGGGAATTAAGCTGTTAACAGATAAGTAAAAAAGTATTCCAGTGGATTTCCAAGAATAACATAGTCCTCTTATTTCCTCAAAACACACACACACACACACAGTGCTCATACAACGAAAGTGAAAGCCAACAAAACTATGTAAGGACAAAAAACCAGAGTGAGATGAAAGCAAACCTTGTTTCGTTCCAAAAATGCCTTCATAAGATCTTCATAAGCCTAAAACATATGGAAGCAAAGAATATATTAGGTTTGCAGTTAAAAATAATGAAAACGTGTACCACACGGTACATGTTAGTAGCTGTACGAAATATGAACTGTGATGGAAAGTCTTGCAACTCATAATTGGCAGCAGCATTGTAGATTTAATCTGAACAAATTTAGATTCCCTCCAATCGTTGTCTTTGTTCAGAAATGATGTGCAAATATATAAATAGAAATTTGCTTTAGCAGCATTATGTCATTGCTGATATATGAAGATTTCTTTTAATTGGTTGTCCTTAAAGTATTTATCATGGTAAAGTCTACAGTTGCCTATACTGTAAAAAGAGGTGCATGTGACCTTCCTACAAAGGTGAGAAGAATCGTGGTAATGCAAAGTGAAGGAGATCCTAAAATTCTATTTGAATTATGATTAAACCATCCTTGTAAAGTGTAAAACTGTTCATTGGCTCTGGAAATAGCAGTAAGTGGAGCATCAACAAATACCATTGGCGCTCAAGATTAATGCATAGTCTGCTACTAATACCCTATATAAAAATTATATAGAAATCATAACAAGGATGCCAGGATGTTGAGTGAGAGAGACGAACGTTATCAAATGCTCTACTAAGATGCCTCAGAAGGTCGACAAGGTTATGGCACAAGACTCGCTGCTTCCCCAAACTGAAGAACCCTTTTCTTCTAGCTTCAACAAGAACGTATTTCCCGCCACAAAGCTTTGCCTGTGATCCAAGCAATGATTCTCTAATTAGATACAGCACATACACCACAAAATCAAGAGGCTCGTATCCCAACAAAACCATTGGAAATGCTGATATTGAGCAATTTTACTTGCCTCGACAAAGAATAGATGGTCATCCGAGGGCTGCTCCTCCTGTCGAGGCTGAGACACTCGCTTTATAACTGAAATTAAAATAGCATTCGATAAATGCAATCAAATCTTAACTAAGCCAGGTCAGAAACTCAATAAGCGCATGGATCCTGGATAAAGAAAGAGGCTGTCACATACAGTGGAGGGGCGGCGTGAGGTTGGCGAGGGAGAAGAACTCGTAGAAGGCTCCAAGGCGGGGGCACGCGCCGCTCATCTCGGCCTCCAGCTCGGCCGAGGCCGCGTACTCCTTGGCCGCTGCCTCCTTTGCGGCAGACGAGTCCTTCGCGGCCGCCCCGGACGGCGACGCCGGCGGCGGCGAGGCCGTGCGGCGCGCGCCCGAGGAGGCGGAGGCCTTGGAGGTGGCGCTGGAGCTGGACGGCTCCTTCGCAGCATCGCCGTCCTTGGGAGACGGCGGCGGAGGAGGAGGCGGCGCGGGGCCGAAAGAGGCGGTGCAGGCGACAATGTCCAGCAGCCGCCGGACGTGCTCCACCGCGCGCTCCTCGTCGTACTCATCTGCATTTTCAGCATTTTATTTTTCAGAAAGCAGTTTTTTTAAGAAAAAAAAAAGGAAAGATATAACCTTTTGAACTTGGTTTGGACTATCCCTGCAGGATTTATACGAATTATTACTTAATTTTCTTGAATTGATGGTACTTATGGGTGTTTGCTGAATTCAGGAATATTGAACTTTGAATTGTTTTAGAGGACCTGTTTTCAATTTTAATATTAAAAAGACTTTTTTTAGACTTTGTAAGATTAGACTTCTTTTTTTAAATTGGAAAAAGTAGCAACCTATTCTGTTTAGTGATCTTACTGATGTTAAATCTCACGTGAAAAGACGGTTATGTCTTTGCAAGAATGGACTTTTTTGAAACTTGTACTTTTATATTTAGCCACAATCAACCATAAGAAGGGATAAAACATTTTTTTTCTTTAGCCATAAACCAGCCTCCGCACGACAAGCAGCCTAGCACACGCGTTGCTCGATCTTCGCCCATGCACCTCGCCGCTGCTCGACCTCTGCCCGCGTCAAGACCTGCTACAAGTGGACCCACCAGCTACCCTTCGCTAGCGCCTGCCGCCTCCGCCGCCTACCGCCGTTAGGGATAGGTGTCGTGGGCATTCGTCTCATAAGTCAGGATGGGTTGCTCCTAGGGCATAAGAGACAGCAAGGGCATTTCGGTCTTTTTTCTTTTCTTTTTATTTTTTAATTCAAAAACAATATCTAACAGAGACACGAAAGAGGGGCTAACGGCTTCTTCAATTTAGAAAAAAAGAGGTCTAATCTTACAAAGTTGAGAAAAAAGATCGTTTTTTGACATTTAGAATTGAAAACAGGTCCTCTAATGCAATTGTAAAAAAAAGTAGTGTCCTGGAAAGATACAAAATACTATGAAGGTGAAGATTGTTGCTACATCTTTGATGAATTTCTGTCATTACACAATGCAATTGTATCCGGCGTTTCAGAAAGATGCTATCAAAAATTGGTTTAAAAGGATACATTATTGTCTATAATTTTAAGTTTTACAGGGGTCACTATGTAGTTCTATTTTCAATAAATACAAGTATCGAACAGCCAAAAACCCACATGGCTGTGTTATTCCTTAGGCAGAATGTGTTTGATTGGCTCGTCACACAGAGGTATCCGTATTTACCTTCGGCCAAAGTGAGTGTGCATGGCTTCAGTGTCGCAATGTCAGCAGCATCCTTCAATGGGCCGTCTCGTGTCTAAAACAAACCAAAGCAAATGAGTTTATTACATCTACCATTCTCAAAGATTTGTTTGGACGGTTACTAAGAGCTACGAGAAGCATATGTGAATGAAGTACCAATTTTGGTCCATTGTATCAAATGTCAATAGTTGGAATAGAAATTCATCCTTGATGAATCTTGCATTCTTTGCACTATTTCTATTCTGGCTCCAAATGACTAGTTGAAAAAAAGTACCTCATGTGTGAGGGAGTAGTTTGTGATGGCACATGTGGCCGTGTTGACGCACAGCAGCCTCCTCACATCAATGATCCTGTCCGTCGAGATCCCCTACACAAAAAGAGGAATTTTTTTTTTGGACCCGGAAAGAAGAAAAATATTAAAATGAAACTATAGAAGAATTGTAATTTGTAATCTCATTATACTATAAGCTGAGATTTTATTCTACTCATAAAATCAAAAGAAAATAGTTAAACTTTTCTCTTGTTCACGGCTATCAATGTTCTCTTTGTATATGACTCCGTATTTTGGTGAGAAGATGTAAAAAGAAGAGAGAAATCTCCCTGGGAAGAACAATTACAATAGAGAAAACTGAGAAAGCAAACCTTGAGAACGACATGAGATTGGTCAGGAAGGTTCACAGTGATGTCAATGGCCACAGGGAGAACTAAAAATCACGAGAAAGCACAAATCAGTAAGCTCGAAGAATCATATCTACCATGCTGTTTCAAATAACTAGTGAAGATCAAAGCAATCACCTTTCTCATCTTTCTTCTTCTTCTCGCCTTTGCCCTTCCCCCGCTTGCTCTTGGGTGCCATGCAAGCGCCTAACAGCAACCAGGCTCAACACAAATTGCCCGACTGCACAATGGATGCATGACAGTTAAAGGTTATCTAGTCTAAATTATTGATACAGCAATGGAAAGTTATTTAGTTGAAATAGAGAGTTTGTTAAGCACGGGGATTTAAATAAATGCCGGTCTTTTCCAATTTTATTACTTTGCTCCAGTAGAGGAAAACGGCTCACAACCTTTCTATCTTCAATTGCTGAGAAAAGATTGAATACAGACCACCTTTCTATCTTCAGTACTATTTCAGAACGGGTTAAATACAGTCTTCCCATGTTTCAGTTCCGTGCTTAACAAGTATCATGGCCGACCATTAACTCAACAGAAAGACGCTTAACAAGTACGATGGCACCATTATGGTATAGGATGATATGGTTGTTAAGAAAAGACGGCGCGAACAACCAATACTCCATGAGCCCACGGCCGCAAAAAACGAGGTGTTCTTCACACGGCTGCTTAGACGAAATACGTGGCACATGTTTGAACTGAAGAGTTAGCGTGTGAATAGAAGGTTACAGAGACCAGTTCCAGAAAAGGTCAGTGAGTACAAACCAAGGAGTTGTTCCTTGACATGTGTGCTTACTATGTGCGTAACACAGAGACGTGAAAGTGAGATACTCGTCGTGTTGCCATGTATTTGTTAGCCCACGGCACGAATATTGACCAGAAAAAATGAAGTAGTGGTGGTGTAAGAAAGAAGTGCAAGCGACAGTAGTGTTTGCACCAACTTACACCCCCAGCACAAGATGTATCCATGGAATTCACAATTCAGCTAGTTGTTATGTTCAGGTTGTCTGCCAAGGGATAAGGATTATGGAGCAGAGGTGCATGTGTGGACCTAGAGAAACGTCGTCCTGTTTTCTGGTACCAAACTAAGAACTGCAACGAGCTAACGAACAAGAGCAAATGCTCAAGTTTCACCATCCCTTGGCAGTGTTAGGCAGACAAGGGCGTCACATACACAACGAGAAATCGGAATTACCAATGGACACAAACAATAATACTACTAGACTGCAACCAATTCATAGCGATACAGCCAGCCTCTTCAGTATACGAATTCCGAGGCGAAGAAGATCCGTGAGAGTAAAACAGAGCACGACAGCAGGTAGCGCGTCAGTGCGACAAGAGAAAGACCAGTGTAATCGAGAACCGAATTGGCCTGAAACAGCATGAGCTGAGCACACACTCACAGAGAGCTAGAGACAACAGACATCGCGGCGCTAAGAGCAGCACGGTGCAGAGGCAAAACAACCGAAAGATGCATTCGAAATGAAAGATAACAATGAAAGCTTCAAGAATTTACCAATGGGCTGGCGCCCCAGCTGCAGCTCCTCAGAGCACACCACGCTGTTATATGACGGCCTCAGGATTAGGCAAAGTGTAATTGAGAGCGAAGTAACGGCGAGCTAGAACGTGGTGCACAGCAGAGAGGCAGTGCTGCTGCTGGAGCTAGGCTGCCATTATCGGGATAAGAGAGACGGGCAGAGGAAGGAAGAGAGCGAAAGGATAGAACAGGTTCGGGGAGGTAGCAAAGTAGCAGAGGGCGCCGACCGAAATGGGAAGGAGGGAGGGAACGAGAGGCCGCGGCAGGGGGGTTGATAAGGGTGGAATGGTGGAGATTTAAGATAGGGTCCTCATCGGCCGCTTCTGATGCACACCTTCCCGGGCCGGGCCCCCGAAGTAACAAACGTCCACAAACAACAAGGAGGGAACGAGAAGACAGAGCCCACCCGTCCAAAACAAGAAAAACACTTGCACTACCTCATCTCCTCCTCTGCTTCCTTCTTCAGAGTTCCCTCTTCTGCAATGCACCATGGACGCAGTTTTTCCTCCACCCGTCGTCTCTGTGGGATTGGAAGCACTGAGATCTCCCCTTTGCTTCACCTTGTCGGCAAATTTAGGGACCAAGACTAAGGATTTATGAGTGAGCATGTGGTTGCACTGGTGAAAAAAAGAATTTCCGGTATTTCTCTGTCTGAATCTAGGGAGGCATGATGAACTGAAGGGGTCGGCTTGTGCTACTGTTGGCTGGTTTTGCTTATTTTGATTTCCAAGGTAAGGGTGCACCGCAGATGCTTCTTCTTCAGAAGCATGTTGTTCTTTCTTTGGTAAACTTTGTAAACGGGGTTTTTGGTCACATGGTACATTTATGCCAACAGAGATCACTTCTCTCACTGTGTCCTTTCTCTGATCTTCATATTGCACACTTCCTGTAAAAAATGAACAACTAGTGAATAATATTGAGTTAAGAAGGTCCATATATTTTATGTCCATGATTCATGAGCCTGTTGTTGATAGTGTAATTAGGCTTGCCATTTTTTTGAATAACCAAATTAGTTGATTCGCATTTGCAATTAATTGATTGATTGTTGTCATTTTAAGCAAAAAGAAAGTCGGTTCTCCTCTGGGAAGCACTGAACTCTGCTAAATTATACGGAATCTAGTCACTCTTTATCTTGAATGTATGATATATAGTTATTGCGGCAACACTTACCGTAAAACTGCTCAATAACTACCGGCTTAAAGAAAAAATGCATGAAGATGCTAAGATGATTTTGATATGCAACATATACATGAAGAATAGCTGTAATGGTTTGACCCCAATTCCTAGCAATAAAGCAGGACAAGACAAACTTTTTACCAAAAAAAAAATTACATTTACTGTTTTCTATTACCACATGAATTTCATTGAAAAATATATTACTGCACAATGAAATAAAATCGTGGCGATATCTCCATGAAAAGGACCACTGTATATCTTATGTATTGCAAAAAAAATGAAAAACGTCACCTCATTGGTACATTTATGCCAACAAAGTTCACTTCTCTCAATGTCCTTTCTCTGATTTTCATGTTGCACACTGCCCTGTAAAAGATGAACCACTAGTGAATAGTATTGAGTTAAGAAGGTCCATGATTCATGACCTTGTTGTTGATAGTGTAATTTGGCTAGCCATTTTATTCAATAACCAAATTGGTTAACTGGCATTTGCAATTAATTGCTTGGAAGTTGTCGTTTTATGCATTAAAAAAAGTCGGTTCACCTATGTGAAGCAATGAACTCTGCTAGTTTATACGGAATCTAGTCACTCATTATCGTGAAAGTATTAAGATATATAGTTATCGTGTGAATCAATTTCGTGTGACAACACTTATATCCTTACAATCCTTACCGGCTTAGGGACCGTTTATTTTAGCTTATAATCCATCCAGATTAATTAATTTAGATTTATTAATCTATTAGCCAAACAAACAGGTAGATTATGAGGCTAGATTAATCAATTCAGAGAGCAGATTATCATAATCCAATAATCTTATAAAGATGTGCTTGTTTTGGATTATTTTGACAAAAGACTCACTGCCCATGTCTACTTGGAAGAAACTATACTTGTGCCATCGAGTTCTCCTTCTCCAACTGAGCCCCCCACTCACGTCGTCCTCCCCTTCCTCCAACTCGGGTCCTCTGTTCTTCTCCCAATTTCTCAAAACCTACACAATCCCGGTCAAATCTGGCGACACCCCGTCCAACCATGGATCCAATCAATGGCGGCGACCAAGAGGAGACCCTCTCCTCCACCTTGGCCTACCGTAGATCCCTGTAATGTATGCTTTTCATGGAAGAGGAAGAAGATGGAAGTGACGCAGGACTCATCGGCAGGCGTGGGCGCAGCGCTCCAGACCTCGGTGGTGGGTGCGGCAGGAGCCTAATGGGTGTTGGCGCGGCCCTCGACCCCGAGCTTGGGAACCCGCCTCGGGGCGTCGGGAGCCCTATGGGCATCGATGCAACGCACGGGGTCTCGGTTGTGGCGGCAGCCCCGTTGGCCTCGGTGCGACCCCCAACCCTAGGCTCGGGCTCGGCAACGGGCGCGGCGGAAGCCTCGTCTGCCTTAGTGCGAACCCCGACCTCAGGCTAGGACACGGTGTAGGCGTCTGTGGCGCACAGGGATTAGTGATGCCAGGATCCTTGGGCTTGGGAACTTTGGTGCATGGCGTGGCTGCTGGAATGATGGCAAGAGCCCTGGTCCTGGTGGGCTCGCAACATAGAGACAACCACTACTAAGATACAAGCTCCTTCGACGGCGACGATCCTTTTAACGAACCCCCCCCCCCCCCCCCCACTATGGAGATGGTTTAGACCAGTGGTATGATGATGGGTCGAACTGGAGTCAGGTGCCTGTGCGCGGGCGTGGCCATGGCAGAGGCGAGCCTCAACATGCCATTGCGCGCGGACGTGGAGGTGGCACATCCTCTAGACAAGGCCATGATGGCATGCCGCCACCTTCCACTGGACATGGCCGTAGCAAGGGTGTAGCTGCTTCCGATGCTGAAGTATCAGTTCGATCTCGCGCACGTGCAAAGAGTGCCTATAAGGCACCTCACCCAGCCGGTTCTAATCTAGGTAGTCAAGAAGATGAATCTGACGCTATCGGGGAAGAAGATGGTGAACTTCAAGGATATGCCAATGACTACACGGTATGATGAACTTCAACATTACTATTTATCATTGTTTACTTCCATGTTACCATTGTACACTTTTAATCATTGCCGATAGATATCCACTTTTAATCATTGTTCATTGATATCCACTTTTAATCATTGTTCATTTATCATTGATGCATCCTTGTTATACATATGAATAGAGAGAAGTATTTGACAAGGCGACATTCATAAACATTAGAATCTTTTGTTGACTTTGCATTAAAGAGATCAAAGATGGGAATAGGCCTAATGGTACTATGACTAATCGTGGATACAAGAACATAACTGAAAAGTATTATGAAAGAACCTCTTTACATCACTCTAAGGTTCAGTTGAAGAACAAACTAGAGTTGCTTAGAGGTTTGTATGGTTTTTGGCAACAATTGCTGAAAGACACTGGACTTGGATGGAATGATGCCTTAGTAACCGTGGAGGCATTAGAAGACTATTGGGGAAAAAAAATACCAAGGTATCACTTGCAACTAATTTGTAATGTTGAATCTCATTATTCTTTGGGGCAATTGCATTAGAGGGCGTATTTTCAATCCTAATATTGAAAAAAAGACCTCGTTTTCGGACTTTGCAATGTTGGACCTCTTTATAAATTTGAAGCAACCGTCAATCCCTCTTTTCTACTTCCATCAGATCAACTTGGTTTTTAGAACTAAAAAAATTAAAAACAAAAGGGAAAGGACATGATTGCCCCTCCTCTTCTCTCAACCGAGTAGGCGGTGATCGAACTTCTCTTCTCCTTTCTCCTCTCTCCTGCGACATGACAAAGTGACAGATCTAACCCTAGGCGTGGTGGAGGCTGGCGGTGAAGGCAGCAGATGACAGAAAACTGAGCGGGGCTGCGTGGCTGGCACGCAACAACGCGGGCGGCATGCGTGCGGGCTGAGCGCGACGGCACGTGCGCAGGGCCGCGGTGGCGCATGTAAGAATGAGCACGGGCAAGGGCTATGAGCGGCGACGCGGGCACACGTGGGGCAAGGCGGGCGAAGAGCCATGCGGGCTAGGCATGGCAGCGCAAGCATCCGAGTGTACGAGCGCGGGACCGTGTGGGGTGCACGCGGCGGCGTGAGCAGGCATAGGGTGTTGCGGGCTGGTTTCTCATGCCATTGTTGGCTGAGGTGCCAAAATTTTGTTAATTGCTACTACTGTTTTATGAAACTTTTGCTAGATTTTTTAAAAAAATTATGCATATTTGAAATAATGTAAATTATTCTACAAATTCAATTTCAAAGTCATACAGTTCCTACTAAAAAATAGGGTAAATTTGTGATGGTTTGCTAGAAAACATGTCTATTTTGTAAAGGCTTGTAGGGGTATAAACATCTTTTCACATGAGATTTAATACCATTAAGACCCTCGAAGGGAATAGGGGCCTGCTGCTTACTTCAAATTCAAAAAAGAGGTCCAATTTTGTAAAGTCTAAAAAAAAGTTCTTTTTCGATATTAGGGTTAAAACAGGTCCTCTGATGTAATTGCTCCTTATTATTTTGGATTTTACTACTCTTTGTTTACTAAAATGTAGGGTCATCCCACTTGGAGACAACTGAAGAAGGGTCCTCCAGAGCATAAAGAGTTGTTGCACAAAATGTTTCAAGGATTTGTGGTTGATGGATCCACTGCTTTAGCTCCTAGACAAGGTATTGGTGATGTTGATGGATTAGTGGGTGCAAGGGCTAATGATGACTTTGTGAGTGGAGGGGCTGATGGAACTGAACAAACATCACTACATGCGTCACCAGTTGTGAGTGGTAGCTTTACACTAAGAAGCCTACCACACAATCATGGTGGAAGAAGCCCTAGTGCAATTACTAGTCCAATGAAGACAACAAAGAATTCTATGGTCAAATCATGAAAAGTATTCATGCTACTTTGGAAGCCAACTATGGTATTGCCAACAGGATCATGCTTGACGGTTATCTGTACGAGAAGATAGCGGAGGTCTTGGACATGACAGTGGCGTATGGGACATATGAAGGATTTGTTAAGCATTTCATGACAACTCTTTTGTTTAAGAGTGCTAAAAATAGGTCCACCTTCAAGGCTCTTAAAGCCAATGAAAGGAGGCTTGCTTGGTTGAAGAGGCATTGTGTAAAGGAAGGCCTAGTTTAAAAATGATCTATCAGTTACTAGTAGTAGAGACTTATTATCGCATTACTTTCTATCATGCACGAACTTGTTTTATAATATTTAACTTCAAAACATTATGAGACAATCCTTAAGATATGTTAAAGTAGTTGTTGCAATTCTTGTATATATGCGTGGAAATGATGATGAGGAAAATATGTTCTTAACTGCTGCATGCAACTGTGTTGATTCATTGAGAAAATTTGGAGTTGTTACAACAACTTTTAGTATGTATTATGCTGCAACTTTTTTAAACAAGTCTACAAGAAGGGAATTTTTTGATCTACCGGGTTATGTGTCGGGTTCCTTTTGGGTATATAGAACCCTTAATGATGCTACCTCTTGCTACAAAATGTTTAAACATGTAAACCAATATTTGATAGGTTACATGATTTGTCTTCATCATATCGTTTGATATCAACATATAAAATGACTATTGTTGAAATGTTAGTCAAGTTCCTATGGATTGTTGGAGCGCAACAATCATTTGTTCAAACAAAGAATAGTTTCAGAGGTCCAAAGAAGCTATTATTCGAAAGTTCATGAAGTTTTGGAATGTTTGTATTATATGGCTAGATATATTGTGAAACTCAAAGACCCTAACTTCACAACTATCCATCCGAGGGTGCTTGGTACTCGATTTGCATCATACTTTAGCAATTGTATAGGAGCAATAGATGGTACACATTTTCTGGTTATTATATCCAGTTCAAAAGTTTTGTAACACATAGATCGACATGGATATCCTACTTAAAATGTGTTGGCCATATGTGATTTCAGCTTGAGGTTTGCTTTTGTTATTGCGAGATGGACTGGCTCAGTACATGACATGAGGATTTTCAGTGATGCTTTGTGCAAGTAAAATAATATATTTCTCCATCTTCCACTAGGTATAATATCTTGCATGAACTCTAATTTTTTTTATTGTATGGATGAAATATTAATATAAAATATAAATTATTATATGGTTGTAGGAAAATTTTACCTTGTGGATTTTAGCTATCCAAACCAACAAGGTTATCTAGCTCCATACAAAGGTGTGAAGTATCATTTGCAAGAGTTTAGAGTTGGACCTCGTGCAAGAGGCAAAAAGGAGGTATTCAATCAATTGCACTCCTCTCTTTAGAATCATATTATGCGTTCTTTTGAGGTCTTGAAGATGAAGTGAAGAATTTTATTGGACTTGCCAAGTTATCCAATGCTGAAGCAATAAAACAGGCAAATTTATCCGGAACACACTAACAAAACATGGCTTTGTCCAGAACATATTTAACAAATCGAATTTAGCTGATACACAGTACGATTCTAGAAAAAATAGTCTACGACACACTATGACCATTTAACTATTATTTTTGACTTTTCTATCTCAATATACAAAATACGTTAAAATTTGAAACTTGGCACAAATATACATGGTTGTATTCTCTATCAATAAAAAATAGAACTAGATTTTTTAACTATTTTTATTGTTTACTTATTATTTTAATATTTCATTTATCAAACAAGCCATGCGAACAATCGAAAAAAATCTATCTCTATTTTATAATGATAGAGAATGCAACAACTTATATTTGTTCATAATTTCAATTTCTGAAGTATTTTATATAGTAAGATAAAAGTTAAAAATAAAAGTAAAATAGTCATAGTATGTCTCACACGAATTCTCGTAGAATCGTAGTGTGTATCAGCTAAATTCGATTTGTTTGATGTGTTCTGGACAAAATCACGTTTTATTAGTGTGTTCTAGACAAATTTTCCTAAAAAATAATATACGCGTGCATAGCTCTACTTAATTTTATTCGAGAAAGTAAAATGACCAATAAAGGGTTCGACCGGTGTGATGAAGATGAAAACTACATGCCATTTCCTCCAACCCAAACAAGTGAAAGCCACTTGAGAGATAAAGAGAGTGCGATGAATACCTTACTTACGTGATGAAATTGCTAATGCATTTTTTGCTAGGAGAATATATGTTTATTTTATATATAACATTTGAATAATCTTTGAGGTTGTATGAAATATTTAGAATAAAGTCATTTTATTTAGTATTATATGAGTTTATTTCAAGTATTTAAAGTATTTAAATGTCTTCAATAAAAGAAAAAGCCATAACAAATAGTCAAGGGTACTATTATCTTCTCACATCTATAAAAATTTGATGCAACTTAAATAATCTAGATAAACAAACACCCCTATCCAGATAAAGAAATCTAGCTTAAATAATCTAAATTAAATAGTCTAGTATCATAATCAAGATTAAATAATCTGCATAGTAAACAAACAACCCCTAAGTAGACATTAATAAAACTAATAAGCAATATAGAGTATGAAAGCCTCGAGTATTTTATGTCTTGCGGTACGCTGCCACACTGCCACTAATTAATCAAACCAATATGTGTACCAGCAGGTATAGAGCGGAGAGACGATAGAAGAATCAGGTTGTCTACACTGTTTGCGGCCTTGCGGAAGTTACACACTTGTGTTTCACTCGTGATATGTATGCCCGTATTTACCTGACAATTGAAAACAGAAAGATAGTTAAAAGTGATGACACCACATGATAAAGGGTAAAGAAGCGCCCATTGCGCCAAGATTTTTGAAGGGCTTACAGTATGACCGGGCAACCTCATAGGTGTGGCGGCCTTGCGAGATATAGCACGAGCACCAACTGGGGCGGTCTCGCTAGCTCTAGCGCGAGCGCAACTCTTTGGTAGGATCATACAGGCAGAGCTCTTGTCTTGCATGGAACAACACATCCTTACGATGATGAGGAATGAAGAAACAAGAGAGTTTTCGTACAAAAGGAGTACCTATAATCCGTAATTTATATGTGGCGGGAGTCAAACCTGTGAAACTAGATATGTAGCTGAGTCAAACCCATGTATGTAGCAGAACCAGGTTTTGACAGACTGCACAAAATTAATAAATGGTAGAGACTGAAGCAATGACCACTGGAGCGATAGTTGTTTATTTTGTTCTCAGTGATGCAGCTTGGTAAACAAACCAAGGAGGGCCGGTAGTGATAATCAAGAATGAAATACAACAAAAATCCCTAATCACGGACTGTTTATTAAGAGAAATGTGCAAATCTAGGATGGCCATGGCCTACTTTTACCTACACTAAGCTCCGTGTCTACATTGTTGAACATCATATATACCAATAGCTACCAGAGGCATCAAGAATCAGGTAGAGAAGCCAAGATCAAAATCTACGTACGGCGAATGTAATACTACTAATTTATTTAAAATTTCGTCCGACGTGCGATCATCGTCCACACCTGCGATAAAAAATCCCGCACCCACGACCATCTTCCTTCCTTACTTCAAAAATCCCGTTCCTGCGATCGAAGATCCCGCACCCACGAGGCCACGATCTGCTATGAACCGCACCAGACGCCCCTTCACCTTCTCACCCGCCTCGCCTCATATGCGAGCACATCGCCGCCGCTCCCTCTGTAGCACATCGCTGCTGCCACTTGCGAGTCGTGCGGAAGAGCCGCCGGAACTTCCTCTTCTCCACCTCGACCCAGTTTTGCTGCCAACTGCGATCCCCAACTCCACCTGCGACAACTATACCATGCCGATGATCCAAATAGTCGCACCGCCGACGTCTGCGATCCTTGTTGCAGTCGCCGCCGCAATCGCCTTCGGTGGCCGCCGCGAGGACACGGAGGGCATGCATCGCCGCTGTCGCGCGCAACCTGTGCGACCGCCGACATCACAGTTGGGGCGGGATAGCGGTTGCCACACGCGTCGACTTCGTATGTGCACCGCTGAGATGCATCAATGGCAGCGTGCGCGGCGGAGGATCCGCGCCGCCGCTGAAGCGCCCTTCCCACCTTGATGAGGATTTGCGCCATCACCACATCACCCTCCGGTAACCACCCTGTGCGACATCCTGCTTTCCTAGCGAGAACGTCCCTCACTCTGTGTTGCCTCTGCTCCTTCGCACCGTTACGGTATTTTTGCCTTTTGGCTTGTTTGATTTCTGAGAGTACAGACTTGTAACACCATAGAGATGTGAATCAAATCAGTTTACTAAAGTGCTGGATGTTGTTCATCCTCTACCCTCAGTCTGTAGTTACTCCTGTATGTTATCTGATGATAGGTTCAATAGAGTTCAGAAGGTTAACTGACAACCTGTTTGTGAATCTGATGGTGCTAGAATCTGGTATTGTAGTGCTACAATCTGGCGCTCCAGAAAGCTGAACCCCATTGAATCGGGAGCTCTGTGGAGGTGTTGAGAGGGGCAGAGCAGAGCTCGTGCCCTTGGATAGTGCTTGAAAACTTGACATTCGATGTGTGGTAGTCTGGTAGAGGGCGTCCAAGCACTCAATTCAAATGGAAGGGATCCAATTTTTCTTGGGAAGCAGGGGAGGTATGCAATTCGACCAAGGGGATTGTGTTAGTTCGATCTCTAGAGGATAAATTTTAACAGGGAGACTTTTGGTTTGTGCCGGCTGTTCATCAATAAAATTTAGAACATTGATTTATCAGGGATTGGCCCTATGCTTCTACCTTGATCTTTCCAGCTTGTTGTTTGGTTTTTCATGGTGGCATAAATAGAGTGTACCAAGCTGGTCACAAATAACTTTGTTGGTTTTTGTTATCATGCACAATTATTCTTATGATCGGTGGTTTCAATGCCCTTGATCATAAGTTGCATAGAATGCTCCAATACAGTACACCCTTCACTTTTTTCTGGACTGACCCAAATGAAGTGTAGTAAGTACTTTGAAATTATCAGGATATAGTATGCAACTAGAAGGGCCTAAGACTGTGATTTTTCATACATTTGCACTTCCTATGGTTGATTCTTTCAACAACTTTGATCATAAGCTGCATAAAATGCTCCATGACAGTACACCCTTCACTTTTTTCCGGACTGACCCAAATGAAATGTAGTAAGTACTTTGAAATTATCAGGATATAGTATGCAACTAGAAGGGCCTAAGACTGATTTTTCATACATTGGCACTTCCTATGGTTGATTCTTTCAACACCTTTGATGTTATGGCTAAATTGCTGGCTTATTGAGAATAATATAGATTGAGGTAGATGAATCTCGCCCTCACGCTGGAGGCTCTGAGAATTCCAATCTACTTCTCTCCCCCCTCTTTACAAAGACTCTGCCGTGCTTTGTATAATAGCCGGCCTAACATACTCTAAACCCTAACAGACTCCAACTCAAACTCTAATCTTATCTCTAAAGGAAACTGACTCCAAAAATAGAAACTAACCCTGAGCCACATTAGGTGTGGTCTTCTGTTGCCTACGCTAGAATTTCTTGCCAAAGAAGTTGTCCATAACACTTCCGCCCTCTTCGGAAAACAGCTTGTCCTCAAGCTGAAAATCTGGGTAGCGTTCCTTGAAGGACTCCAACGGTTCCCATGTAGCTGCTGCAGGACCGTGACCCACCCATTGAACAAGAATATCCCAAGAATCTCGAGTTGGCTTTGCATGAGAGATAGTAGCAGGAATAGGTAAAGCTCTGCCATGAGCAATGACAGGTTGATGAACAACGTCTGTGGGAGGGTCGCCTTGAAATTTCTTGAGGAAAACAACATGGAAAACATCATGAATTCTGGCTTTTGGTGGCAGAAGTAAACGATAAGCCAATTTTCCAACCTTCTCCAGAACTTTATATGGCCCATAGTACCTGGGCGCCAATTTCTAATTGCCACCAGAAGTAATTCCGACAGCCTGACGGTGGTGTAAGCGCAACCAGGTCCATTCACCAACCTCGAACTCAACCTGCCGATGTTTCTTATCATAAGAAGCTTTCATATAGTCTTGAGCTTGGAGAAGACGCTCTCGAATTTCTGCTAAAAATTCATCGCATTGCTGCAATTGTTTATCTAGTGCAATGATACCAGACAAACCCGGTTCATAGGACAGCAGGGTTGGAGGGTCTCGACCAAACACAACATTGAATGGCGTAGTCTGCAAAGCTGATTGGTATGAAGTATTGTAGCAGTACTCTGTCCATGGTAACCACCGCAACCAGCTCTTTGGTCGATCACCAGCCAAACAGCGAAGATAGACACCCAAAATTCTATTGGTAACTTCAGACTGTCCATCTGTTTGAGGACGGAAAGCTGAACTCAGACGAAGCTTAACTCCTGCTAACTGAAACAATTCCGTCCAAAGTGTGCTAGTGAACACCGGGTCACGATCACTGACAATGGAACAAGGCAAACCGTGCAGTTTCACCACATTGTCAAAGAAGGCTTGTGCAACAGAGAGGGCCGTATAGGGATAGCCTAATGGAATGAAATGCGCCATCTTGGAGAAACGATAAACCACCGTGAGAACCACAGATTTTCCACCCACACGAGGAAAACCCTCCACAAAATCCATGGCAATGTCACTCCAAATATTAGAAGGGACATCAAGAGGCTGCAACAAACCAGCTGGATGCAAATGCTTTGTCTTACTTCGCTGACAAACCTGACAACTCTGAACATATTCCCGCACTAATTTTGCAGCACTAGGATTATAGAAGGACGCACGGAAACGATTCAATGTTTTTTGAGCACCCTCATGACCAACACCATGTGCTGTTTCCAAGAGCTGAGGCCAAAGACTAGAAGAGGAGGGCACATAAATCCTCCCTCGATGAAGACAAAATCATCAACCATAGTCCAGGCAACGCCGGCTGTGCCATCCTCAATTTCACGGCGTTTAGCAATAATCCCCGGCAAAGTGACCGCTTCTGCTTTAAATTCCTCAAAAAGTTCAAATTTTGGCCTAGAGATAGACATTGCATGGACAATGGTGTCCTCATCACGCCGTGAAAGAGCATCAGCAACACGATTTTGGCTGCCCGACCGATACTCCACTTTGAACACATACCCAAGTATGCTGGGGTATAGTTGAAAGCCGCTGATCCAATAGATATTTGAGACTACAATGGTCTGTCCGGATAGTAAACTCTCGAGTCCAGAGATATGAACGCCAATGTCGAACAGCTTGAACCAGACCAATAAGTTCCCTTTCATAAGCTGCAAGCTTCCTATGTTGTGGAGCGACAGTACGGCTAAAGAAGGCAATGGGGCCCTGATTCTGATGAAGAACAACACCAAAACCAGAACTGGAAGCATCGCAATCCACTAGAAATTTCTTGTCAAAATCCGGTAATTGAAGGACAGGTGCTGTAGTAAGGGCTGTCTTGAGGGCATTGAAAGTATCAATTGCATCAGATGTCCAGCGAAAAGCCTCCTTTTTTAGGAGCACCGTAAGAGGAGCTGCAATAACTCCATAATTAGCAATAAACTTGCGATAATACCCCGTCAACCCCAAGAATCCACGCAGGGCTCGCAACGTCTTAGGAACTGGCCATGCCTGCACTGCATCCACTTTGGATTGATCCATGGCAACCCCGGCTGCAGAAATAACATATCCCAAGTAATGTACAGACTCCTCAACGAACACACATTTAGATTTCTTCAAGAACAGGCTATTGTCCCAAAGAACTTGTAGTACTGCACGGACATGTTGAACATGCTCCGACCAAGTCTTGCTGTATATCAATATGGCATCAAAGAAAACAAGAATAGAACGGCGGAGGAAGGAGCGAAGAACCTCATTCATCAATGCTTGGAAGGTCGATGGCGCATTTGTCAAGCCAAAAGGCATGACAAGGAACTCAAAATGCCCGTGATGAGTACGGAAAGCGGTCTTGGCGAAGTCATCTGGGTGCATGCGCACCTAGTGATAACCACTTCGCAAATCCAACTTGGTGAAGAATCTGGCGCCTCGAAGTTCGTCAAGAAGTTCATCGACGACAGGTATGGGGAAAGCGTCACACACTGTCTTAGCATTCAGAGCCCGATAGTCAACACAGAAACGCCATGTGCCATCCTTCTTGCACACTAGGAGGACCGGAGATGAGAAGGCCGAAGTGCTGGCCCGGATGACGCCAGCTTTGAGCATGTCCACACATTGCCTCTCAATTTCATCCTTGAGAAGTTGAGGGTATCTGTAGGGGCGAACCACCACTGGTTCTGTTGTCGGAAGAAGATGAATGCGATGGTCGAGATGTCGTGGTGGTGGAAGGCTGACTGGTTTAGCAAAGACATCATTGAATTCTTCAAGCAGTAGCTGCAGGAGGTTTTGAGTAGTAAGCATGGACAGACGACTCGTAGGATTTGCGCCCACGCCGAACCATTTCACACGGTGATCAGTACTCCAGAAGGACGGTCTTGAGCTCAAAATTCCAAACAATTGGCCCTAGTGTGCGCAGCCACTGGCAGCCAAGAACGAGTTCATACCCCTCCAATGGAATGACATAGATATCCACGGAGAAGAGCTCGTTCCCAATCCTGATAGGTGTTGCTGTGCATACCCCGGAGGTGGAAACGCGGTCGCCGTTTGCTACACCGACCGTCATGCCTGGGCGTGGTGATGGAGTCATCCCAAGGCGAGCTGCTGTTGCGGTCGATATGAAACAGTGGGTTGATCCCGAGTCGACCAGCGCCGTTAGGGTGGTGTCGGCAATGGAGGTAGCCAACTAAATGGTGCCGCCAGTCATGGCGAGGAGGGAAATCTGCGGGTCCTCCTTGTCCTCTTCGCCACCGTCTTCATCGTTGATCTCCATGAAATAAATACCACGGAGGAACACTCCTTGTGATGTCCTGGAGTGAATTTCTCCGGGCAGTTAAAACACTTCCCTTCAATGCGCCGTTGAGCCATCTCTTCTGGGAAAAGCCTGGTGAAGCGTGACATAGATATCCATGGAGAAGAGCTCGTTCCCAATCCTGATAGGTGTTGCTGTGCATACCCCGGAGGTGGAAACGCGGTCGCCGTTCGCTACATCGACCGTCATGCCTAGGCGTGGTGATGGAGTCATCCCAAGGCGAGCTACTGTTGCGGTCGATATGAAACAGTGGGTTGATCCCGAGTCGACCAGCGTCGTTAGGGTGGTGTCGGTGATGGAGGTAGCCAACTGAATGGTGCCGCCAGACTTGCTGCCAGTCATGGCGAGGAGGGAAATCTGCGGGTCCTCCTTGTCCTCTTCGCCACCCTCTTCGTCGTCGATCTCCATCAAATAAATATCGCGGAAGGAACACTCCTTGTGATGTCCTGGAGTGAATTTCTCCAAGCAGTTAAAACACTTCCCTTCAATGCGCCGTTGAGCCATCTCTTCTGGGGAAAGCCTGGTGAAGCGTGCGCCTTTGGGTAGGTTCTTGACTGGTGCACCCGACATGGCCGGGGTTGAGGTCATCCCCGCAGCTGGCGCCGATGTCTTCTGTGCTGATGCGGAAAACAGGGGACGCCCCATAGTGCGCGATACCGCACGCGCTGGTGCAATTGCGCGTCTAGAGTCGTCATCCATCTGAAGCCGCTGTTCGTATGCCTGCGCGGCCATGGCTTCCTCAAAGTTTGCTGGTTTCTGCAGCTCCACATCTGTCTTCATCGGATTACCGAGGCCGGCGGTGAAGATTGCAATCCGTTGTGGCTCCGTCACATTATTACAGCGAGCGAGCAGCTTCAGGAATTGGTCCTGATATTCCTCCATTGTGCCGGTGCGGCGTAGATGAGTTAGTTCTCCGAGTGGATTGCTTCGCATCGAAGGACCAAATCGCCTGCTGACTCCTTCCACGAACTGATCCCAGGTTGGTGTAGCGCCGAGGTTCTTCTGGAAGCGGTAGTACCATTGTTCCGCATTGCCGGTCATGTAGGATGATGCCGTCCAGACCCTTTGATCGTCGGGAGTTCCCTGGGTGAGAAAGAATTGCTCGGCGTTGTGCAGCCAGCCGAGCGGGTCCTCTGATCCATCGTACTTGGGAAAACGAAATTTGTGTGTCGGGCGATCACCGCTGGAATTGGAAGTATCCGAGGAGAAACGGCCCTGTTTGTCTAGAATTTGCGTCTGGATGTTGTTCAGAGAGCTGGAGAAACGCCCTTGTTCCAGCTTGAGGGCGTGTGACCTTATTGTCGACCTTGTTGCCGATTTCACCCATCTTGAAGATCATCTTCGCGACAACATTGTCGAGGACTTCCTGGAGGTCATCCTTGGTGATGTACTTGGTGTTGTTGTTGCCCATTGCAGCGGAAAGCGGTGGGTTTGGCGGCACACAGGGAAAGGTTGGGTGGTGTGCGACAGGAAATCTGGGTGCAGATTGGTTTTGTTCCAACGAGGTGCAAGAACGTCCCGTCTGATACAGAGATGTTATGGCTAAATTACTAGCTTATTGAGAATAATATAGATTGAGGTAGATGAATCTCGCCCTCACGCTGGAGGCTCTGAGAATTCCAATCTACTTCTCTCCCCCTCTTTACAAAGACTCTATCGTGCTTTATATAATAGTCGGCCTAACATACTCCAAACCCTAACAGACTCCAACTCAAACTCTAATCTTATCTCTAAACAAAACTGACTCCAACAATATAAACTAACTCTGAGTCACATTAGGTGTGGTCTTCCGTTGCCTACGCTGGAATTTCTTGCCAAAGAAGTTGTCCATAACATTTGATCATAAGCTGCATAAAATGCTCCATGACAGTACACCTTCCACTTTTTTTCTAGACTGACACAAATGCAGTATAGTAACCACTGACATTATCAGGATACATAGTATGCAAATAGAAGAAGGGCCTAAGATTTGTCCCGTTGATTTTTCGGACATTTGCATCATCAACATTTGGTACAGTATTGTTAATTAGACTGCAATAGGAACCTTTCTGGTTGATTTACCATATTCTGCCTTCTACAACATGAACAACATGATTCCAGATGCAGTACATGTGGTTCCAATTAGAATGATTTCTAATATTTGGTTCCATAGTTCCATATCATAATTTAAAAATCCATTGAACTATAACTTACTACTTTGGAAAATAAATGATAGATGCGATGTTCAGTCTTTGTAGTGTTTTTCATAAATTTCCATGAATAATTCTACATGTCAAAGGCGTATTCCAAAGGATGAAGTGTAACTTTGCCTCTCTTTGTAGTTCGTACTAACCTTCATTACTTTGAATGTTGTTCCATTTATCCTCATTTAATCATATATAGCACTCTACTCCATATTCAGATCTTCATGACTTCAAGTTTCTCAACTAGGATATGATTGCAGCAGTTGGCACATTATTTTATTATTAATTGGCTTAAGCCTGTTCAAAGTATTGATGTACAAGGTAACCTGCTTGTTTGTATGCTTGCCAAATTCACTAACTGAATTTTTATGTGCTCATATATCTAGTTTCTCACATGTTATTGATTATATCTAGGGTTTTCTGTGCATTACAATTTTCCTGTCTCAGTTTTTATCAATGACACGTGAAAACCTTGTATGCATGTCAACATAATTTACCATATGCTGAAACTGAAACATTTCCAGCTGTGTTTGTACTCGCTCTACCCACAAATTCGTTTGTACCATTGAACATGGGAGTTTCATTTGTTTCATTTCACATGGTTGTTTACACTATAGCAATAACACAATTTGCCAGAATTAATAATCTTTGGTTTTACAACCACAATCAGTTCGATTTAAAATAATTCAAATTATATCTTGCAGATATCTCTGCCAATAAATCATATCGGGGAGGGGGGGGGGGGGGGCAAAAACAAGCTTCCACGCTTTCAGTGTGTTCAGTTAGAAAACTAAATCGGTCATGCTAATAGTGGTGGGGAGAATTCAGTAGTTCAGTCTTTACACATGGATCGATAGAGAGTAGTTGTCCGTAGTGTAAGATTCTGCTTTTACAGTGAGGGAGCCCACTTGTCAGTGTGGCCACATGAATCTTTTTTTTTTTTTTGTGAAATGGCCACATGAATCTTGCATAGATTAACGATTGTATAGGCAGTCAATTATATCGATTTGCTTATATATGCTACTCTTCCTACGAGTCTATCTGATTGCACTGATATATCATTTTATTGAATTATTGTTGATGTGATTCTATCTGTTCTTTCGGATGATGATTCCTTCCATATTATAATGGTTAATGTAAGTACAGTGTAGGGACCAGATTATCCTATGAAATGCTTTTTGATGCCACACGGAATCATATCATTTATTTGATTGGAACCTGAAGCATCCATAAACAATGGCACCGGTAGCTAAAAGGCTTGTTTCAGATTTGTGCAGGTGGTTGTCATACCAATTGATTAAGTTATTGGCATATATAAGCCATGATTAGATGCAACAAGGGGATGTGCATAGTATAATTGTTTTTAGAATTTTTTATGTTAGCAATATATGTAAAATTTTGGCGCCCGTAACAACACACTTGAATGTAGCTAATTTGTGTGAGTAGTTGTCAGACCAATTGATTGGGTCATTGGCATATAACCCATGATTAGATGCAAAAAGGGAGTTTGCAATGAGTACTTTTTTTAAAGAATTTTGTGTATTAGTAAATATATGTAAAATTTTGATGTCCGCATGTAGCTAGTTATATGATAATGTAAAATCTTGATAAGTAATGATTGGTTTGAATGTGCTATATAAGTATTATTAAGAGCGGTGCAATGGTCGGGAAGATCGATCCTTCGATGTTTCATGGCTTGAAATGCTTCATGATTGTATCCATATCATTAATCATTTAATACAACAAACACTAAAAAAGATGACACACAAAAAATAGCACGTAACACATAAAAAATAGCATTAATTATTTAATGCAACAAACACTATGCCTTACAAAGAGATGACAATTTTAGCTAGAAACAGACATAAATGAAATAGTTTACCTTATAACCACAACCATTTGTTCTTTGATTGAGATATCACATGATTCATCAATAAGGACAGAGAAATGACGATCCCTAATCTCTTCCAAAATAACACTCTGGTAACCAATTGTGCACATGCTTGTGCAAGTTTCTTTTGAATTGGACTGGGCATAAAACCTGAAACACCGAACCCTGAAACCCGAAGACCAAACTTGAAAAACCCGACCCTCAAACCCGAAAAACCCAAAACCCGATGCCCAAAATGTTATTTCGGGTGGCAAATCTCGAAACCCGATTGTATTTCGGGCTAATCGGGTTTATAGCCCCGGTATCTGAAATACCCGGCGGACCCGAAATATCAGCAGCCCATTCATTATCTACCTTCAATTCCGCCCAGCGCAAAGGTCAAAGTTCCCACCGCAGCCCACAAAAAGGCAGGCAAACAGTCACGTACGACTACAGATTCGTTTACCCTAGCCGCCGTACACATACTCCCATCCCTGCGCTCATCGGCGCCGCTGTCTCACGACTCGCAGTGCCGCACACCCAATCGCCCAGACCTCGCCGGCTCCGCCCAACGCCGAACGCGGCTGCGAAACACTCGACAGAGCCGAAGGTGACGCGCTAGCGTTAGCGCTCCAACGGAGTAGACAAGATAGGCTTCAAATGGTGCGGCAGCTAGCAGTGATTAGTGAATGATTCCTGACGCACGGTGCAGCAGCTAGCAGTCGTGAGCACCTCGCCGGCAAGATCATTGAAGTACAGCGGCAACATCATCAGAATCATGCAATACAAGTGTTATTTTTCAACTCTGACAATTCATGTCTCGTAGGCTCACATTAAAATAGCTTACGTTATTAGTGAATGATTCCTGATTAGTGATGGTGATTGGTTTTTTTAGTAGATTGTTTTTCTGAATTGTTCTTTGGTTGAAATATTTTCATTCTCCTTTTACTCAATTTTTGTGTGTTGTGCTCTGATCGGGTTTTCTCGGGTACCTGAAACCTGAACCCGAATTTTCGGGTACCTGAAATATGGTGTCTTTCATTTTGTTGACTAATTTCGAGTACTGATCTTGAAAACCTGAAATTTCAAAAACACTCGGCAAAAGAGCCGGATTCCGGTAGCACCGACCCCTGCTCCACTCGTCGCCATACTGAGACTATCCGCTCGCCCGCCTGTCCTGGGCGACCAGGGCCAGAGGCAAAACGTTTTTTGTCGAGTGTTTTTTGTTACGTACTAGACAAAACCTTTGTCGAGTTTCAAAATACACTTGGCAAAGGCTTACACTCCGTAAAATGTATTTCGTAAAATAAACTCCAAAAAATTACAAAACTTTTTTTCCTGCCCGCGAACCCCGCCCGTGTGTCCCTGTCTCAAGTTGCAAGTCACATCATTTTTTCAAGTGCTTCTCGCTAAATGAGGCCGATGGGATTCGAACCGGCGACCTCCCCTTTGCGCGTGAAGCACCCTACCACTGCATCACATGTCACTTGAGTCTATAATCTGTTTTCAATCTTTTGATATTATACCTCTTTGTCGAGTGTTTTTTATCGGACACTCGACAAAGAGGTTCTTTGCCGAGTGTCAAAAATAATACACTCGATAAAGAGGTTCTTTGCCAAGCATGTTATTTGTCGATACTATTATCGGCAGTGGATCTTAAGGTACTCTATGATCCTTATTTATCGGTAAAGGCATGCGCGAGATCGAGAGCCGATGGACACACAAGACGCACGGTTTAGACAGGTTCGAGCCTCTCAAAGGGTAACAACCCTACTTCCTGTGTTATGTGATGTATTGTATCTGATGTGATGCGGTATACGGAGGTTGTCTATAAGAGAGCCCCTGCCCCTCCTTATATCTGGGGGCAGAGTTACATGGCAAGTCTCCTAGTCGGTTATAACATGATTTTCGACTAGGATTCTATCTCTAACTTTCTATCTCTAGTATTGACTTGTCGTCTACTCCAAGTAATAATCCGAGTAGTTATCTTCATAGGCTTTATCTTCATTGGAACCCGGCCCACTCAGCAATATATCCGAGTGGTGAAGTATTCCGGATATATATATCCCACAGTAGCCACCGAGAGCTTTACAAGTTAGTTTTTGATCTTCAATTGATTGACTAATGCTTCACCATGAATATGATTAAACTTTTTCATGTACAACAATAAACTTGTAAAGGTCTCCAAGAATCTTCAAAAAGAATTGTGAGCCAAATAATATCCAGATGTGACGAATAAATCCACCTATTAGGTGTAGATATAGCCCCCGACTCAGAAGGTATTTTGATCATAAAATATCTTATGAGTTAAAAATAATAACACCATATGTAAATCTAGATCTACCACTTTCCCTGACTGATTCCATGAGGAGTTTTAATATGGTAGCCCCGAAGATTGGTTCTACCACTCCCTCCAACTAACAAAAGGAACCACTGGTACTAATGAATCCGAGTGATACTTGATCAGATATATCAAACATAGCCGTCATCAAAATATTTGGATGATACTTGATCAGATATAACAAGTGTAGCAGCCCCCGGGCGTGATCCGAGTGAAAAATAGCAACTCTTGCAGGGCTCTCCAATATTGAGTAAAATCATGAACCATGGTCATGATAGCCCTTTTGGAAATAATTCTGAATGAAATCATGAGTAGTTGATCATGGTCGAGTGATCCAATAACTCGGCGCTCCGTGACCGAGTGATCCAATGACTCAGCGCTCCATGACCGAGTGATATCAATAAGATAACTATAATACAAGAACACAAATAATATAGTTATATATAAAATTAATATAAAGCATTGATGAAATAACGTCTTTAATATCTAAGTCTGTTGGATTTCTGTTATTCGTCTAAGGCTTATGTTTGCTTAGAGTACTGGTAGAAATAACCGATCATTCAACCAACAGACATAAAAAACAAACAAGGTTCATTAGAAGAACGATGTGCACGACGATGACATGACCCATGGAGCTAGATTGACCAACTTGGATAATAGGAGTCAGACGGGCAATTAAACAAAACAGCTGAACTCCTCCTAATACCACTTATGTACTGCTAAAACTCAGTCGGCCAAACATATACAAGTCAAAATCAACCGAGAAAAATTATTGACCAATATTGTCGAGGTAAAAAGATGAGTTCAAAAAAACTCAAAACTATGACCATAAGGTTAATAACCTACGACCTTCAAATCATACTGGTAAGAAAAAATTATAAAATTTACTTAGCTTTTCCATAATAGACGAGTCGAAGACGAGCCCCGGGCAAACTACTCACCGAGTGATTGATCGAGTCGCCAAGTAACCAAGTAGCCGGATGAAGCGCCGAGTTGTCCTGTTGTAGAGAAATTCGGTTAAGTCATCGTGATGTGGCAACACTTCATCGAGTGAAAGGCCGCCAAGTCGCCGAGTCATCCGACACCGCGTCAATAAGCAGCATTGAGTGGCAATCAGGCATGCAAGCTTCACTAGCACCGTCCATCTTGCAACAAATTAACTGCAACTCGACGCAAGAATACGATGAAGCCGACCTCCATGCGACTCACGTACGTGCAAACAAATATTACGTGATTAGTATTCTGACTAACCAGATTGATTAGTATATATGGAATACAATAATACGGAAGGAATAATGAAAGAAATAAACTGCCCTATTGGATGTGCAACCATGTATGATTCGGGTTTGCATCTGGGTAATCAAGCCAGAACTTCGTAGCAATACTCGTCGAGTTACCGAGTTGCCTAGTCACCGAGTCGCCGAGCTGCCGCAAGTTATCAAAGTTGTTTGAATGCATCACCAACAGGCGGTTCTGCCTTTGGTCACGGTGTTGATCAAGTGGGTTCTTAGTCCCCAGGGTTCATGTCGTCTGTTGTGGACCGAGACAATTTTTCTAATTCACATATGCTTAACCGAGTGGGTTCTTAGTCTCCATGGTTCATATCGGTTATTGGGAACGTTGTTTAGAATGCTAACATGCGTTGTGTATTGGTTGTGAGTGTTTAACATTAGTTCATACAATACATAAATAAAACAGCATGGCCCAAGAATTCATCACAATACTGGCGATGGATCTAGATCCTAAGGGTCTACTGAATTGCATTTTATTACATCACTGATTGTGAAATACTATCTGACAAAAATAATACAAACCATTACGCTTTTGGTAATGGATCTAGTTCTATCTGGTCAATTAAAATGTTTGTAGTTTCCTATGCCTCCGTTATCAGCGCTTCGCATTGTTCGTCGAAAAGGTCTTCATGGAAAACTTCAGCAACCACATCCAGTCTAGTTTTTGGAATATGGGATTTGGCAATAACCAATACTTGAGCACCTGCCAATCCTACAGTACGCTGAGCATGCTCTTTCACTCGGTTTGCGACTTCTTGTAGCCAAGTGAGAGGATCTCGACACCGGGGTGGTTTTTCTTCCGGCATGATGTATTGGGCAACCACCTCCGCGTCTTTTTGTAGAGCTGCAAGAGACCAGCGAAGATTTTCATCACCTTCCATAAATTTCTTTTGTAAAGTCTCATAAGCCCTTTTTGACCCTATAGGAACACAATTATCACACATTTCCCTGCAAGTATGGACTCGGCGGCACAAGTAATATAGGGACAAAAACTTACCTCTCAGACATTTTTCGGCGTCGGCTTTTTCCGCTTCAAGAGTGGCCGCCTTTGCTCTGTACTCTTCTTTGAGCTTTTCCACCTCTTTGAAGGTTCCTCTAAATTTATTTAATTCGTCTACGACCTTCTTGAATATTGTTTCAGCTTCGGCCAACCTGGTTTCTAGCTGAGCGTTTCTTTTGTTTTGAATCTTGATTTTTTCTTCAGCATCTGTTACACAAGCAGTGGGTCGGTAGCTGGATTTTAAAATATAAGGGCATGTAAAATTATACCTTCAGCCTTCTTTTTCCAATGAGCCCAGGATTCTTCCATGGTTTTGAAGCCGTCCTGTAGTTTTTCAAAATTGCTTTTGATTTCACCCGAAGTTTGAAGTTGTTTTTTCAGTTCTTGATTTGACTCTTCAAATCGTCGATAACACTGGAGAACGATTCCAAAGCTTTCACATGGTCTTTCAACTCAGCAATCATTATTACCGAGTCAGCCTCATTCTTGCATTTAGAAGCAAGCTCTTGAGATAACTCTGCGATAAGAAAATCTGAAAAATGTGGTGCAATAGCAGGTCACTCCATTTATGTCATGTAAATTATTGACAACGTACCTGACAATTTAAATGGGGGGCAGAGTTACATGGCAAGTCTCCTAGTCGGTTACAACATGATTTCCGACTAGGATTCTATCTCTAACTTTCTATCTCTAGTATTGACTTGTCGTCTACTCCAAGTAATAATCCGAGTAGTTATCTTCATGGGCTTTATCTTCATTGGACCCCGGCCCACTCAGCAATATATCCGAGTGGTGAAGTATCCCGGGTATATATATCCCATATTATTTTTGACACTCAACAAAGAGTTTCTTTGCCGAGTGCTAAATTAAACACTAGGCAAATAATTTTTTCTATGGGCTTCAATTTTTTTAAAAAATTATCAAATAAATTTATAAAATAAATTAAATTTTGAAATCAAACAATTTATGTAATCTATGTTCTATACAAAATGATTTGAAGTCAAATTCAAATCTAACTATGAAATTGACTCCAAATCTTAACTACTCATTCTTAACTCTAAGGTTATTTTTCAGAGATTCTCCGTTTTGTAAGCAACGTACGTGATAACATGTGTGAAACCTTCTCTACTTATTATGACAAATCTCATGATTTTTAGACTTTATTTGATTTTTTTTTAAATTTAAAAATCATTTGGACACACGTTACTATGGTCATATTTTTAAAACAAAACGTCAAATTTTTCTTTTTATTTCATGGGTAAGGTCTCAAATTGGACTAAATAACATGAATATAATTTTTATACTCGTTGATGTTTTTTAATTTGAGTCACTTGTAGTTTAAATTTAACTTTATTTAAAAAATTGCTTGAAATGTAATTAATTAACTAAATATATCAAACAAATACAAACAAAAGCCAAATTATAATATGGAGTAACACATGTTGTATTTGGAGAGTACAAAAAGTTTTGAGACTAGAAGAGAAAAAAATTTTATTTGTTTGTTGAGTATCAAGAAAAAACACTCGACAAACTCTTATCTTTGCCGAGTGTGAAAAGAAAACACTCGGTAAACACTCTTCTTTGTCGAGTGTATTTTTTGACACTCGACAAAGCATTCTTTATTGAGTATATTTGTTTTGCCGAGTATTTTTTATATGACACTTGGCAAAGACGTTCTTTATCGAGTGTCGAAAGAAAAAACACTCGACAAAGAAGAGAACGCTTGGCAAACATCGATTTTCCTGATAGTGGTGTCTGGCAGCTCGCCGGATGTGGTCAATATTGACATTTCTTAACGTTGCACCAGAAATATTACCATCCCCGGCAATGACACCAGAAATACTTGTTGACATCTACTAAATCATACCAAATAAATAGACCTGGGCAAGGCGCCAGAACTACTTGTTGGTAGAACTCAACAGATGGTTATTGTGGGCAAGTTAATTTTGCAAGCGCACGGACATTCCATTGTAGCATTTCACCACTGAATTATTCTAATGGCTGTCATTTATAGTTCTCCCAAGGGAAAGCGACGGTCAAGAGATAGCATGTTTATAACCATATGACAAATAATATACCAAAGTCATAGATAGGGGTAAGGATAATAAATATAGTGGGTCGTGACACACAGAACAATCTAATCTAACATTAGTCCAAAGTCTAGGTTAAGAGGGTTAGGAAGAGTTAAGCTAGGTCCCTATGTACTTCGATACTCCTATCTACAGGTTAGATACATGCAACACATACAAGCCTAAGTCCTATGCCAAGCCAAGACATGGAGGATTAATAAGTATAGCAGGACTATCACCACCTGCTGGCAATTCTTTACTAAGATACCTGACAAAAGGCAGTTAAGTCCCTACCACCACACCTATTCCTGTTCATGGGGCAACCAAGCACTCAAAGATATTTACCAACCTAAGCACCATGCTTACATTGCTAAATAATACTCTCGATTTTCATGGGACTTTGGCCCTTCGGACCAACAAGACGAGAGCAAGAATACACTTAACTCTAACCTGACGGATCAACGAGTCAAGTACTAGATAATGCATAACTCTGACCCTATGGATTATCAAGTCAAGGGCTAAGATATGCATAACTTCGATCCTACGGATCATCAAGCTAAAAACTATACACACATAACATTAACCCTACAGATTAACAAGTTATGGACTAAAGCATGTGTAACCACAATATGCATTGAACGAGTGCAAAAACATAGACTGACTAGTATGAGTATGTGAAGCATAGAGCAACCAAACATAACTAGACAATAACCATATAAAAGTCACATGATTATCACACTAGTATAAAGACAAAGCATAAGAGTGAAGAAGATAAATATATTAAAAAAGGGAATAAGTCTTACTAGAGAGGGATAGTGTGGAACTATACTAAAGACTCCAAGACTAGATCAAGGACCTCTAGTCAGCTCTCCTCTATCCTAAACTCTATTAGGACCTGAAGACTAAGTACAATGCTAAGGAATGGATTCTTCTTGGTGTGTTGGAGTGGGAGGCACTCCCCTCTATTTATATGAGCCATAAGTTGGTACTGAGGAGTAACCGCCACGGAACCACCAAGCACCGATGTTGGCAAAGAGCTGAGGAGTTGACACGTGGAAGCCCGGTCGAAAAGGCCTCAAGACTAGGTCGGGCGACCGGAGGGGGGAAGGTCTGGGCCTTATGGACTTATGCTTTCTCTGGGTGGCAGACAGGTGGATCCTCTTCTGTTTTAAGGCGGTATTCTCCGGAGAAATCCTGTGCAGCCATGTCATTGATCCGTAGGGAGTCCGGTTGGCGCTCTCCCATTGGTCGGAATGTTATTTCACGGATCTTGCTCTATTTCTCCACTCCTTTTATATATATTCTCTGCATGCACATAAATCTCCAAGGATAAGTGAAATCTTATTAATCTAGCTAACATGCGTGTATGAAATGCTAAATCTTCTCTTATTTATGGCTATATTGATGGTCAGAATTGGTATTTAACGATCGACAACAGTCAACGCGGAAGGAGAAGAGCAAGCACCGGGTCAAGGTCGGATTCCAGTATGGAGAAGGATCACTCCGCCGTCCGAAGCCCAAGAGGAGTCAGGTCATGCGGTAGGTGACGAGCCATTAGAGGCGGCTAGTGGAGGGGCATCACGGCCGGCGTCATCGCCGGCCGCGTAGGCATCAACTGCAGGACTAGCTAGGGCAATGGCAAGGTGGCCTCTCCAGGCCCTAGTGCCTATGATGATGGTGCCCTACCGGCCCTGGCCTTGCCATGCGTCATCAACTGGTCCGACAGCATCAACCGAGGTGAAGCTGATCTACGACAAGTGGTGGTCGTCATAGTGTTCGGCTCCATGTGTGGAGTGTCAGCAAATGAGGTGGTGGACACGCTAGCATTCAAGTTTGAGGTGGAGGTGGCCTCTCTCAGGATTCGCCGCTCTGGGTGGAGGAATTCATCATGATAGTTGCTGATAAAGCCATGGCGTTCCGGCTGGCCTCGAACAATGGGCCTCACTCAAGTTCAGTCCCCTTCTATGTGCACTAAAAGCGGTGGACGCAACAAGCGCACGCCTCCAGTGCAGTCGACAGGGGCTGATAGTGATGATAGTGCTCCAACGCACTACTACAAAAACGCTCATAAACAACACTCCATCATCAACGGTTGTTCTAGAACTGCTGCTAATAGATTATGAACAGCGGTTCAGAAACTTTGGGGCCCGACCAATAATTGCAGCCCTTCCAAACCGCTGCAGATAACGGATATCAGCAGCGGTTCATTTATAGAATCGCTGCTGATAAGTTTCAAAATTATCAGCAGCGGTTCATTTATCTCAACCGCTGCTGATAAGCAATTATTAGCAATGATTCAGGACTTATGGGACCTAATCAATAATGGATGCACTGAATTGTTGCTGGTAACTATTATTAGCTGCGCTTCACTATCTGAACCATTGCTGATAATTGGTCTATGCATATAACTCCCCTTCTTCGTTTCAATGTCCGTAGGTGCACCATTTCTTCTACCATTTGTGCAACTGTTCTTCCTCTAAAATAAAATGCTTCACAATCATCGTCCCCATCCCCATCCCGATCCCCAATTACCCGTCCACCCTCATCTCACCACTTCGCCGCCGCTCCCTGGCATCTTGCCCCTATCTCACCGCTGCAGTGCTATCCCCCACTGATTCGGCACATCCGCGACGTCTCGCCCCTGTCTCCCTGTTGCAACACCATCCACCTCCGATTCAGCGCATCCACGGTGTCTCGCCCCTGCCTCCCCGCTACAGCACCATCCCTCGTTGCCTGTACGACCCACATTCCTTGAGAACCAGCGCTTCTGCCGTAGCTGCACTTGCCATCAAAGGGGGCCAGGAAGGCCATTTTGGAGCTCAGTTTTTAGAGGTAATTTTTTTCCTTGGTTGCTTCCTTCATTCGCGTGCTAACTCTTTACTCTTACTTTCCTTTCAGCTTCTGATTTCTCACTTGCTGGCAAGGAGGAAGGAGGGAGGACGATGGCTTTATTTTGCCGATGCCCATTTTGCTAACTAGCCATGATGGAAAAATATTAGGTGAGTTAAGATACATGCTGGACGTCTTTAATACTGCTTGCGGCAGCATAAGATAGTGCCACTTTGAATGTGTCAACCTGCAAGAAGAATATGCAGTTGGTAGGAGTTTCATTTTTTCCCATATGTAGTGTAGTACATACATTATTCGGATTTAGACTGTGTCTTCTCGCAATGTCTTTCATTATGAAAACTTAGATGCATGATAGATTCTTTGATAGTGAAGTACCTAATAAGCTAGATATTTGTGAGTTTAGGTTTGTAGGGATGATTTAGTTCATCGCCATCTGCAGTCGTGTGCGCTTTGCAGGGATTATTTTATAAAAAAACTGGAATATGTTTCAACAGCGATTCATAACTTCAAACTGTTGTTGATATGTGGAGTATCAGCAGCAGTTCATAGTTTTGAACCACTGCTGATTGCTCAAGTGTTAGCAGCGGTTCGCAGTTTTGAACCGCTGCTGATTCTCAAGTATAAGCAGCGGTTCTGGAACCGTTACTGATGATGGATTTTGAACCGCTACTATTGAGGAATTTTGTAGTAGTGATGGCGCGCCGTTGACATCGGTGTTGACATCGTAGAACCTTGCCTGCCAGGTCGAGTGTGCATGAAGAAGGCAGCATCAACGCCGCAGGCTCAGGTTCCCAAGGGAGTGAAACCCCAGGAGACACGTTGGGACCAGCAGATGACGAGGAGGTAGCCGCCATTGTAGCGCGTGACCCTTCATCCCCCAGCATCCCAGAGGACCTTCTGTGCATTGATGCGCCTCCTTCCCAATCGGCCGTCGCGACACTAGAAGCTCCAACCCATATTGAATTGGTAACGGGCATCGAACAAGAGGGAAGCGGGGGCGATGACGCACCTTCGGTTGACACGCCCACCTTGACACGTTTTGAAGTCGCTGTGTTTACTCCACTGGTTGACCATGCTCCATATGCATGCTGGTATGGAGATAACAGGGATCGTGCTGACTCTACCTGCCGACCAAGTCTCACAACACGACGTGGAGGAGGTAGCAGTGGTGCTTGCTGATGCCACAGAAGACGCAGATGATCCCATTAGCGGAAGTTAGGGGGAAACAGTGCCATGCACGCAAGGCGTGAACACACAAGCCCCAACCTCTTCTACAGGGCCGTAGACCTTGGACTCTCCCAGTGACTTGGCTCCCAGTTGAGTAGGTCTTCCCACTGGAACCTATGGCAGCGGAGCTAGATGGGGGCCCGTCCCCGAGAAGCATTGAACAACCTCTCCAGGTATACGTTCGGCGCCGTGGCACGAGGGTGAATACAGTCCCTGCGTCAGATCAGACAATTGCGGCGAGCGAGTTCATAAACCAGATTACAAAACCCCTGCGTAATGTACTCACCACATCGAGGGCACCTCGACGGCGGCGTCAGCACGCTGCAACAACCCAGGCACCCTGACGCAGCCGGTGAATTGCCACACTTCCACCAGAGATCAACCAACAAGCAGCGGTGATGGTTTGCCACCGCCTTGGTTCTGCTGCAGCTGATCAGCGACGCCTGTCCGAGCAAACTATGGACACCTACACCAAGTTCTTTGAGCAACCCCTTTGTAGGAATCATGTTTGTGCGTTGGCTGTGCTCCTTGGCAAAGAGGTGCCCCAGAAGAGGACATTGATCAGCAAGAGGCTACGGTGGTGGTCTAACACCTTGTAACCTGGGTTGCCCTTCTTATTATCTATCATATCAATGGATTCATCATAAAAATTGTTCTTAATATGGAATGTGCAGGGATTGAATGATCATGGTCGGCATGACACAATATGCAAGGTGATCGATAGTTGCAAACTGAGTCTCATCTGCCTTCAAGAAACAAAGTTAGCGGTCATATCCGAGTTTGATGTGATGTCAATCTGTGGTCACGAGTATCGGAAGTTCATGTACCTGCCCGCAAGAGGTACCAGAGGAGGTATTCTTGTTTCATGGCGCGAAGAGATCATGGGGGTGATCGATTAGTGGCATGTTCATAGACATTCTTTCTCAGATCAAATTCTAGTGGGGGATGATTCCTTTTGGTGGTTTACTGGGGTGTATGGACCGAGCCAAGATGCAGAGAAGATGCATTTCCTTGAGGAGCTACATTGCGATGGGCCTTGGCTCTAGCCGGAGACTTCAACATGATTTACTCGTCGGACGATAAAAACGATACTAACCACAACAGAGCCATGATGGGACGGTTTAGGAGCTTCGTCAATGATCTCAAGTTGAAGGAAATTCCTCTTCTTGGCAGAAGATACACATGGTCCAACGAAGGTGAATCACGTACAATTGTCAAATTGGACCGGTTCTTGTGCACTACAGATTGGGAAGAACTTTTCCTAGATTGTATTATGCAGAGGCAAACCACCAAAATCTTAGATCATTGCCCTTTGCTACTTAATCTTCAAGAAGGAGTACATGGCAAGTGGAGGTTTCATTTTGAAAGTTTTTGGAAGAAGTTAGATGGATTCCAGGAGGTGGTTGCGAAATCTTGGAACCAATCGATTGCATCATCTTGTCCAGTGGAGCGTATCTCCCTCAAGTTTAACCAGTTAACAAAAGTGCTCCAATCATGGAGCCAGAAGAAGGTGGGCCATATCAACACCCAACATGCCATCGCACGGGAGATACTCCACTAATTAGAAATCGCCCAAGACCTAAGAGCGCTAACAGCGGAGGAGGATTGGTTACGACACAAGTTGAAGCTCCATTGTTTGGCTCGGATCTTCACCAGGATGTCCTTTGCAATTCCTATGGGGTACCGCACTGACGTGTCTGCTAGCTGAAGTTGCATAGGAGTAGGAGCTAAGACTATGAAGCTGAGCTTGTCGAAGACGGCCTTTGCCATGACACTAACACTGGCTCCAATGTCACAACCTCCTTGGATCGAAGTTCCTGATGTGCTGATTAAGCAGACACAAGATAATACAACAACAGACCAAGAGTACAATTTACATAGAAAAGATTATTATTTATTTTACTTGAGAGCTTAAGTGTTATATAAGTGCAGCGGAAATATTACAAAGACATGTTTTAAAAATAGCGGAAGATAACATGGTGAAACGTCTAATATAAACATCTCGACGATAAAAGCAATTGTGATGAATCCGAGCCCATACGGATCATCACCTAGCCAAACACACAAGCAACGGCTAATTAGTCTCCTAGTGAGCAGACCAACCATCTGGAATAGAAGTATCCCAGGGCAGGACACCCAATGGAAGCTCATATGCATCATTGTTATTACCTGGAATAAACAAAACAACAAGGCAAAGTTTTAGTGAACATTGCATAATGCTCAACAAGTCTTACCTGACATAATTTAGTCTAGACATGCATAGGCTCAGAGATGGATAAAAATAAATTTAGTGAATATTGCAGCAGCTAAGCAGTTTAAATTTAACTATAGAATCTATCCATGTAAACTAGCATATAAAATTATAAAGTACAGCAAGCAATCTGAAATTTAAGTTAAGTATAATATATAACAAGTTCAGATTTACTAAAACAATAATATTCTTCATACAAACATTCTGTTAATTATTATTAGTGAGGTTATTAAACTACGATGAGATGCAGTGAACAAGCGGTACTCATTACTACGAGGGACAACGATTGCAATCATTTTACACCAGCTGGGAAAACTTGAAATACACGGCATACGCTTCATTTAAGAACACGTGTGACAACTTCTCGCAAAGATATCATACAAGCCGGTCCGGGTCCAAAGTCTCGATTGGGCAGCCATTCCACACTACCTCGGGAATCTGTCCACTCCTACTAGATCATACGACCAAGAATTTGGGTACCGTCCAACATGCAAATGGCAAAACTACATCAGTTTACTAGTTCCCATATACTAGCAAGTAGTCGGTACTGACAACGGACCCTAGGTCGATACAGACAGGGCTATAGCCTTGCAAGACATGTCCTTTGAAGGCACATGATCTGTGCCCTTTCACCTACGGGGTCTGTCCACGTCTCAATTTTTAGTTATTTGACATAAACGGCCTGCCACCTTGCGAGACAAAAACCTGTCAGGTCCTTTACCTTCGCCCTTTCCATTACAGACCCGTTTAGTCCAAATTTTATCTTGGTTACTTAACCATGTGATCATCATCATTGTTCTAAAGCATGTGTAACCACAATATGCATAACTTTGACCCTATGGATCATCAAGCTAAAAACTATAGCACACATAACATTAACCCTACAGATTAACAAGTTATGGACTAAAGCATGTGTAACCACAATATGCATTGAACGAGTGCAAAAACATAGACTGACTAGTATGAGTATGTGAAGCATAGAGCAACCAAACATAACTAGACAATAACCATATAAAATGCACATGATTATCACACTAGTATAAAGACAAAGCATAAGAGTAAAGAAGATAAATATATTAAAAAAGGGAATAAGTTTTACTAGAGAGGGATAGTGTGGAACTATACTAAAGACTCCAAGACTAGATCAAGGACCTCTAGTCAGCTCTCCTCTATCCGTAGGGTTGAAGTTATGCATGTCTTAGCCCTTGGCAGAAAGTGCTACAACCTTGCAAGACATGTCCTTTGAAGGCACATGATTTGTGCCCTTTCACCTACGGGTCTGTCCACGTCTCAATTTTTAGTTATTTGACATAAACGGCCTGCCACCTTGCGAGACAAAAACCTGTCAGGTCCTTTGCCTTTGCCCTTTCCATTATAGACCCGTTTAGTCCAAATTTTATCTTGGTTACTTAACCATGTGATCATCATCATTGTTCTTTAAATATTTCAAAGATTATAATATCGGGGTTACTATAACTAAGCATAGCAGTTTTACTAACAAACTACCTATACCTGTATACCATATGTAAACAACAATAGGATTTTTCCAGGAAATGCAGGTGGGTTTTCATTCAACTCCTAAACTTAATGCATAAACAACCTATACACATCTAGTAATTATTTACTGGAATTAAATCATATTAAGTACACGGGAATGTTCCGGGGCTTGCCTTGGGCTACAATCACTAGATCAGTACTGATGTTAGAGTCTTCTCGTACTGAAAATTCCGAGGAGTCCTTCTGAATATTCTCCTCTATTGAGTCAATGTTTCCTATAGTAATATCGATATGTCAATATAAGAGAATGCATAGAAAATGCAACAACATGTAATACACATGATGAATGAGCACATCAATTTAAATTCATTCCTCAACACTGTTCTCGAAGCCATATGCTTCAGAGCTAGCAATTCTAGTAATAATATTTTATAAAGCAACTTTCCTATTGTATTTAAATAGAATTATTGGGCATGAAATGCAACTAATTGATTTAGCAAAACTAAAAACATGCTACTGGACATGGGTGTTGTACTTATTATAGATATATGCATGAGCATCAAAATTACCAAATTTCTCAAGTATATTATGAGTAGAACTTTTAATAAAGCATTTAGCAAGGTTTCTGGCTAGATATGTTCTAGTAAATATGAACAGAAGATATATTCCTAGAAACATTTATGATGATGCGTCATACTGAGCATGATTTTTATGCACAAGTTGAAGCCCTAAAAGTCTATAGAAAATACTTTATTGCAATTATAAGTATTTCTAAAATAAAATCATGCATATATATATATATATATATATATATATATATATATACAGAAACTTGGGTTAAATAAATACATTCTGGACAGAGCATGTCATGAGGAGTCTAAAATAATTTAATTTGTCATTTAATGACCTTTACAACTAAACATATGAATTTATTAAGGTTTACACTAATTAATTCATACATCCAATATTTATATGTAAACCGTGTGTAACAACATGTTCAGTGCATAGAGCTCATGACAAAGAATCTAACAAAATTTATTTTGCTATTTTAGGAGTTATAAAACTCGAGATATGATTTTTACAAGATTTAAGCATTTTCTTGGAAATTCATTTGAACTTCGATTTATTTATAGAATTGTCATTGTCTCCTTTAAACCGCTCGCGCGCACGGCGGCGCGGCTGCCGGAGCTGCTTCAGAGCTCACCGCCGGGTGTTGTGCTCGCTAAAGTTGGACTTCGTGTTTACCAACATGCGGTGCACCTCAAGACAAGTCGATTGACGGGGTTCACGAGCATGGAGACTCACCAGGGCGGCCTGGCGTCGAGTGGCGGTGGAACATAGCAGGACAACGGTGCCGATGGCTTGACGTGGAGGTCCAGAAACTAAACGCAGTGGTCGGAGAGCATCTATGGACCTCGACGCAGCTCGACGTGGTCACCGAGGAAGCGGAGAAGGACTAGATCAAGCTGTCACCGTGGAGCTCCCATGGCAGATGACGGTGGCAGGTGGAAGAACTTGCTCTGCTCGTAGATTGCCGGAGGAAACAAAGCAAGAAGTAATCAAGAAGTTGCACAAATAAGATCTAGGCGTTGAAGCTCACTAGAGAGGGTTCAATTTCACTGAGAAAAGAGTTTGGGCACCATAAACAGCGAGCTCAGAATTTCTCAAAATTCTTGTAGCTCGGTTGAAGAATGGGGTTGGGATTTGCTCTGGATGTTTTTTTGATTCATGATGTCTCCATCTTGGTCCTGAGCTTGAGTTTTGCTAGAGCAGTTGATCAGCGCAACAAGCTCTAGAGCAGAGCGGCAATGGCGGAGAATGGAGGAAATGATGAGCGAGAAAATGACTCGGGAGCACGGAGACGTCAAGGACAAGTGCGGAGAGAACGAGAGAGGAGTCAGGAAAGAATCGAGGAAGCGGTTTTGTTTCTCTGGCGTCGATGGCAGAACAGTGACACGTGGATGCGCACGTGTCTGTGCGCAAGGTACCCGGCCACCAGTGTTGGTGGTTTCTAGATGCCCATTTTATCTACCAAAAAGGGATGTTTTACGTCTTAATTTGGTGGTTTGGACTAACAATTATCCCCATATTGGCATATATTTGTAGTTGTTCTATTTTAGATGTAATCGTAGGAAATAGGTGTAAAACAGGGCAATTATAAATAAAGAGCTGAAGAGTAACAAAGATGAGCCAGATTTGGAGCCGCGCCGATCGGCGCAGGAGGAAAAGATGACTGAAATACGATCCGGTCCAGGAAAGACGAAGGCCTAGCCCAGTATGAGTCAGAGTCGGTGGAAGTTGACCTAATCCTGTCAAGTATAAAAGGAAGATAATTATCAAAAGCCAAGGATGAAAAAGGGGAGAGACGACAATCGCGAGAACCAGTTATTAAAACTAGGGTTCCAGGATATTGGCGGCGGAGGTTCATCAACATCGACGAGATCCACCCGAAGGGAGGTCGTGCCGATCGGCGCAACGCTTGCGCCGATCGGCTCGGGCGCGTTCCAGCGCTATTTCTCACCCCTCTGCTCTGTCTAGCGGAAGGATGAGTGAGTAGTCTCATATTCTCTTCTCTGGTGTGGGGATCTGGTCATGTAACTCTCATGCTTGTTGATACTCTCTCGATGAATTTAATCTATGTGATGAACTTATTGTGCATCTATCTATCCTTTTCATTAGTGTATCGGCCAATACACTTTTGCCCATTGCATAGTGCAAGAAACCAGTGGGGAGCTAATAGCCTCTGTAGTGACAGCCGGGGTGAACGAAACCACCATGTCTTGTAGAATATTAGAGTCATCACTTGAGTTGATAAGAATAAGGTTGCATGCTAGTGAACCAATCCTAAGGAGAGAATCCTTCATTATTCTGTTGCCTCTTCAATAACATTCACCTTCCACTTTCTCACCATCATCATTCACACCAATCAACTCATTGCAATCTGTTAGTAACCCTTTAACAGTATTAGTTCCGCTCGTTCCCTGTGGATTCGATAACCTTGGAATACTCTGAGGAAAAAAGAGCTACAACTGTACACCGTCCTCTTGCGGTATATAAGTGGGTGCGTAGATACGACCAACAAGCCCTTTTTCTAGCGCCGTTGCCGGGGAACAAGCCAGTTCTTTTACTATTAATATTTACTAATGTCTAATCCTCTCTTTTCTAGTTGTTTTTGTTTTTGTGTTTTGTGTGAACTTTTAGGATGAGTACGATAGGACCTTCTCGGACGCTCAGGGAACTCTCTACCATCTCCAGACGTGCTGGTGCCTCAACCCTCAGATGAGAAGGCCACGGCCTCCTCGTATGTGTTGAACCCCATTATCATTAGCATGGCTGAAGCAAACAAGTTCTTTGGAGCGAAAGAGCAGAACCCGTATACTCACTTACAAGATTTGGAGACACTTTGCCAAACATTCCATCATGAAGGAGTGCCTCGGGATCTCTATAGGTGGCTGCTTTTCCCATTCTCTTTGGGAGGAAAAGCCAAAGAGTAGCACAAAGCAGCATCTCGAGAAGCAAAAGATAAGTGGAGTGAGTTAGTTGGAAATTTTTGTCTCCACTATTTTCCTTTGCCAAAGGTGTAGAAGTTGAGAAGGGAAGTGGTGAACTTCTTACAAGAAGATGAAGAATCTCTCGCGGAAGCCTGGACGCGTTTTCAAACATTGTTGAAACAAGGACCTGACCTTGGTATTGATGAGAATATGTGCGCTCAGACCTTCTACATGGCCATAAACACGGAATCGAGGATGCATTTGGATGGATCGGTCGGAGGAAGTTTTCAGAGATTGATAGCCAAGGTAGGGATCAAATTGTTAGGCAAACTTGCCGAGAATGAAGCTTTGCACAAGCATTGGGAAGAATATTTAGAACCAAATCGGCAATGCCCAGAAGTTATGAAGAAGGAAGGGCCGCTAGCGGAACAGATCGTGATGTCCGAGAGCAGATCAATGATTACTTCGGGGCAATTCGAAGAAGTAGAGCCCGTCGGACTGACCTCTGTAGGCCCGACGTGTGCGCCGATCGGCGCAGGCCCTGAGCCGATCGGCACAGCCGCGACAACAGGAGAATTGATCATCCTGACGACTCCGCCAAGTAACAAGGATTATACCAAGATAGAAACTGCGATTCTGGACAACCACCTGACGGAATTTGAAGGGAATTTTGCTAAACCAAAGGGGGATAGAACATTGGTGAATGCTAAACCACTTGACGAATTTGAGCCGATGGACTGGATTCCCATTGATTTTTCACAGGAATTGCTTAATATGAGAAGATCCTTCAGTCCGCAACACACCTCCGAAGCCGGAATTGAGTATAATTTCCCAAGTAATCGCCTCAAGTCGGAAGTTTTCGATCAAGAAATTATTGGGAGAGTTTTAGGGAAGCTTTACAAGAATGATATAGAGCTTGATGGAACAGAGGTGAAACAAGCAAAGAGATTGCTAGACAGTTGCTTTGAGCCATCCTCCTACGAAGGATTATGTGGTGTGTATGCTGTAGGAGTCACTGAAGAGGAAAAAGAAGAACCATACATACCCTGTGAGATATCGGGAAAGAAATTTCCGAAAGCCTTGTGTGACTTTGGCTCTCGTGTCAGCTTGATGACTTACGATGCATTCATGAGCATGCCTTACGGAACTCAACAACGGCTGATGGGGACTGAACTTGAGCTGATTATGGCAGATGATAGGAAAACCAAGCCACTGGGAGTGATCAAGAATGTCAAAATTGAGATCAGCTCGAAAACAATGCCAGTAGATTTGTTTGTTCTAGACAATAAGGAAACTAGGGTTGAAGATATCATTATGGGAAGGCCATTCTTAAGATTAGTACAAGCTGTTCTGGATGTTGGGAAAGGTCAAATCACGCTACACCTGAGAGAGGAAGAAGTGCAATTTCAATTTAATGATCCGTCTCATCAAGGCTCTTCTTGCGATCAGGAATTCTGCCCAGAGGAAGACGAGAGGATAGGGATGGATATAGGAGACCCACTGGACCAAGTCATGCATGAAACTGACAGGTGTACTGCCAGCGCCGATCGGCGCGACCCTTGCGCCGATCGGCTCAACCAGGAAAATCCTGATTTTGAACCGCTCGGGGAGCTGGATCCAGACGAAGCGCCAGAAGTGGAACAGAAGGAACTTCCAAAGGAGCTACACTATGAATGTCTAGGAAAGAATAGAACATATCCAGTTATTGTGAACAACGCCCTAACGAAAGAAGAAACAGAGAGGCTTCTTGTTGTGCTCAAAAGGTATAAGAAGGCCATTGGTTACACATTGGATGACATCAAGGGAATCAGCCCCGCATTTTGCACCCACAAGATTAACTTGGAGGAGAATACTAAACCTGTGGTTGAAGGGATGCGAAGGTTGAAGGAATCAATGAAGCCGGTGGTTAAACAGGAGATTTTGAAGCTGCTTAATGCAGGTATGATCTACCCTGTTGCTTATAGTGAATGGGTTAGTCCAGTGCATTGTGTACCCAAGAAAGGAGGGTTGACAGTAGTGCCTAACGAGAACAATGAGTTGATCCCTGTTGCTGAATTCATAGAAGATATTATGGAGGTATTTATGGATGACTTCTCCGTACATGGTGCTGATTTTGATAGCTGTTTAGAGAATTTGGAGAAGGTTTTGAAAAGGTGTGTTGAATGCTATTTAGTTCTTAATTGGGAGAAGTGTCACTTCATGGTAACAGAAGGGATAGTACTTGGTCATGTCATATCTAAAAGGGGGATAGAGGTTGATAAGGCAAAGGTATCTACAGTTGAGAAATTACCTCCCCCTACTGATCTTACAACTTTGAGGAGTTTTCTTGGACATGCCAACTTCTATCGCAGATTTGTGAAGGATTATTCGAAGATTGCTAAACCCCTGCAGAATTGTTAAAGCAAGATACAGAATTTGTTATGGACGAGGAAAGACTCTTGGCCTTCAGAAGATTAAAGGAAGCTCTATGCTCTGCACCCATTATGCAGCCACCTGATTGGAGTTTACCTTTTGAAATTATGTGTGATGCAAGTGACTATGCAGTTGGAGCTGTTCTTGGACAACAGAAGGAAGGTAAAGTGCATGCTATTTATTATGCTAGCAAAACTTTGAATGAGGCGCAAATAAATTATACAACAACTGAGAAGGAGATGCTAGCTATTATATTTGCTTTTGAGAAGTTTAGATCCTACATTCTAAATTCTAAGGTGATTGTGTATACTGATCATGCTGCTATAAGATACTTGGTTTCAAAGAAGGAGTCTAAGCCTCGGTTAATGCGATGGGTATTGATGCTGCAAGAATTTGATTTGGAGATAAGAGATAAGAAAGGAGTAGGAAATTCTGTAGCAGATCATTTATCTCGTCTTGAATCACCATCAACTGAGCCAATAAGAGATGAAATGCGACAAGAGCAGCTGTTTGCCGCATTTGATCATAGAGAGAACTGGATGATGGATATTATCAAAGGTTTCAAGGGACAAACTGATCTGATGAACAAGAACACAAGGAAAAGAGTTAAGAGTGAAATGAGAAAATTTATATGGGCCGACCCATACTTGTACAGGTATTGCGAGGACGGAGCAGTACGGAGATGTGTACCCAGAGAAGAAAGAGCAAGCATTTTAGCAAAATGTCATTCTTCGGATTATGGGGGACATTATGGCTACTTCAGAACACAGGCAAAGGTATGGGCAAGTGGATTCTATTGGCCTACTATGCATGAAGATGCAAAAAGGTACGTTGCAACATGTGCTCAATGCCAACGAATAGGGAATGTTAACAGTAGGAATGCAATGCCTCTTAAGTACAATCTTCAAGTCGATATCTTTGATGTTTGGGGTATGGATTTTATGGGACTCTTTGTGAATTCTCATGGTTTCGAGTATATATTGGTCGCCGTTGATTATGTCTCCAAGTGGGTCGAAGCAATGGCATGCAAGGCTAACACTACAAGAGAATCAAGGAGTATACTTCAAGAGCAGATATTTCCTAGGTACGGGGTACCAAGGATAATAATTACAGATGGAGGATCCCATTTTACAGGAGGAGAATTTGCTAGGTTTTTAACCAAATCTGAAGTTGAACATAGAATTGGAACAACCTACCATCCCCAGACATATGGACAAGCAGAAACTTCAAATAAGCAATTAAAGGGAATTCTGCAGAAAATTGTTATGAAGGAAGGAAAAGATTGGGCCACAAAGCTTAATGGAGCATTATGGGCATATAGGACGGCATTCAAGACACCAATTAGTATGACACTGTATCAATTCGTCTATGGGAAATCGTGTCACCTACCGGTGGAATTGGAACATAAGGCTTATTGGCCTATAAAGAAAATGAATTTGGATCTTGATGCCGTCGGCATGAAAAGGAAGATACAAATAAGTGAATTGGAAGAGATGAGATTGCGTGCATATGAGAATGCAGCTATATACAAGGAGAAAACAAAGAAGTGGTACGATAAGAAGCTTTTGAAGAAGGAGTTCAAGGAAGGAGATCAGGTGCTCCTATTTAATTCATGATTCAGATTATTTGTTAAAGGCAAACTGTGAAGCAAATGGGAGGGACCTTATCTTGTGAATACAGTGTTACCTTCAGGAGCGGTAATCATAATGGATGGCAAGAGAAACAAGTTCACGGTGAACGGACAACGTCTAAAGGTATACTTAGAACCTGACACATTTGAATTAAAATCTTTTGATGTGTATTTCACTGCTTAGTACCCCGTGTGGTCGAGCTTAACGACGTAAAACAAAAGCTTGTATGTATTTTAATTTCCATAGTTTTTCTTTTTTTCTTGGCAATTTAGTGTACCGCACCGATCGGCGTGATGCTTGCACCGATCGGCGCGATGCTTGTGCCGTTCGGCGCAGCCCTGCACCGATCAGCATGGCAGAGTCCTTTTTGTTTTGAGTCGGTTTTGGACCTTGATTTTTTAGGACTCGTTAAATTCCACGAATAAGAGAAACAGTACTAGTCCAATTCGAAATCAAGGGATATAAATATGAGGTGACAACAATTCCACGGATCAACTCGTATTATATCATCACCAGAACAAACTCTAAGAGCAGAAGCAATGGAAGGCGACACATCAGGCAGAAACCCAGGCGGCACCGATCGGCGCGACCCTTGCGCCGATCGGTGCGACCTCTGCGCCGATCGGCGGGACTCTGGAGCCGATCGGCTTGGCGGCGGAATTCCTCAGCCCTCTGCAAATTGGTCCTGGGAAGAAGTCAACGAAGTGTTGACACCAACACGAGATGATCCCCTCATCTCGTCAGATCTACGGAAGAAATTCATGAAGAAAAGCGAAGCTGACGCATGGAACACCGACAAGGTGAGATGGACAATGAACTTCGGCAAATGATGAAAAGAGTATTGGTGCGCAAAGGAAAATCTGTAGCACCTATTAAAAGTGAAGTAGTTTTTCAAAGGTATACCATGGAAAGTCTTCTTGATCTTGCTATGTCCTTGTCGTATGAGGATTTCTTATCTTTCGAAAGATCATTGACTGAGCAAGAGAAGGAAGAGCTAGATGAAGAGAGCGCCCTCACAATTCATAGGTGCCGACTTTATGGTGAACATGACATTGCCACCAAGTCCGAACTCAAGTTACGAGAGGAAGTCGAAGAAGCTATGTACCAGCAGGATGCGGAGATGGATCTTAAAGCTAGAAGGGATGAATCCTTTCCCGAGGTTCTTACCGATTGGGAAAGTTTTCAAGAAAATAAGATTCATAGGAACAGTTGTATTGTGGGTTGCAAGTGTTTCTTTTGTGCTAAAGATCTTCAATGCAAGGTGGAACTCCAATTGGCAGAAGATCCAGCTTTCATACCTAGAGATTTAGTATATGATGATGGCTGTCACGCAGTTCCTGGAGGAAGGACACCTAAGGAGATTAATGATGAGATTTTACGAAGGCAGCAGAATAAGGTGATCCGTGAGCGTAATCTAGAGCAGTTAGATGAGTATATGAAGGAAGCTACTGGCTGCGCCGATCGGCGCGACACTGGAGCCGATGGGCACGATCTAAAGATGGTTGAATTTATTGATCTGACGGCTCTGCCAAGTGAAGACGAAGAAACTGCTGCAAGGAAGTACAAGATTACACCAGAGGTTTGCAGATCCGCTAGATTATTGGGTAAGCCAATTCAGAATTATTCCGAATGGGATAGTGGCTATACGTCATACTATTTGGAAACTTTGGAAAGCGGTGATCCTAGTGTGCCTGGAGATTTTAGTGATGATTTTGATATGGAAGGAAGCTTTGGTAGTCCTAAGTTCGAAAATCAGGAAACACTTGCAGAATGCAGTAATGACAGGGCAGCAGGAACTTCAACAAGAGTTAATGGTAATGCAGAGGGAAGTGGAGGAAGTCGCAATGGTGGAAGAACACCACTGCGCCGATCGGCTCGGAGGAATTTGAACAGTGCCTCTCCTTATAGCGTTGAAAATCATAACCTGCAACCACCTGCTTGCTGTCCTGTCTGTCGAAGAAACATTGAGAGACTGTATCTAGACAGAGATCGTGCTTACAGGAATCAAAGAGATGTGGACCGCAGAATCCAGGATACAATCGAGATGAACGAAGCGGACTACACTTTTCTCATAAGGAATATAAGACGAATTTTTCGAGTCTTGAACAGGCATGGTCTGCATGATTAGTATGTTGAGTTTCTTCTCTTGCAATGAGGACATTGCAAATTTTGAGTGTGGGGGAAGGGCTTTGCCATTTGTCGTAGTTTTTAAGTGTTTTTGAGTCCAGTTTCTCAGTTTTTAAGTGTTTTTGAGTCTAGTTTCTTAGTTTTCAAGTGTTTTTGATGAGTGTTTATTTAAGTTTGTGTGTGTGCTTAAGAGAGTCACGAGTCATGTTGAGAGTTTCTTCTAGGTTTTTTATGTAGTTTGAATTCTTGCATTGTCTTTAATAAAGTTAGTGTCGATTGTCAAATTGAAAGTACCACATGATATTTATCTTGTCTTTCTGATGATGAATTGGTTGATTACTTAAATTTGTTGGTTACCACTTAATTTTGAGCTTTATATTTGTGAAAATTTCTTTTGACTCATCATAAGCTAAAGCAAAAGATAGGTCTAAATATGCCTATATAGCCGAGTGAATGAGAGCAAGCTACACATATGAACTAAGTGGATTGTAAGTAACTTTGTCAACTTTTTGCTCATGATTTCGACCAAGTTAGGAAAGGATGATCTATTTTGTTTGTCCCTGTATTTCTAGCCATTCTTATCCAATTAAATTTCTTGCTATCATGAAAACCATACATCTTTGTTTCTCCCTCATCTTTGATACAACCTATATTCTCAATAAAAGGGAATTCAGAAAGTTTCCGCTGCTGATACAAGACAGAAATTGCTAATCATATCAGGGAATATAAAAAAAAAGAGGTAAAAAAAAATATAGGTTGCGCCGATCGACGCGACGCCTGCACCGATCGGCGCTGTTGCAAAAGGAAAAAAAAAGAGGTTATTATAAAAAAAAAGGGGTAAAGAGAAAAAAAATATATTCCCTGAGCAGCAGTAAGGTCGTCCAGGAAGGCAGATTTCTGATTATTCCTCATTCTTTGCCAATTGTTCTCATTGAATTTTCTTTTAGATGTTCTACATTCCTCTTCTCGATTAAAAGTTCTTTTCCAAGAAAATCCTTTCTTAATAGGCATGATTGAGCACATTGTTGACATGGTTAATTTTATGGTTTAATTTAGTTATATAGCTCTCCAAGATCCACATACAATCCTGGATTAGATAGGAGAGGGAAGGAAATACACTTGAGAGACTTAGAGAAGACCAAAAGCTTGACGTTTGATGCTAAAAGATGAGTTGAGGAGAACTAAAATTGTTTTTGAAAAAGTTTTGTGGTAATTTGATTAAGTTCAAGTAAGATATGCCGATTGGTTAAAAGGAGATGAGAGAAAATCTTTGTGGAGAGATAATGAGTAAAAATGATGATTGAGATTGACTGCATGAGAGGTGGTGTAAAAATTCTTATTACATATTTGATTTTGTATTGCTCGAGGACTTGCAATGATTTTTGTGTGGGGGAACTGTTGGTGGTTTCTATGCCCATTTTATCTACCAAAAAGGGATGTTTTGCATCTTAATTTGGTGGTTTGGACAAACAATTACCCCCATATTTGCATATATTTGTAGTTGTTCTGTTTTGGATTTAATCACAGAAACAGGTATAAAACAAGGCAATTATGAATAAAGAGCTGAAGAGTAACAAAGATGGGCCAGATTCGAAGCCGCGCCGATCGGCGCAACCCTTGCGCCGATCGGCGCAGGAGGAAAAGATGACTGAAATACGATCCGGTCCAGGAAAGACGAAGGCCCAGCCCAGTATGAGTCAGAGTCGGTGGAAGTTGACCTAATCCCGTCGAGTATAAAAGGAAGATAATTATCAAAAGCCAAGGACAAAAAAGGGGGGAGACGACAATCGTGAGAACCAGTTATTAAAACTAGGGTTCCAGGATATTGGCGGTGGAGGTTCGTCAACACCGACGAGATCCACCAGAAGGGAGGTCGCGCCGATCGGCGCAACGCCTACGCCGATTGGCTCGGGCCCGTTCCAGCACTATTTCTCACCCCTCTGCTATGTCTAGCGGAAGGATGAGTGAGTAGTCTCATATTCTCTTCTCTGGTGCGGGGATCTGGTCATGTAACTCTCATGCTTGTTGATACTCTCTCGATGAATTTAATCTATGTGATGAACTTATTGTGCATCTATCTATCTTTTTCATTAGTGTATCGGCCAATACACTTTTGCCCATTGCATAGTGCAAGAAACCAGTGGGGAGCTAATTGCCTCTGTAGTGACAGCCGGGGTGAACGAAACCACCATGTCTTGTAGAATATTAGAGTCATCACTTGAGTTGAAAAAAATAAGGTTGCATGCTAGTGAACCAATCCTAAGGAGAGAATCCTTCATTATTCTGTTCCCTCTTCAATAACATTCACCTTCCACTTTCTCACCGTCATCATTCACACCAATCAACTCATTGCAATCTGTTAGTAACCCTTTAATAGTATTAGTTCCGCTCGTTCCCTGTGGATTCAATAACCTTGGAATACTCTGAGGGAAAAAGAGCTCCAACTGTACACCATCCTCTTGCGGTATATAAGTGGGTGCATAGATACGACCAACAACCAGCGAGAGAGAAAGGAAAGAAACAGAGAGAGACTGACAGGTGGGTCCTGCTGACAGGGTTTTAATCATTTTTATGCAAACATCTCGGCCCTCACTTCAAAAATGGAAATAAAATAGTTCCAATCTCCAAATTGATTGGGGAAAAATTGTACAAAAACCATGAGTTGTGTAGATCACAATGTGATAGGTGCCAAAGTTCAAATTCAAATTGTTTGAAATTGCCATTTATTTAAAGATAGAGAAATTTCAAACTTATAGGAATTAATTAGGGTACTTCCTCTTTGAATGATATTCCAGGAAAATTCCTAAAATTTTCTTGTGGCAAACCCTGCCACATATAATTTTGATAGCTCATAGTTGTATAGAAAAATTTGAAGTTGCTTCACAACTTATCCATACTCTGGTTTAAATTCCAATTCAAATAAATTTGATATGCATTCAAATTTGATATGCATTCAAATTCAAATTTAAACAATGCAAATAGGTGATCAAAAGTGCAGTGACACTGGGGTGTCACATCCAAGATCACGTAATGCTTGATCAAAGAACTTTGTCCTAATTGAGCATGAGATTGTGGGACAGCTAGGATCCTTCTTCTTCTTAGGAAGAAAATTGAGTATAGCAGCACTACACTCCTCTGTGAGCTTGATAACTTCTGCGATGGGCATAGGATGCTTGTTGCTTAACATGTCCTGAGGTAGCGAGCATGGTGGGAACCTGCATCGCATCCACCAAGGGCACGTTGATGTGGATCTTCTTGATGACTTCAACACAGTAGGCAAACTACTCATCCACAGATGGCTTCCTATTTCTACGGGAAAACAACAGAGTGTTTGGATCACAAAACTCATGTGGTGCCATCTTCCCATGGTGAACCACTTCATTGTGAATGATGTCGTCAGAGGGCTCATCCTTCTTCTCATTATCTACCCCTGCATTGTTAGGATACGATGGGTCATGAGTGGACTTACCTCCATGTGTCGTCACCGCATTAACATTTTCTGTGGTTGATTCGGGTTTCCCCGGAATCTTCCCATAGTCCAAAGCAGGCAAAGTGACAACCAATTGAGCTAGCTGAGTTTCTATCATTTCGTTGAAACTAAGCTGACTCTTGAAAGAAGAAGAAAGGTCTTCTAACTTAGCATGAATGCTCTCTAAGCTCTTTTCATTGGATGCTTGTATTTTACGTAAGTTATCATTAATTTTAGCTTGGCCTAAGACAAAATCTTTCAAGGAAGGCTGATTAGGATTGAAAGAATTGCAACTGTTACCTCCTTGATAGAGGTGTGGTTGCCACCCCTGACCTCCATGAGGATGATACCCATTGTTCATGAATGCAACCTCCTTGCTAGTCTCAGGGCAGTCATTGCCCGAGTGTCTCGTGTTTCCACAGACTTCACAAGTCATGCGATGGTCCATAGCTTGTATTATTCCCTTCAGGCTGGGGTCATCGTGGACGTCGAGCTGCTTCAAGAGTAGGTCCATCTTTGTAATGAGCATGTCCATCACCTTGACGGTGTGTATACCATGCTGACGTGGCTGGATTCGTTCATTGTTCTAGCCTTGATTGGAGACCATCTTCTTAATTAACTCTATCACACTGTTGATCTTGAGCGAGAAGAAGGCTCCTCCAACGACGACATCAATGTGCTGACGGTTTGGACCAATCAATCCATTATAGAAGTATTGGATAATGAGCCACTTGTCCATTCCATGATGGGGACAGGCCAAGATGTACTCCTAAAGCCATTCCATGCTTCCGTTATAGTTTCTCTAGCTGCCTGCTAGAAACATGAAATCCCTCCCCGAAGAGAGTTGGTTTTACCCGACGGGAAGAGCTTTGCGAGGAACACAACAGAACATTTCTCCCAGGTATTCACACCATCGTTGTTGGTGTAAAATACACCATCATTGTTGGTGTAAAATCACTGCTTGGCCTTGCCTAGCAATGAGAACAGGAACAAACATAGCCTGGTGGCATTTGTTGGTCTTAATTATGCACCCACTTATATATCGCAAGAGAACAATGTACAATTGTATCATATTTTTCCTCAGAGTATTCCAAGGTTTAATCTAATATAGAGACAAGTGGGAATCAAGCAAAGTCATTAATAAAAGGTCTAATTAAGCTTCTGAAGATGAGGTTGTTTTGTCGGTAGGCTGATGGTGTGTCGATCGTCGCATCTCTATGCAGATTGGCTTGAAGGTTTTTTATGTGAAGGCTATTTTATTTCATAGAGTGGCTTAAAGAAAGCTATTTAGTGAGTTTAACCTGATATCTACTAGCTGAGATCCCATGAAGTGCAATCAAATAGTATCATAAACAGAATTACTTAGTACAAGAAATCGAAGATGGGTAGATTGTGATGCTTTTCCGATGAGCCCTGTCACGACTAATCGCCTTAATCGGTCTACCACCCTCTACCCTACACACATATCTACTACCATGCATAAGCATAGATACATGTAAATTTTGTTCATACAAGATCCAGAGTACTATCCTAATCACCACAATCAAGATAGCATATAAATACTTAGCTTATGTACTAAGTATGAAATAAGCGCATGTAGGACCATCAAATCCAGGTGATCAAGTACCAAAACCATTTATCAACATACTTAACATTACTTCAATATGATTGATACATAGTACAAGATTCATCACCATCTAGTAGGCCTACCTTGATGGATCACCTCAAGCACAAGTGGTTCTTGAAACTCCAAGCCTACGACCTTGCGATCATCGACATGGCTAGGTTAGCCAAGCTAATCCTAGCAACTAGATATGTGAAGAATGAGGCAAGCCTTGGTGGCTCTAAACTCAAAAGAACTATCATCCCTCAGCGGCATCCCCGTTGGCCATAGGGTTTACAACTATTTATATAGGTACAACTCGAGATAGAGTCGGTTTCCTGGGAAAATGGACACATGCTGATCGACACGATGGATGTGCCAATCGGGACACTCTGTGTTTAGCTTGATCTCTCTTCTGAGTTGGTTCCCAAGCCTTATGTAACTTTTGTGTGGGTCCTCTGATTAGGTCCTTCAAAGTAAAGTTTTGTATTGCCCGTTTGAGATCTTGAAGTTTCCTTTTATCTCTTCACGAAACATATCTCCAAGATTTGTATTAATATCTTTCTTCTAGAAGGTCCCGAGGAGTGGGCTAGTCTTTATCAGCCTGGATCACCCATGTGCTAGTCAACATGGACACGTGCCGGTCGACACCTAGGCCTTCTCTGCTACAGTTCACCTCTTCAAGGTCCAAGTCCACTGAAAATGTCCCAAAATGCCATCTTTTCATAGAACAATAATTATACGAATATTCTACCACTTTTAGGGGTTAATGGCCTATAATGATGATATTTATTCTCTAAACAAGACATTTTTGATGCATAAAATGAAACACTAACTAGCGTCAACTGTCAACAGCATCCGGTGCCATGTTCTTAATGATAAAGGTGTTGCACAACTCCAGGAAGTGTTGCAAGTGAGCACTTGGTCCTCATGGGCTTTTCCACAGCCTGCAACATCATGATCAGACTAGTCATGATCTCAAAGTTTCCGTCCCCAATGTCATTCTCGGGCTCGGTGGGTACGTTCTTGGCAGAGGGAGCAAAATAGTCCTTGAGGGTCTTCTCAGCCATTAGCTTGGATCTTGGTGGTGTGGTGACGACTGGTACAATTGCTTGTCTAGAGGTCTTGGAAGAAGCGATGCTCAGTGTACTTTTATTGAAGAGTCTCTCTAGTTTTTCAATTTAGTTTTCAGGGAGGTTGAAACCAGTAATATACTACCCTGTTTTCACACAAAGGCGAAAACATAACAAAGTGAGCATGCATAAACAATGATTCCAATACAATCAAAATGTCTCTGACGGTTATTAAAAACTATATTCTTAATGCCTTCCTCGGGATGCTAGAAATGCTTATTGGCATTACTAAGTCACATTAATTAAATCATCCCTAGCAACAATGCTATAAATAATTCAATGATATACCTCAATGTCAATAAAGTAAAAAATCCGCAAGAGCATAGAAAGTATATTGAAGCATTTCACCATCAGATTGCTTCAATGGCTATCATTTATAGTACTACCATAGGAAGGCATAATAAGCATAGAGTATTTATGTAATATTCCAAATATTTAGGAAATATTAACTTTGTACAGAAAGACTATGGAGTTGACCAAAATGTGACACTTTCAACCATTGCTCAGTTGGCCGATTTGAGACTGTAGATGCGTAGAGCTCATTACAACGCATCTGTTTCACTACTCATATTCTAGATTCCGATATCATATGACTTTGTTCTTGATAGAAGAATTCTAGACCCTTAATCTTATTAGGGTAGACTTTGGGCTTAAGCATCGATAGAAAAACAGAGTGCAAGCTTTCGTTCTTTTACCTCTGTTCACGCCGCCTCCCACATATCCATACTCAGCTGCCTCCTCCACCGCTCCATCCCCTAGGATGACCTGCCTCTCTGCTCCCCTTCCTACAGCTTTGCCACCGTTGACCTTTATCTCAGGCCACCACAACTTGCTGCTATTCCGTGAAGTCCAAGCACTGCTGGGGTTCAGGTAGTCCTCTCAGTCGTCATCCCATCACATTATGATTTTTCTTGATTAAGCTGCTGCCCGCTGAGCCACAGGGGAAGGCAAGAGAAGAACGAAGGAAAAGGAGGGAAAAAAAAAAGAGGACAGAAGGAATCAGTGGAATTTCACAAGATCTGTTTAATCCTCTACAAATTCAAGTTTCTAACACCATGATTATTCCCAAATTTGTCTCTTGATGATAGTAGGTTAATTTTATTTAAGGAATTTCCCACCAGAATTCGAGTTCTGCAAGTTGTTGGTTCTGCAGTGACCTTGGGTTCAAATCTGGTAATTGATGCAGAATTCGACCATAAACTAGTTGCAAAAGTTGTAGATATTGGTTTTTATCTTTCTAGTGGTTTTGGTCTCACTCTATTCCGATAAACGCCGAGGGAGAAATTGTCGAATTAGTGTTGCTGCTACAGATTAGAAAGTCTGCATCGTAATCTGTCATTTTATTTGGACTAGTTTCTAGGATGAATTAGCAAAATCAATAATAATAAGAGTTGTGGGGAATTTTCTGTAGATGCTTGGAATGTATTTATTTGCATCAATTGGTTAAGTGAATCTGAAGTTATGGTTAAAGCAGTGTGCCCGTCTATTTCTGGTCATAGTTTGAGTTGTTAGTCAAAAACTGTGTTTTAGTATTCCCCTAAAATAATTGATACACAGTGAGTTCTATAGACCTATCTAGGTTCGTAGGAATGTTTCTATGTGTAGCTTACATTCTCTAGGCTTGAAAGGTGCTGGTGTCGAGAGGGCCTCTTCGGGTGTTTAGCGAACTTAATTAATAAGGCAAGTGCAATGAGGAACTTTCCTGCGATGTGGATATGAGTGTTGTTCCATCTTGTTCATTTTGATATTTCTTCCTCCAAAGATGATGGTTTCAAGTTATGTGGTTATTCCTGGTTTCAGTTGGATATTCAAGTTCATGGCATATACTTAATATATTGAAGTGTCGGTGTTTTGTGTAATCATCAGTTGTGCAAATTGGTTCATATATTCAGGTTCCTATGAATAAGTGTTGGTCCCACTTATTTGGCTTTACCGGTAAATGCAAAGGAAGTGTTCGGGTGACGTCCATAGTCTAATGCATACAACACTTCTTGTACGGATTCATGCCCTGCATAAACAAGGCAACTCCGTCTTGGACACACATCGCAACCGAACGTGGAGGAGTACAATCGACAGATTGGGTTGTCACCACCTACTGCCTACCTCTACAGGCCATAGATTACGAGGTAATTGATAATATCTAGCCATATAAGCACCATGCTTACATATTTAAGTAGAATTCTAGCATTGATCAAACACTAGAACTTCTTTAAACCTAATTGGATATCAAAAATATGCTGATGCATAACAACTAGACTAAAGTACGAACTAGCATTATAACATTTAGACTATAGTCAAGGAATATGCAATTCATAATAATAAGGTAGCAAGACTATATCATTATGAAAACACACTAAGGTCCTAGGACATGAATATGATATATAAGAAAACAAGTAACATATGTCATAAGCACAACTATATAAAAGAACTATATAAATGAAATAGAGTGAAGTCATAAATAAATAGAATAAGGTAAAGGATACAAGAGCCACTACCAAACTTCTATGACTTGGAGATTTGAGCAAGACTCAACCTAGACTAAACTCCCACTAGAACTTGGAATTACTAAATGAAAGAGGGAATGACTAGTCTTGAGTGTGTGTGTGTGTGTAGAGTGGAGCTCTCCTCTTCTATTTATAGGGCCCAAAGGTCAGTTTCTAGGCTTGACCGCTATGGAACTTCCATGCACCGACGTGGAGGAGGCTCGGAGGAAGCACCACGTGGAGGCCTACCCGAAATGGGCTCAAGACCAGGTCGCCCTACCAAGGGAGTCTAGTTTATCGACCGGGTTCTGGGTCCCCTTGGGTTGTGCTTTCTCAGGGTGGCTCATAGGTGGGTCCTCTTTAGTTTTGAGGTGGTGTTCTGCTGAGGAATCCCTTGTAGCCATGTATTTGATCCATATGATGTCTAGTTATCGTCACCCTATTGGTCGGAAGGGTGTTTTCGCGGATCTTGGTCCATTTCTCCACTTCTTTTGCACCAAATCCCTACATGCACTTATTTCTTCAAGGACAAGTGGAATCTTATTAATCCTAGCTAAAATGGGTGTATGAAATGCTAAGTTTTCCCTTATTTGTGGCTATATTAACGATGAAAATTGGTGTTTAACGACCGTCAACACCCATCATTAAGTACGACTTCATGACAGTGATCATAACACTGCAACAAGGGGATGCCCGAAAGCTTTGGCAGATCAACTCGACTTACATCACATTGATCCCAAAAAATCGGATGCATGTCACCCAAAGGATTTTAGACCAATCAGCTTGATACTCAGTTTTGCTAAATTGATAACTATTATTTTGACGAAACCGATTGGTGAAGTATCTCGATCCTCTAGTGGCATCAAATTAGAGTGCATTTGTTCATGGTCATTGCATCCGTGACAACTACTTCATGGTGCAGCAAACAATCAAATCCCTCCACAGAAGCAAGGTATCAAGCTTGTTCTTTAAATTGGACATGTCAAAGGCTTTCGATTTGGTGTGTTGGTCTTTTCTTCTTGAAGTTCTTGCTCATCTGGGCTTTGGAGCTGTTTGGTGCAACCTCGTTTGCAATCTACTAAGAACTTTGCAACTCGGATCCCAGTTAATGGTGAGCCATGTGAGGAGATAAGACATCAATGAGGTCTTTGGCAAGGGGACCTGTTGTCCCCCATGCTATTTATCCTCGCCATGGATGGTCCGAACAACTGTTTTGTCAAGGCCGAAGAGCTCGGTTTGTTGCAACCTCTCTCTCATAGGAATTTGACTCAATGCATCTCTCTCTATGCCGATGATGTGCGGTGATCATCAAACCGGTTGAGGACGAGATGAATCTGACAAAGGACTTTCTTGATCGGTTTGGTGATGCATTAGAACTGAAAACCAATCTGTAGAAGAGTTGTTACATCCCAATTCAATGCTCCAAGTCACAAATTGAGACAGCGGGATCAACTTAGCCTTGTACTGCCGCCTCTTTTCCCTGGATCTATTTGAGCCTTCCCATCTCGAACAAAAAGCTAACAAGAGCGGACCTCATGCCTTCGATTGAGAAGATTGACAATAAACTCCCAGGATGGCAGTATCACTCATGAACATGGCAGGGAGAATATCATGGGTCAGGTTCGTCCTCTCGGTCATACCCATCTATGTACTCATTGCAATTAACGTGCCAAAGTGGTTCATCTAGGTGTTGGTCGTAGTTACACACCCACTTATATCATTCCAAGTGGATCATGTATAGTTGTAGCTTGTTTTCCCTTAGAGTATTCCAAGGTTTAATCAAATCCACAAAGAGCAAGCAGGACTTTCACTATCATCTAATTTGCTAACTAAAATGTATTGTGAGAGTGAATGTATGAAATGATTTGAACTAATGAACACAAAGACGTTGAAGGTTTAATCAGGGTTTGGAAGTATTCCCTCCTATGGTTCAGGCAGCTAGCATGCAACTTGCACTTATAGGTTCTTTTGGGTAATTAGTATTCTAGAAGACATGGTGGTTCTGCCACTCTGGCCCTGTCTCTGCAGAAGCTAATTGTTCCCCACTGGTTTCTTGCACTATGTGATCATCACATCAAAGCCAGACACCTAGCAATTGCTAAAGGGTTCATAAATGAGATTGTGCACTATCTCATAAGGAATAAGCTCATCACACATAGACTAAACACGCCAAAAATGAATTTAAGAGTTGAGAGTATACATAGCTAGGCTTCCTTTCCCACGGGAGTGAATATGAAGACTACTCACTCATCCTACCGAGATCCATTGACATGGTTTGGTAGAGGGGAGAATACAACATGGGATCCACGAGTGTTGATTGGCATGGTAGGGTGCCGGTCGGCACGCTCTTCCTTCTCGGCGGTGATGGTTGGTGATTGTCTCTGTTGCCGCCGCAACTCCTCAAAACCATGGTTCAGAGTTTTCTGATTGATCCCCCATGGGAGATGATTCCTTCTCTTTATACTGTCATGCTCTCGGGTCCGATTGAGCTGAAACTGACTTTAACTTGATGCTGGGCCTTGGTCCTACAGAATTCATCTTCAACTCGGGCCTACTCCATGTGTGCCGGTCGACATGATCTTCCAACTTGTATGGCTCGACCCAAATACAAGGCTCCTGGCCCATAATTCCTCTGCTTTTATCTATTTCCTTTATGAAACATAGAAAGCCAGAAAACTATAGACATATGCAATATTTGGCGGTTAATTGTTGGTAAACCAAAAAAATAAAGTGCAAAACACCTAAATTATGACCTAATAATGTGTATTTAAAAAGCACCAACAGCTCCCCCACACTCAAATCATTGCTAGTCTGTTGACGGTCCTTAAATACTAAATCCGACCGTCAAATCCCTGCATAATACATATAAAATAAATAACCAACATAATGGTAGGAGTTTATTACTAATAATTTCCACGAATGTGTTTGCAGGTATAAAAGAGCCAAAATATGCAAAAAAAAAACATGAAGAAACACCCCGTCGGCCGATCACCACTGTGAAACAACCATTTTCACCAGCCGACAGGGTCGTTTAAGGCTGAAATAAGGACCCGGCTGATAGGGTTATTTATGGCTGAAATCAGGACCCCGGCAGACAGGGTCGTTTAAGGCTGAAATCAGCCACCCGGCTGATCAACCGAAATCATTGTCAGACTGATCATTTGACCCGACCGATTTTGCAAAACACTTCACTGTGATGCCATTTTCTCCTCCCGGACCAAAAGTTATCAAATATGGCTAAGGAAAAGAGGCCAACATGTGGCCTAACCGGGAGAAGTTAAGAGGCGCCGTGGAGGGGGTCGACACCTGGCCAAGGCTGCTGCCCGACCTAGGCCGCCGCCCGGCCCGGCTTGCCGCCCAACCTGGCTTGATGCCCGGCCCGGCCTAGGTTGGCCACCTAGGGTTGCCAGCCCATGAGGCCCATGAGGCCTACCGCCTGCCAAATGAAGAGTCGGTGGAGACTGATCAAATGACCGACTTTGAGACAAAATCCATGCAATTCAAGAGAAGTCGGTCGCGAACCGACATGATCCAAGGGCCGCTCGGCCTGGGCTGCCGCTCGGCGGTGCATGCCGTCCAGCCTGCTAGGCCGCCCGACATATGTGGCCACCCGGCCTTTCCCGCCGCCCGATGGACCGACTTTGGCCTACCGACTCGCTTTCACCTACAAGTACCCTCCCTACCCATTGCCACCTATAAATAGAGGGGGAATTCGGCATGAACAACACAACACACAAGAAGAGAGTTTAGACCTCCATTCCAAAGGCTTTACCACTGCCAAAGTGTTTAGAAAATAGGGAGAGAGTGAGGGAGAGTTCGGGGAAGCGTCAGGTTTGTCGGTGATCTTCCCCACGCTTGTACCTCGACGGATGCTTTCTTTTTCAAGTAGGTGTTCATGTTTCCTCTTTGGTATTTAAGTTTCTTATTTAAGTAAGTTCTTTCCTTTATTGCTTATGGATCATTGCTCTATTTAATTAGAGTATCTTAGTCTTCTATCCAAGACTAGGATTGTAATTGGTAGCATAGACGTGGTGTCTAGGCTAGAGGTTACCTTTGTTTGCCGCGTGCCCCACGGTTTGTAGAGGTAGTCGGTAGGTGGTGAGAGCCCTATCCGGCCTTAGTAATCCTCCACGTCCAGGTACGTCGTAGAGCTGTTGGCCGGAGTCGCCTATGGATGCAGGAGTAAGTCGGTGCCCGAAGTAAGCAGTAGAGATCGAACCTATCTTATTATAGGATCCTTAACCATTAAGAATCCTCTCTACCCTTTGCCTACCATATTCTTGTTTTCCTTGGACGGATTAGTTAGAGGATTAGTACACACATGTTCCCTGTGATTCGATAACCTAGAATACTCCTAGGTGAAGTGCTATATCGGTATCCGTCTGCTTGCGGATTTATCTGTGATCATAAGAAATACCAACAAGCATTTCTGTCGCTGTTGCCAGGAAATGGTTGTTTTATCATCTTCGAGCCTTATTCGCCCTCGTATCTTTTCTTTTTTCCCTTCTTTTTATTTCTTTTATTTTTCCACTATGGAGCAAACTTCTATCCTATCCTTTTCCGCTCCAAAGGGCGAGTTCTTTGAGCCACCACCATCTGCGGACCCAATTCACACATCTGGCTATGAACTTCACCCTGGCTTTATAGCCATGGTTCGGGAGCAATCCTTCTCTGGTTTGGATTTTGAAAATCCTTACCATCATTTGCGAGAATTTGAGTATTTGTGTTCATGTTTGTTCATCGACGGCATGACACATGAAACTATAAAGTGGAAATTGTTTCCCTTCTCCCTCACGGTGAGGGCGAAACAATGGTACACTCATACTGTTGGGAGTGTACATGGTGATTGGGAGAAGTTGCGGGATAAATTTTATCTTGCGTTCTTCTCTCAATCCCATATTGTCTCCCTTCGTATGGAAATTCTCGTCTTTTGCCAGAGTGAGAAGGAATCTATCGGAGCAGCTTGGGCCAGGATCTCTTTGCTACTGCATTCTGGCCCAGACTTGTCTTTACCCGATGAAATGTTGCGTCAACACTTTTATTCGGGTATAAACAAGGAGTCTACCCAATTCCTCGACACTGCCGCTGGAGGATCGTTCGTCCACAAGACTGCAACAGAAGGAAGAGCAATCCTAGACCATATCTTAGAAAACTCATCCTTCTTAGCCGACCTTAGTGAGCCCCTCCAGGAGGAAGTTACATGGAGCCGCACGGACCCCTCAATAGCCAAATCCGAGCTCATACCTTGCCTATCCCTAGATTTGACCTTTGAGTCGTCCCCCGAACCGCGAGCACTGGAGGAAGAAGAAATTCAACATCCAGAGTTCTCTTTTGAATTCGAGGAAGGTCTTTCTAAAGACTTTGGGAACGCCTTGAATTAATGTTCCAAAAAGAACCCACCAGTTCCCATCTACCCTCCTCATTCTCGAGAGGATGGAAAACCATCCCACGAGGATCCCTCAATGGCTAAATTCAAACCCATAGCTCTCTGATCTCTTGGTTTTGCTGTTGATACCTCTCGGAAGGAAGAAGAAATTCTACCTTCAGGGTTGCCAGTCAAATTTGAGGAAATCTTACTTGATGATCATAGAAAAACCTTGAATTGTATCTGGCAAAACAAGCCTATGATATCTGCTTTGCCTCCTGGCCCTTTCCAAGAAGCAATTTCAAACGAGGCCATGAAGAAAAAGCGGTTGAAGGAAGAAAATCGCTATTTCAAAGCTATCCAAATCCATTCACCTTCCACAACCATTCCTTGTCTTATACGAGGAAATGTCGTAGATGCCCTTCACGATCCCACCATAGGAGTTAATATCATCCCCGAATACATAGCTTTACAGCTTGTGGATGATATACCTTAGAGCCAATCGATTCTCTCTTCAAGGATTACTTGGGAGTATTCTACACATGTCGGGGGATCGCAAAGGCTATACCAATCAATATAGGAAAAGTTGAGCTTCACCTAGACTTCCATGTCGTTCCTATCATCGATTTTGATCTCCTCCTTGGCTAGCCACTAGAAAAACTCCACCTACTAGGTGCATCTCAAGGGAGCCACACTAAAAAGGCTATGGAGACTGCTTTCACCACTAGGAACCTTTTCTCAAAATATCCTTTGGTGAGGTCTCATCTTGAGCACCCTCCGCTTGAGAAAGTTATGTTTGTTTCCCAACTTACATCACCGAAGCCTGTTCCTTATACGGACGCAAAGCTTTTCACCCAGCATGGAGACGATTCAGGAGAAACTCCAAATCCTATTGAGACCAAACCATCACCTTCCTTGCCTAAGCCTTTTTCTCTCTTGCCCTCATTACTCTGTTCTCGATGGTGATCAAGAATCGATAGTGGCCCTTATCGATGGATTCAGTGAGAAGGAGAAACATTGGGCAATTGGATTTATTGAGCCATTTACTCAATAGATGAGTGTTAGAGCTTATTTCTTGAAAACACACATGATACATGCTCATTTAATAAATATCTAGAGTCAATCAACTTTTGTGCCAAGCGCACCTACAAGAACTACAATTGCCTCAAGAGCCTCATTAGCAAAATATTTGTTAGGATGGTTGTAGATGCTTTTGTTTACCATAAATATTGCAAATCTCGTAGATTGCACTTTGGCACTAACCTTGCAGCTAGATCTTCAATGACACATCAAGAATTGGTCGTGGACTGGGAAATACATCGCCAGTGATAGCTGCAATAGGAAATCCCCGTGGTCAAGCTTCTGACCATAAACAAAGCACTGCCGGGAGATAGACCGGATTATCATTTCTCTTTTGCCTAAATAAAAGCAAGAATATGTTTTAAGGTTATGTTTGCTTTCCGTATTTTTGGTCGCTAACTATTTCAGGTTGAGATTAAAAAGAACGATGGTCATTTTGTACCTATCAACATAGGAGCTGCATCAACTTTAACACCATGGTATTTTTGGCAAGAGAACGCACTATTAGAAGGCTATAACACTACACACTTGATTTTCAGCATCTCGCGATACAAAAATCCAACTGGGGGGGGGGGGGAGTTCTGTAAGTATCTCGTAGCAAGTTCCATTCTTACCAATTTTATCTCGGTTTAGAGGTGTTGCTAGTTCTTGCTTTCATGCCTTGCTTAAAAAAAATATTAAGAGGCACTTTAGTTTATTTTTCCTTTTTATTTCCTTTCAATCTTATAGTGTGCCTAGAAAAGAAAATAATAATAATAAATAAATAAAGTTGCAACTCTATCGGGCCTATAAAGCCGGTAGAGTCCCTTTTTGCTGTTCATCCTTTTTGTTTTTGTTTTTATTCAAATAAAGAAGCCAGATACAAGATCAAGTGTGGGGGAGGCCTCCAAAATTTTCAACACACAAACAACACAAGGCCTCCCACCGACACATTGCACATCGTCGCTTAAGCCAACATGTCAAAGGTCGAGGTGGCCGGGCTCCAAGTGACATCGACCAACCTACAAGGACAGTTGACACAAGCATGGTGCTCCTAAGCTTCCACATCTTCCATAGTAACAGTTTGCATAATTTGAAGTCTTGGTTATTTTTCTTTGCTTCTCTCTAGTTCTTCCACTAGTGTGAGTCACTCCTAGGGTTAGCACATCACAGGTTGGTGTCTGTGGCCTTGGTGATTCTTTCAGAGGTTGGTTCGTGTTGTATTTGGGATATAGGCCAAGTTCTTGAGAAGAATTTTAATTGGCTCCCATTCACCCCCCCTCTGGTCACCTTCTTGGTCCTTCATCCCCTAGCTTTCATAGAAGAATAGGTCTCAACAAAACTGATTACCTGCGAGTAATCGGCTTGTCTTCATCTTTTAACATCGGCCATATGTAGTAGATGATAACCTTTTCAGCTATATATATAAATATATATTACTCCCGTCTCTGCATGTTGTGCTTTTATCTTCATATTTTTCTGCTAAGGGCGATATTCCCAATATCGGCCATCTCAAGTCAATGCACCACCATCGGCTCTCACCACTTAAACGCGATACTCAAAACAATCAGCCATGATCAGCAACGGGATCACGAGTCAACCCAAATGCTTGGCTGATACTTCTTTAAATATTTGCCATTAATTGCTCTCCCAAACTTTTCTCCATCTAATCCTTGTAGAAAATATGCATTGCCTGGCGCACATCGGCTCACTCTGAACGGTCCCTCCCATGTTGGTGACCATTTCCCAAAATGATTATCTCTAGAACCGATGGGCATAACTAACTTCCAGACAAGGTCTCCTTCTTAAAAATTCTTGGGCACTACCTTTTTGTTATAAAATCTGGACACACAAGCTTTATTCTCTTAAATTCTTTCTAAGGCCCTCGTCCGATGTTGCAGTACATCTTCCAACTCATCCAGCATAACTTGCCTGTAATCATCGGCTGTCAACTGATCTTGCATCTTCATTCTTCTGAACCCCAGATTTGTCTCCCATGGTAACACTGCTTCATGCCCATAAACGAACTGGTAAGGTAGTACCTTTATTGATCCATGACAAGCCATCCTGTATGCCCACAAAGATTCGGCCAATGTCATATGCCACTTCTTAGATTGCTCATCTATCTTTCTCTTCATCAATTTGATCAAACTTTTGTTAGATGCCTCTACTTGACCATTGGCTTGAGCATAATAGGGTGATGAATTCAAAATCTTGATACCCATACTATCGGCAAAGTTTTGAAACTCTTTCGAAGTAAATACAGAGTCTTGGTCAGTTGTAATAGTCTGCGGCACACCAAACCTATATATAATATGTTCTTTCACAAAGTTAATCACATCACTAGTTGTAATATTTTTCATAGGCACTGCTTCAACCCACTTTGTAAAGTAATCTGTAGCCGCCAAAATATATTTATGACCTTTGCTTGATGCTGGATAAATTTGGCCAATCATATCCTTACCCTATCCTCTAAACGGCCATGGCTTAAAAATTGGATTCATAACTGATGCGGTGCTCTCTGTATTGCTCCAAACTTCTGACAATCTTGACACCTTTTATTACACTTAAAGCAACCTTCCAGCATAGTAGGCCAATAGTATCCAGTTCTCTTTAACGACCATCTCACTTTATGGGCCGATTGATGTGTACCACAGATGCCTTTGGCTTCTTCTTGGTTTAAACATCTTAACAACACACCATCAATCATCTGATAATAAAGTTTTTCTTCTAATAAAACGTACCTCAATTCCATATATCAAATCTTTCGAGGCGTACGTTGAGTTGGATCCTTGAGATATTCGACAATCTTGGCTCTCCAATCTTCTTCATCGACATCGGCTATATCAACAATGACTCCACTGGTGTTCAACTAATAACGTGATGCCTTCTGTGCTAAATCATTTGCCTCCATATTCTGTTCCCTCGGGACATGCTTCAATCTCACTGTCTTGAAGCATTGCAACAAATCTTGACAGTCAGCATAAAACAATCTTAACATATCATCTTTACATTTAAATTCTCCTGCCAGCTGCCCGAGTACCAACAATGAATCTCCAACGACTTCAACACAATCGACTCCAGCTTCCTTCAACATCTGCAATCCTTTAAGAATAGCTCTATATTCGACTTGATTATTAGTCGATGCCTCTACAATAAATGCAAATTCAAACCTTGCCCCCTGAGGGATATAATCAGAAGTCCAATGCCACATCCATTCTTGCAAACAGAACCATCAAAAAACAATAACCATGGCATCGGCTCCGCCATCGAGACCTCTAATTCATAATGTTCAACAACTAAATCAGCCAGAACTTGACCCTTAACAGCTTTAGCAGATTCATATGTAAAGTCATATTTAGCCATTGCTAGCATCCAATTACCAATTCTGCCTTTCAAAATCAGAGCCGATAACATATATTTGATGACATCGGCTTTGCATACCACCACACACTCAACCGATAATAGATAATGCCTCAACTTCACACATGAGAAATATAAACACAAACATAACTTTTCAATCTCAGTGTACCTGGTTTCAGCATCGATTAATCTTTGGCTTAAATAAAACACAACCCTCTCTTTACCATCTTGTTCTTGAATTAAAGTTGATCCGATCGCCTTTTTGTCAGCCGCAAGATAAAGCTTGAAAGGCAATCCTTCTCTTGGTGGCACCAGCACAGGAGGCGAAACCAAATACTTCTTGATATCCTCCAGAGCTTTCTGATGTTCTGGCTCCCACACAAACCTTTGATCCGCCTTTAACTTTAATAACGGGGTAAATACATCAAGCTTCCTTGATAAGTTTGAAATAAATCTTCTAATGAAATTCACTTTGCCGATCAAAGATTTAAGTTTTGTTTTGTTGATCGGTGGCTTAATTTCATTGATAGCCTTCATGCTTTTTGGCCCAATCTCAATTCCTTTTTTCATGCACAATGAAACCCAGAAACTGACCAACCGATACATCGAAAGCACACTTTTTTGGATTCATCTTCAAACCATACTTTTTGGTTCTCTCGAGTGCTTCCTACAAATCGGCTATAGGATCTTCTATTCTTTTAGATTTAACTACCACATCATCAATATAAATCTCTACTAGCCTGCTGATCAAATCATGGAATATATAATTCATGACCCTCTGATATGTGGCTCTAGCATTCTTCAAACCAAATATCATGACAACCCATTCATACAAACCAAGAGCCCCGGGACACTTGAAAGCAGTCTTCAGTACATCCTCTTCTGCCATGAAAACCTGATTATAACCAGCATTACCATCCATAAAACTAACAATCTTATGCCCTGTTGCTGCGTCAACAAGAAGATCTGCTATCGGCATCGGGTAGTCATCCTTCTGGGCAGCCCTATTCAACAGGCAAAAGTTGATACAGACTCTCAACTTGCCACACTTCTTGAAAACAGGCACAATATTTGAAACCCACTCTGGATATCGGCAAGGCCTAATGAACTTACATTGTATAACCTAGTAATCTCAGCCTTGACATCATCATAAGTCTTTGGATCAATTCTCCTTGGAGGTTGCTTATGAGGTCGATATCCAGGTTTGATAGGCAGCTGATGCTCAACGATAGATCGGCTCAAGCCGGGCATCTGAGAATAATCCCAAGCAAAACAATCCCGGTACTCTATTAATAATTTTATTAATTTAACTTTAAAATCTTCATCTAACTTCTTACTGATAAATTTTGGCCTTGGTTTATCACCATCTCCTATATCGACTTCTTGTAGCTCATTGGCCGACATGAATCCTTTTCCCAACTTCCCATCTTCTGCAAACTCCATTGGGGTGCCTATCAGAGAAACAATTTAGAATTTGACTGGTCCAATACCTCAAGACCCTGTGTAGTAATCTTAATGTAATCCCCATCCCAAATCTTGCCAGACAAACATCCCATATCATCCGCATGCCATGGTACTAAATCGGCCGATGGAACATTGACAGTTTCATCGGCCGGGATTACCTCTACTTGATCGCCAATCCACTGGGCCAGAGGCTGGTGCATTGTTGACGGAACACAACAGTTTGCATGTATCCAATCACAACCCAACAGAAGGCTATAGATTCCCTTTCCATCAATGACAAAGAAAGTAACCGATAAAGTTTTACTGTCGATTGTGAGCTCCACATTTAAGAATCCCTTGGCTGCTGTAGTATGACCACCATAATCCCTCAGAATCATATTTGTATCAATTAAGTCATCTTCAGTTTTCCCTAATTTTCTGACAGTAGTGATTGGCATAATATTTACTGCAGCACCTCCATCGACCATCATCTTTCCCATTGACATCCCATTGATGAACCCCTTGAGGTACAAAGCCTTCAAGTGCTGATGTTTAGATTCGTCCGGCCTATCAAACACTGCTTGTTGTACATCAAATACCAATTATGGTGTCTCCTCTTCATCAGCAAACAATTCTTCTCCTGATGCCATAAACTCTTGAGGCAAGATCATTACTATGCCCACTGTAGCACTTGGTACCTGTACTTGCGATTTCACTTTCGGCCTCTAGACTTTCTTTGGCGGGTGATCATCATCCTCATCATAATAATATTTACCAGCCCTTATCTGCCAGCAACGCATCCTCTGTATCCTGCGCATCTGACTCTTAGAGAAAATGTCAGATGGACACCATTGATCGGCTTGTTCTTGTCCTTCCTTCATCTCTTTATCGACTTCTTCATTGAAGTGAACTTCTTCTATCTTTTTGGAGCTGAGTCAATCAAAAGCTGATACCCTTGCATTCTCATCGACTCTACCTACCATCGACTTTCCAGAGTCGCCCGGCTGATGTCGATAGCTGCTCGAAGCTCCTCTATACATTTGCTCCGTTCGTCTGCTGCAACCAGGATAGTTATTGATCGATGGAAGCTTCATATTGTGGTCCCAACAATACTGAAAGAATGGGCATTCCCAATGTGGATCAAACTGTGATTTCTTCATCTCCCTGTCCCTTTTCTTCTGATACCGATTTATAAACGCTTCTACATTGTCGATACCAGCCATATTGATATTTGTTGGGAACGGATATAGCCCATCAATCTTCATGGTTCCCTTTGTAAACTTGATCTTTCCCTGGTCAATCGCCAACTGAATCTCTCTTCTGAATACCTTGCATATATTAGTGTAATGAGACGCGAGTTGTGCCACTTGCAGTACTTTCTTTTCTTCAATTCTTTAGCAGGTGGAATCATGTGATTAGGTGGCAACTTGATGTGCTTCTCCTGCAATAGCATATCAAATATCTTATCAGCCTTGGTGATATCAAAGTCATACTTTTCTTCTGGTTCATTCTACTTCATCCATGGGCACGACAACACATTCTTGTTTCTCGTCCACTCAGTCATATTGACATCTCCGGCATCTTCATCGGACTTAGACTCATAATCATTGTAATTGACTTGAATCGACCTTGACCGTGCCCCTTGAGTCAAGTTCTCTTGAATAGACACCTTCTGCATCGGCTGAGACAGGCTTTTGAAGTTGGCCGAGGGAAATTCTTCTCTTAAAGGTGTAACCAAACCATTGAATGCTATTTTTGCCATCTGAGTATCAGTCAATAGCAAGCTGAAACATTTGCTGCGCACTTCTCTAAACCTCTATATGTAATCATGCACGGACTCATCAGCTTTCTGCCTTACAGCAATCAGATCGGACAACCTCATCTCTCTTGTTTCAGCAAAAAAGTATTTACGAAATTTCTGTTTGAGATTAGCCCAAGTAATAATGGAATTAAGGGGCAATGATGCAAACCACAAAAAAGCCAAACCAGAGAATGATAAAGGAAACAACGTGATCTTCAATGCTTTGGTAGCTCCTGTCTCTCCACATTGTACCAAAAAACCGACTAATATGCTCAATAGTGGTAGTATTGTCTTGTCCAGTGAACTTAGTAAATTCTAGTGGCCTGTATCAACTTGGAATAAGAATCAACTCATAGCTAGGAGGATAAGCGGGTCGATACATATAACTGTTGCTTTGGCTTTAACCCAAATTGTTCCCTCATTACCTCAACAATCTTCACTGTCTAGTCATTGGTCGAAACATTAGTATTTGGAGTAGCCAATGCAGGACCAAACGCTGGCACTTGCGGGGCTGTTTGTGAACCAAAATTGACAACAGTGTGCTAGCCTCCCAACTCCCCAAGCAATGCAGATGATGATGGCATGCCGAACATTCTTGGCTCTACATTTGGTGTTGTCCCATATGTCACATTTGGTTCTGAAGTATCTTTCCTTTAATACTGCAGCTGTGTCTGCAGTGATGTCTTCTGCAGAATAATCCTGGGACCAAATCCATGTGTCCTCCTTGTAGCACCACCACTGTTATTCCTTCAGGGTGGAGTGGCACTCTCTAATGCTGGCCCCGAGCTTGCGAAGGCATTACAATGTTAGTACTGGGTGGTTGCTACTCAAGTCCTTCAATCGCAGGCCGAGGAATATTTCCTTGCATACGAAAATACATCGGCCCACGCGCTAGATCATCATATACGCATCCCTCTGCTGTCTGAATGATCAAAGCCCTCAAAGTATTTACCGACATAGGTGATTGATTGATCAATGCATGATGTATAGCCACATGTATCATGTTGTTCCATGTAGCCTCATCTACCACCTCCATCGGCTTATCAACATGTGACTTCTCAGTTTCATCTTCATCAATCAAAGCACCCACGGGTAATTTTCCCTTCTTTCTGATCTTGCCATGCTTGGTTTTGCTAAATGTGCTCAATTAAAGGCTTTCATGCTCCGCAATCTTCTGATCAATTTGTGCCCTTGTGTCATCGCTCAGATCATCCTTGTTAACAGGCATTATGTTCTCTATCTTCAGATCTGCGCTGACATTATGTTTTGGTGGTGGATTATCAGGGAGCTTAGAATCCTTTGGCATTCCAAGTTCAGACATGTTGTGAAGCTTAAAGTTCTTGGTCCCATCGGGCATTCCAAAAAGCGCGTTGACACAAAAATCACACGCGTGACTTGGGAGATCTGCTTAGCTCCAGTGCAGGCTCAATACGGAAACCGAGGCATGCCAGTCAATTTTCCCTACAAATCGACAAAGAGATAAACGGTCAAATTCCACAGGTCACCGGCCCAGGACAAGCCGATAGTCACTATTCGTGAAACCAGCCGATGCTATTATAGGAATAAAACATAGGAGTATATAAACTATTAGGCTGATTATATCGTCTTATCGGCAAATTTAATTAAATAAGCAATTATAAATAATTAATGCCGATAAGAAATTAGAGCAAAAGACTAGAGTCGATAAATCCACCGTATTCGTACAATAACTGTCCAAGTCGATGAAATAGACTAAAGTTGATAGAGCTGAGTCGATAGATCTACAATAAAGGTACATAAACTCGCTCTACCGATGAAAGCAAGTCGATGGGACAAAGTCAATAGAAGTATAGTAATCATGCACAGAACTCTGCCCGTCGATAGATGCTAAGTCGATAGATCTGATAGCTGGTATTGCAAATATATCTCAAATTCATAGATTTGGTCCTATTAAATAAAAGGGGGCAATTAACTTCTGATATACAACAGAAATTAGGCAAAACGTTGAGAAGCCGATCGAACCGTGATAGCCTGTCGGCTAAACGTCCTAATAGAACTCTATCGACTCTGCCTATAAACAGATCAAGTCTAACCCTGTTAGGCCAGTAAGAGATAAAAGTCGATGCAGCCTTGCTGATTCGAACAGATCGAACTTAATCAAGACAGTGTTCAAACACGGCAAATAGAGCTAGATTTAATCTAATTATACATAGAACCAATCGAGTGACTCGAATAAAAGATCTAAAACCCGGTCTACAGAACCCGCAGAAATCATAGAAAATCAGACCTAACCGAGATAGTAATGCAATCTAAGTCGATAATACAAACCAAATAAAGATCTAACTACCAGATAACTAGCAATTTGAAAGATAACAACTAGAATATCAACTTAATGAGAAAGTACTAGCAGAAGTCGATGAAATTACTGAGGGTGACTAATCCAAATCTCTCGCCGAGATCGGAGACGATGCAGCCCACGCAAGACGAGGATGTCGTCGAGAAAAAGTTTGGCGATGCACCGAGTTGTATTGAATGAAATTATTGTTTTTCTTGGACAAATCCTATTACATATTTATAGCCCCATGCAAGGGGTTCTGACCCGATTCGGTCAGGACTCTTAAACAAACCGACTAGGTTTATTTCTAAATTAAATCTAAACTAAAAATAGACGAAGATAAAACAACCCTAATAGGCCTACTTTATTCCCTTCAGCCATTGAATTCTGTTGACTCCGACCGATTCTAATTCCACGTGACTGATCACTGGGACCGGTCAAAGTTTGATGCCAACAGGTGGTAGCTGCAGGTGGGTAACCCGTAGTGTTCTGGTATGGGTGGGTAACTCATAGGTTTGCTATCGGTGGGCAACCGATAGTGTTGGACAGGTGGTTAACTTGTTGGGCTACTCTTCACTTAGTAAATAGGATGCTTGTATATTTAGAGTCATAGGGTAAGGATGCATAGTGCAGTAAACCCGTGTTAAGCCTATTCTTGTTTTTAGCCTGCATGTCATTACTTTCCCCTACTTGCTGATTACTTTATGTACACATGCGTTTTAGTTTTCTCTATTTTGTTGTTGCTATGATTATGCTGCTTAGAAGACGATGGCGAGATAGACTACATCGACGAGGACTACTACGACTGGGATTGCGACCCTCAGTTGACTACCTGTGGTGTTATGGACCCTTCCGCTGTGCAGTCTTTCAGACTATGTAATAACGGTATGATATAATACTAATATTTAATGACATTGGTTGTACTATTACATCACTTTTGTCCTGTGTGCGTGAAAACTTGATCCTAGGCACACATACAGATGCATTCGGTTTTGGCCTTAAAACCGGGTGTGACAGAAGTGAGAGCGGAGGAGAGGAGGCGTCGGCGGCGGCGCTATCGTGCGAAGAGGTGGAGAGAGAGGGGAAAAAAGAAAGAGGAGAAGAGAAAAAATGTGGGACCCATGTTTTAGAGGAAGGAGTACGAGCCTCCAAAAACTAAGAGCCTAGAAAGGAAATTTGAGAGCCGTACCAAAATGAACGGTCAAGTAGTAGTTTTTTTTTGGATCCTTTTACAAGTTGCTGTCAGTGCTCTTCATCTTGAGCCCTACGGTTTCTTTCTCGTTCGATCTATCAAATTCACCTCGCTAGGCATTTGACGTGCCACAGATCCCGTCACTTGCTCTATCGGGATAGATCGCGTGCCGGTTCCACTAGGATATGCTGTTGCTACTGCCTACTGATTTGAAGTTGTCGCCTGGTACGTGGTCGTCATCATCACGCTGTGAGGCTCTGCTGGAATTAATCATCGAGTGAGTCCTGGTGCTCATGCTCAGAATGGAGTCGCTGAGCGCAAGCATTGTCATCTTCTTGAGACTGCTCGTGCTCTTATGCTTGCTTCTTGTGTCCCCCCTCATTTTTGGGCTGAGGCTGTCTCTACTGCCAACTATTTAGTTAATATTCAATCTTCGTCAGCCCTTCATGTAGGGATTCCTTATGAGTGTCTTCGTCCTCTTTTGCTGTGTGTGTTATGTACTTCTTGCTCCTCGTGAGAGCACTAAGTTGACTACTGTTGAGTGTGTTTTTCTAGGCTATAATGCTAAGCATAAGGGATATGATTGTTGGGATCCTGTTGGTCATCGGATGCGTGTTTCTCGGGATGTTGTTTTTGACGAGTCACGTGCTTACTTTTCTCGTCCATCTTTGCACACCTCCCCTGAATCCTTAGTTGACCTGCTTTCATTCTTGACTTTGCCTGATGCCTCTATTGTCAGTACACGCCCGGTGCTTTCCTCATTGGCGCCGGTACCTTCTCCCATGGTACCTTCCTCATTGGTCCAACGTCTTCTCATGAGATGCCTTCTTTACCGGTGTCTTCTTCTAGAGAGTCTTCTTCTGGTCCTTCTATGAATCTAGACTATTATGTGAAGCCACTAGTGACACAAGTCTAAACTCGTGTGGGTTCATTCAGACTCAGCGGAGCCCTCTTCTCCTGATGTGTTACTCTCACCTAATGAGCCATCTTTTATGCTGGACGTATCTTCTTCGGAGGATTCTTCGCCTGAGCAGCTTATCAGATGTGGTGATCGTACTCATCGACGTCCTAATTTTTTTTCTCCTTCTGCCAATTCTACTACAGTTCTTTCTGAACCCACCACTTATCATGATGTTGTTCTTCATCAAGAATGGCAGCACGCTATTGCTGAGGAGATTGCTGCCCTTGAGCATACTGGTATGTGGGATCTTGTTCCCCTTCCAGCACATGTTCATCTTATTACTTGTAAGTGGGTCTATAAGGTGGAGACCCGCTCTGATGGTTCTCTTAAGCGCTATAAGGCTCATCTTGTGGCTCGCGGCTTTCGGCAGAAGTATGGTCGTGACTATGAGAGACTTTTGTGCCTGTAGCTCACATGACTATTTTCTGCACTCTTCTTGTTGTGGCCTTTGTTCGTGCGTGGTCCATCTCTTAATTTGATGCCAAGAATTCCTTTCTTAATGGTGAGTTACGTGAGGAAGTGTATATGCGTCCACCACCTTGATATTTTGTTCCTGACGGTATGGTTTGTCATCTTCGTCGCTCACTTTATGGCCTAAAGCAAGCTCCTCGTGCTTGGTTTCAGTGCTTTGCTTCTGTGGTCACTGTTGCTGGTTTTTCTACGAGTAATCATGATCCAGCACTTTTTGTTCACACATCTGCTCATGGTCGGACTCTTCTCCCTTATGTTCATGATATGATCATTACTGGGGATGATTCTGAATATATAGCTTTTGTGAAGGCACATCTTAGTGAGCAGTTTTTTATGTCTGATCTTGGTCCTCTTTGTTACTTTCTTGGTATAGAGATTTCTTCTACATCTGAGGGGTTCTATTTGTCTCAAGAAAACTACATTAGTGACCTTCTTGATCATGCTTCTCTCACTGATCATTGCACTATTGAGACTCCTATGGAGCTTAATGTTCACCTTCGTGCCACTGATGGTGAGCTTCTCATTCATCCTACTCACTATTGTCATATTGTGGAGAGTCCTTTTTATCTTGGTGTTACTCATCCTTATATCTCGCATGCTGTGCATATCTTGAGTCAGTTTGTTTCCACTCCCACCTAGCTCCACTATACTGACTTGCTTCAAGTCCTACATTATCTTTGTGGGACTATATTTCATCGCTTGTTCTTTCCACGCTTCAGCTCTTTACAGCTCCAGGCATATTGTGATGCTACCTGGGCTAGTGATTCCTCTGATCGTCGCTCTCTTTCTGCCTTTTGTGTGTTTCTTGGTGGTTCTCTCATTGCTTGGAAAAATAAGAAGCAGACAACAATTTCTCGTTTGGGTGCCGAGTTTGACTTGCATGCTATGGCTCTTGTGACAACAGAGGTTACTTGGTTACGGTGGTTGCTTGAGGATTTTGGTGTTTCTGTTTCTATGTTGACTTCTCTTTTTTCTGATAGTACAGGTGCTATCAATATGGCTCTTGATCCTGTGAAGCATGGACTCAGTAAGCATGTTGGTTTTGATGCTTTTTATACACGAGCATATGTACAGGATGGTATTGTTTCTCCTTCAGTATGTGTCTTCAGAGATTCAGTTGGTTGATTTGTTCACCAAGGCATAGACTGGAACTAGACACAGGTTTTATCTCTCGAAACTCAGTGTTCTTCATCCACCCTGAGTTCGACGGGGGGGGGGGGGGGGGGGTGTTAGATGTATATGTAGTCTTGTAGTTTTCCCATTGTATAAGGGGTTTTGTGCATATTTACCCACACCTGTATATGTATATATTTGGGTCTAGTGCCCTCATTATGAATACAAGTTCTATTCATAACAGCCGCGAAGAAGGCGCTATTCCAAAATCATTGTGACAAGCAGACGCATGCACAAAAAAATCAACTGTCTTGCCGGAAGAACTCACTGGACAACTGACCGATCACACGATGGCGAGGTTGATGGGGCGCTCAAACGTATCAACGAGCTGCAACCAACTTCATCCCATCTGTGGCATCTGTGGTGGGGACATCTAGGAGGGCGTTGGACGGTGCGGACCCGGACCATCAACCAATATGATGATGAGGATTAGGCATGAGCGGTGCCACCACCTAGTTAGGTGACGATTCTGACAAAAATGGCTTGACCACGTGCGTCGCTGTTATAGCATGAAGAGCAAGTAAAAACAAACATCATCCTTGGGGAGGGTCGACGATCAGACGTTGATGGGTCAGCGGGACGGTGGATAAAAAAAAGCAGCAGTGGAAACTCATCTGTGTACACCTTCGTTTGTGCGTATAGCCGTTATTGGAATTCGGCCCATTTTATATGGCCCATTCAGAAGAAATTCCAAAACAATCGATGGCTGTTGGTTTTAGTACCACCTAGCTATTCTATGGTGGTCCACACCAATTTAAATAGCAGCACTCGTACCCATGGCTGAATAAAGAAAGCATTGGGAGACATACAGAGCAAAGCTATGAGTACACCATGCACGCATGTATACACGCTTATTCACGTATTGTTCCGCATGACTTGTGACTTGCGACGCGCGACCGTGGCGTGGCGTGTCTGTGAGCCTAAGGGACTTTTTGCCACTCGCATCCACCATCAATTCTGAACTGTTATGTACTAATCAAGAGGATTAGTACATGGTTAATGCCATAATTAGAGTTAATAGGCCAGCCATGCTATTAACTACTAATTAGTGGGTGCAATTAGAAAGGAAACGACTCCAAGAGGGCAGTCGTATCTATATAGGGCCCCTGGAGACGTCCATGTTTCCGTACCCTGAAAAATCCCTTCCACTTCTTTTTCTTTGGAGAGTTGTGTTGTGGTGTTGAGCTGCCTCCATCTTGTTGGCTCTATTCTTCTACGTGCACCGAGGAAAAGGGTGAGCGGAATCTCTGAACCTTTGCCGTCGTGAAGCCTGCACGAGCGGCGGCAATAAGGTTTCTAGGCAGCGCGTCTGCACGACCGCTCGAGGCTGATCCGTGATGATCTACGCTGCCTCATCGATGAACAACAATGCCTACATTGATGCTTTGCTTCGCCTACTATTTGCACTAAATTAAGCATCAAAAAATCCTGTGTGTCAATGTCTCTCGTGCTTTTAATTGTGTTGGTCTACTTGCTGCTAGAGTTAGTTTGCATCACGAGTTTTAACAATTATGAAATTTGTCTAAAACTAAAATCTGGAATTAGAATAACATGCTTATTTCCAACAATCCAGAAAACTTATTTCTATGTTTATTCTATTATTCTAGCAATGGCTGGTGCTTCAAATGCAATGAAACCTGAGAGGTTTGGCAGCAGTAAACACTTTCGTCGTTGGTAGACTAAAGTCAGATTCTGGCTTATGTCAATGGGACTGTGGTGGGTTATCCATCCAGTAATGCCATTCACGGTTGAGCAGACCACTGTGTTTCTCACAGTGCGTGATTCAGCACTTCGCTGCATCTTGACCCTTTTAGCAAATAATTTGTATGATGTGTATATGAATTATTTCGATCCCACTGAGTTGTGGGATGCACTTGAGTGCAAATATGTCATCTCTGATGCCGGTCGCCTATTGTACACGTGTGAGCAACTCTTTGACTTCAGCATTGATGCTGCAGATTCAATAGTGTCTCAAGCTCATGTGTTACAGCTTCTGGCTGGAGAGATTGCAAGTTTGGGATGTCCGTTGCATGATCAAGTTGTGGCAGCGAGTATTCTTGCCAAACTCCCTGCCTCGTGGAGAGATTTTGCCACGAGCTTGAAACACAAGACGGAAGATATCTCAACTTAGAATCTGATTATAGCCCTCGATGTGCAAGAAAAGGCAAGGGCTAAAGATGCTCCAAGCACTTCTGCTGCTGCAAAGAATGGTGCTAGTGCGAATGTTGTAGTTGAAAAGAAAACTTACTACAACAAAAATAAGTGTAAGATGTAGGATAGTGGAAAGACTACGAAAACCACTAACTTAAAGAAGAACAATGCAAAAAAGGACAATAGAACATGCTATGTGTGTGGCAAACTAGGACATCTTGCAAAAGATTGTCACCACCGCAAAGACAATTTTGATGGACAACAGAAGAAAGCTGTCAGTGTGATCATTGGCAAAAACAACAGTGATAATACCGATCCATCCAGGTATGGTAATTTACCATTTGTTTTTTCAGCCATTCAATCTTTGGATTGGTGGGTTGATACGGGCGCCAATGTTCATGTGTGTTCTGATTTCTCTATGTTCACTTCTTACCGGGGGACGCGGTCCTCCTCCATCCTGATGGAAAATGGATCGGCTGCTTCTGTTCTTGGTGTTGTTATGGTCGAATTGAAGCTCACTTCAGGAAAGACTGTCCTCTTGAAGAACTTGCAACATGCTTCAATAATAAAGAGGAATCTGATTAGATTTTCCTTGTTATGTTAGGATGGTTATAAGTTAGTGTTTGAGTCAAATAAAGTTGTAATGTCCAAGTTTAGAGACTTTGTTGGCAAAGTCTATGTAAGCACTGGCTTATTCCACTTGAATACTTTTGATTATTTTTGTAATCTGAATGTTGCATCGATGATCAATAAGAATAGTTGTGAGGCTATTATGTGGCACTCACGTTTCAGTCATATTGGGTTTGATCCCATTGCTAGAATGTCCAGATTAGAACTTATTTCTAAGTTCAATATTGTCAAAAGATCAAAGTGTCAATCTTATGTGCAAGCAAAACACCTTGAAAACCATTTAAGAGTTTAGAGGAAAAACAAAATTTGGCACCATTAGATCTTATTCATTCTGATTTATATGAAACGAATGGATTATTGACAAGAGGAGGCAAGAGATATTTCATGACTTTGATTAATGACGCTACTCATTTTTTCTATATTTACTTGCTAAAAACTAAAGATGAAGTTGTACAATACTTTGAAATTTATAAGGCCGAGGTTGAGAACCAACTTGAGAGGAAAATCAAACGATTACGCGATGATCGTGGAGGAGAGTATACCTCAAATGATTTCTCTTAATTCTGTGTTAGACATGGTATTATCCATAAAGTGACACCACCATATTCACCTCAAGCGAATGGGGTAGCTGAGAGGAAAAACTAAACCCTAACAGATTTGGTGAATGCCATGTTAGAGAGCGCTGGTATGCCCTATGAATGGTGAGGGAAGCTATCTTGACAGCTAGTTTTTTCCTAAATAGGGAAGTGACTAAAAACATAGAAGTCACTCCCGTTGTAGGTTGGAATGAGAGAAAACCCAATGTCAATTTCTTGAGGACTTGGGGCTGTCTGGCGAAGGTTAATTTACCGGAACCGAAGAAGTGAAAGCTTGGACCCAAAATAGTAGATTGTGCAGTTTTAGGATATGCACATAACAATATGGCCTATAGATTCTTAGTTGTTAAAATCTGATACTCCTGAACAATATATAAATACTATCATAGAGTCAAGAAATGCTTCGTTCTTTGAGGATATATTTCCTATGTGACCAGTAGGTACCACTTCTCAGAGTGAGAATTATCATAATCATGTGAATGCTCCCGAGGATGACACACCACCATGTGAGATAAACGATGAATTATACAAACTATCTGAAGAAGATGACAATATCATCAATGAAGCTCCTCGTAGGAGTAAGAGACAAAAGATTGTGAAATCTTTTGGTGATGATTATATTATTTATCTTGTAGATGATGTGTCTAACACACTTTCAGAGGCTTATGCATCTCCAGATGCAGAATATTGGAAAGAGGCAGTTCGTAATGAGATGGACTCTGTCATGTTCAGCGGGTGCAAATCAATTGGATGTAAATGGATCTTTAAAAAAGAAACTGGAGCCTGATGGTACTATTGAAAAGTATAGGGCTAGGCTTGTGGCCAAGGGATTCACACAAAGAGATGGAGAGGATTTCTTGGATACATACTCTCCTGTTGCCCGAATTTCCACCATTAGAGTGCTCCTTGCGCTTGCAGCCTCCTATGGTCTGCATATCCATCAAATGGATGTAAATACCGCTTTCCTTTACGAAGAATTAGAGGAAGAGACATATATGGAGAAACCGGATGGTTATAAAATTCCTAGGCAAGAGAACAAAGTGTGTAGATTAATAAATTTCTTATATGCCCTAAAACAAGCACCCAAATAATGACATGAAAAGTTTGACACCGCTTTGACATCTGCTGGATTTAAACGAGGCAGATAAGTGTGTGTACTATCATTATGGTGGTGGTGAGGGAGTAATATTGTGCTTGTATGTCTATGACATATTAATCTTTGGAACAAGCACAAGAGTAATTGATGATATCAAAACTTTCTTGTCAAGGTGTTTTGACATGTAAGACTTGGGACCAGTAGATGTGATCGTAATTGTGAAGTTAATCAAAAGAAAAGATGGGATTACTTTGAATCAATCTTACTATGTGGAGAAGAAACTTAGCTGTTTTAGCTTTGAGGATTGTAAAATCTCTCCAACTCTCTATAATGTAAGCATCAAACTTCAAAAATTTGAAGGAGAGGGAAAAGATCAATTGAGATATTCACAAATAATTGGGTCCTTCAATCTAGTGGGTGCTACGAGACCAGGCATCTTCTATGCTGTGAGAAAACTGAGTCAGTTTACATCAAACCTTGGAGATGATCATTGGAAGGCACTTGAGCGAGTGTTGTGCTACTTGAGAGGCACAACCTCACTCGGAATCCACTACTCGGGATATCCACCAGAGTTGGAAGGATATAGTGATTCCAACTGGATCTCAGATGTGGATGAGACCAAAGCCACGAGTGGCTATGTGTTTACACTTGCTGGTGCTGTAGTTTCGTGGAGGTCTTACAAACAGACCGTGTTAACAAAATCTACGACAGAAGCAGAATTTGTAGCACTAGAAACAACTACTATCGAGGCTGAATGGTTAAGAGAGCTATTGATGGACTTGCCTTTTGTTGAAAAGCTGGTATCGCCTATCCTAATGTATTGCGATAACCAATCAATGCTAGCTCAGGTTATGAATACATAGGATAACTCAAAGTCCAATAAACATATTAAGTGTAGACTGAAATCTGTCAGAAAGATGAAAACCTCTAGAGTTACAACTGCAAGCTATGTGAAAAGCGAAAATAATCTGGCAGACTCTTTTACAAAGTGATTATCATGGAATGTGATTACTGTGATGTCTAAGAACATGGGTATGAAGCCCATCTAAAAGTTACACCACGATGGTAACCTGTCCTTTTTGATTGGAGATCCCGTGACTAAGGTAACAGGAAGAACAAGTTGATTGGTGTAACCAAAGAGTACATATAAATAAATAAAATGTATCCATGTTTAAATGACAAGCGTAGTACTCTTTACTATATGGAAGGTTGGCATTAAGCCTTAATGTTTTCCGTTGTGAAAGATATTAGCCTATAGGATATCTTGAAGGAAAACACCTACTTAAGATCAATTGTAGGTTGCAGTTCGTGAGAATAGGACATTCTCATAAAGGCTCATGAGAAGATTTGGGAGCAGACCATTAACACCCCGATTAGGCAAGGTTGTTTGGGCAGCCTAGTATCAGTCCAATTTTATTTAAAGTCTACCCACACAAGGCTGAGAATTCAAGGCCCAGTCCATTCTTTAGCTGTGGAAAGATGGATATTGATATTGTAGGTTTAAGCTCAACCCGTACGGGACTTTTACTAAAAGACTGGTATATTAACTTCATTATACCACAGTGATCCTTCAAAGAAAATTCCAAAGCAATAAGTGGTTGTTGGTTTTAGTATCACCTTGCTAGTCTATGGTGGTCAACACCAACTTAAATAGCAGCACTTGTACCCATGGCTAAATAAAGAAAGCATTAGAAGAGAAAGAGAGCATAGCTATGAGTACGCACGCACACATTTGCACGCGTATACGCGCTTTTTTGCGTGTTGTCCCGTGTGACTTGTAACTTGCGACACATGACCGTGGCGTGGCATGTCTGTGAGCCTAAGGAACTTTTTGCCACTCGCATCCACCATCAATTCTGAATTGTTATGTACTAATCAAGAAGAATAATACATGGTTAATGTCATAATTAGAGTTAATAGGTCAGCCATGATATTAAATACCAATTAGTGAGCGCAATTAGAGAGGAAACGGCTCCTAGAGGGCAACCATGCCTTTATTAGGCCTCTGGACACGTCCAGGTTTTTGTACCCTAAAAATTCCCTTCCACTTCTTCTTCTTTGGAGAGTTGTGCCGTGGTGTTGAGCTGCTTCCATCTCGTCGGCCCTATTCTTCAGCGTGCGCCAAGGAAAAGGGTGAGCGGAATCTCCGAACCTTTGCCATCGTGAAGCCTGCACGAGGGGCAGCAGTAAGGTTTCTAGGCAGCGCATCAGCGCGACCGCTCGAGACTGATCCGCGTTGATCTGTGCTACCTCATCGATGAACTATGACGTCTACATCAACGGTCTGCTTCGCCTACTATTTGCACTAAATTAAGCGTCAAAATACCCTTTATGAGTCAATGTCGCTCATGCTTTTAATTGTGTTCTACTTGTTGCTAGAGTTAGTTTGCATCACGAGTTTAAACTATTATAAAATTTGCCTAAAACCAAAATCTAAAATTAGAATAACACGCATATTTCTTCTCTCTTTACATCGAGCCAACAAGGGCAATAAACAAAAGAAAAAAAATAGAGCACCCAGCGGTGGACTTCCTAGCGTCTTTGTTCTGTCCAGCACGCGAGGCAGACAACTCAAGACGGAGTGTGCTTGCGGCCTGTAGGTTCTCCGTGGCCTCCGATCTGGTGGTGCTTGGTAGACTGCTCTTGATGGAGCTGCTCCTGACGTATCAGAACAATGCGTGGAGCTAGAGGTGCCTCTGATGTGCGCTGCACCACACACGGTGGCACATCATAGGGATCAGCCCTGGCACCTAATTACATACGAGAGCGCTGCCTCCCTGGTGAAGATCATTGAGATGGATCTTCCCAGGAGTGCGCGATGCGGAAGCGATGTGGAGTTTAGATCACAGGATTGTGACCCCCTATGGTGCCATGTAAGGGATGGTTATGAACTTATGATGTATTGCATTGAGACTCTCGGTCAGTATATATGAAAGTATAAGACTTGGAGGGCAAGGCACCTCCGGGAATACATATGAAAGTTCTAGATACATAATATAAATTACCAAATATGCTCTAACAATGTTGGTTCAATTGTTGTGTACGTGAATGCAATAGATCGAATAAAAGACAAACACATATGGAAAAATTTATAAAGATGGCAGAAAATTGAGTTAGCTATTAAACAGATTTGGGCTAGGAATTAGTCAAGGGCAAAACAAATCTTTCATCACTGTTGAATTAAAATCTGACTAATTGTTAGTAGATCAAACTCATCTAGCTCCTCACGGCAACGACTTGTTGCATAGCGACCCGTGGCAATGGTTCTAAGATGGGTAGGTGATGCACGTCTTTGTTGCGTAAACACACAAGACGTGAGTAGGTGCTACACGTCTTTGTCTTCCTGATCACACAATGGGCACTTTGCTAGATCGCAGTTCACCATTGGTTTCTAATAGCAAGCCATAGAAATAACTTACACTTTGGGGGCAGCCCAAGACTTCCATAGGTGCCTCCATGGTTCAAACGTGATTGCCCCATGATGAAACGCCCGATATGCTGACTTGGTAGAGTATGTCCCCGAGCTATCCAGTCGCCAGATGTGATGATCAAGCTCTTGGGACAAGGACAGTTCATGAACTACATCCCACAATTGGAAGTACTCAAACTGTCCTACTAAGGAGAGCCGCCCCGAATGTCCGCCGGCCATCTATGATCACGAAGGGCCACCACTGTGCGCTGGCTTTGGAGGTGAGCAGGGACCACGGCCACCACTTGTGGTGCTAGCTCTGCCACTATGTGCTGGCTTTGGAGTTGAGCAAGGATCACGGTCACCACTTGCGGCGCTAGCTCTGCCAACGATGCTGCCATTAGGCACTTGTCAAATCAAAATAGTATGGAATTACCGTCTCCAATTTGTGTTACCAATGCGATCTGGAACAAAGACTATGAGTTAAGGTGACGCAACCGTGTCTTCAATCTAGATGAGATTGGGGGATCGTGTGCGAGAAATCCTCTTGGTGGCTGGAGGGGCTTGTTAGACTGCCCGTGCCGACACGGGTGCTCACTATCGATTCCCCTTTCAACGGCGTGCTCAAACCAGGTACAAACATGTGACGGCCTTCACAACCAATCATGATAGCCTCGATCATCAACACCTAACCGGCCTAGGTCTCACCATAGACCAAGAGTAACAACCTAGATCACACTGTCTAGGACATCCTAGCCTTAGATGTGAATAGATGCTCAAGTTACTCTCTCTAACACTCTCAAGATATCCAATATCTCCTCCTAGTGCTCCTCTCTTTTCCTCTTGGCTCCCTACTAATGCTCCAAGCTATCTCACGGGTCAAGAGAGGTCTCCAAGACCCCATCAATGAGTTTATATAGGCTTTCAACCTCAAACTAGCCGTTGGTCCATGAAACAGCCTTCTGGACGTACAGATCGGATAGTCCGGTCTCTGCCCAGACCGGACAGTCTGGTCTCTACCCAGACCAGGTAGTCTGGTCTCCTTTCAATGGCTCCTCCAAGGCCATTCCTCTCTATCCACTGCTGCTTCCTATACAGACTAAACCATCCAGTCTCTATACCTCCTGTTCATTCCAGAGCCATTGCAAAACTGCTTCATCTCTATCCTGTTCCCGTCCATATAGACCGGACCGTTCGGTCTCTTTGGGTCTTTGCGTTGACAGATTCCTTGCCATAAGTCTTCTCTAAACTGAGTCTTCCTCTAGTGGCTGTACAGTTTGGTCTCCATGATCCCTCTGTCCGGTCTCTATCTCCAGAAGTTGTAACTCCTTGTCCTCGCTTGACTTCATTTTTCGGCTTCTTCCAACAGCTCCTTGGCCTCTCCACTGCCACCTAGTGCCTTGTGATTTCACTGAGCATCCATGCACATCACCAACTAGTGTGACCTAAGAAACATGACCTAGACCCCCTTGATAGTCCGGTTTTTCCTATGGACACAATCCCTAACAACTAGACAAGTGTTCCAAACACTTGCTCCTAGCTTGTCGTTAGCCTTGATCCATTTCCATCAACCCTTGGACTCCATCAAACTCATCAAGCCTCCATGCTTGTGGTCATTGTCATCAACCGCCAAGGCAACCGTCAACAATCATCATTAAGTATATAAGGTTTCCTAAATGCACAACACAGTGTAGACATTACTCGCATTTCATATTTGTCATTCTTCACCATAACATTCATACCGTCTGGGTAACCTCAATGTTCATGTACCTTACATAAGGCCCATCCCATCATCTCTAGATTAAGAACACGAAGGCCTCCTAAGTTAGTGAACTTTATCCTAGGTGACCCGACAACTACCACCATTGGAGTTTTCATGCCCTCTGTAGAGATAACCTCAATGTATTTTATCCATGTGCCAGTGTTGGTGCTTTCTAGATACACATTATTAATCAATAATTAATATGTTTTGTATTTTATTTTATTAGTTTACTAACAATTAACTCCTAAATATTGCATATATCAGTAGTTTTCTAGCTTTCTGTGTTTTATGAAGGAAATAGATGAAAGCTATTTGGGCCAAGTCGTAGAAATTGGAAGACTGTGCCGAATGACACAGCCAGGTGCCGATTGGCACACATGGAGTAGGCCTGAGTGATAAATTATGTAGGATCAAGCCTCAGCATCAAGTTAAAGTTGGTTTCGGTGCAACGGGACCCGAGAGCAAGACAATATAAAGAGAAGGAATCATCTCCCATGGGGGATCGATCTGAAAACTCTCAACCTAGGGCTTTGATGAGTTGTGGTGGCGACAAAGGCCATCATCAACCATCATCACCGGGAAGGAAGAACGTGCCGACCGACACCCTGCCATGTCGATCGGCACTTGTGGATCCCACATTGTATTCTCTCTCTACCAAACCATGTCAGTGGATCTTTGTAGGATGAGTTAGTAGTATTCATATTCTCTCCTGTGGGGAAGGAACCCTAGCTATGTAAACTCTCAACTCTTATGAATTCATTTGGCGGGTTTAGTCTATGTGTGATGAGCTTATTCCTTATGAGATAGTGCACAATCTTTTTAATGAATCCTTTAGCAATTGCTATGCGTCTGGCTTTGCAGTGATGATCACATAGTGCAAGAAACTAGTGGGGAACGATTAGCTTCCGTTGTGACAGGGCCAGAGTGAGTAGAACCATCATGTCTTGTAGAATACTAAATTACCCGAAAGAACCTTTAAGTGTGAGTTCCATGCTAGCTATTTGAACTGATGACGACATCACTCCTATGGATACACACAACACTCCTCCAAATCTGGACTTGCAAGGTCCAATGACTAGAGCTCGTGCACGACGACTAAATTTAGAGGTGAGCTCGTTCCTACGTTCTTCGCTATATGTTACTTTTGAGAATGGTTTGCTACCTAATGATTATTTTATGATTAGAAACCATGGAGAGGACCAGGAGATGATGGGAGAAGGAGTTGGGAACGTGGAGGACCAGCAAGGGCTTCGAAGCCAAAGTGGAGGCCCAATCAAAACCGACTTCGAGTCTGTTTCGGGGCCCAGGACCAGTCTGTACAAAAACAGTCGCTCAGGACGCATACGGACTCGGATTTGGACGTTGTACATATGCACGGAAAGATAAGGAGAAGACCTTTCCAATGCCGCCAGCCTCATGTCAAAATTCATTCGTAGTCATCGGGAATCGTCAAAACAAGAGAGACTCCAGAATCTGTGTCGGTGCTGCGTCGCCTATTTTTGGCCTTTGGGCTTTGTATCTAGTTGAGCCCAATTAGGGGCGCGTCCAGAGGGTCTTGCACGACCCTAGGGTCTTTATTTACAGCCGCCACCGCACCATTAGGGTTCGGGTTTTGCTTAGATCAATTCTGTTCATAAACAGTTTCGCCGTTCATCGGTTTGTGAGACCCCAACTTCGAGAATTTAATCATACATCTGCAATTGTGTTGCATTCTTTGTTGTTCTTGCTTGTGTTCTTGATTCGTAGGCAAGGATTAGCCTTCTCGGCGAGGTCAATCGTCTTTTGGACGGTTGATAACCAGAGGAGACGTCGTGCTGCGATTGCGGGGTTTAGAACGTGCTGTTCTGAAGCCGGATCGATTTGTGTGTCGCCTCCGACCAAATCAACTTACCAAGAACCTTTCGGAAGATCGGGAACCCTTGTTCACATCAAGTGGTAATCAGAGCTTCAGGTGCACCGTCAGGTTCACACTACCCTTTAGTTTTGTTTTCGTGTTCTTCCTATCGTCCACTGAAAATACCAAAAAACAATTTCCCCCGCCCATAACCACGTGTTTAGCCTTTGCATATTTCAATTTCAGAGTTCGTAGTGTTGAGTTTGTGCCCTAGTTCTTGTTTAGTCTCTGGTTTAGTTTGTGTTTTGGTCGTCAGTAGTGTTTCCCTTGCAACCCTAGCCGCCATCCCCTTCACCATCCTCGGTTTTGTCGGCTTTGTGTGCTAGGGTTGATTGATCAACACGCCCACCCTAATCCCACCCTAAACCTACCCTCGCCACCTCGGACCAATTTTCATAAATTCTACTTTCCGCTGCATCCACCTCGCCAAAAAAATTCCTACCCGACCCCAAGACCGACTCGGATTTCACCCAAACCCCCGGGTTCTTCTTAACTGATTCCGACACCCCTTCGGTAAAACAGCCATAACTTTTCGCTCGGTTGTCCGTTTTGGCTGAAATTTTTACAGGAGATTCTTGACGAAAAGTTGACCATACCCACACTGTGTGCCCTCGTCAAAAAAATCAAAAAAAATCGGGAAGATAACGAAAAAATTCATTCAAGTTGAAACCCGACGTTTTCTGAAACTTCAAGATTTTCTGTAGGCCACGTCCTATCTCGGGTTGAGCTGAAATTTTTTGTGGTTTCTTCCTGTTTGCTAGTGAGTTGGAAAAAAATATCAAACAAATAAAATAAAAAAAATAAATTTGGGATTCCTACTAGTGCTCCATCTAGCCCCCTGGAATTTCTGAGTTTGGCTATTTTACACTAAGCCCCCTATTATCGACTGTGTCCCTTTGTCTATTTGTTTCTTCTTTGCTATCACTACTGTTTTAGGACATAGTCAGACCAGCAACTAGGGACAAGTTATTTGGGCACTTATTCAGCTTTACTATCTGTTTTTGATTTGTGTGCCACTCATATATATATATTTGGCTTTCCTAGCTCTACATATTTCTTCTGGACAGCACATAGATATTTGGTAACCCTTGCAATCGTGGAACACTTCTCTCTGGTATCCTTCGCTTTGTTGTTTTCAGAACTTTGTAAGAGCTTTGCAAGAAGTTTACTTTTGATGTGTTGAGAGGCACCACTGTTTAGTAGTTTTGTAGGGATAACCTTCACTTTTTGTTTCCTGTTTTGGTGTTTCTGATGTCAGGAAGCGATGGGGAGGGTGCTTCGCCCTCAAAATTTGATGAGTGCGTGAGCCAAGATCAGTTACAGAAGGCTTTGCAGGCGGTTCAGAGTGATTTGGCAGAGACGATCACCAGGGCCGTCATCGACGCCGTCACCAAGCTTCACCTGGGAGAAAGCATTGAGCGGTTGGATAAGAGAGTCTCTAAGCTAACCGATCAGGTTGTCGAATTGGAGACCGTCACAAGACCAACAACAACAACAACAACAACAACAACAACACCAACACCAACAACGACACCAACAACGACGTTGAAGACGATCATGATGAAGCAACGGTGTATAAGGCTGATGGCACCGTCGATAGGTCAGCTACAAGGACCGCAAGATTACGACGCCGTTTGCAACGTAACCCTCAAGGTATGGGTGGTTTCCACAACCACAACCGTCGCACACAAGGTAACTATGCTCCAGATGATCCGTATGCTAAAATTAAGTTTTCAATTCCTTCGTTTTCGGGTCAGTACGATGGTGATGCTTACCTTGATTGGGAAATGACGGTAGAACAAAAATTTAATGCCCATCTTGTTCCTGAACAACATAGAGTTAGACAAGCCACTAGTGAGTTTAAGGACTTTGCTATTGTTTGGTGGAGTGGTCTAGCTGCTGAAACCGATTTGCCTACTACTTGGGAAGAACTTAAGGTAGAAATGCGTGATCGTTTTGTTCCTCCTTCTTTTTATAGAGAAATTCGTAATAAACTGCAGCGTTTAGATCAAGGAGATAAAACTGTTCAGGAGTATTTTAGTGAGCTTCAGAAGGGTTTGATTTGTTGTGCTGTGGTTGAAAAAGTAGAGGATCAGATTTGCCGCTTTTATTCTGGTTTGAGAAAAGAAATTCAGGACATCCTTGATTATAAAGAATTTTATACCCTCAACCAGTGTTTCCAGTATGCTATGCTTGCAGAGAAAGAATCATAGGGACTTTTCCAGGCTTTTGAGGAGTACAGCAAGTCTAGGAATTTCTACCCACCACGGCCGACGGGGACTTCGGGGTTGCCCAAGCCATCTTTCCGGCCGCCCCCACCAGCTAGTGTTGTTTCTGCAGCACCAAGATCAGCCCCTGCCCCTTCTACGCGCTCAGGTAAAAATTCTGTGTAGGTACCGGCTAGTAGTGCCTCCTCTGTTGCTTCGACGGGACGCACTACAGGGATTCAGTGCCACCGATGCCATGGTCTTGGCCATGTGCAGAAAGACTGCCCAAGTAGGCGAGCATATGTGGCGACAGATGATGGCGGTTACATGAGCACCTCCGATGTGGAGGATGAGGAGGAGGATGTCGCTGCCACCAGCGGTGACCTCGTCCTTGGAGGCGAAGATACCACGGGCTACATGAATATTATTGTGCAGCGTGTGCTTAGCACACAAATCCAGCAGCCCGAGATGATGCAGCGACATAACTTGTTCCAGATTTTCTTCGTCATCAAGAACCATCGGGCACGTGTCATCATTGATGAAGGAAGCTGCAACAATTTGGTGAGTTCTGATGTGGTTAAGAAGCTTGATTTGATCACACGCCCACATCCACATCCATACTACATTTAGTGGTTAAATGACTCTGGAAAAGCTAAGGTAACACAAACTTGCAGAGTTCCTTTTTCCATTGGTTCCTATGTGGATTCTGTTGATTGTGATGTTGTACCCATGCAAGCTTGTTCACTTTTATTGGGTAGACCTTGGGAATTTGATAATGATGCTGTACACCATGGTAAAAGTAATAAGTACACTTTTATGCATAAAGGAACTAAAATTACTTTGTTACCAATGACCCCTGCTGAAATTGTACAAGCTGATTTAGAACGAGCTGCTAGTTTGAAAAATAAAAGCCCTGAAATTCAGCAACCTGTTAATTCTGCTTCTACACCAAGTAATGTTAATGATTCTTCAAGTTCTAAGGGTGCTGCAATTAAATTACAAGGTCGTTCATGTCTTGCCACAAAATCTGAGCTTGCTGAAATTTCTACTGATGATATTTGCTATGCTTTGATATGCAAACAAGCCTTGTTTTTGCTTGGTGATATTGCTTCTAGTGCTTTGCCTCCTGCTGTCACTAACCTTTTGCAGGAGTATGAGGATGTTTTCCCAGCTGAGATACCCTCGGGCTTGCCACCTTTGAGAGGGATTGAGCATCAAATTGATTTGATTCCTGGTGCTACTTTGCCAAACCGTGCTGCTTATAGGACCAACCCTGAGGAGACTAAGGAGATACAACGACAAGTCCAAGACCTTTTGGATCGTGGGTATGTTCGTCAATCACTTAGTCCTTGTGTTGTTCCTGTACTTTTGGTTCCTAAGAAAGATGGTTCTTGGCGTATGTGTGTAGATTGTAGAGCCATTAATAACATTACTATTAGGTATCGTCATCCTATTCCTAGGCTAGACGACATGCTTGATGAGTTATGTGGTGCTATAATTTTCACTAAAATTGATTTGCGTAGTGGCTACCATCAAATTAGAATGAAACTTGGAGATGAATGGAAAACAGCTTTCAAAACCAAATTCGGGTTGTATGAGTGGTTAGTAATGCCTTTTGGGTTAACTAATGCACCCAGTACTTTCATGCGTTTGATGAATGAGGTTTTAAGACCTTTTATTGGCAAATTTGTGGTTGTTTACTTTGATGATATCTTGATTTATAGCAAATCCATGGATGATCATATGATTCATTTGCGTGCTGTTTTTGATGCTTTGCGAGTTGCACGTTTATTTGGTAACCTTGAGAAGTGCACATTTTGCACGGATCGAGTCTCTTTTCTTGGCTATGTTGTGACTCCACAGGGAATTGAGGTGGATGAGGCGAAGATTGAAGCCATAAAGAGCTGGCCTGTACCAAAAACTATCACACAGGTGAGGAGTTTTCTTGGTCTTGCAGGTTTCTACCGCCGCTTTGTCAAAGATTTCAGCACCATTGCATGAGTTGACAAAGAAGGGCGTTGACTTCCATTTTGGTAAGGTACATCATGAGTCTTTTGATGCTTTGAAGGACAAACTTACACATGCACCATTGCTGCAATTACCCAATTTTGATAAGACTTTTGAGCTTGAATGTGATGCTAGTGGTATAGGCATTGGTGGTGTTTTGATGCAAGATGGTAAACCTGTTGCATACTTTAGTGAGAAAATTACTGGGCCTGTTTTGAATTATTCCACGTATGATAAGGAACTATATGCACTTGTACGTTCTTTAGAGACGTGGCGTCATTATTTGTTGCCCAAAGAATTTGTTATTCATTCTGATCATGAATCACTTAAGTATATTCGTTCTCAATGCAATTTGAACCGTAGACATGCTAAATGGGTTGAGTTTATTGAGTCTTTTCCTTATATTATTAAACATAAGAAAGGGAAGGATAATGTGATTGCTGATGCTTTATCTAGGCGATATACTTTATTGTCTCAACTTGATTGTAGAATTTTTGGACTTGAGGCAATTAAAGAACAATATGTTGCTGATGTTGATTTTAAAGATGTATTGCTGCACTGTAAAGAAGGTCGTGCTTGGCACAAATTTGTGTTGAATGATGGTTTCTTGTTTAGAGCTAACCGCCTATGCATTCCAGTTGGTTCCGTTCGTCTTTTATTGTTGCAGGAGGCGCATGGAGGTGGATTGATGGGTCATTTTGGTGCTAAGAAGATGGAGGATATTTTGGCCACACACTTCTTTTGGCCAAGGATGAGGAAAGATGTTGAGCGTTTTGTTGCTCGCTGCACTACATGTCAAAAAGCTAAGTCTCGATTGAATCCACATGGTTTATACATGCCACTTCCTGTTCCTTCTATTCCTTGGGCGGATATTTCTATGGACTTTATTTTAGGACTGCCTAGGACTAAGAGGGGGAGTGATAGCATTTTTGTTGTTGTGGATCGTTTTTCCAAGATGGCACACTTTATACCATGTCATAAAACTGATGATGCTAGTTACATTGCTGATCTTTTTTTCAAAGAAATTGTACGTTTGCATGGTATGCCTTCTACTATTGTTTCAGATCGTGATGCAAAATTCTTGAGTCATTTTTGGCGCACGCTTTGGAATAAGTTGGGTACAAAGTTGTTATTTTCTACAACTTGTCATCCACAAACTGAGGTTGTGAACCGCACTTTGGGTACTATGTTGCGAGCTATTTTGAAGAAAAATTTGAAGCAATGGGAAGAGTGCTTACCTCATGTTGAGTTTGCTTATAATCGGGCAACACATTCTACTACCAAGGTAAGTCCATTCAAGGTAGTGTATGGTTTTGATCCCCGTACTCCACTTGATATACTTCCTCTACCTATTAATGAGAGAGTTCATGTTGATGCTAAGGAGCGTGCTGAATTTATTTTGCAAATGCATGAGACCACTAGACTTAGCATTGAAAAGATGAATGAAAAGTATAAAATTGCTGGCAGTAAGGGTAGAAAGGAAGTAAAGCTTGATGTAGGAGATTTAGTGTGGTTACACTTAAGGAAGGATAGATTTCCAGAATTGAGAAAGTCTAAACTAATGCCTAGAGCTGATGGTCCATTCAAAATAATAGAGAAGATTAATGATAATGCATACAAACTTGAGTTGCCTCCCGAGTTCGGGGTTAGTCCTACTTTTAACATTTCAGATTTGAAACCATACTTGGGAGAAGAGGATGAGCTCGAGTCGAGGACGACTCCACTTCAAGAGGGGGAGGATGATGAGGACATCACTCCTATGGATACACACAACACTCCTCCAAATCTGGACTTGCAAGGTCCAATGACTAGAGCTCGTGCACGACGACTAAATTTAGAGGTGAGCTCGTTCCTACGTTCTTCGCTATATGTTACTTTTGAGAATGGTTTGCTACCTAATGATTATTTTATGATTAGAAACCATGGAGAAGACCAGGAGATGATGGGAGAAGGAGCTGGGAACGTGGAGGACCAGCAAGAGCTTGGAAGCCAAAGTGGAGGCCCAATCAAAACCGACTTCGATTCTGTTTCGGGGCCCAGGACCAGTCTGTACTAAAACAGTTGCCCAGGACGCATACGGACTCGGATTTGGACGTTCTACATATGCACGGAAAGATAAGGAGAAGACCTTTCCAATGCCGCCGGCCTCATGTCAAAATTCATCCGGAGTCATCGGGAATCGTCAAAACAAGACAGAGTCCAGAATCTGTGTCGGTGCTGCGTCGCCTATTTTTGGCCTTTGGGCTTTGTATCTAGTTGAGCCCAATTAGGGGCGCGTCCAGAGGGTCTTGCACGACCCTAGGGTCTTTATATACAGCCACCGCCGCACCATTAGGGTTCGGGTTTTGCTTAGATCAATTCTGTTCATAAACAGTTTCGCCGTTCATCGGTTTGTGAGACCCCAACTTCGAGAGTTTAATCATACATCTGCAATTGTGTTGCAATCTTCGTTGTTCTTGCTTATGTTCTTGATTCGCAGGCAGGGATCAGCCTTCTCGGCGAGGTCAATCGTCTTTTGGACGGTTGATAACCAGAGGAGACGTCGTGCTACGATTGCGGGGTTTAGAACGTGCTGTTCTGAAGCCGGATCGATTTGTGTGTCGCCTCCGACCAAATCAACTTACCAAGAACCTTTCGGAAGATCGGGAACCCTTGTCCACATCAGCCTCCTCGTATGTGTTGAACCCCATTATCATTAGCATGGCCGAAGCAAACAAATTCTTTGGAGCGAAAGAGGAGAACCCGTATACTCACTTACAAGATTGGAAGCACTTTGCCAAACATTCCATCATGAAGGAGTGCCTTGGCATCTTTATAGGTGGCTGCTTTTCCTATTCTCTTTGGGAGGAAAAGCCAAAGAGTGGCACAAGGCAGCATCTCGAGAAGCAAAAGATAAGTGGAGTGAGTTAGTTGGAAATTTTTGTCTCCACTATTTTCCTTTGCCAAAGGTGTAGAAGTTGAGAAGGGAAGTGGTGAACTTCTTACAAGAAGATGAAGAATCTCTCGCGGAAGCCTGGACGCATTTTCAAAGGTTGTTGAAACAAGGACCTGACCTTGGCATTGATGAGAACATGTGCGCTCAGACCTTCTACATGGTCATAAACAAAGAATCAAGGATGCATTTGGACGGATCGGCCGGAGGAAGTTTTCTGAGATTGACAGCCAAGGTAGGGATCGAATTGTTAGGCAAAATTGTCGAGAATGAAGCTTTGCACAAGCATTGGGAAGAATATTTAGGACCAAATCGGCAATGCCCAGAAATTATGAAGAAGGAAGAGTCGCCAGCTGAACAGATCTTGATGTCCGGGAGCAGATCAATGATTACTTCAGGACAATTCAAAGAAATAGAGCCCGTCGGACTCACCTCTATGGGTCTGACTGGTGCGCCGATCGGCGTAGTCTCTGAGCCGATCGGGGCAGCCGCGACAACAGGAGAACCGATTACCCTGACGACTACGCCAAGTAACAAGGATTATACCAAGATAGAATTGCGATTCTGGATAACCACCTGAAGGAATTTGAAGGGAAGTTTGCTAAACCAAAGGGGGATAGAACATTGGCAAATGCTAAACCACTTGACGAATTTGAGCCGATGGACTAGATTCCCATTGATTTTTCGCAAGAATTGCTTAATATGAGAAGATCCTTCAGTCCGCAAGACGCCTCCGAAGCCAGAATTGAGTATAATTTCCCAAGTAATCGCCTCAAGTTAGAAGTCTTCGATCAAGAGATTATTGGGAGAGTTTTATGGAAGCTTTACAAGGATGATATAGAGCTTGATGGAACAGAGGTGAAACAAGCAAAAAGATTGCTAGACAGTTGCTTTGAGCCATCCCCCTACGAAGGATTATGTGGTGTGTATACTGTAAGAGTCACTGAAGAGGAAAAAGAAGAACCATACATACCCTGTGAGATATCGAAAAAGAAATTTCCGAAATTCTTGTGTGACTTTGGCTCTCGTGTCAGCTTGATGACTTACGATACATTCATGAGCATGCCTTATGGAACTCAACAGCGGCTGATGGGGACTGAACTTGAGCTGATCATGGCGGATGGTAGGAAAACCAAGCCACCGGGAGTGATCAAGAATGTCGAAATTGAGATCAGCTCCAAAACAATGCCGGTAGATTTCTTCGTTCTAGACAATAAGGAAACTGGGGTCGAAGATATCATTCTGGGAAGGCCATTCTGAAGATTAGTACAAGCTGTTCTAGATGCTGGGAAAGGTTAAATCATGCTACACTTGGGAGAGGAAGAAGTGCAATTTCAAATTACTGATCCGTCTCATCAAGACTCTTCTTGCTATCAGGAATTCTACCCAGAGGAAGACGAGAGGATAGGGATGGATATGGGAGACCCACTGGACCACCTCATGTGTGGAACTGACAAGTGTACTGCCAGCGCCGATCGGCGTGACCCTTGCACCGATCGGCTTAGTCATACTAGTAGCGCCGATCAGCGCGATCCATGCGCCGATCGGCTCAATCATACTGTCAGCGCCGATCGGCTCAATCATACTGGCAGCGCCGATCAGCGCGACCCTTGCGCCAATCGGCTCAACCAGGAAAATCCTGATTTTGAACCTCTCGGGGAGCTGGATCCAGACGAAGCGCCAGAAATGGAACAAAAGGAGCTTCCGAAGGAGCTACGCTATGAATATCTAGGAAAGAATAGAACATATCCAGTTAATGTGAACAATGCCCTAACAAAAGAAGAAACAGAGAGGCTTCTTGTTGTGCTCAAAAGGTATAAGAAGGCCATTGGTTACACATTGGATGACATCAAGGGAATCAGTCCCGTATTTTGCACCCTCAAGATTAACTTGGAGGAGAATACTAAACCAGTTGTTGAAGGGATGTGAAGGTTGAAGGAATCAATGAAGCCGGTAGTTAAAAAGAAGATTTTGAAGCTGCTTAATGCAGGTATAATATACCCTATTGCTGATAGTGAATGGGTTAGCCAGTGCATTGTGTACCCAAGAAAGGAGGGTTGACAGTAGTGCCTAACGACAACAATGAGTTGATCCCTCAAAGGGCTGTAACTGGATGCAGAATGTGCATAGATTATAGAAGCGTGAACAAAGTGACGAAGACAGATCACTATCCTCTTCCGTTCATTGATGAGATGCTTGAAAGATTAGCAAGGAATTCATACTTTTGTTATTTCGATGGATATAGTGGTTTTTTTCAAATACCGGTAAGACCAGAAGATCAGCAGAAAACTACTTTTACTTGCCCTTTTGGGACATATGCATATAGAAGGATGCCATTTGGTCTTCGCAACGTGCCTGCAACATTTCAAAGATGCATGAATGCAATATTCGCTGAATTCATAGAAGATATTATGGAGGTATTTATGGATGACTTCTCCGTACATGGTGCTGATTTTGATAGCTGTTTGGAGAATTTGGAGAAGGTTTTGAAAAGGTGTGTTGAATGCGACTTAGTTCTTAATTGGGAGAAGTGTCACTTCATGGTAACAGAAGGGATTGTACTTGGTCATGTCATATCTAAAAGAAGGATAGAGGTTGATAAGGCAAAGGTATCTACAGTTGAGAAATTACCTCCCCCTACTGATCTTACAACTTTGAGGAGTTTTCTTGGACATGCCAACTTCTATCGCAGATTTGTGAAGGATTATTCGAAGATTGCTAAACCCCTGCAGAATTGTTAAAGCAAGATACAGAATTTGTTATGGACGAGGAAAGACTCTTGGCCTTCAGAAGATTAAAGGAAGCTCTATGCTCTGCACCCATTATGCAGCCACCTGATTGGAGTTTACCTTTTGAAATTATGTGTGATGCAAGTGACTATGCAGTTGGAGCTGTTCTTGGACAACAGAAGGAAGGTAAAGTGCATGCTATTTATTATGCTAGCAAAACTTTGAATGAGGCGCAAATAAATTATACAACAACTGAGAAGGAGATGCTAGCTATTATATTTGCTTTTGAGAAGTTTAGATCCTACATTCTAAATTCTAAGGTGATTGTATATACTGATCATGCTGCTATAAGATACTTGGTTTCAAAGAAGGAGTCTAAGCCTCGGTTAATGCGATGGGTATTGATGCTGCTAAAATTTGATTTGGAGATAAGAGATAAGAGAGGAGTAGAAAATTCTATAGCAGATCATTTATCTCGTCTTGAATCACCCTCGACTGAGCCAATAAGAGATGAAATGCGACAAGAGCAGTTATTTGCCGCATTTGACCGTAGAGAGAACTGGATGATGGATATTATCAAAGGTTTCAAGGGACAAACTGATCTGATGAACAAGAACACAAGGAAAAGAGTTAAGAGTGAAATGAAAAAATTTATATGGGCCGACCCATACTTGTATAGGTATTGCAAGGACAGAGCAGTACGGCGATGTGTACCCAGAGAAGAAAGAGCAAGCATTTTAGCAAAATGTCATTCTTCGGATTATGGGGGACATTATGGCTACTTCAGGCAAAGGTATGGGCCAGTGGATTCTATTGGCCTACTATGCATGAAGATGCAAAAAGGTATGTTGCAACATGTGCTCAATGCCAACGAATAGGGAATGTTAACAGTAGGAATGCAATGCCTCTTAAGTACAATCTTCAAGTCGATATCTTTGATGTTTGGGGTATGGATTTTATGGGACCCTTTGTGAATTCTCATGGTTTCGAGTATATATTGGTCGCCGTTGATTATGTCTCCAAGTGGGTCGAAGCAATGGCATGCAAGGCTAACATTACAAGAGAATCAAGGAGTATACTTCAGGAGCAGATATTTCCTAGGTACGGGGTACCGAGGATAATAATTACAGATGGAGGATCCCATTTTATAGGAGGAGAATTTGCTAGGTTTTTAACCAAATCTGGAGTTGAACATAGAATTGGAACAGCTTACCATCCCTAGACAAATGGACAAGCAGAAACTTCAAATAAGCAATTAAAGGGAATTCTACAGAAGATTGCTATGAAGGAAGGAAAAGATTGGGCCACGAAGCTTAATGGAGCGTTATGGGCATATAGGACGGCATCCAAGACACCAATTGGTATGACACTGTACCAATTGGCATATAGGACGGCATCCAAGACACCAATTGGGAAATCATGTCACCTATCGGTGGAATTGGAACACAAGGCTTATTAGGCTATAAAAGAGATGAATCTGGATCTTGATGCCGCCGGCATGAAAAGAAAGATACAAATAAGTGAATTGGAAGAGATGAGATTGCGTGCATATGAGAATGCAGCTATATACAAAGAGAAAACAAAGAAGTGGTACGATAAGAAGCTTTTGAAGAAGGAGTTCAAGGAAGGAGATCGGATGCTCCTATTTAATTCGCGATTTAGATTATTTGGTAAAGGCAAACTGCGAAGCAAATGGGAGGGACCTTATCTTGTGAATACGGTGTTACCTTCAGGAGCGGTAATCATAATGGATGGCAAGAGAAACAAGTACACGGTGAACGAACAACGTCTAAAGGTATACATAGAACCCGACACATTTGAATTAAAATCTTTTGATGTGTATTTCACTGCTTAGTACCCCGTGTGGTCGAGCTTAACGGCGTAAAACAAAAGCTTGTATGTATTTTAATTTCCGTAGTCTTTCTTTTTTGGCAATTTAGTGTACCGCGCCGGTCGACGCGATGCTTGCGTCGATCGGCGCAGCCCTGCACCGATCGGCGTGGCAGAGTCCTTTTTGTTTTGAGTCGGTTTTGGATCTTGCCTTTTTAAGACGCATTAAATTCCATGAATAAGAGAAGAGTCCTAGTCCAATTGGAAATCAAGGGATATAAATATAAGGTGACAGCAAACCCACGGATCAACTTGCATTACATCATCACCAGAACAAACCTTAAGAGCAGAATCGATGGAAGGCGGCGCATCAGGCAGAAACCAAGGTGGCGTCGATCGGCGCGACCCTTGCGCCGATCGGCGCGACTCTGGAGCCGATCGGCTCGGCGGTGGATTTCCTCAACCCTCTGCAAATTGGCCCTGGGAAGAAGTCGACGAAGTGTTGACACCAACACGAGATGATCCCCTCGTCTGGTCAGATCTGCGGAAGAAATTCATTAAGAAAAGCAAAGCTGACGTGTGGAACGCCGACAAGGTGAAGATGGACAATAAACTTCGGCAAATGATGAAAAGAGTATTGGTGTACAAAGGAAAATCTGTAGCACCTATTGAAAGTGAAGTAGTTTCTCAAAGGTATACCATGGAAAGTCTTCTTGATCTTGCTACACCCTTGTCGTATGAGGATTTCTTATCTTTCGAAAGATCATTGACTAAGCAAGAGAAGGAAGAGCTAGATGAAGAGAGCGCCCTCACAATTCATAGGTGCCGACTTTATGGTGAACATGACATTGCCGCCAAGTATGAACTCAAGCTGTGAGAGGAAGTCGAAGAAGCTATGTATCAGCAGGATGCAGAGACGGATCTTCAAGCTAGAAGGGATGAATCCTTTCCCAAGGTTCTTACCGATTGGGAATATTTTCAAGAAAATAAGATTCATAGGAACAGTTGTATTGAGGGTTGCAAGTGTTTCTTTTGTGCTAAAGATCTTCAACGCAAGGTGGAACTCCAATTGGCAGAAGATCCAGCTTTCATACCTAGAGATTTAATATATGATGATGGCTGTCACGCAGTTCCTGGAGGAAGGACACCTAAGGAGATTAATGATGATATTTAACGAAGGCAGCAGAATAAGGTGATCCGTGAGCGTAATCTAGAGCAGTTAGGATAGTATATGAAGGAAGCTACTGGCTGCGCCGATCGGCGCGACACTGGAGCCGATCGGCACGATCTGAAGATGGTTGAATTTATTGATCTGACGGCTCTGCCAAGTGTAGATGAAGAAACTGCTGCAAGGAAGTACAAGATTACACTAGAGGTTCGCAGATCTGCTAGATTATCGGGTAAGCCAATTCAGAATTATTCCGAATGGGATAGCGACTATACGTCATACTATTTGGAAACTTTGGAAAGCGGTGATCCTAGTGTGCCTGGAGATTTTAGTGATGATTTTTATATGCAAGGAAGCTTTGGTAGTCCTAAGTTCGAAAATCGGGAAACACTTGCAGAATGCAGTAATGACAGGGCAACAGGAACTTCAACAAGAGTTAATGGTAATGCAGAGGGAAGTGGAGGAAGTCGCAATGGTGGAAGAACACCACTGCGCCGATCGGCCCAGCCTGTGCGCCGATCGGCTCGGAGGAATTTGAACAGTGCCTCTCCTTACAGCGTTGAAAATCATAACCTGCAACCGCCTGCTTGCTGTCTTCTTTACCGAAGAAACATTGAGAGACTGTATCTAGACAGAGATCGTGCTTACAGGTATCAAAGAGATGTGGACCGCAGAATCCAGGATACAATCGAGATGAACGAAGTAGACTACACTTTTCTCATAAGGAATATAAGACGAATTTTCTGAGTCTTGAACAGGCATGGTCTGCATGATTAGTGTGTTGAGCTTCTTCTCTTGCAATGAGGACATTGCAAATTTTGAGTGTGGGAGAAGGGCTTTGCCATTAGTCATAGTTTTTAAGTGTTTTTGAGTCCAGTTTCTCAGTTTTTAAGTGCTTTTTGAGTCTAGTTTCTCAGTTTTTAAGTGTTTTTGATGAGTGTTTATTTAAGTTTATGTGTGTGCTTAAGAGAGTCACGAGTCATGTTGAGAGTTGCTTCTAGGTCTTTTATGTAGTTTGAATTCTTGCATTGTCTATAATAAAGTTAGTGTCGATTGTCAAATTGAAAGTGCCCCATGCTATTTATCTTGTCTTTCTGATGATCGATTGGTTGATTACTTAAATTTGTTGGTTACCACTTAACCATTGAGCTATATATTTGTGAAAATTTCTTTTGACTCATCATAAGCTAAGGCAAAAGCAAGGTCTAAATATGCCTACATAGCCGAGTGAATGAGAGCAAGCTACACATTTGAACTAAGTGGATTGTAAGTAACTTTGTCAACTTTTTGCTCATGATTTCGACCAAGTTAGGAAAGGATGATCTATTTTTTTTATCTCTGTATTTCTAGCCATTCTTATCCAATTAAATTCCTTGCTATCATGAAAATCATGCATCTTTGTTCCTCCCTCATCCTTGATACAAGTTACAAATTGCTGATCATATAAGGGTATAAAAAAAGAGGTGAAAGAAAAAAAGAAAAAAATATAGGTCGCGCCGATCGGCGTGACTCCTACGCCGATTGGCGCTGTTGCAAAAGGGAAAAAAAAGAGGTTATTATAAGAAAAAGGGTAAGAGAAAAAAAAATATATTCCCTGAGAAGCAGTAAGGTCATCAAAGAAGGCAGATTTCTGATTATTCCTCATTCTTTGCCAATTGTTCTCATTGAATTTTCTTTTAGATCTTCTACATTCCTCTTCTCTATTAAAAGTTCTTTTCCAAGAAAATCCTTATGGTTTAATTTAGTTATATAGGCATGATTGAGCACATTGTTGACATGGTTAATCTTATGGTTTAATTTAGTTATATAACCCTCCAAGATCCACATACAATTCTTGATTAGATAGGAGAGGGAAGGAAATACACTTGAGAGACCCAGAGAAGACCAAATGCTTGATGTTTGATGCTAAAAGATGAATTGAGGAAAAATAAATTGTTTTTGAAAAAGTTTTGTGGTAATTTGATTAAGTTCAAGTAAGATATGCTGATTGGTTAAAAGGAGATGAGAGAAAATCATTATGGAGGGATAATGAGTAAAAATGATGATTGAGATTGACTGCATGAGAGATGGTGTGAAAATTCTTATTACATATTTGATTTTGTATTGCACGAGGACTAGCAATGATTTGAGTGTGGGGGAACCGTTGGTGGTTTCTAGATGCCCATTTTATCTACCAAAAAGGGATGTTTTGCGTCTTAATTTGGTGGTTTGGACTAACAATTAACCCCATATTTGCATATATTTGTAGTTGTTCTGTTTTGGATGTAATCACAGGAAACAGGTGTAAAATAGGGCAATTATGGATAAAGAGCTGAAGAGTAACGAAGATGGGCCAAATTTGGAGCCGCGCCGATCGGCGCGACCCATGCGCGGATCGGCGCAGGAGGAAAAGTTGACTAAAACATGATCCGGTCCAGGAAATACGAAGGCCCAGCCCAGTATGAGTCAGAGTCGGTGGAAGTTGACCTAATCCCGTCGAGTATAAAAGTGTTGTGTTTCTTCATGCAATTGTTTCATGTGATCAATATGAGCAAGAGCATCAAGATGTGGTTCATCCTCAGCATCAATAGCAAACAAATCAACAGGCGCCTTAGGAACATAGCCATAAACAACCTCAAAAGGACACATCTTAGTGGCAGAATGTGTAGCACGATTATAAGCAAATTCAACATGAGGTAAACAATCTTCCCAGCGTCTCAAATTTTTATCTAAAACAGCTCTAAGCATAGCAGACAAAGTTCTATTTACTACCTCAGTTTGCCCATTAGTTTGAGGATGACAAGTAGTACTAAACAGCAGCTTAGTACTTCGATTTGGTGGATGTTGACCCTCACGATCCGACTACGACGAGCAAGCCGAAGCGCCAATGCAAAACCCACCCCTAAAGCGAGCCATAGCAGCATCATCCAGTTCAACTAAACCACAGCGAATCATATCCTTTTGCAAAGCTTGATAATAATCCTCTACAGAAAGTGAACCTTGTTGAAAACGCTGCATTTGATTAAGCAAATCTCTAGCATAATATGACGGCACAAAACGATGACGCATAGCAGCTTTTAATGCCGTCCAAGTGGCTGGAATATTATCAGGATATCTTTGTCTATACTCACGCCACCAAAGTAAAGCAAATTCAGTAAATTCACTAATAGCAGCCTTAACTTGTAAATTAGCAGGAATATCATGGCATGCAAATTTTTGTTCAACCTCTAATTCCCAATCAAGATAAGCACCCGGATCATATTTGCCATTAAAAGTGGGAATACGAAATTTTATTTTGGCAAAAGAATCATTAATAGGAACACGTACCCTACGAGCACGACCACGGCGATTGTCGTCGTCCTGCTCGGTGTCGGCGCCGTAGTCACGTGCATGTTGCAATTCCGTGAGCTGCGTCGTCATGGTCCCAAGCTGCGTCGACATGGCCTCAAGATGAGTCATGATCGTCGCGAGCGTGGTGCGGGCAGCTGTATCAGCAAGGTCCAGTTGATCAAAACGCTCATTCAACGAAGTGACCGTAGAGTCAAGTCTCTCGTGCATCGTCTTCATGTCGTTTTGTAGACCATCTACCTGTGCCTGGACATCCTGGAGGGTGAGCTCCTCCGACTTCGAGCTGTTTTCTGCCATAGAAACACAAGCAATACAAAAAGCGGGATCCTACAACGAGAGGTGAGTGGTGGATGAAAAGCTCAATCAAAAAGCTGTTATCAAATTCTTACCCGTCCTTACCAAGCACGCAAGCATGAACTGCAACCACAGGTACAACCGGTGGAAGATTGGTGGAGCGATTGCGTGGTGAAACAAAAACCTGTTCGTAGTAGAAAATTTGTGGGGCTAGGAGGCTGCACTCAATCCAAGGGTTAGCACAATTCAAACAATAACTGCAAAGCTGAATAATGGTGCTAAACGCGAAAAGATTGCTGCCGGTACAAGTGCAAGAGGAAGGAAAAAGGATCAAAACAAAGTGCAGCAAGAACGCGTCGCCTGTGTTGCTCGGCCGCTCTTTTTTTTTCTCTTTTTTTTTTCTTTCTTTTTTTTCTTTTTTTTCTTTTTTTTCTTTTTTTTAATACTTTTTGCTGAAAATATAAACAATGAGACCTCAAATAAGCAATTAAGCACAAGCACTTTTTTTATTGAGGCAGGGGTAGGAACAAACGAAATCGAGCAGAAACAAACACAGGGCGAGGCGAGCGGGTCACGACGTAACCGAGTAGGACTCGATCAGCGAGGCGAGCGGGACACACGAAACCGAACAGAACTAAACACAGGGCGAGGCGAGCGGGTCACGACGTAACCGAGTAGGACTCGATCAGCGAGGCGAGCGGGACACATGAAACCGAATAGAACTAAACACAGGGCGAGGCGAGCGGGTCACGACGTAACCGATTAGGACTCGATCGTCGAGGCAGTGATTGACCCGGACTCACAGTGCAGTGGAAAAATTTGGCAAGCGAGACGGGGTAAACAGATGCGGCGGAAAGCGAACTGTGGTGGTGAAAACACGCGGCACGGCGGAAGGATACGACGATGATAGGAAGAAAACGATGAAACACAGTGTACCAGCAATGATTAAAAGCGAAAGCACAAAAACTCAACAACGCAAATTATTGAACGAAAGTGCAAGGCTCAAAACCGTTGCATGAGCTGTCCCAAAGATGGATTTATCGCTAATAATAACTATATGCATATACAAGGCAATATTTATATTGAAATTCTTAAGCTAATTATGAATGAGTAAATTTAACAGAAAAAAGCATACTGCTGGTGCCCAAAATTTTTCATGGAGATTTTATAGTTATGTAGAAATGCCCAAAGAGCAGGAATGCTAAATTTTAGAATTAAAATCCTACCCAAGAATTTATAGAAATTCATTTACTAAAAATAGGGATTATGCAATAACACTAAACATTTGCATAAAAGATGGAAATGTGCTTTAGTAGAAAGTTTAGGAATGACATGAAATGCTTACTGACCAAATCCCACGATTTTATCAGTTATAAATTTTGAATTATGAATTTAATACTCTTAGCAAGGTTCTAACTTTGGTGATTTAATTTTACTAATCTACTGCATAACCCTGGCTCTCATCTTGTTTTTCTAGTAGAGGAGGACCTTAGGAATCCAACAAAATTGGTTTCATGCTCATTGGACTTTTATTTTTTGAGTTATGAATTTTTGAAGATTTTAACAAAGTTGGGGCTAAATTACAGAAATGCCACTCGGCATTTTCAAACGCCTACGTGCGCGCGTGCGTGCGCGCGGTGGCCGGCGCCTAGGAGCTCGGGCCAGCGGCCAATCGGCGGTGCGGCTCGGCCAACGCCGCTTGCACACGTGCTCAGCACCCACGGCGACTTTGTGGGCCCGGTGGGTGTCCCGCGGGAAGCGCCGGAGACGGCCGGCGACGAGCGGCGGAGCAGAGGGAGGGTACGGTGGCGTCGCGCGGCGAGCACGGCGAGCGAGAAGGGTCGGGGAGTGGAGGGAGAGCATCACCTTGGTGCGGAGATCGACGGCGTGGAGGAGCTAGGCGACGGGGAGGGCCGGAGGAGGGGTCTCGTCGGCGGGGTGGGGAGAGGATCCGATGGCGGCGGCCCCTTCCTTAAAAAATTCCGGCGAGGTCGCTGCGACAGAGGGGAAACGGTTCAGGGGCCTGCTAGGGAAGACACTTGCGCAACGATTTGAGGAAAGAGGAGGGAACGGAGAGCTGCCTAGGTGGAGCTTGACGCGACGGCGGTCATGGCGGCGGAAAACAGGGGCGTTGCTCCAATTCTGCCAGTGCTTTCACCGGCGATGGAGATGGAGGGGCCGGGGGTTTCTGGAGTGGTGAGAGGGGGGTGGAGGAAGGTATGGGGGGCTGTACTCGCCGGGAGAGTGGGGAATGGCTTTTGTCGCCGGGCGCTTATAACCGAGAGAGAGAGAGAGAGAGATCGGGGGGTGAGCTGGCCGTGGGAGAGTGGCTCGTCGGTGGGGGTGTCTTCAAAGCGGCACCGGTGGCATAGTGACAGCAGGAGGAGCAGTGGCCGGGATGGGCAAGAGAGAGGATGCGCGCGGTGGCCGGCAGGAGAGGTACGGTGGTGTCGATCGAAGAGTGGCTCAAGGACAGAGAGTTGTTGACCTCGATTGACTAGAATAGTGTGCTGTAATTTGCTGATTTCTCCCATTACGATGCTTCAAATCCTTAGCAAATTTTTGTGTAAGTTCAGCAAATCCTACTTGCCAACTTTGTTTTTGGGGCCACGTCAAAATTTCTTCTGGAAAATTAACTAAAATTCTTGGAACAGAGGTGCTGTTCTCTGTACTTAGGGAATTTTTAGGGGGATTAAACTTTTACCAAAAATTCCAGTAAATTCCCCAAACTTCATTCTTGCCATGCTCCACTCGAATATGCAAAAATATGGGCACACTTCCATTGAGTTTTGCAAAGTTTTTGAAAAGCTATTAATTGGCCAATTGGTGGAATTAACTAATTAAGTTATTTCTCCCTTTTTCTTTGGCACTTTAATTATTTGAAATTTGTAGCAATTTAACATTGTGTTAGCTTAAGGCTTTTTGTGACTTGGGATGTCACACACTTTGTTGTGAAGGATCGACGTCGTCGTGTCATTATTGATGGAGAGAGTTGCCACAGCATCACAAGCTTGGAATTGGTTGAGAAGCTCGGCTTGACTACACAACCACACCCATGTCCATACTACATCCAATGGGTAAATTCTTATGGTAAGATAAAGATAGATTAAATTGCACGCATTGAATTTTTTATTGGTTCTTATAAGGATTGTGCAGATTTTGATATGATGCCTATGCAAGCGTGTCATTTGTTATAGAGTAAGCCTTAGATTTCTACAAATAATGCTTTGCACAATACCATTGCTAATAGCTATTCATTTAAATACAATGGTAGAAGAGTTACTCTTAAACCTATGTCTGCTACTGAAACTTTAGAAGAGGATCAACAAAGACTTGAGAGAAGAAAGAATGAACCATTTAGGATGGAATGGGTTGTTTCAAATGTTGCAACACTTTCATTAAAATCTGAATTACTAGAGGATGAATATATTTCCTTGCCTCTTGTTGCGACTAATACATTTCAGCTTCTACACAAAGAAGAGGATAGTGAGAAAGATAAAGAACAAATTGTTGTTTAAAGTAAGAACTTTCTTAATGTACTGAATTGTTCCAACAATCTTGTTGTATTGGAACCTTGTCTTGATTTGTCATTGCCACAAGTTGATTTATCTACTAATCCTTTTGATAAAGAGAAGTTGTGTGCCACTGGTACACTTATACCTTTGCCACAACAATTGAATGAGCTTGATGTTTTTGCTTATGATTCAACTACTAGTGCAGAAATGAAACATTTGATCTTAATAACACGTGAAAAGGATTAGCAGAAATTATTGTCTTCTCTAAATACTTTGGGTTATATTAAATTTGATGTTCTTTGTGATCTAAATACCGTAGAGAAGCAAATCTTTTATCAAACTAAATTGCCTTTACTAACAAGAAATAATTTTTATGCTATAGGAAACTATGATCATAGAGGTGTATTTATGGTGCACAAAGTTTATATTTGCTCAAACATGAATCCTCCTTATGTTGTACAACCAAATGATGAACTAGAAAACTGCAATAACAATTACCATGTCATGTCATGTTTTTCTAGTGTTTTTAAGATCACACATTTTCTATCTTGTCATAAGAGGGAGAATGATGTTCATATTGCTGAGCAAGTTTTCAAAGAGGTCGTTAATTTGCATGGCATGCCTTCTACTGTAGTTTCACATTGTCATGATAAATTTCATAATGCATATAAATATGAGTTGCATCCCAAGTTTGGGAATAGTTCTATATTTTATATTTCAGATTTGAGACCACTATTGGGAGAAAGGGATGAGATCGAGTCGAGGACGACTCTAATTCAAAAGGGGGAGAATGATGAGTACATCACACCCATAGATACACACAACACTCCTCCAACTAAGATGAAAGTTCATGTGCATCACCTAAATTTACAGGTGAGATCGGTTCTAATGTTTTTATTATGTGGTTTTGAGAATAGATTGCTACCTAATGAATTAATTGTTGTTAGGAACCATGGAGATGATGATGAGATAGCTGGGGAGGTGATTGGTGGCGTGACAGGCCAGCAAGGACGTCCAAGCCAAGGTGGAGGCCCAATCAAAACTGACTTCGAGTCTGTTTCGGAGCCCAGGACCAGTCTGCACTAAAACGGACGCCCAGTACGCATACGGACTCAGATTTGGACATTCTATATATGCCTAGAAAGAGAACGAAAATACCATTCCAACCCAGCTGGTCCCATGTCAAAATACGTCTCGAGCCATCGGCAATCGCCAAAACAAAACGACTTCCAGAATCTGTCTTGGTGCTGTGACACCGTAATCGGTCTTTGGGCCATATATCGAGTTGAGCCCACTTAGGGCTGCGTCCAGGGGGTCTTGCACGACCCTAGGGTCCTTACATACAGCCTCTGACTCTTCATTAGGGTTTTGGTTTTGCTTAGATCAATTCTGTTCATAAACAGTGTCGCCATTCATCGGTTAGTGAGACCCCAACTTCGCGAGTTTAATCATACATCTGCAATTGTGTTGCATTCTTCGTTGTTCTTGCTTGTGTTTCTGATTCACAGTCAGGGATTAGCCTTTTCGGCAAGGTCAATCGTCCTTGGACAGTTGATAACCAGAGGAGACGTCGCGCTGTGATTGCGGGGTTTAGAATATGCTGTTCTGAAGCCGGATCGATTTGTGTGTCGCCTCCGATCAAATCAACTTACCAAGAACCTTTCGAAAGATCGGGAACCCTTGTTCACATCACCTATGGACTTGACCCGATTCCTCACAATTCGTTCCCAGGCCGATGCTAATGAAGACGACAAAATTTCACTGGTCCGATGCAGCTCGTTGGGTCAAGCTGCCATCGTGTCCGAGGGCTGCAAGATGTCTGTAGAGAACATTAATGCTTACTTCAGACTCTTCTATAATGGGATCCATCGGAACCGCCGTATCTGGTTTCCATACGAAGAGTTGCAATTCAAGAACCCAGTCGTCCTCTGCCCTGACAGTCCGCTGGCCGATGCTGAATCTACCAAAGTCTTCGCCGCCTGTATCAGTCCTAGGATACTTCTAGCTGACTTTGATGGAGGGTAGAACATGCAGCAATCGTATGAATTCTACAACCCATCAGTCATCGCACGATAGCTTGGCTTCAGTCAGCTTCCCTTCGGCTTGTACCTCATCGGCCACCTCCGAGCAAGAGCTTCAAAATCACCTCGAGTACAAGAAGATTTTCAAGATGGCTGATGAAATTCCTGAAGGAAACTTCACTGACATCGTCCTATCTCCTTCAACATAGGACTTGTTTATTACCTAGTGGAAAGAGTGGAGAAAACACTTTTCTGCAACAGCTTCACTTGTTATCTCATCAGCGTCGAAGAAATTGTAAGGCTCCTCCTTTTGTTCCTTCAACACTTTTATTTTGTCCCCTTCAATCCAACTTAACTTTATTTCCTTTTTTCAGGATGACAACCAAGCAAAAGCAACAACAAGCAACCGATTGTCTAGCAGGACATAGCAAGCAACCCCAACATTGGTTGCCACGCACCCACTCCGAGCCAGCTCCTTAGACTACACGGCTTGCAGAAAAAACCATTACACGGCAGGCTATAAGGAAACAACCCGCTAGGAAGAGAACAATCAAACCGGCTGCTACATCAACTCAAGCTACTGAACAGAAAAAGCGCATTCGAGTGGAAGTGGCCGATCCATCGTCTCCTCCTGCATTAGCTCAACCCCTGCCTTCACCAATAAGCTTGCAAAATTCTTCAGATTCATCTTGCTTCAATAATGTTTAATTGTGTTCATATCTTTTCCCTTAAGCACCTGCACCTGTCCCGGTTGTACTTGACGAAGTAGCACAAGAAGTAATAACCAGCCTGGCTCGAGCTCATCAGGTAATAAAATTCCTTCCTCAATGAATCATTTCCTTTGCTCATCACCTTGTTAGGTTTACCCGCTGAGCCTGTGCAGACAATTCCACCGGACTCGTCGGACGATGTCCAAGTGGTAGAATCGACGAACCCGCAGAGTCCAGCAATGACCAGATCGGCTTCGGTGGCAACAGTAAAAATATAAATCTCGCAATATCAAATTAGTTACATTTGCTTGTCACCTTTCAATCTTAGCAAATCGTAAATAGTTTTGGAAGCCGATCTAGCAGCGCCACCATATCAGACCACCCTTCAGCACATACCGCTCCCATCGACTCACCCCAAATTGATATTGCCATTTCATGGGAAGTCGAAGAGCTAACTGTTGGCCCATCTTCACCGATTTTGTCTATGATTCCTTGGGTAGATCCTCAGGTAATATTACTTTTCACAATCCCCACCGTCCCATCTTGTCAAACCTTAACCTTTCTTACTTCTAGGAATTTCGGTCATCGGTTGTTTGTGCAACTAAATCACGCATCTCTGAACCAGCCGATGCTCCAATACCCTCACCGACCCTAGAAACAGTGGTACACACTTACTTTTCTTTCCCTTAATTGCTTGTGTTTCCTATTATTCTTTTAAACATTTCCCCTTTCTTCCTTTCAGACTCAGGTTTCCAGGCACACATCAGCCTTGCATCTCGCTACGGAAGTCCGTGTCATCCTTGAAGACATCCGATACCGCCTGGACATGATCCCCATCGAATGCCTAGTTCTGGATGCCAACCCAATCAGAGGGCATTATCTGAAGATTAAAGATAACCTGCCCACAGATCTAGTCTCGGTACTTCATCTGACCGCATATATCGAGTTCCACCAGTTCCAAGTACTCGAGGCCCAAGCTCGTATCGAACGTTGATTAGGACAAAGAGGCCAAGCAAAAGCTACCAATAAAAAAGTAGAAGAATTAAAGAACAAGTATACCGCTCTGCTCTCCAAATCGGCTGATCTCAAAGCGAAGCTTGAAGACTTGATGAAACAACAGGACACAATCCAAGCAGCTCTTGAGGCGAAAACAAAGAGATAGCCGATGTCCAAATGGCTCTTGCTAGAGTTCTATAGGAGATCATAGCGCAAGAGAATGTCACTACATCAGCTTAAGAGCAAGCCAACAACCTATGGAACATCGCCTCCAGCATACCTAGATCTGTCGAAGAGGATGCCTACTCCATTTGTTGGGGAACGGGGAGCTATGATAGCATGAAACAATATCTACTATTCAACCAGAAAACCTTGCAAGAGGAGATCATGGATCGTTACCACTAGACGCACAGGCGGAGTGGAAGCGACGTTGGAGAAGCAATGTCCAACATAGTCGTGCGTTGATGTAGAGGATGTAGTCATTTACAGCAACCGTATCCTCCTGGTCCAGCTGAAGCACCACAGCTGCAGCGCCTCCTTGCGGTATCCACACGTACAGGGTAGAAGACCGTGCGTGATGTGCTAGCACCGAAGGCACGGTTTAGGGTGACGTGGGAGAGAGAGGGAGGTGGTGGCGGCTAGGGTTTTTGGCTGGAGGATTACCTGCGCCTTAAGCCCATCCTCCACTTAAATACACCCTTCTAATGGGCCTCGACTAGTTGGCCCATTAGTGGACTAATCCCTCACGAATCAATATCCGTATGACCCTCACATACGGATCAAATCTGTATTGTCGTTTGGGCATGTCTCCAACAATCTCCCACTTGCACTAGAGAAAATCACATAGGTAAGCGATGTTCCAACCCATTAAGTGTGTGACCCGTTAGGTTCACATGTACATGACAATGATGTGAAAACTATTTTTCAAATCATAAATCAATAGCGGCACCTAGCAGCACATATTGATTCTTGTGTACACATAAAGATCATATCGGCTGAACCTTTGACATACGCATTCACTGATCCCTTTGCATCACGATATCAGTCAAGCTCAAGGTGAGATCCATGCCATCCCTATAATAGCTTGACCATTCACTCGAACGTCTAGTGGATTTATCATGAGTAACTCTTAGTCATTGTGATTAACTTTTAATCACATTGGCATGGCCATGCACCTCCAAATCCATCTAACTCGAGGGGCCCAGAGAAATCTCTCCTGTTATCAGGAGGGGCAAATTCCATCTGGATCGCTCACACCCCACGACATGTTTCATAGCATACCCGAAAATTACCTTTATGACTACCCAGTTACGGAATAGCGTTTGGTAACTCCTAAGTGTGCTATTACACATTCTGGGAATCAATGATGATCTCAGGTCCAAGGATCCCGAAGGTACATCTTACAAGACAACAACTGATGGCACAATAATAACATCTTAGCAGAGTCTATTAGTGGGTCAATCCAACACCTTGTTCGCCAACATGTGTCCATATTATTGATTTGATATCTCCATATCTATGATCTATGAAACATGATCATCAACCAATAAATGTGCTAGTCCACGAATCATCATTATCCCACATAATGATAAGGAACTAGGGATCATTTAGGATAATATTATGAAAGAACAATGAGTTTCACAAACAAGTCACGTACTTGCCAATCAATGAAATAATTATTATCCAAGGAACGGAATAACACTTTACACAATCACACATAAACATAGACATTATACAATCTCTTGTACATTAATCATAAAGATATCTAATACCCATGGATCTCATATGTGCCTCATGCTTGGGCTGAGAGAGAGGTTTTGTCAACGGATCAGCAATGTTTGAATCCGTGTGCACCTTGCATATCTTCACGTCACCTTGATGAACAATGACCTGGATGAGATGAAAACACCATAGTATGTGTTTGTTCTTTTGATGCGCTCTAGGCTCCTTGGCTTGCGCAATGGCACCACTATTATCACGATAGAGATCCATTGGACTAGACGCACTAGGAACCACACCCAACACAGAAACAAATTTTTTGATCCAAACAGCTTCCGTTGCAATCTCCTCTCTGTTTCTCAATTGCTTGATGATAGTTTATAAGTGCGCTTTAAGAGCAATGCTTCTTGGTTTCTTGATTCAACTAGTGCTCTGGTTTGTGGGATTTCTCGCATTGGGAGAGTTTTTCAGGCTGACTTTGTTGTTTCTCATGGCTCTCACAAGTGTTTGTTTTCTCAATCTTCTTTGGAGCTCTGGACATGGCATAGGAGACAAGGTCACATGAGCTTTGACTTGCTTTGCCGCTTGAGTGGCCTAGGTTTGATCCAAGGATTGCCTAAGCTTAAAATTTGAGAAAAATTTGGTTTGTGCTCCTTGTTGTTATAGGAAAATGGTGTGGTCAAAAGATTTGCTTTTCTTCGGGGGGAGCTTGGTGTTTACCATCCCTATGGCATTGTTTGAGGGGGAGTTGCTCTTTTCTCTTGGACTTGGTGTTTTTGTATATATGTATCTTACCTTTTCGCATTGCATCTATATGCATTGGTAGACGAGCTTCGTCTTTTATGCTTTCTTCCATTTTTCATTGCTATGATTGAGCTTGAGCTATGTTGTGTGGATGTGATACCAATCTCTCATGCTTCGATTTTCTAGATGGCCTGTTATAGAGTCTTTTCGAGCAACCTACTAATCTTAAAGGTGAACTTGGCTTTTTGTGAATCTTGTGAACTAATATTGTCAAAACTTGCTCACCATGTGAATAATTGCTTTTATCCTTGCCAAAACTTGTATTGAGGCTAGTCTAGATGATGTCTTGGCCATGGCACCTTGTGTTTGTGATGGAAGGCTTTGCAAATGTTTAGCTCATGATGAAACATTATGGGAACGTGTGTTCCTTTTGCCATAAAGGCATGCTCTTTTGTCTTGTGAATAACCATTAATAATTTGCAAAGTGTTTTGATAAAAAATAATTCTAAAATGCTAAATCCAAAAAACGTGCCTTGAGGCCTCGGGGTGTTTGTCGTACCCAGTCGTGCGACCCTCCGCATGGATAAGAGAACACATGATGATAAACAATAATCAGTTGATCAAATGAGTCTCTGTTGCATATATGAGCATTTGTAAAGCTCATTTTCTGCGAATGCTTGTTGCCCTGGTTCAGATTGAGACTTGCTAGTGTCTTTTGATTCACTTGATGCCTGTTAGGAGTACTTATACATGTGGTGACAACTTTTCTCATGATGAGCAAATTTGATTCTATCTAAGCTAGTCAATCTTTTTGATTAGCTTGTATAGCTCTTGGTGTTTATGCCATGTTATCTATTTTTGATCTTTGTATGATTGTGAGCTATTGCTTTTACACTTCCTAGCTCTATGTTTATGATTAGCAAGGTTAAATGCTTGTTGGCATAATTGTTGAAGCTCTTTAGGTTTGCCCATTTATGCATTGCATGCTTGTTGTTTTGCTTCTCTGATGAGTTCATTGCCAAAGGGGTAGAAGATATTGGGTCATGCACAAATAATGCTAAGAAACTTAAAATGACCCATTTTGCATTACATGTGACCTACCATAAGTTGAGGGGGAGCATATCATGAGCTTGAGCGTTTTCATGCGCTTTTCACACTATTTGCATTCTCAAGTGGCTTTCTTTGTCAACTCTTGGTTTTATGATCCTTCTTATGCTAGATGGCTACTTTTCACCTTTTCCTTGGGTTTGAGCCATTTAGATGAGCTTATTCAGCTTCACATTTCAAATTCTAGTCTTTGTGCATTTGGCGTTGTCAATGTACTCATCAAGGGGAAGATTGAGAAACCATGTTGATATGTGCCATGGTTTTCAATATGTGATGAGTAATTGACATTAGCTGATTTGGTCTTTGAGTTGAAATGCGGGAATTTGGGGATTGCATGACTTTGTGCATGGTTATGGTTATGACTAACCGGAGTTGGTAAAGGTGTTGGAGAAGTTGTAGGAGAAGGGAAATGTGTTTGCTTGTCTCATGATGTGCAAGTCAATGGAGAAGACTTGGTGGTCAACGGCGAGAGGATCGGGCACAATTTGGGGACTTGGGGCCGGACAATCGGGAGGCCGGGTGAAGTCCAGGGTGATCCACACCGTACACATGGAGAGGCAAGAAACACGAACGGTTTGGCAGTTGAGCGACAAAACCATGGAGGCGATGAAGACGCCGTGTTGACCAAGACAAGGCTAACGGGATGCCGGTGCAAGGGACAAGGGGACCCAATGCAGCGAGACAAAGAGAGACATGCCGGTGGTTAGGACCGCGGGACAAGGTGACACGCATCGACATCGAGAAGTTGCGCTTTGAGAAGCGTGCAAGGTGGTTTGCCAGTTTAGGCCTCAAAACCGGTGGCGGCGATTGGTGGTGTACGTAGCACCATCACAGAGTTTGCGTCGAGGCGAAGCAAAGACGTGAAGGGCCCGAGGGCATTCGGGCGATGAGAAAGGAGATGGACAAGTTTTCCCATGGTGGTAGGTGGCATTGTATTGTAGGTCAAGGGTAGTGTGGTCTTTAGGACGTCCTTGGGCCTATATAAGTAGAGGTAGGGCTGGTGGGAGAGGGTGTCTCTTCCGATTAGTCTTGTGCTAGGAGTGTGCTTCATGTTGTTTTCTCTTTGAAATACTGCACCTGATTTGACCCTAAAGGAACTTCTATCGATGAAGGAACGTCCGTCGACGAAGGAACTTCTGTAGTGCAATTCCATCAACGAAGGAACTTCCATCGCGAACTTTCGTCGACAACGGAACTTTCATTGTGAACTTCTATCCTTCTCCTGTTTTGACCCTGAAGGAACTTCCATCGACGAAGGAACTTCTGTCAAGGTCCAGAATTACAATGTCTCGGATCTCCCTTGTTTCCCTTTTTGACCCCCTTGAGCTTCCGCTATGCGTCCTATTGTTTTGAATCATTCCTAGGGTTAGCACATCACAAGTTGGTATGTGTGACCTTGGTGATTTGCTTAGAGGTTGGTTTGTGTTGTAACTGGGACATAGACCATGTTCTTGAGAAGAATTTTTATTGGCTCCATTCACCCCCCTCTGGTCGCCTTCCTTCGTCCTTCAATACTGACTAGTCCGATGCCACATCCGTTCTTGCATATAGAACCATCAAAAAACAACGACCACGACATCGACTCAGCCATCTGTACATTCGATCCACAATGCTCAACCACCAAATCGGCTAGAATTTGACCCTTCACTGCTTTGGCACACTCATAAGTCAAATCATATTCAGCCAAAGCTAGCATCCATTTTCCAATCCCGCCCTTCAAAATTGGAGCCGATAGCATATACTTGATGACATCGGCTTTGCATACCACAATACACTCGGTCGATAACAGGTAATGCCTCAATTTCACACATGAGAAATATAAACATAAACACAACTTCTAGATCTCAGTGTACATGGTTTCAGCATCAATCAATCATCAGCTCAAATAGAACACGACCCTATCTTTACTAACTTGCTCCTAAATCAAAGTCGATCTGACCAACTTCTTATTGACTGTGAGATATAACTTAAAGGGCAATCCCTCTCTTGGTGGCACCAATACAAGGGGCGAGATCAGATAATTTTTGATGTCATCCAGGGCCTTCTGATGCTCTGGCTCCCATACGAATTTCTGATCGACCTTCAACTTCAAAAATGGAGTAAACACATCAAGCCTTTCTGACAAATTCGAGATAAATCTTCTTATGACGTTAACCTTGCCAATCAAAGACTGCAGCTCGGTCTTGTTAACAGGAGGCTCGATATCTTTGACAGCTTTGATGCTCTTTGGTCCAATTTCTCTAGTAGAAATGTGCACAACAATGACGTTTTGCTAATGATGTTTTGAAAATGCGTCATAGAACATGACTCTACTATGACGAAAAATAGTGGGACGTCATGGGACAAGTGACGAATTTGCTGTGACAAAATTTATGACAAAGTCTAAAATGACGTCATAGAAGAGAAAACCCAGAACGTCAAAGAACACCAGCCCATCCTCGTCACAATTTTATGATAGTTTTGATTCGTCATAGAACCGCACCAGCTGATATGTGTGCCATATGTGGGCCCAACATTCCAATGTGGCCAGAGAAGCATGTGCTAGGTCCACATGTAAGCTCTCTCGATCCACCCAGGCTTGCATTTTAGTGCTCTCGGTCCAACGTGGCATCGGGTCCGCTGACCCCACATGTAAGAACTATAGGTCTATTGTTGCACTAGGTCCACATGTCAACAATCCCTTTCTAATTAAAGTTTAGGTGTGTCAGTCTATAGGGTCCACATGTAAGCGCTACCGTCATGCTAGACTAGTTTTTTATAAGTTAAAAACAAACCACGGGTGCCAAGTATTGAACCCATGACCTGCCCCAGGACACCGAAAGACTTACCACCGTGCTAGGACACCCGCTTGATTCAAGGGTCATAACAGTTTCTTTTAATGTTGTTATGTCAATGTTCGCCGTTACTGCATTGGACCATTTGTAGGATACTAGACTAGACGATTTGTAGGACACATTCTCCAGGTTTACTAGGCAAACAGGAGAGACTTTATCACTAAGAAATGCAAACCATCTTAGGAAATTCAAACAACAATTTCTTTCAGATCAATTCACTGAGAACAACAATAGTCTACATGAACTTATAGCACAACACAAGAATAATAAGGAACCGTATCAATAAGACTACATCCTTCCACTCGACTACATCAACTTTCTTTAGTGGCTTGTTAGCATCAACAAGACCAATTGAATGAGGTTTGTTGAAATCCAGAACTACAACATCAAATTTAGGATACTTTTTGTAGCATGCACCAGGGTATCCAGTTACTTGCTTCAAGCATTCTGGCCAACTACGGTAGACTCCAGGCCTTCTTGCTATGAAAACTGCATAGCAGCTAGCCATGCCTTTGCATTAGAAGCACAAGGTGTGGAATCAAACATCCAACATCAACAGTTGATGCACAAACCAAGAACAGACCATGAATCACAGATCTAGCTTAATTTTCAAGGCTTCAAGAGACAATGAATCATAGATCTAGGTAGATAAAGGGAAGGGTTGAGTTCTTCCAATCATACCATCATCGGGAAAGTCAAGGTCGTCGACGTGGGGTAGGTGGTCCTGCTAGCGTCGATGCGGTGGGCCTCGTGGTCATCGGCGCGGGACGGGTGGTCCAGGTGGCGTCGATGTGGATAGGCTTTTGAGGGTGATTGGCAAGGAAGGCGGTATGAGTCGATGCCAAGGGGGTCCAGAACTCAGTCTAGGCCCATGACTCAGTGACGGGGGGAGAGAGAGTGCACGCAGGGGTTGGGCCTGGAGGCTCCTTCGTGATAATTAACATAAAGGGATAATGTTTCAAAATAGTGAGAATTAAGCAGCATAATGTCCAATAAAACAGAATATTAAAAAACATGAGAAAAAAATTGACAATGAACATGGTCGCTCAATCACTCCTCCAACCCCTATTCCGTGCAAGCCTACAGCGCTCGTCGACGTTATGCTGCTAGGCTCACTCGACCCCTTCCATGGCGGGGTTGCGGAGGATCATCGCAACATTGGAGACGAATGTCCCTTGTTGTGCCCGCCACAAACTGGCAAATGAGGCAGTAGTACCACCTCATCCGGATGGGGTAGTCGTAACAGAGATGTGTAGGAAGGGCCGACCGTCGTCCTCGAACGGGGCCTCCTTGTCGTCGTCATCGCTGTCCGGATGGCACGGCACACGGCTAGGACCAGCACCACCTGAGGATGGACCACGCACATGGAGGCAAACGGACGGTGTAGGTGGGGCCGGAGTAGGAGTAGGTGACCGAGCACGTCCGGGTGGCGTAGCCGGAGACGCCGTCTGATGTTGCTTGCGTGCCAAGGCAGCCTGCCTCTCCGCCAGGAGCATCATCGTGTTGGGGCCAAACGTCAGCATGTGGGCAAATCTGCCCGGTCGGCGGTACGCCGGTGGAGACGACAGAGGCAGCAAAGAGTGGGACGACGACAAGCACGGAGAAGATCGTCCTGACGGATCCATGGTCCTGCGCGGAGGGGAGGACCGACGAAGGTGAGGGGCGAGGAAGGCGAGAGGAGTTTGGTTATGCAAGAATGGCGAGGAAGGCGATGGGAGAGACCACTTGTTTATACACGGGGACGACCAATGACCAGTGGGTCAACTAAATGGCAAGTTTGAGGCCATTGATCGAAGGGTGGCTCTGCTGGACGGGCACTAATGGGGGTGGACGGATCGTTTCTAACCTATCAACTGATGAGGTTGGACGGATCATCCGGGGCCGCAAGTCATGGACTTGGGCGAGGCGGCATTGGCAAGGCGATCAGTTAGTTGGTCATGGAAGGTGAGGCAGTTGCGGTAATGGAAGGCGAGGAGGTTGCGGTTGGTCATGGAAGGCAAAGCGGTTGTCCACGTGGTCCTTCTAGATCATGTGCTCATTGCGGTCATGTCACGTGCTTCGTCTTCACCGTCACTGGCGCCGCGCCTGCATCGTCACCACCATCCACGCTGTCGCCGCGCTAACTCATCATCCCACACAGGCGCCACACTAACTCATGGACCTCGTCAAAACCCTAAATTCTATGATGCTGTCGCCATAACTATGTTCGGAGGGAGAGTAGGAGATTGAGGGGCACGGAAGGATATGGTGCACCGGAGGTACATGAAGGCAACGGTGCGCGTGGAATGATTTGAGCATGCACGGTGCAACGAGAGCACGCCCAGCTTGATGAGAGTGCGTGCACAACGTGACGAGAGCGCGCCTGGTTCCACGAGAGCATGTCCACGGCGAGTTCCAAAAACATAAACACACAAAAATAAATTAAACATAGAATTGAAACAAGCAAACATGCATCTACCCAAACTAACATTCAAATTATGGGGAGAGTTTGATAACTGATGACACGACGAACTTAAAACAAAGATTTAAAAACACCACCCAACGACTCCATGACTCCATGATGCCGACCACGAGTCCCAACAAAAACTCCCCACCATATGACGACAACGCTCATACGACATCAGACCTAATCATCCACCATTAGGTCATCGGTCAGCTTCCTGTGCATATCCCTGCTATCACAGGACAATAGGTTATCATGGGATAGCGTGACGGCGTGGAGGGTCACTTTGTGCCTATTCAGCATCTCGCCGACGCTGTCACGGGGTACCAGAGGAGACAGATGGCAGAGGGGATTGCGCCACCACACCATTCTTGTAGGTGTGTTTGTTGACACTTCTTAACGTCGCATCAAGTATATCTCTATTAAGGTTATCTTGGCATTTGTTGTGCTTTAAGAATAAAATAAATTAATCCACAAGCGCACGGAACACCATTGTAGCATTTCACCACGGAGTATTCCAAGGTATCGTATTTATTTTCCTCAGGGAAGCTAGGCATAAGGTAATCTTGGTTTAACAAAGATATAACTACAAGCATTCTACCAACTAACCAAAGACGGGGGTAAAGATATACAATAATAAGAGTGGGGGTAGCAACATAGGAGAAATCCACACTAAGATAAATAAAGAGATCAGTTAAGCAAGCCGAGAGGACAGCGACCCTAAGTCTAAGATTCCTAAAAATATATATCGTCCTAATATATCTAAGTCAAGCGTCAAATCCTAGTTACTTGGGTTAAGTGCTTACACCAATTTCTTGGTATAGCCTCGAATCTTTCACCCGTTAGCTCACTTCGGGGCGCGAAAACGTTCCACTAATATGGGTCGGTAACTAACCTCTGTACTAGTGATTACGCAATCGCTAGACAATCCTGCTTCAGACTGCCCGAACGTGGTGGATTATAAAAGGGACGGACAGGACTGTCACCACCTGCCACCTACCGCATAGCCCATGGGGACAAATGCAAATCCAGCTAGCGTTAACTTAGGCACCGCGCCTACACCTTCACTAGATATTCTTCCCTTGGCCTAGCAGAAGAATAGCCGGGAAATAACTAAGTCTAAGTTTGGAAAGAACTAGACTTAATTAAATCCTAGCTGAGAGACCCGCGAACTACGCAACAATGTTTTCCCCGATAATTGTAACTTGAGGGAATGACTAAATTAAAATAAATAGTTGACAAGATATAAAAGAAAATATATTTATATTGATAAAGGATAAGTCTTACAAAAGAGAAAAGATACAAGAGAGCTCATACCAAGACTCCAAGACAATTCCGGAATCCCGAGCGATGCTCTCGACTAGACTCTAACTCCCGACTATCTAACCTACTCTACTAAGTAGCACAAGTAGTGGGAAATGGAATCCTTGATGTGTTTCTTGCTTCTCTCCTCTTTTTTACTGAATTCCCCCTCTATTTATAGGTGGCGATGGTCAGAGGGGTATTTGTAGGTGAAGGAGGGTCGATTGGCCGAAGTCGGTGCGCCAGGCGGCGGGCCATGCCGGGCGGTCGAGCCGACCGTAGGATCATGTCGGTTCGCGACCGACTTCTTTTGGTCGGCTCGGACTTGTCCTGATGGCGGTTATTCAGTCGGTTCGTACCCACTTCTCCGTTTTGGGGCCGATTGACTTATTTGGCCTCATGGGCTGGCAACCCTGGGTGACCAACCCAGGCCGGGCGGCAAGCCAGGCCGGGCGGCGGCCTAGGCCGGGTGCCGGCCCCCTCCGGGTCGCCCCTTGACTTCTCCCGGTTAGGCCACATGTTTGGCCTTCTTTTCCTTAGCAATATTTCATCATCCTTAATCCAGGAGGAGAAAACGGCATCATGGTGAAGTGTTTTAGCAAAACCGACCAGGTCGGATGTTCAGCCTAAAAAATGACTCCGGTTAATCAACCGGGTTGCTGATTTCAGCCATATATGTCCCTGTCGGCCGGTTCCTGATTTCAGCTTGAAAATGACCTTGTCGGCCGGTGAAAACAGCTGTTTCATAGTCGTTATCGGACGACGGGGTGTTTCTTTATGTTTTTGCATATTTTGGCTCTCTTATGCCTGCAAACACATATTTTACCAAAACTCATGGAACTTTATTAGTTTAAACAAATATTTATTAAACTTTGGTCTTTACCTTGCATTTCCTGACCGGTTGGTGGCCGATTTTGGGTTTTATCGGCCGCCAACACCTCCCAAGGCTTAAACCTTTGCTCGTCCTGTGCTAATTAAAACTTAGAGATGATGGATCAGGAGTTGCTTCAATATTAGCGCCCTACAAGTATAAAGTGCACAAACACATTGAAGGACCGAGAAGGCGACCAGAGGGAACTGAATGGGAGCTAATAAAAATTCTTCACAAGAACTTGTCCTATGTTCCAATTACAACACAAGCCAACATCTAACCCGATCACCAAGGCTACACACACCAACTTGTGATGTGCTAACCCTAGGAGTGATCAACTACAGCAGCGGAAACAAAAGGGAACAACAAAGACTTGAATCAGTCAAAGAGGTGCACACAACTGACCTTACTGGACTACCATCAGCAGTGCGGATCACAGCCATCGGTAGTGCCGGTTGGCACCATCGACAGTGCCGGTGAGGGATTCTCAAACACTGTAAACAGAACGCGTCAGCAGTGCCGGTCTGGCCATCGGTAGTGCTGGTGCAGGGTTCGGACTCAAGCCACCGGCAGTGCCGGTCATGGCATCGGCAGTGCCAATCCGAGTTCTGGCCCACCGGCAGTGCCGGTCCTAGTCGTCGGCAGTGCCGGTCGACCCCGACAGAACAGAAAAAGGTTTTGGGATTAGGCAAAAACTTGACCAAAACCTAATCAAACGAACTCCAAATGATGCGATTTTTGGACCAGTGAATCCTCAACACATCATGACCCTAATCCTAGAAGATCCACTCAATTGGCTCAAAGAATCATCATGACTTTCAGATCTTGTGCCAAGAACGCCAAAAAGGGAAAACTTGAGAAATCCTTCAAATCGAAGATGCTAGAGCTATGGATTCGGTCAAGGACCTTGAGCAAAAAATAGCTTCAAAAATAAAGAAAAAGGGAAATTCAGGATTTAGGGAGAGAGGAAGATCTTGAGCACAAAAATAATTCTCATATCATAGAAACATGCTTACAAGATCTATGGATACAGGGCTAGGAAGCCATCCTCTTCCTCCAACTATTTGGAAGAGAAAGAAATGTCTCTCACACACCCACTACTCTCCTCTGTACAGATAAAGCACTCTCCTAGCACATGACAAGAAAAACCTAGCAAGGCTAATGGCAAGAGAGGCACCTCTTCCACCAGCCCTACCTCTCCTTATATAGGCCTAGGGGTTGTCCACAAGACCACTCTACCCTTGACCTACATAACACTGCCACCTACCACCAGAGGCAAACTTGTCCATCTCTCTACTCGTCGCCCGAATGCCCTTGGGCCCTTCACGACTTTGCTTCGCCTTGAAGCGAGCTCCGTGATGGTGCCACGTGCAGAATCAACCACCGCCACCGATTTTGAGGCCCAAACCGGGAAACCGCCTTGCACGCTTCTCAAAGCATGACTTCTCGATGTCAACGCGTGTCACCTTCTCCCGCGATCTTGACCACCGGCAAGTCTCTCCTGGTCCCTATCCATCGGCCCCCCTTGTCACTTGCACCAACATCCTGCTCACCTTGACTTGGTCAACACATCGTCTTCGTCACCACCACAGTTTTGAGGCTCAAACATGAAACCATCCGTGCTTCTTGCCTCTCCGGGTGTACGGTATGGATCACCCTTGACTCCACCCAGCCTCCTGATCGTCTGGCCTCAAGTCTCCTACTTGTGCCCGATCCTCTCGCCGTTGACCGCCAAGTCGACTCCAGTGACCTACACATCATGGGACAAGCAAACACACTTCCAAACTCCTAGAACTTCTCCAACACCTCCACCAACTCCGTTTAGTGAAAACATCAACATGCACAAACCCATGTAATCCTCAAATCCCCATATTTCAACTCAAACACCAACAAGCTCAAGTCAATTACTCATCACATATTGCAAACCATGGCACATATCCACATGGTTTCTCAATCTCCCCTTTGATGAGTACATTGTCAACACCAAATGTATAAAGAATAGAATTGAGAAAAGAGTTTGAAATGCGAACTCAAATAAGCACATCCAAATGGCTCAAACCCAAAGAAAAGGTGAAAGAAAGCCATCTAGCACAAGGACCAAGAGGTTGCAAACAAAGCGCAACAATCACAAAAAGCTCAAGAAACGCCCAAAGCAATGGGATGCTCCCCCTCAACTTGTTGTAGTTAACATGAATGCAAAATGGGCCACATTTTAAGTTTCTTAGCATTATTTGCATGACCCAACAATTCCTCCCCTTAGGAACTTATTTCTCCCCCTTTGGCAATGAACTCATCAAAGAGGCAAATGAGCAAACATGCAATGCATGAAAATGCAAACCTAAGGAGCTTCAACAATTATGCAAACAAGCATTTAACCTTGCTAATCATATCCATAGAGCCATGAAATGTAAAAGCAATAGCTCACAATCATACAAAGGCCAAAAATAGATAGCAAGGCATAAACACCAAGAGCTATACAAGCTAAGCAAAAAGATTGATTAGCTTAGATAGAATCAAATTTGCTCATCATGAGAAAAACTACCACCACATGTGTAAGTACTCCCATCCAAGGCAAAACAAGTATCAAGTGAATCAAAAGAACCTAGCTAGTTTCCATCTCAACCAAGGCAACAAGCATTCGCAAAAAATGAGCTTTATAAATGCTCACATATGCAACAGAGACTCAATTGATCAGGTGTTTATTGTTTATCCTCATGTGTCCTCTTATCCATGCGGAGGGTCACACGACTGGTTACGGCAAACACCCCGAGGCATCAAGTCACAATGTTTGGATTTAGCATTTTAGAATTATTTTGATCAAAGCACTTAGTAGATTTTTCATGATTTATTCACATGACAAAAGAGCATGCCTTTGCGGCAAAGAGGAACACATGTTCCCACAATGTTCCATCATGAGCTAAACATTTGCAAAGCCTTCCATTTCGCAAACACAAGGTGCCAAAGCCAAGACATCCTCTAGGCTAGCCTCAACACAAGTTTTGACAGGGATAAAAGCAATTATACACATGGTGAGCAAGTCTTAACAAGATTAGTTCATAAGGTTCACAAGAAGCTCAGTTTACCTTTAAGATTAGCAAGTTGCTCAAAAGTGTCTATAACAAGCCATCTAGAAAATCTAAGCATGAGAGATTACTATCACATCCACACAACTTAGTTCAAGCTCAATCATAGCAAAGAGAAATGCAAGAAAGCATAAGAATCAAAGCTCATCTACCAACGCATATATTACATATGAGATGCAATGCAAAAAGGTAAGATATATATATACAAGAGAACACCAACTCCCCCTCAGATGATGCCATAAGGATGGCAAACACCAAGCTCCCCCCCCAAAGAAAAGCAAATCTTGAAGCATCTAGGGGCTTGGTAAGGATATCAGCCAATTCGTTTTTGGTGTCGATGTATTTGACCTCAATATCTCCCTTCTCAACATTATCTCTCAGGAAGTGGAATCTCACATTTATGTGTTTGACCTTACCATATAGGACTGGGTTCTTGGCTAAGAATATGGCACTAGAGTTATCACACATGAGTGGAACACCCTTAAAGGTTAACCCATAGTCTCTCATGGTGGACACAATCCATAGGATTTGTGAGCAGCAGCTAGCAGCTGCAACATACTCAGCCTCTGTGGTGGATTGGGCTACACTCGACTGCTTACGAGAAGACCAACAGATCAAAGAAGTATCCAAGAAATGGCAAGTACCAGAAGTGCTCTTCCTATCAATTCTACACCTATCAAAGTCCGCATCCGAATACCCAATGAGATCAAGAGATGAAGATGCAAAGTACCAAAGACTGAACTCAAGGGTGTATTTGAGAGACCTGAAGATGCGCTTGATAGCCTTGCGATGAGTCACCCTTGGGGAAGCCTGGAAGCGAGCACAAAGACACACTGCAAAGTGTATGTCGGGTCTTGTCGCCGTCAAGTACAAGAGGGAGCCAATCTTGCTCATGTACTCCCTTTGGTCCACCGCTTCACAGTCTTCGTCAGGGTCAAGTGCCGTTGTTGTGGACATTGGTGTTGACAACAGCTTCATATTGACCATGTCGAACTTCTTCAGGAGATCCTTCGTGTACTTGGTTTGATGTATGAAGGTGCCTTGTTTGCACTACTTGATTTGAAGTCGAAGAAAGAAGGTGAGCTCGCCCATCATCGACATCTGAAATTCACTTTCCATAGCTTCTTGAAATCTGGACACAAGAGCATAAGAGGAACCACCAAAGATGATATCATCCACGTAAATCTAAACCATTAAAAGGTCATTGCCATGCTTTAGAGTGAACAAGGTTTCGTCAACACACCCCATGACATACCCACGCTCTAGCAAGATAGTCTTAAGCCTAGCATACCATGCCCTAGATGCTTGCTTTAGCCCGTACAAAGCGTTTTGAAGCTTGTACACATGGTTTGGGTATCTGTGGTGCTCAAAGCCAGGTGGTTGTCTCACATAAACTTCTTCCTCTATGAAACCATTTAGGAAAGCACTCTTGACATCCATTTGGTAGAGTCTAATCCCCTTAGAGGCAGAAAATGCAAGCAAGATCCTAATGGCTTCTATGCATGCTACAGGAGCAAAGGCTTCCCCATAGTCTAAGCCTTCCACTTGATTGAAACCCTGGGCAACAAGCCTAGCCTTGTTTCTAACAACCTCACCATCTTCCCCATGCTTGTTTTTGAAAACCCACTTGGTTCCTATGACATTGACACCAGTAGGAGGCTCTACTAGGGTCCACACTTTGGTTCTCTCAAAGTTTTCCAACTCCTCATGCATGGCATTAACCCAATGTTCATCAGATAATGCGTGTCCAACATCCCATGGTTCAAAGGTGGCAACAAAGAGAGAATTAGTAAAGCAGGCGAGATGTGCAGACCTTGACCTTGTTGTCCTCTCATAGAGATTACTGATCATCTGTTGAGGTGGATGTTGACGCTGAATGTGGTGAGGAGCCTCTCTCTCAGAGTGTACCTCCCCCTCAACCATAATTGGAGCTGGCTCAACAGCTGCTAAGGTCGATGTAGAAGCTTCTGGACCCTCTGCTGGAGTGGTGGAAGCAGCAGGAACAAGCTCGGATGTGGGATGGAATGACTCATTATCATCATCATCCAAGCCCTATAGGTCCTCTTCTACAAAGACACTCCTCCAGCTCCTTGTTACCTGCAGTCTCAATCACATTGCTTGCACAAGCGTTTGATTCATCAAAGGTTACATTGCAGGATTCTACGATGGTGTTAGTCTCCAAATTCAGAACTCTGTAGGAATGACCATGAGGGGTGTAGCCAAGAAAGATGCCATCGAAAGATCTCAACTCAAACTTATCAAGATTGCCACGCTTGAGAATAAAGCACTTGCAACCAAAAACACGCAAATGAGAAACTAATGGCTTCCTCCCAGAACTTAGCTCATAGGAAGTCACACAAAAAATTGAGCGCAAGAAAATCTGATTGGAAACATAGCAAGCAGTGCTAATGGCCTTAGCCCAGAACCGCCTCAGAGTCCTATGCTCATCAAGCATCGTCTGGGCCATTTCCACCAAGGTTCTGTTCTTTCTTTCGACCACACCATTCTGCTGAGGGACACGAGGTGTTGAAAACTGATGCTCAATACCATGCTCAAGATAGAAAACATCAAAGGAGGAGGTCTTGAACTCGGTGCCATTATCACTACGAATTGCTCGTAATGCACCAAGAAGTTCCTTGAACAACCTCAAAGCTAAGCTCCGAAAGTGATGAAACACTTCATCCTTGCTGTCAAGAAAGTAAACCCAAGAGTAGCGAGAGTAGTCGTCAACAATCACAAGAACATACCACTTCCCACCTGCTGAACGAACCCGAGAAGGACCACCAGTGTCCATATGAAGCAGCTCTCTAGGACGTTCTATCATCACCAAATTGATTGGTGGATGAGAAGCGGCAATCATATTCCCATGATGACAAGGAGCACAAACCAAATCCTTATCAAATTTGAGCTTAGGCAATCCTCAAATCAAACCTAGGCCACTCAAGCGACAAAGCAAGTCAAAGCTCATGTGACCTAGTCTCCTATACCATTTCCAAAGCTCAGAAGAAGATTGAGCAAACAAACACTTGTGAGAACCAGGAGAACCGACAAAATCAACCTGAAAAACTTTCCCAATGCTAGAAATTCCACAAACCAAAGAGCCATTCAAATCAAGAACACAAGAAGCATTTTTCTTAAAGCGCACTTCCAAACCAACATCAAGCAACTAAGAGACAGAGAGGAGATTGTACTTGAGATGCTCAACCAAACCAACATCCTTGGGAGTGAATTTTTCATTTACCTTTACTACAACTCTTGCCATCACTCTCCCTCTCTTGTCATCTTCAAAGGTCACATACTCCTGGCGCTTCGGGGGAGTGAGGCTGGAGAACCACTTTGCATCTCCGGTCATGTGGCGTGAACACCCAGAGTCCATCAACCATTTGTTCGCCAGGCCTCCACCTACTGCCTACAAAGAATGAGAGGGAAAGATCGATGACTCAGTGCTAGGGTTAGAAAGAAAACTCTTGGGACGCCAGCACTGAATCACACGACCTGCAGGGGTTATCACAGTTCTTTGCACATTACCAGTCAAACACGTGGGATGAGAACCACGATGGGGAAAGCGTGGCCTGTCAAAGCGTCTTGACTCAAACCTGATGTTGTGAGGATAGAAATCATCTGTGTGAAACCCAAATCCACGCGAGCGACGCTCACCACAATGGGGAAAACATGGGGTGCCAAAGCGCTACTGCGCAAAGCCTCTGTTTCGTGAATCAAGGCCATATGAGGAATGACCCTGTCCATGATAGGCACGAGAAAAAGAGCAAGACTGAAAACCATCAAAATCATCATGATGCACATTCCTAGTTAACTCAGCTTGCATCCTCTCAATCCTCTTACATCTATAACAGTACTCATCCAAGTGACCCTTACGACCACAGAACATGCAAATGTAGACAATCTCATGTTTAAGCTTAGCTTGCATAGTGGGTTTGGGTTTTGGCTTCTCAGCTTGCATTAGGTTGAAGGAAGGATTCGGGTTAGGTGGGTAGTATGTGTTAGTGGGTTTGATGGACTGTTCCTCATCCTTGTAGCTAGATCTAGGCACAAACTTCCCCATATTCTCACTCTCCTTGTCACACCTCTCAAATCCCAAGCCCAAGTTGTAAGTTGACCTACTGGCACTTTCTTTGACTCTTGCTAAGTCACTCTCAATCACTAGGGTTCTTTGGAGACGAGAGATGAGATAGTCATTTTCTTGGGTTAGAATTTTGTTTTCCTCTCTAGTGAGTGCAAGCTTATCCTTAAGAGAGCCACACACTACACATGGTGGTGGGAGAACTTTCGAGCGAGTCTCATCTAGCAGCTTGGACTCGAGCCCTTTGACTTTGAGGGTTTGAGCTTCCAACTCATTAGTGAGCTTTAAACATTTCTGACATGCACCCAAAAGAGTTGGTCTAGCTTTGAATTCGTCAAGCTCTTTAAGGGCACTCTCAAGCTGACTGGCAACTTGAGCATGCCACTTTCCCTCTGTGCAAGATCATTCATCACAGCTTGACAAGACACACTCAACTGTAATGTCATCTTTTGCAAGCTTAGACCTAAGTGAAGTGATTTCATACTCAGCACTCTCCAACTTAGTCTTAAACTCTCTATTCTCATGAACAACGTTGCGAAGCTATCATCTTGCATGAGCAAAACATTGCGCAAATAATCAAGTTCAAAAGAGAGCTCATCAAGAGTGGGAGGTACCTCGGTTGTGTTGGAGTCGGAGCCAGAGTCGGTGTCATGGTCGTTCTTTGCCATGAAGCAAAGCCCGATGAAGTCGTCCTTCATCTTGACTCGTGGCTTCTCAGCCTCCTCCTTCGAGCTTGTAAGGCCTTCACTTGATGTGAGGTCGACATCGCTCAAGGCGGCAACGCAGGCGCGTGCAATGGCCTTGGCGAACTTCTTGGAGTTCTTGCCTTTCTTGTAGAAGTGGTTCTTCTTCTGCTAGAAATCTTCAGTGTTGTTGTCATGGTACCCATACTTCTTATTCTTCTTGGGTCAGCTAGCGATGAAGTGTCCAAGGTCACCACACTCGAAGCAGGTTCTTGAACCACCTCCTCTTCTCTCCTTCCGGTTGTTGTAGAACTTCCTGAACTTCCTTGTGAGTAAGGGCAGCTCCTCGCCAGGAATGCACTCCATCTGTTGATCGGAAGCTGCAAAAAGAGAAGACAAAGCAAACTCCAAAGAAGACTTGTCAAGTGAGGGGTTAGTTCCATAAGAAGCACCACTGTGACTACCCTTCTGAGAGCTAGAAAGCAAAGCCATGCTAGAAGTAGGATTAGCAAAATTAGAACAAGACTTCCTAGACAGTTCATGAGAATTTAACTTGCTATACAGCTGCTCACAGTCCAGGGTATTGAAATCAGCAGTTTCTTCTAGTGCAGCAATTTTTACCCCCCAAGCATTTCCATCAAGTGAATATAGCAATTACTTAGCTCTATCATTATCATAGTAGACAAGGTTACCACAAGCCCGCAAGTTGCACACAATGGCCTCAAACCTACGAAAGGTGTCATCTAGTGACTCACCAGGTTTTTGTGCAAAGGTTTAATACTGTCTATTGTAAGAATCCTTACGCATAGACTTCACTTGATTGGTATCTTCATGGTACGTGCAAAGCTTTGCCCAAATGGCATGTGCAATATTAAGATGAGCAACATGATCATGTTCATTCCTACCTAGAGCAGAAAGTAGGATATTGACAGCTTTGGAGTTGTTTTCATACCTGGTTAACTCACCTACAGGCACGGTGTTGAGGTTGTCCGGTATGACGTAGTCCTGCTCCACGGTCTCCCAAATTGCACGTACTTGGCTTAAGAGATAAGCCCTGGTCCATGACTTCCAGTAGGGAAAGTCGTGATGAGCCCATGGCTCATCGAGTCATTAAAACTACGTATTCTGAAAACAAACATGATTTTACACATATTGTAGAACATAATGTGTCAAAATACTCCAACATTCAGTTTGGATCTTTGAAAAATATTATGAATAATGAAGAGCAAAGTGAGAATTTGCCAGCCAGTTATTCTATGAGATGCAATGTTTTCATTGGGACCAATCTGAAGGTTGAGGAAAAGAAAGGAGAAACAAAGGAATATGTTATGATTGGATCAATGGTTGTGCCACTTGCGAAAAGTAAGGAACATATATTGGTATTACATGCATTCCCAAAGGTATGCAATACTTTATTTTCAAAGTCTACACGGTCTCAAGTCCACCCAGTCACGAAATCAAAAGATATGGAAACTCAAAATTAGTTCGGACTCGGTTTAGGATCAGCCAGACAGGTGCGGAGTAAAAGTAGCATAACTGGGCCATACGGAGCCGAATTGGGCTGAGTAAATACTCGTTGGAAAGATAATTTGATAACCTTTCCAACGGATCTGGCACCATAGTCAAATAAATTCCCTAGCGGTCAAAATAATCAAAACAGTGCTGGGTTGTGTTGAGTCCGAGTCTGTTTTTAGTGAGTTCGAGTCGAACCGGGGTGTTGGCTGGCTTGCGTGCCATATAGCCTAGGGCCAGCGCCCCTGTAAGCTAGGATGTCATTGTATTGTGTTTTTGGTTGTGGTGTTCTCCAAGAAACCCTAGAGGTGTTGCCCTCCTCTACCGGTTGCTGCCGCTGATTTCTATCGGTTGCTGAAGTGCGTGATCAAGTGATTCTTCCCTTGGGTGCGTGCTGGAACTTGTGGTTCCCATCTCCAGATCGTGCTTGTCTAAGTAACGGGTTGGAGAGTTTATCTCTATTGGTTTGCATCTACATCAAGTTCTTGTAAGCCGGTATTTTCCTATCGTGTTCTAGCTGGTTTATGATTGCTATTGGACAACAAATCTGTGGTGTCTATTTTATTGTGATTGCTGGATTATTGAGCTTGAGATTGTTGTTCTATCTATTCATAGCTGAGATAACAAGTTTTAATACCTATATATACTTGCTAGTACTTGCTGTACCGTGAAAGATTGGGACAAAATCCGGACACCATCGCCGTGTCCTTATCATTTGGTATCAGTTTTGCCAGGTTGCTCACGGTAGTTGCTGCTGATTTGTGGTGATGAATTCCTATCATTTTGACCTATACTTGAAGTTTGTGCCGATACTATATACAACAGGTTCTCGATCTGAGTATTATGAGTGAGAGGATGATATAGAGGCTTTCTATAGGATTGGTGAATTGCCACTAAACCAATTAGTAAATTTGGCAAAACAAACATTCTCCTTTGCTATTTTGCTATGGTGGAGGCAATTGCAACAAAATCTAGGGTACCAAGATGATGACTATTGCACATCTTGGGCCGCGATGAAGTCGGAATTACGACACCGATTTGATCCCCCACTTGTGTCGAAGAAGAAGATTGTTGAACTTGAGTCCTTCGATGTTCCAAAGCTAGATTATGATACAATTCATCATTGTGTCAAGGAGGCTGTTAATGCTATTTTGTCCAAACCCAAGCTAGCTGAGGTGTGTTCGAATGTGCACAAATCAAATGTAGAATTGAAAGTTCTTGAGTCTTCTTGTGCTGATCAGGTTGAACCATTAATTGAAGCTGCAGATGATCATATGGGTTTATCTTTGATGTCTGAGGAAGTAAATTTAGATGGTGTCATTGCAGATGTCAAGGGGCAGCGCTGTAATTTTTTTCATTCAGAGTGCAAGATTAAAAAGAAGGTATGCAAATTAATTGTTGATGGTGGAAGTTTCAATAATGTGATTAGTTCAGATTTGGTACATGCATTATCTTTATCTACATGGCGGCTTCCTACACCTTGTTACATGCAATTGATGAATAAAAGTGGCATGCTGAAAATTACCCATAGTGCCAGAGTAAAATTTTCAGTAGGAGATTATGTTGACACTATGGATTGTGATGTGTCACCGATGAGTGCGTGCAATTTGTTGTTAGGAAGATCATGGCAGTTTGATCTTGATGCAACACATGGTGGTCGTTCAAACAATTGTTCTTTCGTGCATAAAGGTGTTCGTCACATTCTAAAGCCAATGAAGGAATGTGATATTAAGGTTGAGGTTTTTGTTGCTGCAACAAAGAAGAAACATGGTGCCGATATTACCTCAAAGCTGAGGACGGCTTTGTTTCAAGGGGGAGAGAATGATGTGGTAGTTCCTGCTGTAACAAGAGCACCTAGTATTTCTGAAATTCTTTCAGTTATTGCTCCTGAACATTGTACCATTCATTGTGATTTGGTTAAAGATGAATTACATGAAGGGAAAAATAATAGTGATGCAAATAATTGTCTAAACAATGCTATTGGTGTTGATCTGAACAGGAAAGGTGCTCGTCAAATTATGTCAGAGCCGAAGACGGCTTTGATTCAAGGAAGGGAGGATGATGAGCCCATGGCTCATCGAGTCATTAAAACTACGTATTCTGAAAACAAGCATGATTTTACACATATTGTAGAACATGATGTGTTAAAATACTCCAACATTCAGGTTGGATCTTTGAAAAATATTATGAATAATGAAGAGCAAAGTGAGAATTTGCCAGCCAGTTATTCTATGCCATGCAATGTTTTCATTGGGACCAATTTGAAGGTTGAGGAAAAGAAAGGAGAAACAAAGGAATACATTATGATTGGATCAATGCTTGTGCCACTTGTGAAAAGTAAGGAACATATATTGGTATTACATGCCTTCTCAAAGGTATGCAATACTTTACTTTCAAAGTCTACACGGTCTCAAGTCCACCCAGTCACGAAATCAGAAGATATGGAAACTCAAAATCAGTTCGGACGCGGTTTAGGATCAGTCAGATAGGTGCAGAGTAAAAGTAGCATAACTGGGCCATATGGAGCCGAATTGGGTTGAGTAAATACTCATTGGAAAGATAATTTGATAACCTTTCCAACGGATCTGGCCCCATTGTCAAATAAATTCCCTAGTGGTCGAAATAATCAAAACAATGCTGGGTTGTGTTGAGTCCGAGTCTGTTTTTAGTGTGTTCGAGTCGAACCGGGTTTTTGGCTGGCTTGCGTGCCACATATCCTAGGGCCAGCGCCCCTGTAAGCTAGGACGTCATTGTATTGTGTTTTTGGTCGTGGTGTCTTCCATGAAACCCTAGAGGTGTTGCCCTCCTCTACCGGTTGCTGTCGCTGATCTCTGTCGGTTGCTGAAGTGCGTGATCAAGTGATTCTTCCCTTGGATGCGTGCTGGAACTTGTGGTTCCCCATCTCCAGATCATGCTTGTCTAAGTAATGGGTTGGAGAGTTTATCTCTATTGGTTTGCATCTACATCAAGTTCTTGTAAGCCGGTATTTTCCTATCGTGTTCTAGCTGGTTTATGATTGCTATTGGACAACAAATCTGTGGTGTCTATTTTATTGTGATTGTTGGATTATTGAGCTTGAGATTGTTGTTCTATCTATTCATAGCTGAGATAACAAGTTTCAATACCTATATATAGTTGCTAGCACTTGCTGTACCGTGAAAGATTGGGACAAAATCTGGACACCGTCGCCGTGTCCTTATCATTGTCTCCATCAAACATCCAAAGCTTGACCGCACGCTTCTCCATGTCGCCATCGGAATCACAAAACCGGTGAAGGTCAACTAGTGATCAAACCGGCTCTAATACCAATGGAAGGACCGAGAAGGCGAACAGAGGGGGGGGGTGGGGATGAATGGGAGCCAATAACAATTCTTCACAAGAACTTGGCCTATGTCCCAATTACAATCCAAGCCAACCTCTAACCCGATCAACAAGGCTACACACACCAACCTGTGATGTGCTAACCCTAGGAGTGATCAACTACAGCAGCGGGACACAACGGAAACAAAAGGGAACAGCAAAGACTTGAATCAATGAAAGAGGCACACACAAGTCACCATACAGGACTACCATCAGCAGTGCCGATTGGCACCATCGACAGTGCCGGTAAAGCCCATCGGCAATGCCGGTGAGGGATTCTCAAACGCAGTAAACAGAGCACATCGGCAGTGCCGGTCTGGCCATCGGCAGTGCCGGTGCGGGGTTCGGACTCAAGGCACTGGTAGTGCCGGTCGTGGCATTGGCAGTGCTGATCCGAGTTCTGACCCACCGGCAGTGCTGGTCCTGGTCGTCGGCAGTGCCGGTCGACCCTGACAGAACAGAAAAAGGTTTTGGGATTAGGCAAAAACTTGACCAAAACCTAATCAAACGAACTCCAAATGATGCATTTTTTGGATCAATGAATCATCAACACGTCATGACCCTAATCCTAGAAGATCCACTCCAAATGATGCATTTTTTGGACCAAGGAATCATCATGAATTTCAGATCTTGTGCCAACAACACCAAAAACAGAAAACTTGAGAAATCCCTCAAATCGAAGATGCTAGAGCTACGGATTCGGTCAAGGACCTATGGAGATTTGTTCTAGCTCATCATTGCACCAAGTTTCCTATGAAATCCGTCCCAAAAACTTGTCCAAAAAGGAGATCAAAAATTCCCATGAAAATAGCTTCGAAAATAGAGAAAAAGGGAAATTCGGAAATCAGGGAGAGAGGAAGATCTTGATCACAAAAATAATTCTCATATCATAGAAACATACTTACAAGATCCATGGATATAAGGCTAGGAAGCCACCCTCTTTCTCCCACTATTTAGAAGAGCAAGAGATGTCTCTCACACACCCACTACTCTCCTCTTTACAGATAAAGCACTCTCCTAGCATATGAGAAGAAAAACCTAGCAAGGCTAATGGCAAGTGAGGCACCTCTTACACCAGCCCTACCTCTCCTTATATAGGCCTAGGGATTGTCCACATGACCACTCTACCCTTGACCTACATAACATTGCCACCTACCACCAGGGGCAAACTTGTCCATCTCTCTCCTGATCACCCGAACGCCCTTGGGCCCTTCATGACTTTGCTTCTCCTCCAAGCCAGCTCCGTGATGGTGCTACATGCACAACCAACCACCACCACAGGTTTTGAGGCCCAAACAAGGAAACCGCCTTGCACGCTTCTCAAAGCATGACTTCTCGATGTCGACGCATGTCACCTTGTTCTGTTATCCTGACCACCGGCAAGTCTCTCCCGGTCCCTGTCCATCCGGCCCCCTTATCACTTGCACCGGCATCCCGCTTGCCTTGACTTGGTCAACACGCCGTCTTCATCACCACCACGGTTTTGAGGCTCAACCGTGAAACCGTCTGTGCTTCTTGCCTCTCCACGTGTACGGTATGCATCACCCTTGACTCCACTCGGCCTCCTGATCGTCTGGCCCCAAGTCTCCAACTTGTGCCTGATCCTCACATCGTTGACTGCCAAGTCGACTTTAGTGACCTACACATCATGAGACAAGCAAACACACTTCCAAACTCCTGCAACTTCTCCAACACCTCACCAACTCCGGTTAGTGAAACATCAACATGTACAAACCCATGCAACCCTCAAATCCCCGTATTTCAACTCAAACACCAACAAGCTCAAGTCAATTACTCATCACATATTGTAAACCATGGCACATATCCACATGGTTTCTCACACATACCCCAACACAAGATGGGTAAGTGTAAACCAGCACAACTATGTTACTAAGTCATCCTCAATCTATAGCGGGGCTCATTGGCATTTTATAACCTTGTCATAAGCGGTTGAAGTCTAGAACGGCTAGTTTAGACATTGTCATGCAATCTCCTTTTTAATTATGAGTCCAAGGTTTTTGTAATACTGCATAAGATTGAAAAATCTTCCCTCTTGGTGCAATCTCCTACTATGGCTCTCATCTCTCAAAGGGTCTATTTCCTTACCAAATGCTCATCCTACTTTCTAAAAGTTTGGCTTAAATATGTGGAGCTTGGTAGGATGTCACATTTAGCATGCATATATTGTTAAGCTAAGAGATGACCCTAGCGAAAGATATTGCACTTCCTCATTCCAATGATTTAGAAATAATGTCCAGGGGAGAGGGGGAGAATGAACTCATGCGATGGATTTTGCTAACACAATTGCAAAGGTCATGGGTGCAGATTTATCCCAAAGACTAGAATTTTGGTGCTAGAGACAAAAGATGGTCCTTTATTTTTGCTCAAAGAAATATTTTATTTTTGTATGAACCTTGAACCTTTTTGATATAGCACATCCATGAGAGCTGATAATTTTTTTCTTTCATTCTTTCTTTGCTTCTTTTTTTTCAGCTCCCATGGTGTAAAGAGGCTAATTCAATGGTTCAAATATTTTTACAAACTTATTCTGAGCAATTGGGTGGACCATAATCTTTTAATAGGATCAAAGGATCGCAAAAAGAAAGATTTTTGGTTGGCATGATTGGTGAAGTGGATGCATGATTCCAACATGGAAACTGCATAACCAACAATGATTAATTTGAGAACTCAAAGATAACGCGAAGGAAAATGATTGGCTTTGGAAGCGTAAGTCCCTCATAGAGATTAAATCTTAACTAAACTCAATGCATGCATAAATGGCGTAGGCATGATTTTGCTACCTAATATTTGGCCATGGTAGGAAATTATCTTTCATAGGGAAGATGTGCACCAAGTAGGGGGTTTTTGTTGCAGCATGGTTGAAAGAGATCTTTGGACTCTAATCATAAGGAAATCACAGACTCATCCAAAACATGCCCTATCATAAACTCCAACAACTAGACTTGATGTTTATTAGCCATTTTGCACCCACTAAAGCAGAGAGGGACTAGTGTTATCATCATGCCGGTCTACCATTACCCACGAAAGGTGAGGAGTAGAGGTTGTATACTTGAGACTCAAAAGGAGCTAATAGAGTAACTATTCATCATTTGCATAGGCGAGATAAAGACCAAGTTCTCAAATTTTATTTATAAAGGGAATTTTTTTTGTTCTTTTTGGCTATGCAAATTTTTTGAGAACTTTTAACATTTTTTGAGAACTTTTAACATTGCATGTCTTTTGAAACCTAAGAGTCATCTTCAAGTGATATGGAGTATGGAAGCAACTTCACACTTAACAGAACACACATAAGTTTCAATTGTTGTAAACATCTCTACAGTATCCTAATATGTTCAAGTGCACAAGATTTGTATGTTCACAAAGTTTGGTAACCAAAATCATTTTTGTGTGATATATGCAAATATTTTTTTAATGCTGATGGATATTAATGTTGACTAGTTTACAAATTTGAACGATGTTATCAGAATGAAAATGATGCACGACGATTTTAGAGGATTTTAGAAACAAAAATCAATTCATTTGGACCTTATATGACCAATCAATATGTGTTTTAGTTGTTAATTGCAAATCAAAAATAAAAATGTACTGTCTATCAAGAAGTGGGAAGAACTGGAGATGAACTAGGACACTGCATGACATGTGGGGCCAACAAGCATCGGCTGCGAAACAGCCCGTCGAATTTGCAGCCTTAGAAATTTTGAACATGAAAGGTCAGTAATACTCTGACTCAAAATTTTCGGCTCTCATTACTCAAGGGCATAACTGCCAACTCCTGTTGGGCCACCACGGTCGAATATATTCTCTCTTATTGCCCCGAAAATTCAAATCATTGCTCCCCCACCTCCATACCGTCACAGCGCACCGGATCTCTGCATTCTCCACCTCGTTCTCCTCAAAGCCATCGCACTGGACCTCCGCGTCCACGCCGTCACCATGCACCAGATCTCATCATCATCGTCTTCACTGTCGTCCACGCCGTCGCCCAAAATCAGAGCTCCGCCTCCTCCTCCACCTCGTCCACACCGTCGCTTCGCTCTGGATCTCCTTCACCTTATCATCGACCTCTTCCACATCGTTGGGGCGCACCGGGCGTCCTCATCCTCCTCCTCCATCGATTGCCTCATCTACTATCGATTCCGCACCTCATCCATTACCTTGCCTCGCCAGATGGGAAGACACAGTTGCAGACGATAAGGAGGCCACGGACGTCGCGTAGTGCAAGGTATGATGAATAGGGCTACAGATTTTATAGGGTTATAGATTGCGTCATTAGTTTAGCATAGTACAATCTAACACATAAAATTTGTTGACAACTTTAAGAAACTCTAGTAACTGATTATGAGTGCGAGCGTGAGGCTAGTCTCGTGGATAATCTTAGAAGAATGGCTGATTAGGGGTTTCATGATTTAGCAGCATCTCTTAGACTAACCTCAAATCCATTACCAGAAGGATCTGACTCATCAGATTACCTTATTGAAGCTGAAGAAAATGTTCAGTGGGATGATGATACAGACATAGAGTTGGAGGTGCCCTATACTCTTGCAATCGAGGTAGATGTTTTGCTTATTCTGGTGGTGGTGGGAAAAACTGATTTCTTCAGTGCGTTAGCTTGCACTTGTCATTAGCATGCATTATTGTTGTATGAAACACTTGTCATTAGCATGCATTATTATTATATGACACACTTCTCATTAGCATGAATTACTGTTGTATGACACACTAGTCATTAGCATGCTTTACTGTTGTATGACACACTTGTCATTAGCATGCTTTACTGTTGTATGACACACTTTTGTATGACACACTTGTCGTTAGTATGCTTTACTGTTGTATGACACACTTATCATTAGCATGCTTTGCTGTTGTACGACACACTTGTCATTAGCATGCTTTACTGTTGTATGACACACTTGTCATTAGCATACTTTACTGTTGTATAAAACAGTTGTAACAAATATACTTTTCCTACATCAGGCTCCTCCTATACAAACTAGGTGCTGCAAGGTCTGTGCAACAAGGTCGAAAGGCAACATTGACATGGCTGGCCCTGGAGGCACTTGAATGAAAAGATTTAGGCCAGCCAACCCATCAAAAGCCGTTGGCGGTGTGAGAACAAGGTCATCCAAAAGACTACAAACCAATGACCAACACCAACACCAGCCTACAGCAACAGAGGAGCCTAGCACTGAAGGTCCAGAGGGGAACCCTGAATCAGAAATTCCTGCTAGCCCTATTCATGACTGGAGACCTCTAGAGCACCTTGATGATGTTGTTGAAGAGCAGCATGATGATGTTGTTCAAGAGCAGCTTGATGATGTTGTTGAAGAGAATCAGCAAATCAAGGTTGGTAAATATCATTAGTATTCTCAATCTTTCATTTATATAAGCAAAAATATAACAATTGAATGTGAACTTCGCAGCCTCAAGGAAAACTAGGCGGGTGAGGGGCCATACCAAGGGAGTTCTACTCAACCGCATGACTAGTTCTATGGGGTGAAAGCTACATATCTATGTTCTTGAGGCCTTGTCAAGGCCCCATCAACCTACACAAGATGCCATATTTTCTTCCGAGGCTAGAGTTATTATTAGGGATCAAGTCCCTATCTTGCCCCACATGAAAGATTACAAGAATACTGAGCACTTTGACAGTTTTGTCATGAGGCTTTCTGTAAGTGCCTATACTACACCCTGTAGTTTTAAAATGAACTATGACAATCAATGTAACTCACAAACAATTTCAATTGACATGACTAGGGGAGGTTGGTGATGAACAAGGACAAGGCAATAGAGAATGCATGTTCTACTGTTCACATCTATGGTACGTCAGGCCTGCTACAGGTTGAAGTAGACTTACTCCAACAACATCCTCGCTGATCAGATCAGAACCTCGTCCCCTATTCCTTCTATGTCTGATGAACAGTTGTGCCAGCTTGTTGAGAAGTGGTCAAGTGAAAAGAACAAGGTATTGTTCTTCCTAAAATTCTCTTTTTACATGGTATTCCATTCTCCATCATTGACGCAGTCTGTCTTGCCATTCTGCTTTAGGAACCTGCTAAAAAGAATAAGAGAAACCGTGCCAAAGTAAAGTATCATCATGCAACTAGATCTCCCTGTTATGTTGCAGACATTCAGGAATATGTAAGTCTAACAAGCACTAAGGACATTGTCTATGCTTTATTTTCTGTTAGTTTGACAAGCACTTTTGTGTTAATGAAGCACAAGGGTGGCCAGGCAGCACAGCAGCATGAAGGTCTGGAAGGACTAGAAGGAGCAAGAGAAGAAGATGATGATGAAGACGAGCTCAATGCGGTCGAACTGTTCAAGGTGTGCCATACCAGCAAGAAAAATGGCATTACTCCTATGGCAAGAGAAGAAGTGGTAAGGCTCGTTACAACCATATCTTCTTCTCTATGTGTGTTGCCAAAGATGTCCATTGCTATTGTCCCCCTACACATTTCATTTTGAGTCTTTGACACTATCGGTAATCTATTTTCCTCTCCAATTTGCAATCGTCTATGGACACTATGTAGGTAGACGCTCTTGCTAATGGGGAGCCACTAGTGCATAGTACTGAGGTTGTCTTGAAGGTTCTGGCCCAAAGCAGCTGCACTAGCACTTTTCTGAGGAATGCTGGTCTATCACTAAACCATCACGAGACAGAGGCTGAGCAGGAACTTCATGAACAACTTGCTGCTGAAAAATATGGTGCGGCTTCTCTTTCTGTGGAACTGGATGCACAGAAGAAGAAGGCTAAAGCTGCTGATGAAAATTTCAAGAAGGAACAACAGGAGTTCGAGGAGTACATAAAGAGGGTAGAAGAGAACAATACTCTCCTTTGACAAGTCCTCAGATTGAGTGGTGCTAGTAACTCCTCTCAACCTACAGTTGCCTCGTGATCCTGTGGTGATGTGTGATGACCTCTGATGCATTCTAATGATCTGTGATGAACTTCTACGATGATTTGTGATGAACTCTGATGCATTCTGATGCATCAAGTGTGTATGTGATGGGTGATCTCATTCTCTGTGGATGTCTCTTGTGTATATAGTTCTGTTGATGTTTCTTTGTGATTCTATTGATTTTCTTTGTGTGATTCTATTGATGAAAATGTTGTTGTTTCTGTCAATTTGAGAGCCAAAAGATGGCCCTTTTGGAAATGCGCACGTGGTCCAGTCGCATCTGGACATGTGGCGGCTTTGCGATGTAACACGTGGTGCATTTAGGGCAAAACACATGTCAACCCATGAAAGAGAGAACATGGCTCTCTGAGAATGAGATACATGGCGACCTGAGAAACAGACATGTGGCGCCCTACAAAAGAAACATGTGGCTATGTTTCAATGAGACACGTGCCGCTCCAAAAAATGGACATGTGGTGCTCTAGGAACGGGACACGTGGGGCACGCCCAAGACGACACATGGCGCCTTCAAAATGGACACGTGCCACCCTATTAACACGCCACATGGCCTCCTCGGCTACTAACATGTGGCACTATTTGGACGCAGCACGTGGCGCTTGTGAAAGGGGACGTGTGGCGATCCTAGGAGGCAGCACGTGTCGCTCTGCAATGACGACACGTGTCCTCGCCACATAGACTTGCCACATCATGTGCCAGCATGGTTAGTGCCACGTGAGCTTTCTACATCGGCGCCATGGTGGCGCGAAGCCTCTTCAATGATGTTTTTATTCACCATCATAGGAGTGAAATCTATTCTGTCACACAAAAAGGTTTCATCGTAAAAGGGTAGTCTTCTATCACGAATGTGACGATACATCACGATAGGTCTTCTCTGATGGCAGGTCTATTACGAATCAAAATTCATCATAAAGTCATCACAAAAAGTCTTCTATGACGAAATTTCACTCTGCTGTGACAAAATTAGAACATCATTGGTTTGCACATTTCTACTAGTGTTTCAATTCCTCTTTCATGCACAATAAAGCCTAGAAATTGGCCATCCGATGCGTCAAAAGCACACTTCTTAGGGTTTATCTTCAAGCCATATCTCATGGTTCTCTCGAGTGCTTCCCAGAAATCGGCTATATGATCTTCTATTCTTCTTGATTTAACCACCACATCACCAATATAAATTTCCACTAACCTGCCAATCAAGTCATGGAATATAGCTCTCTGATACGTGGCTATAGCATTCTTCAATCCAAATGTCATAATGACCCATTCATATAGTCCGATAGCCCCAGGACACCTGAAAGAAGTCTTCGGTATATCTTCTTCTGCCTTGAAAATCTGATTATAACCAACATTGCCATCCAGAAAACTGGCAATCTTATGCCCAGCTACACCATCAACCAGAAGATCTGCTACTGGCACCGAGTAATCGTCTTTACTAGTGGCTTTATTCAATAGTCAAAAATCAATGCGCACCCTCAACTGCCCACTCTTCTTGAACACAGGCACAATATTGGAAACCCACTCTGGATATCGACAAGGTCTGATGAATTTAGAATCATCTAATCTGGTAATCTCAGCCTTGATCTCATCATAAATCTTCGGATCTATCCTTCTCGGCGGTTGGTTGTACGGACGATATACATGTTTTGTGGGAAGTCGATGTTCAACAAAGGATCGACTAAGACCGGGCATCTCAGAATAATCCAAAGCACAACAATCCTGATACTCCTTTAACAATTTTATTAATTCAACTATAAAATCTTCATCTAATTTCTTACAGATAAATGTCGGTCTGGGCTTGTCGCCATCCCCTATATCGACTTACCTGTAATTCATCGGCTGACATAAATCATTTCCCTAACATGCCATCTTCTAACTACAAAATCCGTTGGGGCACCTATCAGAGAAAACCTTTTGAATTTGACTGGTCCACCACCTCAAGACCCTGCGTAGTAATCTTGACGAAGTCTCCATCCTAAACCTTGCCAGACAGGCACTCCATGTCATCCGCATGCCACGGTGCTAAATTGGTCGATGCAACATTAACGGTTTCTGAGAAACCATGTGGATATGTGCCATGGTTTGTAATATATGATGAGTAATTGACATTTGTTGAGTTGGTGTTTGAGTTGAAATACGGGAATCTGGGGATTGCATGAGTTTGTGCATGTCATGATTTTGACTAACCGGAGTTGGTGAGGATGTTGGAAAGTTTGCAGGAGATGGGAAATGTGTTTTCTTGTCTCATGATGTGTAGGTCACTGGAGTCAACTTGGTAGTCAACGGCGAGAGAATCGGGCACAAGTAGGAGACTTGGGGCCAAACGATTGGGAGGCCGGGTGAAGTCAAGGGTGATCCACACTGTACACGTGGAGAGGCAAGAAGCATGGATGGTTTCGCTGTTGATCCTCAAAACCGTGGGTGGTGATTAAGACCGCGGGGTTGACCAAGTCAAAGGTGATCGAGCGTCGGTGCAAGTAGAGACTTCCAATAGACCGGAGGCGGGAGAGACTTGCCGACGAGGAGGATCTTGGGATGAGGTGACACGCGTCAAGATCAAGAAGTCGCGCTTTGAGAAGCATGCAAGGTGGTTTCCTGGTTTGGGCCTCAAAATCGGTGGTGGTGGTTGGTGGTGCACGTGGCACCATCGTGAATCTTGCGTCAAGGCAAAGCAAAGTTGTGAAGGGCTCGTTGGCGTTCGGGCAAAGGAAAAAGAGTTGGACCGTTTTGCCCCTAGTGGTAGAAGGCAATGAGTTATAGGTCAAGGGTAGAGTTGTGTTGGACCCTAGGCCTATATTAGGAGAGGTGTGGCTGGTGGGAGAGGTGCCTCTTCCCATTAGCCTTGTTAGGACTGCATTCAAAGTGCTAGGAAAGGTCTTCATGTAATAGAGGAGAGGAGAGGGTGTGTGAGAGACATCTCTTTCTCTTCCAAATAGTGGGAGGAAGAGGGTGGTTTCCTAGCCTTGTATCCATGGATCTTGTAAGCATGTTTCTATGATTTGAGAAGTATTTTTGTGCTCAAGATCTTCCTCTCTCCCTAAATCCCGAATTTCTATTTTTCTCTATTTTTCGAGCTTTTTTGTGGGAATTTTTGATCTCCTTTTTGAGTGAGTTTTTGAGGCAGATTTCTTGGGGGTCTTAGTGCTATGATGAGCTAGAACAATCCTTCGTGGGTCCTTGACCGAATCAAGAGCTCTAGCACCTTCGATTTGAAGGATTTCTCAAGTTTCCCCTTTTTGGTGTTCTTGGCACAAGATCTAAAATTCATGATGATTCCTTGAGCCAATCGAGTGGATCTTCTAGAATTAGGGTCGTGATGTGTTGAGGATTCGCTGGTCCAAAAATCTCATCATTTGCAGTTCATTTTATTTGGTTTTGGTCAGGTTTTTGCCTAATCCTGAAACTTTTTTCTTTTCTGTCGGGGTCGATCGGCACTGCCGGTGGGTGAGAACTCGGATCGGCATTGCCGATGTCATGACCAGCACTGCCGGTGGCTTTAGTCTGAACCCCGCACCGGCAGTGCCGATGGCCAGACCAGCACGACCGATGCGCTCTGTTTACTGCATTTGAGAATTCCTCAACGGCACTACCGATGGGCTTTACCGGCACTGCCAATGGTGCAAACCGGCACTGCCGATTGCTGTGATCGACACTGCTGATGGTAGTCTAGTAAGATGACTTGTGTGCGCTTTTTTGACTGATTCAAGTCTTTGTTGTTCTCTTTTGTTTCCGCTGTGTTCCACTACTGTAGTTGATCATTCCTAGGGTTAGCACATCACAAGTTGGTGTGTGTAGCCTTGGTGATCGGTATAGAGGTTGGCTCGGGTTGTAATTGGGACATAGGCCAAGTTCTCCTGGAGAATTTTAATTGGCTCCCATTCACGCCCCCTCTGGTCGCCTTGCTCGGTCCTTCAATTGGTATCAGAGCTGGTTTGATTACTAGTTGACCTTCACCGGCTTTTTGATCCGAAGGCGACATGGAGAAGCATGCGGTCAAGCTTTGGATGTTTGATGGAGAGGACTGTCCCTGATGGAAGTCATGGACCAAGTATTATCTCTTAAGCCAAGGACATGTAATTTGGGAGATCGTGGAGCAGGACTACGCCATTCCGGATGACCTCAACACCGCACCAGTAGGTAAGTTAACCAGTTACGAAAACAACTCTAAAGCTATCAATATCCTGCTTTCTGCTCTAGGTAGGAATGAACATGACCATGTTGCTCATCTTGATACTGCACATGCCATTTGGGAAAAGCTTTGCACGTACCATGAGGGTACCAATCAAGTCAAGACTATGCGTAAGGATTCTTATAGTAGACAGTATCAAACCTTTGCACAAAAACCTGGCGAGTCACTAGATGACACTTTTCATGGGTTTGAGGCCATTGTGTGCAACTTGCAGTCTTGTGGTAACCTTGTATACAGTGATAATGATAGAGCTAAGAAATTGTTGTATTCACTTGATGAAAATGCTTGGGGGGTTAAGACCCTGGACTGTGAGCAACTGTATAGTAAGCTAAAATCTCATGAACTGTCTAGGAAGTCTTGTCCTAATCTTGGTAATCCTGCTTCTAGCATGGCTTTGCTTTCTAGCTCTCAAAAGGGTAGTCACAGTGGTGCTTCTTATGGAACTAACCCCTCACTTGACAAGTATTCTTTAGAGTTTACTTTGTCTTCTCTTGTTACAGCTTCCGATGAACAGATGGAGTGCATTCCTAACGAGGAACTGTCCTTGCTCACAAGTAAGTTTAGAAAGTTCTACAACAAGCAGAAGGAGAGAAGAGGAGGTGGTTCAAGAACCTGCTTCGAGTGTGGTGGCCCTGGACACTTCATCGCTTACTGTGCCAAGAAGAAGAAGAAGGCTGGGTACCATGACAACAACATAGAAGATTTCAAGCAGAAGAAGAACGGCTTCTACACGAAAGGCAAGAACTCCAAGAAGTTCACCAAGGCCATTGCACGCGCCTGTGTTGCCGCCTTGAGCATTGTTGACCTCACATCAAGCGAAGGCCTTACAAGCTCGGAGGAGGAGGTTGAGAAGCCATGAGTCAAGACGAAGGACGACTTCACCGTGCTTCATGGCAAAGAATGATCACGACACCGACTCTGGCTCCGACTCCGACACAAGTGAGGCCGCAGGTGGAGGCTTGGAGAACAAATGGTTGGTGGACTCTTGGTGTTCGTGCCACATGACTGGAGATGCTAAGTGGTTCTCCAGCCTCACTCGTTTGAAGCATCGGGAGTATGTGACCTTTGGAGATGACAAGAGAGGGAGAGTAAAGGCAAGAGGCGTAGTAAAGGTAAATGAAAAATTCACTCTCAAGGATGTTTGTTTGGTTGAGCATCTCAAGTACAATCTCCTCTCTATCTCTCAGTTGCTTGATGTTGGTTCGAAAGTGCGCTTTAAGAAAAATGCATCTTGTGTTCTTGATTTGAATGGCTCTTTGGTTTGTCAGATTTCTAGCATTGACAAAGTTTTTCAGGCTGATTTTGCTGTCCCTCCTGGTTCTCACAAATGCTTGTTTGCTCAATCTACTTCTGAGCTCTGGAAATTGCATAGGAGACTAGGTCACATGAGCTTTGACTTGCTTTGTCGCTTGAGTGGCCTAGGTTTGATCTGAGGATTGCCTAAGCTCAAATTTGATAAGGATTTGGTTTGTGCTCCTTGTCGTCATAGGAAAATGATTGTCGCTTCTCATCCACCAATCAATTTGGTGATGACTGAACGCCTTTGAGAGCTTCTTCACATGGACACTGTTGGTCCTTCTCGGGTTCGTTCGGTGGGTGAGAAGTGGTATGTTCTTGTGATTGTTGATGACTACTCTCGCTACTCTTGGGTTTACTTTCTTGAGAGCAAGGATGAAGTGTTTCAACACTTTTGGAGTTTAGCTTTGATGTTGTTCAAGGAACTCACTGGTGGATTACAAGCAATCCGCAATGATAATGGCACCGAGTTCAAGAACTCCTCCTTTGATGCTTTCTGCCTTGAGCATGATATTGAGCATCAGTATTCAGCACCTCGTGTCCCTCAGCAAAATGGTGTGGTCAAAAGAAAGAATAGAACTTTGGTGGAAATGGCCCGGACAATGCTCGATGAGCATAGGACTCCGAGGCAATTCTAGGCTAAGGCCATTAGCACTGCTTGCTATGTTTCCAATCAAACTTTCTTGTGCTCAATTCTTAATGTGACTTCCTATGAGCTATGCTCTGGGAGGAAGCCATTTGTTTCTCATTTGCGCGATTTTGGTTGCAAGTGCTTCATTCTCAAGCGGGGCAATCTTTATAAGTTTGAGTCGAGATGTTCCTATGGCATCTTTCTTGGCTACACCCTTCATGGCCAATCTTACAGAGTTTTGAATTTGGAAACTAACACCATCGTAGAGTCCTGCGATGTAACCTTTGATGAATCAAACTCTTGTGCAAGCCATGTGGTTGAGACTGTAGATAACAGGGAGATGGAGGAGAGTATCTTTGTAGAAGAGGACCTACAGGGCTTGGATGATGACGACGATAAGTCATTCCATCCCACATCTGAGCTTGTTCCTGCTGCTTCCTCAACTCCAGTGGAGGGTCCAGAAGCTTCTACATCGACCTCAGCAGCTGTTGAGCCAGCTCTAACTATGGTTGAGGGGGAGGTACGCTCTCAGAGAGAGGCTCCTCACCACATTTAGCGTCAACATCCACCTCAACAGATGATCGGTAATCTCTATGAGAGGACAACAAGGTCAAGGTCTGTACATCTCGCCTGCTTTATTAATTCTCTCTTTGTTGCCACCTTTGAACCTCGGGATGTTGGACACGCATTAGCTGATGAACATAGGGTTAATGCCATCCATGAGGAGTTGGAAAACTTTGAGAGAAACAAAGTATGGACCCTAGTAGAGCCTCCTGTTGGTGTCAATGTCATAGGAACCAAGTGGGTTTTCAAAAACAAGGCTAGGCTTATTGCCCAGGGTTTCAGTCAAGTGGAGGGCTTAGACTATGGGGAAACCTTTGCTCGTGTTGGACGCATAGAAGCCATTAGGATCTTGCTTGCATTTGCTGCCTCTAAGGGCCTTAGACTCCACCAAATGGATATCAAGAGTGCTTTCCTAAATGGCTTCATAGAGGAAGAGGTTTATGTGAGACAACCACCTGGCTTTGAGCACCATAAATACCCAAATCGTGCGTACAAGCTTCAAAAGGCTTTGTACGGGTTAAAGCAAGCACCTAGGACATGGTACGCTAGGCTTAAGACCTTCTTTCTAGAGTGCGGGTATGTCATGGGGTGTGTTGACAAATCCTTGTTCACTCTAAAGCATGGCAATGACTTTCTAATGAATTAGATTTACGTGGATGATATCATATTTGGAGGTTCCTTTCATGCTCTAGTGTCTAGATTTCAGGAAGCTATGGAAAGTGAATTTCAGATGTCGATGATGGGTGAGCTCACCTTCTTTCTTGGACTTCAAATCAAGCAGTGCAAGCAAGGCACCTTCATACATCAAGCCAAGTACACGAAGGATCTCCTAAAGAAGTTCGACATGGTCAATGTGAAGCCGTTGTCAATACCAATGTCCTTAACAACGGCACTTGACCCTGACGAAGACTATGAAGTGGTGGACCAAAGGGAGTACAGGAGCATGATTGGCTCCCTCTTGTACCTGACGGCAACAAGACCCGACATACACTTTGCATTGTGTCTTTGTGCTTGCTTTCAGGCATCTCTAAGGGTGACTCATCGCAAGGCTGTCAAGCGCATCATCAGGTATCTCAAATACACCCTTGAGTTCAGTCTTTGGTACTCAACATCTTCATCTCTTGATCTCATTGGGTATTCGGATGTGGACTTTGTTGGGTGCAGAATTGATAGGAAGAGCACTTCTGGTACTTGCCATTTCTTTGGTACTTCTTTGATCTGTTGGTCTTCTCGTAAGCAGTCGAGTGTAGCCTAATCCACCACAGAGGCTGAGTATGTTGCAGCTGCTAGCTGCTGCTCACAAATCCTATGGATTGTGTCCATCATGAGAGACTATGGGTTAACCTTTAAGGGTGTTCCACTCATGTGTTATAACTCTAGTGCCATATGCTTAGCCATGAACCCAGTCCTACATGGTAAGGTCAAACACATAAATGTGAGATTCCACTTCCTGAGAGATAATGTTGAGAAGGGAGATATTGAGGTCAAATACATCGACACCAAAAACCAATTGGCTGATATCCTTACCAAGCCCCTAGATGCTTTGAGATTTGCTTTTCTTCGGGGGGAGCTTGGTGTTTGCTATCCTTATGGCATCATTTGAGGGGGAGTTGGTGTTCTCTTGTATATATGTATCTTACCTTTTTGCATTGCATCTCATTGGTAGATGAGCTTTGATTCTTATGCTTTCTTGCATTTCTCTTTGCTATGATAGAGCTTGAGCTAAGTTGTGTGGATGTGATAGTAATCTCTCATGCTTAGATTTTCTAGATGGCTTGTTATAAACTCTTTTGAGCGACATGCTGATCTTAAAGGTAAATTTAGCTTCTTGTGAACCTTATGAACTAATCTTGTTAAGACTTGCTCACCATGTGTATAATTGCTCTTATCCCTGTCAAAACTTGTGTTGAGGCTAGTTTAGAGGATGTCTTGGCTTTGGCACCTTGTGTTTGCGAGATGGAAGGCTTTGCAAATGTTTAGCTCATGATGGAACATTGTGGGAACGTGTGTTCCTTTTGCCGCAAAGGCATGCTCTTTTGTCGTGTGAATAAATCATGAAAAATCTGCTAAGTGCTTTAATCAAAATAATTCTAAAATGCTAAATCCAAACACTGTGACTTGAGTCCTCGGGGTGTTGGTCGTACCCAGTCATGCGACCCTCCGCATGGATAAAAGAACACATGAGGATAAACAATAAACACTTGATCAAATGAGTCTTTCTTGCATATGTGAGCGTTGGTAAAGCTCATTTTCTGCGAATGCTTGCTGCCTTGGTTGAGATGGAGACTGGATAGTTTCTTTTGATTCACTTAATACTTGTTTTGCCTTGGATGGGAGTACTTACACATGTGGTGGTAATTTTCTCATGATGAGCAAATTTGATTCTATCTAAGCTAGTCAATCTTTTTGCTTAGCTTGTATAGCTCTTGGTGTTTATGCCTTGCTATCTATTTTTGGTCTTTGTATGATGGTGAGCTATTGCTTTTACACTTCTTTTTTTTTTTTGAGAAACATTGCTTTTACACTTAGAGCCATGAAGTGTGAAAGCAATACCATACCATTGCTTTTACACTTCAGGGCTCTATATTTTTTATTAGCACTGTTAGTTGCCTATCCGCATAATTATTGAAGCTCCTTAGCTTTGCATCTTCATGTATTGTATGTTTGTTCGTTTGCTTCTTTGATGAGTTCATTGCCAAAGGGGGAGAAAGTTGTGGGTCATGCATATATAATGCTAAGAAACTTAAAGTGATCCATTTTGCATTACATGAGATCTACCACAAATTGAGGGGGAGCATATCATGTCCTTGAGCATTTTCTTGCGCTTTTCACATTCTTTGTGTCTCAAAACACTGTCTTTCCCAACTCTTGGTTTTGTGATCCCTATTTTGCTCGATGGCCAACTTTTCACCTTTTCTTTGGGTTTGGCCATTTGGATGTGCTTATTCGGCTTCGTATTTCAATCTCTGATCTTTGTGCATTTGGTGTTGTCAATGTACTCATCAAGGGGGAGATTGAGAAACCATGTGGATATGTGCCATGGTTTGCAATATGTGATGAGTAATTGACATTGGTTGAGTTGGTGTTTTGGTTGAAATGCGGGAATCTGGGGATTGCATGAGTTTGTGCATGTCATGGTTTTGACTAACCGGAGTTGGTGAGGATGTTGGAGAGTTTGCAGGAGATGGGAAATGTGTTTGCTTGTCTCATGATGTGTAGGTTACTGGAGTCAACTTGGCGGTCAACGGCGAGAGGATCGGGCACAAGTAGGAGACTTGGGGCCAATCGATCGGGAGGCCGGGTGAAGTCAAGGGTGATCCACACCGTACACGTCGAGAGGCAAGAAGCATGGATGGTTTCGCGGTTGAGCCTCAAAATCGTGGCTGATGATCACGACGGCGGGGTTGACCAAGTTAAAGGTGATCGAACGTTGGTGCAAGTAGAGACTTCCAATGGACCGGAGGCGGGAGAGACTTGCCAACGATGGGGATCATGGGACGAGGTGACACGTGTCAAGATCAAGAAGTCACATTTTGAAAAGCATGCAAGGTGGTTTTCCGGTTTGGGCCTCAAAACCAGTGGCGATGGTTGGTGGTGCACGTGGTACCATCGCGAAGCTTGCGTCGAGGCAAACAAAGTTGTGAAGGGCTCGATGGTGTTCGGGCGAAGGAAAAAGAGTTGGACCGTTTTACCCCTGGTGGTAGGTTGCAATGAGTTATAGGTCAAGGGTAAAGTTGTCTAGGATTTTAGGCCTATATAAGGAGAGGTGTCGCTGGTGAGAGAGGTGCATCTTCCCATTAGCCTTGTTAGGACTTCATTTAAAGTGCTAGGAGAGGTCTTCATGTAATAGAGGAGAGAAGAGGATGTGTGAGAGACATCTCTTTCCCTTCCAAATAGTGGGAGGAAGAGGGTGGCTTCCTAGCCTTTTATCCATGGATCTTGTAAGCATGTTTCTATAATATGAGAAATATTGTCGTGCTCAAGATCTTCCTCTCTCCCTAAATCCCGAATTTCTCTTTTTTCTATTTTTGGTGCTTTTTCGTGGGAATTTTTGATCTCCTTTTTGAGTGAGTTTTTGAGGCGGATTTCTTGGGGATCGTAGTGCTATGATGAGCTAGAACAATCCTTCATGGGTTCTTGACCGAATCAAGAGCTCTAGCACCTTCGATTTGAAGGATTTCTCAAGTTTCCCGTTTTTGGTGTTCTTGGCACAAGATCTGAAATTCGTGATGATTCCTTGAGCCAATTGAGTGGATCTTCTAGGATTAGGGTCGTGATGTGTTGAGGATTCGTTGGTCCAAAAATTGCATCATTTGGAGTTCATTTTATTAGGTTTTGGTTAAGTTTTTGCCTAATCCCAAAAAAATTTTCTGTTCTGTCGGGGTCGATCGGCACTGCCGATGACCAGGACCGGCACTGTCGGTGGGTCAGAACTCGGATCGGCACTGCTGATGCCACGACCGGCACAGCCGGTGGCTTGAGTCTGAACCCCGCATTGGCACTGCCAATGGCCAGACCGACACTGCCGATGTGCTCTGTTTACTGCATTTGAGAATTCCTCACCGACACTGCCAATGGGCTTTACCAGCACTAGCCATAGTGCCAACCGACACTACCAATTGTAGTCCAGTAATGTGACTTGTGTGTGCTTCTTGGACTAATTCAAGTCTTTGTTGTTCCCTTTTGTTTCCGCTATGTTCCGCTGCTATAGTTGATCATTCCTAGGGTTAGCACATCACAAGTTGGTGTGTGTAGCCTTGGTGATCGGTTTACAGAGTGGCTCAGGTTGTAATCGGGACATAGGCCAAGTTCTCTTGGAGAATTTTAGTTGGATCCCATTCACCCCCCCCCTCTGGTTGCCTTGCTCGGTCCTTTAGTTTCAGTGGCTGGGACCACTTCTACTTGATCTCCGATCCACCAGACAAGAGACTGGTGCATAGTTGATGGTATGCAACAATTCCAATGTATCCAGTCATGGCCTAGTAGCAAGCTGTAGGTCCCTTTTCCGAAAATAACGAAGAAAGTAACCAACAAAGTTTTACTGCTGATTGTAAGCTTGACATTCAGAACACCCTTAGCTACTGCAGTACGACCGCCATAATCTCTCAAAATCATTTTAGTATCAATCCAGTCTTTATCAGTCTTACCCAACTTTCTAGCAGTGGTGATTGGCATAATATTTACTGCAACACCTCCATTGACCATTATCTTTTCCATCGGCATCCTGATAACAAAACCTTTTAAATATAAAGCCTTCAGATGTCGATGCTTGGACTCATCTTGTTTATCAAACACTACTTGTTGTGTGTCAAATACTAATTGAGGCACCACATCTTCATCAGCAAATAGTTCCTCTTCTGAAGCCATAAATTCCTAAGGAAGCATCATCACCATACCCACTGTGGCCTCATGGACTTGAACCTGTGACTTAACCTTAGGCCTCCATTCTTTTTTTGGAAGCTGATCATCATCTTCATCATAAAAGTATCGACCAACCCTTGTCTATTTGCAACGCATCCTCTGGACCCTACGCTTCTGGCTCCAAGAGAAAATTTCAGACGGACACCACTAATCATTCTATTCTTGCTCTTCTTGTAGCTCTGTATCAACTTCTTTATCAAAGTGGGTCTCTTTCTCTATCTTTCTAGCACCCAGATGATCAAACACTGACACACAGTCACGGCCATCCGTCGTACCCACCATCAGCTCATTTTGTTTGCTCTGCCGATATTGGTGCCAATGACCTCTCGAGACTTCTCGATACATTAGATCTGTGTGTCTACTGCAACCATGACAATTGTCAATCAAAAGAAGCTTCATATCATGGTCCCAGCAATACTGAGAGAACGGGCATTTTCAATGTGGATTGAATTGTGACTCCTTTGCCTCCCTGTCTCTCTTTTTCTAATATCTGTTCGTGAAGGCTTCCAAATTGTCGATACCGGCCATGTTAACATTCACAGTGATTGAATGCCTATCAATATTCATAGCCCCTTGGTAAACCTGATCTTTCCCTGCTCAATCACCGACTGGATCTGTCTCCTGAACACCTTGCATTCATTGGTGTGGTGATGCAATGAGTTGTGTCACTTGCAGTACTTCCTCTTCTTCATATCTTCAGCAGGTGGAATCACATGATTGGGTGGTAGCTGAATGTGTTTCTCTTGTAGCAACATATCAAAAATCTTATGGGCCTTAGTGATACCAAAATCATACTTTTCTTCAGGCTCATTCTGCTTTACCCGAGGACACAATAAAACATTCTTATTCCTGGTCCATTCAGCCATATCAACATCTTCCACTTCTTCATCGAAATCAGATTCATAATCATTTTAGTTGACTTGAACCAGCCTTGACTGTGCCCTTCGAGTTAGGTTCTCTTGAATCGACACCTTCTGCACGAACTGGGACATGCTTTCAAATTCAGCTGAGGGGAACTTTTCTCTTAGGGGCGCAACCAGGCCATTGAATGCAATCTCTGCCATCTATTTATCTGTCAATTGCAGACTAAAAAATTTGTTGTGCACCTCCCTAAATCTCTGCACATAATCATGCATAGACTCTCTAGCCTTCTTCCTTACAACAATCAAGTCCGATAGCCTATATCTCTCTTGTCTCAGCAAAGAAGTACTTGTGAAACTTCTTTTCTAGATCAGCCCAAGTAATGATGGAATATGGGGGCAAGGAAGCAAACTAAGAGAAAGCCAACCCGGATAGAGACGATGGAGACAACCTGATTCTCAAAGCCTCTGTAGCACCAGCTTCACCACATTACACTGAGAATTGGCTGATATGCTCAATGGTGGTAGTATTATCCTGCCTAGTAAATTTAGTAAACTCTGGCAGCCTGTATCGGCTCGGCATAGGAATCAAATCATAACAAGGAAGATACGGGGGCCGATACATGTAAGTTTGTGGCTTTGTCTTCTTCCCGAACTGCTCTCTCACCTCAATGATTTTAACTTCCCAATCATCAGGAAACACTGGCATTAACAGCACCCGATGTAAGACCAGATGCTGGTATCTCTAGAGCAGCCTGCGAAACATAATTAGCTAATGTGTGTTAGCCACCCAGTTCTCCTGGCAGCGCAGCTTGTGATGGTGTTACAAACATGCTTGGCTCCACATTTGGTGCAGTGTTGTAGGTAACATTCTACGGAGCTGATGTTTCCTGTCTATAGTGTTGCGGCTGTGTCTGTGGAGTTGTTCTTTGTAGAATTATCGTGTCACTAGATCTAGGTGATCGCCTTGCCGTACCACCATTGGTATTTGGAGGTTGGGTAGTAGCAGCAGGCGCTGGTCCTGAACCCATCGCTGGAGTTGAAGTGCTTGAGCTAGGCTGCTGCTAATTAGATGCTTCAATGGCCGGACGAGGAATATTTGTAGAAGCTCGGAAGTACATCGGCCCATGTGCAGGATCATCATATACGCAACCCTCCACTGTTTGTATGATCAAAGCCCTTAAAATATTAACCAATACAGGCGATTGGTGAATAAACGCATGATGTATGGCTATAGGAATCATATTGTTCAACGTCTCCTTATCGATGCTTTCTATGGACTGGCTGGCATGTAGATTCTCAGTCTCGTCAGTAATGATTAGAGGATCTAGCAGGTTCCCCTTCTGTATAATTTTGCCATGTCTAGTCTTGCTAAAGGCCCCCAATGGAAGGCTCTCAAACTGTGCTACTATTTCATTGACCTGCGTCTTCAATTCATCACGATTGACAGGCAACATATTTTCTTCCTTCAGATCCGCATTGATGATGGTGCTTGCGGCTCCTTCGGCATTCCAGTCATGATGCGAGGATTGAACTTTCTTGGTCCCATCGGGTGTGCCAAAAAGCGTGTTGACTCAAAAATCTACACGAGTGTAAGGTTCATGACCATTGAGGTCACCCCAAGGTTTGAATGTTTTGGTGATGAATGACAAACATGAAATATGACTAATGTCTGCACGAGTGTTGTGCATGTTGGAAACATCTTCTACTTAATGATGATCGTTGATAGTTGCCTTGGCAATGAATGACAATGACCACAAGCATGGAGCTTGATGAGCTTGATGGAGCCTAATGGTTGATGGAGATTGATCAAAGCTAAGGACAAGCTATGGAGCAGGTGTTTGGAACACTTCTCCAGTTGTTGGGGCTTTGAGTCCATAGAAAAAGTCGGACTATCAAGGGGGTCTAGGTCATGTCTCCTTAGGTCATGCTAGTCGGTGATGTGTATGGATGCTCAATGAAATCATAGGCACTAGGTGACAGTAGAGCTGTTGAGAGAAGCCGGGAAACAAAGTCAAGTGAGGACAAGGAGTTTCAGCTTCTGGGCAGAGAGACCGGACAATAGGTCAGGAGTGACTAGACTGTATGGTCATAAGAGGAAAAGGCAGATCAGAGAGAAGACTTTGCGAGGAATCTGTCTGCACTGAAGACCATAGAGATCAGAGGGTCCGGTCTACAGACCGGACAGTCTGATCTATATGGGTGAAGCGCAGGACAGAGAGGAAGCAACTTGGCAGCTCTCTAGAATCGACAGACATGAAGAGACTAAATGGTCCGGTCAGTATGAAATCATCTGCGCATAGCGAAGCCAATGACTCTAGGAGCTGTTGGAGGAGTGACCGGACGGTCTGGTCATGCAGTGACCGGACAGTCTGGCCAGTGTGTCCAGAAAGGTAATTTCGTGGAGTAACGGCTAGTTTGAGGTTGGAAGCCTATATAACTTCGTTGTTGGGATCTTGGAGACCTCTCTTGGCCAGTGCAATTGCTAGGAGCATTTGTAGGGAGCCAAGAGGAAAAGAGAGGAGCACTAGGAGAGTATGTTGGATATGTTGAGAGTGCAAGTGAGAGTAACTTGAGCATCTATCCACATCTAAGGCTATGGTGTCCATGAGGGTGTGATCTAGATTGTTACTCTTGGTCTATGGTGAGACCTAGACCAGTTAGGTGTCGATGATCGAGCCTATCGTGATTGGTTGTGAAGGCCATCACACATTTCTACACGGTTTGAGCCCGCTGTTGAAAGGGGCATCGCTATTGAGCGCCTGTGTCGGCTCGGGGAGTCTGGCAAGTTCTCGAGGGAGGTGATCTTGTGCCTTGGTGGTAACGGTGATGCAACTGTGTCTTCACTCCAGGAGTGATTGCGGGTGTGTGCGAGAACTCCACTTTGAGACAGGAGGGACCGGTACTCCGACTAGAGTAGTCCAACAAGGAGTAGTGGAAGGCGCCATCCTTCCGAGACCTCAGGAAAAATCATGAGCCATCTCTTACTCTACTCCTTACCTTAATGCATTACCTTTCACATTTACATACCGTGCTATTCATGCTTGTGTGCTTACCTTGCTCTAGTTGATTACCTTGTAGACTTGCATGAATAGGCTTCTTTACTTGCTAGTAGTGTTTAAGCGTCCGCATTTGATCACTAGCTTGTATAGGAGTTGCTTTGGTTTCATTGATTACCCAAGTATGTATCGTGCTTCCCATGCTTGTGTGCTCTAGTTCTTTATCTTGTAGATTTGCATGAGTAGGCTCCTTTGCTAGCATGTTGTGTGCTTCCACATATCTTTAATTACTAGCTTGCATAGGAGTTGTGTGCCTTGTGTGTGATCTACAAGTATGCATAGGATGCCTTTCCTATCATAGGATTATCTTCTTGCTAGTGTGATAACCACTAGAATTGTTTAGGAGTTGTCTTGAGTGGACAGTTCTTAGGAATTTGACAAATTAGGTACATACTTGTGAGTTCCTGATTCACCTCCCCCCCCCCCCCCTCTCTCGGTCACTCAATCCTTACAATGCGTGACCTGGGATATTTGGTTTACTCCAGTGCAAGCTCAATACGAAAACTAAGGCGTGCCAGTCCATTTTCCCTGCAAATTGACAAAAAAAACAAATGGTCAAATTCCCTAGGTCATCGGCCCTAGATAGGCCGATGAGAAAGCCGAGAGTCACTGCTCGTGAAACCCAGGCAATGGTTATAAAGAGCAAATAATAATAATAATTTAATCGGCTGATTGTATCGGCATATTGAACAACAAATAAATGAGTACAATACTGTAAAAACTAATGCCGATAATTCCTAGAATCAAAGATGCTATGATTTGCTCAGTTGATAATGTGAAATCGATAGATCTGATAGCTGGTATTGCAAATATGCCTTAAAACGATAAATCTAATCTATTAAATAAAGGGGACGATCGACTATCAAAAGTATGAGAACTATCGAGTGAAGTGCTATGAAGTCAATCGGACCGTATAACTTATTGGCTAAACTTTCTGATAGAACCTTATCGACTCTACCCACGATCAAATCTGGCCTAGTTCTATCGACACAGTGAGAGGTCAAAGTTGATGCAGCCTCGCTGGTTCGAGCAGATCGAACTTAATCGAGACAGTCCCCAAACAAAGTAAACAGATCTAGACACGTTCTGATTATAGATAAATTCAATAAAGTGACTCGAATAATAGATATAAATCAAGTTTGTAAAATCTACTAAAATCATAATAGATTGGACCAAACTGAGATAGTACCGTAATGCAAAGTCAATAGAACAGACGCGGTAAAGATCTAATTACCGAATAACTAGCAATTTCAGGGATGACAACTAGAATATCTAATTAATGAGAAAGTACTAGTTGAAGTCAATGAAATTACCGAAGGTGACTAATCCAAGCATATCGCCAAGATCGGAGCCGATGGAGCCCACGCGAGACGAGGATTTCATCGAATAGAAAAAGGGCCGCGATGCACAGAATTGTATTGAACGAAAGTGTTAACCTTTTTTATACAGATCCTATTACATAATTGTAGCCCGTGCAAGGAATTCTGACCTGAGTCGGTCAGAACTCTTCGGTTTCCAAATGAACAAACCGACTAGATTAATTCCTAAACAAAATCTATCTAAAATAGAAAACATAAAATAAACCCTATCCGGCCCACTGTATTCCCTACGGTCGTTGGACTTCTTTGACCTGGCCGATTTTCTCTCTGCGCCTGTGATCACTGAGCCCGGTCCAAATTCCGGTGCTGACAACCATACACGCAAGTTAACCACCATGATTGACTAGCATCTGGACGGAACTGACCTGATGCACTATGAGCATCTATTCTGTGCTCCCAGTGGTGCCCATGAGCGCCATCAAGCAATCAGAATGCCCCCACTTGCTCCAACCAATAGTAGCTCAACAAAGTCAGGAAAGCCACATGCAACCATGGACAAGAGGGCTCTTTCTGCGATCGTAGTCATTTTTGTCTATTGGATACAAACAATGTCAACATGGGCAGAGTCAACGTCACATCCGGTTCCAACAACCGAAACCAAATGCATTTGTATGCATGCCTAGGATCAAGTTTTCATGCACATAGGATAATTATAGTGATAAAAGAACAATATCTTTATTAAATCAATAATATTATTACAATAGTCCCATTGGTCAAAAAGAAAAAGGTTAAATTGCAGCGGTTAAAATAAGTGTAGGCGTCCTTAAGTTCCCATAGAAAGTCGACTGGAAGCCCGCAGTCAGAGAGCTCGCCTCCATTGTCTTCATCGACCTACCATCCTTCTCCTATAGCTAAGAAGCAATGTGGTATAGTGCAAGGGTGGAGTACATGTCGAACTCAGCAAGTGGGGGAAAAGATGACACAGGGCTATAGGAAAGAAAGGCTTATTGGGTTCATTGCATGAGCATTTAATTTCCTAAGCATCCTAATTACTAGGTGAGGTCATCCCAACCAACAATCCACAGGGTGCTATCGAAGAGAAGTCCAAATGCATCCACCAATCCCAGCCATTCCATCCCATAACCAACTAATCTTGTGAGGATCCATGCCGCTCTTGACCGTGACCATGACTGTCATGACAGTTTTCACTCTGTAGAGGTTGTACAACTTCCCCACGAGAAGCAATTTCATCCCCTATTTCTAGGTGACTAAATTTCCATCTTGTCGTGTCGGCCAAGCACTTGCACACTTCCTTTGGTGTGTGGCTAGGAGATCACTTCAAGGCATTTCAACGGCTTCTTCCAGCTTGTACGTGCCCACTAAGGTCTCACCATCTGGAAGTATGACCTTTACCCGAGAGGCCCCCTCTTGAGCCAGATGGTTCTAGGACCTTGTCCCTTAACCATACCTCTCATTGTGACTACTAGTGAACAACTGCATAGTCCCCTCCATCTTCACACGCACCAGCTGGTCTCCATCGCATACCGTGCCAGTCCGCGCCCATAACTTGGCTCGTGGTTGTACAGTTCACATGGGTTGCTGCTCTAAGAACCAATCCTTAATAAAACCAACCAGGGGACTACCGGTGAACCCCTGCATAGTTCCCGAATTGCTGATGAACCCCAACCACCGTTCCTATACCGATCACCCAAATCCTAAGCCATGTTGCTAATACAAATTAACATTCCAACCATGAAGTGACATAGTTCATTAATCAGGATTAATATTAACCCAACATCCCACAAGCAACCTAAGCATTATCTACGCGCAACCAGCCAACCAACTAGATCATGGTGAAAAAAAAAAAGATAAAGCAATACTAGGAAATCCTAACAATAAGTACCCATTCATTTGACACAAGCATGCAGTTCTAAAATAAACATTCATAATAGGTACAAAATGCATCAAGGACACTTGCCTGAAAATGGATGTTGCTGCTCAGGTCTTCAACTCATGCTCTTGCAATACTAGAAACAACTCGTTCTCTAATTAACATCATGCAGGCATGACATGCACAAAATCATATAAATAAACTAAGAAATAATACACCAAACAATAATAAACTAATATAAAAGCAATCTCAAAAGATAGTACGTGTTTCTACGATCACGTGAGCGCAAGAATTAGTTAAATCGGAGCTATGAGTAACACGTTATGAAGGTTTGAAGGTATAGGGTTAAAATAGTAAAAACAGACAGGTTTAGGAACCTAGAAGTAATTTCAGAGAAGTACATGGGCTAATTTGTAAAATATCAGGGTAATAATATAACTTGAGAAGATTTTAGGGGCTAAAATGTAATTTATTAAAAGTTTAGGGGCCTAAGTGTATAAAGATAGGACTAAAATATAATTAAAAACGTGTATAAGGGTGTTTCTATAAAATTTAGGGGCTAAAATGTAATTTAGAAAACATATAGGGGCTTTTCTATAAAAATATAGTGCTAAAAATAATTAAGAACAATATCAAGGGCCTAAATATAATTAATTAAATGTACTCCAAAAAAATTAGGTTGAAAATATAATTCAAACAGAGCGCAGGGGCCTATTTGCAAAAGCCAAGCAATACTGAGGAATTAAAGACATTTATTTTAATCTAAAATCCCCGTGGACAGGGTGCATGGTTCTGTGGACCCTTGGTCCACTGGTCCACAGTGAGCCAGTTACATACCTCGAAGGGGTATGTAATCTGTACACTCAGATTAAGATCCAAGGGCTAGGAATAGAGGCGGGGGAGAGATGGCCGGCGGTAGCCATTCCAGGCGGTGGCGCAGGAGAGGCTCGCCGGAGCTTCGCTCGAGTTGGTGGCGTCGGCGCTCCGGCAGCCGAAGGTCATAGATAAAGGGCTCAGGAGGGAGAGGGAGAGACGACAAGCTCACCAGCGAGGTCGCGTAGAGGGATTGAGGGTCGGAGAGGGGTTCTCGTAGACGATCGATGCGTCTCTGGTCATCGGCGGCGTCAGGTTGGGCCTTCGGATAGTGCGGTTCATCGCGGAGGGGTCCTGTAGGGGTGGAACAACTCCACCGAACTCAGCGCCACATCGACATCGTCTAAGGGTGGTGTCCTGGTGCGGTTCCTTGAGCTCGGCATGGGCGTCAATGGCGGTAGGACGACATGCAGCGGCGTTGGTACACGGTAGAGGGGGGCGAGGGGAGGAGCTTGATCGTGATTGGAAAGGGGGTAGCATGCTCGGGGGTTCTAAATTTATAGGTGGAGGCTAGGGCTTGGCCGCTATGGCTCGGCCAGGGAGCAGGGGCCGCCAATGTCATTCGCCTTCCAAAATCGGGCGACGGTGCGCTGATTATGAGGGAAGTCAGGGCAGGGGAGGCGCAACATGATCGCGGCAATTGTGCGCGGTGTTGGGGCTACACGGCCAGGCGGGCAAGGGCGCGGGAGGAAAGTGCACAAAGGGGAATTTTGCAAGTGGTTGGGGATGGCGGGAAGAAGTAGATGACAAGTGGGCCTAGCCTATCGATGAAAGAGAGAGGGCAGAGAGACTAGCGGGCTACCTGGGCCATGGCCTCATGGGCCGAGAGGGGGAGGGGAGAGAGAGGGTGCGGGGTGGGCCATATTGGCTAGTTTCAGCCCGTTGCTCTGGTTTTCTCTTTTTGTTTTCTGTTTTCCTTTTCTATTCCTATTCAAATTCCTATCCAAACCAAAATCAATTTCTATTTGACTTTTGAAAAATATTTTTGCACACAATAAAACCTAATGCATCTAATTCAGCTTGAATGCAACATGAAAAATATTAATAATCTAAATAAATTTATTTAATTTAGAAAACAATTGTTTTCCCTAAAATAAGTGATAACCCTCTATATAATTTAAGATATATTTTAATCCATTAGAAAGAAAATATTTAAATTAAGTGAAGTTGAGTCACAAACCAAAATTTGAAATTTGATGTGTGACAATATTACCCCTCTTAACAGGAATCTCCCTTCGAGATTCTGTGTGAGTAGCAAGAAAAGGTTAAGGGTAGGCTTCCTTTCATTACCTATCTTGAACTCAATGACTTTCTGCTTCTTGTATCGTTCATTTGTTGTCTTAATGGTACCATCCTTCGCAAGCTTCCTCCTTCCGTGACATGGATTTTTCTTCCATTGGTGTCGCCTCAAGAGTTGTTTGCTTGAATCTAGCAGTCGTGTGTTGCCCTTTCTCGTGAGAAGATCCCGGAGTTATGATTGTTGTTTTGAGGTGCCAGAGGTAAGGGTGAACCATCTTTGGTTAATGGCGTCATCTTGTCGATGCTACCTCCGAGGACCCTATAACGGTTGAGTTCAACTTCTCTTGGATTTGGTTAGGTCATAAGAGGCTTGGATAGAATAGAGTGAAGATAAGATAACAAAGACTAGAGAGAAATGATAACCCCAACTATATTAAAACTACGTATAACTAATGAAGCGATAACAAAACTAAACACTTTGCAAGCACACTAACACACAATCAAAGAACCAACACAAACATAGCACACGATTCTAGCGATTATTATTTTAAAATGGGAAACATCCTAAACCACGATTCTTCGGGAGGTCCTTCTTCATGTGGAGTGATGACCAATGTTTTGAGTCTTGTGAAAAGCTTTTAACTTTAACTTCTTGATCTTCATCTTTATACTAAGCAGAACCAGCTGGAAAAAAAATGTGTGCGGCCGGTTTGCAAACAGGCGTTGTGCGGACCTGTTCTGGATTCTTGCCATGTGGGCGGCGCTCCTCATCTGACGCTCAACATCAAAATGGCTTCGGCATGTCTCCTTGCGTCGCTCGGCTCCCAGATGCCGACGGCTCGAACTGATCGTCAGAGCCATCTAGGAATCGAGCCGGCGTAAAAACAAAAGAAACATAGTTCGATTAACTACACCAAAACTTCCCTAAAAAAAAAGGAAAAACAATGCCGCAACTTGGTGCCTTTCTGCCCTAGTTCCCTACAGAACACCGCGCAAACATGGTGAGGCTGCGGTGTCAAAGTCATGGCCGAGACGCTAATGCTTGATGCCGTCATGGAGGCCAATCCGCTCTGGTTCAATTCTGTGCGGAATATCATTCTGAACATTTATAAAGAAACTAGATCAACACGATAGCTTACACATGTCTTTCTTCTCTATGATGCAACTAGATACATCTATTAGTGGCTTAAATTTATGCTTTAAAATTATGATGGCAGTGACTGCTTTGCAAAGATCAGTCTGGAAGCCATTAATTTAAGACCTTCGTTGGAGATGATACTCTCGCGAGCATTTCATCGAACTGCAGTTGCGCCTAGGAAAAAACAATGCAGCACGTCTGAAAGATGATAACCGCGTCACGGTGGCGTGATAGTGCGGAAGCCCGGGAGGCTCTCTCATACGCACCGCTCGACGACGAGCTGAATGCCACGCGCGTCGAGGTGGGAGCAGCAGGTTAGCAAGTAGCAACGCAGAGGCCAAGCACTTCGATGTTTAGTTGCATGCTGCACTTGTTACGGCGAGCGCGTGTATCTGGAGCGTACCCGTGGTTTCATTGAGCTTCTGCCATCGGCGAAGGCACAGCCACATCAGAGAGGCAGAGGTCGAGCGCGCTGGATGAGGGAGGCGGGAGCTGCTATGGCAGCAAGACGTGAGCCGAGCCGTGAGCTTCACCTGAGAGCCAAAGCCGAGCATCACAAGGAGGCGTACGGGAGCCGTGTTGACGTTTCGCGTCGGATGGAGAGTGTCACCCACATGGCAAGAATCCGGAACAGGTCCGCACGATGGCTGTCAACGAACCGGTCGCACGGAATTTTTTTCAGAACCAGCTTGTCCAACCTTCCGTGTAATTCTTCTTTTTCATGATAGCATAAGTCGGCCAAACTAATATTTGAAAAGGGGAAGGAAATAATAGCAATAATATTTTGTCAATCTTTTGAGAACAGACAAGTAAAGAGAAGTAAGGAGAGACGATAGAAGAATTCTGAAGATGTAAAAGTTTTTCAAATATTACTTTTGAAAATAGAACCTATGGAATGGTCATTCTATCTAGACTTGCATCCAACGATTGATATAGCTCTGATACCACTTGTCACACCCGGTTCCAATGACCGAAACCAAATATATCTGTATGTGTGTCCAGGATCAAGTTTTTACGCACACAGGATAATTATTATGATAAAAAAATAATCTCTTTATTAAATTAATAATATTATTATAATAGTGACACGTAGGTCAAAAAGAAAAAGATTACATTGCAGCATTTCGACCGGAAGCCCGCAGGCCTAGAGCTCTCATCCATTGTCTTCATCGATGTACAATCCTTCTCCTATAGCTAAGCAGCAATGTGGTATAGTGCAAGGGTGAGTACATGTCGTACTCAGCAAGTGGGAGAAAATATGACATGTGACTATAGACAAGAAAGGCTTTTTGGGGTTCATTGCATGTGTTTTTAATTTACTAAGCATCCTAATTACTAGGTGAGATCATCCCAACCACCAATCCATAAGGTGCTATCCAAGGCAAGTCCAAATCCATCCACCAATCCTAGCCATTCCATCCCATAACCAACTAATCTTGTGAGGATCCATGCCACTCTTGATCGTGAACACGGCTGTCATGACAGTTTTTACTCTCTAGATGTTGTGCACATTCCCCATGAGAAGCAATTTGATGCCCTGTTTCCAGGTGACTAAATCTCCATCCTATCGTGGCAGTCAAGAACTTGCACACTTCCTTTGGTGTGTGGCCAGGAGATCAATTCAAGGCATTTCAACGGCTTCCTCCAGCTTGTACGTGCTCACTAAGGTTTCACCCATCGGGAAGTATGCCCTTTACCCGAGAGGCCCCCTCTTGAGCCAGATGGTTCTAGAACCTTGCCCTTAACCACACATCCCCTTGGGACTACCGGTGAACCCTTGCATAGTTTCCTTTGTCTTCACACGCACCAGCTGGTCTTCACCGCATACCGTACCAAGCCCTGCCCATAACTTGGTTCGTGGTTGTACGGTTCATATGGGTTACCGCTCCAAGAACCGGTCCTTAATAGTGATTCAGGTGAACCGTACCAACCAGGGGACTATCGGTGAACCCCTGCATATCCCCGAACTGCCGGTGAACCCCAAGCACAGTTCCCCTACCGATCACTCAAATCCTAAGCCATGTTTCTAATAAAAATTACCATTGCAACCATGAAGTGACATAGTTCATTAATCAGGATTAATATTAACCCAACCTCCCACAAGCAACCTAAGCAATATCTACCCACAACCAACCAACCAACTAGTTCATGGTGATAAAAAAAAGATAAAGCAATACTAGGAAATCTTAACAATAGGTATCCACTCAGTTGACACAAGCATGCTGTTCTAAAATAAACATTTATAATAGGTACAAAATACATCAAGGACAATTGCCTCAAAATGGATGTTGGTGCTCAAGTCTTCGACTCATGCTCTTGCGATTCCAGAAACAGCTTGTTCTCTAATTAACGTCACTCAGTCACGACATGCACACTATCATATAAATAAACTAAGAAATAATACACCACACAATAATAAACTAATATAAAAGCAATCTCAAAAGATAGTACGTGTTCTACGATCATGTGAGCGTAAGAATTAACTAAATTGGAGCTACGAGTAAAAAATTATAAAGGTTTAAAGGTATAGGGTTAAAATAGAAAAGATTGACAGGTTTAGGGACCTAAAAGTAATTTCAGAGTAGTACAGGGGGTAATTTATAAAATAAAAGGGTAGTAATATAACTTGAGAAGATTTTAGCGGCTAAATGTAATTTCTTAAAAGTTTAGGGGCCTAAGTATGGAAAAACAGGACTAAAATATAATTAAAAACATGTATAGGGGTGTTTCTGTAAAATTCAGGGGCTAAAATATAATTTAGAAAACATATAAGGGCTTTTCTACAAAAATACAGTGCTAAAAATAATTAAAAAAGATCTGGATCCTAAATATAATTAATTAAATGTATTGTAGAAAAATTAGGTGTAAGGTATAATTAAAACAGAGCGTAGGGGCCTATTCGCAAAACCCTAGTAATATTCAGGAATTAAAGACATTTCTTTTAACCTAAAATCCCCTGTGGGCCCTTGGTCCACTGGTCCACGGTGAGCCAGTTACATACCCCGAAGGGGTATGTAATCTGGACACTTGGATTAAGATTCAAGGGCCAGGAATAGAGGCGGGGGAGGGATGGCCGGTGGCAGCCATTCCAGGCGGCGGCGCAGGAGAAGCTCGCCGGAGTTTCACCGGAGTCGGCGGGATCGGCGCATCGACAGTCGGAGCTTAGAGATAAAGGGCTCAGGAGGGAGAGGGAGAAACAGCGAGCTCACTAGCGAGGTCACATAGAGGGATTGAGGGCTGGAGAGGGGTTCTCATATCATCGGCGCTTCTTTGGTCGTCTGCGGCATCAAGGTGGGCCTTCGGGTGGCGCGGCTCATCGCGGAGGGATCCTTTAGGGGCGGAACAACTCCACCGAGCTCGGCTGCACATCAGCGTCGTCCGGGGGTGGCCTTCTGGTGCGGTTCCTTGAGCTCGACATGGGCGTCAATGGCGACAGCACGACGCGTGGCGGTTTGGAACGCGGCAGAGGGAGGGAGGAGCTCGATCGCGAGTGGAAAGGGGGTAGAGTGCTTGGGGTCCTAAATTTATAGGGGGAGGCTAGGGCGTGCCCACTGTGGCTTGGCCACAGAGCTGATTTGGTGGGAAATCGGGGCGACGGTGGCGCCGATTTGGTGGGAAATTGAGGTGGGGGAGGCGCGATACGATCGTGGCAATTGCACGTGGTGTTGGGGCTATGTGGCCAGGCGGGCGACTGCACGGGAGCAAAATGCACAAAGGGGAATTTGGCAAGTGGTCGGGGATGGCGGGAGGAAGAAGATGACAAGTGGGCCTGGCCTGTCGGTGAGAGAGAGGGGGCAGAGAGGCTAGCGGGCTAGCTGGGCCGTGGCATCGTGGGCCGAGAGGGGGAGGGGAGAGAGAGGGTGCAGGGTGGGCCAAATTGTCTAGTTTCAGCCCATTGCTCATGTTTTCTCTTTTTCTTTTCTTTTTTCCTTTTCTATTCCTATTCTAATTCTTATCCAAATAAAAATCAATTCCTGTTTGAGTTTTAAAAAATATTTTTGCACACAATAAAACCTAATGAATCTAATTCGGCATGAATGCAACATACAAAATATTAATAATATAAATTAATTTATTTAATTTAGAAAATAATTGTTTTGCCTAAAATAAGTGATAACCCTCTATTTAATTTAAGATAAATTTTAATCCTTTATAAAGAAAATGTTTAAATTAAGTGAATTTGAGTCACAAACCAAAATTTAAAATTTTGGGGTGTGACAGTCAATGAGAGTATGAACCGAATCCTGGCTAAGGAGTTCAAACCCCTAACATTCCAAATTAACATTTTTGACGGATCCATTAATCAACAAATAAAAGGGGCGACCTAAAAATAGGATACAGATCAAACACAAAGCACAATTGCACTGCTCTCTCCATTAGCTAGGTGTCCAGCCAAATAGAGCAGCTAGAGACTAATTGTGCAATGCCAAGAAGGCTTGGGAGAACAGCTAGGCATATTCATCCTGAGCCTGCTTGTCAATTCCTTCATTTGTGCCAATAATGTCCAAGTTTCTCATTGTTTGTTTTACTGACCGTCTAGACATCTCGCCCATCTTATATTCAACACCGACTCCTGCCAACCGGTAACTGTGCCATCGAGTTATTAAAAATCCCTTGACGTCACCTACAGGAGGGTGAGTAGGCATTCCTAAAAAATTAACAGAACTCGCTGCGAAATTAAAACTGTCAAAACCGGATGCTCCAGTTTAGCAAACTGGACCCTCCGGTTTTGTCTGAGAGCTTTGAATAAAAAAACTAAGTAAAAGAACAAACCAAACTATAAAGATAAGCAAGGTAAGACAACAGCCACAGGAACCACCCCAACTAGATTCACAAAGAATCTATCTAAAAAAATGAAACTCCAAACCAGACCCTAAAGTTTGGTAAACCGGACACATCGGCTTTTCCAGCATAGAAAGCAATAGTCAAGCTACTCTCAAACTAAGCAGCCAAAAGAAGCATGCACTTTACCAAAAAGGTAACAAGGCGTATAAAAAATAGATTCACCAAGAATCTACACAATTTAGCCGCTACCGAAACCGGACCCTACGGTTTAGAACATTGGACCCTCCACTTTTCACGGGACAGAAAGAATAAAATAGGTATTACAGCGCCCCACTAAGTTCTATGAAACTTAATAGATTCTAATAAAGCACACAAGATCTACCACATGTAGCCACAAAGGAGACAAGCACAAGTACTCATGCGAAATAGTTAATCACAATAAATAAAGCAAGAACTCAAGAGAGCAAATCAAGTGAAGCATATGGAGATTTGTTTGTTGAAGTTCAACAACTTGCTCTCAACTTGTCTACATCTCCGGTGAAGATGCTTGAGCTGCTCAACAGCATGCTCCAATCCGCAGCCGCCTTCCCTGATCCAGTAACTTTGCTTCTTTTCTTGCGGAGGCGAAGCGAACCTTCACAAACTTTCCCAAGGCTCACAACAAGCTTGGGAGCTCTAGGGTGATGCCTAGCCATCTAGGAGGCTTCACTTTCAAGAGTAATAAATGCTTCAGGGATTAGCAACTCAATGCTCAAATGCTGAAGTGTGGGATCTTCTCTTTTATCCTCACAATCTCAATCTCTCTCAACCCAATGCTTAGGATTTATCACAAATCACTCAAACCTCACAAAGAGGAGTTTGGGGAGAGCCCTACAAGGCTTTGGATATATTTTGTTTGTGCATCTCATCAGCACTCTCCGGAGGAGGGGGATAGAAAGTATTTATACTTGTCTCCCAAAAACTAACCATTACACTGAACCAGCCTAAACCGGTCCCTTTGATTTCATGAACGAGCCGTTTGAGATTGAACGCCAAATCGGTCCTTCCGATTTGGTTAACCGAACTCTCTAGTTTTCTCAGAGAAAGAGAAACTAGAGTTTTGTATGGTTATTGTGTTTCTCTCATCTCACTAGGGTTTTTGTTTTAGCATTAAGACATTGTAACCAAACAATGTAGCATCCCTCTTGATGGAGCGGCATGCCTAAACTCAAGATTAAAAGAAAAGATAATTCTTTAACTTGAGCTTGCATGAATACGAATTTTCCCACTTCTTCTCTTTTATGCTTTGTGAGGACTGCCATATGTGCTTATCATTGGGCGTCATCACCTAGAGCTTGTGATTTGGAATTCCTTAGTCCATGTGATTAATTTCTACTTTTGATTCACAAGTTACTTCATGTCTTCATCTTCAAATAATGGAAATGTATAACCACTTATAGCTTGATCGGTTCATTGTGATTTAGCTCCACCTGCCCTTCACCATTGCTTAGCTTCCTCAATGCCAAGACTCCGTCTTGCCCTTCTTCTTTGTTTGTCCTGTCATGACCAAGTCATGTCAATCCTTCTCCATCTTGCTATCATGAGCCATACACAACTTTGTATCATCGTTCTGCATTCATTTGAAGTTCCTCTTTGAAATGTTGATTTGATGAAGTTGCTTCCGAGATTACTGCCATAAGAGAATAGCACTTGATCACTACTTTTCTTGACTATGACAAATATACCAATTTGTTGAGACTAACTTATATCAATTGTTTTCATGCCCCATTTCATTTAATACTTGGCTTGTTATAGTATTGTTTAGATGAACTCATTTATTTGACATTTCTTCTTTTCATCACATAGGCCCATTTTCTTTACACAATTTAACACATCATTGAATATAGTGACTTGTAGATATGCAATGCATGTCTTTCATGTATAACCTGCTCATAAAATCATAAATAGGATTACTCCTTTAATCATGTTGTTATATAATACACCAAAACCTACTAGTGGCATAGATGCACTTTCTGTGATGCCAAGAGCTAGCGTCATAGATCATCTTTTGTTGCTTGTCTTGGGAAAATTCAGCAGCCCCGAGGTGTGGTGCATCAGCTTGTTGATTAATTCCTCTGTGGCAGTTGTTGTGGTGAGCAGGACATCATTAGCACTATCCACCTCCTCTTGAGTCAGCGTAGCCTCTGCTTCCTCCAGCATAGCCACCTCGTCTATAGGCGGAATCGCCACCATGAATACCACGTCTGCTACAAGTGGTTGCCGTGTTGAGGTGGCACCTTCAAGGTTGGGTCCGATGGCTACGGCTAGAATCACCTCCGTGACTACCACGCCCATTGCCATCAACTACCATGCGGAGTGTTCTTCTTCAACTCTGATGCCCTAAGCCACAGGCGGAGCCACCAATGTGACTGCCATGCCAACCGCCAATGGTCGATTCCCGGACTGTGACTTCCATGCCCGTTGCTTGGGATTGCCCTGCCAAATCGCCTCTTCCTTCAGTAGTTTCTATGTCCGCATCCGAGAAGAGATTCAGTGCTAGGGAGAGGGGAATCATTCAACCCGCAAGGTTGTGGTGGTTCTCGCAGAGGACATCCACGTCATTGGTTGCCTATGTGAATAAACCTTGGACATCATCCTGGTCAGCAATCATGATGCCGGGAAAGTTGGGGACACCGACCTGCACAGCTGGTCGAAGTCCAGGAGTGAGGAAGGTGATGTGGGGGCCTGTGGGGCGGAGAAAGCTGCCCCAACGACTGAATTGCTTGCGGGAATAATGGGATCCTTCATTGTAGGTGATGGCCCAACCTGGCAATTGCTAGGAGCCCTTCCTTTTCTTTTCCGAGCCTGGATCCAGCCCATACTAGCCTACTACCTGCAGCCTGTCCTCTTTCAGCTTTACATCCAACCTAGCTAGAGAGTTTAAGATTTCAAATTGAGTCAGCGTGGGAGAGGCAACTGAGGGGTTAGCATTGCTCTCCTCACAAACAAAAATAATTGGCAGCGTATATTCTTGAGCAGTCGAAGCCGAAAGATCCTCATTAATGCAACTTAACTGCACCACATCAACTGTAGGCACGGGCGAACCTTCTAAATTCACCCACGCGCCACCTGGGTTGCCAAACCCACCATCAATATTTTCTGAACAATTTGTGTTCCCTGACTTTTGGGAGTCTACCATGTGGGGCTTGCCGGAATCCATAGGTCCAAGGCGTGCATGGACCGACTTTCGTCGCTGCTCATTGCTGTCGGCAGCGCTACCATCACAAGGACCACGCGCTCTGCCCCCAATTGGTGGAGATCGAGAATAGAAGTGTCGTCGCTACTTGGTCGAGCCTTCAACGTCCCTACCATCCGGTGGTGGTGGGTGGGTAGGACCAGAGCACAACAGTGAAATGAATATCTATCGGGTAAACTAGGGTCTGCTTCCTCGAGATCTTCCTGGAAGGCGACCAATGCCTCAAAAATCCAGAGATCACGCTCAGCAGGGATGGAAGCCGGATCCAAACACGCGTTGCACTAGAACACTGAGAAATCCACCAAACCAAGAGTATATGGATGCACTTTCTAGACCCATGCATATGGACTAAGGAAACGATCCACTATCAAAGTTTCCCAAGCGTAAATAGGAATCTCGGATAGGTCCACGTTGATTAGATGCGGAAGAGCACTGCTATACCCTCCAATCAACCGCAACCATCATTTGCAGGAGATAGAGAATGAAGCAGCTTTAATCATGGACCATTGACTGGTCAGACCCGTCACCTAGTCAGTGTTTGTCAAGAAAAGGAGGAAGCTTGACACAGAGGCTCACCAGACAACAAGGGAACCCTCATGGACTTTGAGTCATGGTGTGAGCAAGGCTGCAATCTCTTCTGCTTCAACCTCTAATCGACCACTGATCACCATGATGACCACCACCTTGAGTATATCTTCTTGTGCCCTCATCAAGCTTTGACTCCAATCGATGGTACACGGAGGGGCAGGACAACAACTAGTGTCTGCAAGCTAAACAATGCCATCTTCATGTAGGTCTTTCGTAGGTCCGGCGGGGACTGAGAATGCTCCTCCCTTGATGATTGCTATCTATGCTGGCGCCAGGGCCATGGCGAGGATGATCCTCTTCACTACTGCCCCCTGTACTAGCGTCCACCAAAGTTTCCTCAATAGCTGTGGCATCTATCGGTTTGGGGGGAGGCTCAAGGGCAGTAGTCTCCACTGGCTTGATGGTAGGAGCAGCCTCCACTCCTAGCAAAAGAGTGATGCATCGCCACACCATAACACATGTGGCAGGATGCTCACCAGCGACACGTGTCTCGCCGCCGCTCAGACCCGGGCAAAAGTAGGAGCGATGACCCAGGGAACAACCGTAAAAGCACCTGGTTCACTGGAGGCACAGTGACACTCGATGAGATGGAGATAGGCAGTTCGAACACTTGCTGACAAGGTCAATTAGAACATACTGATGAGGATGGACCACCTTTACATGATGTCGCTGAGAAGTACGAGACTCCACCTTCTGCTAGCCATCATATGCTAGGCTAGGATACTTGTAGCGACAGGCCCTTTGCTAGTTTGAGGCGTCATCAGCACCATAACCCTACAAATTGAGGAAGCCAATGCGTCACCGCCTGCCAAAGACGAAGTAGTCGCTGACCCTCAGCCACGGACAAGGCTGACAGAGTAGGGGACTTGCACGAGAGCACCATGTCAGGGAAGGAAGGGGAGAGATCCCTCCCAGGGAAGGAGCCAACAGAGGCAAAATTGACTGGTCTAATTTTGCACCAACGTTCTAGCTTCGAGCAACCATAAAAGATGTATGGAGCTGCAAAAGGAGACAAGAAGGAGGTGGAAACTGACGCTGAAGGGGAGAAGGAGACTGCCTTTGTAGCCTAGGAGGTGGCCGCTGGACCTGGAGTGGGTGCTGGCGTGGGATTGCAGGGGATCGGGGCGTCACTGGGGGAGGGGTCGGGAGGAGCCATCAAAGTATCTTATTCATTCAATAAAATATTACAAACACTAAAGCAAGGATACCCCCATGACAAAGCACCCCTAGATGGGTGTGGAATACTTGGCTCTCAAAGAGCAGAGTATATAAACAGCAAGAACTACTATCAACGGGCAAGTTCCCGAAAGTGTTGTTGGAATGGTCTTGCTTAGAAAAGCATGCGGTTGATGCTGTCTACCTGCATGACGGGACATTGTTGTTGAAGGATATGGTTGAAATTTACCTGGATGCATAAGGGAGGCAAAAGTAACATTTTGGTTGACAACACTTGAGAAGCTCGACATACTAGATCTGTATCACATGGATTGGAGAACCCGTAGTGGTCAACATTCTCAAGAATGTGAGTATGAAATGTTGCCATGAACGTAGAGGACCCAGCTAGCGTGAGTATCCAAGATTGAAGTTCTTGTTACCTTACAAGCAAAGAAACAAACATGAGAGAAGGACACACATTGTTGCCTCGTTGGCTGCCACATGCCTACAAGCAAGACAACATGTACGCCATGTGGGGGCTAAAGAATAGTAGCTCTTGGCAGCGATGGAGCTGCTGTCAAACCCGTCGCCATGGGAGGGCGATATGCGGGAAGACGAGGAAGGCCCACTATAGAGCCCATCACCTTCCTATTAGATGACGTTGGTGGGTAGACGGAGGCTTTCTTCTTCTTCGAATATGTACGACGAGAGCTCGAGTGATTGGTTGAACGGCCTAGGGATAGCTGTTGGCTTGGTAGAGGGGTTGGAGGCACAGAGGCGGCCAAGGTCAGTAAGAGACCATCAGTGCATGATGGAAGAGGGAGGGCGTAACGGAAGCAACGCCGATGGGGAAGCCATATCTGGTATTCCCAGCCACGGATCTGGCGAAAGACGGGCGAATGTTGGCGCTTTTTAATGTACCATTTTATATGCCAAAAGCAACCATTTTTCCACCATATTATCACCATAAGTATGTGTTTTTACCTCTAATGTTCACAATTTCCACATATAGTGTTGTTTGAATGCTATGTTGCAGAATTAGGTGAAATGACACTCAAATATTAGAAATACCAATGTGAAGCCCAACACGCCATGCAAGGTGGGCTTCCCACAAGCCCATGGTGCTTACAAGACACCCTTGGACTTTCATGGAGCCCAACTTGCTAGGGCAAGGTCATGGCCCAATGCCTAAAGATTTCTAGAAGGTTTATCCGAAAGGAAAAATCAATTCGTGCAGTCCAGAAACAACATTGCATTACGATGTCATTTTAGGGTTCACGACTTGCTCTAATAGGAATCTTCTGACTATGAACATTGTAGATCTCAACGAGATCTTTTGGGAACATATATGGATCATATTATTTGGACTCTGGATCTATGAGATATGGGCCTCGCAAGAAGACCTACATAGAGGAGTCCGAATCAGAACAGATATTTTTGCATCGCCTATTTGGGAACCAAGACGACCAAATCTGTAGTCCAAATGAATACCAATGTTCTATATCTTTTTGAGAGATATGAGATAGAGTCAAAATTTTCCTCATTTGCACTCCATATGAGGGAGTTATGATTTTTGAAAGTCGGTGCTTGATATGGAAGATACCAAATTGACTTGGATTGAATGTCTACGAGCTAATTGTTGACTCGAAAATCTACACGCGCGATCTGGGAGATTTGCTTTACTCCAGTGCAGGCTCAATACCAAAACTAGGGCATGCCAGTCAATTTTCCCTGCAAATCGACAAAGAAATCAAACGATTAAATTCCCTAGATCACCGGCCCCAGACAGGCCGATGAGGAAAGCCGATAGTCATTGTGCGTAAAAACCAGCCAATACTATCAAATTATAAATAAGCAAGAATAAACTAAATAGCTGATTAAATTGGCTTACCGGCAAGCTTAATTAAGCATAAGATAATAAATCATTTAACTAGTGCCAATAAAACAAAGTTGATAGAGCAGAGTACATAGATCTAAAAATAGTCTTGCAAAGACTCGATCGGTTGATACTGTGAAGTTGATAGATCTGGTAGTTGGTATTGCAAATATGTCTTAAAATTACAGATCTAATCCATTCTGATAAAGGGGGCAATCAAGTACCAAGACAATATAAATAATTAAATAAAGTACCAAGAAGTCGATCGAACCGTGATAACCTTTCGGCTAAACATAACGATAGAACCCTATCGACTCTACCTATAATCAGATCAGACCTAGCCCTATCGACCCAGCAAGAGATTAAAGTCGATGCAGCCTTACTGATTCGAGAAGATCGAACTTAATCGAGATAGTGCCCAAACACGGTAAATAAAGCTAAATTCAATCTAACTACAGATAACATTGATAGAGTGACTCGAATAATAGATCTAAATCAAGCTTGCAAAACCTACTAAAAATCACAACAGATCGGACCTAACCAAAATAGTATTATAACTTAAAATCGATAGAATAAACATGATAAAGACCTAATTACCGGATAACTAACAATCACAAAGATAATAACTGGAATATCAAATCAATGAGAAAGTACTAGTTGAAGTCGATGAGATTACCGAGGGTGACTAATCCAAGTCTCTTGCCGAGATTGGAGCCGATGCAGCCCACGCGAGATGAGGATTTTATCGAGTAGGAAAAGGTGGCGATGCGCCGAATTGTATTGAACAAAGGCGTTAATCTTTTTTGTACAGACCCTATTACATATTTATAGCCCCATGCAAGAGGATTCTGTCCCGAGTCGATCAGGACTATTCGGTTTCCAAACAAGTAAACCAACTAGATTTATTTCTGAATAAAATCTAACTAAAAACAGAAACGACAAAATACCCCTAGCGTGCCCACCTTATTCCTTTCGGCCATTGAACTTCTTTGACTTGGCTGACTTTATCTTCACGCCTCTGGCTATTGGTACCGGTCCAAATTCTGGTGCCAACACATGCCCCCCAAGTCCAGGGTATGAAATCTTTGTGCACAAGATTTTACCTCCTTGTTTACCGTGCGCCTTTATCGTGACCTACCGACGTCCCAACTTTATAAATGCTTGTCCTTCCTCCCTTCATCTTCACATGAGTTCGGCTCTTTCACCTTGTTCTCTCTCCTACTTCGCCGACACACGCTTTTTCCTGGACGGCTTCGCCTTCACATCAACAAGCACCGACGACTTCTTCTTCGCCAATGGCGACTCTACCGAACATCCCTGAGGTAACTCTCTTTTCCGCTTTCCTCTGCCTTTATAGTTTAATCTTAGCCATAGATCCAAACTAATGTTAATGTTCACTTATTCATTACTCATGTTCACTATAGTATCTTTATTCAAGCATGAACCAGCAGTAGATCCTATGCACTTCTGTATACTGCCATGTCGAAGATCATTTAGTTCCTTTAATAGTACTATTTTTTGCTTTTCCTTAGGAGCTTAAGCTCAGAGCTGTATCCCATCCGCTGTTCAACCCAACCACTTCTATTTAGGCCCCTATCGCAATTTGGATCCAACAGCATTAATTAATTCTGAAACCAACCGGATTCCCTTCAAAACTAGAATAGTTCGTGTAGAATATTGCAGAGCCCTTTTTCGATCTTGGCATTATCCTGTCAAAGGGTGGAGAAATTGGTATCGTAGAGTAACTAGTACATACGCGCATGTCTTCTCGGATGTCCAAATTGACCAAGCCCTCACTTTGTCCCTGGCTCACATGGAAAAGAATGAGCCTTTAATGTCTGTCACCGCACATTTCTGGTCCAATGCCCTGAACGCCTTCATGTTCGGTCACGGTCCAATGGTCCCCTCACTGATGGATGTGGTAATGCTAACTTCCGTGGACGTTACAACTTATCTGGACCCGTTCTCCATCCATACCAATCAAATACTTATAGCACAAACTCACCACCAAGAACATTGGAGGTTGGGGTGCTATATCACCAAATATCAGAACTAAGGTTTAGTTACTCCTAGAGAACTCACAGCTTTCTTGAATCTTTGGCTGGAACAATTTATTTTCTACGGATCCTCATGTAACCCGACCATCAACTTCCAAGGGATCATAGAAATACTGTCCTACAATAAGAAGTTTCCTCTGGGCTGATTTCTTTTGGGGTCACTATACCAACTCCTCCATCCGACTGCCGTCAGTATTCAGCATGGCAAAGCATTAATGCAGGTAGTCCTTGGTGGTTTATTCAACTTTGGCTCAATGTGTACTGCACTAAAGCCATGAACTTAACATCATTCACCAACAACTCCTTCCCACTAGCCGATGCCAATGAAGATGATGAAATTCCCTAGGTCCGATGCACATCAATGGGTCAAGCCGCCATGGTGCTCGAAGGCTACAGGATATCTCTGGAGAACTTTTAATGCCTACTTTGGACTCTTCTATAATGGGATCTATCGAAACCATTGCATTTGGTTTCCCTATGAAGATTTGCAGTTTGAGAACCCAATCATCCTCCGAGCTGACAACCCATAGGCTGATGCCGAATCCTCCGAAGTCTTCGCTGCCTGCATCAGTCCTGGGATATTACTAGTCAATTTTCATCGAGGGCAGAACAGTCATCGATCTTACGAGTTCTATAACTCGTCAGTCATGGCCCGATAGCTTGGACTCGATCAGCTCCCCATCGGCTCGTACTTCATCAGCCGCCTTCAAGCAAGGCAGAAACTTCAGCATAATCTCAAATATAAAAAAATTTATGGGATGGCCGAAGAAGTCCCTAAGGCAACTTTGTTGATATCATCCTTTCCCCCTCTGCATCGGATTTATTCATCACTTGGTGGAAGGAATGAAGACAACACCTATTTTGCAATAGCTTGTCCTGCTATCTCGTCGACGTTGAAGAGATCGTAAGGCTAACTCCCCTCCTCTGTTCCTTCAATGACTTTATTCTGCACCCTTAAGCTATTCACTCAATCCAACTTTCCCCTTTTTTCAGGATGATAGCGTGGAACCGCCGACCAAAAGCAACAGCACGGAGCTGATTGTCTATGAAGACATAACAAATAACCCCAATATCGGCTGCCACGCGCCCACTCCGAGCCAGCTTCTTAGCGGTCGCAGCTTGCAGAAGCAAACCATATCTCTGCAGGCAGTAAGGAAGCAACCTTCCCAAAAGAGAACAATTGAACTGGCCTCCGCATCGACTCAAGCTACGGAATGCCAAAAGCATACTCAAGTGGAAGTGGCCCATCCATCGCCCCTCCTATATCGGCTCAACCTGTGCCTGCACCCATCCCAGCCATACTTGACAAAGTGGCCCAAGAAGTAATCACTAGCTTGGCTCAAGCTCATCAGGTAACAAAACTTCTCCTCCAACTATTCTTCTTTTGCATTCTGGTTGAGTTTACCCTTTGTGTTTTGTACAGTCCATCCTATCGGACTCATCGGACGATGTCCAAGTGGTAGAGCCGATAAACCCACCAAGTCCAGCAATGACCAGATCGACATCAGTGGCAATGGTAAAATATGAGTTTGTCTCCAACTCCAATACCCTTTTATTCATCACCTGTCCATCGCGTTTCAGAAGATTGTAAATAGCCTTGGGAGCCGATCGAGTAGTGCAACCCTATCGGGCCACCCTTCAGCGCACACATTCTCCATCGACGCACCTCAAGTCAACACTGCCATCTCCAGAGAAGTCGAAGAGCCGATTGCTGTCCCATCTTCACCGATTCTGTCTATGATTCCTTGGGTCAATCCTCAGGTATTATCTTTCACCATAGGCCCCACTGCTCCATTTTCTTCAATTCTCAACTTTCACGCTTCCAGGAATTCTAGTCATCGGCTATTTGTGCACACATCTCTGAATCAGCCGATGCCCCGATTCCCATATCGACTCGAGAAACAGTGGTGCATATGACTTCTTCCCTCCTTGCAAATTTGCCTGTTCAACATGTTTGTAACCTTTTCCTCTTTCCTCTATAGACTCAAATTTCTAGGCGAATGTCAACTCTATATTTTCCTCCAAAGATCCGGGCTGCCCTTCAATATATCTACCAGCGATCGGACATGATATCTATCGAAAACCTGGTTCTAGATGCTACTCCGATCAGAGCTCGTTACCTCTAAATCAAGGATAACTTGCCCACATGCCTCGTCTCGATATTGCACCTGGTTGCATACATTGAGTTCTATCCACTCCGAGTACTCAAAGCCCAAGCTCGCATCGAGCGTTGATTTCAGCAGCGAAAGGAAGCAGAAGCTGCCGATGCCAAAGCAGAAGAAGAATAGAACAAATACCTCACTCTGTTTTTGAAATCAGTTGATCTTGAATCCAAGCTTGAAGTCTTGTAGAAGTAACAGGACGAGATCCAGGCAGCTCTTAAGGCAAAGAACAAAGAGATAGCCGATGAAGAAGCAGCTCTTGCCAGAGTCCCCCAAGAAGTCATGGAACAAGATCATGTGGCTACATCGGCTTATACTCAAGCCATCAACCCGTGGAATATTGCTTCTAGCACTCCGAGATCCACTGATGAAGACGCCTACACCATAACCAAAGTCGAAGAAATCCGGATGCAAGCTATCAATCTCATTGACTTTTATTGTCCCCAGGAGTAGAGGTAGGTTGTCTGGTAACAACAACATTTTGTCTTGTATGATTTTTTGAACTAAGGGCGATATCTATGATATTGGCCATCTAAAGTCGATGTATGCACCACGGCTATAAAGAACTCTTCTCTTTCTTTAAATTTATTTTGCTAATGACGATATTCTTCATATCGTCCATGATCAAGCACTCGGCATCATGAGCCAACCTAAATGCTTGGATGGTATTTCTTCAAATATTTACCATTAATTGATCTGCCAAACTCTTCTCCATCTAACTCTTGCAGACCGGCTCACTTTAAATGGCCCTTACCATGTTGGCGACCATTTCCCGAATCTATTATCTCTAGAGCCGATGGGCATAATTAACTTCTAGACAAGATCTCCTTTTGAAAAACTTTTAGACACCACCTTTTTATTGTAAAACCTGGACACACAATCCTTATTTTCATGGATTCTCTCTAAGGCCTCATCCGATGTTGCGCGATATCTTCCAATTCATCATGCATAACTTGTGTGTAATCATCGGCTGACAACTGATCTTGTAATTCTGTTCTCCTTGACCCCAGATTCATTTCCCAAGGCAAAACGGCTTCATGCCCATATACCAACTGATAGCACCTTTATCGACCCAAGACAAGCCATTCTATACGCCCACAGTGATTCAGCCAATGTTGTATGCCACTTCTTCGGTTGCTCATCTATTGTCCTCTGAATTAGCCTAATCGAACTCTTGTTAGATGCTTCTACTTGACCATTGGCTTGGGCATAATAAGGCAAAAAATTCAGCAACTTGGTACCCGTACTATTGGCAAAGTTTTGAAACTCTTCTGAAGTAAGAACAGAACCATGGTAAGTAGTAATAGTCTGCGGCACACCAAACCTATAAATTATATGTTCCTTAACAAAATTGATAACATCATTGGTTGTCACATTCTTCATTGTTAACTGCTTTAACCCACTTTGTGAAATAATCTGTAGCCGCTAGAATATACTTATGACCCCTGCTTGATGCTGGTTAAATTTGACCGATCATATCCATATCCCATCCTCTAAACGGCCACGGCTTAACAATTGAATTCATAGCCGATGCCAATGCTCTCTGAATTGCTCCAAATTTCTGACAATATTGACAACCCTTATTATACTTGAAGCAATCTTCTACCATAGTATGCCAATAATATCCAGTCCTCTTCAACAACCATCTCATCTTTTGGGGCGATTGATGTGTGCCACATATTCCTTCATGCACTTTGCACATAACCACTTTGACTTCTTCTTGATTCAAGCATCTCAGTAACACACCATCAATCATCTGATAATAAAGCTTTTCTTCTAATAAAACATACCTCAACGCCATATATCTTATCTTTTGAGGAGTTTGTTGAGTTGGATCCTTAAGATACTGAATAATCTTGAACCTCCAATCTTCTTCATTGACATCGACTATCTCAACGATAGTACCACTTGTATTCAACTAATAGCCTGATGCCTTCCGTGCCAAATCATTTGCTTCCATGTTTTGCTCTCTCGGGACATGCTTGAAACTTACTGCTCTGAAGTATTGTATTACATCCTGACACTCGGCATAAAACAACCTCCATATATCATCTATGCACTCAAAATCTCGTACTAGTTCCCCGAGTACATGTAATGAATCACCAACGACTTCAACAAAATCGACTCCAGCTTCTTGCAAAATATGCAATCCCTTAAGAACAGCTCTATATTCAACTTGATTGTTGGTCGATGTCTCCAGAGCAAACGCAAATTCCAACCTTGCCCCCCGAGGCGATATAATGACGTGTCCAATGCCGCATCCATTCTTGCATACAGAACCATCAAAAAACAATACCTGTGACACCCTAGTGTCACTACATTTTTTATCACCTAATTGCACCTACTTCTGGTTTAGCAATTCATCCTATAAATTTGAATGCTTTTCAAATTTATTTGAATTTCAAATTTAACCAGAATGTGGATAGGTTATGAAGTAACTTCAAATTTTCATATACAACAAGGTGTTAGCAAAAATATATGTGATAGGGTATGTCATAAAAAATTTTAAGAATTTTCTTGGAATTTTCTCAAAGAGTAAATACCCTAATTAATTCCTATACATTTGAATTTTTGTCATATTTAAATAAATGTCAACTTCAAACCAATTGGATCTGAACTTTGACACCTATCACATTGTGGTCTACACAATTCAAGGATTCTGTATAATTTTTCCCCAATCCATTTGGAGTTTGGAGCTATTTTATTTCCACTTTTGAAATAGTGGTCGAGATAATTCTAGAAAATGTTTAAACTCTGGCAGAGGGCCCCACCCATCAGTCTCTCTCAATCTACCCTCTTCTTCTCTTTCTCGCTGGCACTTGGTATCCATGCGCGCCGACACGCACGCACCCGCGTGTCACTGCTCGGCCGATGAAATCAGAGAACAAAACCTGTCCTCGATCGTCTCCCCGACCCCTTTCTCGGCTCCTCTGTCATTTTCTCGTCATCTCCGCGCTCTCGACTTGCTTCCGCCCTTGAAACTTCCTCAGCTCCTCCGCCATTGCCGCATCTCCACCTCTTGCATCAATTGATCACACGCCTATTTCTCAATCGAGCCAAAGCTCCAGAAGAGTGCATCGTGAGGTTAGGAAACTCCTAAAGAGAGCTCAGTTTCAATCATCAACCGTACTATGAGAATTTGAAGAAAAACCAAACTCGCTGCTCATGGCGCCCGATTGCTGTTTTTCAGGAAATTGATCCTTTGTGGTGAGTCTCGTCGACTCCATCTTCTTCTGATGGTTCCTCTTAATCTAAATATATGTCTTTGACAAGATCGAGCTTTGGTTTGGCTTGGAGATCGTCGTCTTCTCAGGTTTTCCCCTTCCGTCGTCGTCTACCGCCATTGGAGCTCCACGATGACAGCTGGATCCAGCCCTTATCCGCTTCCTCGGTGACTACATCGAGCTGCGCTGAAGCTCACTGTTGTTTCTTGACCACTCCACTCGACTCTTCGACCTTCACGTCGAGTTCTTGCCATCGTCGCACCTCTCTGCTCCACCTCCGTTCGACGCTGAGCCGCTCCGGTGAGCTTCTCGTTTCGTGAACCCCGTCAATGGAGGCGCTATAGTGTGCTCTTTGTCCTGGTGAGCACGATGTTCAGCTTCGGCTTGCTCAGAGCCCGGCAACGAGCTTCGAGTCCGCTCCGGCAGCAGCGCCGCCGTGCGCGCGCGAGTTCAAAGTATGAGAATGGCAATTTCGTAAATAAACCAAAGTTCAAAAATGAATTCCAGGAATTAGATTAAACTTGTAAAATTTATATATGGAGATTTAGAGCTCCTAAATTAGCAAACTAAATTTTGTTGGATTCCTGGTGTTGAGATCTATGATTTGAACATGTTGTTGCACATGCTTTGCATATAGTTTTTCTCTGTATGATTTAATTAGTGTAAACCTTAATAAATCCATAGACTAAGTTGTAGATGGGATAAAATGACAAACTAAATTGTTTTAGACTTGTCATAACATACTCTGTTAAGAACATATTTTGTTAACCCTAGTTTCTATACATATATCTCTGCATGATTTTATCTTTAAAATACATATAATTGTAATAAAGTATTTTCTGTAGAACTATAATGTTTGAGCTTGGACACAAAAATCATGCTCAACATGATCCATCTCACCATGAATTTTTGTAGGATTTTATCTCCTGTCCTTAAATTACTAGAATTTATATAGTCAGAATTCTTGTCAAATGCATTATTAGTGTTTTGCTCATGATATATTAGTGAAACTTGGCAAACTTGCTGGTCGTGCATTTATTCATCTTCAGTAGGTCACATATGTCCAGTAGCATGTTTTTAGTATAGTAAATGAATTAATTGCACTTCATATTTGCATAATCTTGATTTAACACAATAAGAAATGCTTATTATGAAATTTTACTACTTTCATTTTATGCTCTGAAGCATATGTCTTCTAGAATAATGTTGAGGAACGAATATTAATTGATGTGCTCATTCATCATGTGCATTACATGTTATCGCATTTTCTATGCATTCTCTTATACTGATATATCGATATTACTATAGGAAACGTTGACTCAACGGAGAAGAATATTCAGAAGGACTCCTCAGAATTGTCAGTACAAGAAGACTCTAACATCACTATTGACCCAGTAGTTGAAGCCCAAGGCAAGCCCCGGAGCATTCCCTTGCACTTAATATGTTTTACTTTCAATAATGGAACCTCTAGATGTGTATAGATGATTTGTGCATTAAGTTTTGGAGTTGGATAAAAACCCACCTGCATTTCCTAGAAAAATCCTATTGTTATTTACACATGGTATACAGGTACAAGTAGTTCGATAAAATAATTGCTATGCTTAGTTATATAATCAACAATATTTTAGTACGTTGGATAATTAAAATATGTTAATGATTTCAGAACTAAATTAATTAATTTGAGACATGGGCGGGCCAAGTAGGTGAAAGGGCGAGGTCAAGTGCCTGTAAGGACTTGTCTGGCAAGGATGTAGCCCCATCTGTATCGACCTAGGACCTGTTCGTTGTCAGCCTTGTTGAGCAAGTTTTGAACAATACCGAATACATGCTAGTATATGAGAACTAGTAAACTGATGTAGCATTGCCATTTGCATGTTGGACGGTACCCAAATTCTTAGTTGTGTGATCCAGTAGGAGTGGATAGATTCCCAAGGTAGTGTGGAATGGCTGCCCACTCTGGACTTTGGACCCGAACCGTCTTGTATGATGTCTTTGCGAAAAGTTGTCATACGTGTTCTTAAATGATGCGTATGTCATATATTTCGGGTTTTCTCAGCTCGTGTAAATCAATTGCAGTCACTGTCCCTCGCAGTAGTGAGTATAGCTTGTTCACTACGTCACAACGTAGTTTATTGAACTCACTAATAATAATAAACATGATGTTTGTATGAATGTTGTAGCTGTTTTAGTAAATCTGAATTTATTATCTATTGCATTTGATTAAATTTCAGATTTCTTGTTACATCTTTATAGCTCTATAATTAGTAGAAATTGATAGATTTTATAGATAATAAACCACTGCTTACCTGTTGTAATTGTCACTAAATTTATTTTTACACACCTCTGAGCCTATGCATGTCTAGACTTAATATTTGTCGGGTAAAACTTGTTGAGCTTAGTAGCTCAGGCTTTACCATGTTGTTGTTTTATTTATTTCAGGTAATAATGTTGATGCATATGAGTTACCTTTGGGTATCCTTTCCTGGGATATTTCTATTCCAGAGGGTTGGTCTGCTCACTTGGAGAATGATTAGCCGTTGTTGTTGTGTTTGGCTAGCTGATGATCCGTATGGGCTCAGATTCATCACAACTGCTTTTATCGTTGAGTTGTATAGTTTAGACGCTAAGTCACGTTATCTTCTGCATGTTTTCAAACTGATCTCTATAATATTTCTGTTGCACACTTATACTCTGATGTAAAATAAATAATACTCTTTTCTATGTAAATTGCATTTTGGTCTATTGTTGTATTATCTTGTGTCTGCTTAATTAGCACCTCGTGAACTTCGGTCCAAGGGGTTTGTGACAGCTGGCATCAGAGCTGGGTTCCAGGATAATACAACAATTAAGATGTATTTTCAAAAATATGGCGTATAGGGTGAGGATGCATTAGTATATGCCCAAATATATATAGGGATTATAGATGGTGACAAAGCTAACTGGTTATGTTTGACTTGGTTTGCTATTTGGATTTCTCATTTGACAATTATAGTCCGCTCGCAAGGACTGTGGCTCTGCGAGGTGATTTCTTCCATGAATCGTTGCTAACATATTTTATTTTTGGCTCATTGAACAAGTATGGAGCATAGAGTTCGCTCACGAGGGCTATGGTTTCACGAGACGGTTTCTTCCATAAACCGTGCCAAAATTTTCTTGTAGTTGATGCCCATCATGGTAGGTTTATGAGCATGTGTTCACTTACGAGGATCATGGCTTCGCAACGCGGTTCTTTTTATGAACCGTTGCCAAGTAGTATATAAAACTGCTTAATTTTGTAGTTTCTTTTAAATTTGATGTAATATTTCAAAAATGATCTCTTGTAGGTACACTGATCATGTTAGAGTGTGTGTGTGTGTCAAAACCTTAGAATGCTTCCTCGTGAGTACGGGTCATCACCAAAAATTACGAATGCAGTAATGTATCGGCAACTGTATTTTCTTTTGAGTGAGGAACGGTTAGGATGAAAAATCCACTTGCATTAATGGCATGGCATATAATCAATGTATTAAAATTTGATCTTACCTCTGTTCCATTCTATTAAATGTTTGTTTAAAATTTAAACTAACTAATTTGTAAAATTTTGAACTTTAATGAATAATTGAAGCTCTAGTTCTGAAATCAACTACAATATGTGCTGATTTTCAAAAATTTATAATCTTTTGATCTTTCAGAGTTTTTGGGCATACCAATACTTTCTAAGAATATTTGAGAGACCTCTTGATGTCCCAACTCTTGGTGAAATGAAATTTTGTTGGAAAGAATCCCAGAAATGGAAGAACCATGAATCTATTCCCTGTCAGTCAAAATCTGACAGATCAGAGGAACAATTTCATATCTCTTCATATAGGTATTGTACAATTCTCCATGAGTAGCCATTGGAAAGATATCTTAACGAGCTACAACTTTGTTAGTATAATCATTTCCTGAATCTGTATGAATTTGGGTCAGATCAGTGGAGAAATTCAGTCTGTCATTTTGCCCTTTGTTCAGGCTGACAGAATCATGGGTTGATTGCAAAATTCATAACTCCAGTTCTACTTTGAAAAAATTGTTGAGAAAATATGGGTTGGAAAATATTGAAGTTATATTCAATTTACAACTCAATTGTAAATTTAAATATTTTCCATATCGCTCAGAATGCTAAAGTTGGTACATTGCTCAGTCAAACTCTTCATGTTTAAGCATCAACTTGAGAATTAAGTATCTTTATTTTCGTTGATTTGGTGCACATGTATGAGTACATTCTGGAAATCTCTATAAGATGGTGCTATATAAAAATTTTGAGTTGACTCTATGCTTTCTAGAATTGTGAAGTTATGACTGACTGTTCAGTAGAAAGAAAATTTCTATTCACTTGATAGTTGCAACTTGTTATTTATTCTTCAAGATAAATTTTTATACTTAAACATTTAGGTCACTGTCATTCTAGTAATGATTTGGGTTATCATTTTTGTGTATGTAGATGGATCCTCAGGTGCATATTTTGGACAATGGTTGGACTTATACTGATGCACTACATCGTCCGGGTTTGCCTGCATTCTTATGGAGGATGCTATTAGCTTTTGGGTACACCGAGCCATCAGTGTATGTTGGTAGGGAGTACATGGATTTACCGGGAGGCACTTGCACAGTGCATGTACGTATTCCCCCTAAGCTCACTTTTCCTTACATTGATGCTTGGACTATGACCACTGAGGGGTCTCAATTCTTTGGGACTTGGGAGATGGCTGCTCTAAAGGCTATCACCATGTTCTATGAGAACAACAGCGGGATTCCTGAAACCAAATTTTCACTCCTACCTATGACGGATCCAACTAAAAATCCATTGTGGCGCCTCCGTATGTCTCTTGTTCAGGATGTGTCTTCCTCAACTTATAGTCCATGCGTGGCGGTGCCTTGTCACTATGGCACAGAACTTTTTACTGGATGGCAGCGTCATGAGGCTGAGGTACAGCTTCAGGTTGAGGGACTATAGTTTGCTATTGAGCATGAGAGCATATTGAGGACCAGCTTCAGCTAAATGCTACTCATGAGGCACGCATTGCTGAACTTGAGAAGCAGGTAGCAGTGAAAGATGAGCAAATAGAGCAAATTTAGGAGCAGCTAGGTAATGCTCACGAGGAAAACCATGATTTGCAGTTAGAGTTAGAGACCGCACAGGAGGATTTTCAGGAGTTACATCAGCTTGGAGTCGCTCACCAGCTTGAGCATCACCCTTAGGTTATCCCACCATGAGTTGATTTTGGGTAACTCTGGATTAGATTCTGCTACTCTTCCTCCTATGGATGATGATGGAGACATGGATGATGTTAGCAGCGCGGCTCCAGTACTTCAGATGAGGAGTTAGATCAGCACATGTGTTGTACTAATGTCAATGTACATTACTCTATCTTTAGAGTTTGTAGTAAGTTTTTAGGTGATGTAAAAACTTATGTATCTTGTAGAAACCGTGTAGCATTACTTTTTCATGTTTATGGTCATCATTGTATCATATCATATGCTGTAGTGACATCTATGAAACCTAGTCTAACTTTGTTAAGACTACAACCGTGCATTTCTATTTTGAGAGTTAAATGAAGAATGGTTGTGGTTTCCTTTATTTTGAATCAGTTCTGAAATTTTACTATGATTCATGTTAAATTTATTCTTGCTTAATCCATTTGTATATGCAAGATGAATTAATAAATAATCTGAAATTGCAGAATGGTGACTACACATCGAGGTGATCCTGAGAGCTCACAGCACGGGGCTCAAATGATGATCTTCCGCCACCACCGCCACCTTCGTGGGCTCAAGTGATGGCGATGATGTTTGAAACTCGGCAAGAAGATACTGATCTTCTCCGGTAGATTGCTCAGAATTTAAATCGTACCGGTGGACGTTGTGATGATTATCCGCGATATAGCACACATCATGATTTCTTATCCACTCATCCACCGATGTTTGAGCATGCCAGAGAACCATTGGATGCTGATAATTTTATACGTATCATTGAGTCCAAGTTTAGACTACTTCAATGCACCAATGCGGAGAAGCCTTTATTTGCTACACAACAACTATTGGGCTCCGCTAGTGTTTGGTGGGCTAACTATATGGCATCACTTCCTAAAGGGCATATCGTCCAATGGGATGAACTTAAGACTGCATTCCGCTCTTATTTTATCCCTGCTGGAATTATGGAGCGAAAGCTTCAGGAGTTTTTAGATTTGAAACAAGGAGGAAGGACAGTGCTAGAATATTCTCAGAAGTTTAATCATTTGGCACAGTATGCTCCTTTATATGTTGATTCGGAAGAGAAGAAACGTGCTGCGTTCCATCATGGCATGAATCCCACACTCAAGGAGCATTTGACTTAGCAGACAACTGGTACCTTTAATGATCTTGTCAATGCTGCTATTGTTCAAGAAGATGCGCAACGCGAAGTACAAACGGACGAGCGCAAGAGAAAGGATCCATCCAGTGGTACCCCTGCTGCACCACCACCTAAACACCGCTTGGTATATACTTCACCTACCGGACAGCGATTCCGGGCAGCACCACAGCAGTAATACTATCGACCGGGACAAAAGACTTATAATCGTCCACCTCAGAATTTTCATGTTCTAGTACCTCCCAAGCAACCTCAGGTATCACGTGCTCCACAACAGCCTCAAAATCAGAATGCACGTAATGTATGACCTGCTGGAGAGTACAATCCACATCTGTGCTTCAACTGTGGCCGAGATGGTCATTATGCTAAAGATTGTACTAATCCTCCCAGTGAAGCTGGAAGGCAAGCACGTGAGCATGCTACAAATCAGCAGTGTGAATAGAGCAATAAGATAGGTCATGTCAATTATAAAAATCTTGATGAAATTCCCCAAGGCGAGCTAGTACTTGCGGGTACATTCTCGCTTAATAATCTTCCTATCATTGTATTATTCAATTCTCATGCATCACATAATTTTGTTAGCAAAGCTTGTGTGCAAAGGCTTAAATTATCCACCTATACCGTGAACACATCCTATATTATCCAATCTTCGGGTGGACAAATTTGTGCTAATCAAATTCTGTCCAAAGCACCAATTAACTTGAACCAAAAAATTTATTCGGCTGATTTTATAATGTTAGAACAGCAAAGCATAGATCTGATTTTGGGTATGCAATGGATGACGTTCCATAATGCATTACTAGATATTGCACCTCGTATTGTCCATGTAAATTCTCCTCATCATGGGATTGACTCAATTCCTTTACACCTATCTCCGGTTGCTGCTGTCACTGCCCATCATCTTGAGGAAAAATCTGTGGAGAAAATTCCGATTGTCTCTGAGTTTCCAGATGCGTTTTCGGATGATATTCCTGGTCTACCCCCTGATCATGATATTGAATTCAGAATTGATTTAAAACCGGGGACTTCTCCAATTTCCCGACAACCATATAAAATGGGAAAGAATGAATTGGTAGATCTCAAGAAACAAATTAAGGAGTTGCTGGACAAATGATACATATGCCCAAGTTCATCACCTAGGGGATGTCTGGCCATGTTTGTGAAGAAGAAAGATAATAGTATGCGATTAATGGTTGATTATAGACCTTTAAATGAAGTAACCATCAAGAATAAATATCCGCTGCCACACATTGATATCCTTTTGATCAGTTGATTGGTGCCAAGATCTTTTCAAAAATTCATCTTCGTTCAGGCTACCATAAAAAAAATCAGAAATGAAGATATTGCTAAAAGCACATTCTCTACGAGATACGGCCTTTATGAATATTTGGTTGTCCTTTGGATTAACCAATGCTCCAGCATATTTGATGTACTTGATGAATTCAGTATTTATGCCGGAGTTAGATAAATTTGTGGCGGTCTTCATTGATGACATTCTTATTTATTCCATGTCTGAAGAACAACATGCTAAACATCTTTGCATTGTGCATCAACGCATGCGAGATCATAAGTTATATGCTAAGTTCAGCAAGTGTGAATTTTGGATGACCCAAGTACCATTCTTTGGTCATGTGGTTTCAGTCGAGGGCATCTCTGTTGATCTAGAGAATGTCCAAGATGTATTGAATTGGAAGCCATCCAAAACCGTCACTCAAGTCCGTAGTTTCCTCGGGCTAGCTGGATATTATCGGCGGTTTATTCCAAATTTTTCTCAAATTGCCAAGCCTATTACTAAGCTGCTGCAAAACAATGTGACCTTTAAGTGGACTCTGCAATGTGAAGAAGCTTTTTAGAACATGAAGAAATTACTGACCACTACACCTGTTCTAGCTCAACCTGATATCACCAAATCTTTTGATGTTTATTGTGATGCTTCTGGAACGGGATTGGTTTGTGTTCTAATGCAAGAAGGTCGTGTGATTGCTTATGCATCTCGGCAATTACGCAAGCATGAAGAAAATTATCTGACTCATGACTTAGAATTAGCAGCGGTGGTTCTTGCACTAAAGATTTGGCGACGTTATTTGTTAGGAAATTTAGTGCATATCTACACCGATCACAAGAGCTTTAAATATATTTTTACTCAGTCAGATCTAAACATGTGTCAACATATCAAGGCTCATCATTTAAAGAAGGCTGGCTTATTACAACCACTTAGCATTCCTGCTTGGAAATGGGATGATATTAGTATGGATTTTATTGTGGGTCTTCCATTGACTTCTTGAAAACATGATTCCATTTGGGTAATTGTGGATAGACTTACCAAATCAGCACACTTTATTCCAGTCCATCATTGATATAATATTAAGAAGTATGCTGAGCTATATATCTCCCTAATTTTATGTTTACATGGTGTACCAAGGATGATAATTTCAGACCGAGGTTCTCAATTTGTGGCAAGATTTTAGGAGCAGTTACACGCATCTTTGGGCCCATTTAATCTGAAGTTCAGCATATCACCCTGCCACTGATGGACAAACCGAGCGTGTTAAACAAATCTTGGAAGACATGCTTAGGGCCTGTGTTTTGACATATGGTGGTAATTGGGATGATCACTTGCCTCTCGCGGAATTTTCTTATAACAACAGTTATCAAGAGAGATGCAGGCATGACACCATTTGAAGTATTATATGGTCATAGCTGTAGAACTCCTTTAAATTACTCAGAGTCTAGAGAAAGAATTATTTTTGGACCGGATCTTGTGCAACAAGCTGAAGAAAAGGTTCGGATTATTAAGGCCAATCTAAAGTCTGCAAAACAACGGCAAGAGATGTATGCCAATAAAAGACGTCGACCTTTGGTATTTGAAAAGGTTACCATGTTTGTTTACGTCCATCCCCTATGAAAGGTATTCAGCGATTCGGAGTCAAAGGAAAATTAGCTCCCTGATATATTGGCCCTTTCAAAATAATTGAGCACTGTAGACTCGTGGCATACAAATTAAAATTACCGGTGAATACCTTTCGGGTGTGCATGATACCTTCCATGTCTCCCAATTAAATAAATGTCTTAAGCCACCCCTAGATGTTATCTTGAATGATTATGAGCATCTAGAATCTGACCTGACTTATTCTGAACATCCGATAAAAATGTTGGATGAAAAAGATCGAGTTACTCGGAAGCGAACCATCAAGTTCTATAAAGTTTAGTAGAATAATCATTCTGAAGATGAAGCAACTTGGGAATCAGCAGAATTTCTTAATACTCATTATCCATAATTTTTGCATCAATTCCTAGGTAATAAACTTTATCTATTAGACTACTTCTAGATCACTCTAAATCTCGGGATGAGATTTTCTTAAGGAGGGAGGGCTGTGACACTCCAGTGTCACTACATTTTTTATCACCTAATTGCACCTACTTTTGGTTTAGCAATTCATCCTTTAAATTTGAATGCATTTCAAATTTATTTGAATTTCAAATTTAACGAGAATGTGGATAGGTTATGAAGTAACTTCAAATTTTTCTATACAACAAGGTGTTAGCAAAAATATATGTGATAGGGTATGTCATAAAATAATTTTACGAATTTTCCTAGAATTTTTCTTAGAGAGTAAATACCCTAATTAATTCTTGAAAATTTGAATTTTTGTCATATTTAAATAAATGGCAAGTTCAAACCAATTGGATTTGAACTTTGACACCTATCACATTGTGATCTACACAATTCAAGGATTCTGTTCAATTTTTTCCCAATCCATTTGGAGTTTAGAGCTATTTTATTTCTATTTTTGATGTAGTGGATGAGATAATTCTAGAAAATGTTTAAACTCTGGCAGAGAGCCCCACCCGTCAGTCTCTCACTCACTACCCTCTTCTTCTCTTTCTCGCTGGCACTCTGTCTCCATGCGTGCCGACACGCGCCCGCGTGTCACAGCTCAGCTGACGAAATCAGAGAACAAAACCCGTCCTCGATCGTCTCCCCGGCCCCTTTCTCGGCTCTTCTATCATTTTCTCGTTGTCTCCGCGCTCTCGACTTGCTTCCGCCCTTGAAACTTCCTCTGCTCCATTGCCATTGTCGCATCTCTGCCTCTCACATCAACTGATCACACGGCCATTTCTCAATCGAGCCAAAGCTCCAGATGAGTGCCTCGTGAGGTTAGGAAACTCCTAGAGAGAGCTCAGTTTTGATCGTCAATCGTACTGTCAGAATTTGAAGAGAAATGAAACTCACTGCTCATGGCGCCCGATTGCCGTTTTTTGGGAAATTGTACCTTTGTGGTGAGTCTCGTCGGCTCCATCTTCTTCTGATGGTTGCTCACAACCTTAATATATATCTTTGACAAGATCGAGCTTTGGTTTGGCTTGGAGATCATCGTCTTCTCAGGTTTTCCCCTTCCACCGCCATTGGAGCTCCACAATGACAGCTTGATCCAGCCCTTCTCCGCTTCCTCGGTGACTACGTCGAGCTACGCCGAAGCTCACTGTTGTTTCTCGACCACTCCGCTGTGAGCTTCACGTTTCGTAAACCCCATCAATGGAGGCGCTATAGTGTGCTCTTTGTCCTAGTGAGCACGAAGTCCAGCTTTGGCATGCTCCGAGCCCGGCAACGAGCTCCGAGTGCGCTCCGGCAGCAGCGCTGCCGTGTGCGCGCGAGTTCAAATTAGGAGAATGGCAATTTCATAAATAAACCGCAGTTCAAAATTGAATTCTAGGAATTTGATTAAACTTGTAAAATTGATATCTGGAGATTTAGAGCTCCTATAATAGCAAACTAAATTTTGTTGGATTCCTGGTGTTGAGATCTATGCATTGAACATGTTGTTACACATGCCTTGCATATAGTTTTTCTCTGTATGATTTAATTAGTGTAAATCTTAATAAATCCATAGACTTAGTTGTAGATGAGATAAAATGACAAACTAAATTGTTTTAGACTTGTCATAACATGCTCTGTTAAGAATATAATTTGTTAACCCTAGTTTCTGTACATATATCTCTGCATGATTTTATCATTGAAGTACTTATAATTACAACAAAATATTTTCTGTAGAACTTTAAGGTTTGAGCTTGTACACAAAAATCATGCTCAACATGATGCATCACCATGAAGTTTTGTAAGATTTTATCTTTTGTTCATAAATTACTAGAATTTATAGTCACAATTCTTGTCAAATACATTATTAGTGTTTTGCTCATGATATATTAGTGAAACTTGGCAAACTTGTTGGTCATGCATTTATTCATCTTCAGTAGGTCACATATGTCCAGTAGCATGTTTTTTAGTATAGTAAATGAATTAATTGCACTTCATATTTGCATAATCCTTATTTAATACAATAAGAAATGCTTATTATGAAATTTTACTACTTTTATTTTATGCTCTGGAGCATAGGTCTTCTAGAACAATGTTGAGGAATCAATATTAATTGATGTGCTCATTCATCATGTGCATTACATATGTTTGCATTTTCTATGCATTCTCTTATATTGACATATCGATATTACTATAGGAAACGCTGACTCAACGTAGGAGAATATTCAGAAGGACTCCTCGGAATTTTGAGTACAAGAAGACTCTGACTAAATGACTCAGTAGTTGAACCTCAAGGCAAGCCCCGAAGCATTCCCTTGTACTTAATATGTTTTACTTTTGATAGTTAAACCACTAGATGTGTATAGATGATGTGTGCATTAGGTTTTGGTTAGATGAAAATCCACCTGCATTTCCTGAAAATATCCTATTGTTATTTACACATGGTATACAGGTATTGATAGTTCGATAAAATAACTGCTATGCTTAGTTATAGTATCAACGGTATTTTAGTACATTCAATAATTAAAATATGTTAATGATTTCAGGACTAAATTAATTAATTTGAGACATGTGCGGGCCCCGTAGGTGAAAGGGCGAGATCAAGTGCCTATAAGGACTTGTCTCGTAATGCTGTAGCCCCGTCTATGTCGACCTAGGACCCATTGGTTGTCGGCCCTGTTGAGCAAGTTTTAAACAGTACTAAATACGTGCTACTATATGAGAACTAGTAAACTGATGTAGCATTGCCATTTGCATATTGAACGGTACCCATATTCTTGGTCGTGTGATCCAGTAAGAGTGGATAGATTCCCGTGGTAGTGTCGAATGGCTTCCCACTCGGGACTTTGGATCCAGATCGGCTTGTATGATGTCTTTGCGAAAAGTTGTCATACCTGTTCTTAAATGATACGTATGCCATGCATTTCGGGTTTCCTAGCTGGTGTAAATCAATTGCAATCGCTATCCCTCATAGTAATGAGTACCGCTTATTCACTGCGTCACTAATAATAAACATGATGTTTGTATGAATGTTGTAGTTGTTTTAGTAAATCTGAATCTATTATCTACTGCACATGATTAAATTTCAGATTGCTTGTCACATCTTTGTGGCTCTATAATTAGTAGAAATTGATAGATTTTATAGAGAATAAACCACTACTTAGCTGTTGTAATTATCACTAAATTTATTTTTACATACCTCTGAGCCTATGCATGTCTAGACTTAATATTTATCGGGTAAGACTTGTTGAGCTTAGTAGGTCAGGCTTTACCATGTTGTTGTTTTATTTATTTTAGGTAATAATGTTGATGCATATGAGCTACCTTTGGATGCCCTTCCATGGGATATTTCTATTCCAGAGGGTTGGTCTGCTCATTGGGAGAATGATTAGCCGCTGCTGTTGTGTTTGTCTAGGTGATGATTCGTATGGGCTCGGATTCATCACAAATGCTTTTATCATCGAGTTGTATATTTTAGACGCTTAATCACATTATCTTCTGCGTGTTTTAAAACTGACCTCTGTAATATTTCTACCGCACACTTAAACTTTTATGTAAAATAAATAATACTCTTTTCTATGTAATTTGCACTTTAGTCTGTTGTTCTATTATCTTGTGTCTATTTAAACAGCACCTCAGGAACTTCAGTCCAATGGGGTTGTGACATAACCACAGCATTGGCACCACCATCGAGACATGTGAACCACAATGCTCAACCACCAAATCAGCTAGAATTTGACCTTTGACAGCTTTAGCAGATTCATAAGTTAAATCATATTCTGCCAATGCTAGCATCGATTTTCCAATCCTGCCCTTCAAAATTGGAGTCGATAGCATATACTTGATGACATTGACTTTGCATACCACCATGCACTCGGTCAATAACAGATAATGCCTTATCTTCACACATGAGAAATATAAACACAAACATAATCTCTCAATCTCAGTGCACCTGGTTTCAGCATCAATCAACCGTCGACTCAAATAGAACGTTACCCTTCCCATTCCATCCTGTTCCTGAATCAACGTCGATCCAATCGACTTCTTATCAGATGCAAGATATAGCTTAAAGGGCAAGCCTTCTCTTGGTGGCACCAATACAGGAGGTGAGATCAGATAATTTTTTATGTCGTCCAAGGCCTTCTGATGCTCAGATTCCCAGACGAATTTCTGATCGGCCTTCAACTTCAACAACGGAGTAACCACATCACGCCTTCCTGACAAATTTGATATAAATCTTCTTATAAAGTTTACTTTGCCGATCAGAGACTATATCTCAGTCTTATTAACAGAAGGCTTGATATTATTGACAGCTTTGATGCTCTTTAGGCCAATTTCAATTCCTCTTTCATGCACAACAAAACCCAGAAATTGACCAGCCGATACACTGAAAGCACACTTTTTAGGATTCATCTTTAGACCATACCTCCTGGTTCTCTCGAGCACTTTCCACAAATCGGTTATGTGATCCTCTACTCTTCTGGATTTAACTACCACATCATCAATATAAATCTCTAACAACCTGCCGATCAGATCATGGAATATGTAATTCATGGCCCTCTGATATGTGGCTCCAACATTCTTCAATCCGAACGTCATGATGACCCACTCATACAATCTGATATCCCCTGGACACCTAAAAGTAGTCTTCGGTATGTCATCTTCTGTCATGAAAATTTGATTATAACCAGTATTGTCATCCATAAAACTAACAATCTTATACCCAGCTGCTGCATCAACCAGAAGATCTGCTATCGGCATTGGGTAATCATCTTTAGGAGTGTTGACAGTCACTAAATGCCTAATATAGACCGTCAATTATCTGCATAAAAGCAATAAAGTGAACAACCACATAGTGGTAGGAGTTTATTACTAACAAATTCCACTAGTGATGTAAATATATGCTGCAGGTAATTATTCCACAGAATTATTGGAAAATCCACATCATCAAGGGAGAAAACACACTTCCAGCCAATCAGACCAAAGCACACGGATTCACTGGACCACTTTCAGAAGAAAACCGACATAACCCACTGCCTTACGGTATCAGGAGGGACAAGGGGCCACCTATCAGGGACCCAGAGTAGAGGGGGCCGAGGGCCACAACCCCTGTTCGGCCGAATAGGTGGGTCCCCCTCTAGTGCACCGCCTCCACGTGTCGTCTCCTGGTGCCTCCCTAAGGTCGGTTGTGCACGTTTGGTGGATGTTACCGACTCTAGGAACCGCCTTTGAGTGCTATAAAAGGAAGGGAAGGGCTTCACTCTCTCAACACTTCAAGATAGAATTAGCACTTCATTTCCAAAAGGCTCAATGCTACCAAAGCGTTTAGAAAATAGGGAGAGAGTGAGTTGGAGTCCAGGAGAGGAGGTTCGGACCTGTCCAACCCATTCTCTGTGCTTATAACTCAACGGATGCTTGCCGTTTTAAGTAAGTCTTCGTGATTCTTTTCTGGTTATTAGTTTTCGTTTTTAAGTAAGTTTTAATACTTAGTTGCTTTGCTCGCTCAACGCTCTATTTAATTAGAGACCTTAGTCTTGGCCTATCGTACGTAGAGATTAAGGGAGTAATCGAAAGCATAGACGTGGTGTCTAGGCCGTAGATTGCCTTTGTTTATCGCGTAGTTCACGGATTGCTAGAGGTAGGCAGTAGGTGGTGACAGCCGTATCTGTCCTTTGAAATCCTCCACATTCGGCTACACCGTAGGCTCTTGGCTGGAATCGCACTATGAATGCAGGGGAAAACTAGATGCCCAATGCAAGCAGCTTAGTGTCAACTTACTCTGATTAGGACTCTTTTACCAGTTAGAATCCTCTCTACCCGAGCCATAGTTATCTTGGTGTCCTTGGACGATTAGAATAGAAAATTAGCACACACGTTCTCTGTGAATTTGATACTCTTGGAATACTCCAGAGGTGAAGTGCTACAACGGTATTCTTCGTGCGCTTGCGGACTCATCTGCAGTCATTAAAATACCAACAAGCATTTCTGGCGCCGTTGCCGGGGAACGGTTACTTTTAGTCTTCGAACCTAGTCGCCCTCGTATCTTTTTCTTTTTTTTTTTGTTTATGTCTTACCTCTTTTCTCCATTGGAGCAACCTATCATTCAAAATCTTTCTACTCCAAAGGGTGAGTTCTTCGAGCCACCGCCATCAGCAGACCCAATTCTTTCATCTGGCTTTGAACTTCGTCCTGGCTTTATAGCCATGGTTCGGGAACAATCCCTCTCAGGTTTAGATAGCGAAAACCCGTTTCATCATTTGCGAGAGTTCAAGTAATTGCGTGCATGCCCCACCATTAGAGGAATGACACAAGAAACTCTGCGGTGGAAATTATTTCCATTTTCCCTCTTGGAGAATGTGAAACAATGGTACACCCATACCGTCGGTAGTGTGAATAGTGATTGTAATAAACTCCGAGATAAATTTTGTCTCACGTTCTTTCCTGTATCATGTATCGTCTCCCTACAAAGAGACATTCTCGACTTTTGGCAATTTGAGAAGGAATCTATAGGTGCAGCCTGGGCCAGGTTTACCACGCTAACCCATTCTAGCCCAGACTTGTCTCTGCCCGACCATGTGTTGCTTCAACACTTTTGCGTGGGTTTGAACAAGGAGTATGCCCTGTACCTTGATATCACTGCCCGAGGATCATTCATCCACAAGACGCCCGAGAAAGGAAGAGTTGTTTTAGACCTTATCCTAGAAAACACTTTTTTCCAAGCCGACTGTAAAACGCCCCTCCAGGAGGAAGCAACGTCGAGCATTGAGGCTACTCCACTAGTCGAACCTAAGCCTAGCCTTTGCCTATCCGATGACTCGTCTAGTGAAACCTCGACCGAACAAGGGGCAACGGAGGAAGAAGAAATTCAACCTTCAGAGCCCCCTTTCCAATTCGAGGATGATCTTTTTAAAGATTATGGGAACTCCTCGAATTATAGGTATCATAAGAAGCCACTAATACCTGACTCAGGCCCTGACCCCGACAAGGAGCAATTCCTCCTCAAGACGGTAAAGGAGCTTTCGGCTATTATGAGCAGTGAATGGTTGAGAGAAAGCGAGCTATCCATGGACCCAATCCCAGTATGCAAGCCAACCTCGACTCTGTCCTGCTACATTAGAAGAGCCAAGGTGGACATTCTTTATAGTCCCACTATTGGTGCCAACATCATTTCTAATGCTTGCGCTTTTGCCATTCTGGGTGATCTACTCATGGCACCGACCCACAAATTCCTTAAGTGCTCTTCTGGACCCATTCTAGAGATGCACTCCTTGATTTTTATGTGTTTGAAGTCTCAGACTTTGACATACTTATCGGGCATCCAATTAAGAAAATTTTCTTTGATGCTCCAACCAAGGGGAAGTTTAATGTCAAACTCGGGGGAAATAAATATTATGTCCTGATCACTCGATCCGGGAACACTATCTCAAATTTTTCCCTCGACAATGAGCCAATTGAGGAAGTTAAGGTTGTCCTTCCTTTTGATTCACCTGAATCCGCCCTCGAGCAACAATCGAAAGATTTCATTGAGGAGGACGAAGATCATGAAACCTTTGAACTTCCAAAGGAGGAGCCACCAAAACGACCCCCAATTGAGCTTGAAACCTTGCCAGCTGGCCTACGCTATGCTTTCCTTCACGACAATTTAGAAGCCTCTGTCATCATAAGTGAAAAGCTTGCATATCAAGAAACCCAAAGCCTCATAGCCGCTTTAGAAAAGCATCGTGCCGTCCTAGGCTACTCGCTCCATGACCTTAAGGGAATTAATCCTTCTCTTTGCACTCATCGCATTCCCATTGACCCAGACAGTACGCCATCTAGGGAGCCTCAACGTAGGCTTAACAATGCAATGCGAGAAGTAGTGAAGAAGGAGGTCTTGAAACTTTTGCACGTGAAGATTATTTATTTTGTGCCTCATAGCGAGTGGATTAGCCCGGTTCAAGTAATGCTAAAGAAGGAAGGAATGACAGTCGTTCAAAATGACAAAAATGAGTTGATCCCACAACGAACCATCATGGGATGGAGAATGTGCATTGACTACCGGAAACTCAACAAGGCAACCAAGAAGGATCATTTCCCGCTGCCCTTCATTGATGAGACCGGTTACTCTGGTTACCATCAAATTCCCATCCATCCCAATGATCAAAGCAAGACCACGTTCACATCTCTATATGGAACATATGCTTACCGGAGAATGTCATTTGGGCTCTGCAATGCCCCGACATCCTTCCAAAGGTGCATGATGTCCATCTTCTCCGACATGATAGAAGTTTTCATGGACGATTTCTCCGTCTATGGAAAAACCTTTGAACACTGTCTAGAGAATTTAGACAAGGTGTTGATTAGCTGCCAAGAAAAGGTCCTCGAGCATGTTAACCTAACCAATCCCAATCCTTTTTGACACGTAAGCCTCATCCCTTCACGACAGAGAGTCAATAAAACAGAGTTTTTCCTCGTCCTAGAACAGAATCAGACCAAACTCCATCTTCCTCCTTTGACCTCTCCACCTCCAAGCACCTTAGCCATGGCCGACAAAAGCTTGGTCCCCCACACCAGCTCCACTTCAGCCTTTGACCACGACGGAGTCCCCACTCCGGCGAACCTTGCTGTCCCAGCTATCGGCATGACCATGGAGGAGGTCAAAGCCATCCCTGTGGCTCCTCTAGTTATCCTGCTGCTAGAGGAAGGCACTAGAGGGCGCAACCCTCCACCTACCCATGCAACCACGCAATCCCTTTCCCATCAGTGCACTCGGACCATGAAGGCACATGCAACGACTCCAACAAAGAGGCCGGTAGCTGCCTGCCTTTTCAAAGAGGACATCGTTGGGCCATCTTTGAAGCCTGGCGAACGACACATGGAGATGCTGCACAACAAGTTGGGAGGCGACATCTACTATCACAACGAGCAGGATGGCCTGGATGACTCCCCACACCAGGGACGATTCCAGGTCCAGGGAGCCAGAAGAGGTCGTGGGAAGGGACCCATGCTGCATCTCACCTTGTCGAACAGGAGGGACATGGCAGAGTCGATTGACTCCTCCCCATCCAAGCAGAGCACGGGGGCAACCCCGAACAAAAAGATGGCGGGGCAGAAGCAAGACAACAGGACTAGGCCCCCCTACAAGGGACCCACTGTTGCCCAACTAGCAGTAGAAGTAGAGAAACTCCACCTGTAAAGCAATGTGCTAGCTGAGAAACTGGCGAAAGAGCGTATTGAGAGAGAGAGAGGAGATGAAGGACACCATTGACTCTCTCAAGGAATCCTTAGAGACCATCCGCCGTGGCATGAGCGTTAAGATGACGCGCATTAGTGTCGCGATAGGGAAGCCAGAAATTCACACTAGCAAATTATTATGCTTCCCTATTATTTATCTAGGAATAAAGTTGGCGCTTAGTTTAAATTTCCCTTTAGTTATTTATTTCATTCCATTAATGTAATCAGCGCCTATTAGTTTGCTTTATCAATGAATAAAAGACTCACCTTGCCCATAAAGCAGGTAGAGTCCCTTTGCTTTTTACTTTTTTCTTTGTTTTTTGTGTCAATAAAAAGAGAAGGCAAGAAAGCAAGTGTGGGGGAGATCTTCGGGATTTCTGACGCGAACAAAAATTCCACACGATAAAAAATACGGTGTACATCATCGCTTAGAGCAGCACACCAAAGTGGGGCCCACTTAGCGACCAGTGGGGTTCGGCTGAACTAGACCTGGCCCCCTTGGCCTCAGTTTTCTTCGGCATGATGGTTTGCACGTCCTATCCCTTAATCTCCCTATTAGGTGTTTTGATTTAATTTTCTGAGAATTAAAAGGATAAAATCAATTAAGAAAATTAAAATCAACCCTGATGATGTCTCCCATTTATATTGAATTTTTCCATGATTGGCATGCATGCTCTTTATTCCTTATTACTATACCATTGCTAGTGGAAAATATTTATAGGGAACACATGTTACCTAAGTTATTGATTAGTGTGATATGGTTTTACTATGTGATTCTTGCTCTCATTTTGCATGAAGTACTCTGGATTTATTTTGAAAATTTAAATTTTAGTGCTTACTCCTCAATGATAAAAATGAATCCCTACCAGAGCCAAATAAATTTTATTGAATATCTTACACATTTGTTGCTTGTGACTTTGTTGAACTTTATCAAACTCTTAACCCTTATGAGTTGCTTGTTATGAATTATTGATCAAGTTTATGTGCACACCAATTTTGCTAAAAACTTCTACTCTGGAATTTAGCATTACCATCATTATTCTATCCATCCAAGCAAATACTACATGAAATTCTTGATTATGATTCTCTCTCATTTGATCCTTTAGAAGGCATGGCTAAGCAAAATAAAATTCTTACTCCCAATCAAGAGCATGATAAAAAAAAAAGAGAAATAGCCATGTCCAAAATTGTTCAAAGAGAGAATCTACATGTGTAACACCCTAGCTGTTTAAAACAAAACAAAACAAAACTGATGCTGGCCATATGTTGGTTTTGTGGTCTGTTTGGGGCCTAATTAGAACCCACGTTTGTGACCCAAGTTGTACCCAAGCCCAACTCATGAAGAGGTGAGGAAAAAGAAACGATTACCCTAAGCCTGCTACCCCTTCGCTGTTCCCAGCGATCGTACCTAGAGGAGGAGGGCGGTGCTGTGCGGCTCCCTTGCCAGCGTCGCCGCTTGCTGGTGGTCTTCAAGGTTGGCCTGTGCTCTTTCCATTGGCTAAACGAGATGAGCAGCCTGTGCTCTTTCCTCTGCCCTTTTTCCCTTGCTGATTTTCTCTGCCGTTTTGTTGAGGCTGTAGTTGGAGGAGCAACGCAAACAGGAGCAGAACAGGATCACGATCTGTTGTAGGTATGAACCAAATTAATGTCGAGCAATGCGTGTCAGCATGGTATTTAGGTCCAATCTCATCGAGCAAATGACGTACAGTGGCTGTTCGTGCCGTTTTCAGGATTCTAAGTGCATAATCTAGAAATCGCGTTAACACGAAAGTGGTAGAGGATTTGAAGACCTTTCCAACGCATATTTATACGCTAATTTTCATTGAGCATAACAAGAGCTATGGCAATCTGAATGTCACTGCCGTTTTGGTCAGATTCAGTTTTGGTACGTTGCAGTTTCAGTTTTCCAGGGCTCTTATGAGGGATTTGGATGCCGAATCAGGAAACTGCAATAATACGAAAGTTGTAGAACTATTCAATACCTTTCCAATGAGTACTTATATTCATTTTTTCGTTGTGCATAACTCGAGTTATTGCGATCTGAATGTTACTGTCAAAATTGAGTCAGTTTTGTGACGGGCAGGCATTTAGTTCTAACATTCAGTTTTGAGTGCTAGTTTAAAATACTTTAGAGGCCGAATTAGTCCAGGATTGTATGGAATATTTTGTATACCTATGTACCCTCTTTCCATATAATGCTTACCTGCTTGATTTGGCTTAGTAATCTTGGAGTTATGTGTCTTCAAAGTCAGCATTTGCTGCTGTTAGACAGATTCTGTCAGTCACATTGTATAGCCAATTAGAATTAGTAAACATCAAAATTAAATTTGGTAATGAAGATCAAAGTTGTAGATTATTAAATGTAGATGCCTGTGAAGTATTTATTTGTTGTCATTGCTGTTATATTTTAATTTTACGAAAAAGACAAGCAGCACTGCTGCTGTTTATCAAAGTGAAGTGTTGCTGTTTTTGTCGATTATCGGTTGGAGCGTAGAAACGATATGAATGTTGATTGTAAATTATTTATGAAGTATTTGTACTAAACTATTTGTCCCAAAACAGGTGGTAGTGCTCCGGGTCATCCGTAGTACTTTGATCTTCTTCGGTTGAGGCAAGTGAATGTAGCGGTGGTTGTGCTACCGTTTTGACTTGTTATTTAATCACCTACACTATAATGTTCAGAACCATGTCTTACCACTAAGAATTGACTCTTGTGTTATTTATTTACTCAATTATAATTAGTTGATGCTTAATTCTCTACTAGCAAAGTGCCCATATGTTGTTACGGGCATTCATATCAACATAAAATTTAATTTTTTAAGCTATAAATAACTTACATGTATAAATATGTTTCATATGAATTCACAGTAAATTACATACATTATATTATATATATTTTGTACATAGCAAAAGGCAGCCTATATATATCCTTCCCGGGCATCCCGGCGTCGATTGTTGATTATTAGATACTACACAAAATTAAATCTTGCTTCTGATGTTGTCTGCAATGAAAGGTAGTGAATTTTGTTGTTAATTATGAGACATATATGTCCAAACTTTAGATGCATCAATTTTTCACTACAATAAATGGATTTGTTAATTAAATTCTCATGATCTGCTAGGTTGAAATAATGTTTAGGTTAGTTCATGAGTGATAGTATCCAGGTAAATATTGTATATTATAAGTAGTGAATTTTGTTGTTAAGACAACATGATCCATAAATTCTACATCCAGGTCAATGAGAATATTTAGAACTATATACACTCTTAAATTTATTTTTTGAATAATATGTTTTATCTTAAAATCTTCTATTTATATAAACCCGGTTTCACTTACAGTGTTTGGTCTTCTATCATTGTTGCCAAAGTGAAAACGATACTAAAACTTACTCAGGTCCAAATATCCAACAGTTCCTCACTTTCATTGGTGCATTATTGTTGCCTTCTTGAGCTGCATACTTAAGAGAATCCAAAGTCAACAACCTTCCCCAACATGCTGTGATCCGGGGAAAAATATTGTGCAGGTACACCAGGCTTGAACAAGCAACAGACTATGTAAATATAAAAATGAAATGAAGCATGATTTCGTTCTAAGAAAATAAAAGTAAGAAAACTGAACGTAAAGAACCTACATGTTCCTCAATTGCATACTCTGTTTTTGAAATGCTGACGTTCCGACAGGTGTTGCTACTTGTATTTTAGTTCAATGGGCTGGTCCGGAACGAACGGAGGGAGTAGAGAATTATTTAGTTTGATGCTGTAGTAAAAAAATGTCATGCGGGCTGTGTACATACAAAATTAAACACATTGCTTACCTCCCACCTCCAATGAAAACAGAAGCCGGGTGAGATGATAAAAAACTTTCATTTTTTATCTGCCTCACCTAAAAACTGAAAGGTAAATAAATCTAAGCCAGAATCATACTGTAGGGGCAAATAGCCTATAAGTGGAACCAAATTTTCATGCCAATATTTATTAAAACTTTTCACAGCAATAGCCAATAAGTGAAACCAAAGTCTCATGCCACACACCAGAAAGAAGCCTTAACTGTATGAATCATGGATCAGATCAGAGGACGTTGCTGAAAATAACTGATTTAATGATTGCGTACTGAAAAATACACGAGCACTAACTGGAACAATTGAGCACTGCTGTAAAAATTGAACAAATTACAAACTATAGCTCTTATGGAATTTTGCAAGATATAACAATTTACAGTTGAAGAAAGCTTTTCAGATAAGTTTGAGACATGGTCAAACGACATCCTTGATATGGTTGTCTTTCCAAAAAGTAACGTTAATTTGTCTTTTGAGAGAAAAAGAAGTGCTGATAATGGGTTTAATATATCTGTACCTCATGGTTAAACTCCAGTGTTCCATGTGTAGATGAGGTTGAGTGAACCTTTACTGCAACTTGTCCATGTGCTAATTTGCCCGTTGCCCGTGGAGTGATTTGAGGGACATATGTTATATTGCAGGGTTCGTAGTATTGTAGAAGCTGCATTCTTGGTAAACATTATCTGCATGGTCTAGGAAAATAATCACTGATCTATCAAGCACAGACATTTATTTACACCATAGACATACACAGAAAAATGAAATAAACACAGATTTATCTATCAAGTATTTTATGTTTATATCAACCTCCACTACAATAAAATTAGAAATTTTGCATTCTGTTTAGATACTTTTAAATTCTTTTATAGCCTGCATCCATTGCTGAATTTCTCTTCCTGCAAACATAACTATCTGAACATGCCAGGAATCAGGAGAAACACTTGTTGTAGAAGACCAGTCTGGTCTTGTATTAGGAGACATACTTGTAGAAGACCGGTCTGGCTTTGTATGACTGCTGTCACGTAGAAGACCGGTCTGGCTTTGTATGACTGCTGTCACAATCGACATGAAGTTGAATGTCAATAGTAATCTCACTTGAAACCCACCCCAGTAAAAAAACCATTAGGTGGCTCATTGTTAAGAAGGGGTTGCAATTCACTGACCTACAAAAAATGACAGCGTGTGGTGAGATGTTTCAAATAGGAATTCACATTAATTTTTCATGTGATATCTTTTAGTTAAGAATCCACACTGATGGGATTAGATCATGGATTTATGCTAATCCTAGAAAATCGTAAGGAGAAAGAGGAGCTTCATCAGGAGTTTGAGAGCAGACACAGATGCTGGGAGAGATCCAGTAAAGTTATGTCCTCCAGATCACCCACCCACAGTAGTAATATTAAAAATCACAAAGCCAACATATACCCGAGGTTTCGTCTAACAGAGATAGTGAAACATAACAGTTAAATCTAATCCAAAGGATACAAGAAAACGAAAAGAATAGTGCTAGAATCTCTCTTGATACCTTGTCTCTTACTTATGTGTGCCTCATGGGAACGATACTGCAGGAAGCAAGCTGCCGTCAACACGATGAATCAAGCCCCTGCAAGCTCCAGAGTGTTGAACCCTATTACTCAGCAACGTGTCAGTCAAAGAGCCAGGCACCGCGGTCAGGTTCCTTTCGACCGCATAACCTCTCGTCCTGGCGTCCACCATCTGCACAAGTCTCTGTTCCTGTCGCTGTTGTTTTCTTGGTGCGAAGTCAGGAGCCCGACAGAGAGGAATAGCAGTCACGCCATCGCGTTCTTCACCATGGCCTGCTCCACCGGGGAAAACTACGGCGACATGTTCTTCTTGGTGATGAACGACGACAGTGCCGTGATGATGTTGTACTCTGTTATCACTGTAATTTAGGGCACACATTAGTACGAATCAAGAAGCTTAATGTGGTGTTGATTTGACGATCGAGTTTCTCGGGGCACCTTAAGTGGTGGCCGCCATGACACTGATTTTTTCTTTCATCTGCTCCAGGTTTGTTTTAGAAACTTTGATTCCCGAATCACTAAGGATGCCGGTGGCCATGCGCTCGACACAGCCGCATGTCCACATCTGACGTAGATGCCCGATCGCTCCATGGCTACCCTTCGGTGCTGCCCCAACCGCCGCCGCTCCGCCCCTGTTGCCCTCGATCAAAGATTCCATCCCTTCGACTTTTTCTTTTCGCTGTTTTTGTTCGTGTCCATAGCAAGGTCCCGATCGGGGGACGGGGAGAGGGCAGCACGCTTGTACGTACGGGAAACGGAAACCAACCACAAGATTATGTTGGCGACACCACCAAATACTTGGAGCGGACACGAAGTGTACGGTAGCCTGACGGAAGGTTTCGCACCTAGATTATTAATAATAATAACTAGTAAAGTCTCCGTGGGTTACTACGAGTATAAAAAACAAAACACTCTTTATATTTAAATATAAATTATTTATATAATATAATTATTAATATTTTTTACATGAAAGATTATATTTATATTATTGTTGCTACTTCTTAGTGTATCATTTTATATGTCATAAGTAATAATTTTTCTATTATTTTTTACCGTATTCTTATCATAAATATTTTTTTACCACTAATGTTAACGATTTCCACATGTAGTGTCGTTTGAGTGCTATGTTATAAAATTAAGTGAAATGGTATTAAAAAAATGCTCAAATATGAGAAATACCGATATGAAACCCAATTCGTCATGTAAAGAAGGATTCTCACAAGCTCATGATGCCTACAAGACACCACTAGACCTCTATAAATCCCAACACGTAAGACCAAGATCGTGACCCAATACCTAAAGACTTCTAGAAGCTTTATCCGATAGGAAAAATCAATTCACGCAGAATAGAAACAACACTGTATTATGACGCAATTTTGGACTTGAAAACATATTCTAATAAGAAAATTTAACACACAAAAGTTGTAGATCTCGTCGAGTCCTTTTTGAAACATATATGGATCATATTATTTGGACTTCGGAGGTAGGAGATATGAACCCCACACAAAGATTTTTCATGGTAAATTTAGAACAAATATTTTTGCATGGTAAATTTAGAAACCAAAACGACGGAATCTTGACTTCCATTGAATATAAAAGTTGTAGAATTTTTCGAGGGCTATGAAATAGTGTCCGAGTTTGTCTCATTTGAACTCCGAACAAGGGATTTATGATTTTTTGAATTCGGTGCTTGATATGAAAGGTACAAAACCGATTTGGATTAAATCTCTAACTTTGTAGGCGTACGGTAGATTTTGTGATGGCGTGAATGTTTTCACCAGAATTAATAAGGTGTAGAGATAACTAGCAACGTGCCCGTGCGTTGCTACGTGCATTAAAACAAATAGATAGAGAGGTACACTACGCCGATTTGCTTGTGATTCGTTGATGAATCGTTAAAAGGATTTTTCTAAAAAAAATTAGAATTATGTCATCAACAAGAGGGTTAGTTTTCTATTTATAGGAATAGTCGTTCTATGCTTTCTCTGCCCTGCTCTACTCCTCCGATCCTAAGGTAAATTACATCTCTATATCATAATAAAAGATAAATTACAACCACAATGATGCTCAAGATCAATATATTAAACCAACTGTAATAGTTAAAAAGGGCACAATATAAGAGCACAAGATCAATGACCCTGCAAGAAGAGTTAGATTGGATTTCACTAAGGACGCATCTATATTTATATTTAGTTCACCAATAGCATATAGCTTTTGTAATTCACTTGCTAAATCATAGGACTCATGATTGTATAAAATTTGTAAGTGCTAATCGAGCAGACTAAAGACATAATAAAAATTCATAGCAACGTAGCAGCCAAGGTGCCCACGTATACCCGCCTGCCTGTTCGCTGTGTCAATCTTAGTCACATGAGGGACACTGACGAGATATAATTCACAGTAAGCACAAGATAGGCAAATATGTTTTTTATTGACTATGAGAGGATCATATTAAAGAAACCAAATTAATCATGATGAAAATGCTTGGGGTACAATTATTTCTCATAGATAATTTAGTTTGGAGCAAATAAATTTGTGGCAAAAAAATATCAGTCATAAAATAATTAAAAAAAAGAAAAGTAGTGAGATAAGTTGAACTGGGTTATAACTCATTTGGCCCATTTGGCCCACTGTCACCGAAACACCTTCTTCTTCCTCGTTCGATCAGCATCATCGCTGGTCCGCCATGGCTAAAAACGTGGGCTTCGATTCCGTGCCACTAATGCTCACCCACCATCAGAAACAAGCAAAATGGGACAACCGAACTACTACCAAATAATCAATTTTCACTGGTACGAATATAAAGATAAAATATATTGTAGACCAGACTTCGTTGATCTCTTTGAGAGGTCCTGTTCCAACCTTATGTTCTCGGTTCTTCCTCTTCGCGTACCCTCCTTTGTCTAACAGAAAATTAAGAGAATGGTGGTAATGGAGAGGGATGGATTTTAGATGAATATAGGAAGAAGAATTTAGTCAAAAGGATGAATGACATAGAGATTTACACTGCAGTTCTAAATTAATTCCGAAAATTAAAAAGAATACGGAAATGATATGACACGCTGGGCTGCTGGTTCTGGTTGAGTTTGGTTTGCAAAAAATATGGGCTGATTAGTGCATGTTGGTTGAATCAGGTTGGCCCAACACGGAGGGACTCTGTTTTTAACTTTTGAAGGAGTCCTCGACTCTGTTTATATAATTTTTGAATGATTTATGGACTGTGTTTACATAATTTTGGGCAGGTGGCAGAATTATTGTGGAAGAGACGCCCGTGCGTTGCCACGGGCTTTAAAACAAATAGATAGAGAGGTACACTACGCCGCTTTGCTTGTGATTCATTGATGAATCATTAAAAGGATTTTTCTAAAAGAAATTAGATCTATGTCACCAACAAGAGGGTTAGTTTTCTATTTATAGGAATAGTTGTCCTATGTTTTCTCTGCCTGCTCCACTCCTCCGATCCTAAGGTAAATTACATCTATATATCGTAATAAAAGGTAAATAACAACCACAATGATGCTCAAGATCAATGTATTAAACCAACTGTAATATTTAAAAAGGGCACAATCTAAGAGGACAAGATCAATGACCCTACAAGAAGAGTTATATTGCATTTCCCTAAGGACACATCTGTATTTATATTTAGTTCACCAATAGCATATAGCTTTTGTTATTCACTTGCTAAATCATAGGACTCATGATCGTATAAAATTTGTAAGTGCTAATCGAGCAGACGAAAGACATAATAGAAATTCATAGCAACATAGCAGCCAAGGTGCCCACGTATGCCCGCCTGCCTGTTCGCTGTATCAATCTTAGTCACATGAGGTACACAATTCGCAGTAAGCACAGCATAGGCAAATATGTTTTTTATTGACTATGAGAGGATCACATTAAAGAAGCCAAATTAATCGTGATGAAAATGCTTGGGGCACAATTATTTCTCATAGATAATTTAGTTAGGAGCACATAAATTTGTGACGGAAAAAATATCAGTAGTAAAATAACTGAAAAAAAGAAAAGTAGTGTGATAAGTTGAACTGGGTTATAGCTTGTTTGGCCCATTATGCCCACTGTCACCGAAACACCTTCTTCTTCCTCGTATGATCAACATCACCGCTGGTCCGCCATGGCTAGAAACGTGGGCTTCGATTCCGTGCCACCAATTCTCACCCACCATCAGAAACAAGCAAAATGGGACAACCGAACTACTACCAAATAATTGATTGTCACCGGTACGAATATAAAGAGAAAATATATCGTAGACCAAACTTCGTTGATCTCTTTGAGAGGTCCTGTTCTAACCTTATGTTCTCGGTTCTTCCTCTTCGCGTACCCTCCTTTGTCTAACAGAAAATTAAGAGAATGGTGGTAATGGAGAGGGATGGATTTTAGATGAATATAGGAAGAAGAATTTAGTCAAAAGGATGAATGACATACAGATTTACACTGCAGTTCTAAATTAATTCTGAAAATTAAAAGAATACGGAAATGATATGACACACTACGCTGCTGGTTCTGGTTGAGTTTGGTTTGCAAAAAATATGGGCTGATTAGTGCATGTGGGCTGTATCAGGTTGGCCCAACACGGAGGGACTCTGTTTTTAACTTTTGAAGGAGTCCTCGACTCCGTTTTTATAAATTTTTGGATGATTTATGGACTTTTTTTATGTAATTTTGGGCAGGTGGCAGAACTATTGTGGAAGAGACGCCCGTGCATTGAGGTACACTACGCCGCTGTGCTTGTGATTCGTTGATGAATCCTTAAAAGGATTTTTCTAAAAATAAATTAGAATTATGTCATCAACAAGAGGGTTAGTTTTCTATTTATAGAAATAGTTGTTCTATGCTTTCTCTATCCTTCTCCACTCCTCCGGTCCTAAGGTAAATTACATCTATATATCGTAATAAAAGGTAAATTACAACCACAATGATGCTCAAGATCAATGTATTAAACCAACTGTAATAGTTAAAAAGGGCACAATCTAAGAGCACAAGATCAATGACCCTGCAAGAAGAGTTAGATTGGATTTCCCTAAGGACACATCTATATTTATATTTAGTTCACCAATACCATATAGCTTTTGTTATTGACTTGCTAAATAATAGGACTCATGATCGTATAAAATTTGTAAGTGCTAATGGAGACGACGAAAGACATAATAGAAATTCATAGCAACGTAGCAGCCAAGGTGCCCATGTATGCCCGCCTGCTTGTTCGCTGAGTCAATGTTAGTCACATGAGGGACACTGACGAGATACAATTTGCAGTAAGCACAGCATAGGCAAATACGTTTTTTATTGACTATGAGAGGATCACATTAAAGAAACCAAATTAATCGTGATGAAAATGCTTGGGGTACAATTATTTCTCATAGATAATTTAGTTAGGAGCACATAAATTTGTGGCAAAAAAAATATCAGTAATAAAATAACTAAAAAAAAGAAAAGTAGTGAGATAAGTTGAACTGGGTTATAACTCGTTTGGCCCATTTGGCCCACTGTCACCGAAACACCTTCTTCTTCCTCGTTCGATCAGCATCATTGCTGGTCCGGCATGGCTAGAAACGTGAGCTTCGATTCAGTGCCACCAATGCTCACCCACCATCAGAAACAAGCAAAATGGGACAACAGAACTACTACCAAATAATCGATAGTCACCGGTACGAATTTAAAGAGAAAATATATTGTAGACCAGACTTTGTTGATCTCTTTGAGAGGTCCTGTTCCAACCTTATGTTCTCGGTTCTTCCTCTTCGCGTACCCTCCTTTGTCTAACAGGAAATTAAGAGAATGGTGGTAATGGAGAGGGATGGATTTTAGATGAATATAGGGAGAAGAATTTAGTCAAAAGGATGAATGACATACAAATTTACACTGTAGTTCTAAATTAATTCTGAAAATTAAAAGGAATACGGAAATGATATGACACGTTGGGCTGCTGGTTCTGGTTGAGTTTGGTTTGCAAAAAATATGGGCTGATTAGTGCATGTGGGCTGTATCAGGTTGGCCCAACACGGAGGGACTCTGTTTTTAACTTTTGAAGGAGTCCTCGACTCCGTTTTTATAATTTTTGGATGATTTATGGACTGTTTTTACGTAATTTTGGGCAGGTGGCAGAATTATTGTGGAAGAGATGACCGCACTTGTTTTAATAAGTAGTATAGATAATAACTAGCAAAGCGCCTGTGTGTTGCTACAGATTCAAAAAGTAATAGGTTTAATGAGATATAAAAAAAAATTATAGACGACATATATTTGATATATATACACCTGGGAGTATATATATATATATATATATATATATATATAAGCCCGTCTCCGACGACCGACCCAGTCCCGCAACCATAGTTTTACTTCCCTGATCATAAACGTAATTATTGTTTGTGACCATAATAACCGTCCATCCCACTATCATAACTTTATTAGCTAACCATAATAACCGTGCTATTATTATGGTCGTAGTCGTAGTCTTATTTCCTAACCGTAAAAACACTGATACAAAATTAAAATTATTGACATAACCATAAGAACGCGCTGCTACCATAACTTTATTACCTGACCATAATAACCGTGCTATTTTTATGGTCGTAGTGGTAGTCTTATTACCCAACCTTAAAACACTGACACAAGAATAAAATTATTGACATAACCATAGGAACGCCGCTCTCTGACCATAATTGTTCCATACAATAATATTTTATGAACAAGGACTATAAAAATTAGGATCTACAACTAATATCAAGACAATAAAAGTATTCCATTGACTAGAAATGTTATTTTATTTTAAACAACCATAAATATATTATTTAAATTCAAATGAATACACGAGCACGCCAGACCATACCACTAGACATTATCTTTCTCCTTTGGGTGGGACTCCAGTTCTTGTCTTCCCTAATGTAGTGTCCGAATCGCAATAGTGTAGGAAACCATATTCTTTGATCCTGCCCTGACAACATTCATCATTTCCGTCTATGTTCTTTGATCCTGTTCTGACAACATTAAATCAAATCAGGGCATATAATCCCTTCAACACGAGCATTGGACGGATTTATCCGATACATGGCCTTACCACTTTACAGCTAATTTTTGTGGTTACGTTGACACCAATACTTATGACCCCGAGTACTTATGGTTACGTTAATGATGGTGCAGAAAATGTTTGAATCACGGTAGAGACTATCATTTGATTTAGGGTTATAAACTAGCTACAAATTGTTTTAACTTTCTTATTGTTGTCAAACGAATATTTTATATGGTAATTGTGTTTTCCATTGATCTTCTCTTGTATGTGATATTTTAATAGTTACTAGCCTATGTGCTTGTGCTACGCTATGAAACTTACTCGAGTTTCATTCTGATCTTTTTACATAACACATTTTTGCATAATAAAATGAGTTATGACTTTTAAAAATACAGAACACTTTTGTAGGCTAGTTTTCATTTGGCGCTCGGTTTAACAATCAAAATATTGATCTATTTCATAATTATTTAGTATGAACTTTTAAATATTCACAAAATCTTACTATGGTCAAAATCTTCTTGTCTTGATGCATTTATGCTCAAACCAAATTATTATTGAAGAAGCCAATTTACAGTCATGATGCAGAATTTTATAGCTTTATATGGTCAACTAGATTCCACCTTTTATGGTCGTACACCGAGATCAAGAGGGAGGCTTCATGGTCCTGAACACAAATTTCAAATTTTTATGGTTGGGGATTTATAAAAATAAAGTTAAAAGGAAAATTATGGCTGTAAAAGAGAATGGTCGTAGTGTTATGGTCCGGAAAATTATGGTTGCGGAAGAGAATTCTGGTCTGCCCAGAAAATTATGCTTGCGGGAAGAGAATTCTGATCACGAGAACAAATTCTTATGGTCGCGGGCCGGTGAAGACCAGAAAATAATGGTTGCGGGAAGAGAATTTTGGTCATGAAAACAAATTTTATGGTTGCGGGCTGGTGAAGACCAAAAAATTATGGTTGCGGGGAGAAAATTCTGGTCACGACAACAATCCTCATGGTTGCAGGCCGGTGAAGACCAGAAAATTATGGTTGCGGGAAGAAAAATTCACAAATACTTACGGTTGCGGGTGAGACCCCTTCAAATGAAATTATTGAGAGTATTACTCTCAAATGGGAAGCGTGGTGTGACACTATAATTAGCTAGACCAATCTAGGCCAATGGTCGTAGCACAAATAACATCATATCGCAAAGCATCGTAGAAAGAAGGTCACAAGACATCAAAAGAATAGTGATCGACATTATTCGTGGCATTGACATGCATGCGAGGAAAAATACCTTGTGTTGCTTCGTACATGTAATAAATATATAAAGACTTAGAAAGGAAAGGCAAGAGAATATCATTATAAAAGGAAGACAATGCCAATTGAAGGGTGTTGTATATGACACCTGGTGTACTTGCTACATGAAGATGGAAGCTATATGTGCTAAATAAACAGGAAGGGAGTATCGCTCGTTCTACTATAAAAGGAGGACCTAACTTTAGAAGGGAGACACCCATCACTCATCGTCCAGCGTTCTGAGCTCACTCCTCCAGAGTGCCTTCCACCTCGACCACTAAGTAGCAATAGTAGTAGTCCACTTCTAAAATAGAGAGTGTAATTCCACTGTAAGATACCATCTGCAAGGTAATCCTTCCTTGTGTGTTTAAGTGTTTGGGGGTTCCCGAAAGGGAAAACCATATGTAAGCTATATTTGTGGAAATGAAGTAATGTCGTCTTTGAAAATCTCTTGATATGATCCAGTTCTTGCATATGAATTAAGTTTTTATGCTAGGGACCCTATAGGAGAAACCTCTACGGCGTAGTCCTCGGTTTAGCCTAGTTAAGGCGTTAGAGAGTACCCTATGTTGTTGCAGAGAAGTGTTCCCTTCGGGTGGAACTGCCTAGGGAGACGATAAAAACTTCCTGCATATGTTTGTGACTGGCTTATATAGGGAAAGACTTCGTTACTTCTGAAACAAATTAGCAATAAGTATGGTGAGTACTGAGTAGAATTTTTACAACTGAGAACTTATACCGCCCGGCAGTCTGTTTGGCCTCGCCAGCCGAAAGAACGATCCTAAAAGAAGAAGATTAAGACCAACCATAATTAATACTCAAAGTTAATTAATATATTTGAAGTGCTCAGAATAGTTTTGAAACACTAAGTAAGTGCACACTTCACATGGATAGTGGAATAACACTATAGAAATTCAGAATTTGAATAGTAACAGAGCAATTTGAATAGTGTCTCGAATTCGAATAGTAACCAGAATATGAATAGTGCCTTGAATATTAATAAGTAACTACAGCTATTATTTTATAAATAATATATTTGTGAATAGTGGTATAAGAGCCTATTACAATTGAGAAGTTAAAGTATTTGAATTCTAAAATAAATACTGTAAACATTATTAATACAAAAGAAAATATCAATATAAGGTACAGACTTAATTCTCCAGAAGAACATACTTGGCACAGTTCACAAGGATAGTTAAACTTACTTGTGGACTTAATACATAATCTTTACTTGGGGTAAAAGGCAAGACGAATTAGATATAAAGCTAGATAAACTTTATAAAGACCACAAGGAGATTGAAGAAAATATTTCTTTAATATAGAATAAAATAAATCTCACGTTACAAAAGTTAGAGGAAGGAAAAGCAGAACAAATAAAATATTGTCAAAATAGTGACTATATCAAAGAAGAAGTCTCTCTGATCTATAAAAAGTTATAATAGAACAAAAGGATATCAAATTACAAGAAGAGGAATCAAAAGTACTAATATAACAGAATAATACAATAGTGCAGCTATTAACTCAAATCCTTGAAAAGGTTAATACCGAAACCGTAGGAACAAAACTTGTACTATCATCAGCCGGAATAGTTTGTTCTACTACATCCATAAATTCAGATAACTGGACTTATCTAAAGGTGTTTGTAGAGGAGATCAATCCCTCCAAATAGTAAATAAAGACATAAGACCTTTAATCTTAATGGATAGGCTAAAAGGTAAAAGCGAGGATATAAAAAATCTTGATGAAATCATTAATGTAGAAACTGATCTGAAAAAATATCAGAAGGATATCTTAAGAAGAATAAAGCCACAACAAATATATCACATGGGATTTTTCGAAAGTAGGGTTTATAGAACATCTAGGGAAGTTGAATTAAGTGTTTTGACAAAACCAGTAGAATTAAAAATTGTAAGTAGACAAATTAAAAATAGTTTGAAATAGTCAGGTTACAAATACATTCATCAAGGAATGTATATAATTGGAATCAAAAGTATGACATGAAAGAATTTAATAACTTTGTTAGACAAAAGATGGGACACAATTAATAAAGCGGCATTAGGATTTTTAGAAGGAGACATCAATGAAGGTAGTTTAATAACTTATATAGCTCCAGACTAATTATGCCTATAAAAGAGTTTATAGAAAAAATGAGTTTTGGTTTTCAAACCAAAGGATATGAAGAATTTAAAGGAACAAATTTGTTAGTAAGCATAGAATTTATCGGTAGATTAACAAATAATAGCAGGACAAAATATAAGGTAAATGTTAATGATGTAATACAAAAAATGCAATCAAAAAGAATTAATTTTACGAGTCCTTTAAAAATAAATTCTGAAGAGAGAGCAGGAGAAGACTGGGATATAGATGAATTAGTACAAAAGAAGGAGATTTTGCACATACATGAAGACTATATCACTATGAGAATAATAAGGGAAACACCAGTATTAGATTTATAAATTATAAGACAAGATCTTTAGATGATTCAGTTTCTGTTGCGACAGAACAAGAAATATATAATAGTAGAAGACATAGTATCTCAGAATTCATAGAGAAACCTGATATAGACACAGAAATAAGTTATTGTGAAGATAAATTAAAACAAATAAATGTTGAATATAATAGTTCTATGTTACATGAATGGCCAAAAATTAGAGAAAAAGAACTTTACTTTTTTAGAGAACTGGCAAGGTTAAAAAGAATTAAAAAAGATAAAGAAAATTCTACGAGATGCTCAGAGATCAAGAAAGAGGTTAAGAATAAGATAGATATCACTTATAAAGAAAATCAATTAATTACTAAAGAAAAGAATATGGCTCAAGAAAATACTTCGCTAATAAGTGAAGAAGAACAATGGAGCATGAATGAGAAATTATTACAACAAAATTTTGAGGAAGAAGAAGAGTTAGTAAATGAAATTTATAATGAAGAACAACTTAGAAATGATGCCGAAGATCATAACGATTTCATATATTCTTTAGATGATATAGGATTACATAACTTAGAAAATGCTATGGAAGCAATGGATGTAGGGGTTAGTAAAAAAAAGATATGGTGACGACTCAGTAAAAAGTGAAGGGGAGCAAGAAAGACCCTCTAGATCAGTAGGAACTTGGCCGCCACCAAAAGAAGAATTCCCATATAATTACATCACAGGTCAATATGCTTACATGGGCTCCAAAAAGAGAAATTTTAAAAAACCAGTAAAATTCCAAAATTGTAAGAGTGAAGGAGCAATACTAAATTTATCTGCATATGGCCCAATAGATTGGCCAAATGTGCTAAGTATTTGGAAAGGATTAAGAGTTCAAAAATATATACAAAATCAGCATAATATAGGAAATAGGGTAGAAGATATGATAACATATTTATAAACATTTTTAGGTGAAGCAGCAAGGGTTCTATGGGAACAATGGGTAGAATCATGTCCAGATAGGTATGAAGAGTTGAAAAGAGCTGGAAGCAATTCATATAATTTTGCAAATATAATATCACATCTTATTATAACAGAAGATCTGGAATTAGGTAATACTGCTTTGCAAAATGAAAGATTAAGAGAGATAGAAAAATTAACACTAACAAATTGGAAAGGTATAAAAGAATTTTCACAACATCATTTATATAATGCAACCACTGCTAAGCAAGAATTTAATCAAGGAGTAGTAGAAAGGTTATTTAATAAGCTAGCAGATCCCTTAGGCAGTATGATATTTATAGAATATAAAAAAGAAACACAAGGACAGGTCATTAATATATCTCAAGCCATAACATTTGTGTTCAAACAGCTAAGGAAAATATGTACAAGCATACAAGCTCAAAGATCCATGAAGCATTCAGACTATAATTTTTGCAATAATAAAGTTCAAATACTGTTAGCATATGGAGAAGAAAGACATAGAAGTAAAAAGTTCAGAAAAACCTCAGTGAAAGTACAATAATCCTAGAACAAAGAGAAGATATTTCTTAAGAAGATCTAATAATAGGCCACTATTCTTACATAAGAGAAATATAAGATGATATAATCCTATGAAGAATTATGATAAGAAATGTAGATGCTTTATATGCAATTCACCTGATCATCAAAGTAAAACCTGTCCTAATAAAGACTAGAAAAGATACTCTAGTAAATATGAAGAACAAGAGAAGGTATTTATAGTGGACAGTGTCAATGAGAATATCCTAATGTGCGATGATGAAATAAAAGATGATGAGTCTATATACTCCATCATAGAAACAGATGAAATAGAAAATATTGAAACAGAATATGAATCAAGTGATGAGGAATCAGATTTTATAGAAGATTTAGCTGGATTAAAAATTGAAATGATGAATCAAATAGAGTGTGAACATGACTGGATAAGAGGAAAAGGATACTATAATATAAAGTGCACTTTTTGCATATATTACCCAAGTCAAGATAATAGAGCCACATGTAGTGTGTGTCTTAAACAAGCATGCCTTGAATGTCTAAAAACAAAGAAGCAAGCTTGGAGATATGAAGTAGAATTTGAACTAGAAGATAAAATTTTATCTAGTAGAGTCCGAATATTAGAAAATAGAATAAATAAGTTAGAAGCAGAATTAGAAATATTACAAGCAAAGGTTGAAAACAAAACTGCAAAAGAAGATGAAATTATTGAATGTCAGGAGCAAACTTTAACAATAAAAGACAATAAGAATAATAAGATTATTCAATTAAGAGAGGCTTTGATAAGCTTTGGAAATAAATACATAGTAAGATTGCCATTCAAAGAAATATTAGGCATAAGGATCCCAGTAAAAATAAAATTAAGACCAAATATTACATATAAAATACTAGCCTTAGTAGACACAGGATGCACTAAAAATATCATCCATGACAAATATTTTATTAGATGCTCTGAAATAGTACATACTATAGATAATAATAAGGCAGAAGTCTCCACAGATATGTCAGGAATAAGAAAAGTCCATAATCAATTAGCTTATAATATAGAAGCATACATAAATGATACAAAATACATAATAGACGAAATTACAATAAGAGGTCTATCTATGATAAATGATGAAATGATAATTGGGCTAAGGTTTTTACAACAATTAGTACATACAACAATTATACATGAACATGGAATTACATTTATCCCATGACAAGATAATGTCCCATACATTTCTAAAGTTAAAAAGCGCCATGGGACACAACAAATTTGCAATATTGATATAGATACTTGTAGTCTTGTCCTAGATACTGCATTACCTAAAGTACACACAAACCTTGAACTGAGCTCAAATATAGAAGAATATTATATAGAAAATTCTAACCTAGAATGCATTGGGTTACAATCATTTGCACCAAATTGGTACAGAGATATAAAGTCTAAAAAAGATATAGAGAAGATAGTACAGAGGCTTGAAGATATTCAAATTATTGGTGAAATACCTATGAAGCATTGGGAGAAAAATGATATAGTATGCAAGATCAATATAATAAACCTAAACTATATAATCAAAACAGCTCCAATTGAGGCCACTCCAAAGGATATAGAAAACTTTAAGATGCATATTGAAGAACTATTAAAATTAAAAGCCATAAGAGAAAGTAGAAGCCCACATAGATCTGCGGCATTTATAGTTAGAAATCATGCTGAAGAAGTAAGAGGAAAGTCCAGAATGGTCATTAATTACAAAAGATTAAATGACAATACAGTAGAAGATGCTTTCAATATTCCAAATAAACAAGAATTAATTAATAGGATACAAGGTAGTAAATATTTTTCAAAATTTGATTTAAAAGCTGAATTTTGGCAAGTTAAAATGGCAGAAGAATCAATTGAATGGTCTGCATTTACATGTCCTCAAGGTCATTTTGAATGGCTTGTTATGCCATTAGGACTAAAAAATGCGACTGCTTTATTTGAAAGAAAGATGCAAAATATTTTCAATGAAGCTCAAGAATTTATATTGGTATATATAGATGATATACTAATTTTTTCCAAAACTTATAAGGAACATATAGCTCATCTTGAAGTATTCTTTAGAAAAGTAGAGCAAAATGGTTTAATATTATCTAAAAAGAAAATAGAAATTTTCAAAGAAAGAATTAATTTTCTTGGTCATGAAATAGGAGAAGGGAAAATATATTTACAAGAACATATTGCAAAGAAAATATTACAATTCCCTGATACCATGAATGATACTAAGGTTTTACAGCAATTTCTATTACATAGATAACTTAGCAAAGCTTACAGGACCATTATATTCAAAATTAAGGAAAAATGGCCAAAAATATTTTAACTCTGAAGACATAAAGTTAGTAAGAACCATAAAAGAAAAAGTGAAGAATTTAAAACCATTAGAGTTACCTCTAGATGATAATTATTTTATTATAGAAACTGATGCCTCTAAGGAAGGTTGGGGTGCAATATTAAAACAAAAACCTAATAAATATTCCCCCAAGATAGAAGAAAAAATATCTCCATATGCTTCAGGAAGTTATAAATTAAAACCTATGAATAACACTGATAGACAAATTTTAGCTATAATTTCCATAATAAATGCATTTCGTTTATACCTTGGATTCAAAGAATTTACCGTACGAACAGATTGCAAAGCAATTTGTAGATATTACAATCAAATTAATAGTAAGAAAAGCTCAACTAGAAGGTGGATATTATTTGAAGGTATCATTACTGGAAATGGTTATAAAGTTCATTTTGAGCATATAAAGGGTAAAGATAACAAGTTGCCTGACTTGTTTTCGCGCTCTTCCATTTTGCAGGAATGAAGAGAGCAATGAATACACCCAAAGTCGAATACTATACCTTTGGTTTAGATAATAAGCTAAAGGTTTTTCTAGAGAATACTTTTAAATTCAAGCCAAAAAATCATATTTTTGTGGACGAAGTTGAACAATGTCTACTAGACAATTTTTGGTACCATTATAATAATAAGAAAGAAGACAAAGGGTACTATTTGGCCATATTAAATAGCCTTTTTGAATACTTTCATATGATCAATGGAATGCTACCATCATCAGAATATCCAGAAAATATACAGTCAAGGCCTTTATATGTAATATTCAATGGAAAGAGGCTAGGAATATATACATCCTTTAAAGAAATAGTGATCCTAAAGAAAGACATGGAAAGAAGAAAAAGATCTCCATCGTTTGTAAAATATATGGATGTAGATGAAGCATTGGCCAAAGCTAGAATGGCCATAGGGCCAAATTATTATATAGAACCAGCTGCAAAATATTATATTCAGAATTATGGGCTGGTACAAAAAAACAAGAAAATTTTTGAAGCGCCAAAAATTACAAAATTGAAAGAACCAGTTGGGTTCAAGGTAAAAGAAGAAGGTAATACTTCTATGAAAATGACATACAAGGAATGTTTAATAGAAAGAGTTGATCCTTTGGATGGTGAATACATTGACTGGGTTGGAAGAAAATTTTGAATCAATAGCACCTGAATGGAAGAAAGAGATAAAGGAAGACATTTTGAAAGAACTGCAAAAAGAAATAAATGAAAAGTTTAAAGAAATGCAGAAGATATTTGATGATAAAATTACCAGTCCATTCTTAGATGAAGACATTATGGATATTGGAGGATATGGGCAACCTCCAGAATCATCTCAAAATTAAGTCCATCAAATATCAAATATAAGTGAGAGCCATGCTCTCAAATCAGAAGCATGGTGAGACCCCTTCAAATGAAATTATTGAGAGTATTACTCTCAAATGGGAAGCGTGGTGTGACCCTATAATTAGCTAGACCAATCTAGGCCAATGGTCACAGCACAAATAACATCATATCGCAAAGCATCGTAGAAAGAAGGTCACAAGACATCAAAAGAATAGTGATCGACATTATTCGTGGCATTGACATGCATGCCAGGACAAATACCTTATGTTATTTCGTACATGTAATAAATATATAAAGACTTAGCAAGGAAAGGCAAGAGAATATCGTCATGAAAGGAAGACAATGCCAATTGAAGGGTGCTGTATATGACACCTGGTGTCCTTGCTACATGAAGATGGAAGCTACGTGTGCTAAATAAATAGAAAGGGAGTACCACTCGTTCTACTATAAAAGGAGGACCTGGGCTTCAGAAGGGAGACACCCATCACTCATCGTCCAGCGTTCTGAGCTCACTCCTTAAGAGCGCCTTCCACCTCCACCACTAAGTAGCAATAGTAGTAGTTCACTTGTAAAATAGAGAGTGTAATTCCACTGTAAGATACCGCCTGCAAGGTAATCCTTCCTTGTGTGTTTAAGTGTTTGGGGGTTCCCGAAAGGGAAAACCATATGTAAGCTATATTTGTGGAAATAAAGTAATATCGTCTTTGAAAATCCCTTGATATGATCCGGTTCTTACATATGAATTAATTTTTTATGCTAGGGACCCTATAGGAGAAACCTCTACGGCGCAGTCCTCGGTTTAGCCTAGTTAAGGTGTTAGAGAGGACCCTGCGTTGCTGCAGAGAAGTGTTCCCTTCGGGTGGAACTGTCTGGGGAGACGATAAAAACTTCCTGCATATGTTTGTGACTGGCTTATATAGGGAAAGACTTCGTTACTTCTAAAACAAATTAGCAAGAAGTGTGGTAAGTACCGAGTAGGATTTTTACAAGTAAGAACTTATACCGCTCGACAGTCTGTTTGGTCTCGCTAGCCGAAAGAACGATCCTAAAAGAAGAAGATTAAAGACCAACCATAATTAATACTCGAAGTTAATTAATATATTTGAAGTGCTCATAATAGTTTTGAAACACTAAGTAAGTGCACACTCCACCTGGATAGTGGAATAACACTGTAGAAATTCAGAATTTGAATAGTAACAGAGTAATTTGAATAGTGTCTCAAATATATATATATATATATATATATATATATATATATATATATATATATATATATATATATATCATAACCATAGTTTTATTACCCTGACCATAAAAATATTATAAATGGAAAATTGTTGTTCGTTACCATAAGAACCGTTCATCCCACGAACATAGCTTTATTACGTGACTGTAAAAACACTATTCAAAATTATTGTTGTGACCCATCCTGAAACCGTAGTTTTATTTCCCAACCGTAAAAACATTATGCATAGACATTTTTGTTGTCATAACCATAAGAACGCCATTCGTATTATTTAACTATAAATATAAAAAAATAAGAAAACAAGTTATTTATAATTTATTGAACATGTACTCCAAAAAATTTAACCCAAAACTATTGCAATTATGAAAATGATTAACCCACAACCACTTTTGTAAATTCAACAACAGTCAAAATGTATGCATCAACGTAACTTATACTATGAAGTGTTTTAGTTAGTCTTGTCCGTACATGCCATGCAACCAAGATCCGTGGGTGCTTGGTCATCATTTACTTCAATAAATAATACCCTTATAACGGTACTCAAGCTCAGGAAGAAAAACAGGTTCTCCATTGCAATGGACTCCGAGCATAATGTCTTCCTTTGCTTTTCTTTATGAGCAATCCTCTTCGCTTTAGACATTGGCGCTGTTCTTTGCTCTCTTCTTCTAGCTAGATACAATTCCTTCTCACAGGGAGACATGGTTGTATACCGTAACCTATCCCGAACTCATTTTGCTTCTCTCTTCTCAGGTGTCCTATTTACATATCTTGATCTTTCTCGGATCCGTTTTACTTCCATTTGCTCTTCTGAAGGAGTATACACTCAAGGGTGCTTTGCAATGATACTGTTACTGACTTCTGTAATAAAGTTGGTGATTTGAGGATTATAAGTCATAAGTGGGTGATTTGAGGATTATAAGTCATAAAATGGGTGCTCTAGATAGGTACTCGATTGCCTACCAGGAGTGTACGGCAGTGGGGTTCTAAAATAGTATGTTCTTTTAGTTGAGTCATACATGTCGTAATAATTAATGAGTCAAAGTTATATTTCTCCAGACAGTGTCATCATCAATGTGTCCTTGTTAATGTAAAATTAAGAATTGGGATGTTCACATACGATGTCATCACTGAGCAAATGATTATCGAATGACTGATTACTCACAGTTACTTTAACCGAAACACTACTAACATGAGTGACAAAAACATACCACAATCTTGGACAGATGTCTCAGAGGTGAAGTCAATTTTCCCAGCACCCATAACATCAATATTGTGCATCATGCACCCATCTACAAAGCAGAAAACACAACAACTTGATAAAGAATTAAAGTAATAGTGCAATGAGTGAGGTGGTTATCGAACACATACCACACTCTTGATCTTGTGTCTTGATGGTCAAGTCAATTACAACAGAACATATCACCTCATTAGCACATGTCATGCACTCGGCTGCAAAATCAGACAACAATGTCAGCTTGACCAATTTCCCTGAATTATAGTATTCATTTGACGAGTTTATGGTAATTGCGAGAACCCACACCGGAAGTTTGATCAAGTGTCTTCATAGTTAGGTCAACTATGCTTCCAGGGCCAGCCTCTAGATCAAGTGTCTTCATAGTCAAGCCATGATTATTAACACTCATCGCATTGTTAGAGCGCATCGTGGGTTCATCTATAAAACTTGATATCTACCAGGGCTTGATTGACAATCAAAATGGTACTATGTGTTATACACTTAGATACAAAGTTGATAAATCATTAAAATAATCATTTGCCCAATTTGAAGCGATCATGTAAATTCCTCTCCCGTGAGTTTGATGAGATGTGTTCATAATTAGGTCAAGCATGCTCCATGGTCAGCTTTGTCACTACTCTTCGTGCACTCAAATATAAGTAACCAGATATTAATGTCACTTGTCACTTAACCATGTAGTCCATCTGTTTCGGTGAAACATAACACGTAAAATAACCAATTCAATACTTACGAGTAACTTTCTTTGATCCGTGACTCCACAGACAATGTTTTCCTTACTATATCCTTTGTCACCACCTATAATTTTAAAAGATTATGGATCAGTTATCTGTAAATGAACTATATATAGCAAACCGAAAACATGTTTGTGAAACCTTGGGCCTTCTTTCATTGATAATCATCACGACGTCTCTTATTTTCAACATCTCTCTGTTCATCAGACATTTGTTCTCTCTTCCGTCGCTTCTGGTCCCGATCCTTCTACCTCTTTTGTTCTTTAGAGTTGATGCATTCTAATAACTGTTTATTGACATTTTTTTATTAGGTTCAACGGTGTTGTTTGTTATGTTTGAAGTCGGGGTTTGCTCAACAGCCTTTTTCACTTGCCCCATCTACACATGATTACAATGGTTGCTATGTGTCATGGAATGCAACAAACAAATAATATATTAAAAATAGATTAATAAAAAATTCAATGCTCATAGAAGCAAATAATATAGATAAGCAAGTATAATGAAAAAAATGTGGTTTAATAGAAATAGAGCTAGCTATCATTTACCAGTAAAAGAAAAAAAATGTCTACCTCTCTGAGATTTTTTCAATGTCACAATCAATAATATGAAATAGAACGCAACAAAATTATCAATTTCACACATGCTAGTTTGGCAATAGGCTGAAAATGAAGACCTGAACTAAATTCTCTGCTGGGGTCCATAAGAAGCGTTTACTTACTTAACTGTGTTGTTAAATTCTCTAATGGGGTCTGTTAGTACTGTTTAGCTACTAATTGTGTTGTTAAATTCTTTAATGAGGTCTGCAAGAAGTGTTTAGCTACTACCAATATTGTGAGTTCTACCTCATGTACAATGAGAAAGTTACAATAACCAGTTGTAGGCAGAAACTTTTTTTTTGAACTTTTGTAGGCAGAAACTACAAAGGAGAACTGATAGTTTTAGGAGACAATGTTCAGTACTAACCTTCTCAGCTTGGCGGGACCCCAACCAATAATTAGACGACTCATCAGACACCCAAAACTAAATACCTGTTGTAGCATATATATGTTTGTTATACATGAAACCAATAGATCATATGCATTGCATATAATAAATAGAACTGAGAGATAGAGTTTGCATTTTAATACTAAAACAAAGTAAAGTGGAAGCGAGTATGGAGGTGCTGTTCATGGACCACTAAACTAACCCTAAGTGCCGTGTGAGATACTATCCTTAAAGAAGAAAAGATTATGTGAAAAGTCAACTTAGTAAAATAGTTTTCTGTAGCGGCAATATATGAAGGGAACACAAGCATCGATCATGAAGATCGGATAACTAAAATTTTCTAATCAATACTGTTAAATGTCAGCTGATTGAAAAGCTACAAATTGAGCTGGTAAAAGACATGAATTTCATTAGTTAGTGAGCATATGAAAGAGGCATCACCTGGATGGTAGAATGTGCAAAGACGAGGAAGCCTCTGGATGGCGTGGTTCTCGGCGGCGAGGCCCTGTTAGACTTGTGCATGGAGCAATCTCATAAGAGCCTCCAACGGTGGGCCGTTGAACATGGCTTTGAGGTCTGGAGGATATGACGCGTCCGGGCTTAACCTTGCGATAGCTTCTCAGCGTGATGGTGAGGTCGGAGAGCGCTAGTGTCGGACTACAGGAGTTGCGGAATTGGGAGCAAAGCTTCGTGGTGGCTTGTGGAATTAAGAACCAGAATATATAATGGCGGCTTCGGATATCTGGACGGGGATGGGGATTTCTAGTGCCGTGAATGGGGGAGAAGTAGACAGGGTTTCTTGGCGTGGTACTGGCAGCTACAGATCATAATCGATATCGTATTGGCTTGATTTTGGAAACGTGTTCGAGGGAGCGGCGCACAGGACTCGGACACCGTGGACACAAAAAAAACATGTAGACGACGGTACCTCAATTAGATAGTTTAGATTCTTTATGTAAGATCTTTTATTATTGGATCATAATTTATGTGGTTAATCCACATTCTTGGAGGAGTTGAAGTTTATATTATTATTATTGTGGCATGTCATGTGCATTGCATCATTCATGTGCATTGGAAGTTATATCGTTGACCGATGGTCACGACCATACCGGTACAACATCATGGGATGCAGCTCCATACCGTGTTGGGTATGCATGCAGGAGACATATGTATTTGCATTCATATGCACTCATGAAGTATTTTGAAGTGACGTATTGTTATCATTGAATCTCTATTGTCTGTTTATGTTCTATTTGAGAGTTATTTACTTTATATCAATTTTGTATCTTGATTATCCTCTAAGTAAAATTTAATGCTAAATCGTTGCGTAATCCCAAATTGTGGTTTAAATAGCTTGTCAAAACAAATTTGCTTGCTGAGATTTTTATCTCACTCTTGTTTTACTCTCTTCAGGTGCTTGATGATTGCTAGGAGGGGAAGAGGGATTAGCTGCACGTCTTGCACTTATTTACTCTTGATAAATAAAGTTTATTCATTAGAGACTTGTGCTTGATGCTTAAAGGAGTGTGGATGTTAAACTTATTCTTTTAGGAGTTATATTTATCTTTCATTAGAATGTTCTATTAATGCTAGTATGATGTCTTAATTTTATTATTATCTATGTATTCTTGCTTATTCTTTTAGGAGTTATATTTATCTTTCATTAGAATGTTCTATTAATGCTAGTATGATGTCTTAATTTTATTATTATCTATGTATTCTTGCTTCCGCGTTGCTTATAAATACAAAGGAGATGCTGCTAAATTCACTATTTATTTGTTCGGCTATTTAGTTGTGTGGTTTTAGTGACATCCCGTGTGTTTGTGGATTCCGGGGTATTACAGCATGTAAAGGAGTATCCATTCATTTCCACCATCCAATCCATAAAGTGTGCACATACTTGATTATTGATTCACAATTTGTTTTCTTCTTGGATCTGGTTTTTGACTCAGTAAAATATGAAGCACAAGTATGCTCCTTTCTTTATTTCCTACCCTGAGCTCCATAAAAGCAAAAATTAGTTGTAGGAATAGAAAGAGGCACAAGCAAAAAGTCTTGGTGAGGGTCCACTTACACAAATATTGAGTAAATTGAGAGAATCACTTGAGGAGTATAGCCTGCATTTATTTTTGAAAATATTTCAAAAACCTGAGTACTTAGCAAAGGAAGTCAAGGAGATCAAAGTCTGCACCATTCCACTCTGCAATCGTCTAAGGTAATGTGGTAGACACTACAAATCCACTGGTACAGGTATGATTTGGAATAATTTGCATGCTAGCATCATACTATTTGGAAACTTTGATCCACCTTAGTCCTTTTCCTTTACTCGAGGATAAACAAAGGCTAAGTGTGGGGGAGTTTGTTGATGGTCACTAAATGCCTAATATAGACCATCAATTATCTACATAAAAGCAATAAAGTGAACAACCACATAGTGGTAGGAGTTTATTACTAACAAATTCTACTAGTGTTGGTAAATATGTGCTATAGGTAGTTATGTCATGAAATTATTGGAAAATTCACATCATCAAGGGAGAAAACACACTTCTGACCAATCAGAGCAAAGCACACGAATTCACTGGCCCACTTTCAGAAGCAAACCGATGCAACCCACTGCCTTTCAGGAGGGACAAGGGGCCACCTATGAGGGACCCAGAGCAGAGGGGGCTGCGGGCCCACAACCCCTGTTCGGCCGAACACCCTTGTTCGGCCGAACAAGCGGGTCCCCGTTTGGTGCACCGCCTCCATGTGTCGTCTCCTGGTGCCTCCCCAAGGTCGGTTATGCACGTTTGGTGGAAGTTACCGACTCCAGAACCGCCTTTGAGTGCTATAAAAGGAAGGGAAGGGCTTCACTCTCTCAACACATCAAGATAGAATTAGCACTTCATTTCCAAAAGGCTCAACGCTGCCAAAGCATTTAGAAAATAGGGAGAGAGTGAGGAGGAGTCCAAGAGAGGAGGTTCGGGCCTGTCCAACCCCTTCCCCGCACTTGTACCTCGATGGATGCTTGCATTTTTAAGTAAGTCTTCGTGATTCTTTTCTGGTTATTAGTTTTCCTTTTTAAGTAAGTTTTAGTACTTAGTTGCTTCACTCGCTCAATGCTCTATTTAATTAGAGACCTTACTCTTGACCCATCATACGTAGAGATTAAGGGAGTAATCAAAAGCATAGACGTGGTGTCAAGGCCGTAGATTGCCTTTGTTTATCGCGTAGTCCACGGATTGCTAGAGGTAGGCCGTAGGTGGTGACAGCCCTATCTGTCCTTTGAAATCCTCCACGTTCGGCCTACGCAGTAGGCTCTTGGCCGGATGCCCAATGCAAGAAGCTTAGTGTCAACTTACTCTGATTAGGACTCTTTTACCAGTTAGAATTCTCTCTACCCGAGCCATAGCTATCTTGGTGTCCTTGGACGATTAGAATAAAAGACTAGCACACACGTTCCCTGTGAATTTGATACCCTTGGAATACTCCAGAGGTGATGTGCTACAGCGGTATTCTCCCTACGCTTGCGGACTCATCTGCATTCGTTAAAAATGCCAACAAGGAGTAGCCTTGTTCAATGGTCAGAAATCAATGCACACTCTCACCTGTCCATTATGCTTAAACACAGGCACAATGTTGGAAACCCATTTGGGATATCGGCAAGGCCTGATGAACTTAGCATCATATAACCTAATAACCTCAGCCTTGACATCATCATAAATCTTTGGATCGACTCTCCTTGGCGGTTGCTTGTAAGGACGATATCCAGGTTTGATAGGAAGTCGATGTTCAACAATGGATCGGCTAAGACCGGGCATCTCAGAATAATCTCAAGCCAAACAATCCCAATACTCCTTCAACAACTTTATTAATTCAACTTTAAAATCTTCATCTAATTTCTTATAGGCTTATCGCCATCTCCTATATCAACCTCCTATAACTTATCGAATGACATAAATCCCTTACCTAACTTGCCATCTTCTACAAAATCTAGTGGGGCGCCTGTCAAAGAAACAACTTATTCAATTCTTTATAGAGCGTCTTAGTAGTGCATTTGGGTATAAGTCAAGAATAAGATATTGTAGCAACTCCTGATCAACACAACCCTGAGTTTTGCCTTTACTCGGGACGAGCAAAGGTTCAGCTTGGGGGGTTTGTTGACGGTCATTAAATACCAATGTCGACCATCAATATACCTATAAAAGTAGGAAGACTTAGCATTTCATACTTTCATGTTAGTTAGGAATAATAAGATTCCACTTGTCCTTGGAGAACTATATGCATGCAGGGATTTGATATAATATATGTGGAGATATGGAGCACAATCTAGGGAAACACCGTTCCAGCCAATGAGACGGTGCCAACTGGACTTCTCTCGGATTACATACGTGGTTGCACAGGATTCCTCCGAAGATCACTGACTTAATTCAAAAGAGGACCCACCTACCAGCCACCCCGAGGAAGCACACCCCGAGGGGGCCCACTCCCAGGTCAGTCGACCTAGGGGCCCGGTCAACCGACCAGGTCTTGAGCCCATTTCGGGTGGGCCTCCATGTGTCGACTCCTGAGCTCCTTTAGAAGGTCGGTGCATGGTAGTTATGCCTATGATATGTGTTCCTTGTTTGGTTATATATCATATTCATGTCACAGGACTTTATGCTTTCATGATGATATAGACGTGCTACCTTATTGTCATGATTGTCATATACCTTTACTATAGTCTAAATGTTATAATGCTAGTTGTACTTTAGTCTAGTTGTGATGATTCAACATGGGTTTTGATATCATATTTGAATTGCAATTGCTTAGCTCATGACTTGTTAATCCGTAGGGTTGGAGTTATGTATGCTTTAGTACTTGTTAATCTAAACAGTGATTCTAGTATTTGATCAATGCTAGGATTCTACTTAAATGTGTAAGCGCGGTGCTTAGACTGCTAGGTAGTATTGATCACCTTGTAATCCATGGTTTGTAGAGGTAGGCAGTAGGTGGTGACAACCCTATTTGTCCACTATACTCCTGCACGTTCGGTTATGATGTGTGTCCAAGACGGAGTTGCCTCGTGTATGTCGGGCATGAATCCGTACAAGTGTTGAATGCATTAGACTATGAATAGTATAACCTTGCTTATAATTATTTGACTAAGTAACTATATATGTAGACTAACATTAGAGATACAACTTTGCTTGCCTAACTAAAACTCCCTAGTGACTTAGGATATTTATATATCTTTAGGAATGATTGCTCTGTGTGTCACTAACCCTATCCATTATTATACTTACCCTTGTATGAACTCTGAATATTCATACCAATCTTTATGACTACGTTACTATCAATAATCATATATTTATGGTATAGCCTTCCTTTGGTAGAACTATAAATGACAAGCTATTGGAGCAATCCAATATTGAAATGCTACAACGGTATTATCCATGCGCTTGCAGATCTTACTATATTGACACTGAAGTGCATCTTTATAATTATGTCTGGTATGACGTTAAGAAGTGTCACAAGCATTTTTGGCGCCTAGCTGGGGATGATTATATCGATGTGACTTAGTAAGCATTAGCAAGTGTCAACAAGCATTTCTGGCGCCATTGTCGGGAAAGGCACAGACAAATATATATTGTTAATAATGACGTAAGCATATTGATTGTATGGTAGTCATTGTTTATGCATGCTAACCATGTATGTTTTCTTCATTTTGGTGTGAAAACAGGGTAGTGCATGACCAGTTTTGATTTGCCTGAGAACTTCATCGAGAATCCAGAAAGAGTTTTAAGGAAAAGTAGACTTGATGTCTCTTCTCCTCGACATTCTAAGCCAGCAGATCAACCAGTCATCACCGCACCACCAAGATCTAAGCCAATGGCTGAGAAGGCTCTCAAGGACTACTCCGCTTTATCTGCCAGTAACGTGATCACTGGGCCCGAGATTGATGTGGGGATGGAAACTTTGAGATCAAGACCAGTCTGATCACGATGGTGCAGGCTAGCCCATTCTGTGGGAAAGCCAATGAGGACGCCAGCGCTCACCTGCAGCAATTCTTGGAGTTGTGCAACATCTTTACCATAAGGAACGTGACTCCAGATGCCATTAGGCTCCGTTTGTTCCCGTTCTTGGTGCTAGGCAAAGCCAAGCAATGGTTATACGCCAACAAGGAGGCTGTCAACACCTAGGAGAAATGCTCCACTACGTTCCTCATGATGTTCTTCCCGTTGGGTAAAACCAACTCTCTACGGGGAAGAATTTCAAGTTTCTAGTAGGCGGCTGGAGAAACTACACCAAAAGCGTGGGAGAGGCTTCAGGAATACATCCTGGCCTATCCCCATCATGGATTGGATAAATGGCTTATTATTCAGAACTTCTGCAATGGACTGACAGCCTCAAGCTGTCAGCACATTGATGTTGCCGCTGGAGTAGCCTTCTTCTCACTCACCGTCAAGCTGGCAACTGAGTTAATTGAGAAGATGGTCTCCAATCAAAGCTGGAATGATGAGCGACTCTAGCCACGTGCACGACGCATGCACACCGTTAAGGAGACGGACATGCTCGCCGTGAAGGTGGACCTTATCTTGAACTGGCTCGACATCGACGATGACCCCAGCCTAAAGGGCACAGTACAAGCTCTGGACCATCAATGACATGCGAGGTCTGTGGCAACACGGGGCATTCGGGCAATGATTGCCCGGAGACTCATGACGAGGCTGCGTTCGTGGACAACGAGTATCACCCTCAAGGAGGTCAGGGGTGGCAACCACGCCCCTATCAAGGTGGTAACTATTTTAATAATTCTTTGAATCCTAACCAACCTTCTTTGAAAGATCTTGACTTGGGCCAAACTAAAATTAATGAAAACTATAATAAAAAGTTTGCCTCCACTGACAAGAACTTAGAAAGCATTAATGCTAAGTTAGAAGGCCTTTCTTCTTCCATTAAAAGCCAGCTTAGTTTTAATAAAATGTTGGAAACTGAGCTAGCACAAATAGTCGTTGCTTTGCCTGTTTTTTACTATAGGAAAATTCCGGGGTAACTCGAGTCTACCACAGAAAATGTTAATGCGGTGACAACTCGTGGGGGTAAGTGGAGGCGGTCCTTAAGTACCAATTTTGACCATCAATTACCTGCATAAAATGGGCTAAAATCAATAACCAACATAGTGGTAGGAGTTTATTACTAATGATTTCCACAAGTGTTGGTAAATATTTGAGTGCAGGTCAATTTATCACGAATTAAGGAGTTTCTAAGTCATTTATCCAAGAACTTACCAAATCAACCAATCACAAGCAAGCACAAGGATAGATGACATGGATTCACGGGATTCCTCCATGTAACTCAGCCAAACTACCGACCTAAAATGATCACGACCCACATGTCAGCCACCTCGAGAAAGCACAGGCCAGTTGGCCCCAACCCCAGGTCGATCGACCTGTGGGTCTCTGGTCGACCGACCTAGGGGAAAGGCGGTTCGGCCACTGCCTCCACGTGTCGACTCCTAATGCTCTCCTGAAGGCGGTTGTATGGCGGTTCCGTGGCGGTTACTCCTCTAAACCGACCTTCCAAGGCTATAAATAGACGGCTTCACTTCACTTCACACACACATATTATTAGAGAGTGATTCCATATAGGAAGAAGGTGTAGTGCTGCTCCTATGTAGTACTAGAATAGGAAGAGAGTGAGGAAGGAGCTTTGGAGTGGAGCATTGTCTATGGGCCTTCTTCTCCACCCTTGTACCCCGTCGAAACCTTGCCCTCTTCGAGTAATCGAGTAAGTCTTTCAAGTTTATTTTTGTTCTTAAGCTTTCCTTATTAGCTAGGTTGTGTGCTTAGTTATTGTGGGTTCGAAGTCTCATAGATCGTTAATAGATAGTATATATCTATTATACACATATCAAGGATATTAGTTTAAGCAACACGACTTAGCTGAGTAGTGATGTATAACATAAGCGAGGTGCTTAGGTTAGAAGTCATCTTTATCGTCGCCTTGCCCACGGAAGAGAGGTAGGTTCTAGGAAGTGACAACCCTAGGATCCCACGTAATCCTCCACGTCGGACCAGGAGATAAGCGTTTAAGGCGGAGTTGTCTTGAAGAATGCGTTCAGTACATGAATCCATGTACGAAGCAATAATGCAAGCCTCAGCCTGATCTTAATTAGGATCTTACTCATAGATAAACCTCTCTATCCTACACCACATTTATCCTCTCGTGTCCTTGGACTTGACTAGACTTAGGATAAGCATAGATCGTTCTTTGAATTTGATAACCCTTGAATACTCTCTTGGCGAAGTGCTACTGCAGTATTATCCGTCCGCTTGCAGATTCTTCTGTGATCGATAGATATTACCATGAGGTCGCTCCTTACGTTGCCATCAATTTTGGTGTGATGTTAAGGAGTGTCAACAGTAAGTCCACTCGCGACCCGCCATATCATAACCATGCAGGAACAACTAGTGAGAAGAAGGATGGACCCTGTGACGACATTAAAGATGAAGTGGTTTATGATGGGAAGATGGCTCGACACGAGTTTTATTGTGCAAGCACTCTGCCATTTCCCCACAGAAATAGGAAGCTAACTGTGGATGAGCAATTTGCCCGCTTTGTTGAAGTTATCAAGAAAATCCACATCAATGTGCCTTTGGTAGATGCAATGCAAGTTCCAACCTATGCTCGCTACCTCAAGGACATGTTGAGCAACAAGCGTCCAATGCCCACCATAAAAGTCATCAAGCTTACAGAAGAGTGTAGCGATGCTATACTCAACTTGCTTCCTAAGAAGAAGAAGGATCCTGGCTGTCCCACAATCTCATGCTCAATTGGGACAAAATTCTTTGATCAAGCACTCTGTGATCTTGGAGCCTGCGTCAGTGTTATGCCAAAGACCATCTTCGACAAGCTGAACTTCACAGACTTAGCCCCCCACTCCTATGCAGCAACAGATAACAGACTCGTCGGTGCGGTATCCCGTAGGAATTGCAGAAGATAACCCGGTAAAGATCCATGGGTCTTTTGTCCCTGTGGATTTTGTGGTGCTACATATGAACATTAATAAGAAGACGCCGCTCATCCTTGGACGACCATTCTTAAGCACCGTAGACACAAAAATTGATGTCGAGGCCAGAGTAAACCGCCTTAACATCAATGACAAGGAGGAGAAATTTGACTTCTGACCAAGAGTGGAACAATGCTTCATGGTCAGAGTTAAGTTTGGGCCGAACCCTCAGAACATCAAAGAAGTAGAAGAGAGGCCAATAAAGGACAGCCTAGTTGATGAGTACATCACACCCATGGATACGCACAACACTCCTCCAACTAAGATGAAAGTTCATGTGCATCACCTGAATTTACAGGTGAGATCGTTTCTAATGTTTTTATTATGTGGTTTTGAGAATAGATTGCTACCTAATGAATTAATTGTTGTTAGGAATCATGGAGATGATGATGACATAGCTGGGTAGGTGATTGGAGGCGTGATGGGCCAGCAAGGACGTCCAAGCCAAGGTGGAGCCCCAATCAAAACCGACTTCGAGTCTGTTTCGGAGCACAGGACCAGTCTGCACTAAAACGGACACCCAGGACGCATACGGACTCGGATTTGGACGTTCTATATATGCCTGGAAATATGACGAAAAGAACTTTCCAACCCAACTGGTCCCATGTCAAAATTCGTCCCGAGGCGTCGGCAATCGCTGAAACAAATCGACTTACAGAATCTGTTCAGGTGCTGCGACACCGTAATCAGTCTTTGGGCCATGTATCGAGTTGAGCCCACTTAGGCCTGCGTCCAGGAGGTCTGGCACGACCCTAGGGTCCTTATATACAGCCGTCGCCTCTTTATTAGGGTTTGGGTTTTGCTTAGATTATTATGTTGATAACAGTTTTGCCGTTTGATCGGTTTGTGAGACTCCAACTTGTGAGATTCATCGTATACTTGCAAATTTGGTTGCATTCTTCTTTGTTCTTGCTTGTGTTCTTGATTTGCAGGCAGGGATAAGCCTTCTCGGTGAGGTCAATCATTCTTGAATGGTTGATAACCAGAGGAGACGTTGTGCTACGATTGCGGGGTTCAGAACGTGTCGTTCGGAAGCCGGATCGATTTGTGTATCGCCTCCGCCTTAATCAAGAAAGGAGAAACGAAGGAATATGTTATGCTTGGATCAATGGTTGTGCCACTTGTGAAAAGTAAGGAACATATATTGGTGTTACAGGCCTTCCCAAAGGTATGCAATACTTTACTTTCAAAGTCTACACGGTCTCAAGTCCACCGAGTCACGAAATCAGAAGATATGAAAACTCAAAATCAGTTCGGACTCGGTTTAGGATCAGCGAGACAGGTGCGGAGTAAAAGTAGCATAACTGGGTCATACGGAGTCGGATTGGGCTGAGTAAATACTCGTTGGAAAGATAATTTGATAACCTTTACAACGGATCTGACCCCATAGTCAAATAAATTCCCTATCGGTCGCAATAATCAAAACAATTCTGGGTTGTGTTGAGTCCGAGTCTGTTTTTAGATGTGTTCAAGTCGAACCAGGTTTTTGGTTGGCTTGCGTGCCATATAGCCTAGGGCCAGCACCCCTGTAAGATAGGAGGTGATTGTATTGTGTTTTTGGTCAAGGTGTCCTCCAAGAAACCCTAGTGGTGTTGCCCTCCTCTACCCGTTGCTGCCACCAAAATCTGCCGGTCGCTGAAGTGCGTGATCAAGTGATTCTTCCCTTGGGTGCGTGCTAGAACTTGTGGTTCCCCATCTCCAGATCATGCTTGTCTAAGTAATGAGTTGGAGAGTTTATCTCTACTGGTTTGCATCTACATCAAGTTCTTGTAAGTCGGTATTTTCCTATCGTGTTCTAGCTGGTTTATGATTGCTATTGGATAACAAATCTATGGTGTCAATTTTATTGTGGTTGCTGGATCATTGAGCTTGAGATTGTTGTTCTATCTATTCATAGCTGAGATAACAAGTTTCAATACCTATATATACTTGCTAGTACTTGTTGTACCATGAAAGATTGGGATAAAATCCGGACACCGTCGTCGTGTTCGTATCATTTGGTATCAGTTTTGCCGGGTTGCTCATGGTACTTGCTGCTGATTTGTGGTGATGGATTCCTATGATTTTGACCTATACTTAAAGTTTGTGCCAACACTATATACAACAAGTTCTCGATCTGAGTATTATGAGTGGGAGGATAATATAGAAGCTTTCTATAGGATTGGTGAATTGCCACTAAACCAACTAGTAAATTTGGCAAAGCAAACATTCTCCTTTGTTGTTTTGCTATGGTGGAGGCAATTGCAACAAGATCTTACATATCAAGGTGATAACTCTTGCACATCTTGGGCAGCGATGAAGTCAGAATTACGACACCGATTTGATCCCCCATTTGATTCAAAGAAGAAGATTGTTGAACTTGAGTCCTTCGATGTTCCAAAGCTAGATTATGATACAATTCATCATTGTGTCAAGGAGGCTGTTATTGCTGTTTTGTCCAAACCCAAGCAACCTGAAGTGTCTTCGAATGTGCACAAATCAAATGTAGAGTTGGAAGTTCTTGAGTCTTCTTGTGCTGATCAGGTCGAACCATTAATTGAAGCTACAGATCATATGGATTTATCTTTGATGTCTCAGGAAGTAAATTCAGATGGCGTCATTGCAGATGTCAAGGGGCAGCGCTGTAATATTTTTCATTCAGAGTGCAAGATTAAAAAGAAGGTATGCAAATTAATTGTTGATGGTGGAAGTTTCAATAATGTGATTAGTTCAGATTTGGTACATGCAGTATCTTTATCTACATGGCGGCTTCCTACACCTCGTTACATGCAATGGATGAATAAAAGTGGCACGCTGAAAATTACCCACAGGGCCAGAGTAAAATTTTCAGTAGGAGATTCTGTTGACACTATGGATTGTGATGTGGCACCGATGAGTGCGTGCAATTTGTTGTTAGGAAGACCATGACAGTTTGATCTTGATGCAACACATGGTGGTCGTTCAAACAATTATTCTTTCATGCATAAATGTGTTCGTCACATTCTAAAGCCAATGAAGGAATGTGATATTAAGGCTGAGGTTTTTGTTGCTGCAACAAAGAAGAAACATGATGCCGATATTACCTCAAAGCTGAGGACGGCTTTGTTTCAAGGGGGAGAGAATGATGTGGTAGTTCCTGCTGTAACAAGTGCAGCTAGTATTTCTGAAATTCTTTCAGTTGTTGCTCCTGAACATTGTACCATTCATTGTGATTTGGTCAAAGATGAATTACATGAAGGGAAAAATAATAGTGATACAAAGAATTGTCTAAACAGTGCTATTGGTGTTGATCTGAACAGGAGAGGAGCTCGTCAAATTATGTCAAAGCCGAGGACGGCTTTGATTCAAGGAAGAGAGGATGATGAGCCCATGGCTCATCGAGTCATTAAAACTACGTATTCAAAAAACAAGCATGATTTTACACATATTGCAGAACATGATGTGTCAAAATACTCCAACATTCAGTTTGAATCTTTGACAAATATTATGAATAATGAAGAGCAAAGTGAGGATTTGCTAGCCAATTATACTATGCCATGCAATGTTTTCATTGGGACCAATCTGAAGGTTGAGGAAAAGAAAGGAGAAACGAAGGAATATGTTATGCTTGGATCAATGGTTGTGCCACTTGTGAAAAGTAAGGAACATATATTGGTGTTACAGGACTTCCCAAAGGTATGCAATACTTTACTTTCAAAGTCTACACGGTCTCAAGTCCACCGAGTCAAGAAATCAGAAGATATGGAAACTCAAAATCAGTTCGGACTCGGTTTAGGATCAGCCAGACAGGTGCGGAGTAAAAGTAGCATAACTGGGCCATACGGAGTCGGATTGGGCTGAGTAAATACTCGTTGGAAAGATAATTTGATAAACTTTACAACGGATCTGGCCCCATAGTCAAATAAATTCCCTATCGGTCGCAATAATCAAAACAATTCTGGGTTGTGTTGAGTCCGAGTCTGTTTTTAGATGTGTGCAAGTCGAACCGGGTTTTTGGCTGGCTTACGTGCCATATAGCCTAGGGCCAGCGCCCCTGTAAGATAGGAGGTGATTGTATTGTGTTTTTGGTCGTGGTGTCCTCCAAGAAACCCTAGTGGTGTTGGCCTCCTCTACCGGTTGCTGCTGCCGATCTCTATCGGTCGCTAAAGTGCGTGATCAAGTGATTCTTCCCTTAGTTGCGTGCTGGAACTTGTGGTTCTCCATCTCCAGATCATGCTTGTCTAAGTAATGAGTTGGAGAGTTTATCTCTACTGGTTTGCATCTACATCAAGTTCTTGTAAGCCGGTATTTTCCTATCGTGTTCTAGCTGGTTTATGATTGCTATTGGATAACAAATCTATGGTGTCAATTTTATTGTGGTTGCTGGATCATTGAGCTTGAGATTGTTGTTCTATCTATTCATAGCTGAGATAACAAGTTTCAATACCTATATATACTTGCTAGTACTTGCTCTACTGTGAAAGATTGGGTTAAAATCCGGACACCGTCGTCGTGTTCGTATCATTAATGATGTGGTAGTTCCTGCTGTAACAAGTGCAGCTAGTATTTCTGAAATTCTTTCAGTTGTTGCTCCTGAACATTGTACCATTCATTGTGATTTGGTCAAAGATGAATTACATGAAGGGAAAAATAATAGTGATACAAAGAACTGTCTAAACAGTGCTATTGGTGTTGATCTGTACAGGAGAGGAGCTCGTCAAATTATGTCAAAGCCGAGGACGGCTTTGATTCAAAGAAGGGAGGATGATGAGCCCATGGCTCATCGAGTCATTAAAACTACGTATTAGAAAAACAAGCATGATTTTACACATATTGCAGAACATGATGTGTCAAAATACTCCAAACTTGGACCCTCGCAATCGTCGGATCACACTCTCCAAGGTATCCTCTGTTTTGCTACTAAGAATCTTGTAAGGACTCAGTTAGGTGCTGTCATTTGCTTGTTGAGAGTTTCCACCACGATCAAACAGTAGTGATAGGAAAATATACTCTTGTGTGTTTTCTTGTTTTCTATTAACAATGATAGATTACAACACCGATGGTGATGAGTCGATGGTGTCAAATGAGGTTGATACAAGTGTTATAGCACAACGAGTGTTTAGTTCTCAAATGGAGAAGGTAGAGCAAAATCAAATGAACAACTTGTTTCAAACTCACTTTGTTGTGAAGGATCGATGTTGTCGTGTCATCATTGATGGAGAGAGTAGCAACAACATTGCAAGCTTGGAATTGGTCGAGAAGCTCGGCTTGACCACACAACCACACCCATGTCCATACTACATCCAATAGGTAAATTCTTGTGGTAAGATAAAGGTAGATAAAATTACACGCATTAAATTTTTTATTGGTTCTTATAAGGATTGTGCAGATTTTGATATAGTGCCTATGCAAGCGTGTCATTTGTTATTGAGTAAGCCTTGGATTTCTACAAATAATGCTTTGCACAATATCATTGCTAATAGCTATTCATTTAAATACAATGGTAGAAGAGTTACTCTTAAACCTATGTCTGCTGCTGAAATTTTAGAAGAGGATCAACAAAGACTTGAGAGAAGAAAGAACGAACCATTTAGAACAGAATTGGCTATTTCAAATGATGCAACACTTCCATCAAAATCTAAATTGCTAGAGGATGAACATATTTCTTTGCCTCTTATTACAACTAATACTTTTCAGCATATACATAAAAAAGATGATAGTGGGAAAGATAAAGAACAGATTGTTGCTTTAGGTAAGAGCTTTCTTGATGTGATGGATTGTTCCAACAGTCTTGCTGTATTGGAACCTTATGATCATGTTTCTTTGTCACAAGTTGATTTACCTAGTGGTCCTTGTGATAAAGAGGAGTTGTGTGCCAATGCTTCACTTATACCTTTGCCGCAACAAATGAATGAGCTTGATGCTTTTGCTTATGATTCACCCACTAGTGCTGAAATTAAACATTTGATTTTAGTTACATGTCAAAAGGATGAGCAAAAATTATTTTCTTCTCTAAATACTTTGGGTTATATTGAATTTGATGTTCTTTGTGATCTAAATACCGCGGAGAAGAAAGTATTTTCTCAAACTGAATTGACTTTATTGACAAGAAACATTTTTTATGCTATTGGAAACTATGATCATAGAGGTTTGTTTATGGTGCATAGAGTTTATATTTGTTCAAAATTGAAACCTCCTTGGGTTATACAATTAAATGACCAACTTGAAAACTGCAGTAACAATTACCATGCCATGTCAAGTTTTTCTAGTGTTTCTAAGATAACACATTGTCAATTTTGTCATAAGAGTGAGAATGATGCTCATATTGCTGACCAAGGTTTCAAAGAGATTATTAATTTGCATAGAATACCTTCTACTATAGATTCTCATTGTGATGACAAATTTCATAATGCATATAAATATGAGTTGCATCCCAAGTTTGGGAATAGTTCTATATTTTATATTTCAGATTTGAGACCACTATTGGGAGAAAGGGATGAGATCGAGTCGAGGACGACTCTAATTCAAAAGGGGGAGAATGATGAGTACATCACACCCATGGATACACACAACACTCCTCCAACTAAGATGAAACTTCATGTGCATCACCTGAATTTACAGGTGAGATCGTTTCTAATGTTTTTATTATGTGGTTTTGAGAATAGATTGCTACCTAATGAATTAATTGTTGTTAGGAATCGTGGATATGATTATGACATAGCTGGGTAGGTGATTGGAGGCATGATGGGCCAGCAAGGACGTCCAAGCCAAGGTGGAGGCCCAATCAAAACCGACTTCGAGTCTCTTTCGGAGCACAGGACCAGTCTGCACTAAAACGGACACCTAGGACGCATACGAACTCGGATTTGGACGTTCTATATATGCCTGGAAAGACGACGAAAAGAACGTTTCAATCCAACTGGTCCCATGTCAGAATTCGTCCCGAGGCGTCGGCAATCGCTGAAACAAATCGACTTATAGAATCTGTCCAGGTGCTGCGACACCGTAATCGGTCTTTGGGCCATGTATCGAGTTGAGCCCACTTAGGGCTGCGTCCAGGGGGTCTTGCACGATCCTAGGGTCCTCATATACAGCCGTCGCCTCTTCATTAGGGTTTGGGTTTTGTTTAGATTATTCTGTTGATAACAGTTTCGCCGTTTGATCGGTTTGTGAGATTCCAACTTGTGAGATTCATCGTATACTTGCAAATTTGGTTGCATTCTTCTTTATTATTGCTTGTGTTCTTGATTTGCAGGCAAGGATAAATCTTCTCGGCGAGGTCAATCGTTCTTGAACGGTTGATAACCAGAGGAGACGTTGTGCTGCGATTGCGGGGTTCAGAACGTGTCGTTCGGAAGCCGGATCGATTTGTGTATCGCCTCCGCCTTAATCAAGATTATCAGAACCTACCGGAAGATCGGGAACCCTTGTTCACATCACTAGTGGACTTCATTCTAAACTTCTTGGTGCAAGAGAACCCCACTCTTGTCGCCTAGAAAAAGAAGGCAGCAGGCATGCCTGAGCTTTGGACAAAGAAGCAGCCGGTACAGAAGAAGCCTTCATCCACACCACCCAAGATGGTGAAAAAGGTGTGGCGGCCAAAGAAGACATCCACGTCCTCATCTCCAGACAAGGATGCGTCGACAGCAAGCTAAACGACGAAGGAGAGAAAGTCATGTCAGTCAGACTCAAAATTGGTGAACTCTCGCCGACAGGTAAAACGATACTTATCCATATTCCCCTTTTCAAAAAATTTTGATTTCAATTTGCATATTTAATTTTTCACTACAGGTTGGAATTTCAAAAAAATATAAAATGGAATATTTTGGAGTTTATCTTTTTGACATTTTGGATTTGCAGAAAGTTTGAAAATGTTTTTCTTAGAAACATATTTTCTTTCTTGTGGGCCACCACCACTAGGGCCCACTGGCCTAAGCTGTAGACCAGAGGAGCCAGACTCTGGTCGGCTAACCAGAGTCCTACGGCTCTCTTGCCCACTTGCCCCAACGTCTAGTAGACAATGGTGACTCTTCAAAATGATTGTTGTTGTACTCTGCTATTGAAGGCAATGGGCGGGAGAGGGTGTTCTTCATGCCATTCACATTTTTCATCTCTCCACTTTGATCTAGCCATTTGCTTCCAATTTCTTCAAGATCTTACATTGCTCGATAATCTGAAAATTCCACCAAAAATATTTGTTTTGAATTTCATTTGCATTTATGATCTGGTTCACATTTGCAAGAGTTTCCAGAGAGCTTTCATTTGGTTTTTTCAACTAACCTTAGCCCCTGTTCGAGTTGCTCTTGTATTGGTTTGTTGAAGTGTGCAGTGATGAACAAGAAGAAACAAGCCTTAAGCTAAATGAAGAACAAGGTGACGGTGAGCCCAAGCAATGCAAGTCCTACACCTTCAATGGTGTATAGTACTCGCTCCCATCACCAACGTCTTCAGGAAGAGCCACAAGAAGACGCACCAGTCGAGGAACCAACGGAAGTAGAGCCGGAACCATTGTCGAATTTCAACAATGCTCAACTCTGACTCAACACCAACTGCGACCTTGACTTGGTTGGAAAGAGAGAGCGTGACATCTATCGGATGATCACCGACCGGTCTTACGTTCCTACGTGAATGTATGATCCAGACTTTCTTTCCAAGATAGGTATGGACACTGAATTTGCCTCTATCTTTCATGCTATGGGATGGGATGGTTTTGTTCTGGTAGTTGAGCCTTGCTCTCGCCTGCTTACCATGCAGTTCTTATGCACCCTTCAGTGGGACGGTGATAGGATTTCATTCCAATTCAATGGAATGAAAATCTCACTGACCTGGAGGCAATTCAGTGACTTGCTAGGTTTTTCTCCTTTTGTTGTTTTGGGTTTTTATTCTGAAAATTTTGGTTTTAACAAAATCAGTTTTTGGGAGGAAATAACAGGGCACACCCTCGCTCTGTCACCAAGAAATATGGATATCCATAACTCTACCTTGCGTTTTATGCATAAATGGCTGGCAATGACTTTGTTCCCTAGAAAGGATGTTAGAACTATGTGGGCGGATGAAATGTTTCTTCTTTACTGCATGGTTAATAAAATCAAAGTTTCTCCTGTTATAGCCATGGATAAGCAATGGGTCGAAGTTATCAAACAATTAGGATATTTTGAATTCACGTTCCTAATTTATCTCCTTGTGCACAATCTTGGTTTACTTAGGAATGCCCATATCAATGATTTAAATTTTTAACGGGCTGTCCTAGACGAACAATTCTTTAGATCAAGACATTCTTTGAAACAAGGACCCAATGGCTCTTTCGTTTATTTCTTTCTTGGTTCTGTAAATGAAATCCAGTTGCCTAACCCGGATTGTCATTTGTATAATTGTGATGAACTAACCATTCCTCTAGAGACAGGCTTTATAGCTCGCAGGAACAGTGTTTCCGGTCCTATGACCAGAAACAAATCAGGGAGGAACACCGAGGTATCCTTCCCGAGGGAGGAGCCAAGCATGGGTTCTTAGGATCACGCCATTCCTTATAGAAGTAGCAGTGCATCCTGGGACACCGGTGAATGGCCCAGGGGAGCCTACGGTAGCTTGAGTTTGAGTGGCTTACCACCACCGTTCAGCACACATCACTCTCGCAGCAGTTCAAGGAGGGGCATAGACGACCTCACCAGGCAAATCGACAACATGTCCCTCCAGATCGACCAGTTGGACCACACCATCCACACTCATATCCATCATGAAAATGAGTGGAGGGATATTGTCCAACAGCAGCTCTCGAGAATTGAGAATAAGGTCTCTTATGGACCTTATTTTTATTCTCAAGGCTACATCGATCAGGAACCGCCGCCATTCGAGTGAGCTCAAGCATCTTGGGGGGGGGGGGGGAGTTCCTCCCCCCAATGTGAAGGTAACTTGTATCATTTCCCTTTCCAATCACCACATGCCTGATACACTAAAAACATGAAAAAGATTTGTTTCCCTTTCACATGCATGATAAATAGAAAAAATAAAAATATAGTAATAGTAATGAATAAATCCATGTGCGGTATGAATGCATAAGGTTTCAAATGTTGAGATAACGAATAGTTGCTCTATCTTTTATTCCTATCATATGCCCAATTTACTAACTTAGTACTCTATCTAGTTTTGGTTTGTTGGCATGATTAAATTTTACCTCAAACACACTAGTGGGTAGCATAAGCATTATCCTTCTACGTTGTTGGGAGATATGATATGGTTAGTTAGGGCTGCTATGATCTTGCTCAATTTGTGAAACTTGACACTCGGAGAATTAATTTGATGAAAATGACAAGTTCCTCAATGATATAAATTCCTACCACAGCCACATGTTATGCTACATTGCTAAACCTTCTACATATGCTATGTATTTTCATTGAGACTTGTCAAAATTGTGTGACCCTAGTGAGAAATATTTTCTGCATTCATGATCAAGTCCACGCACATCACGCTAAGTTTCCACAGTGGAAATTAGCAATCATCCATGTCACACCATCCATCCACAAAATAAATACTCTATCTTCATGATTGATCTCTCCTAAAGGCAATCATGGTTATGTCTATAAAAAAAGAGAAGAAAAAGAAAACCCTTGCTCCACCAAGAGCTTGAGAGAAAAAGAAAGAAAGAAAAGATAGCCAAAGCTGCCAAATAAAAGGAGAGACAAATAAAAAGAGTCTCCATTCCACTCCACCAAATCCACAACACATGCACATCTTGATCATGCTTGTAGGAAACTTTTTCTTCATGGATCCACTCTTTTGGCTCGGCGACATATGAAATACAGGTATGCCACATTTATCCTTACCCAGTGCTCCACATATCTGCCTTTAGAGGTAGGATTTTTGAGACATCATAAGCCTTGGTGAGGAATTTATACACTTTGAGTAATCTGAGTGAATCATTTGAGGAATTTAGATTTCTCATAAGAATTAACCTCCGAGCTAAAGTCGATCAAAAAGAGTATGTAAAATTGTAGTCCTACAAACTGTTTTGTCTTCCAACTGCCCAAGATTTGGAGAAGCTACAATGCCCCATAGGTAATAAAAGATGAAGTACTCATGCCAACTTATTCAATTCTTTATAGAGTGTCTTTGTTGTGCATTTGGGTATAAGTCAAAAATAAGACATTGTAGAAACTCTTGATCTACCACAAACCTGAGTTTTTCCTTTACTCGGGATGAGCAAAGGTTCAGCTTGGGGGGTTTGTTGACGGTCGTTAAATACCAATTTCGACCGTCAATATACCTATAAAAGTAGGAAGACTTAGCATTTTATACTTGCATGTTAGTTAGGATTAATAAGATTCCACTTGTCCTTGGAGAACTATGTGCATGCAAGGATTTGATACAATATATGTGGAGATATGGAGCACAATCCGGGGAAACATCATTCCGGCCAATGAGACGGTGCCCACTGGACTTCCATCGGATTGCATATATGGATGCATGGGATTCCTCCAGAGAACACCGACTTAATTCTGAAGAGGACCCACCTACCAGCCACATTGAGGAAGCACACCCCGAGGGGGCCTACTCCCAGGTCGGCCAACCTAGGGGCTTGGTCGACCGACCAGGTCTTGAGCCCATTTTGGGCGGGCCTCCTTTGGAAGCTCGGTGCATGGTTGTTCGGTGGCGGTTACTCCTTAGTACCGAATTATCTCCCCTAAAATAGAAGGGGAGAGCTCCACTCCAACACACACACTCAAGAGCTAGTCATTTCCCTCTTTCATTTAGTAGTTTCCTAGTCCTAGTGAAGTTTAGTGTAGGAGGAGCCTTGCTCAAGTCTCAAAGTCATAGGAGTATTGGTTTGGCTCTTGTATCTTTACCTTTATTCTTTTATATTATTATTATTATTATTATTATTATGACTTTGTTCTATTCAAGTAATTTAGTTCTTCCTTATAGTTATGCTTATGATATGTGTTCCTTGTTTTGTTATATATCATAATCAAATCATAGGACTTTATGCTTTCATGATGATATAAACTTGCTACCTTATTGTCATGATTGTCATATACCTTGACTATAGTCTAAATGTTATAATGCTAGTTGTACTTTAGTCTAGTTGTGATGATTCAACATGAATTTGATATCCTATTAGGATTGCAATTTCTTAGCTCATGACTTGTTAATCCGTAGGAATAGAGTTATGTATGCTTTAATACTTGTTAATCTAAACGGTGATTCTAGTATTTGATCAATGCTAGGATTCTACTTAAATATGTAAGCGCGATGCTTAGACTGCTAGGTAGTATTGATCACCTTGTAATCCACAGTTTGTAGAGGTAGGCAGTAGGTGATAACCGCCCTATCTGTCCATTGTACTTCTCCACATTTGGTTACGATGTGTGTCCAAGATGGAGTTGTCTTGTGTATGTCGGGCATGAATCCGTACACGAAGTGTTGAATGCATTAGACTATAACTAGTATAATACAACTTTGCTTGCCTAATTAAAACTCCCTAGTGACTTAGGATCTTTATTTATCTTTAGGAATGATTGCTCTCTGTGTCACACTACCCCTATCCATTATTATACTTACCTTTGTATGAACTCTAAATACTCATACCAATCTTTATAACTACGTTACTATCATCAATCATATATTTATGCTATAGCTTTCCTTTGGTAGAACTATAAATGACATGCTATTGGAGCAATCCAATAGTAAAATGCTACAACAATATTATCTGTGCGCCTGCAGATCTTACTATATTGACACTTAAGTGCATCTTTATAATTATGTCTAGTATGACGTTAAGAAGTGCCACAAGCATTTCTGGCGCCTAGCCGGGGATGATTATATCAATGTAAGTTAGTAAACGTTAACAAGTGTCAACAGCGACATTGACGGTTTCATCGGCCGGGACCACCTCAACTTGATCGTCAATCCACTAGACAAGAGACTGGTGCATGGTAGATGGTATGCAATAGTTCGCATGTATCCAATCATGGTCGTGTAGCAAGATGTAGGTCCCCTTTCCATCAATAACAAAGAAGGTAACCGAGAAAGTTTTACTGCCGATTGTAAGCTCAACATTTAAAATGCCCTTGGCTGCTGCAGTGCGACCACCATAATCTCTCAAAATCATGTTAGTATCAATTAAGTCATCATCAGTCTTACCTAACTTTCTGGCAGTGGTGATCGGCATTATGTTGACTGCAGCACCTCCGTTGGCCATCATCTTTCCCATCGGCATCCCATTGACAAATCCCTTTAAATATAAGGCCTTCAAGTGCTGATATTTAGACTCATCTATTTATCGAACACTTCTTGATGTGTATCAAATACTAACTGTAGCACATCATCTTCATCAGCAAACAGTTCTTCTTCTAAAGCCATAAATTCTTGTGGTAGCATCATCACCATGCCCACTATAGCACTAGGGATCTGAACCCGTGACTTCAGTTTTGGCCTCCACACTTTCCTGGGCAGTTGATCATCATCTTCATCATAGTAGTATTGACAAGCCCTTATCTGTCTATTGCGCATCCTCTGAATTCTAAGCTTCTGACTTCTGGAGAAAATACAAGATGGATACCACCGATCGTTCTGCTTCTACTCTTCCTACAATTCCTTATCAACTTCTTTATTGAAGTGAGCCCCCTTCTCTATTTTCTTTGCACCCAGTCGTCGACACACGGTCGCGACCATCGGCTATATCTATCGTCGACTTACTCGGTTTGCTCTGTTGATGTTGGTACTGATGACTTCCCGGTCCTTCTTGATACATTTGAGACGCGTGTCTACTGCAACCAGGACAATTTTTGATCGAAGGTAGCTTCATGTTATGGTCCCAGCAATACTGAAAGAATAGGCACTCCCAATGTGGTAGCTATTGATGAAAGCCCCCACGTTGTCAATACCAGCCATGTTAACATTTGTAGGGAATGGATGCCCATCAATCTTCATGGTCCCCTTAACCTTATCTTCCCCTGCTATATTGCCGACTGTATCTGTCTTCTGAATACCTTGCATTCATTGGTATGATGAGACGATGAGTTGTGCCACTTGCAGTACTTTCTCTTTTTCAACTCTTCAGCAAGTGGAATCATATGGTTGGGTAGCAACTGAATGTGGTTCTCTTGTAATAGCATATCAAATATCTTATCAGCCTTGGTGATATCAGAGTCATACTTTTCTTCTGGAACATTCTGCTTCACCCAAGGACACGATAAAGCATTCTTGTTCCTGGTCCACTCAGCCATATCAATATCGTCGGTTTCTTCATCGGACTCAGATTCATAGTCATTGTAGTTGACGTGTATCAGCCTTGACTGTGCCCCTCGAGTCAGGTTCTCTTGAATCGACACCTTCTGCACCAGTTGAGATAGGCTTTCAAATTATGCTGAAGGAAACTTCTCTCTTAAAGGCGTGACCATGTCATTAAATGCAATCTATGCCATCTGTGCATCCGTCAACTACAAGCTGAAGCATTTGCTGCATACTTCCCTAAACCTCTACACATAATCATGCACAGATTCTCTAGCTTTCTGTCTCACAGCAATCAAATCTGACAACCTCAATTCCCTTGTCTTGACAAAGAAGTACTTGTGAAACTTCTGCTTCAAATCGGCCCACGTAATGATAGAATTTGGAGGTAATGATAGTAGTGTTATCCTGACCGGTAAACTTGGTAAATTCTGGTGTCCTGTACCGGTTAGGCATAGGGATCAACTCATAGCTAGGTGAGTATGGGGGTCAATACATATAAGTCTACTGTTTTGGCTTCAACCCAAACTGCTCTCTCATTACTTCAGCAATCTTCACTGCCTAGTCATCGGTCGCCACATTGTCCTGAGCTGTAGTCGATGTGAGACTAGATGTTGGAACTCCAGGAGCAATCTGCGACCCATAATTAATCATAATGTGTTGATCTCCCATCTCTTCTGGCAGCGTAGATGATGATGGCATCCCGAATGGACTTGGTTCAACATTTGCCGCAGTCCCATAAGTCACATTTGGAGTTGCCGACGTCTCTTGCCTGTAGTGCTACGGCTGTGTCTACGGAGTTGTCCTCTATAAAATAATTCTATTGCCAGACCCAGGAGACTTCCCTGTTGCCATTGGTATTCTTTGGAGGCGGAGTAGCACTTTCAGGCACTAGCCCCGTGTCTGCTGTAGGAGTTGTAGTGCTTGTACTATGCTGCTACCGATCAGGTGCTTCAATTGCAAGCCGAGGGATGCTTCCATTGACACGAAAATACATCGGCCCATGTATTGGATCATCATATACACAACCCTCCTTTGTCTGTATGATTAAAACCCTCAAAGTATTAACCAATATAGGTGATTGGTTAATTAATGCGTGATGCACGGCTGTATGAATCATGTTATTCAGTGCTTCTTCATCAATAACCTTTGTCGGCTTGTTGATAGTTTGCTTCTCAGTATCTTCTTCAATCAAGCCAGGCATAGGCAGTTGTCCCTTCTGAATGATTTTGCCATGCCTAGTCTTGCTAAAAGTCCCCAATAGAAGGTTCTCAAATTGTGCAACCCTTTTGCTGGTCTATGCCTTCAAATCATCACGATCAACAGGTAGCATGTTTTTTTCCTTCAGATATGCTCCAATGTCTTGCTTTGGAGGAGGATGCGGAGGTTCTTTCGACGCTCCTGTCATGATGCTAAGCTTGAAGTTCTTCGTCTCACCTGGCATGCCAAAAAGCGTGTTGACTTGAAAATCTACACGCGCGACCTAGGAGATTTGCTTTACTCCAGTGCAGGCTCAATACGGAAACCTGGGCATTGAAGGACCAAGAAGGTGACTAGAGGAAGGGTGTGAATGCGAGCCAATTAAAATTCTTTACAAGAACTTGGCCTATATCCTAATTACAACCCAGGCCAACCTCTAAACCGATTATCAAGGCCACACACACTAACTTGTGATGTGCCAACCCTAGGAGTGATCAACAACAGCTGTGAAACACAGCGGAAACAAGAAAGAGCAGCAAAGACTTGACAGGGTCAAAGAACAAACTCAAAACAAGTCACTGGACGATCATCAGCAGAGCCGATCACTGGCATCGGTAGTGCCGATTGGTTCTATCGCCAGTGCCGATCATGTCCATCGGCAGTGCCGATGCGGGGTTCTGGCCCTAGCCACCGGCTGTGCATGGCATTGGCAGTGCTGATCCGGGTTCTGACCCACCGGCAGTGCCGGTCCAGGCGATCGGTAGTGCCGATTGACCCCGACAGAACAGAAAACTATCACGAATTTCTCCCAAATCTCTCCAAAACTCAACCAAATGATCTCCAAAACGTGCGATTTTTGGACTAGCCAATCCTCAACTCATCACGACCCTAACCCTAGAATATCCACTCAATTGGCTCAAGGATTCATCACGAATTTCAGATCTTGCGCCAAGAACATCAAAAAAAGGGAATCTTGAGAAATCTTTCAAATCGAAGGTGCTAGAGCTCTTGATTTGGTCAAGTACCCACAAAGGATTGTACTAGCTCATCATAGCACTAAGATCCCCCAAGAAATCCACCCCAAAAATTGACCCAAAGTGAGATCGAAAATTCCCACGAAAATAGCTCCAAAAATAGAGAAAAAGAGAAATTTGGGATTTAGGGAGAGAGGAAGATCTTGAGCACGAATATACTGCTCATATCATAGAAACGTGCTTACAATATCCATGGATATAAGGCTAGGAAGCCACCGTCTTCCTCCCACTATTTGGAAGAGAAAGAGATGTCTCTCACACACCCTCTCCTCTCCTCTATTACATGAAGACCTCTCCTAGCACTTTGAATGAAGTCCTAACAAGGCTAAAATGGGAAGAGGCACCTCTCCCACCAGCCACACCTCTTCTTATATAATCCTAGGATCCAAGACAACTCTACCCTTGACCTATAACTCATTGCCACCTACCACTAGGGGCAAAACCGTCCAACTCTTTCTCCTTTGCCCGAACGCCATCGTGCCCTTCACAACTATGTTTCGCCTCGACGCAAGCTCTGCGATGGTGCCACGTGCATCACCAACCACTGCCACCGGTTTTGAGGCCCATACCAGGAAACCACCTTGCACGCTTCTCAAAGCACGACTTCATGCTCACATCCACCGAAGCAAGACTTCACGATCTTGACGTGTGTCACCTTGTCCCGTGATCCTCCTTCCCGGCAAGTCTCTCCCGCCTCTGGTCTATTGGAAGCCTCTACTTGCACCGACGCCCCGATCACCTTTGATTTGGTCAACCCCGCCGTCTTGATCACTACCCATGGTTTTGAGGCTCAACCGCGAAACCGTTCGTGCTTCTTGCCTCTCCATGTGTATGATATGGATCACCCTTGACTTCACCCGGCCTCCTGATCATCCGGTCCCAAGTCTCCTACTTGTGCCCGATCCTGTCGCCGTTGACCGGCAAGTTGACTCCATTGACCTACACATCATGAGACAAGCAAACACATTTCCCATCTCCCGCAAACTATCCAACATCCTCACCAACTCCGGTTAGTCAAAACCATGACATGCACAAACTCATGTAATCCCTAAATTCCTACATTTCAACTCAAACACCAACTCAACTAATATCAATTACTCATCACATATTGCAAACCATGGCACATGTCCACATGGTTTCTCAGGTGTGCTAGTCGATTTTCCCTGCAAATTGACACAGAAAGCAAACGGTCAAATTTCCTGGGTCATCAGCCCCAGACAGGCCAATGAGGAAAGCCGATAGTCACTGTGCGTGAAAACCAACCGATACTATCAGATGATAAATAAGCAAGAATAAACTAATTGGCTGATTAAATCGGCTTATTAGCAATCTTAATTAAACATAAGATAATAAAGCATTTAACTAGTGCCGATAAAACAAAGTCGATAGAGCAGAGTCGATAGATCTAAAAATAGTCATGCAAAGACTCGCACGGTCGATAGTGTGAAGTCAATATATCTGGTAGTTGGTATTGCAAATATGCCTTAAAATCACAGATCCAATCTATTCTGATAAAGGGGGTGATCGACTACCAAAAGTATATAAATAATTAAATAAAGTACCAAGAAGTCAATTGAACCGTGATAACCTATCAGCTAAACATCCCGATAGGACCCTATCGACTCTACCTATAATCAGATCAGACCTAGGCCTATCGACCCAGCAAGGGATCAAAGTCGATGCAGCCCTACTGATTCGAGCAGATCGAACCTAATCGAGACAGTACCCAAACACAGTAAGTAAAGCTAAATTCAATCTAACTATAGATAAAATTGATAGAGTGACTCGAATAATAGATCTAAATCAAGCTTGCAAAACCTACTAAAAATAAACGTGAGATAGTATTGTAACTTAAAATCGATAGAATAAATGCGATACAGACCTAATTACTGGATAACTAGCAATCACAAAGATAACAACTAGAATATCAAATCAATGATAAAGTACTAGTTGAAGTCGATGAGATTACCAAGGGTGACTAATTCAAGTCTCTCGCTGAGATCGGAGCTGATGCAGCCCGCGTGAGATGAGGATTTCGTCGAGTAGGAAACGGTGGCAATGCATCGAATTGAACGAAGGTGTTAATTTTTTTCGTGCAGACTCTATAACATATTTATAGCACCATGCAAGGGGATTTTGATCTGAGTCGGTCAGGACTCTTAGGTTTCCAAACAAGTAAACTGACTAGATTTATTTCTAAACAAAATCTAACTAAAAACAGAAAAGATAAAATACTCCTAGCGGGCCCACTTTATTTCTTTTGGCCGTTGAACTTCTTTGACTTGAATGAATCTATCTCCTCACCTTTGGCTATTGGGACCGGTCCAAATTCTAGTGCCAACACTAACTTCGTTGCCAAGCAAGGGAGGATGTATCCATGGGCTACATAAACATCAATTGACGCCCAAACAATGGGAGTTGAACATTGGAAAACCTAGGGAGATGCCTCGCACACCCAAGACGTCGTTCGGAGTTGAGAGCCACCACATAGAACAATGTAGTCTAGGCTAGTTATCTTGCTGTCATAGCCTTCATGCGCGGTTGGCTATGTCGGAGTTCTTGAGCCTCTCTTGACGTTCATCAAGGTATGTAATTGATCTTGATCATCATATCATTATGAGAATTCTTTGTCTTAATCAAATAACTTTGGTCTATGTGATTGTGCTTCTTCTTTAGTTCTAGACACTTAGTAAGAATAAACTCATGGCGAAGGTTTGTTCCTATGGATCTAGTCGCATAGTGCAAGAAACCAGTGTGGAATGATTAGCCCCTGCCATGACAGGGCCAGGGTGAGTGGAACCACCCTGCCTTGTAGAATACCTAAGTAGTTTGTGTAAGATAAGACCTTTGCTTTGACATGATTTCCCTTATGGCTGAAACTACTAGACTCGTACAGGTTAAACTCTTGGATTGGATCATGGTTAGGGATGCGAGTGGGTACTCAATGGGTAGTTGTGAGCCAAACCTCTAGTTCATTTGTTGCACTAGCTTAATGAGGTGGGGAAAAATTCTAGTTCATTTTTGAGAGTTTTGGGCCGACCCACTGACCCACAAAACACCAATCTTGCATCCCTAATCTTGGTAAATATCAATTTATCCTTTTACAACTCACGGTGCTGATCGGCACGACCTCTGCAACGATCAGCACAACCTTTATCTTCTTTAAAACTCACGTGTATGCAATAGTACTTAATGCTACAATTACTCTGTGAGACGAAATAGTAACCCTAATCGTGTTCTGTTGCTGATCCTTATAGATTCGATATTAAATCTTTGGATACTCTAACAGAAAAGCTACAATGTACACCATCCACTTGTGGTATATAAATTAGGTGCATGTAACTGACCAACAAGCTTTTCTGGACCCGTTGTTTGGGATCAGCAACGCGAACCTAGGGCTATCTATGTAGTTTTTTTGGACAAATCCTATTCTTTTATTGCACATGCCCTGCTTTTCATGTTTGTGTGTCAAAATAGGTAATGCTAGGAACATAGTTAACCGAGGAGTATAGACGGCGTTCCTCCTAGTGTCGGCCACCATGCAGTGGAGCCGATCGGCATTATTCTGTTAGACGTTCAGAACGCCGGACATCGATAATCTATGCTACCTTATATCTTTCTAGCTCATGAGCAGTAGGTGCTAGGGCTGTTAGTGGCCCATGATCCGCTTCTGAGTTCTTCATCATGGATGAACGGGCGCAAGTTACTTCGTTTCGACCGGTGCAACGACCATGTCGATTGGTACCATAGCGTTCCATTAAAATAAGGTACACACTCTTGTGTGAAATTTGTTTTTGACTAATGCTCTGTGAAGATTTGGCTTGTTCATAGAAATAGGTAATGGGAGAGAATATTGAGTGCTATTTACCATGAAGATCCAGGATTTTGATTGATAACATTGAAGGCACGGTGGATATGTTCTTGATCAACAGCTGATGTTCTGTCCACTGACTTGAAGAAGATGTGAGTGCTTGTACACAGAATTTCAAGTCATAGAAAGTTGATATTACAAAAGAGCATCAAGTCTAGTTTCCAGTGGATCAAACCTCACATTGTTTGGACCTTTCTACAAAAAATTATGGCCAAAACAAGAGACGCTAAGCAGGCTGTTTGAGTATCCTGCGAGGATTGCAACCAATTCAAAGTTTGAAGCAAATATGGGATTGGAAGACCATATCCACGTGATCTATGGGTTTCCAAACATTTAGAGGACTTCCTTTTGATTTTACAACAGATTCAAGTTGTTCTAAACACGGAGTTTGAATATTTGTAATGTTTGAATTCAATTCGGATTCATCGCGAGACAGCCTGACATACCTTTAGAAAAAAAGGTCATATCTCCCTCATACGGAGTCCAAAGAGGGCGTGTGAGTACTCGTTGGAAACATAATGTGATTCCTGGCACAATGGAGTATGTCTCAGCATCTAATTCGATCTGGTGGTGGCTCAGAAGCATCAACAATGCATCAGTACAGAAAGAAGACAAAGCAGATTTCTTCGGAACAACCCAAAGTGGAGGAGCAAAAGGTTGGACATCTTTGGATACGAGTCCTGAGTTATACACCAAGATAATGGAGTTGGGGGGATGCCGATTGGCACCTTCATCGAGCCGATCGGTACAACTTCGTATTATTAGGTACCTCTCCGATCTCTCTAATAGTTTTGCCTGTAGCAGTTGAGGATTGGATATGATGATTGAAGAAAATATAGGGTGATTGATGATGAAAACATGACAGTGGTTGGGCTTTTGTACCTTTCACCAACCAGCATTTATACATCATTCACTTGCATATCAGGACGTTTTTCATGAAGCAAGTTCAGTTTTTTGATAGTTGATTGGGATAAACACTCAAGGGAGCCTCCATTATTCGTCAAGAAGAATCTTCCAACCATAGACTTGATGAATCATTAAACCAGCATTGAGGAGTTGCATCCACTCTACCACATCATACCTTGCTAGTGCAATGCTGATCAAGATTCACAAGTCAAAAGGACAAGTCGACATATGCTCTAATGCTTGAAAAAGATGAAGTTGTCAAAATTCTTCGAAAGATACAACAAGAAGCTGAAATCATTGGTAATTTTGCATGCTCTCCGAGCTTATCAATGGGTAAAACTTTTATATCTGGATAGGGCTTCAAGTCTTTTTTCAAACGCATCAAACAGTATTGGATTTGGATTTTTCTACAAGGATTTATGAGCAAATCATTTGATGATGTGCGAGCTGTCAGATTTCCAAACAACATGCAGCCTTGGACTAAAAACTTCATAGGTCGGAATCCGTTTGAAGTGCATGAGTACTCGTTGGAAATACAATTTTGCAACCTACATGATGGTACAGGTTTTAGGCTCTATTTCATTCTGTTTGTGATGTGAAATCCAGAGAGAAGAGGAGCTGCAGATTATTGATAGCATGATTGAACGAGAAGAAGACGACAACAATGAAGATGGCTTGAGGAATCCTCCCACGACCAAGTAATCAAAGATGAAACAAAGCTGAAAATTTAAGAGCATTACATCATCAACTGAAGGACCGAGAAGGCGACCAAAGGGGGGTGAATGGGAGCCAATTAAAATTCTTCTCGAGAACTTGGCCTATTTCCCAATTTCAACCGAACCCAACCCTAAAGCAAGTGACCAAGGTCACACACACCAACTTGTGATGTGCTAACCCTAGGAATGACTAGTAGCAGCGGAAGAGAATAGGAGAAGCATAAGGAAACAGCTATGACAAAAGACTCTCAAAGAAATGCACACAAAACAAACCACTCTGGACTACCATCAGCGGTGATGATCACTGGCATCGACAGTGCCGATTGGCATCATCAGCAGTGCCGGTCATGTCCATAGGCAGTGCCGATGCGGGGTTCGGACCCAAGCCGCTGGTAATGCTGATCGTGGCATCGGTAGTGCCGATCCGGGTTCTGACCCACCGGCAGTGCCGGTCCAGGCGATCAGGATAAAGCTCTTGCAACCAAAGGCATGCAAAGGAGAAACAAATGGCTTCCTCCCAAAACATAGCTCATAGGAAGTCACATTAAGAATTGAGCGCAAGAAAACCCGATTGGAAACATAGCAAGCAGTGCTGATGGCCTCAGCTCAAAACCGCCTCGGAGTCCTATGCTCATCGAGCATCGTACAGGCCATTTCCACCAAGGTTCTGTTCTTTCTTTCGACCACACCATTCTGCTGAGGGACACGAGGTGCTGAAAACTGATGGTCAATACCATGCTCAAGACAGAAGGCATCAAAGGAGAAGTTCTTGAACTCGATGCCATTATCACTATGGATTGCTCGTAGTGCACTAGGAAGTTCCTTGAACAACCTCAAAGCAAAGCTCCAAAAGTGATAAAACACTTCATCCTTGCTCTTAAGAAAGTAAACCCAAGAGTAGTGAGAAAAATCCTCAACAATCACAAGAACATACCACTTCCCACCTGCCGAACGAACCCGAGAAGGACCAACAGTGTCCATGTGAAGCAACTCTCTAGGGCGCTCAGTCATCACCAAATTAATTGATGGATGAGAAGCGGCAACCATTTTCCCATGTCAACAAGGAGCACAAACCAAATTCTTATCAAATTTGAGCTTAGACGATTCTCGGATCAAACCTAGGCCACTCAAGCGACAAAGCAAGTCAAAGCTCATGTGACCTAGTCTCCTATGCCATGTCTAGAGCACAAAACAAGATTGAGCAAACAAGCACTTATGAGAACTAGGAGAGACAGCAAAATTAGCTTGAAAAACTGTTCCAATGCTAGAAATCCCATAAACCAAAGAGCCATTCGAATCAAGAACACAAGAAGCATTTTTCTCTAAGCGCACTTCCAAACCAATATCAAGCAATTGAGAAATAGAGAGGAGATTGTACTTGAGATGCTCAACCAAACCAGCATCCTTAAGAGTGAAGTTTTCATTTACCTTTACCATGCCTCTTGCCTTCATTCTCCGTCTCTTATCATCTCCAAAGGTCACATACTCCCGACGCTTCAAGGGAGTAAGGCTGGACAACCACTTTGCATCTCCGGTCATGTGGCGTGAACACCCGGAGTCCATCAACCATTTGTTCTCCAAGCCTCCACCTGCTGCCTAGAAAGAATGAGAAGGAAAGATCGATGGCTCAGTGCTAGAGTTAGAGAGAAAACCTTTAGGGAGCCAACACTTCACCATATGACCTGCAGAGCTTATAACAGTTCTTTGCACATTGCCATTTGGATGCATGGGATGAGAACCACGATGGGGAAAGCGTGACCTGTCAAAGCGTCTCGATTCAAACCTTGAGTTATGAGGATAGAAAAGATCTGTGTGAAAGCCAAAGCCACGCGAGCGACGCTCACCATGATGAGGAAAAATGTGGGGCACCAAAGTGCTGCTGTGCAAAGCCTCTGTTACGTGAATCAAAGCCATATGAGGAATGACCCTGTCCACTATAGGCATGAGAAAAAGACTGTGGCTGAAAATCAACAAAATCATGATGCACATTTCTAGTTAACTCAGCTTGTATCCTCTCAATCCTCTTACGCCTATAACAGTACTCATCCAAGTGACCCTTTATTGGTCGTTTCTAGACACCCATTTTATCTACCAAAAAGGGATGTTTTGCGTCTTAATTTGGTGGTTTGGACTAACAATTAACCCCATATTTGCATATATTTGTAGTTGTTCTGTTTTGGATGTAATCGCAGGAAACAGGTGGAAAACAGGGCAATTATGGATAAAGAACTAAAAAGTAACGAAGATGGGCCAGATGCGGAGCCGCGCCAATCGGCACGGGCCTATGCCGATCGGCGCAGCAGGAGAAGATGACGAAAACATGATCCGGTCTAGGAAAGACGAAGGTCCAGCCCAGTATGAGTTAGAGTTGGTGGAAGTTGACTTAATCCCGTCGAGTATAAAAGGAAGATAATTATCAGGAGCCAAGAGAGAACCGAGAGAGACGGCGATCGCGAGAATCAATTATTAGAACTAGGGTTCCAGGATATTGGCGGCGAAGGTTGGTCAACACCGACGAGATCCACCAGAAGGGAGGTCGCGCCGATCGGCTCGTGCGTGTTCCAGTGTTACTTCTCACCCCTCTGCTATGTCTAGCGGAAGAATGAGTGATTAGTCTCATATTCTCTTCTCTGGTGCGGGGATCTGATCATGTAACTCTCATACTTGTTGATGCTCTCTCGATGAATATAATCTATGTGATGAACTTTATTGCACATCTATCTATCCCTTTCATTAGTGTATCGGCCAATACACTTTTGCCCATTACATAGTGCAAGAAACCAGTGAGGAGCTAATAGCCTCTGTAGTGATAGCCGGGGTGAACGAAACCACCATGTCTTGTAGAATATTAGAGTCATCACTCGAGTTGATAAGAATAAGGTTGCATGCTAGTGAACCAATCCTAAGGATAGAATCCTTCATCATCTTGTTACTTCTTCAATAACATTCACCTTCCACTTTCTCACCGTCATCATTCACATCAACCAAACCATTGCAATTTGTTAGGAACCCTTTAATAGTATTAGTTCCGCTCGTTCCCTATGGCTCGATAACCTTGGAATACTTTGAGGGAAAAAGAGCTACAACTATACACCATCCTCTTGCGGTATATAAGTGGGTGCGTAACAACGACCAACACCCTTACGACCACAGAACATGCAAATGTAGACTCTCTCAGGTTTAGGCTTTGATTGCATAGAAGGTTTGGGTTTTGGTTTCTCAATTCGCTTAGGGTTGAATGAGGGATTTGGGTTTGGTGGATAGTATGTGTCAGTGGGCTTGATGGACTATTCCTTATCCTTGTAGCTAGAGCTTGGCACCAACTTACCCATGTTAGCACTCTCTTTATCACACCTCTCATATCCCAACCACAAGTTGTAGGTTGACCTACAAGCACTCTCTTTAACTCTTGACAAGTCACTCTCAATCTTTTCTTCGCTCACTATGGTTCTTTTGAGACGAGAGATGAGGTAGTCATTTTCTTGAGTTATGACTTTGTTTACCTCTCTAGTGATTGCAAGCTTATCCTTGAGAGAGCTACACACTACACATGGTGATGGCAGAACCTTCGCGCGAGTCTCATTTAACAGATTGGACTCGAGCTCTTTGACTTTGAGGGTTTGAGCTTCCAACTCACTAGTGAGCTTGGGGCACTTCTGACATGCACCCAAAAGAGTTGGCCTAGCTTTGAATTCATCAAGCACTTTAAGGGCACTCTCAAGCTCACTGGCAACTTGAACATGCACACTTTCCCTCTGACTGAGATCATTCATCACAACTTGACAGGACTCGCACTCAACAACAATGTCATCTCTAGCAAGCTTAGACCTAAGCGAAGTGATCTCATACTCAGCACTCTCCAACTTACACTTAAGATCCCTACTCTCACGAACAGCACTGTGAAGCTTATCATCTTGCAAGAGAAAAACATCACGCAAATGATCAAGTTAAGAAGAGGGCTCATCAACAGTGGCAGGTACCTCGCTTGTGTTGGAGTTGGAGCCACAATCAGTGTCGTGATCATTCTTTGCCATGAAGCAAAGCCCGGTAAAGTCGTCCTTCCTCTTGACTTGTGGCTTCTCAACCTCCTCCTCCGAGCTTGTAAGGCCTTCGCTTGATGTGAGGTCGATGTCGCTTAGAGCGGCAACGCAGGCACGTGCAACCACCTTCGTGAACTTCTTGGAGTTCTTACTTTTCTTGTAGAAGTAGTTCTTCTTCTTCTTGAAGTCTTCAGAGTTGTTGTCATGGTACTCGACCTCCATCTTCTTCTTGGGGCAGTCAGCGATGATGTGTCCAGGGTCACCACACTCGAAGCAGGTTCTTGAACCTCCGCCTCTTCTCTCCTTGCGGTTGTTTTAGAACCGCCTGAACTTCCTTGTGAGCAATAGCAGCTGCTCATCAGGTATGCACTCCATCTATTCATCAGAAGTTGCAACAAGAGAAGACAAGGAGAACTCCAAAGAAGGTTTGTCATGTGAGGGATTAGTTTCATAAGAGGGACCACTATGACTTCCCTTGTGAGAGCCAGAAAGCAAAGCCATGCTAGATGAAGGATTACCATGATTAGGATGAGATTTCCTAGACAATTCATGATATTTCAGCTTGCTATACAGTTGCTCATAATTAAGGGTATTAAAATCAATAGTTTCCTCTAGAGAAGCAATCTTAACCCCCTAAACATTTTCATCAAGAGAATACAACAATTGTTTGGCTCTATCATTATCATTGTACACAAGGTTACCACAAGCCCTCAAGTTGCAAACAATAGTCTCAAACCTACAAAAGGTATCATCTAGTGATTCGCCAGGTTTTTGTGGAAAGGTTTGATACTGTCTATTGTAAGAATCCTTATGCATAGACTTGACTTGGTTGGTACCTTCATGGTACATGAAAAGTTTTGCCCAAATTGCATGTGCAATGTCAAGATGTGCAACACAATCATGTTCATTCCTACCAAGAGCATAGAGCAGAATACTTACAGCTTTGAAGTCATTTTCATACTTGTTCAACTCACCAACGGGTGTAGTGTCAAGGTTGCCAAGTATGTTGTACTCTTGCTTGTTGATGTCCCAAATAGCACGTCTTTAACTTAAGAGATAAGCCTTGGTCCGTGATTTCCAATAGGGAAAGTCTTCCCCCATCGAACATCCAAAGCTTGATTGCACGCTTCTCCATGTCGTCTCTGGATCACAAAGCCGGTTAAGGTCAACTAGTGATCAAACCGGCTCTAATACCAATTGAAGGACCAAAAAGGCGACTAGAGAGGGGTTGAATCAGAGCCAATTAAAATTCTTCTCAAGAACTTAGCCTATGCCCCAATTTCAACCAAACTCAACCATAAAGCAAGTCACCACGGCCACACACACCAACTTGTGATGTGCTAACCCTAGGAATGACTAGTAGTTGCGGAAGGGAATAGGAGAAGCATAAGGAAACAGCTATGATAAAAGACTCTCAAAGAAACGCACAAAAAACGTACCACTCTGGACTACCATCGGCAGTGCTGATCACTGGCATCGGCAGTGCCGATTGGCATCATTGGCAGTGCCGATCATGTCCATCAGCAGTGCCGATGCGGGGTTTGACCCAAGCCATTGGCAGTGCCAGTCGTGACATTGGCAATGCCGATCCGGGTTCTGAGCCACCGGCAGTGCCGGTCCAGGCGATCGGCAGTGCCGATCAACCCCCAATAGAACAGAAAACTATCGAGATTTTCCCCCAAAACTCTCCAAAACTCAACCAAATGATCTCTAAAACGTGCGATTTTTGGACCTTTAATCCTCAAGTCATTGTGACCTTCCTCCAACAAGATCCACTCAATTGGCCAAAGAAATCAACATAAATTTCAGATCTCGTGTCAAGAACACCAAAAAGGGGAAACTTGAGAAATCTTCAAAATTGAAGGTCCTCGAGCTCTTGATTCGGTCATGGATCCATATAGGAATGTTCTCACTCATCATAGTACCAAGATCCCCAAGAATTTCGCCCCAAAAACTTACCCAAAAACGAGATTAAAAATTCCCACAAAAATAGCTCCAAAAATAGAGAAAAAGAGAAATTTGGGATTTAGGAAGAAAAAAAGATTTTGAGCACGAAATTGAATCTCATATCATTGATTCTTGCATACAAGATTAAGAGATACAAGGCTAGGAAGCCACCCTCTTCCTCCCACTATTTGGAAGAGCAAGAGATGTCTCTCACCCACCCAATACTCTCCGCTAATACATGAAGACCTCTCCTAGCACTTTGAATGAAGACCTAAGGCAAGGCTACGGGAAAGAGAGGCACTTCTTCCACCAGCCCTACCTACCCTTATATAGGCCTAGGGGTTGTCCTAAAAACCATCCTACCCCCTACCTACAATACACTGCCACCTACCACCAGGGGCACAACCATCCATCTTTTTCGCGTTGCCCGAACGGTCTCGAGCCCTTCATGACTTTGCTTCACCTCGACGCAAGCTGCGTGATGATGCCACATGCACCACCAACCACCGTCATCAGTTTTGAGGCCCAAACCAGGAAACCGTTGTGTACTCTTCTCAAGGCGCGACTTCTTGATGTCGACGTGTGTCACCTCGTCTCGTGATCCTAACCACCAGCAAGTCTTTCCCGGTCCCGCTCCATTAGGCCCCCTTGTCACTTGCACTAGCATCCCGTTTGCCTTGACTTGGTCAACACGTCGTCTTCATCACTCCACGGTTTAGAGGCTCAATCACGAAACCGTCCGTGCTTCTTGCCTCTCCACGTGTACGGTGTGGATCACCCTTGACTTCACCCGGCCTCTCGATCATCCGGCCCCAAGTCCCCAACTTGTGCCCGATCTTCTCGCCGTTAATCTCCAAGTTGACTCTAGTGACCTGCACATCATGAGACAAGCAAACATATTTCCCATCTCCTGCAACTTCTCCAACTCAATGACCAACTCTGGTTAGTCATAAACATAACCAAGCACAAACTCATGCAATCCCTAGATTCCCGCATATCAACTCAAGCACAACCCAAGTCAATTACTCATCACATATTGCAAACCATGGCACATATCAACATAGTTTTCTCATCAACACACATTAGGCAATATACAACATAATGAGGATGGGCTATGAGTCAACCACGATAAATTTTGCATAGTACAGGTTGCATGGAAATCATTGGGATCTTACACCAAGAGCCATAGCTTCACAACAATCAGGTATGTAAGAAGTGCTTTTCAGGAGGCAACCCATATTTTTTAGTCCTTCTTTTGGGTCTTTTGTTTGGATTGTTTAGTGCTACTTGGAGGGCAACCTAGAGTTTTTTTTGTGAGAATTACCCAACTCGAATGTTTATCTTGTGGCTAATTTGTTCTAGTCTAACATTCTTCTTTTTAGACTACCATCCTTTGTTTTGTTCACTTTTTCTTGAAAATCATCCACTGCATGCATTTTTTGAGAGCACTTGCTTTGTTTTTGTATTTGCATGATTGCATCCGCTTGTCTATATTCACCTTTCCATTCATGATAGCTTGGCTTGTTTACTCTCTAATGAGCACTTAATTGGCTTTGCTTGCACTTTCTCCTACAAATTTAGGTGTAAATGTGGTGTTTATACTTATTTGTTGAACAATATTGGATAGTTCATTTGCCTTGTTGTTTTTTTTTTTACATCATTTGCATCGGTTGGTCGCTAGTCTTTTGCAATGTGCTATCTCTCTAGTCCAGCTGAGTTTTGCAATAGCTAAGTCACGATAAACATGGTGTTTAGACTTTGGTTGTTAAAGAATTTGGTTTAGATTGCTAGCAATCTACTTAATAGTGTGGTTGCTAGCAATCTACTTTTTGTTTAAACATGGTAACATCTCTTTGCTTCTTTTCTTCTCAAATCTCTTTCTTTTCTCATCCCTGTGTGCACCATTTGCTATCAACTTGGGTATTTTGTGATACCCATCTGGTTTTGTTCATGTGAAAGATTATTTGTAATTTGTCACTTAGAACATAGAATGGACAATGACATATCCCTAATAGCTACCTTAGGGTGACCAAATGTCATTACTCTATCTAGGGCAGTTGTTTGTGTGTATCACCATTGTTTGCTTATGCTTTCACTCCAAATAATGCACGATTATGATGAGGATCTTTGCTACAAATATGATACACTTATATGATAAAGGAAAAGATTGCAACATATAATTTGGCGAGTTGATTCAACTTTGTGTTATTTTACTATGAGACTTAGAAGAAGTTGGTCATTTCGTTTGTGCATCTTCCACTTGTTTGGTAGCCTTTTTCATATTCAGCGTTGCCTATTCTATTCTGGAATGTGTGCATACTCTAATGGATATTTCCACCTGTAAACCCATATTTCTTTTGGTGTTGTCCACTTTTGTCCACAACCTATGATATGAGTTTCTCATCAAGCCCTTGCACTATTTCTATGGTTTTATGCACAAATAATCATGATATCTTTGTCAAGATGGAGATTTTCATCAATAAACACCTTTGAAGACTCTCTAAAATCTAAAAGATCAATACATTGAGTGTCAATCAACACAAGCTCTCAAAGATTCAAGAAGTGCTTTGTTGTCTCCACAAATCAAGTATATGTGTTTCAGATGGACGAAGAGAATAAATAAAGGATTTAACTAGTACTCCTTCTTTTTCCACTTCCTATGCTCGAGGATGAGCATCATTTAAGCATGGGGGAGATGGATCATCATCTACACTCCAAAGCACTAGCTAATGGACTTCAAGATTATTGATGAAAGATCAAGTTTATAGTGTTATATCAAGTTGCAAGAGTGGACTTCACAGAATATTATGCATAGAACCATCAAGTAAGTGCATTCATTTGGCTGAAACCCTATCCTTCCAGCCATGTGCAATCCGATTTTGAGAACTTAATTTGTGTTTTGAAATCATCCTTTGCCATTTGCACTTGTCCACCTTTCTAAAATGTGTGTTTTCCGCTCTTTCATTGTGTTCTTCTAATGGCCTTTTTGACAAGTCTATGTAAAATCAAGTAGAACTATCTCTTGATTTGACAATATTCTAAGTTATATTGTTGTGCTACTTGTTTTCCTACCAAGCTACACATAAAGCCTTCCACTAAATATTTATAGATAGGATCACTTCTAGTTGTTTGGCTTGTGAGCTTTGTGAGATGAGTATTGCCTTGATTCTTTGTAAGAGAGTGTTTTGTTTGGATGTATGAGACTTTATTTTTGGAAAAACTTTTTGATCTTAAGGCCTAGTTTAAGGAGTAATCTATTTTGAGAGTTGAAGCTACTTTATTTGATCATTGTGGTCGGTTCTAAGTCATAATTTGTCCCCCACTAGTATCTGTGAGTAGTAGAACTGGTGCAACATGAAACTACCCTTAAAGCGGGTTGGATATGCATGTGCTTTGATGAATGCAAGTGAAGATAACATGATTGCAATGTTGATCTTTCCTTGAGAGGGTAAAGAGATCTATTTACTCGAGGACGAGCAAAGATTTATGCATGGGGGAGTTGTTGGCGCTTTCTAGAGTACCATTTTATATGCCAAAAGCAATCATTTTTCCCCATTTATCAACCATATTCTCATCATAAATACGTGTTTTTGCCTCTATTGTTGAAAATTTCCACACGTAGTGTACTTTGAGTGCTATGTTACAGAATTTGGTGAAATAACACTTTAAAGGCTCAAATATCATAAGTACCAATGTGAAGCCTGACACTCTATGCAAGGAGGGCTTCCCACAAGCCCATGGAACCTACAAAACACCCCTGGATGTCCATGGAGCCCAGCAAGCAAGCCCAAGGTTATGGCCCAATGTCGAAGGATTTCTAGAAGATTTATCCGGAAGGAAAGATCAATTCACGTGCAGTCCAGAAATAGCACTATATTGCGACGCGGTTTTGGGGTTCAAGACATGCTCTAACGGGAAACTTTTGACTATGAAAATTGTATATCTCATCAAAACATATTATTTGGATCGTATATTTGGGACTCTAATGCTATGAGATATGAGCCGCGCAAGGAGACCTGCGTAGAGGAGTCCGAATCAGAACAGATACTTTGACATCGCATATTTGTGAACTAAGATGGCCGAATCTAGACATCAAATCAACACCAAAGTTGTAGATACTTTTGAGAGCTATCAGATAAATTCCAAACTTGCCTTTTTTGGACTCCGGACAAGGGGATTATGATTTTTTTAAGTTGGTGCTTGATACGGAAAGTACAAAACTGACTTGGATTCAATCTCTAAGTGCTAACTTTGTGTCCAACAAGGGAGGACGTATCCAAGGACTACATAAATATCAAGTGACGCCCAAACAACAAGAGTTGGACATTAGAAAACCTAGAGAGACGCCTCACACACCCAAGACGCCATCCAGAGTTGAGAGCCACCACAAAGAACAATGTAGTCTATGCTACTTAGCTTGTCAGCATAGTCTTCATGCGCGTTTGGCTATGTCAGAGTTCTTGAGCCTTCCTTGACTCTTGTCAAGGTATGTAATTGATGGTAAGCATCATATCATTGTGATAATTCTTTGTTTTTAATCGGATTACTTTGATCTATGTGATTGTGCTTCTTGCTTAGTTCTAGACACTTAGTAAGAATATTCTCGTGGTGAAGGTTTGTTCTTATGGATCTAGTTGCATAGTCCAAGAAACCAGTGGGGGTTGATTAGCCCCTTGTTGTGACAAGGCCAGGGTGAGTGGAACCACCATGTCTTGTAGAATATCCGAGTAGTTTGTGTAAACTAAGACCTTGCTTTGCCGTGATTTTCCTTATGACTAGAACTACTAGACTCATACAGATTAAACTCTTGGATTGGATCTTGGTGAATATCAATTTATCCTTTCCCGACTCACGGTGTCGATCGACAACAAGCTTTATCTTCTTTACAACTTGCGTGTATGCAATAGTACTTAATGCTATAATTATTTTGTTAGACAAAATAGTAACCCTAATCATGTTCTCTTGCTAATCCTTATTGATCTCATATTAAATTTTGGAATACTTTAAGAAAAAAGCTACATTGTACATCATTCACTTGCAGTATATTAATTAGGTGCGTGTAAACGACCAACAACGGACGATGGCGCCAACTCCAGCGGGGGGGGAGGGGAGGGGGGAAGTTGGAGGGGGTAAACCTACTGCTACTTTAGTTAGGTACGTCTTCCCAACTAAAAGCTCATAGTGGAGGTCGACAGTGACAAGCAACAGCTTGAGGCCACCAGCCATGACAGCTAGGAGGAGGAAGGCGACAGATGGCCCATTACTAAAACACTAGAAAAGTTGAAGAAAAGGCAACTAAACTACAAGCGGGGGGGGGGGGGGGGGGGGGGGGTTAGCAGCAACAGCGGAACCCTAGGCTAAGGCGGGGCGAGCGGGGTGGTGTGAGTTTGGAGTTAGGTTGGGCCGGTAGGAAAAGGTTTCTCTTTTTCAGGATTCACACTTCGTATTCCATAAGAAATAAGCCCTTCACTCTCTAATTTTATAGACAATCTAACATCCACTCAGAAACTGTTCCCAGATTATATAATCTAGATTAAATAATCTAAGAGGACAAACAAACAAGACAATTTATTTGGTGAGATTATATAAGCTAGGGGCTAGACTATCATAATCCAATAAAATCTCTACATATGCTCTTTTTTCATATTTGGCAAAAGATCCACTACCCTTATCAAATTGAAGGAAATTAACCATATTGTCATCAGGGACGCCACACAATCAAGAGCATTATTATCTTCTCCCATTTACGATCAATAATCTGAAGAACAATAATCTGGATAAACAAACACTCTTTTAGATTAATCTAAATTAATCTAGATTAAATAATTCTCTTGGGAGACAAACAGCCCCTCAAAAATCTTATGCACGAAGATTGAGATACCAACTCAGGCCATAATCTTGCTCCTTCTCTGTTTGCCCATGCTTCGGTGACTAACACATGATTGTAAATAACTAATCCTTTTACTTGTTATTTCAATATTTGGTAGGATGCTTTGATGATAAATGTAGGAATAATCAAAGTAAGTTTTTTAGATCAAAGGTTCTTGGCTATTTGATTTACTTAGAGACACACAAACAAACATATAAACGTTTGGTGGGGTTTATGAGCTTTAGAGAAAGAGCGCTGATAGTGCAAAATATTTGTGTTCCTCTGTTCAGGGAGTTTGGCTCCACTGTCCACACGCACTCTCATATGGTCTCCTTATTACAAGAAGCATAATGTAAAATGAGGAACCGCTACCATAAATATGGCCTGTAGCGGCGGCAGCGAAAACGCCATAACAGCGCGAGTGAAAGTGAACCGCCACTATAGAGTCTAGGAGGCCTGTCCTGATGCGAACCGCCGCTACAGAACCCATTTTAGCGGCGGTTGACAATTCCAATTGCCGCTACAATGGTCTCTGTAGCGGCAGTTAGGATTGCCAACCGCCGCTATAGTTGCCCCGAGATATAAAAGGGGCTATTCAGACAGCTCCCTCTCTCACTTGAACAGTGATGGCCAAAAATTTTGGACAAATCACAAAAATCAAGGGGGGAAGATTTTAATTTTTTGTTTTTTTGGAGGATTTTGCCCTCTAAGGTAAGGGAAACTCGTTCCATATATTTTTTTGTGCTCTCATTTTAAAATAAATTTGAATTTTGGGTTTTAAGTTTGTTAGGTTTTAAACAAATCTTAACAAAATTCTTTTGAATTGTATAGTTCTATTGGGTTGGAGTTGTAGTTTATGAAGGCATACATCATCTATTGCCATCATAACAAGAAAAAAAATACAATACTTGGTCTCTTGTATATGAATCGAAATGTAGATCTATTTTGGTTACAAGAAGAGAGAGAAAGAATTAGCGCAAGAAGGATATAATTTTTTATTTATGATAAAATATAAATAATTTTTAAAATAACTTATTCCTTGTTTTATTCTACCTTGCATAATATTTCTTAGTGAATATAATTTATTTTTTAAATATATGTTTAGTGAATGTTTCATTATTATTTACTATATCTAATTAAACAATTAATTCAAAATATTTTTTGGTTTTCACTCAAGGTCGTTCGTAATGGATAGATCTTAGATATACAAGGCACTAAGACCGGGTCTATTATTTTTATGAGAAGTCTCTAAAAGTATGTTTGGTCTAGTATATCAGGGTGGATAGGAGAGTGCGGCCACTTTTTTCGTGATGTTTGGATGGGAGTCAGCCAGGGGCGAGGCGAACACCGACCGAATATTTGGTGGAAGCGCCGTCCCACGAATATGGCCCCCGTCCCTCGCGCGCACGCTCGGTCGTGCTCCTGCACATCTCGCGTGTGTTCCCGTGCGCTCGGGCGTTCCCGCGCTTGTCGTGTGCGTTCCCACGCTAGAGGGAGTTACCGCCACGCACTTTTTTCTGAGACACCACCCGTCATTTACTTGAGAAAATAAAAACAAAAAAAAAGAGAAGCGGAGTACTAATTTTGAGACCTACATCGATAGGATAAGAGCTCCCCTCGATACGAGTGCTAATTTGGTGTGATGTCAGAAGCACTTTCTAGACTTTGCTAATTATATATTTATTAATTATATCTTTTATTTGTTTTGATTATGTATAAAAAAATTGAAGATGTATTTTTTTTTGTGTGATGGTAAATTCACCATCATTAAAGCATATTGACCATATTCATATCACTAACCAAGTTCATCCATCCAAACAAAGACTGGCGTGGCCTCATCCCTCATTCATACCTCCTACCAAACAGAAAACATGGCTGGCCCTATCCCTTCAATCAAACAGCAGCAGGGGCCGTCCCATCCCAGAAAACAAGGATGACCCCGTCCCATCCCATTTTGACCCGAAACTAAACACACCCTAAATTCTTTGAAGGGGCCGCACAAAATGCTTGACGTGAAGGAACGACTGATATATATTGTCCATGTTATGATTGCAAGAATAAGAAGTTGAGGACGAATATAGATGTAATCAAATCACACTTGGTGCGAAGGGGTTTTGTTCCGAGGTACACGAGATGGACATAAAACAATGAAAACAATTTGGTTGATATGGAATTTGATCGGCTTATTGAAGTTGAAGTCGAGGATGTCAATTTGTCTGGCCCAGCTGTGATAGAGTCACGTGGTGAAGCTAATTTTGATGTTGAGGAACTGTTATCTCACATTGAACCGTAGATGTTGATCAATGCCGGTACAACTAAAGGGCTTGATAATTTTAATACAATAGAGAAGGCATCAAAAGACTCATTATATGAGGAATCTAAGAGATGTGCTAAAGAGTTCACTGTGTTGTGTATTGTCCTTGAGCTAATGAAATTGAAGGTCATGCATGGCCAGTCGGACGCTAGTTTCAAAGATTTGTTGAAACTTATTTCCGATGCGCTACTATTGGTAGTCGTGAATTCCCTTTCTCGACTACCAACTTACTGTAAAAATGTGGATCTTAACTAATAATGTAATAAAAATAATCTTTGTACTCATGAGTTCCACAAGTTTTTATGAAATATGAGGTTGCAGGTGCTATAGGGTCAAAATATGCAAAAACTTGTGAAAATACCCCATCTGCTGATCACGGCTATGAAACAGCCGTTAACTGACACCCGACAGGATCGTTAATAGCCAGAATCAGCACCCGGTCAGGTCATCACCAAGTAAAATTGTCAATCGGCCGGATGATAAGCTATCATCACCCGGCAGGGTGAATCAAGGGTTCAATCAATTCCCGGTCATACGACAACACGACCTAGGACCACTGGCCGATTTGGAAGTTCAACCCCTCACTCGGCCGACAAGCAAACGCCATCGCCATGAAGTCGTTTCCTAATTCCGGTCCAAAAGATTTTCAAGAAGACAAAGGAAGGACGTTGACACATGGCCCAACCGGGAGAGGGGAAGAACAACTAGGCCACTTGGCCAAACGGCTGCTGCACAAAAATTGGCCACCGCCCGACGGGCCTTGTCACCCAGCGAGTCATGCCGCCTGGCGGACCTTGCCGCCCGGTAGGCTTGCCACCCGGCCTACCGGGCTATTCGGCCCATTAAGCCTACCGCCAGGCCTGCCATGCTTACCGACATAAAACCAAAGGAAAATGGCCAACCTACCCTCAAGACCGACCTCAGAACATCACTACGGTCGTCCAGAATGAGTCGGTGTGAAAACCGACCGAATCGGGTGGCTGCACAGCCTTCCCGGCCGCCCGCCCGACCGTACCGCGCGGCCTCCACGGCCGCCCGGCGTACCCGGCTGCTCGACCAATGAATTTTCACCATTTTCAGCCACCAACTTCCCACGGGCCTACAAGTACTCGCCCCCCATCATTTGGGTATAAATATCGGAGTTTGGCTATCGGTTTAGACAACAATTGAAGAGAAGAACAACAAACACCACACTGCAGAAATGTATGAGAATACGGAGTGAGAGTGAGAGGTAGAAGTCCGGGAGGGAGCCGAGAATGTTGGCTCCTTCTCCATCTTGTGCCTCAGGGATGAAGCACCACTGAGAGTAGATTCCTCGTCCTTTCGTCGGGTAACATGTAGTTAAACTCTTATTCAAGTAATAAAGTGAGTATTTCTATCCTTTTTATCTGCGGGATCCTCGTGCATAACCATTTATTACTTTATAGCATTAATTTGTTATGCTTACCAATTCTAGAGCTGGTATGAAAGTCTAAGTGTAAACACGGTGTTTAGACTTAGTTTTCCTGGGATTGCATTCGTCCCCACGGGTTGTGTGGTAGGCGGCAGGTGGTGACAGACCTATCCATCCAATATTGTAATCCACCGCGTTCGGAAAGTCTCAAACAGGATTGTTTAGCGATAGCATACCAACTAGTACATGAGGTTAGTTACCGACCCTTATTAGTGGATCATTTTTGTGCCCCAAAGCAGATAAATTGAAATAGGAACACATTAAACTACTTAGCGAGAGTTTACTACATTAGATTACCTGGCCTGAGGACCTCTTCTCTCTATACATCCTATTCTCCTCTCAACCATTGTTGTTCCTCTCCTTTGTTCAGTAGAGTTGGATTAGGATAGAGTTTCACTTCTCGTTCCTCATGGACTCGATACCTTGGAATACTCCCGGGTGAAAGCTACATTGGCATACGTACACTTGCGGATTTCTCTGTTAGGCTTAAGGATCACCAACAAGCTTTTTGGCGTCGTTGCCGGGGAATAGTAGCTGCCATTTATCTGAACCCAATTCTTTTTACCTTTTTTTTTATTGTCTTCTCTTATTTTCTTTCCTTCCATGAATTCCCCATCTATCCACAATGCCTAAGCCTCTAGGAGCGAATTCCTAGAACCCGTACCCTCATCAATCTCAATCACAGCCCCGAGCTTTGAGATTCATCCAAATCTCATACTTTTGATTCAGAAGACACCATTTATAGGGGTAGAAAATGAAAATCCATATACTCACTTATAACAGTTTGCGATTTGTTGCTCCACTCTTGCCATTGAAGGGTTTCCTCAAGAAACCATAAAATCGAAGTTGTTCCCCTTTTCATTAGGCGGGTCAGCGAAAACATGGTATTATAACCATGTAGGTGAAGTAGATGGAGTTTGGTCCACCGTAAGAGAGTATTTTTTTTTGCGGATATTTTTTCCTATCTATAAGATTGTTGCTCTAAAGAAAAAGGTTATCAATTTTGAGCAACAAGACCATGAATCACTAGGAGCATCATCGGAAAGGTTCCTATCCTACACAAAATAGGGGTATGTTTAGGTATAGAGGAGCCTATAAGGCTGCAACACTTTTTCTTTGGTCTAAGTCCCGACAATGCAAATTATTTAAATGTTGCGGCCGGAGGTGCTTTCTTTTGTGCAATACCATCAGAGGGAATGGAGGTCCTAAGCAAAATCATCCAAAATCTTGCAAATGAGCCATCCATCTCCCCAGAACCTACCAATGAAAGCACCCAAACTTCTAGCCAATCCAAAGAAATAGAAGACATGTGTCTCTCACAAAAGGCCGAAGCTTCTATGATAGCCTCACTCCACTCACCACACGCTGATGTTGTAGAAGAAGACTCACGCTTTCTCCCACCTCAATCCTTTGAACTTGACAACGAACCTTTTTCGGATTTCGAAAACACTCGTAACATGGAATGGGTGAAGAGAACTAGTAAAGAGTCTAGTGGACAGGACTACAATGGGAAACAAGGTGATCCATTGCTAAATCCTTCTGTTGTAAAGAGCCAAGAATAGTTCAAGGAGTCATCCCAATTCCCCATAATGGGTGCCAAGGAACTTTCCCAGAACTCCCCTTTCAACCATATGACCAAACTCACCCATCGCAAAACACCTTCAATTGCTACTAAAGAGCCAGTTTTGAACCATGTGGCAAAAGTTGAGAGGAAAGACCATGAGCCATACTTTGCTTCATCGGCCAATACTACCCCAATCCTTGAACCACATAGGCCTTGCCATCTCGCACCAATCCTCCCAAATCCCCCAAGGATCCATGCTCTACCTAATGGAGGCACCGCAAGGCTATCATCTACTAGTGGAAAAGAGGTACCAAAGACCCCAGAAGATGATCTACAAAAGGAAAACTTTGAACAGGATCAATCCATGAAGCATGAAGGGCAATACAAAGTTTGGTCCATCGAAATTTGTGAGGCCTCAAATTTAGAGTCAAAAGGGAATTCTCCCACCATGCCAAGGAATCATTCTTTAGAAGATCCACATACTCCTCACTCACACAAAAGTTTTCCCATCACAACAAAGATTTATGATGATGGTACACAAGAGGCCTACAACCGCTCTACCCTTTTTGGACATAGTAATTTCAAAAGGGATATTGTAGATACATTTGTTTATCACAAACATTGAAAATTCCATGGTCCTTGTCATATGCCTTAGCTGTGCAATCATTCACACGTGTTTGGTGATGTAGGGAGCCAAATTGGCAACCCAAGCTACAAAATGAACTAGTGCTCCCATGGTCAAACTTATGACCTTAAATAATTACTAACGGGAGGTAACCTGATTTGTTTCCCTTTACTAGGCTTTGTCAGTTTCTCATTTGAAACTTCAAAAAAAAAATTTACTTTGTTCCTTCTCAACAATAAAATATACTCGGCAATAATAATGGCAATACTTTGGGCTTGTTCCTTCGGGTATTTTGTTAGCTAACCTCTGCAGGTTAATATCAAAAGGAACACAAGGACAAGATACGAATGAACAACAACCATTGCGGTATTCCTCGTATCATCTACCCCCTGCTATTTTCATGTCCTTGTATGAACTGATTTTTTTTTCTTTTTTGTCAAGCATGATTTATGGCAGCTAATATAGAACTTCCTTCTGATTCATGCTCGACGTATAAAGATTGTTCCTTGCATTCTTTCATCGCCCTTGGGAAATTCTCATTGCATAGGAAAACCTTGCCTAAATTGTTGGTATATGTGATATGACCTTAGAGAGCTTAACCTTTCTGAGAACCAAGTGAACTTCCTTGATTTTTAATTTTCAAAAGCTTGTAAATGAGTACTCCAGATTCACAATCTTTTCAATGAGAGTTTATTCCTACCAAAGCCAGATGATTATCTTAATGAAAACATATTGCATTTATTACTTGTATTTTCATTGAACTTTGTCAAATTGTTGTAACCCTTGTGAGATGCTTGCTATGTGTTATAGATCAAGTTCATGTGCACACCCCAACCACTCCATATGTTGAAACTTCTACATTGGAAGTTCGCATCCATCATCCCCATAATCCATTCATTGAATAAAATGCTCCACCATATATGTCGATCTCTCTCCAAGAATCATTTCAAAAGAGATATGGGCTACTCGAAAAGAATTAAAAGAAAAAAAAAAGAAGAATCATGAATAATAAAGTAGCCCATGTTCTCAAATATAAATTAAATAGAAGAGAGAGAGAGAGAGATCACTTCAAAAGGAGCATCTGCCATATCTCATCCATCCATATCATAATTGTGCACATGGTTTGATCATAATTGATGACTTGTTTTCTCTTTGGATGTGGTTTTTGACTTAGTGATTTATGAAATACAATTAGGCGGCCTTAATATTCCCTACCTTGAGCTCCACATAAGCCTTAGTATATAGGGAAATTTTGGCGACTGGCCTAAGTGAGGAACCAAAACCACATTGAGCGATTTGAGAGCATCAATTGAGAACAACTTGTGATCTAGAGCTCTGTTTTTTATTGAAAAGAGCAAACAAAGTTAAAGTTCCTTGGGAAAAAGAAAGGTAAGACTTCTCTATGTTGTTCCATCTCTCAACTTTTTAAGACAAGGTATTTAGCCACCTAAAACCGTAAGGGCATGAGGAGTCATGGAGTAGTCTTTATATATGCAAAGCATGATGAGAATTACCTTAGATCTTGCTCATTCGTATTCTTCATTTCTTACTTTGCTCGGGACGAGCAAAGTCCTAAGCATGGGGGGGTGTTGGTAGTCGTAAATTCCCTTTCTCGACTACCAACTTACCATAAAAAGGTGGATCTTAACTAAAAATGTAATGAAAATAATCTTTATACTCATGAGTTCCACAAATTTTTGTGAAATATGTGGTTGCAGGTGCTACAGGGTCAGAATATGCAAAACTTGTAAAAATACCTCGTTGGCTGATCACGGCTATGAAACAACCATTTCCTGACAGCCGACAGGGTCGTTAACAGCCAGAATTAGCACCCGATCAGGTGATCACCAAGTAAAATTGTCAATCGGCCGGATGATAAACTACCATCACCCGGTAGGGTGAATCAAGTGTTCAACCAATTCATGGTCGTACGACAACATGACCTAGGACCACGGGCCGATTTGGAACTTCACCCCCTCACCCGGTCGACAAGCAAACGCCATCACCATGAAGCCGTTTCCTAATTCTGGTCCAAAAGATTTTCAAGGAGACAAAGGAAGGAGGTCGACACAAGGCCCAACGAAGCGAAGCGAAGAACAACTAGGCCACTTGGCCAAAGGGCTGCTGCACAAAAGTTGGCTGCCGCTCGGCGAACCTTGCCGCCCGGCGGGCCTTTCCGCCCGGTGGGCTTGCCACCCGGCCTACCGGGCCATTCGGCCCAAAAAGCCTACCGCCTGGCCTGCCATGCCTACTGACATAAAACCAAAGGAAAATGGCCAACCGATCCTCAAAACCGATCTCAGAACATCACTACAACCGTCAAGAATGAGTCGGTGTGAAAACAGACCAAATCAAGTGGCTGCCCGGGCTTCCCGGCCGCCCGACCGACCCTACCGCCTGGCGTACCCGGCCGCCCGGCCAATGATGTTTCACCATTTTTGGCCACTGACTTCCCACCGGTCTATTAGTACTCGCCCCCCATCATTTGGGTATAAGTATCGGAGTTTGGCCACTGGTTTACACAACAATTGAAGAGGAGAACAACAAGCACCACACTGTAGAAATGTATGAGAATAGGGAGTGAGAGTGAGAAGTAGAAATCCAGGAGGGAGTCAGGAATGTTGGCTCCTTCTCCATCTTGTGCCTCGGGGATGAAGCTCCACCGAGAGTAGATTCCTCGTCCTTCCGCCGGGTAACATGTACTTAAACACTTGTTCAAGCAATAAAGTGAGTATTTCTATCCTTTTTATCTAGGGGATCCTCGTGCATAACCTTTTATTGCTTTATAGCATTAATTTGTTATGCTTACCAATTCTAGAGCTGGTATGAAAGTCTAAGTGTAAACGTGGTGTTTAGACTTAGTTTTCCTAGGATTGCATTCGTCTCCCCGGGTTGTGTGGTAGGCGGCAGGTGGTGACAGCCCTGTCCATCCAATATTGTAATCCACCACGGTCAGAAAGTCTCAAGCAGGATTGTCTAGCGATAGCGTACCCACTAGTACATGAGGTTAGTTACCGACCTTATTAGTGGATCGTTTTTTGTGCCCTGAGCAGGTAAATTAAAATAGGATCTCATTAAATTACTTAGCAGGAGTTTACTACATTAGATTACCTGGCCCGAGGACCTCTTCTCTCAATAGAACCAATTCTCCTCTCAACCATTGTTGTTCCTCTTCTTTGTTCCCTAGGGTTGGATTAGGATAGAGTTTTCACTTCTAGTTCCTTGTGGATTCGATACCTTGAAATACTCCCGGGTGAAAGCTACATCGGCATCCGTACGCTTGCGGATTTCTCTGTTAGGCTTAAGGATCGCTAACAACTACTGAAGCCAAACTTGTTGCCAAGGACCACATACCATGCTAAGAAGCTAATTTCCCCACTTGCATTGGGTGTTCAAAAAAATCCACGTGTATCTAAATCATTGCATACTGTTCCGAAAGAAGCATAAGGATGTCGTGAGATGCCCAAGGTGCAAACGCAGTTGTTACAAGAGGAACGATGATTATGATGCAGACACTATCGACAGTATCAAGATGAAAAGCAAGATGGACAGGAAGAAGAAAAGAACTTCTATCGTCAATGATAGTGATGATACGAAGGTTCCTGTCTTAGTCATGTGGTACTTACCCGTGGTCGATCGTATCAAACGCTTGTTCGCCAACCCAACGGATGCGGCAATGCTGACATGGCATGCACGCTGTTGGTCATATCTACGCACCCACTTATATACTGCAAGAGGATGGTGTATGATTGTAGCACTTTTTCCCTTGAATTGAGTATTCCAAGGTTTATCGAATCCACTGGGACCTTAGGGATTTATTCAACAAAGTTAATAGTAACAGATCTAGTCAAGGCTACTGTCAAGGTCAGGTTGCATGAGGAGGAGACTGGCCAACGCAAAGGTGCGCCAGACAGTAAATCTGTCGTTGCGCCGATCGGTGCAGGAGTCGAGCCGATCGGCACACTAGTGAAACTAAGTCAAAGTGTGCAAGATCTATTAAATCTGTGGTTGCGCTGATCAACGCAGGAGTCGAGCCGATCGGCACACTGGTGAATCTAAGCCAAAGTTGTTGCGCCGATCGGCGCAAGAGTTGAGCCGATCGGCACACCAGTGAATCTAATCCAAAGTGTTCCAGATCTTGTAAACCTATGTTGTTAAGTGAGTAGCAAGATATCTACTAGTGAGATTGTAACCAGAAAGTCTAATTGAATAGCATCATAATGGGTAATTACATAGATCAATAAAAACCAATAATGAGTAAGACCACCCTGCTTTCCGAGCGGCTCCCAATTTATCGCTGCCGAGAGGAAACCCTTAATCGCGCGAGTATCTTACCCTACTCAACTATCCAATAGTGCTGCGCAGGCTTAGTGCTGTCACCGCTAAACCACACTACTAGCATCATCAAGCAACCATAATCAACACAATGTCCGAACACTATCCTAATCACCACGATTAAGATAATATCAACTTACTTAGCCTAGAACTAAGCAATTGGAATAAGCACATGCATGATTATAGAATCCAGATAGACAAATCACCAAAACCATCATCAACATATTCAATCATCCTTGAGATACATAGAGTAAGATTCATCCCCGTCGAGATGGCCTACCTTGACAGATCAACTCTTAACTCCAATGGTTCTTGAAACTCAACTAGAGATCTATTCTAACGCGGCAAGCCCCGGTGGCTCTAACTCACGGATCTGGTGTCCCTCTGTCGCTTCCTCTCTCTGTGGCGAGGGTTTACAAGTATTTATAGGGGTTCTACTCGTAAAGAACTCGGTTTCTAGCAAATAAGGCGGTTGCACCGATCGGCGCAGGATTGCGCTGATCGGCGCAAGCCGTGTCTTCTCTGATTTCTTCCCCGAGTCGGTTCCTCTGTCTTCCACAGCTGTCATGTGGGCCTTTTCCTTCGAGATAAAGTCTTGTACTGCACATTGAGATCTTGAAGTTCCATAAATCTTCTTAAAGTTCCATAAATCTTCTAGACAAAGATCTTCAAGTGTCTTGCGCAGATAAACTTACATAAACATGTGGAATGGGCCTCGGTCACTTCTGTGGGCCAAAACACTCTTGCGTCGATCGGTTCATGGACTGCGCCGATCGACGCACTGGGCTTCTTCAGTGCTTTTCATCGGTTCTGGACTCCTGTCTTCTCCATGATCGCATTAATCACCAATTTTACCTGTTTCTGCAATAAAGCTCCAAAACAACGCATATACAAATATATAGACAATATCACAAGTAAATGGCCTAAATTAGTATCAATTATGCTCTAATTGGGGTAATATTCACATATAAAAGGGGCACTTGGGAAGTGCCAACAGTTCCCCCACACTTAAACCTTTGCTCGTGTAAAAGAAAGAAAAATCAAAAAACATACTCTTTCTATTATAAAAGATATCTCAAATCAACAAATGTTGAGCATTGTTCTATTTTGGTGTATTTCATATTGGTATTCAGCAAAATAGATCAAATAGGGGCATAAGCTTAAAGTTCTCCCCAAAGCAATAGATCATGTCCAACTCATAAATTATAACTTTTGCACATATGAAAATCACTTAAAAAATTGTTGTGAACATAGAGAATCTATCTTCCAAATAATCCAAGGAAACAACTCATCTTTTAAATCACTCAACCTATATTCTACATCATAATGATCAAATAATATTAGTGTAAAGCTTATATGAGTAGCTAGGTGAGATAATTCAAGGATTGCAAACATAAATCAATAATATATTGTAAAGGTAGGAGATTATTCTTTGTTGGAATTATAGAAACTTATCAAGATGGCAATTAAGAAAGAAAAATTTAAGAAAGGACTTACACTTTGGATATGTGGACATGTGCATAGCAAAAATTTGATCTTGGAAGATTGCACATGGTTGGAATGATTCATGGCTATATTAGAATGAATTTCGAGAATAAGCATGTCATATACCATCCCCCCACACTTAGAATTTTGCTAGTCCCTTAGCAAACAGCAGAGCTTTGTTTTTTTTAGACACCAATCTCAGGGTGCGCCGATCGGCTCTCAACCCAAATTTACCAACATTTATTGGTATTTGATTTGTCTAGCTGCAACATTTATTCAAGAATTAAATATAGCTAGAAATATAGGATGTGGTCAAGGAATGATACTCAACAAGATGTTTTGGGTTTATGGTAGTATACTCAGCAGAATTGAATTTTTGCATGAGTAATTTCAAGGCTAGAAAAAGATATACAAAGAATTGCCATCTTAATAAAGTGCATACCAAAAAGAATTAAATCCTAACCGAACTCACCATCAATTTAATGTTTACCTACATATCAAAGGTTCATGAGTATTGCTCAAAGTATGGCATTGGTAGGTAAGGATCTTAAAAACAATAAATTCTAAAGTTCACAACATCAAAATTTATTTTTGAAAAGATTGGTACTGAGTTATCATTACAAACTGGACAACACAAATGAAGCACATGGGTACTCAAAATTGCTCCACATAAGACATATTTGCCGAATAATCATTAAGTGTAAGTTCGAAATTTTATTCAATGCTCAACACTATTTGATTTTCATCAACACTTTTCAAGAAAGAATAAATAATTCAATTCTCCTAAAAAAGCATAACCGCCACCATTATATTAAGATCGAAACTCGAATACATGGTGATGATTTTTGCACACACTTGCATGAAAATAAAACTACTACTAACTACTACTAACACACTTGCATGAATGTAAACACACCCGATCCATGGTTTTCCAACCCGCTCATACACACATAAGTAAATAAAGAAAAAGACTGCAAAAGATAAAAGAAAACACAAACCAGGAAACCGATACACGTGCCAACTCCTAGGTACTCTAGTCATCCAAAAGTGGAGTCGGTGGCTGATCGAAGCCATAGCACCGCGCCTTGAGTCATTCGAACTCCTCCACCATCGCATCGTGGTTGTACCTCCATTGGGACGTGGCCTCCTCCATGCGCTCGATGTAGTGCATGTTGTTGTTGACATACCCCTGCATGGGCACGAAAAAGTCTGCACCGGGCACAGGAGGCACCACTGGTACACGCCCTTGGTACCTGTAATCGATACTCGCGCTGCAGTAGGGTGCGCCGATCGGCGCATCGCCTGCGCCAATCGGCACAGAGGGCTATGAACCGCCCGCTGCGTCGCTCCACCCTGACTGGTACTGCTGAGGTTCCTGGCATGATCGCCAGGAGTCCCACTCGCCACCGGCTGCTGTAGATGTGCCCGGCTGACGAACTCGCCCACGGCGGTCCTTGAGAACTCGGCCCCCCTCCAAGAGACCTTTCTCAAGCCAATTTCCTCCCTCCAGCTTGCGAGGGAGAAAAACTCTTAGCTCCGCACACGGGAGCTTTACGTTAGTGCCGCCGACATGGAAGCCGGCACGAACACTTCCCGTGACAATATTGCCACGAGTCATATTCTCGCCGATCTCCATCGCGCACTTCCACTTGTCATTGCGCCCTCCCGGTCCGTCGCTGTCGTAGACGAGGGCTGCTAGGCGTTGAAGATAGGCCCCGAAGGCCAACTTCTTGCTTGCCTTGCCCCTCTTGTCGAGCCAACCCCGCACCATCACCAACATGGGATTGCAATGAGATGGACTCACGATGGCGTTGTAGAGCCACCGCAATTCCGCATCAGTGACGTTGCTGGAGTCGACCTTGTCGCCTATGCGCGCCGTCAACCACCGATGGAAGACTTGAATGGTCGGGTTGCGGATGTTGCCGCGCTTCATCTCTGCTACGAATGAGAGCCGCCTCCAAAAGAAGTCCAAGTCCCCACGTCCCAAGATGCCGGCAACGTCAGCATCGGCGTCAAAGCCGAAGGCTTGAGCCGCCGCCTCCATGGTCACTGTGTGGCTGATGTCGCGGATGCGGAAGTTGACGGCCTTGCTACCGTCTTCGACGGTGCCAAGCCTCATCGTAGAGGCAACCTCGATGATGATGTCGAGGTTGTAGTCCATGGAGAGGAGGTGGAAATCCACCCAACCAAGGTTGTCTAGCATCCTCCTTAAGTCCTCCCACATGCCGATCGAGGTGAGGAAGGTCTCGTCTAAGTCGAAGTTGGGGACGAACCTTCCACTCACCGCGAGGTAGTGCCGCTATTCCTCCGCGCTCAGGAGGGTGAAGCCCTCCTCCACCGGGCGCGTCATGAATGCCGGCGGTGGTGGTGATGTGGGAACCCCACGGCTTGCCGCCGTTTGGCTCCTCGTAGCACGCCCTGTTGGAATGGACGCGTCGGAGAAGGAGTGGCGGGCGCGGATCTCGTATGTCGCCGCCGCCGAGCCGGTGGATGCACCACCCACCGACATGGCATCACGAGCATCGGAGCCACCCCTCGCCGAGGAGTCACCGCTCGACTCGCTGCTGCCATCGGAACTGCTTCCCCAGCGCAGCCTCTTGCCCAACTTGCCGACGAAGGAGCGGAGAAGATCCATCTGTGAAAATTGCGGAACGTGTGCGAGATCGTGGGTAGTGGGGAAGGTGGAGAGATTATCGGGATGGTGTGCCGAATGGGGGTGCCTGGCCTCCCTTTTATAGTGTGGGAAACTTCTAGGAGAAGGAAACGCCGTAAAATTTCAAAATTTGAGAGCGCGCCGATCGGCACAAATCAAATTTTGAATGCTCTGACCACTCTGATGCTTGATTCCTATCCTTTGTCGCTTCCGGGTACATCATGCTGGTTGGCAGGGGAACAGCACGGAATCCTGATGTCTTGTTGGCGGCGCCAATCGGCGCGGGCCCTCGCCGATCGGCACGCCGTCTCTTTTTCAGCTTTTGGTCAATTCCGTGTCTCCTCTGCACTGCACATCTGCATAATAATCATACCTGTCCCTCAAAATCAATGCCTGTCGCCTTTGTCGCCCATTTGGGAATTGCATGGGTACCTACGACGATCGGCGCTGATTCTGATGCCTCGTGTTCATCTCTTTCACCAAATTTCCACTTCTCTTTCACCTCGTCTTTAGGTCCGGCGCTGATTCTGATGCCTCGTGTTCATCTCTTTCACCAAATTTCCACTTCTCCAATGTTCTTGTAGTATTGGTATACGTGTTGAGGCTCATCTGGTGACCGCGCCGATCGGCGCATACTCACGCCGATCGGTGCGACGTCCGTTTTTGCTTCTGGCCCCTCGCTTCTTCGCTAGATGTTGTCTTCATCCTTGAAAATAGCTCCATCTCCGAAAATTATTGTGCTGGTTTAGCACTCCTTCAATTCTGGGCGTCGTCAGCCTTCTGTCCAGACTTGGGCAATACTGCGCCGATCGGCGCAACCTCTGTTCCTTCCTGTTTTTGGTCTTTTTCTTTATTCCTGCATTGTTAGTCTACAGTATATATATACACAGTTTTACATGAATAAACAGACAACGCAAGAGCACACAAGAATTAAGCACATACTTTTCTATTTTTTTTTATTTAGGAGATTGTTTTTATCACAAGCAATCAAATTTAAAAACACCGGGTTGCCCTCCCGGCCAGCACTAATTAACTAAATGAAATGGGTTGCCCTCCCATAAGCACTAAATAACTTTTAAATCCTCCGATCATTGGGTTGCCTCCCAAGAGCGCTCTAATTATTTAGAAGTCAAAGAGCTCGACCTCCCCGCAAACAATCAATCCTTAGTGTCGCGATGCGGGATGTGAGGCCGCGATACTACAAGGTCATCTTATCTCCATGGTTCATATAGCTTGGACGACCTATCCATACATCCCCTCCAATTACTTTCGACACCTTGATGCCACGGTGTCTTGTATCTCTTCACTTCATCAATAGCACGGAACTCTTCTCCCTTTGGGCGAAACTTGAAAGAGTAGGATGTCCCACTTATATCGAAGCTTATCTCACCACTCCCAACATTAATACTTGCCCTTGCTGTCCTCAAGAAGGGTCTACCTAAGATCAACGGGATCCTCGTCCTCTTATCCATGTCAAGCATAATAAAATCAACAGGGACGATATGATCTCCAATTTGAACAGGCACATCGTCAGCAATTCCATCAGGGAAGCGTACCGATTGATCGGCTAACTCCAAACACATACCCGCAGGCTCTAATTCAGGCAAATTAAGATTTGTGAATATATGACGGGGCATAACACTTACGCTTGCTCCAAGATCGCACAAGCACCTATCAAATATCCTTGTTCCAATCATGCATTTGATGCTTGGTGATCCAGGGTCGGGTTTCTTCTCTAGTGCAACATCATTGATTGTCGCCGTTAGTTCCTTAGTGACCTTCACAACCTCCTCAGAAACTAGAGACTTCTTGTTTTGCATCATGTCCTTAATGTACTTGGCATAGGTGGGAACTTTGATAGCGTCAATAAAAGGGACATTGATGTAAAGCTTCTTCATAATATCGACGAACCTTGCAAACTGCTCGTCTTGTTGTCGCGCTCTTTCTGTCTTCGTCAATAGTTGAGTATCTAGAAACGTGGCAGGTCCATGCTCTTTTGTCTCCACGTCCATTTTCAGACCAGAGAGGTCATCATCCTCCTTGCGCCGATCGGCGCTTTCAGGGAGCCGATCGGCGCCGACAGGGTCGTTGCGCCGATCGGCGCCAGGTGTGCGCTGATCGGGGTGGGGCTTCTTTGCTCCCGCAGAGTGCTCTGGATCTTCTGTTTGTTTTCCTGATCGTGTAGCTATTGCCTTCAACTTCTCTGCAGACATCGTATTGCTAGGAATAGCCCTGTTGTTGCCTTGAATGGCTTGCGATAGCTGTCCCATCTGTTGCTCCATAATCTTGGTATGCTTCAAAATCTGCTCGTTGGAGCTTCCAATTTCTATCACCTTGTCATTAATTCCCTCAAGGACATGATCAATCTCCTTGAATTTAGCTTGGTTGTCCTTGTTGATCTTCTCTTGAGCTTGGAAGAATTCGTGACATTGGAGACGAAGTGGGATAGAATTTTGCATGGACGAACTAGGAGAGAAAGAACTCCTTTGTTGCTGATATTGGGGCTTCCATCCACTATTCTTCATATATTCTAACACCTTCATCACTTCAGGGCAATCTTTCTGCACATGACTAAATTCTCCACACTCACTACATGTGGAGCGTGATTCTGCCAGCTTGAGTGTCTCGTCCTTACGGATATGAAGATTATTGTCCAACCTTCTTTGAATAGCATCGAGGCAATCTATAATCAATTCTTCCTGAGTCTTCTCAATCACACTCTTCACTACTCCTTTGGAAGGTTGCAAATTCCTGGAGCTTCTCTCACCATCCCATGATTGATTTTAAACTAACAACTTGATCAAATTCCTAGCTTCGGTGGGGGTTTTTGACATGAATGATCCTGCAGCTAAGGCGTCCAAATATTGACATGATAAAAGATTCAATCCTGTGTAAAACTTCTCAACAACTTCTCCAACCGTCAGACCATGATGATGGCATGCATCCATATACTCATTGTATTTTTCCCATGCTTCTCCAACGCTCTCATCAATATTCTGTGTAAATCCAAGAATCTTATTTTTCAAAGCTTTGGTCTTACCGAGGGGAAAGTATTTGGCCAAGAATTCAGCTGCTAACGTGTTCCACACCGTTTTTACTATATTTTCCAATCCATTGTACCATTGTTTGGGGCGTCCAACTAGAGAGAAGGGGAATAGCCGCACACGCGCTTGATCTCCTGTCAATCCCGCTATCTTGAATGTACTGCAAACCTCAAGGAAGTGTTGCAAGTGATGATTGGGATCTTCTGAACCTGTGAACGGTTCTTGTGCCACTATTCCAACATATCTATCTAATTGATATGGAAGTTGATCTTGAGCTTCTTGGAAATCTGTCTTGACAATACTATTCAATTGTGGCTTGAGACAATTAACCATAGGTACCTCTGCCATCTCCTCTTCTTCTTGCTGTTGAACTGATTCTTCTATTGTGAATAATACTCGAGTTGTTGCGCGGACTGCTTCTAAATTTCCAAGTGACTTGCTTCTCATCTCTGTTGTTCTCTTCTTGTGTAAGAGTCTTTCTGGATCATCGGCATAATTAGAGGGTTTGTTTGACTTAGGACCGTCCATACCTGTTAGTTTCACTTAACAGAATATATGTACTAGAGAGACAAGTAAAGCACAATGACTAAACACTAATACATCAAACAATTTTTAAAAACCTGCTATGGTCCCCGGCAACGGCGCCAGAAAAAGAGAGCTTGTTGGTCATATCTACGCACCCACTTATATATCGTAAAAGGATGGTGTACGATTGTAGCACTTTTTCCCTTGAATTGAGTATTCCAAGGTTTATCGAATCCACTGGGACCTTAGGGATTTATTAAACAAAGTTAACAGTAAAAGATCTAGTCAAGACTACTGTCAAGGTCAGGTTGCATGAGGGGGAGACTGGCCAGCGCAAAGGTGCGCCAGACAGTAAATCTGTCGTTGCGCCGATAAGTGCAGGAGTCGAGCCGATCGGCACACTAGTGAAACTAAGTCAAAGTGCGCAAGATCTATTAAATCTGTTGTTCCACCGATCGGCGCAGGAGTCGAGCCGATCGGCACACTGGTGAATCTAAGCCAAAGTTGTTGCGCCGATCGGTACAGGAGTTGAGCCGATCGGCACACCAGTGAATCTAAGCCAAAGTGTTCTAGATCTTGTAAACCTATGCTATTAAGTGAGTAGCCAGATATCTACTAGTGAGATCGTCACCAGAAAGTCTAATTGAATAGCATCATAATGGGTAATTACAAAGATCAATGAAAACCTATAATGAGTAAGACCACCCTGCTTTCCGAGCGGCTCCCGATTTATCACTGCCGAGAGGAAACCCTTAATCGCGCGAGTATCTTACCCTACTCAACTATCCAATAGTGATGCGCAGGCTTAGTGCTGTCACCGCTAAACCACACTACCAGCATCATCAAGCAACCATAATCAATACAATGTCCAAACACTATCCTAATCACCATGATTAAGATAATATCTACTTACTTAGCCTAGAACTAAGCAATTGGAATAAGCACATGCATAATTATAGAATCAAGATAGGCAAATCACCAAAACCATCATCAACATATTCAATCATCCTTGAGATACATAGAGTAAGATTCATCCCCGTCGAGATGGCCTACCTTGACAGATCAACTCTTAACTCCAATGGTTCTTGAAACTCAACTAGAGATCTATTCTAACGGGGCAAGCCCCGGTGGCTCTAACTCATGGATCTGGTGTCCCTTTGTCACCTCCTCTCTCCGTGGTGAGGGTTTACAAGTATTTATAGGGGTTCTACTCGTAAAGGACTCGGTTTCTAGCAAATAAGGCGGTTGCGCCGATCGGCGCAAGCCGTGTCTTCTCTGATTTCTTTCCCGAGTCGGTTCCTCTTTCTTCCATAGCTGCCATGTCGGCCTTTTCCTTCGAGATAAAGTCTTGTATTGCATGTTGAGATCTTGAAGTTCCATAAATCTTCTTGAAGTTCCATAAATCTTCTAGACAAACATCTTCAAGTGTCTTGCGCAGATAAACTTCCATAAACATGTGGAATGGGTCTCGGTCACTTCTGTGGGCCAAAACACCCTTGCGCCGATCGGCTCATGGACTGCGCCGATTGGCGCACTGGGCTTCTTCAGTGCTTTTCGTCAGTTCTGGACTCCTGTCTTCTCCATCATCGCATTAATCACCAATTTTACCTGTTTCTGCAATAAAGCTCCAAAACAACGTATATACAAATATATAGACAATATCACAGGTAAATGGCTTAAATTAGTATTAATTATGCTCCAATTGGGGTAATATTCACATATAAAAGGGGCACTTGGTTAGTGCCAACACACGCAGGGGGATGGCAAGCACAGGCATCTAGCCGATGGAACACAGTGGAAAAAGTTTGATGCAGATCATCGAGACTTCTCTGATGATGAAAGGAACCTTCTGTTTGCATCGAGTATAGACGGGATGAACCCTTTCGGTCAAATGAGAATCCACATAGCACTTGGCCAGTGATACTAGCAATGTAAAACATTCCACGATGGTTATGCCACAAGCGTAAGTATCTACTGCTGACCACTCTTATATTTGGGTCCAAAGAAACCGGTAGTGACATGGACATGCTCATGGTATCATTGTTCGAAGAACTGTAGAAAATGTGCTTGGAGGGGGTCCATATGTGGGACGAGTATTGAAGAGAGTATTTCACGCTCAGAGCAATCATTTTCGTCACCATAACTGGTTTCCCAACACTAACAGCTCTATCGGGATAGGTCAAAGGAAAGTCAGCATGTTTCATATGAATTGACGATACATCCCATGTGTATCTTCCAGCTTCCTAGAACCTAGTATATACGCGAAACAGTCGATTCTTACCACCGAAACACAATTATCACACGATGGCTAGATACTTTGATGGCATAGTTGAGAACAACATAGAACCCCAATGTTGGACTAGCAGGGTCGTGTTTGACCTGTTTAAAAACATAAGTGTTGTTTTTGGAAAGATGGTGAAATGAGTCAAAAAGGAAAAGGGTCTGAAGCTGTTTCAGAAGAAATCCATTTTCTTTGTATATTTTGATTATTGGAAGTGAATCATGCCTTTGACTGGATGCACATTGGAAAGGGCGTATTTGATAGCAGCAACGGACTTATAATTGACCAACCAGGTAAGACTAAGGATGAACTCAGCGCACGTAGAGATCTTGTAGAGACGGGAATAAGGCTAGAGACTCATCCGCAAGAAAGACCAAATGGGAAGTACATCTTCATGTTGGAAATAATACATGGATATGAGGACAATGAGATTGAATGCCCAATACCTGAGGCGGCGGCTCTTTCATCATGTGGAAATAGCATGATGCTGTCGTCTCGATGCCACGAGCTTCTCCACCCTCGTTGTCTAGTCACGGGTCATATCATGCGAGCCAACCACTCACGACAGGAGGACACCCATCTCCTGTGTCTGCGGCTATTTCAGGCAACAAGGTCCAATCTCCTTGTGTTGAAGGCGAAACGACTCATAGTCCAATACTATGTAGTCACCATGAGTCTCCTCTACCAAGCACGGCTCAAGTTGTCATCGAGCCTCTGTCCACAATGGTCATCGAGCAACAGCCAGTTCACATCGATCCTCTGTCCACCAAGGTTGTAATTCCAAAGATGATTACCGATTTTGACAAAGGGCCAAAGGACTCAAAAACAAAGGCAAATATTGATAACTACTTGGCCGGAATAAAAAGGCGTTTGGCAACCACCGGTAAAATCATCCTGCAAGATCCTCGGGACATATTGTCGTACGATGATCAAATTTTGGACAACCCTACAGACGATGTGGACTACCCGAAATTCATATTCGGTAAGCCCCTTATATCAAATAACATGTACAAGAACCTGCTATGGGAGATGCGGAAGTTGCACGACTGATACATGATGGCATCGAAGTTGCACGACTAGAAGCAAGGACTAGGGTTACAAATTACTTATATGACTGCTTCATGAAGTGGCAGGATAGAGAAGCGATTTTGGCCCCCTACAACTTCATGTAAGTTGGACCACTACTGCCTTCGTCATCAATCCTATGTTAAACTTAAATTTAATGATAATTAACTTTTTATCAGTATTGATGTAGCGATCATTGGATTTATCTCATGATATTTTCCAAAGAAGGGTACCTTCTGTCACTTGATAGTCTAGACTACGACAAAAAGTTATACAACGATATTCTGGAACTTATAGATCGGTAAGAAATTAGTCTATGTATGTATGGTTTGATGATGTTAATACCATCTAATGATATGCTTTTGTCGATCCTTCAATGCTTATGAGAAATATGTCGAAGCGGAAGGATCGTGTCATCCTAAACGGAAAAAGAACATGTACTTATGTCATAAATTTAGGGTAAGATTTATGCATCCTTATCACACTATCCATCCATATAATTATCATAAGTGTAACTAACTTGTGTTCTCTAATTTATAGTGCCATAAGAAAATACGAGGAAGTGTGCATTTTGGCTACTACACATGTGTGTTATCATCTAGCACTTCAACTTACCTAGCCCATATCATTGAGGAGTCTCACGAAGAGGTAAGTTGATTTTGTTTATATCTATTTTACTATATACTTGATTTTTAATATCTTATATATTAACAAACTCTACTTCTGTGGCACAAAGAGCCACAAGAAAAAAGACACATTGGACTGCAAAGATAAAAAGGAACGACGAGATCAGAAAGGATATGATTTCAATAGAATAAGTTCATTTGAGTACAAATGTCATGTATCTAGTTGTAACTTCTCTTTGTCCATTTTTTTAAGAGAGATAATTAGTTCAGAAGGAAAGTGTTTTCATTTAGACGGTTTACTAGCAACAAAGCATAGGGCGCTTTGTGAGTGGACTAGTTCAAAACAACCATATAAGCTAAATAAGCTAAAGCAAGATGATGACTATGCATTAGGGTTCATATAACATATTTTATAATTGCTTATACATTGAACAACTACTGTATATTCTGACTGTGACGAGATGTTAAAAATCATCTGTGATGACATATTGTAAATATTTTATATGATAAGATATTGTAAATATTTTATATGCAGGTTCTGTGATTTTAATGTATATATCATATTTTTATTTTTATTTTTTAGAAAGAACAAGTAGCGGCGATTTAAGTTGTCAACTGCCGCTACTACTCGAGAATATAATGTTGGTTGAAGATGTTAACCGCCACTAATACTCCAAAGAAATAGCGGCGGTTAACATCTTCAACCACTACTAAAAAAGTGTTTTGTAGTAGCGGTTTGTTTCGGTGTCAGATCACCCGTCGATACAAACACTTATTTGTAGTTATGTTTGTTTTGCGATGGAGTGACCTGCTCGTCGTTATAGTAGAGATTGAACCGCCGCTATAAATCTGTTTTGTGATAGTAAAGACGAAAACGAGCAAAATAGCACAAGCTTTGAAATTGGTGGAGCCTCTAGAAGACTAGAATTTTTTTTTTATATGCAAAGAGTAGTAATAACTTAATTTAGATTTAACCGTGATGTCCGTTTTCATGTAGGAGTACTATATAGTACTCTCTCTGTTTATATTTAAGATATCGTTTTGAAGTTGGATACGAGAAATAAGGAGAAGTAAAAATATGAGTGCACTGAAAATAAGAAGGAAAGAGATAGAGATAGAGATATAGTAGAAAAAGAGAATATTATATTAGAAAGAGAGAAATGTATATTGAAAACGAGAATAACATATAATTAAAAAAAGTTAAAAATCTTAAAATCACATATAATTGTGAACCGACAAAGTAGAAAAGAAGCAGAAGCCCGGAACCGGTGGAGCCTCTGGAAGCATCCATGGGACGGATTGGGCAGCGCGAGCGGTGCCCGGCCGCGTGCACTCCTCGGGAACGGACGCGCCATCCTGTGCTCGCTCTCGCAGGGTAGGTTACGTGTCCTGCCCACACGGTGCTGCGCTGGCGCTCTGGCCCCACGTGTCGCCACCTCCCCGTCCCTCGCGCATGCAGAAACCGCGAGCCTCGCCTTTGCCGCTTTGTTGCGTCCGTGTCTTCGCCTCAACGCTTCTTCAACGGATAGATACGAACGGCGCCTTTAAAAACAAGCTGCTGTTTCGTTGCTGTGCACATAGCTTGTCCGATAGCCCGCCTCGCTCATCCTAGCTGCGTTTAAGTACTACTAGAGCTCTAGCTCGAGTCCGCTCCTCTTCTACGCTGTGTAGTGTAGCTTTAGTGGGCTTCATTTAGCTGTTCAGAAGCACTAGTCCATAGTAAGGGTTTGAAGTTGTTCTGTGAGAGCTAGAAAGAAGAAGCTCCCAACAACAATGGCAATGGTCGGGAGGAACATGGTGGCGCCGCTGCTGGTGCTGAACCTTATCATGTACCTCATCGTCATCGGCTTCGCGAGCTGGAACCTCAACCATTTCATCAACGGCCAGACTAACTACCCGGGTGAGTAGTACTCATGGCTGCTCACTCCTTATATGCAAAACGCATGGTTTCTTCGCAGTCTTAATCGATTTTTTTTACAAAATATGCAGGCGTCGCCGGTAACGGCGCGACCTTCTACTTCCTGGTGTTCGCGATTCTGGCGGGCGTGGTGGGCGCGGCGTCGAAGCTGGCGGGCGTGCACCACGTGCGTACGTGGCGCCTCGACACGGGCGCCACCAACGCGGCCTCCTCCCTCATCGCGTGGGCCATCACCGCGCTCGCCTTCGGCCTCGCCTGCAAGGAGATCCACATCGGCGGGCACCGCGGCTGGCGCCTCCGTGTGCTGGAGGCCTTCGTCATCATCCTCGCATTCACGCAGCTGCTCTACGTGCTCATGCTCCACGCAGGCATCTTCGGCGGCGGAGGCGGATACCGGGACCACCACGAGTACGGCGCCGGAGCACCGGGCGAGCCCAAGGGACCAAGAGTCTGATGATGATATTCTGGTCGCGCGCGCAGGTCCGCTTTCTGGATGCTGCTGCAGGAAAAACGAAGATAAATGGGTGTTTTTATTTTTTGTGTATTTCGTGTGCTCCCGGCATGTTAGTACTTGTACCTAGCTAGTTGGTCGTGCCGTCGCATCTCGACCTCCCTACTACGGTTATTAGTGTCAGCAGTCAGCTTTGGTTAATTTGTACATGTACCGTGTGTTGAATGTTTTCTGTATGGCGTCTGTTTCTCCATGACATTATTGGTGAGATGTGGTTGTGATGTTCAGCTCAGTTCTGCCTGTGAAATTTTCGGGTAGCGCATGCAGGGTCTGTTGTTGACTAATCAGCTTCAGCTGCCGCTTCTAGCTTCGGCTGCATGCTTGACACGTGACACATTAAATTTTCAGATAATAATGGTCTTAATTCGACGTGACAGTTTCAGTGTTTGTATTTACGTGGTCCTGCGCGAGAGAGAGAGAAGCGTAGACGGCGTGCAATACGTTGGTCAGTGCGTGCAATACGTTGGTCAGTTGAGAATAACGTCTTCATCACCGAACTAGCTGGCTTGAACAAGCATGTAAGCAGGGATTAAAAAACGTTGAAAACCGGCTGGTTTTTACGGTTTTCGATAAAACCGCTCCGACTCGGTTATTGAAATCGATCGGTTTTTTGCTAAAACCGAATCTAGGTACTGTAGCAATTTCGGTTTCGATCGATAAGTCAGTTTATTGATCGGTTTTTTAGCACTGTTTAAAATCGTTACTATAGTGGTTTTTGAACCTTGCATGTAAGATATGGAACAAGATCTGGATGGTTCTACTTTTGGAATGTGGGAAAATACATCAATTTTATCTAAGTCTCAGGCCTTCAAAGATCACTTTTGATAAAAATGAAGTTTTGGATTAGCATCCTCGAGGACAAAAGATGGGGCTAGGAATTGGCCGAAAGAGCGAGCTAGATGCACCCATCTTTTGTATGCGGACCTATCCAAATCTCTCTTTTGTTGTATCACTATCTACTCTAAGGAAAGAAAATCATCTCATCACTTTTTGATGTATAAGATATGAAAAACATTCGATAATTGTGATTCCTACAGGATAGTTTAACATGTATAACTCGATAGTCTGTCCAACTCCCACGGAGCACGATGAAATGCAGATATTACAATATATGGTTGATCTTAGATCCTCATATAAAAATATACAGACAAAAGGGTCACATGATTGATGGGCATTCTATTTTAGCTGGTGGTGGGAATCAAAATTCAAGTGGTCTACTTTGCTCTTGTGAAAGGCAAACATGGATTTACTGGCACCGACAGTAAAACAAAAATGAATGGATCATCCATATAAGGGGACCAGTACAGGGGGGTCTACGAGGATGAAGCAATTTCATCGAAGAGTATGGAGTGGCGGACCCAAAAAAATTGTGAAGTTTAGGCGAACATCGTAACGTGGAAGAAGTTCACACAAACATATTATAAAAGAATAGATTAAAAAGAAACTGATTAACTAGGAAATTTAACACTAATTAGAGACCAGCAGACGATAATCACTTTTTCTAGTGTAAACTGAATTGAGGCCACGTCTATTTTATTATGCCATTGTCATGTACATGCAAGGTGTCGAGATTTATTCTCATCACTAGATTTAGGGTTGTTCACCTATAAGAATTTGTATATAGGATAGGGGTATGCGTAAGATCGAGAGATGATGGTAACATAAGACGCCGATTTATACAAGTTCGGATCTTCTGAAGAATAATAACTCTATATTCTGTGTTCTGTGTATTTGTATTATAATGTATAGATCATAGATCTAGACATTGAGGGATTAACCTAGACGTGATGTCTAGTTTTATATTGTATGTTTATGTCTTGTCTCCTCTATGAGGGGGGTCCTACCAGCCTTATATATCCGGAGGGACAGGGGTACATAGTAAAGTTCTAGTCAGTCTACTATATATATTTAAGTAGGGGTCTATTCCTACTTTTCTTGTATGTGAGATACCCTGATGATATATATCATCGACAAGCCTTCGAGTTTCTTGCAAACTGAATGATAATCTTTAATAGCTTTCTGACTGGTTTGTGCCATGTAAAATGCTTCAGTTTTCTATCAGCGAGCTTCTAAGGGTCTCAAAGTACTAAAAATATCTTCAAGAAATCAACTGGTGCTCCGAGTAGGTGCATCTAATTAGGTTTAGCCCCCGACTCTTGTATCATTTGGAAAATAATGTAAGAGTTCAAATCTCTCTTTCGATGTATCACTATCTACTCCAAGGAAAGAAAATCATCTTGTCACTTTTTGATGTAAGATATGAAAAGCATTCGACAATATTGTTATTATTCCTCCGGGATAGTTTGACATGCATAATTAACTCGATAGTCTATCAAACTCCCACAGAGGACGGTGAAAAGGGGCTATTGCAATATATAGTTGATCTTAGAGCCTCCGATGAAAATTTATAGACAAAAGGATCATATGGTTGATGGGCATTCAAATTTAGCTGGTGGTGGAGGTCAAAATTCAAGTGGTTTACATTGCTCTTGTGAAAAGGCAAGCATGGATTTAGTGGCACCGACAGTAAAACAAAACTGAATGGATCATCCATATAAGGGGGCCAGGACAAGGAACCGGTTCCACTGTCATATTGCCTTGTGCCGAAAAGTACTAACGCGTGGGCCTTGGTTCCATGTGTCAGTGAGAGACAGTACAGTAGGGGAGCCGTAAAAGTACTAACGAGTTGTTGACAAGCCCTTGAGAACGTTGACGATGTCACTGAGTTGACGTAGTGTGATGATGTTGCCGAGTGGCCAAGTGAATGATGGAGTAGCCCTCGAGCGTGTCCATATAGCTGTTGAAACAAGCAGCTTCCAGTAGCATTGCCGCGGCTCACGAAGCGGACTTGTGTCACGGACAAGAGTCCTGGTTGAAGTCTAGAAACCCCCTAGTCGACCAAACTTGATGTCGAGGTGGAGTTGCCATTGTTGAAAAAGCAAGTCGGCTGCTGGTCGCCGACCGAGCGAAGGCCCCAACTTGCCTTCAGGTTGCTACAGGAGTCGCAGTGCGAGTCCCCGAGGGTAATCGTATGTCGCAAGGAGGAGGTAATCGGCGGCGTCATGATCATCAAGCATATGAGTCCGAGCCACGATTGTTTCCCCTTGGCAATTTCTACGGTATGTAATGCCAAGCGAGGATTGCGTCACCGTGCCATCGAGTTGCTAGTACGACAAGTCAGAGATTCATGCAGCTCGTATACATGCAACAAACATCACATGATTACTATTGTACTAATTAGTTTAATTAGGATATAAAGAATAAAATAATGCAAAATGTGTAATGAAGGAAGGAGCTTTCCTGTTGTGCGTTGCAAGCGAGTCCCTTGTTCGACTCGGACTTGCCTCCATGTACACGTCGAACTCGGTGAGTTTTTGTGAACTCGTCAACTCGATCGTAAAGATCCTCCTGTTGACAACCAAAATTGGCACTCTGAGAAAACCGGAGGTTCTGGTTTTCAAAACCAGATGGTCCGGTTTTCACAGACCAAGTGTGGTCAAAATTGTCTAAACTAAGGCTAACAGTGATTATTTCACAAGTTTGGTATTTAGACATGTTTTGCAGGTTGTGGGAGTATTTTAGGTACATTTTAGCTAATTTTCACCTAAAAAGTAAAAAAGTGTTTAAAAAGTTAATATGATAAACCCAAAATGCATATTTGAAGTTTCCATGATGAAGCCCTCGTCGAGACGATCGAAATGGATATATGGAACCCTTAATTTGGACTCCGGATAAAAAAGTTATGGTTTTGCAAAGTACTCTCAGACTGCAAAACCGGACATTCCGCTTTTGTAAACCAGAACGTCCGGTTTTGACAGGTTTGCTAGGGAACCGGAGGGTTCGGTTTGGGAAATCAGATAGTCCAGTTTTGACTGTTTGAGACCAGAGTTATAGATTCGTTTTAGGTCGATTTCTTTATGGCTTTCCTTATGGATTACACCTCCCACGGGGGTAGACTTCCCCATCGTTTATATACAAAGGGCCAAGGCCGATTGAGGCAACAACCCAAACGAATCTATCAAATTTACATTACTTTTTCTCTTTACCCTACTTTTCCATCCTCTCCATATTATTCATCTACTAATCTTCACGACCATAGATGGCGTCCTAAGGCTCGCTGGTTGACCTAGGGCACATCGGCGACGCTCACGTCCTGACAGGGTCCCTCCCGGACGAGACGATCGATGGTATTTTCTAGTTTGCTCATAAACTAGTTGTTCTTCATCACCTAAGGCGTTATTTATCTCTTTGCTGGTTTGCTCGTAAACCTAGCTGTTCTTCACCATGTAACGGTAATAGTTAACATCTTTTCTGTCGAACCCGAAAAACCGGACCCTCCGGTTTGCCAAACCGGAGCAGCCGGTTTCCGCAGACTCAGCAAAAGAACACGGGGTTGCGGGTTGCACTTGGGTGTGCTCGTGCTTAATAGCGCATTTTAGCGTCAACACACCTTTTGGCGACCTCGTTGGGGATGATTATTCAGGTTATTTAAATAACCGAATTTTTCTACCCTAGCTAAATCTCTAATTGATCTATTGTTAGGATTTGCGATCACCATTGAATCTAGACCTACAAGCCGACTCCATTGTTCCTACTATTTTTTCCTTGTTGGACAGGTATTGCTAGTAAGGAATCAAAAGCTTTGTTGTTGATTGCTGAAAGTTTTAAAGGAAAGGAGAAATCAAGGCTACTTAGGTGTTGCGGTTTCAGAATAAAAGCAATCATATGGCGGTCTATCCGTACACTAGACAACAGTATTACTACAACGAGCCCAAGGTACAAATTGCAAATACACTGCCTATTGCTAACAATTATTTTGCAAGTACCATGAATTCTCATGTTGATGTTGCTAGACCTACTTATGAGCATGCTGCAATGGTTAGTAGTTATTCGGATAGTAGTTTTAGATATGCAAATTATGGATCCGATAGACATTTGTAGAATCCTGTGTCAAATAATATGCATGCTAAGAATTATAATGCAACTAGTAACATGCAACATATACCCACATATCCTCATATATCGGCACCAAATCATGTTCATATGCCAATTAATTATAATCAAGGCCAAACTAACATGGTGAGTTTGGCAAATAGTTATGAAGCATCATATGCTACTCTTAATTCTCATAATTTGGTTTCTCAAGTTAGTAATAATTATAATCGAATTAATGAAAATTCAGCAAGCATGCATACACCTCCACATACTACTATAGCATACACTTTGCCCACTAGTTCGGCTCCATATGTTACTAAAAAACATAGCCGAATAAATGAAATTTCAGCAGGTATACAAACTATTATATCATGTACTTTGCATACTACACAAGATCATTTTGGCAATGGTTGTACATCAGAAAATAGGCTGCACCAAACTGGAGAAAAATCTAATGATTTTATTAGTAAAGATTGGGCCAAACGGTTTGTAGAACTGTTTTCTCAAAAGCCGGTTAGCTCAGAATCATCACTTACTAACGAGATAGAGGAAACAAACTTAGCCACACAAAAACATGTTAAGTGCAAAAAGACAACCATGTTTGATTTCCTTAAAGAGGTTGTGTTTTTATCTAGTGAATATGCTATTAATGATGAGCAACAACCTATAGCCGAACAAGGTTCGGTTAGTGAAACGTTTCAGCAGGACCAAGAGCAAATTCAAGAAGAACAGGAGAAGCAATTGGAGTGCAAGAATTTGGGAAAACTTGGATATTCTGGATTCAAACCAGAAACTCCAATTTCTACAATTAAGATGCCATACATCTCCAAAATACTAAAGAAGGTACGCTCTATTTGTATTTTACCATTTTCCCAATCTAATCATACATTTACTATTAATAGACCTATTGGTAATACTATCATGAGTAGTCTTATGAGATCGATTGAGGATGGTAACTTGTGTGATGACAGTAATAGTGTTCCAGAAAATATCAGCCAATGCATTATTAAAATTAAAAAGAACGATGGTAGTAATGTTTTGACATTCAAAATTTCCTTGTCATTATTGTCAAAATATTGCTCTACATTGTTTACTTGTGATAATTTTCAACTTAAGAGTTTTAGACCCAAGTTTGTGAAAACTATAAAAAACGGATGTTCTGGTTTGGAAAACCGAAGGTTTCGGTTTTGTCTAGAAAAATCTGAAACTTCAATTTTGGATACAAAGGTGTTGGGTGATATTATATAAATTGATGCTAATATATTGGTCAATTCTAAAGCATCTAGAAAGGAGAACACAAGCAAATGTATAGCCGAATGGATTGGTGAGAAATCTAAACCATTCGTTTGCTTTGCTTTAAAGCCGTGTTCACAAAAAGAATCGTCTGAAGAAAATTAAGTACACTTTTGACTTAACTTTCTGTGATGATTTATTTGATAGTTTGTTAGACAACTATTTTATTAGGCTATTAGATCACAAAGTCATGTCATCTACTCAGGATTTAGAAAAACAAATTTATTGCAAGTGGCATAATTCTTTTGATCATAATACTAACAAGTGCAATATGTTTCGACAAATAGTTCAATCGGCCATTGACAAAGGATGATTGAAATTTGAAGCAAATGAGAATGACCAGTTGACTTCAATTAGTCTTCATGACAAAAAGATTCTAAATCGGTTGTCACAAACCGATTCATCTAAAACTAAAGAGTTGGTTGTTGGAGAAGATGACTTGAAGCCCTCGAGTGAAGAAAAGATTACTACCCATGAGATAAAAGTTGATTCTCCTAGTAGTAGTAGTAGTAGTTCTATAAATATTTTAGAAGATACATCAAGCACTGGGGGGCAGCAAAAGGTTTCATGTCTTGTACATGACCGATTGACTTCAAATCGGCCATCACAAGTGAGTGTGGAAAAACCGGACCATCCGGTTTGCCAAACTGGACCCTTCGGTTTTGGCAGGGTTTAGATTCGTAAGATATTGAAATCTAGAAATTTGGAGATCAACAATTATAGGACTAAAGGAGGTAAAGGCCAAGTCAAGCATGAAAAGGCAAAGATCACTTTTAAGGAGCTTATGGCTAAATATGTCAAGATGAGAGATGCTAAGAGTGCTTATAGGCCAAACAAGATCACCTCCAAAATACAAATCTGAATATTGGAATCGACAAAAGAAGGAGTTCCATACAGCAATTCCATATTCTCCATTTATGTTGATTGCTCCAATGTCATATAGACCACCCCCTACAATTTTTCATCCTTATGCATCATGGGGATGGCATGGTCCATGGGTACAACCTCCAACACATTCTGCACCTTGTCACTTTCAGAATACAAGTTCAAGGAGGCCAATCTATAAAGGACGACCACATGTAAAAGACCATTTTCATCAAAACAATTGGTCTAGAGTCCAAGACAAGAAAAATGTGGTTAAGCAAGTTTATCGTGTCAAGAGAGATGGCCAAAAGATAAAAGTTCAGATCTGTCCTGAAATAATGAAAAGCTGATAAAAACTTTGGCTAATATTGTCAAAGAGGTGAAGGAGCAATTTGTTGACTCACTAGATGTCCAATCTGAACCGAAGAAGTTGGAGGTGCCAGAAATCAAGGTAGAATTGCCAATATCCAAAAGAGAAGTAAAACCGAGAGGTTCACTCAGTTTATCAAATTGGCAAATAAGAAAATTACAAAAACTTACTGCTGAGAAGTGGAAGGAGAAGAACATGGAATGGGTTCCCAAAGGGAGTGTGCAAATTCATAGCAAGGATGATGCTCAAGTGAAGGGTGCAAAAGAGCCGAAGTAGGAGAAAGTGAAAACCAAACTAAGGTATGCGCCCAATCATGAAAATTATTGGTCATTTCATCATCCACATTTATTACATATGCCACCAATGCATATATCATGGAATCCATCCTCAAGTATGTTAGCATACCCTTCGTTTCCATATTTTTATCCTTGGATGTTCCAAGAGTATTCATATTATGGAGGGTATCCAAATTATTATATGTTTTGATAAGTTGCATACAGACCAAAATATTCACTTGTATTGCTTTTATATTACGTCATGTATTTCATTTTGGTCATGCATTTTTATTATGGATAGATCACTTGTTGATTCCATTGTTAAATGCTTAGCCACTATATTTTGTTTCAATAGATATCCATTATGTATCTAGGCATAAAAATGCTAGGTTTAGTTATTTGGCACAACAAGCATCTGGTTTTGTTGTTCAACAAAGAGAGATTATCAATAATCAAGAGACCGTTGTTTGAAACTGCCAATGTTAAAACCTAGAAAAACCTGATGTTCTAGTTTCTGAAATAGGATGATCCAGTTTTCACTGAAAAGATGTTAATTTGGCTAATATTGTTTAAAAAGGTTGGTAAGCCAAATTAACAAATTAGTAGAGTTCTATTATTTGTTATATATATAGGTGTAGCTAAAAAGTTGATAAAAGTTCGGCACTTGATATCTTTGCATAGTTTTGTAAGTTGTGAGTCATATTGCCGAACTATGGTCATTTGCTCCTGAAGATTTTAAATTCATATCAGCAAGATAATATGATTATAAAAGTAGATCATGGACCTACATGTATGGCCGATGAGTTGTATTCACCATCATTGAGAAACAAAATGACTTCAATGCTCGGGGGGCAAGAGCTATTATGCAAGATGAAGGTAAGACCAACATGTGTGTGGATCATCCTCCTTAGGTAATTTTGGTTTAAAAGATTATTTTCTAGTACTCAAGCTTTATCAGAAAACAGGGGGGGCATGTGTTGACAACCAAAATTGGCACTCTGGAAAAACCGAAGGTTTCGGTTTTCAAAATTAGATGCTCTGGTTTTCACAGACCAAGTGTGGTCAAAATTGTCTAAACTAAGTCTAACAGCGATTATTTCACAAGTTTGGTGTTTAGACATGTTTTGCAGGTTATGGGAGTTTTTTAGGTGTATTTTAGCTAATTTTCACCCAAGAAGTAAAGAATTATTTAACAAGTTAATATGATAAAGTCAAAATGCATATTTGAAGTTTTCATGATGAAACCCTCATCGAGACGATCAAAATGGATATATGGAACGCTTAATTTGGACTCCGGATGAAAACGTTATGATTTTTGCAAAGTACTTCTAGGCTGCAAAATCGGTTCCGCTTTTGTAAACCAGAAGGTCCGGTTTTGACAGGTTTGCTAGGGAAACCGGAGGGTCCGGTTTGGGAAACCAGATAGTCTGGTTTTGACTGTCCAAGAGCAGTGTTCTAGATCCGTTTTAGATCGGCCTTTTTAGGGTTTTCCATATGGTTTACACCTCCCACGGGGGTAGACTTCCCTACCCTTTATACACAAAGGGCCATGACCGATTGAGACAACAAACCAATCGAATCTATCAAATTTACATTACTTTTTCTCTTTACCCTACTTTTCCATCCTCTCCTTGTTGTTCATCTACTGATCTCCACGACCATAGATGGCGTCCTAACGCTCGCTGGTCGACCTAGGGCACACCTGCGACGCTCATGTCCTGATGGGATCCCTCCCGAACGAGACGATCGACGGTCTTTGCTAGTTTGCTCATAAACTAGTCGTTCTTCATCACGTAAGGCGTTGTTTACCTCTTTGCTGGTTTGCTCGTAAACCTAGCCATCCTTCACCACGTAACGGTGATAGTTATCATCTTTTCTGTAAAACCTGACAAAATCGGACCCTTCGGTTTGCCAAATCGGAGCATCCGATTTCCGTAGACTCGTAACAGAACACGGGGCTGCGGGTTGCATTTGAGCGTGCTCGTGTTTAACGGCGCATTTTAGCGTCAACACCTCCAAGTCGGCGAATATGCTTGCAATTGCATGGGATATCGTCTTGACAAAGACACACTAATTGTGCGACGATGATGCGTCTCAAAGCCGATCAGCTTGTGATCGAATCTTGAAATAGATTGAGGTCATCGAACTCAACTAAGTCAATCATCACGCTAGGCCCTGTCTGGCGCGCCAACTGTCGAGATTTATTCTCGCCACTAGACATAAGACAGTTCACCTATGAGGATTTGTATGTAGGATAGGGATATGCGCGAGATCGAGAGATGATAGTAACACAAAATGCCGATGTATTTCAGTTCGAGCCTCTTGAATGATAATAACCTTACGTCATATGTTTTATGGTATTATATTGATATGACTAAATTATAGATCTAGATATTGGATTGATCTAGATGTGATATTTCATTCTATGTTGTTGTCTATGTCTTGCCCTATGAGGGGGGTCCTAGCCCACCTCATATATCCAGAGGGGACAAAAGTACATAACAGAGTTCTAGTCGGTCTACTATATATCTAAGTAAGAGTCTATCTTTATTTTTTTTTTATATGAGATACCTCAATGATATGTATCATCAACACAAGACAACGGGATGTAAATCCCTGATTACAATGAAGGAATCCAATTATTAGAGCTATACACGGAGCAAATATTCTTCAAATAATGGAATACGTCCAAGTCGTATGCATGAAGTCAGGAAATAAAAAATATTTTGCACCGGCGATGTGTCGTGATGGCTTCTTCGCCACATGAGCCTCGGCAGGCCCCCTGGGTCGCCGGGCCCTGGGTCCGCCCTTGGGACTATGGTGTGTCTCTTGGACGGTGAGATCGGGGTTCCAGAGCTGGACCTAGTAGAAGGAATAGGAAGGAGGCGTCCAAGAAAATGAAAAAAAAAAAACTTTCCACTACCGGAGCCATGATTTTTTCAATTAAGTTGGAACTCTGGTAAAAAAATGTTGATTTTCATTTCTGTAGTTCCTCACTATTTTGCTAAGTTGACCGAATAAACAATGCTGGGTTGCTAATATAGTAATATCTATCTAGCATACCTCCGTAGAGATTCTTGTTTATTTTTCTTTTTTTCACACTTTTTCTATTTTTCCCATCTTTTTCACAATTTGGGCTAACTGCCATTTATATAAATATTTTTACTTTTTACAACCACGGAGGCAATGCTGGGTGGTGTAGAGTCTTTAATAAGCCATATTTTTTTAGTCTTTAATCGATGATTTGTTACTTTGTATTTTAATTTTTTAAAAAAATTATATATAATAATTATAAATCATCAAATCTATATTTAATGATTCAAAATGATAACTAAAGATTATTTAAATTTTTAATTAGTTAAAAATTAGCAAGTTTCTTAATAAGCTGGTTAGCCTCAACTCTAAAGCAAGTTATTTGAGTCGTGGCCTAGAAGAAACCAGTAGCTGCGTTGAGACTTGAGAGTCACAAAATGTTGTTGCAACCGAGTAGCCACGTTTCGGTTTCATCGGCGGGTGGGAGGGCCGTTGAGCTCCATGTAGGGCGGAGCATGACGTACGCCGACGGCAGCAGTTCCGCCGCCCTGCCAGCGGTCGCGGAGGCGACGGATCGTAGCACGCAAGCTTCAGATGTCTTGCTGATGCGAGCGACACGTACGCCTGATTCTGCCGTTTGCCACGACCACACGAGTATCATCTCGCACTACTGCCGACAAGCAACAGGGTACGCATTAGCTGCTGTTAGGAGTATATATATATATAGCCATTCTTTTTTACAGTGAAACAAATTACGGCGCTACGCACGACCTCATGTACCACCGCCTTGTGTGCTCCACCAACCTTGTCTCTCTCGCTACCTAGTCCAGCAGGCAGCACGGTTTCTTCAAATATGGCTCATTATGTGTATTTTCGATCTTCTTTCTAATCATCCATCATTTCGTTAATTAAACAACCATGTGCTGAGTAATCACACAGAAGTGCCAAATTAAACACATCAGTTAATAATAAACGTATTACTTGATGTTGCTCCGACTACAGGAATCCTCTTGTTTGTCGTGTAGCTGTGACACACACGACAAAGGGTAGAAAACACACGGCGAACATGTTCGTCGTAGGTTGCCCACAATGAAGAGCCGACGGCGAAGCCATATTCTCCTTGTGCCAAGAGTCGGGCACACGGTAAAAAATTTTGCCGTGTGCCAGAGAAAGCACACGGCGAAGTTTGGTCGTTAGGGTGGTGCTCACGGTGCGTCCCCTTTGCCGTGTGCTAGGGCCAACACACGGCGACTCCCTGCACATTTCGCTGTGTGTCAGGGACAACACACGGGGACCACCATTCCCATTTCATTGTGTGCCAGTAACAGCATACACAACGAATATCTTGCTCCTTTGTCGTGTGCCCAGGGCACACGGCAAAGGGCCTTCCGAATGGTCACTTTGTTGTGTGCCTACCCTTTGACACGTGGCAAAGTGACCCTTTTTTAGATTTTTTTTTGTTTTTTTTTTTACTTTCAAATATCAAAAATGGCATAGATATATAACATATATATTTAACATCATAGATTTCATCAATATATCACCATAATCATCAAACCACATCACACAGAGGCTTACGAACCATAATTTCAACATAAATTCAAGAAACATCACATGTTCGACATTGGCACAACTCAAACATCACAAGTTCAACACAAAGTTCAACATGAAGCCATAAAGTTCACAAGCTCATTGCAGCAGTGGGAACAACTGTTGCATCAGGAACATCGGTGACATGCCCGTCGACATGTCAGGCGTGTTTGATGCCGTAGATTGATTCTGCACGAAGTAGAAAAGATTAAACGCAAAAACTTGTAATTTTCTAAGTGATTGTAAGTTTATAGGTTATCTAAGTCTGTGATACTTGAAAATGAAAGAACAATACTTAGTTATAATCCAAATATTCATAAGTTGAAGTAATAAGTCTCTAAGTGGTTGTTAGTTCCTAGGTCTCTAAATTATTGTAAGTTTCTAGGTCTCTAAGTTGCACTAAGTCTCTAATTCTACAATATTTAAAATGAAACAACTAGGCTATGAAGTAGCTCACCTGAGAAGTTGCTGGAGCCGGACGTGACATAGTCGGAGGCGGTGGTAGAGATCCTCCCATCTGAGCATGGACGGTTTGAAGGTAAGCAAGCAGGTTGACCATATTCGCCTGCTGCCTCGCCTCCAACTCCTGCCTTAGCCTTCTCTCTTCGACAAGCTGGGCCTACAAATTTTCATCCCGATGTTACAGTGCAAAGTGAATATGTGATTAGTTATTGAATGATTGATGAATAAAATAGAACTAACCTCAAGTTGCTGCACTTGCAGCTATGCCACGGTTAGATGTGGGCGTACGGCCGGAGCAGTGCTCGGGTCCCTCGCGCGAATCTGGGAGAGAGTGGGAGTACTGGCCGTGTCTACAGTACCATCGCCTATGATCCCACTCTAGCCTATGAACTTGCTTTCCCACCTCTTTGTACGCACTGATGCGGGAGTAGAAGGAGGAGTTGTTGTACGACGACGATGGGTCGTTCGGGTTGTAGGTGACCTCAGACGCTTGCCCTTGTGTGCCAAAGCTCATCCCACAAACTCGGGGCGTTTAGCTCCTTCATGTGCCTGGGACTACAAAAAAAAACCATGTTACTTACAATTTATACACAATTAAGAGGTAACAAACAAATCAATCTGCATACCCATCGAGCCATGTACTCCTTGTTGCTAAGGCTGCCTTGGTGGTGTGCTAGACCAGGCATGAGCGCATGTCGTTCTCGGCCAGCGTTGTGCATCTCCTCCTACTCAGATGTGAACCATTTGTCCACTATGCATTCCTAGCACTAAACATCATTACAACACCACCATGCACACACCTACACGTGATCAAGTGGCTGACATGTAACAGGATCAAATTAAGCAATATACCAATAAGTATACCTGCAAGTATTGCTCTCATGTCAACTTCATAGTTCTTGCCTTTTTCTTTTTAATGCGTCATTGAAGGATATGTACAGTGTAGTTTATGGCGCACTGAACTTGCACCTCGTAATGCATATCCTTCATGAGCTTACGGCATCGGTTGTGAGCCACAACCTTAGCGTCATCCTCGTGCCCCGGCTCACACGTGTAGAAATTTTGCATACAAATATGATGTATTCGGTGTACAACGAATGTGATGAATTGAGCAGTGTATTGCAAGAAAGACTTACCCATAGCTCGACCACCACCCGATCGGAGGTGGTTTCGTAGTGATTCCATGTCCACGCTGGCTCGTACCTTGTGCTAATGCGAACTTGACCTGGGAAGTGCTCCCAGCACAAAAAACCCAGGATGCAGTTTACTTTGCGCTTGTGACCACTTGGGGTCACTACTTCCCAACTCCTGTAAAAAGTGATTAAGATAAAATGTTAGTTTTAATTATGATTTCTAAATTACAAAATGAAAAATTAGTGATAACATATAAAGTTACTTATGTTGGCTTCACAGGTCTAATCACTAGACGTGCAGCCAGAGGTATCGGCCTGTCCAGGAGTCTAGAGGGATCTCGCAACCAGATAGCAGGTTGCTCCCCATCCCCCTCCCCCTCCCCTTCCTCCTCCTCCTCCACTTCCTCCTCCTCCTGCTCCTGCTCCTCCTCCTGAGGGGTAGGTGGCACTAGAAGAGACTGAGTCGCTCGAACGAACAATATTTACCACCCTTCGTCAGCCAGAAGAACTAGATAGTTGACTTGCAAACTGGACATGGAAACTTCCCATGGACACACCAACTGCTAAATGTCCCGTATGCCAGATGGTCATGCATGGAGTACATGTACCATACTTTCATTTGGAAGTTTATCTTTGTAGCTCGATCGTATGTCCATACCCCCTCATTCCAAGCAAGGAGCAATCATCAATTAGAGGCTCAATGTACACGCTCATATTATTCCCCGGGTGTCCAGGAATTACTAATGACAAAAATATGTTTTGTGGTTGAAACATAACACCAGGAGGTAGATGGAGAGGGATAACGAACACGGGGCAGCAAGTGTATGGACAGAGGACATTCCATACGGATTGAACCTATTTGTCGCTAGCACAATACGTACATTACGAGCCTCCTTAGCTTCATCAGGATACTTACTGTCAAAATACTTTCATGACTCAGCATCGGCTGGATATTTCATATTCTCATGACGGTATCATTTGCCCTCTTTATGATGTGTCATCTGTTTTACGGTGTCCTTGGCCATGTAAAGATGTTGGATCCTCGGTATGAACGGAAGGTATCATAGGATTTTCACAGGGATTTCGAGTTGCCTTTTATGACCATCACCAGAGTCTACCTCCAGGTACCTAGATGACTCACATTTAGGATAGTACTTTGCATGGTCTTTTCTAAACAACACGCATCCCTTAGGACAGACATGTATTTGCTCGTATAGCATCTTAAGTGGACGAAGGAGTTTCTGTGACTCATACATGTTGTGTGGCAGATTGTGACCACCCGGAAGTAGGCAGCCAAAAACTGTCAATATGTTATTAAAGCCCTCTTGACTGATGCCAAGCTGAGATTTCAACGCCATTATGCGCCCGACGGCATCCAGTTGAGAAACATCCGTATGGTCATGAATTGGTTTCTGTGCCAAAGACAACATGTCGTAATAGGCCTTTGCGGTAGGCTCTGGTGGCTCCTCCCCACCATGACAAGGTCGTTCATCAAAGTGTGCTTGATGAAATTCATCTAACGTATCTCCGCACCTGCCATCAGCACCATAATCCTCGATGTGTTGCCTCACAACCACGTCCCTCACACGATGGGCTTCTCAATGGCATATCCACCGGGTGTAGTTTGCCACAAAGCCATTGTTGCAAATGTGTTTACCCATTTTCACCTTTTTTTGAAACAACTTGTTCTCACACTACTACAGGGACACACTGCTTTACTCTGTCCTAATTCAAATGCCTTTTTCAAGAATTTGTCCACCTTGTAAAAAACTTTTGTGGTGTAGACACGCTTTCCCCGCCAGCCCGTGTACATCCAGTCATGGTCATCCATCCTTTAACAAACGATCAGGAATTATAAAAATAAATTGGATCTACTATATGCTACCTACCATGCTCTAATAGGTGAAAGATAGGTCCTAATCCTACCCAAGGATGTGTAGATGGGGTTAGCTTCCATGCTCCAACCGTATCCAAGACAAAATTTTGGCAGCACCTCCCCGTTGTTCTCCGAATACACGTCATGGCAAAGAGATTGTGTATCCGAAGAACAACAGGGAGGTGATGCTGAAACTCTGTCTCGGATACGGTTGGAGCATGGAAACTAATCCCTATCTACATATCCTCGGGCTATCCAAAAAATATGGACAATTCAAAATAGATACGGTTATAGATATACAAAGGTCTGCATATTTCCAACCGTATCTCTTTGAAACAGGAGACGCCTAGCTAGGTCACCTTACCTACGAACATAAGATGGAAAAAGATAAACGTAGGCCTCACCTTCATGTGCACAGCAAAGAGACGAGTCGTGGACGCTGCAAGAGCCTCTTTTGTAAAGAATAAAACATAAAAAACGTCAATTCATAATTTTGACAGAACCTCCCTTGCAAGGTGAGGTTTCCAAAATCTGCAACAAACATACATACGGCTCGATGGCCGACAACCAGATACACGGCACAAGGGCCAACATTCACATTCATCAAAACCTGCTCACATACTTTGTAAAAAAAATGCCAGCTCACCTAGGGACAGGAGGCGCCGGGCGAAGGGTGGAGGGGTGCCGATGGGGGTTGTGCTGGGGCAGAGGGGCATCGGCCGGGGGGCGTGCCAGCCCGGTAGTGAAGCCGGCCATGGAGGAGGGCCAGGGGGCGCTGGGGTGGGGGCGCTGAGGGGCCCGGCAGGTGGGCTCGGCGGCGTCGGGGGCGTGGGCTCAAGGGGGAGCGCCGGGGGGCCACCGGGCGGGTGGGCTCGGGTCGTCAAGGGGATGGGCTCATGGGGCGCCAGGGGGCTCAGGGAGGGGAGCGCCAGGGGGCGGGCAGGTGGGCTCGGGGAGCAACAGAGGGGGGGTGGAGGGAGGGAGCTCGAGGGCGCGGTAGCGAGGGCGGATGGGTGGGCAGCGGCGGGAGGTGGCGCCATATTTCTTTTCTATATTAAAAAAAACTTACCAAATGATGTCAAAAGTTTATTTGTTACTATAATCACAAAAAAAATCATTATTTTATGCAGTTGTAGCTCAATTTCAATTTATTTCAATTGAAATTCTATATTCTCAAAAATAAATCTAAAATTTTAAAACGGATCTAAATATTAACCAAACATTGACATGACACAACTTATATGATGTAACACATAAACCAAAAGGGCTAGAGTCAAAATCAATTTCCATTGTCAATTTGATTCGGAATCTTAGAAACCCTCTCAATACAATATGATCCTTCTCGATCATTCTTCACTTTGTAAGCAACATACATGACAACTTATGCGAAACTTACTCCACTTTGTAACACAACCTCTATATACTAAATAATGATGTCAGGACAAATCTCATGATTTTCAGACTTTTATTATTTTTTAAAAATTTAAATACGATGTAAGCACATGTTCGTAGTCATAATCCATCTTGAAAGATGTGTGACATTCTCTTTCGTTGCTTGTATATGGCCTCACATTGGAGTGAGGAACATGAATATAATTTTTGTTTTCAATATTTTTTATAATTCAAAGCACTTGTAGATCAAATTTGACTTATCACCATAAAAATACAATTAAAGAAATAAAATAACAAAATTTAGTAGATATATCGAGAAATGCACAAAATTTTGACATGAAGTATCATGTGTAGCCTATAGACTATAGAAAAAAATTAGGCTGGAAATTGTGATAAAAAATATTTGTGATGTGCAATAACAAGGCACACGGCAAATAGGCATTTTTGTCGTGTGCTTGGATATGCACACGGCGAGGAACCATATTGTTGTGTGCCAACCAGTGGACACACGGCAACGAACTAACGACAGACAACCCCAGATAACGTTTTCTGTTTGCCCGTTGTTTGTTGTGTGCCCCGTGAGGCACACGGCAAATCTTGCTTTTGTCGTGTGTTTCCAATGTGGCACACGGCATAGAACTCGTTTGCCTTGTGCCTCTGTTTTGTCATGTGCCTGCCTATTTACACACGGCAAAGAGTCTTGTCACGAAGCTCACGGCGAAGATTTTGGCACATGACGATTTTGCGTTTTCCGGTAGTGTTCTGTTGCACATGCATGAGGCGCACATGGATATATTATATAGCAGTGTTTATAAAGATAATATCAATAAGTGGGAAAATGGCAAAATATAAATCATAATACTGTGGACTTCAATGATGAACCAAAGCATATGGCATTCCCTAGAAGTTTAATTTCAATGTTCAGAGAGGAGGAAATCTCGCGCTCAACAAAATTTAAAATAAAATGCTAGGTGCTAATATCTAGCACACCTTCTCCGTAGTGTTTTTTTTTTCTCCTTTTCCCTTTTTTTTTGTCACAACACTTTTTCCATTTCTCTTTTTTTGTTGGTGCCAGCTAGGTTAATTTTTTATCTCGCAACTAGCGTATTTTTTGTCCTTTTGGACCTAACCGGCATTTCTTTTATAATATTTCTTCACCTTTTTTTGCAGCCACGGAGGCAGAGCTACGTGCTGAAGAACCCGTAATGAGCTTGCAATTATGATTGACTCGGCGATGTGGTACAGAATCGCAGAGTCTGCAGGCCGAGTTGATTGAGTTGGAGACGGCGCAAAAACGTTGTTACGATGTTCGGTCCCCCGGGTGAGGCCCATTGACGTGAGGACCGCGTGGCCCATGTAGCCGCCGGCGGCCTCCGATCCGTCAAGGAACGACCGGGGAAAGTTGAAGCAGCCAGAGACCCGCAGACGAAATGTTCGCCGCCGGTGGCTAATTGGCTCACACAGTCACACACGCACAGCTCTGATGCGCTGCGACCGACATGAGACATCCACGTCAGGACATTTCGGCCTCACGATCTTGCTGATTCTATGGTAGCCGCCGGCGAGCAACACGGGCACATGATTGATGTGATTCCGTCGTTTGCCACTCACACTCACCTGTTAGCTGCTGTTAGGAGCGGCCACGCGTTCCGACAAAATAATAATAACCGTGCTAAAGTCGACGTTTACTTATGACTCTAATGTACTACTGCCGTTTACGACCACAGGCCACCATGACCACGGCCAACAATAAGCATGTGTATACAGTTTTCAAACTATCTATGAAGTGTTCAACCATCACCATCACGCAGGCAACGAATCAAATGGCAAGCCGGTTTAACGAGAAAGAATTGTTTGGTGCCGGTGTTTGCAAAAAAAAAAAAAAAAAAAAAAAACGCCTCCGTGGTGAATTTTTACACAATATGTTTCTTTTTTGCTCCAGTTAGGCCATACTTAAACTTATCATAACACTTTTTTTTTTGCATAATTTTCTTTTTTTAGAGGGCCAAACTGATCTTTTTTTTTTCATTTTTCTGATTTTTTTAGTACCAGCGGAGGCAACGCTGTTTCCTGAAGAATTGAAAATAGGATGGTTGTCTCTTGGTTAATTCCGCGATGTGGTATTATTATACTTAAGAGTGTTTTGTCGAGTCAGCATAGGCCGAGACAACAACCAACGTTGACCCGCCGCGTTATCGAATCCGACGTGGTGTCAGAGGGCCGCGTGGTCCATGCAGGACGCGTCCGATAGAAAAACAGGCAGAGGCAAGCATCGCCCGCCAGAGGCCGTCGGCTCTCGGCAGCTCGGAAAAACGAAACTGGCGTCGTTGCAAACTTGCAATCATAGACGTGAGGCAGCCATATACAAGAAACCATGTCGACTGTTTTCTTTAAGACAAGCAATCAAAATATGATCAATGCTTCGTTCCCGACGAAGGCACCCCAGCCGCAAAAAAAAAAAAAAAAAAAAAAAGGAAAGAAAAGAAAAGGAAGCCACCGTCGACGGTGACGGAGTAAGCAGCAGCGCCAACGGTCAGGTTCTGCATCTCCGAACCAAACAAATGCAACGCGTTTCTGCTTCTCTTCGCTGATATACTGCAGACTTTGCAAATATAGGCATATACGGCAGCAACTTCGAGCCCAGTGCTTCTAAACAGACCAGAATTCTGCAGGATGAACAAGAGCACGGATGTAGTACATCAGAAGCGGTATCTTGTTCCACGAGCTTCAGCTTCGGACACTACATTGTTTGTATTAGGCTTACAACCTTTCATCTTTCACTATGTCAAGGCAACAGCGGTATACCATTACAAATACACGACAAAAAACTAGCTCATTTACAACACCCTGTTCTTCTATAGGCTAACACTAATATATATTTGTTGCTAACATAGATGGACATGTGATGAACAAGCCCTTCAAGGGGCGAGCGTACATAATCCACTAAATAGATACTGTGCATGTTGCTCTGTTCCAAGGAAGGGCAGACCTAGTCTTGTCTGCCTTATTGAGAAACAAAGTTTGTACATGGCAAGTAAAGCAGAATCAAACACCCTTCACAGCTCATCCGATTAATTTTGCACCCATGTAATAATGAAAGTTGACCAATCGACCACTTGCATATGCTTTATTCCATTGCCGAACTGCACAAGGTTGCCACAGCCTCCGGTTGCCCCTGGCATTTCAGATGCGAGGCTGAGCTACCACCATGAAACAAAATAAACTCGAGACTTCCCGGATCTCTATATACAAAGGGGACAAGCACTATCAAAATATTTCTTCAAGCACGCACTGTCGGGATCCTTGATGTGCTGACCTCCTAGTTGCAATCCAAACCACATTCCTCCAGTAGAGGACCATCACTCTTTGCTAGGAAGGGATCAATCCTGACCCAAAGCAGCGAGAAGATTGATGCCAAAAGAATGGACCACACAATGACAATTGTTGGAGTCCTGTTTTGCCTTCCAACCAAACCTTTAAGGAATGGATACAGATGGACTATCACCCAGAATGCAAAGAAGAGCTTCCCAAAGAGGGGTCCCCATGACTCATATCCGTTATTGATTGCATTGGAAACGCCAGCAACCACACCAATGAAATTCAATAGGAGCAGAGTTGTGGGAGGTATCAATAAGGTAGTCCATTTGAATGTATACAGCTCTGAGAACTCTTCATCATCTCCACCCTTTGATGTCACAGTGAAGCTTGTATCTACACCAGCTATGACCTTGAGAAGTCCTTGGAACACAGCAAAGAGGTGAGATGACACACCTCCAATGACCCAGAATTGCTCGTTCCTCCACCAATCATCAATGCCTACACCACTCCATCTCATTTCTAGGATGCCGGTAACAAAAATGCAGATAAAAAGTGACATGAACCAGAGACTGGCAACATTGTTTAGCTGCAGCAGATGTAATAGTACAGTAAGGTTTAGATCTTCCATTATTCTACATAATAAAAAGCTGAATAAACTTTACCTCTGGTGTGATAAACTTTCCTGTCAGCAAACAGATGGCAGGCAATGTACAGTAGGCCAAGAGGGGAATTGATGTCCAGGGATATACTATAGAGTTAATGTAGGAAAATCTTTCCAAACATTTAAGACCACCTCCATACCCATACCAAAGAGGGCAATGATTGCTAAAGAAAATTTCAATAGAACCAAGAGCCCACCGAAGAACCTGGTGAAGACGATCTGAAAGATTCAGAGGCGCAGAACCTTTGAAAGCAGCCCGTTTCGGTATACAGTAGATTGACCGCCAACCATGACAGTGCATCTTGAAGCCTGTTAGAATATCTTCTGTAACTGATCCATATATCCAGCCAATCTGACAAAAAAAAATAGATATGACTAACTAGGTAACATATGCTTTGATTGATTAAACAATAATGTTGCAAAGCTCTAAATTTACCTCTTTTCCCCAGTCTGTCTTGTCTTCATAACCACAACTAATGACATGTATAGCTTCTTTTAGAAGAGAAGCTGGACTTGCACTCTTCAGTGTCCCGCCATTCTCAAGAAGCGTGGATGTAACAAAAACAGAAGACTGGCCAAATTTCTTTTCTAGCTTTTGTTGATTTACAATACCAGCCTTTTCATTTTCAGCCCCTACAAGAAACAGTAGGAACGGTGCAATATTAGATATGATATCGCAATGAATATGTAGTTCCTAGAATAATAAAAGCTCGTCTTGGAAACTGGAAAGTTCATTCGTACCTGGAGCACCTTCATCGATTTCACCAAGGGCATAAGCAGGGGATTGATTTTCTTCTTTCTTGAAAAACAATCTTTTCTTCTTCTTCTCTGCTTTAGGTTTTGCAGTCTTCTTCTTGTGCTTCCTATCACCACAGCAGGAACAGCAAAAGCACCACTTGGGCCAGCAGTTGCATGTCCTGGATGGTGGCTTCTTTGATTTTGGGGCATCATAGCCATACAATGCCTGCCTTCTGAACACACATCCAGTACCGACATAGATGGGGCCTTGAATACCATCCAAACCTTTCATGTTGATCTGCACAACACAAATGTTAGCAGAGTAATCAAGGAAAATCAAATAATGTAAATAACAGAAAAAGTCAATAACGTGAATGTCAAATCTTACATCAAAAAACACGACATTCCTATTAGCATATCGGTCATGTCGATCAATCCCATCAAATCTTTGAGGGAACTGCACATAGCAAACTTTCTTTCCTAGCAAAGGATCCATCATAAAACACATCGCTTCCTTTACCGCCTTGCTGTTATTGATGTAGTGATCACAGTCCAAATTCAACAGATATGGAGCATTAGTTAGTACAGCAGAGACTCGAACCTGTGATACAGCCAAATAAAAGCAATTAAATCCACTGTATGTTCAGGATACAGTACTGAGATTAGAAACAATGATTCAAGATGTTACCAATGCATTCATAGCACCAGCTTTCTTGTGATGATTGTAGCCTGGTCGTTTTTCTCTTGAAACATAAACTAATCGTGGCAGCTCATTTCCCTCGGTATCATGACCACCACTCTGGCCCAGAAAGACCTATTGATACAGAAAAAATAATTTAGTTGGGTCGTAATGTGGGTTAGAAAACTAAATTGTTGGCGATAATGTGCCATGATAAATACTGCATAACAGCAAGCAATACCTGAATCATTCCCGGATGATCACGGACATTGTTTCCGGGCCAGGGTGTTCCATCTTGCATTGTCCATCCTTCTTCCGGAACTTTCTGGGCTTTAGCAACCAAAGCATTGATTCTGACCTTGAACTCCTCATACTCTCTCTTAAGAAAAAAAAAATCCAAGCTTGGTTCAATCAGCATAACACTTATCAAATAAGAGACCAAAAGCAGCATATTGAAAAAGAGGCCAAAAAATAAACCTTCATTGCTCTCCTCTCCCTAACAAAGTTTGCCGCAACCTTATCTTTCAAGTAGTCTATCTTCTGCTGAAAGTACCACTCTGGAGCACGTGGTTCAATATTGTACCTTTTGCAGAAAGGAACCCATTTCTTTGCAAATTCAGATGTTTCAGACAACGCTTCAAATGTAAGCATTGCAGCACCATCATCAGAGACATAGCAAGAAACCTTGTCAACTGGATAGTCTACCGAAAGGATAGAAAGAACCGTATTTGCAGTAACCAGAGGAGGCTCCTTCAATGGATCAACTGTACTGACAAAGAAATCAATTGGAGCAAGCTGAGAAGGCTGTCCTTCCTTTTCAAACCTACCCAGACAAGAAATTATTAGTCATGTTATATGAGAATGAAACAAATGCAGATATTTAAAATTGGCAGCAGAAACCAACCTCAGTGTCAGCCGGTCTAGGTATGTCTCTCTCTGAATAGGGAACCACTTTGGAAATTGATCGAGGATCCAAGACATGGCAAACCAAATTTCACAGACTACAGATATGAGCCATAAAGCAAACGCATCCTGCACCGGATGCATTATTCGATAGTGGAAGAAGAATCCCAGAACCACAAGACGGATAATGATAATCATTCTATAGGGATTAATCAGGCTGGAAGGTATCGAAACCTTCCTTGACAATGGTTGCCTCCCTTCATCCATTCTGTTAGAGAAAAAAAAGAGTCAACTATTCATTTTGGTAGAGAGAAAAACAGAATTAAGCTAACAGTTGGTACTTGAGTTTAGAAAGTAGTGCCACATAGCCAAAAGAAATACACAATTATATTTTAGCAACACCAAAAGGAAATTAGTGCAATATGGCAAAAGATACAAACAAACAATCACTTCTAGTTCAAGCAAGCACTAGTCAAGTGGTTGTACACCGGATCGGTAAGCACATAGTCAAGGAATCAAATCGAAGATCCGGCTAGTCAAGGAACTAGTAAGTAAAAGGTAAAAAGGGGTTCTCTAATAAACCAAGTACATAACAACAGCAGCCTATTCTAGGGAAAAATGTAATTTTCTATAACACAAACAATATAGTGTTTTACCATCTTTTCCTTTATCTGTGTAAGTTAAAGCAAATAAAACAGAAAAACCTGGAAAAATACATCCACTAGATCCATAAAATTTTTAAACAAAACTGATGGCATTATGTATTTTTTAAGCTTATGTGCGATAATTATGCCAAAACAAAGATGACTACACTGAATGGGTCATTGAATTTCACGAGTGTGATAAAAATACTACAGAGAAGAGAGGAAACAATATAAAAGAGGTCGAATAAACTTTCAGGGTCATACAGTGCAAGATCATCATCATCAGCATTGCCATCCCAGTCTTTGCCACTGCCATCGTTCCTCATCTGGTGCAGCCTCTCCTGCTTCTGCTTCCAGCTCTCCATCCTCTCCTTCCACGCAACGCTGCCGTAACCATACGCAGCAAGATCCTTGGATGGGTCCATAGATCTGGGTCGTACTGCAACAACATAGCACATGTGAATCAATGATATTTGTGACAAATTGAAGACAAATTCCACCTGTTTATCATCCAAATACACACCAGGTAAGTTGGGATCCGCATACGGAAGTGGGTGGATCCTCTTTCCCCCGCCACCCATGAAAGATGGAACAAGTGCATGCTGCTCTGGGGGGATATCATCAACCTGCAGGAACACGGAGAACAGGCAATTGAGCAACCAGCGGAGAGTTTCACACAGTACTACAAAGCTGCTGTTACAATAAGGATTTGCTAGTACCATTTGCCCGTCTGTGAGGAGGGGAACATTGGGGTTAGGCTGGAAAGGCATGTCACCGCTGCGGCCGTAGCTCATGTGGCCGTGGAGCATGGACTCGGCCACAGACTGGGAGTCATGCCTGTCCACCCAGTTGAACTCGTTCTCCAGGTCGTCAACGCCGTCCTCTTCCTCATCTCCAGGTACACGCGCACAACCTGTATAAACCCCGGAATTAAAAAAAACCAGTGAGCTGCAATTAAGGATAAACCCCGTCGGGGAATTCCAGAAAGCAGCATTGCGGTGGATGGATTGGGGACGCTAACCCTTCAGGCGCTTGTACCGGGTCTTGCACTGGGGGCAATTCTGCGTGCCCTCCCGGCGCTCGTACTCATAGCAGTCGCGGCAGACGGGAAAGGCACATTCGTTGCACGCCACGAACGGCTCGCCGGCGGGTGTGAGGCCGACGTCGTCGCCGCAAATGTGGCACACCTGCCCGTCTTGGTGCCGGAGAGGCTTCGGCTGCGCGCGCGGACAAAACAAAGGTAAATATAAAATTTATTCAGAAATGAAAATTCGCCGCGAAAAAACCAAAGCGCCGCCGTAACGCTCGCTCGGCGCGGGCTGGGAACTGAAGAGCTTGCGTACCCCGGGATCGCCGTCGCGGCGGATGACGACGAGCTCGTTCCGGTTGTGAGAGCCGGCGACCAGCCCGGCGTTCGCCTCCATCGCTGCTTCCTCAGCTGCCGCCGCCGCCGGAATAGGTTACAAGTAAACTCCCCTTCACTAGCAGCAGATCCCCATCTCCTCCCGCGCGGAACCCGAGTGATTTCACCGGGCACTGCGTCAGGCCGCGCCGAGGAAGGAGAAGAAGGGGGATGCGTGCGGGCGGCGCGCGGCAGCGTCGGTGGGAGCGGGAGAAGGGGATTAGCGAGAGGATTTTTGTTTTAAAGAAAGAAAAACAAATGGGGACAAGTAGATGAAGGGACGGGAGAGTGTCGGTGCGAGTAGAAAAGAAAAACGGGAAAGAAAAGACAGGCAACGAAAGGGGCGCACTAACTACCGAAGAATTAACTTAAAAAGCAGCAGCACATTGGCAAGTGAAGTGCCACACTGCCTAGTGAAAATGGTAAATCGCAAGGTCAATCTAAAGAGTGGAAGTAAAAAAACCAAGTAATGGCTACCTATACGACGATTTAGACCTTCACTCTATTAAAAAATTAAAGAGAAAAATAGGTCTCTCTCAAAAAAATTAAGGAATGTTTGACCAAAAGTTACCCCGCCATTTCTTGTTCGCATGTCAGTATCTTTGCACTTACTTGATCTGTATTTATTAAAAAAATAGTTTTACTGAGGACAACTGGTTATTGTACAGTGGTCAAAAGATATCGTACATGAATGAAAATGCATATTAATTCAATGTTATTATTTTTTTCACACATGGGAGATATATGTACCTGGGAAATATCAATAAGGTGTGCTAACATACGACAAAATAGCAGTCAAAGCAAGGAAGGGAAAATAAAATTAAGACCATAAAAGAAAAAGAAAACAATATTTGATACTTCATATTTATTTTGTATTAATTTTTCAACACCACTTGAGACCCCTTCGAAATCAAAGAATTTACAACAATTAATTCGATACCCAGTCTTCAAAAGGAGCCCAAACATGTTTGTTCTTTTTTTTAACTCCGTTCTTGATCATTGAATCAAGGAGCAATTGCATAATAACCATCGTTTTGAATTTCAATTATGTTTTTATCATCGTTTTTTAAATTTTGTGATTTTACCATCAGTTTTTGAATCTAAACAAAAGTTGTACCGCAAGTCTGGTATAGGGTCTAACGGTGTTAAATTGTTTGAACAAAGACGAAATTGCCTCTTTGTAATGTTATCATAGTTTTGATGTTTAAATTGTGATTCCACAGTAATTTTGACAAGACATTGCAATAATTTTAAATTTTCAAAATCTAGACAAATTTTGATAAGAAAAGAAAAATAATTGTGATGGAATTTCATAAACGTTCATATTCCATACACAAATTCAATTTTTTCTATAAAAATGTGTTTTTTCACACATTTTCAAACAGCATTAGTCATATTAAAAATGACATCAATTGAAATGGCCTTTTTCAAACATTTTCAAACAGACGTTACATGTCTAACAAAAGAACGAACACAAGTCCAATAAAATAACCGACACCTGGGTGTTTTTCTGTTCATCTTCCTTTTTCGCTTGTTGGTGTTAGTTCTGGTCTTACTCGGCATGGACTATCTCTCTCTCTCTTCCTCTCTAATGGACTCTGCGGCAGCCACTCCGACGGCCGGAGATGGTGCAAATGGGTGCGACGGCGCTTCGCGCACCCCCTACCAGCGCTTGGGCGAGCACCCACACCCCCCTTTCTTCCCCCACCCCAACTGTACAAACTGAACCATGAAAACAGGGAAGTTTTGGGGAGAAAAAAAAAAACAGCAGGCATCGGCCGGATCGAGGACTAGCGTGGGCTCTGCGGGAGGTGGCGCACTGGGATGAGGGGCGGCGGGCTCGGGGCATGGCCAATGGGCGGCAAGGGCATGGCCGCTGGGCGGGTGCGGCGCGCGGCACTCTCCCTGCGCCCATGACCGGCCTCACACGCATGGCCAGGTCTCCTTCCATGCTTGCTGCGCCACGCGCGGCCCGCACTGGCCCCGCACGTCGCCGCGCTCGCGCCGCACGCGCCTCGCTCGCGTCGGACCCCGCACGTCGCTGCGTTCGCGCCGGCCCCCGCACGCGCCGCACGACACCACGCTAGTCCCGGTCGCTCCGCACGCGCCGCGCTCCTACTGCTCCCGCCCGCCGCTCTCCTTGTATCGCCTAGGGTTAGGGTTAAAGACAAGCGTGAGAGGAGTCGGGTGGGGAGAGGGAATGAGAGTTAGAGAGAGGAGGAATAAGGATGTCTATTTGCCTCTCCATCTGTTTTTTTCTTTATTTTTTAATTCGTTTCTCCGGCTCAGATAACGTAGGCACAAACTAATGGTAAACGGCACGTTCCGGTTCAAAAAGTGATGGTAATTTTGTAAAATCTCAATCGATGGTGATTCTGCAATTGAACCTCGGAATTGTGGCTGAATCGCCATTGTCCTTTGAATCAATGGTTCTTTACCAAAGGTCAAAAGCTATGAAACTTTGAAAGCGCTTTCTAGAAATTGGAGGGTGAAATTATCACGGAGAAAATGATACAAAACAAGTGTCGACACGTCTTAAACCTTTTTGTTGTTTTAAATATTTATAGCTAAAATGAGTCTCTCAAAAGCTAACAATATAAGAGTGATAGACAGGTATTACTCCTATTAGATTTTGTTTATCAAGTAAAGATATGGTAAAATTCTTCTATCATGGAGGAAACAAAATACATATTTATTGTATTTAACTATAAATTCATCAGAGTATAATTCATTAGTTATTGATTGTGTGCCCCATATGTGCATAGTAACTCTATTTGAAATAATGCTATTATTGCGTTAATGATTATACCACAAAGTAGCTGCCCCAACAGGAAAGAGAAACAAAAAAATGAAAATAGGCAAAATAAAAAATGTCATACATAGCTCACATTGATCTTGGTGTTAATATCTCACATCTCTCAGGTTACCTTTGTAACTCAAGGATTTAAAGCAATTAATTGAGTTTCTGTAAAATCCATGAAAAAAATAGTGTTCTGTGGTCACAAAAAAAAGTGTCTTGAGAGGTACATCATATCATGTCCCTTCTTGTTCAGCAAATGTATGACTGTTTATCACATCGTTCGAGATTGATATTGTGATTGAATAGTGATCAAATGTTTATAAACTCTTTATTATTAGCATGTTCCCTAAGTGATTCCAATATATATGATTATGTTTTGGGAAAATTCTTTAGAAACCACTGGCTAAAACTTCAATCTGCTTCTTACCACCGAAAAAATTCGTAACCGGTTAGTACCACTGATGTTAAAGTTTTATCCCTTCTATGCTAGTACCGTCCGTTCCATTGGTTTCAACTTTTCTAAATTCTATCGTTGCCCTTCTTCCCTTTCTGTATGTAGTGTCTTCCCTCCTGCCGCCAGTGGCCTAAACCAACGAAGCTAGCCGTGGCCGAAGTCGACCCGAGGAAGGAGGACATCTGCGCGCAGCCGCGCTGCTCCAACAAAGCATGGGCGGCGCTCGACATGGAGCAGTAGTGCGCTCGCAGCGTGTGGCGAGGAAGGGCGATGGTGGTCTAGCAAATAGGTCACACGCATGTGCCTTCTTCATCTACTAATGCAACAATTTTACTTGTTTTGAGCATGAATCCGGCGAGGCGTTGTTGCCGGCGATTGATTTCCTGGCCGGAAGTGGACGATGATGACTTTCCATGAGTGAAACAGAAAGTACTCAATATGTAGGCAAAACTAATTTTAGTCACCATGCTTTCTCCTAGGCATAATATAGAGAGGTGAATCGAAGGAAGGACCCAATGATTGAGGATTTGCTTGGGTTGGGGGATGGAGGATGAGGAAGACTCCAAACATGGCGGCCGCTTCAATGTCTGCAGCCTGCACACATGAAGAGGCACGAGGTGCTCAAGGAGGAAGAGGTGGCGTCGACGCCGGTCAAAGCCAACCCCATCGTGCCCGCCGAGTCGCCACCCACCGGAGCTAGGTGGACATGTACTACACTACACGTCTACACCTCTCCTATTGGGGGAGTGAATCGCCCGATCCACCGCTGTGTTGCCAGGCCTAGCATGTGGGGTTGTGGGCCGGGGCAGAGGCAGGTCGGAAGATGAGTGAAGTCTGAAGGGCGACATGGGCGCTCGGCAGGATGAGGAAGAAAGAGGGGCAAAACTGGAAGGAACACATCAGATGTGGCAATGACGGGATAAACATTTAACAGCACTGGCATTCGCAGGACTCAAATTTGTTCGGTGGCAGTGAAGAGATTGAGGTTTATGATGATGGCTTTGAAGGGATTTTTCCTTATGTTTTCTCTCGAATTGCCTATAGAAGAGGTGCACATCTCCAAAATAACAAAGTTCCATATTTCAGAAACTCGGAGGTTGGGGAATTGTTAAAGGCTAGGTGCCATATATGGAACAAGAGAGTGACATATATAGAAGAGCGGAGCACGCTTCCATTCCAAATCATATATATGATGTTAGAAAAGTAGTTTAGTTGAATTTTGAACTATATTTATCATAAACATCATGTATTTGAGAATAAATAAAATACATCATATATTAAGAAAATATTAGTACTTTGCATCGCCTGATCCAAAATATAAGTTTTTTTAGTCCTTCTCTGCTTTTTTTTTTCTAACTTTAACCATCGATACATTTAATGTTACTTGAATTAACAATGCGAGATTGATGGAGTTACATTCATCATAACTATTTTCATTATATAATTATCTTACTTCAAATATCATATATTTATGGAAACTTGTAGTAAAACTCACCTTGAAATCATATCATTTTCTTAACTGACACTACAAGATCTCTAACATTTTTCGAATCTTATTTGTGAGTGGGTAAAGAATTTTTTTTCTTCTTCTCAGAATAGTCTATATATGATGTTAGAAAAGCACTTTAGCTGAATTTTGAACTATATTTATCATCAACATCATGTATTTAAGAATAGATGAAATATATCATAGATTAATACTTCGCATCACCTGGTCCAAGATATAGGTTGTTTTTAGGTTTACTCAGTATTTTTCTAACTTCGGTCATCGATACATTTAATATTACTTGAATTAACAATGCGAGATTGATGGAGTACCATTCATCACAACTATTTTTCATTATATAATTATTTTACTTCCAATATCATAAAATTACAAAAAATTGTAGTCAAACACACTTTGAAATCAAATCATTTTCTTAACTAGCACTACAAGATCTCTATCATTTTCTAAATCTTATTTGTCAGTGGATGAAGATTTTTTTTTCTCTTCTCAAAATATTCTATTTTTCAGATGCTGTTTTCAAGTGGCGGAGGACCATTGTGGCAAGGTATGGCGCTGGCCATACTTTGATTCGGCTGTCAAATACCTTTACTTACTTTTGTAACACTGTCCACCATGAATTAACAAATAAAAATTTATATTTTTTTAGTGTAGCAGCAGACTGCAGGAAGGATGTCAGATTCCTTGTCATTGGCCAGCTGAGTTTTGCTCTGGATGGCGTGGTTAGGCATTGGGAGAGTTAGAGCTACTCGACCAACAGTTTTCCAATAATCCATTCCTAATAAAATAACGTATATTATCAAATACATCTTCAAAGCAAGAAGATGAACTAAATACAAATGCATATCTTTTCCTCCCTTCTCCCTCCTCCGTCTGTCTCTCCCGGCTAACTTTTCTTCCCTTCCCCCTCCTCCGTTTGTCTCTCCAGGCTCCACGACAGCCAGCGTAGGGACGCGAGCTCGATGGCGCCATGGCGGGGGACGATAGGTGGAGGGCTGGCCTCGTCGACGTTGGAAGGGCAAGGCGAGGCGGACGTTGGAAGGATAGGGCGGAGGAGCAGGCGAGCAGATGGTGCATGTGGAGGCCTTGCTGGTGTTGGATGGGCAAACCAGGTTGGCACCAGGACAAGAGCTGTGGGAGACGGAGATGCTCGCTGCCCTCCAACTCGGCAGACGTCACCGAGAGAGACGGAGGTGCTCGCCTGCCGTCCGATTTGACGAATGACGCTATCGCAAAAGGTTGCTCCTCCGCCCGCGTCGAGAAGAAGGGCAGCGGTGGTGGCGCTCCTCCGCCTGTGTCGGGAAGAAGGGTGGCGGGGCTCGGGACAACGGAAGACGAGGGTGGCCGTCGGATTTGGCATGTGACAGCGGGAGCAGAGAGAAAGAGACGAAGGAGAAAACTGCTCGCGCTAAGTAAAACTACCGAGTGGGAGGGAAAAATGGGTGAAACCCAGCTATTAGTGATGGGTGGGAGATCCCTACTATAGTGGGGATGGATGAGTGTTTTTTGGGATGAAGAATTATTCGGGATGTGATTGAGGAACTGCTAGAGTAGTTTTTTAGCCTCCCATCCTTAATATGATAATTTTTTTATTATTTGAAATGTGATTTGAGGAACTGTTGGAGTTGCTATTAGTCTGCTGCTTCATTATTTTGTATGTGTGTCTGTGATCGATGTGCTAAATTCGCCACATCTTAAATTTACTATCCGTCCTCAGCCACTGACGCTGAGCACAGGAGCACATGACTACATGAGCCAAAAGATCTGTAGAAAACAATGAAGAATCATAAAAGCATTCCTGTGCTCAGTGGCCGAGTGCAGTACGAAAGTGCCCAATGAATCAATTATGGCACCAGAATCCAATACAGGAGAGAAAAAAAAAATACCAAGAGAAAGATATGCAAAGCGTCGGTCTGTCATGTAACCGCCACGCAACCGAGAGCCGGCAGGCCGGCACACGCGAGCGACACATACGAGAGAAAAGAGCGAAAAAAAGCTCACTCCTCCCACTACCACTCAGCCACTCAGCCAGACGATCGTGGTTGTTACGAAGAATAATTACCAATATAACCGCCGCATAATTGCAATGATTTACACTTTCGTTTGGACAAAAGAAAAGAAACGGTTGATCAGGTCAGGTTGGTGTGACAGATTGATTATTGGTAATGATGCCATGGGATGAACCAAAAGGAAAAAGATATTTGGTTCATGAGCTGAGCGGAAACGAGAGTAAAGTGAGGTTAGTTGGAGTCTTTGGAGCAGAGGCGATGGATGGATAGGGCCATGACCGATGTAACGACGACGATGATGACGGATGGATGGGGATTGCACGAGAGGAACGCACTACCCAACGAGCGGCGACTCGTCCGTCCCAAGAAAGTATGACAAAACGGGCGGTAGGTGAGGGGTCTGCTCTGCTTGCAACACGTCAGGGACGACGAACCCCCTCCCCAAGTCAGGCAGGGCTAATAACTAATTAGTACCGGCTAACAGCTAACAATTATCGGTTGGATTAGGTGCTGAATGAGATGTGACCAAGAGTGACTTCGATAAGTGATGTGCTGTGGAGTGTGCGAGAGATGTGGAATTCCTTGGACGATACATGGCCAGTTTCTTGTGCGGGTTCGTTTTCTTTTAATAATAAAAAAGTGACGCATAGATTGGTAAACTATCATATATGAGGCAGGAGTGGTAGACCACAATTAATTTTGCTGATCTTTTCACGAAAAGTTTGTAAATTTTGTTCGGTGACCGGAGTCCTAGTGAGGATAAAACGTCGGTACGAGAGAATGTGTCAAAAAAAAAATTCAAATGAGAACAGTTATTCTCAATTGATGCTGCAAACCAAACAACAAAAATGCTATGGCGTATTTAGGCCCAGGGTCACTAGGGCCATGGCCCTAGTCTCGAGCCCAACAGTAAGGGATACCTTCAAGCTATTACTACTCTCTGTTGAACTGTTCGACAGCCCATATTTTACTATGATTTTTCTAGTCAATTTGATTTTGAACCACCGGTGAGCATGAAGTTCATATAAATTTCAATTGTGAACGTGCTCTTTACCGTCCACCACTGACATCAACAAAGAAAAAAAAAGAGTAGTACATAGTCGGACCTTAAACTTGTCCAGCTATGTCACTTTAGTCCATCAACTCCTAAATCCGAGATTTAGCACCCTAAACTAATTTGAGTCATATCACAGGTTCAAACGGGTACTAACCCGCTCTCGAATCCGATGTGGCACATCTGACGTGGGAAGGGCAGCCGAATTGGTACACAATATGCGTGCATTCTCTCCCCTCTTTCATTTTTCTATACGAGCCTGTGCCTGTTCGTGTCGTCTCTCTGTTCGGTTTCGTCGAGGCGACGGAGACGAGGCGACGCGCGCGAGGCGGACGCGATCTGGTGGGCGGCAGGTGGCGGTTATCACAGTCCGTTGGGTCGACATGGAGTAGGGTCAGAAACCGCCACAGGCAAGCTGATGCTCTCGACGCAAAACATGGTGGCGACATTGCGGCGGCAGGGAGGAAATTAGCCCATGTACGGTGCGTGATCAAATCCTAATCTCCTTCTATTCCCTGTGATGTAAGTGCTTTTAATTGATTCTAGCCACACACTCCTCACAGTTTAGATAGAAAATCTTGATTTTTGCACTAGATAAGGTTGTAGTACGGTTCTGAAATTGAAGGGAAAAATATAGGGATTTTGTTTCTGTTATTCCATATGTGCAATTTTGTAGTAGGTAATGCATAATTTTTTTGTTGGATTGTCTTGTAGATGTCAGTTCAGAAGAGTTCTTGGTAGAAGTTCACCATAGGAGATTCTTTGTTGGTCATGATCATCTGCGTACTCAACTGATGTCACAACTCAGCAACACTATGTTGTCTCAGATGATGGGAGAGGTACATTCTTATAGTGCTCCAGTTCTAAACTTTTTTCCAATACAAAGTTATATGAAAGCAAAATTTGTTGTAGGCATCCAAGCCCAGCATGCTATCTCAACCACAATGCCCATTGCCAAACTCACAGTTCATCCTCGACAACAGACCAATAGTAGTGTAGTTCCACTTACAACTTGCACCAAGGAAGGCAAAGCTGTTGCTAAGAAGAAGAGAAATGGAGCAAAAACTGATGGCACTGCAACAAACAAGAAAAAAAAACTGTATCTGCAAGAACAAAAAAGGCTCAAGCTGCATCTAGAAAAAAGTTGATGCAATACTGAAGCTGCACTATTTTTGCAGACCTTTTTGTGCGAGTGAAAATACTTTGTTAAGATCTATAGTTTTTAAGCATTTGGACAAGTTATTTTTTGTACTCACGACAGTATGATATCAGCTATAGTTGATATGCATGATGCATCTTCGTTATGATTGAATTGATCATGTCTTTTAACCATGAAAAACAGTACAATTGCATTAGCATTACATTGATTTTGTGACAATAAGTGCAATATTACACTGAATGGACATTCTGTTGTTATGTAACTAGTAAATAACTCTTTACATGTTACATAAAAAAATCTAGTGAAATAATTATGTGGGGCAGACGAGCAGATGACTCAGTTAGATGCTAATTGTAAAGAATGGTCAGGTAGTAATCCTTGCTAATCTTTGATTGCCAATTGCCGACATGTGCTGATCGGAAAGTCTGGTCGGATTACCCGTTCATATCTATAGCAGTGTTCAATGTATCAACCACTCTAAAAGGTTTGAATAGAAACATAAACACACAACAATAAAACAAAAAGGTAAACATCATTCGCTTACCTTTACCCTTTTGCATGGGCCAAAAACACAAAGACGCAGCTAGCCAAGGGGCCAGCCCACCAGCTCTTAAATTTTCTCGCTTTTCGCCAATAATCAGAGCATCATACCCAAATAAATAATAAGGAGCTGTGGTGGGCTCGGGTGACTACTACGTGCATCTCCAAGAAAACTCTCTCTAAATCAAATTAAAAAGATTTAATCTAAAAATTATCTCTAACAGTTTTTAAAACAACTCACAGATTTGTTCTCTTCCTAAATTATTCTTATTTGTAACTAAAAACGAGGAAAAAATTAGGAGGCCCCAATCCTTATATTTATAAGAGAATTAATGTTATTGTGATCATAGATGTTGACGTGGGTCAAAAGTTTTCGTGATCTAATTTTATGGAAAAATATTAGACGAGACAAGAAAACTTCTTCCTAATAATTTTTAAACTGATACTAAAAACATTTTTTAGGGATCAATTTTTTAAAAAGCTTTTAAAAATGCTCTAAGAACGTGTTTGACATGACTCCACTCTTTCATGGAGCAACTCTACTCTAAAACTCCACCGTGGAGCTACTTTGGAGTAGAGCTAGAGTTCTCTGTGATGGTGTTTGGCTAGAAGGTTGCTTTCAACTCCATAAAAGAGGATTTTTAAGATAGATTGACATTCATGCCCTTAGTTGGTTGAACTTAAACTATTTTTTCTTGCATATTTTTTTTGCCGTTGGGATGGCAATCCAAACGTCACCAGCAAAAGGCCTCAATTAGTGCTAAGCAGCCCGCACGCTGGAGAAGACTGGGTGAAGCGACCTGAGTCCGTAAATTTTTTTTTTAGCCAAGCCTGAGTCCGTAAAATAACACTCTAGTTTTGTGTTGTAGGCTAGATTGTTAGTAGGTCCGTAAGTATTCGAGGCCCATAAAACATGAAGCTATTAGAATTACCAATGTATTCTTTGCTGGCTGAAATTTGCTGTGGTTTATTTAAACTTCAAATAGCATGGACTAAATTTGGAAAATAATTCAAGAGAATTACACAACTACTAGGACTAATTCTTCACAAATTAAAATTACATAACTACTAGGTTAATTTTTTGTTTTAAATAATGTTACTAGGTTTAATATTTATGTGACTATTTTATAGCCCAAATTGTTATTTAGCGTCCTACAAAAAGAAAATGTTCATTGCAATTAAAATTTATTGACTGAAATGTCATATTCAATTAGATGCTAATACTACAACACTTCTAGAAAATTAACACAGAAATTGGCTACAAATTTGTAAGTACAAATCTTACATTAGATTAATAATAAAATTTGAATTGGCTCTGTCACTGATAACTTTGAGGTTATATCAGCAAAACATGAATCTGACAACAACATCTATGTTTTAGAATAGAAATTAATAAATATACAAATATTCCATTGATATATAAATCACATGGTCTTCAGAAGGCTGTGATAGTAAAGACTGGTCTCACATTAATGAAATGAAGTATGGAAGCACGTTATAACTATAGTTATATGTTCAACTAAAATTACAACATGAATTATACTGTAATAATTACATAGGTGTGGTGAAATTTTGTACGTAAGAGCAGATGCAATGACAAAGAATCAAAATATACTGCTGGAATTATATGGGCTTGGCCCATTAATATTCACAATAATTCCTGAAAAATCTTAAAGGCCCATTCATAAGTGGTGGGAGTGCAAAGGTTTAGTCCCATATTGCTAGTGGAGGTGGAGGGAGTCCAACTTATAAGGTTGGTTGCTCTAGCATCTCTTACAAGTGTGTGGATGAGAAAAAGAAATAACACACGCGCGTGCTCGCTCGCCTCGCCAGGTCGGGCGGGATGGGGCGTGGGCGAGGCCGCGCATCACCTACGTGATATATAAATCACATGGTCTCCAGAAGGCTGTGATAGTAAAGACTGGTCTCACATTAATGAAATGAAGTATGGAAGCACGTTATAACTATAGTTATATGTTCAACTAAAATTACAACATGAATTATACTGTAATAATTATATAGGTGTGGTGAAATTTTGTACGTAAGAGCAGATGCAATGACAAAGAATCAAAATATACTGCTGGAATTATATGGGCTTGGCCCATTAATATTCACAATAATTCCTGAAAAATCTTAAAGGCCCATTCATAAGTGGTGGGAGTGCAAAGGTTTAGTCCCATATTGCTAGTGGAGGTGGAGGGAGTCCAACTTATAAGGTTGGTTGCTCTAGCATCTCTTACAAGTGTGTGGATGAGAAAAAGAAATAACACACGCGCGTGCTCGCTCGCCTCGCCAGGTCGGGCGGGATGGGGCGTGGGCGAGGCCGCGTATCACCTACGTGAATGTTCTGCCGAAATTCAGTCCCTTGCCTTACGGGGGCGCGACTTTCTTTTGCACTTTCTTTTTGCTGCGTGTTCCATATATTTCCATATATGGTAACCGACTCGGTTGCGGGACGCCCAACTCTAGAGGTTTCTCCCTATAAATACGTACGGATATCACCGCAAATCATATCACGTAATCGCCTAGGGTTTTGTCTCTCGCTACTGTTGCGCCGCCAAGACTTCTTCATTCTGATCGTCGGCGTGCACCGGCGAACGGGAGAGCAGGTCTTCGGAACCATCATCCTCTACGATCCTGCACCGGGAGAGGGCGAATAAGGTTTTTGGGAAGCGCTCTACGCGACTGTTCGATCGCTTTCTCATCTTCGTCAAGCTCGTCGTCACGGCTCGTCTTCCTCGTCGTCGAGTCGGTCTCACCTGCCGTCACCAACAACGTGACGGTGCTACACGTCGTCGTCGCCTCCTCTACACAGCCCAGAAGGAAACGTACGTACTCTCATCTCAAACTATGTCTTCCATACTAGCTTTCATAATCTATTTATCTATGATGTATGTTGCTAGTATGGTAGATGCTATGCGTTTGTCTGGCCTTATAGACTTGTCTAGATCTTGCGTAGACATGTCTAGTTGATCATGCAATCTGTTAATCATGCTTATGATTTATTTCTGGATTAATATAAAACTAAAAGTATTAATTTATCCACCAATCCAAAAACCTTATTGTAGGCACTTTAGTTTTATGACTGGATTTGTCAATGCACCAAGACCAGAGAAATTTACTGGCGTGCACTTTAAGAGATGGCAAGTGCAAGTCACTCTGTGGCTTACTGCCATGAATGTGTTCTGGGTGTCTACTGACAAACCTGAAGGTGATCTCACTACAGATCAGGAAAAGGCCTACAGCGAAGCCAACACAATATTCTTGGGCGCTGTTATTGGAGTTTTGGTAGATCGTCTTTAGGACGTCTACATCCATCATACAGTTGCAAAGGATATGTGGGACGCTCTGATCGCTGACTATGGTGGTTCAGATGCTGGCGCTGAACTGTATATCATTGAGCAGTACCATGATTTTAAGATGGTAGATGGCAAATCTGTCATCGCGCAGGCTCATGAGATACAATGCATTGCGAAGGAACTCAAATTGCTTAAGATTGTCGTACCTGAGAAGCTTGTGGCTGGGGGCATTATTGCCAAATTGTCTCCAACTTGGAGGGATTTTTCCACTACTCTTAAACACAAGAGGACGAATATATCTGTCTCAGATTTGATCGCATCTCTTGATGTTGAGGAGAAAACTCATGAGAAGGATGGACGTTCTAAAGTTAACGAGGGATACACTATTGCCAATATGGTGCATCATCCATAACAGTCTCATGGCAGTGGTGGTAAGGGCAAGGGCAAGAACAATAAGCCTAAGCAGACCACTACCTTCAAGAAGAAGAACAAGGAGAAGGGAGCATGCTTTGTTTGCGGTTCTAATGAACATTGGGCAAAGAAGTGTCCAGAACGCAAAGGAAGGAAGCCTCCACAGTAGAAGTCTGCGAACATGGTGACCAGTGCTGGAGAAAATAGTGGGTATGGTAATTTACCATATATTTTTTCTGTATTTCAATCTACTAGTTGGTGGCTTGATACTGGTGCTAATGTTCATATGTGTGCTGATGCTTCTTTATTTACTTCTTACCAGGTCGTCCGAAATTCCTCCGTCCTAATGGGGAATGAGTCACATGCTTCTGTTCATGGTGTTGGCACAGTCGAGCTGAAGTTCACTTCGAGGAAGATTGTCCAATTGAAGAACGTACAACATGTCCCTTCTATCAAGAAGAATCTTGTTAGTGGCTCCCTTTTGTGTAGGGATGGTTTTAAGGTAGTGCTTGAGTTGAATAAAGTTGTCGTGTCTAAGAGTGGACAATTTATTGGTAAAGGCTATGAGTGCGGAGGCTTGTTCCGCTTTTTCCTTTCAGATTATTGCAATAAGTCTGTGAACTATATTTGTGATGGTGTTAATGAGAATGATGCTAGTGTTTGACATTCATGTTTATGTCATCTAAATTTTGGTTCTATGTCTTGACTTTTCAGCTTGAATTTAGTTCCAAATTTTTCCATTGTCAAAGGTTCTAAGTGCTCAAGTTGTGTGCAATCTAGGCAACCTCGAAAGCCTCACAAGGCTGCTGAGGAGAGACACTTGGCACCACTAGAACTTATACATTCAGATCTTTGTGAAATGAATGGTATATTAACTGAGGGTGGAAAAAGATATTTCATGACTTTGATTGATGATGCGACTAGATATTGCTATGTTTATTTGTTAAAAACGAAAGATGAGGCTCTAAACTACTTTAAAATTTATAAGGCTGAAGTTGAAACTCAACTAGAGAAAAAGATCAAAAGAATTAGGTCCGATCATGGTGGCGAGTATTTTTCAAATGAGTTTGACTTATTCTGTGCGAAATATGGTATGATACATGAGAGGACGCCTCCCTATTTGCCCCAATCAAACGGGATTGCTAAAAGAAAGAATCACACCTTGACTGACTTGGTTAATTCCATGTTAGACATGGCTAGATTATCTAAGGCATGGTGGGGGGGGGGGAGGCTTTATTGACATCATGTCATGTCCTAAATAGAGTTCCCATGAAGAATAAGGAGAAGACGCCATATAAGGAATGGATTGGTAGAAAGCCATCGCTCTCTTACTTACGCACATGGGGTTGTTTGGCCAAAGTTAACGTACCAATCAACAAGAAGCGTAAGTTAGGACCTAAAACTGTGAATTGTATCTTTCTTGGATACGCTCATCATAGCATGGCCTATAGATTTTTAATGGTTAAATCAGAGGTGCATGATGTTCATGTTAATTCATTAATAGATTCTCGTGATGTTACTTTCTTTGAGAACATATTTTCTATGAAAGATTTACGTAGCATGTTTAGATTATCTTCTGATGTGATTACTGAAATAACTCCTAAACCAAGTGCATTTTCTGATCATGCGGAACAAACATTTGAACCAATCCATAAGGAGATTGATAGTGAAGCTCCTAGGAGGAGCAAGAGACAAAGGATTGTGAAGTCTTTTGGTGATGATTTTACTATTTATCTTGTGGATGACACTCCTAGAACCATTTCAGAGGCATATGCATCTTCTGATGCAGATGACTAGAAAGAAGCTGTCCATAGTGAGATGGACTCTATTCTTTCTAATGGAACTTGGGAAGTTGTTGATAGACCATATGGTTGCAAACCTATGGGTTATAAATGGGTGTTCAAGAAAAAGCTTAAGCCTGATGGTACTATTGACAAGTATAAGGCTCGACTTGTGACTAAGGGTTGTACTCATAAAGAAGGCGAAGACTTCTTTGACACTTATTCACCTGTTGCTTGATTGACCACTATTTATGTATTACTTGCTCTGGCTGCCTTACATGGTCTTATCATTCATCAGATGGACGTTAAGACAACTTTCCTTAATGGAGAGTTGGATGAGGAAATCTATATGGATCAGCCAGATGGATTTGTTATAAAGGGTGAAGAAGACAAGGTGTGTAAGTTGTTGAAGTCTTTGTATGGTCTGAAACAAGCTCCTAAGTAGTGGCATGAGAAATTTGATTCAACACTTCTAGTAGCAGGCTTTTCAGTCAATGAGGCTGATAAATGTGTATACTACCATCATGGTGGGGGTCAGGGAGTTATACTGTGCTTGTATGTTGATGACATACTCATCTTTAGAACAAATCTTGACGTGATCAATAAGGTCAAGACTTTTCTGTGCCAAAGCTTTGATATGAAGGATCTGGGTGAGGCTGATGTTATCTTGAACATCAAGCTAATCAAAGGAGAGAATGGGATTACTCTTATGCAATCTCTTTATGTTGAGAAGCTCTTGAACCGTTTTGGTTATAAGGATAGCAAGCCTTCTCCAACACCTTATGATCCCAGCTTGATCCTTCGAAAGAATAAGAGAATTGGTAGAGACCAATTAAGATATTCTCAAATTATTGGATCACTTATGTGTTTAGCTAGTGCTACTAGGCCTGACATCTCGTTTGCTGTGAGCAAACTGAGCCAGTTTACTTCTTGCCCGGGAGATGATCATTGGCGTGCGCTTGGGCGGGTAATGCACTATTTAGTTGGTACTATAGATTATGGAATTCATTATTCCGGATATCCAGCAGTACTAGAGGGCTATAGTGATTCCAATTGGATATCTGATGCTGATGAGTTGTATGCCACGAGTGGATATGCATTTACTCTTGGTGGTGCTGCTGTTTCATGGAGATCATGCAAATAGACTATTTTGACGAGGTCTACCATGGAAGCAGGGCTTACCGCACTAGATATAGCTACAGTTGAGGCCGATTGGCTACGTGAGCTCTTGATGGACTTGCCTATTGTCGAGAAACCTATGCCGGCAATCCTCATGAATTGTGACAATCAAACTGTGATAGTCAAAGTGAACAATTCTAAGGACAATATGAAGTCATCAAGACATATTAAGAGACGTTTAAAGTCAGTTAGGAAAATGAGAAACTCCGGAGTCATATCAGTAGAATATATTTCAACTGGTGAGAATCTGACAGATCAATTCACCAAGGGGCTGTCACGTAATATGATAGACAGTGCATCGAAGGAGATGGGTATGAGACCCATATGTGCTATTCCATAGTAGTAACCCAACCTATGTGATCGGAGATCCCGTGAAGTAGGACCTGGGAAGAACAAGCTATTTGTTAGCATGAGAGTAACCTTTTATAACCCACTCAAGAAGCGATACATTACTCTCGATATCTGTATGACAGGTTGGTTGTTGCCTTAATGTATTCAGTTGACTTTAAATAGCGAAGATGTTGTCCTACAGAATATTCTTGAATGAATACACCTATATGAGCCTGATTGTTGTAAGGTCGCAATCTGTGAGATTTGAGTGATCTCTATTAAGCTCATGACAGACCAATGGAGTATGACCTATATGCTCCACCCGCGGAGAAGCTTACTGGAGGTCTAGTATCAGTTATGACAATAAGTGAAACTTGTTTGCACAAAACTTACAATTCAAGGCATAGTCCATTGTTCAAGTTATGAATGAGTGTTGCTTATTGTTCTAGGTGGAAGTTCAACTTAACTGTCTCCACTGAAAACACTAGTATATTAAACAATATTAGGGTGAGGCAAAGTCTATCTAGGACTTTGAGATCTGGTGGAGGATTGCTGGAATTATATGGGCTTGGCCCATTAATATTCACAATAATTTCTGAAAAATCTCAAAGGCCCATTCATAAGTGGTGGGAGTGCAAAGGTTTAGTCCCACATTGCTAGTGGAGGTGGAGGGAGTCCAACTTATAAGGTTGGTTGCTCTAGCATCTCTTGCAAGTGTGTGGGTGAGAAGAAGGAAGAACACACGTGCGCACTCGCTCGCCTCGTCGGGCCAGGCCGGGCTGGGCGGGGTGTGGGCGATGGGCGCGGCCACGCATCACCTGCGTAAATGGTCTGCCGAAATTCGGTCCCTTGCCTTGTAGGGGCATGGCTTCCTTTTGTACTTTCTTTTTGCTACGTGTTCCATATATTTAGTTATGAAAATCTACGTATTAATATGGTAACCGACTCGGTAACGGGACGCGAAACTCTAGCGGTTCCTCCCTATAAATATGTATGGGTATTGCCGCAAATCACATCACGCAATCGCCTAGGGTTTTGCCTCTAGCTACTGTTGCGCCACCAAGACTTCTTCATCCCGATCGTCGGCGTGCACCGGCGAACGGGAGAGCAGGTCTCCCGAACCGTCGTCCTCTGCGATCCTGCACCGGGAGAGGGCGAATAAGGTTTTTGGGAAGCACTCTACGTGACTGCTCGATCACTTTCTCGTCTTCGTCAAGCTCGTCGTCACGACTCGTCTTCCTTGTCGTCGAGTTGGTCTCACCCGCCGTCACCAACAACGTGACGGTGCTGCATGTCGCCGCCGCCTCCTCTAACTAGCTCAGAAGGAAACGTACGTACTCTCATCTAAAACTATGTCTTTCATACTAGCTTTCGTGATGCTAGTATGGTAGATGTAATGCTTTTGTCTGACCTTATAGACCTGTCTAGATCTTGCGTAAACTTGTCTAGTTCATCATGCAATCTATTAATCATGCTTATGATTTATTTCTAGATTAATATAAAACTAAAAGTGCTAATTTATCTAACATATACATGGACATGACAAGGTAATAATGGAAATAGAAAACAAAAACTCTTATTATCAACATGGAACTAAGTAACTGATATATATATATATATATATATATATATATATAACACTATTATGCAAAAACGTTTGTTCAACTATAGCAGAATTTCTAGATAAGATACATCACAAACCGCTGTAAAAAAAAACATTAGACACAAAATAAAAATGAATATAGTATTGAAGACATCCTATTACTCACCTATAAACACCACAGGTGGTGAACAATTCTGCTAAAGCACATATAGCCTACCATTTGCTCTATTAGACCGTCATATGATCCGGCCCGTGATCTCACAGCTCTACGCTAGGACAAAAATGATAAGATTGTGTAAAAGTGGAGCTAAACTAAACAGAAAAAACTATCAAAAGAAGGACATTTTGGAATAATAGTGTAATTATACCACAATGCTTAAAGTCAGAGAGAAGCCTACACATCATGGAGGAGAAACCATGAAAAATAAAAACCTACAAAAAGGACAGTGAACTATGCAAGTAGCAATAATTAATTCCATTGTGAGAGTGGCAGCAACTCTAGCAGCTTTATCACCATACGAGAGCGATGGAAGTACTAACAGCTAGGTTTGACATACAACAAGTTTTTTTTTGCTACTTACCACAAAATTTATACTGCTCATGTTCTATAATTGCACATCATCTTAACTATAGAAATTTTATTACACCAGACTATAACGATGCATTTAATTTGTAAAATTATATTTGTAGATTCCAATTGAAAGCTAGGTACCTGGTAGATGGTCCCATGTGTTTTCAATATCGACAAACAAGATTGAAGAACAAATATTGCCATTCTTTGAGTTCCAATAGAACCGCATGACCCACCATAAGAAGCGCAATAAAAGGTATAAAGAGTTAGGATATATGTTACCACCAATTGACTAAGCCTAGTGTCGGTGTTTTGAATCACCGACAAGTAAATTTTCGTGTGTTGCGTGTTTAGGCTCGGATGATATGTGTCGGGGGCGGATATCAGCAGTGACATGTGGCAGTAAACGGAACAACCCAAGGGACATAAACCTCCGGGCTCTGGTCATCAAACTAAGCCAGCCGTTTCCCGATTGGTCCCACCGAGCAGGCCCAAGCCCCCCTCACCACATTTGACCCCTCACAAAAAGGGGTGAGCGTGCCTCACTTCGTTGGACCCCCGATGAGGAGGTTCGAGAAACCCCCGCCTCGTTCAACCCCAAGATGGGAGTTTGGCGCAATAATGAATGCACCGAGACCATACTATCATGACACACGCGCGTGCATGCACGGTACTGCTGGTTGCTGTTGACGGTCGTTAAGTAACAATTTTGACTGTCAAAATATCTGTACAAGTAGGAAGACTTGGCATTTTATACCCGTATGTTAGTTAGGAATAATAGAATTCCACTTGTCCTTGGAAATTTATATGCATGTAGGGATTTGATATAAAAGAAGTGAAGAAATGGAGCATAATCCAGAAAAACACCATTCCAGCCAATAGGACGGTGCCAACTGGACTTCCCACGGATCAAATACGTGGTTGCACAAGATTCCTCCGTACAACACCGCCTTAAAACAAAAGAGGACTCACCAGTCAGCTACCTCGATAAGGCACAAGCCCAGAAGGCCCACTTACTGGTCAGGCGACCAGGGAGGACTTGGTCGGCCAGCCTGGCTTTGAGGCGGTTGGGCCTCCACTTCCACGTGTCGCTTCCTTAGACCATTTCTTACATCGGTGCACCAAAGCTTCATTGCGGTTACTCCTAGAAACCGACCTATGGACCCTACATAAAGAATGGGAGAGCTCCACTCTAACACACACACTCAAGAGCTATTCATTTTCATCTTTTACTTAGTAGTTTCTTAGTCCTAGTAGAGTTTAGTTTAGGTGAAGCTTTGCTCAAGTCTCCAATTCATAGAAGTTTGGTAATGGCTCTTGTATCCTTTTCCTTATTCTCTTTATGTATGACTTTGCTCTATTTAATTGGTATAGTTTGCCCATATAGTTATCCTTATGATATATGTTCCTTGTTTGGTTATATATCATATTCATATCATAGGACTTTATTATGCTTTCATGATAATATAGACTTGCTACCTTGTTGTCATTATTGACATATTCCTTTACTATAATCTTAATGTTATAATGCTAGTTGTACTTTAGTCTAGTTGTTGTTTCTCAACATGGGTTTGATATCCAAGTAGGTTTAGGGAAGTTTTAGTGTTTGATAAATGCTAGAATTCTACTTAAATATGTAAGCGCAGTGCTTAGACGGTAGGTAGTGTCGATCACCTCGTAATCCATGGTGTGCAGAGGTAGGTAGTAGGTGGTGAAAGTTCAATTTGTCCTTTGTACTCCTCCATGTTTGGTTGCGACGTGTGTCCAAGACGGAGTTGCCTTGTGTATGCCGAACATGAATCCGTACACGAAGTGTTGAGTGCATTAGACTATGACTAGTAGAGACTTGCTTGTAATTGTTTGACTATGTGACTATATAGGTAGACTAACATTAGAGATAAGGCTTTCCTCTCTTAACTAAAAGCCACTAGAGATTTATGTCTGTGTTATTATTGACAACAATATATTCATGCTACTCCTTCCTTTGGTAGAACAATAAATGACAAGCCATTAGAGTAATACATTGATGAAATGCTACAACGACATTTTCTGTGCAATTGTGGATTTTACTCAATTGACACCAAGGTGCATCTTTATAATTATTTCTGGCACCATCACCAGAGATGATTTTATTGATGTAACTTAGCAAACATCAACAAGCATTTCTGGTGCCATTGTTGGGGAAGGCATAGAAAAATATGTTGTTACTAATGACATAAACATATTGATTGTATTATAGTCATTATTTATACAACCTATCCTTGTTATGTTTTCTACATTTGGTGTAAAAATAGGGTAGTGCATGACTAGTTTTGATCTGCCAGACAATTTCATTGAGAATCCGGAAAGAGTTTTGAGGAAAAGCGGACTTGAGGTCTCTTCTTCCCGAAGTTCTAACCCAGCAGCTCAACCAGTCATCACCGCATCTAATGTGAATAAGGGTTTCCGATCTTCCGAAAGGTTCTTGGTAAGTTGATTTGGTCGGAGGCGACACATAAATCGATCCGGCTTCAGAACAGCACGTTCTAAACCCCGCAATCGCAGCACGATGTCTCCTCTGGTTATCAACCGTCTAAAGACGATTGACCTCACCGAGAAGGCTAATCCCTGCCTGCGAATCAAGAACACAAGCAAGAACACAAAGAATGCAACACAATTACAGATGTATGATTAAACTCTCGAAGTTGGGGTCTCACAAACCGATGAACGGCGATACTGTTTATGAACAGAATTGATCTAAGCAAAACCCAAACCCTAATGAAAAGGCGGCAGCTGTATATGAGGACCCTAGGATCGTGCAAGACCCCCTGGATGCAACCCTAAGTGGGCTCAACTCGATACGTGGCCCAAAGACCGATTACAGTGTCACAGCACCAGGACAGATTGTGTAAGTTGATTTGTTTGGGCGATTCCTGACACCTCGGGATGAATTTTGACGTGGGACCAGTTGGGTTGGAAAGTTATTTTCATCATCTTTCCAGGCATATATCGAACGTCCAAATCCGAGTCCGTATGCGTCCTGGGTGTCCGTTTTAATGCAGACTAGTCCTGGGCTCCGAAACAGACTCAAAGTCGGTTTTGATTGGGCCTCCACCTTGGCTTGGACGTCCTTGCTGGCTCATCACGCCTCCAATCACCTACCCAGCTATGTCATCATCATCTTCATGGTTCCTAACAATAATTAATTCATTAGGTAGCAATCTACTCTCAAAATCACATAATAAAAACATTAGAAACGATCTCACCTGTAAATTCAGGTAATGCACATGAACTTTCATCTTAGTTGGAGGAGTGTTGTGTATATCCATGAGTGTGATGTACTCATCATTCTCCCCCTTTTGATTTAGAGTCGTACTCGACTCGATCTTATCCTTTTCTCCCAATAGTGGTCTCAAATCTGAAATATAAAATATAGAACTATTCCCAAACTTGGGATGCAACTCATATTTATATGCATTATGAAATTTGTCATCATAATGAGAATCTATAGTGGAAGGTATTCCATGTAAATTAATAACCTCTTTGAAACCTTGGTAGCAATATGAGCATCATTCTCACTCTTATGACAAAATTGACAATGTGTTATCTTAGAAACACTAGAAAAACTTGACATGACATGGTAATTGTTACTGCAGTTTTCAAGTTGGTCATTTAATTGTATAATCCAAGGAGGTTTCAATTTTGAACAAATATAAACTCTATGCACCATAAACAAACCTCTATGATCATAGTTTCCAATAGCATAAAAAATGTTTCTTGTCAATAAAGTCAATTCAGTTTGAGAAAATACTTTCTTCTCCGCGGTATTTAGATCACAAAGAACATCAAATTCAATATAACCCAAAGTATTTAGAGAAGAAAATAATTTTTGCTCATCCTTTTGACATGTAACTAAAATCAAATGTTTAATTTCAGCACTAGTGGGTGAATCATAAGCAAAAGCATCAGGCTCATTCATTTGTTGTGGCAAAGGTATAAGTTAAGCATTGGCACACAACTCCTCTTTATCACAAGGACCACTAGGTAAATCAACTTGTGACAAAGGAACATGATCATAAGGTTCCAATACAGCAAGACTATTGGAACAATCCATCACATCAAGAAAGCTCTTACCTAAAGCAACAATCTGTTCTTTATCTTTCCCACTATCATCTTTTTTATGTATATGTTGAAAAGTATTAGTTGCAACAAGAGACAAAGAAATATGTTCATCCTCTAGCAATTTAGATTTTGATGGAAGTGTTGCATCATTTGAAATAGCCCATTCTATTCTAAATGGTTCGTTCTTTCTTCTCTCAAGTCTTTGTTGATCCTCTTCTAAAATTTCAGCAGCAGACATAGGTTTAAGAGTAACTCTTCTACCATTGTATTTAAATGAATAGCTATTAGCAATGGTATTGTGTAAAGCATTATTTGTAGAAATCCAAGACTTACTCAATAACAAATGACACGCTTGCATAGGCACTATATCAAAATCTGCACAATCCTTATAAGAACCAATAAAAAATTTAATGCATGTAATTTTATCTACCTTTATCTTACCACAAGAATTTATCCATTGGATGTTGTATGGAGATGGGTGTGGCTGTGTGGTCAAGCCGAGCTAATAGCTAAGATCCATGCTAATAGCTAAGAAGGCTCTCAAGGACTACTTTGCTCCTTCTGTCAGTAATGTGCTCACTGGGCTTGAGATTGACATCGAGGATGCAAATTTTGAGATCAAGACCAGTCTGATCATGATGGTGCAGGCTAGCCCATTCTATGGGAAAGCCAATAAGGGCGCCAGCACTCACTTGCAGCAATATCTAGAGTTGTGCAACACCTTCACCATAAGGAACATTATGTGCGTGTGGGCGTGCGTATTATGCAGGGCGCAGGGCTATCACTCTTATTTAATACAAGCGTGCTCGACCCCGCTCGCATGGGTTGGGCAAGCAAGGGACATACTCGACCCCTCTCACGGGGGTGAGGCGAACCGAGACGCGCTCAACCCCGCTCGTCGGGGTCAAGCGATGCGGAACGCGCTCGACCCTGCTCGTGGAGGTCGCGAGAGCCGACATGGGCTTGACCCCACTCATGGGGGTCAGGCGACGCGAAACGCGCTCGACCCCGCTCATGAGGGTCGGACGTATCGGTACAGTCGTGATGATGACTCTCGTGCTGATTACACCACGTGGCATCATTGATGCCTGCTCCAACAGTGCCCCAAGCCCCCTGAAGGACTCATGGAGTCGTTCGGGAGGTCAATCCATTTTGACCTGAAGGGTTCGCATGCACTTAGCCTCCTTGGCTTCCGTTCACTCGAGTTTGAACTGAAAGGTCATCGTTCCTTGGTTCCCGTTTGCCGTCGGGTGCACGCGAGCACAAACCACTGGGTGTAGTCCCCGAGCCTAAGGATGAGTGGTAGACTCGCCCTTTGGCTCATTTTGCTCGATCGAGCTTGCGACCCGATGTAGGTCTCTATTTGCAAGTCCGACTCTCAAGTCACCGCACGTTGCGATGGACTGTTTGAATGGTCCTTTTGACTTTTTCAGTTTTCCCCTCGTGCGTCCTGTTCGTGGAATGGAGGGTAGAGCTGAGCAGTTTTTTACTATGAGGGCCAAAACATGGTGCTCGTTGAGATACTAACGAGTTTGTTGAGTGGATCCCCAGTTCCCCGTTGTAAGCTTTATGACCATTGATGATTGGATCCCCGAGGTATGGATGTTTTGGTGATTAATGACAAATATGAAATTGTGGGCTAATAGCTACATGAGTGTTGTCTTTGCAAGTATCATCTCTAAACTCTATTACAAATCTTATTGATGATGGTTGCCTTGGCGGTTGATGACAATGAGCATAAGCATGGAGCATGATGAGCTTGATGGTGGTTCAAGGGTTGATGAAGATGGATCAAGGCTAAGAACAAGCTATGGAGCAAGTGTTTGAAATACTTGTCTAGTAGTTAGAACTTTGAGTCCATAGGAAAAACTGGATTATCAAGGGGGTCTAGGTCATGTCTCTTTAGGTCATGCTAGTCGATGATGTGTGTGGATGCTCAGTGAAATTACAGGCACTAGGTGATAGTGGAGAAGCCAAAGAGCTATTGGAAAAAGCCCGAAAACGAAGTCAAGCGAGGATGAGGAGTTTCAGCTTCTGGATAGAGTGATCGGACTGAGGAGTCAGTGGAGATCGGACTGTACGGTCATTAGAGGAGAAGGAAAACCAGAGAAGACTTGTTGCGAGGAATCTATCTGTGCAAAGTTCAGCAGAGACCGGATGGTCCAGTCTACAGACTGGGCGGTTTGGTTTGTAAGGGTTGTGCACAGGACAGAGAGGAAGCAAAAGTGGTGCTCTCTGGAATCAATAGAGATGAAGAGACCAGATGGTCTGGTCAGCACAGGATTCAGCAGGCCATAGACTCTGGAGGAGCCCCTTTAGTGCTTTATCTAAGTCTAGCCTACATTTAGGATTTAGACCTAGCATAGCATGAAGATCACCCCATGTGACCAAGCGCTCTTGCCCAAACAAGCGAAAAGAAATGCCTTCATCATACTTTCTAAGGGTGCATAAAAACTGCATAGTAAGCAAACGAGAACTCGGCTCATCTACTTCTACGAAATTTAGCCAACCCATAGTGCGAAAAATAGAGGCAAATTCTTCTCTCATACCTATTTTCTCGAGGAAGTCCGGATCGAAGCGTCGGGTGTGGGCGAATGGCCGTTCTCTCATGAGCGCGATGGCTTGGCCCTCGCGGTCGTCCTTGATGTCGAGATGCTCCTCGGTGATGAGCAAGGCCGGCCTTTCCTCCGGAATTTCAGCTTCGGGGTCACCATGCCCCGGATCTGGTGTGAGCTCGACGGAGGATGCTTGACTCGTGCTTGCACGAGTGCTTTTTCTCCGCTTGATTCCGGCGACTTGCTTCATTCGGTTGAACATGGCTGCACACAAGAACAAACACAAGACAAGAACAAAAACAAGATCGAACAAGTGTTCGGGTGAGCGTTAGTGAAAACGACAAACCCGAGCTTCTCCGAAATTGGTTTTATTCTCACAACAACTTGCAAATGCACTAAAACAGAGGGGAAATATATTTTTTTGGGTTTTTGGGGCTGTAGTAAAGTTGAAGAACACGAAATTTTGGGAGAGCAACAAGTGAGCAAAGGAGGGGAGTGAAAGATGAGCTTGGAATGATGAGGCTCCTCCTCCTGGGCGGTTTTTATAGCAAGATGGCCGTTAGAAAGGGACAGAGCAACGGCCATATAGCCGTTGGGAGAAGGGAGCACAGGAAAAGGTGGGGCCAGGGGGTCGGCCGACCCCACCAGGTCGGCCGACCTGGCAGGTGGGCCTCCTGGCAGCCCCCTTTTTCCTATGTGTTCCCCAACGGCTAGGGGATTTGTCCCCTGCTGCCTTTTTGCTCAAAAAGCTCGACAAAAAATCTTTTCAAAATGGAAAGCCCAAAAACCTATTTTCTAAATTTTAAAAAATGCAAATGAGTTTTGAAAAATTCCAAGGTGGCTGGAAAAATTCAAAAATGCAGAAATGCAGTGGTCGGGAAAAATCAAAATGTGGTGGAAAGCAAATATGCAATTAAAAGAGCAAATATGGATAACTACCGGTTTAACCTCCCGGCGAGGACTCACCTTTTAAAGTCCGACGAGCGGGACTGTTCTCCGGCGTTCAGCTCGATGAAGCGTTGTCCGGTCCCGGAGATGAAGACACGGATGATGCTTCTTGTTTCACTCGCCACACCTTTTTGGTCTTTGTTGCGGTCGGTGGCTTCTCGGGCTTCGGAGGCTGCGGTTTTGCAGGCTTCACAGCCTGTTTCTTTGCAGACCTCGGAGGTTGCTGCCTTGTGGACTTCGGAGGCTGTTGCTTAATGTGTGACCTTTGCCTCCTTGCCTTCATCAGTTGTTGCTGTGCAACTTTTTCCTTCTCAAGGAACTTCTTCATGAATGTGATGAGGCTGTCCTTCTTTTTGAACGTGTTGCAAATCTCCAGGAATTGCTGGAGATGAGCACTAGCGTCCTCATTGGCTTTCCCACAGAATGGGCTAGCCTGCACCATGGTGATGAGACCGGTCTTGATCTCGAAGTTCGCATCTCCCACATTGCCAGCTGGTCCCGTAGGGATGTTGGCAGCGGAGGGAGCGGAGAACTCGCGGAGGGTCTTGTCGGCCATTTGCTCAGAGCTTGATGGTGCGGGAATGACAGGTTCGATTGGCCGAGTCTCCTTACGAGGAGGGGTGAGCCTAGCTCGTGTCCTTCTCAGGAGTGACTCAGGATCTTCAGTGAAGTTTGTCGGCAAGTCGAAACCAGTCATACACTACCCTGTTTTCATACAAAATGCAGACAACAAAGCAAGGTTAGCCTGCCTAGGAGATAGCCTTAATAATTGCAACACTACTATATACATTAGTAATTTTTTCTTAGATCATACGCCTTCCCCGGCAACGGCGCCAGAAATGCTTGTTGACTTTTGCTAAGCCATATTAATAAATCATTCCCGGCACGGGGCCAGAAACGGTTCACTAATATGTCCCAGAGTCAAGTAGGTAAAATCCGCAAGCGCACGGAGAATACCGCTGTAGCATTTCACCCGGAAGTATTCAGGGTATCGTATTTGTTTATCCCAAAGGAAGGTTATGATCAAGAAGCGTTACTAACATATAAGATCATGTTAACAATTAGCAAGGATATCTAACCAAGACAGGCGGGTACATAATAATAACCGGGTAGTGTGACACACACAGAAGATTCCTACTAAATAAATAAAGTCTAGTGGAGGAAAGACTAGGCTAAGCTACTCCTACTATACATTCCTATACAGTTGCATAGCCTAAGTAGAATACATACAGACCCACACTCAGGTTCAGCAGTCAATAGTATAGCACTTCAGGCACGGACTTACCCCTGCATCCACAGGCGACTTCCGCCAAGAGCCTACGCACTAGCCTAGCGGGGAGGATTTCAAAGGACGAACAGGGCTGTCACCACCTGCCGCCTACCTCAACGAACCAGTAGACTAACGAATAATTGATGCAAATCAGTCACCCAAGTACCATACTTGCATGACCAAAGAGCACTCTGCCCCTCCGCGATTACTATTAACGAGGCAGAGCTACCGTACGAATACGATCACCAAACCCATGCTATACTTTATCAGCTAAAACTAAGCATAGAGACTATAACATATAAACTAGACTATAGTGACGGTATATAACTAGCATGACAATAGTAGTATAATAAATATAAACTACTATCACACAAGTAGACTATACTATCACATATATGGATCACAAAATCAAACAAGAAACTCATGACCCAAGCACAACTATATAGAAAAGATATATATATTGATAAGAGCAAAGTCTTACAAAAGGGAAAAGATACAAGAGCCATACCAATTCCAAGTGAAGACTTAGGACTAGAGAGCTCTAGACTCAGCCTAACTCCACTAAAACTCCAAGAACTATTACTAGCAAGAGAGAAATGCTTCTTGTGGTGTGTGTTGAGTGTGAAGGCACACCCTCCTATTTATAGCCTCAATAGGTCGGCAAGGGAGCGTAACCGCCACGGAAGGCATCTCAAACCGTCATCAGGAGTCGCGGAGGAGCCAACACGTGGAAGCCCAGGCGGAGAGGGCGCCCGGCTGGGTCGGCCGACCTGACCAGGTCGGCCGACCTGGGGGTGGCCCCTCCTGGCCTGTGCTTTCTCCAGGTGGCTGTCCTGTGGGCCCTGACGTTGGTTTGCGTGGTATTGCAGGGAGTTACGTCGGTTAAGTGCTGAAAATGGGCCCTTCAATCCGTGTGACGTCCATGTGGCACTCTCTGATTGGTCGAAAGTGTGTTTTCTTGCCTTTTGAGGTGTTTCCTTCACATTTCCTCCTGCATGCACAAAGTTCTCCAAGTACAAGTGGAACTATATTATTGTGCTAAAGCATGCGTGTATGAAATGCCAAATTCTCCTTTATTTGAGTATAGTTGACGGTTGAAAATGGTACTTAACAGCCGTCAACAAACTCCCCCAAGCTTACCCTTTGCTCGTCCCGAAGCAAAGATAAACTTAAGTTGTTGATCAGGAGTTGCTACAATGTCCTACTCCTCAATAATACTATGCGCACAACAAAGTACTCTTCCTAGAATTAAATATATTGGCGCATAACTTACCCATTTACCTTGATCCATGGAGCTTTTACACCTCATTGTCTTGGGCGGTTGAGAGATAGAACAATTGCAGGGCACCAATCACTTGCTCTAGATTCCGCTATGTTGTTCCGGAGGTTTTCAAAAGATTTTGAAAATAAAAACCAAGTTCCTCAAATGATTCTCTCGGATCACTCAATATGTGTATGATTCCTCACCAAGGCAAAGTGTTGCCTATAATCTCCTACTTCTAAATAAGGCTTTATGTGGAGCTCAAGGTAGGGATATATGAGGCACTCATGTTCACATAATATTGCTATGTCAAAAGACCGGATCCAAGAAAAACATCAATTCAAACAATCTTGATCAAGATGTGCAAGTGTGTGGGAGAACGGAGGAATGGTGGATGGGAAGAAATAACTCCTTTTTGAATTTTCCTTCTCTCTTTTGGAGTTTCTAGGCTATGGCTATCTTTTGCTTGCTCTCTTTTTTTGAGCATTTTTTTTTTCTTTTCTTTTCTTTTTGCATAGCCATAGTCCTAGTTTGCAATGAATACTTTGAGAGAGGAAATTTGCAATGGATATATGGAGTGTTTCTTTGGATGGATGGATGGATAGTGGCTTTCTTCCGGTGTAGAAGAATAGCTCACGGTGGATATGGTGGATATGGTGGATGCTATCTTCTTGATTTAGAGGGATAGCTCATGGCGGTGGATGTGTGTATATGATCTTGATCAAGAAAGCATGAAAAGAGTTCTACTAGGGTCACAACAATTTTGACTAAGCTCAATGTGAAACAAGCAGCATATGTGTAAAGGTTTTCAAATGTAAACACTACATATGGCTGTGGTGGGAATTTCATCATTGAGGAACTTATCAATTTGTCATTTTGAAAAATAAAACTCCGGAATTCAAGCTTTACGTTGAGCAAGATCATAGCAGCCCTATCTATCATATCATACCTCTCAACAACTTAGAACTAGAGAATGCATATGCTACCCACAAGATTCAAGTTCAAGGCAAGATTTACCAACAAACCTAACTCTTGAGAGAGTACTAAGTTGTAAACTAGCTTTAGAGAGGAATAAAGGACAGAGCAACTATTCATCATCTCAATATAGGAAAATTATACACATTCATACCGCGCATGAAAAAGGGAAATATTTTTGTTCTTTTTATGTTTTGCAAATTTTTATGGAATTTCAGATTTAGCAAATGCAAGAAATAAAGGGAAGGGGAAAGATACGAGTTACCGTGAGAAGGGAGGTCCTCCCCCAAGCTTGTTCTTGCTCATATCTGCTGGTTCGGGTCGTAGCCTTGGGAGCGGAAGAAGGCATCCCAATTGTTCTGATTCTGAGCCATCATCGCGTTCAGCTGGCGGAATTGGTTGTCGCTAAAATTCTGCCATTGCTGGGTGTCGGCGACATGTTGCGTGAGAGTTTGTTGCATGCTCTCGGTGCGCAAATCAATGTCGTCCACCCTCCTTGTCAACTCGGCCATCCCATAGTTGAGTTCACGGAACCCACGGGATGAGAATGACCGAGTGGCAAAGGATGGCGGTCCGCTTGAACTTGATGACGTCTGCATGGGGTAATTGTACTGAGATTCCCATGCTCCGGCCTGCCATGTTGATGCACCCGCCTCGTCCTGTGGCGGGGGCTGCTCCCATACCGGATCTCCGGTCGGAGTGTGAAACTCCGGTGTAGGCTCCATATGCCTACGGGAATGTGTCGGTCGCCCTGAAACACTATGCCTGCGAACTTCTCCCACTGGCTCAAGTGGGAGGGTTAGTGCCCGACAGTGATACAAACGAAGACCCGGGTTAGGTAACGGGAATTCATTTGTATACCCGGGAAAGTGATAGATCAAGGTATTATTTGGACCATGTTTCAAAGTATGTCCTTGCACAAAATAGTCCTCGCCTAGAAATTCTCTATCTACCGTCAAATATTCAACATGAACATTCTCAAGGAGACCACACTTCTGCGCAATGCGAGTAACTAAAGAGGTGCACTCAATTGGTCCTGTCAACTTTATATTGTCTAACCATTGATCAATCATGCATTCCGCGGGTGACACCCTAATTTTCTTAACCATGGCATAAAGTATTTTTAAATCATCTTGCCGGACAACCCTAATGTCACCTCGAGGAAACAAGGTCATAGCCAACCACACATGCATAAATCTAAGTGTAGGATTATGGATGGCACTTGTTCTAGGCTTGGGACCCCACTCGTTTCTGGAAATCTTTTTCCAAAAACTTTCTTTATGGAACCCCTTTAGTGCTTTATCTAAGTCTAGCCTACATTTAGGATTTAGACCTAGCATAGCATGAAGATCACCCCATGTGACCAAGCGCTCTTGCCCAAACAAGCGAAAAGAAATGCCTTCATCATACTTTCTAAGGGTGCATAAAAACTGCATAGTAAGCAAACGAGAACTCGGCTCATCTACTTCTACGAAATTTAGCCAACCCATAGTGCGAAAAATAGAGGCAAATTCTTCTCTCATACCTATTTTCTCGAGGAAGTCCGGATCGAAGCGTCGGGTGTGGGCGAATGGCCGTTCTCTCATGAGCGCGATGGCTTGGCCCTCGCGGTCGTCCTTGATGTCGAGATGCTCCTCGGTGATGAGCAAGGCCGGCCTTTCCTCCGGAATTTCAGCTTCGGGGTCACCATGCCCCGGATCTGGTGTGAGCTCGACGGAGGATGCTTGACTCGTGCTTGCACGAGTGCTTTTTCTCCGCTTGATTCCGGCGACTTGCTTCATTCGGTTGAACATGGCTGCACACAAGAACAAACACAAGACAAGAACAAAAACAAGATCGAACAAGTGTTCGGGTGAGCGTTAGTGAAAACGACAAACCCGAGCTTCTCCGAAATTGGTTTTCTTCTCACAACAACTTGCAAATGCACTAAAACAGAGGGGAAATATATTTTTTTGGGTTTTTGGGGCTGTAGTAAAGTTGAAGAACACGAAATTTTGGGAGAGCAACAAGTGAGCAAAGGAGGGGAGTGAAAGATGAGCTTGGAATGATGAGGCTCCTCCTCCTGGGCGGTTTTTATAGCAAGATGGCCGTTAGAAAGGGACAGAGCAACGGCCATATAGCCGTTGGGAGAAGGGAGCACAGGAAAAGGTGGGGCCAGGGGGTCGGCCGACCCCACCAGGTCGGCCGACCTGGCAGGTGGGCCTCCTGGCAGCCCCCTTTTTCCTATGTGTTCCCCAACGGCTAGGGGATTTGTCCCCTGCTGCCTTTTTGCTCAAAAAGCTCGACAAAAAATCTTTTCAAAATGGAAAGCCCAAAAACCTATTTTCTAAATTTTAAAAAATGCAAATGAGTTTTGAAAAATTCCAAGGTGGCTGGAAAAATTCAAAAATGCAGAAATGCAGTGGTCGGGAAAAATCAAAATGTGGTGGAAAGCAAATATGCAATTAAAAGAGCAAATATGGATAACTACCGGTTTAACCTCCCGGCGAGGACTCACCTTTTAAAGTCCGACGAGCGGGACTGTTCTCCGGCGTTCAGCTCGATGAAGCGTTGTCCGGTCCCGGAGATGAAGACACGGATGATGCTTCTTGTTTCACTCGCCACACCTTTTTGGTCTTTGTTGCGGTCGGTGGCTTCTCGGGCTTCGGAGGCTGCGGTTTTGCAGGCTTCACAGCCTGTTTCTTTGCAGACCTCGGAGGTTGCTGCCTTGTGGACTTCGGAGGCTGTTGCTTAATGTGTGACCTTTGCCTCCTTGCCTTCATCAGTTGTTGCTGTGCAACTTTTTCCTTCTCAAGGAACTTCTTCATGAATGTGATGAGGCTGTCCTTCTTTTTGAACGTGTTGCAAATCTCCAGGAATTGCTGGAGATGAGCACTAGCGTCCTCATTGGCTTTCCCACAGAATGGGCTAGCCTGCACCATGGTGATGAGACCGGTCTTGATCTCGAAGTTCGCATCTCCCACATTGCCAGCTGGTCCCGTAGGGATGTTGGCAGCGGAGGGAGCGGAGAACTCGCGGAGGGTCTTGTCGGCCATTTGCTCAGAGCTTGATGGTGCGGGAATGACAGGTTCGATTGGCCGAGTCTCCTTACGAGGAGGGGTGAGCCTAGCTCGTGTCCTTCTCAGGAGTGACTCAGGATCTTCAGTGAAGTTTGTCGGCAAGTCGAAACCAGTCATACACTACCCTGTTTTCATACAAAATGCAGACAACAAAGCAAGGTTAGCCTGCCTAGGAGATAGCCTTAATAATTGCAACACTACTATATACATTAGTAATTTTTTCTTAGATCATACGCCTTCCCCGGCAACGGCGCCAGAAATGCTTGTTGACTTTTGCTAAGCCATATTAATAAATCATTCCCGGCACGGGGCCAGAAACGGTTCACTAATATGTCCCAGAGTCAAGTAGGTAAAATCCGCAAGCGCACGGAGAATACCGCTGTAGCATTTCACCCGGAAGTATTCAGGGTATCGTATTTGTTTATCCCAAAGGAAGGTTATGATCAAGAAGCGTTACTAACATATAAGATCATGTTAACAATTAGCAAGGATATCTAACCAAGACAGGCGGGTACATAATAATAACCGGGTAGTGTGACACACACAGAAGATTCCTACTAAATAAATAAAGTCTAGTGGAGGAAAGACTAGGCTAAGCTACTCCTACTATACATTCCTATACAGTTGCATAGCCTAAGTAGAATACATACAGACCCACACTCAGGTTCAGCAGTCAATAGTATAGCACTTCAGGCACGGACTTACCCCTGCATCCACAGGCGACTTCCGCCAAGAGCCTACGCACTAGCCTAGCGGGGAGGATTTCAAAGGACGAACAGGGCTGTCACCACCTGCCGCCTACCTCAACGAACCAGTAGACTAACGAATAATTGATGCAAATCAGTCACCCAAGTACCATACTTGCATGACCAAAGAGCACTCTGCCCCTCCGCGATTACTATTAACGAGGCAGAGCTACCGTACGAATACGATCACCAAACCCATGCTATACTTTATCAGCTAAAACTAATCATAGAGACTATAACATATAAACTAGACTATAGTGACGGTATATAACTAGCATGACAATAGTAGTATAATAAATATAAACTACTATCACACAAGTAGACTATACTATCACATATATGGATCACAAAATCAAACAAGAAACTCATGACCCAAGCACAACTATATAGAAAAGATATATATATTGATAAGAGCAAAGTCTTACAAAAGGGAAAAGATACAAGAGCCATACCAATTCCAAGTGAAGACTTAGGACTAGAGAGCTCTAGACTCAGCCTAACTCCACTAAAACTCCAAGAACTATTACTAGCAAGAGAGAAATGCTTCTTGTGGTGTGTGTTGAGTGTGAAGGCACACCCTCCTATTTATAGCCTCAATAGGTCGGCAAGGGAGCGTAACCGCCACGGAAGGCATCTCAAACCGTCATCAGGAGTCGCGGAGGAGCCAACACGTGGAAGCCCAGGCGGAGAGGGCGCCCGGCTGGGTCGGCCGACCTGACCAGGTCGGCCGACCTGGGGGTGGCCCCTCCTGGCCTGTGCTTTCTCCAGGTGGCTGTCCTGTGGGCCCTGACGTTGGTTTGCGCGGTATTGCAGGGAGTTACGTCGGTTAAGTGCTGAAAATGGGCCCTTCAATCCGTGTGACGTCCATGTGGCACTCTCTGATTGGTCGAAAGTGTGTTTTCTTGCCTTTTGAGGTGTTTCCTTCACATTTCCTCCTGCATGCACAAAGTTCTCCAAGTACAAGTGGAACTATATTATTGTGCTAAAGCATGCGTGTATGAAATGCCAAATTCTCCTTTATTTGAGTATAGTTGACGGTTGAAAATGGTACTTAACAGCCGTCAACACCTAGATACCATATCTACGCTTTCAATTACTCCCTTAATCTCCAGTTGCAATGATATAAGACTAAGGTCTCTTAATAAATAGAGCGTTGAGCGAGCAAGCAACTAAGTATAAAACTTACTTAAAAAGGAAACTTAAATACCAAGAAAGGAATCACAATGACTTACTAAATATGGCAAGCATCCGTCGAGGTACAAGCGTGGAGAAGAGGTAGACAGGCCCACTCCTCCTCCGGACTTCCCCTCACTCTCTCCCTATTTTCTAAGCACTTTGGCAGTGCTAAAGCCTTTAGGAAATGAAGCTCTATACTATTCTTGAAGTGTGTGTGAAGTGGAGCCACTCCCCTCCTTATATAGGATCCAAAGGCTGTTCCTGAGGCAGTAACTGCCGACCTAACCGGGCCAAGCGACCTTAAGGAGGTACTAGGAGACTCCACGTGGCAGCCATGCATCAGGGGGAAACTCCCACCTTCGGTCGAACATCCATGTTTCGCTAAACATGGGTGGTGGGCCCAAGTGGCCCCCTTACTCTAGGTCCCTGAGTGGTGGTCCCTCTCCCCTCCTGACACTATAAGGCGTTGGGTTATGTCGGTTTCCTTCTGAAAGTGGGCTAGTGGATCCTTTTGTTGTGCTCTGATTGGCCATAAGTGTGCTTTCTCCTTTGATGACATGGATTTTCCATTAATTTCGTGGAATAATCACCTACAACAAATATTTACCAATACTTGTGGAATTTGTTAGTAATAAACTCCTACTATGTTGGTTGTTTACTCTTATGTTTTTATGCAGGTATTTGATGGTCGAATTTGGTATTTAGTGACCATCAAGAAGTCGTGCTTTGGGAAGCATGCAAGGTGGTTTCCCGATTTGGGCCTCAAAACCGGTGGCGGCAATTGGAGGTGCATGTGGCACCATCGCGGAGCTTGCGTCGAGGCGAAGCAAAGTCGTGAAGGGCTCGATGGCGTTCGGGCAACGGGAAGAAAGTTGGACGGTTATGCCCCTGGTGATAGGTGGTAGTGTATTGTAGGTGAGAGGTAGGATGGTCTTTAGGACGACCCCTAGGCCTATATAAGGAGAGGTAGGTCAGGTAGAAGAGGTGCCTCTCTTTCCCTTAGCCTTGCCTTAGGTCTTAATTTAAAGTGCTAGGAGAGGTCTTCATGTAATAGAGGAGAGGAGTGGGTATGTGAGAGACATCTCTTTTTTTTCCAAATAGTGGGAGAAAGAGGGTGGCTTCCTAGCCGTGTATCCATGTATCTTGACTTGATGAATCAATGATATAAGATTCAAATTCATGCTCAAGTTCTTCCTCTCTCCCTAAATCTCGAATTTCTCTTTTTTCCCTATTTTCAGAGTTATTTTCGTCGTGATTTCCGATCTTGTTTTGGAGTGAGTTTTGGGATGGATTTCTTGGGGGATCTTGGTGCTATGATGTGCTAGAACAACCCTATATAGGTCCTTGACCGAATCAAAGGCACGAGCACTTTCGATTTCAAAGATTTCTCAAGTTTCCCCTTTTTGGTGTTCTTGGCATGAGATCTAAAATTCATGATGATTCCTTTTGCTTTTTGAGTGGATCTATTTAGAGGAGTGTCGTGATGTATTGAGGATGATCTGGTCCGAATTTTGTGATTTTTGGAGTTCGTTTGATAGGGTTTGACAATTTTCTTTCCAAAACGGAGCTGCTGTTTTGCCTAGGACGGAACTTCCGTCGCCAGGACAGACCTTTCGTCACCATGATGGAACTTCCGTCAAGGACCACAGAACTTCCATGAGTGACAGAATTTTCATCGCCCGAAACTTCCTTGAGTGTCAGAACCTTTATCGGGGACTTCGGAACTTCCATTGGATACCACGGAACTTCCGTCAAGCTCAGTTTTATGATTTCTCGGATCTTCCTTGTTTCTCTTTTTGTCCCTCTTGAGCTTCCGCTATGTGTTCTTTTGGTTTGAGTCATTCCTAGGTTTAGCACATTACAAGTTGGTGTGTGTAATCTTGGTGACTCGGTTAGAGGATGGGTTGGGTAGTAATTGGGATATAGGCCAAGTTCTTGTGAAGAATTTTAATTGGCTCCCATTCACCCCCCCTCTGGTCGCCTTCTCGGTCCTTCAATTGGTATTAGAGCCGGTTTGATCACTAGTTGACCTTCACCGGCTTTGTGATCCGAAGGTGACATGGAGAATCGTGCGATCAAGCTTTGGAGGTTCGATGGAGAGGACTTTCCCTACTGGAAGTCACGGACCAAGGCTTATCTTTTAAGCCAAGAACATGCAATTTGGGAGATCGTGGAGCAGGACTACGCCATACCGGATGACCTCAACACCACGCCAGTAGGTGAGTTAACCAGGTATGAGAACAACTCCAAAGCTGTCAATATCCAGCTTTCTGCTCTAGGTAGGAATGAACATGACCGTGTTCTCATCTTGATACTGCACATGCCATCTAGGCAAAGCTTTGCACGTACCATGAGGGTACCAATCAAGTCAAGTCTATGCATAAGAATTCTTACAATAGACAGTACCAAACCTTTGCACAAAAACCTGGCGAGTCACTAGATGACACTTTTCGTAGGTTTGAGGCCATTGTGTGCAACTTGCAGGCTTGTGGTAACCTTGTGTACAGTGACAATGATAGAGCTAAGCAATTGTTGTATTCACTTGATGAAAATGCTTGGGGGGTTAAGATTGCTGCACTAGAAGAAACTGCTGATTTCAATACCTTAGACTGTGAGCTGCTGTATAGCAAGCTAAAATCTCATGAACTGTCTAGGAAGTCTCGTCCTAATCTTGCTAATCCTGCTTCCAGCATGGCTTTGCGTTCTAGCTCTCAGAAGGGTAGTCATAGTGGTGCTTCTTATGAAACTAACTCCTCACTTGACTAGTATTCTTTGGAGTTTGCTTTGTCTTCTCTTATTGTAGCTTCCGATAAACAAATGGAGTGCATTCCTGACGAGGAGCTATCCTTGCTCACAAGGAAGTTTAGGAAGTTCTACAACAACCGGAAGGAGAGAAGGGGAGGTGGTTCAAGAACCTGCTTCGAGTGTGGTGACCCTGGATACTTCATTGCTGACTATTCTAAGAAGAAGAAGAAGGTCGGGTACCACGACAACAACAATGAAGATTTCAAGTAGAAGGAGAACCGCTTCTACAAGAAAGGCAAGAACTCCAAGAAGTTCGCCAAGGCCATTGCATGCGCCTATGTCACTTGGATAAGTACTGTTATAAGCGTAAGAGAATTGAGAGGATGCAAGCTGAGTTAACTAGGAATGTGCATCATAATGATTTTGTTGTTTTCTAGCCTCGCTCTTTTTCTCGTGCCTATCGTGGACAGGGTCATTTCTCATATGGCTTTGATTCACAAAACAGAGGCTTTGCGCAGCAGCGCTTTGGTGCCCCATGTTTTCCCCATCATGGTGAGCGTCGCTCGCGTGGATTTGGCTTTCACATAGATGATTTCTATCCTCACAACCTCAGGTTTGAGTCGAGACGCTTTGGCAGGCCATGCTTTCCCCATCGTGGTACTCGTCCTACACGTTCGACTGGTAATGTGCAAAGAACTGTGGTAACCCCTACAGGTCATGTGATTCAGTGCTGGCTTCCCAAGAGTTTTCTTTCTAATCCCAGCACTGAGTCATCAATCGTTCCTTCTCGTTCTTTGTAGGTAGCAGGTGGAGGCCTAGAGAACAAATGGTTGATAGACTCTGGGTGTTCGCGCCACATGACTGGAGATGCAAAGTGGTTCTCCAGCCTCACTCCCTTGAAGCGCTGGGAGTATGAGACCTTTGGAGATGACAAGAGAGGGAGAGTGAAGGCGAGAGGAGTGGTAAAGGTAAATGAAAAATTCACTCTCAAGGATGTTGGTTTGGTTGAGCATCTCAAGTACAATCGCCTCTCTGTCTCTCAGTTGCTTGATGTTCATTTAGAAGTGCGCTTTAAGAAAAATGCTTCTTGTGTTCTTGATTTGAATGGCTCTTTGGTTTGTGAGATTTCTAGCATTGGGAAAGTTTTTTAGGCTGATTTTGCTAGTTCTCCTGGTTCTAACAAGTGCTTGTTTGCTCAATCTTCTTCTGAGCTCTGAATATGGCATAAGAGACTAGCTCACATGAGCTTTGACTTGCTTTGTCACTTGAGTGGCCTAGGTTTGATCCAAGGATTGCCTAAGCTCAAATTTGATAAGGATTTGGTTTGTGCTCCTTGTCATCATGGGAAAATGATTGCCGCTTCTCATCCACCAATCAATTTGGTGATGACTGAACGCCCTGGAGGGCTGCTTCATATGGACACTGTTGGTCCTTCTCGGGTTCGTTCGACAGGTGGGAAGTGGTATGTTCTTGTGATTGTTGATGACTACTCTCGCTACTCTTGGGTTTACTTTCTTGAGAGCAAGGATGAAGTGTTTCATCACTTTTGGAGCTTAGCTTTGAGGTTGTTCAAGGAACTCCCTGGTGCATCACGAGCAATCCACAGTGATAATGGCACCGAGTTCAAGAACTCCTCCTTTGATGCTTTCTGCCCTGAGCTTGAACATCAGTTTTCAGCACCTCGTGTCCCTCAGCAAAATGGTGTGGTCGAAAGAAAGAACGGAACCTTGGTGAAAATAGCCCGGATGATGCTCGATGAGCATAGGACTCCGAGGCGGTTCTGGGCTGAGGCTATTAGCATTGCTTGCTATGTTTTCAATCGGGTTTTCTTGTGCTTAATTCTTAATGTGACTTCCTATGAGCTACGCTTTGGGAGGAAGCCATCTGTTTCTCATTTGCGCGCTTTTGGTTGCAAGTGCTTCATTCTCAAGCATGGTAATCTTGATAAGTTTGAGTCGAGATCTTCCAATGGCATCTTTCTTGGCTACACCCTTCATGGCCGTTCCTACAGAGTTTTGAATTTGGAAACTAACACCATCGTAGAGTCCCGCGATGCAACCTTTGATGAATCAAACTCTTGTGCAAGCAATGTGGTTGAGACTGCGGGTATCGGGGAGATGCAAGAGAGTATCTTTGTAGAAGAGGACCTATAGGGCTTGGATGATGACGATGATGAGTCATTCCATCCCACATCCGAGCTTGTTCCTGCTGCTTCCACCACTCCAGCAGAGGGTCTAGAAGCTTCTACATTGACCTCAGCAGCTGTTGAGCCAGCTCCAGCTATGGTTGAGGGGGAGGTACACTATGAGAAAGAGGCTCCTCACCACATTCAGCGTCAACATCCACCTCAATAGATGATCGGTAATCTCTATGAGAGGACAACAAGGTCAAGGTCTGCACATATCGCCTGCTTTACTAATTCTCTCTTTATTGCCACCTTTGAACCTTGGAATGTTGGACACGCATTATCTGATGAACATTGGGTTAATTCCATGCATGAGGAGTTGGAAAACTTTAAGAGAAACAAAGTGTGGACCCTAGTAGAGCCTCCTATTGGTATCAATGTCATAGGAACCAAGTGGGTTTTCAAAAACAAGCATGGGGAAGATGGTGAGGTTGTTAGAAACAAGGCTAGGCTTGTTGCCCAGGGTTTCAGTCAAGTGGAGGGCTTAGACTATCGGGAAACTTTTGCTCCTGTTGCACGCATATAAGCCATTAGGATCTTGCTTGTATCTGCTGCCTCTAAGGGCATTAGACTCTACCAAATGGATTTCAAGAGTGCTTTCCTAAATGGTTTCATAGAGGAAGAGGTTTATGTGAGACAACCACCTGGCTTTGAGCACCACAAATACCCAAGCCATGGGTAAAAGCTTCAAAAGGCTTTATATGGGCGAAAGCAAGCACCTAGGGCATGGTATGCTAGGCTTAAGACTTTCTTGCTAGAACGCGGGTATGTCATGGGGTGTGTTGATAAAACCTTGTTCACTCTAAAGCATGACAATGACTTTCTAATGGTTCAGATTTACGAGGATGATATCATCTTCGGTGGTTCCTCTCATGCTCTTGTGTCCAGATTTCAAGAAGCTATGGAAAGTGAATTTCAGATGTCGATGATGGATGAGCTCACCTTCTTTCTTGGATTTCAATTCAAGCAGTACAAGCAAGGAACCTTCATACATCAAGCCAAGTACATGAAGGATCTTCTAAAGAAGTTTGACATGGTCAATGTGAAGCCGTTGTCAACACCAATATCCACAACAACGACACTTGACCCTGACGAATACTGTGAAGCAGTGGACCAAATGGAGTACAGGAGCATGATTGACTCCCTCTTATACCTGACGGCGACAAGACCCTACATACACTTTGCAGTGTGTCTTTGTGCTCGCTTTCAGGCTTTCCCAAGTTGAGGGGGAGCATATCATGTCCTTGAGCGTCTTTCATGCGCTTTTCACGATCTTTGCGTTCTCGAGTGTCTTTCTTTGTCAACTCTTAGTTTTATGATACCTCTTATGCTAGATGGCTACTTTTCATCTTTTCTTTGGGTTTTAGCCATTTGGATGTGCTTATTCGGTCTCGCCTTTCAAATCTCTAATCTTGTGCATTTGATGTTGTCAATGTACTCATCAAGGGGGAGATTGAGAAACCATGTTGAGATGTGCCATGGTTTGCAATATATGATGAGTAATTGACTTTGGCGGAATATGTGTTTGAGTTGAAATGCGGGAATCTGGAGATTGCATGAGGTTGTGCATGTCATGGTTTTGAGTAACCGGAGTTGGTGAGGATGTTGGAGAGTTACAGGAGATAGAAAATTAGTTTGCTTGTCTTATGATGTGTAGGTCACTGGAGTCAACTTGGCGGTCAACAGCGAGAGGATTGGGCACAAGTAGGAGACTTGGGGCCGGACGATCAGGAGACCGGGTGAAGTCAAGGGTGATCCACACCGTACACGTGGAGAAGCAAGGAGCACGGACGGTTTCACGATTGAGCCTCAAAACCGTGGGTGGTGATCAAGACGATGGGGTTGACCAAGTCAAAGGTGATCGGATGTCGGTGCAAGTAGAGGCTTCCAATGAACCGGAGGCGGGAGAGACTTGCCGACGAGGAGGATCACAGGACGAGGTGACACACGTCAAAATCAAAAAGTCATGCTTTGAGAAGCATGCAAGATGGTTTCCTGGTTTGGGCCTCAAAACCTATGGTGGCAATTGGAGGTGCCTCTCTTTCCCTTAGCCTTGCCTTAGGTCTTCATTCAAAGTGCTAAGAGAGGTCTTCATATAATAGAGGAGAGGAGTGAGTGTGTGAGAGACATCTCTTTCTCTTCCAAATAGTGGAAGGAAGAGGGTGGCTTCCTAGCCATGTATCCATATATCTTGACTTGATGAATCAATGATATGAGATTCAAATTTATGCTCAAGTTCTTCCTCTCTCCCTAAATCCTGAATTTCTCTTTTTCCCTATTTTCAGAGCTATTTTTGTGGTGATTTTTGATCTTGTTTTTGAGTGAGTTTTGGGATGGATTTCTTGGGGGATCTTGGTGCTATGATGTGCTAAAACAGCCCTATATAGGTCCTTGACCGAATCAAAGGCACAAGCACTTTCGATTTCAAAGATTTCTCAAGTTTCCCCTTTTTGGTGTTCTTGGCACGAGATCTGAAATTCATGATGATTCCTTGTTCTTTTTGAGTGGATCTCTTTAGAGGAGTGTCGTGATGTATTGAGGATGATCTGGTCCAAATTTCGTGATTTTTGGAGTTTGTTTGATAGGGTTTTGATAATTTTCTTTCCAAAATGGAGTTGCTGTTTTGCCCAGAACGAAACTTCCGTCAAGGACCACGGAACTTCCATGAGTGACAGAATACGCGATGTCACAAGTCACGCGGGACATTGCGTGAAAAACAGGTATGCACGCGTGTACTCATAGTAATGCTCTCTTTCTCTCGTAATGCTTTCTTTATTCAGTCATGGGTACGAGTGTTGATATTTAAGTTGTTATGTACCACCAAAGACTAGCAAGGTAGAACTAAACCAACAATCACCTATTGTTTTAAAATTTCTTCTGAATGAGCCACATAAAATGAGCCAAATTCCAACAAATGCTACATCTAAGTAACCAATGGTAATCCATAAAATATATAGAGATGAACAAATTCTTCTCAGCCGAGGTTTCATTCTAGTTTCATAGTTTAGGTAACCGTGTATACAAGGTTTCATCCTCATGGAACTCAACTTCTCTTTCGATCAAAAATTTTATACCACGCTATTATTATTTTTTATATGGCATGTCATGTAATAAGTTTGAAAACCATATAAAACTTAGATTGAAACTGGCCTTACGGCAAGTATAATGATATTGTCTCATAGGTTGTCTCATGCATTTCATGTAATCTTAAGACGGGTTATGAGACGACTTATATAATGAATGGTCTTATTAGTTGTCTTCTATTAATTATATGACTCCTTAATTTATGAATATAAAAAAAATATTTATAAATTAAAAGACTACTAGAACTCGTACAATGATGTGAGAGTCGTCTCATACTCCTAAATTTAAGCGCATGAGGTGGTTGCTACGCGAAACTACCACCTCTTTCTCTCACCACCTTTTCTTTTTTCTATATCATCAAAAATCTTATATGCCAATACGTCCCAAACCAACCGAAATATGTCCGCTCTGTAAGCAAAACGTTCACGTGTCTGGTGGATTCCTGACAAAGAATTTTTTGGAAGCAGCAGGTCAATTTTTTGTATACTTTTGACACAATTACGAGAAGATGAAGTAAAGCAAACCGACGTGCAAGCTTTGGGAAGATCAAGATAAATGTGTTGGGGGCTTGGGGGATTCATTTCAGTAGGACAACGGAAATGAGGAGCATCTTTGACCAAACAAGCATGATGCACGTGCAATAATCGCAGAGTTGTTGACCTTGGGGTAAGATTTTTTCTGAAATAAATAATCTTGGCAAGATTGATCGAAGACTTTTCTACCACAATGTAGTATTCCTGTTTTAAGATCATTTTGCTGCGCCATAAAAACCGGAAATTAAAGATATGCGTGTGCGTCGCGAGAACAATATCATGACTGCCGGCAAGAAACGTTTCTAATTACTCGCCTCACGCAGGCCAGTGAGCCAGATCCTGCTGTATTACGCAAGTGATACCCGTATTAATCTGGATCAATTAGCTCAAACAGTACAAAAAAACTTAGGCCTGTTTTGTCAAATATAGTAATTTTCTTCCCATCCAAACTAAACATACGAAACAATAGGAGGTCAAGGAAATATAAGAAGCGTCCAAGAAAATACTAATGCCAAATGCTAACTCAACAACATTTATTTCACGTAAAATACATGACTACAAAAAGCATTATTCTTGAGTTCAAAATTTAATCAACAATTCAATGGAATACAGATACCCGCCTGATACTCTAAACAGCTCGAACCGATGGTAATACATAGCAGGACTAGTAGCTAAACAAGAAATGCTTTAGTGGACCACTATAGAACAAGAACTCAGGTCCGACCATGTTCTAGCCAGTAATAACGGTGCCTTGAGAGCATCTTTAAAAGCTCTCTAAAAACTCTCTTTAAATTAAATTAATAGAATTTAGTCTAAAAAACATCTTCAACAGCTCTCCTAAACAACTCACAGATTCATTCTCTCTCTAAACTGTTCTCATTTGTAGCTAGAAACAAGAGGAAAATTGAAGACTCCAATACTTGTATTTAGAAGGAAATTAATATTTTGTGATCTCAGATGTTGATGTGACCCAATAAAAAGTTTTTCTGATCTATTTTTGGGGAGAACTGTTGGAGGAGGTAAGAAAACTTCTTCCTAATAATTTTTGAACTGCTCCCAAAAACACTTTTTTAGGATCAATTTTTTGAAGAGCTTTTGAAGATGCTCTTAGGCTTGCACTTACATCTGCTCTTACCAACAAATCTAGTATACACTAGTCAACAACTGGACAGGTCCAACAGAACAATTTTGAAGCAATAATGGTCCACCCAAATCAAATATGACGAATCAAAGCCAACCAATGTCGTATTATGTATGTACTTGAACAAAAACATGTGGCATGCACATCGTACTCAGATGTGTGAGTGTACTTCCACCACTCTTTGTCCCCACTCTATTGGGCGGTCCTTTCGTCCTTCAAGGATTTCTTCCCTTGAAGAAAGGTGGAGAATGACAACAAAGCGGCATTGCTACGAGGGGTGATGTGATGGTGCAATGGCAACTGTGGTGAAGGCAAGCAAGCTGTTCGGTGGTGCTGCTTTGTCGACGATCGATGGTTTGTCTTCAGTTTGTGCTCAGGGTTACGACTTATGTGTGCTTGAGGATTGTATCTTCTTTGTATTTTCGTGTGTGTGTGTGTCATCATGTTTCTCTTGTTTAAAACAACTATTAGAATCATCCCTATTTAATATAATAGAATCAGGTGGGGAGTCCTCTCTCTCTCTCTCGCCCCCCCCCCCCCCCCCCCCCCGGTTGACCATAAAAAAAAGATTAAGATCTTTATGTGGTACTTAATCTTAGGCGTCACTCTCATCAAAGATAATTTAGCTAGGCGAAATTGGAATGAGAGTCATCGTGTTCTTTTTTTATTGCTCTAGTGCAAAATTGATTTGATGATTAGTTCAAGTTTATATATCTCCCCCATTAGATGTTCATCATATGTTTAATGGGTGGTTAAATGGGGTTCAGAAAGAAACTATGCATAAAGCTCTAGTTGGAGCAATCGCTTTATATTGGGCAATTTGGCTTAGTCGAAATGATATGATTTTTGACAACTCACAAGTTTACTCTTCTATGTAGGTACTCTTCAGAGCGACATATTGGATCTGTTTCTGATCACTGCTATAAAAGAAAGATGAGAGACATTGCATTTAGGATGGCTGTCGTGTTCTTGAATCAATAATGATGGAGATTTTTGCTAGAAATGACTGATGTTTTAGTAAAAGACTTTCTTTGTAAAAGATGGACTTCGGAGTTGGTTAACCCTTCATCTGTTACCACGTAGACATGTGTCGTTTCTTATATAATGTAATAATGGATAGCTACATGTATCTATCATCATAGAGACTGGAATATTAATATATATTTCCTTTTCTATAAAAACAAATGACAACCCCGTGACAGATACAAACTCATGTCGGAAGCATGGACTTTGTTTCGCTGTCGTACAAGTCAATGTACATGAATTCTGGCTGGAGTGCGGGGTGCCGGCTTTGATTCGTGCTACTCATCACCAACGCAGGCTTTCCCAAGCCACGTGCTCACACTCTCGTAATTATTACAAATCTGAAGATAGTCATACGGTCAGCAAATTTCACACAACGCTAGAATATCAGCATAAGTAACACAAAACATTAGTTTTTGTAGTTTCTTTAATTTCACATAGCACCAGATACATGATACATGTGACATAAAACACTAGTTTAACACCCATAGCGACATGAGAATAGATGAAGTGGCATCCATGTCAGAGTGCACCACATGTAAATGAAATGCACCCTCCATGTCCTTCCTACAACACATGCATGCTTATTTCTGCTTGTCAACAACCCAGGATGACTTTGCTTGAAGCCGGCCACCGCAAGCTGCACATATTAGCTCATTTTTTTTTAGAAAAAGGAATATATTAATATCCCGGCCTCTACATCGACCAATGGATGTAGCATCAAATTATTACAAAAAATGTTACAGCCCACGAAATAATAAACACGAAATTTCTATGCATTGGTTTATAACTAGAGCATGATTCTATTTGAGAAGTGCCAACAATTATTCGTGAAGATCTCCATGGCAACAGTCTCAAGATGTCTGCAAGCCATCTTCATCAGTGGGCGCTCCTCCTTCAATAAAAGGGACCAAAACCGAGCCTAATATATCCCTCTGAAGATCACCTGAAGATAAGAAGATATGTGTGATTTGTCAAACACAATATCATTATGACTTAGCCAAATTGCCCAACATAGGCTAGACACCCCACTCCAAATCACTTCTTTCATTTTTGGTTCAGTATCCCCTAACCAGTATTTGAACAAGTTGTGAAAGTTGCTTGGAGGTATAATATTAAAGAAACAAAGAGTACTCGCCATACAAACCGAGCTAAAGAACAATCGAAGAAAAGATGTTGTATACTTTCACTTAGATTACAGAAACAACACTTAGTACTTCCGTTCCAATTCCTCCTAGGTAAATTGTCTTTTGTTAGGATGACGCTAAAAGATACCACAGAAATACCTTTATCTTGAGTGGTACTTTAATTTTCTATAAGTTCATGTAAAGGCCAAGGCTTGTGTCGTTGACAACGCTTGATACATGGTTTTCACGGAGAAAAGGCCATTTTGGTTTAGGGCCCATAGAAATGAGTCCTTACCATTTGACAGTTGAATGTCTAAAACTAAGAAAACTAGCTGGTACCAAGACACTAGATTTTGGCCTGAAAGTCCTCTCCTAAATGTGATACTTAATGGGTTAGAGGAGAAAACACTTGCTACAGTTGCATTTTTTCTTCTAATGATAGGATAAAGATTGTGGAAGCGATCCATAAAGCACTCATTTCCCATCTAGATATCCTCTAAAAACCAAATTTGTTCTCCATCACCAAGATGAAGACTCCCTAAATGGATGAAATCCTTTTTTACAGTCATTAAACCTGTCCCAAAATGTGAGTCTCCTGGCATATGCTCAACCTGTTTTAGAGTCTTAGAATGCAAGTACTTACGTCTCAAAATATTCTGCCAAACACCGTTAGAATTAAACAACCTAAAAAGCCATTTGCTAATGATGCATTTATTTTGGGTCCTTAGGTTTACAATTCCCATTCCACCTTGGTCTTTTGGAGTGCACAAAATACTCCATTTAGATAGACGGTACTTCTTCTTATGACCTTCATGTTGCCAAAAAAACAAAAACAAAATCTATAGTAATCCAATTTCTCCAACACCCCTTTTGGAACAGCAAAAAAATAAAACATAAACATAGGAAGGCTACTTAGGATAGAATTGATGAGGGTCAACCATCCGCCGACTGGTAGCAATTTGCTTCCCCGATAACTTAGTCTTTTTTGAAATCTTTCCTCTAAAGAATTCCAATCTGCATTAGATAATCTCCGATGATGCATTGGAATCCTAAGATATCTAAATGGTAGAGCACCTAGCTCACACCCAAAGATATCAATGCAATCTTCTCTCGATTGTACGGCCTCCCCAACGCAAAAGAGTTCACTCTTATAAAAGTTAATTTTAAGACCAGAAAGTTGTTCAAAAATACTTAGCAAGAGTTTCAAGTTTCTGGCTTCATCTAGGTTATGATCAAGGAGCAAAATTGTATCATCTGCATATTGAAGGATGGACAGACCATCATCAACTAAGTGTGGGACAACACCGGTTAGCTGCCCATTATCCTTAGCACGCTCGATTATGATCGCCCGGAAGTCCACTGCTATGTTAAACAAAAGGGGAGATAAAGGATCACCCTGCCTAACCCCCTTTTTTGTCTGAAAAAAATGACCCATGTCATCATTCACCTTTACAGCGACACTTCCTTTCTCAATAACGAGACGAATCCATTTGCACCACTCAGGTGAAAAGCCCTTTAACCGCAACACTTGATGTAGGAACGACCACTTGACTTTGTCATAAGCTTTTTTGAAGTCTAGTTTTAAGATTATCGCAACATTTTTCTTTTTTTTTTGAATTTTGTGAAGAGCTTCATGGAGAGTGACCACCCCATCTAAAATAAAGTGGCCTGACATAAATGCTGACTGAGATTGAGAAATGTGACCTTCAATAACCTGAGCCAGTCTATTATGTAAGACCTTTGTAATGATCTTAAAACTAACATTCAAGAGACAAATGGGGCGATATTGTTGGATGCACGAAGCATCTGCCTTTTTTGGCAGCAACGTTATTATGCCGAAATTGAGATGATGTATGGGAAAATCTCCATCAAAAAAAGAGTTAAACAATTCTATTAAGTATGGCTTTATGACTTCCCAAAAGAATTGGTAAAATTCAGCTAGGAATCCATCTGGTCCAGGCGCCTTATTATGTTCCATCTGAAAAACTACCTCTTTAATTTCTTTCTCAGAAAAGGGTGCCGTGAGAAACTCATTCTCCTGCAGTGAGACTTGTGGTATATCCTCTTTGAACTCCTCATCAACGACAAGCTCATTGTCGTGTTCATGTTGATCGTTCTTTAAGCAAGGAATCAATGATGGAATCGCACCACTCTGCTCAGTCAATATGGCAGCCACTTCATTTGCTTGTGTGGCTAAAACTGGTCTTTTATGCTATACACATCATATACCCGCTGGTAAGTGAAATAAACTACAAAAACTGATGTTCGGTGGTACATGTTAATAAGCCTCTATGGCACCCCTTCTCGGGGTTACCCGTGATTACCGTACCAATCCCTAAATCAGTAGTTGGTATACACATACAAATGATATAAAGTTGATCCGACAACATTATTTAGTCCACGCAAAGATGATACACACATACAAGTTCTAAATTACAAACAAAAGGGATTGATTAAGCCAATCTGGACTAAAGAGAACATGAACAAAGCTTCGACAACTCCATAGGTAAACTAGAGCATAGGACGTGATCTACTCGTCGACTTCAATGGATTCTCCATCTTCTGCTGATTTAGACAAAATGAGGCAAGGGTGAGTATGTATGGTACTCCGTAAGCCCACCTCTAGCAAGGGTAAGGCTTAGAGTTTTGCGGAAAAGCGCTGATGCAGGGGCTCACTATAGAACCAAAAGGGTTTTCGAGTGAGGAAAGTAGTTTTATAACTTTTAGTTGGTTGGAACTGAGAGAGATTATAATCGATCCCAACAGTTTCCATCTTTTAGTTGAGCCTTCTGACACACAGTCATAATGACTCTGGCATGCCTTGCCAACACCTTTCACCAAAACACGGGTGTCTACTACACCCACTCACACATCAAGGGTTTATTGTTGCTAATATCAATAGCCCAATGATTTGGTGTGTCATGACCAGTGACAACGGACATCCAAATGATTTATTAATAACTCTGTAGAGCTTAATATGTTGTACCCACAGGCTATGTGCTCTTGCGCGCGGAGACACATAATGTTCCCATTTCACCCAGGCACGCCCACGAGCCCAGCACAGATCTCAAGGGTTCTACAACTATGACACACGGTCATATTGCCATTCACCATATATTCTTGCCAAGTACTGAACTTATCACCACTTGCACCAAAACCAACCCCTGAGTCCGTTCCTACTTCGTCGGGTGACACTTCCTTGCTACGTAACCCAGGTTCCCCGTTAGTCCTATCCATACAGGTTTTGTGGTCACACTGAAAATATCACCAAGTTGAGGTCTTGTTAATCGGTTCCTATGCGGCAGGGCGAGCACTTGCCCATGATAGGTGGACCCACACCAAAGACACCATCACCGAGTACTCTGTACCAGTACTAAGGAGTCTCGCCCATGGCCAAGGACATCCCACCCAACTTCACCTTCACACCGTTGGTCTATCACCCACCCATATCGTACTATACGTACACCACCAAACATGTTTTCACACATTTTATAAATCTTGGTAGTGTAAGCACAAGTCCTAAGTGTATACTAGCAAGGATGGTGTTACCATTAGCAATGCTAATAATAACTTCCTAGGGTTATCAAGGCAGTGGAATAACAATTATGGCTAATCAAGGATCTAACATTCATATCTTATATAGGCGATAAGAATGCTAGTTTTCACACAAGTGGCTTTAACTAAGCAATGATAAAGTGACAAGAAATAATGCATATATAGAAGTAGGCTCTAGGTTGGGTGCAGCTTTGCAATCATAGGATCAATCATGATCAAGAAATAAGTAGAGCTTGCCTCAAAACACTATCCTTCTTGACTAGTCTTTGCATTCTAGGTCGTCGAGTCCTTCCTTGCGTCTTGTGTCTCGGGCTCTTACATCGATCTCGGGTCTTCTGGTGCTTCCTTGGGTCCCACATAGTCTAATGCATACAACTACGTCTTATAAATAAACTATTGTGAAAGAAAACAAAAATAACAAGAAATAAACAATATTCAAATAAACTTCAAATAAATCAATCAAACAAAACTTACTATGAAATAGCGTAGGGTTTGGGCTTGTGACGGCTTATGAGGTCTTGTATAGGTGTTAGGGGCAATACTATTGGGTACTACTCACTGAGACGAACCTGTGAGCGTAAGAATCACTCAAAACAGAGCTACGGTTTAAAAGTTACAGCCTTTTAAAGGTTCCTGGGGCTTTTCTACAATTTCAATCAGTTTTAGGGACCTTTCTATAATTACTCAAAAGTTCAGAGACCTAGTTGTAAAAAGTTGGGGGTTGGAATGTAATTACAGAAAAGTTAGGGTACCTTTTTTTGTAAATTTTCTGGACTTAAATTTAATTAGGCAAGAGCTCGAGGGCTTAAGTGCAAATAGGCCAGAAAGGTTACATTGGACTAAATTATAATTATGTAAAACTATAGGGGTCTCAGTGTAACAAAATATTGGACCTAGACGTTATTTAAGATTAAGTCAATGGCTATTCTAGAAAATTATCATTATCAGGGATTTATCAATTTATTTTCATTGAAATTCTATGAACCAAGTCCATGGGGCTGTGGACCGGGAGAGGGCTCGGTCTATAAGTTCATCGTGGACCCGTAAGCTATGAGATGTCGATCGCTAGATGTGTAGTCTGGATTTTATGAGATTCAAAGGGTATCCACCTTTTAATCCTGATCGTTCGTCGGCAAATGTGTGGTTGGGGAACACACGAGGTGGTTCGCGGCGGCCGACGCTGGCAGGGGCGGCGTCGCCATGGCCAGTCGCGACAGCGAGCTCGGTATTGCGCGCTGGAGGGCGACGCTCATCCGGGAAGGAGTCTGGGAGGTGTGCGAGGAACGCCGCGTCCAAAAGGGGGTGGCCGCGAGGGAAGAGACGGATCGGGGCGAGCTCGTGGTGCCGAGGCGAGGCGAGAAAAGGTGGAGCGGAAAGTGGGCGCTGGAGCTCATCGAGCTCGAGAAGGAAGGAGAGGATGATGTCGGTAGGTTGCAGACAGGGCCGGGGTGTCGTTTTATAGCCGAGAGAGAGGGTGGGGGCTAACGTGGGCGTGACAGATGGCGCAGGTGGAGCTGGCAGAGAGACGGCTCGGGCAGGGAGCAGTCACGTCGACTTTAGTGACCGAACGACATGCGTCAGCGGTTCACGTCGTGGTGGCGTAGTTACGTTGGTGGTTGGCACAGGGCGACCGTACGAGGCGCGGGCTATCGTTTCCGTCGGCGCACATGTGCTTCGCGCGGAGCGGGGCTGCGGAGGCAATGGCTCGCGCGCGCGCCAGCGGCTACAGCGACGAGCAGCGGGCACAGTGGGGTGAGCTGCATTCGGGTTCGAAGGCGGCAGTGTCGTCGGGCTAGTGGGAGTAATGGTGGCGAGCAGGCAGCAGGCGTCGCGCCAAGGGGCGGTGTAGACGACGCGGCTTGTCCCTGCGTGAAGGCGGTGTAGAGCGACGTGATGGCTCGAACAGACAGGGTAATGGCGGCGGGGCCGATGCCAGGGTCCAGGTGGGGTCGCGCAGCAGTGTGCGGCGATAAGTACACAGGACGACGGCGGGGACCGAGCGAGCAGCTCTGTTCGCGGGCACGCGTCGCGTCGCGGCTGGAGGAGGAAGAAGGGGCGAGCGGGCTGGAAGGCCGAGCGAGGAGAAAACGCGGTGCGAGGCCCAAGCGGGAAGAGAGGAGGGAACGGGGAGAATAGGTGGGTTGGTTGGGCCAAGGCACGCTGGGCCGGGAAAAGGAGAAAGAGGGGAGGGCGAGGCTCACGTGGAAAGTGGAGGGAGGGGGAGGATAAGAGATGGGCTGGGCCGCGAGAGAGAGAAGAGGAAAGAAATGGTCCTAACTTTCTTTTCCAAAATTTGGTTTGGGGTTCGACGTGAATTTAAAAATTAAATCAAAATGGCAACCAAGTTTCTAACAAGGCAATGCATACAGGCTAGCAAGCACTTGAGCACACACTTTAAATTGGAAAATTTCCTTCCTATTTCTAGTTTTAATTTAGTGACATTTTATTTTGAATTTTTTTGTTCAGGAGGTAAGATTTAAGAAAAGATTTTAATTGACTCTGATTTTTAATCTTAATAAATTTTTTGGATGTCACAGCCTCTCTCCATTCCTATTCAACCTAGCAGCAGATACTTTAGCCAAAATGATTAGAATGGTCCAACAAAATGATCTTATCACTGAATTAGTCCCCCAGTATATTGACCATGGGATTGTGACTGCAATATGCAGATGACACTATCATATGTCTCCAGGAGGATGCAGAGATGTCTATAAACATGAATTTAATGCTCTATCTTTATGAATCTATGTCAGGACTAAGAATTAACTTTCAAAAGAGTGAAATAATGATGATTAAACCAGACGATCAGAAGTCTCTATTTTATGCGGATCTCTTTAATTGTGCTATAGGAGAGTGGCCAATCAAGTACCTGGGTATGCCTGTGTCACACTCCAGGCTGTATGTAGTAGATTAGGTTTCAGTAGAAGGCAAACTGGATAAAAGACTAGATGGCTGGCAAGGTGGTTCCCTCACAATTGGAGGGAGAAACATACTGATTAATACAGCCTGTCTAGCATACCCATATATCATATGTCTATGTATCTTATCCCAAAAACTAACATTGAAAGGATGGATAAAATTAGAAAGAGATTCTTCTGGCAAGGAGGATCATTGAAGAAAAAGTATCACTTAGTCAAATGGAGCAAAATTTGCATGCCAAAGAAAAAAGGCGGCCTAGGTATTAAAGACCTAAGAAAGCAAAATATTAGCTTACTCTGCAAATGGTGGAGGGGCTTTGGCAGGAAATAGTAAGGAAAAAATATGTCAAGAACCAATGTATTTCTCAAATAAAGCATAGGCAGTTTGATTCCCCCGTGTGAGCTGATTTACTCGAAGTTAGAGATGTTTATCTAGCTGGAAGAACTGTTAAAGTGGGCAATGGTAACAATACTGATTTCTGGTCCGATAAATGGTGTGAAAATTTCTCCCTTCTTGAGAAATTCCTTGATCTGTATGAAATTTGTCGAGAACAAAAAATCACTGTAGCCAAGCTTGCGCAAAAAAGTTGGCATCTGACTTTTAGAAGATGGCTAAATGAATCCCAACAAGAGGACAGGAGGAAGTTGGGGGACATCATAGCTTGTATTGGGTTGTCAAACACGAAAGACTTACCTATTTGGAGTATGGAGAAGAATGGAAAGTTTACATTGAAATCTGTGTACAATCACTTCTTTGAAACGTGTGAGAATAAACCCAATTCCTGTATTTGGAAGGCAATAATCCCTCTTAAGATCAAGATTTTTATGTGGCTGGTAATGCAGGAGGCAATTTTGACAAAAGACAACCTGACTAAGAAAAAGTGGAAAGGTGATACTAGTTGTGCTTTCTGTAAAGAACAAGAGAGTGTCCAACACTTATTATTTGATTGCAATGTGAGCAGATATGTGTGGAGTATTGTCGCTATCAGGGGCGGGCCTGCCTTTAGTCAAGGGTATTCAAATGAATACCCATTATTTTTGATAAAAAATTTATATATATATATAAGATGTATATGTATAGAAAAAACAAAAATAAGTAAAATTTCTTATCTTATTATTGTTTTATCCTCTATTTAATTCACATATTACCGGTTCAAGATCATCTAATATTTAGATACGTTTGATGAATTAATAATTTAAACTATAAAAAAAACTTTTTGTCATTTCAAATTTTGAATACCCATAGTTTAGATCCTGGGCCCGCCCCTGGTCGCTATGTCTCTAGGAGCTAACTGCAGACCAGAATCGATAGAACAATATATGATTTGGATCCAGCATTTTCTTCCCTCTGGGAAGAAGTTTCACTTTGTTGGCCTATCAACGATTTGCTCAGCTGTATGGAAACTTAGAAACAAAATGTGATTTGAGAAAAAAATAATCCACTCTCCCTCTGAGATTGTGGGTTATGCTTGTGTTTTTCTTATATACTGGGCATGTTTGCAGAAGGAAGGTGACAAGCAAAGCCTAGAAGCAGGCGCAAAGATCCTACAACGGAATGCCACGGCTGTACATCCAAGACGGGGAGAGGATGGAGGACGCAGGGCGCGTCCCTTGCTAGCGATCAAATAAGCTTGAGAACACCCGGCGATCTCAGAAGGAGAGTGTTCTGCTGAATTTGAATGAAATTGGTTGATCCGAGTTTGATAGCCGAACTATAAGGCTTGTAATTGGGTGTTAATAGTCTGGAGTAGTTGATAGTTGCTTTGGACTTGGCCTGGGAGAGGCGAGTCAGGAGCTGTTCTGAATCTTTTTCGTCTTTTACTTTTCTGTAAACTTTCAAACTGTTGTAATTTCGTTGCTCTAAGTAATGAAATTCCAGGGGGGGGGGGGGGGGGGGGATATGCCTCTAAACCTGGTGTTTTGTGAAATTTTCTCTTTTATGATTTTGCTTAATAAATGAATAATCTCAATGGCAATCTGCATGAGGTAGATACATGTCATCAAATTTTATTCACAAACAAAATAAAGAGGGGAGAACAGCATTGGTCTTAGAATGGCGTGAATACTTATTTTTTCTTTGCGGAAGAATGGTACGATGAAATAGTTAAATATACAATCAATATTTATGACTCAGATAGCCAGCTACAATTGTTTAACCACGTATTATGCGGGTGTTTCTTCGTCATACTCTTCCCTACCCACCCTATTTTCTTGAGGCTTCCTGTGGCCTTTGTCATCTAGTGCATCTTCCACTTTATTCACCTCACCAGATGGTTCAACCATAAACTCTTTTCTTTTAGCCCACAGTACACTGTAAAGTCCTCCAATAAGAAGGATTCCACCTAAAATACTGCCAAGAAAACAAAAAATGCACGAAGATGATCAGTAATTAGAATATCTATGCAAATCTTCTCCTTGCATTATAGTAATGTAAAGTTACCTTCCAAGGTGAATAATCTCTCCCAAGAAGGAGGAGGTAAATATTGTGAAGACGAAGCAGAGTGGGAACCAAATAGCAAGGAAGACGGGGCCTTTCATCTCCATGCACCATACTTGTAGATAGTTTAATACCCCAGTAACTACGAATCCCTGATCCAATGATTTGAACAAGAAACAATACAGCTCCTTATGATTATATTTTTCAAGCATCAAAGTTGCTATCATATGTTAATTCTTCTGTTCAAGAAAAGAAAGTTGCCAATGGTTCAAACAAATTAACAATATACAAAGAAATAAAAGGAAGCCAAATCTGTTTTATTCACATGGTACAAGATGGCGACCAAGGTAATGTCTAGCTTGAGCTTCCATCTTGACATATCTCTCTCGGCAATGGCTGCCACGACAAACGTCTGCGCTGTGCTGAAAAGGGACTGTGAAACAGTCACAAGCATCTTGTTCGGGTATTCCTTGAGCAGTGCAGACTGGACACAACGGATGCACATGTGTAAATCGGTTCAGAATACAAACTTGGTTGCGTACGTACAATTAAGCTGCATAAAACTTAGTTTCAGCCAGCACAAACCTGAAAGACAATCCAAAGAGACCATGCCATATCACCCATGAGCTTCAGGAATGTCCCTTTGATCCATGTCACATGCCCAGTAACATCTGAGGAAGCATGACCAGTGTGGAAGGTGTTGGATAAATTAGCACTTTTAATTTTATATTAATCCAGATATAAATCATAAGTATGATTAACAAATTATAGGATAAATTAGACAAGTCTACGCAAAATCTAGACACGTCTATAAAAGCAGTCAACATCACAGCATCTAACATACTATCCACAACTATCATAGATAAATAGATCACGATAGTTAGTATGAAAGACCTAGTTTGAGATGAGAGTACGTACGTTTCCTTCTGAATAGGATAGACTAGGCGGCGACGACGTGCAACACCGTCACGTTATTGGCGATGACGGGTGAGACTGACTCGACAACGAGGAAGACGAGCCGTGGCGATGAGCTTGACGAAGATGAGGAAGCGATCGAGCAGTCGCGCAGAGCACTTCCTAAAAAACTTATTCGACCTCTCCCGGTGCAGGATCACAGAGGACGACCGTTCCGGAGACCTGCTCTCTCATTCGCCGGTGCACGCCGATGATCAGGATGAAGAAGTCTTGGCGGCGCAACAGTAGCGAGAGGTAAAACCCTAGACGATTACGTGTCTGATTTGCGGCGGTACCCGCACGTACTTATAGGGGAAACCGCTAGGATTGAACATCCCGCAACACAGTCGGTTTCCATATTCAAATATATGGAACATGCAGCAAAAAGAAAGTACAAAAGAAAGTCGCGCCATCGCAAGACAAGGGACTGAATTTCGGCGGACCATTCATGCAGGTGATACGCGGACGCGCCCATCGCACACGCTACACCCCGCCCCGCCCGGCCCGACGAGGCGAGCACGCGCGTGTGTTCTTCCTTTTTCCCATCCACATACTTGCAAGAGATGATAGAGCAACCAACCTTATAAGTGGGACTCCCTCCACTTCCACTAACAATGTGATATCACTAAACCTTTGCACTCCCACCACTCATGAATGGGCCTTTGAGATTTTTCTAGGAATTACTGAAATACTAATGGGCCAAGCCCATATAATTCTAACAATCCCCCACCAGATCTTAAAGTTCCAGCTAGACTTTGTCTCATCCCACTGTTGTTTAATATACCAGTGTTATCAGTGGAGACTGTTAAGTTGAACTTCCACCTAGAACAATAAGCTACGCGCATTCACAACTTGAACAACGGACTATGTCTTGAATTGCAAGTTTTGTGCAAACAAGTTTCACTTACTATCATACCTATACTAGACCTCCAGTAGGCTTCTCCGAGGGTGGAGCATATAGATCATATTCCCTTGGTTTTTCATGAGTTTAATGGAGATCACTCAAATCTCATAGATTGCGACCTTACAACAATCGGGCTCATATAGGTATATTCATTCAAGAATGTTCTGTAGGACAATATCTTTGCTATTTAAAGCCAACTGTATATATTAAGGCAACAACCAACCTGCCATACAGATATCGAGAGTAATGCATCACTTATTGAATGGGTTATAAAAAGGTTACTCTCATGCTAACCAATAGCTCGTTCTTCCCAGGTCCTACTTCACGGGATCTCCGATCACATAGGTTGGGTTACCACTATGGAATAGCACATATGGGTCTCATACCCATCTCCTTCGATGCACTATCTATCACATTACGTGATAGCCCCTTGGTGAATTGATCTGTCAGATTCTCACCAGTTGAAATATATTCTAATGATATGACTCCAGAGTTTCTCATTTTCCTGACAGACTTCAAACGTCTGTTAATATGTCTTGATGACTTCATATTGTCCTTAGAATTGTTCACTTTGACTATCATAGTTTGATTGTTATAATTCATGAGGATTGTCAGCACAGGTTTCTCGATAATAGGCAAGTCCATCAAAAGCTCACGTAGCCAATCAGCCTCAACTATAGCTGTATCCAGTACGGTAAACTCTGCTTCCATGGTAGATCAAAGATGGTCTGTTTGCATGATCTCTATAAAATAGCAGCACCACTAAGAGTAAATGCATATCCACTCGTGGCATATAGCTCATCAGCATCAAATATCCAATTAGAATGACTATAGTCCACTAGTACTGTTGGATATCCAGAATAATGAATTTCATAATCTATAGTACCAACTAAGTAGTGCAGTACCCGCTCAAGCGCACGCCAATGATCATCTTCCGGACAAGAGGTAAACCGGCTCAGTTTGCTCACAACAAACGAGATATCAGGCCTAGTAGCACTAGCTAAATACATAAGTGATCCAATGATCTGAGAATATCTTAATTTGTCTCTACCAATTCTCTTATTCTTTCGAAGGATCAAGCTAGGATCATAAGGTGTTAGAGAAGGCTTGTTGTCCTTGTAACCAAAATGCCTTGAGAGCTTCTCAACATAATAAGATTGCGTAAGAGTAATCCCATTCTTTCCTTTGATTAGCTTGATGTTCAAGATAACATCAGCCTCATCCAGATCCTTCATATCAAAGCTTTGGTAAAAAAAAAGTTTTGACCTCAGTGATCACATCAAGATTTGTTCCAAAGATAAGTATGTCATCAACATATAAATACAGTATAACTTACTAATCCCCACTATGGCGGTAGTATACACATCTATCAGCCTCATTGACTGAAAAGCCTGCTGCTAGAAGTGTTGAATCAAATTTCTCATGTCACTGCTTAGGAGCTTGTTTCAGACCATACAAAGACTTCAACAACTTACACACCTTGTCTTCTTGACCCTTTATTACAAACCTATCAGACTGATCCATGTAGATTTCCTCATCCAACTCTCCATTAAGGAAAGTTGTCTTAACGTCCATCTGATGAACGATAAGACAATGTGAGGCAGCCAGAGCAAGTAATACACGAATAGTGGTCAATCTAACAACAGGTGAATAAGTATCAAAGAAGTCTTCGCCTTCTTTCTGGGTATAACCCTTGGCCACAAGCCGAGCCTTATACTTGTCAATGGTACCATCAGGCTTAAGCTTTTTCTTGAACACCCACTTGCAACTCACAGGTTTGCAACCATATGGTCTATCAACATCTTTCCAAGTTCCATTAGAAACAATGGAGTCCATCTGACTATGGACAACTTCTTTCCAGTCATCTGTATCAGGAGATGCATATGCCTCTGAAATGATTTTAGGAGTGTCATCCATAAGATAAACTATGAAATTATCACCAAAAGACTTTGTAGTCCTTTGTCTCTTACGCCTCCTAGGAGTTTCACTATCAATCTCCTCATGGATTGGTTCAAGAGTTTGTTCAGCATGACCAGCAAATGCACTAGGTTCAGGAGTTGCCTAAGCAATCACATCAGAAGATAATCTAGACATGCTATGTAAATCTTTCATAGAAAATATATTCTCAAAGAAAGTAACATCACGAGACTCCATTAATGAATTAACACAAACATCAGACACCTCTAATTTAACCACTAAAAATCTATAGGCAATGCTATGATGAGCATATTCAAGAAATATACAATCCACAGCTTTAGGTCCCAACTTATGCTGTTTGTTAATTGGCACGTTAACTTTGCCCAAAGAACTCCATGTGCGTAAGTAAGAGAGTGATGGCTTTCTACCAATTCATTCCTCATATGGCGTCTTCTCCATATTCTTTATGGAAACTCTATTTAGAACATGACATGATGTCAATAAAGCCTCCCTCTATCATGTCTTAGATAATCCAGCCGTGTTCAACATGGAATTAATCAAGTCAGTCAAGGTGTGATTCTTTCTTTCGGCAACCCTGTTTGATTGGGACGAATAGGGAGGCGTCCTCTCATGTATCATACCATGTTCCGCACAGAAGAAGTAAAACTCATTTGAGAAATATTCACCATCACGGTCAGACCTAATTTTTTGATCTTTTTCTCTAGTTGAGTTTCAACTTCAGCCTTATAAATTTTAAAGTAGTTTAGAGCCTCATCTTTCATTTTTAACAAATAAACATACCAATATTTAGTCGCATCATCAATCAAAGTCATGAAATATCTTTTTCCACCCCCAGTCAATATACCATTTATTTCACAAAGATCTGAATGTATAAATTCTAGCGGTGCTAAATGTCTCTCCTCTGCAACCTTGTGAGGCTTTTGAGATTGCTTAGATTGCACACAACTTGAGCACTTAGAACCTTTGACAATGGAAAAATTTGGAATTAAATTAAAGCTGAAAAGTTGAGACATAGAACCAAAATTTAGATGACATAAACGTGAATGCCAAACACTATCATCGCTCACATTAACACCATCACAAATATAGTTCAAAGACTTATTACAATAATCTAAAAGGGAAAAGCAGAACAAGCCTCCGCACTCATAGCTTTTACTAATAAATTGTGCACTCTTAGACACGACAACTTTATTCGATTCAAGCACTACCTTAAAATCATTCCTACACAAAAGGGAGCCACTAACGAGATTCTTCTTGATAGAAGGGACATGTTGTACGTTCTTTAATTGAACAATCTTCTCTAAAGTAAATTTCAGCTCGACCATACCAACACCATGAACAGAAGCATGTGACTTATTCTCCATTAGAATGGAGGAATCTCGGACGACCTGGTAAGAAGTAAACAAAGAAGCATTAGCACACACATGAACATTAGCACCAGTATCAAGCCACCAACTAGTAGATGGTCACCATGTTCATAGACTTCTGCTATGAGGACTTTCTTCCTTTGCGTTCTGGACACTTCTTTGCCTAATGCTCATTGAAATCGCAAATAAAGCATGCTCCTTTCTCCTTGTTCTTCTTCTTCAAGGTAGTGGTCTACTTAGGTTTATTGTTCTTGCCCTTGCCCTTACCACCTCTACCATAAGACTATTGTGGATAATGCACCATATTGGCACTAGTGTGTCCCTCATTAGCTTTAGAACGTCCATCCTTCTTATGAGCTTTCTCCTCAATATCAAGAGATGCGATCAAATCTGAGACAGATATGTTTGTTTTCTTATGTTTAAGAGTAGTGGCAAAATCCCTCCAAGATGGTGGCAATTTGGCAATAATGCCACCAGCTACAAGCTTCTTAGGTACGACGATCTTAAGCAATTCGAGTTCCTTCACAATGCATTTTATATCATGAGCCTGAGCGATAGCAGATTTATCATCTACCATCTTATAATTATGGTACTGCTCAATGACATACAACTCAGCGCCAACATCTGAACCACCATAATCAGCTATCAGAGCGTCTCACATATTCTTTACAACTGTATGACGGATGTAGACATCCTAAAAACAATATATCAAAACTCCAATAACAACGCCCAAGAATATTATGTTGGCTTTGTTATAGGCCTTTTTCTGATCTTCAGTGAGATCGCCTATAGGTTTGTCAGAGGACACCCAGAACACATTCATGGTAGTAAGTCACAGAGTGACTTTTACTTGCCATCTCTTGAAATGCACGCCAGTAAATTTTTCTAGCCTTAGTGCATCGACAAATCTAGCCATAAAACTAAAGTGTCTTAGTAAGGTTTTTAGATTATTAGATAAATTAGCACTTTTAATTTTATATTAATCCAGAAATAAATCATAAGCATGATTAACAAATTGCAGGATAAATTAGATAAGTCTACGCAAGATCTATATAGGTCTATAAAGGCAGTCAACATCATAGCATCTACTATACTATCCACAACTATCATAGATCACGATAGCTAGTATAGAATACATAGTTTAAGATGAGAGTACGTACGTTTCCTTCTGGACAGGGTAGAGTAGGCGGTGATGACGTGCAGCACCATCACGTTGTTGGCGATGGCGGATGAGACCGACTCGATGACGAAAAAGACGAGCCGTGGCGACGAGCTTGACGAAGACGAGAAAGCGATCGAGCAGTCACGTAGAGCGCTTTCCAAAAACCTTATTCACCCTCTCCCGGTACAGGAACACAGAGGATGACGGTTCCAAAGACCTGCTCTCCCGTTCGCCGGTGCACGCCGACGATCGGGATGAAGAAGTCTTGGCGGCGTAACAGTATCGAGAGGTAAAAACCTAGGCGATTATACGGTATGGTTTACAGTGATACCCACACGTATTTATAGGAGAAACCGCTAGGGTCGCCCCGTCCCATCCCGCCCGGCGAGGCGAGTGCGCATGTGTATTCTTCCTTTCTCTTATTCACACACTTGCAAGAGATGCTAAAGCAACCAACCTTATAAGTTAGACTCACTCCACCTCTACTAGCAATATGAGACTAAAACTTTGCACTGCCACCACTCATAAATGGGCCTTTAAAATTTTGTAAGGAATTATTAAAATATTAATAAATCAAACCCATATAATTCCAGCAGAAGGCACGGTGGTGGTTTAGATGACTAAAGGGTGGTCCAACAAAGAAGGCGATCATGAAAACTCCTGCAAGGCAGAGCACTATACCGGTTACCTTGGCTATGCCAGAGGAGCTCCGCAGCTTTACCACCTCCATCCTGCAAACCATGCAATTAAGAATCCAAGAATGCTTACATTTTCTTTGACACTAGTTAGTAATCGATGGGTTTGAATTAGGAAGAAAGTCCACCCTTCATCCCTCAATAATCCTGCAGTTTATTTGCTATTCTCAAGTCTCAACACATGTTTGGATCAGTTTATGTCCTCCATTTTGTAATGCCAGCGAAATAGAAAACAGGCCGGTTTTGTAGCTGGTGATGGCGGCCATGTATAGTCCATGGCTGCCAGGAGGTGGTTCGGCCGGTTCCTCCATTAGGCAAATTGGACAGATGTCAGCAACATGACAGACCTAAATTCAACGGAGGAACAAAAGCCAGACCTTATTTCAAAAGCTAGAGATGGAAATAAAACACATGTAAAGTGAAGGGACAAAAGGTGGACTAAATAATTTCCAATTTATCAATCGGCATCGTAGTAATAGCTTACCTTAATAGAAAGGCCAAACAAAAGGTGACAACTGGTAATCAAGTTATAGTTGCCAGGCATCAAATTATATTTATAGTTAATAATTGGTGAGTTGCATTGGATACCTTTCCCGAACAATCGCAATAGGCAGCAACAAGAGAGATGCAGCTGCTTGGCTGTAGAAAACAAAGACGAAAGTATTGAACCACTGGTTGAATGCGGCCTTGATGATGACGAACATGCTGGTGTAGATGACTTGTATGATGATTGCTACGATGTAAGGCTTGGCGTTCATCTCGATTAAATCTGCCGCAACTTTGTACCAGTAAGCTTCACTAAGCTAGATCTGCAAGAACTAAGAGTGAGATGAACATACAGGCATCACACACTTATAGGGAAAAAATGCTAGCACACATACAAAAATACGAACATTATTCTTTCAGAAATTTTTGGAGGGGAGGGGAGGATGAGAGAGGAAGCTGAACGGGAGGAGAACGGAGAGGGTATGACCTTGCTGGGGAATGCCAACCGACGGGCTTCGAAATAGATGCTAGCTGGTGGCCGGATATATATGATGAAGAAACACTAGGGGAGAGGGCAAGAAAATGCAAATGCAATACTTACTCTTTGAGAGGCGCATGTCCAAATAATCAGTGCAAAGGCTGCAACACTGAACGTCTTATTGTCTATTCGCTTTGCCCTCCTTTCCCACTTGTTTGACTTGTACTATGGCCGGTTACAAGTTGCTTATACATATTATAAAAAAGTAATCTACGGGAAACTTAAAAATCAAGTCTGTTCCGTCACCTATAGGTGGATTATATCAATGAAGAAGACATAGTACATATGAAAGACTAATGCATGTATATTAATTAGGGTTAGACGTACAGAGGATATTTGAAATAGTAAATGAAACATGTCTATAGATGGATTATATCAAAAATGTCATGTTAAATAAAGATATTTAAAACAGTAAATGAAATAAGTTTTCTCAATGCAAAGTTTCATATTACATTTTCATAGCCTGAAATATCATTTAAATGCTACATCTAATTGATCTATTATAATCTATAAAATATGTAGAGATGAACAAATTCTTTTCGGTGGAGATTTGATTCTAGTTTCATAGTTTACGTAACTATGTATACAAGGTTTCATCCTTATAAAACTTAACTTCTCTTTTCCATCACAAATTTTATGTCACGTCATTGTTTTTCCTTATATAGCATGTCATTTAATAAGTTTAAAACTCATAAAAAACTTAGATTGAAACTGGCCTTAGAGGCTTGGTCCGAAACCAACCGAGATATGTCCAGCAACGTTGCTGCTCTCTAAGCAAAACGTTCGCCTGTCTGGTGGATTCCTAACAACGAATTTTTTGGAAGCAGCAGGTCAATTTTTTGGATCCCTTTTGACACAATGACGAGGAGATGAAGTAAAGCAAACCGACGTGCAAGCGTTGGGAAAATCTAAGATCAATGAATTGGGGGCTTGGGGGATTCATTTCAGTAGGACAACGGAAATGAGGAGCATCTTTGACCAAACAAGCATGATGCACGTGCCAATAATCGCAGAGTTGTTAATCTTGGGGTAAGATTTTTTCTGAAATAAATAATCTTGGCAAGATTGATCGAAGACTTTTCCACCACAATGTACTACTCCTGTTTTAAGATCATTTTGCTACGCCATAAAAACTAGAAATTAAAGAGATGCGTGTGCGTCACGAGAACAATATCATGACTGCCGGCAAGAAACGTTTCTAATTACTCGCCTCATGCAGTTCAGTGAGCCAGATCCTGCTGTTACGCAAGTGAACCCGTATTAATCTGGCTCAATTAGCTCAAACAGTAAAAAAACTTAAGACCTGTTTTGTCGAATATAGTAATTTTCTTCCCATCCAAGCTAAAACATACGAAACAATAGGAGGTCAAGGAAATATGAGAAGCGTCCAAGAAAATACTAATGCAAAATGCTAACTCAACAACATTTATTTCACGCAAGATACATGACTACAAAAAGTATTATTCTTGAGTTCAAAATTTAATCAACAATTCAATGGTATACAGATACCCGCCTGATACTCTAAACAGCTCGAACCGATGGTAATACATAGCAGAACTAGTAGCTAAACAAGAAATGCTTTAGTGGACCACTATAGAACAAGAACTCAGGTCCAACCGTGTTCTATCCAGTAATAACGGTGCCTTTAGGCTTGCACTTACATCTGCTCTTACCAACAAATCCAAGTATACACTAGTCAACAACTGGACGGGTCCAACAGAACAATTTTCAAGCAATATTGGTCGACCCAAATCAAATATGACGAATCAAAGCCAACCAATGTCGTATTATGTATGTACTTGAACAAAAACATGTAGCATGCACATTGTACTCAGATGTGTTGGCTATGTTTTCATTAACCAAGAACCTTCTTGACTTCCTGAACGAACTGTGCTCTCTGAGAGGGGTCCATCTGGATAAGTATACGAAGGAGAAAACATGAAATGACAATGATTGTGCAAAAAATGTAGGTATAAGAACAAAAACTGTAAGATACTGTTATTATATATAGAGAGGGATGCTAGAAATATGCAACCAAAATAGGAATTCTTATAGGTTAAAGGCAGCACAGCACCAGCTGTACCACAGCATGAGCAAGTTAACTTAAAATAGAAAAGGGAAAGATGCTTACCTTATCTAATAGTGTAGCAAGACCCTGTGAAAATGCTTGTAGATCTGAACTAGAGCCTGCAAGTTCGGAAAGTGATTGAGACACCTTTTGAGCCTTTAGCTCTTTGATATACACCTTATAGTTTTCAGGATTGTCCTTCCAGGCAACAAATGCATCATCGTCATCCCACTCAGTGCTTCCTGTTTCTGCTTGAGAAGCCAAGTACCATTTCTTGATCAGCTCAATTGCTGATTGGTGAGTAAAGTGTTCACCTGCTACTCTCCTAATTTCTTTTGCAAGAACATCCTCAGAGATCCTCCTCCGTAATCTCTTGTAGAAGAAAGAACGTGATTCTTCCCAATCAACAACTTTCCTAATCACACCTTTAGCAGCCATTCTGAGGGAAGTATCATGCAACTCAGCAAACCGTACTGCAATCTGAGTATACAAAGGCATCAACTGTTTTGTACGAGCCTCTATACTCTTCTGAAGGGATGTTGGGTCAGATGAATTTCCATTTCCAAGCTTTGCACCTTGGAGTTTTGCTTTCAAATTTATCAACTCTGGGTCAAGCCTACCCATACAGTCTTGGAGTTCCTCCGACCTGAACTTGATTTCAATTAACCCTTGAGGTTCAAGAACATTGCCTTTTGCTGTCCTCTCAGCATAACACTCAATGCGGTCCGGATTTATTTTGCTATCAACTACGACCCAAGCTCCTCCACGTAGCTCTCCAGCCATGGGAATATAGACAAATGCTGGCTGATTATATGTCCTAAGGTTCTCGACAATTGTTGACCCAGCCTGAAGAATTCCTTCAAACAAATCTCTTTGTCCACCAGAGAAGCCTCTCCAGTTAGCAAGGATGAACAAAGGTAATCCTTCACGGTTGAAGTCCAACAATGCCTGAGCTGTCTTGGTTGCTGAATCTGGGAACCACACTTGTCCAGCCCGAGGAACAGATCTCTCATGAGAATCAAGCTGGCCTGGATCAGCAGGGACAAGCTGCATCATGGTCTGTGTCTCCACAGCAATCACACCAACTGGTATCCCTCCAAGCTTTGCCCTGCCAGTAACAACCGTTTTAGCCCATCCTTCAAATGTCTCCACAAAGCTGTCTTTGTCGAACATACCACCCAACCATTGCCCTTGACCGTCATCAACACCGCGGATAGCTGCACGAGGATCACATGTGTTCTCAGGGATATATGCAACAGGTCTGTTCGGTGGGTCCAAAGGATTAGTAATAGGAAGAGCTCCGCCTATGTTTGCAGGAACATAACTGAGCCACTTCAATATGCTAGAAATGCCTTCAAGGTCATCTGAAACAGTCAGGTGGACAACACCATTAGTCGCCATGATCTTGGGACCACCCAACTGCATATGGGAGCTGTACACTTCCCGCCCGAGAAGCTTGTTCAAGGCAGAATACCCTGTCAAAATAATAGGCTGGTCGAGACGCTGTATGCATCGTATACCAAGTCGAGCAAGATAAGCTCCTATTCCAACAGTGCGTCCAGTCACGAATGTAAGTGTAAATGTCTCCTCATATGCCCTAGAATAAGCACTGGCGATAGCAGCACTTCCATGTATATTCTCCACACCAAGCCCATCCTCCTTGCCCACAACAGAGTCAATAATCCACCTAACCTCACCACTATCTAACTGCAGCTTATGTGCTATAACAGAAGAGGCAATACGAGAATAGTCTTCGTCAGTCAGATAAATGTACTGAAACCCACGTTCAGGGCTGCTTTCATCGGACCAACCAACACGGAAGCAAGATTTCACCTCATCCGCTATGCCAATCCTAGCCCCAGAATTTGCAGCCAGGTATATAAGAGGAAGCTTCTTTTCACAAGCTAGGTTGGTAACAGCTTCAAAAAATGCATCTTCCCTTGGACCAAATGATCCAGCCCTGAAAGTAATATCATTTGCTACGACAATAATCTGCCTGCCATTGGGGAATTCAGGTGTTGACATCTCCAAGATCCAAGCTACCATACCAATGTCATTCAGGCCGGCAGGACGCTCCATGGGAATTATAGAAGTGCCCCAAGACCCATGCTTGTCAGCAAACACCAGCTCTGTTGCTTTAACATAGGATTGGCTATTTCTACTGCCTTCAGCAATACTAGAAGAATTGGAGAGCCATGACTTTTGCAATGCAGTTTCAAATGCCTACAATTTTTAACCCAAATATCAGCAATAGAATAAGTCTACCAACTGTATATATGCATGTATTGAAGAGATGAGGGAGACTAACTCACCAGTGGGAAATCATAACAATATGTAGTTCTGTTGTTCCTAGCAGAGCAGCGCTTTAGATCAATAACATTCAAAGGCTGATAGGGGTTATTCAGCGGAAAACCATGCAGAGGACCATCTGATGACGTGGTAGAATGATATATTAATTTTTGTGATTCTGTGTCTTCCACTTCCCGGTAGATCTAAAAACATTAGAAATGACAATGTGCATCAGGATACAATTAGTAAATAGCAGTTGAGCACGACTAAAGAACACTAACAATTGAGCATAGCTGAAGAACACTACTTTTAAATACAAGAATCAAATAACGCATCTTTTTAGGTGCATCATACAAAATAAGAGCACACTTGGGAAAACTTACATCCACGGTGCATGTGTGACTAGTAACATTGGTAGTTACAACTCTCCAGGCACCATTGGCAGGACCATCACAGGCCAATCTGAGTTTCACCTCCCACTGGCACACAGAAAGATGATGCATCCGTGCACCAACAAGTTCATGTATCTTCAGAGCCATTGCTTTTAAAAGCGAGCATGCAGTAGCTTCATCTTGACCAACATCAACAATTGTGCTCCTGAGTAACAATGCCAACGTCATACGATGCGCACATATATTTAACCCCCCATCCAAATACATTAGGAGGCCTTTTTCCTACTCCCAGGAGTAGCTACTCCCATGTGTATATCTCACAATCTAGAGAGTATCATTACATACTTGAGGTTTATAAATTAAGTATGTAGTCATACTAGAGGGTATGTGGACATACTCACTTTTTTTTTGTTGAGATACATGAAGTATGAAGACATACTCACTTTTATATAGTAGTAAATACGATATATGTTCATATGCTTATAACTTAAAGACCCTTTCAAAAATTTTATGGTTATCACTCTCAAAAATCTTATTTTAAGTATGTGTACATACTCAAAATGAAAAATGGGTATGAACACATACCCAAGGTGGATTTTTCAACATGGGAGTAACTACACTTGGGAATAGAATGGATTTTCCTATATATATATATGCACACTTACCCTGAAACTGGAATGAAGTCAAGAAGCTTTTGTTCTTTCAATACACACAGATACATGTGGGTATAACCTGTTCTAATAGCATGAAGCTCCAGTTCTTCTATAGCAGTCATCAGCGACCGTAAAATGCTATTCGATGTATATGACAAAGATTCCTCAGAGCCTCCTACTTCAAAGTCACCAATCTGGGACGATGTAAACTTGTTGCTTGTATTAGGTTGCCTGACAATAGTTCGGAAAAAAACTCTATGCAGCATCTTGGGGTTTTCCGTATTTCTTAGTGTGTAGATATGCCATTGACGATCACGTGATGGAGTATACTTAGTATCATTATATCCTTTCACATTCAACTTTTCCTGTATTTCAATAAGAAAATAAGTAGAAAAGGTGAGGAAACTTAGCAAAGTGTAAGAATACAATTGTTGCAAAATCACATGTAGTTATTTTAACAAACATACCAATTCAAGAAGTGCAGAGAGAGGAGGCTCCACATGTTGGAGAAGCCTCTCTTCTACATAACCAAGCTTTTCGTCTGACCAGACAAATGTGTGGCGCATTGGCATGTTCACATCATCTCTTTGAACAATGCAACTTATAACCTTCAGACCAGTAGCATGGAGATCCTTTGTGACATCACCTTGTTTTAGTATCCTTGAAAGTTCATCCATCCGCTGTTGAGCTTGATCATCACTGCAGAAAAAAGATGGAATCAGTTACTAAAAACTATTCCACATCAGAAACAACAGATAAAAATTCCTTTGGGCCTAATATTGCACTTGACATACCTATTTTTGCTTATATTCTTCTCTTTATCAGCATGTAATAAGGCAATATGCATCATGTTACCCTCAGTGCTGGGGTAGTGTGCTACATCCCTTAGTGCAGCTCCAACGGCTATTGGCAGATATTCAAGTGACTTAAGAATGACCATGGCACCCCATCTCCTCCCACCTTGAATGCCCCCTTGTCTATTTCTTAAATCAACAAGCTCTTCAGAGAATTCCCATGAAGCAATTGCACCGGATTCTTTCCATTTCATTTGGATACTATCCATGACAAGATGCGGCTGAAAAAATATAATTTGCAAATGAGCCAGCATATTATGCAGTAATGTCAAGTAATGATGAGCATAACATTCCCTAAATTTTCTTTTTGTGAAATGAAAAAGGAGTATCACATTTTGGTTACAAAAGGGAGTATCATATTTTACTGAAAAAGTTTGTAGCTTATGCAAACCAGATATGCACAGTGTAAGTGTAAAAGAAAGAATACTTGATCCCTCTGCTACCTGATATAATCGAGAAATGTATGTTTCAATCACTTTCTCCTGAACAGTTGGATCGCTGACATCAAACAAAGAAATAAGTGCATCTTCAACAGGAAGTGGGGCCGTAACTAAATCTTCCATGCTGTCCATAACAGTCGTTTCTCCCTTATGCATCCCCAGCTCTGAAAGGCTTCTTGCAATACTTGCACGGAGTTCACTTAGTTTGGTTTGTTCAAGAAGTTCACTTGCTTTAAGGGCCAACTGTGTTTATGAAATTCATTAGACTAAAAAAACGTAATTGAAAGACATGTGCTTTTCAGTTCACTGCCAGTACCTTGTAATATCTTTTATGATTGAGAGAAGAAAAGCGAATCAACAAATCCCTGTATGCAGCAGGGTTTGGATAGACCAGCTTCTCCATTAGCGCTGTTATAAGCTTAGCTTTGTTCCTCACACCCTATGAATAAAATCACGCTATCAATAACAGGATGCTTCAGTAATCATTTGCACACAAAGAATTCTCTCAAGACATTTACCTGGTGAGACAACACAATGTCTACAACCTTCTGCAGGTCCTTACTGTGTTGATGGCGCAGGCTTTCAATTACATCAGACTGACATGGAATAATCAAACAAAATGTTAGTCAAATTGTTTCTAACGAGTTCCATTTTAAACCATGTAAAAGTTCTTGATTACATGTTTCCACAAGATTATTTCATATAATCTATAATATCTGTACTGCCTATGTCAATGTGCTTCTAGCTTATCATTTAATACAACAATGATTTTTTTTTCTTAAACTTTGCTTATCTGTTCAGGTGAGTACATGAGATAACCTGAATGCCATCACTGAAAAGTTCTTCCACAGAAAGATACTCCTCAAAAAGGGACTTGACGACAAAATGAGCATGGTTTTCCCTCCCACCCTCATACGACTTCAGTAGGCTCATAAGAGGCTCAACAAGCCTCTCATTTGCAGCCTGTTCCTTCTCAGAACCACATGAAAGGCTTGCCTACAAAAAAAAAACACTAGCTGAAGAAATAGCAAACAGATCAGTGGTGCAACGAAATAGATCTATAGTCTATAGCTGACCTCAATAGTCTCTCTGAGCAATCTGGATGGGAATTCCTTGTTCTTCCAATCTAACTTGTATTCCTCGTATTTATCTTCTAACTGGATGCAAAATGTTACAAGTATCCGAATTTGAAACACAAAAATAAGTATTCAGCCCCTATCAAGTAATTAACAACAACAGCTAAGCCTTTAACCCCAAGCAAGTTGTAGGCTACATATCAAGTAATTAACTGGAGTGATTTTTTTTTCTCGAGACTTATCATATACACAAAATAAAGTACAACTACTAATCTTGAGTGACAGAAGCATAATGGAAACAAACTATGATTACAGTTATATCAAACTTTGACATTGCAACATATGATAATATGTTGGAATAAGATAACCTATCTTTCTTTTATGGCAGATTGATAGATGTTTCCAATAGTCCCATACCTCACTCTTAAGTTTCCGTGGAAGCCTAGTTGCCAGAACTGACATAAGTTCATCCCATTGTAGGAAAGGAAGCTCAGGGTTGTCCAGGCAGCATACCAAGTCTTGTACTACCTGAAAGAAAATCAGAGTTTCAATGACTCATTAATAACTGAATACTAAATGCTCAGAAGATAACATAAAATTGGAATTATTAAATATTAAATATGAATAAAAACAACATCAAACTTTTGCTAAAAGAAGCAAAACTATTGATATTGTACATGCATGCAGTTGACACTAAGATCAGCATTAAAATATACATAAAAAAAACAGAATCTACATTGCCAGAAAGAGCATTGAAAAATTCTGTATGAGGAATCTATTTTAACTCCAAACACATATGTTTACAGAGAACGTATAAGAAAAAAGGAAAACATAAGATAAACAATGAGAAGGAAATAGTCACACTATAAGTCTGAGGTTTACTTGGTCGATCTTATGCTCATATCCTGCAAGGACCATTCTGGCAGCATTCAAACTTGCAGCAAATCTTTTATGTACTTGGCTAGAGGCAGCAACAGGAGGACCCATGTTTGGAAAACTGCCACTAAATGGTTCAGCTCTCTTCACAGCTGAAGGGTCATCAAGATCCAACCTTGCTATAAGATCACCGGCCTAGAATGAAATACTAGTTAAAACATTTCAAGCAGCGGTTATGAGATACATGTACATCACCATGTGTGGAAGTGTATGAATATAACCTGTAAAGCCTGGCCCTCAGACATCATGACATGAATGACGCCAGAAGCAGGTGACAAGAGGGGCATGCACATTTTCATAACCTCAACTTCCGCGTATGGTACATCAGCATCGACATGAGCACCATCAGCAACTAAGAAACGAAGAAGTTTGCATGGTGTCTCAGCTAATAACTTAGATGGATCATGATCATTCTGCAACAACAGAGAAGTCATTCACCTACTGCATGCATAGATAGTCTGATTAGAAAAATTTAGCAAAACATGTTATACAAGCAGTCTAGAAGGTAATGATGGTGTATTGTTAAAATGCAACTTCTTGATTTTCTGCCGCCCTAAATTAGAGTACTCAGAAAGTACAGATATGTTATCAAATTTTATACTAACATAACAAATAAAAATAGCTTGGCAAGGACTAGTCACAATTTTCTTGAGACATCTCTTGTAGAAAACAAATAACATAATTTGTCTTTGAAAAATACTAGGTATTGTTTGACCTAGTGCAGTTTCCAAGGCTACATTTTGACATTGATATTTCATGTCACATTTCTCATGACCACTAAGGTGACATCATATGAAAACCTCAATATGTATCTAATAGCACTACATTTCAATCCAATAATTAATAAAACTTTGAATCTGGAATTGCATTTGATCGTTAAAAGAAAGAGGGACTAAGATGGTAATGATGAACAAGTGAATGCCAAAGCCATGAGAACATTTTACACTTAAGTGGCAAATGTTTCTAAATCTGACACCCACGATATAAGGGAAAAAATAGAACATCTTACTTGTAACAAACACGTCTTTCCATCAATAAGAAGCCTTGTACCACCAGCTTCTTCTTCTGCATAAATTACATGGCTGTTTCCATCCAACTGAAACCATTGCAGTGTGATAATTGTAATTTGTCTCAACTTCACAACCATATGTCATGTTTGTCAATTAAGTATAATATAATAGTAACAAAGAATTACCTGCATTAAGAGGCCACCATCACATAATGTTTTTACATGTGCTTCAATCTCTGAATCTTTCATTTTCAATCTGTAGTTACCATATCCACTCCTTTCAATTTCAACCTACATAAGACAATGTAGATGAAGTTAAAAACAATAACAAATATGTTACTATACCTGAAAAAATATCCTTCTTAATCAATGTTAAACTTACTGTGTATTTGCTCCCCTCTATATTGAGATTAACAGTTGAATTGACAAGGGATATATGCTGCAGATAAGAATAAGGTCAACCATTTTTCACCTTCAAAATCCATCCATAATTCAGCCAACAAGAATACCTTTGGTGGAATCTGACCCTTCGTGAGATAACTAACATAATCAGAAACAGTGGCTGCGTTGGCTGTTACTGTTTTCTGTAACATGTAACAGTTATTAAAATTAGAAGCAGATCAACGAAAGTGCCGCAAAGAGTGATATGGTTTCAACATCTTACATATAAAGCTCCTCCAACCACTGAAATATACCAAGGAGGTCTCTCAGCTTGAACACGCATAGCTATTCTTGTATCCAGCCAACCAGTATGAATCTTATTTTCTCTGAATTCTGGTGCCTGTATCAATATAGGAAAATCACATTATGGGTTCAATTTATGGAAAATCAAACATAAAATGAAAGTATTTTCAAACAGAAAATGGCTTCAAAGGGCAGTAAATATTCTTACATTTAAGAGATCAACAGTGTAATCAACATTTGAATGAATTTCTCCACGAATTTGTATCTCTTTTAAAGCAAGAGACATGTTTGTTATTGCTGCTGATCTAGAGAGTCCGTATGCAAAAACATGTCCTGCGTGGGAAGAAAACAATTTCAGAAGTGGTAACCGAAATACATGACAAAAAGAAGGAATATTCACTCGATTTCACACATACCAAACTGAGAATCGGCAAATTCATGGATGCCACCACCAGACTAAGAACAGATAAAGAGGAGTTAGAGAAGTTAACTGAATTAACCAAATGATATAACAACAACAACAAACTTTTTCTATGGGGTTTCATTTCCATAACCAAATGATATAACAAACCATAACAAAATAAACTATTCCAATCAAACTTTCTATGCCTCTCAAGATAATGTAACAGTGCAGCAAAGTTATGTGCAAGGTACCTTTACTGAGAAGTAGGCCCAAACATTAGGCTTGCTTTTGAAAATTATCTCCTGAAAATAAGAAAATAAGACAATGTCACTTAACCATAAAGTGTTTTAACCATATACCCAGCATCTTAAAATCTCACCTTTACTTTTCCACCAGTTGGCTTGAAACCATCATCCGGATCCTCACTAGTTATTCTAACAGCTACACAATGGCCCTCTGGCCACTGAGAATCAACTTCATCGAAGTTAAATGGTGTAGAAAGAGATGCTGTTTTCCTCCAAATGTCATAGCCACCTCCATGGTCCATTCCATAAAATCGTCTGATCTCTACATAAGGATACAATTTAAATTACAATAAAAAGAAAAATTAATAAAAACAAATATCATTAATAGTTACCTGGAATCTGCCAAAGGGGTAACAAATATCATTAATAATTACCTGGAATCTGCCAAAGGGGTATGCCCATTCCAACTGCAACTTGAGCCGCAGGCAAATTTACTTCAGCGATCCACTCAGTAACAGGATGCTCGACCTGAATGAAGATCATTTAACAAGTTAAAAGGATCCTAAAACAGATAAATTCTTCTAGAGTGTTCCAGACTAAAAACCTGCAATCGGGGATTAAGCTCCAGAAAATAGTATTCTCCAGTTTCCATGCTGTAAAGATATTCGACAGTAGCAGCCCCAACATAACCCACAGCCTTAGCAAGCCTCCTCGCTGCCTGCTCAAGTGCTTTAACCGTCTCCCGTGGAGCAACAGTAACTGGGCCTTCCTCAATAATCTGTTGTAAAAAAATGATAATATAATTCTCTGATAAGAACTGTAGGTGATTAGCTGATGGACAGTTTTAGAACATGGGACAACAGACCTTCTGGTGTCGCCGCTGCACACTGCAATCACGACTATGAAGTGCTGCAACATTGCCATGTTTATCACAAAGCAACTGAACTTCAAGATGGCGACTCTGCAAAAGAAAATACGGTTCAAAATGAAATGATTGTATTATTTTCTTTTTTTTTGACAAAGCGCAGTTCAGTATAATGTGACTCTAGAGAACCTGATGCAAGTATGTACACAGCAGCCAACAAGTAGTATGAGAAATGGGGGTTATGTATCAGTGTCATAAAACTAGAATATGGAAATAAATTGTGTTGCTTCTCTTCTAATTAGGCAACCATTATCTCAATTTTCCATGATACTGAATGTAAATTGGCATCCCGTCTAAATCAATGATCAATACAAAAAAAACACAGTTTGTATGTAGCACATATGTATCCTAATTGCGCAGCAATTTTGAAGAGAGCACATCAAATAAATGTTCACATATCCACGTATCTCCAGAACCGATAGCCGTTAGTGCAATTGCCAAATGAAGCTTCCAGAAATAGAAAGTACAAAATCCTGAAAGGTTAGAAAATTCCTTACCTGGGATGCAAGCCTCATGATAAATATTGGGGAGCCAGGAACTTCACCTTGTACTTGCTTAAACAGTGCTCTAACCTCATCGTCATTATTAACCTGCAAGGGAATCATAAAAAAGAGAGAGAAGTTAGTCCTGCGCGTCAAACCTCCTCAGTTCAGAAATTTATTGACCAATAGTCAAACCACATGAATAATGAACCTTTCTAATTCCTTTACCACCACCTCCCCAGGATGCCTTAATCATGGCAGGATAACCAATCATCTGACAACTCGCAACTGCTTCCTCTGTGGTAGTAACACAAGCTTTTCTATACATCTCCTCGGGTATTGCATCCAAGCAGCATTCTAATGGAACTTCAACCTAAATATAATGCCATTAGTGTACAAAAAATGCATGTACAAAAAGATCATCAGATAGCAATCAAAGTGAGTGAAACTCACATGTGATCCGCTCCAAGCAAGAGTTGGGACCCCAGCTGCTTGAGCAATGAGAGCTGAACCAACCTTGTCTCCCAAAGCATTCATAGATGATGCTGGTGGCCCGAGAAAAACAATACCTTTTGCAGTCAGAGCATCTGGAAGTTCAGGATTCTCAGAAGCATGACCCCATCCAGGCCAAACAGCAGAAACACCTAACCTCACTGCATTCTGCAATATTAAAGTTAAGAGTTAACATTGAAAATAGGAACATATCTAACTTAAACATACCAAAAGTTACAAATGAAAGAAAGAAATTAATCATTCATTAAGTAATACAGAGTGATGAGCAGTGCGAACCTCCACTATGACTTGAACATTTGCATAGTTGTTATTATTTGTTCCACCAGGCACCTCTACTAATTGATCAGCAATTCTAATGTGTTCTGCATTTATCCTGATGTCTTCTGGAGTTGCCATAGCTATGAGTTTAATCGCCTTTTCCGATCCAAAAGTATCATTAGCCCATGTTCGAACACTCCTCATGAACTTGGTTGCTGCCATTCCATTGTTGGCCACTAATATACTGTTGATTGGTTTATCACCACCTAATGCATCACAAAACTCAATAATCTTGGACAGCCACGCTTGCCTCCCATTCTGAGACATGATCCCATTCATTTGATACGTCCCTTCAGCTTTGGGTCCCCTAGGATCTTCAGATCCCCTACAACAAATAAAAAGAATAAAAATAGGAATTTACTCTATTATTCAGAATGCATACTAAAAATATGTGTGGTTCCATATAATCAAACTTCCAATGTGCTTTGCATTTATCAAAATATGGGCCTAGCTAAAGATAAATAATTCAATTTACATTTATGTTGATATTGAACTGCAATGCATTCACTGACGGTGCTGAAAAAAGAACTGAGCATTTATTTAATCTGACCATCGAATTTGTGATATAAGTAAAAAAATTATTTATTTCAAAACTTTTTTTTCTTTACAAAACAATGCTAATGAGTACAAGTTGTCTAATGTATATCAAAAATACAAGCGTATGAGAAATGTAAAATGCTGAAGTGCATACTGTGAAATATCCACATCTGAAGCTGTCTCATTTGGGAGGTCGATGATACCAGCAAGACCTACATGGGCATGTACAAATATATGTACCAAAAGTTAAAACAGATACTCTTTCAAGATACATAATTATTCCTAAAAGTTATTATTGGTTATCAAGAAAGCAAGACTACCCCTTGGCCGTTGTACAGACAACTTTACCCTTTTCTTTTTATTTATACATATATAATAAATTGCAGTGGGAGTCTCTCCTACTGTTTTTCAAGTCAAAAAAAAAAAGCAAGACTAATCAGTAACAATATGAAAGAATTGTAGGCTCATTGCGATACTTTTGTACCTAAACCGGTTTTATGGCCAACATTACAGTGCCCTAAAAACACGTGGGAAGAAAATATAACAAATCCAAACTTTTCACAAAATTTAATTATGTGTCAGTGAAATAGGTCAATTTTACCTTGGCGAACTGACCGGTTATGCTTTGTGGAATCTGATAGGCCTCCATCACTTCCATCCCGAATTGACCGAGTGCGGCATTTTTTCCTGTTTGAGTGCCTAGATGATGCAGATGATGGGAATGTAGTCCCAACTGGTCTTCTCTGCGAATTGGGGAGTGGTGGCAGCGCTTTTGAGGCAGCTGGAGCTAATCCAAGGCGCGACATTTTTCTTGTGTAACTGACACACCACAATTCAAGAGTTTCTCACAGGCACTGTGCCATAAAACGGAGACGGGAATTTCCTTGGAAATCTGGCGGAAGCAAAAGAATAGAATTAATATAGTACTCATGCATGCACAAGAATCTGATCAAACAAAAGACTGGTAAGGGGCTTGAACAATCAATGTTTTCAGGTCGTCCGACTAATCGCGATTAATCGTCCTGGTCAATTCTTTGAGCTCGATTAGGGGTGCCAACTCGATTAGCTCGACTAGAAATCTGGTCGTCCGACTAATCGTCGACTGATCGTGATTAGTCGTCCGATTAGAGGGTGGACGACCAGATTAAGGTTGTTGTCCAGACGGGCCCGCTTAGCTGCGCTACCAAGTTGGGCCACTAGGGTTAGCAATATACTGCCGCCCAGGCTGCTTGCCTCCTTTCTCTTCACATGGCGGCTGCCTGCCTTCTCCTCTTCACCTGGCAGTTTCCTGCCCTACCTCCTCTTCTCTCCTCCTCTTCAGCTGCCGGCTACCGGTGTTGCTACTCTGCAATCTGCATCCAAGGGATCATAAAGATGAGGTCCTCTGACAATGGTGTCCTACTGTACTTCCTTCCCTCTGACATCCACTTGCTGCTGGGTCTCGGTTCTCTCTTCCTGCTGCTGATGTGTCGTGTACATGTGCAGATGTGGAACAACGAAGTGCAGCTGATGTGGAAGTGATCATGCCTGACCCGCAAGTTATTGCACATTATTCACTAGTAGACATTGCTAATTGCTATATTGTGTCTATGATATATAGTATATATAGGAATATATATCTTGGAATATAGTGGACGATTATATGGACGACCAGGATCGACCAGGCTCAACTAGTCGGTCTGGTTGACGACTAATAGCGATTAGTCGCCTGGTCGGTCCCATGGCAACTAGAGTCGACTAGACGACTTGAAAACATTGCTTGAATATATATTCAAACATAAATAGAAGCATGTTTCTAGCTTACAGGCCACACACTGGCAACACAAGTCAAGGGTTTCAAAAGGAATCATTTCCCTCACGATAGGCACTCTTTTCAAACGTCTTTGTGACGTTTCCCATTTTCCTCATGTTTGAAGATTATGGCATCTGTACTATGTGGAGATCTTCAGTATTACTATTGGCAACCTTTGTTGAAGATTACGGAACATTCAGTAGGCACATTTGCAGGGTAGAAATATCCAAATTCTACACCGCCACAACTAGTCGTTAGCAACTTTTTTACAACATTACTTTTTTACTCAGTAAAAGAATATCAGCGCTAACCTACTGGTTTGCGAGTTCATTATCTTTTTTTCATGCAAATCTTGTCGCCAGTTGACTGCCTTCTTTGTAGAAGGGGGAAGAGAAAACTCAACCTGAGCATAGGAAATCCATGCGCACACAACAAGCTCATCAAATAGCAGCAAAGTTTTTTTTTCCTACGTCTAAATGTATCAATGCGGTCATATGGTTATCTTGTATGAAAAAAATCGAAGTTACTAAGGCCACCCAACAAACTGTTGGCTTGGAATATTAGTTTTCCTGAAGAAGATGTGAGAGATTATTGTTGGACAGCTCTTGCCAAAAAGTTCAGGTTATAGACAACATTGTAATTCCAGACTTATCCTAGAGAACAAAACAGGTGGAAAATAGCGCACAAGAGTTGGTTAGCAATACAAACGGCACAACCAACATCAACCGGCACACTGTTGTGGTACTAACATTTATCATAGAAACAGTGACACAAAACCTGAAACAAACAAACAATGAAATCGCTTTAAACCATTGGAATAGGGGAGAGCCTAAAGCCTGATGCAGCAGAGCACCCACAACAACTCTTAAACCTCAAATCCTCAATAACAGAGAGGAGACTAAAGCAGCTAGCAATCTCAGTACGGGCATTCGCTAACAGGACCACAGCCTGTGGCACCAGATACTAGCAGAACGAGCGACATCCATTCCACATGACCACCTGCATTTCAGCACACCATAGCATCCGGCAAGTACTAGAGAGCCGGGATCCATCCGGGATGACAAACTACCTCCCATTCACGTCCCAAGCTGCCGGAATTTGGCAACGGGGCCAGAACCCGGGCGATAGGAAAGGACGATGAATCCGGTCCCAGCCTTAAACCCTCTCCCCACCCGAACCAAAACCTGCGACAGGATGCGCAAAGGGCGAGAGCAATGACGGCGCTCGGTCCGCTCACCGTCGAGGGAGGGCGCAGATCAGCGTGCCACCGCGCGCGGATCTGGCGACCTCCGCCTGCGCTGTGCTGCTCCGCGACAAGAGGACGGAACGCGACACTGGCGCGGAGCGGGGGGCAGAATATAAATAGCCGGCGCCAGCTACCTTTGCTGTGGTGGAAGAGGGCGGAGAAGACGACGCCCGCGCTGGCTTCGGTGGTGACGGCGGGAGCGGTTGGATCCTTGCGGCGGCGGTAGAGGTGGTGGCGGCGGTGGGGAGGAGGAGGAGAAGGCTAGGCGGAGATGGAGGCGCCGGGTGGAGGCGAGGCGGATATCTCGAGGGCGGGCGAGGCCAGGGGGATGAGCAGGCAGGCCATTTTGCGGCCCGCATCGGCATCGGGGACTCCGCCCTGGCACGTGACCTCGGATGGGGATCGGACGGCTCCTGTGCGGCCGGGTGGATAGGATCAGGGATCGGACGCGTGTGGTTCCGGATGGTGACGCGGGGTGGGGTACACCAGGGTTTTTGCTCGTGAGGTTCGGTGAGGTGGCGGGCGTCTCTTCTCCCATGAATGTCCCTCGGGCAGTCGTGCTCTTGGCATGTCCCTGTTCCGACGGTTTGACGGCGGTAACACGGAATTAAGTCGCCATGAAGCTCAGAGTGGTTGAGCCGACCTTACTTGTCCCGATCGCGACCGCATTTTGTCTCTTTGAATGATACTATTATATTAATTGTGCAGATATAAAGAGATAGATAGGGTTATAAATGGGGTGCTATCAATTATTTCAGATGGAAGTAAAAAACCTTATGACTTTGTGACTGAGATATTTTGTTTAAAAGTTTTCAAAACTCGGATTTGCCTACCTATGTCCGGATAAGGTCTCAAGGGGATGCTATTTTTTTTCTTCTTCAATGTGCTTTGAATTGAAATTGTTGAAGGCTTTCTTCATATCAAACTCAATAGCTCAATTTGTTTATGATATTATAAAGAGGTCTTCTAGTTCTTTGTGATATGTGTACTACACCAACAAATCCCTTGCATGCAATTTTTATATACCTTATTACTCTTAGCAAGTTGATCCTCTTAACAATGACCATTTTGTTATTTTACCTATTGTAGTGAGGAGTTTTATCCTTCTCCCACATTTTCGTCGTGAGAACAACAAGGTATTATTAATTTCTATTTTATCATTACAACTCATCAGTTTATTATTGGGCTACCTAGACGTAGTGGCATGCGTGTCCAAAATTTACTTTATGTTATTATTCTTGTGATAAATCTCTGGAACAAACTACTACGATTCTCCTTCCAAGTTCCAACTCAACTCATTAATCATTTGGAAGCCATTGAAGTATGCAAACAAACATCAAGTGAAATTGAATAATTCATTTTTCAGCTAAGCAATTCAAGTGCCATCCAAACATAAAAGGCACTATGTATATATTCACACCACCACATCTAGCTTGGAATTTGGAATTCTGAAATCTGAGTACACCAAAAAGACCTAACAGAGCAAAGCCTTCATGGCGTTCTACAGTGCATACGCACGCTTGTGTATTTCCAAATCTCTACTACCTAATAATTTTGAGTTGGTCTTCTGTTCCTTCCTTAATTCTTAATCTGTCATCTAATCTGTTTCGTTAATCCTTATTCCAATGCCTCCCACGCCTGCGTCCGCCCGCGCCTCCCCCATCCCGTGTCAGAGGCGCCTCCCAACCCTAAACGTCGCCGCCCTCAACTCCTCCCCACCCGCCTCCCCGTCCTCGGTGCATGACGCTGCCACCTCCACGCCCCGCGCCACCCTGCCCCTCACCCGCCGCCCCACTCAATCTCCGCCGCGACCTCCTACCCCGCGCGTCGCCCCGTTGTTTCACCGTCACCCCGGTGCATCGCGTCGGTGCGACGGCCCCTTGCCCGCCGCCCCGCTCCATCGCGCACCGCCCTGCCCCTCACCCGCCGACCTACTTGATCTCCGCCGCAACCGACAACACCGCGCGCCGGCCCGGTACATCGCGGCAGCCCCTCGCTGCTCAATCTCTGGCGTGCCCTCCTCCCCAACTGTGTCGAGCGGCGGTGGATGCCGCCTTTCAGATCCCCCAGAAACCTGAGCAGTGGATACCTCAGCTCCTCCGCTGCCGCCACAGCTGGTGCGGCCATGAATCATGCCGGGAATACGGTGGTTGTGCACAACATGATGGATATGGACGACTGAATTTTGCCTTTCCGCGGTCTCCTTGTTGCTAGATCTCCGACGCCCTCTCCCGCGCCTATCGTTCCACTAGCCAAACGCGATGACCTCTCCGCCCCATCCAGCCAGAGAGGCTGGCACCCTCTCTGCCCCGTCCAGACACTGCCAGAGAGGCAACGCCAGGTTGGGAGCAGCTACCTACTAAAAATGTGAACGCCGATCATTTATCGATTGCTTCTCTCTCTCTCTCTCTCTCTCTCTCTCGATTCAATGGTTGTTTCTGCAGAGATTTTGAACCGTGGCTGCCTTTGCTGATGCGCGTCCAGGTGGGGGCTTCATGCTCCACGAGGTAGACTACAACGCCAGCAGTGGTGCAGCTGCGAACAGAAATATCTGGCTCAATCTGCATCTGCTCCGCCTCCACCAATGTCTTCCATCTCATTGTCAGTTTTGATCTTGTGCTGAAAATGCTGATGTGGTTAATCTGAAATCATGCTATTCTAAGTTGATATGGAAAGCTAATATTTCCTAGAGTTACGATGTTGATAGGAAAAACAGGGGTATCCAAAATCATGCATGTGTTTTTTTTTCTATTAGCAGTAAAGTGGATATGGATCAAAAGTTCAAACTTTAGTATTAGGGCAAGATCACATATGTTTTCTGACCGGTTGTTCGTGCATCTGACAAATCAAACTTGCCAGTTCCAATTTCTTATTAGGTTCAAGCTGCAGCCCATCCAATGATCACCTCATTCACAATCCATTTTAGGAATTCTACTTACTAGATTTGCAATGCCCTGTAGCTTGAATACTTGGTTCTTGGTACATTCAGTTCGATGGCATGGCTACCCTCTACTTGCTACCTCGACCCCGATACAGACTTCAAGTGTTTTAGCTACATTCTGTTGAGAAAATGAGATAGTTTTGTTTTACTTTAGAAACAATGGACTGCACAGAATCAAATTCAAACTTTTGCACTTATGGTTTTTTCTTCATTTTTGCAGGAATTAAGATGGGTCATACAATCTACTCGAATGAGCTGTATTCCAGTTCTTAAATTCCAAATTACTAGAGGTAAATACATGAGAATAGGAAAACATATTAATCTAGGTCTTGCCTGTTTATTTGTGCTAAAAAATTAGTTAATTTTTTGTAAGGGGAAACATGCCATCAACTTAGCAAGAAAATGGTGAATTCCTGAAACTTTGACTAACTTACATTTCTGTATGATATGTTGTTCTGGCTGAAATCCTTTTTTTTTTGTGCACTTAGGAATATTTTAGAATAAATGACCAGATTCTTAGGTAAATGCTGATAACATAAGATTTCATAGAGGTCAGCAAATGTGTTCTTACATTAAGTGTTCCTTAGGGTCTTACATTAAGATTTTTTTTGTTTCTTGTTATTTAACATGGCATAGAAACACATGCAAGGGTGTCATCCTTCCAATAGCCATGTTTACGTCATTTGTTTTGATTCTTTTTCTTATTATGCAAACTTCTACATGCTAAGATTATCTGTCAAAATTTCCACATCTAATCGCAGTTCATTGCTTGTGATAATTGCAGTCCTTGGCAATGAGGGGGAGGAAAACAAAGATGGAGTTTAAGTGATGGCATTAGAATTTCCTCTCGTGTTGTGGTGCATTCTTTCAAATCGATTTCTTTTATAGCAGCTTCCGGCTTTATCCCTTAGTATGTAAATTGATTGCAAATTTCAGCTAGCTGTCTGTCTAATTTGCTTTTGCCACATGTGACAACTAGCTGGTTTCATCTGTTTATTCAGTCATAGGATTCTATAGTAGTGATATATAATCATGAGTTCTTGTTACTTATTCATTTATAGGGTTCTACAAATGATTTATAAAGATTGAAATTATATATCAGTTTTTAGGGGAAAAACTATATATCAGTTGTCGGTACCCTCTGTAAAACAGGTGTTTACTGATGTGTGAATGATGACTTACTGTTACTGCTGCATATATTTTTGTCTGTGTCATTTTTTTCTTAAGAAATTATGTTAAATCAGTATATCTAAAACAAATTACAGTTGGACTTGTAGGAGCATGAGGTGAACCAATTTTGAAGGACTGCAACTGTTCTTTAATAGGGAGGTCTGGATCATGCAGATAGGTCAATTTGTCACTGGAATACAGCAGTTTGCGAGCTCATATGCAACATGTGATCGATTGAATGTATTTGTCCAAGACGTCGTCTGTGATTGATCCACTATACTGTTCATACTTGTTGCTCAATTCTTTGTTACACTTTCACTATTTCATTATTCTAAGATTTGTCTAATTTTCATGCCACCGTTTAGTCAATTAGAAGCAGATGAATGGAAGGAGAGTGCTACCCTTAGCTCATGTTAACCAATATAAGGGTAGACCTTTTTGCAATAAGTATATGCCTCCATTTGAATCTTATTGTTGCTAAATATATTTTTTGGTGAGTGCATCCATCTAAATATCTTGTAGCCGCCTTGTTGCAATAAGTATCTGCTTCCATCCGATTGCAAGCCCAAAACAATGACGCTCAGTTTATGATTTTAGATTGTTGCAACTTATAAAGAGTACGAGTAGCAGAGAAGCCTTCCATACGAATAGTACAGGTTAGGATTTTTTTCCTGCAGTTAACACTAACTTATGCAATAAAATTTACCAATGGCAACCTACAGTTCCCTGTTTTTACTAGGAACCGAGATAGATGTTGGTACTAGAAAAAAAAAAAGCTTTAAGTTAATCGATTCAAAAAAAAAAAAGAAACTTTATATTACTCTTTTCTTTAATTGTTGGCCAATTTTGGCGCTTGCTGGTCTATAGCAAGTCACCAAGGCCATGCTAAAGCTGAGTGTCTTTGTGAGAAAGATGTTATCTCCATGTGGATGAGAAGATAAGAGGTTATAATAGAATTTTTTTCTACTAGAATATGTATCCCCGTTAACTAATGTTATATGGTTAACTATAATAAATGTCAAAGTATTCTTATGGCTGGTTGTGAAAAATAGTATCTTAACTAAAGAAATTTTGGTCAGACGACACATCTCTGCTTTTGAAATAAATCCCTTTCCCTCAATTTGTGCAAGATGTTTTCGATCAGATCATTTAGTTCAAAGGCAGAGAGGTGTCCTTGCTAGGGATGGCATCTTTCGTGCCCAAGTCGCTGCACCCGGCCTGACCAGACTTCTTTGACATGTATTGGAAGCTTGTGCTACGATTTCTCTAATTTGAAGAAATTTCTCAACCTGAAATAGTTAGAGTCTAGGACTGGGTGAACAACATCAAAATTGTTGATTTATGGAGGAGAATATGTCCTAATTAACTGCCCTGGTGAGTGTCTTACAACCAACCATTAGTAAACATTTAAAACGCTAGGATAGCCATCATGTGACATGTTATTATTTTATACTTGTCATGCACATGATACTTGGATAAGCATTTATCCTTTCATGCAAATCCCAACAATCCCTTTGCCCTTTCAATGCAAATCCCAACAACCCCTTTGCTCTTCTTAAGTGTTGAATGTATTATATGGACATCAACCAATCAGGTGTTGCCAAGGTCAATCGGGTAGTGAGGAATCAAGGAGGAGAGTGAGGAAACAAATTAAGATCAAAACTAAAATGGTGATGTCCATTAACAGTGAGGAAACTATTGCATCGATCAACCAGAAAAAAAATATAACATGTTTTTGTTGTCCAGGTTAAGTGGGTTGGTATTTTTATATGTCTGTGTAAAGACTGGCTGCAGCACTAGAGAAATTTCATTGAAATAGAGAGGAACACCTCCAATATGGATCTATGTATCTACATAAATATGTGAGTAAGTGCAATTAAAGACATCGTATGTAATTGTAATTGATTTTGTTTCTTTATGAGATGTTAATCACAATTACTTAGTAAGATCTTCCCTGGTCTTGTTTATATATGCATATAATAGATATATAAGTTATGATTTTATCGTCCGTAGCAACGCACGGGCATTTTGCTAGTTCTATAGATATTGATGCTGAATTTGGAACTATTCTGATGGATCTAAGTAATTATTGGTTATTATATCTACAATATATTTAGAAAAAAATGCTTAAAATATTCTAATTATAAGCGCACCCACAGTTTGCTTGTTTGAAGTGTGCCTCCTTATGTTCTTTGCTGCTTTGTTTTGACTTTTGACCAAGGACAAATCAAACAAGATGCGTGGCCGCCAAGGTGGACATTCTTGCCGCCATACTACAAATTAGTACCGAGTGAACTGAACCCCAAAACAAAATATTTCATCGACTCAATTCGTTTTTGGCTGGCTGGCTCTATCTTCGTTTCCTCCGGCCAAATGCATGACCATGGAATTGCCATAGCATTTTCTCGTCTTAATTCACATCTAGTCTAACGGGATGCCACCTCGAGGTTAATTAGTTGGCATTGTTGATGCTTTGTCATTTATTTGGACAGCTCGTTTCATCCTTCATCCAAGTCAACTCTCACGGTCACACTAAAATTTGGCAAACTTCACTTGTTTTGACCTTACAACGTCACATATTAGTAAATTTAGTTAAAAACTTGTTGTCTGAACATCAAACTAGATGATCGGCGGGAGCATTATTTTTTTTACTTCACCATTTTCATCCTTCTTATTGTCTCCACTAAACCTTATTTGTGCGGGTTTACCATGCATAGGGTAAAAAATGATTCATATTACACTACTACTATAAAAAAAATCATTTTTAGTGACAAAAAACTTAGAAGGTTTAGTAATAGTCATTTTAAAATCCATTACTAAATTGACATAGAAGTATTGTCCATTACTATTTTGCTCAATTTTTGGTGGCCGCACAATAACATTCAACACATTGGTGACACACCTTGATGATATCAGTCGTGACCGTCACTATAAGAAACTCATCCATGACCACTCATATTAAGGAGGTGTTTGGCATGGCTCTAGACCCGAGCTCCAGCTAGGAGCGGATTGGAGTAAGTCAAACACCCCAGCTCCAGAAATTTTTGAAGCAGCTAACTCTGAGGAGTTTGAGGAGCTCTAGTTTATTTTTTCAGAGCACCTCAAACCCAGCTCCTAAGACCAGGAAAATATGGAGTTGCAAGAAATTACCCATGTTGCCACCGCCTATACAAATAAATGGTTCGCTCTTCTTTCTTGCTCGCTCGACAGCGCCGCTCCGTCATTCCCCCGCTGGCCTCCTCCTCGCCGCCCCCCGCTGCTCCCCTCCTCGTCGTCCTCGGGCCGAGCCTCCTCCCCGTTTCTTCCCGCGCCGGCCCTCCTCCCCGCGCCGGGCCTCGTCCCTGTCGTCGGGCCTCCTCCCCGTCGTCCCCACGCCGAGCCTCCTCCCCGTCATCCCCACGCCGGCTCTCCTCCCCACCATCCCCGCGCCGAGCCTCCTCCCCGTCCTCCCCGTGCCCAGCATCCTCCCTTCGCGCTGCTCTCGATTCGCCGCCACCCCAGCTCGTCACCCGCGCTGCCCGCTCTGCCGCTGCCCGCGCCGCCCTAGCTCGCGCCGCTCTCGATTCGCCGCCACCCCAGCTCGTCACCTGCGCTGCCCGCTCTGCCGCTGCCCGCGCCGCCGTCGCCCACGCCGTCCGAGCTCACACTGTCGTCGATTTAGGAGGAGCACAAAAGCGTAAATGCTTGTTTTACGTGTTTGACCCATTTTCTAGAGTTGTGGGTGTTTGCCATGGCTTCACTCCATAGTGGAGCAGCTCTAGGAGCTGCTCCAATATGTATTGGAGCCATGCAAAATACGCCCTAAATGAAAAGATTGGGATAAAATCCTCATATAAATAAGTATCTATGCTAAAACCTAATTCTATAACTTCTTCGAACATCAGTTCATCCTCTCCTTCCTCACCCCCGCTCGCACGAGCAGGCATGGCGATGCAGCGATCAGGCGTGACGTTGTTGACTACTTCTTCTCCCCACCCCTCACATGGCGCGGCGGGCCCTCCCTCCCCCATAGTATGGCAACAAGTTCTCCTCCTTGGCGTGGCGAGTGGGCGGACAAGGTGGTCGTAGGAGTGGGTCAGTGGGTAGAGGTCGCCGTGGCGATGAGGTCCCCTCCACCCTTCCCTCTCCGGCAGGATTGCCTCCTCCTCACTTGTCTTTGAGCCCCCCTCCCCTTCCTCTCTGGCACGGGCTACCTCCTCGGCCGCGGATCTAGGCGGGCCTGACTGCCTCCTTGTCTACGAATCCAGGTGGGTGTGGCTCTCTCCTCGGTCGCGCATCCACGCGAGCATGCATCCTGGCTTCTACACCTCCGGCGGTAGGATCCTGCATTGTGGCAGAGCCACATGGTGAGGCGTGGCCACAACAGCGAGGACGACTACGAAGACGATGGACCCGGTGTTTTTTTATTTATTTTTACTCTCATGGATAGTAATGGGCTATAAAGACGTTGCTATTGAACCTTATTTTAGTGACAGATTAAGAGTGGCGGGTGCTATGCCAGTCACTATAGGCTCTTTTAACTCGGTGCTAAAAACGTATTTTATAGTAGTGTTATATAATGTCCATCAACAAATTTTATCTTATCTATAACACATAATCCAAAGCACTGGTTAATTCCAACTGCTACTCCCTTTATCTATAAATATAAGGTTTCTATATTTGATCAAAATCATATTTTAACTTTTATAAAAATTGTTTGTAAAAAAAATCAGATATTCAATACTATGATAGCTGGTGTCGTTATAATTTAGAGTATCATTTTTCTATTGTCAATCTTTATTACTTCTGTGTTGATATTACTGGTATCATATTTGATGACGGACGTAGTATCAAGCGTCATGAAAGAAAATGACGCTGTAATGAGGTACTAATAATATACGGTGTGTTGTTATGTACGGCGCATGCCGAATGCTAATCAAATGATTCATGACAGCTTTTGACCTCACTTCTGTCCCAGTCAGAAAAGCTTCATTTCAAAAATAACTTTATAACTTGTTTCTTTCGCAAAAAAAAACATTATAACTTGTTTTCTAGAGAAGCTCGCTCTTGTGAAACTGCAGGACATTCCGTCCTTATGGGAAGGAAACGACATGGTGCGTTACTGTCGTCGAGTAACAATGACAATGAACATTGACATCGCAGCAACAGGTTCTCGGGAATTCAGCACTTTGTCTGTACCAATTTGCTGAGTCTGAACGATGGAACCAAAGGCCCATGTATCCGACATTTTGGTTGTTGCCACCTGCTATTCATAATTAGACAGCTTCGGGTAGTTCTTCTTTGAAAGTATAAGGACCCGAGACGTATGATACGCAGGATAAAATAGAATTGTTACTTTTAGAAGGTACTACAGGAAAAACACAATGTTGACGCGAAATAAGTTTTTTTACAGGAATACATACTTCCATTACATATGTAAAGCACAGTCGTTGGTTACAAGACCATAGATAAACATAAACTCTGTAAAGTCCTCAAGGCAAACATAATACTTCCTTTATTATTAAATTATTGTCATCATTAATTTCTTTAATTAACTTTATTTATTTGTTTTATTAAAAAATATCATATATATTATCATAATTTATTTTATCATTAAAGAAAATTGAGACATAATTTAAAATTTTGTATATTTAAAATAATATTTTAAAAAAATGAAGGGTTAAAGTTAACTTAAAAAAGTCGTCAACAACAATAATTTAAAAACAAAAGGAATAACTTTTTTGTACGACTATAAGGAGTCATTGAACTGAGCTAAGTGGTACGTCACACAATTACATACTCAGACAAACATGTGAGATCATTATTAGTGTTGATTTAGTTTTGTATTGGCTAAGTTTGATATTGTTTGATTCATATATGTACATACATCAACCTGGAGTCGTCTTCAAGAAACAAAACGTAAACCTCAACCTTAGTCGCTTGCGATGATGCCGCTAGCCTGCTTCGTGTCCGTTGCATTCCTTACAGTTCGACACTTGCCCTGCTCCCAGCATGATGCCGCCGACCCGTCTCATGCACACGCCCGTCAACAGCTGCTTCCCCTATGCAGTGGTGGAGCTAAGATTGAAATTCAGGGTGGGCCGGTATAAAAAAATTCACCACATAACATAGATAAAACGTCAGCTTACAATATGAAACCAAGAGCTTAATAAAATGTCTCAAAAAACATAGTAAATAAATAATAATGGTTCAAGACTAGCATACATGGTTATAATAATAAAAGGAAGCTAGGAAACTACTACTTCTTCTTCTTCTTGTCTGGCCTAGGCCTTCTAATAGTGAGGAATATATCAATAATATCAACTTCCTTCACATTAAAGAAAACATCCCACTCAATAAAAGTGAGCATACAATCATCTAAAAGCCCATCACCCATCCTATTTCTCAACTTATTCTTTACAAAATTCATAGCTGAAAATGCTCTTTCCACACTTGCTGTTGTCACTGGTAGAATCAAAACCAATTTGAGAAGCAAGTATACCAGATCATAAACATTATGCCTATTTGTTTCAACAAGCTTAACTGAGAGCTCAACAAGATTGTTTATGCCTTGAAAGTTATCATTCCTTCTCAGGTCATCAATATAGTTATCAAGTTATGTTTCAAGTCTGAACAAATCTGAGCTTGAAAAATCATTGAGATAGAATTCAGCAAGCCTACGTAACTTGCGGGCATTAAATGAAGCAAAGGAGTTTGAAGGATTAAAGGCTGTCATACAAGAAAGCAACTCCATATTAACCTCATCAAATGGGGTATCAAGCTCTTGAATAATTCGGTCAATAATGCAAATATACACTTCTCTTCTAAAGTAATCATCATTTGTTTGGTTTACAAAAAACCGAGCTGATCTTCCAAACGACACATGTACTTCATTCATTGCAAGAACATTAATGTCATGTTTTTTTGCAAAATAAAGTGACTCTTTGAAGGAATGCGTCCCACCCATCAGACCTCAGTTGTTGCATTCTGTTCTTGGTCATAGCTACAAGAGACATTACATTAAGAATATCTTGTTCTCTTCTTTGTAAGCACATAGATAAATCATTAGTGTACCCAAGAATAGTAGCCATCAGGTGAGCACTAAAAACAAAATCAAATGATTCAAATAACTTAACCATAGCTCGTATTCTTGGCCAATCACTCCTTTGTGCAATATCGTGTCCAAGACTGATGAGCACATCCATGATGGCTGGATACATACTAATAATGTTGACAACAATTTTGTAATGAGAACCCCACCTAGTCTCACCTGGCCTAGCTATCCCCATCTCTTGATTTAGTCCCTTTCTAGTATGTATGTCACCACATTCAATTGCTTTCAAGATATTCTGAAGATTAAAATCCGAAGCATGTCATGATGTTTACAAGAAATCCCAATAATATTAAGCAAGATAGACACATGATCAAAGAACCAAACACACTCTTCATTTCCCTTGGCAACACCAACAAAAACTAGCTGCAATTGATGTGCAAAACAATGAATGTAATAAGCTGAAGGTGACTCTTTCAAAAACAATGTTTTCAAACCTTTAATTTCTCCTCTCATATTGCTAGCTCCATCATAACCTTGCCCACCAATTTGAGTTAGAGTCAAATGGTGAGTACTAAGTAAACTTTGAATTGCTTCCTTAAGTGATGAAGAAGTAGTATCTTGTACATGCACAACTCCGAGAAAGTGTTCACATGGTCTTCCCTTTTTATCAACATAGCGCAAACAAACAGCCAATTGTTGTTTATGTGAAACATCACTTGCCTCATCAGCTAAAATTACATAGTGGTCATCACCAAGCTCTTCAAGAATTTTCTTTCTAGTTTCTATGGCACAAGATTGAATAATTTCTGCTTGAATATCATGGCAAGTCAATGTACAATTACCTGGAGCATTATTCAAAACATATTTATCCACCTCTTCATTATTACTTACAAGCTATTTCAAAAGCTCTAAAAAATTCCCTCTATTCTTAGACTCTTCATTTTCATCATGACCACGAAAAGCCAATCCTTGATTCAAAAGAAACCTCAAACACCTAAGTGAATATGTCAAACGGATCTTGTAAGTCCGCTTCTCCTCACTAGTCACTTCCACCAGTTTATTATCAATTTTTGCACTAGGAGTCCAATAAGAGGTATATCTATCTTCGGCTGTTCGATGTGCACTACCACGTTCACCCACATGCTTATCTAGTGCATCTTCTCTATTCCAATTTGTCCATCCACCACTAACAAAAGTACTTTCCTTGCCCCCTTGTTTGAACAAGAAACATACAAAGCAAAATGCGGCATCATTCTTAAAACTATATTCAAGCCAAAAATATCTATGAAACCATATAGCATTGCAACAACGTTCTCTAGTGCCAATTGTCCTTTTTGGAAATTCATGTGCATAAGGATGAAATGGACCTTTCATGATATATGCTCTTTAAACTACATCTTGATCATTGATAGGATAACTTACAATGGGCAATCTGTCTGCAGGATCTTGTGGAAGACGATCTGGATCATAAAACCTTGGGGGAGGAGGAGGAGGCGGCATAGGTGGAATTGAAGATGAAGGTGTGCTGCCACTGCCATCATTTTCTTGAACTTCCACTTCCTCTCGTTCTTGCGCTTCTTCATTAGTTGGCGATGCATCAGTTGAGGGAACAATATCTCTAGTAACTCTTGATGCATCAGTTGAAGGAACTGATGGTTCACTTGAACCAAGAGTGGCTGCATCAGTTGAGGGAACCGAAGGTGCACTTGAACCATGAGTGATTGCATCAGTTGAGGGAACTGAAGGTGAAGATGTCGAATTTTTTTTACTACAATTTTTCGAAAGATTGATGCAATATTTCCATCCCTCTTCATCTTTCAGTGATCTGCAAGGATGCAATTTCGTAGAAACGTTATCAACTTTGGCACTTTGCCTTATAAATATTGAATCTATACAGAACCAAGGAGTAAGTACTAAGTAGTACTACCTATTACAATTACAATTAATTAATCTTGGTGGCAGCCACACACCAACGGCAACAAGAACAGGGGAGCACCGGAGCAGAACCTACCTTGCTGGCTTGCTGGACGCCGCAACCTGCTTGCTGAATATGGACGGGAGCCGCGCGCCCGCACACACAACCTCACTGGACGCCGCAGCCGGCTTGCCAAATGCATACGGGAGTCGCGCGCCCGCGCACACAACCTCGCTGGCTACTGCTTGCCGAACTGCCGAAGGCCGAACGCACGCCGCTGCCCCGGCCGGTTCGCCACTCGTCGAGCGCGTGTCGTTGACTCGCCACGCACATGCTGCCACTGCCGCCGACTGGAGCAGCGGAAGTGCGAAACCCTAGCCCACCCGTGGCCTGCAGGTCGCTCCCTCTCGCGGCTTCGCGCAGTCACGCTCGCCATCGCTGTACCGGTTGGGTCGTTGGCAAGATGCGGGGTGGGCCGGGGTGGGGGTCTTCGCTGACGGCCCAAATCTCAGCGTGGGCCGCGGCCCACCCTGTCCACCCTGTAGCTCCGCCAATGCCCCTATGTTTTGCCCATCGATGTTGGCACCCACCAAGCATGACACCGCTAGTCTGCCCTGTGGCCATGCGTTTTGTCGGTGTGCAGGCACCCTAATGCTGGTTGTGTCGAGTTGGCGGTAGCCTTTAACATATGCCAGAAAGCGATACAAAATTACATATTAATTCTAAATTACCGTGCAAAAATGCATGTAATGAATTTACCACTTGTAAGTTTAAACTGATAGGTACCTCTCTCAGCTCATAGCAGCGGCAACCAAAAGACCGTAGTGGGCTAGTGGCATGCTTGAAAGTGGGCCGTCGCTATAAAGCCCTTCGAGTCTGTCATAAACCAAGCTGCTGCTATAGAATCTCATTTAGCTGCGGTTGGAATTGTCAATTCCAATCGCTGCTAAAACTTTCCTAAACTATAAAAGTCACGTTCGGATAGTTTTCACCCTCACTCTGTAGCCAAAAAATTTGGGCAAATCTACAAAATCAAGGAGAAGGTTTTGAGTTTGTTTTTTGTTTGCATCCTTTGCTTTATATGGTAAGAGCAACTTATTCCATATGTTTTTTTTTCTCATTTTGAAATCAAGTTGAATTTTGAGTTTTAAGTTTGTTAGATTTTCATCAAATTTTAATAAAATTCTTTTGATTTATATAATTTTAGTGGGTTGGAGCTGAAGGGTTCATGATAAATATTAGCGATGCCTTGTGACAATAATAAAAGACATACTAACGACACCTATGCCGAGGCCCCATAATGGGCCAGAGGAAACCCTGATTTGTACGACCCCACCTCAACACGGTTAATGCCCCCGCACCTTGCTCGACCCCCGCAGACAGGGTGGATCACAACTCGCCTCGCTCAACCCCCGCAGTTGGGATCGAATTCGCAATAGATAAGAGCAACATCTCTGCTCCCATAATCATGACGCGCGTGTGTGTGCACAGTGGCACTGACGCCACTCGCTACCCCTGCCAACCTTGTTAGTAATCCACATCACTTGGACAGTACGGGGCGCCGCATCACTACATCATGCGGGAGTAACCGAGGGGGAAATCAGATTTGACAGTCATGTTGGGTCTGAACCCACTCCAAGAACTACCTGTCAAACACAAGTTGACAAGGCATTCGAGCTTCAGCGATAGGTCGCCCCCTATCCGGGTCGCTCAACCCCGAGCGAAGGGAGCCGAGCGGGATGAAAGTCAACAACCACCCTTTTCTCCATCTTAAATATTATGATGGGTGTTGACGGTCGTTAACTACCCTTTCCGGCCATCAACATTACTCAAAATAAAGAAGGATTGTATATTCCTACCATGCATATTAGCTAGAATTAATAAATATCCACTATAGCTTAAAGAAGCACTAACATGTAGGAGAAATAACAAAATAGAGGAGGAAACACACCCATGTCGCAAAGAAACACAACTTCCACTAATCAGAGCTCGCCAACTGGAACTCCCACGGATTGACTGGTCCACTTACAGAAGCAAACCAACTTAACAACCGACCTTACAGTGTCACTAGGTAGTGGGACCCACCTGGTAGACCACCTGTAAGGATCATGACCATTGAGGTCACCCCAAGGTATGAATGTTTTGATGATGAATGATAAACATGAAATATGACTAATGGCTACACGAGTGTTGTGCGTGTAGGAAACCTTTTCTACTCTGTGATGATTGATGACGGTTGCCTTGGCGACGAATGACGATGACCACAAGCATGGAGCCTTGATGAGCTTGACAGAGTCCAAGGGTTGATGGAGATGAATCAAGGCTAAGGACAGGCTATGGAACAAGTGTTTGGAACACTCGTCTAGTATTTAGGGCTTTGAGTCCATAGGAAAAACCAGACTATCAAGGGGGTGTAGGTCATGTCTCTTAGGTCATGACTAGTTGATGATGTGCATTGATGCTCAGTGAAATCACAGGCACTAGGTGACGGTGGAGAAGCCAAGGAGCTATTCGGAAAAGCTGGGAAATGAAGTCAAGCGAGGACGAGAAGTTTCAGCTTCTGGACAGAGTGACCGAACTATCTGGTCACCAGGAGATCAGAGAGTAGTCTACGAAGAAGTCTATCAGTGCGAAGGCCTATAGACACCGGACGGTCCGGTCTACAGACCGGACGGTACAGTCTGTATGGAGGTTGCTCGGGACATAGAAGTGCAGAAATGGTGCTCTTTGGATTGGAGAGAGAGAAAGTCTGACCGGACAGTTCGATCAGCTGACCGAACGGTCTGGCCAGTACGAGGATTAGCAGTGGGCAGAGCCGTTGGAGTTGGATCTACAATGTCTGGATGGTCCGGTGAGGCAGTGACCGGACAGTCCGGTCAGTACGCCCAGAAAGCTGATTTCATGGAGCAACGGTTAGTTGGAGGTTGGAAGCCTATATAACTTTATTGCTGGGGTCTTGGAGACCTCTCTTGGCCTGTGGAATTGCTCTGAGCATTTAGAGAGAGCCAAGAGGAAAAGAGGAGAGCACTAGGAGGAGATATTGCATATCTTGAGAGTGCTAGTGAGAGTAACTAGAGCATCTTGCACATCTAAGGCTAGGGTGTTCTTGAGTGTGTGATCTAGGTTGTTACTCTTGGTCTATGGTGAGATCTAGACTGGTTAGGTGTTGGTGATCAAGCCTATAGTGATTGATTGAGAAGGCCGTCGTACGTTTGTACAAGGCTTGAGCCCGCCGGTAAAAGGGACATCAATAGTGAGCGCTCGTGTCAGCTCGGGGAGTCTAGCAAGTTCTCGAGGGAGGCGAGCTTGTGCCTTGGTGGCAGCGGTGATGCAACCGTGTCTTCACTCTAGGAGTGATTGCGGGCTCGTGTGCGAGAACTCCACTTGGTGGCAGGAGGGACCGGTACTCCGGCGGGAGTGGTCCAACAAGGAGTAGGGGAAGGAGCCATCCTTCCGAGACCTCGGGAAAAAAATCATGATCCATCCCTTACTCTACTCCTTACTATGATGCTTTACTTTCCGTATTTATATACTATGCTATTCATGCTTGTGTGCTTACCTTGCTCTAGTTGACTACCTTGTAGACTTGCATGAATAGGCTTGTTTACTTGCTAGTTGTGCTTAGCTTCCGCATTTGATCACTAGCATGTATAGGAGTTGCTTTGGCTTGATTAATGACCCTAGTATGTATTATGCTACTCATGCTTGTATGCTTACCTTGTACTTGATTTAGTAGACTTGCATGTGTAGGACTTCTTGCTAGCTAGTTGTGTGCTTCCGCATATCTTTGATTACTAGCTTGCATAGGATTTGTATTGCTTTGTGTGATCCACTATTATGCTTAGGTTGTTGTTCGTTTTATAGGTTCTATATCTTGCTTGTGTGATGACCACTAGAATTGTGTAGGAGTTGTTTGAGTGGTTGGTTTTAGTAATTAGCAAATTAGGTACATAGTTTGAGTTCCCGATTCAGCCCTCTCTTGGTCACTCAATCCTTTCAAGTGGTATTAAAGCCATGTGCTCATCATTGGGCTTAGCCACCTTCAGTAGTTACCGTATTGAGTTGGGATGTCATCCCATTCGGGGCCGGGTCATGGCTCATGGAAGGATCACTTGAAAAGCTACCTAAATGCCATGATTCTGGATGAGTTGATGGATACTCTTATGGACTTTGCCAAGACATTTACCGATGACCATGTGTATGATGATAATGATGATTGTGTGATTGTGCCTTGTTCTAGTGAGAGCCTAGATTCTTCTAGTGATGACTTGATAGATTGCTCTACTAGTGTGCCTAATATGATGATTGATGATGATGTTTCTCTTGATCTTGCTTGCTCCACTAGAATAACTAGGAATGATGATAGTGTGCCTCTTGATCTTGCTAGTGATTCATTTGTTGAGGAGTTCTTTGCCTTTCATGCTAATGATATTAAGAACTTACTTGACTCTTTTATTCGCTTGCTAGGTATTGTGGACAAGATTGAAGCAAATGAAGAAACTTTCATGCTTCCCAAGATCGTGATAGTCGAGAAGATCCTCACCTTGCTTCCTAGTAGCAAGCTCCTCTACATCACCCTTGATCTCATCATAGAGAAGGGTCTCTCCATCGAGAATGTAATTGGGTTGCTGTTCGAGGATGAGGAGATCATTGTAAGCTTGGCTGGGAATATGACATTCAAGGAAAACAATGAAAAATCTTCAACCAAAGGGAAAGAAGTAGCTTCAAGCTCAAACTTCTTTGATCCCTCCATAAGATTGCCTTGCAATAGCTTCTACAACCCCTTCGGATCAAGAAGGGATTGCAAGGATCCCTAACTATGAGGATGGTCGCATTCGACGTGATGAGGTTAGTACAAGTCAGTTGAGCAATGCTTTGGATACTAACCCCTCTTCCTCTAGTGCTTGTCTTATGGCTACCACCAGGGTCAACTACAAGAGTGGAGGCACCCATTGGATACTCGATAGCGGGTGCACCCAACATATGTCCGAGAAGCTAACCATGTTCACCAACATTGATGAAGACGAAGACAGTGAGAAGGTGACTTTCGGGGATAACTCAAAAGGGAGAGTTAGAGGATCAGGCTAGGTGGCCATTACTGAGGACCTCCATCACTCCAAGGTCTTTCTTGTCAAAACCCTTAACTTCAACCTCCTGTCTATTGGTCAACTCTGTGATATGGGATTCAAGTGCACTTTTGATGAGGATGGTGCTTTGATTGAGAATGCAAAGAAAGGGCTAGTAATTCATGGAATAAGACATGGGAACCTGTATGTTGTTGACGGTCCTTAAATACTAAATCCGACCGTCAAATTCCTGCATAATACATATAAAATAAATAACCAACATAGTGGTAGGAGTTTATTAATTTCAATTTCCACGAGTTTTGGTGAGTATGTGTTTGCAGGTATAAAAGAGCCAAAATATGCAAAAACATGAAGAAACACCATGTCGGCCGATCACCACTGTGAAACAGCCATTTTCACCGGCCGACAGGGTCGTTTAAAGCTGAAATAAGGATCCGACCGATAGGGTCGTTTACGGCTGAAATCAGGACCCGACTGAGACAGTCGTTAAGGCTGAAATCAGCCACCCGGCTGATCAACCGCAATCATTGTCAGAGTGATCATTCGACCCAACTGATTTTGCAAAACACTTCACCATGATGTCGTTTTCTCCTCCCGGACCAAAAGTGATCAAATATGGCTAAGGAAAAGAGGCCAACATGTGGCCTAACCGGGAGCAGTCAAGAGGCGACCCGGAGGGGGTCGGCACCCGGCCAAGGCTGCCGCCCGGCCTAGGCTGCCGCCTGGCCCGGCTTGCCGCCCGACCCGGCCTGCCGTCTGTTGACTTTTGCTAAGCCATATTAATAAATCATTCCCGGCACGGGGCCAGAAACGGTTTACTAATATGTCCCAGAGTCAAGTAGGTAAAATCCGCAAGCGCACGGAGAATACCGCTGTAGCATTTCACCCGGAAGTATTCAGGGTATCGTATTTGTTTATCCCAAAGGAAGGGTATGATCAAGAAGCGTTACTAACATATAAGATCATGTTAACAATTAGCAAGGATATCTTAACCAAGACAGGCGGGTACATAATAATAACCGGGTAGTGTGACACACACAGAAGATTCCTACTAAATAAATAAAGTCTAGTGGAGGAAAGACTAGGCTAAGCTACTCCTACTATACATTCCTATACAGTTGCATAGCCTAAGTAGAATACATACAGACCCACACTCAGGTTCAGCAGTCAATAGTATAGCACTTCAGGCACGGACTTACCCCTGCATCCACAGGCGACTTTCGCCAAGAGCCTACGCACTAGCCTAGCGGGGAGGATTTCAAAGGACGGACAGGGCTGTCACCACCTGCCGCCTACCTCAACGAACCAGTAGACTAACGAATAATTGATGCAAATCAGTCACCCAAGTACCATACTTGCATGACCAAAGAGCACTCTGCCCCTCCGCGATTACTATTAACGAGGCAGAGTTACCGTACGAATACGATCACCAAACCCATGCTATACTTTATCAGCTAAAACTAAGCATAGAGACTATAACATATAAACTAGACTATAGTGATGGTATATAACTAGCATGACAATAGTAGTATAATAAATATAAACTACTATCACACAAGTAGACTATACTATCACATATATGGATCACAAAATCAAACAAGAAACTCATGACCCAAGCACAACTATATAGAAAAGATATATATATTGATAAGAGTAAAGTCTTACAAAAGGGAAAAGATACAAGAGCCATACCAATTCCAAGTGAAGACTTGGGACTAGAGAGCTCTAGACTCAGCCTAACTCCACTAAAACTCCAAGAACTACTACTAGCAAGAGAGAAATGCTTCTTGTGGTGTGTGTTGAGTGTGAAGGCACACCCTCCTATTTATAGCCTCAATAGGTCGGCAAGGGAGCGTAACCGCCACGGAAGGTATCTCAAACCGTCATCAGGAGTCGCGGAGGAGCCAACACGTGGAAGCCCAGGCGGAGAGGGCGCCCGGCTGGGTCGGCCCCTCCTGGCCTGTGCTTTCTCCAGGTGGCTGTCCTGTGGGCCCTGACGTTGGTTTGCGCGGTATTGCAGGGAGTTACGTCGGTTAAGTGCTGACAATGGGCCCTTCAATCCGTGTGACGTCCATGTGGCGCTCTCTGATTGGTTGAAAGTGTGTTTTCTTGCCTTTTGAGGTGTTTCCTTCACATTTCCTCCTGCATGCACAAAGTTCTCCAAGTACAAGTGGAACTATATTATTGTGCTAAAGCATGCGTGTATGAAATGCCAAATTCTCCTTTATTTGAGTATAGTTGACGGTTGAAAATGGTACTTAACAGCCGTCAACAAACTCCCCCAAGCTTACCCTTTGCTCGTCCCGAAGCAAAGATAAACTTAAGTTGTTGATCAGGAGTTGCTACAATGTCCTACTCCTCAATAATACTATGCGCACAACAAAGTACTCTTCCTAGAATTAAATATATTGGCGCATAACTTACCCATTTACCTCGATCCATGGGGCTTTTACACCTCATTGTCTTGGGCGGTTGAGAGATAGAACAATTGCAGGGCACCAATCACTTGCTCTAGATTCCGCTATGTTATTCCGGAGGTTTTCAAAAGATTTTGAAAATAAAAACCAAGTTACTCAAATGATTCTCTCGGATCACTCAATATGTGTATGATTCCTCACCAAGGCAAAGTGTTGCCTATAATCACCTACTTCTAAATAAGGCTTTATGTGGAGCTCAAGGTAGGGATATATGAAGCACTCATGTTCACATAATATTGCTATGTCAAAAGACCGGATCCAAGAAAAAACATCAATTCAAACAATCTTGATCAAGATGTGCAAGTGTGTGGGAGAATGGAGGAATGGTGGATGGGAAGAAATAACTCCTTTCTGAATTTTCCTTCTCTCTTTTGGAGTTTCTAGGCTATGGCTATCTTTTGCTTGCTCTCTTTTTTTTGAGCATTTTTTTTTCTTTCTTTTTTGCGTAGCCATAGTCCTAGTTTGCAATGAATACTTTGAGAGAGGAATTTTGCAATGGATATATGGAGTGTTTCTTTGGATGGATGGATGGATAGTGGCTTTCTTCCGGTGTAGAAGAATAGCTCACGGTGGATATGGTGGATATGGTGGATGCTATCTTCTTGATTTAGAAGGATAGCTCATGGCGGTGGATGTGTGTATATGATCTTGATCAAGAAAGCATGAAAAGAGTTCTACTAGGGTCACAACAATTTTGACTAAGCTCAATGTGAAACAAGCAGCATATGTGTAAAGGTTTTCAAATGTAAACACTACATATGGCTGTGGTGGGAATTTCATCATTGAGGAACTTATCAATTTGTCATTTTGAAAAATAAAACTCTGGAATTCAAGCTTTACGTTGAGCAAGATCATAGCAGCCCTATCTATCATATCATACCTCTCAACAACTTAGAACTAGAGAATGCATATGCTACCCACAAGATTCAAGTTCAAGGCAAGATTTACCAACAAACCTAACTCTTGAGAGAGTACTAAGTTGTAAACTAGCATTAGAGAGGAACAAAGGACAGAGCAACTATTCATCATCTCAACATAGGAAAATTATACACATTCATACCGCGCATGAAAAAGGGAAATATTTTTGTTCTTTTTATGTTTTGCAAATTTTTATGGTTTTTCAGATTTAGCAAATGCAAGAAATAAAGGGAAGGGGAAAGATACAAGTTACCGTGAGAAGGGGGGTCCTCCCCCAAGCTTGTTCTTGCTCATATCTGCTGGTTCGGGTCGTAGCCTTGGGAGCGGACGAAGGCATCCCAATTGCTCTGATTCTGAGCCATCATTGCGTTCAGCTGGCGGAATTGGTTGTCGCTGAAATTGACGGAGGATGCTTGACTCGTGCTTGCACGAGTGCTTTTTCTCCGCTTGATTCCGGTGTCTTGCTTCATTCGTTTGAACATGGCTGCACACAAGAACAAACACAAGACAAGAACAAAAACAAGATCGAACAAGTGTTCGGGTGAGCGTTAGTGAAAACGACAAACCCGAGCTTCTCCGAAATTGGTTTTCTTCTCACAACAACTTGCAAATGCACTAAAACAGAGGGGAAATATTTTTTTGGGTTTTTGGGGCTGTAGTAAAGTTGAAGAACACGAAATTTTGGGAGAGCAACAAGTGAGCAAAGGAGGGGAGTGAAAGATGAGCTTGGAATGGTGAAGCTCCCCCCCCTGGGCGGTTTTTATGGCCAAGGAAGCAAGATGGCCGTTAGAAAGGGACAGACCAACGGCCATATAGCCGTTGGGAGAAAGGAGCACAGGAAAAGGTGGGGCCAGGGGGTCGGCCGACCTCACCAGGTCGGCCGACCTGGCAAGTGGGCCTCCTGGCAGCCCCCTTTTTCCTATGTGTTCCCCAACGGCTAGGGGATTTGTCCCCTGCTGCCTCTTTGCTCAAAAAGCTCGACAAAAAATCTTTTCAAAATGGAAAGCCCAAAAACCTATTTTCTAAATTTTCAAAAATGCAAATGAGTTTTGAAAAATTCCAAGGTGGCTGGAAAAATTCAAAAATGCAGAAATGCAGTGGTCGGAAAAAATCAAAATGTGGTGGAAAGCAAATATGCAATTGAAAGAGCAAATATGGATAACTACCGGTTTAACCTCCCGGCGAGGACTCACCTTTTAAAGTCCGACGAGCGGGACTTTTCTCCGGCGTTCAGCTCGATGAAGCGTTGTCCGGTCCCGGAGATGAAGACACGGATGATGCTTCTTGTTTCGTTCGCCACACCTTCTTGGTCTTTGTTGCGGTCGGTGGCTTCTCGGGCTTCGGAGGCTGCGGTTTTGCAGGCTTCACAGCCTGTTTCTTTGCAGACCTCGGAGGTTGCTGCCTTGGGGACTTCGGAGGCTGTTGCTTAATGTGTGACCTTTGCCTCCTTGCCTTCATCAGTTGTTGCTGTGCAACCTTTTCCTTCTCAAGGAAGTTCTTCATGAATGTGATGAGGCTGTCCTTCTTTTTGAACGTGTTGCAAATCTCCAGGAATTGCTGGAGATGAGCACTAGCGTCCTCATTGGCTTTCCCACAGAATGGGCTAGCCTGCACCATGGTGATGAGACCGGTCTTGATCTCGAAGTTCACATCTCCCACACTGCCAGCTGGTCCCGTAGGGATGTTGGCAGCGGAGGGAGCGGAGAACTCGCGGAGGGTCTTGTCGGCCATTTGCTCAGAGCTTGATGGTGCGGGAATGACAGGTTCGATTGGCCGAGTCTCCTTACGAGGAGGGGTGAGCCTAGCTCGTGTCCTTCTCAGGAGTGACTCAGGATCTTCAGTGAAGTTTGTCGGCAAGTCGAAACCAGTCATACACTACCCTGTTTTCATACAAAATGCAGAAAACAAAGCAAGGTTAGCCTGCCTAGGAGATAGCCTTAATAATTGCAACACTACTATATACATTAGTAATTTTTCTTGAATCATACGCCTTCCCCGGCAACGGCGCCAGAAATGCTTGTTGACTTTTGCTAAGCCATATTAATAAATCATTCCCGGCACGGGGCCAGAAACGGTTTACTAATATGTCCCAGAGTTAAGTAGGTAAAATCCGCAAGCGCACGGAGAATACCGCTGTAGCATTTCACCCGGAAGTATTCAGGGTATCGTATTTGTTTATCCCAAAGGAAGGGTATGATCAAGAAGCGTTACTAACATATAAGATCATGTTAACAATTAGCAAGGATATCTTAACCAAGACAGGCGGGTACATAATAATAACCGGGTAGTGTGACACACACAGAAGATTCCTACTAAATAAATAAAGTCTAGTGGAGGAAAGACTAGGCTAAGCTACTCCTACTATACATTCCTATACAGTTGCATAGCCTAAGTAGAATACATACAGACCCACACTCAGGTTCAGCAGTCAATAGTATAGCACTTCAGGCACGGACTTACCCCTGCATCCACAGGCGACTTCCGCCAAGAGCCTACGCACTAGCCTAGCGGGGAGGATTTCAAAGGACGGACAGGGCTGTCACCACCTGCCGCCTACCTCAACGAACCAGTAGACTAACGAATAATTGATGCAAATCAGTCACCCAAGTACCATACTTGCATGACCAAAGAGCACTCTGCCCCTCCGCGATTACTATTAACGAGGCAGAGTTACCGTACGAATACGATCACCAAACCCATGCTATACTTTATCAGCTAAAACTAAGCATAGAGACTATAACATATAAACTAGACTATAGTGATGGTATATAACTAGCATGACAATAGTAGTATAATAAATATAAACTACTATCATACAAGTAGACTATACTATCACATATATGGATCACAAAATCAAACAAGAAACTCATGACCCAAGCACAACTATATAGAAAAGATATATATATTGATAAGAGTAAAGTCTTACAAAAGGGAAAAGATACAAGAGCCATACCAATTCCAAGTGAAGACTTGGGACTAGAGAGCTCTAGACTCAGCCTAACTCCACTAAAACTCCAAGAACTACTACTAGCAAGAGAGAAATGCTTCTTGTGGTGTGTGTTGAGTGTGAAGGCACACCCTCCTATTTATAGCCTCAATAGGTCGGCAAGGGAGCGTAACCGCCACGGAAGGCATCTCAAACCGTCATCAGGAGTCGCGGAGGAGCCAACACGTGGAAGCCCAGGCGGAGAGGGCGCCCGGCTGGGTCGGCCCCTCCTGGCCTGTGCTTTCTCCAGGTGGCTGTCCTGTGGGCCCTGACGTTGGTTTGCGCGGTATTGCAGGGAGTTACGTCGGTTAAGTGCTGACAATGGGCCCTTCAATCCGTGTGACGTCCATGTGGCGCTCTCTGATTGGTCGAAAGTGTGTTTTCTTGCCTTTTGAGGTGTTTCCTTCACATTTCCTCCTGCATGCACAAAGTTCTCCAAGTACAAGTGGAACTATATTATTGTGCTAAAGCATGCGTGTATGAAATGCCAAATTCTCCTTTATTTGAGTATAGTTGACGGTTGAAAATGGTACTTAACAGCCGTCAACAAACTCCCCCAAGCTTACCCTTTGCTCGTCCCGAAGCAAAGATAAACTTAAGTTGTTGATCAGGAGTTGCTACAATGTCCTACTCCTCAATAATACTATGCGCACAACAAAGTACTCTTCCTAGAATTAAATATATTGGCGCATAACTTACCCATTTACCTCGATCCATGGGGCTTTTACACCTCATTGTCTTGGGCGGTTGAGAGATAGAACAATTGCAGGGCACCAATCACTTGCTCTAGATTCCGCTATGTTATTCCGGAGGTTTTCAAAAGATTTTGAAAATAAAAACCAAGTTCCTCAAATGATTCTCTCGGATCACTCAATATGTGTATGATTCCTCACCAAGGCAAAGTGTTGCCTATAATCACCTACTTCTAAATAAGGCTTTATGTGAAGCTCAAGGTAGGGATATATGAAGCATTTCTGGCGCCGTTGTTGGGGAACGGTTGTTGTATCATCTTTGAACCTTGTTCATCCTCATATCTTTTTTTTGTCTTTCTTTATTTCTTTCCCAATTTTCTATAATGGAGCAACCTACTATCCAATCCTTTTCTGCTCCAAAAGGCGAGTTCTTTGAGCCACCGCCGTCCGCGGACCCAATTCGTACATCTAGCTACGAACTTCGCCCTGGCATTATAGCCATGGTTTGGGAGCAATACTTTTCTGGCTTAGATAGTGAAAACCCATACCGGCACCTACGAGAATTCGAGCAACTGTGTTCGTGCCTGTCTATAAAGGACATGAGACAGGAAACTCTAAAGTGGAAATTGTTTCCCTTTTCCCTCATGGAGAGGGCGAAACAATGGTACACTCATACTATCGGGAGTGTAAACGGTGATTGGGAAGAACTTCGAGACAAATTTTGTCTCGCTGTCTTCCCTATGTCCCGTATTGTCTCCCTTCGTATGGAAATTCTTTGTTTTCGCCAGAATGAGAAGGAGTCTTTAGGTGCAGCTTAAGCTAGGCTTAATTTTCTATCCAAATCCGGACCCAACCTTGCCATTTCCGACCCGATGTTGCTACAACATTTTTGTGAGGGTTTGAAAAAGGAAGCTGCCCTATACCTTGACATTGTCGCCGGAGGATCGTTCGTCCACAAGACCGCGACAGAAGGAAGAGAAATCCTAGACCGTATTCTAGAAAACACTTCCTTCCTTTCTGATCATGCTGAACCCCTCTAGGAGGAAGCCAAGTTGAGCCATGAGGAACCCTTAATAGCCGAATCCAAACCCAGTCCTTGCATATTCCTAGATTTGACTTTTGAGCCATGCCCCGAACTTCAAACACTAGAGGAAGAAGAAATTCAACATCCAGAGTTCTCTTTTGAATTCGAGGAAGGTCTTTTTAAAGACTTTGGGAACGCCTCGAATTACTGTTCCAAAAAGAACCCACCCGTTCTCATCTATCTTGCTCATTCTCGAGAGGATGGAAAACCATCCCACGAGGATCCCTCAATGGCTAAATTCAGACCCATAGCTCTCTCATCTCTTGATTTTGCTATTGATACCTCTCGGAAGGAAGAAGAAATGCTACCTTCAGGGTTGCCAGTCAAATTCGAGGAAAGCTTACTTGATGATCGTAGAAAAACCTCGAATTATATCTAGCAAAACAAGCCTACGGTATCTGCTTTGCCTCCTGGTCCTTTCCAAGAAGGATTTCCAAAGGAGGCCATGAAGAAGCAGCGGTTGAAGGAAGAAAAGCGCTATTTCAAAGCTATCCAAATCCATTCACATTCCACAACTATTCCTTGTCTTATACGAGGAAATGTCATAGAGGCCCTTCACGATCCCACCATAGGAGTTAATATCATCCCCGAATACATAGCTTTACAGCTTGTGGATGATATACCTCTAGAGCTGACCGATTCTCTCTTCAAGGATTCCTTGGGAGTATCCTACATATGTCGGGGGATCACAAAGGCTATACCAATCAAGATAGGAAAAGTTGAGCTTGACTTAGACTTCCATGTATTTCCTATCATCGATTTTGATCTCCTCCTTGGCTACCCACTAGAAAAACTTCACATACTAGATGCATCTCAAGGGAGCCAGACTAAAAAGCTTAGGGAGACTGCTTTTGCCACTAGGAACCTTTTCTCAGAATATCCTTTGGTGAGGTCTCATCTTGAGCACCCCCCGCTTGAGAAAGTAATGTTTGTTTCCCAACTCGCATTGCCGAAGCCTGTTCTTTATGGGAACACGAAGCTTTTCACCCAAGAAGATGACAATAAGGAAAAAACTCCAAATCACTTTGAAACCAGACCGTCATCTTTCTTGCCTAAGCCTTTTTCCTCGACTCTCAAGTCTCCATTCTCGACGGTGATCATGAACCAACTGTGACATTTATCGATGAATTTCTTGAGAAGGAGAAACTTTGGGCCACTAGATTAGTTGAGCTATTGACTCTAGAAATAGGAGGAGAAGATTCAATAGGTGAGCATGAGAGCTTCTTTCTTGAAAACCCACAGAATACATGCTCATTCATTGAATCTTTAGAGTCATTCAATTTTAGTACCAATCACACCTATGAGGACTACAACCACCTCAAGAGCCTCATCAGCAGAATATTTGTTAGGATGGTTGTAGATGCTTTTGTTTACCATAAATATTGCAAATCTCGTAGTTGTACTTTAGCACTAATCTTGCAGCTACAGCTTTAATAACACCTCAAAAATTGGCGGTGGACTGGGAACTACATCGTCTATAGCAGCTGCAATAGGAAGTCCCCGTGGTCAAGCTTCTGACGGTAAACAAAGCACTGCCAGGAGATGGTCCGGATTATCATTTCCCTTTTTCCTAAATAAAAGCAAGAATATGTTTGAAGGTTATGTTTGCCTTTGCGTATTTTTGGTCGCTAACCATTTCAGGTTGAGATTAAAAAGAACGATGGTCAAGTCTGTACCTATCAACATAGGAGCTGCATCAACTTTAACACTATGGTATTATTGGCGAGGGAACCCACTACAAGGAGGCTACAACACTACACACTTGGTTTTTAGCATCTCGCGATACAAAAATCCAAGTGTGGGGGGAGTTCTGTAAGTATCTCGTAGCAAGTTTCATTCTTACCAATTTTATCTCGGTTAAGAGGTGTTGCTAGTTCCTGCTTTCATGCCTTGCTGAAAAAGAAATAAATATTAAAAGGTGCTTTAGTTTATTTTCTATTTTTATTTCCTTTCAATCTTATGTTGCTCCTAGAAAATAAAATAATAATAATAAATAAAGTTGTGACTATCGGGCCCATAAAGCCGGTAGAGTCCCTTTTTGCTTTTCACCCTTTTTGTTTTTATTTTTCTTCAAATAAAGAAACTTGGTACAAGATCAAGTGTGGGGGAGGCCTCCAAGATTTTCAACACACAAACAACACAAGGCCTCCCACCGACCCATTGCACAATCATCACTTAAGCCAACATGTCAAAGGTCGTGGTGATCGGGCTCCAAGTGACATCGACCAACCTGTGACATCGACCAACCTACAAGGACAGTTGACACAAGCATGGTGCTCCTAAGCTTCCATATCTTCCATAGTGACAGTTTGCATAGTCTATCCCTTTCCTCGTAGTTTCCAAGTTAAATCAAATTTATCCTGAGTCAATCAATAAATTTAACTTTAAAAATAAAACCAATTCTTGTGAACCCCCATTATCATGCTTTTCTTTGATTGACTTGCATGCTCCTTATTCCTAGTCCATTTACTTGTTGCTTATGAACTATATCTCTAGGGAAGCATGTCACCTAAGTAGTTGACTTATGAGATATGGTGTGATGAAAGAAATCTTGCTCTTATGCTTAGGAATTTCTCTTTAAAAATAAAAATGAAGGCCCTCTTCTCAATGATGTGAATGTCCTACCAAAGTGATATAGTTGTATTGAAAACCTTATGAATATGCTGCTTGTTGTTTCATTGAACTTTGTCAAATTATTGTGACCCTAGTGAGGTGCATGTTTATGTTTTGTTGATCAAGATCATGTGCACATTTCCCTTCATATGCTAATCTTCCAGATTGGAAGGTAGCATTTTTCGTATCCATCCACCAAAAGAAATACTCCTTAATTATCCTGTCATGACTCTCTCTCGATTGTTTCCATAGAAGGCATGGCTATAAAAAAAAAATGCTCTCATCTTTGAGCAAGATAAAAAAAAGTGAAAAGAAATAATCATGCCCAATATGATTTTAAAGAAAGAAAGAGAGTCTACACATAAAGGAGTATTTATCCACTGTCATCCATATGCTAATTCTTCTACACCAGAAGATAGCATCATCTATATTCATCCATCCACAAAAATAAAGTGCTCCACCATGGTTTGAGAAACTCATTCTCCAATTATGCTTGCAGAAAGAGACATGGGCTGTCAAGTATTTAATATAAAAAAAAGAAAAAAAATATAGAAAAAAAGAAAGAGAGATAGCCCATGTTCTCAAATACAAGAGAGGGAGGATTCCAAAAGGGGCATCCATCATTTGCCTTTCCATCCATCCCATCCATTTATGTGCACATGCTTGATCACAATTCATAACTTGTTTTCTCTGTGGATCCGGTTTTTGACTTAGTAATATATGCGGCACAAGTATGCCTTCTTTATCCCCCTACCCTGAGCTCCACATAAACCATATTTAGAGGTAGGATGAAAAGAGGCAAAGTCAAATGCCTTGGTGAGGAACCACACACATAGTAAGTGATCTGAGAGAATCATTTGAGGAGAATGGCCATGATTTGTTTTTGAAAATCTTGTAAAAACCCTACTCAGCAGAAGGAGTAAAGATGACTAGAGTCAACGCCGTTCCATTCTTCAACCACCCAAGGGGATGTGATAGACACATCAAAGTTCATGGGTACAGGTATGATTTGGAATAATTTGCATGGTAGTCTTGTATCAAAAGAAGTTATGATTCACCTTAGTCTCTATTCCTTTACTCGAGGACAAGCAAAGGCTAAGTGTGGGGGTGTTGTTGACGGTCCTTAAATACTAAATCCGACTGTCAAATTCCTGCATAATACATATAAAATAAATAACCAACATAGTGGTAGGAGTTTATTAATATTAATTTCCACGAGTTTATGGTGAGTATGTGTTTGCAAGTATAAAAGAGCCAAAATATGCAAAAACTTGAAGAAACACCCCGTCGGCCGATCACCGGCCATTTTCACCGGCCGACAGGGTCGTTTAAGGCTGAAATCAGGACCCGGCCGATAGGGTCGTTTACGGCTGAAATCAGGACCCGGCCGACAGGGTCATTTAAGGCTGAAATCAGCCACCCGGCTGATCGACCGGAATCATTGACAGACTGATCATTTGACCTGGCCGATTTTGCAAAACACTTCACCGTGATGCTGTTTTCTCCTCCTGGACCAAAAGTGATCAAATATGTCTAAGGAAAAGAGGCCAACATGTGGTCAAACTGGGAGAAGTCAAGAGGCGACCCGGAGAGGGTCGACACCCGGCCAAGGCTGCCGCCCGACCTAGGCCGCCGCACGGCCTATGTCGCCGCCCGGCCCGGCTTGCCGCCCGACCTGGCTTGCCGCTCGGCCCGGCCTGTAGCCCAGCGTAGGTTGGCCACCCAAGGTTGCCAGCCCATGAGGCCCATGAGGCCTACCGCCCGCCAAATGAAGAGTCGGTGGAAACCAACCAAACGACCGACTTCTGGACAAAATCCAAGTCATCTAAGAGAAGTCGGTCATGAACCAACACGATTCAAGGGCCGCCCGGCATGCTAGGCCGCCCGGCACACGTGGCCACCCGGCCTTGCCCGCCGCCTGACGGACCGACTTTGGCCTACCGACTCACCTTCACCTACAAGTACCCCCTACCCATTGCCACCTATAATTAGGGGGGGAATTCGGCATGAAAAAGACACCACACAAGAAGAGAGTTTATACCTCCATTCCAAAGGCTTTAGCACTGCCAAAGTGTTTAGAAAATAGGGAGAGAGTGAGGGAGAGTTTGGGGAAGCGCCGGGTTTGTCGGCGATATTCCCCATGCTTGTACCTCAACGGATGCTTTCTTTTTCAAGTAAGTGTTCATGTTTCCTCTTTGGTATTTAAGTTTTTTTATTTAAGTAAGTTCTTTCCTTTATTGCATACGGGTTCATCGCTCTATTTAATTAGAGTATCTTAGACTTCTATAAGCATGGATCCGACACTAGGATAGTAACCAATAGTGTAGACGTGGTGTCTAGGCTAGAGGTTACCTTTGTTTGCCGCAAGCCCCACGGTTTGTAGAGGTAGTCGGTAGGTGGTGACAGCCCTATCCGGCCTTAGTAATCCTCCACGTTCGGGTACGTCGTAGAGCTGTTGGCCGGAGTCGCCTATGGATGCAGGGGTAAGCCAGTGCCCGAAGTAAGCAGTAGAGACCGAACCTATCTTATTATAGGATTCTTGACCATAGGAATCCTCTCTACCCTTTGCCTACCATATTCTTGTTGTCCTTGGACCGATTATTATAGGAGATTAGATACACACATTCCCTATGAATTCGATACCTTTGAATACTCTTAGGTGAAGTGCTACAGCGGTATCCGTGCGCTTGCGGATTTATCTATGATCGTAAGAAATACCAACATATGTCACGGACTTCAAATCAAACAACATGCCACCAAGCACCTGCTTATTCACTAAGGCAACAAAGGGTTGGTTGTGGCATAGAAGACTGGCACACATTGGAATGAATCAACTGAGAAAAGTGGTCAAGAGGAATCTAGTTGAAGGAATCAAGGATGTCACCTTTGAGAAGGACAGACTGTGTAGTGCTTTTCAGGCTGGAAAGCAAGTTGCATCATCTCACCCTACCAAGTCATTCATGTCTACATCTCGTCCTCTAGAGCTCTTGCACATGGATTTGTTTGGGGCAACACATTACAAGAGTCTAGGAGGGAATCTATATTGCTTGGTGATTGTGGATGACTTCAGAAGATACATTTGGACTTTCTTTGTTGTGGACAAGTCTCAAGCATGTGACATCTTCAGAAAGTTTACAAGGAGAGCAAAGAATGACTTCAAGGCTAGCATTGTGAAGATAAGGAGTAACAATGGGACTGAGTTCAAGAACACAACAGTGGAGGAATATTGTGACAAGAAGGGTATCAAGCATGAATTCTCCGTTACATATACCCCTGAGCAAAATGGAGTAGGGGAGAGGAAGAACAAGACACTCATCACTCTTGCTCGCGCTATGCTAGATGAGTATGGGACTCATGAGAGGTTTTGGGCTAAAGCAATCAACACAGCTTGCTACACCTTAAACCATGTCTATCTCCACCGGTTGTTGAAGAAGACACCTTATGAGCTATTGGTTGGATGGAAACCCAATGTTTCCTATTTTCGGGTCTTTGACTGCACTTGCTACATTCTTAAGAAGAGGAGGAAGCCCAGGAAATTTGAGAGCAGAACTAATGAAAGCATTCTTGTTGGGTATTCGGGGACTTCTAAAGCATATCGGGTCTACAACTCAGCCATAGGATGTGTGGAGGAATCTTATAATATGCAATTTGATGAGTCAAAGGGTTCTCAAAAGGAAGATGAATTTCATGAAGTGAATATTGGAGATGAAACAATAAGAGAAGCTATGAGAAACATCCCTGTGGGCAAGATTTTATCCCATGAGGTCAATGATGATGATATTGGTGAGCCCTCTACTCCACCACCTCAACCAACCTCATCCTCTGAGGTGCAAGAACCAACCCAAGATGCCATTAACACATCTACTAGATCCTCCCAAGATTCATTGAGAGTGCATCCACCTACCCATGAGGAAACCCAAGTGAGAAGTGAGCCACAAACCTCCCCATATACTTAACCTCGAGCCACTTCTCCAAGTTCTTCACATGATACTTCCTCATCCACTCCAAGCTCTATTTCCAAGACAACAAAGCATATGAGTGATTCCCCCACCTCACTAAGAATCCAAGACACTCATATCTCAAGAGAGCAAGCAATCCATGATGCACAAGATACTTCTTCTAGAGCTCCTCCCACTCAAGAAGAACATCATCCCAGACCCGAAGCCATCAACAAGGATCACTCACGCGACTTGATTATTGGGAGTCCATCTCAGGGTGTTAGGACAAGGAGGAATCAATACAAGCCCAACTATGTAAGTGAAGGGAATGATGATAAGGCAAATATTGCAATTGAGAACTTCTCCTTTGTCTCTATGATTGAACCCACTACCATTGATGAAGCTATGGATGATGTCAAGTGGGTAATGGCTATGCAAGAAAAATTGAACAATTTCAAGAGATGCAAAGTGTGGAAACTTGTTGAGAGGCCCAAGAATCATAATGTTGTTGGCACCAAGTGGGTCTTCAAGAACAAACAAGATGAGAAAGGGGCCATTATCTAGAAGAAGGCTCACCTAGTGGCCAAGTGTAAGCTTCATGACCATTGATGATTGGATCCCCAAGGTATGAATGTTTTGGTGATAGATGACAACTATGAAATTGTGGGCTAATATCTACAGGAGTGTTGTCTATGCAGAAATCATCTCTAAACTCTACTACAAATCATATGGATGATGGTTGCCTTGGCGATTGATGACAATGACCACAAGCATGGAGGCTTGTAAGCTTGATGGAGTCCAAGGGTTGATGAAGATGGATCAAAGCTAAGGACAAGCTATGGAGAAAGTGTTGGGAACACTTGTCTAGTTGTTAGGGCTTTGAGTCGATAGAAAAAACCAGACTATCAAGGGGGTCTAGGTCATGTCTCTTAGGTCACACTAGTTGGTGATGTTCATGGATGCTTAGTGAAATCACAGGCACTAGGTGACAGTGGAGAAGCCAAGGAGCTGTTCGGAGAAGCTGGGAAACAAAGTCAAGCGAGGACGAGGAGTTTCAGCTTCTGGACGTAGTGACCGGACAGAGGGGTCAGTATGGACCGGACTGTACAATCATTTGGAGACCAGAGAGAAGTCTGCAAGGAAGTCTGTCAGCGCGAAGACCTATAGAGACCGGACGTTACGGTCTACAGACCGGATGGTCCAGTCTGTATTGAGGTTGCTCGGGACAGAGAAGTGCAGAAGATGGTGGTCTCTAGAATGGAGAGAGAATGTACAGACCGGACGATCTAGTCTACTAATCAGACGATCCGCTCAGTACTGGAGGTTGCAGGCATAGTGAAGCCAACGGCTCTGAGAGCCGTTCCAGGAGTGACCGGACGGTCCGGTCAGGCAGTGACCGGACTATCCGGTCAGTGTGTCCAGAATGGCAATATCGTGGAGCAACGGCTAGTTTGAGGTTGGAAGCCTATATAACTTCGTTGCTGGGATCTTAGAGACCACTCTTGGCCAGTGGAATTGCTTGGAACATTTGGTGAGAGCCAAGAGGAAAAGAAGAGAGCACTAGGAGGAGATATTGCATATCTTGAGAGTGCTAGTGAGAGTAACTTGAGCATTGATGCACATCTAAGGCTAGGATGTCCTTCAGGGTGTGATCTAGGTTGTTACTCTTAGTCTATAGTGAGACCAAGACCAGTTAGGTGTTGGTGATCGATCCTATCATGATTGGTTGTGAAGGCCGTCACACGTTTGTACCCGGTTTGAGGCCACTGATGAAAGGGGCATCGCTAGTGAGCGCCCGTGTCGGCTCAGGGAGTCCGACAAGTTCTTGAGGGAGGCGAGCTTGTGCCTTGGTGGTAGCGGTGATGTGCACCGTGTTTCACTCCGGGAGTGATTGTGGGCTCGCGGGTGAGAACTCCGCATTGGTGGTGGGAGGGACCGACACTCCGGCGGGAGTGGTCCAACGAGGACCAACACTCCGGCGGGGAAGGCGCCATCCTTCCGAGACCTCGAGAAAAAAATCATGAGCATTCCTTGACCCCCTCTTTACTATTCCATAATAGTGTGCTCTAGTAACTAGGTTGAATTGTGGCTTGCATAAGCTAGTGTGTTTAGCTTCCGCGCTTGTTTTCATCATGAACACTAGCATGCGTACGGTCTTGGCCTACTAGAATTGTTAGGTTGCAATAATTGCTAGGTTCTAGTAGTGTAAATTGAAGTATTTGGATTCGTAGTCAGATTACCGATTCATCCCCCCTCTCGGTACGCCTTTGGTCCTTACAAGTGGTATCAGAGCCAAATTCTTATCTTTGAGGCTTCACCGCCTTGAGTAAGGATGCCGGGACAGGTGGGGAGTGTTGACTTTTGCTAAGCCATATTAATAAATCATTCCCGGCACGGGGCCAGAAACGGTTCACTAATATGTCCTAGAGTCAAGTAGGTAAAATCCGCAAGCGCACGGAGAATACCGCTGTAGCATTTCACCCGGAAGTATTCAGGGTATCGTATTTGTTTATCCCAAAGGAAGGGTATGATCAAGAAGCGTTACTAACATATAAGATCATGTTAACAATTAGCAAGGATATCTAACCAAGACAGGCGGGTACATGATAATAACCGGGTAGTGTGACACACACAGAAGATTCCTACTAAATAAATAAAGTCTAGTGGAGGAAAGACTAGGCTAAGCTACTCCTACTATACATTCCTATACAGTTGCATAGCCTAAGTAGAATACATACAGACCCACACTCAGGTTCAGCAGTCAATAGTATAGCACTTCAGGCACGGACTTACCCCTGCATCCACAGGCGACTTCCGCCAAGAGCCTACGCACTAGCCTAGCGGGGAGGATTTCAAAGGACGGACAGGGCTGTCACCACCTGCCGCCTACCTCAACGAACCAGTAGACTAACGAATAATTGATGCAAATCAGTCACCCAAGTACCATACTTGCATGACCAAAGAGCACTCTGCCCCTCCGCGATTACTATTAACGAGGCAGAGCTACCGTACGAATACGATCACCAAACCCATGCTATACTTTATCAGCTAAAACTAAGCATAGAGACTATAACATATAAACTAGACTATAGTGATGGTATATAACTAGCATGACAATAGTAGTATAATAAATATAAACTACTATCACACAAGTAGACTATACTATCACATATATGGATCACAAAATCAAACAAGAAACTCATGACCCAAGCACAACTATATAGAAAATAGATATATATTAATAAGAGCAAAGTCTTACAAAAGGGAAAAGATACAAGAGCCATACCAATTCCAAGTGAAGACTCGGGACTAGAGAGCTCTAGACTCAGCCTAACTCCACTAAAACTCCAAGAACTACTACTAGCAAGAGAGAAATGCTTCTTGTGGTGTGTGTTGAATGTGAAGGCACACCCTCCTATTTATAGCCTCAATAGGTCGGCAAGGGAGCGTAACCGCCACGGAAGGCATCTCAAACCGTCATCAGGAGTCGCGGAGGAGCCAACACGTGGAAGCCCAGGCGGAGAGGGCGCCCGGCTGGGTCGGCCGACCTGACCAGGTCGGCCGACCTGGGGGTGGCCCCTCCTGGCCTGTGCTTTCTCCAGGTGGCTGTCCTGTGGGTCCTGAGGTCGGTTCCCGCGGTATTACAGGGAGTTACGTCGGTTAAGTGCTGCAAATGGGCCCTTCAATCCGTGTGACGTCCATGTGGCACTCTCTGATTGGTCGAAAGTGTGTTTCTTGCCTTTTGAGGTGTTTCCTTCACATTTCCTCCTGCATGCACAAAGTTCTCCAAGTACAAGTGGAACTACATTATTGTGATAAAGCATGCGTGTATGAAATGCCAAATTCTCCTTTATTTGAGTATAGTTGACGGTTGAAAATGGTACTTAACAGCCGTCAACAAACTCCCCCAAGCTTACCCTTTGCTCGTCCCGAAGCAAAGATAAACTTAAGTTGTTGATTAGGAGTTGCTACAATGTCCTACTCCTCAATAATACTATGCGCACAACAAAGTACTCTTCCTAGAATTAAATATATTGGCGCATAACTTACCCATTTACCTCGATCCATGGGGCTTTTACACCTCATTGTCTTGGGTGGTTGAGAAATAGAACAATTGCAGGGCACCAATCACTTGCTCTAGATTCCGCTATGTTGTTCCGGAGGTTTTCAAAAGATTTTGAAAATAAAAACCAAGTTCCTCAAATGATTCTCTCGGATCACTCAATATGTGTATGATTCCTCACCGAGGCAAAGTGTTGCCTATAATCACCTACTTCTAAATAAGGCTTTATGTGGAGCTCAAGGTAGGGATATATGAAGCACTCATGTTCACATAATATTGCTATGTCAAAAGACCGGATCCAAGAAAAACATCAATTCAAACAATCTTGATCAAGATGTGCAAGTGTGTGGGAGAATAGAGGAATGGTGGATGGGAAGAAATAACTCCTTTTTGAATTTTCCTTCTCTCTTTTGGAGTTTCTAGGCTATGGCTATCTTTTGCTTGCTCTCTTTTTTGAGAAATTTTTTTTTTTTCTTTTCTTTTCTTTTTTTTTTTTTGCATAGCCATAGTCCTAGTTTGCAATGAATACTTTGAGAGAGGAATTTTGCAATGGATATATGGAGTGTTTCTTTGGATAGATGGATGGATAGTGGCTTTCTTCCAGTGTAGAAGAATAGCTCACGGTGGATATGGTGGATATGGTGGATGCTATCTTCTTGATTTAGAAGGATAGCTCATGGCGGTGGATGTGTGTATATGATCTTGATCAAGAAAGCATGAAAAGAGTTCTACTAGGGTCACAACAATTTTGACTAAGCTCAATGTGAAACAAGTAGCATATGTGTAAAGGTTTTCAAATGTAAACACTACATATGGCTGTGGTGGGAATTTCATCATTGAGGAACTTATCAATTTGTCATTTTGAAAAATAAAACTCCGGAATTCAAGCTTTACGTTGAGCAAGATCATAGCAGCCCTATCTATCATATCATACCTCTCAACAACTTAGAACTAGAGAATGCATATGCTACCCACAAGATTCAAGTTCAAGGCAAGATTTACCAACAAACCTAACTCTTGAGAGAGTACTAAGTTGTAAACTAGCATTAGAGAGGAATAAAGGACAGAGCAACTATTCATCATCTCAACATAGGAAAATTATACACATTCATACCGCGCATGAAAAAGGGAAATATTTTTGTTCTTTTTATATTTTGCAAATTTTTATGGTTTTTCAGATTTAGCAAATGCAAGAAATAAAGAGAAGGGGAAAGATACAAGTTACCGTGAGAAGGGAGGTCCTCCCCCAAGCTTGTTCTTGCTCATATCTGCTGGTTCGGGTCGTAGCCTTGGGAGCGGAAGAAGGCATCCCAATTGCTCTGATTCTGAGCCATCATTGCGTTCAGCTGGCGGAATTGGTTGTCGCTGAAATTGACGGAGGATGCTTGATTCGTGCTTGCACGAGTGCTTTTTTCTCCGCTTGATTCCGGCGACTTGCTTCATTCGGTTGAACATGGCTGCACACAAGAACAAACACAAGACAAGAACAAAAACAAGATCGAACAAGTGTTCGGGTGAGCGTCAGTGAAAACGGCAAACCCGAGCTTCTCCGAAATTGGTTTTCTTCTCAAAACAACTTGCAAATGCACTAAAACAGAGAGGAAATATTTTTTTGGGTTTTTGGGGCTGTAGTAAAGTTGAAGAACACGAAATTTTGGGAGAGCAACAAGTGAGCAAAGGAGGGGAGCGAAAGATGAGCTTGGAATGGTGAAGCTCCCCCTCCTGGGCGGTTTTTATAGCCAAGGAAGCAAGATGGCCATTAGAAAGGGACAGAACAACGGCCATATAGCCGTTGGGAGAAAGGAGCACAGGAAAAGGTGGGGCCAGGGGGTCGGCCGACCCTACCAGGTCGGCCGACCTGGCAGGTGGGCCTCCTGGCAGCCCCCTTTTTCCTATGTGTTCCCCAACAGCTAGGGGATTTGTCCCCTGCTGCCTTTTTGCTCAAAAAGCTCGACAAAAAATCTTTTCAAAATAGAAAGCCCAAAAACCTATTTTCTAAATTTTCAAAAATGCAAATGAGTTTTGAAAAATTCCAAGGTGGCTGAAAAATTCAAAAATGCAGAAATGCAGTGGTCGGGAAAAATCAAAATGTGGTGGAAAGCAAATATGCAATTAAAAGAGCAAATATGGATAACTACCGGTTTAACCTCCCGGCGAGGACTCACCTTTTAAAGTCCGACGAGCGGGACTTTTCTCCGGCGTTCAGCTCGATGAAGCGTTGTCCGGTCCCGGAGATGAAGACACGGATGATGCTTCTTGTTTCACTCGCCACACCTTCTTGGTCTTTGTTACGGTCGGTGGCTTCTCGGGCTTCGGAGGCTGCGGTTTTGCAGGCTTCACAGCCTGTTTCTTTGCAGACCTCGGAGGTTGCTGCCTTGTGGACTTCGGAGGCTGTTGCTTAATATGTGACCTTTTCCTCCTTGCCTTCATCAGTTGTTGCTGTGCAACTTTTTCCTTCTCAAGGAAGTTCTTCATGAATGTGATGAGGCTGTCCTTCTTTTTGAACGTGTTGCAAATCTCCAGGAATTGCTGGAGATGAGCACTAGCGTCCTCATTGGCTTTCCCACAGAATGGGCTAGCCTGCACCATGGTGATGAGACCGGTCTTGATCTCGAAGTTCGCATCTCCCACATTGCCAGCTGGTCCTGTAGGGATGTTGGCAGCGGAGGGAGCGGAGAACTCGCGGAGGGTCTTGTCGGCCATTTGCTCAGAGCTTGATGGTGCGGGAATGACAGGTTCGATTGGCCGAGTCTCCTTACGAGGAGGGGTGAGCCTAGCTCGTGTCCTTCTCAGGAGTGACTCAGGATCTTCAGTGAAGTTTGTCGGCAAGTCGAAACCAGTCATACACTACCCTGTTTTCATACAAAATGCAGAAAACAAAGCAAGGTTAGCCTGCCTAGGAGATAGCCTTAATAATTGCAACACTACTATATACATTAGTAATTTTTCTTGAATCATACGCCTTCCCCGGCAACGGCGCCAGAAATGCTTGTTGACTTTTGCTAAGCCATATTAATAAATCATTCCCGGCACGGGGCCAGAAACGGTTCACTAATATGTCCTAGAGTCAAGTAGGTAAAATCCGCAAGCGCACGGAGAATACCGCTGTAGCATTTCACCCGGAAGTATTCAGGGTATCGTATTTGTTTATCCCAAAGGAAGGGTATGATCAAGAAGCGTTACTAACATATAAGATCATGTTAACAATTAGCAAGGATATCTAACCAAGACAGGCGGGTACATGATAATAACCGGGTAGTGTGACACACACAGAAGATTCCTACTAAATAAATAAAGTCTAGTGGAGGAAAGACTAGGCTAAGCTACTCCTACTATACATTCCTATACAGTTGCATAGCCTAAGTAGAATACATACAGACCCACACTCAGGTTCAGCAGTCAATAGTATAGCACTTCAGGCACGGACTTACCCCTGCATCCACAGGCGACTTCCGCCAAGAGCCTACGCACTAGCCTAGCGGGGAGGATTTCAAAGGACGGACAGGGCTGTCACCACCTGCCGCCTACCTCAACGAACCAGTAGACTAACGAATAATTGATGCAAATCAGTCACCCAAGTACCATACTTGCATGACCAAAGAGCACTCTGCCCCTCCGCGATTACTATTAACGAGGCAGAGCTACCGTACGAATACGATCACCAAACCCATGCTATACTTTATCAGCTAAAACTAAGCATAGAGACTATAACATATAAACTAGACTATAGTGATGGTATATAACTAGCATGACAATAGTAGTATAATAAATATAAACTACTATCACACAAGTAGACTATACTATCACATATATGGATCACAAAATCAAACAAGAAACTCATGACCCAAGCACAACTATATAGAAAATAGATATATATTAATAAGAGCAAAGTCTTACAAAAGGGAAAAGATACAAGAGCCATACCAATTCCAAGTGAAGACTCGGGACTAGAGAGCTCTAGACTCAGCCTAACTCCACTAAAACTCCAAGAACTACTACTAGCAAGAGAGAAATGCTTCTTGTGGTGTGTGTTGAATGTGAAGGCACACCCTCCTATTTATAGCCTCAATAGGTCGGCAAGGGAGCGTAACCGCCACGGAAGGCATCTCAAACCGTCATCAGGAGTCGCGGAGGAGCCAACACGTGGAAGCCCAGGCGGAGAGGGCGCCCGGCTGGGTCGGCCGACCTGACCAGGTCGGCCGACCTGGGGGTGGCCCCTCCTGGCCTGTGCTTTCTCCAGGTGGCTGTCCTGTGGGTCCTGAGGTCGGTTCCCGCGGTATTACAGGGAGTTACGTCGGTTAAGTGCTGCAAATGGGCCCTTCAATCCGTGTGACGTCCATGTGGCACTCTCTGATTGGTCGAAAGTGTGTTTCTTGCCTTTTGAGGTGTTTCCTTCACATTTCCTCCTGCATGCACAAAGTTCTCCAAGTACAAGTGGAACTACATTATTGTGATAAAGCATGCGTGTATGAAATGCCAAATTCTCCTTTATTTGAGTATAGTTGACGGTTGAAAATGGTACTTAACAGCCGTCAACAGGGAGTGTTCCCGTATTTGATAGGGAGGACTACGGGTATTGGAAGGCTCGTATGCAAGCCTACCTGGAGTCCCTTGATCTAGAGATATGGATGATGAACCATGAGTCTGATGCGGATGTGAACCTGCTTGAACCTGATTTTATTAAGAACAATGCTAAGGCCAAGAATGCTCTGTTTGCATGTATATCTAAGGATATTTTGGCTAGATGGGATGCAAGTTCGATAGCACTTGGTATCTGGACTGAGATTCAGGTTCTCTATGAGGGTACTAGTGATGTCAAAGAGGAAAGATACTATGTGTTGAAGAACAAGTATGATAACTTCACTAGATTGCCACATGAGAGAGCTAACATTGTTTATTCTTGCTTTCAAGTACTAGTGGAGGAGATCAATGCTCTTGGGGATGACTTCGAGCTTAAGCCTGTTGAGGTGATAAGAAGATTCTTGAGGCGATTCAAAGACCCCAAGTATGACTCCATCATCACTTTTACCTTGCAAGGTGACCTCAAGATCAAGACCATGAAGGATGTACTTGCCTTCGAGAGCTACCAGCTGGGTTTGGATAATCCTCCACCATCCACCCTTGCTCTTCAAGCTGACAAACAAGAATCAAGGAAGAGCAAGAAAAACAAGAAGAAGGTAGTCATTGAAGATGATGATGATGATGATGATGATGATGAAGGTGACCTGACTGAGGACTTGGCTCTTCTCATGAAGAAGATGAAGACCTTCAAGAACAAGTTTGGTTCCAAGTCCAAGGGCAAGTGCTTCAACTGTGGGTCCAAGACTTGTTCGAGATTGCCCCAAGCCAAAGAAAGAGGCCTTCAAGTCTCAAGACTCAAGTGATGAAGAAGAAGAAGATGAATACCCCAAAGCCAAACAAAAGAAGAAGAGGTTCATCAATAAGGACAAGAGCAAAGGCAAAGGCAAAGCAAAAGACTACAAGAAAAGATTCTCACGCAAGGCCCTTGTTAGGGAGTGGACAAGTAACAACTCAAGTGATGAGTCCTCTTCCTCAAGTGATGTAGAAGTGGCTGGTCTAGCCATGATCAAGACCACATTGCCACGAGCTCTCCGTCCACCTCCCATTTGCCTCATGGTCGCGAGCCAACTTGGGGAGAGTGAGGATGAGAGTAGCAATGACAGCGATGATGACGAGTTCACTTGTGCCGAGCTTTGGAGTATGCTTGAGCAAGCCTGCGATATCGCCTTCAAGAAATCCAAAATGTTGGATGTGGTAAGAAAAGAATATAAGTTTGCTAAGGACCATGTTGGTGAGATTGAGAGTGAGCTCAAGGACCTTGTCACATCTCATGAGGCCCTAAACAAGAGTTATGACAAACTCAAGGGTGATGATGTAGAGCTACGTGAGAAGTACGAGGCCCTTGAACTTACTTTTAAGGCCATTAATGTTGACAACCTTGCCTCTTCCTCCTCTAGTTCATCCAAGAGTGATGCTTCTACTATGTGCGATGAACTAACCACCTCGGTCGAGGTTTCTTCTCATGATACATTTGTTTTGGAGGAATATCACAAGCTCAAGGAAGACCGGAATATGGTGACGGACGGCTTCAAGAGGCTCACATATGGTAGAGCCATCCACAAGGAGATTCTTGGGCGAAACCTTGTGAACAATGTCTCCCACTGGGGACTTGGCTCTTATCCCGCCGCCATCGACATCATGGGGATGAGTGACTCCATTCCCGCATGGATCAAGCCCCTACTCGCCGATGACTACTATTGCGAGAGGTGTTGCAAGGATGGCCAAATCATCAAGGATTGTCCTGTGGTGAGAAGTTCCACTATTGTGCCTAACGCTAACTTGTTCCATGAGAACACACATTTCAAGCTTTTTAGGAAAAAGGATGGCAAGGTGAATGCTAAGGCTTTGGGGCCACCAAACAAGAAGAGAAAGGTCAAGAGCATATGGGTGCCTAAGTGCATTGTTGATCTTTAGAGGTCAATGAAGTACAAGTGGGTGCCCAAGAACAAGACCTAGAAGATGGTGGTGGTGGTGGACTGAGACCTTACTTGAAGATCAAATGAAGTCCACCACAAGTGACATGGACATCAACGTCATATCTACTCATGAGGGAGGTAACCGTGTTAGTTCTTGGTAGTTGTAGTGTTTTTTTCCTTCTCCTGCATTGCATGGTAATTATGACTTCTTTGTGACTAGTATGTTTTGCATCCATGCATGTGTAAATAACTAAAAGAAAAACACATAAAAGTTAGTCAATGTCTAACCCATTCAAGATAGCTATAAGCAAGGGGGAGTGCTTGAGATGGTGGTTTGGGTTCTCTCAAGGCAAGGGTATGGCTTATAGTGAGTAAGCTTGAGAGGGGTTCAAACTTGACATTGTTAGGCTTCCTTTGTGTCTTGCTTAATATTGCTTGCATTCACATGGCATGTTTACATTCATTGCATATGTAAAAATGGTTGTTGCATGCATCACATAGGAAACACAAAGGAGGCTTGTCACACTTGGAGATATTTGTGCCTCATGTTCTATAGAAGATTACATCTCCACAAGTGTGATCAAAGGAAAGGATTGTGCTTCATGCCCATTGAGCAAGCTCTTATGAACTCCGAGGTTAAACCCACGCACACAGTTCATGGACTAAGGCTCATACATACCCATTTGGCTCTTTTTTGCCTTGGTTCTTATTTGCTCAATTCTTCATTTGGCATCTGCGAAAATGATAAGGCCATAGAGTGCCACTATTTGAAAAGGAGTGTTTGAGAGTTCCCTTCATGTTCCAAGTGCAGTGTTTATTTGAGTATTAAGTGAGGGCACTAGGAAAATGGAGAAATTCCTTGATTCAGCGAAATCCTGGTAGTCACCGTACAGTCCGGTCTGTGCAACAATGCACAGCGCTTTGGGGAGAATGAGAATAGAGACCAGACAGAACTCGTCCAAAGACCATATGGTCCGGTTTGCACAAGTTATGGTTGACCAAAACCCTGATTCTCAGAAACCCCGAAGTGACCGGACGGTCCGGTCAAGTGAGCGTACCGTCCGGTCACTACGGTTGAAACGCGAATCCGCACTTTCTCCTGTGACCGTTGATCTACTCCTTGCAAGATCTCAGCCGTTGATCTGTTTTGACCTATGTCAAAATCGGGAAGGAGTTTGTTCTCTTCCTCGTTCTTTTCCCCGATGTTGAGAATGTGAACCCGCCACCTCCTTTGCTGCCGTCGCCGACCTCGCCGTGCCTCGCCGACCTCACCGTGCACCGTCGACCTCTTCTGCACGCACTCGCATGCCGTTGCTCGGCCCTGCCGCGCCCGTGCGCAACCGCGCCATGCCCGCAAAACCCTAGCAGAGCCTCCGCCGCCTTCACCCGCCTTGCCGAGCCGCCATCGGCCGCCGCTGTCGCTTACCGCAGTCGGCCTCCTCCCACGCGCGCACGATCCTAGAAGCTGAGCTCCATCTCTCACCAAGGATTTGGGCAAAAAGTTTGCTCTTTTTCCTTCCTCCATTACTAGCGACCGTGTTCTTCCATTCTCCAACGATCGATCACGAGGTTGTTGCGGTTCTTGACTTCAGATTCTCCAGGGTATCATGTTATCTTCCCATTCATCGATATATGCCCTAATTTATAAGCAATTTCCTTAAATTGATGCAATTGGATTAATTGCCCATGATTAGTTGCATTAATTAGGTAATTAGCTCAACCTAACTGTGATTAATTTCATGCCTATCTGTTAATTGCATGTCTAGGGTTTGTCTCGCATTTAGTCTACAATTAGATTTATTGCCTATTATTTGACTGTACACTAGATGATTCGCACCAGACACATATAGTCGATGATCACTGTTGTTACTTTGCATATTTATCTAGTGATCATGTCATTCATCTCAGTGCTAGGATTTCTATTGCGCATTCTTACCTAGCGGTGCTTTGCTTATAGATTTATATAGGTTCTATGCTTACCCTTACTATACCTACGTGCACGCAGTGACACTTGTCAGTAGCAGAGATGGTAGGATCCGGAAAGGATAAAGGCAAGGGTAAGATTCCAGGGAAGCCCAGAGGCAAGAAGAGGACCAGGCTGGACCCGGAGTCAGAGACAGCCTTGAGGGTTGCACAACACCTAGAGGCAATGGAGATAGCTCGCAGGATGCCCGGGGCAAGGCTGATTATTGGGCCACCAGACAGTGAGCCACAGGGTTTGAGGAGGAGTACCAGACAAAGGACAACAACTCAGGGCTTGGCCACAAGAGTGAGACTACCATCGTGGTCGCAGGGTACTCTGACTTCTCGTCAGGAGAGGTCATCGAGACCTACAGAGCGGGGATCCTCCATGCAGCAGGAGGAGTCTGAGGAGGAGGAGAGCTTAGATTCAGAGTTAGAGTCTAAGGAGTCTGAGAAGCTTGAGGAGGAGGAGGAGACTGAGGAGCTAGCGCAGACTGTACCTCAGAGGACAACTTACCGGGAAGGAGACCCGAGGTGCACTTGTGCAGTGTGCACGAGGAGGCTGCAGAGACTTGTAGATGCAGCCGAAGAGACAGCCATTCTTAAGGTTCCTGCAAAGGACCTTAAGTCGCATCGTCTTGTCTCCTTCGAGCAGTGGGTTCCAGTCCCCAGGGATCTTGCTGCAGGATAGAGGTACTGGACAGGTCTCCAGAGGACGATAGGTGAGGGCTTGGGACGCTATCTTGACCTGAAGGGCAAGTTTGGATTGTTTGTGCCGCAGCAGTACACTACCTACCAGGCTATGAGGAAAGCCACAGACATAGACACAGACATGGAGCAGTACTTCACTTACTTGCCTGGACTAGCGGAGTTAGTCACTAGGCCCTACAAATTTAGAGAGGATATTGTGTTGGAGTTCTATGCCACACTTTGGGTTGCCAGAGATCGCCAGAGATAGCTCAGAGATCGCTCAGCAGATAGGAGAGGAGGAGCAGGAGTCACCGTCAGTCACTCACGAGCAGGCAACTCATCTAGAGATGGTGGTTCTTGAGTCAGCTAGCACAGGAGCACCTCCCCAGCCTGCAGGGACACAGTCAGAGGACGCTATCACTGTTGCAGCACTTGCAGGACGCCTGAGTGAGTTCATTCAGAGACAGCTGAGGATAGACGTCAGACGATGAAGGTCATCAGAGGACAGGCAGAGCTTCAAAGACAAAAGATGATGCTGATGACTACACTGATGAGCCAGATTGCCAAGTTCACTTAGAGACAGGTTAGCTAGCAGTCAGGACCTTCTACTGTTCCATAGTTTTTGACACTACAGACACAACCAGGCCCCTTCACTGCCATGATGACAGCCGAGTCTAGCGGTTTGTCACACTCAGGGGTGTTACTGACAGGGGGAGCTGGACAGACTCACTCACCAGCTCAGTTCTCCTCTGTGTCCGCCTTCTCAGTGTCTGCATTGTTCACTTCACCGACCGACTCTTCGACTTTGTAGATGGCAGGACCTTCCACGTCTTAGCAGCTACCAGTCAGAAGTCTGTTTTCTGAGATAGTGCACACCACACGCGTAGACTCCCAGACAACCCTAGAGTCAGCTACAGCTCCACCCCTTTCTGCTACAGACACCCCTCTAGTCACATTTGAGGTAGCAGAGGATCTTGTTCACCGTGGCTTTACTCAGGAGGATGTGGATGACCTTGCTCTTCTTCAAGCGATAGTTCCTGAGAAGACATCCACAGTCCCACCAGCAGGGCAGGATAGAGGGTCTGAGTCATCGGTAGACCTTGAGTACTTTGAGCAGCTGAACGCTCAGGTGATGCAGGCTCAGGCAGAGCAGCAGGACCCAACACAGGAGCAGCCTAGAGCAGAGCCTTCAGAGGATGTTGCTGCACCACCTCCTTCGACCACGAGCGCTTAGTTGTTTCCCTTTTCCTCTTTTTCATGTTTGTTGCCAAAGGGGGAGAAGTAGTCATAGGTCTAGGGGAGTGGGAGTGTGATCCTATGCGATTGTGAGTCAGTCACTAGCTTGTATCTAGGGGGAGCATACGTGTACATTGGTTTTGGGAGATGTATACATTTGGATCTTGTTTTGATGGATTTATCATGTGTTCATGGTTTTGATGAGTCATGGTTTTCATTCACGCGTGTTTGACTCATCTTGATCTCACTTGGTTTATTTTCATACGCAATGCCTTGTTTTCCTTTATTTATCCTGTTTGCCTAGGTATGATGCCATGATGATGATTGCTTGCTTTTGATTCCTATGCATTGCCATGCTATCCTGTTGCATATCATCATTGAAAGGACTTTGATATCGCCTAAAGGGGGGTGAATAGGTGATTCTACAATTTTTTGTGAAATTAGACTTAACAAAAAGAATCAGTACGATCGGCTATGCCGATGGGACTGATTGGTAGTGCCGATGGCTACTGCCGATGCTCAATGGGCAGTGCTGATAGTGGTATAGAAAGTTAACCAAAAGTAAATCTGAGTTGGTTTCATATTTACTAGATTGACAGAAAGACTACAACAGTTAATATGAAACACTACAACAATATAGCAACTACTAGACACAAGCTACACAAGTAGATCTAGTAATTTAAGCAAATACAAGAGCAAACCCTAGAGCATGAAAAAGTGACAAGTAAATAAAGGAGCACACGGAGACACAATATTTTTTTTTACCAAAGTTCGGACTCCTCAAATGAGTCCTACATCTGCGTTGAGGGGCTCGGTCACACTTTGAGCCAGGTCTCTTTCAACCCTTTGCCTCAAATTTCCTTCTCCTGATTCCTTTCTGAAACCTTTGCCTCAAATTTCCTTCTCCTGGTTCCTTTCCTTTCGGAGGTCAATCAAAACCTTCACAAACTTCCTACAGCTCACCACAAGCTTAGGAGCTCACCGGGCAATGCCTTGTCATCTAGGGGATGAATCCCCAAGAGTAACAAATGCCATAATGATTGCTTGCTTGCTCATGTGCTCAACAATGGAGTTTTGCTCTTTCTCTCTCAATCTCTCACCCAATCTCACCCACAAGGTATAGCACTAAGCAATGGGGAGTGGAGAGGTCTTTTCTTGGCTCAAATGGATGTTTCTTTGATGTATTTTTGGCAATTGAACCGTTGGGAACAAAGGGGGTATAAAAAGGAGAGGCTCAAAAACTAGACGTTTGGGCTCTGGACGCCCCGTATCAGCACTGCCGATAGGATAGGCTCAAAAACTAGCCGTTGGGGTTCTCGACATCCCGCATCAGCACTGCTAATCCCTGGATCAGCACTGCCGATGAGGAAGTCACAGAGGCCAAGAAAAAGACGTTTTGTTGAGTTCTGGATCGGCACTACCAATTGGAAAAAAATAGACAGACAACCAAAAGAGAAATGCCCATAACTTTTGACTTCGGAGACTGATTTAGGTGATTTTAGACTCTACAGAAAGATAATTTAAAGGGATATCCAACCCAGCTATTACCAAGCTCCAAAATCACATATAGGTTTGCAAAACACTCCCCAAAGGTTATTGGATCCATTTGAGCACCGAGACATAAGCAAAACTATCAAAGTTGTATCCCTCTTTATAGTACGATGTTCCTATACTCAATAGCAATTAGAAAATCTATGTCAATAGGAACATCTTCATATCATCTTCATTCTTCTTTATGAGGGTCGCCAACTCCATAAGCAATTGATCATTTTAGATATTTTTTTGATTAGTCATCAATAACCATATATATCCAATATTATACCTTTGGCTTGAGCAATGTCCATATGAGATAGACTTGATGTTCATCCACTTATAAAGTTTCACAACTTCTTGTATTCAAGCCACTTGATCTTCTTTGGACATTGTATATTCACCTTTAACTCTTTTGTCAATTGCACTCGTTGTGACATATCAACATCATCCTCTTGTTCCATTAAATGAGTGATGTGGATAATCCATAGCTTCACATGGTCTTGCACGGTTCATCGCGCTAAGCCTTAACTCACTCTTCACCACTGCCTTTGGTCCTTTGGCACCAAGCCTCTTGCTTGCCCTTCACCCTCGCACATGGTCCATCACAACCGAGTCTTGCCTAACCTTCATCGCCTTTCCATGCAACACTACTTTGTGTCCAACATAAACAATGTATCCACTTTGTCAATTTGATCTCCAAGATGATATTTCCAAATTCATGACTTTTATCTTCTTGTAAATGGTCACTAGAAATCCATGTTCCAATTTTTATAATAACATCCTTGCTTTGACTGTCCTCACTTATTAACTCATGGATTCCAACTAATAGTTGCATTGATATTTCCATTTAATACCAAGTATTAACATAACTATTTTGACATCATCAACTATAGGAATGTCTAATTCTCCTTCATGAAGTGCCTTGATCTTCTTTATGTATACGTGTTGATTGTATCAACAATCAACACTATCATTCCTTGTCATGAACCAAATATGTTGTGTCTGACCTTTGAACATGTGATGTGTCTTCATTTTTAAGCACATGTGTTGATTATGTCCACCGACACCTTTATCAACACATTGATTACCATCATCCTTTGTCAAGCATCTTCACCATATAATACGAGAATTTCCAACATACGATCAATCAATTATCTTATAATGGGTCCATAGCCTTTATGAATATGTTATTATTGACCTTTGCTTGACGCCGGAACATAACCTAACATTGAACTCACAAACTTATATAAAAGGTTAGTTCCAACATGCATTGCCATTTATCACCAAAACTCATCATTAATTCAAGGCTAGAGACTTAGACCTTTCAATCTCCCCCTTTTTGGTGATTGATGACAACACTATCAAATAATGATAATGAAAAAAACTTTATTTGCACATGTGGATATAAACAATAATAAGGAAGGACAACCATATGCACATAAGAGTTTTCTTTTCTTTTTTTTTGTATATCCTTCTTTTTCTCTCCCCCTTCGGCATCAAGCACCAAAAAGGGCAAGAATCTCATGACAAAGACTATGAGCATATGTGAGAGTGATATGACCATAGGGAGTTCATCACATAAAAGTACAATTCAAAGAATGCATCTTCAAATAATAGGCAATAATAGCAAGCATACCTTTAGAGTCACTCTTTTATCACACTTTGAGATTAATCATATGAAGCTCAAAGTAAAGTTAGTCTTAATACCAAAAACATAGAATAATTTCCTTCATATGATGGACATACATAGATATTCAATAAAATCATATGCACATAATAATTAAAAAAAGCAAAAAGGAAATACATCCCATGATATGCGCTTAATAACAAACGAAAACAATTCAACAAGATAAATCAAGAACATGAATACATACCTTGAAATGTCCATCTTAACGAAAACAACTATGTATTCATGTAAAAACTTAGCAACCTCATTAGTCTCATAAAACATAGTGCAACTTCCCCTTAAACTATGCATAGTAGAATATTCAACATACACATATGCATTAATAATGTAACAAATAAGAGAGCAATTTGCACTATATTGTTTGGTCCAAGAAGGCAAATATATTATAAAATATTTTTCATTAAGGTCAAATTATATGAAAGCAAACTTTCATGAACCAAAGAGAATATAAGTTGGTAGATCACAAAGAGCTACACTATACAACATAATAAACATGAGTAATAGATAGGTAGGCATAGAAACAACTCATGTACTCACGATGCTATGAAAATAATATCCTTGAATGATTGTAGGATATTTTCACCAATCTTTATTCCTTTCATAATAAATATGAATATAAGGCTCTCCCTTAATCCATCACTTATCCTTGATGAGACTAAACCAAAGAATAAGCTTGCCAAAATGTTAGTCTCAACTTCTTAAAAAGAAAGGATAATCTCCTCCAAGATTTGTGCATACAAGTATTTGAATTACTTGTGTGAGGCATGCACTTATTATTGATAACAATTAAGGAGAATATCCTGCAATTCAAGTGTTCATGACCATAAAAGCATATAATAGAGAATAACTCGCATATGTCATAAATAATATTATTCTAGACTTGATGCATGTCAAGGTATGTTCATAAGCACACATGCATTTTATTTCTATGTCATCAAGGGATATAAAAGCACATAGCTAGTTTTCAATATGTCAAGATAGAATATCTAAACTTAGAAACACATAACATGTGTGATGGCTTAGAAGGATATAAATAGATAAGGCATAAGCCGACTAAGTGAACATATTATGATAAAAGATAAGGATTTAAGACAACATGATATGAAACATTTTCAACATGGTTACATATGAAATGATTCAGAAGTAAAATCAAAACAATCCATCACCATAAAATGCATCTTTGATTCACATACAAGAAAAAGATATAAAAATGACTTGACAAACTCATGCAATCCTAATCGTACACAAAGAGGCACAAAGAAACACATGCATGAAATTGAGTCTAGTCTATTCGACATTTGAGAGAAGAATTTGGGCATAGGATAGATGATCAAGAAATATCGCTCATAAGATTGACATCCTTGAAAAACTTTGTTTCTCATTGTGAAATATTCAAATCCTCTCAAAGCTGATATACTCATTGATGCGGGGGCTTGCCCGATCTTCTCGTCGTAGGATCTAGGGATAATTTGACCCGTGAAACCTGATGAATCGATGGCACCAATAGCTGCTAGAATAGCCATCTGTGACAAATGATTTTGCCCAACAACACACTTTGGTCGATGCCTAACCTGAATCACGTAGAGGAAAGGCGATGCTCTTGCAAATTACAAGGAAACACAAGAACAAGTGGTAGAGAAAACTCCCAATCCTCAAGGGGGCAGCAAGGGCACAACCCTAAGGATAAGAGCACTTGGCTTCTCTATTTTTCTGAGTTCAGTTCATGGTTAGGGTTTCCAGAAGGTGTACAAGTGCTATTTATACTAGGAACATCCCTCCTAGTTGGGCTGGGGGCCTTTCTAAAAAGCCCAACTCGAAATACATAGACTTGGGGCAGTCTGCGGGTCTCTGGAACAGACTTCACTAAAATGGGCATAACTCTTTGCACAGAGCTCCAATGGATGCGCTGTTTGTTTAATATGAAAGTAGAATTCAGGACTTTTCCATCCATGTATAATACTTGGGGTGGTACGTCTCAGAATGATATAGAATTCGTCATGAATTTGAAGGACAGAATCTGGGCATCATCACATCAACTTCAACTTGCTCTCTTTGGGCATCAAGTGGCCACCATGTCTTGGACCTGTGCTTCAAACCTGAGGACAAGTAATGCACCTCCACTAGGTAGTACATGACTCTTATGAGATGCATGTTCACAATCATTAAAGAAAAGATTCACCTTATGTTGTAATTGCTTTGCTTTGGCTCGAGTTATTGGTCTCTCATAGGTGTAGTCGTGAGGGATGTCCTCATCATCCTCCCCTTCTTCAAAAAGAGTCGACCTTGACTCCGATTGATCATGACCATGGCATGGAGACAAATCAGCAACGTTGAAAGTGTTGCTAGCTGCATATTCATCTCGCGGAAGCTCAATCTTATAGGCATTGTCATTTATTCTTGCAAGGACCTTGAATGGGCCATCACCTCGGGGCAGCAACTTGCACTTTTGTTTCTCTGGAAATCTGTCCTTTCTAAGGTGAACCCAAACTAAGTCACCGGGCTCAAAGATCAACTTCTTATGGTTCTTGTTTGCCTTTGCAACATAGTACTCTGATTTCTTCTTAATCTCTTGCTTGGTCTTCATGTGGATTTTCTTCACATAGTCAGCCCTCTTGGAGGCCTCCATGTTTGCATGTTCTTGAAGTGGAAGTGGTAGCATGTCGTGTGGCGTAATGGGTTTGAAACCATACACAACTTTCAAATGGACACAACTGCGCCGTCGAGTGGACTACCCTGTTATATGCAAACTCAACATGTGGCAAGCCATCCTTCCACTCCTTTAGGTTCTTCTTGATCATTGTTCGTAGCAGCATGGAGATTGTACGGTTAACCACCTCCGTTTGTTCATCAGTTTGTGGGTGACAAGTTGTTGAAAATAGCAACTTTGTGCCAAGCTTGACCCACAACGTCTTCCAAAAGTAGCTCATCAACTTCACGTCTCGATCTGAAACAATGGTCATGGGCACACCATGTAATCTCACAATTTCCCTGAAAAACAAGTCAGCTACATGCGACGCATCGTCGCTCTTATGACAGGGAATAAAATGTGTCATTTTAGAGAACCTACGACAACAACAAAAACTGAATCCCTCCCCTTCTTAGTTCTTGGTAATCCTAAAACAAAGTCCATGCTTATGTCTTCCCAAGGAGCATTTGGGGTGGGGAGTGGAGTATACAAACTGTGGGGGTTCAGTTTTGATTTAGCCTTGTGGCAAGTTGTACACCGCTGCACAAACCTCTCCACATCACGTCTCATCTTTGGCCAATAGAAGTGATCACTCAGCAGCAAGTAGGTCTTTTCTCTCTCAAAGTGGCCCATCAAACCACCCATGTGTGATTCCTGCAATAAAAGCAAACGAATAGACGAATCTGGAACAGACAATTTGTTAGCTCAGAACAAGAATCCATCATGCAAATGGTACTTGTCCCACCCTTTTCCTTCTTGACATTTTAAGTATGGTTCTGCAAAAACAAGGTCAGCAACATACAACTCCTTTATGTTTTCTAATCCTGGGACCTTGATCTCCAATTGATTAAGCAAAACACTTTTATGCGATAAAACATCAACAACAACATTTTCTTTCCCCTTCTTGTACTTAACAACATAGGGAAAAGACTCAATGAACTCAACCCATTTGGCATGCCTACGGTTCAGTTTTGCTTGGCCCTTCGAATATTTTAAAGCCTCATGATCAGAATGTATGATAAATTCTTTAGGCCAAAGATAATGTTGCCAAGTTTCAAGCACACGAACTAGAGCATATAATTATTTGTCATAAATAGGATAATTCAGTTGAGCACCACCAAGTTTCTCACTTAAATATGCTATGGGTTTGCCTTCTTGCATCAAGACACCTCCTATGCCTATCCCACTAGCATCACATTCTATCTCAAAGGATTTATTAAAATCAGGTAAAGAAAGCAATGGGGCTGAAGTTAAACAATTCTTTAACTCTTAAAAAGCAGCTTCGTGTGACTTACCCCACACAAATTCAACACCCTTCTTGGTTAGCTCGTTGAATGGGGCTGCAACAGTGCTAAAATTCTTCACAAAGCGCCGGTAGAAGCCGACAAGACCATGAAAACTTCTCACCTGGCTCACATTGACAGGAATTGGCCAATTCTTGATAGCTTCGACCTTGGATTCATCCACCTCCACCCCTTGTCCTGAAACAACAAAGCCTAAGTACACAACCTTGTCGGTGCAAAAGGTGCACTTTTCTAGGTTAGCATACAATTTTTCAGTTCTAAGCACCTCCAACACCATTTTGATGTGTTCAACATGTTCTTCTAGGGTGCGGCTATATATCAATATGTCATCAAAATAAACCACCACAAATTTTCCAATGAAAGCCCTCAAAACATGATTCATTAAGCGCATAAAAGTGCTAGGTGCATAGTTAAACCAAAAGGCATCACTAGACACTCATACAACCCCAATTTTGTTTTAAAGGCTGTCTTCCATTCATCTCCTTCCTTCATTCTAATCTGATGGTATCCACTACGTAGGTCAACCTTAGAGAAAATAACAGCACCACTAAGTTCATCAAGCATGTCATCAAGCCTAGGAATAGGATGACGATATCGGATAGTGATATTGTTAATAGCTCTACAATCAACACACATTCTCCAAGTACCATATTTCTTTGGAACAAGAATAACAGGGACAACACAAGGACTAAGGCTCTCACTTACATACCCTTTGTCAAGTAGTGCTTGCACTTGTCGCTGAATTTCCTTTATTTCTTCTGGGTTAGTGCGGTATGGTGGCCGGTTTGGAAGAGTAGCTCCAGGAATGAGATCAATTTGATGCTCAATCCCACAAAGTGGGGGTAGGCCAGTAGGTACCTCCTCCAGAAAAACATCATTGAATGCCTGCAACACATTAGAAACAACACTAGGAAGATAGGTCATGTCGTTAGTGGAAAGAATTGCATCTTTGTACAAGAGTACAAAATGCGTTATGTTAGGGTTTTCTCTCATTTCTTTCATCTCAGATTTTGTGGCTATAACAACCATACTTTTTTCTCTCATGCTCTCTTTTTCCACTCATGTTTGGCTTGTGGCGCTCATTCACCGATTTGTGAACAGCACTAGTGTTTTTCTTTTCTCTCTCACTCTCACTCATTTTCTTTTGCATGTTGGCTGCTATGATTTGAGTGGGAGTCATGGGCAGCAGCTTGATACCCTTTCCTTGCCATTGGAAAGCATATGTATTTTCACGGCCATCATATAAAGCATGCCTATCAAATTGCCATGGCCTTCCCAATAGCAAGTGACAAACCGTCATGGGCACCACATCGCACTCAACGATGTCGGTATAATCATGTATGATGAAAGTGACCCTCACCATATAGTGCACTTTGACATCTCCACATTCACTGAACCATTGCACATGATAAGGATGAGGATGTTTTATCATGGTCAACCTCAATTTATCACACATTTCTTTACTAGCAAGGTTGTGACAGCTACCACCATCAATGATCAATTTTACCAACTTGTTGTTTACCTTGGCTTGGGTCTGAAATAAATTAAACTTCTGTTCTTGTTCCTCATCTTTTAGTTGAACACTTAATTCTTTGGTGACCACGATGGTGTTACCAGCTTCAAATGTATAGTTTTTGTAGTCACCTTCTTCAGATTCTTGTGCATCATCAAACTTGTCGTTTTCAGCAGCAGTTTGACACTCATCTTCACTAGCTGAATCATATTCTCCACCTTCTGTAACAATCACAACATGATTGTTTGGACAGTCCTTGATGACATGACCTCGACCCAAGCATTTGAAACATTGAATTTCACTACTCTTAGAGCTGGAACCCATTGTAGGATTGGCCTTTAATGATGTTGGCCTAGCAGATTTCTCCACATTTGGAGATGCATTAGATTTTTCAGCAGCATTAGAACAATAGTTGTTGTTGGAGTTTGATCCGGATGAAAACATGCCTCATCCCAAATCAAACCTTGCTGTTTTTGGAGCATTTGATGATGACGTTGAGCTGAAATTTGAACTCTTGCTTGGTTTAACATCATCAAGCAATTGCCTTTCAGCCTTTTGGGCAATGTGTACTAGGTACACCGCATTGTTGTAGGTCTGAAATTCCACCACACATTTGACTGGCTTGTTCAAACTGGAAAGAAAACATGCCATGGATTGCTCTTCATCCTCATGCACACGAGCTCTAATCATGGCCTGCTCCATCTCCTTATAGTATTCTTCCACAGATTTGCTTCCTTGCCTCAAATTTTGTAGCTTGTCAAAGAGATCACTTGTATAATGTTTTGGAATAAAACGTGCTCTCATTTCCCTCTTCATTTCAGCCCATGTTGCCACTGGAAGGTCATCGCTCTCCTCTCTTTGGTTCTGAACTTGTTCCCACCAAATGAGAGCACATGTAACACCCTATTTTTCATATTTTTCAAATTATTAATTTTTTCTAATTTAATTAGGGTGTTAATATTTTTATTTAGCTACAAAGATTATTTTCTTGATTTATTAAATTAAGTAATGAAATTATTTTGTGTTTGTTGCATTCATGCGGAAGTAGATTTGCAGTAGGTGTTTTATTTGGGTGCAAAATTGTTTTAAAAATTCGATTAGAAATCATGTTAGAGTTAATTTAGAAGTTAAAATTAGAAAATGAGAAATAAAAACTTACCTGGCCTCCTGGGCCGAAACCCTAACCAAAGCCCACCTCCCTCTCTTTTCTTTTTCCCCCATCGCGGCCCACTCTCTCCCCCTCCTTTTCTTTTTGGCCTGCTAGGCCAACCCGCCAGCCCCGCTACCCAGTTCCGCTCGTCGGCCCAGCTCGTGCAGCCTACCACGGCCCAGCTCGCACCGTGCAGCCCACTCGCTCACCAACCCAGCTTCTGCCTCCCCTTCGTTTTCCTCCAGACGCTCAAACGCCGCCACCTCCAGAAACTACCGATGCCATCGTCGCTCCGTGTCCCGCCTCCTCGGCTCCCAAATCCGGCGCACGAGCTCGCAGCGTGACCTCCCCGCTTCCCCTCCCCACCCCTGGCCCTCAGCAGCTTTAACCGCGCACTCACGCGCATCAATGGCACCACCTTGCCATTGATGGTTCACCGAGCTTGCCCGCTCGTCTCCCCTCTCCCCGACCCCTATAAATCGAACCCCTCGGCATTGCACAGCCCCGCCACTTCCTCCCCTTGCTCTCCTGTCCATTCCTCGACCCAGGAGCCGTCTCCGACGACCTTCGAAGCCGACCCGCCGCCACCTCCACGTCACCGAACCACCTCGACCCTCCCCGACCCCGCGCGACGCCTGGGTAAGAACCCTCTTTCCCTCCACATTGTTTTGGGCCATGCGCCATCGAGTTTCGCCGACCGTAGCTCCTCCCTCGTTGACTCCGGTGAGCCGCCCATGGCGTCGTTGCATACAGGGCAGCCGGCCGCCGCCCAGACTCACCGGAGTCCCTTCCGCCCTCCATCTCTTTTTGCACAGCTGTAATTAGGACCCCGAAGGGTTATTTTTGGTGCACGGTGGACCAGTAGACCTCTGGTCAATGCTGGTCCATGGACCCCATGGACCCAGTCCATAATTTTAAGGATTTAAAATCAATTAATTCCAGGATAATGCCCATTTTGCAGTTAGGTCCCTCTGTTCTGTCTTTATTAGATTTTCCCCCCTAGTTTTCTATAGAACCTTTAGTTATATATATTTTAGCCCTTGAATTTTTCATAAATAATATTATAGCCCTAGAATTTAATAGAAACACCCCTGAGCTTAATTTTAATTATATTTAACCCTATCTTTTACCTTTCCAACCCAGCTGGTCCCATGTCAAAATTCATCTCGAGCCATCGACAATCACCGAAACAATTCGACTTTCAGAATCTGTCCTGGTGCGGCGACACCGTAATAGGTCTTTGGATCATGTATCAAGTTGAGCCCACTTAGGGCTGCGTCCAGGGGGTCTTGCACGACCCTAGGGTCCTCATATACAGCCGCCGCCTCTTCATTAGGGTTTGGGTTTTGCTTAGATCAATTCTGTTCATAAACAGTTTCGCCGTTCATCGGTTTGTGAGACCCCAACTTCGAGAGTTTAATCATACATCTGCAATTGTGTTGTATTCTTCATTGTTCTTGCTTGTGTTCTTGATTCACAGGCAGGGATTAGCCTTCTCGGTGAGGTCAATCGTCTTTTGGACGGTTGATAACAAGAGGAGACGTCGTGCTGCGATTGCGGGGTTTAGAACGTGCTGTTCTGAAGCCGGATCGATTTGTGTGTCGCCTCCGACCAAATCAACTTACCAAGAACCTTTCGGAAGATCGGGAACCCTTGTTCACATCAAGTGAATGATGAGGACATCACCCTTATAGATACACCCAGCACTCCACCAAACAAAATGCAAGTTCATGCGTGACAACTGAATTTACGGGTGAGCTTGTTCCTAATGATTCCTTTATGTGATTTTGAGAATAGATTGCTATCTAATGAATTAATTGTTGTTAGAAACCATGGAGATGATGATGAGATAGCTGGGGAGGTGATTGGAGACGTGATGGGCCAGCAAGGACGTCTAAGCCAAGGTGGAGGCCCAATCAAAATCGACTTCGAGTCTGTTTCGGAGCCCAGGACCAGTCTGCACTAAAACGGACGCCCAGGACGCATACTGACTCGGATTTGTACGTTCTATATATTCCTTTAAAGATAACGAAAATACCTTTCCAACCCAGCTGGTCCCATGTCAAAATTCATCTCGAGCCATCGACAATCACCAAAACAATTCGACTTTCAGAATCTGTCCTGGTGCGGCGACACCGTAATAGGTCTTTGGATCATGTATCGAGTTGAGCCCACTTAGGGCTGCGTCCAGGGGATCTTGCACGAGCCTAGGGTCCTCATATACAGCCGCCGCCTCTTCATTAGGGTTTGGGTTTTGCTTAGATCAATTCTGTTCATAAACAGTTTCGCCGTTCATCGGTTTGTGAGACCCCAACTTCGAGAGTTTAATCATACATCCACAATTGTGTTGTATTCTTCGTTGTTCTTACTTGTGTTCTTGATTCACAGGCAGGGATTAGCCTTCTCGGTGAGGTCAATCGTCTTTTGGACGGTTGATAACAAGAGGAGACGTCATGCTGCGATTGCGGGGTTTAGAACGTGCTGTTCTGAAGCCGGATCGATTTGTGTGTCGTCTCCGACCAAATCAACTTACCAAGAACCTTTCGGAAGATCGGGAACCCTTGTTCACATCAAGTGAATGATGAGGACATCACCCTTATAGATACACCCAGCACTCCACCAAACAAAATGCAAGTTCATGCGTGACAACTGAATTTACGGGTGAGCTTGTTCCTAATGATTCCTTTATGTGAGTTTGAGAATAGATTGCTATCTAATGAATTAATTGTTGTTAGAAACCATGGAGATGATGATGAGATAGCTGGGGAGGTGATTGGAGACGTGATGGGCCAGCAAGGACGTCTAAGCCAAGGTGGAGGCCCAATCAAAACCGACTTCGAGTCTGTTTCGGAGCCTAGGACCAGTCTGCACTAAAACGGACGCCCAGGACGCATACTGACTCGGATTTGTACGTTCTATATATACCTTTAAAGATAACGAAAATACCTTTCCAACCCAGCTGGTCCCATGTAAAAATTCATCTCGAGCCATCGGCAATCACCGAAACAATTTGACTTTCAGAATCTGTCCTGGTGCGGCGGCACCGTAATCGGTCTTTGGATCATGTATCGAGTTGAGCCCACTTAGGGCTGCGTCCAGGGGGTCTTGCACGACCCTAGGGTCCTCATATACAGCCGCCGCCTCTTCATTATGTTTTGGGTTTTGCTTAGATCAATTCTGTTCGTAAACAGTTTTGCCGTTCATCGGTTTGTGAGAACCCAACTTCGAGAGTTTAATCATACATCTGCAATTGTGTTGCATTCTTCATTGTTCTTGCTTGTGTTCTTGATTCACAGGCAGGGATTAGCCTTCTCGGTGAGGTCAATCGTCTTTTGGACGGTTGATACCCAGAGGAGACGTCGTGCTGCGATTGCGGGGTTTAGAACGTGTTGTTCTGAAGCCGGATCGATTTGTGTGTCACCTCCGACCAAATCAACTTACCAAGAACCTTTCAGAAGATCGGGAACCCTTGTTCACATCAAGTGAATGATGAGGACATCACCCTTATAGATACACCCAGCACTCCACCAAATAAAATGCAAGTTCATGCGCGACAACTGAATTTACGGGTGAGCTTGTTCCTAATGATTCCTTTATGTGATTTTGAGAATAGATTGCTATCTAATGAATTAATTGTTGTTAGAAACCATGGAGATGATGATGAGATATCTGGGGAGGTGATTGGAGACGTGATGGACCAGAAAGGACGTCCAAGCCAAGGTGGAGGCCCAATCAAAACCGACTTCGAGTCTGTTTCGGAGCCCAGGACCAGTCTGCACTAAAACGGACGCCCAGGACGCATACTGACTCGGATTTGTACGTTCTATATATTCCTGGAAAGATAACGAAAATACCTTTCCAACCCAGCTGGTCTCATGTCAAAATTCATCTCGAGCCATCGGCAATCACCGAAACAATTCGACTTTCAGAATCTGTCCTGGTGCGGCGACACCGTAATCGGTCTTTGGATCATGTATCGAGTTGAGCCCACTTATGGCTGCGTCCAAGGTGTCTTGCACGACCCTAGGGTCCTCATATACAGCCGCCGCCTCTTCATTAGGGTTTGGGTTTTGCTTAGATCAATTCTGTTCATAAACAGTTTCGCCATTCATCGGTTTGTGAGACCCCAACTTCGAGAGTTTGATCATACATCTGCAATTGTGTTGCATTCTTCGTTGTTCTTGCTTGTGTTCTTGATTCACAGGCAGGGATTAGCCTTCTCGATGAGGCCAATTGTCTTTTGGACGGTTGATAACCAGAGGAGACGTCGTGCTGCGATTGCGGGGTTTAGAACGTGCTGTTCTGAAGCCGGATCGATTTGTGTGTCGCCTCCGACCAAATCAACTTACCAAGAACCTTTCGGAAGATCGGGAACCCTTGTTCACATCAAGTGAACGATGAGGACATCACCCTTATAGATACACCCAGCACTCCACCAAACAAAATGCAAGTTCATGCGCGACAACTGAATTTACGGGTGAGCTTGTTCCTAATGATTCCTTTATGTGATTTTGAGAATAGATTGCTATCTAATGAATTAATTGTGGTTAGAAACCATGGACATGATGATGAGATAGCTGGAGAGGTGATTGGAGACGTGATGGGCCAGCAAGGACGTCTAAGCCAAGGTGGAGGCCCAATCAAAACCGACTTCGAGTCTGTTTCGGAGCCCAGGACCAGTCTGCACTAAAACGGACGCCCAGGACGCATACTGACTCGGATTTGTACGTTCTATATATGCCTTTAAAGATAACGAAAATACCTTTCAAACCCAGCTGGTCCCATGTCAAAATTCATCTCGAGCCATCGACAATCATCAAAACAATTCGACTTTCAGAATCTGTCCTGGTGCGGCGACACCGTAATAGGTCTTTGGATCATGTATCGAGTTGAGCCCACTTAGGGCTGCGTCCAGGGGGTCTTGCACGACCCTAGGGTCCTCATATACAGCCGCCACCTCTTCATTAGGGTTTGGGTTTTGCTTAGATCAATTCTGTTCATAAACAGTTTCGCCGTTCATCGGTTTGTGAGACCCCAACTTCGAGAGTTTAATCATACATCTACAATTGTGTTGTATTCTTCGTTGTTCTTACTTGTGTTCTTGATTCACAGGCAGGGATTAGCCGTCTCGGTGAGGTCAATCGTCTTTTGGACGGTTGATAACAAGAGGAGACGTCGTGCTGCGATTGCGGGGTTTAGAACGTGCTGTTCTGAAGCCGGATCGATTTGTGTGTCGTCTCCGACCAAATCAACTTACCAAGAACCTTTCGGAAGATCGGGAACCCTTGTTCACATCAAGTGAATGATGAGGACATCACCCTTATAGATACACCCAGCACTCCACCAAACAAAATGCAAGTTCATGCGTGACAACTGAATTTACGGGTGAGCTTGTTCCTAATGATTCCTTTATGTGAGTTTGAGAATAGATTGCTATCTAATGAATTAATTGTTGTTAGAAACCATGGAGATGATGATGAGATAGCTGGGGAGGTGATTGGAGACGTGATGGGCCAGCAAGGACGTCTAAGCCAAGGTGGAGGCCCAATCAAAACCGACTTCGAGTCTGTTTCGGAGCCTAGGACCAGTCTGCACTAAAACGGACGCCCAGGACGCATACTGACTCGGATTTGTACGTTCTATATATGCCTTTAAAGATAACGAAAATACCTTTCCAACCAAGCTGGTCCGATGTCAAAATTCATCTCGAGCCATCGGCAATCACCGAAACAATTTGACTTTCAGAATCTGTCCTGGTGCGGCGGCACCGTAATCGGTCTTTGGATCATGTATCGAGTTGAGCCCACTTAGGGCTGCGTCCAGGGGGTCTTGCACGACCCTAGGGTCCTCATATACAGCCACCGCCTCTTCATTATGTTTTGGGTTTTGCTTAGATCAATTCTGTTCGTAAACAGTTTTGCCGTTCATCGGTTTGTGAGAACCCAACTTCGAGAGTTTAATCATACATCTGCAATTGTGTTGCATTCTTCATTGTTCTTGCTTGTGTTCTTGATTCACAGGCAGGGATTAGCCTTCTCGGTGAGGTCAATCGTCTTTTGGACGGTTGATAACCAGAGGAGACGTCGTGCTACGATTGCGGGGTTTAGAACGTGTTGTTCTGAAGCCGGATCGATTTGTGTGTCGCCTCCGACCAAATCAACTTACCAAGAACCTTTTAGAAGATCGGGAACCCTTGTTCACATCAAGGGAATGATGAGGACATCACCCTTATAAATACACCCAGCACTCCACCAAACAAAATGCAAGTTCATGCGCGACAACTGAATTTACGGGTGAGCTTGTTCCTAATGATTCCTTTATGTGATTTTGAGAATAGATTGCTATCTAATGAATTAATTGTTGTTAGAAACCATGGAGATGATGATGAGATAGCTGGGGAGGTGATTGGAGATGTGATGGACCAGAAAGGACGTCCAAGCCGAGGTGGAGGCCCAATCAAAACCGACTTCGAGTCTGTTTCGGAGCCCAGGACCAGTCTGCACTAAAACGGACGCCCAGGACGCATACTGACTCGGATTTGTACGTTCTATATATTCCTGGAAAGATAACGAAAATACCTTTCCAACCCAGCTGGTCTCATGTCAAAATTCATCTCGAGCCATCGGCAATCACCGAAACATTTCGACTTTCAGAATCTGTCCTGGTGCGGCGACACCGTAATCGGTCTTTGGATCATGTATCGAGTTGAGCCCACTTATGGCTGCGTCCAAGGTGTCTTGCACGACCCTAGGGTCCTCATATACAGCCGCCGCCTCTTCATTAGGGTTTGGGTTTTGCTTAGATCAATTCTTTTAATAAACAGTTTCGCCATTCATCGGTTTGTGAGACCCCAACTTCGAGAGTTTAATCATACATCTGCAATTGTGTTGCATTCTTCGTTGTTCTTGCTTGTGTTCTTGATTCACAGGCAGGGATTAGCCTTCTTGGTGAGGTCAATCGTCTTTTGGACGGTTGATAACCAGAGGAGACGTCGTGCTGCGATTGCGGGGTTTAGAACGTGCTGTTCTGAAGTCGGATCGATTTGTGTGTCGCCTCCGACCAAATCAACTTACCAAGAACCTTTCGGAAGATCGGGAACCCTTGTTCACATCAAGTGAATGATGAGGACATCACCCTTATAGATACACCCAGCACTCCACCAAACAAAATGCAAGTTCATGCGCGACAACTGAATTTACGGGTGAGCTTGTTCCTAATGATTCCTTTATGTGATTTTGATAATAGATTGCTATCTAATGAATTAATTGTTGTTAGAAACTATGGAGATGATGATGAGATAGCTGGGGAGGTGATTGGAGACGTGATGGGTCAGCAAGGACGTCTAAGCCAAGGTGGAGGCCCAATCAAAACCGACTTCGAGTCTGTTTCGGAGCCCAGGACCAGTCTGCACTAAAATGGACGCCCAGGACGCATACTGACTCGGATTTGTACGTTCTATATATGCCTTTAAAGATAACGAAAATACCTTTCCAACCCAGCTGGTCCCATGTCAAAATTCATCTCGAGCCATCGGCAATCACCGAAACAATTTGACTTTCAGAATCTGTCCTGGTGCGGCGGCACCGTAATCGGTCTTTGGATCATGTATCGAGTTGAGCCCACTTAGGGCTGCGTCCAGGGGGTCTTGCACGACCCTAGGGTCCTCATATACAGCCGCCGGCTCTTCATTAAGGTTTGGGTTTTGCTTAGATCAATTCTGTTCGTAAACAGTTTTGCCGTTCATCGGTTTGTGAGACCCCAACTTCGAGAGTTTAATCATACATCTGCAATTGTGTTGCATTCTTCATTCTTCTTGCTTGTGTTCTTGATTCACAGGCAGGGATTAGCCTTCTCGGTGAGGTCAATCGTCTTTTGGACGGTTGATAACCAGAGGAGACGTCGTGCTGCGATTGCGGGGTTTAGAACGTGCTGTTCTGAAGCCGGATCGATTTGTGTGTCGCCTCCGACCAAATCAACTTACCAAGAACCTTTCGGAAGATCGGGAACCCTTGTTCACATCAAGTGAATGATGAGGACATCACCCTTATAGATACACCCAGCACTCCACCAAACAAAATGCAAGTTCATGCGCGACAACTGAATTTACGGGTGAGCTTGTTCCTAATGATTCCTTTATGTGATTTTGATAATAGATTGCTATCTAATGAATTAATTGTTGTTAGAAACTATGGAGATGATGATGAGATAGCTGGGGAGGTGATTGGAGACGTGATGGGTCAGCAAGGACGTCTAAGCCAAGGTGGAGGCCCAATCAAAACCGACTTCAAGTCTGTTTCGGAGCCCAGGACCAGTCTGCACTAAAATGGACGCCCAGGACGCATACTGACTCGGATTTGTACGTTCTATATATGCCTTTAAAGATAACGAAAATACCTTTCCAACCCAGCAGGTCCCATGTCAAAATTCATCTCGAGCCATCGGCAATCACCGAAACAATTTGACTTTCAGAATCTGTCCTGGTGCGGCGGCACCGTAATCGGTCTTTGGATCATGTATCGAGTTGAGCCCACTTAGGGCTGCGTCCAGGGGGTCTTGCACGACCCTAGGGTCCTCATATACAGCCGCCGGCTCTTCATTAAGGTTTGGGTTTTGCTTAGATCAATTCTGTTCGTAAACAGTTTTGCCGTTCATCGGTTTGTGAGACCCCAACTTCGAGAGTTTAATCATACATCTGCAATTGTGTTGCATTCTTCATTCTTCTTGCTTGTGTTCTTGATTCACAGGCAGGGATTAGCCTTCTCGGTGAGGTCAATCGTCTTTTGGACGGTTGATAACCAGAGGAGACGTCGTGCTGCGATTGCGGGGTTTAGAACGTGCTGTTCTGAAGCCGGATCGATTTGTGTGTCGCCTCCGACCAAATCAACTTACCAAGAACCTTTCGGAAGATCGGGAACCCTTGTTCACATCAAGTGAATGATGAGGACATCACCCTTATAGATACACCCAGCACTCCACCAAACAAAATGCAAGTTCATGCGCGACAACTGAATTTACGGGTGAGCTTGTTCCTAATGATTCCTTTATGTGATTTTGATAATAGATTGCTATCTAATGAATTAATTGTTGTTAGAAACCATGGAGATGATGATGAGATAGCTGGGGAGGTGATTGGAGACGTGATGGTCCAGAAAGGACGTCCAAGCCAAGGTGGAGGCCCAATCAAAACCGACTTCGAGTCTGTTTCGGAGCCCAGGACCAGTCTGCACTAAAACGGACGCCCAGGACGCATACCGACTTGGATTTGTATGTTCTATATATGCCTGGAAAGATAACGAAAATACCTTTCCAATCCAGCTGGTCGCATGTCAAAATTCATCTCGAGCCATCGGCAATCACCAAAACAATTCGACTTTCAGAATCTGTCCTGGTGCGGCGACACCGTAATCGGTCTTTGGATCATGTATCGAGTTGAGCCCACTTATGGCTGCGTCCAGGGTGTCTTGCACGACCCTAGGGTCCTCATATACAGCCTCCGCCTCTTCATTAGGGTTTGGGTTTTGCTTAGATCAATTCTGTTCATAAACAGTTTCGCCGTTCATCGGTTTGTGAGACCCCAACTTCGAGAGTTTAATCATACATCTGCAATTGTGTTGCATTCTTCGTTGTTCTTGCTTGTGTTCTTGTTTCACAGGCAGGGATTAGCCTTCTCGGTGAGGTCAATCGTCTTTTGGACGGTTGATAACCAGAGGAGACGTCGTGCTGCGATTGCGGGGTTTAGAACGTGCTGTTCTGAAGCCAGATCGATTTGTGTGTCGCCTCCGACCAAATAAACTTACCAAGAACCTTTCGGAAGATCGGGAACCCTTGTTCACATCAAGTGAATGATGAGGACATCACCCTTATGGATACACCCCGCACTCCACCAAACAAAATGCAAGTTCATGCGCGACAACTGAATTTACGGGTGAGCTTGTTCCTAATAATTCCTTTATGTGATTTTGATAATAGATTGCTATCTAATGAATTAATTGTTGTTAGAAACTATGGAGATGATGATGAGATAGCTGGGGAGGTGATTGGAGACGTGATGGGCCAGCAAGGACGTCTAAGCCAAGGTGGAGGCCCAATCAAAACCGACTTCGAGTCTGTTTCGGAGCCCAGGACCAGTCTGTACTAAAACGGACGCCCAGGACCCATACTGACTCGGATTTGTACGTTCTATATATGCCTTTAAATATAACGAAAATACCTTTCCAACCCAGCTGGTCCCATGTCAAAATTCATCTCGAGCCATCGGCAATCACCGAAACAATTTGACTTTCAGAATCTGTCCTGGTGCGGCGGCACCGTAATCGGTCTTTGGATCATGTATCGAGTTGAGCCCACTTAGGGCTGCGTCCAGGGGGTCTTGCACGACCCTAGGGTCCTCATATACAGCCGCCGGCTCTTCATTAAGGTTTGGGTTTTGCTTAGATCAATTCTGTTCGTAAACAGTTTTGCCGTTCATCGGTTTGTGAGACCCCAACTTCGAGAGTTTAATCATACATCTGCAATTGTGTTGCATTCTTCATTCTTCTTGCTTGTGTTCTTGATTCACAGGCAGGGATTAGCCTTCTCGGTGAGGTCAATCGTCTTTTGGACGGTTGATAACCAGAGGAGACGTCGTGCTGCGATTGCGGGGTTTAGAACGTGCTGTTCTGAAGCCGGATCGATTTGTGTGTCGCCTCCGACCAAATCAACTTACCAAGAACCTTTCGGAAGATCGGGAACCCTTGTTCACATCAAGTGAATGATGAGGACATCACCCTTATAGATACACCCAGCACTCCACCAAACAAAATGCAAGTTCATGCGCGACAACTGAATTTACGGGTGAGCTTGTTCCTAATGATTCCTTTATGTGATTTTGATAATAGATTGCTATCTAATGAATTAATTGTTGTTAGAAACCATGGAGATGATGATGAGATAGCTGGGGAGGTGATTGGAGACGTGATGGTCTAGAAAGGACGTCCAAGCCAAGGTGGAGGCCCAATCAAAACCGACTTCGAGTCTGTTTCGGAGCCCAGGACCAGTCTGCACTAAAACGGACGCCCAGGACGCATACCGACTTGGATTTGTATGTTCTATATATGCCTGGAAAGATAACGAAAATACCTTTCCAATCCAGCTGGTCGCATGTCAAAATTCATCTCGAGCCATCGGCAATCACCAAAACAATTCGACTTTCAGAATCTGTCCTGGTGCGGCGACACCGTAATCGGTCTTTGGATCATGTATCGAGTTGAGCCCACTTATGGCTGCGTCCAGGGTGTCTTGCACGACCCTAGGGTCCTCATATACAGCCTCCGCCTCTTCATTAGGGTTTGGGTTTTGCTTAGATCAATTCTGTTCATAAACAGTTTCGCCGTTCATCGGTTTGTGAGACCCCAACTTCGAGAGTTTAATCATACATCTGCAATTGTGTTGCATTCTTCGTTGTTCTTGCTTGTGTTCTTGTTTCACAGGCAGGGATTAGTCTTCTCGGTGAGGTCAATCGTCTTTTGGACGGTTGATAACCAGAGGAGACGTCGTGCTGCGATTGCGGGGTTTAGAACGTGCTGTTCTGAAGCCAGATCGATTTGTGTGTCGCCTCCGACCAAATAAACTTACCAAGAACCTTTCGGAAGATCGGGAACCCTTGTTCACATCAAGTGAATGATGAGGACATCACCCTTATGGATACACCCCGCACTCCACCAAACAAAATGCAAGTTCATGCGCGACAACTGAATTTACGGGTGAGCTTGTTCCTAATAATTCCTTTATGTGATTTTGATAATAGATTGCTATCTAATGAATTAATTGTTGTTAGAAACTATGGAGATGATGATGAGATAGCTGGGGAGGTGATTGGAGACGTGATGGGCCAGCAAGGACGTCTAAGCCAAGGTGGAGGCCCAATCAAAACCGACTTCGAGTCTGTTTCGGAGCCCAGGACCAGTCTGTACTAAAACGGACGCCCAGGACCCATACTGACTCGGATTTGTACGTTCTATATATGCCTTTAAATATAACGAAAATACCTTTCCAACCCAGCTGGTCCCATGTCAAAATTCATCTCGAGCCATCGGCAATCACCGAAACAATTTGACTTTCAGAATCTGTCCTGGTGCGGCGGCACCGTAATCGGTCTTTGGATCATGTATCGAGTTGAGCCCACTTAGGGCTGCGTCCAGGGGGTCTTGCACGACCCTAGGGTCCTCATATACAGCCGCCGGCTCTTCATTAAGGTTTGGGTTTTGCTTAGATCAATTCTGTTCGTAAACAGTTTTGCCGTTCATCGGTTTGTGAGACCCCAACTTCGAGAGTTTAATCATACATCTGCAATTGTGTTGCATTCTTCATTCTTCTTGCTTGTGTTCTTGATTCACAGGCAGGGATTAGCCTTCTCGGTGAGGTCAATCGTCTTTTGGACGGTTGATAACCAGAGGAGACGTCGTGCTGCGATTGCGGGGTTTAGAACGTGCTGTTCTGAAGCCGGATCGATTTGTGTGTCGCCTCCGACCAAATCAACTTACCAAGAACCTTTCGGAAGATCGGGAACCCTTGTTCACATCAAGTGAATGATGAGGACATCACCCTTATAGATACACCCAGCACTCCACCAAACAAAATGCAAGTTCATGCGCGACAACTGAATTTACGGGTGAGCTTGTTCCTAATGATTCCTTTATGTGATTTTGATAATAGATTGCTATCTAATGAATTAATTGTTGTTAGAAACCATGGAGATGATGATGAGATAGCTGGGGAGGTGATTGGAGACGTGATGGTCCAGAAAGGACGTCCAAGCCAAGGTGGAGGCCCAATCAAAACCGACTTCGAGTCTGTTTCGGAGCCCAGGACTAGTCTGCACTAAAACGGACGCCCAGGACGCATACCGACTTGGATTTGTATGTTCTATATATGCCTGGAAAGATAACGAAAATACCTTTCCAATCCAGCTGGTCGCATGTCAAAATTCATCTCGAGCCATCGGCAATCACCAAAACAATTCGACTTTCAGAATCTGTCCTGGTGCGGCGACACCGTAATCGGTCTTTGGATCATGTATCGAGTTGAGCCCACTTATGGCTGCGTCCAGGGTGTCTTGCACGACCCTAGGGTCCTCATATACGGCCTCCGCCTCTTCATTAGGGTTTGGGTTTTGCTTAGATCAATTCTGTTCATAAACAGTTTCGCCGTTCATCGGTTTGTGAGACCCCAACTTCGAGAGTTTAATCATACATCTGCAATTGTGTTGCATTCTTCGTTGTTCTTGCTTGTGTTCTTGTTTCACAGGCAGGGATTAGCCTTCTCGGTGAGGTCAATCGTCTTTTGGACGGTTGATAACCAGAGGAGACGTCGTGCTGCGATTGCGGGGTTTAGAACGTGCTGTTCTGAAGTCGGATCGATTTGTGTGTCGCCTCCGACCAAATCAACTTACCAAGAACCTTTCGGAAGATCGGGAACCCTTGTTCACATCAAGTGAATGATGAGGACATCACCCTTATAGATACACCCAGCACTCCACCAAACAAAATGCAAGTTCATGCGCGACAACTGAATTTACGGGTGAGCTTGTTCCTAATGATTCCTTTATGTGATTTTGATAATAGATTGCTATCTAATGAATTAATTGTTGTTAGAAACTATGGAGATGATGATGAGATAGCTGGGGAGGTGATTGGAGACGTGATGGGCCAGCAAGGACGTCTAAGCCAAGGTGGAGGCCCAATCAAAACCGACTTCGAGTCTGTTTCGGAGCCCAGGACCAGTCTGTACTAAAACGGACGCCCAGGACCCATACTGACTCGGATTTGTACGTTCTATATATGCCTTTAAATATAACGAAAATACCTTTCCAACCCAGCTGGTCCCATGTCAAAATTCATCTCGAGCCATCGGCAATCACCGAAACAATTCGACTTTCAGAATCTGTCCTGGTGCGGCGACACCGTAATCGGTCTTTGGATCATGTATCGAGTTGAGCCCACTTAAGGCTGCGTCCAGGGGGTCTTGCACGACCCTAGGGTCCTCATATACTGCCGCCGCCTCTTCATTAGGGTTTGGGTTTTGCTTAGATCAATTCTGTTCATAAACAGTTTCGCCGTTCATCGGTTTGTGAGACCCCAGCTTCGAGAGTTTAATCATACATCTGCAATTGTGTTGCATTCTTCGTTGTTCTTGCTTGTGTTCTTGATTCACAGGCAGGGATTAGCCTTCTCGGTGAGGTCAATCGTCTTTTGGATGGTTGATAACCAGAGGAGACGTCGTGCTGCGATTGCGGGGTTTAGAACGTGCTGTTCTGAAGCCGGATCGATTTGTGTGTTGCCTCCGACCAAATCAACTTACCAAGAACCTTTCGGAAGATCGGGAACCCTTGTTCACATCAAGTGAATGATGAGGACATCACCCTTATAGATACACCCAGCACTCCACCAAACAAAATGCAAGTTCATGCGCGACAACTGAATTTACGGGTGAGCTTGTTCCTAATGATTCCTTTATGTTATTTTGAGAATAGATTGCTATTGAATGAATTAATTGTTATTAGAAACCATGGAGATGTTGATGAGATAGCTGGGGAGGTGATTGGAGACGTGATGGGCCAGAAAGGATGACCAAGCCAAGGTGGAGGCCCAATCAAAACCGACTTCGAGTCTGTTTCGGAGCCCAGGACCAGTCTGCACTAAAACGGACGCCCAGGACGCATACTGACTCGGATTTGTACGTTCTATATATGCCTGGAAAGATAACGAAAATACCTTTCCAACCCAGCTGGTCCCATGTCAAAATTCATCTCGATCCATCGGCAATCACCGAAACAATTCGACTTTTAGAATCTGTCCTGGTGCGGCGATACCGTAATCGGTCTTTGGATCATGTATCGAGTTGAGCCCACTTAGGGCTGCGTCCAGGGGGTCTTGCACGACCCTAGGGTCCTCATATACAGCCGCCGCCTCTTCATTAGGGTTTGGGTTTTGCTTAGATCAATTCTGTTCATAAACAGTTTTGTCGTTCATCGATTTGTGAGACCCCAACTTCGAGAGTTTAATCATACATCTGCAATTGTGTTGTATTCTTCGTTGTTCTTGCTTGTGTTCTTGATTCACAGGCAGGGATTAGCCTTCTCGGTGAGGTCAATCATCTTTTGGACGGTTGATAACCAGAGGAGACGTCGTGCTGTGATTGCGGGGTTTAGAACGTGCTGTTCTGAAGCCGGATCGATTTGTGTGTCGCCTCCGACCAAATCAACTTACCAAGAACCTTTCGAAAGATCGGGAACCCTTGTTCACATCAAGTGAATGATGAGCACACTACCCTTATAGATACACCCAGCACTCCACCAAACAAAATGCAAGTTCATGCGCGACAACTGAATTTACGGGTGAGCTTGTTCCTAATGATTCCTTTATGTGATTTTGAGAATAGATTGCTATTTAATGAATTAATTGTTATTAGAAACCATGGAGATGTTGATGAGATAGCTGGGGAGGTGATTGGAGACGTGATGGGCCAGAAAGGACGACCAAGCCAAGGTGGAGGCCCAATCAAAACCGACTTCGAGTCTGTTTCGGAGCCCAGGACCAGTCGGCACAAAAACGGACGCCCAGGACGCATACTGACTCGGATTTGTACGTTCTATATATGCCTGGAAAGATAACGAAAATACCTTTCCAACCCAGCTGGTCCCATGTCAAAATTCATCTCGAGCCATCGGCAATCACCAAAACAATTTGACTTTCAGAATCTGTCCTGGTGCGGCGACACCGTAATCGGTCTTTGGATCATGTATCGAGTTGAGCCCACTTAGGGCTGCGTCCAGGGGGTCTTGCACGACCCTAGGGTCCTCATATACAGCCGCCGCCTCTTCATTAGGGTTTGGGTTTTTCTTAGATCAATTCTGTTCATAAACAGTTTCGCCGTTCATCGATTTGTGAGACCCCAACTTCGAGAGTTTAATCATACATCTGCAATTGTGTTTCATTCTTCGTTGTTCTTGCTTGTGTTCTTGATTCACAGGCAGGGAATAGCCTTCTCGGTGAGGTCAATCATCTTTTGGACGGTTGATAACCAGAGGAGACGTCGTGCTGTGATTGCGGGGTTTAGAACGTGCTGTTCTGAAGCCGGATCGATTTGTGTGTCGCCTCCGACCAAATCAACTTACCAAGAACCTTTCGGAAGATCGGGAACCCTTGTTCACATCAAGTGAATGATGAGCACATTACCCTTATAGATACAACCAGCACTCCACCAAACAAAATGCAAGTTCATGCGCGACAACTGAATTTACTGGTGAGCTTGTTCCTAATGATTCCTTTATGTGATTTTGAGAATAGATTGCTATTTAATGAATTAATTGTTATTAGAAACCATGGAGATGTTGATGAGATAGCTGGGGAGGTGATTGGAGACGTGATGGGCCAGAAAGGACGACCAAGCCAAGGTGGAGGCCTAATAAAACCGACTTCGAGTCTGTTTCGGAGCCCAGGACCAGTCTGCACTAAAACGGACGCCCAGGACGCATACTGACTCGGATTTGTACGTTCTATATATGCCTGGAAAGATAACGAAAATACCTTTCCAACCCAGCTGGTCCCATGTCAAAATTCATCTCGAGCCATCGGCAATCACCAAAACAATTCAACTTTCAGAATCTGTCCTGGTGCGGCGACACCGTAATCGGTCTTTGGATCATATATCGAGTTGAGCCCACTTAGGGCTGCGTCCAGGGGGTCTGGCATGACCCTAGGGTCCTCATATTCAGCTGCCACCTCTTCATTAGGGTTTGGGTTTTGCTTAGATCAATTCTGTTCATAAACAGTTTCGCCGTTCATCGGTTTGTGAGACCCCAACTTCGAGAGTTTAATCATACATCTGCAATTGTGTTGCATTCTTCGTTGTTCTTGCTTGTGTTCTTGATTCACAGGCAGGGATTAGCCTTCTCGGTGAGGTCAATCGTCTTTTGGACGGTTGATAACCAGAGGAGACGTCGTGCTGCGATTGCGGGGTTTAGAACGTGCTGTTCTGAAGCCGGATCGATTTGTGTGTCGCCTCCGACCAAATCAACTTACCAAGAACCTTTTGGAAGATCGGGAACCTTTGTTCACATCAAGTGAATGATGAGGACATCACCCTTGTGGATACACCCAGCACTCCACCAAACAAAATGCAAGTTCATGCGCGACAACTGAATTTACGGGTGAGCTTGTTCCTAATGATTCCTTTATGTGATTTTGAGAATGGATTGCTATCTAATGAATTAATTGTTGTTACAAACCATGAAGATGATGATGAGATAGCTGGGGAGGTGATTGGAGTCGTGATGGGCCAGAAAGGACGTCCAAGCCAAGGTGGAGGCCCAATCAAAACCGACTTCGAGTCTGTTTCGGAGCCCAGGACCAGTCTGCACTAAAACGGACGCCCAGGACGCATACTGACTCGGATTTGTACGTTCTATATATGCCTGGAAAGATAACGAAAATACCTTTCCAACCCAGCTGGTCCCATGTCAAAATTCATCTCGATCCATCGGCAATCACCGAAACAATTCGACTTTTAGAATCTGTCCTGGTGCGGCGACACCGTAATCGGTCTTTGGATCCTGTATCGAGTTGAGCCCACTTAGGGCTGCGTCCAGGGGGTCTTGCACGACCCTAGGGTCCTCATATACAGCCGCCGCCTCTTCATTAGGGTTTGGGTTTTTCTTAGATCAATTCGGTTCATAAACAGTTTCGCCGTTCATCGATTTGTGAGACCCCAACTTCGAGAGTTTAATCATACATCTGCAATTGTGTTTCATTCTTCGTTGTTCTTGCTTGTGTTCTTGATTCACAGGCAGGGAATAGCCTTCTCGGTGAGGTCAATCATCTTTTGGACGGTTGATAACCAGAGGAGACGTCGTGCTGTGATTGCGGGGTTTAGAACGTGTTGTTCTGAAGCCGGATCGATTTGTGTGTCGCCTCCGACCAAATCAACTTACCAAGAACCTTTCGGAAGATCGGGAACCCTTGTTCACATCAAGTGAATGATGAGGACATCACCCTTATAGATACACCCAGCACTCCACCAAACAAAATGCAAGTTCATGCATGACAACTGAATTTACGGGTGAGCTGGTTCCTAATGATTCCTTTATGTGAGTTTGAGAATAGATTGCTATCTAATGAATTAATTGTTGTTAGAAACCATGGAGATGATGATGAGATAGCTGGGGAGGTGATTGGAGACGTGATGGGCCAGCAAGGACGTCTAAGCCAAGGTGGAGGCCCAATCAAAACCGACTTCGAGTCTGTTTCGGAGCCCAGGACCAGTCTGCACTAAAACGGATGCCCAGGACGCATACTGACTCGGATTTGTACGTTCTATATATGCCTTTAAAGATAACGAAAATACCTTTCCAACCCAGCTGGTCACATGTCAAAATTCATCTCGAGCCATCGGCAATCACCGAAACAATTTGACTTTCAGAATCTGTCCTGGTGCGGCGACACCGTAATCGGTCTTTGGATCATATATCGAGTTGAGCCCACTTAGGGCTGCGTCCAGGGGGTCTGGCATGACTCTAGGGTCCTCATATTCAGCTGCTACCTCTTCATTAGGGTTTGGGTTTTGCTTAGATCAATTCTGTTCATAAACAGTTTCGCCGTTCATCGGTTTGTGAGACCCCAACTTCGAGAGTTTAATCATACATCTGCAATTGTGTTGCATTCTTCGTTGTTCTTGCTTGTGTTCTTGATTCACAGGCAGGGATTAGCCTTCTCGGTGAGGTCAATCGTCTTTTGGACGGTTGATAACCAGAGGAGACGTCGTGCTGCGATTGCGGGGTTTAGAACGTGCTGTTCTGAAGCCGGATCGATTTGTGTGTCGCCTCCGACCAAATCAACTTACCAAGAACCTTTCGGAAGATCGGGAACCTTTGTTCACATCAAGTGAATGATGAGGACATCACCCTTGTGGATACACCCAGCACTCCACCAAACAAAATGCAAGTTCATGCGCGACAACTGAATTTACGGGTGAGCTTGTTCCTAATGATTCCTTTATGTGATTTTGAGAATAAATTGTTATCTAATGAATTAATTGTTGTTACAAACCATGAAGATGATGATGAGATAGCTGGGGAGGTGATTGGAGTCGTGATGGGCCAGAAAGGACGTCCAAGCCAAGGTGGAGGCCCAATCAAAACCGACTTCGAGTCTGTTTCAGAGCCCAGGATCAGTCTGCACTAAAACGGACGCCCAGGACGCACTCTGACTCGGATTTGTACGTTCTATATATGCCTGGAAAGATAACAAACATACCTTTCCAACCCAGCTGGTCCCATGTCAAAATTCATCTCGAGCCATCGGCAATCACCAAAACAATTCAACTTTTAGAATCTGTCCTGGTGCGGCGACACCGTAATCGGTCTTTGGATCATGTATCGAGTGGAGCCCACTTAGGGCTGCGTCCAGGGGGTCTTGCACGACCCTAGGGTCCTCATATACAGCCGCCACCTCTTCATTAGGGTTTGGGTTTTGCTTAGATCAATTCGGTTCATAAACAGTTTCGCCGTTCATCGATTTGTGAGACCCCAACTTCGAGAGTTTAATCATACATCTGCAATTGTGTTTCATTCTTCGTTGTTCTTGCTTGTGTTCTTGATTCACAGGCAGGGATTAGCCTTCTCGGTGAGGTCAATCATCTTTTGGACGGTTGATAACCAGAGGAGACGTCGTGCTGCGATTGCGGGGTTTAGAACGTGCTGTTCTGAAGCCGGATCGATTTGTGTGTCGCCTCCGACCAAATCAACTTACCAAGAACCTTTCGGAAGATCGGGAACCCTTGTTCACATCAAGTGAATGATGAGGACATCACCATTGTGGATACACCCAGCACTCCACCAAACAAAATGCAAGTTCATGCGCGACAACTGAATTTACGGGTGAGCTTGTTCCTAATGATTCCTTTATGTGATTTTGAGAATGGATTGCTATCTAATAAATTTATTGTTGTTACAAACCATGAAGATGATGATAAGATAGCTGGGGAGGTGATTGGAGTCGTGATGGGCCAGAAAGGACGTCCAAGCCAAGGTGGAGGCCCAATCAAAACCGACTTCGAGTCTGTTTCAGAGCCCAGGATCAGTCTGCACTAAAACGGACGCCCAGGACGCATACTGACTCGGATTTGTACGTTCTATATATGCCTGGAAAGATAACAAAAATACCTTTCCAACCCAGCTGGTCCCATGTCAAAATTCATCTCGAGCCATCGGCAATCACCAAAACAATTCAACTTTCAGAATCTGTCCTGGTGCGGCGACACCGTAATCGGTCTTTGGATCATGTATCGAGTGGAGCCCACTTAGGGCTGCGTCCAGGGGGTCTTGCACGACCCTAGGGTCCTCATATACAGCCGCCACCTCTTCATTAGGGTTTGGGTTTTGCTTAGATCAATTCGGTTCATAAACAGTTTCGCCGTTCATCGATTTGTGAGACCCCAACTTCGAGAGTTTAATCATACATCTGCAATTGTGTTTCATTCTTCGTTGTTCTTGCTTGTGTTCTTGATTCACAGGCAGGGATTAGCCTTCTCGGTGAGGTCAATCGTCTTTTGGACGGTTGATAACCAGAGGAGACGTCGTGCTGCGATTGCGGGGTTTAGAACGTGCTGTTCTGAAGCCGGATCGATTTGTGTGTCGCCTCCGACCAAATCAACTTACCAAGAACCTTTCGGAAGATCGGGAACCCTTGTTCACATCAAGTGAATGATGAGGACATCACCCTTATAGATACATCCAGCACTCCACCAAACAAAATGCAAGTTCATGCGTGACAACTGAATTTACGGGTGAGCTTGTTCCTAATGATTTCTTTATGTGAGTTTGAGAATAGATTGCTATCTAATGAATTAATTGTTGTTAGAAACCATGGAGATGATGATGAGATAGCTGGGGAGGTGATTGGAGACGTGATGGGCCAGCAAGGACGTCTAAGCCAAGGTGGAGGCCCAATCAAAACCGACTTCGAGTCTGTTTCGGAGCCCAGGACCAGTCTGCACTAAAACGGATGCCCAGGACGCATACTGACTCGGATTTGTACGTTCTATATATGCCTTTAAAGATAACGAAAATACCTTTCCAACCCAGCTGGTCCCATGTCAAAATTCATCTCGAGCCATCGGCAATCACCGAAACAATTTGACTTTCAGAATCTGTCCTGGGGCGGCGACACCGTAATCGGTCTTTGGATCATATATCGAGTTGAGCCCACTTAGGGCTGCGTCCAGGGGGTCTGGCATGACCCTAGGGTCCTCATATTCAGCTGCCACCTCTTCATTAGGGTTTGGGTTTTGCTTAGATCAATTCTGTTCATAAACAGTTTCGCCGTTCATCGGTTTGTGAGACCCCAACTTCGAGAGTTTAATCATACATCTGCAATTGTGTTGCATTCTTCGTTGTTCTTGCTTGTGTTCTTGATTCACAGGCAGGGATTAGCCTTCTCGGTGAGGTCAATCGTCTTTTGGACGGTTGATAACCAGAGGAGACGTCGTGCTGCGATTGCGGGGTTTAGAACGTGCTGTTCTGAAGCCGGATCGATTTGTGTGTCGCCTCCGACCAAATCAACTTACCAAGAACCTTTCGGAAGATTGGGAACCTTTGTTCACATCAAGTGAATGATGAGGACATCACCCTTGTGGATACACCCAGCACTCCACCAAACAAAATGCAAGTTCATGCGCGACAACTGAATTTACGGGTGAGCTTGTTCCTAATGATTCCTTTATGTGATTTTGAGAATAAATTGCTATCTAATGAATTAATTGTTGTTACAAACCATGAAGATGATGATGAGATAGCTGGGGAGGTGATTGGAGTCGTGATGGGCCAGAAAGGACGTCCAAGCCAAGGTGGAGGCCCAATCAAAACCGACTTCGAGTCTGTTTCAGAGCCCAGGATCAGTCTGCACTAAAACGGACGCCCAGGACGCACTCTGACTCGGATTTGTACGTTCTATATATGCCTGGAAAGATAACAAAAATACCTTTCCAACCCAGCTGGTCCCATGTCAAAATTCATCTCGAGCCATCGGCAATCACCAAAACAATTCAACTTTCAGAATCTGTCCTGGTGCGGCGACACCGTAATCGGTCTTTGGATCATGTATCGAGTGGAGCCCACTTAGGGCTGCGTCCAGGGGGTCTTGCACGACCCTAGGGTCCTCATATACAGCCGCCACCTCTTCATTAGGGTTTGGGTTTTGCTTAGATCAATTCGGTTCATAAACAGTTTCGCCGTTCATCGATTTGTGAGACCCCAACTTCGAGAGTTTAATCATACATCTGCAATTGTGTTTCATTCTTCGTTGTTCTTGCTTGTGTTCTTGATTCACAGGCAGGGATTAGCCTTCTCGGTGAGGTCAATCGTCTTTTGGACGGTTGATAACCAGAGGAGACGTCGTGCTGCGATTGCGGGGTTTAGAACGTGCTGTTCTGAAGCCGGATCGATTTGTGTGTCGCCTCCGACCAAATCAACTTACCAAGAACCTTTCGGAAGATCGGGAACCCTTGTTCACATCAAGTGAATGATGAGGACATCACCCTTGTGGATACACCCAGCACTCCACCAAACAAAATGCAAGTTCATGCGCGACAACTGAATTTACGGGTGAGCTTGTTCCTAATGATTTCTTTATGTGATTTTGAGAATGGATTGCTATCTAATGAATTTATTGTTGTTACAAACCATGAAGATGATGATAAGATAGCTGGGGAGGTGATTGGAGTCGTGATGGGCCAGAAAGGACGTCCAAGCCAAGGTGGAGGCCCAATCAAAACCGACTTCGAGTCTGTTTCAGAGCCCAGGATCAGTCTGCACTAAAACGGACGCCCAGGACGCATACTGACTCGGATTTGTACGTTCTATATATGCCTGGAAAGATAACAAAAATACCTTTCCAACCCAGCTGGTCCCATGTCAAAATTCATCTCGAGCCATCGGCAATCACCAAAACAATTCAACTTTCAGAATCTGTCCTGGTGCGGCGACACCGTAATCGGTCTTTGGATCATGTATCGAGTGGAGCCCACTTAGGGCTGCGTCCAGGGGGTCTTGCACGACCCTAGGGTCCTCATATACAGCCGCCACCTCTTCATTAGGGTTTGGGTTTTGCTTAGATCAATTCGGTTCATAAACAGTTTCGCCGTTCATCGATTTGTGAGACCCCAACTTCGAGAGTTTAATCATACATCTGCAATTGTGTTTCATTCTTCGTTGTTCTTGCTTGTGTTCTTGATTCACAGGCAGGGATTAGCCTTCTCGGTGAGGTCAATCGTCTTTTGGACGGTTGATAACCAGAGGAGACGTCGTGCTGCGATTGCGGGGTTTAGAACGTGCTGTTCTGAAGCCGGATCGATTTGTGTGTCGCCTCCGACCAAATCAACTTACCAAGAACCTTTCGGAAGATCGGGAACCCTTGTTCACATCAAGTGAATGATGAGGACATCACCCTTATAGATACACCCAGCACTCCACCAAACAAAATGCAAGTTCATGCGCGACAACTGAATTTACGGGTGAGCTTGTTCCTAATGATTCCTTTATGTGATTTTGAGAATAGATTGCTATCTAATGAATTAATTGTTGTTAGAAACCATGGAGATGATGATGAGATAGCTGGGGAGGTGATTGGAGACGTGATGGGCCAGCAAGGACGTCTAAGCCCAGGTGGAGGCCCAATCAAAACCGACTTCGAGTCTGTTTCGGAGCCCAGGACCAGTCTGCACTAAAACGGACGCCCAGGACGCATACTGACTCGGATTTGTACGTTCTAGATATGCCTTTAAAGATAACGAAAATACCTTTCCAACCCAGCTGGTCCCATATCAAAATTCGTCTCGAGCCATCGGCAATCACCGAAACAATTTGACTTTCAGAATCTGTCCTGGTGCTGCGACACCGTAATCGGTCTTTGGGTCATGTATCGAGTTGAGCCCACTTAGGGCTCCGTCCAGGGGGTCTTGTACGACCCTAGGGTCCTCAGATACAGCCGCCACCTCTTTATTAGGGTTTGGGTCTTGCTTAGATCAATTCTGTTCATAAACAGTTTTGCCGTTCATCGGTTTGTGAGACCCCAACTTCGAGAGTTTAATCATACATCTGCAACTGTGTTGCATTCTTCGTTATTCTTGCTTGTGTTCTTGATTCGCAGGCAGGGATTAGCCTTCTCGGTGAGGTCAATCGTCTTTTGAACGGTTGATAACCAGAGGAGACGTCGTGCTATGATTGCGGGGTTTAGAACGTGCTGTTCTGAAGCCGAATCGATTTGTGTGTCGCCTCCGACCAAATCAACTTACCAAGAACCTTTCGAAAGATCGGGAACTCTTGTTCACATCATTGGTGCCCCATGTTTTCCCCATTGTGGTGAGCGCCGTTCGCGTGGATTTGGCTTTCACACAGATGATTTCTATCCTCACAATCACAGGTTTGAGCCGAGACGCTTTGACAGGCCATGCTTTCCCCATCATGGTTCTGTTCGACTGGTAATGTGCAAAGAACTGTGATAACCCCTACAGGTCGTGTGATTTAGTGCTGGCTTCCCAAGAGTTTTCTTTCTAACCCAGCACTGAGTCATTGATCTTTCCTTAACATTCTTTGTAGGGAGAAGGTGGAGGCTTAGCGAACAAATGGTTGATGGACTCCGGGTGTTCGTGTCGATGCAAAGTGGTTCTCCAGCCTCACTCCCTTGAGGCGCCAGGAGTATGTGACCTTTGGAGATGACAAGAGAGGGATAGTGAAGGCAAGAGGTGCAATAAAGGTAAATGAAAAATTCACTCTCAAAGATGTTAGTTTGGTTGAGCATCTCAAGTACAATCTCCTCTCAATATTTCAGTTGCTTGATGTTGGTTTGGAAGTGCGCTTTAAGAAAAATGCTTCTTGTGTTCTTGATTCAAATGGCACTTTGGTTTGTGGGATTTCTAGCATTGGGAAAGTTTTTCAGGCTGATTTTGCTGGTTCTCCTGGTTCTTAGAAGTGCTTGTTTGCTCAATCTTCTTCTGAGCTCTGGAAATGGCATAGGAGACTAGGTCACATGAGCTTTGACTTGCTTTCTCGCTTGAGTGGCCTAGGTTTGATCCGAGGAATGCCTAAGCTCAAATTTGATAAGGATTTGGTTTGATGTATGAAAGTGCCTTGCTTGCAATGCTTGATTTGAAGTCCAAGGAAGAAGCTGAGCTCGACCTTCATCGACATCTGAAATTCACTTTCCATAGCTTCCTGAAATCTAGACACAAGAGTATGAGAGGAACCACCAAAGATGATATCATCCACGTATATCTGAACCATTAGAAAGTCATTGCTATGCTTTAGAGTGAACAAGGTTTTGTCAACACACCCCATGATGTACCCTCACTCTAGCAAGAAGGTCTTAAGCCTAGCATACCATGTCCTAGGTGCTTGCTTTAGCCCGTACAAAGCCTTCTGAAGCTTGTACACTCGGTTTGGGTATTTGTGGTGCTCAAAGCTAGGGAGTTGTCTCACATAAACCTCTTTCTCTATGAAACCATTTTGGAAAGCACTCTTGACATCCATTTGGTAGAGTCTAATGCTCTTAGAGGCAACAAATACAAGCAAGATCCTAATGGCTTCTATGCGTGCAACAGGAGCAAAGGTTTCACCATAGTCTGGAGGCAAGAACAGCGAAAAGTATTCGCCATAGCACGGTCAATAGATTTGGAGATAAATGGTACTTTTCTATCAAAGATCTTAGTAAGAGACCCATGGTTGAAGGTAGTAAACAAGATGAGGAAAAAGGGGCTGGTGGAAGGATCTATTTATTAGACCTGGACTTGACCTTTTGGGAATCCAAACGCCATTCCAAGTTGAACAGAGGGAACTCAAGGTAGAAAGATAATATGAGCACAGTCATAAGGCAATACCAGAAGTCTAGACGGCGCAGGAAGCGGCAGGTCACAATTAAGGGTCACAAGTGGTTGGATGGTATACTGAAGATGTGACCTAACTAGTGGGTGTTTCCTGATTGATTGCATTTATTAGAATCTGAAGCAGTAGGGTGGTAAATGAGACTCGCGGTAAACAAGGAGATAAAATCCAGCACACGAAGGATTTTGTACCCCGGACTCGGGGCGGCATGTGTTGGCACCAAAATTTGACCGGTCCCAGTGATCAGCCGCGTGGAGCCAGAATCGGCCGGAGTCAACAGAATACAACCGCCAAAGAGAATAAAGTGGGACCATTAGGGTTGTTATATCTTCGTCTATTTTTAGTTTAGATTTAGATTAGAAATAAACCAAGTCGGTTTGTTTAAGAGTCCTGACCGAATCGGGTCAGAACCCCTTGCATGGGGCTATAAATATGTAATAGGATCTATACACGAAAAACAACAATTTCGTTCAATACAACTCGGTGCATCGCCAAACTTTTTCTCGATGACATCCTCGTCTCGCGCGAGCTGTACTGGCTCCGATCTCGGCGAGAGATTTGGATTAGTCACCCTTGGTAATTTTTCATTGACTTCAGCTAGTACTTTCTCATTAAGTTGATATTCTAGTTGTTATCTTTAGAATTGCTAGTTATCCGATAATTAGATCTTTATTTGGTTTGTATTATCGACTTAGATTGCATTATTGTCTCGGTTAGGTCCGATCTTCTTCGATTTCTGTGGGCTCTATAGATCGGGTTTTAGATCTTTTATTCGAGTCACTCGATCGATTCTATCTATAATTAGATTAAATCTAGCTCTATTTGCTGTGTTTGAACACTGTCTCGATTAAGTTCGATCTGTTCGAATCAGCATGGCTGCATCGACTTTGATCTCTTGCTTGGCTAATAGGGTTAGACTAGATCTGTTTATAGGCAGAGTTGATAGAGTTCTGTCGGGACGTTTAGCAAACAGGTTATCACGGTTCGATCGGCTTCTCAACGTTTTGCCTAATTTCTGTTGTATATTAGAAGTCGATCGCCCCCCTTTTATTTAATAGGACCAGATCTGTGAATTTGAAGCATATTTGCGATACCAGCTAGCAGATCTATCGACTTAGCATCTATCGACGGGCAGAGTTCCGTGCATGATTATTATACTTCTGTCGACTCTGGCTCATCGACTTGCTTTCATCGACAGAGCGAGTTTATGCAGCTTTACTGTAGATCTATCGACTCAGCTCTATCGACTTTAGTCTATTGCATCGACTTGGCTAGTTATTGTACGAATACCGTGGATTTATCGACTCTGGCCTGTTGCTCTAATTTCTTATCGGCATTAATGATTTATAATTGCTTATTTAATTATATTTGTCGATAAGCCGATATAATCCGCCGATCAGTTTATATTCTTCTATGTTTTATTCCTATAATAGCATCAGCTGGTTTCACGAACAGTGACTATCGGCTTTCTTCACCGGCCTATCCTAGGCCGGTGACCCATGGAATTTGACCGTTTGTCTCGTTGTCGATTTGCAGAGAAAATCGACTGGCACGCCCCGGTTTCTGTATTGAGCATGCACTAGAGCTAAGTAGATTTCTTAGGTCACACGTGTTATTTTCGCGTCAACACCACCCAAATCTGGTTACCCACTAGATCCACCCAAACACCCATCTAATCATGTGAGGATCCAAGCTGCTCTTGACCATGAGCACGGCTGTTATAACAGTTTTACACTCTGTAGAGGATGCATAACTTTACCCACAGGTTGGTGATTCCATCACTCGTCGGTGACTAAAGTCTCCTTGTTGCCAACACACTACCGTAGGTGTGAGGCCAAGAGATCACCACATGGTCTTTCAAAGAGCTCCCCAGCTTGCAAAATATCCCTGCTAAGGCTTCACCGCTACAGGATTAACCATCCCTACAGAAGCCCCATCTGGCGCCATGGCTAGAAGCATACCCTTCATCACCTGAGGCCAAAAGTGACCCTCTCGTCCTCCTTCCTTGAACGCCCGTAAAACTGGGAAGACATCTACTACCGGACCATGCCTACCCATATCAGCCCTGTGCTTTGCGTTGTTTTCCTAGGTGGCCGCTCCATGAATTGGTTTTTATGACCACAAGCAGGTAATACCACAAACCAAATAGTACATTACCCGTACCTGTGCATACCCGCACCATCATCAACATCCTCCTGCTTGGGTCATCTAAGTTCCTCAAATGATAATTAGGTTCAAGTGAATTTTAGTCAAGTTTATTATTATTTATTTTTATACTAACAAAGTATTGCACTAGCATGACGTACCCAAACTCAACCACCAAGTCCCAAACCATGCGACAAGGACAGGATAAATCAATAACTAGTCAACACTATGATAGGATTCAAATTTACACAAGCATGCATAAAAAGTAAACTAATGTCCTTAATAGGTGCCATATGGTCAAGGACACTTGCGTGTTTCCCTGCTAGCTGCTGCTCAACAGTCTTGTAAGTTCTCGTCTTGCTCGTCCTCTAATATCGATAAACACCAAAAGAGCATACATAAACAAATAAGAAGAAGTACACCAAGCTTTACCTAATGGCTATAAAAATAGTACTAAAACATAGTACTCATTCCTACGATTTCGTGAGCGCAAAACTTACCTTAATCGGAGTTACGGTTGAAAAGTTATGCTAGTTAGAAGTTTTAGGGGCTAAAAGGCAAAAATAGGAAGGTTTAGGGACCTAAGTGCAAAATAGATATTTACTGGAATTTACACAAATTAGAGTAAAACCTAAATACTGGGTTGACGGGGTCTATGGATTGAGGCTAGGTTATGGTCCATGTTCCATGGTGGACTGGATTCATAACCTTTCATTGACTTCTAATCTTGGCCACAAATTAAGAAATCGATGACTACGAAGGGCGTCAGCGAGCTGGTGTTGACTTTTGCTAAGCCATATTAATAAATCATTCCCGGCACGGGGCCAGAAACGGTTCACTAATATGTCCCAGAGTCAAGTAGGTAAAATCCGCAAGCGCACGGAGAATACCGCTGTAGCATTTCACCCGGAAGTATTCAGGGTATCGTATTTGTTTATCCCAAAGGAAGGTTATGATCAAGAAGCATTACTAACATATAAGATCATGTTAACAATTAGCAAGGATATCTAACCAAGACAGGCGGGTACATGATAATAACTGGGTAGTGTGACACACACAGAAGATTCCTACTAAATAAATAAAGTCTAGTGGAGGAAAGACTAGGCCAAGCTACTCCTACTATACATTCCTATACAGTTGCATAGCCTAAGTAGAATACATACAGACCCACACTCAGGTTCAGCAGTCAATAGTATAGCACTTCAGGCACGGACTTACCCCTGCATCCACAGGCGACTTCCGCCAAGAGCCTACGCACTAGCCTAGCGGGGAGGATTTCAAAGGACGGACAGGGCTGTCACCACCTGCCGCCTACCTCAACGAACCAGTAGACTAACGAATAATTGATGCAAATCAGTCACCCAAGTACCATACTTGCATGACCAAAGAGCACTCTGCCCCTCCGCGATTACTATTAACGAGGCAGAGCTACCGTACGAATACGATCACCAAACCCATGCTATACTTTATCAGCTAAAACTAAGCATAGAGACTATAACATATAAACTAGACTATAGTGACGGTATATAACTAGCATGACAATAGTAGTATAATAAATATAAACTACCATCACACAAGTAGACTATACTATCACATATATGGATCACAAAATCAAACAAGAAACTCATGACCCAAGCACAACTATATAGAAAAGATATATATATTGATAAGAGTAAAGTCTTACAAAAGGGAAAAGATACAAGAGTCATACCAATTCCAAGTGAAGACTTGGGACTAGAGAGCTCTAGACTCAGCCTAACTCCACTAAAACTCCAAGAACTACTACTAGCAAGAGAGAAATGCTTCTTGTGGTGTGTGTTGAATGTGAAGGCACACCCTCCTATTTATAGCCTCAATAGGTCGGCAAGGGAGCGTAACCGCCACGGAAGGCATCTCAAACCGTCATCAGGAGTCGCGGAGGAGCCAACACGTGGAAGCCCAGGCGGAGAGGGCGCCCGGCTGGGTCGGCCGACCTGACCAGGTCGGCCGACCTGGGGGTGGCCCCTCCTGGCCTGTGCTTTCTCCAGGTGGCTGTCCTGTGGGTCCTGAGGTCGGTTCCCGCGGTATTACAGGGAGTTACGTCGGTTAAGTGCTGCAAATGGGCCCTTCAATCCGTGTGACGTCCATGTGGCGCTCTCTGATTGGTCGAAAGTGTGTTTTCTTGCCTTTTGAGGTGTTTCCTTCACATTTCCTCCTGCATGCACAAAGTTCTCCAAGTACAAGTGGAACTATATTATTGTGCTAAAGCATGCGTGTATGAAATGCCAAATTCTCCTTTATTTGAGTATAGTTGACGGTAAAAAATGGTACTTAACAGCCGTCAACAAACTCCCCCAAGCTTACCCTTTGCTCGTCCCGAAGCAAAGATAAACTTAAGTTGTTGATCAGGAGTTGCTACAATGTCCTACTCCTCAATAATACTATGCGCACAACAAAGTACTCTTCCTAGAATTAAATATGTTGGCACATAACTTACCCATTTACCTCGATCCATGGGGCTTTTACACCTCATTGTCTTGGGCGGTTGAGAGATAGAACAATTGCAGGGCACCAATCACTTGCTCTAGATTCCGCTATGTTATTCCGGAGGTTTTCAAAAGATTTTGAAAATAAAAACCAAGTTCCTCAAATGATTCTCTCGGATCACTCAATATGTGTATGATTCCTCACCAAGGCAAAGTGTTGCCTATAATCACCTATTTCTAAATAAGGCTTTATGTGGAGCTCAAGGTAGGGATATATGAGGCACTCATGTTCACATAATATTGCTATGTCAAAAGACCGGATCCAAGAAAAACATCAATTCAAACAATCTTGATCAAGATGTGCAAGTGTGTGGGAGAATGGAGGAATGGTGGATGGGAAGAAATAACTCCCTTTTGAATTTTCCTTCTCTCTTTTGGAGTTTCTAGGCTATGGCTATCTTTTGCTTGCTCTCTTTTTTGAGCATTTTTTTTCTTTTCTTTTTGCATAGCCATAGTCCTAGTTTGCAATGAATACTTTGAGAGAGGAATTTTGCAATGGATATATGGAGTGTTTCTTTGGATGGATGGATGGATAGTGGCTTTCTTCCGGTGTAGAAGAATAGCTCACGGTGGATATGGTGGATGCTATCTTCTTGATTTAGAAGGATAGCTCATGGCGGTGGATGTGCGTATATGATCTTGATCAAGAAAGCATGAAAAGAGTTCTACTAGGGTCACAACAATTTTGACTAAGCTCAATGTGAAACAAGCAGCATATGTGTAAAGGTTTTCAAATGTAAACACTACATATGGCTGTGGTGGGAATTTCATCATTGAGGAACTTATCAATTTGTCATTTTGAAAAATAAAACTCCGGAATTCAAGCTTTACGTTGGGCAAGATCATAGCAGCCCTATCTATCATATCATACCTCTCAACAACTTAGAACTAGAGAATGCATATGCTACCCACAAGATTCAAGTTCAAGGCAAGATTTACCAACAAACCTAACTCTTGAGAGAGTACTAAGTTGTAAACTAGCATTAGAGAGGAATAAAGTACAGAGCAACTATTCATCATCTCAACATAGGAAAATTATACACATTCATACCGCGCATGAAAAAGGGAAATATTTTTGTTCTTTTTATGTTTTGCAAATTTTTATGGATTTTCAGATTTAGCAAATGCAAGAAATAAAGGGAAGGGGAAAGATACAAGTTACCGTGAGAAGGGGGGTCCTCCCCCAAGCTTGTTCTTGCTCATATCTGCTGGTTCGGGTCGTAGCCTTGGGAGCGGAAGAAGGCATCCCAATTGTTCTGATTCTGAGCCATCATCGCGTTCAGCTGGCGGAATTGGTTGTCGCTGAAATTCTGCCATTGCTGGGTGTCGGCGACATGTTGCGTGAGAGTTTGTTGCATGCTCTCGGTGCGCAAATCAATGTCGTCCACCCTCCTTGTCAACTCGGACATCCCATAGTTGAGTTCACGGAACCCACGGGATGAGAATGACCGAGTGGCAAAGGATGGCGGTCCGCTTGAACTTGATGACGTCTGCATGGGGTAATTGTACTGAGATTCCCATGCTCCGGCCTGCCATGTTGATGCACCCGCCTCGTCCTGTGGCGGGGGCTGCTCCCATACCGGATCTCCGGTCGGAGTGTGAAACTCCGGTGTAGGCTCCATATGCCTACGGGAACGTGTCGGTCGCCCTGAAACACTATGCCTGCGAACTTCTCCCACTGGCTCAAGTGGGAGGGTTAGTGCCCGACAGTGATAAAAACGAAGACCCGGGTTAGGTAACGGGAATTCATTTGTATACCCGGGAAAGTGATAGATCAAGGTGTTATTTGGACCATGTTTCAAAGTATGTCCTTGCACAAAATAGTCCTCGCCTAGAAATTCTCTATCTACCGTCAAATATTCAACATGAACATTCTCAAGCAGACCACACTTCTGCGCAATGCGAGTAACTAAAGAAGTGCACTCAATTGGTCCTGTCAACTTTATATTGTCTAACCATTGATCAATCATGCATTCCGCGGGTGACACCCTAATTTTCTTAATCATGGCATAAAGTATTTTCAATTCGTCTTGCCGGACAACCCTAATGTCACCTCGAGGAAACAAGGTCATAGCCAACCACACATGCATAAATCTAAGTGTAGGATTATGGATGGCACTTGTTCTAGGCTTGGGACCCCACTCGTTTCCGGAAATCTTTTTCCAAAAACTTTCTTTATGGAACCCCTTTAGTGCTTTATCTAAGTCTAGCCTACATTTAGGATTTAGACCTAGCATAGCATGAAGATCACCCCATGTGACCAAGCGCTCTTGCCCAAACAAGCGAAAAGAAATGCCTTCATCATACTTTCTAAGGGTGCATAAAAACTGCATAGTAAGCAAACGAGAACCCGGCTCATCTACTTCTACGAAATTTAGCCAACCCATAGTGCGAAAAATAGAGGCAAATTCTTCTCTCATACCTATTTTCTCGAGGAAGTCCGGATCGAAGCGTCGGGTGTGGGCGAATGGCCGTTCTCTCATGAGCGCGATGGCTTGGCCCTCGCGGTCGTCCTTGATGTCGAGATGCTCCTCGGTGATGAGCAAGGCTGGCCTTTCCTCCGAAATTTCAGCTTCGGGGTCACCATGCCCCGGACTTGGTGTGAGCTCGACGGAGGATGCTTGACTCGTGCTTGCACGAGTGCTTTTTCTCCGCTTGATTCCGGTGACTTGCTTCATTCGTTTGAACATGGCTGCACACAAGAACAAACACAAGACAAGAACAAAAACAAGATCGAACAAGTGTTCGGGTGAGCGTTAGTGAAAACGACAAACCCGAGCTTCTCCGAAATTGGTTTTCTTTTCACAACAACTTGCAACTGCACTAAAACAGAGGGGAAATATTTTTTTTTGGGTTTTTGGGGCTGTAGTAAAGTTGAAGAACACGAAATTTTGGGAGAGCAACGAGTGAGCAAAGGAGGGGAGTGAAAGATGAGCTTGGAATGGTGAAGCTCCCCCTCCTGGGCGGTTTTTATAGCCAAGGAAGCAAGATGGCCGTTAGCAAGAGACAGAACAACGGCCATATAGACGTTGGGAGAAAGGAGCACAGGAAAAAGTGGGGCCAGGGGGTCGGCCGACCTGACCAGGTCGGCCGACCTGGTAGGTGGGCCTCCTGGCAGCCCCCTTTTTCCTATGTGTTCCCCAACGGCTAGGGGATTTGTCCCCTGCTGCCTTTTTGCTCAAAAAGCTCGACAAAAAATCTTTTCAAAATGGAAAGCCCAAAAACCTATTTTCTAAATTTTCAAAAATGCAAATGAGTTTTGAAAAATTCCAAGGTGGCTGGAAAATTCAAGAATGCAGAAATGCAGTGGTCGGGAAAAATCAAAATGTGGTGGAAAGCAAATATGCAATTAAAAGAGCAAATATGGATAACTACCGGTTTAACCTCCCGGCGAGGACTCACCTTTTAAAGTCCGACGAGCGGGACTTTTCTCCGGCGTTCAGCTCGATGAAGCGTTGTCCGGTCCCGGAGATGAGGACACGGGTGATGCTTCTTGTTTCGTTCGCCACACCTTCTTGGTCTTGGTTGCGGTCGGTGGCTTCTCGGGCTTCGGAGGCTGCGGTTTTGCAGGCTTCACAGCCTGTTTCTTTGCAGACCTCGGAGGTTGCTGCCTTGTGGACTTCGGAGGCTGTTGCTTAATGTGTGACCTTTGCCTCCTTGCCTTCATCAGTTGTTGCTGTGCAAAATTTTCCTTCTCAAGGAAGTTCTTCATGAATGTGATGAGGCTGTCCTTCTTTGGCGGAGTGACCTCCACTTCCTTGATGTTGCTTGGGTTCGGCCCGTACTTGATACGGATCATGTTGCACTGTTCTTTCCTTGGCCGAAAGTCAAACTTCTCCTCCTTGCCATTGATGCGGAAGCGGATTTCTCCGGCTCCTACATCGATGCGAGCATCCGCAGTGCTGAGAAATGGGCGTCCTAGGATGAGCGGTGTGCTCTTCCCGACGTCCATATCAAGCACTACGAAGTCGACGGGGATGAAGCAATCCCGGATTTTCACCGGAATATCTTCGGCGATCCCCGCCGGATAGCGGACCGTTGAATCGGCCAGCTGCAGCTGCATTGGCGTGGGGGATAGTGTGGTGTAGTTGAGCTTGTCGAAGACATCCTTCGGCATGACGCTCACACTTGCCCCAAGATCACATAAGGCATGGTCGAAGTTCTGTGTCCCGATCGAGCAGGTGATCGTGGGACACCCCAGATCTTTCTTCTTCTCAGGAAGCCGGTTGAGTATAGCAGCGCTACACTCTTCCGTCAGCTTGACAATTTCTGTGGTCGGTAGTGGGCGCTTGTTGCTGATAAGATCCTTGAGGTAGCGAGCGTACGTGGGTACTTGTATCGCATCCAGCAAGGGCACGTTGATGTGCAGCTTCTGGATTACCTCAACGAAGCGTGTGAACTGCTCGTCCACGGTGGGCTTCCTTCTTCTTTCGGGAAACGGCATGAGGTTCGTGTCATAGAACTCATGTGGGGCCGTTTTCCTGGGCGGCAGTTCTTCTTCTTCTGCCGGCTTCTCAGCTGATGTGTCCTTTCCTGCATGGTTAGGATATGGCAGATCCCGAGTGGACTTACCTCCTCTCGTGGTAACCGCATTAACATTTTCTAAGGGGGTCTCGGGTTGCCCCGGGATTTTCCCCGACTCAGCAGTAGGAACAGCAGCAGCTAACTGAGCTAATTGGGTTTCTATCATTTTATTAAAGCTCAGCTGATTCTTGAGAGCAGAGGAAACACCCTCTATCTTAGTGTGGATGCTCTCAAGAGTCCTATCAGTGGTGGCAAGCTTTTTACTAATGTTATCATTAACCTTAGCTTGACCAAGCACAAGATCTTTCAAGGAGGGCTGATTATAACTGGAATTAAAACCAGAGAAGTTGCCAGAGTTACCTCCTTGGTAGTTGGGACGTGGTGGACCCCAACTTTGACCTCCTTGTGGACGGTAGCCGTTGTTGTTGTTGTTGTTGCCCATGAACATTACGTCCTCACGGGTCTCAGGGCAGTCATTGCCCGAGTGTCCCGTGTTGCCACAGACCTCGCAAGTCATCCGAGCATCTAGGGCTTTTACTTCTCCATTGGCTTGGTCGTCCATCTTCTTCATGAGAAGGTCAATCTTGGCGGCGAGCATGTCAACCTCCTTGACGGAGTGCATGCCTCGCTGGCGAGGTTGGAGGCGCTCTTCATTCCAACCTTGGTTGGACACCATCTTCTCGATCAAAGCTTTTGCCTTGCTTACAGTGAGCGAGAAGAAGGCTCCACCAGCAGCAGCGTCGAGGTGGTCGCGGGCCGACGGAGTAAGCCCGTTGTAGAAGTTCTGGATGATCAGCCAATCATCCATCCCGTGGTGGGGACATGCCAGGATGTACTCCTGGAGCCTCTCCCATGCCTCAGGAATCGACTCCTTCGACTCCTGCTGGAAGCTTGAGATCCTTCCGCGGAGGGCATTGGTCTTGCCCAGCGGGAAGAACTTTGCAAGGAACGCAGCTGAACACTTCTCCCAAGTGTTCACAGCTTCAGGGTTTGCGTAGAACCACTGTCTCGCTCTCCCAAGGAGAGAGAACGGGAACAGTCGAAGGCGAACAGCGTCGGGGGTGACGTCCTTCATTTTGAACGTGTTGCAAATCTCCAGGAATTGCTGGAGATGAGCGCTAGCGTCCTCATTGGCTTTCCCACAGAATGGGCTAGCCTGCACCATGGTGATGAGACCGGTCTTGATCTCGAAGTTCGCATCTCCCACATTGCCAGCTGGTCCCGTAGGGATGTTGGCAGCGGAGGGAGCGGAGAACTCGCGGAGGGTCTTGTTGGCCATTTGCTCAGAGCTTGATGGTGCGGGAATGACAGGTTCGATTGGCCGAGTCTCCTTACGAGGAGGGGTGAGCCTAGCTCGTGTCCTTCTCAGGAGTGACTCAGGATCTTCAGTGAAGTTTTGTCGGCAAGTCGAAACCAGTCATACACTACCCTGTTTTCATACAAAATGCAGAAAACAAAGCAAGGTTAGCCTGCCTAGGAGATAGCCTTAATAATTGCAACACTACTATATACATTAGTAATTTTTCTTAAATCATACGCCTTCCCCGGCAACGGCGCCAGAAATGCTTGTTGACTTTTGCTAAGCCATATTAATAAATCATTCCCGGCACGGGGCCAGAAACGGTTCACTAATATGTCCCAGAGTCAAGTAGGTAAAATCCGCAAGCGCACGGAGAATACCGCTGTAGCATTTCACCCGGAAGTATTCAGGGTATCGTATTTGTTTATCCCAAAGGAAGGTTATGATCAAGAAGCATTACTAACATATAAGATCATGTTAACAATTAGCAAGGATATCTAACCAAGACAGGCGGGTACATGATAATAACTGGGTAGTGTGACACACACAGAAGATTCCTACTAAATAAATAAAGTCTAGTGGAGGAAAGACTAGGCCAAGCTACTCCTACTATACATTCCTATACAGTTGCATAGCCTAAGTAGAATACATACAGACCCACACTCAGGTTCAGCAGTCAATAGTATAGCACTTCAGGCACGGACTTACCCCTGCATCCACAGGCGACTTCCGCCAAGAGCCTACGCACTAGCCTAGCGGGGAGGATTTCAAAGGACGGACAGGGCTGTCACCACCTGCCGCCTACCTCAACGAACCAGTAGACTAACGAATAATTGATGCAAATCAGTCACCCAAGTACCATACTTGCATGACCAAAGAGCACTCTGCCCCTCCGCGATTACTATTAACGAGGCAGAGCTACCGTACGAATACGATCACCAAACCCATGCTATACTTTATCAGCTAAAACTAAGCATAGAGACTATAACATATAAACTAGACTATAGTGACGGTATATAACTAGCATGACAATAGTAGTATAATAAATATAAACTACCATCACACAAGTAGACTATACTATCACATATATGGATCACAAAATCAAACAAGAAACTCATGACCCAAGCACAACTATATAGAAAAGATATATATATTGATAAGAGTAAAGTCTTACAAAAGGGAAAAGATACAAGAGTCATACCAATTCCAAGTGAAGACTTGGGACTAGAGAGCTCTAGACTCAGCCTAACTCCACTAAAACTCCAAGAACTACTACTAGCAAGAGAGAAATGCTTCTTGTGGTGTGTGTTGAATGTGAAGGCACACCCTCCTATTTATAGCCTCAATAGGTCGGCAAGGGAGCGTAACCGCCACGGAAGGCATCTCAAACCGTCATCAGGAGTCGCGGAGGAGCCAACACGTGGAAGCCCAGGCGGAGAGGGCGCCCGGCTGGGTCGGCCGACCTGACCAGGTCGGCCGACCTGGGGGTGGCCCCTCCTGGCCTGTGCTTTCTCCAGGTGGCTGTCCTGTGGGTCCTGAGGTCGGTTCCCGCGGTATTACAGGGAGTTACGTCGGTTAAGTGCTGCAAATGGGCCCTTCAATCCATGTGACGTCCATGTGGCGCTCTCTGATTGGTCGAAAGTGTGTTTTCTTGCCTTTTGAGGTGTTTCCTTCACATTTCCTCCTGCATGCACAAAGTTCTCCAAGTACAAGTGGAACTATATTATTGTGCTAAAGCATGCGTGTATGAAATGCCAAATTCTCCTTTATTTGAGTATAGTTGACGGTAAAAAATGGTACTTAACAGCCGTCAACAGCTGGGCGGCGGCCGACATTGACCAAGCGGCAGCATCATGGGCAGCGGCGACGGATCTTGCCAAAGAGGTGCTCCGATGGCCCATTCTCTATGGCGGATGGGGCAAAAGAACGCGAGGAAGACGGAGGTCCTTACCCGTGGCTCGCGTGGGGTCGAGGAGGCTTGGTGGCAGTCAGCGACGAAAGGTGGCGGCGGTGGATGATGCAGCTAGTCAAGGACAGGGCTCCAAGGGTCGCATGTCATCTTTGAGGATCGAGGTGCGCTTCTGGAGTACCTACGCAGGGGCATATGGGTTAAAGTGGGGCTCGGGGTGGCCGGGAAGAAGGAAGGACGCACGACGGTGCAACTCACCGGGGAAGACGGTGTCCAGGGAGGTGTTTCTACGTCGGGGGAGGCAAACGTAGTCGAGGAGAACTCACACTAGATTTTATAGGAGTCAGGAAAAACGGAGAGGACGTGAGTGGAGCTCACTGGAAATCAATGGCCGCTATGGCCATCGATGCGCAATACGCTCTCGAGTGGTCAGTTAAGGCAACTAAGATATGGGGGAGGGAAACGGAGAAACCGTTTACGAGTTTGGTGGGTTGGTTTTGGAATTGGGGAGGTGGGGATGCGGAGCATTGACATCAGTTTCCTAGTGGCGGCGATGGTGTTCGAGCGAGTGGAGGAAGAAGGCGTCAACGCTTGGCTGGCCGAGCGCCTAATATAGTGGTCCGCGCTGGGTGGCAAGCTGGGCAGTGGGGCTTGAGCCAAAAGAGTATTTAAGTTAAGCTTCGGGGCCTAAACACAAAAGAGCCTTTTACCTGGAAGAATAAACTAATTAAAATAAATCCAAATAGATATGGACCGAGTCCACGGGGTTCATCATGGACCAGAAACATACCCCTTTAGGGGTTCTAATATGGGTCATTGATCTAATATTGGATGACTGGGAGAGGTTCCAGTGAGGACGAAGGCTAGCGGCGCATAACAAGGCGGTCACGCCATGGGAGTTGGTGCGGGAGCTCGCTAGGGCGACGCGCTGGAGGCCTAGAAGTTTCGGGGTCTAGCCTAAACCAAAGAGGAGGGAAAGGGGGCTCTCATAGAGGTATTACGGGGGTGGCCTAGGTGAGGGACTCGATGAAGGGGTTGATGGCAACCGTTCGGCGGTGTTGGCGATGTTTAGGAGACGTTTTTTGTAAGAGCAGGGGTTATCGAAAGGGTCATGAGGCTGGCAGGCAGCTCGGCTGCTGCTGGGAATAAAACAGCATGGTCAAAGACACGTGCGTTCCCAAGGATTGGGTACTCCAATCAATCTACAAATTAAACCTGTTTGTTGCACGTATTATGGAACACGATACTAGCAAACTGGTTTAGATCTTTGCTAACGTCATTTAGAGATCGCAGGGTGGAAATCTGGCGAGGTCACATCATGACAGTTGGCGGGCCGAACACGTTCCTGGAGTCATTAGCGCAGCTCGCGGGGAGGGCTCGTGGGAACACGAAGAGGTCTTCCTGGAACACGACATGGATCACAGTTTGCAGCTTAGAAAGTCTGGTATTGAACAGAGAAAGGCTCCAGATTACCATGTCACTTGCAGGTCATGAACTGAATCTGAACAGCGGCCATGGCGCACAAAATCCTGATCGCATAAGGGCACCAATTGGCGCGGTCTTTGGATATGTTGGAGAGGGTGTCCTGGAACACGACCTGGTGAAATTTGGTGTCAATCTCTTGCATGGATCGCCGGGAACGTCCATGCCAACAAAGCACTGCATGGTTGGACGCGACAGGAACGAAGGAAACGGCGACAAACTTGGACTTCAAAGTTCAGGACAGAGAGAGGGTAGGCAAGGGGCGTCGGAGTACGTGACAAGGGACATATAGGGCTGCTTTTATACGCCATGGAGGCGGTGGAAAGTAGAGGAAACGGCGTCGTCGAGGCTTTAATAGCTGGTGGCGCCACTGATGGCCAATGGAGCTCCTTGGTGCAGGATTGATGATGGAAACGGCTGGAATTGGAAGAGGAGAGGACGGCGCATCCGTTTGAGAGGTCGGGGGAGCCGGTTACTTGCGATTGGAGGCGGATCAATCATCGGTAGTGCCGTCGGTTTTCTAGCGGCGGTGAAGTTCGTGCGTTTAGAACACGGAGACGATGACGACGGCTGGCTGGGCCTCGGTCGGGCCGATTGGCCTGCTGCGCCTTGCGACCTGGGCTGCACCAATGCTGAGTGGTGTTGGCCCGGGCTGTGCTAGTGTGAGGGAAAAACAATCAGACGAAAGAAAATGTTGGGCCGTGGAGAGAAGTCTTGGTCCAGGAGGCCACGTGAACTTTTCTTTTTCTTTTTTCTATTTTTTAATGCTAATTCAAATTCGAATTTCTACTCGAGTTTTTAAATACATTTTGCACATAATAAAAATCCTAATGCATACTACCCCAGCATGAATGTAACAATACAATTATAACCTAAATTAATTTGTTGAATTTAGAAAATATGCTTTTTTGCCTAAAGAATAATGATAACTAAATAATTGAAGTTAATTTTTTTCATCTATTGCAAACAGTCTTAAAATTTAGTAAACTTTTACTAACAGTCCAAAAATTGAAATTTTTGAGATGTTACACTCTCCAATCCCGTCTCTACCGCCACCGGCCACCTAGCCGCCCACCGTCGCCGCCGGTGCATCCGCCCCGGTCGGATCCACGCCGCTAGGGTCAGATGGCCCATTCCGGTGGGGAACGAAGCTGGGCCGAGCTTGGGTACAGCGGAGCCGGGGTGAGTTTAGGGGTGGAGCTTGCAGGCGGGGCTGGATGTGGGCGGCGTTAGGACGCGAGGAGACGCGAGCCATCCCTTACCGCCGCCGCCAGCACATCTCCTCCTCTCTATTTCTCGCGACGAATGAAGCCTGGGGCGAGGAGAGTAACGGGCATGGAAGCGCGATGGCGGGCGTAGGCACGACCGAGCTCGTTAGAGATGGGGCCCTGGTCGGTCGGCAGCAAATGGGCGACGGCTAATGGGCGTCGAGCGGCGAGGGGCGTCAGGGGTTGGCAGGCGACGAGCGTTGGAGAGGGCAGAGAGGTTCTGGCTCTATTTCTTGATTTTATGACTGACAGGTGGGTCCCACAATTCTGAAGAAAATGAGTGCCCAAGAATAAGAAGAAAATGAGAGGTAAAAAATGAGACCTAGCTCTATAAATAGAGAATAAGAGGTTACATTGAGAGTATGACATTTCTTTTTTTGTAGTTGTATATTTAATTTACGCTTCATTGAGAGTTTACTAGCATAGTAGATGCCATGAACTTTACCTTCCTTGCGCTGTCCAAGAACTGCACCCACTGCATAATCACTCGCATCGCACATAATTTCAAAACATTGATTCCAATCAGGTGGTTGCATAATAGGAGCAGAATATAAAGCTTCTTTGAATTTTCTGAATGCGTATAGTCTTCCGTCATCCATCTCAAAAGGTACATCCTTTTGCAACAATTTTGTCAATGGTATAGCAATCTTGGAGTAATCTTTAACAAACCGTCGATAGAAATTTGCATGTCCAAGGAAACTTCTTAAAGTTTTGAGTTCTGTTGGTAGAGGTAACCTTTCTACTGTTGATATCTTTACCTTATCAACTTCAATTCCTCTATTTGAGATAACATGTACCAAAACAATTCCTTCTGTTACCATAAAATGACACGTTTCTCAATTAAGGACTAGATCCAATCTTCTCATCCCTTCATACCTTCTTTCAATCTTCTCATTTCTTCAACCACTGGCTTAGCAGAATCTTCTAGATCTATCTTATGCATACAGAAGGATGGGTTTATGCCTTTTATGTTATCCAAGCAATATCAAATAGGCTTCTTATACCGTTTCAAAACTACAAGAAGTCTCGCGGTCTCGTCTTTGCTTAGGGCACTATTAATAATAACAGAATAAGTTTTGTTCTTTCCTAAATACTCATATCACAAACCCTCCGGAAGTGGTTTTTGTTCGACATCAAATGCTTCTGTTGGATCAAGGTCCCCTAAAGGCTCAAATTCCTGAAGGTTACTTTTGTGCCGATCGACATTCTTCCCGTGCCGACCGGCACACTTTTGGTGCCAATCAACATCTGCTGCATCCTAACATTTTTCTTTACTGACTTCATCCTCAAATAGCTTATTCAGAGGATCTTCATATTCAATATTAGTTTCTTTATCCTGTTCTAGGAGAAATTCCTTCAAGGTGAGAACAAAAAATCGCATTTTCACGAATGCTTCATAAGTCATAAGACTAACACGAGAACAAAAATCGCATAAGGCTCTGGAAAACTCTATGCCCTCTATTTTGCATTGTATGTGGGGATCTTCTTCTGTTTCTTGAGTAAGACCGATTGCATATACCCCGCAAAGTCCTTCATAAGGTAAGGGGATAAAACAACAATCGAGCAGTCTCTTTTCTTAATTTCTAAATCTTCCTTGTATAATTTCCCTAATACTACTCTAATCAATGTTTCATCCAATATCTCAGACGTCCTTGTATTGCTAGGACAATTATACTCGATTCCTAATGTAGAGGCATACTTTGGATCTGATGTGAAGAAGGGTTCCCGATCTTCTGAAAGGTTCTTGGTAAGTTGATTTGGTCAGAGGCGACACACAAATCGATCCGACTTTAGAACACCACGTTCTAAACTCCGCAATCGCAGCACGACGTCTTCTCTGGTTATCAACCGTCCAAGGACGATTGACCTCGCCGAGAAGGCTAATCCTTGCCTGCGAATCAAGAACACAAGCAAGAACAAGGAAGAATACAACACAATTGCAGATGTATGATTAATCTCACGAAGTTGGGGTCTCACAAACCGATGAACGGCGACACTGTTTATGGACAGAATTGATCTAAGCAAAACCCGAACCCTAATGGTGCGGCAGCAGCTGTATATGAAGACCCTAGGATTGTGCAAGACCCTCTAGACGCGCCCCTAATTGGGCTCAACTAGATACAAAGCCCAAAGGGCAAAAATAGGCGACGCAGCACCGATACAGATTCTGGACTCTGTCTTATTTTGACGATTCCTGATGACTCTCGATGAATTTTGACATGAGGCCAGCGGCATTGGAAAGGTATTCTCCTTATCTTTCCGTGCATATGTAGAACGTACAAATCCGAGTCCGTATGCGTCCTGGGCGACCGTTTTAGTGCAGACTGGTCCTGGGCCCCGAAACAGACTCGAAGTCGGTTTGATTGGGCCTCCACTTTGGCTTTCATGCCCTTGCTGGTCCTCCACATTCCCAACTCCTTCTCCCATCATCTCCTGGTGCTCTCCATGATTTCTAATCATAAAGTAATCATTAGGTAGCAAACCATTCTCAAAAGGAACATATAGCGAAGAACGTAGGAATGAGCTCACCTCTAAATTTAGTCGGCGTGCACGAGCTCTAGTCATTGGACCTTGCAAGTCCAGAATTGGAAGAGTGTTCTGTGTATCCATAGGAGTGATGTCCTCCTCATCCTCCCCCTCTTGAAGTAGAGTCGTCCTTGACTCAAGCTCATCCTCTTCTCCCAAGTATGGTTTCAAATCTGAAATGTTAAAAGTAGGACTAACCCCAAACTCGGGAGGCAACTCAAGTTTGTATGCATTATCATTAATCTTCTCCATTAGTTTGAATGGACCATCAGCTCTAGGCATTAGTTTAGACTTTCTCAATTCTGGAAATCTATCCTTCCTCAAGTGTAACCACACTAAATCTCCTACATCAAGCTTTACTTCCATTCTACCTTTACTACCAGCAATTTTATATTTTTTATTCATCTTTTCAATGCTAAGTCTAGTGGTCTCATACATTTGTAAAATAAATTCAGCATGCTCCTTAGTATCAACATGAACTCTCTCATTAATAGGTAGAGAAAGTATATTAAGTGGAGTACGGGGATCAAAACCATACATTACCTTGAAGGGACTTACCTTGGTAGTAGAATGTGTTGCACGATTATAAGCAAACTCAACATGAGGAAAGCATTCTTCCCATTGCTTCAAATTTTTCTTTAAAATAGCTCTCAACATAGTGCCCAAAGTGTGGTTCACAACCTCAGTATGTTCATCAGTTTGTGGATGACAAGTTGTAAAAAATAGCAACTTTGTACCCAACTTATTCCAAAGCGTGTGCCAAAAATGACTCAAGAATTTTGCATCACGATCTGAAACAATAGTAGAAGGCATACCATGCAAACATACAATTTTTTTGAAAAAGAGGTCAGCAATATAACTAGCATCATCAGTTTTATGACATGGTATAAACTGTGCCATCTTAGAAAAACGATCCACAACAACAAAAATGCTATCGCTCCCCCTCTTAGTCCTAGGCAGTTCTAAAACAAAGTCCATAGAAATATCCGCCCAAGGAATAGAAGGAACAGGAAGTGGCATATATAAACTATGTGGATTCAATCGAGACTTAGCTTTTTGACATGTAGTGCAGCGAGCAACAAAACGCTCAAGATCCTTCCTCATCCTTGGCCAAAAAGAAGTGTGTGGCCAAAATATCCTCCGTCTTCTTAGCACCAAAATGACCCATCAATCCACCTCCATGCGCCTCCTGCAACAACAAAAGACGAACGGAACCAACTGGAATGCATAGGCGGTTAGTTCGAAACAAGAAACCATCATTCAATACAAATTTGTTCCAAGCACGACCTTCTTTACAGTGCAGCAATACATCTTTAAAATCAACATCAGCAACATATTATTCTTTAATTGCCTCAAGTCCAAAAATTCTACAATCAAGTTGAGACAACAAAGTATATCGCCTAGATAAAGCATCAGCAATCACATTATCCTTCCTTTTCTTATGTTTAATAATATAAGGAAAAGACTCAACAAACTCAACCCATTTAGCATGTCTACGGTTCAAATTGCATTGAGAATGAATATACTTAAGTGATTCATGATCAGAATGAATAACAAATTCTTTGGGCAACAAATAATGACACCACGTCTCTAAAGAACGTACAAGTGCATATAGTTTTTTATCATACGTGGAATAATTCAAAACAGGCCCAGTAGTTTTCTCGCTAAAGTATGCAACAGGTTTACCATCGTGCATCAAAACACCACCAATGCCTAAACCACTAGCATCACATTCAAGCTCAAAAGTCTTATCAAAATTGGGTAATTACAGCAATGGTGCATGTGTAAGTTTGTCCTTCAAAGCATCAAAAGACTCATGATGTACCTTACCAAAATGGAAGTCAACGCCCTTCTTTGTTAACTCTGCAATGGTGCAGCAATGGTTCTGAAATCTTTGACAAAGCGGCGGTAAAAACCTGCAAGACAAGGAAAACTCCTCACCTGTGTGATAGTTTTTAGTACAGGCCAGCTCTTTATGGCTTCAATATTCGTCTCATCCACCTCAATTCCCTGTGGAGTCACAACATAGCCAAGAAAAGAGACTCGATCCGTGCAAAAGGTGCACTTCTCAAGGTTACCAAATAAACGTGCAACTCGCAAATCATCAAAAACAGCACGCAAATGAATCATATGATCATCCATGGATTTGCTATAAATCAAGATATCATCAAAGTAAACAACCACAAATTTGCCAATAAAAGGTCTTAAAACCTCATTCATCAAACGCATGAAAGTACTGGGTGCATTAGTTAAACCAAAAGGCATTACTAACCACTCATACAACCCGAATTTGGTTTTGAAAGCTATTTTCCATTCATCTCCAAGTTTCATTCTAATTTGATGGTAGCCACTACGCAAATCAATTTTAGTGAAAATTATAGCACCACATAACTCATCAAGCATGTCATCTAGCCTAGGAATAGGATGACGATACTTAATAGTAATATTATTAATGGCTCTACAATCTACACGCATACGCCAAGAACCATCTTTCTTAGGAACCAAAAGTACAGAAACAGCACAAGGACTAAGTGATTGACGAACATACCCATGATCCAAAAGGTCTTGGACTTGTCGTTGTATCTCCTTAGTCTCCTCAGGGTTGGTCCTATAAGCAGCACGGTTTGGTAAAGTAGCACCAGGAATCAAATCAATTTGATGCTCAATCTCTCTCAAAGGTGGCAATCCCGGGGGTATCTCAGCTGGGAAAACATCCTCATACTCCTGCAAAAGGTTAGTGACAGCAGGAGGCAAAGCACTAGAAGCAATATCACCAAGCGAAAACAAGGCTTGTTTGCATACCAATGGAAAAAGGAACTCTGCAAGTTTGTATTACCTTAGCTTTTCCAGAGTCATTTAACCACTGAATGTAGTATGGATGTGGATATGGGCGTGTGGTCAAATCAAGCTTCTTAACCACATCGGAACTCACCAAATTGTTGCAGCTTCCTCTATAAATGATGACACGTGCTCGGCGGTTCTTGATGACGAAGAAAATCTAGAACAAGTTATGTCGCTGCATCATCTCGGGCTGCTGGATTTGTGTGCTAAGCACATGCTGCACAATAATATTCATGTAGCCCGTGGTATCTCCGCCTCCAAGGACGAGGTCACCGGTGGTGGCAGCGACATCCTCCTCCTCATCCTCCACATCGGAGATGCTCATGTAACCGCCATCATCTGTCGCCACATATGCCCGCCTACTTGGGCAATCTTTCTGCACATGACCAAGACCATGGCAGCGGTGGCACTGAATCCCTGTAGTGCGTCTCGTCGAAGCAACAGAGGAGGCACTACTAGCCGGTACCTGCACAGAATTTTTACCTGAGCGCGTAGAAGGGCCAGGGGCTGATCTTGGTGCTGCAGAAACAACACTAGCTGGTGGGGGCGGCCGGAAAGATGGCTTGGGCAGCCCCGAAGTCCCCCTCGGTCGTGGTGGATAGAAATTCCTGGACTTGCTGTACTCCTCAAAAGCCTGAAAAAGTCCCTGTGATTCTTTCTCTGCAAGCATAGCATACTAGAAACACTGGTTGAGGGTATAAAATTCTTTATAATCAAGGATGTCCTGAATTTCTTTTCTCAAACCAGAATAAAAGCGGCAAATCTGATCCTTAACTTTTTCAACCACAGCACGACGAATCAAACCCTTCTGAAGCTCACTAAAATACTCCTGGACAGTTTTATCTCCTTGATCTAAATGATGTAGTTTATTATGAATCTCTCTATAAAAAGATGGAGGAACAAAACGATCACGCATTGCTATCTTAAGTTCTTCCCAAGTAGTAGGCAAATCAGTTTCAGTAGCTAGACCACTCCACTAAACAATAGCAAAGTCCTTAAACTCACTAGTGGCTTGTCTAACTCTATGTTGTTCAGGAACAAGGTGAGCATTAAATTTTTGTTCTACAGTCATTTCCCAATCAAGGTAAGCATCACCATCGTACTGACCCGAAAACGAAGGAATTGAAAACTTAATTTTAGCATACGGGTCATCTGGAGCATGGTTACCTTGTGTGCGATGGTTGTGATTGTGGAAACCACCCATACCTTGAGGGTTACGTTGCAAACGACGTCGTAACCTTGCGGTCCTTGTAGCTGACCTATCGACAGTGCCATCAGGCTTAAACACCGTTTCTTCATTATGATCGTCTTCAACGTCGTTGTTGATGTTGGTGTTGGTGGTCTTGTGAGCGGTCTCCAATTCGACAACATGATCGGTTAACTTAGAGACTCTCTTATCCAACCGCTCAATGCTTTCTCCCAGCTGAAGCTTGGTGATGGCGTCGGTGACGGCCCTAGTGATCGTCTCCGCCAAATCACTCTGAACCGCCTGCAAAGCCTTCTGTAGCTGACTTTGGCTCACGCACTCGTCAAATTTTGAGGACGAAGCACCCTCTCCATCGCTTCCTGACATCAGAAACACCAAAACAGGAAACAAAAAGTGAAGGTTATCCCGACAAAACTACTAAGCAGTGGTGCCTCTCAACACAGCAAAAGAAAGCTTCTTACAAAGCTCTTACAAAGTTCTGAAAAAAAAACAAAGCAAAGGATACCAGGGAGGTGTGTTCCACGATTGCAAGGGTTACAAAATAACTTGTGTGCTGTCCAGAAGAAATATGTAGAGCTAGGAAGGCCAAATACATATATATGAGTGGCACACAAATCAAAAACAGATAGTAAAGCTGAATAAGTGCCCAAGTAACTTGTCCCTAGTTGCTGGTCTAACTATGTCCTAGAACAGTAGTGATAGCAAAGAAGAAACACGGAAACAAAGGCACACAGTCGATAAGGGGCTAAGTGTAAAACAACCAAACTCAAAAATTCCAAGGGGCTAGATGGAGCACTAGTAGGAATCCCAATTTTTTTTTTATTTTTATTTTTTTGATATTTTTCCCAACTCACTAGCAAAGGGGGAGAAACCACAAAAAAAATTCAGCTCAAATAGAGCTAGGACGTGGCCTACAGAAAATCTTAAAGTTTCAGAAAACGTCGGGTTTCAACTTGAATGAATTTTTTCTTTATCTTCCCGATTTTTTTTGAATTTTTTGATGAGGGCACACAGGGCGTCGCCCAGTGTGGGTATGCTCAACTTTTTGTCAAGAATCTCCTATAAACATTTCAGCCAAAACGAACAATCGAGCGAAAAGTTATGGCTGTTTTACCGAAGGGGTGTCGGAATCGGTTCTGAAGAAACCCGGAGTTTGAGCAAACCCCGAGTCGGGTTTGGGGTCGGGTAGGGATTTTTTTGGCGGGGTGGATGCAGCGGAAAGTGGAATTTATGAGAATTGGTCCTTCTCCCATCATCTCTTGGTCCTCTCCATGGTTTCTAATCATAAAGTAATCGTTAGGTAGCAAACCATTTTCAAAAGTAAGATATAGCGAAGAACGTAGGAACGAGCTCACCTCTAAATTTAGTCGGCGTGCACGAGCTCTAGTCATTGGACCTTGCAAGTCCAGAATTGGAAGAGTGTTGTCTGTATCCAAAGGAGTGATGTCCTCATCAGGATCAAACGTCCTCCTCATACTCAATGAATTTTTAGTGAAATTGATAGGGATCCAATCCAATGGTTCAAATTCACTCAGTGGTTTTGCATGTTCCAAGGATCTGAACTTATCCCTTGTTGGCTTAGTGAAACTCTCTAAAAATCTCCTATGATGGTCACCTCGAAGGGAGGCTCTAGTCCTAAAAAATTCGCTGCTCTGTGGGTTAGTGCCGTTCGACACAGCAGTTGTGCCAATCGGCATGTTGGTCGAGTCGCTTGGCACTTGGGTAATGCCGATCAGCACCTCCTCGGTTTTTAGCTCCGGCTCTATTTCATGGATGTTCTTTTCTGAGTCATTCTTCTTAGTGACCTGCAACACTGATATCTCTTCCAACACCGGTGCACTAACTAGGAGTTGTTCCTACAAAGGACTTGTCTCTTCAAACTCAACCCAATGTTTATGTAATTCCTCTGTGTTGCCTATTTTGACTAGCAGGTCCATACCTGCCTTTGCTGTCAAATCCAAGAAACTTCCTCCAGCTGAGCTATCCATGTGCATTTATTGATGGTCCTTTAAGAGACATATAAAATATTGGGGCACTCCCTCATGTTTGAATGTTTGACAAAGAACCTCAAGATCTTGAAGATGCGTGTAGGGGTTCTCCTACTTTGTTCCAAAAAACTTCTTTTCTTCCACCATGCCAATGATGATTGAATTAGCACATAGGATGAAGCAGTGACCTTTTCATCTGAGACTTGCGGTAACAATCCTGGAGATGGCATTGAATGATCCCTGACCGTCTGAGTTGATCCTTGCATTCCCATACTGAAAACACAAATTAAAAAGAAAACACAAAGAACACAAACTAGAAAAGAGAGGATTAGATGTTAGCAAATCAAATAAATAGTGAAAGAACTGGCTTGCTCCCCGGCAACGATGCCAGAAAACAAGCTTGTTGATCGTGGTTACGCACCCACTTATATACCGCAAGAGGACGGTGTAGAGTTGTAGTTTATTTTCCCTCAGAGTATTCCAAGGCTTAATCGAATCCACAGAGAGCAGATGGGACTTTCACTATTATCTAATTTGCTAACTAAAATGTATTGTGAGAGTGAATGTATGAAACGATGGGAACTAATGAACACAAAGAACTTGAAGGTTTAATCAGGGTTTGGAAGGTTTGGAAGTATTCCTTCCTATGGTTCGGATAGCTATCATGCAACTCGCACTTATAGGTTCTTTCGGGTAATTTAGTATTCTACAAGACATGATGGTTCTACTCACTCTGGCCCTGTCACAACGGAAGCTAATCGTTCCCCACTGATTTCTTGCAATTTGTGATCATCACTGCAAAGCTAGACGCCTAGCAATTGCTAAAGGATTCATAAAAAAGATTGTGCACTATCTCATAAGGAATAAGCTCATCACACATAGACTAAACCCGCCAAATGAATTCATAAGAGTTGAGAGTTTACATATCTAGGGTTCCTTACCCACGGGAGAGAATATGAGGACTACTAACTCATCCTACCAAGATACACTGACATGGTTTGGTAGAGAGAATACAATGTAGGATCCACAAGTGCCGATCGACACGACAGGGTGTTGGTCGGCATGTTCTTCCTTCCCCACGATGATGGTTGATGATGGACTCTGTCACCGCCATAACTCCTCAAAACCCTAGGTTGACAGTTTTTAGATCGATCCCCCATGGGAGATGATTCCTTCTATTTATATTGTCTTGCTCTCGGGTCCCGTTGCACCAAAACCGACTTTAACTTAATGCTGGGGCTTGGTCCTAAAGAATTCATCTTCAACTCGGGCCTAATTCGTATGTGCCGATCAGCACCTGGGCGGTGTCGATCGACACGGTCTTCCAACTTCTACGACTTGGCCCAAATACATTGCTGCTTTCATCTATTTCCTTCATAAAACATAGAAAGCCAAAAAACTACAGATATATACAATATTTGGGAGTTAATTGTTAGTAAACCAATAAAATAAAATGCAAAACACAATAATTATTGCTTAATAACGTGTATCTAGAAAGCACCAACACTGGCACATGGATAAAATATATTGAGGTTATCTTTGGAGAGGGCATGAAAACGCTAATGGTGGTAGTTGTCGGGTCACCAAGGATAAAGTTCACTGACTTAGGAGGCCTTGGTGTTCTTAATCTAGAGATGATGGGATGGGCCTTATGTAAGGTACATGACCATTGAGGTTACCCTGACGGTACGAATGTTATGGTGATGAATGACAAATATGAAATGTGACTAATGTCTACATGAGTGTTGTGCATGTAGGAAACCTTATCTACTTAATGATGAATGTTGATGGTTGCCTTGACAGTTGATGACAATGACCACAAGCATGGAGGCTTGATGAGCTTGATGGAGTTCAAGGGTTGATGGAGATGGATCAAGGCTAACGACAAACTAGGAGCAAGTGTTTGGAACACTTGTCTAGGTTTTAGGGATTGTGTCCATAGGAAAAACCGGGCTGTCAAGGGGGTCTAGGTCATGTCTCTTAGGTCACACTAGTCGGTGATGTGCATGGATACTTAGTAAAATCACAAGGCACTAGGTGGCAGTGGAGAGGCCAAGGAGCTGTTGGAAGAAGCTAGGAAATGAAGTCAAGTGAGGACGAGGAGTTATAGCTTCTGGAGATAGAGACCAGACAGAGGGGTCATAGAGACCAGACTGTACGGTCACTAGAGGAAGACTCAGTTCAGAGAAGACTTGTGGCAAGGAATCTGTCAGCGTGAAGACCCATAGAGACTAGACGGTTCGGTATGTATGGATGGGAACAGGACAGAGAGGAAGTAGTTTTGCAACAGCTCTGGAATGAACAGGAGGAGCTGTAGAGACTAGATGGTCTAGTCTATACAGGAAGCAGCAATGGTCAGAGAGCAACGGCTCTGGAGGAGCCATCCAAAGGAGACCAGACTATCTGGTCTAGGTAGAGACCGGACTATCCGGTCTGCATGTCCAGAAGGCTGTTTCGTGGACCAACGGCTAGTTTGAGGTTGGAAGCCTATATAAACTTATTGTTGGGGCCTTGGAGACCTCTCTTGACCCTTGGGATAGCTTGGAGCATTAGTAGGGAGACAAGATGAAAAGAGAGGAGCACTAGGAGGAGATATTGGATATTTTGAGAGTGCTAAAGAGAGTAACTTGAGCATCTATTCACATCTAAGGCTAGAGTGTCCAAGAGAGTGTGATCTAGGTTGTTACTTTTGGTCTATGGTGAGACCTAGACCGGTTAGGTGTCGGTGATCAAGGCTATCATGATCGGTTGTGAAGGCTGTCACATGTTTATACCTAGTTTGAGCCCACCGTTGAAAGGGGAATCGATAGTGAGCGTCCATGTCGGCACAGGGAGTTTGGCAAGTCCCTTCTACCACCAAGGGGAATTCTCGCACACGAGCCCGCAATCACTCCTGGATTGAAGACATGGTTGCGTCACCCTAACTCATAGTCTTTGTTCCAAATCGCATTGGTAACACAAATTGGAGACGGTGGCAGAGCTAGCGCCACAAGTGATGGTCGCGGTACCTGCTCAACTCCAAAGCCAGCGCACAGTGGTGGCCATTCGTGATCATAGCTGGCCGACGAACATTCAGGGCGGGCTCTCCTTAGTAGGGTTGTTTGAGTACTTCTAGTTGTGGGATGTAGTTCATGAACTGACCTTGTCATAAGAGCCTAATCATCACATCTGGCCACTGGATAGCTCGGGGACATACTCTGCCAAGTCAGCATATCGGGCGTTTCATCATGGGGCAATCACGTTCAAACCATGGAGGCACATATGGAAGTCTTGGGCTCCCCTAAAGTGTAAGTTATTTCTATGGCTTGCTATTCAAAACCGATGCTGAACTGCGATCCAAAGTGCCCATTGTGTGATCAGGAAGACAAAGACGTGCAGCACCTACTCACGTCTTGTGTGTTTGCGCAACAAAGACATGCAGCACCTACCCATCTTGGAACCACCACGGGTCGCTATGCAACAAGCCGTTGCTGTGAGGAGCTCGATGAGTTCGATCTGCTAACAATTAGTCAGATTTTAATTCAATAGTGATGAAAGATTTGTTTTGCCCTTCACTAATTCCTAGCCCAAATCTGTTTAATAGCTAACTCAATTTTTGCCATCTCTATAAATTTTTCTTATGTGTTTCTGTCTATTCTTCAATCTATTGCATTCACGTACACAACAATTGAACCAACATTGTTAGAGTATATTGGGTAATTTATATTACGTATCTAGGACTTTCATATGTATTCCTAGAGGTGCCTTGCCTTCCAAGTCTTATACTTACATATATAGTGAGTGAGAGTGTCTCAATGCAATACATCATAAAGTAATTAGGTGCCAGAGCTGATCCGTATGATGTGTCGCCGTGTGTGGTGCAGCGCACATTAGAGGAACCTCTGGCTCCATGCGTTGTTCTGATACGTCGGGAGCAGCTCTATTGAGAGTTGTCTACCAAGTGCCACCAGATCGGAGGCCACGGAGAACCTCCAGGCCGTAGGCACACTCGGTCTCGAGTGGTCTGCCTCGCGTGCTGGACAGATCAAAGACGCTAGGAAGTCCACTGCTGGGTGCTCTATTTTTTTCTTTGTTTATTGCCCTCGTTGGCTCGACGTAAAGAGAGAAGATGGAGGGGCCACGACTGTTGGAAATATGTGTGTTATTCTAATTTCAGATTTTGGTTTTAGGCAAATTTCGTAATTGTTCAAACTCGTGATGCAAACTAACTCTAGCAGCAAGTAGAACACAATTAAAAGCACGAGCGACATTGACTCACATAGGGTTTTTTGACGCTTAATTTAGTGCAAATAGTAGGTGAAGCAGACATCGTAGTTCGTCGATGAGGCAGCGTAGAACAACGCGGATCAGCCTCGAGCGGTCGCGCCGATGCGCTGCCAAAAACCTTACTGCCACCCCTCATGCAGGCTTCACGACGGCAAAGGTTTAGAGATTCCGCTCACCCTTTTCCTTGGCGCATGCCGAAGAATAGAGCCGATGAGATGGAAGCAGCTCAACACCATAGCACAGCTCTCTAAAGAAGAAGAAGTGGAAGGGAATTTTTAGGGTACAGAAACCTGGACGTCTCCAGAGGCCAAATATAGGCATGGCTGCCCTCTAGGAGTCGTTTCCTCTCTAATTGCGCCCACTAATTAGTATTTAACAGCATAGCTGGCCTATTAACTCTAAGTATGGCATTAACCATGTATTATTCTTCTTGATTAGTACATAACAGTTCAAAATTGATGGTGGATGCGAGTGACAAAAAGTCCCTTAGGCTCACAGACACGCCACGCCACGGTCACGTGTCGCAAGTTACAAGTCACACGGGACAATACGCGAAAAAGCGTGTATACACATGCGCGCGTGTGCGTGTGTACTCATATCTATTTTCTCTTTCTCTTTAAATGCTTTCTTTATTCAGCCATAGGTACGAGTGCTGCTATTGAAGTTGGTTGGACCACCATAGACTAGCAAGGTGGTACTGAAACCAACAATCACTTATTGCTTTGGAATTTCTTCTGAATGGGTCATATAAAATGGACCAAATTCCAACAATCCCCCACCAATTCCAAAGCAAGGAATAGAGGTCAAAAGGATCATTGTGCTATAATGTTGTTAATATACCAGTCTTTCAGTAAAAGTCCTATACGGGTTGAACTTAAACCTACAATATCAATATCCACCTTTCCACAGCTAAAGAATGGACTAGGCCTTGAATTCTCAGCCTTTTGTGGGCAGACTTCAAATAAAATTGAACTGATACTAGGCTGCCAAAACAAACTCGCCTAACCGAAGCGTTAATGTTCTGCTCCCAAATCTTCTCATGAGCCTTTATGAGAACGTCCTATTCTCATAAACTGCAACCTACAATTGAGCTTAAGTAGGTGTTTTCCTTCAAGATATCTTATAGGCTAATATCTTTCACAACAGAAAACATTAAGGCTTAATGCCAACCTTCCATACAGTAAAGAGTACTACACTTGTCATTTAAACATGGATATATTTTATTTATTTATATGTACTCTTTGGTTACACCAATCAACTTGTTCTTCTTGTTACCTTAGTCACGGGATCTCCGATCAAAAAGGACAGGTTACCATTATGGTGTAACTTTTAGATGGGTCTCATACCCATGTTCTTAGACATCACAGTAATCACATTCCATGATAATCCCTTTATAAAAGGGTCTGTCAGATTATTTTTGCTTTTCACATAGCTCGCAGCTACAACTCCGGAGGTTTACATCTTTCTGACAGATTTCAGTCTACGCTTGATATGTTTATTGGACTTTGAGTTATCCTTTGTATTCATAACCTGAGCTAGCATTGATTGGTTATCGCAATACATTAGGATAGGCGGTACCGGCTTTTCAACAAAAGGCAAGTCCATCAATAGCTCTCTTAGCGCCAACAAGCGTAAACACATAGCCACTCGTGGCTTTGGTCTCATCCGCATCTGAGATCCAATTGGAATCACTATATCCTTCCAACTCTGGTGGATATCCCGAGTAGTGAATTCCAAGTGAGGTTGTGCAAGTGGCACAACACTTGCTCAAGTGCCTTCCAATGATCATCTCCAGGGTTTGCTGTAAACCGACTCAATTTGCTCACAGCATAGCAGATGCCAGGTCTTGTAGCACCCACTAGATACATGGAGGACCCAATTATTTATGAATATCTCAGTTGATCTTTTCCCTCTCCTTTAAATTTTTGAAGTTTGATGCTTGCATCATAGGGAGTTGGAGAGATTTTACAATTCTCAAAGCCAAAACAGCTAAGTTTCTTCTCTGCATAGTGGGATTGATTTAAAGTAATCCCATCTTTACCTTTGATCAACTTCACATTTAGGATCACAACTGTTGGTCCCATGTCTTTCATGTCAAAACACCTTGACAAGAAAGTTTTGATCACATCAATTACTCTTGTGCTTATTCCAAAGATTAATATGTCATCGACATACAAGCACAATATCACTCCCTCACCCCCACCATAATGATAGTATACACACTTACTTGCCTCGTTTACGCTAAATCCAGCAGATGTCAAAGTAGTGTCAAACTTTTCATGCCATTGTTTGGGTGCTTGTTTTTTGGCATATAAGGATTTTATTAATCTACACACGTTGTTCTCTTCCCTAGGAATTTTATAACCATCCGGTTGCTCCATATATGTCTCTTCCTCTAATTCTCCGTAAAGAAAAGCGGTATTTACATCCATTTGATGGATATGCAGACCATAGGAGGCTGCAAGCACAAGGAGCACTCTAATGGTGGAAATTCGGGCAACAGGACAGTATGTATCAAAGAAATCCTCTCCATCTCTTTGTGTGAATCCCTTGGCCACAAGCCTAGCCTTATACTTTTCAATAGTACCTTCAGACCCTAATTTATTTTTTAAAGATACATTTACATCCAATTGGTTTGCACCCGCTTGGACACTCAGTATCTCCCAAGTCCCATTTGACATGATAGAGTCCATCTCATTATGGACTGCCTCTTTCCAATATTCTGCATCTAGAGATGCATAAGCCTCTGAAAGAGTGTTAGGCACATCATCTACAAGATAAACAATATAGTCATCACCAAGAGATTTCACAATCTTTTGTCTCTTACTCCTACGAGGAGCTTCATTGATGATATTGTCATCTTCTTCAAATAGTGTGTATAATTCATCATTTATTTCACATGGTGGCGTGTCATCCTCAGGAGCATTCACATGATTATGATAATTCTCACTCTAAGAAGTGGTACCTGCTGCTCACATAGGAAATATATCCTCAAAGAATGAAGCATCTCTTGCCTCTATGATAGTATTCATATTTTGTTCAGGAGTATCAGATTTAACAACTAAGAATCTATAGGTCATACTGTTATGTGCATATCCTAAAACTGCACAATCTACTGTTTTGGGTCCAAGCTTTCTCTTCTTCGGTTCTGGTAAATTAACCTTCGCCAGACAGCCCCAAGTCCTCAAGAAATTGACATTGGATTTTCTCTCATTCCATCCTACATAGGGAGTGACTTCTATGTTTTTAGTCACTACCCTATTTAGGAAAAAATTAGCTGTCAAGATAGCTTCCCCCACCATTCATAGGGCATACCAGCGCTCTCTAACATGGAATTCACCAAATCTGTTAGGGTTCCGTTTTTCCTCCTAGCTACCCCATTCGCTTGAGGTGAATATGGTAGTGTCACTTCATGCATAATACCATGTTCAACATAGAATTGAGAGAAATCATTTGAGGTATACTCTCCTCCACGATCATCATGTAATCATTTGATTTTCCTCTCAAGTTGGTTCTCAACCTCGACCTTATAAATTTCAAAGTATTATAGAGCTTTATCTTTAGTTTTTAGCAAGTAAATATAGCAAAAATGAGTAGCATCATCAATCAAAGTCATGAAATATCTCTTGCCTCCTCTTGTCAATAATCCATTTATTTCACATAAATCAGGATGAATAATATCTAATGGTGCCAAATTTCGTTTTTCCTCTAAACTCTTAAATGGTTTTCAAGGTGTTTTGCTTGCACACAAGATTGACAATTTGATCTTTTGACAATATTGAACTTAGGATTAAGTTCTAATCTGGACATTCTAGCAATGGTGTCAAACCCAATATAACAAAAACGTGAGTGCCACATAATAGCCTCACAACTATTCTTATTGATCATGGATGCAACATTCAGATTACAGAAATAATCAAAAGCATTCAAGTGGAATAAGCCACCGCTTACATAGCCTTTGCCAACAAAGTTTCCAAACTTGGACATTACAACTTTATTTGACTCAAACACTAACTTATAACCATCCTGACATAACAAAGAAAATCTAATCAGATTCCTCTTTATTATTGAGGCATGTTGCAAGTTCTTCAAGAGGACAGTCTTTCCTGAAGTGAGCTTCAATTTGACCGTAACAACACCAAGAATAGAAGCAACCGATCCATTTGCCATTAGGATGGAGGAGGACCGTGTCCCCCGGTAAGAAGTGAACATAGAGAAATCAGAACACACATGAACATTGGCGCTCGTATCAACCCACCAATCCAAAGATTGATTGGCTGAAAAAAACAAATGGTAAATTATCATACCCGGATGGATCGGTCTCATCACCGTTGTCTTTGCTAATGATCACATTGACAGCTTTCTTCTATTGTCCATCAGAATTGTCTTTGCGGTGGCGACAATCTTTTGCAAGATGTCCTAGTTTGCCACACACATAGCATGTTCTGTTGTCCTTCTTTGCATTGTTCTTCTTAAAGTTAGTGGTTTTCTTAGGCTTTCCACTGTCCTGCATCTGACCCTTATTCTTTTTGTAGTAAGTTTTCTTTTCAACTACAACATTTGCACTAGCACCATTCTCTGCAGCGGTAGAAGTGCTTGGAGCGTCTTTAGCTCTTGCCTTTTCTTGCACATCGAGGGCTATAATCAGATTCTAAGTTGAGATATCTTCCCTCTTGTGTTTCAAGATCATGGTAAAATCTCTCCACGAGGCAGGGAGTTTGGCAAGAATACTCACTACCACAACTTGATCATGCAAAGGACATCCCAAACTTGCAATCTCTCCGGCCAGAAGTTGTAACTCATGAGCTTGAAGGCACTATCAATTCTGCAGCATCAATGCTGAAGTCAAAGAGTTGCTCACATGTGTACAATAGGATTTCGGCTTCAGAGACGACATATTTGTGCTCAAGTGCATCCACAACTCAATAGGATCAGAATAATTCATATACACATCATACAAATTATCCGCTAAAAGGGTCAAGATGCAGCGAAGCGCCAAATCACGCGCTATGAGAAATGCAGTGGTCTGCTCAGCCGTGAATGGCATTACTGGGTGGATAACCCACCACAGTCCCATTGACATAAGCCAGAATCTGACTTTAGTCTGCCAATGATGGAAGTTTTCACCACTGCCAAACCTCTCAGGTTTCATTGCCTTTGAAGCACCAGCCATTGCTAGAATAATAGAATAAACGCAGAAATAAGGTTTCTGAATTGTTAGAAACATATGTGTTATTCTAATTTCAAATTTTAGTTTTAGGAAAATTTCAAAACTGTTCAAACTCGTGATGCAAACTAACTCTAGAAGCAAGTAGATCAACACAATTAAAAGCACGAGAGACATTGATTCACGCAGGATTTTTCGATACTTAATTTTGCGCAAATTGTAGGCGAAGCAAACCGTCGATATAGGCGTTGTAGTTCGTCAATGAGGCAGCGTAGATCATCGCGGATCAGCCTTGAGCGGTTGTGCAGATGCGCTGCCTAGAAACCTTATTGCCGCCCCTCATGCAAGCTTCACGACGGCAAAGGTTCGGAGATTCCGCTCACCCTTTTCCTTGGTTCACGCCGAAGAATAGAGCCGATAAGATGGAAGCAGCTCAACACCACAGCGCAACTCTCCAAACAAGAAGTGGAAGGGATTTTTCAGGGTACGGAAACCTGGACATCTCGAGGGGCCTAATATAGTTACGACTGCCTTCTTGGAGTCGTTTCCTTTCTAATTGCGCCCACTAATTAGTAGTTAATAGCATGGCTGGTCTATTAACTTTAATTATGGCATTAACCATGTATTAATTCTCTTAATTAGTACATTACAGTTCAGAATTGATGTGGGATGCGAGTGGCAAAAAGTCCCTTAGGCTCACAGACATGCCACGCCACGATCCCGCATCGCAAGTCCCAAGTCACGCGGGACAATACGCGTATACGCGCGTGCGTGTGCGTGCGTGTGTACTTATAGCTATGTCTTGTTTGTCTCCTAATGCTTTCTTTATTCAGCCATGGGTACCAGTGCTGCTATTTAAGTTTGTGTGGACCATCATAAAATAGCTAGGTGGTACTAAAACCAACAGCCACCCCGCTAGGTGGAATTTCTTCTGAATAGGCCATATAAAATGGGCCAAATTCCAACAATGGCTATACGCACAAACGGAGGTGTACGTCGAGGAGTTTCCACTGCTACTTTTTTTTTTATCCACCGCCTCGCTGACCCGTCGACGTCCAACTATCGACCCTCCTGAAGGATGATGTTTGTTTTTACGTGCTCTCCAAGTTGTAACAGCGAGGCTTGTGGTCAAGCCATTTTCGTCGGAATCGTCGCCTAACTAGGTGGTGGCACCGCTCATGCCTGATCCTCATCATCATATCGGTTGATGGTCCAATTCTGCACCGTCCAACACCCTCGTAGATGTCCCCACCGCATATGTCGCAGATGGGATGAAGTTGGTTGCAGCTCGTTGATACGTCCGAGCGCCCCGTCACCCTTGCCATTGCGTGATCGGTCAGTTGTCCAGTGAGTTCTTCCAGTAGGACACAACTGATTTTTTTGTGCATCCGTCTGCTCGTCATGATGATTTTGGAACAGCGCCTTCTTTGCGGCTGTTATGAATAGAAATTGTATTCATAATGAGGGCACTAGATCTGAATATATACATATACAGGTGTGGGTAAATATGCACAAAACCCCTTATATAATGGGGAAACTACAAGAATACATATACATCTAACACCCCCTCCCCCCTCAAACTCAGGGTGGATGAAGAACACCGAGTTGGAGAGATAAAACTTGTGTCTAGTTCCAGTATGTGCCTTAGTGAACAAATCAGCCAACTGAATCTCTGAAGGCATATACTGAGAAGAAATAATACCATCCTGTACATATGCTCATGTATAAAAAGCATCAAAACCAACATGCTTACTGAGTCCATGCTTCACAGGATCAAGAGCCATATTGATAGCACTTGTCCAGTCAGAAAAAAGAGAAGTCGGCATAGAAACAGAAACACCAAAATCCTCAAGCAACCACCATAACCAAGTAACCTCTGCTGTCACAAGAGCCATAGCACGCAAGTCAACCTCTGCACTCAAACGAGAAACTGTTGTCCGCTTCTTATTTTTCCAACCAATAAGAGAACCGCCAAGAAACACACAAAAGGCAGAAAGAGAGCGACAATCAGAGGAATCACTAGCTCAGGTAGCATCACAATATGCCTTGAGTTGTAAAGAGCTGAAGCGTGGAAAGAACAAGCGACGGAATATAGTCCCACGAAGATAATGTAGGACTCGAAGCAAGTGAGTACAGTGGAGCTGGGTGGGAGTGGAAACAAACTGGCTCAGGATATGCACAACATGCGAGATATCAGGATGAGTAACACCAAGGTAAATAAGACTCTCCACAATATGATGATAATGAGTAGGATCAATGAGAAGCTCACCATCAGTAGCACGAAGGTGAACATTAAGCTCCATAGGAATCTCAACAGTGCGATGATCAGTGAGAGAAGCATGATCAAGAAGGTCACTAATGTACTTTTCTTGAGACAAATAGAACCCCTCAGATGCAGAGGAAATCTCAATACCAAAAAAGTAACGAAGAGGACTAAGATCAGACATAAAAAACTGCTCACTGGGACGTGCCTTCACGGAAGCTATATATTCAGAATCATCCCCAGTAGTGATCATATCATCAACATAAAGAAGGAGAAGAGTCTGACCACGAGCAAATGTGTGAACAAAAAGTGTTGGATCCTGATTACTCGCAGAAAAATCAGCAACAGTGACCACAGAACCAAAACGCTGAAACCAAGCACGAGGAGCTTGTTTTAGGCCATAAAGTGAGCGACGAAGACGACAAACCATACCGTCAGGAACAAAATACTCAGGTGGTGGACACATATACAATTCCTCATGTAACTCACCATTAAGAAAGGTATTCTTGACATCAAGCTGAGAGATGGACCACGCACGAACAGAGGCCACAACAAGAAGAGTGCGGACAGTAGTCATGTGAGCTACAAGCGCAAAAGTCTCTCATAGTCATCACCATACTCCTGCTAAAAGCCACGAGCCATAAGATGAGCCTTATAGCGCTCAAGAGAACCATCAGAGCGGGTCTCCACCTTATAGACCCACTTACAAGTAATAAAACGAACATGTGCTAGAAGGGGAACAAGATCCCACGTACCAGTATGCTCAAGGGCAGCAATCTCCTCAGCAATAGCGTGCTGCCATTCCTGATAAAGAACAACATCATGATAAGTGGTGGGTTCAGAAAGAACTGTAGTAGAATAGGCAGAAGGACAATAAAAATTAGAACGTCGATGAGTACGATCACCACGCCTGATAAGCTGCTCAGGCGAAGAATCCTCCAAAGAAGATACGTCCAGCATAAAAGATGGCTCATTAGGTGAGAGTGACACATCAAGAGAAGAGAGCTCTGCTGAGGATGAATGAACCCCCATGAGTTTAGACTTGTGTCACTAGTGGCTTCACATAATAGTCCGGATCCATAGAAGGAATAGAAGAAGACACCGGTAAAGAAGGCATCTCACGAGAAGATGTTGGCACCAATGAGGAAGGTACCATGGGAGAAGGTACCGGCGCCAATGAAGAAGGCACCGGGCATAAACTGACAATAGAGGCATCAGGCAAAGTCAAGAATAAAAGCGGGTCAACTAAGGATGCAGGGGAGGTGTGCAAAGATGGACGAGGAAAGTAAACACATGACTCATCAAAAATAACATCCCGAGAAACACGCATCCGACGACCAACAGGATCCCAACAATGATATCCCTTATGCTTAGCATTATAGGCTAGAAAAACACACTCAACAGACTGGGCAGTCAACTTAGTGCTCTCATGAGGAGCAAGAAGCACATAACACACACAGCCAAAAAGACGAAGTCGGAGTAGTCTGGCAACTGGTGACAAAGACGCTCATAAGGAATCATTCCACGAAGGACTGATAAAGATTGAATATTAACCAAATAGTTGGCAGTAGAGACAACCTCAACCAAAAATGAGGTGGGACACAAAAAGCAAGTATAAGAGCACGAGCAGTCTCAAGAAGATGACGATGCTTGCGTTCAGTGACTCTATTCTGAGCATGAGCACCAGGACTCTCTCAGTGATGAATTCCATGACAGCGCGATGATGATGACCACGTACCAGGCGACAACTTCAAACCAGTAGGTAGCAGCAGCAGCGTATCCTGGTGGAGGCGGCGCGCGATCTATTCCGATTGAGTAAGCGACGGGATCTACGGCGTGTCAAAGGCCTAGCGAGGCGAATTTGACAGATCGAACGACAAAGAAACCATAGGGCTCAAGATGAAGAGCGCCGACAGCAACTCGTAAAAGGATCCGAAAAAAAAACGACCGTGGTGAAGATGATGGCGCAAGTGCAACGCCAGAATCGTAGATCAGGGGAGGAGAGACAACCTTTCCCTAATAATTGGCTCTTATACCATGTTATGAATAGCATTTATATTCATAATGAGAGCACTATGCCCGAATATATATATACACGTGTGGGTAAATATGCGTAAAACCCCTTATATCATGGAAAAACTACAAAAATACATATATATCTAACATGGCTACGATCCACCTCGACTTCGACTACTTCATTACTAAGGGGCTATCATCTGCATGAGTTACCCGTCGGCTTTCTCTCCGGTCACAGCATTCGCACCTCGATGCTTCAACTGCGAGGGGATGTTAGTCTGTCGGCTTCTACCTTCAGCTTCTTCTCCAAACTTACCGTCTGCGGTGCTCCCGCTGTGACTGCAAGGAGATGTTAGAGTATATTTAGTAATTTAAATTATATATCTAGAACTTCTGTATGTATTATTTTCGGAGGTGTCTTGCCATTCAAATCTTATACTTTCATATATACCGGTCGAGAATCTCAATACAATACATCATAACCATTATACACATCTATTCTATCCCTTACAAACATGAATCCATTTGATAGTTGAGAAACAAAAAAAAAAAGATTACATACTTACTCTATCGGCCATCTCGATCAATATTGCTGCTTAAGATTAACCCTTAGTTTAACGAGAAATTTAACTCGTATGCGAAGTAACAAGAAAAATCCGAGAAGCCAGAACAAAGAAAAAGTGAAACAAAATTGGGAGCTGTAGCTTGCGCGCGCGCGCGGCCATGCTCCTGCACCTCGACTCCGCCGAAGACGGCGACGGAGGTGGCCACTCCATTCGCCGACAGCCATAGAGGTCGGCTGGGTTCGGACCTGCGGTGGCGAAGCTCGGCTGGGCTCGACTGGTAACGTTGTCGTGCCTAGACCGTTGGATCCGACTGGCGAATCGAAAATGAAGTGGTTGGCTACAAATTAATAGTGTTGTTTCAAGACTTCAAAAACTAAAATTAGCCAAAATTAGTTCTATAAATCTAAACAAGACCTAAGATTGGCTACTTCTATTATCGTCGTGTGTTTTTGCCCTCGGCTTAAACTTACTGTAATGTTAATTCTTTGTAATTAATATTCTGCCATAATTTTTATGTACTCACTTAGAGCTAGAAAAGCTCTTAAACAGGACTCTTACTTTATTTTTTGAGAATCTAAGCTAAAAATAAACTCTACACTACTATTTGATCTTTCATTTTGATACGACTCTCAAATCTTCTTTCTAGTCTCTCAGTTTTTAGAGGCTGCTGCTCCTCCCTCTCAAACATGGGTCTCATATTTTTTTTAGAGCAAATTTCTTATTTTCCCCTGTTGCAGAACCGTATCCTTTTATCTGTTGTTGTTCGTTTTCAGTTCCAGTACCCGAAACTTAAAACTCTATCCCTTTTGTGCCCTTACACGTCAGCAGGGATGTTTTTACCGTTCAGTCACGCTGTTAAATTTTTCAAAAAGACCGAAATGCCCCCGTTTTGACGCCTGTCTCCTCCGGTGAAACCGACCGAAACAAAGCGAGGAAGATAGAAAAAAAAAAAATTGAGCACTGCGCCGAGCCATGCCACCTTCGCCACCTCCCCCAACCTCCGATGAACCACCGCCGGAAACCGGATCTTGGCGCGGCGGCCATCGTGGCTCCCCAGGCTGAAGCGGCGAGAGATTTGGCCCGGCGGGATGCGGCGCTCCTGGCCCCCGATGCGGCGCGCAACTTGCCCCAGCCGGATGCGATGCGCGCCTCGCCCACGCCCGATGCGGCGCCCGTAGCACGCGCCGCGGCGCACGGCTCCGTGGCGCCTGACGCGGCGCGCACCTCCCAGGCGCCTGACGCAGCTCGCCGGTCGTCCTCGTCAGATGCGTCGGCCGTAACGCACAGCTCGTCCCTGCCTGATGCGCCCACCATACCCGAGTTCCCCTCTGCTCGTCCTCGCCAAATGAAGTGGATTCCAAAGGGGTAACTTCGATTTCTCTGATTTCTTCCATGTGCTGATATTAGCGCTACTATGTGATGAGCATTTGTAGATGAAAATTTCAATTTGTTATGTAGGATGGATCCGTCCTCAGCTTGCAGAGTTGTTGTTAAAATTCCTGCTTATGTGGAGCTTCCATGTGAGGAGTATCACGTGACTGAGCATTTGAAATTTGTAGATAAGGACACTACTAACTGGATGGATTTTTTGGCAGACCTAGAAGCAAAGATCAAACATGGCAAGGAAGAAAAGCTTCAAGAGCTTCGGGTGTCTTTTATAGATAAAATGAGTGGGCAGAATGTTCGGATTGAATCAGATAGTGTATTGCTCAGTGCATTTTGTCAATGTTGGGAGATTAGAAGGCTTCAATTGGAAGTAATTGTACATGACCTAGATGAACATGATGAGCTCGATATTGCTGTTGTTCCATGTACAGCTACAGTTGCAGCACCTAGCCAAGTGAAGCCTAGAGCTACCACCATGTCACTAGCTCACGAGGAGGAAGAGAATGAAGATGAAGAGGATGAGCTTGAATTGTTGGCCCCAAATTATGCAGTAGGGACTTCATTTTGATATGTCAATGCATGTTGTATGGATGTTAAAACTTGGTCTATGAATGCTATAACATATGTCTGGATGCTTGAACATGCATGTGTATTTATCTATGGATGTCCCAAATTATTTTGGATGTTTAAAAAATAGTTGTTACAATTATTTAGTATTTTGTGGGTCATATTTTACAAAAAAAAATGTATATTCAGCTTAAGAAAAAAGACATGAATAATCTTTGTCGGTTTCTTAAATTAGGGATAAATAAGGGATAACTCCTTAAGGGGCAAACTTGTTCACAATACAAAAACTAACAGCACTAACTAGAAAAAGGGCACAAAAGAGATAGAGTTCTAAATTTCGGATACGGTTCTACAACAGGGGAAATAAGGAATTTGCTCTTTTTTCTATTTTATTTTTTTTTCTCTTCTCCTCTTTCTCTTTTTTTCCCTCTCTCTCCTCTCCACACGACAGTGCCGCCGCCGACGCCTCCTCTCCGCTCTCTCCAATCCCCTCTCTACCGCCACTGGCCACCTAGCCGCCAACCGTCGCCGCCAGCGCATCCGCCCCGATCGGATCTACGCCGCCAAGGTCGGATGGCCCGTTCCAGTGGGGAATGAAGCTAGGCCGAGCTTGGGCACGGCGGAGCCGAGGTGAGCTCGAGAGCGGAGCTTGCAGGCAGGACCGGGCATGGGTGGCGATAGGGCAGCGGCGAGCAACGGTTAGGACGCGAGGAGACGCGAGCCATCCCTCACCGCCACCACCAGCGCATCTCCTCCTCTCTTTTTCTCGTGACGAATGAAGCCTGGGGCAAGCTCGGTGGGGCGGGGCGAGCAACGTGACGGCGAGCACAGGCACGACCAAACTCGTCAGAGATGGGGCCCTAGTCGATCGACGACAAATGGGCGACGGCTAATGGGCGTCGAGCGGCGAGGGGCGTCAGGGGCTGGCAGGTGACGAGCATCGGAAAGGGAGAGAGCTTCCGGCTCTATTTTCTCGATTTTATGACTGACAAGTGGGTCCCACAATTCTGAAGAAAATGAGTGCCCAAGAATAAGAAGAAAATGAGAGGTAAAAAATGAGACCTAGCTCTCAAAACAGAGAATAAGAGGTTACATTTGAGAGTTACTGCTGGAGATGCTCTTATGAACAGATTTTATGCGTGACTCCTGTACGAATGAAAATCAGGTGTGATGCTCACCTCATGTTGACCATAAAAAGATAAAAAAATGTGATTTACAATCATGATTTTGCGACATACTCAGGAATAACGAAACCATGCAACAAATTATAAGTCAGGTCGAGATTCCTTCCAATGATCCAAGTTCCAGCCTCACACTTTCAGAATTAACAGTGACGTTGAGCTAAGGGTACACAGATCCCCAAGTATCTAAAAACTGAAAGGTACAAAGATCCCCAAATATCTAAAATTTGAAGGGTTTTTGGTGCATGGATGGATAAAAGATAAACTGAACCATCCTTCAGAATGGCACTTTTATTTCTACACCTGGAGAACTAAGTTTTGCTCTATCGGCAGGAATTAGGATGTTTGCCTCACCTCATACTGGTGGTAGATTCTCAACGGCGTGTCCTTAGAAACAGGCCTTTCCTCAGACCAAAGCTCCATGTTCAAATCACCGGTTCCCCAGTGCACCAAACATTTGCTCACCTGGCTGGGATCAAAACGATTTACCAAACTCAGCCCCGCACACTTGTCCACCAGCATCCATTCGCCTGAGTGTTTGACAAAAGATGGCAAATTTAAGTTGATGGATTGTCAGGAATGGGCAACAGTAGAGGTGAAAACAAATACTCCCTCCATTCCAAAACTGTTGTTGTCATTGACTTTGACTTTTTTTTTATTATCTTTGACCATTCGTCTTATTCAAAACTTTCAAAAATTATCATGTATTTTCTCATGATTTCTGTTATCACTAGACAAAATTTAAATATAACTTATAACTTTTGATATTTGAATAATTATTTTAAATAAAATGAATGATTAAACATAACAACGGTGACAACAATTTCGGAACGTATAGTAGTATAAAAATGGTGCACGGAGTAACATACCATTGGGCCTGAGGTCTCCCTCAAACATTGCTTCTCCTGATTCTGGGGAGATCTCTTGCTTCAAACCATCGATGGATGTAAAAGCAACAACCACCTCAGTTGGGTGCAGAAGAGTGAAAGTTGGATGAACCCGTAAACAGACCAACCTTTAGAAGAAAAAAAAAATTGAGGTCCAAAGTCGCTTGTATCAGAGTCAGGGGATCAATATAGGTTTTAAATAAGTGAAGAGGAAGGAGACAAATAAGAAAATGCTATCCAGTTTCCCATAACTGAGCGTATGGGACTCACTGCATTATGTAGAGTTCAGTGAGGATCCCAGTAAGTGATACATTCAGAATGGACCATGAGACCAGTCCTACAATATGCTTTGAAATGGTTTTAACAAATGAACAACCTAAAGTAAACACTACTGGAGTTGAGGCAAAATATTGAACTCAAGCATGATCTGAATGACTAAAAGTGGATCTTATCTTTTGATTAATTATTAGTAGATTTATTTTCCATCCATCTATAGTGAATGGGAAAATGCTGAGCGTGTGCTTAAAGAATCCAAATAAGTGGTAAAGCAGCAAATTACATCCATATGATTTACCAAAACAATAAAATGGCTACTCACCTCTAAAAAATAAAATGGCTACTCACCTCGAAAACCCACCAGAACCGGCTCCAACACTTCTTGCCTCAATGCTAGAGTCAATCTGAAAAATTTTTGGGTTGTCTTTCAGAATGGATATCTGCCGCTGCAGAACCAGACCACCACCAATGTCTCCTTCCAAACAAATAGATTCCTCTTCTCCAGATTGCTCGAGGTACCTCCTGTACTCTTGTAGTGAGTTATTCTGTGGCAAAACCCAGAGCTAGCAAAGAATTTATTCGATAAAAGGTAACAAACTTGCAATTAGTCTGTATTAATGGTTCTCTTACCTAACGACTTTATACTCTTCAGTGCAGCCAGCAGACCTATATTCAGTGCCACTGTATTCTTCATACCCATTGATCTCAATCCTGCTGTGAAGCCACTGGGAATCTGTACATATACATACAGTTACCAAGGATACCTATGGATCTATTTAGAATCCATTTCAAGGATATACAAGCATTGCCTCCTCAAACACGAAAACTATCTAAGCAAAATGTCAAATTTACAGCAAGTTCACAAACAAGGAAATCTCTATTTCTAAGACAATATTGTAAACAAAAGATAATGGGAGTTTACAAATGAAATAACACAGATGAAGCATACCAGAAGGAAGATGTGTCATCGAGATAATACGACCGCCAATCCATGGAACAACCTTCAGAAACCAGTCTCCACTCTTTAAATCGACAGGTGTTTTTGATAGCTCAGCACCTTCCTGTCCTGATGGCTCATCTATATCAGGTATAGGACTAATCATCTCTGTAAAACCATCACAAGATACCCTTACTACGAGCCAAGCTCAGATGATTAAAACTGCTGTAACAGTAATCACATTTTTTTTCTAGATCTAAAAATGGAATGACAGGACAAATACCCAATCGTTTCTTGTGCTCAAGTTCACTAGTTGCTACTAAGCTGGATATTTCAAGTTCTGAAGGCAGTGTAAGATGTACTTCTTGCCCATCAACACCATTTGAACTTATCTAGATGACAAGAAAAGTTGAAAATAACAACAAAGATATGCTATGTCCAGATGAGACAAAAAATAAGAGGGATCTGATAGACATACCATAGCACCTCCACCAAGTAATATATTTATTTTCAAGTTACGGTTTGGTCTCGTCCATGATCCTTCAGATTTTAAGACCCTAACAGTAACCATGGATGAGTGAAGTTCAGCAACATAATATGTCAAAAGATAGTCTCCCTGTGTGAATGTGTATCCATCTCCAGCATCTTCAAAGAGGACACCTTCAGCTTTACCTGTTCCAGTGAGCAGACATTATTCACACAGTTTGATAAAACAATCAGATCAATATATTATCAACACTAAATAGGTTCATGTATTCATGACAACATGAGATATGTGAAAGTACAAACTAATTTGTTCAAGTACAACTATGCTATTGTACAATCCATGCATATAAGCATATACAGAATACCATCATCTGATCTTTGATAAATAAGGAATCATGCTAATCTTCACAATATCATTCCAGTTTTACGGGGATTCATAAAAAAGAATAAGATAAGAAACTGCATACCATTTTCATCCAATGCAATAATCAGTGACAAATCATCATTCAAACTTGCTTCACCAACATGCTTGATAGGAAGACCTACAGGAAGTATTGCTCCACCACGTAAATACAGCACTGGCAGATCCTACATGATTAACCATTCCAAAATAAGTCTCAAGATAGCAGATACTGAGAAAAATAAAGTTTACAAGCCAACTTACAGGGTGTGAATCCCCAAAATCAAATGGCAACCAAATGCCTTTTGGTAACTTATGTGTACATTCATGAGTCCCTTCAGTAGGTGAAGTGCTGCCAAAAGACATTAAAGATAAAAGACATATGGAAATTAGAAAGATGCAGAAATAAAAACTGGATATTTGAAAGCTTATTACATATGTACATTTAGTAGATGCAACAAAATAGAACTGAATGCAAATTATTTACATGGACCTACATACACAAAAGCTTTTCATGAGCAGATCATGGGTACCAAGAGAAGAAAAAGAAAGGTGATATTGTGGAGCCATTGACGTGAAGCCATTACCTTGCACATATTAAAAGTGGTCCAAGGAGAAAAGAAGTCTCAACTTTCCTCAACTCTGGATCTTGTGGATCTATAAAAAGGGCAAGGAATGAGATATCATACTTTTAAATAACAGAACATTCTCAGAGAAGAAAGGATGTAAGTATCGCAGTATAAAGTTTGAAACACAAAAGAACAGAAGCAATAAATTTTATCTTTGTTCTTCCTCATCCTACATGCAGCAAACATCTGAGATAGCTTACAATTGGGTGACAAATAAGTGAAATATATGAGAATATTTTATTACCAGCAAAGATAACTAGAGTAAAATAAGAGAAAGTTCAGTACCAGCAAAGAACACTGGAGCAGCAACTGGAGTACCCTTCATATGTGAATGGTAAAAAAGAGTGTAGATATGTGGCAATAGCCGATACCGTCTTAGTAGCGCAAGGCGACAAACTTCCTCGCACTGAAAGATGTATGAACTGTTCCAATTAGCCAATGCTTATCCATTAAGAAAAGTACAATGTTAAAGAACATGAAAGGTTTGATTTACAAGCACATTACGCAAAGTTCAACATATCACGATATCTCAGTTCTGTGAGCCAGTAGAAAACAAATCCCAATTATCCATAATTGGATAGAGCCTAGTTGAATGCCACCAATCAGGAGATGAAGCAAGTAATAATTTCATTAAAAAAATAACGAGATACAAACAGTATAAACAGTAATATTGTCATCCACGGAAGACCGAACATGGTAATTTAGAATAAATACAGTGGACAGATCTATGTCATAAAACCACGGGGACTGGAGGGCAAGTAATACCTAAGAAGTGAGCATACGTGTTTGACTGGTTTGGTTAACAAAATATTGAAATATGCTTTACTCTCTGCTAGAGAAATCAAATTGCCTTAACATCTGTTCAATTTTATTTGACATCCTAATGTCCTATAATCCATATCATAAAAATTCTGAAGCATGGTAATGCAAGTTTAGAACTATATGACTATTTTTGCCATAAAAAATACTCTACACTGTATGATATATTCACTGAAATGTATAGAAATAATGACCAAAACTTCAATGTCTTGAGAGAATGAAGAAATACCTCTTCACCAAAGGACCAAGGCTCATGGTCTATGCTTCCAGTTTCAGTATGGCCACGAGAAAATGGAAATAATGCACCGACACCCATCCATCTTCCAAAAAGTTTTGGAGTTGCATTTCCAGCAAACCCACCGATATCAGGACCTGACAGTGGCTGACCACTCAGACCCTGATTCGATAACCACATCATCAGATATTAGAAATCAATGTGTTTCTATGAAACTATGCTTTAGTCTTTTCAAATGACACAGAAGACTGTGGCCACTGTGATGAAAGAAAAGAAGAAACAAGAATAGCATAACTTTAATGAAAGCACAATTAATTATGATATAAATTTTGTAAATAATACTAGTACAGAAGGTCCTGGTTCCAAACAGTTATACTAAGTACTGACAGACTCAGTGTTTCTTTCACATAAAACTAAAAAGATTGTAAACATTTATTTAAATGCTAAAATAATAGGCCAACCAGATAGTTATGCATGGATATATGCATTTTGCTTTCAGGGTATGCACTTTTGTTTTAGTGACTGTCTAACTGAGAACACTTGGGTAAACTGGGTATATGTTGTAAAAATGAAAAAAAAAATAACTAGATAGTTAAAATTAAAACGGTTGGAACAAATGTCGCACTTACCAACTGAAGAACCATTGGTAGACTCATGTGCAAATGCTCCCAATTTGACAAATTATCACCAGTCCATGTTGCAGCATAACGCTGGCTTCCTATAAAACCAGCTCGAGTAAGAACAAATGGTCGTTTAGCAGAATTTCCCATTGCCATCCCGTCAAAAGTGGATCTTGCCATTAGCATCCCATAGACCTGAAAATTATAGACACTGAACATAAATACATAACATGAAAAAAATTACATCATTGCCATTGGGCACTATCTAGCAGAGGGACACAAATATACATTGTGATAGTATGAATGATTCTGAGCACCACCAAGATCAGCATCTCCCCTATGAATATTGCTTTCAGGCATTGTTTTTGTGGTAGTCTGCGCATAGACCATAGGTTTCAATCATACAACAAACATTAAACATGATAAAATAAATAAAATGCATCATGATAGATTACCTTGAAAACAGCTGGCTCGTTCATATCATTCCATATTCCATCAACACCACTGGAGATGAAGTTCTTTACCAAACTAGACCACCAGGCACGTGTTCTTTGAGATGTAAAATCAGGAAAAACACAATCACCAGGCCATACCTCCCCTGAATTTAGAATATATGAGGCATATGCTCCAAATATTCAGTACAATGAAAAAGATGTTTACTTAAGTCAATGAAACATACCGACAAAGGGGCTCTCATCCGCCTTCTGAATCCAAACATCATTTTTTGAACCACTTTCATAAACAAAGTAACCCTCCTCCTTCTTGATTCCTGGATCAAGCATCCAGATTGCTTTGCAGCCGATGGAATGGAGAGCCTCCACCATCGATTTTGGATCAGGGAAACGGTTCTGTAACATATAGACAGTAAAGAGCCCAAATAGTCAAACAAAATCAATGGTTATGGGAAGCTGTCAAAATGCACTCAGAAGAAAACTATTTGGTTCAGAAAAAAATAAACAAAATTTAAGACATAATGATTGGACAAGGAAAATAGATATAGGATTTCTTTATTTTTGAAGCAGTATATTTTTTAACATGAGGAGAACCACAGTGCAGTTGTTCAAGAAGTATTTGATGTACTGACTACTTACACTGTCGAAGGTAAAGCATCTAAAGCCATCCATATAGTCAATATCCATCCAGACAACATCACATGGAATGCCTTTCTCCCTAAATGTTCTAACAACCTGTGAAAGCAATAAATAAGAAAGCATCAATGACACACACACACACGAGAGAGAGAGAGAGAGAGAGAGCAATGTGATCGAGGAAAAATGTTTAATGCTTATTTTAAAATCATTTTACGTTCAGTGGGATTGCATATAACTATATATGCACTACAAATGTAGTTGCAAAGGAATAGCGCAGGGCTCATTATTATGGCCCTGTTTGTTCCTGCTTCTAGAGGCTTCAATTCTGCAAAGGCAAGAAGCTGAAACAAACAGTCTAAAAGTTGTATACTATGTACTAGAAGCCAGAAGCAGACACTTTTGTGGGATGTTACATGTACTATGTACTTTATTCATTCCAAAGTCATCTACCATAACAGCTTTCCAAAAGCTGGCTTATACCAGCAGCTTTCAAAAGCTAGCTTCTGAACAGCAAAATCTCAAATTAAAGGCCCTATATCGGCTCTAATCCTATTGAAGCATCCTAAGGCTCATTTTGGATGTTGAGACTTATTGCTGAATCCTAAACATGTGTACAATCAGAAAAGGCCATAGGAAGACACTTTGTATAATGGTCCCTTCAACAAATTCTCATGCCATGTGCAGTACTGATCTAAGCATACATTAGAAATAGGGATGCAACATTTACACTTTCATCTAAAGGAAGATACTGAAGTGAACATTATTAAACAGGACAACCTATGCAATGAATTCATCATAGTTAGAGAGCAGGGGCTGCTGCCCACTGAAACATTGCATAAAAAAACACAGAAAATATAATATGACAAAAAATACCTTGAGTACTTTCTCAGAAGAATCATAGCTCCAACGACACTGATGGTATCCAAGCGACCATTTGGGGGGCATGGACACAGTTCCTACAAAGGAAATTCTTATTCATTTGACCAGGCAGCAAGTAAAAAAAATCTATAACATTTAAATTGCATGTGCATGCTCTGGTGTGAAAACGAGATAGGAAAAGAAGGCAATGATGCAGTCATATCCTCAAAAGCTGGATGCATACTTGAGCAGACAGATTTGTTATTTAAGCACAAAAAAAATTATTAACAGAAAGTTGCATGTAATGTACATGGGATTCACCGAGAAACATAGGATAGATATAATTTCAGTTGTATCAACATGGCTACATTTCTACGAGAAAAGACAGTTAAAACTTGGGAGGAATACCAATTGCATGCGATAATGATGTCATAACTTCAGCTGGCGTATCAAATGGCCCGAATGTAATGATAGGGTAGGCAGATGAGGCAGAAAATTTAATAGTAGACTTCTGTCTCAAGTCAATCTGCACAGCAACAATTGTTGGGCTTCAGAGATAAATAAACAAAAATCAGTTAACTTCACACCATAAAAAGGCATACCTCACATCGCCGAGTGGTGTCAGCAAGGACACCCAGTGCCTTTCCATCAGGGAAGACTGCCAAAACCCAAGGGTGTGACTGGTACAATGAAGTGGTTGCTGGCCCAAACCCCCATGCATCCGTGTTCCACGTGAAAACCTGATGGAAAAGATTTCAGCTGGTCAAAAATCCAAATACAGAAGTGGCAACAACAATAATATTAAATAATTTATTCAAGAGAGTCTATACTCGTTTCCCAGTTCGTTCAAGTGGACCACTTGCTTCTCCAGTGCCATAAAAGGATGTTCCGGAAGGAAGCTGCTTGATGAGAAAGAAGCATGTAAGCCTATACATATCTGGACTTTGAGACAATGCTTCAAGTTTTCAGAGGCATAAAATTATAGTGCATACATCAGGAGTTAAATAAGCACAACTGTATTTTATTACTATCATGCTACAAACCATGATGGGAGCATAAGTCAGTCAAGTTTGGTTTACGAATGATTGAATTGAAAATTCAATGATGCAAAATTTGCAACAGATACTTGAAGCAACGCTGATTACTTTGGTTTAGAAGATGTTCGAACTATTAGATATTTAAATGACAAATTGATAAAATACAGTGCATAAGTCGATATGCTTACAACATTGTTAGTGAGAAGACAATGAGAATCCACAAGTTCAAATCTAGTATTTCCTCTATATTTCGACAAGAAAGTTCCATTTTCGGTTACATCTATTAATGCCCCACAACTCAACATTTCAAACAGTTAAACTCACATTACCTTCTGAATACTTAGCTGTTGTATCACATTGTATTAATATGTGATTTAAGGGGTGCTGGCAACAATTCATTCCCATTGTCTCTGAACCATTAGAACGCATCACGTTGTACCACTAGCGTGTGTAAATGGATCATACGATGGGTGTGTTTACTCACTACGTTCCATGTGTGTATAGTCCCCAATGTCTTGGTAGACTGCCGACGTGACGCAACAAACAATGCCAAAACAAAACAGCAACAAATCAGGATATCAGCATTTCACGCCGCTCATCCATCAACCAACGAGGAATATCCATGATTCCATACAGCCAGACCCCAGCAAGCACAACGCGACGAGGGGCAAGAATCAAGCAAAGCCTGCCTCACACGCGCACTGCCGTCCCAAGTTCCCTACCATCTACCAACGACCAACAGGCATCCGCATCGCGTACCTTGACGACGACCTTTTGCACGTCCCCCACGACCTCGGAGACCGGGACCACTGCCGGTATGTCCGCCCCCTCCCGCGGCTCCTCCCGGCGGCGCGGGTCAGCGAACGAGAGGCTGGGCCCCGCCGAGGCGCGCGCGGCCTCCGAGGCGTCGAACCGGAACACCCCTTCCTCCAGCACGCGCATCCAGGTCATCTCCCCCGACGCTGCCGCCGCCGCCGCGGCCATCCTCCCCTCTGCCGCCGCCGACGCGGCAGGCGTCGACGGGCCCTCGCCGCGGCACCTGTAAGCGAAATGCGCGAGGGGTCAACGAGACAAGACGGGCAATCATCGGACATCAATCCTGTCCCCGTCGCGGATCGGGTGGATCGGGGGCTACCACACCGTACCTGAGAGTGAGACGAACGAGGAAGCCGGGCGGTCGCAGCCCACGCCGGTGAGAGCGGAAGCAGAAGCGGTGGTGGTGGGAGTGGGAGTGATGAGAGCAGGAGGAGCAGGTGGAGAGTTGAAGTGGCGCTGCGGTGAGGTGGGCGGGCGTGCCCAGCATCTCAACTCCGCCTTGTAGAAGCGCGCGGGCGGGTTACGCGGACTCGGAATTGATTAATGCGGGGGTGGGGGAGGCGGGGGCTCCTGCACGGATCAAGATCCTCGGCAGTCGCCGAGCCAGCAGTCGTCGCAGCAGTCGGCCCAATCACGGTCCATTCTTATCGAAGGAAATCGATGGCTCACAGCACTTTGCTGAGTTAACCCCGTCTCTCTCCTACAGCTTCTTTCCAAGCTCGGATGGTGCCATCGATCTCCTTGCCGAGAAAAGATCTAATCGTTGTCGCTATGGTGAGCACCTCTAGTCTTCTATCAACCTCATCCATATGGTCCATTGCCTCATATCTATCTCTCAAGCTAAAACCGAGCTCCACCTCACATTGTCTTCTTTTCTATCTTACAGTTGTTTTCTCAAATTTGGCATCAAAATTTTCACTTCAAATTGATGTGCATTGGTGCGGGTTTCACGGTGACCACCTCTAGCCTCCTCTGGACCTTCTCCATCTACTCAATTGCGCCATATCACTAGCTCTCAAGCCAGCACTGAGTTTCACCCGCCATGGTTCTTCTTCTCCGTTGCAGTCATTGCTTTCATGGCTACTATCCAAATTTCTACCTCAAATGGATGTGCGATGGTGAGAGGACCTGATTCCCGTACTTTCTAGACTTCCTCTTCCTCTCTTCATGATGATGATAGTTGCTTCTTTCATGGAGGAACGGAGGAAGAAGGCATGTTTTGCGTTTTCCATTTGGTCTGGTTTGAGAGTAGATAACTGAGGTTGCGAGAGCCGTTCGTTTTGATGGGTGGGAACGTACAGTGGATGACCCGACTGCTAAGCCGACTGCTGGCTCGGCGACTGCCGAGTAGGACTGTCAAAAAAGTTCCAGGCTTGCGAACTACTCGTGCTCGACTCGTTCTAGGCTTGATTCGAGCTCGACTCGAAGCCTAAATGAGTCAAACTCGAGTTGGGACAAAAGCTCGCGAGCTCAGCGAGCTCGAGCTCAAGTAGCTCGTGTGAGCTCGTTTGTTTGCCTGTCTCGATATTCTTGTTTCGATGCTTTCTGGCTCTAGGCCCAACAAACAACACAAGGCTCAAGCCTACCAGCAGCCAAAGCCCAAAGCCCAAAGCCCAAAAGGTGAGCACGTGGCCAGCCAGCAGCCAACCGAAGCCATTCCAGGCTCTTATCCTCTTCTCGTCCTCCAGCTTTTGTGCTGCTCGTAGGAGCCATTCTAGACCCTTCTCTTCCAATGACGACTCCAAGCTCACTAGATTAGCAGTGCACACAGAGAACTAGCAATGCGGGCGAGCGACATCTTGTCCAACCAAGGGCAGCGTCTCCTCTTCATGGGACACGAAGAATTTGCTACTTCTTTTCTCAATTTTTTTTTCTTCCCATCTCTTCAACCTACGTTCTTCCCTTCTGATTTAGCCTTTAAAGATTTTTTGGCATTTCCTTCCGTCTCGCATGGCACCGTTCTTCCCTTCTGATTTAACCTCATAGCTGCCGTGTCTAGGAGACGGGCTTAATCTGAGTCAAACTCGAGTACTCGCGAGCTTGTGTTGAGTCGAGCTTGAGCGTAGATGTAAGCTCGGTCTGTTCCCAGGCTCGGTTGAAGCTCGGCTCGATATTTTATCAAACTCGAGCTAGAGGCGCCAGGCTCGCTCGAGCTCGGCTCGTTGACAGCCCTACTGCCGAGGATCCTGATCCGTCCTGCACTGCAGTGCGGAGTGGGAAGTGGTGGGGGTTGAGACTCGAGAGAGTAGTGGGGACTGGGGAGAGCGCCAGGTTTGTGCAGACGTGGTTGGCGCCAGGTGTCCGGCGACACGGGCTAGGCCATTTCTTTAATGAGCTTGCACGAACCATCTAATTAATCGGGTTGTATCGTGCTAGCACCACTGGCGTGTGTCCAATTCCAAGCACAGCATGGCTCGTCTTAAACAGGTCGTATCGGGCTACTCGGCCTGACAGCCTATTCGAGTTGGACCAGCTCGAAGCCCGTTAAATTTTATATGTTTCATTTTTTTCCTAAAATTAATTTTATATATAAAAATATATATTTTTATAAATAAATTTGAATAAAAATATGATTTTCTGGTTAAATATTGAAACATTATTATTATTACATTTTATGTGACGGGCCAACCGGACCAACTTAACCGGGTCGTGCTTGTGCCTGAGCCCAAGCATGGCCCGAGTCGCTATCGTGTCAGGCCGTCCCCGTGCCGGGCCAAAATGACTGGGCATCGGGCTAGCCCGTTTAGCCCGACCTGAATGGCCAGGTATACTCCAACCCACTCACTAAATAGGCCTCTATCTGCCTTTTTAGTCACTTAGAGTAAAAAAAATACTCTAACCCACTAAATTTAGTAGCCCACTAAATTTTGGATCAGACCCCCCACATTTGCTTCCTCATTATGCCCTCTCCAAACATAGGCCCCACTCGGTTTTCTTTTTCTTTCTCTCCCTCTTCCTTCTCCTCTAATACGACGCCGCCGCCAGGCCACCGATACCGCCGCTTGTCGCTGGAGGCCTCCCGCGCCTCCCGCCGGCGGCAGATCCACGTGCGGTCAGTTGGATCCGGCCCTCTAGAGGAAGCACGATCGGATTTGGCCTTCCAGGCCAGTGAACGAGGCGAGCCAAGACCGGCGCCGCCGCCATGCACCAAGAAGCCATCATCAAGCTCCTCGACAGCGACGCCTCCTCCGCCGCCGCGGCCACCCTGCACGTCTTCTTCCCGTGAGGACCCGATTCGGGCCAAGGCGCGCTGCCTCGACAACAACCTCGCCATCATCTAGTGGTGCCAGGACCGCGCCGTCTGCCACTGACGCATGCTCCGTCCGCCGCGCCATTATGCGCTAGCTCTTCGCCACGCTCGACCTCCACAACTGGTCCTCGACGGCATCGGGGGGGGGGGGGGAGCGATGGCGCGGTGCTCAAGCTAGCCCACCTGTTGGTCCTCGGTAGGTGTTCGCCCAAAGGAGGCGGCATCGAGAGGCGGGGGAGGGGGGAGAGAAGCGGCGGCGTCGAGGGGGGGGGGGGAGAGAGAAGTGGCGGCGCCGAGAGGGGGGGGAGGGCGGGAGAGAGGGACGCAGCTGGTCAGCGAAAGTATTCAGGGTCAGCGAATGTATTCAGGGTATCGTATTTATTTTATCCAAAGGAAGACGGGGGATTGATCAAGGTAATAACCATGTTCTAAACATGCACAATAGATTATAAGACAAAATTCTCACTGGGGTAAGGATAAGTAATCATGGGTAGTAGACATATAGATAGCATACTCGAGATAAATAAGTCTAGTCTAGTGCAGAAGATTATAAGACAAAGTTCCTATGTTGCTTTTATACAGTTGCATAGTCTATATTATATACTATTATATAGACATATAAATAATACAAGACAATCAGATCATCGCACCCTCGGCATCCGATTTTCCCCTGCACCCACATACATGATATAAGAAAAGGAGTAATCACATTAAAGTGAACACTAAACACGTGAAAATGATCTAAGTCAAATATTAGCCATGCATCACTATAATGATATAAATAAAGACTATAGTAAGGGTCTATGTCTAACATGATAGTATAGTATAACTACACCACTAAAATGTAAACATACTAACCATATACATGAAAGAATCACATAATACAACAAGAAACACATGACCCAAGCACAACTATATGAAAAGATTAAATATATTAAATAGAACAAAGTCTTACAAAAATAGAAAGATATAAGAGCCATACATCAACTTCAAAGAAGACTTGAAAACTGAAGAAGACTCTATTCTAAGCCTAACTCCATGTTGACATTTCTTAACGTCGTCACTAAGTTTTCTTAGCAATGAAGCCAGAAATATTTATTGGTAATCTTTAACGAATGCAGAGAGTCCGCAAGCGCATGGAGAATACCGTTGTAGCATTTCACCCGGAAGTATTCAGGGTATCGTTTTTGTTTTATCTCAAAGAAAGGCATATGATTGATCAGAGTAATTACCATATTTTTAGACATTGCATATTAGATTATGAGACAAAGTCCTCACAGGGGTAAGGATAAAGATAAATATGATAGTGGACACACAGATAGCATACTCAAGTTAGATAAATATTAGTTTAATGGAGAAAGACAAAGAAAGAGCTAAGTTCCTATGTTGCTTTTATATAATTACATAGTCTATAGTATATACTATTATATAGATACAATGATAATCCAAGACAATCAGATCATCACACACTGGGCATCCGGTTTTTCCCTGTATTTATAGTACGATTTCGGCCAAGAGCCTATTGCATAGCCGAACGTGAGGAATTTCAAAGGACAGATAGGGCTGTCACCACCTACTCTCTACCCCTAGCAATCCGTGGGCTATACGACAAATAATATATTCTATTGATCTAAGCACCACGCTTACATCTCTAGAACAATACTCATAATTCCTTAAGCGATGGATCAGAAAAGGAGTAATCATATTTAAGTAAATACTAAGCACATAGAAATGATCTAAGTCACACATTAGTCATGCATCATTATAACAACATAAATAAAGACTATAGTAAAAGCTTATGTCTAACATGGTAATATAGTATGACTATATTACTAATATACAAGCATAATAACCACACACATGAATGGATCATATAATCAAACAAGAAACACATGACCCAAACATAACTATATAAAAAGACTAAATATATTAAATAGAATAAAGTCTTACAAAAGGAGAAAGATACAAGAGCCATATCACAACTCTAAGGAAGACTTGGGAAGTGAAGAAGACTCTATTCTAAGCCTAACTCCACTAAAACTAAAGAGAGTCATGAAATGGTATAGAGAGTAATGCTTCTTGGTGTATCTTCAGGAGTGAGCCACACCCTTCCTTTTATAGTTGTTCAAAGGCGGTTCTGAGGTCAGTAACTCCCGCCCTAAAGAGGACAACCGCCTTTGGAGAGTCGGTGGGGAACCGACTGAGAAAGCTGGGCCTGAGTGGGCTGGCCCTCTGTTCGACCGAACACCCCTGTTCGGCAGAATAGGGGGTGGGCCCAGTGGGGTCCTGCCGTCTCGGGAGCCCTGCCAGGTGGGTCCCCTTTACTTCTCCACGGTTTAGGCCTTCTGTATGTCGGTTTGGTGTTGCAGGTGGGTCAGTTGATCCGTGGGAATCCGCGTTGGCGAACTCCGATTGGTCGATGTTGTGTTTCATCGCCACATTGGTGTGTTTTCTCCTCTCTTTTGATATTTCTCCTGCATGTCAGTGATTCTCCAAGCAATAATGGATATTTATTAATTCTAACTAAAATGCATGGTGGGAATATCCAATACTTCTTTATTTTGAGTAATGTTGATGACCGAAAATGGTATTTAACGACTGTCAACACTCCACTAAAGTAAGAGAGTAACTCGAAATATAAAGAGAGTGATGTCTCTTAGTTTGTCTTTTAGAGTGAAACCTCTCCCCTTTATTTATAGAGCTCAAAGTCGGTTCCTGAAGTCGGTAACCGTCGCCTAACCCATACAACCGCCTTTGGGAAGCCACCAGGAGCCAACACGTGGCGGCCTTGCGCGAGGAGGTCCACCCCCTGTTCGGCCAAACAAGGGGGGAGTCCCCACATGCCCTCCTTTCTCTATTACTCTGGTAAGTGAGCCCTCTTGTCCAATGACATCCTGAGGTCAGTTGTTGAGATAGTTTACTTCTATAAGTGGGCCATTCAATCCTTGTACTTTGCTGTGATTGGCTTGAAGTTCATTTTCATGGATCATGAGGCATTTCTTTACTCCGTTTGTGCATATTCCCTGCATGTAAGCATTTCTCCAAGCACAAGTGGAATATTATTATTTCTAACTAACATGAATGGTTGGAATATTGAATCCTCCTTTATACTAAGTAATATTAATGATCGAAAACAATAGTTAATGATCGTCAATAGTACCAAGACCATTAGGAGCTGAATTATACATCGTGACTTTAAAAGTCTCCCATGTATCCGACAATGAGCCAAGTAGCAACAACACTTGAATCTCATCTTCAAATGTAATTCCTATTGAAGAGAGTTGATTTATAATACCTTGGAAAGCACTAACATCATCAGCCACAAGAGTGCCCTCTTTGTACCTCAAACACATCAATTGTTTGATCAAGAACATCTTGTTTATACCTTCTTTTCGGGCATACAACTCCTCCAATTTCTATCATAAGGTGCGTGCATGTGTCTCATCACTGGTGTGGTTCAAAACATTATCATTAACCCATTGTCAAATGAACCTACAAGCTTGCTGATGAAGTACCTTCCACTCATCATTGGATTTATCATCCGGCTTCTCAGTGGCAAACACTAGCTTCCAATATTCTTTCACATAGAGAAGGTCCTTCATTTTACCCTCCAAGCTTGGTAATTAGTATCATTCAATGATATCATTTTGCTGGTATTTGCTTCCATCTTCAACACTAGGAAATCAGCAGCTAGACAATCTTGATACAAGCTGGAAACATCCTCAAATTCAGTCACGGCTCTGATACCACTTTGTTTGGAAAACCGAAAATCATCAACACCAATAATCCCTCATATTGTGCAAACAATGAGGAGAACATCAACCGATAGCCCTACACCAGAATCACAAACATAATGCACAATGACACAGCGATATACGTGGAAAACCTTTTCGGTGTGAGGAGTAAAAACTATGGGATCAACGGTCCACTCCAACTTCCACTCAATAACGGGTATAATAGAGTCTTCTTTAGAACCTCTAGAGTTTACAACAGCAGCAACAAGTTATAATTTTGGCCACAGTAGCAATGCTCACAACAACTAGAAGAGATAATATGATAGCAATTAGTAGAGATGACACATATTTTGTCCCCTTTGATAATCAGTTATTAACTCTCAAACTACAGTTCAACAGTGCATGAATTATTATAGGTAATTAGTTCCATGATTCCTCTGTATACTGACAAAAAATCAGCTCAATTCGACACCGTTTGACTACCCAAAAAATTCTTGGACCACAACTTCTCTGTTCTGAACTGTAGCAACTCGAACTGACAAAACACCTCATAAATCTGATGCTCCACTAAACCAATCCCCAAACCAAGCTAATGACCAGATCGAAGTTCTTTAAGTGAAGAATGAGCTCACCAAGTTTGAAGGCAATCCAACAACATTTGAGCCTCCAATCAACAGCTTGACGCCGGTAGGTTCGAAGCCACCAAATCTGGACAGATTCACCTCTCCTTCTTCTTCCTCTCTTTTCTCTTTGTTTTGTGCTGGTGTGTGTGTGCTATGGACAATCAGAATGTCCAGAATCTTCCCTCCATCATGAAGCTAGGGTTTCTTCTCACATATATATCAAATGTGAGACAATCTCCACTATTGATTTGGTTGAAATCAACGGACCACAATTTCTGAACTTGTGTGCTAAAAGTGTGACTTGTTGGACCTTATATTACATCCTCCATATGGAGGGACTGCCCAACACCTTCTTGCACCAGTTGGCCAACCCTAATGAAGCCTCTAAACAATACTTTGATGTTGTAGCGAGCACGAGTGTTGCCTAGCTGGTATGATTGTCTGCTGGAATATCATCAACAAGAAGGAACGAGACGGGGGTCTAGCCATATGTCTCCACGTTGGTGGTGTTGTCGGTAGTGAAGATGTCCGATATAGCCAACAATCGCATTAGATAGTTTCAAAAAAAAAAAAAACAATCGCATTAGACGATGAAGGTAAGGTTGTTTAGATGCACGGATGGATAGGGTGGAGATTAGGTCACGAACTGTGGTGGCACAACCAAGATGGTGGATAGCAGCGGGAATATCGAGCTCCACAGTGCACTTCAGTGCCAAGCATGGATGTGAGGTAGTAGAGGCTATGGCGCCATAGGTCTACGTGCGCTTTTAGCAGTTCAGCATCGATAGGAATAGCCATAGTCTGTGTTTGTGCTGCCATTGCTCTCTCCGTTCTTTCCCTTTGAGAGTGGATTTTCATGTTTTTAAGCCTCCTCGGCAGGGTTTAAATAGTGTGTGTTGCGTCAGAAAATAACAATTGATAGAGGGCGAGGACACTGAACATTTTATATTGAATTTGACTGGGTGTGGTGGCACTGCCAAGTGCGTTGCATCAGAAAATAACAATAGCATTCTGTGTGATTTCTTCTCACTTTGATCATTCTTACCACACAGTAAGTGTGAATTTCCATTAAAAATGTACTTTCAGACACCGCAAATATTGGTAGACGTACTACAGGAGGATTCCTTCGCTGGTGCGTTAGTTCTTAATAAAGCCGTATCTGCCATATGGAATAAACGCTATATTCAGAGAAAGAAACTATAATAATATATAAAAGTTAAAGCCATCTGTTGTAACATCAGTTTAAGCCAACTTTAATTTAAATTGTAATCGAAACTATCAATTATTGTTGCTGAGAGTAAATTAACTGAAATGTTTGCACTAATTAGAGGCAATTCGTGGAATCACTAATGTTAGTTTTGGTTATGTTTCACTGTTTCCTTTTCTACTTGGACGAGGTGATGGGGTGGGGCTTAGGCTCCCAAGTCTGTGACTGTGCTGCTGGAAATCGACATTGTGTAAGGTAATGTTCTCATGATAGATTGTGATTAATTTTACTGCTACGTCACCATTGTTGCTCAGAATGGTTGCAACAGATACCGATATAGGGATTTGTGTGATGCTCAAGTACTCGATTGTATTCTGATTTACTAAAACTAAGCTAATATTCAGTGATGATCAGTTTGATAAGAAACTTGGCAGAGAATCTTTAAGGACATGGGAGTTTCAGACTTTCACCACTCTTTTCAGCCATGATCAGTTTGTTGAGAAACATGGCAGAGATCCTCGAGGGAATGGGAGTTTTAATACTATTTTTCTTTCCAAACCATGTACCACAGGGCACAAGCCAATGTTCAGTAATGACCACTTGAAATGCTCTCGTCGGAGTGTTTTTGTTTTTCAGCTCAAGCAGTAAAAAAAAGTGGTCATAAACATTAATGTTATGAGAATCTCGTACTTAACATTTTACCCTATCCTTGTTGAAGTTAAGTTACAGTTTTAATTTCGTAAACATATATGTTGGTCCTAACTTCATGTCATATTTTTATTACTGATGATGTTTCCTTACCTCCTTCCTATGCTCCATAAATGATAGCTTTAATTTGCAGGGACTGAGCAGTTCACCAACGGAAGACAATAAGATTTTTTTTTCTTGCTTGATTTTTGTTATCATGAAAACTGCTCATAGACTGAGTTAATATGTGTGGAAGACCTAGATATCATGCTCTGAAACTTTGCAGTGGCTCATCGGTTCTGAAACTTCAAATATGTTGAGTTCCATAATTATGCAGCAAGGCAGACCTTCACACGATGGTGAGCTCCATTTGGTGACCTCAAGAACACAAATGTTGGATAATCCTAGGCTAGTTTTATTCCTTAAATTTGTTTAGATTAGTCAGTTGTTCAATTCCTGAAAGTGCTCTGGCCTAAGCATTGGAGAGCGTCCATTTTGTCTGCTTGACGTGCGCTAAGTTCGTGTGGGAGCGAGTCGTAGTGGAGTCCGAGTCGTGCGGCATGGAATGCCAATGGCGGCTCATAGGGAGTTTGAGTCGTGGGCAACCAAGCCCACATTGTACCGTTCACTTAAGCAGAAGAATAGAGTAAAAAACGTGGATTGGTTGGCCGCACAAAAATACTTGCGTATCCAGATGTTCTCGTGTGTGCTTCGAGTTCGTTCTCGGCTCCGGCGAGGCGAAGAACTGAGCTCCGTTTCTAACAAGTGGCATCAGAGCCGGTTGCGGACCGGGACTTGATTGTGGTGAGGTATCGTCGCTGGAATTGTGACCACGCGATCGACTACGCACTAATGAGCGGTGACGGGAAGAAGAAGCCTGCCGACACCTATGGGAATAGCGGTGGCCCAATCCAGCGGGTAGTTCGTGAGGTGAACGGCGGGATTAGCTACCTTGTCTTCACCAAGACCAACTATTCCGACTGGACACTCTTGATGAAGGTGAAGCACAAGGCGAGAGTGCTCTGGGCCGCGATTGAGAACGACGGCGCTGACTACCAGAAAGAAATGATGGCACTTGACACGCTCTACAATGCAGTTCCTCCAGAGATGGTGCCTTCAATTGCCAAATTGGAGCTCGCCAAAGAGGCTTGGGATGCGATCGCCACCATGAGGATTGGGGATGATCGAGTGAAGCAGTCGACGGCGCAACAATTGTGTTGAAAGTTTGATCTCGCCACTTTCGGCGAAGGAGAAACTCTGTAGGACTACGCTTTGCGTCTCAACGGGATGGCGGCGCACCTCACCACACCGGGAGATAAAGTGAATGATGCTGAAGTCGTAGCAAAGATTCTACGCAGTCTTCCACCTCGGTTTAAGAAACTCACAATTACGATCAAGACCCTCCTCGACATCTCGACCATGTCGGTCGCTGATCTCACGGGAAGGCTGAAGGAGGCCGAGGAGGCATTTGAGGAGGCACCGGGGTCAATGCAAGTTGAAGGAAATCTGTAGATGATCGAGCAAGGATGGGAGGCTTGGCAATGCCACTGTGACTCTGAGGGAATCGGTGGTAGTGGCGGATCTGGTGGAAGCGGCGGGTCAAAGAAGAATTCTGCGCGCGGATGCGGAGGGTGGGTGGGGGGGGGGATTGTTGGTATTTTTAATGAATACAAATGAGTCCGCAAGCGCATGGATATCACTATAGCACTTCACCTCTAGAGTATTTCAAGGGTATCGAATTCTCAGGAAATGTGTGTGCTAATCTTCTATTCTAGTTATCCAAGGACACCAAGATATATATGGCAATGGGTAGAGACGACTCTAACGGGTAAAAAGGTTCCTATTAAGATAAGTTAGCTTAAGTTGTTTGCGTTGGGCATCCGGTTTTCCCCTGCATCCACAGTGCGATTTCGGCCAAGAGCCTACTGCATAGCCGAATGTGGAGGATTTTAATGGACAGATAGAGCCATCACCACCTACTGCTTATCTCTAGCAATCCGTGGACTACACGATAAACAAAGACAATCTACAGCCTAGACACCACGTCTATGCTTTCGATTACTCCCTTAATCTCTACGTATGATGGGCCAAGACTAAGGTCTCTAATTTAATAGAGCGCTGAGTGAGCAAACAACTAAGTACTAAAACTTACTACGAAAGGAAAGCTAAATAACCAGAGAAGAATCACAAATACTTACTTAAAAAGGTAAGCATCCATTGAGGTACAAGTGCGGAGAAGGGGTTGAACAGGCCCGAACCTCCTCTTCTAGACTCCTCCTCACTCTCTCCCTATTTTCTAGACGCTTTGGCAGCATTGAGCCTTTCAAAAATGAAGTACTAGACTAATCTTGAAGTGTGTGAGAGTGAGGCTTTCCCTTCCTTTTATAGCACTAAATGGTGGTTCCAGGGTCGGTAACTCAGTCCTAAGGGGGGTAACCGACGTAGGAAAGGCAATGGAGAACCGACCTCAGAAGATGGGCCCAATGGGCTCAGCCCACCTTCGGGCGAACAGGGGGTGGGGCCCAGTGGGTCCTGCCTCTTCTAGGTCCCTAATGGGTGGCCCCTCTTCCCCTCTGACACCATGAGGTCTTTGGTTATGTTGGTTGTTTTCTGGAAGTGGGCCAATTGATCCCCGTGCTTGGTTGTGATTGGCCGGAAGTGTGCTTTTCTCCTTGATGATGTGGATTTTCCATTAATTCCATGGAGTAATTACTTGCAGCAAATACTTACCAATACTTGTGGAATTTATTAGTAAATAACTCCTACCACTATATTGGTTATTTTTTTATTGCTTTTATGCAGATAATTGATGGTCTATATTAGGTATTTAGTGACCGTCAACAAGGGGCTCTAGTGGTGCACCGTCGGCTTGGTGAGCCATCGCGTCAAACCAATGTTGGTACTGCAAGAAGACCGGGCACTGGGCTCGTGAGTGCCGCATGAAGAAGAAAGATGAGCAAGGTGAAAGGATCGAGTGACTTAGAGGGAGGGGGGGGGGGGGTGAATCGGGAACTCAAACTATGTACCTAATTTGCCAATTCCTAAAACCTTCCACTCAAACAACTCCTAAACAATTCTAGTGGTGATCATACTAACAAAAGGATAATCCTATGAAAGGAAATACATCCTATACATACTAGTAGATCACACACAAGGCACACAACTCCGACACAATCTAGTAATCAAAGATACGTGGAAGCACACAACAAGCTAGCAAAGGAGCCTACTCATGCAAAGCTATAAGATAAAGAACTAGAGCACACAAGCATGAGTAGTACGATACATACAAGGGTGATCAATCAAGCAAAAGAAACTCCTATACATGCTAGTGATCAAATGCGAAAGCTTAAACACTACTAGCAAGCAAGAAGCCTATTCATATCTACAAGTCAACTAGAGCAAGGTTAGCACACAAGCATGAATAGCACAAGATATAAATGCGAAAGGTAATGTATCAAAGTAAGGAGTAGAGTAAGAGATGGCTCATGATTTTTTTCTTAAGGTCTCAGAAGGATGGTGCCTTCACCTACTCCTTATTGGACCACTCCCGTCGGAGTACCGGTCCCTCCCGCCACCAAAAGGAGTTCTCGCACACGAGCCCGTAATCACTCCAGGAGTAAAGACATGGTTGCGTCACCGCTGCCACCAAGGCACAAGCTCGCCTCCCTTAAGAACTAGCCGGACTCCCTAAGCCGACACAGGCGCTCACTATCAATGCCCCTTTCAATGGCGGGCTAAAATCATGTACAAACGTGTGACGACCTTCAGAACAAATTGCGATAGGCTTGATCACCAACACCAAACCAGTCTAGGTATCACCATAGACCAAGAGTAAAAACCTAGATCACACCCTCAAGGATACCCTAGTGTTAGATGTGGATAGATGCTCTAGTTACTCTCACTAGCACTCTCAAGATATCTGATATCCTTTCCTAGTGCTTCTCTCTTTTCCCCTTGGCTTCCAATAGATGCTCCCAACAATTCCAATGGCCAAGAGAGGTCTTCAAGACTCCAACAATGAGTTTATATAAGCTTCCAACCTCAAACTAGCCATTGCTCCATGAAATCAGGTTTCTGGGTGAACTGACCGTATAGTCTAGTGACTCCTTGACCGGACCGTCCAGTCTCCATCTAGACGGCTCCACTAGAGTCGTTGCCTTCGTTGTTCCTGCTAAATCTGCACTCACCGGACCGTCCGGTCTCTTCGACTCCTGCTCATTCCAGAGAGCGTCCAAAACTTCTCCTCTCTGTTCTACTCCCCCATCCACACAGAGTAGACCGTCCGGTTTGTAGACCATACTATTCGGTCTCTATGGGCATTCGCGCGGACAGATTCCTTACAACAACTTCTCTCTAATCTTACTTCTCCTCTGATGACCGAACAGTCTGGTCTCTCTAGACCCTTTTACCTGGTCACTCTGTCCAGAAGCTGAAACTCCTCGTCCTCGCTTGACTTTGTTTTCCGGCTTCTTCCAATAGCTCCTTGGCTTCTGCACTATCACCTAGTGCCTGTGATTTACCTGAGCATCGATGCACATCACCAACTAGTGTGACCTAAAGAGGCATGACCAAGACCCCCTTGATAGTCAAGTTTTTCTTATGGATTCAAAGCCCTAACGACTAGACATAGCTTGTCCTTAGCCTTGATCCATCTCCATCGACTCTTGGACTCTGTCAAGCTCATCAAGCTCCACTCTTGTGGTCATTGTCATCAACCGCCAAGGCAACCATCAATGATCATTATAAGGTAGATAAGGTTTTCTACACGCACAACACTCGTGTAGACATTAGTCATATTTCATGTTTGTCATTCATCACCAAAACATCATACCTTGGGGTGACCTCAATGGTCATGAACCTTACAATCTCCCCCTTTTTGGTGATGGATGACAACCACTATTTATGATGATCTAAAATGAACGAGTCCCAAAAGAATAAGAAGGAAGAGACAAAGACTCGAACGAAAGCGAGGAACCAAGAGAAAAAGAAAGATTTGAAAATTACCTTGGTCCTTACCTTGGAAGTAGTCTCCCCCTTGAAATGTGCTAAGTGTTAAGGAAGAACTAACCAAATATGTAGTGCACTAGTCTTTGAGAGTTGAATCTTGTGCTCGTCATGGTGTCGTGCTAGTTGATCTTGTTGAGGTAGACACGGACCATAGACGTAGATGTTCATGTTGGTGTTGATGTTCATTGTTATTGTAGACATGCACCTTTGTTGTCCTTCTCCATATTGGTGTAGATGTTCATCTTGACATGATCTTTACCTGTACTCCAAGTGAACATGCACCATTGTCTTGATCAACTTCATTTGGTCATCTCTCCTTCATATGATCTTCATCCATCTTCTTGTGATCTTCTCCCCCTTTGTACTTTTCTCAATCTTAACTTGGCTTTTGGATCTTCAAGGTCTTCTCTCCTTTTTGGATCTTCATGTTCTGCTCCCTCTTTGTACTTTTCTCAATGTTGACTTGGCTTTTGGATCTTCAAGGTCTTCTCCCCTTTTTGGATCTTCATGTTCTTCTCCCCCTCTGTCACCTATCACCAAAAAGCCAAAACAAAACACAAGAAAACCAAGAAGCAAATAATGTGAGCAACAACAAACAAGAGTTAGAAAACTCCCCCTTTCATTGTGCTCCTCCTTGGCTATAATGGTGTTCCACCGTAGCTCCCTCTACACACATGACTCAACAAAATATTTTCTCAAGTATGCAATGGTTAGTCATTTGTGTGTTGGGAATGTATGAGTCACTTGTCTTTAAGCCGTGAGTATATTTAACCTCAGAGCTCGTTTGAACATGACTCAATAGGCATGAAGCACAAAGAGCACTATGTGATCATCTTGAGGGTCACATACTCACATTGTAAATAAGCAACTCCCCCTAGAAACATGCTTGGAAGCATGTAAGGTATCACGATGCAAAATGCATGAATGTAATGAGTGCAAATGAAAATGCAACAAGTATACAAATGCATGATGCAATGCTAAAAGAAAGAGAAAGGCTACAAACCGAAGTGCCAACGACGAGTTATTCCCTTCTCGAGCTTACTCACAGTGGACCATTCTTCAAAGCCTTGGGCACACCATGAATCACCTTCCCAAGCTTAACCCATGTCCATTGCTATCTCAAGGAGGTACAAAGTCGACCTACAAGAAGAAGAGAAACAAGCACAAAACAAAGGCACAAACAACAAAACAACCAAAAGAAAGCTATACATATTTACAAAGGACAAGCTTTGGGGTTACTCATGTGAAGTTTGAAAGGTCGAGAACATTGAGTTTTCCCCTTAGCTTGTTGAATGTCTTCTTGTTGAGAGGCTTGGTGAAGATATCCGCTAATTGTTCATGAGTCCGCACACTCACCAATTCAATGTCTTTCTTCTCAACATGGTCCCCTATGAATTGATGTTTGACTTGAATACGCTTTGCATGACCATGATCTCCTATTTTGAGAGCCAATTGATTGCCGCCTCACTACCACAATATAGTGTCGTTTGAGTGTAGTTGAGGCCATAATCCGAGAATGTTTGCCACATATAGAGAAGTTGGGCACAACATGCTCCCGTCGCCATGTAATCCGCTTCAGATGTGGATAGAGCCACCGAGTTTTGCTTCTTTGAGCTCCAAGATACAAGTGATCTTTCACAAAATTGGCAACCTCCCGATGTGCTCTTCCTATTCACTTTGCAACCCATGAAGTCCGAGTCTGAATATCCAGGTAACTCAAAACTTGTTCCTCTAGGCTACCATAATCCCATGGTAGGTGTGTACTTGAGGTATCTAAGTACCCTCTTCACAGCCTACAAGTGTGATTCCTTTGGATTTGCTTGGTAGCATGCACACAAGTGCACACTAAACATGATGTCCGGTATTGAGGCGGTGAGATAGAGCCAAGTACCAATCATTGATCTATAGAGCTTAGGGTTCACCGGTCTTCCATTGATATCATCATCCAAGGGTTTGCTTGTTGCCATAGATGTATGCAAAGGCTTGCAATTTTTCATGTTGAATCTCTTGAGAAGGTTTTGGTATTTCTTACGATCACAGATAAATCTGCAAGCACACGGATACCGTTGTACCACTTCACCTAAGAGTATTCCAAGGTATGGAATTCACAGGAAATGTGTGTGTCTAATCTTCTATCCTAATTCATCCAAGGACAACAAGAATAAGGTAGGAAGAGGGTAGAGAGGATTCCTATGGTAAAAGATCCTAAAATATGGTGGGTTCAGTCTATAACTGCTAACTTCGGGCACCAGCTTACCTCTGCATCCACAGGCGACTCCGGCCAACAGCTCTACAATGTACCCGAATGTGGAGGATTACTAAGGCCGGATAGGGCTGTCACCACCTATCGACTACCTCTGCAAACCGTGGGGCACACGGCAAACAAAGGTAACCTCTAGCCTAGACACCACGTCTACGCTATTAATTACTAACGATGTCTCGACATCACGCTTATTGAAGACTATGAAACTCTAAGTAACTGGAGTGATGATCCCGTAAGCAGCTAAGGAAAGAACTTACTTCAAAAAGGAAACTTAAATACCAAAGGAAGATCACAAATACTTATTAAGAAAGGAAAACATCCGCCGAGGTACAAGCATGGAGAAGGCGCCGACAAGCCCGGACCTCCTCCTAACTCTCCCTCACTCTCTCCCTATTATCTAAGCACTTTGGCAATGCTAAAGCCTTTTGAGTGGAGCACTAATCTCTTCTTCTTGTGTTGTGTGTAGAGTGAGGGCACTCCCCTCCTTATATAGGGCCCAAAGGCGATTCCTAGAGGTGGTAACTGCCGCCCTAAGCGGGGGTACCGGCGTAGGAAAGGCGGTGGCGAACCGCCACAAAAATATGGCCTCATTGAGCCCACTCCATCTTTGGCCGAACAGGCCTGTTCGACCGAACATGAGTGGGGCCCAAAGGCCCCCATTCTTCTCTGGCACACTGATTTGTGGGTCTCATTGTCAGCTAGGGGGCTTAGGTCGGTTCTTGAGGCGGTTTGGTCCCCATAGTAGGCCCATGAATCCGTGTACTCTACTCTGATTGGCTGGGAGTGTGTTTCCTCCCCTATTTATTTGTGTTTTTTCTTCACTCCGTGGATAAATCACCTGCGTACATATAATCACCAACACTAGTGGAAATTGGTAGTAATAAACTCCTACCACTATGTTGGTTATTCCTTTTATGTTATTTATGCAAGGATTGGACGGTCAGATTTAGCATTTAAGGACCGTCAACAGAAGGTCCTTGGTATTTTTCTTGATAGATGAAGTTTCCTTCCCTCAATTGCTTGACTTGAAAACCAAGTAACACATGCAACTCACCAATCATTGACATTTGGAATTCACTTGCCATCATTTTACGGAACTCTTCATTGTACTGCTCATTGGTTGATCCGTAGATGATATCATCCACATAGATTTGGCACATAAAGAGGTGCTTCCCAACATTCCTTATGAACAAGGTGCTATCAATACATCCAATTTTGAAGCCATTCTTGAGAAGAAAGTTCCTGGAATGTTCATACCATGCCCTTGGTGCTTGCTTGAGTCCATAGAAAGCTTTCTTCAACTTGTACACATGTCTTGGATGCTTAGGGTCCTCAAACCCTGGAGGTTGTTCCACATAGACCTTCTCATTGATCTCTCCATTCAAGAATGCACTCTTCACATCTATTTGATAGAGCTTGAAGCCATTATGGCCTGCATAGGCAAGTAAGATCCGAATTGCTTCATGTCGAGAGATAATCTCGATAGTGATTCTAGGTATGTGTATGAGTATGAAAGCCGATGGACACATGACACAGGGTTTATATAGGTTGGGGCCTCCCGAAGGATAACAACCCTACGTCCTGTATGGTGTTCTTGTATTTCTAGGGTTCGCACTAGGTTTTGATTCCCAATACGAGTTCTCATGATCTTTAAGGACCCCCTGCCCACCTTATATAACCAAAGAGCAGTGGTCTACATGGTAATCTATCATTTGGTTACACTTGATTCTATCTATACATTATATCTATTGACCTAACTTGTAGCCTACTCTAAACAAATATCCGAGTAGTTATCCTCTGGGCCTTAATCTCCAATGCTTCATAACCAAGCCTCCGGCCCACTCGGCCATATTGCCGAGTGGTTAAGTATCCCGTATATATATGTACCACAGTAGCCCCCAAGAACTTTCCAATTTTGAATACAAATCTTCAACTTATCTTGATACTTCTCAAAATTAAAAAGGCATATTCCATGAGCATAGCCCCCACCTCAGAAGGTATTGAGACTTTTCTTAAAATGCCTTGAGTTCAAAATTAACAATCTCAATCGTCCATCAGATTTTCTTATCCGATTATAGCCCCTAGTGATGTAGTTATTTAAAGAAAATAACTTCTGAAGTAACACTAAGAGGAAACCGCAGCCCCCAGGGTTGAAAATTATCATTTCCTCCGAATGATATGTCAAAAATTAAGAACCATAGCCCCCAAGACTGGTGCTACCACTCCCTCCGAGTGATTAGTAGAGCTTAATGCTAAGCAAGTGTACTGTAACCCCGAAGCTTAGAATCATTAGTCGTCCGAGTGATTTTAATGATAAATCACAAAAAAAAGGCATTATAGCCCCCAGTTATGGGACTTATCTGCTGTCCGAGTGATTTCAATATTAAATCACCAAGAATCTAAATTTCGGTACGCAATAAGTGCTATGAACAGTATCATCATATCGACGCGACATCCGTTTTTGCTTCTGGCCCCTCGCTTCTTTGCTAGATGTTGTTCTTCATCCTTGAAAATAGCTCCGTCTCCGAAAATTATTGTGCTCGTTTAGCACTCCTTCAATTCTGGGCGTCGTCGGCCTTATGTTCTGACTTGGGCAATACTGCGCCGATCGACGCAAGCTCTGTTCCTTCCTATTTTTGGTCTTTTTTTTTTATATTCCTGCATTGTTAGTCTATAGTATGTATATACACAGTTTTGCACGAATAAACAGACAATGCAAGAGCACACAAGAATTAAGCACACACTTTTCTATTTTTTTATTCGGGAGATTGTTTTTATCATAAGCAAGCAAATTTAAAAAGCACCGGGTTGCCCTCCCGGCCAGCACTAATTAACTAAATGAAATGGGTTGCCCTCCCATAAGCACTAAATAACTTCTTAATACTCCGATCATTGGGTTGCCTCCCAAGAGCGCTCTAGTTATTTAGAGGTCAAAGAGCTTGACCTCCCCGCAAACAATCAATCCTTAGTGTCGCGGTGCGGGATGTGAGGCCGCGACACTACAAGGTCATCTTATCTCCATGGTTCATATAGCTTGGACGACCTATCCATACATCCCCTCTAATTACTTTCGACGCCATGATGCCAGTATCTCTTCACTTCATCAATAGCATGACACTCTTCTCCCTTTGTGCGAAACATGAAAGAGTAGGGAGTCCCACTTATATCGAAGCTTATCTCACCACTCCCAACATCAATACTTGCCTTTGCTGTCCTCAAGAAGGGTCTACCTAAGATCAACAGGGTCCTTGTCCTCTTATCCATGTCAAGCACAATAAAATCAACAGGGACGATATGATCTCCAATTTGAACAGGCACATCCTCAGCAATTCCATCAGGGAAGCGTACCGATTGATCGGCTAACTCCAAACACATACCCGTAGGCTCTAATTCAGGCAAATTGAGATTTGTGAATATATGACGGGGCATAACACTTACGCTTGCTCCAAGATCGCACAAGCACCTATCAAATATCCTTGTTCCAATCATGCATTTGATGCTTGGTGATCCAGGGTCGGGTTTCTTCTCCAATGCAACATCATTGATTGTCGCCGTTAGTTCCTTAGTGACCTTCACAACCTCCTCAGAAACTAGAGACTTCTTGTTTTGCATCATGTCCTTAATGTACTTGGCATAGGTGGGAACTTTCATAGCGTCAACAAAAGGGACATTGATGTAAAGCTTCTTCATAATATCGACGAACCTTGCAAATAGCTCGTCGTGTTGTCGCGCTCTTTCTGTCTTCGTCAGTAGTTGAGTATGCAAAAACGAGGCAGGGCCATGCTCTTCTGTCTCCACGCCCATTTTTAGACCAGAGAGGTCATCATCCTTCTTGCGCCGATCGGCGCTTTTAGGGAGCCGATCGGCGCCTATAGGGTCGTTGCGCCGATTGGCGCCGGGTGCGTCGATCGGCGCGGGGCTTCTTTGCTCCCGTAGAGTGCTCTGGATCTTCTGTTTGTTTTCCTGATCGCGTAGCTATTGCCTTCAACTGTTCTACAGACATCGTATTGCCAGGAATAGGCCCCTTGTTGCCTTGAATGGCTTGCGATAGCTGTCCCATCTGTTGCTCCATAATCTTGGTATGCTTCAAAATCTGCTCGTTGGAGCTCCCAATTTCTATCACCTTGTCATTAATTCTCTCAATAACATGATCAATCTCCTTGAATTTTGCTTGATTGTCCTTGTTGATCTTCTCTTGAGCTTGGAAGAACTCGTGACATTGGAGACGAAGTGGGATAGAATTTTGCATGGACGAACTAGGAGAGAAAGAACTCCTTTGCTGCTGATATTCGGGCTTCCATCCACTATTCTTCATATATTCTAACATCTTCATCTCTTCAGGGCAATCTTTCTGCACATGACCAAATTCTCCACACTCACTACATGTGGAGCGTGATTCCTCCAACTTGAGTGTCTCTTCCTTAGGGATGTGAAGGTTATTGTCCAACCTCCTTTGAATAGCATCAAGGTGATCTATAATCAATTCTTCCTGAGTCTTCTCAATCACACTCTTCGCTACTCCTTTTGAAGGTTGCAAATTCCTTGAGCTTCTCTCACCATCTCATGATTGATATTCAACTAAAAACTTGATCAAATTCTTAGCTTCGGTGGGGGTTTTTGACATGAATGATCCTGTAGCTGAGGCGTCCAAATGTTGACGTGATAAAAGATTCAATCTTGTGTAGAACTTCTCAACAACTTCTCCAATCGTCAGACCATGATGAGGGCATGCATCCATATACTCATTGTATCTTTCCCATGCTCCTCCAATGCTCTCATCAATATTCTGCGTAAATCCAAGAATCTTATTTTTCAAAGCTTGAGTCTTACCAGGGGGGAAGTATTTGGCCAAGAATTCAGCTGCTAACATGTTCCACACCGTTTTTACTGTGTTTTCCAATCCATTGTACCATTGCTTGGGGTGTCCAACCAGAGAGAAGGGGAACAGCCGCACACGTGCTTGGTCTCCTGTCAATCCCGCTATCTTGAATGTACTACAAACCTCAAGGAAGTGTTGCAAGTGATGATTGGGATCTTCTGAACCTGTGAACGGTTGTTGCGCCACTATTCTAACATATCTCTCCAATTGATACGGAAGTTGATCTTGAGCTTCTTGGAAATCTGTCTTGACAATACTAGTTAATTGTGGCTTGATACGATTAGCCATAGGTACCTCTGCCATCTCCTCTTCTTCTAGCACTTGAACTGAGTCTTCTATTGTGAATAATACTCGAGGTGTTGCGCGGACTGCTTCTAAATCTCCAAGTGACTTGTTTCTCTTCTCTGCTGTTCTCTTCTTGTGTAAGAGTCTTTCTGGATCATCAGTGTAATTGGAGAGTTTGTTTGACTTAGGACCGTCCATACCTGTTAGTTTCACTTAACAGAATATATGTACTAGAGAGACAAGTAAAGCACAATGACTAAACACTAATACATCAAACAATGTTTAAAAACCTACTATGGTCCCCGGCAACGGCGCCAGAAAAAGGGAGCTTGTTGGTCGTATCTACGCACCCACTTATATACCGCAAGAGGACGGTGTACGATTGTAGCACTTTTTCCCTTGAGTTGAGTATTCCAAGGTTTATCGAATCCACTGGGACCTTAGGGATTTATTAAACAAAGTTAACAGTAAAAGATCTAGTCAAGGCTACTATCAAGGTCAGGTTGCATGAGGGGGAGACTGGCCAGCGCAAAGGTGCACCAGACAGTAAATCTATCGTTGCGCCGATCGGCGCAGGAGTCGAGCCGATCGGCACACTAGTGAAACTAAGTCAAAGTGCGCAAGATCTATTAAATCTGTGGTTGCGCCGATCGGCAGAGGAGTCGAGCCGATCAGCACACTAGTGAATCTAAGCCAAAGTTGTTGCGCCGATCGGCGCAGGAGTTGAGCCGATCGGCACACCAGTGAATCTAAGCCAAAGTGTTCCAGATCTTGTAAACCTATGCTGTTAAGTGAGTAGCCAGATATCTACTAGTGTGATAGCATCATAATGGGTAATTGCATGGATAGCATCATAATGGGTAATTACATGGATAGATGAAAACCTATAATGAGTAAGACCACCCTGCTTTCCGAGCGGCTCCCGATTTATCGCTACCGAGAGGAAACCCTTAATCGCGCGAGTATCTTACCCTACTCAACTATCCAATAGTGCTGCGCACGCTTAGTGCTGCCACCGCTAAACCACACTACTAGCATCATCAAGCAACCATAATCAATACAATGTCCGAATACTATCCTAATCACCATGATTAAGATAATATCTACTTACTTAGCCTAGAACTAAGCAATTGGAATAAGCACATGAATGATTATAGAATCAAGATAGACAAATCACCAAAACCATCATCAACATATTCAATCATCCTTGAGATACATAGAGTAAGATTCATCCCCGTTGAGATGGCCTACCTTGACGGATCAGCTCTTAACTCCAATGGTTCTTGAAACTCAACTAGAGATCTATTCTAACGGGGCAAGCTCCGGTGGCTCTACCTCATGGATCTGGTGTCCCTTCGTCGCCTCCTCCTCTGCGGTGAGGGTTTACAAGTATTTATAGGGGTTCTACTCGTAAAGGACTCGGTTTCTAGCAAATAAGGCGGTTGCGCCGATCGGCGCAAGCTGTGTCTTCTCTGATTTCTTCCCTGAGTCGGTTCCTCTGTCTTTCACAGCTGCCATGTGGGCCTTTTCCTTCAAGATAAAGTCTTGTACTACACGTTGAGATCTTGAAGTTCCATAAATCTTCTAGACAAATATCTTCAAGTGTCTTGCGCAGATAAAGTTCCATAAACATGTGGAATGGGCCTCGGTCACTTCTGTGGGCCAAAATACCCTTGCGCCGATCGGCTCATGGACTGCGCTGATCGGCGCACTGGGCTTTTTCAGTGCTTTTTGCCGGTTCTGGACTCCTGTCTTCTCCATCATCGCATTAATCACCAATTTTACCTGTTGTTGCAATAAAGCTCCAAAACAACGCATATACAAATATATAGACAATATCACAGGTAAATGGCCTAAATTAGTATCAATTATGCTCTAATTGGGGTAATATTCACATATAAAAGGGGCACTTGGGAAGTGCCAACAACAGGAGCTTGGAATTGAGGGTTTCCACAAGAAAGATCTTGGAGAGATGGAGGTCCTCTGTAATGGCCACCTTGTCTAAGCCTCTAGCTCTTCCCTTTGAGTTGTCCCCAAAAGTCACCTTCTCACTGTCTTCGTCTTCATCAATGTTGGTGAACATGGTTGGCTTCCCGATCATATGTTGGGTGCACCCACTATCAAGTATCCAATGGGTCCCTCCACTCTTGTAGTTGACCCTAGTAGTAGCCATAAGACAAGCACTAGAGGAAGAAGGGTTAGTATCCAAAGCATTCCTCAATTGACTTGCACTAACCTCATAATGTCGAACCAGGAGACCATCCTCATAATTAGGGATCCTTGCAATACCTTCTTCAAGTCTTCTCCTTATAGGATGGTTGCGAGCATGATATCTCCAATATCCATAACCATCCCCCATGTGCACACTGTTGAGGTCAATGTAGTAGTGGGGAGGGTCATGAAGTCCAGTGACGTGCTCAAACACGTGTTCCACTTGTGTGTGTAGCACAAGTATCATCTCCATTGCTCTCTCGATTGAGAGCTCATGCCTTCTGTTGACCACCTCTTCAAGTAAGAAACCTCTCTCAGGAATTATGATTTGCAGGAGGCACTTGTCAATCACCTCATGTGGTGGAATCCTCCGTAGACCTCGAAAGGAGTTTATCCTACACACAAGATCATAAATGCTCAAGAGAGTCTCACAAAGGTCATCATTCAGATTTCTCACAAATTCATCAAATTGAAAGAAGGTATCCTGTTGGTGAGCTTGATGAAGATGCCAATGTCGCTCTTACGATGGAGGAGGCAGAGGCGCCAGAGCCGTAGTGGTGAGATTGATCATTTCAAATGATCATGTGAGCATTATGGTCGACGCTCCTCTCACACCAATGCATGGTCCATCTGAAGTGCTTGGAGTAGAACTTTGAATCGCACTTGAGGTAGAGCTTGACGAAGCGCTTGATCAAGAGATTGGTGTAGGTCTTGATTCGAAGGGGTTGTAGAAGCTGTTGCAAGGCGATCTTGTAGAGGGATGAAAGAAGTTTGAGCTCGAACTACTTATTTCCCTTTGCTTGAAGATGCTTCATTGTTCACCTTGAATTTCTTCTTCCCCATCAAGCTTGCGGTCATCTCTTCATGCTTGAAGAGTAGCCCGATCACATCATCAACAGAAAGATTCTTGTCCATGATGAGATCAAGGGTGATGTAGAGGAGCTTGATGCTAGGGAGCAAGGTGAGGATCTTCTCGACAATCAATAACTTGGGAAGCTCAAAAGTAGTTGCTGCAATTCTGTCCATGATACCTCGCAAGGGAATAAGAGAGTCAAGTAAGTCCTCATTTTCATTGGGATTGCTGGGAGCATCTATTGGGAGCCAAAGGGCCAAGAGAGGAGTACTAGGAGGAGATATTGGATATCTTGAGAGTGCTAGTGAGAGTAACTTGAGCATTGATGCACATCTAAGGCTAGGGTGTACTTGAGGGTGTGATCTAGGTTGTTACTCTTGGTCTATGATGAGAGCTAGACCGGTTAGGTGTCGGTGATCGATCCTATCATGATTGGTTGCGAAGGTCGTCACACGTTTGTACACGATTTGAGCCCACCGGTGAAAGGGGCATCGCTAGTGAGCGCCCATGTCGGCTCGGGTAGTCCGGCAAGTTCTCGAGGGAGGCGAGCTTGTGCCTTAGTGGCAGCGGTGATGCGCACTGTGTCTTCACTCTGGGAGTGATTGCGGGCTCGTGGGCGAGAATTCCACATTGGTGGCGGGAGGGACCAGGACTCCGGCGAGAGTGGTCCAACGAGGATTAGGGGAAGGCGCCATCCTTCCGAGGCCGCGGGAAAAAAATCATGAGCCATCTCTTACTCTACTCCTTACTATGATGCTTTACTTTCCGTATTTACATACCGTGCTATTCATGCTTGTGTGCTTACCTTGCTCTAGTTGACTACCTAGTAGGCTTGCATGAATAGGCTTCCTTATTTGTTAGTAGTGCTTAGCTTTCATACTTGATCACTAGCATATATAGGAGTTGCTTTGGCTTGTTTGATCACCCTAGTATGTATCGTGCTACTCATGCTTGTGTGCCTTCCATGTGCTTGTTGATTTAGTAGCTTTGCATGAGTAGGCTCCTTTGCTAGCTTGTTGTGTGCTTTCACGTGTTATTTGATTACTAGCTTGCATAGGAGTTGTGTGCCTCGTGTGTGATCCACTAGTATGCTTAGGTTATCTTTCTTTTCATAGGATTATCTTATTCGTGTGATCACCACTAGAATTGTGTAGGAGTTGTTTGAGTGGTCCGTTTTAGTAGTTGGCAAAATAGGTACATAGTTGGAGTTCCTGATTCACCCCCTCTCGGTCACTCGATCCTTTCAAGTGGTCCATTACAGTGACAACAGGACAAAACACCGTATCACTGACCCCGCGGGAGTGATGGGGTGGAGAAACTTGATTATAATAGCTGAGATGGGACAAGATGGTGTTCGAATGCCCTGTTCCAAGCGCTACGTGACGGATCAACCACCAGCGAAGGGGGTCGAACACAACAGTAGTCAACAACCACTCCCTGCACCATCTTGGGTGCCGTATCAAGCGTGCGACTACAGTATCAAGGGGTCAAATCTCCCTACAAACCTACCGCTATCACCATCACCTCCCTACCCGACCAGAAGGAGCACGATGCCACAATGCAACTCGCCATGATGACAAGCCCTACAGTGATACTCAAGGACGCTTTGACAAACAGGCGTGACGGGGCGGTGCATGGCGCCATATTGATCACCCATGCTGCACCATACGGGTTATGCGGACCACGCCAGCTATAAAAACGAAGGAGTTCGACTCATCGACGGATAGCTCGGCACGCCTCAACACAGTGTGCAATGACGCAAGGGCCAGGACAGCGGGCCCATGAGAACTAAGACCATGTTTTCCTTGCACTATTTCGACAACTCTCTCTCTCTCTCTCTCTCTCTCTATGTGTGTGTGTGTGTGTGTGTGTGTAAAATAGGCCCGCCCCTTGGAGTATAAAAGGGAAGGCCCTTCTTCCTCCTAAGAACATCAAAGAAACACATCTCTCACACACACGCACATGCACATGCTCATCCCACAGAGACTTGGAGAACTCTCCTCTCTCACGACCTTTGTACACCCCAGTGTAAGTAACATGAGCAGCTACTCGAACTGGATGTAGGGGGATACCTCGAACCAGTATAATCCTTCCTGTCCTCTTGCATTTCCATCACCGAACTTAAGCACGCATCCCCAAAACAAATACTACTAGCTGGTGACCAAAACACCGACAAACACCGATGGCTCACCGGGGTGAACTATATATCCCAGCTAGCCATGAAAATTGTCAGTTTGGGGGCAACTTGATGACGGAGGCTACAAGATCTTGATTGAAGATGGCGATCTCCACATCTAGGAACCCAACGGACAGCTGCTGACCAAAGCCCTGCGTCCGTTGACACGCCTTTATGTCCTAAACACCAACATCAGAAGGCCGGTGTGCTTGGTAGCACAAGGGGAGAGCTAGGCATGGAAATGGCATGCAAGGTACGGGCACCTCAACTTCCGAGTACTCGTGAGGCTGGCACAGAACGAGATGGTGCGGGGACTGCCGCAAATTGATCGAGTCGATCAAGTGTGCGACAGTTGCCTTGCTGGCAAGCAGCGTCAACTGATGTTCCCAAGCAACGCAAGTATAGAGCCGAGCACCAACTAAAGCTGGTGCACGGTGATTTGTGTGGTCCCGTGACACCGATGATAGCAGGAGGGAAGAAACTATTCCTGCTACTCATCGATGATTTCAGTCAGTTCATGTGGCTGTCATTACTGGAGAGCAAGGACCAAGCCATAGCTGCGATCGAGAACTTCCAAATTGCAGCTAAAGATGAGATGAAGGAGAAGTTGGGGACCCTATGGACTGACCGTGGTGGAGAATTCACATCGAGAGCATTCAATGACTACTATGCTGAGTAGGGCATCCAACACCATCTCACCGCTTCTTACATGCCACAACAGAATGGTGTGGTGGAGCAACAAAATCAGACCGTGATGGGCATGAGAAGAAGCATGATGAAAGCCAAGTCCATGTCGGGCTGAATTATGAGCCGAGTGTGGATGGGAAGACTCTTTATGATGTATGGTACAGTCGCAAACCTGCAGTACATTTTTCCGCACATTTGGCTGCATCGCACATGTGAAGAAGATGGGTAGGCACCTATCCAAGCTTGATGACAGGAGCACACCCATGATCTTCGTGGGATATGAGCTAGGATCAAAAGCTTATCGACTCTACAATCCTGTCACGCATTGTGCTCACATCTCACGGGATGTGGTGTTTGAGGAGGACTGTGCCTGGGATTGGGGTGCAGAGAAAGGAGCAGGCCCCAATGATGACATCAAGCCATTCAACATCAAATACTTCACTGTCGCAGGGGGCGATGGTGATGATGAAACAGAAGATGCACCACCTGTGGTTGGCAAGATATCGCTAGTACAGTGGACGCCGACAAGTGCGGCGATGCCCACATCTAGGTGTGAGCCCGTACACCTTCTGTCAAACACTTGCATCCAATGGAGCTTAGGACACCTCAAGCGAGGAGCCTTGATCTCGATGCCAACCATGACGACATGCCTCTACGTTTTTGCTCTATCAAAGACCTGTTGCGGACAGGATCACCTCCTGGCCTTGCAGACCGTGTCATTCAGGAGGAGCAGTTGTTGGCGGTGGGTGATGAACCAGTGATAGCGGTGAAGGCAATGCTGACAGAGGAGTGGAGGAGAGCGATGGTTGAGGAGATGAACTCAATTGAGCAGAACCAGACGTGGTCGCTGACCACATTGTCGTCAGGACAACGCGCCATTGGAATGAAGTGGATGTTCAAGGTCAAGTGTGATGAACACGGAGAACTAGTGAAGCACAAGACCAGATTGGTGGCGAAGGGGTATGTGCAACACCATGGAATTGACTATGAGGAAGTGTTTGCGCCAGTGGAAAGGATGGAGTCAGTGCGAGTAGTGTTGGTTGTGGCAGCTAATCGAGGTTGGCTAGTGCATCATATGGATGTAAAGACAACGTTCTTGAATGGCGACCTGATGGAGGAAGTTTATGTGGAACAGCCACCTGGTTGCACAACTGCAGGACATGAGAAGAAAGTGCTAAAACTGCACAAAGCCTTGTATGATTTGAAGCAGGCGCCACAGGAGTGGAATGCCAAACTCGATGCCAGCCTAACATCGCTCAAGTTCAGTCAAAGTGAAAGTCAGCTACCACTATACATGAGTGGTGAGGCAGGGTGATGACTAATAGTGGGGATTTATGTTGATGACCTGATCATCACTGGGCAATCAGTCAAAGAAATTGGAGGCTTCAAGGTGGAGATGAAGAACTTGTTCCGAATGAGCAATTTAGGACTTCTCTCTTTCTATCTTGGGATTGAGGTTAAACAAGGGAATGGAGCAATCAAACTCTCACAGGCAGCATATGCAGGAAAGCTGCTTGAGAAGGCAGAAATGGGGAATTGCAACCCATGCTCAACTCCAATGGAGGTGCAGTTGAGGCTGCCCAAGAAAAGTGAAGCTGAGGCAATGGATTCAACCAGGTACCATAGTTTGATTGGGAGTTTGCGGTATCTGTTGCACACTCATCCAGAATTGGCATTTGTAGTTGGATACCTGAGTCGTTTCATGGAGGAACCGACCCAGGAGCATATGGCGGCCATGAAGCACCTGCTTTGCTATGTAGCAGGGACGATTGATTATGGAATCACATAAACCAGGAGCAACTCTGAACTGAGTCTTTTGGGATACTATGATAGTGACATGGGAGGAGATGTTGATGACAACAAGAGCATGATAGGAGTCATCTTTTTCCTTGGTGGGAAACCTATGAGCTGGCAATTACAGAAACAGAGGGTGGTGGTGATGTCCTCATGTGAAGCAGAGTATGTCACAGGAGCTGCAATGGCATGCCAAGCTGTATGGCTCAAATGGCTGGTTGATTCCGTTGTGGGAGGAGCATTGGTGGATGTGAACATGGGTTCCTGATCTTCCGAAAGGTTCTTGGTATGTTGATTTGGTTGGAGGCGACACACAAATCGATCCGGTTTCAGAACAACATATTCTAAACCCCGCAATCACAGCATGACGTCCCCTCTGGTTATCAACCGGTGTTACATGGTTGACCTCACTGAGAAGGCTAATCCCTGCCTTCAAATCAAGAACACAAGCAAGAACAAAGAAGAAAGAAACCAATTTGTAGATGAATGATTAAACTCATGAAGTTGGGGTCTCACAAACCGATGAATGGCGACACTATTTATGAACAGAATTGATCAAAGCAAAATCCGAACCCTAATAGTGTGGCAGCGGCTGTATATGAACACCCTAGGGTCGTGCAAGATCCTCTGGACGTGCCCCTAATTGGGCTCAACTGGATACGAAGCCCAAAGGCCAAAAATAGGCAACACAACACCGACACAGATTCTAAAAACTCTCTTGTTTCGACGATTCCCGATGACTCCGGATGAATTTTGACATGAGACTGGTGGAATTGGAAAGACTTATCCTTAGTTTTCCGTGTATATGTAGAACATACAAATCCGAGTCCGTATGCATCCTGGACATCCATTTTAGTGCAGACTGGTTCTGGGCCCCAAAGTTGACTCGAAGTCGGTTTTGATTGGGCCTCCACGTTGGCTTCCAAGTCCTTGCTGGTCCTCCATGTTTCCTAGTCCTTCTCCCATCATATCCTGGTCCTCTCTATGGTTTCTAATCATAATATAATCATTAGGTAGCAAACCATTCTCAAAAGTAGCATAGAACGAAGAACGTAGGAACGAGCTTACCTCTAAATTTAGTCGTCGTGCATGAGCTCTCGTGATTGGACCCTACAAGTCCAGAATTGAAGGAGTGTTGTATGTATCCATAGGAGCGATGTCCTCATCATCCTCCCCCTCTTGAAATAGAGTCATCCTCGACTCATGCTTATCCTCTTCTTCCAAGTATGGTTTTAAATCTGAAATGTTAAAAGTAGGACTAACACGTGGTTATGGATAGGGAAATTTTTTTTGTGGTTTCCTGTGGATGATAGGAATAACACGAAAATGAAACTAAAGGATATTGCGAAGCTGATAGTGCACCTGAAGCTCTGATTACCACTTGATGTGAACAAGGGTCCCTGATCTTCCGAAAGGTTCTTGGTACGTTGATTTTGTCGGAGGCGACACACAAGTCGATCCGGCTTTAGAACAGCACGTTCTAAACCCCGCAATCACAGCACAATGTCCCCTCTGGTTATCAACCGGTGTTGCACAGTTGACCTCGCCAAGAAGGCTAATCCCTGCCTGCGAATCAAAAACACAAGCAAGAGCGAAGAAGAAAGCAACCAATTTGTAGATGATTGATTAAACTCACGAAGTTGGGGTCTCACAAATCGATGAATAGTGACACTGTTTATGAACAGAATTGATCTAAGCAAAACCTGAACCCTAATGGTGCAGCGGCGGCTATATACGAAGACACTAGGGTCGTGCAAGACCCTCGGGACGTGCCCCTAATTGGGCTCAACGGGATACAAAGACTAAAGGACAGAAACAGGCAACACAACACTGACACGGATTCTAGACCCTCTCTTGTTTTGATGATTCCCGATGACTCCTGTTGCATTTTTACATTAGGTCAGAGGCATTGGAAAGGACTTCTCCTTAGTGTTCCGCGCATATGTAGAACGTCCAAATACGAGTCTGTATGCATCCTGAGCGTCCGTTTTAGTACAGATTGGTCTTAGCCCCCGAAACAGACTCGAAGTCGGTTTTGATTGGGCCTCCACCTTGGCTTCGAAGTCCTTGCTAGTCCTCCACGTTATCAAGTACTTCTCAAATCATCTCCTGCTTCTCTCCATGATTCCTAATCAGAATATAATTATTAGGTAGCAAACCATTCTTAAAAGTAACATATAACGAAGAACATAGGAACGAGCTCACCTCTAAATTTAGTCATCGTGCACGAGCTCTAGTGATTGGACCCTGCAAGTCCAGAATTGGAGGAGTGTTGTGTGTATCCTTACGAGCGATGTCCTCATCATCCTCCTCCTCTTCAAATGGAGTCGTCCTCGACTCAAGTTTATCCTCTTCTCCCGAGTATTGATTCAAATCTGAAATATTAAAAATAGGACCAACACGTGGTTATGGGCAAGGAAATTTTTTTTTGTGGTTCTCTGTGGACGATAGAAATAACATGAAAACAAAACTAAATGATATTGCAAACCTAATGATGCACCTGAAGCTCTGATTACCACTTGATGTGAACAAGGGTTCTCAATCTTCCAAAAGGTTCTTGGTACGTTGATTTGGTTGAAGGCAACACACAAATCGATCCAGCTTCAGAACAGCATGTTCTAAACCCCGCAATCACAGCACGACGTCCCCTCTGGTTATCAACTGGTGTTGCATGGTTGACCTCACCGAGAAGGCTAATACCTGCCTGCGAACCAAGAACACAAGCAAGAATGAAGAAGAAAGCAACCAATTTGCCGATGAAAGATTAAACTCATAAAGTTGGGGTCTCACAAACTAATGAACAGCGATACTATTTATGAACAGAAATGATCTAAGCAAAACCCAAACCCTAATGGTGCAACGGTGGCTGTATATGAAGACCCTAGGGTCATGCAAGACCCTCTGAATGCGCCCCTAATTGGGCTCAACTGGATACAAAGCTCAAAGACCAAAAACAGGCAACACAGCACCGACACAAATTCTGGACCCTGTTTTGTTTCGACGATTCCCGATGACTCCGGTTGACTTTTGACATTAGGCCGGTGGCACTGGAAAGTACTTCTCCTTAGGTTTCCGTGCATATGTAGAACGTCCAAATATGAGTCTGTATGCGTCCTGAGCGTCTGTTTTAGTGCAGACTAGTCCTAGGCCCCGAAACAGACTGGAAGTCGGTTTTGATTGGGCCTCCAACTTGGCTTCAAAGTCCTTGCTTGTCCTCCACGTTCCCAAGTCCTTCTCCCATCATCTTCTAGTCCACTCTATGGTTCCTAATCATAATATAATCATTAGATAGGAAACTATTCTCAAAAGTAACATATAATAAAGAACATAGGAACAAGCTCACCTCTAAATTTAGTCGTCGTGTACGAGCTCTAGTCATTAGACCCTGCAAGTGCAAAATTAGAGGAATGTTGTGTGTATCCATAGGAGCAATTTCCTCATCATCCTTCCCCTCTTGAAATAGAGTCGTACTCGACTGAAGCTTATCCTCTTCTCCTAAGTATGGTTTCAAATCTAAAATGTTAAAAGTAGGACTAACACGTGGTTATGGGTAGGGAAATTTTTTTTTGTGGTTTTCTGTGGATGATAGGAATAACACAAAAATGAAACTAAAGGATATTGTGAACCTGACGGTGCACCTAAAACTCTGATTATCACTTGATGTGAACAAGGGTTCCTGATCTTCTTAAAGGTTCTTGGTACGTTGATTTGGTCGGAGGTGACACACAAATCGATCCGGCTTCAGAACAACATGTTCTAAACCCCGCAATCGCAGCACGATGTCCCCTCTAGTTATCAACCGGTGTTGCACGGTTGACCTCACCGAGAAGGCTAATCCCTGCCTGCGAACCAAGAACATAAGCAAGAACAAAGAAGAAAGCAACCAATTTGCAGATGAATGATTAAGCTGACAAAGTTGGGGTCTCACAAACCAATGAATGACAACACTGTTTATGAACAAAATTGATCTAAGCAAAACCTGAACCCTAATGGTGCGGTGGCTGCTGTATATGAAGACCCTAGGGTCGTCCAAGGCTCTCTGGATGCGCCTCTAATTGGGCTCAACTAGATACAAAGCAGGCAACACAGCACTAACATAGATTCTGGACCCTCTTTTGTTTTGATGATTCCTGATGACTCCTGTTGAATTTTGATATTAGGGTGGGGGCATTGGAAAGGAATTCTCCTTAGCTTTCCGTGCATATGTAGAACATCTAAATACGAGTCCGTATGCATCTTGAGCATCCGTTTTAATGCAGACTGGTCCTGGGCCCCGAAACAGACTCGAAGTCAGTTTTGATTGGGCCTCCACCTTGGCTTCCAAGTCCTTACTGGTCCTCTCCATGGTTCCTAATCATAATATAATCATTAGATAGCAAACTATTCTCAAAAGTAACATATAACCAAGAACGTAGGAACGAGCTCACCTCTAAATTTACTCGTCATGCATGAGCTCTAGTCATTGGACCCTACAAGTCCAGAATTAGAGGAGTGTTATGTGTATCTATAGGAGCGATGTCCTCATCATCGGTGCAGCCTAAATTGAAGATGGACAACATGTCGACAATAGCACTGAGCAAGAACCCCGTTCTTCACGATAAGAGTAAGCACATCAAGCCCAAATTTCATTTTATCTGTGTCTGCGTCGTGAGCGGGGAAATCAGCTTGGATCATGTGAGCTCTTGAAAGGATCAAGTGACCGAGAGGGGGGGGGGATGAATCGGAAACTCAAACTATGTACCTAATTTGTCAATTACTAAAACCGACCACTCAAACAACTCCTACACAATTCTAGTGGTGATCGACAACCTAAGCATACTAGTGGATCACACACGAAGCACAATACATACTAGGGTGATCGATCAAGCCAAAGCAACTCCTATACATGATAGTTATCAAGTGAAAGCTAAGCACAACTAGCAAGTAAAGAAGCCTATTCATATAAGTCTACAAGTTAAGCACACAAGCATGAATAGCACGATATGTAAGTGCGAAAGGTCAAGGCATCAAAGTAAGGAATAGAGTAAGAGATGGCTCATGATTTTTTCTGAGGTCTCGGAAGGATGGTGCCTTCTCCTACTCCTCGTTGGACCACTCCCGCCGGAGTTCCGGTCCCTCCCGCCACCAATGTGGAGTTCTTGCCCACGAGCCCGCAATCACTCCCAGAGTGAAGACACAGTGTGCGTCACCGCTGCCATCAAGGCAAAACCTCGCCCCCTCAAGAACTTGCCGGACTCCCCGAGCCGACACGGACATTCACTAGCAATGCCCCTTTCACCGGCGGGCTCAAACCGTGTACAAACGTATGACGGCCTTCACAACCGATCATGATAGGCTCGATCACCGACACCTAACTGGTCTAGCTCTCACCATAGACCAAGAGTAACAACCTAGATCACACCCTCAATGACACCCTAGCCTTAGATGTGCATCAATGCTCAAGTTACTCTCACTAGCACTCTCAAGATATGCAATATCTCTTCCTAGTGCTCTCCTCTTTTTCTCTTAGCTCTCACCAAATGCTACAAGCAATTCCACTGGCCAAGAGAGGTCTTCAAGACCCCAGCAACAAAGCTATATAGGCTTCCAACCTCCAACTAGTCGTTGCTCCATGAAATCCACTTTCTGGACCCGAATGATAGGACTGTCCGGTCACTGCCAGAACGGACCGTCCGGTCTCTCTGGAACGGCTCCCAGAGCTGTTGGCTGCTCTGTCCAGACTGAACTCCTGTACTGACTGGACCGTCCGGTTAGTTTCTCCCTCCAATCCGGAAACTTTCTTAGCGCTACTTCTTCTCTATCCTGTGTGGAGGCACACAAACCGGACCGTCCTGTCCGTAGATCGGACCGTCTGGTCACTACAGCTCCCAGCACAGATAGATTCCTCGGTGCCCGCTGTAAGTCCCAGACAAATCTTCTTAGTGACCGTACATTCCAGTCACCACTAACCCCTCTGTCCGGTCACTACGTCCAGAAGCTAAAACTCCTCGTCCTTGCTTGACTTTGTTTCCCAGCTTCTCCGAACAGCTCCTTGGCTTCTCCACTGTTACCTAGTGCTTATGATTTCACTGAGCATCCATGCACATCACCAACTAGTCTGACCAAAGTGATATGACCTAGACCCCCTTGATAGTCCGGTTTTTCCTATGGACTCAAAGCTCTAACAACTAGACAAGTATTTACAACACTTGCTCCAAAGCTTGTCCTTAGCTTTGATCCATCTCCATCAACCCTTGGACTCCATCAAGCTCACAAGCCTCAATGCTTGTGGTCATCGTCATCCATCGCCAAGGCCGCCGTCAACAATCACCATATAGTAGAAAAGGTTTCCTACACGAACAACACTCGTGTAGACATTAATCATATTTCATGTTTGTCATTCATTATCAAAACATTTATACCTTGGGGTGACCTCAATGGTCATGATGCTTACAGCTCTAAAGATCAACTCGCTGATATTCCGACCAAGTCTCTCGGGAGAATTAAATTTTAAGAACTCCGTGAGAGAATTGGAGTCACTAAGATGGAATGAATCAAGCCAGAATTAGGAGGAGATTGTTGGATAATCCTAGGCTAGTTTCATTCCTTCAATTTGTTTAGATTAGTTAGTTGTTCAATTCCTGAAAGTGCTCCTGTCTAAGCGTTGGAGAGCGTTTGTTTTGTTTACTCGACGTGCGCTGAGTTCGTGCGGGAGCGAGTCGTAGTGGAGTCCGAGTCATGCGGCATGGAACGCCAATGGCGGATCGTGGGGAGTCTGAGTCATGGGCAACCAAGCCCACATTGTACCTTTCACTTAAGCAGAAGAATAGAATAAAAAACGCGGTTCGGTTGGCCGCACAAAAATACTTGCGTATCCAGGTGTTCTCGCGTGTGTTTCGGGTTCGTTCTTGGCTCTGGCGAGTATCCGGCGAGGCGAATAACTGACCTCCGTTTCTAACAACAAAAAGTTGCTAGAGCTGGTATACTTCAAGTCAAAGCGAGTTCTTTGTTCAGCGTGCCAACATATGAGTTATTTGCTAATTGGTGACTCAGTATTGGTTTAAATTTGTCTCTTGCTATTTCAAGCATAGTTTTGTGAACTGTAAATAGATGGGTCGAGTGTTACCCTCCACATCTAACCATCAGTGAATGGAAGAAATTGCTAATCAAGGTGTTGATTTGCTTATACTCAGTATTAGTCCGCTTCCTTTCATGTATGTTTTCAACTATTTATTCGTATTTCATATTAACATTGCTACCCAACAATATGCTTTAATCTTACATTTATACTGTAATTTATCAGTAAGGCTCTTTTCATCGAGAATGAAAAACTTTTGCGGATGATGCTGGAAGAACAGACACCTTCTGATCTGAGTTGTTAACAATACATTTTATTGTACTTCTAGAAGAGGGGAGTTTATATAGATATTTTTGCCAGATATCTTTGGAATATTTTTTTTTTGGTAGCGTAGAGGAAGTTCGGTTGTGCCATACTCAATGAAAATTAATTTTCATGCATATCGTAATCATATACATTTTTGTCAGTATATGCTATTTGTCTGGTGTACAACTTGGCAGATTTTCAGATGAACATTTTATAGGTACTCTATACTTCTTGCTTGGTCACATGTGGGATGTCCACTGCATTTACGTTGCTACGGACTTAAAAAACAAACTTGTTCCCATATATGAAACATGCCTAAACTTTTCAACTCCTTTCTCTCACATGCTCTCCGAAGCACCTCAGTCGTCCACCTTCGCTAAATCTTTTTCGCTAGGAGCCCACATCTGCCCCGTCCCCATTTAATATGGCATTGTTATAGGTATAACTTACTTCTTCACATACTCTCCCTTGACGGTTGTAAAGTAATGTAAATAACATTGTCATAAAACAAATCATTCTAACAAAAAGCTTATATCTTAACAGCCATGTAAGCACAAAAATCACTAAAATCAGACTTTGTATGAAAAAGAACAAGAATTACAAGTTCTCGCTGTGTTTTTTTAAAAAAAAATTGGTCCTATATATTTGGTAAGAAAGGAACGCCCAGGTCTTCCGAGGAGAATAACTCCTTCCATATCACATTCTCTGTGCTTCTTCTGCGCTGACATTGATCTGTGGGGCTAGAAATGTCGTTTGGATCATCCCATCAGATCGTGCTACTATCTTACTGGACCAATAGATTTCTAAATGTAATATCTTGATGTTAATCCTTTCACTTTCCTTTTCCTTTTTCCCTTACGTTATCTCCCTTTGCATTCCAATTAGCTTATGTCTTGTCTGCTGGGGATCAGAAGCCAAGCGTGACAAATAATGTGAGTAATCAATGGATTGCAACCAGAAAAGCCAGAGGCATCAATGTAAGTACACGAAGATGAAGCAGTAGATGTTTTGCAAGCAATACCCAGACCTCGTAGACACAGTGCAATAGACCTCGCACACGCGTTCGCTTGATGGCAACCGCTTCGCCGTAGCTGAGATTACTCGCCGTCCTTCGACGTATGCGTTCTCTACAACGTCCCTCCTTTGTGTCTGTGTGCTGCCACTGAAGTTCTTTCGCCACCATCAAAACCATACCCTCCTTGTTGCTGCCTATTTTTCCTCGATGGGTGTTGAAACTGTTCTCTAAGACTCTTGTAAGAGATAGAATAGATGTGTATAATGGTTGTGATATGTTGCATTGAGCCTCTCCGCCAGTATCTATATGAGAGTATAAGACTTGAAGAGAAAACCAGATACATATCAAAGTCCTAGTTACATAATCCAAACTATCAAATATACTCTAACATCCTCCCGTAGTAACAGCGGGAGCACCGCAGACGGTGAGACTATAGAAGAAGCCAAAGGTAGAAGCTGACGGACTAACATCCCCCGCAGTTGAAAGGTCGAGGTGCGGATGTTGTGACTGGAAAGAAAACCGACTGAGTACCTCATGCAGATGATAGCCCTTAGTGCCGAAGGAGCCGAAGTTGAGGTGGACGTGGTCGTAGCTGTGGAGAAGGGCGCTGTTCCAAAATCATCATGGCGAGCAGATGGATGCACAAAAAATCAGCTATGTCCTGCTGAGAAGAACTCACTGGATGACTTGCTGATCACGCGATAGCGAGGGTGACGGGGCGCTCGGACGTATCAACAAGCTGCAACCTATTTCAACCCATCTGCGATGGCGGCATCCTGGAGGTTGACGGACAGCGCTGACTCGGACCGTTAGCAAGCTTGACGACGAGGATCGAGAATGTGAGGCACCACCATCAAGATAGACGACAGTTTTGATAAAGATGGCTTGACCACGAGTGTTGCAGTTTGCAGCTTGAAGAGCTCACAACAGCATCCTCTGTTGAACCATAAGTGAATTGTCCACCCTTCCCCATCAGCTTAAGCTTTTGGATGTAACTGGTTGGTACATAGTAGCTTAACATGATATCAGCCCAGAGGTCTTGAGTTCAAGTCCTGGCGACCGTATTTTCTGCTATGCCGCTCCTATTTCCATGTTTGTGCCTCGAGAGATCTGCACATGAGGGGGGGGGGGGTGTTGAGCCATAAGTGAATTGTCCACCCTTCTCCATAAGTTTAGGCTTTTGGATGCATCTGGTCAGTGCATAGTAGCTTAACATCTTCGTTCTTCGAGAGTGTCAACGAATGGCAGGGCGATGTAATCTCAATCAGTAATCGAGTGAAAAAGAAAATTACTAGCAGCAGCAATCTAGAAGCACTCCGTGAAGAACGTCGGGTATCCATAGCATTGTCTCCGTCAAATTGGGATTTGGAGGCCAGTGCACTTGGGATCTCATCAAGGCAGCACCCGCTGCATGGACTGGCGATCTCCTGGCTCGGGGTGGAGCAGGCCAACCCAACCGCCTGGTGGTGTGGCTCCCCGCGATGCATCACGATGCATGGAGCCTACGATCTATCTGAGAGTGTTGCGTCTGACGCTCGTTTCAAGTGCAGCCTGATGACACGGTGGCTGTGGCAAGATCCACGTGAAGACCATGGAGTCGTGGCTGATGGCAACAACTCGACGGTGTAGAGGTTTTCGATCTACACTGCTTGATGAATATGACGACCAGATCAATTTGATCCGTTGTGAAACAGGGGTGCTGCCCTCGACGGAGATTAGATAGATCTATCTCCCCGGGGCTGGCGGCAGCGGAAGACTATGTTTAAGAACGAGTAACCCAAACTCGTGATATCATGTAAGAGATAGAATGGATGCGTATAATGGTTGTGATATGTTATATTGAGTCTCTCAGCTGGTATATATGAGAGTACAAGATTTAGAGGGCAAGACATCTTCGAGGATACATATGGAACTTCTAGATACATAATCTAAACTACTAAATATACTCTAACACAAATGACCAACTGTCATTCACGAAGAACAAGCTGCACAGATGCTGCTATTCGCAAGGCCACCAAGATCAAGACGTTGTGGAGAAAGCTGTTGCGCGGCCTCGCCATAAGGCAACAGAAGAACACGACTGTGAGCTATCCACTCGTAAATTTACTGTGATCGATGAAAATCCTAGATGCATGTGGAGGCAGCGACACGTCACAGACTCACAGTGCATGAGCGAGGCCAGGGGGATTAGAGCAAATCTAGTGGGCTGATCAAATAAGCCTCTAAATCCTTTTTAGTCACTCATACATAAAAAATCAATTCCAACCTCTCCTTCTCTCGGTGGCTATTTTGAGGAGGCCACCAAATTTCCCCCCAAACTCCCTAAAAATAGTACCCCACTACCCCCCCCAAATGCGGGCCCTACCATTTATTTTTCTTTCCTTTCCTCACCTCCTCCCCCAACGCATGGAATTGGGCAGCTTCCACCGCCGCGCCTCCGGCCAGTGTCTGTCACCGGCGCTAGAGCTCCTCCAGCGCCGCCTGCTGCTGGAGCAGCGACGGGTTGCCCTTCGGCATCTTGCCTAGCACCTCCTGGATCAGCTCCAGCGGTGTCCGACCCTGCCCGTTGGGCGCGTCCGGGTCAGCCCCGAGCTCTAGCAGGGCCCGCACGGCTGCAGCCCGGACGTACCCCACGCAATGTGCAACAGCGTGATCCCGCCTTCGGCCCGATCCTTGCAGCCCACGATGGCCCAGGCCACGGCCAGCGAACCTTGCATGGCCGGCTCACGCCGCAGTGCCTCGTCCGCGAGCAAGAGAGGGAGAGGCCAGAGGCGACGGCCCGAGCTGGAGTGGGAGGGGCGGCGACGCGCGCAAGGGAGGGAAGAGGTGGTGGCGTGTGCAGGGGAGGGAGGCAGTGGTGTGAGCAGCAGACAGAGCCATCGGCCCCTAGGAGATCTACGGGAGAAGATGTCACTCGCTAGGGGAGGAGGAAGGAGCTGGTGGGGCCAACTATCTGGGATAGGGACTTTGTTTAGTCATTTGGGCTGAAGAACAAAATAATTTTAGGCCTCTAAACAATGAAAGTTGGCCCTCAAAATAATATGGAAGAAGTCCTATTTTCCTCCCTCAACTATTGAGGGAGTTGCAGATTATGCCTCCAATTACAAAGCCGGGTAGCCCAACTCCCTAAACTCTATGGTTTGGTGCAAGTTTCCTCCCTGGGCGGTATTTTGAGCGGTTTTAGCGGACTCAGCGCTACCGGGCTCACTTGTTAGGTTCCACATAGGCAATGGGCACCCGCTCCTCCAGCTACTCCCATAGCTGTCGATGTCGGAAACATGTCATGATCCAGGCGGGGGAGCCCAGCTCCGTAGCATCAGCTGCGAGCACTGCTCCTCCGGCTACTCCGACTACCAAGCCTTAGGAGGCGCTAGCAAGGATAAGGGGAGGCGACTGTGGCAGGCTAAAGTGGGCAGGCCGGTGGAGCTCAGGAGGGGCCTCGTGGGTCACAGCCAAGGCGACGGAGGAGATGAAAGGGGTCGGCCATGGATCGGCGTGGAACTACTAGGAGATGGGCGTGAGCATGGCAGAGGAAAGGGGTCGGCACCTTGCAGCGGCGAATAGGTCTCAACATCTCGGATTTAGGCAGAAACAAGTGGGTCGACGGGTGGAGAGGCAGCAATATCTATGGGGACGGCGGCGGATTGGCCGGATTCGACACGTGCGGTGTTCGTTGGGCGTGGGTAACCCCTCCATGGGCGACCCGCTTGTGGAGCTCGGGAGGGGCCTCGCGGCCAAGGCGGCGGAGGTGATGAAGCTCGCTGGCGCTTGTCGGGGTTCTGATTGGGGAAGGGCATGGTGGCTCGCGGGACGTAGGGGAGGAGCGACAGGGACAAGGAGCGTGACCGTGTGAAGCCAATGGTGGAGGAGGTGGAGAGGCGCAGGGTCGTCAAGGACTCGAGATCGGGAAGAAACAGGAGGAGGAGGAAGAAGAAAGTGCCTACATGGCAACTGACAGGTGGGCCCCACCATGATGTGATGAGGACATCACTCCTATGGATACACACAACACTCCTCCAATTCTGGACTTGCAATGTCCAATGACTAGAGATTGTACACGACGAATAAATTTAGAAATGAGCTCGTTCCTACATTCTTTGTTATATGTTACTTTGAGAATGATTTGCTACCTAATGATTATATTATAATTAGGAACAATGGAGAGGACCAAGAGATGATAGGAGAAGGACTTGGGAACATGGAGGACCAGTAAGAACTTGGAAGCCAAGGTGAAGGCCCAATAAAAACCGACTTCGAGTCTGTTTCGGGGCCCAGGACCAGTCTGCACTAAAACGGACGCCCAGGACGCTTACGGACTCAAATTTGGATGTTCTACATATGCACGGAAAGATAAGGAGAATACCTTTCCAATGCAGCCGGCATCATGTCAAAATTCATCCGGAGTCATCAGGAATCGTCGAAACAAGAGAGGATTCACAATCTATGTCGGTGCTGTGTTGTCTATTTTTGGCCTTTGGGCTTTGTATCCAGTTGAGCCCAATTAGGAGCGCATCCAGAGGGTCTTGCATGACCCTGGAGTCTTTATATACAGCCGCCACCGCACCATTAGGGTTTGGATTATGCTTAGATTAATTCTGTTCATAAACAGTGTCGCCGTTCATCGGTTTGTGAGACCCCAACTTCGTGAGCTTAATCATTCATCTACAAATTGGTTGCTTTCTTCTTTATTTTTACTTGTGTTCTTGATTCACAGGCAGGGATTAGCCTTCTCGGCAAGGTCAACCGTGCAACACCGGTTGATAACCAGAGGGGACATCGTGCTGTTATTACGGGGTTTGGAACATGCTATTCTGAAGCCGGATCGATTTGTGTGTCGCCTCCGACCAAATCAACGTACCAAGAACCTTTAGGAAGATCGAGAACCGTTGTCCACATCAAGTTACTTGGGGCACTACTATTCTAGGACATAGTTAGACCAGCAACTAAGGACATGTTACTTGGGGCACTTATTCAGCTGTACTCTCTGTTTTTTATTTGTGTGCCACTCACATATATATTTGGCCTTCCTAGCTCTACATATTTCTTCTGGACAGCACACAGGTTATTTTGTGACCCTTGCAATCGTGGAACACACCTCCCTCGTATCCTTTGCTTTGCTTTTCAGAACTTTGTAAGAGCTTTGTAAGGAGCTTCCTTTTGTTGTGTTGAGAGGCACCACTGCTTAGTAGTTTTGTAGGGATAATCTTTACTAGTTTTTTCCTATTTTGGTGTTTGTGATGTCAGGAAGCGATGGAGAGGGTGCTTTGCCCTCAAAATTTGATGAGTGCGTGAGCCAAGATCAGCTACAGAAGGCTTTGTAGGCGGCTCGGAGTAATTTGGTTGAGACGATCGCCAGGGTCGTCACTGACGCGATCAACAAGCTTCACCTGGGAGAAAGCATTGAGCGTTGGATAAGAGGGTCTCTAAGTTAACCGATCAAGTTATTGAGTCGGAGACCGCTCACAAGAACATCAATACCAACATCAACACCAACACCAACACCAACGACATTGAAGACGACCATGATTAAGACACGGTGTATAAGGCTGATGGCACTGTGGATAGGGCTGCTACAAGGACCGCGAGATTACGATATCATTTGCAACGTAACACTCAAGTATGGGTAGTTTCCACAACCACAACCATCGTCCACAAGGTAACAATCATAACCATGCTATAGATGATCCGTATGCTAAAATTAAATTTTCAGTTCCTTCATTTTTGGGTCAGTATGATGATGATGCTTATCTTGATTGGGAGATGACTGTAGAGCAAAACTTTAATGCGCACCTTGTTCCTGAACAACATAGAGTTAGACAAGCCACTAGTGAGTTTGAGTTTAAGGACTTTGCTATTATTTGATGGAGTGGTCTAGCTGCTGAAACTGATTTGCCTACTACTTGGGAAGAACTTAAGGTAGCAATGCGTGATCATTTTGTTCCTCCTTCTTTTTATAGAGAGATTCGTAATAAACTGCAGCGCTTAGATTAAGGAGATAAAATTGTTCAGGAGTACTTTAGTGAGCTTCAGAAGGGTTTGATTCATTGTGCTGTAGCTGAAAAAGTAGAGGATCAGATTTGTCGCTTTTATTCTGGTTTGAGAAAAGAAATTCGGGACATCCTAGATTATAAAGAATTTTATACCCTCAACCAGTGTTTCCAGTATGCTATGCTTGCAGAGAAAGAATTGTAGGGACTTTTCCACACTTTTAAGGCGTACAACAAATCCAGTCATACCTTCTACCCACCACGACGACAGGGACTTCGGGGCTGTCCAAGCCATCTTTCCGGATGCCCCAACTAGAAGCTTCTACTGGCAAGGGACCTAGTGGTGTTTCTGCAACACCAAGATCAGCCCCTACACCTTCTGTGTGCTCAGGTAAAAAATTTTGTGTAGGTACCGGCTAGTAGTGCCTCCTCTGTCGCTTCGACAGGATGCACTACAGGGATTCAGTGCCATCGCTGCCATGGACTTGGTCATGTGCAGAAAGATTACCCAAGTAGGTGGGCATATGTGGCGACAGACGATGGCGGTTATATGAGCACCTCCAATGTGGAGGATGAGGATGAGGATGTCACTGCCACCAGCGACGATCTTGTCCTTGGAGGCGGAGACACCACGGGCTACATGAATATTATTGTGCAGTGTGTGCTTAGCACACAAATCCAATAACCCGAGACGATATAGCGACATAACTTGTTCTAGATTTTCTTCGTCATCAAGAACCACCGAGCACATGTCATCATTGATGGAGGAAGCTGCAATAATTTGGTGATTTTCTATGTGGTCAAGAAGCTTGATTTGACCATACGCCCACATCCACATTCATACTACATTCAATGGTTAAATGACTCTAGAAAAGCTAAGGTAACACAAACTTGCATAGTTCCTTTTTCCATTGCTTCTTATGTGGATTCTGTTGATTGTGATGTTGTACCCATGTTCACTTTTATTGGATAGACCTTGAAAATTTCATAATGATGTTGTACACCATGGTAAAAGTAATAAGTACACTATTATGCATAAAGGAACTAAAATTACTTTGTTACCAATGACCCCTCCTGAAATTATACAAGCTGATTTAGAAAGAGCTGCTAGTTTGAAAAATAAAGGTCCTGAAATTCAACAACCTGTTAATTCTGATTCTACACTAGTAATATTAATAATTCTTCATGTTCTAAGGGTGCTGGAACTAAATTACAAGGTCGCTCATGTCTTGCAACAAAAACTGAACTTGCTGAAATTTCTGCTGATGATGATATTAGCTATACTTTGATATGCAAACAAGCTTTGTTGTTGCTTGATGATATTGCTTCTAGTGCTTTGCCTCCTGCTGTCACTAACCTTTTACAGGAGTATGAGGATGTATTCCCATCTGAGATACCCTCGGGATTGCCACCTTTGAGAGGGATTGAGCATCAAATTGATTTGATTCCGGGTGCTACTTTGCCAAACCGAGCTGCTTATAGGACCAACTCTGAGGAGACTAAGGAGATACAATGACAAGTCCAAGACCTTTTGGATCATGGGTATGTTCGTCAATCACTTAGTCCTTGTGTTGTTCCTGTACTTTTGGTTCCTAAGAAAGATGGTACTTGGCATATATGTGTAGATTGTAGAGCCATTAATAACATTACTATTAGGTATCATCATCCTATTCCTAGGCTAAAAGACATCCTTGATGAGTTATGTGGTGCTAGAATTTTCACTAAAATTGATTTGCATAGTCACAACCATCAAATTAGAATGAAACTTGGAGATGAATGGAAAACAGCTTTCAAAACCAAATTCAGGTTGTATGAGTGGTTAGTGATGCCTTTTGGTTTAACTAATGCACCAAGTACTTTCATGCATTTGATGAATGAGGTTTTAAGAGCTTTCATTGGCAAATTTTTGGTAGTTTACTTTGATGATATCTTGATTTATAGCAAATCCATGGATGAACATATGAATCATTTGCGTGCTGTTTTTGATGCTTTGCAAGCTGCACGTTTATTTGGTAACCTTGAGAAATGCACCTTTTGCACAGATTGAGTCTCTTTTCTTGGCTATGTTGTGACCCCACAGGGAATTGAGGTGGATGAGGCGAAGATTGAAGCCATAAAGAACTGGCCTGTACCAATAACTATCACAGAGGGGAGGAGTTTTCTTGGCCTTGTAGGTTTCTATCGTCGCTTTGTCAAAGATTTCAGCACCATCGCTGCACCATTACATGAGTTGACAAAGAAGGGCGTTGAGTTCCATTGGGGTAAGGTACATCATGAGTCCTTTGATGCGTTGAAGGACAAACTTACACATGCACCATTGCTGCAATTATCCAATTTTGATAAGACTTTTGAGCTTGAATGTGATGCTAGTGGTATATACATTGGAGGTGTTTTGATGTAAGATGATAAACCTGTTGCATTCTTTAGCGAGAAAATTACTAGGCGTGTTTTGAATTACTCCACTTATGATAAGAAATTATATTCTCTTGTACATTCCTTAGATACGTGGCGTCATTATTTGTTGCCTAAAGAATTTGTTATTCATTCTGATCATGAATCGCTTAAGTATATTTGTTCACAATGCAATTTGAACCGTAGACATGCTAAATGGGTTGAGTTTAGTGAGTCTTTTCCTTATATTATTAAAGATAAGAAAGGAAAGGATAATATGATTGCTAATGCTTTATCTAGGCGCTATACTTTGTTGTCCCAACTTGATTGTAGAATTTTTGGACATGAGACAATTAAAGAACAATATGCTGATGATACTGATTTTAAGGATGTCATGCTGCAATATAAAGAAGTTCGTGCTTGGAACAAATTTGTGTTGAATGATGGATTTTTGTTTAGAGCTAACCGCCTATGCATTCAAGTTGGTTCCGTTCGTCTTTTGCTGTTGCAGGAGGCGCATGGAGGCGGACTGATGGGTCACTTTGCTGCTAAGAAGACAAAGGATATTGTGGACACACACTTCTTTTGGCCAAGAATGAGGAAAGATGTTGAGCGCTTTATTGCTCGTTGCACTACATGTCAAAAAGCTAAGTCTCGCTTGAATCCATATGGTTTATACATGCCACTTCATGTTCCTTCTATTTCTTGGGCGGATATTTCTATGGACTTTATTTTAGGACTGCCTAGAACTAAGAGGGGGAGTGATAGCATTTTTGTTGTTGTGGATCGTTCTGCTAAGATGGCACATTTTATACCATGTCATAAAACCGATGATGATAGTCATATTGCTGACCTCTTTTTCAAAGAAATTATTGGTTTGCATGGTATGCCTTCTACTATTATTTCAGATCGTGATGCAAAATTCTTAAGTCACTTTTGGCGCACACTTTGAAATAAGTTGAGTACCAAGTTCATGTTTTCTACAACTTGTCACCCACAAACTAATGGACAAACCGAGGTTGTGAACTGCACTTTGGGCACTATGTTGAGAGCTATTTTGAAGAAAAATTGAAAGCAATAGAAAGAATGTTTGTCTCATGTTGAGTTTGCTTATAATCGGGCAACACATTTTACTACCAAGGTAAGTTGAATTTATTTTACAAGTGCATGAGACCACTAGACTTAGCATTGAAAAGATGAATGAAAAGTATAATATTGCTGGTAGTAAAGGTAGAAAAGAAGTAAAGCTTGATGTTGGAGATTTAGTGTGGTTACACTTGAGAAAGGATAGATTTCCAGAATTGAGAAAGTCTAAATTAATGCCTAGAGCTGATGATCAATTCAAAATAGTTAAGAAGATTAATGATAATGGATACAAACTTAAGTTGCATCCCGAGTTTGGGATTAGTCCTACTTTTAACATTTCAGATTTGAAACCATACTTAGGAGAAGAGGATGAGCTTGAGTCGAGGACGACTCCACTTCAAGAGGGGAAGGATGATGATGACATCACTCCTATGGATACACACAACACTCCTGCAATTCTGAACTTACAATGTCCAATGACTAGAGCTCGTACACGACGACTAAATTTAGAGGTGAGCTCATTCCAATGTTCTTTGTTATATGTTACTTTTGAGAATGGTTTTCTACCTAATGATTATATTATAATTAGAAACCATGGAGAGGACCAGGAGATAATGGGAGAAGGACTTGGGAACATAGAGGACCAGCAAGGACTTGGAAGCCAAGGTGGAGGCCCAATCAAAACCGACTTCAAATCTGTTTCGGGGCCCAGGACCAGTCTGCATTAAAAAGGATGCCCAGTACGCATACGGACTCGGATTTGGACGTTCTATATATGCACGGAAAGCTAAGGAGAAGTCCTTTCCAATGCCGCTGGTCTTATATCAAAATTCATCCGGAGTCATCAAGAGAGGGTCTAGAATCTGTGTCATTGTTGTGTCGTCTGTTTTTGGCCTTTGGGCTTTGTATCCAGTTGAGCCCAATTAGAGGTGCATCTAGAGGGTCTTGCACGACCTTAGAGTTTTCATATATAGCCGACGCCGCACCATTAGGGTTCGGATTTTGCTTAGGGCCTGTTTGGAACCCATGAATTGAAATCATTTCTAAGAATTAGATTCCAAGGAAATCAATTTTGTCAGAATTGAATCAGTTTTAGAGCAATTCAATTCAAATGTTATTGTTTGGGTGACACAGAATTGAATTCTTAGAATTGAAATATGAAGCTTGTTTGGCTGTCCAGAATCAGTTTATCACAGAATCCACATAATACTCTATACCATCTGATTCAAATGTACAATCATGGAAATATTAGAAGCCAACAATCTTCAAATAATCTCAACATTCAACTCTATCCCACATACACATTTCAATATTCAGTACCAAGTGAAGCACATAAACAATTTGTCCTGTACTGCTTGATCTAAGCCATGTCAACTTTTGGTGAAACTAAAAATAAAGTTCTACTGCTTGATCTCTGCCTTCCACTTCTACCAGCACGTGTCCAAAGAGTTATCTGTGCCACCCTATCAAAACAAACTGCAGAATTAGAATATATTGGTTAAAGAGAATATCAGATATGTGCATGAAAAAAAGAGGAATGCATTCAGGAGATAACATGAAAAAGATGTGGCATTTATATAACCATGCAACATATATAGGCAACACTGAATTATAGACTAAATTCGACAATAAATGAAAGGCGGCCAAACCAGATGTGTTTTAGAAAAAGAAAAAAAGAAAACTGGACCAAATATGCTTGAGTAAACACCAAATATGCTTGACTGATGAAACCAAGTATCGTGCAAGCACTAACCAAGCAAGCGAGAGGCTAACAGGATCAAAAACTGGCAAGTAAATGAAATTCACCTGATCACACAGTTTGGTAACCAAAATAACAAACTGAGTTCATGTCTAAGTAGGTCCGTAATGCTTTCAGTTTGACACCAGGAACAAGCTAAATATGTGAGTTGTGACTCAATCAGGCAAAAGATCACCTCAACTCAACCAAAACCTTGTTACTGTATCCAGATCTGACATCTAGAACATATATGCAATAAGTTTACATGTATTGCAAGTGCCTTGTCAAAAAATTCAAAAAAAAACAGAGAACTGCATTTGTTCTGTGCACAACTAAAATTCAAAATAGATCAGAGCACATAACAAAACTGCATATTCATTGGATGATTATCAAATCATCTCTAGTGATTTTAGCAAGCCAGGTTTAAACATAAAAAAAAACATCAGATAGCACTCAAAAGAAGACATGCTTAGGCCAGCTACCAAGAGCACGTAACAGACACAGACTCATTCAGTAACTGAACCGGGTCAGAGAAAAGGCCTTTTATATAAAACTGATTTCTGCATATAGTGCATGCATATAGTCAATAACAAATTTATTCAGTAACTCATATATTTCTGGAGAGATTAGGAAAATCGTTGGGTCATTGTTAGTGAGGTACTTTGTGTGCTGGTACGCGTCTTGAGATATGATAGATTAGTGTTGGAGTAAGGCTCGTGCTCTATCTAGTAGCATTGTACGGGTCAGCAATGAGCAGCTTCTGCGTCACGTTTGCCTAGCGTGTCTCCGGACACCAGAGCTTAGCTAAATACTATATGAGAGAGCATGTATGTCATATTAGCTAGTGGTGTTAATGTTCTAGAGAGCCCATCGTGCCTAGACATTACCAACGACCAGTGGTTCAATCATGGTGTGTGAATGAACGAGGATGCAACAGCACGGTGTAGGATAAAAATAAATCTGCCACAGCTCGGACCTCCCATCCTGTGGCGGCGTGCACAGAGCTCCGCTCTAGAGGCGACAACGACAACACGGGACTTCTCTCCAGCGGCAGCGACGTCCTGGAGCACCCCTTCCGTGGCGGCGAAGGCGTGAATCGCCCCTCCACGGGCGGCGACGGCTCGGACCTCCCGTTTCGTGGCGGCGCGTGCGGAGCTCTGCTCTAGTGGCGACGACGACGGCGCGGGGCTTCCCTCTAGCGGCGGCGATGGCCTGGAGCTGCGCTCCTGTGGCGGCGGCGGCGCGGAGGCGTGGTGGAGTCGGGATGCGAAGTGCCGATGGGATCAAAGGAATTCCCAGGGTTTCAGTGGGTTTTGTTCGGAATTTGGACGAGCTACCGATTTGACGGGTTGGAAACGGGCCGAAATATAGGATTCGATTCTAGAGACCGCTAAACAGGCCTATCTCTAGAAAATGATTCAATTCGGGCCGTTTCGGGGGATCCAAACGGGCCCTTAGATTTATTCTATTCATAAACAGTGTCGCCGTGCATCGGTTTATGAGGCTTCAACTTCGTGAGGTTAATATTCATCTGCAGATTGGTTGCTTTCTTTTTTGTTTTTGCTTGTGTTCTTGATTCGTAGGCAGGAATTGGCCTTCTCGGCGAGGTCAACCGTGCAACACCGGTTGATAATCAGAGGAGACGTCGTGTTGTGATTACAGGGTTTAGAACGTGCAGTTCTGAAGCCAGATCGATTTGTGTGTTACCTCTGACCAGCTCAATATACCAAGAACGTTTCAGAAGATCGGGAACCCTTATCTATATCATGATGAGTCAGCCAAAACCGCTTTCTAAATACCGCCCGGAGAGGAAACTTGCACCGAACCATAGAGTTCAGGGAGTCGGGCACCCGGTTTTATAATTTGAGACATAATCTGCAACTCCCTTAATAGTTGAGAGAAGAAAATAGAACTTCTTCCAAATAATATATGGGGGACTAAGTTTGTTCCCTCGACTGGAGTTGCTCTTAGTGACTTTCATAGGCATGACGGTGATGCTGATGCTTGGTGCAGGTAGTAGGAAGGCGATGCGGCGGCATGGTGCACGCGTGCAGCACGGTGGCCTTTTGTATACGGTTGACGTGCTGACGTCCGGCGGCAAAACAGCGATATACAAGGCACGAGGTCGTAAGAAACACAACAACGATGGGAAAAAGAAAACGATGCGTACATACGCTGACACAAATTTTTTGTGGATGACCGCGCCATTGTCTAACTGGAAGGTTTTTTCACATGAGCCGTATAACAATTGGATTCGGACGTGGAACCATGGATGGTTTTTTCACGAGTCATATAGCAATTGGATTCAGATAAGGTACCGAACTGTATTGTAGTGGAAAAAGCCAATATCAAAGCCAACACCAAAATACTGAGCAAACGGACTCATCTAAATTGTTAAGAAGTAGAGATAGTACCACAATCAACTGAGGAGATGAGAAAAGTTGCGTACTTCGGGTCAAAATAAAATGGAGTCCTTTCTGGTATTTCATAATACCATTTCAATCGTTGCATGGCATTACCACTTAGTGCTGACGGTAGAGACAAAATTAAATGAAATCTTTTGGATAAAGTAGAGGGCCAAAATGTTCCATCACTGTTTCTTGGAATGAAATATATCAAAGGAAGATCTTGATTTAGGAAGGGATGGGGCAAATATCTGATTGATTTAGTGACCCATGTAGTAGTCATGAATATTTGACCCACAAGAAAATGTAACCATATTTATTACCATGATATATATATTCAATGGTTCAACTATCTATATCATACTCCCTCCGTTCACATTTACATGTCATTCTAAAGTTTTCAACTTTTCTCTAATTACATATCATTCTCACTTTCCAATGCATCTTTCTCTCTTTCCAATATAATATTTTATTTTCCCACTACATCTCTATCTCTATTTCTCTCCTTCTCGTTTTCCGTGCACCTATCTTTTTACTTCTCCTTATTTCTCGTGTCTAACTCAAACAATATCTAAATGTGAAGAGAGAGTACTAACTAGATGTTGTGTGACATTCGTGCGAACTACGCATTTTTTAAACAAAATTGTTACACAAAGCATTTTAAAAACAAACCCATCGCGTAATTGAGTTTTCTTGTCCATAAATTCGTTACGGCCGGGTTGCCATATTTCAATTTGCCATTTTCTATGGTGCAGCTGCCGCAGCAGCACTACTCGCGGTGCTCAGCAAGTCGACATTTCTGGACAGGAGCTGCGCCTGCAAAGACAACGTCGTCTCATGTTCCTTGTACAATCCCTTTCCAGGTTTGTAGGGCATTCGGCAAGCCAAGTTCTGTAGAAAAATGATGCGATGACCTATAATGAATTCGAATGTCATCTTCATCAGCTGGGATTTAATCTGATGACAGATCGACAGTCTTAGGAAATCACTTCTAAAGCATGCACCCCAAATCACAAAATTGGCAGAATGTACCATGTTACAGCAGCAAACACCTGATCATTTTAGCATGAACCAGGTTTATCTTTGCATGTGCGGTTCAGCGCTTCATCCCTGTTTTCTTCTAGAATGAACTGAGCTCTGTTTTACTGGCTGCAGGACAGCAAAGGACTCGCATTGCTGACTATCCAGTCGAGTGATGAGTGCTTTTGATATGATGAGTAATCTACATTACTATTCATCTTCTGTGTCGTCCTGAGATCCATCCTCTGGCTCGTCCTCAGACCCATCGGCGGACTCATCATCCTCAGCTTCTTGTCCTTCTGTCTCTTCCTCAGTTTGTTCCCCCTTTACCACTTCATTATGTATAATGAAAAGAATATCAGCAAAAACAAACATTTGGAAAGGAAGAGCACAGCATCAAACACAACTCACCAGGTACAGGGTATAAGACATCTCCAGAACATAGCCCAGATTCAACTTTAACTAAGCGCATAGACATCCTTGGTCCGATCTCTTGGAGTCTGACAGCACTTTTTCTTGATGCCCGATTTAATTTGTCAACGTCACTCACCAAGCTTACAGTTGCTGCTTCATCATCTACTTCACTTTCAGATCCATATCCAGCTCTGGCAAATGTAGACAAGTGCATATACACAGAATTAACTTCAAGTAACAACAGGCACTAGTATATTCATTGTAAAAATACAATATCAGGCAAGCAACAAACTATTGAGCGAAATAATATGCACATAACTAGCAAAACGAAAAGTCAAAGAGGACAAGAAAATGGACTTGTAGAGCTCTCACAAGCAAAGGCATTTCAGGAGAAAATGAGACAAGTTTACAGTGTTACCACAACTTTTGATGCCCATCTGTGAGTATGTATCATAGACCTTGCACGGCTCCGGTTATAGGGCCTTTTTGTTTTCTGCATGAAAGCAAATTGAAGGTGCCCTTCCCTATCCCCCATTACTATACAAAACTAATGCTCATACTCCTTATTTCATTGTTTTCTGGTCCATAGGCCATCATTATGCTTAAGATTTTTACAGAGTTTAGATTACTATATGATTGCTTCCAAGACCATCATCTACCATGCAAAATGGGTTCCTGATCTCAAGATCATGCCAAGTCTCAACAAACAACAATAAAGCCTTTCAGTCCCAATAAAGATGGAGTTGGCTGGAAACCAACAAGAGGGGGATGAAAGAGAAGGTAAGTCAAAAGAAATTAAAAGAAAACGGAAGCTAAATATTAACTTTGTACCATGTATAGAACTAATAAATATTAACAATAGATGTTAATTAGTTTCCTACGACTGTAGTAGTTATGTTAATTTTAGGCATCTTATGGGTGATATGTTCCAATGCTTTTTTCTCCCCAACATTTTACTTAATTATTCATTTGTTCGAAAACAAAGCATATATATTTCTGGAAAGTTTACACAATAGGTGCAACAAGGATGTTTCTAGGAATGTCAAAATGTACGGGCAGTTATCTAAGTTATCCCTGGTTGTAAATTCAGACTGTACCCCAGTTCTCATTTAGTTGCTATGCTTAAAAAGGAAGTCCTTAAATTTCTTACACATCTTTTTGCTTTTGTTTACAATATTTGTGAATCTGGATGTTCACCTTCTGTGCCCCCCATCCCCACCCCTCCCCACCCAAAAAAAAGGAACTTCAATGTATAACAGTAGTAATCCACACCCCATGTACAGATTTGGTACGCATTATTAGCTTTCCTAATTTTCTATTTAAATCACCTTTTGAAATATCACATCGCCATATTATGTTGGAATGACAAAACAGCACACTTACTTTGTCATGTAATCGCTAACATCTTTAAGGTCCCTTAGATCAGGCACTTGATTATTCTGCATGAGTTTTCTAATCTTGCGACTGACCCCAACAGGCTGGAGCTTGATGGAGTAGTGCCGGAAATCAACGATGCCCTTCTCTTTGTCATATTTTAGCAACAGGACTCTTTGACAGGTCGACAGCTTAACCTACCATGCATAATGCAGTTTTATTGTAAGACTTCAGAAAGACGACATCCAGGTTTCACTATGAAGTGAGCCCAGTGCTTACAGTATTTGGATCAATGGCAGGCACCATATACTGAAAATATTGAACCAAACTTTTGTAAGGTTCGCCGTGGCCTGTGAAGCCACTGAGCACGACCTGCCAGGTGGAACCCATGAATGAAGTCAAACATAAAACAAGGCATCAGAGAGCGATAGCCTCATCAAAATGATCCCAACCTCCAAAAGCACGCCACATACCAGTGGTGAGTTCTTGAATATCCCTGGGGGGCACCTCGGGCGCTTCTGGGAGTTAGCGATGTCGGCCGCAAGTGCATACTCCTCAATCTGAAACGTGTAGGTTGGGCCCTGCGGTGTCTTGGCCATACGCAAGTGCGGAAGGCTCTTGGGGTTCGATAGGATCATGAAATGTGTCACACCCAGAGGACCAGCAACATTGAGAAAATCCTTGAGGTTGTTCCGCTTTTTTTCCTGTGGATTGTTTCAAAAACCAATACTGCAGCTGGTCAGCATCGCAACCAATCATCATTGATTCTGACAGGGGGTGTGAAGTAGGAAGATGTATACCTTGAGGTTGAGGGCGGTGTAGGGGAGCATGACCTTCCGGAGGTCCTGCTGGAGGTGACGAAGCGTGGAGGGGATCTTGCCACGGGAGAAGACGAAGCTCTTGGGGATCTTGGCGCCGGTGACCTGGTCCACGTTCGGCGCCGCCGCCTGCTGCTTCCGGAGCACCGCCGCGGGGATGCGCGGGCCGCGGCCCCGCCTCTTCCCCCTGCCAGACTTGGGGTGCCGCATAGTTCCTTCAGCAAGCCTTAATCTCAATCTTTGAGTATGAATAAGAACGGCGGCGGCGCGGCAGAAACCGACGGGGAGAGGCGGCGGTGGCTTGTTTTCTTATTTCGTTTCTTTTTCCTCTTTTGAACGATGGGGTTTAGGGTTTGTACCTCTCAGACCGAGGGACAAGATACAAAGGATGGGCCTGGCCACCGCGCTGCCGTGCGCTGTTTCAGTGGATACTTGCAAATGGGTTCTTATATAATGTATGACCCGCTCTTAGGCAAAATAAATAAATCTCTATTGGACGCTGGTGTTGAGTTATCGACGATCGTAAGCACATAGATCATAATAGAGAACGAAAACTAAAAGTGATAAGAATAAAGGAGACGAAATTCTTTATTAAATAATTCTAGTGAAATTACAAAGGTGTATCTCCTCAACTATTTATAAGGGGAAAACCCTACTTCGTGTTGGGCCAGAATTAGATAAGGAGCCTATATAAGCTAGGAGTTCTTCTTCTAGAAGGTGGGTCTGGCCCATAAGCATTTCACAATACTTCCTCTTAGGCTCTATATCACGATAAATATGCCTCATTAAAAACTCCTTAAAAACCCAGTGGGAAAAATGAAGAAAAGAGCATATATTACCGTCATTTGTATTATACGCATTGCCTTATCAAAAACCTTAATGAGAAAACTTCATATGAAAAACTTATAAGGAAAAAAGAGTACTATGCTTTAATTTTCATGATTAATGCTTATCGATCTTTATCTTCGAGATTATTCTTTAATTCGGGAACGTGATGTACTTAGGGAAGTTCTCCCCTTGTTCCAAGCACTTCTCTAAGTCTTCTCATGCCAATGTCATGGCGACACTTTTTAAGAGTGCAAGCTGGTAGTGCCTTTATGAACATATCTGCAAAATTATCACAAGATCGGATATGAGTTACCAAAATTTCTCCCTTCTCTTGTAATTCATGCGTATGGAAGAATTTACGTAACATATGTTTTGTCCTGTTCGACTTTATGTATCCCGATTATATTTGTACAATACAAGTGTTATTATCTTCATAGATAATTATAGGGGATGGAGTATACGACACTCCACAACTATCCATTATATATCTTGACATTATTCTAAGCCAAGTGCATTCCTTGGTGACTTCAAATAATACGATGATCTCTGAGTAATTTGTTGATGTAGCAATAATCGTCTGCTTTATTAACTTCCATAAAATTGCCATTCCACCAAATAAAAACACATATCCAGTCTGCGAGATTGATTTGTGTGGATCGGATAAGTAGCCAGCATCAGTATACCCAACCAAGGTTACTTCTGCATTCTTCTTGAAAAATAATCCGAAATCTTCAGTTTCTCTCAGATATCTTAATATTTGTTTAATGCCTTTCCAATGTCGCATAGTTGGTGCCGAGCTGTATCTAGCAAGTAGATTAATAGCAAAGGCTATATCGGGCCTCGTACCATTTGCAAGGTACATCAATGCTTCAATAGCACTGAGATAGGGATATTGAGGTCCCAAAAATTCCTCACCTTCCTCCTTTGGTCTAAATGGGTCTTTCTCTTCATTGAGTGATCTTACAACCATAAGGGATCTGAGTGGGTATGCATCTTTCATATTAAATCTCTCTAATACCTTCTTGGTATAGTTTGATTGATGCAATAATATCCCTTCGTGGGTATGCTCAAGCTGCAAGCCTAAACAATATGCAGTCTTACCTAAATCTTTCATTTCAAATTCAGACTTTAAGTAAGAACATGCATCTTCGACATCCTGTGTAGTGCCAATGATATTCAAATCATCAACATAAACAGAGACTATGCAATAGCCTTTCTCTGATTTCTTAATGAATACACAAGGACAATCATCATTCTTCAAGAATCCTCTCTCCAGTAAAAAGTTACTGAGTTTGTTATACCACATTCTTCCAGATTGCTTTAAACCATGTAGTGACTTCTGAAGTTTGACACTATACAATTTGCGTTCTTCTTCATTCGGGACTTTGATTCCTTCTGAAACTTTCATATAGATTTCTGTATCTAATGTTCCATACAAATATGCAGTGATGACATCCATAAGTCGCATTTGCAAATTCATATTCACTGCCAATGATATTAAATACCAGAAAGTAATTCTATCCATTACGGGAGAGTAGGTTTCTTCGTAGTCAATTTTCGGTCTCTGCGTGAAATCTTGAGCTACAAGTCTCGCCTTGTATCTAGTCACTTCATTTTGAGCATTTCTTTTCCTGACAAACACTCATTTGTGACCCACTAGGAAGATACCTTTTGGTGTAAGGCTTATATTGCCGAACACTTCTCTTTTCTTTAGTGAGTTCAACTCTGCACAAATTGCTTCTTTCCACTTTGGCCAGTCAGGACGCTTCTTGCATTCCTTCATTGACTTTGGTTCAGATTCCAAGTCAATCTGTGTTGCAATTGTGTCAGCAAAATATGAGTCGACTTTCATTGTCTTTCTATTGTATACTACTCCCGTCTCAACATAATTCGTTGATACTTCTTCTATTATTTCATTTTCTTGATCCACATCACTCAGAGGAGTGTTTAGATCAGGAATTTCTGGTAACCCATCGTGAGTTTCAAGTGTGCGCACATTCTCACTTGGGATTTCTTCTTCAATGCTCACCACTTTGTGTGGTTTGCTTTCACCTTCTATATTCTTTTTTTGAGTAGTTTGCTTAGGCTTATTCTCCGTAGGACGTCTCCTAGGAGCTTTAGCTTGAGCTTGTACTCTAGGCTTCTTTGGTGCCCGTGTAACCGGATCACTCCTCCTCTTCCTAGCATTCGTTGCTTTTGAGGAAGGAGGCTGGAATTCCATATAGTCATCTTCTTCAAATGGGATGTCTATTCTTTCAGGTGCATTTGCAGCCGGTATATGAGACTTCATAATGTCTCTTGTATTGGTGAAAGCTTCTGGCAGTTCATTAGCAACCCTCTGTAGATAGAGGATGTTCTGAACTTCGAGCTCAGTTTCTGTAGTGCGAGGATCCATTCCTTGAATTCCTTTAGTTTCACATTCTATTTCACGGCATTCGTCCCGAGAGAGATACTTTCCTCCCCCTAATGCCGGGAAATGATCTTCATTAAAGATACAATCAGCGAAGCGAGCCGTGTGTAGATCCCTAGTGGATGGCTCTAAATACTTGATTATGGATGCACTTTCATATCCAACATAAACTTCGAGTTTTCGTTGTGCACCCATTGCAGTTCGCTGAGGCGGAGGGATAGGGACATACACAACACATCTAAATCTCCGTAAGTGAGAAACATTTGGTATTGTACCATGCACCATTGCTAATGGTGATTCTTCATGTATAGCAGATGGCCTCAATTGAATTAATGCTACTGTGTGCAACACTGCATGCCCCCAACAAGAGGTAGGCAATAAGCAATTCTGCAGTCTAGATGACCAAGTCTATCGTGCCATATTCGATAGGCTTCTTGGTTGCTAAATACGGTCTTGAACGCAGCAAACTCTTTGTGTGGTTTAACATAAGTGTAGTACATGCTTTCTTTAATGGTTGGAAAACTTTTGACGATAGTCTTGTGCTCTCCATCTTTCTTGGTCATAATGAGACATTCTTTGTCTTTATCATCATTGGTTTCTACGTGAAGTCCATTTGCACGGATGTCCTTGAAGCTTAACAATGTCCGAGTAGACTCGGGATAAAGCAATGCTTCATGGATTACTAGCCGCGTACCATTCGGTAGGACAATTGTGGCCCTGCTTGTGCCAACAATCCTAGTGTCATTGCCAATGACAGTAGTTATATCTCCATCATACTTTCGAAGTGTTTGGAGATAACTAGTGTCCCTTAGAACGGTAGCGGTAGTGCCACTGTCTACGAGACGAGCTCCTCTTGAATAGCCATGTACTCCACAATTCTGTAACTAATACAATAATGTATAATCAACAGAAATAATAATGCAAATAATTTTCACACCAATATGATATATTATTGAACAAATGTCTTCTCTTCATGAGATTACATAATTAAACCACTGCTAAAACTTAATGCACCCTTATTACTATTGCTTAATTCTAATGGAGAACTTTTGATTCTAAGTAGTCTACGAGACTAGTGTGAATCTCCATGCAGATCCTCCTCATCCCCTGCCATAAGATCGTCGTCAAATTCAATATCAGAGGACTTGCTTGGTTCTCCATGACCTTGCTCTTTATCTAATGTACCAGAATCCATCTTCGTGATGTCTTCTTTGGCTTGTGGTGCTTCAACATAGTTGGCTTCATGCTCCGCAAGCTTCTTCCTGAGTTCTTGGTACATGTAGACAATGTGCTTAGGCGTGCGACAAATTTTGGACCAATGTCCATTCATGCCACATCTGTAACATTTCTGGTCCTGTTTCCCATATTCTCCCCCTGACGGCGTCTTCTTTGACTTCCCTTTATAGTTCTTCTTGAACTTGTTAGGGTTGTTTTGCCCCTTCGTTGGTGCCTTCGGTGCTCCTTTACCCTTGTTGTTATTCTTCTTGAATGACATGGCATTTGCTTCTTGCGGTACCATGGAGCCAGTAGGACGAGACAAATGATTCTGCTTGATCAATTTGTCCTCCCCCTAATCTTGCTGCAATGCATTGCTTAGGGCGACATAAGAGTCATATTTGTCCTTCTTGTACTGGCGGCTCACATGGATGAGCTTAGGGTGAAAGGTGGAGAGAGTCTTATGGATGAGGTCGGGATCTTTAAGATCTTTGCCACATAGCTTCATGCGTGACACAATACCATAAAGCTTGGTATTGTATTCCTCAACAGTCTTGTAGCCTTGGACGTGTAGGTTTTGCCATTCGCGCTCCACTATACAAAATAAGACTGCTTTAATTTGCTCAAAGCGATTATGCAGTGAGTCCCACAAGACCTTCGGGTTTCTTTCAGTCATGTACTCATTTTTCAATGTAGTACATAAATGATGCCTCAGGAAATGTAGGGACTGAGCTTGCTCCACTGCTGTTGCAACAGATTCTCCATTTTTGGACATAATTGTCTTCAAGAGATTTTTGCCACTAAGGAGAATTTTAGCATCAAGAGCCCATGACAGGTAGTTACTTCCATGGGGGGTAAGCACGTCGAATTCTCTCTTCACAAGGTCAGACATCTGCATGATATCATAGTGCAAAAATTACTTCATGTATATGCAAATAATATCTTCAAGTAATAGGGGGCATAAGTAAAGTGGTATAACAAAAACTACATGTTTAAGTTATTTTTATTGGTATTTCTGCATAAAAATAACCAATAAACTATGAAAACATAATAATATAAGGACTATAGTCCATATTGATATAAAACTAGAAAAATCCGTGGTGTTATATGCAAAATAACACATTCCCGTGAAATTTCTATTTTTCTGTAATTTTCTGGTAATTTTCATAATTTTCAGAGGCCTTCTGCAAAAATTGGGTCTGTTTCTGCGAAAAATAGAAAATCCCAAAATTTTGAGGACTTCTTTGCAAATTTTTCAGATATTTTTCGCTGATCGGGCTTTTAATGGGCCAAAACCCAGCCCAAAATTGAGCCCGACCCGTTTTCTTGTACAGGGTATAAATAGGGTTGAAACCTTAATCTTTTCCTTCACTCCCTCTTTTTTCTTTCTCCACCAACCACAGCCGCCGCACACTCTTCTTTCTTTCTTCTTTCTTCTCTTCTCTTCTTCTCTTTCTTCTTCCCTTCCTCAGATCCAGAGCCACGCGGGTGAGCCCTCCATGCCTAGAGTCGACGTTGCCTGCCTAGAGCTCGGCCAGCCCATCGACGGGGTGGGGGGGGGGGGAACGCGTAGCCTGCCTCTCGAGCCTGAGTCGGCGTTGGCCATAGCGCGGCCTCCGTCGACCGTGGCTGAAGCATGCGCGTGCTTGGCGCGGTGGCTGGCGCATACGGCGGGGGGGGGGGGGGGGCGTTGGGTCACGCGTGCAGCTGCGTCTGGAGTCAGCGGCTGGGGCCTCCACCGCTTCGCATTCGCATCCGCCTCCGCGCTTTCCCGCCTGTCGCAGGCTCCTCCTCCCGCGGCCGCCGTCCACCTCCGCCATGCGCTCTCCAGCTCCGCCCTCTCCACGTATCCGTCGCGGGCACTGGCCGAGGCAGAGGCAGCTGTTGCGGTGGCGGCGACGAGTGCCAAGGACGACGAAGATGACACGGGGAAGAATGGGGATGATGAGGACGACGGAGGCAAGCACATGAACAAGGCCACAGGTGACATAGACTGTCCATGCGGGCCTGAGCCCACAAGCCCATGAGTGCGGTGGAGGGCGAGGGCGGCGGGGGGAGTGGCGGCGCGCCGGACGGGCGGTGGAGGGCGAGGGCTGTGGGGGGGGGGGTGTTGGCGCGCGGGGCTAGCAGCGAAGGGAGGGAGGTGGTGTGGAGTCGAGCGCAAGAGAGAGGATGAAGTGATAGAAAGGAAGGAGAAGAGAGGAAAAAAAGAAAGAAAATAGAAAAAATAGTGAGGCCTATGTTTGAAGGACACTGTTAGTGACGGTTGGATAGAAAGCCGTCTGTAGTAAACGATTTAGTGACGTGTATAAAAAATCTATCTCTATATCTGTAACCTATAGAGACGGGATTTTGAATACCCATCACTACTGTTTCAAGCATTTAGTAACGGTTTTTTGTAGCAGTGACGGGGTTTTTGAAAGGATCGAGTGACCGAGAGGGGGGGGGGGGATGAATCGGGAACTCAAACTATATACCTAATTTGCCAATTACTAAAATTGACCATTCAAATAATTCCTACTCAATTCTAGTGGTGATCACACTACCAAGATAAAGAATCTTTAAAAGGAACAACAACCTAAGCATACTAGTGTATCACACAAGGTAATACAACACCTATGCAAGCTAGTAATAGAGACACGCGGAAGCACACAACAAGCTAGCAAAGGAGCCTACTCATAAAAAGTTACTAGATCATCAAGTACAAGATAAGCACACAAGCATGAGTAGTATAACACATACAAGGGTAAGCAATCAAGCGAATGCAACTCCTACACATGCTAGTGAATAAGTGAAAGCTAAGTACAACTAGCAAGTAGAGAAACCTATTCATGCAAGTCTACAAGGTGAGCAACTAGAGCAAGGCAAACACACAAGCATGAATAGCACGGTATGTAAATACGAAAAGTAAGGCATCAAAGCAAGGAGAGAGTAAGAGATGACTCATGATATTTTTTCCTGAGGTCTCAGAAGGATGGCGCCTTCCCCTACTCCTTGTTGGACCACTCCCGCCGGAGTTCTGCTCCCTCCCACCACTAATGTGGAGTTCTCGCCCATGAGCCCGCTATCACTCCTGGAGTGAATACATGGTGCACGTCACCGCTGCCATCAAGGTACAAGCTCGTCTTCCTCGAGAACTTGTCGGACTTCTCGAGCCGACACGGGCACTCACTAGTGATGCCACTTCAACCGGCGGGCTCAAACCGTGTACAAACGTGTGACGGCGTTCACAACCAATCACGATAGGCTCGATCACCGGCACCTAACCGGTCTAGGTCTCACCATAGACCAAGAGTAACAACCTAGATCACATCCTCAAGGACACCCTAGCCCTAGATGTGCATAGACACTCTTGTTACTCTCACTAGCACTCTCAAGATATGCAATACCTTCTCCTAGTGCTCCTCTCTTTTCCTCTTGGCTCTCACCAAATGCTCCAAGCATTCCACTGGCCAAGAGAGGTCTCCAAGACCCCAACAACAAAGTTATATAGGCTTCCAACCTCCAACTAGCCGCCGCTCCACGAAATCAGCTTCCTGGGCCAACCGACCGGACTGTCCGGTCACTGCCTGACTGAATCGTCCGGTCACTGCAGACACGGCTCCAACGGTTCTGCCCACTGCTGATCTCCCTATGCTGACCGTACGGTGGTCATAAGACCGTACCGTCTGGTCTGTCTAGCTGTCGGACATGTCCAACGTGTCGGACAACTCCGTCGGACACCAGAGAGCTACTTCCTCTCTGCCCTGTGCTGATCCACACACACCGGACCGTCCGATGTGTAGACCAAACCATCCGGTCTCTATAGACTCCAGCACAGATAGATTCCTCACTAAGTCTTCTCTCTGGACTGCCTGTTCCTTTTGTGACTGTACAGTCCGGTCTCCTCTGACCCCTCTGTCCAGTCACTACGTCCAGAAGCTGAAACTTCTCGTCCTCGCTTGACTTTGTTTCCCGGCTTCTCCGAACAGCTCCTTGGCTTGTCCACTATTATCTAGTGCCTGTGATTTCACTGAGCATCCATGCACATCACCGACTAGACATGACCTAAGAGAAATAACCTAGGCCCCCTTGATTGTCCGGTTTTTCCTATGGACTCAAAGCCCTAACAACTAGACAAGTATTCCCAACACTTGCTCCATAGCTTGTCCTTAGCCTTGATACATCTCCATCATCCTTGGACTCCATCAAGCTTATCAAGCCTTCATGCTTGTGGTCATTGTCATCGACCGCCAAGGCCGCCGTCAACAATCATCATAGAGTAGAAAAGGTTTCCTACACGCACAACACTCGTGTAGGCATTAGTCATATTGCATGTTTGTCATTCATCACCAAAACATTCATACCTCGGGGTGACCTTAATGGTCATGATCCTTACAATCTCTGCCTTTTTGGTGATGGATGACAACCACTACTTATGATGATCCAAAATGGACGAGCAACAAGGAACCAAAGGAAAAGAAAGAATTGAAAGGATTACCTTGGTCCTTACCTCGGAAGTAGTCTCCTCCTTGGAATGTGCTAGACGTTGAGGGAGAACTACCCAATCACGTAGCGCACTTGATATCGATCTTGAGTTGAATTATGCGTCCGTCTTGGTGTCGTGGTTGATGATCTTGTTGAGGTAGACACGCACCAAGGACGTAGACATTCAGGTCAGTATAGATGTTCATTGTTGTTGTAGACATGCACCATTGTTGTTCTTCTCCATGTTGGTGTAGATGTGAATCTTGACATGATCTTCATGTGTACTCCAAGTGAACATGCACCATTGTCTTGATCATCTTCATTTGATCTTTATGTTCTCCTCTTTGTCACTTCATAGCTTTCTTGTATCTTCTTGTTCTTCTCCCCTTTTTGATGGCTTGATCTTCATGTTTTTCTCCATCTTTCCTTCTCGCCCTTTTGTATTTTTCTTGATTTTTGACTTGGCTTTTGAATCTTCATGGTCTTCTCCCCCTTTGTGTTTTCGATGACTTGGCTTTTGGATCTTCATGTTCCTTCTCCCCCTTTATCACCTATCACCAAAAACCAAGGACAAAACACAAGAGAACCAAGGAGCAAATGATAAATGGCAAGAGTTAGGAAACTCCCCCTTTCATGGTGCTCCTCCTTAGTCACGATGTTGTTCCACCATAGCTCCCCCTACACACATGACTCAACAACATATTTCTTCAAGAATGCAATGGATAGTCATTAGTGTGTTGGGAATGTATGAGTCACTTGTCTTTGAGCCGCACGAGTAGATTTAACATCGGAGCTCATTTGAACATGACTCAATAGGCATGAAGCACAAAGATCACTATGCGATCATCTAGAGGGTCATATACTTACATTGTTAATAAGCAACTCCCCCTAGAAACATGCTTGGAAGCATGTAAGGTATAACGATGTAAAATGCATGAATGCAAAGAGTGGAAATGCAAATGCAACAAGTATACAAATGCATGATGCATGCTAAAAGAAAGAGAGAGAAAGACTACAAACCGAAGTGCCAACGACGAGTTATTCTCTTCTCGAGCTTACTCACAATGGACCATTCTTCAAAGCCTTGGGCACACCATGAACCACCTTCCCAAGCTTAACCCATGTCCATTGCTATCTCAAGGAGGTCTGAAGTTGACCTACAAAAAGAAAAGAAACACGCACAAAACAAAGGCACAAACAACAAAACAAACAAACAAAAGTTGTACAGACTTATAAGAGACAAGCTTTGGGTTTAGTCATGTGAAGTTTGAAAGGTTGAGAACTTTGAGTTCTCCCCTTAGCTTGTTGAATGTCTTCTCGTTGAGTGGCTTGGTGAAGATATCCGCCAATTGTTCATGAGTCTGCACACTCACCAACTCAATGTTCTTCTTCTCAATATGGTCTCTTATGAAGTGATGCTTGACTTGAATATGCGTTGCATGACCATGATCTCCAGTTTTGAGAGCCATCTTGATTGCCGCTTCACTATCACAATATAATGGCATTTGAGTGAAGTTGAGGCCATAATCCGAGAGAGTTTGTCTTATGTAGAGAAGTTATGCACAACAAGCTCCTGCTGCCATGTACTCTACTTCGACTATAGATAGAGCCATCGAGTTTTGCTTCTTTGAGCTCCAAGATACAAGAGATCTTCCAAGAAATTGGCAACCTCCCAATGTGCTCTTTCTATTCACTTTGCATCCCGTAAAGTCTGAATCCGAATACCCAAGTAACTCAAAGATTGTTCCTTTAGGATACCATAATCCAATGGTAGGTGTGTACTTGAGGTATCTAAGTATCCTCTTCACGGACTTCAAGTGTGACTCCTTTGAATTTCTTGATAGCGTGCACATAAGCACACACTAAACATTATGCCCTATCTTAAGGTGGTGAGATAGAGCAAAGATCCAATCATTGATCTATAGAGCTTGGGGTTCACCGATTTTCCCTTTGCATCATCATCCAAGGGATTGCTTGTCGCCATAGGTGTGTGCAAAGGCTTGCAATTCTCCATGTTGAACCTCTTGAGAAGATCCTTGGTATACTTCTCTTCATAGATGAAGTTCCCTTGTATTAATTGTTTGACTTGAAAACCAAGGAACACATGCAACTCTCCAATCATTGACATTTGAAATTCCCTAGCCATCATCTCCCGGAACTCTTCATTGAACTTCTCATTGGTTGACCCATATATGATATCATCCACATGGATTTGGCACACAAAGGGGTCCTTCCCAACATGTCTTGTGAACAAGGTGCTGTCAATACTTCCAATTTTGAAGCCATTCTTGAGAAGAATGTTCTTCAAGTGTTCATACCATGTCCTTGGTGCTTGCTTAAGGCCATAGAGAGCTTTCTTCAATCTGTATACATGTCTTGGATGTTTGGGTCCTCAAACGTCGGAGGTTGTTCCACATAGACTTTCTCATTGATTTCTCCATTCAAGAAAGCACTCTTCACATCCATTTGATAGAGCTTGAAGCCATTGTGTGATGCATAGGCAAGTAAGATCCGAATTGCGTCAAGACGAGCCACGGGAGCAAATGTTTCTTCAAAGTCAATACCCGCCACTTGAGAATACCCCTTGACCACTAGGCGAGCAATGTTCTTGACAATGGCCCCTTTCTCATCTTGTTTGTTCTTGAAGACCCACTTGGTGCCAAAAACATTATGATTCTTGGTCCTCTCAACAAGTTTCCACACTTTGCACCTCTTAAAGTTGTTCAACTCTTGTTGCATAGCCATTACCCATTTGTGATCATCCATAGCTTCATCAATGGTAGTGGGCTCAATCATAGAGACAAAGGAGAAGTTCTCAATTGCAATGTTTGCCTCATCAAGATTTTCTTCACTCATATAGTTGGGCTTGTATTGGTTCCTCCTTGTCCTATCTCCTTGAGATGGACTCCTCTGTCACGTGAATGATCCTTGTTGATAGCTTTGGGTCTAGGAAGAAGTTCTTCTTGAGTGGGAGGAGGTCTAGATGAAGTATTTTGTGCATCATGGATTGCTTGCTTTCTTGAGATATGAGTGTCTTGGATTCTTAGTGAGATGAGAGAATCACTCATATGCTTTCTTCTTTTGGAATTAGAGCTTGGAGTGGATGAGGAGGTATTATGTGAAGAGCTTGGAGAAGTGGCTCGAGGTGAAGTATGTGGGGAGGCTTGTGACTCACTTCTCACTTGGATTTCCTCTTGGGTAGGTGGATGCACTCTCAATGAATTATGGGAGGAGCTAGTGGGTGTCTCAATGACATCTTGGGTTGGTTCTTGCACCTCGGAGGAGGAGGTTGGTTGAGGTGGTGGAGTAGAGGGTTCACCAATATCATCATCATTGGCCTCGTGGGGTAAAACCTCGCCCACGGGCATATTTCTCAAAGGTTCCCTCATAGGTTCATCTCCAATGTTCACTTCATGGAATTCATCTTCCTTCTGAGAACCATTTGACTCATCAAATTGCACATCATGGGATTCTTCCACACAACCTGTGTCTGAGTTGTAGACCCTATATGCCTTAGAAGTCCCTAAGTACCCAACAAGAATGCCTTCATTAGTTCTACTCTCAAACTTCCCAGGCTTCCTCCTCTTCTTGAGAATGTACCAAGTGCAGCCAAAGACCCAAAAATAGGAAACATTGGGTTTCCGTCCAACCAAAAGCTCATATGGTGTCTTCTTCAACAACTGGTGGAGATAGACACGGTTTGAGATGTAGCAAGCCATGTTGATTGCTTCAGCCCAAAACCTCTCATGAGATCTATACTCATCTAGCATAGTACGAGCAAGAGTGATGAGTATCTTGTTCTTCCTCTCCACTACTCTATTCTACTCAGGAGTTTATGTAGTGGAGAATTCATGCTTGATCCCCTTCTTGTCATAATATTCCTCCACTGTTGTGTTCTTGAACTCAGTCCCATTGTCACTCCTTATCTTCACAATGTTGGCCTTGAATTTATTCTTTGCTCTCCTGGCAAACTTTCTGAAGATATCACTTGCTTGAGACTTGTCCATAAGAAAGAAAGTACAAGTGTATCTTGTGAAGTCATCCACAATCACTAAGCAATATAGATTGCCTCCTAGACTCTTGTAATGTATTGGACCAAATAGGTCCTTGTGCAAGAGCTCCAGAGGACGAGATGTAGACATGAAAGACATGGTGGGATGTGAATATGAAACTTGCTTTCCAGCCAGACAAGCACTGCATAGTCTATCCTTATCAAAGGTCACATCCTTGATTCCTTCAACTAGATTCCTCTTGACCACTTTCCTAAGTTGATTTATGCCAACATGTGCTAATCTTCTATGCCAAAACCATCCTATAGTTGCCTTGGTGAATAGGCAAGTACTTGATGGCATGTTGCTTGATTTGAAGCCCGTGACATACAAGTTCCCATGCCTCACTCCACAAAATACTAGCCCTTTATTTGCATTTTCAATCATTGTTCCATCCTCATCAAATGTGCACTTGAAAACCATGTCATAGAGTTGACCAATAGACAGGAGGTTGAAGTTGAAGGTTTCCACAAGAAAGACCTTGGAGAGATGGAGATCCTCTATAATGGCCACCTTGCCTGAGCCTCTAACTCTCCCTTTTTAATTATCCCCAAAAGTCACCTTCTCACTGTCTTCGTCTTCGTCAATGTTGGTGAACATGATTGGCTTCCCGGTCATATGTTGGGTGCACCCACTATCAAGTATCCAGTGGGTACCTCCACTCTTGTAGTTGACCCTGGTAGTAGCCATAAGACAAGCACTAGAGGAAGAAGGGTTAGTATCCAAAACATTACTTGATTGGCCTTCACTAACCTCATCATGTCGAGTGAGACCATCCACATAATTAGGAATTGTTGCAATCCCTTCTTGAAGTCTTCTCCTTATGGGCTAGTGAGGTGCATGATACCCCCATTGCCCATAACCATCCCCTATGTGCACATTGTCGAGGTCGATGTAATAGTGGGGAGGGTCATAGAGTCGAGTGACGTGCTCCAACACGTGTCCTACTTGTGATTGGAGCACAAGTATCATCTCCATTGCTCTCTCGATTGAGAGCTCATGCCTTCTGTTGATCACCTCCTCAAGTAGGAAACCCCTTTGAGGAGTTGTGATTTGCAAGAGGAGTCTATCAATCACTTCATATGATGGGATCCTCCATAGGCCTCAAAAGGAGTTTATCCTACACATAAGATTATAAATGCTCAAGAGAGTCTCACATAGGTCATCATTTGGGTCTCTCACAAATTCATCAAATTGAAAGAAGAGATCCTGTTGTTGAGCTCGACGAAGATGCCAAAGTTGATCTTGTGGTGGAGAAGGTGGAGGCGTCGGAGCCGTAGTGGTGAGGTCGATCATCCCAAGTGATCATGTGAGCATCATGGTCGGCGCTCCTCTCACACCAATGCGTGGTCCACCCGAAGTGTTTGGAGTAGAACTAGGAATGACACTTGGGGTAGAGCTCGATGAAGAGCTTGGTGTAGGTCTTGATCCGAAGGGGTTGTAGAAGATATTGCAAGGCAATATTGTGGAGGGATCAAAGAAGTTTGAGCTCGAAGCTACTTCTTTCCCTTTGCTTGAAGATGCTTCATTGTTTGCCTTGAACTTCTTCTTCCCCGTCAAGCTTGCGGTGATCTCCTCATCCTTAAAGAGCAGCCTGATCACATCATCAACGGAAAGATTCTTGTCCATGATGAGATCAAGAGTGATGTAGAGGAGGTTGCTGCTAGGAAGCAAGGTAAGGATCTTCTCGACAATCAATATCTTGGGAAGTTCAAAATTAGTTGCTGCAATTCTGTCCATGGTACCTCGCAAGCGAATAAGAGAGTCAAGTAAGTCCTCATTCTCATTAGCACGAAAAGTAAAGAACTCATCAACAAGCAAGTCACTAGCATGATCAATAAAGGGCTCAGAAGCATCATCAGCACTAGTCACACTAGAAGAGCAAGCAAGATCAAGGGACACACCATTATCATTCAACACATTAGGCAGACTAGTAGAGTAACCTATCAAATCATCACTAGTAGAATCTAGGCACTCACTAGAACTAGGCACATCCACACAATCATCATCGTATACATGATCATCGGTAAAGGTATTGGCAAAGTCCATAAGTGTGTCCATCAACTTATCCGAAATCATGGCATTTAGGTAGCTTTTCAAGCGATCCTTCCATGAGCCATGACCCGACCCCGAATGGGATGACATCCCAACTCAAAACGGTCACTGTTCAAGGTGGTTAAGCCCTATGATGAGCACTTGGCTCTGATACCACTTGAGAGGATCGAGTGACCGATAGGGGGGGGGGGGTGAATCGGGAACTCAAACTATGTACCTAATTTGCCAATTACTAAAACCGACCATTCAAACAATTCCTATACAATTCTAATGGTGATCACACTAACAAGATAAAAAACCTATAAAAGGAAGAACAACCTAAGCATACTAGTGGATCACACAAGGCAATACAACTCCTATTAAAGATAGTAATAGAGACACACGGAAGCACACAACAAGCTAGCAAAGGAGCCTACTAATGCAAAGCTACTAGATCATCAAGTACAAGATAAGCACACAACCATGAGTAGCATAACACATACAAGGGTAAGCAATCAAGCCAATGCAACTCCTACACATGCTAGTGAACAAGTGAAAGCTAAGCACAACTAGCAAATAGAGAAGCCTATTCATGCAAGTCTACAAGGTGATCAACTAGAGCAAGGCAAACACACAAGCATGAATAGTACGGTATGTAAATGTAGAAAGTAAGGCATCAAAGTAAGAAGAGAGTAAGAGATGGCTCATGATATTTTTTCCTGAGATCCCAGAAGGGTGGTACCTTCCCCTACTCCTCGTTGGATCACTCCCGCCAGAGTTTCGGTCCCTCCCGCCACCAATGTGGAGTTATCGCCCACGAGCCCGCAATCACTCCTGGAGTGAAGACACAATGTGCCTCACCGCTGCCACCAAGGCACAAGCTCGCCTGCCTAGAGAACTTACCGGACTCCTCGAGCCGACACGGGTGATCACTAGTGATGCCCCTTTCACCGGCGGGCTTAAACCGTGTACAAACGTGTGACGGCCTTCACAACCAATCACGATAGGCTCGATCATCGACACCTAACCGGTCTAGATCTCACCATAGATCCAGAGTAACAACCTAGATCACACCCTCAAGCACACCCTAGCCCTGGATGTGCATAGACACTCTTGTTACTCTCACTAGGACTCTCAATATATGCAATATCTCCTCCTAGTGCTCCTCTCTTTTCCTCTTGGCTCTAACCATATGCTCCAAGCAATTTGTCGAGACTTGATCTCGACAATATATTTATAGGGCTATGTCTGGACTAAGAACTATGATGGTTGAGAGACAAGACGCCGAGATATACAGGTTCGGGCCCTCTCGATGAGAATAGAAACCCTACGTCTTGTGTCCTGTGGTTTGTATTGCTTGTAATTTCGTGTCCCCAATGGGTGGTTCCCTGCCATCTTATATATCCGGTCGGTAGGGGGTACATGAAGAGTCCTACTCGTAGTATACAAGGATTATATAGAAAGTCTATCTCTAACTGCCTTACGCTCCAAGCCAACTCGGTCGGTTCCCTTATTAGTGAGGTACCCGGTCGATCGCCGACTTAGGCATATCTATAAATACCCGGAAGGTAAGTATTCCACAGCAGCCCCCGAGTGCTTTCTGATTTTGAGCTGTGACTTGCCGAGTGATCTTTAATGTTGATGCAAACCAGTCATATAATAGGAAGATCTCTTGATTGAAGTTCCTGATGGATCCTGAAGATCAACAAATAATGCAAGAGTCTAATAATGTTAGCTCTTAACATTTTGTTCTATAATTTCAACTCAAACTATCAAGCTTGAGCTAATAATCCTCTGAGCATCAAACCAAATGATCAGTCTACACGACATCAATCATGCCGACCGATTTAAAGTTATGTCGAGTGATTTACACTCTTATCCGAATAATTTATAGACTCAAAATTCCATGACATCAATCATGTTGTAGTCTATAAATAAACTTATATGACATCAATCATACCATAACAGTAAGCTAAATGATATCAGTCATAATATTGCCTTCCTTAAGAAATTATTATTCGGATTAAAACAAGCTCAATGTTGGTAATTATTTACTAACTTCAATTAGTAAGGTACCGGTGAACTTGAACCCATACGACCATCAAGTCCTCTTGCTATATGATCATCAAATCACATAGATATGGGAAGTATTTTTAAAATGGATATTCCACTGCTTCTCATCAAAGAAGCCCTAGAGATCAAGTTCCCAAGGTTTATTGCATTAACTCTTTTTAAAGAATAATGCCTCATCATTTTTTATAGGCAGAAAAAGCCTGGCACTGTACGGCCCACCAAAGCCCATGGGGACCTCGAAGACTAGGTCAAAAAGGCAAAGGTATAAAAGGGCAGAGGGCTATTGACTCCAAGTCCACGCTGCCATTTCGCTCGTAGCGCTTCGTCTTCCTTGCGCCTCCCCTGCTCTCGCAACTCCTCTACTTCAAAGCTAGTGTTAGCCATTTTTTTTCCCACCACCACAGATCTTCACCGTCTACAAGCTCTGAGCTCCTGCTAGGGTTAGCTCCTTGCCTCCAGATCCAGCGTGCCACCTCTTCATCGACAATGCCTCGCAAGTTGTCCAAGAAGGACGCCGCCAAATCATCTTTCTCGGAGTTGGAGATCCCGGAACAGCTGCGAGAGTTCTCGAAGAGCAGCCTCACCACCACCGATCTAAACTCAATGGTGATGGACGACATCCTCCCGGAACAGGCGCGCATAGATTGGAAGGTACCAAAGGAAACTCGCCCCCTCCCAATCCATAAACAGATCGTAGTTTTTTGCTCTTTTTTCGAACATGGTTTTGGAGTTCCCTGCTGCAGTTTTCTACGCGGGCTCCTCTTCTTCTATGGGATTGAGCTCGTCAACCTCAATCCTAACTCCATTCTTCATATTACCATCTTCTTACATCTGTGTGAAGCTTTTCTGGGCGTTCTGCCCCACTTCACTCTATTCCGCCATCTCTTCGTCCTCCGACCACTGCCAACTAAGGAAAACCAAGTCGCCATTGGTGGAGTTGACTTCCAATTGTGCAAGAAAGAGGCATATATCAATGTGCCGCTGAACACCGGGAATAAGAACTAGAGGGATGAGTGGTTCTACTGTGACAATCCTCCCCCTGCTCTTGCTGATTTCTCTGGTGTGAAAGCCATTCCTCAAGCGCGATGGTCAGAGAGACCAGACCCGACTGACCCCCAGGTGGTCACTCTGCTAAAAAATATCGCGGGGCTAAAGAATGATGGGGTTGACGGCATTACTATAGCGAAGAGCTTCATAGTTCACTGAGTGCAACCCTTGAAGCAGCAGAGCCACCCCTCCTGGAAATATGCCTCTGATGACGAAACGAGGGAAGTGCCTGATCCACCGAACTCCTTTCTGCATCAGTCGTGGCTATCAAAGATGTTCGAAGGAGACATTATTCATGACCACTTCTTAATCGCAAAGGCATACAATGTGGGCACTCTGCGGGCCCGAGTAAGCTTCGATCATTTTAAATGTCTTTGATGTTCTTGTTGACAGGTTGATCTCAACATTTGATATCTTCATACCTCTGCAGGTTTTGGACACTTTTGTGTCACATCCTCCGCTCCCTCCAAATGATTTCGAGGGACCGGACTATGTTGAGAAGCTGCTGCAGACCGGTATTGGTGGTTCAAGCTCATCAGTGAGCACACGGCCGACCACTGGGGCCGCTGTAGGCATCTCTACCTCATCTCCCGTCAACTTGCCACCCCCAAGCTGATGAATGAAGCAGACCGCCCATCGTCGTTGGCAATATGTGGGAGATAATGATGATGACGAGGAGGAGCACCCCCAAAATGCCAGTTTGTCAGCCCCTACACACTCCGACCGACCATCAAGCCAGTCAGAGCCCCCGAGCAAAACGGCGAGTGGTGCAAGAGCGGCGAAGAAGACCGATGAAATCGACAAGTCTTCCCTGAAGAGGAAGGAGACTGAATCACAGACCACTTCTTCAACAAAGAAAGTCTGCCAAATCAAAATCAAACAAGCCACTAGGTAAATTTCTTTGTATTTTTGATTCTTCATCTCTGTAGTTAATATCCATATTTTAATCTCTAACGTTATGCTCTTCAGTGGTCATAGCGGTCGGTCGAGTGATACTCAGAGCGCCCAAAGGTCTGAAGACACCCGGTCAGCTCCTACTCCTCATTCGATTGACTTACCTCGGCCAGTTTGCATGCCATCAAGTGCACCGACCGAGCCAAGGAAGTCGCTCAAAGCTCCAGCACCTACACCGATGCCAGCGCTGACACCTCAGACTATCAATCCTTCCCCGATCGGTGTTTCTACCCTTCTCAGCAAGGGTAAGGCCGTGTTGGTCGAGGATTCATTGGGTCGGCCTGAAGCTGAAGATATGGAGATCATCCATCAACACCGAGAGGCCAACAAGATACATCAATACCAAGTTTTTTTTCTTGAATCAGTCTTTCAACTAACCATGCCCTTCTTCGCATTCAAAAAATATATTCTCTTATGGAGAAAAAGCAGGCCAGGATTGAGTATCTTGAAGCCAAAACTTTTGGTATGTTCTAGATTCTTCTTCTATGTTAGAACCTTTCTTCAAGATGTTGACATGTTGTTGGTGCCTTTGCTAGTTACTGACGAGCAGCTCTCCCAGGCCAAAAAACAGATTGAAACACTGCAGACCAAACACAAGGAAGCGACCAAAGCTCTAGAGCAATGTCGTGCTGATGTCGTTTGTAAGATCGTATACCAACTTTCACTTGCTTCATGCTCACTCTAACGCTAAAGATTTTATATGTGCCTTTAGCTCGTGATAAAAAAGTCACCGACCTAGAAAAGTTGGCTTCAAATCAGTAGAGATTCTTGGATGCTCTGACTGCTGAGAAGGATAACCTCTCCAAGTCGATCCGTGAGCAAGGCTCCAAAATCACTCGGTTGAAGAAGAAGCTAGAGGAAGCCGAGGGGAGGATAGAGGAAGCCAAGAGCATCTCCAATTCTTTCAAATGTAATCTTGCCAGTAAGCTCTCCATGATATCTTCATTACTTCTTTTTTTCACTTTAGATTCTGACGTTTTTAAAAAAATCCTTTGCAGCATTATCTTACGGCGCTCGGAAAGCATTGGATTATATCCATGCTAACCAAGTGGAGAAGACCGGTCACTCCTTGGAGTATCTGCTGGAGCATGCTTCGAAGGCGATTGCTAACCATACCCGGAGGGTGGCGATCGAGGCCGGGAGCCAAGTGCAGGCTATTTGCCAGTCTTGGTCTCCTACATTGCCATTGGATAAGATCAAGGACGGCTTCAACCTAGACTTGACAGTAGACCAATGCCAATTGCTTATGGACTCAATGCTGGAGACCTCCCGTGCCTTAGTTGACAATGTAGAGGTTGATCCTATCGCGCCAACTCCTACAGCCACTCTAGAGGTAGAATTGCAGGATGATGCTTCCTCTCCTTCGAAGGAGTTGTAATATCTGTAATATCAGAAAACATTAGTAGTATTTATGTAGGAAGATAATATTATCTTCATGTAAATAATAATTTTTATGCTTTCTTAGTTCGTAAACAAGTTAAAAGATCGACAAAGTAGTCATAAGGCAATCTCTTGTTACTTAAAGCAAAACGATCAGATGAGGACATCACTCCTATGGATACACACAACACTCCTCCAAATCTGGACTTGCAAGGTCCAGTGACTAGAGCTCGTGCACGACGACTAAATTTAGAGGTGAGCTCGTTCCTACGTTCTTCGCTATATGTTACTTTTGAGACTGGTTTGCTACCTAATGATTATTTTATGATTAGAAACCATGGAGAAGACCAGGAGATGATGGGAGAAGGAGCTGGGAACGTGGAGGACCAGCAAGAGCTTGGAAGCCAAAGTGGAGGCCCAATCAAAACCGACTTCGAGTCTGTTTCGGGGCCCAGGACCAGTTTGTACTAAAACAGTTGCCCAGGACGCATACGGACTCGGATTTGGACGTTCTACATATGCACGGAAAGATAAGGAGAAGACCTTTCCAATGCCGCCGGCCTCATGTCAAAATTCATCCGGAGTCATCGGGAATCGTCAAAACAAGACAGAGTCCAGAATCTGTGTCGGTGCCGCGTCGCCTATTTTTGGCCTTTGGGCTTTGTATCTAGTTGAGCCCAATTAGGGGCGCGTCCAGAGGGTCTTGCACGATCCTAGGGTCTTTATATACAGCCGCCACCACACCATTAGGGTTCGGGTTTTGCTTAGATCAATTCTGTTCATAAACAGTTTCGCCGTTCATCGGTTTGTGAGACCCCAACTTCGAGAGTTTAATCATACATCTGCAATTGTGTTGCAATCTTCGTTGTTCTTGCTTGTGTTCTTGATTCGCAGGTAGGGATCAGCCTTCTCGGCGAGGTCAATCGTCTTTTGGACGGTTGATAACCAGAGGAGACGTCGTGCTGCGATTGCGGGGTTTAGAACGTGCTGTTCTGAAGCCGGATCGATTTGTGTGTCGCCTCCGACCAAATCAACTTACCAAGAACCTTTCGGAAGATCGGGAACCCTTGTCCACATCAAGTGGTAATCAGAGCTTCAGGTGCACCGTCAGGTTCACACTACCCTTTAGTTTTGTTTTCGTGTTCTTCCTATCGTCCACTGAAAATACCAAAAATTTTTTTTTCCCCCGCCCATAACCACGTGTTTAGCCTTTGCATATTTCAATTTCAGAGTCCGTAGTGTTGAGTTTGTGCCCTAGTTCTTGTTTAGTCGCTGGTTTAGTTTGTGTTTTTGTCGTCAGTAGTGTTTCCCTTGCAACCCTAGCCGCCATCCCCTTCACCATCCTCGGTTTTGTCGGCTTTGTGTGCTAGGGTTGATTGATCAACACGCCCACCCTAATCCCACCCTAAACCTACCCTCTCCACCTCGGACCACTTTTCATAAATTCCACTTTCCGCTGCATCCACCTTGCCAAAAAACTCCCTACCCTACGCCCTGTGTGCCCTTGTCAAAAAATTCAAAAAAAATCGGGAAGATAAAGAAAAAATTCATTCAAGTTGAAACCCGACGTTTTCTGAAACTTCAAGATTTTCTGTAGGCCACGTCCTATCTCGGTTTGAGCTGAAATTTTTTGTGGTTTCTTCCTGTTTACTAGTGAGTTGGAAAAAAATATCAAAAAAATAAAATACAAAAAAATAAATTTGGGATTCCTACTAGTGCTCCATCTAGCCCCCTGGAATTTCTGAGTTCGGCTGTTTTACACTAAGCCCCCTGTGATCGACTGTGTCCCTTTGTCTCTTTGTTTCTTCTTTGCTATCACTACTGTTCTAGGACATAGTTAGACCAGCAACTAGGGATAAGTTATTTGGGCACTTATTCAGCTTTACTGTCTGTTTTTGATTTGTGTGCCACTCATATATATATATTTGGCCTTCCTAGCTCTACATACTTCTTCTGGACAGCACATAGGTTATTTGGTAACCCTTGCAATCGTGGAACACTTCTCCCTGGTATCCTTCGCTTTGTTGTTTTCAGAACTTTGTAAGAGCTTTGCAAGAAGCTTACTTTTGCTGTGTTGAGAGGCACCACTGCTTAGTAGTTTTGTAGGGATAACCTTCACTTTTTGTTTCCTGTTTTGGTGTTTCTGATGTCAGGAAGCGATGGGGAGGGTGCTTCACCCTCCAAATTGGATGAGTGCGTGAGCCAAAATCAGTTACAGAAGGCTTTACAGGCGGTTCAGAGTGATTTGGCAGAGACGATCACCAGGGCCGTCACCGACGCCGTCACCAAGCTTCACCTTGGAGAAAGCATTGAGCGGTTGGATAAGAGAGTCTCTAAGCTAACCGATCAGGTTGTCGAATTGGAGACCGCTCACAAGACCAACAACAACAACAACACCAACACCAATACCAACACCAACAACGACACCAACAACGACGTTGAAGACGATCATGATGAAGCAACGGTGTATAAGGCTGATGGCACCGTCGATAGGTCAGCTACAAGGACCGCAAGGTTACGACGCCGTTTGCAACGTAACCCTCAAGGTATGGGTGGTTTCCACAACCACAACCGTCGCACACAAGGTAACTATGCTCCAGATGATCCGTATGCTAAAATTAAGTTTTCAATTCCTTCGTTTTCGGGTCAGTACGATGGTGATGCTTACCTTGATTGGGAAATGACGGTAGAACAAAAATTTAATGCCCATCTTGTTCCTGAACAACATAGAGTTAGACAAGCCACTAGTGAGTTTAAGGACTTTGCTATTGTTTGGTGGAGTGGTCTAGCTGCTGAAACCGATTTGCCTACTACTTGGGAAGAACTTAAGGTAGAAATGCGTGATCGTTTTGTTCCTCCTTCTTTTTATAGAGAAATTCATAATAAACTGCAGCGTTTAGATCAAGGAGATAAAACTGTTCAGGAGTATTTTAGTGAGCTTCAGAAGGGTTTGATTTGTTGTGCTGTGGTTGAAAAAGTAGAGGATCAGATTTGCCGCTTTTATTCTGGTTTGAGAAAAGAAATTTAGGACATCCTTGATTATAAAGAATTTTATACCCTCAACCAGTGTTTCCAGTATGCTATGCTTGCAGAGAAAGAATCACAGGGACTTTTCCAGGCTTTTGAGGAGTACAGCAAGTCCAGGAATTTCTACCCACCACGGCCGACGGGGACTTCGGGGTTGCCTAAGCCATCTTTCCGGCCGCCCCCACCAGCTAGTGTTGTTTCTACAGCACCAAGATCAGCCCCTGCCCCTTCTACGCGCTCAGGTAAAAATTCTGTGCAGGTACCGGCTAGTAGTGCCTCCTCTGTTGCTTCGACGGGACGCACTACAGGGATTCAGTGCCACCGATGCCATGGTCTTGGCCATGTGCAGAAAGACTGCCCAAGTAGGCGAGCATATGTGGCGACAGATGATGGCGGTTACATGAGCACCTCCGATGTGGAGGATGAGGAGGAGGATGTCGCTGCCACCAGCGGTGACCTCGTCCTTGGAGGCGGAGATACCACGGGCTACATGAATATTATTGTGCAGCATGTGCTTAGCACACAAATCCAGCAGCCCGAGATGATGCAGCGACATAACTTGTTCCAGATTTTCTTCGTCATCAAGAACCGTCGGGCACGTGTCATCATTGATGAAGGAAGCTGCAACAATTTGGTGAGTTCTGATGTGGTTAAGAAGCTTGATTCGACCACACGCCCACATCCACATCCATACTACATTCAGTGGTTAAATGACTCTGGAAAAGCTAAGGTAACACAAACTTGCAGAGTTCCTTTTTCCATTGGTTCCTATGTGGATTCTGTTGATTGTGATGTTGTACCCATGCAAGCTTGTTCACTTTTATTGGGTAGACCTTGGGAATTTGATAATGATGCTGTACACCATGGTAAAAGTAATAAGTACACTTTTATGCATAAAGGAACTAAAATTACTTTGTTACCAATGACCCCTGCTGAAATTGTACAAGCTGATTTAGAACGAGCTGCTAGTTTGAAAAATAAAAGCCCTGAAATTCAGCAACCTGTTAATTCTGCTTCTACACCAAGTAATGTTAATGATTCTTCAAGTTCTAAGGGTGCTGCAATTAAATTACAAGGTCGTTCATGTCTTGCCACAAAATCTGAGCTTGCTGAAATTTCTACTGATGATATTTGCTATGCTTTGATATGCAAACAAGCCTTGTTTTTGCTTGGTGATATTGCTTCTAGTGCTTTGCCTCCTGCTGTCACTAACCTTTTGCAGGAGTATGAGGATGTTTTCCCAGCTGAGATACCCTCGGGCTTGCCACCTTTGAGAGGGATTGAGCATCAAATTGATTTGATTCCTGGTGCTACTTTGCCAAACCGTGCTGCTTATAGGACCAACCCTGAGGAGACTAAGGAGATACAACGACAAGTCCAAGACCTTTTGAATCGTGGGTATGTTCGTCAATCACTTAGTCCTTGTGCTGTTCCTGTACTTTTGGTTCCTAAGAAAGATGGTTCTTGGCGTATGTGTGTAGATTGTAGAGCCATTAATAACATTACTATTAGGTATCGTCATCCTATTCCTAGGCTAGACGACATGCTTGATGAGTTATGTGGTGCTATAATTTTCACTAAAATTGATTTGCGTAGTGGCTACCATCAAATTAGAATGAAACTTGGAGATGAATGGAAAACAGCTTTCAAAACCAAATTCGGGTTGTATGAGTGGTTAGTAATGCCTTTTGGGTTAACTAATGCACCCAGTACTTTCATGCGTTTGATGAATGAGGTTTTAAGACCTTTTATTGGCAAATTTGTGGTTGTCTACTTTGATGATATCTTGATTTATAGCAAATCTATGGATGATCATATGATTCATTTGCGTGCTGTTTTTGATGCTTTGCGAGTTGCACGTTTATTTGGTAACCTTGAGAAGTGCACCTTTTGCACGGATCGAGTCTCTTTTCTTGGCTATGTTGTGACTCCACAGGGAATTGAGGTGGATGAGGCGAAAATTGAAGCCATAAAGAGCTGGCCTGTACCAAAAACTATCACACAGGTGAGGAGTTTTCTTGGTCTTGCAGGTTTCTACCGCCGCTTTGTCAAAGATTTCAGCACCATTGCTGCACCATTGCATGAGTTGACAAAGAAGGGCGTTGACTTCCATTTTGGTAAGGTACATCATGAGTCTTTTGATGCTTTGAAGGACAAACTTACACATGCACCATTGCTGCAATTACCCAATTTTGATAAGACTTTTGAGCTTGAATGTGATGCTAGTGGTATAGGCATTGGTGGTGTTTTGATGCAAGATGGTAAACCTGTTGCATACTTTAGTGAGAAAATTACTGGGCCTGTTTTGAATTATTCCACGTATGATAAGGAACTATATGCACTTGTACGTTCTTTCGAGACGTGGCGTCATTATTTGTTGCCCAAAGAATTTGTTATTCATTCTGATCATGAATTACTTAAGTATATTCGTTCTCAATGCAATTTGAACCTAGACATGCTAAATGGGTTGAGTTTATTGAGTCTTTTCCTTATATTATTAAACATAAGAAAGGGAAGGATAATGTGATTGCTGATGCTTTATCTAGGCGATATACTTTGTTGTCTCAACTTGATTGTAGAATTTTTGGACTTGAGGCAATTAAAGAACAATATGTTGCTGATGTTGATTTTAAAGATGTATTGCTGCACTGTAAAGAAGGTCGTGCTTGGCACAAATTTGTGTTCAATGATGGTTTCTTGTTTAGAGCTAACCGCCTATGCATTCCAGTTGGTTCCGTTCGTCTTTTATTGTTGCAGGAGGCGCATGGAGGTGGATTGATGGGTCATTTTGGTGCTAAGAAGACGGAGGATATTTTGGCCACACACTTCTTTTGGCCAAGGATGAGGAAAGATGTTGAGCGTTTTGTTGCTCGCTGCACTACATGTCAAAAAGCTAAGTCTCGATTGAATCCACATGGTTTATACATGCCACTTCCTGATCCTTCTATTCCTTGGACGGATATTTCTATGGACTTTATTTTAGGACTGCCTAGGACTAAGAGGGGGAGTGATAGCATTTTTGTTGTTGTGGATCGTTTTTCCAAGATGGCACACTTTATACCATGTCATAAAACTGATGATGCTAGTTACATTGCTGATCTTTTTTTCAAAGAAATTGTACGTTTGCATGGTATGCCTTCTACTATTGTTTCAGATCGTGATGCAAAATTCTTGAGTCATTTTTGGCGCACGCTTTGGAATAAGTTGGGTACAAAGTTGTTATTTTCTACAACTTGTCATCCACAAACTGATGGACAAACTGAGGTTGTGAACCGCACTTTGGGTACTATGTTGCAAGCTATTTTGAAGAAAAATTTGAAGCAATGGGAAGAATGCTTACCTCATGTTGAGTTTGCTTATAATCGGGCAACACATTCTACTACCAAGGTAAGTCCATTCAAGGTAGTGTATGGTTTTGATCCCCGTACTCCACTTGATATACTTCCTCTACCTATTAATGAGAGAGTTCATGTTGATGCTAAGGAGCGTGCTGAATTTATTTTGCAAATGCATGAGACCACTAGACTTAGCATTGAAAAGATGAATGAAAAGTATAAAATTGCTGGCAGTAAGGGTAGAAAGGAAGTAAAGCTTGATGTAGGAGATTTAGTGTGGTTACACTTAAGGAAGAATAGATTTCCAGAATTGAGAAAGTCTAAACTAATGCCTAGAGCTGATGGTCCATTCAAAATAATAGAGAAGATTAATGATAATGCATACAAACTTGAGTTGCCTCCCGAGTTCGGGGTTAGTCCAACTTTTAACATTTCAGATTTGAAACCATACTTGGGAGAAGAGGATGAGCTCGAGTCGAGGACGACTCCACTTCAAGAGGGGGAGGATGATGAGGACATCACTCCTATGGATACACACAACACTCCTCCAAATCTGGACTTGCAAGGTCCAATGACTAGAGCTCGTGCACGACGACTAAATTTAGAGGTGAACTCGTTCCTACGTTCTTCGCTATATGTTACTTTTGAGAATGGTTTGCTACCTAATGATTATTTTATGATTAGAAACCATGGAGAAGACCAGGAGATGATGGGAGAAGGAGCTGGGAACGTGGAGGACCAGCAAGAGCTTGGAAGCCAAAGTGGAGGCCCAATCAAAACCGACTTCGAGTCTGTTTCGGGGCCCAGGACCAGTCTGTACTAAAACAGTTGCCCAGGACGCATACGGACTCGGATTTGGACGTTCTACATATGCACGGAAAGATAAGGAGAAGACCTTTCCAATGCCGCCGGCCTCATGTCAAAATTCATCCGGAGTCATCAGAAATCGTCAAAACAAGACAGAGTCCAGAATCTGTGTCGGTGCTGCGTCGCCTATTTTTGGCCTTTAGGCTTTGTATCTAGTTGAGCCCAATTAGGGGCGCGTCCAGAGGGTCTTGCACGACCCTAGGGTCTTTATATACAGCCGCCACCACACCATTAGGGTTCGGGTTTTGCTTAGATCAATTCTGTTCATAAACAGTTTCACCGTTCATCGGTTTGTGAGACCCCAACTTCGAGAGTTTAATCATACATCTGCAATTGTGTTGCAATCTTCGTTGTTCTTACTTGTGTTCTTGATTCGCAGGCAGGGATCAGCCTTCTCGGCGAGGTCAATCGTCTTTTGGACGGTTGATAACCAGAGGAGACGTCGTGCTGCGATTGCGGGGTTTAGAACGTGCTGTTCTGAAGCCGGATCGATTTGTGTGTCGCCTCCAACCAAATCAACTTACCAAGAACCTTTCGGAAGATCGGGAACCCTTGTCCACATCACGATCAGTACTTAGTTGTGTTACTCACGCTTTAGCACTTAGATATTTTTACCATAAGTCTTTTAGAGATAGAAACAGAAGTTGCATCGGTCTGCCTTAGCATACTAGGTTGTAATTCATAGCTGCGTAACAAGCAGTGTTGACCAATCGACACATGACCTCATGCTCTTTGGCTCTAGGTTTAGTGTAGTGGCAGTCTGTTGTGCAGTATGAATTGTATAACCATGATGTTAGGCGTTAGACCAAAAAATCCTAAGACCGTATCAAAATGTGAGAAATCAGTCAGACAAAATCCAAAACCAGAATTTGTCAAGGTTAAGGAATAGCGGGACATTATTACTAGCCCCCTGGCTCGATTATTTTATATTACAAATTAACGAATCAAGACAAATAAGAATGAAAATCAACAATGAATCTTTCATAAAAAAGATTGAAGTTTCATTCAATAATAATGTATGAGAATACAAAAGATAGACTAAGTATAAAAGTGATGTAGCTGATTTATGTTCCACGAATTTGGTATATCGTCGCCGTCTTCATACATCAATCGATAATTCCTCGGCCGAGTGACTTCTTTGTCCACATAAGGTCCTTCCCATTTAGGGGAAAGTTTGTGCCGATTCTTGGTTGATTGTACTCAGCGCAGCACTAAATCCCCAATATGAAACTGGCGACTACATACGTTCTTATCATAGTAACGTCGCAGACCATGTTGATGTACCGTCGATCGAAACAGAGTGCGATCATGCAACTCCTCTACCGCAATCAAATCAATCTCTCGGTTTTCTTCAGAAAGCTTCTCGTTGTACCCCTTGACTCACGCTGATACGAGGTTTACCTCGGTCGGCAGCATAGCCTTGAAACCATAGACAAATGAAAAATGTGTCTGGCCAGTAGCCCGACTGACATTAGTACGCAGCCCCTAGTGAAACGAAGGCAGCTCTCGGTCCCACCGACCGGCATAAGGTTTGAGTCTATCAAATATCCGGCGCTTCAACCCTTGAAGAATCATACCGTTGGCCCGTTCAACCTGCCCATTGCTTTGAGGATGAGCAACTGATGCAAAGTGGATTTTTATTCCCATCTCATCGTCAAAGTCACAGAACTCCTCGGATGTGAACTGAGTACCATTGTCAGTGATGATATCATGAGGTACCCCAAACCGAGTGAATACTTCTCTGACAAACTTGACCGCTTTCTTCGAAGTTATCTTGCCGACCGGCTTCGCTTCAATCCACTTGGTGAATTTGTCAATGCCAACAAACAAATGAGTAAACCCACCTGGCGCTTTCTTGAAAGGACCGACAATATCAAGCCCCTAGATTACAAAAGGCCAAGTCATAGGTATCATTTGAAGTTGCTACAAAGGCACATGTGTCTTTTGAGCAAAGAATTGACAACCTTCACACTTCCGAACGACCTGGTGTGCATCTTCGACCGCTGTAGTCCAATAAAACCCTTGCCGAAAAGCTTTGCCAACCAAAGTTTGGGAAGCTGCATGATTGCCACATACTCCTGAATGGATTTCTGCCATCAACACTTTGCATTCTGGTATCGAGATGCACCGCTTCAAGATGTTCGATCGTCCTCTTCTATAAGTAGACCGTCCACTATTAAGTATCCTCGACTTCTAGCCTTCAACCTCTGCTGCTCATTAAGATCCGTCGGCAGCGTACCCTTGCTAAAAAATTGGACAATTGGGTCGTTCCAGTCGGTCTCTATATTGACATCACTTACGGGCTCAACAACATCGGTCATTAAGACATCAGAGCGAGGAGAAATAGTAGGAGAATCAAGGGTATGTAAGAAAACACCGGGTGGGACAATCAATCGAGATGATCCCATCTTAGCTAATTCATCCGTCGCTTGATTATTATCTCGAAGAACATGTGTTAACTTTAGTTCATGGAATTTGTCTTCGAGCTTCCTTACTTCTTGGCAGTAAGCACCCATGTTGTCATCAACACATTTCAATTCCTTAGTGACCTAATTAATGACCAGAGCCGATTCACAAAAGATATAAAAATGCTGAATGCCGAGCAAAACAGCAATGCGCAGACCGTGCAGAAGAGCTTCATATTGTGCAGCGTTATTAGATGCGCGAAACATGACCTGGAGGACGTATTGCAATTTCTCTCCTGTTGGTGAGATGAACACAATTCCTGTACCAGCTCCAGGTAACTGGAGGGATAAATCAAAGTACATTTTCTAGTATTCGATATCTTGCGATATTTGAATCTTTGTCCACTCAGAAACGAAGTCGACCAATGCATGTCCTTTGATTGCTGAACGAGGTGCAAACGTGATGGTATACTGACCAAGTTCAACTGCCCACCTAGCAATCTTTCCTTCGGCTTCTCGATTGTGAAGGACCAAGCCGAGTGCAAAGGATGTTTGAACTTCGATAGGATGAGCTTGAAAGTAGTGCTTCAACTTCGTTGAGGTGATTAGGAGCGCGTATAGCAGCTTCAAGATCTGGTGATTTCGTGTTTTGGAGGTATTGAGAACTTCACTAATGAAGCACACCGGGTGTTGCACTTTCTATATATGACCCTCTTCCTCTCGATCGACCGTTAAAACAGTACTCACAACTTGAGTTGTGGCCGATATGTAGAGTTGAAGCTTTTCTTGCGGCTCCGGAGGCACCAAGATTGGAATATTGCTGAGGTGGGCCTCTAACTCATCCAATGCCAATTGCGCCTCTACTGTCCAGACGAAGTCATCCTGCTTCTTGAGCAGTTTAAAGAGCGGCAGACCCCTGACCCCCGGTTGGGAAATAAAGCAACTCAGGGATGCCATACATCCGGTCAGCTTCTGAACATCCGTCTGAGAATTAGGTGGCCCCATATCAAGGATCACCTTGATTTTATCTGGGTTAGCCTCTATACCTCATTTTGAAATGATGTAACCGAATAGCTTTCTCGAAGGAACCCCAAAATGCACTTTTTAGGATTCAGCTTCATCGAATAATGTCTCAAATTGTCAAATGTCTCTGCCAGGTCAGAGAAAAGTTCTTCAACATTTTGAGTTTTTACCACGATGTCATTTACATATGCATCTGCATTCCTACCAATCTGAGTTTCACGGCAGTGTTGAATACCACGTTGGTAAGTCGCGCCAGCATTTTTCAGACCAAATGGCATGGTAATATAGCAGTAGGCGCCAAAGGGTGTTATAACGGAAGTCTTGATTTGATCTTCGACTTTCAGTAGGATCTGGTGATAGCCTAAATAGGCATTCAGAAAGCTTAAAAGCTCACACCCGGTTGTTGAGTGTATGATCTGATCGATACATGGCAGAGCGAAGGGGTCTTTAGGAAAGACCTTGTTCCAATCGGTATAATCAACGCACATCCTCCACTCTTTATTCTTCTTGGGTACAAGGACTGGATTTGCCAGCCAATCTGGATGGTACACTTCCTTTATAAACTTAGCATCTAATAACCTAGCTATCTCCTTCTTCATGGCGTCCTTGCGGTCTTGTGCAAACCTTCTAAGTCTTTGCCCGACAGGGGTGGACCCAGGAGGTACCCTTAATTCATGATCAATCTTTTCCCTCAGAACTCCTGGCATGTTAGAAGGTTTCCTTGCAAAGATGTCCCTATTTTCCTGGAGGAAAAGAGTGAGCGCGAGTTCCTATTTCTCGTCGAGGTCGGCCCCTACTTAAGTGATCTTAGCAGGGTCCTCTGGGTCGAGCGTGATCTCCTTAGTAGGGACGTCGTCCATCTGTATCTTGTCCTTGGTAGACTTCTTCATGGGGATCTCTATGTTAGTCTCCACCTCATTGCCGACTGCCTTCTGGATCTCCTGCCTGTTGGACAGCTTCAACTGTTGGTCGGCCATCTCACAACTTTGCACATCACAATCGAAAAAATTATGAAGACTAGAGTGGAGAGAGATTATTCCTTTGGGGCCTGGCATCTTGAGAGTGAGGTATGCGTAGTGCGGGACCGCCATGAACTTTGCCATCACCGGTTTGCTGAGGATAGCATGGTATGCTGACTCGAAATCGGCCACCTGAAAGGTTACATGCTCGGTCCTGAAGTTCTCACGGGTTCCAAAGGTAACAGATAGAACGATCTATCCAATAGGAACCGAGGTCTTGCCAGGCACGATCCCATGGAAGGGTGAGGAACTCGGCTGGAGGTCATTGATCGATAAGCCTAACTCCATGAGGGTCTTGGCGAAGATCAAGTCCAGACTGCTTCCTCCATCGATGAGTACTTTGTTGAACTTGACCTCCTTCATCATGGCCGTGAGTACCAAGGAGTAGCCATCTGGTTTGGGCAGGGGCCTGGGATGATCCGACTGATCAGATGTGATTGGTACCTCAGACCACCTCATGTATTTGGGCATAGCAGGCTCTACGGAGTTGATCTCTCATAGTTCTAGCTTTTGCTTGCGTTTGGACATGTAGGCATCCGGACCTCCGAAGATGAAGTTGACTTCCTTTCGAGGCTCTTGGAACTCTCCTTCTTCGTCCTTGTCGTCATCGTCTTTGGTTTTGTCCTTGCCATTGCGCATTGGCGGATCCTTGGCCACCTTGAGCGCAGCAGTCGCGAAGCCTTTCAGTCGGTAACAGTCCTTTGCCTTGTGGTTTCCCTTTGGGTGCCATAGGCACGGGCCACTTAGCAAGTCGTCCATGGTCTGTTGGTTCATTTGAGGGTTCTTCTAGGATCGGTCTACCGCAGCGACCATGTTTTCATGCTTCCTTTTCTTGTCCTTCTTGGAGGACTCCGGCTTGTCCATGCGCTTCTCCTTGCCTTTGCCGCGGATGTCATACAGTGCCGACTTATCAGCGATCTCGAAGCACTCCCGAGTGGTCAACTTGAGATCATGATTCCTCCGATCGATCTCCCGGATCAGGTCATCACTCTGTATGCCTCCTTGGAAGGCTGCAACGATCTGCTGATCTAGGACATTAGGGACCTCGGTCTTCTTGGCACAAAACTGCTTGATGTAGTCACGTAGGGACTCGTCTGGCTTCTGCTTAATCCGGGTGAGGTCAAAGTGGTTGCCCGGATGATAGCAAGTAGCTTGGAAACTCTCTATGGGCTTCCTGTTTAGGTCTCCCCAAGTGACAGCCGATCTCTCTAGGAGAGAGGTGAGCCAAATCCGAACGGCAGATCAAGGCAGACTGGTAGATAATTGGCCATCACAAAGGTATCGCCCCCGGCTGACCGAATCGCCATACTGTATAGCTGAAGCCACTCTCGGGTTGGTCTGGCCATCATATTTCTCAATGGGAACTGGCTTGAATCCTTTCGGCCACCGAGCTATGCGAAGCTCGGGTACATAGGCCTTGATGCCGTTGAATTCTTCATCGCTCGGAGTGGTTGACCTTCTATGTCAGTCGAGAGATAAAGATGGGCGACGATTATGGCAAGGGTCAACGTCATCATCATGGCGACGATGACAATTATCTTTGTCATGATTCTCGCATCGGTCCTGACCGCCGTGTCGACGCCGGTCGTCATGGTTGTTTCTTTGAGGTGGATCGCGTCGGTCTTCCCATCGGTTGTCAGTCCTCCGATCGCATCGCTCCTCCTTGTGGCGTCGGTCGTCCTGAGCCCGCTCTTTGTAATGGGAGTTGATGATATCCCAACCATCACGGATGATGAGGGAATTTCTCAGATCACCATGCCTTCATCGACCGCATGACATCGCCTGGCTGGAACTTGCCGTCGACTGTGGTTCGTCCCTGACCGCCTCTTGAACTACAGCTGCCTTGAGCATGGCCACCGCCTTATGCATCATAGGGGTCTGATACGCTGCATCAGCCATCAAGCTATCAGGCAAAGTTTTGGCCCCAGTTGATTTGGACAAGGTTCTCGATCTTCCGAAAGGTTCTGGTAAATCTTGATTTGCGCGGAGGCGAAACACAAATTGATCCGGTTTCTAAACAACATGTTTAGAACCCCGCAATCACAGTACAACGTCTCCTCTGGTTATCAACCGTCCAAGGATGATTGACCTCGCCGAGAAGGCTAATCCCTGCCTGCAAATCAAGAACACAAGCAAGAACAATGAAGAATGCAACACAATTACAGATGAATGATTAAACTCACAAAGTTGGGGTCTCACAAACTGATGTGACAGCAAAACTGTTATGACAGAATAATCTAAGCAAAACCCTAACCCTAATGGTGCAGTGGCGGCTGTATATGAAGACCCAATGGTCGTGCAAGACCTTCTGGATGCACCCCTAATTGGGCTCAACTGGATACAAAGCTCAAAGGTCAAAAACAGGCGACACAGCACCAATACAGATTTTGGACCCTCTCTTGTTTCAACGATTCCCGACGATTCCTGATGAATTTTGAAATGATGCTAGTTGCATTGGAAAGCTCTTCTCCTTAGCTTACCGTGCATATGTAGAACATCCAAATCCGAGTCACTATGCGTCCTGCGTTTTAGTGCATACTGGTCCTAGGCCCCGAAACAGACTCGAAGTCGGTTTTGATTGGGCCTCCACCGTGGCTTCCAAGCCCTTGCTGATCCTCCACGTTCCCAAGTCCTTCTTCTATCATCTCCTGGTCCTCTCCATGGTTCCTAATCATAAAATAATCATTAGGTAGCAAACCATTCTCAAAAATAACATATAGGAAAGAACGTAGGAACGAGCTCACCTCTAAATTTAGTCGTCTTGCACGAGCTCTAGTCATTGGACCTTGCAAGTCCAGAATTGGAGGAGTGTTGTGTATCCATAGGAGTGATGTACTCATCATCCTCCCTCTCTTGAAGTGGAGTCGTCCTTGACTCAAGCTCATCCTCTTCTCCCAAGTATGATTTCAAATCTGAAATATTAAAAGTAGGACTAACCCTAAACTCGGGAAGCAACTCAAGTTTGTATGCATTATCATTAATCTTCTCAATTATTTTGAATGGACCATCAGCTCTAGGCATTAATTTAGACTTTCTCAATTCTGGAAATCTATCCTTCCTCAAGTGTAACCACACTAAATCTCCTACATCAAGCTTTACTTCCTTTCTACCTTTACTACCAACAATTTTATACTTTTTATTCATCTTTTCAATGCTAAGTCTAGTGGTCTTATGCATTTGCAAAATAAATTCAGCACGCTCCTTAGCATCAACATGAACTCTCTCATTAATAGGTAGAGGAAGTATATCAAGTGGAGTACGGGGATCAAAACCATACATTACCTTGAAGGGACTTACCTTGGTAGTAGAATGTGTTTCCCGATTATAAGCAAACTCAACATGAGGCAAACATTCTTCCCATTGCTTCAAATTTTTCTTTAAAATAGCTCTCAACATAGTCCCTAAAGTGCGGTTCACAACCTCAGTTTGTCCATCAGTTTGTGAGTGACAAGTTGTAGAAAACAACAACTTGGTACCCAACTTATTCCAAAGTGGGCGCCAAAAATGACTCAAGAATTTTGCATCACGATTTGAAACAATAGTAGAAGACATACCATGCAAACGTACAATTTCTCTAAAAAAGAGGTTAGCAATATGACTAGCATCATCGGTCTTATGACATGGTATAAAGTGCGCCATCTTAGAAAAACGATCCACAACAACAAAAATGCTATCACTCCCCCTCTTAGTCCTAGGCAGTCCTAAAACAAAATCCATAGAAATATCCGCCCAAGGAATAGAAGGAATAGGAAGTGGCATATATAAACCATGTGGATTCAAGCGAGACTTAGCTTTTTGACATGTAGTGCAGAGAGAAACAAAGCGCTCAACAACTTTCCTCATCCTTTGCCAAAAGAAATGTGTGGCCAAAATATCCTCCGTCTTCTTAGTACGAAAATGACCCATCAATCCACCTTCATGCGCCTCTTGCAACAACAAAAGACGAACGGAACCAACCGGAATGCATAGGCGGTTAGCTCTAAACAAGAATCCATCATTCAACGCAAATTTGTTCCAAGCACGATCTTCTTTATATTGCAGCATTACATCCTTAATATCAGCATCATCAGCATATTGTTCTTTAATTGCCTCAAGTCCAAAAATTCTACAATCAAGTTGAGACAACAAAGTATAGCGCCTAGATAAAGAATCAACAATCAAATTATCCTTTCCTTTCTTATGTTTAATAATATAAGGAAAAGACTCAATAAACTCAACCCATTTAGCGTGTCTACAGTTCAAATTGCATTGTGAGCAAATATACCTAAGCGATTCATGATCAGAAAGAATAACAAATTCTTTGGGCAACAAATAATGATGCAACGTCTCTAAGGAACGTACAAGAGCATATAATTCCTTATCATAAGTGGAGTAATTCAAAACAGGCCAAGTAATTTTCTTCTAAAGTATGCAACAGGTTTACCATCTTGCATCAAAACACCACCAATGCCTATACCACTAGCATCATATTCAAGCTCAAATGTCTTGTCAAAATTGGGTAGTTGCAGCAATGGTGCATGTGTAAGTTTATCCTTCAAAGCATCAAAGGACTCATGATGTACCTTACCCCAATGGAACTCGACGCCCTTCTTTGTCAACTCATGCAATGGTGCAACGATGGTACTAAAATCTTTGACAAAGCGGCGATAGAAACCTGCAAGACCAAGAAAACTCCTCACCTGTGTGATAGTTTTGGGTACAGGCCAACTCTTTATGGCTTCATTCTTCGCCTCATCCACCTCAATTCCCTGTGGAGTCACAACATAGCCAAGAAAAGAGACTCGATCCGTGCAAAAAGTGCACTTCTCAAGGTTACCAAATAAACGTGTAGCTCGCAAAGCATAAAAAACAACACGCAAATGAATCATATGATCATCCATGGATTTGCTATAAATCAAGTTATCATCAAAGCAAACTACCAAAAATTTGCCAATGAAAGCTCTTAAAACCTCATTCATCAAACACATGAAAGTACTAAGTGCATTAGTTAAACCAAAAGGCATTACTAACCACTCATACAACCCGAATTTTGTTTTGAATGTTGTTTTCCGTTCATCTCCAGGTTTCATTCTAATTTGACGGTAGCCACTACGCAAATCAATTTTAGTGAAAATTATAGCACCACATAACTCATCAAGCATGTCGTCTAGCCTAGGAATAGGATGACGATACCTAATTGTAATGTTATTAATGGCTCTACAATCTACACACATACGCCAAGAACCATCTTTCTTAGGAACCAAAAGTACAGGAACAGCACGAGGACTAAGTGATTGACGAACATACCCACGATCCAAAAGGTCTTGGACTTGTCGTTGTATCTCCTTAGTCTCCTCAGGGTTGGTCCTATAAGCAGCACGGTTTGGCAAAGTAGCACCAGGAATCAAATCAATTTGATGCTCAATCCCTCTCAAAGGTGGCAAGCCCGAGGGTATCTCAGCTGGGAAAACATCCTCATACTCCTGCAAAAGGTTAGTGACAGCAGGAGGCAAAGCACTAGAAGCAATATCATCAAGCGAAAACAAAGCTTGTTTGCATATCAAAGCATAGCAAATATCATCATTAGCAGAAATTTCAGCAAGCTCATATTTTGTTGCAAGACATGAACGACCTTGTAATTTACTTCCAGCACCCTTAGAACTTGAAGAATCATTAACATTACTAGGTGAAGAATCGGGATTAACAGGTCGCTGAATTTTAGGACCTTTATTTTTCAAACTAGCAGCTCTTTCTTAATCAGCTTGTACAATTTCAGCAGGGGTCATTGGTAACAAAGTAATTTTAGTTCCTTTATGCATAAAAGTGTACTTATTACTTCTACCATGGTGTACAACATCATTATCCAATTCCCAAGGTCTACCCAATAAAATTGGACATGCTTGCGTGGGTACAACATCACAATCAACAGAATCCACATAAGAACCAATGGAAAAAAGAACTCTGCAAGTTTGTGTTACCTTAGCTTTTCCAGAGTCATCTAACCACTGAATATAGTATGGATGTGGATGTGGGCGTGTGGTCAAATCAAGCTTCGAAACCACATCAGAACTCACTAAATTGCTGCAGCTTCCTCCATCAATGATGACATGTGCTCGATGGTTCTTGATGACGAAGAAAATCTGGAACAAGTTAGGTCGCTGCATCGTCTCGGCCTGCTGGATTTGTGTGCTAAGCATACGCTGCATAATAATACTCATGTAACCCATGGTGTCTCCGCCTCCAAGGACGAGGTCGCCGTTGGTGGCAGCGACATCCTCCTCCTCATCCTCCATATTGGAGGTGCTCATGTAACCACCATCATCTGTCGCCACATATGCCCGCCAACACCATAGCAGTAGTGGCACTAAATCCCTGTAGTGCATCCTGTCGAAGCAACAGAGGAGGCACTACTAGCTGGTATCTGCATAGAATTTTACCTGAGCGCGTAGAAGGTGCAGGGGCTGATCTTGGTGCTGCAGAAACAACACTGGTTCCCTTGGCAGCTGCTGGTGGGGGCGGCCAGAAAGATGGCTTGGGCAGCCCCGAAGTCCCTGTCGGCCGTGGTGGGTAGAAGGTCCTGGACTTGCTGTACTCCTCAAAAGTCTGGAAAACTCCCTGCTATTCTTTCTCTATAAGCATAGCATACTGGAAACACTGGTTGAGGGTATAAAATTCTTTATAATCAAGGATGTTCTGAATTTCTTTTCTCAAACTAGAATAAAAGCGACAAATCTGATCCTCTACTTTTTCAACTACAACACAACAAATCAAACCCTTCTGAAGCTCACTAAAGTACTCCTAAATAGTTTTATCTCCTTGATCTAAGTAATAACAAGGAGGAACAAAACGATCACGCATTGCTACCTTAAGTTCTTCCCAAGTAGTAGGCAAATTAGTTTCAGTAGCTAGACCACTCCACCAAACAATAGCAAAGTTCATAAACTCACTAGTGGCTTGTCTAATATGTTGTTTAGGAACAAGGTGGTCATTAAATGTTTGATCTATAGTCATCTCCCTATCAAGATAAGCATCACCATCATACTGACCCGAAAATGAAGGAATTGAAAACTTAATTTTAGCATACAGGCCATCTGGAGCATGGTTACCTTGTGGGCGATGATTGTGATTGCGGAAACCACCCAAACCTTGAGTGTTACATTACAAACAACGACGTAATCTTGTGGTCCTTGTAGCTGACCTATCCACGGTGCCATTAGCCTTATACACAGTGTCTTCATCATGGTCGTCTTCAACATCGTTGGTGTTGATGTTGATGGTCTTGTGAGCGGTCTCCAACTCGATAACTTGATCAGTTAACTTAGAGACTCCCTTATCCAACCGTTCAATGCTTTCTCCCAGGTGAAGCTCGGTGACCGCGTCAGTGACGGCCCTGGTGATCGTCTCTGCCAAATCACTCTGAACCGCCTACAAAGTCTTCTGTAGCTGATCTTGGCTCACGCACTCATCAAATTTTGAGGGCGAAGCACCCTCTCCATCACTTCCTGACATCACAAACATCAAAATAGGAAACAAACAGTGAAGGTTATCCCCACAAAACTACTAAGCAGTGGTGCTTGTCAACACAGCAAAAGGAAGCTCCTTACAAAGCTCTTACAAAGTTCTGAAAAGCAAAGCAAAGCAAAGGGTACCAGAGAGGTGTGTTCCATAATTGCACGGCTCACAAAATAACCTGTGTGCTGTCCAGAAGCAAAGGATACCAGAGAGTTAGGAAGGCCAAATATATATATGTGAGTGACACACAAATAAAAAATAAAGAGTAACGCTGAATAAGTGCGCCAAGTAACTTGTCCTTAGTTGCTGGTCTAACTATGTCCTAGAACAGTAGTAATAAAAATGACAGAAACAAGTGTGAAAGGAGAATAGAGCACATCAGTGGGCTAGGTGTAACATAGCCAAACCTCCAAAATCCAGGGACCTAGATGGAGCACTAGTAGAAACCGAAATTTATTTTATTTTATTTTATTTTTTTTGATATTTTTCTCTAACTCAGTGGTAATGGGAGAGAATTCACAAAAAATTTCAGCTCAAATAGAGGTAGGATGTGGCCTACAGAAATTCTGCAAGTTTTAGAAAACGTCGGGTTTCAACTTGAATGAATTTTTTCTTTATCTTCCCGATTTTTTTTAATTTTTTTGAGAAGGACAAACGGCCTTTGGTGGTTTGAGATGAACCGTTTTCGAGTCATGAAGCTCCTATAAAAATTTCAGCCAAAACAGACAACCGAGCGAAAAGTTATGGCCGTTTTACTGAAGGTGTGTCGGAATCGGTTTTAAAGAAACCCGGGGTTTGAGTGAAACCCAAGTCAGGTTTGGGGTCAGGTAGGGAATCAGGTAGAGATTTTTTTGGTGTGGTGGATTTAGCGGAAAGTGGAATTTGAGGAAATTGGTTCGAGGTGTTGAGGGTGGATTCAGGGTGCGTTTAGGGCTGGATTAGGGTGGGCATGTTGATCAATCAACCCTAGCACACAAAGCTGACAAAACAGAGGGTGGTGAGAGGGGATGACAGCTAGGGTTGCAAGGGAAACACTACGGACGACAAAAACACAAACTAAACTAGCAACTAAACAAGAACTAGGGCACAAACTCAACACTACGGACTTTGAAATTGAAATATGCAAAGGCTAAATATGTGGTTATGGGCGGGGAAAAAATTTTTTTGGCTTTTCTTTGGATGATAGGAAGATTACAAAAACAAAACTAAAGGGTAGTGCAAACCTGACGGTGCAACTGAAGCTCTGATTACCACTTGATGTGGACAAGGGTTCTCGATCTTCTGAAAGATTCTGGTAAATCTTGATTTGGGCGGAGGTGAAACACAAATCAATCCGGCTTCTAAACAACACGTTCAGAACCCCGCAATCACAGCACAACGTCTCCTCTGGTTATCAACCATCCAAGGACGATTGACCTTGCTGAGAAGGCTAATCCTTGCCTATGAATCAAGAACACAAGCAAGAACAACGAAGAATGCAACACAATTATAGATGTATGATTAAACTCACGAAGTTGGGGTCTCAACAACCGATGTGACGACAAAACTGTTATGAACAGAATAATCTAAGCAAAACCCGAACCCTAATAGTGTGGCGGCAGCTGTATATGAAGACCCTAGGATCATGCAAGAGCCTCTGAATGCCCCCCCTAATTGGGCTCAACTAGATACAAAGTCCAAAGGCCAAAAACAGGTGACGCAGCACTGACACATAATCTGGACCCTCTATTGTTTTGATGATTCCCAATGACTCCTGATTAGTTTTGATATGAGGCTAGTGGCATCCGAAAGGTCTTCTCCTTATCTTTCCGTGCATATATAGAACGTCCAAGACGGAGTCCGTATGCGTCCTGGACGTCCGTTTTAATGCATACTAGTCCTTGGCCCCAAAACAGACTCGAAGTCGGTTTTGATTGGGCCTCCACCTTGCTTCCAAGCCCTTCCTGGTCCTCCACGTTCCAAGTTCTTTTTCCATCATCTCTTGGTCCTCTCCATGGTTTTTAATCATAAAATAATTATTAAGTAGCAAACCATTCTCAAAAGTAACATATAGCAAAGAACATAGAACGAGCTTACCTCTAAATTTAGTTGTCGTGCACGAGCTCTAGTCATTGGACCTTGCAAGTCCAGAATTAGAGGAGTGTTGTGTGTATCCGTATGAGTGATGTTCTCATCACCGGTGATGTTGTTCTACGGGGTGTGGTAGACCTTGACCACGTCTACTTCGATCTCTAGTTGTCCAAGGTCCAGTCGTCGTGCGAGGCGAGATCCACGCGATCCTCTCGCTCGGCGACGATGTCCTCCCGATGAGTTGTTGTCTTGGGGGTTTTCTTCCCTGTGGCCTTCTTCTGTGCGGCCATCTTCTTCGTAACTGTCTCTTTTGCGGTCATCCTCCTTATCGTTGTCTTCAGATGGATTCTCATCTATCTCGACCACATTCACGGTCAGAGGGTATAAGCAAGCAGATCCGACCGAATCGTCATCAAAGGAACGGACCAACATTGATTCGTACCCGAGGGGTAGGTCTATATCACCGAATCCGAGTGGAGTCAATGCTGGGACCAGATCTGACGAGCTCGGTGATCGCACCATAGAACCGGCTACGGCCGAGTCGGATCGGTAGTTCTCTAGACCTAACTCTTCGTTGGCGTCGATGACAAAGTCGAGAGATCCGAAGGAGATCTTGAAGTCTGACGAGTACTATATGCTGGGAATTTCAGCCATCATAGTCGACGGAGAATCCGGGCGTGCCTTTTTCCCCTTTTTGGCGTGCCAACTGTCGAGGCTTGATCTTGCCAATATATTTATAGGGCTACGTTGGGACTAAGAACTACGATGGTTGAGACACAAGACGTTGAGTTATACAGGTTCGGGCCCTCTGAATGAGAGTAAAAACCCTACGTCCTGTGTTGTGTGGTTAGTATTGCTTGTAATTTCGTGTCCCCAATGGGGAGGGGGGGGGGTTCCCTGTCACCTTATATATCCGGTCAGCAGGGGGTACATGAAGAGTCCAACTCGTAGACTACAAGGATTACATAGAAAGTCTATCTCTAATTGCCTTGCGCTCCAAGCCAACTCGATCGGTACCCTTATTAGTGAGGTACCCGATTGGTCGCTGACTTAGGCATATCTCTGGATACCTAAAAGGTAAGTATTCCACGCAATTCCACTAGCCAAGAGAGGTCTCCAAGACCCCAGCAATGAAGTTATATAGGCTTCCAACCTCCAACTAGCCATCGCTCAACGAAATCAGCCTCCTGGGCCAACTGACCGGAGAGTCCGGTCACTACAGACACGGCTCTAACGGCTCTGCCCACTGTTGATCTCCTTGTGCTGACCGTACGGTCCGGTCATAAGACCGTACCATCCAGTCTGTCCAACGGTCGGACAAGTCCGACATGTCTGACTCTTGAGAGCGCCTTCCTCTCTGCCCTGTGCTGATCCAGGTAGACTGGACCGTCTGGTCATTAGACTGGACCGTCTGGTCTGTAGACTGGACCGTCCGGTCTCTATAGACTCCAGCACAGATAGATTCCTCGTTAAGTCTTCTCTCTGGACTGTATGTTCCTCTAGTGACCGTATAGTCTGGTCTCCTCTGACCCTCTGTCCCGTCACTACGTCCAGAAGCTGAAACTTCTCATCCTCGCTTGACTTCGTTTCCAGGCTTCTCTGAATAGTTCCTTGGCTTCTCCACTATCATCTAGTGCCTATGATTTCACTAAGCATCCATGCACATCACCGACTAGACATGACCTAAGAGAAATGACCTAGACCCCCTTGATAGTCCGGTTTTTCCTATGGACTCAAAGCCCTAACAACTAGACAAGTGTTCCCAACACTTGCCCCATAGCTTGTCCTTAGCCTTGATCCATCTCCATCACCCCTTGGACTCCATCAAGCTTATCAAGCCTTCATGCTTATGGTCATTGTCATCCACCGCCAAGGCTGCCGTCAACAATCATCATAGAGTAGAAAGGTTTCCTACACGCACAACACTCGTGTAGGCATTAGTTACATTTCATGTTTGTCATTCATCACCAAAACATTCATACCTCGTGGTGACCTTAATGGTCATGATCCTTATAGTTTTACATCCCCGTCTCTAAAGATCAAAGCTATAGAGACGGGGTTTAGTTGCAGTGACGCGTTTTTGATTCCCCGTCTCTATTACATAACTATGTAGTGACGGGTACTAGTATCAAGTGTCTTGGTTGTGCACTAGAGAAAGGTTTCTATCTCAGCATCATTTCTTTTTTCCTTCCACTTTTTTGTTTACCCTAGCCGCTTGATTTAAAAGGGACTAACCCGAACCCGCCACCACTCGCCTCCACTTCCCCTCGCACCGCCCGCCTCAACCTCCTCCCCCTCGTGCCGCCCGCCTCCCACCTTCCCCTTGCGCCGCCTCCACCTCTTCCTTCCTCTTGCATTGCCCCCTCGTCCTCCTCCCCCTCGCGTCGCTGCCTCCACCTCCTCCCCTCACACCACGCACCTCGCCTCCACCTCATCTCACGCTGCCCGCCTCCCTCCTCCTTCCTCTCGTGCCGCCCGCATCCTCCTCGTCCCCTCGCACCGCCAACCTCCCTCCTCCTCTCGTGGCCGTCGCCTCCCCTCCCCTTCTCCTCCTTCTCCTTCTCTCCTTGGACCTGGCGGCAGAGGGTTCGGACACGGCCTTCTCCCCCTCAGACTTAGTGGCGGCAGCACTCAAGCTCACCGGGTCTGGCGGCGGAGGCCCTTGAGCTTGTCGGATCTGGGGACGGTGAAAGGATCAAGTGACCAAGAGGGGGGTGGTGAATCAGGAACTCACACTATGTACCAAATTCGCCAATTACTAAAACCGATCGCTCAAACAACTCCTAAACAATTCTAGTGGTGATTAGACTAACAAGATAATCCTATGGAAGGAAAGACAACCTAAGCATACTAGTGGATCACACACGAGGCACACAACTTCTATGCAAGCTAGTAATCAAAGACACGCGGAAGCACACAACAAGCTAGCAAAGGAGCCTACTCATGCAAAGCTACTAGATCATAAAGAACAAGATAAGCACATACGCATGAGTGACACTATACATACTAGGGTGATCAATCAAGCCAAAACAACTCCTATACATGCTAATGATCAAGTAAAAGCTAAGCACAACTAGCAAGTAGAGAAGCCTATTCATGCAAGTCTATAAGTAATCAACTAGAGCTAGGTAACCACACAAGCATGAATAGCATGGTATGTAAATACGAAAAGTAATGCAACATAGTAAGGAGTAAAGTAAGAGATGGCTCAGGATTTTTCCCGAGGTCTTGGAAGGATGGCGCCTTCCCCTACTCCTCGTTGGACCACTCCCGCCGGAGTCCCGGTCCCTCCCGCCACAATGTGGAATTCTCGCCCACGAGTCCGCAATCACTCCCGGAGTGAAGACACGGTGCACATCACCACTACCATCAAGGCACAAGCTTGCCTCCCTCGAGAACTTGCCAGACTCCTCGAGCCCACACGGGCGCTCACTAGGGATGCCCCTTTCACCAACGGGCTCAAACCGTGTACAAACATGTAAAGGCTTCACAACCAATCACGATAGGCTCGATCACCGACACCTAACCGGTCTATGTCTCACCATAGTCCAAGAGTAACAACCTAGATCACACCCTGAAGGACACCCTAGCCTTAGATGTGTATCAATGCTCAAGTTACTCTCACTAGCAATCTCAAGATATGCAATATCTCCTCCTAGTGATCTCCTCTTTGCCTCTTGGCTCTCACCAAATGCTCCAAGCAATTCCACTAGCCAAGAGTAGAAGAGTAGTCTCCAAAACCCCAGCAATGAAGTTATATAGGCTTCCAACCTCCAACTAGCCATTGCTCCATGAAATCCACTTTCTGGACCCTAATGACCGGACTGTCCGGTCACTGCCAGACCGGACCGTCCGGTCTCTCTGGAACGGCTCAAAGAGCCGTTGGCTGTTCTGTCCAGACTAAACTCCTGTACTGACCGGACTGTCCGATCAGTTTCTCTCTTCAGTCCAGAAACTTTCTCGGTGCTGCTTGCTCTCTGTCCTGTGTGGAGCCACATAGACCAGACCGTCCGGTCACTAGAGCTTCCCAGCATAGACAGATTCCTCGCTGCCCGCTGTAAGTCCCAGACAAGTTCTCTTAGTGACCGTACAGACCGGTCACCACTGACCCCTCTATCCGGTTACCATGTCCAGAAGCTGAAACTCCTCGTCCTCGCCTTACTTCATTTCTCGGCTTTTCCAAACAAATCTTTGGCTTCTACACTGTCACCTAGTGCTTGTGATTTAACTGAGCGTCCATGCACATCACCAACTAGTGTGACCTAAGAGGCATGACCTAGACCCCCCTTGATAGTCTGGTTTTTCCTATGGACTCAAAGCCCTAACAACTAGACAAGTGTTCCCAACACTTGCTCCACAGCTTGTCCTTAGCTTTGATCCATCTCCATCAAGCTCACAAGCCTCCATGCTTGCAGTCATTGTCATCCGCCAAGGCCGCCGTCAACAATCATCATAGAGTAGAAAAGGTTTCCTACATGAATAACCCTCATGTAGACATTAGTAACATTTCATGTTTCTCATTCATCACCAAAACATTCATACCTCGGGGTGACCTCAATGGTCATGATCCTTACAATCTCTCCCTTTTTTGTGGTGAATGACAACCACTACTTATGATGATCCAAAACAGACGAGCAACAAAGAACCAAAGGAAAGGAAAGGAATGAAAGGATTGCCTTGGTTCTTACCTTCGAAGTAGTCTCCCCCTTGGAATGTGCTAGGTGTTGAGGGAGAACTACCCAATCACGTAGCACACTTGATATCTATCTTGAGTTGAATTTTGCGCCCGTCTTGGTATCGTGGTTGATGATCTTGTCGAAGTAGACACGCGCCAAGGACGTAGATGTTCATGTCGGTGTAGATATTCATTGTTGTTGTAGACATGCACCATTGTCTTGATCATCTTTATTTGATCTTCATGTTCTCCTCTTTGTCACTTCATAGCTTCCTTGTATTTCTTGTTCTTCTCTATCTTTCCTTCTCCTCTGGACTTGGTTTTTGGATCTTCTCTTCGTGTTCCTCTCCCCCTTTGTGTTATCGATCTAGACTTGGCTTTTGGATCTTCATGTTCCTTCTCCCCCTTTGTCACCTATCACCAAAAACCAAAAACAAAACACAAGAGAACCAAGGAGCAAATAATAAATGGCAAGAGTTAGGAAACTCCCCCATTCATGGTGCTCCTCCTTTGTCGTGATGGTGTTCCACCATAGCTCCCCCTACACACATGACTCAACAAAATATTTCCTCAAGGATGCAATGGTTAGTCATTAGTGTGTTGGTAATGTATGAGTGACTTGTCTTTGAGTCGCGCGAGTAGATTTAACCTCGGAGCTTGTTTGAACATGACTCAATGGGCATGAAGCACAAAGATCACTATGTGATCATCTAGAGGGTCATATACTTACATTGTAAATAAGCAACTCCCCCTAGAAACATGGTTGGAACCATCTTAGGTATCATGATGCAAAATGCATGAATGCAAAAAGTGCAAATGCAACAAGTATACAATGCATGATGCGATGCTAAAAGAAAGAGAGAGAAGAGCTACAAACCAAAGTGCCAATGATGAGTTGTTTGCTTCTCGAGCTTACTAACAATGGACCATTCTTCAAAGCCTAGGGCGCACCATGAACCACCATCCCAAGCTTAACCCATGTCCATTGCTATCTCAAGGAGGTCCGAAGTTGAGCTACAAAAAAAGAGAAACAAGCACAAAACAAAGACACAAACAACAAACAAAACAAGCAAGGCTATACATATTTACAAGAGACAAGCTTTAGGGTTACTAATGTGTAGTTTGAAAGGTCGAGAACATTGAGTTGTCCCCTTAGCTTGTTCAAGGTCTTCTCGTCAAGTGGCTTGGTGAAGATATCCTCCAATTGTTCAATATCCTTCTTCTCAATATGGTCTCCTATGAAATGATGCTTGACTTGAATATGCTTTGCATGACCATGATCTCCAGTTCTGAGAGCCATTTTGATTGCCGCTTCACTATCACAATATAATGGCATTTGAGGGAAGTTGAGGACATAATCCGAGAGAGTTTTCCTCATGTTGAGAAGTTGTGCACAACAAGCTCCCACCGCCATATACTCCGCTTTGGCTGTAGATAGAGCCACCGAGTTTTGCTTCTTTGAGCTCCAAGATACTAGAGATATTCCAAGAAATTGGCAACCTCCCGATGTAATCTTTCTATTCACTTTGCATCCCGTGAAGTCTGAGTCCGAATACCCAAGTAACTCAAAGCTTGTTCCTCTAGGATACCATAGTCCCATGGTAGGTGTGTACTTGAGGTATCTAAGAATCCTCTTCACTGCCTTCAAGTGAGACTTCTTTGGATTTGCTTGATAGCGTGCACACAAGCACACACTAAACATGATGTCCGGTCTTGAGGCGGTGAGATAGAGCAAGGACCCAATCATTGATTTATAGAGCTTGGGGTTCACCGGTTGACCCTTTGCATCATCATCCAAGGATTTCCTTGTCGCCATAGGAGTGTGCAAAGGCTTGCAATTCTCCATGTTGAATCTCTTGAGAAGATCCTTGGTACACTTCTCTTAATAGATGAAGTTTCCTTCTCTCAATTGTTTGACTTGAAAACCAGGGAACACATGCAACTCTCCAATCATTGACATTTGAAATTCCCTAACCATCATCTCTCGGAACTCTTTGTTGAACTTCTCATTGGTTGATTCATAGATGATATCATCCACATAGATTTGACACACAAAGAGATCCTTCTCAACATGCCTTGTGAACAAGGTGCTGTCAATGCTTCCAATGGTGAATCCATTCTTGAGTAGGAAGTTCCTCAAATGTTCATACCAGGCCCTTGGTGCTTGCTTGAGACCATAGAGAGCTTTCTTCAATTGGTACACATGTCTTGGATATTTAGGGTCTTCAAACCGTAGAGGTTGTTCCACAGAGACTTTCTCATTGATCTCTCCATTCAAGAAGGCACTTTTGACATCCATTTGATAGAGCTTGAAGCCATTTTGTGATGCATAGGCAAGTAAGATCCGAATTGCTTCAAGATGGGCCACGAGAGCAAAGGTTTCTTCAAAGTCAATGCCCGCTAGTTGAGAATATCCCTTAGCCACTAGACGAGCCTTGTTCTAGACAATTTCCCCTTTCTCATCTTGCTTGTTCTTGAAGACCCATTTGGTGCCAACCACATTATGAGTCTTGGGCCTCAACCAATTTCCATACTTTTTACCTCTTGAAGTTGTTCAACTCTTCTTGCATAGCCATTACCCATTTGTGATCATCCATAGCTTCATCAATGGTAGTGGGCTCAATCATAGAGACGAAGGAGAAGTTCTCACTTGCAACATTTGCCTCATCATCATTTTCTTTACTCACAGAGTTGGGCTTGTATTGATTCCTCCTTGTCCTACTTCCTTGAGATGGACTCCCAATGATCAAGTCACGTGAATGACCCTTATTGATAGCTTTGGGTCTAGGAAAAGGTTCTTCTTGAGTGGGAGGATGTCTAGGTGAAATATCTTGTGCATCATGGATTGCTTGCTTTCTAGAGATATGAGTGTCTTGGATTCTTAGTGAGGTGGGGGAATCACTTATATGCATTCTCCTTTTGGAGCTAGAGCTTGGAGTGGATGAGGGGGTGTCATGTGAGGAGCTTGGAGAAGTGGCTTGAGGGGAAGTATGTAGGGAGGCTTGCGGCTTACTTCTCAATTGTGTTTCCTCTTGGGTAGGTGGATGCACTCTCAATGAATCTTAGGAGGAGCTAGTGGGTGTGTCAATGGCATCTTGAGTTTGCACCTCAGAGGAGGAGGTTGGTTGAGGCGGTGGAGTGTTGGCACTTCCCAAGTGCCCCTTTTATATGTGAATATTACCCCAATTAGAGCATAATTGATACTAATTTAGGCCATTTACCTATGATATTGCCTATATATTTGTATATGTGTTGTTTTGGAGCTTTATTGCATAAACAGGTAAAATTAGTGATTAATGCGATGATGGAGAGGACAGGAGTCCAGAACCGACGAAAAGAACTAAAGAAGACCAGTGCGCCGATCGGCGCAGCCCATGAGCCGATCGGCGCAAGGGTGTTTCGACCCACAGAAGTGACCGAAGCCCATTCCACATGTTTATGGATGACTAGAGTGCCTAGGAGTTGGCACGTGTATCGGTTTCCCGGTTTGCGTTTTCTTTTATCTTTTGCAGTCCTTTTCTTTATTTACTTATGTGTGTGTGAGCGGGTTGGGAAACCATGTATCGGGTGTGTTTACTTTCATGCAAGTGTGTTAGTAGTAGTTTTATTTTCATGCAAGTGTGTTAGTAGTAGTTTTATTTTCATGCAAGTGTGTTAGTAGTAGTTTTATTTTCATGCAAGTGTGTGCAAAAATCATCATCATGTATTCAAGTTTTGATCTTAATATAATGGTGGCGGTTATGCTCTATTAGGAGAATTGAATTATTTATTCTTTCTTGAAAAGTGTCGATGAAGATCAAATAGTGTTGAGCATTGAAAAAAATTTCGAACTTACACTTAATGATTATTCGGCAAATATGTCTTATGTGGAGCAATTTTGAGTACCCGTGTGCTTCATTTGTGTTTTTCAGTTTGTAATGATAACTCAGTACCAATCTTTTCAAAAATAAATTTTCATGTTGTGATAGAATTTATTGTTTTTCAAGATCCTTACCTACCAATGCCATATTTTGAACAACACTCATGAACCTTTGATATATAGATAACATTAAATTCATGGTTGAGTTTGGTTAGGATTTAATTCTTTTTGGTATGAACTTTACTAAGATGACAATTCTTTGTGTATCTTTTTCTAGCCTTGAATTACTCATGCAAAAATTCAATTCCGTTGAGTATACCACCATAAACCCAAAATATTTTGTTGAGTATCATTCCTTGACCACATCCTATATTTCTGGCTATATTTAATTCTTGAATAAATGCTAAAGCTAGACAAATCAAATACCAACAAATGTTGGTAAATTTGGGTTGAGAGCCGATCGGCGCAGCAGAGATGGTTCAAAAAAAAAAAACTCTGCTGTTTGCTAAGGGACTAGCAAAATTTTAAGCGTGGGGGATGGTATATGACATGCTTATTCTCGAAATTCAATATAGCCATGAATCATTCCAACCATGTGCAATCTTCCAAGATCAAATTTTTGCTATGCACATGTCCACATATCCAAAGTCTGAGTCCTTTCTTAAATTTTTCTTTCTTAATTGCCATCTTGATAAGTTTCTATAATTCCAACAAAGAATAATCTCCTAGCTTTACAATATATTATTGATTTATGTTTGCAATCCTTGAATTACCTCACCTAGCTACTCATATAAGCTTTACACTAATATTATTTGATCATTATGATGTAGAATATAGGTTGAGTGATTTGAAAGATGAGTTGATGCCATGGATTATTTGGAAGATACATTCTCTATGTTCACAACAATCTTTTAAGTGATTCTCATGTGTGGAAAAGTTATAATTTATGAATTGGACATGATCTTTTGCTTTGGGGAGAACTTTAAGCTTATGCTCATATTTGATCTATTTTGCTGAATACCAATATGAAATACACCACAATAGAACAATGCTCAACATTTGCTGATTTGAGATATCTCTTATGATAGAAGGAGTATGTTTTTTTATTTTTCTTTCTTTTACTTTACTCGGGACGAGCAAAGGTTTAAGTGTGGGGGAACTGTAGGCACTTCCCAAGTGCCCCTTTTATATGTGAATATTACCCCAATTAGAGCATAATTGATACTAATTTAGGCCATTTACCTGTGATATTGCCTATATATTTGTATATGCGTTGTTTTGGAGCTTTATTGCAGAAACAGGTAAAATTGGTGATTAATGCGATGATGGAGAGGACAGGAGTCCAGAACCGACGAAAAGCACTGAAGAAGCCTAGTGCACCGATCGGCGCAGCCCATGAGCCGATCAGCGCAAGGGTGTTTTAACCCACAAAAGTGACCGAGGCCCATTCCAGATGTTTATGGAAGTTTATCTGCGGAAGACACTTGAAGATATTTGTCTAAGAAGAATTATGGAACTTCAAGAAGATTTATGGAACTCCAAGATCTTAACGTGCAGTACAAGACTTTATCTCGAAGGAAAAGGCCCACATGGCAGCTATGGAAGACAGAGGAACCGACTCGGGGAAGAAATCAGAGAAAACACGGATTGCGCCGATCAGCGCAACCGCCTTATTTGCTAGAAACCGAGTCCTTTACGAGTAGAACACCTATAAATACTTGTAAACCCTCGCCGCAGAGGAGGAGGCGACAGAGGGACACCAGATCCGTGAGTTAGAGCCACCGGGGCTTGCCCCGTTAGAATAGATCTCTAGTTGAGTTTCAAGAACCATTGGAGTCAAGAGTTGATCCATCAAGGTAGGCCATCTCGACGGGGATGAATCTTGCTCTATGTATCTCAAGGATGATTGAATATGTTGATGATGGTTTTGGTGATTTGTCTATCTTGATTCTATAATCATGCATGTGCTTATTCCAATTGCTTAGTTCTAGGCTAAGTAAGTAGATATTATCTTAATCGTGGTGATTAGGATAGTATTCGGACATTGTATTGATTATGATTCTTTGATGATGCCAGTAGTGTGGTTTAGCTGTGACAGCACTAAGCCTGCGCAGCACTATTGGATAGTTGAGTAGGGTAAGATACTCGTGCGATTAAGGGTTTCCTCCTGGCAGCGATAAATCGGGAGCCGCTCGGAAAGCAGGGTGGTCTTACTCATTATAGGTTTTCATTGATCCATGTAATTACCCATTATGATGCTATTCAATTAGACTTTCTGGTTACGATCTCACTAGTAGATATCTGGCTACTCACTTTGGCTTAGACTCACTGGTGTGCCGATCAGCGCAACTACAGATTCACTAGATCTCGTGCACTTTGGTTCAGCTTCACCAGTGTGTCGATCGGCTCGACTCCTACGCCGATTGGCGCAACGACAGATTTACTGTCTGATGCACCTTTGCGCTGGCCAGTCTCCCCCTCATGCAACCTGACCTTGACAGTAGCCTTGACTAGATCTTTTACTGTTAACTTTGTTTAATAAATCCCTAAGGTCCCAGTGGATTCGATAAACCTTGGAATACTCAATTCAAGGGAAAAAGTGCTACAATTGTACACCGTCCTCTTGCGGTATATAAGTGGGTGCATAGATATGACCAACAAGCTTCCTTTTTCTGGCGCCGTTGCGGGGGACCATAGCAGGTTTTTAAACATTGTTTGATCTATTAATGTTTAGTCATTGTGCTTTACTTGTCTCTCTAGTACATATATTCCGTTAAGTGAAACTAACAGGTATGGACGGTCCTAAGTCAAACAAACCCTCTAATTACACCGATGATCCAGAAAGACTCTTTCACAAGAAGAGAACATCGGAGAACAGAAGCAAGTCACCTGAAGATTTAGAAGCAGTCCGTGCAACACCTCGAGTATTATTCACAATAGAAGACTCGGTTTAAGAGCAAGAAGAAGAGGAGATGGCAGAGGTAGCTATGGTTAATCGTCTCAAGCCACAATTGACTAGTATTGTCAAGACAGATTTCCAAGAAGCTCAAGATCAACTTCCATACCAATTGGAGAGATATGTTGGAATAGTGGTGCAACAACTGTTCACAGGTTCAGAAGATCCCAATCATCACTTGCAACACTTCCTTGAAGTTTGCAGTACATTCAAGATAGCGGGATTGACAGGAGATCAAGCGCGTGTGCGGCTGTTCCCCTTCTCTCTAATTGGACGCCCCAAGCAATGGTACAATGGATTGGAAAACACAGTGAAAATGGTGTGGAACACATTAGCAGCTGAATTCTTGGCCAAATACTCCCCCCCCCCCCCCCGGTAAGACTCAAGCTTTGAAAAATAAGATTCTTGGATTTATACAGAATATTGATGAGAGCATTGGAGAAGCATGGGAAAGATACAATGAGCATATGGATGCATGCCCCCATTGTTGACTTTTGCTAAGCCATATTAATAAATCATTCCCGGCACGGGGCCAGAAACAGTTCACTAATATGTCCCAGAGTCAAGTAGGTAAAATCCGCAAGCGCACGGAGAATACCGCTGTAGCATTTCACCCGGAAGTATTCAGGGTATCGTATTTGTTTATCCCAAAGGAAGGGTATGATCAAGAAGCGTTACTAACATATAAGATTATGTTAACAATTAGCAAGGATATCTAACCAAGACAGGCGGGTACATGATAATAACTGGGTAGTGTGACACACACAGAAGATTCCTACTAAATAAATAAAGTCTAGTGGAGGAAAGACTAGGCTAAGCTACTCCTACTATACATTCCTATACAGTTGCATAGCCTAAGTAGAATACATACAGACCCATACTTAGGTTCAGCAGTCAATAGTATAGCACTTCAGGCACGGACTTACCCCTGCATCCACAGGCGACTTCCGCCAAGAGCCTACGCACTAGCCTAGCGGGGAGGATTTCAAAGGACGGACAGGGCTGTCACCACCTGCCGCCTACCTCAACGAACCAGTAGACTAACGAATAATTGATGCAAATCAGTCACCCAAGTACCATACTTGCATGACCAAAGAGCACTCTGCCCCTCCGCGATTACTATTAACGAGGCAGAGCTACCGTACGAATACGATCACCAAACCCATGCTATACTTTATCAGCTAAAACTAAGCATAGAGACTATAACATATAAACTAGACTATAGTGACGGTATATAACTAGCATGACAATAGTAGTATAATAAATATAAACTACTATCACACAAGTAGACTATACTATCACATATATGGATCACAATATCAAACAAGAAACTCATGACCCAAGCACAACTATATAGAAAAGATATATATATTGATAAGAGCAAAGTCTTACAAAAGGGAAAAGATACAAGAGCCATACCAATTCCAAGTGAAGACTTGGGACTAGAGAGCTCTAGACTCAGCCTAACTCCACTAAAACTCCAAGAACTACTACTAGCAAGAGAGAAATGCTTCTTGTGGTGTGTGTTGAGTGTGAAGGCACACCCTCCTATTTATAGCCTCAATAGGTCGGCAAGGGAGAGTAACCGCCACGGAAGGCATCTCAAACCGTCATCAGGAGTCACGGAGGAGCCAACACGTGGAAGCCCAGGCGGAGAGGGCGCCCCCCTGGGTCGGCCGACCTGACCAGGTCGGCCGACCTGGGGGTGGCCCCTCCTGGCCTGTGCTTTCTCCAGGTGGCTGTCCTGTGGGCCCTGACGTTGGTTTGCGCGGTATTGCAGGGAGTTACGTCGGTTAAGTGCTGACAATGGGCCCTTCAATCCGTGTGACGTCCATGTGGCACTCTCTGATTGGTCGAAAGTGTGTTTTCTTGCCTTTTGAGGTGTTTCCTTCACATTTCCTCCTGCATGCACAAAGTTCTCCAAGTACAAGTGGAACTATATTATTGTGATAAAGCATGCGTGTATGAAATGCCAAATTCTCCTTTATTTGAGTATAGTTGACAGTTCAAAATGGTACTTAACAGCCGTCAACAAACTCCCCCAAGCTTACCCTTTGCTCGTCCCGAAGCAAAGATAAACTTAAGTTGTTGATCAGGAGTTGCTACAATGTCCTACTCCTCAATAATACTATGCGCACAACAAAGTACTCTTCCTAGAATTAAATATATTGGCGCATAACTTACCCATTTACCTCGATCCATGGGGCTTTTACACCTCATTGTCTTGGGCGGTTGAGAGATAGAACAATTGCAGGGCACTAATCACTTGCTCTAGATTCCGCTATGTTGTTCCGGAGGTTTTCAAAAGATTTTGAAAATAAAAACCAAGTTCCTCAAATGATTCTCTCGGATCACTCAATATGTGTATGATTCCTCACCAAGGCAAAGTGTTGCCTATAATCACCTACTTCTAAATAAGGCTTTATGTGGAGCTCAAGGTAGGGATATATGAAGCACTCATGTTCACATAATATTGCTATGTCAAAAGACCGGATCCAAGAAAAACATCAATTCAAACAATCTTGATCAAGATGTGCAAGTGTGTGGGAGAACGGAGGAATGGTGGATGGGAAGAAATAACTCCTTTTTGAATTTTCCTTCTCTCTTTTGGAGTTTCTAGGCTATGGCTACCTTTTGCTTGCTCTCTTTTTTGAGCATTTTTTTTTTCTTTTCTTTTTGCATAGCCATAGTCCTAGTTTGCAATGAATACTTTGAGAGAGGAATTTTGCAATGGATATATGGAGTGTTTCTTTGGATGGATGGATGGCTAGTGGCTTTCTTCCGGTGTAGAAGAATAGCTCACGGTGGATATGGTGGATGCTATCTTCTTGATTTAGAAGGATAGCTCATGGCGGTGGATGTGTGTACATGATCTTGATCAAGAAAGCATGAAAAGAGTTCTACTAGGGTCACAACAATTTTGACTAAGCTCAATGTGAAACAAGCAGCATATGTGTAAAGGTTTTCAAATGTAAACACTACATATGGCTGTGGTGGGAATTTCATCATTGAGGAACTTATTAATTTGTCATTTTGAAAAATAAAACTCCGGAATTCAAGCTTTACGTTGAGCAAGATCATAGCAGCCCTATCTATCATATCATACCTCTCAACAACTTAGAACTAGAGAATGCATATGCTACCCACAAGATTCAAGTTCAAGGCAAGATTTACCAACAAACCTAACTCTTGAGAGAGTAGTAAGTTGTAAACTAGCTTTAGAGAGGAATAAAGGACAGAGCAACTATTCATCATCTCAACATAGGAAAATTATACACATTCATACCGCGCATGAAAAAGGGAAATATTTTTGTTCTTTTTATGTTTTGCAAATTTTTATGGAATTTCAGATTTAGCAAATGCAAGAAATAAAGGGAAGGGGAAAGATACAAGTTACCGTGAGAAGGGGGGTCCTCCCCCAAGCTTGTTCTTGCTCATCTGCTGGTTCGGGTCGTAGCCTTGGGAGCGGAAGAAGGCATCCCAATTGCTCTGATTCTGAGCCATCATCGCGTTCAGCTGGCGGAATTAGTTGTCGCTGGAATTCTGCCATTGCTGGGTGTCGGTGACATGTTGCGTGAGAGTTTGTTGCATGCTCTCGGTGCGCAAATCAATGTCGTTCACCCTCCTTGTCAACTCGGCCATCCCATAGTTGAGTTCACGGAACCCACGGGATGAGAATGACCGAGTGGCAAAGGATGGCGGTCCGCTTGAACTTGATGACGTCTACATGGGGTAATTGTACTGAGATTCCCATGCTCCGGCCTGCCATGTTGATGCACCCACCTCGTCCTGTGGCGGGGGCTGCTCCCATACCGGATCTCCGGTCGGAGTGTGAAACTCCGGTGTAGGTTCCATATGCCTACGGGAACGTGTCCGTCGCCCTGAAACACTATGCCTGCGAACTTCTCCCACTGGCTCAAGTGGGAGGGTTAGTGCCCGACAGTGATACAAACGAAGACCCGGGTTAGGTAACGGGAATTCATTTGTATACCCGGGAAAGTGATAGATCAAGGTATTATTTGGACCATGTTTCAAAGTATGTCCTTGCACAAAATAGTCCTCGCCTAGAAATTCTCTATCTACCGTCAAATATTCAACATGAACATTCTCAAGCAGACCACACTTCTGCGCAATGCGAGTAACTAAAGAGGTGCACTCAATTGGTCCTGTCAACTTTATATTGTCTAACCATTGATCAATCATGCATTCCGCGGGTGACACCCTAATTTTCTTAACCATGGCATAAAGTATTTTTAATTCATCTTGCCGGACAACCCTAATGTCACCTCGAGGAAACAAGGTCATAGCCAACCACACATGCATAAATCTAAGTGTAGGATTATGGATGGCACTTGTTCTAGGCTTGGGACCCCACTCGTTTCTGGAAATCTTTTTCCAAAAACTTTCTTTATGGAACCCCTTTAGTGCTTTATCTAAGTCTAGCCTACATTTAGGATTTAGACCTAGCATAGCATGAAGATCACCCCATGTGACCAAGCGCTCTTGCCCAAACAAGCGAAAAGAAATGCCTTCATCATACTTTCTAAGGGTGCATAAAAACTGCATAGTAAGCAAACGAGAACCCGGCTCATCTACTTCTACGAAATTTAGCCAACCCATAGTGCGAAAAATAGAGGCAAATTCTTCTCTCATACCTATTTTCTCGAGGAAGTCCGGATCGAAGCGTCGGGTGTGGGCGAATGGCCGTTCTCTCATGAGCGCGATGGCTTGGCCCTCGCGGTCGTCCTTGATGTCGAGATGCTCCTCGGTGATGAGCAAGGCCGGCCTTTCCTCCGGAATTTCAGCTTCGGGGTCACCATGCCCCGGACTTGGTGTGAGCTCGACGGAGGATGCTTGGCTCGTGCTTGCACGAGTGCTTTTTCTCCGCTTGATTCCGGCGACTTGATTCATTCGGTTGAACATGGCTGCACACAAGAACAAACACAAGACAAGAACAAAAACAAGATCGAACAAGTGTTCGGGTGAGCGTTAGTGAAAACGACAAACCCGAGCTTCTCCGAAATTGGTTTTCTTCTCACAACAACTGGCAAATGCACTAAAACAGAGGGGAAATATTTTTTTGGGTTTTTGGGGCTGTAGTAAAGTTGAAGAACACGAAATTTTGGGAGAGCAACAAGTGAGCAAAGGAGGGGGGTGAAAGATGGGCTTGGAATGGTGAAACTCCTCCTCCTGGGCGGTTTTATAGCCAAGGAAGCAAGATGGCCGTTAGAAAGGGACAGAGCAACGGCCATATAGCCGTTAGGAGAAAGGAGCACAGGAAAAGGTGGGGCCAGGGGGTTGGCCGACCCCACCAGGTCGGCCGACCTGGCAGGTGGGCCTCCTGGCAGCCCCCTTTTTCCTATGTGTTCCCCAACGGCTAGGGGATTTGTCCCCTGCTGCCTTTTTGCTCAAAAAGCTCGACAAAAAATCTTTTCAAAATAGAAAGCCCAAAAACCTATTTTCTAAATTTTCAAAAATGCAAATGAGTTTTGAAAAATTCCAAGGTGGCTGGAAAAATTCAAAAATGCAGAAATGCAGTGGTCGGGAAAAATCAAAATGTGGTGGAAAGCAAATATGCAATTAAAAGAGCAAATATGGATAACTACCGGTTTAACCTCCCGGCGAGGACTCACCTTTTAAAGTCCGACGAGCGGGACTGTTCTCCGGCGTTCAGCTCGATGAAGCGTTGTCCGGTCCCGGAGATGAAGACACGGATGATGCTTCTTGTTTCACTCGCCACACCTTTTTGGTCTTTGTTGCGGTCGGTGGCTTCTCGGGCTTCGGAGGCTGCGGTTTTGCAGGCTTCACAGCCTGTTTCTTTGCAGACCTCGGAGGTTGCTGCCTTGTGGACTTCAGAGGCTGTTGCTTAATGTGTGACCTTTGCCTCCTTGCCTTCATCAGTTGTTGCTGTGCAACTTTTTCCTTCTCAAGGAAGTTCTTCATGAATGTGATGAGGCTGTCCTTCTTTTTGAACGTGTTGCAAATCTCCAGGAATTGCTGGAGATGAGCACTAGCGTCCTCATTGGCTTTCCCACAGAATGGGCTAGCCTGCACCATGGTGATGAGACCGGTCTTGATCTCGAAGTTCGCATCTCCCACATTGCCAGCTGGTCCCGTAGGGATGTTGGTAGCGGAGGGAGCGGAGAACTCGCGGAGGGTCTTGTCGGCCATTTGCTCAGAGCTTGATGGTGCGGGAATGACAGGTTCGATTGGCCGAGTCTCCTTACGAGGAGGGGTGAGCCTAGCTCGTGTCTTTCTCAGGAGTGACTCAGGATCTTCAGTGAAGTTTGTCGGCAAGTCGAAACCAGTCATACACTACCCTGTTTTCATACAAAATGCAGAAAACAAAGCAAGGTTAGCCTGCCTAGGAGATAGCCTTAATAATTGCAACACTACTATATACATTAGTAATTTTTCTTAGATCATACGCCTTCCCCGGCAACGGCGCCAGAAATGCTTGTTGACTTTTGCTAAGCCATATTAATAAATCATTCCCGGCACGGGGCCAGAAACAGTTCACTAATATGTCCCAGAGTCAAGTAGGTAAAATCCGCAAGCGCACGGAGAATACCGCTGTAGCATTTCACCCGGAAGTATTCAGGGTATCGTATTTGTTTATCCCAAAGGAAGGGTATGATCAAGAAGCGTTACTAACATATAAGATTATGTTAACAATTAGCAAGGATATCTAACCAAGACAGGCGGGTACATGATAATAACTGGGTAGTGTGACACACACAGAAGATTCCTACTAAATAAATAAAGTCTAGTGGAGGAAAGACTAGGCTAAGCTACTCCTACTATACATTCCTATACAGTTGCATAGCCTAAGTAGAATACATACAGACCCATACTTAGGTTCAGCAGTCAATAGTATAGCACTTCAGGCACGGACTTACCCCTGCATCCACAGGCGACTTCCGCCAAGAGCCTACGCACTAGCCTAGCGGGGAGGATTTCAAAGGACGGACAGGGCTGTCACCACCTGCCGCCTACCTCAACGAACCAGTAGACTAACGAATAATTGATGCAAATCAGTCACCCAAGTACCATACTTGCATGACCAAAGAGCACTCTGCCCCTCCGCGATTACTATTAACGAGGCAGAGCTACCGTACGAATACGATCACCAAACCCATGCTATACTTTATCAGCTAAAACTAAGCATAGAGACTATAACATATAAACTAGACTATAGTGACGGTATATAACTAGCATGACAATAGTAGTATAATAAATATAAACTACTATCACACAAGTAGACTATACTATCACATATATGGATCACAATATCAAACAAGAAACTCATGACCCAAGCACAACTATATAGAAAAGATATATATATTGATAAGAGCAAAGTCTTACAAAAGGGAAAAGATACAAGAGCCATACCAATTCCAAGTGAAGACTTGGGACTAGAGAGCTCTAGACTCAGCCTAACTCCACTAAAACTCCAAGAACTACTACTAGCAAGAGAGAAATGCTTCTTGTGGTGTGTGTTGAGTGTGAAGGCACACCCTCCTATTTATAGCCTCAATAGGTCGGCAAGGGAGAGTAACCGCCACGGAAGGCATCTCAAACCGTCATCAGGAGTCACGGAGGAGCCAACACGTGGAAGCCCAGGCGGAGAGGGCGCCCCCCTGGGTCGGCCGACCTGACCAGGTCGGCCGACCTGGGGGTGGCCCCTCCTGGCCTGTGCTTTCTCCAGGTGGCTGTCCTGTGGGCCCTGACGTTGGTTTGCGCGGTATTGCAGGGAGTTACGTCGGTTAAGTGCTGACAATGGGCCCTTCAATCCGTGTGACGTCCATGTGGCACTCTCTGATTGGTCGAAAGTGTGTTTTCTTGCCTTTTGAGGTGTTTCCTTCACATTTCCTCCTGCATGCACAAAGTTCTCCAAGTACAAGTGGAACTATATTATTGTGATAAAGCATGCGTGTATGAAATGCCAAATTCTCCTTTATTTGAGTATAGTTGACAGTTGAAAATGGTACTTAACAGCCGTCAACACCCATCACGGTCTGACGGTTGGAGAAGTTGTTGAGAAGTTCTACATAGGATTGAATCTTTTGTCACGTCAACATTTGGACGCCTCAGCTGCAGGATCATTCATGTCAAAAACCCCCACCAAAGCTAAGAATTTGATCAAGTTGTTAGTTGAAAATCAATCGTGGGATGGTGAGAGAAGCTCAAGGAATTTGCAAGCTTCAAAAGGAGTAGTGAAAAGTGTGATTGAGAAGACTCGGGAAGAATTGATTATAGATCGCCTCGATGCTATTCAAAGAAGGTTGGACAATAATCTTCATATCCCTAAGGAAGAGACACTCAAGCTGGCGGAATCACACTCAACATGTAGTGAGTGTGGAGAATTTGGTCATGTGCAGAAAGATTGCTCTAAAGAGATGAAGATGTTAGAATATATGAAGAATAGTGGATGGAAGCCCCAATATCAACAACAAAGGAGTTCGTTCTCTCCTACTTCGTCCATGCAAAACTCTATCCCACTTCGTCTCCAATGTCATGAGTTCTTCCAAGCTCAAGAGAAGATCAACAAGGACAATCAAGCTAGATTCAAGGAGATTGATCGTGTCCTTGAGAGAGTTAATGATAAGGTGATAGAAATTGGGAGCTCCAATGAGCAGATTTTGAAGCATACCAAGATTATGGAGCAATAGATGGGACAGCTATCGCAAGCCATTCAAGGCAATAAGGGGGCTATTCCTGACAATACGATGTCTGCAGAACAGTTGAAGGCAATAGCTACCTGATCAGGAAAACAAACAGAAGATCCAGAACACTCTGCGGGAGCAAAGAAGCCCCGCGTCGATCAGCTCACACCGGGCGCCGATCGGCGCGACGACCCTGTCGGAGCTGATTGGCTCCCTGAATGCGCCGATCGGCGCAAGAAGGATGATGACCTCTCTGGTCTGAAGATGGGCGTGGAGACAGAAGAGCATGGCCTTGCCACGTTTCTAGATACTCAACTACTGACGAAGACAGAAAGAGCGTGACAACACGACGAGCAGTTTGCAAGATTCGTCGATATTATGAAGGAGTTTTACATCAAAATCCCTTTTGTTGATGCTATCCAAGTTCCCACCTATGCCAAGTACATTAAGGACATGATGCAAAACAAGAAGTCTCTAATTTCTGAGGAGGTTGTGAAGGTCACTAAGGAACTAACAGTGGCAATTAATGATGTTGCACTGGAGAAGAAACCCGACCCTGGATCACCAAGCATCAAATGCATGATTGGAACAAGGATATTTGATATGTGCTTGTATGATCTTGAAGCAAGCATAAGTGTTATGCCCCGTCATATATTCACAAATCTCAATTTGCCTGAATTAGAGCCTACGGGTATGTGTTTGGAGTTAGCCGATCAATCGGTACGCTTCCCTGATGGAATTACTGAGGATGTGCCTGTTCAAATTGGAGATCATATCGTCCCTGTTGATTTTATTGTGCTTGACATGGATAAGAGGACGAGGACCCCGTTGATCTTAGGCAGACCCTTCTTGAGGACAGCAAAGGCAAGTATTGATGTTGGGAGTGGTGAGATAAGCTTCGATATAAGTGGGACTCCCTACTCTTTCAAGTTTCGTCCAAAGGGAGAAGAGTGCCGTGCTATTGATGAAGTGAAGAGATACAAGACATCGTGGCATCGAGGCGTCAAAAGTAATTGGAGGGGATGTATGGATAGGTCGTCCAAGCTATATGAACCATGGAGATAAGATAACCTTGTAGTGTCGCGGCTTCACATCCCGCACCGCGACACTAAGGATTGATTGTTTGCGGGAAGGTCGAGCTCTTTGACCTCTAAATAACTAGAGCGCTCTTGGGAGGCAACCCAATGATCAGGGGATTTAGAAGTTATTTAGTGCTTATAGGAGGGCAACCCATTTTATTTAGTTAATTAGTGCTGGCCGGGAGGGCAACCCGATGTTTTTAAAATTTGCTTGCTTGTGATAAAAATAATCTCCCAAATAAAATAAAAAAAATTAGAAAAGTGTATGCTTAATTCTTGCGTGCTCTTGCGTTGTCTGTTTATTCGTTCAAAACTGTGTATATACATACTATAAACTAACAATGCAGGAATATAAAAAAAAAGAGACCAAAAACAGGAAGGAACAGAGCTTGCGCCGATCGGCGCACATCTGCACCGATCGGCTCAGCATTGCCCAAGTCAGGACAGAAGGCCGACGATGCCTAGAATTGAGGGAGTGCTAAACCAGCACAATAATTTTCAGAGACGGAGCTATTTTCAAGGATGAAGACAGCATCTAGCAAAGAAGCGAGGGGCTAGAAGCAAAAACGGACGTCGCGTCGATCGGCGCGAGTCAACTCCGATCGGCGCAGTCACCAGATGAGCCCCGACACGTATGCCAATACTACAGGAACATTGGAGAAGTGGAAATTAGGTGAAAGAGATGAACACGAGGCATCAGAATCAGCGCCGGACCTAAAGACGAGGTGCAAGGGACTTGCGCCGCTCGGCGCCCTACAGCGCCGATCGGCGCGGGTACCCATGATGTTCCCAAATAGGCGACAAAGGCGGCAGGCAATGATTTTGAGGAACAGGTATGATTATTATGCAGGTGTGTAGTCCAGAGGAGACACGGAATTGACCAAAAGCTGAAAATGGAGACGACGCGCCGATCGGCGCGGGGCCGTGCTGATTGGCGCCGCCAACAAGACATCAGGATTCCGTGCTGTTCCCCTGCCAACCAACATGATGTGCCAGGAAGTGACATGAAGGAGGGGAATCAAGCATCAGAGTGGTCAGAGCATTCAAAATTTGAATTGTGCCGATCGGCGCAGTACCCGTGTCGATCGGCGCGCTCTCAAATTTTGAAATTTTATGGCGGTTCCTTCTCCTGGAAGTTTCCCACACTATAAAAGGGAGGCCAGGCGCCCTCATTCGACACACCATCCCGGTAATCTCTCCACCTTCCCCACTACCCACGATCTCGCACACGTTCCGCATTCCTCACAGATGGATCGTCTCCGCTCCTCCATCGGCAAGTTGGGCAAGAGGCTACGCCGGGGGAGCAGTTCCGTCGGCAGCAGCGAGTCGAGCGGTAACTCCTCGGTGAGGGGTGGCTCCAACGCTCGCGATGACATGTCGGTGGGTGGTGCATCCACCGGCTCGGCGGCGGCGACATACGAGGTCCGCACTCGCCACTCCGTCTCCGGCGCGTCCCTTCCAACAGGCGTGCTACGAGGAGCCAAACGGCGACAAGCCGTGGGGTTCCCACATCACCACCGCCGCCGGCATTCATGCCGCGCACGGTGGAGGAGGGCTTCACCCTCCTGAGCACGGAGGAACAGCGGCACTACCTCGCGGTGAGGGGAAGGTTCGTCCCCAACTTCGACCTGGACGAGACCTTCCTCACCTCGATCGGCATGTGGGAGGATTTAAGGAGGATGCTAGACAACCTCGACTGGGTGGATTTCCACCTCCTCCCCATGGACTACAACTTCGACGTCGTCACCAAGGTTGCTTCTACGATGAGGCTTGGCACCATTGAAGACGGTAGCAAGGTCGTCAACTTCCGCATCCGCGACATCAGCCACACGGTGACCATGGAGGCGGCGGCTCAACCCTTCGGCTTCGACGCTAACGCTGACATCACCGGCATCTTGGGACGTGGGGAGTTGGACTCCTTTTGGAGGTGGCTCTCGTTCATAGAGGAAATGAAGTGCGGCAACATCCGCAACCCAACCAATCAAGTTTTCCATCGGTGGTTGGCGGCGCGCATAGGCGACAAGGTCGACTCCAGCAACGTCATCGATGCGGACTTGCGGTGGCGCTTCAATGCCATCGTGAGTCCGTCTCATTGCAATACCATGTTGGTAATTGTGCGGGGTTGGCTCGACAAGAGGGGCAAGGCAAGCAAGAAGATGGCCTTCGGGGCCTATCTTCAATGCCTAGCAGCCCTCGTCAGCGACAGCGATGGACCGGGAGGGTGCGACGACAAGTGGGAGTGCGCGACGGAGATCGGCGAGAATTTGACTCGTGGCAATATTGTCACGGGAAGTGATCGCGCCGGCTTCCATGTCGGCGGCACCAACGTATAGCTCCCGTGTGCGGAGCTAGGAGTTTTTCTCCCTCGCAAGCTGGAGGGAGGAAATTGGCTTGAGAAAGGTCTCTTGGAGGGGGGCCGAGTTCTCAAGGACCGCCGTGGGCGGGTTCGACAGCCGGACACATCTATAGTAGCCGGCGGCGAGTGGGACTCCTGGGGGTCACGCCAGGAGTATCAGCAGTACCAGTCAGGGTGGAGCGATGCAGCGGGCGGTTCACAGCCCTCTGCGCTGATCGACGTAGGCAACGCGCTGATCGGCACACCCTACTGCAGCGCGGGCATTGACTATAGGTACCAAGGGCGTGTACCAGTGGTGCCTCCTGTGCCCGGTGCAGACTTTTTCGTGCCCATGCAGGGGTACCTCGACAACAACATGCAGTACATCGAGCGCGTGGAGGAGGCCACGTCCCAATGGAGGTACAACCACGAGGCGATGGTGGAGGAGTTCGAGCGACTCGAGGCGCGGTGCTATGGCTTCGATCAGCCATCGAATCCACTTTTGGATGACTAGAGTGCCTAGGAGTTGGCACGTGTATCAGTTTCCCGTTTTGCGTTTTCTTTTATCTTTTGTAGTCTTTTTCTTTATTTACTTATGTGTGTGTGAGCGGGTTGGAAAACCATGTATCGGGTGTGTTTACTTTCATGCAAGTGTGTTAGTAGTAGTTTTATTTTCATGCAAGTGTGTTAGTAGTAATTTTATTTTCATGCAAGTGTGTTAGTAGTAGTTTTATTTTCATGCAAGTGTGTGCAAAAATCATCTTCATGTATTCAAGTTTTGATCTTAATATAATGGTGGCGGTTATGCTCTATTAGGAGAATTGAATTATTTATTCTTTCTTGAAAAGTGTTGATGAAGATCAAATAGTGTTGAGCATTGAATAAAATTTCGAACTTACACTTAATGATTATTCGGCAAATATGTCTTATATGGAGCAATTTTGAGTACCCATGTGCTTCATTTGTGTTGTTTAGTTTGTAATGATAACTCAGTACCAATCTTTTCAAAAATAAATTTTCATGTTGTGAACTTTAGAATTTATTGTTTTTCAAGATCCTTACCTACCAATGCCATATTTTGAACAACACTCATGAACCTTTGATATATAGATGAACATTAAATTGATGGTTGAGTTCAGTTAGGATTTAATTCTTTTTGGTATGAACTTTACTAAGATGGCAATTCTTTGTGTATCTTTTTCCAGCCTTGAATTACTCATGCAAAAATTCAATTCCGCTGAGTATCCCACCATAGACCCAAAATATCTTGTTGAGTATCATTCCTTGACCACATTCTATATTTCTGGCTATATTTAATTCTTGAATAAATGCTGAAGCTAGACAAATCAAATACCAACAAATATTGGTAAATTTGGGTTGAGAGCCGATCGGCGCACCCTGAGCCGATCGATGTAGCAGAGATGGTTCAAAAAAAAAACTCTGCTGTTTGCTAAGGGACTAGCAAAATTTTAAGTGTGGGGGGATGGTATATGACATGCTTATTCTCGAAATTCAATATAGCCATGGCATTCCAACCGTGTGCAATCTTCCAAGATCAAATTTTTGCTATGCACATGTCCACATATCCAAAGTCTGAGTCCTTTCTTAAATTTTTCTTTCTTAATTGCCATCTTGATAAGTTTCTATAATTCCAACGAAGAATAATCTCCTAGCTTTACAATATATTATTGATTTATGTTTGCAATCCTTGAATTACCTCACCTAGCTACTCATATAAGCCTTACACTAATATTATTTGATCATTATGATGTAGAATATAGGTTGAGTGATTTGAAAGATGAGTTGTTGCCTTGGATTTTTGGAAGATAGATTCTCAATGTTCACAACAATATTTTAAGTGATTCTCATGTGTGGAAAAGTTATAATTTATGAATTGGACATGATCTTTTGCTTTGGGGAGAACTTTAAGCTTATGCCCATATTTGATCTATTTTGCTGAATACCAATATGAAATACACCATAATAGAATAATGCTCAACATTTGCTGATTTGAGATATCTCTTATGATAGAAAGAGTATGTTTCTTGATTTTTCTTTCTTTTACTTTACTCGGGACGAGCAAAGGTTTAAGTGTGGGGGAACTATTGGCACTTCCCAAGTGCCCCTTTTATATGTGAATATTACCCCAATTAGAGCATAATTGATACTAATGTAGGCCATTTACCTGTGATATTGCCTATATAATTCTATATGCATTGTTTTGGAGCTTTATTGCAGAAACAGGTAAAATTGGTGATTAATGCGATGATGGAGAGGACAGGATTCTAGAACCGACGAAAAGCACTGAAGAAGCCCAGTGCGCTGATCGGCGCAGCCCATGAGCCGATCGGCGCAAGGGTGTTTTGACCCACAGAAGTGACTGAGGCCCCTTCCACATGTTTATGGAAGTTTATCTGCGCAAGACACTTGAAGATATTTGTCTAAGAAGAATTATGGAACTTCAAGAAGATTTATGGAACTCCAAGATCTTAACATGCAGTACAAGACTTTATCTCAAAGGAAAAGGCCCACATGGCAGCCGTGGAAGACAGAGGAACTGACTCGGGGAAGAAATCAGAGAAGACACGGATTGCGCCGATCGGCGCAACCGTCTTATTTGCTAGAAACCGAGTCCTTTACGAGTAGAACACCTATAAATACTTGTAAACCCTTGCCGCAGAGGAGGAGGCGACAGAGGGACACCAGATCCGTGAGTTAGAGCCACCGGGGCTTGCCCCGTTAGAATAGATCTCTAGTTGAGTTTCAAGAACCGTTGGAGTCAAGAGTTGATCCGTCAAGGTAGGCCATCTCGACGGGGATGGATCTTGCTCTATGTATCTCAAGGATGATTGAATATGTTGATGATGGTTTTGGTGATTTGTCTATCTTGATTCTATAATCATGCATGTGCTTATTCCAATTGCTTAGTTCTAGGCTAAGTAAGTAGATATTATCTTAATCTTGGTAATTAGGATAGTATTCGGACATTGTATTGGTTATGGTTGCTTGATGATGCCAGTAGTGTGGTTTAGCGGTGACAGCACTAAGCCTGCGCAGAACTATTGGATAGTTGAGTAGGGTAAGATACTCGCGCGATTAAGGGTTTCCTCCCGGTAGCGATAAATCGGGAGCCGCTCTGAAAGCAGGGTGGTCTTACTCATTATTGGTTTTCATTGATCCATGTAATTACCCATTATGATGCTATTCAATTAGACTTTCTGGTTACGATCTCACTAGTAGATATCTGGCTACTCACTTACCAGCATAGGTTTACAAGATCTCGAACACTTTGGCTTAGACTCACTGGTGTGCCGATCGGCGCAACCACAGATTCACTAGATCTCGAGCACTTTGGTTCAGTTTCACCAGTGTGCCGATCGGCTCGAGTCCTGCGCCGATCGGCGCAACGACAGATTTACTGTCTGACGCACCTTTGCGCTGGCCAGTCTCCCCCTCATGCAACCTGACCTTGACAGTAGCCTTGACTAGATCTTTTACTGTTAACTTTGTTTAATAAATCCCTAAGGTCCCAGTGGATTCGATAAACCTTGGAATACTCAATTCAAGGAAAAAAGTGCTACAATCGTACACCGTCCTCTTGCGGTATATAAGTGGGTGCATAGATATGACCAACATGGAGTAGAGGGTTGACCAATATCATCATCATAGGCCTCGTGTGGTAAAACCTCACCAACGGGCATGTTTCTCAAGGCTTCCCTCATAGGCTCATCTCCAATGTTCACTTCATGAAATTCATCTCGCTTCTGAGAACCATTTGACTCATCAAATTGCATATCATAGGATTCTTCTACACAACCTATGGCTGAGTTGTAGACCCTATATGCTTTAGAAGTTCCTAAATACCCAACAAGAATGCCTTCAGCAGTTCTGCTCTCAAACTTCCCGGGCTTCCTCCTCTTCTTGAGAATGTAGCAAGTGCAGCCAAAGACCCAAAAGTAGCAAACATTCGGTTTCCGTCCAGCCAATTCCTCATAGGGTGTCTTCTTCAATAGCCGGTGGAGATATACACGGTTGGAAGTGTAGCAAGCCGTGTTGATTGCCTTAGCCCAAAACGTCTCATGAGTTCCATACTCATCTAGCATAACACGAGCAAGGGTGATGATGTCTTGTTCTTCCTCTCCACTACTCCATTTTGCTCTGGTGTATATGTAGCAGAGAAGTCATGCTTGATCCCCTTCTTGTCACAATATTCCTCCACTGTTGTGTTCTTGAACTCAGTCCTATTGTCACTCCTTATCTTTACAATGTTGGCCTTGAATTCATTCTTTGCTCTCCTTACAAACTTTCTGAAGATATCACTTGCTTGAGACTTGTCCACAAGAAAGAAGGTCTAAGTGTATCTTGTGAAGTCATCCACAATCACCATGCAATATAGATTCCCTCCTAGACTCTTGTAATGTGTTGGCCCAAACAAGTCCATGTGCAAGAGCTCCAGAGGACGAGATGTAGACATGAAAGACTTGATGGGATGTGAAGATGCAACTTGCTTTCCAGCCTGACAATCTGATGAGGACATCACTCCTATGGATATACACAACACTCCTCTAATTCTGGACTTGCAAGGTCCAATGACTAGAGCTCGTGCACGACCACTAAATTTAGAGGTGAGCTCGTTCCTATGTTCTTCGCTATATGTTACTTTTGAGAATGGATTGCTACCTAATGATTATTTTATGATTAGAAACCATGGAGAGGACCAGTCTGCACTAAAACAGTCACCCAGGATGCATACCGACTCGGATTTGGACGTTCTACATATGCACGAAAAGATAAGGAGAAGACCTTTCCAATGCCACCGGTGTCATGTCACAATTCATTCGGAGTCATCGGAAATCGATGAAACAAGAGAGAGTTCAGAATCTGTGTCGGTGTTGCATCGCCTATTTTTGGCCTTTGGGCTTTGTATCTAGTTGAGCCCAATTAGGGGCGCGTTCAGAGGGTCTTGCACGACCCTAGGGTTTTTATATACAGCCACCGCTGCGCCATTAGGGTTGGGGTTTTGCTTAGATCAATTCTGTTCATAAACAGTGTCGCCGTTCATCGGTTTGTGAGACCCCAACTTCGAGAGTTTAATCATACATCTGCAACTGTGTTGCATTCTTCGTTGTTCTTGCTTGTGTTCTTGATTCGCAGGCAGGGATTAGCCGTCTCGGCGAAGTCAATCGTCTTTGGACGGTTGATAACCAGAGGAGACGTCGTGCTGCGATTGCGGGTTTTAGAACGTGCTGTTCTAAAGCCGGATCGATTTGTGTGTCCCCTCCGACCAAATCAACTTACCAAGAACCTTTCGGAAGATCGGAAACCCTTGTTCACATCAAGTGGTAATCAGAGCTTCAGGTGCACCGTCAGATTCACACTACCCTTTAGTTTTGTTTTCGTGTTCTTCCTATCGTCCACAGAAAAGCCAAAAAAAAATCCCTACCCGACCCCAAGCCCGATTCGGGTTTCACTCAAACCCCGGGTTTCTTCATAACCGATTCTGACACCCCTTCGGTATAACAGCCATAACTTTTCGCTCGTTTGTTCGTTTTGGCTGAAATTTTTACTAGAGATTCTTGACAAAAAGTTGAGGTGACCCACACTCGGCTACGCCCTGTGTGCCCTCGTCAAAAAATTCAAAAACAAATCGAGAAGATAAAGAAAAAATTCATTCAAGTTGAAACCCGACGTTTTCTGAAACTTTAAGATTTTCTGTAGGCGACGTCCTAGCTCTGTTTGAGCTGAAATTTTTTGTGGTTTCTTCCCCATTGCTAGTGAGTTGGAAAAAAATATCAAAAAAATAAAATAAAATAAAAGAATTTGGGATTCCTACTAGTGCTCCATCTAGCCCCCTGGAATTTCTGAGTTTGGCTGTTTTACACTTATCCCCCTGTTATCGACTGTGTGCCTTGGTCTCCTTGTTTCTTCTTTGCTATCACTACTGTTCTAGGACATAGTTAGACCAGCAACTAGGGACAAGTTACTTGGGCACTTATTCAGCTTTACTATCTGTTTTTGATTTGTGTGTCACTCACATATATATATTTGGCCTTCCTAGCTCTACATACTTCTTCTGGACAGCACATAGGTTATTTTGTAACCCTTGCAATCGTAGAACACACCTCCCTAGTATCCTTCACTTTGTTGTTTTTAGAACTTTGTAAGAGCTTTGCAAGAAGCTTCCTTTTGCTGTGTTAAGAGGCACCACTACTTAGTAGTTTTGTAGGGATAATCTTTACTTTTTATTTCCTGTTTGGTGTTTCTGATGTCAGGAAGCGATGGAGAGGGTGCTTCACCCTCAAAATTTGATGAGTGCGTGAGCCAAAGTCAGCTACAGAAGGCTTTGCAGGCGGTTCAGAGTGATTTGGCAGAGACGATCACCAGGGCCGTCACCGACGCCATCACCAAGCTTCACCTGGGAGAAAGCATTGAGCGTTTGGATAAGTGAGTCTCTAAGTTAACCGCTCAGGTTGTCGAATTGGAGACCGCTCACAAGACCATCAACACCAATACCAACAATAACACCAACACCAACACCAACACCGACGTTGAAGACGATCATGATGAAGCAACGGTGTATAAGGCTGATGGCACCGTCGATAGGTCAGCTACAAGGACCGCAAGGTTACGACGTCGTTTGCAACGTAACCCTCAAGGTATGGGTGGTTTCCACAACCACAACCGTCGCACACAAGGTAACCATGCTCTAGATGACCCGTATGCTAAAATTATGTTTTCAAACTCTTCGTTTTTGGGTCAGTATGATGGTGATGCTTACCTTGATTGGGAAATGATGGTAGAACAAAAATTTAATGCCCACCTTGTTCCTGAACAACATAGAGTTAGACAAGCCATTAGTGAGTTTAAGGACTTTGCTATTGTTTGGTGGAGTGGTCTAGCTGCTGAAACCGATTTGCCTACTACTTGGGAAGAACTTAAGGTAGAAATGCGTGATCATTTTGTTCCTCCTTCTTTTTATAGAGAAATTCGTAATAAACTGCAGCATTTAGATCAAGGAGATAAAAATGTTCAAGAGTATTTTAGTGAGCTTCAGAAGGGTTTGATTCGTTGTGCTGTGGTTGAAAAAGTAGAGGATCAGATTTGCCGCTTTTATTCTAGTTTGGGAAAAGAAATTCAGGACATCCTTGATTATAAAGAATTTTACACCCTCGACCAGTGTTTCCAGTATGCTATGCTTGCAGAGAAAGAATCACAGGGACTTTTCCAGGCTTTTGAGGAGTACAGCAAGTCCAGGAATTTCTACCCACCACGGTCGACGGGGACTTCAGGGCTGCCCAAGCCATCTATTCGGCCGCCCCCACCAGCTAGTGTTGTTTCTGCAGCACCAAGATCAGCCCCTGCCCCTTCTATGCGCTCAGGTAAAAATTCTATGCAGGTACCAGCTAGTAGTGCGGCCGCCCCCACCAGCTAGTGTTGTTTCTACAGCACCAAGATCAGCCCCTGCCCCTTCTATGCGCTCAGGTAAAAATTCTATGCAGGTACCGGCTAGTAGTGCCTCCTTTGTTGCTTCAACGGGACGCACTACAGGGATTCAGTGCCACCGCTAACATGGTCTTGGCCATGTGCAATAAGATTGCCCAAGTAGGCGGGCATATGTGGTGATAGATGATGGCGGTTACATAAGCACCTCCGATGTGGAGGATGAGGAGGAGGATGTCGCTGCCACCAGCGGTGACCTCGTCCTTGGAGGTGGAGATACCACGGGCTACATGAATATTATTATGCAGCGTGTACTTAGCACAGAAATCCAGCAGCCCGAGATGATGCAGAGACATAACTTATTCCAGATTTTCTTCGTCATCAAGATCCGTTGAGCACGTGTCATCATTAATGGAGGAAGCTGCAACAATTTGGTGAGTTCTAATGTGGTTAAGAAGCTTGATTTGACCACACGCCCACATCCACATCCATACTACATTCAGTGGTTAAATGACTCTGGAAAAGCTAAGGTAATACAAACTTGCAAAGTTCCTTTTTTCATTGGTTCCTATATGGATTCTGTTGATTGTGATGTTGTACCCATGCAAGCTTGTTCACTTTTATTGGGTAGACCTTGGGAATTTGATAATGATGTTGTATACCATGGTAAAAGTAATAAGTACACTTTTATGCATAAAGGAACTAAAATTACTTTATTATCAATGACCCCTGCTGAAATTGTACAAGCTAATTTAGAACGAGCTGCTAGTTTAAAAAATAAAAGCCCTGAAATTCAGCAACCTGTTAATTCTGATTCTACACCAAGTAATGTTAATGATTCTTCATGTTCTAAGGGTGCTGGAATTAAATTACAAGGTCATTCATGTCTTGCCACAAAATCTGAGCTTGCTGAAATTTCTGCTGATGATATTTGCTATGCTTTGATATGCAAACAAGCCTTGTTTTCGCATGGTGATATTGCTTCTAGTGCTTTGCCTCCTGCTGTCACTAACCTTTTGTAGGAGTATGAGGATGTTTTCCCAGCTGAGATACCCCCGGGATTGCCACCTTTGAGAGGGATTGAGCATCAAATTGATTTGATTCCTGGTGCTACTTTGCCAAACCGTGCTGCTTATAGGACCAACCCTGAGGAGACTAAGGAGATACAACGACAAGTCCAAGACCTTTTGGATCGTGGGTATGTGCGTCAATCACTTAGTCCTTGTGTTGTTCCTGTACTTTTGGTTCCTAAGAAAGATGGTTCTATGCGTATGTGTGTAGATTGTAGAGCCATTAATAATATTACTATTAGGTATCGTCATCCTATTTCTAGGCTAGACGACATGCTTGATGAGTTATGTGGTGCTATAATTTTTACTAAAATTGATTTGCGTAGTGGCTACCATCAAATTAGAATGAAACTTGGAGATGAATGGAACACAGCTTTCAAAACCAAATTCGGGTTGTATGAGTGGTTAGTAATGCCTTTTGGGTGAACTAATGCACCCAATACTTTCATGCGTTTGATGAATGAGGTTTTAAGACCTTTTATTGGCAAATTTGTGGTTATTTACTTTGATGATATCTTGATTTATAGCAAATCCATGGATGATCATATGATTCATTTGCGTGCTGTTTTTGATGCTTTGCGAGTTGCACGTTTATTTGGTAACCTTGAGAAGTGCAACTTTTGCACGGATCGAGTCTCTTTTCTTGGCTATGTTGTGACTCCACAGGAAATTGAGGTGGATGAGGCGAAGATTGAAGCCATAAAGAGCTGGCCTGTACCAAAAACTATGACACAGGTGAGGAGTTTCCTTGGTCTTGCAGGTTTCTACCGCCGCTTTGTCAAAGATTTCAGCACCATTGCTACACCAATGCATGAGTTGACAAAGAAGGGCGTTGACTTCTATTTTGGTAAGGTACATCATGAGTCTTTTGATGCTTTGAAGGACAAACTTACACATGCACCATTGCTGCAATTACCCAATTTTGATAAGACTTTTGAGCTTGAATGTGATGCTAGTGGTATAGGCATTGGTGGTGTTTTGATGCAAGATGGTAAACCTGTTGCATACTTTAGTGAGAAAATTACTGGACCTGTTTTGAATTATTCCACCTATGATAAGGAACTATATGCACTTGTACGTTCGTTAGAGACGTGGCGTCGTTATTTGTTGCCCAAAGAATTTGTTATTCATTCTGATCATGAATCACTTAAGTATATTCGTTCTCAATGCAATTTGAACCGTAGACATGCTAAATGGGTTGAGTTTATTGAGTCTTTTCCTTATATTCTTAAACATAAGAAAGGGAAGGATAATGTGATTGCTGATGCTTTATCTAGGCGATATACTTTGTTGTCTCAACTTGATTGTAGAATTTTTGGACTTGATGCAATTAAAGAACAATATGTTGCCGATGTTGATTTTAAAGATGTATTGCTGCACTGTAAAGAAGGTCGTGCTTGGAACAAATTTGTGTTGAATGATGGTTTCTTGTTTAGAGCTAACCGCCTATGCATTCCAGTTGGTTCTGTTCGTCTTTTGTTGTTGCAGGAGGCGCATGGAGGTGGATTGATGGGTCATTTTGGTGCTAAGAAGACGGAGGATATTTTGGCCACACACTTCTTTTGGTCAAGGATGAGGAAAGATGTTGAGCGTTTTGTTGCTCGCCGCACTACATGTCAAAAAGCTAAGTCTCGATTGAATCCACATGGTTTATACATGCCACTTCCTGTTCCTTCTATTCCTTGGGCGGATATTTCTATGGACTTTGTTTTAGGACTGCCTAGGACTAAGAGGGGGAGCGATAGCATTTTTGTTGCTGTGGATCGTTTTTCCAAGATGGCACACTTTATACCATGTTATAAAACTGATGATGCTAGTTATATTGTTGACCTCTTTTTCAAAGAAATTGTACGTTTGCATGGTATGCCTTCTACTATTGTTTCAGATCGTGATGCAAAATTCTTGAGTCATTTTTGGTGCACGCTTTGGAATAAGTTGGGTACAAAGTTGCTATTTTCTACAACTTATCATCCACAAACTGATGGACAAACTGAGGTTGTGAACTGCACTTTGGGCACTATGTTGTGAGCTATTTTGAAGAAAAATTTGAAGCAATGGGAAGAATGCTTGCCTCATGTTGAGTTTGCTTATAATCGGGCAACATATTCTACTACCAAGGTAAGTCCCTTCAAGGTAGTGTATGGTTTTGATCCCCGTACTCCACTTGATATACTTCCTCTACCTATTAATGAGAGAGTTCATGTTGATGCTAAGGAGCGTGCTGAATTTATTTTGCAAATGCATGAGACCACTAGACTTAGCATTGAAAAGATGAATGAAAAATATAAAATTGCTGGTAGTAAAGGTAGAAAGGAAGTAAAGCTTGATGTAGGAGATTTAGTGTGGTTACACTTAAAGAAGGATAGATTTCTAGAATTGAGAAAGTCTAAACTAATGCGTAGAGCTGATGGTCCATTCAAAATAATGGAGAAGATTAATGATAATGCATACAAACTTGAGTTGCCTCCCAAGTTCGGGGTTAGTCCTACTTTTAACATTTCAGATTTGAAACCATACTTGGGAGAAGAGGATGAGCTTGAGTCGAGGACGACTCCACTTCAAGAGGGGGAGAATGATGAGTACATCACTCCTATGGATACACATAACACTCCTCCAATTCTGGACTTGCAAGGTCCAATGACTAGAGCTCGTGCACGACGACTAAATTTAGAGGTGAGCTCGTTCCTACGTTCTTCGCTATATGTTACTTTTGAGAATGGTTTGCTACCTAATGATTCTTTTATGATTAGAAACCATGAAGAGGACCAGGAGATGATGGGAGAAGGAGTTGGAAACGTCGAGGACCCGCAAGGGCTTGGAAGCCAAAGTGGAGGCCCAATCAAAACTGACTTCGAGTCTGTTTCGGGGCCCAGGACCAATCTGCACTAAAACAGTCACCTAGGACGCATACGGACTCGTATTTGGACGATCTACATATGCACGGAAAGATAAGGAGAAGACCTTTCCAATGCTACTGGCCTCATGTCAAAATTCATCCGGAGTCATTGGAAATCATCGAAACAAGAGAGAGTCCAGAATCTGTGTCGGTGTTGCGTCGCTTATTTTTGGCCTTTGGGCTTTGTATGTAGTTGAGCCCAATTAGGGGCGCATCCAGAGGGTCTTGCACGACCCTAGGGTCTTTATATACAGCCGCTGCCGCACCATTAGGGTTCGGGTTTTGCTTAGATCAATTTTGTTCCTAAACAGTGTCGCCGTTCATCGGTTTGTGAGACCCCAACTTTAAGAGTTTAATCATACATCTGCAATTGTGTTGCATTGTTCGTTGTTCTTGATTGTGTTCTTGATTTGCAGGCAGGGATTATCCTTCTTGGCGAGGTCAATCGTCTTTGGACGGTTGATAACCAGAGGAGACGTCGTGCTGCGATTGCGGGGTTTAGAACGTGCTGTTCTGAAGCCGGATCGATTTGTGTGTCGCCTCCGACCAAATCAACTTACCAAGAAACTTTCGGAAGATTGGGAACCCTTGTTTACATCAGCAATCTTATGGAGGGATCAAAGAAGTTTGAGCTCGAAGCTGCTTGTTTCCCTTTTCTTGAGGATGCTCTATTGTTCGCCTTGGAAGTCTTCTCCCCATTCCAACTTGCGGTGATCTTCTCATCCTCAAAGTGCAACCCAATCACATCCTCGACGGAGAGACCCTTCTCCATGATGAGATCAAAGGTGATGTAGAGGAGCTCGCTGCTAGGGAGCAAGGTGAGGATCTTCTCGACTATCACAATCTTGGGAAGCTCGAAAGTAGTTGCTCCAATCCTGTCCACAATACCTTACAAGCGAATAAGAGAATCAAGTAACACCTTATTCTCATTAGCACGAAAAGCAAAAAACTCCTCAACAAGTGAATCACTAGCATGATCAATAAAAGGCTCACAAGCATCATCAGTACTAGTCACACTAGAAGACCAAGCAAGATCAAGAGAGCCAACATCATCAATCATCTCATTAGGCACACTAGTAGAGCATCCTATCAAATCATCACTAATAGGATCTAGGCACTCACTAGAACTAGGCACATCCACACAATCATCATCATCATATACATGATCATCGGTAAAGGTATTGGCAAAGTCCACAAGTGTGTCCATCAACTCATCTGAAATCATGGCATTTAGGTATCTTTTCAAGAGATCCTTCCATGAGCCACGACCCGACACCAAATGGATGACATCCCAACTCAATACAGTCACTATTCAAGGCGGTTAAGCCCTATGATGAGCAATTAGCTCTGATACCACTTGAAATGACCGAGTGACTGAGAGGGGGGGGGGGTGAATCGGGAATCACACTATGTGCCAAATTCGCCAATTACTATAATCGAAATCGACCACTCAACCAACTCCTACACAATTCTAGTAGTGATCACACTAACAAGATAATCCTATAAAACAAAAGACAACCTAAGCATACTAGTGGACCACACACGAGGCACACAACTCCTATGCAAGCTAGTAATCAAAGACACCCGGAAGCATAGAACAAGCTAGAAAAGGAGCCTACTCATGCAAAGCTACTAGATCATCAAGAACAAGATAAACACACAAGCATGAATGACACTATACATACTAGGGTGATCAATCAAGCCAAAAAAACTCCTATACATGCTAGTGATCATGTGAAAGCTAAGCACAACTAGCAAGTAGAGAAACCTATTCATGCAAGTCTACAAGTAATCAACTAGAGCTAGGTAACCACAAAAGCATGAATAGCACGATATATAAATGCGAAAAGTAATGCATCAAAGTAAGGAGTAGAGTAAGAGATGGCTCATAATTTTTTTCCGAGGTCTTGGAAGGACGGCGCCTTCCCCTACTCCTCGTTGGACCACTCCCGCCGGATTCCCGGTCCCTCCCACCACCAATGTGGAGTTCTCGCCCATGAGCCCGCAATCAATCCCGGAGTGAAGACACGGTGCGTGTCACCGCTGCCACCAAGGCACAAGCTTGCCTCCCTCGAGAACTTGCTGGACTCCTCGAGCCAACACGGGTGCTTACTAGCGATGCCCCTTTCACCGATGGGCTCAAACCGTGTACAAACGTGTGACGACCTTCACAACCAATCACGATAGGCTCGATCACCGACACCTAACCGGTCTAGGTCTCACCATAGACCAAGAGTAACAACCTAGATCACACCCTCAATGCTCAAGTTACTCTCACTAGCACCCTCAAGATATGCAATATCTCCTCCTAGTGCTCTCCTCTTTGCCTCTTAGCTCTCACCAAATGCTCCAAGCAATTCCACTAGCCAAGAGTAGTCTCCAAGACCCCAACAATGAAGTTATATAGGCTTCCAACCTCTAACTAGTCGTTGCTCCACGAAATCCACTTTCTGGACACCAATGACAGGACTGCCGGTCACAGCCAGACCGGACCGTCCGGTCTCTCTAGAACGGCTCCTAGAGCCGTTGGCTGCTTTATCCAGACTGAACTCCTGTACTAACCGGACCATCCGGTCAGCTTCTCTCTCTAGTCCAGAAACTTTCTCGATGCTGCTTCCTCTTTGTCCTGTGTGGAGCCACACAGATCGGACCGTCCGGTCACTATAGCTTCCCAGCACAGACATATTCGTCGCCTGTTGTAAGTGCCAGACAAGTCCTCTTAGTGACCCTACAGTCCGGTCACCACGGACCCCTCTATCCGATCACTATCCAGAAGCTGAAACTCCTCATCCACGCTTGACTTCATTTCCTGGTTTCTCCGAACAGCTCCTTGGCTTCTCCGCTGTCACCTAGTGCTTGTGATTTCACTGAGCATCCATGCACATCACCAACTAGTGCGACCTAAGAGACATGATCTAGACCCCCTTGATAGTCTAGTTTTTCCTATGGACTCAAAGCCCTAACAACTAGACAAGTGTTCCGAACACTTGCTCCATAGCTTGTCTTTAGCTTTGATCCATCTCCATCAACCCTTGGACTCCATCAAGCTCACAAGCCTCCATGCTTGCGGTCATTGTCATCCATCACCATGGCTGCCGTCAACAATCATCATAGAGTAGAAAAGGTTTCCTACATGAACAAAACTCGTGTAGACATTAGTCATATTTTATGTTTGTCATTCATCACCAAAACATTCATACCTCGGGGTGACCTAAATGGTCAAGATGCTTATATAGCGACCCCTGAGCTCATTGGATCCGATGTTCTCGACCTCGTCCTCTCAGCCGGCCATGGCGGCATCAGACCCCCCCCCCCCCCACTCTCTGCCGACGGCTGATGCGCGCCTCCCTCACGGTGACAGTGGATTTGGGCTCCACCTGGCCGGTTGGTCCGAAATTTTTTTATTTATTCAGAACTAGTTTTAGGAATGTGGATTAGTTTCATCCATAGAAAGAATTCGGGACGGGGATTTACAAACGTCTGTATAGCTCTAGATTTAGCGGCGGATTTTTACCCGTCTCTATATCCTAACATTTAGAGACGTAAAAATTGAGACAGACACGATTTACGTCACTAAAGGCTTTAGATAACCATCACTAAATTTAAGACTAATCATTGAAATTTATTTTGGACTCTGGTACCATGACACTCGGGTAAGCCCATGTGGCTTCGCCTCTTGGGTCTGATCAAAATAGGCCTTTCATTATGTTAGAGAGATATGTATATATCAACATACAAGTACTTTTGTTATAGGAAAACAATTGTAACTTATACATAGTTTTTATATAAGTGACTGTTTGTCAATATGGCTCTTGACAAGCATGCACTACAGATTCAAATGGTCAACTATAATTGTCTAACCTATGATATTAATTAAATCACATATATATCATAACTCTTTAGCATTTTTCCACTACGATCATAGCGGTCTTACTGGATTTTTCACGTCATTGATGATTATTAGTCGAAGCTTAATAATTAGAGATACTCTACATGGTAATCACACTAAGGTACAACATTGAGAACTAAGTTGAAAACCAAATAATAATCGTATTAGTCAATCAAAGTTGTTGAGGGCATATGAAAACTGAAAGTACATCTAAGCCACTAATTTTATTTTGGGTGATTGATGTCAATACAAGTAAATAGGACTAATGTTTAAATTGAGCATGTGTGTAGTTGGAAGTATTGATGACAACAAAAAGGAGACAAATGGCGTGCAAAGAAAATTCTCTATCATGAAGAAGAGCACATAAGTTTCAAGATGAAGTGGTCCAAGTGTTTTCATCCTTTTATCTTTAGGACCACCATAGTATCAAGAGGGACACAAAAGTATGAAGTGGAAATGAACCAAGTGCTAAAAATCCTATAAACTCATCTAAGATCCTTTCTCCAGGCCTACACCATTGGACAAGTCCGGTGCATCGGACAAGTCCATCGGACTCCAGAGAGCATGACACTTCTCCAGCATTGTACCATTGGACATGCCTGGTGCATCGGACAAGTCCATTAGACTCCAGAGAGCATGGCACTCTGGAGCCATCGGACATGACCGATGGGTAGAGAAAGTCCGAAGCATCGGACTCCAGAGAGCTTGACACCCGTTTTCATCGGACATGCCCGATGACCATCGAACATGTCCGATACATATCTGAGTCCCCCCCCCCCCTTCCAACAACTCTTTTGGTGAGTGGGTGTTGGCATTTGCTAAGTTACATCGATATAATTATCCCTGACAATGACGCCAGACATAATTATAAAGATGCACCTCAGTGTTAATAGAGTAAAATCCACAAGCGCACGAAAAATACCGTTGTAGCATTTCACCAAAAGATTGCTCCAATGGCTTGTCATTTATAGTTCTACCGAAGGAAGACGCAGCATGAATATATGATTGTTAATAGTAACATAGACATAAAGATTGGTATTAGTATTCAGAGTTTATACAGGGATAAGTATAATAAGGATAGGAGTAGTGTGACACAAAGAGCATCACCCAAAGAAAAATAAAAGGTCTTAAGTCTCTAGCGGGTTTTAGTTAGGAGAGTAAAGCCGTATCTCTAATGTTAGTCTACCTATATAGTCACATAGTCAAACAATTATAAGCAGGTCTATACTTGTCATAGTCTAATGCACTCAACACTTCGTGTACGGATTCATGCCCGGCATACACAAGACAACTCCGTCCTGGACACACATCACAACTGAACGTCGAGGAGTACAAAAGACAGATAGGACTGGCACCACCTACTACCTATCTCTGTAGACCATGAATTACGAGATGATCGATACTACATAGCCGTCTAAGTACCACGCTTACACATTTAATTAGAACTCTAGCATACATCAAACACTAGAGATTCCTTAAAATGTATGTAGTTGATAATTATAAGTATACTATATTTTAATCTAGGTTAGCATCCACAGCTTAAGCAGTTTTTACAAAAGCATATTAGTTTGTATGTTATAGCTTTTTATAATAGAAAGTTAGAAGGTAAGTGATGCCTTTAGTTATAGGATGTTGATCGGCCTTCCTTGTTTTTTTTTTTGATTGCACAAAACTCATGTAAACCATATATATTAGATAAATATAAGCTAATCACATACCTTAACGGCTAAAAAACTCCTGCGAGGAAAAATCCTCTTCAATGTCGATAATTGGTCAGAATAATTTTTTGATCTCCATATATAAATCCTTCAAAACCCACACTTGTTTAATGAGAAAAAATAGCATGATTAATAAGAACGCAGAGAAGCTTTTTTTTTTTAGTAAAACGCAGAGAAGCTAGAGAACACCCAGAGCATATAGCAATTACGAATCAACTATCTGTCTACTAACCGTGTCTCTTCCCCCTCGGTGAGAGCTGCATAGTAGAGTTCCAACCTGCGACCCAAAATCAGAAACACATCAGGCCAATTGAGCAAGTTGCACATGCGCTAGCTGGTTCACGACCCGTGCATGTCCTGGGTGATTGCACTGGGTATGCAAAAGCATGATTCGTTAAGCCATCTTTGTATACGGATTGACTGCATGCAGGTTTACATAAGCAGATCTAGATTATGAGTTTATTTGTTCCGATCAGCTAGTTTCAAAGCAAACATGCATGATTGTGACTAAAACCTAAAACCTAAACTTAGAAAAATGCATGCTACCATGATAGGCACGGAGGGGCAATCACAAACCTAAGCTGGTTGTTTCCCGTTTGTCTGGCTTCATCTATTCTTCTCCTACAGTAAAGGTTTAAGCACGGACTGCAAGAAAGTAGGGCACAAATAAAATAGCACAAGCTGTCCACCTAGTTGCTATGAAAGAAAGCAAGCTCTGATTACTTTAACTGTTGGATCACAATCCCTCCTGGTAGGAGCTCCTTATCCCCTACACCTCCGCCAAAATCTGTTGCTTGCAAACACCAGCGGGACCTTGTTTTTTCTTCATGATGGGAAGATGGATTGAAGTTGAACATGGAGCAAGAAGATCCAGGGCTACTGAGAGACAAGGGGACGACGTGAATGACCCCTCCTGTTCTTTTCTGTTCTGGCGCGACCCACGTTGGTGACTATTACCATGTTGAAGTACTGGTTCCCGTGCCAAATTGCATGTAGGACACGGGCACATGATTTCTACCTTCTCCTGCACGATCTGCAGGAACAAGATGTGGATTACATCCTCCTGAGATGTTGATTAAGGTCCTGTTTGTTTCAGATTATAATCCACCCATATTAAATAATCTAAGAGAGAAACAAACATGCCAGATTATAGGGCCAGATTATATAATCTGAAGGGCAGATTATGATCTAGAGTTGTCTCGATCGTTCCGTGAAAGAAAGAGTGGAGTCTATCTTCCATTTTTTATGGGGCTAAGTCCAACTAATACACTACATGTTCGAACACCAAGAAGGGTGGTGTGGACGAGCACACCTAACAGGGCTTCCACTTCTCCGGGATTTTATATCTAATCCTAGCGTCACTTCACTCCGCCCTCCCAGTCACCAAGGTCTCTCTCTCCCTCTCTCTCTCTCTCTCTCCTCCCCACCACCCTCTCCCTCCCTTGCCTCTCTTCCCCCGCCGTCGTTGCATCTCCCCTCCCCATCTCGCCTCTCCTCCCCTGCCGCCGTATCTCCCTCCCCCTCGGCAGTCCTCCCCCCTCTCCCCTCCGCCGCATCTCCCTCCCCTGTCATATCACCTTGCTAACTCCTCTACCTAGGAATCAAACAACTCCTATGAAGTTCTAGTAGAGACACAATAGCATGATATAAGAGACTAAAAAAGGTAAATAAAACCTACACATGCTAGTGATTCACTTATCATTCAATACATATGCAAGCTAGTGTTTGATCAAACATCCAAGGAACACACCTAGCCAGTCACGTCCTATGCATGCAAGTATAGTAGATAAACACAAGGAGAAGGACTTAGCAGACAATCAAGTGCACAAGGTCAATACAACAAGTATAAGATGTGGAATAGTAAATGAAAGTAGTAACAGAGAAGGGATCAAAAGAGGCTTATTGGTTTTTAGCCCGAGGTCTCGAAAGGATGACACCTTCTCCTAATTCTTCGAGGATTTGCTGCACTCTCCTAGCGCAAGCACAAGCGCTCTCTTCTTAAAGCTCCTTTCAAAGGCGAGATCCCACCTTGTACAAACTTGTGATGGCCTTCACAACCAATCATGAAGAGCTTGATCACTGACACCTAACCGGTCTAGGCTCTGCCATAGACCAAGAGTAACAACACGAATCATTCTCTATAACCTCACTAACCTAGAGATGAAGGGATACTCTTGTTACTCGCCTTGACACTCAAAGATAGCTCCCAAATTTTTGCACAAGTGTGCTCTCTTCTCCTCTTAGTCCTCTATTGATTCCTCCGGCAATCCAAATAGTCAAGAGAACTCTTCACGTGTTGGGAAACAACTATATATAGGCTCCAACCACTCCACTAGTCATTGCCAAAAAGTTGACTGCTGAGGAATCACTCATCGTAGATTATGGTGACCTATCACTGTAACTCACTATGACCATGAAGTATTCAAACTTTGGCTACTAGCTGTTGAATGGCTAGTACATGGTAGTTTACGGTGACTTCTTCTCCTCCTTATGGTGACCACTGAAACTCAGCGCATCTCTACACTCCTTCCTCATTGGCCCACCGTGGCTTACGGTGACCCTATCATAACTTCAACAAAACTATCCTTTGTTATGCTCTTTTTCTCCTGTTTGGGTTCTTCTATATATTCATCGAGAATATTATAAATTATTTAGATATTCATCTGAAATTTTATTAGTCATCTGACATTCATCTGAATATTTTGATTGCCAATTACCTGAAATATTTATTAATGATCTAGATATCACATTGATCTGGAATTTTATGAGTCATATGGACTTTCATCAGGAATATTTTGATTGTCAAGTGTTTAGAATTGTCAAATTATTTGGATATTGTACCCTTTATCAATAATCAGGATGTTAGGTGCTCATCTGCCTAGTCATGCATCTAGTGAGGGTCTAGCAATGCAAAGGGCTCTGATTCGGGATCTAGAGGGAGAGAGAGGTGAGCGTTACCTGGGTTGTGTAGCGGAGCCGAAACCGAAGAGGTGGCGAAGGCAGGCGCCGTCATGGTGTCCATGGCTGGAGCGGAAACAGAGGTGTCGGCGGCGAGGGTCCCGACCATGTCCATAGCGACAATCTCGTCAAGTCCATCGACGAGGTGTCAGGGAAGCGGCGACAGCGGTCGCTGGTGTCGACGGTCTTCAAGTCTCCATCAATCTTGTCCCGTGAGGGCCCACCAACCAGAGGAGGGTTGGGGCGCCCCCGATCAGGGCACGGATCTTGGTGTTGGGCCCAACATGGAGATATACTAACACTCTCCCACTAGATCTCATTTCATCATTACTTTAAATTTTCCATTTCATCAGGGATTTACACATAGAGCATGTTTCATCATCACAGCTAATCACCGATACAATCAACAGCTACTATACACATCCCCGTTCAGAAATAGATTCTTTTCTTTGGGCCCTTAGTCCAGAATCATAAGGCTTCCCTTAACCTCATGCCGGCTACGTGCTCCTTGAACACGCTAGGTGGTAGGCCTTTCATGAGCGGATCCGCAAGCATTCTTTCAGTTCTTATATGCTCGAGACTTATAGTGCGATCTTGAACTTTATCTTTCACAAGTACTTTATGTTAATGTGCTTGGTAGCACCACTGGACTGATTGTTGTGAGCATACATTACTACGGGTTCATTATCGCAGTATAACTGAGTGATTTCTTAATACTGTCAACCACTCTTAATCCGGGTATAAATTTCTCTAGCTAGTTGACCTGCCCCGTGGCCTCATAACATGCTATAAACTCGGCATACATGGTAGACCCTGCTGTAATAGTCTTTTTGGAGCTTTTCTATGAAATAGCTCCTCCCGCCAGGGTAAACACGTAACTCGATGTCAATTTCGTGTTATCTGTAGCAAAGTCTGAATCAGAATACCCTACCACTTGGAGTGAATCTGATCTTTTGTATACTAACCTGAAGCCTTTCATTCATTGCAAATATTGCAAGACTTTCTTTATCAATTTCCAGTGCTCTGGGCCTGGATTACTCTGAAATCTGCCAAGTAACCTGGTGACAAAAGCTAAATCAGGGCGTGTACATACTTGCGCATACTACAAGCTTCCCACAACCAAAGCATTTGATTTCGTTTTCATTTCATTGAGCTCATACTGATTCTTAGGTTTTTGCCAATCCCCAAATCTTTCGCCCTTGACTATAGGTGTGGAATACTTGCCTTACTAGTATCTGTAGCTAGGCTTAAGTCGATAGACTACCGGATGACCCAATAATACGGGAACCGACCGAGTCGGCTTGGAGTACAAGGTAATTAGAGATAGAATTCCTATGTTTATCCTTGTAGATTACGAGTAGGACCCTTCATGTACCCCCTGTCGACCGGATATATAAGGTGGCAGGAACCCCCCGTCGAGGGACACACGCGACACAACAATCGCACCAGATTTCATTACAATACAATCCATAGAACACAGGACGTAGCGTTTTTTACTCTCATCAAGAGGGCCCGAACCTTTATAACTCGGTGTCCTATGTCCTAATCATTGAGTTCTTAATCCCAACATAGCCCTATAAATATATTGCTAAGATCTAGTCTCGACAGTTGGCGCGCCAGTTAGGGGACAAGGCACGCCAGGATTCACCGTCCACTTCGATGGCAGAGATTCCCAACATCCAGTACTCGCCGAACTTCAAGATCTCCTTCGGATCACTCGACATCGCCGTGGACGCCGATGGAGGCCTGGAGAAACATCGATCTGACTCGGCTGCAGCCAACTCAATGGCGCGATCACTAGGCTCGTCAGATCTAATCCTAGCCCTAGTACCACTTGGTTTCGGCGGAACAGACCTACTCGCCAAGTACGTCTCAGATTCGGTCCGCTCCTTTGATGAGGAATCGGATGGAACTTCTTGCCCATATCCATTGACCATAAATATGGTCGGCCTGGTGGAAAACTCACAGGCAAACGATGGAGAAGAAACCCATGAAGAAGAAGATCACGAGGGAGAGGCCACATCAGGCAATCATTGTCGCTGACTGAATGGATCACACGGATCTTGTCTTGTGCGTCAAATGGATCTCGGGGGGCCAGAGATTGAGATGGATGGCATCAAGGTCTATGACACCCCACAAAATAACATCACCGGGGTGAAGATGTTACTCGACAGCTTGATGGCTGATGAGGCGTATCACACTCCCGTGATGAAGAAGGTGGTGGCCATGCTTAAAGTTGATGCTGTTCAAGACGCGGTTAGAGAGCCACCCCAGTCGGTGGCAAGATCTAGCCATGCTACTACACACGGTCATCGAGGACGTCACGACCTGAGAAATTCTCTCGGCACCCATGACCTTCGACAAGTCATCAACTCTCATTATAAAGAGCGTGCTCGAGACAATCGCCGCTATGAAGAAGAGCGGCGCGACCGGAGGGATGACCACCATCGAGAAGACCAACGAGAAGATTGGCGTGATCCACTTCTGAGGGATAACCACGATGACCAACGTCGTTATGATGATCAGGAGCGAGGACAACCACTGTTGCTGCCACAATGATGAAGTGGGGTCCACGCCACCGGCATCGTACTCCCTCAACCTCACGATCTCCAGATCATCGGCGCAGGACTCCATCGCCGACCGACAAGGAGTTTGATGGAATAAAGGCTTACACACCCGAGCTGCGCAGGTGCAAGTTCCTAAGGAGTTTCAAGCCAATCACCATCGAAAAGTATGATGACCAGACCAACCCCAAGGAGCGGCACCAAATCTATAGCACAACTATTCGGTCTGAAGGGGGAGACACCTACGTGATGGCCAATTATCTGTTGGCCTTCCTTGAGCTAGCCGTTCGGATTTGGCTCACATCTTTCTCTAAGAAGTCCATCTGTAATTGGGGAGAGCTCAACAAGAAGTTCATTGAGAGCTTTCAAGCTACCTACAACCGTCCGGGCAACCACTTCGACCTCACCTGACTTAAGAAGAAGCCAGACGAGTCCCTGCATGGCTTCATCAAGCGTTTCTGTGCTAAAAAGACGGAGATCCCCAACGTCCCGTATCAGTAGATTATTATTGCCTTCCGAGGAGGGTTGCAGAGTGATGCCTGGTTCGGGAGATCGGTCGGCGAAATCATAATCTCGATCTGACCGCTCGGGAGTGCTTTGAGATCACGGACAAGTACACTTCTGGAGAGTCTGCTCTGTACGATATCCGCGGTAAGGGGAAAGAGAAGCGCCAGGACAAGCCAGAGTCCTCCAAGAAGGACAAGGAGAGTGTTGATGGTTCTTGTGCCTAACAGAGGAATCCGCAAGCGTACAGATGCCGACATAGCCTTCACCCGGGAGTATTCCAGAGTATCAATTTCCACAGGGAACGAGAAGTGTATCACACCTAATCTATCAAGTCCGAGTGGTGTAAGGTTGGAAGAGAATAAATTCTATAGAGAACAGAGGTCCTCAGGCCGGGTAATCTTATGCAATAAATTCTTACTAAGTAATCTAATAAGGTCCTATTTCAATTTATCTGCTTCGGGGCACGAGAACGTTCCACTAATATGGGTCGGTAATTGTTGGCACTTCCCAAGTGCCTCTTTTATATGTGAATATTACCCCAATTAGAGTATAATTGATACTAATTGAGGCCATTTACCTGTGATATTGCCTATATATTTTTATATGTGTTGTTTTGGAGCTTTATTGCAGAAACAGGTAAAATTGGTGATTAATGCGATGATGGAGAGGACAAGAGTCCAGAATCGACGAAAAGCACTGAAGAAGCCCAGTGCGCTGAACGACGCAGTCCATGAGCCGATCGGCGCAAGGGTGTTTTGACCCACAGAAGTGACCGAGGCCCATTCCACATGTTTATGGAAGTTTATCTGCGCAAGACACTTGAAGATATTTGTGTAAGAAGAATTATGGAACTTCAAGAAGATTTATGGAACTCCAAGATCTTAACGTGCAGTACAACACTTTATCTCGAAGGAAAAGGCCCACATGGCAGCTATGGAAGACAAAGGAACCGACTTGGGGAAGAAATCAGAGAAGACACGGCTTGCGCCGCGCCGATCGGCGCAACTGCCTTATTTGCTAGAAACCGAGTCCTTTACGAGTAGAACCCTATAAATACTTATAAACCCTCGCCGCAGAAGAGGGAGCGACAGAGGGACACCAGATCCATGAGTTAGAGCCACCGAGGCTTGTCCCTTTAGAATAGATATCTAGTTGAGTTTCAAGAACCATTGAAGCCAAGAGTTGATCCGTCAAGGTAGGCCATCTCGACGGGGATGAATCTTACTCTATGTATCTCAAGGATGATTGAATATGTTGATGATGGTTTTGGTGATTTGTCTATCTTGATTCTATAATCATGCATGTGCTTATTCCAATTGCTTAGTTCTAGGCTAAGTAAGTAGATATTATCTTAATCGTGGTGATTAGGGTAGTATTCAGACATTGTATTGATTATGGTTGCTTGATGATGCCAGTAGTGTGGTTTAGCAGTGACAGCACTAAGCCTACGCAGCACTATTGGATAGTTGAGTAGGGTAAGATACGTGCGTGATTAAGGGTTTCCTCTCCGCTGCGATAAATAGGGAGCCGCTCGGAAAGCACGGTGGTCTTACTCATTATAGGTTTTCATTGATCTATGTAATGACCCATTATGATGCTATTCAATTAGACTTTCTGGTTACGATCTCACTAGTAGATATCTGGGTACTCACTTATCAGCATAGGTTTATAAGATCTAGAACACTTTGGCTTAGATTCGCTGGCGTGTCGATCGGCTCCACCCCTGCATCGATCGACGCAACAACTTTGGCTTAGATTCATCAGTGTGCTGATCGGCTCAACTCCTGCGCCGATCGTCACAACCCTAGATTTAATAGATCTCGTGCACTTTGACTTAGTTTCATCAGCGTGCCAATCGGCTCAATCCCCGCGCCGATCAGTGCAACGACAGATTTACTGTCTGGCGCACTTTTGCGCTGGCTAGTCTCCCCTTCATGCAACCTAACCTTGACAGTAGCCTTGACTAGATCTTCTACTGTGAACTTTGTTTAATAAATCCCTAAGGTCCCAGTGGATTCGACAAACCTTGGAATACTCAATTCAAGGGAAAAAGTGCTACAATCGTACACCGTCCTCTTGCGGTATATAAGTGGATGCGTAGATACGACCAACAAGCTTACTTTTTCTGGCACCGTTGCCGGGGACCATAGCAGGTTTTTAAACATTGTTTTATGTATTAGTGTTTAGTCATTGTGCTTTACTTGTCTCTCTAGTATATATATTCTGTTAAGTGAAACTAATAGGTATGGACTGTCCTAAGTCAAACAAACCCTCTAATTACGCCGATGATTCAGAAAGACTCTTACACAAGAAGAGAACAGCGGAGAAGAGAAGCAAGTCACTTGGAGATTTGGAAGCAGTCCGTGCAACACCTCGAGTATTATTCACAATAGAAGACTCAATTCAAGAGCAAGAAGAAGAGGAGATGGCATAGGTGCCTATGGTTAATCGTCTCAAGCCACAATTGACTAGTATTGTCAAGAAAGATTTCCAAGAAGCTCAAGATCAACTTCCATATCAATTGGAGAGATACGTTGGAATAGTGGCGCAACAACCGTTCACAGGTTCAGAAGATCCCAATCATCACTTGCAACACTTCCTTGAAGTTTGCAGTACATTCAAGATTACGGGATTGACAGGAGATCAAGCGCGTGTGCGGTTGTTCCCCTTCTCCCTAGTTGGACGTCCCAAGCAATGATACAATGGATTGGAAAACACAGTGAAAACGGTGTGGAACACATTAGCAGCTGAATTCTTGGCCAAATACTCCCCCCTCCCCCGCCGTTAAGACTCAAGCTTTGAAAAATAAGATTCTTGGATTGATGAGAGCATTGGTGGAGCACGGGAAAAATACAATGAGCATATGGATGCATGCCCTCATCATGGTCTGACGGTTGAAGAAGTTGTTGAGAAGTTCTACACAGGATTGAATCTTTTTTCATGTCAACATTTGGACGCCTCAGCTACAGGATCACTCATGTCAAAAACCCTCACCGAAGCTAAGAATTTGATCAAGTTGTTAGTTGAAAATCAATCATGGGATGGTGAGAGAAGCTCAAGGAATTTGCAACCTTCAAAAGGAGTAGCGAAGAGCGTGATTGAGAAGACTCAGGAAGAATTGATTATAGATCGCCTCGATGCTATTCAAAGAAGATTGGACAATAATCTTCATATCCCCAAGGAAGAGACACTCAAGCTGGCGGAATCACGCTCAACATGTAGTGAGTGTGGAGAATTTTGTCATGTGCAAAAAGATTGCCCTGAAGAGATGAAGATGTTAGAATATATGAAGAATAGTGGATGGAAGCCCCAATATCAACAACAAAGGACTTCTTTCTCTCCTAGTTCATCCATGCAAAACTCTATCCCACTTCGTCTCCAATGTCATGAGTTCTTCCAAGCTCAAGAGAAGATCAACAAGGACAATCAAGCTAGATTCAAGGAGATTGATCGTGTCCTTGAGAGAGTTAATGACAAGGTGATAGAAACTGGGGGCTCCAACGAGCAGATTTTGAAGCATACCAAGATTATGGAGCAACAAATGGGACAGCTATCGCAAGCCATTCAAGGCAATAAGGGGGCGATTCCTGGCAATACGATGTCTTCAGAACAGTTGAAGGCAATAGCTACGCGATCAGGAAAACAAACAGAAGATCCAGAACACTCTGTGGGAGCAAAGAAGCCCCGTGCCGATCGGCGCACACCCGGCGCCGATCGGCGTGACGACCCTGTCGGAGCCGATCGGCTCCCTGAAAGCGCCGATCGGCGCAAGGAGGATGATGACCTCTCTGGTCTGAAAATGGGCGTGGAGATAGAAGAGCATGGCCCTGCCATGTTTCTAGATACTCAACTACTGATGAAGACAGAAAGAGCGCGACAACACGACGAGCAGTTTGCAAGATTCGTCGATATCATGAAGAAGCTTTACATCAATGTCCCTTTTGTTGACGCTATCCAAGTTCCCACCTATGCCAAGTACATTAAGGACATGATGCAAAACAAGAAGTCTCTAGTTTCTGAGGAGGTTGTGAAGGTCACTAAGGAACAAACGGCGGCAATCAATGATGTTGCACTGGAGAAGAAACTCGACCCTGAATCACCAAGCATCAAATGCATGATTGGAACAAGGATATTTGATAGGTGCTTGTGCAATTTTGGAGCAAGCGTAAGTGTTATGCCCCGTCATATATTCACAAATCTCAATTTGCCTGAATTAGAGCCTACGGGTATGTGTTTGGAGTTAGCCGATCAATCGGTACACTTCCCTTATGGAATTGCTGAGGATGTGCCTGTTCAAATTGGAGATCATATCGTCCCTGTTGATTTTATTATGCTTGATACGGATCAGAGGACGAGGACCCCGTTGATCTTAGGCAGACCCTTCTTGAGGACAGCAAAGGCAAGTGTTGATGTTGGGAGTGGTGAGATAAGCTTCGATATAAGTGGGACTCCCTACTCTTTCAAGTTTCGCCCAAAGGGAGAAGAGTTCCGTGCTATTGATGAAGTGAAGAGATACAAGACACCGTGGCATCAAGGCGTCGAAAGTAATTGGAGAGGATGTATGGATAGGTCATCCAAGCTATATGAACCATTGAGATAAGATAACCTTGTAGTGTCACGGCCTCAAATCTCGCACCGCGACACTAAGGATTGATTGTTTGCGGGGAAGTCGAGCTCTTTGAGCTCTAAATAACTATAGCGCTTTTGGGAGGCAACCCAATGATCGGGGGATTTAGAAGTTATTTAGTGCTCATGGGAGGGCAACCCATTTCATTTAGTTAATTAGTGCTGGCCGGGAGGGCAACCCGGTGTTTTTAAAATTTGCTTGCTTGTGATAAAAATAATCTCCCGAATAAAATAAAAAAAATTAGAAAAGTGTGTGCTTAATTCTTGTGTGATCTTGCGTTGTCTGTTTATTTATGCAAAACTGTGTATATACATACTGTAGACTCACAATGCAGAAATATAAAAAAAAGACCAAAAACAGGAAGGAACAGAGCTTGCGCCGATCGGCGCAGTATTGCCCAAGTCAGGACAGAAGGCCGACAATGCCCAGAATTGAAGGAGTGCTAAACCAGCACAATAATTTTTGGAAATGAGCAATTTTCAAGGATGAAGACTACATCTAGCGAAGAAGCGAGGGGCCCATTCCACATGTTTATGGAAGTTTATCTGCGCAAGACACTTGGCAGTACATGGCAGCTCGAAGGAAAAGGCCCACATGGCAGCTGTGGAAGACAAAGGAACCGAGTCGGGGAAGAAATCAGAGAAGACACGGCTTGCGCCGATTGGCGCAATCCTGCACCGATCGGCGCAACCGCCTTATTTGCTAGAAACCGAGTCCTTTACGAGTAAAACCCCTATAAATACTTGTAAACCGTCGCCGCAGAAGAGGGGGCGATAGAGGGACACCAGATCCGTGAGTTAGAGCCACCGGGGCTTGCCCGGTTAGAATAGATCTCTAGTTAAGTTTCAAGAACTATTGGAGTCAAGAGTTGATCTGTCAAGGTCGGCCATCTCGATGGGGATGAATCTTACTCTTTGTATCTCAAGGATGATTGAATATGTTGATGATGGTTTTGGTGATTTGTCTATCTTGATTCTATAATCATGCAAGTGCTTATTCCAATTGCTTAGTTCTAGGCTAATTAAGTAGATATTATCTTAATCATGGTGATTAGGGTAGTATTCCGACATTGTATTGATTATGGTTGCTTGATGATGCCAGTAGTGTGGTTTAGCGGTGACAGCACTAAGCCTGCGAAGCACTATTGGATAGTTGAGTAGGGGAAGATACTCGTGCGATTAAGGGTTTCCTCCCCGCTGCGATAAATAGGGAGCCGCTCGGAAAGCAGGGTGGTCTTACTCATTATAGGTTTTCATTGATCTATGTAATTACCCATTATGATGCTTTTCAATTAGACTTTCTAGTTACGGTCTCACAAGTAGATATTTGGCTACTCAATTACCAGCATAGGTTTACAAGATCTAGAACACTTTGTCTTAGATTCACTGGTGTGCCAATCGGCTCAACCCCTATGCCGATCGGTGCAACAACTTTGGCATAGATTCACCAGTGTGCCGATCGGCTCGACTCCTGTGCCGATCGGCACAACTCCAGATTTAATAGATCTCGCGCACTTTGACTTAGTTTGATCAGCATGCCGATCGGCTCAATCCTCGCGCCGATCGGCGCAACGACAGATTTTCTGTCAGGCGCACCTTTGCGCTGGCCAATCTCCCCCTCATGCAACCTGACCATGACAGTAGCCTTGACTAGATCTTTTACTGTTAACTTTGTTTAATAAATCCCTAAGGTCCAGTGCATTCGATAAACCTTGGAATACTCAATTCAAGGGAAAAAGTGCTACAATCGTACACCGTCCTCTTGCGGTATATAAGTGGGTGCGTAGATACGACCAACAGTAACTAACCTCTGTACTAGTAGGTACGCTAACGCTAGACAATCCTGCTTGAGACTTCCCGAACATGGTGGAATACAATATTGGACGGGCAGGGCTATCACCACCTGCCGCCTACCACACAGCCCATGGGGACGAATGCTATCCTAGGAAAACTAAGTCTAAACACCTCGTTTACACTTAGACTTTCATACCAGCTCTAGAATTGATAAGCATAACAAATTAATGCTTGTAAGGCAATAAATGGTTATTCACAGGGATCCCGCAGATAAAAGGAATAGAAAAAAATCTCACTTTATTACTTGAATAAGAGTTAAGCTACATGTCACCCGGCCCTGAAGACGAAGAAGACTACTCTCGCAGGAGCTTCATCCCCGAGGCATAGGATGAAGAAGCCAGCATCCTGAACTCCTTCTCCTACACCTTCACTCTCTACTTGGGTAAAACCTTTTGAAAAAAAATGTTCTACTTCCTAAATACTTCCACCCCCCCCCCCCACACCCTTGGCAATCAGCCGACAAGTACTTATAGGAGATGAGGAGTCGGTAGGCCGAAGTCGGTCCGCCGAGCAGTAGGCTATCAAGTGCCCTGCAAGTATCAAGTGCACAAACACATACTCCAACATAATATGGGTAAGTGTAAACCAGCACAACTGTGTAACTAAGTCATTCTCAATGTACGGCGGGGCTTATTGGTACTTTATAACCTTGACATAAGCAGTTGAAGTCTAGAATGGCTAGTTTAGACTTTGTCACGCAATCTCCTACTTGACCATGAGTCCAAAGTTTTTATAATGTTGCATAAGATTAAAAATCTTCCCTCTTGGTGCAATCTCCCGCTATGGCTCTCATCTCTCAAAGGTTGTATTTCCTTACCAAATGCTCATCTTACTTTTTAAAAGTTTGGCTTAAATATGCGGAGCTTGGTAGGATGTCACATTTAGCATGCATATATTGTTGAGCTAAGAGATGATCCTAGCGAAAGATATTGCACTTGCTCATTCCAATCATTCAGAAATGATGTCCAGGGGAAAGGGAGAGAATGGACACACGCGAAGGATTAGGCTAGCACAATTGCAAAGGTCTTGGGTGCAGATTTATCCCAAAGACTAGAATTTTGCGCTAGAGAAAAAGAGGGTCAAAGAAATGTTTTATTTTTGATATAGCACATCCATGAGAGCTGATAAATTTTTTTTCAGCTCTCATGGTGTAAAGAGGCTAATTCAATGGTTCAAAAATTTTTGCAACCTTTTCAGAGCAATTGGGAGAACCATAATCATTTAATAGGATCAAAGGCTCGCAAAAAACAAGGATTTTTGGTTGGCATGCTTGGTGAGGTGAGTGCATGATTCTAATGTGGAAACTGCATAGCCAAGCATGATTAATTTGAGAACTCAAAGATAACACGAAGGAAAATGATTGGCTTTGGAAGTGCAGGTCCCTCATAAGGATTAAGTCCTAACTAAACTCAATACATACATAAATGGCATAAACATGGTTTTGATACTTAATATTTGTCCATGGTAGGGAATTGTATATCATAGGGAAGATGTGCACCAAGTAGGGGGTTTCTGTTGCAGCATGGTTTTGAAAGAGATCATTGGACTTTAATCATAAGGAAATCATAGACTTATCCAAAACATACCGTATCATAAACTCCAACAACTAGACTTGGTGTTTATTAGCCATTTTGCACCCACTAAAACATAGAAGGACTAGTATTATTATCATGCCAGTCTACCATTGCCCACAAAAAATAAGGAGTAGAGGTTGTAAACTTGAGACTCAAAGGGAGCTAATAGAGCAACTATTCATTATTTCCATAGGCAAGGTAGAGACCAAGCTTTTAATTTTATTACTGCAACTCAACTACAGAAAGGGACGAAAAGATAGAACAAATGGCGCACCTTGTTTTGGGTACCTCCCCAAGCTTAGGTCTTTGCAAGACTTAATCTTAGATGGTGTTTACCATGGCGGGTGGCATTTCTGCCGTGTTGTGATGTCAGGTCACCGGGTCTTCGATATATGCTGCCGCACAAGGGGGTTGGCCGCCCAACGTGTTCTGCCGGCCGGTGGGTTAGGCCGCCCGGCGGTCCTTGCCGCCCAACGTGTTTTGCCGCCCTGTGATGTTCCATTGTGCCGCTGGTTCATCCCTTTTTTTTTGTTTTGTCATGAGACTGGACTTTTTGTGAGATAATAAATCCGACCGATGTTTTGCCGCATAGATTGGGGAATTTACTTTGAATTGAGCACACAAACAAGTCTAAATTTTATTCATAGGGTCCTGGCGCATTACATTGATAGAATTAAAAAGAAAGCAAAGGACTTTAACTAGAAAGAACGATGACAATAAAAGGAAAATGCAGGAAATAAACTAAGCGCCAAAGGAAATCTAAAAGGACCCTATGGGCGAGGGATATAGTAGGCGTCCAGGTGCCCAGCTGTCGTGGCTACGCGCTTAATCTTAGACCCTAATCCTTTGCGCAGCCATTCCACATCATCTTCAAGCACCTCTCGCCTTAGGAGTTCTTCCCCCATGCAATCTTCAACTTTGTCCACCCGCTACCACAACCCCTTCACTTCCTTCCATAGAGCGCCTGACTCATCATCACTTGGGTCACTGAATTCCATTCGTCCAGGCGGTCCACAGATTGGTGGTGGAGAAGGGCACGCCTAGGCCTAGGGGGTGTCAAATCAGTGGACTCAGTGATCACCCTCGATGGAACCCTTTGGTACAGAACCTTTCCATAGCCGGTGGTCATATTGTGACCACAAACGATATATGGAGGGGGGCTACCATTTCCAGAGGTTTCCTCCGAGCTAGACAACACTTGCTTGCCGATCTGCTCACAGCAGACCAAGGCTATCCCTTCCTCCATCTGAATGGCAGCTCGGTGCATAACCCCCGTACCGACCGGAGGGGTCGGCGTAGGGAGATTTGGAGAGCTAGGTCCGGCTCCGCTCGCTTTTCGGGGCGTGAGCTGGCCCATCGTTGTGCGGGTTGGGGTTGCAGGATGAAACTGCTTCCCCTTTTCGATCGCGCACAAGGGGGAAAGATCTCGAGGTGCACAGTCGCTGCCCGGCTAGGCGGATGATTGCTTGGGGGATGGTGGCCGACGCTGGCTTCTGCCCGTCCGAGGAGGCGTGGCCGCCCAACGGTGTAGAAGATGGCCTGATCGGCCCGATCTTGGCCAGGGGCTAGGGGGGCTCATCATCAAAAATTTCTTCGAGAATGAGGCGTCGTGCAAGACGGCTACAGGGAGGAGCCATGTTTTTTTGGCCAGACTTGGACTGAGGTGCTCCGGGCGTGGCCGAGGAGGCTCTGTTTTGTCCATCTTAGGGGATTCGGCCATGGGTTTCACTGAGTGTGTAAAAATCATAGCATGGGGGTCTTTTTATGGGGGAAGAATGTCTAAACCTAAGTTTGGATAGGGATGGAGCCGATGGAGGCTCCTCCGGATTTGCCGTGAAGGCAGGGCAAAAATTTGAAAGTCTGTTGCCGCCGCCCGGCACGTCACATCGCCCGGTGGGGTTGGCCACCCGATGGGGTTTGGGCCTTTGAGGCCAAGGGAGATGGTAGGCCGCCGGGTGGGGTTGGCCGCCCTGCGGGTCACGCCACCCGGCGGTGTTGATGGTTTCTAGATGCCCATTTTATCTACCAAAAGGGGATGTTTTGCGTCTTAATTTGATGGTTTGGACTAACAATTAACCCCATATTTGCATATATTTGTAGTTGTTCTGTTTTGGATGTAATCACAGGAAACAGGTGTAAAACAGCGCAATTATGGAAAAAGAGCTACAACTGTACACCGTCCTCTTGCGGTATATAAGTGGGTGCATAGATATGACCAACAAGCCCTTTTTCTGGCGCCGTTGTCGGGGAACAAGCCAGTTCTTTTACTATTAATATTTTACTAGCATCTAATCCTCTCTTTTATTTCTAGTTGTTTTTGTTTTTGTGTTTTGTGTGAATTTTTAGGATGAGTACGACAGGACCTTCTCGGACGCTCAGGGAACTTTCTCTACCATCTCCAGACGTGCTGGTGCCTCAACCCTCAGATGAGAAGGCCACGGCCTCCTCGTATGTGTTGAACCCCATTCTCATTAGCGTGGTCGAAGCAAACAAATTCTTTGGAGCGAAAGAGGTGAACCCGTATACTCACAAGATTTGGAGGCACTTTGCCAAACATTCCATCATGAAGGAGTGCCTCGGGATCTTTATAGGTGGCTATTTTCCCATTCTCTTTGGGAGGAAAAGCCAAAGAGTGGCACAAGGCAGCATCTCGAGAAGCAAAAGGTAAGTGCAGTGAGTTAGTTGGAAATTTTTGTCTCCACTATTTTCCTTTGCCAAAGGTGCAGAAGTTGAGAAGGGAAGTGGTGAACTTCTTACAAGAAGATGAAGAATCTCTCCCAGAAGCCTGGATGCGTTTTCAAACATTGTTGAAACAAGGACCTGACCTTGGCATTGATGAGAATATGTGCGCTCAGACCTTCTACATGGCCATAAACAAGGAATCGAGGATGCATTTGGACGGATCGACCGGAGGAAGTTTTCTAAGATTGACAGCCAAGGTAGGGATCGAATTGTTAGGCAAAATTGCCGGAAATGAAGCTTTGCACAACCATTGGGAAGAATATTTAGAACCAAATCAGCAATGCCTAGAAGTTATGAAGAAAGAATAGTCGCCAGTTGAACAGATCTTGATGTCCGAGAGCAGATCAATGATTACTTCGGGGCAATTCAAAGAAATAGAGCCCGTCGGACTCACCTCTGTGGGTATGACGTATGCGCCGATCAGCGCAGTCTCTAAGCCGATCGCCGCAGTCGCGACAACAAGAGAACCGATCACCCTAACGACTCTGCCAAGTAGCAAGGAATATACTAAGATAGAAACTACGATTCTGGACAATCAACTGAAGGAATTTGAAGGGAATTTTGCTAAACCGAAGGGGGATAGAACATTGGCGAATGCTAAACCACTTGACGAATTTGAGCCAATGGAATGGATTCCCATTGATTTTTCACAATAATTGCTTAATATGAGAAGATCCTTCAGTCAGCAAGATGCCTCCGAAGCCGGAATTGAGTATAATTTCCGAAGTAATCGCCTCAAGTCGGAAGTCTTCGATCAAGAGATTATTGGGAGAGTTTTAGGGAAGCTTTACAAGGATGATATAGAGCTTGATGGAGAAGAGGTGAAACAAGCAAAAAGATTGCTAGACAGTTGCTTTGAGCCATCCCCCTACGAAGGATTATGTGGCGTGTATGCTGTAGGTGTGACTGAAGAGGAAAAAGAACAACCGTACATACCCTGTGAGATATCGGGGAAGAAATTTTCGAAAGCCTTGTGTGACTTTGGCTCCCGTGTCAGCTTGATGACTTACGATGCATTCATGAGCATGCCTTATGGAACTCAACAGCGGCTGATAGGGACTGAACTTGAGCTGATCATGGCGGATGGTAGGAAAACCAAGCCACTGGGAGCGATCAAGAATGTCGAAATTGAGATCAGCTCGAAAACAATGCCGGTAGATTTCTTTGTTCTAGACAATAAGGAAACTGGGGTTGAAGATATTATTCTGGGAAGGCCATTCATAAGATTAGTACAAGCTGTTCTGGATGCTGGGAAAGGTCAAATCACGCTACACCTGGGAGAGCAAGAAGTGTAATTTCAATTTAATGATTCGTCTCATCAAGACTCTTCTTGCTATCAGGAATTCTGCCTAGAGGAAGACGAGAGGATAGGGATGGATATGGGAGACCTACTAGACCACATCATGCGTGAAACTGACAAGTAGACTGCCAGCGCTGGTCGGTGTGACCCTTGCACCGATCAGCTCAATCATACTGGCAGCGCCGATCGGCGTGACCATTGCACTGATCGGCTCAATCATACTGGCAGCGCCAATCGGCGCGTCCCTTGCACCGATCGGCTCAATCATACTGGCAGCGTCGATCGGCGCGACCCTTGCGCCGATCGGCTCAACCAGGTAAATCCTGATTTTGAACCTCCTGGGGAGTTGGATCCAGACGAAGCGCCAGAAGTAGAACAGAAGGAACTTCCGAAGGAGCTACGCTATGAATATCTAGGAAAGAATAGAACATATCCAGTTATTGTGAACAGCACCCTAATGAAAGAAGAAACAGAGAGGCTTCTTGTTATGCTCAAAAGGTATAAGAAGGCCATTGGTTACACATTGGATGACATCAAGGGAATCAGCCCTGCATTTTGCACCCAAAAGATTAACTTGCAAGACAATACTAAACCAATGGTTGAAGGGATGCGAAGGTTGAAGGAATCAATGAAGCTAGTGGTTAAAAAGGAGATTTTGAAGCTGCTTAATGCAGGTATGATCTACCCTGTTGCTAATAGTGAATGGGTTAGCCCAGTGCATTGTGTACCCAAGAAAGGAGGGTTGACTGTAGTGCCTAAGGAGAACAATGAGTTGATCCCTCAGAGGACTGTAACTGGATGGAGAATGTGCATAGATTATAGAAGTTTGAACAAAGTGACGAAGAAAGATCACTATCCTCTTCCGTTCATTGATGAGATCCTTGAAAGATTAGCAAGGAATTCATAATTTTGTTTTTTGGATGGATATAGTGGTTTCTTTCAAATACCGGAAAGACCAGAAGATCAGCAGAAAACTACTTTTACTTGTCCGTTTGGGACATATGCATATAGAAGGATGCCATTTGGTCTTTGCAACGCGCCTGCAACATTTCAAAGATGCATGAATGCAATATTCATTGAATTCATAGAGGATATTATGGAGGTATTTATGGATGACTTCTCCGTACATGGTGCTGATTTTGATAGCTGTTTGGAGAATTTGGAGAAGGTTTTGAAAAGGTGTGTTGAATGCGACTTAGTTCTTAATTGGGAGAAGTGTCACTTCATGGTAACAGAAGGTATAGTACTTGGTCATGTCATATCTAAAAGTGGGATAGAAATTGGTAAGGAAAAGATATCTACAGTTGAGAAATTACCTTCCCCTACTAGTCTTACAACTTTGAGGAGTTTTCTTGGACATGCCAACTTCTATCGCAGATTTGTTAAGGATTATTCGAAGATTGCTAAACCCCTGACAGAATTCTTAAAACAAGATACAAAATTTGTTATGGATGAGGAAAGACTCTTGGCCTTCAGGAGATTAAAGGAAGCTCTATGCTCTGCACCCGTTATGCAGCCACCTGATTGGAGTCTACCTTTTGAAATTATGTGTGATGCAAGTGACTATGCAGTTGGAGCTGTTCTTGGACAACGGAAGGAAGGTAAAGTGCATGCTATTTATTATGCTAACAAAACTTTGAATGAGGCGCAAATAAATTATACAACAACTGAGAAGGAGATGCTAGCTGTTATATTTGCTTTTGAGAAGTTTAGATCCTACTTTTCTAAATTCTAAGGTGATCGTATATACTGATCATGCTGCTATAAGATACTTGGTTTCAAAAAAGGAGTCTAAATCTCGGTTAATGCGATTGGTATTGATGCTGCAAGAATTTGATTTGGAGATAAGAGAAAAGAAAGGGGTAGAAAATTCTGTAGCAGATCATTTATCTCGTCTTGAATCACCATCAACTGAGCCAATAAGAGATGAAATACGACAAGAGCAGTTATTTGCTGCATTTGATCGTAGAGAGAACAGGATGATGGATATTATCAAAGGTTTCAAGGGACAAACTGACCTGATGAACAAGAACACAAGGAAAAGAGTTAAGAGTGAAATGAGAAAATTTATATGGGCCGACCCATACTGTATAGGTATTGCGAGGACGGAGCAGTACGGAGATGTGTACCCAGAGAAGAAAGAGCAAGCATTTTAGCAAAATGTCATTCTTCGGATTATGGGGGACATTATGGTTACTTCAAAACACAGGCAAAGGTCTGGGCAAGTGGATTCTATTGGCCTACTATGCATGAAGATGCAAAAAGGTATGTTGCAACATGTGCTCAATGCCAACGAATAGGGAATGTTAACAGTAGGAATGCAATGCCTCTTAAGTATAATCTTCAAGTCGATATCTTTGATGTTTAGGGTATGGATTTTATGGGACCCTTTGTGAATTCTCATGGTTTCGAGTATATATTGGTCGCCGTTGATTATGTCTCCAAGTGGGTCGAAGCAATGGCATGCAAGGCTAACACTACAAGAGAATCAAGGAGTATACTTCAGGAGCAGATATTTCCTAGGTACGGGGTACCGAGGATAATAATTACAGATGGAGGATCCCATTTTACAGGAGGAGAATTTGCTAGGTTATTAACCAAACCTGGAGTTGAACATAGAATTGGAACAGCCTACCACCCCCAGACAAATCGACAAGCAGAAACTTCAAATAAGCAATTAAAGGGAATTCTGCAGAAGATTGTTACAAAGGAAGGAAAAGATTGGGTCACGAAGCTTAATGGAGCGTTATGGGCATATAGGACGGCATTCAAGACACCAATTGGTATGACACCGTATCAATTTGTCTATGGGAAATCGTGTCACCTACCGGTGAAATTGGAACATAAGGCTTATTGGGCTATAAAGGAGATGAATCTGGATCTTGATGCCACCGGCATGAAAAGGAAGATACAAATAAGTGAATTGGAAGAGATGAGATTGCGTGCATATGAAAATGCAGCCATATACAAGGAGAAAACAAAGAAGTGGTACGATAAGAAACTTTTGAAGAAGGAATTCAAGGAAGGAGATCGGGTGCTCCTATTTAACTCGTGATTCAGATTATTTGGTAAAGGCAAACTGCAAAGCAAATGGGAGGGACCTTATCTCGTGAATACGGTGTTACCTTCGGGAGCGGTAATTATAATGGATGGCAAGAGAAACAAGTATACGGTGAACGGACAGCGTCTAAAGGTATACCTAGAACCCAACACATTTGAATTAAAATCTTTTGATGTGTATTTCACTGCTTACTACCCCGTGTGGTCAAGCTTAATGATGTAAAACAAAAGCTTGTATTTTCCGTAGTGATTTGGCAATTTAGTGCACCGCGCCGATCAGCGTGACGCTGCACCGATCGGTGCAGCCCTGCACCGATCGGCGCGGCAGTGTCCTTTTTGTTTTGAGTCAGTTTTGGACCTTGCCTTTTTAAGACTCGTTAAATTCCATGAATAAGAGAAAGAGTCCTAGTCCAATTGGAAATCAAGGGATATAAATATGAGGTGACAGCAAACCCATGGATCAACTCGTATTACATCGTCACTAGAACAAACCCTAAGAGCAGAAGCGATGGAAGGCAGCGCATCAGGCAGAAACCAAGGCGGCACCGATCGGCGCGGCCCTTGCGCCGATCGGCACGACATCTGCGCTGATCGGCGCGACTCTGCAGCCGATCGGCTCGGCGGCGGATTTCCTCGGCCCTTTGCAAATTGGCCCTGGGAAGAAGTCGACGAAGTGTTGACACCAACACGAGATGATCTCCTCGTCTGGTCAGATCTACGGAAGAAATTCATGAAGAAAAGCGAAGCTGATGCGTGGAATGCCGACAAGGTGAAGATGGACAATGAACTTCAGCAGATGATGAAAAGAGTATTGGTGTGCAAAGGAAAATCTGTAGCACCTATTGAAAGTGAAGTAGTTTCTCAAAGGTATACCATGGAAAGTCTTCTTGATCTTGCTACGCTCTTGTCGTATGAGGATTTTCTATCTTTTGAAAGATCATTGACTAAGCAAGAGAAGGAAGAGCTAGATGAAGAGAGCGCCCTCACAATTCATAGGTGCCGACTTTATGGAGAACATGACACTGCCGCCAAGTATGAACTCAAGCTGCGAGAGGAAGTCGAAGAAGCTATGTACCAGCAGGATGTGGAGACGGATCTTCAAGCTAGAAGGGATGAATCCTTTCCCAAGCTTCTTACCGATTAGGAAAGTTTTCAAGAAAATAAGATTCATAGGAACAGTTGTATTGAGGGTTGCAAGTGTTTTTTTTGTGCTAAAGATCTTCAACGCAAGGTGGAACTCCAATTGGCAGAAGATCTAGCTTTCATACCTAGAGATTTGATATATGATGATGGCTGTCACGCGGTTCCTAGAGGAAGGACACCTAAGAATATTAATGATGAGATTTGACGAAGCCAGTAGAATAAGGTGATCCATGAGCGTAATCTGGAGCAGTTAGATGAGTATATGAAGGAAGCTGCTGGCTGCGTTGATCGGCGTGACACTGGAGCCGATCGGCACGATCTGAAGATGATTGAATTTATTGATCTGACGGCTCTGCCAAGTGAAGATGAAGAAACTGCTGCAAGGAAGTGTAAGATTACACCAGAGGTTCGCAGATCGGCTAGATTATTGGATAAGCCAATTCAGAATTATTCCGAATGGGATAGTGACTATACGTCATACTATTTGGAAACTTTGGAAAGCGGTGATCCTAGTGTGCCTGGAGATTTTAGTGATGATTTTGATATGCAAGGAAGCTTTGGTAGTCCTAAGTTCGAAAATCAGGAAACACTTGCAGAATGCAGTAATGACAGGGCAGCAGGAACTTCAACAAGAGTTAATGGTTATGCAGAGGGAAGTGGAGGAAGTCGTAATGGTGGAAGAACACTACTGCGCCGTTCGGCTCAGCCTATGCGCCGATCGGCTCGGGGGAATTTGAATAGTGCCTTTTCTTACAGCGTTGAAAATCATAACCTGCAACCGCGTGCTTGCTGTCCTGTCTACCAAAGACACATTGAGAGACTGTATCTAGACAGAGATCGTGTTTACAGGAATCAAAGAGATGTGGACCATAGAATATAGGATACGATCGAGATGAACGAAGTGGACTACACTTTTCTCATAAGGAATATAAGACGAATTTTCTAAGTCTTGAACAGGCATGGTCTGCATGATTAGTGTGTTGAGTTTCTTCTCTTGCAATGAGGACATTGCAAATTTTGAGTGTGGGGGAAGGGGTTTGCCATTAGTCATAGTTTTTAAGTGTTTTTGAGTCTAGTTTCTTAGTTTTTAAGTGTTTTTTATGAGTGTTTATTTAAGTTTGTGTGTGTGCTTAAGAGAGTCATGAGTCATGTTGAGAGTTGCCGCTAGGTCTTTTATGTAGTTTGAATTCTTGCATTGTCCTTAATAAAGTTAGTGTCGATTGTCAAATTGAAAGTGCCCCATGCTATTTATCTTGTCTTTCTAATGATCGGTTGGTTGATTACTTGAATTTGTTGGTTACCACTTAACTTTTGAGCTTTATATTTGTGAAAATTTCTTTTGACTCATCATAAGCTAAAGCAAAAGCAAGGTCTAAAGATGCCTACATAGCCGAGTGAATGAGAGCAAGCTACACATTTTAACTAAGTGGATTGTAAGTAACTTTGTCAACTTTTTGCTCATGATTTCGACCAAGTTAGGAAAGGATGATCTATTTTGTTTATCTCTGTATTTCTAGCCATTCTTATCCAATTAAATTCCTTGCTATCATGAAAACCATACATCTTTGTTTCTCCCTCATCCTTGATACAACCTATATTCTCAACAAAAGGGAATTCAGAAAGTTTCCACTGCTGATACAAGACAGAAATTGCTGATCATATCACGGAATATAAAAAAAAGAGGTGAAAGAAAAGAAAGAAAAAAAAATATACATATATAGGTCCTGCCGATCGGCGCTGTTGCAAAAAGAAAAAAAGAGGTTATTATAAAAAAAGGGGTAAAGAGAAAAAATATATATTTCCTGAGAGGCAGTAAGGTCATCAAAGAAAGCAGATTTCTGATTATTCCTTATTCTTTGCCAATTGTCCTCATCGAATTTTCTTTTAGATCTTCTACATTCCTCTTCTCCATTAAACGTTCTTTTCCAAGAAAATTCTTTCTTAATAGGCATGATTGAGCACATTGTTGACATGGTTTATTTTATGGTTTAATTTAGTTATATAGCCCTCCAAGATCCATATACAATCCTTGATTAGATAGGAGAGGGAAGGAAATACACTTGAGAGACCTAGAGAAGACCAAATGCTTGATGTTTGATGCTAAAAGATGAGTTGAGGAGAACTAAAATTGTTTTCGAAAAGGTTTTGTGGTAATTTGATTAAGTTCAAGTAAGATATGCCGATTGGTTAAAAGGATATGAGAGAAAATCTTTGTGGCGGGATGACAAGTAAAAATGATGATTGAGATTGACTGCATGAGAGATGGTGTGAAAATTCTTATTACATATTTGATTTTGTATTACTCGAGGACTAGCAATGATTTGAGTGTGGGGGAATTGTTGGTGGTTTCTAGATGCCCATTTTATCTACCAAAAAGCAATGTTTGGCGTCTTAATTTGGTGGTTTGGACTAACAATTAACCCCATATTTGCATATATTTATAGTTGTTCTATTTTGGATGTAATCGCAGGAAACAGGTGTAAAACAGGGCAATTATGGAAAAAGAGCTATAACTGTACACCGTCCTCTTGCGGTATATAAGTGGGTGCGTAGATACGACCAACAGCCGGGTTGGGCCGAAGCGAGCCAAGTCTCTCTCCCCTATGAATTTAATTTTTTTTTATGATAGAAGTGGAAACACAAGGCCCCGTTAAGGTCAGGGCTAGACCATAGATGCAATGGGTTATTTAAGTAGGGCTGAACTCGAGAACATCTATTTCCTCGAACTCGGGTTTCTTTGGCTCTAAAAAGATTTTAAGCTTATGTCCGTTTACCTTGAAGATATTTCCATCATCACATTGCAAGGTAATGGCCCAGTGGGAAGAGGCGTTGAGTACCGTGTACGGGCCTTCCCAATTACTTCTATGTTTACCATGGCCAAACAGTTTAACACGAGAGTTGAATAATAATACCTTATCTCCTTCCCTGAACTTTTTGGAGCGGATTCGTTTATCATGCCACCGCTTGGTCCTGTCTTTGTATAGTTTGGCGCTATGGTTGGCTTTTTCTCTCCATTCATCTAATTCTGCCAATTGAATTTGCCTCTTAATTCTCGCTGCGGTTAGGTCCATGTTCCATTTCCTTATAGCCCAATGTGCTTTAAATTCCATCTCCATTGGTAGATGACATGTTTTACCGTAAACCAGTTGATACGGTGTCATCCCTATGGGAGTTTTGTAGGCTGTCCTATAGGCCCAGAGTGCTTTATGGAGTTTGGGTGTCCAGGCTTTTCCCATTTCATTGACTATCTTTTGTAAAATGTTTTTAATCTGCTTGTTGGAGGTTTCCACTTGGCCACTAGTTTGAGGATGATATGGCATGGCAACTCTGTGATCTACCCCTAGCCTGCTTAAGGCCTTTCTGAATGTGCGGTCAATAAAGTGGGAACCTCCATCACTTATCATTACTCTTGGTACCCTGTACTGTGGGAAAATAATCTCATTGAACATCTTGGTAGCATGCTTTGAGTCTGCTGACCTGCATGGCATTGCTTCTACCCATTTTGATACATAGTCCACGGCCACTAAGATGTATTCATACCCTTCTGAGTTTGGGAAAGGTCCCATATAGTCAATTCCCCAAACATCGAAAATATCCACTTGTAGATTGTTAGTGAGAGGCATAGTGTCTCTTGAGTTGATATTTCCATGTTTTTGGCACCTAAGACATCGCCGCACAAAATCTTTTGCATCTTGGTACATGGTAGGCCAGAAGAATCCGCTCTGCCATACCTTAGCATTTGTACGGAATGTTCCATAATGCCCTCAATACGGGGAAGAGTGACATCTGTCCAGAATTTTTGAAGTATCTTGTATGGGTACGCATCTTCTTAGCAGGCCATCTGAGCATACTCGAAAGAGGAAAGGATCAACCCACAGGTGAATCCGACTGTCTTTTATGATCTTCTTACGGTTGGCCCCAGGGGGTATGTACCCGGCTACAATGTAGTTAACAATGTTTGCATACCATGGGTCTACTAGTGAGACTTTCAGAAGTGTGTCATCCTTGAGGTAGTCGTCTATGGGAAAATCATTTTGTTTGGACACTTGTAGGCGAGAGAGGTGGTCTGCTACCGAATTCTCGACCCTTCTCTTATCTCGGATTTCTATGTCGAATTCTTGGAGAAGAAGGATCCAACGAATAAGTCAGGTCTTGGCGTCTTTCTTTGTCAAAAGATATTTTAGGGCCGCGTGATCCGAGTATACAATGACCTTCGACCCAACCAGATAAGATCTGAATTTATCTATGGCAAAGACGACTACTAATAACTCTTTCTCAGTGGTGGCATAGTTGAGTTGAGGGCCTGTTAGGGTCTTACTTGCTTAAGAGATTGCATATTGCTTTTTGTCTTTCCATTGTCCTAGGACTGCCCCGATGGCATAGTCACTTGCGTCACACATGATCTCAAAGGGCAGATTCCAATCTGGTGGCTGGATGATAGGGGCGGTGACTAATGCTTTCTTAAGTGTCCTGAAAGCTACCATACAGTCTTCATCAAAGTTAAATGAGGCGTCCTTGGCTAGAAGATTCGTCAATGGTCTGGATATTTGGGAGAAATTCTTGATAAATCTCTGGTAGAATCTGACATGGCCGAGGAAACTCCGGATTCCCTTGACGTTTAAGGGTGGTGGCAAGGAGTCTATCACCTCTATTTTTCCTTTATCCACCTCTATCCTTTTGATGAGATCTTGTGTCCTAAGGATTATCCACCTCTATCCTTCTGATGAGATCTTGTGTCCTAGGACTATTCCTTCTCTAACCATAAAATGGCACTTCTCCTAGTTAAGTACGAGGTCTTTCTCTTTGCATCTTGTTAAGACCTTCTCCAAATTTTTAAGACATGTTTCAAAGGTTGTTCCATAGACAGAAAAAGTCATACATGAAGACTTCCATGACCTCTTCTATCAGGTCTGAGAAGATGGCCATCATGCACCTTTGGAAAGAGGCAGGTGCATTGCAAAGCCCAAAAGGCATACGTTTGTATGCGAAGGTGCCATAGGGACAAGTAAAAGTTGACTTTTCTTGGTCGTACGGGTGGATAGGAATTTGGTGAAACCCAGAGAAACCATCCAAGAAGCAGAAGAATGAATGCTTCGCTAAGCATTCTAGCATCTCATCTATAAAGGGGAGTGGATAATGATCTTTACGGGTCACTTTGTTTAGCTTTCTATAATCCATGCACATACGCCAACCCGTAACTATATGTTGGGGGATCAGTTCATTCCTCTCATTTTGGAAAACTGCCATTCCCCCTTTTTTGGGGACGACTTGGGCAGGGCTAACCCATTGGCTATCCTGGATTGGGTAAATGATTCTGGCTTTGAGCAGCATTAAAATCTCCTTCATAACCACTTCCTGCGTTGCATTGTTAAGCCGTCTTTGATGCTCTCTTATTGTCTTACTATCTGGTTCCATGGGAATACAAGGAGTGCAGAAGCTGGGGTCTATTCCCTTAATGTCAGTTAGGGAGTATGCAATAACTGACTTATACTTTTCCAGTACGGTGACTAACTTGGCTTCTTCATCGGGGGAGAGCAGGTCACTCACTATGACAGGTGTGTTTTTGTCATTGTGTAAGAAGGCATACTTGAGACCAGAGGGGAGCGGCTTGAGCTCAATTGTTGGAGGTGCCGTTGCTTCATTTTTTTTCAAGCTCAACAAAGCTATCTTCTTGCTCCTCCTCCGTAAAGTGCTGGGCTGCTTCATCTAGCTCATTAGATTGGGAGGCGTTTGCAATGTTAGTTGATAGGATTTCTTCCATGATATTTGGCTCGTGAGATGGTTCATAGGTTGAATTCAATGATTTCTTGATATCCATTATATACGAGGATTCCCTGAGTGAAAGAAGCAGCTCCTCTCCCTTGGAACTTGCCAGGTGCATTATGGGCATCCCTATTACTGCAAAAGTTTCCCCTGGCACATCGAAGATATGGAAATCTAGGGCAAAGGGCTTGTCGTTGATGTTTACTTCAATGGCTGAGATGATCCCTTCGCATAAGTAGGCTCCCCCTTCAAAGCGAAAAATCTTTGAAGACTCTTTAGATATTTCAGAGAGGGATAGGGTGGCCGCAATTGATTTCGTCATAAAGTTGATTTTGACCTTGAGATCATAATAGATTTCTACATGCTGAATCATCCATTTTTAAATGAAATTTTTGGAGCTTGTGCTCTAAAAATGACTAGATCGGGTTCAGATTGAGATTCCTCCGTCCATTTTTGACTCAAAATTGAAGAGAGGCTAAAGAGTTCTTCTTTCTGAATATCTTTCTCTCCCTCGTTGGGCTCCTCTAGTTCCATAGGAGTAAAATCCATCTTTCTTTCTACAAGCATCGTTCGGACATTTCCAATCATTGAGAAATCCTCGTTTTCCTCAAAGATTTCGGATAGAGGTAACAATTCAATTTCTGATTCTGGTAGAGAGAAAGGTGATTCATGACGGAAAAGGTATGGGTCCAGAGTGTCAAACGTTGGAGTATAGTTGACCTCTTTTATGATAGGGGAGACTGGCGTGGTGTCTACCAACGGGAGATCGACTAATTGTACGCGCTCTAGATGGTTTTCGGAGGGTGTGGGAAGATAATCTTCAAGGTTACGAAGGATTTTGGCCAGAATTCACTTCCCTTCAATAGGCATGGTGTACACAAATGCACCTCCGACGGCTATATCTAGAAACCTTGCACTCTCAGGCTTAAGCCCCCAAATAAAATGCTGCAAGAGCATACATTCGGGTAATCCTAAATCTGGGCCAACTGTGGTGTAGGATAGCAACCTTTCCCACGCAGCTCCAACTGGTTCCTGGTGTTTTTACTTGATTATTTTTTAGAGCGGGAAGAATTTCTTGTAGAAAAATTCTCTCAGGGAAGGCCAAGTTCCTTCGGCATCCTCGACGTGATGGGTATACCAGGTTTTTGCTGCATCTTTTAATGAGAACGGGAAGAGTTTCCACCTCAAAGTATCTTTATGGACACCAGGAATGTTTATGGTGGAGCAGATCAATTCGAACTATTGAAGGTGAGCATAAGGATTTTTGGAGCATTCTCCTAGAAAAGGTGCCGACTGAATCAAGAATATGAATTCTGGGTGGATCTCATAATTTTGGATCTCTATTGGCAGGGCAGAGACTGGAGGTTCCTAGTTCTCAGCCTTTGGGGCCGAGAACTGGCTGATAGAGAGTGGTTCCATAAAAGGGAATTGGGTGAGAAATAAAGAAGAAAAATAGCGGACGAGACGGGATTCGGAGTGGCACAGCTACCATTCCCCGACAACGGCGCCAGAAACTTGTTGACAGTTCTTATGTCTGACACAGGAATCCACAAGCGCACAGATGCCGACGTAGCCTTCATCCGGAAGTATTCCAGAGTATCGATTTCCACGGGGAACAAGAAGTGTATCACAGCTAATCTATCAAGTCCGAGTGGCGTAAGGTTGGAAGAGAATAAATTCTATAGAGAGAAGAGGTCCTCGGGCTGGGTAATCTTATGCAACAAATTCTTACTAAGTAATCTAATGAGGTCCTATTTCAATTTATCTGCTTCGGGGCACGAGAACGTTCCACTAATATGGGTCGGTAACTAACCTCTTTACTAGTGGGTATGCTAACGCTAGACAACCTTGCTTGAGACTTCCCGAACGTGGTGGAATACAATATTGGACGGACAGGGCTGTCACCACCTGTCACCTGCCACACAGGCCGTGTGGACGAATGCAATCCGAGGAGAACTAAGTCTAAACACCTCGTTTACACTTAGACTTTCATATCAGCTCTAGAATTGATAAGCATAACAAATTAATGCTTGTAAGGCAATAAATGGTTATGCACGGGGATTCCACAGATAAAAGGAATAGAAAAAATCTCACTTTATTACTTGAATAAGAGTTAAGCTACATGTTACCCGGCCCCGAAGACGAAGAAGACTACTCTCGCAGGAGCTTCATCCCCAATGTACAGGATGAGGAGCAACCATCCTGAACTCCTTCTCCTACACCTTCACTGTCTACTTGGGTAAAACCTTTGAAAAAAATGTTCTACTTCCTAAATTCTTCCACACCCCCCCCCCTCTCCCATGGCAATGAGCCGGCTAGTACGTATAGGCGATGAGGAGCCAGTAGGCTGAAGTTGGTCCGCCGCGTGGCAGGCTATGCCAGGTGGCCACATGTGCCAGGCGGCCAGGCATGCGGGGCGGCACCCCACGCCGAGCGGCCCTTAGGTCGTGTCGGTTCTCTTCTCGGACGGCTTGTATTTCATCTCGAAGTCGGTTGTTCGGTCAGTTCTGATGAGGACATCACTCCTATGGATACACACAACACTCCTCCAAATCTAGACTTGCAAGGTCCAATGACTAGAGCTCGTGCACGACGACTAAATTTAGAGGTGAGCTCGTTCCTACGTTCTTCGCTATATGTTACTTTTGAGAATGGTTTGCTACCTAATGATTATTTTATGATTAGAAACCATGGAGAGGACCAGGAGATGATGGGAGAAGGAGTTGGGAACGTGGAGGACCAGCAAGGGCTTTGAAGCCAAAGTGGAGGCCCAATCAAAACCGACTTCGAGTCTGTTTCGGGGCCCAGGACCAGTCTGTACTAAAACAGTCGCCCAGGACGCATACGGACTCGGATTTGGACGTTCTACATATGCACGGAAAGATAATGAGAAGACCTTTCCAATGCCGCCGGCCTCATGTCAAAATTCATCCGGAGTCATCGGGAATCGTCAAAACAAGAGAGAGTCCAGAATCTGTGTCGGTGCTGCGTCGCCTATGTTTGGCCTTTGGGCTTTGTATCTAGTTGAGCCCAATTAGGGGCGTGTCCAGAGGGTCTTGCACGACCCTAGGGTCTTTATATACATCCACCGCCGCACCATTAGGTTCGGGTTTTGCTTAGATCAATTCTGTTCATAAACAGTTTCGCCGTTCATCGATTTGTGAGACCCCAACTTCGAGAGTTTAATCATACATCTGCAATTGTGTTGCATTCTTCGTTGTTCTTGCTTGTGTTCTTGATTCACAGGCAGGGATTACCAAGAACCTTTCAGAAGATCGGGAACCCTTGTTCACATCAAGTGGTATCAGAGCTTCAGGTGCACCGTCAGGTTCACACTACCCTTTAGTTTTGTTTTAATGTTCTTCCTATCGTCCACTGAAAATACCAAAAAAAAATTTCCCCCGCCCATAACCACGTGTTTAGCCTTTGCATATTTCAATTTCAGAGTCCGTAGTGTTGAGTTTGTGCCCTAGTTCTTGTTTAGTCGCTGGTTTAGTTTGTGTTTTTGTCGTCAGTAGTGTTTCCCTTGCAACCCTAGCCGCCATCCCCTTCACCATCCTCGGTTTTGTCGGCTTTGTGTGCTAGGGTTGATTGATCAACACGACCACCCTAATCCCACCCTAAACCTACCCTCACCACCTCGGACCAATTTTCATAAATTCCACTTTTCGCTGCATCCACCTCACCAAAAAACTCCCTACCCGACCCCAAGCCTGACTCGGATTTCACTCAAACCCCCGGGTTCTTCATAACCGATTCCGACACCCCTTCGGTAAAACAGCCATAACTTTTCGCTCGGTTGTCTGTTTTGACTGAAATTTTTACAGGAGATTCTTGACAAAAAGTTGAGCATACCCAAACTGTGTGCCCTCGTCAAAAAATTCAAAAAAAATCGGGAAGATAAAGAAAAAATTCATTCAAGTTGAAACCCGACGTTTTCTGAAAGATTTTCTGTAGACCACGTCCTATCTCGGTTTGAGCTGAAATTTTTTGTGGTTTCTTCCTGTTTGCTAGTGAGTTAGAAAAAAATATCAAAAAATAAAATAAAATAAAAAGAAATTTGGGATTCCTACTAGTGCTCCATCTAGCCCCCTGGAATTTCTGAGTTTGGCTATTTTACACTAAGCCCCCTGTTATCGACTGTGTCCCTTTGTCTCTTTGTTTCTTCTTTGCTATCACTACTGTTCTAGGACATAGTTAGACCAGCAACTAGGGACAAGTTATTTGGGCACTTATTCAGCTTTACTATCTGTTTTTGATTTGTGTGCCACTCATATATATATATTTGGCCTTCCTAGCTTTACATACTTCTTATGGACAGCACATAGGTTATTTGGTAACCCTTGCAATCATGGAACACTTCTCCCTGGTATCCTTCGCTTTGTTGTTTTCAGAACTTTGTAAGAGCTTTGCAAGAAGCTTACTTTTGCTGTGTTGAGAGGCACCACTGCTTAGTAGTTTTGTAGGGATAACCTTCACTTTTTGTTTCCTATTTTGGTGTTTCTGATGTCAGAAAGCGATGGGGAGGGTGCTTCACCCTCCAAATTGGATGAGTGCGTGAGCCAAAATCAGTTACAGAAGGCTTTGCAGGCGGTTCAGAGTGATTTGGCAGAGACGATCACCAGGGCCGTCACCGACGCCGTCACCAAGCTTCACCTGGGAGAAAGCATTGAGCGGTTGGATAAGAGAGTCTCTAAGCTAACCGATCAGGTTGTCGAATTGGAGACCGCTCACAAGACCAACAACAACAACAACAACAACACCAACACCAACACCAACAACAACACCAAAAACGACATTGAAGACGATCATGATGAAGCAACGGTGTATAGGGCTGATGGCACCGTCGATAGGTCAGCTACAAGGACCGCAAGGTTACGACGCCGTTTGCAACGTAACCCTCAAGGTATGGGTGGTTTCCACAACCACAACCGTCGCACACAAGGTAACTATGCTCCAGATGATCCGTATGCTAAAATTAAGTTTTCAATTACTTCGTTTTTGGGTCAGTACGATGGTGATGCTTACCTTGATTGGGAAATGACGGTAGAACAAAAATTTAATGCCCACCTTGTTCCTGAACAACATAGAGTTAGACAAGCCACTAGTGAGTTTAAGGACTTTGCTATTGTTTGGTGGAGTGGTCTAGCTGCTGAAACCGATTTGCCTACTACTTCGGAAGAACTTAAGGTAGAAATGGTGATCGTTTTGTTCCTCCTTCTTTTTATAGAGAAATTCGTAATAAACTGCAGCATTTAGATCAAGGAGATAAAACTGTTCAGGAGTATTTTAGTGAGCTTCAGAAGGGTTTGATTCGTTGTGCTGTGATTGAAAAAGTAGAGGATCAGATTTGCCGCTTTTATTCTGGTTTGAGAAAAGAAATTCAGGACATCCTTGATTATAAAGAATTTTATACCCTCAACCAGTGTTTCCAGTATGCTATGCTTGCAGAGAAAGAATCACAGAGACTTTTCCAGGCTTTTGAGGAGTACAGCAAGTCCAGGAATTTCTACCCACCACGGCCGATGGGGACTTCGGGGCTGCCCAAGCCATCTTTCCGGCTACCCCCACCAGCTAGTGTTGTTTCTGCAGCACCAAGATCAGCCCCTGCCCCTTCTACGCGCTCAGGTAAAAATTCTGTGCAGGTACCGGCTAGTAGTGCCTCCTCTGTTGCTTCGACGGGACGCACTACAGGGATTCAGTGCCACCGATGCCATGGTCTTGGCCATGTGCAGAAAGATTGCCCAAGTAGGTGGGCATATGTGGCGACAGATGATGGCGGTTACATGAGCACCTCCGATGTGGAGGATGAGGAGGAGAATGTCGCTGCCACCAGCGGTGACCTCGTCCTTGGAGGCGGAGATACCACGGGCTACATGAATATTATTGTGCAGCGTGTGCTTAGCACACAAATCCAGCAGCCCGAGATGATGCAGCGACATAACTTGTTCCAGATTTTCTTCGTCATCAAGAACCGTCGGGCACGTGTCATCATTGATGGAGGAAGCTGCAACAATTTGGTGAGTTCTGATGTGGTTAAGAAGCTTGATTTGACCACACGCCCACATCCACATCCATACTACATTCAGTGGTTAAATGACTCTGGAAAAGCTAAGGTAACACAAACATGCAGAGTTCCTTTTTCCATTGGTTCCTATGTGGATTCTGTTGATTGTGATGTTGTACCCATGCAAGCTTGTTCACTTTTATTGGGTAGACCTTGGGAATTTGATAATGATGCTGTACACCATGGTAAAAGTAATAAGTACACTTTTATGCATAAAGGAACTAAAATTACTTTGTTACCAATGACCCCTGCTGAAACTGTACAAGCTGATTTAGAACGAGCTGCTAGTTTGAAAAATAAAAGCCCTAAAATTTAGCAACCTATTAATTCTGCTTCTACACCAAGTAATGTTAATGATTCTTCAAGTTCTAAGGGTGCTGTAATTAAATTACAAGATCGTTCATGTCTTGCCACAAAATCTGAGCTTGCTGAAATTTCTACTGATGATATTTGCTATGCTTTGATATGCAAACAAGCCTTGTTTTTGCTTGGTGATATTGCTTCTAGTGCTTTGCCTCCTGCTGTCACTAACCTTTTGCAGGAGTATGAGGATGTTTTCCCAGCTGAGATACCCCCGGGATTGCCACCTTTGAGAGGGATTGAGCATCAAATTGATTTGATTCCTAGTGCTACTTTACCAAACCGTGCTGCTTATAGGACCAACCCTGAGGAGACTAAGGAGATACAACGACAAGTCCAAGACCTTTTGGATCGTGTGTATGTTCGTCAATCACTTAGTCCTTGTGCTGTTCCTGTACTTTTGGTTCCTAAGAAAGATGGTTCTTGGCGTATGTGTGTAGATTGTAGAGCCATTAATAACATTACTATTAGGTATCGTTATCCTATTCCTAGGCTAGACGACATGCTTGATGAGTTATGTGGTGCTATAATTTTCACTAAAATTGATTTGCGTAGTGGCTACCATCAAATTAGAATGAAACTTGGAGATGAATGGAAAACAGCTTTCAAAACCAAATTCGGGTTGTAAGAGTGGTTAGTAATGCCTTTTGGGTTAACTAATGCACCCAGTACTTTCATGTGTTTGATGAATGAGGTTTTAAGATCTTTTATTGGCAAATTTGTGGTTGTTTACTTTGATGATATCTTGATTTATAGCAAATCCATGGATGATCATATGATTCATTTGCGTGCTGTTTTTGATGCTTTGCGAGTTGCACGTTTATTTGGTAACCTTGAGAAGTGCACCTTTTGCACGGATCGAGTCTCTTTTCTTGGCTATGTTGTGACTCCACAGGGAATTGAGGTAGATGAGGCGAAGATTGAAGCCATAAAGAGCTGGCCTGTACCAAAAACTATCACACAAGTGAGGAGTTTTCTTGGTCTTGCAGGTTTCTACCGCCGCTTTGTCAAAGATTTCAGCACCATTGCTGCACCATTGCATGAGTTGACAAAGAAGGGCGTTGACTTCCATTTTGGTAAGGTACATCATGAGTCTTTTGATGCTTTGAAGGACAAACTTACACATGCACCATTGCTGCAATTACCCAATTTTGATAAGACTTTTGAGCTTGAATGTGATGCTAGTGGTATAGGCATTGGTGGTGTTTTGATGCAAGATGGTAAACCTGTTGCATACTTTAGTGAGAAAATTACTGGGCCTGTTTTGAATTATTCCACGTATGATAAGGAACTATATGCACTTGTACGTTCTTTAGAGACGTGGCGTCATTATTTGTTGCCCAAAGAATTTGTTATTCATTCTGATCATGAATCACTTAAGTATATTCGTTCTCAATGCAATTTGAACCGTAGACATGCTAAATGGGTTGAGTTTATTGAGTCTTTTCCTTATATTATTAAACATAAGAAAGGGAAGGATAATGTGATTGCTGATGCTTTATCTAGGCGATATACTTTGTTGTCTCAACTTGATTGTAGAATTTTTGGACTTGAGGCAATTAAAGAACAATATGTTGTTGATGTTGATTTTAAAGATGTATTGCTGCACTGTAAAGAAGGTCGTGCTTGGCACAAATTTGTGTTGAATGATGGATTCTTGTTTAGAGCTAACCGCCTATGCATTCTAGTTGGTTCCGTTCGTCTTTTGTTGTTGTAGGAGGCGCATGGAGGTGGATTGATGGGTCATATGAGGAAAGATGTTGAGCGTTTTGTTGCTCGCTGCACTACATGTCAAAAAGCTAAGTCTCGATTGAATCCACATGGTTTATACATGCCACTTCCTATTCCTTCTATTCCTTGGGCGGATATTTCTATGGACTTTATTTTAGGACTGCCTAGGACTAAGAGGGGGAGCGATAGCATTTTTGTTGTCGTGGATCGTTTTTCAAAGATGGCACACTTTATATCATGTCATAAAACTGATGATGCTAGTTATATTGCTGATCTTTTTTTCAAAGAAATTGTACGTTTGCATGGTATGCCTTCTACTATTGTTTCAGATCGTGATGCAAAATTCTTGAGTCATTTTTGGCGCACGCTTTGGAATAAGTTGGGTACAAAGTTGTTATTTTCTACAACTTGTCATCCACAAACTGATGGACAAACTGAGGTTGTGAACCGCACTTTGGGTACTATGTTGCGAGCTATTTTGAAGAAAAATTTGAAGCAATGGGAAGAATGCTTACCTCATGTTGAGTTTGCTTATAATCGGGCAACACATTCTACTACCAAGGTAAGTCCATTCAAGGTAGTGTATGGTTTTGATCCCCGTACTCCACTTGATATACTTCCTCTACCTATTAATAAGAGAGTTCATATTGATGCTAAGGAGCATGCTGAATTTATTTTGCAAATGCATGAGACCACTAGACTTAGCATTGAAAAGATGAATGAAAAGTATAAAATTGCTGGTAGTAACGGAAGAAAGGAAGTAAAGCTTGATGTAGGAGATTTAGTGTGGTTACACTTAAGGAAGGATAGAATTCCAGAATTGAGAAAGTCTAAACTAATGCCTAGAGCTGATGGTCCATTAAAAATAATAGAGAAGATTAATGATAATGCATACAAACTTGAGTTGCCTCCCGAGTTCGGGGTTAGTCCTACTTTTAACATTTTAGATTTGAAACCATACTTGGGAGAAGAGGATGAGCTCGAGTCGAGGATGACTCCACTTCAAGAGGGGGAGGATGATGAGGACATCACTCCTATGGATACACACAACACTCCTCCAAATCTGGACTTGCAAGGTCCAATGACTAGAGCTCGTGCACGACGACTAAATTTAGAGGTGAGCTCGTTCCTACGTTCTTCGCTATATGTTACTTTTGAGAATGGTTTGCTACCTAATGATTATTTTATGATTAGAAACCATGGAGAGGACCAGGAGATGATGGGAGAAGGAGTTGGGAATGTGGAGGACCAGCAAGGGCTTGGAAGCCAAAGTGGAGGCCCAATCAAAACCGACTTCGAGTCTGTTTCGGAGCCCAGGACTAGTCTGTACTAAAACAGTCGCCCAGGACGCATACGGACTCGGATTTGGACGTTCTACATATGCACGGAAAGATAATGAGAAGACCTTTCCAGTGCCGCTGGCCTCATGTCAAAATTCATCCGGAGTCATCGGAAATCATCAAAACAAGAGAGAGTCCAGAATCTGTGTCGGTGCTGCGTCGCCTATTTTTGGCCTTTGGGCTTTGTATCTAGTTGAGCCCAATTAGGGGCGCGTCCAGAGGGTCTTGCACGACCCTAGGATCTTTATATACATCCGCCGCCGCACCATTAGGGTTCGGGTTTTTCTTAGATCAATTCTGTTCATAAACAGTTTCGCCGTTCATCGGTTTGTGAGACCCCAACTTCGAGAGTTTAATCATACATCTGCAATTGTGTTGCATTCTTCGTTGTTCTTGCTTGTGTTCTTGATTCACAGGCAGGGATTAGCCTTCTCGCCGAGGTCAATCGTCTTTGGACGGTTGATAACCAGAGGAGATGTCGTGCTGCGATTGCGGGGTTTAGAACGTGCTGTTCTGAAGCCGGATCGATTTGTGTGTCGCCTCCGACCAAATCAAGTTACCAAGAACCTTTCAGAAGATCGGGAACCCTTGTTCACATCATGTTCTCACCGCCTCCTTCTTTTTCGGGCCGGTAGGCCTCATGGGCCTCATTGGGCTGGCAATCCCGCGTGGCCAACCCAAGCCGGGCGGAGGCCTAGGCCGGGTGCCGACCCCCTCTTGGTCGGTTCTTGACTTCTCTCGGTAAGGCCACTTGTTGGCCTCCTTTTCCTTAGCCGTATTTCATCATTTTTATTCTGGGAGGAGAAAACGTCATCATGGTGAAGTGTTTTTGCAAAACCAGACAGGTCGGATGATCAGCCTGAAAAACAACCCTTGTTAACCAGCCGGGTGGCTGATTTCAGCCGTATATGACCCTGTCAGCTGGTCCCTGATTTCAGCCTGAAAACGACCCTGCCGGCTGGTGAAAATGGCTGTTTCACAGTCGTGATCGGCCGACGGGGTGTTTTTGCATATTTTGGTCCTCTTATACCAGCAAACACATATTTCACCAAAACTCGTGGAACTTTATTAGTTTAAACAAATATTTATAAACCTTGGTCTTTACCTTGCATTTTCCAACCGGTTTGTGACCGATTATGGGTTTTATCGGCCGCCAACAAAGAGAAAGACCGACAACATGGTTGCTACTGTAGACCGATCCAGGAAGAATCCATAAATGAACCAGCAGACCATGGACGACTTGCTAAGTGGCCCATGCCTATGGAATTCTATGGGAAACCACAAAGCAAAAGACTGCTATCGTCTGAAGGCCTTTGCGACAGCCACGCTAAAGGTGGCGAAAGACCCACCAAGGCGCAATGGCAAGGACAAGGCCAAAGACAGTGATGGCAAAGACGAAGAGGGAGAGTTCCAGGAGCCCTGAAAAGAGGTCAACTTTATTTTCGGAGGACAGGATGCCTACACGTCCAAGCGCAAGCAAAAGCTAGAACTATGAGAGATTAACTCCGTAGAACCCGCTGCTCTTGAGTACATGAGGTGGTCTGAAATCCTAACTACTTTTGATCAGTCGGATCATCCCAAGCACCTGCCCAAGCCAGGCCGCAATCCACTTGTACTCGCGGCAATGATGAAGGAGGTCAAGTTCAACAAAGTACTCATCGACGGAGGAAGCAGTCTCGACTTGATTGTCACCAAGACCCCCAAAGAGCTAGGCTTGATGGTCAACAAGAGCAAAAACCTACGTCCTGTGTTCTGTGGTTTGTATTGCAATGTGAAGAGTTTGTGTCCTCGATGGGGAGGTCCCTGCCGCCTTATATATCCGATCGGTATTGGGGGGGGCGGGGGGTACATGAAGAGTCCTACTCGTAGTCTACAAGGATTTATATATAAAGTCTATCTCCAATTTCCATGTGCTCCAAGCTAACTTGGTTCGTTCCCTTATGGTGGGCCGCCCAGTTGTCTACCGACTTCAGCCCAACTGTGGATACCCGGAAGGTATACATTCCACAGCAGCCCCCGAGTGCTTTCTGATTTTGAGCTGTGACTCGCCGAGTGAACTTCAAATAGGTCATAAATTAGGAAGACCTCTGCATTGAAGTTCTTCATAGATCTGGTGCACCGACTAGGTGCACCTGATCAGGTGTAGCCCCGACTCTTGTGTAATTTGGAGACTAACAAATAATGCAAGAGTCTAATGATATTAGTTCTTAACATTTTGTTGGGTTTATGTTACTCAAAGCATCAAGTACGAGCTTTTGTAACCTCTAATCATCAAACTAGAGGATCGGTCTACATATCATCAAACATGCCGACCGATGAAAGGTAAGGCCGAGTGATATACACTCTATTCCGAGTGATTCATAGACTTACTACCATGACTTCAATCATGTTATGGTCCATATAAAATTTTATGACATCAATCATAATACAGTACTAAGCTGAAATGACATCAATCATAAAATAGCCTTTTCTTAATAAATCATCACTCGAATTATAATAAGCTCATTTTCAATATTCAATTACTGACATCAATCAGTAACATAATCATGAACTTATATCCGAATGACCACCAAGTACTCTGCTACATGATCATCAAATCACATAGATTCGGAGATATTACTAGTGGATTCGCCACTGCCCCCGAGATTAACTCTCAAGCTTTTTAAGCAATACTTCTATTTAAAGAATATTGATTATCTTTATTTTAGCGAACAAAAGCAAACGTTCTGCTACTGTGCAACCCATGCCAGCCCATATGGACCCCTCGCGACTAGGTCAAAAAGCGAAGGTATAAAAGGGCGAAGGAGGGATGACGCCTAGTCCACACCGTCATTTCACTCTAGCGCTTCGTCTTCCTCTGGCTTCCTCTGTTCTCATGCCTCCTTAGCTCCTCATTTCTAGGGTTTGCAGTCTCTCGCCGCTGCTGTAGATCCTCCAGCATTCCCAGCCCCCGAGCTCGTGCTAGGGTTAGGGTGCTATTTCCATATCCACTGTGACGCACCATCCCACCAAGATGACATGCAAATTTGCCAAAGGGCAGAAAGATGCCGCCACCACTGCTGAGTCTTCGTCTTCAGAGCTGGAGATCCCAGAACAGCTGCGGGAATTCTCAAAGAGCAGCATCTCCACCAAGGACCTGAACACCATGGTGGTCGACAGCATCCTTCCAGAACAGGCGCGCATCAATTGGAAGGTACCTGGTTCTGAAGCCCATCCTCTTCCACTCAGTAAGCAGATTGTTGTCTTCCGCTCGTTCTTTGAACACGGTCTCGGAGTTCCCTGCTGCAGCTTTTTGTGTAGGCTCCTTTTCTTCTATGGGATTGAGCTTGTCAATCTCAATCCCAATTCTATTCTGCATATTGCAATTTTTGTGCATTTGTGTGAAGCTTTTCTGGGCGTGTTGCCCCAGTTTTCTCTTATTCGCCATCTCTTCGTCCTTCGACTGCTGCCAACGAAGGAGAACCAAGTCGCCATTGGTGGAGTTGGCCTGTAGTTGTGGAAGATGCAGGTCGACATCAACGTGCCCCTGAACACTAGGAACAAGAAATGGAGGGAGGAGTGGTTCTATTGTGATAACCCTCCCCCTGTTCTTGCGGATTTCACTGGTGCAAAGGCCTGCCCCCGAACAAGTTGGTCAGAGAGGCGGGACCCTATCGATGCCCAGGTAGTCAAGTTGTTGAAGAAGATTGCCGACTTGAAGAAAGAGGGAGTCGACGGCGTCACCATAGCCAAAAGCTTTATAGTGCACCGAGTTCATCCCCTCAAACAGCAAAGCTATCCTGCCTGGAAATACTCCACCGATGATTAAACGAGGGAGGTGCCCACCCACCAAACTCCACTCTACGTTGGTCTCGCTTAGAGAAGATGTCTGAAGGGAACACCCTTCAAGATCATGCCTTGATCGCAAAGGCATACAACATGGGTACTCACCGGGCCCGAGTAAGCTTCTGGATGTTCAATGTTTATTTGATATCCACCTTGGCAGAGTGATTAGACTAGTATGATATCTTGATGTTCATTTTCAGGTTTTGGACACTTACATGTCACACCCTCCGCTTCCTCCAACCGACATCGAGGGACCGGATTATGTGGAGAAGTCACCGCAGACCGGTACTGGTGGGTCAAGCTCATTAGCAAGCGCGCGTCCGACCGAAACGGTTGTCACTGATGACTCTACTTTCCCTACCACCGATCTTCCCCTCGCCAGTCAGCGAATAAAAAAGGTTGCTTACCGTCGATAGCAATATCTGAGAGATGACGATGATGAGGAGGAAGACCAACCTCAAAACATCAGTCAGTCCTCCCCTGCTCCCTCCGACCAACCATCAAATTGGTCGGAGCCCCCAAGTCAAGAGGCGCATGATGCAGGAGCAACAAAGAAAGTTGATGAATCCGCCAAGAGGAAGCAATCAGATTCGTAGACCACTTCCTTCAAGAAGAAGGTCAGCCGAATCAAGATCAAGCATGACTCTGGGTAAGTTATTTCACATCTTTGAATCTTCATCATGTATAATTGAAATATGTTTAGTTTCTGACATTTTTGTATTTGTAGTGAACACACTACTCGGTTAACCAAAACTCAGAGCGCCCCTGTGTCTAAGGACACCCGGTCGACCCCTGCGCTTAGTCCGACTGACTTACCCTAGTCTGAAGTCACGCCGTTAAGCGTGCAGACTCAGGCCAAAGAGATCCCAGCAGTTCCAACGCCGCCCCCACAGACTGCCTCTCCTCCCCTGACTGGTGGTGCACCTTGTCCCATCAAGGACAAGGTCATACCAGTCAAGAAAACTGTGGGTTGGCCTGAAACCGAAGACTTAGAAATTCTCCATCTACACCGAGAAGCAACCAAGGTACATCAATACCAGATCTTTTTCTTTCTCACCCCAACAATGCTTCTAACCATTATGGTCTTCCTTCATCCAGAAAATATATGCTCTGGTGTAGAAAAAGCAATCAAGGATAGAGTACCTTGAGGCCGAGAGCTTCAATATGTACTGAAATCCTTCATTATGCATAAATACTTAGTGTATTTCAGACTTGCTATTGTTCATAGTCACTGGTCAGTGGATGGCAAAAGCTGAACAACAGCAAGAGAAGCTACAGACCGGCTATATGGAAGTCTCTACTTCCTTGCAACAAAGCCGCCATGATCTCGCTAGTAAAGGATCTTCAAACCCTTATGTCTTGTATACTTTCTCTATATGTTTGTAAACCATGAAGACATCATTGTAGAACTGGAGAAGGTCACTTCCAATCAACAGAAGTATTTAAATGTTCTGAAGACCGAGAAGGACGACCTATCCAAGACTCTTGGTGAGCGAGATGCCGAGCTTGCTGATCTGAAGAAGAAACTGTAGGAGAGAGAGGAGTCCCTGAAAGATGCTAAGGCCTATTCCATACAGCATAAATGTAATTTGGCCAGTAAGCTCTTGTTTTCCAATTCCATACAGCATAAATGTAATTTGGCCAGTAAGCTCTTGTTTTCCTCTTATCAATCTTTGTTATACGCTTCATCTTCTAATCTTGATGCCGGTCTGCAGTATTGTCATTTGGCGCCCGAAAGGCTCTGGACTACATCCACATAAAGCAAGTCGAGCAAACAGGGGATTCTATTGAATACTTGCTGGAGCACGCACCGGAAGCGATCGCCAATCATACCAGGAGGGTGGCAACCGAGGCCGCGAGTCAAGTGTTGGCTATTTGCCAATATTGGTTCCCGAAACTGCCATTGGCCAAGATCAAAGAGGGCTTCAACCCATCGGTGTCTGTCAACCAATGTCAATTGCTGATGGATTTGATGTTAGAAACCTCCCAAGCCCTGGTTGAAAACTTTAATGTCGATCCAGCTGTGCCGACTCCTCCTGGCTCTCCAAAAATAGAAGATAACGCCTCTTCTCCTTCAACAGAGCTGTAATTTATGTAATCGGATACATTTGTAGTATTTGAGTAGAAAAGCAGTATGTTCTTTGGGTAATATTAATTGTTCTTTTTCTTGCTTAATTACTAAACAAGTTAAGAAACTCGACTTGGTAGTCAATAGAGCGATCTCTCGCACTTGTAACTTGTAACCACGTAACAATCAGAATCGACCAATCGACATATAACCTCTCGCACTTTGGCTCTGGGTTTAGTGTAGCGGCAGTCTATTGTGCGACACAAATTATATGGCTTTCATGCTGCATGGTTAGACCAAAAAACATAAGACCATATCAAAATACGAGAAATCGGTTTGTAAAATCCAAAACTAGTGTTTATCAAGGTTAAGGAGGGTTGGGACATTATTATTAGCCCCCTGTCTCGATTGTTTAATGTATAAATTAAGGAATCGAGGCAAATAAGAATGAAAATCATCAAAAACATTTCATCAAAAACATTGAAGTTCCATTCAATAATAATGTATAGGAATACAAAAATAAACTAAGTATAAAAATGACATAACTGATTTATGTTCCATGAATTTGGTACGTCATCGCCGTCTTCATACATCAGTCGATAAGCCCCCGGCCGAGTGACTTCTTTGGCCATGTATGGTCCTTCCCATTTAGGAGATAACTTATGCTGATTCTTAGTTGATTGCACTCGGCGCAGTACTAAGTCTCCAACATGGAACTGACGACTTCGGACATTCTTATCGTAGTAACGTCGTAAGCCCTGCTGGTACACTGCTGACTGAAATAGAGCGCCATCACACATCTCCTCTACCGCAATCAACTCGATTTCATGGTTATCTTCAAAAAGCTTCTCGTCATGTCCGTTGACTCGTGCTAAAACGAGGTTTACCTCTATCGGCAGCATAGCCTTAGAGCCATAGACCAACAAGAAAGGAGATTGACAAGTAGCCTGACTGACATTGGTGCGCAAACCTAGAAGACCGAAGGAAGCTCTCGAACCCACCGATCGGCATACGGCTTAAGCTTGTCAAAAATATGGGGCTTCAACCCCTGAAAAATCATACCATTGGCCCGTTCGACCTGTCCGTTGCTTTGAGGACGGGCCACCAAAGCAAAGTGGATTTTTATTCCCATCTCATCGGCATAGTCATGGAATTCCTCAGATGTAAACTAAGTACCATTATTGGTGATGATGTCATGAGGAAATCCAAACCGAGTGAATACCTCTTTGACAAACTTGATTGCCTTCTTCGAAGTTATCTTCCCGATCGGCTTCGCTTCCATCCACTTAGTGAACTTGTCAATGGCAACAAACAAATGAGTAAACCCGCCCGGCGCTTTTTTGAAAGGACCAACAATATCCAGCCCCTAAATTGCAAAGTCCAAGTCATAGGTATCATCTGAAGTTGTTGTGAAGGCACGTGCATCTGCTGAGCAAAAAATTGATAGCCTTCACACTTTCGAACAACCTGGTGTGCGTCTTCAACCGCTGTGGGCCAATAGAACCCTTGCCGGAATGCCTTGCCGACCAATGTTTTGGAAGCTGCATGGTTACCACATGCTCCTACATGAATTTCCTCCATCAACTTTTTACCTTCTGGAATTGAAATGCATCCAATCAAGATGTTCGATCCGCCTTTTCGATAGAGCATGTTATCCACCATTAACTATCCCCGAGATCAAGCCTTTAACCTCTGTTGCTCACTAGAATCCGCAGGCAGCGTACCGCTAACCAGAATTGAATAATCGGGTCGCGCCAATCAGTCTCCATGTCAGCATCTTCCACAGGGTCAGCAACATCGGTCATCAGCATGTATGACCAAGGAGAAATAGTTGGTGTATCAAGGGTGTGTAGAAAAACACCAGGTGGGACAATCGATCGCGGTGATCCCATCTTAGCTAGCTCATCAGCAACCTAGTTATTATCAAGGACAACATGCGTGAACTTAAGTCCATGAAACTTGTTCTCCAGCTTCCTTACTTCTTGGCAATAGGCAGCCATGTTGTCATCCACACAGTTCCAATCCTTAGTGAATTGGTTGATGACCAGAGCCGAGTCACCAAAGATATCGAGTCGCTGAATACCGAGTGATATGGCAATTCGCAGACCATGTAGAAGAGCTTCATACTCCGCAGTGTTATTGGATGTGCGAAACTTGATCCGGAGGGCATATTGAAATCTCTCTCTTGTCGAAGAAATGAGTACAATTCCTGCCCCTGCTGCCGGCAATTGGAGTGAACCATCAAAGTATATTTTCCGGTACTCAATATCTTGCGGTGTTGGTGGCATTTGAATCTCCGTCCACTCAGAAACGAAGTCAGCCGGCGCCTGTCCTTTGATCGCCGAGCGAGGTACGAATGTAATGGTATATTGACCAAGTTCGACCGCCCATTTGGCAATCTTACCGACTGCCTCACGGTTATGAAGAACCTCTCTGAGTGCAAAAGTGGTATGAACTTCGATCGGATGAGCTTGAATGATGTGAACAAGGGTTCCCGATCTTCCGAAAGGTTCTGGGTAAGTTGATTTGGTCGGAGGCGACACACAAATCGATCCGGCTTCAGAACAGCACGTTCTAAACCCCGCAATCGCAGCACGACGTCTCCTCTGGTTATCAACCGTCCAAAAGACGATTGACCTCGCTGAGAAGGCTAATCCCTGCCTGCGAATCAAGAACACAAGCAAGAACAACGAAGAATGCAACACAATTGCAGATGTATGATTAAACTCTCGAAGTTGGGGTCTCACAAACCGATGAACGGCGAAACTGTTTATGAACAGAATTGATCTAAGCAAAACCCGAACCCTAATAGTGCGGCGGCGGATGTATATAAAGACCCTAGGGTCGTGCAAGACCCTCTGGACGCGCTCCTAATTGGGCTCAACTAGATACAAAGCCCAAAGGCCAAAAATAGGCGACGCAGCACCGACACAGATTCTGGACTCTCTCTTGTTTTCACGATTCCCGATGACTCCGGATGAAGTTTGATATGAGGCCGGCGGCATTGGAAAGGTCTTCTCCTTATCTTTCCGTGCATATGTAGAACGTCCAAATCCGAGTCCGTATGCGTCCTGGGTGACCGTTTTAGTACAGACTGGTCCTGGGCCCCGAAACAGACTCGAAGTCGGTTTTGATTGGGCCTCCACTTTGGCTTCCAAGCCCTTGCTGGTCCTCCATGTTCCCAACTCCTTCTCCCATCATCTCCTGGTCCTCTCCATGGTTTCTAATCATAAAATAATCATTAGGTAGCAAACCATTCTCAAAAGTAACATATAGCGAAGAACGTAGGAATGAGCTCACCTCTAAATTTAGTTGTCGTGCACGAGCTCTAGTCATTGGACCTTGCAAGTCCAGATTTGGAGGAGTGTTGTGTGTATCCATAGGAGTGATGTCCTCATCATTGAAAGTAATGGTTCAGCTTCCTCGAGGTGACCAAGAGCGCATATAGCAGCTTCAAGATCTGATGATATCGGGTCTTGTAGGCATTAAGAACCTCACTCACGAAGTATACCAGGTGTTGTACTTTTTGTACGTGTCCCTCTTCTTCTCGATCGACTGTTAAGACAGAACTTACAACTTGGGTTGTGGCCGATACATAAAGCTGAAGCTTCTCCTGAAGCTCTGGAGGCACTAAGACTGGAATGTTGCCGAGGTAGGTCTTTAACTCATCCAATGCCGACTGCGCTTCTTCTATCCAGATGAAGTTGTCTTGCTTTTTGAGTAAAATTAAAGAACGGCAGACCCCTAACCCCCAGTCGAGAGATAAAGCAACTCAAAGATGCCATGCACCCGGTCAGCATCTATATATCTCTTTGGGAATTAGGAGGTCCCATATCAGGTATTGCCTTGATTTTTTCTGGGTTTGCCTCTGTACCTCGTTTCGAAATGATGTAACCGAGTAGCTTTCTCGAAGGTAACCCGAAGACACACTTCTTAGGGTTCATCTTCATCGAGTATCACCTCAAATTGTCAATTGTCTATACTAGGTCAGAGAGAAGTTCTCCAAAGTTCTGAGTCTTTACCACGATGTCATCAACATAGGCTTCTGCGTTCCAACCGATCTGAGTTTTGAGGCAGCGTTGAGTATCATGTTGGTAGGTCATGCCAGCAATCTTCAGACCGAACGACATGGTTATATAGCAATAGGCACCAAAAGGAGTTATGAAGGAAGTCTTGATTTGGTCCTCAACTTTCAGCGGGATCTGGTGATAGCCTGAATAGGCATCCAGAAGCTCAAGGGCTCACACCCGGGTGTTGAGTTTACAATTTGATCAATGCGCGGCAAAGCAGAAGGGTCCTTGGGACAGACCTTGTTCAAATCAGTATAATCAACGCACATACGCCCTTCTTTATTCTTCTTCAGTTTAAGGACTGGATTCGCCAGCCAGTCTAGATGGTACACTTCCTTTATAAAGATAGCATCTAAAAGCCTAGCTATCTGTCGAGACTTGATCTCGGCAATAAATTTATAGGGCTACGTCGAGACTAAGAACTATGATGGTTGCAAAAGACGCCGAGTTATACAGGTTCGAGCCCTCTCGATGAGAGTAAAAACCCTACCTCCTGTGTTATGTGGATCATATTGCTTGTAATCTCGTGTCCCCGATGGGGAGGGTCCCTGCCGCCTTAAATATCCGGTCGGCAGGGGGTACATGAAGAGTCCTACTCATATTCTACAAGGATTTATATAGAAAATCTATCTCTAATTGCCTTGTGCTCCAAGACGACTTGGTCGGTTTCCTTATTGATAAGGTACGCAGGTGGTTACCGACTTAGGCATATCTACGGATACCTATAAGGCAAGTATCCCACAGTAGCCCTCGAGTGCTTTCTGATTTTGAGCTGTGATTTGCCAAGTGATCTTCAGGTCATAAATTAGGAAGACCTCATGGCCCAAATTACTGGTGTATCTGGTGCGCCGACTAGGTGCACCTGATCAGCTGTAGCCCCTGACTCTTATATAATTTGGAGGCTAACGTATAATGCAAGAGTCCAATAATATTAGCTCTTAACATTTTATTATATAACTTCACTCAAATCATCAAATTTGAGCAACCAAACCCCTGATCATCAAACCAGGTACTCGGTCTACCCAATATCAATTGTCCCGACCGATTATATCAAAGATTGAGTGATAGTCACCCTTAGCCGAATGACCTTTTGATTCTCATGACATCTATCATATTTGAAATCAAAAAATAGCTATGACATCAATCATAACCAAGTACTAAACTATAATGACATCAATCATAATATAGTTTTTCCTTAATGAACAGCCACCCGACTCAATAAGACTCAAATTTTGAGAACTATTTACTGACATCAATCACAAACTTATCCTTAGAACATGCTCCCGTATGACCTTCTAGTGCTCTGCTATGTGATCATCAAATCATATAGATACGAAAAATATTTTAAGTGATCTTGCCACTGCTTCTCATCAAAGAAGCCCCCGAGATTATTTCTCAAGGCTGATAGCTCTAATTCTTTTTAAAGAATAAAGCTTTTTTCTTATTATTTTTATTAAGCGGAAAAGCCCATCACTGTGCGGCCCATACCAGCCCATGGGACCTAGAGACTAGGTCAAAAAGGCAAAGGTATAAAAAGGGCAGCGGACTGTTGACCCTAGGTCCACGCCGCCATTTGCACATAGCGCTTCGTCTTCCTCGCGCCTCCCCTGTTCTTGCGACTCCTCTGCTTCCAGAGCTAGGGTTAGCGCTTTCTCCCATCATCGCCACAGATCTTCATCGCCATCAAGCCCCCGAGCATTAGCTAGGGTTTAGATCCACCGCGTTGCTACATCCCTCGAAGATGCCTCACAAATCATCCAAGAAAGCCGCCGCCACTGAGTCCTCCTCCTCCGAGCTGGAGATCCCGGAGGAGCTTTAGGAGTTCTCGAAGAGCAGCATCTCCACTGCTGATCTGAACAAGATGGTGGAGGACGGCCTCCTTCCAGAACAAGCTCGCATTGATTGGAAGGTACCGAAAGAAACTCACCCCCTTCCAATCCATAACCAAATCGTAGTTTTTCGCTCATTCTTCGAGCATGGCTTCGGAGTTCCCTGCTGCAGTTTTCTGCGTAGCCTCCTTTTCTTTTATGGGATTGAGCTCATCAACCTCAATCCCAACTCCATCCTACACATTGCTATCTTCGTGCATATGTGCGAAGCTTTCCTGGGCATTCTGCCCCATTTTACCTTGTTCCGCCATTTGTTCTTCCTCCGACCGCTGCCAACCAAGGAAAACCAAGTCGCCATAGGTGGAGTTGGTTTCCAGTTGTGCAAGAAGGAGGCCTACATCAACGTCCCATTAAAGACCGGGAACAAGAATTGGAAGCATGAGTGGTTCTACTGTGACAATCCTCCTCTTGTTCTTGCTGACTTCTCTGATGCCAGGGCCATTCAACAGGCATGGTGGTCAGAAAAACCTAACCCGCCCGACCCCAAGTGGTCGCTCAGCTAGAGAAAATCGTAGAGCTAAAGAATGAAGGGGTTGACGGCATTACTGTAGCAAAAAGCTTTATAGTGCGCTGAGTGCAGCCGTTGAAGAAACAGAGCCACCCCGCCTGGGGTTATGCCACCGACGATGAGACAAGGGAGGTGCCTAATCCGCTAAACTCCACTCTACGTCGCTCGTGGTTATCGAAGATGTTTGAAGGAGACATCATAGAAGATCACTTCTTAATCGCGAAGGCATACAACATGGGCACTCTACGGGCCCGAGTAAGCCTCGGTTGTCTTGAATAATTCTGACATCTTTTTGAATAATCACAATTTGTGATGTCTTGATGTTTTTGCAGGTTTTGAACACTTACGTGTCACACCCTCCGCTCCCTCTGACCGATTCCGAGGCACCAGATTATGTCAAGAAACCACCACAGACTGGCACCGGTAACGTCAGTTCTTCAGGGGTTGCCTGATCGACCGAAGAGGTCGTCGCCAGCATCTCCATAGCACCTCCTCGTCCTGACTTGCCCTCTCCTGACCGACGAGTGAAGCAAACCACTCACTGTCATCGGCAATATGTGGCAGATGACAATGATGACGAGGGGGAGCGCCACCACGATACCAGCCTGCCGGCCCCTGCACACGCCGACCGACCATCTAGCTAGTCGAAGCCCCCGAGACATCCAGAGAGTGGTGCAAGGGTGGCAAATAAGACCAATGAAGCCACCAAGACTTCCCTGAAGAGGAAGGATTCTGATCCGTAGACCACTTCTCTAAAGTAGAAAGTCTGTCTGATCAAAATTAAACAAGCCTCCAGGTATAATTCTTCATGTTTTCGATTCTTCTTCGTCTCTATTTGCAACTATTGTCAGATTTTAATGCTATGCTCTTTGGTACTCATAGCGGTCGGTCAAGCGATAATCAGAGCACCCAAGGGTCTCAAGATACTCGATCGACTCCTGTTCCTTGACCAACCGACCAGCCTCAGTTGGTCTACACACCATCAAGTGCGCAGACCAAGTCGAGGAAGTCGCCCAATGCTCTAGTGCCCACGCCGCTGCCGACGCCTGCTCCTCAAGCCGTCGACCCTTCCCTAACCGGCATTCCTTCTCCCCGTTATAAGGGTAAGACCATGTTGTTCGAGGACTCATTGAGTCGTCCAGACGCCAAGGACATGGACGTCATGCATCAGCATCAAAAAACTAACAAGGTACATCAATGCCAAGTCTTTTCTTTCTTGAATCATTATTCCAGCTAACCAAACCCTTATTCATGTTCAGAGAATATATTCTCTTGTGGAGAAGAAGCAGGCCAGGATTAAATACCTCGAGGCCGAAACTTTTGGTAAGTCCCTAACATCTTGTGCATTCAAACTTCTTCTTTTAGAGGTATTGACTTGTTGTCATAAGTTACCGGCGAGCAGCTTTTCCAAGCTAGAAGGCAAATGGAGAAGCTACAGACCAACCACAAGGAGGTGACCCAAGCTCTGGAGCAAAGTCGTGTTGATATCCTTGATAAGATTGCAGACCAACTTATATTTACTTCTTTCTCACTCTATTGCTAAAGCTTTTATCTGTATTTTTAGCTCGTGATCAGAAAGTCACTGACTTGGAGAAATTAACTTCAAACCAGCAGATATTCTTACATGCTCTGACTGCAGATAAGAATGACTTCTCCAAGTTGGTCGAAGAACAGAGCGCTGAGATCACTCAGCTGAATAAGGAACTGGAGGAGACCAAAGGAAAGGTTGAGGAGGCTAAGAGCATCTCCAAATCCTTCAAATGTAATCTTGCCAGTAAGCTATCTTTTTAAGTTTTCTATCATTGCTTTTGGACTTCATCATCTAATACCCTTTATGACTTTTGCAGCCATATCTTACGGCGCTCGAAAAGCATTGGATTATATCCATGCTAACCAAGTGGAGAAGACCGGGCCCACCTTGGAGTACTTGCTGGAGCACGCGCCAGAGGTGATCGCCAACAACACTAGAAGAGTGGCGACCGAGGCCGGGAGTCAAGTACTGGCTATTTGCCAATCTTGGTCTCCTACTCTGCCATTGGACAAGGTCAAGGAGGCCTTTAACCGTAACTTAACGATCAACCAATGTCAGTTGCTTATGGATTCCATGCTGAAAACCTCTCATGTCTTAGTCGATAATGTAGAGGTCGAGCCCATCGTGTCGTCTCCTCCCGCAACTCCAGAGGTAGAATTACAAGATGACGCCTCCTCTCCTTCACATGAGCTATGATATCTGCAATGTGAACAAATATTAGTAGTATTTGAATCAGGAAAACAATATTGTCTCCATGTAAATATAAATATTAATCCTTGTGCTTGCTTAGTTACTAAACAAGTTTGGAAAAAGAAACTAAATAATTATAAAGGCAATCTCCTGTTACTTAGAGCAAATCAGTCAGCACCGAGCTGCGTTTGTCGCGCTATAGCACTTAGACCTTTTCACCTTAAGTCTTATAGAGACAAAAACAGAAGCTGCTCTGGTCTGCCTTAGTATATTAGGTTGTAATTTATAACTGCGTAACAAGCAGAATTGACCAATCGACACATGACCTCTTGCACTTTGGCTCTGGGTTTAGTGTAGTGGCAGTCTATTGTGCAGCATAAATTGTATAACCATAATGTTCTAGCGTAAGACCCAAAATCTTTAGACCATGTCGAAATATGAGAAATCGGTCAGAAAAAATCCAAAACTAGAATCTGTCAAGGTTAAGGAGTAGTGGGACATTATTACTAGCCCCCTGGCTCGATTGTTTAATGTTATAAATTAAGGAATTGAGACAAATAAGAATGAAATCAAAAACATCTTTCATCAAAAAGACTTGGATTTTCATTCAATAATAATGTATAAAAGTACAATAAGAAGACTAAGTATAAAACCAACATAGCTGATTGATGTTCCATGAATTTGGTACGTCGTTGCCATCTTCATACATCAGTCGATAAGCCCCTAGCCGTGTAACCTCTTTGACCACATAAGGTCCTTCCCATTTACGGGATAGCTTGTGCTGATTCTTGGTTGATTGCACTCGTCGTAGCACTAAATCCCCAACATGAAACTATCGACTGCGAATATTTTTGTCATAATAACATCGCAAGCCTTGCTGGTATATTGTCGACCGAAACAGAGCGCGATCACGTAACTCCTCTGCTGCAATCAACTCAATCACTCGGTTGTCCTCAGAAAGCTTCTCGTCATATCCCTTGACTCGCGCTGACATGAGGCTTACCTCGGTCAGCAGCATAGCCTCGGAACCGTAGACCAATGAGAAAGATGACTGGCCAGTAGTCCGATTGACATTAGTGCACAACCCCCAGAGAACCGAAGGCAGCTCTTGAACCCACCGACCGGCATACGGTTTGAGTCTGTCAAATATTCGAGGCTTCCATCCCTAAAGAATCATACCATTGGCTCGTTCGACCTACCCATTGCTTTGAGGATGAGCCACTGATGCATAGTGGATTTTTATTCCCATCTCATCGGTAAAGTCACGGAACTCCTTAGATGTAAATTGAGTACCATTATCGGTGATGATATCATGAGGAACCCCAAACCGAGTGAAGATGTCTCTGACAAACTCGACCGCCTTCTTTGAAGTTATCTTGCCAACTGCCTTTGCTTCAATCCACTTTGTGAATTTGTCAATAGAAACAAACAAATGAGAGAACCCGCTTGGCGCTTTCTTGAAAGGACCGACAATATCAAGCCCCCTGATTGCAAAAGGCCAAGTCATAGGTATCATCTGAAGTTGCTACGAAGGCACATGAGTCTGTTGAGCAAAGAATTAACAGCCTTGACACTTCCGAACAACCTGGTGTACATCTTCGACCGCCGTGGGCCAATAAACCCTTGCCGGAAGGCTTTGCCGACCAAACTCTTAGAATCCGCATGGTTCCCACATACGCCTGAATGGATTTCTTCCATCAATTCTTTGCCTTCTAGAATCGAGATATGTCGCATCAAGATATTTGAACCCCCTCGTTGATAGAGTAGGTCATCCACCATCAAATATCCTCGACACTTTTCCTTCAATCTTTGTTGCTCATTATGATTCGGAGGCAGCGTTCCCTTAGTCGAAAATTGGACAATCAGGTCGTGCCAGTCGGTCTGTATGTTGGTATGATATACCATCTCAGCAATATCGGTCATTAAGATGTCAGACCGAGGAGAAATAGTGGGAGAATCAAGGGTGTGTAAGAAAACACCGGGTGGGACAATCGCTCGAGACGATCCCATCTTGGCTAGTTCATCAGCTGCTTGATTGTTATCCCAAAGAATATGCGTGAACTTTAGTCCATCAAATTTATTTTCGAGCTTCCTTACTTCTTGGCAATAGGCAGCCATATTGCTATCCACACAGTTCCAATCCTTAGTGACTTGGTTGATGACTAGAGCCGAATCACCAAAGATGTCAAGACGCTGAATGTCGAGTGACACGGCAATGCGTAGACCATGTAGAAGAGCCTCATATTCTGCAGCATTATTAGATGTACAAAACATGATCTGGAGGACATACCGGAGCTTTTCTCCTTGTGGTGAGATGAGCACAATCCCTGCACCCGCTCCAGGTAACTGAAGGGATCCGTCAAAGTACATTTTCCAGTACTCAATATCTTGCGGTGCAGGCGGCATCTGAATCTCTATCCACTCGGAAACGAAGTCAGCTAACGCTTGTCCTTTGATCGCCGAGCAGCGTACAAATGTAATGGTGAATTGACCGAGCTCGACTGCCCATTTGGCAATCTTTCCTTCTACTTCTCGGTTGTGGAGGACTTCTCCAAGTGCAAAAGTTGTTTGAACCTCAATGAGATGAGTCTGAAAATAATGCTTCAACTTCCTCGAAGTGATCAAGAGCGCATATAACAGCTTCAAGATCTGGTGGTATCAAGTTTTGGAGGCACTAAGGACCTCACTGACAAAATACACTGGGTGTTGTTCTTTTTGTACGTCACCTCTTCTTATCGGTCGACCGCTAAAATGGTACTCATAACTTAAGTTGTAGCCGATATGTAGAGCTGAAGCTTTTCTTGTGGCTCGGGAGGCATTAGCACTGGGATACTGCTGAGGTGATCCTTCAACTCATCCAATGCTGACAGCGCCTCTATTGTCCAAACAAAGTCATCCTGCTTTTTTAGCAACTTAAAGAACGACAGACCCGTGACTCCCAGTCGAGAGATAAAGCGACTTAAAGATGGCATGCATCCGGTCAACTTCTGAACATCCCTTTGGGAATAAGGTGGCCCCATATCAAGGATCGCCTTGATTTTGTCTGGGTTAGCCTCTATACCTATTTTTGAAATGATGTAACCGAGTAGCTTTCCCGAAGGAACCCCAAAAACACACTTTTTAGGGTTCAACTTCATCGAGTATCGTCTCAAGTTGTCAAACGTCTCTGCTAGGTCAGAGAGAAGTTCTTCAACATTTTGAGTCTTTACCACGATGTCATCAACATACGCCTCTGTATTTCGACCGATCTGAGATTCGAGGCAGCATTGAATACCATGTTGGTAAGTTGCGCCAGCATTTTTTAGACCGAATGACATAGTAGTATAGCAGTAGGTGCCGAATGGAGTTATAAAGGAAGTTTTGATCTGATCTTCGACTTTTAGTGGGATCTGGTGATAACCTGAATAGGCATCCAGAAAGCTTAAAAGCTCACACTCGGCTGTTGAGTCTACTATCTAATCAATACATGGCAGAGCGAAGGGGTCATTAGGACAAACCTTGTTCAAATCGGTATAATCAACACACATCCGCCACTCTTTATTCTTCTTTGGTACAAGGACTAGATTCACCAGCCATTCAGGATGGTACACTTCCTTTATAAACTTAGCATCTAATAATCTGGCTATCTCCTTCATGGCGTCCTTGCGGTCTTGTGCAAACATACTAAGCCTTTGCTTGAGAAGGGTGGTCCCAGGAGGCACCCTTAGCTCTTGCTCAATCTTTCCCCAGGAACTCCCGGCATGTCAGAGGGTTTCCATGCAAAGATGTCCCTATTTTCTTGGAGAAAAAGAGTGAGCGCGAGTTCCTATTTCTCGTCGAGGTTAGCCCCTGCATAAGTGACCTTAGCAGGGTCCTCTGGGTCGAGCAAAACTTCTTTTGTGGGCTTCTTCATGGGGACTGATAAGAACACGACGACGGTGTCCGGATTTTATCCCAATCTTTCACGGTACAGCAAGTACTAGCAAGTATATATAGGTATTGAAACTTGTTATCTCAGCTATGAATAGATAGAACAACAATCACAAGCTCAATGATCCAGCAACCACAATAAAATAGACACCACAGATTTGTTATCCAATAGCAATCATAAACCAGCTAGAACACGATAGGAAAATACCGACTTACAAGAACTTGATGTACTTGCAAACCAGTAGAGATAAACTCTCCAACTCATTACTTAGACAAGCATGATCTGGAGATGGGGAACCACAAGTTCCAGCACGCACCCAAGGGAAGAATCACTTGATCACGCACTTCAGCGACCGGCAGAGATCGGCGGCAGCAACCGGTAGAGGAGGGCAACACCTCTAGGGTTTCTTGAAGGACACCACGACCAAAAACACAATACAATCACGTCCTAGCTTACAGGGGCGCTGGCCCTAGGCCTAACTCCGTGAGGGTCTTAGTGAAGATCAAATCCAGACTGCTTCCTCCATCAATGAGCACTTTGTTGAACTTGAACCCCTTCATCATCGCCGCGAGTACTAATGGGTAGCGACCTGTCTTGGGCATGTGCCTCGGGTGATGCAACCGATTGAAAGTAATCGGGACTTCAGACCACCTCATGTACTCAGGCGCAGCCGGTTTTACCGAATTAATCTCACATATTTCTAGTTTTTGTTTGCACTTGGACGTGTAGGCGTCCGGGCCTCTGTAGATGAAGTTGACTTCCTTTCGGGGTTCCTGGAACTCTCCATCCTCGTACTTGTCATCACCGTCATTGGCTTTGTCCTTGCCGTTGCGTCTTGGCGGATCTTTAGCCACCTTCAGTGCGGCAGTTGCAAATCCCTTGAAGTAGTAACAGTCCTTTGCTTTGCGGTTTCCCTTTGGATGCCATAGGCATGGGCCACTCAGCAAGTCATCCGTGGTCTGTTGGTTCGTCCAAGGATTTTTCCTCGTTCGATCTACTGCTGCGACCATGTTCTCAGTCTTTCGCTTCTTGTCCTTCTTGGAGGACTCTGGTTTGTCCGAGCGCTTCTCCTTGCCTTTGCCTCGGATGTCATACAAGGCAGATTCTCCAGATGCAAACTTATCAGCAGTCTCACAGCACTCCCGAGCAGCCAGCCTGAGGTCGTGATTCCTCCAACCGATCTCCAGAACTAGCTCATCACTTTGAACACCTCCTTGGAAGGCTGCAATGATCTGTTGGTCCGGGATATTGGGGCTCTTGGTCTTCTTGGCGTAGAACCGCTTGATGTAGTCATGCAGGGATTCATCAGCCTTCTGCTTGATGCGAATGAGGTCGAAGTGGTTACCCTGCCGGTTCTAGGTAGCTTGGAAGCTTTCAATGAACTTCTTGTTGAGATCGCCCCATGAAGTGATCAACCTCTTCGGGAGTGATGTGAGCCAAACCCGAATGGCTGACTTGAGACAGACCGGCAGATAGTTAGGCATCACATAGGTGTCTCCTCCTGCCGCTCGGACCACCATGTTGTATAGCTGAAGCAACTCCCGAGGATTGGTCTGACCATCATACTTCTCGATGGGGACTGGCTTGAATCCTTTAGGCCACCGAGCAATTCAGAGTTACAGTATGTAAGCCTTGATCCCATCAAACTCGACCTCGTTAGGGGTGACCGACCTCTGCCGCCGGTCAGAAGACCGGGCACGTGAAGATGCGCGGCGATTTTGGGAAGGGCCAATGTCGTCACTATGATGACGACGCCGGTCATCTTCATCATGGTTTTCACGTTGGTCCTGATCCTCTTGTCGACGTTGGCCGTCACGGTTCTCTCTTGGAGGTGAATGACGTCGTCGGTCGTCCCGTCGGCCGTCCTGTCGATCATCCATCCTCCTGTTGCAGTGCTCCTCCTCGTGGCGCTGGTCATATCGGACCAGCTCTTCAATACGAGAGTTGATGGTATCTCGTCCGTCGTGGGTCTCATGGAATTCCTCAGATCACTACGTTGTCGTCCATGGGAAGTTGCATAGCTAGAACTCGCTACTGACTGTGATTCGTCTCGGGCCTTGTCTTGAACAGCGGCTGCTTTGAGCATGGCTACCGCCTTATGCATTGTGGGGGTCTGATATGCTGCGTCTACCATTAAGCTGTCAAGCAGTGTTTAAGCCCCAATGATGTTGAACTGAGGGGTGTCATAGACTTTGATGCCATCCACTTCAATTTGCAAATCTCTGAGGTCTAGTCATCACGCCAATCGGGATCCACGAGATCCTCTCAGTCGGCGGTGGTGATCGTTCGAAGGTGCTATCTCTTCGGGGTCATTGTCCCTTTGACTTTCCTTGCCATGTCCATCGTTGTTGTTGGCTAAACCATCATCATTGTCGTCATCATCCCCATCATCGGTTGGGTCCTCATGAACCTCGACCATGTTAACAGCCAAAGGATAAGGGCATGTAGATCCATCTGAGTCCTCATCAAAGGAACAGACCGACTTAGAGTCGTACCCAGTGGGTAGATCTGTGTCGCCGAATCCAAGTGGAACTAATGGAGGGATCAGATCTGACGGGCTCGGTGATCGCGCCATGAGATCGGCTGCGGCCGAGTCGGATTGATGGTCGTCAAGGCCTAGCGCTCCGTTGGAGTCGACGGTGAAGTCGAGCGACCCGAAGGAAATCGTGAAATCCGGCGAGTACTAGATGGTGGGAATCTCAGCTATCGAAGTCGACGATGAATCCCGGCGAGCCTTGTCCCCTTCCTGGTGCGCCAACTATCGAGGCTTGATCTCAGCAATAAATTTATAGGGCTATGTCGAGACTAAGAACTATGATGGTTGCAAAAGACGCCGAGTTATACAGGTTCGGGCCCTCTCGATGAGAGTAAAAACCCTATGTCCTGTGTTATGTGGACCGTATTGCTTGTAATCTCGTGTCCCCGATGGGGGGGTCCTGCCGCCTTATATATCCGGTCGGTAGGGGGTACATGAAGAGTACTACTCGTGTTCTACTAGGATTTATATAGAAAATCTATCTCTAATTGCCTTGTGCTCCAAGCCGACTCGGTCGGTTTCCTTATTGATAAGGTACCCAGTCGGTTACCGACTTAGGCATATCTACGGATACATGTAAGGCAAGTATCCCATACTATCTCCTTCTTCATGGCGTCCCTGTGATCTTGAGAAAATCTTCTAAGTCTTTGCTTGGCGGATGTTGCCCCAGGAGGCACCCTTAATTCGTGCTCAATCTTTTCCCTAGGAACTCCCGGCATGTCAGAAGGTTTCCATGCAAAGATTTCCCTATTTATCTGGAGGAAAAGAGTGAGCGCGAGTTCCTATTTCTGTCCTAGATTGGCCCCCGCATAAGTAACTTTAGCATGGTCTTTAGGATCAAGCCAAAATTCCCTGGTCGGCACGTCATCCGTCTGGATCTTCTCCTTACTGGGCTTCTTTGCAGGGATCTCCGTGTTGGTCATCGGACAGCATCAACTGTCGATCGACCAACTCACAAAATATTCATATTGCAATACAAACCACAGAGCACATGATGTAGGGTTTTTACTCTCATGGAGAGGGCCTGAACATGTATAACTCGGCGTCTTGTGTTACCATCATAGTTCTTAGTCCTGACGTAGCCCTATAAATATATTGCCAAGAATAAGTCTCGACAGTTGGCACGCAAGGAAGGGGACAGGCTCGCTGGGATTCTCTGTCAACTGCGATGGCTGAAATTCCCAACATCGAGTATTCACCGAACATCAAGATCTCCTTCGGATCGCTCGACTTCGCCGTCGACACCAACGGAGAACTAGGTCTAGAAAACTACCAATCTGACTCAGCCACAGCCAGATCTATGGTGTGATCACCGAGTTCATTAGATCTGATCCTAGCATTGTTTCCACTCAGATTCGGCAACACAGACCTACCCATAGGGTACGACTCCGAGTCGGTTCGTTCCTTTGATGAGGACTCGGATGGATCTGCTTGCTTATACCATTTGACCGTAAACATGGTCAAAGTAGATGAGAATCCGTTGGGCAATAATGATGGGGAAGGTGACCGTGGTAGAGATGGTCGCGAAGAAGACGGCCGCGCTGAAGATGGTCATAGGGAAGAAAACCACCAAGACAACAACTCATCGGTAGGACCGCTGCCGAGCAAGAGGATCCCGAGGATCTCGCCTTGCACGAAGACTAGATCTCGGACAACTAGAGATCGAAATTGATGGCATTAAGGTCTACGACACTCCGCAGAATAACATCACTGGGGCAAAAACGTTACTCGATAGCTTGATGGCTGGTGAGGCGTACCAGACCCCCGTGATGAAGACAGCCGTAACCATGCTCAAAGCGGTTGCCGTTGAAGAGGTTCCCAGAGAGCCACCTCAATCAGTAGCAAGCTCCAGCCATGCCACCTCACGTAGTCGTCGAGGACACCACGATCTAAGAGACTCGCTACGGTCTCGTGATCTTCGAGATGTCATCAATTCTCATCATGACGAGCGAGCTCAAGATAACTGTCGTTATGAAGAAGAGCGGCATGACCAAAGGGATGATTATCGTCGTGATGGCTGATGAGATCCACCTCTAAGGAATAACCACGACAACCGACGAGATCCACCTTCGAGGGATAACCACGATGACCGACGAGTTCCACCTCTGAGGGATAACCGTGATGACCGACATCGACATGACGATCGGGATCGACGCAAAAACTACCACGAGGATAACCATCGCCATCACCACTATGATGATGTGGGTCCGCACCATAGCCATCGTACTCCCTCCACATCATGATCTCCAGATCGATGGCGTAGGACTCCGTCTACAACCGATAAGGACTTCGATGGAATAAAAGCTTATACCCCCGAGCTGCACAGGTGCAAGTTTCCAAGGAGTTTCAAGCCTACTGCTATCAAAAAGTATGATGGCCAAACCAACCCCAAGGAGTGGCTCCAGATCTATAGCATGACTATTCGGTCTGCTTGGGGAAACACCTATGTCATGGCCAACTACTTGTCAGTCTGCCTTGAGCCCGCCGTTCGGATCTGACTCACGTCTCTTCCTGAGAACTCGATCCCTAATTGGGGGGAGCTCACTAAGCAGTTCATCGAGTGTTTTCAGGCTACCTACAATCGTCCGGGCAACCAGTTCGACCTTACTCGACTCAAGCAGAAGCCCGACAAACCCTTACTGCCTTCCAAGGAGGGTTGCAGAGTGATGACCTGGTTCAGGAGATCAGTCGGCGGAATCATAACCTCGGTCTGACTGTTCGGGAGTGTTTTGAGATCGCGGACAAGTATGCTTCAGGGTAGTCAGCTCTGCACGACATCCAAGGTAAAGGGAAGGAGAAGCGCTAGGATAATACCAAGTCCTTCAAAAAGGACAAGAAGAGGAAAAATGATAACATGGTTGCCGCTGTAGACCGATCCAAGAAAAATCCGCGGATGAACCAGCAAACCATGGATGACTTGTTGAGTGGCCCGTGCCTATGGCACCCAAAAGGAAACCACAAAGCAAAGGACTGTTACTGTCTGAAGGGCTTTGCAACTACTGCGCTGAAGGTGGCCAAAGACTCACCAAGGCAGAACAGTAAGGACAAAGCCAATGATGACGGTGACAAGGACGAGGAAGGAGAGTTTCAGGAGCCCTGGAAGAAAGTCAATTTCACCTTTGGAGGGCCCAACGCCTACACGTCCAAACGTAAGCACAAGCTGGAACTGTGAGAGGTCAACTCCGTGGAACCAACTGCACCCGAGTACATAAAGTGGTCTGAGGTTCTAATCACTTTGGATCGGTCGGATCACCCCATGCACCTACCCAGACCGGGTTGCTACCCGCTTGTGCTCGCGGCAACTTTGAAGGAGGTCAAGTTCAACAAAGTACTCATCGATGGAGCAAGCAGCCTTGACTTGATTTTCACCAAGGCCCTCAGGGAGCTAGGCCTGACAATCGCCGACCTCAAACCGAGCACCTCTCCCTTCCACAGGATTGTGCCGGACAAGACCTCGGTTCTGATAGGGCAAATCACTCTGCTTGTCACATTCGGCACCCGAGAGAACTCCAGGACTGAGTGCGCAATCTTCCAAGTAGCCGACTTCAAGTCTGCCTACCATGCTATTATTGGCAGACCGACGATGGTGAAATTCATTGCAGTCCCGCACTATCCATACCTCATTTTGAAGATGCCAGGCCCCAAAGAAATCATCTCCCGCCACTCTAATCTTTGGAACTCTTTTGATTACGATGTGTAGAGTTGTGAGTTGGCCGACCGACAGTTGATGTTGTCCGACTAGCTGGAGATCCAGAATGCAGTCGGCAATGAGGTGAAGACTGATGCGGAGGTCCCCATGAAGAAGCCCAACAAGGAGAAGCTCCAAACGGACAATGTCTAGACCAAAGAGATATCGTTCGACCTAGAAGACCCTGGTAAGGTCACTTATGCATTGGCCGATCTCGGAGAGAAATAGGAACTCGCGCTCACTCTTTTCCTCCAGGAAAACAGGGACATCTTTGCATGGAAGCCCTCTAACATGCTAGGAGTTCCTAGGGAAATGATTGAGCACGAATTAAGGGTGCCTCCTGGGGCTACACTGAAAGTACATCTAGACCCCTAATTATGGTTTTGAGTGATTGACGTCTATATAATTAAAAAGGACTAATAATTCTATTGAGCATGTGTACAATTTCTAATTATTGATGAATAAGAGAGCAAGGAAATAAAAAGAGAAAGAAAAGAAGAGCCAACAAAGTGAAAATCTTGGAAAAGGAAAATCTACGTTCAAGAATCAAGGATTAATGTTTTATCTTTTCTGTTGAGTATAGGAACACCGTACTATCAAGAGGGATACAATAGAAATAAGTGTTGAAAGACCAAGTGTTCAAATTCCATTCCAAGAGACAACCTCCTTGAAAATCTTTTTTTTTATCGGACAAGGTCCAAGTCTATCGGACATTGTAATCGGATTCCAGAATGTTGCGCACTACTTTAATATCTTTGGAGTCAGACAATCTGGTCGAACTCCAGAACCATGCGCAACTTCTCTCTTCAGGCGGAGTCGGATAATGTCTGACTCCATCCAACAATGTCCGACTTCTAGTAAAATCCAAAGACACCGGTCAATGTCGTCGGACTCCAGAACATTGCGAAACTTGCCTCATGAAGAGGACTCGGACAATGTCCGACTGTTTTCTGACCGGGGCAATATCCGAGTCCATCGGTCAATCTTCTCAGAATCCAGAGTCGTGCTCCACGCAGAGTCGGACAATGTCCGACTTCCTATTGGATATTGTCCGACAATCATTGTCTCCAACAGCACTTTTTGAAGTCTCGACTATAAAAAGGCACCCCAGACCCTTTGGTCAGTTGGCCACTTCCACTGCCGAAAAACATAGTCGAAACACTTCTGAGCATTCCCCTTCTCCTCCCTTGGTTCCTACTCCAATCCTTGGTGGACGGTGGGTTTGAGAGAAGTTTTGAGGAGTTTTAATTGAGCAATACATTACTCTCAAGAGCACTTGGTTCATCCTCAACACAGACGTCTTTTGTGTTTGTTACTCTTGGGGATTCATCCCCTAGATGGTTAGGCGTCGCCCGGAGAGCTCCCAAATCCCTCCTTCATGGAGATTGATAGTGAAGCTCAAGCTTTCCTAGGTGGAAGCTTGAAGAGGTTTAGGGTCGAAAGAGACCCGGTCCTTGGTGGATTCCTCAACAGAGACGTAGGCCCCTTGGTGGAGCTGAACTTCAGTGAAAAATCCTTGTGTCTCCTTGTCTCTTTTTGTTTTTGATTAAATCCTGCTTGTGTGCTTTTCTTGTTGTTTTGATCTAGCTAGTTGTAGTGCTAGCTAGTGCCCCTTTTACTGTTGCTTTGTTGCTTGCTTAGCTACTTGCTGCTAACTTAAATCGTTCAACTTTGTCCATTTAGACGACCGATCTATTTTTCGCTGTGAGGTCGTCGGACATTGTCCTACTCTAGTCGGATATTTGAAGTAATGAAACAATATCCTACTATAGTTAGTCGGACAAAGTTTTCCTGTGTTATTAATTCTTTGAATTAAGTGCATCTCAGGGATTATCACCTATTCACCCCCCACTAGGTGACTTTCAATTGGTATCAGCGCTGGTATCTTTTACAAGGCTTATCCACTTGAAAATTAAAGATGACAATCCCGGAAGAACAACCTCCTCCCAACACCGAAGTTGGCAGTGCCTCTAAAGGAGACGATAGAAAGACCGAAAAAGGCAACAAGGGTATTCCACCAAAAACATATGAGAATGCCATGTTTGATTATGATGATCTCAAGGAAGATCGCATTGGGCAAGGATCTGGTAGACTCCCTTACTTTGATGGACAATTCTATGATCATTGGAAATACAAGATGATGATGTATTTGGAATCCATGAGTCCGCATGTTGCAAGTATAACTGAGAATGGTTTCTTATGGGAAGATTGAAAGGATCGAGTGACCGAGAGGGGGGGTTAATAGGGAACTCAAACTATGTACCTAATTTGCCAAATACTAATACCGACCACTCAAAACAACTCCTACACAATTCTAGTGGTGATCACACTAACAAGATAATCCTATGAAAGGAAAGACAACCTAAGCATACTAGTGAATCACACACAACTCCTATGCAAGCTGATAATCAAAGAATACGTAGAAGCACACAACAAGCTAGCAAAGGAGTCTACTCATGCAAAGCTACCTGATCATCAAGAACAAGATAAGTACACAAGCATGAGTGGCATTATACATACTAGGATGATCGATCAAGCCAAAGCAACTCCTATACATGCTAGTAATCAAGTGAAAGCTAAGCACAACTAGCAAGTCGAGAAGCCTATTCATGCAAGTCTACCAGATAATCAACTAGAGCAAAGCAAGCACACAAGCACGAAAAGCACGATATGTAAATACAGAAAGTAATGCATCAAAGTTTGCAGTAGAGTATGAGATGGCTCATGATTTTTTCCCGAGGTCTCAAAAGGATGGCGTCTTCCCCTTCTCCTCGTTGGACCACTCACGCCGGATTCCCGGTCCCTCCCACCACCAATGTAGAGTTCTCACCCACAAGCCCGCAATCACTCCCGGAGTAAAGACACGGTGCACATCACCGCTACCACCAAGGCACAAGCTTGCCTCCCTCGAGAACTTGCCGGACTCCCCGAGTCGACACGGCGCTCACTATTGATGTCCCTTTCACCGACGGCTCAAACCGTGTACAAACGTGTGACGGCCTTCACAACCAATCACGATAGGCTCGATTACCGACACCTAACCGGTCTAGGTCTTACCATAGACCAAGAGTGACAACCTAGATCACACCCTCAAGGACACCCTAGCCTTAGATGTGCATAAATGCTCAAGTTACTCTCACTAGCACTCTCAAGATATGCAAAATCTCCTCCTAGTGCTCTCCTCTTTGCCTCTTGGCTCTCACCAAATGCTCCAAGCAATTCCACTGGCCAAGAGTAGTCTCCAAGACCCCAGCCATGAAGTTATATAGGCTTCCAACCTCCAACTAGCCGTTGCTCCATGAAATCAGCTTTCTGGGCCTACTGACCGGACTGTCCGGTCACTGCCTGACCGGACCATCCGGTCACTGCAATCCTTAGCACCAACGGTCCTGCCCCTGCTGATCTTTGTACTGACCGGACTGTATAGTCAGTTGACCAGACCGTCTAGTCCGTTTCTCTCTCTAGTCCAGAAACATTTCCTACGCAGCTTCCTCTCTGCCCAAGTCTCAACCCTACTGACTGGACTGTCCGATCACTAGACCATACTGTCCGGTCTCTAAGGATTCCAGACCTGATAGATTCCTCGCTCCTCGCTGAAAGTCCCAAACAATTCCTCCTAGTAATCATACAGTCCGGTCACCACTGACCCCTCTGTCCGGTCACTACGTCCAGAAGTTGAAACTCCTTGTCCTCGCTTGACTTTGTTTCTGACTTCTTCGAACAGCTCCTTGGCTTCTCCACTGTCACCTACTGCCTATGATTTCACTGAGCATCCATGCACATCACCAACTAGTGTGACCTAAGAGACATGACCTAGACCCCCTTGATAGTCCGGTTTTTCCTAGGGACTCAAAGCCCTAACAACTAGACGAGTGTTCCCAGCACTCGCTCCATAGCTTGTCCTTAGCCTTGATCCATCTTCATCAACCCTTGGATTCCATCAAGCTCACAAGCCTCCATGCTTGTGGTCATTGTCATCCATCGCCAAGGCAGCCGTCAACAATTGTCATAGAGTAGAAAAGGTTTCCTACACGAACAACACTCGTGTATACATTAGTCACACATTTCATATCTGACATTCATCACCAAAATATTCATACCTCAGGGTGACCTCAATGATCATGATCCTTACAAAGATAAAGATAATCCAACCCACAAGGATCAAATCTGCATTCACTGCAATATCGTGGCAGCTAGTGCAATTGTTTCTACACTTAACGCCACTGAGTATGACAAGGTGGCCAGAATCAAGAATGCCAATCAATTGTGGCAAAGACTAGATGTTATTCATGATGGCATTGATTCCGTCAAGGATGCAAAACATGAAAAGTTGCAAAATGAGTTCAACTTATTTATCATGGGTTCGAGAGAAGGCCCAAAAGAAGTTCATGATAGGCTCATGAGGATTGTAAATCAAAGAAGAGCTCTCGGAGCCAAAATGACCGACTTGGATATTAACAAGAGATTGCTAGAAGCATTGAGACCATGGGATAGCAACATTTTCTCAAGCATTAGAGAGAAGGAAAACTTCAAAACCTTCTCTACCAATGAAGTGCTAGGGAAAATTCTATCCCAAAAGCAACAAAATGATCAAGCTAACAAGATAAATGTCTTGATCAAGCAAATTAAGATAGCAAATGGTGGCAAAAGTGATGTAGCACTCAAAGCTACACAAGAGAAGCAAGATTAGAAGAAGAAGATAGTAGAATAAAGTTAAGATGATAGTGATGACGAGATGGCACTCATTGTGAAGAGGTTCACAAGATTCTTGAAGAAGGATGGATCCAAGAAAAGGGATCATGATAAGAGTAAGCCAAGGAAGTCAAAGCATCTTTGTTATATATGTGGAAGCAAAAGGCATTACATGGTGGAGTGCCCGGAAAATCCCAAGAAAAAGGATGGCAAGAAAGGTGAGAAGTATCATAAGAAGCATAGAAGACATCACCGGGGTAAAGCTCACATTGGACAAGAGTGGAACTTTGATGGATCATCATCATCCTCCAAATCTGAATCGGACTCGAAAAAAGGAGGCCTTGCTACACTTTCTATTGGTGTCACTCCTACCAACACTTCCTTGTTTGGAAGCTTGAGTGATGATGAAGATGACACCGGCCACAAATGCTTCATGGACAAAGGCTCCAAGGTAACATCTAATGAAAGTATTTCAATTCCTACTATGAATAAACTTATGACCATGCTAGAGGAACAAAAGGAAGAAAATGAAAGGCAAGAGGAGTGTCTTGAGGAACAAGAGGCTATGCTTATCCAAAAGAAGGAAAGAAATCATGAACTTGAGAAGCTTCTAGAACATGAGAGGAAGAAAAATGAGAACTTGTCAATTTCTCTCATAGATATGGCAAAAGAAAGTGAGACACTTAAAGGCACAAATATGACACACCAAGAGAAGTGTGATGTCTTGGAAAAAGGCTCGTACTTCTCTTGAAGTACAAATTATGGCACTTAAGTGTAACACTTCCTCCTCTCAAGCTTCGTCCCATCCTTCCACTAGCAATGGTTGTGCTAGGTGCTACAAGGTTGACGTTGAAGCATGTGCAACAAACATCAAGAAAATTGATGAGTTGAGGAAACAAGTGCAAGTGCTTGAAAAACAAGCACAACAAAAAGGGAAGGCCGATGATGATGAAAAGGTCGTGTATAAAACAAGGGGTGCATACATGAACATAAGGCGGGCGCATGTGATGGATGGCACTGGCTATAATGAAGGTGCCAAGTACAATGCAAGAGAGACCAAGAATGGCACCGAATTCATCAAGTTCACCAAAGAGGGTGCAAACCAAAAGAAGCAAGTCAAGAAAGAGAAGCAAGTCTACAATAAGAAAACTAACCAATCTTCTCTTTATTATGATTTGAATGTTAATGCAACTAACCCCTCTTGTGCTCACTTTACTGACTTTGATGCATCATATGTGCTAATGAGAAACATGCATGGTCGTGTGTATTCTAAATATGTTGGGCCATGCAACAAGAGGTCAAGGACTTGTGTGTGGGTGCCCAAGGCACTTGTTACTAATGTGAAAGGACCCAAACAAATTTGGGTACCTAAAAACAAAGCTTAAATTTGTTTTGTAGGAATACTCCTCCGGTAGGTCAAGTTGGGTGATCAATAGTGGATGCACCAATCATATGACCGGAGTCAAAAAAATATTTGACTCCTTGAGTCAAGTAAAGAAAAGAATGAGTACATAACCTTTGGTGACAATGGAAGAGGTCGAGTTTTAGGCTATGGTAACATTCCTTTAACTTTTCCGCATTCACTTTCAAAGGTTATGCTTATTGACAAGGTTGACTTCAATCTATTGTCTATTTCACAATTGTGTGGGATGGGCTTTGATTGCTTGTTCAACAATAAGGGTGTGACCATCTAAAAGAGATAAGATGGATCAATAGACTTTGAGGGTGTGTTAAAGGGAAAACTTTATGTTGTGGATTTCATCATGGATAAAGCAAAACTTGACACACGCTTAATATCAAAATCTACCATGGTTGGTTGTGGCATAGAAGGCTAGCCCATGTCGGTATGAGAAATCTTCACAAACTCCAAAAGGGCGGCCACATTCTTGGACTAACGGATGTTTGCTGTGAGAAAGATAAAATTTACAGTGCTTGTCAAGCGGGAAAACAAGTTGGAGCTCCTCACCCCGCCAAGAACATTGTGACAACCACAAGACATTTGAAGATGCTACACATGGACCTTTTTGGTCCGATGGCCTACATAAGCATTGGTGGTAACAAGTATGGTCTTGTAATTGTTGATGATTATTCTCGCTTCACGTGGGTATTCTTTTTGCAGGATAAAGGTGAAGTGAAGGATATGGTCAAGACTTTCTTGAAGAGAGCTCAAAATGAATATTCAGCACCCTACTCCCCTCAACAAAATGGGGTAGCTGAAAGGAAAAATCACACGCTCATTGAGATGGCAAGAACCATGCTTGATGAATACAAGACATCAGACCATTTTTGGGCTAAAGCCGTCAACACTACATGTCACGCCTCCAACCGGTTGTATCTCCACCGACTATTGAGAAAAACTCTGTATAAGCTACTAACCGGTAACAAGCCTAATATTTCGTATTTCCATGTCTTTGGGAGTAAGTGCTTTATGCTTAACAAGAAACCCAAGACTTTCAAGCATGCTCCAAAAGTTCATGAAGGTTTCTTGCTTGGGTATCGATCAAATGTTCACGCCTATCATGTGTTCAACAAAACCACCGGTTGTGTTGAAATTGCACATGACGTGACATTTGATGAATCTAATGGCTCTTAAGGGGAGCAAGTTGCTAATGATGTAGATGATGAAGCTCCTAGACATGCAATGAAAAGGATGACCATTGGTGATGTGAGACCACAAGAATAAAGAAATGATGAAAATCAACCCTCTCCCTCAAGTCAAGACCAACCATGTACAAATCATGATCAAGACGATCAAGGTCAAAATGTTCGTGATAATGATCATGAGCAAGCATCAAGTGATGATTCTCCAAGACATAATCAAGAGGTTGATAAAGATTATGGTCAAGCAAGCTCACATCCACCTCACCCTAGAGTGCACCAAAGTGTGCAATGTGATCACCCCATTGAACAAATTCTTGGTGACATTGACAAGGGGGTAATCACTAGATCTCGAGTTTGTAATTTTTGTGAACATTACTCTTTTGTCTCTTCTTTGGAGCCATTTAGAGTAGAAGATGCACTCGAGGATTCGGATTGGGTGATGGCCATGGAAGAAGTATTGAACAACTTTATGAGAAATAAACTATGGACATTAGAGGAAAGACCAAAGAACAAGAATGTTGTGGGCACCAAATGGGTGTTCCAGAACAAGCAAAATGAAGATGGTGTTGTGACAAGAAACAAGGCAAGGCTCATGGAAAAGGGATACTCACAAGTAGAAGGATTTGACTTTGATGAAACCTTTGCCCCCGTGGCAAGGCTTGAGTCAATTCATATACTACTTACTTTTGCCACTCATCATGATTTCAAGTTGTACCAAATGGATGTCAAGAGTGCTTTCCTCAATGGGCCAATCAAGGAAGAAGTGTATGTGGAGCAACCACCAGGATTCGAAGACCCCTCGTATCCTAACAATGTTTACAAGCTCCATAAGGCGCTAGTCATGTGAGAACCGAAGATTAATTGGCCGATATATTTACCAAGCCACTACATGAAAAGCGTTTTTGCTATCTAAGGAGTGAACTCAATATACTTGATTCTAGCAATGTGGTTTGAAAGCTTGCACATCTGTGGTGACATAGAGTAATCTTCTTCAAAAATGAAAAATATTACAAAATGCTGATTGCTTTGTTTTTGAAAAATATTAGGTTCTTGATCACTGGATCATATTGATGTGGATGTAATCATTGTTGGAATGATTGTTTGCGGCTGATTACATTCACTAAGACTTTTTCAAAATTGAACATGTTCATGAGGTCAGCAAGATGCATATCAATTCATAAGCATAGCTAAAGAAGGAATGACAAAAATCAGCAATTTCTGCCAAAGGAGGCAAGTCAGTTTTTACCAGAGTCGGACAAAATCCAACCCCACCAGATAATGTCCAATAAATGGACCTAGTCAGATAATGACCGACCAAGTCGGACATTGTCTGACTAAGTGGAATTTCGCCCATATTAGGGCCCGAGCCTACCCCTTCGTTTCAAAGCCCTCGTTCACTCAAACTTTCTCTCTCTCTCATCTCTCAACTTGCGGCCAAGGCGTTCTAGCGGTGATCCCTCTTCCCCACCGTCAAAAGGATCAAGTTTGAGGGGGAGGTGACTCCCTTCATCGGATAAAGTCCGAGTACCACCATTGCTTCAAGGTTTTCTCTCCTTTCTCTCCTCTCTCCTAGGGTTAGGGTTTGACTTTGCGATGCTAGGTTATACCTTTACTTCCTTACCATTGTAGTTCATGGAGATGACTCCTAGGATGCTATAGATGCTTTGTATGCAATATGGCTAGGAGTTATGGTCAGCCTTGAGAAAGCTCAAATTTTTGTGGAAATTTCGGGGGAGTCGGATAATGTCCGACTCCACCCAAATTTCTCCAAAAATCTCTATTTTCACTCTGATGACCTTGTTGTCTTCAAAAATTCTATCTCACATTCTGCCCCTCTATCTCCTTTGTCAGGATGTCTGGGACTTGGTCTCAGGGGGAGCAGCAATCCAAGTACGTGGATGATGCCGGAGGTAGAAAAACCAAAAGAAGGAAGCCTCGCACCGTGCATCTTAGATATGCTGAGCGTCGTGAGGAAGAAGAACCCACCGAGACCATTAGTGTCATGTGCAATGTGATTGTTGCTCCTAATGTGGACAGAGAGCCTGTTAACTATGTGAAGGCCACTGAAGAGGCAAGTCGTGAGGCGAGGGAAATCAACTACTATGCAGCTGAGAAAGAGGCCATTGATCCTAGGTTCTGGTCTCACTTCCACACGGATTGGTACATGTATGCCTACAAGAGCAAGAAGCATCCCACCATTGCAATGCAGTACATTGACTAGGAGTACATGGAACACAAGAAAAACCCAATGTTGAAGGAAATCATTGAAGCTTGGGAGTACCATGGAATCAAGGACATTATGGGTTTCAGGTATAACTGGAATCAAGAGATTGTGTCATAGTTTTACTCCACTTTGTATTTTGATGAATGGGCAAAGAAGTTAACTTGGATGATAGATGGTCAGAGGTATTCTTTCATTTTATCTCGCTTTGCTACTCTGCTTGGTATAAGCGATTCCTATGATGAACCAAAGCGTATTCATGATGGACGCACAATGCTCCCTCCCGAAATGAAGTACATGTATGTCAATGAAGATGATTGCAATCCACCATATGCTAAGCCCTTCTACAATGTGCTTCATAGGATGGTTAGAGTCTCTATTGCTCCAAGGGGTGGCAATGCTGATCATGTTCCAGAGTTTGAGAAGGATCTTCTTGACTGGATTGGCAGCTCTGAGAAGTTTAATGTGTTTGACTTCATCTACTCAGAGATGTGGCATGTGGCTATTACAGCTAGTCATGGTTGTGTTTATGCTCCTTTCATCATGTTCATGATTGAGAAAGTGACAAAGAAGACCTTTAAGAAAGAATGTGAGCATAAAAGCCTTAGGCCCAATGTTCCTTCCGGTGCGTGCAAGTGGTGCTTCCACACCTAGGTCGGCTCCCCCCAGTGAGCCTAGTTCTCCACCAGCACCCCCAGCCAGCTCCACTCCAAGTTTCTCCCACCGGTGCAGAGGCAGAGGTTCTAGCAAGAAAAGGGGAGGCCTTTTCAAGATGCTTAGGGGACTTTTTAGTATCTGCAACAGACTTGACGCCAGGCTTGACAACATTGAGAAGCATCAAGATGTGTTGAACAAGCGTCAAAAGGCTATATATGATCACCTAGTTGTTCAGCCTCCTCGCTCTCCATCCCTAGATCCTGCACCTGTCCTCGTCCAGTTGAGAATCCTTGGAGTACCTTCACTGATGAGGAGTCTCAGTACTTTGGCTACTACCCCTCCTATGCCCATCCTACTGCTACAGCTGGTACTAGTGGTGCAGGACCCTCCTACACTAGGTTTGATGATGAGGATGATAATGACGATGAGATTATGGAGGAGACACCACCGTGTGAGAGGAATGATAAGGATGATGAAGAGGAAGAGGAAAGCGACTATGATGGCAATGAGTGATTTCTTCCCTCCCTCTTTTTGGTGTCTTGATGCCAAAGGGGGGGGAAGAAGAGTCAAGAAGTTCACCTAGCTTATTATCATTCTGTATCTTTTGATCTCGTTGGCCATGTCATTTATGTGTTTGATCTCATTGGACATGTCATTTATTGTGTTTTCAAACTTTTTAGTGAATCTTAATTGTGTAAGACTTATTTATGCTCTATGTGATGAACTATGTGTTATGAAAATGTGGCTTGATGTAATGTTATTTGTTTCCCTTTTTTAGCTACATTTGTGTGAATCACATGTCATATGCATTGTTGCTTTTCTTTCTCAATTTATGCTATGTGGAACAATGCAAAGAAAAAGGGGAAGCTCTTCTACTTTTTTCTCAAATATATGCATATGGGTTGTTAATGCCCAATTTGGAATTCAATTCATGCACACATTTAGGGGGAGCTGCTATTTATTTGTTCTCTCATGTAATGCTGTTTTATCTGTGAACTGTGATCTTTAGTTGTATTGTCATCAATCACCAAAAAGGGGGAGATTGAAAGTGCATCTAGGCCCCTAATTATGGTATTGAGTGATTGACTTCAATACAATTAAAAAAGGACTAATATTTCTATTGAGCATGTGTACAATTTCTAATTATTGATGAATATGAGAGCAAGGAAATTAAAAGAGAAAGAAAAGAAGAGCCAACAAAGTGAAAATCTTGGAAAAGGAAAATCTACGCTCAAGAATCAAGGATTAATGTTTTATCTTTTATCTTGAGTATAGGAACACCGTACTATCAAGAGAGACACAAAAGAAATAAATGGTGAAAGACCAAGTGCTCAAATTCCTTTCCAAGAGACAACCTCCTTGAAAGTCTTTTTTTAATGGGACATTGTAATCGGATTCTAGAATGTTGCGCACTACTTTCATATCTGTGGAGCTGGACAATCCGGTCAGACTCTTGAACCGTGCGCAACCTCTCTCTTTAGGTGGAGTCGGATAATGTCCGACTCCATCAGACAATGTCTGACTTCTAGTAAAATCCAAAGCCACCAGTTAATGTCGTCGGACTCCAGCACGTTGCAAAACTTACCTAATGAAGAGGACTTGGAAAATGTCTGACTATTTTCTGACCGGAGCAATATCCGAGTCCATCGGTCAATCTTCTTAGACTCCTGAGTCATGCTCCACGCAGAGTCGGATAATATCCGACTCCCTGTTGGACATTGTCTGACAATCATTGTCTCCAACAGCTCTTTTTCAAGTTTCGACTATAAAAAGGCACCCCGACCCCCTTTGGTCGGTTGGCCACTTCCACAACTGAAAAACATACTCCAAACACTTCTGAGCACTCCCTTTCTCCTCCCTTGGTTCCTACTTTAATCCTTGGTGGGTTTGAGAGAAGTTTTGAGGAGATTTGATTGAGCAATACATTACTCTCAAGAGCACTTAGTTCATCCTCAACACCGATGTCTTTTATGGTTGTTACTCTTGGGGATTCATCCCCAAGACGGTTAGGCATCGCCCGGAGAGCTCCCAAATTTGTGGTTGAGATGCGAGACATTTCTATTGGACCCTTTTTCATGGAGATTGATAGTGAAGCTCAAGCTTGCCTTGGTGAAAGCTTGAAGAGGTTTAGGGTTAAAAGAGACCCGGTCCTTGGTGGATCCCTCAACGGAGACGTATGCCCCTTGGTGGAGCTAAACTTTAGTAAAAAAATCCTTGTGTCTTCTTGTCTCTTTTTGTTTTTGATTAAATCCTGCTTGTGTGCTTTTCTTGTTGTTTTTATCTAGCTAGTTGTAGTGTTTACTTTCCTAGATTTACTTGAGTAGGTTGCATGCTAGCTAATGCCCCTTTTACTATTGCTTTGTTGCTTGCTTAGCTACTTGCTTCTAGCTTGAATCGTGTAACTTTGTCCATTTCGACGACCGATCTGTTTTCTGCTACGAGGTCATCAGACATTGTCCTACTCTAGTCAGATATTTGAAGTAATCGGACATTATCCTACTATAGTTGGACAAAATTTTCCTGTGTTATTAATTCTTCAAATTAAGTGCATTTCAGGGATTATCACCTATTCACCCCCTACCCCCTCTCTAGGTGACTTTCATACACCCGTCAAGCAATGTCTTAGAAGATTTGCACAAGATTGCAAGGACGCCATGAAGAAGGAGTTAGATAGACTTTTAGAAGCTAATTTTATAAAGGAAGTGTATCATCCAGATTGGCTGGCCAATCCAATCCTTGTACCTAAGAAGAATAAAGAGTGGTGTATGTGCATTGATTATATTGATTTGAATAAGGTCTGTCCTAAAGACCGTTTTGCTCTGCCATGCATCGATCAGATCGTAGACTCAACAGCCGGGTGTGAGCTTTTAAGCTTTCTGGATGCCTATTCTGGCTATCACCAGATCGCACTGAAAGTCAAAGATCAAATCAAGACTTCTTTTATAACTCCCTTCGGTGCCTATTGCTACATTACTATGCCGTTCGGTCTGAAAAATGCTGGCACGACTTACCAATGTGGTATTCAACATTGCCTCAAAACTCAGATTGGTCGGAATGCAGAAGCATACATCGATGACATCGTGGTGAAGACTCAGAATGTTGAAGAACTTCTCTCTGACCTGGCAGAGATGTTTGACAACTTGAGGCGATACTCGATGAAGTTGAATCCCAAGAAATGCGTCTTTGGGGTGCCCTCGGGAAAGCTACTCGGTTATATCATTTCAAAACAATGTATATAGGCTAACCGGGATAAAATCAAGGCAATCCTTGATATGGGGCCACCTAACTCTCAAAGGGATGTACAGAAGCTGACTGGGTACATGGCATCCCTGCTTTATCTCGCAACTGGGAGTCAGAGGTCTACCTTTCTTCAAATTGCTCAAAAAGCAAGGGAACTTTGTTTGGATAGAGAAGGCGCAGTTGGCTTTGGATGAGATGAAGGTTCACCTCAACAATATTCCAGTCTTGGTGCCTCTAGAGCCACAAGAGAAGCTTCAAGTTGTAAGTACTGTTTTGATGGTCGACCGAGAGAAAGAGGGCCATGTACAAAAGGTACAGCATTCGGTGTATTTTGTCAGTGAGGTACTTAATGCCTCCAAAACATGATACCACCAGATCTTGAAGCTGCTCTATGCGCTCTTGATCACTTCGAGGAAGCTAAAGCATTACTTTCAAGCTCATCCGATTGAAGGCCACAAGTCGTTCGCACTCGGAGAGGTGTTTCACTACTGTGAGGCGGTCGGCAAGATTGCTAAGTGGGCAGTCGAACTTGGTCAATACACCTTTACATTTGTAGCTTGCTCGGCTATTAAAGGACAGGCCATGGCAGACTTTATTTTTGAGTGGACAGAAATTTAGATGCCACCTGCACCACAAGACATTAAGTACTGGAGGATGTACTTTGATGGTCACTCCAATTACAAGGCGCGGGGGCTAGAATTGTGCTTATCTCACCTCAGGGACAGTAGCTCAGATATGTGCTTCAAATCAATGTTCAAGCGTCCAATAATGCTGCAGAGTATGAACCCCTCCTATATGGTCTATGCATTGCCATATCACTCGGCATTCAGCGTCTCGATATCTTTGGTGACTCGACTCTAGTAATCAACTAGGTCACTAAGGATTGAAACTGTGTGGACGACAATATGGTGGCTTACTGCCAAGAAGTTAGGAAATTGGAGAACAAGTTCGATGGACTCAAGTTCACACATGTTCTTCGTGATAACAATCAAGCTATTGATGAGTTGGCAAAGATGCAATCATCATGATCGATGGTTCCGCCCGGTATTTTCCTTCACACCCTAGATGTACCCACTATTTCTCCTTAGTCAGACGTGCTAACGACTGATGTTGCCGAGCCAGCAAAAGAGTCAGGTGTAGAAATTGACTGGCATGACCCGATTGTTCAATTCTTGACTAAGGGTACGTTGTCTACGAATTCTAAAGAGCAGCAAAGGTTGAAGGCCAAGTGCCGAGGAAATTTGATGGTGGGTGACCTCCTTTATCGAAGAGGGGGATCGAATATTTTGATGCGATGTATCTCTATTCTTGAAGGAAAAGAGTTGATGAGGCTTCCAAGACTTTGGTCGACAAGGGTTCTATTGGCCCACGGCGGTCGAAGAAGCACACCAAGTTGTTCGGAAGTGTGAAGGATGTCAATTCTTCGCTCAGCAAACACATGTGCCTTCACAACAACTTCAGATGATACCTATGACTTGGCCCTTTGTAGCTTGGGGGCTCGACATTGTTGGTCCTTTCAAAAAGACGCCAGGTGGGTTCACTCATTTGTTCGTTGCCATTGACAAGTTCACCAAGTGGATTGAAACAAAGCCGGTCGGCAAGATTACATCCAAGAAGGTGATCAAGTTTGTCAAAGAGATCTTCACTTGGTTTGGACTCCCTCATGATATCATCACCAATAATGGTACTCAGTTTACATTTGAGGAGTTATGTGACTTTGCCGATGAGATGGGAGTAAAGATCCACTTTGCGTCAGTGGCTCATCCTCAAAGCAACGGGCAGGTCAAACGAGCCAACGATACGATTCTCGAGGGGTTGAAGACTCGGATTTTTGACAGACTCAAGCCTTATGCCGGTTGGTGGGTCCAAGAGTTACCTTCGGTCCACTGGGGGCTACACACCAATGTCAGTCGGGCCACTGGTCAATCCCCTTTCTCGTTAGTATATTGCTCTGAAGCCATGCTATCGACTGAGCTAAACCTCCTATCAGCACGAGTTAAGGGATACGATGAGAAGGTTTCTAAAGACAACCGAGAGATTGAGTTGATTGCAGCAGAAGAGATGCGTGATCGTGCTCTATTTTGGTCGGCAGTATACCAACAAGGCTTGCGACGTTACCATGATAAGAATTTTCAGAGTCGCCAGTTCCAAGTTGGAGAACTAGTTCTACGCCGAGTATAATCCACCAAGAATCGATACAAGTTATCCCCTAAATGGGAAGGGCCTTATGTGGTCAAAGAAGTCACTCGGCTCGGGGCTTATCGACTGATGTATGAAGATGGCGACGACGTCCCAAACTCCTAGAATATTAACCAGCTATGTCACTTTTATACATAGTCTTTTTATGTATTCAAATATGTTATCATTGAATGAAACTTCAGTCTTTTTGATGAAAGATGTTTTAAGTTGCTTTCATTCTTATTATGTCTTGATTCCTTAATTTATACATTAAATAATCGAGCCAGTGGGCTAGTATTAATGTCCCACTACTCCTTAACCTTGACAAATTCTGGTTTTGGATTTCGCTGACCGATTTCTCATATCTTGATATGGTCTTATTCTTTTGGTCTAACGTTGAGACATTACGGTCATATAATTTGTTCTACACAACAGACTGCCACTACGCTAAACCCAGAGCCAAAGTGCAAGAGGTGATGTGTTGACTGGTCGACTCTGATTATTACACAGTTATGAATTACGACCTTATATGATAAGGCAGACCGAGGCATCTTCTGCTTTATCTCTAAGATTTTATGGTAAAAAAGTTTAAGTACTAAAGCGTGAATAACACAGCTAAGTGTTGACTGGTCTACCTTAAGTGATAGGAGATCACTCTTATGACTTTTCAGTCGAATTTCTACTTGTTTAGTAACTAAGCAAGAAAAGAACTTGTAGTTACACAATGGATACATTGTTTTCATACTAAATAATACTAATGTTTTTCATTATACAAATATTTGTAGCTCTTGAGAACAAGAAGAAGCATCATCTTCTAATTCTACATTGGGAGTCGTCGGGGGAGTAGGAGCGGCAGGAGCAATGTCGACATTGTCCACCAGAGTGTGGGAGGGAGCTCAGGACTCCAAGACTTACAGATAGCCAATACATGGCTCTCGGCATCAATGGCCACTCGCCTAGTGTGTTGCTCGATCACTTCTGGTGCATGCTCCAGAAGATATTCCAAAGAATGCCCAGTCTTCCTGACTTGGTTGGCATGAATGTAGTTTAGACCCTTCTGAGTGCCATAAGACAAGGCTAAAGAACATTAGCAAGTGAGAATGATAAAGTAAACTGAAGACTAAAAATGATCAAAAGAAGGTTACTGGCAAGTTTACATTTAAAGGCCGTAGCACTGCTTTTGGCATCCTTCAGCTTGCCCTCAGCCTCCTCTAGCTTCTTCTTCAGTCGAGCGACCTCAGCGCTCTGATCTTTGATTCTCTCCAGCTTCTTCTTCAGTTGAGCATTCTTAGCGCTCTGCTCTTTGAGTGACTTAGAGAAATTATTCTTTTTCGTAGTCATAGTGTCTAAAAATCTCTGATGGTTTTAAGTGAGCTTCTTCAGCAATGAATCTCATCCAAAAATGTGGAGGTTGGTTTAACGTCGATCAGCATTCTGTCTATTTGGTCCTTAACCTTGGAATACTGCTGACCTGTAACTGGAGAATTCAAAGGAAAGCTGGTTAGCTAAAATAGAGATTCATACATTGAGGATTTCAAGAACTTACCAAAGCTTTCAGTCTCAAGGAAGTCTATCCTCGCATGTTTCCTCTCCACCAGGGAATACATTTTTTGGATTAAGAGTGGCAGAGTGAATTAATACTTCAGATAACTTGAGGAAGGAAGAAAAAAACCTTGGTATTGATGTACCTTGGATGCTTCACTTTGGTTGCGAAGGATCTCCATGTCTTCAGCATCCGGCCGACCGATTGGCCTCTCGACCGGCACGCTTTTATCCTTCTCGGGAGTCAGCGCCTTGGCGGTCTGCGTCGGAGCAGGAGCATCTGGAGACTTCCCCGATTTGGTTTGCATGCTTGATGGTGTGACTACAGGCTGAGTCGGGTCGATCGAATGAGGAACTGGGGTCTGTGTCGTGTCCTTAGACACAGAGACTTCTGGGATTTCGGTCGACCGGGAAGTACGCTGGCTACATGCAACATTCAAATTTGAAGATGTGCAATAGAGCAAGAAAGAAAATGATTACGAGCATCAAGAGTTACCTAGAGGCTATGGCTTGATCTTGACTCTGCTAACTTTCTTCCTTAAAGAAGAAGTCTGCGAGTCAGACTGCTTCCTCTTCAAAGAAAAGTGCTTTGCAACCACTGTAGACTTAGTTGTCGTCCCTGCATCACTCGTTTCTTTGCTTGATGGCTCTGACCGACCTGTAGGTTGGTCGAAAGAAGCAAGAGGCTGGTGGTCGGCTACGGGAGGTTGTCTTTCATGTCATCATCTCTAGTATCTCCCCGGTGTTGTCTCCGCCGGTGGGCAACCAACTTTTTCCTCTGGCCAGAAGGTGGGTTGACCAGTGGAGAAGCGGAGGGGTCGGTATCATCGACCGAGTCGATCTGCTAGCCAGGTATGGCACTCCGCTCTACAGTGGTGACCGAGCACGGTGGTTAGGGAGTGTAGTCCACTCCCTCTGTGTCAATCTAAGGGAGTGGAGGATGGGACACATAAGTGTGGAGTACCTGCATACAAACATGAAGATAATGTTGGCAAAGAATATTTTTCTAAGACTACAATCGACAAACAAAATTGAAGACAAGGCTTACTCGGGCTCAGAGTGCCCTTGTTATATGCCTTCTGAATCAAGGCGTTATCCTGAGGGCCGACCGACTCAAACATCTTGTTCAGGCGAGCCTTGCGCAAGGCTGAGTTCGGTGGGTCGGGAACCTCCTTGGTTTCATCATCAGAGGTGCATTCGCATTCAGGATGACATTGTTGCTTGAGTGGCTGCACTCGGTGCACGATAAAGCTCTTGGCTATGGTGACACCATCGACCCCTTCCCCCTTTAGCTCAGTGGTCTTCTTCAGAAGGTCTTGAACTTGAGCGTCATTCGAATTTGGCCTCTCTGTCCAAGAGGATTGGGGGCTAGCCTTGGTGCCGGTAAAATCTGAGATGGCTGGGGGGATTGTTGCAGTCGAACCACTCATCCCACCACTTCTTATTCCCTGTGGCCAGCGGCACATCGATGTATAGGTCCTTCTTCCGGAGCTGGATGCCGACACCTTCGATGGCTTCCTGATTGGTAGCCGGCAGCAAAGGACGGAGGATGAAAATATGGTAGAACAAAGTGAAGTGTGGAAGAACGCCAAGGAAGGCTTCGCACAAATGCACAAAAATGGCAATGTGCAGAATAGAGTTGGGGTCAAGATTGACCAACTCAATCCCATAGAAGAAGGTGAGCCCGCTCAAGAAGCTGCAACAGGGAACTCCAAAACCTCGCTCAAAAAAGGAGCAAAAAATGACAATCTGATTGCGGATTGGAAGGGGATGAGGTTTAGATTCGGGTACCTTCCAATCCAGTCGTGCCTACTCCGGCAAGATGCCGTCGACAATCATCGCGTTCACCATGTTGGTGCTGATGGTGCTCCTGGAGAACTCGCGAAGGTGCTCCGGGACCTCCATCTCCGACGAAGATGACTCGACAGCGGCGACGATCGAAGATTTTGCGCCCTTCACAAGCTTGCACGGCATGTGGATGGATGCGAAGCTACGGTGGATCTAGATTGATGGCTCTAACCCTAGCTTTCTGAGCTCGAGGGCTTGGGTGCAATATGGATTGATGGTGGCAATGGCGATGCACAAGAACCCTAGAACAGGGGAGCAGAGGAGGCGCGAGGAAGACAAAGCACTGCGAAATGGCAGCGTGAGTTTGCGTCATCTGCTCTCGGCCCTTTTATACCTTCGCCTTTTGACCTAGTGATGGGGGACCATGTGGGCCATAATGGGTTGCACCATGATAAAATTGCCCTTTAGGGTTATTAAAATGCGCAGTAATCTTTTAAAAGATTTTTTGCTGGCTTAACAGACCCAAGTGTTAAACTCGGGGGCTTCTTTGATGAGAGGCAGTGGGTAATAGCCACTATAAATAAACCCCATATTTATGTGATTTGATGATCACGTAGCAGAGGATTTGATGGTCGTATGGGAGTAAGTCTAAAGTTCATGCCACTGATTGAGTCAGTTGATATAGGCTAAAAATTTGACTTACATAGTTCGGGTGATAAGTATTCAAGGAAAAACTATATTATGATTGATGTCATTATAGTCTAGTACTAGGTTATGATTGATGTCATACACTACCCTTGATTTTGTAAATGATTGATGTTATTATATTTGAATCAAGGATCACTCGGCTAAGAGTGGATATCACTCTACTTTCTATAGGTCGGTCGGCCCAATTGATGTTGAGCAAACCGAGTGCCTAGTTTAATGACCAGGAATTTGATTGCTCTAGCTTCTAGTTTGGGTATATCTTATATAACAAAATGTAAAGAGCTAACGTCATTAGACTCTTGCATTATTTGTTAGTCTCCAAATTATACAAGAGTCGGGGGCTACAACTGATCAGGTGCACCTAATCGACGCACCAGATCCATCAGGAACTTCAATCAAGAGGTCTTCCTAATTTGTGACCTATTCACAACAAGTATCTAAGAGGAATCACTTGGCAAGTCACAACTCCAAATCAGAAATCACTCGGGGGGGATGCTGTGGAATACTTGCCTTACCGATATCCATAGCTAGGATTTAGTCGGCAGACTATCGGATGACCCAATAATAAGGGAACCGATCGAGTCGGCTTGGAGTACAAGACACTTAGAGATAGACTTCCTATATTTATCCTTGTAGATTACAAGTAGAACTCTTCATGTACCCCCTGTCCATCAGATATATAAAGCGGCAGGAACCCCCCATCGAGGGCCGCACGCGACACAACAATCGCACCAGATTTCATTGCAATACAATCCATAGAACACAGGACTAGGGTTTTTTACTCTCATCGAGAGCGCCCGAACCTGTATAACTCGGCGTCTTGTATCTTAACCATCGAGTTCTTAGTCCTGACGTTGCCCTATAAATATTGCCTAGATCAAGTCTCGACAATAGGAGTAGGCGTAGCACTACATTTGTGCATGTTGAATTTCTTCAACACCTTCTCTATATACGTCTTTTGGGACAGTCACAGTGCATATTTTCTTCTATCTCGGTGAAGTTTGAGGACAAGAATTTCTTTGTTTCTTGTAGTAGACTGATATCACTACAGGCTAGTAGAATATCATCCACATATAAAACTAGGAAAATGAATTTTTGATTCTTGAACTTTGCATAGAATAATTGTCCTCAACGTTTGCTTCAAATCCATATTTTTTTATTGTTCCATCAAACTTCAAGTACCACTATCTTGAAGCTTGCTTTAATCTATAAATGCATCTCTTTAATGACATCCCATATTTTCTTTTCCTTCCACAACAAAACCTTTCGATTGTGCCATGTATACTCTTTCTTCTAAATCCCCATTTAGGAACGTCATTGTTACATCCATTTGATGTAATTCTAAATCATAATGCGCCACTAGTTCCATTATAATTCTGAAGAAATCTTTATAAAAGACTGGAGAAAATGTCTCATTGTAATCAATCCCTTCTCTTTGCGTAAAGCCTTTTGCCACAAGTTGTGCATTAAACTTTTCTATATTCCCTCTAGGGTCATATTTAACCTTGTAGACCCATTTACAGCCTATTGTTTTGGCTCCTTTAGAAATTTCTTCTAAGTCCCAAATTTCATTGAGACTCATCGATTTCATTTCATCTCTCATGGCCTCCAACCATTTAGATGAGTGGACACTTCTCATGGCTTCTTCATATGAGGTGGGGTCGTCCTCCATATGATATTCTTCTGTGTTATACAGTTCATAGTCAGCTGGTATTAATGATTTTCTTGTTGTTTGAGACCTTCGAGGGGCCTCTTCATTTGGCACAATTTCTGGTTGAGGCTATTGTGGAGCTTGCTCTTCTAGCACATCATATGTTTGAGGCTGCTGTTGCTCCCCCTCATTTGTGGTGGGCTGCTCTTCTACCGCATGTGGAGTGACAACAAGTGCTAGCACTATAACATTAGGCATCACAGGCGCAAAATCAACAGGCAACGAGGAAAAAGGCTCTTGACTCATAGAATCGGGCACATATACCCGCTTCTCCTCAGGATCGATCTCTCGAGCTACCATGCTCCCCAAAATCATATCATCCTCCAAATAGATGGCATGTCTTGTTTCTACAAATTTTGTATATCTATCTGGGCAGTAGAAACGGTAACCTTTGGACTTTTCTGGGTAGCCAATAAAATGGCAACTTACTATCTTGGGATCCAGTTTCCCAAGATTTGGATTAAATATCTTAGCCTCTTCAGGACTCCCCCACACACGAAGGTGTTCTGGCGAAGGCACTCTTCCAGTCCATAATTCATACGGTATTTTGGGCACCGATTTACTCGGAACTCTGTTGAGAATGTGAATAGCGGTTTTTAAAGCCTCTATCCATAAACTCACTGGCAGTGTATAGTACCTCATCGTGATGCGCACCATATCCATCAAGGTACGGTTACACCTTTCTGCTACTCCATTCTGTTGTTGCTCACCCGGTGTAGAATACTGAGCGAATATACCATTTTCTTGTACGAACCTAGCAAAAGGTCCTGGGACTTGTCCATAAGGCATATGCCTCCTGTAGTACTCCTCCCCACGGTCGGATCTTACTACTTTAATCTTTTAATCATGTTGATTTTCTACTTCTACTTTAAATATCTTGAATTTATCCAATGCATTTGATCTTTCTTTGATTGGATAAATATAACTGTAGCGGGAGTAGTCGTCTGTGAATGTTATAAATGAGTCATAACCATCCACACTCTTGATAGGAAAGGGACCACAAATATCCGTATGAATGATCTCTAATATTCCCGCGCTTCTTTTTGCGTCTTTCTTAATTTTCTTTACATATTTTCCATTAATGCATTCAATGCATTGTTCTAAGTCTGTGAACTCCAATGGAGGAAGAATGTCATTCCTTACAAGTCTCTCAATTGTCCCCCTTGAAATATGGCCTAAACAATAGTGCCATAATTTCAATGACACGCTTGGAGTTCTTTTTCTTTTCTTGTTAACTTTAGACGATGAGGACACATGGACAATCGTATCAGGTAAGTTATCATTCACATCATGTATCGCATTCACATTGTCACCAAGTGACAACAAATAAAGCTTATCTTGCAAAAAACGCAAAACCAATGCATTCATTATTGAACAAAAGTTCACATTTGCCATTACCAAAATGACAACCATATCCATCAAAATCTAGACGTGATACACTTATTAAGTTTTTTTGTAATGAAGGTACATAAAAAACATCACTAAGCTTAAGAAATAAAGCCATCTCTAAGCTCTAGGTGAAGATCCCCTATAGGTTCAACTTTGGCTTCTACTCCATTAGACACTCTTATCGAACCTTCGTTTATTTCCGTGGTTCTCCTCGTACTGAACCCCTGTAAACAATTTGCAACATAAATAGTTGCTCTTGAATCAATCCAACATGTGGATCTAGAATAGTTAACATACAAGGATTCATTTACAAATGTAATTATGTTCTCACCTTGTCTTTCCATGAATAACTTCAGCCAGTCAGGACAGTTCTTCTTTAGTGTCCTTTTTGCTTGCAGTGGAGGCATCTGTCCTTATCCACTACAAATTGTCCCTGTTGGGGTCAATGTTGTTGCTTGCCTTGAGGCATAGAGTAAAAGACCGCTTGCTTTGGCTGCTTGCCCTTGCTCTTGTTGTCTTTAACATAGTGGACAGAACCACCATTCTTGTCTTTGATTCTGTCCTCCTCTTGAACACTATTGGCAATGAGCTGCTCAAAGGTCCATTTTTCTGGATTCATATTGTAGTTGGAGACAAAGTTGTCAAACTCCTTTAGTAAGAATGACAACACAAAATGAATCAGGAGGTCATCCTCAATCTTTAGCTTCACAGTCTTTAACTTTGCAGCTAAACTGTTCATCTTTAGGATGTGCTCTCTTGTGCCACCTCCAGTGTATTTCTCAGACACAAGTTGTCTGATCATCTGTGTGGAATATTTCTTGAAGGACCCAGTAAACTGGTTCTCAACCCTCTGGAGATAGCCTTTGACTGTGTCTTTATTCTGGATTGAGCCCATGATAGCGAGCTCAATCGAGTTCTTCACAAGAGCCAAGCACTTCTTATTATCAAGGATCCATCTTCTGTGCTCAAGTTGAAATCAAGCTCTGGTAGGAGCATCATCCCTTTGTCTCTTTTCCCAAGCAGCATCTATCTCATTTGTGCCTCTGACAAGCTTAGGAGCCTCTATGGGACATGGGGTAGGCATGACCCAGTCCAGCTTACCCATAACAAAAGCAAGGTCGGCCCTTCTTTTCCATTCCTCATTGTTGTCCCCTTTCAAGATTGGGATCTGGTTCAGGAAACCCATCATGGTGGCACCTAGGTTAATCATGAAATGTGAGAACAAAAATCACAAATAATTTCTAACATGTTATGTATTAAACCTACATCACTGTTGGGCTGAAAATATGCATAATACACAAACCATCATAATATGACATTGCAATTAACAACGTTGGTCAGAAAATTACAATGACATATAATCTGAAAAATTAATGCTCCTAAAATTAAATTCTTCTACTGGTTCAAAATTTAATTTTAGAAACATCAATTTTATTAATAATCATCAAATTCTATCATCTTGCAGCGGAAACATGACATAAAACATGCATGAACGGTAGCAAACCATCTTAATTTACACTATGGAAAAAAAATCTCGTTGGTTCATATTTTAACAGAGGTAAAATTCATCAACTTTTAATTAAATTATGTACAAAATCAACATAAAACAGTCAAAATTCTAAAAAAGAAACGTTATTGTGCATTTCTGGTCATTTGGCCCGAAAATAAGATTTCAGCCCATCTTCCCTCATACGCGCGTGCTCGCACGTCATGGCCCAATGGCCCAACTCAGGGGAGCACGCGCGCATGGCCTTTCGGCCCAGTCTGTCGGTGCGCGCGAAAGATCACGGCCCGGCCCGGCTATGCCGCTCTTGCCACCGCCTCCATCCTAGCCATTGATCGAGATCAACAGTCCTACAGCCTTTTCGGCGAAACAAAACCCCCACTGTCATGGCTGGCTTGGAACCCTAGCCTCATTTCACTCTTTCCCTTCTCTCTCTCTCGTGCTCTCTTCACTACCCGCGATGGCGAGCGAAGGAAGGCAAGCGGCAGCCGGAGGATAGAGAGAAGGTAGCACTGCCGCTAGGCTCCTCGCCGGCGCGCGCGTCCACTTGTTTATGGGTGCCCCGCCATCAAGCAGCTTCGCTGCGGCATCCATGAGCATGCCTGCGTGTCGGCGTTCCGGCGGCGGTCATCGTCGGTGAGGAGCCCGGGTAAGTCCTAGGTACTCGCCTCCATTCCTCTTTTCTTTTCCTGAAACCTAGGATTACGGTTAGGGGTGGCTAGGGTTAGGGTTTGACTCGGGTGGGGTTCTATGTGGGTTCGAGTTCTTCTGATTTTCTTTGGTCGATTCGAAAACCAGCGTCTTCCTCGTCTAGATCTAGAACTAGGGTGGCTCTTGATACCAATATTAGGTGCTTATCTGCCTAGTCATGCATGTAGCAAGGGTCTAGCAATGCAAAGGGCTCTGGTTCGGGATCTAGAGGGAGAGAGAGGTGAGCGTTACCTGGGTTGTGTAGCGGAGCCAAAACCGAAGAGGTGGCTAAGGCGGGCACCGTCGTGGTGTCCATGGTCAGAGCGGATCCGAAGGTGTCCACAGCGACGGTCCCGCCCATGTCCATGGCAAGGATATCATCGAGTCCATCGGCGAGGTGTCAGAGAAGCAGGGACGGACGTTTTTACTCTTGGTCTATCATGAGACCTAGACTGGTTAGGAGTTGGTGATCAAGCCTATCATGATCGGTTGTGAAGGTCGTCACACGTTTGTACACGGTTTGAGCCCGCCGGTGAAAGGGGCATCGCTAGGGAGCGCCTGTGTCGGCTTGGGGAGTCCGGCAAGTTCTCGAGGGAGGTGAGCTTGTGCCTTGGTGGCAGCGGTGACGCGCACCGTGTCTTCACTCCGGGAGTGATTGCGGGCTTAGGGGCGAGAACTCCACATTGGTGGCGGGCGGGACCGGGACTCCGGCGAGAGTGGTCCAATGAGGAGTAGGGGAAGGCGCCATCCTTCCGGGACTTCAGAAAAAAATCATGAGCCATCTCTTACTCTACTCCTTACTATGATGCTTTACTTTCCGTGTTTACATACCGTGCTATTCATGCTTGTATGCTTACCTTACTCTAGTTGACTACCTAGTAGACTTGCATGAATAGGCTTCTTTACTTGCTAGTAGTGATTAGCTTTCATACATGATCACTAGCATGTATAGGAGTTGCTTTGGCTTGTTTGATCACCCTAGTATGTATCGTGCTACTCATGTCTGTGTGCCTTCCATGTGCTTGTTGATTTAGTAGCTTTGCATGAGTAGGCTCCTTTGCTAGCTTGTTTTGTGCTTCCATGTGTTCTTTGATTACTATCTTGCATAGGAATTGTGTGCCTCGTGTGTGATCCACTAGTATGCTTAGGTTGTCTTTCCTTTCATAGGATTATCTTGTTAGTGTGATAACCACTAGAATTGTGTAGAGTTGTTTTGAATGGTCGGTTTTAGTATTTGGCAAATTAGGTACATAGTTTGAGTTCCCGATTCAACCCCCCTCCCTCTTGGTCACTCGATCCTTTCAAGTGGTGTCGAAGCCAAGTGCTCATCATAGGGCTTAACCGTCTTTAGTAGTGACCGTATTGAGTTGGGATGTCATCCCATTCGGGGTCGGGTCATGGCTCATGAAAGGATCGCTTGAAAAGCTACCTAAATGCCATAATTCCGGATGAGTTGATGGACACACTTGTGGACTTTGCCAATACCTTTACCGATGATCATGTATATGATGATGATGATTATGTGGATGTGCCTAGTTCTAGTGAGTGCCTAGATCCTATTAGTGATGATTTGATGGGTTGCTCTACTAGTGTGCCTAATGTGATGATTGATGATGTTGGCTCTCTTGATCTTGCTTGCTCTTCTAGCGTGACTAGTACTGATGATGCTTGTGAGCCTTTAATTGGTCATGCTAGTGATTCACTTGTTGAGGAGTTCTTTGATTTTCGTGCTAATGAGAATGAGGACTTACTTGACTCTCTTATTTGCTTGCGAGGTATTGTGGATAGGATTGGAGCAACTACTTTCAAGCTTCCCAAGATTGTGATCATCAAAAAGATCCTCGCCTTGCTCCCTAGCAGCAAGCTCCTCTACATCACCCTGGATCTCATCATGAAGAAGGGTCTCTCTGTCAAGGATGTGATTCTGGTTGCTCTTTGAGGATGAGGAGATCACCGCAAGCTGGATTGGGGAGAAGACTTCCAAGGCGAACAATGGAGCATTCTCAAGAAAAGGGAAAGAAGTAGCTTTAAGCTCAAACTTCTTTGATCCCTCCACAAGAATGCCTTGCAGTAGATTCTACAACCCCTTCAGATCAAGATCTACACCAAGCTCTTCATCAGGCGCTTCATCAAGCTCTACCCCAAGTGTCATTCCAAGTTCTACTCCAAGTACTTCGGGTGGACCACGCATTGGTATAAGGGGAGCACCAACCACAATGCTCATACGATCATTGGAGATGATCAATCTCACCAATATGGCTCCGGCGCCTCCGCCTCCTCTGCCACAGGATCAACTTTGGCATCTTTGTCGAGCTCACCAACAGGATCTCATCTTTCAACTTGGTGAATTTATGTGAAATCCGAATGATGACCTTTGTGATACTCTCTTAAGCATTTATGATCTTGTGTGTAGGATAAACTCATTCAGAGGTCTTAGGTGGATCCCATCATATGAAGTGGTTGATAGACTCCTCTTGCGAATCACAACTCCTGAGAGGGGTTTCTTACTTGAGGAGGTAGTCAATAGAAGACATGAGCTCTCAATTGAGAGGGCCATTGCGATGATACTTGTGCTCTACTCACAAGTGGGACACGTGCTTGAGCACGTCACTAGCCTCTATGATCCTCCTCACTACTACATCACACTCGACAATGCGCATACGGGGGATGGTCATTGGAGATATCATGGTCCTCACTATCCAATCAGAAGGAGACTTTAGGAAGGGATTGCAAGAATCCCTATCTATGAGGATGGGCTTATCGCTCGACATGATGAGGTTAGTGCTAGTCAATCAAGTAATGCTTTAGATACTAACCCTTCTTCCTCTAGTGCTTGTCTTATGGCTACCACTAGGGTCAACTACAATAGTGGAGGTACTCATTGGATTCTTGATAGTGGGTGCACCCAACATATGACCGGGAAGCCAACCATGTTCACCAACATTGATGAAGACGAAGACAGTGATAAGGTGAGTTTTGGGGATAACTCAAAAGGGAGAGTCAGAGGATCAGGCAAGGTGGCCATTACTGAGGACCTCCATCTCTCCAAGGTCTTTCTTGTGGAAACCCTCAACTTCAACCTCTTGTCTATTAGTCAACTCTGTGACATGGGTTCCAAGTGCACATTTGATAACTATGGTGCTTTGATTGAGAATGCAAAGAAAGGGCTAGTATTCCATGGTGTAAGACATGGAAACCTGTATGTCACGGGCTTTAAATCAAGCAATATGCCACCAAGCACTTGCCTCTTCACAAAGGCAACAAAGTGATGGTTGTGGCATAGAAGATTTGCACATGTTGGAATGAATCAACTTAGAAAAGTGGTCAAGAGGAATATAGTTGAAGGAATCAAGGATGTCACCTTTGAGAAGGATAAACTATACAGTGCTTGTCAGGCTGCAAAGCAAGTTGCATCCTTACATCCCACCAAGTCTTTCATGTCTACATCTCGTCCTCTAGAGCTCCTGCACATGGATTTGTTTGGAGCAACACATTACAAGAGTCTAGGAGGGAATCTATATTGCATGGTGATTGTGGATGACTTCACGAGATACACTTGGACCTTCTTTCTTCTGGACAAGTCTCATGCAAGTGATATCTTCAGAAAGTTTATAAGGAGAGCAAAGAATGAATTCAAGGCCAACATTGTGAAGATAAGGAGTGACAATGGGACTGAGTTCAAGAACACAACAGTGGAGGAATATTGTGACAAGAAAGGGATCAAGCATGAATTCTCTGCTACATATACTCCTGAGCATAATGGAGTAGTGGAGAGGAAGAACAAGATACTCATCACCCTTGCTCGTGCTATGCTAGATGAGTATGGAATTCATAAGAGGTTTTGGGCAGAGGCAATCAACACGGCTTGCCACACTTCCAACCGTGTATATCTCCACCGGCTATTGAAGAAGACACCCTATCAGCTATTGGTTGGACGAAAACCAAATGTTTCCTATTTTTGGGTCTTTGGCTGCACTTGCTACATTCTAAAGAAGAGGAGGAAGCCTGGGAAGTTTGAGAGCAAAACTGATGAAGGCATTCTTGTTGGGTACTCAGAGACTTCTAAGGCATATAGTAATCCATGATGCACAAGATATTTAACCTAGACATCCTCCCACTCAAGAAGAACCTCTTCCTAGACCCGAAGCTATCAATAAGGGTCATTCACGTGACTTGATCACTGGGAGTCCATCTCAAGGAATTAGGACAAGGAGGAATCAATACAAGCCCAACTATGTGAGTGAAGAAAATGATGATGAGATAAATGTTGCAATTGAGAACTTCTCCTTCGTCTCTATGATTGAGCCCACTACCATTGATGAAGCTATGGATGATCACAAGTGGGTGATGGCTATGCAAGAGGAATTGAACAACTTCAAGAGATGCAAAGTTTGGAAATTGGTTGAGAGACCCAAGAATCATAATACGGTTGACACCAAATGGGTCTTCAAGAACAAGCAAGATGAGAAAGGGGCAATTGTCAAGAACAAGGCTCGTCTAGTGGCTAAGGGATATTCTCAAGTGGCGGGCATTGATTTTGAAGAAACCTTTGCTCCCATGGCCCGTCTTGAAGCTATTCGGATCTTACTTGCCTATGCATAACACAATGGCTTCAAGCTCTATCAAATGGATGTCAAAAGTGCTTTCTTGAATGGAAAAATCAATGAGAAGGTCTATGTGGAACAACCTCCAGGATTTGAAGACCCTAAACATCCAAGTCATGTGTACAAATTGAAGAAAGCTCTCTATGGCCTCAAGCAAGCACCAAGGACATGGTATGAACATTTGAGGAACTTCCTACTCAAGAATGGATTCACCATTAGAAGCATTCACAGCACATTGTTCACAAGGCATGTTGGGAAGGACCACTTTGTGTGCCAAATCTATGTGGATGATATCATATATGGGTCAACCAATGAGAAGTTTAATGAAGAGTTCCGGGAAATGATGGCTAGGGAATTTCAAATGTCAATGATTGGAGAGTTTCATGTGTTCCTTGGTTTTCAAGTCAAACAATTGAGAGAAGGGAACTTCATTTATCAAGACAAGTATACCAAGGATCTTCTCAAGAGATTCAACATGAAAAATTGCAAGCCTTTGCACACTACTATGGCGACAAGCAAATCCTTGGATGATGATGCAAAGGGTAAACCGGTGAACCCCAAGCTCTATAGATCAGTGATTGGGTCCTTGCTTTATCTCACCGCCTCAAGACCAGACATCATGTTTAGTGTGTGCTTATGCGCACGCTATCAAGCAAACCCAAAGGAGTCTCACTTGATGGCCGTCAAGAGGATTCTTAGATACCTCAAGTACACGCCTACCATGGGACTATGGTATCCTAGAGGAATAAGCTTTAAGTTACTTGTGTATTCGGACTTGGACTTCACGGGATGCAAAGTGAATAGAAAGAGTACATCGGAAGGTTGCCAATTTCTTGGAAGATCTCTAGTATCTTAGAGCTCAAAGAAGCAAAACTCGATGGCTCTATCTACAGCCGAAGCGGATTACATGGCAGTGGGAGCTTGTTGTGCACAACTTCTCTACATGAGACAAACACTCTCGAATTATGGCCTCAACTTCACTCAAATGCCATTATATTGTGATAGTGAAGCGGCAATCAAAATGGCTCTCAAAACTGGAGATCATGGTCATGCAAAGCATATTCAAGTCAAGCATCATTTCATAAGAGACCATGTTGAGAAAAAGGATATTGAGTTGGTGAGTGTGCGGACTCATGAACAATCGGCATATATCTTCACCAAGCCACTCGATGAGAAGACCTTCAACAATCTAAGGGGAGAACTCAATGTTCTCGACCTTTCAAACTTCATATGAGTAACCCTAAAGCTTGTCTCTTGTAAATATATATAGCCTTGTTTGTTTTGTTTGTTGTTTGTGCCTTTGTTTTGTGTTTGTTTCTCTTTGCTTGTAGGTCAACTTCGGACCTCCTTGAGATAGCAGTGGACATGGGTTAAGCTTGGGAAGGTGGTTCATGGTGTGCCCAAGGCTTTGACGAATGGTCCATTGTGAGTAAGCTCGAGAAGGGAACAGCTTGTCGTTGGCACTTTGGTTCGTAGCCTTTCTCTCTCTTTCTTTTAGCATCACATCATGCATTTGTATACTTGTTGCATTTGCATTTGCACTCTTTTCATTCATGCATTTTTCATTGTGATACGTTACATGCTTCCAAGCATGTTTCTAGGGGGAGTTACTTATTTACAATGTAAGTATATGACCCTCTAGATGATCACATAGTAATCTTTGTGCTTCATGCCCATTGAATCATCTTCAAACGAGCTCTGAGGTTAAATCTACTCGCGCGGCTCAAAGACAAGTGACTCATACATTTCCCAACACACTAATGACTAACCATTGCATCCTTGAGGAAATTTTTTGTTGAGTCATGTGTGTAGGGGGAGCTATGGTGGAACACTATCGTGACCAAGGAGGAGCACCATGAAAGGGGGAGTTTCCTAACTCTTGCCATTTATCATTTGCTCCTTGGTTCTCTTGTGTTTTGTCTTTGGTTTCTAGTGATAGGTGACAAAGGGGGAGAAGTAACATGAAGATCCAAAAGCCAAGTTTAGATCGGTAACACAAAGGGGGAGAGGAACATAAAGAGAAGATCCAAAAGCCAAGTCAAGAGGAGAAGGAAAGATGGAGAAGAACAAGAAGATCAAATGAAGATGATCAAGACAATGGTGCATGTTCACATGGAGTATACATAAAGATCATGTCAAGTTGAACATCTACACTGACATGGAGAAGAACAACGATGGTGCATGTCTACAACAACAATGAACGTCTACAACAACACGAACATCTACGTCCTTGGTGCGTGTCTACTTCAACAAGATCATCAACCACGACACCAAGACGGGCGCAAAAATCAACTCACGATTGATATCAGGTGCGCTATGTGATTGGGTAGTTCTCCCTCAACACCTAGCACATTCCAAGGGAGAGACTACTTCCAAGGTAAGGACCAAGGTAATCCTCTCATCTCTTTCTTTTCCTTTGGTTTCTTGTTGTTCGTCCGTTTTGGATCATCATAAGTAGTGGTTGTCATCCATCACCAAAAAGGGCGAGATTGTAAGGATCATGACCATTGAGGTCACCCCGAGGTATGAATGTTTTGGTGATGAATGACAAACATGAAATATGTGACTAATGTATACACGAGTGTTGTTCGTGTAGGAAACCTTTTCTACTCTATGATGATTGTTGACGGCTGCCTTGGCTATGGATGACAATGACCGTAAGCATGGAGGCTTGTGAGCTTGATGGAGTCCAAGGGTTGATGGAGATGGATCAAAGCTAAGGACAAGCTGTGGAGCAAGTGTTGGGAACACTTGTCTAGTTGTTAGGGCTTTGAGTCCATAGGAAAAATCGGACTATCAAGGGGGTCTAGGTCATGTCTCTTACGTCACACTAGTTGGTGATATGCATGGATGCTCAGTGGAATCACAGGCACTAGGTGACAGTGGAGAAGCCAAGGAGGTGTTCGGAGAAGCCGGAAAACGAAGTCAAGCGAGGACGAGGAGTTTCAGCTTCTGAACGAAGTGACCGGACAGAGGGGTCAGTGTGCTTACCTTACTCTAGTTGACTACCTAGTAGACTTGCATGAATAGGCTTCTTTACTTGCTAGTAGTGCTTAGCTTTCATACTTGATCACTAGCATGTATAGAAGTTGCTTTGGCTTGTTTGATCATCCTTGTATGTATCGTGCTACTCATGCTTGTGTGTCTTCCATGTGCTTGTTGATTTAGTAGCTTTGCATGAGTAGACTCCTTTGCTAGCTTATTGTGTGCTTTCGTGTGTTCTTTAATTATTAACTTGCATAGGAGTTGTGTGCCTCGTGTGTGATCCACTAGTATGCTTAGGTTGTCTTTTCTTTTATAGAATTATCTTGTTAGTGTGATCACCACTAGAATTGTGTAGGAGTTGTTTTGAATGGTCGGTTTTAGTATTTGGCAAATTAGGTACATAGTTTGATTTTCTGATTCACCCCTCCGTCCCTCTCTCTCGGACACTCGATACTTTCAAGTACGATGGGAGTCCACCAACCAGAGGAGGGTTAGGGCACCCCCGTTCTGGGCGCGGATCTAGGTATTGGGCCGTTGGGCCCAACATGAAGATCTGCTAACACAGGATGATCATCCGGAATATGAGTAATCAACGAGATCTATCATCTGGAACATTTGTATCATGGGAATATTCAGATGGAATCTTATTGAGTATTGAGATATGCATCGCTGAAATTTATTCACTTGCTCTTTTCGAATATACCGTTGAAGTCTTATTATACATCATTTATATTATGGGAATATTCAAACGGAATCTGTTTGAGAACTCGGGTTTTCATCTCGCTAATCCAAGATGAAGGATTACTTTTGTGCACTAGCTACTTTTTATTTCATTGAAGCTATTTTGAAGCACTCATGTGTAAGGCTGCAGTCTCGTGCATTCAGGTTCAAACAGCAGGAATATTAGCAATAGTTTTTATGACTCTAGCACAACTAGAGCAGCAATGGGAGAATTCTCTTTCTATAGTTTATTTGTTCATTGGAATCAAAAGATCGTCCATCAGGGACAACATCTTCATCCTTTATTTATTGGCGCTTCTGGACTGCACATATCAAGACTCATTTGTAATGGTGTCCTTCACGATTTGTTGTCGATACCCAGGTCAACGATCAATTTGGCAATGAACATGCATAATATGCAGTACTGAATCCCGGTCTTTGCCGTGTGTTAGAAACACTAGGTAAAGACCTAAATATACTCAGCAAAGTATTTGCTGAGTGTAACACTCGACAAACAAAGTATCGGTAAAGCGCTTTTTATCGAGTATTTTTTATCGCGCACTCGGCAAAGATTTTACCGAGTGTGAAAATACACTCGGCAAAGCCTTGCACTTTGTACAATTTAAATCCTAAAAACCCATAGCAAAATAGCAAAAAAAATTGCACCTGGAAACCCAGCCCGCATGTCTCCGTCGCAAGTCGTAACATTTTTTTCGCGTGCTACGCGGCTAGGTGCACCCGCCAAGATTCGAACTCGCACCTAAAGTCTCTTACCATTACACCATACATTCATTTATGAGTATACTCTGTTTTCACTTTTTTTTATATTTTACCACTTTATCGAATGTATTTTATCGGACACTCGACAAAGACCATGTTTGTCGAGTACAAAATATAATACACTTGACAAAAATAATTTTGATTCATATTTAGAAATTCAAACATGTATATGTTACTCATTCTTAGTCCAAATGGACTAATTTTTTTTTTCAATCTTTGTTCCATTTTTATGATTATAAATTATTTCTAATTTGAATTTATCGGATCGTGTCACTTTTTATATTTTCTTAATTGATTTTTATTTTGAACAATCTTAATGATTTTGGCGGTGAATATTGGTGTGTATGCAAAAATCATACACACACGTGAGTACAATTTTTGGGTAAAATTTTGAAAAGAAATTATTTTTATTTAGATTCATTGCACATAGATTATGCCTATATGTTCTGTAATATAGTAGGCATATAGTCTCATTCCAAAACATTTTTTTGTAAAATCACAAAAAAAAAAGTAAACAAAAATATAAATGGGTTGGAATTATCATTAAACAGTGACATGCCAAGTTTGAGTTTAAAATTTAACAAATTATTTAAGTTAAAGATGATCAAAACAATTGAAAAATGGTTTTTGCCGAGTGCCTGAGGAAAACACTCGGCAAAGACCTCCTTTTACCGACTGTCACCAAAAAACTCTCGGCAAACAAAGACTTTGACGAGTGTTATAAAAAAGGTCACTTGGTAAAAGATCATGTTTGCCGAGTATTAAAAAAACACTCGGTAAAGACCCTTTTTTTTGCACTTGACAAAGAGCTGATTTACCGAGTTGCTGAAAGGATGCACTCGATAAACCACCGGACACTCAGCAAACAGCCGGTTTTTGGTAGTGATGCATGCATATTTATAGGGAAGAGATTTCCTATTTTTAATTATGTTTTCCTTGTTACTAACCTGTTATTTGATCAATGAATACTTTTTACATAGTGTGTTTTCCTATTTTTTGCATGTACGAGATGATGTCAGGATGATGCGTTGGTGATATGGCCGGACGCTACCATGCAGGCGTTATATTGCTGTACGCTATCGGACAACAGCGCACTCGTTCGTACCAGCGTCGCCGATGCTGTTACAGGCTTACAACTCGGCCACTCAACGATCCTGCCAATAACTCAACGGCTGGACGAATAAGTAATATGGTTGCTCGGCGGACTCGGACGTATGGAGATGATCATCTCTGCAAGAAGATTTCCTCTGCACCTGTGCATATCGGAATTGCATTAGACTATGTCTACTTCTTCAAGCATGCAATCTGTGGTACTTCTATTCTACGACGTCAAACATATAGAACCTGACCACTTGCCGACATGATTGATCGCTTGGCTACTGGCCAGTGGCTCGGCCACTCGGCGATCTGATTTGATTTGGCAATCGTACGGTTCTACGTCCTGACAACTCAGACAGTTGATGGTTTCTTTAGTTAATGAACTCAGCACGTCGTTAATTCTACCAAGCTATATACCCGGGGGCTTGTCTTTGACTTATTGACCATCAGCACTACGTCAAATCGGGGCTTTAGTGACTGTGACATTAGAGACAAACCAAAAAAATGTGTTATTGGATCATATTAGTGACAAATTTTTAAAACCACGTCACTGCTATTTGACTAAATAGCACTAGTAGCGACATGTTTTTTAGAAACCATCACTGATCTGTGAGACAGTGATGATTTTTGTAAAAGCATCGCTATTGCTTCAGACATTAGTGACAGGGTTTAGTGACAGAGACGGAGTTTAAAAAACATGTCACTAAAATGTTAATCATTAGAGACGGGGATTCAAACACTTTCTGTGTTCTTTGGTTAGTAGAGACAGGTTTACAAACTCGCCATTGATGATGGGTTTTAAAAATACTGTCACTAAATATTCCAATGTAGTTATGCCAACGTTGCGGTAAAGTTGCCTTTTTTTTTCTTCTCTTTAGCCTAGGTTTGAATCCTCCAACTATTTTTTTATTTTTTTAACAAAATTTGATGATAGATACTATATCTCTACACCTTATTAATTATAGTGAAAATGTTCACACCATCAAAAAGTTTCTGCCGTACGCCCACGTAGAGTTAGGGAAACACACGATCTCCTTTATATCATGGCCTCCCCAGTGCAGGTCCTGCGAGATCTCCTTTATATCATGGCCTCCCCAGTGCAGGTCCTGCGAGGTGGACCTGTCTTTTACACCAGGGAATTCGTGAGCGAGCAGTAGAAGCCAGCAGGCCATCCTCACGTACCGTGCCCTCATCAGGAAGCAGTGGACGACAATCGAGATCCGGGGCGGAGAATCGTCAGCATGCGCGCGTCGTCGCTGACCTCGGAGCTTACCCAGACCATTGGTTGAGTGGCGGACTGCGAGCCCTCATGGCGCCATTGACCTTTGCAATCGCCCAGACCACCATAGTCGCTGGAAGACAATCCTACCCTACATCGTACGCATCCAGCGAACGAATCGCTGTCTTCACGCCAAAGTGTGTGGCTTTCTTCATGACCCTGAATGCACATTATTAATGCTGATCCTAGAAGCTTTTTTGTGTAATGACCCATCAGCAATGTCATCCGTGTGTGCTGCTTTTCTTTTTGGATTCACGCGTGATTTTCGCTTGATCCCCGACTGGCTCGGCATTGAGGTCAAGGACTTGCGCTCGTGATGGCCGGAGGTGGTTTTAACTTTTAAGAAACACGGCCGCAGGCAAAGTTTGTAGTCCTGAAGAAAGCCACGCACTTTGACGTGAAGACAGCTTGCGTTCATCGGTGATGGAGCCAAGCGAAGCCCACGTCTCTATTCGTATCTCATGTTGTCTCTCTCCATTCTCCGTAGTGAAGAAATCATGTTCTCTTGCCTGCCTCTTTGGTTTTCTATTTTTTTTTTATCAACGCCGCCAGATGCATGAACAGAAAGCTCTATTTGTACTAGCGCATGGCTGTTTTCAATTTTCTTTGAACATACAATTGATATTATGATTCCAAGTGAATTTATCTATTCATATTTTGGCATCAAATATGATCTTTTTTCCGTGTTTTATTGATCAATCCTAAGTGTAAGTCCATATATTGCTTAGATGGCCATCAGGCTTGTCCTTATAATAATAGGTGAGGTCGTTATTGGTGTTGCTTTAGTTTGGTGTTGTCTTTGATATTGGTTTTACGTATTAGATTAGTTTGATACGAGGTCATGTGAGTTCGATTTGAATACGTATGTAAGTATGTGGCGTCTAGCCAGCAAGTGACGAGTCTTATTCATATACATATGTTGTTGTCTATATTCAGTAAAGAGTTTTTAAGAAAGAGCATAGCAAAATTTAGAAAGTTTACAAATATTTTTCATATAGAAATAACTTTTTTTTTCTTTTTCAAACCTATAGCATCGTACACAGGCACTTTGCTAGTCAATAAAAATAAATTTGGCTACCATTGGTATCATGAGTCAGACTTGGTGTGGTGGTAAAAGAATTAGAATTAACCTTTTAGAAAAAGCATTACCCTATCTCTCACCACGCATATACCTTTCTCTCTTCTCTCCTCCGTGTCTCCTGAGATCCGCAGCTGGCGGCCTGCCGTCATATCGTCTCTCCCACCTTCTCCTCGACCACTTCTCTCTCTTCCCATGGCGTCTCTCTCTGCCTTCACCGACCACTGTGTCCTAGGTGTGTGGTGACAAGATGGAGCTTGAAGAGCCTCCAAAATCGGTGTGCCCGGTGACATCACCCATGAAGCATGGCGGCGGCTGCGGGATCCAAAGGACGGAGCGTGGCGGAGTGGCCAAGGACCCCGCCGACACGCTCCTCTCTGACAAGAGGCGGCGTAGCATCGATGACTACGACCACGAGTTCGACAAGTGCCCCTGCTCTGTCCCCTCCCATGCCGCCCCCTCCCTATGCCGGTCATGCTCTCCATTGGATCACGTGCTCCGCTGTCAAGATTGTCTGGGTCAAGAGGGACCAAGTGAGGGTTTGCTACGTTCAGTGCAAATTTTGCACTACCTCTCTTGGTCTGTGTCCGTTTTTTTTTTTGTCGGTGAACTGACCAATTTCTCTGTGGTTTTCATGATTTAGGCTACTTCCATGCGATTGTGGAACGCGGTGACATGATGGAGATCGTCACATTGCTATGGTAGATCAAGGATAAGACCCACAAGGATGGTTAGAAGAAGACCCAACAAGCCATCTCCAGGTGATTTTGGTCGCCACGCACACATCCCACCATTTGATTCTGTAGGATTTATTTATGTGCTAATGTCAATCCAGGGAGTGGTTTGTTGTGTATCTGATGCACGGCATATGCGACATTTGCGTCAACATTTGCAAAATTTGGCCCAGATTGATTGATTGAGACTCATTTCTGATGTAGCAGTATTATCGAAGGGATGTGACTGTTACATGTTAATTGTGTCATCTAACTTGTTTATTCTTGATGTCTTTGCTTGAAACCACAAATTAGCACCAGGATGGCATGTCTTGGGTGCTAAGTTGTTGGTGAGTGCATGGATGCTGTGTGAATTAGTGATTGTTGTGTTTGATGATATGAAATTTTGTAGTTACTTCATTTGTTTATGCTTAAGGAAAGATTAACTGAAGCACATGTTATCTAGCTGACCTGCATCTACCCATGGTAGCTACCAAGTGAACTGAGACTATACATCAATATCATATACTCCCTCCGTTCCAAAATTGTTTTCGTCATTGACTTTTTTCGTGAACTTTGACCATTTGTCTTATTCAAAAAATTATATCAAATATATAAAATTATTGATTATATTTTAAGTTTATCTAGTAATGAAACTAATCATAAAAAGATATATGATAATTTCAAAATCTTTTGAATAAGACGAATGATCAAAGATAACGAAAAAAGTCAATGGCGACAACAATTTTGGAACGGAGTGAGTATTTTTCTATATATGATCAATGCTGAAATCTTCTAACTAATCAATATGAATTGCCTTTCATCTAGTTTTCCTATGGAAATTGATTCTCTTGTTATTTGCTTTGGCACAATGATGTGGCCATTCTCCAGTTCTTGATTGCTGATACTACAAACTCTCAATGAAATGTTTCTTGACTGTTGTCCAGTTTTTATTATTGTGCAGCAATATCTTTTTTTTAGTATTTTATACTTCTCTGTTGATGTGATTTCTAGCACAAAATGTTGGCTCCTACTACATGTACTTCCTCTGGTGCTTTCTGCCGCGAGTGCTCAGGTTAGACACCTCCTTATGCTGCTAGGAAGAGCATCAACTTTGCATTACTGAATTCATATTAGATCCTGAAGTAGGAAGAAACTTTGCATAATTTCCTTATAACTGAATTCAGTTGATGCTCTTCCATCTCTGTTTATGATCTACTTACATGCTTCTCATGAAAGAGCATCAATTTTGCATAACTGAATTATTGTAATATCTGGATTATACATCACTTGTCATGATACTTATTCGCATTTTTGCTTGTTCCTTCCAGCTACAGAGAAGAGTTATCTTGGTTGAAAACTGTCAATTGTTTCACTAGAAGATGATAATTCATAGCCTGATTCGTAAGTTTGGTATGTGATCCAGTAGAAGCTGATAGGAAGAGCACCGATGTTATGATGTTTAGCCTTAGATTCAAATTTGTAGTGTTGAAATGTTTCCTAAACTTGAAGTTACTATGTCAAATTGTACTAATCTTGGAGAGTATATCATGATCTTCTAATTATGGTTGTAAAAGGATGCATATTGATTTTGGTTATCATGGTTGTGAATGGATGTATATGGATTGTGTAATCATGTTTCTATGGATGCAATGAAGAAAAAAACAGACATTTTTGGTGCTTTTTTTTGTTTTTTCTAGTTATCATTAGAGGTGAGGGATTATTGTTGAAATATGTCACTATTAGACAATAATAGAGACAGGTTGTAGGCAACCGTTACTAGAAATAGCGATAAGTTTCATATGATGTTGGTATAAGTTAGTATTACCCGTTTCTAAAAAAATAGTAAACAGTCTTTTGCGACACGTCTCTATAACCTTTAAAGATGGGTTTTGGCATCCGTCACTGGTTTTGTTGGGTTTAGTGACGGTGAAATCCTCATCTCTATATATTAACTTTTAAAGTGTGATGCGACAACATATGTCTCTAATGTGCTTAGATCCCTGTCTCTATTACCCTAATCTAACAAAGTGCATAAAACTATGTTATTTTTATAATATCTATTTTATTGAGAATGTTGTAGGTTCTTAAGCTTATATATGGACATGAATTATTTTTTATTAATCTTGTTGCCTTGATAATCAAACATGTTTTTATCATCAAGCCAGGGGCTATATCATCTGTATAGATGTATGTCCAATACTGGTTATAGCTTCTCAATGTTTGATTTTAACTCGCACATGCTTGATCGAGTGAGTTTCTAGCATCAGTCTAGCTCCATAGTTCATATCGACTGTTGACTTCATCGAGTTTGTTTGATTTTAATTCGCAGATGTTCGATTGAGTGAGTCCTAGCATCAGTCTAGCTCTAGGATTCATGTCGATTCTTGAGATCATTGATTGTATGTTTTCATGTGTGTTGGTTGGTTGGATATCTAATTGGTTATTTCTGCTAGTACTCTAAGCAAAAAGAGTTTCATCATTTGGAGAACTTTCTGATAAGTCTTAGACAAATAACAGAAATCTAACAGACTTAGACTTAGTTTTTAATATACTATTTGTATTATTCTATTAGTGTTTTATATTTATATTACATATTAACTATATTAGTATTAATGTTCCCTAATTGCAGTGGCTACATCAACTTGAGCTACTTCATTGACATCACTCGTCTATGTTGTCCTGAGTCATTGGATCACTCGACCATGTTGCTCTGAGTCATTAGATTAATCGGCCATACCACTTCATGTTGTCATCATTATTTACTCATGATTTCACTCGGAATTATTTCTAGAAGGGCTATCTTGACCATTGGTCGTGATTTTACTCAATATTGAAGAGCTCTGCGAGAGTGTTATATGTTATGAATATTTTCTCACTTGGGATCACGCCCGAGGTTGCTATACTTGGTATTTTTTCAATCAAATATCATGTGATATCTCGACTCAGGGCTTAATAGGATTGATAGAATACTCCTATCAATAAGTTACAACTTCTTTTCTGAAAACTTATCTTTAAAAAACTCTAAGATTAAGCGTGCTTGGGCCAGAGCAATTTAGGGATGGATGACCAACCAAGAAGTTTGTCCCAGGTGCGCACGAGTGAGGACAAAGTGCGTAGGAAAGACATGTGTTGATTGTGACGACAGTCTTGAGGTCCTAAAGAGCTGTCAGATCATAACTTCCAACAGAACTATTTTTGCGTCAATAGTTTGATATCATCCTTAGCTAATCTTAGCTAAATGCATTGGAGCTTCACAAAAAGAAAATGTTTTACCAGGTTTACAGAGCTTCGCTTCGTATACTATGAGCATAGACATCCCATATATTGGTGTCATAATTGTTTTACACCATAATATACTTATTTGCTCTTTGTTAATATTCTGATACGATGCCAGCAAAAACAACAATTTATTTAGCGTCACATAGTAGAGTAAATGGATAAATAAACCTGTCATGAAACATGATGCCATTCATATTTTCTTCTGATTCTTGATGATTAATTTTCTAGTGCAAAAGGATCCAATTCTTTATTTGATTTCATATTGTGTTTTAGTAGTTTTGGCCATTTTTGCTATTAACTCTTAAGATTATCTCTACTAACTCTTACCAACTGATGAAGTGTACTAAAGAATTAAAATCATAGTTTTTTCTTATAGCAAGAGAGAGCATGATGTGATTATCTCAATTTCTATTTTCTTTGTGTCTCAAGGCACTCACCGGCAAGAAAGGCACGACATATATTGTAAAGAAAATCATGTCATATTTTATCCTTGATGAAGTAAGATGGAATGAATTGAAAAAATTTGAAAGATTGACCAATGCATGTCATGTTCTTAGCTGCAGATCGTTCATGTTGAATGTGTATTCTTTAATTTATATTTTATTTTAGCAGAAGTAGCTTGTTACTTCGCTCCTTTATTTTTTGCAGATTTCTTGTAATGATGTATAAAGTAAATGGAGTACATTTGAGTGCTGCCTGTGCCGCTAATTGCTTTAGATAGAAAATCATTCCTCGGATTTCTGTAGTGTTTCTTCTTTTTGAATCATATTTGCAGATTTGCAGATGATATATGTGACTATTCGTCTAGAGTCTTCAGCTAATAAAAGAACTATCACAAAGAAGAGATGTTTAATACCACATGGACAATACATGTCAGATCTATATTTTTTATAGGGAATATTAAAGGATTGTAGAGAAATTGTAATGATTCTAAGGAGAAGATTAATTAAGGATCAAGACACTTTTTTCCTTTGCCTTCATGCATCAGGTTCTAATTGTAATGATTCGAATGCTATGTAGAAAGATTAAAGGATTGATCTTTGCAATGATGTCAGGTTCTATAAGCATGAAAAACTAGGAATGGATTATCTTTTCCTATTCTCGAAATGTCAAACATTGTTGTCACACCAGAATAATTTTCATTGAGAGGTTAGCATTGACGGTCATTAAATACCAATTCCGACCGTCAATATAGCCATAAATAAGGGAAGACTTATCATTTCATACACGCATATTAGCTAGGATTAATAAGATTCTATTTGTCCTTGGAGATTTATGTGCATGCAGTAAAATAACATTCTGACCAATGGGAGATCGCCAACCGGACTCCCCATGGATCAATCACATGGCTACATAGGATTGCACAGGAGAACACCGACTTAACAGAGGATGGAACCCACCTACCAGCCACCTCGAGGAAGCACACCTCAAGGGGGCCCACCTCCAGATCGGCCGACCAAGTCTTGTGCCGATTCGTTCCCCCCTTCCACGTGTCACTCCCTCGTCCCTTTGCCAACGTCGGTGTGTCGAGGTTCCATGGCAGTTACTCCTACAAACCAACCTTTGGACACTATAAAAGGAGGGGAGTGCCTCCCACTCCAACACACACCAGAAAGAATCCATTCTTTAGCATTATACTTAGTCTTCAGATCCTAGTGGAGGTTAGGACAGAAGAGAGTTGTCTTGAGGTCCTTGGCCTAGTCTTGGAGTCTTGGGTATAGTTCCATACTATCCCTCTCTAGTAAGACTTGTTCCTTTTATTAATATTATTATCTTCTTTACTCCTTGTGCTTTATTTATTTATACTAGTGTGATAGTCATGTGCCTTTTATATGGTTATTGCCTAATCATATTTGGTTGCTTTATGCTTCCCATACTTATACTAGTCCATCTATGCTTTTGCACTCATTCAATGTATATTGTGGTTAGACATGCTTTAGTCTATAACTTGTTAATCCGTAGGGTTAATGTTATGTGTACTATAGTCTATAGCTTGTTAATCTGTAGGGTTAGAGCTATGCATGTCCTATCCCTTTACTTGTTGATCCGTAGGGCCATAGTTATGCATTTTTTACTACTTGACTTGTTGATCTGTTGGGTCAGAGTTAGGTGTACTCTTATTCTAGACTTGTTGGTCCGATGGGTCAAAATCTCATGGGAATCAAGAGTATTATTTAGCAATGTAAGCATGGTGCTTAGGTTGGTAAACATCTTTAAGTGCTTTTTGCCCCACGAACAGGAATAGGTATGGCGGTAAGGACTTAATTGCCTTTTGTCACGTGCCCTAGTAAAGGATTGTTAGTAGGTGGTGAGAGCCCTGCTGTACTTATTAAGGCTTGGCATAGGACTTAGGCTTGTATGTGTTGCATGTATCTAACCTATAGACAAGAATATAGAAATACATAGGAATCCAGCTTAATTCTTCCTAACCCACTTAACCTAGACTTTGGACTAATATTAGATTGGATTGTTCTGTGTGTCACTACCCATTATCATTTATTATCCTTACCCCTATCTATGAATTTGGTATATTATTGGTTATATGGTTATGAACATGCTATCTCCTGACCGTTTCCTTCCCTTAGAAGAACTATAAATGACAACCATTGGAGTAATTCAGTGGTAAAATGCTACAACGGGATGTTCGTGCGCTTGAGGATTTAACTTGCCCACACTAATCATCTATTGAGTTCTACCAACAAGTAGTTCTGGCGCGTTCCCCAGGTCTATTTACTTGGTGTGACTTAGCAAATTTCAATAAGCATTGCTGGCACCATTGCCTGGGAAGGCACTGGTTAAAAGAGAATCATTAGTATTATTCTTAATTATATTTCTGTTGATTGCCACTATCTAGATAGGTTTACCTTTGCTTTGTTTTCTCTTTATGTGAAAACAGGGTAGTTTACCTCTGGCCTTGACTTGCTGAGGAAATACACAGAGAATCTGAAAGTAAGCTTGAGAAGAGCACAACCTTGAATCATCCATCCTCAAGTTACTCTCAGCAGTCAAGCCAGCTACATCCGCACCATCAAGCTCCACACCAATGGCCGAAAAGGTGCTTTGTGAGTACTCTGCTCCCTCTGTTGACAACGTGGCTATTGGGCCAAATGCCAACACTAGGAACAAAAACTTCAATCTCAAAGCCGGCCTAATCTACATGGTGCAGGCCAACCCATTCAGTGGGACGGTCAATGAGGACACAAATGCTCACCTTCAATAATTCCTGGAAATGTCCAACACTTGTCTATCGAAGGAGTCACTCAAGATATAATCCAACTCCGTCGATTTCCATTTTCCCTCTAAGGGAAAGAGAAACAGTGGTTCTACACCAACTCAAGTGTTGTGGCTACCTAGAATGATTGTTCCATAGCGTTCCTCAAGAAATTCTTCCCGATAGGCAAAACCTATGCCCTTCATGGAAAATTTTCAAACTTCTAGCAAGCACAAGAGGAATCCATTCCTAGACCTTGGATGATTGGTCAATTTTGACCACCTTCTATCTCAATGTTGCTGCCAAAGGAGCCTTCTTCTCACTTACAGTTACTCAAGTAAAAGAATTAACTGAGAAGATACCAAGGGTGGGATGATGATCATCACCAACCCTGCCAGAAGGATGAGCATAACAACAAGAAGATGGAGATGCTCAATGATAAGCTGGACCTCATCATGAAGTGTGTGGATGAATATTCCGAGAAGAAGATGGAGATGCACGACATGGTTCAAGCCATAGAATGTATGAAGCGTGAAGTCAACCGTAACAGGGAGCATGACCACCCTAGAGCATATGAGGACATGTCATGTAACACCAATAGGATTCATCCATAAGGAGGTCAAGGGTGAAAACAATGCCCTTATCAACATGGAGGTAACAAAAGCAATCTCAATACTTCCGATTATAGTTTTCCCTCCTTAAGATATATTATTCATGGCCAACCTAAGCTAAATGAAAAACTATTTACAAAACTAGAGGCTCATGAAAAAATTTTAGAATGTGTCAGCACTATGATGGAAACTTTCTCTACTTTCTTTGAGCACCAACAACAATTTAATGAATTATTAGAATCTAAGTTGGCTCACTTAGCTGCTGCTATTTCCTCTGTTAGAACTATCGATACGGTGAACCCGAGGGGATGTGAATCCACTGATGAGCAGTCGTATCCTAACCATGATGCAGGAAACAACATGAAGGAGGAGAAGTTGTCCAACACCACCAAGAAAGGAGGACACGAGGGGAAGAGGCTTCACACAAGTGCTATGAAAAGACAGCCACAACCCCAACGTGAAAAGTCGTCTACATCCTTATCTCCGGGATCAAACACCACGTCACCAAGCTAAATGCAACGGAGAAAAGTCCCACTCATTGGACTTCAAATTGGTGAGCCCTTGCCAAAGGTAAATTGATACTTATCTCATATTTGCTTTCCACCAATCTTTGGATTTCCATTTGCATTGCATCTTTGATTTTTCCACCACATCTGCATGTTGGAATTTATTCAAAACCATTTTCCTTTTCCAAAATTGTATATAAAAATAGAATTTTAGAGTTCATCTTTTGAGAAAATGAGAGTACACAAGATCAAAAATGTTTTTCTTTGAAATATATTTTTTTTCTTGTGGGCCACTACAAGTAGGGCCCACTAACCAGAGCAGAGTACCAAAGGGGCCATCCCCTGGTCGGGCGACCAGACCTATTGGTCGGCCGACTAGATAAAAATGGCTCTATGGCCCCACTTGCCCCCACTGCTAGATTGCAACTGTCATGTCCCAATATGACTGTTGTTTCGCTCTGTATTTTGAGGCAAGGTTTTTGAGAGGAATTTCTTCACTGCATTCACATATTTAACCTCTCCATTATGCTCTGGCAATTTGTTGTCATTTTCTCTACTCTCTGGCATCACTAAACACTCTGAAATTCTGCCAAAAATATTTGCTTTGAGTTTCATTTGCATCTTCATGGTGCCTTCAAATGCTCATAAGAACAAACTCGATGAGGGCTTCATAGTCATTGAGTACTTGACTTATTGATCTGTCGGGTCAAAGTTAAGTGTACCCTTATTCTCGACTTGTTGATCTGAAGGGTCAAAGTCCCATGAGGAATAAAAGTAGTTGTTCTTGTATATTATTGCTCTCTTTATTGCAGCCAAGACTTCAATTGCTCCATCAACACGTTGTGGCAAACCGTGAGCAACAGCCAGCTTGAGGGGAGTTCCTCCCCCATAATGTGAAGGTAACTTGTATCATTTTCCTTTCAATCACCACATGCATGATAAACTAAAAACAATAAAAAGATTTGTTTCCCTTTCATATGCATCATAAATAGAAAAAATAAAATAAATAAATAAATTCATGCGCGGTATGAATGCATAAGGTTTCCTATGTTGAAATGATGAATAGTTGCTCTGTCTTTTATTCCTTTTACATCACCAATTTATAACCTAGCACTCTATCTAGTTTTGGTTTGTTGGCATGATTAAATTTTACCTCAAACACAGTAGTGGGTAGCATAAGCATTATCCTTCTATGTTGCTGGGAGTCATGATATGGTTAGTTAGGGCTGCTATGATCTTGTTCAATTTGTGAAACTTGACACTCGGAGAATTAATTTGATAAAAATGATAAGTTCCTCAATGATATAAATTCCTAGCATAGCCATATGTTGTCCTACATTGCAAAACATTCTACATATGCTACTTGTATTTTCATTAAGCCTTGTTAAAATTGTGTGATCCTAAGAAGAAATATTTTCTGCATTCATGATCAAGTCCGCGCACATCACGCTAAGTTTCCACACTGGAAATTAGCAATCCCCTATGTCACACCATTTATCCACAAAATAAAGACTCAGTCTTCATGATCTCTCCCCAAGGCAATCAAGGTTATGGCTATGAAAAAAAAGGAAAAAAAATATTCTTGCTCCATGAAGAGCTTGACAAAAAAAAACTCTTGATCCATGAAGAGCTTGAGAGAAAAAGAAAAAAAAGAGAAGAAATAGCCTACACTTGCCAAGGGAGAGATAAGTCTCCATTTCACTCCACCATAACCACCACACATGCACATCTTGATCATGCTTTCTCCATGGATCCACTCTTTTAACTCGACGACATATGAAATATAGGTATGCCACATTTATCCTTACCCTAAGCTCCAGATATCGGCCTTTAGTGGTAGGTTTTTTGAGGCATCATAAGCCTTGGTGAGGAATATATACACTTTGAGCAATTTGAGTGAATCATTTGAGAAACTTAGATTTATCACAAAAAAATTAACCTTTAGGCTAAAGTCGATCAAAAAGAGTAGATGAAATGATAGTCCTACGAACTGTTCTGTCTTCCAACCATCCAAGATTTAGAGAAGCTACAACGCCCCACAAGTAATAAAAGGTGAAGTACTCGTGTCAACTTATTCAATCCTTTATAGAATGACTTAGCTGTGCACTTGGGTATATAATTAAGAGTAAGACATTGTAGAAACTCCTGATCAACAAAACCTAAGTTTAGCTTTGCTTGGGGCAAGCAAAGTTCAGCTTGGGGGGGGTCTTGTTGATGGTCGTTAAATACCAATTTCGACCGTCCATATAGCCACAAATAAGAGAAGACTTAGCATTTAATACACGCATGTTAGCTAGGATTAATAAGATTCCACTTGTCCTTGGAGATTCATGTGCATGCAGAGAATATATATATATGGAGTGGAGAAATGGAGCAAGATCCGTGAAATAACATTTCGACCAATGGGAGAGCGCCAACCGGACTCCTCACGGATCAATGGTATGGCTACATAGGATTGCATGGGAGAAGACTGACTTAACAGAGGATGGGACCTACCTACCAGCCACCCCGAGGAAGCACACCTTGAGGGGGCCCACCTCCAGGTCGGCCAACCTAGGGGCTTGGCTGGCCGACCAAGTCTTGAGGCGGTTCGTTCCCCCCTTTCACGTGTCGCTCCCTCGTCCCTTTGCCAACGTCGGTGCGCCGAGGTTCCGTGGTGGTTACTCTTGCAAACCGACCTTTGGACACTATAAAAGGAAGGAAGTGCCTCCTACTCCAACACACACAAAGAAGAATCCATTCTTTAGCATTGTACTTACTCTTTAGTTCCTAGTGGAGTTTAGGATAGAGGAGAGCTGTCTTGAGGTCCTTGGCCTAGTCTTGGAGTCTTGGGTATAGTTTCATACTATCCCTCTCTAGTAAGACTTGTTCCTTTTATTAATAGTATTACCTTCTGTACTCCTTGTGCTTTATTTATTCATACTAGTGTGATAGACATGTGCCTTTTATATAGTTGTTGCCTAGTCATGTTTGGTTGCTTTATGCTTCCCATACTTATACTAGTCGATCTATGCTTTTGCACTCGTTCAATGCATATTATGGTTAGACATGTTTTAGTCTGTAACTTGTTAATCCATAGGGTTAATGTTATATGTACTATAGTCCATAGCTTGTTAATCTGTAGGGTTAGAGCTATGTATGTTCTAGCCCTTTACTTGTTGATCCGTAGGATCATAGTTATGCATTTTTTAGTACTTGACTTGTTGATTTGTCGGGTCAGAGTTAGGTGTACTCTTATTCTAGACTTGTTGGTCTAAAGGGCCAAAGTCCCATGGAAATCGAGAGTATTATTTAGCAATATAAGCATGGTGCTTAGGTTGGTAAATATCTTTGAGTGTTTGGTTGCCCCACGAACAGGAATAGGTGTGGCAGTACTGACTAAATTGCCTTTTGTCACATGTCATAGTAAAGGATTGCCAGCAGGTGGTGACAACCCTCTCTGTCTCGGCTTGGCATATAGACTTAGGCTTGTGTGTGTTACATGTATCTAACCTATAGACAGAAGTATAAAAGTACATAGGGACCCAGCTTAACTTTTCCTAACCCACTTAACCTAGACTTTGGACTAATGTTAGATTGGATTGTTCTGTGTGTCATTACCCATTATCCCTTATTATCCTTACCCCTATCTATGACTTTGGTATATTATTGGTTACATGGTTATGAACATGCTATCTCTTGACCACCATCTTCCCTTAGAAGAACTATAAATGATAGCCATTGGAGTAATTCAGTAGTGAAATGCTATAACGAGATGTCCGTGCGCTTCTGGATTTAACTTGCCCACACTAATCATCTGTTGAGTTCTATCAACAAGTAGTTCTGACGCCTTGCCCAGGTCTATTTATTTGGTGTGACTTAGCAGATGTCAACAGTTAATAGACTAATAAGTTAAGGCCAATAGTCAAGTTAAAGTTATGAGAGATTGATAGATTTTCTGGATGAGAGTTGCTTGATGATACGCTTGATATTTTTGGAGCTGGTGTTAGGCAATACCGATCCAGGAGCACTACGGCAAAGCGTGTCGGACGGGCTACAGGAGCATGTAGCGCAAGCAGCCACTGCGGGATGCAAATCGGATCACGCCTAAATATTATGCGACAACAACCAGGATTAGATTAGACTTAGTTTCCATCTATATCTGGGTCTGTTATGTAATCTTTTTATTTGTCTCCGTGGTTTGTTACACCCGTGTACTCTATATAATGTCGCAATGGGCAAGTAGATGAATTGCATTGCATTTTGCCAAACTATAATCTTCTCACATGGTATCAGTTACATACGTTTGTTCCTGATACTTCCGCATCCTCTCTCCCAGATCCGATTGTCAGAATTCCCCAGTTGATCACCATGTCCCCTTCTCAAACCAAGGCCGAGAAACAGGCCGCGGCTGAGGCCGCCGTCGCTGCAGCCCAAGCCGACGCCGAAGCCAAGGCCATCCTTTGGTCCCAGGCTGTCGCCGTCTCGAGCGTCAAGTCCCTGGTCCGATCACCCTCGATCTCCATGCCTCCAATTTCTCCAAGTGATGGCGATTCTTCCCTGTTGCCCTCTGCAAATATGCGTTGGAGGACCATGTCCTCACTTCCCCAGCCGATCCCGATGCGGTCTAGCTGCGCCTTGATGCCATCGTCCTCCAATGGCTCTACAACTCCATTACCCCTGACACCTTGGAGATGGCCCTGCCACCAGAATTTGAAGGTGATCCCACTGCGGCCGAGCTTTAAGCTGCCATCAATGCCCTCTTCCACACCAACATGGAGCTCCAGGCCATGTACCTGGAAACTGAGTTCAAGAATTTTGTACAAGGTGATCTCATGATTGCCGAGTACTGCCGCCGATTACGCTCCATGGTGGATGGCCTCGCTGACGTCGACAACCAGTCACAGACAAGAACCTGGTTCTCAATTGTCTTCGCGGGCTGAACGAGAACTTCGCCCATCTCCGTGGCTCCATTGCTCTATAATGCCCATTCCCCAAATTCTTTGACGTCCCCACCACTTTGGAAGCAGAGGAGATCCAAAAGAATGGTGACAAGTCCCACGCCACGGCCCTCGCTGCAGGCATGATGGGCTCCAAGAGTGGCACTCCCTCAACTGCTCCTCAATAGGCCATGTGTGGCTCTACTCTGGCACCTCCACGCGCGCCATCTTATGGAGGCCACCAGCAGGCGCACAACAACAACGATGGCAAACGACCCTGGAACAACAACCGTCGCTATGGTGGTGGTGGTGGTGGTCAATGTGGCGGTCACTGCGACGGTGGCTATCACGGCCAAGGTGGATGGCCGACCACACAAAATCCCTGGTCCAGGTCCTTCCAGGTGCGGTCGGGCTCCTTTCCCGGCCAGACCGGTCTCCTTGGACAGCGCCCCAAGGCACCCCCACCGCAGCAGGCTTTCCACGGTCAGCACGCCCCGCCACCGATGTACCCACCTTCACCAGCTCCCTCGGTGTTGGGTTGGTCTCCTTGGCAGCCATGGGGGGACCTCCAGCCCCATCTTCTACGTCGTCCTGGGATCAACAGTCCCTGGTGAACGCCTTCAACACCATGACAGTGGCGCCACCCTCCAACGAGTGGCTTGCAGACTCCGGCGCCACCGCACATATGACGTCGGACCCTGGTACTCTCTCCTCCTCTTTACCCCTACTACATTCACGCCTTGCAACATCATCATTGGTAATGGGTCATTGCTACCCATTACCTCCACCGGCCAAACATCGATTCCCACCTCTATGCGCCCCCTACACCTTCATCATGTCCTTGTAGCCCCACATATTATAAAAAATCTAGTTTCTGTTCGTCAATTTACCACTGATAACAATGTCTCCATTGAATTTGATCCATTTAGCCTCTTTGTGAAGGATCTTCGCACCAAGGCCGAGATCATCAAGTGCAATAGTCCGGGTCCCCTCTACCCTCTTCGTCTGCTGGCTCCCTTTTGCGCCCTCACCTCCACCACTTCGGCGAAACTATGGCACCGCCGTCTTGGTCACCTCGGCCGGCCTAGCTTATCTCACTTAGCCTCGTCTAAGCTCTTGCCATGTAATAAATTAGTGCATGATGACGATACACTTTGTCATGCTTGTCAACTTGGGCGCCATGTCCGACTCCGCTTTTCTAGATCATTGTCTCATACTTTTTTTAAGTTTGAATTAATCCATTGTGATTTGTGGACCTCTCCTATTGTTAGTGTGTCTGGACTTAAATACTACCTTGTCATTTTAAATGATTTCACACACTACCTATGGACATTCCCTCTACGCCTTAAATCCAAGGTTTTTGCTACTCTCACACATTTTTTTGCTTACGCCAAAACCCAACATGACTCCTGTGTCAAGAGCATTCAACATGATAATGGCGCGAGTTTGATAACTCATCCTCTAGGACTTTCTTCGTCACGCATGGGGTGGCACTCTGTCTCTCATGTCCATATACGTCCCAACAAAATGGTAAAGTCGAACGCATTATTCGCTCAACTAATAATGTCATTCGCTCCCTCCTCTTTCAGGCCTCTATGCCTCCCCCCTACTAGGTTGAGGTCCTTCATACCGCCACATATCTCCTTAACCTCCGACCCACCAAAACCCTCAATCTCGCTACTCCACATGCCGCTCTCCATGGCTTATCACCATCCTATGATCATCTTTGGGTTTTCGGTTGCTTATGATATCCCAACATGACCGCCACAGCTCCACACAAACTAGCCTCCCGCTCCTCGGCATGCGTCTTCTTAGGCTACTCCGACAACCACAGGCTATCGTTGTCTCGATATGTCTAGCCACCGAATTCATGTTTCTCGCCATGTTACCTTTGACGAGACCGTGTTTCCCTTTGCAACTCGCTCCCCCTCCCCCACTATTGACGAGCTTGATTTTCTAGATGATGTATCCTCTCCCGTGCCGCTGCCCGTCCAGCCGCTTCCGATACCATCTGCCACCCCACAACAAGCCCCTCCTGAACCTGCCTCCCCTAAACGACCACTCCCCGCCATCTTACAATTTCCCGCTGAGTCACCATCCTCTACTATTGTGCCCTCCCCCGCTCCTGTGCCATCGCCTGTCCTCGCCGACCAGCCGCCTGCTGCCCCGGTCGCACCTTTTGCGCCTCCTCCCGGTGCCATCACCATCACGCCTGTGGCCAACCCACACACCATGCACACGTGCGGCAAGAGTGGTTTCCATCAGCCCGTAGCTCGCATGAACCTCATGGCCGAGTCTCTCTCGCCCATACCCGAAACCTATCGTTCTGCTCTCACCAATCCACATTGGCTTGCTGCTATGCGAGCTGAGTATGATGCTCTCCAATCCAATCGCACTTGGGACCTTGTCCCTTGCCCACCCGGTGCCAATGTTGTCACCGGCAAATGGATCTATCGGCAGAAACTCAAACCAGACGGTTCCTTAGAAAAGTACAAAGCTCGCTGGGTCCTTCGGGTGATTAGCCGGCCACCATCCCCACCATTCTCACCTTGGCCCTATCTAGTGATTGGCTTGTACACCAACTTGATGTAAAAAACGCCTTCCTTCATGGCGATCTAGCCAAAACTGTCTATGCCCAATAGCCATCAGGATTTGTTGATTCCTCACACCCCGATCATGTATGCCGCCTGAATCGTTCACTCTATGGCCTCTAACAGGCGCCCCGAGCCTGGTTCAGGCGATTTGCCTCACATCATAACTCTCTTGGTTTCTCTGGTTCCAAGGCTAACACGTCCCTGTTCATATATCGACGGGGTGCAGATGTCGTTTACCTTCTTCTTTATGTTGACAACATCGTCCTCACAGCATCCTCCAACACTCTATTGCGCTGGACTATTAACTCTCTCTCCCGTGAGTTTGCCATGATTGATATGGGCGCCCTTCATTTTTTCGTTGACATGTCAGTCACTCGCACACCCATGCATATGTTTCTCTCACAACGTCACTATGTTGCTGAGATCCTAGAACGTGCAGGCATGTGCACTTGCAATCTTTGTGCCACCCCATTTGATACCCGATCGAAGCTCCCTGCTTCTGGTTCCCCGGTTGACAACCCCACTCAATATCGCAGCTTGGCAGGCGCCTTACAATACCTCGCATTTACCCGACCAGACATATCCTATGCGCTTGCACATGCACGATCCTCGTGAGCCTTATCTCACTCTCCTCAAACGCATTCTTCGGTACCTCAAAGGCACCATGTCCTACAGTCTTCAACTATGCCGCACCACTCCAGATGCTCTTGTTGCTTACTCCGATGCTGATTGGGCGAGATGCCCCGACACTCGCAAGTCCACATCGGGCTATGCGGTGTTCCTTGGCGATAACTTAATCTCTTGGTCCTTTAAGTGCCAGCCCACAGTCTCCCGCTCCAGTGCCGAAGCGGAGTACCGTGCTATCACTAATGCCGTTGCTGAGTCTTATTGGTTACGCCAACTCCTCGAGGAGCTTCATCGACCACTACGCCGTGCAGCAGTTGTCTACTGTGACAATGTCTCCGCGATGTACCTCTCCAACAATCCAGTTCAATACCATCGCATCAAACATATCGAGGTTGATCTCCATTTTGTGCGGGAGCGTGTTGCAACCAGGATGAGATTAGGCTTAGTTTCCATCTATATCTGGGTCTATTATGGGATTAGATTAGGCTTAGTTTCCATCTATATCCGGGTCTATTATGTAATCTTTTGATTTGTTTCCGGGGTTTGTTACACACCCGTGTATACTCTATATAATGCCGCAATGGGCAAGTGGATGAATCGCATTGCATTTTGCCAAACTATTATCTTCTCACAGCTGGATTATAGATTGTTTAATATATTTTCAGTTTTGTAGTTGTTTTTTAACATGTAATGTTTTTAATCACAAATAACTATATAATTAGAATATATATGTGATGAGTTCAGTACATAATCAAGATCACTGTCTCCGTGTAAAATTCGATGCTACCTTTGATATTTGTAATTTTTATGCCACAAGCTCACCTAAAAATATATTAGATGGATCATATGTGCAAAAAAAACTAGTATAAGAATAAAAAAGAAAAGAAAAGAGGTCCGACTCCACCCACACTTTGCCGTTGAGGCCCCACATTACAGCCGCCGCCGCCGACGCGCTGTCACTGACAGCTGCTGCTGAGTCGAGCGAGCCGCAGCAGCGCGCGGGTTTCCTCCCGTCGCATTTTGTTTATTCTGCCCAGCTCCCTCCTACTCGTGCCCAACTCCTACCCCGCCGCGACCTGGTCCAAATCTAGCGGTGCGCCTCCGCATCGCCGATCCCGCCCAGGGCTCGCGCGCCGGCCACTCGGCACGAACTCCCCTCCTCTCTCGGCGGCGGGAGGGCGGCGGCGGCCGCGATCGCGCGTCTTCGCCTCCTCGACACCGCCGGCCTTGATCCGTTACCGCGGGCGGAATGGTATGGATCGCAACTCTATTTGGTCGGATAATCCTGCGTCTTTTTTTATTGCGTGCGCGCGCTTTGAGCTGTGACATGTTGTGGAGAGGAGATTGGTTGCCTGATGAGGGCGCTGAAATGCCGGCTCGGTTGTGGCTGTTTGTTTCGACACCTTTTGGCGTCCTTGAGCTGCAATAGTTGTGCTGTTAGTTCGATTGTGGCAATGCATTTCGCAATTTCAGAATCAGGGCTACTGGCCGGACCAAAAAGGCGCCCGTGAAAAACAGTAGCTAGCGTATGCATCCTCAGAGCTGCTTCTGTCCCTGATTCTGGCCGCGGTTGTGCAATGTGCAAAGGTTTGGCTAGCTCAGGAACGTAGGCCATGTTATAACGCCTTCGATGATGAATGTGCCATCAAAGTAAGGAGTTGTCGATGTAAGTGCCGGTTCGGTGCTACTGCCCTTACGAATGGGGATGTGCTCAAGCTTTCCCTAAAATTCTTATCACATTTTCCATTACATTTTATTCTGTGGTGACAGAACAAAGATTGTATTTATTTTATTATTGCCACTAGTGGATCTTCATATCATGTTGTACTTGTAACTTGAAATAGAGGTGAAGGATTTGAATTGTTTTAGAACTTCTGAACTACCATTTGATTAATAAATATTGCACGTGAGACTTCCATTTTGAATTGAGATTTGTTTAGTAATATTTTGTTTTGCTCATCCCTTATTCGGTCTGTTCACTGTATTGCTGATTAAAAGTTGCATAACTTGTTGCAGGGATCCCAAGCCCGTTTTACAGTCGGTTCTCATGTTTGGGTGGAGGACACTGATATTGCTTGGATTGATGGACTGGTGGAAGAGGTCAAGGGAGATGAATTACTTATACACTGTACTTCTGGGAAGAAGGTCAGTTCTTATTTTCATGATAGCATTTTTGCACCCAAGAATTCAGTATATTTCAGGTTAATTATCTTTAATTCTGAAACTGTGATTTTTTTTGAAACAATGCTGAAACTTGATTTATCAAAAGAAAGGTATTGAAATAAGCAAGGAAACTTTTTGACATTTAGTGGTTAACAATTCATATCTTTGTTACAGGTTACCACCAATGTCTCAGGTGTGTATCCTAAAGATGCAGAAGCGAAGCGCTGCGGCGTTGAGGATATGACGAGGCTTGCTTATCTACATGAACCAGGAGTCCTACATAACTTAAAGTCTAGGTTTGGAATGAATGAAATATATGTAAGTTGAGTTGTGCACTCATCTCCACGCTACCTTTTTCACATATGCTGAGAACCAGACCTGTGCTTTGATTCTGTCAATTCTTGGTTACACTGACTACCTTGTTCACATATTCTCTAGGCTGGTAGTAGAATTACTCAACTGAATCACAGGTTCAGTAGTATGTCTGCTTAATATTTATGTTATTTTAATGGGTTTTAGTGTTCTTAGTTTAGACAACAGCAGAGTACACATTGATGTTTGATGATTTCTCTGATGCACTAAATTGTCAATCTGACAACCTCTGTCTGTTCTAACGGATAAAAAATTGTTCGTCCGTCCAGACTTACACGGGGAATATACTGATAGCAGTCAATCCATTTCAAAGACTTCCCCACCTTTATAACAATCACATGATGGAAATCTATAAAGGAGCAGAATTTGGCGAGCTGAGCCCCCATCCTTTTGCCATTGCGGACCGTGCATATAGGTGTGTTTCAGCAGAGAAAAAAGCTTTAGAATTGTTTATTAATTATTATGGTGCATGTATCTTACATATTGACCATGCAGGCTTATGATTAATTATGGTAAAAGCCAAGCTATATTAGTGAGTGGCGAAAGTGGAGCTGGTAAGACAGAAAGCACAAAATGTCTTATGCAGTATCTTGCATTTATGGGTGGTAAAGCTGAATCTGGAGGAAGGTCAGTGCAGCAACAAGTGCTAGAGGTAAGCAAACAGCCATTAACATTGTTTTCCTTCTGTCCATTTTCAAGGTGGATGCAATTTCAAAATTTGAATTTGAATTTTTTGACTAACAATATAAGAGTCTATCGATGAAAACATGGTATCATTAGGTTTGTATTTCAATATAATTTCATATGAATATGATTTTGCATCTAGAAATAATACACTAAATTCCAAAATTGTTATCACCATTGACTTTTTTAGTTATGTTTCATTATTTGTCTTATTCAAAATATTTGTCAAAATATGAAAATAATAGGTTAAGTTTAAATTTTCTCTAGTGATAAAACAAATCATGAAAAAATATACGATAATTGTTAAAAGTTTTTGAATAAAACAAATAGTCAAAGGTAACTAAAAAAGTTAACGGTGACAATAATTTTGGAACGGAGGGAGTACACAAGAAATTAATGGCCAAGGTACAACTTGGAATACCACCAAGTCAAACCATTCCTTAAAATGCAATGGAGGATATCCCTGCTATTTAGTTCCATTTCTCCTCTTAAGCATATTAGCAACTGTGACATGGTGGATATATGGATAAGTAGACATTTGGGATTGCTTATAAAGCAGACACTTCACTTTGTGGTATTGCATCAAATTTGTATATCGTCAACCTTAATTTCTTGTTAGTGTCTTATGCTATCCAACCTATCTGTTTGATCGATGCAGTCCAATCCTGTTCTTGAGGCATTTGGAAACGCAAAGACAGTCCGGAATAATAATTCGAGGTAACAAGCTCAATAACACAGCGATCCTAGGTTTTCCATTCATTTCAGGAATCGGTTTTTGATAATTAGACACAACATTTTATTTTCCTTCTCTTTGGTTATGCAGTCGTTTTGGCAAATTTGTTGAGATTCAGTTTGATCAAAATGGTAAAATCTCAGGAGCTGCCATAAGGACTTACCTCCTCGAAAGGTCACGTGTTTGTCAAATATCTGATCCAGAAAGAAACTATCACTGCTTTTACATGCTATGTGCTGCACCACAAGAGGTAACAATGTCAAAAATAAAAATCATTTTAACTTAGTTTCTACAACTAAATATCTGCCCAGTGACTATGTTCCAAGCTTCTACATGTTGTTAGGGGGGCTTTTACGATGCAGATATGGTATTACTCTGTGAGAAGGAATCAATTTAGGGTACCTTCATGGCTAATACAGTGTGGAACTGTTACTTCAGATAAATTGTTAGATTAGCAATCTATTGGGCCTATTATGTGCACCGGCCATCCTTGGCCCGTGCGCCCGGCCAACCATTAGGGTTGTGCCGCCATGCCTGTGAGCGTGATCACGCACCCACGTTGACCTAAGTCCGTGGCTATATATGTGTACCCTTTGTATATCTCATATCAATACAATACAATGCGTGATTATCTCCGCTAACATGGTATCACGAGACTTCTTTGGTCCTGTTACCCTTCGTTTTCGCTAAACTCCCAAATCCTAGCCGCCACTCATGGCCAACGACGGCTCCGTCGCCACGGCCAAGGCCGCCCCCTCCACCAGCACTGGCTCCTCCCCCTTGGCTGTCCTTGATGCTGTGGCTGCTGCCTCAGCCGCCGCCAAGAGACGTGAGGAAGATGAAGTTGCAGCAAGGCTGTTGGAGGATGCTGCCGCCGATGCCAAGGCTGCCAACAACGCCCGCAGCGCCGATCTTCAGAAGGACGCTGACATCCTCAAGAAGGCTGCCGCGAAACAGGATCGCATCCGTGCCGCCGCCGAAGCCCTCTAGAAGGAGCACGAAGCTGCTGCCACCCTCATGCGCGCCCGGTTCCAACCCCCGCCATGCGACGACGACGACACCGACGCGGCCTCCGACGACTACGAGGCCGCCACGATCGCCCACCTCCACGTACAAGCTGCCAGCGTCCAAAACATCAGGGCTCTCGTTCCCATCTCCCTCGACATGCAGTCTGCCAACTACTCCAAGTGGCGCGACTATGTCCTCCTCACCCTCGGCCGCTACTCCCTCACCGACCACGTCCTCCGCGACGCCTCCTATCCTATCGATCCCGCATGGGTCCGCATGGAGTGCGTGGTCCTCTCCTGGCTCTACAACTGCATCTCCCCCGAGCTCATGGAGACCTTGCACGAGCGCGGCGGCGTCACCGTGCGGGCCGCATGGATCGGACTCGAGCAACAGTTCCTCGGCAACCGCGAGACTCGTGCGCATCATCTCGACGCCGAGTTCTGCAACTACGTGCAAGGCACCCTCTCCACCGACGACTATTGCCGGAAGATGAAAGCTATGGCCGACGCCCTCGGTGATCTCGGTGAGCCCGCACATGACCACACTTTGGTTCGAAACATTCTCTGTGGTCTTAATGAACAGTTCCAATTCATGGCCGCCATCATCACACGCACAAAGCCGTTCCCGCTCTACAAAGATGTGAAGAACGACCTGCACCTCGCCGAGATGAGCATGCCCACTGCTGCCCCCCCCCCCCCCCCCCCCCGCCGGCCCTTGGCGCCACCACCAACCAACCAAGGGCGGGACCTCCCGTTCCCCCCAGCTCCGCGCCGCGCCCCCTTGCATCGAGCTTCGACGCACCCCAGCCACAGTCACCTCTGGCGGCCCTAGTGGTGGTGGCTCTGGCGGCAGTGGTAGCGGCAGCGGTGGCGGGGGTCGTCGCCGGCGTCGCGGTGGCCGCAACGGCACCAATACCACCCCATGGCCATGGTTCTACGACCCGTGGACGGGCACTATATAGATGTGACCGGGGTGGCCAACGCCCACGCGTGCCCCGCCCTGGCGCGCCTCAGCAGGCCCTCCTCGTCGGCCCGCCTCAGCTCACCATGCCAGCGCCCTACGGACCGCCGCCTCAGCATGTTTCGGCGCCTTACTTCCTTGGTCTTGCGCCCCCGTCGCCGTTCCAGGTGCCCGTGCCGGTCCTCGTCCCGTAAGCGGCCCTCCAGTCCCCTGGCGTGCCGTCCACACCGCATCCCCGCCCGCTGCCTGGTCACCATGGGACACCTCCAGTTTGGCCAACGCCTTCAGTACCATCTTCCTCACGCCGCCGACCAACGATCAATGGGTGGTCGACTCCGGCACTTCCTCCCACATTACCTCCAACCATGGTAACATCACCTTGGTGCCCTATTCCGCTTTTCCTTCATCTATCGTTGTCGGTAATGGCACAACTCTTCCTATCATTGGTATTGGCTCCACTTCACTTCTAGGTTCCTTTGATCTTAAAAATGTTCTCATTGCTCCTTGCATTATCAAGAACCTCCTTTTTGTTCGCCAATTTACCACTGAAAATTTTGTTTCCATTGAGTTTGACCCTTTCGGCCTCTCTATGAAGGACCTTCGCACTAGGGCGCTCCTCCTCCGCTGTCCCGGGCCCCTCTATACTCTGCAGCTGCCGAAGCTCTCCTCCCAGTCATGCGCCCTCCTTGCCGCGTCGATGACCACTTGGCACCGCCATCTCGGCCATCCCGGGAAGGAAGCTCTTGCTAGGCTAGCTCGCAGTTCCGCCATAGCTTGTAATAAACATCCTCGCGATGCTCTCTGTCATGCATGCCAACTTGGCCGCCATTCGTGTTTACCGTTTACTAGCTCCACTTCTAGAGCTCTCAAGGTTTTCGACTTAATACATTGTGACCTTTGGACATCGCCCATCATCAGTGTGTCCGGGTTCAAATACTATTTGGTCGTTCTTGATGATTTTTCTCACTTCCTCTGAATGTTCCCGCTTCGGCTCAAGTCCGAGACTTTTCCCACGCTAGCTAACTTCTTTGCTTATGTGGCCACACAGTTCGGATGCAACATCAAGGCTGTCCAATGTGACAACGGACGCGAGTTTGACAACTCCTTGCGCTGCTTCCTCACTAAGGGCGCCGCTATTCGCATGTCCTGCCCCTACATGTCGTCGAAAACAGCAAGTCCGAGCGGATCATCCGAACCATCAACAATGTTGTGCACACACTGCTCATTCAAGCATCCATGCCACCTGTTTATTGGGCCGACGGTCTCCTTGCCGCCACGCACATCATCAACCGCCTCCCCACAAAGACCCTGCGCATGGTCTCTCCCTGTTTTGCTTTGCACGACACTCATCCGTCCTACGATGATTCGCGCGTCTTCGAGTGCACATGCTACCCCAACCTATCTGCCACAGCGCTGCATAAGCTTGCACCCCGATCCTCTCGCTGCGTCTTCTTGGGTCCCTATCCGTATCACAAGGGCTACCGGTGTCTCGATCTCTCCTCCCACAGAGTCATAATCTCTCGCCATGTCATTTTCGACGAATTATCCTTCCCCTTCTCCGTCTTTCGGCCCTCATCTCCACACGATGAGTTTGATTTTCTAACTAACATTGAGCTTCCACAAGCTCCTGTTCCTCTGTAGGTACCCTGCTGCCGACGACCACCTCGGTCGCGCCCGTTGACTCCCGCTCCATGGCTGCGCCCCTTTGTGCCCCCGGTTCGGTCGAGTGTCCGCTGGCGCCTGTCCCGGTCCTCACGCCGCTTCCCACAACTGCGCCACGCGCGGCCACGGTCTACCCTGCGCCATGCACGACACCGATCATCGTCGAGCCACACGCGGTAGCAGGCCCTTTGATTCCACCTGCGACCCCCGCCTTGGTGCCCTTGACGCGGCATCCAATCGTCCATGTGTACACGTGACGGTCTCGGGCCCGTCCACCGGGCTCCCCATCTTTGGGTGGCCCAACGCCGGCCCGCTCTCCCGCGCCAGCCTTGCCGTCGTTGGCTGCCCCTGCACCGCGACCTCTTCTGCCTGGGGCTGTGCCCGTCGCCCCTGTGGCCAATGCCAACACAGTGGCGACGCATGGCAAGCTCGGGTACCAGCAGCCCCGCCGTGCTCTCCACGCCACGCCCTTGTCGCCGATCTCGAAGACCTACCGTAGCGCGCTTGCCAACCCCAATTGGCGCCGCGCTATGGAGGAAGAGTTTGCCGCCTTGCAGTGCAACAACACTTGAGAGCTTGCTCCTCGTCCGCGCAACGACAACATTGTCACCGGGAAGTGGATCTTCAAGCACAAGTTTCACTCGGATGGCTCGCTGGACCGTTATAAGGCACGCCGGGTCCTTCGTGGCTTCACTCAGCGGCCTGGAGTTGATTACGACGAGACATTCAGTCCCGTCGTCAAGTCTGCCACTGTTCGCACAGTGCTCACTCTCACTCTCCCCTAGAATTGTGAAGAATGCGTTCCTTCACGGGACGTTATCTATAGTGTTCTGTTCTTAGCCCACAGATTTTGTTGATAGCTCATTCCCGGATCATGTTTGTCGCCTCAACAAGTCTCTCTACGGACTCAAGCAAGCTCCTCGCGCCTGGTATAGCTGGTTTGCCATCCACTTGCTTTCCTTGGGATTTGTTGAAGCCAAATTTGATACTTCACTGTTCATCTACCATCGCTGCGCCGATACTATTTATTTGCTTCTCTATGTGGATGACATTGTGCTAACGGCATCCACAATGCCCCTCCTGCGTCGTGTCATTGGTGCTCTACAGCAGGAGTTCTCTATGAAGGATCTTGGTGAGATTCATCATTTTCTGGGCATGTCAGCGCACCCACACCGAGATGGTTCTCTCTCAGCATCAGTACATTCTGGATGTCATGGAGCGCAGTGGGATGATGGACTGCAAACCCTGCACTACACCTGTGGACACTTGCGCCAAGGTCCTGTCGCTGACGCCATTGCCTATCGCAGCCAAGTCGGTGCCCTTCAGTACTTGACCTTCACACTGTTATGAATAGCACTTGTATTCATAATGAGAGCACTAGGCCCAAATATATATATATACAGGTGTGGATAAATATGCATAAACCCCTTATACAATGGGAAAACTACAAGAATACATACACTACACACACGACCCGACATCTCATATGCCGTTCAGCAGGTGTGCCTCCATATGCACGACCCCCGGGAACTTCACCTTGTCGCCGCCAAGAGGATTCTACGCTATCTTCATGGAACACTTGGGCATGGTCTGGTTATTCCCCTCACCACGCCGTTTGAGCTCGTGGTCTACACTGATGCGGACTGGGCGGGCTGCCCTGACACTTGACGTTCCACCTCCGGATACGCGGTCTTTCTCGGTGCCAGCTTCGTCTCTTGGTCCTCCAAGCATCAACACACGGTCTCCGTGGCCAGCAGCGTCGCTGAAGCTTGTTGGCTCCGACAGCTACTTCTAAAGCTCCGTCGACCCCTGACTTGCGCCACGGTTGTCTACTGCGACAATGTCAGCGCCGTCTACCTCTCCACCAACCCCGTTCAACATCAACGAACCAAGCATGTTGAGATTGGCCTTCACTTTGTTCGAGAGCGTGTGGCTCTTGGTGATGTCCGTGTTCTACACGTTCCGACAACCTCTCAGTTTGCCGACGTCTTCACCAAGGGTTTGCCAACTTCAGTATTCTCGGAGTTTTGATCCAGCCTCAATGTTTGTGCGCCGACCGTCCTTGGCCCGTGCGCCCGACCAACCTTTAGGGTTGTACCGCCACGCCTGCGAGCGTGATCACGCACCCACGTTGATCTACGTCTGTGGCTTTATATGTGTACCCTCTGTGTGTCTCATATCAATACAATACATTGCGTTATTATCTCCGCTAACATAAATGAAACTCATATCTATGGACAAGCTTTTTAAATGAAAACTTTAAATCATATATAATGCCATTTTAAAATGTTGGCCCAAGATTTGTTTAGCATGCTGCTTCTGGATGAGCCATATTTTCACAAAAAATGCTAAGTCTAAAATACTTATTTGCTGTTGTAAGATCTCAAGCATGCCATGTTTTTCATGTTTATTTGCTTCCTGCTACATGACTATTGTCAGTTGTGCTTTATCAAAACCTTTTGCTTTTTTGATCTCCACCTATCTATTTGTGATGACTATCTGCAACTTTTGAGCCATGTCTGAATTATTGGTGTGTCAGGATCGTGAGAGATATAAATTGGGAGATGCCGCATCATTTCACTATCTTAATCAGTCTAATTGCATTAAGCTTGATGGAATGGACGACTCTTTGGAGTATATCACAACTAGGAGAGCAATGGACATTGTGGGCATCAGTTCTAATGAGCAGGTAATTTGAATTGTATTATGGAAACTAAATTAGTTCATCCAAAAGATAGCATCGTTTTTAGAACTTCTGTGGCATTCCATGCAGGATGCAATATTCAGAGTAGTAGCTGCTATTCTTCATTTGGGCAATGTGGAATTTTCTGAAGGGAGCGAAGCAGATTCTTCAGTGCCCAAAGATGACAAATCTCAGTTCCATCTTAAGACAGCCGCTGAGCTTTTCATGTAATATAGTCCTCTCTTGTGTTCTGTCCTAAATATTGGTTATGTAACTTCGCCGTGACATGCATTCGGCGATATTGTGTAGGTGTGATGAAAAGGGTCTCGAGGAATCTTTGTGTAAGCGAGTTATGGTGACGCGTGGTGAAAGTATTGTGAGAAATTTAGATCCACGAGCAGCAGCTCTTAGTAGAGATGCATTGGCCAGAATTGTTTATTCTCGTTTGTTTGATTGGTAAGTTCTCAAACTTTAGTCTGTGTCATGGTACTTCCATAACATAAAAAGTAAAGTTTACTATTCTTATGTTTTTTTCTCAGGCTTGTGACCAAGATCAATACCTCAATAGGGCAAGATCTAAATTCAAAGCTTTTGATTGGTGTGCTTGATATATATGGTTTTGAAAGTTTCAAGACAAACAGGTGCTTAACTGGTATGCCTTTGCATTTAGTCTTGTTTTTACCTGCATCAATATTTTTATATGAAGTGCTAGAGAACCACAGTGGCACGGTGTTTTTTTCCTTGAATTGAATATGTCGGTGTATCAGCCGCTACATATTCAACTACATTTGCGGAATTTTATTAGGATCACTTTTTTCTTTGCAAATCCCAAGTCTTGCAGACTTGGTTCAAAATAGCAGGTGGACAGAATAGGCAAAAAAAGAGATCATAACACATAGGAGAGTCGAAAATGAAGTTTTGTTGAAGTTCTGCTGCAGACCATATGTTATAACAGCCATAGCAGGCTGTAGATGGCTGCTACCATACCATGACCATATCGAGTGCAAGTGTGCAACACATGGTCATTGTGAGTGGACTAGTGGCCACTATATTTGGGGGCCATATCATACAAGCATGTTACTTAATGGTGATATTCATGTTCCTAGAAAACATAACCAACCATACTCTACTATGACTACAAATCTTGATTTTGTATTAGCATATAATAGGAACTGTTTGGGAAAATAATTTCTTGTATTTCTCAAACTCTAGACGGGTGGATAAATAAATAGGTTACATGGGCTCTAGATGGGCCACAACTATGGGCCAGATATATACACTAACATCCCCTCGTAGTCGAAACTACTGGCGTAGCGGAGTTTCAAGACTGGACAAGAAAAGCCTACACACCCTCCCGCAGTCACAACTAGCCACTGATGACGTTGAGACTAGATCGAAACTCCAAGAATGTCAAGGAGGGGAGATCCTTGGTGAAAATGTCGGCGAACTGGGAGGTGGTCGGGACATGGAGCACTCGAACATGGCCGATAGCGACCCGATCACGAACGAAGTGAAGATCTATCTTCACATGCTTTGTCCGCTGATGCTGAACTGGGTTGGTGGAGAGGTAGACGGCGCTGACGTTGTTGCAGTAGACGAGCGTGCTCTTGGTGAGCAGGCTGTGAAGCTCTGCCAAGAGCTGCCGTAGCCAGGACGCCTTAGCCACGCTGTTGGCAACCGCCCGGTACTCAGCCTCGGCAATAGAGCGGGAGACCATCGGCTGTTGCTTGGATGACCAGGAGACCAGGTTGTCGCCGAGGAAGACGGCGTAGCTGGAAGTCGACTGACGAGTGTCAGGACACCCGCCCAGTCAGCATCGATGTAGACGACGAGCTCGGTGGAGGGAGCCCGATGAAGAAGCAGGCTATAGTCAACAATATCTCAAACGTAGCGCAGCAGATGCTTCAGAGTAGCGAGATGTGACTCTCGAGGATCATGCATATGAAAGCAGATCTGCTGGAAGGCATATGTGATGTCCGGCCTAGTGAAGGTGAGGTACTGTAGAGTCCCAGCAAGGCTGCGGTAAGCAGTCGGGTCAGCAACTGGAGCACCCACGCCCGTAGAGAGCTTCCCCTAAGTGTCGACTGGAGTTGAGCAGGGCTTGCAGTCAGTCATTCCTGCCCGCTCCAGTATATCAAGAGCATACTGTCGCTGGTGAAGAAAGAGGTCAGAGGGACGGGGCTCCACAGTGACGCCCAGGAAGTGGTGGAGCACACCCAGGTCCTTCATGGCAAACTCACGCTGTAGTGACTGAATGATACTCTACAGGAAGGCCTGACTGGAAGCGGTGAGGATGATGTCGTCGACATAGAGCAGGAGGTACGTAGCCTCAGAGCTCCGGCGGTAGACAAACAGAGAAGTGTCAGACTTGCACTCAGTGAAGCCCAACGAGGCCAAGAATGTGGCAAACCGGGAGTACCACGCCCGAGGAGCCTGCTTTAGGCCATAGAGGAACTTGTTGAGGCGGCAGACCAGATCCAGATGACTGGAATCCACAAACCCCGTTGGCTAACTGCAGTAGACTGTCTCTGTCAGAGTGCCATGGAGAAATACATTCTTCACATCAAGCTGGTGCACAGGCCAGGAGTGAGAGAGAGCCAGTGAGAGAACCGTGCCTACTGTGGTCGGCTTCACCACCGGACTGAAAGTCTCATCGTAGTCCACTCCAGACCGCTGAGTGAAGCCTCGAAGAACCCAGCGAGTCTTGTAGCGTTCCAGAGACCCGTCGGCCCGACGCTTATGCGTTCAGATCCACTTGCCGGTAACCACATTGCAACCAGACGGACGCTGCACGAGGTCCCACGTCTGGTTGGCAAGAAGAGCTGCGTACTCCTCCTCCATGGCCGGACGACAGTGAGGATCCTCTAGGGCGTCACGGACGAAGGAGGGCACAGGAGAGACCCCCGGCTCCCCCTCGAGGGTAGAGAGGGCCGCAGACCTGAGGACGCCCACCGCACGCCGTGTCAACATGGGATGAGTATGTCCAGGATCTCGATGGATGACAGGCGGATGGTACACCTCTTGATCGAGGCGAGAGAGCCCGAGAGCGGACTGTCGGCTCAGGCAAAGACAGTGACGACGGTGCCACCACCGGCTCTGGCACTGGCGCCGCACGACGCCTGTAGACCTACACTGGCTCGGCGTAGTGTGCAATGAAGCCCGAAAGCTCGCGTGGTGCAGGAAGGGGTAACGGTGCCGCGCGTGGCGTCGGCGGAGACTCCGGGGCCGCGCGTGGTGCGATAGTGGACTCCGGGGCCGCGCGTGGCGCAACGGAGATCACCGGAGAACCTGCTGCAAAGGAGTAAACAGAAGCAGAGGGCTGAACCACCAGGTCAGTCGGAAAAACGGACTCGAGGTCAGGATCAGGAGAGGGTGTAGTGGAGGTGGAGTACGAAAAATCCGACTCGTCAAACACGACGTGCCGGGAGATGAGGACTCGGCGGGAAGGTGAGATCGAAGCAGCGATACCCCATGTGGTCAGGGGAGTAGCCACACACCGAGTCGATCGAGGCGCCAACTTGTGTAGAGTACTGGCGGAGGTATTAGGGTAGCAGGCGCACATGAAGAAACGAAGGTGATCATACTGAGGTGGGGTGTGGAAAAGGGCATGGTGAGGAGTGGGAGTAGGCGAGGCCGTGGAAGGAAGGCGGTTGAGAAGGTATGTAGCTGTGTGAAGTCTCTTGACCTAGAAGCGGGCAGGAAGGGAGGCCTGGAGGAGAAGGGTGCGCACGACATCATTCGTGGTGTGAATCATTCGCTCACCCTTGCCGTTCTAAGACGAGGTATATGGGCACAACATATGTAGGTGAACACCGCGAGAGAGGAAGAAGTCACGGGAGGCGAGATTGTCGAACTCATGGTCGTTGTCACACTGGACGACCTTGATGGTGAGGCCGAATTGAGTGGAAACCCAGGCGAAGAAATGAAGGAGGGCGGAGAAGGTGTCAGACTTGGCACGCAGTGGAAAAGTCCAAGAGTAATGAGAGAAATCATCCACAATCACCAAGTAATACTTATAGCCAGACATACTGATGACAATTGAAGTCCACAAATCACAGTGAATAAGATCAAAGGCATGACTCGCATGTGAAGAACAAGAAGAAAAAGAAAGTCCAACATGACGACCTAACTGACACGCATGACAAAAATGCTCATCAGGAGCACTAGTATAATAAAGATCTGCACTACGACTGAGAAGGACCAAAACGTCACGGCTGGGATGCCCAAGCCGGCGGTGGCAAGTCGTGGAAGACGGGGTGGTCGTAAAAGTCGATGAAGGACGCGACGATGAAGAAGCGGAAGCAGGAATGCGAAGGGTGTAAAGGGCCCCGCGCTGTCACATCGGAGGAGCGGACGCCGGGAAGCCGAATCCTTCACAGTAAGACCAGAAGAGTCAAATTTAACAGAACAGGAATTATCAGTAGTAAATTGGCGAATGGAAAGAAGGTTGTGAACCATCTGAGGGGCAACTAGAATATTTGGAAGACGAAAAGAACCAGAAGCCGAGCCCACAGAGGTGACAGGAAGACAAGTGCCATTGCCAACCATGATGGAGGCAGGACACGAGGGAGGGGGGTGAACGGAGGATAGAATACCAGCATCAGGCGTGGTGTGGTACAAGGCGCTCGAGTCAGTGATCCACTCTATGTTGATCGGCGGGATCAACCCCATGGTGCAGAAAGACTGAGCCAGTGCTACCTGGTCCCCTCCCCCCCCCCCTCCCCCAGCCAGGTCGGAGGTTTGCTGGGCGACGCAGGTGGAATCTAGCCCCCAGGCCAGGACGGAGGTTGACTGGGCGAGGCAGGCGGAGCCCAGGCCGCCTGGCCCGAGGGAGCAGTGCCCGCGAACATGGGCGTAGGTTGGTGTTGAGAACGAGACCCTACCCCCCCCCCCCCCCCCCCCATGCCCGCGGCTGGAATGGCCACATCGAGATGCGCCTGGCCCATGGGTTGTTGAAGGATGGCCACTGCGCACCATCGAGGATTGGGGACGAGGTCGGAGGAGCCGGCGGAGGAGGACCACCCTGACGGCCCACCAGAGCCACCGCCACGGCCCCCGCGGCGAAGACGCCTGCCACGACTGCCTCCGCCCCGGAGGGCCCGGGTGTTGTAGCGCCGAGGAGGGAGGTGGCTGGTGGGGCAGTGGAGATCGGTGGGGCAGCCATGAGCGCGATGGAGGTGCCGGAGGAGGGCGGTCCTAGCGTGAGCCTGCGGGTGATCTCATCCAGGACGAGGTCATCCCGGACCTCCAGGAAGGAGGGGCAGGGCCGCTGACGGGGGATCCATGTCCGTAGGAGGTCGAAGTTGCTGTTGAGACCCTGCAGGACATGGAGGACCATGATCCGGTCGCTCATCGAGCAGCCGAGGTCGTGGAGGGCATCGACCATGCCCTTCATCCTCCTGCAGTACTCGTCGACTGAGAAGTCGCCCTGCTGGAATGTGCGGAACGACGCGTCGGCCTCGAGCGCGCGGGCCTCGGCGTTGCCAAGAAACTGGCCCTCGAGAGCCAGCCAGGCCTAGTGCGCGGTGTCGCCGTAGGACCGGACGATGTCCTGGAGATCCAGGGAGAGGGTCCCAAAGATCTAAGACAGGACGACGCTGTCGAGGCGCAGCTAGAGTGCGTCCCGCGTCGGAGCAGGTGTCTCGGCGAGGATGTGGTCGTCGAGGGCGTAGCTACGAAGGCGAGGAGGACCTGATCGCGCCAGCGTCCGTAAGAGGAGGCAGGGTCGAGGACGACGGAGAACAGGGCTCGGATGTTCTGGACCCTGGCGGCCTGGAGGTGGAGCTGAGCGACCATCGGATCAGTCATGTCGTGCCGGGGGCCAGATCCCTCAGGCAAAGTCGGGAGGGACGAGGACGCGGTGGTGTCGGTGAAGGGGACGACCGGCTGCTGAGCGGCGGCGATGTCGAGGTAGTACTGCGCCTCAGCAGCCCGGCGAGCGAGGGCATCCGCCGTGGTGAGCTCACGCTCCCAAGTGAGGGCAGCCGTGCGGACGAGCTCCAGAGCCGCTGCGGCGTCGGTCTGGGCTGCGTGAAGGGCAGCGGCCAGGGCGGTGTCGGACAATGCGGTGCCATCGGTGAGGAACGGTCGTCCCATTGCGGGTAGCAGCGACGGGGGCATGCCCACGCCAGTGTAGGGCACTGGGGGCAGTCCACTGGCGGTGATGAGGGTGGTCCCTCGAAGTGCATGCGAGGAGGCGGCGGCGGCAGCTCCCGGGGGTGCCGGCGCGCTGGTGGCGGCGGCTACAGGACCTTGGGGCGCCAGCATGCCCGCGGCGGCAGCGGCAGCTCCCAGGGGCGCCAGCCCGCCCGTGGCGGCGGCCCGGGGCAGCGCGCGCGCGGCGGCCGGGGGCAGCGCGCGCGCGGCGGCTGCGGCTTCCGCAGCGTTGTTAGCGACGACGGCAGGGGGCGGATCCGGGCCGGCGACGGCGGGCAGATCTGGGCCGGCGGCGGTTGGATCCGTGGCGGCGGCGGCGGCAACGACAGCCCACGCACGAGACGGGTCGGTGGCGGCGGTCGCGGCGGTCGGCGCGGGCCCGCAGGGAGAAGAGGAGGGTAGGGGAGGGAAGGTGGAGAGGGGAGAGGTGGCCGGCGGCCATGACGGTGGCAACGACGACTGGAGGTGGGTGGCGGCGGGTTAGGGAGAGAGAAGGAGAGGGGAGAGGAAACCCTAATCTGATACGATGTTTGGGAAAATAATTTTTTGTATTTCTCAAACCTAGAAGGGCGGATAAATATACAGGTTACATGGGCCTCTAGATGGGCCACAACAATGGGCTAGATATATACACTAACAGGAATCTTTTTGCTTTCTCCGTATCTTTTAGGTTTATTTGGGTTTTTTGGCCTTATAATTCTATTTGAAATAGATTTACTATGATTCATGAACCATATTTTTATTTTTTGAGAATTGTTGAGTTCAATATGGTCTAGCAAATCTGCAATTGAGATTTATGAACCAGAATACCTTCATTTTTGTTACTTCACCAGGTACACTGCCTTCGTAGCATTTTTATCGAGCAGAAAAATTGGCTTATTACCCCATAAATTTGAAACGTGTTCCTCAATCATGAGAAATAATATAAAATTGGCTTTTACATTTGCTTGAGCTGTTACCTATTAGTTCCTTAAAGGTTTTATATCCACCTAACTATTCTGTATAGCATGATTTTATCAGCTAATCTGTTGACAATAAATGTTACATGTTGCTATGCCTCAGTTTTGAGCAGTTTTGTATCAACTTGACTAATGAGAAGCTCCAACAACACTTTAATCAGGTTAGGAAATGGAAATACCATTTCATTATAATGTTCTACATTTGTCCTTTAAATTTTGGTTTTGCATTGAATATTTATTTATATTTGTTCCATGAGCAGCACGTGTTTAAGATGGAACAAGAAGAATATACAAAGGAAGAAATTGATTGGAGTTACATACAGTTTGTGGACAACCAAGAAATTCTTGATCTTATTGAGAAGGTTAATTGTAACTTCCATATCAATGCCTGTGTTATTAGCTATAGTTTGTTTTTTTTGCCCTGGGAACCGGGCTTCGCCCGAGTGGTCAGCGCCGCTTAGAGAGGAGTGCACGTGCGCCCCGCGCAGCTTCGAGTCCCCCCCCCCCCCCCCCCCCCCCCAAAAAAAATCCCCCTTGCTGTGCTCGCTGCTGTGTGGCCTAGACGCGCCGTGCTGTGCCCGGATTACGGCCTTTCCGGCCCGCTGGCGCCGGCTACGTCAGCCCATAGTGGTTTGGCCTTGGCTGTTGCAGGTATGGGCCAGGGTTTTCTTGACTGGGGATTGTACGGTCTCCTTCTTCATTGAATGTCGTGGGGGTGGTTCTTCCCCCACCGGTCAGTTTTTCTTTTTTTTTTTTTGCCTGGCACACAATAGCTGAATAGCCTGATTCCATAAACATCTCCTTTCATCTGCATTAAGCCAATTATTAGCTTCTTTTGTTTACTTTTACTGTCACACTTTTTTTCTCGAACATGCAAGAGAGCTGCGTCTCATTATATTAAGAAGAAAAAGGGATCCAAGAACCCTTACAACACACCCCACATACTAAAAAAAAGGAAAGGATTACATTCGCGCCTGTAAATAAGAGAGCACGACCAAAAGAAAAGAAAATTAAACCCCACCATGCAGGGCAGATAGGAATGAAATTCCTTTAACCCCAGCCAACTCCCAAAGTTTCTTCTCTTCTCCAGCTTGGGCTAAAGCCGTGGCCAGGTTAGGGGAGACATCATCAAAAACGCATCTGTTTCTATGATTCCAGATGATCCATGCTCCGAGAATGATTAGTGAGTTGATGCCTTGGCGTATTAAACCTTCAACTGCACAGCTTGCCGTTTTCCACCATGATTCGAAGGAAGTGACGTCTGGTTGAGGACAGAGATGTTGTAGGCCGACCTGCTGCAGTAAGTAGAACCAGAATTGACGTGCAAAGACGCAGGAACAGAGAAGGTGGTCAATAGATTCAGCCTCATGATCGCATAGCAAGCAACATTCTGAGTGCTCCAAGCCTCTGTGCGCCAGACGGTCAGCTGTCCAGCATTTGTCGTGTTCCACCAGCCATATAAAAAGACGACATTTGGGAGGGGCCCAAGTCCTCCACACTCGTACATAAGGATCAAACTGAATAGCACCCGTGAAAAGCACCTGTTACGCTTCCTTAGCTGAATATTTGCCACTGTTTGCAAACCGCCAAATGTGTGAATCTTGGACTCCTGACTGCAGCTAGAATGTGTTGAGAATATCCCATAGATAAAGGTATTCAATAATTACTCCCACTGTGAGTGCACCTTGGATGTCAGCTATCCAAGACCTACTCATGAGAGCCTCTTGTACAGTTCGCAATTTTATTCCTCTCTTTGGGATGGTAGCATATAGATGTGAAGCCACATCAGCAATCTTCTGTCCATGTAGCCAGCAATCTTCCCAAAATAAGGTGTTTGCCCCATCTCCAATTTCTGTCTGCATCGCAATAGAGAAAAAAACTCAAACCTTATCAGGGACTTGTATGGGTAGAGTTGCCCACGGTCGACCTGGTTCAGTTTTCTCCAGCCACAACCATCGCATGCGAAGCGCTAAAGATAACTCCTTGAGGCTAGAAATTCCCAGTCCTCCCAGCTCCAAGGGGCGGCAGACTGTTCCCCATGCTACCAGGCAATGGCCTCCTTTGGCCTCCTTCCGACCTCTCCAGAAAAAACCCCGCCGTATTTTATCAATTGCCTTCAATGCCCATGCTGGCAGATCAATGGCCATGACAAGGTAAATTAGCATACCTGTTAGGACAAATTGCACTTGAACTTTTCTGCCAGCTTTTGTCATCAAATCAGCTTTCCAACCCGGTAACTGGTCTGCAATTCTATCAAGTACTGGCTGAACCTGAGATCTTGTGAAGCCTAGTATTGACTATCGACTTATCTGCTGCTAACAATCTAGGTGGATTTCATGATCATTTAGAAGATGTAATGATTCATTTTGATTATGATTAGCCATTTTATAAAATCTCATTTTTTTTATGTTTGATTTTTCTTGCAATGCAGAAACCAGGGGGTATAATTGCTCTTCTAGACGAGACTTGGTATGCACAAATAAATTGTCAACATTCATGGTCACAGTACTGTACATTCTAACTTACTTTGTACTTCAGCATGTTACGGAACTCCACCCATGAAGTATTTGCTGAAAAGCTGTACCAAAAATTTAAGGGCAACCCACACTTCAGTAGGCCAAAATTTTCCCGATCTGATTTCACTATTCATCACTATGCGGGAAATGTAAGTACCTTATCTCTTATATCTTCCTTACAGTCATTTGAAAGAATAATTACTGTACATATTTTGCTTGCTACTGTTGATACACTTTTATTCATTAATAAATCATAAAAGTGGTAAATTTGGTTTTATATATAATATTGTATGGTAGGATACCAAAAGCAACTTATTTCAAGCTGAGTGAGGTGAAACTTATATCCAGCTAAAATGCCATGTGATGCTGTGTAAATTGCAATCCAAGCATCAACCTTGTATCATGTTGAGAATGATTCGTTTTTTTTGCTCTTTTTGGGTGTTTTTTTTTCTTGCTCTTTCTAGGCATATTTTCTTTTCTTGGTTTTGGATTTCCGTTCTTGTGTTTGTACACGAATATCTCCCCCTAGTTAATACTATGACACCATTCTCCTGCAAATCAGGTAACAGTGGTCAGTTTATTAGGTATTCTCGTGCTATCATATATATTTTTTTGGCAGTTGAGATACATACCACATGATACACACTTAGTAATCTCCATTTGTTTTCCTTTCAGGTTACATATCAAACAGATCAATTCTTGGATAAGAACATAGATTATGCTGTTAATGAGCATCAAGTCTTGTTATATGCTTCTAGATGTTCATTTGTTTCGGGTCTTTTTCCACCTTCTGAAGAATCAACAAAATCAACAAAGTTCACATCGATAGGTTCAAGCTTTAAGGTAAAAGGGTATGCACTTGTGAGAAATAACTTTAATGACCTTTTCTTTAGGGTTTTAAAGCTTATTTTGCAACATTACAGCTACAACTACAATCTTTGTTGGAAACTCTGAGTGCAACAGAGCCACATTACATCCGCTGCATAAAGCCAAATAATCTTCTTAAGCCAGCAATTTTTGAGAATAGCAATATTCTTCAGCAACTTCGGTGCGGGGTAAGATATTGTTGTTATATTACAGGAATTGCATATTTTGATTGCTACTCGTGCAAGATACATCAAGCCATTCTTTTGAGGGTCTAAGTGCTGAAATAGATTGCCAACATTTTTTTTTTCTAAACAGCTCAAAGAGCGCACGTGTAGTGCTCATCCATCCACCCCTCACCAAACTTCGACACCCTAGGGCATGCTTGCTTCCCATAGTAGCAGCCTTTGCTCATGCCTATTTGCGACCAATCTGCCAAATGAGACAACCAATAACAGGAATGACCCCGAACCTTGATTTTGGCTGACGAGGAGCGCGGCCTGTGGACGTTAGCAGGGCTTATCCCTCTTGACTGCCCCTCCCCTGGGTGATTAGCGTAGTCTCTATAGGGTTGTCTCTTGTTAGTACATGACGTGAATGTAAACTAAAAGCTTTCAGGGTGTGTGTGGCATGTGTTGCAACGAGTTCTTATCCCATTTTCTTGTTAATTTAGTGAAGCGCTGTTCTCCTGTGTTTTTGAGAAAAAACAATCAGAAAAAATGCGACTAGTTATGTAAAACTTCCTTATGGGAGCGATTTTTCAGGCTGGGGCTGGGGTGAAAAGGGCCACTTGCTGGTTCCCTGGTCGTGCTCACGACTACACGAGATGCACTCACCCCTATCTGGTTGAGCTCTCTATCATAGACAATACCATGGGGCGATCCTTTCCCATACCGGCCAGTTTTATTTTTTATGATATGCAGTTTTGAAAGAATTAATACAGTGATCTAAATCTGTATATTATCTAACCATGTGAATAGGGAGTATTGGAGGCAATAAGAATAAGCTGTTTGGGATATCCTACGAGGCGAAAATTTGATGAATTTGTTGACCGGTTTGGTGTTTTACTACCTGAAGTTCTTGGTGAAAGGTAAATCTAGGATGTCTTGATGTTGGATTTTTCATTATGCATTACTGTTGGTCCGGCAATTCATATGAACCATTTCATTGGCAGTTATGATGAAGTAACTGCTACGGAGATGCTTCTGGAGAAGGCTAATCTCACAGGGTATCAGGTAATCTCTAGTTGCTGAAACAGTTTTAATTACATGAAATTTGAACAATGCACTGATTGTTTGATACCATGAAATATTGTCAGTTCCTTTCGAAAATCTTGAAAGAGTATAGCACAGGACAATCTTGTATATATGTTGTTGATAGATCATGAAAAATAATGAGTACTAATTGCAATTATTTCACCCCATCTTGTATATATGTTGTTGATAGATCATGAAAAATAATGAGTACTAATTGCAATTATTTCACCCCATCTAGACGAGTCATTTTATCTCAGGTTTTAACTTTGATATGCTAGTTTTCATTACTCTTGCCTATCTCGAAGTCTAATGGTCAATCTACAGATAGGAAAAACAAAAGTATTTCTTCGTGCTGGTCAAATGGCTGAGTTAGATGCTCTGAGGACTGAGATCCTGGGCCGTTCTGCAAGCAAAATCCAGAGAAAAGTTCGATCATACCTGGCTCGTAAAAATTTTATTCTGTTGCGAATATCTGCTACTCAGCTTCAGGCTTTGTGCAGAGGTATGTTTTTTTCTACAATAATTCTACTAAATGCATCAATACACATTTTGCTAGTCTCTGATTTCAATGTAGAGATAATGACTGCTTCCTGTGATAATAAATTACTGAAGGGCAACTTGCAAGATATTATTATGAAGATCTCCGCAGGAAGGCTGCTTCATTGATTATACAAACCTACTATCGTATGCATTTTGCAAGGAAGAACTACAAAGATCTCTGTTTTGTGTCTACTACTATCCAATCTGCTCTACGTAGTATGGCTGCTCGCAAGGAACTCTGTTTCCGTCAGGAAACAAAATCTGCAGTGATTATTCAGGTATGCATTCAATTCACTTTTTGGTTTCTTTTAAAGTTTGGGACCTAGGTCACCTTTCTGTTGGTAAATGTTAGGAGTTAGGACCATACTATTAAGACAGTCAAACTATGATTATTGGCTTAATTTGGTATCCATAAGTTTTGTAACCTCTTAAGCTTCTTAGTGAGACCTGTTGATCTTCGATGAAATACTATCTGAAATACAAGTACTCTTTACATCATATTCTTAAGACTTCCACACTTGTTCATTTTGAGCACCTATATTTCTTCGAAACCCTATCCAGTAGTGAGCCTATCTATCAATCGAAAGTCAGTTTCCATTTCTCCATTTCTTACAAATTACTCTTGAAGGGCTCATATAGTACGATAGTTTAACCTACCTTAATGATTGTCTCCTACAGAGTTATTGGCTCAGTTATTTAGCATGTTCTCAGTATGTGAATTTGAAGAAGGCAGTGATCACAACCCAGTGTGCTTGGAGAGGAAGGTTAGCCAGAAAAGAACTTCGTAAACTTAAAATGGTAAGGAGCATTGGTATAAATGGTCTTACAATTTCTTTTTTGTTCTCGCATTAGTTCTTTTTACTATTTAATAGCCGCGGTTACTAGACCTGTAAATCAGATTGTACACTATATTGGTAAGAATTGGTGGTGTAGATATGATGTACCAATAGACTAACCATGGGCAACGGCCAAGTCTTCTTTTTTTAATAACAAAATAGTAGAGAGGATCCTATTATGCTTTATTAAAATAATTAAAACAACAATGCTGTAAAAAGGAAAAAATGAACTAAAAATCTGTACAGCAGAGAATGGCAATAAACGCCAGCAGGATATAACCAAGTCTTCTATATTATATGTATATATGCATGTAAAGCTGCCTTCACATACATGGTGGATCGTCAGAATGGGGTTTGAGGAGATGGAAGCAATGATGTGCTTGTTGAAACAACATCTATGAGCAATGTTTGCTGAAATAAATCCATGTATAACGGGAGTTGTCATCAATGAAAATGACTAGTACTTTCGACCGACCTTTAAAGCCAAGTTTTGTGTAATACATCTATTATCTTAACATGACCGATGAAAAGAAAATGCGTGCTACCTTAAAATGTTTGGCTGAAATCCTGTATCACCATAGTGACTATCTGCATCTCTGGGACATTCTGCTTAACTTGGAGCTGCAGCAGGAAGTCAATGATACCCACATCTGGGGGTTATCTTCAAGTGGTGTTTATTCCGCAAAGTTGGCATATGAAAGCTTGTTCCTGGGGTCAGTTCTCTTTGAGCCATACAAACTGATCAGAGGACTTGGGCACCTCCCAAGTGTCGTTTCTTCATGTGGCTGGTGGCGCATAAAAGGTGTTGGACAGCTGATCGTTTAGCAAGACGAGGTTTGGATGATCTAGAGAAGTGCTTGCTTTGTGATCAGGGAAATGAAACCATTGAGCATATTCTGGTTACTTGTGCCTTCGCGCGACAATTCTGGTTTCACTTCCTACAGCAAGTCGGCCTGCAAGACCTCGCAACCCAACCTGAAGATCATTCCTTTTTCGACTGGTGGAAAATGGCGAGTGAGGCTGCGGGGTGTAACGTCCCGACCCCTAGGGTCTAGGCCCGCTTACACCTGGCAGCTCTCTAGGACCTCAAGACTTCTCTCACAAACCAACACAAGTCTTTTCTGCGCACTTTGTCCTCACTCGTGCGCATCCGAGAAAAACTTACCTGATCGGTCACCCATCCCTTAATTGTTCTAGGCCAAACACGCTTAACCTCAGTGTTCTTTGGAGATGAGCTTCCGAAAAAGAAGTTGCAACTTGTTGTCTGAGTATTCTATCAATCCTATTATGCCTTGCCTAGGATGTCACACGGGGGGCCCTCGCTGCCAGAGGGCTGAATACTCTTATCATTTTGGGTGCCTTGGTTCTCTGGAATCATAGAAATAGGTGTGTTTTTTATGGGACTCCTCCCAGCTTAGCGGCTGCTTTGGTGCAGGCTGGTGAGGAGAGGTGTCTAAGGGAGCTGGCTGGGGCAAAAGGAGTTTCCTTTTTGACAGCCCCACTTCAAGTAGACTAAGTTTGGTTTAGGCCGTTTGTTATTGATAACATGCACGAATGTATCTGGAGGATAGTGTGTGTGTGTGTGGCATGTGGTGTATTGGCTCTAGCCCATCTTTCTTCTTAATATAATGATGCACAACTCTCCTGCGTTTTCAAGAAAAAAAATCCTGTATCAGCAAGCTCACTTTATGGCTATCAGTATATAGTGCTTGTGATGATCTGAAGTCTAATAAACAATACAAGCATATATAAACTAAAATACTAATTGGTTTAGCTACATTGGCCTACTGATTTCATGCTTTTGTCAATTTTGTCTAGGCTGCAAAAGAGACTGGTGCTCTACAAGCTGCCAAGAATAAATTAGAGAAACAAGTTGAGGAGCTAACTTGGCGGCTGCAACTGGAGAAACGCATGAGGGTAAAGTACTTGATCACTATATTTTCTTATGTTGCACTTACATAGAGTTGGTTTAGGATTTGCTAATTGTATACGTCTGAATCCTTCTTTTTCTTTTGTGCGTTTTCTTTTCTCTGTTGATGTTATAGAATCTCCAGCAGAGGTAGATTTGTTTTATAAAACATACCTACCTCATTATATGTACTATCATCAGGAAAAACTATTTTTTTTTTGTCAATTTGTCACAGTTGATGATTGTCATAGCTCTAACCCTTTTCTGTTTTCCTTTCTTTATTTCCTTCTACTTTTTTCCTTGAAGGTAAGTTAGGTATATTGTACCCGTTTAGCTGTTGCCTTCTTTTAATAACAAAATTGATGGTTTTGTAGACAAACAGATTTATTGAGTTTTTTTTTTCTCGAAAATGCAGGAGAGCTGTGCTTTATTATATTAAGAAGAATAGAAGGGCAAGAGCCCGTACAACACACACATTCGCGCCCGCTTCTCAATTATAAACGACCACACAACCAACCTACACTCCACTGTCTACACTCGACACCAGAGCGGACAAGCCGCGTGCTCTAGCCAATGCCCACAGGTGCTTCTCATCATTAGCGGCCGTGCTTGCACCAGCTAGACTTGGGGACGATCCTTCAAACACACACCCATTCCGGTGTGTCCAAATAACCCAAGCCCCCAACGCTACCAGGGATTTGAAACCCTTCTTGTGTGGCTCTTGAACTACCCTCCATGCTTTCACCCACCACGTATCAAAGGCCAGGTCCAGTCGGTTCTGGAGCTACAACTTGTAGTCCAACCTGAGATAGGAGGCAAGCAATCAGGAGGTGGTTGATAGTTTTCCTCTTCTTGATCCCACGAAAAAAAAGCGTTGCCTAGGCGTTGCTTCAGCGCGATTAGGCGCTACGCGCCGGCCTAACGCCTCGCCTTGGGGTGTAGGCGGTGGTTACGCGCTGACGGGCGGTGCGCCTAGGCGAGCAAAGCGGAGCTGAATCACGCGCATCCGTCGTCGAGTCGCGCGCCGCCACCGCCGAATCTCATGTGTCCACCGCCAAATAGCGTGAATCGCGCGCCTCTGCTGCCGAATTGAGTGCCCCCACTATGGATCTTGGAGTCAGTTTAGCGCGCCGGAGAAGAGAGAAGGGGATGGGGTCGGGTGAGGCGGCCAGGATGGCGGCTGTGTGCGGGTTTGGCAGCCAGAATAGGCCTAGTGGGGCGTGGGTCAGTGGGTGGGCTGAATGGGCCACTAAATAGAAGCTCATACTAGCATTTTCTCATTTTTCTTTTCTTTTTCTTCATTTTAATCTCTGATTGATGCACATTTATAAAGGCAAAATTGCTATAGTTGAAAACGCCTAGGCTTCGCCTAGGCACGCCTAAGCTCTACGCGGAGGGTCACCGCCCGCCTAGCACCTAGCGCCTAATTTTTCATGGTCTTGATCACATGAGACACACCTCTTGGAATGATCCAAACCACGACAAGCAAGCCTGTTCGTTGTCCAGCACCTGTCATGCGTCACTAACCATAGAAAAAAACTTGCATTTGGCGGGAGCCCAGGTTTGCCAAGTGCGCTCCCAGGGTCTGAACTGAATTGTTCCCATGAAGAGATGTGTGTATGCCGATTTCGCTATGTACTGCCCCGAGGAACAAAGCCGCCAATAGTGCTTGTCTTCCCCCTCGAGCTGCAACACAAAGGCCCAAAGAATGAAGAGCTCACCCAGGGCGCCAACTGAGTGAGCTCCCCTTGCATCTTGAAGCCACAAGTGCTCATTGAGCGCTTCCGCCACTGTCCACTTCTTGACATCTCTCTTAGCAACAACTGAGTGCAACCGGGGGGCAAAGTCAATTACACGCTGTCCATGCAACCAACGATCCTCCCAAAAGAGTGTGCATGTTCCATCCTTACCTCTGACGCCATTACGGTCGCAAAGAAGGACCGGACCTGCTCTGGTACTTGTATTTGGAACATATTCTAGGGGCGGTGGGGCTCAGTTTTTTGTAGCCACAACCACCAAACCCGCAAAGCCCATCCCAAGTTCTTTCAGATATGCCCAGGCCTCCGAGTTCTTTTGGCCACGTGACTTTGCCCCACGCCACCAAGGAATGACCCCCCCCCCTCTGCTTCTTTCCGTCCTCGCCACAGGTAACCTTGTCGTATTTTGTCAATCTCCTTGAGAGCCCACTGAGGTAGGTCGATAGCCATCAACAGATAGATCATCGTAGCCATCATCACAAACTGAACGTGAACTGCTCTCCCTGCCCTACTCATAAGCTCAGATTTCCATCCGGGTAACAAGTCGGCAATGCGGTCAATAATTTCACAGATTTGATTCTTAGTGAGCCTTTTCAAAGAGAGCAGCAGACCGAGGTATCGACAAGGAAAATCTGAAACTGCACAAGGCAAATTTTGTTGAATCACCTTGATACCTTTCTGCCGGCATTGAATCGGGTAAGCAATGCTCTTTTGCACATTGGTCTTGAGACCGGAAGCCTCCAAACAGCTGCAATAAGTCCATGGTAATTTTAATGTCTCTAGCTTCCGGCTTGAGGAACATCACAATGTCATCAGCATAAATAGAGATTCGGTGATGGAGGCCTCTTGATGACAATGGTTGGAGTATCCATGTTCTGCTGCCTTGGAAACCATGTGCCCGAGCACATCCATGACAAGGATAAAGAGCATCGGAGAGAGGGGATCCCCTTGCCGGAGACCATGCCTATGCAGTATGAGCTCTCTCAGCGATCCATTGAGCAATACCCCTTTTGATGATGACCTCAAAAGTCCGCTGATGATATCACACCAAATCTGACCAAACCCCACATGCCTCAACACCTCAAGTAAGAAGGGCCATGAAACTGAGTCAAAAGCCTTGGAGATGTCAAGCTTTAACATGAACCGTGGCCGCTTTTGTTGGTGCAAGAATCTCGCCGTTTGTTGGACGAGCATAAAATTGTCTTGAATAAATCTTCCCTTGATAAACGCACTTTGACTTGGGGACACCATCTCATTTAGTCTTCCCGCTAGTCCATTTGCCATAATCTTTGTGACGAGCTTCGCAAATCTATGCACTAGACTTATGGGCCTGAAGTCCTTCACGCAGTTGGCACCATCCACCTTGGGCAGCAAGGTGATATAAGCTGAGTATAACCCTTTTTTTTGAGGTATGAAGAAACTTGGCTTTTTAAGGCATGGTGTTAGCTGTTTCTTTTCCTTCTCAATATCTATATCAATCTATATGCTAACGGTATAGCCCTTTTTTTGAGAGAAACTACGATGGGGGTTACCCACTTGAATTCACTCATTTCAAATAAATGAAATAATAAAGTTTACAAATCCATCGTCAAGAGACGATTGAAAACCAGAAAATTAAGATATGTCGGCAATCAAGATAAAACAATAAGCCCTAGACCTTCTAATTGTCGATGCAGAAAGAAGTCCATCATACACTAGGTTAATGCATACCAATCGAGAGAAAGCAATCGATACAAGTTGTCCAGTCACCAAAAACCAGCTTGCCGACTTTGCATTGAACAGTTGAACCACCGCTCCCATCTTCATCTATCCAGAATGTGGTCACACCCTAGCCGTCTGGTCGCCACTAATCAAGACGTCGTCCAACGCTTTTCAATGGGAGGAAACCTCAAAGGGGGAAGGAACATCAAGAGAGAACGAGAGCCTCCTCAAGGTCTCGCTAACCCGGCTTGAATCAGGAGAAGTAGCTCCAAAGCCAACAGTCGTTGGACTCGAAGATCATCCAATCCACAACAGTCAGAGTAACACATAGCCAGGAGGGACTAGCTTCTCAAGTTGCCGTTCGGAACAGTATCCCCGATGCCCTTTAGGGGAAGGAAGCCCCAACGGAGGAAGGACCACCATTCAATATGGTAGAATCAGCCAAGTAGATTGGACAATAACAAAGCGGGAGCCCAATGACATCACTCATCGATCTCGACGATAAAAAACCGAAAGAGAGCACAACCATGGTGGAGCAATGAACAAGCCGATGCCTCAAACAAATGCGGGTAGACCTCCAATGTGACGCCTCAAGAGGAAGTACGACCGAAGTCGATGTCGTCGCATGTCCGGATAGGACTGGTTTTCACCCGGCATCATTGACGAATGGATGCTCAAAACCAATGTCTCCAGGAAGAAGATGACACCTAACGATGCCGTTGTTGGCAATACCGGCAATCAGCCAGATAGGGCGTTAGCCTAGAGCTTCCATCGCACAAACCGCAAAAGAGACAGATGCTTAGAGTCACAATACAAAAGCGAAGAAAGGAGACCACATTGGAAGCGCGCGGGCAGCCAAGCTTCAGCCATTGGTCAACGACGAGTGCCGTCACTGCCGGCTGTAGGCCAAGCCACCAGACGCTAGTGGAGGTGCGGCGCGAGCAGCGGAGCCCCAGCCCCTGGCTGCCACCGCTAACTGCGGGATAGGCCGCTGCGCGTGCCGGCTCCAATACTGTAGACACCGGCCCTCTAGCCAAGTGACCCACCAAGGCCTGCCTCTGCATAGGTGTAGCGAGCTGCGTCCTCACCATCGAACCGGCGGAGTCCGGGTGAAGAGGCCCGGGGCGACGTGCAGGGTCACCGGGCGACACGCGACTGGGTCGGCGAAATGCCAACACGGCAGCACCGGCACCGGGCCGTGCAGCCTGCCTCCGCGTAGATCCGGGCACAGGGGCGCTGGATCCGAGATCGGTGAGGCCGCAGCAAGGCGGACGCGCGAGAGGGAGCTCAGGCTGGGGCTGGTGGATCTTCCATCTCTGAAGGCAAAATCGACAAGCCTCTGCCTATCACAGGCAAGATCCGCACCACAGCAGGCCAAAGCAAGCTCCAATCAAAGGAAAACAGCCAGGAGATTTGGATTGGAAAAGAAAAAAACGAAGAAGAAACTGCAGGAGAAACAACGGAGAAAGAGGAAAACGCGGGGAACCAGTTGTGTGGCGCCGCTACCGCCGTCACGGTGGGCGACGGCGGCCAGGATGGAGCAGGGGCGGTGGGTGGCTTGGCCGACAGGCTGGTCGCCCCTCCCGTCGCCAGAGAGCGACGCGGAGGGGTACAGTCAACCGTCCGAGGCTCTCCCAAGGGTATAGTCCTTGATTATTATACTCTAAGCACTAGACAAATACATAAGAATGAAGTGAAATTTATCGTTCCTAGTGTCTTAGGTTTACCATTCCATTTGTCGTTGTGTTTTATCATTTCAGGTACAACATATATATAGCTGTATAAAAGGATTACTTCTGTTGCCCAACCTACGGCACTGCAAATATTCATTTTAGTTTTTACTAATGTCCTTGTTAGAATCTTATGCACATGCACATTTGACTGCCTGCAGACTGACATGGAGGAAGCCAAGACACAGGAAAATAAGAAATTGAAACAACAATTGCAGGAACTGCAATTGCAGTCCAAGGAGACAAAAGATTTGTTGAAAAAGGAACAGGAAATTACCAAAGAAGCATTGGAGAAAGCTGCTTTAGTACCAGAGGTCCATGTTGATGTAACTCGTGTTGATGAGCTCACTGCTGAAAATGAGAAGCTTAAGGTAGTTTTCTTTTCTTAATGCACAAGGACTGCCATTATATTAAGTAGATTAAAAGAGTCAACAAGTACAAGAAGGAAAAAGAAAAGAAACTGTGCGCAACACTATGAACAGACTGACAGAAGTGAAACAGAATACAATAAGAGCCTGTTCTATTAGGATCTGGGTTGCAGAAATATGTGCCATATTTTCTAAATGGGCCTAATAGCTATTGCCGTACATACGCACATGCATTAACGTAGGCTAACTCAGCAGCTGGCCTTACAGAAGCTCTCCAAATTTATCTGGTAGGTCCTAGTAATTGACTATGATTAGGTATCATCCTTTCCCTGCTGCCCTTGCTTTCTAGAAAACAAATAAATTGGACTGAAGCTAGTGATATCTTCTGATTTATCAATTCATTTCCCTCTGGTGGACTCTTGAGTGGCAACCAAAAAAAAAAAAAAAAACCCTGACTTAGTCCTTTTGTGCTTTTAGACTCTGGTGGACTCTCTTGAGACAAAAGTTCAAAAAACAGAACAGAAATTTGAAGAAATGAAGGAAGCTAGGGATGAATGGCTGAAGAAAGCTACTGATGCTGAATCAAAGATAAATGAATTGACCAATACAATGCTAAGGTTCGTGTATGTCGTTGCCTAGATTAATATTATTCTTGTTGTCTGCTGATTACCTTAATTTCACATAATTTTCTTTCCTATGTATGGTGAGTAGTTTTCAAGAAAAGCTGACTACTATGGAAGCAGAAAACCAACTTATTCGTCAGCAGGCGTTGTTGCGTACTCCTGTCAGAACAATACCCGAAAACAGATCTCCAAAATCTGTATGTTGTCTCTTTATCTACCCATTTCTCTTTCACTGGCAGAAACTTGTGATCATTTTCATTTTGGTGTCTTGTACAAATGTTGCTTGCTTTTGGCTATGATTTTGTATTGCTACGTCTGCAAATTTTACTTGTTGATATTTTAAGCTTTTTTTTTCGATGCTGAAAGTGTTTCTACTCTTTCTGCCTTTGCAGAATATTACTAATGGCAGTCCACTCAGCGAGGAGCAGAAGGTCAGAATTTATTATACAATAAGTTCAATTACTATGTATTTTTTGTGTTATTGTTTCAATATAATTTGGTAATCATTGTCCAGACGCCTCATGGCACACCTCCAGCTTACGGGAGCTTTGCACATGCAAGGGCGTCATTTTATGAAAGACAGCATGTATGTTGATTTCATCTCTATGTTTTAAATTATTTACCGAAGTTATGAGACACTAAGTCTTAAGAACTTTCCTTGAATGATATACTTTTCGCAGGAGAGTGTGGATGCACTTATAAACTGTGTCAGTGACAATATTGGCTTTAGTGAAGGAAAGCCAGTTGCTGCGATAACTATTTATAAGTGTCTTGTTCACTGGAAGATCTTCGAAACAGAAAAAACAAGCGTTTTTGACCGGCTTATTCAGATTTTTGGTTCTGCGATGCAGGTATTAAATGGTCATTTATGAATTCTCTGTTTTCTTCACAAGAACTTTATTTTACCAATATTCTGTTCGTAGTATATATCTCAACAAGTTTCGTCAATATGTTCTTCGCATAAATGACAAATTATGATATTTCAGAAACACGATAGCAATGAGGATCTGGCATACTGGTTGTCAAATTCATCTACTTTATTGATCATGCTGCAAAAGAGTCTAAAAGCTGCTGGCTCATCTGGAACCACTCCTCAGAAAAGACCACAAAGTCAGTCATCATTCCTTGGCAGGATGGTATGTTTTGTTGCTTGCTTGTTTAATTATTGTCACAGTTGAAAGTCACATGTTATCCTCTGGACTATTCGGAATGTGAAGTCATTTTTGCTAAAACAAAAACTTTTTTTCATGAACACGCAGGAGAGCTGCGCATCTTTATATTAAGATAAAAAATCTTTATAACAACTTTTATCGAACTTCTGGTGAGGACCCAATGTTTAATTGCAAATGGAAGGCCCTCACTGGCGTGTGATGTTGGAGACAGAATAGCTAGCACTCCATTAATACTTTCATGAGAAGGGTGGACCTAGTGCAGTGGTAGTGTGTCTCAACTTGTGTCCTGACTCCTGAGGTCAGGGGTAAGTATGTCTAGAAATAACCCTCCCTGTAGCCTACAATGTTTGGGAGCCTTCTGCACTAGGTACACTTTTTTTTTTTTTGTAAGGAATACCCCAAGGGAGATCCCTGAGGTGCAGGTGCAGCACCCAGGGTTCGAACCCTGGGCGGGAGCACTCCAGCCAGTGGCCATCCACTGCGCTGTGTGTGAGCCCCTTTGCCACTAGGTACACTTCCATTAGTACTTTCATAAGTAACTGCAGTCAGAATCTAGTCCATGGGAACGTGTCTGGAGAACCCGGGCCCCTGAGAAATGCTGTTTTTTTCATGTGGCTGGTGGCACACAACCGATGCTGGACGGCAGATCGCTTGGCACGGAGGAATCTTCCGCATCCGGAGTGCTGCCCGCTGTGTGATCAGGATGATGAGACCTTACACCATCTCCTTGTTGGATGCGTCTTTGCTAGGCATTTCTGGTATATTCTACTGCATCAAGTAGGCTTCAGTGCACTCTTACCGGAGGACACAAACTTTGAAGATTGGTGGAATCGGACCTCCAATCAGGTAACCGGCGACATACGGAAGGGACTAAACTCCATTATCATACTGGGAACTTGGACGATCTGGCGGCATCACAACGATTGTGTCTTTAATGGACACTCTCCAAGCATTGCTACTGCCTTGGTCATGGCTGGCGACGAGAGAAGTTTGTGGAGCATGGTGGGTGCGAAAGCTCTTGCTGCCCTGCCTGCTCATGGTGGCATGACTACTGAGTGATCAGCTGGCTTTGGTCGTTCTAGTTATTTTCATAGGCACATATGTAATCTGACGGAACTGTGTGTGTGTGTGCTGTGTTCTAACTTTTTTAATGGAATGATACACAGCTCTCTTGCATGTTCGAGAAAAAAAATCTGCAACCAGAATCTTCTGAACTTGACCTCTAATTTATATGAAACTGAATAAAGTATGTTACCTTTACCAATCAAGCACACATTGCCTCCGCCTACCCCAGATAGAGTTTTGTCCTTTTAGGGAAGAACTGTCACTGTATATGTTGCGGGAATTTATGCATAGAAAAACATGATGCCTGCAATCCATCTTGCTCTGGTGGCTGTGTCCTAACTCTTGGCAGGCCATAGTTTGCATCACTGTTTTTACTTTTTTCCATTCAGAATGTTGGTACTTGATAGTCCTGTTGGTTCTGTTGGTGTTCTTTGTTCAGGTATTCCGCTCTTCAAACATCACTGTGGATATGGACCTTGTGCGCCAGATTGAGGCGAAGTACCCTGCTTTTCTTTTCAAGCAGCAGCTTACAGCATTTGTTGAAGGCTTATATGGAATGATCCGAGACAATGTGAAGAAAGATCTATCTTCATTGTTGTCTCATGCTATTCAGGTACCCTTCATCCCATGTGGTCTTTGTAACCTCACGTCAACTTAACCAGCAGCATATACTTTGTCAATTATATTCACAAAAGTCGACCAACCTAAGTGAAACTAGGCTGCATTACTTTAGAAGAAATAGGTGCCATACATCGACACCCTTATGAACTAAACTAGGCTATGTTTCTTGTCATTGTGTTCTCAATTTAGGTATTGTGACTTGTGAGTCAATAAGATATTTGTTTGCCATGTGCACCTGTGATTCTTTGAATCTTTGTTCAAATAAATTCCATTTGTTATTGATTCGCTTCTCTATTGATTGGATAATTTTCTGTTTCCATGCCCTCACCCGTCATCTATCGCCCTTAGTTTTATTTTGTTAGTATGTTGGGATTTCAGGTCCCCAGGACAGTGAAAGCTAGTATGGTGAGAGGGCGTTCATTTGGGACATCAAGCTTGCCTAGGGGACGCTCATTTTCAAATCAAGCCAGTTACTGGCTAGCAATAGTCGACAATTTGACTGAAATCTTGAAAATTTTGCAAGAAAATTGTGTAAGTTTCCATGTGCTATAAATGCCTTCTTTACAACTACTGGAAATTGTTCTAAACATTCTTCTAAAATTCTAGGTCCCATCAATTTTTATCCGGAAGATATTTACTCAGATTTTCTCATTTATCAATGCACAACTTTTCAATAGGTAATTACCATTGCTGGTTCTAGTCCTTTGTTATGTTTCCTCATGCTTAAATTACTTACTATCTCACCTCACTGTTCCACAGCCTTCTTGTACGTCATGAATGCTGCTCTTTCAGCAATGGAGAATATGTGAAACAAGGATTGGCACAACTCGAGGCATGGTGTGCAGAAGTCAAACCAGAGGTAATCATATGACTATAGAAGCAGAATAAGTCAGAAGTTCAATTTTATTGTATCATCTTGGTCTGACAGACATTGCTGTTAGAATTTTGTTCCGGTTGGCATTACTTTTGTTAACTACTAATCTTTAACATAAATCAGTGTTAAATTTTTCTTTCCAAAAAGAAAATTGTCAGTCTTGAATTCTTATGGCATACACCACATGCACCTTCTTTGTTGTGCCTTAAATTTTACATGAATGTGCTTTATGGCATGTAGCAAAATGGTCCAGTTAGCTCTAGCTCAGTATTACTTTGTGCAATAAATGTTTAATAGAAGTATCATTTTGTTGTATTAATGCTTAGTATAAGGTTGGAACATATGTATCAAGATCAACAAATGTTTTTTTTTGTCCCATCTAACTCTTAGCCGCTAACAGAACACAGGATCAGCATTGGATGAACTCAGACACATCAGACAAGCTGTTGGTTTCTTGGTATGTGCCTTCAATGATGGAGTTCAATTTTATATACATCATGATTGCCTGTCCTTATCCATTGTCCTCAAGTCATATATCATTAGCTAATGTTAGAATTGAGGTATAGAAATTGATAAAGTAGTAAATGAGATATTGTAGACTTGATCACTTTGATTTGTTTTAGACATTAAGGGATTTTATTTTATTCAGTTCGATATGAGATTTTAGAAGGTCAATGTTTTCATTGTACCTGTATGAGAAAAATCAGCATGCGGATATCTATGATGGAAATAAGTATCTATTGTACCAACTGCAAAAAGTAAAGTTACTGATTGTTCTTCCATGGATGCCTTTTATGGCAACACTCCCATGCCTACTGACACGGTGCGTATGTGGCTACCAGAAGCATCTTATGATGCTAGGCTGGGTGAAAGACTGGCACATTAATTAGAAAACATTGAGCTAAGACTCCGTAAGTTGTGAAGGATAAGGTATTCGGTTAGTTGAGAGTTGGTCGACAGTTCTTACTGTCTCCTGCAATCTGAACGGTGAAAAATAAATCATTTTTTGAATATGTGAGCTCGTAGCCTGTGCACTATAGTTTCATATTCATGTCGTTTGCTATCAACTTTTTTATAAAAAAAAGTCAGAAGCTGAATTATAGTGTCCAAAGTATTGTGCTTTTTTGTGGAAAATACAAAGTACTATGTTACTATATAAGTGTACCGCCAATGATCCAAATCTTTATAGCAGCTGGAATAATTTTAAAACATGCACATAACAAATCCATAGTACATGTGAGACAGCACATCATTTTTTGGATGTAGGACAGTGGACAGCACTAACTGTGGTAAATCTTTCTTTCTTTTACCTTCTTTTCCCTAAAAAACGCAGGAGAACTGCACTTCATTATATTAAGAAGAAAGAGGGGACAAGATCCCCGTTACAACACAGATGACACAAACCCCACATACATGAAGATTACATTCGCGCCGTTGAACTATAGGAAAAAACGACCTTAGAAACTAAGCACCTAGGTAACCTCTGAGGAGGGGGCAGTCAGGTAGGACACTCCTCATGTGTTGTGCCTCTGCCATTGCCCACAGCCGACATTCCTCTGCAGCGAGAGTTAAAATCTCAGCAGTATTTGGAGCGATACCGTATCAATATGAATTTGTTTTACCTTTTTTCTTTCTCTTTATTAGTATGACATTTGGTTTTTGGATTTTGTGGCTCCATTTTTCACAGTTTGCTATATGAACTACTCAGTAATGATATATTTGTGTTGTCTAGGTCATATTCAAAAAGTTCAGGATTTCATACGATGAGATAATCAATGATCTTTGCCCAGTATGTACTCTCTCTCTCTCTCTCTCTCTCTCTCTCTCTTGTCTAGTGAACGCGTGTGCAAGCAGATATTACATCTATTCTTATATTATGCAGGTATTAAGCGTGCAACAGCTGTACAAAATATGCACTCAGTACTGGGATGATAAATATAACACAGAGAGCGTATCAGAAGAGGTAACTGGAGAAAATTCAATTTTTTTTTCAAGACATGGTCTGTAGCTTTCTATTATTCAACTAGTGGCTACTTTAGTTTGTGAAATGGTTGTCAGCAATCTTTATTGAGTCCTTGGTAATAATTGTTATGACACAGCGGGCAAAATGTTGACATTATGATGTGGAAATAGATGACCACTTCACTGCTGCCTGCACATGCTTCACGTGTTATTCCAACAAAACCTCTAGCTCTGCAGTTGTGCATAGTTGAAACCTTGACTGTATTCTATAGAGCCAAAAGACCTATATATAGACATGCATAAGTCACAGAGGCCCCTCCCTATACAAAGGACAATCTGTGATAACCAAAGTTGGTTTAGGGCGAACTCCAATTGAGCTTTGCACTCTAAGAAAAACTTTTATATCTGTAGTTATAAATTTCCAGACACTGATCTTAATTCAGTCAATCATTTGTGTGCGTTAAGAAGAGTGGATCTTGTCCCACATGAAAAATCATGATCTCATAACTTTTACTTGGCCACAAGTGAGTGGCGTTAATTGAGCAGAAACATGGACATGGGTGTCGCAATGAGCTTATAATTGGGTTTGTGACTTGGGAAAACATTTTTGGACTCTGATCTTGTCAAATGTTTTCAACTCAGTTGTTCACCTTACACAGGAATAATTCAGTCGAACTACATAATGCCAAGCGGTGTGGGCGTTGGCGCACCTAGTAGCATGTTGCAATGTTTCAAAAATTCATCCTAAAATCTGCGGAGACTTTTTATGTTAAATTATCATTTTTTCTCTACTGGGGGGAAGCAGGAACCGGCCTCCAATGAATTTCCCTTCAAAATTTGTGTAATATGTAACGCCACTTCAAAGTTTTGAATCTTTTTACAACACTGCAAAATTTTTAGTCAATTCAGTACCATTCTGTAACCATTTACATACCAGTTAAAAGCCATATCTTCGAAAATTACACCATCTAGCTTGATTCATGGTTTCTTTGTTTTGGAAGCTTTTGCTCATTCATATTGTATATACCAGCATTGTGGCGCGCCGTCCTGTCGGCATTTGTAAAAAATGCTCTCCCTAACTGGAGTGCACACCTTGTAATACTTTCTTCTTAATGAAATGATGCGCAGCTCTCCTGCGCATTTGAGAAAAAAAATATTGTATATACCAGCAAATAAATGGATTTTGACCATCCTGATTCTTTACTGTAGGTTCTTGAAGAGATGAGAACCTTGATGACTAAAGAGTCAAGCCAGGACAGTTCAGCCAACACCTTTTTATTGGATGATGAAATAAGGTACGCAAAGTATATACTGTGCCAGTTGATTGAATAGTTTCAGTGATATACTAAATGATAGATTTTTTTATGTTGTGTTTTGCAGCATGCCCATATCACTTGAGGAGATAGCGGATTCTATGGATGCAAAAGAATTTCAGAATATTGCTCCACCATTAGAACTTGTTGCGATACCTGCCTTTCAATTCTTGAAGAGCTGAGCCCTCAAAGCATTAGAGACATCTTTCCTCATCAGATTGATATACACGAATACCTCTGTATTCTTCTCAGATGATGCAAATTAAACCTATAGGGTTTCCTTTCTCCCTGTTGTGCCATGTAATTATTTTTTTTATTGTCCTAGATTAGCTCTATTTGTTCTCTCAAGTTTTGGTGGCTAGGCTAGGAATAGGATCCTTTTTCTTGTATGCACTATGCAATACAAAGAATGGCATTCCTCATTCTTTTTTTTTGTTATTGTAGAAGCCAGGAATGGCAAGAACTACATTCTTCATCCACATTGGTTGTATTTTATTCTTCAGAAATGTGAATAACATGTATAGTATAACAACTTTTGAAGTCAGTCATGTGTTCTGGAGACATCTGTTCTGTTTTAAACTTTGTTCCTTTTCCTGCCTAAATGATTTTTTTCTGCGGCGTCCGGCATTCAGATTTGCTTTTTCTTGTCCCCACTAATGAAGCAAGAATAGTTATAAGCAATGTGTGATATGGCTAGCCTAGTCGCTTGACTGACCTTTTAATGGACTGAGTTGAATGGCCGTATGTTATATCAGCGTATTTTTTTCTTGAACGTGCAGGAGAATTGCGTGTCATTTTATTAAAAAGAAGAAGAGTATAGTACAAGTGAGTAAGCCCCCTTACAGACCCTACCCAAGGTAATTATGAAGCGCCGTGTACCAACAGAAAGCACCCACTAAATATTGAGCGACTGTAGCAGTAGGCCTTGCAGCTGAGATGCTCCAGCTAGGCACCATAAAACACACTCATTTCCAACTGTTTGTAGTAGGCACCATAGAACACACGCTTCATTGAACATACAATCATTCCGGTGCTTCCATATTTCCCATGCCACTAGAATTACTACAGAGTTGGAACCCCGTCTCCATTCCTTCAGAATCTGATATTTTGCATTACTCCACCAAGTTGAGAAGCAACCAACTGGAGATTGCGGAGCAAGAGGCAGGAGGTTCAGTTTCTGCAGCACCAACACTCACACTTCCCTTGAGAAAACGCAGGACACTAGTAAATGTTCGATTGTTTCTTCAGCTTGATCACCAAGAGGACAGGCTACACGGTGTGGTAGGTTTCACTTCGTCAGTCTCTCTGCTGTCCAACAGTGATTGTTGATGGCCAACCACATGAAAAATTTGCAGTGGGGAGGAGCCCATGTTCTCCAGATTCTTTTCCATGGTGCAAACCTGATGGTGCCAAGGAAGAAAGCTTCATAGGCAGATTTTCCAGAATAGACACCACATGTTGGTCCTGCACTCCTTGCTGCAGGTTGATACCTTCCACCAAATCCCAGATTCTGAGGTACTCAATTATAATCTGGATTGTCAAAGCTTCTTGTATGTCATGTACCCATGTTCTGTCGGTGAGTGCTTGTGCCACCGTTCTGTGCTTGGTTATCCTTTTCGGAATTATGCCAATCAGATTTGGTGCTATCTCTGCAATGATCTGGCCAATTATCCATCAGTCTGTCCAGAATTTTGTTGAGGACCCATCGCCGACCGTCGTGGCCACTGCCACATCAAAAAGGGCCTACGCATTGCATGGGACCTCAACTGGCAAGCCCTCCCATGGCCGAGCAACATCAGTTTTTTGTAACCACAACCAGCGAATGTGGAGGGGCCAGCCTTGTAGCTCTAGATTCTTAATCCCGAGGCCACCATATTTCAGCACGCGCTGAACATGATTCAAGGAGACTAAGCAGCTGCCTCCATTTGCTTTTTCTTGTCCAGTCCATAGGAACCCCCGTTCAAACTTATCAATTGCCTTGATTGCCCACTTGGGTAGGTCCATCGCAATTATGAGATAGATTGGCACAGCCGAGTACCACCTTTATTGTGATGAGATGATAAGGACATCCAGGCCAATATTTTGGGTCAAATTACAAGAATGAGAGTTAAACAGTTAGAAAAGGAAATACATGATCAGGTGGATGCTAACCTTAGTTTAATTAATCATGCTATTTCATATTACTTTATGCTACTAGGTTCTTGTTTGAATATTCTTAGAAATGATGGACCACTCAAAAGCTTCTGGTATGATGATGATTTTATACCTCAAGCGTGCTGATCCTGAATCTATTTATCATAGATCATTGATAAGTGTGGACAGGTGAAAGCTATCCCTAATACCTATACCATATATATTTTTATGAATGTTATATTCTACTTTGCATGCATTTCAGGTGGTGTGACGTGCATGGAAGAAGAAAAGTAGGACAGCAGCTGGTTCAATATTAAGGCCAATAAAAGCTACAAGGAAGTGCCCATTATTCTTGTAGTGATGTTTAATTGCAACCACAAGAAGCTAAACCATTCAACTCCACTATCTGCTCACGCAATGAAGGGTGCTTCAGTTCCCAGCTATATCTATTATTATTTTATTGCAATGTGAAACTGAAAACAATAGTATAGCACTATAAAAATCAATGTACTAGGCACTAACGTGGGCACCTTTTGGAATACTATATTCAGAATACACTCAATTGTGTTGTTCATATCACGTGAGTCTTGAGGGGTTTGCAACACTTGTTCTTTCGATTCCTGAGGGAGTTGTAGAACGGCGAACTACGGTTCACCCAGTTTGTACATTCATGTCTATACGGCGTGATTGCGTGGGCTGGCTTTGTTGGTACGTGGAAGGGCGATTGTCTCGGTAGTTCGTCACGTGTGAAAAATCTTATGGTGCGCTGCCTCTTCGTCAGGTGACATACCAATACTTATCAAGTTCTTGACATCCTTTGAGAAGATAGGGCACAAAGGTTTGCTCTGTATCCCATCGCTTGAGCATATCATCTTTTAATCAGAGCATAGGTTTCCTCGTTGGATTATTGTTAGGTCCTGTTCTACATCAGTCTATTATCATACCTACAGTCCAACAAAAGCCTAAAAAAAGTCCTAAGCCTTTCGATTCTGCATCTGAGTTGTAGTTGCTTTATCGAATTTTAATGCTCTGAGTTGTACTTGTCTAGTTGCTGTTTTTTTTCCTTGGTCGTCTGCCACAATCATCTTTCATTTTTTTTCTTTCTTTGGAACCATCTCCATCTACTCCTCACTACGCCAAAAGTCTGAAAAAAAAAGACAGCCCCACAAAATAGCTCTGTCGCCATTCGTACTGCTGTACTGAATTTGGGAGAAAAAAAAGTGAGAAAAAAGGGAAGACGTAGAGAGAAAAGTGTAAAAAAAAAGGAGATAAGAAAGAAAAAAATATTTTGGAAAGGAATTTGCAAGAGGACGAGATTGAGCTTCAGTACTGTGGTGTATCACACAATATCTTATCTTTTGTTTTTTTATCCTCTTCTTTGCATTACTATCAGCTCAATCAGCAACTTGGACTTGTGATTCATTAGGATTACTATTCAATATTGCATCATACTTTCAGATTGCAAACATCTTGCACTTACCCCACCCAGCCCCACCCAACAAAGCATGCATGAGTTGATCACTGCCGTCTCCGTTACAATTGTTCTTCCATTACTATTGCTGCCCCGGTTCTCTCTCGTTCAGGGAGACAAAGAGCTTGTGAAGTAAGTGGTGCGGTAGTGATTTCACAAATTTTTTGTTTTTTTTCCCATTCATTTTCTATCAGTGCACTAATATGGCAGGAGTAAACGGGTCTCAATCGAACAATGGTGCTACTGTTTTGGTGCAAGAATTTCAGGAGATGCACACACAAATGAATCAGTTGATGCAACTACAAACTCTTTAACCATTTATTCAGGAGTTGCAACAAGATGGGAATCAACATAACAATATCCCACCTGAAAATGATGATCATGCAGACTTAGAGGCTGAGGCTGCGCGTATTGCTGCTGCAGTGGGTGCTGGTCGTCGACGTATTCATCGGCAAAATTTTGTTGGTCATGCTGAATGTGTTCCCATTGGTGCAGCTCCAAGACATGGTATGGATGCTGAGTATGATGTTGGTGGTGGCTATCATGATGGTCGACATGTTCACATTGGGGATAATGATGATCATCGTCCTATTCGCAATGACAATTATCATGGAAGACATCATGGTGATCCGTACCGCCGTAGAGATGATGATTTGGGAAAAGTCAAGGTGTCTGTACCTTCATTCACTACCAAGGAAGATGCTGATGCTTACTTTGAGTGGGAGACAAAAGTAGAGCAAATCTTTGATTTGTATGATTATCCTATAGAAAAGAAGGCGAAGCTTGCTTCAATTGAGTTTAAAGGATATGCTGTCACTTGGTGGAATCAAGTCTATGCTGAATTTCGTCGAGTGGGACAAGATTATATTACTTGGTATGACATGAAGTGTGAGATGAGGTGTCGTTTTGTTCCAACCTATTACACTCGTGAGCTATACTTACGACTGAAGCGACTCGTGCAAGGAAATGGAGAAGTGTTTACTCCGTACACGTATCCAAGAGGATGAGGAGTCTTTGATGGCTCGTTTCTTAGTTGGCTTGAATAAACCTATTGTTGATAAAGTGGACATGAAAAATTACACAAATATCACAGAATTGGTCCATTTTGCTAAGAGGGTAGAACGTCATCTTGCTAAATCTTCTAGAAACCATGTTACATTTTTAGCTAGAAATACTTCTTCTCCATGGTGACGCACAGAACAGCCAGGACAGGGATCACACATATCATCATCGCGTCCATCTCTTACACCTTCTCGATCAACAGCAACTCCAAGAAAAACGGTACAGCCAAAGGGCAAAGATATTGCTGTAAATCGCTCTAACTCTTCTAATGATAAAACCAGGACAAAGACAAGTAACATTGAGTGTTTTAAATGTGGTGGGCATGGACATAAGAAGGCTGAGTGTCCAAACCGTTGTATTATTGCTATGGCTGATGGTGCTTATGATTCACAAAGTGAAGAAGATGATGCACAAGATGACACTAACTCGAAAGAAGAACATTTTAAAACTTTTGAGTATGAGGCTGAGGATGGTGAGCTTGAGTTAGGTCTCAATTGTTTGGTACAATGAGCTTTTATTCATGTCCAGGAAATAGATTATAAAGAAATAATGATTTGTGACACTTCAGAGGAAATAACTTATGCTGATTTTGATGAATTGCTCATCGAGACAAATTATGATGGTAGTACTCCTGTTGGGCCTCATAGCTACTAGCTGATTACTTTTACATATTCTGTGAGCACGTCAAATTCTTGATGTCCTGCTCCATGTCTTGTAAGTAACAGCCACAAAATGCCTTGTACTACACCTGTGTTGGATAATATCAATGAAGTTATCTGTGCACCAGAAATAGGAGAGGAGTTGGCATTGTTATCATTGGTTACTGCACAAGACATCAATCAACCCACCAATATTATTTCAACAACAGAATGTTTGTCTTCAATGAATGATGCACCTGACCGCACTTTGGTTGTTCGTTGGGTTCTTTCAACTCAATTGGTTGCAGCTGAGCAAGGGCAGCGCCATAACTTGTTTCAATCCAGGTGCAAAGTCAGAGGACAAGTTTGTCGCTTCATCATAGATGAAGGCAGCTGCGTTGTTGGCACCAGACTTGTTGAGAAGCTTGGTCTACCAACACATCACCACCCTCATCCGTAACATATGCAACGGCTGAATAACTCTAGGATGGTGAAAGTAACCTCCATGGTCAGATTGGCATTTTCTATCGGTGACTATCATGATGAGGTTGATTGTGATATTGTTTGCATGCAAGCATGCCACTTGCTCCTGGTTCGTCCATGGCAATTTGATGCCGATGCTACACATTTTGATCACTCAAACAAGCACTCTTTTATACATAAAGGGAAAAAGGTAGTGCTAGTTCCATTGTTTCTAGAAGACATGCATGCTTCTGATGTTGCAAGAAGAAAAAGAGAAGAGAGCGAAAAAAGAAAATTGAGTGAGCCACAAATCAATGATGAGAGAGAGAATCCTACATCTTCAGACCACAAAAAAAGCCACTGGAAATAAACGAGTGACACAAAAGAATGGGTGTTTATTAGTGACCAAGAGTGATTTGCGAGAACTGAAGAACCCCACAGCCCCATTCTTTGTACTCGTGTACAAAGAAGCTTTGTTTTCCACTAATGAATTACCTTTCACATTGCCTCGTGCTGTTCTTGATTTGTTGCAGGATTTTGAGGACATTTTTCCTGACGAGGTGTCACCCGGTCTACCACCGTGGAATTGAGCACCAACTAGACTTGGTACCAGGTGTCATCCTTCCAAATTGACCACCTTATCGCACAAATCCTAAAGAAACAAAAGAGATTCAGTGACTGGTAAAAGAGTTATTGGATAAAGAGTATGTTCGAGAATCACTCTCTCCTTGTACAATGTCTGTTCTTTTAGTACCCAAGAAATATGGATCATGGCGCATGTGCGTTGATTGTCGGGCTATCAATGCTATTATTGTTTGTTATTGCCATCCTATTCATAGACTCGATGATATGTTATATGAGCTGAGCGGTGCAATTATTTTTTCAAAGATGATTTGCGCAGCGGGTACCATCAAATTCGCATGAAAAAGGGGGATGAATGGAAAACAGCATTTAAAACAAAGTTTGGATTATATGAGTGGCTAGTTATGCCTTTTGGTCTTACAAATGCTCCTTCTACATTTATGCGTTTAATGAATCATATATTAAGAGAGTTTATTGGAAAGTTTGTTGTTGTGTATTTTGATGATATATTGATTTACAGTAAATTATTTGATGAACATATTGATCATATTAGCCAAGTACGTACTGTTTTGCGAACTGAAAAGTTATATGGAAATATTGCTAAATGCAGCCTTTGCACAGTCCATGTTGTTTTTCTTGGTTTTGTTGTGAGTTTTTCTTGGTCTTGTTGTGAGTGCACAGGGAATCCAAGTTGATGTAGAGAAGATCAAGGCAATAAAAGAGTGGCCTACACCTGAAAATGTGAGTCAAGTAAGGAGTTTTCATGGCCTTGCTGGTTTCTATCGTCGATTTGTCAAAGATCTTAGCACAATTGCTGCTCCCCTGAACAACTTGACAAAGAAGGATGTTCCATTCAAGTGGGGAGATGAACAGAACCAAGCATTTCAAGAGCTGAAAAAGAGACTTTGTGAAGCTTCGCTATTACAACTACTAGATTTCGGTAAGGCCTTCGAGATTGAATGTGATGCTAGCGGTGTCGGTATTGGTGGTGTATTGCTTCAAGAAGGTAAGCCTATTGCTTATTTTTCAGAAAAATTAAATGATCCCAATCTGAACTACTCTATTTATGACAAAGAACCTTATGCATTGGTTCGAGTTCTGAAAACATGACAGCATTATCTATGGCCTAAAGAATTTGTTATACATTCTGATCTTGAAGCTTTGAAATATCTTAAGAATCAAGGTAAACTGAACCGCCGGCATGCTAAATGGATAGAATTTATTGAGACATTTCCATACGTTGTGAAGCATAAGAAGGGAAAAGACAACATTGTTGCAGATGCATTGTCACGGAGATGTGCTTTGGTCACTCAACTAGATACTAAAGTGTTTGGTTTAGAATTGATTAAAATGCTTTACTCAGATGATCATGATTTCGAAGATCCTTTCTCTAAATGTATTGATGGAAAGGGATGGGATAAATTTTACATGAATGATGGTTTCTTATTTGGAACTAACAAACTTTGTATTCCCGCTTGTTCGATTTGCAACATTCTTTTGCAGGAGGCACATCCTGGTGGCCTAGCTGGTCATTTTGGTGTGAAGAAGACTTTGGACATGCTTGCATACCATTTCTTTTGACCTCACATGAGACGTGATGTCCAGCGCTATGTGGATAGATGCACAACATGCTTGAAAGCTAAGTCCCGCCTTAATTCTCATGGCTTATATACTCCACTACCTATTTCAAATGTTCCATGGGAAGATATATCTATGGATTTTATTTTGGGATTGCCTAGAACACAGAGGGGGAGTGACTCTATCTTTGTTGTTGTTGATAGATTTTCCAAAATGGTGCATTTTATTCCCTGTCATAAGAGCAATGATGCTTCATATGTTGCTGATTTGTTTTTTTGGGAGATTGTACGCTTACATGGAGTGCCCAAGACAATTGTTTCAAATCATGATACTAAATTTCTAAGCCACTTTTGGAAGACACTATGGGAAAAGCTTGGCACCAAGCTGTTATTTTTAACAACATGCCACCCATAAACAGATGGACAAACGGAAGTTGTCAACCATACTTTGTCAACAATGTTGAGACCTGTGCTAAATAAGAATCTAAAGATGTGCGAAGATTGTCTTCCACATGTGGAGTTTGCTTATAATAGGGTCGTACACTCAATCACCAATTTTTGTCCCTTTGAGATTGTTTATGGCTTTAAACCGCATACTCCCATGGATCTTTTGCCATTACCATTGCAGGAACAAGTGAACATGGATGCTACAAAGAGGTCAGACTTTATTAAGAAACTACATGAGGAAGCAAGGAGAAATATTGAGAAGAAATCTGCACAATATGCAAAACAAGCAAACAAGGGCAGAAAAAAGGTTTTATTCCAGCCAGGCAGGGGCGGAGCCAGGATGAAGGTGCAGGGTGTGCTGGGGTTCTAGATGTTTAACTAAAAGACCATTTTCACTATGATATTTAGGATTTTTTCTCCATTCTTCAGCTGGTTAAGCAAGCATTTGATGGACAAAGGGGGTGCTGCAGCACGGGCAGCACCCCCTGTGGCTCCGCCCTGCAGCCAAGAGATTTAGTGTGGTTGCACCTACTCAAGGATCGTTTTCCAAAGAAACACAAGAGTAAGTTGTCACCACGAGGAGATGGACCCTTTAGGGTACTTGAGAAGATAAACGACAACGCATACCAGATCGAATTACCTCCAGAATATAAAGACATCAGTTCAACATTCAACATCAATGATTTACTTTCTTTTGTTCATGAGTCTGAGTCGAGGACGACTCGTTTTCAAGAGGGGGATGCTGATGAGGACATGTAGGCCAATATTTCAGGTCCAATTACAAGAATGAGAGCTAAACAGTTAGAAAAGGAAATGCATGATCAGGTGGATGCTAACCTTAGTTTAATTAATCATGCTATTTTAGATTACTTTATGCTATGTGGTTCTTGTTTGAATATTTTTAGAAACGATGGACCACCCGAAAGCTCCTGGGATGATGACGATTTTATACTTCAAGTGTGCTGATCCTGAATCTATGTATCATAGCGCATTGATAAGTGTGGACAGATGAAAGCTATCCCTAATACCTATACCATATATATTTTTATGAATGTTATATTCTACTTTGCATGCATTTCAGGTGGTGTGACGTGCATGGAAGAAGAAAAGTAGGACAACAGCTGGTTCAATATTAAGGCCAATAAAAGCTACAAGGAAGTGACCATTATTCTTGTAGTGATGTTTAATTGCAAGCACAAGAAGCTAAACCATTCAACTCCACTATCTGCTCACGCAATGAAGGCTGCTTCAGTTCTCAGCTATATCTATTATTATTTTATTGCAGTGTGAAACTGAAAACAACATTATAGCACTATAAAAATCAATATACTAGGCACTAACGTGGGCACCTTTTGGAATACTATATTCAAAATACACTCAATTGTGTTGTTCATATCACGTGAGTCTTGAGGGGCTTGCAACTCTTGTTCTTTCGATTCGTGAGGGAGTTGTAGGACGCCGAACTGCGGTTTACTCAGTTTGTGCATTCACGTCTATATGGTGTGATTGCGTGGGCTGACTTTGTTGGTACGTGGAAGGGCGATTGTCTCGGTAGTTCATCACGTGTGAAAAATCTCGTGGTGCATTGCCTCTTCATCAGGTGACATTCCAATACTTATCAAGTTCTTGACATTCTTTGAGAAGATCGGGCCACAAAGGTTTGCTCTCATGTATCCCGTACGCTTGCGCATATCATGAGATGACCAGCTCGGTTCATGACGGAGGCTTTCCAAGTGGGGAGATGGTCTGCGATCTTGTCCGCGAAAGGTAGGATGCCTGCCTTGGTTGGTTTGTGAACAGAGAGTGGAAGGCCAAGGTATGAGCATGGGATGTCTTTGATCTCACAGGGGAGCGCTGCTACTATTCCTGCCAGATCCCCCTTGCTGCATCGAATTGGCGTAACTGAGCTCTTTGTGATGTTGGTGTCAAGCCCGGAAGCCTGCCCGAAAATGTCCAGTAGCTGTTGGATAGTGGACAAGTTCCCACTAGTCGACCTCATGAACATGACCACATCGTCCGCGTAAAAAGATATCCAGTGCTTTGCCCGCTAAACTGCAATAGGTTGCAGAAGTCCGTCTTGCGTGGCCTTGGACACCAAAGAGTTGAGCACGTCCATCACCAAGATGAACAACATGGGGGAAAGTGGGTCCCCTTGCCGAAGCCCTATGTGGTGGTGGATCAGTTCCCCTGGCTCACCATTGAGCAACACTTGCATGGTTGAAGTGGACAACAAAAGGCAGAGAAGATCACACCTCCAAAAGAAAGGACCATGAAATGGAATCAAAGGACTTAGATATATCAAGCTTCAAAAGAATATGCGGGTCCTTTTGGCGACGAAGACATTTTGCTAGTTGTTGGACCAGCAAGAAATTATCATGAATGTCCCTTCCCTTGATAAATGCGCTTTGGTTGACAGCCACCATTTCAGGCAACAACGGCGCCAAGCGGTTGGCCATCAGTTTTGCTACCAGTTTGGCAAAGCTGTGCATGAGGCTTATGGGTCGATAATCCTTTACTTGCTGTGCATCCACCTTCTTAGGAAGCAGAGTAATAAAGGCCGTGTTTAGTAGTTGGAATTGAAAACATGACCACATTGTACAACATCAAGAGCAAGCATAATATCAGTTTTGATGATGTCCCAACATACTCTATAGAATTGGCCGGTGAAACCATCTAGACCCAGCGCTTTGTCTTGTGGCATGTTTTTTATTGTAGCCCAAACCTCCTCTGATGTGAAAGGAGCATAGAGGGAGCTGAGATCATGGTCATCTTGTAGTCAAATACAAGAGTTTGTCATCAAAGGCTTGGAGATCCAATGAGAAATCCCTCTCCACAGTCGTCCCCAAAAGTTTGTCATAGTAGTCAAATATGGCTTCATGCTTCCCTTGCTGCTCGGTGACAACCTGATCACCCTCAACTAGTTTTCTGATGAGGTTCTTTTTCTTGCGGTACCTTTCTTGCTAATGGAAGAAGCTAGTATTTGCATCCCCTTCTTTGAGATAGAGGACACGAGAGTGCATCCGAGCTATGGTGCGCTCAAGAGAAGCCAACCCAAGACAGTGATGTTTCAGCTTCTTCCGCAACTTCTCCCCATGTGCTGAGAATGCCCTTGAGTCACATGCTATTTCAAGCAGGTGAAGGACTTCCATGGCCATGCCAAGTTGAACCTTGATGTTGTCTGTCTTCCTCTGACTCCAGCCTTGTAAACCCTTGGAGAGTCGCTGCAGCTTGATAAAAATCCGCTCAATCGGACATGAGGTGGAGACTGGCGCATTCTAGTTTTGCATGACCGCCTCCATGAAACCAGGAAGTTTAGGCCAATAATTCTCAATGTGAAACCTCCGCTTTCCTCGAGTGTTAACCTTCATTCCAAGCAGCAGCGGGCAGTGGTCAAAGACCACCGAAGCTGTACTTTGCAGTATGGCATCTTGGTATATCTCCTCCCAATCTAAGCAGCAAAAAGCACGATCGAGCCTCACAAGGGTTGGGCAAATTCTTTCATTGGACCATGTGTACTTACGACCGAGGAGAGGAATTTCCTTGATCTCCATATCGTTGAGAAACCTACAAAACCTTCCCATCATTGCCCGATTGAGATTGTCGTTGTTCTTGTCCTCTGCCTGGTATATAAGGTTGAAGTCTCGACCAATCAACCAAGGACCACGATAAAGAGCACGAACGTTCCTGAGTTCTTGGAGAAATAGGACTGTCCTCATCACTTTGGGGGCCATACACCCCTGTGAACCACCAATTGCGACTAGCTTGCTCTGCCACCTAAACTGATAGGGAGAAAGAATCAACCTGAGAACAAATAACTTGGCAGGTTACAAACTTCCAAGCAATTATAATGCCACCCCTTGTACCACTGGCAAGCAGTGCCACATGTTTGTCATAATTCAACCCAAAAACTGAGACGCACAATCATTGGTTCATCACTGCAACTTTAGTCTCTTGAAGACAAACAATGTCAGCATTGGTTGAAAGTATTATGTCTCTGACCAAATTACGGCGATCCGACCTGCTAAGGCCACGCGCGTTCCACACTAGGATGGATTGTGGGCCCATTGCAAACATTTTGACGACCCAAAAACAAATAGCAGGTGATTAATCACTGCTGTAACAGCAGGTTCGCTGAGCGGACCTGCTCTTCCTCCTCTACCTTGAAACCAAATAGCGCCGCTAGCGCTGTAATACGGGACTCAGATAGCGGCTGCTCAAAAAGCTTTGCATAATATTCCTGGGCCTGCTGGTCTATCTTCTCTCTGTTAGCCAAGAAACCGAGGCTTCGGATCACCCAACACTGCACATCAGTCAGAACAGGGCCGGGCGAACACGGACCAGCTCCCACGACCCAACGGCTATGACACAACAGCGAACCAGGAGGGGGAGCTTTAACTCTCCTCTTCTGGATGATCGGCTGAGGGAGCAAGCAATCCACAGGCTTGGTAAGCTGCTGGATGAGAGGTTGTCTTGCTGGCATGGTGGGTGAAGGTGAACTGGCCTATGGAAGATCAGCTTGTCTTGTATGTCTTCGTGAATATGTCTGCCCAAAACATGCTGAATTTGCAGATGCTTTCTGAGCGGGGCTTGCATGAGGGAGCTGTCCGTTGAGCGCCTGTGAGCTCGCGCAATGGGCTGGGCCTGCTACCATGCAGGCCGAGGGTGTAGGGGTCGAAGCGAGCAACACGCTTGCATCCTCGGCTGAGTTGAAGAACGGCAGCGCAGCCGGGACAAGCGGTGAGCCATCATTGGCGTCAGGGACGTCATCAGCCCTAGCCATTAGAGAGGGCGACGAGTGTGTAGTAGGGCTGGGCCACATGGCAACAATCTGCTCCGTCACAGTAGTTTGAAAGGCAGTGATGTTCTTGGCTTCAGTTGACACTGGATCGATAGACAACCCATTTGTTTGCTCCTCAATATTTGGCCCATCCGAGGTTCACACTTGCTGGTTGCAACTTGGGCTCTAGGAGAGGAGAGCAGAGAGTCCGTCCCATCAACCAACTCCTGAAGGCCTAGCTCGGCTAAATCTTCTGGACAACGTGCCACCGTCTCGGGGTCAAATACGGTCAGCGTATCTTTGAACCCAGCAACATCAGCATCCGCCTCAAAGGAAGCAGAACAGTTACCTTCTTGTGATGCGGTGAAGTCAGAGGCCGTCTCGCCACTTGACACAACATCAATTGTAGGCGCGATATCCAAATCGACCGAGCCGTTGGCTGTATGATCAATGCCCGTGTAGAGTTTTGAGGCATAGTCGGAGGATGGCTTTGCATGAGACGTCATGTGGCGCGCGCTAGAAGGCTGAGGGCCTAGCTATGCATGCACGGGAATCTAAGAGGCATCACCTCCTTGGTTCTCGTTGGCCGTTGTGCGGCTGTAAGGTTCATGACTATTGAGGGTCCCCAAAGATATGAATGTTTTGATGATGAAAGACAAGCATGCAATATGACTAATATCTACACAGGTGTGGTGCATGTAAGAAACCTTATCTACTTCATGATGGTTGTGGATGGTTGCCTTAGCGGTTGATGACAATGACCACAAGCATGGAGACTTGGTGAGCTTGATAGAGTCCAAGGGTTGATGGAAATGGATCAAGGCTAAGACAAGGTAGGAGCAAGTGTTTGGAACACTTGTCTAGTTATTAGGGCTTGTGTTCATAGAAAAAAATCGGACTATCAAGGGGGTCTAGGTCATATCCCTTAGGTCACGCTAGTCAGTGAAGTGCATGGATGCTCGGTGAAATCACAAGATACAAGGTGGCAGTGGAGAGACCAAGGAGCTGTAGGATGAAGCCAGGAAATGAAGTCAAGCAAAGACGAGAAGTTTTAGCTTCTGAAGATACAGACCAGATAGAGAGATCATAGAGACCGAACTAGGCAATCATCAGGGAGATCTCAGATCAGGGAATAGTTGGATGTGAGGAAATCTGTTGAAGCAGGATTGTAAAGACTGGACGGTACAGTCTGTAAACCGGACTGTACGGTTATAGGAGGCAATTCTGGACAAACAAGGAAGTGTCTGCAATGGCTCTGTTTAGAGGAGGAGCGATAGAGACTAGACTATATGGTCTATATGGGATTTAGCTGAGGACATAGAGCAACGGCTCGGGAGACCGGACAGTACGGTCTGTACGTCCAGGAAAGCTGTTTCATGGAGCAATAACTAGTTTGAGGTTGGAATCCTATATAAAGTTGTTTCTAGGGTCTTGGAGACCTCGCTTGACCATTATGATAGCTGGGAGCATCAGTAGGGAGCCAAGAGGAAAAGAGAAGAGCTCTAGGAGGAGATATTGCATATCTTGAGAGTGCTAGAAAGAGTAACTTGAGCATCCATACACATCTAAGGCTACAGTGTCATTGAGAGTATGTCTTAGGCTGTTACTCTTGCTCTATGGTGAGACCTAGACCGGTTAGGCGTTAGTGATGAGCCTATTGTCATCGGTTGTGAAGTCCGTCACACGTTTGTACATGGTTTGAGCTAGCCGTTGAAAGGAGCATCAATAGTGAGCACCCGTGCTGGCTCGGGGAGTCCGGCAAGTTCTCGAGGGAGGCGAGCTTGTGCCTTGGTGGCAGCGGTGGCAATCGTGTCTTCACTTTGAGAGTGATCGCGGGCTCATGTGCGAGAACTCCACTTGGTGGCAGGAGGGACTGACACTCCAGCAGGAGTGGTCCAACGAGGATTAGGGGAAGGCGCCATCCTTCTGAGACCTTGGGAAAAAAAATCATGAGTCATCTCTGACTCATACTCCTTACTTTGATGCTTTACCTTTCACATTTACCTATCATGCTATTCATGCTTGTGTGCTTACCTTATTTTTTTTTGATTACCTTATAAACTTGGATGAATAGGCTCCTTTTCTAGCTTTTTGTTTGCTTCCACGTGTCTTTGATTACTAGCTTGCATTGGAGTTGTATTGCCTTGTGTGATCCACTAGTATGCTTAGGTTGTTGTTCCTTTCATAAGACTATTATCTTGTTAGTGTGATCACCATTAGAATTGCTATAGGAGTTGTTTTGAGTGTTCGGCGTTAGGAATCAGTGCATTTGGTACATATAGCGAGTTCACGATTCATCCCCCTCCCCGCCACGGTCACTCGGTCCTTTCAGAGGTGAACTGTTGCTTAACTAGGAACAGCGGTGAGGACGACGACTACCTCTGCCATTGTTGTTGTACGACGGGGGAGGAGGTTGTTCATCTTGTGGGTGATGGAGAGGGGCTGCCCCAACCACGACTGAGGTGGGGTAAGAGAGGACGCACTTTTTGGCAGCTTGCTCATCCACTGACGCTGGTGGCTCCATGATGATGAGGTCGATTTCCGATAGAATCAGCTCTGGCCGAGAACACCATGCCTCCAGCCAGAACACAGAGAGGTCCCGATGAGATGCGGTGTTAGGATGGAGCTCCCATACCTAGCAATATCTATTGAGTATCTCCCTAGCAGTAGGTGCATCCCATGTGTGCACTGGAACCCCGTGCAGCTCCACCTTGAGGAGTAAAGGCAGGACAGGCCCAACGGTGTTCATAAGCCGGGTCCAACGCTTGAAGTAAAGAATACATTACATAGCTCTGAACGGCTTCCCACCATTGAAGATGCACTCCGCCGCCACCTCATCAGTGAACATGAGAATGTAGTCCGACGACAAGGTGCGGTGGAAGGTCAACGAGTCCGCTAAGACACTGAAATGCATGGCAATCTCATCCGTCAGGGCCTTAATGGATGGTTCCAGCATCCCGTTATTGACAACCAAAACGAGAAGCGCTCATCGGAGCTCCAACTCCATCTTGATGATGGTTGTAGAGCGATCAATGATGCATTAGGATTGAACTAGAAGCGGATCACTTGCAGCCCCTATGTTATCAGCATCCTCCGACTCCACAACTGGTGAGCCGAAGTCGTCTTCTGGGCCATTGAGTGGGGGCGGAGGAGCGGGTGCACAATTGCCAGTGGAGCGACGTCTGTGGACGCGTCGATGGAGGTGATGACATTGCCCGTCGTGGCCAGCAGTTTGCCCCATGCCTCCATGGAACAAGAGCGGGTGAGGGATTCACAGCTGGCAGGGGGGAGATACGATGCCTCCGTTGTAGCGAGCCAGACCCCCCGTCGACCATCCTGTGAGGGTAGAGGTATGAGCGGTGCCCGGGTTGCTGGCAGGTGAAGCAATGGGTCCACTGACGACAGGTGGCTAAGGCGGTGTGAAGTAGTAAAACAGTTGAAACACTTCCCACGGAGGTCTGTTAGGACTTGGCAACGAGGTCGACACGGAGGGCGAGGACAGGCTCGTCAGCCGCGTCGCCTGTCAACCGTCTACCAGCCGTCGGCATCTGGGCCTCTCTTCTGCAACACACACATGGATCTCTGAGCAAAGCACGATGCGCGGGGCCATAGTAGAGGTCACCTCTAGTTGGGATGCATATGCGGACGCCACTAAAGGCGGAGGCGAGACCGCCACGTCCCAATACGAGGGCACTGGCGAAGGTGATGCAGAGATGGCGGCTACCTCCGGCTAGGGCGCAGAGCCACCCGCATCCGAGAGCGAGAAAGAGGCCAGGGCCTCGAGGAACAAAGCCACTTGTGATGACGAGACATGAGTCACAGAGACGTCCACTAGGGAAATAGGGGAATCATCGTTCCACCGCGTAGCTTTGGAGCGGCCCGTCGGCGGCACAACAGCAATGGAGGGGGACAAGGTTGAGGAGGAGCCCGACGCTTGGATAGAAGGGCGGGGAGAAGCGGTGACCGTTGCGCCTAGAGCTGGCGGCAACGTGGGGTTGGTGGGAGGGGGAGCGTCGAGGAGGGGAGGGGGCGGGGGAGACGGAAGAGCCATCTCTCGCCACAATTGTCCAATAGCTTCTGAAAGCCTATCTGTTAGCACCTTTGAATGTGGATGTATGGATAGTTTTATCTTGGAACTAAGACCCTGTTTGGATCCAGTGAGATTTTAAGAGTCCAGATTTCAGAATCTGTCTAGATTTTTTTTTTGGATTCTAAAATCTAATCCCAGATTTTAAAAATCTCATAATCTGATTATACCAACTAGAGCCAGATTTTATTTGTCGATAGAGTTACTACACTTTGTAATTTAAGAATCTCATCGATATCCAAACACCATCACCCAGATTTATTTAGAATCCAGATTCTAAAATCTTAAGATAATAATTAGATTTTAAGAATCTGAACTGGATCTAAACAGGGCCTAAATAAGGTTCATTTTGTCAAAATAATCCCATAGCCTAAAAGTGAAAAGCAGAACTGGACATTTTCAACTTGTAATCAGGTTCCTGAAAAGTTCAAATTGGAACCTCAATGCCAAGGGGTCAAGTTTTAAAATTGAACTTTTTGGGTCTATCTGTTGGGGTTTTTTGAACAAAAAATGCATGAAAATCGAATATTCCCCCTATTTATAAATTATTATCATTTTATTGACTTTTTTAATTAGATTTTATTCATCTTATTTATTTTTTAAAAAAATTATCAACTATTTTGTTTCGAATTATTTTATTATTAGAGAAATACTTGAATAAGATTAGAAAATGGAGAGAGTACTGTAGCAAAGATCTTATTTTTCAGAATATAATGGATTTCGTTTGTGCAACTCCTATCATCATATGCCCGTCAATAATCTGGACTTTCTGGCTTCAAATTTGTGACACGGTTTGTTGCCTCGCCACCTCGCCACCCCACTAGCCGCGCAAATAAACGTCCATCACGTAGCTCTGGCCGGGCAAACGCCCATTACGTAGTTGTCTCAATATATTTAAATATGAGACTTGCTAATTTTCAGGTAACTGAAAGTTTGGACAACTTTCAATCACCGCTTTGAGACATCGGATCTAGATCCAACAGTTTACAATTATTATACAGATAACCTTATAAAACAAAATTTAAAACATAAAGTAACAAACCATTGACTGAAAGCTTTCAGTCGATTGAAGGCTAGAAAATAAATATGGAGGAATTGCTGGCTTCAAATTTGTGACATGGCTTGTTGCTTCCCCCGCTCCCCTCCCGCCCCAGCGGTCGGCTATCTGGCGTAGGTACGCAACCGTCTTCTACACAAATGCTCCCAGCGTTCTGTGAATTGGTCCCGCAACCCAAGGGGGGCAGTCTCTTCCGCCCATGTCGAATGAGGACAAAGTCTGCCCAACCCCTCTCTCCTTTCTCCTCGCGTGTTTGTCGCCACCTCTACTGCTCCCCCAACTCCGGTGATGCCTCTATCGTCTCCGTCACCGCTCACCACCACCACCATGCTAACCTGTCAGTGTGTGTTGGCCCCGCCTCCACCGCTGCCTGCCTACCACCATTGCCACCCTAAATTCTTCAGCTCATCACTGGTTTCTATAGTTGGAGGAGGAGGTAATGATTTTGGTGGTCAAACCCACACGCAATACAATCCTTGGCATCAATGGTGTTAGCGCTGCGCGGTGATAACGTGTGGTGGTGGTGGTGTGAGTAGGAACAAGCTTGGAACGCAGCTGGCCTACTATTAGCCAACCAGCGAAAAGAAGATGGGGTGAGTGAATGACATCTTCTGTCGGATGTTGGGCGGAGGCGATGAATCCGACGCGACCACCCCAAAACCCGACGCCCGGGCCAGCAACCTCGTCCCGCGACCTAGCAAACACCCACCGCTAGTGAAAGGAGTCTTGTGACAGTTGACGTCTCCCCATCCCGGCCCCCTGGCTCTGGTCTCTCGTGTCTCAACAACCGTGCATCACACCTGGCACACACATCTCTGCTCTCAAATCACGCCACATGTCCTTCTCGACCACATCCAATGACCTTCATCAGCTCGTCTTCCTCCTTGACAAGTCTCCACCGCGGTGTTCCCCATTCAATTCGATTGGGTGGACTTCTAGAGAGCCCTGTGGAAGGGAGAACAAGCCTCCCGCTGGGTGATGGGGCAGGGAAGCGAAGGTATCGTGGGCGCCAACGACATAGCATCCTTGTCAGGTGAGCCCCCTTTGTTTGTTTTTTTTTCTAGTGTGTAGCATGTGAAGCTTCTAGAGGATTTTGACTGTCACCCATGGCAACCTAGTTTTTTTAGGCAGTTATTGTGAGAGAGAATATATGAGGAATAATATGATGGGTTGTACTATAATGAGCCGTCTCTGGACCGGTATATATGAGAGTATAAAACTTGAAGAGAAAGGCACCTTCGAGGATACATATGGAAGTCCTAGGTACATAATCTAAACTACCAAATATACTCTACCCCCCCCCCTAGTCACAGCGGGAACACCGCAGACGGTAAGACTGGAGAAGAAGCCAAAGGTACAAGCCAACAGATTAACATCCCCTCGCAGTTGAAGCGTCATGGTGCGGATGCTGCGACTGGACAGAAAACCGGTGAGTAGCATATGCAGATGATAGTCTATTGTGTTGATGTCAAGGAAGCCAAGAGTGAGGGCGAGTAGCTGTGGACAATGTAGCTGAGATCGCCGATGTCAAGGAAGCCGCACACGAAGCCACAGGCGCAAGAAGGCGCCAAGATAGGGGGTGCACAAGGATGCCCTTTGGACGAAGACGACAACACAGTTGAGGCACCATGAAGAAGAGGGTTGATGTCAAGGTCGATGGAGTTAGTCAAGATGCAATAGACGAGGTGTCGTTCGGGTTTACCAGACCCGAGAACACATCGTGGATGAAGGCACACACCGGTATTGCCAATACCGAGTGTACGTAGGTAGGGACCATCATGAACACGCGCCGGTGTTGGAGGAGATCAGCAGAAAAGGCTCCATGATAGTCGCGACATAGAGAAGCAACAAAGGAGAGTGCTGGTGTAGCCTACAGTTGTTAGAGTAGACGAAGAGGAGTCGAGATTGAGACTACAACTCTGGTGGCATGGTCGTGATGGACGAAGGTGAAGCCGTAGACATGGCATTATCGGCGGCCAAGATTGGTAACCTGGGTAGCCTGAAGAAGCGAGGCGGCGGTGGTTGAGGAAAGACCATGTCTATGGACCATCAAGTCATTGGTGCATGAAGACAGCGATGATGATGAAGTAGCGAGCGTCACAATAGACATAGTCGTGTCTCGAAAGGCACTTCTCGAGTTTGTGGTGACCACGGGCGGTAGAGCTACGGCCAGAGGGCCCGAGGAGGTGACGTAGCAACGGCTCGAAGCTCAAAGGCGTGGTATGTTGCCTCAACATCGTTACATGTGCGGTCGGCTGATCAGACCGAGGGTGCGCGCATCATACGACAACTTGATCCAAAGTTGAAACTTCTTGTCCTCTTGACTTTGTTTCCTTGCTTCCAAACTATGGTCAATCCTTCTCCGCTACCTCCTCTATTGTCAAACAGACTCACTGAGCATCTCAATGCTTCTAACACTAGTGGGACCAAAGAGAATGACCCGTGCCCTTTTGATAGTGCGGTTTTTCATATGAACTCAAACCTGCACACTTGCCAAGTGATCACAACACCCTTGGACCTTGCTGTCCTTAGCCTTGATCCATCTCTATCACCACAACTCTCTATCAAGATCTTCATGGCAATCTACCAAGTCCACAATAATCACTAAGGCGACCAATCACCATGTTCATATGTTGCGTTGATAGATAATTTGTTGCTACATTCACAACATTAGATGTAGACGTTAGAGCACATTTCATACCTGACAACCAATCATCAAAAAATTCATACCTTTGGAGTGACATCACTCCAATGGTCATGAAATTTACACGATGGTGTGAGGTTTTTTGCTGAGCAGGGATAGGAAGGCTAGGATTCTGGTTTATATAGGAGAGACAAACAACGATGGGATTCTGACGTTTCCACGTCCAAGGCTCTTGAAAGGGTGGCCTGGTGGCCACGGTGCCCATGTTTGTTTTGATACGGGTGGAGTTAAAGTCAACTCCTAATCTACCAATGTACACACGATCTTCTATTGAGTTTAAAACTCATTTTGCACACTGACGCAGCTAACAAAATGATGCATGTTTATCCTACGACAATTTTTAATTACTGAAAAACTAGAATTATATTAATATTGGAGAAAGTTTATATTATGATAATTTGGGACGTTACAAATTTAAAATGAGTCAAGCAATGATATTGTTGCAGGTGACTCTGATAGAACCTCGGTTCCTACCGCGGACAGAGCGAAGGGCGTAGGGATGAGAGATTGGAGGACGGGGGTGACGAAAACGGCGTAGGGGCACTGTGGCGTGCAATGGTGGTGTGGAGAAGAATTGGCGTGAGCCCTTGAGGCCGGCAAACAAAGTATTTGCCTGCTTAGTTTATTCCACCAAATACCAAAAGTATTTATCTCCTTACAACTAGATGACCTAACTTGGATGAAAAGAAATAAATCCTAACTTGTATAGAAAGAAAGCTAATCTATCTAAGCATTATTCCAAAAACGACCACGGAAATATGTGATCACGCCTGATCCTCCCGCTGGACCCGGCTGAGCTAGTTCGGCCGTCACCTCCTGGTCTGGTTGGGCCATAACATCTCTCCCCTCCTCGACAAGCAGCTCGTCCTCGAGCTGAAAATTGTGGTAGCAATCCATGAAGTTCTGAAGAGGTTCCCATGTTGCCGATTCCACTGGTAGACCGGCCTATTCCACACGCAGCTCCCATGTGTCCTGAACCTTGCGAGCTTGCAGCACCTAAACAGGTGTGGGCACCAAGCGGCTATATTGGAGTGTAGGCAGTGGTGGTGGAGACTCCGGAGGCATGCCATGGAAAGGTTTGAGCAACCCAACATGGAACACATCACGGAGACGGGCGCCCTCCGGCAGTGCTAAGCAATAAGCCACCTGCCTGATACGCTTAACAATGTGGAATGGCCCCGTAAAGTGAGGACCATGCTTGCCCTTGGCGCGGGGATCCAGGGACTAGGTGGGGCGGTGGAGGAGACGCAGCCACGCCCAGTTGCCCACAGCGAACTCCACTTCGTGATGGCGATGGTCGTAGTAGAGCTTGGCGTAGTTACGGGCTTGAAGAAGTCGTTCGCGAATGTCTTCTAGGAACAAGTCGTGGTCCCAGAGCAGAGCGTCCGCCTCTGCTGTTGAGGCCGTGCCCGACGCATGGGGAAGAAGGGAAGGCGGATGCCATCCATAAACCAGCTCAAATGGAATGGCCTGAAGCGCCGTGTGATACGACATGTTGTAGCAGTCCTCCGCCCATGATAGCCAGTCAACCCAAGCTCTAGGGAGGTCTCCCGTGGCGCACCGAAGGTACATGGCGATCACCTTGTTAACCACCTCCGACTGGCCATCTGTCTGAGGTTGAAAAGCCGTTTTGAAGTGAAGCTGAACGCCGGCCATCTTGAACAAATCCCGCCACATGTGGCTAGTGAAAACCGGATCACGGTTGCTAACAATGGAGCTCGAGAAGCCGTGGAGGCAAACAATGCCATCGAAGAAGGCGCGGGCGACCGAAGTAGCCGTGTAAGGGTCACACAATGAAATGAAGTGGGTGTATTTTGAGAAACGATTCACCACCGTGAGGATCACCAATTTTCCCTGAACTTCAGGTAGGCCCTCGATGAAGTCCATGGAAATATCAGCCCAAACCTGTGATGACACGATGAGGGGCTGCAGCAAGCCCGCCGGTTGTAGTGTCTGAGTTTTGTTGCGCTGGGACATTGCACATGCCCGAACAAAGTCCCGCACCAGGCACTTGTCATGCGACAGGTATAAGTTCGCACGCAGCCGCTGGAGCGTCTTCTGGATGCCTTCGTGACTGGCCGCGTGAACCAGCGTGAGAATGCGCGGACATAGGTCGACCACATCGGGAATGAAGATGCACTTGGCATGGAGGAGGATACCATCGACCGCCTGCCATGGAGCACCCAACTCGCCAGTCTAGAGCTGCTGTAGGAGACGGCCAGCCTCGGTGTCAGCCAAGGTTGCCGCATGGAGCTCGTCAAGGAGTGGGAAGGATGGCCCGGAGATCGCCCGAGCCTGTAGGGACTCGTCGGCGAGGTCACTGTCACGACGAGATATGGCATCGGCCACAGTGTTAAGGCACTCTGGGCGGTACCCCACTTCAAAGTCGAAGCCGAACAGCTTGCTGAGCCACTAGTGCTAGGGAACTGTGGACAGCCGTAGGTCAAGGAGGAACTTCAAGCTGTAGTTGTCAGTGCGGATGAGGAAGCACCGACCCTAAAGGTAAGGGCGCCAATGGCGTACGGCCTGCACCAACCCGATGAGCTCACACTCATATGCCGCCAGCTTGCTATGGCGAGCAGCAAACGGGTGGCCAAAGAAAGCCAGGGGTCCCGCCCCCTGGTGAAGCATCACACCGAAACAAGACCCTAATGCGTCGTAGTCCACAACGAACTGGCGGTGGAAGTCTGGCATTTGCAGGACCGGTCCCGTGGTGAGCGCCTACTTCAGCACGGCGAAGGCGAAAGCCACTTCTGGGGTCCAGGAAAATCCCTCCTTGTGGAATCCACGGGCGATCGCCCCGAAGTCACGGATTAATTTCCGGTAGTAGCCCACGAGGCCGAGGAAACCGCGGGCGCCTCGGGTTGAGTGAGACTCAGGCCAAGATGCGACGGCGGCCACCTTGTCGCTGTCCATCGCCAGGCCGATAGCGGAGATGACGTGGCCTAGGTAGGCCACCGAGAGCTCGCCAAATGAGCACTTGGATCACTTCACATGCAGGTGGTTAGTGCGCAGGGCGTCGAGGACCAACCAGACGTGGTGCTGATGCTCGGACCAGGATGAACTATAGATCAAAATGGTTTCAAAGAAAACAAGTACGAACCAACAAAGGAACTATTGTAGAGCATCATTCATGAGGGCCTGGAATGTGGCTGGCACGTTGGAGAGGCCGAATGGCATGAGGAGGAACTCAAAGTGGCCGTGGTGGTTGTGGAACATCGTCTTTGCCACATCTTCCGGGAACATGCGCACCTGCTGATATCCTAAATGCAAGTCGAGCTTGGTGAAGAAGTGTGCTCCGTGGAGTTCATCAAGCCGCTCGTCAATGATCGGGATCAGGAACTTGTCCTTTGACGTCTTGGCGTTGAGCGTCCGGTAGTCGATGCAGAAGCGCCATGAGCCGTCCGCCTTCTTGACCAGAAGCACCAGGGCGGACAATGGAGAGGTGCTGGGGTGAATGATTCCATGCGCCAGCATCTCTGAACACTGGTGTTCTAGCCCGTCCTTCTGTAGTTGGGGATAGCGGTATGGCCAGACAGCAACGGGCGCGGTCCCGGGCAGGAGGTGAATCCTATGGTCATAGGGTGGGTGGGAGGAAGGCCCCAAGGTTCGGTGAAGACATCATCGAACTAGCAAAGGAGGGCGTCGAGGAGGGGGCGCTCGGGGTCAGCAGCCAAGGTGCAGAGGCTTGAGTCGGTGATGCCGATACACGGGGAGCACAGGCCGCGCCACAAGACGCGGCATCCACCCCTCTAGAATGCCATGCACAAGATGCAGCGTCCACCCCTCTAGTACTGCTGGATATCCAAAATAATGAATTCCATAATCCTTAGTACCAACTAAGTAGTGGAGTACCCACTCAGCGCATGCCAATGATCAACTCCTAGATAAGAAATAAACCGACTCAGTTTGCTCACAGCAAACGAGATGTCAGGCCTAGTAGCTCTAACTAAATACATAAGTGATCCAATAATCTGAGAATATCTTAATTGATCTCTGTCAATTCTCTTATTTGTTTGAAGAATCAAGCTGGGATCTTAAGGTGTTGAGAAGACATGCTGCCCTTGTAATCAAAACGGCTCAAGAGCTTCTCAACATAATGAGACTGCATAAGAGTAATCCCATTCTCTCCTTTGATTAGCTTGATGTTCAAAATAACATTAGCCTCACCCAAATACTTCATACAAAGCTTTAGCACATAAATGTCTTGACCTCACTGATCACATCAAAATTTGTTCCAAAGATGAGTTTGCCATCAACATACAAGCACAATATAACTCCCTGACTCCCACCATGGTGATATTATACACATCTACCTGCCTCATTGATTGAAAAGCCTGCTGCTAAAAGTGTTTAATCAAATTTCTCATGCCACTGCTTAGGAGCATGTTTCAGACCATACAAAGACTTCAACAACTTACACACCTTGTCTTCTTGACCCTTTATGACAAATCTATCAGGCTGATCCATTTAGATTTCCTCATCCAACTCTCCATTAAGGAAACTTGTCTTAATGTCCATCTGATGAATGATAAGACTATGTGAGGCAGCTAGAGCAAGTAATACATGAATAGTGGTCAATCTGGCAATAGGTGAATAAGTGTCAAAGAAGTCTTTACCTTCTTTCTGGGTATAACCCTTGGCCACAAGCCGAGCCTTATACTTGTCAATAGTACCATCAGGCTTAAGCGTTTTCTTGAACACCCACTTGCAACCCACAGGTTTGCAACCATATAGTCTATCAACAACTTCCCAAGTTCCATTAGAATGGAGTCCATCTCACTATGGACAACTTCTTTCCAGTCATCTACATCAGGAGATGCATATGCCTCTGACATGGATCAAGGAGTGTCACCCATAAGATAAACAGTGAAATCATCACCAAAAGACTTTGCAGTCCTTTGTATCTTGCTCCTCCTAGGAGCTTCACTATCAATCTCCTCATGGATTTGTTCAAGAGTTTGTTCAACATGGTCAGAAAATGCACTAGGTTCAGGAGTTTTCTCAGCTATCACATCAAAACATAATCTAGCTATGTAAATATTTCATAGAAAATATGTTCTCAAAGAAAGTAACATCACGAGACTCCATCAATGAATTAACATATACATCAGGCACCTCTGATTTAACCACTAAAAATCTATAGACAATGCTATGATAAGCATATCCAAGAAAGATACAATCCACAGTTTTAGGTCCCAACTTATGCTTCTTGTTAGTTGGCACGTTAACATTGGCCAAACAACCCCATGTGCACAAGTAAGAGAGCTATGGCTTTCTACTAATCCATTCCTCATATGATGTCTTCTCCTTATTCTTCATGGAAACACTATTTAGGACATGACATGATGTCAATAAAGTCTCCCCCACTATGTCTTTGATAATCCAACCGTGTCCAACATGGAATTAACCAAGTAAGTTATGGTGCAATTCTTTCTTTCAGCAACCCCGTCGGATTGGGGAGAATAGGGAGGCATCCTCTCATGTGTCATACCATGTTCCGCACAAAATAAGTCAGACTCATTTGAGAGATACTCGCCACCATGATCAGTCCTAATTCTTTTGATCTTTTTCTCTAATTGAGTTTCAACTTCAGCCTTATAAATTTTGAAGTAGTTTAGAGCCTCATCTTTTATTTTTAACAAATAAACATAGCAATATCTAGACGCATCATCAATCAAAGTCATGAAATATCTTTTGCCACCCTCAATCAATATACCGTTTATTTCACAAAGTTCTGAATGTATAAGTTCTAGCAGTGCCAAGTGTCTCTCCTCTGTAGCCTTGTGAGGCTTTCGAGGTTGCTTAGATTGCACAAAACCTAAGCACTTAGAACCTTTGACAATGGAAAAATTTAGAATTAAATTCAAGCTAGAAAGTCTAGACATAAAACCAAAATTTAGATGACATAAATGTGAATGCCAAACACTAGCATCACTGTCATTAACACCATCACAAATATACTTAATAGACTTATTGCAATAATCTGAAAGGGAAAAAGCGGAACAAGCCTCCGCATTCATAACCTTTACCAATAAATTTTCCACTCTTAGACACGACAACTTTATTTGACTCAAGTACTACCTTAAAACCATTCCTATACAAAAGGGAGCCACTAACTAGATTCTTCTTGATAGAAGGGACATGCTGTATGTTCTTCAATTGGACAATCTTCCCCGAAGTAAACTTTTGCTCGACCATGCCAACACCATGAACAGAAGCATGTGACCCGTTCCCTATTAGGACGGTGTTGGCGGCCCATAAAACCCAATATCAGCCACAAACCGGTCAGGAAATGCAAGGTAAGGACCAAAGTTTAATAAATATTTCTTTAAACTAATAAAGTTCCACGAGTTTTGGAGAGATATGTGTTTGCAGGTATAAAAGAGCCAAAATATGCAAAAACATGAAGGAACAACCCATCGGCCGATCATGACTGTGAAACAGCCGTTTTCACCGGCCGACAGGGTCATTTTCAGGCTGAAAACAGGATCCGACCGACAGGGTTGCTTTAGGCTCAAATCAGCCACCCAGCTGATCGACCGGAATCATTGTCAGGCTGATCATCCGACCCGGCCGATTTTGTAAAACACTTCACCGTCATGCCGTTTTCTCCTCCCGGACCAAAAGTGATGAAATATGGCTAAGGAAAGAAGGAAAACAAGTGGCCTAACCGGGAGAAGTCAAGGGGCAACCCGAAGGGGGTCGGCATCCGACCAAGGCCGCCACTTGGCCTAGCATGCCGCCCGACCTGGCTTGCCGGCTGGCCTGGGCTGTCGCCCGGCTTGGTTGGCCACCCGGGGTTGCCAGCCCATGAGGCCTCCCGACCCCCAAAATAAGAGTCAGTGAGAACCAACCCACCAACCGACTCCACGGGGCAATCCAAGAGATCCATTGCAAAGTCGGTTGGAAACAGACTTAACCCAAGGCCACCCGGCGCACTAGGCCTACCGGCCCAAATCCGCGGAAAACGGCACAAACCGACCAAGGCACCGACTCCATAGGATCATCTGAAGCGTCCAAGACAATTCGGTGCCGAACCAACAAAATCATGTGGCCGCCCGGCGGGCTAGGCTGCCCGGCAGGTCCCGCCGCCCAGCGGACCGACTTTGGCTCACCGACTCCACTTGACCTACAAATACCACCCTGCCCATCGCCACCTATAAATGGAGGGGAAATTCAGCAGGAAATCAATAGAGAAGAGGCAACACATCAAGAAGACTACTTTCCAACTACTTCTGCTACAATGTAGAATAGGATAGTTAGCTTGGGAGTTAGAGTCGGGTTGAGAGCTTCTCCTCAGGATTCCGGATTTGACTTGGAAGCCTTGGTTTAAGTTCTCTTGTATCTTTTCTTCTATAAGACTTATGCCTCAATTACAAAGATGTTTGTTCTTTTATTTATCCAAGTCTGATAGTGCCTTCTTAAGCTTTATAGTTCTTTCCTAGTTGCACCTATTGAGAGCGTTTCCATGATCTACATGTTCACGGGTTTCCCGGCTAGGACTTAATTCAGTCGCCGTCCTGAGTAAGGGTTATGCATTCGTCCCCACGGGCTGTGTGGTAGGCAATAGGTGGTGATAGCCCTGTCCGTCCATTTAGTAATCCACCACGTTCGGGAAGTCTCAAGCAGGGTTGTCTAGCGATAGCGTACCCACTAGTACAGAGGTTAGTTACCGACCCATATTAGTGGATCGTTTTCGTGCCCCGAAGTGAACAAAACGTGAGCCGTAGAATCGCTAGTAAATGGTGCCGCTCTAGAAGCAACACTTAACGCTTGTCTTGGGAATTTTAGAGCAACATTACTTAGGAAATCCAATTTGACTGGTTGTCCTCACTACTAGCTGTACTCTTCTCTATTAAATACCTATAGTGTGGTCTTCTCTTGATGCGTCCACCAAATTACCCACTCATTATCTTCATCCCCGCGCATAGTTTGGTTGGTGATTTCCTTATAGACATAAGATTGTTCACTCTCGATACTCCTACGCCTTGCTTCTCTCAGGAGAAATACGATACCTTGGAATACTCCTAGGTGAAATGCTACAATGGTGTTCCGTGCGCTTGCGGAATTAATTGATTTTATCTTTAGAGCGTAGCAAACGCCAACAAGCATTTCTGGTGCCGTTGCCGGGGAAGCAATGGCTATGATTTTGAGACTAATATAGATTATCTTTTGAGCAAATTCACCGCTAGCCTTAGCGGGATCACCCCTGTTTTGTTTGAGTGTGGAACGATCAGGACAAAGTCGCCTTGACCTTGCAGCAAGTTTTCATAAAAGAAGAGCCCGTGGTGCTTTGATCCTTCTCAACGTATCATCATCCCTCTATCTCTGTTCTGGAGGAGGTTAGACCCAAATTATTGCCCCCTATCTATCTCTTTGGAACACTTGGATATTGATTTAATTGTTTCATCTACAACTAATGTTATGTTCTTATCGTATCATATATTTGGGTTAGCATTCCTTGTTTGGTTGCATGCCCCATGTATGTGTATGATATAGAATATTTCTTGCTATTGTACAGTTGTGGTTGTGATAAGCGTTCCTTGTTTGGTTGCATATCACATTCATTTGTATGACAGATTAAACAACATGGTCATCTCTCTATGATGCTTTGATGTCAAATAAGGAAAATGTGTCTGTTTTTCCTCCTTAATTGATCAAATTAGACATGGTGTCTAGGTTGATTGATGGATCAATAGAGATATGGTTATTGTGGACAAATAGATTTGCGCTAACAATTGCAAGAAATCAATGGACCAAGTGAAGCTAAAAGAGAACGAAAAAAGGAGAAAACTCAAAAAGGTCACCACCATAGAGGCCAAAAAGAAGATTCAGGTATGGCAAAAGGAGACTGTCTCGTTTGGGACATAAAAACCGAACCCTCGTTGGAAGGTAACCGATATTTACCCCCCTTCAATACCCTCGTATATACCATTGGATTAGGTTGTTTTTGCTTTTTTTTGTTTTACTGATTAAACATGGATTATAAAAAAAGGTAAAAAAAACTGAAAAAAATAACTACCCCGTCCGGGATCATCAGCCAACTAGCTGATTTCTAGGCCAAATGATCAATCGTCCGACTCCCCGGGTTGTTAAACCCGTCAGGCCAATACCTGGCCAAGATCATCGACCGGGAGGTCGTTTTTCATGCTGGATGACCTCCTGACTGGGTGTCCGGGATGCTAATTCGGCCAGGTAATTACTTGGCTGAAATCAAGGCCCAGGAGGTCATTTTTCAGGAAAAACGATCTCCCGGCTGGGCAGTTTTCATATCAAATGTGGCCGCCCGGCCACTAACTGCTGCCCGACCAAATATGGCCACCCGACCTACTTTCTCTCCCTTTCTCTTGCTTAATCTCTGCACGGGGCGAGACATTTAGGCCGTGGGTGGCTAAAGCACAAGCAATGTTGCCCTTGAAACAATTTGTAAAAAGGAGTGTCTCGCCATGACCAAGATTTGTAAAAAGAGCACATGGCTCTACTCTCTATTGCACTCCCATTAACAACAAAGCAAGCACGCAGCAACAGGATCAAGTGGGCATGTCGGCCGACCACGTGCTGGTGCCCGACCATGTGTTGCCGCCCGACGAGGTGTTGCCGCTCGACACTTAGTCGGCCGGCGAGGGGCTTAAGCCCCCAAAACCTGCTCTTGAAGGCTATAAAAAAAGCAAGGAATGGCAAACATTTGAAGGTGTCTACTATGAACCTTGAGTATCCATCGCTACAGTGACCACCTCTTTTAAACATAAATCTTGCAAACACCTAAGCTTGGGGCGGTACATAAACCAAGGTTTGCCATAAAATCCTTCTCCTCTCTCCCCTCTATCTAGTTGCTTTGTTGTAAAAAAACACAAAAAGATTTACCTTCTTGTCTTATCGAAAGACATAAAAATTTGCAAAAAGATTTGCTATTTTTGAAAAAAAAATTGAGAACTTGGTCTCTACCTTGCCTATGGAAATGATGAATAGTTGCTCTATTAGCTCCCTTTGAGTCTCAAGTATACAACCTCTACTCCTAATTTTTTTTGGGTAATGGTAGATCGGCATGATGATAACGCTAGTCCCTCTATGTTTTAGTGGGTGCAAAATGGCTAATAAACACCAAGTCTAGTTCTTAGAGTTTATGATATGGCATGTTTTGGATCAATCTATGATTTCCTTATAATTAGAGTCCAATGATTTCGTTCAAAACCATGCTGCAACAAAAACCCCCTACTTGGTGCGCATCTTCCCTATGATAGACAATTTCCTACCATGGCCAAATATTGATTAGCAAAACCATGTCTTTGCCATTTAAGCATGCATTGAGTTTAGTTACGATTTGATCCTTATGAGGGATTTGCACTTCCAAAGCCAATCATTTTCCTTCGTGTTATCTTTGAGTTCTCAAATTAATCATGCTTGGTTATACGGTTTCCACATCGGAATCATGCATCCACTCCACCAAGCATGTTAACCAAAATCTTTCTTTTTGCGAGCCTTTGATCCCATTAAAAGATTATGGTCCTCCTAGACAATAGCTCAGGAAAAAATTGCAAATACATATATACATACATACATACATACATACATACATATATATATATATATATATATATATATATATATATATATATATTTGAACCATTGAATTAGCTTCTTTACACCATGAGAGTAGAAAGAAAGAAAGGAAAGAAAGAAAAAGTTTATCAGCTCTCATGGATGTGCTATATCAAAAGTTTCAAGGTTCATTAAAAATAAAATAAGTATATCTTGAGCAAAAATAAAGGACCATCTTTTCACCCTAGCACAAAAATCCAGTGTTTGGGATAAATTTGCACCCAAGACCTTTGCAATTGTGCTAGCCAATTCCTTCACGTGAGTCCATTCTCTCCCGCTCCCCTGGACATCATTTCTAAATGATTGGAATGAGGAAGTGCAATGTCTTTTCGCTAGGACCATCTCTTAGCTTAACAATACATGCATGCTAAATGCACCATCCTACCAAGCTCCACATATTTAAGCCAAACTTTTAGAAAGTAGGATGAACATTTGGTAAGGAAATACACCTTTGGGGAGATGAGAGTCATAGTGGGAGATTGCACCAAGAGGGAAGATTTTCAATCTTATGCAGCATTATAAAAACTTTGGACTCATGATCAAGTAGGAGATTGCATGACAAAGTCTAAACTAGCTGTTCTAGATTTCAACCCCACATGACAAGGTTATAAAGTGCCAATAAGCCCCATTGTACAATGCGGATGACTTCGTGACCAAGTTGTGCTGATTTACACTTACCTATATTGTGTTGGAGTATGTGTTTGTGCACTTGATCCTCACAGGGCTCTAATATTGAAGCAACTCCTGATCCATCATTACTAAGTTTTAATTTGCTCGGGACAAGCAAAGGTTTAATCTTGGGGAGGTGTTGGTGGCCCATAAATCCTAATATCAACCACCAACCGGTCAGGAAATGCAAGGTAAAGACCAAAGTTTAATAAATATTTGTTTAAACTAATAAAGTTCCATGAGTTTTGGTGAGATATGTGTTTGCAGATATAAAAGAGCCAAAATATGCAAGAACATGAAGAAACACCACGTCGGCCGATCACGAATGTGAAATAGCCGTTTTCACCGGCCGACAGGGTTGTTTTCAGACTGAAATTAGGATCTGGCCGACAGGGTCGCTTTAGGCTCAAATCAGCCACCCGGCTGATCGACCAGAATCATTGTCAGGCTGATCATCCGACCTGGCCGATTTTGCAAAACACTTTACCGTGATGTCGTTTTCTCCTCCCGAACCAAAGTGATGAAATATGGCTAAGGAAAGAAGGCCAACAAGTGGCCTAACCGGGAGAAGTCAAGGGACGACCCCAAGGGGGTCGGCACCAAACCAAGGCCGCCGCCTAGCCTAGGCCACCGTCTGGCCTAGCATGCTGGCTTGGGCTGCCACCCGGCCTGGGTTGCCCACCCGGGGTTGCCAGCCCATGAGGCCGATGAGGCCTCCCAACCCCAAAATGAAGAGTCGGTGAGAACCAACCCACCAATGGACTCCATGGGGCAATCCAAGAAGTCCAATGCAAGGTCGGTTGGAAATAGACTTAACCCAAGGCCGCCTGGCGCACTAGGCCTACTGGCCCAAATCCGTGGAAAACGGAACAAACTGACCAAGGCACTGTTGACGGCTGTTAAGTACCATTTTCAACCGTCAACTATACTCAAATAAAGGAGAATTTGGCATTTCATACACGCATGCTTTAGCACAATAATATAGTTCCACTTGTACTTGGAGAACTTTGTGCATGCAGGAGGAAATGTGAAGGAAACACCTCAAAAGGCAAGAAAACACACTTTCGACCAATCAGAGAGTGCCACATGGACGTCACACGGATTGAAGGGCCCATTTTCAGCACTTAACCGACGTAACTCCCTGCAATACCACGCAAACCAACGTCAGGGCCCACAGGACAGCCACCTGGAGAAAGCACAGGCCAGGAGGGGCCACCCCCAGGTCGGCCGACCTGGTCAGGTCGGCCGACCCAGCCGGGCGCCCTCTCCGCCTGGGCTTCCACGTGTTGGCTCCTCCGCGACTCCTGATGACGGTTTGAGATGCCTTCCGTGGCGGTTACTCTCCCTTGCCGACCTATTGAGGCTATAAATAGGAGGGTGTGCCTTCACACTCAACACACACCACAAGAAGCATTTCTCTCTTGCTAGTAATAGTTCTTGGAGTTTTAGTGGAGTTAGGCTGAGTCTAGAGCTCTCTAGTCCCAAGTCTTCACTTGGAATTGGTATGGCTCTTGTATCTTTTCCCTTTTGTAAGACTTTGCTCTTATCAATATATATATCTTTTCTATATAGTTGTGCTTGGGTCATGAGTTTCTTGTTTGATTTTGTGATCCATATATGTGATAGTATAGTCTACTTGTGTGATAGTAGTTTATATTTATTATACTACTATTGTCATGCTAGTTATATACCGTCACTATAGTCTAGTTTATATGTTATAGTCTCTATGCTTAGTTTTAGCTGATAAAGTATAGCATGGGTTTGGTGATCGTATTTGTACGGTAGCTCTGCCTCGTTAATAGTAATCGCGGAGGGGCAGAGTGCTCTTTGGTCATGCAAGTATGGTACTTGGGTGACTGATTTGCATCAATTATTCGTTAGTCTACTGGTTCGTTGAGGTAGGCGGCAGGTGGTGACAGCCCTGTCCGTCCTTTGAAATCCTCCCCGCTAGGCTAGTGCGTAGGCTCTTGGCGGAAGTCACCTGTGGATGCAGGGGTAAGTCCGTGCCTGAAGTGCTATACTATTGACTGCTGAACCTGAGTGTGGGTCTGTATGTATTCTACTTAGGCTATGCAACTGTATAGGAATGTATAGTAGGAGTAGCTTAGCCTAGTCTTTCCTCCACTAGACTTTATTTATTTAGTAGGAATCTTCTGTGTGTGTCACACTACCCAGTTATTATCATGTACCCGCCTGTCTTGGTTAGATATCCTTGCTAATTGTTAACATGATCTTATATGTTAGTAACGCTTCTTGATCATAACCTTCCTTTGGGATAAACAAATACGATACCCTGAATACTTCCGGGTGAAATGCTACAGCGGTATTCTCCGTGCGCTTGCGGATTTTACCTACTTGACTCTAGGACATATTAGTGAACCGTTTCTGGCCCCGTGCCGGGAATGATTTATTAATATGGCTTAGCAAAAGTCAACAAGCATTTCTGGCGCCGTTGCCGGGGAAGGCGTATGATTTAAGAAAAATTACTAATGTATATAGTAGTGTTGCAATTATTAAGGCTATCTCCTAAGCAGGCTAACCTTGCTTTGTTTTCTGCATTTTGTATGAAAACAGGGTAGTGCTGCTCTCAAGAATCAGCTGAGCTTTAATAAAATGATAGAAACCCAATTAGCTCAGTTAGCTGCTACTGTTCCTACTGCTGAGTCGGGGAAAATCCCGGGGCAACCCGAGACCCCCTTAGAAAATGTTAATGCGGTTACCACGAGAGGAGGTAAGTCCACTCGGGATCCGCCATACCCTAACCATGCAGGAAAGGACACATCAGCTGAGAAGCCGGCAGAAGAAGAAGAACTGCCGCCCAGGAAAACGGCCCCACATGAGTTCTATGACACGATCCTCATGCCGTTTCCTGAAAGAAGAAGGACAGCCTCATCACATTCATGAAGAACTTCCTTGAGAAGGAAAAGGTTGCACAGCAACAACTGATGAAGGCAAGGAGGCAAAGGTCACACATTAAGCAACAGCCTCCGAAGTCCACAAGGCAGCAACCTCCGAGGTCTGCAAAGAAACAGGCTGTGAAGCCTGCAAAACCGCAGCCTCGGAAGCCCGAGAAGCCACCGACCGCAACAAAGACCAAGAAGGTGTGGCGAACGAAACAAGAAGCATCATCCGTGTCTTCATCTCCGGGACCGGACAACGCTTCATCGAGCTGAACGCCGGAGAAAAGTCCCGCTCGTCGGACTTTAAAAGGTGAGTCCTCGCCGGGAGGTTAAACCGGTAGTTATCCATATTTGCTCTTTCAATTGCATATTTGCTTTCCACCACATTTTGATTTTTTCCGACCACTGCATTTCTGCATTTTTGAATTTTTCCAGCCACCTTGGAATTTTTCAAAACTCATTTGCATTTTTGAAAATTTAGAAAATAGGTTTTTGGGCTTTCCATTTTGAAAAGATTTTTTGTCGAGCTTTTTGAGCAAAGAGACAGCAGGGGACAAATCCCCTAGCCGTTGGGGAACACATAGGAAAAAGGGGGCTGCCAGGAGGCCCACCTGCCAGGTCGGCCGACCTGGTGGGGTCGGCCGACCCCCTGGCCCCACCTTTTCCTGTGCTCCTTTCTCCCAACGGCTATATGGCCGTTGCTCTGTCTCTTTCTAACGGCCATCTTGCTTCCTTGGCTATAAAAACCGCCCAGGAGGGGGAGCTTCACCATTCCAAGCTCATCTTTCACTCCCCTCCTTTGCTCACTTGTTGCTCTCCCAAAATTTCGTGTTCTTCAACTTTACTACAGCCCCAAAAACCCAAAAAAATATTTCCCCTCTGTTTTAGTGCATTTGCAAGTTGTTGTGAGAAGAAAACCAATTTCGGAGAAGCTCGGGTTTGTCGTTTTCACTAACGCTCACCCGAATACTTGTTCGATCTTGTTTTTGTTCTTGTCTTGTGTTTGTTCTTGTGTGCAGCCATGTTCAAACGAATGAAGCAAGTCGCCGGAATCAAGCGGAGAAAAAGCACTCGTGCAAGCACGAGTCAAGCATCCTCCGTCGAGCTCACACCAAGTCCGGGGCATGGTGATCCCGAAGCTGAAATTCCGGAGGAAAGGCCGGCCTTGCTCATCACCGAGGAGCATCTCGACATCAAGGACGACCGCGAGGGCCAAGCCATCGCGCTAATGAGAGAACGGCCATTCGCCCACACCCGACGCTTCGATCCGGACTTCCTCGAGAAAATAGGTATGAGAGAAGAATTTGCCTCTATTTTTCGCACTATGGGTTGGCTAAATTTCGTAGAAGTAGATGAGCCGGGTTCTCGTTTGCTTACTATGCAGTTTTTATGCACCCTTAGAAAGTATGATGAAGGCATTTCTTTTCGCTTGTTTGGGCAAGAGCGCTTGGTCACATGGGGTGATCTTCATGCTATGCTAGGTCTAAATCCTAAATGTAGGCTAGACTTAGATAAAGCGCTAAAGGGGTTCCATAAAGAAAGTTTTTGGAAAAAGATTTCCGGAAACAAGTGGGGTCCCAAGCCTAGAACAAGTGCCATCCATAATCCTACACTTAGATTTATGCATGTGTGGTTGGCTATGACCTTGTTTCCTCGAGGTGACATTAGGGTTGTCCGGCAAGATGAATTGAAAATACTTTATGCCATGGTTAAGAAAATTAGGGTGTCACCCGCGGAATGCATGATTGATCAATGGTTAGACAATATAAAGTTGACAGGACCAATTGAGTGCACCTCTTTAGTTACTCGCATTGCGCAGAAGTGTGGTCTGCTTGAGAATGTTCATGTTGAATATTTGACGGTAGATAGAGAATTTCTAGGCGAGGACTATTTTGTGCAAGGACATACTTTGAAACATGGTCCAAATAATACCTTGATCTATCACTTTCCCGAGTATACAAACGAATTCCCGTTACCTAACCCGGGTCTTCGTTTGTATCACTGTCGGGCACTAACCCTCCCACTTGAGCCAGTGGGAGAAGTTCGCAGGCATAGTGTTTCAGGGCGACCGACACGTTCCCGTAGGCATATGGAGCCTACACCGGAGTTTCACACTCCGACCGGAGATCCGGTATGGGAGCAGCCCCCGCCACAGGACGAGGCGGGTGCCTCAACATGGCAGGCCGGAGCATGGGAATCTCAGTACGATTACCCCATGCAGACGTCATCAAGTTCAAGCGGACCGCCATTCTTTGCCACTCGGTCATTCTCATCCCGTGGGTTCCGTGAACTCAACTATGGGATGGCCGAGTTGACAAGGAGGGTGAACGACATTGATTTGCGCACTGAGAGCATGCAACAAACTCTCACGCAACATGTCGCCGACACCCAGCAATGGCAGAATTTCAGCGACAACCAATTCCGCCAGCTGAACGCGATGATGGCTCAGAATCAGAACAATTGGGATGCCTTCTTCCGCTCCCAAGGCTACGACCCGAACCAGCAGATATGAGCAAGAACAAGCTTGGGGGAGGACCTCCCTTCTCACGGTAACTCGTATCTTTCCCGTTCCCTTTATTTCTTGCATTTGCTAAATCTGAAATTCCATAAAAATTTGCAAAACATAAAAAGAACAAAAATATTTCCCTTTTTCATGCGCGGTATGAATGTGTATAATTTTCCTATGTTGAGATGATGAATAGTTGCTTTGTCCTTTATTCCTCTCTAAAGCTAGTTTACAACTTAGTACTCTCTCAAGAGTTAGGTTTGTTGGTAAATCTTGCCTTGAACTTGAATCTTGTGGGTAGCATATGCATTCTCTAGTTCTAAGTTGTTGAGAGGTATGATATGATAGATAGGGCTGCTATGATCTTGCTCAACGTAAAGCTTGAATTCCGGAGTTTTATTTTTCAAAATGACAAATTGATAAGTTCCTCAATGATGAAATTCCCACCACAGCCATATGTAGTGTTTACATTTGAAAACCTTTACACATATGCTGCTTGTTTCACATTGAGCTTAGTCAAAATTGTTGTGACCCTAGTAGAACTCTTTTCATGCTTTCTTGATCAAGATCATATACACACATCCACCGCCATGAGCTATCCTTCTAAATCAAGAAGATAGCATCCACCATATCCACCATATCCACCGTGAGCTATTCTTCTACACCGGAAGAAAGCCACTATCCATCCATCCATCCAAAGAAACACTCCATATATCCATTGCAAATTTCCTCTCTCAAAGTATTCATTGCAAACTAGGACTATGGCTATGCAAAAACAAAAGAAAAAAAAAATGCTCAAAAAAAAAGAGAGCAAGCAAAAGATAGCCATAGCCTAGAAACTCCAAAAGAGAGAAGGAAAATTCAAAAAGGAGTTATTTCTTCCCATCCACCATTCCTCCGTTCTCCCACACACTTGCACATCTTGATCAAGATTGTTTGAATTGATGTTTTTCTTGGATCCGGTCTTTTGACACAGCAATATTATGTGAACATGTGTGCCTCATATATCCCTACCTTGAGCTCCACATAAAGCCTTATTTAGAAGTAGGAGATTATAGGCAACACTTTGCCTTGGTGAGGAATCATACACATATTGAGTGATCCGAGAGAATCATTTGAGGAACTTGGTTTTTATTTTCAAAATCTTTTGAAAACCTCCGGAACAACATAGCGGAATCTAGAGCAAGTGATTGGTGCCCTGCAATTGTTCTATCTCTCAACCGCCCAAGACAATGAGGTGTAAAAGCTCCATGGATCAAGGTAAATGGGTAAGTTATGCGCCAATATATTTAATTCTAGGAAGAGTACTTTGTTGTGCGCATAGTATTATTGAGGAGTAGGACATTGTAGCAACTCCTGATCAACAACTTAAGTTTATCTTTGCTTCAGGACGAGCAAAGGGTAAGCTTGGGGGAGTTTGTTGACGGCTGTTAAGTACCATTTTCAACCGTCAACTATACTCAAATAAAGGAGAATTTGGCATTTCATACACGCATGCTTTAGCACAATAATATAGTTCCACTTGTACTTGGAGAACTTTGTGCATGCAGGAGGAAATGTGAAGGAAACACCTCAAAAGGCAAGAAAACACACTTTCGACCAATCAGAGAGTGCCACATGGACGTCACACGGATTGAAGGGCCCATTTTCAGCACTTAACCGACGTAACTCCCTGCAATACCACGCAAACCAACGTCAGGGCCCACAGGACAGCCACCTGGAGAAAGCACAGGCCAGGAGGGGCCACCCCCAGGTCGGCCGCCCTGGTCAGGTCGGCCGACCCAGCCGGGCGCCCTCTCCGCCTGGGCTTCCACGTGTTGGCTCCTCCGCGACTCCTGATGACGGTTTGAGATGCCTTCCGTGGCGGTTACTCTCCCTTGCCGACCTATTGAGGCTATAAATAGGAGGGTGTGCCTTCACACTCAACACACACCACAAGAAGCATTTCTCTCTTGCTAGTAATAGTTCTTGGAGTTTTAGTGGAGTTAGGCTGAGTCTAGAGCTCTCTAGTCCCAAGTCTTCACTTGGAATTGGTATGGCTCTTGTATCTTTTCCCTTTTGTAAGACTTTGCTCTTATCAATATATATATCTTTTCTATATAGTTGTGCTTGGGTCATGAGTTTCTTGTTTGATTTTGTGATCCATATATGTGATAGTATAGTCTACTTGTGTGATAGTAGTTTATATTTATTATACTACTATTGTCATGCTAGTTATATACCGTCACTATAGTCTAGTTTATATGTTATAGTCTCTATGCTTAGTTTTAGCTGATAAAGTATAGCATGGGTTTGGTGATCGTATTCGTACGGTAGCTCTGCCTCGTTAATAGTAATCGCGGAGGGGCAGAGTGCTCTTTGGTCATGCAAGTATGGTACTTGGGTGACTGATTTGCATCAATTATTCGTTAGTCTACTGGTTCATTGAGGTAGGCGGCAGGTGGTGACAGCCCTGTCCGTCCTTTGAAATCCTCCCCGCTAGGCTAGTGCGTAGGCTCTTGGCGGAAGTCGCCTGTGGATGCAGGGGTAAGTCCGTGCCTGAAGTGCTATACTATTGACTGCTGAACCTGAGTGTGGGTCTGTATGTATTCTACTTAGGCTATGCAACTGTATAGGAATGTATAGTAGGAGTAGCTTAGCCTAGTCTTTCCTCCACTAGACTTTATTTATTTAGTAGGAATCTTCTGTGTGTGTCACACTACCCAGTTATTATCATGTACCCGCCTGTCTTGGTTAGATATCCTTGCTAATTGTTAACATGATCTTATATGTTAGTAACGCTTCTTGATCATAACCTTCCTTTGGGATAAACAAATACGATACCCTGAATACTTCCGGGTGAAATGCTACAGCGGTATTCTCCGTGCGCTTGCGGATTTTACCTACTTGACTCTAGGACATATTAGTGAACCGTTTCTGGCCCCGTGCCGGGAATGATTTATTAATATGGCTTAGCAAAAGTCAACAGGCACCAACTCCATAGGATCATCTGAAGCATCCAAGATGAGTCTGTCACATCCCAAAATTTCCCATTTGGGAATGTGAAACGCTTTTAAAAAAATATATTTAGATTTCTCAAATTTTGAAACTATTTATAAGAAACTTTGCAAATTAACAAAGATTTTGTTGGGTTGAAGTAATTGCTCTATGTCACAAATGTTTTCAGTTTTGAACAAAAACCTTCTAAATAAGTAAAATCATTTTATTTTGATTTGATTTTAATATTTTATCATTTTCTTGATTCCATGTTAATTTGAGAAAATTGAAATCCTTTCAATCAAATTTTATGAAAGTACATTCTGTTTTAAAATGGGGATCAACTATCATTGTCTCCATGACTCACGTGAATGCATCGTCGAATACTTTCTTCCAAACTTGTTTCATCACATATTTCACCCTACACGCTGTTGATGTATCTATCTCATTGCATCCTCATTCATTTCACCTACCGCATGGATCTACCTAGACGTCAGACCTTCCATGTTTGCCCCACCTTCCATAAATATTCCTATGAAAAGAAATTCCACCTTCCATAAACATTCATAAGAAAAGAACAAGAGAATAATATCCTTTCCATATTTCTTATGCCTTCCATGTTTGCCTCCATAAATGCATTAATTCCTCTTTATTGCCTTTCCATGCTCTTCCCCCACCTGCCCCACCCCTCCTATAAATACAAGCACCTCTCCCACATCCTCCCCACCCCCTCAAACCCTCACCACGCTGCCAGGCTGCCGCCACGCCACCCTGCCCTCACGTCCAGCAACAGTTCTGCCGGTTGGCTTTGGCATTCCCTGTGATCCACCCATACAAATGCCGCCAAATTTTACATGGAGGTGCGCTCAGATGTCCTCTACAACATATCCATAAATCAGCACCATTGGACATCGTATGCCTCCGGGATCTGCATCGCAATGGCAGCTGCTTTCTAATCTGAGCGAATCCAGCATGCATGACGGTAAAACCATCTCATTTTCTCCTAATCCATAGATGTTCTTGATACAAACGACACTCCTAAATGTGTTCCAAGGTCTTGTGATCATCTACACTATAGGGGTTTCCTAGAACGGCGCTGGTGCAATGAGGAACGCCATCCGTGCTCAATCTACCGCTGGACGACCTCAGCATGATGCAGCCAATCGATCTCCAGTATAGTTGACTTCTGAAATAATTCATCTTGCGTTTCACATGTTCCACGTCACTGGGAATATTTCTGTTTAAGTTATTCCTTGAGAACCAGAGCCAATCATTGCGAACACGCATATATGTTTTGCAATAGCTGTGCGTAGCTGCAATCCTTGGAACTTCAACCTTGCATATCTTTTTGATCCACAACTCCGATTTAGATGATTCTTCCACCTACAATATTGTATTCAAATAAACTAGCTAATTGCATCCTTTGTTCAACCATACCCAATTGTCCCACACCTTGCATTGTGTATTTATTGTGTATGCTTTGTATGTCTTGCGTGAATAGGATTTTTACGCACGGGAATCATACAAGGATGAAGATCAAGATTTTTTATCACTGAGCAGCAACATCTAATTTCAGGCAAGTGTCCTTGATCCATTTTGATCCAATTATGAATGTTTAATGTAGAATTGCATGCTTGTGTCAAATGAATGTGTACCTATTGTTAGGGTTTACTAGTATTTGCTTTATCTTGTCCTTGTCACCTTGAACTATAGGTTTAATTAGCTATGGGTAGACATGCTTAGTTACTTATTGGGTTATTGGGTTCAATTATTTTTGACTAATGAAGAATGTCATATTGGGAATAATTGGGTAATTCTTTTAGCCACATGGACTTAGCGATCTCAACAAGCTGGATGGAATGGATATGGTGCCGTTGGCACATGTTGGGTGGTGGTATGCTTGTTGTAGATCCTAGGAACTAGTTCTTGGAGCGGTAACCTAGGACAACAGTGTCATCACAAGGCTGCTATGGAACAGCTTGGCTAATTAATTAGGAGTTCTCCTAGTGTCGGTGCAGCATTTGGTGGAGCGGGGAAGGGTTGTCAAGAGGACTGTCCTTGTATCCGAATGGCTCAAGATGGGGCTCTTGGGGTGATGAGCTGCTTGTTAATGGGCTATCACTTATGGATAGGAGTAGAACCTTAGTGGCTAGCATGTACTGGGAGACCCTTTGTAAAAGCCTCGTAGTGATCTCCTGGCCGCACACCTAAGGAAGTGTGCTAGTGCTTGGCCGGCATGGCAACATGGAAACTCTAGTCCACCTGGCAACAGGGGATGAAATCATGACTTGTGAGTAAAGTGGCGCAACCTCTACAGATTGTAAAACTGTCATGGCAGTCGTGCTCATGGTCACGAGCGGCCTGGATCCCTCACTTGATTAGTTGGTGGTTTATGGATGGTTATGTTTGGGAATGGTTGGATTGGATTGGCTCTGGACTTGGCTTGGATAGCACCCAGTGGATCGATGGTTGGGATGACCTCACCTAGTAAATAGGATGCTTAGTAAATTAAAAGCTCATGCAATAAACCCCTATAAGCCTTCCTTGTCTTTAGCCCCATGTCATCTTTTCCCCCACTTGCTGAGTATGACATGTACTCACCCTTGCACTATACCACATTGCTGCTCAGCTATAGGAGAAGGATGGTACAACTATGAAGATGATGGAGGAGACTAGGCACGCGGTCTTCCAGTCGACTTCCTGTGGGAGCTAAAGGACGCCAACACTTAGTTATTGCGCTGCAATGTAATCTTTTACTTTTGACCTATGAGTCACCTTTGTAATAATGTTATGGATTTAATAAAGATATTGTTCTTTTATCACAATAATTTTCCCGTGTTCGTGAAAACTTGATCCTGGGCACGCATATAGATGCATTTGGTTTCGGTCATTGAAATCGGTGTGACAAGTGGTATCAGAGCTATATCGACCGCCGGACGCAAGCCTAGTTAGAAATGGTCGGCTTTTAAAGTATAATTTTGCAAACTCCACTTCTTTCCCCTACTTCCTTGACTATTTCATTTTCTCCTTGTGTTTTGAGATAAAACTTTTACCGACTTGCCCAGCCAATAGGTTGTATATAATTTAATTCACTTCTCATAGGCCTACCATTACTGGATATTAGGAAGGTGCCCTAGATTGTATTAGTCCTACGTGCAATTGTGATTGACTGTTTGAATGTGATGTGCTTGTGTGATTGTTTGATTGTTTCAAACCCCTTGAGTTAAGCCTTATCCTTGTCCATAGCCACATTGATCCTATTTTGTTTGTCGACTCCAATACTACCATTTGGTTCAAGGAGATGGCCAAGTCAAAGTGGATCATCACCATCAACAACAACTCAAGGAACAAGACATACTACTAAAGTACCTCTACATCAAGAAGTGAAGCTCTTAGTAAGGAAGATGAACATGAAACTAAGGCATCATCATCAGTTACCGTTTGTTGAGTCATGTATTTTTGCTTTGTGTGATATAGGTTACTTTGTGCCTACTTCCTTAACCATCATTGAACTCCTTGAAATGTATCTATCATCCTTGATGCATATATTGTGATAAAAAAACCCATATAAGATTGATTTCAACCTTGTCTTTTATCTCCTCTGTCTCTATATCTAGATCTTCTCTCCTATCCAGTCATCTCAACCTAGTCTTTCTGAATCTCGGGGCGAGAATCCTGTTAAAGGAGGTAGATTGTCACATCCCAAAATTTCCTATTTTGGAATGTGAACCGCTTTCAAAAAAATATATTTAGATTTCTTAAAATTTGAAACTATTTATAAGAAACTTTGCAAATTAACAAAGATTTTGTTAGGTTGAAGTAATTGCTCTATGTCACAAATGTTTTTAGTTTTGAACAAAAACCTTATTAAATAAGTAAAATCATTTTATTTTATTTGATTTTAATATTTTGTTATTTTTTTGATTCCATGTTAATTTGAGAAAATTGAAATCCTTTCGACCAAATTTTATGAATGGACATTCTGTTTTAAAATGGGGCTCAACTATCATTGTCTCCATGACTCATGTGAATGCATCGTTGAACACTTTCTTCCTAACTTGTTTCATCACATATTTCACCCTACATGCTGTTGATGTATCTATCTTATTTCATCCTCATTCATTTCACCTACCGCATGGACGTACCTAGACGTCATACCTTCCATGTTTGCCCCACCTTCCATAAATACTCCTATAGAAAGAAACCCCTCCTTCCGTAAACATTCTATGGAAATAAACCCACCTTCCATAAACATTTCTATGGAAAGAAATTCCACCTTCCATAAACATTCATTCCTCTTAATTGGCTTTCCATACTCTTCCCCCACCTGCCCCACCCCTCAAATAAGTACTAGCCCCTCTCCCATGTCCTCCCCACCCACTCAAACCCTCACCACGCCGCCAGGCTGTCGCCACGCCACCCTGCCCTCGCGTGCAGCAACAGTTCTGTCGGTTGGCTTTGGTATTCCCTGTGATCCACACATCCAAATGCTGCCAAAGTTTACAGGGAGGTGTGCCCAGATGTCCTCTACAACATATCCATAAACCAGCACCATTGGACATCATATGCCTCCGGGATCTGCATCGCAATGGCAGCACGCGTAATGGTAAAACCATCTCATTTTCTCCTAATCCATAGATGTTCTTCATACAACCGACACTTCTAATTGTATTCCAAGGTCTTGTGATCATCTACACTATAGGGTTTTCCTAGAACAGCCCTGGTGCAATGAGGAACGTCATCCGTGCTCGATCTGCTGCTGGACGACCTCACTATGATGCAGCCAATCGATCTCCAGTATAGTTGACTTCTGAAAAATTTCACCTTGCATTTCACATGTTCCATGTCACTAGGAATATTTCTATTTAAGTTATTCCATGAGAACCAGAGCCAATCATTGGGAACGCGAACATATGTCTTGCAATGTCTGTGCGCAACCACAATCCTTGAAACTTTAACCTTGCATATCTTTTGATCCACAACCCCGATTTAGATAATTCTTGCACCTAAATTATTGTATCCAAATAAACTAGCTAATTGCAATCTTTGTTCATCCATACCCAATTGTCCGATACCTTGCATTGTGTATTCATTGTGTGTATGCTTTGTATGTCTTACGCGAATAGGATTTTTACACACGAGAATCATACGATGATGAAGATCAAGATTTGTTATCACTGAGCAGCAACATCTAATTTCAGACAAGTGTCCTTGATGCATTTTGATCCAATTATGAATGTTTATTGTAGAATTGCATGCTTGTGTCAAATAAATGGGTACCTGTTGTGAGGGTTTACTAGTATTTGCTTTATCTTGTCCTTGTTGCCTTGAACTATAGGTTTAATTAGCTATGGGTAGACATGCTTAGTTGCTTATTGGGTTATTGGGTTCAATTATTTTTGACTAATAAAGAATGTCATATTGGGAATAATTGGGTAATTCTTTTAGCAACATGGACTTAGGGATCTCAACAAGCTAGATGGAATGGATGTGGTGCCGTTGGCACATGTTGGGTGGTGGTATGCTTGTTGTAGATCCTAGGAACCGGTTCTTGGGGCGGTAACCTAGGACAACAGTGCCATCACAAGGCTGCTATGGAACAGCTTGGCTGATTAATTAGAAGTTCTCCTAGTGTCGGTGCAGCATTTGGTGGAGCGGGGAATGGAAGTCAAGAGGACCGTCCTTGTATCCGAATGGCTCAAGAGGGGGCTCATAGGGTGATGAGCAGCTTGTTAATGGGCTATCACTTATGGACGGGAGTGGAACCTTAGTTGCTAGCATGTACTGGGAGACCCTTTGTAAAAGTCTCATAGTGATCTCCTGGCCGCACACCTAAGGAAGTGTGCTAGTGCTTGGCTGGCATGGTAACATGGAGACTCCAGTCCACTTGGCAACAGGGGATGAAATCGTGACTTCTGGGTAAAGTGGCGCAACCTCTATAGAGTGTAAAACTATAATGATAGTCGTGCTCACGGTCACGAGCGGCCTAGATCCCTCACTTGATTAGTTGGTGGTTTATGGATGGTTATGGTTGGGAATGGTTGGATTGTATTGGGTCTAGACTTGGCTTGGATAGCACCCAGTGGATCGATGGTTGGGATGACCTCACCTAGTAAATAGGATGCTTAGTAAATTAAAAGCTCATGCAATAAACCCCTATAAGCCTTTCTTGTCTTTAGCCCCATGTCATCTTTTCCCCCACTTGCTGAGTACGACATGTACTCACCCTTGCACTATACCACATTGCTGCTCAGCTATAGGAGAAGGATGGTACAACTATGAAGATGACGGAGGAGACTAGGCATGCGGTCTTCCGGTCGACTTCCTGTGGGAGCTGAAGGACGCTAACGCTTAGTTATTCCGCTGCATTGTAATCTTTTACTTTTGACCTGCGAGTCACCTTTGTAATAATGTTATCAATTTAATAAAGATATTGTTCTTTTATCACAATAATTGTCCTATGTGCGTGAAAACTTGATCCTGGGCACGCATATAGATGCATTCGGTTTTGGTCATTGAAACCGGGTGTGATAGAGTCGGTGCCGAACCAACAAAATCATGTGGCCGCCCGGCGGACCGACTTTGACCCACCGACTCCACTTGACCTACAAATACCTCCCTGCCCATCGCGAGGGGAAATTCGGCAGGAAATCAATAGAGAAGAGGCAGCATATCAAGAAGACTACTTTCCCACTACTTCTGCTACAATGTAGAATAAGATAGTTAGCTTGGGAGTTAGAGTCGGGTTGAGAGGTTCTCCTCAGGATTCCGGATTTGTCTTGGAAGCCTTGGTATAAGTTCTCTTGTACCTTTTATTCTATAAGACTTATGCCTCAATTACAAAGATGTTTGTTCTTTTATTTATCCGAGTCTGATAGTGCCTTCTTAAGCTTTATAGTTGTTTCCTAGTTGCACCTATTGAGAGCGTTTCCATGATTTACATGTTCACGCGTTTCTTGGCTAGGACTTAATTGAGTCGCCGTCCTGAGTAATGGTTTTAGACTTAGTTATTTCCCGGCTGTTCTTCCGCAAAGATCTATCGAAGAATATCTAGTGTGAGTGTAGGCGTGGTGCCTATGTAAATGCTAGTTGGTTATGCATTCATCCCCATGGGTTGTGTGGTAAGCGGTAGGTGGTGACAACCATGTTTGTCCATTTAGTAATCCACCATGTTCGGGAAAGTCTCAAGCAGGGTTGTCTAGTGATAGCGTACCCTCTAGTACAGAGGTTAGTTACCGACCCTTATTAGTGGATTGTTTTCGTGCCCCAAAGTGAACAAAACGTGAGCCGTAGAATCACTAGTAAATGGTGTAGTTCTAGAAGCAACACTTAATGCTTGTCTTGGGAATTTTAGAACATCATTACTTCGGAAATCCAACTTGACTCGTTGTCCTCCCAACTAGTTGTACTTTTCTCTATTAAATACCTTTAGTGTGGTCTTCTCTTGATGCGTCCACCATATTACCCACCCATTATCTTTATCCCCGCCGTAGTTTGGTTGGTGATTTCTTTATAGACATAAGATTGTTAACTCTCGATACTCTTACGCCTTGTTTCCTTGAGGAGAAATACGATACCCTGGAATACTCCTAGGTGAAATACTACAATGGTGTTCCGTGCACTTGCGAAATTAATTGATTTTATCTTTAGAGTGTAGCAAACGCCAACAGACAGAAGAATCTTGGGCGACCTTGTAAGAAGTAAACAAAGAAGCACCCGCACACACTTGAACATTAGCACCAGTATCAAGCCACCAACTAGTAGATTGAAATACATAAAAAATAGATGGTAAATTACCATACCCACTAGTTTCTCCACCACTAGTCACCATGTTCGCAGACTTCTGCTACGAAGGCTTTCTTGCTTTGCGATCTGGGCACTTGTTTGTCCAATGCTCAGTGGAACCGCAAACAAAGCATGCTCTGTTCTCCTCCTCGTTCTTCTTCTTCTTGAAGGTAGTGGTATACTTAGGCTTATTGTTCTTGCCTTTGCCTTTGCCACCACTGCCATGAGACTACTATGGATGATGCACCATATTGGCACTAGTGTGTCCCTCGCTAGCCGTAGAATGCCCATCCTTCTCACGAGCTTTCTCCTTAACATCAAAAGATGCAATCAAATCTAAGACAAATAGGTTTGTTATCTTGTATATAGAGTAATGGCAAAACCCCCCCAAGATGGGGGCAATTTGGCAATAATGCCCCCAGCCACAAGCTTCTTAGGTATGACGATCTTAAGCAATTTGAGTTCCGTCACAATGCACTATATCTCATGGGCCTGTATTTGCCATCTACCATCATATAAACATGGTACTACTCAACGATATACAGTTCAATGCCAATATCTGAACCACCATAGTCAGCGATCAAGCGTCCCACATATCCTTTGCGGTTGTATGATGGAAATAGACGTCTTGAAGACGATCTACCAACACTCCAATAACAGCGCGCAAGAATACCGTGTTAGCTTCACTATAGGCCTTTCCCTGATATTTAGTGAAATCATCTTCAGATTTGCCCTTGGACCCCCAGAACACATTCATGGCAGTAAGCTATAGAGTGACTTTCACTTGCCATCTCTTGAAGTGCATGCCAGTAAATTTTTTCTGGCCTCAGTGCATCGACAAATCCAGCCATAAAACTATAGTGCCTACAATAAGATTTTGGATTGTTGGATAAATTAGAATTTTTAGTTTTATATTAATCTAGAAATAAATCATAAACATAATTAATAGATTGCTTAATGAATTAGACAACTCTATGCAAGATCTAGACATGTCTATAAAAACAGTCAAAATCACAGCATCTACTATACTATCCAAAAGTACCATAGATAAACAGATCACGATAGCTAGTACGAAAGACATGGTTTGAGATGAGAGTACGTACATTTCCTTCCGTACAGGGTAGAGTAGGCGGCAACGATGTTCAACATGGTCACATTGTTGGGAACGACGGGTGAGACCGACTCGACGTTGAGAAAGACGAGCCATGGACGAGCTTGATGAAGCTGAGGAAGCGATCGAGCAGTCACGCGGAGCACTTTCAAAAAACCTTATTCGCCCTCTCCCAGTGTAGGATCACAGAGGACCACAGTTCCAGAGACCTGCTCTCCCATTTGCCGGTGCACGCCGACGATCGGGATGGAGAAGTCTTGGCGGATGCAAGTGCAAAGGAAGCTGCGCCCCCGTAAGGCAAGTGACCGAATTTTGGCGGACTATTCACAAAGGCGCCTATTGCCCCACCGTTCCCTGCCTTGCCCGACCCAACGAGCGAGCGCACGCGTGTGTTCTTCCTTTCTCCCATCCACACACTTGCAAGAGATGCTAGAGCAACCAGCCTGAGAAACCATGTGGATATGTGCCATGGTTTGCAATATGTGATGAGTAATTGACATTGCTTGAGGTGGTGTTTTGAGTTGAAATGCGGGAATCAGGGGATTGCATGAGTTTGTGCATGTCATCGTTTTGACTAATCGGAGTTGGTGAGGATGTTGGAGAGTTTGCAGGAGATGGAAAATGTGTTTGCTTGTCTCATGATGTGTAGGTCACTGGAGTCAATTTGGCGGTCAACGGTGAGAGGATCGAGCACAAGTAGGAGACTTGGGGCCGGACAATCAGGAGGTCGGGTGAAGTCAAGGGTGATCCACACCGTACACATGGAAAGGCAAGAAGCATGGGCGGTTTTGCGGTTGAGCCTTAAAACCGTGGGTGGTGATCAAGACGGTGGGGTTGACCAAGTCAAAGGTGATCGGGAGTCGGTGCAAGTAGAGGCTTCCAATGGACCGGAGGCCGGAGAGACTTGCGGACAAGGAGGATCACAGGACGAGGTGACACACGTCAAGATCAAGAAGTCATGCTTTGAGAAGCGTGCAAGACGGTTTCCCGGTTTGGGCCTCAAAACCGGTGGCAGTGATTGGAGGTGCATGTGGCACCATCACGGAGCTTGCGTCCAGGCAAAGAAAAGTTGTGAAGGGCTCGATGGCGTTTGGGCGAAGAAAAAAAAGTTGGACGGTTTTGCTCCTGGTGGTAGGTGGCAATGATGTATAGGTGAAGGGAAGTGTGGTCTTGGACCCTAGGCTTATATAAGGAGAGGTGTGGCTGGTGGGAGAGGGGCCTCTTCCCATTAGCCTTGTTAGGACTTCATTCAAAGTGCTAGGAGAGGTCTTCATGTAATAAAAGAGAGGAGAGGGTGTCTGAGAGACATCTCTTTCTCTTCCAAATAGTGGGAGGAAGAGGGTGGCTCCCTAGCCTTGTATCCATGGATCTTGTAAGCATGTTTCTATGATATGAGAAGTATTTTTGTGCTCAAGATCTTCCTCTCTCCCTAAATCCTGAATTTCTATTTTTCTCTATTTTCGGAGCTTTCTCGTGGGAATTTTCGATCTCCTTTTTGAGTGAGTTTTGCAGGCGGATTTCTTGGAGATCTTAGTGCTATGATGAGCTAGAACAATCCTTCATGGGTCCTTGACCGAATGAAGAGCTCTAGCACCTTCGATTGGAAGGATTTCTCAAGTTTCCCCATTTTGGTGTTCTTGGCACAAGATCTGAAATTCGTGATGATTCCTTGAGCCAATCTAGTGGTTCTTCTAGGATTAGGGTCGTGTTGTGTTGAGGATTCACTCGTCAAAAATCACATCATTTGGAGTTCGTTTGATTAGGTTTTGGTTAAGTTTTTGCCTAATCCCGAAACTTTTTTCTGTTCTGTCGGGGTCGATCGGCACTGCCGATGACCAGGACCGGCACTGCCGGTGGGTTAGAACTCGGAACGGCACTGCCGATGCCATGACCGGCACTGCCGGTGGCTTGAGTCCGAACCTCGCACCGGCATTGCCGATGGCCAGACCGGCACTGCCGATGCGCTCTGTTTACTGCATTTGACAATTCCTTATCGGCACTGCCGATGGTGCCAACCGGCAATGCCAATGGTAGTCCAGTAAGGTGACTTGTGTGCGCTTCTTTGACTGATTCAAGTCTTTGTTGTTCCCTTTTGTTTCCACTGTGTTCCGCTGCTGTAGTTGATCACTCCTAGGGTTAGCACATCACAAGTTGGTGTGTGTAGCTTTGGTGATCGGTTTAGAGGTTGGCTCGGGTTGTAATCAGGACATAGGCCAAGTTCTCTTAGAGAATTTTAATTGGCTCCCATTCACCGCCCCCCCTCTGGTCGCCTTGCTCGATCCTTCAATTGGTGTCAGAGCCGGTTTGATCACTAGTTGACCTTCACCGGCTTTTTGATCTGAAGGTGACATGGAGAAGCGTGCGATCAAGCTTTGGATGTTTGATGGAGAGGACTCTCCCTACTGGAAGTCATGGACCAAGGCTTATCTGTTAAGCCAAGGACGTGCAATTTAGGAGATTGTGGAGCAGGACTACGCCATACCGGACGACCTCAACACTGCGCCAGTAGGTGAGTTCTCCAGGTATGAAAACAACTCCAAAGATGTCAATATCCTACTGTCTGCTCTAGGTAGGAATGAACATGTTCGTGTTGCTCATCTTGATACTGCACATGCCATTTGGGCAAAGCTTTGCATGTACCATGAGTGTACCAATCAAGTCAAGTCTATGCGTAAGGATTCTTACAATAGACAATACCAAACCTTTGCACAAAAACCTAGCCAGTCACTAGATGACACTTTTTGTAGGTTTGAGGCCATTGTGTGCAACTTGCGGGCTTGTGGTAACCCTGTGTACAGTGACAATGATAGACCTAAGCAATTGTTGTATTCACTCGATGAAAATGCTTGGGGGGTTAAGATTGTTGCACTAGAAGAAACTGCTGATTTCAATACCCTGGACTACGAGCAGCGGTATAGCAAGCTAAAATCTCATGAACTGTCTAGGAAGCCTTGTCCTTATCTTGCTAATCCTGCTTCTAGCATGGCTTTGCTTTCTAGCTGTCAAAAGGGTAGTCACAGTGGTGCTTCTTATGGAACTAACCCCTCACTTGACAAGTCTTCTTTGGAGTTTGCTCTTTTTTCTCTTGTTGTAGCTTTCGATGAACAGATAGAGTGCATTCCTGAGGAGGAGCTGTTCTTGCTCACAAGGAAGTTCAGGAAGTTCTACAAGAATCGCAAGGAGAGAAGAGGAGGTGGTTCAAGAACCTGCTTCGAGTGTGGTGACCCGGGACACTTCATTGCTAACTGTCCCAAGAAAAAGAAGAAGGTCGGGTACCACGACAACAACACTGAAGACTTCAAGCAGAAGAAGAACCGCTTCTACAAGAAAGGCAAGAACTCCAAGAAGTTTGCCAAGGCCATTGCACGCGTCTGCGTTGCCGCCTTGAGCAATGTGGACCTCACATCAAGCGAAGGCCTTACAAGCTCGGAGGAGGAGGTTGAGAAGCCACAAGTCAAGAGGAAGGACGACTTCACCGGGCTTTGCTTCATGGCAAAGAATGATCACGACACCGACTCTGGCTCCGACTCCGACACAAGTGAGGTACCTCCCACTCTTAATGAGCTCTATTCTGAACTTGATCATTTGTGCGATGTTCTGCTCATGCAAGATGATAAGCTTTGTAGTGCTGTTCGTGAGAATAGAGAGTTTACGTCTAAGTTGGAGAGTGCTGAGTATGAAATCACTTCGCTTAGGTCTAAGCTTGCAAAAGATGAGATAGCTGTTGAGTGTGAGTCTTGTCAAGTTGTGATCAATGATCTTGCACAGAGGGAAAGTGTGCTTGCTCAAGTTGCCAGTCAGCTTGAGAGTGCCCTTAAAGAGCTTGATGAATTCAAAGCTAGACCAACTCTTTTGGGTGCATGTCAGAAGTGCCCCAAGCTCACTAATGAGTTGGAAGCTCAAACCCTCAAAGTCAAAGAGCTCGAATCCAAGCTGCTAGATGAGACTCGCTCAGAAGTTCTCCCACCACCATGTGTAGTGTGTTGCTCTCTTAAGGATAAGCTTGCAATCACTAGAGAGGAAAACAAAATCCTAACCCAAGAAAATGACTATCTCATCTCTTGTCTCCAAAGAACCCTAGTGAGTGAGGAGAAGATTGAGAGTGACTTGGCAAGAGTCAAAGAAAGTGCCAGTAAGTCAACCTACAACTTAGGCCTGGGATTTGAGAGGTGTGACAAGGAGAGTGAGAATGTGGGTAAGTTTGTGCCTAGCTCTAGGTACAAGGATGAGGAATAGTCCATCAAACCTATAGACACATACTATCCACCTAACCCCAATTCCTTCCTTCAACCCAAAGCATGGCAAGAAGCCAAAACCCAAACCCACTATGCAAGCTAAGCCTAAACATGAGAGTGTCTGCATTTGCATGTTCTGTGGTCGTAAGGGTCATTTGGATGAGTACTGTTATAGGTGTAAGAGAATTGAGAGGATGCAAGTTGAGTTAACTCGGAATGTGCATCATGATGATTTTGTTGGTTTTCAGCCTCGCTATTTTTCTCATGCCTATCGTTGACAGGGTCATTCCTCATGAGGACATCACTCCTATGGATACACACAACACTCCTCCAAATCTGGACTTGCAAGGTCCAATGACTAGAGCTCGTGCATGACGACTAAATTTAGAGGTGAGCTCGTTCCTACGTTCTTCGCTATATGTTACTTTTGAGAATGGTTTGCTACCTAATGATTATTTTATGATTAGAAACCATGGAGAAGATCAGGAGATGATGGGAGAAGGAGTTGGGAACATGGAGGACCAGCAAGGGCTTGGAAGCCAAAGTGGAGGCCCAATCAAAACCGACTTCGAGTCTGTTTCGGGGCCCAGGACCAGTCTGTACTAAAACAGTCGCTCAGGACGCATACGGACTCGGATTTGGACGTTCTACATATGCGCGGAAAGATAAGGAGAAGACCTTTCCAATGCCACCGGCCTCATGTCAAAATTCATCCGGAGTCATCGGGAATCATCAAAACAAGACAGAGTCCAGAATCTGTGTCGGTGCTGCGTCGCCTATTTTTGGCCTTTAGGCTTTGTATCTAGTTGAGCCCAATTAGGGGCGCGTCCAGAGGGTCTTGCACGACCCTAGGGTCTTTATATACAGCCGCCACCGCACCATTAGGGTTCGGGTTTTGCTTAGATCAATTCTGTTCATAAACAGTTTCGCCGTTCATCGGTTTGTGAGACCCCAACTTCGAGAGTTTAATCATACATCTGCAATTGTGTTGCATTCTTCGTTGTTCTTGCTTGTGTTCTTGATTCACAGGCAGGGATTAGCCTTCTCGGCGAGGTCAATCGTCTTTTGGACGGTTGATAACCAGAGGAGACGTCGTGCTGCGATTGCGGGGTTTAGAACGTGCTGTTCTGAAGCCGGATCGATTTGTGTGTCGCCTCCGACCAAATCAACTTACCAAGAATCTTTCGGAAGATCGGGAACCCTTGTCCACATCAAGTGGTAATCAGAGCTTCAGGTGCACCGTCAGGTTCACACTACCCTTTAGTTTTGTTTTCGTGTTCTTCCTATCATCCACTGAAAATACCAAAAAAAATTTCCCCCGCCCATAACCACGTGTTTAGCCTTTACATATTTCAATTTCAGAGTCCGTAGTGTTGAGTTTGTGTCCTAGTTCTTGTTTAGTCGCTGGTTTAGTTTGTGTTTTTGTCGTCAGTAGTGTTTCCCTTGCAACCCTAGCCGCCATCCCCTTCACCATCCTCGGTTTTGTCGGCTTTGTGTGCTAGGGTTGATTGATCAACACGCCCACCCTAATCCCACCCTAAACCTACCCTCACCACCTCGGACCGGTTTTCATAAATTCCACTTTCCGCTGCATCCACCTCGCCAAAAAAAACTCCCTACCCGACCCCAAGCCCGACTCGGATTTCACTCAAACCCCCGGGTTCTTCATAACCGATTCCGACACCCCTTCGGTAAAACAGCCATAACTTTTCGCTCGGTTGTCCGTTTTGGCTGAAATTTTTACAGGAGATTCTTGACGAAAAGTTGAGGTGACCCACATGTTGTGTGCCCTCGTCAAAAAATTCAAAAAAAATCGGGAAGATAAAGAAAAAATTCATTCAAGTTGAAACCCGACATTTTCTGAAACTTCAAGATTTTCTGTAGGCCACGTCCTAGCTCGGTTTGAGCTGAAATTTTTTGTGTTTTTTTCCTGTTTGCTAGTGAGTTGGAAAAAAATATCAAAAAAATAAAATAAAAAAAAGAAATTTGGGATTCCTACTAGTGCTCCATCTAGCCCCTGGAATTTCTGAGTTTGGCTATTTTACACTAAGCCCCCTGTTATCGTCTGTGTCCCTTTGTCTCTTTGTTTCTTCTTTGCTATCACTACTATTCTAGGACATAGTTAGACCAGTAACTAGGGACAAGTTATTTGGGCACTTATTCAGCTTTACTATCTGTTTTTGATTTGTGTGCCACTCATATATATATATATATTTGGCCTTCCTAGCTCTACATACTTCTTCTGGACAGCACATAGGTTATTTGGTAACCCTTGCAATCGTGGAACACTTCTCCCTGGTATCCTTCGCTTTGTTGTTTTCAGAACTTTGTAAGAGCTTTGCAAGAAGCTTACTTTTGCTGTGTTGAGAGGCACCACTGCTTAGTAGTTTTGTAGGGATAACCTTCACTTTTTGTTTCCTGTTTTGGTGTTTCTGATGTCAGGAAGCGATGGGGAGGGTGCTTCACCCTCCAAATTGGATGAGTGCGTGAGCCAAAATCAGTTACAGAAGGCTTTGCAGGCGGTTCAGAGTGATTTGGCAGAGACGATCACCAGGGCCGTCACCGACGCCGTCACCAAGCTTCACCTGGGAGAAAGCATTGAGCGGTTGGATAAGAGAGTCTCTAAGCTAACCGATCAGGTTGTCGAATTGGAGACCGCTCACAAGACCAACAACAACAACAACAACAACAACAACAACAACACCAACACCAACAACGACACCAACAACGACGTTGAAGACGATCATGATGAAGCAACGGTGTATAAGGCTGATGGCACCGTTGATAGGTCAGCTACAAGGACCGCAAGGTTACGACGCCGTTTGCAACGTAACCCTCAAGGTATGGGTGGTTTCCACAACCACAACCGTCGCACACAAGGTAACTATGCTCCAGATGATCCGTATGCTAAAATTAAGTTTTCAATTCCTTCGTTTTCGGGTCAGTACGATGGTGATGCTTACCTTGATTGGGAAATGCCGGTAGAACAAAAATTTAATGCCCACCTTGTTCCTAAACAACATAGAGTTAGACAAGCCACTAGTGAGTTTAAGGACTTTGCTATTGTTTGGTGGAGTGGTCTAGCTGCTGAAACCGATTTGCCTACTACTTGGGAAGAACTTAAGGTAGAAATGCGTGATCGTTTTGTTCCTCCTTTTTTTTATAGAGAAATTCGTAATAAACTACAGCGTTTAGATCAAGGAGATAAAACTGTTCAGGAGTATTTTAGTGAGCTTCAGAAGGGTTTGATTCGTTGTGCTGTGGTTGAAAAAGTAGAGGATCAGATTTGCCGCTTTTATTCTGGTTTGAGAAAAGAAATTCAGGACATCCTTGATTATAAAGAATTTTATACCCTCAACCAGTGTTTCCAGTATGCTATGCTTGCAGAGAAAGAATCACAGGGACTTTTCCACGCTTTTGAGGAGTACAGCAAGTCCAGGAATTTCTACCCACCACGGCCGACGGGGACTTCGGGGCTGCCCAAGCCATCTTTCCGGCCGCCCCCACCAGCTAGTGTTGTTTCTGCAGCACCAAGATCAGCCCCTGCCCCTTCTACGCGCTCAGGTAAAAATTCTGTGCAGGTACCGGCTAGTAGTGCCTCCTCTGTTGCTTCGACGGGACGCACTACAGGGATTCAGTGCCACCGATGCCATGGTCTTGGCCATGTGCAGAAAGACTGTCCAAGTAGGCGAGCATATGTGGCGACAGATGATGGCGGTTACATGAGCACCTCCGATGTGGAGGATGAGGAGGAGGATGTCGCTGCCACCAGCGGTGACCTCGTCCTTGGAGGCGGAGATACCACGGGCTACATGAATATTATTGTGCAGCGTGTGCTTAGCACACAAATCCAGCAGCCCGAGATGATGCAGCGACATAACTTGTTCCAGATTTTCTTCGTCATCAAGAACCGTCGGGCACGTGTCATCATTGATGGAGGAAGCTACAACAATTTGGTGAGTTCTGATGTGGTTAAGAAGCTTGATTTGACCACACGCCCACATCCACATCCATACTACATTCAGTGGTTAAATGACTCTGGAAAAGCTAAGGTAACACAAACTTGCAGAGTTCCTTTTTCCATTGGTTCCTATGTGGATTCTGTTGATTGTGATGTTGTACCCATGCAAGCTTGTTCACTTTTATTGGGTAGACCTTTGGAATTTGATAATGATGCTGTACACCATGGTAAAAGTAATAAGTACACTTTTATGCATAAAGGAACTAAAATTACTTTGTTACCAATGACCCCTGCTGAAATTGTACAAGCTGATTTAGAACGAGCTGCTAGTTTGAAAAATAAAAGCCCTGAAATTCAGCAACCTGTTAATTCTGCTTCTACACCAAGTAATGTTAATGATTCTTCAAGTTCTAAGGGTGCTGCAATTAAATTACAAGGTCGTTCATGTCTTGCCACAAAATCTGAGCTTGCTGAAATTTCTACTGATGATATTTGCTATGCTTTGATATGCAAACAAGCCTTGTTTTTGCTTGGTGATATTGCTTCTAGTGCTTTGCCTCCTGCTGTCACTAACGTTTTGCAGGAGTATGAGGATATTTTCCCAGCTGAGATACCTCCGGGATTGCCACCTTTGAGAGGGATTGAGCATCAAATTGATTTGATTCCCGGTGCTACTTTGCCAAACCGTGCTGCTTAGAGGACCAACCCTGAGGAGACTAAGGAGATACAACGACAAGTCCAAGACCTTTTGGATCGTGGGTATGTTCGTCAATCACTTAGTCCTTGTGTTGTTCCTGTACTTTTGGTTCCTAAGAAAGATGGTTCTTGGCGTATGTGTGTAGATTGTAGAGCCATTAATAACATTACTATTAGGTATCGTCATCCTATTCCTAGGCTAGACGACATGCTTGATGAGTTATGTGGTGCTATAATTTTCACTAAAATTGATTTGCGTAGCGGCTACCATCAAATTAGAATGAAACTTGGAGATGAATGGAAAACAGCTTTCAAAACCAAATTCGGGTTGTATGAGTGGTTAGTAATGCCTTTTGGGTTAACTAATGCACCCAGTACTTTCATGCGTTTGATGAATGAGGTTTTAAGACCTTTTATTGGCAAATTTGTGGTTGTTTACTTTGATGATATCTTGATTTATAGCAAATCCATGGATGATCATATGATTCATTTGCGTGCTGTTTTTGATGCTTTGCGAGTTGCACGTTTATTTGGTAACTTTGAGAAGTGCACCTTTTGCACGGATCGAGTCTCTTTTCTTGGCTATGTTGTGACTCCACAGGGAATTGAGGTGGATGAGGCGAAGATTGAAGCCATAAAGAGCTGGCCTGTACCAAAAACTATCACACAGGTGAGGAGTTTTCTTGGTCTTGCAGGTTTCTACCGCCGCTTTGTCAAAGATTTCAGCACCATTGCTGCACCATTGCATGAGTTGACAAAGAAGGGCGTTGACTTCCATTTTGGTAAGGTACATCATGAGTCTTTTGATGCTTTGAAGGACAAACTTACACATGCACCATTGCTGCAATTACCCAATTTTGATAAGACTTTTGAGCTTGAATGTGATGCTAGTGGTATAGGCATTGGTGGTGTTTTGATGCAAGATGGTAAACCTGTTGCATACTTTAGTGAGAAAATTACTGGGCCTATTTTGAATTATTCCACGTATGATAAGGAACTATATGCACTTGTACGTTCTTTAGAGACGTGGCGTCATTATTTGTTGCCCAAAGAATTTGTTATTCATTCTGATCATGAATCACTTAAGTATATTCGTTCTCAATGCAATTTGAACCGTAGACATGCTAAATGGGTTGAGTTTATTGAGTCTTTTCCTTATATTATTAAACATAAGAAAGGGAAGGATAATGTGATTGCTGATGCTTTATCTAGGCGATATACTTTGTTGTCTCAACTTGATTGTAGAATTTTTGGACTTGAGGCAATTAAAGAACAATATGTTGCTGATGTTGATTTTAAAGATGTATTGCTGCACTGTAAAGAAGGTCGTGCTTGGCACAAATTTGTGTTGAATGATGGATTCTTGTTTAGAGCTAACCGCCTATGCATTCCAGTTGGTTCCGTTCGTCTTTTGTTGTTGCAGGAGGCGCATGGAGGTGGATTGATGGGTCATTTTGGTGCTAAGAAGACAGAGGATATTTTGGCCACACACTTCTTTTGGCCAAGGATGAGGAAAGATGTTGAGCGTTTTGTTGCTCGCTGCACTACATGTCAAAAAGCTAAGTCTCGATTGAATCCACATGGTTTATACATGCCACTTCCTGTTCCTTCTATTCCTTGGGCGGATATTTCTATAGACTTTATTTTAGGACTGCCTAGGACTAAGAGGGGGAGCGATAGCATTTTTGTTGTTGTGGATCGTTTTTCCAAGATGGCACACTTTATACCATGTCATAAAACTGATGATGCTAGTTACATTGCTGATCTTTTTTTCAAAGAAATTGTACGTTTGCATGGTATGCCTTTTACTATTGTTTCAGATCGTGATGCAAAATTCTTGAGTCATTTTTGGCGCACGCTTTGGAATAAGTTGGGTACAAAGTTGTTATTTTCTACAACTTGTCATCCACAAACTGATGGACAAACTGAGGTTGTGAACCGCACTTTGGGTACTATGTTGCGAGCTATTTTGAAGACAAATTTGAAGCAATGGGAAGAATGCTTACCTCATGTTGAGTTTGCTTATAATCGGGCAACACATTCTACTACCAAGGTAAGTCCATTCAAGATAGTGTATGGTTTTGATCCCCGTACTCCACTTGATATACTTCCTCTACCTATTAATGAGAGAGTTCATGTTGATGCTAAGGAGCGTGCTGAATTTATTTTGCAAATGCATGAGACCACTAGACTTAGCATTGAAAAGATGAATGAAAAGTATAAAATTGCTGGCAGTAAGGGTAGAAAGGAAGTAAAGCTTGATGTAGGAGATTTAGTGTGGTTACACTTAAGGAAGGATAGATTTCCAGAATTGAGAAAGTCTAAACTAATGCCTAGAGCTGATGGTCCATTCAAAATAATAGAGAAGATTAATGATAATGCATACAAACTTGAGTTGCCTCCCGAGTTCGGGGTTAGTCCTACTTTTAAAATTTCAGATTTGAAACCATACTTGGGAGAAGAGGATGAGCTCGAGTCGAGGACGACTCCACTTCAAGAGGGGGAGGATGATGAGGACATCACTCCTATGGATACACACAACACTCCTCCAAATCTGGACTTGCAAGGTCCAATGACTAGAGCTCGTGCACGACGACTAAATTTAGAGGTGAGCTCGTTCCTACGTTCTTTGCTATATGTTACTTTTGAGAATGGTTTGCTACCTAATGATTATTTTATGATTAGAAACCATGGAGAAGACCAGGAGATGATGGGAGAAGGAGTTGGGAACGTGGAGGACCAGCAAGGGCTTGGAAGCCAAAGTGGAGGCCCAATCAAAACCGACTTCGAGTCTGTTTCGGGGCCCAGGACCAGTCTGTACTAAAACAGTCGCCCAGGACGCATACGGACTCGAATTTGGACGTTCTACATATGCATGGAAAGATAAGGAGAAGACCTTTCCAATGCTGCCGGCCTCATGTCAAAATTCATCCGGAGTCATCGGGAAGCGTCAAAACAAGACAGAGTCCAGAATCTGTGTCGGTGCTGCATCGCCTATTTTTGGCCTTTGGGCTTTGTATCTAGTTGAGCCCAATTAGGGGCGCGTCCAGAGGGTCTTTATATACAGCCGCCACCGCACCATTAGGGTTCGGGTTTTGCTTAGATCAATTCTGTTCATAAACAGTTTCGCCGTTCATCGGTTTGTGAGATCCCAACTTCGAGAGTTTAATCATACATCTGCAATTGTGTTGCATTCTTCGTTGTTCTTGCTTGTGTTCTTGATTCACAGGCAGGGATTAGCCTTCTCGGCGAGGTCAATCATCTTTTGGACGGTTGATAACCAGAGGAGACGTCGTGCTGCGATTGCGGGGTTTAGAACGTGCTGTTCTGAAGCCGGATCGATTTGTGTGTCGCCTCCGATCAAATCAACTTACCAAGAATCTTTCGGAAGATCGGGAACCCTTGTCCACATCAATTCCTCATATGGCTTTGATTCACGAAACAGAGGCTTTGCTCAGCAGCGCTTTGGCGCCCCACATTTTCCCCATTGTGGTGAGGGTTGCTCGCGTGGATTTGGCTTTCACACAGATGATTTCTTTCCTTACAACCCTAGGTTTGAGTTGAGACGCTTTGACAGGCCACGTTTTTCCCATCATGGTACTCGTCCGATGCGTTTGACTGGTAATGTGCAAAGAACTGTGATAACCCCTGTAGGTCGTGTGATTCAGTGTTGGCTTCCCAAGAGTTTTCTTTCTAACCCCAGCACTGAGTCATCGATCTTTCCTTCTCGTTTTTTGTAGGCGGCAGGTGGAGGCCTGGAGAACAAATGGTTGATGGACTCCGGGTGTTTGTGCCACATGACCGGAGATGCAAAGTGGTTCTCCAGCCTCACTCCTTTGAAGCACCAGGAGTACGTGACCTTTGGAGATGACAAGAGAGGGAGAGTGAAGGCAAGAGGCGAGGTAAAGGTAACAGAAAAATTCACTCTCAAGGATGTTGGTTTGGTTGAGCATCTCAAGTACAATCTGCTCTCTGTCTCTCAGTTGCTTGATGTTGGTTTGGAAGTGCGCTTTAAGAAAAATGCTTCGTGTGTTCTTGATTCGAATGACTCTTTGGCTTGTGAGATTTCTAGCATTGGGAAAGTTTTTCAGGTAGACTTTGCTAGTTCTCCTGGTTCTCACAAGTGCTTGTTTGCTCAGTCTTCTTCTGAGCTCTATAAATGGCATAGGAGACTAGGTCACATGAGCTTTGACTTGCTTTGTCGCTTGAGTGGCCTAGGTTTGATTCGAGGATTGCCTAAGCTCAAGTTTGATAAGGATTTGGTTTGTGCTCCTTGTCATCATGGGAAAATGATTGCCGCTTCTCATCCACCAATTAAATTGGTGATGACTGAACGCTCTGGAGAGTTGCTTCACATGGACACTGTTGGTCCTTCTCGGGTTCGTTCGGCAGGTGGGAAGTGGTATGTTCTTGTGATTGTTGATGACTATTCTCGCTACTCTTGGGTTTACTTTCTTGGAAGCAAGGATTAAGTGTTTCATCACTTTCGGAGCTTAGCTTTGAGGTTGTTCAAGGAACTCCCTGGTGCACTACGAGCAATCCGCTGTGATAATGGCACTGAGTTCAAGAACTTCTCCTTTGATGCTTTCTATCTTGAGCATGGTATTGAGCATCAGTTTTCAGCACCTCGTGTCCCTCAGCAGAATGGTGTGGTCGAAAGAAAGAACGGAACCTTGATGGAAATGGCCCGGACAATGCTCGATGGGCATAGGACTCTGACGCAATTCTGAGCTAAGGCCATTAGCACTGCATGCTATGTTTCCAATCGGGTTTTCTTGCGCTCAATTCTTAATGTCACTTCCTATGAGCTATGCTTTGGGAGGAATCCATATGTTTCTCATTTGCGTGTTTTTGGTTGCTAGTGCTTCATTCTCAAGCGGGGAAATCTTGATAACTTTGAGTCGAGATCTTCCAATGGCATCTTTCTTGCTACACCCTTCATGGCCATTCTTATAGAGTTTTGAATTTGGAAACTAACACCATCGTAGAGTCCTGTGATGTAACCTTTGATGAATGAAACTCTTGTGCAAGCAAGGTGGTTGAGACTGCAGGTAATAGGGAGATGGAGGAGAGTATCTTTGTAGAAGAGGACCTACAGGGCTTGGATGATGAAGATGATGAGCCATTCCATCCCACATCCAAGCTTGTTCCTGCTGCTTCCACCACTCCAGCAAAGGGTCCAGAAGCTTCTACATTGACCTCAGCAGCTGTTGAGCTAGCTCCAGCTATGGTTGAGGGGAGATACGCTCTGAGAGAGAGGCTCCTCACCACATTCAGCATCAACATCCACCTCAACAAATGATCGGTAATCTCTATGAGAGGACAACAAGGTCAAGGTCTGCACATCTCGCCTGCTTTACTAATTCTCTCTTTGTTGCCACCTTTGAACCTCGGGATGTTGGACACACATTATCTGATGAACATTGGGTTAATGCCATGCATAAGGAGTTGGAAAACTTTGAGAGAAACAAAGTGTGGACCCTAGTAGAGCCTCTTGTTGGTGTCAATGTCATAGGAACCAAGTGGGTTTTCAAAAACAAGCATGGGGAAGATGGTGAGGTTGTTAGAAACAAGGCTAGGCTTGTTGCCCAGGGTTTCAGTCAAGTGGAGGGCTTAGACTATGGGGAAACCTTTGCTCCTATTGCACACATAGAAGCCATTAGGATCATGCTTGCATTTGCTGCCTCTAAGGGCATTAGATTCTACCAAATGGCTGTCAAGAGTGCTTTCCTAAATGGTTTCATAGAGGAAGAGATTTATGTGAGACAACCACCTGGCTTTTAGCACCACAAATACCCAAACCGTGTGTACAAGATTCAAAAGGCTTTGTACGGGCTAAAGCAAGCACCTAGGGCATGGTATGCTAGGCTTAAGACCTTCTTGCTAGAGCGCGGGTATGTCATGGGGTGTGTTGATAAAACCTTGTTCACTCTAAAGCATGGCAATGACTTTCTAATGGTTCAGATTTACGTGGATGATATCATCTTTGGATGTTCCTCTCATGCTCTTGTGTCCAGATTTCAGGAAGCTATGGAAAGTGAATTTCAGATGTCGATGATGGGCGAGCTCACCTTCTTTCTTGGACTTCAGATCAAGCAGTGCAAGCAAGGTACCGTCATACATCATGCCAAGTACACAAAGGATCTCCTGAAGAAGTTCGACATGGTCAATATGAAGCCGTTGTCAACACTAATGTCCACAACAATGACACTTGACCCTGACGAAGACTGTGAAGCGGTGGACCAAAGGGAGTACAGAATCATGATTGGCTCCCTCTTGTACCTGACGGCGACAAGACCCGACATACACTTTGCAGTGTGTCTTTGTGCTCGCTTTCAGGCTTCCCCAAGGGTGACTCATCGCAAGGCTGTCAAGCGCATCTTCAGGTATCTCAACTACACCCTTGAGTTCAGTCTTTGGTACTCTGCATCTTCATCTCTTGATCTCATTGGGTATTCGGATGCGGAGTTTGCTGTGTGTAGAATTGATAGGAAGAGCACTTCTGGTACTTGCCATTTCTTGTGTACTTCTTTGATCTGTTGGTCTTCTCGTAAGCAGTCGAGTGTAGCCCAATCCACCACAGAGGCTAAGTATGTTGCTGCTGCTAGCTGCTTGTCACAAATCCTATGGATAGTATCCACCATGATAGACTATGGGTTAACCTTTAACGGTGTTCCACTCATGTGTGATAACTCTAGTGCCATATGCTTAGCCAAGAACCCAGTCCTACATGGTAAGGTCAAACACATAAATGTGAGATTCCACTTCCTAAGAGATAATGTTAAGAAGGGAGATGTGGAGGTCAAATATATCGACACCAAAAACCAATTGCTTTTCTTTGGGGGGAGCTTGGTGTTTGCCATCCTTATGGCATCATTTGAGGGGGGGGGGGGGTTGATGTTCTCTTGTAGATATGTATCTTACCTTTCTTTCATTTCTCTTTGCTATGATTGAGCTTGAGCTAAGTTGAGTGGATGTGATAGTAATCTCTCATGCTTAGATTTTCTAGATGGTTTGTTATAGACTCTTTTGAGCAACTTGCTAATCTTAAAGGTAAACTGAGCCTCTTGTGAACCTTATGAACTAATCTGGTTAAAACTTGCTCACCATGTGTATAATTGCTTTAATCCCTGTCAAAACTTGTGTTGAGGCTAGTCTAGAGGATGTCTTGGCTTTGGCACCTTGTGTTTGCGAAATGGAAGGCTTTACAAATGTTTAGCTCATGATGGAACATTGTGGGAACATGTGTTCCTTTTTGACGCAAACGCATGCTCGTTTGTCGTGTGAATAAATCATGAAAAATCTGCTAAGTGCATTGACCAAAATAATTCTAAAATGCTAAATCCAAACACTGTGACTTGAGGCCTCGGGGTGTTTGCCATACCCAGTCGTATGACCCTCCGCATGGATAAGAGGACACATGCGGATAAACAATAAACACTTGATCAAATGAGTCTGTATTGCATATGTGAGCATTTGTAAAGCTCATTTTCTATGAATGCTTGTTGCCTTGGTTGAGATGGATATTGGCTAGTTTCTTTTGATTCATTTAATGCATGTTTTGCCTTGGATGGAAGTACTTATACATGTGGTGGCAGATTTTCACATGATAAGCACATTTGATTCTATCTAAGCTAGTCAATCTTTCTGCTTAGCTTGTCTAGCTCTTGGTGTTTATGCCTTGCTATGTATTTTTGGTCTTTGTATGATTGTGAGCTATTACTTTTTTCACTACATGGCTCTATATTTATGATTAGCAAGGTTAAATGCTTGTTTGCATAATTGTTAAAGCTCCTTAGGTTTGCATTGTCATGCATTGCATATTTGCTTGTTCTTTTGCTTCTTTGATGAGTTCATTTCCAAAGGGGGAGAAAGTTGTGGGTCATGCACATATAATGCTAAGAAACTTAAAATGATCCATTTTGCATTACATGAGATCTACCACAAGTTGAGGGCAAGCATATCATGTCCTTGAGCGTCTTCTTGCGCTTTTCTGTCCTTGAGCATCTTCTTGTGCTTTTCACACTCTTTGCGTCTCAAATCGCTTTCTTTGCCAACTCTTGGTTTTGTGATCCCTATTTTGCTAGATGGCCTACTTTTCACCTTTTCTTTGGGTTTGGCCATTTGGATGTGCTTATTCGGCTTCGCATTTCAATCCCTAATCTTTGTGCATTTGATGTTGTCAATGTACTCATCAAGGGGGAGATTGAGAAACTATGTGGATATGTGTCATGGTTTGCAATATGTGATGAGTAATTGACATTGGTTGAGGTGGTGTTTTGAGTTGAAATGCGGGAATCTGGGGATTGCATGAGTTTGTGCATGTCATTGTTTTGACTAACCGGAGTTGGTGAGGAGGTTGGAGAGTTTGCAGGAGATGGAAAATGTGTTTGCTTGTGTCATGATGTGTAGGTCACTGGAGTCAATTTGGCGGTCAACGGCGAGAGGATTGGCCACAAGTAGGAGACTTGGGGCTGAACGACCAGGAGGCCGGGTGAAGTCAAGGGTGATCCACACCGTACACATGGAGAGGCAAGAAACACGGACGATTTCACGGTTGAGCCTCAAAACCATGGGTGGTAATCAAGACGGCGGGGTTGACCAAGTCAAAGGTGATTGGGCGTCGGTGCAAGTAGAGGCTTCCAATGGACCGGAGGCGGGAGAGACTTGCCAACAAGGAGGATCACAGGACGAGGTGACACACATCAAGATCAAGAAGTCACGCTTTGAGAAGCGTGCTAGGCGGTTTCCCGGTTTGGGCCCCAAAGCTAGTGGCGGCGATTGGAGGTGCACGTGGCACCATCACGGAGCTCACGTCCAGGCGAAGCAAAGTTGTGAAGGGCTCGATGGCGTTCGGGCGAAGGAAAAAGAGTTGGACGGCTTTACCCCTGGTGGTAGGTGGCAATGAGTTATAGGTTGAGGGTAGAGTTGTCTTGGACCCTAGGCCTATATAAGGAGAGGTGTGGCTGGTAGGAGAGGGGCCTCTTCCCATTAGCCTTTTTAGGACTTCATTCAAAGTTCTAAGAGAGGTCTTCATGTAATAGAGGAGAGGAGAGGGTGTGTGAGGGACATCTCTTTCTCTTCCAAATATTGGGAGGAAGAGGGTGGCTTCCTAGCCTTGGATCCATGGATCTTGTAAGCATGTTTCTATGATATAAGAAGTATTTTCGTGCTCAAGATCTTCCTCTCTCCCTAAATCCCGAATTTCTCTTTTTCTCTATTTTTGGAGCTTTTTCGTGGGAATTTTTTATCTCCTTTTTGAGTGAGTTTTTGACACAGATTTCTTGGGGATCTTAGTGCTATGATGAGCTAGAACAATCTTTCATGGGTCCTTGATCAAATCAAGAGCTATAGCACCTTCGATTTGAAGGATTTCTCAAGTTTCCCCTTTTTGGTGTTCTTGGCACAAGATCTGAAATTCGTGATGATTCCTTGAGCCAATCGAGTGGATCTTCTAGGATTAGGGTCGTGTTGTGTTGAGGATTCTCTGGTCCAAAAACTGCATCATTTGGAGTTCGTTTGATTAGGTTTTGGTCAAGTTTTTGCCTAATCCCAAAACTTTTTTCTGTTCTATCGGGGTCGATCGGCACTGCCGATTACCAGGACCGGCACTGCCGGCGGGTCAGAACTCGTATCAGCACTGCCGATGCCATGACTGGCACTGCCGGTGGCTTGAGTCCGAACCCCGCACTGGCCTTGCCGATGGTCAGACCGGCACTGCCGATGCGCTCTATTTACTGCATTTGAGAATTCCTCACCGGCACTGCCGATGGTGCCAACCGGCACTGCGATGGCTATGATCGGCACTGCCGATGGTAGTCCAGTAAGGTGACTTGTGTGTGCTTCTTTGACTGATTCAAGTCTTTGCTGTTCCCTTTTGTTTCCGCTGTGTTTCGCTGCTGTAGTTGATCACTCCTAGGGTTAGCACATCACAAGTTAGTGTGTGTAGCCTTGGTGATCGGTTTAGAGGTTGGCTCAGGTTGTAATCGAGACATAGGCCAAGTTCTCTTGGAGAATTTTAATTGGCTCTCATTCACCCCCTCTGGTCGCCTTGCTCGGTCTTTCACAGCCTTATAAGTTGGACTCCCTTCAGCTCCACTAGCAATGTGGGACTAAACCTTTGCACTCTAACTGGTCATGAATGAGCCTTTGAGATTTACTAGGAATTATTGTGAATATACATGGGTCAAGCCCATAAAATTCCAGCAGCAACATCAAGAACCCACCAAAAGAAGGGGGCAGTAGGAGCAAGTACAACCCAAAGCAATAGTTCCTTATGAGTAGCTCAGCAAGTACTTATAAAGTATTTGTAGCAGGATATGGTTGTTGGTTATTTTGTTACTATGGTTGTATTTTGACTGTCATTCAGAACTTAATCCATCTAGGATGTACTATATGTGGTTGGTTCATGGCTCAGATTATGTTGTTGTGGTTTATTCATGTTGAACCCAAATATTGCCGTGTTGTTCAGATTGTCTTGCAGAATATCACTACATATTTGGATTATGTGAATCATGTCACGGGTAACAAAAACATAGAAATCCAATCGATGGGCCTCACACTCAATCTGGGAAGCCTGATAAAATTCAATTGTTACCCACGGCCCACTCCAGAACTGACGTCTGCCAAAAAAGTATCAAGGCTCTTATTGAAGTAACTCACATCTTTTATGCTTCTGATTATTTGTTTCCCTGAACACTGGCAGACCACTATTGCTATGTTACACCAACAAGTCCACTAGTGGACACGAAGTTATCAGGCAGCACTATCATAAATCCAGACGCCAAAGCTCAATGTACTACCATAAAAATCTCTAAAGCGACGCCTCAAAAAAACCCGTAGCGGTGCAACACAACTTGAGCCGCCGCTAAGGAGCCATGGGGCCTGCCTCGAAAATAACCGCTGTTAAAGACCCCCCTATAGCGGCTGCTATCAAGGACACTATAGCAGCGGTTTGCAATGCCAACCGCCACGATAAAGTGCTCAGGCTATAAAAGCCATGTTTAGATAGCTCCCTTTCTCACATGAATAGTGTCAACCCAAAAATTTAGGCAGATTACGAAAATGAAGGGGGCAAGGTTTTGTGTTCATTTTTTTTGCACAAATTTACTCTCTGAGGTAAGGGGCACTCATCGCATATATTTTTTTCTACTCTTATTTTGAAATCAAGTTGAATTTTGTATTTTAAGTTTGATAGGTTTCATCAAATTTTAGCTAAATTTGTTTGATTTGTATGGTTCTATTAGGTTGTAGTTGAAGTTTATGAAGGCATACATCATCTATTTTCATCACTATACAGAAAACATGCTATGTCTAGTCTCTTTTATGTCAATGAGACTTTAGATCTAGTTTGGTTACTAGAAGAGAGAGAAAATGTTAGGGCAAGACGGATATGAATTACATGAAATTTGATATGGAAAAACAGTGTGGTTGATATGGAATTGGATGAGCCTATTGAAGTTGAAGTCGAGGTTGTCAATTCGCCTAGTGAAGCTGATTTCGATGTTAAGGACTTGTTATGTCACATTGGGCCATAGGTATTGATCAATGCCGGTACAACTAAAGGGCTTGATTAATTTCATACAATAGAGAAGGCATCAAAGAACCCACTATATGAGGAATCTAAGAGATGTGGGAAAGAGTTCAATTTATTACGTACTGTACTTGAGCTAATGAAGCTGAAGGCCATGCATGGCTAGTCGGACGCTAGTTTCACGGATTTGTTGGAACTTATTTCCGATGCATTGCCGAAGCCCAACTTGTTACCAAGGACCACATACCTTGCTAAAAAGCTGATTTCCCCACTTTTGTTGGGCGTGCAAAAAATCCACGCATGTCCAAATCATTGCATATTGTATTGAAAGGAGCATCAAGACGCTGTGAGATGCCCAAGGTGCAAACGCAGTCATTATAAGAGGAACAACGATTATGATGCCGATGATGGTGTGAAGAATACCTAAAAAGGGGAGAAAGAAGAAAAATAGTTCTATCGTTGATGATAATGATGATAATAAGGTTCCTGCCTTAGTCATGTGGTACTACCCATGGTAAATTGCATTAGACGCCTGTTCGCCAACCCTTGGGATGCGACAATGATCACATGGCACGCATGCAAGGGGGAGGGTAAGCTCAGGCATCCTGCCGATGGAACGCAGTGAAAAAAGTTCGCTGAGGATCATTAAGACTTCTCTAATGAGGTAAGGAACCTATGACTTGCATTGAGTACAGACGGGATGAACCCTTTCAGTCAAATGAGGAATCCACATAGCACTTGGCTAGTGATACTAGCGATGTACAACATTCCACCATGGTTATGTCATAAACGTAAGCACCTACTACTCACCACTCTTAAATCTAGGCCCAAAGAACCTGGTAATGACATAGACGTGTTCATAGTACAATTGTTCGAAGACCTGCAGAAATTATGGTTGGAGGGGGTCCGTATGTGGGATGAGTATCGAAGAGAGTACTTGACGCTTAGAGCAATTATTTTTTGCATATAAGTGATTCCCCGATACTAAGGGCGCTATCTGGGTAAGTCAAAGGAAAGGCAACATGTTTTGTATGTGTTGACGATACATCCCATGTGTACGTTCCAGCATCCCAGAAGCTAGTGTATATATGAAACCACCGATTCTTACCAGCAAAACATAGGTATCACGTGCTGGCTAGACAGTTGGATGGCAAAGTTAAGAACGACATAGAACCTTGATGTTGGAGTGGCAGGGTCATGTTTGACCTTGTTAAAAACATCAGTGGATTTTCTGGAAAGCCGGTGAAGGGAGTCAAAAAGGCAAAGGGTCTAACGCCATTTAAGAAGAAATCCATTTTCTTCATATATTTTAATTATTGGAAGGAATTGGAAGTAAATCATGCCTTCGACTGGATGCACATTAGGTAGGGTGTATGTGAGAGCAGCAGCGGACTTATACTCGACCAACCAGGTAAGACAAAGGATGGACTCAACGCACGCAGAGATCTTATAGAGATGGGAATAAAATCAGAGCTTCATCCGCAAGAAATACGAAATAGAAAGTACTACCTCTTCCTGGTAGCCTACACCCTTACGATTGAGGAGAAAACAATATTCTATATGTGCCTACGTGAGATTAAAGTATCGACTGGTTTCTAATCGAATATCAAGAATCGTGTATACATGGAAGAGTTAAAGATAAGTGGGTACAACACTCACGATTGCCACATAACGCTTTTGGTGTTTCTTCCTATTGCTATTCGAGCTGTCAAATCGCCATGGCTGAAGTTGGCTATAACTCGCCTTTGCTACTTCTTTAACACAGTGTCGAAGAAGGTGATAACTTAAGATGAGTTAAATGACGTACAGACCCACATAAAGGAAACAATGAGCATACTTTAGATAGTCTTCCCTCCATCCTTTTTTGATACGATGGAACACTTCATGATTCACATTATTGACCAGATGTCTGTGTTGGGCCCCGTCTACCTGCATCAGATGTTTCTGTTGGACAGGTTCATGTATGTATTGAAATGCTATGTACGTACTCGTTCACTTCCAAAGGGTTCTATGATCGAGGGCTACACAACTAAGGAGATCATCGAATGTTGCACAAGTTATATTAAAGATGGTAGCTGATCACTTGGTCTCCCTATGTCTCATCATGAGGGTAGATTATCTAGAAAAGGTATTATAGGATGCAGATCGTTTTTCGACCATGACTTCAAACGACCACACCAATCACATTTCAACGTATTGCAACAGACGCAGATTGTGGGACCGGAACAACAAGGATGCGATGGATGAATGGATCATAGACGAGCACAAGCACTCTTTCTCATCATGGTTTAGCTCCCTAGACCTTCCAAGTGGCAAGTCCGTGGAAGAGACAATGTTGAGAAAGTTAGCTAATCGCCCGAGAAAAACCATGGTTACCTTTGAGGCATACGACATCAATGGTTTTACCTTCTACACCCAACAGAAGGATAAGAAGACCAAGTGTCAAAATAGCGGTGTTCGAGTAGAAGCCATTGACGAAGAGGACTAGGAGACCTCGTATTATAGGTGCATTGAGGAAATATGATAACTAGACTACGGGGCAAATTTACAGGTTCCCATATTTAAATGCAAATGGGTGAAGCACCGTAATGGCATAGAGGTGGATGAATACGGTTTCACAATCGTTGATCTTAACAATGTTGGTTACAACGATGAGCCTTGGATATTGGCCAAGACCGTGGAATAGGTGTTTTATGTACTTGATCCAAAGGATGAAAATAAATACATTATTGTTCCAGGTAAACAAAGAATTGTTGGAGTGGACAATATGGAGGATCGAGATTAATACAATCAATATGTCGAGGTGCCATTTTTCATAGATTCAAAAAAGTTTAAACTTTTAGAAGCAAGACTCTCCTATGCCAGCGGAATGCCCTACATGCGCACCAATCATTGCCAAGGAAAAGTCGTTCAAGGCTAACTCAAGCATCATGTAATTTTATTTTATTAAATATCTTTATTATGCGAACCTTGTATTATGTTCTATGTAATTTATGTTAATTTGAATATAAAGATTGTGTAAGTTATTTAAATAGAAAGATGTTATTGAAACGATAAGAGGAGAAAAAAAGTTAGAGATGCGATCAAACAATATTATATGTCGTAACAAACGCGTGAGTGCAAGAATGGCTTAAAACAGACTTACGGTTTAGAAAATATGATTTCGGTAAGATGAAATTGTACAAAGTTTCTAGGGACCTTTTTGTAATTATGAAATAGTCTATAGGGGCCAAAAACCAAAATATGAGGACTAAAAATATAATTTTGACAAAGTGTAGGGGTGTTTCTACAAAAATCTAGGACCAAAACAAAATTTAGATTATTGCTAGGGTTTTTCATGCAAAAGAAAAAGACTGGTAATTTTTTGGAAAATGAAGAATACAATTTTCAAAAAAAAAGTACGGCATCTTTTTAGCGGCGGCTCATAAAGCCAACCGTCGCTAACCCTTTTTAGCGGCGGTTGGTGACTTGAACTGCCGCTAAAGATCCTACCCCTATATAAGCAGGGGGCACGGTGGGGCCCAAACCCTAACCCTCGGCGCTATTCAAGACGCCGTCAGGCTGCCCAGCTCCCCAAGCCCTGTTGCCCTACGCCTCCCTGAGCACCACCGTGGGCTCCCTCCCGCCCCGAGCGCCGCCGCGTCGGGCCACCATCCTCTGTCTCCCTCTCCCTCCCCGAGCGCTGCCACCTCCTCCCTTTTATCAACAATGAGCGTGTGGGCCTCCTCCTCTGTTCATGAGCACCGCTGCCATGCCCCCCCTCCTCGTCCTCGAGCGCCACCGCGTCGGGCTCCCCTCCTCGTCCTCGAGCCGCCGCGTTTGGCTCCGGTCCTCCTCAAGCGCTGTCACCACGGGCTGCCCTCGTTCCTGAGCATCGCCACGTTGGGCCCTCCTCTGCATCCCCGAGCTTAGCCGCGGCCTCCCCTCCCCTCCCCGAGCGCCAACCGCGTGGGCTTCCCTCCTTCTCCTACCCTCATCAACGGCTGCCATGTGGGCCCCCTCCTCTCCCGCTGCCTCCTCCCCCACATCGATGACGAGCACGCGGGTCCCCTCCTCTGTCCCAGGTGTGTTAACGCAGGTTGCCATCCAATCCTATTTCATTTCCTGCTGAATCTGATGTTTCACGGACCCTATTTCATCCGAATGTAGCTGGCTAAGTGAGGGATCACTTGCATTTTGGTACAGTGATGTAGAAGTGTAGGGTATAATGAGTGCGATTAGTTTTGTTTGTACAATCCGCTTGCTAGGAGTGAATGACTAATGCTGTGTGCAGTTATGGTTTGAAATGCATCAGATAGGATGTTTTCACCATCAGATTTGCTGGGGTGCTATGTGTCTATCACTATTGTTGAATCCTTGTGTGAAAGTTTGTTTGCATAGTTGGTTGAAGGTCAAGAATATAAGACCTAGATTCTGGCTTGATTATTTCATCTGCCCTATCGTACTAATTACTCCCTCCGGTTTTCTTTTGTTCACGTTGGCTAGTGAAAATTTGCACTAGGCAACGTCAATAAATAAAGTCCGGAGGGAGTAGTGTGTTAGGTGGACCTTTTGGAGAGCTACTAATCTCCCCATTTCTACATACTGATATTTATTTACTATGCCTAGTTCTTGTTAAATGTTTAAGTGGTTGTGGTATTGTGCATGATAGTAGTAATATTCCATCAGTCTTGTTAGGATGACTAAGAAGTCCAAATGATATGTTGTTTTAGAATTGAATATAAAGTGATCAAATTATGAAATGCCTTTCAAAAAATTATGAAATGACCTGGTACACGATCACCGAGCTCATGGTCACTAAGAATTGATTTACTTTTTATGGGCCTAGAAGATATATTACATAATATGACTACAAATGACCAACAGATTATGCTATTGATTAGTATGCAACTGACTTGACCATTGTTAAAGTTAGAAATCAGTTGTAATATGTACCCTTTGACACATATATTTGTTTCAAAGAATTTAATATGCAGTTTATAGTTCAGATTGTTTCACCATATTTGTTCGAGTGCTCTACTTTATGTTCACAATGAGCATCTAACATATATGTAAAATTCCCTTGTTATCTGTGAGATAATTTATCTAGATGCTCACTGCCCTATATACTCAATATTAAAAGTGAGCTAAGTGAGATTAGTACTGAGAGCAAATATTGACTTTTCTATTCTTCTCCTTGTCTCTCTATACTACTTATCTATTCTACGTAGGCGATCGATCCATGCTCAATGATGAAAGCGGGCTAAGGGAGACTAGTCCGGTGGCATGGACCATATCATACGATATTGGATACATGCTGCTGTACAGGTCAAGGATCTTAGAGCGTTGGAAGGCCGTTGATTTAGCAACCCGCAATGAGAGCAAATTTTGACTTTTTTGTTTATTTCCTTATCTCTTTGTACTACTTATCTATTCTGCATAGGCGATCGACACATGCTCAATGATGAAAGTAGGCTAAGTGAGGCTAGTATGGAAGGCCATTGATTTGGCAACCCGTACTGAGAGCAAATCTCTAAAACCTTTTATTCTTCTCTCTACTACTTATGTATTATACTCCTTGTTTTCTAAACTAGTCGTCATATCTAATATAAGGTGTCAAAGTCTTCTCGTCATGGCGGACAAGATGACCTCTCAAGAGGAAAATTTGTTAGGACCAATAAATCTAGAAAACACCCTCAAGGCACCCTCGGAAGGGGGTTCATCTTCAGACGATGAAGAATCAAGTGAACACTAGGAAGAACTAGAGGATCTGCATCCTCCATCACCTAAGGAACCTCGATTGCGGAACCTGAACCCTGATTACGTGCCTGAAAAGAAGGTATCTTGTCAAAGATAATTTCCTCATCTGTTCAACTAATTTGGTACATATATTATGTCAACTAAAATCTATTACTTATATCCTAGGGCCCTCAATGAAGTGCCCGTCGACTATTTGCAGTAGAGGCTGCGACAGATGAGGCCCACGAGCAGCAAGCAGAAGAGGTGCCTGCCAAAGTGTCCGCACACAAATGCAAGCGCGGTCAGCGCTCCATGAACAAGGCAGAGGGCATCTATGAGGTTACGGCACTAGACCCCAACGACGGTGCAACGATTGAACCCACTGGTGTCAATGCCAAATGGCGGAACCGTTGCGGCAAAGTGACGAGGGACCATTGCAAAATCACATGGCAAGATTGGCGCCAAGTCCTAGACGTCACGACAACCATCCGGTTCCAGCCAGTAGATCTCGAGAGAGACAAGAAGGCAACGATGACCACTCTCAATCACATCTTTCAAGAGTACAAGTCCATGCTCAATTTCCATTACATCAAGAAAAATCGAACCCCATTCGACAAGTATGGACAAATCAGTCAGCAGGAGTAGGACGAGTTTGTTGAGCAAAAGTCGAGCAGTGCTTCGAGACCTCAGTGAAAAGATGGTTCAGCTCAACAAGACAAAAAGTACAAGCCACAGTTAGGTCTGGGCAGATACAAAAATAAGATTCTGATTTAGAGAGAGAAGGAAGCCAAGCTCCACGCGGAAGGAAAACCTGATCCTTTGCCAAACACCAAGAGCGTACCAGAAATTGGGTATATGGTCGCTTCGACTTAACCGAAGAAGGAGAGATTATTGTGAAGGATCCCGTGACAGTTGAAGTTGTGCAAGTCTTGAAAGGTCCCATCATGACACAGACAGAGTCTAGTCTGTTTACACCTGAGTATCATAAGGACTAGCTAACGAAGGCTATTGAGATCATGGAACATGGTGGTCGAGTACGAGGAGTGTCATCATCGGCCACATGGAAAGAAGGTTTCTCCGAAACATCATCACACATGTACAAGAAGCATACCTTGCACAAGAAAGATCAAGAAGAGAAAGCCAAGGAAGATTGGAGGCGATAACTTCTTATGTTCGCTATTGACAAACAAAGCGCTTGTTTGGACCCCAACATGCAGGATGCTATGGATGCCTTCTTACGTGGTTCATCCTCATCCACACAACCATTAGTCTCCATGGAACCATCAGTCTCCGGTCAATCATCAATCTCCATGCAATCAGAAACGGAGGACATCACTGAGGATACTCCTTGTGAGTTGCATGTGCCATTTGGTTACAAGGGGAAGACGATGAAGGTTGCATATGACATGGCATTTCTAGGATAGACGCTCCTTAACAAGGATATCCCTCCTAGTTACATGCGGGTCACCATGTTGGAAATAGTACCTGGCTATGAGGACAACGAGAACGAATGCCCGATACGTGAGGCGGGTATAGAAACTCTCCAATATGCTCTCGGCTCTTTCATCATTTGGAAAGAATGTGATGTTATCCTCTCAAAACGAGTTTCTCTACCCCCATTGTCTGGGCAAGGGTCTTTTCATGCAACATAGCCACTCATGGTAGGTGGACAGCCATATCCAGTGTCTGCGGCAGCTTCAGGCAACAAGCCACAATCTCCTCATGCGGAAGCCGAATTGACTCACTGTCCCATAATCTATAGTGACAACGAACCTCTTCTAGTCATCACCGACTGTTCCATACGGGCTCCAACTGTTCGAGTCAAGCCTTCGCCTGTTGTCGTCGAGCCTCCGTCAACAGCGGTTGCGACGGTTGAAGTTGAGGCTCCGATAATTCAAGTCAAGCCTACGTCAGTTGTCATCAAGGCTCCTGTAATCCCAAAGACGATTAGTGGTTTTGACAAAGAACCAAAGGACCCAAAAGAAAAAAAAGATGTTGATAAGTACTTGGTTGGATTGAAAAAGCATCTACCAACCACCGGTAAGCTCGTCCAGCAAGATCAAGATCCTCGGGATATATTGTCGTACGACAATCAAATTTTGGACAATCCTGTGGACGAGGTGGACTACCCAAAATTCATATTCAGTAAGCTCCTTATATCAAATAACATGTACAAGAACCTGCCGTGGGAGATGCGAAAGTTGCACGAGTGGTACATGATGGCATGAAGGAAGGGATCTCGGTGATCACTTATAAGATTCTAGAAACGGTGTTCAACAAAGGATGCGAGGAACAAATATTACCCTTGTTTTGGGAGTATGTCCACTTAATGTTTCACCTAGGCAAGATGGACATCACCTTCATCACCTTGTGGTGCATGTAAGTGTCATTTTCGATCTCTTTTTTATTTCAAGCACAAGTGAATATATTATCTTATGCTTTGTTTTTTGTAGCATGAATTCCTTCTTCCAAAGAAACACAGTCAATAGAAAAGATTGGAAGCTCGCCTACGTCAACCCTAACCGCATCAACCAAAGCAATACCAACCCAACATTAGATCCGAAGAACATCCGGATAAGACACCGACAGAGCTAGCTGAAATGAAAACAGACTTGACAATAGAAGCAAGGATTAGGGTTACAAATTACTTATCTGACTGCTTCATGAAGTGGTAGGATAGAGAAGTGATTGTGGCCCCTTACAACTTCAAGTAAGTTGGACAACTACTACCTTCATCATCTATCCTATGTTAAAGTTAAATATAATCATAATTAACTTTTTGTCAATATTGTTGTAGCGATCATTGGATCTGTCTCATGATATTTCCCAGAGAAGGGTACCTTCTAGTGCTTGATAGTCTGGACACGATAAGAAGTTATACAAGGACATTGTGGAACTCATGGATCGGTAAGAAATTAGTTTATGTATGTATGGGTTGATGATGTTATATCATCTAATGATATGCTTTTCTAGATTGTTTGCTGCTTACAAGAAATATGTCAAAGCAGGAGGGTCATGCCATCCTAGAAGGAAAAAGAACATGTACTTCCATCATAAGTTTTGGGTAAGATGTATATGCATCTTATACATGTCCTTATCATACTATCCATTCATATAATTATCATAAGTGTAACCAACTTGTGTTTTCAAATTTATAGTGCCATACGCAAATACGAGGAAGTGTGCATTGTGGCTACTACACACGTGTGTTCTCATCTAGCAGTTCAACTTACCTGACCCATATCATTGAGGAGTCCCACGAAGAGGTATGTTGATTTTGTTTATGTCCATTTTACTTTATTTTTTATTTTTAATATCTTATATATCAACAAAATCTACTCATGTGACACAAAAAGCTGCAAGGACAAAGGCAGAATGGGCTGCAAAGATAAAAAGGAACGATGAGATCAGAAAGGGTATGATTCCTAAAGAACATGTTCACTTGAGTACAAATTCCATGTATCTAGTTGTAACTTCTCTTTGTCATTTTCTTTTAAGAGAGCTAATTTATCCAGAAGAGAAGTATTTTGATTCAAACGGTTTACTAGCAACAAAGCATAGGGCGCTTTGTGAGTGAGCTGGTTCAAAAGCACCATATGAGCCCAATGAGCCGAAGCAAGATGATGACTATGCATTAGGGTTCATATAAGACATTTTGTAACATGCATTGAACAACTAGTATGTACACATTTGTGACTTTTTTTGAGATGTTGTATATATTCTGTGATGACATGTTGTAAATATTCTGTATGCAGATTCTGTAATTTCTATGTATATATCATTATTTTATTTTATTTTTTTGAAAAAAACAAGTAGCAGCGGTTGAAGATGTCAACCGCCACTACTACTCGGGCAATATAGCGGTGATTGAAGATGTCAACCGCTGCTAATACTCTAAAGAAATAGCGGCGGTTGACATCTTGAACCGCCGCTAAAAAGGAGTTTGTAGGGGCGGTTTGTTTTGGTCTCAGAGCAGCCGCCGCTATAAATGGTTATTTGTAGCTGCGTTTGCTTTACGGCGTGTTGGCCTGTCCACAGCTACAATGCCATTTCAACCGCTGCTATAGGCCAATTTTGTGGTAGTGGTGCCAGCTCGAAAGGGATTTCAAGGGCACCAAATGCATATCCGAGGCCTATGGCCATGGATCTCTGAAAAACAAGCCTAAGTTGTTACCATATGAGTGCGTTGAATATAAGCTAGAATATTCTAAATTGGAACATCAGAGGCCTAAATGATGAGGATAAACAATGGGTTGTCAAAGCAAAGATTGAAGAATGTTCTTGCACTGTTTTCTGCATCCAAGAAAATAAAATGCCAGTTGTCGTATTCTCCTTCATAAAGAAAATGGCACAATGGAGATTCAACAGATTTGCCTTTAGCCCATCCCTAGGAGCTTTGAGAGATATTCTAATGCGATGAAACAATGTTGTCCTGGTTGGAGAAGTACTAGACATTTCGAGGATTGCTATCATTATTAGATTTAAGTCAAGACACAATGCTGAAACATGGAAGCTAACAACAGTCTATGGTCCCTGTTAGGGTGAACAGAAAGATCAATTTGTCCAATGGCTATATCAGATGGATATTGATCACAATGAAAATTGGATGTTAATAGGAGACTTTAACTTCTATCGGTCAGAGAAGACAGGAACAGAGAAGGAGCAAACTTCAATCATATGAACATCTCTAACTCCATAATCAGCAATCTGAGGCTCATTGAAATCTCTCACAAAGGAATAAAATTCACCTGGAGCAACATGCAACAATCAGCCCTGTTGGAACATTTGGATTGGTGTTTTACCTCACTGGCTTGGACAACAAACTACCCAAACAATCTACTACTACCCATGGCAAGGAACATTTATGATCATATATGCACAATGCAAATAGGAACAAAAATACCCAAAGCTCATGTCTTTAGATTCGAAAACTACTGGGTCTAACACTAGGGGTTCATGGAAATAATTATAGCAGCTTGGGAACTACCATTACACAACACAAATAGTACTACAAAGATTTCAGTCAAGTTCAAAAACCTCAGAAGAATACTCAAAAGATGGAGCAGATGAATAAGTAACATCTCAAGCCTCCTTGCGTCATGCAATAAAACATTCATGGTATTGGATAAATTGGAGGAACAAAGGCAGTTGTACTCTCATGAAGCAAACTTCGGAGCTATCCTAAAAAACCATATCTCAAGATTGCTAAAATACAAGAACGAGTACTAGAGGCGAAGGTACACAATAAGATAGGGACACTTTGGAGATGAGCCCACCAAATTCTTCCATGAAGCGCCTACAGAGAGATATATAAACACCATAACAAGCCTACAAGATGACCATGCAACATAATTTCTGCACCATGAAGAAAAAGCAGCACTGCTATGGAACACATTTAAGCAAAGGATGGGATCACCAGAACAACCAAATATGCTCTACAACCTAGATGACTGTTGATGTTTGCTAAGTCACACTAAATAAATCACCTCTAATAGTGATGTTAGAAATAGTCTATTTAGGTACCTTAGTGTCAGTTGGGTAACATCCGCAAGCGCACGGATAATGCCGTTGTACCATTTCACCATTGGAGTAATCCAGTCGTTGTCATTTATAGTTGTCCCAAGGGAAGGCGGTGATATAAGAGAATTACTATGTCCATAATCATACCGTAAAGATAGACCAATGTCCTAATAGGGTTAAGGATAATCATACCATAAAGATAGACCAATGTCCTAATAGGGTTCCGGATAATATGCAGGGGTAGTGTGACACACAGAAGATTCCACTCTATTTTGCATCATAAGTGAAGTGGAGAAAGAACAAATAAAAGAGCAAAGCTCCTATTGTGCTTCTATACAGTTGCATAACATTCATCTACACATTCACATACATGACTAAGGTCAACATTTATGTACTCAAGTAATTCGGGTACGGGCTTACCTTTGGTATGCTAGGCGACTCCCGCTTATAACTCTACTACGTATGAGAAAAGGGAGGATTACTAAGGGTGAATAGGGCTGTCACCACCTACCATCTACCTCTACGTCTATAGAATACACAACAATCGAAGGTAACCTCTAGCCTAGACACCACGTCTATGCTATCAATTACTACTTTAGCCTCGTGCAAGAACATCCTTCTTTATCCAGAGTCTTATAGCTAAAGCATTCACTTATATAGCAAACATTGATCTATACTTGGACATAAAGCAATCAACCTAAGTATGTACAAAGATATTATATAAATGTGCTATTGTGTAATTATACGACGATCATAATAGTATAGTAAGAAAGCATCACTATCATGAGGGCATAATAACAACCATGCATGTGAATGAGACATGCAACCAAACAAGATATGTCTATCCCAATCTTAACTATATAGCAAGGCTATAATTACTCTATCACATAAGCATGCTAAGGATCCGCAACCAAACAAGGAATGATTAACCAAATCAAGACAATATAGAAAGAGTAATATCACTAAATAGAATAAAGTCTTACAAAGAGAATAAGATACAAGAGCCATACCGAATTCTCCGAAGACCGGGGAACTAGAGAGTAGCTCTATTCTAAGCCTAACTCCACTAGAGCCTTAGAACTACAACTAAATGCAAGAGAGGAGAATACTTCTTGGTGTGTGTGTTTGAGTGGAGCTCTCCCCTTCTATTTATAGGTCCCAAAGGTCAGGTTCCAGGAGTAACCGCGATGCACCGATGTTGCCCAAGGGCTAAGGGAGTGACACGTGGAAGGGGGAGGAAAAACCCCTCAAGACCTGATCAGCCGACCAAGCCCCTAGGTTGGCGGACCTTAACATGGGCCCCCTCAGGGTGTGCTTTCTGCAGGTGGCTGACAGGTGGGTCCTCTTCTGATTTAAGTCCGTGTTCTCTGGAGGAATCTTGTGCAGCCACATCATTGATGCGTGTGGAGTCCAGTTGGCGCTCTCCCATTGGTCGGAATGTTATTTCACAGATCTTTCTCCGTTTCTCCACTCCTTTTATATATATTATCTGCATGCACTTAAATCTGCAATGACAAGTGAAATCTTATTATTCCTAGCTAACATGTGTCATTGAAATGGTAAGTCTTCCCTTATTTGTGGCTATATGGACGGCCAAAATTAGTATTTAACGACCATCAACAAGACCCCCCCCAAGCTGAACTTTGCTCGTCACGAGCAAAGCTAAACTTAGGTTTTGTTTATCAGGAGTTGCTAGAATGTGTTACTCTTAATATATACCCAAGTGCACAACTAAGACACTCTACATAGGATTGAATGAGTTGGCATGAATACTTCACCTTCTATTACCTGTGGGGTGTTGTAGCTTCCCTCAATCTTGGGCTGTTGGAAGACAGAATAGTTGCAGGACTCCTATTTCACCAACTCTCTTTGATTGACTTTAGCTTTGAGGTTTTTAATTTTAGTGACAAATCTAAGTTCCTCAATGATTTACTTAGATCGCTCAATGTGTATGTATTCCTCATGAAGGCTTATGATGCCTCAAAAATCCTACCTCTAAAGGCTAATATGTGGAGCTCAGAGTAAGGATAAATGTGGCATACCTATATTTCATATGTCGCCGAGTCAAAAGAGTGAATCTATGGAGAAAACATTTCCTACAAGCATGATCAAGATGTGCATGTGTGGTGGATATGGTGGAGTGGAATGGAGACTCTTTTTAATTGTCTCTCCCTTTATTTGGCAGTATTGGCTATCTTTTCTCTCTTTCTTTTTCTCTCAAGCTCTTCATGGAGCAAGACTTTTGTTTTTGTTAAGCTGAGCAAGAATCTCTTTTTGTTCGATAGCCATAACCTTGATTGCCTTGGGGAGAGATCAATCATGAAGACAAAGTCCTTATTTTGTGGATGGATGGTGTGACATAGATGATTGCTAATTTCTAGTGTGGAAACTTAGCATGATGTGTGTGGACTTGATCATGAATGGAGAAAATGTTTCTCTCTAGGGTCACACAATTTTGACAAGGCTCAATGAAAATACAAACAAATATGCATAAGGGTTTTGTGATATAATTAAACATATGGCCATGGTAGGAATTTATATCATTGAGGAACTTGTCATATTTGTCAAATTAATTCTCTGGGTGTCAAGCTTCACAAATTAAGCAAGATCATAGCTGCCCTAACTAACCATATCATACCTCCTAACAACCTTGAAGGATAATGCTTGTGCATCCCACTAGTTCATTCAATGTGGAATTTTTTCATGCCAACAAATCAAAACTAGATAGAGTGCTAGGTTGTATACTAGGCATATGAGAAGAATTAAGACAGAGCAACTATTCATCATCTCAACATAGGAAACCTTATGCATTCATACTACGCATTTGAAAAGCAAATTTATTTATTTAGTTAGTTTTTTATCATGCATGTGAAAGGGAATAAATCTTTTTGGTTGTTTTTAGTTTTATCATGCATGTGGTGATGGAAAGGGAAATGATACAAGTTACCTAACATTTAGGGGGGTGGGACTCCCCTAGCTGGTTTGTGCTCACTTGAATGGTGGTGGTTGTCTGTAGTGGAATGGTTAATTCCTCATGGCTATATAAATGATAATCCGTGTTAGGTAACCGAATTTCATTCGCATAACCAGAGAAGAAATAAATTAAAGAGCCATCAAGAGCATACTTAAGAGCATGTCCTGACCAAATATACTTCTCACCTACATAAAAGCGGGCATTTGGTGAAGGCACCTAATTGAGCTTCATTGAGCAGCCCCAGATTATGTACAAAGTGAGAGATAAAAGATGTTCATTCAATTTTTTATATTTGTGCAAGGCTCTTGATCCGTTATCTAACCATGGCTACGACTAGTGAAATTTTAATCTTACTAACCATCGGAATAAAATTTTAATTTTATTATCAGGCATGGACCTAAGATCTTTCTTTTAGGAAACAGAGTCATAGTCATCCACTGTTACAAAGAACATAAGGTAGGATTATGGACATTACTTGTTCTAGGCCAAGCGCAACAAGATTGCTGAGATCCTCCCAAAACGTGCTTTTAACAAAACACTCAGATGCAGCATCTAAGTTTAAAGTGCATAAGGAAGAAAGGCCTAGCATGTCACTAAATTGCCTTCATGTTAGAGAAAATTTAATTCCAGTGAACCGAAATAAAATCCTCTCATCACCCAAACCAAGGGTGCATAGAAACTGGATTATGAGCGAGCGCGAGCAAGACTCAATTACCATCAATAAAGCATTTCACCTTATAACATGGAAAACAGAAGCAAAGTTTTTATCCATACCCTTCTTAGAAAGAAAATCCGGATCATACACTCACGTAGGAACGTAAGATAGGCCGGTGACAGCCCGAAGGATATCACATTCTTTCTTTCCAACCGAGTTGAGGTTGTTATCGAAGAGAAGCTTAATCTCGATGTTGCTTGCATCCGGCAAGGCCGTAGCTTCTTCCTCCATTTACGGTTCATCCATGGGTACGTCCTCCATCAGATGTTGGCAGTGTGCGTTCGTGTTGTACACCATTAACGGTGTAGGACTTGCTTCGATTGGTGCATTGCTTGAGCTTCCTGCCAACTCACCTTTCACCTACTTATAAGCAGCCTTCACCCTTTTCGTTGCTGCACATGTGAGCAAACCAAACACCAGAGCAACTCGAACAGGGGTTGAGGTTAGTTTAAAAACCATTCAAAAGCTACATCGAAAGCTCTTGCAAATGTGAGACCAACTTGCGAATGCAAATGAAACTCAATGCAAATGTTTTTGGTAGAAATTCAGAGTTTGAAAATGACGCAAGATCTAGGAGAAAATGAGAGCAAATGGCTAGACCAAAGTAGGGAGGCCAAAATTGCAAACAGAGTGAAGAACTCCAACTCCCAAGCCTTGCCTTAAATAGTGAAGTGTAACAACATTCATGTTGGAACATGACAGTTGCCACCTAGAAATTGAGACAAGTTGGGCCAGAGAGCCATTACTCTCTAGTCGGACGACCTGGTGACCTGGTCGGCCAAGCAGAGGCTAGCCCTTCTGGTCTTCTGTTCTAGCCAGTGGGCTCCACTAGTGGTGGCCCATGAGAAAGAAAGTATGTTTCAAAGAAAAACGTTTTCAATCTTTTGCAAAAATCATTTTTCTCAAAAGATAAACTCTTAAATTATTTTTTTTTTGAAAAGGGAAAAGGTTGGAATAAATTCCAACATGGAAATGCGGTGGAATAATTCAAATATCCAAAGGAAAATCAAATTGATGGAAATCCAAATTGAGAAGGGAAATATGAGATAAATACTGTCTATCCTGACAGCGAGGGTTCGCCAGTTTAAAGTCCAACGGACGGAACTTTTCCCCATTGCGTTCAGCTCAATGATTTGGCATCTGATCTCTGATAGGAAGATGTCAATAACTCCATTTCACACTAGCTTGAAGTGGTGTTGATATCTGCTAAGTCACAACAAATAAATAGACCTAGGCAAGGCGCTATAACTACTTGTTGGTAGAACTCAATAGATGGTTAGTGTGGGCAAGTTAAATCTGCAAGTGCACGGACATCCTGTTGTAGCATTTCACCACTAGATTACTCCAATGACTATCATTTATAGTTCTCCCAAGAGAAGGCAGCGGTCAAGAGATAGCATGTTCATAACCATATAACTACAAATATACCAAGGTCTAAACAGGGGTAAGGATAATAATGATATGTGTAGGTGACACACTGAATAATCCAACCTAACATTAACACAAATCCTAGGTTAAGTGGGTTAAAGAGGAGTCAAGCTAGATCCTTATGTACTTCTATATTCCTGTCTATAGGTTGAATACATGCAACACATACAAGCCTAGGTCCTATGCTAAGCCAAAATAGGGAAAATTAAGCACAGCAGAGCTGTCACCTCCTACAGGTTAACCCTACACTAGGGCACGTGAAACTAGGGCTATTAAGTCCGTATGCCAGTCCTAAAGTCAATCCTGTTCATGGGGGCAAACAAACACTCATAACTATTTACCAATCTAAGCACCATGCTTACATTGCTAAACAATACTCTCAATCCCCATAGGACTTTGACCCTTCGGATCACCAGGTTAGGAATAAGAGTATACCTAGCCTTGATTCGACGGATCAACAAGCCAAGTACTATAACAGGCATAACACTGACCCTACAGATCAACAAGTAAAGGGCTGGGACATGTATAGCTTTAACCCTATGGATTAACAAGCTACATATCATAGCACACATTACTCTAACCCTACAGACTAAAAAGTCATGGACTAAAGCATGTCTATCCACAATATGCATTGCACGAGTATAAGGACAAAGATTGACTAACTTACTTATGTGAAGCGTATAATAACCTAACATGACTAGGCAATAACCATATACAAAGCACATGACTATCACACTAGTATAAGGATAAGGCATAAGGAATAAAGAACATAATAATATTAATAAAGAAATAAGTCTTACAAGAGAGAACTAGAGTAGAACTAACCTGATGGCTCTCCAAGACTAGGTCGAGGACCTCAAGACAGCTCTCCTCTCTCCTAAACTCCACTAGGACCTACAGACCAAGTGTAATGCTAGAGAATGGATTCTTCTTGGTGTGCGTTGAGAGTGGAGGCACTCCCCTCCTTATATATAGGTTCAAAGGCGGTTCTAAGGTCGGGAACTCCCACCCTAAGGGGGACAACCGCCTTTGCAGAGTCGGTGGGAAACCACCATAGGAAGATAGGCCCCATTGGGCCCACTCCTTGTTCGGCTGAACTGGGATGTTTGGCCGAATAGGGGCAGGGCCTAGTGGCCCCCCGGCTGTTCTGGCACACTGGTGGGTGGACCCCTTGACTCCTCCACGGCTTAGGCCTTCTGTATGTCGGTTTGGTGCTGTAGGTGGACCATTTGATCCATGGGAATCCCTGTTGGCGAGCTCTGATTGGTCGGAGGTGTGCTTTTGTAACATCCCGCCCCTTCGAGTCCAGGCTCGCTTACACCTGGCAACTCTTTAGGACCTCAAGACTGCCCTCACAGACAACCACATGTTTTTTCTGCACACTTTGTCCTCACTCGTGCGGACTCGGGATGAACTTCCCGGTCGGTCACCCATCCTAAAATTGCTCCAGGCCAAGCACACTTAACCTTGGAGTTCTTTGGGGATGAGCTTCCGAAAAAGAAGTTGCAACTTGTTGGTATGAGTATTCCATCAATCCTATTAAGCCCTGAACCGGGATATCACACTCTCATCCCCTTAGAAGACCAACGTCCTCGTCGGTCAATCCAAAGCCAAGAACTACCCCTTTTGGCCACGTTCGTGTGCCCAGTGCCAGCGCATGTGCCACGCTGTGTGACCACTCCAGGCCCACACAAGCCATGCACACTATGCCTACATAACTGCGACCCCACGTGCCCGTGAAACCGTAAGGGTCAGCTCTGATACCAATTCTAACATCCCTCCCCTCCGAGGCTGGGCCTGCTTACACATGGTAACTCTTTAGGGCCTCAAGACCACCCTCACAGAGCAACACATGTCTTTTCTGCACACTTTGTCCTCACTCGTGCGCACCCGAGATGAACTTCCCGGTCGGTCACCCATCCTGAAATTGCTCCAGGCCAAGCACGCTTAACCTTGGAGTTCTTTGGGAATGAGCTTCCGAAAAAGAAGTTGCAACTTATTGTTATGAGTATTCCATCAATCCTATTAAGCCCTGAACCAGGATATCACACTAATATTTTGAAAATAGGAAAAAATATCATAGAAGACATTCATTCAACTTTTGAGAATAGGTAAGTGATGAAAAGAAATACGAAGAGAGAACCAAAATAATTTTGTAGAAGTAAAAATTTTCTAAATACTAGTTTTGAAAATAAGACCTATGACACGACCATTCTATCTAGGCTTGCGTCCTACGGTCGACATGACTCTGATACCACTCTGTCACATCCGGTTTTAAGGCCAAAACCGAATGCATCTATATACGTGCCCAGGATCAAGTTTTCACGCATACAGGACAAAAGTGAAGTAACAGTAAATAACCAATGTCATTATTATTATTACCTCATATCACTATTACATAGTCTGAGTTACATCAAGAAAATAAAGGAAACAGCGGAAGGCTCCATAACGCCACATGCAGTCAACCGGGGGTCGCACTCCTAGTCGAAGTAGTCCTCATCGACGTAGTCCATCTCGCCAGTAGTCGTCTGAGCAGCAGTAATAAAAGCAACAACAATACAAGGAAAACTATAACGCGTGAGTACATACCGTACTCAGCAAGTGGGGGAAAGTAATGACATGTAGGAAAAAACAAGAATAGGCTTGACATAGGTTTACTGCACTACGCATCCTATGACTCAAACTATACAAGCATCCTATTTACTAGATGAAAGTAGCCCAACAGGTTAACCACCTATCCAACACTATCGGTTGCCTACCGATAGGAATACTATGAGTTACCCACCCATCCTAGAACACTACAGGTTACCCACCTGTCCAACACTATCGGTTGCCTATCGATAGCAATACTATGAGTTACCCACCCATACCAAAACACTATAGGTTACCACCCAAATCTGGTTACCCACCAGATCCACCCAAGCATCTGTCTAATCATGTGAGGGTCCAGGCCGCTCTTGACCGTGAGGACGGCTGTTATAATAGTTTTACACTATGTAGAGGTTGCACAACTTTACCCATAGATTGGTGATTCCATCATCCATCGGTGACTAAAGTCTCCCTGTTGCCAACACACTACCATAGATGTGAGGCCAAGAGATCACCACATGGTCTTTCAAAGAGCTTCCAAACTTGCAAAACGTCCCCGCTGTGGGATTATCCATCCATACAGAAGCCCCCTCTGGCGCCGTGGCTAGAAGCATACCCTTCATCACCTGAGGCCGAAAGTGACCCTCTCGTCCTCTTTCCATGAATGCCCGCAAAACTGGGAAGACATCTACTACCGGACCACGCCTACCCATATCAGCCCTGTGCTTTATGCGTTTTCCTGGGTGGCCGCTCCACGAATTGGTCTTCTGACCACAAGCAGGTACTACCACAATCCCAACATTACATTACCCGTACTTGTGCATACCCGCACCATCATCAACATCCTCCTGCTTGGATCCTCTAAGTTCCCCAAATGATAATTAGGTTCAAGTGAATATTAGTCAAGTTTATTATTATTCATTTTATACCCCCAAAGTATGCACTAGCATTACGTACCCAAACTCAACCACCAAGTCCCAAACTAGGTGACAAGGACAAGATAAATCAATATGTAGTCAACCCTAACATAGGATTCAGTTTTAGACAAGCATGCATGAAAAGTAACTAATATTCTTAATAGGTGTAATATGGTCAAGGACACTTGCCTGTTTCTCTGCTAACTGTTGCTCAATAGTCATGAAACTTCTCTTCTTTCTCGTCCTCTTATATCGATAAACATCAAAAAAGTATACATAAACAAATAAGAAACATTACACCAAACAACTCCTAATGACTATGAAAACAGTACCAGAAGATAGTACTGTTGGAAGTTTCTAGACGTCCATTTTATCTACCAATAAGGGATGTTTTGCATCTTAATTTGGTGGTTTGGACTAACAATTAACCCCATATTTGCATATATTTGTAGTTATTCTGTTTTGGATGTAATCGTATGAAACAGATGTAAAACAGGGCAATTATGGATAAAGAACTAAAGAGTAACGAAGATGGGCCAGATGTGGAGCCGCGCCGATCGGCACGGGCCTGTGCCGATCGGCGCAGCAAGAGAAGATGACGAAAACACGATCCGGTCTAGGAAAGACAAAGGCCCAGCCCAGTATGAGTTAGAGTCGGTGGAAGTTGACCTAATCCCGCCAAGTATAAAAGGAAGATAATTATCAAGAGCCAGGAGAGAACAGAGGAGAGACGGCAATCGCGAGAATCAATTATTAGAACTAGGGTTCCAGGATATTGGCGGCGAAGGTTGGTCAACACCGACGAGATCCACCAGAAGGGAGGTCACGCCGATCGGCGCGACGCTTGCGCCGATCGGCTCGTGCGCGTTCTAGCGCTACTTCTCACCCGTCTACTATGTCTAGCGGAAGGATGAGTGAGTAGTCTCATATTCTCTTCTTCGGTGCGGGGATCTGGTCATGTAACTCTCATACTTGTTGATACTCTCTCGATGAATTTAATCTATGTGATGAACTTTATTGCACATCTATCTATCCCTTTCATTAGTGTATCGGCCAATACACTTTTGCCCATTACATAGTGCAAGAAACCAGTGGGGAGCTAATAGACTTTGTAGTGACAGTCGGGGTGAATGAAACCACCATGTCTTGTAGAATATTAGAGTCATCACTCGAGTTGATACGAATAAGGTTGCATGCTAGTAAACCAATCCTAAGGAGAGAATCCTTGATCATCCTGTTACCTCTTCAATAACATTCACCTTCCACTTTCTCACCGTCATCATTCACATCAACCAAACCATTGCAATTTGTTAGTAACCCTTTAATAGTATTAGTTCTGCTCGTTCCCTGTGGATTCGATAACCTTGGAATACTCTGAGGGAAAAAGAGCTACAACGGTACACCGTCCTCTTGTGGTATATAAGTGGGTGCGTAATTACGACCAACAAGCCCTTTTTCTGGTGCCGTTGCTGGGGAACAAGCCAGTTCTTTTACTATTAATATTTTACTAACATCTAATCCTCTCTTCTCTAGTTGTTTTCGTTTTTGTGTTTTGTGTGAATTTTCAGGATGAGTACGACAGGACCTTCTCTGACGCTCAGGGAACTTTCTCTACCATCTCCAGACGTGCTGGTGCCTCAATCCTTAGATGAGAAGGCCACGGCCTCCTCGTATGTGTTGAACCCCATTATCATTAGCATGGCTGAAGCAAACAAGTTCTTTGGAGCGAAAGAGGAGAACCTGTATACTCACTTACAAAATTTGGAGGCACTTTGCCAAACATTCCATCATGAAGGAGTGCCTCGGGATCTTTACAGGTGGCTACTTTTCCTATTCTCTTTGGGAGGAAAAGCCAAAGAATGGCACAAGGCAGCATCTCGAGAAGCAAAAGGTAAGTGGAGTGAGTTAGTTGGAAATTTTTGTCTCCACTATTTTCCTTTGCCAAAGGTGCAAAAGTTGAGAAGGGAAGTGGTGAACTTCTTACCAGAAGATGAAGAATCTGTCGCGGAAGCCTGGACGCGTTTTCAAACATTGTTGAAATAAGGACCTGACCTCGGCATTGATGAGAATATGTGCGGTCAAACCTTCTACATGGCCATAAACAAGGCATCGAGGATGCATTTGGACGGATCGGCCGGAGGAAGTTTTCTGAGATTGACAGCCAAGGTAGGGATCGAATTGTTAGGCAAAATTGTCGAGAATGAAGCTTTGCACAAGCATTGGGAAGAATATCAAGAACCAAATCGGCACTGCCCAAAAGTTATGCAGAAGGAAGAGTCGCCAACTGAACAGATCTTGATGTCCGAGAGTAGATCAATGATTACTTCGAAGCAATTCGAAGAAATAAAGCCCGTCTGACCCACCTCTGTGGATCTGACATGTGCGCCGATCGGCGTAGTCTCTGAGCCGATCGGCGCTGTCACGACGACAGGACAACAGATCACCCTGACGACTCCGTCAAGTAGCAAGGAATATACCAAGATAGAAGCTGTGATTCTGAACAACCACCTGAAGGAATTTGAAGGGAACTTTGCTAAACCAAAGGGGGATAGAACATTGGCGAATGCTAAACCACTTGACGAATTTGAGCCGATGGACTGGATTCCCATTGATTTTTCGCACGAGTTGCTCAATATGAGAAGATCCTTCAGTCCACAAGACACCTTCGAAGTTGGAATTGAGTATAATTTCCCAAGTAATTGCCTCAAGTCGGAAGTTTTCGATCAAAAGATTATTGGGAGAGTTTTAGGGAAGCTTTACAGGGATGATATAGAGCTTGATGGAACAGAGGTGAAACAAATGAAGAGATTGCTAGATAGTTGCTTTGAGCCATCCCCCTACGAAGGATTATGTGGTGTGTATACAGTAGGTCTCACTGAAGAGGAAAAAGAAGAACCGTACATACCATGTGAGATATCAGGGAAGAAATTTCCGAAAGCCTTGTGTGACTTTGGTTCTCGTGTCAGCTTGATGACTTATGATGCATTCATGAGCATGCCTTATGGAACTCAACAGCGGCTGATAGGGACTGAACTTGAGCTGATCATGGCGGATGGTAGGAAGACCAAGCCACTGGGAGTGATCAAGAATGTCGAAATTGAGATCAGCTCGAAAATAATGCCAGTAGATTTCTGTGTTCTAGACAATAAAGAAACTGGGGTTGAAGATATCATTCTGGGAAGGCCATTCTTAAGATTAGTACAAGCTGTTCTGGATGCTGGGAAAGGTCAAATTACGCTACACCTAGGAGAGGAAGAAGTGCGATTTCAATTTAATGATCTGTCTCATCAAGACTCTTCTTACTATCAGGAATTCTGCCCAGAGGAAGATGAGAGGATAGGGATGGATATGGGAGACCCACTGGACCACATCATGTGCAGAACTAACGAGTATACTGCCAGCGCCGATCGGCTCAACCAAGAAAATCCTAATTTTGAACCTCTCGGAGAGCTGGATCCAGATGTAGCGCTAGAGGTGGAACAGAAGGAACTCCCGAAGGAGCTACGCTATGAATATCTAGGAAAGAATAGAACATATCCAGTTATTGTGAACAATGCCCTAACGAAAGAAGAAACAGAGAGACTTCTCGCTATGCTCAAAAAGTATAAGAAAGCCAATGGTTACACATTGGATGACATCAAGGGAATCAGCCCCGTATTTTGCACCCACAAGATTAATTTGGTGGAGAATACTAAACCAATGGTTGAAGGGATGTGAAGGTTGAAGGAATCAATGAAGCCAGTGGTTAAAAAGGAGATTTTGAAGCTGCTTAATGCAGGTAAGATCTACCCTATTGCTGATAGTGAATGGGTTAGTCCAGTGCATTGTGTACCCAAGAAAGGAGGGTTGACAGTAGTGCCTAACGAGAACAATGAGTTGATCCCTCAAAGGACTGTAACTGGATGGAGAATGTGCATAGATTATAGAAGTTTGAACAAAGTGACGAAGAAAGATCACTATCCTCTTCCGTTTATTGACGAGATGCTTGAAAGATTAGCAAAAAATTCATACTTTTGTTATTTGGATGGATATAGTGGTTTCTTTCAAATACCGGTAAGACCAGAAGATCAGCAGAAAACTACTTTTACTTGCCCTTTTGGGACATATGCATATGGAAGTATGCCATTTGGTCTTTGCAACGCGCCCGCAAGATTTCAAAGATGCATGAATGCAATATTCGCTGAATTCATAGAAGATATTATGGAGGTATTTATGGATGACTTCTCCGTGCATGGTGCTGATTTTGATAGATGTTTGGAGAATTTGGAGAAGGTTTTGAAAAGGTGTGTTGAATGCGACTTAGTTCTTAATTGGGAGAAGTGTCACTTCATGGTAACAGAAGGGATAGTACTTGGTCATGTCATATCTAAAAGAGGGATAGAGGTTGATAAGGCAAAGGTATCTACAATTGAGAAATTACCTCCCCCTACTGATCTAACAAAGTTGAGGAGTTTTCTTGGACATGCCAACTTCTATCGCAGATTTGTTAAGGATTATTCGAAGATTGCAAAACCCCTGACAGAATTGTTAAAGCAAGATACAGAATTTGTCATGGACGAGGAAAGACTCTTGGCCTTCAGAAGATTAAAGGAAGCTCTATGCTCTGCACCCATTATGCAGCCACCTGATTGGAGTTTACCTTTTGAAATTATGTGTGATGCAAGTGACTATGCAGTTGGAGCTGTTCTTGGACAACGGAAGGAAGGTAAAGTGCATGCTATTTATTATGCTAGTAAAACTTTGAATGAGGCGCAGATCAATTATACAACAACTGAGAAAGAGATGTTAGCTGTTATATTTGCTTTTGAAAAGTTTAGATCCTACATTCTAAATTCTAAGGTGATTGTATATACTGATCATGCTACTATAAGATACTTGGTTTCAAAGAAGGAGTCTAAGCCTCGGTTAATGCGATGGGTATTGATGCTACAAGAATTTGATTTGGAGATAAGAGATAAGAAAGGAGTAGAAAATTCTGTAGTAGATCATTTATCTCATCTGGAATCATCATCAACTGAGCCAATAAGAGATGAAATGCGACAAGAGCAGTTGTTTGCCGCATTTGATCATAGAGAGAACTAGATGATGGATATTATCAAAGGTTTCAAGGGACAAACTGATCTAATGAACAAGAACACAAGTAAAACAGTTAAGAGTGAAATGAGAAAATTTATACGGGCTGACCCATACTTGTATAGGTATTGCGAGGATGGAGCAGTACGGAGATGTATACTCAGAGAAGAACGAGCGAGTATTTTAGCAAAATGTCATTCTTCGGATTATGGGGGACACTATGGCTACTTCAGAACACAGGCAAAGATATGGGCGAGTGGATTCTATTGGCCTACTATGCATGAAGATGCAAAAAGGTATGTTGCAACATGTGCTCAATGCCAACGAATAGGGAATGTTAACAGTAGGAATGGAATGCCTCTTAAGTACAATCTTCAAGTCGATATCTTTGATGTTTGGGGTATGGATTTTATGGGACCCTTTGTGAATTCTCATGGTTTCGAGTACATATTGGTCGCCGTTGATTATGTCTCCAAGTGGGTCAAAGCAATGGCATGCAAGGCTAATACTACAAGAGAATCAAGGAGTATACTTCAGGAGCAGATATTTCCTAGGTACGGAGTACCGAGGATAATAATTATAGATGGAGGATCCCATTTTACAGGAGGAGAATTTACTTGGTTTTTAACCAAATCTGGAGTTGAACATAGAATTGGAACAACCTACCATCCCAGACGAATGGACAAGCAGAAACTTCAAATAAGCAATTAAAGGGAATTCTGTAGAAGATTGTTATAAAGGAAGGAAAAGATTGGGCCACGAAGCTTAATGGAGCATTATGGGCATATAGGACGGCATTCAAGACACCGATTGGTATGACACCATATCAATTCGTCTATGAGAAATCGTGTCACCTAACGGTGGAATTGGAACATAAGACTTATTGGGATATAAAGGAAATGAATTTGGATCTTGATGCCGCCGACAAGAAAAGAAAGATACAAATAAGTGAATTGGAAGAGATGCGATTGCTTGCATATGAAAATGCAGCCATATACAAAGAGAAAAAAAAGAAGTGGTACGATAAGAAGCTTTTGAAGAAGGAATTCAAGGAAGGAGATCGGGTGCTCCTATTTAATTCGCAATTCAGATTATTTGGTAAAGGCAAACTGCGAAGCAAATGGGAGGGACCTTATCTTGTGAATACGGTGTTACCTTCAGGAGCGGTAATCATAATGGATGGCAAGAGAAACAAGTACACGATGAACGGACAACGTCTAAAGGTATACCTGGAACCCGACACATTTCAATTAAAATCTTTTGATGTGTATTTCGCTGTTTAGTACCCTGTGTGGTCGAGCTTAACAACATAAAACAAAGGCTTGTATGTATTTTAATTTCCGTAGTTTTTCTTTTTTCTAATTTGGTAATTTAGTGTACCGCGCCGATCAGCGCGTTGCTACGCCGATCGGCGCGGCAGAGTCCTTTTGGTTTTTGAGTCGGTTTCAGACCTTGCCTTTTTAAGACTCGTTAAATTCCACGAATAAGAGAAGGAGTTCTAGTCCAATTGGAAATCAAGGGATATAAATATGAGGGGACAGCAAACTCACGGATCAACTCGTATTACATCATCACCGGAATAAACCCTAAGAGCAGAAGCGATGGAAGGCGGCACATCGGGCAGAAACCAAGGCCGCGCCGATCAGCGCGACCCTGGAGCCGATCGGCTCGGCGGCGGATTTGCTCAACTGATGAGGACATCACTCCTATGGATACACACAACACTCCTCTAATTCTGGACTTGCAAGGTCCAATGACTAGAGCTCGTGCACGACGACTAAATTTAGAGGTGAGCTCGTTGCCAACTCCTTCTCCCATCATCTCCTGGTCCTCTCCATGGTTTCTAATCATAAAATAATCATTAGGTAGCAAACCATTCTCAAAAGTAACATATAGCGAAGAACGTAGTTTGAAAAAGAAAAGCCTAGAAATTCAGCAACCTGTTAATTCTGATTCTACACCAAGTAATGTTAATGATTCTTCAAGTTCTAAGGGTGCTGGAATTAAATTACAAGGTCGTTCATGTCTTGCCACAAAATCTGAGCTTGCTGAAATTTCTGCTGATAATATTTGTTATGCTTTGATATGCAAACAAGCCTTGTTTTCGCTTGGTGATATTGCTTCTAGTGCTTTGCCTCCTGCTGTCACTAACCTTTTGCAGGAGTATGAGCATGTTTTCCCAGCTGAGATACCCCCGGGATTGCCAACTTTGAGAGGGATTGATGATAATGCATACAAACTTGAGTTGCCTCCCGAGTTCGGGGTTAGTCCTACTTTTACTATTTCAGATTTGAAACCATACTTGGGAGAAGAGGATGAGCTTGAGTCGAGGACGATTCCACTTCAAGAGGGGGAGGATGATGAGGACATCACTCCTATGGACACACACAACACTCCTCCAATTCTGGACTTGCAAGGTCCAATGACTAGAGCTCGTGCATGACGACTAAATTTAGAGTTGAGCTCGTGGCTAGCAAGAAAGAGGTTAAGGTAATTTGGGTTTTCATTCTTCATCCTGGATTCGGTATACTTGATTGATTGTTGGTATTATCTTTAGCAACTTCTCCAAAAGCCAACTTCATGTTCTTTTGTCCATATATGCCTCAACCTTAGTTTCTCAATCCTTCATATTCCATATCCATGTGGCTGGTGATGATCGCTATCCTCTTAGGATCACACTCCGATTTGTACTAATCTAATCCTTCTTTGACCAAGCTTCAATATAGTAGCCCTTTTGACACCAGAGGGAGAATAGAATAAGAAGGACGAGAGGACAAGTACCCCAACTACACTAAAACTAGAGAGAGAAAAAACTAATGATGTGATAACAAAGCAAGAATGCTCTGTAAGCACACCAACACACAATAAAAAATCCATCTCAAACATAGCACACCACAAGCAACACGGTGCATACAATCAACATTTCTCTAACGATTTAACTATCAAATGGGAAGGATCCTAAATTAAGATTCTAGGGAAAGTCTTTCTTCATGTTGTTGTAGAATGATGTCCAATGCATTCCATTTTGTGAAGAATCTTCAACTTTAAAACCTTTATAGAATCAGCTCATGAAATCTTTAGGATCATTCATCTTGCTCCTGATGCTCAAGACATTCATTCCACTTTTGAGAATAGATAAGTGATGAAAAGAAATATGAAGAGAGAACAAAATAATTATGTAGAAGTAAAAGTTTTTCTAAATACTAGTTTTGAAAATAAGACCTATGACACGACCATTCAATCTAGGCTTGCGTCCTACGGTCGACATGGCTCTGATACCACTCTGTCACACCCGGTTTTAAGGCCAAAACCAAATGCATCTGTATACGTGCCCAGAATCAAGTTTTCATGCATACAGGACAAAAGTGAAGTAACAGTAAATAACCAATGTCATTATTATTATTACCCCATATCATTATTACATAGTCTGAGTTACATCAAGAAAATAAAAGAAACAGTGGAAGGCTCCATAACGCCACACGCAGTCAACCTGGGGTCATACTCCTAGTCGAAGTAGTCCTCGTCGACGTAGTCCATCTTGCCAGCGTCGTCTGAGCAGCAGTAATAAAAGCAACAACTGGTATGCCTAGCAAGCTGATATGCCTAGCAAGCTGGGACACTTGCTAGGCCCCCGGTGAGTTGCACTACCATGCGCCGTAACTTCATCCTGGCTACCCTTCCCCCCTCCCCCCTCAACCCTTTGCCTCTGTGCCGGACCTCCAAGAGCATGCCTTGACCTTCGAAGATGAGCTGCACCCTTGCGAGCCCTATCCCTAATGAGTTGCGTCATGTACCTCTGCCACCATTCGACGTCGACCGTCTCCAAGCCCCTCCCAGCCTTGCGGATAGCCTGGTAAGCCTCCCCTTATTCCTCGCTTTGAACCAAGAACCATAGTAAACAAAGACCTAGAGCAACTCCCCGCTGAGCTCCAGCCCATGACGTCGTTGTTCCTACCACTATCGTCTGGCGCCGCCTCACTGGAACCTTTCCCTCCATCGATTTCGTAATCAACGATGGACTTGTGAACCTGTAGACTTAGCTGGTCCATGAAAACCATGGACTTAGTCCACCAACTTTAGCTTTATTTTAATTCGTGTAAATCCTGATAAATGCCTCTTTTACGCTTAGGTCCCTGATTTTAAAAGAAATATAATTTAGGTCATTTGTTTTTGCATAAAATACCCTATACTTTTTATGAATTATAAAAGTAGCCCTCGTAGTTTACAATTTGTTTCCAATACTTTACTAAAGTTATATTTAACTCACTAGCTTTTCACTATTTAAGTAAGAAATATGTTTTCTAAAATAAAATCTATTTCTATAGCATCTTTGCTTAATAAAACTAATTTTTATTTTATTTATGATTTTAAAACTAATTAAATAATTAATTTTTCTAAATAGTTAATTTTGCTAAAGACCCTTAGTCTCGAAACCTTCATAACCTTCATAAGCATAACTATAAGGAAGAACTATACTAATTGAATAGAGCAAAGTCATAATAAAAAAAAATAAAGGAAAAGGTACAAGAGCCATACCAATACTCCTATGACTTGAAGACTTGAGCATGCCTCCTCCTACACCAAACTCCACTAGGACTAGGAAACTACTAAGTGAAAGAGAGAAATGAATAACTCTTGAGTGTGTGTGTTGGAGTGGAGCTCTCCCCTTCTATTTATAGGGGTCAAAGGTCGGTACTAAGGAGTAACCGCCTCGAAACCACCATGCACCGACGTTGCCAAAGGGGTGAGGAGTCAACATGTGGAAGCCCGCCCGAAATGGGCTCCAGACCAGGTCAGGCGACCAGGGGTGAAGGTCAGTTGACCGGCCACTGGGCCCGTTCCCCTTGTGCTTTCTCTGAGTGGTAGATAGGTGGGTCCTTTTGTGTTTTAAGGCCGTGTTCTCTAAAGGAATCCCATATAGCCACATATGCAATCCAAAGGAAGTCCAGTTGGCATTGTCCCATTGGCTGGAATTGTGCTTCCCCGCATTATGCTCCATTTCTCGACTTTATTTGTATCATATCCCTGCATGCACATGAATCTCCAAGGACAAGTGGAATCTTTTTATTCCTAACTAACATGCAAGTATGAAATGCTAAGTTTTCCTACTTTGTAGGTATATTTGTTGGTGTTGTGATCACTGGCTAGTAGAATTTGTCCAGGGAATGCACGCTTAAGTACGATGATGGCAATGCAATTAGGACACAAGGTTTATACTAGTTTGGGGTATCCCCCTGCGTGCAATTCGAGTAGCCACTCGTGTTACTTGCACCGGGGTGTACAAAGGAGGTGAGAGAGGAGAGTTCTCCAAGTCTTGGTGAGTGCGAGTGTTCCTATGTGAAGTGTTATGTGCGTTATCTTAATTGTCATTTGTGTGGAGGAAGAAGAGCCTCCCCTTTTATATTTCAAGGGGTGGGCCCATGTTACAGAGTGAGAGAGAGAGAAAGAGAGAGAGAGAGAGAGGGAGAGGAAGTGGAGAACACATGCGAGGAGTCGGTGAAGTCGTGCTGAATGGGAGCGTGGACTTCGGTTGATGGCGTGGTCTTTGGTCTTTATGGGCCCTGCCGTCCTGATCTCCATGCTTGCAGTCGCTGCATCGAGGCGTGCAGCAATCCCCCATTGATGGGTCAGAACCTGTCGTCGTTGTAGATGGTGTGGGCCGGATAACCCGGAGGGTTCAGCGTAAGTATTCGCCACAATGTCGTGCGTCTTCACGTCACGCTTTATCCGACAGTCCTTGATTATCACTGTTGAAGTATCATTATGGTGAACTACATCATGGCAGCGGGCGCTTTCCCATTGGGAAGGTTAGGACGGTGACCACGGTAGGTTGTCTGGAGGATTAGACCCCCTAACACTTTAGCCGCGTGTCTGGTATGGTAATCTGAGATAGTGCAGAGGGTGGTTGCTTACCCTCGTCCCATTCGATCCCCTCCGTGGGGTGTCGGTTTGTCGCGTAATTCTTGGAATAACACATTCGAGGGGCCGCCCCACCCTGTCATGGCCAGGATAGTCGAGCTTCTCCACTCAGTTACTCCTGCAGGGTTAGCGGCATGGTGTCCTGTCTCGTCCTGGCGTGATGGACTTATGATAGGAGACAGTGAAGGTGGTAGGTGCGTCAGCATCGTTGTGACTGCGGGGCCGGGGACTATTATTCTGGGACCGAGGTTGACGATCTTATCTGCGGTCCGCTCAACCCGCAACGGGTGGTCGAGCGAGGCAAAGCGAACACTGCCTCCTTGAGAAGAGGTCGAGCGAGGTGAGGCGCGGTCGAATCCCTCGGCAGGGGTCGAGGGGGATGTTGCATGGTCAACCCCTTTGTCGGGAGTCTAGCGAGGCAGGGTCGACCCGTCCTTCTTGATGAAGGCCGGTCGAGGCGGGTAGCGTCAGGTCTTAGCCTCATGGTGCAACCTTGCTGACTGTATTGACCCACGGCCAAATGGATTGTTGTTTTTCTCGCCCATCGTAGGCCGTTTACATAGTCCTCTGTTATTTTCTAAATGGGGGTTACCCTCTGCCACATGGCATTGCTGGTATTTATCCCCGATAGTAGCCCCCGGGCCCTCGAGCAAGTCGTAGAGTCACTCGAGGGGTCTTGCCGACTCATCGGGCAAAGCATAGTTTTTGTCTCGTTGTTCTCCTCGGCTGGGTGCGTGCGGGCGCACCGCCGGGTGTAGCCCCCTAGCCAGAGGGCGAGTCGAAGACTCGTGCTATGGCTTTATAGACTGGAGCCAGTCATGGGCACTTTGTGGCACTTTGGGGGAGTTGAATGGACCTCTTTGTCGCACGTGTGACTTGATGGGCGAGTTGTGTGACAGCCTGTGAGCTTTCCACCAAGGGTATCTTCTTTTTATGGAGGGGTGAGCTGTGTGACAGCCGACGTGGCAGAGTTGTTATCGTCACGTTGTGTGGCGTCAATGCTAATGTTTGTTTGTCTCGGGCAGCGCGCGACATGATCGGTGAGCTGTGGCTTGCTCTGCCACGGGATGGTGTACAGGCAGCCCATGAGGTGGGACTTGTCGTGAGGTGCGGTTGGTCTTGCCTATTTAAGGCCTTGTCCGGGCCGTGTTTCTCCCCAAGTATCCCTACCTGCTTATGCGAGCTGTTTTCCTCGTCTTGGTCCTAGCTGCCTAGGGGTGAATAGCCACACCATCATTGCTTGCCTGCTCCTGTCCACTTACAGGGAGGGGCATTATCGTGCTAGCTGACCCAGCAGCAGCGATGAGGATGACGATGAAGACGTCGTGCTGTGCGAGAGCGGCAACAAAGAGAGGAGCAGTTATGATGTCGGCTCTAACAAGGAAAGTAATGTCCCTTGATTTTTTGCTATTTGTGCCAGCCAGCTAGGATATGAGGTCGTCTCTAAGGGGGCTAATACCTCCCCATTGATAGGCGTCTTGGCATATTTTTTGACTCTTGCAGGCTCTGCGTGAAGTAGAGTTACCATGTCGCTCCGCAACATGGCTCCCCTTGTGAGCATTGGCACTAGCAGCGACCGCTCTCACATCCTGAGGAAGGATATTCGAGGGGTTTTGCCGCCCTTCTGTAACCCAGGGGAGCTGGAATCCCTCTCGGGGGATCCTACCGGTGTCGTGGGCTTCAAGCTTTACCCTCGATGAGCTCGAAGGTGTTTGTTCGAGGAAACACTTTTCCTCTTATTAGTTTAACTTTAGCCAATAGCTTTAGGCTTTAATCACCATGTATTATGTCCCGGATGTAAGCCCCTTAGTATCAAGATTCTTGTATAGCCCCCGTAGGCTACACTCTTTTTCTGGGGATGAGTTGTGCGACCCCGTTGTTGGGTCTCTTTTTGCGATGCCGCTCCTCGAGCCCCCGTGCGATACGGTGGCACCGTCCGAGTGGTCGTTTTGTCTTTAGTGATTTTTCCTTGCGCGTTTCATTCATGAAATGGAGGATAGAGCCGCTCCTCGTTTGTGCCCCAGAGGCCGAACATGAGATGGTCATTGAGCTGTTTTCGGGTTTGTTTGAGTGAAGCCCCGGTTCCACGTTGACAGGGTCCCCACGAACCAGCTGGTGGTCGGCTTCATTAATTTGTTTCTTCGTCCTGATTGGTTCCCGAACCCGTTCGATAGAATCCGGGGCCTCAATGCCTACATCTGAGGGGATAATAATAGTCGGGGCGAAGCAGGACTCAATTGCAACTCCGCGATGCCCTCGACACCGGGTGTCAGGGTGCTGACCACTACGTGGGTCCATTGCTCGTGCCCCTCGCTCGGTTTAGATTCTCGATGCGGCTGTCGAGCCCGCTGTGAGGCCAGCTTTGGACCTCAGCGGGTTCAGGCCGTTGGGGCAGTTTCTAGACCTTTATCCCACTTAGCTATTTTATCTGAGCTCGACACGGTTGACAGGGTTGCGGGCCCCATGGTAAGCATCAATAGACTCGGCGCTGCAGAAACATGGTTAGCGAGGGGTCGCGGGATCCTCTTTGCGGGGTCTAGCCCTTTCCCCTTGTAATCGATGATAGCATCACAAGATCGGGCACTGGAATTCGTACGGTGTTGTGTTGTTTCATCACAGCCTGGGGAGAATGCAGCATATTTACCTCATGCGTGCATCATGGTGGGTCCATGTGAAGCACAGTACGGCTCCGTCTTCCGTGACATTGCAATCGTAGGGGCATTTCCTTTGCGCCGAGTAGTGGAGAAGACGGGACCGCGCTATGCGGGGCAGTTGGATTGTAGCGAAAGCCGTGGAGTCATGAGGGGAGGTAGAGTAGTGGTACGACCTGGAGCATTTCCAGCTGCTCATCACGTGAGGTGGGGTAGTTAAGAGGATTTACCTTGGGAAGGTCGATGTCAGGCCCCGCGATCAAGTCGGAGTGCCTTCCCTCGGTCGGTCAGCCTATTTAAAGCTGAGTACGGTAGCTTTCTTCCTCTTTTCGCTCTTCCCTCTTTTGTGTCTCCTCGTCTTCGTCGCACTTTGCTTGCTCTCGCCACCACCCTCTGCCGCAGCCATTCCTATTTCACTATGTTCGTGTTCACCTGTTCGACGGTGATGAAGAAAGACAAAGACAGGCTTGTCCGCACCGGGCTTCTGTTCCCGCTCACCCGAGCAGCAAAATGGCTGGTGCCCGGGGATGAGCCATCGTCAAAGCCTCCTCCGGGGTACGTGGTGTCCTTCATGCCTTTCCACGAGCGCGGGCTCGGGCGGCCTCCGCACGACTTCCTCCAGGCACTGCTCACTCTTTATCACGCGGAGCCTCAACATCTGAATCCTAATGGGATCCAGCACATCTCGGCCTTCATGGCCTTGTGTGAGGGATTCCTTGGCAATGTGCCCAGCTTCGACTTTTGGTGCCACTTCTTCTACACCGCTTGTCTGCGGCGCAATGTTGGGGGCGAGTACTTCCCCTGCACCATTGGGTGTGTGGGGATTCAGCTTCAAGGGGACCACTCAGGGTTGTACATTCCGATGCCGACCCTGACCAACAACTCCGGGTGGCACAAGAAGTGGTTCTACCAGCGCGACGACAAGCTCCACCCTCTCTCGGAGTTCACCGGTAGGGACATCCACGAGTCTCAGCCGAGTTGGTCATGGGGGAAGATGGATTTTGGCAAGCGGTGGATCGGCGAGGCCCTCTCCGTGATCGCCCGTCTGAAGTGGCGTGTCCTCGATGGCTCCGGGGTCGTCGGGTGGTACCACAAGCGGTGGTTCGCGCCCTTATCCTCTCGTCGCTGTTGACGGTCGCTAAATACAAATTTCATCTATCAATATAGCCACAAATAAGGGAAGACTTACCATTTCATACATGCATGTTAGTTAGGATTAATAAGATTCCACTTGTCCTTGGAGATTTATGTGCATGAAAAGAATATATATAAAAGGAGTAGAGAAATGGAGCAAGATCCGACCAATCAGAGCTCGCCAACGGGGATTCCTACGGATCAAATGGCCCACCTAGAGTACTAAACTGACATACAGAAGGCCTAAGCCGTGGAGGAGTCAAGGGGGGCCACCCATCAATGTGCCAGAACAGCCGGGGGGCACTAGGCCCCACCCCTGTTCGACCAAAAAGCCCAGTTTAGCTGAAAAAGGAGTGGGCCAAATCTGGCCCATCTTCCTATGGCAGTTTCCCACCAACTCTCCAAAGGCGGTTGTCCCCTTAGGGCAGGAGTTACCGACCTTAGAACCACCTTTGAACCCCTATATAAGGAGGGGAGTGCCTCCACTCTCAACACACACCAAGAAGAATCCATTCTCTAGCATTACACTTGGTCTGTAGGTCCTAGTGGAGTTTAGGAGAGAGGAGAGCTGTCTTGAGGTCCTCGACCTAGTCTTGGAGAGCCATTGGGTTAGTTCTACTCTAGTCCTCTCTTGAAAGACTTATTTCTTTATTAATGTTATTATCTTCTTTATTCCTTATGCCTTATCCTGATACTAGTGTGACCGTCATGTGCTTTCTATATGGTTATTGCCTAGTCATGTTAGGTTATTATATGCTTCACATATCTAAGTTAGTCAATCTTTGTTCTTATACTTATGCAATGCATATTGTGGATAGACATGCTTTAGTCCATGACTTGTTAATTCGTAGGGTTAGAGTTATGTGTGCTATAGTCTATAGCTTGTAAATCCGTAGGGTTAAAGCTATACATGTCCTAGCCCTTTACTTGGTTATCCGTAGGGTCAGAGTTATGCATGTTATAGTACTTGACTTGTTGATCCGTCGGGTCAAGGTTAGGTATACTTTTATTCCTGACTTGGTGATCCGAAGTGTCAAAGTCCCATGGGGATTGAGAGTATTGTTTAGCAATGTAAGTGTGGTGCTTAGATTGGTAAATAGCTATGAGTATTTGTTGGCCCCCATGAACAAGATTGACTTAAGGACTGGTATAGGGACTTAATAGCCCTAGTGTAGGGTTAACCTGTAGGTGGTGACAGCCCTGCTATGCTTAATCCTCCCTATTCTGGCTTGTAGGTGGTGAAAGTCCCATGGGGATTGAGAGTAGGGTTAACACTGTTGACGGCTGTTAAGTACCATTTTCAACCGTCAACTATACTCAAATAAAGGAGAATTTGGCATTTCATACACGCATGCTTTATCATAATAATATAGTTCCACTTGTACTTGGAGAACTTTGTGCATGCAGGAGGAAATGTGAAGGAAACACCTCAAAAGGCAAGAAAACACACTTTCGACCAATCAGAGAGTGCCACATGGACGTCACACGGATTGAAGGGCCCATTTTTAGCTCTTAACCGACGTAACTCCCTGTAATACCGCGGGAACCGACCTCAGGACCCACCTGCCAGCCTCCCCAAGAAAGCACAGGCCAGGAGGGGCCACCCCCAGGTCGGCCGACCTGGTCAGGTCGGCCGACCCAGCCGGGCGCCCTCTCCGCCTGGGCTTCCACGTGTTGGCTCCTCCGCGACTCCTGATGACGGTTTGAGATGCCTTCCGTGGCGGTTACTCTCCCTTGCCGACCTATTGAGGCTATAAATAGGAGGGTGTGCCTTCACATTCAACACACACCACAAGAAGCATTTCTCTCTTGCTAGTAGTAGTTCTTGGAGTTTTAGTGGAGTTAGGCTGAGTCTAGAGCTCTCTAGTCCCAAGTCTTCACTTGGAATTGGTATGGCTCTTGTATCTTTTCCCTTTTGTAAGACTTTACTCTTTTCAATATATATATCTTTTCTATATAGTTGTGCTTGGGTCATGAGTTTCTTGTTTGATTTTGTGATCCATATATGTGATAGTATAGTCTACTTGTGTGATAGTAGTTTATATTTATTATACTACTATTGTCATGCTAGTTATATACCGTCACTATAGTCTAGTTTATATGTTATAGTCTCTATGCTTAGTTTTAGCTGATAAAGTATAGCATGGGTTTGGTGATCGTATTCGTACGGTAGCTCTGCCTCGTTAATAGTAATCGCGGAGGGGCAGAGTGCTCTTTGGTCATGCAAGTATGGTACTTGGGTGACTGATTTGCATCAATTATTCGTTAGTCTACTGGTTCGTTGAGGTAGGCGGCAGGTGGTGACAGCCCTGTCCGTCCTTTGAAATCCTCCCCGCTAGGCTAGTGCGTAGGCTCTTGGCGGAAGTCGCCTGTGGATGCAGGGGTAAGTCCGTGCCTGAAGTGCTATACTATTGACTGCTGAACTTGAGTGTGGGTCTATATGTATTCTACTTAGGCTATGCAACTGTATAGGAATGTATAGTAGGAGTAGCTTAGCCTAGTCTTTCCTCCACTAGACTTTATTTATTTAGTAGGAATCTTCTGTGTGTGTCACACTACCCGGTTATTATCATGTACCCGCCTGTCTTGGTTAAGATATCCTTGCTAATTGTTAACATGATCTTATATGTTAGTAACGCTTCTTGATCATAACCTTCCTCTGGGATAAACAAATACGATACCCTGAATACTTCCGGGTGAAATGCTACAGCGGTATTCTCCGTGCGCTTGCGGATTTTACCTACTTGACTCTGGGACATATTAGTGAGCCGTTTCTGGCCCCGTGCCGGGAATGATTTATTAATATGGCTTAGCAAAAGTCAACAAACATTTCTGGCGCCGTTGCCGGGGAAGGCGTATGATTTAAGAAAAATTACTAATGTATATAGTAGTGTTGCAATTATTAAGGCTATCTCCTAGGCAGGCTAACCTTGCTTTGTTTTCTGCATTTTGTATGAAAACAGGGTAGTGTATGACTGGTTTCGACTTGCCGACAAAACTTCACTGAAGATCCTGAGTCACTCCTGAGAAGGACACGAGCTAGGCTCACCCCTCCTCGTAAGGAGACTCGGCCAATCGAACCTGTCATTCCCGCACCATCAAGCTCTGAGCAAATGGCCGACAAGACCCTCCGCGAGTTCTCCGCTCCCTCCGCTGCCAACATCCCTACGGGACCAGCTGGCAATGTGGGAGATGCGAACTTCGAGATCAAGACCGGTCTCATCACCATGGTGCAGGCTAGCCCATTCTGTGGGAAAGCCAATGAGGACGCTAGTGCTCATCTCCAGCAATTCCTGGAGATTTGCAACACGTTCAAAATGAAGGACGTCACCCCCGACGCTGTTCGCCTTCGACTGTTCCCGTTCTCTCTCCTTGGGAGAGCGAGACAGTGGTTCTACGCAAACCCTGAAGCTGTGAACACTTGGGAGAAGTGTTCAGCTGCGTTCCTTGCAAAATTCTTCCCGCTGGGCAAGACCAATGCCCTCCGCGGAAGGATCTCAAGCTTCCAGCAGGAGTCGAAGGAGTCGATTCCTGAGGCATGGGAGAGGCTCCAGGAGTACATCCTGGCATGTCCCCACCACGGGATGGATGATTGGCTGATCATCCAGAACTTCTACAACGGGCTTACTCCGTCGGCCCGCGACCACCTCGACGCTGCTGCTGGTGGAGCCTTCTTCTCGCTCACTGTAAGCAAGGCAAAAGCTTTGATCGAGAAGATGGTGTCCAACCAAGGTTGGAATGAAGAGCGCCTCCAACCTCGCCAGCGAGGCATGCACTCCGTCAAGGAGGTTGACATGCTCGCCGCCAAGATTGACCTTCTCATGAAGAAGATGGACGACCAAGCCAATGGAGAAGTAAAAGCCCTAGATGCTCGGATGACTTGCGAGGTCTGTGGCAACACAGGACACTCGGGCAATGACTGCCCTGAGACCCGTGAGGACGTAATGTTCATGGGCAACAACAACAACAACGGCTACCGTCCACAAGGAGGTCAAAGTTGGGGTCCACCACGTCCCAACTACCAAGGAGGTAACTCTGGCAACTTCTCTGGTTTTAATTCCAGTTATAATCAGCCCTCCTTGAAAGATCTTGTGCTTGGTCAAGCTAAGGTTAATGATAACATTAGTAAAAAGCTTGCCACCACTGATAGGACTCTTGAGAGCATCCACACTAAGATAGAGGGTGTTTCCTCTGCTCTCAAGAATCAGCTGAGCTTTAATAAAATGATAGAAACCCAATTAGCTCAGTTAGCTGCTGCTGTTCCTACTGCTGAGTCGGGGAAAATCCCGGGGCAACCCGAGACCCCCTTAGAAAATGTTAATGCGGTTACCACGAGAGGAGGTAAGTCCACTCGGGATCCGCCATATCCTAACCATGCAGGAAAGGACACATCAGCTGAGAAGCCGGCAGAAGAAGAAGAACTGCCGCCCAGGAAAACGGCCCCACATGAGTTCTATGACACGAACCTCATGCCGTTTCCCGAAAGAAGAAGGAAGCCCACCGTGGACGAGCAGTTCACACACTTCGTTGAGGTAATCCAGAAGCTGCACATCAACGTGCCCTTGCTGGATGCGATACAAGTACCCACGTACGCTCGCTACCTCAAGGATCTTATCAGCAACAAGCGCCCACTACCGACCACAGAAATTGTCAAGCTGACGGAAGAGTGTAGCGCTGCTATACTCAACCGGCTTCCTGAGAAGAAGAAAGATCCGGGGTGTCCCACGATCACCTGCTCGATCGGGACACAGAACTTCGACCATGCCTTATGTGATCTTGGGGCAAGTGTGAGCGTCATGCCGAAGGATGTCTTCGACAAGCTCAACTACACCACACTATCCCCCACGCCAATGCAGCTGCAGCTGGCCGATTCAACGGTCCGCTATCCGGCGGGGATCGCCGAAGATATTCCGGTGAAAATCCGGGATTGCTTCATCCCCGTCGACTTCGTAGTGCTTGATATGGACATCGGGAAGAGCACACCGCTCATCCTAGGACGCCCATTTCTCAGCACTGCGGATGCTCGCATCGATGTAGGAGCCGGAGAAATCCGCTTCCGCATCAATGGCAAGGAGGAGAAGTTTGACTTTCGGCCAAGGAAAGAACAGTGCAACATGATCCGTATCAAGTACGGGCCGAACCCAAGCAACATCAAGGAAGTGGAGGTCACTCCGCCAAAGAAGGACAGCCTCATCACATTCATGAAGAACTTCCTTGAGAAGGAAAATTTTGCACAGCAACAACTGATGAAGGCAAGGAGGCAAAGGTCACACATTAAGCAACAGCCTCCGAAGTCCACAAGGCAGCAACCTCCGAGGTCTGCAAAGAAACAGGCTGTGAAGCCTGCAAAACCGCAGCCTCCGAAGCCCGAGAAGCCACCGACCGCAACCAAGACCAAGAAGGTGTGGCGAACGAAACAAGAAGCATCACCCGTGTCTTCATCTCCGGGACCGGACAACGCTTCATCGAGCTGAACGCCGGAGAAAAGTCCCGCTCGTCGGACTTTAAAAGGTGAGTCCTCGCTGGGAGGTTAAACCGGTAGTTATCCATATTTGCTCTTTTAATTGCATATTTGCTTTCCACCACATTTTGATTTTTCCCGACCACTGCATTTCTGCATTCTTGAATTTTCCAGCCACCTTGGAATTTTTCAAAACTCATTTGCATTTTTGAAAATTTAGAAAATAGGTTTTTGGGCTTTCCATTTTGAAAAGATTTTTTGTCGAGCTTTTTGAGCAAAAAGGCAGCAGGGGACAAATCCCCTAGCCGTTGGGGAACACATAGGAAAAAGGGGGCTGCCAGGAGGCCCACCTGCCAGGTCGGCCGACCTGGTCAGGTCGGCCGACCCCCTGGCCCCACTTTTTCCTGTGCTCCTTTCTCCCAACGTCTATATGGCCGTTGTTCTGTCTTTTGCTAACGGCCATCTTGCTTCCTTGGCTATAAAAACCGCCCAGGAGGGGGAGCTTCACCATTCCAAGCTCATCTTTCACTCCCCTCCTTTGCTCACTCGTTGCTCTCCCAAAATTTCGTGTTCTTCAACTTTACTACAGCCCCAAAAACCCAAAAAAAAAATATTTCCCCTCTGTTTTAGTGCATTTGCAAGTTGTTGTGAGAAGAAAACCAATTTCGGAGAAGCTCGGGTTTGTCGTTTTCACTAACGCTCACCCGAACACTTGTTCGATCTTGTTTTTTGTTCTTGTCTTGTGTTTGTTCTTGTGTGCAGCCATGTTCAAACGAATGAAGCAAGTCACCGGAATCAAGCGGAGAAAAAGCACTCGTGCAAGCACGAGTCAAGCATCCTCCGTCGAGCTCACACCAAGTCCGGGGCATGGTGACCCCGAAGCTGAAATTCCGGAGGAAAGGCCAGCCTTGCTCATCACCGAGGAGCATCTCGACATCAAGGACGACCGCGAGGGCCAAGCCATCGCGCTCATGAGAGAACGGCCATTCGCCCACACCCGACGCTTCGATCCGGACTTCCTCGAGAAAATAGGTATGAGAGAAGAATTTGCCTCTATTTTTCGCACTATGGGTTGGCTAAATTTCGTAGAAGTAGATGAGCCGGGTTCTCGTTTGCTTACTATGCAGTTTTTATGCACCCTTAGAAAGTATGATGAAGGCATTTCTTTTCGCTTGTTTGGGCAAGAGCGCTTGGTCACATGGGGTGATCTTCATGCTATGCTAGGTCTAAATCCTAAATGTAGGCTAGACTTAGATAAAGCGCTAAAGGGGTTCCATAAAGAAAGTTTTTGGAAAAAGATTTCCGGAAACGAGTGGGGTCCCAAGCCTAGAACAAGTGCCATCCATAATCCTACACTTAGATTTATGCATGTGTGGTTGGCTATGACCTTGTTTCCTCGAGGTGACATTAGGGTTGTCCGGCAAGATGAATTGAAAATACTTTATGCCATGATTAAGAAAATTAGGGTGTCACCCGCGGAATGCATGATTGATCAATGGTTAGACAATATAAAGTTGACAGGACCAATTGAGTGCACCTCTTTAGTTACTCGCATTGCGCAGAAGTGTGGTCTGCTTGAGAATGTTCATGTTGAATATTTGACGGTAGATAGAGAATTTCTAGGCGAGGACTATTTTGTGCAAGGACATACTTTGAAACATGGTCCAAATAATACCTTGATCTATCACTTTCCCGGGTATACAAACGAATTCCCGTTACCTAACCCGGGTCTTCGTTTGTATCACTGTCGGGCACTAACCCTCCCACTTGAGCCAGTGGGAGAAGTTCGCAGGCATAGTGTTTCAGGGCGACCGACACGTTCCCGTAGGCATATGGAGCCTACACCGGAGTTTCACACTCCGACCGGAGATCCGGTATGGGAGCAGCCCCCGCCACAGGACGAGGCAGGTGCATCAACATGGCAGGCCGGAGCATGGGAATCTCAGTACGATTACCCCATGCAGACGTCATCAAGTTCAAGCGGACCGCCATCCTTTGCCACTCGGTCATTCTCATCCCGTGGGTTCCGTGAACTCAACTATGGGATGGCCGAGTTGACAAGGAGGGTGAACGACATTGATTTGCGCACCGAGAGCATGCAACAAACTCTCACGCAACATGTCACCGACACCCAGCAATGGCAGAATTTCAGCGACAACCAATTCCGCCAGCTGAACGCGATGATGGCTCAGAATCAGAACAATTGGGATGCCTTCTTCCGCTCCCAAGGCTACGACCCGAACCAGCAGATATGAGCAAGAACAAGCTTGGGGGAGGACCCCCCTTCTCACGGTAACTTGTATCTTTCCCCTTCCCTTTATTTCTTGCATTTGCTAAATCTGAAAATCCATAAAAATTTGCAAAATATAAAAAGAACAAAAATATTTCCCTTTTTCATGCGCGGTATGAATGTGTATAATTTTCCTATGTTGAGATGATGAATAGTTGCTCTGTCCTTTATTCCTCTCTAAAGCTAGTTTACAACTTAGTACTCTCTCAAGAGTTAGGTTTGTTGGTAAATCTTGCCTTGAACTTGAATCTTGTGGGTAGCATATGCATTCTCTAGTTCTAAGTTGTTGAGAGGTATGATATGATAGATAGGGCTGCTATGATCTTGCTCAACGTAAAGCTTGAATTCCGGAGTTTTATTTTTCAAAATGACAAATTGATAAGTTCCTCAATGATGAAATTCCCACCACAGCCATATGTAGTGTTTACATTTGAAAACCTTTACACATATGCTGCTTGTTTCACATTGAGCTTAGTCAAAATTGTTGTGACCCTAGTAGAACTCTTTTCATGCTTTCTTGATCAAGATCATGTACACACATCCACCGCCATGAGCTATCCTTCTAAATCAAGAAGATAGCATCCACCATATCCACCATATCCACCGTGAGCTATTCTTCTACACCGGAAGAAAGCCACTATCCATCCATCCATCCAAAGAAACACTCCATATATCCATTGCAAAAATTCCTCTCTCAAAGTATTCATTGCAAATTAGGACTATGGCTATGCAAAAAGAAAAGAAAAAAAAATGCTCAAAAAAAAAAGAGAGCAAGCAAAAGGTAGCCATAGCCTAGAAACTCCAAAAGAGAGAAGGAAAATTCAAAAAGGAGTTATTTCTTCCCATCCACCATTCCGCCGTTCTCCCACACACTTGCACATCTTGATCAAGATTGTTTGAATTGATGTTTTTCTTGGATCCGGTCTTTTGACATAGCAATATTATGTGAACATGAGTGCCTCATATATCCCTACCTTGAGCTCTACATAAAGCCTTATTTAGAAGTAGGTGATTATAGGCAACACTTTGCCTTGGTGAGGAATCATACACATATTGAGTGATCCGAGAGAATCATTTGAGGAACTTGGTTTTTATTTTCAAAATCTTTTGAAAACCTCCGGAACAACATAGCAGAATCTAGAGCAAGTGATTGGTGCCCTGCAATTGTTCTATCTCTCAACCGCCCAAGACAATGAGGTGTAAAAGCCCCATGGATCGAGGTAAATGGGTAAGTTATGCGCCAATATATTTAATTCTAGGAAGAGTACTTTGTTGTGCGCATAGTATTATTGAGGAGTAGGACATTGTAGCAACTCCTGATCAACAACTTAAGTTTATCTTTGCTTCGGGACGAGCAAAGGGTAAGCTTGGGGGAGTTTGTTGACGGCTGTTAAGTACCATTTTCAACCGTCAACTATACTCAAATAAAGGAGAATTTGGCATTTCATACACGCATGCTTTATCATAATAATATAGTTCCACTTGTACTTGGAGAACTTTGTGCATGCAGGAGGAAATGTGAAGGAAACACCTCAAAAGGCAAGAAAACACACTTTCGACCAATCAGAGAGTGCCACATGGACGTCACACGGATTGAAGGGCCCATTTTCAGCTCTTAACCGACGTAACTCCCTGTAATACCGCGGGAACCGACCTCAGGACCCACCTGCCAGCCTCCCCAAGAAAGCACAGGCCAGGAGGGGCCACCCCCAGGTCGGCCGACCTGGTCAGGTCGGCCGACCCAGCCGGGCGCCCTCTCCGCCTGGGCTTCCACGTGTTGGCTCCTCCGCGACTCCTGATGACGGTTTGAGATGCCTTCCGTGGCGGTTACTCTCCCTTGCCGACCTATTGAGGCTATAAATAGGAGGGTGTGCCTTCACATTCAACACACACCACAAGAAGCATTTCTCTCTTGCTAGTAGTAGTTCTTGGAGTTTTAGTGGAGTTAGGCTGAGTCTAGAGCTCTCTAGTCCCAAGTCTTCACTTGGAATTGGTATGGCTCTTGTATCTTTTCCCTTTTGTAAGACTTTACTCTTTTCAATATATATATCTTTTCTATATAGTTGTGCTTGGGTCATGAGTTTCTTGTTTGATTTTGTGATCCATATATGTGATAGTATAGTCTACTTGTGTGATAGTAGTTTATATTTATTATACTACTATTGTCATGCTAGTTATATACCGTCACTATAGTCTAGTTTATATGTTATAGTCTCTATGCTTAGTTTTAGCTGATAAAGTATAGCATGGGTTTGGTGATCGTATTCGTACGGTAGCTCTGCCTCGTTAATAGTAATCGCGGAGGGGCAGAGTGCTCTTTGGTCATGCAAGTATGGTACTTGGGTGACTGATTTGCATCAATTATTCGTTAGTCTACTGGTTCGTTGAGGTAGGCGGCAGGTGGTGACAGCCCTGTCCGTCCTTTGAAATCCTCCCCGCTAGGCTAGTGCGTAGGCTCTTGGCGGAAGTCGCCTGTGGATGCAGGGGTAAGTCCGTGCCTGAAGTGCTATACTATTGACTGCTGAACTTGAGTGTGGGTCTATATGTATTCTACTTAGGCTATGCAACTGTATAGGAATGTATAGTAGGAGTAGCTTAGCCTAGTCTTTCCTCCACTAGACTTTATTTATTTAGTAGGAATCTTCTGTGTGTGTCACACTACCCGGTTATTATCATGTACCCGCCTGTCTTGGTTAAGATATCCTTGCTAATTGTTAACATGATCTTATATGTTAGTAACGCTTCTTGATCATAACCTTCCTCTGGGATAAACAAATACGATACCCTGAATACTTCCGGGTGAAATGCTACAGCGGTATTCTCCGTGCGCTTGCGGATTTTACCTACTTGACTCTGGGACATATTAGTGAGCCGTTTCTGGCCCCGTGCCGGGAATGATTTATTAATATGGCTTAGCAAAAGTCAACAAACACAAAGCATAGGACCTAGGCTTGTATGTGTTGCATGTATTTAACCTATAGACAGGAATATAGAAGTACATAAGGATCTAGCTTGACTCCTCTTTAACCCACTTAACCTATGCTTTGTGTTAATGTTAGGTTGGATTGTTCTTTGTGTTACCTACCCATTATATTTATTATCCTTACCCCTATCTATGACTTTGGTATATTATTAGTTATATGGTTATGAACATGCTATCTCTTAACCGTCGCCTTCCCTTGGGAGAACGATAAATGACAGCCATTGGAGTAATCTAGTGGTGAAATGCTACAACGGGATGTCCGTGCTCTTGCGGATTTAACTTGCTCACACTAACCATTTGTTGAGTTCTACCGACAAGTAGTTCTAGCGCCTTTCCCAGGTCTATTTATTTGGTGTGACTTAGCAGATGTCAACAAGCATTTCTGGTACCGTTACTGGAGAAGGCACTAGTTAAAAGAGAATCACCAGCATTGTTCGTAATTGTATTTCTATTAATGACCATTATCTAGATAGGTTTATCTTTGCTTTGTTCTCTCTTTATGTGAAAACTGGGTAGTCTACTGCTGGTCCTAACCAGTCAAAAAAATACACAGAGAATCTAGAAGTAATCTTGAGAAGAGCACAACCTCGAGTCATCCATCCTCAGGATACTCTCAACAGTCAAGTCAGCTACATTCGCACAATCAGGCTCAACACCAATGGCCGAAAAGGAGCTTCATGAATACTCCTCTCCCTCTATTGACAATGTGGCTATTGGGCCAAATATCAACATTGGGCACAAAAACGTCAGTGTCAAAGCCGGCCTAATCTACATGGTGTAGGCCAACCCATTCATTGGGATGACCAATGAGGACGCAAATGCTCACCTTCAACAATTCCTGGAAATTTGCAACACTGTGTCCATCGAAGGAGTCACTCAAGATGCCATCTGACTCTGTCTGTTTACCATTTCCCTCCTAGGGAAAGCAAGACGATGGTTCTATGGCAACTCAAGTGTTGTGGCTACCTGGAATGATTGTTCCATAGCGTTCCTCAAGAAATTCTTCCCGATAGGCAAAACCAATGCCCTTCGTGGAAAAAATTCAAACTTCTGGCAAGCAAAAAAGGAATCCATTCCTAGAGCATGGGAGAGGCTTCAAGAGTACATGTTAGCATGCCCACATCATGGAATGGATTATTGGCTAATTTTGACCACCTTCTACCACATGTTGACATCAACAACCCGTAATCATCTCGATGCTGCTCCCAACGGAGCCTTCTTCTCACTCACCGCTGCTCAAGAAAAAGAATTAATTGAGAAGATAATCTCTAACCAAGGTTGGGATGAGAATCATTCGCAACCCTACCAGAAGGATGAGCATGCCAACAAGGAGATGGATATGCTCAATGCTAAGCTGGACCTCATCTTGAAGCGTGTGGATGAATATTCCGAGAATAAGATGGAGATGTATGACATGGTTCAAGCTGTAGAATGTATGAAGCGTGAAGTCAACCATAACATGGAGGATGATCACCCTGGAGCATATGAAGACATGTCATGCAACACCAATAGGAGTTACCCACAAGGAGGTCAAGGGTGGAAACAATGCCCTTATGAACATGGAGTTAACAAAAGCAGTCTTAATACTTCCGATTATAGTTTTCCCTCCTTAAGAGATATTATTTATGGCCAACCTAAGCTAAATGAAGCTTATGAGAAAATTTTAGAACGTGTCAATACTATGGAGAAACCTTCTCTTCATCCTTTGAGCACCAACAACAATTTAATGAATCATTAAATACTAAGTTGGCACAACTAGCTGTTGCTATTTCCTTTGTTAGAACTGTCGATACGATGAATCTGAGAGGATGTGAATCCAGTATTTCTGAGCATCTAGGAACATTCCTCGGCCTACAATTGAAGCACCTAGTTAACAGCAGCCAAAGGCGAGCATAACACATCCTGTTACGGGTTCAGGGCCATCAACTTCTGAAGCTACTCTACCATTGAAGAATGCTGATAGTGGTGCAGTAGAGAGAAGATCTCACAGGATAATATTGCAAAGAACTACTCCACAGGCACAACCGCAGCTCTACAGGCAGGAGACGTCAGAGCCGAATGTCACATATGGTACAACTCCAGACGTATAGCCAAGTCTGTTCGACACTGGTCCTGCATTGGCTACTCCAAGTACCAATGTTTCAACCGATGACTGGGCAGTGAAAAGATTGCTGAAGTATTGAAGGAACAATTTGGTTTAAAGCCAAAACAACAAACTTATATGTATCGCCCCCCTTATCCTCCTAGCTATGACTTGATTCCTATGCCAAGTCGGTACAGGCCACCAGAATTTACCAAGTTTACTGGATAAGACAATACTACCATTGTTGAGCATATTAGCCGGTTTTGGGTGTAATGTGGAGAGGCAGGAGCTATGGAAGCATTGAAGATCAGGCTGCTTCCATTATCATTGTCCGGTTTGGCTTTTTTGTGGTTCACATCAATGCCCCCTAATTCCATTATTACTTGGGCCGATCTCGAACAGAAATTTCATAAATACTTCTTTGCTGAAACAAGAGAGATAAGGTTGTCTGATCTGATTTCTGTGAGGCAGAAACATGGTGATAAGGACACGGCGACAGTGTCCGGATTTCGTTCCAATCTTTCACGGTACAGCAAGTACTAGCAAGTATATATAGGTATTGAAACTTGTTATCTCAGCTATGAATAGATAGAACAACAATCTCAAGCTCAATGATCCAGCAGTCACAATAAAATAGACACCGTTTGTTGTCGAATAGCAATCATAAACCAGCTAGAACATGATAGGAAAAAACCGGCTGACAAGAACTTGATGTAGATGCAAACCAGTAGAGATAAACTCTCCAACCCATTACTTAGACAAGCACGATCTGGAGATGGGGAACCACAAGTTCCAGCACGCACCCAAGGGAAGAATCACTTGATCACGCACTTCAGCAACCGGCAGAGATCGACGGCAGCAACCGGTAGAGGAGGGCAGCACCTCTAGGGTTTCTTGGAGGACACCACAACCAAAAACACAATACAATGATGTTCTAGCTTACAGGTGCGATGGCCCTAGACTATATGGCACGCAAGCCAGCGAAAAGCCCGGTTCGACTCGAACACATCTAAAAAGAGACTCGGCCTCGACATAACTCAGAATTGTTTTGATTATTGCAACCTCTAGGGAATTTATTTGACTATGGGGACAGATCCTTTGGAAAGGTTATCAAATTATCTTTCCAACGAGTATTTACTCAGTCCAATCCGACTCCGTATGGCCCAGTTATGCTACTTTTACTCTGCACCTGTCTGCTGATCCTAAACCGAGTCCGAACTGATTTTGAGTTTCCATATTTTCTGATTTCGTGACTGGGTGGACTTGAGACCGTGTAGACTTTGAAAGTAAAGTATTGCATACCTTTGGGAAGGCCTGTAACACCAATATATGTTCCTTACTTTTCACAAGTGGCACAACCATTGATCCAATCATAACATATTCCTTCGTTTCTCCTTTATTTTCCTCAACCTTCACATTGGTCCCAAGGAAAACATTGCTTGGCATAGAATAATTGGCTAGCAAATCCTCACTTTGCTCTTCATTATTCATAATATTTGTCAAAGATCCAAACTGAATGTTGGAGTATTTTGACACATCATGTTCTGCAATATGTGTAAAATCATGCTTGTTTTTAGAATACGTAGTTTTAATGACTCGATGAGCCGTGGGCTCATCATCCTCCCTTCCTTGAATCAAAGCCGTCCTCGGCTTTGACATAATTTGACGAGCTCTTCTCCTGTTCAGATCAACACCAATAGCATTGTTTAGACAATTCTTTGCATCACTATTATTTTTCCCTTCATGTAATTCATCTTTGACCAAATCACAATGAATAGTACAATGTTCAGAAGCAACAACTGAAAGAATTTCAGCAATACTAGGTGCACTTGTTACAGCAGGAACTACCACATTATTCTCTCCCCCTTGAAACAAAGCCGCCCTCGGCTTTGAGGTAATATCGGCACCATGTTTCTTCTTTGTTGCAGCAACAAAACCTCAGCCTTAATCTCACATTCCTTCATTGGCTTTAGAATGTGACGAACACCTTTATGCATGAAAGAATAATTGTTTGAATGACCACCATGTGTTGCATCAAGATCAAACTGCCATGGTCTTCCTAACAACAAATTGCACGCACTCATCGGTGCCACATCACAATCCAAAGTGTCAACATAATCTCCTACTGAAAATTTTACTCTGGCCCTGTGGGTAATTTTCAGCGTGCCACTTTTATTCATCCATTGCATGTAACGAGGTGTAGGAAGCCGCCGTGTAGATAAAGATAATGCATGTACCAAATCTGAACTAATCACATTATTGAAACTTCCACCATCAACAATTAATTTGCATACCTTCTTTTTAATCTTGCACTCTGAATGAAAAATACTACAGGGCTGCCCCTTGACATCTGCAATAACGCCATCTGAATTTACTTCCTGAGACATCAAAGATAAACCCATATGATCTGCAGCTTCAATTAATGGTTCAACCTGATCAGCACAAGAAGACTCAAGAACTTCCAACTCTACATTTGATTTGTGCACATTCGAACACACCTCAGCTTGCTTGTGTTTGGACAAAACAGCACTAACAACCTCCTTGACACAATGATGAATTGTATCATTATCTAGCTTTGGAACATCGAAGGACTCAAGTTCAACAATCTTCTTCTTTGACTCAAGTGGGGGATCAAATCGGTGTCGTAATTCCGACTTCATCGCTGCCCAAGATGTGCAATAGTTATCACCTTGGTATGTAAGATCTTGTTACAATTGCCTCCACCATAGCAAAACAGCAAAGGAGAATGTTTGCTTTGCCAAATTTACTAATTGGTTTAGTGGCAATTCACCAATCCTATAGAAAGCTTCTATATCATCCTCCCACTCATAACACTCAGATCGAGAACTTGTTGTATATAGTGTTCGCACAAACTTGAAGTATAGGTCAAAATCGTAGGAATCCATCACCACAAATCAGCAGCAAGTACCGTGAGCAACCCGGCAAAACTGATACCAAATGATAGGAACACGATGACGGTGTCCGGATTTAATCCCAATCTTTCACGGTACAGCAAGTACTAGCAAGTATATATAGGTATTGAAACTTGTTATCTCAGATATGAATAGATAGAACAACAATCTCAAGCTCAATGATCCAGCAGTCACAATAAAATAGACACCGTTTGTTGTCCAATAGCAATCATAAACCAGCTAGAATATGATAGAAAAATACTGGCTAACAAGAACTTGATGTAGATGCAAACTGGTAGAGATAAACTATCCAACCCGTTACTTAGACAAGCACGATCTGGAGATGGGGAACCACAAGTTCCAGCGCGCACCCAAGGGAAGAATCACTTGATCACGCACTTTAGCAACCGGCAGAGATCGACGGCAGCAACCGGTAGAGGAGGGCAGCACCTCTAGGGTTTCTTGGAGGACACCACAACCAAAAACACAATACAATGACGTCCTAGCTTACAAGGGCGCTGGCCCTAGGCTATATGGCACGCAAGCCAGCCAAAAGCCCGGTTCGACTCGAACACATCTAAAAACAGACTCGGCCTTGACACAACCCAGAATTGTTTTGATTATTCCAACCTCTAGGGAATTTATTTGACTATGGGGCCAGATCCGTTGGAAAGGTTATCAAATTATCTTTCCAACGAGTATTTACTCAGCCCAATCCGACTCCGTATGGCGCAGTTATGCTACTTTTACTCTGCACCTGTCTGCTGATCCTAAACCGAGTCCGAACTGATTTTGAGTTTCCATATTTTTTGATTTCGTGACTGGGTGGACTTGAGACCGTGTAGACTTTGAAAGTAAAGTATTGCATACCTTTGGAAAGGCCTGTAACACCAATATATGTTCCTTACTTTTCACAAGTGGCACAACCATTGATCCAATCATAACATATTCCTTCGTTTCTCCTTTCTTTTCCTCAACCTTCAGATTGGTCCCAATAAAAACATTGCATGGCATAGAATAATTGGCTAGCAAATCCTCACTTTGCTCTTCATTATTCATAATATTTGTTAAAGATCCAAACTGAATATTTGAGTATTTTGACACATCATGTTCTGCAATATGTGTAAAATCATGCTTGTTTTTAGAATACGTAGTTTTAATGACTCGATGAGCCATGGGCTCATCATCCTCTCTTCCTTGAATCAAAGCGTGATCGTCGTGATTCCCCGCGCCACTTTCCCCGCTTTCCCCCCAACTTCCCCGCGCCGCCGCCGTCGAAAATTGGAAAGCGAGCGCCTCCGCCGGCCTCTACTTCCCCGATGCCGTGCGCAGCCCTAGCCTCCCCCCTCTCTATAAATTCGACCCTCGAGGACCCCCAGCACCTCATCCAGCCGCGCTTGAGCTTTCCCCCCTCTCTGCTTCGCTCCAGCGCCGCCGCACGTCACCTTGTCCCCATCGCCGATAAGAGCTCCGCCGCCGCCCCGATTCCTCCCCTCCAACGCGTCCTGGTGCATCGCCGTGCATCGCAGGTGCTCGAGGACCATCACAAGCTGATCCCAGCCCCCTCCTGTCAACGTAGGCGCCTTCCCCGATGTCGCCAACCATATCCGACCCGCCATTGCCGTCGCGAGCCCCTCCTTGACCCTCTCCTCCCCCGCGTGACACGCAAGGTGAGTTCGTCGTCACGTCCTCTCTCTCCCGAGCCCCTCGGCCCCCTGTCCCGGTCACCGGAGCACCGTCTCGGCCAACTCCGACGAGCTCTGTCGCCGTGCTGCCGTCTTCCGTGGCAGCCGGCGAACGTCACCCGCAGCTTCTGTTCCTGGCGTTGGATCTTGATCCAGCGAGCCAGACTACACACGCCTTGGGGTATGTAATAGGTCCATCGTGGACCACGGGTCCACAGGAACCGTAGACCTGGTCCACCCCTTTTAGATTTAAATTAATTCAGCTAATTCCTGGATATTGTTAGGACTTTTGCACTTAGGCCCCTGTGTTTAATTTAAATTATATTTATGCCCTTGTTTTTGTGCAGAAGCTTTAGAAAATTGTATTTAAGCCCTTGAACTTCATAAAAATTATTTTAGCACTACATTTTAGTCCCTGGAATTTATGGTAGGTAATTTTCACCTTGTTATTTTACAAATTAGTCCTTGTACTTTTTTAAAATTACTTTTAGGTCCCTACACCTGTTTGTTTTTACCATTTTAGCCCTAAAACTTCAAACCTTCGTAACTTTTTAACCGTAACCCGGAATTAAGAAATTCTTGCGCCAACGTGATCGTAGTAACTAATACTACCTGTTAGTACTACTTTTTTCTGATTTTACTATTTTCACCTTGTATCTTCAAACCTTCATAACTTTTTACTCGTAACTCCGAATCAAGTGATTCTTCTGCCAAAACGATCGTAGGAGCATAACCTATGTATTCATGGCATTATCATATTGTTTTTCATGATTGCATGGCTGTGTAGTGATTTTGTATGCAATTGCTTGTGCCGGTACTATCACGCGTAAAGACAACTGCATGCACGGATCAGCGTACGAGGACCTCCAAGAGCAGGAGTTCGAAGTGGTTGAGCAACAGCACGCACAGGACAAAGACAAGTGTACTTGATGCATTTTGTACCTATGTGAATGTTACTTTATGATTGCATGCTTGTGTCAATTGATTGGGAACCTATTGTTAGGGTTTACTAGTATTGTTTTATCTTGTCCTTCTCGCCTTGAACTAGAATTTTATCGATCAATGGGTAGGCATGCTTAGTTGCTTATTGGGTTGTTGGGTTCCATTTAATTTTGACTAATGAACAATATCACGTGGGTTGTTGGGTTCTATGCAAGCCGGATGGAATAGATGTAGTGCCGCCGGCGCATGGTTAGTAGTGGTAGGCTTGTTGTAGATCCTAGGAACCGATTCTTGGAGCGATAACCTAGGAAAACAGTGCCATCACAAGACCGATGTGGGTAAGGCTTGGCCTAGTAATTAGGTGTTCTCCCAGTGTCAGTGCAGCATTTTGGTGGAGCGGGGAATGGAAGTCAAGAGAGGACTGTCCTTATATCTGAATGGCTCAAGAGGGGGCTCTTGGGGTGATGAGCTGCTTGTTGATGGGCTATCACTTAGGGACGGGTGTGGAACCTTAGTGGCTAGCATGTACTGGGAGACCCTTTGAAAAAGCCTCATAGTGAAACCCTACCACACACCCAAGGAAGTGTGTAATGTGGGTCACGTCCACGGGCACAAGGGGAATCACGACTTGTGGGTAAAGTAGTACAACCTCTGTAGAGTGTAAAACTGTCATGATAGCCGTGCTCACGGTCACGAGCGGTCTGGAATCCTCATAAGATTAGTTGGTTATGGGATGGAATGGGTGGTATTGGTGGTTTGGATTGCACTTGGCTTGGATAGGACCCCGTGGTTGATGGTTGGGATGACCCCACATAGTAAATAGGATGCTTCCTTGCCTATAGGACCCCACATATTAATTAAAAGCTCATGCAATGAACCCCTATAAGCCTTCCTTGCCTATAGCTCCATGTCATCTTTTCCCCCACTTGCTGAGTATGACACGTACTCACCCTTGCTATACCATATCGCTGCTCAGCAACAGGAGAAGGTTGGGACTACCATGAAGAAGATGGCAGCGAGTACTAGGCGATGGTCCACCAATCGATGCCTGTGGAGTCTTGGGACGTCTACGCTAGTTTATTTCTGCTGTTTTGATGTACTTTTCTTTTAGACCTACGGGTCCTTTCGTAATAAATATATGATGTAATAATTAAAGGATATGGATACTTATTCTATTTACCAGTAACGATGTACCGTATGTGTGTGAAACTTGATCCTGGGCACACGTACGGCTGCACCCGTTTTGCTTCTTAAAATGGGTGTGACACAGAAGGTATCTATCTAGGAGAATCTGACTCGAGGGGCACGGTCGAGGCTGATTCAAGTCAACTACAATGATTATGAGTCTGAGTCTGATGAAGATGCCGGAGATATCAATATGGCTAATTGGACGAGGAATAAGAATATTTTGTTGTGTCCTTGGGTGAAATAGATTGAGCCAGAAGAAAAATATGACTTCGATATCACCAAGACCGATAAGATATTTGATATGTTGTTGCAGGAGAAGCACATCTAGTTGCCACCTAATCACGTGATCCCACCTACTGAAGAATTGAAGAAAAGAAAGTACTGCCCGCCATCTCATTACGCTAATGAATGCAAGGTATTTAGGAGAGAGATTCAGTCGACGATTGAACAAGGAAAGATCAACTTTACAAAGGGAACCATGAAGATTGATGGGCATCTGTTCCTTGCAAATGTCAATATGGCTGGTATCGACAATGTAGAAGCGTTTATAAATCGGTATCAGAAGAAAAAGGACAGGGAGATGAAGGAATCACAGTTTGATCCACATTGGGAATGCCTGTTCTTTCAATATTGTTGAGACCACAATATGAAGTTTCCATCGACTAACAGTTGTCCTGGATGCAGCAGACGAGCGGAGCAAATGTATAGAGGAGCTTCGAGCAGCTATCTACATCTGCCAGGTAACGCTAGAAAGTCGATGGTGGGTAAAGTGGATGAGAATGGAAGGGTATCAGCTTTTGATTGACTTGGTTCCAGAAATATAGGAGAAGAAGTTCACTTCAATGACGAAGTCGACAAAGAGATGCAAGAAGGATAGGAACAAGCCGATCAATGGTGTCCATCTGGCATTTCTCTAAGAGTCAGAAGCGTAGGGTTCAAAGAATGCGGTGCAGACAGATGAGGGCTGGCCAATATTATTATGACGAAGTTGATGATCAGCCGCCAAAGTAGGTTTGGAGGCCAAAAGTGAAATCACAAGTACAACTACCAAGTGCTACAGTGGGCATGGTAATGATGTTGCCTCAAGAATTCATGGCATTAGGTGAAAAATTGATTGCTGATGAAGAGGATACACCACAGTTGGTAATTGATGTACAACAAACAGTGTTTGATAGGCCAGATAAATCTAAACATCAGCACTTGAAGGCATTGTACCTCAAGGGGTTCATCAATGGGATGCCGATGGGAAAGATGATGGTCGATGGAGGTGCTGCAGTAAATATTATGCCGATCACTACTGTCAGAAAATTGGGGAAAACTAAAGATGACTTAATTGACACAAATATGATCGTGAGGGATTATGGTGGTCGTACAGCAGCAGCTAAGGGAGTCTTAAATGTGGATCTCACAATCGGCAGTAAAACTTTGCCGGTTACTTTCTTTGTCATCGATGGAAAGGGAACCTACAACCTTCGGTTGGGTCATGATTGGATACATGTAAATTGCTGTATTCCGTCAACAATGCACCAGTCTTTGGCCTAGGAGATTAGCGATCAAATTGAGGTAATCCTGGTCGATGAAACCGTCAATGTTGCATCGGCCGATTTAGTACCATGGCATGTGGATGATATGGAATGTTTGTCTGGCGAGATTTGTGATGAGGATTACATTAAGATTACTACTATAAAGCCACCTTCCCCAAAGAGGAAAGCCTCGCTCAGCAGAACAAGTCGAAACAACTCCCATTGTCGAGATTGTGGCAATCGACAAAGAGCAAAATCTCTCAAATCATAGCTGTCGCGTTGGCTAAGCCCACAGAGCTAAAAGCCCCGCAGTCAGCTAACATAGTGCAAAAATGCTAAGGGGCTCCTTGCAGCCCAAACCCGTCGAAGGGTTCGCTCAGAAACACGTCACCCCTAGCACTTTGAGGGGGAGGTTGGCATTTTTCAAACAACTTAGCGCAAAAATGCTAACGGGCTCATTGCAGCCTAAACCCATCGACGGGTGTGCTCAGAATCACCTTGCCCCTAGAACTTCGAGGGGGGAGGGTGGCGTTTTTCAAAAAACATAGCGCAAAAATGCTAAGGGGCTCGTTGCAGACCAAACCCGTCGAAGGGTTCGCTCTGAAACACCTCACCCCAAGCACTTCGAGGGGGAGGGTGGCATTTTTCAAAAAACTTAGTGCAAAAATGCTAAGGAGTTTGTTGTAGCCCAAACCTGTCAATGGGTTCACTCAGAAACAACACGCCCCTAGCACTTCGAGGGGGAGGGTGGCAATTTTCAAAAAACTTAGCGCAAAAATGCTAAGGGGATCGTTGCAGCCCAAACCCGTTGAAGGGTTTGCTCAGAAACACTTTGCTCCTAGCACTTCGAGGGGGAGGGTCATGTTTTTCAAAGAAAACTTAGTGCAAAAATACTAAGGGGCTCGTTGCAGCCCAAACCCGTCGAAGGATTCGCTCAAAAACACCTTGCCCCTAGCACTTCGAGGGGGAGTGTGGTGTTTTTAAAAAAACTTAGCGCAAAAATGCTAAGGGGCTCGTTGCAGCCCAATCTCTTCGAAGGGTTCGATTTGAAATACCTCACCCCTAGCACTTTGAGGGGAGGGTGGCTTTTTTGAAAATAACTTAGCACAAAAATGCTAAGGGGCTCGTTGCAGCCCAAACCCGTCGAAGGGTTCCCTCAGAAACATCTCGCCCCTACCACTTCGAGTGGGAGGGTGGTCTTTTTCAAAAATCTTAGCACAAATGTGCAAAAGGGGCTCGTTGTAGCCCAAACCCATCAAAGGGTTCGCTCAGAAACTCCTTGCCCCAAGAACATCTAAGGGGAAGGTGGCGTTTTTCAAAAACCTTAGTGCAAAAATGCGAAGGAATTTGTTGTAGCCCAAACCTGTCAAAGGGTTCGCTCAGAAACAACACGCCCCTAGCACTTCGAGGGGGAGGGTGGCATTTTTCAAAAAACTTAGTGCAAAAATGCTAAGGGGCTCGTTGCAGCCCAAACACGTTGAAGGGTTTGCTCAGAAACACTTTGGTCCTAGCACTTCGAGGGGGAGGGTCATATTTTTCAAAAAACATTTAGCGCAAAAATACTAAGGGGCTCGTTGCAGCCCAAACCCATCGAAGGGTTCGCTCAAAAACACCTCGCCCCTAGCACTTCGAGGGGGAGTGTGGTGTTTTTAAAAAAACTTAGCGCAAAAATGCTAAGGGGCTCGTTGTAGCCCAATCTCTTCGAAGGGTTCGCTTTGAAATACCTCACCCCTAGCACTTTGAGGGGAGGGTGGCTTTTTTCAAAAAAAAACTTAGCGCAAAAATGCTGAGGGGCTCGTTGCTGTCCAAACCCGTCGAAGGGTTCCCTCAGAAACACCTCGCCCCTAGCACTTCGAGTGGGAGGGTGGCGTTTTTCAAAAGTCTTAGTGCAAATATGCAAAAGGGGTTCGTTGTAGCCCAAACCCATCAAAGGATTCGCTCAGAAACTCCTTACCCCAAGCACTTCGAGGGGGAGGGTGGCATTTTTTTAAAAACTTAGTGCGAAAATTCTAAGGGGCTCGTTGCAGCCCAAACCTATCGAAGGGATCACTCAGAAACACCTTGCCCCTAGCATTTCGAGGGGGAGGGTGATATTTTTCAAAAATCCTAGAGCAAAAATGCTAAGGGGCTCGTTGCAGCCTAAACCCATCGAAGGGTTCGCTCAAAAACTCCTGGCCCCTTGCACTTCGAGGGGGAGGGTTGCGTTTTTCAAAAAACTTATTGCAAAAATGCTAAGGGGCTCGCTGCAGCCCAAACCTATCGAAGGGATCACTCAGAAACACCTTAACCCTAGCATTTCGAGGGGGAGGGTGATATTTTTCAAAAATCCTAGACCAAAAATGCTAAGGGGCTCGTTGCAGCCTAAACCCATCGAAGGGTTCCCTAAAAAACTCCTGGCCCCTAGCACTTCGAGGGGGAGGGTTGTGTTTTTCAAAAAACTTATTGCAAAAATGCTAAGGGGCTCACTGCAGCCCAAACCCATCAAAGGGTTCGCTCAAAAACACCTCGCCTCTAGCACTTCTTGGTGGAGGATGGCGTTTTTTCAAAAAACTTAGTGCAAAAATGCTACGGGTCTCATTGCAGCCCAAACCCGTCGAAGGGTTCGCTTAGAAACACCTCGCCCCTAGCACTTTGAGGGGGAGGGCGACATTTTTCAAAAAACATAGCGCAAAAATGCTAAGGGGCTCGTTGCAGCCCAAACCCGTCGAAGGGTTCGCTCAAAAACACCTCACCCCTAGCACTTTGATGGGGAGGTAGTGTTTTTCAAAAAAAAAACTCAGCGCAAAAATGCTAAGGGGCTCTATTGCAGCCCAAAACCATCGAAGGGTTCGCTCAGAAACACCTCGTCCCCACACACTTCGAGGGGGAGGGCGGCATTTTTCAAAAAACTTAGCGCAAAAATGCTAAGGGGCTCATTGCAGCTCAAACCCATTTGAGGGGTTCCATAAAGGCAAAATAGGCAAATTTACACAGGCTCATCAAACTCAAAACCAACCGCTCAAAGATTCAAAAATCATAGTCAACGGGCTCCACTTTTACAACAACGCGAGAAGCTAACAGTTGGGGAAATAAAACAGACCACTCCCTCCACCCCCGATCGCAACCAAACCCTCCACAACTCCGCCAGAGATAGCTCGAGGCTCCAGAAAAGGCCCGACACCCCGCGCAACCGTATTCATCACGGAAATAATAGAGCGCTTAGCCATAGCACGACGAGGATGACACGGTCGTGGTGCTGAAGCCTAGGGACTTGTTCTTTGTGTCAACAGGGTAAACGAACACCCCTAGTACGACCGTGACCATCCGGCACGTCTAAGCCAGCACCATGGGAGGAACGTTCGCTACTCGATCCAACACCGCATCCATGATGTCGCGTGGTTGATCCCGAGGAATAATCTCCTACGCATATCACACTAACATCTAAAGTAATCACGCAATCCCTCTGCAGGTCCGCTCGGTTCCAACTTTGAGCCACGTCAGCAGCCTCAGCAACGTCCAAGGCTTCGAACCCACTCGAGCTAGCCTCAGAGCTGGTAACCGCATTAGCAGCACCACTCCCACCAAGAACTGCTGAATCACAAATTCCATCCAGGATACCAAGAATACGCATTACGGAGGATCCACTAGAAGACATCCTCAACACCCGGCGCAGCCGGCTCATCAGGCACCTACGTAGGTCCAAAAGTAAGCATTAAAATTATCCTTTACAAAATCTAGTTCCTTCCCCTCTCAAAACATATGTCTAGCTGGCAAGCATCAATTCGAAGCAAGTGCTAAACCTCACGAGACGTTCCCGCACTTTCATCCCTTGATGTTTCCGACACCGTAGCCTTATCCTTCTGGCTCTCCTCGTCCTTTGAAGCATTACTAGCAGCCTGGGCAGCATCATGCGAATCATGAGCCCAGGTAAACAAAACAAGCGTTAGCTTCTCAACATCAGAACAAGACAAAATCAAGTATTTAAAGCAAAGGTCGCATCTGAGCAAGCCGTTGGACTGCTATCAACCGAGCGACTTCACGGCAATGGTCACACTATAACTTAATGGCAGGATGTTTAGCCATAGAAACAGCATCAGGTGACAAGTTATCCCAAGCATCAGCCTCGATCGGGAAATCTTGCCTCCATATAGCATGAAACTGATCACAACCCGCACGCTCTAGCAAGCCAAAGGCAGCTTTGGCAGTGTGAAGCGAGCCAAAGTTGTTGCGCTTATCCATAACCCCGGAAAGTGTGCTTAACTCAGTCTCTAGCCACTTGAATAAAGCTTCCTCAGTCAAAGCAGACCATCGGTCAGGGACATAGGCTCTGCACCCACGTAGCCCAAAGCCTCGTGATATCAACTGTGGGCAGCCAAAGCTTGAGCAGCGAAACGATAGGTACGAGACAATGTAGCATGCTTCAGGACCTTGTTTTGCTCTTCGTGGGTAGCGGCTCTGGCCTCAGCAGCTTCGAGGTGAGCCAAAGATTTCTTCAGTTTAGTTATCTCTGCCTGCAAGGTTTCAAGTTCATTTCGCACTTAGGTAGCTTCGAGGGTGGCCACATCTTTCGTAGTTTGAAGGGAAAAGCAACACTTTCCTTCAGCAAAGCATTCTCTGCTATTTGCAGATCTTTCACCCGCTCCAGCGACGCCAATTCTGACTCAGATTTTTCAATAGCGATACGTGGAAACATGTGGGCCTGAAAAGAAGTAAAAATGTCAAAACACGTATTTTTGCCAAGATCGAAATCAAAGTAATAGAGAATTTACGTACATGTCTTTAGATATGAGCGAGATTAACGCATAAATCCCTAGCTTCCAACTATCTAGCTCCCGAAGCCATTAAAGCATCCAGCACGAAGCACAGCTTCACCCAGGCTTTAGGGTCAGTAAAGCACTCAACCTCCTCGGGAAGCAGTGACCCATTGTCAGTAGCCTTATGGGTAGCAGCAGCCAAAGTCAAATTATGCTTAGAACCCTCGGCCTTGACCCACCAGAAAATTTTCCCTTAAGGCCAACAAGGGTGTTGGCCACCTTCGTATTGATAGCATGGCTGATGGATCCAGGAGCATTACAATTCATGGGAACCGCAGCCAACGGGCTTGAAGCGAGGGCCACAGCAGTGGGATTTGTTTTAGTAGCAGGAGAAACCACCACCACCTCTTCATCACCATCATCATCACTTCTGAAGCCATCCACCATAGCCCCGGTAGTGTTCAAGGTCCTGATAGCACGAAATCGAGGGGCCGAAGAGCCTGAGGAGTCTCAGAGAGGTTCAACAACAAGGGCACGCTTCGACGGACCATTACACATATCTTCATCCCTTTTTCTTTTGCTAGGCTGAGACAAAGGCCCAGCAACAGCTTTTCCATTCCTACCCGTCCTTGCGCCTGCAACTTTGGAGCCAATATTACCGGGAGCACAATTTCTCTACCGATGTGGCCCAGGCGCAGCGCGTCCCGGATACTCGACACCAGCTAAAACCAACACCTGGTTCAGCCAACCGCTGTGCGAAGTCCTCTCACTAGTATGCTTGTGCTCTTCGCAAGTATATGGGCCCACTATAGCCTCACTTGTGAGATTCAGAAAAGTAAAAAACTCTACAATATCAAGCTCCCATTTGTCCACAGAGACCTCGAGGAAGGGTATAGTGCAATCATCCATAGTGGGAATTTTCTTCTGAATAAATCTAGGGATAGAGCACCCTTCGCGTAGGGACCACATTCACGGCCACAAATTCTTTGATAAGTTCTCGACCAGAAGAGTTATATACTACAACGCAAAACACAGCGTTATTTTTGCACGACCAGGCCACTCTGCCCTCCGTAGTCCAAGGCTCGTGTGGAACGAGGCTCGAAGCTAGCGAAAATACCTCCACCTCCTTCCCATCCACAGTAATAGTCTCTGAGGGGACCTTGACATATAGCCAGCTTTCGAGCCACTTATCGCCCCTACGGTTTCGACTGTATTTCACAAATTGATTCACTCCCCTGAAGCGAGGCACAAAGGTAATGCCTCCAATTCTGCCTCGTGCGCTACACCATCTTTTTAATAATCTTCGGTTGGTAGTGGCCGTAGTAGTATTTGCAGAATACTTTGATGTTGGGTTTCCAAATTTACTAAGTGTCACACCCTAAAATTTTAAAATTTGGAATGTGACTTAATTTCACTAAATTTTTAAAACTTTTCATAATAAATTAAAATTTATCCTAAATTGAATAAAGTGTTATCATTTGAAAGAGCTATTTTTTCTAAATTAAATTAATTTAAATTAAATTAAATTAAGTTATTTTATTACTTATTATTAATAGATTTTATTATTATATTTGTTTATTGCATTCATGCTGGTTAGTTGCATTAGATTTTAATTGAATGAAAAAGAGTTTGAAAAGAAAATGGAAAAGAAAAACTCCCTCGGCCTTTTTGGGCCAAATTCCCCTCTCTCGGCCACTTCTCCTTTCTTTCTCTCTCCCCCTCAGCCTGCCCCGGCTTGGGCCGAAATGCCCCCCCCCCCCCCCACGTGGCCCAGCCACTCCCCTCCCACGGCCTACCTTGGCCCACCTGGGCGGCCAAGCGCGCCGGCCAGCCCGCGCCCCCCAAACCCTAGCCGCTATCAAGATCAGCCGCCGCCGCCGTCGCCTTGACGTGCGTGCCACGCTGCCTAGGGGCCCATGGCCCTATAAAAGGGAGGGACCCACCCCATGCCGCCTTTTCCCCCTGCTTGCTCCACCCTTGCTCCCCCTAGTCGCCTCGCCTCTACATCGTCAACCTGCCTCGACCACCCCCGGTCCCGCGCGATGCCCCGGTGAGCCTCCCCTTCCTCCCCTCTCTCTCTTGGATCTCGCACGGCGACGAACCGACTGCCGGAGCGCCCTTATGGCCAACTCCGACGAGGCCATCCATGGCACCGCCGTCTTCCGGCTCGTCGGCCGCCGCCACCCAGCCTGAACCCCCCTCAGCTGCCCGATTTGAATCCGACGGCCAAGATTAGTTCCCCGCGAAGGGGTATCATCTGGTCCACGGTGGACCGGTGGACCCTGGTCAAACCTCGGTCCATAGAGCCCATGCACCCGGTCCACGGGGATTCTAGGGTTATTAGTTTAAAAATAAATCTGATTAATTCAGGATAATGTTAGACTTTTACACTTTAGCCCCTAAACTTTTCCAAAATTATATTTTAGTCCCTAGACTTTTCCTAAATAATATTTTAGCCCTATACTTCTACAAAAACCACCCTTTACTTATTTCTAATTATATTTTAGTCCTGTAATTTTAGAAAAGCACCCCTATACATTTTATTAATTATGTTTTAGTCCTTTTTTTTACACTTCGGCCCCTGTACTTTTAATAAAATACATTTTAATCCCTAAAATTTTGATAAATTATATTTTATACTTATATTTTATAGTATAGCTCTTATACTTTTCTAAAATTACTTTTAGGCCCCTAAACTTGTCTGTTTTTACGTATTAGCCCCTGAAACTTCAAATCCTCATAACTTTTCAACCATAGCTCGGAACTGAGAAATTCTTACACCAGAGTGATCGGAGTGATTAATATTATTTATTCGTATTGTTTTACAATATTTTGCTAATTTATTATTTTAACCCTAGAACTTTAAACCTTCAAAACTTTTTACTCGTAACTCGGATTGAGGCGATTCTTGCGCTCACGCAATCATAGCAACACGTACTTTTTTGAAACTTTGTTTTCATTGTTGTTTGTTACTATGTGGTGTGTTGTTTCTTAGTTTTTTTGTATGCTTATGTTTCTGGTGTGACGTTGAGTAGACGAACCGCTATTAGAGAACTTCTGAGATCTTCATCTTGAAGAATTTGAGCAGTAACAAGGGGAACGAGGCAAGTGTCCTTGATGCATATTGAACCTATGTTTTATATTTCTCTCTATTCTCTATGCATGCTTGTTAATATTGAATCCTATGTGTCATCATCTTGTTCCATATTATTCCTTGTCGCCTGGGTTCTGGTGTAGTATGCTAGTATGGGTACGTAATGCTTAGTTTGCTATGTCGGGATTAGAAGTGTCTAATATTAATCTTGATTAATGGTTCACTTCAATATAATGATCATGAGGGATGGGTAATACTTTTTAGCAACATGGAACTAGGGTGATCCAAGCAGGAGGATGATGATGATGGTGTGGGTATGCACGTGTACTCGATACAGTACTATGGGATTGTGGTGGTACCTGCTTGGGATCACATGGATAGGTTCATGCAACATGTAACCATGAAAACCGCGCAAAGCATAGGGCTGATATGGGTAGGCTTGGTTGAGTATCAAGATGTCTTCCTAGTTTTGCGGGCAGTCGAGGAATGAGGGTGGAACGGTTTTACTTTCGACCTCAGGCGATGGACGGTTTTACTCCTAGCCATGGCGCTAGAGGGGGCTTCTGTAGGAATGGTTTTAATTCCGTAGTGGTGAAACCTTACTGCGGATTGTTTACGAGCGGGGAAGCTCTTTGAAAGACCTTGTGGTGATCTCCTGGTTTCACACCTAAGGTAGTGGGAATTGGACAACATGGAGACTCTCTAGTCACTACATAGTGATGAAATTACCAACCTGTGGGTAAAGTTGTGCAACCTCTACAGAGTGTCAAACTGTTATAACAGCCATGCTCACGGTCATGAGCAGCATGGACCTTTCACACGATTAGAGGGATTGGATGGGTGGACTTGGTGGGTAGCCAAGTTTGGTTTGGGCGGCGTAACCCTCGAATTGCTACAGGCAGTGTAACTTGTAGTGTGGTTCTATTATGGGCGGTTTAACCCATGGTTGGCTACAGGCAGTGTAACATGTAGTGTGGTTTTAATTCCTGCCTAGCCAATCGAGCCCCCCCCCCCCCCCCCCCCCCCCGGCCAGGAAAGCAATTTAGTTTAGCAAGCTTATTCAGCCTAGGGGCATTGAGATGAGATTTTTCGAACACAAAAGTTTGAGGTTTCGGTTCCTCGTTATCTTTGTTTTTCTTCTGCCCTTTCTACTCACCAACGCTCCCCACAGGAAAAATCTCCAATGTCAGCTTCGACGTCTTCCAGGCTCTCCTCAGTGGGGTTCAAGCTTCTAATCCGGCGGCTGGATCCCTATTCCAGAGCACCCGCTGCAATTTGGCAGCATCGCGAGGGGTGAAATCTTCATCGCTCTCTTCCTCTTCATCATCACAATCCTCCTCCCCTCCATCCTCTTCCTCTTCATCAACTTTGGCTTCCTCATATGTAGTCTGAGGATGATCATGACCTCCCCTTCAGGAGCCGCATTCAGTGTGTCCTTCAGGCTTCGAGCGAAGTCTAAGTCATGATCAACACGGGCCGTAATAGCCTGGCCACAACATCCTTGGTTTCAGCAGAAGGTTGATTATCCGCTGAAGCATCGTCATCCATGCGCACTGTCTGTGCAACTTGAGCCATAACCTAAGATCCTGAGATCAAACGAAACAACAGAGTCCACAAAAAGTGCAAAAAAATGCTTCAGGGAAAGCAAGACGCAATTTACTACAGCCAACACAAAACATACCTCGAAGGACGCTCCAAAACGAACCTGACCTTAGCTAACTCAATAACCAAAGAAAAACCATATGAGAACAAAGGAAAACAAGAGAGCTTCATGCGTTCTCACCCCCCACCCTCCGCTTATATAGTCGGGTGAAAACAGATCAACATTTACAATAGAGGGTTGAGAATCGAGAGCAAAATAATTAAAGGACCCCTTTGTCTTTGTCTTCGTTCTCACCCTGACGCCGATAGCACGCCCAGGACCACTTCTTCGCCATCGCCTGAGCTCATCGTCGGCTCCGACCAAGCCACCGCCATGCCTGTGCACCCCCCTTCTTACCAATGCCAGTGCTTGACCCGCTCGCCCACCGCTTCACACCCGAGCGCGCACTTGTCGCCACTGCCTTGCTGCTTGCCTTTGCCTCGCCGCCGCCGACTGTTGTTGCCGCGCCCACCTGCTCGCGTGCGCTAGCTCCAGAGCCACAACTCTCCCTCCACCTCATCGAGATCCACCAATTTCTAGGGCATGTCACCCCCTCTCCATTGCCGGTGACTCAAGTTCCAATTTTTCGGCAATCGGCTCGTGCGGTTCCTATCTTTGATTCCTCAGGGTATTGAGACTTTCTTCCTTTCATCGTATTATGCCCTGAATTACATCAATTTACTTTATTGATGTAATTAGATGAAAATTTCAATTTTTGAGTTGCATTAATTAGTTAATTGGCTCAACCTAGTTTGCGATTAATTTCCTACTTATCTATTAATTGCAATTCTAGGGATGTCTCTCATTTAGTCTACAGTTAGATATATTGCCATCATTTGACTGTACACAAGATGTTTCGCACCAGCCACATATAGTCAATGATCATTATTGTTACTTTGCATATTTTCCTAGTGATCATGTCCTTCATTCAGTGCTAGGATTTCTATTGCGCATTGTAGATCTTGTTAGGTTCCATACATGTCCTATCCCTACCTATGGACGTGCAGCGACAGTTGTGAGCAGCAGAGATGGCAGGTGGTCAGGATAAGGGAAAGCGCAAGATGCCAGTGCAAAGCAAGGGTAAGAAGAGGAATAGGCTAGACAGAGAGTCGGAGAAAGCCAGACAGCTAGCACAGCACCTGGATGCTATGAAGCGGTCACGCAGGACACCAGGAGCTCTATTGATCACATGGGCGTAGACTAATGATCAGGGTCACAGGAGGAGCACCAGGCAGAGGACAGCAGCCACAAAGCTGTACACAGGTGTTCGACTCCCACCGTGGGCGCAGGTTACTCCGACTTCTCATCAGGAGAGGTCAACGAGGACTACAGACCAGGGTTCCACTAGGTAGCAGGAGGATGAGTCCGAGGAGGAGGAGGAGTCTGAGAAGGAGGACGAGTCCAAGGAGGAGGAGGAGCCAGAGCAGATGGGACCATAGCAGAGGTTAGCTCACCGGGCAGGAGACCCGTAGTGCACATGTGCTGTGTGCACCAGGAGACTACAGAGGCTAGTGTTGACACTTCTTAACGTCGCATCAAGAATATCTGTATTCCTGGTAGGGCACTAGAAATGATTAGTGGCGTTTGTTATGCTTTAAGAATAAAGTAAATTAATCCGCAAGCGCACGAAACACCATTGTAGCATTTCACCCAGAAGTATTCCAAGGTATCATATTTATTTTCCTCAGGGAAGCTAGGCGTAGGATTATGTTGATTTAACAAATATATAACTGCAAGAGTTATACCAACTGACCAAAGATAGGGGTAAGGATGTTCAATAATAATGGTAGGGATAGCAACACAGGAGAAATCCACACTAAGATAAATAAAGAGATTAGTTAAGCTAGCCGGGAGGACAGTGAGTCTAAGTCTAATATTCCTAAAATATATCTTTCTAATATATCTAAGTCAAACATCAAATCCTAGTTACTCAGGTTGAGTGCTTACACCAATTTCTTGGTACAACATCGAGTCTTTCACCTGTTAATTCACTTTGGGGCACAAAAACGATGCACTAATATGAGTCGGTAACTAACCTCTGTACTATTGGGTATGCTATCACTAGACAAACCTGCTTGAGACTTCTCGAACATGGTGGATTACTAAAGGGACAGACAAGACTATCAGCACCTGCCGCCTACCACACAGCCCGTGGGGACGAATGCAAATCCAACTAATGTTCTTAGGCACCGCGCCTACGCCTTCACTAGATATTTTTCCATTGGCCTAGCGGAAGAATAGCCGGGAAATAACCAAGTCTAAGTTCGGAAAGAACTAAACTTAATTAAATCCTAGCCGGGAAACCCGTGAACTACGCAACAAAGTTTCTTCACGATAATTGTAACTTAAGGAAGTGACTAAGTTAAGATAAACATTTGTGATGAGCTCCCTCGAACGATCAGCACTGGCTTGCAAGAAGTAGCTAGCAAACCTCGAGGCAGAAACTGAGTATCCCTTACCTTGAGTCCTCCAATGAAGAACACCTTTGCCATCAAGGTGCAGAGTCGCATAGAACTGACAAATCACTTCCTCATTCCATCCATAGTTGAATCCCATCAACTCATACACACCTCTGTCCTTGCAGGTCCGAATAATGTCAGCAAACACCTAGTTTTCCTTGCACTCCATATAAGACCAGTCGATCCATTGGTGGGACGCTAGTCTATTCTTCTGGTTCTTGTCAATGAACATCGACATGTAGTAGTCCTGCTGAAACCAAGTGTGGAACCTAGGATCAGTGGCCTCTTGTTTATCAAGCAACATAGGGTTGTGCTTTCTTTCTTCTATGAGTGCATCCAGATCTTTCTTGTAGTCCTTGTAGATGTAGTCTTCAGGATAAACGGGTGCATGGACCTTGAGTCCCATAACCACAGCTGCATGGTCTGTCCTTGCTGCTCTTGAGGGTGTCTTTGTTTTTGCAGGCCTTTTCTCCTACATTGGCTTCTTGCCTTTATCGAGAGACCTTCTTGGAGGGAGAGATCCTCCCGGCTATACATGCACTGTTTGAGCATCCCTGCTGGATCCTTGACCACTTGCCCCATGATCCCGAACTGCAACGACCTTCCTCCTCTTAGAGACGGGCACAAGTTCCTCACCTGAAGAGGAGGAGGAAGAGTTGTCGTCGCGTCCTTCAAACTGAGCAATTGCCCCTTGCTTGACTCTCACCATCTTAAACTGACACTGGCAAAAGAATTTACCAAGGTGAGTCACATATTAAGGCAAAGATTTAAGAGAGGATCAAAATCAGCGCACTGAACTACATACGACGGAGGTTCTGTGATTTCCCATAGAAGTTCCATCATGACGGAAGTTTTGAGGAACTTCCGTCACTTGCAGTTTGCATCGAAATCAATACTACTCCTAGATCCTACCATAACACGGCAAATGCCTCTAACAGAGGGTAGACTAGCCCTAGAGGAGTCAATCTATCCAAGCAGAGTGAAGGCATTTGAACTATGGACCCAAAAATGAAATTTAGGTCAAAGACTCATACCCAGGTCAAAAGTCGAAGAAAAGTGATGGAGATTGCGGAACTTCTATGGGGGAGGAGCCAAATCTCCACCTTTGTGATCAACTTTGTCAGTGGAACCTTCAAATCGCCAGGAATCACCACCTAGGTTTTGAGTGGAGGAGAGAGAAAGAGAATATTTAGTTCACTCCTAAGTTCACAAAACCGCTTCTCATCTAGGGGTTTGGTAAATATGTCCGCTAGTTATTTATCGGTTCTAACATAGCTAATCTCAATATCCCCCTTTATAGAATGATCTCTCAAGAAGTGTTGCCGGATATCGATATGCTTAGTCCTATTATGATCAATGGGGTTATATGCAATCATGATGGCACTCTCATTGTCACATTGGAATGGAGCTTTGGTCATAGTGTATCCAAAGTCCTTTGGAGTTTGCCGCATCCAAAGTAGTTGAGCACAACAACTCCCGGCTACGACATACTCTGCTTCGGCTGTGGATAGGGCAACGGAATTTTGTTTCTTGGATGACCATGACATAAGGGACCTACCCAAGAATTGGCATGTCCTAGAGGTACTCTTCCTATCCACCTTACATCCGGCATAGTCGGTATCAGAATAACTAACTACCTTGAACTTGGGGCCCTTTGGAGACCACAATCCTAGGTTTGGTGTGTGAACCAAATATCTCAAGATTCTTTTTACAGCCACTAAGTGACTTTCCTTAGGAGCACTTTGAAAATCTTTCACAGATGCACACACTAAGCATGATATCGGGCCTAGATCCACAAAGATAAAGCAAAGAGCCAATCATAGATCGATATACATTTTGATCCACAGGCTTACCGTTTACATCTAGCCCGAGGTGTCCATTTGTCTTCATGGGAGTCTTGTTTGGTTTTGCGTTCTCCATGTCAAACTTCTTGAGTATGTCTTAAGTGTACTTGGTTTGACTTTTGAATGTTCCTTCTTCAAGTTGCTTGACTTGAAAACATAGAAAGAACTTCAACTCCCCCATCATGGACATCTCAAATTTCCTAGTCATAATCTTGGCAAACTCATCACAAAAAGATTGGTTAGTAGAACCAAATATAATGTCATCGACATATATTTGGCACACAAATAAATCATTATCAACTTTTTTTGTGAAGAGTGTTGGATCAGCCTTGCCAATTGTGAAGCCCTTATTGATCAAATATCCCTTGAGGTGTTCATGCCAAGCTCGAGGAGCTTGCTTGAGGTCGTAGAGAGCTTTGTGAAGCTTGTACACGTGGTTTGGTTTCTTTGGGTCTTCAAACCCCGGAGGTTGTTGCACATACACCTCTTCTTGAATAAGGCCATTAAGAAATGCACTTTTCACGTCCATTTGAAAAAGCTTAAAGCCATGGTGGGTAGCATAGGCAAGTAAAATATGAATTGACTCAAGCCTAGCTACGAGTGCATAAGTTTCACCAAAGTCCAAACCTTATACTTGTGAGTAGCCTTTTGCCACAAGTCTTGCTTTGTTTCTCACCACCACACCATACTCATCTTTCTTGTTGCGAAAAACCCATTTTGTACCTACAATATTTTGCTTGGGTCTTTCCACCAATGACCACACCTTGTTTCTTTCAAAGTCGTTCGACTCTTCTTGCATGGCCATCACCTAATCCGAGTCTTGAAGTGCTTGTTCCACCCTAAGTGGTTTCATAGAGGAAACGAATGAGTAATGATGACAAAACGTAGCCATTCGGGATCTAGTGGTTACCTCTTTTGGATGTCACCAAGAATGTTGTCAATGGGGTGATCCTTTTGAATGCTTTGACGGACTCGGGGATGAATTGGCCTAGATGCATCTTCTTCTTCTTCTTCTTGAATGTTGTCATATTGAGTGTCTCTATCTCCGCCATTTGAGCTTGATCTTGGTTGTTTCCTTGACCATGATCGTCACCATGATCTTGGTTACTTCCTTGATCTTGTTCATCATGCGGCTCTTATGGAGATGAGTCATCTTGTCTTGAAGAAGATGGTTCATCTTGACTTGAGTTTGGGTCTTGTGGTCTTATCTCACCTATTGCCATGTTCCTTATTGCATCACAAGGAGCTTCATCACCTACATCACTTGGATTAACTTGCTCTACTTGAGAGCCATTAGATTCATCAAATTGCACATCCTAGGTGATTTCAACAACTCTGGTGTCTTTGTTAAAGACTCGATATGCATAGATGTTAGCTCCATAACCAAGGAGGAAACCTTCATGAGTCTTGGGAGCAAATTTAGAAGATTTGGGTTTCTTGTTAAGAATAAAGCACTTGCTCCCAAAAACCCAAAAATAGGAAACATTGGGAAGGTTACCAGTGAGAACCTCATATGGTGTTTTCTTCAAGATCTTGTGAAGATATAATCTATTTGTTGCATGTCATGCAGTGTTGATGGCTTCAGCCCAAAAAGTGTCTGGTGTTTTGTACTCATCAAGCATTGTTCTTTCCATCTCTATGAGTGTGCGGTTTTTTCTTTCGGTTACACCATTTTGTTGTGGAGTGTATGGAGCTGAAAATTCATGCTTGATGCCTTCTTCATTAAGATATTCTTCAACTTGAGTGTTCTTCAATTCAGTTCCATTGTCACTCCTTATCTTCTTGATCTTTACTTCATATTCATTTTGTGCTCTCCTCAAAAACCTTTTTAGGATACCTTGTGTTTCACTTTTTTCCTTCAAAAACAATACCCAAGTGAAATGAGAATAATCATCAACAATTACAAGACCATATTTGTTACCGTAAATGCTTATGTAGGTGACCAATCTAAATAGGTCCATGTGTAGCATCTACAACGGTCTTGTCGTTGTCATCATTGTCTTGGATGGATGTGCCGCTCCAACTTGCTTTTCTGGCTTGACATGCGCTACATATTTTGCCCTTCTCAAATGCAACATCCTTTAATCCAGCGACGTGACCACCTTTTAGGAGTTTGGAAAGGTTACTCATCCCAACATGAGCTAGACCACGATGCCATAGCCAACCCAAGGTGGTTTTAGCGACCAAGCAATCATTTAGGTTAGATCCCTCCTTGTTGGTAAAATCAACAAGGTAGATCTTGTCCTCTAAATACCCTTTGAAAGCTATTGACAAATCCTTCTTCCTAAAAATGGTCACACCATCATCGTCAAAGAGACAACTATAGCCCATTTCACAAAGTTATGAAACGAACATCAAGTTATATCCTAGACCATTCACAAGATAAGCATTACCAATTGAAAGGTTATGGGTGATGGCAATCCAACCATGACCAATTACCTTTCCTTTGTTGTCATTTCCAAATGATATGCCTCCACTTGGTAGGTTGTCATGATCAACTGTGGAGAACATTGATCTCTCTCCGGTCAAATGATTTGAGCACCCACTATCAAGCACCCATGTTGCTCCACCGAAGGAGTATTCCTACAAGGAAATCAAGCATGTGTTTTAGGCATTCAAGTTGGTTTGGGTCCCTTAATACTAGATACAAGAACTTTGGGCACCTACACACAAGGCTTCCACCTTGCGTAATGTGGCCCAACAAACTTTGCAACCACTCTACCATAAGCATTACGGTTTAGCACATAAGAGGCATCAAAATCATAAAAGGATATGGTAGAGGTCTTGTTGTTCTTGTTGACTTGGGAAGCATTCTTTGGCTTGATTGTCTTCTCTTGTGCTACTTGTTTTCCCTAGCCTTCGGGTACAAAGTTGGGTCTCTTGTTGTAGCCCTTCTTAGGTGTATTCTTGTTGTACCCTAATCCTCTCTTGTCATGAGAGGCTCTTGGCTCACCAACGATCTTTCTTATGGTTTCTATTTGAGCCTTCTTCTCAAGTTCCTTGACTTGGTTGGATAGCTTTTCAATGATTGCATCTTGCTTGGCAATCATCTCAACATTAATTTTGTGGTACCTTCCACAACCTTTGTTTGTTAAAGCTTGGAAAGATTCCAATCTCTTCAACAAAGATCGTGAGCTCAACTTGAGATCCTCAATTGATTTCACAAGAGCTTTGTTCTCCTCTATCAATGAGCTACACCTCTCTTGAAGCTTCTTGTTGGTTGAGGTGCATGAATCACTTGACTCTTTGACCTTGCCAAGATCATTAGTCAAGCTCTTGTTCTTTTCCCTTTCTTTCTCAAGTTGCTTTGTGAGGTCAAGGTTCTTTTCTTTTTCTTCAATGAGTAGCTCCGCTTGCCTTTGGAGGATTCTTTCTTGATCCTCAATCTCCTCATTAAGTTTACCTAGCATTTTCATCATTTCTTGCATAGAGGGGACCAAGTGCTCCTCTTCATCACTACAATAAGAGGGATTGAAATCAGAACAAGGAGATACCTTGCTTTCCTTGGCCATGAAGCATCGGGGAGCATCATCCTCATCATCGGTGAGGTTGCTGAAGAGTGACTTCTTGGCCGGAGGTAGACCAATGGCAATGTTGGCAATGCCACCCTCATCATCTTCATCATCATCATCGGAGATGTATTCTTGGCCAATGTGACCTTGTCCCTTGTTGTATGGCTTCTTGTTGGGCTTGGTCTTGTTGTTTTACTTTTCATTTTTCTTGCTCTTGCCATTTAGCCTAGGACAATCGACAATCATGTGCCCTTGTTCATGACACTCATAGCATCTTCTACTTGCTCTTCTATCTTTTGCCTTGTCAAAGCTTCTTTTGGTGAAACCATTCTTGATCATGTATTTGCCAAATTTCTTGACAAATAGGGCAAACTCTTCATTGTCTTCTTCTTCATCATCAATATCATCATCTTCGTCATCATTATCATTTAGAGTCCTTTTGGCTTTGAGTGCCAAATCTTTCTTGCTTGTGCTCTCATCATCAATGAGCACATTTACTCTTTTGCCCTCATCATCACGACTCTTGTGGGCATTGATTCTCCTATCACTTCATTGGTTGTGAAGGTCTCAAATCCATCCTTCTCTTCAGTGATGGTGCATAGTGTTGGGTTCCACATCCTAAGAGCCATGAGTAGTTTGTAGTTGACTTCTTCATCCTTGATGTTGTCTCCATAAGCTCTTCTCTCATTTACAATATCCATGAGCCTATCATGTGTTTGTTGAGGCTCTTCTCCTTTGTTCATGATGAAGAATTTGAATTGATTCTTGAGAACTTCGAGTCTTGACTTCTTCACCACATCAACTCCTTCATGAGCACAGACAAGTTTCTTGCACATTTTCCGGGCATTCTCCATTCCGGCTACTCTTGAGTATTCCTTGGGGTACAAGGAAGAGAGAATGGCGGACACCGCTTGGGCATTGCGATGTATGTTGAGTTGATCCATGGTTATAGGATTATCCTTGTCCTCCAAGGTGTATCCTTTCTCCACAATTTCCCAAATTGGTGGGCCAATTGACATGAGATACATCTTCATGCGATGCTTGTACTAATTAAAATCTTTGCCCTCGAAGTAAGGCAATCTTCCACTTCTGCTGCCATGTATATTTGCCACATCGACATAGTTGAAAGGCATGGCGGTGTGCAAATCACTTCCCTTGCTTGCCGAAGCAAGATCTTGACGCTTGTCGCCTTCCCCCGACTTCGACATCCCTTAACCTTAAAGCTTATAAGCCTTGTAGAAGATTATGGCTCTAATACCAATTGAAAGTTGTCTAGGGGGGGGTTGAATAGGCAATCTAAAAATAATCCTAAAAAAGCACTAAGTATTGATCAAATGCTAGAAATGATCCGTCAGGAACGACGGAACCTCCGTCACCATGACAGAACTTCGCCAAACCTTTCTCTAAAACTTATTTAAATGCGGATAACTAAGAGAAAGGAATACTATACTTGGTATTAGTGAAACTATAGCAAAGCACACCTAGGGTTCTTTGATGGATAGCTATCAACACAATTAGCAAGTGAATCTAGCACAATGATAGGAATGAAATACACAAGCACAAAGATAATAGCGAGAATGTAAAGAGAGAGACAAGGAATTAACCCGAGGTTCGGCAACCACACTAAGTAGTTCCTACGTCCTCGTTGAGGAGCCACATAAAGTGGCCGAGTCTCTCTCAACCCTTTTCCCCGCCAAGCAATCACAAAGATCGTGCTCGGATTTCTTTCTCCACTTGATTCTTTTCCTCCAGAGATGAATCACACCTTCACAAACGTCCCCGTCTCACCACAACAAGTTGGGAGCTCAAGGGCAACGCCTAGCTGTCTAGGAGACCAAGTCTCCAAGAGTAACAAGCAAATCAAATATTGATGGGGAGGGAAAGATGTGCTCAAGCTTTTGAGTGGATGGATTCAATCTTTTTGTGGTTGGATCTCTCTCACTTTGTTTGGAACCTCAAGAACAAGTCTAGAAGTAAGAGGGGAGAGCGCTAGCTGAAGAATGAGTGAAATGCCAAAGTGTCCAACTCTTCCTATGGGGGAAGGGGGAAGCTATTTATAGAGGCTCTCTAAAAACTAGTCGTTACACAACTTTTATATGTCTGACGGAACTTCCGTGGTTACCCATGGAACTTCCATCAGTTTAAAAAGAGTTGTTGCACGATTAGATTTCAACTGAGTCAGAGACGATGGAACTTCAATGATGGTCATCACGGAACTTCCATCGCTCTCGGGTTTGCAACATAGAGAAACCAGAGGACAACAGAACTTCCGTAACTCTCAGGTTGGCTGAGGTTAGAAGCTTGGCAATGATGGAACTTTCATGGATTGAACCACGGAACTTCCATGACTCTCTGATTAGCTCAAAATGGATTGGTTATTTTTTATATTGGTTGGCTAAACTCTCACAAAACTTTTTGGTAGGCTTGAGCACATAAATTTCTCATCTTAGGAAGATTGATTTACCCCCCTTTATAGTTCGGCATGCCTATGACTCAATTAAAGTAAAAACTACTCTTTGAAGTGCTTTGAGTCCATTTTCCTTTTCTTCTTTTTGGGAGTAATAGCCATCTTGCAAATGTGGGTTTAGACAATAACTATGATAATCTGCACCATTTACTTCTTGAACTTGTTAGCACAATTTTAATCTTTCGTCATCGCACACCAAAACCCACTAGGGGATCTAGATGCATCTTCAGCAAGGTTTTGTTTAAAAGAGAAATAAAAATCATAGAATCATATTATAAATAATTAAAAATTTAAATTTGCATCGATTTATTTAGTTAATTTAATATCTAAAAATTTGGGGGTATTATAGATCTACCCTACTTAAAAGAATCTCGTCCTCAAGATTGGAGGGTGCTAGGGTTAGAGAAGAATTTGAGGCCGAGTGGGGGATTTAATCAACAAGAGAGGCATTCTTGAGCAAGATCGAGAGGATGGTGAAAGGCACAACACAACTTGATTATTCAACTGGCCCGACACAGATATGCATCGAGATTACATCCGCACTCAGGCGGAGAATCACGGAGCGGGTTTCACTAGAGGCTGGGAGAAAAGTTTCCGCACGAGATAGGCCATCCGCAGCAGGTATGCGGCGACAACCCAAACCAGCACATCCAGACTGAAGGTCATGGTGGCTGTAGCTCGATGCAAGCCGCAATTTGACGATGGCTTGGAATGATGAGTTGAAGTCTGAATGGGGAAGAGTGGTTGGTATTTCTGGCTGATGATGGAGCCGTGGCAATGGTGGTGCTCTTTTTAAGGTTGCTCACGATGTGCAGTGTGGTGGCAGGGGAAATGGTGATTCCAACAAGGACAGCACGCGTGCGAGCACCGAGGAGTGGGGCAAGGGGTTGAGGCGGTGCAAGACAGAAATTTGTCCCTTAGCGAGGTGATGGATGCGACAGGGTTACTGGTGATGGTGGATGGCAGGGAATCTAGCTCGTGGAGGTTGTGCCAATGGGGAGGTTTTCCGGTGGCAGGGTAGGTAGGGTTCGCGGGACGCGAGGAAGACGAGCGAGTGGGCCTGTGAGAGAGAGATGGGCCGGGGAGAGCCATGGGCTTGACAGTAGATGGGTCGAGGATTATAGGTGGGTTGGATTTTTTTTTTGGCTTGGATGAGGTTTTGGGTAAGTAGGGAGGGATCTACCCTACTTAAAAGAGTTTTGCTGGGGGTCAAGGAATTTAGTAGGGTACTACCCTACTTAAGAATCTTGCCTAGGGTGGTAGGCTAACAAATCTTGAAGTTCGGTTACATCTGCGTGGTTACTTTCTTGGTAGAATATTTGGTATAGGGTCTGGTAGGTGTCAAGGGTGTTAGCCAGGCGGTGAAGAATGTGCTCGGCGAGCTTTACTTACTGGTATAGGGATTTGCCAGCGGTGAGATTTCCTAATCTCGTCAAGGTTGGTCTTCGGTGGATGGATTTGGTGTTAGCGTATTTGGGTTGAAGGAGTTGATGGGGTTAACTTGGTGGGGATCCATGAGTATCTAGGGATGGGGAAGGTGATATTCATGAGTGCGCTGTTGGCGATAGAGGTGATGGACATGGATGGTTTTTGTAGGCATTATTTGTAGGTGGGGAGAATAGGTAGTTCGAGGCTTGTGGGAGAATCCTGGGTTCTATGGGTTAGGGCTCACTTTTAAAGTAAGGGGAAGTAGGTGTTATGCATGGGATACCAACCTATGACTTGGGCCAGTGTTGTTGCCTTGATGCATGCGATACGATGCCATTATCTTAGTTGCTTTTATTTTATGGTCAAGGTAAGACTTGGCGGGAAATGCGTCAGCACTGGGTCAAAGGTGGGTTGGAAAGGAGGCATGCAACTTATGGTGGCATGAAGGGATTAAGGCTGTGATAAAGCATGTCGTGGTGTTTGGCGACACATTATCAGAGGAGTGGCTGAAAAGGAAGTGTGACTTGGGTGCTTCTGGTGAATGGAGGGGTATCCAAGGTTTTGTCGTAGACTAGAGAAGATACAAGGTACGAGCGTATAAGTAGATCTGTAGATCTGCTTTTCTTTACTCTTGTATATTATTTACTTGTTTAGAATTCACAACTATTTTGTGATTTCTGGTTACATTTGTGTTCTTTGTTGGTCTAAGCACACAACATCACTCAATCAAAAATCCAAATGAGCAAACAAGGATTCACACAATCATGGTTGAATTACACACTTATGCGTACTAGGCGGAGTACTATTGGCGATATGCGCGGAGCGCAAACAGATCTACATTAGACGGGTCGGATACTATTGGTTTGGCAAGACTAGGGGCACACGGTTCGCGGTGCTAGTACTACTAAGCTTCGGACCAGGGCAGCTTCATTCCCATGGCGGTGCTATTTGCTGTCTAGCTTCACTCGACGGTGTCTTCAAGTTTCTTAGTCAGCGAACGATATGGAGTGGAAGTTCCTTCTTTCTTAGGGACTAGCTGAGTCAAGGGAATTGACTCGAAGGTTTCTCTATCGAGGGGATCCAGGAAAGGTTCCTCTCTTTTGGTCTCAATTGACAAGGGACTGACTAAAAATCTTCGCTTCGTGGACAAGAAGGAGCTGACGGGAAATCCTTCAAGGATCGTGTCACTAGCATGCAACCTTATTATTGAAGAGGCAACAGAATAATGAAGGATTCTCTCCTTAGGTTTGGTTCACTAGCATGCAACCTTATTCTTATCAACTCAAGTGATGACTCTAATATTCTACAAGACATGGTGGTTTCGTTCACCCCGGCTGTCACTACAGACGCTATTAGCTCCCCACTGGTTTCTTGCACTATGTAATGGGCAAAAGTGTATTGGCCGATACACTAATGAAAAGGATAGATAGATGTGCAATAAGTTCATCACATAGATTCAATTCATCGAGAGAGTATCAACAAGCATGAGAGTTACATGACCAGATCCCCGCACCAGAGAAAAGAATATGAGACTACTCACTCATCCTTCCGCTAGACATAGCAGAAGGGTGAGAAATAGCGCTGGAACGCGCTCGAGCCGATCGGCGCGACCTCCCTTCTGGTGGATCCCGTCGGTGATGACGAACCTCCGCCGCCAATATCCTAGAACCCAAGTTTTAATAACTGGTTCTCGTGATTGCCGTCTCCCCTTTTTGTCGTCCTTGGCTTTTGATAATTATCTTCCTTTTATACTCGATGGGATTAGCCCAACTTCCACCGACTCTGACTCATACGAAGGCCGTGCCCAGTATGAGTCCGAGTCTGTGGAAGTTGGGCTAATCCCGTCGAGTATAAAAGGAAGATAATTATCAAAAGCCAAGGACGACAAAAAGGGGAGACGGCAATCGCGAGAACCAGTTATTAAAACATGGGTTCTAGGATATTGGCGGCGGAGGTTCGTCATCACCGACGGGATCCACCAGAAGGGAGGTCGCGCCGATCGGCTCGGGTACGTTCCAGCGCTATTTCTCACCCTTCTGCTATGTCTAGCGGAAGGATGAGTGAGTAGTCTCATATTCTCTTCTCTGGTGCGGGGATCTAGTCATGTAACTCTCATGCTTGTTGATACTCTCTCGATGAATTGAATCTATGTGATGAACTTATTGCACATCTATCTATCCTTTTCATTAGTGTATCGGCCAATACACTTTTGCCCATTACATAGTGCAAGAAACCAATGGGGAGCTAATAGCGTCTGTAGTGACAGCCGGGGTGAACGAAACCACCATGTCTTGTAGAATATTAGAGTCATCACTTGAGTTGATAAGAATAAGGTTGCATGCTAGTGAACCAAACCTAAGGAGAGAATACTTCATTATTCTGTTGCCTCTTCAATAACATTCACCTTCCTCTTTCTCACCGTCATCATTCACACCAACCAACCCATTGCAATCTGTTAGTAATCTTTTAATAGTATTAGTTCTGCTCATTCCCTGTGGATTCGATAACCTTGGAATACTCTGAGGGAAAAAGAGCTACAACTGTACACCGTCCTCTTGCGGTATATAAGTGGGTGCGTAGATACGACCAACAAGCCCTTTTTCTGGCGCCGTTACCGGGGAACAAGCCAGTTCTTTTACTATTAATATTTTACTAACATCAAATCCTCTCTTTTCTAGTTGTTTTCGTTTTTGTGTTTTGTGTGAATTTTTAGGATGAGTAGGACAGGACCTTCTCGGACGCTCAGGGAACTTTCTCTACCATCTCCAGACGTGCTGGTGCCTCAACCCTCAGATGAGAAGGCCACGGCCTCCTCGTATGTGTTGAACCCCATTATCATTAGCATGGCTGAAGCAAACAAATTCATTGGAGCGAAAGAGGAGAACCCGTATACTCACTTACAAGATTTGGAGGCACTTTGCCAAACATTCCACCATGAAGGAGTGCCTCGGGATCTTTATAGGTGGCTGCTTTTCCCATTCTCTTTGGGAGGAAAAGCCAAAGAGTGGCACAAGGTAGCATCTCGAGAAGCAAAAGGTAAGTGGAGTGAGTTAGTTGGAAATTTTTGTCTCCACTATTTTCCTTTGCCGAAGGTGCAAAAGTTGAGAAGGGAAGTGGTGAACTTCTTACAAGAAGATGAAAAATCTCTCGCGGAAGCATGGACGCGTTTTCAAATGTTGTTGAAACAAGGACCTGACCTTGGCATTGATGAGAATATGTGCGCTCAGACCTTCTACATGGCCATAAACAAGGAATCGAGGATGCATTTGGACGGATTGATCGGAGGAAGTTTTCTGAGATTAACAGCCGAGGTAGGGATCGAATTGTTAGGAAAAATTGCCGAGAATGAAGCTTTGCACAAGCATTGGGAAGAATATTTAGAACCAAATTGGCAGTGCCCAGAAATTATAAAGAAGGAAGAGTCGCCAGCTGAACAGATCTTGATGTCCGAAAGCAGATCAATGATTACTTCGGGGCAATTCGAAGAAATAGAGCCTGTCGGACTCACCTCTGTGGGTCCGACGTGTGCGCCGATCGGCGCAGTCTCCGAGCCGATCGGTGCAGTCGCGACAACGGGAGAACCGATCACCCTGACGACTCCGCCAAGTAACAAGGAATATACCAAGATAGAAGCTGCGATTCTGGACAATCAACTGAAGGAATTTGAAGGGAATTTTGCTAAACCGAAGGGGGATAGAACATTGACGAATGCTAAACCACTGGACAAATTTGAGCCGATGGACTGGATTCCTATTGATTTTTCGCAAGAATTGCTTAATATGAGAAGATCCTTCAGTCCGCAAGACGCCTCCGAAGCCGGAATTGAGTATAATTTCCCAAGTAATCGCCTCAAGTTGGAAGTTTTCCATCAAGAGATTATTGGGAGAGTTTTAGGGAAGGTTTACAAGGATGATATAGAGCTTGATGGAACAGAGGTGAAACAAGCGAAGAGATTGCTAGACAGTTGCTTTGAGCCATGCCTCTACGAAGGATTATGTGGTGTGTATGCTGTAGGAGCCACTGAAGAGCAAAAAGAAGAACCATACATACCCTGTGAGATATCGGGAAAGAAATTTCTGAAAGCCTTGTGTGACTTTGGCTCCCGTGTCAGCTTGATGACTTACGATGCATTCATGAGCATGCCTTATGGAACTCAACAGCGGCTGATGGGGACTGAACTTGAGCTGATCATGGCGGATGGTAAGAAAACCAAGTCACTGGGAGTGATCAAGAATGTCAAAATTGAGATCAGCTCAAAACCAATGCCGGTAGATTTCTTCATTCTAGACAATAAGGAAACTGGGGTTGAAGATATAATTCTGGGAAGGCCATTCTTATGATTAGTACAAGCTGTTCTGGATGCTGGGAAAGATCAAATCACGCTACACCTGGGAGAGGAAGAAGTGCAATTTCAATTTAATGATCCGTCTCATCAAGACTCTTCTTGCTATCAGGAATTCTGCCTAGAGGAAGACGAGAGGATAGGGATGGATATGGGAGACCCACTGGACCACATCATGCGTGAAACTAGCAAGTGTATTGCCAGCGCTGATCGGTGCAACCCTTGCGCCGATCAGCTCAATCATACTGGCAGCGCCGATCGGCCCGACCCTTGCGCCGATCGGCTCAATCATACTGCCAGCGCCGATCGGTGCGACCCTTGTGCCGATCATCTCAACCAGGAAAATACTAAATTTGAACCTCTCGGGGAGCTGGATCCAGACAAAGCGCTAGAAGTGGAACAGAAGGAACTTCCGAAGGAGCTACGCTATGAATATCTAGGAAAGAATAGAACATATCCAGTTATTGTAAGCAACGCCCTAATGAAAGAAGAAACAAAGAGGCTTCTTGTTGTGCTCAAAAGGTATAAGAAGGCCATTGGTTACACATTGGATGACATCAAGGGAATCAGCCCCGCATTTTGCACCCACAAGATTAACTTGGAGGAGAATACTAAACCAGTGGTTGAAGGGATGCGGAGGTTGAAGGAATCAATGAAGCCAGTGGTTAAAAAGGAGATTTTGAAGCTGCTTACTGCAGGTATGGTCTACCCTATTGCTAATAGTGAATGGGTTAGTCCAGTGCATTGTGTACCCAAGAAAGGAGGGTTGACAGTAGTACCTAACGAGAACAATGAGTTGATCCCTCAAAGGACTGTAACTTGATGGAGAATGTGCATAGATTATAGAAGCTTGAACAAAGCGACGAAGAAAGATCACTATCCTCTTCCGTTCATTGATGAGATGCTTGAAAGATTAGCAAGGAATTCATACTTTTGTTATTGGGATGGATATAGTGGTTTCTTTCAAATACCAGTAAGACTAGAAGATCAGTAGAAAACTACTTTTACTTGCCCTTTTGGGACATATGCATATAGAAGGATGCCATTTGGTCTTTGCAACGCGCCTGCAACATTTCAAAGATGCATGAATGCAATATTCGCTGAATTCATAGAAGATATTATGGAGGTATTTATGTATGACTTCTCTGTACATGGTGCTGATTTTGATAGCTGTTTGGAGAATTTGGAGAAGGTTTTGAAAAGGTGTGTTGAATGCGATTTAGTTCTTAATTGGGAGAAGTGTCACTTTATGGTAACAGAAGGGATAATACTTGGTCATGTCATATCTAAAAGAGGGATAGAGGTTGATAAGGCAAAGGTATCTACAGTTGAGAAATTACCTCCCCCTACTGATCTTACAACTTTGAGGAGTTTTCTTCGACATGCCAACTTCTATCGTAGATTTGTTAAGGATTATTCGAAGATTGCTAAACCCCTGACAGAATTGTTAAAGCAAGATACAGAATTTGTTATGGATGAGGAAAGACTCTTGGCCTTCAGGAGATTAAAGGAAGCTCTATGCTCTGCACCTGTTATGCGGCCACCTGATTGGAATCTACCTTTTGAAATTATGTGTGATGCAAGTGACTATGCAGTTAGAGCTGTTCTTGGACAACGGAAGGAAGGTAAAGTGCATGCTATTTATTATGCTGGCAAAACTTTGAATGAGGCGTAAATAAATTATACAACAACTGAGAAGGAGATGCTAGCTGTTATATTTGCTTTTCAGAAGTTTAGATCCTACATTCTAAATTCTAAGGATCGTATATACTGATCATGCTGCTATAAGATACTTGGTTTCAAAGAAGCAGTCTAAACCTCGGTTAATGCGATGGGTATTGATGTTGCAAGAATTTGTTTTGGAGATAAGAGATAAGAAAGGAGTAAAAAAAATTCTGTAGCAGATCATTTATCTCATCTTGAATCACCATCAACTGAGCCAGTAAGAGATAAAATGCGACAAGAGCAGTTATTTGCCACATTTGATCGTAGAGAGAACTGGATGATGGATATTATTAAAGGTTTCAACGGATAAACTGATCTGATGAACAAGAACACAAGGAAAAGAGTTAAGAGTGAAATGAGAAAATTCATATGGGTCGACCCATACTTGTATAGGTATTGCGAGGACGGAGCTGTGCGGAGTTGTGTACCCAAAGAAGAAAGAGCAAGCATTTTAGCAAAATGTCATTCTTTGAATTATGGGGGACATTATGGCTACTTCAGAACACGGGCGAAGGTATGGGCAAGTGGATTCTATTGGCCTACTATGCATGAAGATGCAAAAAGGTATGTTGCAACATGTGCTCAATGCCAATGAATAGGTAATGTTAATAGTAGGAATGCAATGCCTCTTAAGTACAATCTTCAAGTCGATATCTTTGATGTTTGGCATATGCATTTTATGGGACCCTTTGTGAATTCTCATGGTTTCGAGTATATATTGGTCGCCGTTGATTATGTCTCCAAGTGGGTCAAAGCAATGGCATGCAAGGTTAACACTACAAGAGAAACAAGGAGTATACTTGAGGAGCAGATATTTCCTAGGTACGGGCTACCGAGGATAATAATTACAGATGGAGGATCCCATTTTACAGGAGGAGAATTTGCTAGGTTTTTAACCAAATCTGGAGTTGAACATAGAATTAGAACAGCCTACCACCCCCAGACAAATGGACAAGCAGAAACTTCAAATAAGCAATTAAAGGGAGTTCTGCAGAAGATTGTTATAAAGGAAGGAAAAGATTGGGCCACGAAGCTTAATGGAGCGTTATGGGCATATAGGACGGCATTCAAGACACCAATTGGTATGACACCGTATCAATTCATCTATGGGAAATCATGTCACCTACCGGTGGAATTGGAACATAAAGCTTATTGGGCTATAAAGGAGATCAATCTGGATCTTAATGCCGCCGGCATGAAAAGGAAGATACAAATAAGTGAATTCGAAGAGATCAGATTGCGTGCATATGAGAATGCAGCTATATACAAGGAGAAAACAAAGAAGTGGTACGATAAGAAGCTTTTAAAGAAGGAGTTCAAGGAAGGAGATCGGGTGCTCCTAACTAATTCGTGATTCAGATTATTTGGTAAAGGCAAACAACGAAGCAAATGGGAGGGACCTTATCTTATGAATACGGTGTTACCTTCGGGAGCGGTAATCATAATGGATGGCAAGAGAAACAAGTACACGGTGAACAGACAACGTCTAAAGGTATACCTAGAACCTGACAGAATTAAAATCTTTTGATGTGAATTTTACTGCTTAGTACCCCGTGTGGTCGAGCTTAACGACATAAAACAAAAGGTTGTATGTATTTTAATTTCCGTAGTTTTTATTTTTTTTGGCAATTTAGTGTACCGCGCCGATCGGCGCGATGCTTCCGCCGATCGGCATGGCAGAGTCCTTTTTATTTTGAGTCGGTTTTGGACCTTGCCTTTTTAAGACTCGTTAAATTCCATGAATAAGAGAAAGAGTCCTAGTACAATTGGAAATCAAGGGATATAAATATGAGATCACAACAAATCCACGGATCAACTCATATTACATCGTCACCAGAACAAACCATAACAGCAGAAGCGATGGACGGCAGCGCATCAGGCAGAAACCAAGGCGGCGCCGATCGGCCCGACCCTTGCGCCATTAGGCGCGACCTCTGCGCCGATCGGCGCGACTCTAGAGCCGATCGGCTCGGCGGCGGATTTCCTCAGCCCTCTGCAAATTGGCCCTGGGAAGAAGTCGACTAAGTGTTGACACCAACACAAGATGATCCCCTCGTCTGGTCAGATCTGCGGAAGAAATTCATGAAGAAAAGCGAAGCTGACACGTGGAACGCCGACAAGGTGAAGATGGACAATGAACTTCGACAGATGATGAAAAGAGTATTGGTGCGCAATGGAAAATCTTTAGCACCTATTGAAAGTGAAGTAGTTTCTCAAAGATATGCCATGGAAAGTCTTCTTGATCTTGCTACGCCCTTGTCATATGAGGATTTCCTATTTTTTGAAAGATCATTGACTAAGCAAGAGAAGGAAGAGCTAGATGAAGAGAGCGCCCTCACAATTCATTGGTGCCGACTTTATGGTGAACATGACATTGCCGCCAAGTATGAACTCAAGCTGCAAGAGGAAGTCGAAGAAGCTATGTACCAGCAGGATGCGGAGACAGATCTTCAATCTAGAAGGGATGAATCCTTTCCCAAGGTTCTTACCGATTGGGAAAGTTTTCAAGAAAATAAAATTCATAGGAACAGTTGTATTGAGGGTTGCAAGTGTTTCTTTTGTGCTAAAGATCTTCAACGCAAGGTGGAACTCCAATTGGCAGAAGATCCAGCTTTGATACCTAGAGATTTGATATATGATGATGGCTGTCGCGCAGTTCCTGGAGGAAGGACACCTAAGGAGATCAATGATGACATTTTACAAAGGCAGCAGAATAAGGTGATCCGTGAGCATAATCTAGAGCAGTTAGATGAGTATATGAAGGAAGCTACTGGCTGCGCCGATCGGCGCGACACTGAAGCTGATCGACACGATGTGAAGATGGTTAAATTTATTGATCTGACGGCTCTGCCAAGTGAAGACGAAGAAACTGCTGAAAGGAAGTGTAAGATTACACCAGAATTCAGAATTATTCCGAATGGGATAGTGACTATACTCATACTATTTGGAAACCTTGGAAAGCGGTGATCCTAGTGTGCCTGGAGATTTTAGTGATGATTTTGATATGCAAGGAAGCTTTGGTAGTCCTAAGTTCAAAAATCAGGAAACACTTGCAGCGTGCAGTAATGACAAGGCAGCAGCAACTTCAACAGGAGTTAATGGTAATGTAGAGGGATGTGGAGGAAGTCGCAATGGTGGAAGAACACTACTGTGCCGATCGGCTTAGCCTGTGCGCCGATCGGCTCGGAGGAATTTGAACAGTGCCTCTCCTTACAGCGTTGAAAATCATAACCTACAACTGCCTGCTTGCTGTTCTGTCTGCCGAAGAAACATTAAGATACTGTATCTAGACAGAGATCGTGCTTACATGAATCAAAGAGATGTGGAGCGCAGAATCCAGAATACAATCGAGATGAACGAAGCGGACTACACTTTTCTCATTAGGAATATAAGACGAATTTTTCGAGTCTTGAACAGGCATGCTCTGCATGATTAGTATGTTGAGTTTCTTTTCTTGCAATGAGGACATTGCAAATTTTAAGTGTGGGGGAAGGGCTTTGCCATTAGTCATAGTTTTTAAGTATTTTTGAGTCCAGTTTATCAGTTTTTAAGTCTTTTGATGAGTGTTTATGCAAGAGAGTCACGAGTCATGTTGAGAGTTGCTTCTAGGTCTTTTATGTAGTTTGAATTCTTGCATTTTTTTTAATAAAGTTAGTGTCGATTGTCAAATTGAAAGTGCCCCATGCTATTTATCTTGTCTTTCTGATGATCGATTGGTTGATTACTTGAATTTGTTGGTTACCACTTAACTTTTGAGCTTTATATTTGTGAAAATTTCTTTTGACTCATCATAAGCTAATGCAAAAGCAAGGTCTAAATATGCCTACATAGCCGAGTGAATGAGAGCAAGCTACACATTTGAACTAAGTGGATTGTAAGTAACTTTGTCAACTTTTTGCTCATGATTTCGACCAAGTTAGGAAACGATGATCTATTTTGTTTATCTCTATATTTCTAGCCATTCTTATCCAATTAAATTCCTTGCTATCATGAAAACCATACATCTTTGTTTCTCCCTCATCCTTGATACAACCTATATTCTCAATAAAAGGGAATTCAGAAAGTTTCCGCTGCTGATACAAGACAGAAATTGTTGATCATATCAGGGAATATAAAAAAAAAGAGGTGAAAGAAAAGGAAAAAAAAGAAGAAGAAAAAAAAAGAAAAAAATATAGGTCGCGCCGATCGGCGTGACGCTTGCGACGATCGGCGCTGTTGCAATAAGAGAAAAAAAAAGAGGTTATTATAAAAAAAGGGGTAAAGAAAAAAAATATACTCCCTGAGAAGCAGTAAGGTCATCAAAGAAAGCAGATTTCTGATTATTCCTCATTCTTTGCCAATTGTTCTCATTGAATTTTCTTTTAGATCTTCTACATTCCTCTTCTCCATTAAAAGTTCCTTCCCAAGAAAATCCTTTCTTAATAGGCATGATTGAGCACATTGTTGACATGGTTAATCTTATGGCTTAATTTAGTTATATAGCCCTCCAAGATCCACATACAATCCTTGATTAGATAGGAGAGGGAAGGAAATACACTTGAGAGACTTAGAGAAGACCAAAAGCTTGACGTTTGATGCTAAAAGATGAGTTGAGGAGAACTAAAATTGTTTTTGAAAAAGTTTTGTGGTAATTTGATTAAGTTCAAGTAAGATATGTCGATTGGTTAAAAGGAGATGAGAGAAAATCTTTGTGGAGGGATAATGAGTAAAAAATGATGATTGAGATTGACTGCATGAGAGATGGTGTGAAAATTCTTATTACATATTTGATTTTGTATTGCTCGAGGACTAACAATGACTTGAGTGTGGGGGAACTGTTGGTGGTTTCTAGATGCCCATTTTATCTACCAAAAAGGGATGTTTTGCGTCTTAATTTGGTGGTTTGGACTAACAATTAACCCCATATTTGCATATATTTATAGTTGTTCTATTTTGGATGTAATCGCAGGAAACAGGTGTAAAACAGGGAAATTATTTATAAAGAGCTCAAGAGTAACAAAGATGGGCCAGATTTGGAGCCGCGCCGATCGACGCGACCCATGTGCCGATCGACGCAGGAGGAAAAGTTGACTGAAATACGATCCGGTCTAGGAAAGACGAAGGCCCAGCCCAGTATAAGTCAGAGTCAGTGGAAGTTGACCTAATCCTGTCGAGTATAAAAGGAAGATAATTATCAAAAGCCGAGGACGACAAAAAGGGGAGACGGCAATCGCGAGAACCAGTTATTAAAACTAGGGTTGCAGGATATTGGCAGCGGAGGTTCGTCAACACCGACGAGATCCACCAGAAGGAAGGTCGCGCCGATCGGCGCGACGCTTGCGCCGATTGGCTCGGGCGCGTTCCAGCGCTATTTCTCACGCCTCTGCAATGTCTAGCGGAAGGATGAGTGAGTAGTCTCATATTCTCTTCTCTGGTGCGGGGATCTGGTCACGTAACTCTCATGCTTGTTGATACTCTCTCGATGAATTTAATTTATGTGATGAACTTATTGCACATCTATCTATCCTTTTCATTAGTGTATCCACCAATACACTTTTGCCCATTACATAGTGCAAGAAACCAGTGGGGAGCTAATAGCCTCTGTAGTGACAGCCAGGGTGAACGAAACCACCATGTCTTGTAGAATATTGGAGTCATCACTTGAGTTGATAAGAATAAGGTTGCATGCTAGTGAACCAATCCTAAGGAGAGAATCCTTCATTATTCTGTTGCCTCTTCAATAACATTCACCTTCCTCTTTCTCATCGTCATCGATCACACCAACCAACCCATTGCAATCTATTAGTAACCTTTTAATAGTATTAGTTCCGCTTGTTCCCCATGGATTCGATAACCTTGGAATACCCTGAGGAAAAAAGAGCCACAACTGTACACCGTCCTCTTGTGGTATATAAGTGGGTGCGTAGATACGACCAACAGCATCCTGTACCAATCCCTGGCTCAGTAGTTGGTACGCACATTCAGATTATACCAAATGCATATAGTACTAAAATACGAGAATATATGGATGACTTACCAAACATGGCTAAGTTACAATGTAGCGGAAATTGGGCATGGAAGACTGGTTCACTTCAATCCATCACTTCACATCACATCTATATACAAGCAAACTTGAGCATACGACAAAACCCTACTGCTATTACTCCTCTGGAGTTCGTTCACTAAAAACCACAAATAGCAAACCGTGAGCACATAAGGTACTCAACAAGCACTAACACTATTCAAGAGTAAGATTATGCATGGAAGCTATAGTAAGGATGTAGGCAAGGGGTTTAATGTTTGTGCTAGCAACTAAGCATGTGGGGTTCCCTAGGAGTAGATATCAAGGAAAGAGGGGACCTATCAATATTTTAATAGGTTGGCCCTTGATGGAGTATATACGATTCCCACCAGTTCCCACGGTTTTAAAAGGATTGGATCTCCATATCCAACCCTTGCACTTCCAAAACACAGGTATCACATCACCCACTCACACATCAAGGAGACTAGTTTGTGGCTAATCAACGAGAGCCTAATGATTGGTTTATCATGACCAATGACAACGGACATCTGAATGATTTAGGGTTTAACTCTACAGATCTTAGTACGTTGTACCCACAGGCTATGCACTCTTTGCAAGTAAGTGCATAACCCTATCACTTCACCCAGACACGTCCATAAGTCCACCATGAAGCTTAGGAACTTCACCATCATGACACTTAGTCATATCACAACAAAGGCACACAGCCACCAATTATGCTAAGTACTGGACTTATCACCATTTCACCACACTGATCCCTGAGTCCGTTTCTCCTTCGCCAGGTGATACTTCCTTGCTGCGTGACCTAGGATCGCGTTAGTCCTGCCCATAAAGGTTTTGTGGTCGTACTGAAATACCGCCAAGTTGAGGTCTCGTTATTGTTCCTGGGCGGCCGGGCAAGCACTCATTCACGATAGGTGGATCTACACCGAAGACACCATTACTAAGTACTCTGCACCAGTACTAAGGAGTCTCGCCCTCGACCAAGTCTCTCCCACCCAGCTTCAACTTCACACAGTTGATTTAACACCTGTTGACAATTCTTAACGTCACATCAAGAATATCATTATTCCTGGTACGGTGCCAGAAATGATTGTTGGTGTTTTTTATGCTTTAAGAATAAAATGAATTAATCCGCAAGCGCACGGAACACCATTGTAGCATTTCACCCGGGAGTATTCCAAGGTATCATATTTATTATCCTCAGGGAAGCTAGGCGTAAGATTATCTTGGTTTAACAAAGATATAACTACAAGAATTATACAAACTGACCAATGATGGGGGTAAGGATATTCAATAATAAGAGTGGGGGTAGCAACACAGGAGAAATCCACACTAAGATTAATAAAGTGATCGGTTAAGCTAGCCGGGAGGACAGCGAGTCTAAGTCTAAGATTCCTAAAAATATATATTCCTATTATATCTAAGTCAAGCGTGAAATCCTAGTTACTCGGGTTGAGTGCTTACACCAATTTCTTGGTACAGCCTCGAATCTTTAACCTGTTAGCTCACTTCGGGGCACGAAAACGTTCCACTAATATGAGTCTGTAACTAATCTCTGTACTAGTGATTATGCTATCATTAGACAATCCTACTTGAGATTTACCGAATGTGGTGGATTACAAAAGGGACGGACAGGGCTGTCACCACCTGCCACCTACCACACAACCCGTGGGGACGAATGCAAATCCAGCTAGCGTTAACTTAGACACCGCGCCGACGCCTTCACTAGATATTCTTCCATTGGCCTAGTGGAAGAATAGCCGGGAAATAACCAAGTCTAAGTTCTAGAAAGAATTAAACTTAATTAAATCCTAGCCGGGAAACCCATGAACTACGCAAGCAAATTTCTTCCCGATAATTGTAACTTAAACAAAATGACTAAGTTAAGATAAATACTTGACAAGATATAAAAGTAAAAGATATTTATATTGATAAAGGATAAGTCTTACACAAAAAGAAAAGATACAAGACAGCTCATACCAAGACTCCAAGACAATTCCGGAATCCCGAGTGATGCTCTCGACTAGACTCTAACTCCCGACTAACTAACCTACTCTACTAAGTAGCACAAGTAGTGGGAAATGGACTTCTTGATGTGTTTCTTGCTTGATGATTCTTTTCTGCCAAATTCCCCCTGTATTTATAAGTGGCGATGGTCCAGGGGGTATTTGTAGGTGAAGGAGGGCCGGTTGGCCGAAGTCGGTGCGCCACGCGGTGGGCCATGTCGGGCGGCAGCCTAGGCCGGGCGGGCGTAGGATCATGTCGGTTCGCGACCAACTTCTTTTGGTCGGTTCGCACCGCCTTCTCCATTTTGGGGTCGGTAGGCTTGTTGGGCCTCATGGGCTGGCATCCCTGGGTGACCACCCAGGCCAAGCGGCAGGCCATGCCGGGCGGCAACCCAGGAAAATGATTGGCTTTGGAAGTGCTAGTCCGTCATAAGTATTAAATCCTAACTAAACTCAATGCATGCATAAATGACGTAGTCATGGTTTTGCTATTTATTATTTGGCCATGGTAGGAAATTGTATATCATAGGGAAGATATGCACCAAGTAGGGGGGTTTTGTTGCAGCATGGTTTTGAAAGAGATCTTTGGACTCTAATCATAAGGAAATCATAGACTTATCCAAAACATGTCATATCATAAACTCCAACAACTAGATTTGGTGTTTATTAGCCATTTTGCACTCCAAGCAGAGAGGGACTAGTGTTATCATCATGCTGGTCTACCATTATCCACGAAAGGTGAGGAGTAGAGGTTGTATACTTGAGACTCAAAGGGACCTAATAGAGCAACTATTCATCATTTCCATAGGCAAGGTAGAGACCAAGTTTTCAAATTTTATTTAGAAAGGGAAATCTTTTTGTTCTGTTTGGCTATCCAAATTTTTATGGTTTTCTTTGAAAATTGAAATCTTTTTGTGTTTTCTTAAATTTTCTAAAATCAAAACGACTCAACTAGAGGAAGAGGGAGAGAGGGTGGAACAAGTGGCACCCCTTGGTTTGGGTACCTCCCCAAGCCTAGGTCTCTGCAAGACTTAAGCTTAGATGGTGTTCACTGCAGCAGTTGATACTCGATGTTGAAATGGCCGAACAGTTGATCCATCATGGAGATGTTTATCTGAAGTTGTTCTGATGCTTGCTGCTGCCATTCTTGTTCTCTCCTTATGGCTGCTTGTATTTCTTGAGTTCGCATGTTGGTCTCATAAGCATTGGCAGCCAAGTATTGCATATCTTCTTGCAACTCCAAAAAGTTGTATGATGTGAATCTGACAGAACGAGAAGTGCATATGCCTCCATGGGGTTGATGGTAACTTCCTGTCCCTTAGGGATTGGAAGGTTCGTACTCTTCATAGGAGGAGGTAGTGTAGTGTGTTGATGAACTAGCAAATCCGGGAAACTATGGTTGCTCCCAATGGTATTGGGAGTTTCCCAAAGTACTTGGTTGAGGTGTGTTCATGGCTGTTTCGTGCTGCTGTTCTGCTCGTTGGAGTTGTGCTCTTGTTCTTGGCCTATCCCCTGAAACACTATGTCTTGCATGCTGCGAGGGAGCTTGCAATTTGTACACAAAGTTCTTTTTACCAAAAATAGTGAGCTGGGGATTAGGCAATTCAATCTCTGTGTCATACCCCGGTTAAAGCATGAAGTACTTATTGTTTTCATCTTTCAACAAGTGGGCTTGCAAGAAATGATCTTCTCCTAGCAAAGGAGCGCTAGGGAGATGATCTATTCTAGCTTTGTGAAGTGCACCAACCTTTCTAGCAATTCTAGTGATAAAAGGGGTAAAAGTAATGGGTCCTTGTTGTCTGAATGCTAAGGTGAGCCAATGGTTGATGAGGAAAAATATGGGCTTCATTTTAATCTTTTTGATTACAGCATGGAGATAGGCTTTATCCACACTATTCACTGTTCGTACATCACGCTGAGGGGTTAAGTAGTGAGTGATAAAATGGTGAAATATATGGAGCGATGGGTTGTGAATGTCACTGGTGCGTTCTTGCCCCATAACAGGATTTCCTATCTTTGCCCAAAGTCCTTGTGGTGTGAAACCTTTATGTTTGTCAACGTCTAAGGCCGCCTTATGGTCAAAACCAAGATAGGTACTAATTTCTTTTAAGGACCGTTTGTAAGTTTCACCAAAAAACACAAAATTCATAGAGAGTACCTAATTTCTTTGATTCACGGGCATGAACTTTCAAAGTGCAAAGAAATTCGATAGTGAGCGATTTAGAACCATATTCTTCGAGGCGATAGAAATCATATCATCCGGCCATGTTGAGCGCGTACTCGAAATCAACAAGGACGCCATTCGCTCGAGGAAGTTGTGGTCGAACTTGTGCACGGTCGTGAACTCTCGGTCTCGAACGGCAGTGAACTTGCTTTGCTCGTCGAAGTCGTTGAACACCATGTTGTCTTCACTCTCCATGAACTTCTCAAATCCTCCATCTCCTCCTTCTAGTTCACTTGCTACCGTTGCAGCCTCAGATATGGACATTGATTCTGAGTGGTAGCTTGGAGCTTGCCTGTAGGCAGCCTCCGAGTCTTCAGCTTCTGAGCGCTCTCGCTTGGGGTACGCTTCCCACGACTTGAGCTGCTGCTATTGAACTTGGTGTAGAGGACTCTCCAGATGTTTGCCATTCCTGCAAAAGGGTTACTTGGACATAATACCTGAAGGACAATATGATAATAGTGGTTAGTGGTTAGTGGTTAGTCGTCTAGTTAGTAGTCCAAGTGTTAGTAGTTCAAAACGTGCAAGAGCAAAATTTCCTCTAGTTGGTTTTATTGTAGCACACTTTTATTCCTAAGTTGAAAGTGCACTTACTAAGCAAATTAGTGGAGTGAGTAAGGGACTGCAAAAAGGGAGAGAGTTGTGAGGGAGGAATGAAATTTTAGCTGAATGCTGAGGGGTGGAGAAATGAGGGAGAGGGCGCCTGGTATTTATAGGCTCGAGAGGGAGCCTTGGGTGAAAATTTTCAGGCCGGGCGGCAGCCCATGCCGGTCGGCAGGCCTTTTTCCTCCACTTGCTCTATTGTTGCTTTGGTGGTGATGGCAGAGGGCTAGGTCCATGCACCATGTGATTCACTTGCTCACTTTATTCAGAAATGTGTTGAGAGTGTAGGGAGCAAGGAAAGAGTGATGGGATGGCCAAGGTTGTATGTTTGCAATGAGTATCCTGCCACTCATAAGGCCTAGGAGAGTAGGATGGCAGATGAGTGTGGGTGGTGAAAGAGTGAGGTGACATGTGTGGCCCTATTTTAATTACTTTATGATGAGGACATCACTCCTATGGATACACACAACACTCCTCCAAATCTGGGCTTGCAAGGTCCAATGACTAGAGCTCGTGCACGACGACTAAATTTAGAGGTGAGCTCGTTCCTACGTTCTTCGCTATATGTTACTTTTGAGAATGGTTTGCTATCTAATGATTATTTGATGATTAGAAACCATGGAGAGGACCAGGAGATGATGGGAGATGGAGTTGGGAACGTGGAGGACCAGCAAGGGCTTGGAAGCCAAAGTGGAGGCCCAATCAAAACCGACTTCGAGTCTGTTTCGGGGCCCAGGACCAGTTTGCACTAAAACAGTCGCCCAGGACGCATACGGACTCGGATTTGCACGTTCTACATATGCATGGAAAGATAAGGAGAAAACCTTTCCAATACCACTGGCCTCATGTCAAAATTCAACAGGAGTCATCGGGAATCATAAAACCAAGAGAGAGTCGAAAATCTGTGTCGGTGCTGCGTCGCCTATTTTTGGCCTTTGGGCTTTGTATCTAGTTGAGCCCAATTAGGGGCGCGTCCAGAGGGTCTTGCACGACCCTAGGGTCTTTATATACAGCCGCCGCCGCACCATTAGGGTTCGGGTTTTGCTTAGATCAATTCTGTTCATAAACAGTTTCGCCGTTCATCGGTTTGTCAGACCCCAACTTTGAGAGTTTAATCATACATCTGCAATTGTGTTGCATTCTTCGTTGTTCTTGCTTGTGTTCTTGATTCGCAGGCAGGGATTAGCCTTCTCAGCGAGGTCAATCATCTTTTGGACGGTTGATAACCAGAGGAGACGTCGTGCTGCGATTGCGGGGTTTAGAACATGCTGTTCTGAAGCTAGATCGATTTGTGTGTCGCCTCCGACCAAATCAACTTACCAAGAACCTTTCGGAAGATCGGGAACCCTTGCTCACATCAAGTGGTAATCAGAGCTTCAGGTGCACCGTCAGGTTCACACTACCCTTTAGTTTTGTTTTCGTGTTCTTCCTATCGTCCACAGAAAATACCAAAAAAAATTTTCCCCGCCCATAACCACGTGTTTAGCCTTTGCATATTTCAATTTCAGAGTCTGTAGTGTTGAGTTTGTGCCCTAGTTCTTGTTTAGTCACTGGTTTAGTTTGTGTTTTTGTCGTCAGTAGTGTTTCTCTTGCAACCCTAGCCGCCATCCCCTTCACCATCCTCGGTATTGTCGGCTTTGTGTGCTAGGGTTGATTGATCAACACGCCCACCCTAATCCCACCCTAAACCCACCCTCACCACCTCGGACCAATTTTTACAAATTCCACTTTTCGCTGCATCCACCTCGCCAAAACAAAATCCCTACCCGACCCCAAGCCCGACTCGGATTTCACTCAAACCCCCGGGTTCTTCATAACCGATTCCGACACCCCTTCGATAAAACAGCCATAACTTTTCGCTCGGTTGTCCGTTTTGGCTGAAATGTTTACAGGAGATTCTTGACAAAAAGTTGAGGTGACCCACATGTTGTGTGCCCTCGTCAAAAAATTCAAAAAAAATCGGGAAGATAAAGAAAAAATTCATTCAAGTTGAAACCCGACGTTTTCTGAAACTTCAAGATTTTCTGTAGGCCACGTCCAAGCTCGGTTTGAGCTGAAATTTTTTGTGGTTTCTCCCTGTTTGCTAGTGAGTTGGAAAAAATATCAAAAAAATAAAATAAAAAAAAGAAATTTGGGATTCCTACTAGTGCTCCATCTAGCCCCCTGGAATTTCTGAGTTTGGCTGTTTTACACTAAGCCCCCTGTTATCGACTGTGTCCCTTTGTCTCCTTGTTTCTTCTTTGCTATCACTACTGTTCTAGGACATAGTTAGACCAGCAACTAGAGACAAGTTACTTGGGCACTTATTCAGCTTTACTATCTGTTTTTGATTTGTGTGCCACTCATATATATATATTTGGCCTTCCTAGCTCTACATACTTCTTCTGGACAGCACATAGGTTATTTTGTAACCCTTGCAATCGTGGAACACTTCTCCCTGGTATCCTTCGCTTTGTTGTTTTCTGAACTTTGTAAGAGCTTTGCAAGAAGCTTACTTTTGCTGTGTTGAGAGACACCACTGCTTAGTAGTTTTGTAGGGATAACCTTCACTTTTTGTTTCCTATTTTGGTGTTTCTGATGTCAGGAAGCGATGGAGAGGGTGCTTCACCCTCAAAATTGGATGAGTGCGTGAGCCAAAATCAGTTACAGAAGGCTTTGCAGGCGGTTCAGAGCGATTTGGCAGAGACGATCACCAGGGCCGTCACCGACGCCGTCACCAAGCTTCACCTAGGAGAAAGCATTGAGCGGTTGGATAAGAGAGTCTCTAAGCTAACCGATCAGGTTGTCGAATTGGAGACCTCTCACAAGACCAACAACAACAACAACACCAACACCAACACCAACACCAACACCAACAACGACGTTGAAGACGATCATGATGAAGCAACGGTGTATAAGGCTGATGGCATCGTCGATAGGTCAGCTACAAGGACCGCAAGGTTACGACATCGTTTGCAACGTAACCCTCAAGGTATGGGTGGTTTCCACAACCACAACCGTCACACACAAGGTAACCATGCTCCAGATGATCCGTATGCTAAAATTAAGTTTTCAATTCCTTCGTTTTCGGGTCAGTACGATGGTGATGCTTACCTTGATTGGGAAATGATGGTAGAACAAAAATTTAATGCCCACCTTGTTCCTAAACAACATAGAGTTAGACAAGCCACTAGTGAGTTTAAGGACTTTGCTATTGTTTGGTGGAGTGGTCTAGCTGCTGAAACCGATTTGCCTACTACTTTGGAAGAACTTAAGGTAGAAATGCGTGATCGTTTTGTTCCTCCTTCTTTTTATAGAGAAATTCGTAATAAACTACAGCGTTTAGATCAAGGAGATAAAACTATTCAGGAGTATTTTAGTGAGCTTCAGAAGGGTTTGATTCGTTGTGCTGTGGTTGAAAAAGTAGAGGATCACATTTGCCGCTTTTATTCTGGTTTGAGAAAAGAAATTCAGGACATCCTTGATTATAAAGAATTTTATACCCTCAACCAGTGCTTCCAGTATGCTATGCTTGCAGAGAAAGAATCACAGGGACTTTTGTAGGCTTTTGAGGAGTACAGCAAGTCCAGGAATTTCTACCCACCACGGCCGACGGGGACTTCGGGGCTGCCCAAGCCATCTTTCCGGCCGCCCCCACCAGCTAGTGTTGTTTCTGCAACACCAAGATCAGCCCCTGCCCCTTCTACGCGCTCAGGTAAAAATTCTGTGCAGGTACCGGCTAGTAGTGCCTCCTCTGTTGCTTCGACGGGACGCACTACAGGGATTCAGTGCCACCGCTGCCATGGTCTTGGCCATGTGCAGAAAGATTACCCAAGTAGGCGGGCATATGTGGCAACAGATGATGGCGGTTACATGAGCACCTCCGATGTGGAGGATGAGGAGGAGGATGTCGCTGCCACCAGCGGTGACCTCGTCCTTGGAGGCGGAGATACCACGGGCTACATGAATATTATTGTGCAGCGTGTGCTTAGCACACAAATCCAGCAGCCCGAGATGATGTAGCGACATAACTTGTTCCAGATTTTCTTCGTCATCAAGAACCGTCGGGCACGTGTCATTATTGATGGAGGAAGCTGCAACAATTTGGTGAGTTCTGATGTGGTTAAGAAGCTTGATTTGACCACACGCCCACATCCACATCCATACTACATTCAGTGGTTAAATGACTCTGGAAAAGCTAAGGTAATACAAACTTGCAGAGTTCCTTTTTCCATTGGTTCCTATGTGAATTCTGTTGATTGTGATGTTCTACCCATGCAAGCTTGTTCACTTTTATTGGGTAGACCTTGGGAATTTGATAATGATGCTGTACACCATGGTAAAAGTAATAAGTACACTTTTATGCATAAAGGAACTAAAATTACTTTGTTACCAATGACCCCTGCTGAAATTGTACAAGCTGACTTAGAACGAGCTGCTAGTTTGAAAAATAAAAGCCCTGAAATTCAGCAACCTGTTAATTCTGCTTCTACACCAAGTAATGTTAATGATTCTTCATTCAAGTTCTAAGGGTGCTACAATTAAATTACAAGGTCGTTCATGTCTTGCCACAAAATCTGAGCTTGCTGAAATTTCTATTGATGATATTTGCTATGCTTTGATATGCAAACAAGCCTTGTTTTCGCTTGGTGATATTACTTCTAATGCTTTGCCTCCTGCTGTCACTAACCTTTTGCAGGAGTATGAGGATGTTTTCCCAGCTGAGATACCCCCGGGATTGCCACCTTTGAGAGGGATTGAGCATCAAATTGATTTGATTCCTGGTGCTACTTTACCAAATCGTGCTCCTTATAGGACCAACCCTGAGGAGACTAAGGAGATACAACGACAAGTCCAAGACCTTTTGGATCGTGGGTATGTTCGTCAATCACTTAGTCCTTGTGCTGTTCCTGTACTTTTGGTTTCTAAGAAAGATGGTTCTTGGCATATGTGTGTAGATTGTAGAGCCATTAATAACACTACTATTAGGTATCGTCATCCTATTCCTAGGCTAGACGACATGCTTGATGAGTTATGTGGTGCTATAATTTTCACTAAAATTGATTTGCGTAGTGGCTACCATCAAATTAGAATGAAACTTGGAGATGAATGGAAAACAGCTTTCAAAACCAAATTCGGGTTGTATGAGTGGTTAGTAATGCCTTTTGGTTTAACTAATGCACCCAGTACTTTCATGCGTTTGATGAATGAGGTTTTAAGACCTTTTATTGGCAAATTTGTGGTTGTTTACTTTGATGATATCTTGATTTATAGCAAATCCATGGACGATCATATGATTCATTTGCGTGCTGTTTTTGATGCTTTGCGAGTTGCACGTTTATTTGGTAACCTTGAGAAGTGCACCTTTTGCACGGATCGAGTCTCTTTTCTTAGCTATGTTGTCACTCCACAGGGAATTGAGGTGGATGAGATGAAGATTGAAGCCATAAAGAGCTGGCCTGTACCAAAAACTATCACACAGGTGAGGAGTTTTCTTGGTCTTGCAGGTTTCTACCGCCGCTTTGTCAAAGATTTCAGCACCATTGCTGCACCATTGCATGAGTTGACAAAGAAGGGCGTTGACTTCCATTTTGGTAAGGTACATCATGAGTCTTTTGATGCTTTGAAGGACAAACTTACACATGCACCATTGCTGCAATTACCCAATTTTGATAACACTTTTGAGCTTGAATGTGATGCTAGTGGTATAGGCATTGGTGGTATTTTGATGCAAGATGGTAAACCTGTTGCATACTTTAGTGAGAAAATTACTGGGCCTGTTTTGAATTAAACACAAGAACAGGTGGTAGAGAAAACTCCCAATCCTCGAGGGGGCACTTATGGCACAAACCCTAAGGATAAGAGCAATATGCTTCTGAATTTTTTCTGAGTTCAATTCATGGTTAGGGTTTCCACAAGGTGTACAGGGGTTATTTATACTAGGAACACCCCTCCTAGCTGGACCAAATCGATACAGAAATAAAAAAAGTAACATCCGTTCAGATTAGACAAGTCCAAACTGGTAAAAAGAAACACTTCCTAAGAAAAAGTAACACGCCCTAAGAAAAAGTAACATCCGTTCAGATCGGACAAGTCTGAACTGGTAAAAAGGAACACTCCCTAAGAAAAACTAACATGCCCTAAGAAAAAGTAACATCCGTTCAGATCAGACAAGTCCAAACTGGAAAAAGGAATACTTCCGGAGTAAAAGCAACACGCCCTAAGCAAAAGTAACACGCCCTGAAGTCTGGAACAGTCTTCACTAAAATAGGCATAACTCTCTCTGCAGAGATCCAATGGATGTGCTGTTTGTTGCATATGAAAGTAGACTTCAAGACCTTTCCATCCATATATAATACTTAGGGTGGTATCTCTTAGAATGATACAGAATTCATTATGAAGTTGAAGAACAGAATTTGGACATCTTCAGAAACAACTCTGATTAGAACGAGGATAAATCTTTCCATCCAGCTTCAATGGACGTGATCTTTGTTGCAATGGAATATAGGCTTCATGACACTTCTATCCACATAGAATACTCTTATTGAAAGTTTATATATTGGTACAGTCTTGTCTTCAATGTCAGGTATAGGACGTGAGCAACATCGGGTTGACAGCAACTTGGATCAGCACTTGGGTAACCTTCCATGACTTTCTCTTAGACACTAATGATAAGAAATGAACTTACATTAGGTAGTAAACAATTCATAGTAATGACATGTTAATAATCAAGAAGGTGTAGAATCACCTCATATCGTAGTAGCTTCTCTGTTGCCCAAGTTATCGGCCCCAAGTAAATGACTTTGTCATATTCAGCACAATACTTGGTAATGTACAATGAGGCTTGGTCTTATTCATGATGCTGCAACATATCACATAGGATGTCCTCATCACCTGTGTATGATTACATGATGATGATTGCTTATTTTTAATTCCTTGCATGTTTCATGCTATCCTGTTGCATATCATCATTTATGTCTTGCATTGCATGTCTTTATGCTTTCCTTAATTATCACCTAACATGACATGCATGCATTATCATCTAGAGTGTGATTTTCTCCCTTTATCCTTTAGCTCTTGATGATGCTTGATTTGAGTAGGACCTTGTTCGTTCCTTGTTATGTTTTTATGGTTCCTCTCGATCTTAGTGTAGCTCTTTTAGCCTTGATGTTTTTATGATAAGTAGTGGTTGTTATCAATCACTAAAAAGGGAGAGATTGTAAGCTTCATGACCATTGATGATTGGGTCCCTGAGGTATGGATGTTTTGGTGATTAATGACAACTATGAAATTGTGGGCTAATATCTACATGAGTGTTGTCTATGCAGGAATCATCTCTAAACTCTACTACAAATTTTATTAATGATGGTTGCCTTGGCGATTGATGATGATGACCACAAGCATGGATCTTGATGAGCTTGATGGAGTCCAATGATTGATGAAGATAGATCAAGACTAAGGACAATCTATGGAGCAAGTGCTTGGAGCATTTTTCTTGTTGTTAGGGCTTTGAGTCTACAGGAAAAACCAGACTATCAAGGTGGTCTAGGTCATGTCTCTTAGTGTTGACACTCCTTAACGTCACATCAAAATTGATGGCAACGCAAGTGTCCTGATGGTAATATCTATCGATCATAGAAGAATCCGCAAGCGGACGGATAATACCGCAGTAGCACTTCCCTAAGAGAGTATTCAAGGGTTATCGAATCCAAACAGTCTGTGTTTATCCTAAGTCTAGTCAGGTCCAAGGACATGAGAGGATAAATGTGGTGTAGGATAGAGAGGTTTATCTATGGGTAAGAACCTAATTAAGATCAGGCTAAGGCTTGGGTTAGTGCTTCACGCACGGATTCATGTACTGAACGCATTCTTCAGAACAACTCCGCCTTAAACGCTTATCTCCTGGTTGGACGTGGAGGATTATATGGGATCCTAAGGCTGTCACTTCCTAGAGCCTACCTCTCTTCCGTGGGCAAGGCAACGATCAAAGATGACTTCTAACCTAAGCACCTCGCTTACGTTATACGTCACTACTTAGCTAAGTTATGTTTCTTAAACTAAGTATCCTAGATATGTGTATAATATATATATACTATCTATTAACAATCTATGAGACTTTGAACCCACAATAACTAAGCACACAACCTGCCTAATAAGGAAAGGTTAAGAACAAAAATAAACTCGGAAGACTTACTCGATTACTCAAAAAGGGCAAGGTTCCGACGAGGTACAAGGGTGGAGAAGAAGGCCCACAGACAAGGCTCCACTCCAAAGCTCCTTCCTCACTCTCTTTCTATTCTAATACTACATAGGAGCAGCACTACACCTTCTTGCTATATGGAATCACTCTCTAATAATGTGTGTGTGAGTGTGTGAAGTGAAGTGAAGCCATCTATTTATAGCCTTGGAAGGTCGGTTTAGAGAAGTAACCGCCACGGAACCGCCATACAACCTCCTTCAGGAGAGCACTAGGAGTCGACACGTGGAGGCGGTGGCCGAACCGCCTTTCCCCTAGGTCGATCGACCAGAGTCCCACAGGTCGGTCGACCTGGGGTTGGGGCCAACCGACCTGTGCTTTCTCGGGGTGGCTGATAGGTGGGTCCTGATCATTTTAGGTCAGTAGTTTGGCTGAGTTACGTGGAGGAATCCCGTGAATCCATGTCATCTATCCTTGTGCTTGCTTGTGATTGGTTGATTTGGTAAATTCTTGGATAAATGACTTGGAAACTCCTTAATTCGTGATAAATTGACATGCACTCAAATATTTACCAACACTTGTAGAAATCGTTAGTAATAAACTCCTACCACTGTGTTGGTTATTGATTTTAGCCCTTTTTATGCAGGTAATTGACGGTCAAATTTGGAACTTAAGGACATCAACACATAGGTCATGCTAGTCGGTGATGTGTGTGGATGCTCAGTGAAATCACAGGCACTAGGTGAAAGTGGAGAAGCCAAGGAGTTGTTGGAAAAAGACGGGAAACAAAGTTAAGCGAGAACGAGAAGTTTCAGCTTATGGACAGAGTGACCGGATAGAGGGGTCTGGAGAGACCAGAATGTATGGTCATTAGAGGATCAGAGAGTGGATTGCAGGGAAATTGTCTACGTGAAGACCAACAGAGACCGGATGGTTCAATCTACAGACTGAACAATCCGATCAACAGACCGGACGATCCAGTTTGTATGCGTGGAGCACAGGATAGAGAGAAAGCATTCTGGTCACTCTCTGGAATCGACAGATATGAAGAGACCGAACGATCAGTGCAAGATCAGCAGGCCAACGGCTCGGGTGGTGATGTTCAGATGGAGACCGGGCGGTCGAATCTAGGAATGACCGGACTGTATGGTCATTTAGAAAGCTGATTTTATGGAGCAACGGCTAGTTTGAGGTTGGAAGTCTATATAAACTCGTTGCTGGGGTCTTGGAGACCTCTCTTGGCCAGTGAAATTGCTGGAAGCATTTGTAGGGAGCCAAGAGGAAAAGAGAGGAGCACTAGGAGGAGATATTGGATATCCTGAGAGTGCTAGTGAGAGTAACTTGAGCCTCTATCCACATCTAAGGCTAGGGTGTCCTTGAGGGTGTGATCTAGGCTGTTACTCTTGGTCTATGGTGAGACCTAGACCAATTAGTGTCGGTGATCGAGCCTATCATGATTGGTTGTGAAGGTCGTCACATGTTTGTACACGGTTTGAGCCCGCTGTTGAAAGGGCATCGCTAGTGAGTGCCCGTGTTGGCTCGGGGAGTCCGGCAAGTTCTCGAGGGAGGCAAGCTTGTGCCTTGGTGGCAGTGGTAACGCAATCGTGTCTTCACTCTGATATGGACAAGGGTTCCCGATCTTCCGAAAGGTTCTTGGTAAGTTGATTTGGTCGGAGGCGACACACAAATCGATCCGGCTTCAGAACAGCACGTTCTAAACCCCGCAATCGCAGCACGACGTCTCCTCTGGTTATCAACCGTCCAAAAGATGATTGACCTCGCCGAGAAGGCTGATCCCTGCCTGCGAATCAAGAACACAAGCAAGAACAACGAAGATTGCAACACAATTGCAGATGTATGATGAAACTCTCGAAGTTGGGGTCTCACAAACCGATGAACGGCGAAACTGTTTATGAACAGAATTGATCTAAGCAAAACCCGAACCCTAATGGTGCGGCGGCGGCTGTATATAAAGACCCTAGGGTCGTGCAAGACCCTCTGGACGCGCCCCTAATTGGGCTCAACTAGATACAAAGCCCAAAGGCCAAAATTAGGCGACGCAGCACCGACACAGATTCTGGACTCTGTCTTGTTTTGACGATTCCCGATGACTCCGGATGAATTTTGACATGAGGCCAGCGGCATTGGAAAGGTCTTCTCCTTATCTTTCCGTGCATATGTAGAACGTCCAAATCCGAGTCCGTATGCGTCCTGGGCAACTGTTTTAGTACAGACTGGTCCTGGTCCCCGAAACAGACTCGAAGTCGGTTTTGATTGGGCCTCCACTTTGGCTTCCAAGCTCTTGCTGGTCCTCCACGTTCCCAGCTCCTTCTCCCATCATCTCCTGGTCTTCTCCATGGTTTCTAATCATAAAATAATCATTAGGTAGCAAACCATTCTCAAAAGTAACATATAGCGAAGAACGTAGGAACGAGCTCACCTCTAAATTTAGTCGTCGTGCACGAGCTCTAGTCATTGGACCTTGCAAGTCCAGATTTGGAGGAGTGTTGTGTGTATCCATAGGAGTGATGTCCTCATCACACTCTAGAAGTGATTGCAGGCTCGTGTGCGAGAACTCCACTTGGTGGTGGGAGGGACCGGCACTCCGGCAGGAGTGGTCCAACGAGGATTAGAGGAAGGCGCCATCCTTCTGATACCTCAGAAAAAAATTATGAGCATTCCATGACCTCCTCTTTACTATTCCACAATTTTGTGCTCTAGTGAATAGGTTGAATTGTGGCTTGCATAGGCTAGTGTGTTTAGCTTCTGCATTTGCACTCATCATGAACACTAGCATGTGTAGGGTCTTGGCCTACTAGAATTGTTAGGTTGCAACGATTGTCAGGATTTAGTGGAGTGAAATGGAAGTATTCGTAATCGTGGTCGGCTTACCGATTCACCCCCCCCCCCCCCCCCCTCTAGGTATGCCTTCGGTCCTTACAATGGCGCCAGACATAATTATAAAGATGCACCTTAGTGTCAATAGAGTAAAATCCACAAGCGCACGAAAAATACCGTTGTAGCATTTCACTATTGGATTGCTCCAATATCTTGTCATTTATAGGTCTACCAAAGGAAGGCTATAGCATAAATATATAATTGTTAATAGTAACATAGTCATAAAGATTGGTATGAATAGTCAGAGCTTATACAGGGATAAGTATAATAATGGATAGGGGTTGTGTGACACACAAAGTAATCATTTCTAAAGATAAATAAAAGATCCTAAGTCTCTCGGGAGTTTTAGTTAGGAAAGTAAAGTCGTATCTCTAATGTTAGTCTACCTATATAGTCACATAGTTAAACAATTACAAGCAAAGTTATACTAGTCATAGTATAATGCACTCAACACTTCATGTACGGATTCATGCCCAACATACACAAGGCAACTCTGTCTTGGACACACATCATAACCGAATGTGGAGGAGTACAATGGACAGATAGGGCTATCACCACCTACTGCCTACCTCTACAAACGATGGATTACGAGGTGATCAATACTACCTAGTCGTCTAAACACCACGCTTACATATTTAAGTAGAACACTAGCATGGATCAAACACAAAAATCACCGATAGGATTAACAAAGACTAAAGCACACATAACTTTAACCCTACGGATTAACAAGTCATGAGCTAAGCAATTGCAATCCAAATTGGATGTCAAACCCATATCGAAGCATGATAACTAGACTAAAGTACAACTAGCATTATAACATTTAGACTATAGTCAAGGTATATGTCAATAATGACAACAAGGTAGCAAGTCTATATCATCATGAAAGCATAAAGTCCTATAACATGAACATGATATATAACCAAACAAGGAACACATATCATAAGCATAACTATAAGGAAGAACTATATTAATTGAATAGAGCAAAGTCCTTATATAAAAGAGTAAAGGAAAAGGTACAAGAGCCATACCAATACTCCTATGACTTGGAGACTTAAGCAAGCCTCCCCGTATACTAAACTCCCCTAGAACTAGAAAACTACTAAATAAAAGAGGGAAATGAATAACCCTTGAGAGTGTGTGTATGTGTGTGTGTGTGTGTGTTGGAGTGGAGCTCTCCCCTTCTATTTATAGGGGTCAAAGGTCGGTACTGAGCAGTAACCGCCATGCACCGACGTTACCAAAGGGCTGAGGAGTTGACACATGCAAGCCCGCACGAAATGGGCTCAAGACCAGGTTGGGCGACCAAGGGGAAGGTCGGCCGACCGACCACTGGGCCCGTTCCCCTTGTGCATTCTCTGAGTGGAAGATAGGTGGGTCCTCTTGTGTTTTAAGGCAGTGTTCTCCGGAGCAATCCCATGTAGCCACGTATGCAATCCGAGGGAAGTCCAGTTGGCACCGTCCTATTGGCTGGAATGATGTTTCCCCGGATTATGGTCCATCTCTCCACTTTATTTGTATCAAATCCCTGCATGCATATGAATCTCCAAGGACAAGTGGAATCTTATTATTCCTAACTAACATGCAAGTATGTAATGCTAAGTCTTCCTACGTTTATAGGTATATTGACGGTCAAAATAGGTATTTAACGACCGTTAACAGCCGGTCAGCTCACGATCAAATCTTAAAGTAGATTGAGGCAATCAAACTCGATAAGCCGACCTTCGCGCATGGTTCCCCTACCTGGCACGCCAAATATTGACATTTATTAACGCCTCCAGACATAGGATAGTTCACCTATCAAGATTTATATGTAGAATAGGAGTATGCGTGAGATCGAGAGACGATGGTAACACAAGACGCCGATTTATACAGGTTCAGGCCTCCTAGAGAATAATAACCCTACGCCCTGTGTTCTATGGATTGTATTAATATGTCTAGATGATAGATCTATACGAGAAGGGTTGCCCTAGATGTTGATGTCTAGTTGCGTGTATTGTGTTTGATGCTATCTGATACCCCTTGAGGGGGCTCCCTACCCCACCTTATATATCCCGGGGGACAGGGTTATATAGCGGAGTCCTAGTCGGTGTACTATACATATCCAAGTAGGAGTCGATCTCTACTTTTCTTCTATATGAGGTACCCTGGATATGTGTCATCAACAAATCACCTTGCATGCAAGTAACAACCAATGACTTTAGGCTAATCTCCCTACTCAACTCAGTCCTCAAACTGCTCACCAAGTTGCTGGCCAACGGACTCCAAAAGGTCATATTGCAACTAATCCACAATAACTAATTAGGGTTCATAAAACCCGAACAATCCACAGCTGTCTGCATGGGCTTATGAATATCTGCATCGCTGTCATCACTCCAGAAGGGAATTAGTTGTTCTCAAACTAGATTTTGAAAAGGCATTTGACACAATATTAAGAATGCTACAGACACTAGGATTCCTAAAAGGTGGATAAATTGGACAAAGGAGACCTTGAGATCTGCAACTTCATCAGTTCTACTAAATGGGATACCATTAAAAATGTTTGGCTGCAAAAGGGGAGTAAGACAAGGAGATCCACTATTTCCATTACTCTTTGTCTTAGCCATTGAGCTATTGCAGCATATCATCATAGAGCTGCAGCATAGTGACTTCTATCACTACCAATAGACCTTGCCCACACCAATGATTTCCCAATTATCCAATACGTTGATGATACAATCCTAGTTATGAAAGCATCATAGAGAGAACTATTTTTTTCTAAAAGGAATCCTACAATCCTTTGGTCAATCAACATTGCTAAGAGTGAACTATGCAAAATCTTACCTATTTCCAATCAACCTCCCTGGTGACACTGTTGAGACTTATTCTTGGCAATAAATTTATAGGACTACGCACGGACCAAGAACTCAATGGTTAGCATACAGAATGATTAAGATAGGTTTGGACGCTCTCGCTGAGAGTAAACACCCTACATTTGGTGTTGTATTGATTGTATTTCCTTTTCCTTGAGAAGGGTCCCTGCCTGCCTTATATATCTAGGGGCAGGGATTACATGAAAAGTCCTAGTCGGATATTACAAGATCTATTAGTACATGTATATTTCTAAAAGGATAAAGTCCAATTTACTCCCTCCAAGTATGGCCAAAGTCCGAATAACCCCCTGAACTATCATTGGTTCGTTTTATCCCCATGATTTGTTAAAATAGATCATTTTACATCTTAAATCGGTATTTTAATCCCGACTTGATGATATGGACTGGGATTTGAGTTAGGATTGCCCTCTCAACCTTCACACATGTGTCGTACAACGTGACAAAGGACTAAACGAGTCACATAATCCTATTCGAGTCTATACTCTTTTGTGTGTGGTTCTTTTTCTCTGTTCTCTCGCTTGACGGCACAAGGAGAAGTACAGCTAGGCTACAGCTATAGGGAGTTGATGATAGACAAATTGAGGACATCGCAGTGAAACAGATTGAGCGAGCTCATTAGTGACCATGAGCTCCTAATAGTTGAGAGCCTCGAGAGGTGTTCAGAACGGAAAGGAAGGCAAGACGGTATAGAAACAATGGTGCACACACATCATAACTGGGTCTGGATAGGTTTATATGTCACATTAATTTATTTACTACGTTAGAAAAGACATGTGTAAGGTTGAGAGGGGTAATCTCAACTCCATCCAGATTTATATCAGTAATTTGGGCTTAAAATACCAGTTCAAGGTATAAAATGTTGTAGTTTCACGAACAATGGGGTAAAACAAATCAAACAATAGTTTAGGGGATTATCTGAACTTCGCTCATACTTGAAGGGAGTAAAGTGGACTTTATCCTCTCCAATATTCCTTGCGGATTACTCTAACTTGGTCGATTCCTCCTTGTGGGCCACCCTTATGTCAGTGTACATTAAGTCGAGCTATGGATATCGGTAAGGAAGGTATTCCACAGACATAGCTCAGCAACTCGCAAGGGTATTCGGCTGCCAAGTTTGTACCTTCCCATTCATATACCTCGGTCTTCCGATGGGGACAACTTAACCAAGAGTGGAGGATCATGCACCACTTGTGAGAAAAACTAAAAGAAGGATCACGGCCACAACAACATGACTGACAATGGTGGGTAGAGCTACTTTTGTTAACTTTTGCGGTATCATCCATCCCCATCTACCCAATGTGTACCATAAAAATGCATGCAACAGTGCTGAATGTAATTGATAGGGCAATCAAACATGGGCTCTTGAGAGGGTCTGGTGTAGCAGAAAAAGGAAAACCATTAGTAGCTTGACAAAAGCATGCAAAAAGAAAAAGGAGGACTTGGAGTAACAAATTCAAGAATCATGAATGAAGCCCTACTAATCAAATTCCTCCACAAACTATACAACAAGGAAGATATATTGTGGGTAGACACACTATGTAAATGGGCAAGTGCCACATTCCTCAACTGAGAAGGGCTCATTTTGGTTTAGAGACACCATGAAACTCTACTATCACTACAGAGGAATAGCCACTGCCAATGTAGGTCCAGGTGATACTGCGCTACTCTGGACAGACGCATGGAATGGAGCCTTCCTGAGAAATGAACTGCCTAGGCTCTTCTCCTTTGCAAGAAATCAAAAAATCTCCATAGCACAATACATGTCAAACCAAGATGTTCACCACAACTTCCATATGCCCATTTGACAACAAGAAGCTTAAGAACTACAAAGGTTCAACCAGATCATACATGACGGACAAGAAGACCAACAACAAAAAGATATATGGACATATATATGGGGAACTGCATCATACACATACATCAGATACTTTCGGTTGAATTTCAGGTCAATCAACCCACCACCACCCTTTCAATGGATCTGGAAATCAAAGGTAACAAAAAATTGAAGATCTTTATATGGCTATTCTAGACAGACTAAACTCTAGAAACCTACTAAGAAGAAAGAACTGCAAAATTGAAGTGGATGACTATAATTGTGTGCTATGCAGTACAAACATAGAAGAATACACATATCACTTGTTCTTTCAATGCCCCTTTAGCACAGCCTACTGGAACTTCTTAGGCACTCAATGGTATCATTTGCTCTATTGCTTTGACACCATAGCGAAGGGCAAAATGGAGTCTCAGCACCATTTCTTCATGGAGATATTCAAGCATGGGAAATCTGAAAACAGCTGAATAAGAAAATATTCAGAGCTGCAGCACCTTCTTTCCATTCTTGGAACTCCAAATTCATCTTTAGTGTGAAGTTGAACTTGGACAAACTCAAACAAGATGAGGTGAACAAGGATTCCCGATCTTCCGAAAGGTTCTTGGTAAGTTGATTTGGTCGGAGGCGACACACAATTCGATCCGGCTTCAGAACAGCACGTTCTAAACCCCGCAATCGCAGCACGACGTCTCCCCTGGTTATCAACCATCCAAAGACGATTGACCTCGCCGAGAAGGCTAATCCCTGCCTGCGAATCAAGAACACAATTGCAGATGTATGATTAAACTCTCGAAGTTGGGGTCTCACAAACCGATGAACGGCGAAACTGTTTATGAACAGAATTGATCTAAGCAAAACCCGAACCCTAATGGTGCGGCGGCGGCTGTATATAAAGACCCTACGGTCATGCAAGACCCTCTGGACGCGCCCCTAATTGGGCTCAACTAGATACAAAGCCCAAAGGCCAAAAATAGGCGACGCAGCACCGACACAGATTCTGGACTCTCTCTTGTTTTGACTATTCCCGATGACTCCAGATGAATTTTGACATGAGGCCGGCGGCATTGGAAAGGTCTTCTCCTTATCTTTCCGTGCATATGTAGAACGTCCAAATCCGAGTCCGTATGCGTCCTCGGCGACTATTTTAGTACAGACTGGTCCTGGATCTCGAAACAGACTCGAAGTCGGTTTTGATTGGGCCTCCACTTTGGCTTCCAAGCCCTTGCTGGTCCTCCACGTTTCCAACTCCTTCTCCCATCATCTCCTGGTCTTCTCCATGGTTTCTAATCATAAAATAATCATTAGGTAGCAAACCATTCTCAAAAGTAACATATAGCGAAGAACGTAGGAACGAGCTCACCTCTAAATTTAGTCGTCGTGCACGAGCTCTAGTCATTGGACCTTGCAAGTCCAGATTTGGAGGAGTGTTGTGTGTATCCATAGGAGTGATGTCCTCATCACAAGAAGACAAAACCTCTATACAAATTTGGATAGACTCCCTCATCTGATTTAGTTTTCCTTTCTGTCGTTGGTCCGTCAGGATCCCTTATTTTTTAGGCCACATAGGCCAATTATACATATCTAACTATTTTTCTTTTATTATATATCAATATATTACAATAGTAGGAACTTTTCCTACTGTAGCCCCTCAAAAAAAAACAAATAACTTAGAATAGAGAGAGTAATATTTAAGAATAATCAGAGGTAGAGTAGGTTTATTTCGTTGTAAAATCAAATGTTAGAAACAAAAAACCTAAAGATAGTGCAAATTAGACTTTGCTTCATGGGCTGCAGGGTGCTGTAGCATGTTCATGGCTCCGCCCCTAAGAATGATAATATGCTAGCTTCTAATGACATAGTACGATGGTAGATCCATTGGTTGTGATGATGCTCACTCAAGTTCAAAGATTGGGTGTGGTATGTTATGCTTGTCTCTTGTGTTTTGGATGCTCATACGATATGTGTTGGTGTATCTCTATCTCGGTCAAATTTTAGTAAATTTTTTTAAAATGCAATTTGAGTTGAGAGGTCATTGTCCATAAATCATTTTTCTAAAAGCAACAAAAATTTCTTATTATGTGAAATTTTCACTGTATGAAATATTTCTATCTGCTTTTTTATCCTTGTTCGAGTCGTGACATGCATGTTCAACATATTCTAAAGAGATAATTCCTTTCTTGTCTCTGATAAAGTTACGACCATTTTTCGATTGAACTTACTTATCTGAACTGAAATTCACTTTCGATGCCCTATTTGGCCCTTCCGTCGATTCTGTTAGTGAAGGATCCATTCATAGCAACGCCAAAGGTCTGTTGTACCCTCGCCCGGATAATCCTCTCCGACGGCGGATCTACGGCGCTCGGCACGTACGAGGACACACCCAAACGGGCACGAGCCACGGCGTCGCCGCGGGTGAGGGGTCTGCTATGCCGGACGCGCGCTTGGGCGCCGCTTCCCTGGGAGCCACCAGGCGGGACCGCTTCAGCCACCAGCAGTTCATCTCTGTCTTCTCTGTTGACGACACTAGGCAGCTTCGTTTCTTGGTTCGGCAGCTCAACCGGAAGCTAGCTAACAACAATCGACTTGCTAACCTTTGAATGTATCCACTTCTTTTCTAGTGCTTTCGATTTTTGAAGTAGAGCTGAGCCGCACTCCAGAACTTTTGAACAGATTAGCTCTCAACATGACGAAGTGATTAAACTTAAGCTCTCAGCTATGTATGATATGGATATTTTTTACTGTATTGAAAATTTGTTGAAAAATGTCTTATTTTTTATTTCAAGAGTAAAATGGTCATTTCACCTTACACTTAACACTGTTACTAGTCAAAACTAACGGAAGGGCCCGGAAGGGAATCTTTACCTCTTTAATAAACCAGGTGATGTTGTCCGCACTGGTTATTCTGCCCCCTTCTGTCGTACGCCCCTGATGGTTTGTTATCGTGGTTGACTTGGAGTCGAATCGATCGTCCGGATATTCATAGTTTGCTTACAGTCCGTTCCTTAATATCTCATCTGCAGATTCCTAATCCCTCCTCGAATGCAGCTTCCCCATGCTGCCAGCGAAAAAGACGAGCTCCTAGCGCTATGGTGTGTCCGAACTCTTCGCGTGCGCTAGGCTAAGACATCAATGGCATACGATGCAGATCACTAAGCCTCGCCATCGATGTGATACAGTACAAAATGGTGAGTAGGCCAGCGATCAGTACAACGAGATATGCCTAGTAGATGCATATATCGACGAGGCTTCTTCGATTTGCTGGTGATGGTATAGGCGTGATCTTCTAATCTGGACTTGGGGAGAGTTTATTTTGGGGAAAGGGCTCAATTATTAGAGTTTCCGATGGGCAGCTACGACCGAAGCCAGCGGAGTCTGTGCTGTGCCAGGGAGTCGGCCATCAGCTATTGCCTTCGTCGCCCTGGCCATTTGTTTTTTCTTGTCAATTGGTGCGAGGTCTGATGCAATTCTTGCTCCTGTTACGCGTGCAGCTCGAGCTGCCACCACTGACACAGGTAGTCGCACTCTCTATAGACGCAACAACAATCATATTTGGCATCGACAACAATGCCTAAGATGAGTGAACTGTTCCACCATGGCTTCCGGTATTTTAGGCTCCATGATATCTGTTCGATTGGATGTCTGAACACAGTTTGTTTACATTTGACTTTGAGTTTTTTTGTTGAATGTCAAATGTTGATCAAGGTGACATGACGCCTTGGTACAATATGACTGTTGGTACATAGCAACTCACTGCAATATGAACATTTAAGTGTTCACATAAATGACGTCTTGCCTCAACCATGATTTTTTTTTCATTTTGTGTAAGTGGTTGCTACCTGCCGAACTATAGCATGGTTTTCTCTCTCTGCAGAAATTGCTAGATTTTTCTATTTGGTAGCTTATTGTTTGCCTTCTTTAATCACCTTTATTTATATTTATTACTATGATTTGTAATCTCTTGGTACTTCTGTAGAAGCTGAATATTTGTTTGTTCTTGGTTGGACACAAAGCTGTTCTATTATTAAAGGACGGGCTGGTGGATTACAACAAGTCTATTGTATATGATAGGTTACCAGTTCCCTACGATCTCTGAAGTCAAATCCTCGAGAAATATACTTCCCTTGGTCTTCTAAATTACGTTCTAAAACCTAGATAGATCTTAAAAGTAAGTCCCTTTTCCATGTAAATTGCCGCAAGTGGCGAAGTCCTCCTTGACGCTACTCTTCAATCCTTTGCCCTTGGCGTGAGCCAAACGCACGAGAGCACATCCATCATTACTTCAATGAGAAGCCAACGAAATAGACCATGCTGAAATCAAAAATTAGGGTGAGCGTGTCGTAGTCGCTTAGCGAGGGTTTCCTGCACCGGATGTCCATGTCCGATAACAAGGAACTCTGTCAACTTTATCATATTCTTTTAATTGCGGGATGCGGGAACCCCTTGTGCTTTAAAGGCATCTCGTTGTTTAGTGATGGTCGTTGTTCAGGTGAGAACATTCTTTCTAGTTTCTTTCTTTGCATATCTATTTTCTGTGTGTGCCCTGTTTTTTCTGTTCATAGAGTTATATCTATTATTTTATTCTGTGGTATCTTCTCTTTATTTTTCTTTCTATATTTATATATTTTTTTAAGTTCATAGCAATGTACATACACTTTGCTAGTAAAAATTAAATTTTGGTTCAGATAGCAAAGTTCAATCTAAAAAAGACAAGAAAAAAAAGCGATAACTTTAATAGAGCCAAAAGAGTAATTATCTCTATTCTATATTCCTTCGATCTGTTCAATAGTTTGGTGTAGTACATGATCAATGGCAGGCGCAACACTTTCTTTTACGGACGGTGTACGGTAGATATATACTAACGAAAGAAATCCAAATTCCAAATGAAAGTCGTCTGTTCTTTCTTCACGTCACGTGAAAGAAACGTAGAGATCAAAAGACGAAGACCGTGGACCATCCCACGACGGCCTCGTCTCACCGACCGGTGGGGTCCCTGCCATGCGAGACAGGTCGGATTGTGGGACCGTCCGGTTAACCCGGTGCACCCACGACGGCAACGGGTTGAGAGGCCGAACCGCGAAATAAACCAACCGCCGCATCGGCCACCACCACCAACAATCATCCCTACCTCTCTCCTCTCCTATAAAACCGCACGCTGGCGTCGCCCAACTGTTCCGCGAGAAACAAGAAATCGGAAAGAAAAAGCTAATCCTCCAAGAAAAGGTAACCCCGTCCGATCCGGTTCCTCATCAAACCCGTAAAAACTTCCACCTTTTTCATCTGTTTGCCGTCAGTCGATCTTGTTTCCATGATGTCTGTCCTTGGTCGCCCTGTCGGTGTTGTCATGCGTAGATAAATCGATTGGATGGGTGATTGTGTTGTGTTGAGGGCTTCATCCCCGGCGGCGATCGGGGAGTAGGTCTATTGGTTGGCCTTGGATTTGGAGGCGCCTATTTGTATTTTTTAGTGCGGCCACGGATTGAGGATTGGGGGGGGGGGGGGGGGGGGGGGCGGATTTGGTGTTCCCAACTTTCTATGAACTCTTGGCCATATGCCCTTAATGATTAATCTTAAACGTACGATTTATTAGGCGAAATGTTTCTGGTATATACTGGATAGGACCATTTCAATATTTTTCCTGTTTAGTGTACGGAAGCTTAGCGTGGAAGTAGATGGAACTTTTGTAGTCGTGTAGGCAATAATTACCTTGATTCACTTTTATGCAGACATGAGTGCTTTGAATTTTGTGGTCTAGCACAATTGCTCTCTTAAAGTTCCTTGTTCTTTTTTTCTTCCTTTTGAGTGTGCGGCTGGGAGGAATCCTTTTACAATACTTGGCCCATGCATTAAAAAGGAAGTTATGCCAAACTGTTAATTACTTGATTGATTCAAGCAGGTAGATTATTTATACATAGCCGAGACCGGAGACACGTAAACTTGTTAACTATACAGGGTATGTTACCTCTGGCTGAATTTCAAGATGGGGACTATTTTCATGTTTTTCATGTTCAATCCTACTATGAGTTGTTTGATACGTTGAACAAACAGTCTCAAAACAACAACACTTGCCTCATCGGGTGTTGTAGGCTGTGTGTTGGAGTGTATAGATAGTTTGATGTTTGTTATTAGGCAACTTATTTTCAAATTGCTCTTATTCTTCCTTTGTTTAAGGCCCACAATGATGGAATTATGGGTCAATTGGTGGCTTTGTCTTGTTTCTCCAGTGAAAACTCTTTGCTAAGGTGAAGTGCAGATTGTTGTGTTCTAAAAGTGTCCATTACATATCTTCGTTCAATTGCTATACCATTAAAATGCATTTTGGTTGCCTTTGGTAAGTTAATATAGGCAGAGTCCAGAATCAAGCAAAACAAAAATTGACTGCAACCTGATTTGCATGTTGTTGATTCTGCTGACTTTATCACTCACGGTGTACATAATTCTTTCAGGGATTGATTTCTGACAGTATCATCAGTGGTCTTGATCCATTAATTTCGGCTTCTTATAGGTTGGTGCTAACTAAATGTAAAGTTAAATAAAGTTATGTTTGATTCTTTTTGTTATAAATACTTATTTAATAAGGCAACTTTTGTAGCCAACCTACTTTTTTCCCCCTTTGTCAGCAGGGAGCTAATATAATATCTAAGGGAAGATTTTTCCTTTGGTAGCAATATTTACCTTGTGGACAATGTCCTTATGTAATGTTTCATCTCCACAACTTGCTTGGGACTATAAGGCTTTGTTGTTTTTGTTGTCTTTTAGAACAATGGAACAATAGATATTCATGAATCATAGCAAATAATTGCATTTGTTATTTGCAGTCAGACACTTCCTCTGTATAAACTTCTTTGGATTTCAGTTCTTAGAACTTAATTTGTGGATAATTTATACCTGAATAACTTTTGATGACACATACTTCTTAACCATGTTTGTGCCATAATACTCTTTTTTGGGGCCAAATCTCCCTCCTGAATGATCTTAAATATAATGTAAAATAAACCTCTGCTGTGACATAAGTATTAGTCACCGACATATCTCCCTTGTCTTTGTTTCAGTACTTGCTAAGTAAGAGTATTCATTTCTTCTTTCCTGTAATGCAAACAAAGTTTTACTGCTATAAATAACATTTTTTTTCTAAACTGCCTAAATTCTTAACTTGAGGCAATGAGTAGCTGATGATTTCAACAATTCTAACGATTAAGTGAATTCAAAACAGTTGATTTCAAGATGACAAGTAGGAAAAGTAACAGATCTACAGTTACATCACACACTGCGCTGCATATGGAATGGGACAGGATTTCTTGCCCTATTTGTATGGAGCAACCACACAATGCTGTTTTACTTAAATGCAGTTCATACAAGAATGGCTGCAGGTGTTACATTTGTAACACAAGCCATCGACACTCTAATTGCCTTGACCGGTTCAGAAAAATGAATGGTGATAGTAAGGTCCGTGCTTCACACTCAACCTATTCGGTGCTTTCAAACTCCAATATCAGAACTGTCCAACCAAGAGCTCACTATGATATAATTTCCAGACGTTCAGGGAGCCCAGTACGCGGAAGACCTGATGATATCGAAGTATCATATCATTCCAGTGTAAACAGTGGAAACCCAAGTAGCATATATACATCTGAGTCTGAGGTTGCTAACTATCAAGAATCTACCAACTCAGCCTTATCTGTGGGAGAGGAAAGTATCTTAGCAGGGGCATGTCATGATGCTATGCAAAATTCAGCTGAAATGAAGTGCCCTCTATGTAGAGGATCTGTATCTGGTTGGATTCCTGCTGCAGAGGTGAGACAGTATTTAGACAAGAAGTTCAGGACTTGCTCTCATAATTCCTGCAAATTTGTTGGAACTTATGAGCAGCTACGTGAACATGCTAGGACTGCGCACCTACTTACAAAGCCTGCTCATGTAGAACTCTCGAGGAAAAGAACATGGGATCGTCTTGAGCGTGAGCAGGAGTTTGGTGATGTTATGAGTGCAATCAGGTCCCAGATTCCTGGGGCTGTGATAGTTGGTGACTATGTTATTGAGAATAGGGATGCGATGTCACCAGACATAGACTCTGATGATGAAGGTAGTGAAGAGTGGTCTCCAGTTGGAGACCAAGTTGAGTCGACAGATAACAGACTTGGTTCGCCTTGGTCAAATGAAACACTAGGATCTCCTAGCATTTGGCCAGATGAAAGACATGGTTTGTCAAGGCTTGTGCCACAAAACAACAGAGGTTCGCTCAGGCAGTCATTCAGTGATAGGCGCAGTTTCCATTCAGATTGGCTGGGCGTTCGAAGGCCAAGCACACAGAGTCTACTGCATCGAGGCTTCTCAACTCGACACATGGGGCATGGCAGCAGCTATCATGGATATCGCCGCACCTTGTTGGATCGGTCCTATCCTGGTAACCATAATGCTGGTACTAGCAGGAGCCTCAATGATCCTTCTTGGGGGCCAAGTAGGCGGCAGCGGCTGTGACACACACGCAGAAGCCAATATTGATCAATAGCGTTTCAGCTGTAGATTTCATTTGCAGTCGCGCAAACTATCTTTGTAAATACAAGTAGTAATACTCTGTTTTCTATTGTTTAGTTTATTTAGCCTATTTATCGCGTTGAACAATCTATATCTATCTCATGTGCAAAATTATATTCTTCCGGATTATCATATACTGTGCCTTTTCAATTGAGTAAAGGAATGATGCATATTTTTTTGTCTTGCTTGCCAAAAAAAGAAAAACAACTTTGTGCTGTTCTGTGGTGGAAGTCTCTGATAACATGTAAGCTCCTGGACGATTGCAAGTGTTACCCATATATGTTAATTTAGGCTACAAAATCAATTGATTTGTTCTTCTCTTTCACATTCTGAAATTAATTGTGAGATGAGCTGAATTAAGCTGTGTGAACACTGTAAACAGCAGTTTGATTGTTGCCATTGTCAGCTGCAGCTTATAAGCAAAAAAAAAAAAAAAAAAAAAAACCGAACAATAAGGGGGCCCCTTTTGACTTACAGTTCAAGTTGTATCTTTTAACTCACGTTGTGTATAGACGCTGCAAGGTTCTCTAATCTCATTCTCAGGAGCGTCTTCCTATTTCCCTGTCTATGTTAGAATGAAGTTTTCTTGCAGAAACGAGTGCTTTTTATCGACGCTTCATCCGGATACGCACGCTTCATAAATGGAGGCTGTAGGCTACAAGACTAAATTGAATTGTCGTTCTTTTCCGCGTCCTCTAAATTTAACTATGAGAAATGAGATGAGCGAAATTAGTCAGTGTGCACCCTCTAAACATCAATGTTTGACTGTGGACATCGGCAGAAGCAAACATCAAAGGAAACAGGAACCGATCTTCCCTTTGATGTTTGACTCGTAGAGGCAAGTAAATGGTAAATGTTGGAAGGCATTTTATCTTACCCTTAAAAATGAATCATGGTTTGTCAGTTGTCACTGACGCTGCAAGGTTATTCCTTTCTCAGTCAAATTCGGAACCGACGAGTCTGGTGCGCGAAGCACACCTACCTCTTCATTGCTTGAGCTAAATGAGAAGGTGAGGGTGAGGCACACGGTTGGCGATTCTGGCCGGTCGAGAAAGAAAGCAGAAAGACGACCTTAAAGGCTGCCCTGTCGCGTGATAGAGTAGTTGACTGTATTTTGAGCGATTGAGAGATGCCTTGTCAACTTCAAAACCGTCTGGACTGCAAAAGTAGCGGCCCTTGATTCTTGTTACGGAAAGATAAAAGTCCTTTTGTGTGACAGTGGCCGGTAGACACGCTCACTCGATCGGGAGCAGATATTAGCAGTGAATAGTAAAATTTAGAGCTGGTGGTCGACGTTGACTTCCAAAAAGGACAGAGAGGCCAATAATGTGGTGATTTTATAAAGTTTCCTTGTCATTTCTGTTATTTGTTTCTTCCAGTTACTTTTTCTTTCTTCTTCTTCTTGGAGAAGGCTAACCTACATGGTGTACTCGTAAGTTGGAGTCAAAAAATAAAGGAGCATCATGGGATAGCAGAGGTGATGGGGAAGTTTAGCAGAGGTGGTGGGGAAGTTTCAGTGCATGTCATATGCAGCGGCGAAGCCACCCTGGTGCATTGGCACCAGGGTCTAAACTAAATTTCAAGCCTCATTAGTCCCTACTTTAAGCTGTGCAACAGCATATTTTGAAGTTGTGCACCAGGTAATTTGTGATACTAGCTTCGCCACTGGTCATATGTCACAACTGTGAATATATATCCTCACAATGCAAGTCTGATACAATGCTGCTAATCCTGATACACGCGGCTCACAAGTGTCTGATACACGATACAAATAATAGAATCAATTGACATGAACACAGCTAATTATTATTAGATGGACATGCATGAAAGATTTGTGGTCGGTTAGAAGTTGCTGTCTCCTCGTCACGGTGCTGCCGCGGGGCAGAATGTGACCTGGTAGTCGGTGGCGGCGTTGCACGTGAACGTGCTGGTCCCGTCGTCGTAGGCGTAGCTGTACGCCTGCGGGCACTGCGCCTTGAAGAGGCTGGCGTAGCGGGATGGCGCGCACGTGGCGGGCGACCCGAACCGGCCGCGGCAGCAGTACTCGTCCGTCCCGAACGCCAGGCACGCGCTCCGGCACCCCACCACCGCGCCGCCGCTCCTGACCGCCAGCTCGGGCGGGCACGCGCGGTTGATGTCGGCTGGGCACGACGCGGCGCGGCAATCCGAACCCGAGGGCTCGATCGCCACGGGCAGGTTGAACCCGTCCACGTTGCTCACGTCGTAGAAGTCCGTTTTCCCGCCGCCCAGGGTGAACTCCGCGAGGGTGGCCGGCGGGGCGCCGCCCGCGCCGTTGCACGCGACCTGCCGCGTGCCGCAGTCGCCGGACGCGCAGGAGAAGACGCCTGCGCCGGATGTTGTGCAACGGGTGCGGCCCCACACGCGGCCCGACCACGTGGGGGCCACGCCGGGGAAGGGGAGAGAGGCGCCAGGGGGCAGGGCGAAGCCGGCGGTCGGGAACGGCGGGTGGCCCGCGCCGGTCAGCGTCGCCGGCCACACGGTCTCCGGGCAGTTGTTGTGGAACGTGAACTTCACGGCCGTTGCGCCTGCGAGTCGTGTGACAACAACAGTGTGTATCATCAATAAATGATTTAATTATAGCACTTGGACTTATGTCAATGATGCAGTATCTGCAGATATGTCACGTTGACTCGGATCACGATAAATCTATGCAGATCCAGTTTGGTTTCTTCGTCGGATCATCGTGATACGGGCATTGATTGCAAGGAAAAAAAAGATAACAATGTTGTCACTTCCTCTCTTGCTTCTGTTATCGACAAGATCTGGGGTCTTGATGACTGGTGGGCGGTGGCTGGTGCAGTGATGACTGATGAGAGAACCTTTAGGTACCCACTCGCCAAAAAAAAAACATTTAAGCTATCTACAAAATGTGACGTTCCCATTACATTTTTAAATCGAGTGTTCAAGTCAAGATTTATATAGTTTCTAATAATATATATAGAGCATTGGAATTTAAGTTGAAATTGGCTTTTCTCGAAGACAAAGGACTTATATACCGCAGAAATATCTCGAGATTAAATTAGATACAACTGTGCGAGATCAGATGTGGATGCGTGCGTGCACACTTCAGCAACAAATAACGACACCACAAGATTGTCATGGACATGCGTCTGTTCAGCAACAATGAGTGAGAGGGCAAGCGAACAAATTGGACTAATTGACCATTTTCTTAATTCTGGTAACATTTACTTGGTGTGCTACATGATAATTTAATAATCCTTTTATATATGAAAACTAGATATAAATGTCTAGCTTTCATTACAAGGGGTTAGAAATATTACGATATACTATATCCTTATGAATAATCCATTAATTAAATGGTATCTGGTTGGTTGGGACCGAACTCCCATCTCCAACGAATTAAGCATGCTTGAACTTCGAAGAATGCAACAGAGGAGTTGAAAAGAAGTTGAATCAGGCACTGTAAACAATTCAAATGCATAAATCCCAGTTCCCTTATTCTCTTCCGCAGCGGTCAGTACCATCTCAAAAGTAACAGAAGTGAGCAAATACCATCAATCTACTACTAACATATATAATGTGGCTTGCGGCCCCACATGTCATCCTTGGTACAAGTATGCCGCTATATGTGCAACCCATAAGAAAAAAAAAGACGTTATATATGCGGAGCATGTGAGTGGTACATACCATGTGTACCGAGGAGGACGGCAAAGAAGGTGATCAGTAGGGAATTGGGCGCACCTCCGGCCATGGCCATGAATGGTTCCCAGCAGCTGCTCGCGCTCCGCGTTTTGGAGTTGGGGTGCTTGTAATTGTAAAGCGAACAGCACCCGGCCGGCTGGCTATATACGTGTGCTGGCTGCATTGTTGTGGCAGCCAGCCAGATCTAGGTTGATTCGGCGCCGTGCGTTCATTGATCCTTGTAGATACAATGCTTTAACGTACACGCATATATTGTTCAGGCAAAATCAATGCTTGGTATCCACAGCGTACCACGAATATATTGTTCACTATCTTGGCCACAGGAAGGGAGGAAGTGTTGCTGCCGAAGGACTTCCTTTCATGGTAACTTGGTCCCCAAGGGCCTAACCCTGCCTGATTCACAATAAAGGACCATATCATGGGAGTTGGGAGCAAGCATTACTCCAAGGCTAAAAAAAAAAGAAAAAGAAAAAATGAATCAAAGCCAAGTTCTGCTATAGAAAGATATTAATAATCAATTGTCCCAGACCTCCCTATGTTCGAAAAAAGACAACTGTCTGGCTGCACTTCTTGGACCTCTTCAGAACGGTCTTGCCAATGGTACGTGCACCAGCCGAGACTCAGGAGGCTTACATTGTGATGGATCATGGCATCAGCACGCAGAAAATTGTCCCTTTTCTCTATTCAGCAAGTCCATAAATCGAGGAAAGATGCGAGAGCATCTGGAGCAAATTTCTTATTCACCATCCAAACGTATACTTCTCTATTATCCATCATCCAAAATATGCATTTTTCCTATTCGCCATCGATTTTAAATTTTCATCCCCTTTTAATGTTATGTTGAGAAAATATTGTGATTAGACACTTTAAACCTCTCATTTTTAATGTTAACTTTCATCATACCCCTCTACTAACATATTATATGAACACTGATTCCTCATATCACTGTTATGACCTCATTTCTTGATCTGATTGCACATATAATTTTATTACATTGGTTTGATTTGAGGGTTTGAGATCATATTGAGGTATGCAAGTATAGATATTACTTAATGAAAATGCAACAGGTTTGCTATGGTAAAAAATAGCTAAATTAGAGCCTCTAACAACGATTATATCCCAACAATGTGACAGATGGCATAGAAGGGATGAAAAATTTAAAAACGATGGCGAATAAGTGAAGGGCATATTTTGGATGGCAAATAAGGAAAAAATATAAGTTCCAATAGAAAATAAGGACTTTGCTCATCTATCTGAGGTTGATATACATAAACCGATCTTACACTTCACACATCTGAACTTCTTGCGAGGTGAAAATTGTCTAATTCAGAGTCAGAATGGCCGCAAAGAGGCTCCCAAATGCTGTTCGGATGTAAGATCGCTCAAGGAGAAAGAAAACCCATGAGCGCCAACAGTGTCAGCACTAAGATATGATCACTGAAAATTGGGTAATTTCACCTTTGGGATTGCACAGGTTAGGTAGGTGTTTATCAGTATCAAGAAAGCCATCCCATTAATTTTCTGCACCGCAGTGATGGGCATTGCAGTGTAATAGTATAATTTCAAGGGCTCATGGGCTATGCAGTTTTTCCCCTTCTATACATAGAGAATAGAGTAGAAGCACACATGTTGGTATATCCGTATATGTATTAAGCCATGAAATGATTCAATGCAACACAATGAGAAGAATAGAATGACAATGAATCTGCAGGTACTCATCAAAGCTAGTGGTTCATGCACCGAAGGAAATTAGTTGGCAGTTCGAGAGATCAATAAAAAAAATTCTAGTGTGTTTTAGTGATTGATCTATTCCTTCAAATTGGTTTCAGTGATTGGCATTGCAATTTATCACTTTACAGTTTTATAGGTAGTTTGTACTAGATGTGATCACATACTAGTTAACTACAGTGTTTGATAAGGAAATTAGTTGGTGCCAATCACATCGACCAGGATAAAAATTTGATAATATTCCTACGGACCAATTGCAAGTTTGAATTGCTAGCACATATTCCAGTGAACCGATGATTAATTATTTTCTGTTTTGAGCTTCAAAGTTTTGGCCAAGTAGGGATAGATAGTATCTATTCCATCCAAAAGAATAATACACGCCATTCATGTTGTGTATCTATTCCATCCAAAACAATAATACACGCCATTCATGTTGTTCAAGCTCAACTGAATTGCTAAACTGGATATGTTTTTTTACTTAATGGGATTCGATAGTCGATAAGAGGATCAAGAATTGAAGTGTGATACAAATAAATTATTCAAAGATGTCATATGGCCTAGGTCATAATAACTCATTAAACCAACAGATTCTCGAATTGCTAGATGTCGTACACTAATATTCATGTAAAACGCATGAAGTTTCATGTTATTTTCAGGAACATAGATTTTCAATTCACATTTCATTAAATAGGAGGAATTACTATTTTGCCAAGGTAATCACTTAGCTTAGGAAGACTCCTAATAACAAAACAAACTTTTTTCATCTCCGCTGATACCGTCTCATAAGGTCATACCTTCCATGTATTGTATTCAACAACAATAATTCTACGATACATCACAAGGTACTCTGTAATACATGTACAAAGGAACACGAGTAGTAACTGGGAATGGAGAACATCATCTTACTTCTGCATTATTCTTCCACTTTCAGGAGTATCAGGACTTGGCACAAATTGCAGCCGGAGCACTATCCCATACCTCAACGGATATCTTCTCAGCTCTTGCCAGTGCCATCCTGCTGCCTCCAAAGGCCCAGCTCACAATCTTAGTCTTCTCAGTGACACCCTCCTCGCTGCCTTCCACCTTCATGGATGGTCCAGTGCCAACCCAATTCCTCCTCATCACCTTCTTCCCACCGGCTTCTGGTGCCAATTCCACCTGACTCCACACCTCAACATCCGAGCCGCGTGCCACAAACACCCAATTGCAGTAGCACTCAATCATGCAGCCATTCCCCTCCTTCCTTCTAGATGACGCTGCCGCTGTGGCTCTCTGTCCATCTCCAATGCACATCCACGGCTCCGACCCGATGGTGCCACCATTACCAAGCCTCCTCAAGTCAGCCATAAACACCTCGCCCGACGCAGCACCAACCTTGAACAGTGCTGACAGCTTGTCTGAAGCAGCAATATCTGCAAAGCAATCATCCTTCTCCTTGACCTCCCATACAGGCACTGTGGAGCTCGCCCGGACATCCCAGAGGCGTATGTCGCCCACAACTCCGGCCGGACCTGAGTGCGACCCGGCGGCAAGTAAGAGGTTGTGCCCAGCAAGCCATCCGAGCTTGGTTGCTGGAATCGCAGCCTCGATGTCTGCGCCGAACACCTCCTTCCGGCCAATTTCCGCCACGGGAGTCAGAGAATTCAGATCGAATGCCACCACTGCGCTCGAGTTCCGCCGCGTAGACTCGAAGCTGGTGAAGAGCCAGGGCAGCTGCGCCGCGTCTGACATCGCCGTAGCTACCATCGACAGCACGGTGGCGGAGGTCGATCCCGGCCAGGAGAGCGCCTCTGGAGCGGCGCTCGCATCAGAGAACCAGCAGAGGTGGATGCCGGGAAAGTCGCGGGCGCCGGCAAAGGCGAGGTCGGGGGACACCGCGACGAGCGAGTCGACGGCGGGGAGCGGCGTGAGTACGCTGCGGCGGGAGGCGAGCGCGGCGTCGAAGCAGGTGACAACCCCGCCGTGCGCGGCGACGACAGAGGCCGGGTGCAGGGAGGGGCACAAAGCCACGGCGGAGGGCGCGGCGCGGCCGGCGAGGGGGAGGAGCGCGGAGGGGCGCAGTGAGAGGGGGGCGAAGGCGGACGTCGGGGAGAGCGAGGCGAGGAGGGCGGCGTCGAGCGCGAAGTGGCGCGCCTCGGAGAGGAGCGCCGCGGAGGGAGGGGACGGGAGGCTGCCGCGCCGGAGGAAGGAGAGGAGCTGCGCGAAGAGGCGAGGGTCACCGTCGAGGAAGTGCGGGTCGGCAGAGGTGGAGGGGGAGAGGGAGGAGAGGGGCGAGGAGGCGCCCGTGCGGGCCAGCGTGCCGGCTGTGGTTTGGAAGAGCTCGCCGCCGACGTTGATGGTAACGACCGCGGCGGCGGAGGCCATGGTTTGGGTGCGAATGTGTGATTCGGACGGTCTCGGAAGCTCCGTTGACTTCGGCCTCTTTGGGCTTGCGCGCTTGGGTAGAGATGAACATCGCATAACTGGGCTGAGTCGAATTTCAGGCCCAGATTCTCGAAACAAAAAATACGTTACAGGCGTGCCCCGCGAAATTTTGACCCCATTGACCTCAAAAATCTCTTTTTTTAGTCAACTCAGAAAATATTAGGGCTATTTTTTCTCTTATTTTCCAAAAGTTGACTTGAAAATAGATCTAAAAACAGTTTCAACTGATCAACATCAGCATTTGAAGCTAAAACAATGTTGCTTTCCTTTAAAGGAGGATTGGCGAGCCCGATTCTTTTTCTATTTAGAGAGATTTAAATATTGAAAGAGGTTTTTGGGTCAGAATTTTTTTTATTAATCCTCAATTATATAAGATGAGTTTTTGGGCTCCTCTTAGACATGATTAAGGCTCCATCGAGTGAAGAAACAGTTCCAGAGGAAAGGAAGTGTTATTCAAGTGTTTTACCTTTCAAAGAAAGGAGTCATGCAGATACTTACCACATCCACAATGTATTGAAGCCTAAAACATCACATCATAGTCGTGTCATATAGAAGGTGTTAGGTCCTTTGTTTTATCTCACGGTAGTGGGTATCAGCTCCATGTCCAAAAGTGGCTGCTATGAAACAAAAGAAACTCAAATTTCCTACCTTTGATTGGAGCCGATTCATGAGCTCTTGAGATGGAGATGGATGCATCACTTTGAAAGGGGCAAAGAACTGAAAAGATTTTTTTTTTAATTTGCCCTCAGTGCTAATGCCGATTGAATATATCTATTTAGTTCATATAGGTTCTTTTACAACAATTCTTGTATGTTTCTTCATCCTCGATTTAGATCTAACAAGATGTTGCTTGATTACCTAATATCAGTAGATGTTTTTCACTAATAAATGCAAATAATTTAGATATGCACTAACATTAAGTGAAGACACTCTAAAAACATTGATTTGTATCAAAAGAGAGATCTTCAAGTGGTGAGAACTTTGGTAGAATGGATGCTACAACTATATAAAAACTCGACAAGTAGTACATGTTGTGTGTTTCGTGGTAGAATGTCTGAAATTTGAAAGAGCTGCATTGAATGGCATGAACATGTGAGCGTTTTTTCAAGTTCTTGGTTAAAAAATACAAAATTATGCAAATCTTTCAAGTCATTCTATATCTTAAAGATGGTGAAAAGAGTTCTACTAACAATGGGTTGCGGAGAGTGTTGATTACTTGATTAGAATGTAGAACACTATTTTGGCTCTAACCATTAATATCTACATTTCTGTTATGCTCCTGTAACAGTAAGTTCTTAAGTAGGATTTAATTATGTAGTTATAGATAATTTTCAAGTACCTATTGTTAGCCGAGCAAGACTCATGCACGCAACGCGTGCATATCTTGACGTCCATGCCAAGGATATTTCCTGTATACGGAGATCACAGTATCGTATTGGAGATTAGATTCTATGTTTAGGAGATAGACAAGTCGGTTGTTTACATATCTTTTGAGTTGTAACCGATCAGGGATTCTATCCCGATCGTCTCTGTACTATATAAGCCGACATGCTCCTAATCAAATGCTATGTGCATTTTCTACAATCGTCTTCATGGTATCAGTATAGGTTCCGATCTCCTACCAATCTCTCCACTGAAAGTCTCTGGATGTCACCTAGAGGGGGCGGGGGGGGGGGGGGGGGGGGGGGGGGCGGGGAATTAATAGAACTCGCAGTGGAATTAAAATTATCAAAACCGGTTGCTCCGATTTAGCAAACCGGTACCTCTGGTTTTGTCAGAGAGCTCGGGATAAAACAAGTTAATGTGGAAAACCGCCAAGCTCTAAAGACAAGCAAGCTAATAAAATAAACACAGGAACCACCCCTATTAGATTCACAAAGAATCAATCTCAGAAAACAAACTTCCAAACCGGACCAACCGGTTTGGTAAACCGGATACACCGGTTTTCTTGGTACAGAAAGTAATTAAACAAGCAACACACTAACCAGAGGGGATACACTAGTAGAAACTACACCAGAGAGTAGCCAAGACACACATAAACTAGATTCACCAAGAATCTACACAAATGGGCACTGACCAAAACCGGTCCTACCGGTTTGGGAAACCGGACCCACCGGTTTCCTCGGGACAGAGAGAATAAAACAGGAAATATAGTGTCCCACTTAGTTCTAGCAAACTTGCAGAACCTAATAGAGCATGCAATATCTAGAGCAAGTAATTACTGAGAAGACTAGCACAACTACACATGCAACCTATGAATCACAACAAAAGAAGCAAGAACTTAAGAGAGCAAACCAAATAAAGCACACGGTGATTTGTTTGCCGAAGTTCGGATTCAGCCCCGTGAACCCTACGTCTTCGTTGAGGAAGCTTGAGTTGCTCACAAGGCACACTCCAAGCCGGGTCTCTTTTAACCGCTTTCCCAGATCCACTACCTTTGCTTCTTCCCTTGCGGAGGCGAAGGGAACCTTCACAAACTTTCTCAAGGCTCACCACAAGCTTGGGAGCTCTAGGGCGATGCCTAGCCGACTAGGAGATTTCACCTCCAAAAGTAACAAATGCTTCACAAATTAGCACCACAATGCTCAAATGCTCAAGTGTGGGATTCTCTCTTTTGTGCTCTCAATCTCAATCTCTCTCAACCCAATCTTTAGGATTTCTCACAAATCACTCAAACCTCACAAAGAGGTGTTGGGGAGAGCCCTACAAGACTTTGGATGTATTTTCTTCGTGCACACAATCAGCAACATCCAAAGGAGGGGGGGGGGGGGAGAAAGTATTTATACTTGTCCCCCCAAAACTAGCCGTTATATTGAACCAGTCAAAACCGGTTCCTTCGGTTTCCCAAATCGGTACCTCCGGTTTTCCTGAACTAGCTGTTAGAGATTTGGATCCAAACCGGTCCCTCCGGTTTGGTAAACCGGTTACACCGGTTTTCCCTGTCACTATGAGAGTTAGTGTGAGTGTAGGCCTTGTGTTTCTCTCTTCTCACTTGGGTTTTTTCTTTGAGCATTGATACATTAAATACAAACCATGTAGCATCCCTCTTGATAGAGCGGCATGCCTAAACTCAAGATTAAATAAAAAGACAAATCCTCAACTTGAGCTTGCATGATTAAGAATTTTGCCACTTCTTCTCTTTTAGCTTCATGAGGGCTACCACATATGCTTTTGCTGAGCGTCATCACCTAGCTTATGTGACTTGGGAACTCTTCATTAATAAGATTCATTTTTGCCTTTTGGTTCACAAGTCACATTAAGTCTTCATATTCTAACAAAGATTAATACTTGGAGATGTATGGTCACTCATAGCTTGACCGGTCCATCGTGATTGCGCTCCACCTGCCCTTCACCATGGCTTGGGTCCCTTAGCGCCAAGACTCCATCTTGCCCTTCTCCCGTGCATGGTTCGTCGCGGCCAAGTCATGCCAATCCTTCACCATCTTGCTATCTTGAGTCACACATAACTTTGCATCATTGTTATGCCTTTATTTGAACTTCTTCTTTGAAATATTGATTTGATCAAGTTGCTTCTAAGATTAAATACCATAAAGAAATAGCACTTGATCACTTCTTTTTCTTGACAAACACCAATTTGTTGAGACCATCTCATATCAATGGTTTTCATGTCCCATATTCATTTCAAACCTTGGCTTGTCGTAATATTGCTTATATGGACCTATTTATTTGACACTTCTCCTTTTCATCACATAGGCCCATTTTCCATACACAATTGTATACTATCAAAGATGATCATTTGTATTTATGTAACATATATTCTTTATGTACAAGCTGCTCATATACTCATAAAGAGGATTAGTTCTTTAATCACGTTGTCATACAACCACCAAAACCCATTAAGGACATAGATGTACTTTCATCCACCTCTCTGCCTGTTCGTGTCACCGCCATGACTCTCTCCGTCGATGAAAAATCTTAGGCTATCGCTGATGCCGCTGCTGCCACCGCCGCCAAAGATGAGGCCAAAGCTGCTCTCTGGTCCCAAGCTATTTCTATCTCGAGCATCAAACTGCTCGTCTTCGAGACTCTCGATCTCCAAACCTCCAACTATGCTATCTGGCGTAGCATGTTTGAAGTTGCCCTCCAGAAGTATGCACTCGACGCTCACATCGCTGCACCTGCCGCCTCTTCTTCCTCTACGATGACGCCGAGTCCACAGTGGCTCCGACTTGATGCCCTGGTTTGCTCCTGGCTCTACTCCGCCATCACCCGGCCCTCTTCCAGATGGTCCGTGACGACACGGCCACCGCCTACACTATCTGGTCGCGCATTGAAGATCACTACCGCGACAATTCGGAGACAAGAGCCATCTACCTCGAGCAAGAGTTCTATAGCCTTACTCAAGGCTCGATGACGGTGACTGACTACTGCTGCAAGATGAAGTCACTTGCCGATGAGTTGATGTTAGTGGGCGTTCCCATCCTGGACAAGAGCCTTGTGTTGAATACACTCAGAGGCGTTGCTCCACTCCTTGCGCACATGCGCACCTTGATCACCTTGCAACGTCCCATGTTGGACTTCAACAAGACTCAATCGACGCTACGCCTTGAGGAGATGTCTCTCAATCGGCCTTCGACAGGCGACCAGGCTCCACCCTCGACATTCGTGGCCACCTCCAACAACACCGCCAAGCCACCAGCCGGTGCTTCTTCCTCCACAATGTCCCATGGTGGACAAGGGCGTGGCGCACCTCCCAACTTCAACTCCAACTGGTCCAACTCTAGTGGCAACTCCAACTACAATTGCCGGCGCAACGGCACCGACCGCGGCAATGGAGCCGGTGGCTACTCGGGGAACTGGCCTTTGCTCCAAAATCCCTAGGCTGGATCCATTCAGATGTGGCCTGGCCAAGGTCCACGTCACAGGATCCTCGGCCCACGACCCCTGACGGCCTATGTCGCTTTTACACCAGGCCTCTCCAACACGTGGGCTCCTAGTCCCGCCTCTAGCCCACTCCAGGGCGCTGGTGGTCCGGGTGCCTTCTGAGCTGGGCCACCTCCTCAGGCTTCGGGTCCCCTCTAGACTAGACCTCCTCAGCAGACCGTGCTCCTGATGCCTTCCTGGGACCTGAACCAACTCGTGCAGACCTTCAACAACATGAGCCTCACGCCCCCGCCATCGGCTGAGTGGTACATGGACTCTGGCGCATTCAATCACATGACTCCAGATCATGGTAACCTGCCCTTTCACACTCCTTCCAGCTGCTCCCTATTATGCTATTGTTGGTAATGGTTCCTGTATTCCTATTACCCATACTGGCGTAGCATCCCTTCCTTTTTCTCAACATTGTTTTTACCTCAACAATGTCCTTGTCACTCCTAGCATAATCAAGAACCTTCTCTCTGTTCGTCGTTTTACCACAGATAATCTTGTTTCAGTTCAGTTTGACCCTTTTGGCTTATCTGTGAAAGACATCAATTCTAGGAACGTGATCGTCAGGTGCAATAGCAATAGTGATCTCTACCCTCTCTATTGGTCGCCGCCCACCCCCAGCGCACTCATCACCGCTGCTTCGTCGCCCACCTTGTGGCACATCATCTTGGTCATTTAGGTCGCCAAGCTTTATCACATCTTGCTAGTGCTTCTCATATTTCCTGTAATAAATTAGCATCAGACCCTTTATGTCATGCTTGCCAGTTAGGTCATCATGTACGCCTTCCGTTTTACACTTCATCCACTCGAACTAGCAAGGTTTTTGAATTAATTCATTGTGATTTATGGACATCTTCCATTATAAGTGTGTCTGGTTACAAGTATTATTTAGTCATCCTCGATGATTTCATGCACTGTTCATGGACCTTCCCCCTTTGCCTTAAGTCTGATGTATATGACACTATGCACCACTTTTTTGCCTACGTGCACACATAGTTTTCCACAACAGTTCAGGGAGTCCAATGTGACAATGGTGGGGAATTTGATAACAACTCCATGCACTTGCATCTCCTCTCCCATGGCATTGTCCTTCGCATGTCATGTCCCCACACATCTCAATAGAATGGCAAAGCTGAACGCATTATACGGACCATAAATGACATTCTCAGTTCCCTTCTCTTTCAAGCCAGCATGCCTCCCTCCTATTGGGTAGAAGCCTTGCACACAACCACATACCTTCTAAATCTTCAACCCACCAAAACTCTACAGTTCGGTATTCCCTACCAAGCTCTTTTTGGCAAGCAGCCTAACTACTCCCACCTTCGTGTCTTCGGTTGTCGTTGCTATCCCAATTTATCCTCCATCACACCACGCTCCATAGCTTGCGTTTTTCTTGGATATCCAACAAACCATAAGGGTTACACGTGTCTTGATCTTTCTACTCACTGTATCATCACCTCTCGTCATGTTACCTTCGATGAGGATTCTTTTCCTTTTGCCAACCAACCAAACCCTCCCTCTGCTGCTGACTTTGAGTTCCTCACAGTCGCCGCACAGTATGCTCCCGCACCTTCGCCTATTGCTCGACCTCTGGCTGCCCTACCAGATTTTGTAGGTACACAGGCCACGCAATACCCTGCGCTGGCGCCTGTGCACGATCAGCAGGCCGCGCCTTCCCCAGCGCTGGCGCCTACGATCACCCAGCAGGCTGCCCCCTCCCCAGCGCTGGCGCCTGCGATCACCCAGCAGGCCGTGCCTTCCCCGGTACTGGCGCCTGCAATCACCCAACAGACTGTGCTTTCACCTGCGCTGGTGCCTGCGGTCACCCAGCAGGATACGCTCGACCCCGTGCTAGTGCCTGCGTCACCACGGGCCGCCTCTACGACCGCAACTGTTTCTGCTCCACAGGCTGCGCCACAACCTGTGTTGCCACCTGTTCCTCCAACAGCGGTGCCGATTGACCCCGTTTTGAATGATCATGTCATGACAACGCGGGGCAAGCGAGGATTCTGGCAACCATAGGAGAAGCTGAACCTGCATGTTGTCGTGTCGTCGCCAATTCCGCGCATGTATCGTTCTGCTTTGAACGATCCAAATTGGCGTGCTGCAATGCGAGTATGATGCTCTAATGCCTAACAACACATGGGATCTTGTCCCTCGACCCCCTGGAGTTAATGTTGTTTCAGGAAAATGGATTTATCGGCACAAGATTAAATCGGATGGATCCTTGGACCGGTATAAAGCTCGGTGGGTACTCCATGGTAAAGTTTTACTCAGCGTCCCGGAGTTGACTTCGGCGAGACTTTCAGTCCTGTTGTCAAGCCGGCCACCGTCTGCACCGTCCTCACCATCGCCATGGCTAATGATTGGCCGGTGCATCAGCTTGATGTCAACAATGCGTTCCTCAATGGCAAGCTCACTGAGATAGTCTACTGTGAGCAGCCCTCCGGCTTCGTCAACACCAAGCGCATTTCACACGTCTGCCGGTTGAACCGCTCTCTCTATGGTCTACGGTAGGCACCACATGCTTGGTTCAGTCGCATCACGTCGTTCATGGCATCCCTGGGGTTCACAGCTTCCAAGGCAGACCCATCACTATTCATCTATCATCGTGGCGCTGACATGGTGTATTTGCTCTTATACGTCGATGATATTGTGCTCACGGCGTCCTCTACGGCTCTCCTTTGGCATGTGATAACCTCACTTAATCGTGAGTTCTCTTTGAAGGACCTTGGTAATCTGCATTTTTTCGTTGGTGTCTTAGTGCAACGCATAGCTTCAGGTTTTTTTCCTTCATCAGCGGCAGTACATTGAAGACATTCTTGACCGTGACGGCATGACCAATTGCAAGCCTTCGAGTACTACAGTCGACACCAATTCCAAGCTTCCATCAGTAGCTGGTGCTCCCGTGGCTGATCCTACCGATTATAGAAGCATAGCTGGTGCTCTCCAGTATCTGACGTTTACTCGCCCCGATATTGCATGCGTAGTTTAACAGGCTTGTCTTCATATGCATGATCCGAGAGAGCCTCATGCTAACCTTCTCAAACTTATTCTCCGCTATTTGAAGGGCACATTAAGTCATGGTCTGCAGCTTCACAAGACATCCCCTACCACACTCATAGCCTACACTAATGCAGACTGGACTGGCTGTCCGGATACACAAAAATCTACCTCTGGCTATGGGACTTTTCTTGGTGACAACTTGATTTCTTGGTCCTCCAAGTGTCAACTTACGGTTTCTCGCTCCAGTGCCGAAGCAGAATATCGGACGGTTGCTAACGCTGTTGCGGAATCTTGCTGGTTGCACCAATTATTGATGGAACTTCAGCGCCCTCTTCAACATGCCACTGTTGTTTTCTGTGATAACATTAGTGCTGTCTATCTTTCAACTAATCCTGTCCAGCATCAACGGACAAAGCACGTTGAAATAGACTTGCATTTTATGCGGGAGCGAGTTGCTCTGGTTGAGGTTCGTGTTCTTCACGTCCCCAAATCGTCTCAGTATGCCGATATCTTCACCAAAGGCCACCCCACGATGATTTTCAAGGAATTTTGCTCCAGTTTGAACGTCCGGTCAGCTCTCGTTCCAACTGAGGGGGAGAGGGGGTGTTAGCCGAGCAAGACTCATGCACGCAATGCATGCATATCTTGACGTCCACGCCAAGGATATTTTCTGTATATGGAGATCACAGTATCGTATTGGAGATTAGATTCTATGTTTAGGAGATAGACTAGTCGGTTGTTTACATATCTTTTGAGTTGTAACCGATCAGGGATTCTATCCCGATCGTCTCTGTACTATATAAGCCGACAGGCTCCTGATCAAATGCTAAGTGCGTTTTCTACAATCGCCTTCACCTATATCATGCCTTAAGTGATAGCATGGGTGAAATGAGTAAATCATACAGCTTATATACAACTGATAGGTATGAATGAAAAAGCTAAATGGGTATGACATTGTTCAACATCACTGTTTCTTATTTTTTTAAACAAACAGTACTGAATAAGCATTTGAATGTTAAAAGTTCAAAGTGATCTTAAGATTGATAATTGATAAGTGACAGTTGTAAACCGCATGCCAATGCCAAACACGCCCTAAAAATCACTGGCTGCTAACACAACAATAGAATGCTGATTTCAGCATCGACCTCTGGTTTGATTAGCTAAGAGCATCTCCAGCACAAGCCCCCATCTGGACCCCCATCACAAAATTTGCATGCCAAGTAAAAAAGTTTCCTCCAGCAGAGTCCCTATTTGAACATGCAAAATGCATGGGCTTCCAAATTGCCCCCGCCTAGCCCCAAGTTGAAGCCTCCATTTTTGCCCACAAAAACTGTTCAACATGGGGCCCACTTTTTCCCCCTTTTTTTCATTCTCCTTCTCCTTCCCGATCCTGATCGGAATCTCCTCCACCCGACGGCCGCCACCGCCGGTCGCCCCGCCCCACTCACCGGTCGCCGCCTACCCCTCCTCTCTTCTCCCCCGTGCGGCCGCACCCTCCTCCTCCTCTCTTCTCCCCCGCGCGGACATGCCCTCCCCCTCTTCTCTTCTCCCCGCCCCTCGCGCCGCCCGCTAGTTGCCGCTTCGCCCGCAGACCGCTGCACCCCGCTCGCAAACCGCCGCGTCGCGCCCTACCCACCGGCTGTCGCGTCCTGCCCGCCTACTTCCGTGTCGCGCTGCACCGACCGTCGCCAGGCCAAGCAGTGTCGCGCCCCGACCGTCCACGTCACGCCAACCGTTGCCCGGTCATGCAGTGCTGCGCCCCGGCTCCACCACGCCGCGGCGCAGGATGGAACCGGCAGCGAGTCAGGGCCGGGCAATAACATGGATGATTGAGGCGGTGCGATGGGCTCGGAGGAGCGAGTTTCAGCCGAAGCACGGTGGACAGGCGCTGAAGCGCGGTCGGGCTACGCTCGTGGGCGCTGGACCTCGGGGCGGTCGGGGTGAACTGAGGAGGAAGATGAAAATCGATTTAGTGACTGACATACGAGGTCCACTCGTCAGGGGGGGAGGGGGGGGATGGGCACTGTGCTGGAAATTCCACTGGAGTTGGAGGTCTTTTTTCGAGGTTGACATTTTTCAGACCGGCCTGCAAATGAGATTTGCGGACTAATTTTTGCCGGCCGGATTGGAGATGCTCTAAGCGGGGGCTCAAGCTCGTAAAGAGCACGGGGCATGCAGTCAGTGGCATTGCTCGTCTGGGCTGTTCACCGATGAAACCGTCAAACCGGCAAGAAACCGGCTAGTTGATTTTAGCATATGAATCACTGTTCATTTGTACTAGTCACTGTTCATTGCTAGGTGTGCTCAGCGCAGCCGGTTTCTTCGTTGGTTTAACCGAACCACCATTGAACTGGCGGATGTCCACGTATAATCGCTGAGATAAAGGACGAACTAAAATATATGGTGCATGGCAGGGGCGAAATGCCTCTCGGCAGTGATTGTTAATTCAAATAGTGAGTAGTTGCGTAATGTTTTTCAGGCTACCCAGCTCATGCTTCTCGGAATTGGGATAGCCTTTCGTTGTAAGCTAGGACTCTATTTTCTTCTTATCAATGAAATACCGAACAATGTTAGGTCCTTTTTTAAAAACAAATGTTCTAGGTCTTGCTCACAAAAGAAACAATGTTTCAAGTCTTTAGAAATTGCCCAATCACCAAGCAACACAAAAAGAAGGGCCAACCACTTAGCTCGCATTGGGCCCAATAGTAGACAAAGATATACACAGAAGGCAGCCCATCGCGAGTGGCAAAGAAGGCACGACATGGCCATCCACCGATAGAACACATCCCGAAAAAACACATGTCAGACACAACTAATAACGGCCGCCAAAATTTTGAGGGAACTGAGGTATTCCATCAATTGTTATACTATTGTAATTCTTATTCTGAGCCTTTTGAAATAGCGAAACTGGAGTGAGAACAATTCCAATGCCAATTTTCAAGGCCCAATTGATAGAATCAAACATGCACTAAGTAACTAGATTTTGCAACACAGTACTGTACAACGCAGTACGACAACTGCAAACAAACAGCCTAAGTTAACATAACGTCGTGGTCGTGCCAACAATTCAAGAAGTTCTCAAGCTGAATTCTATACGAGAGAAATATAGACAGACCACAATTGTGCGAAGGGGCAAATAATGTTGGCATACGCTGAAACTGATGCTATGTTTTGCTGCGGTGAGAATAGATGTTCTCTTCCTATGCCGACTCTACAATGTAATATGGTCTGACTCAACAAACCTGAGAAATTGTTGGCTTGGATGGTATCCTCATTCTGACAACGAACTTGTTGGTCCTGCCTTGTGGTCAGTTGTTTTCTCCACCCACAGGGCCTGTAGTCATCTCTCCTCCATCTCACGCCAAGGAGGTGGAACCCACGAGAGGAAGATTATTTTTTCAGCCTTCGCATGGTTACTCTGGAACAAAAGAATAAAAACCCACATGAGAGGAAAAAAAGGTACTTTTTTCACTACCTCCAGCTGATTTGCTCAAGATCAATACAAATGCTGCTTTTCTGGAGATGCAGTCATGACTGGGGCAGGACGATTGGAGGCCGTGCATGATCCTCTGTGTGCAGAGGCAGAACCCTCTTTAGCTGCTCTCTATGGCGAATAAACTCAATGCAATTAGACACTGATTGCAGCTTGTTGGTGAAGGGATTACAAACAAATAAGCTAGACATGGATGGAGCCGGCGGGTTCTCTTTTAAGGAAAGCAAAAAAAAATGGCGACGCCTGAGAGATTCGAACTCTCGCGGGGAAACCCCATGTACTTAGCAGGCACACGCCTTAACCACTCGGCCAAAACGTCATTCATGTACAGTTTGCAATATTTAACATACCTATATACTTCATATATATATGACATCACTCCAATTCCGAAATCACGAAATGTCCGGGAAACAGGAGAACATATATTGCAGAATACTTGATGCGCATGTTCTCCTGTGTTTCCGTCTCATTTCGTACAATTGCTCAAAAAACTTTTTCTGACATAAAAAAGTGTGTCTTGGCAGGCGTGCACGGCCAAAATAAACACGATCGAGTAGCAAATGCAACGGTACTTGTTCCAGATTGGTGACAAATTAACCATTACTTCATATAGCAATAATTTGAGAGATACAGAAGCAGGAATAAAGTCATTTCCTTTTCTAAAAAATAGAAATAATTTCAGAGCAACAACCACAAATCCTGGAGCTCGCGGCTGCTGTGCCGGTGAGGCAGCACTCCAGAATTGAGCTCGTCCATTATGTTACACCTTGGCATAAACAATGAAGGTTTCTTAAAAAAAAAATAAAAAAAAAATGAAAGTGCGGGACAACAAATGGATCGTTTGAAATTTCTACCAACGAATCAAGGTTACAACAATTGAAGCAAAAGAAAAGAAGAATACAAGAAGAATCTCAACCGTCGCCGACCGTGACCATGAGTACGCTAGCGCTGGCACTCCGAGGCGCTCTGGCCACGCGGCGGCAGGGCCGCTCTGCCTGTGCCTCCGGCGCGAACCACCGGTGCCGGAGCGCGGCCGCCGCGGTGAGCCTGTCGTCGGGGCGAAACGCCAGCTCCTCCCGCGCGGGCCGCGACAGCTGTGGCGTGACGCCCCGGAACGTCGGCAGCTCGTCGAACGCGAGCAGCCCTCGATCGCCGAGGTCGTTCCCAAGGTTCGACACCTCGATCCGCATGTCTTCCTCCGTCTGCGCGTCGGAAAACAGGTACGACGGCATCCCCGCTGGATTGGTAGGGGCAGCCATCCCGAGGTCGCAGATCTTGACGCGGGCGGGGTCCAAGAGGAGGATGTTCTCCGGCTTGATGTCGCGGTGCACGATCCCGGCGTCGTGCGCCGCGGAGGACGTGCCGCATCACCGCGTGGGCCTCGGGCTCCGCCAAGCGCTGGCCTGGGCCCAGGACGCGGCGAAGGGGGGCCCGAACATGAGCCGCACACGATTCTTACTCTTGCCGGCGGCGTCCGGCGCCGGGCGCTTGCACGTCGCGATTGCCATAAGCAGGATGAAGGGGTCAGGGACTCAGGGTTGTGATCGAACTTTGCACTGCTTGGTCGTGGCGAGTTCGATGGAGAGGAGAACGGAAGGCGCGGCCGCAATGAGCTTTATAGGCAGCAGCTGCTCTCTCTGAGTGAGGAGTTGTGCAAGGCTCTGCAGCGCCTGTCTGTATGCGGCGTTTCTGATGTGGCGGTTACGTTACCAAGTCGGTGAGCAAGTCCGATGAAAGGTCGGTCGGTCTTCGCGTCCCAGAATCGGAAAGCAGCCGGTCGCGTGTTGCGTACCGTTTCGCTGGAATCGCCGGTACCCCCATCGACTAACAGCCTGATTGATTGGTTACCTGGCCAGTCCAGCCTGACTCGCATTAGGCATCCAGTCAGGTTCTATAGGTGCAACATACTCATGTTTGGTTGATGTATCTAGACAGTCAGACCAGCTGGAGCTGGTGATTGGTTTGCTGGTTACATTCAACAATTCAAATATGAGATGTAATATAGGTGTGTTCACCATTTGCATATAAGGGTAAAGTTACCAACAGCAAATAGTCCAATAGAACAGCTAAGGAAAACATGTATATATTTTGCAAAGTCTTAGCACAAAGCATCTGAAGTAAGATAGAAATACAAGATGTGTTTACTGATCAAGCATAAAACATCATCCAAAGTAAGATACAAATAGCAACAGTCTTGACATAAATTAATATATCATTATATAAATAGATAAGTTTTTTCATGACTACAGAATGCATGTAAAGTCTGTTTTTTGGACTTGAAGCCTTGAAAGCACGTACCTTGAAAGCCACTGACCTTGAAGCCACTGACTTGTGCCTAGAAATATGTAACAGATCAAAAAATTGTCATTGACAATGGACATATGCTCAGAAACATGTAACAAATCAAAAAATTATCATTGACAATGGACATATGCTCAGATACAAGTAACAGATCAAGAAAATATCATTGGTTATGGACATATGCTCAGAAACATGTAACAGATCAAAAAATTATCAGTGGCCATGGACATATGCTCAGAAACATGTAACAGATCAAAAAATTATCAGTGACCATGGACATATGCTCACATATAAGTAACAGATCAAGAAAATATCATTGGCTATGGACATATGCTCAGGTACAAGTAACATCATTGGATAAGGACATCACCTCAGCATATGTAAAAAATAAGTAAGCATATCAATGCCATTTAGGACATGAAATCAGAATAGAGACAAGGCATCAAATAGCAGAATGGTTAATCCATCAAATAGTCCGATGAACATAATATAACAAAGTAGAGTTTAGGGAACATATATTTTGTTCCAAAGTAGAATGTGTACTACTAGCAACTAAGAGCTATGGTCAGCCATAGTATAAGGTGTTAGCTGCACAAAAGAACCTATTAGAAGCCACCAGAACCATAAAATAAGCCACCAGAACAACCAATGCGCCACCAGAACCACAAAAGGAGCCACCAGAATCACCAAAAGGAGCCACCAGAACCACAAAAGCAGCTAACAACAGGCTGACTGCAGCAAAAGAGTGGATCAACCAGGCCATAAGCATGAGCAAGCTCACACGTAGTAGGCCAGGAAAGTTCTCAGCCACAACACACGGTGAGAATCGGTCATGTTCACAAATGCATTACCATGAGCCATATTATCAAGCAGGTGTGAATATACCACAATCGAAGCTTCCGCTGTGAACCCAGGCATGAACATGACAACACCATAGAGGTCAGGATGGGAAGGCTCAACCTTGGTCTCACGGATAGGATTAGCAACATCTCTAATGGCAGCAGTCATGCCACCCATCACATTCAAGTCCTCATCATTGATGCACCTTTTCCTCTTGCTGCCCACCCTAGATCCACTACCACCAGCAACATCCTGCTAGATGGCTCTCCATTCATCACCTTGACATCTTTAGGCTTCAAAGAGCTTTCAGCAAAGTCAGAGGGTGAACCTAATGGCTCACTGGAACCCACGGCAAACTTGCCTGTGGCAAGACCATTAGCAAATATGACTTGCATCTGCTGGTAGTTCTCTATGGGTTTATCAAGCAAGTCAGCATCCTTAGGGTGTGCCTAGTATAAAAATTTGAAGCCATGTGAATGATATGCAACTACTACTTAAATAGGAAAAAATGCATGATATGGTTGTGAATGATAAAATGCATGGGTGCACTACCTTCACATGGCCCTTATAATGCTCCTCCTCTAAGGAATCATAAAGTTGTCTTCATTCCATAAAGCACCACTAAGTTCTCTCAGCTTTGTCACCCTGATCCACCTCTGCCTCCACTTGCGGAGATGGTTGTAAACTTGGGTTCCAGTGACCTCGGTTCCACTAAACTCATGAAGATCCTTTGCAACTTGGTTCAAGTGCACCTCCTTGAACCCTTTATCAGTTCTAACCCTAGTGGCAATCAGTTGGCAGAAGCGACGAAGCACAAAAGAGGACATGGCATTGGTCCACCTCATGGACTGTCTACCCTGTTGTCCAGCGGTAGCTACAGCTGGAGAACCATCAGGCACTACAATAGGTTGTGCACCAGTTTGGACAGCAGGATCAACAACAACCAAGTCCAACATAGCATGTTCAGCAGCCATGTCCTAATGCCCCAAGTATATTAGAATTAATTAAGCAGAATGTCCAAAGCCTCAAAGTATAATGCAATAGAACTATCATCATAGCATAATATCCAAAGTCTCAAAGTATAATGCAATAGAACTATCATCATAGCATAATGTCCAAAGCCTCAAAGTATAATGCAATAGAACTATCATCATAGCATAATGTCCAAAGCCTCAAATTTAAATAAAACAGAATAACATCATTGCATATTGCCCACAGCCTCAAATTTAAACAAAACAGGAAATCATCATTGCTTATTGCCCATAGCCTAAAAAAAATATAACAGAATATAATAATTGGTTATTGCCCTCAACCTCAAAAAAACATAACAGAATATCATCATTGCATATTGCCCACAACCTCAAAAAACATAACAGAATATCATCATTGCATAATAGAAATAGCATGTCCAGATACAAAGAGCAACAACTCTAGAAGGTACAAAGTACATCAGATACAAAGAGCAACAACTCTAGATGTGAGAGTGACCCCTATTTGCCCACATCTGATTAGCCATATCATCTCTTACTGAAGCCCAAGCATGGTTTTCAGCAATGTCAACCCCATTGGTAGAGGAAGCACTGCTGTTGGGCTCCCAAGTAGACTCTAGTGGAATAACCTCATCTATACCATGGTCAAGTATCCAATTGTGTAAAATGCAGCATGCAAGCACTAACTTTACTTGTGTCTTGAATGGATGAAAAGGCTTGTTGTTGATAATACGAAAACAATTTTTCAAAGATGCAAAAGCTCTCTCAACAGTTACTCTCAAACTCCCTTAGGCTGGTTGGATAGTTTCTACCACCATATTCATTAAGATGGTATCTAGTGCCCCTATATGGAGGAAGGAATCCAGAGCGACATGCATATCCAGTATCTACTAGGTAGAATTTCCCTAAAACAAGTTGCATATCTAGTATCTACTAGGTAGAATTTCCCTAAAACAAGTATACATGTGTATTAGTCCTACTGTTGTGTTGTTGCAAATTTAATATAGGTGATCAATTAGTTTAATTACCTTCTGGTACTACTAATCCATCTTGCCTTTCTAGTGCATTAGCAAGAATGGTGGCATCATGTGCTGACCCCTCCCAACCAGCTAAGACATAAGTAAATTTGAGATCAAAGTCCACAGTAGCTAGCACATTTTGAGTTGGGATATGCTTTCTCCCCCTAAATGCAGCTTGCATCCTTGCTGGCACTCTAGCATTGATATGTGTGCCATCTATTGCACCAACACAATCCTACATGAATGCAATTTTCATTTCAGTCATGCAATGCTATGAAGATTAGTTAGTTATTACAGATTATGACTTGATTACCTTAAAGTATGGATATCATTTGTGACTGTTTCTGATCTTAAGTGGTGTGTCACTAGATGGAGGCTTAATCATCTCATCTCTAAGTTCTCCAATGGCATAAAGAACCTCCTTAAAATATCAGCTCACTGTCTCAATTGAACGCCTCCAGGTTTGGTGTATGACTCTAAAACGTTGGTTGTGACCAACAACATGCAAAAACATGGCAACTTGCTCCTCTACACTGCTCTGTATGCTGCCTCTAAGCAAGTTCGTTTCCCTAGCAAGTTGCAAAGATGGAAAAAAGGTACCCTTCTCATTCTAAGCATGTTAACACACTCAACATCATTACAACTATAAATTTTATACAAGTTCTTTTGCCTTTCCTCATCCATTACACTCATTGGGGCATAAGTGATCCTAGGCCGTGATTGTTCAGCATACATAGCACACAACCTACTAAACATAAATGCATACATAGTAGTGATCAGAGCAGCTGCCTAAATGATAAGCATGTTTCTTTTGTCTTTCGGGGACATCTATGCAAATGACAAGTACAAATAATAAACCCATTAGGAACATGCTTATATGCTCAGATTTCAACATGCAAATAACAAACCAGGCATCATAGACATGGACTCTCTACCCTGCCATCCAACGGTAGCTGTAGCTGGAGCACCATTAGGCACTGCAATAGGCTGTGCACCAGCTTGGACAGCAGGGTAATAGTAAAAAAAAGCTCTTAATTTAATCTCAACACATCATAGGCATATGGGCAAATAAGCTCAGATTAACTAATCAGGTTTAAAAACATCACATGCTTGGCCACAAAAACATCATAGGCACATGGGCAAAATAGCTCAAAATTATATCAACTTAAAATACATCACACAAATAGGTACATATCCAAAACATCATAGGCATATGGACAAATATGCTCACATTAACTTAAAAACATCACAAGATTCATTTATGCAAGCATATCAGTCGACAACATCATAGGCATATGGGCAAAATATGCTTAGAATGAAATCTCAACTTCAAATACATCACACATATAGGTAAATAATCCAAGACATCATAGACATGGGCACATATGCTCAGATTTAACCATAAAGGCACATATATTCATTCCAGTAAGAAGCAAGACAGAGATGGGGAATTAGGGGGATAGGTCAAATGCGTATTAGCTTCAACCAAGCAAACCAGCATGGGATGAACCAAGCAAGGAAATCAGCACAGGACAAACCAAGCAAGCAAACCTCAACAGATCCAGTCGGGGCCTGCACACATCACATGACAACAAGGCACAGATTCGCCGAGATCTCACCGCTGTGAAACAAAGAAAAAAAAGGGAGAGTGAAAGTTGACTAGAGGGGGGCTGAATAGGCAACTTGTAATTTTATCCCTAAAATTCACTTAACAAACAGATTAAATTCAACACGGAACTTCTGTCCCTCATGGAACTTCTGTCAAGGACAGAACTTCCTTCAGCGACAGAACTTCCTTCATGAACATAACTTCCATCAAGGACAGAACTTCTGTGGTAAACTATGAATCTCAAGTCGAAATGCGGAATTTAAAAGTTTACCCACAAATCTATTTGAATAGAAATGAAGCTAGAAGCTTGATGTATCAAATCAGTGCAGGGGTTAGCTTACAACACAGTGTAGAAGTAGATCGAGCAAAAACTAACAAATGAAGCAAGAACAACAAGAAGAAGAACACGAACAAGGACAAGAGAGACACGGGATTTGTTTACCAGAGTTCAGACCCCTCATAAAGAGGTTCCTACGTCTCTGTTGAGCTCACTAAGAGCCGAGTCTCTCTTAACCCTAATTCTCACCAACCGAACACTAAGATCAAGCTTGGCTTTTCTATTCTTGATTCTTTCCTTGCGAAGGCGAATCACGACCTTCACAAACTTCCCAAGGCTCACCACAATACTTAGGAGCTCACCGGGCAACACCTAGCCGGTCTAGGGGATTGAATCCCCAAGAGTAACAAGTGAAGAATGAGACTTGGTTGCAAGGGATGTGCTCAAGATTGGCTTGATGCTCTCTAGCTTGGATGGAAGAATCGCTCTCTCAAATGAGCTTGAATCACTAGAGGAATGAAGGAGTGAAGAGTTTGAAGCTAGCTAAAATGAGTGTGTTTTGCAAAGGCACCAGCAGCCTCTCTCACTGGGTGGGAGAGGGGTATTTATAGTGGTGGTCCAACAAGAGCCGTTGGAGTGGAAATGCTCTGAGAAGGACGGAACTTCCGTGGAGACCGTCGAACTCATGGAGCCACTGTCCAGAACAAGAGTTCCCCGGATGGAACTTTCGTCAGGGACGGAACTTCCGTCATGTCAGGCCGCCACTGGTCTAGAAACAATGTTCCTAGGACGGAACTTCCGTCAGGGATGGATCTTCTGTCAAGTTAGGGAGCCACTGGTCCAGAAACTGTGTTCCCATCACAGAACTTCCTTCGCCGACGGAACTTCCGTCAGGCACAGAAAAGTTGGCTGATTTTTGGACTTGGCTATTGGTAGTTTTTATTTGGATTTCTTCCAAGAGAATTTTTGGTTGCTTGAGCACATATTCCTTGCATGTAAGATCATTTTCACCCCCCTTGATAGTTTGGCATTTCTAGACTCAAAAATAAATAAACGCTCTCATTCTAAGCTCCTTTTGAGTCCTTTTTCTCTTCTTCTTCTATTGAGGGGTCAAACATCTTACTACATTGGTACTACAAACTTTGATATCCTGTACACATACTTCATAAGAACATTAGTACATTTTAATCATTTGTAAACATTCATCAAAACCCACTAGGGGATCCTAGATGCATTTTCAATCTCCCCCTTTTGGGTGATTGATGACAAATGATTAAAAAAGGGTAAGAAGGAATCAAAGAGATTAGAAAAAATATAGTGGAGCTCCCCCTAAAGATATGCATGATTCACAAAAGACATGTGAGAGAGCTCCCCCTATATTTTATAACAAGTGGGTGCCTAAAGAAGTGAACAAGTGAGCATTTAGTGTGAATAACCACATTAAATAGAAGACAAAGCACAAGAGTTAAGCACACATCAACTATGAGTTCACAAATAATAAAACAAGCACCAATCCACAAAGGTTTTCAACTATCCTATTACAATAGGATTTCACAAATAAGTCTTACAAACCACAAATACAAATAGTTCCAAGTTCCAGCACGAATAGGTAGAAAGATAAATAAGGATCCCTCTCCTTCTTCTCCCATTTGTCCCCCCCTCCCTTTGGCATCAAAACACCAAAAAGGATAATACAAGGAGGAAAAAGATCACTCAGCCTCAGATCCACCCTCACCATCGCTAGCCTCAGCTTCGAGAACATCGGAATCACTCTCATCAGCAACAAAGTGAGGAGTGGAGGATGGTCTAGCTTCAACATTATCCCAATCATAAGTTGCGAAAGGGTCCTGGAAGACTGGCGGCTTACCATTGGGCTCACACTCAGATCCATCCGGAGACACGTCACGACCTTGAGCCCTTTGCTCAGTCTTGATCCATCTAGTCAGCTTCTTGAGCCGCCTTTTGTTTTCCCAATTTTCTCTTGCATTAAAGCAAGTAATCTGGAAAAAAGACTTTAAGGCAGCAAGAATAGGAGATGAAGATTGTGACCGTCGTGGTGCATGAGTTGAAGAGGAGGGACCTGCTACGCTAGTGGAAGGTCTAGCTGCTCCAGAGGTACTTTTAGGTGCTTTCTTGACTCTGATTTGAAGAGGGAAATGCTTCCACTCCTTGTCAAAGGTCAGATTTGTCTCTGTCTCAATCATCTTCATGATCATGGGAGCAAATGGTAGAGTCCTTCTAGTATCCATGGATGATAACTATATCTCATTCATGATCCAATCCATGACACAAAAAGGCCTCGCATCGGGAGCAAAGCGAGCTAGGATGTTTTTGGACTTCTTGGCAATGTTGGTTGCATATCCATCCTTTGGTGCAATAGTGGCCCTCAAAATGTGGTTGAGGTAGAAGTAGTATGGATGCAGTCCGTCAGTCCATCCAAATTCAGAATCTTCATCACTGTACATGTATGTAACGTCCTCATCCTTGAGCTCAACCTCATCAACAATAGTGTCATGATGCCTATCTCCCTTTGGCAGTAGAACATAACTGTAGAACTTCTTGGGAGTGATGTTGTATTGGACTCCTTGAGTCATCCACCAAATTTTTCCTTGTTTGTCGGGCTCAAGATAAAAGGTTGCATAAAACTGACATATAACATCCTCGTTCCAGTTGTAGTTGAAGCCCATGAGGTCATAGACTCCACGCTGCTTGCAAACGGCAATCACATCCTTGAACACTCTATCATCCTTGTCTTCCATATATTTCCAGTCAACCCATTGATGCTGATGGAGGCAATGTTGTTTCTTGCTCATATCAATGAAGAAGGAGTTGTAATAGTCTTGTTGAAACCAAGACATGAATCTATCATTAGTGGCTTCCTTCTCTCCAATGTCCATAGGATGGGTCATTCACCCGTCTTGCAATTTCTTGGCATTCTTCTTGTAGTCAATGGTCCTGTGACTTCCGATGTACAGAGGTATGTGCACCTTCAAGTCACTGATATGCTGCAAGTCATCACTTGAGTCATCATCTTGAGATGCCTCATCAACAATAGCCTTGCCTTTGTCTTTTGCTCTGTGGTCAGGGAGGGGAGCACCTTGCTGCACATTTACTGTTTGAGGTGCAAATCCTCTTCTCTTGGCAACTGTCCCTCTCTTCCTTTTTGGAGGTAGAGTAGCTTCTTCTTCACTTGGGGAATGAGAGAAAATCTCCTCATCACTTTCATCATCACTGCTAGAGGCATTCTCAACCCTCTTGATCCTTGCGATGTTGGGAAGTTCCGATGAATGGAGGAACACCTCCTAGCAATCTCCACAAGAGCCCTTGGAAAGCCCCCAAATCGCCCTTGAATCACCCTTAGGGTTTGAGAGAAGAGGAGAGAGAAGAGTAAAAAGGTGAGTGTGATTTTGAAGGGGTAAGTTTCAGGCTGAAGAGGGTTAAAAACTAACCAGCGATAGAAGTTCTGTGCGTGTCGAAGCTACTGAACAGAGAGGGATGAAAAGAGAACGGAAGTTCCATTAGAGGAAATTTGTTTAGGATCCAGTGCACCATAGAATGCATGGATGAATCACAAAAGTTCCATTATGGATGAAAGTTCCGTGTGGATTTTGAACAGAATGAGTTGGAATTAGAGAGGATTGTTTTCTCTTGCGAATGGCCAGCAATCAACCAAGGGGAACAACATTCACAAGATTAAACAAATGATCATAGATTAAAAAACAAATATTTTCTCAACCAAAAGCAATCAATAATTTTTCAAGCATTTTGTTTTGAAACACTAGCAAGGAGCAATCATCACAGATAATGTACAAGGCTCTACTCCACATTGGATGAATCAAGAATGTTTAGCTCACTTCTCAACTCACAAAACCTCTTTTCATCTAGGGGCTTGGTAAAAATATCTGCTAGTTGTTTATCAATTCTAACATAGCTAATCTCAATGTCCCCCTTTATTGAATGATCTCTCAAGAAGTGGTGCCGGATATCTATAAGCTTCGTCCGATTATGATTAATGGGGTTATATGCAATCATGATGGCACTCTCATTGTCACATAGGAAGTGGAACTTTGGTCATAGTGTAACCAAAGTCCTTTAGAGTTTGTCGCATCCAAAGTAGTTGAGCACAACAACTTCCGGCTGCGACATACTCTGCTTCGGCCGTGGATAGGGCAATGGAATTTTGTTTCTTGGACGACCATGACACAAGGGACCTACCTAAGAATTGGCAAGTCTCAGAGGTACTCTTCCTATCTACCTTACATCCAGCGTAGTCGACATCGGAATAACCGACTAACTTGAACTTGGAGTCCTTTGGATACCGCAATCCTAGGTTTGGTGTGTGAACTAAATATCTCAAGATTCTTTTAATAGCTACTAAGTGACTTTCCTTCGGAGCCGCTTGGAACCTTGCACACATGCACACACTAAGCATGATATCGGGCCTAGATGCACAAAGATAAAGCAAAGAGCCAATCATGGATCGATATACCTTTTGATCCACGGGCTTACCATTTACATCTAGTCCGAGGTGTCCATTTGTCTTCATGGGAGTTTTGTTGGGCTTTGCATTCTCCATGTCAAACTTCTTGAGTATGTCTTGAGTGTACTTGGTTTGACTTATGAATGTTCCTTCTTCAAGTTGCTTGACTTGAAAACCTAGAAAGAACTTCAACTCTCCCATCATTGACATCTCAAATTTTCTAGTCATAATCTTGGCAAACTCATCACAAAAAGATTGATTAGTAGAACCAAATATAATGTCATTGACATATATTTGGCAAAAAATAAATCATTATCAACTTTTCTTGTGAAGAGAGTAGGGTCGGCCTTGCCAATTGTGAAGCCTTTCTTGATCAAATATCCCTTGAGGTGTTCATACCAAGCTCTAGGAGCTTGCTTGAGGCCGTAGAGAGCTTTGTGAAGCTTGTAGACATGGTTTGGCTTCTTTGGGTCTTCAAACCCCGGAGATTGTTCTACATACACCTCCTCTGAATAGGGCCATTAAGAAATTCACTTTTCACGTCCATTTGAAAAAGCTTAAAGCCATGGTGAGTAGCATAGGCAAGTAAAATACGAATTGACTCAAGCCTAGCTACGGGTGCATAAGTTTCACCAAAGTCAAAACCTTCAACTTGTGAGTAGCCTTTTGCAACAAGTCTTGCTTTGTTCCTCACCACCACACCGTACTCATCTTGCTTGTTGCGGAACATCCATTTTGTACCAACAACATTTTGCTTGGGTCTTTCCACCAATGACCACACCTTGTTTCTTTCAAAGTTATTCAACTCTTCTTGCATGGCCATCATCCAATCCGAGTCTTGAAGTGCTTGTTCCACCCTAAGAGGTTCTATAGAGGAAACAAACGAGTAATGATGACAAAAAGTAGCCATTCTAGATCGAGTAGTTACCCCTCTTTGAATATCACCAAGAATATTGTCAACGGGATGATCCTTTTGAATGCTTTGTCAGATTCGTGGGTGTGTGGGCCTAGATGCATCTTCTTCTTCTTGATGGTTGATATCTTGAGTGTCTCCTTCACTATCATCTTGAACTTGATCTTGGTCATCACCTTCAACATGATCGTCACCATGAGCTTGGCGATTTCCTTGATCTTGCTCATCTTGTGGATCTTGTGAAGGGGATTTATCTTGGTTTGAAAAAGAGGGTTCATCTTGAGTTGACTTTGGGTCTTGTGGTTTTATTTCATCAATAGCCAAATTCCTTATTGCATCACAAGGAGCCTCATCACCTACATCACTTTGATTAACTTGCTCTACTTAAGATCCATTAGATTCATCAAATTGCACATACCACGTTATTTCAACAACTCCAGTGTCTTTGTTAAAGACATGATATGCATAAATATTAGTTCCATAACCAAGGAGGAAAACTTCATGAGTCTTGGGAGCAAATTTAGAAGATTTGGGTTTCTTGTTAAGAATAAAACACTTGCTCCCAAAGACACAAAAATATGAAACATTGGGAAGGTTACTGGTGAGAAGCTCATAAGGCATTTTCTTCAAAATCTTGTGAAGATATAGTCTATTTGTCGCATGGCATGTGGTGTTGATGGCTTTGGCCCAAAAAGTATCGGGTGTCTTGTATTCATCAAGCATTGTTCTTGCCATTTCTATGAGTGTGCGGTTCTTCCTTTCGGCTACTCCATTTTGTTGTGGAGTGTATGGAGCGGAGAATTCATGCTTGATGTCTTCGTCATCAAGATATTCTTCAACTTGAGTGTTCTTGAATTCGGTTCCATTATCACTCCTTATCTTCTTGATCTTCACTTCATACTCATTTTGTGCTCTCCTCAAAACCTCTTTAAAATTCCTTGTGTTTCACTTTTGTCCTTTAAAAAGAATACCCAAGTGAAACAATAATAATCATCAACAATTACAAGGCCGTATTTGTTACCGCCAATGCTTAAGTAGGTGACCGGTCCGAATAGGTCCATGTGTAACATCTCCAATGGTCTTGTCGTTGTCATCATGGTCTTGGAGGGATGTGATGCTCCAACTTGCTTTCCGTCTTGACATGCGCTACATATTTTATCCTTGTCAAAAGCAACATCTTTTAGTCCGACAACGTGGCCACCTTTTAGGAGTTTGGAAAGGTTCCTCATCCCAACATGAGCTATCCGGTGATGCCATAGCCAACCCAAGGTGGTTTTAGCGACCAAGAAAGCATTTAGGTTAGGTCCCTCCTTGTTGGTAAAATCAACGAGGTAGATCTTGTCCTCTAAATACCCTTTGAAAGCTATTGAAGAATCCTTCTTCCTAAGAACGGTCATGCCATCACCGTCAAAGAGACAACTATAGCCTATCTCACAAAGTTGTGAAACGGACATCAAGTTGTATCCTAGACCAATCACAAGATAAGCATTACCAATTGAAAGGACATGGATAATGGCAATCTGACCACGACCAATTACCTTTCCCTTGTTGTCATTTCCAAATGATATGCCTCCACTTGGTAGATTGTCATGATCAAGTGTGGAGAACATTGATCTCTCTCCGGTCATATCATTTGAGCACCCACTATCAAGTACCCATGTTGCGCCACCGGAGGAGTATTCTTACAAAGAAAATCAAGCATGTGTTTTAGGCATCCAAGTTGGTTTGGGTCCCTTAACACTAGATACAAGTACTTTGGGCACCCACACACAAGGCTTCCACCTTGCGTCATGTGGCCGAACAAACTTTGCAACCACTCTACCATAAGCATTACGGGTTGGCACATAAGAGACATCAAAATCATAAAAGGATACGATAGAGGTCTTGTTGTTATTGTTGACTTGGGAAGCATTCTTTGGCTTGATTGTCTTCTCTTGTGCTACTTGCTTTTCCTTGCCTTCGGGTACAAAGTTGGGTCTCTTGTTGTAGCCCTTCTTAGGTGCATTCTTGTTGTACCCTAATCCTTTCTTGTCATGAGAGGCTCTTGGCTCACCAACAATCTTTCTTGTGGGTTCTATTTGAGCCTTCTTCTCAAGTTCCTTGACTTGGTTGGATAACTTTTCAATAATTGCATCTTGCTTGGCAATCATCTCAACATTAATGTTGTGGCACCTTCCACAACCTTTGCTTGTTGAAGCTTGGGAAGATTCCAATCTCTTCAACAAAGACTGTGAGCTCAACTTGAGATCCTCATTTGATTTCACAAGAGCTTTGTTCTCCTCTATCAATGAGCTACACCTATCTTGAAGCTTCTTGTTGGTTGAGGTGCATGAATCACTTGACTCTTTGACCTTGCCAAGATCATTAGTCAAGCTCTTGTTCTTTTCCCTTTCTTGCTCAAGTTGCTTTATGAGCTCAAGGTTCTTCTCTTTTTCTTCAATGAGTAGCTCCTCTTGCCTTTGGAGGATTCTTTCTTGATCCTCAATCTCCTCATTAAGCTTACCTAGCATTTTCATCATTTCTTGCATAGAGGGGACCAAGTCCTCCTCTTCATCACTACAATAAGAGGGATTGAAATCGGAACAAGGAGATACCTTGCTTTCCTTGGCCATGAGGTGCTGGGGAGCCCATCCTCATCATTGGTTAAGTTGTTGAAGAGTGATTTCTTGGCTGGAGGTAGACCAATGGCAATATTGGCAACTCCACCCTTATCATCTTCTTCATCATCATCGGAGATGTATTCTTGGCCAATGTGAGCTTGTCCCTTGTTGTATGGCTTCTTGTTGGGCTTGTTCTTGTTATTGTACTTCTCGCTGTTCTTGCCTTTGCTATTTAGCTTTAGACAATCGGCAATCATGTGTCCTTGCTCATGACACTCATAACATCTTCTATTTGTTCTTCTAGCTTTTGCCTTGTCAAAGCTTTTCCTGGTGAAGCCATTCTTGATCATGGATTTGCCAAATTTCTTGAAAAATAAGGCAAACTCTTCATTGTCTTCATCATCATCATCATTCTCATCATCTTCATCATTTGCCTTGAGTGATATGTCCTTCTTGCTTGTGCTCTCATCACCAATGAGCACATTTACTCTCTTGCCCTCGTCATCACGACTCTTGTGAGCATTGATTCTTCCTATCACTTTATCGGTTGTGAAGCTCTCAAACCCATACTTCTCCTCAATGATGGTGCATAGTGTTGGGTTCCACATCCTAAGAGCCATGAGGAGCTTGTAGTTGACTTTTTCATTCTTGATGCTATCTCTATAAGCTCTTCTCTCGTTGACAATATCCATGAGCCTATCAAGAGTTTGTTGAGGCTCTTCTCCTTTGTTCATGACGAAGAAGTTGAAATGGTTCTTGAGAACTTGAAGTCTTGACTTCTTCACAACATCAACTCATTCATGAGCACATACAAGCTTTTTCCATATTTTTTGAGCATTCTCAATTCTGGCTACTCTTGAATATTCCTTGGGATTCAAGGAAGAGAGAATGGCCGACACCGCTTGAGCATTGCAGTGTATGTTGAGTTGATCCACGGTTGTAGGGTTACCCTTATACTCTAAGGTATATCCTTTCTCCATAATTTCCCAAATTGGTGGACCAATTGACATGAGGTACATCTTCATGTGGTGCTTGTATCAACTGAATTCATTGCCCTCAAAGTAAGGCAATCTTCCACTTCCACTACCATGTATATTTGCTACATCGGCATAGTTGAAAGGCATGGTCATGTGCAAATCACTTCCCTTGCTTGCCGAAGCAAGATCTTGAGGCTTGTCGCCTTCCCTCGACTTCGACATTCTTTATCGTTCAAGCTTTTAAGCCTTGTAGAAGGTTCTGGCTCTGATACCAATTAAAAGTTGGCTAGAGAGAGGGTGGGGGGGGGGGGTGAATAGGCAACTTGTAATTTTATCCCTGAAACTCACTTAACAAACAGATTAAATTCAACACGGAACATCTATCAAGGACAGAACTTCCTTCATGGACAGAACTTCTGTCAAGGACAGAACTTCTATGGCAAACTGTGAATCTCAAGTTGCAATGCAGAATTTAAAGGTTTACTCAAAAATCTACTTGAATAGAAATGAAGATAGAAGCTTGATGTATCAAATCACTGCATGGGCTTACAACATAGTGTAGAAGTAGATCAAGCCAAAAATAACAAATGAAGCAAGAACAACAAGAACAAGAACACGAACATGGACAAGAGGGATATGGGATTTGTTGACCAGAGTTCGGACCCCTCACAAAGAGGTTCCTACGTCTCCGTTGAGGAGCTCACTAAGAGTCGGGTCTCTCTTAACCCTAATCCTCACCAACCGATCACTAAGATTGAGCTTGGCTTTTCTCTCCTTGATTCTTTCCTTGCGGAGGAGAATCACAACCTTCACAAACTTCCCAAGGCTCACCACAATGCTTGGGAGCTCACCGGGCAACACCTAGCCGGTCTAGGGGATTGAATCCCCAAGAGTAACAAGTGAAGAATGAGACTTGGTTGCAAGGGATGTGCTCAAGATTGGCTTGATGCTCTCTAGCTTGGATGGAAGAATCACTCTCTCAAATGAGCTTAAATCACTAGAGGAATGAAGGAGTGAAGAGTTTGGAGCTAGCTAAAATGAGTGTGTTTCGCAAAGGCACCAGCAACCTTTCTCACGGGTTGGGAGAGGGGTATTTATAGTGGTGGTCCAAAAAGAGCCATTGGAGTGGAAAAGCTCTAAGAAGGACAGAACTTCCGTGGAGAACGGAACTTCTATCGAACACGGGGAGCCACTGTCCAGAACAAGAGTTCCCATGACGGAACTTCCGTCGGGGACAGAACTTCCATCATGTCAGGACGCCACTGGTCAAGAAACAATGTTCCCAGGATGGAACTTCCGTAAGGGACGGAACTTCCGTCAAGTTAGGGAGCCACTGGTCCAAAAACTATGTTCCCAGGACAGAACTTCCGTCAGGGACAGAACTTCCGTCAGGGATAGAACTTCCGTCAAGTTAGAGGGCCACCGGTCCAGAAACTATGTTCCCATCACAGAACTTCCTTCGCCGACGGAACTTCCGTCAGGCTCAGAAAAGTTGGCTGATTTTTGGACTTGGCTATTGGCAGTTTTTGATGGGATTTCTTCCAAGAGAATTTTTGGTTGCTTGAGCACATATTCCTTGCATGTAAGATCATTTTCATCCCCCTTGATAGTTCGGCATTTATAGACTTAAAAATAAATCAACACTCTCATTCTAAGCTCCTTTTGAGTCCTTTTTCTCTTCTTCTTTTGTTGAGGGGTCAAACATCTTACTACATTGGTATTAGAAACTTTGATATCCTGTACACATACTTCATAAGAACATTAGTACATTTTAATCATTTGTTAAAATTCACCAAAAGCCACTAGGGGATCCTAGATGCATTTTCAGAGAGGACTTGTTAGAACACGGATTGCATCTGGTCAAGATAGGGGAATAGTGGAGAAGAGAGGGCAGAAGCTCGACGTCACCTGTCGCTGAGGGACAGAAGTGGCGACTGGACGAGCAAGGAGGAGCGGTGATGCAGATTTATTCACCGGCGGATGGCATGAAAGGGGGCGGAAACCATAGCTTTTCCCGTGTCCTCCTCGCGCACAGCAAGAAGAAGGTTCACGAATGGCGGTCGATGGCGCAAAATGGAGGCGGTGACCCTACTCTTCCCGCGCGCCTCCCGCGCTTCCCGCCTGCATCCGCCTCGGCTCCCGCTTGCACGCCATGAGCGCATGCTCGCACCGCCAGAGCCTGGCTCCGGGGAAACGAGGAAAATATCCGCACCCCGGCAGCCAGGCTCTGGGCTCCCTTTTGCATCACGCGGGCTAGGCCCAGCACACCCTTCAGCCAACTAAACATGGGTAACCAATCAGGCCCTAAAAGACCGTAACAGTATTGGTTTTTTTCTCACTAAAAACCAGTTAGTAAACCAAAAAATCGATCAAAAACTGTTTTTGCTACAATACACAGGGTCGATTTTTATAATAAACTGGACCTCCGGTGAAACCGGACCGGGCCGGTTTCATCAAAAACCGCCTGGTTTTCAAGGGTTTTTTGAACATGACACTGTATTTTTAGACTTTGTTTTGCTGCTTGGGACTATGGTGTCTGTTAAAAGCAAAAATATCAGGTATGTATGATGCATATGTGCACAACTTACCTGTATGTGCATGCGCCAAATACCTTCTGAGCACTAGATATTTCTCCTTGTTATAAAATGGAGTACATAGAGCTAAAAGTCTGGTTATTAGGAATGTAGAACAATCTATGACTTGTGTATTTCCAAACTAAACTATTTGATACTGTTAGTGTATATGTTAGCCGACATATTTGGCCCATCTAGAGGCCCATGTATCTTGTATATATGCCCACCCTTCTAGGGTTTGGAATAATACATTGACTATTTTCTCCAACATGGTATAGAGCTTGGGTTTCTCTCTCTCCTCTCCCTCCTCCAACCCTCTAGCCGCCACCCACCGGCCGCCGCTGGGATGGCGGACCGCCGACGGTGGCCTAGATCTGGCCACCACCATGGACCCGGCTGCCGCTACCACTATGGGCCCGACCGCCACCGCGAGCGCCGCCACCATGGGTCCGGCCGCCGACAAGGGCAAGCAGGTGGCCCCCGGGACCGACGCCGCCCTAGCCGCCGCCGCCCACCAAGTCACCCAGATCGATGCCACCGCGGCTGTGGAGTGTGTCCGCGCGGCTGCACGCGCTTGGCAGTGCGGGCTTGCCGCAACGGATGCCCTCTATCGCCAGGCTGTGAAGGTTCAGCACTACCTCGACGCTACCGCCGCCCACCAGCCCGTCGCCGACGTCACCAACACCGCCATGATGCGATCGATCCGCTGGTCCAGCTGCTCCACCTCTAGGCCATTGGAGTCCAGAACATCCAGACCCTGGTCTCCGTCGTCCTCGACCCCGGGTCCTCCTATGGGCACTGGCGTGACTAGGTCCTCCTCGCCCTCCGCCGCTACGCCCTCGACGACCACGTCCTCGCCGACACACCTGCTACGGTGTGGGACGCGCTCTGGCTGCTCCTCGACAACGTCGTCATGTCCTGGGTTTTTGGGATCCTCTCCCTAGATCTCCAGAACATCGTCAGGTCCCCCGGCAGCACCACGCGCGCGACCTGGCTGGCTCTCAAGGCCTAGGTCCTTGGCAACACCGAGGCCCGTGCGCTCCACCTCGACGCCACGTTCCACACCTTCCAGCAGGGCGAACTCTTTGTTGGTGAGTACTGCAGGAGGATGAAGGGCATGGCGGATGCCCTTCACGACCTAAGCTGCCCAGTGAGTGACCGAATCCTGGTCCTCAATGTCCTATGGGATCTCAGCAGCAACTTCGACCTCCTACGGACATGAATCCCTCGACAGTGACCCTTCCCCTCCTTCCTGTAGGTTTCGGATGACCTCGTCCTGGATGAGATCACCCGTGGACTCGTGCCGGGACCGCCTCCCGCTGCGCTCGCTACTAGACCACCGACCTCCACTGCCCCTCCGGCCACCTCCCTCCTCGGTGCTACTACACCGGTGCCCACCGAGAGGGGGGGGGGGGGGGTGGAGGCGACAGCTATGGCGGTGGCTCTGGGGGGGTGTCAGGGGGGTCCTCCTGCTCCGTCTGCTACGACCTCGACTCCTGCCCCTGGTGGTGCACCCTGGCCATCCTTCAACAACCCATGGTCAGAGCGCATCTTCATGTGACCCTTCCAGGCTCGGGGGGGGGGGGGGGGGGGGGGCGGGTTCTCAGCAACTGCTCGTGGCCATGTTCACTGGCCCTGCTCCCCTGGGTCTAGGGACTGGACTGCACATGCTCCACTCAGTCAGCCGCCGACCTGGGCGGATGGGTGGACTCCGCCTGTGCACCCCAGCCAGCAACCGACCTGGCCCGGGGGATGGGACCAGGCGGCTTTGGCTCAATCCTTCAGCACCCTAGGACTGACTCCGCCGGTCAGCACGGAGTGGGTCGACGACTCGGGCGCCTCGTTCCACACCACACCGGATGCTGGTATTTTATCCTCTGTCCACCCTCCTCCTCCCTCGTGCCCTTCCTCCATCATGGTTGGTGATGGCACTAGTCTTCCAGTCATCTCTGTGGGGTCTGCTCTGGGTTCTTTTCGCCTTTCGAATGTTCTTGTTGCTCCGCAGATGTTTCATAACCTTCTTTCCATTCGCCAATTTACTGCTGATAATTCCTGCACTATTGAATTTGACTCTTCTAGTCTTACTGTGAAGGATTCGGCTTCCCGGCGTCCTATCCTCTGATGTGACAGCACGGGGCCCCTTTACACCCTTCGCCTTCCTGCTTCCGCTTCTTCGTCGTCGCCTCCCTCATCGGCTTTTGCAACCACACCGTCATCCACGACTTGGCACCACCGGCTTGGGCACCCCGGTCGCGACGTTTTGGCCCATCTCAGTCGTAGTGCAGATCTTCATTATACTACGGCTCCTGATGAGCATCTTTGTCATGCATGTCAGTTAGGTTGTCATGTTAGACTTCCCTTTTCTTCTTCTTCTTCTTCGCATGTGAGTCATGTCTTTGATCTTATTCACTGTGATCTGTGGACTTCTCCTGTCATCAGTATGTCTGGCTATAAGTATTACTTGGTGATTGTGGATGATTTCTCTCATTACTCCTTTTCCGATATGTGCCAAGTCTGACACATTCCCTACCCTCCTCCACTTATTTGCCTGGGTTTCCACTCAGTTCGGGCTCACCGTCAAGGCCGTCCAGTGTGACAACGGCCATGAGTTTGACAATCATGCCTCCCGTGACTTCTTCCTCTCTCGTGGTGTTCACCTGCACATGTCGTGCCCATATACCTCGCCTCAGAACGGCAAGGCTGAGCGAATGATTCGCACCACGAACGATGTTGTGCGCACCCTTCTCCTCCAGGCCTCCCTCCCTGCCCGCTTCTGGGCCCAGGGCCTTCATACAACCACCTACCTCCTCAACTGCCTTCCCTCCATTGCCTCCCCTGCTCCCACTCCTCACCACACCCTTTTTTGCACCCCACCTCGGTATGATCACCTTTGGGTCTTTCGGTGCGCCTGGTACCCTAACACCTTCGCCACTGCTCCCCACAAGTTGGTGCCTCGATTGACTCGGTGTGTTTTCCTTGGCTACTCCCCCGAACACAAGGGGCACCTTTGCTTCGATCTTACCTCCCGCCGTGTCCTCATCTCCTGGCATGTCGTGTTTGACGACTCGGACTTCACGTACTCCACCTCCACTACTCTCTCACCTGATCCTGACCTTGAGTCCATTTTTCTGACTGACCCGGTGGTCCAGCCCCCCGCTTCTATTTACCCCTTTCCAGCAGGTTCCCCGGCAATCTCAGCTATGCCACGCGCGGCACCAGAGTCTTCTACCGCAACACGCGTGGCCCTAGAGCCTTCTACCGCGCCACGCGCGGCCCCAGAGTCTTCTACCGTGCCACACGCATCACCGGATCCTTCGCCTGCACCACGCCCGGCCCTGAAGCCTTCGCCTGTGCCACGCACGGTAGCGGAGCCTGCGCCTGCGCCACGCGCGGCCTCGTCGCCACTTCCTGCACCGCGGGAGCCTCCGGGTTTCACTACCCGCTTCGCTGAGCCGGTGCAGGTCTACAGGCGTCGTGGGCGTCGGTACCGGAGCCGGTGGTATCTTCGCCATCACCGCCTCCGCCTCAGCCGGCCGTCTGCTCTTAGGCTCGATCTCGGCTTGACCAGGAGGTGTACCACCCGTCTGTCGTCAATCAGGATCCTGGGCACACTCATCCCATGGTGACACGGAGGGCGGCGGGCGTCCTCTCTGTTGTTGAGGCGGAGCCGGGTGTCTCACCCGTGCCCTCCTCTGTCCGCGATACCATGGCGGATCCTCACTGGCGTCGGGCTATGGAAGAGGAGTACTTGGCTCTTCTCGCCAACCAGACATGGGACCTCATGCTGCGTCCGTCTGGTTGCAATGTGGTCACCGGCAAGTGGATCTGGACGCATAAGCGTCGGGCTGACGGCACTCTAGAGCGCTACAAGGCTCGGTGGGTTCGTCGGGGCTTCACCCAGCGGTCTGGAGTGGACTATGATGAGACTTTCAATCCGGTGGTGAAGTGGGCCACAGTGCGCACGGTCCTCTCACTGGCTCTCTCTTGCTCCTGGCCCGTGCACCAGCTCCATGTGAAGAATGCCTTCCTACATGGCACTCTGACAGAGATAGTCTACTGCAGCCAACCAGCGGGGTTTGTGGATTCCAGTAGTCCAGATCTGGTTTACCGCCTCAACAAGTCTCTCTACGGTCTGAAGCAGGCTCCTCGGGCGTGGTGCTCTCGGTTTGCCACGTTCCTGACCTCATTGGGTTTCACTGAGTGCAAGTCTGATACTTCTCTGTTTGTCTACTACCGGGGTTCTGAGGTTGCGTACCTGCTGCTTTATGTTGATGACATCATCCTCACCGCCTCTAGTCCGGCCTTGCTTCAGAGTATCATTCAGTCACTGCAGCGTGAGTTTGCCATGAAGGATATGGGTGTGCTCCATCACTTTTTGGGCGTCACTGTGGAGCCTTGACCCTCTGGCCTATTTCTTCACCAGCGGCAGTATGCTCTCGATATCCTGGAGCGGACAGGAATGGCTGACTGCAAGCCCTGCTCCACTCCGGTCGACACTTAGGGGAAGCTCTCTGCGGATGTGGGTGCTCCGGTTGCTGACCTGTCTGCTTACCGCAGCCTTGCTGGGGCTCTACAGTACCTCACCTTCACCTGGCCTGACATCACATATGCCATCTAGCAGGTCTGCCTTCATATGCATGATCCTCGAGAGTTACATCTCGCTGCTCTGAAGCGTCTGCTGCACTATGTTCGGGGTACTACTGACTATGGTTTGCTTCTTCACCGAGCTCCCTCCACCGAGCTAGTCGTCTACACCGACACTGACTGGACTGGGTGTCCTGACACTCGTCGGTCGACTTCCGGCTACGCCGTCTTCCTTGGCGGCAACCTGGTCTCCTGGTCATCCAAGCGGCAGCCGGTGGTTTCCCCGTCCAATGCTGAGACAAAGTACCGGGCGGTTGCCAACGGCGTGGCTGAGGCGTCCTGGCTTCGGCAGCTCTTGGCGGAGCTTCACAGCCCGCTCACCAAGAGCACGCTCGTCTACTGCGACAACGTCAGCGCCGTCTACCTCTCCACCAACCCGGTTCAGCATCAGCGGACGAAGCATGTAGAGATCGACCTTCACTTCGTTCGTGATCGGGTCGCAATCGGCCAAGTTCGAGTGCTCCATGTGCCGACTACCTCCCAGTTCGCCGACATCTTCACAAAGGGCCTCCCCTCCTCGACATTATCGGATTTTCGGTCTAGTTTCAACAACGTCAGTGGCTAGTTGTGACTACGGGGTATGTGTGTGTCTTTGTTTCTTATCCAGTCTTGAACTCCGCTGTGCCGGTAGTTCCGACCGCGCCGGGGGGGGGGGGGGGGGTGTTAGTGTATATGTTAGCCCACATATTTGGCCTATCTAGAGACCCATGTATCCTGTATATATGCCCACCCTTCTAGGGTTTGGAGTAATATATTGACTATTTTCTCCAACAAATACCTATTGGGAGTAGGTTTATATAATTTGACTGAAATTTGATCAAAACTCTATATAGTTCAATACAGAGGGAGTAGTTTTCCTTGAGGCTGAGAGCCCTTCTCAGCCAAAAGGTTGTTTTAGTCGGATCCATTTCTCTCTTTCTTTTCTATTTTTTAATAGAACGCAAACACCACTGCCGTGTAACACATTACCTAAGAAACTTCAAATTTTTTACATAATAAATTACGAAACAAAAGTCTCCGTTACCACACTTTTCCCTCCGGCCCTCAACCTTTCAATCATGTTCCTTAAAACATTTTGAATCATAAAAAACTCGATACATCTAGGCAACTTTCATCTTCAATTTAAAGGGACAACCAGCTCAAACCTTCGATTCCTAGAATTAATTCACCCATGATAATTTTTAATTCCAAACCAACGCTATAGTGGACATTAAAAACTTCAAGGGCCTAATAGCCCATGGCCATGCCTGCTACCAACGCTGTAATATAATAACCAGCGTAAAGAAACAGGATGCTAGGGAATCATTTGAACAAAAATACAATCGTGCGACAAGGGCTACAGATGACAACAGATTATTGTACCCAGACAACAGATACAAATAGTAAGAGTTTGTTTTTGCCGTGTATTTTACAAAAGCTAAGAGTTACCAATGACTGCCAATTTACACAAGGACAAAAATTAATCACCGCACTTACTATCTCAAAATCATAACAAAAATTGACACTAAATTGAGCCCCAGACACCAAATTTTGGCGCCTGATGCACTCAAGCGCTCAGTTGCTGCGGCGACAGTAGACGAGTTGGCAGCAGAGATCTTATCTGCTGTCCCCCGGGAAGCCCATCCTTCAAACGGCTGAATAATCCAATGACTCGGCTCATACTCTGTCAAACAAAGTTTATATCAGTCAACCATACAATTCACTGGAAGGCATGACAAATATCTACTTAACAACAATAAGACTATGAGAGCAACGATTCAACTGGAAGGGTTTACAATCAGTTTAATCTAAGAGGATGCAGGATGTAGCTAATCAATATACTCCCTCCGGTCGTGTATTGTTGTCGTCGGTCAGTTCATTTTTGAACTGGCCGGCAACAACAAAAAAAAAAAAGATCGCAGTGAGTATCTGTTTCATCTAACAAAAGTAAGTCAAGGTACAAATCATCAAGGTCAATAAAAAAACAGCTCCATCAAAATGATTGGAATCCAATTTCTCATTGAAAGAACTGATCAATCAGCTTCCTGGTTTCTTTCTTTTTGGCTGAAAACTCAATGAGAGGATGCACATTCAACAAAATGTCTAGTAGAAGATGAAGGCAGTAAATGAATCAAATTTGGATGATACCGGACCTATTGAAAAAGTACAGTCACGGCAGAAATGTTCATCACAAGTCTTCTAATAACTTCGAAAATTTTGTAGTGTTCAACAATCCAATCCAGAATTAAGTAGAACACTTGCAAATGAGGACATTGGTCAACACACCATGGAAATTAGATCCAATAATCATAAAAGTGGCTAACTTCTACTCAAGGTGTGATTGTAGGCATTAGACCTTTTGAGGTATTATCCATAATTTTCTTCAGAAACAATTCTAAAATATGATCACTTTGGATGAGAAAGTGGACATATGAGACCTCTCTGTCACTGTGTCATCTGCATATTGCACAATGCACCATGGTGGAAGGTTTCTAAATTTTAGCTTTGCTTTATTAATGCCACTGATAATCAATATCAATAATGCCATAATGCTACAAGAAACAATAAGATTAAAAGCATAATAAACAATAAGGATTGATACTTTACCTCACTGCTTACGCTAAAGTTAATCTGATGAAGGTGCCAATTGTCATGCTGAAACCTCTGACCCATTACGACGAAACCCACTACAGCACCAGCTGCAACAACCGAGCACACTGTAGTCACTCCTTTTATATGATGAAATATATAAGTGGATTTCCTTTTCCACCATCCTTCACAAGGAACATCAGAGTTGCAGGTTATATGATCTTTCTTTTCCTTGGAATGTACTTCTGGAGTTTTTGAATCTGAGTCGGTAGTTTCATTGGCAGAAGGCAAATCATCAGTGACAGATAGTTTTTCATGAACTTCTTCTGGTGTTACATAACACCACTCATCATTACTCCCAGCACAACTACCTTCTTTACCATTGTCATTAGAATTTAATTCATCAACATCAGGTTCTATTGGCAGATTCTCATGTTCACTAGGAGGGAAGACAAAGCCTTCTGATACTATGCCTGGTTGATCATTACTCACATCCCCAAATCCAGGCAAGTTAATTGGTTCAAGTCCTCCTCGGAACAATGGGGTAGCATATACTGATGGAATCAGAGATGGCATATCCCAAGCACCTGCGGCAGATGACGTCTCATTGACTTTATTTTCATCTGCCATGAACAAAAACCTAAAGAAAACACCAAAAACTCAATGTTAGCAAAAGAACAAAAAACAAGGGAAGTACATATAAGTGAACTTATAGTCTAGATTCCACGATTCAATCAATAACTGCCTCATTTGGGTTTGTCTTGTCATTAAAAAAAACCTGCTACTTTCCAGTTGTACAGTCAACAGCACAATTTGGACCAGCAGGAAATGAGAAAAAAACTCATGTAATTTACAAGCATCCATACAGAGGCCCCCTCCCCTCACTAGCAAAAACAAGCACGAAAGTTAATAGTAAGAACTTTCATATCTAGTCCCCAATATGCTTAACTGGAAAGTAAGTCATCCAGTATATGGGCAGTGATTGCAAAGATTCATGCGACCATAATCGGCATTAGTGTTTCCAATCTCATCCATCTTTCAACGCCCATCCTCCGAGACTGCATATCCATCTCCTCAATATCTCAGGGTCTCAGCACAAAGATACAGGTAGAGTAACCTAACTTGGAGACTTCTCAGTTCTCATTGCTAGCATACTTCAGCATTAACCCATTAACGTTAGAGGACACAAGATAATCTCGTTTGCACTTCAAGAGTATCTAGCCAAATTTCTTGTACAGACTCCTAACTAACTCTTCCAGGGCATGGGCATGCCAAAGTATTTCACCCATCGACTTATGACTAGAAAAACTGGCTACCTCATAGTATTCAAGCTCACACAGACCATGCAATCTGGCCGCAAGGCCTGACTTGACCAAATCATGTCGTGAACTATTCGGGCTTCTCTAAGGATAGCCCATCTTAGCTATTCGGGGAAAGCCAGCTTCAACGAATTGCAACTTTACGGCATCTACACGACCACAATCAAAAGCGATGAACTGGGAGGCAATTAATCGAACAGTTCGTGTGCACATCGGATAGGAGCACCATCCATCACCTAAGAACTACTACTACTGGCCAATACGGCTCGTGGCCACAAGAACCGGCGGAAAGAGCCGACTCCAGACAGAATCCGTTGCAGGAACGGACCTGCGCCATCGCGGCGCCCAAGACGGATCAAGATGCGCGTGAGAGTATTGGGAAAGCGCGGAACAGAATAAGCAATCGATCAAAGGGGGCAAGTGCGGAGAAGAACCGCACCGTTGGGCGAGACGGCTCCGGCGGAAGGAGGAGGAGGAGGTCGACAACGGCGGCGCGGGGGCGGTCGACCTCAGGCGGTGAGAGCGCCGGCGCTGGGACCAATCGCTTGTTGGTACGGGGAGAGAGATACGTCCCAATTCCCAAATCCACCGTACCACAGCCTGGGAACGGCAGTTCGTAATTTTTGTGTGAAAGAGAGTATTTTATTTTCTCCAAATACCGATTACCGCACGAATTCGTAGATCGTAACCCGATCTCTTCCTCCCCCACCCCCACAAGATTACTGATTGATTTGCGTGTAGTAGGGTCAAGGCCGGAAACGTCTGGATGTGGGCCCTGCGCACAGAGACATGATGCCACGCATTACTTGCCCAGCCTGGCCCGCCGGTTTCCTTTTGTCTCCGAAATTTCAACAAACTATTAACTTCATAGCAAAGTGTTTGTGCATTGTTACAAACTATAACACTTATAAATCTAATTTTTTTATTAAATTATATAGATTTTTATATATATTTGAAAAGTCTAATAAATATTATTTTCATATAAATCTATTTAAAATTATATACAAAAATACTGTATAAATACTATTCTTAATTAAGACATATTATATAGTAAGATTTTCAATGTCTTTTATGCTTTCTCCATGTCCCTTAGACATTTTGTCAAATCGAGTGGAGTATTGATGATCTCTTATACTCCATTGCTTTCTGGTACGTAATCCGAGCAATTCAACCGACAACTAATGAATCTCATCTTTCTCAGTCTTAACATATCGTTTATTTTTCCTTGCACTATTGACTGCATCTCATAAGCATTTTCTTTAGATAGATTATATACACTATTGATCTGTTTACTCGGCTTTCATTCATACATTCAAGGCTTGTTTCACATTTTGCTTCATCCTTTTCATCAGTCAGCCTGTATAATGTTTGTCAATCAAAATGGTTGGTCTGCCATTGTAATCCTAATCACAATGTAAGGACCGAAGTGTGACAGCCTGGGTTTTTGTCAAAGAAAAATAAATCAATCAATGAATAAAATAGTAGGACAATAAAAATTTTGAATTTTGAACTATACTCAATATTGGAAAAGTTTCAAAACATGTTATCTGCCTCCTGATTTTTTTCTGGTATTTTTCCCTACTCCTTGAGGGCATTTTTTTGCTAGTTTTCTGAAGGAGGGGCTCTTCTGCAAATTACCTCATGTAGGCCCCTCCTGTCGCCCTCCAACTCTCAGCACCGGCCGCCGCCCGCGCCGAGGCAGCACTGGCGCGCGCGGGGGCGCCACACAGCGTAGCTGCCGCCCTGCAGCCGGGCCCCGCCGCCGTCGAAGCCAGGGATTATCCCCCGGTTTTTCTTGCTCTCTCTCATTTCTTTCGTCTCTCTCTCACTATCGGTTCTCTCTCCCTCCGTTTCACCGCTGCCATCGCCGCACGAGCTCGGAGCTCGAGCTCCACCCGCTGACGCCTCCCTTGCCAAGCCGTCGTCCCACACTGCCGTGTAGACCACCTCCATTCATCCCCATGGCCTCCGGTCGTCGCCGTCCGCCGTAGCCCGTGAATTAAAGCCGATTTCCTTCTTGTTGAGCACTGACAACCCCTCTGTTCTTCCTCCAATTCTTGTGCTGCGGCAAACCATACTCAATTTTTTTGCAATCGCAACTTTCTCGCTTGGTTGCGCATCACTTGCTTAGGTCCTTGACCTGTTCCCGTTGCGGAGTTTGCCGTGATTCTAGTTCTTCTCGCCACCGACGCCGTGCTCTGCTTTCGTCGCCGCCTGCCGTAGCTCCTGTTCCGGTGAGCATTCGCCACCGCCAACTTCTTTTTCCTAGTCATTATGTCGCCCCGGACCCGCCCTCTCACCTGCGTGCGGGCCGAGCTGAGCTCGGGAGTGAGCTCGAGCTCCGGCGGCAGAGCCGCCGTGCGCGCGCAAGCCAGGGTGCTCCTTGGGTTGAGTCTCGGGATCCCGTGTGGCTAGGGCCCCGCATGGCCCGATGTGGCTGCTATCTGAGTGGCCCCAGTTATTTCAAAATTCTATGCACAAAAATATTTCAAAACCTTAGATAAATCATAACTTATGTTTTAGGCTTCCTAAAATCATTGGACCAATTTTGATGGGTTCTAAATATTTTGCTCTGCCACTTTGTGAAATAAAAATAAATATTTATTTTTTATAAGTTTTACGCATTTAATTAAATATAAGAAATACCCTTTAATTGATAATTGAATTATTATTTCTTGAATTAATGTTGTACCTTAATAGGTTTATATTAATTTATAATGCAGTAATTAAGGGTAATTAACTTTGATTAAGCATGTTAGTCCCTCTTTAGTAGTAGACTCAATCACTTTTAATTAGAAGGAAATACTTCAGACAAGATAATTAATTCATAATTACTATTTTGTCGCACCATCATTTCAAGCATTGCATTTTCCATAAATGCATCGCTAACACTAACTTGCGATGTATCGATGATCGTATAGGACTCGAGATCGTCAAACACACCGTTAAGATTGAACCTGAGGTGGTGATCGTCGAGACCAACACCGCATCTGAAGCGCCGCGTTCGGACGAACTCCAAGGCAAGTCCCAGTATATCCCACCTATGTTTTTAAATTCTTTTCTTTATCACAGTCAGTGAGTCATGATTGTACACTAAGGTGATAGGAATTGATTGACACCCACCTGCATCACTACCATTTTCTATTGTCGTTGTACACTATACAGGTACAGGTAGCACGATAGTCGCTATGTTTATGTTGTAGGAATTATCGGTAGCTCTGTATAGGATGATCTTAAAGCATGAAGGCTTTAAGTTGTTGAGATCATTGAGAAATCGAGTGGAAGTTGATGATTAAACTGAGACCGGATGGGCCCTGTAGAGGAAAGGGCAAAGACTGGGTCTTGCAAGGTGGTAGCCCCCATCTATGTTGATTAAGGACCGTGTAGTTGTGACCTAGGGAGCAAGTATTGAATAGTACCGATCTACATACTGGTATTTAGGGCCCTAGTAAACTGATGTATCCTAACTACCCTAGTGGTAAGACGTAGCCAACTTTCTTTTTCTAGCTGTTAGTGAGATTGAAGTCTCATGGGAGGGAAATGGTGGCCGCTCACGGATAACGTCTGGGACGGGTATCACGTGAGGTCTCCATATTTCCGGGGGAGTTGGAAACAGATCGACCTCTGTCAGGTGTTAGTGGGAAAGGTTGTCATATACGATCAATGCGATGTGTATATGTGGTGTAGCCAGGTTTTACCCAGCTGGTGAAAATTGATTCGAATCGCTATCGCTCGTAGGAATGAGTACCGCTTGTTTGCTCGTCGCAACATAGATAATCGAGAGTAATGAGAAGAGAAGAGTTGGTTCAGCTAAATAATTCTTACTTGCAAAACTTGATTACAGTAGTTGCAGGATGCAAACTTTATTATTAATGAACATAATCTTGAGCTAAAATTTAAAAGTAGAGATTTACTAGTAGTGCTATTTTCGCAAGTTCGAGTCAACCCACCAGCCAAAGGCCTATGCAAACTAGGTGTCGGTTTTAGCGAGTCATGTTGATGGGTCAGTCTTGCTGAGTATATTAGATACTCAGGGATTTGTTTGTAATTGTTTTCCTAGGTAACGAGCCTAATCTATATTACTGGTCTATGAATATGCTAGGATAAGAGCAACTTCCGAAGGGAGGTTCATTTCAGTGGGAATGCATCCTGTCCCCTTGAAGAGTAGAAGACCAATCTCGTTTGGAGAATGTAGGCGTTACCTTAGTTAGTTACATAATTTGGAATAAAGTTTTCTATCGTTGAACAATTTCCGTTGCGAACTCATTTGTTTTTCAACACTTATGTTGTAATCAGTTTTTCCGCTATAACTCTTTAGTTTGTTTTTGAAAACCTGGTTGTATTATACCATGATGTAATATATTCTGGGCTTGTATGAATACATATGCTGTTGTAACTCGCTTCATCGAGTGTTCTCCTGTACTCGATTCTGATTATCTTCAGGGGGATGTCATAGGTGGTATCAAAGCAATACAGGAGCAATGACACATCGTTCTCAAGTCGGTTTTAAAAAATTAACTAGGCAGAACCCATATAGGAATTTAAGAGGTAGAATGACGACTAGGTGAGATGCCATAAGTCATGAGTAGTGTTTGCTATTGGTTTTAGAGCATGTTTTCTAACTGCTAACTCATTAACCTTTCATTTGCATAGTGTATGCATCATGTCATTTGCGTAATTTTAAAATCATGGGGTTTTGAGGGTTAAATTTATCAAATCTTAGTATTTGCCTTGTTACTTTTATTTACTTTGTTTTTACTGTGGGAAGAAGTGTTTAACTTGTTAAACCCTTTTCTTGCAAATGCTGTGGGGAAAGAGACGTGCTAGACGCGCTGGAGGTACATATCACAGACTTAGAGCGTCAGATTCGGGACGTTGAGTTACGACTAGCAGAGGAGACTCACCAGAAGAACAACCAGAAGGTTGTCTTCAAGCAACGATTTTAGGCAGACGGTCAACAGATCCGTGAGTCACGTGCACGGATCGCTGAGCTCAAGGAGCAGGTGGTTGAGACTACTGAGGACCATGACGGGTTTCACCAAAGAGCTATGGACCTTGAGGACCAGGTGACTGGACTCATAGGAGAGCGTGATGTGGCCCGATAGAGGGTTACACTTGTGGAGGGTGAGCTTGCAGGCATTACACACCAGCGTAACTAGGCCAACGAGATTTTACTTGACATAGCGGACCAGAGGGACCATATTCACTTGCAGTACCACGACCTTTGTCGCAACCCTATACCGAAGTATAGAGTGTGCCGTACAGGATCGCCTCGGGAGATGGTTAACGAAGTAACCATACATAGCGTTCACACAGGAACATCCATCAATTATAGAGATACATCATTAAGTATATAATATTATAAGTTCAAGAGTCATAGCGGAAGCAAATTTAGTTACATTATCATACATATGTTCTTGGTTCATATTACAAAATGTGCGGAGGCGGAAGAGACGACAAACACTACGCAGAACCTAAGTAAGCCATGCCGGCCCTAGGGCAATGGCTCACTCTTCTTGATTAGGGGAGCTGGGGACCCATGCAATGGTCCAGTTCTGGGGCTCCTCACCTTCCCACACAATTTTGTTACAGCAATCGCAATAAGTTGCTTGAGGCAAACCTGAAAAACCACATAATCGCAAAGCCTGAGTATCTAGCATACTCCGCAAGACTTACCCGTCCAAAAAGGTTTACTAAAACCGACTCCTAGTATGCAGGGGGGCTGACCGGGCTTATTTGATAATTGCATAAAAGCACATATTAATTCTATGCTACGATGCTTAGTCCTTAACCAAGATTTTTAATTACTTGTTGCAGAAGAGGGACTGTAATTGAACCTAGCTAGCTGCTAAGACTCGTACAATTATAAAGAGCAATACAAGATAGCAATATGTATCCATAGAGTAAATAAATTTCAGCATCATAAACAAACTTCTCTACTTAAAGTACCATTGCCACTGCTCGAAACAAGAGGTACTCATAACCGCGAGGGACGGCAATTCGAATTGATTTACATCCTGCAGGAGAATAACCCAAATGCACGACATACGCATCATTTAAGAACACGTATGGCCACCGTTCATGAGGTTGCGATAAAGTCGATCCGGGGCCATCGATCCCGAGTACACGTCCTCCCCGCGATACAGTACTTCGTATCCGAGGCTTAACCCGTGCACTTGTTGACTTTTGCTAAGCCATATTAATAAATCATTCCCGGCACGGGGCCAGAAACGGTTCACTAATATGTCCCAGAGTCAAGTAGGTAAAATCCGCAAGCGCACGGAGAATACCGCTGTAGCATTTCACCCGGAAGTATTCAGGGTATCGTATTTGTTTATCCCAAAGGAAGGGTATGATCAAGAAGCGTTACTAACATATAAGATCATGTTAACAATTAGCAAGGATATCTAACCAAGACAGGCGGGTACATGATAATAACTGGGTAGTGTGACACACACAGAAGATTCCTACTAAATAAATAAAATCTAGTGGAGGAAAGACTAGGCTAAGCTACTCCTACTATACATTCCTATACAGTTGCATAGCCTAAGTAGAATACATACAGACCCACACTCAGGTTCAGCAGTCCATAGTATAGCACTTCAGGCACGGACTTACCCCTGCATCCACAGGCGACTTCCGCCAAGAGCCTACGCACTAGCCTAGCGGGGAGGATTTCAAAGGACGGACAGGGCTGTCACCACCTGCCGCCTACCTCAACGAACCAGTAGACTAACGAATAATTGATGCAAATCAGTCACCCAAGTACCATACTTGCATGACCAAAGAGCACTCTGCCCCTCCGCGATTACTATTAACGAGGCAGAGTTACCGTACGAATACGATCACCAAACCCATGCTATACTTTATCAGCTAAAACTAAGCATAGAGACTATAACATATAAACTAGACTATAGTGACGGTATATAACTAGCATGACAATAGTAGTATAATAAATATAAACTACTATCACACAAGTAGACTATACTATCACATATATGGATCACAAAATCAAACAAGAAACTCATGACCCAAGCACAACTATATAGAAAAGATATATATATTGATAAGAGTAAAGTCTTACAAAAGGGAAAAGATACAAGAGCCATACCAATTCCAAGTGAAGACTTGGGACTAGAGAGCTCTAGACTCAGCCTAACTCCACTAAAACTCCAAGAACTACTATTAGCAAGAGAGAAATGCTTCTTGTGGTGTGTGTTGAATGTGAAGGCACACCCTCCTATTTATAGCCTCAATAGGTCGGCAAGGGAGCGTAACCGCCACGGAAGGCATCTCAAACCGTCATCAGTAGTCGCGGAGGAGCCAACACGTGGAAGCCCAGGCGGAGAGGGCGCCCGGCTGGGTCGGCCGACCTGACCAGGTCGGCCGACCTGGGGGTGGCCCCTCCTGGCCTGTGCTTTCTCCAGGTGGCTGTCCTGTGGGTCCTGAGGTCGGTTCCCTCGGTATTACAGGGAGTTACGTCGGTTAAGTGCTGCAAATGGGCCCTTCAATCCGTGTGACGTCCATGTGGCGCTCTCTGATTGGTCGAAAGTGTGTTTTCTTGCCTTTTGAGGTGTTTCCTTCACATTTCCTCCTGCATGCACAAAGTTCTCCAAGTACAAGTGGAACTATATTATTGTGATAAAGCATGCGTGTATGAAATGCCAAATTCTCCTTTATTTGAGTATAGTTGACGGTTGAAAATGGTACTTAACAGCCGTCAACAAACTCCCCCAAGCTTACCCTTTGCTCGTCCCGAAGCAAAGATAAACTTAAGTTGTTGATCAGGAGTTGCTACAATGTCCTACTCCTCAATAATACTATGCGCACAACAAAGTACTTTTCCTAGAATTAAATATATTGGCGCATAACTTACCCATTTACCTTGATCCATGGAGCTTTTACACCTCATTGTCTTGGGCGGTTGAGAGATAGAACAATTGCAGGGCACCAATCACTTGCTCTAGATTCCGCTATGTTGTTCCGGAGGTTTTCAAAAGATTTTGAAAATAAAAACCAAGTTCCTCAAATGATTCTCTCGGATCACTCAATATGTGTATGATTCCTCACCAAGGCAAAGTGTTGCCTATAATCACCTACTTCTAAATAAGGCTTTATGTGGAGCTCAAGGTAGGGATATATGAGGCACTTATGTTCACATAATATTGCTATGTCAAAAGACCGGATCCAAGAAAAACATCAATTCAAACAATCTTGATCAAGATGTGCAAGTGTGTGGGAGAACGGAGGAATGGTGGATGGGAAGAAATAACTCCTTTTTGAATTTTCCTTCTCTCTTTTGGAGTTTCTAGGCTATGGCTACCTTTTGCTTGCTCTCTTTTTTGAGCATTTTTTTTTTCTTTTTGCATAGCCATAGTCCTAGTTTGCAATGAATACTTTGAGAGAGGAATTTTGCAATGGATATATGGAGTGTTTCTTTGGATGGATGGATGGATAGTGGCTTTCTTCCGGTGTAGAAGAATAGCTCACGGTGGATATGGTGGATATGGTGGATGCTATCTTCTTGATTTAGAAGGATAGCTCATGGTGGTGGATGTGTGTATATGATCTTGATCAAGAAAGCATGAAAAGAGTTCTACTAGGGTCACAACAATTTTGACTAAGCTCAATGTGAAACAAGCAGCATATGTGTAAAGGTTTTCAAATGTAAACACTACATATGGCTGTGGTGGGAATTTCATCATCGAGGAACTTATCAATTTGTCATTTTGAAAAATAAAACTCCGGAATTCAAGCTTTACGTTGAGCAAGATCATAGCAGCCCTATCTATCATATCATACCTCTCAACAACTTAGAACTAGAGAATGCATATGCTACCCACAAGATTCAAGTTCAAGGCAAGATTTACCAACAAACCTAACTCTTGAGAGAGTACTAAGTTGTAAACTAGCTTTAGAGAGGAATAAAGGACAGAGCAACTATTCATCATCTCAACATAGGAAAATTATACACATTCATACCGCGCATGAAAAAGGGAAATATTTTTGTTCTTTTTATGTTTTGCAAATTTTTATGGATTTTCAGATTTAGCAAATGCAAGAAATAAAGGGAAGGGGAAAGATACAAGTTACCGTGAGAAGGGGGGTCCTCCCCCAAGCTTGTTCTTGCTCATATCTGCTGGTTCGGGTCGTAGCCTTGGGAGCGGAAGAAGGCATCCCAATTGTTCTAATTCTGAGCCATCATCGTGTTCAGCTGGCGGAATTGGTTGTCGCTGAAATTCTGCCATTGCTGGGTGTCGGTGACATGTTGCGTGAGAGTTTGTTGCATGCTCTCGGTGCGCAAATCAATGTCGTTCACCCTCCTTGTCAACTCGGACATCCCATAGTTGAGTTCACGGAACCCACGGGATGAGAATGACCGAGTGGCAAAGGATGGCGGTCCGCTTGAACTTGATGACGTCTGCATGGGGTAATTGTACTGAGATTCCCATGCTCCGGCCTGCCATGTTGATGCACCCGCCTCGTCCTGTGGCGGGGGCTGCTCCCATACCGGATCTCCGGTCGGAGTGCGAAACTCCGGTGTAGGCTCCATATGCCTACGGGAACGTGTCGGTCGCCCTGAAACACTATGCCTGCGAACTTCTCCCACTGGCTCAAGTGGGAGGGTTAGTGCCCGACAGTGATACAAACGAAGACCCGGGTTAGGTAACGGGAATTCGTTTGTATACCCGGGAAAGTGATAGATCAATGTATTATTTGGACCATGTTCAATTGGTCCTGTCAACTTTATATTGTCTAACCATTGATCAATCATGCATTCCGCGGGTGACACCCTAATTTTCTTAACCATGGCATAAAGTATTTTCAATTCATCTTGCCGGACAACCCTAATGTCACCTCGAGGAAACAAGGTCATAGCCAACCACACATGCATAAATCTAAGTGTAGGATTATGGATGGCACTTGTTCTAGGCTTGGGACCCCACTCGTTTCCGGAAATCTTTTTCCAAAAACTTTCTTTATGGAACCCCTTTAGCGCTTTATCTAAGTCTAGCCTACATTTAGGATTTAGACCTAGCATAGCATGAAGATCACCCCATGTGACCAAGCGCTCTTGCCCAAACAAGCGAAAAGAAATGCCTTCATCATACTTTCTAAGGGTGCATAAAAACTGCATAGTAAGCAAACGAGAACCCGGCTCATCTACTTCTACGAAATTTAGCCAACCCATAGTGCGAAAAATAGAGGCAAATTCTTCTCTAATACCTATTTTCTCGAGGAAGTCCGGATCGAAGCGTCGGGTGTGGGCGAATGGCCGTTCTCTCATGAGCGCGATGGCTTGGCCCTCGCGGTCGTCCTTGATGTCGAGATGCTCCTCGGTGATGAGCAAGGCCGGCCTTTCCTCCGGAATTTCAGCTTCGGGGTCACCATGCCCCAGACTTGGTGTGAGCTCGACGGAGGATGCTTGACTCGTGCTTGCACGAGTGCTTTTTCTCCGCTTGATTTCGGCGACTTGCTTCATTCGTTTGAACATGGCTGCACACAAGAACAAACACAAGACAAGAACAAAAACAAGATCGAACAAGTGTTCGGGTGAGCGTTAGTGAAAACGACAAACTCGAGCTTCTCCGAAATCGGTTTTCTTCTCATAACAACTTGCAAATGCACTAAAACAGAGGGGAAATATTTTTTTGGGTTTTTGGGGCTGTAGTAAAGTTGAAGAACACAAAATTTTGGGAGAGCAACAAGTGAGCAAAGGAGGGGAGTGAAAGATGAGCTTGGAATGGTGAAGCTCCCCCTCCTGGGCGGTTTTTATAGCCAAGGAAGCAAGATGGCCGTTAGAAAGAGACAGAGCAACGGCCATATAGCCGTTGGGAGAAAGGAGCACAGAAAAAGGTGGGGCCAGGGGGTCGGCCGACCCCACCAGGTCGGCCGACCTGGCAGGTGGGCCTCCTGGCAGCCCCCTTTTTCCTATGTGTTCCCCAACGGCTAGGGGATTTGTCCCCTGCTGCCTTTTTGCTCAAAAAGCTCGACAAAAAATCTTTTCAAAATGGAAAGCCCAAAAACCTATTTTCTAAATTTTCAAAAATGCAAATGGGTTTTGAAAAATTCCAAGGTGCCTGGAAAAATTCAAAAATGTAGAAATGCAGTGGTCGGGAAAAATCAAAATGTGGTGGAAAGCAAATATGCAATTAAAAGAGCAAATATGGATAACTACCGGTTTAACCTCCCGGCGAGGACTCACCTTTTAAAGTCCGACGAGCGGGACTTTTCTCCGGCGTTCAGCTCGATGAAGCGTTGTCCGGTCCCGGAGATGAAGACACGGATGATGCTTCTTGTTTCACTCGCCACACCTTCTTGGTCTTTGTTGCGGTCGGTGGCTTCTCGGGCTTCGGAGGCTGCAGTTTTGCAGGCTTCACAGCCTGTTTCTTTGCCGACCTCGGAGGTTGCTGCCTTGTGGACTTCGGAGGCTGTTGCTTAATGTGTGACCTTTGCCTCCTTGCCTTCATCAGTTGTTGCTGTGCAACCTTTTCCTTCTCAAGGAAGTTCTTCATGAATGTGATGAGGCTGTCCTTCTTTTTGAACGTGTTGCAAATCTCCAGGAATTGCTGGAGATGAGCACTAGCGTCCTCATTGGCTTTCCCACAGAATGGGCTAGCCTGCACCATGGTGATGAGACCGGTCTTGATCTCGAAGTTCGCATCTCCCACATTGCCAGCTGGTCCCGTAGGGATGTTGGCAGCGGAGGGAGCGGAGAACTCGCGGAGGGTCTTGTCGGCCATTTGCTCAGAGCTTGATGGTGCGGGAATGACAGGTTCGATTGGCCGAGTCTCCTTACGAGGAGGGGTGAGCCTAGCTCGTGTCCTTCTCAGGAGTGACTCAGGATCTTCAGTGAAGTTTGTCGGCAAGTCGAAACCAGTCATACACTACCCTGTTTTCATACAAAATGCAGAAAACAAAGCAAGGTTAACCTGCTTAGGAGATAGCCTTAATAATTGCAACACTACTATATACATTAGTAATTTTTCTTGAATCATACGCCTTCCCCGGCAACGGCGCCAGAAATGCTTGTTGACTTTTGCTAAGCCATATTAATAAATCATTCCCGGCACGGGGCCAGAAACGGTTCACTAATATGTCCCAGAGTCAAGTAGGTAAAATCCGCAAGCGCACGGAGAATACCGCTGTAGCATTTCACCCGGAAGTATTCAGGGTATCGTATTTGTTTATCCCAAAGGAAGGGTATGATCAAGAAGCGTTACTAACATATAAGATCATGTTAACAATTAGCAAGGATATCTAACCAAGACAGGCGGGTACATGATAATAACTGGGTAGTGTGACACACACAGAAGATTCCTACTAAATAAATAAAATCTAGTGGAGGAAAGACTAGGCTAAGCTACTCCTACTATACATTCCTATACAGTTGCATAGCCTAAGTAGAATACATACAGACCCACACTCAGGTTCAGCAGTCCATAGTATAGCACTTCAGGCACGGACTTACCCCTGCATCCACAGGCGACTTCCGCCAAGAGCCTACGCACTAGCCTAGCGGGGAGGATTTCAAAGGACGGACAGGGCTGTCACCACCTGCCGCCTACCTCAACGAACCAGTAGACTAACGAATAATTGATGCAAATCAGTCACCCAAGTACCATACTTGCATGACCAAAGAGCACTCTGCCCCTCCGCGATTACTATTAACGAGGCAGAGTTACCGTACGAATACGATCACCAAACCCATGCTATACTTTATCAGCTAAAACTAAGCATAGAGACTATAACATATAAACTAGACTATAGTGACGGTATATAACTAGCATGACAATAGTAGTATAATAAATATAAACTACTATCACACAAGTAGACTATACTATCACATATATGGATCACAAAATCAAACAAGAAACTCATGACCCAAGCACAACTATATAGAAAAGATATATATATTGATAAGAGTAAAGTCTTACAAAAGGGAAAAGATACAAGAGCCATACCAATTCCAAGTGAAGACTTGGGACTAGAGAGCTCTAGACTCAGCCTAACTCCACTAAAACTCCAAGAACTACTATTAGCAAGAGAGAAATGCTTCTTGTGGTGTGTGTTGAATGTGAAGGCACACCCTCCTATTTATAGCCTCAATAGGTCGGCAAGGGAGCGTAACCGCCACGGAAGGCATCTCAAACCGTCATCAGTAGTCGCGGAGGAGCCAACACGTGGAAGCCCAGGCGGAGAGGGCGCCCGGCTGGGTCGGCCGACCTGACCAGGTCGGCCGACCTGGGGGTGGCCCCTCCTGGCCTGTGCTTTCTCCAGGTGGCTGTCCTGTGGGTCCTGAGGTCGGTTCCCTCGGTATTACAGGGAGTTACGTCGGTTAAGTGCTGCAAATGGGCCCTTCAATCCGTGTGACGTCCATGTGGCGCTCTCTGATTGGTCGAAAGTGTGTTTTCTTGCCTTTTGAGGTGTTTCCTTCACATTTCCTCCTGCATGCACAAAGTTCTCCAAGTACAAGTGGAACTATATTATTGTGATAAAGCATGCGTGTATGAAATGCCAAATTCTCCTTTATTTGAGTAAAGTTGACGGTTGAAAATGGTACTTAACAGCCGTCAACAGCACTCTCCAGCGGTCCTCGACCCGTGCATCCACCATGCCATTCACATCACCTCTGGATCGATGAGTAATACCGTCCAATAATACGGCGCCCAAGTTACTAGGTTTACCAATTCCCATATAGAGGTATGCACTTGGTACTGTTCAATACTTGTCCGCGGAGTTGCAATGATAGGTTCTCAAATTTTAACCAATTTCATTCTTCACGTGAATCATGATTGAATCAAGTGATCCCATAGCCTACCATTGACTCCACTAATTTAAGCCTAGCAGTTGCTAACGAAAGGCTTACTAACGTAAACTAAGTATAGGTCATAGTTTGTTTATGCAAGTGGGTTTCCATCCAAGCCCTATACCTAATGCACAATACAATATTCCTCTATTATGACAACATAAAAAGGACTCATAAATCAGTAGGTGTGCACCGGGGCTTGCCTTGGGAGTGATCGTAGTTAGAGTTCTCGGTGGGGCTTAGCTCAACTTCGGGCTCCTCAGGGTTGCTTGCCACGTCTTTGCTCCCAGTCTCGCTCCCTAGTCAATGCAGTGCAATGTACGGTCAGGAGTTGGACGATGATGCATGACACTTCCTCAATAAATAGAATTTGATGGAATGATGCTCATGCATGAGATGACATGTTTGCACCACACTCGGGCAATTACTAAATTTAAGGGGACAAACTTCTAATTAGGGAAGTGGGAGGCATGGTAATCAATGAGCATATCCCTATATTCCACTTACAAGTATACCCTTGGTGCTAAGAAATTAGCAGGGCATTTTCCCTTGGTATGACAAGGCCTATTTAGCAAATATGCACAGCTCCTTAACTACACCCTTACCCAGGGTGCATTCGCCAATTATAATGCCCATGCAAGAGAACATAGAAATCTTATCTTGCAAGGTTAATTGTAACCTCCTAGAATTTGACATGTTCACTTTTAATTATAACCCTAACCAATCTAGATATAGAAACTAATGGTGAATCATGAGTATACAAAAGAAAATCATAACTTTACTGCAAGTCAAGATTAACATGTTACATGAGCTGTCCCAAGGATGGATTTATCACTAATAATAACTAGATGCATATACAAGGCAACATTTATATGGAATTTCTTAAGCTAATTATGAAGGAGTAACTTTAACAGCCAAAAGCATACTGATGGTGCCCAAAGTTTTTTCATGGAGATTTTATAGTTATGTAGAAATGCCCAAAGAGCAGGAATGCAAAATTTCAGAATTAAAATCCTACCCAAGCATTTATAGAAATTCATTTACTAAAAATGGGGATTATGCAATAACACTAAAAATTTGCATAAAAGATGGAAATGTGCTTTAGCAGAAAGTTTAGGAATGACATGAAGAGATTACTGACCAAATCCCATGATCTTATCAGTTATAAATTTTAAATTATGAATTTAATACTCTTAGCAAGGTTCTAACTTTGATGATTTAATTTTACTAATCTACTGCATAACCCTGGCTCTCATCTTGTTTTTCTGGTAGAGGAAGATTTTAGGAATCCAACAAAATTGGTTTCATGCTCATTGGACTTTTATTTTTCGAGTTATGAATTTTTGAAGTTTTTAGCAAAGTTGGGGGTAAATTACAGAACTGCCATCCGGCAATTTAAAACACTCGCGGGCGCGCGCGCGCGCGTTGGCCGACGCCGACGAGCTCGGCCAGCGGCCAATCGGCAGCGCAGCTCGGCCAACGCCGTGTGCACACGTGCTCAGCGCCTCACGGCGACCTCGTGGGTCCGGTGGGTGTCTCGGGGGGAGCGCCGGAGATGGCCGGCGACGAGCGGCGGAGCAGGGGGGGGGGGGGGGTGTACGGCGGCGTTGCGCGGCGAGCACGGCGAGCGAGAAGGGTCGGGGAGTGGAGGGAGAGCATCACCTCGGTGCGGAGATCGACGGCGTTGAGGAGCTAGGCGACGGGGAGGGCCAGAAGGAGGGTCTCGTCGGTGGGGTGGGGGAGAACCCGACGGCGGCGGCTACTTTCTTCGTCGATTTCGGCGAGGTCCGTGCGGCAGAGGGGGAACGGGTCAGGGAACTGCCCGAGAAGACCCTTGCGCAACAATTTGAGGAGATAGGAGTGAATGGGAGGCGGCCTAGGCGGAGCTCGACGGGGTGGCGGTCATGACGGCGGAAAACAGGGGCGCGGCTCAAATCCCGCCGCTGCTTTCACCGGCGATGGAGATGTAGGGGCCGGGAGTCTCTGGAGTGGGGAGAGGGGGTGGAGGAAGGTGTGTGTGTGGGGGGGGGGGGTCGGTACTCGCCGGGAGCGTGGGGAAAGGCTCTTGCCGCCGGGCGCTTATAACCGGGAAAGAGAGAGAGAGATCGGGGGCGAGCTAGCAGTGGGAGGGTGGCTCGACGGTGGGGTGCCTTCAAAGCGGCGCCGGTGGCACAGCAATGGCAAGCGGAGCAGTGGCCGGGATGGGCAAGGGAGAGAGAAGGCGCGCGGTGGCCGGCGGAGGAGGTACGGCGGTGTCGATCGGAGAATGGCTCAAGGACAGAGAGTTGTTGACCTCGATTGACTAGAACAGTGTTCTGCAATTTGCTAAATTCTCCAATTACGATGCTTCAAATCCTTAGCAAATTTTCGTGCAGGTGCAGCAAATCCTACTTGCCAACTTTGCTTTTGGGGCCACGTCGAGATTCCTTCTGGAAATTTAACTAAAATTCTTGGAACAGAGATGTTGTTCTCTGCACTTAGGGAATTTTTAGTGGGGTTAAACCTTTACCAAAATTTCCAGTAAATTCCCCAAAATTCTTCCTTGACATGCCCCACTGGAATATGCAAAAATATGGGCACACTTCCATTGAGTTTTGCAAAGGTATTGAAAAGCTAATACTTGGCCAATTAGTGGAATTTCTAATTAAGTTATTTCCCCTTTTTCTTTGGCACTTTAATTATTTGAAATTTTGAATTAGTCAGAAAATTAACATTGTGTTAGCTTAAACAACATTTTGTGACTTGGGATGTCACAGCACTCCCCCCTTAAACGAAATCTCGCCCCGAGATTTGTAACTGGTTGAACGCAAGAGAGAGAGAGCGCGGGTGTTTACCGGATTTGCGAGGTCAGGAACTCAGGAAAGTTGGTTTTCAGAAACTCCTCTTGCTCCCAGGTGGCTTCATCCTCAGTATGATTGCTCCACTGCACCTTGTAGAAGGTGGTGGTGCGATGGCGCGTTACCCGGTCCTTTTGATCAATGATTCGGACGGGGTATTCGGGGTAGGAGAGGTCTTCTTCCAATTGTTCGGTGTCGGCAATGACCACGTCGACCGGAGGCTTCAAACACTTCTTTAGTTGGGATACGTGGAAAACGTTGTGCACCCGCTCAAGAGTTTCCGCTAGTTGCAATCGATAAGCAACGGCACTATGCTTTTCTATGATCGGAAAGGGTCCGATGTAGCGGGGTGCTAATTTACCCTTGATTCCAAAGCGAGATACGCCTTTATTGGGAGAGACTCGTAGATAGACATGACCTCCCTTCTCGAACTCCAATGGGCGTCTCCTTTTGTTGGCATAGCTTATTTGACGGGATTGTGCTGCCTTCATGTTAGCTTGAATTTGCCGCACCTTTTCTTCGGCTTGTATGACGAGGTCGGGACCAAAATTAGTTCTTTCCCCTGATTCAGACCAATTCAGCGGCGTTCGGCATGAGTGGCCGTACAAGGCCTCAAACGGTGACATTCCCGAACTCTCCTGATAGCTATTGTTGTAAGAGAATTCGGCGAACGGAAGGCAATCTTCCCAATTCTCCCGATTGTCCAGAACACAGGCTCTCAGTACGTCCTCCAAATACTGATTCAGCCTCTCGGTTTGACCATCGGTTTGCGGGTGATAAGCAGAACTTCGGATAAGGGTGGTGCCAAGACAAGAATGCAACTGCTCCCAAAAACGAGCAATAAACTGGGGACCTCGATCAGAGATAATAGTCTTGGGCACACTGTGCAAACATAGGATTCTTGCGATGTAGAGTTCGGCATACTTCTTGGTAGAGTAGGTTGTATGGACGGGAATAAAATGAGCGGATTTGGTCAACCTATCCACGATAACCCATATGGAATCATGTTTCTTGGGGGTGAGGGGTAACCCGACAATAAAATCCATAGCAATATCCTCCCATTTCCAAGCGGGGATTTTTAATGGGTGTAAAAGACCGGCTTTCCTCAGATGGTCGGCCTTCACACGCTGGCAAGTATCGCATTCGGAAACATAACGAGCGACTTCCCTTTTCATGCGTGTCCACCAAAACTTTTCCCTTAACCCACGGTACATCTTGTTGTTGCCGGGGTGTATGGAGTATTTGGACAAGTGAGCCTCATCCATAATTTTCTTCCTTAACTCCTCCTTCTTTGGGACAACCAGGCGATTGTTGAACCATAGCACTCCATCTTCGTCCTGTCGGAAACATGTAGCTTCACCTTTGAGTATCTTTTGTCGAATGTGTTCCATCCCCTCGTCTTCTTTCTGGGCCTCGGCAATTTCTTCGTGAAGGGTAGGAACGAGAGCTAGATTATACACGGATCCAAATGGAATGATACGAAGGCTTGGTTCGCTTGAATCTGAATTTAGGCCAACTCCCATGGAACAAACAACTGCGTGATTGCATTGGTCCCGCCGACTCAGGGTGTCGGCAACCACGTTGGCCTTCCCGGGGTGATAGTGAATCCCCAACTCATAATCCTTGATCAGTTCTAACCACCTACGTTGCCTCATATTCAGTTCTTGCTGCGTGAATATATACTTGAGACTTTTGTGGTCGGTGTAGAGGTTGACAAGGTTACCAAGCAGGTAATGGCGCCAGATCTTTAAAGCTAGGACGACGGATGCTAGCTCCAAATCGTGAGTGGGATAATTTCGCTCATGCTTTCGGAGCTGTCGAGAGGCATAGGCGATGACACGGCCTTCTTGCATAAGCACACACCCCAATCCCGTGCCGGAGGCATCACAGTAAATGTCGAACGGTTTGGTAATATCAGGTTGAGCCAAAACCGGGGCAGTTATCAAATGCTTCTTGAGTGATTGAAAGGCTTCTTCACAGGCACTGCTCCACTTAAACTTAGCATCCTTTTCCAGTAACTTGGTCATCAGCTTGGCAATGCTTGAGAAGTTGGGAATAAATTTCCGGTAATATCCAGCAAGGCCAAGGAAGCTGTGAATTTGCTTGACCGATTTCGGAGCTTTCCAATTCAACACATCTTCCACCTTGGTAGGATCAATGGCTACCCCTTCCGCGGAGATGATATGACCCAAGAATGGAACTTGCTTTAGCCAAAATTCACACTTGCTAAATTTGGTGTAAAGCTGGTGATCTCGGAGTCGTTGCAGAACAATGCGGAGGTGTTCGACATGTTCTTCCTCGGATTTGGAGTAGATAAGGATGTCGTCGATGAACACGACCACGAACTTATCCAACTCCAGCATGAACACGGAATTCATCAAATACATGAAGTGGGCTGGAGCATTAGTGAGACCAAAAGACATGACAAGATATTCGAAAAGGCCATATCGTGTGGAGAAGGCAGTTTTTGGAATGTCTTCGGCTCGGATCTTTATTTGGTGGTAGCCGGATCGGAGGTCAATCTTGGAGAAAACTTTAGTACCAACAAGTTGATCAAAGAGAATATCAATTCGAGGTAGAGGGTACTTGTTCTTAATGGTTACGGCATTCAGGGGCCTGTAGTCGACACATAGACGTAGGGTCTTGTCTTTCTTCTTCACAAAGAGGGTGGGACATCCCCAGGGAGATGAACTCGGTCGGATGTAGCCCTTGTCCATAAGCTCTTGTAATTGCTCCTTTAATTCTGCTAGCTCATTAGGGGCCATTTTGTACGGCCTACGAGAGATGGACACCGTACCGGGTAGGAGTTCAATCTTAAACTCGACGTCTCTGTCCGGAGGCATTCCTGGTAGCTCATCTGGGAACACGTCGGAGAAGTCACGTACCACTGGAATATCCTCCAGCTTTTTCCCTTCAGCATGACACACTTGAGGAATGGACAATCTGGGACTCGGCAATCGGAGAATAGACGGACCATAGAGAGGTGAGTTCAAGTGGACTTCCCGGGATTCAATGTGTAAGACGGCTCTATGTTTAGTCATCCACCTCATACCAAGAATTATGTCAATACCCTGACCATCTAAGATGATTAACGAAGCGGGATACACGTTGCCTGCTAACTTAAGTGACACTTTTCTTAACTCAAGGTGAGTCCTTATTTTCCCACCGGGGGCGTGATGATGTATGGGGTTCCCGTAGTGGTGGGGGTGATTTTCAGATGATTCACACATGCTTGACTAATAAAATCATGCGTTGCTCCTGAATCAAAGAGAACCATAGCAGCGTGTTGGTTGATCGAGAACGTACCCGCGAGAACGGGCTCTCCGACTTGAATCTCTTCGACCGTGGTATAATTGACTCGACCATTCTTGTGGGTAAGGGCAGAAGGCTGGGGACAACTCCCATTGTTGCCGTGGTTGTTACCGCTGCTGGGGTGGTTGTTGTTGTTCCCGGAGGGGTTGGAGCCGTTGTTGTTTCCCTGGTTGCGCTTTGGAAAGCGGCACTCCTTGGCAAAGTGACCGGTTCGGCCACAGTTGTAGCATGACTGCGAGGAGTTGTGCTTCACAACTTGATTAGTCTGCTGCGGAGGGCAGGGACCAGAGGAGGGCTGCTGGTTGCCTCCATGGGAATGGAAGTGCTGCTGTGAGTAGGTCGGACGAGATCCTCCCACTGACGGTACCGCAGCTCGGAACTTCTGTCCAGTCGGGGAGGTGATTGCCAGCCTGTACTTGGGCAGTGCGGAGCCGGACGAACTTCCCATAGCACGCTTCCTCTTCTTGTCCTCTTGGTTAGCACGGATGGCATCTTCTTGCACAATGGCGGCACTCATTAGGTCGTTGAACGTGCCTGCGGTAACTTGTGCCAGTCGGTCCTGCAGCTTCGGGGTAAGGCCCGAACGGAAACAGTCCTTCTTCTTCTCGTCCGTATCGGCGTGATACGAGGCATACTGAGTCAAGTAGTTGAACTTCCGTGCGTACTCTTGCACGGTTTCCGTGCCTTGCTTTAGGTTGAGAAATTCCTGCAGCTTGCGCTTCATGAGACCGGCCGGAATGTGGTGTGCACGAAAGGCGGTGCAGAATTCTGGCCAAGTGACTTGGTGGTCAGGGGCAAGAGCAGTGGTGTAGCTCGCCCACCAAGCACTTGCGGAACCACAGAGTTGCTGCGCTGCGAAGAGGGGCTTCTGGTGGTCGGTGCAGTGGAGCAGAGCAAACTTCGACTCCAGAGTGCGAATGAAATTATCCGCTTCTAGCGGATCACCGGCTTCGCCGAATGTGGGCGGGTGAGTTGCCCAAAAGTCGCTGTAGGACGATTCACGGGGCTGCTGCGGTGGTGGTCCGGGAGCTCCTTGGCGATTCATGTTCTCCATGAACATGCGGAACATCTCGTTCTGATTGTGGATGAGCTGCTCCATAGGCGTCATGGGCGGAGCATTGGGTGGCGGCTGGTTTCTACCCGCGTTGGAGGCACCAGGGGTATCACCGAGGTTCTCTCCACCACGGCGAGTTTGCACCATCTGTCACAGGAGTAAAGCATGTTAGCCCGATCATCGCCTGAGACATCATGGTAATATGTCTATAATACAATGACAACAATAAAATTTTAAATTGCTCATAACGGAAATGTTGACAGGGAACGGCGTAGATTACGGGTGATAACTTTGCTTCCACTGGTTCCAACACCATAGGCAATATACTTATGATCACACCATGGGTACATGCGATACGTCTTCCAATACATGGCAAGCCTTAGGTTAAATCACCACAACCCGATCTCGGAGAGCTTAGGTTACAACTCCACTTAGCGCTAACAACACTATCCACATACGAGCACAAAGTTTCACGGGCTTCCACCCTACATAACCTACTACGCCTCAGTCACTCGGTGTGGCTGCTACCATCGGACTCCCACTCCGTGTCACCCGGTCCAGGGGGTGCCTCGTAGTCAACACCGGAGTCACCGTCCTCACTCAAGTCGGCGTCGTCTGGGGGAATCACCGCGAGTGGCACGGGGGGCTGGGCATTAAGAACCGCGTTCAGCTGGGCATTAGCAACTTGGAGATGCCCAATAAGTTGTTCTTGTTGTGCGATGATGACATGAGCGTCGTTGAGGTTCCCTTCCATGACATCCCTTGCATCTTGGGCTTCTTCGCGTTGAGCTTGGAGCTCGCTTCGCTCCTCCAAGAGGGCATCAACCTGACCATGAAGAGAGTAGATTTCCTCTTGGGCAGCAGTGAGTTGGGCACTACGCTGGTTCAGTTGCTCCTGCAACTGATCGCTAGCATCGCCCTCGATGATGAGTTGAGCGTCATGGAGCTGCTCGAACAGATCAGCCCGCTCCAACTCGCTAGTGTGCAGTTTGTCCCTGAGGACTGCGATCTCCGCATCGCGAGTGGCGAGCTGGGTGTCTCGGGCGGCAAGTGCGAGCTGCAGCGCCTCACGCTCTCGTTCCAACTCGAGAACGCGTGCGGAAAGGGGCTCGGGGTTCTTCGAGAGCTTGCCGTCAACCATCTGTCGGAATAAGTTTTGCAAGGATGAGTCAAACTTAATATCCCTCTAAGCACACATGCCCAAAGTAGCATAAGGATTGATGGATAAGTAAAAAATATGTAAGGTGTCCAACCCGTTGGATGGAAAACGATGCAGTTCTACGAGTGACAGAGTAACTTGTAGGGATGAGCAAAACTACGTCGTTTCCGGACAATTTAACCTCGGGACCCTTTTATGATAACTGTAGAGGAGTTCATTATCTTTCCAACGCATGCTCCCACATTTTTAACCGGTAAGATCTCTGGGAGTTATGATCATCCAAAATAGAGGACAGCAATGAGACAACTACTGAACTTCCAGAAAAGCTCGCTGTTTTTGCAAAATTCGACCCATTTACAGATTTTTCTGAGACAAACCCCCTATACCAAACTTGTAGGGAAAAACATTAGATTTCCAACAAGTACTTATTCGCCTTCGTCGGATTAAAATTGAGGAAGTTACATTCATTTTAGTGGAACTGACTTTTCTGGCAGGGTTTGATTTCTTCCCAGTTAAGTTCAAACTTTCATTTTGAGCGCCCTAGGGATTCGAATTTGCCCGGGTCCGACTAATTCACATGTTTGTGATATTTGTGACCCTTTACATGATTTGGGAAAGATAAATGCATGTGGTATGGATGAATGCCAAATGCTCAATATGCCGATTTCCTACGTCCTCACAAAGGAAAACTTTGACCGAATATATAGATCGATCCATCCGATGGCACGCACACTTCTCGCACGTTTCTAAGCGAACTACCCGTGGTTAGTATACCTGCAATAGATCCATTTCAGAAACAATACATCAAATGCAAAAGAAACAAGCCAAAACAACAATGACAGTTATGTCCACGTATTTGCCCACCCGGAAGGCAGCCGATATTTAAGCACAATCGGTCCGCGCATCAAACAAAGTCCAGGTCTTTGCCCACCCGGAAGGCGTTCAGTGTTTGTTGCGCAACCGATCCGTGCACAGGCACATACCTTCAGGGGAAGAATCCGTAGAGGCGAGTAGTTTAACAAACATAACCCAGGGTTAGCTTTGCCATCTACTAATAAAGTCCTCATATGGGCACTACTAGTTCGTACCTCACCGTATGGCGTAAAACGGGTTGGTTAAGTCTTTTAAAATGTTCATCAGTGTGACGCTTATCCCGAATCGGCTCTGATACCAACTGTCGCAACCCTATACCGAAGTATAGAGTGTGCCGTACAGGATCGCCTCGGGAGATGGTTAACGAAGTAACCATACATAGCGTTCACACAGGAACATCCATCAATTACAGAGATACATCATTAAGTATATAATATTACAAGTTCAAGAGTCCTAGCGGAAGCAAATTTAGTTACATTATCATACATATGTTCTTGGTTCATATTACAAAATGTGCGGAGGCGGAAGATATGACAAACACTACGCAGAACCTAAGTAAGCCATGCCGGCCCTAGGGCAATGACTCACTCTTCTTGATTAGGGGAGCTGGGGACCCATGCAATGGTCCAGTTCTAGGTCTCCTCACCTTCCCACACAATTTTGTTACAGCAATCGCAATAAGTTGCTTGAGGCAAACCTGAAAAACCACATAATCGCAAAGCCTGAGTATCTAGCATACTCCGCAAGACTTACCCGTCCAAAAAGGTTTACTAAAACCGACTCCTAGTATGCAGGGGGGCCGACCGGGCTTATTTGATAATTGCATAAAAGCACCTATTAATTCTATGCTGCGATGCTTAGTCCTTAACCAAGATTTTTAATTACTTGTTGCAGAAGAGGGACTGTAGTTGAACCTAGCTAGCTGCTAAGACTCGTACAATTATAAAGAGCAATACAACATAGCAATATGTATCCATAGAGTAAATAAATTTCAGCATCATAAACAAACTTCTCTACTTAAAGTACCATTGCCACTGCTCGAAACAAGAGGTACTCGTAACCGCGAGGGACGGCAATTCGAATTGATTTACATCCTGCAGGAGAATAACCCAAATGCACGACATACGCATCATTTAAGAACACGTATGGCCACCGTTCATGAGGTTGCGATAAAGTCGATCCGGGGCCATCGATCCCGAGTACACGTCCTCCCCGTGATACAGTACTTCGTATCCGAGGCTTAACCCGTGCACTCTTCAGCGGTCCTCGACCCGTGCATCCACCATGCCATTCACATCACCTCTGGATCGATGAGTAATACCGTCCAATAATACGGCGCCCAAGTTACTAGGTTTACCAATTCCCATATAGAGGTATGCACTTGGTACTGTTCAATACTTGTCCGCGGAGTTGCAACGATAGGTTCTCAAATTTTAACCAATTTCATTCTTCACGTGAATCATGATTGAATCAAGTGATCCCATAGCCTACCGTTGACTCCACTAATTTAAGCCTAGCAGTTGCTAACGAAAGGCTTACTAACGTAAACTAAGTATAGGTCATAGTTTGTTTATGCAAGTGGGTTTCCATCCAAGCCCTATACCTAATGCACAATACAATATTCCTCTATTATGACAACATAAAAAGGACTCATAAATCAGTAGGTGTGCACCGGGGCTTGCCTTGGGAGTGATCGTAGTTAGAGTTCTCGGCGGGGCTTAGCTCAACTTCGGGCTCCTCAGGGTTGCTTGCCACGTCTTTGCTCCCAGTCTCGCTCCCTAGTCAATGCAGTGCAATGCACGGTCAGGAGTTGGACGATGATGCATGACACTTCCTCAATAAATAGAATTTGATGGAATGATGCTCATGCATGAGATGACATGTTTGCACCACACTCGGGCAATTACTAAATTTAAGGGGACAAACTTCTAATTAGGGAAGTGGGAGGCATGGTAATCAATGAGCATATCCCTATATTCCACTTACAAGTATACCCTTGGTGCTAAGAAATTAGCAGGGCATTTTCCCTTGGTATGACAAGGCCTATTTAGCAAATATGCACAGCTCCTTAACTACACCCTTACCCAGGGTGCATTCGCCAATTATAATGCCCATGCAAGAGAACATAGAAACCTTATCTTGCAAGGTTAATTGTAACCTCCTGGAATTTGACATGTTCACTTTTAATTATAACCCTAACCAATCTAGATATAGAAACTAATGGTGAATCATGAGTATACAAAAGAAAATCATAACTTTACTGCAAGTCAAGATTAACATGTTACATGAGCTGTCCCAAGGATGGATTTATCACTAATAATAACTAGATGCATATACAAGGCAACATTTATATGGAATTTCTTAAGCTAATTATGAAGGAGTAACTTTAAGAGCCAAAAGCATACTGATGGTGCCCAAAGTTTTTTCATGGAGATTTTATAGTTATGTAGAAATGCCCAAAGAGCAGGAATGCAAAATTTCAGAATTAAAATCCTACCCAAGCGTTTAAAGAAATTCATTTACTAAAAATGGGGATTATGCAATAACACTAAAAATTTGCATAAAAGATGGAAATGTGCTTTAGCAGAAAGTTTAGGAATGACATGAAGAGCTTACTGACCAAATCCCATGATTTTATCAGTTATAAATTTTAAATTATGAATTTAATACTCTTAGCAAGGTTCTAACTTTGATGATTTAATTTTACTAATCTACTGCATAACCCTGGCTCTCATCTTGTTTTTCTGGTAGAGGAAGATTTTAGGAATACAACAAAATTGGTTTCATGCTCATTGGACTTTTATTTTTCGAGTTATGAATTTTTGAAGTTTTTAGCAAAGTTGGGGGTAAATTACAGAACTGCCATCCGGCAATTTCAAACACTCGCGGGCGCGCGCGGTGGCCGGCGCCGGCGAGCTCGGCCAGCGGCCAATCGGCAGCGCGGCTCGGCCAACGCCGTGTGCACACGTGCTCAGCGCCTCACGGCGACCTCGTGGGTCCGGTGGGTGTCTATGGGGGAGCGCCGGAGATGGCCGGCGATGAGCGGCGGAGCACGGGGGGTGTACGGTGGCGTTGCGCGGCGAGCACGGCAAGCGAGAAGGGTCGGGGAGTGGAGGGAGAGCATCACCTTGGTGCGGAGATCGATGGCGTTGAGGAGCTAGGCGACGGGGAGGGCCGGAAGGAGGGTCTCGTCGGCGGGGTGGGGGAGCACCCGACGGCGGCGGCTACTTTCTTCGTCGATTCCGGCGAGGTCCCTGCGGCAGAGGGGGAACGGGTCAGGGAACTGTCCGGGAAGACCCTTGCGCAACAATTTGAGGAGATAGGAGCGAACGGGAGGCGGCCTAGGCGGAGCTCGACGGGGTGGCGGTCATGGTGACGGAAAACAGGGGCGCGGCTCAAATCCCGCCACTGCTTTCACCGGCGATGGAGATGTAGGGGCCAGGAGTCTCTGGAGTGGGGAGAGGGGGTGGAGGAAGGTGTGGGGGGGGGGGGCAGTACTCGCCGGGAGCGCGGGGAAAGGCTCTTGCCGCCGGGCGCTTATAACCGGGAAAGAGAGAGAGAGAGATCGGGGGCGAGCTGGCAGTGGGAGGGTGGCTCGACGGTGGGGTACCTTCAAAGCAGCGCCGGTGGCACAGCGATGGCAGGCAGAGCAGTGGCTGGGATGGGCAAGGGAGAGAGAAGGCGCGCGGTGGCCGGCGGAGGAGGTACGGCGGTGTCGATCGGAGAATGGCTCAAGGACAGAGAGTTGTTGACCTCGATTGACTAGAACAGTGTTCTGCAATTTGCTAAATTCTCCAATTACGATGCTTCAAATCCTTAGCAAATTTTCGTGCAGGTTCAGAAAATCCTACTTGCCAACTTTGCTTTTGGGGCCACGTCGAGATTCCTTTTGGAAATTTAACTAAAATTCTTGGAACAGAGGTGTTGTTCTCTGCACTTAGGGAATTTTTAGGGGGGTTAAACCTTTACCAAAAATTCCAGTAAATTCCCCAAAATTCTTCCTTGACATGCCCCACTGGAATATGCAAAAATATGGGCACACTTCCATTGAGTTTTGCAAAGTTTTTAAAAAGCTAATACTTGGCCAATTAGTGGAATTTCTAATTAAGTTATTTCCCCTTTTTCTTTGGCACTTTAATTATTTGAAATTTTGAATTAGTCAGCAAATTAACATTGTGTTAGCTTAAACAACATTTTGTGACTTGGGATGTCACAACCTTGTGCAGGCACACCAGGCAATTCAGGAGCACCACCACGAGCTTCACCAGCAGCTCGAGCAGCAACAACGACATCAGGGACAGGCAGGAGGACGTTCAGTCAGACGCGGATAGCCACGCACCACCACGTTAGATGGTGCAGGAGTAGTGATAGAATGGTAGGACTAGTTGGAGCAGGAGTAGGTTGATAGCCACACTTTTGCTGACATGAGTCAGATTGTACAGGCACCGGGTAGTAGGCCCGAGGTATGGTCGTTTGGTTAGGACAGTGATGGTAGCCATATTTTGCTAACATAGGTCAGATTGTACAGTTGGTAGACAGTAGACCACCACTATAGCAGCTTGTACTGGGTAGTAAAACCCGATGTGTCATATTACTAACGAATAAATATGGATGCCGTTAGTAGACTATTATAGTAGAGTGTGTTGCAACCCAAGTTATAAATTAAATGTAATGTATGTCCACTTTATTGCTCCGTAGAGGTGGCCAGTGGTGGTAATGTCATTAGTGATGCAGAAGGGCAGCAACATCACTTATATCAAATGAAGGATGTTCGTATAGTTGAATTGGAAAATCAACTACGGGAAAGGAATGAGTTGTTGGTTACTCAAGAGAGGCAATTAAATCACAAGGATGAACAAATTTTGATCAAGGATCGGCAACTTGCAATAAAGAATCAGCAGGTTGCAGCTGCTAACGTTACGATACACCAGCTGGAAATGGACTTGATTCAAATGCATAATAATGTGATAAATCAAGAATTTGAGCAACAACAACTAGAGGCAGAGGAATAAGAATCAGAGGAAATTATGGATGTGGAATCAATAATGGAATCAACAAAAATTCCGCCACCAAAGGATGAGGGTTTAGAAGTAGAAGATTCCATGAATCAGGAAGTGACCTCCGCGTTTCACTCGGTGCGGTGAGCGTTATCGTGTTGTATCGTGTATCTCAGGAATAAAAGGGTAGTAGTACGTGTCTCGCAGTTACGAGCTGGCATGACAAATAAAGTTGATGTAAACTATGAGTGTTGATCCATGCATCATGTCAAATATTAAGCTGCTATAATAAACTGTTATTTTGTGCAAAGTTGTGCCATGAAAATTTTGCCATCAATTATTCCTGTTTCACCCATAAGAATTGAGATATTAATGGAAAGCTTTTCTTGAACAGAATGGCAGGAACAGGAAATGGAAATGGTGAGGAGGACTCACAGCGTGGAGGAGCAGAAGTGCCACCACCACCTCCCACCTTGGCATAAGCTATTGTTGCTATATTGAACTCTGGTCAGGAGCAACGGGAACTACTCCGTCAATTAGTTCAGAATACAACCCCAAGGCTATCATGCTCCGGCTAATCAAGTAATTTACTCGGACTTCACAGCCACTTGTCTGCCTACTTTCTCAGATATGGGTGAACCTCTAGAAGCGGATCATTGGCTACGTACCATTGAATCTAAGCTAGAGTTGATACCATGCATAGCCTTGTAACAGTTACAAGGAATTGCTGGAGCTTGGTAGGCAAATTACAAGGCAATGCATCCACCTGATCATCAGTTTCCTTGGGTAGAATTTACCAAGGCCTTTCGAGAGCACCATATTGCAGAAGGTCTTATAAATCAGAAACGGAAAGAATTTCTGTCCCTAAAGCAAGGTGATATGACAGTACATGCTTATTCTAAGGTATTGAACGTCTTTCTTAGTACGCCCTAGAATATGTGGATACAGAGGCTAAGAAGAAAGTTCTTTTCAAGGAAGGATTAACTACCAAGCTGCAGTCTCGCATTGTTCTGAATTGGACTTCCAGCTTCAATGAGTTTGTCAATGATGCTATTATTCTTGAGGACTCTCTTCGCACCCATAAAGCTGCAAAGAATCAGAAGAGGGCCTCAATGGGACAGGGAAGTAGAGGACCACCCAAGTACAGGTTGGTGTACACCTTGCCAACAGGTCAACACTACAGTGCTACACCTTCCCGTCCAAATACCTATCGGACACCTCAACAACCCCCACAGTAATATCAATCTCATCCACCATATCAGTAGCAGAATGGACAACAGCCACGACAAACCTATTCAGCACCACCCTAGAATGCTCCACCCTGTTATAGTTGTGGTCATCCTGGACATTTTTCTCGCAGTTGTCCGTATGCACAGAAGGCAGCTAATATAATGCACCACATCCTCAGGGACCAGGACTGAATCAGCAGAGGAATCAACCCAAGAATCCTCTAGTGAAAACTGGACATGCTAACTTCATCAGTGCTGAGGAAATACCGAAAGAAGGACAAGTTCTTGCGGGTATGTTTTCTATTGCTGATGATCCTGCTATGGTATTATTTGATTATGGAGCTACCCATAATTTCATCAGCAAAGCATATGTTCAACAACATCATATCATGCCATCCAAACTAGTATGTGCGCATCTTATTACTACACCTGGGGGTAGAATACTTGCAAATCAAGTTGCTGCAAACATACTATTAAAACTGGGTAGCAAAGTTTACTCTACTTCTTTGAGCATTCTGGAAGGGCAAGGATTAGATGCAGTTCTTGGTATGCAATGGATGGACTTCCATAAAGCAGTCCTTGATATAGCTTCTCGTGCCGTATATTTGGATTCTCCTGTCCATGGTCAAGATTGCTTGAATTTAACTCTCCCACAAACCCTCTTGCCAATGGTTAATAAAATAATTGGTAAAAGTCTGGATGGGATACCAATAGTCTGTGAATATCCATATGTTTTTCTAGACGAATTACCAGGCCTACCTCATGAGCGAGCAATAGAATTCAAGATAGAGCTTCAACCTGGAACAACACCCATACCTCTGTTGACGATAATTAAATACCATTTTCGACCATCAATATTACTCAAAATAAAGGAGGATTCAACATTCCCACCATGCATGTAAGTTAGAATTAATAAATATCCACTAGTGCTTGGAGAAATACTCACATGCAGGAGAATTATCAAAAGAGAGGAGAAAACACACCCATGTGGCGAAGAAACACAACATCGACCAATCGGAGTTCACCAATAGGGATTCTCACGGATCAAATGGCCCACCTACAGAACCAAACCGACATACAGAAGGGCTAAGCCGTGGAGGAGTTAAAGGGGTCCACCCACCAGTGTGCTAGAAGAGTCGGGGGGCCATAGGCTTGTTCGGCCGAATAGGGAGGAGGCCCAGTGGGGCCCAGCTTCATATGGTGGTTTCCCATCAAGTCCCCAAAGGCGGTTGTCCCAGTTAGGATGGGAGTTACCAACCTCAGAACCGCCTTTGAACAACTATAAAAGGAAGGGTGTGGCTCAATCCTCAACACACAACAAGAAGCATTACTCTCTTTGTCATTTCAAGTTTCTCTCTAGTTTTAGTATAATTAGGCTTAGGATAGAGTCTTCTTTAGTTCCCAAGTCTTTCTTGGAGTTGTGGTATGGCTCTTGTATCTTTCTCCTTTTCTAAGACTTTGTTTTATTTAATATATTTAGTCTTTCTATATAGTTATGCTTGGGCCATGTGTTTTTTATTTGATTATATGATCCATTCATGTATGTGGTTATTATGCTTGCATGTTAGTAATGTCGTTATACTATATTACCATGTTTGACATAAGCCCTTACTATAGTCTTTATTTATATCATTATAATGATGCATGACTAATGTTTGACTTAGATCATTTCCACGTGCTTAGTATTCACTTAAATGTGATTACTCATTTTCTGATCCATCGCTAGGGGATTATGGGTCTTGTTCTAGAGATGTTAGTGTGGTGCTTAGATCAATAGAATGCATTATTTGTTGTGTAGCCCACGGATTGCTAGGGGTAGGTAGTAGGTGGTGACAGTCCTATCTGTCCTTTGAAATCCCCCACGTTTGGCTATGCAATAGGCTCTTGGCCGGAATCATACTATGGATGTAGGAGAAAACTGGATGATCATGGTGTGATGATTTGATTGTCTTGTATTGTCTATGTATCGATATAATAGTATATAATGTAGACTATGTAGCTATATAAAAGCAACATAGGAACTCAACTCTTTCTTTGTCCTTCTCCACTAGACTAGTCTTTATTTATCTTGAGTATGCTATCGGTGTGTCCACTACCTATATTTATCATTATGTTTACCCCTATGAGGACTTTGTCTTATAATCCAATATGCAATATTTAGAATATGGTAATTACTCTAATCAATCCTTTGCCTTCCTTTGGGATAAAATAAATATGATACCCTGAATACTTCCAGGTAAAATGCTATAACGGTGTTCTCCGTGCGCTTGCGGGCTCTGTGCATTCGTTAAAAAATTACCAACAAACATTTCTGGCTTCGTTTCTAAGGCAACTTAGTGATGGCGCTTAGAAATGTCAACAAGCATTTCTGGCGCCATTGTCGGGGAAGGCAAATTGATCAAAAGAATTACCTATGTTCTATACTTGCATATAAGATTATTTGGCAGTTGCCCAAACAGGCTAAACTTGTCTATTTTGTCCTTTGATGTGAAAATAGGGTAGTGCATGACCGACTTCACCTTGCTTGAAAATTATATTGAAGATCCCGAACAACTCTTGAGAAGGGTACGTGCACGTCTCGTCCCTCCTCAGAAGTTCGTATCTGCAAGTGAACCAGTCATTCTTGCACCATCAAGCTTCAAGGTCATGGCCCAGAAGAGTCTTCGTGATTTCTCTGCTCCCTCGACGTCCAACATTCTTGTTGCATCCAATGTTACGGGAGATGTGAATTTCGAGATTAAGATAGGTTTCATTACCATGGTGCAGGCCAGCCCATTTTGTGGGAAGGCCAATGAGGACGCCAGCGCCCATCTGCAACAGTTTCTGGAGATTTGCAGCACCTTTAAGATGAAGGACGACTCTCAAGGCGCCATTATCCTTCATCTGTTTCCGTTCTCCATCCTAGGGATGGCCAAACAGTGGTTCTACGCGAACAAGGATGTTGTGAGTACTTGAGAAAAGTGTTTAGCTGCGTTCCTTGCCAAGTTCTTCTCGTTGAGCAAAACCAACGCCCTTCACGGGAGAATTTCAAGCTTCCAGCAGGAGTCCAAGGAGTCAATCTCCGAGGCTTGGGAGAGGCTGTAAGAGTAAATTGCCATCTGTCCTCATCGTGGAATGGATGAATGACTTATCATCCAAAACTTTTTACAATGGGCTGACTCCGTTAGCTCATGATCATATTGATGCTGTTGCGGGAGGAGCCTTCTTCTCATTGACCGTTAAAAAGGCTAAAGAACTTATTGAGAAGATGGTCTCCAAGCAAGGATGGAGTGAAGATCGTCTTCACTCACGCCAGTGGGGCATGAACACCGTCAAGGAGGTGGACATGCTAGCCACTAAAATGGACCTCCTCATGAAGAAGATGATCGAGCAAGCCAAGGGATATAAAGTCGGCATCGTCAACGCCTTAGACGCTCGCATGACGTGCGACGTCTGTGGCAACACGGGTCACTCAGGCAATGACTGCATTGAGACTCATGAGGACGTGTGTTGACACTCCTTAACATCACACCAGAATTGATGGCAAGGAAAGGAGTGTCCTGATGGTAATATCTATCAATCACAGAAGAATCTGCAAGCGGATGAATAATATCGCAGTAACACTTCCCCAAGAGAGTATTCAAGGGTTATCGAATCCAAAGAATGGTCTATGTTTATCCTAAGTCTAGTCAAGTCCAAGAATATGAGAGGATAAATGTGGTGTAGGATAGAGAGGTTTATCTATAGGTAAGATCCTAATTAAGATCAGGCTGAGGCTTAGGCTATTGCTTCGTGCACGGATTCATGTACTGAACGCATTCTTCAGGACAACTCCACCTTAAACGCTTATCTCCCAGTCGAACATGGAGGATTACATGGGATCCAAGGGCTGTCACTTCCTAGAACCTACCTCTTCCGTGGGCAAGGCGACGATCAAAGATTACTTCTAACCTAAGCACCTCACTTAAGTTATACGTCACTACTTAGCTAAGTCGCATTGCTTAAACTAAGTATCCTAGATATGTGTATAAAAGATATATACTGTCTATTAATGATCTATGAGACTTTGAACCCACAATAACTAAGCACACAACCTGCCTAATAAGGAAGGCTTAAGAACATAAATAAAATTGAAAGACTTACTCGATTACTCGAAAAGGGGCAAGGTTCCGATGAGGTACATGGGTGGAGAACACGGCCCACAGACAAGGCTCCACTCCAAAGCTCCTTCCTCACTCTCTTCCTATTCTAGTACTAAATAGGAGCAGCACTACACCTTCTTGCTATATGGAATCACTCTAATAATGTGTGTGTGAGAAGTGAGTGAAGCCATCTATTTAGAGCCTTGGAAGGTTGATTTAGAGGAGTAACCGCCACAAAACTGCTATACAAACGCCTTCAGGAGAGCACCTGGAGTTGACACGTGGAGGCGATGGCCGAACCACCTTTCCCCCAGGTCGGCCGACTAGAGGCCCATAGGTCCGTCGACCTGGGGTTGGGGCCAACTGACCTGTGCTTTCTCGGGGTGGCTGATAGGTGGTACCTGATCATTTTAGGTCGGTAGTTAGGCTGAGTTACATGGAGGAATCTTGTGAATCCATGTCATCTATCCTTGTGCTTGCTTGTGATTGGTTGATTTGGTAAATTCTTGGATAAATGATTGGAAACTCCTTAATTTGTGATAAATTGACCTGCACTCAAATATTTACCAACACTTGTGGAATAGTTAGTAATAAACTCCTACCACTATGTTGGTTATCGATTTTAGCCCTTTTTATGCAGGTAATTGGCGGTCAAGTTTGGTACTTAAGGACCATCAACAAATCCCCCACACTTACCCTTTTACTTGTCCTCGAGTAAAAGCAAAAGGAATAAGGTGGAAACATAGACTGTGAATAGATGAAGATTAATATGCATATGTTTCCATGACATACCTATGCTTGTACTTATGAAGTGTCTATCCTTCACTCCTTGGATGGTTGAGAGTTGGAACGGTACTAGCTTCGGGAAATTCCTGCTCATGTTAACTATACCTCCTTGGACAACTTGAGTGTTCATTTATTGGGTCTATCTCCTGAATTGATTTACTCTCGATCACTCAAGTGTGAAAAGTTTCCTCACCAGGGCAATGCCCCTCTTTTTCCTACTTCTAAAGATAGGCCTTTGTGTAGCTCAAGATAGGGGGTAAAAAGAGGCATACTTGCGCTTCATGACATTACTAAGTCAAAAACCGGATCCATAGGCAAGAAGCAAATCACGAGTCATGACCAAATATGTGCACTATGATAGAATGGAGGCTCTATGACGCTTCTCTTGGGAGGACCATGGCTTTTTTTTTACAAACTCTTCGAGCAGCTTGAATATTTTTGCCACACCCTTCATGGCGCATGGATCTTTTTATTTTGTAATAGCCATAGTCCTAGTGAGAGAAGAGTTATTGAGCCTTTTATTTTATGGATGATGGAATGAAATTTATGCACATATTTAGATCATAACATAGGATGAGCAACTGCCCTAGGGTCACAACAATTTAACAAAGTTCAATGATGACATCAAGCAACATATGCATTGGATTTCTCAAGATAATAAATCATATGGCTCTCGTAGGTGTTTTCAAATCTCATGAGGAGTAGACCTTTTTAAATTTCACACTCAAATTTCCAAAGATGGTTAGTAACATGAAACGGGTCATTCCTAAAGTCTACCATATCTCAACAATCAACAATCTAGGAGGAAGGGGTTCCTAATAAATTTTTGGCACAAGCATCAAGCATGACATAGGAATAAAGGCATAAAATTTTCATCAATTCAAGTCATGTTTAAATTTTGGAGTTTTCATGACTTGCTCAAGTTGATTTATATTTAAATTATATAAACTAAATCATCTCAAAACAAAGGAGGATAAGATAGGAGATGGACATACCTGACCGAGGTAGAAAGGTGGGTCCAGGAGGCGCCACCTCCCGGTCGGTCGACCTGGAGGGCCTAGGTCGATCAACCTGAAGGTGGCCCCTTTCTGGCCCTCCTTTTTTCTACTGGCCGATGCGATGGTGCTTTGTGCAAATATGATCGTTTTCGTCGCGTTTGTTCGTCGAATGTCGCGAGTCCTCCCCCACACTTATTTTGTCTTCTGCCCTTTTAAAACACAAAACAACAAAACACAAACATGCTCTGCCAGTCTTATGGATCTGGGAGCCTAAACTCTTTATTTCTATTAATAGGTGCTTACATTGGAAAGGGAAATAAATTAATTGAATGAAATAAATAAAGGGGAAACCTAAAAAGCACCTATTTCCTAATCAACGCGAGCTAAACGGTTTGTGCTCTAAAAAGCATAATATTCTCGTTCTAAACTGTTCAGCTCGTAAATCCATTTAAGCTTAACAGAAAAGCCTAAGTTGTGGTGGACCAATTGTGCCTTTAATTTAGCACAATCGGATCGAGGCAGCGTCAGCTTCTTGACCAAGCTCTTGTTATCCAATCTTTCGATTTGCTTGACCAAGTCCGTGACAGTGACCTCCTCCTCCTCACCGTCTCCTTCTTCTCCCTTCCCTTGGTTGTCGAGCCTAGAGAGGGAACGGGATCGGGAGGGATGATGTGGAGGAGAAATCACACCCCTTGTAGGATTGGGGGTGAAGCACCCCATGGCCCCCTTTTCCTTTCCCTGGACCGGTAGGGGTTTCTCTCTGCAGCGGTGGAGGCGCCTTGATCTCTAGGTAGTGATGACTCACCACTAGTCCCTCCTCCTTTGTCAGCAAGGTGCCGACGTAGTCCTCCACTGGTTTGGGCGACCGTGCCCCCAGCTAGGTACTTGCGAAGAGGGTTGGATTGATGGGGTTCTGCACCAACCAGAGGAGTCCAACAAGAGGGTTGCTCGCCATGATCTCCCAAGGAGTTTGTGGTGGCTTGGCACTGCTGCGCTTGGATGAGCTGTTGGTCTTTGTCATGGCCGCAAAGGAGGTGAAGGTGTTTTGGTATGGAAAAGAATGAAGTCAGGTGGAGGATATAAGGGGGGTTGTAGGTTCTGCACTGTGGCGAAGAGATTTAAAGAAATCACGAGGCTACAGATAGGGAAGGCTCTAGACGGCACGCACCAGAAAGCTGAGGGGAAACGGAGTGAACCCTAGGTCGGTCGACCTAGGGGCCTCCAATCGGTCGACCTGGGCCTGGTCCGATTCCCAGCCTCCTTTCTGGTGTGTGCTCAAATGTCCTTAAGGGGCTTACCTATGTTGGTATTTGGGGTCAAAAATACATAGAATCTGAGATAACACGTGAATCAATTAAATCGACCACGTCTATCTCTTCCTCTAAATCCTTAGGCTCAAGAAAAACTTTCAAGCGGTGACCATTTACCTTAAAAAGGTTTCTGTCTTTATCATGGAGTGTGATTGTTCCATGTAATGCAACGTCAATGACGTAGAACGGTCCTTCCCACTTGCTTCTAAGCTTTCCATGTCCAAAAAGCTTTACTCTTGAATTAAAGAGTAATACCTTATCCCCAAGTTTGAACACCTTCGGCTTTAACCTCTTATTGTGCCATCTTTTTGTTCTTTCCTTGTAAATCTTGGCACTAGAGTAAGCCTTATCTCCCCATTCCTCTGATTCTAATATCTACATCCTTCTAAGCTCTCCTGCCTTATCCAAGTCCATGTTCCAGTTCTTGATTGCCTAGTGTGCTCGGTGCTCCATCTCAATAGGTAAATGGCACAGTTTGCCATAGACCAATTGAAATGGAGACATCCCGATGGGTGTCTTATATGCTGTCCTATATGCCCATAGAGCATCAGGTAGTTTACTCTTCGAACTCGTGCCCATTTCTTCCACTGTCTTTTGCAGGATATTCTTGATCTGCTTATTTGAGGTTTCTGCCTACCTACTAGTTTGTGGATGGTATGGAGTGGCTATGTTATGCCTCACACCTAAATCTCTCAAAAATGTATGGAAGGCTTTATGTATGAAATGAGACCCTCCATCACTTATGATTAGATTAGGTGTGCCAAAGCATGGAAAAATGTATTCTTGAAACATTTTCCTTGCTTGTTTGTGGTTGGCATGTTTGCAAGGAATTGCTTCTACCCATTTGGACACATAATCGACGGCTACCAGAATATACTCGCACCCCTGGGATACTGGGAAAGATCCCATGAAGTCGATACCCCAGACATCAAAAAGTTCAATTGTAAGGTTGTATGTTAAGGGCATCACATTGCGAGCACTGAGTTCCCCATGTTTCTGGTAACTTGCACACCTCCTGACATAGTCCTTGGCATCCTCATGCATGGTTGGCCAGTAGAAACCACTTTGCCAAACCTTAATTCAGGTGTGATCTGGTCCATAGTGACCTCTATAGGGACCGGAGTGACACTTCTCAATAATCTGAGCACCCTCTAGTGCTAGGACACATCTTCTCATTACTCCATTTGTGTCCTATGTGAATAGGTACGGGTCGTACCACACATGATGTTGACTTTCCCTGACAAGCTTTTTCTTGTCTACCCCTGGTGGCATGTAACCCGTGACCGTAAAGTTGATAATGTCCGCATACCAGGGGTTGGTGTCAGTCACTTTCAGCAGCATGTCATCGCGGAGGAAATCATTTATAGGGGGGGTCTTGCATGTCAGTAACTTTCATGCGAGGCAAATGATCCGTGACTAAATTCTCTACTCCTTTCTTATCTCTAATTTCTAGGTCAAATTTTTGGAGCAGGAGAATCCATCTAAGTAGTCTAGGTTTCACGTCCTTCTTAGTGAGCAGATATTTCAATGCAGCATGGTCAGTGTAAACAATGACCTTTGCTCCAACTATGTAAGACCAAAACTTATCGATAGCAATGACCACAACTAGGAGCTCTTTTTTCGTGGTAGCATAATTGAGTTGTGCTCCTGTCATGGTCTTGCTAGCATAGGTTGTTGCGTGATGCTTTTTATCCTTGGTTTGGCCTAGGACCGCCCCAACGGCATAGTCACTGGCATCACACATGATTTCAAAAGGCAACGTCCAATGGGGGGGGGTCGAATGATTGGTGCTGAGATGAGTGCCTTCTTGAAAATGTCAAAGACTTTTGACACTTTTCAACAAAATCAAACGTAGCTTCCTTAGCTAAGAGGTTCGTGAGGGGTCTAGTGATCTTGGAAAAGTCCTTAACAAATCACCGGTAGAACCCCGCATGACCCAAGAAGCCTCAGACGGCTTTAATGTTAATGAGAGGTGGTAGCCTTTCTATGTCTTCAATTTTGGCTCTGTCCACCTCAATCCCCTGCTCAGACACTAAGTGTCCGAGCACGATGCCTTCTCGGACCATAAAATGGCACTTTTCCCAATTTAGTACTAGGTCCTTTTCACGGCATCGTTGCAAGACTCTGCCTAAATTATCAAGACATTGATCAAAGTTTTTTCCATAAACAGAGAAGTCATCCATGAAGACCTCCATAATTTCTTTGATCATGTATGAGAAAATGGACATCATGCACCGCTAAAAAGAAGCGGGCACGTTTCATAATCCGAATGACATCCTACGGTAGGCGTAAGTGCCATACGAACATGTGAACGTAGTCTAGTGCTGGCCTATGCTTTTCTAAGACTGCTATCAGCCTACAGGTTTCGTCTTCTAAAAGCTTGTCACTGATAATGATGGGAGCTTCAAGGTCACCGTCAAGAAAGGCACAGCGTAGTCCTAGAGGCAAGGTTTTGAGCTCTACTGGTGGCTGAGGTTCTGGCTCAAGTTTAGGTAAGTCTATGGTTTCCTGCAACTCATCTTCCTCTTGGATAAAATTGTCTGCCTCTTGTTCAAGAAGGGAGTCAGGAGATTCAAAAGGAAGAATGGCCATCACCTCTTCCATTGGCCCTTCTTCGGGGCGTGGTTCAGCAATCCTGCTTCTCGATTGTAAAATTGGCATGGAAATATTCCTGGCCCCCAATTTCAAATCGAGGCATCCAAAAGTAGGGAGTTCCATCAAAAGTTTTTCAGTGGGAATCCCAATTAGGATGTCAAACTCCTGGACCTCAAAAATATGGAAGCCTAGGATTGCCTTGATGGATTCATGTCTAATTGACACTCCTTGCAAAATCCCCATGCCTTCAGAAAAAAGTCCCGAGGGAGTCTTAAAGGCTTTTAACGTAGGTACCAATGGCACGTCGTTCACATGAGCTAGTGCAAACACTGACATGATTTTGGCACCCAATGTGGGATTATATCATGCTTTGACCGATGTCTCTCTTACGTTGAGTTGAACATAGGATGAAGGAGAGCTTATTTTAAGATTATCAGGTGAAAGCTCAATCTCCCTCGTCCAATCGTAGCTCAAGATAGAGGTAAGTTCTCTGACAGTGTCTAAAAGAAACTCGTTGTCATCAGGACAAGAGGGAACGTCAGGAACATAAGGTCTGACCTGAACTTGATATCTTGAGGTGTTCCCATAGTCATCTTTAAAGAGATTATCCTCAAATATGAAGGGTAGTCCAGAGGTAGAAGGTTCTTCATCCTCTGGGTATGGTGGTTCGAACGAGGTTTCAGAGGTGGAGTCTGAGGATGTAGAGGTTACAGGCTCACGCTCGAAAGAATTTGGGACCTCATTGCTTGCCTTGACTTCATCCGTCGGTTCGTCGTCTTCAGCCAGAAAAGATGAATTCTCGAGAACACACTCGAGAATTTCCTTCCCTTCGATTGGTATTTTGAAGGCGAATGACCCACCAGCAGTGATGTCAAGGAGCAGGGCAAAATCCTTGGCTAATACTATATAAAAATGTTCAAGGACAACGTGCTCGGGAATAGCCAAGTCTGGGCCAGTTCATATTAACGATGAGATTCTGGCCCAGGCTGCACCTAGGACGCCTTCTCTTTTGGCTGGAAGGCAATAACCTCCATACACAGAGCAGTGATTTTTGATAACAGGAAGAACGCACGACAGAATTCGTCTCGCAACTTCTCCCAGTCACCATTCACTTTTTCTACGGAATGAGTGTACCATTGTTTCACCCGATTCTTGAGGGAAAAGGGAAACACTTTCCACTCTAGAGTTTCCTATGACATACACCTGAGTTTCAGGGTTGCACACAGTAGCTCAAATTCATGTAGGTGCTACTACGGGCTTTCATGTTTCAACCTGGAGAATGGTTGCTCTTGAACCAAGGCTAAAAAGCCAGGGAAGAGTTGATAATAATTCACTTAGATTGCCAATCTAGACGAAGGTGGCTCATAGAACTCACTCTTTGGGGTGGATACACTAGAGATAGAAGGTCCGTCCATGGTAGATGAGAAATAAGAGAAAGGATAAACAAGATACGAGGACGACTAGGGTTCTAGGATAAAGCGACAGCCATTCCTCGACAACGGTGCCAGAAATGCTTGTTGACACTCCTTAACGTCACACCAAAATTGATGGTAACGCAAGGAGCGTCTTGATGGTAATATCTATTGATCACAGAAGAATCCACAAGCGAACGGATAATACCGCAGTAGCACTTTCCCAAGAGAGTATTCGAGGGTTATCAAATCCAAAGAATGGTCTGTGTTTATCCTAAGTCTAGTCAGGTCCAAGGACACGAGAGGATAAATGTGGTGTAGGATAGAGTGGTTTATCTATTGGTAAGATCTTAATTAAGATCAGCCTGAGGCTTGGGTTATTGCTTCGCGCACGGATTCATGTACTGAACGCATTCTTCAGGACAACTCCGCCTTAAACACTTATCTCCTGGTCAGACGTGGAGGATTACGTGGGATCCTAGGGCTGTCACTTCGTAGGACCTACCTCTCTTCCATGGGCAAGGTGACGATCAAAGATGAAATCTAACCTAAGCACCTCGCTTACGTTATACGTCACTACTTATCTAAGTCGCGTTGCTTAAACTAAGTATCCTAGATATGTGTATAAAAGATATATACTATCTATTAATGATCTATGAGACTTTAAACCCACAATAACTAACCACACAACTTGCCTACTAAGGAAAGCTTAAGAACATAAATAAACTCGGAAGACTTACTCGATTACTCGAAAAGGGGCAAGGTTTCGATGAGGTACAAGGGTGGAGAAGACGGCCCACAGACAAGGCTCCACTCCAAAGCTCCTTCGTCACTCTCTTCCTATTCTAGTACTACATAGGAGCAACACTACATCTTCTTGCTATATGGAATCACTCTCTAATAATGTGGCAAGGTTCCTAATAATTTTAGGTTGGTAGTTTGGCTGAGTTACATGGAGGAATCTCATGAATCCATGTCATCTATCCTTCTGCCTGCTTGTGATTGGTTGATTTGGTAAATTCTTGGATAAATGACTTGGAAACTCCTTAATTCATGATAAATTGACATGCACTCAAATATTTACCAACACTTGTGCAAATTCTTAGTAATAAACTCCTACCACTATGTTGGTTATCGATTTTATCCCTTTTTATCCACGTAATTGACGGTCAAATGTGGTACTTAAGGACCGTCAACAACGTGCTGTACATGAACAACAATAACTACGGTTATCGTCCATAAGGAGGGAACGGGTGGAACCAACCACGCCCGTATTATCAAGGAGGTAAGAATTTTAACTCTTCCAACAATCAACACTCCTTTAAAGATCTTGTCTTAGGCCAAACTAAAATTAATGAAACTTTTACTAAAAAGCTTACGGCTAATGACAAGACTTTAGAAAGTGTTAATGCTAAGTTAGGAGGTCTTGCTTCTTCCTTTAAGAATCAGCTTAGCTTTACTTAAATGCTAGAGACCCAACTAGCCCAGCTAGCTGTTGCTATTCCTCCCTTAGAGTTAGGGAAATTCTGAGGCAACCTGATTCTCCAGTTGAAAATGTTAATATGGTGACCACAAGAGGGGGTAAGACCAGTCGGGACCCGCCATATCCTAACAATGTAGGGAAGGACAAGGAAGGAGAAAAGGAAGTACCTTCAAGCAAAGAAGATTCAGGGTGCCCCACGATCACTTGCTCAATCGCGGATCAGAAATTTGACCACACCCCGTGCGACCTTGGTGCAAGCGTTAGCGTGACGTCCTACGCGGTTTTTGAGAAATTACATTACACAGCTCTATCCCCTGCACCGATGCAACTTCAGTTGCCCGATTCATCGGTCTGCTATCCAGAGGGAATTGCAGAAGGAGTTCTAGTGAAAATTCAGGATTTCTTCATCCCCGTGGATTATGTGGTGCTCGACATGGATGTTGAGAAGTAAATGCCGCTCATTCTTGGGTGCCCGTTTTTGAGCACTGCAAATGCACACATTGATGTTGGGGTCTGAGAAATCTGTTTCCTTATCAATGGGAAGGAGGAGAGGTTTGCTTTTCGGCTAAGGAGAGAGCATTGCTTAATGATCAAGATCAAGTACGGGCTGAACCCAAAGAATATTCAAGAGGTCGAAGTAACACCCCCAAAGAAGGATAGCGTCATTCTCTACATGAAGAAGATCATGGCTTAGGAGATGCCGTATCATTTCACGAAGAAGAACCCACCTACGGCGAGGCTAGAGTTGTGGGCAAAGCCACGACCTGTTAAATCCAAGAAGCCACCGACCGCACCAAAGATGAAAATGGTGTGGCGAGTGAAGGAAGTACAACCATCCATGTCCATTTCTCTAGGACCAGACGTCATGACATCAAGATAAACGCGATGAAGAAAAGTCTCGCTTCTCGGACTTTAAAAATTGGTGAGCCCTTGCTAAAGATAAATTGGTATTTATCTCATATTTGTTTTCCTTAATCTTTGCACCTTTGAATTTTCCAACTCTTGGATTTTTCAAATTTGCCTCTGCCTTTGCATGTTTGGATTTCACACATGCATGTTGGAATTTATTCCAACCATTTTCTTTGTTTAATAAAAATAAAAAATTTGGTTTTCAGTTTCCAAGTTTGAGAAAACATTTTTCTGAGCAAAATTTTGTCAAAACTTTGGATCCAACCACTACAGCTCAGAAAATATAGTTGTTAGGGAGTTGTGGGCCAAAGGGGGCGACCAGTGGAACCTACCCATGGTCGGCCGAACACCCATGTTCGGCCGAAGGGGTGCGGGCTGCACCAACCTTGGCCTTTTGCCAACGGTTGGATTTGGCTCCTCACTAGCCGTTTTCGGTCATTTGGGATTTTCCCTCTGAATTGAATGCCCGGGGGAGAGTGTTTTGCCATCCATAGTTCAATTATCATTTCACTCCCTCCTTCACTCACTTGTTCTTGAGCTCTCACATTGCTTCTCCAAAGTTGTAATTCCAAAAACCACCAAAAATATTTCCCTTTTTAGTTTGCTTTGTTTTTAGATTGTTCAAGTCCTTTTGCAAAGCTTGGAAAGATCAACAAGGCCGGCAGATTTTATTTGCTAATCCATAATCTGTGGTGCAGATGAAGAAAGCTAAGGCGTTGATGCAACGAGTGACACGTTCGAGTTCACGTCATTCACACGGTAGCTCGAGCACGAACCTCTCCATCGAGCATGAACCAACAGGTACATGCCCGTTCAGGACGACATGGAGGAGGATGAACCACATGTTCTTCTCACTGACACCGACCTCGAGCTGCTGGATGAACGGGAGAAACGAGTCTACCACCACCTATGCAACTACAGTTTCATCCACACCAGGGCGTATGATGATGACCTACTCTCCACTATAGTTATGGACCTTGAGTTCCTTTCTATTTGGAAAACTCTAGGTCGGACCGAATTTGCACACATCACTAATTTTGCACCTCCTCACTATCCAGTTATTGTGCACTTTTCTAATAGATAACGACGGGGTTCTTTTCTGCTTGTTCGGGAACGAATATCGTCTCACTCATTCTTAAGTTTAGAAGTTATTGCAACACTAACTTAGAGGGTGCAACCTCGAGTTTTGAAAAGAGTTATTTTTGGCAAGAATTTGGGGAGAGTTTTCTTGTGAATGTCTTAGGACTAGTGACATTCACAACCCAACTCTAAAGTTGTGGCATAGGTGGCTTGCTATGACTTGTTTCTCTATACAAGACACTAGACCTGTTTGTAATGATGAATTGCGTGTCTTGTTTGCTGCAATTGCTAAATTCCTATTGTTCCTGTTGAATCTATGATTGGTCAATGGTTAGATTATATTAGGGGATTGGGACCCATTTAATGCACTTCTTTAGTGACTCGTATTGCTGTAGGGTTAGGGCTTTGTCTAATGCTAGATTTGGTTATATTTATGAACCCCGTCCTAGGATAAATTATAAATTTCTTGAGCAGGGTCACACTTTAAAGAAGGGTCTCGACAGTTCTATTATATTTTATTATCTCGGCTATACAAATGAAATCCCGCTTCCTAACACGGAATATCATTTGTATAGTTGTTGGAAATTAACCATACAACTGCAAAGAGAAGGAATGCCTAGCAGGTCCATCGATCGACGTACACGACAAAGTACGAAGCATGCCACCACTAGCGCAGATAGGACTACATCACCGGTCCATGATTCCACTTCAAGCTCTGAGCATTCCGGCGACCGCGCTTGGATGTTCACACCACAGCAAACTAGAGGTTCGTCTTGGCAGTAGGCTAGTAGTGCACAATGGGGACATGACCCTGAGTCGATCGGAACGCCTCCACATCACGACAGATGTCACTCCTTTTTAGGCTTTAGTTATCATGACTATGGTTTGGAATTGAGGAAAATGCAAAACACCCTTGCTACTCACGCCCAAACCACCATAGAGTGGCAACAACACAGTGACGACCAGTTTCGTCACCTCTAGGAGCAGCTACGAGAGCACCATGACTACACAGTGGCATACTACCGTTGGAATGGATTTTATCCTAACCAACAGCCATGAGCAAGAGCAAGCTTGGGGGAGCACCCCCACCAAGGTGACTTGTATCTTTACTTTCTTTCTTTTTTTTTTCTTTGTCAGACTTACCCTTAAAACAAAATAAAAATTTGCAAAACTAAAAAGAAAAAAATAGTAGGTTGTCATGCATGCTAGGGATGTTCATACCTTCATGTTGAGATGATGAATAGTTGTTCTGTTTTATATCTTTCTATAGTCCCTCGTATACAGCTTAGTACTCTCCCAATTTTTGAGTTTGATGGCTAAACATGCTTGCCTTAAACTTGAATACTTGTGGGTTGCAAAGTCTAGGTTGTTGTGAGACATGATATGGTTAGAATATGGCTACAATAATCTTTGTGCCAAAGTGAAGCAGATAAAAATTCCTCAATGATAAAATTAAAAAGTTCCTCAATGATGAAAATTCCTACCACGGCCATATGTTGTACTTCATTGTAAAACCTTCCACATATTGATGTGAACAAGGGTTCCCGATCTTCCGAAAGGTTCTTGGTAAGTTGATTTGGTCGGAGGCGACACACAAATCGATCCGTCTTCAGAACAGCACGTTCTAAACCCCGCCATCGTAGCACGACGTCTCCTCTGGTTATCAACCGTCCAAAGACGATTGACCTCGCCGAGAAGGCTAATCCCTGCCTACGAATCAAGAACACAAGCAAGAACAATGAAGAATGCCAAAACAGGAAACAAAAAGTGAAGGTTATCCCTACAAAACTACTAAGCAGTGGTGCCTCTCAACACAACAAAAGGAAGCTTCTTGCAAAGCTCTTACAAAGTTCTAAAAACAACAAAGCGAAGGATACCAGGGAGGTGTGTTCCACGATTGCAAGGGTTACAAAATAACCTATGTGTTGTCCAGAAGAAGTATGTAGAGCTAGGAAGGCCAAATATATATATGTGAGTGGCACACAAATTAAAAACAGATAGCAAAGCTGAATAAGTGCCCAAGTAACTTGTCCCAAGTTGCTGGTCTAACTACGTCCTAGAACAGTAGTGATAGCAAAGAAGAAACAAGGAAACCAAGGCACACAGTCGATAATAGGGGGCTAAGTGTAAAACAGCCAAACGCAGAAATTCCAGGGGGCTAGATGGAGCACTAGTAGGAATCCTAAATTTCTTTTATTTTATTTTATTTTTTGATATTTGTTTCCAACTCACTAGCAATGGGGGAGAAACCACAAAAAATTTCAGCTCAAACAGAGCTAGGACGTGGCCTACAGAAAATTTTGAAGTTTTAGAAAACATCGGGTTTCAACTTGAATGAATTTTTTCTTTATCTTCCTGATTTTTTTGAATTTTTTTGATGAGGGCACACAATATGTGGGTCACCTCAACTTTTTGTCAAGAATCTCCTGTAAAAATTTTAGCCAAAACGGATAACTGAGCTAAAAGTTATGGCTGTTTTACCGAAGGGGTGTCAGAATAGGTTATGAAGAAACCCGGGGTTTGAGTGAAACCCGAGTCGGGCTTGGGGTCGGGTAGGGATTTTTTTGGCGAGGTGAATGCAGCAGAAAGTGGAATTTATGAAAATTGGTCCGAGGTGTTGAGGGTGGGTTTAGGGTGGGATTAGGGTGGGCGTGTTGATCAATCAACCCTAGTACACAAAGCCGACAAAACCGAGGGTGGTGGAAGGGACGGCGGCTAGGGTTACAAGGAAAACACTACCGACAACAAAACACAAACTAAATCAGTGACTAAATAAGAACTAGGGCACAAACTCAATACTACAGACTCTGAAATTGAAATATGCAAAGGCTAAACACGTGATTATGGACGGGGGAATTTTTTTTTGGCTTTTCTGTGGACAATAGGAAGAACACAAAAACAAAACTAAAGAGTAGTGCGAACCTGACGGTGCACCTGAAGCTCTGATTACCACTTGATGTGAACAAGGGTTCTCGATCTTCCGAAATGTTCTTGGTAAGTTGATTTGGTCGGAGGCGACACACAAATCGATCCGGCTTCAGAACAGCACGTTCTAAACCCCGCAATCGCAGCACGATGTCTCCTCTGGTTATCAACCGTCCAAAGATGATTGACCTCGCTGAGAAGGCTAATCCCTGCCTGTGAATCAAAAACACAAGCAAGAACAACAAAGAATGCAACACAATTGCAGATGTATGATTAAACTCTCGAAGTTGGGGTCTCACAAACCGATGAACGGCGACACTGTTTATGAACAGAATTGATCCAAGCAAAACCCGAACCCTAATGGTGCAATGGAGGCTGTATATAAAGACCCTAGGGTCGTGCAAGACCCTCTGGATGCGCCCCTAATTGGGCTCAACTAGATACAAAGCCCAAAGGGCAAAAATAGGCGACACAGCACCGACACAGATTCTGGACTCTCTCTTGTTTCGACGATTTCCGATGACTCCGGATGAATTTTGACATAAAACCAGTGGCATTGGAAAGGTCTTCTCCTTATCTTTCCATGCATATGTAGAACGTCCAAATCCGAGTCCGTATGCATCCTGGGCGACTGTTTTAGTGTAGACTGGTCCTGGGCCCCAAAACAGACTCGAAGTCGGTTTTGATTGGGCCTCCACTTTGGCTTCCAAGCCCTTGCTGGTCCTCCACGTTCCCAACTCCTTCTCCCATCATCTCCTGGTCCTCTCCATGATTTCTAATCATAAAATAATCCTTAGGTAGCAAACCATTCTCAAAAGTAACATATAGCGAAGAACGTAGGAACGAGCTCACCTCTAAATTTAGTCGTCGTGCACGAGCTCTAGTCATTGGACCTTGCAAGTCTAAAATTGGAGGAGTGTTGTGTGTATCCATAGGAGTGATGCCCTCATCACATATGCTGCTTGTTTTTCACATCAAAATGCTTGCAACCTTTATGAGATCCATTTCAGGCTTTTATGATCAAGATTCACGTACACATCCATCATTATTTGCTAATGCTCCTACACCGGAAGATAGCAATATCATTCCATTGCATCCACCACCATATGCTTAACTTCTATCCTGGAAGTTAGCAAAATAAATACTACATGAATATTATGTTATGACTCTCTCTCAATTGGTTGCATGGAAGGCATGGTTATCAAAAATAGAATAAATACTTGCTCTCAATCTTGATCATGATGAAAAAAGAAAAAAAAGAGAAGAAGGAAAGAAATAGCCATGCTCAAGTGCTTGTTAAAGAAAGAGAGAGTCTACTAAAAAAAGAGAAGATGGAAAGAAATAGCCATGCTCAAGTCCACCATTCCATCATCGTTCCATCACATTCCATAGACATGCACATCTTGATCAGATTGTATGACTTGTTTCTCCGTGGGTTCAATCTTTTGGTTTAGCAATATATGTGTTACACTCAATTATTCCTACCCAGAGCTCCACATAAGCCTTATTTAGAGGAAGAAACAAAAAGAGGCAACTTTGATGCCTTGGTAAGGATTTATATACATTGAGCGATCGAGTAAATCATTGGAGGAACTTAGCTTTATTTGCCAAAATCTTTTAAAAACTCCAGATGAAAAGTGGAACACAGGGATGAGAGAATGGTGTCCTACAAAGACCGTTCTATCTTTCAACCACCCAAGATAAAGAGAAGCCAAAAGCCCCACAAGGACTAAGGTGAAATGTGTGAGTTACCTCATGCCAACTTAGTAACATAAAGGTAGTGTATTTTGTTGTGCATTTAGTATTATGGAGGGAATATAAAACATTGTAGCTACTCTTGATCAACAACCTAAAGTTGCAATGGTTCAGCCTGGGGGAGTTTGTTGACGGTTGTTAAATACCATTTCCGACCATCAATATTACTCAAAATAAAGAAGGATTTAACATTCCCACCATGCATGTTAGTTAGAATTAATAAATATCCGCTAGTGCTTGGAGAAATACTCACATGCAGGAGAATTATCAAAAGAGAGGAGAAAACATACCCATGTGGCGAAGAAACACAATGTCGACCAATCGGAGTTCACCAACAGGGATTCTCACAGATCAAATGGCCCACCTATAGAACCAAACCGACCTATAGAAGAGCTAAGCCATGAAGGAGTCAAAGGGGTCCACCCACCAGTGTGCAAGAAGAGCCGGGGGGCCACTGGGCTCAACCCCTGTTTGACTAAATAGGCCTGTTCGACCGAACCGGGAGGAGGCCCAGTGGGGCCTAGCTTCCTATGGCGGTTTCCCACCAACTCCTCAAAGGCGGTTGTCCCCCTTAGGGTGGGAGTTACTGACCTCACAACCACCTTTGGACAGCTAGAAAAGGCAGGGTGTGGCTCACTCCTCAACACACACCAAGAAGCATTACTCTCTTTGCCATTTCGAGTTTCTCTCTAGTTTTAGTGGGGTTAGGATTAGGATAGAGTCTTCTTCAGTTCCCAAGTCTTCCTTGGAATTGTGGTATGGCTCTTGGATCTTTCTCCTTTTGTAAGACTTTGTTCTATTTAATATATTTAGTCCTTCTATATAGTTATGCTTGGGTCATGTGTTTCTTGTTTGATTATATGATCCATTCATGTATGTGGTTATTATGCTTGCATGTTAGTAATGTAGTTACTAACTTACCATGTTAGACATAAGCCCTTACTATAGTCTTTATCATTATAATGATGCATGACTAATGTTTGACTTAGATCATTTCCACGTGCTTAGTGTTCACTTAAATGTGATTACTCCTTTTCTGATCCATCGCTAGGGAATTATGTATATTGTTCTAGAGATGTAAGCGTGGTGCTTAGATCAATAGAATGCAGTATTTATCACGTAGTCCACGGATTGCTAGGGGTAGGCGGTAGGTGGTGACAGTCCTATCTGTCCTTTGAAATCCCCCACGTTGGGCTACGCAGTAGGCTCTTAGATATGGAAGCAGGAAAAACCGGATGCCCAGGGTGTGATGATATGATTGTCTTGCATTGTCATTGTATCTATATAATAGTTCATAATGTAGACTATGTAACTATCTAAAAGCAACATAGGAACTTAGCTCTTTCTTTGTCCTTCTCCACTAGACTAGTCTTTATTTATCTTGAGTATACTATCTGTGCGTCCACTAGCTATGTTTATCATTATCTTTACCTCTGTGAGGAGTTTGTCTTATAATCCAATGTGCAATGTTTAGAATATGGTAATTACTCTGATCAATCCCCTGCCTTCCTTTGGGATAAAATAAATATGATACCCTGAATACTTCCGGGTGAAATGCTACAACGGTATTGTCCATGCGCTTGCGGACTCTCTACTTTCGTTGAAGATTACCAATAAACATTTCTGGCTTTGTTGCTAAGGCAACTTAGTGACGACACTTAGAAATGTCAACAATCTCGAAGATCTTATCGGATGCCACCAAATGAACTTGTTGAGTTCAAAGTGCAATTAAAGGAGCTGATGGACAAGGGATATATGTGCCCAAGTTCATCACCTTGGGGTTGCCTAACCTTGTTCATCAAGAAGAAGGATTAGACACTAAGGTTGTGTGTGGATTATCGGCCTTTAAATGCCGTTATTATCAAGAATAAGTATTCCCTTCCTCGGATTGGCATCTTATTGGATCAGTTAATGGGAGCCAAAGTATTCTCCAAGATAGATCTTTGTTTGGGATACCACAAAATCTGGATTAGAGCAGAGGACATACCCAAGACAACCTTCTCCACCAGATATGGATTTTATGAATATCTGGTGATGTCTTTTGGTCTGACCAATGCACCAGCACATTTCATGTACCTGATGAACTCGATATTCATGCCGAAATTGGATAAATTCGTAGTGGTCATTATATATAATATTCTGGTTTACTCCAAGTGTAAGGATCATGACCATTGAGGTCACCCCAAGGTATGAATATTTTGGTGATGAATGACAAACATGAAATGTGACTAATGCCTACACGAGTGTTTTACGTGTAGCAAACCTTTTCTACTCTATGGTGATTGTAGATAGTTGCCTTGGCGATGGATGACAATGACCACAAGCATGGAGGCTTGATGAGCTTGATGGAGTCCAACGGTTGATGGAGATGGATCAATGCTAAGGACAAGCTTTGGAGCAACTATTTGGAACACTTGTTTAGTTGTTAGGGCTTTGAGTCCATAGGAAAAACCGAACTGTCAAGGGGGTCTAGGTCATGCATCTTTAGGTCATGCTAGTCGGTGACGTGTGTGGATGCTCAGTGAAATCACAGGCACTAGGTGACAGTAGAGAAGCCAAGGAGCTGTCAAAAGAAGTCGAGAAACAAAGTCTAGCGAGGACAAGAAGTTTCAGCTTCTGGACAGAGAGACCGGGCAGTCGGTCAAGGAGTGACTGGACTGTACGGTCATCAAAGGAGAAGACAGATCAGAGAGAAGATCTTGCTAGGAATTTGTTTGTGCTGGAGACCACAAAGATCGGATGGTCCGGTCTGTATGGGTGAAGCGCATAACAGAGAGGAAGCCACTTAGGGAGCTCTTTGGAATCAACAAACAAGAAGAGACCGGGCGGTCTGATCTACTGATCGGACGGTCCGATCAGTACAACATCACCTACACACAGTGAAGCCAACAGCTCTAGGAGCCATTCCAGGACTGACCAGATGGTCCGATGAGGCAGTGATGGGATAGTCCGATCAGTGTGTCCAGAGAGGTGATTTCATGGAGCAACGACTAGTTTGAGATTGGAAACCTGTATAACTTTGTTGTTGGGGTCTTGGAGGCCTCTCTTGGCTAGTGGATTAGTTGGAAGCATTTGGTAAGAGCCAAGAGAAAAAGAGAGGAGCACTAGAACAGGATATTGGATATCTTGAGAGTGCTAGAGAGAGTTACTTGAGCATCTATATACATCTAAGGCTAGGGTGTCCTTGAGGGTGTGATCTAGGTAGTTACTCTTAGTCTATGGTGAGACATAGATCAGTTAGGTGTCGGTGATTGAGCCTATCATGACTGGTTGTGAAGGCCATCACATGTTTGTACATAGTTTGGGCCCGCTATTGAAAGGGGCATCGCTAGTGAGCGCCCATGTAGTGGTGACACAACCGTGTCTTCACTCCGGGAGTGATTGTGGGCTCGTGTGCAAGAACTTCACTTGGTGGCGGGGGGGGGGGGGGGGACTGGTACTCCGGCGGGAGTGGTCCAACAAGGAGTAGGGGAAGGCGCCATCCTTCCAAGATGGCTCATGATTTTTTCCCGAGGTATCGGAAGGATGACACCTTCCCCTACTCCTCGTGGGACCACTCCCGCCGGAGTACCGGTCCCTCGTACGACCTAGTGGAGTTCTCGCACATGAGCCCGCAATCACTCCCGGAGTGAAGATACGGTTGCGTCACCACTGCCACCAAAGCACAAGCTTGCCTCCCTCGGGAACTTGCCGGACTCTCGAAGCCGACACGGGCACTCACTATTGATGCCCCTTTAATTAGCGGGCTCAAACCGGGTACAAATGTGTGACGGCCTTCACAACCAATCACGATAGGCTCGATCACCAACATCTAACCGGTCTAGGTCTCACCATACACCAAGAGTAACAATCTAGATGACACCCTAAGGACACCCTAGCCTTTGATGTGGATAGATGCTCTAGTTACTCTCACTAGCACTCTCAAGATATCCAATATCCTCTCCTAGTGCTCCTCTCTTTTCCTCTTGGCTCTTACCAAATGCTCCAAGCTATTCTACTGGCTAAGAGTGGTCTCCAAGACCCCAACAACAAAGTTATATAGGCTTCCAACCTCCAACTTCCCGTTGCTCCACAAAATTACCTTTCTGGACCCCAATGATCAGAACGTCCGGTCACTGCCAGACTGGACCGTCTGGTCTCTCTGTAATAGCTCCCTGAACTGTTGGCTGCTCTGTCTAGGTGATTTGCTTGTACGGACCGGACCGTTCGGTCAGTAGATAGGACCGTCCGGTCACTTCCTTCTCTATCCATTGCAGAGAGCACCATTTTCTACGCCCTTCTATTTCAGCTCCCATCCATACAGACCAAACTGTCCGGTCAGTATGGGTCATTGTGCAAACAGACTCCTCGCAGACTGCTCTTTGATCTCCTAGTGACCATACAGTCCGGTCACCACTGACTCTTCTATCCGGTCACTACGTCTAGAAGCTGAAACTCTTCGTCCTCGCTTGACTTTGTTTCTCGGCTTCTCCGAACAGCTCCTTGGCTTCTCCACTATCACCTAGTGCTTGTGATTTCACTGAGCATTCACGCACATCACCACTAGCATGACCTAAGAGACATGACCTAGACCCCCTTGATATTCATGTTTTTCATATGGACTCAAAGCCCTAACAACTAGACAAGTGTTCCAAACACTTGCTCCATTGCTTGACCTTAGCCTTGATCCATATCCATCAACCCTTGGACTCCATCAAGCTTGCAAGCCTCTATGCTTGTGGTCATTGTCATCCATCGCCAAGGCAACCATCATTGATCATCATTAAGTAGAAGAGGTTTCCTACACGCACAACACTCGTGTAGACATTAGTAACATTTCATGTTTTTCATTCATCACCAAACAATTCATACCTTGAGGTGACCTCAATGGTCATGATCTTTACAATCTCCCTTTTTTTTGTGATGGATGACAACCACTACTTATGATGATCCAAAACAAACGAGTCCCAAAAGAATAAGAAAGAAGGAACAAAAGACTCGAATGAAAATAAGGAACCAAGAGAAAAGAGAAAGGTTTGACAAATTACCTTGGTCCTTACCTTGGAAGTAGTCTCCCCCTTAGAATGAGCTATGTGTTGAGGGAGAACTTCCCAACTATAGAGCGCAATAGAGATTGAGCTTGAGTTGAATTTTGCGCCCGTCATGGTGTCGTGGTAGTTGATCTTGTTGACTTCGACACGCACCATGGATGTTCATGTCGGTGTTGATGTTCATTGTTGTTATGCACCATTGTCTTGATCATCTCCTTCATGTTCTTCTCATCCATCTTCTTTTGTTCTTCATCGCTTCTCCCCTTTGTCACCTCATAGCTTTCCATGTATCTTAATGTTCTTCTCCATTTTTGTGTTATCTTCAAACTTGACTTGGCTTTTGGATCTTCCTTCTCCCATTTTGTCACCTATCACCAAAAACCACAAACCAAGGACAAAACACAAGAGAACCAAGAAGCAAATAAATGACAAGAGTTAGGAAACTCCCCCTTTCATGATGCTCCTCCTTGTTCACAATGGTGTTCCACCATAGCTCCCCCAACACAGATGACTTCAAAAATATTTTCTCAAGTATGCAATGGTTAGTCATTTGTGAGGTTGGAATGTATGAGCCATTTGTCTTTGAGTCGCGCGAGTAGGTTTAACCTCAGAGCTCGTTTGAACATGACTAAATGGGCATGAAGCGCAAAGATCACTATGTGATCATCTCGAGGATCATATGCTTACATTGTAATTAAGCAACTCCCCCTAGAAACATGCTTGGAAGCATGTAAGGTATCACGATGCAAGAATGCATGAATGCAAAGAATGCAAATGGACCATTCTTCAAAGCCTTGGGCACACCATGAACCACGTTCCTAAGCTTAACCCATGTCCATTGCTATCTCAAGGAGGTCTGAAGTCGACCTACAAGCAAAGAGAAACAAGCACAAAACAAAGGCACAAACAACAAAAAAACAAACAAAGCTATACATATTTACAAGAGACAAGCTTTAGGGTTACTCATATGAAGTTTGAAAGGTCGAGAACATTGAGTTCTCCCCTTAGCTTGTTGAAGGTTTTCTCGTCGAGTGGCTTGGTGAAGATGTCCGCCAATTATTCATGAGTCCGCACACTCACTAATTCCATGTCCTTCTTCTCAACATGGTCTCTTATGAAGTGATACTTGACTTGAATATGCTTTGCATGACCATGATATCCGGTTTTGAGAGCCATCTTGATTGTCACCTCACTATCACAATATAGTGGCATTTGAGTGTAGTTGAGGCCATAATCCGAGAGTGTTTGCCGCATATAGAGAAGTTGGGCGCAACAAGCTCCCGCTGCCATGTACTCCGCTTTGGCTATAGATAGAGCCACAGAGTTTTGCTTCTTTGAGCTCCCAGATACAGGAGATCTTCCAAGAAATTGGCAATTTTCCGATGTGCTTTTTCTATTCGCTTTGCATCCCGCGAAGTCCAAATTCGAATACCCAAGTAACTCAAAGCTTGTTCCTCTAGGATACCATAATCCCATGGTAGGTGTGTACTTGAGGTATCTAAGAATCCTCTTCGTGGCCTTCAAGTGTGATTCCTTTGGATTTGCTTGGTAGCGTGCACACAAGCACACACTAAACATGATGTCCGGCCCTAAGGCGGTGAGATAGAGCAATGAACCAATCATTGATCTATAGAGCTTGGGGTTCACTGATTTTCGTTTCACATCATCATCCAAGGGTTTGCTTGTTGCCATAGGTGTACGCAAAGGCTTGCAATCTTCCATGTTGAATCAATTGAGAAGGTCCTTGGTGTAGTTTTCTTGATAGATGAAGTTCTGAGAAACCATGTTGAGATGTGCCATGGTTTTCAATATGTGATGAGTAATTGACTTTGGCGGAATTTGTGTTTCAGTTGAAATGTGGGAATCTGGGGATTGCATGAGTTTGTGCATGTCATGGTTTTGACAAAACATAGTTGGTGAGGATGTTGGGGAGTTGCAGGAGATGGGAAATGTGTTTGCTTGTCTCATGATGTGTAGGTCACTGGAGTCAACTTGGCGGTCAACGGTGAGAGGATCGGGCACAAGTAGGATGATGAGGACATCAATCCTATGGATACACACAACACTCCTCTAATTCTGGACTTGCAAGGTCCAATGACTAGAGCTCGTGCACGACGACTAAATTTAGAGGTGAGCTCGTTCCTACGTTCTTTGCTATATGTTACTTTTGAGAATGGTTTGCTACCTAATGATTATTTTATGATTAGAAACCATGGAGAGGACAAGGAGATGATGGGAGAAGGAGTTGGGAACATGGAGGACCAGCAAGGGCTTGGAAGCCAAAGTGGAGGCCCAATCAAAACCGACTTCGAGTCTGTTTTGGGGCCCAGGACCAGTCTGCACTAAAACAGTCGCCCAGGACGCATGCGGACTCGGATTTGGACGTTCTACATATGCACGGAAATATAAGGAGAAGAGCTTTCCAATGCCACCAGCCTCATGTCAAAATTCATCCGGAGTCATCAGGAATCTTCAAAGCAAGAGAGAGTCCAGAATCTGTGTTTTTGGCCTATTTTTGGCCATTGGGCTTTGTATCTAGTTGAGCCCAATTAGGGGCGCGTACAGAGGGTCTTGCACGACCCTAGGGTCTTTATATACAGCCGCCGCCACACCATTAGGGATCGGGTTTTGCTTAGATCAATTCTGTTCATAAACAGTGTCGCCGTTCATCGGTTTGTGAGACCCCAACTTCGTGAGTTTAATCATACATCTGCAATTGTGTTGCATTCTTCATTGTTCTTGCTTGTGTTCTTGATTCGCAGGCAGGGATTAGCCTTCTCGGCGAGGTCAATCATCCTTGGACGGTTGATAACCAGAGGAGACGTCCTGCTGCGATTGCCGGTTTTAGAACGTGCTGTTCTAAAGCCGGATCGATTTGTGTGTCGCCTCCGACCAAATCAACTAACCAAGAACCTTTTGGAAGATCGGGAACCCTTGTTCACATCAAGTGGTAATCAGAACTTCAAGTGCACCATCAGGTTCGCACTACCCTTTAGTTCTGTTTTCGTGTTCTTCCTATCGTCCACAGAAAAGCCAAAAAAAAAAATCCCCCGCCCATAACCACGTGTTTAGCCTTTGCATATTTCAATTTCAGAGTCCATAGTGTTGAGTTTGTGCCCTAGTTCTTGTTTAGTCGCTTTAGTTTGTGTTTTTGTTGTCAGTAGTGTTTCCCTTGCAACCCTAGCCGCCATCCCCTTCACCATCCTCGGTTTTGTCGGCTTTGTGTGCTAGGGTTGACTGATCAACACGCCCACCCTAATTCCACCCTAAACCCACCCTCAACACCTCAGACCAATTCTCACAAATTCCACTTTCCGCTGCATCCACCCCGCCAAAGAAATCCCTACCCGACCCTAAACCCGACTCGGGTTTCACTCAAACCCCGGGTTTCTTCATAACCGATTCCGACACCCCTTCGGTAAAATGGCCATAACGTTTCGCTCGGTTGTCCATTTTGGCTGAAAGTTTTACAGGAGATTCTTGACAAAAATTTGAGGTGACCCACACTAGGCTAAGCCTTGTGTGCCCTCGTCAAAAAATTCAAAAAAAATCGACAAGATAAAGAAAAAATTAATTCAAGTTAAAACCCGACGTTTTTGGAAACTTCAAGAATTTTTGTAGGCCATGTCCTAGCTCTGTTTGAGCTGAAATTTTTTGTCGTTTCTCCCCCTCTGTTAGTGAGTTGGAGAAAAATATGAAAAAAAGAAAATAAAAAAAGAAATTTGGGATTCCTACTAGTGCTCCATCTAGCCCACTGGAATTTCTGAGTTTGGATGTTTTACACTTAGCCCCCTGTTATCGACTATGTGCCTTGGTCTCCTTGTTTCTTCTTTGCTATCCCTACTGTTCTAGGACATAGTTAGACCAACAACTAGGGACAAGTTACTTGGGCACTTATTCAGCTTTACTATCTATTTTTGATTTATGTGCCACTCACATATATATATTTGGCCTTCCTAGCTCTACATACTTCTTCTGGACAACACATAGGTTATTTTGTAACCCTTGCAATCGTGTAACACACCTCCCTGGTATCCTTCGCTTTGTTGTTTTCAAAACTTTGTAAGAGCTTTGCAAGAAGCTTCCTTTTGTTGTGTTGAGAGGCACCACTGCTTAGTAGTTTTGTAGGGATAACCTTCACTTTTTGTTTCCTGTTTTGGTGTTTCTGATGTCAGGAAGCGATAGAGAGGGTGCTTCACCTTCAAAATTTGATGAGTGCGTGAGCCAAAGTCAGCTACAGAAGGCTTTGCAGGCGGTTCAGAGTGATTTGGCAGAGACGATCACCAGGGCCGTCAACGACATCGTCACGAAGCTTCACCTGGGAGAAAGCATTGAGCATTTGGATAAGAGAGTCTCTAAGTTAATCGATCAGGTTGTCGAATTGGAGACCGCTTACAAGACCATCAACACCAATACCACCACCACCACCAACACCAACACCAACAACGACGTTGAAGACGATCATGATGAAGCAACGGTGTATAAGGCTGATGGCACCGTCGATAGGTCAGCTACAAGGACCGCAAGGTTACGACATCGTTTGCAACGTAACCCATAAGGTATGGTTGGTTTCCACAACCACAACCGTCGCACACAAGGTAACCATGCTCCAGATGACCCGTATGCTAAAATCAAGTTTTCAATTCCTTCATTTTCGGGTCAGCACGATGGTGATGTTTACCTTGATTGGGAAATGACGGTAGAACAAAAAATTTAATGCCCACCTTGTTCCTGAACAACATAGAGTTAGACAAGCTACTAGTGAGTTTAAGGACTTTGCTATTGTTTGGTGGAGTGGTCTAGCTGCTGAAACTGATTTGCCTACTACTTGGGAAGAACTTAAGGTAGAAATGCGTGATCGTTTTGTTCCTCCTTCTTTTTATAGAGAATTTCATAATAAACTGCAGTGTTTAGATCAAGGAGATAAAATTGTTCAGGAGTATTTTAGTGAGCTTCAGAAGGGTTTGATTCGTTGTGCTGTGGTTGAAAAAGGAGAGGATCAGATTTGCCGCTTTTATTCTAGTTTGAGAAAAGAAATTCAGGACATCCTTGATTATAAAGAATTTTATACCATCAACCAGTATTTCCAGTATGCTATGCTTACAGAGAAAGAATCACAGGGACTTTTCCAGGCTTTTGAGGAGTACAGCAAGTCCAGGAATTTCTACCCACCACGGCCGACGGGGACTTCGGGGCTGCCCAAGCCATCTTCTCGGCTGCCCCCACCAGCTAGTGTTGTTTCTGCAGCACCATGATCAGCCCCTGTCCCTTCTACGCGCTCAGGTAAAAATTATGTGCAGGTACCAGCTAGTAGTGCCTCCTCTATTGCTTCGATGGGACGCACTACAGGGATTCAGTGCCACCGCTGCCATGGTCTTGGTCATGTGCAGAAAGATTGCCCAAGTAGGCGGGCATATGTGGCGACAGATGAAGGCGGTTACATGAGCACCTCCGATGTGGAGGATGAGGAGGAGGATGTCGCTGCCACCAGCGGTGACCTCATCCTTGGAGGTGGAGATACCACGGGCTACATGAATATTATTGTGCAGCGTGTGCTTAGCACACAAATCTAGCAGCCCGAGATGATGCAGCGACATAATTTGTTCTAGATTTTCTTCGTCATCAAGAATTGTCGAGCATGTGTCATTATTGATGGAGGAAGCTGCAACAATTTGGTGAGTTCTGATGTGGTTAAGAAGCTTGATTTGATCACACGCCCACATCCACATCCATACTACATTCAGTGGTTAAATGACTTTGGAAAAGCTAAGGTAATACAAACTTGTAGAGTTCCTTTTTCCATTGGTTCCTATGTGGATTCTGTTGATTGTGATGTTGTACCCATGCAAGCTTGTTCACTTTTATTGGGTAGACCTTAGGAATTTGATAATGATGTTGTACACCATGGTAAAAGTAATAAGTACACTTTTATGCATAAAGGAACTAAAATTACTTTGTTACCAATGACCCTTGCTGAAATTGTACAAGCTGATTTAGAACGAGCTGCTAGCTTGAAAAATAAAGGCCCTGAAATTCAACAACCTGTTAGTTCTGATTCTACACAAAGTAATGTTAATGATTCTACAAGTTCTAAGGGTGCTGAAATTAAATTACAAGGTCGTTCATGTCTTGCCACAAAATCTAAGCTTGCTGAAATTTCTGCTGATGATATTTGCTATGCTTTGATATGCAAACAAGCCTTGTTTTCTATTGGTGATATTGCTTCTAGTGCTTTGTCTCCTGCTGTCACTAACCTTTTGCAGGAGTATGAGGATGTTTTCCCAGCTGAGATGCCACCGGGATTGCCACCTTTGAGAGGGATTGAGCATCAAATTGATTTAATTCCTGGTGCTACTTTGCCAAACCGTGCTGCTTATAGGACCAACCCTGAGGAGACTAAGAAGATACAACGACAAGTCCAAGACCTTTTTGATTGTGGGTATGTTCGTCAATCACTTAGTCCTTGTGTTGTTCCTGTACTTTTGGTTCCTAAGAAAGATGATTCTTGGCGTATGTGTGTAGATTGTAGAGCCATTAATAACATTACTATTAGGTATCGTCATCCTATTCCTAGGCTAGACGACATGCTTGATGAGTTATGTGGTGCTATAATTTTCACTGAAATTGATTTGCATAGTGGTTACCATCAAATTAGAATTAAACTTGGAGATGAATGGAAAACAGCTTTCAAAACCAAATTCGGGTTGTATGAGTGGTTAGTAATGCCTTTTGGTTTAACTAATGCACCCAGTACTTTCATGCGTTTGATGAATGAGGTTTTAAGACCTTTTATTGGCAAATTTATGGTTGTTTATTTGATGATATCTTGATTTATAGCAAATCCATGGATGATCATATGATTCATTTGCGTGCTATTTTTGATGCTTTGCGAGTTGCATGTTTATTTGGTAACCTTGAGAAGTGCACCTTTTGCACGGAGCGAGTCTCTTTTCTTGGCTATGTTGTGACTAAACAGGGAATTGAGGTGGATGAGGCGAAAATTGAAGCCATAAAGAGCTGACCTGTACCAAAAACTATCACACAGGTGAGGAGTTTTCTTGGTCTTGCAGGTTTCTACCGCCGCTTTGTCAAAGATTTCAGCACCATTGCATGAGTTAACAAAGAAGGGCGTTGACTTCCATTGGGGTAAGGTACATCATGAGTCTTTTGATGCTTTGAAGGACAAACTTACCCATGCACCATTGCTGCAATTACCCAATTTTGATAAGACTTTTGAGCTTGAATGTGATGCTAGTGGTATAGGCATTGGTGGTGTTTTGATGCAAGATGGTAAACCTGTTGCATACTTTAGTGAGAAAATTACTGGGCCTGTTTTGAATTATTCCACGTATGATAAGGAACTATATGCACTTGTACATTCTTTAGAGACGTGGCGTCATTATTTATTGCCCAAAGAATTTGTTATTCATTCTGATCATGAATCACTTAAGTATATTCGTTCTCAATGCAATTTGAACCGTAGACATGCTAAATGGGTTGAGTTTATTGAGTCTTTTCCTTATATTATTAAACATAAGAAAGGGAAGGATAATGTGATTGCTGATGCTTTATCTAGGCGATATACTTTGTTGTCTCAACTTGATTGTACAATTTTTGGACTTGAGGCAATTAAAGAACAATATGTTGCTGATGTTGATTTTAAAGATGTATTGCTGCACTGTAAAGAAGGTTGTGCTTGGAACAAATTTGTGTTGAATGATGGTTTCTTGTTTAGAGCTAACCGCCTATGCATTCCAGTTGGTTCCGTTCGTCTTTTGTTGTTGCAGGAGGCGCATGGAGGTGGATTGATGGGTCATTTTGGTGCTAAGAAGACGGAGGATATTTTGGCAACACACTTCTTTTGGCCAAGGATAAGGAAAGCTGTTGAGCGTTTTGTTGCTCGCTGCACTACATGTCAAAAAGCTAAGGCTCGATTGAATCCACATGGTTTATACATGCCACTTCCTGTTTCTTCTAGTCCTTGGGCGGATATTTCTATGGACTTTATTTTAGGACTGCCTAGGACTAAGAGGGGGAGTGGTAGCATTTTTGTTGTTGTGGATCGTTTTTCTAAAATGGCACACTTTATACCATGTCATAAAACTGATGATGCTAGTTATATTGCTGACCTCTTTTTCAAAGAAATTGTACGTTTGCATGGTATGCCTTCTACTACTGTTTCAGATCGTGATGCAAAATTCTTGAGACATTTTTGGCGCATGCTTTGGAATAAGTTGGGTACAAAGTTGCTATTTTTTACAACTTGTCGTCCACAAACTGATGGACAAACTGAGGTTGTGAACTGCACTTTGGGTACTATGTTGAGAGCTATTTTGAAGAAAAATTTGAAGCAATAGGAAGAATGCTTGCCTCATGTTGAGTTTGCTTATAATCGGGCAACACATTCTACTACCAAGGTAAGTTCCTTCAAGGTAGTGTATGGTTTTGATCCCCGTACTCCACTTGATACACTTCCTCTACCTATTAATGAGAGAGTTCATGTTGATGCTAAGGAGCGTGCTGAATTTATTTTGCAAATGCATGAGACCACTAGACTTAGCATTGAAAAGATGAATGAAAAGTATAAAATTGTTGGTAATAAAGGTAGAAAGGAAGTAAAGCTTGATGTAGGAGATTTAGTGTGGTTACACTTGAGGAAGTGTAACATCCCAGCCCACAGTGCGGCTTCAGACCCATACGCCTGTAATGCGGGCCGCACCTCACGATAGTAACTCTTACGCTTTCGTCCTCGCTTCGCGTAAAAGGGTTAACCCGGTTACTATCGTACTGTGAACTGAGTATTTAAGCTGGTCATCTCCCTGGTCAATTTCCAGTATGGGACTAACTCGCGGTGCTACAGTACCGCGCAGCTACAGTGTTCCGCGGCTACAGTAGCCAGACGCTACGGTACCGCGGCCCATGGGCCAAACACTTGCCGATTCTATATTTTTGGGCCAGAATTGACATCCTGAATGTCACATTCTCCCCCCCCTTTAGAACTCGACGTCCCGTCGAGTGAACCAGCTTACCCCCCATCCAGGCTATCCCGAATGTCTAGGGGACATTAGGCACAGGATCTTCCCTTCCTGGCCACGTCCAGCACGTGCCATGCCGTGTTCCGACTCTGCGGACCCACGCGCCATGCACACCGTGACTGCGCCCGTGACACAGCGAAGGTCGGCTCTGATACCATTCTGTAACATCCCAGCCCATAGTGCGGCTTCAGACCCAGACGCCTGTAGTGCGGGCCCCAGCTCACGACAGTAACTCTTACGCTTTCGTCCTCGCTTCGCGTAAAAGGGTTAACCCGGTTACTATCATACTGTGAACTGAGTATTTAAGCTGGTCATCTCCCTGGTCAATTTCCAGTATGGGACTAACTCGCGGTGCTACAGTACCGTGCAGCTACAGTGTTCCGCGGCTACAGTAACCAGACGCTACGGTACCGCGGCCCATGGGCCGAACACTTGCCGATTCTATATTTTTGGGCCAGAATTGACATCCTGGATGTCACAGGAAGGATAGATTTCCAGAATTGAGAAAGTCTAAACTAATGCCTAGAGCTGATGGTCCATTCAATATAATGGAGAAGATTAATGATAATGCATACAAACTTGAGTTGCCTCCCGATTTCGGGGTTAGTCCTACTGTTAACATTTCAGATTTGAAACCATACTTGGGAGAAGAGGATGAGCTCGAGTCGAGGACGACTCCACTTCAAGAGGGGGAGGATGATGAGGACATCACTCCTATGGATACACACAACACTCCTCCAAATCTGGACTTGCAAGGTCCAATGACTAGAGCTCGTGCACGACGACTAAATTTAGAGGTGAGCTCGTTCCAACGTTCTTCGCTATATGTTACTTTTGAGAATGGTTTGCTACCTAATGATTACTTTATGATTAGAAACCATGAAGAGGACCAGGAGATGATGGGAGAAAGAGTTGGAAACGTGGAGGACCAGCAAGGGCTTGGAAGCCAAAGTGGAGGCCCAATCAAAACTGACTTCGAGTCTGTTTTGGGGCCCAGAACCAGTCTGTACTAAAACAGTGGCCCAGGACACATACGGACTCGGATTTGGACGTTCTACATATGCACGGAAAGATAAGGAGAAGACCTTTCCAATGCCGCCGGCCTCATGTCAAAATTCATCAGGAGTCATCGGGAATCGTCAAAACAAGAGAGAGTCCAAAATCTGTGTCGGTGCTGCGTCGCCTATTTTTGGCCTTTGGGCTTTGTATCTAGTTGAGCCCAATTAGGGGCGCGTCCAGAGGGTCTTGCACGACCCTAGGGTCTTTATATACAGCCGCCACCGCACCATTAGGGTTCGGGTTTTGCTTAGATCAATTCTGTTCATAAACAGTTTCGCCGTTCATCGGTTTGTGAGACCCCAACTTCAAGAGTTTAATCATACATCTGCAATTGTGTTGCATTCTACGTTGTTCTTGCTTGTGTTCTTGATTCGCAGGCAGGGATCAGCCTTCTTGGCGAGGTCAATCGTCTTTTGGACGGTTGATAACCAGAGGAGACGTCGTGCTGCGATTGCGGGGTTTAGAACGTGCTGTTCTAAAGCCGGATCGATTTGTGTGTCGCCTCCGACCAAATCAACTTACCAAGAACCTTTCGGAAGATCGAGAACCCTTGTTCACATCAAATGACCTGGTTCGGGAGATCGGTCCGAGGAATCATGAGCTCAAGTTGACCGCTAGGGAGTGCTTCGAGATCGCTGACAAGTTCGTATCGGGCGCGTCGGCTTTGTACGATATCCACGACAAAGGCAAGGAGAAGCGCTCGAACAAGCCTGAGTCCTCCAAGAAGGATAAGAAAAGGAAGAATGATGACATAGTCATTGCAGTAGACCGATCCAAGAAGAATCCTCGGATGAATCAGTAGACCATGGATGACTTGCTGAGTGGCCCGTGCCGATGGCACCCAAAGGGAAACCAAAAAGCAAAGGATTATTACCGTCTGAAGGTCTTTATGACTACCGCGCTGAAAGTGGCCAAAGATCCACCAAGGCGAAATGGCAAGGACAAAGCCAACGACCATGGTGATAAGGACGAGGAAGGAGGGTTTTAGGAGCCCTAGAAGGAAGTCAACTTCATCATCGGAGGACCCAATGCCTACACATCCAAATGCAAACACAAGCTAGAACTACGAGATATCAACTCTGTGGAACCAGCTGCACCCGAGTACATGAAGTGGTCTGAAGTTCTGGTCACTTTTGATCGTTCGGATCACCCCAAGCACCTACCAAAACCAGGCCGTTACCCACTTGTACTCGCAGCAACCATGAGGGAGTTCAAGTTCAAGAAAGTACTCATTGACGGAGGAAGCAGACTTGTCCTGATCTTCACCAAGACTCTCAGAGAGTTAGGCCTGACAACCGACGACCTCAAACCGAGAACTTCTCCCTTTCACAGAATTGTGCCGGCCAAGACCTTGATGTGATTGGGCAGATCACTCTGCCTATCACATTTAATACCCGAGAGAACTTCAGGACTGAGCGTACTATGTTCCAAGTAGCCAACTTTGAGTCTGCCTACCATGCTATCATTGGTAGACCGGCGATGGCAAAATTTCATGGCGGTCCTGCACTATCCTTACCTTTCCTTGAAGATGCTAGGCCCTAAAGGAATCATCTCCCTCCACTCTGATCTTCAGAATTCTTTTGATCGGCTGGAGGTCCAGAAGGCAGTTGGCAAAGAGGTGGAGACGGACGCAGAGATCCCTGCAAAGCAGTCCAGTAAGGAGAAGATCTAGACGGATGACATGCCGACCAGAGAAATTCCACTTTATCCAGAAGACCCTATTAAGGTTAATTATGCGGGGGACAATCTAGGAGAGAAATAGGAACTCGCGCTCACTCTATTCCTCCAGGAATGGGACATCTTCACATGGAAACCTTCTGACATGCCGGGAGTTCCTAGGGAAAAGATTGAGCACGAATTAAGGGTGCCTCCTGGGGCTACACCCGTCAAGAAACAACTTTGAAGATTTGCTCAAGATCGCAAGGGCACCATGAAGAAGGAGATAGCTAGGCATTTAGATGCTAACTTTATAAAGAAAGTGTATCATCCAGATTGGCTGGCTAATCTAGTCCTTGTACCAAAGAAGAATAAAGAGTGGCGTGTGTGCGTTGATTATACTGATTTGATTAAGGTCTGCCCTAAGGACCCTTTCGCTCTACCACGCATTGATCAGATCGTAGACTCAACAGCCAGGTGTGAGCTCTTGAGCTTTCTGGATGCCTATTCAGGCTATCACCAGATCCCACAGAAGGTCAAGGATCAGATCAAGAATACCTTTCTTACTCCCTTTGGCGTCTACTGCTATATAACCATGCCGTTCGGTCTGAAGAATGCTGGCGCGACCTACCAATGTGGTATTCAACGCTGCCTCGAAACTCAGATTGGTCAGAATGCAGAAGCATATGTTGATGACATCATGGTAAAGACTCAGAACGTTGGAGAACTTTTCTCTGACCTGGCAGAGACGTTTGACAACTTGAGGCGATACTCGATGAAGTTGAACCCTAAGAAGTGCGTTGTCAGGGTTCCATCGAGATAGCTACTCGGTTACATCATTTTGAAATGAGGTATAGAGGCCAGCCCGGAAAACTCAAGGCAATCCTTGATATGGTACCACGTAATTCCCAAAGAGATGTTCAAAAGCTGACCGCGTGCATGGCATCTCTGAGTCTCTTCATCTCTCGACTAGGGGTCAGGGGTCTGCCGTTCTTCAAATTTCTCAAAAAGCAAGACAACTTCGTCTAGACAGTAGAGGCGCAGTCGGCTTTGGATGAGTTGAAGGTTCACCTTGGCAACATTCCGGTTTTAGTGCCTTCAGAGCCACAGGAAAAGCTTCAGCTTTATGTGCCGGCAACAACTCAAGTTGTGAGTACCATTTTAACGGTCGACCGAGAAGAAGAGGGACATGTACAAAAAGTACAACACCCGGTGTATTTTGTTAGTGAGGTCCTTAACGCCTCCAAGACTCAATATCACCAGATCATGAAGCTGCTATATGCGCTCTTGATCACCTCGAGGAACTTGAAGCATTATTTTCAGGCTCATTCGATCGAAGTTTATACTACTTTTGCACTCGGAGAGGTTCTTCATAACCGCGAAGTGGTCAGCAAGATTTCCAAGTGGGTGGTCAAACCCGATCAATATACCATCATGTTCATTCCACGGTCAGCGATCAAAGGACAGGCACTGGCTGATTTCGTTTCCGAGTGGACAGAGATTCAGATGCCATCGACACAGCAAGATATTGAGTACTGGAAGATGTACTTTAACAGATCACTCTAGTTGCCGGGGGCAGGGGCAGGAATCGTTCTCATCTCTCCAATAGGAGAGAAACTTCGATATGTCCTCCAAATCATGTTTCGCACATCCAATAAGGCTATGGAGTATGAAGCTCTTCTACATAGTCTTCGAATTGCCATATTGCTTAGCATTCAGCCCCTCGATATCTTTGGTGACTCGGTTCTAATCATCAACCAGGTCAGTAAGGATTGGAACTATGTGAATGACAACATGGTTGCCTACTGCCAAGAAGTACGAAAGCTGGAAAACAAATTTGATGGCCTTAAGTACACACATGGTCTCCATGAAATCAACCAGGCTGCGGATGAGCTAGCCAAGATGGGATCATCATGATCGATTGTCCCATCCGGTGTTTTCTTACACACCCTTGATTCTCCCACTATTTCTCCTCGGTCGGATGTCTTAAGAACCGATGTGGCTGACCCTGTGGAAGATGTCAACATGGAGACCGATTGGCGCGACCCGATTATTCAGTTCTTGGTTAGCGGTACGCTGCCTGTGGATTCCAATGAGAAATAGAGGCTAAAGGCTCGATCTCGGGGATATTTAATGGTGGATGACCTGCTCTATTGAAGAGGAGGATCAAATATCTTGATGCGATGCATCTCAATTCTAGAAGGCAAAGAGCTGATGGAGGAAATCCATGTAGGAGCATGTGGCAACCATGCGGCTTCCAAGACTTTGGTCGACAAGTGTTGACGGTCCTTAAATACTAAATCCGACCGTCAAATTCCTGCATAATACATATAAAATAAATAACCAATATAGTGGTAGGAGTTTATTACTAACAATTTCCACAAGTTTTGGTGAGTATGTGTTTGCAGGTATAAAAGAGCCAAAATATGCAAAAAAAAAAAAGAACAAGAAACACCCCGTTGGCCGATCACCACTATGAAAATAGCCATTTTCACCAGTAGACAGGGTCGTTTATAGCTAAAATCAGGACCCGGTCGACAGGGTCGTTTAAGGCTGAAATCAGCCACCTAGCTGATCGACCAGAATCATTGTCAGACTGATCATTCGACCCGGCCAATTTTACAAAACACTCCACCGTGATGCCGTTTTCTCCTCTCGAACAAAAAGTGATCAAATATGGCTAAGGAAAAGAGGCCAACATGTGGCCTAACCGGTAGAAGTCAAGAGGCGCCCCGGAGGGGGTCGATACCCGGCCAAGGCTACCGCCCAGGCTAGGTCGCCGCCCGGCCCGGCTTGCCGCCCGGCCTGGGTTGGCCACCCAGGGTTTCCAGCCCATGAGGCCTACCGCCCGCCAAATGAAGAGTCGGTGGAAACCGACCAAACGACTGACTTCGGGACAAAATCCAAGTCATCAAAGAGAAGTCAATCAACTTTTGTGCCAAGTGCACCTACGAGAACTACAATTGCCTCAATAGCCTCATTAGCAAAATATTTGTTAGGATGATTGTAGATGCTTTTGTTTACCATAAATATTGTAAATCTCATAGATTGCACTTTGGCACTAACCTTGCAGCTAGAACTTCAATGACACATCAAGAATTAATGGTGGACTGGAAAATACATCACCAGTGATAGCTGCAATAGGAAGTCCCCGTGGTCAAGCTTCTGACCGTAAACAAAGCACTGCCGGGAGATGGCCCGGATTATCATTTACCTTTATCCTAAATAAAAGCAAGAATATGTTTTAAGGTTATGTTTGCTTTCGCGTATTTTTGGTCGCTAACAATTTCAGGTTAGATTAAAAAGAACGATGGTCATTCTGTACCTATCAACATAGGAGCTGCATCAACTTTAACACCATGGTATTTTTGGCAAGAGAACCCACTATTAGAAGGCTACAACACTACACACTTGATTTTCAGCATATCGTGATACAAAAATCCAAGTGTGGGGGGAGTTCTGTAAGTATCTCGTAGCAAGTTCCATTCTTACCAATTTTATCACGGTTTAGAGGTGTTGCTAGTTCTTGCTTTCATGCCTTGCTTAAAAAAATATTAAGAGGCGCTTTAGTTTATTTTTCCTTTTTATTTCCTTTCAATCTTATAGTCTGCCTAGAAAAGAAAATAATAATAACAAATAAAGTTGTGACTCTATCAGGCCCATAAAGCCGGTAGAGTCCCTTTTTTCTTTTCACCCTTTTTGTTTTTTGTTTTTCTTCAAATAAAGAAGCCAGGTACAAGATCAAGTGTAGGGGAGGCCTCCAAGATTTCCAACGCACAAACAATACAAGACCTCCCACTGACACATTGCACAATCGTCGCTTAAGCCAAACATGTCAAAGGTCGAGGTGATCAGGCTCGAAGTGACATCGACGGACAGTCGACACAAGCATGGTGCTCCTAAGCTTCCCCATCTTCCATAGTGACGGTTTGCATAGTCTATCTCTTTCCTCCTAGTTTCCAAGTTAAATCACATTTATCCTGAGTCCATCAATAAATTTAACTTGAAAACTAAAACCAATTCTTGTGAACCCCCATTATCGTGCTTCTCTTTGATTGACTTGCATGCTCCATATTCCTAGTTCATTTACTTGTTGCTTATGAACTATATCTCTAGGGAAGCATGTCACCTAAGTAGTTGACTTATGAGATATGGTGTGATAAAAGAAATCTTGCTCTTATGCTTGTAGTGCTTGGGAATTTCTCTTTAAAAATAAAAATGAAGGCCCTCTCGTCAATGATGTGAATGTCCTACCAAAGCCATATGATAGTTATATTGAAAACCTTATGCATATGCTGCTTGTTGTTTCATTGAACTTTGTCAAATTCTTGTGACCCTAGTGAGATGCATGTTTATGTTTTGTTGATCAAGATCATGTGCACATTTCCCTTCATATGGTAATCTTCCACATTGGAAGGTAGCATTTTTCGTATCCATCCACCAAAAGAAATACTCCATGATTATCCTGTTATGACCCTCTCTCAATTGTTCTGTAGAAGGCATGGCTATAAAAAAAACATGCTCTCATCTTTGAGCGTGATGAAAAAAAAGAAAAGAAATAGCCATGCCCAATATCATTTCAAAGAAAGAGAGAGTCTACACATCAAGGAGTATTCATTCACCTCCATCATCCACCATCATCCATATGCTAATTTTTCTACACCAGAAGATAGCATCATCCATATTCATCCATCCACAAAATAAAGTGCTCCACCATGCTTTGAAAAAAAGAATCCCTCTCCAATTATGCTTGCAGAAAGAGACATGGGCTGTCAAGTATAAAAAAAACAAAGAGAGAAAGAAAGATAGCTCATGTTCTCAAATACAAGAGAGGGAGGATTTCAAAAGGAGCATCCATCATTCGCATTTCCATCCATCCCTTAAATTTATGTGCACATGCTTGATCACAATTCATGACTTGTTTTCTCCATGGATCTAGTTTTTGACTTAGTAATATATGAGACACAAGTATGTCTTCGTTATTCCCCTACCCTGAGCTCCACATAAGCCATATTTAGAGGTAGGATGAAAAGAGGCAAAGACAAATGCCTTGGTGACGAACCACGCACATAGTGAGTGATTTGAGAGAATCATTTCAGGAGAATGGCCATGATTTGTTTTTGAAAATCTTGTAAAAAGCCAAGTTACTCAGTAGAAGAAGTAAAGATGACTAGAGTCAACACCGTTCCATTCTTCAACCACCCAAGGGGATGTGATAGATACTTCAAAAGTTCACGGGTACAGGTATAGCATCACACCAATTGAAGTTATGATCCACCTTAGTCTCTATTCCTTTACTCGGGGATGAGCAAAGGCTAAGTGTGGGGGTGTTGTTGACGGTCCTTAAATACTAAATCCAACCATTAAATTCCTACATAATACATTTAAAATAAATAACCAACATAGTGGTAGGAGTTTATTACTAACAATTTCCACGAGTTTTGGTGAGTATGTGTTTGCAGGTATAAAAGAGCCAAAATATGCAAAAAAAAAAAATGAAGAAACACCCCGTCGGCCGATCACCACTATGAAACAGTCATTTTCACCGGCCGACAGGGTCATTTATGGCTGAAATCAGGACCCGACCGACAGGGTCGTTTAAGGCTGAAATCAGCCACCCGGCTGATCGACCGGAATCATTGTTAGACTGATCATTCGACCCGGCTGACACTGCAAAACAATTCACCATGATGTCGTTTTCTCCTTCCGGACAAAAAGTGATAAAATATGGGTAAGGAAAAGAGGCCAACATGTGGCCTAACTGGGAGAAGTCAAGAGGCGCCCCGGAGGGGGTCGGCACCCGGGCAAGGCTGCCGCTCGGCCAAGGCCGCCGCCTGGCCCGGCTTGCTGACCGGCCTGGGTTGGCCATCCAGGGTTGCCAGCCCATGAGGCCTACCGCCCGCCAAATGAAGAGTCAATGGAAACCGACCAAACGACCAACTTCAGGACAAAATCCAAGGCATCCAAGAGAAGTCGGTCGCGAACCGACATGATCCAAGGGCAGCCCGGCATGCTAGGCCACCCGGCACACGTGGCCACCCGACCTTGACCGACGCCCGGCAGACCGACTTTGGCCTACCGACTCGCCTTCACCTACAGGTACCCCCCTACCCATTGCCACGTATAAATAGATGGGGAATTCGGCATGAACAACACAACACACAAGAAGAGAGTTTAGAACTCCATTCCAAGGGCTTTACCACTGCCAAAGTGTTTAGAAAATAGGGAGAGAGTGAGGGAGAGTTCGGGGAAGCGCCGGGTTTGTCGGTGATCTTCCCCACGCTTGTACCTCGACGGATGCTTTCCTTTTCAAGTAAGTGTTCATGTTTCCTCTTTGGTATTTAAGTAAGGTCTTTCCTTTATTGCTTACGGGATCACCGCTCTATTTAATTACAGTATCTTAGTCTTCTATAGGCGTGGATCCGAGACTAGCATAGTAATTGATAGCATAGGCGTGGTGTCTAGGCTAGAGGTTACCTTTGTTTGCCGCATGCCCCACGATTTGTAAAGGTAGTCGGTAGGTGGTGACAGCCCTATCCTGATGAGGACATCACCCTTATGGATACACCCAGCACTCCGCCAACCAAAATACAAGTTCATGCGCGACAACTGAATTTACGGGTGAGCTTGTTCCTAATGATTCCTTTATGTGATTTTGAGAATAGATTGCTAACTAATGAATTAATTGTTGTTAGAAACCATGGAGATGATGATGAGATAGCTGGGGAGGTGATTGGAGACGTGATGGGCCAGCAAGGACGTCCAAGCCAAGGTGGAGGCCCAATCAAAACCGACTTCGAGTCTGTTTTGGAGCCGAGGACCAGTCTGCACTAAAACGGATGCCCAGGACGCATACGGACTCGGATTTGGACGTTCTATACATTCCTGGAAAGATAACGAAAAGGCCTTTCCAACTCAACTGGTCCCATGTCAAAATTCGTCCCGAGCCGTCGGCAATCGCTGAAACAATTCGACTTCCAGAATCTGTCCTGGTGCTGTGACACCGTAATCGGTCTTTAGGCCATGTATGGAGTTGAGCCCACTTAGGGCTGCGTCCAGGGGGTCTTGCACGACTCTAGGGTCCTCATATACAGCCGCCGCCTCTTCATTAGGGTTTGGGGTTTTGCTTAGATTATTCTGTTGATAACAGTTTTGCCGTTTGATCGGTTTGTGAGACCCCAACTTGTGAGATTCATCGTATACTTGCAAATTTGGTTGCATTCTTCTTTGTTCTTGCTTGTGTTCTTGATTTGCAAGCAAGGAGAAGCCTTCTCAGCGAGGTCAATTGTTCTTGAACGGTTGATAACCAGAGGAGACGTTGTGCTGCGATTGCGGGGTTCAGAACGTGTCGTTCGGAAGCCGGATCGATTTGTGTATCGCCTCCGCCTTAATCAAGATTATCAGAACCTATCGGAAGATCGGGAACCCTTGTCCACATCAAGTGGTATCAGAGCTTCAGGTACACCGTTAGGTTCGCCGTTATCCTTGTTATTTTGTTCAATCCTAGAGTCCAGAAAATTGCCCTGCAAAAATATTTGTTCGTCGTGTTTTCGCTGTCCTACACCCCCCTTGTGCCTTGCAATTTTCAGTTTAGTTTGCTTCTCTGAATTTTAGTCCCTACAAGGTCATTGTGTTGTTGGTCTAGTACTTGTTCTTTGGTCTTGTTTGAGTCGTGTGTGTCCTTGTTCATAGACAATCAAGAAAAAAAATATCAGATTGTTGCACACATTGAGAGAATAGTACTGCTGGAATTATTTGCACTAAAGATTTATTTAACATCTAGCCTTCTATTTTTTGTGTGCAAAAGAAACTTAGAGTGTTTTCTGTTGCACGTTGTTCCTTGAGTCAAGAGATTGCTGCACGTTGTTGCATATGAGAATTGTCGGTTCAGTTCTACATGTACATCTATTCCTTACGTAAAGAGTGGAAAAAAGAAAGTTTAGGTTTTTTCTTTGTGCTATAAAGTTCGCAACTCTTGCTGCAGTTCTATGTCAAAAAAAATCATGAAAGAAGTAAAAGGCAAAGAGGTGCTGAAAAAAAAATAAGAAGAAAAAGCCGCACCTATAACAAAAGAAAAAAAACAAAAGAAGAAAAGAAAAAAATTCAGAATTGCTTGCAGCCTTTGTGTCCTTTGTTGAGCCATTTGCTTGCTTGCTTGAACTAGGTCCGAGACAAGTTTAGGCCAGTGACATAGACTAGCTTGGGACTATTATTAAGTTTTGCAATTTCTGAATTGAAATTTTGCTAATCCTTGCTACTATAAATTGCCTACCTAGCTCCACATATATCCTTCTGAATAGGCACAGAACTTTGGACCCTCGCAATCGTCGGATCACACTCTCCAAGGTATCCTCTGTTTTGCTACTAAGAATCTTGTAAGAACTCAGTTAGGTGCTGTCATTTGCTTGTTGAGAGTTTCCACCGTGATCAAACAGTGGTGATAGGAAAATATACTCTTGTGTGTTTTCTTGTTTTCTATTAACAATGACAGGTTGCAACACCGATGGTGATGAGTCGATGGTGTCAAATGAGGTTGATACAAGTGTTGTAGCACAACGAGTGTTTAGTTCTCAAATGGAGAAGGTAGAGCAAAATCAAATGAACAACTTGTTTCAGACTCACTTTTTGTGAAGGATCGACGTTGTCGTGTCATCATTAATGGAGAGAGTAGCAACAACATCGCAAGCTTGGAATTAGTCGAGAAGCACGGCTTGACCACACAGCCACACCCGTGTCCATACTATATCCAATGCGTAAATTCTTGTGGTAAGATAAAGGTAGATAAAATTGCACGCATTGAATTTTTTATTGGTTCTTATAAGGATTGTGCAGATTTTGATATAGTGCCTATGCAAGCGTGTCATTTGTTATTGAGTAAGCCTTGGATTTCTACAAATAATGCTTTGCAAAACACCATTGCTAATACCTATTCATTTAAATACAATGGTAGAAGAGTTACTCTTAAACCTATGTCTGCTGCTGAAATTTTAGAAGAGGATCAACAAAGACTTGAGAGAAGAAAGAATGAACCATTTAGGAAAGAATGGACTACTTTAAATGTTGCAACACTTACATCAAAATCTGAATTAGATGATGAACATATTTCCTTGCCTCTTGTTGCAACTAATACATTTCAGGTTCTACACAAAGAAGAGGATAGTGTGAAAGATGAAGAACATGTTGTTGTTTCAGGTAAGAGCTTTCTTGATGTGATGAATTGTTCCAACAATCTTGTTGTATTGGAACCTTGTCTTGATTTGCCTTTGCCACAAGTTGATTTATCTACTGATCCTTGTGATAAAGAGGAGTTGTGTGCCACTGCTTCACTTATACCTTTGCCACAACAAATGAACAAGATTGATATTTTTGCTTATGATTCACCTACTAGTGCTGAAATAAAACATTTGATTTTAATAACATGTGAAAAGAATGAGCAGAAATTATTGTCTTCTCTAAATACTTTGGGTTATATTGAATTTGATGTTCTTTGTGATCTAAATACCGTGGAGAAGCAAATCTTTTCTCAAACTGAATTGCCTTTACTAACAAGAAACAAATTTTATGCTATAGGAAACTATGATCATAGAGGTGTATTTATGGTGCATAAAGTTTATATTTGCTCAAACATGAATACTCCTTGTATTGTACAACCAAATGATGAACTAGAAAACTGCAATAACAATTACCATGTCATGTCATGTTTTTCTAGTGTTTTTAAGATCACACATTTTCCATCTTGTCATAAGAGTGAGAATGACGTTCATATTGCTGAGCAAGTTTTCAAAGAGATCATTAATTTGTATGGCATGCCTTCTATTATGGTTTCACATTGTGATGATAATTTTCATAACACATATAAACGCGAGGTGCATTCCAAGTTTGGGAATAGTTCTATATTTTATATTTCAGATTTGAAACCACTATTGGGAGAAAGAGATGGGATCGAGTCGAGGACGACTCTAATTCAAAAGGGGCAGAATGATGAGGACATCACCCTTATGGATACACCCAGCACTCCGCCAACCAAAATACAAGTTCATGCGTGACAACTAAATTTACGGGTGAGCTTGTTCCTAATGATTCCTTTATGTGATTTTGAGAATAGATTGCTACCTAATGAATTAATTGTTGTTAGAAACCATGGAGATGATGATGAGATAGCTGGGGAGGTGATTGGAGACGTGATGGGCCAGCAAGGACGTCCAAGCCAAGGTGGAGGCCCAATCAAAACCGACTTCGAGTCTGTATTGGAGCCCAGGACCAGTCTGCACTAAAACGGATGCCCAGGACGCATACAGACTCGGATTTGGACGTTCTATATATGCCTGGAAAGATAACGAAAGAACCTTTCCAACCTAACTGGTTCCATGTCCAAATGCGTCCCGAGCCGTCGGCAATCGCCGAAACAATTCGACTTACAGAATCTGTCCTGGTGCTGCAACACCGTAATCGGTCTTTGGGCCATGTATGGAGTTGAGCCCACTTAGGGCTGCGTCCAGGGGGTCTTGCACGACTCTAGGGTCCTCATATACAGCCGCCGCCTCTTTATTAGGGTTTGGGGTTTTGCTTAGATTATTCTGTTGATAACAGTTTTGCCGTTTGATCGGTTTGTTAGACCCCAACTTGTGAGATTCATCGTATACTTGCAAATTTGGTTGCATTCTTCTTTGTTCTTGCTTGTGTTCTTGATTTGCAGGCAAGGATAAGCCTTCTCGGCGAGGTCAATTGTTCTTGAACGGTTGATAACCAGAGGAGACGTTGTGCTGTGATTGCGGGGTTCAGAACGTGTTGTTCAGAAGCCGGATCGATTTGTGTATCGCCTCCGCCTTAATCAAGATTATCAGAACCTATCGGAAGATCGGGAACCCTTGTCCACATCATATCCGGCCTTAGTAATCCTCCATGTTCGGTTACACCGTAAATCTGTTGGCCGGAGTCGCCTGTGGCTGCAGGGGTAAGCCGGTGCCCCATGTAAGCAGTAGAGACCGAAGCTATCTTATTATAGGGTCCTTAACCATTAGGAATCCTCTTTACCCTTTGCCTACCATATTCTTGTTGTCCTTGGACGGATTAGTTAGAGGATTAGTACACACACATTCCCTATGATTCGATAACCTGGAACACTCCTAGGTGAAGTGCTACATCGGTATCTGTGCCCTTGCGGATTTATCTGTGATCATAAGAAATACCAACAGCAAGGCTTTCCGGTAAGGGTTTTATTGGCCCATGGTGGTTGAAGATGCACATCAGTTCGTTTGGAAGTATGAAGGATGTCAATTCTTTGCTGAGCAAACGCATGTACCTTCGCAACAACTTCATATGATACCTATGACTTGGCCTTTTGTAGTTTGGGGGCTTGATATTGTCGGTTCTTTCAAAAAAGGGACACGTGGGTTTACTCATTTGTTTGTTGCTATTGACAAGTTCACCAAGTGGATTGAAGCAAAGCCGATCGGCAAGATAACTTCGAAGAAGGCGGTCGAATTTGTCAGAGACGTCTTCACTCGGTTTGGAGTTCCTCATGATATCATCACTGACAATGGTACTCAGTTTACATCTGAGGAATTCCGTGACTATGCCGATGAGATGGGAATAAAAATCCATTTTGCTTCGGTGGCCCATCCTCAAAGCAACGTGCAGGTCGAATGGGCCAACTACATGATTCTTCAGGGTTGAATCCCCGGATTTTTGACAGACTCAAGCCTTATGCCGGTCGGTGGGTTCGAGAGCCTACATCGGTCCTCTAGGGGCTGCGCACTAATGTCAGTCGAGCTACTGGTCAGTCTCCTTTCTCGTTGGTCTATGGCTCTAAGGCTGTGCTACCGACCGAGGTAAACCTCATTTCAGCACGAGTAAAGGGATACGACGAGAAGCTTTCTGAAGATAACCGAGAAATCGAGTTGATTGCGGCAGAGAAGATGCGTGATCACGCTCTATTTTGATCGGCAGTGTACTACCAGGGTTTACGATGCTACTACGACAAGAACGTTCGAAGTCGTCAGTTCCATGTTGGAGATTTGGTACTGTGCCGAGTGTAATCGACCAAGAATTGGCACAAGTTATCCCCTAAATGGAAAGGACCATATGTGGTCAAAGAAGTCACACGATCGGGGGCTTATCGACTGATGTATAAAGATGGCGATGACATACCAAATTCATGGAACATAAATCAGCTATGTTGCTTTTATACTTAGTTTATTTTTGTATTCCATACATTATTATTGAATGGAACTTCAATCTTTTTGATAAAAGGTTTTTGATGATTTTCATTCTTATTTGTCTCGTTTCCTTAATTTACACATTAAACAATCGAGACAGGGGGCTAATAATAATGTACCACTCCTCCTTAACCTTGATAAATGCTAGTTTTGGATTTTTACAGACCGATTCCTCATGTTTTGATATGGTCTTATGTTTTTTGGTCTAACACTGCAGCATGACAGTCATACAATTCATACTGCACAATAGACTGCCACTACACTAAACCCAGAGCCAAAGCGCGAGAGGTCATGTCTAGATTGGTCGATTCTGATTGTTACACGGTTACAACTATAGCTAACTATGCTGAGGTAGACCAATGCATCTTCTGTTTTATATCTAAGATCTTATAGTGAAAGGGTTCAAATACTAAACCGCGACTAACGCAGCTAAGTACTGTCTGAATTTCTATAAGTAACAGGAGATCGCTCAACTGACTACTCAGTCGAGTTTTTTAACTTGTTTAGTAATTAAGCAAGAAAAAGAACAATCATTATTACCAAAGGAACATACTGTTTTCCTACTCAAATACTACTAATGTATCTAATTACATAAAGTTCAGCTCTGTCGAAGGAGAAGAGGCGTTATCTTCTACTTCTGGAGAGCCAGGAGGCGTCAGTACAGCTGGATCGACGTCATTGTTCTCAACCAGGGCTTGGGAGGTTTCTATCATAGAGTCTAATAGCAACTGGCATTGGTCGACTGTCAATGATGGGTTGAATCCCTCTTTGATCTTGTCCAATGGAAGTTCTGGGGACCAAGATTGGCAAATAGCCAAAACTTGACTCCCGGCCTCGGTTGCTACCAGCCTGGTATGATTGGCGATCACCTCTGGTGCATGCTCCAGCAAGTATTCAATGGAATGCCTGGTCTGCTCCACTTGCTTTGCGTGGATGTAGTCTTGAGCCGTCTGAATGTCGTATGACAATAGTGCACACCGGCACCAAGATTAGAAGATGAAGCCTATAGCAAAGACTAATAAGAGGAATACAAGAAGAGCTTACTGGCCAAATTACATTTCTGTTGTAGGGAATTGGCTAAATCCTGAGATCCCGAATTTCTCTTTTTCGTGCCCAAGATCTTCCTCTCTCCCTAAATCCCAAATTTCTCTTTTTCTCTATTTTTGGAGCTATTTTTGTGGGAATTTTCGATCTCATTTTTGAGTAAGTTTTTAGGGTGGATTTCTTGGGGATCTTAGTGCTATGATGAGCAAGAACAATCCTACATGGGTCCTTGAACGAATCAAGAGCTCTAGCACCTTCGATTTGAAGGATTTCTCAAGTTTCTCCTTTTTGGTGTTCTTGGCACAAGATCTGAAATTCGTGATGATCCCTTGAGCCAATTGAGTGGATCTTCTTGAATTAGGGTCGTGATGTGTTGAGGATTACCTGGTCCAAAAATCACACGTTTGGGAGATCATTTGGTTGAGTTTTGGAGAGATTTGTGGGAAAATTGCGATAGTTTTCTATTCTGCCGGGGGTCGATCGGCACTGCCGATGACCAGGACCGACACTGCTGATGGGTCTAAGCTTGGATCGGCACTACCAATGCGCTCTGACCGCAGCTTTTCAGAGTTTTGAGAACCCCAGACCGGCACTACCGATGGACGTGACCGACACTGCCGATGGTTATGATGGGCACTGCCGATAGTAGTCCAGAGAGATCTATCTTGTGTGTGTTTCTTGACTATTTTGAGTCTTAGCAGTTCTTCTTCGTTTCTGTTGTGTTCCACTGTTGTTGTTGATCACTCCTAGGGTTGGCACATCACAAGTTGGTGTGTGTGGCCTTGGTGATCGGTTTAGAGGTTGGCTTGGGCTGTAATTGGGACATAGGCCAAGTTCTTGTGAAGAATTTTAATTATCTCCCATTCACCACCCCCCCTCTGGTCACCTTCTCAGTCCTTCAATTGGTATCAGAGCCGGTTTGATCACTAGTTGAACTTCACCGGCTTTGTGATCCGAATGCGACATGGAGAAGCGTGCGCTCAAGCTTTGTATGTTCGATGGAGAGGACTTTCCCTACTGGAAGTCAAGGACTAAGGTTTATCTCGTAAGCCAAGGATGTGCAATTTGGAAGATAGTTGAGCAGGAGTATGCCATACCATAAGACCTCAACACTGCATCTGCAGGTGAGTTAACCAAGTATGAAAACAACTCCAAAGCTGTCAATATTCTGCTTTCTACTCTAGGTTGGAATGAACATGACCGTGTTGGTCATCTCGATACTGCACATGCCGTTTGGGCAAAGCTTTGCATGTACCATGAGGGTACCAATCAACTCAAGTCTATGCGTAAGGATTCTTACAATAGATAGTACCAAACCTTTGCACAAAAACCTGGCGAGTCACTAGATGACACTTTTCGTAGGTTTGAGGCCATTGTGTGCAATTTGCGAGATTGTGGTAACCTTGTGTACAATGATAATGATAAAGCTAAGCAATTGTTTTATTCTCTTGATGAAAATGCTTGGGGGGTTAAGATTGTTGCACTAGATGAAACTGCTGTCTTCAATACCCTGGACTGTAAATAGTTGTATAGCAAGCTAAAATCTCATGAACTGTCTAGGAAATCTCATCCTAATCTTGCTAATCCTGCTTCTAGCATGGCTTTGCTTTCTAGCTCTCAAAAGGGTAGTCACAATGGTGCTTCTTATGGAACTAACCCCTCACTTGACAAGTCTTCTTTGGAGTTTGCTCTTTCTTCTCTTGTTGCAGCTTCCGATTAACAGATGGAGCGCATTCCTGACGAGGAGCTATCCTTGCTCACAAGGAAGTTCAGGAAGTTCTACAACAACCGCAAGGAGAGAAGATGAGGTGGTTCAAGGACCTGCTTTGAGTGTGGTGACTCGGTGAAAGTGCCTAGAGGGGGGGTGAATAGGAAATTATCCCTGAAATTCACTTAATAATAAAAGTTAAATGCGCAGTGTCGGACTTGTCCGACGATTGTAGGGAAAGTCCGATGACTTGTCCGATGGCACAAGATAGAAAAGTAGATCGACCGGGTAAATATTAAAACTAGTGTAAGGCAAGCTAGGAGCAGGTGAATATAAGCAAGGGGAAGCTATAAAAATAAGGAGAGCAACTAACAAGCAACCTACGCAAGTTAATCTAAGAAATATGAAGCAAACCCTAACTAGCACATTTATGAGCAAGAACAAGTAAATGAGACACGAGTAATTGAAAGCACAAGCAAGGCACAAGATTTATTCACCGAAGTTCAGCTCCACAAAGAAGCCTACGTCTCCGTTGAGGGATCCACAAAGGACCGGGTCTCTTTCAACCATAACCTCTCCAAGTGACCACAAAGATCAAACTTGGTTTTCCACTAGAAACTCCACAAAGGAGGGGTCAATACAAACTTCCCGAGGCGTCATAACACAAGTTGGGAGCTCTACGGGCACCTCTAACCCTCTAGGGGAAGAATCCCCAAGAGCAACAAACACAATAGTCATCGGCGGTGAGGATGAACCAAGTGCTCAAGAGGATGAAAGCTTGGAGTCGATGGAGCACTTCAACATTCTCTCATTCCCTTCACAAATCAAGAGTGGAATCAAGGAAGGAGAGTTGGGGAGAGCAAAGTGAGCTTGAGAGTGTTTTTGAGTGGAAATGAGTGACCAACCGGCCAAAGGGTGAAGAGGAGTTCTATTTATAGCCCAATGGGAAAAGAGTCATTGGAGACCCAATTTCTGAGATCTGTGTCAGACAAGTCCGATGGTCATCGGACATGTTCGATGAATCAAGGTGGCGCAGAAACTAGAGTCCGACAAGCTTGCCCGATGCCTCGGATAAGTTGGTCATCGGACAAGTCCGATGACCATCGGACATGTCCGACGGCACAGGAGGGGCAGAGGAACTGGAATCCGATGGACTTGTCCGATGGCTCGGACAAGTCTTGTCCATCGGACAAGTCCGATGGTCATCGGACAAGTCTGATGAAAATAGGGTGGCAGGGGAACTGTACTCCGATGAAAGTGTCCGATGCGTCGGACTTTCCTCTTGTCATCGGACAAGTCCGATGACCGTCGGACATGTCCGACGACCAAGAGTGGCAGAGGTACTGGAGTCCGATGGACTTGTCCGATGGGTCGGACAAGTCCGATGATTTTGCCCTGGAAAATTTTATATGGCCTAGAAATGGGAATTTTGCACTTAGTTCACCTCCGCTTCACACTTTTATGTCCCTCTTAAAAGTACAGCTTTTCCTATACTCAAGATTTAAAATAAAACTCCATGAACTTCATTCTTGAGCATATTTTGAATTTCATCTTGAAGTACTTTGCCATCTTCTTTTCTCCCTTTTTGTTTCTATGCATTTGATCACCAAACTTTGTACCATAATCTACACATATGCTCATTAAAAGATTAGTCCGTTCTTAATTGTATTGACACCAAACACCAAATAAAATTAGGGGCCTAGATGCACCTTCAATCTCCCCCTTTTTGGTGATTAATGACAATTGTTGACGGCTGTTAAGTACCATTTTCAACCGTCAACTATACTCAAATAAAGGAGAATTTGGCATTTCATACACGCATGCTTTATCACAATAATATAGTTCCACTTGTACTTGGAGAACTTTGTGCATGCAGGAGGAAATGTGAAGGAAACACCTCAAAAGGCAAGAAAACACACTTTCGACCAATCAGAGAGCGCCACATGGACGTCACACGGATTGAAGGGCCCATTTTCAGCACTTAACCGACGTAACTCCCTGCAATACCGTGCAAACCAACGTCAGGGCCCACAGGACAGCCACCTAGAGAAAGCACAGGCCAGGAGGGGCCACCCCCAGGTCGGCCGACCTGGTCAGGTCGGCCGACCCAGCCGGGCGCCCTCTCCGCCTGGGCTTCCACGTGTTGCCTCCTCCGCGACTCCTGATGACGGTTTGAGATGCCTTCCGTGGCGGTTACGCTCCCTTGCCGACCTATTGAGGCTATAAATAGGAGGGTGTGCCTTCACACTCAACACACACCACAAGAAGCATTTCTCTCTTGCTAGTAGTAGTTCTTGGAGTTTTAGTGGAGTTAGGCTGAGTCTAGAGCTCTCTAGTCCCAAGTCTTCACTTGGAATTGGTATGGCTCTTGTATCTTTTCCCTTTTGTAAGACTTTACTCTTATCAATATATATATCTTTTCTATATAGCTGTGCTTGGGTCATGAGTTTCTTGTTTGATTTTGTGATCCATATATGTGATAGTATAGTCTACTTGTGTGATAGTAGTTTATATTTATTATACTACTATTGTCATGCTAGTTATATACCGTCACTATAGTCTAGTTTATATGTTATAGTCTCTATGCTTAGTTTTAGCTGATAAAGTATAGCATGGGTTTGGTGATCGTATTCGTACGGTAGCTCTGCCTCGTTAATAGTAATCGCGGAGGGGCAGAGTGCTCTTTGGTCATGCAAGTATGGTACTTGGGTGACTGATTTGCATCAATTATTCGTTAGTCTACTGGTTCGTTGAGGTAGGCGGCAGGTGGTGACAGCCCTGTCCGTCCTTTGAAATCCTCCCCGCTAGGCTAGTGCGTAGGCTCTTGGCGGAAGTCGCCTGTGGATGCAGGGGTAAGTCCGTGCCTGAAGTGCTATACTATTGACTGCTGAACCTGAGTGTGGGTCTGTATGTATTCTACTTAGGCTATGCAACTGTATAGGAATGTATAGTAGGAGTAGCTTAGCCCAGTCTTTCCTCCACTAGACTTTATTTATTTAGTAGGAATCTTCTGTGTGTGTCACACTACCCGGTTATTATTATGTACCCGCCTGTCTTGGTTAGATATCCTTGCTAATTGTTGACATGATCTTATATGTTAGTAACGCTTCTTGATCATAACCTTCCTTTAGGATAAACAAATACGATACCCTGAATACTTCCGGGTGAAATGCTACAGCGGTATTCTCCGTGCGCTTGCGGATTTTACCTACTTGACTCTGGGACATATTAGTGAACCGTTTCTGGCCCCGTGCTGGGAATGATTTATTAATATGGCTTAGCAAAAGTCAACAAGCATTTCTGGCGCCGTTGCCGGGGAAGGCGTATGATCTAAGAAAAATTACTAATGTATATAGTAGTGTTGCAATTATTAAGGCTATCTCCTAGGCAGGCTAACCTTGCTTTGTTTTCTGCATTTTGTATGAGAACAGGGTAGTGTATGACTGGTTTCGACTTGCCGACAAACTTCACTGAAGATCCTGAGTCACTCCTGAGAAGGACACGAGCTAGGCTCACGCCTCCTCGTAAGGAGACTCGGCCAATCGAACCTGTCATTCCCGCACCATCAAGCTCTGAGCAAATGGCCGACAAGACCCTCCGCGAGTTCTCCGCTCCCTCCGCTGCCAACATCCCTACGGGACCAGCTGGCAATGTGGGAGATGCGAACTTCGAGATCAAGACCGGTCTCATCACCATGGTGCAGGCTAGCCCATTCTGTGGGAAAGCCAATGAGGACGCTAGTGCTCATCTCCAGCAATTCCTGGAGATTTGCAACACGTTCAAAATGAAGGACGTCACCCCCGACGCTGTTCGCCTTCGACTGTTCCCGTTCTCTCTCCTTGGGAGAGCGAGACAGTGGTTCTACGCAAACCCTGAAGCTGTGAACACTTGGGAGAAGTGTTCAGCTGCGTTCCTTGCAAAGTTCTTCCCGCTGGGCAAGACCAATGCCCTCCGCGGAAGGATCTCAAGCTTCCAGCAGGAGTCGAAGGAGTCGATTCCTGAGGCATGGGAGAGGCTCCAGGAGTACATCCTGGCATGTCCCCACCACGGGATGGATGATTGGCTGATCATCCAGAACTTCTACAAGGGGCTTACTCCGTCGGCCCGCGACCACCTCGACGCTGCTGCTGGTGGAGCCTTCTTCTCGCTCACTGTAAGCAAGGCAAAAGCTTTGATCGAGAAGATGGTGTCCAACCAAGGTTGGAATGAAGAACGCCTCCAACCTCGCCAGCGAGGCATGCACTCCGTCAAGGAGGTTGACATGCTCGCCGCCAAGATTGACCTTCTCATGAAGAAGATGGACGACCAAGCCAATGGAGAAGTGAAAGCCCTAGATGCTCGGATGACTTGCGAGGTCTGTGGCAACACGGGACACTCGGGCAATGACTGCCCTGAGACCCGTGAGGACGTAATGTTCATGGGCAACAACAACAACAACGGCTACCGTCCACAAGGAGGTCAAAGTTGGGGTCCACCACGTCCCAACTACCAAGGAGGTAACTCTGGCAACTTCTCTGGTTTTAATTCCGGTTATAATCAGCCCTCCTTGAAAGATCTTGTGCTTGGTCAGGCTAAGGTTAATGATAACATCAGTAAAAAGCTTGCCACCACTGATAGGACTCTTGAGAGCATCCACACTAAGATAGAGGGTGTTTCCTCTGCTCTCAAGAATCAGCTGAGCTTTAATAAAATGATAAAAACCCAATTAGCTCAGTTAGCTGCTGCTGTTCCTACTGCTGAGTCGGGGAAAATCCCGGGGCAACCCGAGACCCCCTTAGAAAATGTTAATGCGGTTACCACGAGAGGAGGTAAGTCCACTCGGGATCCGCCATATCCTAACCATGCAGGAAAGGACACATCAGCTAAGAAGCCGGCAGAAGAAGAAGAACTGCCGCCCAGGAAAACGGCCCCACATGAGTTCGATGACACGAACCTCATGCCGTTTCCCGAAAGAAGAAGGAAGCCCACCGTGGACGAGCAGTTCACACGCTTCGTTGAGGTGATCCAGAAGCTGCACATCAACGTGCCCTTGCTGGATGCGATACAAGTACCCACGTACGCTCGCTACCTCAAGGATCTTATCAGCAACAAGCGCCCACTACCGACCACAGAAATTGTCAAGCTGACGGAAGAGTGTAGCGCTGCTATACTCAACCGGCTTCCTGAGAAGAAGAAAGATCCAGGGTGTCCCATGATCACCTGCTCGATCGGGACACAGAACTTCGACCATGCCTTATGTGATCTTGGGGCAAGTGTGAGCGTCATGCCGAAGGATGTCTTCGACAAGCTCAACTACACCACACTATCCTCCACGCCGATGAAGCTGCAGCTGGCCGATTCAACGGTCCGCTATCCGGCAGGGATCGCCGAAGATATTCCGGTGAAAATCCGGGATTGCTTCATCCCCGTCGACTTCGTAGTGCTTGACATGGACGTCGGGAAGAGCACACCGCTCATCCTAGGACGCCCATTTCTCAGCACTGCGGATGCTCGCATCGATGTAGGAGCCGGAGAAATCCGCTTCCACATCAATGGCAAGGAGGAGAAGTTTGACTTTCGGCCAAGGAAAGAACAGTGCAACATGATCCGTATCAAGTACGGGCCGAACCCAAGCAACATCAAGGAAGTGGAGGTCACTCCGCCAAAGAAGGACAGCCTCATCACATTCATGAAGAACTTCCTTGAGAAGGAAAAGGCTGCACAGCAACAACTGATGAAGGCAAGGAGGCAAAGGTCACACATTAAGCAACAGCCTCCGAAGTCCACAAGGCAGCAACCTCCGAGGTCTGCAAAGAAACAGGCTGTGAAGCCTGCAAAACCGCAGCCTCCGAAGCCCGAGAAGCCACCGACCGCAACAAAGACCAAGAAGGTGTGGCGAACGAAACAAGAAGCATCATCCGCGTCTTCATCTCCGGGACCGGACAACGCTTCATCGAGCTGAACGCCGGAGAAAAGTCCCGCTCGTCGGACTTTAAAAGGTGAGTCCTCGCCGGGAGGTTAAACCGGTAGTTATCCATATTTGCTCTTTTAATTGCATATTTGCTTTCCACCACATTTTGCTTTTTTCCGACCACTGCATTTCTGCATTTTTGAATTTTTCCAGCCACCTTGGAATTTTTCAAAACTCATTTGCATTTTTGAAAATTTAGAAAATAGGTTTTTGGGCTTTCCATTTTGAAAAGATTTTTTTTGTCGAGCTTTTTGAGCAAAAAGGCAGCAGGGGACAAATCCCCTAGCCGTTGGGGAACACATAGGAAAAAGGGGGCTGCCAGGAGGCCCACCTGTCAGGTCGGCCGACCTGGTGAGGTCGGCCGACCCCCTGGCCCCACCTTTTCCTGTGCTCCTTTCTCCCAACGGCTATATGGCCGTTGTTCTGTCCCTTTCTAACGGCCATCTTGCTTCCTTGGCTATAAAAACCGCCCAGGAGGGAGAGCTTCACCATTCCAAGCTCATCTTTCACTCCCCTCCTTTGCTCACTTGTTGCTCTCCCAAAATTTCGTGTTCTTCAACTTTACTACAGCCCCAAAAACCCAAAAAAATATTTCCCCTCTGTTTTAGTGCATTTGCCAGTTGTTGTGAGAAGAAAACCAATTTCGGAGAAGCTCGGGTTTGTCGTTTTCACTAACGCTCACCCGAACACTTGTTCGATCTTGTTTTTGTTCTTGTCTTGTGTTTGTTCTTGTGTGCAGCCATGTTCAACCGAATGAATCAAGTCGCCGGAATCAAGCGGAGAAAAAGCACTCGTGCAAGCACGAGCCAAGCATCCTCCGTCGAGCTCACACCAAGTCCGGGGCATGGTGACCCCGAAGCTGAAATTCCGGAGGAAAGGCCGGCCTTGCTCATCACCGAGGAGCATCTCGACATCAAGGACGACCGCGAGGGCCAAGCCATCGCGCTCATGAGAGAACGGCCATTCGCCCACACCCGACGCTTCGATCCGGACTTCCTCGAGAAAATAGGTATGAGAGAAGAATTTGCCTCTATTTTTCGCACTATGGGTTGGCTAAATTTCGTAGAAGTAGATGAGCCGGGTTCTCGTTTGCTTACTATGCAGTTTTTATGCACCCTTAGAAAGTATGATGAAGGCATTTCTTTTCGCTTGTTTGGGCAAGAGCGCTTGGTCACATGGGGTGATCTTCATGCTATGCTAGGTCTAAATCCTAAATGTAGGCTAGACTTAGATAAAGCACTAAAGGGGTTCCATAAAGAAAGTTTTTGGAAAAAGATTTCCAGAAACGAGTGGGGTCCCAAGCCTAGAACAAGTGCCATCCATAATCCTACACTTAGATTTATGCATGTGTGGTTGGCTATGACCTTGTTTCCTCGAGGTGACATTAGGGTTGTCCGGCAAGATGAATTAAAAATACTTTATGCCATGGTTAAGAAAATTAGGGTGTCACCCGCGGAATGCATGATTGATCAATGGTTAGACAATATAAAGTTGACAGGACCAATTGAGTGCACCTCTTTAGTTACTCGCATTGCGCAGAAGTGTGGTCTGCTTGAGAATGTTCATGTTGAATATTTGACGGTAGATAGAGAATTTCTAGGCGAGGACTATTTTGTGCAAGGACATACTTTGAAACATGGTCCAAATAATACCTTGATCTATCACTTTCCCGGGTATACAAATGAATTCCCGTTACCTAACCCGGGTCTTCGTTTGTATCACTGTCGGGCACTAACCCTCCCACTTGAGCCAGTGGGAGAAGTTCGCAGGCATAGTGTTTCAGGGCGACGGACACGTTCCCGTAGGCATATGGAACCTACACCGGAGTTTCACACTCCGACCGGAGATCCGGTATGGGAGCAGCCCCCGCCACAGGACGAGGTGGGTGCATCAACATGGCAGGCCGGAGCATGGGAATCTCAGTACAATTACCCCATGTAGACGTCATCAAGTTCAAGCGGACCGCCATCCTTTGCCACTCGGTCATTCTCATCCCGTGGGTTCCGTGAACTCAACTATGGGATGGCCGAGTTGACAAGGAGGGTGAACGACATTGATTTGCGCACCGAGAGCATGCAACAAACTCTCACGCAACATGTCACCGACACCCAGCAATGGCAGAATTCCAGCGACAACTAATTCCGCCAGCTGAACGCGATGATGGCTCAGAATCAGAGCAATTGGGATGCCTTCTTCCGCTCCCAAGGCTACGACCCGAACCAGCAGATGAGCAAGAACAAGCTTGGGGGAGGACCCCCCTTCTCACGGTAACTTGTATCTTTCCCCTTCCCTTTATTTCTTGCATTTGCTAAATCTGAAATTCCATAAAAATTTGCAAAACATAAAAAGAACAAAAATATTTCCCTTTTTCATGCGCGGTATGAATGTGTATAATTTTCCTATGTTGAGATGATGAATAGTTGCTCTGTCCTTTATTCCTCTCTAAAGCTAGTTTACAACTTACTACTCTCTCAAGAGTTAGGTTTGTTGGTAAATCTTGCCTTGAACTTGAATCTTGTGGGTAGCATATGCATTCTCTAGTTCTAAGTTGTTGAGAGGTATGATATGATAGATAGGGCTGCTATGATCTTGCTCAACGTAAAGCTTGAATTCCGGAGTTTTATTTTTCAAAATGACAAATTAATAAGTTCCTCAATGATGAAATTCCCACCACAGCCATATGTAGTGTTTACATTTGAAAACCTTTACACATATGCTGCTTGTTTCACATTGAGCTTAGTCAAAATTGTTGTGACCCTAGTAGAACTCTTTTCATGCTTTCTTGATCAAGATCATGTACACACATCCACCGCCATGAGCTATCCTTCTAAATCAAGAAGATAGCATCCACCATATCCACCGTGAGCTATTCTTCTACACCGGAAGAAAGCCACTAGCCATCCATCCATCCAAAGAAACACTCCATATATCCATTGCAAAATTCCTCTCTCAAGGACAGCCACCTGGAGAAAGCACAGGCCAGGAGGGGCCACCCCCAGGTCGGCCGACCTGGTCAGGTCGGCCGACCCAGCCGGGCGCCCTCTCCGCCTGGGCTTCCACGTGTTGGCTCCTCCGTGACTCCTGATAACGGTTTGAGATGCCTTCCGTGGCGGTTACGCTCCCTTGCCGACCTATTGAGGCTATAAATAGGAGGGTGTGCCTTCACATTCAACACACACCACAAGAAGCATTTCTCTCTTGCTAGTAGTAGTTCTTGGAGTTTTAGTGGAGTTAGGCTGAGTCTAGAGCTCTCTAGTCCCAATTCTTCACTTGGAATTGGTATGGCTCTTGTATCTTTTCCCTTTTGTAAGACTTTGCTCTTATCAATATATATATCTTTTCTATATAGTTGTGCTTGGGTCATGAGTTTCTTGTTTGATTTTGTGATCCATATATGTGATAGTATAGTCTACTTGTGTGATAGTAGTTTATATTTATTATACTACTATTGTCATGCTAGTTATATACCGTCACTATAGTCTAGTTTATATGTTATAGTCTCTATGCTTAGTTTTAGCTGATAAAGTATAGCATGGGTTTGGTGATCGTATTCGTACGGTAGCTCTGCCTCGTTAATAGTAATCGCGGAGGGGCAGAGTGCTCTTTGGTCATGCAAGTATGGTACTTGGGTGACTGATTTGCATCAATTATTCGTTAGTCTACTGGTTCGTTGAGGTAGGCGGCAGGTGGTGACAGCCCTGTCCGTCCTTTGAAATCCTCCCCGCTAGGCTAGTGCGTAGGCTCTTGGCGGAAGTCGCCTGTGGATGCAGGGGTAAGTCCGTGCCTGAAGTGCTATACTATTGACTGCTGAACCTGAGTGTGGGTCTGTATGTATTTTACTTAGGCTATGCAACTGTATAGGAATGTATAGTAGGAGTAGCTTAGCCTAGTCTTTCCTCCACTAGACTTTATTTATTTAGTAGGAATCTTCTGTGTGTGTCACACTACCCGGTTATTATCATGTACCCGCCTGTCTTGGTTAGATATCCTTGCTAATTGTTAACATGATCTTATATGTTAGTAACGCTTCTTGATCATAACCTTCCTTTGGGATAAACAAATACGATACCCTGAATACTTCCGGGTGAAATGCTACAGCGGTATTCTCCGTGCGCTTGCGGATTTTACCTACTTGACTCTAGGACATATTAGTGAACCGTTTCTGGCCCCGTGCCGGGAATGATTTATTAATATGGCTTAGCAAAAGTCAACAAGCATTTCTGGCGCCGTTGCTGGGGAAGGCGTATGATTAAGAAAAATTACTAATGTATATAGTAGTGTTGCAATTATTAAGGCTATCTCCTAAGCAGGTTAACCTTGCTTTGTTTTCTGCATTTTGTATGAAAACAGGGTAGTGTATGACTGGTTTCGACTTGCCGACAAACTTCACTGAAGATCCTGAGTCACTCCTGAGAAGGACACGAGCTAGGCTCACCCCTCCTCGTAAGGAGACTCGGCCAGTCGAACCTGTCATTCCCGCACCATCAAGCTCTGAACAAATGGCCGACAAGACCCTCCGCGAGTTCTCCGCTCCCTCCGCTGCCAACATCCCTACGGGACCAGCTGGCAATGTGGGAGAAGCGAACTTCGAGATCAAGACCGGTCTCATCACCATGGTGCAGGCTAGCCCATTCTGTGGGAAAGCCAATGAGGACGCTAGTGCTCATCTCCAGCAATTCCTGGAGATTTGCAACACGTTCAAAATGAAGGACGTCACCCCCGACGCTGTTCGCCTTCGACTGTTCCCGTTCTCTCTCCTTGGGAGAGCGAGACAGTGGTTCTACGCAAACCTTGAAGCTGTGAACACTTGGGAGAAGTGTTCAGCTGCGTTCCTTGCAAAGTTCTTCCCGCTGGGCAAGACCAATGCCCTCCGCGGAAGGATCTCAAGCTTCCAGCAGGAGTCGAAGGAGTCGATTCCTGAGGCATGGGAGAGGCTCCAGGAGTACATCCTGGCATGTCCCCACCACGGGATGGATGATTGGCTGATCATCCAGAACTTCTACAACGGGCTTACTCCGTCGGCCCGCGACCACCTCGACGCTGCTGCTGGTGGAGCCTTCTTCTCGCTCACTGTAAGCAAGGCAAAAGCTTTGATCGAGAAGATGGTGTCCAACCAAGGTTGGAATGAAGAACGCCTCCAACCTCGCCAGCGAGGCATGCACTCCGTCAAGGAGGTTGACATGCTCGCCGCCAAGATTGACCTTCTCATGAAGAAGATGGACGACCAAGCCTATGGAGAAGTGAAAGCCCTAGATGCTCGGATGACTTGCGAGGTCTGTGGCGACACGGGACACTCGGGCAATGACTGCCCTGAGACCCGTGAGGACGTAATGTTCATGGGCAACAACAACAACAACGGCTACCGTCCACAAGGAGGTCAAAGTTGGGGTCCACCACGTCCCAACTACCAAGGAGGTAACTCTGGCAACTTCTCTGGTTTTAATTCCGGTTATAATCAGCCCTCCTTGAAAGATCTTGTGCTTGGTCAAGCTAAGGTTAATGATAACATCAGTAAAAAGCTTGCCACCACTGATAGGACTCTTGAGAGCATCCACACTAAGATAGAGGGTGTTTCCTCTGCTCTCAAGAATCAGCTGAGCTTTAATAAAATGATAGAAACTCAATTAGCTCAGTTAGCTGCTGCTGTTCCTACTGCTGAGTCGGGGAAAATCCCGGGGCAACCCGAGACCCCCTTAGAAAATGTTAATGCGGTTACCACGAGAGGAGGTAAGTCCACTCGGGATCCGCCATACCCTAACCATGCAGGAAAGGACACATCAGCTGAGAAGCCGGCAGAAGAAGAAGAACTGCCGCCCAGGAAAACGGCCCCACATGAGTTCTATGACACGAGCCTCATGCCGTTTCCTGAAAGAAGAAGGAAGCCCACTGTGGACGAGCAGTTCACACGCTTCGTTGAGGTAATCCAGAAGCTGCACATCAACGTGCCCTTGCTGGATGCGATACAAGTACCCACGTACGCTCGCTACCTCAAGGATCTTATCAGCAACAAGCGCCCACTACCGACCACAGAAATTGTCAAGCTGACGGAAGAGTGTAGCGCTGCTATACTCAACCGGCTTCCTGAGAAGAAGAAAGATCCAGGGTGTCCCACGATCACCTGCTCGATCGGGACACAGAACTTCGACCATGCCTTATGTGATCTTGGGGCAAGTGTGAGCGTCATGCCGAAGGATGTCTTCGACAAGCTCAACTACACTACACTATCCCCCACGCCGATGCAGCTGCAGCTGGCCGATTCAACGGTCCGCTATCCGGCGGGGATCGCCGAAGATATTCCGGTGAAAATCCGGGATTGCTTCATCCCCGTCGACTTCGTAGTGCTTGATATGGACGTCGGGAAGAGCACACCGCTCATCCTAGGACGCCCATTTCTCAGCACTGCGGATGCTCGCATCGATGTAGGAGCCGGAGAAATCCGCTTCCACATCAATGGCAAGGAGGAGAAGTTTGACTTTCGGCCAAGGAAAGAACAGTGCAACATGATCCGTATCAAGTACGGGCCGAACCCAAGCAACATCAAGGAAGTGGAGGTCACTCCGCCAAAGAAGGACAGCCTCATCACATTCATGAAGAACTTCCTTGAGAAGGAAAATTCTGCACAACAACAACTGATGAAGGCAAGGAGGCAAAGGTCACACATTAAGCAAAAGCCTCCGAAGTCCACAAGGCAGCAACCTCCGAGGTCTGCAAAGAAACAGGCTGTGAAGCCTGCAAAACCGCAGCCTCCGAAGCCCGAGAAGCCACCGACCGCAACAAAGACCAAGAAGGTGTGGCGAACGAAACAAGAAGCATCATCCGTGTCTTCATCTCCGGGACCGGGCAACGCTTCATCGAGCTGAACGCCGGAGAAAAAGTCCCGCTCGTCGGACTTTAAAAGGTGAGTCCTCGCCGGGAGGTTAAACCGGTAGTTATCCATATTTGCTCTTTTAATTGCATATTTGCTTTCCACCACATTTTGATTTTTCCCGACCACTGCATTTCTGCATTTTTGAATTTTTCCAGCCACCTTGAATCTTTCAAAACTCAGTTGCATTTTTTGAAAATTTAGAAAATAGGTTTTTGGGCTTTCCATTTTGAAAAGATTTTTTGTCGAGCTTTTTGAGCAAAAAGGCAGCAGGGGACAAATTCCCTAGCCGTTGGGGAACACATAGGAAAAAGGGGGCTGCCAGGAGGCCCACCTACCAGGTCGGCCGACCTAGTGGGATCGGCCGACCCCCTAGCCCCACTTTTTCCTATGCTCCTTTCTCCCAACGGCTATATGGCCGTTGCTCTGTCTCTTGCTAACTGCCATCTTGCTTCCTTGGCTATGAAAACCGCCCAGGAGGGGGAGCTTCACCATTCCAAGCTCATCTTTCACTCCCCTCTTTTGCTCACTTGTTGCTCTCCCAAAATTTCGTGTTCTTCAACTTTACTACAGCCCCAAAAACCCAAAAAAATATTTCCCCTCTGTTTTAGTGCATTTCCAAGTTGTTGTGAGAAGAAAACCAATTTCGGAGAAGCTCGGGTTTGTCGTTTTCACTAACGCTCACCCGAACACTTGTTCGATCTTGTTTTTGTTCTTGTCTTGTGTTTGTTCTTGTGTGTAGCCATGTTCAAACGAATGAAGCAAGACGCCGGAATCAAGCGGAGAAAAAGCACTCGTGCAAGCACGAGTCAAGCATCCTCCGTCGAGCTCACACCAAGTCCGGGGCATGGTGACCCCGAAGCTGAAATTCCGGAGGAAAGGCCGGCCTTGCTCATCACCGAGGAGCATCTCGACATCAAGGACGACCACGAGGGCCAAGCCATCGCGCTCATGAGAGAGCGGCCATTCGCCCACACCCGACGCTTCGATCCGGACTTCCTCGAGAAAATAGGTATGAGAGAAGAATTTGCCTCTATTTCTCGCACTATGGGTTGGCTAAATTTCGTAGAAGTAGATGAGCCGGGTTCTCGTTTGCTTACTATGCAGTTTTTATGCACCCTTAGAAAGTATGATGAAGGCATTTCTTTTCGCTTGTTTGGGCAAGAGCGCTTGGTCACATGGGGTGATCTTCATGCTATGCTAGGTCTAAATCCTAAATGTAGGCTAGACTTAGATAAAGCGCTAAAGGGGTTCCATAAAGAAAGTTTTTGGAAAAAGATTTCTGGAAACGAGTGGGGTCCCAAGCCTAGAACAAGTGCCATCCATAATCCTACACTTAGATTTATGCATGTGTGGTTGGCTATGACCTTGTTTCCTCGAGGTGACATTAGGGTTGTCCGGCAAGATGAATTGAAAATACTTTATGCCATGGTTAAGAAAATTAGGGTGTCACCCGCGGAATGCATGATTGATCAATGGTTAGACAATATAAAGCTGACAGGACCAATTGAGTGCACCTCTTTAGTTACTCGCATTGCGCAGAAGTGTGGTCTGCTTGAGAATGTTCATGTTGAATATTTGACGGTAGATAGAGAATTTCTAGGCGAGGACTATTTTGTGCAAGGACATACTTTGAAACATGGTCCAAATAATACCTTGATCTATCACTTTCCCGGGTATACAAACGAATTCCCGTTACCTAACCCGGGTCTTCGTTTGTATCACTGTCGGGCACTAACCCTCCCACTTGAGCCAGTGGGAGAAGTTCGCAGGCATAGTGTTTCAGGGCGACCGACACGTTCCCGTAGGCATATGGAGCCTACACCGGAGTTTCACACTCCGACCGGAGATCCGGTATGGGAGCAGCCCCCGCCACAGGACGAGGCGGGTGCATCAACATGGCAGGCCGGAGCATGGGAATCTCAGTACGATTACCCCATGCAGACGTCATCAAGTTCAAGCGGACCGCCATCCTTTGCCACTCGGTCATTCTCATCCCGTGGGTTCCGTGAACTCAACTATGGGATGTCCGAGTTGACAAGGAGGGTGGACGACATTGATTTGCGCACCGAGAGCATGCAACAAACTCTCACGCAACATGTCGCCGACACCCAGCAATGGCAGAATTTCAGCGACAACCAATTCCGCCAGCTGAACGCGATAATGGCTCAGAATCAGAACAATTGGGATGCCTTCTTCCGCTCCCAAGGCTACGACCCGAACCAGCAGATGAGCAAGAACAAGCTTGGGGGAGGACCTCCCTTTTCACGGTAACTTGTATCTTTCCCTTTCTCTTTATTTCTTGCATTTGCTAAATCTGAAATTCCATAAAAATTTGCAAAACATAAAAAGAACAAAAATATTTCCCTTTTTCATGCGCGGTATGAATGTGTATAATTTTCCTATGTTGAGATGATGAATAGTTGCTCTGTCCTTTATTCCTCTCTAAAGCTAGTTTACAACTTAGTACTCTCTCAAGAGTTAGGTTTGTTGGTAAATCTTGCCTTGAACTTGAATCTTGTGGGTAGCATATGCATTCTCTAGTTCTAAGTTGTTGAGAGGTATGATATGATAGATAGGGCTGCTATGATCTTGCTCAACGTAAAGCTTGAATTCCGGAGTTTTATTTTTCAAAATGACAAATTGATAAGTTCCTCAATGATGAAATTCCCACCACAGCCATATGTAGTGTTTACATTTGAAAACCTTTACACATATGCTGCTTGTTTCACATTGAGCTTAGTCAAAATTGTTGTGACCCTAGTAGAACTCTTTTCATGCTTTCTTGATCAAGATCATGTACACACATCCACCGCCATGAGCTATCCTTCTAAATCAAGAAGATAGCATCCACCATATCCACCGTGAGCTATTCTTCTACACCGGAAGAAAGCCACTATCCATCCATCTATCCAAAGAAACACTCCATATATCCATTGCAAAATTCCTCTCTCAAAGTATTCATTGCAAACTAGGACTATGGCTATGCAAAAAAGAAAAAAAAAAAAGAAAAGAAAAAAAAATGCTCAAAAAAAGAGAGCAAGCAAAAGATAGCCATAGCCTAGAAACTCCAAAAGAGAGAAGGAAAATTCAAAAAAGAGTTATTTCTTCCCATCCACCATTCCTCCGTTCTCCCACACACTTGCACATCTTGATCAAGATTGTTTGAATTGATGTTTTTCTTGGATCCGGTTTTTTGACATAGCAATATTATGTGAACATGAGTGCCTCATATATCCCTACCTTGAGCTCCACATAAAGCCTTATTTAGAAGTAGGTGATTATAGGCAACACTTTGCCTTGGTGAGGAATCATACACATATTGAGTGATCCGAGAGAATCATTTGAGGAACTTGGTTTTTATTTTCAAAATCTTTTGAAAACCTCCGGAATAACATAGCGGAATCTAGAGCAAGTGATTGGTGCCCTGCAATTGTTCTATCTCTCAACCGCCCAAGACAATGAGGTGTAAAAGCCCCATGGATCGAGGTAAATGGGTAAGTTATGCGCCAATATATTTAATTCTAGGAAGAGTACTTTGTTGTGCGCATAGTATTATTGAGGAGTAGGACATTGTAGCAACTCCTGATCAACAACTTAAGTTTATCTTTGCTTCGGGACGAGCAAAGGGTAAGCTTGGGGGAGTTTGTTGACGGCTGTTAAGTACCATTTTCAACCGTCAACTATACTCAAATAAAGGATAATTTGGCATTTCATACACGCATGCTTTAGCACAATAATATAGTTCCACTTGTACTTGGAGAACTTTGTGCATGCAGGAGGAAATATGAAGGAAACACCTCAAAAGGCAAGAAAACACACTTTCGACCAACCAGAGAGCGCCACATGGACGTCACACGGATTGAAGGGCCCATTTGCAGCACTTAACCGACGTAACTCCCTGTAATACCGCGGGAACCGACGTCAGGGCCCATAGGACAGCCACCTGGAGAAAGCACAGGCCAGGAGGGGCCACCCCCACATCGGCCGACCTGGTCAGGTCGGCCGACCCAGCCGGGCGCCCTCTCCGCCTGGGCTTCCACGTGTTGGCTCCTCCGTGACTCCTGATAACGGTTTGAGATGCCTTCCGTGGCGGTTACGCTCCCTTGCCGACCTATTGAGGCTATAAATAGGAGGGTGTGCCTTCACATTCAACACACACCACAAGAAGCATTTCTCTCTTGCTAGTAGTAGTTCTTGGAGTTTTAGTGGAGTTAGGCTGAGTCTAGAGCTCTCTAGTCCCAAGTCTTCACTTGGAATTGGTATGGCTCTTGTATCTTTTCCCTTTTGTAAGACTTTGCTCTTATCAATATATATATCTTTTCTATATAGTTGTGCTTGGGTCATGAGTTTCTTGTTTGATTTTGTGATCCATATATGTGATAGTATAGTCTACTTGTGTGATAGTAGTTTATATTTATTATACTACTATTGTCATGCTAGTTATATACCGTCACTATAGTCTAGTTTATATGTTATAGTCTCTATGCTTAGTTTTAGCTGATAAAGTATAGCATGGGTTTGGTGATCGTATTCGTACGGTAGCTCTGCCTCGTTAATAGTAATCGCGGAGGGGCAGAGTGCTCTTTGGTCATGCAAGTATGGTACTTGGGTGACTGATTTGCATCAATTATTCGTTAGTCTACTGGTTCGTTGAGGTAGGCGGCAGGTGGTGACAGCCCTGTCCGTCCTTTGAAATCCTCCCCGCTAGGCTAGTGCGTAGGCTCTTGGCGGAAGTCGCCTGTGGATGCAGGGGTAAGTCCGTGCCTGAAGTGCTATACTATTGACTGCTGAACCTGAGTGTGGGTCTGTATGTATTTTACTTAGGCTATGCAACTGTATAGGAATGTATAGTAGGAGTAGCTTAGCCTAGTCTTTCCTCCACTAGACTTTATTTATTTAGTAGGAATCTTCTGTGTGTGTCACACTACCCGGTTATTATCATGTACCCGCCTGTCTTGGTTAGATATCCTTGCTAATTGTTAACATGATCTTATATGTTAGTAACGCTTCTTGATCATAACCTTCCTTTGGGATAAACAAATACGATACCCTGAATACTTCCGGGTGAAATGCTACAGCGGTATTCTCCGTGCGCTTGCGGATTTTACCTACTTGACTCTAGGACATATTAGTGAACCGTTTCTGGCCCCGTGCCGGGAATGATTTATTAATATGGCTTAGCAAAAGTCAACACTTATCAATATATATATCTTTTCTATATAGCTGTGCTTGGGTCATGAGTTTCTTGTTTGATTTTGTGATCCATATATGTGATAGTATAGTCTACTTGTGTGATAGTAGTTTATATTTATTATACTACTATTGTCATGCTAGTTATATACCGTCACTATAGTCTAGTTTATATGTTATAGTCTCTATGCTTAGTTTTAGCTGATAAAGTATAGCATGGGTTTGGTGATCGTATTCGTACGGTAGCTCTGCCTCGTTAATAGTAATCGCGGAGGGGCAGAGTGCTCTTTGGTCATGCAAGTATGGTACTTGGGTGACTGATTTGCATCAATTATTCGTTAGTCTACTGGTTCGTTGAGGTAGGCGGCAGGTGGTGACAGCCCTGTCCGTCCTTTGAAATCCTCCCCGCTAGGCTAGTGCGTAGGCTCTTGGCGGAAGTCGCCTGTGGATGCAGGGGTAAGTCCGTGCCTGAAGTGCTATACTATTGACTGCTGAACCTGAGTGTGGGTCTGTATGTATTCTACTTAGGCTATGCAACTGTATAGGAATGTATAGTAGGAGTAGCTTAGCCTAGTCTTTCCTCCACTAGACTTTATTTATTTAGTAGGAATCTTCTGTGTGTGTCACACTACCCGGTTATTATCATGTACCCGCCTGTCTTGGTTAGGTATCCTTGCTAATTGTTAACATGATCTTATATGTTAGTAACGCTTCTTGATCATAACCTTCCTTTGGGATAAACAAATACGATACCCTGAATACTTCCGGGTGAAATGCTACAGCGGTATTCTCCGTGCGCTTGCGGATTTTACCTACTTGACTCTGGGACATATTAGTGAATCGTTTCTGGCCCCGTGCCGGGAATGATTTATTAATATGGCTTAGCAAAAGTCAACAACAATACAACTAAATTTCATAAAAATATGCAATAAAGGTTTAGTTTGTGATTAAGAGCTCCCCATAAAAGTGTGCATGAGTGAGAGGATATGAGATAATAACAAGTGCACATATTAAAAAAAATGTGAGAGCTCCCCCTAAAACTATGCATACATGTTAATTTGCACCAATTGATCACACAAGATAGACGAAATGCAAATAACAAGATAATCAATAAAGTACCAATACAATAAGCAAATAAAGTGCACAAACCAAATACATAGGTAGCAAAATAGAGTTTTACAAACCAAATAGTGCCATAAAAAGTTTAACTCCAAACTCGCTCACAACTCACAAACTAAGAAGATAAAGAACTAAGATAACTACACTTCACCCCCTTTGGCATCAAGACACCAAAAAGGAGAAAAATGCGGGTAGAAGGTGATGAGAGCTCTAGTCGTCGGAGAACTCATAGTCCTCATCATCATCATCGCCTTCTTCCTCTTCTTCCTCATCAATAGCCGGTTCTTTCCCTTTGCGTTGGCGAAGAGCATGGGCAGCTTGATCTTCATCACCTTCACTGTCGTCATCCTCAAAGCGAATGTGTTGAGCACTCGAACCTGCGCCAGAGGAGAAAGGAGGAGGAGTCGGGTAGTACCCAAAGTAGTTTATCTCCTCGACGGTGAAGGTGGGGTCATCATGAGGAGTGGGGTCATCATGAGTGGGAGGAGGTGAGCTTTTAGCTGGGAATGGTGGAGGAGGAGTCTCAACACCAAAATGGTCATAGAGACCCTTTTGATTCCTCTCAATGACGTCGAGCCTCTGATTAATGCTCCTACACATGCTCATAAGGGATTTGAACATCTTCATAATCCCGCTTCTCTTGCCGCGAGGAGGTGGAGGCACATGAGAGGATCCAGTGCCCCAAGGGGCAGCCCGAGGTGGCTGAGGTGGTGCAGCTGAAGATGGAGGCTGAGCTGCTCCAAAGAACTGACCAGAGGTGGTGTCGGGAGTCCAGTTAGAAGGAACCCGACACCTTGTTAAAGGCTGAGGTTTGAGGCTCAGATGCTTCATATCCTTGTTGAAGGTTAAACCCGACACCTTCTCAATCATGAACATGATGTGAGGAGCGTATCCACAGCCACGCTTGGGAGAGATGGAGATGTCCCACATTTCCTGATAGACATAGTCAAATCCATCAAATTTTCTGTTCTCATGAACCCAGTACAGAATATCCCTCTGAAAGGCAGGAATACGGTCAGAATTGCCTCCCCTTAGAGCTAAAGTACTCCTGCAGATCCGAAACAAGACTGAGAAGAAAGGTTTCAGCCCACTGGAGTTAGGAGGAGAGCAGTTATCCGGGTCCACATACATGTACCTCATGTCTTCAGCATCCATATGATTTCCCTTGTGAACCTTGTGCCTTTCCTTGCGTGTGTGCTTAAGTCCAATCATACCAACAAACTGGTTCTGGGAGTAGGTATACTTGGTGCCATTCGTCATCCAGGATATGGTTTTGGCATCCTCATCAAAATAGACAGTTGAATAAAACTGAGCTATGATTTTCATATTCCAGAAGTACTTGAAAGTCAGGAAGGTCTTGAGACCATGATGCTCACAGGCAGCCAGCACTTGCTCGAGTAATGGATGCTTCCTTGTCTTCATGTGATCCCAATCAAGCTACTTCATCTCAACCACTGCATTCTTCATGTGTAGATAGGTGGAGCGTTACCAATCCGCATGGAAATGTGCATGAAAGCGGAAATCAAAAGCTTCTTTCTCATCATCATAGAAGTTAGTTAGCTTTGCCGCAGAGCAGGTCTCAATGGAGGCATGAAAATAGTTCACCATATCACGGTTAGAGTTCTCCATTTCTGCTGGAGAATGCATGACACTGTCAAGCTCATTTGTCTCTTCCGGCTCCTCTCTATCAGCTGGAGCTTTCAGTTTGGTGCGGCGGATCCGCCCAGCAGTGGCCTTCCTCCTCTTTGGGGGTTGGCTCTGACCTTGGTCTTCGCTGGTCTTAGTCCTCTTCTCCCTCAAGGGAGATGCTTCCACGTCAGACATGCTGAGAAAATGTGGCGAGCAACAAGTTAGGAGGGAGTCAAAAAGAGGAATAGGGGTGAGGAGAATCAATGAAGAGTGTAGGTTTTTGAAGAAACTGCAGGTCGTCGGACATGTCCGATAATCATCGGGCAAGTCCGATGCGTCAGACTTGTCCGATGGTTGTCGGACTTGTCTGATGACATGCAGTTTTTCCAAAAACCTAGATCCTTCACGAATCCACCTACCACAAGTACCCAAACTTCTTCTACTCCACTAACAACTAACTAGAGGCTACCTCCATGGATCAAATATGCAAGGGAACAAGATTTGACACTAGCATTAATCAGTAACCCTAACCCTAAGGGTGAGACCAAGAGAGAGGGGATTAGGGTTAAACCTTGCAAAAACGATGGGGGATCGGACTTCTTTGATGGAGGAGGACCTCTTGACCTCCAAACTTGCTCCAATGGATGGTGGGAGAGGGAGATCGCCTTGGTGCTGCCAATGGGGCTGTTCTTGAGGAGAGAGAACGTGAGGGAGATGAATGAGGATGGGTTGACCGAAGGGGTAAGTCTAAACTGTCAGACTTGTCTGACGCCATCGGACATGTCCAATAGCTGTCGGACTTGCCCGACGCCAGAATGACCAGAGAGATTAGAGACCAGCCAGGAAAGAGGAGGATTTTTATTTTCTTTAAAACTAGTTTGATGGAAAGTCTTGATATCTTATGGTCAGCCAACAATCAACAAAACATAACAATGGCCATATTTTGTCAAGATTCGATCTAGTGATAAAAAACCAGCTTCAATAGCATAAATAATAGGTTTTTGACATAAAACAACAATAATTTTATTTGTAATAACAAAACAATCACCATTCAGATGTGCACATTCTCTACATCACATGGCTAGAGTCAAGAATATTTAGTTCACTCCTAAGATAGCAAAATCTCTTCTCATCTAGGGGCTTGGTGAATATATCGGCTAATTGATCTTCGGTTCCCACATGGCTAACTTCGATATCCCCTTTGATGGAATGATCTCTCAAAAGGTGGTGGCGGATATCTATATGCTTTGTGCGTGAATGCTCAATGGGGTTATAAGCAAGCTTTATGGCACTCTCGTTGTCACATAGGAGTGGAACACGGTTCAACTTGTAACCGTAATCCCTTAGAGTTTGTCTCATCCAAAGTAGTTGTGCACAAAAACTACCGGCTGCAACATACTCCGCCTCGACCGTGGAAAGTGCAACGGAGTTTTGTTTCTTGGATGACCATGACACTAGGGACCTACCCAAGAATTGGCATGTCCCGGAGGTTCTCTTTCTATCTACCTTATCCCCGGCATAATCTGCATCGAAATAGCCTAATAGGTTGAACTTTGAGCCCTTGGGGTCCCAAAGCCCTAGGTTGGGTGTGTGAACCAAATATCTCAATATTCTCTTAACAGCCACCATGTGACACTCCATAGGAGCGGCTTGAAAACGTGCACACATACACACACTAAGCATGATATCGGGCCTAGATGCACAAAGATAAAGCAAAGAGCCAATTATGGAGCGATATACCTTTTGGTCAACGGGTTCATCCTTTTTGTTGAGGTCGAGGTGACCATTTGTCGGCATGGGAGTTTTGATGGGCTTTGCCTTGTCCATGTCAAATTTCTTCAATAAGTCTTGTGTGTACTTTGCTTGATATATGAAGGTGCCCTCCTTGAGTTCCTTCACTTGGAAGCCTAGAAAGAATGTCAATTCTCCCGTCATGGACATCTCGAACCTTTTGGTCATTATCTTGCTAAATTCATCACAAAAGGTTTGGTTAGTAGAACCAAATATAATGTCATCGACATATATTTGTCATACAAAGATATCATCACCAAAACGCTTTGTCAAGAGGGTTGGATCGGCCTTGCCAATGACAAAACCCTTTTTAACAAGAAAATCCCTAAGGCATTCGTACCATGCTCTTGGGTCCTGCTTAAGCCCATAGAGCACCTTATGGAGTTTATAAACATGGTTAGGATACTTAGAGTCTTCAAAGCCCGATGGTTGCTCCACATACACTTCTTCCTTGATTGGCCCGTTTAGGAATACACTTTTCATGTCCATTTGGTACAACTTAAAATCATGGTGAGTAGCAAAAGCTAGTAATATTCTAATAGATTCAAGCCTTGCTACGGGGGCATAAGTTTCATCAAAGTCCAAACCTTCCACTTGTTAATACCCCTTTGCCATGAGCCTTGCCTTGTTTCTTGTCACAACACCATCTTCATTTTGTTTGTTGCGGAATACCCATTTGGTGCCCACAACATTCTTGTTCTTTGGCCTTTCCTCCAGTGTCCACACTTCATTTCTTGTGAAGTTGTTCAACTCTTCTTGCATGGCCATCACCCAATCCGCATCCTCAAGTGCTTGCTCTACCCTAAATGGCTCTATAGAAGAGACAAAAGAGTAATGTTCACAAAAATTACTAACTCGAGATCTAGTGATTACTCCCTTGTCAATATCTCCAAGAATTTGCTCGACGGGGTGATCACGTTGTACATTTTGATGCACTCTTGGGTGCAGTGGGTGTGAGCTTTCTTGACCACCATCTTTATCAACCTCTTCATCATGTCTTTGAGAATCATTGCTCGATGCTTGTTCATGATTCCCAACATCTTGATCTTGACCACTTACGTGATCTAATTCTTTATTCTCATTAAGTTGGTTTTGCCTTGAGGGAGAGGGTTGATTTTCAATACTTGATGTTTCTTGTGGTCTCACATCACCAATGGACATCCTTTTTATTACACTTCTAGGAGCTTCATCATCTACACCATCATTAACAACTTGCTCCCCTTGAGAGCCATTAGATTCATCGAATGTCACGTCACGTGAAATTTCAACACAACCGGTGGTTTTATTGAATACACGATAGGCATGAACATTCGACCCATAACCAAGCAAGAAACCTTCATCAACTTTTGGAGCAAACTTAGAAGTCTTGGGTTTCTTGTTTAGCATAAAGCATTTGCTCCCAAAAACACGAAAGTAGGAAATATTAGGCTTGTTACCGGTTAGTAGCTCATATGGTGTTTTCTTCAACAGTCGATGGAGATACAACCGGTTGGAGGCATGGCATGCGGTGTTGACGGCCTCGGCTCAAAAACGGTCGGACATCTTATATTCATCAAGCATTGTCCTTGCCATCTCAATGAGCGTGCAGTTCTTTCTTTCGGCTACCCCATTTTGTTGAGGGGAGTAGGGTGCCGAAAATTCATGCTTGATGCCTTCTTCATCGAGATACTGTTCAACTTGAGTGTTCTTGAATTCGGTGGCATTGTCACTTCTTATTTTCTTGATCTTGACTTCATATTCATTTTGTGCTCTTTTTATGAACGTCTTGAGCACATCTTTTACTTCACGTTTATCATGCAAAAAGAATACCCACGTGAAGCGAGAAAAGTCATCAACAATTACAAGACCATATTTGTTACCACCAATACTTTTGTAGGAGACAGGCCCGAAGAGGTCCATGTGCAACATCTCCAATGTCCTTGTGGTGGTCATCACATTCTTGGCGGGATGTGATGCGCCAACTTGCTTTCTCGCTTGGCATGCACTACAAATTTTATCCTTCTCAAAGCTAATGTCGGTTAGTCCTATGATGTGGCCACCCTTTTGGAGTTTGTGAAGATTTCTCATACCAACATGGGCTAGCCTTCTATGCCACAACCATCCCATGTTGGACTTTGCTAATAAACATGTACCAAGTCTAGCTTCATCCGTGGAGAAGTCCACAACATAAAGCTTTCCTTTAAGCACACCCTTAAAAGCAACCGAGCCATCACTCCTTTTATAGACAGTCACACCACATTCGTTGAACAAACAATCATAGCCCATTTTACAAAATTGCATAATGGACAAAAGATTGAAGTCAACATGATCAACAAGCATAACCTTAGAGAGGGAATATGAAGGAGTGAGAGGGACTTTACCATAACCTAGTACTTATCCCGTTCCATTGTCACCAAATGTGATGTACTCATCTTTGTTATGACTTGGCTCGAATGACTTGAACATCTTTTTGTCTCCGGTCATATGATTGGTGCATCCACTATCAATCACCAACTTGATCCTCCGAAGACATAGTCCTACAAAACAAATTAAGCTTTGTTTTTAGGTACCCAAATTTGCTTGGGTCCTTTTACATTAGTCACAAGCACTTTGGACACCCACACACAAGCTTTTGGCCTCTTGTTGTGTGGCCCAACATATTTGGCAAACACACGCCTGTCGCAACCCTATACCGAAGTATGGATTGTGCCGTACAGGATCGCCTCGGGAGATGGTTAACGAAGTAACCATACATAGCGTTCACACAGGACATCCATCATTTACAGAGATACATCATTAAGGGTATAATATTACAGCTCAAGAGTCATAGCGGAAGCAAATTTAGTTACATTATTATACATATGTTCTTGGTTCATATTACATAAATATGCGGAGGCGGGAGATACGACAAACACTCCGCCGAACCTAAGCAAGCCATGCCGGCCCTAGGGTAGTGGCTCACTCGTCTTGATTAGGGGAGCCGGGGACCCATTCAATGGTCCAGTTCTGGGGCTCCTCGCCTTCCCACACAATTTTGTTACAACAATCGCAATAAGTCGCTTGAGGCAAACCTGAAAACCACATAATCGCAAAGCCTGAGTATCTAGCATACTCCGCAAGACTTACCCGTCCAAAGGGTTTACTAAAACCGACTCCTAGTATGCAGGGGGGCCGACCGGGTTTATTTGATATTTGCATAAAAGCACCTATTAATTCTATGCTGCGATGCTTATTCCTTAACCAAGATTTTAATTGCTTGTTGCGGGAAAGGAACTATAGTGGACCCTAGCTAGCTGCTAAGACTGTTCAAATATAAAGAACAATACAACATAGCAATTTGTATCCATAGAGTAAATAAATATCAGCATCCTAAACAAATTTCTCTACTTAAAGTATCATTGCCACTGCTCGAAACAAGAGATACTCATGACCGCGAGAGACGGCAATTCGAATTGATTTACATCCTTCAGGAGAATAACCCAAATGCACGACATACGCATCATTTAAGAACACGTATGGCCACCGTTCACGAGGTTGCGATAAAGTCGATCCGGGGCCATCGATCTCGAGTACACGTCCTCCCCGCGATACAGTACTTCGTATCCGAGGCTTAACCCGTGCACTCTCCAGCGGTCCTCGACCCGTGCATCCACCGTGCCATTCACATCACCTCTGGATCGATGAGTAATACCGTCCAACAATACGGCGCCCAAGTTACTAGGTTTACCAATTCCCATATAGAGGTATGCACTTGGTACTGTTCAATACTTGTCCGCGGGGTTGCAACGATAGGTTCCCAATTTTTTAACCAATTTCGTCCTTCGCGTGGATCCTGATTGAATCAAGTGATCCCATAGCCTACCGTTGACTCCACTAATTTAAGCTGAGCAGTTGCTAACGAAAGGCTTACTGACGTAACTGCGTATAGGTCACAGTTTGTTTATGCAAGTGGGTTTCCATCCAAGCCCTATACCTAATGCACAATACAGTATCCCTCTATGGTGACAAAATAAAAAGTACTCGTAAATCAGTAGGTGTGCACCGGGGCTTGCCTTGGGAGTGATCGTAGTTAAAGTTTTCGACGGGGTTGAGCTCAACTTCGGGCTCCTCAGGGTTGCTTGCCACGTCCTTGCTCCCAGTCTCGCTCCCTAGTCAATGCAGTGCAATGCATGGTCAGGAGTTGGACGATGATGCATGACACTTCCTCAATAAATAGGATTTGATGGAATGATGCTCATGCATGAGATGACATGTTTGTACCACACTCTGGCAATTATTAACTTTCAGGGGACAAACTTCTAATTAGGGAAATGGGAGGCATGGTAATAAATGAGCATATCACCTATATCCAATTACGAGTATACCATCGAGGCCCACTTAGCAAACATGCAAAGCTCCTTGACTTCCCACTTACCCAGGGCTCATTCCCCAATTAAACTACCTATGCAAGAGAACATAGAAATTTTATTTTGCAAGGTTAATTGCAACCTCCTAGAGTTTTACATGTTCACTTTTAATTATAGCCCTGACTAATCTAGATATATACACTAATTGTGAATCATTATTATGCAAAAGAAAATCATAACTTCACTGTAAGTCAAGATTGACATGTTGCATGGGCTGTCCCAAGGATGGATTTACCACTAATAATAACCATATGCATATATTAGGCAACAATTATATTGAAATTCTTAAGTTAATTATGAATGAGTAACTTTAACAGCCAAAAGCACACTGATGGTGCCCAAACATTTTTCATGGAGATTTTATACTTATGTAGAAATTCCCAAAGAGTAGGAATGCAAAATTTCAGAATTAAAATCCTACCCAAGCATTTATAGAAATTTATTTACTAAAAATGGGGATTATGCAATAACACTAAAATTTGCATAAAAGATGGAAATGTGCTTTAGCAGAAAGTTTAGGAATGACATGAAGTGCTTACTGACCAAATCCCATGATTTTATCAGTTATAGATTTTGAATTATGAATTTAATACTCTTAGCAAGGTTCTAAGTTTGGTGATTTAATTCTACTAACCTACTGCATAACCCTAGATCTCATCTTGTTTTTCTGGTAGAGCAAGATTTTTGGAGTCAAAAAAAATTAATTCCACATTTTTAGGCCTCTTATTCCTGGAGTTATTGAATTTTAAAGTTTAATCAAAGTTTACCTTTATTTACAAATCTGCCACTGGCCATTTTCAAAATTCCCCGCGCGTGCGCGCGGCGGAGCGGCGGGGTGGCTCTGCTGGCTCGCCGGCGGCGATCGGCGGCGAGGCACGGAACTTGGTGCTGCTCTACATGATCAGTGTGACATCCCATGTCACAACATGAAGTTAACTAAGCCTAACCTCAATTAAGGACTAAGCCAGAGTATGATTAATCCATGTGCCAAAGGATAAAGAAAAGAAACCTAGTTAATTAAATTCCAAAATATTCAAATAGGGGTCACTCACAAACATCCTCAAAATCCATGAAAGTACCCAAATATGTTTACATATTCTGAATGCCCATAATAAAATAGAATTTTGAGAATTTTTCCAGAATTTTTGGTAACCATTTAATACCCTTAAAAATTTCCCCAAAGTCAGAAAAGTGTATTTCGGGTTTAGAATTTTCATAAATTCTCAAAGGCAAACTAACAGGTGCACCCAACAGAAAAGTTGGAGCACACGTTTTACTGAATACACACAAAACTTTGTGTCAAATTTGGAGCACGGGAACGTGTCGGAATTTACCAAACCCGAGTCCAAGTTCTGGGTCAAGCCGGGTCAACCGCCCCCTTCCTCTCCCATTCTCTCCGGCCAGTCTCCGCCCGACACCGACGCGCCCGTACGAGCCACCGTCGATCGCTGTAGCCCCGTCACGGTCACTGCTCCACCAAATCGCGCCTGTGCCACCGGCCGGCATTGAAGCTCCACCGGAGGAGCCACTCCCTGCCCGACAGCTCGCCGTCCTCTCTCCTTCCCTCTCTCGGCTCCTCCTTCCGGCGGCCACAACAGAAGGGCAGCAGCGGCTCACCCACCCCCATTCCTCTCCTGCTCTGCTCGCCAACACTCCCGCGCGCCCCAGGCGCTCCTGCAAGGTCGCGCAGCGCTGCTACCGCCATGCTCCTCCTCTGCCGCAAGGAAACCCGGCGAGCTCCCCTGCTCCGGGTCGCGTGAGCGCCGCCGCGTCCAGCCCTGACCAGGCAGCCCCTCCCTTCTTTTTTCTTTCGCAAATCAGCGCGCTAAGGAGTCCTCTCGCCGCCTACTGATCCTCTCCCTCCCTCGTGCAGAGACGTTACCGGAATTTGGAGAACCCGAGCCACCGTCGGCCACCACGCGGAAAGGGCTCACGGCGACGACCACCCTCCCGGCCACCCCAACTCCAGCCAACGTGTCGACGAGCACCGCGGCACCCAGGTGATGCTTCCGGACCTCCCCCCTTGCTGATTCCATCTCTGGGCGTGCCTGCCGCCATCGGCCACCGTCCAGCTTCGCCGCCGCTCGTCGCCGGCAGAGCTCCGGCAGCCCCCGCTCCGGCCACCACCACCCACGTGACCGCCTTGGGTCACTGATCATGTAGAGCAGCACCAAGTTCCGTGCCTCGCCGCCGATCGCCGCCGGCGAGCCAGCAGAGCCACCCCGCCGCTCCGCCGCGCGCACGCGCGGGGAATTTTGAAAATGGCCAGTGGCAGATTTGTAAATAAGGGTGAACTTTGATTAAACTTTAAAATTCAATAACTCCAGGAATAAGAGGCCTAAAAATGTGGAATTAATTTTTTTTGACTCCAAAAATCTTGCCCTACCAGAAAAACAAGATGAGATCCAGGGTTATGCAGTAGGTTAGTAGAATTAAATCACCAAAGTTAGAACCTTGCTAAGAGTATTAAATTCGTAATTCAAAATCTATAACTGATAAAATCATGGGATTTGGTCAGTAAGCACTTCATGTCATTCCTAAACTTTCTGCTAAAGCACATTTCCATCTTTTATGCAAATTTTAGTGTTATTGCATAATCCCCATTTTTAGTAAATAAATTTCTATAAATGCTTGGGTAGGATTTTAATTCTGAAATTTTGCATTCCTACTCTTTGGGAATTTCTACATAAGTATAAAATCTCCATGAAAAATGTTTGGGCACCATCAGTGTGCTTTTGGCTGTTAAAGTTACTCATTCATAATTAACTTAAGAATTTCAATATAATTGTTGCCTAATATATGCATATGGTTATTATTAGTGGTAAATCCATCCTTGGGACAGCCCATGCAACATGTCAATCTTGACTTACAGTGAAGTTATGATTTTCTTTTGCATAATAATGATTCACAATTAGTGTATATATCTAGATTAGTCAGGGCTATAATTAAAAGTGAACATGTAAAACTCTAGGAGGTTGCAATTAACCTTGCAAAATAAAATTTCTATGTTCTCTTGCATAGGTAGTTTAATTGGGGAATGAGCCCTGGGTAAGTGGGAAGTCAAGGAGCTTTGCATGTTTGCTAAGTGGGCCTCGATGGTATACTCGTAATTGGATATAGGTGATATGCTCATTTATTACCATGCCTCCCATTTCCCTAATTAGAAGTTTGTCCCCTGAAAGTTAATAATTGCCAGAGTGTGGTACAAACATGTCATCTCATGCATGAGCATCATTCCATCAAATCCTATTTATTGAGGAAGTGTCATGCATCATCGTCCAACTCCTGACCATGCATTGCACTGCATTGACTAGGGAGCGAGACTGGGAGCAAGGACGTGGCAAGCAACCCTGAGGAGCCCGAAGTTGAGCTCAACCCCGTCGAAAACTTTAACTACGATCACTCCCAAGGCAAGCCCCGGTGCACACCTACTGATTTACGAGTACTTTTTATTTTGTCACCATAGAGGGATACTGTATTGTGCATTAGGTATAGGGCTTGGATGGAAACCCACTTGCATAAACAAACTGTGACCTATACGCAGTTACGTCAGTAAGCCTTTCGTTAGCAACTGCTCAGCTTAAATTAGTGGAGTCAACGGTAGGCTATGGGATCACTTGATTCAATCAGGATCCACGCGAAGGACGAAATTGGTTAAAAAATTGGGAACCTATCGTTGCAACCCCGCGGACAAGTATTGAACAGTACCAAGTGCATACCTCTATATGGGAATTGGTAAACCTAGTAACTTGGGCGCCGTATTGTTGGACGGTATTACTCATCGATCCAGAGGTGATGTGAATGGCACGGTGGATGCACGGGTCGAGGACCACTGGAGAGTGCACGGGTTAAGCCTCGGATACGAAGTACTGTATCGCGGGGAGGACGTGTACTCGGGATCGATGGCCCCGGATCGACTTTATCGCAACCTCGTGAACGGTGGCCATACGTGTTCTTAAATGATGCGTATGTCGTGCATTTGGGTTATTCTCCTGAAGGATGTAAATCAATTCGAATTGCCGTCTCTCGCGGTCATGAGTATCTCTTGTTTCGAGCAGTGGCAATGATACTTTAAGTAGAGAAATTTGTTTAGGATGCTGATATTTATTTACTCTATGGATACAAATTGCTATGTTGTATTGTTCTTTATATTTGAACAGTCTTAGCAGCTAGCTAGGGTCCACTATAGTTCCTTTCCCGCAACAAGCAATTAAAATCTTGGTTAAGGAATAAGCATCGCAGCATAGAATTAATAGGTGCTTTTATGCAAATATCAAATAAACCCGGTCGGCCCCCCTGCATACTAGGAGTCGGTTTTAGTAAACCCTTTGGACGGGTAAGTCTTGCGGAGTATGCTAGATACTCAGGCTTTGCGATTATGTGGTTTTCAGGTTTGCCTCAAGCGACTTATTGCGATTGTTGTAACAAAATTGTGTGGGAAGGCGAGGAGCCCCAGAACTGGACCATTGAATGGGTCCCCGGCTCCCCTAATCAAGACGAGTGAGCCACTACCCTAGGGCCGGCATGGCTTGCTTAGGTTCGGCGGAGTGTTTGTCGTATCTCCCGCCTCCGCATATTTATGTAATATGAACCAAGAACATATGTATAATAATGTAACTAAATTTGCTTCCGCTATGACTCTTGAGCTGTAATATTATACCCTTAATGATGTATCTCTGTAAATGATGGATGTCCTGTGTGAACGCTATGTATGGTTACTTCGTTAACCATCTCCCGAGGCGATCCTGTACGGCACAATCCATACTTCGGTATAGGGTTGCGACAGGCGTGTGTTTGCCAAATATGTTGGGCCACACAACAAGAGGCCAAAAGCTTGTGTGTGGGTGTCCAAAGTGCTTGTGACTGATGTAAAAGGACCCAAGCAAATTTGGGTACCTAAAAACAAAGCTTAATTTGTTTTGTAGGACTATGTCTTCGGAGGATCAAGTTGGTGATTGATAGTGGATGCACCAATCATATGACCGGAGACAAAAAGATGTTCAAGTCATTCGAGCCAAGTCATAACAAAGATGAGTACATCACATTTGGTGACAATGGAACGGGATAAGTACTAGGTTATGGTAAAGTCCCTCTCACTCCTTCATATTCCCTCTCTAAGGTTATGCTTGTTGATCATGTTGACTTCAATCTTTTGTCCATTATGCAATTTTGTAAAATGGGCTATGATTGTTTGTTCAACGAATGTGGTGTGACTGTCTATAAAAGGAGTGATGGCTCGGTTGCTTTTAAGGGTGTGCTTAAAGGAAAGCTTTATGTTGTGGACTTCTCCACGGATGAAGCTAGACTTGGTACATGTTTATTAGCAAAGTCCAACATGGGATGGTTGTGGCATAGAAGGCTAGCCCATGTTGGTATGAGAAATCTTCACAAACTCCAAAAGGGTGGCCACATCATAGGACTAACCGACATTTGCTTTGAGAAGGATAAAATTTGTAGTGCATGCCAAGCGAGAAAGCAAGTTGGCGCATCACATCCCGCCAAGAATGTGATGACCACCACAAGGACATTGGAGATGTTGCACATGGACCTCTTCGGGCCTGTCTCCTACAAAAGTATTGGTGGTAACAAATATGGTCTTGTAATTGTTGATGACTTTTCTCGCTTCACGTGGGTATTCTTTTTGCATGATAAACGTGAAGTAAAAGATGTGCTCAAGACGTTCATGAAAAGAGCACAAAATGAATATGAAGTCAAGATCAAGAAAATAAGAAGTGACAATGCCACCGAATTCAAGAACACTCAAGTTGAACAGTATCTCGATGAAGAAGGCATCAAGCATGAATTTTCGGCACCCTACTCCCCTCAACAAAATGGGGTAGCCGAAAGAAAGAACTGCACGCTCATTGAGATGGCAAGGACAATGCTTGATGAATATAAGATGTCCGACCGTTTTTGAGCCGAGGCCGTCAACACCGCATGCCATGCCTCCAACCGGTTGTATCTCCATCGACTGTTGAAGAAAACACCATATGAGCTACTAACCGGTAACAAGCCTAATATTTCCTACTTTCGTGTTTTTGGGAGCAAATGCTTTATGCTAAACAAGAAACCCAAGACTTCTAAGTTTGCTCCAAAAGTTGATGAAGGTTTCTTGCTTGGTTATGGGTCGAATGTTCATGCCTATCGTGTATTCAATAAAACCACCGGTTGTGTTGAAATTTCACGTGACGTGACATTCGATGAATCTAGTGGCTCTCAAGGGGAGCAAGTTGTTAATGATGGTGTAGATGATGAAGCTCCTAGAAGTGTAATAAAAAGGATGTCCATTGGTGATGTGAGACCACAAGAAACATCAAGTATTGAAAATCAACCCTCTCCCTCAAGGCAAAACCAACTTAATGAGAATAAAGAATTAGATCACGTAAGTGGTCAAGATCAAGATGTTGGGCGGAGTGTTTGTCGTATCTCCCGCCTCCGCATATTTATGTAATATGAACCAAGAACATATGTATAATAATGTAACTAAATTTGCTTCCGCTATGACTCTTGAGCTGTAATATTATACCCTTAATGATGTATCTCTGTAAATGATGGATGTCCTGTGTGAACGCTATGTATGGTTACTTCGTTAACCATCTCCCGAGGCGATCCTGTACGGCACAATCCATACTTCGGTATAGGGTTGCGACAATCAGTGACCCAAGGCGGTCACGTGGGTGGTGGTGGCCGGAGCGGGGGCTGCCGGAGCTCTGCCGGTGACGAGCGGCGGCGAAGCTGGACGGTGGCCGATGGCGGCAGGCACGCCCAGAGATGGAATCGGCAAGGGGGGAGGTCCGGAAGCATCACCTGGGTGCCGCGGTGCTCGTCGACGCGTTGGCTGGAGTTGGGGTGGCCGGGAGGGTGGTCGTCGCCGTGAGCCCTTTCCGCGTGGTGGCCGACGGTGGCTCGGGTTCTCCAAATTCCGGCAACGTCTCTGCACGAGGGAGGGAGAGGATCAGTAGGCGGCGAGAGGACTCCTTAGCGCGCTGATTTGCGAAAGAAAGAAGAAGGGAGGGGCTGCCTGGTCAGGGCTGGACGCGGCGGCGCTCACGCGACCCGGAGCAGGGGAGCTCGCCGGGTTTCCTTGCGGCAGAGGAGGAGCATGGCGGTAGCAGCGCTGCGCGACCTTGCAGGAGCGCCTGGGGCGTGCGGGAGTGTTGGCGAGCAGAGCAGGAGAGGAATGGGGGTGGGTGAGCCGCTGCTGCCCTTCTGTTGTGGCCGCCAGAAGGAGGAGCCGAGAGAGGGAAGGAGAGAGGACGGCGAGCTGTCGGGCAGGGAGTGGCTCCTCCGGTGGAGCTTCAATGCCGGCCATTGGCACAGGCGCGATTTGGCGGAGCAGTGACCGTGACGGGGCTACAGCGATCGACGGTGGCTCGTACGGGCGCGTCGGTGTCGGGCGGAGACTGGCCGGAGAGAATGGGAGAGGAAGGGGGCGGTTGACCCGGCTTGACCCAGAACTTGGACTCGGGTTTGGTAAATTCCGACACGTTCCCGTGCTCCAAATTTGACACAAATTTTTGTGTGTATTCAGTAAAACGTGTGCTCCAACTTTTCTGTTGGGTGCACCTGTTAGTTTGCCTTTGAGAATTTATGAAAATTCTAAACCCGAAATACACTTTTCTGACTTTGGGGAAATGTTTAAGGGTATTAAATGGTTACCAAAAATTCTGGAAAAATTCTCAAAATTCTATTTTATTATGGGAATTCAGAATATGTAAAAATATTTGGGTACTTTCATGGATTTTGAGGATGTTTGTGAGTGACCCCTATTTGAATATTTTGGAATTTAATTAACTAGGTTTCTTTTCTTTATCCTTTGGCACATGGATTAATCATACTCTGGCTTAGTCCTTAATTGAGGTTAGGCTTAGTTAACTTCATGTTGTGACATGGGATGTCACAGCACACCCCCCTTAAGGAAATCTCATCCCGAGATTTGCAAAAGAACGAACAAAAGGGAGGGTGCGGATAGTTACCGGTTTTGGGAGGCCAAAAATTCTGGAAAGTTGGCCTTCAGAAACTCCTCTTGTTCCCATGTGGCTTCCTCTTCAGTATGGTTACTCCATTGCACTTTGTAGAAGGTGATAGTGCGGCTCCGAGTTACCCGGTCCTGTCGATCGAGGATACGAACGGGGTATTCGGGGTAGGAGAGATCTTCTTCCAATTGCTCGGTGTCGGAGATAACCACGTCGATCGGAGGCTTCAAACATCTCTTGAGTTGGGAGACATGGAAGACGTTGTGCACCCGCTCAAGATTTTCCGGTAGTTGCAACCGATACGCAACGGCGCTATGCTTTTCCGTGATCGGAAAGGGTCCGATGTAGCGGGGTGCTAATTTGCCCTTGATTCCAAAGCGAGATACGCCCTTATTGGGAGAGACTCGTAGATAGACATGGTCCCCCTTCTCGAACTCCAATGGGCGTCTCCTTTTGTTGGCATAGCTGATTTGACGGGATTGTGCTGCCTTCATGTTAGCTTGAATCTGCCGCACCTTTTCTTCGGCTTGTATGACGAGGTCGGGACCAAAATTAGTTCTTTCCCCTGATTCGGACCAATTCAGGGGCGTTCGGCATGAGTGGCCGTACAAGGCCTCAAACGGGGACATTCCCGAACTCTCCTGATAGCTATTGTTGTATGAGAATTCGGCGAACGGAAGGCAATCTTCCCAATTCTCCCGATTGTCCAAAACACAGGCTCTTAGTATGTCCTCTAAATATTGGTTCAGCCTCTCGGTTTGACCATCGGTCTGCGGGTGATAAGCAGAACTTGGGATAAGGGTGGTGCCAAGACAAGAATGTAGCTGTTCCCAAAAACGAGCAATAAACTGGGGACCTCGATCGGAGATAATAGTCTTGGGCACGCCGTGCAAACATAGAATTCTTGTGATGTAGAGTTCAGCATACTTCTTGGTAGAGTAGGTTGTATGGACTGGAATAAAGTGAGCGGACTTGGTCAACCTATCCACGATAACTCATATGGAATCATGTTTCTTGGGGGTGAGGGGTAACCCGACAATAAAATCCATAGCAATATCCTCCCATTTCCAAGCGAGGATTTTTAAAGGGTGTAAAAGACCGGCTTTCCTCAGGTGGTCGGCCTTCACACGCTGGCACGTATCGCATGAGGAAACATAACGAGCGACTTCCCTTTTCATGCGCGTCCACCAAAACTTTTCCCTTAACCCACGGTACATCTTGTTGCTGCCGGGGTGTATGGAGTACTTGGACAAGTGAGCCTCATCCAAAATTTTCTTCCTTAACTCCTCCTTCTTTGGGATAACCAGGCGATTGTTGAACCATAGCACTCCATCTTCGTCCTGTCGGAAACATGTAGCTTCCCCTTGGAGTATCTTTTGTCGAATGCGTTCCATCCCCTCGTCTTCCTTCTGGGCCTCGGCAATTTCTTCGCGAAGGGTAGGAACGGGAGCTAGATTATACAAGTATCCAAATGGAATGATACGAAGACTTGGTTCGCTTGAATCTGAATTTGGGCAAGCTTCCATAGAGCAAACAATCGCGTGATTGCATTGGTCCCTTCGACTCAAGGCGTCGGCAACCACGTTTGCTTTTCCGGGGTGATAATGAATTTCCAATTCATAATCCTTGATCAGTTCCAACCATCTACGTTGCCGCATATTCAGTTCTTGTTGAGTGAAGATATATTTGAGACTTTTGTGGTCGGTGTAGAGGTTGACAAGATTACCGAGCAGGTAGTGGCGCCAAGTTTTCAAGGCTAGAACAACGGAGGCCAATTCTAAGTCATGAGTGGGATAATTTTTCTCATGCTTCCGGAGCTGTCGTGAGGCATAGGCAATGACACGACCTTCTTGCATAAGCACACAACCCAATCCGGTGCCGGAGGCATCGCAATAAACATCGAATGGTTTGGTGATATCGGGTTGAGCTAAAACCGGAGCGGTTGTCAGATGCTTCTTGAGTGACTGAAAAGCTTCTTCACATGCACCACTCCACTTGAACTTAGAATCCTTTTCCAGCAGCTTGGTCATAGGCTTGGCAATACTTGAGAAGTTGGGGATGAATTTCCGATAATAACCGGCAAGGCCAAGGAAACTGCGAATTTGTCTAACCGATTTCGGAGCCTTCCAATTCAGCACGTCCTCTACCTTGCTAGGGTCCACGGCTACTCCTTCTGCTGATATGATGTGGCCCAAGAATGGAACTCGCTTTAGCCAAAATTCACATTTGCTAAATTTGGCGTAAAGTTGATGATCTCGGAGTCGTTGTAGAACAATGCGAAGGTGTTCGGGGTGTTCCTTATCGGACTTAGAGTAGATCAGAATATCATCGATGAATACCACCACGAACTTATCCAACTCTGGCATGAACACAGAATGCATCAAATACATGAAATGGGCTGGAGCATTAGTGAGACCAAAAGACATGACGAGATACTCGAAAAGACCATATCGTGTGGAGAAGGCAGTTTTTGGAACATCTTCGGTTCGGATCTTTATTTGGTGGTAACCGGATCGGAGGTCAATCTTGGAGAAAACCTTAGCACCAACAAGTTGATCAAATAGAATATCAATTCGAGGTAAAGGGTACTTGTTCTTAACGGTTACGGCATTCAGGGGCCTGTAGTTGACACACAGACGTAGGGTCTTGTCTTTCTTCTTCACAAAGAGGGCGGGACATCCCCAGGGAGATGAACTCGGTCGGATGTAGCCCTTGTCCATAAGCTCTTGTAATTGTTCCTTTAATTCTGCTAACTCATTAGGGGCCATCTTGTATGGCCTACGAGAGATAGGCGCCGTACCGGGTAGGAGTTCAATCTTAAACTCGACGTCTCTGTCCGGAGGCATTCCTGGTAACTCATCTGGGAACACGTCGGAGAAGTCACGTACCACTGGAATATCCTCTAGCTTTTTCCCTTCAGCATGACACACTTGAGGAATGGACAATCTAGGACTCGGCAACCGAAGAATGGATGGACCATAGAGGGGTGAGTTCAAGTGGACCTCCCGGGATTCAATGTGTAAGACGGCTCTATGTTTAGTCATCCACCTCATACCAAGAATTATGTCAATACCCTGACCATCTAAGATGATTAACGAAGCGGGGTACACGTTGCCTGCTAACTTGAGTGGCACTTTTCTCAACTCAAGGTGAGTTCTTATTTTTCCACCGAGGGATGTGATGATGTATGGGGTTCCCGTAGTGGTGGGGGTGACTTTCAGATGATTCACACATGCTTGACTAATAAAATCATGCGTTGCTCCTGAGTCAAAGAGAACCATGGCAGCGTGTTGGTTGATCGAGAACGTACCCGCGAGAACGGGCTCTCCGACTTGAATCTCTTCGACCGTGGTATAATTGATTCGGCCATTCTTGTGGGTAAGGGCAGAAGACTGGGGACGACTCCCATTACTGCCGTGGTTGTTACCACTGTTGGGGTGGTTGTTGATGTTCCCAGAGGGGTTGGAGTTGTTGTTGTTTCCCTGGTTGCGCTTCGGAAAGCGGCACTCCTTGGCAAAGTGACCGGTTCGGCCACAGTTGTAGCATGACTGCGGGGAGTTGTGCTTCACAACTTGATTAGTCTGCTGCGGGGGGCGGGGACCAGCGGAGGGCTGCAGGTTGCCTCCATGGGAATGGAAGTGCTGCTGCGAGTAGGTCGGACGAGGCCCTCCTCCTGACGGTAGCGCAGCTCGAAACTTCTGTCCCGTCGGGGAGGTGATTGCCAGCCTGTACTTGGGCAGTGCGGAGCCGGACGAACTTCCCATAGCACGCTTCCTCTTCTTGTCCTCCTGGTTAGCACGGATGGCATCTTCTTGCACAATGGCGGCACTCATTAGATCATTGAATGTCCCTGCGGTAACTTGTGCCAGACGGTCTTGCAGCTTCGGGGTAAGGCCCGAACGGAAACAATCTTTCTTCTTCTCGTCCGTGTCGGCATGATATGATGCATACTGAGCCAAGTAGTTGAACTTTCGTGCGTACTCCTGCACAGTTCCCGCGCCTTGCTTCAGGTTGAGAAATTCTTGCAGCTTGCGCTTCATAAGACCGGCCGCATTGTGGTGTGCACGAAAGGCGGCACAGAATTCCGGCCAAGTGACTTGGTGGCCAGGGGCAAGAGCAGAGGTGTAGCTTGCCCACCAAGCACTTGCGGAACCGCGGAGTTGCTGCGCTGCGAAGAGGGGCTTCTGGTGGTCGGTGCAGTGGAGTAGAGCAAACTTTGACTCTAGAGTGCGAATGAAATTATCCGCTTCCAGCGGATCACCAGCTTCGCCGAATGTGGGCGGATGAGTTGCCCAAAAGTCGCTGTAGGACGATTCGCGGGGCTGCGGCGGTGGTGGTCCGGGAGCTCCTTGGCGATTCATGTTCTCCATGAACATGCGGAACATCTCGTTCTGATTGTGGATGAGCTGCTCCATCGGCGTCATGGGCGGAGCATTGGGTGGCGGCTGGTTTCTACCCGCGTTGGAGGCACCGGGAGCCTCACCGAGGTTCTCTCCACCACGACGAGTTTGCACCATCTGTCACAGGAGTAAAGCATGTTAACCCGATTATCGCCTGAGACATTGTGGTAATAAGCCTATACTACAGTGACAACAATAACATTTTAACTGCTCAAAACGGAACTGTTGACAGTGCACGGTGCAAATTACGGGTGGTAACTTGGATTCCACTAGTTTCAACAACATAGGCAACATACTTATGATCAAACCATGGGTACATGTGACACGTCTTCCAATACATGGAAATCCTTATGTTACCCTACTACCTCGTGATAGCATGTGGTCTGGAAGAGCTTTCGGTTACAACTCCACCTAGCACTACTAGCACTATCCACATACGAGCACCAAGTCTTCACGAGCTTCCACCCTACATGACCTACTACGCCTCAGTCACTCGGCGTGCTGCTACCATCGGACTCCCATTCCATGTCGCCCGGTCCAGGGGGTACCTCATAGTCAACACCGGAGTCACCGTCCTCACTCAAGTCGGCGTCGTCTGGGGGAATCACCGCGAGTGGCACGGGTGGCTGGGCATTAAGAACCGCGTTCAGCTGGGCATTAGCAACTTGGAGATGCCCAATAAGTTGTTCTTGTTGTGCGATGATGACATGTGCGTCGTTGAGGTTCCCTTCCATGACATCCCTCGCATCTTGGGCTTCCTCGCGTTGAGCTTGGAGCTCACTTCGCTCCTCCAAGAGGGCGTCAACCTGACCATGAAGGGAGTAGATCTCCTCTTGGGCAGCAGTGAGTTGGGCATTACGCTGGTTCAGTTGCTCCTGCAACTGCTCGCTAGCATCGCCCTCGATGATGAGTTGAGCGTCATGGAGCTGCTCGAACAGGTCCGCCCGCTCCAACTCGCTAGTGTGCAGTTTGCCCCTGAGGACCGCGATCTCTGTGTCGCGAGTGGCGAGCTGGGCGTCTCGGGCGGCAAGTGCGAGCCGCAGCGCCTCACGCTCTCGTTCCAACTCGAGAACGCGTGCGGGAAGGGGCTCGTAGTTCTTCGGGAGCTTGTCGTCCACCATCTGTCGGAACAAGTTTTTGCGAGGATGAGTCAAAACTTAATATCCCTTTAAGCATACATGCCCAAAGTGGCATAAGGATTGACGGATAAGGGAGAAAAAAAAAACGTAAGGTGCCCAACCCGTGGGACGGAGAACTATGCAGTTCTACGATTGACAGGGTAACTGGCAGGGATGAGCAAAAACACGTCGCTTCTGTATAATTTAACCTTTTGACCCTTTTATGATAATTGTAGAGGAGCTCAGTATCTTTCCAACGCATGCTCCCACATCCCTATCCGATAACATCTCCGAGAGTTATGATCATCCAAAAACAGAGGACAGAAATGAGACTGCTGCTGAACTTTCCGAAAAGCTTGCTGTTTTTGCAAAATCCGACCCATTTACAGATTTTTCTGAGACAAACCCACTATACCAAAATCGTAGGGGAAAACATTAGCTTTCCAACGGATACTTATTCGCCTTCGTCGGATTAAAATCGAGGAAGTTATGCTCATTTTTGTGGGACCGACTTTCCTGGCAGAGTTCGTCCCAATTAAATTCGAACTTTCGTTTTAAGCACCATAGGGATTCGCATTCGCCCGGAGTTTGATTATTTCACATGTTTGTGATATTTGTGACCTTTTACATAATTTGGTAAAGATAAATGCATGTAGTATGCATGAATGCCAAATGCTCAATATGCCGATTTCCTACGTCCTCACAAAGGAAAACCTTGACCGAATATATAGATCGATCCGTCCGATGGCACGCACACTTCTCGCACGTTTCTAAGCGATCTACCCGCGGTTAGTATACCTGCAATAGATCCATTTCAGAAACAATACATCAAATCCAAAAGAAACAAGCCAAAACAACAATGACAGTTATGTCCAGGTATTTGCCCACCCGGAAGGCAGCCGATATTTAAGCGCAATCGGTCCGCGCGTCAAACAAAGTCCAGGTCTTTGCCCACCCGGAAGGCGTTCGGTGTTTATTGCGCAACCGATCCGCGCACAGACACATACCTTCGGGGAAGAATCCGTAGAGACGAGTAACTTAACAAACATAACCCAGGGTTAGCTTTGCCATCTACTAATAAATTCCTTATATGGGCACTACTAGCTCGTACCTCACCGTACGGCATAAAACGGGTCGTTTAGGCCTTTTAAAATGTTCATCGGTGTGATGCTTATCCTGAGTCGGCTCTGATACTGATGAGGACATCACTCCTATGGATACACACAACACTCCTCCAAATCTGGACTTGCAAGGTCCAATGACTAGAGCTCGTGCACGACGACTAAATTTAGAGGTGAGCTCGTTCCTACGTTCTTCGCTATATGTTACTTTTGAGAATGGTTTGCTACCTAATGATTATTTTATGATTAGAAACCATGGAGAAGACCAGGAGATGATGGGAGAAGGAGCTGGGAACGTGGAGGACCAGCAAGAGCTTGGAAGCCAAAGTGGAGGCCCAATCAAAACCGACTTCGAGTCTGTTTCGGGGCCCAGGACCAGTCTGTACTAAAACAGTTGCCCAGGACGCATACGGACTCGGATTTGGACGTTCTACATATGCACAGAAAGATAAGGAGAAGACCTTTCCAATGCCGCCGGCCTCATGTCAAAATTCATCCGGAGTCATCGGGAATCGTCAAAACAAGACGGAGTCCAGAATCTGTGTCGGTGCTGCGTCGCCTATTTTTGGCCTTTGGGCTTTGTATCTAGTTGAGCCCAATTAGGGGCGCGTCCAGAGGGTCTTGCACGACCCTAGGGTCTTTATATACAGCCGCCGCCGCACCATTAGGGTTCGGGTTTTGCTTAGATCAATTCTGTTCATAAACAGTTTCGCCGTTCATCGGTTTGTGAGACCCCAACTTCGAGAGTTTAATCATACACCTGCAATTGTGTTGCAATCTTCGTTGTTCTTGCTTGTGTTCTTGATTCGCAGGCAGGGATCAGCCTTCTCGGCGAGGTCAATCGTCTTTTGGACGGTTGATAACCAGAGGAGACGTCGTGCTGCGATTGCGGGGTTTAGAACGTGCTGTTCTGAAGCCGGATCGATTTGTGTGTCGCCTCCGACCAAATCAACTTACCAAGAACCTTTCGGAAGATCGGGAACCCTTGTCCACATCAAGTGGTAATCAGAGCTTCAGGTGCACCGTCAGGTTCACACTACCCTTTAGTTTTGTTTTCGTGTTCTTCCTATCGTCCACTGAAAATACCAAAAAAAAAATTTTTCCCCCGCCCATAACCACGTGTTTAGCCTTTGCATATTTCAATTTCAGAGTCCGTAGTGTTGAGTTTGTGCCCTAGTTCTTGTTTAGTCGCTGGTTTAGTTTGTGTTTTTGTCGTCAGTAGTGTTTGCCTTGCAACCCTAGCCGCCATCCCCTTCACCATCCTCGGTTTTGTCGGCTTTGTGTGCTAGGGTTGATTGATCAACACGCCCACCCTAATCTCACCCTAAACCTACCCTCACCACCTCGGACCACTTTTCATAAATTCCACTTTCCGCTGCATCCACCTTGCCAAAAAACTCCCTACCCGACCCCAAACCCGACTCGGATTTCACTCAAAACCCCGGGTTCTTCATAACCGATTCCGACACCCCTTCGGTAAAACAGCCATAACTTTTCGCTCGGTTGTCCGTTTTGGCTGAAATTTTTACAGGAGATTCTAGACGAAAAGTTGAGCATACCCACACTGGGCTATGCCCTGTGTGCCCTCGTCAAAAAATTCAAAAAAAATCGGGAAGATAAAGAAAAAATTCATTCAAGTTGAAACCCGACGTTTTCTGAAACTTCAAGATTTTCTGTAGGCCACGTCCTATCTCGGTTTGAGCTGAAATTTTTTGTGGTTTCTTCCTGTTTACTAGTGAGTTGGAAAAAAATATCAAAAAAATAAAATAAAAAAAAAAGAAATTTGGGATTCCTACTAGTGCTCCATCTAGCCCCCTGGAATTTCTGAGTTCGGCTGTTTTACACTAAGCCCCCTGTGATCGACTGTGTCCCTTTGTCTCTTTGTTTCTTCTTTGCTATCACTACTGTTCTAGGACATAGTTAGACCAGCAACTAGGGACAAGTTATTTGGGCACTTATTCAGCTTTACTATCTGTTTTTGATTTGTGTGCCACTCATATATATATATTTGGCCTTCCTAGCTCTACATACTTCTTCTGGACAGCACATAGGTTATTTGGTAACCCTTGCAATCGTGGAACACTTCTCCCTGGTATCCTTCGCTTTGTTGTTTTCAGAACTTTGTAAGAGCTTTGCAAGAAGCTTACTTTTGCTGTGTTGAGAGGCACCACTGTTTAGTAGTTTTGTAGGGATAACCTTCACTTTTTGTTTCCTGTTTTGGTGTTTCTGATGTCAGGAAGCGATGGAGAGGGTGCTTCGCCCGCAAAATTTGATGAGTGCGTGAGCCAAGATCAGTTACAGAAGGCTTTGCAGGCGGTTCAGAGTGATTTGGTAGAGACGATCACCAGGGCCGTCACCGACGCCGTCACCAAGCTTCACCTGGGAGAAAGCATTGAGCGGTTGGATAAGAGAGTCTCTAAGCTAACCGATCAGGTTGTCGAATTGGAGACCGCTCACAAGACCAACAACAACAACAACAACAACAACACCAACACCAACACCAACAACGACGTTGAAGACGATCATGATGAAGCAACGGTGTATAAGGCTGATGGCACCGTCGATAGGTCAGCTACAAGGACCGCAAGGTTACGACGCCGTTTGCAACGTAACCCTCAAGGTATGGGTGGTTTCCACAACCACAACCGTCGCACACAAGGTAACTATGCTCCAGATGATCCGTATGCTAAAATTAAGTTTTCAATTCCTTCGTTTTCGGGTCAGTACGATGGTGATGCTTACCTTGATTGGGAAATGACGGTAGAACAAAAATTTAATGCCCATCTTGTTCCTGAACAACATAGAGTTAGACAAGCCACTAGTGAGTTTAAGGACTTTGCTATTGTTTGGTGGAGTGGTCTAGCTGCTGAAACCGATTTGCCTACTACTTGGGAAGAACTTAAGGTAGAAATGCGTGATCGTTTTGTTCCTCCTTCTTTTTATAGAGAAATTCGTAATAAACTGCAGCGTTTAGATCAAGGAGATAAAACTGTTCAGGAGTATTTTAGTGAGCTTCAGAAGGGTTTGATTCGTTGTGCTGTGGTTGAAAAAGTAGAGGATCAGATTTGCCGCTTTTATTCTGGTTTGAGAAAATAAATTCAGGACATCCTTGATTATAAAGAATTTTATACCCTCAACCAGTGTTTCCAGTATGCTATGCTTGCAGAGAAAGAATCACAGGGACTTTTCCAGGCTTTTGAGGAGTACAGCAAGTCCAGGAATTTCTACCCACCACGGCCGACGGGGACTTCGGGGTTGCCCAAGCCATCTTTTCGGCCGCCCCCACCAGCTAGTGTTGTTTCTGCAGCACCAAGATCAGCCCCTGCCCCTTCTACGCGCTCAGGTAAAAATTCTGTGCAGGTACCGGCTAGTAGTGCCTCCTCTGTTGCTTCGACGGGACGCACTACAGGGATTCAGTGCCACCGATGCCATGGTCTTGGCCATGTGCAGAAAGACTGCCCAAGTAGGCGAGCATATGTGGCGACAGATGATGGCGGTTACATGAGCACCTCCGATGTGGAGGATGAGGTGGAGGATGTCGCTGCCACCAGCGGTGACCTCGTCCTTGGAGGCGGAGATACCACGGGCTACATGAATATTATTGTGCAGCGTGTGCTTAGCACACAAATCCAGCAGCCCGAGATGATGCAGCGACATAACTTGTTCCAGATTTTCTTCGTCATCAAGAACCGTCGGGCACGTGTCATCATTGATGGAGGAAGCTGCAACAATTTGGTGAGTTCTGATGTGGTTAAGAAGCTTGATTTGACCACACGCCCACATCCACATCCATACTACATTCAGTGGTTAAATGACTCTGGAAAAGCTAAGGTAACACAAACTTGCAGAGTTCCTTTTTCCATTGGTTCCTATGTGGATTCTGTTGATTGTGATGTTGTACCCATGCAAGCTTGTTCACTTTTATTGGGTAGACCTTGGGAATTTGATAATGATGCTGTACACCATGGTAAAAGTAATAAGTACACTTTTATGCATAAAGGAACTAAAATTACTTTGTTACCAATGACCCCTGCTGAAATTGTACAAGCTGATTTAGAACGAGCTGCTAGTTTGAAAAATAAAAGCCCTGAAATTCAGCAACCTGTTAATTCTGCTTCTACACCAAGTAATGTTAATGATTCTTCAAGTTCTAAGGGTGCTGCAATTAAATTACAAGGTCGTTCATGTCTTGCCACAAAATCTGAGCTTGCTGAAATTTCTACTGATGATATTTGCTATGCTTTGATATGCAAACAAGCCTTGTTTTTGCTTGGTGATATTGCTTCTAGTGCTTTGCCTCCTGCTGTCACTAACCTTTTGCAGGAGTATGAGGATGTTTTCCCAGCTGAGATACCCTCGGGCTTGCCACCTTTGAGAGGGATTGAGCATCAAATTGATTTGATTCCTGGTGCTACTTTGCCAAACCGTGCTGCTTATAGGACCAACCCTGAGGAGACTAAGGAGATACAACGACAAGTCCAAGACCTTTTGGATCGTGGGTATGTTCGTCAATCACTTAGTCCTTGTGCTGTTCCTGTACTTTTGGTTCCTAAGAAAGATGGTTCTTGGCGTATGTGTGTAGATTGTAGAGCCATTAATAACATTACTATTAGGTATCGTCATCCTATTCCTAGGCTAGACGACATGCTTGATGAGTTATGTGGTGCTATAATTTTCACTAAAATTGATTTGCGTAGTGGCTACCATCAAATTAGAATGAAACTTGGAGATGAATGGAAAACAGCTTTTAAAACCATATTCGGGTTGTATGAGTGGTTAGTAATGCCTTTTGGGTTAACTAATGCACCCAGTACTTTCATGCGTTTGATGAATGAGGTTTTAAGACCTTTTATTGGCAAATTTGTGGTTGTCTACTTTGATGATATCTTGATTTACAGCAAATCTATGGATGATCATATGATTCATTTGCGTGCTGTTTTTGATGCTTTGCGAGTTGCACGTTTATTTGGTAACCTTGAGAAGTGCACCTTTTGCATGGATCGAGTCTCTTTTCTTGGCTATGTTGTGACTCCACAGGGAATTGAGGTGGATGAGGCGAAGATTGAAGCCATAAAGAGCTGGCCTGTACCAAAAACTATCACACAGGAGGCGCATGGAGGTGGATTGATGGGTCATTTTGGTGCTAAGAAGACGGAGGATATTTTGGCCACACACTTCTTTTGGCCAAGGATGAGGAAAGATGTTGAGCGTTTTGTTGCTCGCTGCACTACATGTCAAAAAGCTAAGTCTCGATTGAATCCACATGGTTTATACATGCCACTTCCTGTTCCTTCTATTCCTTGGGCGGATATTTCTATGGACTTTATTTTAGGACTGCCTAGGACTAAGAGGGGGAGTGATAGCATTTTTGTTGTTGTGGATCGTTTTTCCAAGATGGCACACTTTATACCATGTCATAAAACTGATGATGCTAGTTACATTGCTGATCTTTTTTTCAAAGAAATTGTACGTTTGCATGGTATGCCTTCTACTATTGTTTCAGATCGTGATGCAAAATTCTTGAGTCATTTTTGGCGCACGCTTTGGAATAAGTTGGGTACAAAGTTGTTATTTTCTACAACTTGTCATCCACAAACTGATGGACAAACTGAGGTTGTGAACCGCACTTTGGGTACTATGTTGCGAGCTATTTTGAAGAAAAATTTGAAGCAATGGGAAGAATGCTTACCTCATGTTGAGTTTGCTTATAATCGTGCAACACATTCTACTACCAAGGTAAGTCCATTCAAGGTAGTGTATGGTTTTGATCCCCGTACTCCACTTGATATACTTCCTCTACCTATTAATGAGAGAGTTCATGTTGATGCTAAGGAGCGTGCTGAATTTATTTTGCAAATGCATGAGACCACTAGACTTAGCATTGAAAAGATGAATGAAAAGTATAAAATTGCTGGCAGTAAGGGTAGAAAGGAAGTAAAGCTTGATGTAGGAGATTTAGTGTGGTTACACTTAAGGAAGGATAGATTTCCAGAATTGAGAAAGTCTAAACTAATGCCTAGAGCTGATGGTCCATTCAAAATAATAGAGAAGATTAATGATAATGCATACAAACTTGAGTTGCCTCCCGAGTTCGGGGTTAGTCCTACTTTTAACATTTCAGATTTGAAACCATACTTGGGAGAAGAGGATGAGCTCGAGTCGAGGACGACTCCACTTCAAGAGGGGGAGGATGATGAGGACATCACTCCTATGGATACACACAACACTCCTCCAAATCTGGACTTGCAAGGTCCAATGACTAGAGCTCGTGCACGACGACTAAATTTAGAGGTGAGCTCGTTCCTACGTTCTTCGCTATATGTTACTTTTGAGAATGGTTTGCTACCTAATGATTATTTTATGATTAGAAACCATGGAGAAGACCAGGAGATGATGGTAGAAGGAGCTGGGAACGTGGAGGACCAGCAAGAGCTTGGAAGCCAAAGTGGAGGCCCAATCAAAACCGACTTCGAGTCTGTTTCGGGGCCCAGGACCAGTCTGTACTAAAACAGTTGCCCAGGACGCATACGGACTCGGATTTGGACGTTCTACATATGCACGGAAAGATAAGGAGAAGACCTTTCCAATGCCGCCAGCCTCATGTCAAAATTCATCCGGAGTCATCGGGAATCGTCAAAACAAGACAGAGTCCAGAATCTGTGTCGGTGCTGCGTCGCCTATTTTTGGCCTTTGGGCTTTGTATCTAGTTGAGCCCAATTAGGGGCGCGTCCAGAGGGTCTTGCACGACCCTAGGGTCTTTATATACAGCCGCCGCCGCACCATTAGGGTTCGGGTTTTGCTTAGATCAATTCTGTTCATAAACAGTTTCGCCGTTCATCGGTTTGTGAGACCCCAACTTCGAGAGTTTAATCATACACCTGCAATTGTGTTGCAATCTTTGTTGTTCTTGCTTGTGTTCTTGATTCGCAGGCAGGGATCAGCCTTCTCGGCGAGGTCAATCGTCTTTTGGACGGTTGATAACCAGAGGAGACGTCGTGCTGCGATTGCGGGGTTTAGAACGTGCTGTTCTGAAGCCGGATCGATTTGTGTGTCGCCTCCGACCAAATCAACTTACCAAGAACCTTTCGGAAGATCAGGAACCCTTGTCCACATCAGATACCAGCTGTCGCAACCCTATACCGAAGTATGGATTGTGCCCAACAGGATCGCCTCGGGAGATGGTTAACGAAGTAACCATACATAGCGTTCACACAGGACATCCATCATTTACAGAGATACATCATTAAGGGTATAATATTACAGCTCAAGAGTCATAGCGGAAGCAAATTTAGTTACATTATTATACATATGTTCTTGGTTCATATTACATAAATATGCGGAGGCGGGAGATACGACAAACACTCCGCCGAACCTAAGCAAGCCATGCCGGCCCTAGGGTAGTGGCTCACTTGTCTTGATTAGGGGAGCCGGGGACCCATTCAATGGTCCAGTTCTGGGGCTCCTCGCCTTCCCACACAATTTTGTTACAGCAATCGCAATAAGTCGCTTGAGGCAAACCTGAAAACCACATAATCGCAAAGCCTGAGTATCTAGCATACTCCGCAAGACTTACCCGTCCAAAGGGTTTACTAAAACCGACTCCTAGTATGCAGGGGGGCCGACCGGGTTTATTTGATATTTGCATAAAAGCACCTATTAATTCTATGCTGCGATGCTTATTCCTTAACCAAGATTTTAATTGCTTGTTGCGGGAAAGGAACTATAGTGGACCCTAGCTAGCTGCTAAGACTGTTCAAATATAAAGAACAATACAACATAGCAATTTGTATCCATAGAGTAAATAAATATCAGCATCCTAAACAAATTTCTCTACTTAAAGTATCATTGCCACTGCTCGAAACAAGAGATACTCATGACCGCGAGAGACGGCAATTCGAATTGATTTACATCCTTCAGGAGAATAACCCAAATGCACGACATACGCATCATTTAAGAACACGTATGGCCACCGTTCACGAGGTTGCGATAAAGTCGATCCGGGGCCATCGATCCCGAGTACACGTCCTCCCCGCGATACAGTACTTCGTATCCGAGGCTTAACCCGTGCACTCTCCAGCGGTCCTCGACCCGTGCATCCACCGTGCCATTCACATCACCTCTGGATCGATGAGTAATACCGTCCAACAATACGGCGCCCAAGTTACTAGGTTTACCAATTCACATATAGAGGTATGCACTTGGTACTGTTCAATACTTGTCCGCGGGGTTGCAACGATAGGTTCCCAATTTTTTAACCAATTTCGTCCTTCGCGTGGATCCTGATTGAATCAAGTGATCCCATAGCCTACCGTTGACTCCACTAATTTAAGCTGAGCAGTTGCTAACGAAAGGCTTACTGACGTAACTGCGTATAGGCCACAGTTTGTTTATGCAAGTGGGTTTCCATCCAAGCCCTATACCTAATGCACAATACAGTATCCCTCTATGGTGACAAAATAAAAAGGACTCATAAATCAGTAGGTGTGCACCGGGGCTTGCCTTGGGAGTGATCGTAGTTAAAGTTTTCGATGGGGTTGAGCTCAACTTCGGGCTCCTCAGGGTTGCTTGCCACGTCCTTGCTCCCAGTCTCGCTCCCTAGTCAATGCAGTGCAATGCATGGTCAGGAGTTGGACGATGATGCATGACACTTCCTCAATAAATAGGATTTGATGGAATGATGCTCATGCATGAGATGACATGTTTGTACCACACTCTGGCAATTATTAACTTTCAGGGGACAAACTTCTAATTAGGGAAATGGGAGGCATGGTAATAAATGAGCATATCACCTATATCCAATTACGAGTATACCATCGAGGCCCACTTAGCAAACATGCAAAGCTCCTTGACTTCCCACTTACCCAGGGCTCATTCCCCAATTAAACTACCTATGCAAGAGAACATAGAAATTTTATTTTGCAAGGTTAATTGCAACCTCCTAGAGTTTTACATGTTCACTTTTAATTATAGCCCTGACTAATCTAGATATATACACTAATTGTGAATCATTATTATGCAAAAGAAAATCATAACTTCACTGTAAGTCAAGATTGACATGTTGCATGGGCTGTCCCAAGGATGGATTTACCACTAATAATAACCATATGCATATATTAGGCAACAATTATATTGAAATTCTTAAGTTAATTATGAATGAGTAACTTTAACAGCCAAAAGCACACTGATGGTGCCCAAACATTTTTCATGGAGATTTTATACTTATGTAGAAATGCCCAAAGAGTAGGAATGCAAAATTTCAGAATTAAAATCCTACCCAAGCATTTATAGAAATTTATTTACTAAAAATGGGGATTATGCAATAACACTAAAATTTGCATAAAAGATGGAAATGTGCTTTAGCAGAAAGTTTAGGAATGACATGAAGTGCTTACTGACCAAATCCCATGATTTTATCAGTTATAGATTTTGAATTATAAATTTAATACTCTTAGCAAGGTTCTAACTTTGGTGATTTAATTCTACTAACCTACTGCATAACCCTGGATCTCATCTTGTTTTTCTGGTAGAGCAAGATTTTTGGAGTCAAAAAAAATTAATTCCACATTTTTAGGCCTCTTATTCCTGGAGTTATTGAATTTTAAATTTTAATCAAAGTTCACCCTTATTTACAAATCTGCCACTGGCCATTTTCAAAATTCCCCGCGCGTGCGCGCGGCGGAGCGGCGGGGTGGCTCTGCTGGCTCGCCGGCGGCGATCGGCGGCGAGGCACAGAACTTGGTGCTGCTCTACATGATCAGTGACCCAAGGCGGTCACGTGGGTGGTGGTGGCCGGAGCGGGGGCTGCCGGAGCTCTGCCGGCGACGAGCGGCGGCGAAGCTGGACGGTGGCCGATGGCGGCAGGCACGCCCAGAGATGGAATCGGCAAGGGGGGAGGTCCGGAAGCATCACCTGGGTGCCGCGGTGCTCGTCGACGCGTTGGCTAGAGTTGGGGTGGCCGGGAGGGTGGTCGTCGCCGTGAGCCCTTTCCGCGTGGTGGCCGACGGTGGCTCGGGTTCTCCAAATTCCGGCAACGTCTCTGCACGAGGGAGGGAGAGGATCAGTAGGCGGCGAGAGGACTCCTTAGCGCGCTGATTTGCGAAAGAAAGAAGAAGGGAGGGGCTGCCTGGTCAGGGCTGGACGCGGCGACGCTCACGCGACCCGGAGCAGGGGAGCTCGCCGGGTTTCCTTGCGGCAGAGGAGGAGCATGGCGGTAGCAGCGCTGCGCGACCTTGCAGGAGCGCCTGGGGCGTGCGGGAGTGTTGGCGAGCAGAGCAGGAGAGGAATGGGGGTGGGTGAGCCACTGCTGCCCTTCTGTTGTGGCCGCCGGAAGGAGGAGCCGAGAGAGGGAAGGAGAGAGGACGGCGAGCTGTCGGGCAGGGAGTGGCTCCTCCGGTGGAGCTTCAATGCCGGCCGGTGGCACAGGCGCGATTTGGCGGAGCAGTGATCGTGACGGGGCTACAGCGATCGACGGTGGCTCGTACGGGCGTGTCGGTGTCGGGCAGAGACTGGCCGGAGAGAATGGGAGAGGAAGGGGGCGGTTGACCCGGCTTGACCCAGAACTTGGACTCGGGTTTGGTAAATTCCGACACGTTCCCCTTGCTCCAAATTTGACACAAAGTTTTGTGTGTATTCAGTAAAACGTGTTCTCCAACTTTTCTGTTGGGTGCATTTGTTAGTTTGCCTTTGAGAATTTATGAAAATTCTAAACCCGAAATACACTTTTCTGACTTTGGGGAAATTTTTAAGGGTACTAAATGGTTACCAAAAATTCTGGAAAAATTCTCAAGATTCTATTTTATTATGGGCATTCAGAATATGTAAAAATATTTGGGTACTTTCATGGATTTTGAGGATGTTTGTGAGTGACCCCTATTTGAATATTTTGGAATTTAATTAACTCGGTTTCTTTTCTTTATCCTTTGGCACATGGATTAATCATACTCTGGCTTAGTCCTTAATTGAGGTTAGGCTTAGTTAACTTCATGTTGTGACATGGGATGTCACAACGCCCATGCATGTTTCTCATGAGCACATATGAAGCATCAAAATCATAAAAGAGTGCACAAGTAGCATTAGGAATATTAGCATGAGAATCATTAACAAGAGAAAGATGATTAATATTATTGTTCTTGGCTTGCTTCTTTTGGTAAGATCCTTCCTTGGTGAACTTAAGGAATTCCTTCCTATTCTTGTTCTCCCGAGCATTATGCTTGGCACCCTCCACATAACCAATGCCATCCATGACATGTGGCATTCTATTATATGTGTATGCACCTCTTGCATACTTTGCCTTCTCATCATCGACAACATCTTTCTCATGTTGTATTTTGCTTTCAACAGCCTTTACTTGCTTGTTCAAATCATCAATCAATTTCATATTAGTAGCACAAGCGTCAACATCAATATTATAGCATCTATCACATCCTTTGTTAGTGGAAGCATGAGAGAAATTATTTGAGGAGGATGTGAAAGTTGAAAGAATCCTATATTGTTCTTCAAGAGACTTATGAGTCTTTTCCAAATCCTCATACTTCTCTTGAAGTTCATCTTTAATGCTCTTAACATTTTCACAAGTATTTTCAATTTTAGTGAGAGACATAGTTAAGTCATTATTTTTCTCTCTCTTCTTCTAGGAGCTTCTCTAGTTCAAGGTTTGTTTTTTTTTCAAGAACAAGCAAGTCCTCTTGTTTCTCAAGTAGCTCCTCTTGCCTATCATTTTCTTCCTTTTGTTTTTCAAGTAATTCCATAAATTCAAGCATTTTAGGAAGTGAAGCATTAACATCATCATCATCATCATTGTCACTACTACTAGCATAAGAGGAACGCTTGTGTTTAGATTGTTACCTTCGATCCTCTTGCCATGAGGCACTTGTGAGTGTTGTCGTCATCATCATCACTCAAGCTCCCAAATAGAGAAGTGTTGGTGGGAGTGACGCCAATGGAAAGTGTAGCAATGCCTCCCTCATCCGAGTCGGATTCGGAGGAGGAAGATGATGAAGAGGATGAATCATCGGAATTCCATTCTTGACCAATGTGAGCTTCACCTCTTCTATGCTTCTTGTACTTCTTGTCTTTCTTGTGGTGCTTGTCTTTCCTTCTTTCATCTTTGTTATTCTTCTTTGGACATTCCACAATGAAATGTCCTTCATCACCACATTCATAGCAAGTTCTTTTTGACCTTCTTGCTTTGCCCTTGTCAAAGCTTTTCTTCTTGTAGCCATCTTTCTTGAGAAATGATTTGAATCTCCTCACAAGCATGGCCATCTCATCATCACTATCCTCACTACTAGAATCAATCACTTTCTTTTTCTTCTCATGTGTGGCTGAGTGCCACATCGTTTTTGTCACCATTTGCTCCCTCAATTTGCTTGATCAAGGCATTTATCTTGTTGGCTTGATCATTTTGTTGCTTTTGAGAAAGAAGCTTTCCAAGGACTTCATCGGTGGAGAAGGTTTTGAAGTTGTCCTTCTCTCTAATGTTTGAGCAAATGTCGCTATCCCATGGTCTCAATACTTGTAGTAGTCTCTTGTTGATATCCAAGTCGGTCATTTTTGCTCCTAGAGCTCTTCTTTGATTCACAATCCTCATGAGCCTATCATGAAATATGAATAGGTTGAACTCATTTTGCAGTTCTTCAAGTCTTGCATCTTTGACGGAATCAATGCCCTCATAGATAACCTCAAGTTTTCTCCATAGTTGGTTGACATTCTTTATTTCAAGTACCTTGTCATACTCGGTGGCACTACGTGCGAAAACAATTGCACTAGCAGCCATGACATTATGATGAATGTTGATTTGATCCTTATGGGTTGGATTGTCTCTATTTTCTGACAAGAAACCATTCTCGGTTATATTTGCAACATGAGGACTCATGGATTCCAAATACATCATCATCTTGCATTCCCAATGATCATAAAATTGTCCATCAAAATAGGGGAGTCTACCGGATCCTTGACCAATGCGATCTTCTTTGAGATCATCATAATCAAACATGACATTGTTGTAGGCTTTTGGTAGCTCATCTTTATCAATATCTTCAATCCTCGGATTTTCTCCAGGTGCATCACCCTCGGACCTTGCTTCGGACGATCCACTAGACGGAATTTCTTTTCCCTTTGTCATCTTTATCTTTAAGCGGTTAAGCCTTCAAGAAGATCCCACTCTGATACCAATTGAAAGTGCCTAGAGGGAGGGTGAATAGGCAATTATCCCTGAAATTCACTTAATAATAAAAGTTAAATGCACAGTGTCGGACTTATCCGACGATTGTAGGGAAAGTCCGATGACTTGTCCCATGGCACAAGATAGAAAAGTAGATCGACCGGGTAAATATTAAAACTAGTGTAAGGCAAGCTAGGAGCAGGTGAATATAAGCAAGGGGAAGCTGTAAAAATAAGGAGAGCAACTAGCAAGCAACCTACACAAGTTAATCTAAGAAATACGAAGCAAACCCTAACTAGCAAGTTTATGAGCAAGAACAAATAAATGAGACATGAGTAATTGAAAGCACAAGCAAGGCACAAGATTTGTTCCCCGAAGTTCAGCTCCATAAAGAAGCCTACGCCTCCGTTGAGGGGTCCACAAAGGACCGGGTATCTTTCAACCCTAACCTCTCCAAGTGACCACAAAGATCAAACTAGGTTTTCCACTAGAAACTCCACAAAGGAGGGGTCAATACAAACTTCTCGAGGCGTCACCACACAAGTTGGCAGCTCTACGGGCACCTCTAACCTTCTAGGGGAAGAATCCCCAAGAGCAACAAACACAATAGTTGTCGGCGGTGAGGATGAACCAAGTGCTCAAGAGGATGAAAGCTTGGAATCGATGGAGCACTTCAATCTTCTCTCAATCCCTTCACAAATTAAAAGTGGAATCAAGAGAGGAGAGTTGGGGAGAGCAAAGTGAGCTTGAGAGTGTTTTTGAGTGGAAATACGTGACCAACCGGCCAAAGGGCAAAGAGGGGTTCTATTTATATCCTAATGGGAAAAGAGTCGTTGGAGACCCAATTTCTGAGATCTGTGTCGGACAAGTCTGATGGTCATCGGACATGTCCGATGAATCAAGGTGGCGCAGAAACTGGAGTCCAACAAGCTTGCCCGATGCCTCGGATAAGTTGGCCATCGGACAAGTCCAATGGCCATCAGACATGTCTAACGACACAGGAGGGGCAGAGGAACTGGTATCCGATGGACTTGTCCGATGGCTCGAACAAGTCTTGTCCATCGGACAAGTCCGATGGCCATCAGACAAGTCCGATGAAAATAGGGTGGCAGGGGAACTGTACTCCGATGAAAGTGTCTGATGCGTCAGACTTTCCTCTGGTCATCGGACAAGTTTGATGACCGTCGGACATGTCCGACGATCCAGAGTGGCAGAGGTACTGGAGTCCGATGGACTTGTCCGATGGGTCGGACAAGTCCGATGATTTTGCTCTGGAAAATTTTATATGGCCTAGAAATGGGAATTTTGCACTTAGTTCACCTCCGCTTCACACTTTTGTGTCCCTCTTAATAGTACGGCTTTTCCTATACTCAAGATTTAAAATAAAACTCCATGAACTTCATTCTTGAGCATATTTTGAATTTCATCTTGAAGCACTTTGCCATCTTCTTTTCTCCCTTTTTGTTTCTATGCATTTGATCACCAAACTTTGTACCATTATCTACACATATGCTCATTAAAAGATTAGTCCATTCTTAATTGTATTGACGCCAATCACCAAAATAAAATTAGGGGCCTAGATGCACCTTCACTCGGGACACTTCATTGCTGACTACCCCAAGAAGAAGAAGAAGAAGGTCGGGTACCACGACAACAATACTGAAGATTTCAAGCAGAAGAAGAACCGCTTCTACAAGAAAGGCAAGAACTCCAAGAAGTTTCGCCAAGGCCATTGCACGCGCCTGTGTTGCCTCTTTGAGCGACGTCGACCTCACATCAAGCGAAGGCCTTACAAGCTCGGAGGAGGAGGTTGAGAAGCCACGAGTCAAGAGGAAGGACGACTTCACCGGGCTTTGCTTCATGGCAAAGAACGGTCACGACACCGACTCTGGCTCTGACTCCGACATAAGCGAGGTACCTCCCACTCTTGATGAGCACTCTTCTAAACTTGATCATTTGCGTGATGTTTTTCTTATGGAAGATGATAAGCTTCACGACGCTGTTGGTGAGAGTAGGGAGCTTAAGTCTATGTTAGAGAGTGCTGATTATGAGATTGCTTCACTTATGTCCAAGCTTGCCAAAAATGCTGATGTTGAGTGTGAGTTTTGTCAAGTTGTGATGAATAATCTCAGTCAAAGAGAAAGTGTGCATGCTCAAGTTGATAGTCAGCTTGAGAGTACCCTAAAAGAGCTTGATGAATTCAAAGCTAGACCAACTCTTTTGGGTGCATGTCAGAAGTGCCCTAAGCTCACTAATGAGCTGAAAGCTCAAACCCTCAAGGTCAAAGAGCTAGAGTCCAAGCTGCTAGATGAGACTCGCTCCAAAAGTTCTCCCACCACCATGTGTAGTGTGTGGCTCTCTTAAGGATCAGCTTGCAATCACTAAAGAGGAAAACAAGGTCCTAACTCAAGAAAATGACTATCTCATCTCTCGTCTCAAAAGAACCCTAGTGAGCGAAGAAAAGATCAAGAGTGACTTGTCAAGAGTTAAGGAGAGTGCTAGTAGGTCAACCTACAACTTGGGGTCGGGATATGAGAGGTGTGACAAAGAGAGTGCTAATGTGGGTAAGTTGGTGCCAAGCTCTAGCTACAAGGATGAGGAACTATCCATCAAGTCCACTGACACATACTATCCACCAAATCCAAATCCCTCATTCAACCTAAGCAAGCTAAGAAACAATAACCCAAACCTCTTGCGCAAGCGAAGCCTAAACATGAGAGTGTCTACATTTGCATGTTATGTAGTCGCAAAGGTCACTTGGATGAATTCTATTATAGGCGTAAGAGAATTGAGAGGATGCAAGCTGAATTAACTAGAAATGTGCATCATTATGATTTTGTTGGTTTTCAGCCTCGCTCTTTTTCTCGTGCCTATCGTGGACAGGGTCATTCCTCATATGGCTTTGCTTCATGAAACAGAGGTTTTGCACAATAGCGCTTTAGCACCACACATTTTCCCCATCATGGTAAGCGTTTCTCGCATGGATTTGACTTTCACATAGTTGATTTCTATCCTCACAACCACAGGTTTGAGTCAAGACGCTTTGACAGGCCATGCTTTCCCCGTAGTGGTTCTCGTTCCACGCGTTCAAGTGGTAATGGGCAAAGAACTATGATAACCCCTGCAGGTCGTGTGGTTCAGTGCTGGCTTCCCAAGAGTTTTCTTTCTAACCCCAGCACTGAGTCATTGATCTTTCCTTCTCGTTCTTTGTAGGCAGCAGGTGGAGGCTTGGAGAACAAATGGTTGATGGACTTCGGGTGTTCGTGTCGCATGATCAGAGATGCAAAGTGGTTCTCTAGCCTCACTCCCTTGAAGCACCGGGAGTATGTGACCTTTGGAGATGACAAGAGAGGGAGAGTGAAGGCAAGAGACATAGTAAAGGTAAATGAAAAATTCACTCTCAAGGATGTTGGTTTGGTTGAGCATCTCAAGTACAATCTGCTCTCTGTCTCTCAGTTGCTTGATGTTGGTTTGGAAGTGCGCTTTAAGAAAAATGCTTCTTATGTTCTCGATTCGAATGGCTCTATAGTTTGTGGGATTTCTAGCATTGGGAAAGTTTTTCAGGCTGATTTTGCTGTTTCTCTTGGTTCTCACAAGTGCTTGCTTGCTAAATCTTCTTCTGAGTTCTAGAAATGGCATAGGAGATTAGATCACCTGAGCTTTGACTTGCTTTGTCACTTAAGTGGACTAGGTTTGATCCGAGGATTGCCTAAGCTCAAATTTGACAAGGATTTGGTTTGTGCTCCTTGTCATCATGGGAAAATGCCCGCCGCTTCTCATCCACCAATTAATTTGGTGATGACTGATCACCCTAGAGAGATGCTTCATATGGACACTGTTGGTCCTTCTCGGGTTCATTCGGCGGGTGGGAAGTGGTATGTTCTTGTCATTGTTGATGACTTCTCTTGCTATTCTTGGGTTTACTTTCTTGAGAGCAAGGATGAAGTGTTTCATCACTTTTGGAGCTTAGCTTTTAGGTTGTTCATGGAACTTCCTGGTGCATTATGAGCAATCCGGAGTGATAATGGCACCGAGTTCAAGAATTCCTCCTTTGATGCTTTCTGCCTTGAGCATGGTATTGAGCATTAGTTTTAGCACCTCGTGTCCCTTAGCAAAATGGTGTGGTCGAAAGAAAGAACAGAACCTTGGTGGAAATGGCTCGGACGATGCTCGATAAGCATAGAACTCCGAGGTGGTTCTGGGCTGAGGCCATTAGCATTTTCTTGCTATGTTTCCAATCGGGTTTTCTTACGCTCAATTCTTAATGTGACTTCCTATGAGCTACGCTTTGGGAGGAAGCCATCTGTTTCTCATTTGCGTGCTTTTGGTTGCAAGTGCTTTATTCTCAAGCGTGGCAATCTTCATAAGTTTAAGTCAAGATCTTACGACGGTATCTTTCTTGGCTACACCCTTCATGGCCATTCCTATAGAGTTCTGGATTTGGAAACTAACACCATCGTAGAGTCCTGTGATGTAACCTTTGATGAATCAAACTCTTGTGCAAGCAATGTGGTTGAGACTGTAGGTAACAAGGAGATGGAGGAGAGTATCTTTGTAAAAGAGGACCTACAGGGCTTAGATGATGACGATGATGACTCATTCCATCCCACATCCGAGCTTGTTCCTGCTGCTTCCACCACTCTAGCAGAGGGTCCAGAAGCTTCTACATCGACCTCAGCAGCTATCGAGCCAGCTCCAGCTGTGGTTGAGGGGGAGGTACGCTCTGAGAGAGAGGCTCCTCACCACATTCAGCATCAACATCCACCTCAACAGATGATCAGTAATCTCTATGAGAGGACAACAAGGTGAAGGTCTGCACATCTCGCCTGCTTTACCAATTCTCTCTTTGTTGCCACCTTTGAACCTCAAGATGTTGGACACACACTATCTGATGACCATTGGGTTAATGCCATGCATGAGGAGTTGGAAAAATTTGAGAGAAAAAAAGTGTGGACCCTACTAGAGCCTTCTGTTGGTGTCAATGTCATAGGAACCAAGTTGGTGTTCAAAAACAAACATGGGGAAGATGGTGAATTAGTGAGAAACAAGGCTCAGGGTTTTAGCCAAGTTGAGGGCTTAGACTATGGTGAAACCTTTGCTCCTGTTGCATGCATAGAAGCCATTAGGATCTTGCTTGCATTTGTTGCCTCTAAGGGCATTAGACTCTACCAAATGGATGTCAAGAGTGCCTTCCTAAATGGTTTCATAGAAGAAGAGGTTTATGTGAAACAACCACCTGGCTTTGAGCACCATAAATACCCAAACCGAGTGTACAAGATTTAGAAGGCTTTGTACGGGCTAAAGCAAACACCTAGGGCATGGTATAATAGGTTTAAGACTTTCTTGCTAGAGCGCGGGTATGTCATGGAGTGTGTTGACAAAACCTTGTTCACTCTTAAGCATGGCAACGACTTTCTGATGGTTCAGATATACATGGATGATATCATCTTTAGTGGTTCCTCTCATGCTCTTGTGTTCAGATTTCAGGAAGCTATGTAAAGTGAATTTCAGATGTCGATGATGGGCAAGCTCAGCTTCTTTCTTGGACTTCAAATAAAGCAGTGTAAGCAAGGCACCTTCATACACCAAGCCAAGTACACGAAGGATCTTCTGAAAAAGTTCGAGATGGTCAATGTGAAGCCGTTGTCAACTCCAATGTCCACTACAATGACACTTGACCCAGATGAAGACTGTGGAGCGGTGGACCAAAGGGAGTACAAGTGCATGATCGGCTCCTTCTTGTACCTAACGACGACAAGATCCGACATCCACTTTGCGGTGTGTCTTTGTGCTCGCTTTCAAGCTTCCCCAAGGGTGACTCATCGCAAGGCTGTTAAGCGCATCTTCAGGTATCTCAAATTCACCCTTGAGTTCTGAGGCGTTTGTTCCTAGAGGATCGAGGTCCCAAAGGTGCTGATAACACAGATACTTGATAATACAACGTTTGTCCATTTTAAGTTAAGTTATTACATAAATAGGGTACTGAAGTGCAGCGGAATATTACAAATTTAGGATAGTTCAAAAATAGTGGAAGCAAAATAACAAAAGTTCTACGAGCTCTCGACGATACAGCGGTAGTACTGATTCATGCCCAGAGAACCATTACCCTAGCAGCACACAACAATCACTGCGGCGGCAAATCAGACTCCCAGTGGACAGTCCAACCCTCAGGGACATGCATGTCCCAAGGCATCACATCTACAGGGAATTCTATATCTTCATTACCTGAAAAACAACAATGGCACAAAGCCTGAGTACTAACTACTCAGCAAGACTTACCCGTCGAAAGACCTAGACATGCATTGGCTCTAATAGGATGGCTATTCAAAAAGACTTGCACTAAGCATCCTATTAGTTCTACCTAATTTTATCTAGCCAAGTTAATTGGGTAGGGCAGAAATATAACTTTAGTGGAGCAACATAAATAATGAAATCAATACATGAAGTAAATATAAAATAAGAGCAGCAGTAATAATAATCAACAATAAGCAAATAATCAACTTTCATAGCATCATGTGAACTACGTGATGACTCGGTGACCAAGCGGTACTCATTACTACGAGTGATAGCAATTGCAGTCGATTTACACCAGCTGGGAAAACCCGAGATACACGACACATATGCACCAATTAAGGTCATCTATGGCAACCTTTCACAATAAAAGAACTTACACCTCAGACCGAGTGTGGTGACATCGAGTGGGCATGCCATTCTACCAACAGTACTTCGTGGTATGAACCACCCACTCCAGCAGTAGAAGGGTCAATAACCAATGCACCTTAATAGATCCTATTGCAAGTAATTTTTAATGCTACATCAGTTTACTAGTGCCCATAAACTAGCATGCATTCGGTACTGTTCAAAACTTGATCAAGGGGCCAACAACGGACGGGTCCTAGGTTCGACAAGGCAGGGCTACCGCAGCCAACACCCATATGATGGTGCAAACCTACGCATGCGTTATCCCTGCCCGGTCATAGCATCAAAAGTAAACTTATTTCCATTAAGTTCAAATTTAGTGATCAAGTTCATCCTCTTAGTACGAATAATAAAACTAACGCTATTATTCAATTACTAAGCATAGCAGCACAGTACCAGATCCTACCAAGACTCATATAACAGTAACATAGGTCATTGGAGGTATCATGCAAAGTGGGTTTTTTATCAAGTCCTATTGACCTAATGCAACAGTCAAATATAGACACTAGTAGTGATGTTAAACTAGCAACTTTGTAAAAAGGCGAATGCAAACCGGGGCTTGCCTTGATCGACACTAGTGTTAGCAACCTCTACTTCTTGCTCCTGAGAGTCAATATCCTTCTGAAAATCCCCTTCTTGCTCCTGGTTATCATTACCTATATGATGGAAAATGTGTTAACGGTATTATCGTAACACCGTTACATGCAATGATATGATGGATGCATATTGCAGTAGTGTTTTAGTGCCAACAATCTTATTAATATGTTCTCGAAGCCAGATGCTTCAAACAAGCAAATTAGAATTTCATTATTTTATGTGTGTTAACCATTTAAATGGGCTATTATAATTCTATGAACAATTAATGCAATTAATATAGTAAAAAGGTGTTACTAGACTTGAGTGATTTATTATGAACAGGTACATGTATGAACATCATTTTTATCAAGTCACAGCTTCTGAACATTAATATTTTATTTACTAGCATTTATATAAGCTAAAGCACCAAATAAATAATAGAGTGTGAAATAATGCAAATTTAACTTAATAAAAAATTCAGGGTGATGTAATAACATGAAATAACAGTGCATGTAAAAGATTAGAATTAATTTGCAATTCTTGAATTTATGAGGATTTAATTTGTGTTTGCATAAGTTAAATTAATTGTTGAAAATTCTTTGACAGAAGTAGCTGGTTATCATTTTTATAAAATAGAGCACATTTTTATGAAATGAACAAACTTGGTTTGAGGTCAATTGGGTTTGAAATAAATTTACTATGATTTTTAGAAGTTTTGACTGTTTTTCTAGACTTTTTGAGTGCTTATTGGCTTGCCACATCGGCGCCGCGTGGGCTGCCAGTAGGCGCCAGCTCAGCTGCCAGTCAGCATCATCAGAGCGCGGTGGCACGTGGCTAGAGGGCTCGCCGCAGGGCGCTATGCGGGCCGGAAGCTCGCCGCGGACACAAAGAAATGGTGTGCACGTCGAGGCGGGGAGATTGGCGGGGTTCGCGAGGTGGAAAACTCACCAGAGGTTGGTCGTCAGTGAGAGGCGACGAAGAGGAGGTCTTCGGCGGTGTCGTGTTTTAGCTGGGAGGCAATAAATTGCGCGCGGTTTGCTCCTACAGCATCACGGGGGGTGCGGCGATGGTCGGCATCTTGTCGGCGTCCGTCGGGGAGGGCCGGAAGACGATGCTCATCGGCGATGCGGTTGGACACGGTGAAGAAGAGGCGATTGGCCGGGGGAAAATCTTACTTCTGGTGACCTAGGGGCAGTGAGACGAGGGCAATCATTGGGTGGGCGCGCGGAGACGTTGCGCAACAGAAAAAGAAGAAGCAGGGCGAGGACGCTCACCGGAGACGGTGAATTTTGCGCTGCGGCCGAATTTGCACAGAACGAGGTCATCGGCGTTTCCTCTGCAATTGGGGGAGCTCAGGTCAGGGTCGGACTTTGGACTTGTGCGAGGAGGAGGGAGGGGTCTATGCGCGGTGTTTTGTGGTGCTGTCCTTGGCCAGGAGATGCTGGTGGCGGAGCAAAACTTGAGCTTCAAGCTATGGGCGGCAATGGCGGGGTGGTTGGGGAGAAGAGAGAGGAAGGAAGAGAGCAGTGGTGCCGAATAAAGAGCTAAGGCTTGGGCGCTGGGTGGCCAGTGGTCTTGCACGCCGATTTGCGTGTTGTCGGAGCGATGGGAACGGTCGGGAGCAAGGTGGCTAAGCGGTGCGGCAAGGTCACATCAGCGGGGGAAGTGGGGAAAAATTGGACTCGAGATGGCGTCGTTTGTGGCATGTCTTGGCCGGGAAAAGGGATAAATGGGGGGTGGCTGATAGGACGCGTCGTCGTTGACCTCCTATAGCAGCTTCGAGTCCCAAAGTCGAGATGGGCCTGCGGTGGCATGAGCGCCGGTGAAGCCTCTGTGCCAATGGAGGAAGAACACCGGAGATTTTGCACTGCGCCCCAGATTTTTTCTGATATTGCAAATCAGTCCCTGGTTCTGTTTTAGTTAATTCAAAATAGCTACAAGACTCCAAATGAATTGGGATTTTTCACATAGGTCCATCACGATGTATAGAATACTGTGGTGGGCTCCAATTTGGTCAGAACTGGTATGGTTCTTGTATAATTAAATGTTAAATATGAAGGTTCCTAGGCTCAAGTTAATTATTTGGGGCACTTCCAAATATGATAAAATTCTCATTTTTGGACTAAAATTATATTTTTATATTCCCATAATATTGATGTAATCACAAGTTCGGTCTTTGGTACTCTGGATCTTTATCTCTTGATCTCATTGGTATTCGGATGCGGACTTTGCTGGGTGTAGAATTGATAGGAAGAGCACTTCTGGTACTTGCCATTTCTTGGGTACTTTCTTGATCTGTTGGTCTTCTCATAACCAGTCGAGTGTAGGCCAATCCACCATAGAGGTTGAGTATGTTGCTGCTGCTAGCTGCTTGTTGGCAGCCCATAAAACCCAATATCGGCCACCAACCGGTCAGGAAATGCAAGGTAAAAACCAAAGTTTAATAAATAATTGTTTAAACTAATCAAGTTCCATGAGTTTTGGTGAAATATGTGTTTGCAGGTATAAAAGAGCCAAAATATGCAAAAACATGAAGAAAGACCTTGTCGGCTGACCACGACTGTAAAGCAGCCGTTTTCACCAGCCGATAGCGTCGTTTTCAGGCTGAAATCAGGAATCGGCCGACAGGGTCAGATACGGCTGAAATCAGCCACCCGGCTGGTAAACCGGAGTCGCTTTTCAGGCTGATCATCCGACCTGGCCGGTTTTGCAAAAACACTTCACCGTGATGTCGTTTTCTCCTCACGGACTAAACATGATGAGACATGGCTAAGGAAAAGAAGGCCAACAAGTGGCCTAACCAGGAGAAGTCAAGGGGCGATCCGGAAGGGGTCGGCACCCGGCCAAGGCCGCTGCCCGCCCTGGCTTGCCGCCAGGCCTCGGGTTGCCACCTAGGGTTGCCAGCCCATGAAGCCCAATAGGCCTACCGGCTCCAAAATTGAGGAGTCGGTACGAACCGACCAAATAACCGACAATGGGACAAGATCCAAGCCATCCAAAAGGAGTCAGTCACGAACCAACACGATCCAAGGGCCACCCGGCCTGGGCTGCCGCCCGGCATGCTTGGTCGCCCGGCACACGTGGCCGCCAGGTCTTGCCCGCCGCCCGACAGACCGACTTCGTCCAACCGACCCTTCTTAACGTACAAATACCTCCCGGCCCATCGCCACCTATAAATAGAGGGGGAATTCGGCAGAAAAAGAGAATCAAGGAAGAAACACATCAAGGAGTCCTTTTCCCACTACTTGTGCTACTTGGTAGAGTAGGTTAGTTAGTCGGGAGTAAGAGTCTAGTCGAGAGCATCGCTCGGGATTCTGGAATCATCTCGGAGTCTTGGTATGAGCTCTCTTGTATCTTTTCTACTTTGTAAGACTTATCCTTTATCAATATAATTATCTCTTCCTTATATCCTGTCAAGTGTTTTTCTTAACTTGGTCATTTCCTTAAGTTACAATTATCGGGAAGAAACTTTGTTGCGTAGTTCACGGGTTTCCCGGCTAGGATTTAATTAAGTTAGTTCTTTTCGAACATAGACTTGGTTATTTCCTGGCTATTCTTCTGCTAGGCCAACGGAAGAATATCTAGTGAAGACGTAGGCATGGTGCCTAAGTTAACACTAGCTGGATTTGCATTTGTCCCCATGGGCTATGTGGTAGGCGGCAGGTGGTGACAGTCCTGTCCGTCCCTTCTGTAATCCACCACGTTCAGGAAGTCTCAAGTAGGATTGTCTAGCGATAGCGTACCCACTAGTATAGAGGTTATGATGAGGACATCACTCCTATGGATATACACAACACTCCTCCAATTCTGAACTTGCAAGGTCCAATGACTAGAGCTCATGCACGATGACTAAATTTATAGGTGAGCTCGTTCCTACGTTCTTCACTATATGTTACTTGTGAGAATGGTTTGCTACCTAATGATTATTTTATGATTATGAACCATGGAGAGGACCAGGGGATGATGGGAGAAGGACTTGAGAACGTGGAGGACCAGCAAGGACTTGGAAGCCAAGGTGGAGGCGCAATCAAAACCGACTTCAAGTCTGTTTCGGGGTCCAGGACCAGTATGCACTAAAACAGACACCCAGGACGCATACAGACTCATAATTGGACGTTCTATATATGAACGGAAAGCTAAGGAGAAGACCTTTCCAATGCTGCCGGTCTCATGTCAAAATTCATCCGGTGTCATCTGAAAATCTATGTTAGTGCTGCGTCATCTATTTTTGGCCTTTGGGCTTTGTCTCCAGTTGAGCCCAATTAGGGTCACGTCAGAGGGTCTTGCATGATCCTAGGGTCTTCATATACAGCTGCCAACACACCATTAGGGTTTCATTTTTGCTTAGATTAATTCTGTTCATATACAGTGTTGTCGTTCATCGGTTTGTGAGACCTCAACTTCATGAGCTTAATCATTCATCTGCGATTGTGTTGCATTCTTCTTTGTTCTTGCTTGTGTTCTTGATTCGCTGGCAGGGATTAGCCTTCTCGGTGAGGTCAATCATTCTTGGATGGTTGATAACCAGAGGAGACGTTGTGCTACGATTGCGGGGTTCAGAACGTGTCGTTCAGAAGCCGGATCGATTTGTGTATCGCCTCCGCCTTAATCAAGATTTACTAGAACCTTTCGGAAGATCGGGAACCCTTGTCCACATTAAGTGGTAATCAGAGCTTCGGGTGCACCGTCAGGTTCGCACTACCCTTTAGTTTTGTTTTTGTGTTCTTCCTATCGTCCACAGAAAAGCCAAAAAAAATTTTCCCTCGTTGATAACAACATGTTTAGCCTTTGCATATTTCAATTTCAAAGTCTATAGTGTTGAGTTTGTGCCCTAGTTCTTGTTTAGTCGCTGGTTTAGTTTGTGTTTTTGTCATCAGTAGTGTTTCCCTTGCAACCCTAGCTGCCATCCCCTCTCACCACCCTCTGTTTTGTCGACTTTGTGTGCTAGGATTGATTGAACAACACGCCCACCCTAATACCGCCCTAAACCCACCTTCAACACCTCAGACCAATTCCCACAAATTCTACTTTCCGCTACATCCACCCCGCCAAAAAAATCCCTACCCGATTCCCTACCCGACCCCAAACCTGACTCGGGTTTCACTCAAACCCCGGGTTTCTTCAAAATCGAGTCCAACACACCTTTAGTAAAACGACCATAACATTTCGCTCGGTTGTCCGTTTTGGCTGAAATTTTTACAGCAACTTCATGACTTGGAAAGAGGCCATCCCAAATGGCCAAGGCCATTTTCCCTCCTCAAAAAAATTAAAAAAAATCAGGAAGATAAAGAAAAAAATTTATTCAAGTTGAAACCTGACATTTTCTGAAACTTGCAGAATTTCTGTAGGCCACATCCTACCTCTGTTTGAGCTGAAATTTTCTGTGAGTTCTCTCCCATTGCCACTGAGTTGGAGAAAGATATCAAAAACAAAATTCGGATTTCTACTAGTGTTCCATCTAGGGCCCAGGAATTTTGAGGTTTGGCTGGTTTACACCTAGCCCCCTGTTGTGCTCTATTCTCCTTTCACACTTGTTTCTGCCATTACTATCAATACTGTTCTAGGACATAGTTGGACCAACAACTAAGGACAAGTTACTTGGGGCATTTATTCAGCTTTACTCTCTATTTTTGATTTGTGTGCCACTCACATATATATATTTGGCCTTCCTAGCACTACATATTACTTCTAGACAGCACACAGGTTATTTTGTGAGCCTTGGAATCGTGGAACACACCTCCTTGGTATCCTATGCTTTGCTTTTCAGAACTTTGTAAGAGCTTTGTAAGGAGCTTCCTTTTGCTGTGTTAAGAGGCACCACTGCTTAGTAGTTTTATAGGGATAACCTTCACTGTTTGTTTCCTGTTTTGGTGTTTGTAATGTCAGGAAGCGATGTAGAGGGTGCTTCGCACTCAAAATTTGATGATTGCGTGAGCCAAGATCAGCTACAGAAGGCTTTGTAGGCGGTTCAGAGTGATTTGGCAGAGATGATCACCAGGGCTGTCACTGACACGGTTACCAAGCTTCACCTGGGACAAAGCATTGAGCTGTTGGATAAGAGAGTCTCTAAGTTAACCAATCAGGTTATCGAGTTGGAGACTGCTCAAAAGAACACCAACGATGTTGAAGACAACCATGATGAAGACACGGTGTATAAGGCTGATGGCACAGTGGATAGGTCAGCTACAAGGACCGCAAGATTACGACATCATTTGCAATGTAACACTCAAGGTATGGGTGGTTTCCACAACCACAACTGTCGCCCACAAGGTAACCATGCTCCAGATGACCCGTATGCTAAAATTAAGTTTTCAATTCCTTCGTTTTTGGGTTAGTATGATGGTGATGCTTATCTTGATTGGGAGATGACTGTAGATCAAAAATTTAATGCCCACCTTGTTTCTGAACAACATAGAGTTAGACAAGCCACCAGTGAGTTTAAGGACTTTGCTATTGTTTGGTGGAGTGGTCTAGCTACTGAAACTGATTTGCCTACTACTTGGGAAGAACTTAAGGTAGCACTGCGTGATTGTTTTATTCCTCCTTCTTTTTATAGAGAGATTTGTAATAAACTGCAGCGCTTAGATCAAGGAGATAAAACTATTTAGGAGTACTTTAGTGAGCTTCAGAAGGGTTTGATTCGTTGTGCTGTAGTTGAAAAAGTAGAGGATCAGATTTGTTGCTTTTATTCTGGTTTGAGAAAAGAAATTCAGGACATCCTTGATTATAAAAAATTTTATACTCTCAACTAGTGTTCCCAGTATGCTATGCTTGCAGAGAGAGAATCATAGGGACTTTTCCTGGCTTTTGAGGAGTACAACAAGTCTAGGACCTTCTACCCACCACGGCCGACGGGGACTTCGGGGCTGCCCAAGCCATTTTTCCGGCTGCCCCCACCAGCAGCTGCCAAGGGAACCAGTGTTGTTTTTGCAGCACCAAGATCAGCCCCTGCGCCTTTTCTACATGCTCTGGTAAAAATTTTGGGTAGGTACCAGCTAGTTGTGCTTCCTCTGTTGCTTCGACGGGACGCATTACACGGACTCAGTGCCACTGCTGCCATGGTTCTAGTCATGTGCAGAAAGATTGCCCAAGTAGGCGGGCATATGTGGCGACAGATGATGGCGGTTACATGAGCACCTCCGATGTGGAGGATGAGGAGGAGGATGTCGCTGCAACCAGCGGCGACCTCGTCCTTGGAGGCGCAGACACCATGGGCTACATGAGTATTATTGTGCAGCGTGTGCTTGCCACACAAATCCAGTAGCCTGACAAGATGCAGTGACATAACTTGTTCTAGATTTTTTTCTTCATCAAGAACCGTTGAGCACGTGTCATCATTGATGGAGGAAGCTGCGACAATTTGGCGAGTTCTGATGTGGTTAAGAAGCTTGATTTTACCACATGCCCACATCCACATCGATACTACATTCAGTGGTTAAATGACTCTGGAAAAGCTAAGGTAACACAAACTTGCAAAATTCCTTTTTCCATTGGTTCTTATGTGGATTCTGTTGATTGTGATGTTGTACCCAAACAAGCATGTTCACTTTTATCAGGTAGACCATGGGAATTTAATAATGATGTTGTACACCATGGTAAAAGTAATAAGTACACTTTTATGCATAAAGGAACTAAAATTACTTTGTTACCAATGACCCCTGCTGAAATTGTACAAGCTGATTTAAAAAGAGCTGCTAGTTTGAAAAATAAAGGTCCTAAAATTCAGCAACCTGTTAATTCTAATTCTTCATCTAGTAATGTTAATGATTCTTCAAGTTCTAAGGGTGCTGGAATTAAATTACAAGGTTGTTCATGTCTTGCAACAAAATCTGAGCTTGCTGAAATTTCTGCTGATGATGACATTTGCTATGCTTTGATATGGACACAAGCTTTGTTTTCGCTTGATGATATTGCTTCTAGTGTTTTGCCTTCTGCTGTCACTAATCTTTTGCAGGAGTATGTGGATGTTTCCCCAGCAGAGATACCCCCGGGATTGCCACCTTTGAGAGGGATTGAGCATCAAATTGATTTGATTCCGGGTGCTACTTTGCCAAACCATGCTGCTTATAGGACCAACCCTGAGGATACTAAGGAGATACAACGACAAGTCCAAGACCTTTTGGGTCGTGGGTATGTTCGTCAATCACTTAGTCCTTCTGTTGTTGCTGTACTTTTGGTTCCTAAGAAAGATGGTACTTGGCGTATGTGTGTAGATTGTAGAGCCACTAATAACATTATTATTAGGTATCGTCATCCTATTCCTAGGTTAGATGACATGCTTTATGAGCTATGTGGTGCTATAATTTTCACTAAAATTGATTTGCGTAGTGGCTACCATCAAATTAGAATGAAACTTGGAGATGAATGGAAAATAGCTTTCAAAACCAAATTCGTGTTGTATGAGTGGTTAGTAATGTCTTTTGGTTTAACTAATACACCTAGTACTTTCATGCGTTTAATGAATGAGGTTTTAAGAGCTTTTATTGGAAAATTGGTGGTAGTTTACTTTGATGATATCTTGATTTATAGCAAATCCATGGATGATCATATGATTCATTTACGTGCTATTTTTTATGCTTTGCGAAGATTGAAGCCATAAAGGGCTGGCCTGTACCAAAAACTATCACACAGGTGAGGAGTTTTCTTGGTCTTGCAAGTTTCTATCGTCGCTTTGTCAAAGATTTCAACACCATCGCTGCACCATTGTATGAGTTGACAAAGAAGGGTGTCGAGTTCCATTGGGGTAAGGTACATCATGAGTCCTTTGATGCTTTGAAGGACAAAGTTACACATGCACCATTGCTACAACGACCGAATTTTGATAAGACTTTTGAGCTTGAATGTGATGCTAGTGGTATAGGCATTGGTGGTGTTTTGATGCAAGATGGTAAACCTGTTGCATACTTTAGCAAAAAAATTACTAGGCCTGTTTTAAATTACTCCACTTCTGATAAGGAATTATATGCTCCTATACGTTCCTTAGAGACGTGGCGTCATTATTTGTTACCCAAAGAATTTGTTATTTATTCTAATCATGAATCGCTTAAGTATATTCGCTCACAATGCAATTTGAACCATAGACATGCTAAATGGGTTGAGTTTATTGAGTCTTTTCCTTATATTATTAAACATAAGAAAGGGAAGGATAATGTGATTGTTGATGCTTTATCTAGGCGCTATACTTTGTTGTCTCAACTTGATTGTAGAATTTTTGGACTTGAGGCAATGAAAGAACAATATGCTGATGATGTTGATTTTAAGGATGTAATGTTGTAGTGTAAAGAAGGAGGTGCTTGGAACAAATTTGTGTTGAATGATGGATTCTTGTTTAGAGCTAACCGCCTGTGCATTCTAATTGTTCTGTTCATCTTTTGTTGTTGTAGGAGGCGCATGGAGGTGGATTGATGGGTCATTTTGGTGCTAAGAAGATGGAGGATATTTTGGCCACACACTTCTTTTGGCCCAGGATGAGAAAAGATGTTGAGCGCTTTATTGCTCGCTGCACTACATGTCAAAAAGCTAAGTCTCGCTTGAATCCACATGGTTTATACATGTCACTTCCTGTTCCTTCTATTTCTTAGGCGGATATTTCTATGGACATTGTTTTAGGGCTGCCTAGGACTAAGAGGGGGAGTGATAGCATTTTTGTTGTTGTGGATCATTTTTATAAGATGGCACACTTTATACCATGTCATAAGACCGATGATGCTAGTCATATTGCTGATCTCTTTTTCAAAGAGATTGTACGTTTGCATTGTATGCCTTGTACTATTGTTTCAGATCATGATGCAAAATTCTTGAGTCACTTTTGGCGCTCACTTTGGAATAAGTTGGGTACCAAATTGTTGTTTTCTACAACTTGTCACCCACAAACTGATGGACAAACTGAGGTTGTAAACCGCACTTTAGGGACTATGTTGAGAGCTATTTTGAAGAAAAATTTGAAGCAATGGATAGAATGTTTGCCTCATGTTGAGTTTGCTTATAATCGGGCAACAAATTCTACTACCAAGGTGAGTCCCTTCAAGGTAGTGTATGGTTTTGATCCCCGTACTCCACTAGATATACTTCCTCTACCTATTAATGACAGAGTTCATGTTGATGCTAAGGAGTGTGCTGAATTTATTTTGCAAATGCATGAGACCACTAGACTTAGCATTGCAAAGATGAATGAAAAATATAAAATTGCTGGTAGTAAAGGTAGAAAGGAAGTAAAGCTTGATGTAGAAGATTTATTGTGGTTACACTTGAGGAAGGATAGATTTCTAGAATTGAGAAAGTCTAAATTAAGGCCTAGAGCTGATGGTCCATTTAAAATAATTGAGAAGATTAATGATAATGCATACAAACTTGAGTTGCCTCCCGAGTTCGGGGTTAGTCCTACTTTTAACATTTTAGATTTGAAACCATACTTGGGAGAAGAGGATGAGCTTGAGTCGAGGATGACTCCACTTCAAGAGGGGGAGGATGATGAGGACATCACTCCTATGGATACACACAACACTCCTCCAATTCTGAACTTGCAAGGTCCAATGACTAGAGCTCGTGCACGACGACTAAATTTAGAGGTGAGCTCGTTGCTACGTTCTTTGCTATATGTTACTTTTGAGAATGGTTTGTTACCTAATGATTTTTTTATGATTAGGAACCATGGAGAGGACCAGGAGATGATGGGAGAAGGACTTGAGAACATGGAGGACCAGCAAGGACTTGGAAGCCAAGGTAGAGGCCCAATCAAAACCGACTTCGAGTCTGTTTTGGGGCTCAGGACCAGTATGCACTAAAATGGATGCCCAGGACGCATAATAACTCGGATTTAGACGTTCTACATATGCACAGAAAGTTAAGGAGAAGACATTTCCAATGCTGTCGGCCTCATTTAAATTCATCCGAAGTCATCAGGAATCGTCGAAACAAGAGAGGGTCTAGAATCTGTGTCGGTGCTGCGTCGCCTGTTTTTGGCCTTTGGGCTTTGTATCCAGTTGAGCCCAATTAGGGGCGCATCCAGAGGGTCTTCATATACAGCCGCCGTCGCACTATTAGGGTTTAGGTTTTGCTTAGATTAATTATGTTCATATACAGTGTCTCCGTTCATCGGTTTGTGAGACCCCAACTTCGTGAGCTTAATCATTCATCTGTAATTGTGTTGCATTCTTCTTTGTTCTTGGTTGTGTTCTTGATGCGTAGGCAGGGATTAGCCCTCTCGATGAGGTCAATCGTTCTTGGATGGTTGATAACCAGAGGAGACGTTGTGCTGCGATTGCGGGGTTCAGAACGTGTCGTTCAGAAGCCGGATCAATTTGTGTATCGCCTCTGCCTTAATCAAGATTTACCAGAACCTTTTGAAAGATGAGGAACCCTTTTCCACATCAGGTTAGTTACCGACCTATATTAGTGGAACGTTTTCGTGCCCCGAAGTGAGCTAACAGGTGAAAGACTCGAGGTTGTACTAGGAAATTGGTGTAAGCGCTCAACCCGAGTAACTAGGATTTGACGCTTGACATAGATATATTAGAAAGGTATATTTTAGGAATCTTAGACTTAGACTCGTTGTCCTCCTAGCTAGCTTAACCGATCTTTTATATTTATCTTAGTGTGGATTCCTCCTGTGTTGCTACCCCTACCACATTATCATTGAACATTCTTACCCCCGTCTTTGGTCAGTTGGTATAATTCTTGTAGTTCTATCTTTGTTAAACCAAGATAATCTTATGTCTAGCTTTCCTGTGAAAAATAAATATGATACCTTGGAATACTCCCGGGTGAGATTCTACAATGGTGTTCTACGCTTGCGAATTAATTCACTTTATTCTTAAAGCATAACAAACACCAATAAGCATTTCTGGCGCCACACCAGGAATAGTAATATTCTTGATCTAACGTTAAGAAATGTCAACAAGAATTTTTGGCGCCGTTGCCGGGGAAGAAATAGGCTAAGATATCAGAAATTTGACATTGATATTTCTATGAAGAAGTTACTGCTTTCCTTTGTGGGCTTACCCTTGTTCTGTTTATTTGTGGTGTAAACAGGACACTTTATGACTGGTTTCAACCTACCAGACAACTACCACAACGATCCGGAGGCTTTGTTGAGGAGAGTGCGTCAACGACTCACCCCTCCTCGGCCTATACTTGCTCTTGAAGCACCTCCGATTACATGGGCTCAATAGCAAGATCCATGTACGTCCGCTCAACCAACCATGGCTGCGAAGACAATCCGTGACTACTCCGCCACGTCTGCAGACAACATCCGCACTAGTCCGTACCCGAACATGGGGAACGGAGGCTATGAGCTGAAACCGGCCTTAATCAACATGGTTTTGGCCAGCCCTTTCTGTGGGCATTGGAAGCTGCAAACGTCCACCTCCAACAGTTTTTGGCGGTGTGCAGCACTTTCACCATGAGAGATGTGACCCTTGAAGCCATCCGTCTTTGCCTTTTTCCATTCTCACTCTCGGGAAAGGCCAAGCAGTGGTTCTACAACAATCAAGAAGAGCTCACCACACGGGACAAGTGCTTCAATGTTTCCTTGCCAGGTTCTTCCTGCTAGGCAAAACCAATGCCCTGCGGAACAAAATTTCAAACTTTCAATAGCTAACTGATGAAAGCATCCCTGAGGCATGGGAGTGCTTTCAAGAGTACACTTTGGCATGCCTACATCATGGAATGCAAGATTGGCTGCTAATCCAAAGCTTCTACCATGGGCTCAACCGTCCCACTTGAGAACACCTTGATGCAGTCGATGAAGGTTCTTTCTTCTCCCTAAAGGTCAAAGAAGCCCAAACTCTTATAGAAAAGATGGTCACCAACTATAGTGGTTATGATGAGAGGCAAAGCCAGCTGCAGCCCAAGATGAGGGGAGTCCACAGGTTGATGGTATTGACATGCTAGCAATCGAGATGGATCAACTCTTGAAGAAAATGGATTCATCTCAGGCTGCCCAATCTTTAGACTCTTGCATGAGTTGTGAAGTCTGTGGCAATGTTGGACATATGGGAAGCCGCTGCCCAGAGATTCAAGAAGAAGAACTGAACTACCTCAACAACAACAACAACAACAACAACAACGGGTTTAAGGCCCGCACGAACAACTTCGGATGGGAGTCCAAGCCAAACCTCTCCTTTGACAAGAGTACGGGTAACTCTAGTCAAGGCTACTGTCAAAGTCAGGTTGCATGAGAGGGAGACTGGCCAGCGCAAAGGTGCGCCAGACAGTAAATCTATCGTTGCGCCGATCGGCGCAGGAGTCGAGCCGATCGGCACACTAATGAAACTAAGTCAAAGTGCGCAAGATCTAGTAAATCTGTGGTTGCGCCGATTGGCGCAGGAGTTGAACCGATCGGCCCACTGGTGGATCTAAGCCAAAGTTGTTGCGCCAATCGGCGCAGGAGTTGAGCCGATCGGCACACTGGTGAATCTAAGCCAAAGTTGTTGCGCCGATCGGCGCAGGAGTTGAGCCGATTGGCACACCAGTGAATCTGAGCCAAAGTGTGCCAGATCTTGTAAACCTATGCTGTTAAGTGAGTAGGCAGATATCTACTAGTGAGATCGTAACTTGAAAGTCTAATTGAATAGCATCATAATGGGTAATTACATAGATCAATGAAAACCTATAATGGGTAAGACCACCCTGCTTTCCGAGCGGCTCCTGATTTCTCGCTGCCAAGAGGAAACCCTTAATCGCGCGAGTATCTTACCCTACTCAACTATCCAATAGTGCTGCGCAGGCTTAGTGCTGTCACCGCTAAACCACACTGCTAGCATCATCAAGCAACCATAATCAATACAATGTTTGAATACTATCCTAATCACCACGATTAAGATAATATTTACTTACTTAGCCTAGAACTAAGCAATTAGAATAAGCACATGCATGATTATAGAATGAAGATAAACAAAACACCAAAACCATCATCAACATATTCAATCATCCTTGAGATACATAGAGTAAGATTCATCCCCGTCGAGATGGCCTACCTTGACGGATCAACTCTTGACTCCAATGGTTCTTGAAACTCGACTAGAGATCTATTCTAACGAGGCAAGCCCCAGTGGCTCTAACTCACAGATCTGGTGTCCCTCTGTCGCCCCCGCTTCTCTGCGGCGAGGGTTTACAAGTATTTATAGGGGTTCTACTCGTAAAGGACTTGGTTTGTAGCAAATAAGGTGGTTGCGCCGATCAGCGCAGGATTGCGCCGATCGGCGCAAGCCGTGTCTTCTCTGATTTCTTCCCCGAGTCGGTTCCTCCGTCTTCCACAGCTGCCATGTGGGCCTTTTCCTTCGAGATAAAGTCTTGTACTGCACGTTGAGATCTTGAAGTTCCATAAATCTTCTAGACAAATATCTGCAAGTGTCTTGCGTAGATAAACTTCCATAAACATGTGGAATGGGCCTCGGTCACTTCTGTGGGCCAAAACACCGTAGCGTCGATCGGCTCATGGACTGCGCCGATCGACGCACTGGGCTTCTTCAGTGCTTCTCGTCGGTTCTGGACTCCTGTCCTCTCCAGCATCGCATTAATTACCAATTTTACCTATTTCTGCAATAAAGCTCCAAAACAACGCATATACAAATATATAGACAATATCACAGGTAAATGGCCTAAATTAGTATCAATTATGCTCTAATTGGGGTAATATTCACATATAAAAGGGGCACTTGGGAAGTGCCAACAGAAGACCAGGGAAACCCATAAAGAGTCAGAAGGAGAGGAGGAAATCGAAGTTGAGGAGACAAAGGCGCCTCTCAAGAAGGCGCCACATGAGTTCTATGATACCCCGGTGTTGGCATTTCCCTCTCGCTAGAGGAAGCCAACAGTAGATGAACAATTCGGGAAGTTTGTGGAGGTAATAAAGAAATTATACATCAACATACTGCTACTTGATGCTATGCGGGTTCCTACCTACTCCAAGTACCTAAAGGACATCCTTAACAACAAATGCCCAATGCCATCCGCGAATGTTATCAAATTAACAAAAGAGTGCAGCGCCGCTATCTTGAACTCCATCCCAGAAAAGAAGCAAGATCCAAGATGCCCAACCATCCCATGTTCCATCGGAATGCAAGAATTCAACAACGCCCTTTGTGATTTGTGGGCAAGCGTGAGCGTCATGCCAAAGGTGGTGTATGACGAACTTAATGTCAATTCATTATCCCCTACAGCAATGTGCTTGCAGCTCGCCGATCAATCAGTCCGCTACCCGGCGGGCATTGCGAAGGATATACCCGTGAAGATAAGGAACTCTCTTATTGCCGTTGACTTTGTGGTGCTGGATATGGAGGCCGACATGAAGACAGATCTTATACTAAGAAGGCCGTTCCTCAGCACCGCAAATGCCAACATTGACGTTGTGGCTGGAGAAATCCACCTTAACATTAATGGGCACGACGAAAAGTTCGCCTTCAAGCCCCGAACGGAACAACGCAATCAGGTACGCATCTTCTATGGCAAAAAGCCTAACACGGTGCAAAAAATTGAGGTTTACTCAATTGCAGAAAAATCGGGTGCATCGGTGGTAAAAGTTAAGAGCACACCACTGCCGCCCAAGAAGAAGAACAAGCTACAGGAAATGAAGAAAAAGATTGCCGCCAAGCCCAAGAAAATAAAACAAGTATGGCGGAGGAAAAAAGTTGCACCAACCGTGGAAAATTCTCCATCCACGGAAGGCACTGTGCAAAATTGAGCACGGAGGACGTCTTGTCCAAGACGAAAAATCCGGACACTTGTCGGAAGGTAACCGATATTTATCCCCCGTTCCTCTTGCACATACCACTAAATTAGGTTGCTTTTATTTCCTTCTTTAACCATTAAATTAGGCTATAAAAGAAAAGAGATAAAAAAATTTGAAAGAAAAAAAATTGATGTCTCGGCCAAATTTCTCGGTCGGGAGGTTAAATTTCGTTAAAAACGACTATCCGGGTGATGATCCGGGACTCTAACCTGGCAAGTTAAATTTCAGCACGCGGGAGGTCATTTTTGACAAAAATGACCACCCGGCTGGGTAACTTTTAAGTCGCCCAAACTCTAACCCGACCAATTAAATTTTTGCACCGGGGAGGTCATTTTTCACGAAAAATGACCACCCGGCTGAGAAATATTTAAGCCACCCTGCAAGGATAACCCAGTCCAATTTCAGCACTCGGGAGGTCATTTTCATGAAAAATGACCACCCGGCTGGGTGATTTCAGTGCCACTGGCCTGAAAATTTTGCCCCAAGGCTCCCTCTCTGTCGAGACTTATTCTCGGCAATAGACATAGGGTAGTTCATCTATGACGATTTGTATGTAGAATAGGGGTATGCGTGAGATCGAGAGACGATGGTAACACAAGACGTCAATTTATACCGGTTCGGGCCTTCCGGAGGATAATAACCCTACGTCCTGTGTTCTGTAGTATTTGTGTTGATATGTCTAGATCATAGATCTAGACGAGAAGGGTAAACCTAGACGATGATGTCTAGTTGTGTCTACTTGTGTGATGCCCTATTGCTTGCTTGCCCCTTGACGGGAGTCTCTGCACCTCCTTATATATCCGGGGGGACAGGGTTACATGGCGAAGTTCTAGTCAGTCTACTATACATATCTAAGTAGGAGTCTATCTCTACTTTCCTTCTTTATGAGGTATCCCGGGTACATGTCATCGACAGTAGCCCCCGAGAGTCTTGCAAGCTTGATGATAGTCTTTAGTAGCTTCCCGGCTGGTTTGTGCCATGTAGAATGCTTCAGTTTTATATCAACGAGCTTGTAAGGGTCTCAAAGATCCATATGTCTTCAAGAAATCGACTAGTGCGCCGAATAGGTGCACCTAATTAGGTCTAGCCCCTGACTCTTGTGTCATTCGGAAATTGCAAATAATGCAGGAGTCCAAAACAAGAATAGTCGTGTTGGCTCTCTTTATGGAAAAATCATTCAAACCATCAAATTCGAGTGATAAATAGCTCAGTAGAGTGACATCAATCACTACCGAGTGATAAATGATTCAGACGAGTGACTTCAATCACCACTGACTGGTAGATAACTCACACCAATAGACGAGTGGCAACCGCACTTAACTCAGAATATCAAGTCCAGAAGGCAGCAGCGCTCAACTCAAGACGATAAGGTCGAGTGAAGAAGGCAGCTGAGGTTGTTGTAGCCGCCGATCGCTGATGTAGTAGAAATCATTCAAAGTCGTGATGACCGAGTGACACCGATGGTCTGATATGTGGCCGACCGATGGTGGCGGTTAGATGTGATGTGGTAGACCGATGGTGGCAGTCAGAACTGGTGTAGTCGACCGATGAAGGTAGTCAGAACTAGTGTAGACGATCGATGAAGGCAGTCGGAACTGGCATGATCAACCGATGAAGGTGGTCGGAGCTATAAGCCGATCGATGAAGGCAAGAAAATCACTCTATGTCGAGTAGTGTATCTGCCTATCCATCTTAAATGTTCCTGACAATAAAGAAAATTAGAATAATTAGTTATAATTCACATTGTTTGCCTGAAAAGTTCTTTTTATAAGCCAAACAAATTAGTCGATTGAAAAGTCAAATTTGTATCCATTTTTCTCCTGTAAGTAGACTGACTAGCGCGTAGCAGCGTATTTGCGCGTTAGCAACCAGACAGATCCACCGTAAGATACTTAGGACAAAAATATAAAGAGCTTGGAGCTCGGTCTGCCGCAACAATATCAGTCATAATTATTCTTACATAGCAATCAGAACCAGTCGACCCATGACCTCTCGCAACTTTGGCTCTTGGTTTAGTATAGTGGCAGTCTGTCGTGTAGCTAAGAAATTTTATGCCTTAGTTGTTCGTCAGCGTAAGACCCAAAATAAGACCAAATCGCAAATAAAATGCAATATATCGGTCAAGGCGGAAGCCAAAAAAGATGGAACTAGAACAGACAACATGGGTCATAATAGTGTCAGGACTGAAGCACTACTAAAAGGTCACCGACCGACATGTATACTGTTAGATTCATAAAAAAGTGGGAGAACACATGTATAGATACACAAATAACCCCCTAGCTTGTTTGTTTAATACGAAGGATTAAAGAACTGAGGTAATAAAAAGATGAATAAAGCCACAAATAAGAGCACCGATTAAAAAGCTCAACTTTACTTATCAAAAAATCATATAACCTTCTGTTTAGAAAATAGAAATAAGCAATAGTGGGAAAAAAGTATGAAGGCATCAGCCCAAAACCACGAAAATAAATCGAGAAAGTATAAAGATACTTAGCTTTGCAATTTGACAAGTTGAAGATGAGCCCCCGAGCATGCCGATGTGGTTGGCAAGTGATCGAACGTCGATGTCGAGCCATCATGTCGCCAGTAGATCGAAGCTCGAGGTGGTTGACCGAGATGCTGAATTGTCGAAGGTGTCGCCCAGTAGCCGAGTGGCGAAAAACACCAAAGCGCCAAGTTGTCAAAGGCGGCGCCGTGCAGCAATATTGTCGGCTGACCGAGTCGTCGAGTCATGACATTGTTGCCTAGTGGCGCAGTGGTCGGGTCGTCGTCGAGTAGCCCCCAGACAAGTCCATGTGGCTACTGAGCGGTCGAACCGCCGAGTCACGACGATGTCGCCGAGTCATCGGTAGGCATCATGTCACGACGATGTTGCCGGATGACGGTCGCCCTCGTTGAAGGCGTCGTCGTAGTAGACGGTGTCGTTGGAGGCGTCATCGTAGTGAACGGTGTTGCCGAGTGGCCGGAATCGTTAGGTTGATGATGATCCCTCGAGCGTGTCCATGTAGTCGCCGAGCGATCGAGTCATCAAGTCGTGACGATGTCGTCGAGTCAAGTCGTGGCGATGTCGTCGAGTCGTCGGTAGGCATCATGTCGCGACGATGTTGCCGGATGGCGGTCGCCCTCGTTGAAGGCGTCGTCGTAGTAGACAGTGTCGTCAGAGGCGTCATCGTAGTGAACGGTGTTGCTGAGTGGCCGGAATCATTAGGTTGATGACGAGCCCCCGAACGTGTCCATGTAGTCATAGAGCGATCGAGTCGTCGAGTCGTGGCGATGTCGCCGAGTCGTCGGGTAGGTGTTGTTGAACGACCGAGTCGTGGTCATGGTGCCGAGTGGCGGTCGCGACGATCTGGTTGAACATGGCACCATGCGTGTTGGCGCCGTAGGGAATAAGGACAGGGAGACGGCCAGGTTGTTCTGAACGCCACCTTGGTCGTGCGAGTTGGTCGAGTGCTGAGGAGCTGATCGCAATCGCACGTCAGGTCCTCATCAAGTGACAACTTTCCTGAAGCTTGCAATCAATGCTTGTTTGTCCTTAAATAGTAGAGGATTTTGAATCCGAGTCTTAGCCCCCGAGCTTCTTTGATCTAAACTCGTGACTACGATTTAGAGTCAAAGTAGCGCTAACTAGATTGGGTCGCCGAGCAACCAGGTCGTCCAATCCCCGTCCAGCTTGGTTCGCATAGAAGTGCCTCGGTCGTTTGGACCAAGTATCCTGGGATGACGGTCTGCACCATCGTGCTTGGCCTTGCTTCAAGTAACTCGTGTCCATGCACAACATCATCACGAGATTAGTTTCCAGGCTATTAATTGGATTGATTAGCATAGATAGGAAGAATAGAATAATATAGAAAGAATAAAGAAAGGAAAGAAACTTCCCCTGTTGGTGCACGTGGGTGCCTTGAAGCCAAGAATTCGACTCTGATTGGCTTCCATAAATCAAAGTTAGGCTCGGCTCGTTTTGCACGAGTACTGTCTGGACTCCACGAAACTTGATCAACTCGTCAAATTGATGCGGTGGAGTCATCGACTAGGACTTGCTTGCCATTAAGGGTCCCTTGTCCGTACAGGAGTAAAATTCGACGAGTTCGTCGATCTTGATCTTCAACAACCGATTTGCCAACACCATGCTCCGCATGATGGGCTTTGAAGGTGAAGATGTCCCCGTCAACTTGGTGTTGGGCGTTGCCTTGACGAAAACGTGATGACTTACACGACGACTAGGCGCTTCAACGCCGGTCAGTTTGCGATCAAATCTTGATGTAGATTGTGGCCATCGAACTCGACATGCCGACTGACGCGCTTTTCCCTTCCTGGCACGCCAACTGTCGAGACTTATTCTTGGCAATAGACATAGAATAGTTCATCTATGATGATTTATATGTAGAATAGGAGTATGCGCGAGATTGAGAGACGATGGTAATACAAGACGCCAATTTATATAGGTTCGGGCCTCCTGGAGGATAATAACCCTATGTCCTGTGTTCTGTGGTATTTGTATTGATATGTTTAGATCATAGATCTAGACGAGAAGGATAACCCTAGACGATAATGTCTAGTTGTGTCTAATTGTGTGATGCCCTATTGCTGCTTGTTCCTTGAGGGGAGTCCCTGCCCCTCCTTATATATCCGGGAGGACAAGATTACATGGCGGAGTCCTAGTCGGTCTACTATACATATCTAATTAGGAGTCTATCTCTACTTCTATATGAGTTACTCCGTGTACATGTCATCGACACTCTCGAGCCTATAAATACTGAGTGCCCTCTCACACATTTCTCCACCCCTTAGCCTTCAGCTGAAACTTCATTTCTCCCTCACAACTCTCCCTTTTTGCACTCCCTTTCTCACTCCACTAGTTTGCTTAGTAAGTGCACTTTCAACTTAGGAATAAAAGTATGCTGCAATAAAACCACCTAGAGGAAATTTTGCTTTATCTCTTGCACGTTTTGAATGACTAACACTAGTAACCGGACGACTAACCGCTAACCATTATTATCATATTATCCTACAGGTATTGTATTCAAGTATCCCTTTTGCAGGAATGACAAACATTTGGAAGGGCCTCTACACCAAGTTCAGGAATAGCAGCTCAAGTCGTGGGAGGCGCACACCAAGTGAGCGCTCGGAAGCTGAACACTCAGGAGCATATGGGCATGCTCGAAGTTACCACTCGGAAACAATGTCCATATCCGAGGCTCCAACGGTGGCAAGTATGCAAGACGAAGAATTTGAGAAGTTCATAGAGAGTGAAGAGAACATGGTGTTCAACGACTTCGACGAGCAAAGCAAAGTTCACCGCCATTCGAGACCGAGAGCTCACGTCTGTGTGCAAGTTCGACCACAACTTCCTCGAGCGAATCGGCGTCCTTGCTGATTTTGAGTACGTGCTCAACACGGCCGGGTGGTATGATTTCTATCGCCTTGATGATTACGGTTCTAAATGGCTTACTATCGAATTTATTTGCACTTTGAAAGTTCATGCCAATGAATCAAACCAAATAGGCACTCTTTATGAATTTCATTTTTTTGGTGAAACCTACGAACGGTCCTTAAAAGAAATTAGCACTTATCTTGGTTTTGACCATAAGGCCGCTTTAGACATTGATAAACTTAAAGGTTTCACACCACAAAGACTTTGGGCAAAGATAGGAAATCCTGTTACGGGGCAGGAATGCACTAGTGGCATTCATAGCCAATCGCTCCATATAATTCACCGTTTTATCACTCACTACCTAACCCCTCGGGGTGATGTACGTTCGGTGAATAGTTTGGATAAAGCCTATCTCCATGCTATAAACAAGAAGATTAATGTTGGTGTCACTGAGCGCAAGTTTCGATGACATGAACAGAAAGAGTGAACATAAAACGAAATTGCGAAGGGTACGAAACAGAACAAAAGGGCTCTTCTCACGTATTCCCAAAAAGATTTGTCCCGTTACAAGTAAGTAGGGGTGTTCCTTTTATAGGCCCGTACTTAGTCCATATGCAAATGACCATTTTGTCCCTAATTACCTACTATATTCTTCGAATATTCTATACAAAATGGTCATAAAGGATAAATCAGTCATTTGAGCACTCCTGGTACCCTTCCTTGCTTCACATGCCACAACACTTGCTGGTGCCACGTGTTGCCCTCTTCGCGCCAAACAGGCTCTTGATCTTGCCCCGTGCGATGTCCTTCAAAGGATGATGGCTTCATCCTCCGAGGGCGCGGAGGTACCGCTCGAAGGGTCTTGGTTTTACCGTGGCCTCCGATGAACACATGTACCTCGAAGTTACGGTTAATAATGAATAATAAATAAAAATAATAACAATGTGTTGACTTTGACTTTTATTCGTAGCCCGACTTTGATGAACCCTCGAAGGGTGGCTTGCGAAGTGATCCCCCCAATAGTAGCCCCTCGAGGGGTGGGTCCAACTTTGATGGGCCGAAACCCTCGCTTCGCCGGGATCTCTTACCAAAACGCCACCCTTCGAGCATCAAAGTTGGGCTTTTTGAACAAAACTACCAGGGCTTCTGTCTATAAAAGGAGAATAACTTCGGTGGAAAATTATTATTTTTACTAGTTACTTGTCCATTGAGCTTCCACTATGCCTACGATTATGACTAGGGTTCAAACAGTAATTGTTTTGAAAAGCGAGTCGTCTTCTGGGAGCTCACCTGGCTCTCTCGAAGGTAACACTTGGCTATCTTGGGTGTCGTGGCTCTTTGTCTTCCGCTTTAAATTTTGTGTTACTGCGACTTCGACTCCCGAGGCTCCGCAGTAAATGCTTGTCCATTTTTACCCGACTATATAAGTGGGGGGTGGGGGGGGGGGTAAAGGTCTATGAAGCTTCTGTTGTGATTTGCTTTTTAGTACTCTAGCTTCCCCTAGCTTCATGCGCTCACGCTGCTGTTTGGTGGTTTTTGCTTTTGAGGCCGCATTCGAGCTAACTCGGTATGCGAGGATCCTTACTTCGAAGTGATCCTTGCAATAGTTGGGACTAGTTTCCAGGTTCCTACGGAGCTCACCTTTTGTGTTTAATTGCAGGATCTGAAGGTATGGCTTGAGTTATGCAGACTGCGCGCCCTGACAAGGCTGCTATTGAGGAAAACCTGCCTTCGACGGCTGTCGACGCCGCTGCAAGTGAGGGCGACTCTGAGGCGGATTTTGCTAGGAGCTTGGAGGATAACCTTACTGCTGCTCCCGAAGGGCTGAGTCATGATCATGGTCGGGACCCATCGAAAGAAGTTGAAGATAATGAAGAGGAGGACGATGGAGAAGAGGAGGAGGAGGAGGAGGAGGAGGAGGACGATGAGGAAGGCGATGGCGACAAGGATTTCACTCCCCGAGGTGTTGGGAGGGTCGCCACCAATACCCAAGCGCAAGGTTCGAGTCACAGGGTTCGGAGCTCTGGTCCGGTGGACGAGGACCTAGAGGACGTGGATGCCGATATCAGCAATCTACTGTCCGCTGATGATTTTGGCCTACCAAAGGGCCAAAAGGGGAAGGGGAAAGACCACGAGGGATCCAGACCTTGGACCTCCGTTTTTGGGCAATCTTGCCTGGATGCCCCCAAATTACATAGGCTTGCCGAGTTAGGGTGTTTTCCCTCTGGAGGAGCCCGGCTAGCTGGTTAGGAGGTTACCCCGTGCCCTGCTCAAGACGAGGCTGTGGTTTTTGAAGACCACTTCACTGCTGGCCTTCGGTTTCCTTGCTCAACCTTCATGAAAACGTGCTGAGCAGGTTCAATGTGCAGCTCCATCATATCAGCCCCAGCGGGATGGCTATGCTAAGCAAGTTTGCCTGGGGCGTATTGAGTTATCAGGGCCAGCCTGATATTGAAGTGTTCTGTAAATACTACTGCGCTCACTATCAACCGAAGACTATTAAGATTGATGGCGTGGTGCACGAGGCTGACTTTGGCTACGTGACCTTCATGCCCCGCTTCAAGCGCGACAATCAGCTTGTTAAGTGCAGTCGAAACCGCTGGAGCGATAAGTGGCATGAGTGCTGGCTGTATGTGAAGATTGCCGCGGATACTGATCCTGCAGATGAGGGAGGGGCAACTACTTTTCCCTTAGCTTCAAAGCTAACTCCCTGTGAGCCTTGATCCACGGAAGGCAGGGTTCCCAAGGGCTGTAAGAACGAGGCTGCCTTCCACGTCGCTACCTTCACTCAAGCGGTCGGGACCTCGTCGAAGAGTTCGTGGCTGCGAATATGTGGCAACTATGAGAGGGGTGTTTAATTCTCAGGTTTATTTAGAAGAAGATCCCCTCGAGGCCTGACATCACCATACCGTTCCCGGAGGTGCCCGTGGATAAACGGGGTTTTGGTGACGAAGAGTTTTTGGTTTCCTGCAGTGCGCCAGCAAGGCTGTGGTGGGGCCTTACACTCGCGAGGAGCACAAACACGCCTGCGAGCGGACTTCGCACAGTGGCCGGCTTAATCGTGTCCTGACATTGGCCGGTGTGAAGTACCCCGCTCGTGTCACGCCAGGACCTCGGATGAAGCGGAACCGGGCCCCTGGTAATGTTGGTTCAGATGTTGGCAAGGCAATAGGGGCCAAAATGGCCAGAAAGGAGAAGTGTTCGACAAAGCCTCCCCTGCAGATTGGGAAGAGGAAAAGGGAGGAGGAAACTTCGAAGGTCCCTCCGAAGCATGCGCTAGCTAAAGAACCCCGCTGGGACTCTTCGAGCTCGTCTGCCTCCGGCCTTCGCGCCGTTCAGACTTTGGTTCGCGCCGACACGATGGCGGATGCTTTCGACGGCGACGATGACGAGGAGGATGATGTGGTGGTGGTTTCTCCCCCTTGCTTCGGGCGGTGCTGCTGATGCGCCAGCTTCGAGTCCCTCCGTTATTCCCGCGAGGAGTCGGGCTATGGATACGGAGGCCGCAGACACCCTTGCTGGTCTTAAAGAAAAATTTTCTGCTCGCCCTGGACCTTCGAGTCCAAGTCAACTTTTGATTGGGGCTGAAACCTCTGGAGGGTCTACGGGTAGAGGCCTGGGGCTGCCCGAGGGGTCTGAGGATTTTGCTGATCCCAAGGCTTGGGCTAATCAATGCTCGGCTCCTGATGCTTTCATAGCTGAGGGGGCTCAGCTGTTTGGAGCCGGCGACTTGTGGCATAATCTCTGCCATGTTTTGCGACTTGTAAGTATGCTTGGCTTTGGTAGTGTATGAAAAAACATTATACTGTTTTTGTAGAGTTTTGTGACAGGGTTATCTTGACTATTGTTTTGTTTCAGGCCCACAAGTGCGGATATCTTCTGAGAAGACTTGCACGGAGCTAGATTCGTTGGAGAAGGAGAAGAATTCGCTTGCAACAGAGAATATGTTGTTGAAGGATAAGCTTAACAGCATTCGGTCTGCGAAGGATGAGGTTGCGCTTGAAGCTTTGCGCATGCAAAAGGAGTTTGATGCTTCGCGGGCAGAGGTTGCTGAATTAAAGACTGGCTTAAGTCGCCTGGAAGCTGCTGAGGCTAAGATCACAGCTTTGAAAAATGAGAACACAGCTTTGAAGCATGACCGATCGACTCGCAATTATGGTTTCGCTGCCCAGGCTATATTCGCACACCATCAATATTGCGAGGCTTTAGGTTATGTTGGTGTTGGGCCCATGTCATTGACCGATGGGGCTGCAATCACCGAAGCTGTTTTCTTTGGCTTGCTAAAGTCTGAGTTCGAAGCTCTCCCGGGGGTGATGGACAAGAGCAGCAATTTTGGCGTGCTACATACTGTGGAGGCCGCTTTCGGGATGCTGGAACGCGAAGGCTGTGACCACTTCCATGCTCTAGGAAGGCGCAACTTTCCGATCGGGGCGGACGCTCGGGACGGCTTGTCGCCGGAGGACATTGCCGCGGCTAAACGTGTTGCCATGAAATTTTGGCACGATCATGGCCGCGAAGCCGCTTGATAGGCTGCCATTTAGAAACTGGCTCAAGTTATACCTCTGTTTGTCAATTGTATTTTCATTTATTCGTGCGACATTCAAAGTTGAAATTGATTGTGCCTGTGCAGATGCGCGGCTCTTCGAGGAGCGGTGACGGCCAGGTTGAAGATCCTTCGGGGCGCCAAGGCACTTCGAGAAATGCCGCCGAGAAGGCTGGTACTTCAGAGGGTGGATCAAAGGTCGCACCGAGCGAGGTTTAGGATTATTTGTAGTTGTTGTGTTGATATAACGTACTTTTTGGAAGGTCCTGAGGGAAATTTTGTAACTATAATTTTGACATGCCTACTTCACCCTGCGCAGGTGTCCTTTGTGTCACCTGCGTGGGAGTCCGAAGAAGATGCTCTAGTGGATCTTGAGTACCCCGTGCGCGCATCTTCGTCCAAGGCGCGCTTGGTGACTTTGGACACCGGTTTGGTTTGTGTGGGGAATTATTCCCACTTATTTAATCGTGGCGCTTCATCTAGTGTGTCGTCCACACTTGTTCGTCAGGGTAGGGGTAGGTCCCGTGGTGGGGGAGTCTCCGTAGACAGACTGCGCAGGGAGCGAGGACCGGGGTCTCCGCATCTAAAGCAAAGCGAGAAACCCTTGAGCACCGAAGGTTCCGACGCCTCGATTCCATGGCCGTCCCATCCGTGGCTTGCTGTGGCGAAGCGATCAATTAGTTTCGTGTTGAATTTGCCGATGAAGATTACTAAATCCTTTTCGCAAGTGCCGGTTCCAACTAGTGAAAATGCCCAAGATTTGGGTGTCCTTGGTGCCGAGGGCTCGAGACCTAATCCTTGCCCCCCTCCGCCTGGTTACACTGCTGATGAATGGTCGGTTTTGCTTCCCCGGTTGTTAGCCTCTGGGGTTGTTGTAAAAGAAGAACCCATTGATTATGATTTCTGATGTAAACATTCGTTAGCTGCAATTGTAATAAATTATGTCTTGCCAGGTTTGTGTTGCTATGATTTTCTTAGCGTTGATGTCGAATTTTGAAAAACGCCACCCTCTCCCTCGAATTGCTAAGGGCGAGGTATTTTAGGATGAACCCTTCAGCGGGATTTGGGCTGCAACGTGCCCCTTAGCATTTTTTCGCTAAGTTTTTTTTTGAAAAACGCCAAGCACTCCCTCAAAGTGCTAGGGGCGAGGTGTTTTAGGCTGAACCCTTCAACGGGTTTGGGCTGCACCAAGCCCCTTAGTATTTTTCGCTAAGTTTTTTGAAAAACACCACCCTCCCCCTCGAAGTGCTAGGGGCAAGGTGTTTTAGGGCGAACCCTTCAACGGGTTTGGGCTGCAACAAGCCTCTTAGCATTTTTTGCTAAGTTTTTTGAAAAACGCCACCCTCCCCCTCGAAGTGCTAGGGGCGAGGTGTTTTAGGGTGAAATCTTCGTCGTGTTTGGGCTGCGACAAGCCCCTTAGCATTTTTTTTTTGCTAATTTTTTTGAAAAACACCACCCTCCGCCTCGAAGTGCTAGGGGCGAGGTGTTTTAGGGCGAACCCTTCGACAGGTTTGGCTGCAACGAGCCCCTTAGCATTTTTTCGCTAAGTTTTTTGAAAAACGCCACCCTTTCCCTCGAAGTGCTAGGGGCGGGGTGTTTTAGGGCGAACCCTTCGACGGGTTTGGGCTACAACGAGCCCCTTAGCATTTTTTCGCTAAGTTAGCTAGATGCACGGGTTTTAGCTCTTCGAGCTTGGCCAGTGCGGCAGCTTTGGCTTGAGAGCTTTTTGCTCTTCGTTGAATGTTTCAATCTCCGTGGTGGGAGTTATTTTGACGTGTTCTGCTGAGCGAGGCTTTCCGCTTTGGGGAAGGCAACTTTATAGATTTAGCTGGGGTTTACATAGGGTCCGCCTCATTAAAAACCTCACCCCTGCGAAGGGTTCCCCTTGTGAGGAAAAGAGTACGGTCATTTACATAATTGCCTAGAAAAGAAAAGCCTGAAAAAGAAAATCTACCAACTAAGCTCAAGGTAGCAGTTATAGTTTTGTGCTATGCTTGGCTTTTTACATGCTTCGAGTGGTGCTTTTTCTTATATGTAAAACCTTTGAAGGTTGTCCGCATTCCAAGAATGCAGCAACTCTTCTCCTTGCGAAGTCTGGAGCCTGTATGCTCCAAGCTTGTTTGATTTTGCCACAATGTATGGACCCTCCCATTTTGGTTCTAACTTTCCTTTGCTTGTTTTAGGGCTTCGGAGTAGAACTAGGTCTCCTACTACGTAGGCTTGGGGTGCAACTTTTCGATCCCTCCAGTGGCGTGTTTCTGATTGATACTTTTCAAGGTTGACAATTGCGTCCAGTCTGTCGATTGCCATCAGATCCTTTGATTCTGCCTCTAAAGACTGTGTTGATTTTGCATTGAAGGTTCTGGGACTTTGGTGCAAAATCTCCTCGGGCGTGACTGCCTCTTCCCCGTAAAGTAACCTGAAGGGCGAGTATTTGGTTGCCCTGGTTTTGGTCGTATTGTGCGACCATATGACCCTTGATAGTTCTTCTGCCTATTTTTCTTTCTTGTCATCGAGGAGTATCTTTTTTATTGCCTTGAATATAAGGCTGTTTGCTCTTTCGACGGCTCCGTTCAACTAGGGGTGATATACTGACGCAAAGTCGACTTTGGTTCTGATGGAGTGATAGAATTCTTTGAACATATCATTCTCGAATTGTTTTTCGTTGTCGACTGTTATGTCCCTTGGTACTCCGAAGTGGCAGATGACATTTTGCTAGAAGAACTTTTTGATTGTTGCTACCGAGATGTTTGTGATTGGTTTTGCTTCGATTCACTTGGTGAAATATTCTAGCGCTACAACTGCCCACCTGTAATTCCCCGGTGTTGTGGGTAGGGGTCCAACGATGTCGATTCCCCAGCGTTGGAGAGGCCATGATGGGGCTATGAGTTGTGTTGGCTGCGAGGGTGCTGACTGCCGATTTGAAATTTTTTGACAGGCTTTGCATCTGGTTACTATTTCTACGGCGTCATTGACCATAGATGGCCAAAAGAAACCCTGCCTAACTGCCTTTGCAGCTAATGGCCGAGGTCCAATATGTGCTCCGTAGATTCCCTCGTGTATCTCGCTGAGTAGCTGGGTGCCCTCCTTTTTGCTTACACACTTGAGTAGTGGAGCACAAATTCCTGACTTGTACAGCTGACCCTCGATGATTCTGTAGTTCCTGGCCCTTGGCAGCATTCTTTTGGCCTCTGACTCGGTGTCTGGCTCGTAAAAACCCTTGAGGTACGCAACGATTTGAGTTCTCCAGTCTTCGCTGATTACTGCATGTATTTGCATGGGGTCCTGGAGGACTGCTTTGGTTGAAGGTTCTGTGATTGTTTGAAAGAACACATCTTGTGGTATTGCCTCTTGTCTTGCTGCCAACTTGGCGAGCTCGTCTGCCTCTGTGTTGAACTTTCTCTCGATATACTGTATATCGAAGCCTTTGAAATACTTTTCCATACTTCGGATGGTGCTGTGGTATTTCTCAAGCAATGGGTCCCTGGTTGTGAATTCTTTGTCGTATTGACTGGCAACGATCTTGGAATCTGATCTAATTCTGCACCTCTAGACTCGGAGTGCTCTCAGTTTCTTGAGCCCCAGGAGTACTCTCTCATACTCTGCTATGTTATTGGTGCACTTGTCCGTTTCTTTACTGAACTCAAGCCTTGTAGCGTATTTCATTTCCACGCCCATTGGCGAGGTGACTACTGCTGCTATTCCTGCCCTGGCCAGTCACCAGGCTCCATCGCAGTGCACTGTCCACTCTGGCTCAGACTATGCTTGATTTTTTACGTGCTAAGGAGCTGTCCAATCTGCTAAGAAGTCAGAAAGTACCTGAGACATGATGGCACTACGTTTCTTGAAGTCTACTACATGCTCTTAGAGCTCCATGCCCATTTACCGATTGTTCCTGAAGCTTCTTCGTTGCCAAATATTTCATTAAGTGGTTGGCTGGTGAGCACTTTGATGTGGTGAGCCTCAAAATAATGTCGCAGCTTTCTGGAGGCCATGACTACCGCGCATGCAATTTTTTCCATCTCGGAATATAGCCTCTTGGAGGCGGATAGTGCCTCGCTGACATAGTATATCGGTAATTACGCCAAGAGTTCCTTCGGCTCCCCTTTAACCGTTTTGACTATTTTCTTTTCCTATACAAGGACTGCACTGACCGCCGAATGGGACGTAGCAACATATAACAGCAACATAGCCTCGGGCTCTGGGTTGGTGAGCTTTGATTGCTTCTCGAGGTAGTTTTTTAACGCTGCAAAGGCTCTTTGCTGATCTGGACCCCATTCGAAGGGTTGAACCCCTCGAAGTGTTTGGAAGAAGGGCAAGCTTCTCTCGGCTGATCTGGATATCAACCGGTTTAGTGCCGCCATTCTGCCTGTGAGTTTCTCAACATCCTTTCGGCACTGGGGTTCTTGCATTTGGATGGTTGCTTTGATTTTGTCTGGGTTGGCTTCGATGCCTTTGGCTGACACCAGACAACCGAGTACTCTTCCTTTCCAGATGCCAAAAACACACTTCTTCGGATTCAATTTTAACCTTGCTGCTCAAAGGTTTGCAAATATTTCCGTGAGGTCTGAGATATGGTTGCCTTTTACTTTACTTGCTACTATGATATCATCCACATAAGTGTGTACGCTTTTTCCAAACTGCGACTCGAAGGCTTTCTGAGTTATGCGGCAAAATGTAGGATCGGCATTTCTCAATCCCTCGGGCATTCTTACGAAATAGTAAGTACCAAAAGGTGTGATAAAACTTGTTTTTTCCTCATCCTTCCTCCTTAGCCATATCTGATGATAGCCGGAGAAGCAATCGAGCAGTGACAACAGCTCGCTCCCAGCTGCTGCGTCCATGATTTCATCAATTCGGGACAATGGGAAATCATCTTTGGGGCAAGCTTTGTTGAGATCTGTGAAGTCTATACACATTCTCCATTTCCCATTCTTTTTCTTCACCATTACGCAGTTTTCCAGCCAAGATGGATATTTGACTTCGCGGATAACAGAAGCATCGAGGAGCCATTGGACTTCCGCTCTGATAGCTTCTGTTTTTTCATCGGACATCTTTTGAATCCTTTGTTTCTTTGGCTTGATCTTTGTGTCGACTTCTAGTTTGTGCTCTATGATGCTTCTGTCCACGCCTTTGAGGTCTGCTGAAGACCAGGCGAATACATCTTTGTTCTTACTGAGGAATGCTAGCAGTTTTTTTTCTCTTCTTCGGAGTCTAAACCAGAGCCTACAGTGACGAACTAGCCAAGAACTTGTTCGTCAAGGAGTACTTTTTTGGTTTCTTCGTCTGGCTGCACTGTGACCTTCTCTTTGTCGAGACATCGTGTCTCTTCTCTTGCATTCGCTTTATGCTGCTTACGAGCTTTTCGAGCTCTCTCTTCATCCTCTAGCTGCTCTTGGCTGAAAATGTGTATGTTGTTGCAGTTCCTTTCCCCTGGTGCATAACCTTTTTCTATGTCTCTTGCCATTTGCTGATCTCCTTTGACTGTGATAACCCCTCCGACTGCTGGGATCTACATACATAGATATGCACTGTGGATGACGGCTTCGAAGGTGTTAATTGTGCCCCGGCCAAATATAATGTTAAATGGGTGGCAAAGATCCACCACATCGAATGTTACATACTCTGTTCGAGGGTTTTGAGTGTTGCCGAACGATACCGGTAGGGAGATTGTGCCCATGGGAGTGATTCTTTTTTCGCCGAAGCCAATGAGTGGTATATTTGGTGGCTGCAGAGAACCTTTGTTGAGGCCCATTTGCTTGAAGGTGTTTATGAACAGGATGTCTGCCTGGCTGCCGTTGTCTACAAGGACTTTGCGGACCATCCAGGTATGGATGTGGGCTTCGATTAAAAATGCATCGACATGCGGGTAAGCTTTGAGGCTGAGATCTGACTCGATGAATGTGATGGGAATATGAGACCACTTTGACTTGATAACAGGTCCTTATGTGAAAACGTTGTTTACCATTCGAAAGTGGTCTCTTCTTCTTCTTTTGTTTTCGAAGTCTGAAGTTGATCCTCCATATATCATTCCAATGTAACCTTGTACTGGGAAGGTTGTGGCTTGGTTTGGGGTGGGCTCTGGTTTAGGCTGTGGTAGGTGTTGAGGCTATTGCTTTTGCCTTTGCTGGTCATGGCTGGGTGATGGTTGCTGGATTTATTGTCTGGGTTGGGTGTATTGGCTGGGCGGTTGTGTGGGGTGAGTTTGATGAAAATATGGGGATGGTGCATAATGTTGATGATGGTGGGTGCTTGGGTAGTGATAGTTGGGCTGAGCAGGCTGTGGATATGGTTGCTGGGGCCACGGGTTGGGCGATGTATAATTGATGGCTTTGGGTAAGGATGAAGCCTTCTTTTCTGCTTTGATCCTTTCTTGGATTTCTTTTGCTTTGAGGCATGTGGAAGTTTTGTGCCCCTTGTCCTCCCCGTAGTAGAAACAGTACGGCTTTCTGGCCGACCGAGTCTGGACTTGAGAGCCTCGGCCTCTGCCACGCCATCGTTGGCCGTTTCCTCTGAAATCATTGCTCTGGTTGCCTCTACCCACAGTGTCTTTTTTTTCTTCCTCGATGTGACCAATGAACAAAGGGGAGGCTTCGGTGGGTTGCTTGGTTTTTCTGTACTGCCTTTCTTGATAGCCACCTTCGCTGTGTGACTGGTTGCGGCTCTTACTTTGACTTTGCTTGCGTCTCTTGTAATCCACATCCGATCTACTGTACTCTTTGAACTTTGTGCATAACATTTGCATGGTGTGCGGGGGTATCCGCGCACAGTATGAAGACATTTGGCATGCTCGCATGCCTCTGAGTATAGAGTTTATTGCCGCCTCATCTGTGACGCTCGGGGCCTGGGCTCGAAGCATGAGGAATCTTCTATAGTACTCATGTAATTTCTCATTCTCCTGCTGGGCGATATTCAACAGCTCGTGCGATGGTTCCATAATGGTGTGGAACTCTTGAAAACTTGCGACCACCTTATCCCTGATGTTTTCCCAGCTGTACAGAGACCCGAGAGGCAGGTTGAAGAACCAATTGAGGGCAGACTCTTCAAGGGCGCAAACGAATGCCTTTGCCAGTGTTATCTCGTCTCCTCCTGCTGATATGGTTGCTGCTTCGTAGCTCATGAGGAATTGCCTTTGGTCAGAATTTCCCCTGAATTTGGCTAGCGGTATCATTCTGAACTGCGGCGGGTATGGGGCTCTTTGCAACCATTCGGAAAGAGTGAGTCTTTATCGATTATGCCCTTCGAATTGGCAACACTTCTACGGCTATCGGCTGATGGCTTGGTGTGAGTGGTACTTCTTATTCGAGGTACGGGTGGGCTTCGGGCATTGGGTTTGATTCCTGGCGACTTGCCCTGCCAATGGTTCTCTGGAGTTCTTCGACTTCTTTTGCCAGTTGCAGATTCTTGAGTCTGAGCTAGGCTATGTACTCTTTCTCTTGTAGTGCTTTCTCTCTCTCTCTCTAACAGCGCTTTGCTTCTTAGCTCTTGTTCTTACAACAGCTGTTGCTTGAGTTGCTCAAGGTGCTCGGCTCTTTGGGCTAACAGTACCATCTCTTGTGCTGCTGTCATCGAGGTTGGGGCGCTGCTTCCCGGAGGGTTTGAGCTTGACGGTTGTTCAGGACGCTGTACTAGGTCTTTTAGGCCGCCCGTTGCTTCTGCCTGAAGCGATGGTTGCACTTTGGGGGTGTTCTCTTTTGTTACTTGCGATGTAGACTGGTCGTCAGCCGATTGGGGGTCTCCTAGAACGCTGCTTCGTGAGGGCGGTGTGCCGCTCGAAGACAGCGGTCCGTGGAGTTGAGTCATCGTGAGCTTGTATACGAGCTCACAACACGGTGGGCGCCACTGTTGGTGTCACTGAGCGTGAGCTTCGATGACACTAACAGAAAGAGTAAACATAAAACAAAATTGCGAAGGATACGAAATAGAACAAAAGGGCTCTTCTCACATATTCCCAAAAAGATTCGTCCCATTACAAGTAAGTAGGGTTGTTCCTTTTATAGGCCCGTACTTAGGCCATATGCAAATGACCATTTTGTCCCTAATTACCCACTATATTCTTCGAATATTCTGTACAAAATAGTCATAAAGGATAAATCAATCATTTGAGCACTTCTGGTACCCTTGCTTGCTCCGCACGCCACAACACGTGCTGGTGCCACGTGTTGCCCTCTTCGCGCCAAACAGGCTCTTGATCTTGCCCCACGCGCTGTCCTTCGAAGGATGACGGTTTCATCCTCCGAGGGCGCGGAGGTACCACTCGAAGGGTCTTTGTTTTACTGTGGCCTTCGATGAACACCTGTACCTCGATGTTACGGTTAATAATGAATAATAAATAAAAAGGATAACAATGTGTTGACTTTGACTTTTATTCGCAACCCGACTTCGATGAACCCTCGAAGGGTGGCTTGCGAAGTGATCCCCCCAACAACTAAAACAAACCCCATGTTTTTCCTCATCAACCATTGGCTCACCTTAGCATTCAGGCAACAAGGACCCATCAGTTTTACCCCTTTTGTTACTAGATTTGCTAGGAAGGTTGTTGCGCTTCACCGAGCTAGAATAGATCGTCTCCCTAGCACTCCTTTGTTAGGAGAGGATCATTTCTTGCAAGCACACTTGTTGAAAGAGGAAAATAATAGATACTTCATGCTTTATCCGGGGTATGACATAGAAATCGAATTGCTTAACCCCCGGCTCACTATTATCGGTAAAAAGCACTTTGGGTACAAATTGCAAGATTCCTTGCAGCGTGCACGACATAGTATCGCAGGGGATAGGCCGAGAAGGAGAGCATAACTCCAACGAGAGGAGCAGCAGCACGAACAACAATGAACACACCTCAAACGGGTGAATCGGGAGGTCCCCAATACAATTGGGAACAACGACAATTCCCTAGTTTTGCGAGTTCATCAACAAACTACACTACTTCCTCCCATGACAACTATGAGCCCTACGGGATGGGATGTTACCCCCAACCTCATGGAGGCATAGGAACCTCACGCTCTGCTCGATTCACGTCAATTTTTCAGAGTTGCAAGAAGATATGCAATACTTGGCTGCCAATGCCTATGATACCAACATGCGAGCTCAAGAAATACGAGCAACCATATGGAGAGAACAAGAATGGCAACAACAAATGTTAGAACAACTTCAAACAAACATCTCCATGATGTATCAACTGTTCGGCCACTTCAACGTCGAGTATCAACTGCCGCAGTGAACGCCATCTAAGCTTAAGTCTTGCAAAGACCTAAGCTTGGGGAGGTACCCAAACCAAGGTGCGCCCTTTGTTCTACCCCCTCGCCCTCTTTCTCTAGTTGAATCGTTTCACTCCCTTTTTAGCTATTTAAGAAAAGCACAAAAAGATTTTAGCTTTTAAGGAAAACCATAAAATTTGTAAAACCAAAAAGAACAAAATGAGTTCTCTTTTTAAATAAAATTTGAGAACTTGGTCTCTACCTTGCCTATGGAAATGATGAATAGTTGCTCTATTAGCACCCTTTGAGTCGTAGGTATACAACCTCTCCTTATTTTTGTGGGTAATGGTAGATCGGCATGATGATAACGTTAGTCCCTCTATGTTTTAGTGGGTGCGAAATGGCTAATAAACACCAGGTCTAGTTGTTGGAGTTTATGATATGGCATATTTTGGATGAGTCTATGATTTCCTTATGATTAGAGTCCAATGGTTTCTTTCAAAACCATGCTGCAACAAAAACCCTCTACTTGGTGTACATCTTCCCTATGATAGACAATTTCCTACCACGGCCAAATACCGATTAGCATAACCATGTCTATGCCATTTATGCATGCATTGAGTTTAGTTAGGATTTGATCCTTATGAGGGACTCGCATTTCCATAGCCAATCACTTTCCTTCGCGTTATCTTCGAGTTCTCGAATTAATCATGCTTGGTTATGCGGTTTCCACATCGGAATCATGCATCCACTCCGACACGCATGTTAACCAAAATCTTTCTGTTTGCGAGCCTTTGATCCCATTAAAATATTATTGTCCTCCCAGACAATTGCTCAGGAAAAGTTTGCAAATATTTGAACCATTGAATTAGCTTCTTTACACCATGAGAGCCTCTAGCACAAAAATCCAGTCTCTGGGATAAATCTGCACCCCAGACCTTTGCAATTGTACTAGCCCATTCCTTCGCGTGAGTCCATTCTCTCTCTCTCCCCTGAACATTATTTCTAAATTATTGGAATGAGGAAGTGCAATGTCTCTTCGCTAGGTCCATCTCTTAGCTCAACAATACATGCATGATAAATGTGTCATCCACATATTCAAGCCAAACTCTTAGAAAGTAGGATGAGTATTTGGAAAGGAAATACACCTTTTGAGAGATGAGTGTCATAGTGAAGATTGCACCAAGAGGGAAGATTTTCAACCTTATGCAGCATTATAAAAACTTTGGACTCATGATCAAGTAGGAGATTGCATGACAAAGTCTAAACTAGCCGATCTAGACTTCAACCGCTCATGATAAGGTTATAAAATGCCAATAAGCCCCGCTGTACAATGAGAATGACTTAGTGACCAAGTTGTGCTGGTTCACACTTACCCATATTGTGTTGGAGTATGTGTTTGTGCACTTGATACTTGAAGAGCGCTAATATTGAAGCAACTCTTGATCCATCACTTCTAAGTTTAATTTGCTCGGGACGAGCAAAGATTTAAGCTTGGGGAGGTGCTGACAGCCCATAAAATCCAATATCGGCCACCAACCGGTCAGGAAATGCAAGGTAAAAACCAAAGTTTAATAAATATTTGTCTAAACTAATAAAGTTCCACGGGTTTTGGTGAAATATGTGTTTGCGGGTATAAAAGAGCCAAAATATGCAAAAACATGAAAAAACACCCCGTCAGCTGACCATGATTGTGAATTAGCCGTTTTCACCAGCCGACAGGGTCGTTTTCAGGCTGAAATTAGGAACCGGCCGACAGGGTCAGATATGACTGAAATCAGCCACCCGACTAGTTAACCGGAGTCATTTTTCAGGCTGATCATCCAACCCGGCCGGTTTTGCAAAAACACTTCACCGTGATGCCGTTTTCTCCTCCTGGACTAAAAATGATGAGATATGGTTAAGGAAAAGATGGATGGTTATGCCCCTGGTGGTAGGTGGCAGTGTATTATAGGTGAGGGGTAGGATGGTCTTTAGGACAACCCCTAGGCCTATATAAGGAGAGGTATAGCCGGTGGAAGAAGGGCCTCTCTTTCCCTTAGCCTTGTGATAGGTCTTCATTCAAAGTGCTAGGAGAGGTCTTCATGTTCTAGAGGAGAGGAGAGGGTGTGTGAGAGACATCTCTTTCTCTTTCAAATAGTAGGAGGAAGAGGGTGGCTTTCTAGCCTTCTATCCGTGGATCTTGTAAGCATGTTTCTATGATATGAGAGTTATTTTTGTGCTCAAGATCTTCCTCTCTCCCTAAATCCTAAATTTCTCTTTTTCTCTTTTTTCGGAGCTATTTTGGTGGGAATTTTCGATCTCATTTTTGACTGAGTTTTTGGGGCGAATTTTATGGGGATCTTAGTGCTATGATGAGCTAGAAAAATCCTACATGGGTCCTTGACCAAATCAAGAGCTCTAGCACCTTGGATTTGAAGGATTTCTCAAGTTTCCCCTTTTTGGTGTTCTTGGCACAAGATCTGAAATTCATGATGATTCCTTGAGCCAGTTGAGTGGATCTTCTTGTATTAGGGTCATGATGTGTTGAGGATTACCTGGTCCAAAAATCGCACATTTTGGAGATCATTTGATTGAGTTTTTGAGGGATTTGTGGAAAAATCATGACAGTTTTCTGTTCTATCGGGGGTCGATCGGCACTGCCGATGACCAGGACTGGCACTACCGGTGGGTCTGAGCTAGGATCGGCACTTCCGATAGGCACTACCGGCACTGCCAATGTGCTCCGACCGCAGATTTTCAGAGTTTTCAGAACCCCGCATCGGCACTACCGATGGACGTGACCGGCACTACCGATGGTGCCAACCGGCACTGCCGATGGTTGTTGTTCACTCCTAGGGTTGGCACATCACAAGTTGGTGTGTGTGACCTTGGTGGTCGGTTTAGAGGTTGGCTTGGGCTGTAATTGGGACATAGGCCAAGTTCTTGTGAACAATTTTAATTGGCTTCCATTCACCCTCCCCCCCCCCCCTCTGGTCGCCTTCTCGGTCCTTCATCATCCTTCTCGGTCTTCAAAACATCCAAATACTTTTGTTGATTAGAAGTGACCTTCTCTAGTTCTGTAATGATTTCTTCATAAGATTTACAAACATATGGAAAAAGCACGGATGACAGGAAGATTTGAAGATCTTTTACCTGCAAGGTCAAGACGACTCTGCTGTAAAGAAGCGGAGGCTTCCTTGTAACCGGTCTGCAGCTTCTTTTGCTGTTGTTTAGCTTTTAGCAGCTGTTGACCGGTGACTATGAACAACAACAAGTCAGAGATACAACGAAATATTTATACATGAAGAAGGATTTCAATACATACCGAAGCTCTCAGGCTCAAGGTATTCTATCCTTGCTTGTTTTTTCTCCAACAGAGCGTAAATTTTCTGGGCAAGGGGAGACCGTTAAGGATACAAGCAACGATGGTATGAGGAGGAAAAAAGCCTTGGTATTGATGTACCTTGGTCGCTTCTCGGTGTTGATGGAGAATTTCCAGGTCTTCGGCTTCAGGCCGACCCGAGGTTTTCTCGACTGGCATGACATTTTTTACTGACCAAGTAGTATGTTCAATACATGACAAAAAAGTCAGAAACTGAACATATTTTGGTTACACTTGATAAAGATTCAAAGTCATGATCGCTTCCTCTTTATGGCTTTGTCAGCTTTTTTCGCTGCTCTAGCATCACGCGCCACTTGACTTGGGGGCTTCGACCGATTTGATGGTCGGTCAGAGGGAGCAGGGGAGGGCTGACTGACTGTTGGTGGTCTCTAGATGCCTATTTTATCTACCAAAAAGGGATGTTTTGCGTCTTAATTTGATGGTTTGGACTAACAATTAACCCCATATTTGCATATATTTGTAGTTGTTCTGTTTTGGATGTAATCGTAGGAAACAGGTGTAAAACAGGGCAATTATGGATAAAGAGCTGAAGAATAGCGAAGATGGGCCAGATGCGGAGCCGCGCCGATCGGCGTGACCCATGCATCGATCGGCGCAGGAGGAAAAGATGACTAAAACATGATCCTGTGCAGGAAAGACGAAGGCCCAGCCCAGTATGAGTTAGAATTGGTGGAGGTTGACCTAATCCCGTCGAGTATAAAAGGAAGATAATTATCAAGAGCCAAGGACGACAAGAGAGAGACGGCGATCGTGAGAATCAGTTATTAAAACTAGGGTTCCAGGATATTGATGGCGGAGGTTCGTCAACACCGACGAGATCCACCAGAAGGGAGGTCGCGCCAATCGGCGCGACGCTTGCGCCGATCGGCTTGTGCGCGTTCCAGCGCTATTTCTCACCCCTCTGCTATGTCTAGCGGAAGGATGAGTGAGTACTCTCATATTCTCTTCTCTGGTACGGGGATCTAGTTATGTAACTCTCATACTTGTTGATACTCTCTCGATGAATTTAATCTATGTGATGAATTTTATTGCACATCTATCTATCCCTTTCATTAGTGTATCGGCCAATACACTTTTGCCCATTACATAGTGCAAGAAACCAGTGGGGAGCTAATAGCCTCTGTAGTGACAGACGGGGTGAACGAAACCACCATCTCTTGAAGAATATTAGAGTCATCACTCGAGTTGATAAGAATAAGGTTGCATGCTAGTGAACCAATCCTAAGGAGTGAATCCTTCATCATCCTGTTACCTCTTCAATAACATCCACCTTCCACTTTCTCACCACTATCATTCACACCAACCAACCCATTGCAATTTGTTAGCAACCTTTTAATAGTATTAGTTTCGCTCGTTCCCTATGGATTCGATAACCTTGGAATACTCTGAGGGAAAAAGAGCTACAACTGTACACCGTCCTCTTGCGGTATATAAGTGGGTGCGTAATTACGACCAACAAGCCCTTTTTCTGGCGCCGTTGCCGGGGAACAAGCCAGTTCTTTTACTATTAATATTTTACTAACGTCTAATCCTCTCTTTTCTAGTTATTTTCGTTTTTGTGTATTGTGTGAACTTTTAGGATGAATATGACAGGACCTTCTCAGACGCTCAGGGAACTTTCTCTACCATCTCCAGACATGCAGGTGCCTCAACCCTCAGATGAGAAGGCCACGGCCTCCTCGTATGTGTTAAATCCCATCATCATTAGCATGGCTGAAGCAAACAAGTTCTTTGGAGCGAAAGAGGAGAACCCGTATACTCACTTACAAGATTTGGAGGCACTTTGCCAAACATTCCATCATGAAGGAGTACCTCGGGATCTTTACAGGTGGCTGCTTTTGCCATTCTCTTTGGGAGGAAAAGCCAAAGAGTGGCACAAGGCAGCATCTCGAGAAGCAAAAGGCAAGTGGAGTGAGTTAGTTGGAAACTTTTATCTTCACTATTTTCCTTTGCCAAAGGTGCAGAAGTTGAGAAGGGAAGTGGTGAACTTCTTACAAGAAGATGAAGAATCTCTCACGGAAGCCTGGACGCGTTTTTAAACATTGTTGAAACAAGGACCTGACCTTGACATTGATGAGAATATGTGCGCTCAAACCTTCTACATGGCCATAAACAAGGCATCGAGGATGCATTTGGACGGATCGGCCGGAGGAAGTTTTCTGAGATTGACAACCAAGGTAGGGATCGAATTGTTAGGCAAAATTGCCGAGAATGAAGCTTTGCACAAGCATTGGGAAGAATATCTAGAACCAAATCGGAAATGCCCAGAAGTTGTGAAGAAGGAAGAGTCACCAGCCGAACAGATCTTGATGTCCGAGAGCAGATCAATGATTACTTCGGTGTAATTCGAAGAAATAAAGCCCGTCGGACCCACCTCTGTGGATCTGACGTGTGCGCCGATCGGCGCAGTCTCTAAGCCGATCGGCGCAGTCACGACAACAGGAGAACCGATCACCCTGACGACTCCGCAAAGTAGCAAGGAATATACCAAGATAGAAGCTGCAATTCTGGACAACCACCTGAAGAAATTTGAAGGGAATTTTGCTAAACCGAAGGGGGATAGAACATTGGCGAATGCTAAACCACTTGACAAATTTGAGCCAATGGATTGGATTCCTATTGATTTTTTGCAAGAATTGCTTAATATGAGAAGATCCTTCAATCCGCAAGACGCCTCCAAAGCCGGAATTGAGTATAATTTCCCAAGTAATCGCCTCAAGTCGGAAGTTTTTGATCAAGAGATTATTGGGAGAGTTTTAGGGAAGCTTTACAAGGATGATATAGAGCTTGATGGAACGGAGGTGAAACAAGCGAAGAGATTGCTAGACAGTTGCTTTGAGCTATCCCCTAACGAAGGTGAAACAAGACTCTTCTTACTATCAGGAATTCTGCCTAGAGGAAGACGAGAGGATAGGGATGGATATGGGAGATCCACTGGACCACATCATGCGTGGAACTGACAAGTATACTGCCAGCGCCGATCGGCGTGACCCTTGCGCCGATCGGCTCAATCATACTGCTAGCACCGATCGGCGTGACCCTTGCGCCGATCGGCTCAATCATACTGCCAGCGCCGATCGTCGCGACCCTTACGCCGATCGGCTCAATCATACTGCTAGCGCCGATCGGCGCGACCCTTGCGCTGATCGGCTCAACCAGGAAAATCCTGACTTTGAACCTCTCAGAGAGCTGGATCCAGACAAAGCGCCAGAAGTTGAACAGAAGAAACTTCTGAAGGAGCTACGCTATGAATATCTAGGAAAGAATAGAACATATCCAGTTATTGTGAACAACGCCCTAACGAAAGAAGAAACAGAGAGGCTTCTTGTTATGCTCAAAAGGTATAAGAAGGCCATTGGTTACACATTGGATGACATCAAAGGAATTTGCCCCGCATTTTGCACCCACAAGATTAACTTGGAGGAGAATACTAAACCAGTGGTTGAAGGGATGCGAAGGTTGAAGGAATCAATGAAGCCAGTGGTTAAAAAGGAGATTTTGAAGCTGCTTAATGCAGGTATGATCTACCCTGTTGTTGATAGTGAATGGGTTAGTCCAGTGCATTATGTATCCAAGAAAGGGGGGTTGACAGTAGTGCCTAACGAGAACAATGAGTTGATCCCTCAAAGGACTGTAACTGGATGGAGAATGTGCATAGATTATAGAAGTTTGAACAAAGTGACGAAGAAAGATCACTATCCTCTTCCGTTCATTGATGAGATGCTTGAAAGATTAGCAAGGAATTCATACTTTTGTTATTTGGATGGATATAGTGGTTTCTTTCAAATACCGGTAAGACCAGAAGTTCAGCAGAAAACTACTTTTACTTGCCCTTTTGGGACATATGCATATAGAAGGATGCCATTTGGTCTTTGCAACGCGCCTGCAACATTTCAAAGATGCATGAATGCAATATTCGCTGAATTCATAAAAGATATTATGGAGGTATTTATGGATGACTTCTCCGTACATGGTGCTGATTTTGATAGCTATTTGGAGAATTTGGAGAAGGTTTTGAAAAGGTGTGTTGAATGCGACTTAGTTCTTAATTGGGAGAAGTGTCACTTCATGGTAACAGAAGGGATAGTACTTGGTCATGTCGTATCTAAAAGAGGGATAGAGGTTGATAAGGCGAAGATATCTACAGCTGAGAAATTACCTCCTCCTACTGATCTTACAACTTTGAGGAGTTTTCTTGGACATGCCAACTTCTATCGTAGGTTTGTTAAGGATTATTCGAAGATTGCTAAACCCCTGACAGAATTGTTAAAGCAAGATACAGAATTTGTTATGGATGAGGAGAGACTCTTGGCCTTCAGAAGATTAAAGGAAGCTCTATGCTCTGCACCCATTATGCAGCCATCTGATTGGAGTTTACCTTTCGAAATTATGTGTGATGCAAGTGACTATGCAGTTGGAGCTGTTCTTGCACAACGGAAGGAAGGTAAAGTGCATGCTATTTATTATGCTAGCAAAACTTTGAATGAGGCGCAAATCAATTATACAACAACTGAGAAAGAGATGTTAGCTGTTATATTTGCTTTTCAGAAGTTTAGATCCTACATTCTAAATTCCAAGGTGATTGTATATACTGATCATGCTGCTATAAGATACTTGGTTTCAAAGAAGGAGTCTAAGCCTCGGTTAATACGATGGGTATTGATGCTGCAAGAATTTGATTTGGAGATAAAAGATAAGAAAGGGGTAGAAAATTCTGTAGCAGATCATTTATATCGTCTTGAATCACCATCAACTGAGCCAATAAAAGATGAAATGTAACAAGAGCAGTTGTTTGCCGCATTTTATCGTAGAGAGAACTGGATGATGGATATTATCAAAGGTTTCAAGGGACAAACTGATCTGATGAACAAGAACACAAGAAAGAGTTAAGAGTGAAATGAGAAAATTTATATAGGCTGACCCATACTTGTATAGATATTGCGAGGACAAAGCAGTACGGAGATGTGTACCCAGAGAAGAAAGAGCAAGCATTTTAGCAAAATGTCATTCTTCGGATTATGGGGGACACTATGGCTACTTCAGAACATAGGCAAAGGTATGGGCGAGTGGATTCTATTGGCCTACTATGCATGAAGATGCAAAAAGGTATGTTGAATATGTGCTCAATGCCAACGAATAGGGAATGTTAACAGTATGAATGCAATGCCTCTTAAGTACAATCTTCAAGTCGATATCTTTGATGTTTGGGGTATGGATTTTATGGGACCCTTTGTGAATTCTCATGGTTTCGAGTACATATTGGTCGCCGTTGATTATGTCTCCAAGTGGGTCGAAGCAATGGCATGCAAGGCTAGTACTACAAGAGAATCAAGGAGTATACTTCAGGAGCAGATATTTCCTAGGTACGGAGTACCGAGGATAATAATTATAGATGGACGATCCCATTTTACAAGAGGAGAATTTGCTAGGTTTTTAACCAAATCTAGAGTTGAACATAGAATTGTAACAGCCTACCATCCCCAGACGAATGGACAAGCAGAAACTTCAAATAAGCAATTAAGGGGAATTCTGCAAAAGATTGTTACAAAGAAAGGAAAAGATTGGGCCACGAAGCTTAATGGAGCGTTATGGGCATATAGGACGGCATTCAAGACACCAATTGGTATGACACCATATTAATTCATTTGTGGGAAATCATGTCACCTACTGATGGAATTGGAGCATAAGGCTTATTGGGCTATAAAGGAAATGAATTTGGATCTTGATGCCGCCGGCATGAAAAGAAAAATACAAATAAGTGAATTGGAAGAGATGAGATTGCGTGCATATGAAAATGCAGCCATATACAAAGAGAAAACAAAGAAGTGGTATGATAAGAAGCTTTTGAAGAAGGAATTCAAGTAAGAAGATCGGGTGCTCCTATTTAACTCGCGATTCAGATTATTTGGTAAAGGCAAACTGCGAAGCAAATGGGAGGGACCTTATCTTGTGAATACGGTGTTACCTTCGGGATCGGTAATCATAATGGATGGCAAGAGAAACAAGTACACGGTGAACGGACAACGTCTAAAGGTATACCTAGAACCCGACACTTTTGAATTAAAATCTTTTGATGTGTATTTTACTGCTTAGTACCCCATGTGGTCGCGCTTAACGACGTAAAACAAAAGCTTGTATGTATTTTAATTTTCGTAGTTTTTCTTTTTCTGATTTGGCAATTTAGTGTACCGCGCCGATCGGCGCAACCCTGTACCGATCGGCGCGATAGAGTCCTTTTTGTTTTTGAGTCGCTTTTGGACCTTGCCTTTTTAAGACTCGTGAAATTCCATGAATAAGAGAAAGAGTCCTAGTCCAATTGGAAATCAAGGGATATAAATATGAGGGGATAGCAACCCACGGATCAACTCGTATTACATCGTCACTAGAAGAAACCCTAAGAGCAGAAGCAATGGAAAGCGGCGCATCAGGCGGAAACCAAGGCGACGCCGATCGGCGCGACCTCTGCGCCGATCGGCGTGACTCTGGAGCCGATCGGCTCGGCGGTGGATTTCCTCAGCCCTCTGCAAATTGGCCCTGGGAAGAAGTCGACGAAGTGTTGACACCAACACGAGATGATCCCCTCGTCTGGTTAGATCTACGGAAGAAATTCATGAAGAAAAGCGAAGCTGACGCGTGGAACGCCGACAAGGTGAAGATGGACAATGAACTTCGGCAGATGATGAAAAGAGTATTGGTGCGCAAAGGAAAATCTGTAGCACCTAGGGAAAGTGGAGTAGTTTCTCAAAGGTATACCATGGAAAGTCTTCTGGATCTTGCTAAGCCCTTGTCGTATGAGGATTTCCTATCTTTCGAAAGATCATTTACTGAGCAAGAGAAGAAAGAGCTAGATGAAGAGAGCGCCATCATAATTCATAGGTGCTGACTTTATAGTGAACATGACATTGCCGCCAAGTATGAAGTCAAGCTGCGAGAGGAAGTCGAAGAAGCTATGTACCAGTAGGATGCGGAGACGGATCTTCAAGCTAGAAGGGATGAATCCTTTCCCAAGGTTCTTACCGATTGGGAAAGTTTTCAAGAAAATAAGATTCATAGGAACAGTTGTATTGAGGGTTGCAAGTGTTTCTTTTGTGCTAAAGATCTTCAACGTAAGGTTGAACTCCAATTGGCAGAAGATCTAGCTTTCATACCTAGAGATTTAATATATGATGATGACTGTCGCGCAGTTCCTGGAGGAAGGACACCTAAGGACATTAATGATAAGATTTTACGAAGGCAGCAGAATAAGATGATCCGTGAGCGTAATCTAGAGCAGTTAGATGAGTATATGAAGGAAGGTGCTGGCTGCGCCGATCGGTGTGACACTGGAGCCGATTGGCACGATCTGAAGATGGTTGAATTTATTGATCTGACGGCTCTGCCAAGTGAAGACGAAGAAACTACTGCAAGGAAGTGTAAGACTATACTAGAGGTTCGCAGATCTGCTAGACTATCGGGTAAGCCAATTCAGAATTATTCCGATTGGGATAGCGACTATACGTCATACTATTTGGAAACTTTGAAAAGCGGTGATCCTAGTGTGCCTGGAGATTTTAGTGATGATTTTGATATACGAAGAAGCTTAGGTAGCCCTAAGTTCGAAAATTGAGAAATAATTGTAGAATGCAGTAATGACAAGGCAGCAGGAACTTCAAGAGTTAATGGTAATGCAGAGGGAAGTGGAGGAAGTCACAATGGTGGAAGAACACCACTACGCAGATCGGCTCGGAGAAATTTGAATAGTGCCTCTCCTTACAGCGTCGAAAATCATAACCTGCAACCGCCTGCTTTCTGTCCTGTCTGCCGAAACATTGAGCGCCTGTATCTAGACAGAGATCGTGCTTACAGGAATCAAAGAGACGTGGACCGCAGAATCCAGGATACAATCAAGATGAACGAAGTGGACTACACTTTTCTCATAAGGAATATAAGACGAATTTTTCGATTCTTGAACAGGCATGGTCTGCATGATTAGTGTGTTGAGTTTCTTCTCTTGCAATGAGGACATTGCAAATTTTAAGTGTGGGGGAAGGGCTTTGCCATTAGTCATAGTTTTTAAGTGTTTTTGAGTCTAGTTTCTCAGTTTTTAAGTGTTTTTGAGCCTAGTTTATTTAAGTTTGTGTGTGTGCTTAAGAGAGTCACGAGTCATGTTGAGAGTTGCTTCTAGGTCTTTTATGTGGTTTGAATTTTTGCATTGTCTTTAATGAAGTTAGTGTCGATTGTCAAATTGAAAGTGCCCCATGCTATTTATCTTGTCTTTCTGATGATCGATTGGTTGATTACTTGAATTTGTTGGTTACCACTTAACTTTTTAGCTTTATATTTGTGAAAATTTCTTTTGACTTATCGTAAGCTAAAGCAAAAGCAAGGCCTTAATATGCCTACATAGCCGAGTGAATGAGAGCAAGCTATACATTTGAACTAAGTGGATTGTAAGTAACTTTGTCAACTTTTTGCTCATGATTTCGACCAAGTTAGGAAAGGATGATCTATTTTGTTTATCTCTGTATTTCTAGCCATTCTTATCCAATTAAATTCCTTGCTATCATGAAAACCATACATCTTTGTTTCTCCCTCCTCCTTGATATAACCTATATTCTCAACAAAAGGGAATTCAGAAAATTTCCGCTGCTGATACAAGACAGAAATTGCTGATCATATCGGGAATAGAAAAAAAGAGGTGAAAGAAACGAAAAAAAGAAAAAATAGACCGCGCCGATTGGCGCAAGTGTTGCGCCGATCGGCGCTGTTGCAAAAAGAAAAAAAAAAGAGGTTATTATAAAAAAAAAGAGGTAAAGAGAAAAAAATATATATTCCCTGAAAGGCAGCAAGGTCATCAAAGAAAGCAGATTTCTGATTATTCCTCATTCTTTGCCAATTGTTCTCATTGAATTTTCTTTTAGATCTTCTACATTCCTCTTCTCCATTAAAAGTTCTTTTTCAAGAAAATTCTTTCTTAATAGGCATGATTGTGCACATTGTTGATATGGTTATTCTTATGGTTTAATTTAGTTATATAGCCCTCCAAGATCCACATACAATCCTTGATTAGATAGGAGAGGGAAGGAAATACACTTGAGAGACCTAGAGAAGACCAAATGCTTGATGTTTGATGCTAAAAGATGAGTTGAGGAGAACTAAAATTGTTTTTAAAAAAAGTTTTGTGGTAATTTGATTAAGTTCAAGTAAAATATGCCGATTGTTTAAAAGAAGATGAGAGAAAATCTTTGTGGCGGGATAACGAGTAAAAATGATGATTGAGATTGACTGCATGAGAGATGGTGTGAAAATTATTATTACATCTTTGATTTTGTATTGCTCGAGGACTAGCAATGATTTGAGTGTGGGAGAACTGTTGGTGGTTTCTAGATGCCCATTTTATCTACCAAAAAGAGATGTTTTGCGTCTTAATTTGGTGGTTTGGACTAACAATTAACCTCATATTTGCATATATTTGTCGTTGTTCTATTTTGGATGTAATCGCAGGAAACAGGTATAAAACAGGGCAATTATGGATAAAGAGCTGAAGAATAGCGAAGATGGGCCAGATACGGAGCCGCGCTGATCGGCGCGACCCATGCGCCGATCGGCGCAGGAGGAAAAGATGACTAAAACATGATCCGGTCCAGGAAAGACAAAGGCCCACCCTAGTATGAGTTAGAGTCGGTGGAAGTTGACCTAATCCCGTCGAGTATAAAAGGAAGATAATTATCAAGAGCCAAGGATGATAAGAGAGAGACGGCGATCGCGAGAATCAGTTATTAAAACTAGGGTTCTAGGATATTGGCGGCGGAGGTTCGTCAACACCGACGAGATCCACTAGAAGGGATGTCGCGCCGATCGGCGCGACGCTTGCGCCGATCGGCTCGTGCGCGTTCCAACGCTATTTCTCACCCCTCTGCTATGTCTAGCGGAAGGATGAGTGAATACTCTCATATTCTCTTCTCTGGTACGGGGATCTAGTTATGTAACTCTCATACTTGTTGATACTCTGTCGATGAATTTAATCTATGTGATGAATTTTATTGCACATCTATCTATCCCTTTCATTAGTGTATCGGCCAATACACTTTTGCCCATTACATAGTGCAAGAAACCAGTGGGGAGCTAATAGCCTCTGTAGTGACAGACGGGGTAAACGGAATCACCATGTCTTGTAGAATATTAGAGTTGATAAGAATAAGGTTGCATGCTAGTGAACCAATCCTAAGGAGAGAATCCTTCATCATTCTGTTACCTCTTCAATAACATCCACCTTCCACTTTCTCACCATTATCATTCACACCAACCAACCCATTGCAATTTGTTAGTAACCTTTTAATAGTATTAGTTCTGCTCATTCCCTGTGGATTCGATAACCTTGGAATACTCTGAGGGAAAAAGAGCTACAACTATACACCGTCCTCTTGCGGTATATAAGTGGGTGCGTAATTACGACCAACACTGACATATTGAGGTTGGTCTTCCTCATTCATATCGTCATCTCCCAGATATTGCCTTCGACGGAAAGCAAGCTTTTTTACCCGTTGACTGGTAAGGGGGAGATTAGTGGTGGCGATAGCAGAGTTGCCAGCGACGACCGATTCAGTTGGACGCGCGCTTGCCGATGAGCTTGATCCACCAGTACCGGTCTGTGGCAGCTTGTCCACGTAATCCGGTCCCTCGGTATGGATCGGAGGGAGTGGAGGGTGTGACATGCAAGTGTCCAGAACCTGAAAATAAACATCAAGACATCAGACCAGTCTTATCACTCTACCAAGATGGATATCAAATGAACATTGAACATCTAGAGTTTACTCGGGCCTGATGAGTGCCCACATTGTATGCCTTTGTGATCAAGGCATCATCCTAAAGGGTGTTCCCTTCAAACATCTTCTCTAAGCGAGACCGACGTAGAGTGGAGTTTGACGGGTCGGGCACCTTCCTCGTCTCATCATCGGTGGGAATATTTCCAGGCAGGATGGCTCTGCCGTTTGAGGGGTTGAACTCGGTGCACTATGAAGCTTTTAGCTATTGTGACGCCGTTGACTCCCTATTTCTTCAGTTCTATAATCTTCTCCAACATCGCGACCACCTAGGAGTTATTAGGATCTGGCCTCTCTGACCAACACGGTCGAGGCTGGCCTTTGCACCAGTAAAATCCGCAAGAACAGGGGGAGGATTGTCACAATAGAACCACTCCTCTCTAGTTCTTGTTCCCAGTGTTCAGAGGCACGTTGATGTAGACCTCCTTCTTGCGCAACTAGAGGCCAACTCCACCAATGGCAACTTGATTTTCCTTTGTTGGTAGTGATTGGAGGAGGAAGAGATGGCGAAAAAGAGAAAAATGGGGCAACACGCCCAGAAAAGCTTTGCACAAATGCACAAAAATCGCAGTGTGCAAAATAAAGTTGGGATTGAGATTAACAAGCTCAATCCTATAGAAGAAAAGGAGCCCGTGCAAGAAGCTGCAGCAGGGAACTCCGAGTCCGTGCTCAAAAAATGAGCAGAACACAACAATCTGCTTGTGGATTGGAAGAGGATGGGCCTCAGAACCAGGTACTGTCCAATTGATGCGCGCCTGTTCTAGAAGGACGCCGTCGACCACCATGGTGTTCAGGTCTTTGGTGCAGATGCTGCTCTTTAAGAATTCCCGTAGCTGTTCTGGGATCTCCAGCTTCGAAGACGACGACTCTACAACGGCGATGGTAGCTTTCTGCCCTTTGGCGGATTTGCGCATCGTCTTGATGGATGGTGCGTCGCGGTGGATCTGGAAATAGCACCCTAACCCTAGCACGTGCTCGAGGGCTGGGGAATGGTGGAGGATCCATGGCGGAGGCGAGAAATTGCTAACCTAGCAATGAGGAGCTGAGGAGGCACGAGAATAGGGGAAGCACGAGGAAGATGAAGAGTTTGGGCCAAACGGCGTGATGTTTATCAGCTGTTTCGTTCATTTTTATACCTTCGTGTTTGACCTAGTCTTCAGCGGGGCCAAGCGGGCCACATGTGCTGTATAGTGCTGGGCTACCTTTTTGGTTAATCAAAATAAAGCAATGATCTTTTAATAGATCTCTTGCTGATTAAATAGAACTGGGTTTTAAGCCCGGAAGTTTCTTTGATGAGAAGCTTTATTCTAAAATTATATATCACCCATATTTATGTGATTTGATGATCACATAGAAGAGAACTTGATGGTTGTATGGGACCAAACTTAAATGGCTAAGTTACTGATTGACCAAACTTGATGATTTGTCTGAGTGATGATTTAAGGAAAAGCTACTTTATGATTGATGTCATTTTAGCTTAGTACTATATTATGATTGAAGTCATAAAATTTTATATAGACTAGAACATGATTGATGTCATGATATTAAGTCCATAAATCACTTGGACAAGAGTGTATATCACTCGGTCTTACATTCAGTCGGTCAGCATGTTTGATGATGTATAGACTGACCCTCTAGTTTGATGATTAGAGGTTAGGAAAACTCATGCTTGATGGTTTGAGTAAACTATGCATAACAAAATGTTAAGAGCTAATATTATTAGACTCTTACATCATTTGTTAGTCTCCAAATTATACAAAAGTCGAGGGCTACACCTGATCAGGTGCACCTAGTCGGTGCACCATATCTATTAGGGACTTCAATCCAGAGGTCTTCCTAATTTGTGACCTGTTCACATGGACGTTAAAGATCACTCGGCAAGTCACAACTCAAAATTAGAAAGCAGTCGAGGGCTGCTGTGGAATATATACCTTTCGGGTATCCATAGCTAGACTAAAATCGATAGACAACCGGGCGGCCCACCATAAGGGAACCGACCGAGTCGGCTTGGAGCACAAGGCAATTGGAGATAGACTTCCTATATAAATTCTTGTAGACTACGAGTAGGACTTTTCATGTACCCCCTGCCGACCGGATATATAAGGTGGCAGGGACCTCCCCATCGGGGGCACCAATTTTTGACATTTCAATACAAACCACAGAACACAGGTTGTAGGGTTTTTACTCTCATTGAGGGGGCCTGAACTTGTCTAATTCAACGTCTTGTGTTACCATTGTAGTTCTTAATCCCGACGTAGCCCTATAAGTATATTGCCGAGATTAAGTCTCGATAGGTTATATATCATATTTATGTCATAGGACTTTTAGCTTTCATGATGATATAGACTTGCTACCTTATTGTCATGATTGTCATTTATCTTGACTATAGTCTAAATGTTATAATGTTAGTTGTACTTTAATCTAGTTGTCATGCCTCAACATTGGTTTGATATCCAATTAGGATTGTAATTGCTTAGCTCATGACTTGTTAATCCGTAGGGTTAGAGTTATATATGTTTTAGTACTTGTTAATTCTATTGGTGATTCTAGTATTTGATCAATGCTAGGATTCTACTTAAATGTGTAAGCACGGTGCTTAGACGGCTAGGTAGTATTAATCACCTCGTAATCCAACGGTTTGTAAAGGTAGGTAGTAGGTGGTGACAGCCCTATTTGTCTATTGTACTCCTCCACGTTCGGTTACGACATGTGTCCAAGACGGAGTTGCCTTGTATATGTCAGGCATGAATCCGTACACGAAGTGTTGAATGCACTGTTTGACTATGTAACTATATAGGTAGACTAACATTAGATACAACTTTGCTTTCCTAACTAAAACTCTCTAGTGACTTAGGACATTTATTTATCTTCAGAAATGATTGCTCTGCATGTCACACTACCCCTATCCTTATTGTTATACTTATCCCTGTATAAACTCTGAATACTCATACCAATCTTTATGACTACGTTACTACTAACAATCATATATTTATGCTATAGCCTTCCTTTGGTAAAACTATAAATGACAAGCTATTGGAGCAATCCAATAGTGAAATGCTATAATGGTATTATCTGTGTGCTTGTAGATTCTACTAGTCTATCAACAGACATTTCTGGCATCGTGCTAGGAATAGTGATATTTCTAGTGCAACGTTAAGAAATGTCAACACCAATTCACCCTCCTCTACCCCCCCCCCCCCCCCCGGTCACTCGGTCCTTTCACATTGCTTCATATCAGGCCACAATATACACTTCATAGTCACTTCAGAACGACCAACACCAAGACTACCCCTCCCATGTAAGAGAACCTCAAACACTAGTTCTCGGTTACCGGATTTCACAATCCTATGGCTTTGCTTCTTTGCACTTTTCTCTGCCATGTATTGTGTGATCCTTCTTGTGTATGTGACTTGAGGGTTCGCTACATGGATGACTGCTTTTGCATATCGATCTTGAAGGTATGTTTGGGTGCCATGACTAATTCTCTCCACAATAGCTACCAGTGGTAAACATCGAGTCCCTTTCATCACCCAATTATACACCTCTGCAAGATTTGTGGTCATAATTCCGTAGCGTGATCCATCTGTCTTCGATCAATGCCCATTTCTCAAGTGGCTCATATTTTATCCACTCTGAGAAACATTTCAGTCTCTTCCCCTATCTCCTTTGCCTCATTACACTACGTGATTCGTTCGGAAGAGGTTCCAGCCCCATAGGCTCATCATGACCTGTGGTAGGAATATTTGCCACCTCTTTCATGTGGTTGGTAGTTAATTTATCCAGCGCATTCTATAATTTCTGGAACTTATTCCTCCTATTCTGCTTGCATAACTTCTTAAACATGTTCATCAATCGCTTACTTTTAAACTACCTGAAGAAGTTTGCCTCTAAATGTCTCATGCACCAACGACTATGCAAGTCAGGCCAGAAACACTTGTCATTGGGATCTGTTTGTAATGTATGAATTGATGACAACAATCCTGCATGATGGTCATGTAAGATGCAAACATTTGGTCTATTCGTTACGATGCCTCGCTTTACCCACCGCAAGAACCATAGCCAACTTTCAATGCTTTCCCGCTTCACAAACGCAAATGCAATGGGAACCACCTGATTCTCACCATCGACCCCAATTGCAGTAAAGATCCGACCCTTGTACTTACTGGTCAAAAATGTACCATTCACACACAGCACGGGTCGACAATGTCTAAATGCTTCAATCATGCAACCAAATGACCAGAAAGCACGTTGTAGTACCCTTTTCAGTTCTGCATTTACAAAGTCAAGCATACCGATAATAGTTTTTGTATTTCTACCTTGCATTACTTGAAGCAGCAAAGGAAGGTTGTGATATGATTTCTCAAATGTATCAAAACACTTTTCCAATGCTTTCTGTTTTGCTCTCCTTGCCATATCGTATGTTACCTCAAAACCAAATCGGTTTCTATGGCATGCATTATTGCAAAAGGAGACATACCCGTCTTCTGAACTATCTCAGGATACATGTGCTCGGCAATAAATCTACTACTCATATTACCGTGTTTTAGCAGGGTCTACTTCAAGGTGCCAGAATGGGGCACGATAATACTTGCTATAAATGTCACCTTATTTTTTTGGCATGTAACCGTGTACACACCACGTACAATCTTCAACCGTGCACTTCACGTCATATGTTTTAGGATTCGAAACGACCACTCTTGTCAAATGCCTGCAAATCCCTCTTGTCACAAAACAACTGTCCTTGAGGAACGTCAATGGCATCATACGCCTAGAATGAATTGTGTCCTTGATTGTCATGTTCTCCATACTAATCCAGTCATGAGGCTCTTTATAGTGCATGCCCTAGCCTCCATTTTTATCCACAAATGTATGAAAACTCTTCTTCATCCCGCTTTATCTCGTCTACAATTGCCCTGTTGTTCTCTTCCGAGTCAGCAATCATCGTATCCCTGTTCTTCCACCCTTTCTTGACCCACAGTGCCTGTGTAGCACTATTCATCTCTAGAAGTGGGCTACGGTGCAAGGCACCAATATCTTCATTCATGGGGATGTAATTTTCAACAATCACTTTATTTGACTCGGGGTTAGAAGTCGATGCACAACATGGCTAAAGTATTGTTGCAATCCCATTGATACTAATTGATTCTAATGTTTTCAGCTTCTTAGCTCTACAAGTTCCCATTTCCACGACCCTCCAATTTTTTTTTAGGAATTAAAGTTTTCACTAACAATCAATAATTAGAAGGATTCACATTTAATAAACCATGCAACCACCCATAAACATCATGATGTGTCATCTCCAACGGCTCTATCAATGCACCATCCACATACTAAAAATTACTCAGATCTATCCCGTAATCAAAACAGATCTACCCCATAATCAAAATATTGTATATGACCTTCCCCATAAAAAACTCGGAAAATCAATGCACCCGACGACATTCCTAATTACGAAACAGTTCATAGTTTAATACAAATAATAATGTTATAGAATAATATAAATTATTAATTATGTGTAACCTAATAACTACATGCTATTCTACTTAATTTTCATTCACTTATTCTTATTTCTTGTCTTTTTTTTCATGGTTCGAATCTTTTTAATATATGAACTATTAAATCTAACTAAAATACCTAACAAAATCTAACTGTATTGATATCTAAAAACAAAACTACTAAAAAAAGAAAAGAAAAAGTAAAAAAACGTACTCTTCCGCACGCGCCGCCTGTCTGCAGCGCCGGCCACGGCCTGCAGCAGCCTGGCCGCGCTCGGTTGCGCCGCCGCCTAGCTTCGGCCGCCTGCGCTGCCACCTGGCCTCGCCCGCGCGCCCGCCGATCGCTGCCAGGCTTCGCCCGCTCCTCTCTCTCTCTCTCTCTCCGTCGGTTCTCCTCTCCGCGCCTGCTTCTCGCTCCCGTCGGTGTAAAGATTCGGGGTCACGGGATTGTAAAAGCGCACCCATCGGACACAGAAAACCAGACAGGCCTGTCGGTTACCCTCTCACCGATAAGCCTGTCGGTATAACGGTCGCTCCGACAAGAGGCAGAAAATGACGTGGAAAGGGGAGGGCAACCCTTTCGGGCGTCGCATGACCGACAAGTGCTAATCAGTTGGTGGCTAAACACTAGTCGAGTAGTGAATACCCGACACTAGTCGGGTAGTGAATACCCGACTCATCTATTTCTGCTATTTTACAATTTCCTACCTAATTCTGCAATTAAATATTAAAATAATATTATTTTTAAAAAACTAACCTGACTATCCGACCAAAGTTGCTCTCTCACTGAAAAAGCATATACAACAGACCATGGATCACCTCGCGCGCAGATGCGAATGGGTTTTGTTGGTTGGTTGGCTGGCTGCGGATCTTCTATCGTTTGGGATGCTCTCGCCTTCTAATCGACCAGACACAATCCAACAATCCAATCCACTCTTTCTCAGTAGCTTCTCTTCTGCCGTCACATCCACTAGCACAAAACCAGCCTGTAGCAGCAGACAAAAACTCACTGTAGCGGTGGGTAGGCCGACCCGCTGCTACACTAACGCAGATAAAAATGATAGTCAGTAACGGCGAATGTTCAGAACACGAAATAATCCGCCGCTACAAAAAAATTAGTAATGACAGGTGATAACTTCATACCCACAAATCTAAAATACGAAAAAAAGGGCATGTCACTCCGCAAGAGCTCGCACCCGATCCGTCGTCTCGAGCCCGCCCGGCGAAGAGGCCTGCCCGATTCGTTGCAAGTGCTCATGCTCGTGCTCGCTGTCGTCGACCCGGCTCGGCAAAGAGGCCCCTGAACGCGGAGGACGTCGTCGCCTTAAACATCCCCGTTGAGCCAGCGGACGGCCAGCTCCGCGTCCTTTCGCGACTCGTACTAGACGACACTGACCTCCTCCTCGTCGAGCGCAAGGTGGATGCGGCAGCAGCAAACGACGCCGTAGAGCTGCACCGGCTCGTAGAGGTCGCTTCAAGTGGTGGTCACGGGATGGTTGCCCACGCGGACGTAGGTCTCGGATTCATGCACGCAGCACGCACGGATGGTGGGCGAGGCGGGCACGTACAACGTCGCCCACTCGACGTCGAGGACGATGTTGTCGTACACGTGCCCGTCCACCCACCGGATGGCCTCCTCCGCCTGCTTGAACACCACGACGCCGAGTATTCTTTCGGGTGGCGGAGCTGGGGAGATCAGTTGGAGGCTGTTGATGAAGCCGATTTGACAGGTTGTGCAGGTCGCCACCCCTCTTCTTGGCCCTGCGCGTCGTGGATCTGATCGGAGAGCAGGCCGTCGACCCTACTCCTGGCTCCGCGCGTAGAGGTGGTGGAGAGAGAGAGAGAAGTGGTGGGGGAAGGGGGTAGAGAAAGAGAAGTGTGGAGCGGCGGCTATGTGGAGGGGAGTAGGGTTGCTAGTTAGGATTTCTATTCTTATAGACTAAATGGGCTGATTTTTAACTGGGCTCTGTTTGTAGTAGCGGTCCATATTGTGGTCCGCTGATAAAGATTAATTTTTAGGAGTGAACTAATTTTTATAGGCGGTCCATAATATGGGTCGCCCCTAAAAATGACTTTTATTTTTAACGACAGTTCGTAAAGTGACCCACCCTTAAAAATTAATTTTTAGAGATGAATTACGTTATGAACCGTCGTAATAAATTATTTTAGCACTGTAGCGACGGTTATTTTTAAAATTGCCGCTACGCTAACTTTTATTCTGTTGTTAAAGAATATTTTTGTGATAGTGATTTGTCCGTCTAGAGCTCTGGTGACGGCTGACCAAGGGCGACGCTTCCTTCTTTGCGTCCTCTCTCTCTCTCTCTTCGTTTTTCTGGTTGGAGAAAGGGCTGTTGAAAGCTCGGATGAGTTCTTACAAGAAGTGATTTGAATTCAAGGCTATCGTATAGATAAGGATGATAAAGAATTGCAGTGAGTTAATGCGGGAAGAAGGCAAAGGTGTAACTTGGCCTTATCTGTTGGCGCAAGTTTTATTGAGGACCGTTGTTTACGTATAGGGGGAGTACTGTTGTATGGAAATCATCGAATATAGAGATACAGAAGAAAATGAAAATGATAATTCATATCTGTTTTATTAAAGAGTAGAGAAGATAAAAAGATAAAAAGATGGAAAGACTGGAAGGTTGGTCCGTTTTTACCAATCCCTTTTATATGTAAGTTGTTTTCCATATCTGAAAACGCATTGTAAAGCCTTTTATTCCCCTGTGCGGAGAACGCGAGGAGAGCTCTTCCCTTGGCATTTTCCCTGATACGCCCAGTATCCAGAACGTAAAGTCCAAAGCAAGCTCGCTATCGCAAGAGAAATTCGAAGGACCCCATTCCAATTCGGCCGCGCAGTGGGGCGGGAGAGGAGGAAGGTCAACAAGGCGACGGCTCGGCGCACCGCGATGGGCGGCGACCTGTACGCCCTTGACTTCGACGGCGTCCTTTGTGACAGCTGTGGCGAGAGCTCCCTCTCCGCCGTCAAGGTCTGCGCCTCCTAATCCGTCTTGTTTCCTCTTTGCTTGATCCGCACCAAATTATGAAGTAAACAGTGTTAGGGGTGCTTTGGCAGGCCGCGAAGGTGAGGTGGCCGTTCGTGTTTGAGCAGGTTGACGCCACCATGGAGGAGTGGATTGTGGGGCAGATGTACACGGTAAGCCTCACTTTCTCCCACACTCTATTCAGGTAAATCCATGCCCGTATGGTTATAGAATCTATCCAGCTTTTTTGCTGATGTGATTGCAGTTACTTATTAGCATATACTGCCATTCTTAGGCTCCATTTAGCATCCTGTTGCATTTTTTTATGTTTGTAAATTGGTAATTTTGGATGTGTTTATTAGTTGGAAACATAGCACTAAGTCTCCCACTAACCAGATTTTACATCACAAAATAATATAGAAGAAGAATTGCAATCTGTCCTTAGTTTTCCCATGAGATGTTTGTGTAAGTGCGTTAGTGAGGAATGGGGACACAAAAGTAAAAGTAACTGGCCAGGTTGTAGCTTCGAGGCAGTAGTGCCATAGGTTCATGTGCTTTGTAAGTTATTGTGCCGAATCACTTAGTAACTTCAGCAGACAAGGATGTGATAAAAAAAACAGTTAACTAAAAGAATTTTCTGGCAATTGTATAGTGAGCATTAAGTTTGGTATGAAATAACACAACTTGCATGCTGATATGGGTGATTTTTGTTAAGTTAGTATGCACCAACCAGTTGAATCCAAAAGCCTAAGTTGATAGGACATTTATACTTCAACACTCCCCCTCACGTGAAAGGTCTCAAAGGCCGCAAACGTGGAAATAAGAGTAATAATACTCCGCCTCACGTGAAAAGCTGCCGCAAACTAAAACAAGGAAAGTAGGAGTGGAAAGTAGGAGTCGGCAGCAATTTTATTTAAAAAATTGCGCCTGAGGATTCGAACTCAAGACCTCTGGCTCTGATACCATGTTAAGTTAGTATGCACCAACCAGTTGAACCTAAAAGCCTAAGCTGATGGGAAAGGGTGGGCAATATATTTATACTTGAACAATTTTATCATGTCTTCATTGTCCTATCATCATGAGTTCTACTTTTCATATGTTCCATACAATTTTTAAGTTAACGGTCTCCAGAGCTCAAGTGAATTGGCCCCTTCACTTGTATGCTCACTACATCAAGCTGTCCCATATACAAACAGGAAAGGTATTAGGAGGAACTTGTTTGGTCCACACAATTCTATTTGCTACGATTCAAATTCGTACAACTCCAGCAATAATTACTTGAGCTATGAATTATTTGAATGTCTCATCCTCATGAAGTGTGATAGCATCGTGTTGTTTATACTGGTCCTATGTTGGAAACATAACATTCTCTTAATCTCATTGATTACTGTTCAGTATTTAATTAGAATATCTCTCCACTGTTTCAGCTCCGTCCAGTGGTGGAAACAGGGTATGAGAATCTGTTGCTTGTTAGGTTGCTAGTTGAAATCCGGGTACCCTCAACTCGAATATCATCAGTAAGTTCATTAACACTTTATATGTACACTGTTGATAATATTGACACCATATACTATCATACTTATGTCTTACTGCCAACAGATAGGCAAATGATTGCAGACTTCTAGTTTGATCAAATTTTTATTCCCCAAGGCTATATGTGCAAGGTTGCAGATGGGCTTACAGTACCAGAAATACTGGAGAACTGGCTAAAACTTAAGCCAACTATTATGGCTGATTGGCAAGAAGATAGAGACTCTCTAGTAGATCTCTTTGGCCGTGTAAGGGATGACTGGATTAAAAATGATTTTTCAGGCTGGATAGGTGCTAACAGGTGACTGTAAAATAATTAATATATATTACATATTTGATATTTCCAGTATATTTAAAGAAACTAAGTCAAATTTAACAAATATTTTATCTTTATTATTGTTGGAACTTGGAAACTGTATAACATGCTCCACTGGGGTGACGAGTTGTCTATAAGGTTTTATCCTGAGTTTAGAAAGATATTCAAAACTTGCTCCGTAACCACTTGGAGCATGCAAAGATTGTTTTAAAAAAAAGAGTAGCATAAGTATTTTTTTTCCGCAAATACGCAGGAGAGCTGCGCATCATTTCATTAAGAAGAGAAGTTGTAAAGTACAACACGCACACCACACACCCCTTGGTTGTTAATTACATTTGCGCCACAAGCTGAAAGGGAAACGACCACTACGAAGGACCCTACACTAATACTCTGCTGCTACTGGGAGTCTTGCCAGCTCCCTAGCTCCAGCGAGGCACCATAGGTGCGCCTCCTCGTCCACAAGAGATAACAGCCTCGGCAAATTAGGAGCTACTCCATTGAACACCCCATCATTCCTCTGCTTCCAAATCATCCACGCTCCCAAGATAATTAGCGAGTTGAGACCTTTCATCTATATGGATATAACTAGTAAACAGTAATGAATTTTGCGAGTGTCAGGGCTCATATATGGTAGCTGTATCTATATGTTATTACCACTCTAGTGAAATGATGACACCGCAACCCCCCCCCTCCCCCCCCCCCCTCCCCGCACACACACAATTCTTTCAGTTTTGTTGCTAATACATGTTGGAAAAAGTTGAATGATGCAATGAAACGAAAAGTGTATCCTCATTTAGCATATGGAATATAAACATCCATCCTGATGGACAACACTACTGCAGGTTTTATCCTGGAACAGCTGATGCATTGAAATTTTCGAGCTCTGAAATTTACATTGTCACAACAAAACAGGTCTATGTTCTACGCCTAGCTATTATTAACTTTCCCATTTTTGAATCTTCTTTGTTTACAGTTTTTAATTTTAAAATACATATTCATGAACAACTAATGTTGCTCAATGATTTGTTAGGATTTTTTGTCAAATGATAATATATATGAAAGAACATTGGTTTTTTACTCAGTGAAGAGTTCGTTTCACAGCTCGAACCTGTAAGTCAGGTGAGAATGCTGATCTTATTAATCAAATTTTTTGTTGTCTTTCAGAGCAGATTTGCTGAAGCACTACTGAAAGAATTGGCTGGAATAGATTTTCCCTCTGAGAGGATATATGGCCTTGGAACTGGGTTAGTAGGGCACTTATTTTCTTCACCAATCAATGGTTTTATTACTAAATCTTTTAGTTAACCATGCTTCAGTCCAAAGGTAAAAGTACTCCAGCAGCTGCAGCAAATGCCACAACACCAAGGCCTACGATTTCAGTGAGTCCCCTTTGGTTGCCTGACTAATCTTTTGTACCATGTACTGCCTCCCTTAATCTTGTTTCGGATAACAATATATAAACTCTTGCTTCACTTATCAATTAGATTGAACATAATTTACTATTTAGAGTTTGCCAGTAGCTATTTCATTTGGTCTTTACAATGAGCATGGTAATCAAATGAAACAATTCTGCACACATTATTGCATTACTTGTAAATATTTGTAGAAGAGACTGCCTAGGCCTATTTACTTCCAAGTCAAGATCTAGATTCTTAGATTGACTATTTCAAATAGCATGGATGAACTTGCGTCATCTGGAATTTTTTTTCTAGTGTTCTAATTATGTGGTAGAGTTAATAAGAATTCTTTTAAAATATAAGAATAACAGTTGTTTCCTTGCGTTATTTGTTGTGCCCGACAGTTTTGTTGAGGACCGTCTTGCAACTTTGAAGAATGTGATCAAGGAACCTGCACTGGACAAATGGAACCTCTACCTGGGTAAGTCATGTTTCTAATTAAAGTCCACTGAGGTTTCTAATTATGTGGCTGATCTTTGGGGATGCCATTTGGGCAGTGACATGGGGATACAACACACAAAAAGAGAGGGAGGAAGCTGAAGGCATATCGAGGATCCAGCTCGTTGATCTCCCTGATTTCAGCAAAAAATTCAAATAGCCGGCACTTTGTTTGGGGAAAATGGTGGCGACGTGGACCTTCCGAACTCTGTTGTACTTAGCCTGCTGTTTATAAACTGCACAGATACTTGATTTTTACATTACATATATCCTTCACAAATTTTTAGACTGATTTCCTCTAAGCATTCTTCTCATGGAGGCTCGGCTTCACTAAGATTTTGATAAACTGAGATGTCATTCTCTAAATATTTCACTCTCTTCAGGCACCCTGGTGATCCATTTATGTACTACAATATGATATGGGTGCACGAATTCAAGTATTTGGTTTATGCTTAAAAATCTTTAAAGTATTTAGAGGGAAAGTACTAGTGCTCATAATACGACCGTAGCACCCTTTAAACTTTTAGCATACATTTTGGAATATGTCGGTAAATAAGAAAAAAAAACTTACTTTTTATCAATTACTTTTAATGTATTCACATGTTTTTGTTGTGGAACAAATATGAGCATCATCTTTTATATATGTAGAATTAGCATATGTGACTTCAGTTATTTAATTTTGTTTTCATTTTTATTAGTATTCCTTTTTCTAGAAAGCGTTTGTGGACGGAAGAGGAAATTTCATAAAAAAAAAAAGGCCTTTAGGTGGCGTTTGGATGCACGTGGGTTTGGGTTACGGAAATGATCGTGGGATATGATGTCTGGGTTGAGGTTAGGAAAATGAGGTTACAAACCAATTACCATGTTCGGATGGTCCACTCCGGGTTGAGGAACCGGATTGGTAGAGGAGCCGGTTCCGTTGAGGAAATAAGCGTGGGTCCATCATGTACGGCAAGCACGAAAATTTCTTTTGTCTTCCTCTCTCTCTCTCTCTCTCCCTCTCTCATCCAAATCCAACAATTAATGACACTTGCCCAAATCCAGATCGAGTAAGGAGAATGGTGAGATGGGATGAACAAGAAAGTAATTTCTCACTTTGGGGCATCAAATTTGATGGGAAATCTCAACAATAAAGTGGAAAAGCACCTTAGAGAAAGAGCCATCTAATAAATAAGCTACAACACCGATGAGGTTGTCAGCAGCTACAAAAATGCCAGTTAATTGTTTTTGCATAAAAGGTCATGTCGAGTGACTATACTACCTTCATGTCTCACAACACTAAATATTTAGCTGTTTAGCAAACTGGACAGCAACATGTAACCATGTCATAGCCTGACGTGAGCCTCGTTTGATACCACATAATTTGTCGAAAAGAATTGACATCACATGAATATTCATATACCACAACTCACATCTACTCCCTCTGTCCCAATTTACTTGTCATTCTAGAGCTGTTTTTTGTTGTCAAGATTCATTGAATATTCTCTAAATCTGGACATACATGTTATCCAGATTCAGAAAATATTCAATAAATCTAATAAAGAGTCAAAATGGCAAGTAATTTGAGACAGAGGGAGTAACATTTAGAATAGAGTTCTTTTACTGTGCCTTCAAATAAACATGGGCCATTTGTTTTCTCAGATCTAAGGGTTCGGATTTGTTTATATTCCAAGGACAAAAGCAGATTTACTATAGTGGAAGAGGAGTAGATTATAGATAAGGACAGGACTGTCATTTTCTGCAAGAAATCTCGATCCGAGCCATGATGATACCCAGCCCTCCCGGTAAAAGATGTGACCAGACGAGGCATCGAAGGAGCCATTGAAGGAGATGAAAAGGCATCGAAGGAGTCGTGGAGGCCTGCAGGCATGACTGGCGGAGCCACTGTTGGAAAAATGTGTGTTATTCTAATTTCATATTTTAGTTTTAGGCAAATTTTATGATCATTCAAACTCGTGATGCAAACTAACTCTAGCAGCAAGTAGAACAATACAATTAAAAGCACAAGAGACATTGACTCACGTAGGCTTTGTTGACGTTTAATTTAGCGCAAATAGTAGACGAAGCAGACCGTCGATGTAGATGTCGTAGTTCGTCGATGAGGTAGCACAGATCATCGCGAATCAGCCTCGAGTGGTCGCGCAGATGCGCTGCCCAGAAACCTTTTTGCCGCTTCTCGTGCAGGCTTCACGACGGTAAAGGTTCGGAGATTCCACTAACCATTTTCCTCGGTGCACACGGAAGAATTGGACCGGCGAGATGGAAGCAACTCAACACCATAAAACAACTCTCCAAAGAAAAATAAGTTGAAGAGTTTTTAGGGTATGGAAGCCTGGACGTCTCCAGGGACCTAATATAGGCATGACTGCCCTCTAGGAATCATTTCCTCTCTAATAGCGCCCACTAATTAGCAATTAATAACATGACTGGCCTATTAACTCTAATTACGGCATTAACCATGTATTAATCCTCTTGATTAGTATATAATAATTTAAAATTATGGAGGATACGAGTGGTAAAAATTACTTAGGCTCACAAACACGTCACACCACGGTTGCGCGCAAGTCACAAGTCACGCGGGACAATACACGAAGAAGCACATATGCGTGCGCGCGTGCGTGCATGTGTACTCATAGCAATACTCTCTTTCTCTCCTAATATTTTTTTTATTCAGCCATGGGTACGAGTGCTGCTATTTAAGTTGGTATGGACCACCATAGAGTACAAGGAGAGACTAAAACCATTAGCCACTTATTACTTTGGAATTTCTCCGTAATGGGCCATATAAATATGGACCGAATTCCAATAATTCCCCACCAATTACAAAGCATGGTATAGAGGTCAAAAGGATCACTGTGCTATAGTGTTGTTAATTTAGTCTTTCGGTAAAAGCCCCGTACATGTTGAACGTAAACCTAGAATATCAATATCCATCTTTCCACAGCTAAAGAATGGATGATGCCTTGAACTCTCAGCCTTGTATGGGAAGACTTCAATTGAAATCAAACTGATACTAGGCTGCCAAAACAAGCTCGCCTAACCAGAGTGTTAAAGGTCTGGTTCCAAATCGTTTGATGAGCCTTTATGGGAACGCCCTATTCTCACGAACTGCAACCTACAGTTGAACTCAAGTAGGTATTTTCCTTCAAGATATCCTGTAGGCTAATATCTTTCACAACGTAAAATATTAAGGCTTAATGCCAACCTTCCATACAATCAAGAGTACTACATTTGTCATTTGAACATGGGTACATTTTATTTATTTATAAGTACTCTTTGGTTACACCAATCAACTTGTTCTTCCTGTTACCTTAGTCACAGGATCTCCGATAAAAAAGGACAGGTTACCATTGAAGTGTAACTTTTAGATGGGCCTCATACCCATGTTCTTAGACATCACGGTAATCACATTCCGTGATAATCCCTTTGTAAAAGTGTCTGATAGATTATTTTTGCTTTTCACATAGCTCGTAGCTATAACTCCGGAGGTTTTCATCTTTCTAACAGATTTCAGTGTATGCTTGATATGTTTATTGGATGTTGAGTTATTCTTTGTATTCATAACCTGAGCTAGCATTGATTGGTTATTGCAATGCATTAGAATAGGTGGTACCAGCTTCTCCACAAAAGGCAAGTCCATCAATTGCTCTCATAGCCATTCAGCCTCAATAGTAGTTGTTTCTAGTGCTACAAGTTCTACTTTATCATGGATTTTATTAACACGATCTGTTTACAAGACCTCCACGAAATCACAGCACCAACAAGCGTAAACACATATAACCACTCGTGGCTTTGGTCTCATCTGCATCTGAGATCCAATTGAAATCACTATATTCTTCCAACGCTGGTGGATATCCCAAGTAGTGGATTTAGAGTGAGGTTGGGCCTCTCAAGTAGCACAACACTCGCTCAAGTGCCTTCCAATGATCATCTCCAAGGTTTGATGTAAACTGACTTAGTTTGCTCATAGCATAGGAAATGTCAGGTCTCGTGGCACCCACTAGATACATGAAAGACCCAATTATTTGTGAATATCTCAGTTGATCTTTTCCCTCTCCTTAAAATTTTTGAAGTTTGATGCTCGCATCATAGGGAGTTGGAGATATTTTATAATCCTCATAGCCAAAATGACAAAGTATCTTCTCCGCATAGTGGGATTGATTCAAAGTAATCCCATCTTCGCTTTTGATCAACTTCATATTTAGGATCACATCTGTTGGTCCCAAGTCTTTCATGTCAAAACACCTCGACAAGAAAGTTTAGATCTTATCAATTACTCTTGTGCTTGTTCCAAAAATTAATATGTCATTGACATACAAGCACAATATTACTCCCTCACCCCCACCATAACAATTGTATACACTTTTATCTGCCTCGTTTATGGTAAATCCAACAGATGTCAAAGTGGTGTCAAATTTTTCATGCCATTGTTTGGGTGCTTCATTAAGGCCATATAGGGATTTTATTAATTTGCACTCTTTGTTGTCTTGCCCAAGAATTTTATAACCATCTAGCTACTCCATATATATATCTCTTCCTCTAACTCTCTATAAAGGAAAGCGGTCTTTGCATCCATTTGTGGATATGCAGACCATAGGAAGCTGCAAGCGCAATGAGCACTCTAATGGTGAAACTTCCGACAACAGGAGAGTATGTATCAAAGAAATCCTCTCCTTCTCTTTGTGTGAATCCCTTGGCCACAAGCCTAGCCTTGTACTTTTCAATTGTACCATCAGACCTCAATTTCTTTTTAAAGATCCACTTACATCCAATTGGTTTGCACCCGCTTGGACACTCAGTGATCTCCCAAGTCCCAATTGACATGATAGAGTCCATCTCATTATGGACTATCTCTTTCAAATAATCTGCATCTGAAGATGCATATGCCTCTGAAGGAGTGTTGAGCACATCATCCACAAGATAAACAATATAGTCATCACCAAAAGATTTTGCAATCTTTTGTCTCTTACTCCTACGAGAAGCTTATCTCACATGGTGGTGTGTCATCCTCAGGAGCATTCACATGATTATGATAATTCTCACTCTGAGAAGTGCTACCTGCTGCTCTCATAGGAAATATATCCTAAAAGAATGAAGCATCTCTCGACTCCATGATAGTATTCACATTTTGTTTAGGAGTATCAGATTTAACTACTAAAAATCTATAGGTCATACTTGTAAGCTTCATGACCATTAATGATCGGATCTCCAAGGTATGAATGTTTTGGTGATAGATGACAACTATGAAATTGTGGGCTAATATCTACACGGTTGTTGTCTATGCAGATATCATCTCTAAACTCTACTACAAATCTTATTGATGATGACAATTGCCTTGCAATGGATGATAATTACCATAAGCATGGAGGCTTGATGAGCCTGATGGAGTCCAAGGATTGATGGAGTTGGATCAAGGCTAAGGACAAGCTATGGAGAAAGTGTTTGGAACACTTGTCTAGTTAATAGGGCTTTGAGTCTATAGGAAAAACCGGACTATCAAGGGATCTAGGTCATGTCTCTTAGGTCACGACTAGTTGGTGATGTGCATGGATGCTTAGTGAAATCATAGGTACTAGGTGACAGTGAAGAAGCCAAGGAACTGTTTGAAGAAGCCGAGAAACGAAGTCAAGCGAGCACGAAAAGTTTCAGCTTCTGGACAGAGAGACCGAATAGTCGGTCAAGGAGTGACCAGACTGTACAATCATCAATGAAGAAGACAGTCCAGAGAGAATACTCTGCGAGGAATCTCTCTATGCCAGGGACCATAGAGATCGGACAGCCTGGTCTACAGACAAGACGGTCCGGTCTGTATGGGTGAAGCACAGGACAGAGAGGAAGGAGCTCTCTAGAGTTCGACGGAGTTGTCCGACGCGTCGAACAAGTCCGACGGTTGGACAGACCGGACGATACGGTTTTATGACTAGACCGTACGGTTAGTACAGAGGATCAGCAGTGGGCAGAGCCGTTGGAGTTGGATCTGCAATGACCGGATAGTCTAGTTAGTACGCTCAGAAAACTGATTTCGTGGAGCAACAACTAATTGGAGGTTGGAAGCCTATATAATTCGTTGCTGGGGTCTTGGAGACCACTCTTGGCCAGTGGAATTGCTTGGAGCATTTGGTGAGAGCCAAGAGGAAAAGAGAGGAGCACTAGGAGAAGATATTGCATATCTTTAGAATGCTAGTAAGAGTAACAAGAGTATCTATGCACATCTAGGGCTAGGGTATCTTTGAGGGTGTGACCTAGGTTGTTAATCTTGGTCTATGATGAGACCTAGACCGGTTAAATGTTGGTGATCGAGCCTATCATGATCGGTTGTGAAGGCCATCACACGTTTGTACACGGTTTGAGCCCGGTGAAAGGGGCATCGCTGGTGAGCGCCTGTGTTCGGTCGGGGAGTCCGGCAAGTTCTCGAGGGAGGCGAGCTTGTGCCTTGGTGGCAGCGGTGACGCGATCGTGTCTTCACTCTGGGAGTGATTGCGGGCTCGTGGGCGAGAACTCCACATTGGTGGCGGGAGGGACCGAAACTCCGATGGGAGTGGTCCAACGAAGATTAGGGGAAGGCACCATTCTTTCGAGACCTCGGGAAAAAATCATGAGCATTCCTTGACCCTCTTTTTACTATTCCGCAATTATGTGCTATAGTGAGTAGGTTGAATTGTGGCTTGCATAGGCTAGTGTGTTTTAGCTTCCGCATTCTCTCTTATCATGGACACTAGCATGTGTATGGTCTTGGCCTCCTAGAATTGTTAGGTTGTAATGATTACTAGGTTCTAGTGGTGTGAAATTGAAGTATTCGGATTTGTGGTTGGCTTACTGATTCATCCCCGCCCCCTCTCGGTACGCCTTCGGTCCTTACAATTAGTATCAGAGCCAAGTGCTCATCTTTGAGGCTTCACCACCTTGAGTAAGGATGCCGGGAGAGATGGGGAGTGTTCCCATATTCAATGGGGAGGACTACGGGTATTGGAAGGCACGCATGCAAGCCTACCTTGAGTCCATTGATCTAGAGATATGAATGATGACCCATGATTCAGATACGGATGTGAACCTGCTTGAACCTGAATTTATTAAGCACAACGCTAAGGCCAAGAATGCTCTATTTGTATGCATATCTAAGGATGCCTTTGCTAGATTGGATGCGAGTTCGACAGCACATGGTATCTGGACTGAGATTCAGAGTATCCATGAGGGTACTAGTGATGTCAAAGAGGAAAGATATTATATGCTGAAGAACAAGTATGATAACTTCACTATAATGCCACATGAGAGAGCTAACACTGTGTATTCTCGTTTTCATGTTCTAGTAGAGGAGATCAATGCTCTTGGGGATGACTTCAAGCTCAAGCTTGTTGAGGTGATAAGAACATTCTTGAGGCTATTCAAAGACCCCAAGTATGAGTCCATCATCACCTTCACCTTGCAAGGTGATCTCAGAACCAAGAGAATCAAGGACATGCTTGGGAAGATCACACCCTTCGAGAGTTACCAACTGGGTTTGGATGACCCTCAACCATCCAGCCTTGCTCTTCAAGCTGAGAAGCAAGAATCTAGCAAGAGCAAGAAGAGCAAGAAGAAGGCAATGGCTGAAGAAGAAGATGACGAAGATGACTTGAGTGAGGACTTGGCTCTTCTCGTGAAGAAGATGTGGACCTTCAAGAACAAGTTTGCTTCCAAGTCCAAGGGCAAGTGCTTCAACTGTGGGTCCAAGAACCACTTTGTTCGGGATTGCCCCAAGCCCAAGAACAAAGCTTTCAGCCCCAAGACTCAAGTGAAGAAGAAGACCCCAAAGCCAAGCAAAATAAGAAGAGGTACTTCAACAAGGACAAGAGCAAAGGCAAAGGCAAAGCCAAAGACTACAAGAAGAAGTTCTCACAAAAGGCCCTCGTTGGAGAGTGGACAAGTGACAACTAAAGTGACACATCCTCTTCCTCAAGTAATGATGAAGAAGTGGCCGGCCTAGCCATGATCAAGACCACACTTCCACAAGCTCTTCCTCCACCTCCCACATGCCTCATGGCCACAAGCCAGCATGAGGAGAGTGAGGATGAGATCAGCAATGGCAGCGATGACGAGGAGCTCTTTTACGCTGAGCATTGGAGTATGTTGAAGCAAGCTCGCGACATCGCCGTCAAGAAATCCAAAATGTTGGATGTGGTAAGAAAAGAGTGTAAGTTGGCTAAGGACTGTGTTGGTGAGCTTGAGAGTGAGCTCTAGGACCTTGTCACATCTCATGAGACCCTAAACAAGAGTTATGACAAACTCAAGGGTGATCATGTAGAGCTACTGAGAAGTACAAGGCCCTTGCACTTACTTTTGAGGCCATCAATGTTGATAACCTTGCCTCTAGTTTATCAAAGAGTAATGCTTCTACTATGTGTGATGAACTAACCACCTCGGTCGAGGTTTCTTCTCTTGAGCCATTTGTTTTGGAGGAATATCATAAGCTCATGGAAGACAGGAAGATGGTGATGGACGGCTTCGAGAGGCTCACACGAGGTAGAGCCATCCACAAGGAGATTGTTGGGAGAAACCTTGTGAACAATGTCTCCCACCGGGGACTTGGCTCATATCCCGCCGCCATCGACATCATTAGGACGAGTGACTCAAACCCTACATGGATCAAACCCCTACTCACCGATGACTACTATTGTGAGAGGTGTTGCAAGGATGGCCACACCATCATGGATTGTCCTATGGTGAGAAGTTCTATTTTTTTACCTAATGTTAACTTGTTCCATGAGAACACCCACTTCAAGCTTTTTAGGGACAAGGGTGGCAAGGTGAAAGCAAAGGCTTTGGGATCACCAAACAAGAAGAGAAAGGTCAAGAGCATATGGGGGCCTAAGTGCATTGTTGATCTTGAGAGCTCAACTACGTATAAGTGGGTGCCCAAGAACAAGACCTAGATGGTGGTGGTGGTGAACCGAGCACTTTCTTGAAGATCAAGTGAAGTCCACCACAAGTGACATGGACCTTAACGTCATATCTACTCATGAGGGAGGTAACCGTGTTAGTTATTGGTAGTTGTAGTGTGTTCTTTCTTTTCTTGCATCACATGGTAATTAGGACTTCTTTGTGACTAGTATGCGTTGCATCCATGCAAGTGTAAATAACTAAAAGACAAACACATAAAAATTAGTCAATGTCTAACCCACTCAAGATAACTATAAGCAAGGGGGAGTGCTTGAGATGGTAGTTTATCTTCTCTCAAGGCAAGGGTATGGCTTATAGCGAGTAAGCTTGAGAGGGGTTCAAATTTGACATTGTTAGGTTTCCTTTGTGTCTTGTTTAATATTTCTTGCATTCACATGGCATGTTTACTTTCATTGCATATGTAAAATACTTGTTGCATGTATCATATAGGAAACACAAAGGAGGCTTGTCACATTTGGAGATATTTGTGCCTCATGATCTATATGAGATTACATCTCCATAAATGTGACCAAAGGAAAGGATTGTGCTTCATGCCCATTGAACAAGCTTTTATGAACTCCGAGGTTAAACCCACTCGCGTAGTTCATGGACTAAGGCTCATACATACCCATTTGGTTCTTAATTGCCTTGGTTCTTATTGGCTCGATTCTTCATTTGGCATTTGTGAAAATTATAAGGCCATAAAGAGCCACTATTTGAAAAGGAGTGTTTGAGAGTTCCCTTCATGTTGCAAGTGCAGTGTTTATTTGGGTGTTAAGTGAGGGCACTTGGAAAATGAAGAAATTCCTTGATTTTGCGAAAATTCCCATAGTGACCGTACAGTCCGCTCTAGGGATTGTACAGTCTGTTCAGTGCCTCTAAGCACAGGGCCTCGAAACAGACAAATTGTAGAGATCAGATAGAACGATCTATCTAACCGTACAGTCTGATCTGTACCCATGCTTTTCTGGATTGAAGCCTGACTGGACAATCCGGTCTCTGGGCCGTACCGTTCGGTCACAAGGATTGAAACGTGAAATGCCCATTCAATTGTGATCGTTGATCTTGCCTTGTGTCGATCTCGGTCGTCCGTTGCTTCTTGACTTAGGTCAAAGCACTTTGGTCCTATCCTCGTTCTTCTCCCGAATGTCAAGAGCATGAACTCGCCCCCGCCGCCGAGCACCAGCGCACGCTGCTGCCGCACACCCTAGCGCCACTGCAAGGCATCGCTGCCGTCACGCGCCCCCTCGCTGTCGGCCCCCTGCAGCACCGCCTCCGCTCTCTACACACGCGCATCAGCTCGTGCTCGTGAGTTCCAGAGCTGCCGCCGCCAAGCCTCATCGCCTCCGCTTGCTGCCTTCGCCGCCGAGCCTCGCGCGCGCGTGCGCATCACCAGAGCCGCAGCTCTCCCCTCTGCACCTCACCGAAATCCCACCAAATAGGGCAAAGTTTGCACTTTTCCCATCCACCGTTGACGGCGACCGTGTTCTTCTGTTCTCCGGCGATCGACTTCGAGTTTTTGGGGGTACTCGTCGTTTCTTTCTCCAGGGTATTGACTTTATCTCCCATTCATCGATTATGCCCTGATTTCGAGCAATTAGCTTTAATTGATGCAATTAGGAGTAAATGCCTAGTCTTTATTTGCTTTAATTAGTTAATTGGCTCAACCTAGGTTGCAATTTATCCCATGCCTATATGTTAATTGCATATCTAGGGTTGTCTCGTGTCCAGTCTACAGTTTGATTAATTGCCTATTGTTTGACTGCACACTAGATGACTCGCACCAGCCACTTATAGTCGATGATCACTGTTGTCACATTGCTCTATTTGCCTAGTGATCATTTCCTTCATTCAGTGCTAGGACTTCTATTGTAGATTCTTACCTAGTGGTGCTTTGCTTATAGATTTATATAGGTTCTATACTTATCCTATCCCTACCTACGTGCATGCAGCGACACTTGACAGTAGCAGAGATGGCAGGATCAGGTCAGGATAAGGGCAAGGGAAAGATGCTAGAGAAGCCCAAGAGCAAGAAGAGGACCAGGCTAGACCCAGAGTTTGAGAGAGCTTTGAGGGTTGCACAACACCTAGAGGCTATGCAGCAACACGTAGGACGCCTGGGGCACGGTTGATCATTGGACAGCCAGACAGTGAGCCATAGGGTCTGAGGAGTACCAGATGGAGGACAAAAGCTCAAGGCTTGGTCAGAGGAGTTGTTCTACCAGCCTGGTTGTAGCGTACTCCGACTTCTCGTCAGGAGAGGTCGTCAAGAACTGTAGAGAAGGGATCCTACAGGTAGCAGGAGGAGTCCGAGGAGGATGAGAGCTCAGAGTCGGAGTCTGACACAGAGTCCTTATAGGAGGAGGAGATAGAGCAGCTACCGCAGACAGTGCCCTAGAGGTCAGCTCACCGGGCAGGAGACCCACAGTGCACTTGTGAGTTGTTCACCAGGAGGCTGTAGAGACTTGTAGCAGCAACTGGAGAGGGAGACATCCTTAAGGTTCCTGCCAAGGACCTTAAGGTGAGTCTCCTTGTCTCCTTCGAGCAGTGGGTGCGAGTTCCTAGGGACTCTGTTGGAGGAGAGAAGTACTGGACTGGTCTTCAGAGAAGGATCAGTGAGGGCCTAAGATGCTATCTTACTAGGTAGGGCAAGTCTGGACTTTTTGTGCCGCAGCAGTACACGACTTACCATGCCATGAGGAGGGCCACAAGCATTGACATGGATCAATACTTCATGTACTTACCTGGACTAGCAAAGTTAGTCACTGCTCCATACAGATATAGAGAGGACATCGTCATGGAGTTCTATGCTACACTGTGGGTAGCCAGAGATCGTCCAAAGATCTGGTTCTTCTTCAGAGGAGAGCCCCAGCGCTTGACCAGGGAGGACCTCATAGCACTACTAGGACTTCTAGCTTCAAATCTTCAGCTGTACAAGAGTGCCTACGGGACCTTCGCTCCACCCTACAGACCACAGGGAGGGATGCTATCTCCAGATGACATAGTGTCAGTAGCCTTTCCACCACCACACACTCCAGGATTTGATAGACGCTCTGCTAGGCTAACTGCAGAGGCAAAGGTGGTTAGGTTGATAGTCACCAGGACTATCATTCTGAGGTCAGGGTACAAAGAGGAGTTCACGCTTCTACACTAGTGGGTAGCGACAGTTATTTTGAGGAGACAATAGTTTGACTTGGTAGACTTGTTCATTGCTGAGATGGACGAGGTCATTTCTGAGAGAGTTGGAGAACGACACCTAGTATACGGGCCATACATTTGCTATCTACTGAGGAGACTAGGTCTTGTAACTGAGGAGCAGTATGAGGCATTCCCTGAGGTGACCACCAGCTACACACCTCGAGTCCCCAGGGGATCACAGTCAGCCTCGAGCTAGCAGACAGGAGAGGAGGAGCAGGAGTCAGCGCCAGTCACTAATGAGTAGGAGTCTCATCAAGAGACGATGGTTCCTGAGTCAGCCAGCACTGGAGCACCACCTCAGCTGACAGGTACACAGTCAGAGGATGCCAATTCCGTAGCAGCAGTTGCAGGATGTCTGAGTGACTTCATTCAGAACTCAGCTAAGGAGAGGCGACATATCATGGAGGTGATCAGAGGTCAGGCAGAGCTTATGAGACAGAAGATGATGCTGATGACCACCCTGATGACACAGATGGCAGAGTTCACTCAGAGATAGGCGCTTCTACTCTTCTAGTATATTCTACTCTTCCACAATTTCAGTTGTTGCTGACATAGCCAGGGTCCTTCACTGCTATGATGACAGCCCAGTCTTCTAGACCGTCTTCACTTTCAGGGGTGTTACCAACAGGGGGAGCAGGACAAACCTTATCACCATCTCAGTTCTCCCTAGTGTCCTCTTTCTCAGTATCTGCGTTGTTTTCTTCAGCGACACACTCTTCTACTCCATAGATGGCAGGACCCTCAATTCACCAGCAGCTGCCAGCCAGGAGTCTGACCTTCATAGAGATTGTACACACCACACAGGCAACTCCACAGACAGATATTCCCCTAGAGAAAGCTACAACTCTACCCTCTGTTGCTACAGACTCTACGCTCATTACACCTCAGGTAGCAGAGGACCTTGTCCGGAGAGGTTTCACTCAGGAGGATGTTGATGACCTTGCTCTTCTTCAGGTGACAGCTGCTAAGGAGACATCCACAGTTGCACCAGGAGGACAAGACAGGGGGTCTGAATCACCAGTTGACCTTGAGTACTTTGAGCAGCTCAACGCTCAGGTGACACAGGCCCAGGCAGAGCAGTAGGATCCAGCACAGGAGCAGCTCAAAGCAGAGCCCGCAGAGGATGTTGCTGAACCACCTCCTTCAACCACGAGCGCTTAGTTTTTTTTCCCTTTCTTTTTGGTGCTTGTTGCCAAAGGGGGAGAAGACATAGAGATAGGGGAGTGTGATCCTGTGATGATCGAGAGATAGTAGGATGTATCTAGGGGGAGCATACGTGTAGATAGGTTTTGGGAGTTAGATACATTTGGATCTTATTTTGATGGATTTATCGAGATGTTCGTGGATTTTGATGAGTCATGGTTTTCATTCGCTTGTGTTTGACTCATCTTGATCTCACTAGGTTTATTTTCATACGCAGTGCTTTGTCTTGCTTTATTTATCCTGTTTTCCTGTATGATGCCATGATGATGATTGCTTGCTTTTAATTTCTATGCATTGCCATGCTATCCTGTTTGTATATCATCATTCATGCCTTGCATTGCATGTCTTTATGCCTTCTTTAATATCCTATCATGACATGCATGCATTATCATCTAAAGTGTGCTTCTCTTTTCATTCTCTTAGCTCTTGATGATGCTTGATTGAGTAGGACCTTGTTTGTTCTTTGCTTATGCTTTTGTGGTTCCTCTCGATCGTAGTGTAGCTCTTTTAGCCTTGTTGTTTCTTCATAAGATCATGTTAAGTAGTGGTTGTCATCAATCACCAAAAAGGGGGAGATTGTAAGCTTCATGACCGTTGATGATTGGATCCCCAAGGTATGAATGTTTTAGTGATAGATGACAACTATGAAATTATGGGCTAATATCTACACGAGTGTTGTCTATGTAGATATCATCTCTAAACTCTACAAAAAATCTTAGTGATGATGACGGTTGCCTTGGCGAAGGATGACAACGACCACAAGCATGGAGGCTTGATGAGCTTGATGGAGTCCAAGGGTTGATGGAGTTGGATCAAGGCTAAGGACAAGCTATGGAGAAAGTGTTTGGAACACTTGTCTAGTTAATAGGGCTTTGAGTCCATAGGAAAAACCGGACTATCAAGGGATCTAGGTCATGTCTCTTAGGTCACGACTAGTCGGTGATGTGCATGGATGCTTAGTGAAATCATAGGGACTAGGTGACAGTGAAGAAGCCAAGGAGCTATTTGAAGAAGCCGAGAAACGAAGTCAAGCGAGGATGAGAAGTTTCAGCTTCTGGACAGAGAGACCGGACAGTCGGTTAAGGAGTGACCGGACTGTACGGTTATCAGTGAACAAGACTATCTAGAGAGAAGACTCAGCGAGAAATCTGTCTGTGCCAGTGACCATAGAGACCGGACGGTCTGGTCTACAAACCGGATGGTCCGGTCTATATGGGTGAAGCATAGGACAGAGAGGAAGCAGCTCTCTGGAGTCCGACAGAGTTGTCCAACGCGTCAGACATGTCCGACGGTTGGACAGACCGGACGGTATGGTTTTATGACCACATCGTACGGTCAGTACAAAGGATCAGCTGTGGGTAGAGCCGTTGGAGCTGGATCTGTAGTGACCGGACGGTCCGGTCAGGCAGTGACCGGACAGTCTGGTCAATACGCCCAAAAAGCTGATTTCATGGAGCAACGGCTAGTTGGAGGTTGGAAGCCTATATAACTTCGTTGCTGGGGTCTTGGAGACCACTCTTGGCCAGTGGAATTGCTTAGAGCATTTGGTGAGAGCCAAGAGGAAAAGAGAGGAGCACTAGGAGAAGATATTGCATATCTTGATAGTACTAGTGAGAGTAACAAGAGTATCTATGCACATCTAGGGCTAGGGTGTTCTTGAGGGTGTGATCTAGGTTGTTACTCTTGGTGTATGGCGAGACCTAGACCGGTTATGTATCGGTGATCGAGCCTATCATGATCGGTTGTGAAGGCCGTCACACGTTTGTACACGGTTTGAGCCTACCGGTGAAAGGGGCATCGCTAGTGGGGACCCGTGTCGGCTCCGGGAGTCTGGCAAGTTCTCGAGGGAGTCGAGTTTGTGCCATGGTGGCAGCGGTGACGCGACCGTGTCTTCACTCCGGGAGTGATTGCGGGGTCGTGGGCGAGAACTCTACATTGGTGGCGGGAGGGACCAGAACTCCGGCGGGAGTGGTCCAACGAGGATTAGGGGAAGGCGCCCTCCTTTCAAGACCTCGAGAAAAAATCATGAGCATTCCTTGACCCTCTCTTTACTATTCTACAACTATGTGCTCTAGTGAGTTGGTTGAATTGTGGCTTGCATAGGCTAGTGTGTTTAGCTTCCGCATTCGCTCTCATCATGGACACTAGCATATGTAGGGTTTTGGCCTCCTAGAATTGTTAGGTTGTAACGATTGTTAGGTTCTAGTAGTGTGAAATTGATGTATTCGAATTTGTGGTTGGCTTACCGATTCACCCCCCCCCCTCTCGGTATGCCTTCGGTCCTTACAGTACTGTTATGTTTATATCCAAAAAATGCACAACCTACTGTTTTGGGTCCAAGCTTTCTCTTCTTCGGCTTAGATAAATTAACCGTCGCCAGACAGCCTCGAGTCCTCAAGGAATTGACATTGGATTTTCTCTCATTCCATCCTTCATAGGGAGTGACTTCTCTGTTTTTAGTCACTACCCTATTTAGGATAAAATTAGGTATCAAGATAGCTTCCCCCCACCATTCATAGGACATACAAGTGCCCTCTATCATGGCATTCACCAACTCTGTTAGAGTTCGGTTTTTCTTTTCAGCCACCCCATTCTCTTGAGGTGAATATGGTGGTGTCACTTCATAGATAATACCATGTTCAGTACAAAATTGAGAGAAATCATTTGAGGTATACTCTCCTCCACGATCATCGCGTAATCGTTCAATTTTCCTCTCAAGTTGGTTCTCAGCCTCGACCTTATAAATTTTAAAGTATTGTAAAGCCTCATCTTTAGTTTTTAGCAAGTAAATATAGCAAAAATGAGTAGCATCATCAATCAAAGTCATGAAGTATCTCTTGCCTCCTCTTGTCATAATCCATTCATCTCACACAAATCGGAATGAATAAGATCTAATGGTGACAAGTTTCTCTTTTCCTCTAAACTCTTAAATGGTTTCAAGGTTCTTTTGCTTGCACGCAAGATTGACACTTTGATACCTTGGAAATATTAAACTTAGGAATAAGTTCTAATCTAGACATTCTAGCAATGGTGTCAAACCCAATATGACAAAAACATCAGTGCCACACATCAGCCTCACAAATATTATTATTAATCATGAATGCAACATTTAGATTATAGGAATAATCAAAAGTATTCAAGCAGAATAAGCCTCCACTTACATAGCCTTTGCCAACAAAGTTTCCAAAGTTGGACATTACAAATTAATTTGACTCAATAAGGAAACACTAATCAGATTGCTATTTATTAATGAAGCATGCTGCACGTTCTTCAAAAGGACAGTCTTCCCTGAAGTGAGTTTCAGTTTGACTGTACCAACACCAAGAACAGAAGAAGGTGATCTATTTCCCATCAAGATGGAGGAGGACCGTGTCCCCTAGTAAGAAAAGAACATAGACAAATTAGAACACAGATGAACATTGGCACCTATATCAACCCATCAATCCGAACATTGAATGGCTGAAAAAACAAATGATAAATTACCATACCCGAATGGATCGGTCACATCACCGTTGTTTTTGCCAATTGATGAGTACATCACACTCACGGATACGCACAACACTCCTCCAACTAAGATGAAAGTTTATGTGCATCACCTGAATTTAGATCTTACAAGATTCTTAATAGCAAAACGGAGGATACCTTAGAGAGTGTGATCCGATGATTGCGAGGGTCCAAAGTTCTGTGCCTATTCAGAAGGATATATATGGAGCTAGGTAGGCAATTTATAGTAGCAAGGATTAGCAAAATTTCAATTCATAAATTGCAAAACTGAATAATAGTCCCAAGCTAATCTATGTCACCGGCCTAAACTTATCTCGGACCTAGTTCAAGCAAGCAAGCAAATGGCTCAACAAAGGACACAAAAGGCTGCAAACAATTCTGAATTTTTTTCTCTTCTCCTTTTGTTTTTTTCTTTTGTTATAGATGCGGCTTTTTATTCTTATTTTTTTAGCACCTCTTTGCCTTTTACTTCTTTCATGATTTTTTTGACACAGAACTGTAGCAAGAGTTGCTAACTTTATAGCACAAAGGAAAAAAACCTGAACTTTCTTTTTCGCACTCTTTACGTAAGGAATAGATGTACATGTAGAACTGAACCGACAATTCTCATATGCAACAACGTGCAGCAATCTCTTGACTCAAGGAACAACATGCAACAGAAAACACTCTAAGTTTCCTTTGCACACAAAAAGTAGAAGGCTAGATGTTAAATAAATATTTAGTACACACAATTCCAGCAGTACTATTGTCTCAATGTGTGCAACAATCTGATTTTTTTTTTGATTGTCTATGAACAAGGACTCACACGTCTCAAACAAGACCAAAGAACAAGCACTAGACCAACAACATAATGACCTTGTAGGGACTAAAATTCAGAGAAGCAAACTAAACTGAAAATTGCAAGGCACAAGGCGGGTGTAGGACAGTGGAAACACGACGAACAAATATTTTTGTAGGGCAATTTTCTGGACTCTAGGATTGAACAAAATAACAAGGATAAGGGCGAACCTAACGGTGTACCTGAAGCTCTGATTACCACTTGATGTGAATAAGGGTTCTCGATCTTCCGAAAGGTTCTTGGTAAGTTGATTTGGTCGGAGGCGAGACACAAATTGATCCGGCTTCAGAACAGCATGTTCTAAACCCCGCAATCGTAGCACGACGTCTCCTCTGGTTATCAACCGTCCAAGGACGATTGACCTCGCCGAGAAGGCTAATCCCTGCTTGCGAATCAAGAACACAAGCAAGAACAACGAAGAATGCAACACAATTGCAGATGTATGATTAAACTCACAAAGTTGAGGTCTCATAAACCGATGAACGGCGATACTGTTTATGAACAGAATTGATCTAAGCAAAACCTCAAACCCTAATGAAGAAGCAGCGGCTGTATATGAGGACCCTAGGGTCGTGCAAGACCTCCTGGACGCAGCCCTAAGTGGGCTCAACTTGATACATGGCCCAAAGACCGATTACGGTGTCGCAGCACCAGGACAGATTCTGGAAGTCCATTTGTTTTGGCGATTGCCGATGGCTCGGGACGAATGTTGACATGGGACCAGTTGGGTTGGAAAGGTCTTTTTGTTATCTTTCCAGGAATATATAGAAAGTACAAATCCAAGTCCGTATGCGTTCTGGGCATCCGTTTTAGTGCAGACTTATCCTGGGCTCCGAAACAGATTCGAAGTCGGTTTTGATTGGGCCTCCACCTTGGCTTGGACGTCCTTGCTGGCCCATCACGTCTCCAATCACCTCCCCAGCTATCTCATCATCATCTCCATGGTTTCTAATAACAATTAATTTATTAGGTAGCAATCTATTCTCAACACCACATAATAAAAGCATTAGAAACGATCTCACCTGTAAATTCAGGTGATGCACATGAACTTTCATATTAGTTGGAGGAGTGTTTTGTGTATCCATGAGTGTGATGTACTCATCACCAATGGTCACATTGACAGCCTTCTTCTATTGTCCATCAAAATTGTCTTTGCGGTGGCGGCAATCTTTCGCAAGATGCCTTGCTTTGCCACACATATAGCATGTTCTGTTGTCCTTTTTTGCATTGTTCTTCTTGAAGTTTATGGTTTTCTTACTGGACTGCACTGGCCTGCATCTTACCCTGGTTCTTGTTGTAGTAAATTTTCTTTTCAACTACAACATTTGCACTAGAACCATTCTCTACAGCGGCAGAAGTGCTTGGAGCATCTTTAGCACTTGCCTTTTTTTCCACATCAAGAGCTATAATCAGATTCTCGATTGAGCTATCTTCCCTCTTGTATTTCAAGCTCGTGGCAAAATCTCTCCATGAGGCAAGGAGTTTGGCAATAATGCTCGCTGCCACAACTCGATCATGCAAAGGACATCCCAAACTGCAACCCTCCGGCCAGAAGCTATAACTCATGAGCTTGAGACACTATCGACTTTGCAGCATCAATGTTGTCGTCAAAGAGTTGTTCACACGTGTACAGTAGGCGACCGGCTTCACAGATGGCATATTTCCGCTCAAGTGCATCCTACAACTCAGTAGGATTGGTGTAATTCATATAAACATCATACAAATTATCAGATAAAAGGTTCAAGATGCAGCCAAGCGCCAAATCACGCGTTGTGGGGAAAACATTGGTCTGCTCAACCATGAATGGCATCACTGGGTGGATCACCCACCACAGTCCCATTGACATAAGCCAGAATCTAACTTGAGTCCACCAACAACGGAAGATTTCACCACCGCCAAACCTCTTAGGTTTCATTGCATCCGAAGCACCAACCATTACTAGAATAATAGAATAACGCAACAATAAGGTTTCTGGATTGTTGGAAAAATGCATGTTATTCTAATTCCAGATTTTAGTTTTAGACAAATTTCTTGATCATTCAAACTCATGATGCAAACTAAATCTAGCAGCAAGTAGAACAATACAATTAAAAGCACAAGAGACATTGACTCACATAGGGTTTGTTGGTGCTTAATTTAGCACAAATAGTATAAGAAGTAGACCGTCGTTGTAGACATCATTGTTCATCGGTGAGGCAGCGCAGATCATCGTGGATCAGTCTCGAGTGGTCATGCAAATACGCTACCCAGAAACCTTCTTATCGCCCCTCGTGCAGGCTTCATGACAACAAAGGTTTGGAGATTTCGCTCACCTTTTTCTTCGGTGCACGCTAAGGAATAGGGCTGGTGAGATGGAAGTAGCTCAACACCACAGCATAGCTCTCCAAAGAAGAAGAAGTTGAAGAGAATTTTTAGGGTATGGAAACCTGGACATCTTCAAGGGCCTAATATAGTCACGACAGCCCTCTAGGAGTCGTTTCCTCTTGTTGACGTGAAAATCACCACGCGTGACTAGAGAGATTTGTTTAACTCTAGTGCAGGCTCAATACAGAAACCGAGGTGTACCAGTCAATTTTACTTGCAAATCAACAAAGAAACAAACGGTCAAATTCCACGGGTCACCGGCCCAGGAACAGGCCGATGAAGAAAGCCGAGAGTCACTGTTCGTGAAAACTAGCCGATAAATGCAAACAACAAATAATATTGGAAATAAACTAATCGACTGATTTGTATCGACTTATCGGCAAATACACAAACAGATATTGAATACTGCATAAATACTGTCAATAAGAATTAAGTCGATAGAGCAAAGTCGATTGGTTTACAATAAACGTGCTAGGCTTCCTCTATTGATGCCAAAAAGTTGATAGGTCAGAGTCGATAGAAGTACAGTAATTATGCAATTTCCCTATTGATAGTGCTAAGTCGATAGATCTATTTGCTGGTATTGCAAAAATGCCTCAAAATCACAGAACTGATCTCGTCAAATAAATGGGGCAATCGACTTCTATAAATGCAATAATAAACAAATAAGATACTGAGAAGTCGATCAAACCGTGATAACCTGTCGACTAAACATCCCGATAGAACCCTATCGAGTCTACCCATGATCAATTCGTACCTAGTCCTATCGACTTAGCAAGAGGTCAGAATTGATGCTGTCTCGCTGGCTCGAGCAGATTGAACTTAATTGAGACAGTGCTCAAACAAAGCAAATAGAATTGAATACGCTCCAATTATAGGTAAAATTGATAGAGTGACTCGAATAATAGATCTGTATTAAACTTATAAAACCTCCTAAAAATCACAATAGGTCGGGCCTAACCGAGACAATATTGCAACTTAAAGTCGATAGTATAAACGTAATTAAGATCGAATTACCGGATAACTAGCAATTCTAAAGATAACAACTAGAATATCAAATTAATGATAAAGTACTAGTTGAAGTCAATAGAATTACCGAGGTTGACTAATCCAAGTTTGTCACCGAGATCGGAGTCGATGCAGCCCACGCGAGACGAGGATGTCGTCAAGAAAAGGTTTGGCGATGGGCTGAATTGTATTCAACAAAGGTGTTGTTTTTTTTGTACAAACCCTATTACATATATATAGCCCCATGCAAGGGGTTCTGACCCGTTTCGGTCAGGACTCTTTGGTTTTGAAACAAACAAACTGACTGTATTTATTCCTAAACAAAATCTAAACTAAACAAAAAGAGATAAAATAACCCTATCGGGCCCACTTTATTCCCTTTGGCCGTTGAGCTTCGCTCACCTTGGCCGATTTGAACTCTTTTTCTTTGACCAATGGGACCGGTCCAAATTCTGGTGCACCTCCTCTTCTGGACGACTTTTAACTCCAAGTGCCGACGAACACCCACGAGTCCAACCTCGGTGATGGCGACCCCGTAGAACGTTCCTGAGGTAATCCTTTTCCACTTTCTTCTAATCTCTTAGGGTTCATCAATTCTTAGATTCATACTGCTCTATTCTTATTTACTGTAGATAGATTCATACTTACTGTAGCTACTTCATGAACTAGCAATAATCTCTAGTATTGTCTTCATATTTTAGCAAATGATGCCTTGTCCTTGTATTGATATTAGCTTCACATTTTCCCCTAAGAAGTTAAAAACCAGATCTGTGTCCCATCCATTGTTGAAGAAAAACATTTCTATCTAGGTCCTTGCAATGATCCTAACCCCATGGAATTCATTAACTTCGAGACCAAGAGAATTCCATTCAAATTGTCATGGCTAGTCCCGACCCCTGGAGCACAGTATTTAGGTCATGGCCATCGACAATCCCAGGTTGGAGAAATTAGTATCACAGAATCACCAATTCTTGCTCTGCCACCCTCTTGGATTCCTAGATAGATGAAGCTCTGCCATTATCCTTGGTTGATATGGCAAAAAATGAACCCATGCTAGCAGCGGCTTCATATTTCTGGTCTGATTCTTTGAATGCTTTCTTGTTTAAACAAGGACCCATGGCCCCGTCCCTCATGGACATAATGATGCTGACCGGCTTGAACATCAACCAGCATTATGACCCATTCCTCATCCAGAACCCCAACCAGAAGTGCAAACTCTACACCAAGGGACCGAATACCTGGCCATATCGCAGCATACCACAAGACTGGCACAGTCACCCATAGAGAGCTTACTGCCTTTCTGAATCTCTGGCTAGAACACTTTGTTTTCTGTGGGTCCTCTTCTATGCTGACAACCAATTTTCAAGGCACAACAGAAATCCTGGCCAATGGCAACAAATTCCATTTGAGCTAATTTCTTCTGGGTTCTGTATACCAGCTCCTTCACCGCACTGCTGTCAGCCTCCAACTCCATCAAACCATCATGGCAGGAGGGCCATGGTGGTTCATACAATTATGGCTCAACATATACTGTTCACAGGCCATGAATCTCCGCCCTTTTACCGAAAATTCATTTCCTTCCTCAAATGCATCAGAAGACGAAGAAATACCTCTACGGAGCTGCACATCTCTTGGTGAAGCTTCTATGGTAGTTTCCAGATCCAGAATGACATGGGAAAACTTCAATGCCTTCTTCATTCTCTCCTACAATGGGATCGAAACACAAAAAAAGTGTGGTTCCCTTACGAGGATTTGGAGTTTGAGAACCCTTCAAGATTCCGCCCCGATAACCCTCTGCAAGACAAGGAATCGACACTTATCCTAGAAGCTTGTATCAGACCCGGCATCCTTCCAGTCGACTTCCATGGTGGCCAACACAGAACTCGTTCATATGAGTTTTACAACCCAGTAGTGATATCCTGTCAGCTTGGATTCCGATGGATGCCTGCCGACTCTTTCTTCATCAATCGAGTTTTATCCAGACAGGACCTCAAGAGCCATCTAGAGTACAAAATAATCCTTGATATGGCAACAAGAATCCCGATGGGTAACCTGGTCAACTTGAAATTATTCCCTTCTTGCTCGGCATTGTTCAAAACCTGGTGGAGGGAATGGAGAGAGCATCTCTTCTGCAACCAGTTGACCAGCCTTCTTATTAGTGTTGAAGTTACAGTAAGTCCTTTTCGCCTTTTGCAACTCCTATCGACTTTACTCATCGACTTTCAGCAAATAACTTTCTCATCATGCAGGACCCGGCAATAACTCCCCTAACGGTGAGCCGCAGTGGGAAGCCGATCAAATATCAGCTGCCAGCAAACAACCGCATCATAGGTTCTGACGCACAAACTCTAGCCCAACTTCTCAGCGGTAGAGGCCTGATAAAAACAACTCGCAAGACCATGGGGAAGCAGCTGAAAAAAAGAAAAAAGGGTCCCACAGTCCAGTCAACACAAGAAGACGAGCAACAAAAACGGGCTCGGATCGCAGCTCCGTCATCGACTCTAACTACCCCTGTGCCACCAGTCTTGGTAACAACCCATTATCTTTCAATTCATCTGAGAATAATTTGCATTACTTAACCCTTTTTCTGAATGTCAGCCCGTCCCATCGACTCCAGCCGTTATGCCAGAAGTGGCCCAAGAAGTCATCACCGAGCTTGCTCACGCTGCACAGGTAACACATCCGTTCTCACATTATCCTCACCCATTTTTTATTTTTGACATTCATAATCTTCATATAGGGACTACCATCGACTCTTGCTACTCCATAGACAATGGTTCCATTGGCTCTGGATACTGGACCACTGATAGAAGAACCAGTGAACCCACCCGAGTCGATCGAATAGCCTTCATCTTCAGTAGCTACGGTAAACAATACTTGCCTCATCTTTCTTTGACAATATATTACTCACTTCTATTTTCTTTTCCAGGAAATTGTGAATGACTCAGGAGATAAATCCAGCAGTGCCACTATATCAGATCAACCATCGACACGCATGGCTCATACCGACTCACCTCAAATCGACACTGGCACTTCAAGAGAAGTCGATGAGCCGATCATGCCCTTTCTCCCACCAAATTTAGCACTAGTTCCTTGGGTCGATCCTCCGGTACTATTTTTTTCTACTTTACTATGTTTTATTTAAATCTTAACTCTTTCTAACCTCAAATGTTTTTAGGAATTTTGATCGTCGACCATCCGTTCATGTATTGCCGAATCATCTGATGCGCCAATATTCTCACCAACCCCACAACCTGATGTATTGATGCGCTCATCGACTCCTGACCATGATGTGTAGATGCCTTCCTCGACTCTTGAAACAACAGTATGAACCAGTCTTTTCTGTCTCATCATTTCAACCATTTACTACTCCTCAATCGACTCTTCTCCTTTCAGGCTCAAATCACTAGGCGCACTTCATCATTGTATTTGCCCTAAAAAGTCAGAGATGTCCTTCAAGATATCCGCCGATGTCTGAACATGATTCCCATCAGATGCTAGCCAGATCAGAACACGATATCTTGAAATCAAAGATCTTCTGCCCGCAGGTCTTGTCTCAGTGTTGCAGCCAGTGGCATATATTGAATTTCATCAACTTCAAGTTCTTGATGCCTAGGACCGCATTGAACATCAATCAATGCAAAGAATCCAGGCAAAAGTAGCTGACAAGAGAGTCAAAGAAGAAAAGAACAAGTACACGGTTCTAATCTCTAAATCAGCCGATCTTGAGGGAAAACTTGTCGATTTGTGGCGAGAATAAGATGAACCCCAAGCAGCTCTTGAGGCAAAGAACAAGGAGATAGCCGATGTAGAAGTTGCACTTGCTAGAATACCAGAAGAAATCATAGAGCAAGAGGGCATCTACACATCGGCTTATGAGCAAGCCTCTAACTTGTGGAGCATCACAGCAAGCATAGCCGACATCATTGATGAAGATGCTTATGTAGTCGCCCAAATCGAGGCGCTCCAAATGAAGGCAATTGACATCATCGACTTCAACTGTCCGGAGGAGTAGTCATAGGTTGTTTGTGCATGTACTGAACAATATGTTATCTTGTAATATTTTTTGAACTAAGGGAGATATCCTTCATATCGACCACCTGAAGACGATGTGTGAACATCGGCTGTAAATCATCTTCTCTTTCTCTTAAATTTTTCTACTAAGGACGATATTCTCCATATCGGCCATGATCAAGCACTCGAGATCATGAGCTAACCCAAACGCTTGGATGATGCTTCTTCATATATTTCCCATTGATTGCTCTTCCAAACTCTTGTCCATCTAATTCTTGTAAGAAATATGCATTGTCAGGTGCGCATCGACTCACTTTAAATGGCCCCTCCCAAGTCGGAGACCACTTTCCAAATCGACTATCTTTGGAGCCGATGGGCATAATCAACTTCCAGACAAGATCTCCTTCTAAAAAACTATTAGGCACCACCTTTTTATTGTAAAATCTAGATACACGAGCTTTATTTTCTTGAATTCTTTCTAAGGCCCTCATCCGATGTTTCACGACATCTTCTAATTCATCAAACATAACCTACTTGTAATCATCCGCTGATAACTGATCTTGCAATTCTATTCTTCTAGACCCCAGATTCATTTCCCAAGGCAACACCGCTTCGTGCCCATAAACCAGCTGATAAGGTGGTACCTTTATTGACCCATGACAAGCCATCCTATATGCCCACAATGACTCGGCCAATATTGTATGCCACTTCCTTGGCTGTTTTTCAATCTTCCTATTGATCAACTTGATTAAACTCTTGTTAGATGCCTCTGCCTGACCATTGGCTTGAGCATAATAAGGTGAGGACTTCAACAGCTTGATCCCTATACTATCAGCAAAGTTTTGAAACTCTTCCAAAGTAAAAACAGAACTTTAGTCAGTAGTAATATTCTGCGGCACAACCAAACCTGTATATAATATGTTCCTTCACAAAGTTGATCACATCACTAGTCATAACATTCTTCATAGGCACTGCTTCAACCCACTTAGTGAAATAATCTATAGCTGCCAGAATATACTTATGACCCTTGCTCGATGCTAGATAAATTTGGCCAATCATATCCATACCCCATCCTCAAAACGGCCAGGCTTAATAATTGGATTCATAGCCAATGCCGGTTATCTCTGTATTGCTCCAAACTTCTGACAATCTTGACATCCCTTGTAATACTTGAAACAATCTTCCAGCATAATAGGCCAATAGTACCCAGTTCTCTTTAACAACCATCTCATCGTATGAGCTGATTGATGCGTACCACAGATGCCTTCATGGACTTCGCACATAACAACCTTCGCTTCTTCTTGATTTAAACATCTTAACAGTACACCATCAATCATCCCATAATAAAGCTTCTCTTCTAATAAAACATACCTCAACGACATGTATCAAATTTTCTGAGGAGTACGCTGAGTTGGATCCTTGAGATATTAAACAATCTTGGATCTCCAGTCTTCTTCATCGACATCGGCTATATCGACAATAACTCCACTGGTGTTCAATTGATAACCCGATGCCTTTTGTGCTAAATCATTTGCTTCCATATTCTGTTCCCTTGGGACATGCTTGAACCTAACTGCCTTGAAGTGTTGCAACACATCCTGACACCCGGCATAGAATAACATAAATATATCATCTTTGCATTCAAATTCTCCCGCTAACTGCTCGAGTATCAATAATGAATCTCCAATGACATCAACACAATCGACTCCAGCTTCCTTCAAAATCTGCAATCCCTTAAGAATATCTCTATATTCAACTTGATTATTAGTTGATGCCTCTACAACAAATTTAAATTCAAATCTCTACCCCCCAAGGCGATATAATCACGAACCCGATGCCACACCCATTCTTGCACACAGAACCATAAAAAAATAATAACCATGGCACTGGCTCCACCATCGAGTCCCTCGAACCACAATGCTTGATAACTAGATCAGCAAGAACTTGACCCTTAACAGCTTTAGCAGATTCATAAGTTAAGTCATATTCAACCAATGCCAGCATCCACTTTCCAATCCCGCCTTTCAAAATTGGAGTCGATAACATATACTTGATGGCATCAGCTTTGCATACCACCACACACTCGGTCGATAGCAGATAATGTCTTAACTTCACACATGAGAATTATAGACATAAACATAATTTTTCAATCTCAGTGTACTTGGTTTCGGCATCAATCAATCTTTGGCTTAAATAAAACACCACCCTCTCTTTGCCATTTTTTCTTGAATCAAAGTCGATCCGATCGACTTCTTATCATCCGCAAGATAAATCTTAAAGGGCAACCCATCTCTAGGTGGTACCAATATTGGGGGCGAGGTCAGATACTTCTTGATGTCATCTAGGGCCTTTTGATGTTCAAGTTCCCACACAAACTTCTGATTGGCCTTCAGTTTCAATAAAGGAGTAAACGAATCAAGTTTGCCTGATAGATTTGAGATGAACCTTTGTATGAAATTAACTTTGCCAATCATGGATTGCAACTCGGTCTTGTTAACAGGAGGCTCGATATCATTTATAGCTTTGATACTCTTTGGACCTATCACGATTCCTGTTTCATGCACAATAAATCCCAGGAATTGACCAGCCGATACACCGAAAGCACACTTATTTGGATTCATCTTCAAACCATACTTTCTTGTTCTCTCGAGTACCTCCCGCAAATTGGCTATATGATCTTCTATTTGTCTGGATTTAACCACCACATCATCAATATAAATTTCCACTAACCTACCAATCAGATCATGGAAATATAATTCATGGCTCTCTGATATGTGGCTCCAGCATTCTTCAGCCCAAACATCATAACGACCCATTCATATAATCCAATAGCCCCTGGACACCTGAAAGCAGTCTTCGATATGTCTTCTTCTGCCATAAAAATTTGATTAGAACCAGCATTACCATTCATGAAACTAACAATCTTATGCCCTGCTACTGCGTCAACCAGAAGATCTGCTATCGGCATTGGTTAATCATCTTTTTGCATAGTCCTGTTCAATGAACAAAAATCAATGCAAACTCTCAACTTCCCACATTTCTTGAACACAGGCACAACATTTGAAACCTAATTTTGATATCGGCAATGTCTAATGAATTTTGCATCATATAACTGGGCGACCTCTGCCTTGACATCTTCATAAATCTTAGGATTCATCCTTCGTGGCGGTCGTTTGTACGGTCGATATCTAGTTTTCATGGGCAGCCGATGTTCAACAATAGATCGATTGAGACCAGGCATTTCAGAATAATCCCAAGCAAAATAATTTTGATAGTCTTTCAACAACTTTATTAGTTCAACTTTAAAATCCTCATCCAATTTCTTAATGATAAATGTCGACCTAGGCTTATCGCCATCTCCTATATCAACTTCTTGTAACTCATCGGCCGACATAAATCCTTTCCCTAACTTGCCCTCTTCTACGAATTCTATTGGGACGCCTGTCAGAGAAACAACTTTGAATTTGACTGGTCCACCACCTCAAGATCCTGTGTAGTAATCTTGATGTAATCTCCATCCCAAATCCTTCCTGACAAACACTCCATATCATCCGCGTGCCATGGTGCCAAATCGGCCAATGCAACATTAATGGTTTCATCGGCCGGGACCACCTCAACTTGATCACCGATCCACTGGACAAGAGATTGGTGCATAGTCGACGATATGCAACAATTAGCATGAATCCAATCATGGCCTAGTAACAAATTGTAAGTCCCCTTCCCTTCAATAATAAAGAAAGTAACCGATGAAGTTTTACTGCCAATCGTAAGCTCCACGTTAAAAAGCCCTTTAGCAGCTGTAGTACGACCACCGTAATCTCTCAAATTCATGTTAGTATCGATCAAGTCTTCTTTAGTCTTACCCAACTTCCTAACAGTAGTAATCGGCATAATATTGACTGCAACACCCCCATCGACCACATATTCCCTATCGGCATCCCGTTGACAAAGCCCTTTAGGTATAAAGCTTTTAAGTGCCGATATTTAGATTCATCTAGTTTATCAAACACTGTTTGGTGTATATCAAATACCAACTGTGGTGTACTTTCTTCATCAGCTAACAGCTCTTCCTTTGAGGCCATGAACTCTTGAGGCAAGATCATTACCATACTCACCGTAGCACTAGGAACTTGTACCTGCGACTGTACTTTTGGCTTCCATACTTTCTTGGGCGGTTGGTCATCACCTTCGTCATAATAGTATCGATCGGCCCTCATCTGTCTATAGCGCATCCTCTGAACCCTTCATTTCTGACTCCTAGAGAAAATACCAGAGGGACACCATTGATCATTCTGTTCCTGTTCCTCCTGCAACTCTTTATCGACTTCTACATCAAAATCCGCCTCCATCTCTATCTTCTTGGTCCCGAGTCAATCAAATGCTGATACTCTATTTTGCCCATCAACTGAGCCCACCATCGACTTATTGGATTCAATTTGTTGATGTCTATGTCGATGATCCCTTGGAGCTTCTCGATACATTTGATCCGCGCGTTTGCTTCAACCAGGACAATTTTCGATTGAAGGAAATTTCATATTATGATCCCAACAATATTGAAAGAATGGACACTCCCAGTGCGGATCAGATTGTGACTCGTTCACTTCCCTATCTCGCTTTCTCTAGTATCGTTTAATGAATGCCTCTACATTGTTGATACCAGCCATGTTAACATTTGGTCGGAAAGGATGCCCATCGATCTTCATAGCACCATCAGTGAACTATATCTTGCCATGTTCGATCGCCATCTGGATCTGTCTCATGAAAACCTTGCAATCGTTGGTATTATGAGACGATGAATTATGCCACTTACAATATCTCTACTTCTTCAATTCTTCAGCAGGTGGAATCACATGATTAGGCGACAACTGAATGTGCTTCTCCTATAATAGCATGTCAAATATTTTATCAGCCTTGGTAATGTCAAAGTCATATTTTTCTTCTGGTTTGTTCTGTTTTACCCAAGGACACGACAAAGTATTCTTATTCCTAGTCCACTCAGCCATATCGACATCTTCCATTTCTTCCCTAGATTCAGAATTATAATAATTATAATTGACTTGAATAGGCCTAGACCGTGCCCCTCGAGTCAGGTTCTCCTGGATAGACACCTTCTGCACTAGCTGGGACAAGCTCTCAAATTTGGCCAAGGGAAACTTTTCCTTAAGAGGTGCAACTAAACCATTAAAAGCAATCTCCGCCATCTGATTATCTGTTAATTGTAGACTAAAACACTTGTTGTGCACTTCTTTGAACCTCTGCACGTAATCATGCACAGACTCACCAGCTTATGAAACTTCTGTTCGAGATCGGCCCACATGATAATAGAATTTGAGGGCAATGATGCAAACCAAGAAAACGCCAATCCGGACAAGGACAGAGGAAACAACCTGATTTTCAATGCTTCAGTAGCACCAGCTTCTCCGTACTGCACTGAAAATCGGCTGATATGTTCAACAGTGGTAGTATTATCTTGTCCAGTAAACTTGGTGAATTCTGGTGGTCTGTATCAGCTCGACATAGGTATCAGATCATACATAACTTGGAAGATATGGGGGCCAATACATGTAACTCTGCTTCTTTGGCTTTAACCCAAATTGTTCTCTCATCACCTCAGCAATCTTCACTACCCAGTCATTGGTCGAGCCATTGACATTTGGAATAGTCGATGTAAGACCAGATCCAAGCATTTTCGGAGCCGTCTGTGAACCAAAGTTAACGACTGTGAGCCGGCCTCCTAAGTCTCATAACAGCGCAGATGATGAAGGCATCCCAAACATGCTTGGCTCTACATTTGGTGTTGTATCGTTTGTCACATTCGGCTTTGCCGTCTTCTGCCTGTAGTGCTGCGGCTGCGTCTGTGGTGATGTTCTCTGTAGAATAGTCCTAGGACCAGACCCAGGTGATCTCCATATGGTGCCACCATTGGTATTCTTTGGAGGTGGAGTGGCACTTTCTGGCATTGGCCCAGAGCTTGCTGTAGGAATCGTAGTACTGGTACTGGGCAGCTGTTGCTCGGGTCCCTCAATCGTAGGCCGAGGAGTATTCCCATGAACACGAAAATACAATGGCCCATGTGCTGGATCATCATATATGCAACCCTCCACCATTTAAATGATCAAAGCCCTTAAAGTATTAACCAATATAGATGATTGGTTAATTAATGCATGGTGTATGGCTATATGGATCATGTTGTTCAATGTAGCCTCATCGCTAACCTCTGTTGGCTTATTGGCAAGTGATTTCTCAGTTCCATCTTAATCAATCAAGGCAGCAACAAGCAACTTTCCCTTTTGTATGATCTTGCCATGCCTAGTCTTGCTGAAGGTGCTCAACATAAGGCTTTCAAACTCAGCAACTTAATGATCAATTTGTGCCTTCGTTTCATTGCTCAGATCATCTTTATCAACAGGCAACATGTTTTGCATCTTTAGATCCCCGCTGACATCATGCTTTGGAGGATGAGTTCCATCTTTTGGCATTCCAAGTTCAGTCATGTTGTAAAGCTCAGAGTTCTAAGTCCCACCGGGCGTGCCAAAAAGCGTGTTGACGCGAAAATCACCATGCGTGACCTAAGAGATTTGCTTAACTCTAGTGCAGGCTCAATACAGAAACTGAGGCGTGCTAGTTGATTTTCCCTACAAATTGACAAAGAAACAAATGGTCAAATTTCACGGGTCACCGGCCCAGGAACAGGCCGATGAAGAAAGCCGATAGTCACTGTTCGTGAAAACCAGCCGATGAATGCAAATAGTAAATAATATTGGAAATAAACTAATCGGTTGATTTGTATTGGCTTATCGACAAATCAACAAACATATATTGAATACTGCATAAATACTGCCAATAAGAATTAAGTCAATAGAGCAAAGTCGATAGGTTTACAATAAATGTGCTAGGCTTGCTCTATTGATGCCAAAAAGTCGATAGGTCAGAGTCGATAGAAGTACAGTAATCATGCAAAGACTCTCCCTATTGATAGTGCTAAGTCGATAGATCTAGTAGCTGGTATTGCAAATGTGCCTCAAAATTACAGAACCGATCTCGTCAAATAAAGGGGGCAATCAACCTTTATAAATGCAATAATAAACAAATAAGATACTGAGAAGTCGATCGAACCGTGATAACCTGTCAAATAAACGTCCCGATAGAACCCTATTGACTCTACCCACGATCAATTCGTACCTAGTCCTATCGACTCAGCAGAGGTCAGAATCGATACAGTCTCGCTGGCTCAAGCAGATCCAACTTAATCGAGACAGCGGCCAAACAAAGCAAATAGAACTGAATACGCTCCAATTATAGGTAAAGTTGATAGAGTGACTCGAATAATAGATCTGTATTAAACTTATAAAATCACCTAAAAATCAGAATAGATCGGACCTAACCGAGACAGTATTGCAACTTGAAGTCGATAGTATAAATGTAATTAAGATCTAATTACCGGATAACTAGCAATTCTAAAGATAACAACTAGAATATCAAATCAATGATAAAGTACTAGTTGAAGTCAATAAAGTTATCGAGGTTGACTAATCCAAGTCTCTCACCGAGATCGGAGCCGATGCAGACCACGCGAGATGAGGATGTTGTCGAGAAAAGGTTTGGCGATGCGCCGAATTGTATTGAACAAAAGTGTTGTTTTTTTCTTACAGACCCTATTACATATTTATAGCCCCATGCAAGGGGTTCTGACTCGATTTGGTCAGGACTCTTTGGTTTCCAAACAAACAAACCGACTCTATTTATTCCTAAACAAAATCTATACTTAACAAAAAGAGATAAAATAATCCTATCGGGTCCACTTTATTCCCTTCGCCTGTTGAGCTTTGCTCACCTTGGCCGATTTCAACTCTTCCTCTCTGACCAATGGGACCGGTCCAAATTCTAGTGCCAACACATCTCCAATTACGCCCACTAATTAGTAGCTAATAGCATGGCTGACCTATCAACTCTAATTATGGCATTAACCATGTATTAATCCTCTTAATTAGTACATAATAGTTCTTATAGAGGATACGAGTGACAAAAATTACTTAGGCTCATAGACACTTCATGCCACGGTCGTGCGTCGCAAGTCACAAGTCAGGCGGGACAATACGCAAAAACTCACGTATGCGTACACTCGTGCATGCATGTGTATGGATACTGCTATTTAAATTGGTGTGGACCATCATAGACTAGCAAAGTGGGACTAAAACCAACAACCACTTATTGCTTTAGAATTTCTCCTGAATAGGCCACATAAAGATGGGCAAAATTCCAACAACCACAACAAGAGTGGCTTCCGATTCAAGGCCCAGAGGTGGTGGAAGATTCCCGATGGTGTAGCCGACGTTGGAGGGTGACATGGCACTACTACAAAAATGATTTTTAATAAACAAATGCAAAAGTACATTAATAACATACATTACAAAGCCCGTTACTAAAAATAGCCCCACCAGCCAAATTCACAAAATGTCCGCTACTAAAACTTGAGTACATATTAGACAACAGGCCCATTTAATAGCCTATATATAACCCTCCTCACCAGTAAAAACCTAACTCCACTCCCCCGCCCCCGCCACCTCTCTCTCTCTCTCTCTCTCTCTCTCTTTGAATCATATCCTCTTACACGTCTCTCCAACCAAATCCGGCCCCCTCTCTAGTGAAGCCCGGACGGCCTCTCCCCTAAGGACGGTGGCTTTGAGAGTGGGGCCTGGCCTTGCGATGACCATCAGCGACCTCTCCCATGGTGGATCCACCAGCCCATCCTCTCCTGCAGCAACCCTCCTCTCCTCCCGCTGAACCGACCTTTCCTACGGTAACCCTCCTCTCTTCCCTCTTCTCCGAAAGCAACGGGATCTGGCGGCACGGGTCTTCCTCCCTCTCCTACCTCTCCGGATGGGGCAAGTCCACTGCGACGCCCTCCTGTCCTCTCGACAGCGGTGCCCCCCCTCCAAGGCTTGCTCTCCTCCTTCTCTGGCGGGCGCGGGGTGGTGCGGGGCCACAGGCGACTTCCTCCTCTCCTCTCGGTAGCGCCCCCTCCATGGCTCCCTCCACTCCCTCACCAATGTTCGCAGGATGACACAGGACTACCGGTGGCACCCCCCCCCCTCCACGGCTCCCTCTCCAGTGAGGCGCCATTGATGGCGGGTAGATCCGGTAGAGCCCTAAACTCTTTGTTTTTATTTTTGTACCAGTGCATTCAGCAACGGGCTAAGAGCGCCTGCCACTCTCAATGTGTTACTGAATATCAGATATAGTGGCGGGCGCTCTTACACTGAAAACGATTTTTGTAATAGTGTAGGAGTCGAAAGCATTACGTCAAACATAGCAGGATCGCAGACCAGCAGCGTGACGAGCATAGCCTTAAGCCTGATTCTCGTTCCCCATGATAGGAGCACACAGCCTCCGCCAGCAACTGGTCATAAGCAGTTGAAAACATGATAAACACCTGCAGCCGAACTGATGACAAGCTAGCGTTGCTCTACAAAATCTTCTCCATTTAATAATGACATCGAATGAATAATTCTAGAGGTCATAGCCATTGATGTACTTTACAGGGAAGCAATTTTTCAATCTTATAGCTTACAACATTGTTCTAAATGTGAGACTTTTTAAAAATCAATGTGTGTGTTTGACTTTAATCTTTGATACAAAATCCTGCATCAACAAATATTCCAATGACATCTCAATTTTTTTTCCGCCTAAAGTCTGTTGCTATTTCTAATGAGTAATAAGTAATGACACCTGGTTCACATAGCCAATGGGATTATATCAATGTTATAATATAGAAACAGAAAGAGTGAAATTCGCCGCAGGTCCTTAAACTATTTAGGAATGATCATCTAGGTCCATGAACTCTCAAAGTGGCCATCTGGGTCCTTCAACTATTTAGGAATGGTCATCCTGGCCCACGAACTTTATAGTGACCCCAAAGATCCATGATCTATTTATTTTGTGTCAACTACGTCCTCAACCTCGTCGCCCATCCGCTCCCCAAGCGCAACGCCACCGCGGAACAACTCTCTACGCGGGATGTCACCACTATACAATCGTCCTGCAGGTGACCACTACCGAGCAGGCGGCAATGCCAACTAACAGAAGGCGCGTTCTGCTCATCACAACCTCACTCTCCCCATCGAGGTCTATGCCTCCCGACCATGGAATCTCCTTTCCGCCCGCCAGGCAGTGACGACGACAACGTGTCACATGTGAAGGGCACCATGTATGAAAGGCAGACCGTCATCACGGGTATCGGGCAAGCCATCTTCATGGTTAACGAGTAACTTGCGTGAGAAGACGAGGTCGCGATGGGAAGAACGAGGCTAGATCGATGGGCAAGGCCTCAACTGGTAGAGCGTAGCTGCTGCTAGCTGGTGTCCTCATGGAGGTTCAGCGATGCTAGCGTGGATACGGGTTATGCGGTGATGGCGGCGTGCATGTAGAACTGATGCCTCAGTACAGGGTCATGGTGATTGATCCAAGTACCATGCCTGATTTACATTCATGTCATCTTACAAAAACAAATTACAATCATAACTAATTTACTGGACAAAGCATTGCCACCCTGAGCTCATGCTGTGCACATAATGTTTTGAAAAGATGAAAAAAAAACAGCCAGGCTATCTTCAAGAATGTTTAAGAGCGTTATATGTGAACGATAACTTCATGACTAGCTAACCACAATTCATTTTTTCCTTCTTGGATTGGCATTCATCCAGCATCTATGCTCGTCTCTGATTATACATTTATCCACTGACTTGTAGCAAATTCTTAACAACCTTTAGTAAAATACAATCACATTTTTGATACTATAACTGTTGAGTAATGGAGAGGCTATGATAGCTAGAAACAATTTCTACCGTTCAACCAGGAAACCTTGCAAGAGGGGATCATAGAGTATTACCACTAGACGCGCAGGCTGAGCGGAAGCAAGATTGGAGAAGCGATGTCCAACGTAGTCGCACGTCAATGTAGAGGATATAGTTGTTCATACAACAATCATCTCCTCCTGATCCAGCCAAAGCACCACAGCTGCAGTGCCTCCTTACGGTATCCACACGTATGGGGCTGAAAGGTCGTGCGTGGTGTCCTAGCACCAGTGGCCCGGCTTAGGGTGACGTGGAAGAGGGAGAGGGGGAGGTGGCGGCGGCCAGGGTTTTAGACTGGAAAATTACCCTATGCCTTAAGTCCCCTCCACTTAAATAGACCCTTCTAATGGGTCTTAACTAGTTGGCCCATTAGTGGACTAATCCCTCATGGATCATTATCTGTATGACCCTCACATACGGATCAAATCCGTATTGTCTCTTGGGCATATTTCCAACAATCTCCCACTTGCACTAGAGACAGTCACATAGGGCAAGCAATGTTCCAACCCGTTATGTGTGTGACCCATTAGGTTCACATGCACACGACACCTAGCAGCACATATTGACTCCTGTGTACACATAAAGATCATACTAGATGAACCTTTGAAATACACATTCACCGATCTCTTTGCCTCACAATATCAGTCAAGCTCAAGGCAAGATACGTGCCATCCATGTGATAGCTCGACCATTCACTCGAACGTCTAGTGGATTTTATCATGACTAACTCTTAGTCATCGTGATTAACTATTGATCACATTGTCATGGATATGTACTTCCAAATCCATCTAACTCGAGTGGCCCAAAGATATCTCTCTTGTTATCAGGAGGGACAAATTCCATCTTGATCACTCACATCCCACGACATGTTTCATAGCATACCCGAAAATTACCTTATAACTACCTAGTTACGAAATAGCGTTTGGTAACCCCTAAGTGTGCTATTACACATTCTAGGAATCAATGACGATCTCAGGTCTAAGGATCCCAAAGGTACATCATACAATAGTACAACTGATGGGATAATAATAACATCTGAGCAGAGTCTATTAGTGGGTCAATCCAACACCATGTTCTCCAACATGTGTCCACGTTATTGATTTGATGTCTCCATATCTATGATCTATGAAACATGATCATCTACTAATACATATGCTAGTCCATGAATCATCATTGTCCCACATAATGATAAGGAACTTGGGATCATTTAGGATAATATCATGAAAGAACATTGAGTTTCACAAACAAGTCACGTGCATGCCAATCAATTCAATAATTATTATCCAAGGAACATAATAACACTTTATTCAATCACACATAAACATAGACATTACACAATCTCCTATACATTAACTATGCAGATATCCAATACCCATGGATCACATATGTGCCTCATTCTTGGGCTAAGAGAGAGGCTTTTATCAACGGATTAGCATTGTTTGAATACGTGTGCACCTTGCATATCTTCACGTCACCTCAATGAACAATGTCCCAGATGAGATGAAAATGTTGTTGTATGTGTTTGTTCTTTTGATGCGCTCTAGGCTCCTTGGCTTGCATAATGGCACCATTATTATCACAGTAGAGGTCCATGGCACTGGACGCACTAGGAACCACACCCAACTTAGAAACAAATTTTTTGATCTAAACAGCTTCCATTGTAGCTTCTAAAGCAGCAAGGTACTCGGCCTCCGTTGTTGAATCAACAACCGTATCTTGCTTGGAACTCTTCTAGCTCACCGCGCCTCCATTGAGGCAAAATACATATCCAGATTGCGATCTTGAATTGTCCTTGTTGGTTTGGAAACTAGCATCGGTGTAACCATTTACAACAAGCTCTTCCTGACCTCCATAGACTAGGAACATACCATAGTTCTTCTCAAGTACTTTAGGATATCGTTACTAGCCACCCAGTGAGCTTCTCTTGGGTTTGATTGGAATTTGCTTGTAGCACTTAGAGCGAAATCTACATCTGGGCATGTACATAACATGGCATACATGATGGATCCGATAGCCGAAGCATATGGGACCGGTCTCATCTTCTCTTCCTCATCAGGTGTCGAAGGACACTGAGTCTTGCTAAGAGTAATTCCATGCGATATGGGCAAGAAACCTTTCTTGGAATCTTGCATATTGAACTTTTTCAATACCTTGTCGATGTACGTGTCCTTCATTGAGAAACTTTTTTTTAATCAATACTTAACATCTTCAACAATTGGAATATCATTTCCGATCAACAATATGTCATCCACATAAAGGACTAGAAATACGAGTGCACTCCAACTAGCCCTTTTGTAAACACAAGGCTTTTCTTCATTCTTGATGAAGCCAAATCCTTTGACTTCCTCATCAAAACGAAGGTTCCAACTCTGAGATGCTTGCTTCAATCCATAAATTGACTTCTGAAGTTTGCATATCTTCTTAGCATTTTATGGATCAACAAAACCTTCAGGTTGTGTCATGTACACATCCTTACTTAGGTTTCTATTAAGGGATTCGTTTTGACGTCCATTTGCCATATCTCATAATCATAGTATCCGACAATTGCTAGGAGGATCGGAATAGACTTTAGCATAGAGACGGACGAGAAGGTCTCATCATAATCAACACCTTGAATTTGTTTAAAACCTTTCGCAACCAATCATGCTTTATAGATGTGAACATTTCAATCAGTCGATGACATGTACCCGGGGTACCTCATATAGAAGGAAAGTAGAGATAGACTCCTACTATGATATGTATAGTAGACCGACTAGGACTCCACCATGTTACCCTGTCCTCCTGGATATATAAGATGGGACAGGGGTCCTACTCAAGGGACGAGCTCAATTAGATACATCCCACAACTAGACATCATCGTCTAGGGCAACTCTCCTCGTCTAGATCAATGATCTAAACGTATGAATACAAATACACACAACATAGGACGTAGGGTTATTATCCTCTAGGAGGCCCAAACTTGTATAAATCGGTATCTTGTGTTACAACCGTCTCTCGATCTCGCGCATACCTCTTTCTACATATAAATCATTATAGGTGAACTACCCTATGTCTAGTGCCGAGAATAAGCCTCGACATTTGGCACTGTCCGTGGGGAGAGCGCGACGGTCGGCTTGTCGAGTTCGATGGCCTCAATCTACTTCAAGATTTGGTCGCGAGCTGACCGGCGTTGAAGTGCCTTGTCATCGCTCATGTCAATCATGGCTTTATGCGGCAGTCTACGGTTGCTTCTCATGCGACGGCCCAATGAAGTGCTGGCAACAAAGATCTCACCAATCGAGCGAGAACAGCTTCATAAAACAAGGCGGCATGCAAACGTGCATGGTGGCGATGCAACATGCGATGACGTGTTGTGATTGTCCGACAGCAATCGCTGCACAAGAAGTCGGCAAATTAGGGGAGTCCAAGGACATACTCATCAAAACTTATAATGACTCGTCAAGTTAGGGTTGTACTCGGTAATCGAGTACGAGTCCAACATCTCTATGCCCACTGCCAACAGGGAAGGCTATATCTTTGTTTATTCCTTTCCATATTATTTTATTCTATATATTAACTATCTTGATTAGTGAAACACTAATCATGTGATGCTTTTTCGGATGCATATGAGTTGAGTTCGGGGTTGAATGTCTTGAGTCTCTATGTCTCTTGATCTGGACATCACGGTGGCTCGGCAATTCAGCCAACAATCAAGACTCATGAGTTCAGGTCCACTACGACTTGTCTTCGACTCGACTTTGCATCTGCCACACGCCAAGGACGAAGTTTCTAGAGTTGCTGGATGCCAGTTTTGCCATCACTTTGTCATCATGGTGTTTGGTCAGCATCGCCGCTACTCGACAGTCGGTTACTCGACAACATTTCCATGACGCGACAATGTCGACTCGGCCACTCCACCGCAACTTGATGACTCGGCCACTCGGTAACATCTTTGCACTACGACGACACTTCCAGCAAATCGATGCTTTGATGAATTCGGTCACTTAGGCAATATCGCTGTGATACGACATCTACCGACGACTCGGCGACATCGCCGTGACTTAACGGTTCGACCGCTCAGCGTCCACATGACATGCCCGGGGACTACTCGGCAACAACTTTGAAGACTTGGTGTTTTGGTTTTCACCCACTCGGATAATCGACGACAACTCGATGACTGCATCACTCGACGACATCGTCGTGACTTGACATCTCGGTCAGCCACTCAACGTCTCGATGATCCGGCTACATGGCGACACAAGCCAACGATTCCGAGTTTTGATGTTCCGGCAACATGATGGCTCGACTTCGACGTTCGACCACTCGCCAACCACATCAGCACGCTCGGGGGCTCATCTTTAACTCGCTGAAATTGCAAAGCTAAGTATCTTTATACTTTCTCGATTTGCTTTCGAGGTTTTGGGCTTATGTCCTTCATTCTTTTTCCCCATGACTGTTTAATTATGTTTTCTAAGCAGAAGGTCGTAGGATTTTCTATGAGTAAAGTTGGGCTTTTTAATCAGCGCTCTTATTTCTGGCTTTATTCACCTTTTTATTGTCTCAGTTCTTTAATCCTTCGCATTAAACAATCAAGCCAGGGGGCTATTTGTGTATCTATACACGTGTTCTCCTACTTATTTGTGAATCTAGCAATACACATGTCGGTCGGTGACCTTTCAGTAGTGCCTCGGCCTTGACACCATATGACCCATGTCGGTCGGTGACTTTTAGTAGTGTTTCAGCTCTGACACCATATGACCCATGTCGTCTGTTCTAGTTTCACCTCTTTTGGCTTCAGCCTCGACCGATACGTTACATCTTATTTTGTGATTTGGTCTTATTTTGCTACATGACAGATTGCCACTACACTAAACCTAGAGCCAAAGTTGCGAGAGGTCATGTGTTGATTGGCTCTGATTGCTACGCAAGAGTAAATTATGACCGATATTGTTATGGCAGACCGAGCTCCAAGCTCTTTATTTTTTGTCCTAAGTATCCTACGGTGGATCGGTCTGGTTGCTAATGCGCGAATACGCTGCTATGCGCTAGTCAGTCTACTTAAAGGAGAAAAATGGATAGACTTGATTTTTCAATCGACTGATTTGTTTGGCTTATTAAAATAAGTTATCAAGCAAACAATGTTAATTCTAACTAATTATTATAACTTCCTTCATTGTCAGGAATATTTATGACAGATAGGCAGATACACCACTCGAAACAGAGTGATTTCCTCGCCTTCATCGGTCGGCTTACAGCTTCGACCACCTTCATTGGTCGACCATTCTAGTTCCGACTGCCTCCATTGGTCGGCTACAACAGTTTTGACTGCCTTCATCGGTCAGCTACACCAGCTCTGATTGCCACCATCGGTCCGCCACATAACGTCTGACCGCCACCATCGGTCGGCCACATATCAGACCATCGGTGTCATTCGATTATAATGACTTTGAATGATTTCTACTACATCAGCGGTCAGCGGCTACAACAACCTCAGCTGCCTTCTTTACTTGACCTTATCGTCTTGAATTGAGCATCGCTGCCTCTCAGACATGATATTCTGAGTTGAGCATGGATGCCCCTTGGTCATTGGTTTGAGTCATCTATCAGTTAGCGGTGATTGAAGTCACTCGTCTAAATCATTTATCACTCGGTAGTGATTGTATCACTCTACTGAGCTATTTATCACTCGAATTTGATGATTCGAGCGATTTTTCCTTAAAGAGAGCCAACACGACTATTCTTATTTTGGACTCTTGCATTATTTGCAATTTCCAAATAATACAAGAGTCGGGGGCTACACCTAATTAGGTGCACCTATTCGATGCACCAGTTGATTTCTTAAAGACGTATTGATCTTTGAGACCCTCACAAGCTTGCTGATATAAAGCTGAAGCATTCTACATGGTACAAACCAGTCGGGAAGCTATTGAAGACTATCATCAAGCTTGCAAGACTCTCGAGGGCTTCTGTCAATGACATGTACGCGGGGTACCCCATATAGAAGGAAAGTAGAGATAGACTCCGCCATGTAACCGTGTTGCCCCGGATATATAAGACGGGACAGGGGTCCTCCTCAAGGGACAAGCTCAATTAGATAGATCCCACAACTAGACATCATCGTCTAGGGCAACCCTCCTCGTCTAGATCTATGATCTTGACGTATGAATACAAATACACACAACATAGGACGTAGGGCTATTATCCTCCGGGAGGCCCGAACTTGTATAAATCGGCATCTTGTGTTACCATCATCTCTCGATCTCGTGCATACCTCTTTCTACATATAAATCATCATAGGTGAACTACCCTATGTCTAGTGTCGAGAATAAGCCTCGACACAATCTTTGTCTATTTGTTTCCTAAAAAACCCATTTATACTCAATGGTTTTAACACCATCAGGTGGATTAATCAAGTTCCAAACTTGATTTTCACACATGGATTCTAATTCGGATCTCATGGCTCCAAGCCATTTCTCAGAGTTTGGTCCCATTATTGCTTCTATGTATGTCTTAGGCTCATCATTGTCCAACAATAATATGTCTCTCTACCCCTACGTTAGGAGCATGAACTTTTTAGGTGCGTGATGTGCCCATTCAGATCTACATGGGGCTGGTGCCTCAACAATAGGTTCTACAACATTTTGTGCAAGCTGCTCCAATTGATGTTCAGTGGGAGAAGAAACAGTTTCCCTTGTTTCTTGAATTTCTTCAAGTTGCACTGTCCTCCCACTTATCATTCGTGAGAGAAACTCTTTCTTCAAAAAGACACCATTCCGAGCTACAAACACTTTGCTCACCTCCCGGTTGTAGAAATAGTACCCTTTGGTTTCCCTAGGATATCCTACAAAGAAACATTTATCTGACTTGGGAGAAACCTTGTCAGGCGTCATACATTTTACATATGCCTCACAACCCCAAATCTTGAGAAAAGACAGCATGGCACGCTTCCTAGTCCATATCTCATATGACGTCTTCTCTGCAGATTTAGATGGAACCCTATTTAAAGTGAAAGCAATAGTTTCTAGAGCATACCCCCAAAAGGACAATGGAAGATCACTTTGGCTCATCATTGACCTAACCATGTCCAACAAGGTTCGGTTCCTCCGCTCGTACACACCATTTAATTGAGGTGTTCCAGGTGCCGTCCATTGTGGAATAATTTCATATTGTCTTAGATGATCACCAAATTTATGGCTCAAGTACTCACCTCCATGATTAGATCATAGAGTTTTAATTGTTTTGCAAAATTGATTTTGTACTTCATTTTGAAATTCTTTGAACCTTTCAAATGGTTCAGACTTATGCTTCATTAAGTAGATATAATTGTATCTACTAAAGTCATCGAGGAAAGTAATGAAGTACTAAAAACCACCTCTAGCCATACAACTCATTGGTCCACATACATTTGTATGCATAAGAGCCAACAAGTCGGTTGCCCTCTCACTATGTCTTTTGGAAGGTGATTTAGTCATCTTGCCAAGTAAACAAGACTCGCATGTCTCAATTGATTCAAAATCGAATGAATGTAGAAGACCATCTTTAGGGAGCTTCTCCATGCGTCTCTCATTTATATGGACTAAACGACAATGCCAAGTGAAGGACCGAGAAGGCGACCAGAGGGGGGGTGAATGGGAGCCAATTAAAATTCTTCAGTAGAACTTGGCCAATGTCCGAATTACAACCCAAGCTAACCACTAAACGATCACCAAGGCTACACACACCAACTGGTGATATGCTAACCCTAGGAGTGATCAACAACAGCAGCGGAACACAGCGAAAACAAAGGAGAGTTGAAAACACTCAAAACAGTGCAAAACTAGACTACCATCGACAGTGCCAATTGGCACCATCGACAGTGCTAGAAAAGCTCATCGACAGTGCCGGTGCGGGGTTCTCAGAAGTAGCGAACAGAGCACATTGGTAGTGTCGGTATGGCCATCGGCAGTGCCGGTGCGGGGTTTGGACTCAAGCCACCGACAGTGCCGGTCGTGGCATCGGCAGTGCCGATCCGAGTTCTGACCCACCGGCAGTGCCGGTCCTGGTCGTCGGCAGCGCCGGTCGACCCCGACAGAACAGAAAAAGGTTTCGGCATTAGGCAAAAATTGGACCAAAACCAAATCAAACGAATTCCAAATGATGCAATTTTTGGACCAGTGAATGCTCAACACATCACGACCCTAATCCTAGAAGATCCACTCAATTGGCTTAAGGAATCATCACGAATTTCAGATCTTGTGCCAAGAACACCAAAAAGGGAAAACTTGAGAAATCCTTCAAATCGAAGATAATAGAGCTATGGATTTGTTCAAGGACCTATGGGGATTTGTTCTAGCTCATCATAGCACCATGTTTCCCATGCAATCCATCCCAAAAACTTGTCCAAAAAGAAGATCAAAAATTTCCACAAAAATAGCTCCGAAAATAGAGAAAGAGAGAAATTTGAGATTTAGGGAGAGAGGAAGATCTTGAGCATGAAGATACTTCTTATATCGTAGAAACATGCTTACAAGATCCATGGATACAAGGCTAGTAAGCCACCCTCTTCCTCCCACTATCTGGAAGAGAAAGAGATGTCTCTCACACACCCTCTCCTCTCCTCTATTACATGAAGACCTCTCCTAGCACATTGAATGAACACATAACACAAGGCTAATGAGAAGAGGCCTCTCTCTCACCAGCCACACCTCTCCTTATATAGGGCCTAGGGTCCAAGACAACTCTACCCTTGACCTATAACTCATTGCCACCTACCATGGGGGCAAAACCGTCCAACTCTTTTTCCTTCGCCCGAACGCCATCGAGCCCTTCACAACTTTGCTTTCCCTTGACGCAAGCTCCACGATGGTGCCACGTGTACCATCAACCACCTCCCCCGATTTTGAGATCCGAATCGGGAAACCGCCTTGCACACTTCTCAAAGCACGACTTCTTGATCTTGACGCGTGTCACCTTGTCCCGTGATCTTCCTCGTCGGCAAGTCTCTCTCACCTACGGTTCATTGGAAGCCTCTACTTGCACCGACGCCCAATCACCTTTGACTTGGTCAACCCCGCTGTCTTGATCACCACCCACGGTTTTGAGGCTCTACCGTGAAACCGTCCGTGCTTCTTGCCTCTCCACGTGTAGGGTGTGGATACTTGTGCCCGATCCTCTCACCGTTGACCGCCAAGTTGACTTCAGTGACCTACACATCATGAGACAAGCAAACACATTCCCATCTCCTGCAACTCTCCAACATCCTCACCAACTCCGGTTAGTCAAAACCATGATATGCACAAACTCATGCAATCCCCAGATTCCCGCATTTCAACTCAAACACCAAACTCAACCAATGTCAATTACTCATCACATATTGCAAACCATGGCACATATCCACATGGTTTCTCAATCTCCCCCTTGATGAGTACATTGACAATACCAAATGCACAAAGATTAGAGATTGAAATGCGAAGCCAAATAAGCACATCCAAATGGCCAAACCCAAAGAAAAGGTGAAAAGTAGGCCATCTAGCAAAATAGGGATCACCATCATACAAAGACCAAAAATTGATAGCAAGGCATAAACACCAAGAGCTATACAAGCTAAGCAAAAAGATTGACTAGCTTAGATAGAATCAAATTTGCTCATCATGAGAAAAACTACCACCACATGTGTAAGTACTTCCATCCAAGGCAAAACAAGTATCAAGTGAATCAAAAGAACCTAGCCAGTCTCCATCTCAACCAAGGCAACAAGCATTCGTAGAAAATGAGCTTTACAAAAGCTCACATATGCAACAGAGACTCAATTGATCAAGTGTTTATTGTTTATCCTCATGTGTCCTCTTATCCATGCGGAGGGTCGCACGACTGGGTACGGCAAACACCCTGAGGCCTCAAGTCACAATGTTTGGATTTAGCATTACAGAATTATTTTGATCAAAGCACTTAGCAGATTTTTCATGATTTATTCACATGACAAAAGAGCATACCTTTGCGGTGAAAGGAACACACGTTCCTACAATGTTCTATCATGAGCTAAACATTTGCAAAGCCTTCCATTTCGCAAACACAAGGTGCCAAAGCCAAGACATCCTCTAGACTAGCCTCAACACAAGTTTTGACAAGGATAAAAGCAATTATACACATGGTGAGCAAGTCTTAACAAGATTAGTTCATAAGGTTCACAAGAAGCTCAGTTTACTTTTAACATTAGCAAGTTGCTCAAAAGAGTCTATAACAAGCCATCCAGAAAGTCTAAGCATGAGAGATTACTATCACGTCCACACAATTTAGCTCAAGCTCAATCATAGCAAAAAGAAATGCAAGAAGGCATAAGAATCAAAGCTCATCTACCAATGCATATATTACATATGAGATGCAATGCAAAAAGGTAAGATACATATATACAAGAGAACACTAACTCCCCCACAAACAATGCCATAAGGATGGCAAACACCAAGCTCCCCCCGAAGAAAAGCAAATCTCGAAGCATCTAGGGGCTTGGTGAGAATATCAGCTAATTGGTTTTTGGTGTCGATGTATTTGACCTCAACAACTCCCTTCTCAACATTATCTCTCAGGAAGTGGAATCTCACATTTATGTGTTTGACAGTACCATGTAGGACTGGGTTCTTGGCTAAGCATATGGCACTGGAGTAATCACACATGAGTGGAACACCCTTAAAGGTTAACCCATAGTCTCTCATGGTGGACACAATCCGTAGGATTTGTGAGCAGCAGCTTGCAGCTGCAACATACTCAGCCTCTGTGGTGGATTAGGCTACACTCGACTGCTTACGAGAAGACCAACAGATTAAAGAAGTACCCTAGAAATGGCAAGTACCAGAAGTGCTCTTTCTATCAATTCTACACCCAACAAAGTCTGCATCTGAATACCCAATGAGATCAAGAGATGAAGATGCAGAGTACCAAAGATCGAACTCAAGGGTGTATTTGAGATATCAGAAGATGCGCTTGACAACCTTGCGATGCGTCACCCTTAAGGAAGCTTGAAAGCGAGCACAAAGACACACTGCAAAGTGTATGTTGGGTCTTGTCGCCGTCAGGTACAAGAGGGAGCCAATCATGCTCCTGTACTCCCTTTGGTCCACCGCTTCACAGTCTTCATCAGGGTCAAGTGCTGTTGTTGTGGACATTGGTGTTGATAACGGCTTCACATTGACCATGTCGAACTTTTTCAGGAGATCCTTCGTGTACTTGGCTTGATGTATGAAGGTGCCTTACTTGCACTGCTTGATTTGAAGTCCAAGAAAGAAGGTGAGCTCACCCATCATCGACATCTGAAATTCACTTTCCATAGCTTCCTGAAATCTGGACACAAGAGCATGAGAGGAACCTCCAAAGATGATATCATCCACGTAAATCTGAACCATTATAAAGTCATTGCCATGCTTTAGAGTGAGCAAGGTTTTGTCAACACACCCCATGACATACCCTCGCTCTACAGAAAGGTTTTAAGCCTTGCATACCATGCCCTAGGTGCTTGCTTTAGCCCGTACAAAGCCTTTTGAAGCTTGTACACACGGTTTGGGTATTTGTGGTGCTCAAAGCTGGGTGGTTGTCTCACATAAACGTCTTCCTCTATGAAACCATTTAGGAAAGCACTCTTGACATCCATTTGGTAGAGTCTAATGCCCTTAGAGGTAGCAAATGCAAGCAAGATCCTAATGGCTTCTATGCGTGCAACAGGAGCAAAGGTTTCGCTATAGTCGAAGCCCGCAACTTGACTGAAACCCTGGGCAAGAAGCCTAGAATTGTTTCTAACAACTTTACCATCTTCCCCATGCTTGGTTTTTGAAAACCCACTTGGTTCCTATGACATTGACACCAACAGGAGGCTCTATTAGGGTCCAAACTTTGTTTCTCTCAAAGTTTTCCAATCCCTCATGCATGGCATTAACCTAATATTCATTAGATAGTGCGTGTCCAACATCCCGAGGTTCATAGGAGGTAACAAAGAGAGAATTGGTAAAACAGGTGAGATGTGCAGACCTTGACCTTGTTGTCCTCTCATAGAGATTACCGATCATCTGTTGAGGTGGAAGTTAACGCTGAATGTGGTGAGGAGCCTCTTTCTCAGAGCGTACCTCCCCCTCAACCATAGCTGGAGCTGGCTCAACAGCTGCTGAGGTCGATGTAGAAGCTTCTGGACCCTCTGCTGGAGTGGTGGAAGCAGCAGGAACAAGCTCAGATGTGGGATGAAATGACTCATCATCGTCATCATCCAAGCCCTGTAGGTCCTCTTCTACAAAGATACTATCCTCCATCTCCCTATTACCTGCAGTCTCAACCACATTGCTTGCACAAGAGTTTGATTCATCAAAGGTTATATCGCAGGACTCTACGATGGTGTTAGTTTTCAAATTTAAAACTCAGTAGGAATGGCCATGAAGGGTGTAGCTAAGAAAGATGCCATCAGAAGATCTCAACTCAAACTTATCAAGATTGCCACGCTTGAGAATGAAGCACTTGCAACCAAAAGCACGCAAATGAGAAACAGATGGCTTCCTCCCAAAGCATAGCTCCTAGCAAGTCACATTAAGAATTGAGCGCAAGAAAACCCGATTGGAAACATAGCAAGCAGTGCTAATGGCCTCAGCCCAGAACCGCCTCGGAGTCCTATGCTCATCGAGCATCGTCCGGGCCATTTCCACCAAGGTCCTATTCTTTCTTTCGACCACACAATTGTGCTGAGGGATACGAGGTGCTGAAAACTGATGCTCAATACCATGCTCAAGGAAAAAAGCATCAAAGGAGGAGTTCTTGAACTCGGTGCCATTATCACTGCGGATTGCTCGTAATGCACCAGGGAGTTCCTTGAACATCCTCAAAGCTGAGCTCCAAAAGTGATGAAACACTTCATCCTTGCTTTCAAGAAAGTAAACCAAAGAGTAGCAAGAGTAGACATCAACAATCACAAGAACATACCACTTCCCACCCGCCGAACGAACCCAAGAAGGACCAACAGTGTCCATATGAAGCAACTCTCCAAGGCGTTCAGTCATCACCAAATTGATTGGCGGATGAGAAGCGGCAATCATTTTCCCATGACAACAAGGAGCACAAACCAAATCCTTATCAAATTTGAGCTTAGGCAATCGTCGGATCAAACCTAGGTCACTCAAGCGGCAAAGCAAGTCAAAGCTCATGTGACCTAGTCTCCTATGCTAGAGCTCAGAAGAAGTTTGAGCAAACAAGCATTTGTGGGAATTAGGAGAACCAACAAAATTAGCCTGAAAAACTTTCCCAATGCTAGAAATCCCACAAACCAAAGAGCCATTCAAATCAAGAACACAAGAAGCATTTTTCTTAAAGCGTACTTCCAAACCAACATCAAGCAACTGAGAGACAGAGAGGAGATTCGACTTGAGATGCTGAACCAAACCAACATCCTTGAGAGTGAATTTTTCATGTACCTTTACCGCGCATCTTGCCTTCACTCTCCCTCTCTTGTCATCTCCAAAGGTCACATACTCTCGGCGCTTCAAGGGAGTGAGGCTGGAGAACCACTTTGCATCTCCGGTCATGTGGTGCAAACACCCGGAGTCCATCAACCATTTGTTTTCCAAGCCCCATGCTGTCTACAAATAATGAGAAGGAAACATCGGTGACTCAGTGCTGGGGTTAGAAAGAAAACTCTTGGGAAGCCAGCACTGAATCACACAACCTGCAGGGGTTATCACAGTTCTTTGCACATTACCAGTCGAACACGTGGAACGAGTACCACGATGGGGAAAGCATGGCATGTCAAAGCGTCTCGACTCAAACCTAGGGTTGCGAGGATAGAAATCATCTGTTTGAAAGCCAAATCCACGCGAGCGACGCTCATCATGATGGGGAAAACATGGGGCGCAAAAGCGTTGCTGAGCAAAGTCTTTGTTTCGTGAATTAAAGCCATATGAGGAATGACCCTATCCACGATAGGCACGAGAAAAAGAGTGAGGCTGAAAACCAACAAAATCATCATGATGCACATTCCTAGTTAACTAAGCTTGCATCCTCTCAATTCTCCTATGCCTATAACAGTACTCATCCAAGTGACCCTTACGACCACAGAACATGCAAATATAGACACTCTCATGGTTAGGCTTAGCTTGCACAGTGGGTTTGGGTTTTGGCTACTCGGCTTGCTTTGGGTTGAAGGAAGGATTGGGGTTAGGTGGGTAGTATGTGTCAGTGGGTTTGATGGACTGTTCCTCATCCTTGTAGCTGGAGCTAGGCACAAACTTACCCACATTCTCACTCTCCTTGTCACACCTCTCAAATCGCAAGCCCAAGTTGTAGGTTGATCTACTGGCACTTTCTTTGACTCTTGGCAAGTCACTCTTAATCTTCTCCTTACTCACTAGGGTTCCTTGGAGACGAGAGATGAGATACTCACTTTCCTGGGTTAGGATTTTGTCTTCATCTCTAGTGATTGAAAGCTTATCCTTAAGAGAGCCACACACTACACATGGTGGTGGAAGAACTTTAGAGCGAGTCTCATCTAGCAGCTTGGACTCGAGCTCTTTGACTTTGAGGGTTTGAAATTCCAACTCATTTATAAGCTTGGGGCACTTCTGACATGCACCCAAAAGAGTTGGTCTAGCTTTGAATTTATCAAACTCTTTAAGGGCACTCTCAAGCTGACTGGCAACTTGAGCATGCACACTTTCCCTCTATGCAAGATCATTCATCACAACTTGACAAGACTCACACTCAATAGCAATGTTATCTTTTACAAGCTTAGACCTAAGCGAAGTGATTTCATACTCAGCACTCTCCAACTTAGACTTAAGCTCTCTACTCTTACGTACAGCGCTGCAAAGCTTATCATCTTGCATGAGCAAAACATCGCGCAAATGATCAAGTTCAGAACAGAGATCATCAAGAGTGGGAGGTACCTCGCTTGTGTTGGAGTCAGATCCAGAGTCGGTGTCATGGTCGTTTTTGGCCATGAAGCAAAGCCGGGTGAAGTCGTCCTTCCTCTTGACTCATGGCTTCTCAGCCTCCTCCTCCGAGCTTGTAAGGCCTTCGCTTGTTGTGAGGTCGACATCGCTCAAGGCGGCAACATAGGCGCGTGCAATGGCCTTGGCGAGTTTCTTGGAGTTCTTGCCTTTCTTGTAAAAGAGGTTCTTCTTTTGCTTGAAATCTTCATTGTTGTTGTTGTGGTACCCGACCTTCTTCTTCTTCTTAGGGCAATCAACAATGAAGTGTCCAGGGTCACCACACTCGAAGCAGGTTCTTGAACCACCTCCTCTTCTCTCCTTCTGGTTGTTATAGAACTTCCTGAACTTCCTTGTGAGCAAGAACAGCTCCTTGTTAGGAATGCACTCTATTTGTTCATCAGAAGCTGCAACAAGAGAAGACAAAGCAAACTCCAAAGAAGACTTGTCAAGTGAGGGGTTAGTTCCATAAGAAGCACCATTGTGACTACCCATCTGAGAGCTAGAAAGCAAAGCCATGCTGGAAGCAGGATTGGGAAGATTAGGATGAGACTTCCTAGACAGTTCATGAGATTTTAGCTTGTTATACAGCTGCTCATAGTCTAGGGTATGAAAATCAGCAGTTTCTTCTAGTGCAGCAATCTTAACCCCCCAAACATTTTCATCAAGTGAATACAGCAATTGCTTAGCTCTATCATTATCACTGTATACAAGGTTACCACAAGCCCGCAAGTTGCACACAATGGCCTCAAACCTACGAAAAGTGTCATCTAGTGACTCACCAGGTTTTGTGCAAAGGTTTGGTGATGACGACATCACCCTTATGGATACACCCAGCACTCCGCCAACCAAAATGCAAGTTCATGCGCGACAACTGAATTTACGGGTGAGCTTGTTCCTAATGATTCCTTTATATGATTTTGAGAATAGATTGCTACCTAATGAATTAATTATTGTTAGAAACCATGGAGATGATGATGAGATAGCTGGGGAGGTGATTGGAGACGTGATGGGCCAGCAAGGATGTCCAAGCCAAGGTGGAGGCCCAATCAAAACCGACTACGAGTCTGTTTCGGAGCCTAGGATCAGTCTGCACTAAAACGGACGCCCAGGACGCATACGGACTCGGATTTGTACATTCTATATATGCCTGGAAAGATAATGAAAAGACCTTTCCAACTCAACTGGCCCCATGTCAAAATTCGTCTCGAGCTGTCAGAAATCGCCAAAACAATTTGACTTCCAGAATCTGTCCTGGTACTGCGACACCGTAATCGGTCTTTGGGCCATGTATGGAGTTGAGCCCACTTAGGGCTGCGTCCAGGGGGTCTTGCATGACCCTAGGGTCCTCATATACAGCCGCCGCCTCTTCATTAGGGTTTGGGTTTTGCTTAGATTATTCTGTTGATGACAGTTTCGCCGTTTGATCGGTTTGTGAGACTCCAACTTGTGAGATTCATCGTATACTTGCAAATTTGGTTGCATTCTTCTTTGTTCTTGCTTGTGTTCTTGATTTGCAGGCAAGGATAAGCCTTCTCGGTGAGGTCAATCGTTCTTGAACGGTTGATAACCAGAGGAGACGTTGTGCTGCGATTGCGGGGTTCAGAACGTGTCGTTCGGAAGCCGGATCGATTTGTGTATCGCCTCCGCCTTAATCAAGATTATCAGAACCTATCGGAAGATCGGAAACCCTCGTTCACATCAAGTGGTAATCAGAGCTTCAGGTACACTGTTAGGTTCGCCCTTATCCTTGTTATTTTCTTCAATCCTAGAGTCCGCCCTACAAAAATATTTGTTCGTCGTGTTTCCGCTGTCCTACACCCCCCTTGTGCCTTGCAATTTTCAGTTTAGTTTGTTTCTCTGAATTTTAGTCCCTGTAAAGTCATTGTGTTGCTGGTCTGGTGCTTGTTCTTTGGCCTTGTTTGAGTCGTGCATATCCTTGTCATAGACAAACAAGAGAAAAAATCAGTGTTGCACATGTTGAGATAATAGTATTACTGGAATTGTGTGCACTAAATATTTCTTTAACATCTAGCTTTCTACTTTCATGTGCAAAAGAAAATTAGAGTGCTCTGCTGCTGTCTCATTGTGATCAAAAGCCAACCAATTAGTGCTTGATCTTGTTATAGAAGTTTGTTTTAGTTGTGCTATTACAAGAATCCTTTTGCTGCATTTGTAGTAAGAAAAAAAAATATATTCCGGGGTTCCATTGGTTGTAAAACTTGTAATACCTTGCTGCAGTTCTGATTCTCAAGAAAAGAAAAGAAAAAGGCAAAAGTGCATAAGAGAAAAAGCCGCACAAAAAAAAGAAGTAGAAAAAAGAAAAGATACAAATTCAGAATTGCTTGCATCCTTTGTGTCCTTTGTTGAGTCATTTGCTTGCTTGCTTGAACTAGGTCCGAGACAAGTTTAGGCCAGTGACATAGACTAGCTTGGGACTATTATTCAGTTTTGCAACTTCTGAATTGAAATTTTGCTAATCCTTGCTACCTAATATTGCCTATCCAAGCTCTATATATTTCCTTCTGAACAGGCACAAATTTTTTTTGACTCTCGCAATCATCAGTTCACACTCTTCAAGGTATCCTTTGCTTGTTGTAATTAAGAACTTTGTAAGAGCTTGATAAGATGCTTCGCTTTGCTTGTTGAGAGTTTACACTGTGATCACATAGTAGTGATAGGAAAATATACTTCCGTGTGTTTCCTTGTTTGCTACTAACAATGACAGGTTACGCCACTCATGGTGATGATTCAACGTCGTCTAATGAGAACAATATGAGTGATGTATTACAAAGAGTACTCAGTACTCAAATGGAGAAGATAGAGCAAAATCAATTGAACAATTTATTTCAGACTCACTTTGTTGTCAAGGATCGACGTTGTCGTGTTATCATTGATGGAGAGAGTAGCCGCAACATCGCAAGTTTAGAATTAGTAGAGAAGCTTGGATTGACAACACAGCCACACCCATGTCCATACTACATCCAATGGGTAAATTCTTTTAGTAAGATAAAGGTAGATAAAATTGCACGCATTGAATTTTTTATTGGTTCTTATAAGGATAGTGCAGAATTTGATATAGTACCTATGCAAGCATGTCATTTGTTATTGAGTAAACCTTGGATTATTAAAAATAATGCTTCGCACAATGCCATTATAAATAGCTACTCATTTAAATACAATGATAGAAGAGTTACTCTTAAACCTATGACCGCTGCTGAAATTTTAGAAGAGGATCAACAAAGGCTTGAAAGGAGAAAGAATGAACCGTTTAGGAAAGAATGGACTGTTTCAAATGTTGCAACACTTACATCAAAATCTGAATTAGATGATGAACATATTTCCTTGCCTCTTGTTGCAACTAATACATTTCAGGTTCTACACAAAGAAGAGGATAGTGAGAAAGATGAAGAACATGTTGTTGCTTCAGGTAAGAGCTTTCTTGATGTGATGAATTGTTCCAACAATCTTGTTGTATTGGAACCTTGTCTTGATTTGCCTTTGCCACAAGTTGATTTATCTACTGATCCTTATGATAAACAGGAGTTGTGTGCCACTGCTTCACTTATACCTTTGCCACCACAAATGAATAAGCTTGATGTTTTTACTTATGATTCACCTACTAGTGCTGAAATAAAACATTTGATTTTAATAACATGTGAAAAGGATAAGCAGAAATTATTGTCTTCTCTAAATACTTTGGGTTATATTGAATTTGATGTTCTTTGTGATCTAAATACCGTGGAGAAGCAAATCTTTTCTCAAACTGAATTGCCTTTACTAACAAGAAACGAATTTTATGCTATAGGAAACTATGATCATAGAGGTGTATTTATGGTGCATAAAGTTTATATTTGCTCAAACATGAATACTCCTTGTGTTGTACAACCAAATGATGAACTAGAAAACTGCAATAACAATTACCATGTCATGTCATGTTTTTCTAGTGTTTTTAAGATCACACATTTTCTATCTTGTCATAAGAGGGAGAATGATGTTTATATTGCTGAGCAAGTTTTCATAGAGGTCATTAATTTGCATGGCATGCGTTCTATTGTAGTTTCACATTGTGATGATAAATTTTATAATGCATATAAATATGAGATGTATCCCAAGTTTGGGAATAGTTCCACAATTAATATTTCAGATTTGAGACCATACATGGGAGAAAGAGATGAGCTCGAGTCAAGGACGACTCTAATTCAAAAGGGGGAGAATGATGAGGACATCACCCTTATGGATACACCCAGCACTCCGCCAACCAAAATGCAAGTTCATGCGCGACAACTGAATTTACGGGTGAGCTTGTTCCTAATGATTCCTTTATGTGATTTTGAGAATAGATTGCTACCTAATGAATTAATTATTGTTAGAAACCATGGAGCTGATGATGAGATAGCTGGGGAGGTGATTGGAGACGTGATGGGCCAGCAAGGATGTCCAAGCCAAGGTGGAGGCCCAATCAAAACCGACTACGAGTCTGTTTCGGAGCCCAGGACCAGTCTGCACTAAAATGGACGCCCAGGACGCATACGAACTCGGATTTGTACGTTCTATATATGCCTGGAAAGATAACGAAAAGACCTTTCCAACCCAACTGGTCCCATGTCAAAATTCGTCTCGAGCCGTCGGAAATCGCCAAAACAATTCGACTTCCAGAATCTGTCCTGGTGCTGCGACACCGTAATCGGTCTTTGGGCCATGTATCGAGTTGAGTCCACTTAGGGCTGCGTCCAGGGGGTCTTGCACGACTCTAGGGTCCTCATATACAGCTGCCGCCTCTTCATTAGGGTTTGGGTTTTGCTTAGATTATTCTGTTGATAACAGTTTCGCCGTTTGATCGGTTTGTGAGACTCTAACTTGTGAGATTCATCGTATACTTGCAAATTTGGTTGCATTCTTCTTTGTTCTTGCTTGTGTTCTTGATTTGCAGGCAAGGATAAGCCTTCTCGGCGAGGTCAATCATTCTTGAACGGTTGATAACCAGAGGAGACGTTGTGCTGCGATTGCGGGATTCAGAACGTGTCGTTCGGAAGCCGGATCGATTTGTGTATCGCCTCCGCCTTAATCAAGATTATCAGAACCTTTCGGAAGATCGGGAACCCTTGTTCACATCATTTGGTATTGTCTGATGTAAGAATCGTTACGCATAGACTTGACTTGATTGGTACCCTCATGGTATGTGCAAAGCTTTGGCCAAATGGCATGTGCAGTATCAAGATGAGCGACACGATCATGTGCATTCCTACCTAGAGCAGAAAGTAGGATATTGATAGCTTTGGAGTTACTTTCATACCTGGTTAACTCACCTACTAGCGCGGTGTTGAGGTCATCCAGTATGGCGTAGTCCTGCTCCACGATCTCCCAAATTGCACGTCCTTGGCTTAAGAGATAAGCCTTGGTCCATGACTTCCAGTAGGGAAAGTCCTCTCCATCGAACATCCAAACCTTGATCGCACGCTTCTCCATGTCACCTTCGGATCACAAAGCCGATGAAGGTCAACTAGTGATCAAACCGGCTTTGATACCAATTGAAGGACCGAGAAGGCGACCGGGGGGGGGGGGGGGGCTGAATGGGAGGCAATTAAGATTCTTCAATAGAACTTGGCCAATATCCCAATTACAACCCAAGCTAACCTCTAAACCGATCACCAAGGCTACACACACCAACTGGTGATATGCTAACCCTAGGACTGATCAACAACAGCAGCGGAACACAACAAAAACAAAGGGGAACTGAAAACACTCAAAACAGTGCGAAACTGGACTACCATCGGCAGTGCCGATCACAGCCATCAGCAGTGCCGGAAAAGCTCATCGGTAGTGCCGGTGCAGGGTTCTCAGAAGCAACTAACAGAGCACATCAGCAGTGCCAGTCTAGCCATCGGCAGTGCTGGTGCAGGGTTCGGACTCAAGCCACCGGCAATGCCGGTTGTGGCATCGGCAGTGCTGATCCGAGTTCTGACCCACCGGCAGTGCCGGTCCTAGTCGTCGGCAGTGCCGCTCGACCCCGACAGAATAGAAAAAGGTTTCAGGATTAGGCAAAAATTTGACCAAAACCTAATCAAATGATCTCCAAATTATGTGATTTTTGGATCAATGAATCCTCAACACATCACGACCCTAATCCTAGAGGATCCACTCAATTGTCTCAAGGAATCATCACGAATTTCAGATCTTGTGCTAAGAACACCAAAAAGGGAAAACTTGAGAAATCCTTCAAATCAGAGATGCTAGAGCTATGGATTCGGTCAAGGACCTATGGGGAGTTGTTCTAGCTCATCATAGCACCAAGTTTCCACGAAATTCGTCCTAAAACTTGTCCAAAAAGGAGATCGAAAATTCCCACGAAAATAGCTCCAAAAGTAGAGAAAAAGTGAAATTCAGGAGTTAGGGAGAGAGGAAGATCCTAAGCACGAAAATACTTCTCATATCATAGAAACATGATTACAAGATCCATGGATACAAGGCTAGGAAGCCACCCTCTTCCTCCCACTATTTGGAAGAGAAAGAGATCTCTCTCACACACCCTCTCCTCTCCTCTATTACATGAAGACCTCTCCTACCACTTTGAATGAATTCCTAACAAGGCTAATGGGAAGAGGCACCTCTCCCACCAGCCACACTTCTCCTTATATAGGCCTAGGGTTCAAGTCACTTCCACCCTTGACCTATATTACATTGCCACCTTCCACCAGGGGCAAAACCATCCAACTCTTTTTCTTTTGCCTGAACGCCATCGAGCCCTTCACAACTTTGCATCGCCTCGACACAAGCTCCACGATGGTGCCACGTTGTTGACTTTTGCTAAGCCATATTAATAAATCATTCCCGGCACGGGGCCAGAAACAGTTCACTAATATGTCCCAGAGTCAAGTAGGTAAAATCCGCAAGCGCACGGAGAAAACCGCTGTAGCATTTCACCCGGAAGTATTCAGGGTATCGTATTTGTTTATCCCAAAGGAAGGTTATGATCAAGAAGCATTACTAACATATAAGATCATGTTAACAATTAGCAAGGATATCTAACCAAGACAGGCGGGTACATGATAATAACCGGGTAGTGTGACACACACAGAAGATTCCTACTAAATAAATAAAGTCTAGTGGAGGAAAGACTAGGCTAAGCTACTCCTACTATACATTCCTATACAGTTGCATAGCCTAAGTAGAATACATACAGACCCACACTCAGGTTTAGCAGTCAATAGTATAGCACTTCAGGCACGGACTTACCCCTGCATCGACAGGCGACTTCCGCCAAGAGCCTACACACTAGCCTAGCGGGGAGGATTTCAAAGGACGGACAGGGCTGTCACCACCTGCCGCCTACCTCAACGAACCAGTAGACTAACGAATAATTGATGCAAATCAGTCACCCAAGTACCATACTTGCATGACCAAAGAGCACTCTGCCCCTCCGCGATTACTATTAACGAGGCAGAGCTACCGTACGAATACGATCACCAAACCCATGCTATACTTTATCAGCTAAAACTAAGCATAGAGACTATAACATATAAACTAGACTATAGTGACGGTATATAACTAGCATGACAATAGTAGTATAATAAATATAAACTATTATCACACAAGTAGACTATACTATCACATATATGGATCACAAAATCAAACAAGAAACTCATGACCCAAGCACAACTATATAGAAAAGATATATATATTGATAAGAGTAAAGTCTTACAAAAGGGAAAAGATACAAGAGCCATACCAATTCCAAGTGAAGACTTGGGACTAGAGAGCTCTAGACTCAGCCTAACTCCACTAAAACTCCAAGAACTACTACTAGCAAGAGAGAAATGCTTCTTGTGGTGTGTGTTGAGTGTGAAGGCACACCCTCCTATTTATAGCCTCAATAGGTCGGCAAGGGAGCATAACCGCCACGGAAGGCATCTCAAACCGTCATCAGGAGTCGCGGAGGAGCCAACACGTGGAAGCCCAGGCGGAGAGGGCGCCCGGCTGGGTCGGCCGACCTGACCAGGTCGGCCGACCTGGGGGTGGCCCCTCCTGGCCTGTGCTTTCTCCAGGTGGCTGTCCTGTGGGCCCTGACGTTGGTTTGTGCGGTATTGCAGGGAGTTACGTCGGTTAAGTGCTGAAAATGGGCCCTTCAATCCGTGTGACGTCCATGTGGCACTCTCTGATTGGTCGAAAGTGTGTTTTCTTGCCTTTTGAGGTGTTTCCTTCACATTTCCTCCTGCATGCACAAAGTTCTCCAAGTACAAGTGGAACTATATTATTGTGATAAAGCATGCGTGTATGAAATGCCAAATTCTCCTTTATTTGAGTATAGTTGACGGTTAAAAATGGTACTTAACAGCCGTCAACAAACTCCCCCAAGCTTACCCTTTGCTCGTCCCGAAGCAAAGATAAACTTAAGTTGTTGATCAGGAGTTGCTACAATGTCCTACTCCTCAATAATACTATGCACACAACAAAGTACTCTTCCTAGAATTAAATATGTTGGCACATAACTTACCCATTTACCTCGATCCATGGGGCTTTTACACCTCATTGTCTTGGGCGGTTGAGAGATAGAACAATTGCAGAGCACCAATCACTTGCTCTAGATTCCGCTATGTTATTCCGGAGGTTTTCAAAAGATTTTGAAAAAATAAAAACCAAGTTCCTCAAATGATTCTCTCGGATCACTCAATATGTGTATGATTCCTCACCAAGGCAAAGTGTTGCCTATAATCACCTACTTCTAAATAAGGCTTTATGTGTAGCTCAAGGTAGGGATATATGAGGCACTCATGTTCACATAATATTGCTATGTCAAAAGACCGGATCCAAGAAAAACATCAATTCAAACAATCTTGATCAAGATGTGCAAGTGTGTGGGAGAATGGAGGAATGGTGGATGGGAAGAAATAACTCCTTTTTGAATTTTCCTTCTCTCTTTTGGAGTTTCTAGGCTATGGCTATCTTTTGCTTGCTCTCTTTTTTGAGCATTTTTTTTTCTTTTCTTTTTTGCATAGCCATATTCCTAGTTTGCAATGAATACTTTGAGAGAGGAATTTTGTAATGGATATATGGAGTGTTTCTTTGGATGGATGGATGGATAGTGGCTTTCTTCCGGTGTAGAAGAATAGCTCACGGTGGATATGGTGGATATGGTGGATGCTATCTTCTTGATTTAGAAGGATAGCTCATGGCGGTGGATGTGTCTATATGATCTTGATCAAGAAAGCATGAAAAGAGTTCTACTAGGGTCACAACAATTTTGACTAAGCTCAATGTGAAACAAGCAGCATATGTGTAAAGGTTTTCAAATGTAAACACTACATATGGCTGTGGTGGGAATTTCATCATTGAGGAACTTATCAATTTGTCATTTTGAAAAATAAAACTCCGGAATTCAAGCTTTACGTTGAGCAAGATCATAGCAGCCCTATCTATCATATCATACCTCTCAACAACTTAGAACTAGAGAATGCATATGCTACCCACAAGATTCAAGTTCAAGGCAAGATTTACCAACAAACCTAACTCTTGAGAGAGTACTAAGTTGTAAACTAGCTTTAGAGAGGAATAAAGGACAGAGCAACTATTCATCATCTCAACATAGGAAAATTATACACATTCATACCGCGCATGAAAAAGGGAAATATTTTTGTTCTTTTCATGTTTTGTAAATTTTTATGGATTTTCAGATTTAGCAAATGCAAGAAATAAAGGGAAGGGGAAAGATACAAGTTACCGTGAGAAGGGGGGTCCTCCCCCAAGCTTGTTCTTGCTCATATCTGCTGGTTCGGGTCGTAGCCTTGGGAGCGGACGAAGGCATCCCAATTGCTCTGATTCTGAGCCATCATCGCGTTCAGCTGGCGGAATTGGTTGTCGCTGAAATTCTGCCATTGCTGGGTGTCGGTGACATGTTGCGTGAGAGTTTGTTGCATGCTCTCAGTGCGCAAATCAATGTCGTTCACCCTCCTTGTCAACTCGGCCATCCCATAGTTGAGTTCACGGAACCCACGGGATGAGAATGACCGAGTGGCAAAGGATGGCGGTCCGCTTGAACTTGATGACGTCTGCATGGGGTAATTGTACTGAGATTCCCATGCTCCGGCCTGCCATGTTGATGCACCCGCCTCGTCCTGTGGCGGGGGCTGCTCCCATACCGGATCTCCGGTCGGAGTGTGAAACTCCGGTGTAGGCTCCATATGCCTACGGGAACGTGTCGGTCGCCCTGAAACACTATGCCTGCGAACTTCTCCCACTGGCTCAAGTGGGAGGGTTAGTGCCCGACAGTGATACAAACGAAGACCCGGGTTAGGTAACGGGAATTCATTTGTATACCCGGGAAAGTGATAGATCAAGGTATTATTTGGACCATGTTTCAAAGTATGTCCTTGCACAAAATAGTCCTCGCCTAGAAATTCTCTATCTACCGTCAAATATTCAACATGAACATTCTCAAGCAGACCACACTTCTGCGCAATGCGAGTAACTAAAGAGGTGCACTCAATTGGTCCTGTCAACTTTATATTGTCTAACCATTGATCAATCATGCATTCCGCGGGTGACACCCTAATTTTCTTAACCATGGCATAAAGTATTTTCAATTCATCTTGCCGGACAACCCTAATGTCACCTCGAGGAAACAAGGTCATAGCCAACCACACATGCATAAATCTAAGTGTAGGTGTTGACTTTTGCTAAGCCATATTAATAAATCATTCCCGGCACGGGGCCAGAAACGGTTCACTAATATGTCCCAGAGTCAAGTAGGTAAAATCCGCAAGCGCACGGAGAATACCGCTGTAGCATTTCACCCGGAAGTATTCAGGGTATCGTATTTGTTTATCCCAGAGGAAGGTTATGATCAAGAAGCATTACTAACATATAAGATCATGTTAACAATTAGCAAGGATATCTAACCAAGACAGGCGGGTACATAATAATAACCGGGTAGTGTGACACACACAGAAGATTCCTACTAAATAAATAAAGTCTAGTGGAGGAAAGACTAGGCTAAGCTACTCCTACTATACATTCCTATACAGTTGCATAGCCTAAGTAGAATACATACAGACCCACACTCAGGTTCAGCAGTCAATAGTATAGCACTTCAGGCACGGACTTACCCCTGCATCCACAGGCGACTTCCGCCAAGAGCCTACGCACTAGCCTAGCGGGGAGGATTTCAAAGGACGGACAGGGCTGTCACCACCTGCCGCCTACCTCAACGAACCAGTAGACTAACGAATAATTGATGCAAATCAGTCACCCAAGTACCATACTTGCATGACCAAAGAGCACTCTGCCCCTCCGCGATTACTATTAACGAGGCAGAGTTACCGTACGAATACGATCACCAAACCCATGCTATACTTTATCAGCTAAAACTAAGCATAGAGACTATAACATATAAACTAGACTATAGTGATGGTATATAACTAGCATGACAATAGTAGTATAATAAATATAAACTACTATCACACAAGTAGACTATACTATCACATATATGGATCACAAAATCAAACAAGAAACTCATGACCCAAGCACAACTATATAGAAAAGATATATATATTGATAAGAGCAAAGTCTTACAAAAGGGAAAAGATACAAGAGCCATACCAATTCCAAGTGAAGACTTGGGACTAGAGAGCTCTAGACTCAGCCTAACTCCACTAAAACTCCAAGAACTACTATTAGCAAGAGAGAAATGCTTCTTGTGGTGTGTGTTGAGTGTGAAGGCACACCCTCCTATTTATAGCCTCAATAGGTCGGCAAGGGAGCGTAACCGCCACGGAAGGCATCTCAAACCGTCATCAGGAGTCACGGAGGAGCCAACACGTGGAAGCCCAGGCGGAGAGGGCGCCCGGCTGGGTCGGCCGACCTGACCAGGTCGGCCGACCTGGGGGTGGCCCCTCCTGGCCTGTGCTTTCTCCAGGTGGCTGTCCTGTGGGCCCTGACGTTGGTTTGCGCGGTATTGCAGGGAGTTACGTCGGTTAAGTGCTGAAAATGGGCCCTTCAATCCGTGTGACGTCCATGTGGCACTCTCTGATTGGTCGAAAGTGTGTTTTCTTGCCTTTTGAGGTGTTTCCTTCACATTTCCTCCTGCATGCACAAAGTTCTCCAAGTACAAGTGGAACTATATTATTGTGCTAAAGTATGCGTGTATGAAATGCCAAATTCTCCTTTATTTGAGTATAGTTGACGGTTGAAAATGGTTATTAACAGCCGTCAACAAACTCCCCCAAGCTTACCCTTTGCTCGTCCCGAAGCAAAGATAAACTTAAGTTGTTGATCAGGAGTTGCTACGATGTCCTACTCCTCAATAATACTATGCGCACAACAAAGTACTCTTCCTAGAATTAAATATGTTGGCACATAACTTACCCATTTACCTCGATCCATGGGGCTTTTACACCTCATTGTCTTGGGCGGTTGAGAGATAGAACAATTGCAGGGCACCAATCACTTGCTCTAGATTCCGCTATGTTATTCCGGAGGTTTTCAAAAGATTTTGAAAATAAAAACCAAGTTCCTCAAATGATTCTCTCGGATCACTCAATATGTGTATGATTCCTCACCAAGGCAAAGTGTTGCCTATAATCACCTACTTCTAAATAAGGCTTTATGTGGAGCTCAAGGTAGGGATATATGAGGCACTCATGTTCACATAATATTGCTATGTCAAAAGACCGGATCCAAGAAAAACATCAATTCAAACAATCTTGATCAAGATGTGCAAGTGTGTGGGAGAACGGAGGAATGGTGGATGGGAAGAAATAACTCCTTTTTGAATTTTCCTTCTCTCTTTTGGAGTTTCTAGGCTATGGCTATCTTTTGCTTGCTCTCTTTTTTTTTTGAGCTTTTTTTTTTTTTTTTTTTTTTTTTTTTTTTTTTTTGCATAGCCATAGTCCTAGTTTGCAATGAATACTTTGAGAGAGGAATTTTGCAATGGATATATGGAGTGTTTCTTTGGATAGATGGATGGATAGTGGCTTTCTTCCGGTGTAGAAGAATAGCTCACGGTGGATATGGTGGATGCTATCTTCTTGATTTAGAAGGATAGCTCATGGCGGTGGATGTGTGTACATGATCTTGATCAAGAAAGCATGAAAAGAGTTCTACTAGGGTCACAACAATTTTGACTAAGCTCAATGTGAAACAAGCAGCATATGTGTAAAGGTTTTCAAATGTAAACACTACATATGGCTGTGGTGGGAATTTCATCATTGAGGAACTTATCAATTTGTCATTTTGAAAAATAAAACTCCGGAATTCAAGCTTTACGTTGAGCAAGATCATAGCAGCCCTATCTATCATATCATACCTCTCAACAACTTAGAACTAGAGAATGCATATGCTACCCACAAGATTCAAGTTCAAGGCAAGATTTACCAACAAACCTAACTCTTGAGAGAGTACTAAGTTGTAAACTAGCTTTAGAGAGGAATAAAGGACAGAGCAACTATTCATCATCTCAACATAGGAAAATTATACACATTCATACCGCGCATGAAAAAGGGAAATATTTTTGTTCTTTTTATGTTTTGCAAATTTTTATGGAATTTCAGATTTAGCAAATGCAAGAAATAAAGGGAAGGGGAAAGATACGAGTTACCGTGAGAAGGGAGGTCCTCCCCCAAGCTTGTTCTTGCTCATATCTGCTGGTTCGGGTCGTAGCCTTGGGAGCGGACGAAGGCATCCCAATTGCTCTGATTCTGAGCCATCATCGCGTTCAGCTGGCGGAATTGGTTGTCGCTGAAATTGACGGAGGATGCTTGACTCGTGCTTGCACGAGTGCTTTTTCTCCGCTTGATTCCGGCGACTTGCTTCATTTGGTTGAACATGGCTGCACACAAGAACAAACACAAGACAAGAACAAAAACAAGATCGAACAAGTGTTCGGGTGAGCGTTAGTGAAAACGACAAACCCGAGCTTCTCCGAAATTGGTTTTCTTCTCACAACAACTTGCAAATGCACTAAAACAGAGGGGAAATATTTTTTTTGGGTTTTTGGGGCTGTAGTAAAGTTGAAGAACACGAAATTTTGGGGGAGCAACAAGTGAGCAAAGGAGGGGAGTGAAAGATGAGCTTGGAATGGTGAAACTCCTCCTCCTGGGCGGTTTTATAGCCAAGGAAGCAAGATGGCCGTTAGAAAGGGACAGAGCAACGGCCATATAGCCGTTGGGAGAAAGGAGCATAGGAAATGGTGGGGCCAGGGGGTCGGCCGACCCCACCAGGTCGGCCGACCTGGCAGGTGGGCCTCCTGGCAGCCCCCTTTTTCCTATGTGTTCCCCAACGGCTAGGGGATTTGTCCCCTGCTGCCTTTTTGCTCAAAAAGCTCGACAAAAAATCTTTTCAAAATGGAAAGCCCAAAAACCTATTTTCTAAATTTTTAAAAATGCAAATGAGTTTTGAAAAATTCCAAGGTGGCTGGAAAAATTCAAAAATGCAGAAATGCAGTGGTCGGGAAAAATCGAAATGTGGTGGAAAGCAAATATGCAATTAAAAGAGCAAATATGGATAACTACCGGTTTAACCTCCCGGCGAGGACTCACCTTTTAAAGTCCGACGAGCGGGACTTTTCTCCGGCGTTCAGCTCGATGAAGCGTTGTCCGGTCCCGGAGATGAAGACACGGATGATGCTTCTTGTTTCGTTCGCCACACCTTCTTGGTCTTTGTTGCGGTCGGTGGCTTCTCGGGCTTCGGAGGCTGCGGTTTTGCAGGCTTCACAGCCTGTTTCTTTGCAGACCTCGGAGGTTGCTGCCCTGTGGACTTCGGAGGCTGTTGCTTAATGTGTGACCTTTGCCTCCTTGCCTTCATCAGTTGTTGCTGTGCAACCTTCTCCTTCTCAAGGAAGTTCTTCATGAATGTGATGAGGCTGTCCTTCTTTTTGAACGTGTTGCAAATCTCCAGGAATTGCTAGAGATGAGCACTAGCGTCCTCATTGGCTTTCCCACAGAATGGGCTAGCCTGCACCATGGTGATGAGACCGGTCTTGATCTCGAAGTTCGCATCTCCCACATTGCCAGCTGGTCCCGTAGGGATGTTGGCAGCGGAGGGAGCGGAGAGCTCGCGGAGGGTCTTGTCGGCCATTTGCTTTGAGCTTGATGGTGCGGGAATGACAGGTTCGATTGGCCGAATCTCCTTACGAGGAGGGGTGAGCCTAGCTCGTGTCCTTCTCAGGAGTGACTCAGGATCTTCAGTGAAGTTTGTCGGCAAGTCGAAACCAGTCATACACTACCCTGTTTTCATACAAAATGCAGAAAACAAAGCAAGGTTAGCCTGCCTAGGAGATAGCCTTAATAATTGTAACACTACTATATACATTAGTAATTTTTCTTAGATCATACGCCTTCCCCGGCAACGGCGCCAGAAATGCTTGTTGACTTTTGCTAAGCCATATTAATAAATCATTCCCGGCACGGGGCCAGAAACGGTTCACTAATATGTCCCAGAGTCAAGTAGGTAAAATCCGCAAGCGCACGGAGAATACCGCTGTAGCATTTCACCCGGAAGTATTCAGGGTATCGTATTTGTTTATCCCAGAGGAAGGTTATGATCAAGAAGCATTACTAACATATAAGATCATGTTAACAATTAGCAAGGATATCTAACCAAGACAGGCGGGTACATAATAATAACCGGGTAGTGTGACACACACAGAAGATTCCTACTAAATAAATAAAGTCTAGTGGAGGAAAGACTAGGCTAAGCTACTCCTACTATACATTCCTATACAGTTGCATAGCCTAAGTAGAATACATACAGACCCACACTCAGGTTCAGCAGTCAATAGTATAGCACTTCAGGCACGGACTTACCCCTGCATCCACAGGCGACTTCCGCCAAGAGCCTACGCACTAGCCTAGCGGGGAGGATTTCAAAGGACGGACAGGGCTGTCACCACCTGCCGCCTACCTCAACGAACCAGTAGACTAACGAATAATTGATGCAAATCAGTCACCCAAGTACCATACTTGCATGACCAAAGAGCACTCTGCCCCTCCGCGATTACTATTAACGAGGCAGAGTTACCGTACGAATACGATCACCAAACCCATGCTATACTTTATCAGCTAAAACTAAGCATAGAGACTATAACATATAAACTAGACTATAGTGATGGTATATAACTAGCATGACAATAGTAGTATAATAAATATAAACTACTATCACACAAGTAGACTATACTATCACATATATGGATCACAAAATCAAACAAGAAACTCATGACCCAAGCACAACTATATAGAAAAGATATATATATTGATAAGAGCAAAGTCTTACAAAAGGGAAAAGATACAAGAGCCGCGTTCAGCTGTAGGAACAGCAGCAGCTAACTGAGCTAATTGGGTTTCTATCATTTTATTAAAGCTCAGCTGATTCTTGAGAGCAGAGGAAACACCCTCTATCTTAGTGTGGATGCTCTCAAGAGTCCTATCAGTGGTGGCAAGCTTTTTACTGATGTTATCATTAACCTTAGCTTGACCAAGCACAAGATCTTTCAAGGAGGGCTGATTATAACCGGAATTAAAACCAGAGAAGTTGCCAGAGTTACCTCCTTGGTAGTTGGGACGTGGTGGACCCCAACCTTGACCTCCTTGTGGACGGTAGCCGTTGTTGTTGTTGTTGCCCATGAACATTGCGTCCTCACGGGTCTCAGGGCAGTCATTGCCCGAGTGTCCCGTGTTGCCACAGACCTCGCAAGTCATACGAGCGTCTAGGGCTTTCACTTCTCCATTGGCTTGGTCGTCCATCTTCTTCATGAGAAGGTCAATCTTGGCGGCGAGCATGTCAACCTCCTTGACGGAGTGCATGCCTCGCTCGCGAGGTTGGAGGCGCTCTTCATTCCAACCTTGGTTGGACACCATCTTCTCGATCAAATCTTTTGCCTTGCTCACAGTGAGCGAGAAGAAGGCTCCACCAGCAGCAGCGTCGAGGTGGTCGCGGGCCGACGGAGTAAGCCCGTTGTAGAAGTTCTGGATGATCAGCCAATCATCCATCCCGTGGTGGGGACATGCCAGGATGTACTCCTGGAGCCTCTCCCATGCCTCAGGAATCGACTCCTTCGACTCCTGCTGGAAGCTTGAGATCCTTCCGCGGAGGGCATTGGTCTTGCCCAGCGGGAAGAACTTTGCAAGGAACGCAGCTGAACACTTCTCCCAAGTGTTCACAGCTTCAGGGTTTGCGTAGAACCACTTTCTCGCTCTCCCAAGGAGAGAGAACGGGAACAGTCGAAGGCGAACAGCGTCGGGGGTGACGTCGAAGGCGAACAGTCCCCGGCAACGTTGCTCAGAAATGCTTGTTGACTTTTGCTAAGCCATATTAATAAATCATTCCCGGCACGGGGCCAGAAACGGTTCACTAATATGTCCCAGAGTCAAGTAGGTAAAATCCGCAAGCGCACGGAGAATACCGCTGTAGCATTTCACCCGGAAGTATTCAGGGTATCGTATTTGTTTATCCCAGAGGAAGGTTATGATCAAGAAGCATTACTAACATATAAGATCATGTTAACAATTAGCAAGGATATCTAACCAAGACAGGCGGGTACATAATAATAACCGGGTAGTGTGACACACACAGAAGATTCCTACTAAATAAATAAAGTCTAGTGGAGGAAAGACTAGGCTAAGCTACTCCTACTATACATTCCTATACAGTTGCATAGCCTAAGTAGAATACATACAGACCCACACTCAGGTTCAGCAGTCAATAGTATAGCACTTCAGGCACGGACTTACCCCTGCATCCACAGGCGACTTCCGCCAAGAGCCTACGCACTAGCCTAGCGGGGAGGATTTCAAAGGACGGACAGGACTGTCACCACCTGCCGCCTACCTCAACGAACCAGTAGACTAACGAATAATTGATGCAAATCAGTCACCCAAGTACCATACTTGCATGACCAAAGAGCACTCTGCCCCTCCGCGATTACTATTAACGAGGCAGAGTTACCGTACGAATACGATCACCAAACCCATGCTATACTTTATCAGCTAAAACTAAGCATAGAGACTATAACATATAAACTAGACTATAGTGATGGTATATAACTAGCATGACAATAGTAGTATAATAAATATAAACTACTATCACACAAGTAGACTATACTATCACATATATGGATCACAAAATCAAACAAGAAACTCATGACCCAAGCACAACTATATAGAAAAGATATATATATTGATAAGAGCAAAGTCTTACAAAAGGGAAAAGATACAAGAGCCATACCAATTCCAAGTGAAGACTTGGGACTAGAGAGCTCTAGACTCAGCCTAACTCCACTAAAACTCCAAGAACTACTATTAGCAAGAGAGAAATGCTTCTTGTGGTGTGTGTTGAGTGTGAAGGCACACCCTCCTATTTATAGCCTCAATAGGTCGGCAAGGGAGCGTAACCGCCACGGAAGGCATCTCAAACCGTCATCAGGAGTCACGGAGGAGCCAACACGTGGAAGCCCAGGCGGAGAGGGCGCCCGGCTGGGTCGGCCGACCTGACCAGGTCGGCCGACCTGGGGGTGGCCCCTCCTGGCCTGTGCTTTCTCCAGGTGGCTGTCCTGTGGGCCCTGACGTTGGTTTGCGCGGTATTGCAGGGAGTTACGTCGGTTAAGTGCTGAAAATGGGCCCTTCAATCCGTGTGACGTCCATGTGGCACTCTCTGATTGGTCGAAAGTGTGTTTTCTTGCCTTTTGAGGTGTTTCCTTCACATTTCCTCCTGCATGCACAAAGTTCTCCAAGTACAAGTGGAACTATATTATTGTGCTAAAGTATGCGTGTATGAAATGCCAAATTCTCCTTTATTTGAGTATAGTTGACGGTTGAAAATGGTACTTAACAGCCGTCAACAGTAGGATTATGGATGGCACTTGTTCTAGGCTTGGGACCCCACTCGTTTCCGGAAATCTTTTTCCAAAAACTTTCTTTATGGAACCCCTTTAGCGCTTTATCTAAGTCTAGCCTACATTTAGGATTTAGACCTAGCATAGCATGAAGATCACCCCATGTGACCAAGCGCTCTTGCCCAAACAAGCGAAAAGAAATGCCTTCATCATACTTTCTAAGGGTGCATAAAAACTGCATAGTAAGCAAACGAGAACCCGGCTCATCTACTTCTACGAAATTTAGCCAACCCATAGTGCGAAAAATAGAGGCAAATTCTTCTCTCATACCTATTTTCTCGAGGAAGTCCGGATCGAAGCGTCGGGTGTGGGCGAATGGCCGCTCTCTCATGAGCGCGATGGCTTGGCCCTCGCGGTCGTCCTTGATGTCGAGATGCTCCTCGGTGATGAGCAAGGCCGGCCTTTCCTCCGGAATTTCAGCTTCGGGGTCACCATGCCTCGGACTTGGTGTGAGCTCGACGAAGGATGCTTGACTCGTGCTTGCACGAGTGCTTTTTCTCCGCTTGATTCCGGCGTCTTGCTTCATTCGTTTGAACATGGCTGCACACAAGAACAAACACAAGACAAGAACAAAAACAAGATCGAACAAGTGTTCGGGTGAGCGTTAGTGAAAACGACAAACCCGAGCTTCTCCGAAATTGGTTTTCTTCTCACAACAACTTGCAAATGCACTAAAACAGAGGGGAAATATTTTTTTGGGTTTTTGGGGCTGTAGTAAAGTTGAAGAACACGAAATTTTGGGAGAGCAACAAGTGAGCAAAGGAGGGGAGTGAAAGATGAGCTTGGAATGGTGAAACTCCTCCTCCTGGGCGGTTTCTATAGCCAAGGAAGCAAGATGGCCGTTAGAAAGGGACAGAACAACGGCCATATAGCCGTTGGGAGAAAGGAGCACAGGAAAAGGTGGGGCCAGGGGGTCGGCCGACCCCACCAGGTCGGCCGACCTGGCAGGTGGGCCTCCTGGCAGCCCCCTTTTTCCTATGTGTTCCCCAACGGCTAGGGGATTTGTCCCCTGCTGCCTTTTTGCTCAAAAAGCTCGACAAAAAATCTTTTCAAAATGGAAAGCCCAAAAACCTATTTTCTAAATTTTCAAAAATGCAAATGAGTTTTGAAAAATTCCAAGGTGGCTGGAAAAATTCAAAAATGCAGAAATGCAGTGGTCGGGAAAAATCAAAATGTGATGGAAAGCAAATATGCAATTAAAAGACCAAATATGGATAACTACCGGTTTAACCTCCCGGCGAGGACTCACCTTTTAAAGTCCGACGAGCGGGACTTTTCTCCGGCGTTCAGCTCGATGAAGCGTTGTCCGGTCCCGGAGATGAAGACACGGATGATGCTTCTTGTTTCATTCGCCACACCTTCTTGGTCTTTGTTGCGGTCGGTGGCTTCTCGGGCTTCGGAGGCTGCGGTTTTGCAGGCTTCACAGCCTGTTTCTTTGCAGACCTCAGAGGTTGCTGCCTTGTGGACTTCGGAGGCTGTTGCTTAATGTGTGACCTTTGCCCCCTTGCCTTCATCAGTTGTTGCTGTGCAACCTTTTCCTTCTCAAGGAAGTTCTTCATGAATGTGATGAGGCTGTCCTTCTTTTTGAACGTGTTGCAAATCTCCAGGAATTGCTGGAGATGAGCACTAGCGTCCTCATTGGCTTTCCCACAGAATGGGCTAGCCTGCACCATGGTGATGAGACCGGTCTTGATCTCGAAGTTCGCATCTCCCACATTGCCAGCTGGTCCCGTAGGGATGTTGGCAGCGGAGGGAGCGGAGAACTCGCGGAGGGTCTTGTCGGCCATTTGCTCAGAGCTTGATGGTGCGGGAATGACAGGTTCGATTGGCCGAGTCTCCTTACGAGGAGGGGTGAGCCTAGCTCGTGTCCTTCTCAGGAGTGACTCAGGATCTTCAGTGAAGTTTGTCGGCAAGTCGAAACCAGTCATACACTACCCTGTTTTCATACAAAATGCAGAAAACAAAGCAAGGTTAGCCTGCCTAGGAGATAGCCTTAATAATTGCAACACTACTATATACATTAGTAATTTTTCTTAGATCATACGCCTTCCCCGGCAACGGCGCCAGAAATGCTTGTTGACTTTTGCTAAGCCATATTAATAAATCATTCCCGGCACGGGGCCAGAAACAGTTCACTAATATGTCCCAGAGTCAAGTAGGTAAAATCCGCAAGCGCACGGAGAATACCGCTGTAGCATTTCACCCGGAAGTATTCAGGGTATCGTATTTGTTTATCCCAAAGGAAGGTTATGATCAAGAAGCATTACTAACATATAAGATCATGTTAACAATTAGCAAGGATATCTAACCAAGACAGGCGGGTACATGATAATAACCGGGTAGTGTGACACACACAGAAGATTCCTACTAAATAAATAAAGTCTAGTGGAGGAAAGACTAGGCTAAGCTACTCCTACTATACATTCCTATACAGTTGCATAGCCTAAGTAGAATACATACAGACCCACACTCAGGTTTAGCAGTCAATAGTATAGCACTTCAGGCACGGACTTACCCCTGCATCCACAGGCGACTTCCGCCAAGAGCCTACGCACTAGCCTAGCGGGGAGGATTTCAAAGGACGGACAGGGCTGTCACCACCTGCCGCCTACCTCAACGAACCAGTAGACTAACGAATAATTGATGCAAATCAGTCACCCAAGTACCATACTTGCATGACCAAAGAGCACTCTGCCCCTCCGCGATTACTATTAACGAGGCAGAGCTACCGTACGAATACGATCACCAAACCCATGCTATACTTTATCAGCTAAAACTAAGCATAGAGACTATAACATATAAACTAGACTATAGTGACGGTATATAACTAGCATGACAATAGTAGTATAATAAATATAAACTATTATCACACAAGTAGACTATACTATCACATATATGGATCACAAAATCAAACAAGAAACTCATGACCCAAGCACAACTATATAGAAAAGATATATATATTGATAAGAGTAAAGTCTTACAAAAGGGAAAAGATACAAGAGCCATACCAATTCCAAGTGAAGACTTGGGACTAGAGAGCTCTAGACTCAGCCTAACTCCACTAAAACTCCAAGAACTACTACTAGCAAGAGAGAAATGCTTCTTGTGGTGTGTGTTGAGTGTGAAGGCACACCCTCCTATTTATAGCCTCAATAGGTCGGCAAGGGAGCATAACCGCCACGGAAGGCATCTCAAACCGTCATCAGGAGTCGCGGAGGAGCCAACACGTGGAAGCCCAGGCGGAGAGGGCGCCCGGCTGGGTCGGCCGACCTGACCAGGTCGGCCGACCTGGGGGTGGCCCCTCCTGGCCTGTGCTTTCTCCAGGTGGCTGTCCTGTGGGCCCTGACGTTGGTTTGCGCGGTATTGCAGGGAGTTACGTCGGTTAAGTGCTGAAAATGGGCCCTTCAATCCGTGTGACGTCCATGTGGCACTCTCTGATTGGTCGAAAGTGTGTTTTCTTGCCTTTTGAGGTGTTTCCTTCACATTTCCTCCTGCATGCACAAAGTTCTCCAAGTACAAGTGGAACTATATTATTGTGATAAAGCATGCGTGTATGAAATGCCAAATTCTCCTTTATTTGAGTATAGTTGACGGTTAAAAATGGTACTTAACAGCCGTCAACACACGTGCACCATCAACCACCTCCACCGGTTTTGAGGTCCAAACCGCGAAACTGCCTTGCATGCTTCTCAAAGCGCGACTTCTTGATCTTGACACGTGTCACCTCATCCTGTGATCTTCCTTGTCGTCAAGTCTTTCCCGCCTCCAGTCCATTAGAAGCCTCTACTTGCACCGATGCCCGATCACCTTTGACTTGATCAACCCCACCGTCTTGATCACCACCCACGGTTTTGGGGCTCAACCGTAAAACCGTTCGTGCTTCTTTCCTCTCCATATGTACGGTGTGGATCACCCTTGACTTCACCCGACTTCCTGATCATCCAGCCCCAAGTCTCCTGCTTGTGCCCGATCCTGTTGCCGTTGACCGCCAAGTTGACTCTAGTGACCTACACATCATGAGACAAGCAAACACATTCCCATCTCCTGCAACTCTCCAACATCCTCACCATCTCCGGTTAGTCAAAACCATGATATGCACAAACTCATGCAATCCCCAGATTCCCGCATTTCAACTCAAACACCAAACTCAACCAATGTCAATTACTCATCACATATTGCAAACCATGACACATATCCACATGGTTTCTCACTAAGTATAAGTGGGATTCGAATTATTATTGGGGCAGAGCCTCTTTGCATCAATGTTATAAATTCACTTATTCTCCATATCAAGACAATACAATTCATTCACTAATGGACAATTTGCATAGAGAATATAATTCAAATAAATTGAGCAACATTTGTTCCTTATTATAACCTCATAACCACCAACTTCCTCTAAACATAAGCAGGATATAATGTTTTTCCCCAAGGCAGGAATGTAACAACAATTATTTAATTCTAAAACTAATCCTGATGGTAATGAGAGTGGATAAGTCCTGATAGCCAATGCACCAACTTTTGCACCATTACCGACACGAGCATCCACCTCACCTCCTGCACACTTGTCCCTTTAGGACCCTACAACGATTTGCAAGTATGAATCATTGATCTGGTATCAAATATCCAAGAATCATCAGGACGAGTAGCAAGATTAATTTCAGTAACATTGATACCTGAAGCAGAAGGAACAACAGCCTTCTTCTTTTTGAGTTCTTCCAAGTAAAGCTTGCAGTTTCTCTTCCAGTGCCTAGTCTTCTTGCAATAATGGCAAGGATCACCTGGAGGCACTCTTGGCTTGGAAGAACCTGCTGCAACCTTAGGCTTTGAGCTTGAGATCTCATCCGCAATCTAAGCCTTGGACTTCTGTTTCTCTTGCTATCCTTTGGCACCATCATCACATGATTTGCCTCGGTTTTCTTGATGCTCTCCTCGGCAGTCTTAAGCATCCCATGCAATTCAGCCATAGTCTTCTCCAGGCTATTCATATGAAAGTTTATAATGACTGGCTCATAGCTCGCTAGGAGCTACTGGAGAACGACATCTGTAGCCAAATCTGGGCTAAGGGAAGAACCAAGTTTCTCTAGGCTGTCAATGTAATCAATCATCTTGATTACATGAGGACTGGTGGGACTACCCTCAGCTAGCCTGCACGCAAACAAGGCCTTTGAGATGTTACACCTCTTAGTCCTTGCTTGGTTCTCAAACATGCCACAAAGCCCAACAATCATATTGTGACCATCAGTGTTCTCATATTGCTTCCGAAGCTCAGAGGACATGGTAGCAAGCATGAGATAGCCAACATCAAGTGCATCATTAGTGTGCTTGTCATACTCCCTCTTCTAGGTAGCATTAGCATTTTCTGGCAGGTCATCAGGATAAGGAAGCTTTAGAACATATTCCTTTTTCTCTGGATTGAGAACAATTATCAAGTTAGAATACCAATCCATAAAGTTTGTTTTATTAAGTTTTTCTTTCTCAAGAATCAAACACAAATTAAAACTGGAAGCATTATTAGCGGGTGGCATGATCTACAACAGGAACACATGCAACATAAGCACTATGTAAATGTAAAACGACTATTAAACCATTTAAAAGAGTTTCTTCACTATATGGTTGGAATCATTTCCCTCAAAATGACATATAGTGGTCCAAGATCCATATTCAACTAGTTCCTAGTGACCTTTGGCATCACTGCTAGAAATCTAGTATCCTAGGTAAGCAACATTGGCAAATAACATCGTATGTGACTCTTGTTTGTTGGGAGGCATCATATGCCACGACGCCCAACACTATGCCCCAAAGCCTAAAACCGTTTTGCTAGCTTTGGCAAGCAAGCCAACACTTTGCATGTGAATGTCCGACATTCACCCTATTTCTTAAGATAGTTGGGGCATTCTACTTTGCTAGACCTACCACACAACGGTCGAAATTATAGCATGTGCAGCTATTGAAAAGGCAACAATTTTAATCTTAATTTTTTCTAAGGGAACCTACTGTAGCATGATCATTATATCCAGCATATAATACATGAAAGAATATGATGGCACGAACATCATCACTGGCATTCATATTAACTGTGAAATAGTATGGCCCTTTCACATTGTGATCTCCATCTCCATTGTTACAGGCATCCTCCTGTCCACGTGTCCACCATGCTCCAAATTCGGCCTCCATGAACAAGTAGTAAGCTACTACATCTAATAGCTAGAAGTGAATTACATGAAGAAATCAAGCATCACAAGTCGAACACAGGGCGTTATACAATAATATGATAGCCTCAACCCAGCTATTTTAAACATAACTTGCAGGCCATGGAAAAACACAGACATGCATCACATACACATTATGGGCGATACCATTCATAAGATTCTCTGCAAAAACAAGTTAGACGAGAACAGATTCTATCGTATGAATTATAAGGCGTATAACCATCTAGGCGTGAGTTCGAACGGCGGTCCCGCTGGCCGGTAAGCGGGTGCGGGGTCGAGGGGGGATCTGCTCGCCGCGGGGGATCATATCCATGAAATGTCAATGAAAATCTCATCAGACAGGTCACATCTGGCCGATTTTAAGTCATTCATAATGCCTCGTATTTTCATTAGGTTTCTATGAGTAGACCATGACATATAATCTTGATCTCGTCGGCTCTATCTACTGGCATATGCGGTTAGTCCCGTTGGTGATTCCAGTCGGTAGGGACAGATTGCAAGCGCACGGAGAAAGAGCACGAACATATCAAGGACACATGTGACCCTATCGTCTCATAACCTTATGAGACCCTCCTAATGACCGATTGATCTTATCAACCGTACATAAACATGCAATAGATCATATCTACTACACAAGCATATCCACTATATGCGCAAGACCCAGATCTACAACTACACAAGATCGGCTCTGATATCACTGTAGGGGAACGAAGAGGCTACGATACCTAGAAAAATTTCTACTATTCAACCAGAAAACCTTACAAGAGAGGATCATAGATAATTACCACTACACGCGCAGACAGAGTGGAAGCAAGGTTGCAGAAGCGATGTCCAACATAGTTGAGCGTCGATGTAAAGAATGTAGTTGTTCACACAACAACCGTCTCCTCCTGGTCCAGCCAAAGACCACAGCTGCAGTACCTCCTTACGGTATCCACACCTATGGGACTGAAAGGTCGTGCGTGGTGTGCTAGCACCGGCGACACGGCTTAGGGTGACATGGGAGAGAGAGAGAGAGAGAGAGACAGAGAAGGAGGAGGAGGTGGCGGCGGCCAAGGTTTTAGACTGGAAAATTACCCTACGCCTTAAGCCCCCCCTCCACTTAAATAGACCCTTCTAATGGGCCTCGACTTGTTGACCCATTAGTGGACTAATCCCTCACGGATCAATATCCATATGACTCTCACGTACGGATCAAATCCATATTGTCTCTTAGGTATATCTCCAACAGTAACACCATCATAATCACCACCAAATTATTATGCCTCTTAACGAACCTCATAGACTCTGGTTATCAAAATTAAGCATTCTCATCTGGTGGACATATGCACAAACTATAGCTACTATATTAGACTACTGACAAGTTCTGATATGTTTTGAACAAGCAAAGTTCAGAGTACTATACAAAAATTTATTAGAACTTGCGAGCTAGGATCGCAACTCATCTGATATACATATAAAGAAATTTTGGAGCATTATAATTTCATAGTATTATGTATGTCTCTAACTAGCAATTTGTATTAAAGTAACCAGGAAAAATTACCTTAGCCAGAGGCTGTAAAATTGATGCCAACATAAGCTGGCTCTAGAAACACAGGGAAATATGGATGAGAGTTTCTGAACGTACAGAGTGCGATTATAGCGGGGTATAGTCTCAGCAAAGAGGTGCACTGCACTCTCAAAAAAGATGGTCATATCAGTTTATTTTCAGATACTGGATTTTGCTGCCTTTCGGAATCTGACCATATGCAGATTAGTCGCTGAACCTCTTTTAGGTTCAAAGTTCGCCTGCAGCACACATGAATTTGAGTCAAAATTATATTCAACTACTATGCCTACTACACAATACATGTTTCCAGAACCTTATGAAACTAAAATAATTTTTGACATTTTTGTATTGTCTCGACCTTCGTTTAAGTTTTCTGTATCTGTCACAGTGCCTTACACAAGCAAGAAACATTTCCAATTTTCCATTTCTCAAATTTTGTTCGTTAGGTACAGCATGTGCAACAGAATGTCTTTTGCTGAAGTTACTGGTGTTGCCCACTCTCAATGGAGCAGGTCATCTCATATTTATATACTAGCAAAATGCTCGTGCGTTGCTACGGGCTTAATAAAACAAAAAATATGCACATCATATATTTGATATGAGATTGTATTTATATTATATATAAATGAATGTTCCTGTGTTACCACATGCATAAATTACAATATATATTATTTGTAGGAATTTTTATCATATAAATATAGCATAAAAAACAGTTCTTTAGCTCACTCACCACAGAGTTTTATACCTCGATCTTATGCCACTCCACGATGACATGACATCAAGGATAGTGACAAACGTTGGACTCCACAATTATCACAAAGTTTCTTCAAACGTCTGTTTGGTTCAACCATGCTAGACACCCATTACAAATAGAGACAGAAGCAGCAAGAGAAGGAGTCAAACTTGCAATCAAGAAAGGAGCACGACAAGTCATCATTGAGACTCACAACCAAGTGTTGTCTAACTACCAGCATCGATTCGAGCAAATGTTTCTGCTATACTCCACGATAATGAGCAGCTTAGCAGGGTTTTTGTTAATTTCAAAGTTGTCTTTTTCAATATAGCTGCACATGCATGTGCCAAGTTTATATCAAGGGCTACACAAAGCTGCGAGTGGCTGATATAATCACCTCTTTTACAAGCCCTATGCTATAATCATGGTAGAGGTTATTACAAGCTCCTTTGATAAAAAAAAACATAACAGGCTCAGGAGGAGATATCCTACCTTTCTAAAATGTTGTGGTTGTCCGTGCATTGCTATGAGCATGAGCATAAAAATCTTTAGAACAAACTCATATAGTCTGAAAGCACCTAAATAATACCAAGATAATGATGATTGTATAAGTCAATGACGACTCCATAAGAATAATATAAAATATTTCAAATTTGAATGTAGTGTTGTACTATGAATAATCCTTTATCCACTCCCATGAATAACTGATTTTCTCATAATAACATAAATTATATAAAGAATAGGTAACAAAGAAAAATTAACATGCAATGTGAGGTTTTTCATCTTATTCATCTGCAACATTTGCTGCAACAGAGTTCTGGTGACACCTATTTCATTAATACAAAGTTATCACATAAAAACTGTGCTACACCTAGGTGGATGCATAGACCTGGTCCTGGTGACATCTATTCCATTCAAAGTTACTTGCCTCCAATCTCCCACCAAGCTGAGCTCCAGTTTTAGGAACAGGAACGACAACCGATATCTAGATTGACAAGTAGGAAAAACAGATACCCTAAATTACATCACACGATATAGTATATTGGTTCTGGGATAGCACTAAGAAAAGAAAAGAGCAAACTCAAAAAAGCACAAATCATAATTTCTCTTTCTTTGATGTAGACGACAGTGCCCTCGTCCAGTTCTCCTCAGTGTTCCCACAACGAACACGGTATGTCCCCATACTTTGTCACCATCAATCCTGTGAAAGGAGACAAAAATCTAATTAACAAAAAATGCCAGCAACATTGTGTACATTGTTTTCACTTATAGTCACACCATAAGGGAGTTCTTACACATACACTAATGAAAGAGAAGACCAGAATTCGAAACCACTGAATAATTTCCCTATCTTCACTACTTCAATGTTCACAAACTAAAACCTTATGCATTTAATTTTCGCCTTAGGTGTTAGATTATAGCTTATAGTATTAAACTGCAATGCAAGAGCCCCCCCCCCCCCCCAAAAAAAAAGCAATATAAGAGAAATAAACATTCTTAAGTAATCATGAAACTCAGCTGTATGAATGACATGATTTGTCGATCCACATAATATGCGAACATTACACTTTCATGAAATCCTACTTATAAGGGAGCTTCAATGACTTGTGAGGTGGAACATTGTTCTCGTTATCCAAACTCATCGCGAACTCGGCAAATTCTCGAAAGCAAGTCAAAAAAGTTTTCATGGCATCGTCAATTTGGGTTCTCGAGAACCACTGCCCACGGCCAAACCTGAGGCACCAATCCAAATCATGATAAATTTGCAGCGCCAATCCAAGTAATACAAAGTGCAGGAAATAGCTTAAGCAACATGTCAACAAATAGAAGGGTTAGTCATGATGTTTAAGTTAACATCATCATCAATACAGTCAGTAAACTGCACTTCCCAGTCATATCATAATTGATAGGAAGTCTGCCATTTCATGAACATTGTATGTTGATCAGAATTCCACATATAAATGTGCTCGGCAATCTGTGAAGGGGCTATACGGAGTGCAATCATTCCTCTAGGGTGTAACCATGTAATCATTTTATGTTGGGCACAAATTCAACTATTCGAATTATGGGTTCATTTCTCAACTTACTCTAGACACGTAGATACTTCGTTCTTTACACTTGTTAATTCTTATGTGTCCTGCAAATCATGGGTTAAAAGTTAAAGAAAGGGAAATCTGACAAATGATATCAAAATTGGGAAAATGTTATAGTTCTAGTCTCTCCTAACATATCACAAGTTAGACGTTGAGTTGATGCATATACCAAGAAATTATTGCATGCTGCAACTGTTTATTATTCATATATGTTGCTTTGAACACGAACATTGTGACACCCCATGTCTTAATTCTAATTAACAAGTATAAATCCTTAATTATCAAGTGCATTAAGCACAAAAGTATAATTAAAGCAACACATAAAATAATAGAAGCCCAATCAAAATTAAAATATTTAGGGTCAAATAAAAACCTTATAAACCAAGTTGTGAAGTAACGTTCAATTCTTCTATGAACACCATGTCAAATAATTTCATCAACATTATGGGAATGGTGAAATGGAATTTATGCCAAGAGTGAGAATTTTATTCCATTTAGAAATGCCCCAGTTAATTAAGTAAGGCCAAGAAATCATTAACAATTGAATTAATATTATAAAATAATTCTATTTATTTTGGAAATTTGGACCCCACCAGAACCCCATAAATATCTTAAGGGACCTATGTTTAAAATTTCAAATTAACTGGACTTAAGGAAGTATTTTAATTGATTTAAAATCAGAACAGGGACTCTTTTGTGAAGCATTTAAAATCAGGAGGGTCAAATTGCAAAAGGCCTGTCTTCTTCCTCCGACCGACGCCCGCTCGGTCAGAGCCGCACGCGCGCGTGCCTGCCATTTCCGTCGCTTCCCTGCTTCCCCGTTTCTCCATCGCCCTTTTGTTGCGTGCGCGACTGCCAATGCGTCGCTGAGCCGCTGCATCATTGCTCGCTGCCGTTCTCTGCCGCACCCACGCGCCGTGTTGCTGCCCCCGCTGCTGCTGCCATGGCGCTGTAGCAATGTCGCTGCTGCCCGCGTGTGCCCGAGCCAGTCCCGTCTTTGAGCGAGGACCAAACCGACGCGCAACACCGACCCGACCTCAACCGCAACAAGACCGAGCTCTTGGCCATTTAACCCCCCCCCCCCCCCTTCTCGACCATTCTTCCTCCCTGTCTCCCCTCCGCCATTGCTGTCACAGAGTTCAAGCCATCGCACTGCCGTCCATTTGCCACTCGAGTCCGGCCGACCCCGCCACCCGACGCGCACGAGCCTCCTACTACTTCCCGCGCTCAAACCTACGCCTTGCCTCTCGAGCCTCGCCCGAATTCGATCAAAACAGGAGTACCTTCCCCGGCGAGCCCATCGGGGCCGACGCCAAATTCGTAGCCATAGGTTAGCTTCTGCGCTCTATTCCTCCTTTCTTGGTTGCGCAACCACTCGACGCACGATGCTGAACTCCTTCCTTGTTGAATCCGCGACGCATGGTGACAGCGTTGATCGATAGCCCCGACTCTACTCCAACACCGGCAGGAACCGAGCCGCCTCGCTGACGAGCTCAGTGTTCCACTCCACCTTGACGCAAACGAACATGATGTCGGCCCTCGTAACATCTCCGTGAAGCTCTAGGAAGAAGCGACACGTCATTTTCTGCTCCCAGCCAAGAACGCGACGTCGCCGAAACCCTGCCTTTCTCCGCCTCTCGTCGACGGCCAGCTCCGGCGAGCCCCGGTCCCTGTGAACCCCTTAGACCGATGAGCCTCGACGTGCTCGACATTTTCCCTCAACCGTGACGAGCTTCCGTTGCGCGTAGGCGTCGATGACGAGCGCTCTGGCGAACCCTGCCGCTGCTCCACGCGAGGTGCTAACTGGCAGCCTACATGCAGCTCGCGTGGCACACGGGTGGCGCCGACATGTCGGCGGACTGAGCGCTGACGCATTAATGAATAAGCCAGAAAACCAAGAAAATAACCAGAAAATGTTGATAATTTTGAAAAATCATAATAAATAAAATAAGAATCTAATGGGGATAAAACCAGCTTTGTTAGTTTCCTTATGTGCTCTATTAAACAAAAATAATAAAATGATGCCTCTGTAAATGTGCAATTAATAGTTATTTATTTTGACAAAACACTAAATAAATCACTATAAATTATACGAATACAATTTAATTCTGAAGTTTTGCATGCACTGTTATTTTATGCTAATATACTGCCCTGATTTTTGGTTAGCCAAAATATGCATTATTGTATGCCTTAGTATTTATTTAGCACTTTTGCTTATAAAAATGCTAGTAAATAAAATAATAAAATCCAGGAGTTGCCATTAGGAACCCAATACCAAGTAGCAAGAAATTATAGTTCCTAACACTAGTGTCGATCAAGGCAAGCCCTGGTTCGCATATGCCATTTTATAAAGTTTTGCTAGTTTCAATATATCACTGCTAGTGTCTATTTTGATTGATGCATTAGGTTGTTAGGAATTGGTTGGAAATCCACTTGCACATCACCCAAATGACCTATATTACTGGTATTTAAGTCATGGTAGGATTTGATACTTTACTTCTATGCTTAGTAATAGAGTAATAACGATAGTTGCTACTCAACTAGGAGAATGACTTGATCACTAAAATTGAACTTAATAGAATAAATTTACTTTGATGTTATGACCGGGTAGGGATAATGCATGTGTAGGTTTGTAGGTTTGTAGCAGCACATGGGTGTTGACTGCGGTTGTCCTGCCTTGTCGAACCTAGGACCCGTCCATCGTTGGCCCCTTGATCAAGCATTGAACAGTACCGAATGCATGCTAGTGTATGGGCACTAGTAAACCGATATAGCACTAAAATTACTTGCAATAGGAACGGTTAAGGTGCATTGGTCATTGACCCTTCGGCTGCTGGAGTGGACGGTTCATACCATGAAGTACTGTTGGCAGAATGGCATGCCCATACGATGTCACCACACCCAGTCTTAGGTGTAAGATCTTTTATTGTGAAAGGTTGTCATATACGACCTTAATTGGTGCGTATATGTTGTGTACTTCGGGTTTTCCCAGCTGGTGTAAATCAATTATAATTGTTATCGCTCGCAGAAATGAGTACGCTTATTCACTGCGCCTTCACATAGATCGAATGATACTATGAAATAGGTATGTTGCTTATGTTGATTATTATTGCTACTATTCTTATATTGTATTTATTCTATGTTATGCTTTACTATTCTTGTACTGCTCACTAAAGTTATATTTCTGCTTCCCCCAATTAACTTGGTTAAATAAAATTTATAGAACTAATAGGTTATTTTGTGCAAGTTTTTTTTTTAAACAGCCATCCTATTAGAGCCAATGCATGTCTAGAACTTTTGACGGGTAAGCCTTGCTGAGTAATTAGTACTCAGGTTTTATGCCACTATTGTTTTCAGGTAATCTAGAGACAGAACTGCCTGTTGATGTGCTACCGTGGGACATGCAAGTTCTTGAAGGCTGGACTGCCCACTGGGAGTCTGAGCTGCTGCCGCAGTAATGTTGTGTGCTCCTAGGATGATGATTCTTGGGAATGAGTCATTACCACCGTTGTATTGTTGAGAGCTCGTATTATTATTCGTATTTGCTTCTGCTGTTTTCGAACTTTCATGAACATGTAATATTCCGCTGCACTGTTGTATTATCAAGTGTTTGTGTTATCAGCACTATTGGGACTCGATCCTCTAGGAAGGGACGTCACAAACATGCTGCTAGCTAAGTTGGTTAGGTGGCTCTAGTAGCACTCCTCACGGTCTGGGTTCACCTCCCCGTCAAGCAAATTTCACGTTGTGTTAAAAAAATCCCCTGTAGTGGTCTAAGGTCCTTCCCAGGTCGTTGGTCGTTTCTCACAGTCACATGGGTCACAGTGTGTGTAAGTGTGGGGCAAGGGTTTGGTGGTTTTCTCGGCCTACATGAGAAGTTGTTCTCTTAGCAAGAAGTGCATATAACACCCCCTAAAAGAAATAAGTGCTTATTATAACCACAAAAAAATGCACATTTGCCAGCAGAAAACTTCCAGTTCATAAGTATTATTGTTCCTGTCCATGACTCTTGAACTGCTTCCCGTAGGGTGAATCTTGATCCAGTATCTAGGCAAATGTTGAGGAACTTCCAATTTTTTTTTCTGAAGACAGTTAAAAGCTGCTGGACAGATACACTTGATTGATAAATGAAGCCACGAATTCAGAAATCAGAATACTGCTAGAAACAATAATCAGTACTCCCTCCGGTCTGAAAATGTTAGTCGTTTCAGACAGGGAGAAAGGGCTAAAAATAAACTATAGCTGCTTGTCCGAACGACAGCATTATAAAAACAGAGGAGAATGTGCCAAGGATACTGAAATTTTGGAGTAAAATACTGAGCTATGGTATGTAACAAAAGTGCAGCCTGACCCCAAGAAGATCAGAAAGTTGTACGATATCAACAATGAAAATTCCTGACTTTATTGGGATAATAGTTTAATTGGTCTTGCGTGGAAACCACTCTTTTTCCTTTTGGCAGCATTAGCATACTCACTCTTTGAAAATCGCACAAAACCATATCCCTAAAAGAGTTAAGAAAAACTGACATTGAATATATTAAAATTTTTATTATATAGGGAAAAATATAATGCCGTACAAGACTGAAAACATATATTGCATTGTCTTTTATAGTTGTACCAGACCTTTACCATTTTGATCTTTCATTATCCGCACATTAACAATCTCTCCACAAGTAGAAAATGCCTGTTGATGCCATACAAGTCAGCCCCATGAACCACTCATTTAACAAAGAAAAATCAAGAAACAATGCCATTGATTCTAGTTTATCTATGTAGAGACTCAAATTCCAAATAATCATAACATTCTAATCCTCTGAACATCACATACAAGAAAGAGCATCAAAATCATTCCTACTGACAGATCACTATATTACATTCAGAATAACAGGGAAAGATGTCTACCCTTATTGCATAAGAAAACATGAGCCAAAGAAAGCCTCTTCATGGGCACGCCAATGCCACTGCCCCATATGTCCCGCGTGTGACAGTTTGAAGGAATTCAAAGGTATAAATTTTCAGACATATATCTCTTTAAAATTACAGTGAGAATCCTATACCCCTTTCTAACTTATCTCAAAGCTCGACCTCTGCCACTACTACTGCTTCCCTAGCCAAGCCATACTTGTCATTCTTTGCTTGAATCCAAAAAAATCGAAATTCCTTTTGTGAAGCAGGTACATGGAGTTTAGCTACCAAAGATTTTCTTATGCAAAATAAGCAAGCACAATATCATAAATAGCAGAAACGTGAGAAATGTGTAGGTATGTCATCAACATCAAGTGGTCGAATGAAACACAGTTACATACCTCTACTGTCAAAGGTACGCGCTCACTAAATGGAGTGCAGTTCTCCATTCCTTTCCATTGGACATTGGTCCATGCCGGCCTACGAGATAGAGGTATTGTTGACACCGAATTTAGACCGGTCCCAGTGGTCAGCGGTGCAAAGGCAAGAATCAGCTGGAGATTAGCGAAGCTCAGCAGCCAAAGGAAATAAAGTGTGCCCGATAGATTTATTTTATCTTTTTTTTATATTTTCAGTTAGGAGTTTGTTTAGAAATAGATCGAGTCGGTTTTGAGAGTCCTGACCGAATCGGATCAGAACCCTTTGCATGAGGGTCATAAATATGTAATAGAATCTATATAAAAAAAACACCTTTGTTCAATACAATTCGGCGCACCGCCAACCTTTCCTACTCGACAAAATCCTCGTCTCGCGCGGGTTATATCGGCTCCGATCTCGACGAGAGACTTGGATTAGTCAACCTCCGTAATTCTATCAATCTCAACTAGAACTTTCTTATTTGTTTGATATTCTAGCTGTTATCATTAGGATTGCTAGTTATCCGGTAATTAGATCTTTATTGTGCTTATTCTATCGACTTTCAATTGCAATACTGTCTTGGCTGAGCCCAATCTATTGCAATTTTTAGGAGGTTTTATGAATATAGTTTAGATCTTTTACTCAAGTCACTCTGTTGATTTTATCTATAAATAGCTTGAATCCAGCTCTATTTACCGTGTTTGAACACTGTTTTGATTAGGTTTGATCTGTTCGAATCAGCAAGGCTGCATCAATGTTGATCTCTTACTGGGTTGATAAGGCTAGGTTCGAGTCGTTTATAGGTAGAGTCGATAGAGTTCCAAAAAAGAGAGGGATTGAGATTGGGCCAAAGAGTATGAAGGCTATCAATGACATTGAACCACCGATTAACAAGACAAAGATTCAGTCATTAATTGGCAAAGTAAATTTCATTAGAAGATTTATTTCGAACTTATCAGGAAGACTCGATGTGTTTACGTCGTTGTTCAAGCTGAAGGCCAATCAGAATTTCGTATGGGGACCAGAATAGCAGAAATCCTTGGATGATATCAAGAAGTATTTTATTTTGCCTCCTGTATTAGTACCACCAAGAAATGGACGGCCCTTCAGGCTTTATCTTGCGGCTGATAAGAAGTCGATTGGGTCAACTTTAATTCAAGAACAAGATGGCAAAGAAAGGGTTATATTCTACTTAAGCCAAAGTTTGATTGACGCTGAAACTAGGTACACTGAGATTGAAAGATTATGTTTATGTCTGTATTTCTCATGTGTGAAGTTAAGGCATTATCTGTTATCGACTGAATGTGTGGTGATTTAAAAAGCCAATGTCATCAAATATATGCTATCGGCTCCTATTTTAAAAGGGAGAATTGGTAAGTGGATGCTTGCTCTTGCCGAATATGATCTTACGTATGAATCTGCCAAGGCAGTCAAAGGTCAAGTTTTGGTTGATTTAGTTGTTGAGCATTGTGGATCCGAAGTCTCGATGGTAGAGCCGGTGCCAGGGTTATTGTTTTTTGATGGTTCTGTTTACAAGAATGGGTGTGGTATCGGGCTCGTGGTCATGTCGCCTCGGGGGGCAAGGTTTGAGTTCGCATTTGCTGTCGAGGTATCGACTAATAATCAGGTTGAGTATAGAGCCATGCTTAAGGGATTGCAGATATTGAAGGAAGCTAGAGTTGATTATGTTGCAGTCATGGGAACTTCATTACTGGTGCTTAGGCAGCTGGCTGGAGAGTTTGAATGCAAAGATGATGTTTTGAGAATGTTTTATGCCGAGTGTCAGGAGGTGCTGCAACACTTCAAAACAGTAAGATTCAAGCATGTCCCAAGGGAACAAAATATGGAAGCAAATGACCTAGCGCAGGAGGCATCGGGCTATCAATTGAACACTAGTGGAGTTATTGTTGATATAGCTGATGTCGATGAAGAAGATTGGAGATCCAAGATTGTCCAATACCTCAAGGATCCAGCTCAATGAACTCCTTGGAAGATTCGATATATGGCATTGACGTATGTTTTATTAGAAGAAAAACTTTATTATCGGATAGTTGATTGTGTATTGCTAAGATGTTTAAATCAAGAAGAAGCCAAAGTTGTTATGTGTGAAGTCCACGAAGGCATTTGTGGTACACATCAATTTTCCCATAAGATGAGATGGTTGCTAAAGAGAACTGGATATTATTGGCCTACCATGCTGGAAGATTGTTTCAAGTATTATAAGGGATGTCAGGATTGTCAGAAATTTGGAGCAATATAGAGAGCACCGGCATCGGCTATGAATCCAATTATTAAGTCATGGCCATTTAGAGGATGGGGTATGGATATGATTGGTCATATTTATCCAGCGTCTAGCAAGGGTCATAAATATATTTTGGCGGCTACAGATTACTTCACAAAGTGGGTTGAGGCAGTTCCTATGAAGAATGTTACAACTAATTATATAATCAACTTTGTGAAGGAGCATATTATATATAGGTTTGGTGTACCACAGACTATTACGACTGATCAAGGTTCTGTCTTTACTTCGGAAGAATTTCAGAACTTTGTCGATGGTATGGATATTAAGCTGTTGAATTCATTGCCTTATTATGCTCAAGCCAATGAACAAGCAGAGGCCTCCAACAAGAGTTTGATTAAGTTGATTAAGAGGAAAATAGATGAACAACCAAAGAAGTGGCATACTACATTAGCAGAAGCATTATGGCCTTACAGGATGGCTTGTCATGGATCAATCAAAGTACCACCCTATCAGTTAGTGTATGGGCATGAGGCAGTTTTACCATGGGAGATGAATCTAGGGTCAAGAAGGGTAGAATTACAAGATCAGCTATCAGCCGATGAGTATCGACATAGAATGAATGATGAGTTAGAAGATGTCATGCAACATCGCATGAAGGCTCTGGAAAAGATTCAAGAAAATAAAGCTCGTGTGTCTAGGTTTTATAATAAAAACGTGGTGCCTAAGACATTCTCAGAGGGGGATCTTGTCTGGAAGTTGATCATGCCCATTAGTTCTAGAGATAGTCAATTCAGAAAATGGTCGCCAACATGGGAAGGGCCGTTGAAAGTAAGTCAATGCGCGCCAGGCAATGCATATTTTTTGCAAGGAATAGATGGGGAAGAGTTCGGAAGAGCGAATAATGGTAAATACTTGAAGAAATATCATCCGAGTGTTTGAGTTGGCGCATGAACTCAATTACTGGATCATGACCGATGTGAGAAATTTCTGAGTGGGGGTAGCTGCAGATTTTGGATTCAAAGAACCACTCTGGAGGCAGAAGAGGCGAAGAGTATTCGCCACAACACACATAGCAGATTTGGAGATAGATGGTACTTTTCCATCAAGGCTCTCAAGAGAAGACCCATGGCTCAAAGTGTTAAACTAAGATGAGAAAAGGAAGCTAGCAGAAGGGCCTATTTATAGGGTCTGAGCTTGGTCTTTGAGGAATCTAATCGTTGCTTCATCAAGAGGAAGCGGTAAGGTTTGAGAGGGAAGGATAAACGAAAGGACAATAAAAAATAAAGATAGCAGTCGGATCGATGTAGAAAAACGGCAGGTTGCAATTAAAGACCCACAAGTAGTTGGGAAGTATACTAAGAGATGAAGTCTGATGAACGGACGGCTCACAGGTGGCTGCATCATGAAGTGGTAGGACGATAAAAGCACGCGGTAACTAAGGAGATTAAATCCGACGCACAAAGGATTTCATACCCCGGACTCAGGGGACATGTGTTGACACCGAATTTTGACCAGTCCTAGTGGTCAGCGGTGCGAAGGCAAGAGTCGACTGGAGATTAGCGAAGCTCAGCGGCCGAAGGAAATAAAGTGGGCCTGATAGATTTATTTTATATATTTTTTTTATATATTCAGTTCAGAGTTTGTTTAGAAATAGATCGAGTCGGTTTTGACCGAATCGGGTCAGAACCCTTTGCATGAGGGTTATAAATATGTAATAGGATTTGTGCAAAAAAAAAACACCTTTGTTCAATATAATTCGGCGCATCGCCAACCTTTCCTACTCGACGAAATCCTTGTCTCGCGGGGGCTGCATCGGCTCCGATCTCGGCGAGAGACTTGGATTAGTAAACCTCGTTAATTCTATCAATCTCAACTAGAACTTTCTCATTTGTTTGATATTCTAGTTGTTATCGTTAGGATTGCTAGTTATCCGGTAATTAGATCTTTATTGTGCTTATTCTATCGACTTTCGATTGCAATACTGTCTTGGCTGAGCCCAATCTATTGCAATTTTTAGGAGGTTTTATGAATATAGTTTAGATCTTTTACTCGAATCACTCTGTTGATTTCATCTATAAATAGCTTGAATCTAGCTCTATTTACCGTGTTTGAATACTGTCTCGATTAGGTTTGATCTGTTCGAATCAGCAAGGCTGCATCAGTGTTGATCTCTTGTTAGGTTTATAAGGCAAGGTTCGAGTCCTTTATAGGTAGAGTCAATAGAGTTCTATCGGGATGTTTAGCCAATAGATTATCACGGTTCGATCGACTTTTGGTTTATGATTGATTTCTTACTTATTTTGTTAGTCGATTGCCCCCTTATTGAAATAAGTTAGATCTGTGATTTAAGGCATCTTTGCAATACCAGCTATCAGATCTATCGACTTAGCACCTATCAATAGGCAGAGTTCTATGCATGATACTGTACTTCCATCGACTCTGGCCTATCGACTTCACTTCATCAACAGAGCATGTTTTAGCATATCTATCATAAGTCCATCGACTCTGTTCTTTAGTTCGATTCCTATTGGCACCATTTATGTTTTATTTTATAATAATTTATGGAGTTGCCGATAAGTCGATACGAATCATCCGATTAGTTTATTTTAATATTATTTGCTATTTATAGCCATCGGCTGGTTTTCACTAATGGTGATCGTCGGCTTTCTTCATCGGCTTGTCCTAGGCCGGTGACTCGTGGAATCTGAATATTTGTTTTCTTTGTCAATTTGCAAGGAAAATCGACTGGCACGCCCCGGTTTCTGTATTGAGCCTGTACTGGAGCTAAGCAGATCTCCCTGGTCGCGCATGTGATTTTCGCATCAATAGGTATGAACTGTGACAAACAAACACAATACAAAGTTATATATTTGTAGCTAAAGAATTCAAATGGTCGAGGGAGTGGAGCAGTGGGATCCGGCTGGTGGTGGTGGGGATGGAGCAGAATGGAGGATGCAAATGGTTGCGGCATGGGAGATGCAGCAAGATCTGCACGCGTGCTAGGCATGTTGTGCCGCCTCGATCCGCGCCACGGCATGGCTGCCGCCATCTAGCATGAGCTTGATCTGTGCCCATAGGGAGATAGTGATGATTTGCTTGCGGACGGAGTGTACACCTACATGCACTTGATGTCATGCCTGGTGGCAACCATGCAGGAGTGATGCCATGGAGGTTGGCGACGACATCATCGTGGAAGAGGTCAATCTCGTGAAGGATGGCGTACGACGCGGATGGGCTTGTGCGCGCGTGGATGGCGCACAACATGGAGGTGAAGCAAAAGGGATAGGTTGCTCGAGCGGAGGCGGCAGAGCCAGAGTGGGGAGGGTGGAGGATGAGCAGGGAGAGGCGGCGGCGATTAGGGTTGGGAAGGAGCGGTGGCAGGCGGGTGTGCGGCTGGTGGAGGAGGTGGGATGTGCGGAGGGAGGCGTGTTGTGGGTTGTTGGATTAAGGAGGCACGAGTTGGATTAGAAAATGGATTAAACAAAGATAAGGGGAGATTATGGCTAACTAAGAAGACCAGCTCAAAACTATTCGGTGGTAGAGAAGAGTACAAACATGGCAGGTTACATGTGTAGCTTATAGCACACGATCAACCAAGGAGACATAGCTCCAAATATAGATGATACAATTCTATGTATAGCCATGTACTTCTATGAATATAGATAGCCTTCTATGTTTAACACCCCCCCCCCCCCTTCAATCTAGATAGTGTGCAACTAAGGTCAGATTACGCCGAAGATTGCAGAAGGCCGTGACCGATAAAGGCTTGGTCATGATGTCGGTTATTTGATCCTTTGAAGAGATCAAGCAAACCTCTAATTGTCGGGATGCCATATGCTCCTGGACTAAATGATAGTCCAGTTCAACATGTTTGATGCATCGATGAAATATCAGATTTGCCGATAGATAAGTAGCTCCAATGTTGTCGCACCACAAGCTTGGCGATCGATGTTGAGAAATCCTGAGTTCTCGCAGCAACACTTGGATCCATATGACTTCGGCTATGGCATTAGCAGCCGCCTTGTATTCGGCCTCCGTGCTTGAGTGACATACGATGGGCTGCTTGCGAGAGATCCATGAGATGAGATTGCCGCCAAAGAAGATTGCATAGCCACCGGTGCTGAACCAATCATCCGGATTGCCAGCCCAGTCTGCATTTGAGAAGGCACTAAGGATTGAGGATGCCGTTTTTGTGATGTAGAGACCCAAGTGTGATGTTGCATTTAGGTAGCGCAAGATGCATTCGACTGCCGCCCAATGAGTTGTTGTTGGTGCCGAAAGAAACTGACAAACTCGATTCACACAAAAGGAGATATTGGGTCATGTCAATGACATATTGCAGGGTGCCCACTACACCTCAGTAGCGTGTAGAATCTTCGGTGGATATAGTAGCACAACTTGCTGACATCAACTTATCTATAGGAAGCATGGGAGTTGACACATTATTGGAGGAAACCATATTGGTGTGCTTCAAAATATCTTGGATATATTTGTGTCAATATGAGGCCAGTTGAGGTATGATGAACTTCAATACCAAGAAAATAATTCAGTGGACCAAGGTCTTTGACCGCAAATTCAGCTTGAAGTTGGACAAGTAGGCGATATGTAGCCGATGAGGAGGAACTGACAATGATGATGTCGTCCACATAAATAAGAATATACTTCTGAATGCCATATTGAAGATGAACAAGGAAACATCGGCCTTTGAAGCATAAAATCCCAACTATAGTAGCTTGCCACTGAGACGAGAGAACCATGCTCTTGGAGCATGTTTAAGGCCATATAAGGACTTGTCCAACTTCTAAAGATAGTTAGGATGATCCGAGTCAACAAAACCATATGGTTGTTTCATATAAACATCTTCACTGAGATGACCATGTAGCAATGCATTTTGAATATCAATTTGTCAAAGAAACCAACCATGAGAAACATCAAGAGCTAAAAGAACTCGAATAGTATATCAAAGGGGATTTCTATGGCAAGGTAAAGAGAAGGCCAATGGGGGTGCTGTTTGGTGGCACGGTCTAAAGTCACCCGACCTCATGATCTAGGGGGGCTAGCCATACCAAACTTGGAAGTCATGTCTTGGGCCTTACAGATGCGATGGCAATGGTTCAAGAAAATAGGGATGGATCGGGCATGGAATGATCTGGAGCTACCATCACATCCTAATGCCCTTGCATTATTTGTAGTGACAGTCACCATAGAAATTAGTAATGGGAGTAGTACCTTTTTTTGGGACAAACCGGTGGATACATGGGTGTTCTATTGAAACTTTGGCACCATCTTTGTTTGCTGTCATTGCCCCAAGGACTAGAAGATCTAGGACCGTGGCCAAAGCCCTTTTAGAAGAAAAATGGCTACAAGACATGAGGAATGGAGGTGGGTTATCTTGGCAGAGAATCACTGAATTCGTGAGGCTCTAGGATTGTATTATGAACATCCCTCTTTAGGTGGATCAAGAGGACAGGCACATATGGTGGCTTGATTCATCGGGTCAATATTCATCCAAATCGGCATATAGGTCATACTTCAATGGCTCATTGACCTTCGAACCTTGGAGCAGGCTATGGAAGTCATGGGCGTCGGGCAAGTGCAAGTTGTTTCTCTGGTTGGCAATTCGCAATTACTACTGGACATCAGACCGGTTGGCCAAGAGGGGTCTCGACCACCCAGACAAGTGTCTGCTCTGTGATCAAGAAGAAGAAACGGCCCAACATTTGTTGACTACCTGCATTATTGCAAGGCAGGTTTGGTTCCAGTTGTTCTAGATCTTGGGTCTAGTTTCAGTGGCCCCCAGGGCGAATGAGAGGAACTTTGCTGACTGGTGGAGAAAGGCAATGAAGAAGGTACCAAAGGAGAGAAAGAAAGGAGTGAATTCTCTAATCATTTTGGGAGCTTGGATCATTTGGAAGCATAGGAACGTTTGTGTGTTTAACGGTGTCTCTCCTTCGATCTCTTCCATCATGAGAAACACCAAGGCTGAGCATGATCTATGGTGCATGGCGGGCGCCAAGAAGATGGAGCAATTGGAGGTCGGTAGAGGGCTTTCTTTTTAGACCCCTCTCAGCCTAAGTGTGTTTGGTCAAGTCTTAGCATTTTTTCTTCGGCTTTTCTCCTTTGATTTGTAACCCGAGTCTCATATTTGGTTCCTGTATGAGACAAGGATGTTGTAAGGGGACCATTTTTTTCTCTCTATCTAATACAAAGAAGTGCAACTCTCCTACGTTTTTGAAAAAAAAAAAGAACTCTAAAGTGGTAGGTTTTACCACTAGACTGAAGGTATCATCATAGTCATTACCATATTGTTGTTTGAAGCCCTTAGCAACCAAGCGAGCTTTATAGCGATCCATCAACCTTGCATTTCAACTTGAAGATACATTTACAGTCAATGACGTTCAGTCCAGCACGCGGTGGAACAAGATGCCCAGAAAATGATGAGGACATCACACCTATGGATACACACAACACTCCTCCAACTAAGATGAAAGTTCATGCACATCACCTGAATTTACAGGTGAGCTCGTTTCTAATATTTTGTTTATGTGGTTTTGAGAATAGATTGCTACACAATGAATTAATTGTTGGAAGGAACCATGGAGATGATGATGAGATAGATGGGGAGGTGATTGGAGGCATGATGGGCCAGCAAGGATGTCAAGGCCAAGGTGGAGACCCAATCAAAACCGACTTCGAGTCTATTTTGGGGCCCAGGACCAGTCTGCACTAAAACGAATGCCCAGGATATAAAGAGGACATCACATCTATGGATACACACAACACTCCTCCAACTAAGATGAAAGTTCATGGGCATCACCTGAATTTACAGGTGAGCTCGTTTCTAATACTTTGTTTATGTGGTTTTGAGAATAGATTGCTACATAATGAATTAATTGTTGTAAGAAACCATGGAGATGATGATGAGATAGATGGGGAGGTGATTGGAGGCGTGATGGGCCAGCAAGGACGTCAAGGCCAAGGTGGAGGCCCAATCAAAACCGACTTCGAGTCTGTTTTGAGGTCTAGAACTAGTCTGCACTAAAACGGACGTCCAGTACCCATACAGACTCGGATTTGGGCGTTTTACATATGCCTGGAAAGATAACGAAATGCCCTTTCCAACCCAACTAGTCCCATGTCAAAATTCGTCCCTACTCGTTGGCAATTGTCGAAACAAGTCAATGTCCAGAATCTGTCCTAGTGCTGCGACATCGTAATCGGCCTTTGGGCCATGTATTGAATTGAGCCCACTTAGGGTTTCGTCCATGGGGTCATGCACGATCCTAGGGTCCTCATATACAGCCACCGTCTCATCATTAGGCTTTGGGTTTTGCTTAAATTATTCAGTAGATAACAGTTTTGCCGCTTATTCAGTTTGTGAGACTCCAACTTGTGAGATTCATCATATACTTGCAAATTTGGTTGCATTCTTCTTTGTTCTTGATTTGTAGGCAAGGATAAGCCTTCTCGGCGAGGTCAATCATTCTTGGATGGTTGATAACCATAGAAGACGTTGTGTTGTGATTGCGGGGTTCAGAACGTGTCGTTCGGAAGCCGGATCGATTTGTGTGTCGCCTCCGCCTTAATCTAGATTATCAGAACCTATCGGAAGATCGGGAACCCTTGTCCACATCAAGTGGTAATCAGAGCTTCAGGTACACCATTAGGTTTTCCCTTATCATTGTTATTTTGTTCATTCCTAGAGTCTAGAAAATTGCCCTACAAAAATATTTGTTCGTCGTGTTTTCGCTGTCCTATATCCCACTTGTGCCCTGCAATTTTCAGTTTAGTTTGCTTCTCTGAATTTTAGTCCCTACAATGTCATTCTGTTGCTGGTCTAGTATATGTTCTTTGGTCTTGTTTGAGTCGTGCATGTCCTTGTCATAGACAATCAAGAGAAAAAAATCAGTTTGTTGCACACGTTGAGAGAATAGTATTGCTGGAATTGTGTGCACCAAATACTTATTTAACATCTAGCATTCTACTTTTTGTGTCAAAAGAAAGAGAGAAAAGTGCTTGTTCATGTGACATGTTGAGAGTTTTGGAACAATATATTATCTATCTTTGTGTCCATCATATTCAGATCATAATTTTCCCTTGTGCTAGAATTTTTTTTCCTTTGCTTTCTAGCACTAATACCTTGCTACAGTTTTAATTCACAAGAAAAGAAAAAGGCAAAAGTGTACAAGAGAAAAAGCCGCACAAAAAAGGAAAAGATAAAAATTCAGAATTGCTTGCAGCCTTTGCGTCTTTTGTTAAGTCATTTGCTTGCTTCCTTGAACTAGGTCCGAGACAAGTTTAGGCCGGTGACATAGACTAGCTTGGGACTATTATTCAGTTTTGTAATTTCTGAATTGAAATTTTGCTAACCCTTACTATCTAATATTGCCTATCCAAGCTCCATATATATCCTTTTGAACAGGCACAAATTTTTGACTCTCGCAATCATCAGATCACACTCTCTAAGGTATCCTTTGCTTTGCTGTATAGAACTTTGTAAGGACTTTGTAAGATATTGCCTTTTTCTTGTTGAGTGTTTACACTGTGATCACATAGTAGTGATAGGAAAACATACTCCTATGTGTTTTCTTTTTTGCTACTAACAATGACAGGTTACACCACTCATGGTGATGAGTCAACGTCGTCTAATGAGAATGATATGAGTGATGTAGCATAACGAGTGCTGAGTTCTCAAATGGAGAAGGTAGAGCAAAATCAATTGAACAACTTGTTCCAAACTCACTTTGTTGTGAAGGACTGACGCTGTCGTGTCATCATTGATGGAGAAAGTAGCCGCAACATCGCAAGCTTGGAGTTGGTCGAGAGGCTTGGCTTGACCACACAACCACACCCATGTCCATACTACATCCAATGGGTAAATTCTTGTGGTAATATAAAGGTAGATAAAAGGAGGAGAATGATGAGGACATCACACCTATGGATACACACAACACTCCAACTAAGATGAAAGTTCATGCGCATAACCTGAATTTTACAGGTGAGCTCGTTTCTAATATTTTGTTTATGTGGTTTTGAGAATAGATTGCTACGTAATGAATTAATTATTGTAAGGAACCATGGAGATGATGATGAGATAGATGGGGAGGTGATTGGAGGCGTGATGGGTCAGCAAGGACGTCAAGGCCAAGGTGGAGGCCCAATCAAAATCGACTTCGAGTCTGTTTCGGGGCCCAGGACCAGTCTGCACTAAAACAGACGCCCAGAACGCATACGAACTCGGATTTGGGCTTTGTACATATGCCTGGAAATATAACGAAAGGAACTTTCCAACCCAACTGGTCCCATGTTAAAATTCATCCCGACGCGTCAGCAGTCATCGAAAGAAGTTGACGTCCAGAATCTGTGCTGGTGCTGTGACACCGTAATCGGCATTTGGGCCATGTATCAAGTTGAGCCCACTTAGGGTTTCATCCAGGGGGTCATGCACGACCCTAGGGTCCTCATATATATCTGCCGCCTCTTCATTAGGGTTTGGATTTTTCTTAGATTATTTTGTAGATAACAGTTTTGCTGCTTGATCGGTTTGTGAGATTCCAACTTGTGAGATTCATCATATACTTGCAAATTTGGTTGCATTCTTCTTTGTTCTTGCTTGTGTTCTTGATTTACAGGCAAGGATAAGCCTTCTCGGTGAGGTCAATCTTCTTGGACGGTTGATAACCATAAGGGACGTTATGCTACGATTGCAAGGTTCAGAACGTGTCGTTCGGAAGCCGGATCGATTTGTGTATCGCCTCCGTCTTAATCAAGATTATCAGAACCTATCGGAAGATCGGGAACCCTTGTCCACATCACCAAGTCTTGTTTTGGAGAAGAGCTTTAAACTCCTCATTCATTGCAGATTGTCAAAGGGGATGCGACTAGGCATTGGTATAACAAGTTGGCTCATAATCAAAGGTACGTACTGCCAAGTATGTCACCATGCCATCTGTATGGACTTTGGGTTGCTTGATGTTGTTGTGTTGCCGAGTTCCGTACTAGTGGGCGGGAGCATCTGGTGCGGCAGCTTGTGGTTGGGCAGTCGGCGCTGGTTGAACAGGTGAAGGATCCGGCGCAGCAGACGGCTCGTGCGGGGAGCCGACAGGGTTTGCTGAACCAAATCCCCTATCGGGGCTGATGGAGACATGGGCGCGTGCTCGCTACCCACACTCGGCGCAGCGTGTGGTGTGGAGGGAGGGGAACCCGAGCCCGCCAGATCCATGTGGGGCGCAGGGGTCACAGTGCCCTCCGTAGCACTTGCGTCTGTAGGGAATGTGGGCACAGAGGTCGACGGTGATTTAGGTGCCCGGTGTCCTGGATCTTCTGTATTAGAGGAAGTTGCAGCCATAGGATTGGCAGGAAATAAATGCACATGGTTAGTGTTCAAATTAAAACTGCCATGATCTGGTTGGGCAATGTTGGATGAGGGATTAGTGGCAAAAAGGAATTGGGTCTCATCAAAAACAACGTCATGGGAAATATATACGCATCCGGATTCCATGTCAAGGCACTTGTAGCCTTTGTGATGTGAGTTGTACCCAAGGAACACGTAGGCTTTGGATCCAAAGGAGAGTTTGGTTTTGTTATATGGTCTCAAATTGGGCCAGCATGCGCACCCAAAAATACGAAGCATGTTATAATTGGATGGGGCTTTGAACAACCGTCCTAGAGGACACAAATTATCAAATAACACGTGTGGGCAACCGGTTCATGAGATAAGTGGTCACAAATGCCTCGTCCCAAAATTTTATTGGCATAGATGCATGAGTTAAGAGGGAAAGCCCGGTTTCAACAATGTGGCGGTGTTTACGTTCCTCCAAGCCATTTTGTTGGTGAGTGTAAAGGCAAGACACATGATGGGAAATACCAAGGGATGAAAGAATTAATTTTTTTTGGTGAAATTGGCGACACGACAGCCGCTGGATGCAACCCCAACCCTACTGTGAAAAATGAATGCAACAAAAGTTGCTTTTCTCGTAGAAGGGAGGCAAAGGTTTTGCTCTTTGGTTAGGCTACTGGCTTTTTGGAAGCAAAGGCTACTCTGGAAGCCCAACCAAACATACCATTATAACTATGGCAAAATTGTATGTAACGCACTAAGAAATGCTGGTTTTGTCTGTAGCACACCCACAATTTTGATTTCATCTGGAACACACTACGATTCTGTGAAATTTGCCTAGAACACACCACACCTATTAAAATATGTTTCCCGGAGATGGGGATTGAATTCAAACGAGCGGATAAGGCTAGGGTTACGGTCACTGTTGGCACTTCCCAAGTGCCCCTTTTATATGTGAATATTACCCCAATTAGAGCATAATTGATACTAATTTAGGCCATTTACCTGTGATGTTGCCTATATATTTGTAGGCCCCGTTAGAATAGATCTCTAGTTGAGTTTCAAGAACCATTGGAGTCAAGAGTTGATCCGTCAAGGTAGGCCATCTCGACGGGGATGAATCTTACTCTATGTATCTCAAGGATGATTAAATATGTTGATGATGGTTTTGGTGATTTGTCTATCTTGATTCTATAATCATGCATGTGCTTATTCCAACTGCTTAGTTCTAGGCTAAGTACATAGATATTATCATAATCGTGGTGATTAGGATAGTATTCGAACATTGTATTGATTATGGTTGCTTGATGATGCTAGTAGTGTGGTTTAGCAGTGACAGCACTAAGCCCGTGCAGCACTATTAGATAGTTGAGTAGGGTAAGATACTCACGCGATTAAGGGTTTCCTCTCGGCAGCGATAAATCGGGAGCCGCTCGGAAAGCAGGGTGGGCTTACTCATTATAGGTTTTCATTGATCTATGTAATTACCCATTATGATGCTATTCAATAAGACTTTCTGGTTACGATCTCACTAGTAGATATCTGGCTACTCACTAATCAGCATAGGTTTACTAGATCTGGTGCACTTTGGCTTAGATTCACCAGTGTGCCGATCGGCTCAACCCCTGTGTCGATCGGCGCCACCACAGATTCACCAACGTGCCGATCGGTTCAACTCCTGCGTCGATCGGCGCAACAACTTTGGCTTAGTTTCACCAGCGTGACGATCGGCTCAATCCCCGCGCCGATCGGCGCAACGACAGATTTACTGCCTGGCGCACCTTTGCGCTGGCCAGTCTGCCCCTCATGCAACATGACCTTGACAGTAGCCTTGACTAGATCTTTTACTGTTAACTTTGTTTAATAAATCCCTAAGGTCCAAGTGGATTCGATAAACCTTGGAATACTCAATTCAAGGGAAAAAGTGCTACAATCGTACACCGTCCTCTTACGGTATACAAGTGGGTGCGTAGATATGACCAACAAGCCACTTTTTCTGGCGTTGTTGCCAGGGACCATAGCAGGTTTTTAAACATTGTTTGATGTATTAGTGTTTAGTCATTGTGCTTTACTTGTCTCTCTAGTACATATATTCTATTAAGTGAAACTAACAGGTATGGACGGTCCTAAGTCAAACAAACCCTCTAATTACGCCGATGATCCAGAAAGACTCTTTCACAAGAAGAGAACAGCGGAGAAGAGAAGCAAGTCACCTGAAGATTTAAAAGTAGTCCGTGCAACACCTCGAGTATTATTCACAATAGAAGACTTAGTTCAAGAGCAAGAAGAAGAGGAGATGGCAGAGGTACCTATGGTTAATCGTCTCAAGCCACAATTGACTAGTATTGTCAAGACAGATTTTCAAGAAGCTCAAGATCAACTTCCGTATCAATTGGAGAGATATGTTGGAATAGTGGCACAACAATTTTTCACAGGTGCAGAAGATCCCAATCATCACTTGCAACACTTCCTTGAGGTTTGCAGTACATTCAAGATAGCGGGATTGACAGGAGATCAAGCGCGTGTGCGGCTGTTCCCCTTCTCTCTAGTTGGACGCCCCAAGCAATGGTACAATGGATTAGAAAACACAATGAAAATGGTGTGGAACACATTAGCAGCTGAATTCTTGGCCAAATACTTCCCTCCCGGTAAGACTCAAGCTTTAAAAATTAAGTTTCTTGGATTTAAGCAGAATATTGATGAGAGCATTGGAGAAGCATGGGAAAGATACAATGAGCATATGGATGGATGCCCTCATCATGGTCTGACGGTTGGAGAAGTTGTTGAGAAGTTCTACACAGGATTGAATCTTTTGTCACGTCAACATTTGGACGCCTCAGCTGCAGGATCATTCATGTCAAAAAACCCCACCGAAGCTGAGAATTTGATCAAGTTGTTAGTTGAAAATCAATCGTGGAATGGTGAGACAAGCTCAAGGAATTTGCAACCTTCAAAAGGAGTAGCGAAGAGTGTGATTGCAAAGACTCAGGAAGAATTGATTATAGATCGCCTCGATGCTATTCAAAGAAGGTTGGACAATAACCTTCATATCCCTAAGGAAGAGACACTCAAGCTGGCGGAATCACGCTCAACATGTAGTGAGTGTGGAGAATTTGGTCATGTGCAGAAAGATTGCCCTAAAGAGATGAAGATGTTAGAATATATGAAGAATAGTGGATGGAAGCCCCAATATCAACAACAAAGGAGTTCTTTCTCTCCTAGTTCGTCCATGCAAAACTCTATCCCACTTCGTCTCCAATGTCATGAGTTCTTCCAAGCTCAAGAGAAGATCAATAAGGACAATCAAGCTAGATTCAAGGAGATTGATCGTGTCATTGAGAGAGTTAATGACAAGGTGATAGAAATTGGGAGCTCCAACGAGCAGATTTTGAAGCATACCGAGATTATGAAGCAACAGATGGGACAGCTATCACAAGCCATTCAAGGCAATAAGGGGGCTATTACTGGCAATACGATGTCTGCAGAACAGTTGAAGGCAATAGCTACACGATCAGGAAAACAAACAGAAGATCCAGAACACTCTACGGGAGCAAAGAAGCCCCGCGCCGATCGGCGCACACCCGGCGCCGATCGGCGCGACGACCCTGTCGGAGCCGATCGGCTCCCTGAAAGCGCCGATTGGCGCAAGGAGGATGATGACCTCTCTGGCTGACAAAGACAGAAAGGGCGCGACAACACGATGAACAGTTTGCAAGATTCGTCGATATTATGAAGAAGCTTTACATCAATGTCCTTTTTGTTGATGCTATCCAAGTTCCCACCTATGCCAAGTACATTAAGGACATGATCCAAAACAAGAAGTCTCTAGTTTCTGAGGAGGTTGTGAAGGTCACTAAGGAACTAACGGCGGCAATCAATGATGTTGCACTGGAGAAGAAACCCGACCCTGGATCACCAAGCATCAAATGCATGATTAGAACAAAAATATTTGATAGGTGCTTGTGCAATCTTGGAGCAAGCATAAGTGTTATGCCCCGTCATATATTCACAAATCACAATTTGCCTGAATTAGAGCCTATGGGTATGTGTTTGGAGTTAGCCGATCAATCGGTACGCTTCTCTGATGGAATTGTTGAGGATGTGCCTGTTCAAATTGGAGATCATGTCGTCCATATTGATTTTATTGTGCTTGATATGGATAAGAGGATGAGGACCCCGTTGATCTTAGGCAGACCCTTCTTGAGGACAGCAAAGGCAAGTATTGATGTTGGGAGTGGTAACATAAGCTTCGATATAAGTTGGACTCCCTACTTTTTCAAGTTTCGCCCAAAGGGAGAAGAGTGCCGTGTTATTGATGAAGTGAAAAGATACAAGACACCGTGGCATCGAGGCGTCAAAAGTAATTGGAGGGGATGTATGAATAGGTCGTCCAAGCTATATGAACCATGGAGATAAGATAACCTTGTAGTATCGCGGCTTCACATCCCGCACCGTGACATTAAGGATTGATTGTTTGCGGGGAGGTCAAGCTCTTTGACCTCTAAATAACTAGAGCGCTCTTGGGAGGCAACCCAATGATCAGGGGATTTAGAAGTTATTTAGTGCTTATGGGAGGGCAACCCATTTCATTTAGTTAATTAGTGCTGGCCGGGAGGGCAACCCGGTGTTTTTAAATTTGCTTGCTTGTGATAAAAATAATCTCCCGAATAAAATTAAAAAAATTAGAAAAGTGTGTGCTTAATTCTTGTGTGCTCTTGTGTTGTCTGTTTATTCGTGCAAAACTATGTATATACATACTGTAGACTAACAATGCAGGAATATAAAAAAAAGATCAAAAATAGGAAGGAACAGAGCTTGCGCCGATCGGCGCACATCTGCGCCGATCGGCTCATCATTGCCCAAGTCAGGACAGAAGGCCGACGACGCCCAGAATTGAAGGAGTTCTAAACCAGCACAATAATTTTTGGAGACAGAGCTATTTTCAAGGATGAAGACAACATCTAGCGAAGAAGCGAGGGGCCAGAAGCAAAAACGGACGTCGCGGCGATCGGCGCGATCACCAGATGAGCCCCGACACGTATGCCAATACTACAGGAACACTGGAGAAGTGGAAATTAGATGAAAGAGATGAACATGAGGCATCAGAATCAGCGGCGGACCTAAACACGAGGTGCAAGGGACTTGCGCCGTTCGGCGCCCTTCTGCGCCGATCGGTGCGGGTACCCATGATGTTCCCAAATGGGCGACAAAGGCGGTAGGCACTGATTTTGAGGAACAAGTATGATTATTATGCAGGTGTGCAGTGCAGAGGAGACACGGAATTGACCAAAAGCTGAAAAGGGAGACGGCGCGCCGATCGGCGCCGCCAACAAGACATCAGGATTCCATGTTGTTCCCCTGCCAACCAACATGATGTGACAGGAAGCGACATGAAGGAGGGGAATCAAGCATCAGAGTGGTCAGAGCATTCAAAATTTGAATTGTGCCGATCGGTGCAGTACCGGTGCCGATCGGCGCACTCTTAAATTTTGAAACTTTATGGCGGTTCCTTCTCCTGGAAGTTTCCCACACTATAAAAGGGAGGCCAGGCGCCCCCATTCGGCACACCATCCCGGTAATCTCTCCACCTTCCCCACTACCCACGTTCTCGCACACGTTCCGCATTCCTCGTAGATGGATCGTCTCTGCTCCTCCGTCGGCAAGTTGGGCAAGAGGCTACGCCGGTGGAGCAGTTCCGGCAGCAGCAGCAAGTCAAGCGGTAACTCCTCGGTGAGGGGTGGCTCTGACGCTCGCGATGACATGTCGGTGGGTGGTGCATCCACCGGCTCGGCGGCGGCGACATACGAGGTTCGCGCCCGCCACTCCGTCTCCGGTGCGTCCCTACCAACAGGGCGTGCTACGAGGAGCCAAACGGCGGCAAGCCGTGGGGTTCCCACATCTTCACCGCCACCGGCATTCATGCCGCGCACGGTGGAGGAGGGCTTCACCCTCCTGAGCACGGAGGAACAGCGGCACTACCTCGCGGTGAGGGGAAGGTTCGTCCCCAACTTCGACTTGGACGAGACCTTCCTCACCTCGATCAGCATGTGGGAGGACTTAAGGAGGATGCTGGACAACCTCAGCTGGGTGGATGTCCACCTCCTCCTCATGGACTACAACCTCGACGTCGTCACCGAGGTTGCTTCTACGATGAGGCTTGGCACCATCGAAGACGGTAGCGAGGCCGTCAACTTCCGCATCCGCGGCATTAGCCACATGGTGACCATGGAGGCGGCGGCTCAAGCCTTCGGCTTCGACGCCGACGCCGACGTTGCCGGCATCTTGGGACGTGGGGAGTTGGACTCCTTTTGGAGGCGGCTCTCGTTCGTAGAGGAGATGAAGCGCGGAAACATCCGCAACCCGACTATTCAAGTCTTCCATTGGTGGTTGGCGGCGCGCATAGGCGACAAGGTCAACTCCAGCAACGTCACCGATGCGGACTTGCAGTGGCTCTTCAACGCCATCGTGAGTCCGTCTTATTGCAATCCCATGTCGGTGATGGTGCGGAGTTGGCTCGAAAAGAGGGGCAAGGCAAGCAAGAAGTTGGCCTTCAGGGCCTATCTTCAACGCCTAGTAGCCCTCATCTACGACAACGACGGACCGGGAGGGCACAATGACAAGTGGGAGTGCACGACAGAGATCGGCGAGAATATGACTCGTGGCAATATTGTCACGGAAAGTGTTCGCGCCGGCTTCCATGTTGGCGGCACCAACGTAAAGCTCCCGTATGCGGAGCTAGGAGTTTTTCTCCCTCGCAAGCTGGAGGGAGGAAATTGGCTTGAGGAAGGTCTCTTGGAGGGGGGCCGAGTTCTCAAGCACTGCCGTGGGCGGGTTCGACAGCCGGACACATCTACAGCAGCCGGCGGTGAGTGGGACTCCTGGGGGTCACGCGAGGAATACCAGCAGTACCAGTCAGGGTGGAGCGACGCAGCGGGCGGTTCACAGCCCTCTGCGCCGATCGGCGCAGGCAACGCGCCGATCGGCGCACCCTACTGCAGCGCGGGCAGTGACTACAGGTACCAAGGGCGTGTACCAGTGGTGCCTCCTGTGCCCGGTGTAGACTTTTTCGTGCCCATATAGGGGTACCTCGACAACAACATGCACTACATCGAGCACGTGGAGGAGGCCACATCCCAATGGAGGTACAACCACGATGTGATGGTGGAGGAGTTCGAGCGACTCAAGGCGCGGTGCTATGGCTTCGATCAGCCACCGACTCCACTTTCGGATGACTAGAGTGCCTAGGAGTTGGCACGTGTATCGGTTTCCCGGTTTGCGTTTTCTTTTATCTTTTGCAGTCTTTTTCTTTATTTACTTATGTGTGTGTGAGCGGGTTGGGAAACCATGTATCGGGTGTGTTTATTTTCATGCAAGTGTGTTAGTAGTAGTTTTACTTTCATGCAAGTGTGTTAGCAGTAGTTTTATTTTCATACAAGTGGGTTAGTAGTAGTTTTATTTTCATGTAAGTGTGTGCAAAAATCATCATCATATATTCAAGTTTTGATCTTAATATAATGGCGGCGGTTATGCTCTTTTAGGAGAATTGAATTGTTTATTCTTTCCTGAAAAGTGTTGATGAAGATCAAATAGTGTTGAGCATTGAATAAAATTTTGAACTTACACTTAATGATTATTCGGCAAATATGTCTTATGTGGAGCAATTTTGAGTACCCATGTGCTTTATTTGTGTTGTCCATTTTGTAATGATAACTTAGTACCAATCTTTTTAAAAAATATATTTTCATGTTGTGAACTTTAGAATTTATTGTTTTTCAAGATCCTTACCTACCAATGCCATATTTTGAACAACACTCATAAACCTTTGATATGTAGATAAACATTAAATTGATGGTTGAGTTCAGTTAGGATTTAATTCTTTTTGGTATGAACTTTATTAAGATGGCAATTCTTTGTGTATCTTTTTCAAGCCTTGAAATTACTCATGCAAAAATTCAATTCCGCTGAGTACACTACCATAAACCCAAAACATCTTGTTGAGTATCATTCCTTGATCACATCCTATATTTCTGGCTATATTTAATTATTGAATAAATGTTGAAGCCAGAAAAATCAAATACCAATAAATGTTGGTAAATTTAGGTTGAGAGCTGATCGGCGCAGCAGAGATGGTGAAAAAAAAATTCTGCTGTTTGCTAAGGGGCTAGCAAAATTTTAAGTGTGGGAGGATGGTATATGACATGCTTATTCTTAAAATTCAATATAGCCATGAATCATTCTAACCATGTGCAATTTTCCAAGATCAAATTTTTGCTATGCACATGTCCACATATCCAAAGCCTGAGTCCTTTCTTAAATTTTTCTTTCTTAATTGCCATCTTGATAAGTTTCTATAATTCCAACGAAGAATAATCTCCTAGCTTTACAATATATTATTGATTTATATTTGCAATCCTTGAATCACCTCACCTAGCTACTCATATAAGCCTTACACTAATATTATTTGATCATTATGATGTAGAATATAGGTTGAGTGATTTGAAAGATGAGTTGTTGCCTTGGATTATTTGGAAGATAGATTCTCTATGTTCACAACAATCTTTTAAGTGATTCTCATATGTGGAAAAGTTATAATTTATGAATTGGACATGATCTTTTGCTTTGGGGAGAACTTTAAGCTTATGCCCATATTTGATCTATTTTGCTGAATACCAAACTGAAATACACCACAATAGAACAATGCTCAATATTTGCTGATTCGAGATATCTTTTATGATAGAATGAGTATGTTTTTCGATTTTTCTTTCTTTTACTTTACTTGGGACGAGGAAAGGTTTAAGTGTGGGGGAACTGTTGGCACTTCCCAAGTGCCCCTTTTATATGTGAATATTACCCCAATTAGAGCATAATTGATACTAATTTAGACCATTTACCTGTGATATTGCCTATATATTCGTATATGCGTTGTTTTGGAGCTTTATTGTAGAAACAGATAAAATTGATGATTAATACGATGATGGAGAGGACAGTAGTCCAGAGCCGGCGAAAAGCACTGAAGAAACCCAGTGCGCCGATTGGCGCAGCCCATGAGCCGATCGGCGCAAGGGTGTTTTGACCCACAGAAGTGACCGAGGCGCGTTCCACATGTTTATGGAAGTTTATCTGCGCAAGACACTTGAAGATATTTGTCTAAGAAGAATTATGGAACTTCAAGAAGATTTATGGAACTCCAAGATTTTAACGTGCAGTACAAGACTTTATCTCGAAGAAAAAGGCCCACATGGCAGCTGTGGAAGACAGAGGAACCGACTCGGGGAAGAAATCAGAGAAGACACGGCTTACGCCGATCGGCGCAATCCTGCCGATCGGCGCAACCGCCTTATTTGCTAGAAACCGAGTCCTTTACGAGTAGAACCCCTATAAATACTTGTAAACCCTCGCAGTAGAAGAGGAGGCGACAGAGGGACACCAGATCCGTGAGTTAGAGCCACCGGAGCTTGCCCCGTTAGAATAGATCTCTAGTTGAGTTTCAAGAACCATTGGAGTCAAGAGTTGATCCGTCAAGGTAGGCCATCTTGACGGGGATGAATCTTACTCTATGTATCTCAAGGATGATTAAATATGTTGATGATGGTTTTGGTGATTTGTCTATCTTGATTCTATAATCATGCATGTGCTTATTCCAACTGCTTAGTTCTAGGCTAAGTACATAGATATTATCATAATCGTGGTGATTAGGATAGTATTCGAACATTGTATTGATTATGGTTGCTTGATGATGCTAGTAGTGTGGTTTAGCGGTGACAGCACTAAGCCTGCGTAGCACTATTAGATAGTTGAGTAGGGTAAGATACTCGCGTGATTAAGGGTTTCCTCTCGGCAGCGATAAATCGGGAGCCGCTCGGAAAGCAGGGTGGTCTTACTCATTATAGGTTTTTATTGATCTATGTAATTCCCCATTATGATGCTATTCAATAAGACTTTCTGGTTACGATCTCACTAGTAGATATCTGGTTACTCACTAATCAGCATAGGTTTACTAGATCTGGTGCACTTTGACTTAGATTTACCAGTGTGCCGATCGGCTCAACCCCTGTGCCCATCGGCGCCACCACAGATTCACCAGCGTGCCGATCGGCTCAACTCCTATGCCGATCGGCGCAACAACTTTGGCTTAGTTTCACCAGCGTGTCGATCGGCTCAATCCCCGCGCCGATCGGCGCAACGACAGATTTACTGTCTGGCGCACCTTTGCGCTGGCCAGTCTCCCCCTCATGCAACATGACCTTGACAGTAGCTTGACTAGATCTTTTTCTGTTAACTTTGTTTAGTAAATCCCTAAGGTCCCAGTGGATTCGATAAACCTTGGAATACTGAATTCAAGAGAAAAAGTGCTACAATCGTACACCGTCCTTTTGCGGTATATAAGTGGGTGCGTAGATACGACCAACAGTCACCACTTTTGGTCCGGTGTGAATGGGTCTGGCTTGAACATTGAACAGTACAGGGGCACCCATGGTCATTTTGAGAAAATTCTCTCACCTAATGAACCTAGAAAACATATTTTAATGAGCGCGGTGTGTTCTAGGCAAATTTCACGGAATCGTAGTGTGTTTCGGACGAAATCAATATTACGGGTGTGCTACAGCCAAAACTAGCGTTTCTCGGTGTGCTACGGACAATTTTGCCTATAACTATAAGCGTCAATTTTCATGGATACTTCACTATAAAATACAACTAAAACACATCTTGTTAGTATTTATACAAGATTGATCCGATGGATTCAATATTATATCGAATTATTGGACTCTATTGTTTTGCTTGAGTGAAAGATGTGAAACATAGATGGCTATCTCTATTCATAGAAATATATGGCTATATATAAAAGTGTATCATCTATATTTGAAGTTATGTCTTCTTGATTTATCGTGTGCCATAAGCCACACATGTAACCTGCCATGTATGTACTCCTCTATAAATATAAGATGACCTGCTCCATTGAGAGTGGATGACCCCTCGGCTTACGGAGTAATTGTTGAGCCCTATTACGGTGGGCTATACTACATTAAAGTGTCAATGTAGTATTAGCCTCATCCGATCGTTTATTTGGCAGGGCACCAGAGTAATTTGGCATTGATCTGTTTTATCAAATCCTGTCCCACGCTCCTAAGCCGCCGTGTCATCGCGGCCGCCGGCGCCGCTGCTTCGGGCTTAGTTTTCGACTCTGCCGCAGCCGCCGATTCCAGCATCCTCGCAGGCCGCGTGATTTGTTCTTTCCAGTACCCTCGCAAGGCCGCCGCTTCCAGCAATCTTTATGTGCCGGCGCGATTTCTTCTCCCGGCCGGCGCAATTTGTTCACGTGCCGGCGCAAATTGTTCTCCCGACGCGATTAGTTTTTTATTTTGTTTTGATAAATAATGGATGATTCAATTTATCTCAAAAAATTCAATAAAATTACAGTTTTTCATTATTATTATGTTTCCTATAATACCCCTACTTATTTCATACTACTTCACAAAATTAATTTATATTATTTAAAAAATCAATGTAGTATAAGTAAATCAAAACCGTTGGATCAAGAAAAATAGACAGTCCATATTGATTCCAGCCCATTATAAAGGTGCCCAAATTGTTTTGCGTTGCTATTACGCTAGCTCTAGCGGGAGGCGTGACACAATGCGACTGGTCGAGGCACACAAGAGACCAATGTTTTTGCCTTGCGACAAATATCGGACGTTGGTAAAAGATTGTATGGTTAAATATTAAGATCGCCGAGAGACAGGGATTTCTTCCGTGCTAGGAGACCCCTTGTTCTACGCGGAAACCGATTCGCGTTGCTCTCACGTGACCAGTAGCCGAGGCGTGGTACGATGCTAGTGGCCGAACACGCTGGAGACGCCTTTTTTTTTTTTCCTTCGAGGAGCAGGTGGCATTGCATCAGATGTCGGTAAGAGATCCAACGGTTAAAATTTCTGTTTTTTTAGAACAGGATCGGATTTCATTAATATATAACCCCTCATAAAACTAAGACCACAACACAACGTAAAATTACATTGAAGTACTCCACTAGATCTCTATCTTTCGTCTTCCTTGCACACGGTGTAGTCCACTACTTGGGAAAAATTCATCATCATGGAACAGCATCCGATCCAAACCGATCCGCAATCTCAACCAACAGAAGACTTCAGAGACATGTAGGTCACAAAACAGACGTTGTATGCTCAACCACTATAGGGAGTAAAAGACGTCAAAAGCACATCGATCAAATCTTTTGAAGGTTGAACCGAACATAATATCTGTTGCCGCTGTTAGTAAATACCAACAGCGGCCGGAAGAGTAAATCCGTCGCCGCCAGTAGTAACACCAGCGACCAGAAAGACGATCTCACCCGAGGGGAAAACAGATTCAATCCCTCAAAGAGGATTAGGTCATCATTGTATCTCGATCCCTCAATAAAGAACACAACGTCTCTGAAGAGAACGACACATCCTCTGAAAGAGATCTAGTACGACATGAAAAGCCAGATCGAAAACATCAAAGAGACCATGCAAACCTAACCTAATTATTCTAGGAAAAAGAAAAATTCAGAGAAAAAACTAACAAAATAATTGATCTATTAGAGGATGGACCCACGCTCCCCTTTTTGTCGTTTAAAAGGCCAGAGACGAAGGGAAACGGGGGCCGGAGGCATGGGTGGTGGCGACGGTGACGGCAAGCACTAGTCGGCAGAGGAATGCTCCACCCGAGTTGCCTCTCGGGCGACGTAGGGGACGGGGGCAGTCGAGAGAGAAGTTCGGTGGATCGAAACGATCACTAACGGTTAAACTTTCCAAATCACAGAGAGCAGCGATGATTCCTTTCGCGCTAGGGAAGAACATATGGGCTTGGCGGCACCCTAATATCTGTGAGCTGCCATATCGAATATCTCACTAAGTCAATATCACTGTTAAAATCGGTTATAAAGTTGAATTGAATTAACCAGGTTCATAATAAGTTCATCTACCTGATTTTGTAGGAGTGGACTTAAGGCAGGTACAATGCTATACATAAGCGGTCTCATAGGTTGTCTCATGTATTATCACGTAGAATTTTTAATGATGTGGAAGAGAGAGGGGATAGTAAGAGAAAGAAGTGGTTGTTTCGCGAAGCAACCACCTTATGAGCTAAAATTTAAGAGTATAAGATGACTCTCATACCATTATACAAATTCTAATGGTCTTTTAACTTAGAAATATTTTTTTTACATCCATAAATCAAGGACTCATATAATTAATAGGAGATAATGAACAGACCACCCATTATATAAACCGTCTTATAACCCGTCTTGAAATTATATGTCATGCATAAGACGACCTATAAGGACAAGTACAATGATGTCGTCTGATACATAACACGTAATCTTAATACAGGTTATGAGACAACTTATATACTAGATGGTCTATTCAGTTGTCTTCTATTAATTATATGGCTCTTTAATTTGTGAATATAAAATAGAATATTTATGGGTTAAAAGACCACTAAAACTTGTACAATGGTATAATAGTCGTCTCATACTCTTATTTTTCAGCGTATGAGATGGTTGCTTCGTAAAACAACTACCTCTTTCTCTCACCAGGCTCACTCTTTTTTATATCATCAAAAATCCTATGTGATACTATATGCGGCAGACTATAAGACTGATTACATATAGCATTGTACTTACCCTTGGTTAAACCCAACTATCAATAGGTCAGGTGTTAAATATGACAGTATCTTTTTCACGCGAAAATATAGTTTGATGGCTTGATTAGTCGTCCGTTGTTTCTTCGAAAAGAAAAATCGAAGGCCATCAGCGCTGTTTAGGCTGCTGCCGCGGCGATGCCCACGCGGCCGCGCCGCGCCGCCGGCCACTGCCTTCCCCTCTGTCGTCTCCTCCTCCTCCTCCCAGTTATTCTTCTGCTATTCCTCCTTCTCCCAACCCTCTCCGTGCTCCTCCGACGTGCCAACTCGTTCGGCCGCCGGTGCCTACACCCTGCCGCGGACGGCCTCCTCCTCCGCGCCTCGGGCCCACGGCTCAGCCTCGCTATCGTCACCCTCTCCGACGAGGGTGCGTCACGAGGGCGGTCCTTCCGCGGTGTGCTCGCGGTCTCCGCGCGGAACAAGCGCGCCTATGCTGCCGCGCACGGGTACGACTTCGCCGTGCTCCCCACCACCGCCGTGGACACTCGCCGCCCGCCCAGCTGGAGCAAGATACTCGCGCTTCGCGCACACCTCCACCGTCACCACTGGCTCTTCTGGAACGACGCGGTGGGTGGCCGCTGCCGCTACTGTTTGATCAATTAAATCTTAGTTAAAGCGAGAAATTAATTGGTTCTGATTTGGCTCTTTCACCTAATCTGTGTATTTACTAATTAATTCCCTTTTACTTGCTTTTTCATTCAGGACACGCTGGTGGCTAACCCGGCCATTCCGTTGGTGAGTCGGATGCTTATATAGAAAATGATTTTTGAAGAGTAGTTGGGTTCTTGTGGTAGTGACGAGCTCATGTCGACCTATTTCTGTGCTGATTACATGTATGTAGGAGCGGATTCTGTTCTCAGTGATTGGGCATAGTGATTTTGATGAGTCGCCTGATCTTATTCTGACAGAGGATTTCAACGGTGTCAACGCTGGTATGGGTCCTAACGCAATGTTTTCAGTTTAACCAAATCAGTTTGCGAACAATGTTCTCTGTTTATGAGATGTATATGTGCGGCACATTACCGTTGCAGTTCCATATTATCCAGCCACAAAGTACCCAGTGGTGGACCCAGAAATTTGTGGCTGGGAATTCAAACTTCAAAATATATTTTTTTTGACAAAGTCAAAGTTCAAAATATTGCATGAACAAACAGAAGTTTCACAATACTTGCCTGAAAAATTATTACTGAATTCATTAAACCAATGAGTTCAAAACCAATTTGGGATTGCTCGAACATCTCCATGTTCGTCAGTATCATTGTGAGTAAAAACTTGCGGCTGAATGCTCAGTGTTCTGAATTTTATTTTCAACTAAAACTGATGGAGGTTTTGATATTGAGGTGAAAGAAATTTTGTACACTTTGCTGACCCTTTCTCACAACATTTTTTTAGATAAAATTTCTCACAACATTTACAAGTATGACCTCTTGGTTTTCTTCATTTTTCTCAACAAAAGGAAAAGAAAATCAATTAGGTATTCGTTGAGCACTTGATCGAATTAGTTACTTGTAAACTAGAGAAAAGAAGACACTCATTCAGACTTACCTACCTATTGTGTTGGTAATGTCTACCATGCCATTCGTTTGTAGCCACAAGAAAACAGACCTATTTGGTGTGCGCAGCCCCACCTCATGATGTGCAAATAGATTTATAAGTGGTGCTGCAAATGAGGACGGGATTGGTTCTAGGGATTTTGGTGAGGGCGAGGATGGGCAAATCGGAAGAGATGAAGCGGCACCTTTGCTTGATCGATAGTGCTCGGTGTGAATTTGTAGCAGTCATTAGCCGTCAAAATGATCGATGGTGCTTGGCGTGAATTGACCGGACGGAGATACATTTGGTCTGTCCTAATATATAAGGTATTAAGGAGACAAAATTGCTAGCTAAAGGCTAATTCAGGACAGAGAAACCGAGATTTTGTCCCACTTACTTGTACACATGCACAAGTAACAAATACTGACCATATACACTCAATTATTTTTTTTTTCAAAATTTTGGGCATTCAACTGAATGCCTTGAAGCCAATGAGGTCCGCAAGTGAAAGTACCATCTTAATAGTCCAAGATTTCATTAAGCTTACTAGATACAAATGTGGAGTCTGGATTCACACTTATTAACCTGAATGCTTTTCATCTGTATTATTGTATCTTCAGAATGGCTTTTGCGTAGGGGGTAGCATGATTTTACAATCATTCCTGCATTTTGTTCGCCATTCAACATGACACTAAGATAGCCACACCACTCTTATGAAGGATTGTTCTTTGTTCGGAGGTCAAACTGGACCGAGAGTTTCTTGGATAGATGGTGGAATCATACATCATTTATACAGTTTGATTCCACAAAAAGTGGGGATAATGCAGCACTGAAGCATCTCCTAGAGCACTTATCACCTGAGGAAATGCAAGCACATATCCGGATAGCAAAGATGCAATGCCTCTTCAATTCCTACCCTTGGACACCCACATTGAAATCATTGCAACGGCTCGTCTTCCACCTGGGCACGACATGGAAAGGTTTATACATTCTCTTAATCACTCAACGAAAATTTTTGTTCCACATATGGAATATAGATGTGCATCTGAAAGATATAACAGGAACTAAATTATATTGAGGAAAGAACTTCCTATGAGTTCTTCATATTTATTGGATAATCTTGGTAAATTAAATCAATAGATGGTGTACTAAGTTACTTATTGATTGTAACTATATAATGTCAGTACTCACTTTCTCATCAACAAGAAATGTGACTGGCTTCTTGGCAAACACTACGTCATTCCTGCACTGTTGCATTGCATATCATTTTAGTGTTTGTTTTTAATGTGCATCAAATAGGCCACATTTATAATAAATTAATATTAATTGTTGTCACATACCATCACATTTTTGTGTTGTTTCTGAGAAAATCCAAATTAAAATTGTCACTTCAACTAGGGTGCTTCACGTACCATATACAAAAAGTGAGTCTGCAGTCTTTAAAATTGTCACTTCAACTAGGGTGCTTCACGTACCAAATTATTTATCTTTTCTTTAGATTGACATAATTTTTAGTAAAAGATTTTGACCATTTTTAAAAGGATATATAAATAAACATTATTAGAATATATATATTTTTTGTAATACTTGTCGCAGTCTTTGAAACTTTGGTTGTATCTACTATATAATGAGGTCTACTTGAGAGCAAGGGAATGGTTTGTTGATTACATATTCTGTTTCAGGTGTTTATTCCGATGGAGATTTTATGGTTCATTTTGCTGGCCTGAATGATAAGCAAGGTTGGGCAAATAAGATTCTTCCAGAGATACAAACTCAAAGATGAGCAATACAGATCAATTTGTAGTTAACTTGAAACTGGAAAGTCGTATGAGCACCATGACTGATGTGAGAATGAACCAACTCACTGCTGTCCATGGTTCAGCTGAGGAGAAACGAGAAGATTTTGTGCGAGCCCTGGCTAATCTGACGTTGAGTCAACTGTTTACATCAGCGTCTCAGGATGCAACTGTCTATATTTATTACTGTGCCATCTACATGACTTTCCCTGTCTCCGTGCTACTTCTTGTTTCGTTAGGTGATGTAAACCGTATTGTTATCCAAACTGTTTTGTTGTTCACATGTACTGCGCAGATCGGGGAGAATAAATGCCCTTACAGAATTAGGAATCCTTATTGAGATTTTTGTAATATAAATATGTGGATTTTCCCACACTAGCTAGGAACCATTTTAAAATCTCATCACTATATTACTTGCTTATGTTCTCTTTGAGACATCAGTTTGTTTTAGTCTGGTTTGATGAATTTAATTAAGACTGGATAGCCCTGGGGTGTTATATGAATACTTGTTACAGGTGGTTGGACGGTAAACAGATTTTAGACACGGGGAATTATATAAGCTCCAAGGCACTGACACTTAAATTAAGTTCGGCTAGTTTCTTACCACAAGAGTATTATTATTATTATTGTAAACGTTCAATCACTTATGGTCCTTCCTCAAGAGCGTGAGGAATTCTTTTTAGTCCGGAGGGAACCTTGATATCTCCGCAGAAGAGGAACTGCGCTCGTTCCGGTTTGCTAAGGGTGAAGTGTGAGAATACTCCTTGTCACCCATGTTTGAACCCTCACAATCTCAAGCCTCCTTTAAACTTAAAAGCTGTTGTAGAAAAAATAAAGGAAAATTATCCGTGAGACACTAGAAAGATACGGATTTGGACGTAGCACATCGTACAATGAGTATTTGGCTCAGGCACACTGCAAAAACGTGAAATTTAGCTGCAACACACCGCTCCTATTAAAATATTACTTTTAGATGTGAGAGGAAAGATTTTTTTTCAAAATGACATCAGTGCCCCTGCTCTTCTTCCTCCCGTGTGCAGCCTCGCTCGTGCCCATGTGCAGCCACCGCATGCCGCCTCGGCCAGAGAGGACACCGATCCACGAGCTGGCCTCGATGGGGATCACAGCGAAAGGCATCAAAGATCATCACCGAGTGATCAATCAGCATCGACCACAACCTCCTTCCCTCCACCACAACACCCAGATCCAAATCAAATGGGCAAGGTCCGCTCCTTCTCCCACAGCTGCCACCGCTCCCGCTCTGAAAGGACCGAGTGACCGGGAGAGGGGGGGGGGGATGAATCGGGAACTCAAACTATGTACCTAATTTGCCAAATACTAAAACCGACCACTCAAACAACTCTTACTCAATTCTAGTAGTAATCATACTAGCAAGATAATGGTCCTATAAAAGGAACAACAACCTAAGCATACAAGTGAATCACACAAGGAAATACAACTTCTATGCAAGCTAGTAATAAAGACACGCGGAAGCAAACAACAAGCTAGCAAAGGAGCCTACTCATGCCAGTCTACAAGGTAGTCAACTAGAGCAAGGTATAAGCATGAATAGCACGATAAGTAGATGCGGAAAGTAAGACATCATAGTAAAGAGAGGGGCAATGAATGCTCATGATTTTTTTCCGAGGTCTCGGAAGGATGATGCCTTCCCCTACTCCTTGTGGGACCACTCCCACCGGAGTACCAGTCCCTCCCGCCACCAAGTGGAGTTTTCGCACATGAGCCCGCAATCACTTCCGGAGTGAAGACACGGTTTCGTCACCGCTGCCACCAAGGCACAAGCTCGCCTCTCTCGAGAACTTATCGGACTCCCCGAGCCGACACGGGCGCACACTAGGGATGCTCCTTTCACCGGCGGGTCAAACCTGGTACAAACGTGTGACGACCTTCACAACCGATCATGATAGGCTCGATTACTGATACATAACCGATCTAGGTCTCACCACAGACCAAGAGTAACACTCTAGATCACATCCTAAGGACACCCTAGCCTTTGATGTGGCTAGATGCTCAAGTTACTCTCAATAGCACTCTCAATATATCCTATATCCTCTCCTAGTGCTCCTCTCTTTTCCTCTTGGCTCTTACCAAATGCTCCAAGGTATTCCACTGGCCAAGAGAGGTTTCCAAGACCCCAGCAACGAAGTTATATAGGCTTCCAACCTCCAACTAGCCGTTGCTCCACGAAATCACCTTTCTGGATCCTAATGACCAGACCGTCCGGTCACTGCCAAACCGGACCGTCCGGCCTCTCTGTAACGGCTCCCAGAACTATTGGCTTCTCTGTCCAGGCGATTTCTTTATACTGACCGGACCGTCCAGTCTCTTTGCGTCCTGTGCATTCTAAAGAGCTCCAAAGACTGCTTCCTCTTTGTTCTGGGCAAAACTCCACATAGCGAGCCGTTCGGTCTGTAGACCGGACCATCCAGTCTCTATGGACTCCAGCCCAAATAGATTCCTCGCAAAATCTTCTTTCTGATCTTCTAGTGACCGTACAGTCCGGTTTCCACTGACCCCTCTGTCCGGTCACTACATCCAGAAGCTTAAACTCTTCGTCCTCGCTTGACTTCATCTCCCGGCTTCTCCGAACAACTCATTGGCTTCTCCACTGTCACCCAGTGCCTGTGATTTCACTAAGCATCCACGCACATCACCAACTAGCATGACCTAAGAGACATGACCTAGACCCCCTTGATAGTCCGGTTTTTCCTATGGACTCAAAGCCCTAACAACTAGACAAGTGTTCCAAACACTTCCTCCATTCCTTGTCCTTAACCTTGATCCATCTTCATCAACCCTTGAACTCCATTAAGCTTGCAAGCCTCCATGCTTGTGGTCATTATCATCCATCGCCAAAGCAACCATCTACAATCATCATAGAGTAGAAAAAGGTTTTCTACACGCATAACACTCGTATAGGCATTTACATTTCATGTTTGTCATTCATCACCAAAACATTCATACCTTGGGATGACCTCAATTGATATAATTCTTACAATCTTCCCCTTTTTGGTGATGGATGACAACCACTACTTATGATGATCCAAAACGAACGAGTCTCAAAAGAATAAGAAGGAAGGGACAAAAGACTCGAACAAAAAACGAGGAACCAATAGAAAACAGAAAGGTTTGAAAAATTACCTTGGTACTTACCTTGGAAGTAGTCTCCCCCTTGGAATGTGCTAGGTGTTGAGGGAGAACTTCCCAATTATATATCGCACTAGAGATTAAGCTTGAGTTAAATTTTGCGCCCGTCATGGTGTCGTGGTACATGATCTTTGAAGGGCCAAGAAGGCGACCAGAGCGGTGGGGGGGGGGGGGGGGAATGGGAGCCAATTAAAATTCTTCTCAAGAACTTGGCCTATATCCCAATTAACCCCCCGAACCAACCTCTGAAAAAATTCACCAATGCCACACACACCAACTTCTGATGTGCTAACCCTAGGAATGACTCACACCAGCGGAAGAACAAGAGAGAAGCAAAGAAAAACAACCAAGACTTGAAACTAGGAAAGAAAACACAGAACAGACAGCTCAGACTAACCATCGGTAGTGCCGATTCAGGAATCGGCAGTGTCGATTGACATTAGAAAGAAGATGAAATTCTCGGTAAGGACATCGGCAGTACCGATCCAGATTTTTCTTCCATCACCGGCAATGCCGATCGACCCCCGATAGAACAGAAAAACTATCACGATTTTGCACAAATCTCACCCAAAACCTATCCAAATGATCTCCAAATCGTATGATTTTTGGATCAGCCAATCCTCAACACATCACGACCCTAATCTAAGAAGATACACTCAATTGGCTTGAGGAATCATCACAAATTTCAGATCTTGTGCCAAGAACACCAAAAAGGAGAAACTTGAGAAATCCTTCAAATCGAATATGCTAGAGCTCTTGATTCGGTCAGGGACCCATATAAGATTGATCTAGCTCATCATAGCACTAAGATCCCCAAGAAATCCACCCCAAAAACTCACTCAAAAATGAGATAAAAAATTCCCATGAAAATAGCTCCAAAAATAGAGAAAAAGAGAAATTTGAGATTTAGGGAGAACAGAAGATCTTGAGCACGAATTTGAATCTTATATCATTGATCCTTGCATACAAGATTCATGGATACATAGCTAGGAAGCCACCCTCTTCCTCCCACTATTTGGAAGAGCAAGAGATGTCTCTCACACACCCACTACTCTCCTCTTTACATGAAGACCTCTCCTAGAACTTTGAATGAAGACCTAAGCCAAGGCTAAGGGAAAGAGAGACACCTCTTCCACCAGCCCTACCTCTCCTTATATAGGCCCAGGGTTATCCTAAAGACCATCCTACCCCTCACCTATAATACACTGCCACCTACCACCAGAGGCACAACTGTCCATCTTTTTCACCAGCGCCACCGGTTTTGAGGCCCAAACCGGGAAACCGCCTTGCACGCTTCTCAAAGCATGACTTCTCGACGTCGACACGTGTCACCTTGTTCCACGATCCTGACCACCGGCAAGTCTCTCCTGGTCCCGCTCCATTGGGCCCTCTTGTCACTTGCACTGTCATCCTGTTTGTCTTGACTTCGTCAACACACCGTCTTCATCACCTCAACGGTTTTGAGGCTCAACCGTGAAACCATTCGTGCTTCTTGCCTCACCAGGTATACGGTGTGGATCACCCTTGACTTCACCTGGCCTCCCGATCATCCGGCCCCAAGTCCCCAACTTGTGCCCGATCCTCTCATCGTTGACCGCCAAGTTGACTCCAGTGACCTACACATCATGAGACAAGCAAACACATTTCCCATCTCCTGCAACTTCTCCAACTCAATCACCAACTCCGGTTAGTCATAAACATAACCAAGCACAAACTCATGCAATTCCCAAATACCCGCATTTGAACTCAAACACCAAATCATCCCAAGTCAATTACTCATCACATATTGCAAACCATGGCACATATCAACATGGTTTCTCAATCTCCCCCTTGATGAGTACATTGACAACACAAATGCACAAAGATTAGAGTTTGAAATGCGAAACCAAATAAGAACATCCAAATAGCTCAAACCTAAGAAAAAGATGAAATGTAGCCATCTAGCATAAGAGGAATTACAAAACCAAGAGTTGGCAAAGAAAGCAACTCGAGAACGCAAAGATTGTGAAGAGCACATGAAAATGCTCAAGGACATGATATGCTCCCCCTCTACTTGTGACAGGTCTCATGTAATGCAAAATGGACCATTTTAAGTTTCTTAGCATTATTTGTGCATGACCCAATATTTTCTCCCCCTTTGGCAATGAACTCATCAAAGAAGCAAGAGAACAAGCACACAATGCATGAAAATGAAAACCTAAGGAGCTTCAACAAATATGCCAGCAAGCATTTAACCTTGCTAATCATAAACATAGAGCTATGAAGTGTAAAAGCAATAGCTCACAATCATACAAAGATCAAAAATAGATAGCAAGGCATCAACACCAAGAGCTATACAAGCTAAGCAAAAAGATTGACTAGCCCAGATAGAATCATATTTGCTCATCATGAGAAAAGCTGCCACCACATGTATAGGTACTCCCATCCAAGGCAAAACAAGCATCAAGTGAATCAAAAGACACTAGCCAGTCTCAATCTCAACCAGGGCAACAAGCATTCGTAGAAAATAGGCACTACAAACGCTCACATATAGAACAGAGACTCAAAAAGGAAGGGAGAAAGGCATTATTCTTATGCGATCCTCATGTAACTTTTAATCCATGCGGAGGGTCACACGACCGAGTACGGCAAACACCCCGAGTCTTTGAAGTACAATTTTTGGATTTAGTATTTTTATGTAACTTCTAATCCATACGGAGGGTCGCACGACTGGGTACGGCACACCCCCCGAGGCTTCAAAGCACAATTTTTTATTTGATTAACTTAACTTGCAATGAAAAAGCAGAAGTTTGAGCATGCCTTTGCGGCAAAAGAAACAAACGTTCCCACAATGTTCCATCATGAGCTAAACATTTGCAAAGCTACATTTCGCAAACACAAGGTGCCAAGGCCAAGACATCCTCTAGACTATCCCTAATGCAAATTTTGACAAGGATAAAAGCAATTATTCACATGATGAGCAAGTTTTGGCAACATTAGTTCATAAGGTTCAGAAAAAGCCAAGTTCACCTTTAGGATTAGCAAGTTGCTCAAATGAGTCTATAACATGCCATCTAGAAAATCTAAGCATGTGAGATTGCTACCACATCCACACAACTTAGCTCAAGCTCAATCATAGCAATGAGAAATGCAAGAAAGCACAAGAATCAAAGCACATCTACCAATGCATATATTACATATGAGATGCAATGCGAAAAAGTAAGATACATATATACTAAAGGAGCAAGTCCCCTTCAAATGGTGCCATAAGGATGGCAAACACCAAGCTCCCCCCCCCCCCCCCCCCCCCGAAGAAAAGAAAATCTCGACGCATATAGGGGCTTGGTGAAATATCAGCCAATTGGTGTTTAGTATCAATGTATTTGAGCTCAACATCTCCCTTCTCAACATTGTCTCTCAGGAAGAGGAATCTTGTATTTATGTGTTTGACCTTACAATGTTGGACTGGGTTTTTGGCTAGGCAAATGGCACTGGAGTTATCACACATGAGTGGAACACTCTTAAAGGTTAACCCATAGTCTCTCATGCTGGACACTATCCATAGGATTTGTGAACAGCAGCTAGCGGCAGCAACATACTCAGCCTTTGTGGTGGATTGGACTACACTTGACTGCTTTCGAGAAGACCAACAAATCAAAGAAGTACCCAAGAAATGGCAAGTCCCAGAAGTGCTCTTCCTATCAATTCTACACCCAGCAAAGTCTACATCTGAATGCCCAATGAGATCAAGAGATGAAGATGTAGAGTATCAAAGACCAACTCAAGAGTGTATTTGAGATACCTAAAAATGCGCTTGATAGCCTTGCGATGAGACACCCTTGGGGAAGCTTGAAAGCAAGCATAAAGACACACCCCAAGAAAGAAGGTGAGCTCGCCCATCATCGACATCTGAAATTCACTTTCCATAGCTTCCTGAAATCTAAACACAAGAGCATGAGAGGAACCACCAAAGATGATATCATCCACGTATATCTAAACAGTTAAAAAGTCATTTCCATGACTAAGAGTGAATAAGGTTTTGTCAGCACACCCCATGACGTACCTGCGCTCTAGCAGGAAAGTCTTAAGCCTAGCATACCATGCCTTGGATGCTGTCTTTAGCCCGTACAAAGCCTTCTGAAGCTTGTACACTCGGTTTGGGCATTTGTGGTGCTCAAAGCCAGGTGGTTGTTTGACACAAACCTCTTCCTCTATGTAACCATTTAGGAAAACACTCTTGGCATCCATTTGATAAAGCTTAATGCCCTTAGAGGCAGCAAATGCAAGCAAGATCCTATTGGCTTCTATGCGTGCAACAGGAGCAAAGGTTTCCCCATAGTCTAAGCCCTCCACTTGGCTAAAACTCTAAGAAACAAGCCTAGCCTTGTTTCTCACAACCTCACCATCTTCCCCATGCTTGTTTTTGAACACCCACTTGGTTCCTATGACATTGACACCAACAGGAGGCTCTACTAGGGTACACACTTTGTTTCTCTCAAAGTTTTCCAACTCCTCATGCATGGAATTAACCCAATGTTCATCAGATAGTGTGTGTCCAACATCCCGAGGTTCAAAGGTTGCAACAAAGAGAGAATTGGTAAAGCAAGCGAGATTTGCAGACCTTGACCTTGTTGTCCTCTCATAGAGATTACCGATCATATGTTGAGGTGGATGTTGACGCTGAATGTGACTAGGGGCCTCTCTCTCAGACCGTACCTCCTCCTCAACCACAGCTAGAGTTGGCTTGACTGCGGCAGAAGTTGATGTAGAAGCTTCTCGATCCTCTACTTGAGTAGTGGATGCAGCAGGAACAGGCTCGAACATAGGATGTGTTGACTCATCATCATCCTCATCATCCAAGCCCTGTAGGCCCACTTCTACAAAGATGCTTTCCTCCATTTCCCTATCACCTATAGTCTCAACGACATTGCTTGCACAAGAGTTTGACTCATCAAAAGTTACATCGCAGGACTCTATGATGGTGTTAGTTTCCAAGTTCAAAACTCTGTAGAAATGACCATGAAGAGAGTAACCAAGAAGGATGCCATCGAAAGATCTCGACTCAAACTTATCAAGATTGCCATGTTTGAGGATAAAGCACTTGCAACCAAAGGCACGCAAATGAGAAACAGATGGCTGCCTCCCAAAACATAGCAAGCAGTGCTAATGGCCTCAGTCTAGAACCGCCTCGGAGTCCTATGCTCATCGAGCATCATCCAGGCCATTTCCACCAAGGTTCTGTTCTTTCTTTCGACTACACCATTCTGCTGAGGAACACGAGGTGCTGAAAATTGGTGCTTGAGAAACCATGTGGATATGTGCCATAGTCTGTAATATGTGATGAGTAATTGATATTGGTTGAGTCTGTGTTTGAGTTGAAATGCGGGAATCTGGGGATTGCAGGAGTTTGTGCATATCATGATCATAGGACTCCGAGGCGGTTCTAGGCTAAGGCCATTAGCACTGCTTGCTATGTTTCCAATCAGATTTTCTTGCACTCAATTCTTAATGTGACTTCCTATGAGCTATGATTTGGGAGGAAGCCATCTGTTTCTCATTTGCACGCTTTTGGTTGCAAGTGCTTCATTCTCAAGCATGACAATCTTGATAAGTTTGAGTCAAGATCTTCTGATGGCATCTTTCTTGGCTACACCCTTCATGGCCATTCTTATAGAGTTTTGAATTTGGTAACTAACACCATCGTAGAGTCCTGCGATGTAACCTTTGATGAATCAAACTCTTGTGCAAGCAATGTGGTTGAGACTGCAGGTAACAGGGAGATGGAGGAGAGTATCTTTGTAGAAGAGGACCTATAGGGCTTGGATGATGACGATGATGAGTCATTCCATCCGACATCCGAGCTTGTTCCTGTTGCTACCACCACTCCAGCAGAGGGTCCAGAAGCTTCTACATCGACCTCAGCAGCTGTTGAGCCAGCTCCAGCTATGGTTGAGGGGGAGGTACGCTCTGAGAAAGAGGCCCCTCACCACATTCAGCGTTAACTTCCACCTCAACAGATGATCGGTAATCTCTATGAGAGGACAACAAGGTCAAGGTCTGCACATCTCACCTGTTTTACCAATTCTCTATTTGTTGCCACCTTTGAACCTCGGGATGTTGGACACGCACTATCTAATGAACATTGGGTTAATGCCATGCATGAGGAGTTGCAAAACTTTGAGAGAAACAAAGTGTGGACCCTAGTAGAGCCTCTTGTTGGTGTCAATGTCATAGGAACAAAGTGGGTTTTCAATAACAAGCATGGGGAAGATGGTGAGGTCATTAGAAACAAGGCTAGGCTTGTTGTCCAGGGTTTCAGTCAAGTGGAGGGCTTAGACTATGGGGAAACCATTGCTCCTGTTGCACGCATAGAAGCCATTAGGATCTTGCTTGCATTTGCTACCACTCAGGGCATTAGACTCTATAAAATGGATGTCAAGAGTGCTTTCCTAAATGGTTTCATAGAGGAAGAAGTTTATGTGAGACAACCACCTGGCTTTGAGAACCACAAATACCCAAACAGTGTGTACAAGCTTCAAAAGGCTTTGTACAGGCTAAAGCAAGCATCTAGGGCATGGTATGCTAGGCTTAACACCTTCTTGCTAGAGCGTGGGTATGTCATGGGGTGTGTTGACAAAACCTTGTTCACTCTAAAGCATGGTAATGACTTTTTAATGGTTCAGATGTACGTGGATGATATCATCTTTGGAGGTTCCTCTCATGCTCTTGTGTCCAGATTTTAGGAAGCTATGGAAAGTGAATTTCAGATGTCGATGATGGGCTCACCTTCTTTCTTGGACTTCAAATCAAGCAGTGCAAGCAAGGCACCTTCATACATCAAGCCAAGTACACGAAGGGGTCTCCTAAAGAAGTTCGACATGGTCAATGTGAAGCCGTTGCTAACAACAATGTCCACAACAACGGCACTTGACCCTGACAAAGACTGTGAAGCGGTGTATCAAAGGGAGTGCAAGAGCATGATTGGCTCCCTCTTGTACCTAACGGCGACAAGACCCGACATACACTTTGCGGTGTGTCTTTGTGCTCGCTTTCAGGCTTCCCCAAGGGTGACTCATCGCAAGGCTGTCAAGTGCATCTTCAGGTATCTCAAATACACCCTTGAGTTCGGTCTTTTGTACTCTGCATCTTCATCTCTTGATCTTATTGGGTATTCGGATGCGGACTTTGCTGGGTGTAGAATTGATAGGAAGAGCACTTCTGGTACTTGCCATTTCTTGGGTACTTCTTTGATCTGTTGGTCTTCTCATAAGCAGTCGAGTGTAGCCCAATGCACCATAGAGGCTAAGTATGTTGTTGCTGCTAGCTAGTGCTCACAAATCCTATGGATTGTGTCCACCATGAGAGACTATGGGTTAACCTTTAAGGGTGTTCCACTTATGTGTGATAACTCCAGTGCCATATGCTTAGCCAAGAACCCAGTCCTACATGGTAAGGTCAAACACATAAATGTGAGATTCCACTTCCCTAAGAAATAATGTTGAGAAGGGAGATGTTGAGGTCAAATACATTAACACTAAAAACCAATTGGCTGATATTCTCACCAAGCCCCTAGATGCTTCGAGATTTTCTTTTCTTCAGGGGGAGCTTGGTGTTTGCCATCCTTATGGCATCATTTGAGGGGGAGTTGATGTTCTCTTGTATATATGTATCTTACCTTTTTGCATTGCATCTCATATGTAATATATGCATTGGTAGATGAGCTTTGACTCTTATGCTTTCTTGCATTTCTCTTTGCTATGAAAGAGCTTGAACTAAGTTGTGTGGATGTGATAGTAATCTCTCATGCTTAGATTTTCTAGATGGCTTGTTATAGACTCTTTTGAGCAACTTGCTAATCTTAAAGGTAAACTTAGCTTCTTGTGAACCTTATCCACTAATCTTGCTAAAACTTGCTCACCATATGCATAATTGCTTTTATCCCTATCAAGACTTGTGTTGAGGCTAGTCTAGACGATATCTTAACTTTGACAACTTGTGTTTGTGTTGACTTTTGCTAAGCCATATTAATAAATCATTCCCGGCACGGGGCCAGAAACGGTTCACTAATATGTCCCAGAGTCAAGTAGGTAAAATCCGCAAGCGCACGGAGAATACCGCTGTAGCATTTCACCCGGAAGTATTCAGGGTATCGTATTTGTTTATCCCAAAGAAAGGGTATGATCAAGAAGCGTTACTAACATATAAGATCATGTTAACAATTAACAAGGATATCTAACCAAGACAGGCGGGTATATGATAATAACCGGGTAGTGTGACACACACAGAAGATTCCTACTAAATAAATAAAGTCTAGTGGAGGAAAGACTAGGCTAAGCTACTCCTACTATACATTCCTATACAGTTGCATAGCCTAAGTAGAATACATACAGACCCACACTCAGGTTCAGCAGTCAATAGTATAGCACTTCAGGCACGGACTTACCCCTGCATCCACAGGCGACTTCCGCCAAGAGCCTACGCACTAGCCTAGCGGGGAGGATTTCAAAGGACGGACAGGGCTGTCACCACCTGCCGCCTACCTCAACGAACCAGTAGACTAACGAATAATTGATGCAAATCAGTCACCCAAGTACCATACTTGCATGACCAAAGAGCACTCTGCCCCTCCGCGATTACTATTAACGAGGCAGAGTTACCGTAAGAATACGATCACCAAACCCATGCTATACTTTATCAGCTAAAACTAAGCATAGAGACTATAACATATAAACTAGACTATAGTGACGGTATATAACTAGCATGACAATAGTAGTATAATAAATATAAACTACTATCACACAAGTAGACTATACTATCACATATATGGATCACAAAATCAAACAAGAAACTCATGACCCAAGCACAACTATATAGAAAAGATATATATATTGATAAGAGTAAAGTCTTACAAAAGGGAAAAGATACAAGAGCCATACCAATTCCAAGTGAAGACTTGGGACTAGAGAGCTCTAGACTCAGCCTAACTCCACTAAAACTCCAAGAACTACTACTAGCAAGAGAGAAATGCTTCTTGTGGTGTGTGTTGAATGTGAAGGCACACCCTCCTATTTATAGTCTCAATAGGTCGGCAAAGGAGCGTAACCGCCACGGAAGGCATCTCAAACCGCCATCAGGAGTCACGGAGGAGCCAACACGTGGAAGCCCAGGCGGAGAGGGCGCCCGGCTGGGTCGGCCGACCTGACCAGGTCGGCCGACCTGGGGGTGGCCCCTCCTGGCCTGTGCTTTCTCCAGGTGGCTGTCCTGTGGGTCCTGAGGTCGGTTCCCGCGGTATTACAGGGAGTTACGTCGGTTAAGTGCTGCAAATGGGCCCTTCAATCCGTGTGACGTCCATGTGGCGCTCTCTGATTGGTCGAAAGTGTGTTTTCTTGCCTTTTGAGGTGTTTCCTTCACATTTCCTCCTGCATGCACAAAGTTCTCCAAGTACAAGTGGAACTATATTATTGTGATAAAGCATGCGTGTATGAAATGCCAAATTCTCCTTTATTTGAGTATAGTTGACGGTTGAAAATGATACTTAACAGCCGTCAACAAACTCCCCCAAGCTTACCCTTTGCTCGTCCCGAAGCAAAGATAAACTTAAGTTGTTGATCAGGAGTTGCTACAATGTCCTACTCCTCAATAATACTATGCGCACAACAAAGTACTCTTCCTAGAATTAAATATATTGGCGCATAACTTACCCATTTACCTCGATCCATGGGGCTTTTACACCTCATTGTCTTGGGCGGTTGAGAGATAGAACAATTGCAGGGCACCAATCACTTGCTCTAGATTCCGCTATGTTATTCCGGAGGTTTTCAAAAGATTTTGAAAATAAAAACCAAGTTCCTCAAATGATTCTCTCGGATCACTCAATATGTGTATGATTCCTCACCAAGGCAAAGTGTTGCCTATAATCACCTACTTCTAAATAAGGCTTTATGTGGAGCTCAAGGTAGGGATATATGAAGCACTCATGTTCACATAATATTGCTATGTCAAAAGACCGGATCCAAGAAAAAACATCAATTAAAACAATCTTGATCAAGATGTGCAAGTGTGTGGGAGAACGGAGGAATGGTGGATGGGAAGAAATAACTCCTTTTTGAATTTTCCTTCTCTCTTTTGGAGTTTCTAGGCTATGGCTATCTTTTGCTTGCTCTCTTTTTTGAGCATTTTTTTTTTCTTTTCTTTTTGCGTAGCCATAGTCCTAGTTTGCAATGAATACTTTGAGAGAGGAATTTTGCAATGGATATATGGAGTGTTTCTTTGGATGGATGGGTGGATAGTGGCTTTCTTCCGGTGTAGAAGAATAGCTCACGGTGGATATGGTGGATATGGTGGATGCTATCTTCTTGATTTAGAAGGATAGCTCATGGCGGTGGATGTGTGTACATGATCTTGATCAAGAAAGCATGAAAAGAGTTCTACTAGGGTCACAACAATTTTGACTAAGCTCAATGTGAAACAAGCAGCATATGTGTAAAGGTTTTCAAATGTAAACACTACATATGGCTGTGGTGGGAATTTCATCATTGAGGAACTTATCAATTTGTCATTTTGAAAAATAAAACTCCGGAATTCAAGCTTTACGTTGAGCAAGATCATAGCAGCCCTATCTATCATATCATACCTCTCAACAACTTAGAACTAGAGAATGCATATGCTACCCACAAGATTCAAGTTCAAGGCAAGATTTACCAACAAACCTAACTCTTGAGATAGTACTAAGTTGTAAACTAGCATCGGAGAGGAATAAAGGACAGAGCAACTATTCATCATCTCAACATAGGAAAACTATACACATTCATACCGCGCATGAAAAGGGAAATATTTTTGTTCTTTTTATATTTTGCAAATTTTTATGGATTTTCAGATTTAGCAAATGCAAGAAATAAAGGGAAGGGGAAAGATACAAGTTACCGTGAGAAGGGGGGTCCTCCCCCAAGCTTGTCCTTGCTCATATCTGCTTGTTCGGGTCGTAGCCTTGGGAGCGGAAGAAGGCATCCCAATTGTTCTGATTCTGAGCCATCATCGCGTTCAGCTGGCGGAATTGGTTGTCGCTGAAATTCTGCCATTGCTGGGTGTCGGCGACATGTTGCGTGAGAGTTTGTTGCATGCTCTCGGTGTGCAAATCAATGTCGTCCACCCTCCTTGTCAACTCGGACATCCCATAGTTGAGTTCACGGAACCCACGGGATGAGAATGACCGAGTGGCAAAGGATGGCGGTCCGCTTGAACTTGATGACGTCTGCATGGGGTAATTGTACTGAGATTCCCATGCTCCGGCCTGCCATGTTGATGCACCCGCCTCGTCCTGTGGCGGGGGCTGCTCCCATACCGGATCTCCGGTCGGAGTGTGAAACTCCGGTGTAGGCTCCATATGCCTACGGGAACGTGTCGGTCGCCCTGAAACACTATGCCTGCGAACTTCTCCCACTGGCTCAAGTGGGAGGGTTAGTGCCCGACAGTGATACAAACGAAGACCCGGGTTAGGTAACGGGAATTCATTTGTATACCCGGGAAAGTGATAGATCAAGGTGTTATTTGGACCATGTTTCAAAGTATGTCCTTGCACAAAATAGTCCTCGCCTAGAAATTCTCTATCTACCGTCAAATATTCAACATGAACATTCTCAAGCAGACCACACTTCTGCGCAATGCGAGTAACTAAAGAAGTGCACTCAATTGGTCCTGTCAACTTTATATTGTCTAACCATTGATCAATCATGCATTCCGCGGGTGACACCCTAATTTTCTTAATCATGGCATAAAGTATTTTCAATTCATCTTGCCGGACAACCCTAATGTCACCTCGAGGAAACAAGGTCATAGCCAACCACACATGCATAAATCTAAGTGTAGGATTATGGATGGCACATGTTCTAGGCTTGGGACCCCACTCGTTTCCGGAAATCTTTTTCCAAAAACTTTCTTTATGGAACCCCTTTAGTGCTTTATCTAAGTCTAGCCTACATTTAGGATTTAGACCTAGCATAGCATGAAGATCACCCCATGTGACCAAGCGCTCTTGCCCAAACAAGCGAAAAGAAATGCCTTCATCATACTTTCTAAGGGTGCATAAAAACTGCATAGTAAGCAAACGAGAACCCGGCTCATCTACTTCTACGAAATTTAGCCAACCCATAGTGCGAAAAATAGAGGCAAATTCTTCTCTCATACCTATTTTCTCGAGGAAGTCCGGATCGAAGCGTCGGGTGTGGGTGAATGGCCGTTCTCTCATGAGCGCGATGGCTTGGCCCTCGCGGTCGTCCTTGATGTCGAGATGCTCCTCGGTGATGAGCAAGGCCGGCCTTTCCTCCGGAATTTCAGCTTCGGGGTCACCATGCCCCGGACTTGGTGTGAGCTCGACGGAGGATGCTTGACTCGTGCTTGCACGAGTGCTTTTTCTCCGCTTGATTCCGGCGACTTGCTTCATTCGTTTGAACATGGCTGCACACAAGAACAAACACAAGACAAGAACAGAAACAAGATCGAACAAGTGTTCGGGTGAGCGTTAGTGAAAACGACAAACCCGAGCTTCTCCGAAATTGGTTTTCTTCTCACAACAACTTGCAAATGCACTAAAACAGAGGGGAAATATATTTTTTTTTTTGGGTTTTTGGGCTGTAGTAAAGTTGAAGAACACGAAATTTTAGGAGAGCAACAAGTGAGCAAAGGAGGGGAGTGAAAGATGAGCTTGGAATGGTGAAGCTCCTCCTCCTGGGCGGTTTTTATAGCCAAGGAAGCAAGATGGCCGTTAGAAAGGGACAGAGCAACGGCCATATAGCCGTTGGGAGAAAGGAGCACAGGAAAAGGTGGGGCCAGGGGGTCGGCCGACCCCACCAGGTCGGCCGACCTGGCAGGTGGGCCTCCTGGCAGCCCCCTTTTTCCTATGTGTTCCCCAATGGCTAGGGGATTTGTCCCCTGCTGCCTTTTTGCTCAAAAAGCTCGACAAAAAATCTTTTCAAAATGGAAAGCCCAAAAACCTATTTTCTAAATTTTCAGAAATGCAAATGAGTTTTGAAAAATTCCAAGGTGGCTGGAAAAATTCAAAAATGCAGAAATGCAGTGGTCGGGAAAAAATCAAAATGTGGTGGAAAGCAAATATGCAATTAAAAGAGCAAATATGGATAACTACCGGTTTAACCTCCCGGCGAGGACTCACCTTTTAAAGTCCGACGAGCGGGACTTTTCTCCGGCGTTCAGCTCGATGAAGCGTTGTCCGGTCCCGGAGATGAAGACACGGATGATGCTTCTTGTTTCACTCGCCACACCTTCTTGGTCTTTGTTGCGGTCGGTGGCTTCTCGGGCTTCGGAGGCTGCGGTTTTGCAGGCTTCACAGCTTGTTTCTTTGCAGACCTCGGAGGTTGCTGCCTTGTGGACTTCGGAGGCTGTTGCTTAATGTGTGACCTTTGCCTCCTTGCCTTCATCAGTTGTTGCTGTGCAACCTTTTCCTTCTCAAGGAAGTTCTTCATAAATGTGATGAGGCTGTCCTTCTTTGGCGGAGTGACCTCCACTTCCTTGATGTTGCTTGGGTTCGGCCCGTACTTGATACGGATCATGTTGCACTGTTCTTTCCGTGGCCGAAAGTCAAACTTCTCCTCCTTGCCATTGATGTGGAAACGGATTTCTCCGGTTCCTACATCGATGCGAGCATCCGCAGTGCTGAGAAATGGGCGTCCCAGGATGAGCGGTGTGCTCTTCCCGACGTCCATGTCAAGCACTACGAAGTCGACGGGGATGAAGCAATCCCGGATTTTCACCGGAATATCTTCGGCGATCCCCGCCGGATAGCGGACCGTTGAATCGGCCAGCTGCAGCTGCATCGGCGTGGGGGATAGTGTGGTGTAGTTGAGCTTGTCGAAGACATCCTTCGGCATGACGCTCACACTTGCCCCAAGATCACATAAGGCATGGTCGAAGTTCTGTGTCCCGATCGAGCAGGTGATCGTGGGACACCCTGGATCTTTCTTCTTCTCAGGAAGCCGGTTGAGTATAGCAGCGCTACACTCTTCCGTCAGCTTGACAATTTCTGTGGTCGGTAGTGGGCGCTTGTTGCTGATAAGATCCTTGAGGTAGCGAGCGTACGTGGGTACTTGTATCGCATCCAGCAAGGGCACGTTGATGTGCAGCTTCTGGATCACCTCAACGAAGCGTGTGAACTGCTCGTCCACGGTGGGCTTCCTTCTTCTTTCAGGAAACGGCATGAGGTTCGTGTCATAGAACTCATGTGGGGCCGTTTTTCTAGGCGGCAGTTCTTCTTCTTCTGCCGGCTTCTCAGCTGATGTGTCCTTTCCTGCATGGTTAGGGTATGGCGGATCCCGAGTGGACTTACCTCCTCTCGTGGTAACCGCATTAACATTTTCTAAGGGGGTCTCGGGTTGCCCCGGGATTTTCCCCGACTCAGCAGTAGAAACAGCAGCAGCTAACTGAGCTAATTGAGTTTCTATCATTTTATTAAAGCTCAGCTGATTCAACACTACCCTGTTTTCATACAAAATGCAGAAAACAAAGCAAGGTTAACCTGCTTAGGAGATAGCCTTAATAATTGCAACACTACTATATACATTAGTAATTTTTCTTGAATCATACGCCTTCCCCGGCAACGGCGCCAGAAATGCTTGTTGACTTTTGCTAAGCCATATTAATAAATCATTCCCAGCACGGGGCCAGAAACGGTTCACTAATATGTCCCAGAGTCAAGTAGGTAAAATCCGCAAGCGCACGGAGAATACCGCTGTAGCATTTCACCCGGAAGTATTCAGGGTATCGTATTTGTTTATCCCAAAGAAAGGGTATGATCAAGAAGCGTTACTAACATATAAGATCATGTTAACAATTAACAAGGATATCTAACCAAGACAGGCGGGTATATGATAATAACCGGGTAGTGTGACACACACAGAAGATTCCTACTAAATAAATAAAGTCTAGTGGACGAAAGACTAGGCTAAGCTACTCCTACTATACATTCCTATACAGTTGCATAGCCTAAGTAGAATACATACAGACCCACACTCAGGTTCAGCAGTCAATAGTATAGCACTTCAGGCACGGACTTACCCCTGCATCCACAGGCGACTTCCGCCAAGAGCCTACGCACTAGCCTAGCGGGGAGGATTTCAAAGGACGGACAGGGCTGTCACCACCTGCCGCCTACCTCAACGAACCAGTAGACTAATGAATAATTGATGCAAATCAGTCACCCAAGTACCATACTTGCATGACCAAAGAGCACTCTGCCCCTCCGCGATTACTATTAACGAGGCAGAGTTACCGTAAGAATACGATCACCAAACCCATGCTATACTTTATCAGCTAAAACTAAGCATAGAGACTATAACATATAAACTAGACTATAGTGACGGTATATAACTAGCATGACAATAGTAGTATAATAAATATAAACTACTATCACACAAGTAGACTATACTATCACATATATGGATCACAAAATCAAACAAGAAACTCATGACCCAAGCACAACTATATAGAAAAGATATATATATTGATAAGAGTAAAGTCTTACAAAAGGGAAAAGATACAAGAGCCATACCAATTCCAAGTGAAGACTTGGGACTAGAGAGCTCTAGACTCAGCCTAACTCCACTAAAACTCCAAGAACTACTACTAGCAAGAGAGAAATGCTTCTTGTGGTGTGTGTTGAATGTGAAGGCACACCCTCCTATTTATAGTCTCAATAGGTCGGCAAAGGAGCGTAACCGCCACGGAAGGCATCTCAAACCGCCATCAGGAGTCACGGAGGAGCCAACACGTGGAAGCCCAGGCGGAGAGGGCGCCCGGCTGGGTCGGCCGACCTGACCAGGTCGGCCGACCTGGGGGTGGCCCCTCCTGGCCTGTGCTTTCTCCAGGTGGCTGTCCTGTGGGTCCTGAGGTCGGTTCCCGCGGTATTACAGGGAGTTACGTCGGTTAAGTGCTGCAAATAGGCCCTTCAATCCGTGTGACGTCCATGTGGCGCTCTCTGATTGGTCAAAAGTGTGTTTTCTTGCCTTTTGAGGTGTTTCCTTCACATTTCCTCCTGCATGCACAAAGTTCTCCAAGTACAAGTGGAACTATATTATTGTGATAAAGCATGCGTGTATGAAATGCCAAATTCTCCTTTATTTGAGTATAGTTGACAGTTGAAAATGATACTTAACAGCCGTCAACAGTTTGCGAAATGGAAGGCTTTGCAAATGTTTGGCTCATGATGGAACATTGTGGGAACGTGTGTTTGTTTTGCGGCAAAGGCATGCTCTTTTTTTTGTGAATAAATCATGAAAAATCTGCTAAGTGCTTTGAGCAAAATAATTCTAAATTGCTAAATCCAAACACTATGACTTGAAGCCTCGGGGTGTTTGCCGTACCCAGTCGTGCGACCCTCCGCATGGATAAGAGGACACATGAGGATAAACAATAAACACTTGATCAAATGAGTCTCTGTTGCATATGTGAGCATTTGTAAAGCTCATTTTCTGCGAATGCTTGTTGCCCAAGATGAGATTGAGACTGGCTAGTTTCTTTTGATTCATTTGATGCCTGTTTTTCCTTGGATGGGAGTACTTATACATGTGGTGGCAGTTTTTCTCATGATGAGTAAATTAGATTCTATCTAAGCTAGTCAATCTTTTTATTTAGCTTGTATAGCTCTTGGTGTTTATGCTTTGCTATCTATTTTTGGTCTTTGTATGATGGTGAGCTATTGCTTTTACACTTCATGGCTCTATGTTTTTGATTAGCACAGTTAAATGCCTGTTTGCATAATTGTTGAAGCTCCTTAGGTTTGCATCTTCATGCATTGCATGTTTGTTTGCTCTTTTGCCTCTTTGATGAGTTCATTGCCAAAGGGGGAGAAATAAGTGCCTAAGGGGAGAAAATGTTGGATCATGCACAAATAATGCTAAGAAACTTAAAATGATCCATTTTGCATTACATGATACCTACTACAAGTTGAGGGGGAGCATATCTTATCTTGTCCTTGAGCGTTTTCATGCGCTTTTCACACTCTTTGGGTTTGGCCATTTGGATGTGCTTATTCGGCTTTGCATTTCAATCTCTAATCTTTGTGCATTTGGTGTTGTCAATGTACTCATCAAGGGGGAGATTGAGAAACCATGTGGATATGTGCCATGGTTTGCAATATGTTTTGAGTAATTGACATTGGTTGAGTCTATGTTTGAGTTGAAATGCAGGAATTTGGAGATTGCAGGAGTTTGTGCATATCATGGTTTTGACTAACCGGAGTTGGTGAGGATGTTGGAGAGTTAGCGGGAGATGGGAAATGTGTTTGCTTGTCTCATGATGTGTAGGTCACTAGAGTCAACTTGGCGGTCGACGGCGAGAGGATCGAGCACAAGTAGGAGACTTGGGGCCGGACGATCGGGAGGTCGAATAAAGTCTAGGGTGATCCACACCGTGCACGTGGAGAGGCAAGAAGCACAGACGGTTTCGTGGTTGAGCCTCAAAACCGTGGGTGGTGATTAAGACAACGGGGTTGACCAAGTCATAGGTAATCGGGCGTCGGTGCAAGTAGAGACCTCCAATGGACCGGAGGAGGGAGAGACTTGCCGACGAGGAGGATCACGGGACGAGGTGACACGCATCAAGATCAAGAAGTCGTGCTTTGAGAAGCGTGCAAGGCGGTTTCTCGGTTTGGACCGCAAAACCGGTGGCGGTGGTTGGTGGTGCACGTGGCACCATTGTGAAGTTTGCGTCAAGGCGAAGCAAAGTTGTGAAGGGCTCGATGGCGTTCGGGTGAAGAAAAAAGAGTTGGACGGTTTTGCCCCTGATAGTAGGTGGCAATGAGTTATAGGTCAAAGGTAGAGTTGTCTTAGACCCTAAGCCTATATAAGGAGAGGTGTGGCTGGTGGGACAGAGTCTCTTCCCATTAGCCTTGTTTAGGACTTCATTCAAAGTGCTAGAAGAGGTCTTCATGTAATAGTGGAGAGGAGAGGGTGTGTGAGAGACATCTCTTTCTCTTCCAAACAGTGGGAGGAAGAGGGTGGCTTCCTAGCCTTGTATCTATGGATCTTGTAAGCATGTTTCTATGATATGAGAAGTATTTTTGTGCTCAAGATCTTCCTCTCTCCCTAAATCCCAAATTTCTCATTTTCTCTATTTTCGGAGCTATTTTCGTGGAAATTTTTTATCTCACTTTTGGTCAAGTTTTGGGGCGGATTTCTTGGGGGATCTTAGTGCTATGATGAGCCAGAACAATCCTTCATGGGTCCTTGACCGAATCAAGAGCTCTAGCACCTTCGATTTGAAGGATTTCTCAAGTTTCCCCTTTTTGGTGTTCTTGGCACAAGATCTGAAATTCGTGATGAATCCTTAAGCCAATTGAGTGGATCTTCTAGGACTAGGATCATGATGTGTTGAGAATTGGCTGGTCCAAAAATCACACGTTTTGGAGATCATTTGGTTGAGTTTTGGAGAGATTTATGGGAAAAACATGACTGTTTTTCTGTTCTATCGAGGGTCGATCGGCACTGCCAATGACTTGGACTAGCACTGCTGGTGGGTCTGAGCTTCGATCGGTACTACCGATGCCACGACCGGCACTGCTGATGGCTTGAGCCTGAACCCCGCACAGGCACTGTCGATAGCCACGACCGGCACTGCCGATGCGCTTCAACCGCAGCCTTTCAGTGTTTTGAGAATCCCGCACCGGCACTGCCAATGGGTATGACCAGCACTGCTGATGGTCCCAACCGGCACTGCCGATGGCTGTGATCGGCACTGCCGATAGTAGTCCATTAAGGCCTGTGTTGTGTGTGTTTCTTTGACCGGGTCAAGTCTTTGTTGCTCTCTTTTGTTTCCTCTGTGTTCCGCTGCTGTTGTTGATCACTCCTATGGTTGGCACATCACTAGTTGGTGTGTGTTGCATTGGTGATCGGTTTAGAGGTTGGCTTGGGTTATAATTGGGATATAGGCCAAGTTCTTGTAAAGAATTTTAATTGGCTCCCATTCACCCCCCCCTCTGGACGCCTTCTCGGACCTTTAGTGCTCAATACCATGCTAAAGACAGAAGGCATCAAAGGAGGAGTTCTTGAACTCGGTGCCATTATCACTGAGGATTGCGCATAATGCACCTGAAAGTTCCTTGAATAACCTCAAAGCTAAGCTCCGAAAGTGATGTAATACTTCATCCTTGTTGTAAAAAAAGTAAACCCAAGAGTAGCGAGAAAAGCCGTCAACAATCATAAGAATATACCACATCCCACCTGCCGAATGAACCCGAGAAGGACCAACAGTGTCCATGTGAAGCAGCTCTCCAGGGCGTTTAGTCATCAACAAATTAATTGGTGGATGAGAAGAGACAACCATTTTGCCATGACGACAAGATGCACAAATCAAATTCTTATCAAATTTGAGCTTAGGCAATCCTCGGATCAAACCTAGGACACTCAAGCAACAAAGCAAGTCAAAGCTCATATGACCTAGTCTCCTGTGCCATGTCCAGAGCTCAGAAGAAGATTTAGCAAACAAGCACTTGTGAGAGCCATGAGAAACAACAAAATCAGCCTGAAAAACTCTCCCAATGCTAGAAATCCCACAAACCAAAGAACCATTTGAATCAAGAACACAAGAAGTATTTTTCTTAAAGCGCACTTCCAGACCAACATCAAGCAATTGAGATGCTCAACCAAACCAACATCCTTGAGAGTGAAGTTTTCATTTACCTTTATCACGCCTCTTGCCTTCATTATCCCTCTCTTATCATCGCCAAAGGTCACATACTCCTGACGCTTCAAGGGAATGAGGCTGGAGAACCACTTTGCATCTCCGGTCCTATGGGGCGAACACCCGGAGACCATCGACCATTTGTTCTTCAAGCCTTCACCTGTTACCTACAAAGAACGAGAAGGAAAGATTGGTGGCTCAATGATGGGGTTAGAGAGAAAACTTTTGGGGAGCCAGCACTTCACCATACGACTTGTAGAGGTTATCATAGTTCTTTGCACATTACCATTTGGACGCGTGGGACGAGAACCACGATGGGGAAAGCATGGCCTGTCAAAGCGTCTCAACTCAAACCTTTGGTTGTGAGGATAGAAATTATCTGTATGAAAGCCAAATCCATGCGAGCGACGCTCACCATGATGGGGAAAATGTTGGGCACCAAAGCGCTGCTGCGCAAAGCCTCTGTTTCGTGAATCGAAGTCATATGAGGAATGACCCTGTCCATGATAGGCACGAGAAAAAGAGCGAGGCTGAAAATCAACAAAATCATCATGATGCATATTTCTAGTTAACTTAGCTTGCATCCTCTCAATCCTCCTATGCCTATAACAATACTCATCCAAGTGACCCTTACGACCACAGAACATGCAAATGTAGACTCTCTCAAGTTTAGGCTTTGATTGCATAGGTGGTTTGGGTTTTGGTTTATCAGCTTGCTTAGGGTTGAATGAGGGATTTGGGTTTGGTGGATAGTATGTGTCAGTGGGCTTGATAGACTGTTCCTCATCCTTGTAGCTAGAGCTTGGCACAAACTTACCCACATTAGCACTCTCTTTGTCACACCTCTCATATCCCAACCCCAAGTTGTAGGTTGACCTACTAGCACTCTCCTTAACTCTTGACAAGTCACTCTCAATCTTTCTTCGCTCACTAGAGTTCTTTTGAGATGAGAGATAAGATAGTCATTTTCTTGAGTTAGGACCTTGTTTTCCTCTCTAGTGATTGCAAGCTTATCCTTAAGAGAGCCACACACTATACATGGTGGTGGCAGAACTTTCGAGCGAGTCTCATCTAGCAGCTTGGACTCAAGCTCTTTGCCGTTGAGGGTTTGAGCTTCCAACTCATTAGTGAGCTTGGGGCACTTCTGACATGCACCTAAAAGAGTTGATCTAGCTTTGAATTCATCAAGCTCTTTAAGGGCACTCTCAAGCTGAGTCGCAACTTGAGCATGCACACTTTCCCTCTGACTGAGATCATTTATCACAACTTAGAAAGACTAACACTCAATATCAGCATTTTTAGCAAGCTTGGACATAAGTGAAGCAATCTCATAATCAACACTCTCTAACTTAGACTTAAGATATTTGTTTAAGAAGAATTATGGAACTTTAAGAAGATTTATTGAACTCCAAGATCTTAACGTGCAGTCAAGACTTTATCCCGAAGGAAAAGGCCCACATGGCAGCTGTGGAAGACAGAGGAACCGACTCGGGGAAGAAATCAGAGAAGACATGGCTTGCGCCAATCAACGCAATCCTGCGCCGATCGGCGCAACCGCCTTATTTGCTAGAAACCGAGCCCTTTACGAGTAGAACCCATATAAATACTTGTAAACCCTTGCCGCAGAAGAAGGGGCCGACAGAGGGACACCAGATCCGTGAGTTAGAGCCACCGGGGCTTGCCCCGTTAGAATATATCTCTAGTTGAGTTTCAAGAACCATTGGAGTCAAGAGTTGATCTATCAAGGTAGGCCATCTCGACGGGGATGAATCTTACTCTATGTATCTCAAGGATAATTGAATATGTTGATGATGGTTTTGGTGATTTGTTGTTGGTTTTTCTTACGTCTACGAATAAATCCGCAAGCGCACGGAAGACCGATGTAGCACTTCACCCAGAGTATTCCGAGGTATCGAATCACGAGGAACGTGTGTGTCTATCGTTGGACTAAATCACCCAAGGACACAGAGATTGATTAAGATAGGCAGAGGACAGAGAGGATGTCCCAAGAGTCAGGTTCCTACGTTAACTAAGCTATGCTCTAGTTTGCTCGCGTTGGGCACGGACTTACCCCTGCATCCACAGGCGACTTCCGCCAAGAGCCTACGCACTAGCCTAGCGGGGAGGATTTCAGAGGACGGACAGAGCTGTCACCACCTGCCGCCTACCTCAACGAACCAGTAGACTAACGAATAATCAAAGGTAACCTCCTGCCTAGACACCACGTCTATGCGATCGATTACTACCTTAACCTTCTAGCAACGAATATTCAGGCTAAGGCACCCTAAGAACTTAGAGCGATGAACGAGCTCACAAGGTAGAACTATAACTTAATTAAAGTAAAAAGTAAACTTCAAGAGGGGAAATCTCGACACTTACTATGATTGGCAAATGTCGTCGAAGTACAAGCGTGGAGAAGGCGAAGACAAGCCCAAGCCTCCTCCGAACTCTACTCCACTCTCTTCCTAATCTAAGCACTAGCTAAGTAGCACTTGGCCTTTGCAAGAGGAGCACTAAATCTTCAATCTTGAGTGTGTGTTGGAGTGAAGGCCCTCACCCTCTATTTATAGCCTCCTAACGTCGGTTTCAGAGGAGTAACCGCCATGGAATCCCCCCAAACCGCCATCAGAAAGTCATCTAGAGCTTACACGTGGAAGGCCAGGCGGAGAGGGCGCCAGACCAGGTCGCCCGACCTGACCAGGTCGGCCGACCTGGGGGTGGCCCCTCCTGGCCTGTGCTTTCTCCAGGTGGCTGTTCTGTGGGCCCTGACGTTGGTTTGCGCGGTATTACAGGGAGTTACGTCGGTTAAGTGCTGAAGGTGGGCTCCTTAATCCGTGTGCTTGCTCCTGATTGGCCAGAAGTGTGCTTTCTCCTTGAATTTCCTTGAATTTTATTTAAACTCCATGGGTTGCTACCTGCATACACAAAGTCACCAAAACTTGTGGAAATAATTAGCAATAAATTCCTACCATTAAGGTGGTGATCAAATTGTGTGATTCTTGCGGGTAAACGACGGTCATATTTTGCATTTAAGGACCGTCAACAAACTCCCCCACACTTAGCCTTTGCTCGTCCTCGAGTAAAGGACTAAAGACTAAGGACTAAGTGATAATTCAAACCTTGATAAATCAAATCTAGCATGCAAATTATTCCAGGCATTACCTTGTATCTCCATGAGCTTTTGAAGTGTCTAGCATACCTTCTTTGGATATTGATGAATGGAACGAATCTTGACTCCGAAAACTCAGCTCCTTCTGCTTATGTAACTTGGGTTTTCGAAAAGATTTTCACAATCAAAGAATAGTAGCCATACTCCTCAAATGATTCTCTCAGTCGCTCAAAGGTGTATTTTCCTCACCGAGGCATTGTGCCTTTCATGTCCTATCTCTAAATATGGTATATGTGGAGCTCAAGAATAGGATTGAAATGGTGGCATACTTATAATTCATATCTTGCTAAGTCAAAATTCGGATCCAAAGAGAAAAACAAGTCATGATTCATAAGTCAAGTCTGTGCACATTTATTTGGTAGATGGAAGATGGATACTCCTTTGAATATTCCCTCATTGAAATGAGATCATGGGCTATCTTTCTTTCTTTTCTTTTCTCTCTCTCTCTCTCTCTTTTTTTTTTTTGAATACTAGATAGCCCATAACTCTTTTTGCAATAAAATACGGAGGGAAGTATGTAGAACTGGAGTATTTTATTTTCATGGATGGTGGAGATGCTAACTTCCAGTGTAGAAGTTTTAGCATAGGGGTGGATGTGCACACAGACTTGATAAATGAAGCATAACAGGCATCTCAATTTGGGTCTCAAAATTTTGACAAGGCTCAATAAATTAATAAGTAGCACAAAAGAGCACTATCTTTGATAAGCAAAATTTGGCCTTGGTAGGATAAATTTTATCATTGAGGAGTTGGCTTTCAAATTTATCATTTTCAAAAGAAAATCCCAAGTTATAAGCATAAGAGTGAAGATTCATAAAGTCTATTCATATCACATAAATCAATAGTCCTAGGTAGCATGTTTTCCTAAAGATATAGTCATGGAAATTCAGGCAAACATTCTAGGAATAAGGAGCATGCAAGATGATAAATCAAAAAGAATGAATTATGGAGAAAATTCAGGTTTTTAGTATTTATTAATTTTTCCATATTCAAGGAGAAAATAAGCAGAGAGGCAGGGAGGAATGGGAAGTGGACGTGCAAACCAGAGTATGGACCAAGTGGGGGTCCGAGGGGAGCCAGGCCTGGGTCGGCCGACCTGGCCAGGTCGCCCGACCTGGGAGATGCTCCTCTGGTCCCCTGGTTCGTCGTGTCGCTTCGTGTCGCCCTGTGCAACGTATTTCTCCGGGTAGACCGTCCGTTTGCGCGTTCGTACTTCGCAAATCCTCCTCCACACTTGTTTCCTGACTTCTTTTTATTTGACACAAACAAAAAGGAAAAAGTGTGAAAGCAAAGGTGGACCCCACCGGCTTTATGGGCTCAGTGGGTTCCATTATTCAATTCTTTATTATAGGCGCGTTACATTTTAATGAAATAAACGAAGAAAATCTAAAAAGGGAAACTAAGCGCCTATTTTCCTAAACTATATGGGAGAGCCTATTCATTTGCCCTTATATAAGTCGGGCTCTCCCATGTGGCTACAAATGCGCTCCATCTTAGCGCATAAGCCACGGCGGAGGTCTTTCATACCCTCCTCGAGGCGTTGCACACGATCCTCAAGTTGAGCACGATCAACCAACTCCTCCGCCAACTTGTTGGCCAGCCTCTTATTCTCCGCCCGTAGGAGGAGAACGTCCTGCGCAAGCTTGGCCTTGGAGGGACCTGTCGCCTCGTCCCCGCTGTCCTGGTAGTGGCCGCCCTCTGCTGTGATTGGCGGGGGGTCGAGGAAGCGGCTGATGGTCTTCCGCGGGGAGGAGTCGATGGATTCCTCCATCTCCCGCTTGTCCTCCGAAGTGAGCTTGGGGAAGAGCACTTTCCCCTTGCCCGGTCCGGTGCGCGGTCCGGTGCTGGTGAACCGTCCCTTCCGCTCTGGCGACGTGGGGATGTAGTCCATCCGGTACTTGTACCCGAATGGCGACCCATCCCTGCCCCGTAGCGTTTCCACGAGGTGTTCCCCAGGCAGGAGAGCAGAGGGATCCCCGTTGTGGAGACGACGGGTGGGTGTCGTCTTGCGGGGCGCCAGAGCGCCCGTCGTCGGCCTCTTGATGTCGGGGGTAGGCAAAAGTGCCCGCTGCGATGTGCGGGTGGCGGAAGGGCTGCGCCGTTCAGCAGACCGTGTACGGCCTGCCCTTCCCTCTTTGCGGCGCAGGGGAGGCTCAATGGCGAGAGGCTCAACGATCTCGGCAAGGGTGAGATCGAGGTTGGTCGGGACAATTTGGTTAGCGGGGGTGATTTCCCCGCTAAGGGCAAGGGCGGAGCTGGTCAAGGAAGCCTGGGAAGTGCTCTTTTTGGCAGCCATGACGAAGTTGGGGGTTCTGGAAGAGGTTCACAGGAAGGTTTGGGATGAGAGAAAAGTATCGCTCCCCTCTGCTTAAAAGGAGAGTCCCCCGACGGTATATTCGCGATTCTCCGCGAGAATCCCTGATTAGGGCGAAGGGGGAAGTTGGGGGAACGCGTGAGAGAAAAACGGGAAGCAGCGGCGCCACCAGGGGGTCGCCCGACCTGGCCAGGTCGGCCGACCTGGTGGTGGGCCCCCTGGGGCTGCTGCTTCGTAGGCTGCCTAAGGGAGGTCCAAGGAGGGGGAAAGGTACGGCAATTTAATTTGATTCTAAGTTTAGGTGCCCGTAAAGGCTATGGGTAGGCCCGGAAGTCAATTAAATTGACTACGTCCTCCTCAACTCCTATACTTTTAATAGAATCGTAAAAGAGTTTAAGTCGATGGCCGTTTACCTTAAACGCGTTCCCGTCCTCGTCCTGGAGTGTGACCGCTCCATGTGTCGCGACGTCGATGACGAGATATGGCCCAAGCCATTTGCTTCGCAGCTTCCCGTCGCCGAACAGCTTCACTCTTGAGTTGAAGAGTAGCACTTTGTCTCCAGGGTTGAACTCCTTTGGCTGTATCCTTTTGTCGTGCAATTTCTTGGTCTTTTCTTTATAGATGCTGGCACTGTGATACGCCTTTTCTCTCCATTCCTCCAGCTCAGAAATTTGCTTCATCCTGTGCCTTCCTGCTTCTTTGGAATCCATATTCCACTTCTTTATTGCCCAGTATGCCTTGTGTTCCAGTTCTACCGGCAGATGGCAAGTCTTGCCGTAGACCAGCTGGAATGGAGACATGCCTATGGGGGTCTTGTATGCAGTGCGATATGCCCATAGTGTATCTGGCAACTTGTTCTTCCATCCCGATCCCATTTCCTCCACTGTTTTCTGCAGGATGTTCTTGATTTGCTTGTTCGAGGTCTCTGCCTGACCGCTGGTCTGGGGGTGGTATGGAGTAGCAATGTTGTGGTCGGAACCGAGTTCCCTCAGGAAGTGTCGGAATCCTTTGTCCGTGAAGTGTGAACCTCCATCACTAATCACCATCCTTGGTACCCCAAAGCGTGGGAAAATGATCTCATAGAACATCTTCCGTGCGCTCTTTGCATCTGCAGCTCTGCATGGCAATGCTTCAACCCACTTTGACACGTAGTCGACTGCCACCAGGATATACTCGCAATCATAGGACCTTGGGAAGGGTCCCATGAAGTCGATGCCCCAGACGTCGAAAAGTTCGACTTGCAGGTTGTATGTCAAGGGCATCGCGTTGCGAGATGAGATTCCTCCATGCTTCTGGCATCTCCTGCACCTCCTGATGTACTCCTTGGTGTCCTCATACATCGTCGGCCAATAGAAACCACTTTGCCAGATTTTTGCTTGCGTCCGGTACACGCCGTAGTGTCCTCCGTACGGAGCTGCATGGCACTTCTCAATTATCTGTGCACCCTCAATGGTGGGGATGCATCGCCGCAACAGACCATCAGCACAGACCCTGTAGAGGAATGGGTCGTCCCAAAGGTGTCGCCTACTTTCATAGGCCAGCTTCTTTCGGTTTTCCCCCGGCGGAACATACCCTGTAACCATGAAATTCATGATATCTGCATACCAGGGTGTGGAGTCCGCAACCTTTAACAGCATATCATCTCGTAGGAAGTCGTTGATTGGTAGTTCCTGCATGTTAGTGACTTGCATACGAGATAGATGATCTGCTACAGAATTCTCTACTCCTTTCTTATCTTTTATTTCAAGATCAAATTCTTGGAGTAAGAGGATCCATCTGATGAGCCTTGGTTTAGCATCTTTTTTAGTGAGCAGGTACTTTAGTGCAGCATGATCAGTGTAAACAATTACCTTTGCTCCAACTAAATAAGATCTAAACTTATCGATAGCAAAAACCACAGCCAGGAGCTCCTTTCCTGTGGTAGCGTAGTTGAGCTGTGCTCCTGTCAAGGTTTTGCTAGCGTAGGCTATTGCGTGATGCTTCTTGTCCTTAGTTTGGCCGAGAACGGCCCCTACGGCATAGTCACTAGCATCGCACATGATTTCAAAGGGCAGCTTCCAATCAGGGGGTTGGATGATGGGAGCTGAGATGAGTGCATTTTTCAAGAGATGAAAAGATTTCAAGCACTCATCATCAAAGTCAAAAGGCGCATCCTTAGCTAAGAGGTTGGTGAGGGGTCTAGCGATTTTCGAAAAGTCTTTGATGAATTGTCGATAGAACCCAGCATGCCCCAAAAAGCTACGAATACCCTTGACGTTGATCGGAGGTGGAAGTTGCTCGATAACTTCTATTTTCGCCTTATCCACCTCGATCCCTCTCTCGGACACTAAGTGCCCTAGCACTATGCCTTCTCGGACCATAAAGTGGCACTTTTCCCAATTAAGTACCAGGTCCTTTTCTTGGCATCGAGTCAAGACCCTGTCCAAGTTCTCGAGACAGTGATCGAAGGTCTTCCCATAGACTGAGAAGTCATCCATGAAGACTTCCATGATTTCCTCGATCATGTCCGAGAATATGGACATCATACACCGTTGGAAAGAGGCGGGTGCATTACACAACCCAAAAGACATCCTACGGTAGGCATACGTTCCATACGGGCACGTGAAGGTGGTCTTACTCTGATCATCGGGATGGATAGGAATCTGATGATAACCAGAATACCCATCAAGGAAACAGAAGAAGGAATGGTTTGCCAACCGCTCTAACATCTCATCGATGAAGGGCAGCGGGAAATGATCCTTCTTTGTTGCCTTGTTGAGTTTTCTGTAATCGATACACATCCTCCATCCCGTGACGGTACGTTGGGGAATAAGCTCGTTCTTATCATTCTTAACGACCGTCATACCTCCCTTCTTCGGCACTACTTGTACCGGGCTCACCCACTCACTATGAGGTACGGGATATATGATCCCTGAATGCAGAAGTTTTAGAACTTCCTTCTTCACAACCTCGCGCATAGCATTATTTAACCTCCTCTGAGGTTCCCTAGAAGGTGTACTCTCGGGGTCAAGAGGGATGCGATGGGTGCAGAGAGTGGGACTAATTCCCTTTAGGTCTTGGAGGGAGTACCCAAAGACAGAGCGATGTTTCTCTAAGACAGAGATCAGCTTCTTGGTTTCCTCCTCCGAAAGCTTATCACTAATGATGACAGGGGACTCCGTGTCACCATGTAGGAAAGCGTAGCGTAGGCCAGGGGGTAAGGTTTTTAACTCGATGGGAGGTCGAGTCGGTGGTTCATCTTCAGGAAGCTCGAGAGTTTCCTGTAGATCATCCTCCTCTTCTGTAAAAAGATCGGCGTCTTGGTCAAGGAGGGTATCAGGAGGGTTGAAAGGGGAAATCACTTTCACCTCTTCGGTTAGGTCTCTCTCATCAGGAAATTCAGCGATGGTGTTTCGCGAACGGGAGATTGGGATTGAGAGAGCCTTTCCTCCGATGTTGACACTGAGGTTACCGGATGAGGCTGCCGTAAAGAGTTTTTCTAAAGGAAGCCCGATGAGGACATCAAAGCTTGGGACCTCAAAGACATGAAAGTTCAGAAGGGCCTCAGCGTCTTTGTGTCGTATCGACACATTGTTTAGAATCCCGTAACCTTCTAGGATGGCTCCGGTAGGGCTTTTGAAGGTCTTTTGCGTAGGAAGCAGAGGTTCGTCTTCTAATACCTCAAAGGCAAAGGAGTCGGAAACGATGTTTATTCCTACGGCGGGATTATACCAGACATCCACAGCTCTGCCTCTAACCATACAAGGAATGGTAGTAGAGGATGAGATAATCCGAACAAGTTCGGAACATTGCTCATTTTCTCGGGACCACTCATCACTCATGATGGCTGTTAGTTCTTTCACTGAGTCCCTAAGGAATTGTTCTTCTATAGGTTCAGGGGAAGGAACTGGTGTTTGAGGCTTTCGTTGGATGGCATACATCGAGGTGTTACCGAAATCTTTGAAAAGATCATCCTCGATGATGAAAGGGAATTCGGACGGCTGAATTTCTTCATCATCCAAATTTCCTGGTTCAGGAGGAGGCTCACTAGCTAAGTCTTGAGATGTGCAAGAAGCAGGGTCAGATTCGGCTAGCTGGAGAGTCTCCTGGCTCGGCGTAGCTTCTTCGCAGGGGGGTTTGGTGGGCTCAAGGAAAGAGGTATTTTCTAGAATGCGTTCTAGGATGGTTCTTCCTTCTGAGACCGTTTTGTGTATGAATGAACCTCCGGCGGCTATGTCGAGATATTGGGCAGATTCCTTGTCGAGACCCATCCGAAAATGCTGTAGCAGCATGGGATCGGGTATAGACAAGTCAGGACCGGATTTCACTAAAAGCGAGAACCTAGCCCAAGCTGTGCCTAAGGATTCTTTCTCGGCCTGCTCGAAGTTGAAGACCTCTCTACGGAGAGAAACGATTCGTGACATTGGGAAGAACGCAAGACAAAATTTGTCCCGGAGCTCTTTCCAGTCACCATTCGTGCTTTCTGCCGTGTGAGTGTACCATTGCTTCGCCCTCTCTATAAGAGAAAAGGGAAACAATTTCCATTTGAGAGTCTCTTGTGTCATACCCCTGATTTGGATGCACGAGCACAATTGCTCAAATTCTCGCAGGTGATGGTGTGGGTTTTCGTTTTCTACCCCTGAGAAAGGTTGTGCCTAAACCATGGCTATAAAGCCTGGGCGGAGTTCGAAGCCATCAGAAAGGATTGGTTTTGAAGATGAAGGTGGCTCGTAGAACTCGCCCCTTGGAGCAAAGAAGGATTGGATAGAAGGTTGCTCCATGGTAGGGATAAGGAAAAAAATAAAAGAAAGATAAAAAGGGATACGAGGGTGACTGTTGACTTTTGCTAAGCCATATTAATAAATCATTCCCGGCACGGGGCCAGAAACGGTTCACTAATATGTCCCAGAGTCAAGTAGGTAAAATCCGCAAGCGCACGGAGAATACCGCTGTAGCATTTCACCCGGAAGTATTCAGGGTATCGTATTTGTTTATCCCAAAGGAAGGGTATGATCAAGAAGCGTTACTAACATATAAGATCATGTTAACAATTAGCAAGGATATCTAACCAAGACAGGCGGGTACATGATAATAACCAGGTAGTGTGACACACACAGAAGATTCCTACTAAATAAATAAAGTCTAGTGGAGGAAAGACTAGGCTAAGCTACTCCTACTATACATTCCTATACAGTTGCATAGCCTAAGTAGAATACATACAGACCCACACTCAGGTTCAGCAGTCAATAGTATAGCACTTCAGGCACGGACTTACCCCTGCATCCACAGGCGTCTTCCGCCAAGAGCCTACGCACTAGCCTAGCGGGGAGGATTTCAAAGGACGGACAGGGCTGTCACCACCTGCCGCCTACCTCAACGAACCAGTAGACTAACGAATAATTGATGCAAATCAGTCACCCAAGTACCATACTTGCATGACCAAAGAGCACTCTGCCCCTCCGCGATTACTATTAACGAGGCAGAGCTACCGTACGAATACGATCACCAAACCCATGCTATACTTTATCAGCTAAAACTAAGCATAGAGACTATAACATATAAACTAGACTATAGTGACGGTATATAACTAGCATGACAATAGTAGTATAATAAATATAAACTACTATCACACAAGTAGACTATACTATCACATATATGGATCACAAAATCAAACAAGAAACTCATGACCCAAGCACAACTATATAGAAAAGATATATATATTGATAAGAGTAAAGTCTTACAAAAGGGAAAAGATACAAGAGCCATACCAATTCCAAGTGAAGACTTGGGACTAGAGAGCTCTAGACTCAGCCTAACTCCACTAAAACTCCAAGAACTACTACTAGCAAGAGAGAAATGCTTCTTGTGGTGTGTCTTGAATGTGAAGGCACACCCTCCTATTTATAGCCTCAATAGGTCGGCAAGGGAGCGTAACCGCCACGGAAGGCATCTCAAACCGTCATCAGGAGTCGCGGAGGAGCCAACACGTGGAAGCCCAGGCGGAGAGGGCGCCCGGCTGGGTCGGCCGACCTGACCAGGTCGGCCGACCTGGGGGTGGCCCCTCCTGGCCTGTGCTTTCTCCAGGTGGCTGTCCTGTGGGTCCTGAGGTCGGTTCCCGCGGTATTACAGGGAGTTACGTCGGTTAAGTGCTGCAAATGGGCCCTTCAATCCGTGTGACGTCCATGTGGCGCTCTCTGATTGGTCGAAAGTGTGTTTTCTTGCCTTTTGAGGTGTTTCCTTCACATTTCCTCCTGCATGCACAAAGTTCTCCAAGTACAAGTGGAACTATATTATTGTGATAAAGCATGCGTGTATGAAATGCCAAATTCTCCTTTATTTGAGTATAGTTGACGGTTGAAAATGGTACTTAACAGCCGTCAACAAACTCCCCCAAGCTTACCCTTTGCTCGTCCCGAAGCAAAGATAAACTTAAGTTGTTGATCAGGAGTTGCTACAATGTCCTACTCCTCAATAATACTATGCGCACAACAAAGTACTCTTCCTAGAATTAAATATATTGGCGCATAACTTACCCATTTACCTTGATCCATGGAGCTTTTACACCTCATTGTCTTGGGCGGTTGAGAGATAGAACAATTGCAGGGCACCAATCACTTGCTCTAGATTCCGCTATGTTATTCCGGAGGTTTTCAAAAGATTTTGAAAATAAAAACCAAGTTCCTCAAATGATTCTCTCGGATCACTCAATATGTGTATGATTCCTCACCAAGGCAAAGTGTTGCCTATAATCACCTACTTCTAAATAAGGCTTTATGTGGAGCTCAAGGTAGGGATATATGAAGCACTCATGTTCACATAATATTGCTATGTCAAAAGACCGGATCCAAGAAAAACATCAATTCAAACAATCTTGATCAAGATGTGCAAGTGTGTGGGAGAACGGAGGAATGGTGGATGGGAAGAAATAACTCCTTTTTGAATTTTCCTTCTCTCTTTTGGAGTTTCTAGGCTATGGCTATCTTTTGCTTGCTCTCTTTTTTGAGCATTTTTTTTTCTTTTTGCATAGCCATAGTCCTAGTTTGCAATGAATACTTTGAGAGAGAAATTTTGCAATGGATATATGGAGTGTTTCTTTGGATGGATAGATGGATAGTGGCTTTTTTCCGGTGTAGAAGAATAGCTCACGGTGGATATGGTGGATATGGTGGATGCTATCTTCTTGATTTAGAAGGATAGCTCATGGCGGTGGATGTGTGTATATGATCTTGATCAAGAAAGCATGAAAAGAGTTCTACTAGGGTCACAACAATTTTGACTAAGCTCAATGTGAAACAAGCAGCATATGTGTAAAGGTTTTCAAATGTAAACACTACATATGGCTGTGGTGGGAATTTCATCATTGAGGAACTTATCAATTTGTCATTTTGAAAAATAAAACTCCGGAATTCAAGCTTTACGTTGAGCAAGATCATAGCAGCCCTATCTATCATATCATACCTCTCAACAACTTAGAACTAGAGAATGCATATGCTACCCACAAGATTCAAGTTCAAGGCAAGATTTACCAACAAACCTAACTCTTGAGAGAGTACTAAGTTGTAAACTAGCTTTAGAGAGGAATAAGGGACAGAGCAACTATTCATCATCTCAACATAGGAAAATTATACACATTCATACCGCGCATGAAAAAGGGAAATATTTTTGTTCTTTTTATGTTTTGCAAGTTTTTATGGATTTTTAGATTTAGCAAATGCAAGAAATAAAGGGAAGGGGAAAGATACAAGTTACCGTGAGAAGGGGGGTCCTCCCCCAAGCTTGTTCTTGCTCATATCTGCTGGTTCGGGTCGTAGCCTTGGGAGCGGAAGAAGGCATCCCAATTGTTCTGATTCTGAGCCATCATCGCGTTCAGCTGGCGGAATTGGTTGTCGCTGAAATTCTGCCATTGCTGGGTGTCGGCGACATGTTGCGTGAGAGTTTGTTGCATGCTCTCGGTGCGCAAATCAATGTCGTCCACCCTCCTTGTCAACTCGGACATCCCATAGTTGAGTTCACGGAACCCACGGGATGAGAATGACCGAGTGGCAAAGGATGGCGGTCCGCTTGAACTTGATGACGTCTGCATGGGGTAATCGTACTGAGATTCCCATGCTCCGGCCTGCCATGTTGATGCACCCGCCTCGTCCTGTGGCGGGGGCTGCTCCCATACCGGATCTCCGGTCGGAGTGTGAAACTCCGGTGTAGGCTCCATATGCCTACGGGAACGTGTCGGTCGCCCTGAAACACTATGCCTGCGAACTTCTCCCACTGGCTCAAGTGGGAGGGTTAGTGCCCGACAGTGATACAAACGAAGACCCGGGTTAGGTAACGGGAATTCGTTTGTATACCCGGGAAAGTGATAGATCAAGGTATTATTTGGACCATGTTTCAAAGTATGTCCTTGCACAAAATAGTCCTCGCCTAGAAATTCTCTATCTACCGTCAAATATTCAACATGAACATTCTCAAGCAGACCACACTTCTGCGCAATGCGAGTAACTAAAGAGGTGCACTCAATTGGTCCTGTCAGCTTTATATTGTCTAACCATTGATCAATCATGCATTCCGCGGGTGACACCCTAATTTTCTTAACCATGGCATAAAGTATTTTCAATTCATCTTGCCGGACAACCCTAATGTCACCTCGAGGAAACAAGGTCATAGCCAACCACACATGCATAAATCTAAGTGTAGGATTATGGATGGCACTTGTTCTAGGCTTGGGACCCCACTCGTTTCCGGAAATCTTTTTCCGAAAACTTTCTTTATGGAACCCCTTTAGCGCTTTATCTAAGTCTAGCCTACATTTAGGATTTAGACCTAGCATAGCATGAAGATCACCCCATGTGACCAAGCGCTCTTGCCCAAACAAGCGAAAAGAAATGCCTTCATCATACTTTCTAAGGGTGCATAAAAACTGCATAGTAAGCAAACGAGAACCCGGCTCATCTACTTCTACGAAATTTAGCCAACCCATAGTGCGAAAAATAGAGGCAAATTCTTCTCTCATACCTATTTTCTCGAGGAAGTCCGGATCGAAGCGTCGGGTGTGGGCGAATGGCCGTTCTCTCATGAGCGCGATGGCTTGGCCCTCGCGGTCGTCCTTGATGTCGAGATGCTCCTCGGTGATGAGCAAGGCTGGCCTTTCCTCCGGAATTTCAGCTTCGGGGTCACCATGCCCCGGACTTGGTGTGAGCTCGACGGAGGATGCTTGACTCGTGCTTGCACGAGTGCTTTTTCTCCGCTTGATTCCGGCGACTTGCTTCATTCGTTTGAACATGGCTGTACACAAGAACAAACACAAGACAAGAACAAAAACAAGATCGAACAAGTGTTCGGGTGAGCGTTAGTGAAAACGACAAACCCGAGCTTCTCCGAAATTGGTTTTCTTTTCACAACAACTTGCAAATGCACTAAAACAGAGGGAAAATATTTTTTTGGGTTTTTGGGGCTGTAGTAAAGTTGAAGAACACGAAATTTTGGGAGAGCAACAAGTGAGCAAAAGAGGGGAGTGAAAGATGAGCTTGAAATGGTGAAGCTCCCCCTCCTGGGCGGTTTTTATAGCCAAGGAAGCAAGATGGCCGTTAGCAAGAGACAGAGCAACGGCCATATAGCCGTTGGGAGAAAGGAGCACAGGAAAAAGTGGGGCCAGGGGGTCGGCCGACCTCACCAGGTCGGCCGACCTGGCAGGTGGGCCTCCTGGCAGTCCCCTTTTTCCTATGTGTTCCCCAACGGCTAGGGGATTCGTCCCCTGCTGCCTTTTTGCTCAAGAAGCTCGACAAAAAATCTTTTCAAAATGAAAAGCCCAAAAACCTATTTTCTAAATTTTCAAAAATGCAAATGAGTTTTGAAAAATTCAAGGTGGCTGGAAAAAATTCAAAAATGCAGAAATGCAGTGGTCGGGAAAAATCAAAATGTGGTGGAAAGCAAATATGCAATTAAAAGAGCAAATATGGATAACTACCGGTTTAACCTCCCGGCGAGGACTCACCTTTTAAAGTCCGACGAGCGGGACTTTTTCTCCGGCGTTCAGCTCGATGAAGCGTTGTCCGGTCCCGGAGATGAAGACGCGGATGATGCTTCTTGTTTCGTTTGCCACACCTTCTTGGTCTTTGTTGCGGTCGGTGGCTTCTCAGGCTTCGGAGGCTGCGGTTTTGCAGGCTTCACAGCCTGTTTCTTTGCAGACCTCGGAGGTTGCTGCCTTGTGGACTTCGGAGGCTGTTGCTTAATGTTTTGCCTCCTTGCCTTCATCAGTTGTTGCTGTGCAACCTTTTCCTTCTCAAGGAAGTTCTTCATGAATGTGATGAGGCTGTCCTTCTTTTTGAACGTGTTGCAAATCTCCAGGAATTGCTGGAGATGAGCACTAGCGTCCTCATTGGCTTTCCCACAGAATGGGCTAGCCTGCACCATGGTGATGAGACCGGTCTTGATCTCGAAGTTCGCATCTCCCACACTGCCAGCTGGTCCCGTAGGGATGTTGGCAGCGGAGGGAGCGGAGAACTTGCGGAGGGTCTTGTCGGCCATTTGCTCAGAGCTTGATGGTGCGGGAATGACAGGTTCGATTGGCCGAGTCTCCTTACGAGGAGGGGTGAGCCTAGCTCGTGTCCTTCTCAGGAGTGACTCAGGATCTTCAGTGAAGTTTGTCGGCAAGTCGAAACCAGTCATACACTACCCTGTTTTCATACAAAATGCAGAAAACAAAGCAAGGTTAGCCTGTCTAGGAGATAGCCTTACTAATTGCAACACTACTATATACATTAGTAATTTTTCTTGATCATACGCCTTCCCCGGCAACGGCGCCAGAAATGCTTGTTGACTTTTGCTAAGCCATATTAATAAATCATTCCCGGCACGGGGCCAGAAACGGTTCACTAATATGTCCCAGAGTCAAGTAGGTAAAATCCGCAAGCGCACGGAGAATACCGCTGTAGCATTTCACCCGGAAGTATTCAGGGTATCGTATTTGTTTATCCCAAAGGAAGGGTATGATCAAGAAGCGTTACTAACATATAAGATCATGTTAACAATTAGCAAGGATATCTAACCAAGACAGGCGGGTACATGATAATAACCAGGTAGTGTGACACACACAGAAGATTCCTACTAAATAAATAAAGTCTAGTGGAGGAAAGACTAGGCTAAGCTACTCCTACTATACATTCCTATACAGTTGCATAGCCTAAGTAGAATACATACAGACCCACACTCAGGTTCAGCAGTCAATAGTATAGCACTTCAGGCACGGACTTACCCCTGCATCCACAGGCGACTTCCGCCAAGAGCCTACGCACTAGCCTAGCGGGGAGGATTTCAAAGGACGGACAGGGCTGTCACCACCTGCCGCCTACCTCAACGAACCAGTAGACTAACGAATAATTGATGCAAATCAGTCACCCAAGTACCATACTTGCATGACCAAAGAGCACTCTGCCCCTCCGCGATTACTATTAACGAGGCAGAGCTACCGTACGAATACGATCACCAAACCCATGCTATACTTTATCAGCTAAAACTAAGCATAGAGACTATAACATATAAACTAGACTATAGTGACGGTATATAACTAGCATGACAATAGTAGTATAATAAATATAAACTACTATCACACAAGTAGACTATACTATCACATATATGGATCACAAAATCAAACAAGAAACTCATGACCCAAGCACAACTATATAGAAAAGATATATATATTGATAAGAGTAAAGTCTTACAAAAGGGAAAAGATACAAGAGCCATACCAATTCCAAGTGAAGACTTGGGACTAGAGAGCTCTAGACTCAGCCTAACTCCACTAAAACTCCAAGAACTACTACTAGCAAGAGAGAAATGCTTCTTGTGGTGTGTCTTGAATGTGAAGGCACACCCTCCTATTTATAGCCTCAATAGGTCGGCAAGGGAGCGTAACCGCCACGGAAGGCATCTCAAACCGTCATCAGGAGTCGCGGAGGAGCCAACACGTGGAAGCCCAGGCGGAGAGGGCGCCCGGCTGGGTCGGCCGACCTGACCAGGTCGGCCGACCTGGGGGTGGCCCCTCCTGGCCTGTGCTTTCTCCAGGTGGCTGTCCTGTGGGTCCTGAGGTCGGTTCCCGCGGTATTACAGGGAGTTACGTCGGTTAAGTGCTGCAAATGGGCCCTTCAATCCGTGTGACGTCCATGTGGCGCTCTCTGATTGGTCGAAAGTGTGTTTTCTTGCCTTTTGAGGTGTTTCCTTCACATTTCCTCCTGCATGCACAAAGTTCTCCAAGTACAAGTGGAACTATATTATTGTGATAAAGCATGCGTGTATGAAATGCCAAATTCTCCTTTATTTGAGTATAGTTGACGGTTGAAAATGGTACTTAACAGCCGTCAACAAACTCCCCCAAGCTTACCCTTTGCTCGTCCCGAAGCAAAGATAAACTTAAGTTGTTGATCAGGAGTTGCTACAATGTCCTACTCCTCAATAATACTATGCGCACAACAAAGTACTCTTCCTAGAATTAAATATATTGGCGCATAACTTACCCATTTACCTCGATCCATGGGGCTTTTACACCTCATTGTCTTGGGCGGTTGAGAGATAGAACAATTGCAGGGCACCAATCACTTGCTCTAGATTCCGCTATGTTATTCCGGAGGTTTTCAAAAGATTTTGAAAATAAAAACCAAGTTCCTCAAATGATTCTCTCGGATCACTCAATATGTGTATGATTCCTCACCAAGGCAAAGTGTTGCCTATAATCACCTACTTCTAAATAAGGCTTTATGTGGAGCTCAAGGTAGGGATATATGAAGCACTCATGTTCACATAATATTGCTATGTCAAAAGACCGGATCCAAGAAAAAACATCAATTCAAACAATCTTGATCAAGATGTGCAAGTGTGTGGGAGAACGGAGGAATGGTGGATGGGAAGAAATAACTCCTTTTTGAATTTTCCTTCTCTCTTTTGGAGTTTCTAGGCTATGGCTATCTTTTGCTTGCTCTCTTTTTTTTTGAGCATTTTTTTTATATAGCCATAGTCCTAGTTTGCAATGAATACTTTGAGAGAGGAATTTTGCAATGGATATATGGAGTGTTTCTTTGGATGGATGGATGGATAGTGGCTTTCTTCCGGTGTAGAAGAATAGCTCACGGTGGATATGGTGGATATGGTGGATGCTATCTTCTTGATTTAGAAGGATAGCTCATGGCGGTGGATGTGTGTGCATGATCTTGATCAAGAAATCATGAAAAGAGTTCTACTAGGGTCACAACAATTTTGACTAAGCTCAATGTGAAACAAGCAGCATATGTGTAAAGGTTTTCAAATGTAAACACTACATATGGCTGTGGTGGGAATTTCATCATTGAGGAACTTATTAATTTGTCATTTTGAAAAATAAAACTCCGGAATTCAAGCTTTACGTTGAGCAAGATCATAGCAGCCCTATCTATCATATCATACCTCTCAACAACTTAGAACTAGAGAATGCATATGCTACCCACAAGATTCAAGTTCAAGGCAAGATTTACCAACAAACCTAACTCTTGTGAGAGTACTAAGTTGTAAACTAGCATTAGAGAGGAATAAAGGACAGAGCAACTATTCATCATTTCAACATAGGAAAATTATACACATTCATACCGCGCATGAAAAAGGGAAATATTTTTGTTCTTTTTATGTTTTGCAAATTTTTATGGAATTTTAGATTTAGCAAATGTAAGAAATAAAGGGAAGGGGAAAGATACAAGTTACCGAGAGAAGGGGGGTCCTCCCCCAAGCTTGTTCTTGCTCATATCTGCTGGTTCGGGTCGTAGCCTTGGGAGCGGAAGAAGGCATCCCAATTGCTCTGATTCTGAGCCATCATCGCGTTCAGCTGGCGGAATTGGTTGTCGCTGAAATTCTGCCATTGCTGGGTGTCGGTGACATGTTACGTGAGAGTTTGTTGCATGCTCTCGGTGCGCAAATCAATGTCGTCCACCTTCCTTGTCAACTCGGACATCCCATAGTTGAGTTCACGGAACCCACGGGATGAGAATGACCGAGTGGCAAAGGATGGCGGTCCGCTTGAACTTGATGACGTCTGCATGGGGTAATCGTACTGAGATTCCCATGCTCCGGCCTGCCATGTTGATGCACCCGCCTCGTCCTGTGGCGGGGGCTGCTCCCATACTGGATCTCCGGTCGGAGTGTGAAACTCCGGTGTAGGCTCCATATGCCTACGGGAACGTGTCGGTCGCCCTGAAACACTATGCCTGCGAACTTCTCCCACTGGCTCAAGTGGGAGGGTTAGTGCCCGACAGTGATACAAACGAAGACCCGGGTTAGGTAACGGGAATTCATTTGTATACCCGGGAAAGTGATAGATCAAGGTATTATTTGGACCATGTTTCAAAGTATGTCCTTGCACAAAATAGTCCTCGCCTAGAAATTCTCTATCTACCGTCAAATATTCAACATGAACATTCTCAAGCAGACCACACTTCTGCGCAATGCGAGTAACTAAAGAGGTGCACTCAATTGGTCCTGTCAACTTTATATTGTCTAACCATTGATCAATCATGCATTCCGCGGGTGACACCCTAATTTTCTTAACCATGGCATAAAGTATTTTCAATTCATCTTGCCGGACAACCCTAATGTCACCTCGAGGAAACAAGGTCATAGCCAACCACACATGCATAAATCTAAGTGTAGGATTATGGATGGCACTTGTTCTAGGCTTGGGACCCCACTCGTTTCCGGAAATCTTTTTCCAAAAACTTTCTTTATGGAACCCCTTTAGCGCTTTATCTAAGTCTAGCCTACATTTAGGATTTAGACCTAGCATAGCATGAAGATCACCCCATGTGACCAAGCGCTCTTGCCCAAACAAGCGAAAAGAAATGCCTTCATCATACTTTCTAAGGGTGCATAAAAACTGCATAGTAAGCAAACGAGAACCCGGCTCATCTACTTCTACGAAATTTAGCCAACCCATAGTGCGAAAAATAGAGGCAAATTCTTCTCTCATACCTATTTTCTCGAGGAAGTCCGGATCGAAGCGTCGGGTGTGGGCGAATGGCCGCTCTCTCATGAGCGCGATGGCTTGGCCCTCGCGGTCGTCCTTGATGTCGAGATGCCCCTCGGTGATGAGCAAGGCCGGCCTTTCCTCCGGAATTTCAGCTTCGGGGTCACCATGCCCCGGACTTGGTGTGAGCTCGACGGAGGATGCTTGACTCGTGCTTGCACGAGTGCTTTTTCTCCGCTTGATTCCGGCGTCTTGCTTCATTCGTTTGAACATGGCTGCACACAAGAATCAAACACAAGACAAGAACAAAAACAAGATCGAACAAGTGTTCGGGTGAGCGTTAGTGAAAACGACAAACCCGAGCTTCTCCGAAATTGGTTTCCTTCTCACAACAACTTGCAAATGCACTAAAACAGAGGGGAAATATTTTTTTGGGTTTTTGGGGCTGTAGTAAAGTTGAAGAACACGAAATTTTGGGAGAGCAACAAGTGAGCAAAGGAGGGGAGTGAAAGATGAGCTTGGAATGGTGAAGCTCTCCCTCCTGGGCGGTTTTTATAGCCAAGGAAGCAAGATGGCCGTTAGAAAGGGACAGAACAACGGCCATATAGCCGTTGGGAGAAAGGAGCACAGGAAAAGGTGGGGCCAGGGGGTCGGCCGACCTCACCAGGTCGGCCGACCTGACAGGTGGGCCTCCTGGCAGCCCCCTTTTTCCTATGTGTTCCCCAACGGCTAGGGGATTTGTCCCCTGCTGCCTTTTTGCTCAAAAAGCTCGACAAAAAAAATCTTTTCAAAATGGAAAGCCCAAAAACCTATTTTCTAAATTTTCAAAAATGCAAATGAGTTTTGAAAAATTCCAAGGTGGCTGGAAAAATTCAAAAATGCAGAAATGCAGTGGTCGGAAAAAAGCAAAATGTGGTGGAAAGCAAATATGCAATTAAAAGAGCAAATATGGATAACTACCGGTTTAACCTCCCGGCGAGGACTCACCTTTTAAAGTCCGATGAGCGGGACTTTTCTCCGGCGTTCAGCTCGATGAAGCGTTGTCCGGTCCCGGAGATGAAGACACGGATGATGCTTCTTGTTTCGTTCGCCACACCTTCTTGGTCTTTGTTGCGGTCGGTGGCTTCTCGGGCTTCGGAGGCTGCGGTTTTGCAGGCTTCACAGCCTGTTTCTTTGCAGACCTCGGAGGTTGCTGCCTTGTGGACTTCGGAGGCTGTTGCTTAATGTGTGACCTTTGCCTCCTTGCCTTCATCAGTTGTTGCTGTGCAGCCTTTTCCTTCTCAAGGAAGTTCTTCATGAATGTGATGAGGTTGTCCTTCTTTGGCGGAGTGACCTCCACTTCCTTGATGTTGCTTGGGTTCGGCCCGTACTTGATACGGATCATGTTGCACTGTTCTTTCCTTGGCCGAAAGTCAAACTTCTCCTCCTTGCCATTGATGTGGAAGCGGATTTCTCCGGCTCCTACATCGATGCGAGCATCCGCAGTGCTGAGAAATGGGCGTCCTAGGATGAGCGGTGTGCTCTTCCCGACGTCCATGTCAAGCACTACGAAGTCGACGGGGATGAAGCAATCCCGGATTTTCACCGGAATATCTTCGGCGATCCCCGCCGGATAGCGGACCGTTGAATCGGCCAGCTGCAGCTGCATCGGCGTGGAGGATAGTGTGGTGTAGTTGAGCTTGTCGAAGACATCCTTCGGCATGACGCTCACACTTGCCCCAAGATCACATAAGGCATGGTCGAAGTTCTGTGTCCCGATCGAGCAGGTGATCGGGGGACACCCTGGATCTTTCTTCTTCTCAGGAAGCCGGTTGAGTATAGCAGCGCTACACTCTTCTGTCAGCTTGACAATTTCTGTGGTCGGTAGTGGGCGCTTGTTGCTGATAAGATCCTTGAGGTAGCGAGCATACGTGGGTACTTGTATCGCATCCAGCAAGGGCACGTTGATGTGCAGCTTCTGGATCACCTCAACGAAGCGTGTGAACTGCTCGTCCACGGTGGGCTTCCTTCTTCTTTCGGGAAACGGCATGAGGTTCGTGTCATAGAACTCATGTGGGGCCGTTTTCCTGGGCGGCAGTTCTTCTTCTTCTGCCGGCTTCTTAGCTGATGTGTCCTTTCCTGCATGGTTAGGATATGGCGGATCCCGAGTGGACTTACCTCCTCTCGTGGTAACCGCATTAACATTTTCTAAGGGGGTCTCGGGTTGCCCCGGGATTTTCCCCGACTCAGCAGTAGGAACAGCAGCAGCTAACTGAGCTAATTGGGTTTCTATCATTTTATTAAAGCTCAGCTGATTCTTGAGAGCAGAGGAGACACCCTCTATTTTAGTGTGGATGCTCTCAAGAGTCTTATCAGTGGTGGCAAGCTTTTTACTGATGTTATCATTAACCTTAGCTTGACCAAGCACAAGATCTTTCAAGGAGGGCTGATTATAACTGGAATTAAAACCAGAGAAGTTGCCAGAGTTACCTCCTTGGTAGTTGGGACGTGGTGGACCCCAACTTTGACCTCCTTGTGGACGGTAGCCGTTGTTGTTGTTGTTGCCCATGAACATTACGTCCTCACGGGTCTCAGGGCAGTCATTGCCCGAGTGTCCCGTGTTGCCACAGACCTCGCAAGTCATCCGAGCATCTAGGGCTTTCACTTCTCCATTGGCTTGGTCGTCCATCTTCTTCATGAGAAGGTCAATCTTGGCGGCGAGCATGTCAACCTCCTTGACGGAGTGCATGCCTCGCTGGCGAGGTTGGAGGCGTTCTTCATTCCAACCTTGGTTGGACACCATCTTCTCGATCAAAGCTTTTGCCTTGCTTACAGTGAGCGAGAAGAAGGCTCCACCAGCAGCAGCGTCGAGGTGGTCGCGGGCCGACGGAGTAAGCCCGTTGTAGAAGTTCTGGATGATCAGCCAATCATCCATCCCGTGGTGGGGACATGCCAGGATGTACTCCTGGAGCCTCTCCCATGCCTCAGGAATCGACTCCTTCGACTCCTGCTGGAAGCTTGAGATCCTTCCGCGGAGGGCATTGGTCTTGCCCAGCGGGAAGAACTTTGCAAGGAACGCAGCTGAACACTTCTCCCAAGTGTTCACAGCTTCAGGGTTTGCGTAGAACCACTGTCTCGCTCTCCCAAGGAGAGAGAACGGGAACAGTCGAAGGCGAACAGCGTCGGGGGTGACGTCCTTCATTTTGAACGTGTTGCAAATCTCCAGGAATTGCTGGAGATGAGCACTAGCGTCCTCATTGGCTTTCCCACAGAATGGGCTAGCCTGCACCATGGTGATGAGACCGGTCTTGATCTCGAAGTTCGCATCTCCCACATTGCCAGCTGGTCCCGTAGGGATGTTGGCAGCGGAGGGAGCGGAGAACTCGTGGAGGGTCTTGTCAGCCATTGGCTCAGAGCTTGATGGTGCGGGAATGACAGGTTCGATTGGCCGAGTCTCCTTACGAGGAGGGGTGAGCCTGGCTCGTGTCCTTCTCAGGAGTGATTCAGGATCTTCAGTGAAGTTTGTCGGCAAGTCGAAACCAGTCATACACTACCCTGTTTTCATACAAAATGCAGAAAACAAAGCAAGGTTAGCCTGCCTAGGAGATAGCCTTAATAATTGCAACACTACTATATACATTAGTAATTTTTCTTAATCATACGCCTTCCCCGGCAACGGCGCCAGAAATGCTTGTTGACTTTTGCTAAGCCATATTAATAAATCATTCCCGGCACGGGGCCAGAAACGGTTCACTAATATGTCCCAGAGTCAAGTAGGTAAAATCCGCAAGCGCACGGAGAATACCGCTGTAGCATTTCACCCGGAAGTATTCAGGGTATCGTATTTGTTTATCCCAAAGGAAGGTTATGATCAAGAAGCGTTACTAACATATAAGATCATGTTAACAATTAGCAAGGATACCTAACCAAGACAGGCGGGTACATGATAATAACCGGGTAGTGTGACACACACAGAAGATTCCTACTAAATAAATAAAGTCTAGTGGAGGAAAGACTGGGCTAAGCTACTCCTACTATACATTCCTATACAGTTGCATAGCCTAAGTAGAATACATACAGACCCACACTCAGGTTCAGCAGTCAATAGTATAGCACTTCAGGCACGGACTTACCCCTGCATCCACAGGCGACTTCCGCCAAGAGCCTACGCACTAGCCTAGCGGGGAGGATTTCAAAGGACGGACAGGGCTGTCACCACCTGCCGCCTACCTCAACGAACCAGTAGACTAACGAATAATTGATGCAAATCAGTCACCCAAGTACCATACTTGCATGACCAAAGAGCACTCTGCCCCTCCGCGATTACTATTAACGAGGCAGAGCTACCGTACGAATACGATCACCAAACCCATGCTATACTTTATCAGCTAAAACTAAGCATAGAGACTATAACATATAAACTAGACTATAGTGACGGTATATAATTAGCATGACAATAGTAGTATAATAAATATAAACTACTATCACACAAGTAGACTATACTATCACATATATGGATCACAAAATCAAACAAGAAACTCATGACCCAAGCACAGCTATATAGAAAAGATATATATATTGATAAGAGTAAAGTCTTACAAAAGGGAAAAGATACAAGAGCCATACCAATTCCAAGTGAAGACTTGGGACTAGAGAGCTCTGGACTCAGCCTAACTCCACTAAAACTCCAAGAACTACTATTAGCAAGAGAGAAATGCTTCTTGTGGTGTGTGTTGAATGTGAAGGCACACCCTCCTATTTATAGCCTCAATAGGTCGGCAAGGGAGAGTAACCGCCACGGAAGGCATCTCAAACCGTTATCAGGAGTCACGGAGGAGCCAACACGTGGAAGCCCAGGCGGAGAGGGCGCCCGGCCGGGTCGGCCGACCTGACCAGGTCGGCCGACCTGGGGGTGGCCCCTCCTGGCCTGTGCTTTCTCCAGGTGGCTGTCCTGTGGGCCCTGACGTTGGTTTGCGCGGTATTGCAGGGAGTTACGTCGGTTAAGTGCTGAAAATGGGCCCTTCAATCCGTGTGACGTCCATGTGGCGCTCTCTGATTGGTCGAAAGTGTGTTTTCTTGCCTTTTGAGGTGTTTCCTTCACATTTCCTCCTGCATGCACAAAGTTCTCCAAGTACAAGTGGAACTATATTATTGTGATAAAGCATGCGTGTATGAAATGCCAAATTCTCCTTTATTTGAGTATAGTTGACGGTTGAAAATGGTACTTAACAGCCGTCAACAAACTCCCCCAAGCTTACCCTTTGCTCGTCCCGAAGCAAAGATAAACTTAAGTTGTTGATCAGGAGTTGCTACAATGTCCTACTCCTCAATAATACTATGCGCACAACAAAGTACTCTTCCTAGAATTAAATATATTGGCGCATAACTTACCCATTTACCTCGATCCATGGGGCTTTTACACCTCATTGTCTTGGGCGGTTGAGAGATAGAACAATTGCAGGGCACCAATCACTTGCTCTAGATTCCGCTATGTTATTCCGGAGGTTTTCAAAAGATTTTGAAAATAAAAACCAAGTTCCTCAAATGATTCTCTCGGATCACTCAATATGTGTATGATTCCTCACCAAGGCAAAGTGTTGCCTATAATCACCTACTTCTAAATAAGGCTTTATGTGGAGCTCAAGGTAGGGATATATGAAGCACTCATGTTCACATAATATTGCTATGTCAAAAGACCGGATCCAAGAAAAAACATCAATTCAAACAATCTTGATCAAGATGTGCAAGTGTGTGGGAGAACGGAGGAATGGTGGATGGGAAGAAATAACTCCTTTTTGAATTTTCCTTCTCTCTTTTGGAGTTTCTAGGCTATGGCTATCTTTTGCTTGCTCTCTTTTTTTTTGAGCATTTTTTTTATATAGCCATAGTCCTAGTTTGCAATGAATACTTTGAGAGAGGAATTTTGCAATGGATATATGGAGTGTTTCTTTGGATGGATGGATGGATAGTGGCTTTCTTCCGGTGTAGAAGAATAGCTCACGGTGGATATGGTGGATATGGTGGATGCTATCTTCTTGATTTAGAAGGATAGCTCATGGCGGTGGATGTGTGTGCATGATCTTGATCAAGAAATCATGAAAAGAGTTCTACTAGGGTCACAACAATTTTGACTAAGCTCAATGTGAAACAAGCAGCATATGTGTAAAGGTTTTCAAATGTAAACACTACATATGGCTGTGGTGGGAATTTCATCATTGAGGAACTTATTAATTTGTCATTTTGAAAAATAAAACTCCGGAATTCAAGCTTTACGTTGAGCAAGATCATAGCAGCCCTATCTATCATATCATACCTCTCAACAACTTAGAACTAGAGAATGCATATGCTACCCACAAGATTCAAGTTCAAGGCAAGATTTACCAACAAACCTAACTCTTGTGAGAGTACTAAGTTGTAAACTAGCATTAGAGAGGAATAAAGGACAGAGCAACTATTCATCATTTCAACATAGGAAAATTATACACATTCATACCGCGCATGAAAAAGGGAAATATTTTTGTTCTTTTTATGTTTTGCAAATTTTTATGGAATTTTAGATTTAGCAAATGTAAGAAATAAAGGGAAGGGGAAAGATACAAGTTACCGAGAGAAGGGGGGTCCTCCCCCAAGCTTGTTCTTGCTCATATCTGCTGGTTCGGGTCGTAGCCTTGGGAGCGGAAGAAGGCATCCCAATTGCTCTGATTCTGAGCCATCATCGCGTTCAGCTGGCGGAATTGGTTGTCGCTGAAATTCTGCCATTGCTGGGTGTCGGTGACATGTTGCGTGAGAGTTTGTTGCATGCTCTCGGTGTGCAAATCAATGTCGTCCACCTTCCTTGTCAACTCGGACATCCCATAGTTGAGTTCACGGAACCCACGGGATGAGAATGACCGAGTGGCAAAGGATGGCGGTCCGCTTGAACTTGATGACGTCTGCATGGGGTAATCGTACTGAGATTCCCATGCTCCGGCCTGCCATGTTGATGCACCCGCCTCGTCCTGTGGCGGGGGCTGCTCCCATACTGGATCTCCGGTCGGAGTGTGAAACTCCGGTGTAGGCTCCATATGCCTACGGGAACGTGTCGGTCGCCCTGAAACACTATGCCTGCGAACTTCTCCCACTGGCTCAAGTGGGAGGGTTAGTGCCCGACAGTGATACAAACGAAGACCCGGGTTAGGTAACGGGAATTCATTTGTATACCCGGGAAAGTGATAGATCAAGGTATTATTTGGACCATGTTTCAAAGTATGTCCTTGCACAAAATAGTCCTCGCCTAGAAATTCTCTATCTACCGTCAAATATTCAACATGAACATTCTCAAGCAGACCACACTTCTGCGCAATGCGAGTAACTAAAGAGGTGCACTCAATTGGTCCTGTCAACTTTATATTGTCTAACCATTGATCAATCATGCATTCCGCGGGTGACACCCTAATTTTCTTAACCATGGCATAAAGTATTTTCAATTCATCTTGCCGGACAACCCTAATGTCACCTCGAGGAAACAAGGTCATAGCCAACCACACATGCATAAATCTAAGTGTAGGATTATGGATGGCACTTGTTCTAGGCTTGGGACCCCACTCGTTTCCGGAAATCTTTTTCCGAAAACTTTCTTTATGGAACCCCTTTAGCGCTTTATCTAAGTCTAGCCTACATTTAGGATTTAGACCTAGCATAGCATGAAGATCACCCCATGTGACCAAGCGCTCTTGCCCAAACAAGCGAAAAGAAATGCCTTCATCATACTTTCTAAGGGTGCATAAAAACTGCATAGTAAGCAAACGAGAACCCGGCTCATCTACTTCTACGAAATTTAGCCAACCCATAGTGCGAAAAATAGAGGCAAATTCTTCTCTCATACCTATTTTCTCGAGGAAGTCCGGATCGAAGCGTCGGGTGTGGGCGAATGGCCGCTCTCTCATGAGCGCGATGGCTTGGCCCTCGCGGTCGTCCTTGATGTCGAGATGCCCCTCGGTGATGAGCAAGGCCGGCCTTTCCTCCGGAATTTCAGCTTCGGGGTCACCATGCCCCGGACTTGGTGTGAGCTCGACGGAGGATGCTTGACTCGTGCTTGCACGAGTGCTTTTTCTCCGCTTGATTCCGGCGTCTTGCTTCATTCGTTTGAACATGGCTGCACACAAGAATCAAACACAAGACAAGAACAAAAACAAGATCGAACAAGTGTTCGGGTGAGCGTTAGTGAAAACGACAAACCCGAGCTTCTCCGAAATTGGTTTCCTTCTCACAACAACTTGCAAATGCACTAAAACAGAGGGGAAATATTTTTTTGGGTTTTTGGGGCTGTAGTAAAGTTGAAGAACACGAAATTTTGGGAGAGCAACAAGTGAGCAAAGGAGGGGAGTGAAAGATGAGCTTGGAATGGTGAAGCTCTCCCTCCTGGGCGGTTTTTATAGCTAAGGAAGCAAGATGGCCGTTAGAAAGGGACAGAACAACGGCCATATAGCCGTTGGGAGAAAGGAGCACAGGAAAAGGTGGGGCCAGGGGGTCGGCCGACCTCACCAGGTCGGCCGACCTGACAGGTGGGCCTCCTGGCAGCCCCCTTTTTCCTATGTGTTCCCCAACGGCTAGGGGATTTGTCCCCTACTGCCTTTTTGCTCAAAAAGCTCGACAAAAAAAATCTTTTCAAAATGGAAAGCCCAAAAACCTATTTTCTAAATTTTCAAAAATGCAAATGAGTTTTGAAAAATTCCAAGGTGGCTGGAAAAATTCAAAAATGCAGAAATGCAGTGGTCGGAAAAAAGCAAAATGTGGTGGAAAGCAAATATGCAATTAAAAGAGCAAATATGGATAACTACCGGTTTAACCTCCCGGCGAGGACTCACCTTTTAAAGTCCGACGAGCGGGACTTTTCTCTGGCGTTCAGCTCGATGAAGCGTTGTCCGGTCCCGGAGATGAAGACACGGATGATGCTTCTTGTTTCGTTCGCCACACCTTCTTGGTCTTTGTTGCGGTCGGTGGCTTCTCGGGCTTCGGATTTTAGCCTACACACAAGATCATAAATGCTTAAGAGAGTCTCACAAAGGTCATCATTTGGATTTCTCAGAAATTCACCAAGTTAAAATATGAGATCCTGTTAGTGAGCTTGACGAAAATGCCAAAGTCGATCTTGTGGTGGAGGACGCAGAGGAGGTGGGGGCGCCGGAGCCGTAGTGGTGAGATTGATCATCCTAAATGAACGAGTGAGCATGTTGTTGGCGCTCCCCCTACACCAATGCGTGGTTCACCCGAAGTGCTTGGAGTAGAACTTGGAATGACTCTTGGGGTAGAGCTTGATGAAGTGCCTGATGAAGAGCTTGGTATAGGTCTTGATCTAAAGGGGTTATAGAAGCTGTTGCAAGACAATCTTGTGGAGGGATCAAAGAAGTTTGAGCTCAAATCTACTTCTTTCCCTTTGCTTGAAGATGCTTTATTGTTTGCCTTGAATGTCTTCTTTCTCCTCAAGCTTGTAGTGATCTCCGCATCCTTGAAGAGTAGCCCGAGCACATCATCAACAGAACGATTCTTGTCCATGATGAGATCAAGGGTGATGTAGAGGAGCTTGCTGCTAGGGAGCAAGGTGAGGATCTTCTCGACAATCAATATCTTGGAAAGCTCAAAAGTGGTCACTGCAATTCTGTCCATGGTACCTTGCAAGCGAATAAGAGAGTCAAGTAAGTCCTCATTCTCATTAGCACGAAAAGCAAAGAACTCCTCAACAAGTGAATCACTAGTATGATCAATAAAAGGCTCACAATCATCAGAAATCCTAGTCATGCTAGTGGAGCAAGCAAGATCAAGATACACATCATCAATCATCACATTAGGCACACTAGTAGAGCAACCTATCAAGTCAACACTAGAGGAATCTAGGCACTCACTAGAACAAGGCAAATACACACAATCATTATCATACACATGATCATCGATAAAGATATTGGCAAAGTCCATAAGAGTATCCATCAACTCATCCGGAATCATGGCATTTAGGTAGATTTTCAAGCAATCCTTCCATGAGCCATGACCTGTCCTCGAATGGGATGACATCCCAACTCAATACGATCACTACTCAAGGCGGTTAAGCCCTATAATGAGCACTTGGCTCTGATACCACTTGAAATGACCGAGTGACCGAGGGGGGGGGGGAGTGAATCGGGAACTCAAACTATGTACCTAATTTGGCAAATACTAAAACCGACCACTCAAACAAGCCCTACTCAATTCTAGTGGTGATCATACTAGCAAGATAATGGTCTTATGAAAGGAACAACAACCTAAGCATACTAGTGAATCACACAAGGCAATACAACTCCTATGCAAGCTAGTAATAAAGACACGCGGAAGCAAATAACATGCTAGCAAAGGAGCCTACTCATGCAAGTCTACAAGGTAGTCAACTAGAGCAAGGTAAACACACAAGCATGAATAGCACGGTAAATAAATGCGGAAAGTAAAGCATCATAGTAAGGAGAGGGTCCAGGAATGCTCATGATTTTTTCCCGAGGTCTCGGAAGGATGGCGCCTTCCCCTACTCCTTGTTGGACCACTCCCACCGAAGTACTGGTCCCTCTCGCCACCAAGTGGAGTTCTCACACACGAGCCCGCAATCACTCCTAGAGTGAAGACACGGTTGTGTCACCGCTGCTACCAAGGCACAAGCTTGCCTCTCTCGAGAACTTGTCGGACTCCCTGAGCCGACACAGGCGCTGACTAGCGATGCCCCTTTCACCGGCGGGCTCAAACCGGATACAAACATGTGACGACCTTCATAACCGATCATGATAGTCTCGAACACCGACACCTAACCGATCTAGGTCTCACCATAGACCAAGAGTACCAATCTAGATCACACCCTGAGGACACCCTAGCCTTTGATGTGGATAGATGCTCAAGTTACTCTCACTAGGACTCTCAAGATATCCAATATCCTCTCCTAGTGCTCCTCTCTTTTCCTCTTGGCTCTTACCAAATGCTCCAAGGTACTCCACTGGCCAAGAATGGTTTCCAAGACCCCAACAACAAAGTTATATAGGCTTCCAACCTCCAACTAGTCGTTGCTCCAGAAAATAACCTTTCTAGACCCCAATGACCGGACTGTCCGGTCACTGCCAGACCGGACCGTCCGGTCTCTCTGTAACGGCTCCCAGAACCATTGGCTGCTCTGTCCAGACGATTTCCTTCTACTGATTGGACTGTCCAGTCTCTTCGCGTCATGTGCATTCTAGAGAGCTCCGAAAACTGCTTCCTCTCTGTTCTGGGCAAAACTCCACAGACCGGACTGTCCGGTCTGTAGACCGAACCGACCGGTCTCTATGGACTCCAGCCCAAACAGATTCCTCGCAAAGTCATCTCTCTGATCTCCTAGTGACCGTATAGTCCGGTCTCTACTGACCCCTCTGTCCGGTTGCTACATCTAGAAGTTGACACTGTTCGTCCTCGCTTGACTTCGTTTCTTGGCTTCTTTGAACAGCTCCTTGGCTTCTCCACTGTCATCTAGTGCCTGTGATTTCACTGATCATCCACGCACATCACCGAGTAGCATGACCTAAGAGACATGACCTAGACCCTCTTGATAGTCTGGTTTTTCTTATGGACTCAAGGCCCTAACAACTAGACAAGTGTTCCAAACACTTCCTCCATTGCTTGTCCTTAGACTTGATCCATCTTCATCAACCCTTAGACTCCATCAGGCTTGCAAGCCTCCATGCTTGTGGTCATTGTCATCCATCGTCAAGGCAACCATCTACAATCATCATAGTGTAGAAAAAGTTTCCTACATGCACAACACTCGTGTAGGCATTAGTCACATTTCATGTTTGTCATTCATCACCAAAACATTCATACCTTGGGGTCACCTCAATGGTCATGATTCTTACAAGCTCCACGGCTGGCTCCTCGCCCATGGCGCCCAGCCTCTCCCCCTCCCCATCCTCGTCCTCTCGCAAGACCGACACCGAGCTGGAGCACGTGTTCTGCAAGTTCGACACGAACGGCGACGGCCATCGACGACGAGCTCGCGCGCATGATGGAGGAGCTCGTTGAGTTTGCCACGCTCATGGCCTCTGCCGCCATGGGAGATGACGCCGTCGATGTAACTAGTCGTCGTCGAGCAGCTCCCATAGGATGACCTCGTCGTCTTCGTCATCGAGGACGAGGACTGCGTCGAGGGTGTCATGGGAGTCGGCGAGGAGGGCACAGTAGTTGAGCACACAGCGTATCATGGGGTGGATCACCCCTCTGTGGACGGGCCGGTGCGACACCTCGCCGCGGATGACGTGGCTGATGACGCCAGCGAGGAGGAAGGAAATGGAAACAGAAAAAAGGAAATTTAAAGAAAATTAAAACCAACCAAGGGCAAATAGATCTCTTCACCTCCTCTTACAGCCAAAAATAATATTATAATCGAGACAGTGTGCCACAACTAAATACCACGATTTTTTAATGCGCTGGAGCCAAATACTGATAGTGCGGTGTGCTACGCCCAAATCCGCATCTTTCTAGTGTTCCACAAACAATTTTTCCAAAAAACAAAGGATTTTGATTTCTATAGGAGATGCCATTGTTCATTCCTTTCGAACGATGGATTCGAGCTTAGGAAAATTGAAGGAATTTTCCTCCGGTGCTGATTTCATAGGAATTTTGTAGGGAATCGATCATCTAGTCTGACCTATTTTTTTCATTCATATCCCATAGGATCAAGGCAAATCATGCTCTGCTACTGCTAATGCAAGGCTTAATCATGGCTCCATATGAAATGTCTTTTTCTATGAAACCGGAGGATGTTTATATTAAACTAGTCAACCTACCTACATATTTGTGTGGCTAGTCTTTGTCTTAATTACACTATATCTTGTACCAATCAAATTATTATATCACAATAACATCATAAAAGATAAATATTTTCTTTTCTCTTAACAATATAAAAAATTGTATGAATTTATATTTATTTATTTTATTTAAACTTATATACAAGTATTTTGAATACTTTTTCATAATGGTAATAAAGAGTATCTCTGAGGAAAAAATTTACCCCAAGGCTTCGTTCTATCACTTACTCAGAATCAATGTATCATATCTACCCCGTAAAAATATTATAAGATCCCGTATCATTTGCATTAAAGTAAAAAAAAAAATATCAAACTCTACCAATTGAAATGTTCAATATGAATTCTTATAGCTATGTAGCATGCATGTCTAAACCTACTTCAGCGTGAGCACCTGTCATACACTATATTGCACTCGAGACGTTGCCTTATGATGCCCATATCTCTTATGACTTTACTGCTACAGTCGAGTTCTGTGACTTCTCTAGGAGATTCCTCCATAATTGAGCTGCCTGGTGATTTTCCCAGTATTGTGCAAGAGTTTGCCCAACCTTCTGAGCTTCCACCTGCTCGAGATTGTGATCACGCAATACCTCGAGATTGTGATCACGCAATACCACTGGTACACGGGGCTAGTCCAGTGAATGTTCGGCTTTATCGGTACCCACTAGCTCTAAAGGATGAAATTGAGAAGCAAGTGTAAGCGATGCTTGATAAAGGATTCATCTAGGCCAGCGCTAGTGCCTTCTCATCACTTGTTTTGCTAGTTAAGAAAAAAAGATGGCCCTTACAGGTTCTGTGTTGATTACAACTATCTGAATGGTAGACTGTCAGGAGCCTGTTTTCGATCCTAGTTTTTTATGAACTCATTGATGAATTAGGCAAGGCATGTTGGTTTTCATCTCTAGATTTGATGGCGGGTTACCATCAAATCCATTTGAAACAAGGAGATGAGTTCAAAATAGCTTTCCAAACTCATTTCGGCCATTTGAAGTTTAAAGTGATGGCATTTGCACTATCTGCAGCTCCTGCCATTTTTCAGGGTGCAATGAACAAGACCTGCAACCTCTGCTCATGAAGTTTGTTATGGTATTCTTTGATGATATACTTATCTATAGTGAAACTTATGCAGAGCACTTGATTCATCTTAGGCAAGACTTGCAATTACTGTTGGTAGATAAGTGGTTTGTTAAGTTCTCCAAGTGCACTTTTGCCCAACAACAGATTGCTTATCTTGGTCATGTCATCAGTAACCAGGGTGTAGCTACTGACCCATCCAAGATAGAGGTCGTGTTTCTTGGCCTCAACCAAAGAATGTCAAAGAACTTTGTAATTTCTTAGGGCTTGCAGGCTATTACAGAAGGTTCATCAAGCATTTTACTGTAATAGCAAAACCATTGACTGAGGTGCTCAAGAAGAATGTGTTGTTTGTTTAGACACCTGATCATGAAATTGCCTTGTAGACACTTAAGGGTGCGTTATCCTCTAAACCAGTTCTGGCAATTCCAGATTTCACTAAACCTTTCTGCATTGAGACAGATGCTTGTGACAAGGGTATTGGGGGAGTCCTCATGCAAGGGTCCCATCCTTTGGCCTTCATTAGAAAACCATTGGGCAAAAAGATGAGTGGGTTGTCAACTTATGAAAAGGAATACCTTGTCATCTTACTTGATGTGGAAGTGGAGATCCTATTTGTAGTTGGGCGAGTGTATCATATTCACAGAACAGAAAAGTTTGTATCACTTAAATGAACAAAGGTTCAACACCTCTTGGCAACAAAAAGTCTTTACCAAGCTCTTAGGACTACATTACAGAGTGGTTTACAAGAAAGGAATCTAAAATGGCGCTGTCGATGCCCTGTCCAGGTGACCCCATGAACTAAATTCCTTGGCTACATCGTCTTCTTCACCAACTTGGCTCGCCAGTTTAGTGGCAAGCTACGAAACTGATGCTAAAGTCAAAGACATGATTACAAAGCTTGTGGTCAATAGTTCTATACCCCATTTTTCCTTCATGGGTGGCCTTCTGCATTACAAGAATAGAATATGGGTGGGCAATGATCATGCACTACAGAATAAGCTTATTGCTTCATTTCATAACTCGGCTATTGGGGTCATTTAGGGGTGCCTGTCACTTCTAGCAAGCTAAAGCAGTATTTTGCCTGGCTGGGAATGAAGAAATCAGTGCACACCTTTATCTCCAACTGTCAGATATGTCTGCAAGCTAAACTAGATAGAAGTAAGTACCCAGGACTGCTTCAGGCTGTACCTTACATTTCTTGGCAAGTCGTCTCAATGGATTTTATGGAGGGATTACCCAAGTCTAGGGGTTTCGACTGTATCTTGGTTGTTGTTGATAAATTCTCACAATACCACCAGTTCATTCCTCTCAAGCATCCATTCACGGCTGCATTTGTGGCCAAGCTATGTATGGATAATGTCTACAAACTCCATAGTATGCCTAAGGCCATAATATCTGACCATGATAAGATTTTCACTAGTGCCTTCTGGACAGAACTGTTTATACTGGCCAATGTTGAGATTCAAATGAGTTTTGTGTATCACCCTCAAACAGATGGGCAGATAGAGCGCATGAATCAATGCATGGAAACCTTTTTGCGTTGCTTTGTCCATGCTTGCCCTGGTAAGTGGATCCTGTTGTTGTCCCAAGCAGAGTATTGGTACAATACCAGTTGGCATGCCGCCTTGGGGAAGACTCCCTCCGAAGTGCTATATGGTTATCATCCTCAGAATTTTGGAATCGATGCTGCAGCAACTTGCTAGTGTTCCTGAGCTAGCCTCTTGGCTGCGTGAGCATCAAACAATGACTGCCTTGATTAGGCAACATCTCTTGCGGGCTCAATAGCAAATGAAACTACAGGCTGATAAGAAACGTTCCGAGAGGCAGTTCTCTATTGGTGACCTAGTGTATGTGAAGTTACAGCCCTACGTGCAAACATCCCTGGCATCATGCAAGAATCACAAGCTATCGTTCAAGTTCTTTGGGCCTTTTCCGATTATGGCAAAGATTCGAACAGTTGCGTACAAGCTGGCGCTGCCTAGCTCAACTTCTATCCACCTGGTATTTCATGTTTCTCAACTAAAAGTTGCAAAGCCATCCAACCGTCAGGTTCTGGAGAAGTTTCCGTCACTACATCAGCAATTCATGGTTCTAGAATCTATACTCAATCATTGACTGATCAATCATGGGGGCAAGTCAATTACATAGGTCTTGGTGAAGTGGACGGGCGTTGATGCAGCGTTGGCTACTTGGGAGGACTTCGAAGCTCTACACCAGGAGTTTCCGCAAGCACCTGCTTTGGGATAAGCAGGTCTTTTTCCAGGAGGGATGTCACTATTGTGCCTGATCCGACAACGACTAAGGCGGGAACGGCGCTCACAAGCTTCGCGCCAAGGGCAAGTGGGTGGGACCAGCAGGCTGGACACGCAAGGCCAATGTATGGGTGAGCGGGCCAGAGTGGGTGAGGCCTAACTAGTGTGACCGAGTGTGAGCCTTGCGCCTGCGTGCGCCGTGATCTACAAGTAGGGAGAGAGAGAGAGAGAGCGCTTGGAAAAAGGGGTAAGAAGAAAGAGAAATAGAATTACCGAAACTCAATCCTTCCTCTGTTCTCCTCAACACCCGTCTCTGCTCTGTCGTTCCTACCTTGCTAGTTCTTGTGTTGTTTGTCCATTGCTAACAGTCCCACTAATAGATGATGTGGCAGCTATTTAGTTCTTTCTGGAACAAAATTTTTGGGAACGGTTGGAGGAGAGACTTTATTTTGCTCCCCATAGATTTTTGGGAGTTGGTAGAAACAATCTTTTGGCAATGACTTTATTGGAATTATTTGAGATGCTCTAAGGTTGTCAACCCGGGTGCAAGGATTTGGCATGTCCAGCCAACTTGCAAATGCAAGAGTCGTCATAGCAAGCCCCACGGGCAAGAGTTGTGGCGGTTAACCCATAACATGCATGTTGTCTGATGAGACCGTTTTCAGGGTACACATCTATTTAAGTTTCTGCTATTAGATTAATTAATCTAAATTATAGTGTTAAATTATTTAATCTATATTATTTAAGATAGATTAATTAATCTAAAGGAGGTGTTTGTTTTCTAAAATTATTTAAACTAGATTAAGTTATTTTTAATGTAAGAAGACCCACTTAGCATGGATAGTGGGTCTTTGTCCAAAATAAGCCATCTATAGCAGATTATAGGATTATAATAATTTACCCTCTAGATTAATTAATTTGACCTAATAATCTACCGTGTTTATTTGGCTACTAGATTAATTAATCTGAGTGGATTATAAGCTGAAACAAACAGGACCTAATTGGGACTTTTTTGCAAAGTTCACAAGTGATCAACACTACAATAATAGATGCATTCCATGAAGACGCCACAGGTTTTAACCCGACAGACTGAAAATAAATATAGTTGTAAATTGAGGGGGCACGAAAAGTACGTAGTAATAAGTTTTGTTATTCCCGTATGGTGGACAGACAAGAGTTTAATGTCACAAAAATCCTGAATTAGGCCAACATAGGTACATTTATTCCGATTCAAAAAAAACAAAACAATCAAGGACAGAAGACGATTTTGTAGTTGGAGCCAGATGGGCAGGTGAAGGTGCTGCTCGCGTCGTCGTAGGCGTAGCTGTACGCCTGCGGGCAGTTCTGCTTGAACAACAGCGAGTAGGTGCTCGGCTTGCACGTGCCTGGGCCGCCATAAGCCCCGCGGCAGCAGTACTCGTCGGTGTTGAACGCGCCGCATGCGCTCTTGCACCCGATCCTGCTGCCGTCCGCCGCCGTCACCGCCAGATCCTGCGGGCACGCTGCGTTGATGTCGGCGGCGCATGTCACCGCTGGGCAGTTGGTCGGCACGATCTACATAGGTATACGTGTACGAGTATCGCTCATCTCAATGCAAAAGGATAATTCAAACTTCTCGATTGATACATAGATAGAAAAGGGAAGACATGAGCACAGATCGTCATTTTACCTGGAGGGGCACGTTGAAGCCGTCCACGTTGCTGATGTCGTAAAAGTCCTTGCCGTCCTGACCGTTAAGCGTGAACTCGACGAGCGTGCTCGGCGGCGCGCCACCAGCGCCATTGCACTCGACCTTCCCCGTACCGCAGTCCCCGGACGCGCATAAGAAGTGGCCTGAGGCATCGGTTGAGCAGCTGCGGCGAGCCCAAATGCGACCGGACCAGCCAGCCGGGACGGCGTCGGTGTAACTAACATCTTTGCCAGGCTCCAACGCAAATCCGGTGGTCGGGAAGGCCGGCCTGCCAGCGCTGGTCAGCACGCCTGGGTATATCGTCTCACGGCATTGGTTATTGAACGCGAAAGATATTGCCGAAGCTTCTGAAAAAGGTACAGCTAGAGAGTATTAACGTCACAAGTTACATTTGGGAATCGAATGGCCTTTGTTTCGCGACCATTGTTCTCAACTCTTGCCTATTTTGCTTTCAAATTTTATATCCAAAATCAGAAATATTCATATCCACCATTGTTCTCAACTCTTGCCTATTTTCCTTTCAAATTTTATATCCAAAATCAGAAATATTCATATTCAGCATTTGAAAATTTGCCATGCTAGTGAATTTTGCACTAGAAGAATCTCGCAAAATCGGCATGCTAAACACGAGTGGAGTAACAAAAGCAGAAAAGAATATTGCAGATGAGTTTGGACGCAAGAAAATGTCGCAGTTGAAAAGTCCTGAAAGTTAACGTAAATAACCGTCTTTTTTTTCTTCTTTTCTTGCATAACCTTGATTAACAGACAAGAAGTCTGAGTGAAAGCATAGACGCAAAAGAAAAAAACACTGAGTGAAAACAGTTCAAAATTAAATCAGCTTCACTTTTTGAGAGTAAAATGCAAAAGTGTATGCCCCATCTTATCGTTAGCCAAAGATACAGACACTGACAATTCATTCGAGCATCAAGGAAAAAAATATCACATTTCAACTTCTCAAAAGACCACGATAGGAAAAACAAAATCTGAAAAGCACAATCTTCACTTGTTCAGGATGAATACCTGGCACAAGAACGTGGACCAAAAGGAAGACAGATAAAACGGGTGAGAAGCTTCCCATTGTGGACGACTACCTAGGTGCAAGGAAAAACTGTTTGAACTTTCGCAACACAAAAGATATATTCACAGTATGGTAAAGCACGTATATGCATTTATATATAGGTAGAGGAGTTTGCAGAAATAGCAAAACGAAGTTCATGCCCAAAGCTAAGAGCGCCGTATGGTGCCTAATAGAGCGGATTCGTATCATCTGGGCCAAAACATAACTCACAGCAAATAAATACTCTATCCGTTCCAAAAAAGATTGATATTTTAACTCTGTATTGTGAGATTCATAGAAGATGCTATAAACCTGGACAAAACCTATGTCCAAATTCATAGAAGGCACTATGAATCTGGATAAAAAAAAATAGAGCTAGAGTGACACATAAATTAGAACAAAGGGATTATTATGTAAGCACAAGGATCGTTCTTATAAGCGCGGTTAAGATTCATAGAAGATGCAATAAAGCTAGATATAAAAAAGCAAAACCAGAGTGACAAATAAATTAGGATGGAGGAACTACTATGAAACAAGGATCATTCTTGTCTGGACCGGCAACATAGCACATCAATAATTCATTACTCACCTATGTCACACTAGCGCGTCATTAGCTTTCTAGGATCGTGCTAGTGTAGTACACCACCTCGCTATGTATCCAAATGGTGTTTATCATCCGCACCATTTCAAAACTTTTTACTAATAGTGTCGAGACTTGATCTCGGCAATATATTTATAGGGCTACGCCGAGACTAAGAACTACGATGGTTGTGAAAAACGCTGAGTTATACAGGTTCGGGTCCTCTAGATGAGAGTAAAAACCCTACGTCCTGTGTTTTGTGGATCGTATTGCTTGTAATATTCTGTCCCCGATGGGGGGTTCCTTGCCGTCTTATATATCCGGTCGGTAGGGGGTACATGAAGAGTCTTACTCGTAGTCTACAAGGATTTATATAGAAAGTCTATCTCTAATTACCTTGCGCTCTAAGCCAACTCGGTTGGTTCCCTTATTGATGAGGTACACGGTCGGTTGCCGACTTTAGGCATATCTAAGGATATCCGAAAGGTAAGTATTCCAAAAATAGCATGAAAACACACTGCATTTGTTCAATTCTCTGAATAGATTCACAAATAATTCATCAATTCTAACTCTACTATGGGATGTGTATACAAACAGCTCAAATCCAAGACATGTCCCCTGCACATTACAATAAATGCTGATGCATTAAATAACTTGAATTGTAGATTGAAGTGTATATTTAATTGAAGTCTAGCTCTACTGCTGGAGCAAAGTAGTGGCGGTTGAGGATGTCAACTGCCGCTACTGTTCTAGCAAAATAGCGGCGATTAACATCTTCAACCGTTGCTACAAAGGAATCTATAACGGCGGTTTGTTTTGGTGACAGATCACCCGCCGCTATAAATGCTTATTTGTAGCTATGATTGCATAGTGGCAGGGTGGCATGCCCGCCGCTACAGTAGGTTTTCAATCGCCGCTACAGAGCTGTTTTGTGGTAGTGAAGAGGAATTCCCAAGCGACAGTGACCCAGACGTGGGCCCACTTTTCGAGGACCGTGACGGCCTTCTTGCCAAGAATGTTGGCGCCCGTGTTGATGCATGAGGTGTTGTTGAAGTTGATCCGTAGGGAGCAGCTCATGGCGTTGAGCACATTGACCTTAGTGGACTCGGGCATCATGCCGATGGGGATCTTGCAACAATTTTTTTTATTGCCTATGCATATCAAGAGTCGACTCATGTTAACAATCATAGCTCTAACACAACAGAAAAAAGGCCTATAACGGTGGTTCAAAAAGCTCTGTAGCGGCGGGCAGGCCATCCTACCGTTATGTAAACGTAGGTATAAATAAGCGTTTATAGCGGCGGGTGGTCCAGCGCCGAAACAAACCGCCGCTATTGACAACTTTGTAGCGGTGTTTGAAGATGTCAACCGCCGCTACTGCTCGTGCACAGTAGTGACGGTTGACATCTTCAACCGCCGCTACTTTGCTCAAGCAGTAGCAGCGGTTGACATCTTCAACCACTGCTACTTGTTATTTTTTAAAAAAATAAAATTCCGTATATATACAGAAATCACAGAATATGCATCTCATCAACATCTCATCACAGTAAATTTACAACATGTCATCACAGTAAATTTACAATATATCTTCACAATATATATATAACATCTGAAAATGTTCATGCATTACAAACTGTCTTATATGAACCCTAATGCATAGTCATCATCTTTCTTCGACACATTGTGCTCATATGGTGCTCTCGTACTAGCCCACTCACAAAGGGACCTATGTTTTGGTGCTAGTTCATCGTTTGAATCAAAACATTTCCCTTTTGGACTAATTAACTCTCTACAACTAGATACGTGGAATTTGTACTCAAGTAAACACGTTTTTTAGGAATCATACCCTTTCTAATCTCGTCATTCCTTTTCATCTTTTCTTTTCATGATGTCTTTTCCCTTATGGCTTTCTGTGTCACATGAGTAGAGTATGTTAATATAAGATCTTCAAAATCCACTGTAGAGGCTTTCTGTGTCACATGAGTAGAGTATGTTAATATAAGATCTTCAAAATCCACTATAGAATAAAGTAAAATGGACATAAACAAAATCAACTTACCCCTTTATTGGAGTCCTCAATGATAAGTTCTAGGTAAGTTGTCGAGCTAGACGAGAACACACACGTGTAGTAGCCACAATGCACACTTCCGCGTACTTGCTTATAGCACTATGTAATGGAGAACACAAGTTAGTTACACTTTCTATGATGGATACAATGATAAAGACATGTATCTGATGCATATAAATCTTACCCAAAACTTATGACAGAAGTACATCTTCTTTTTTCGTCTTGGATGACATTCCCCTCCCGCTTGGACATATTTCTCGTAAGCGCCAAAACGATCGACAAAACTGTATCATTAGATGATATTATCATTATCAAATCATACATACATAGACTAATTTGTTACCTATCTATGAGTTTGTTGACTCCTGCGGTCACTCATGGTAATAAACCGCAAGCATACGGCTGTCGAAGTAGCTTTCACCCAGGAGTATTCTAAGGGTATCGAAATCCACGGGGAACATGTGTGGACTATCAAAGAATCGGGCTCGTCCAGGGACAACAAGAATATGGTAGGCGTGGGTAGAGAGGATTCTAGGATGGATTGGACCAAGGACAAGGTAAGGTCGAACTCTAATGCTTACTTCGGGCGCCGTCTTCCCCTTGGTTTGCCAGGACGTTCCGGCCTACAGCTCTATGATGTACCCGAATGTGGAGGGTTACTAAGGACGGACAGGGCTATCACCACCTGCCGTCTACCTCTTCAATCTGTGGAGCACGCGACAATCAAAGGTAATATATAGCCTACACACCACGCCTATGATACGAATTACTACTCTAATCTTGATCAAAGACTAAAGCATTCAATTACGAATGATGAACCCGTAAGCATGTAAAGAGCAGATCTTATTGAATCAAAGGAACAATACCATAGAAGAATCCAGAAGACTTACTTGAAATGGCAAGATTTCGTCGAGGTACAAGATTAGGGAAGAGTGCCGACAGGCCGACACTTCCCGGAACTACCCCTCACTCTCTCCATATTCTCTAAGCACTAAGGAGGTAGTGCTTTGCCTTTTTGAGTGGAGCTCAAGTGTTTCTCTTCTTGTGTGTGTGAGTGTGAAGCCACACCCTCCTATTTATAACCTCTATAAGTTGGCAAAGGGGAGTAACCGACAAGAAAGACCTTGCCCACCGCCTTCAGGGATCAACCAGGAGCCTCCACGTGCAAGCCCAGGAGAAAAGGGCGCAGGCCTGGGTCGGCCGACCTAGGGGGGTCGGCCGACCTATGGCTGGGCCCTCCTGGCTTGTGCTTCCTCAGGGTGGCTGCCAGGTGGGTCCTCATCCCAGATGTCGGGGTCGTTTTATGTGTTTCTTCGGTGTAGTACTAAAAATGGGCCCTTCAATCTATGTGCTCTCTCCTGATTGGCTGAAGGTGTGTTTTCTCCCTTAATTACTTGTGTTTTATTAATTCTCCGTGGTAAATCAGCTGCATACACATAATCACCAAAACTTGTGGAATTTGTTAGTAATAAACTCCTACCACAAGTTGGTTATTTATTTTATAGTTTTTATGCAAGCAAATGATGGTCATATTTAGCACTTAAGGACCGTCAACAAGCTCCCCCACACTTAGCCTTTGCTTGTCCTCGAGTAAAGAACAAAAGACTAAGTATAATCATAACTTCCCATGGTACAATACTAGCATGCAAATTATTCCATATCATACCTGTATCCATGAATCTGTAGGTGTCTATCATGTTACCTTGGCGGGTTGACGAATGGAACAGTCTTGACTTCAGATTACTTGCCTCCTTCTGCTATGTAACTTGGGTTTTCGAAAAGATTTTTTTCAAATAAAGCATAGCCATACTCCTCAAATGATTCTCTCAAGACACTCAGTGTGTATTTTCCTGACCAAGGCACTTGACTTTGCCTTTTTCATCCTACCTCTAATTTATTTTGGCTTATGTGGAGCTCACGGTAAGGGATAAAAGAAGGCATACTGGAGTCTCATAAATTACTAGGTCAAAGACCGGATCCACAGAGAAATCAAGTTATGAATTATGACCAAACATGTGCACACACCTATGGATGGAATGGATGATGGATAATGGATACCCCTATTTGAAATGACCTCTCTCTCTTTTGGTTGATTCACTGTAGAGAACATGGCTACCTCTTTTTCTCTTTCTTTCTTCTTTCCTTTTTCTTAGGCCATGTCTCTTTTGCATAAATATTTAGAGAGATCACGAAAAAAATAGAGTGGTTTATGAAATAGTAGTGGAAGATGATAGTGCTATCTCCCATTGTGGAAGTTTAGCAATATGATGGTGGATGTGCACATGATCTTAATCAATAAAACATAACTAGTTTCATACTGGGGTCACAACAATTTGACAAAGTTCAATGAAACTACAAGCAGCATATGTATAAGGTTTCTCAAGAAAATCATCATATGGCTTTGGTAGGAAAATTACGTCATTGAGGAGTAGGCATCTTTTTACAAAATTCCCAAGTACATAAGCATAAGAGCAAGATTTCATTTGTCAAACCATATCTCATAAGTCAACAATCTAGGTGACATGCTTTCCTAATATATTTTTCATGAACAACAGGTATATGAATTAGGAATAAGGAGCATGCAAGTCAACCAAATTGAAGCATGATCATGGAGATACACAAGATTCAAAATTTTTTTATTTATTTTGAGTTGATTTTAATAATTATGCTAACATAAATTAAACTCAAAAATCAGGGAGGATGAAGGATAGGACATGCAAACCAGCACTCTAAAGAAAGGGGAGGCCGAGAGGTGTCAGGATTGGGTCGCCTGACCATGGGGTCGGTCGACATGCTTCTGGGCCAAATGGCCTCGCTCTTTGATGTCTCGGTCTTTGTTGCGTCTTGTTGCACGTTGTTGAGGTGCTTTTCTCTATTTTTGTGTTGATGTTCCCGAAAGCCTCCCCCACACTTGTTCCTTGACCTAGATCTTTATTCAAAACAGACAAACAAGTGGAAGCAAAAACTCTACCGGTATGACTGTCGGAGAGTCACATATCTAAGGAAGTTCGAAGATGAAGCAAGTAGAGTTATGGTAATGCATTGAAGTCAATTAATTCAATAACATCTACGTCTTCATCTAGAATTTTATCGGGTTCTAAGAAAACTTTTAGGCGTTGGCCATTTACCTTAAAGTGGTTGCCATCGTCGTTCTTGATTGTGACTGCTCCGTGTGAGGCGGCGTCAACGATGGTGAAAGGCCCTTCCCATTTACTTCTAAGCTTCCCATGCCCGAAAAGCTTCACTCTAGAATTGAAGAGCAACACCTTATCACCTTGCTTGAATTCTTTTATCTTGATCTTCTTGTCGTGCCATCTCTTTCAAAAAGCTTCAAAAGGTCTTATCAATGAAATGAGACCCTTTGTCACTTATCACCATCCTAGGTGTTCCAAAACGAGGGAAGATAACCTTGTGGAACATCTTGCGGACGTGCTTGGCATCGGTAGCTCGACAAGGCATAGCTTCTACCCATTTGGACACATAGTCAACAGCCACCAAGATGTACTCAATGTCATAGGACTTTGGGAAGGGTCCCATGAAGTCAATGCCCCAGACATCAAATAGTTCCACTTGAAGGTTGTATGTCAGTGGCATTGCATCTCGAGCAGTGATGCCTCCATGCTTCTGGCATCTCCAGCATCTTCGAATGAATTCTCTTGTGTCTTCATACATGGTTGGCCAAAAGAACCCACTCTGCCAGATTTTTGCCTGTGTACGGAATGCACCATAGTGCCCGTCATATGGAGCTGCATGACACTTCTCGATGATCTTGGTTGCTTCAGTTGTTGGCACACATCTTCTCAATAGTCCGTCTGCACAGACCCTGTAGAGGTACGAATCATCCCACAAATGCAATCTACTCTCGTAGATGAGCTTCTTATTATTCTCCCCTGGTGGTACCTACCTTGAAACCATGAAGTTCACAATGTTTGCATACTAGGGGTTGGAGTCCGTCACTTTCAGCAGCATGTCGTCTCGTAGGAAGTCGTTTATGGGTAACTCATGCATGTTAGTGACTTGCATACGAGACAAATGATCTGCTACAGAATTTTCTACTCCTTTCTTATCTCAAGGTCAAATTCTTGGATTAGAAGAATCCATCTAATTAGCCTTGGTCTAGCATCTTTTTTAGTGAGAGGGTATTTTAATGCTGCATGGTCAGAGTAAACAATAACCTTTGCTCCAACTAAATAAGATCTGAACTTATCGATAGCAAAAACAATAGCAAGGAGCTCTTTTTCAGTTGTTGCATAATTAAGTTGAGCTCCTAACAAGGTTTTGCTAGCGTAGGCTATTGCGTGATGCTTCTTATCGTTGGTTTGGCCCAGGACGGCCCTAACGGCATAATCACTAACATCACACTTGATTTCGAATAGCAGCGTCGAATCGGGGGGTTGGATGATTGGAGCTGAGATGAGCACCTTCTTAAGGGTATTAAAAGCTTTAAGGCACTCATCATCAAAATCAAAGGGAACATCCTTAGCTAATAGGCTCATGAGGGGTCTAGAGATTTGAGAAAAATCTTTTATAAAGCGCCTATAGAACCCTGCATGACCCAGAAAGCTTCGGATCCCCATAACGTTAGCTAGAGGTGGCAACTGTTCTATAACTTCTATCTTTGCCTTATCCACCTCTATTTCCCTCTCGAACACAAGGTGTCCTAGAACGATGCCCTCTCGGACCATGAAATGGCACTTCTCCCAGTTAAGCACTAGGTCCTTCTCTTGGCACCTTTGTAAGACCTTGTCCAAATTCTCGAGACAGTGATCAAAAGTTTTTCCATAGACAGAAAAGTCGTCCATGAAAACTTCCATAATTTCCTCGATCATGTCAAAGAAAATGGACATCATGCACCTTTGGAATGATGCGGGTGCATTGCATAACCCGAAAGACATATGCCGATACGCGTAAGTTCCATAAGGACACGTAAAGGTGGTCTTACTTTGATGATCAGGATGGATGGGTATTTGATGATAGACAGAATACCCATCAAGGAAACAAAAGAAGGAATGATTAGCAAGCTGCTCCAACATTTCATCAATGAAGGGGAGTGGTAAATGATCCTTCTTTGTTGCCTTGTTGAGTTTCCTATATTCAATGCACATCCTCCATCCTGTGACGGTTCATTGTGGAATCAACTCATTTTTGTTGTTCCTAACTACCGTCATGCCTCCCTTCTTAGGCACTACCTGAACGGGGCTAACCCACTCACTATATGGCACAGGATAAATAATCCCGACATGAAGGAGTTTCAAAACCTTCTTCTTTACTACCTCTCGCATTGTGTTGTTTAGCCTCCTTTGGGGCTCCCTAGAAGGCAAGCATTCAGGGTCAAGGGGAATGCGATGGGTGCAAAGAGTGGGACTAATCCATTTATGGTCTTGGAGTGAGTAGCCAAGGACAGAGCGATGCTTTTCTAAGACGGCTATGAGTCTATTGGTTTCTTCATCAGACAGTTTGTCACTTATGATGACAGGGGCCTCTATGTCGTCATTTAGGAAAGCGTAGCGTAGGCCTGGGGGCAAAGGTGTAAGCTCAATTGCAGGCCGTGATGGTAAGCTTTCTTTGGGGAGTTCAAAGATTTCTTGCATTTCATCCTCCTCTACAAAATTCTCCGCGCCTTGATCAAGGATAGAATCAGGGGAGTCAAAAGGGAGAATGGCCATCACTTCTTCAACTGGCTCACACTCAGGATGAGGTTCTGCTAAACAATTTTTTGCTCAAACAAACGGAACTGAAAGGGTGTCTCTCCCGAGTTTTATGTTGAGGTTTCCTAGTGCAGGAACATCTAAGAGAAGTTTCTCTAAAGGATGTCCGATCAAAAGATCAAAGTCATAGACTTTGTAAACATGGAAATCTAGGATGGCCTCGACATCTCCGTGCCTAATGGTCATGTTTCATATAATCCCATATCCTTCTAGGATAGCACCAGACTGGCTCTTGAAGCATTTATTGGTCGGGGCTAAAGGTTCATCGCCTAGCAGGGCGAAAGTAAGGGAATCAGACATTATGTTTGCTTCGACCGTGGGATTATAAAGAGAATCTACATTGGTCCTCCTTATTTGAAGATGAATAGTTGAAGGGGGTGACTAATCCGAAGGATATTAGGAGAATTCTCAACTTCCCTCAACCATTCATCACTTAGAATGGAGGTTAACTCCTTCACGCTCTCCTTTAGGAAGTGTTCTTCGAGGGGATCGAGGAGGGAAGAAGGTACCGAAGGCTTCTTCTCATAGCAGTAATTCAAGGTATTCCCATAGTCATCAAATAGATTATCCTCGAATTCAAAAGTGAACTCCAAAGGCGGAATTTCTTCCTCCATTGGTGTTCGTGGTTCGGGCAAGGGCTCAATAGCTGAAGCTTGGGATAAACAAGGTGAAGGCTTGGGTTCGGCTAAAGAGGTTTCCTCGCAGCTAGTCTTGACGCCATCCTTTGGTGGTTCAGGAAGGTCCTCGATGAAGGAAGTGTTGTCTAGAATACGATCTAGAAGATCCTTACATTCTATCGTGGTCTTGTGTGCAAACAAACCTCCAGTGGAGATATCAAGATATAGGACAGACACCTTGTTAAGACCCAGACAAAAGTGTTGTAAAAACACGTGGTCGGGTATAGAAAATTCCGAGCCGAACTGAATTAAGATAAAGATCAGGCCCAGGCTGCACCTATGGATTCCTTCTCATGCTGCTGAAAGCGGAGGATTTCCCTTCATAGAGACGCGATACGGGATAAAGGAAAGAAAGCAAGACAAAATTTGTCTCTCAGTTCTATCCGATCACCATTCACACTTCCTGCGGTATGAGTGTACCATTGTTTCGCTTTCTCTGTGAGAGAAAAAGAAAACAATTTCCACTTTAAGGTTTCTTGTGTCATGCCCGAAATCATCAGACACAAGCTCAATTGCTCAAACTCCCGTAGATGGTGGTATGGGTTTTCATGGTCAAGCCCGGAGAAGGATTGCTCCCGAACCATGGCTATAAAGCCAGGGCGGAGTTCATAGCCAGATGCACGAATTGGGTTCGCAGAGGGAGGTGGCTCACAAAACTCGCCCTTCGGAGCAGAGAATTGGTATAAAGGTTGTGGCTCCTTCAATCCATGCGCTCTCTCCTGATTGGCTGAAGGTGTGTTTTCTCCCTTAACTACTTGTGTTTTATTAATACTCCATGGTAAATCACCTACATACACATAATCGCCAAAACTTGTGGAATTTGTTAGTAATAAACTCCTACCACTAGTTGGTTATTTATTTTGTAGTTTTTATGCAAGCAAATGACAGTCATATTTAGCACTTAAGGACCATCAACAGAGTTCCAGAATGTCGCTGTACAACTTCTTGTCGTAGTCCAGCCTATCCAGCGTGAGAACATACCCATTTTTGGGAATTATCATAAGACAGATCCAATGATCGCTACATCAATGTTGTCAACAAGTTAATCCTGATTAGATTTAACTTTAACATATAATAGATGACGAAGACAGTAGTGGTCCAACTTACTTGAAGTTGTAGGGGGGCAAAATGCATTCCCTATCTTGCCACTTCAGGTAGTAGTCGTATAAATAATTTGTAGCCTGAGTCCTTGCTTCATTTGTGAGGACCGCCTTCATTGCAGCTAGCTCTGCCGGCGTCTTATCCGGGTAGTTTTTCGGATTTATCATTGGGTTGATGGTGCTTCGGTCCTCTTTCTTTGGAAAAAGGAGTTCATACTACAAAAAAAAGGCATAAGATAATATATTCAATTGTGCTTGAAATACGAAGTAGATCGAACATGAACTTGCATGCACCACAAGGTGATGAAGGTAACGTCCATCTTGCCTAGGCGAAATATTAAGTGGACATCCTCCCAAAATAGGCCTAAGGTTTGTTCATCGCCTCCTTCATTGAACACCTCATTTGGAATCCTAGAAGTGATATTGGTGACCCCTTCCTTCGACGCCATCATATATCAGTCATGCAACTTCCGCATCTCCCACGGCAGGTTCTTCTACATGATATTTGATATAAGGGGCCTACCGAATATGAATGTCAGATAGTCCACATCGTCCGCAGGTGTTGGCACCGGAATTTGGACCGGTCCCATTGGTCAGAGGCGGAGAGATGAAGTCGGCTGAAGTCAGTGAAGCTCAGTGGTCGAAAGGAATAAAGTGGGACCGAAAGGGTTATTTTATCTCTTTCTATTTTAGTTTAGATTTTGCTTAGAAATAAATTAGGATGGTTCGTTTAAGAGTCCTGACTGAGTCGGGTCAAAACCCCTTGCACGGGGATATAAATATGTGATAGGGTTTGTACGTGAAGAAGACAACACTTTCATTCAATACAATTCGGCGCATCGCCAAACCTTTTCTCGATGACATCCTCGTCTCGTGTGGGCTGCATCGGCTCTGATCTCGGCGAGAGACTTGGATTAGTCAACCTCGGTAACTCTATCAACTTCGACTAGTACTTTCTCATTGATTTGATATTCTAGTTGTTATCTTTAGAATTGTTAGTTATCTAATAATTAGATCTTAATTATGTTTATACTATCGACTTCGAGTTGCCATACTATCTCGGTTAGGTCTGATCAATTGTGACTTTTGGGAGATTTTATTAGTTTAATATAGATCTATTATTCGAGTCACTTTATTGATTTTACCCATAATTGGACCATATTTAGTTTTATCTACTTTGTTTGGGCACTATCTCGATTAAGTTCGATCTGCTCGAGCCAGCAAGACTGCATCGATTTTGATCTCTCGCTGAGTCGATAGAATTAGACATGGATCGGTCATGGGTAGAGTCGATAGGGTTCTGTCGGGACGTTTAGCCGACAGGTTATCACGGTTTGATCGACTTCTCAGCGTCTTAATTGCTTATCATCACATTGATAGAAGTCGATTGCCCCCCCCCCTCCCCCTTCTATTTGGTAAGATTAGATCTGTTATTTGAAGGCATATTTGCAATACCAGCTATCAGATCTATCGACTTGGCACCATCCGCAGGTGGAGTCTGTGAATGAACAATGTACTTCTATCGACTCTGGCCTATCGACTTTTTGGTATAAACAGAGCAAGTCCAACATGTCTGATTATAGATCTATCCACATTGTTCTATTAAAATTTAATTCTTATCGGCACTATTTATGTAGTATTTAAAACTCGTTTATTGATTTGCCAATAAGCCGATATAAATCAGCCAATTAGTTTATTTTAATAACATTATTTGTTGTTCATAGCCATCGGCTGGTTTTCACTAACAGTGATTATTGGCTTTCTTCATCGGCTTGTCCTGGGCCGGTGACCTGTGGAATTTAACTGTTCGCTTTCTTTATCGATTTGCAGGAAAAATCGACCGGCACGCCCCGGTTTCTTTGTGTTGAGACCGCACTTGAGTAAATCAAATCTCTCGGGTCACGCGTGTGATTTTCATGTCAACACACTTTTTGGCATGCCCGGTTGGATAGAGAACTTCGAGACCTATAACATGGTTGAACTTGGAATGCCAAAAGATCCCAAGCTTCATGAGGATCCTACACCAAAACATGATGTTGATGCGGATCTGAAGATGGAGAACATGATGCCTATTGAAAGGGACGATCTGAGCGATGAAACAAAGGCAAAAATCGTGGAGTACGAAAGCCTTTTGTTGAGCACATTTAGCAAAATCAGGCATGGCAAGATCATATAGAGGGGAAAGTGCCCCGTGGCTGCTTTGGTTGATGATGATGAAATTGAGAAGTCACCTGCTAATAAGCCAATAGAGGAGATTGATGAGGCTACACTGAACAGCATGATACATACGGCTATACATCATGCATTGATTAATCAATCACCTGTGTTGGTGCATACTTTGAGGGCTTTGGTTATTCAGACAATGAAGAGGTGTGTATATGATGATCCAGCACGTGGGCCGATGTATTTCTGTATTCAGGGGAATATTTCTCGGCCTGCAATTGAGGGACTCGAGCAGCAACCACCCCAAACTAGCACTTTAAATCCTATAGCAAGCTCGGGGCCAGCATTAGAAAGTGTCACTCCCCCCTCGAGGAATAACAGTGGTGGCGCTATAGGGAGATCATGAAAGGATCAAGTGACCGAGAGCGGGGGGGGGGGGGGGGGGGGTGAATCAGGAACTCAAACCATGTACCTAATTCCCCAATTGCTAAAACCAACCACTCAAACAACTCCTACACAATTCTAGTGGTGATCACACTAACAAGATAATCCAATGAAAGGAAAGACAACCTAAGAATACTAGTGTATCACACACGAGGCACACAACTCCTATGCAAGCTAGTAATCAAAAAACACGGGGAAGCACACAATAAGCCAGCAAAGGAGCCTACTCATGCAAAGCTACTAGATCATTATGAACATGGAAGGCACACAAGCATGAGTAGCATGATACATACTAGGGTGATCAATCAAGCCAAATCAACTCCTATACATGCTAGTGATCAAGTGTAAGCTAAGCACAACTAGCAAGTAGAGAAGCCTATTCATGCAAGTCTACAAGCAATCAACTAGAGCATGGTAAGCATACAAGCATGAATAGCACAGTATGTAAATGCGAAAAGTAATGCATCAAAGTAAGGAGTAGAGTAAGAGATGGCTCATGATTTTTTTCTCGAGGTCTTGCAAGGATGGCGCCCTCCCCTACTCCTCGTTTGACCACTCCCGCCGGAGTCCCAGTCCCTCCCGCCACCAATGTGGAGTTCTCGCCCACGAGCCCGCAATCACTCCCAGAGTGAAGACACGGTACACGTCACCACTACTACCAAGCCACAAGCTCACCTCCCTTGAGAACTTGCTGGACTCTCCGAGCCGACACGAGCGCTCACTAGCGATGCCCCTTTCACCGGCGGGCTCAAACCGTGTACAAACGTGTGATGGCCTTCATAACCAATCACGGAAGGCTCGATCACTGACACCTAACCGGTCTAGTTTTCACCATAGACCAATAGTAACAACCTAGATCACGCCCTCAAGAACACCTAGCCTTAGATGTGCTAGATCACTCCATGTTACTATCAATAGCACTCTCAAGATATCCAATAACTCCTCCTGGTGCTCTCCTGTTTTCCTCTTGGACCTTACAAAATGCTCTCAGGTATTCCACTGGCCAAGAGAGGTCTCCAAGACCCTAGCAACAAAGTTATATAGGCTTCCAACCTCCAACTAGTCGTTGCTCCACGAAATCAGCTTTTTGGGCCTACTGACAGGACTGTTCGGTCACTGCCTGACCGAACAATCTGGTCACTGCAAACCTGAGCACCAACGGCTCTGCCCCTCTGCTGACTTCCACTGACCAGACCCTATGGTCAGTTGACCGGACTGTCCATTTCGTTTCTCTCTCCAGTCCAGGAACATTTCAGCACTGCTTCCTCTCTGCCCTGTTCCTCAGCTGCATTGACCATACGGTCCGGTCACCTGACCGTACCGTCCGGTCTCTATAGCTCCTACACAGACAGATTCCTCGCTTCTTCACTGTAAGTCACAGACAACTTCACTTAGTGATCATACAATCCGGTCACCACTGACCCCTCTGTCCGGTCACTATGTCCAGAAGCTAAAACTTGTCGTCTTTGCTTGACTTTGTTTCCTAGCTTCTCCGAACAGCTCCTTGGCTTCTCCACTGTCACCTAGCGCCTATGATTTCACCGAGCAACCTTGCACATCACCGACTAGACATGGCCTAAGAGAAATGACCTAGACCCCCTTGATATTCCGGTTTCTCCTATGGACTCAAAGCTCTAATAACCAGACAAGTGTTCCCAACACTTGCTCCATAGCTTGTCCTCAGCTTTGATCCATCTCCATCAACCCTTGGACTTTATCATGCTCACAAGCCTCCATGCTTGCGGTGATTGTCATCAATCGCCAAGGCCGTTGTCAGCAATCATCATAGAGTAGAAGAGGTTTCCTACACGAACAACACTCGTGTAGACATTAGTCACATTTCATGTTTGTCATTCATCACCAAAACATCCATACCTTAGGATGACCTCAATGGTCATGATCCTTACAATCTCTCCCTTTTTGGTGATGGATGACAACCACTACTTATAATGATCCAAAATGGACGAACAACAAGGACCAAAGGAAAAGAAAAGAATGAAAGGATTACCTTGGCCCTTACCTTGGAAGTAGTCTCCCCCTTGGAATGTGCTAGGTGTTGAGGGAGATCTACCCAATCATGTAGGGCACTTGATAACTATCTTGAGTTGAATTTTGCGCCCGTCTTGGTGTCATCGTTGATGATCTTATTGAAGTAGACATGCACCAAGGACGTAGATGTTCATGTCGGTGTAGGTGTTCATTGTTATTGTAGATATGCACCATTGTTGTTCTTCACCATGTTGGTGTACATGTTCATCTTGTCATGTTCTTCATATGTACTCCAAGAGAACATGCACCATTGTCTTGATCATCTTCATTTGATCTTGTCAAGACTTATACTCGGCAATAAATTTATAGGGCTACATTAGGATTAAGAACTCGATGGTTAGGACACAAGACGCCGATTTAGATAGGTTCGGGCCCTCTCGACGAGAGTAAAAACCGTACATCCTGTGTTCTATGGTTTCTATTGATGTTGTGTTTCGTGTGTTGTCTTGTCCCTCAATGGGGGTTCCTTGCCGCCTAATATATCCAGTCAACAAGGGGTACATGAAGAGTCCTACTCGTAGTCTACAAGGATTCATATAGAAAGTCTATCTCTAATTTCCTTGCGCTCCAAGCCGACTCGGTCAGTTACCATATGGATGAGGTACCCGGCCATCTACTGACTTAGGCATAACTATGGATACCTATAAAGTAAGTATTCCACAGCAGCCCCTGAGTGCTTTCTGATTTTGAGCTCTAACCTGCTAAGTGATCTTCGAGATTATGTGATTAGATCACAAATTAGGAAGATCTCTTGATAAAAATCCCTGATGGATCTGGTGCGCCGATTAGGTGTACCTGATCAGGTGTAGCCCCTGACTCCTGTATAATTTGGAGACTAACAAATAATGCAAAACTCTAATAATATTAGCTCTTAATATTTTGTTATATATAATTCACTCAAACCATCAAGCTCGAGCTTAAATAAACTCCTGATCATCAAACTAGAAGGTCAGTTAACAAGACATCCATCTTGCCGACCGATTGATAAAAAGGACGAGTGATACACACTCTTGTCCGAGTGACTTATGGATCTGAATTTCATGACATCAATCATGTCTTATACCATATAAAAGAATATGACATAAATCATATAATAGTATTAAGCTAAATGGCATCCATTATAATATAGCTTTTTCTTAATGAATTGTCTCCCTTCTTAATATAAGTCCATTTTTGATAATTAATTATCGACATCAATCAATAACTTATCTCTTGAACTTACATCCGTACGACCATCAAGTCCTCTGCTATATGATCATCAAATCACATAGATACGGAAAGTATTTTTTATGTGGATTTGCCACTACTTCTAATCAAAGAAGCCCTCAAGATTATTGCTCAAGGTTAATAGCTCTAATTATTTTTAAAGAATAAAGCCTTTTATGTTTTTATTATTATTAAGCGGGAAAGCCTGTCACTGTGCGGCCCATACCAGCCCATGGGACCCAGAGACTAGGTCAAAAAGGCGAAGGTATAAAATGAACAGTGGACTGTTGACTCCGATTCCACGCCGCTATTTGCACACAACGCTTCGTCTTCCTCGTGCCTCCCCTGTTCTTGCGAATCCTCTACTTCCAGAGCTAGGGTTTGTTCCTTCTCCCATCGCCGCCACAGATCCTCTTTAACATCAAGCCCTCGAGCATTAGCTAGGGTTTAGATCCACCGGATTTTCGCATCCCTTGAAGATGACTCGCAAATCATCCAAGAAGGCTGCTCCGCTGAGTCCTCCTCCGAGCTGGAGATCCCGGAGCAGCTTCGGGAGTTCTCGAAGAGCAACATCTCCACCGCCGACCTGAACAAGATGGTGGAGGACGGCATCCTTCCAGAGCAAGCTCGTATTGACTCGAAGGTACCAAAAGAGACTCTCTCCCTTCCAATCCATCAATAAATCATAGTTTTTTGCTCGTTCTTCGAGCATGGTTTAGAGTTATCTGCTGTAGTTTTCTATGCAGGCTCCTTTTCTTTTGTGGGATTGAGCTCGTCAACCTCAATCCCAACACCATCCTTCACATTGCTATGTTCGTGCATATGTGCGAAGCTTTCCTGGGCAGTCTGCTCCATTTTACCTTGTTCTGCCATATGTTCGTCCTTCGACCGCTGCCAACCAAGAAAAACCAAGTCGCCATAGGTGGAGTTGGTTTCTAGTTACGCAAGAAGGAGGCCTACATCAACGTCCCATTGAAGACCAGGAACAAGAACTGGAAGGATGAGTGGTTCTACTGTGACAATCCTCCTCCTGTCCTTGCTGACTTCTCTGGTGCCAAGGCAATTCCCCAGGCGCGGTGGTCAGAGAGATCTGACCCAACCGACTCCCAAGTGGTCGCTCTGCTAGAGAAAATCGCAGAGCTAAAGAATGAAGGGGTCAACGACATCACTGTAGCAAAGAGTTTTATAGTGCGCCGAGTGCAGCCACTGAAGGAACAGAGCCACCCCACCTGGGTGTATGCCACCGACGATGAGACGAGAGAGGTGCCTGATCCGCCAAACTCCACTCTGCATCGGTCATGGTTATCGAAGATGTTTGAAGGAGACATCATCCAAGATCACTTCTTAATCGCGAAGGCATACAACGTGGGCACTCTACGGGCTGAGTAAGCCTCGATCGTCTTGAATAATTCTAACATCCCTTTGAATAATCACAATGTGTGATGCCTTGATGTTTTTGCAGGTTCTGGACACTTACGTGGCACACCCTCCGCTCCCTCCGACCAATTTTTGAGGCACTAGATTATGCCAAAAAAACCATTGCAGACTGGCACTGGTGATGCCAGTTCTTCAGCGGTTGCCCGAATGACCGAAGAGGTCGTCGCCAGCATCTCCACAGCACCTCCTTGCCCTGACTTGCCCTTTCCCATCCGACGAGTAAAGCAGACCGCTAACCATCATCGGTAATATATGGGAGATGATGATGATGACGAGGGGGAGCACCGCCCAGATGCCAGTCTACCGGCCCCTGCACACTCCGACCAACCATCTAGCCAGTCGGAGCCCCCGAGCAAATCAGAGACTGGTGCAAGGGTGGCAAAGAAGACTGATGAAGCCGCCAAGACTTCCCTGAAGAGGAAGGATTCTAATCCGCACACCACTTCTCTAAAGAAGAAAGTCTGTCAGATCAAAATTAAGCAAGCCTCCGGGTATAATTCTTCACTCTTTTGATTCTTTATCATCATTATTACCAACTATTGTCAGACTTTAACGCTATGCTCTTTGGCAACCATAGAGGTCGGTCAAGTGATAATCAGAGCGCACAAGGGTCTCAAGACACTAGGTTGACTTCTACTCCTCGACCGACCGACCAGCCTCAGTCGGTCCGCACACCATCAAGTGCGCAGACCGAGCCGAGGAAGTCGCCCAACGCTCCAGTGCCCATGCCACTGCTGACGCCTGCTCCTCAGACCGTTGACCCTTCCCCAACCGGCATGTTTACTCCCTGTTATAAGGGGAAGACCGTGTTGGTCGAGGACTCCTTGAGTCGACCAGAAGCTGAGGACATGGACGTCATGCATCAGCATCGAGAGGCCAACAAGGTACATCAATACCTAGTCTTTTCTTCCTTGAATCATTCTCCCAGCTAACCATACCCTTCTTCATATTCAGAGAATATATTCTCTTATGGAGAAGAAGCAGGCCAAGATTGAATACCTTGAAGCCGAAACTTTTGGTAAGTTCCTAACATCTTGTGCATTCAAACTTCTCCTTTTAGAGGTATTGACTTGTTGTCATCAGTTACCGGCGAGCAGCTTTCCCAAGCCAGAAGGCAAATTGAGAAACTACAGACCGACCATAAGGAGGTGACAAAAGCTCTGGAGCAGAGTCGTGTTGATGTCGTTGGTAAGATTGCAGACAAACTTATATTTACTTCTTTCTCACTCTATCGCTAAAGTCTTTATTTGTATTTTTAGCTCGTGATCAGAAGGTTACCGACCTGGAGAAATTAACTTCAAACCAGCAGAGATTCTTAGATGCTCTGACTAATGAGAAGAATGACCTCTCCAAGTCGGTCGAAGAGCAAAGCGCTGAGATCACTCGGTTGAAGAAGGAACTAGAGCAGACCAAAGGAAAGGTTGAGGAGGCTAAGAGCATCCACAAGTCCTTCAAATGTAATCTTGTCAGTAAGCTATCTTTTTAAGTCTTATGTCATCGCTTTTGGACTTCATCATCTAATAGCCTTTATGACTTTTGCAGCCATCTCTTACGGCGCTCGGAAAGCATTAGATTATATCCATGCTAACCAAGTGGAGAAGATCGGGCACTTCTTGGAGTACTTGCTGGAGCACGTGCCAGAGGTGATCGCCAAGAATACCAGAAAGGTGGCAACTGAGGTCGGGAGTCAAGTACTAGCTATTTGCCAATCTTGATCTTCTGCTCTACCATTGGACAAGGTCAAGGAGGGCTTCAACCCTGACTTGACGATCGATCAATGTCAGCTGCTTATGGATTCCATGCTGGAAACCTCTCATGCCTTAGTTGATAATGTAGAGGTCGACCCCATCACGCCGTCTCCTCCAGCAACTCCGGAGGTAGAATTATAAGGTGATGCCTCCTCTCCTTCACAGGAGCTGTAATATCTGCAATGTTAACAAATATTAGTAGTATTTGGATCAGGAAAACAATATTGTCTCCATGTAAATATAAATATTAATTCTTATGCTTGCTTAGTTTCTAAACAAGTTTGGAAAAATCAATTAAATTGTCATAAAGGCAATCTCCTGTTACTTAGAGCAAATCAGTCGATGCCAAGCTACGTTAGTCACGCTATGGCACTTAAACCTTTTCACCTTAAGTCTTTTAGAGAAAAAAATAGAAGTCGCACCGATCTACCTTAGCATATTAGGTTGTAATTTATAACTGCATAACAAGCAGAATCGACCAATCAACACATGACCTCGCACACTTTGGCTCTGAGTTTAGTGTTGTGGCAGTCTGTTGTGCATTATAAATTGTATAACCATAATGTTCTGGCGTAAGACCAAAAAACTTTAGACCGTATCAAAATATGAGAAATCGGTCAGAAAAATCCAAAACCAGAATCTGTCAAGGTTAAGGAGTAGTGAAACATTATTACTAGCCCCCTGGCTTGATTGTTTAATGTTATAAATTAAGGAATCGAGACAAATAAGAATGATATCAAAAACATCTTCCATCAAAAAGACTTTGAATTTCATTCAATAATAATGTATGAAAATACAATAAGAAGACTAAGTATAGAAACGACATAGCTGATTGATGTTCCATGAATTTGGTACGTCGTCGCCATCTTCATACATCAGTCAATAAGCCCCTGGTCGGGTAACTTCTTTGACCATATAAGGTCCTTCCCATTTAGGGGATAACTTATGTTGATTCTTGGTTGATTGCACTCATCGCAGAACTAAATCCCCAACATGAAACTAGCGACTATGAACATTTTTGTCATAATAACGTCGCAAGCCTTGTTGGTATACTACCGACCAAAACAGAGCGCGATCACGCAACTCCTCTGCTGCAATCAACTCAATCACTCGATTGTCTTCATGATGAGGACATCACCCTTATGGATACACCCAGCATTCCGCCAACCAAAATGCAAGTTCATGCGTGACAACTGAATTTACGGGTGAGCTTGTTCCTAATGATTCCTTTATGTGATTTTGAGAATAGATTGCTACCTAATGAATTAATTGTTGTTAGAAACCATGGAGATGATGATAAGATAGTTGGGGAGGTGATTGGAGACGTGATGGGCCAGCAAGGACGTCCAAGCCAAGGTGGAGGCCCAATCAAAACCGACTTTGAGTCTGTTTCGGAGCCCAGGACCAGTCTGCACTAAAACAGACCCCCAAGACGCATACGGACTCGGATTTGAACGTTCTATATATGCCTGGAACGATAACAAAAAGCCCTTTCCAACCCAACTGGTCCCATGTCAAAATTCGTCCCGAGCCGTCGGCAATCGCCGAAACAATTTGACTTCCAGAATCTGTCCTGGTGCTGCGACACCGTAATCGGTCTTTGGGCCATGTATCGAGTTGAGCCCACTTAGGGCTGCGTGCATGGGGTCTTGCACGACCCTAGGGTCCTCATATACAGCCTCCGCCTCTTCATTATGGTTTGGGGTTTTGCTTAGATCGATTCTGTTCATAAACAGTGTCGCCGTTCATCGGTTTGTGAGACCCCAACTTCGAGAGTTTAATCATACATCTGCAATTGTGTTGCATTCTTCTTTGTTCTTGCTTGTGTTCTTGATTTGCAGGCAAGGATAAGCCTTCTCGGCGAGGTCAATCGTTCTTGAACGGTTGATAACCAGAGGAGACGTTGTGCTGCGATTGCGGGGTTCAGAACGTGTCGTTCGGAAGCCGGATCGATTTGTGTATCGCCTCCGCCTTAATCAAGATTATCAGAACCTATCGGGAGATCGGGAACCCTTGTCCATATCACTTCAAAATGCTTCTCATCATACCCCTTGACTCACGCTGAAACGAGGTTTACCTCAGTCGGCAGCATAGCCCCGAAACCGTAGACCAACGAGAAAGGTGACTGGCCAGTAGCCTGACTGACATTACTGCGCAGCCCCCAGAGAACCGAAGGCAATTCTCGGACCCACCGACCGGCGTACTGTTTGAGCCTGTCAAATATTCAGGGCTTCAATCCCTGAAGAATCATACCATTGGCCCGTTCGACCTGCCCATTGCTTTGAGGATGAGCCACTGATACAAAGTGGATTTTTATTCCTATCTCATCGGCAAAGTCACGGAACTCTACAGATGTAAACTGAATACCATTATTAGTGATTATATCATGAGGAACCCCAAACCGAGTGAAGACATCTCTAACAAACTCGACCGCCTTCTTTGAAGTTATCTTGCCACCCGGCTTCACTTCAATCCACTTGGTGAATTTGGCAATAGCAACAAACAAATGAGTAAACCCCCCTAGTGCTTTCTTGAAAGGACCGACAATGTCAAGCCCCCAGACTGTAAAAGGCCAAGTTATAGGTATCATCTGAAGTTGTTGCGAAGGCATGTGTGTCTGTTGAGCAAAGAATTGACAGCCTTCACACTTTCGAACGACCTGGTGGGCATCTTCGACCGCTGTAGGCCAATAAAACCCTTGCCGGAAGGCTTTGCCGACCAAAGTCTTAAAAGCCGCATGGTTGCCACATACGCCTGAATGGATTTCTTCCATCAATTCTTTGCCTTCTAGAATTGAGATGCATCACATCAAGATATTTGAACCCCCTAGTCAATAGAGTAGGTCGTCCACCATCAAATATCCTTGACACTTTGCCTTCAATCTTTGTTGCTCATTATGATCCGGAGGCAGCGTTCCCTTAGTCAAAAATTGGACAATCGGGTCACGCTAGTCGGTCTGTATGTTGGTATCATCTACCATCTCAGCAACATTGGTTGGTAAGCCGTTAGACCGAGGAGAAATAGTGGGAGAATCAAGGGTGTGTAAGAAAACACCGGGTGGGACAATCGCTCGAGACAATCCCATCTTGGCTAGTTCATCAGCCGCTTGATTATTATCCCGAAGAATATGGGTGAACTTCAGTCCATCAAATTTATCTTCAAGCTTCCTTACTTCTTGGCAATAGGCAGCCATATTGCTATCCACACAGTTCCAATCCTTAGTGACTTGGTTGATGACCAGAGCCGAATCACCAAAGATGTCGAGACGTTGAATGCCGAGTGACATGGCAATGCGTAGACCGTGTAGAAGAGCCTCATATTCCGCAGCATTGTTAGACGCGCAAAACATGATCTGGAGGACATACCAGAGCTTTTCTCCTTGTGGTGAGATGAGCACAATCCCTGCACCCACTCCAGGTAACTTGAGGGATCTATCAAAGTATATTTTCCAGTACTCAATATCTTGCGGTGCAAGCGGCATCTGAATCTCTGTCCACTCGAAAACAAAGTCAGCTAATGCTTGTCCTTTGAATGCCGAGTGGGGTACAAACATAATGGTGAATTGACCGAGCTCGACTGCCCACTTAGAAATCTTTCCTTCTGCTTCTCGGTTGTGGAGGACTTCTCCGAGTGTAAATATTGTTTGAACTTCAATGGGATGAACCTGAAAATAGTGCTTCAGCTTCCTCGAAGTGATCAAGAGTGCATATAGCAGCTTCAAGATCTAGTGGTATCGTGTTTCGGAGGCACTAAGGACCTCACTGACAAAATATACTGGGTGTTGTACTTTTTGTACATGACCCTCTTCTTCTCGGTCGACCGCTAAAACAGTACTCACAACTTGAGTTGTGGCCGATATGTAGAGTTGAAGCTTTTCTTGTGGCTCGGGAGGCATCAGTACTGGAATAATTCTGAGGTGGACCTTCAACTCATCCAACGCTGGCTGTGCCTCTGTTGTTCAGACGAAGACTTAATGATGCCATGCATTCGGTCAACTTCTGAACATCCCTTTGGGAATTAGGTGGGCCTATATCAAGGATCGTCTTGATTTTGTTCGGGTTAGCCTCTATACCTCATTTCGAAATGATGTAACTGAGTAGCTTTCCTGAAGGAACCCCAAAAACACACTTTTTAGGGTTCAACTTCATCGAGTATCATCTCAAGTTGTTAAATGTCTTTAACACGATTTGAGTTTTGAGGCAACATTGAATACCACGTTGGTAAGTCACGTCAGCATTTTTTAGACCGAATGGCATAGTAGTATAGCAGTAGGCATCAAAGGGAGTTATAAAGGAAGTCTTGATCTGATCTTCGACTCCAGTGGGATCTGGTGATAGCCTAAATAGGCATCCAGAAAGCATAAAAGTTCACACCCGGCTGTTGAGTCCACAATTTGTTCAATACGTGGTAGAGCGAAGGGGTCTTTAGGGCAGACCACCTTCAAATTGGTATAATCGACACACATCCACCACTCTTTATTCTTCTTAGGTACAAGGACTAGATTTGCTAGCCAATCAGGATGGTACACTTCCCTTATAAACTTAGCATCTAATAATCTAGCTATCTCCTTCTCCATGGCGTCCTTGCGGTCTTGTGCAAACTTTCTAAACCTTTGCATGACGGGGGTGGCTCCAGGAGGCACCCTTAGCTTGTGCTCAATAATTTCCCTAGGAACTCCCGGCATGTCAGAGGGCTTCCATGCAAAGATGTCCTTATTTTCTTGGAGGAAAAGAGTGAGCGCGAGTTCCTATTTCTCGTCGAGGTTGGCCCTTGCATAAGTGATCTTGGCAGGGTCCTCTGGATCGAGTGAAACTACTTTGGTAGGGACATCATCAGTCTGGATCTTGTCCTTGGTGGGCTTCTTCACGGGGGCCTCCACATCGGTCTGCTCCTGACTGCCAACTGCCTTCTGGATCTCCAGCCGGTCGGACAGCATCGACTGTCGGTCGGCCATCTCACAACTCTGCACATCACAATTGAAAGAGTTCCGAAGGTCAGAGTGGAGGGAGATGATTCCCTTAGGGCCTGGCATCTTTAGAATGAGATACGGATAGTGCGGAACCGCCATGAATTTTGCCATTGCGGTCTGCCTAGGATAGCATGATAAGCAGACTCGAAGTCGGCTACCTGGAAGATAACGCGCTCAATCCTAAAGTTCTCATGGTTTCCAAAGGTGACAAGCAGAGTGATTTATCCAATAGGAACAGAAGTCTTGCCTGGCACGATCCCATGGAAGGGAGAGGACCTCGGCTGCAAGTTGCTGACCGACAAGCCTAATTCCGTGAGGGTCTTAGTGAAGACCAAATCCAGACTACTTCCTCCATCAATTAGTACTTTGTTGAACTTGACCCCCTTCATCATTGCCGTGAGTACTAGCGGGTAGCGTCCTAGCTTGGGCATGTGCCTTGGGTGATCTGACCAATCGAAAGTAATCAGGACTTCGGACCACCTCATGTACTCAGGTGCAGCCGGTTCTATGAAATTGATCTCACTTAGTTCTAGTTTTTGTTTGCGCTTGGACGTGTAGGCATCCGGGCCTCTAAAGATGAAGTTGACTTCCTTCCGGGGTTCTTGGAACTCTCCATCCGCGTCCTTGTCATCACCATCATTGGCTTTGTCCTTGCCGTTGCGTCTTGGCGGATCTTTGGCCACCTTCAGCATGGCAGTTGCAAATCCCTTCAAGCGGTAACAGTCCTTTGCTTTGTGGTTTCCCTTTGGATGTCATAGGGATGGGCCACTCAGCAAGTCGTCCATGGTCTGCTGGTTTGTCCGAGGATTTTTCCTCGTTTGGTCTATTGCCGCGACCATGTTCTCAGTCTTTTGCTTCGTGTCCTTCGTGGAGGACTCCGGTTTGTCCGAGCACTTCTCCTTGCCTTTGCCTTGGATGTCATACAAGGCTGATTCTCCAGATGCGAACTTATCAGCGATCTCAAAGCACTCCCGAGCAGTCAGCCTGAGGTCATGATTCCTTCGACCGATCTCCCGAACTAGCTCATTGCTCTGAACACCTCCTTGGAAGGCTGCAATGATCTATTGGTCTGGGATATTAGGGATCTCAGTCTTCTTGGTGCAGAACCGCTTGATGTAGTCGTGCAGGGATTCGTCAGCCTTCTGCTTGATCCGGGTGAGGTCGAAGTGATTACCCGACCGATTGTAGGTAGCTTGGAATCTTTCAATGAACATCTTGTTGAGGTCGCCCCATGAAGTAATCGATCTCTCCGAGAGCGATGTGAGCCAAATCCGAATGGCTGGCTCGAGACAAACCGGCAGATAGTTAGCCATCATATAGGTGTCACCTCCTGCCGCTCAAATCACCATGTTGTAAAGCTGAAGCCACTCCCGAGGGTTGGTCTGACCATCATACTTCTCGATAGGGACCGGCTTGAATCCTTTTGGCCATCGAGCAATTCGAAGCACCGGTATGTAAGCCTTGATCCCATCGAACTCGTCCTCATTAGGGGTGACCGACCTCTGTCGCCGGTCTGATGACCGGGAAGGTGAAGACGCGCGGCTATTATGGCGAGGACCGATATCATCACTATGACGATGACACCGGTCATCTTCGTCATGGTTTTCATGCCGGTCCCGATCGTCTTGTCAATGTCAGTCATCGCGGTTGTCTCTTGGAGGTGAATGACGTCGTCGGTCGTCCCGTCAATCATCAGTCCTCCTATTGTGGTGCTCCTCCTCATGGCGCTGGTCATCCTGGATCCGCTCTTTAGTACGAGAGTTAATGGTATCTCGTCCGTCACGAGGTCTCATGGAATTCCTCATATCACTACGTTGTCGTCCATGAGAAGTTGCGTAGCTAGAACTCGCCACTGACTGTGGTTTATCCCGGGCCTTGTCTTGAACAGCAGCTGCTTTGAGCATGGCTACTGCCTTATGCATTGTGGGGGTCTGATATGCTGCGTCAGCCATCAAGCTATGAAGCAATGTTTTAGCCCCAGTGATGTTGAATTGAGGGGTGTCATAGACCTTGATGCCATCCACTTCGATTTGAAAATCTCCGAGGTCTAGCCGTCGCGCCAATTGGGATCCACGAGATCCTTTTGGTCGGCGGCGATGACCGTTCGAAGGTGGTATCTCTTCGAGGTCGTCGTCCCTTTGGCCTTCCTCACCATGTCCATTGTTGTTGTTGGTAGGACCATCATCATTGTTGTCATCATCCCCATCATCGGTCGGGTCCTCACAAACCTCGACCATGTTGACAGCCAAAGGATAAGGGCATGTAGATCTATCTGAGTCCTTATCAAAGGAACAGACCGACTTAGAGTCGTACCAGGTGGGTAGATATGTGTCGCCGAATCCGAGTGGAACCAATGCAGGGATCAGATCTGACGGGCTCGGTGATCACACCAAGAGATCGGCTACAGCCGAGTCGGATCGACGGTCGTCGAGGCCTAGCGCTCCGTTGGAGTTGGCGGTGAAGTCGAGTGACCCGAAGGAAATCTTGAAATCCACCGAGTACTGGATGGTGGCAATCTCGACCATCGAAGTCGACGGTGAATCCCGGCGAGCCTTGTCCCCTACCTGGCGCGCCATCTATCGAGACTTATACTCGACAATGAATTTATAGGGCTACGTCAGGATTAAGAACTCAATGGTTAGGACACAAGATGCCAATTTAGACAGGTTCAGGCCCTCTCGACGAGAGTAAAAGCCCTATGTCCTGTGTTCTGTGGTTTGTATTGATGTTGTGTTTCATGTGTTGTCTTGTCCCTCGATGGGGGTTCCCTGCCGCCTTATATATCTAGTCGGCAAGGGGTACATGAAGAGTCCTACTCGTAGTCTACAAGGATTCATATAGAAAGTCTATCTCTAATTGCCTTATGCTCCAAGCCAACTCGGTCGGTTACCTTATGGATAAGGTACCTGGTCATCTACTGACTTAGGCATAACTATGGATACCTATAAGGTAAGTATTCCACAGATCTTCTTGTTCTTCTCCACCTTTCCTTCTTCTCTTGACTTGGCTTTCAGATCTTTATGTTCTTCTCCCCCTTTGTGTTATCGATCTAGTTTGGCTTTTGGATCTTCATGTCCTTCGCCCCCTTTGTCACCTATGACCAAAAAACAAAGGAAAAAACACAAGACAACCAACGAGCAAATAATAAATGGCAAGAGTTAGGAAAACTCCCCCTTTCATGGTGCTTCATCTTGGTCATGATAGTGTTTCACCATAGCTCTCCCTACACACAAGACTCAACAAAATATTTCCTCAAAGATGCAAAGGTTAGTCATTAGCGTGTTGGGAATGTATGGGTCATTTGTCTTTGAGACACGCGAGTAGATTTAACCTCGGAGCTCATTTGAACATGACTCAATGGGCATGAAGCATAAAGATCACTATGTGATCATCTAGAGAGTCATATACTTACATTGTAAATAAGCAAGTCCCACTAGAAACATGCTTGGAAGCATCTAAAGTATCACAATGCAAAATGCATGAATGCAAAGAATGCAAATGCAACAAATATACAAATGCATGATGCGATGCTAAAGGAAAGAGAGAGAAAGGCTACAAACCAAAGTGCCAACGACGAGTTGTTCCCTTCTTGCGCTTATTCACAATGGACCATTCTTCAAAGCCTTGGGCAAACCATGAACCACCATCCCAAGCTTAACCCATGTCTAATGCTATGTCAAGGAGGTCCGAAGTTGACCTACAAGCAAAGAGCAACAAGCACAAAACAAAGACACAAACAACAAACAAAACAAACAAGGCTATACATATTTACAAGAGACAAGCTTTAGGGTTACTCATGTGATGTTTGAAAGGTCGAGAACATTGAGTTCTCCCCTTAGCTTGTTGAAGGTCTTCTTGTCGAGTGGCTTGGTGAAGATATCTGCTAACTGTTCATGAGTCCGCACACTCACAAGCTCAATATCCTTCTTCTCAACATGGTCTCTTATGAAATGATGCTTGACTTGAATATGCTTTGCATGACCATGATTTCCAGTTTTGAGGGCCACTTTGATTGCCGCTTCACTATCACAATATAATGGCATTTGAGTGAAGTTGAGGCCATAGTCTGAGAGAATTTGCCTCATGTAGAGAAGTTGTGCACAACAAGCTCCCGCTGCCATATACTCCGCTTCAGCTGTAGATAGAGCCACCGAGTTTTGCTTCTTTGAGCTCCAAGATACTAGAGATCTTCCAAGAAATTGGCAACCTCCCGATGTACTCTTCCTATTCACTTTTGCATCCCGTGAAGTCCGAGTCCGAATACCCAAGTAACTCAAATCTTGTTGCTCTAGGATACCATAATCCCATGGTAGGTGTGTACTTGAGGTATCTCAATATTCTCTTTACGGCCTTCAAATGGGGCTCCTTTAGATTTGCTTGATAGCATGCACACAAGCACACACTAAACATGATGTCCGGTCTTAAGTCGGTGAGATAGAGCAAGGACCCAATCATTGATCTATAGAACTTGGGGTTCACCGGTTTACCCTTTGCATCATCATCCAAGGGTTTGCTAGTTGCCATAGTTGTATGCAAGGGGTTGCAATTTTCCATGTTGAATCTCTTTAAAAGATCCTTGGTATACTTCTCTTGAGAGATGAAGTTCCCTTCTCTTAATTGTTTGACTTGAAAACCAAGAAACACATGCAACTCTCCAATCATTGACATTTGAAATTCTCTTGCCATCATCTTCCAAAACTCTTCATTGAACTTCTCATTGGTTGACCCATAGATGATATCATCCACATAGATTTGTCACATAAAGAGATCCTTCCCAACATGCCTTGTGAACAAGGTGCTGTCAATGCTTCCAATGGTGAATCTATTCTTGAGTAGGAAGTTCTTCAAATGTTCATACCATGCACTTGGTGCTTGCTTGAGGCCATAGAGAGCTTTCTTCAATTTGTACACATGTCTTGGATGTTTAGGGTCCTCAAACCTCGTAGGTTGTTCCATATAGACTTTCTCATTGATCTCTCCATTCAAGAAGGCACTTTTCACATCCATTTGATAGAACTTGAAGCGATTATGTGATGCATAAGCAAGCAAGATCTGGATTGCCTCAAGACAAGCCACGGGAGCAAATGTTTCTTCAAAGTCAATGCCCGCCACGTGAGAATATCCCTTAGCCACTAGACGAGCCTTGTTCTTGACAATTGCCCCTTTCTCATCTTGCTTGTTCTTGAAGACGCACTTGATGCCAACCACATTATGATTCTTGGGCCTTTCCACTAACTTCCATACTTTGCATCTCTGAAAGTTGTTCAATTCTTCTTGCATGGCAATAACCCACTTGTGATCATTCATTGCCTCTTCCATTGTTGTGGGCTCAATCATAGAGACGAAGGAGAAGTTCTCAATTACAATATTTGCCTCATCATCATTTTCTTCACTCACATAGTTGGGCTTGTATTGATTCCTCCTTGTCCTAACTCCTTGAGATGGACTCCCAATGATCAAGTCATGTGAGTGATCCTTGTTGCTGGTCTTGGGTCTAGGGTGGTGTTCTTCTTGAGTGGGAGGAGCTCTAGGTGAAATATCTTGTGCATCATGGATTGCTCACTCTCTTGAGATATGAGTGTCTTAGATTCTTAGAGAGGTGGGATGATGTGAACAAGGGTTCCCGATCTTCCGAAAGGTTCTTGGTAAGTTGATTTGGTCGGAGGCGACACACAAATCGATCCGGCTTCAAAACAGCACGTTCTAAACCCTGCAATCGTAGCACGACGTCTCCTCTGGTTATCAACCATCCAAAAGACGATTGACCTCACCGAGAAGGCTAATTCCTGCCTGCGAATTAAGAACACAAGCAAGAACAATGAAGAATGCAACACAATTGCAGATGTATGATTAAACTCTCGAAGTTGGGGTCTCACAAACCGATGAACGGCGAAACTGTTTATGAACAGAATTGATCTAAGCAAAACCCGCACCCTAATGGTGCGGCGGCGGCTGTATATAAAGACCCTAGGGTCGTGCAAGACCCTCTGGACGCGCCCCTAATTGGGCTCAACTAGATACAAAGCCCAAAGACCAAAAATAGGCGACGCAGCACCGACACAGATTCTGGAATCTCTCTTGTTTTGACGATTCCCGATGACTCCGGATGAATTTGACATGACGCCAGTGGCATTGGAAAGGTCTTCTCCTTATCTTTCCGTGCATATGTAGAACGTCCAAATCCGAGTCCGTATGCGTACTGGGTGACTGTTTTAGTACAGACTGGTACTGCGCCCCGAAACAGACTCGAAGTCGGTTTTGATTGGGCCTCCACTTTGGCTTCCAAGCCCTTGCTGGTCCTCCACGTTCCCAACTTCTTCTCCCATCATCTCCTGGTCCTCTCCATGGTTTCTAATCATAAAATAATCATTAGGTAGCAAACCATTCTCAAAAGTAACATATAGTGAAGAACGTAGGAACGAGCTCACCTCTAAATTTAGTCGTCGTGCACGAGCTCTAGTCATTGGACCATGCAAGTCCAGAATTGGAGGAGTGTTGTGTGTATCCATAGGAGTGATGTCCTCATCATGGGAGCTCTTATGCTTTCTTGTTTTGGACTTTGAGCTTGAAGTGGATGGGAGGGTATCTTGTGAAGAGCTTGGAGAAGTAGCTTGCGTTGAAGTATGTGGGGAGGCTTGTGGCTCACTTCTCACTTGGGTTTCCTCATCACTTGGTGGGTGAACTCTCATTGAATTTTGGGAGGAGCTAGAGGGTGTACTTGTGGCATTTTGGTTTGGTTCTTGCACCTCGGAGGAAGAGGATGGTTGAGGTGGTGGATTAGAGGGCTCATAAATATTTCCATCATTGGCCTTGTGGGGGTAAAACCTCACCCACGGGCATGTTCCTCAAAGCTTGCCTCATAGGCTCATCTCCAATGTTCACTTCATGAAATTCATCTCCCTTCTGAGAACCATTTGACTCATCAAATTGCACATCACAGGATTCTTCCACACAACTTGTGGCTGAGTTGTAGACCCTATATGCCTTAGAAGCTCCTGAGTACCCAACAAGAATGCCTTCATCAGTTCTGCTCTCAAATTTGCCTAGCTTTCTCCTCTTCTTGAGAATGTAGCACTTGCAGCCAAAGACTCAGAAATAGGAAACATTAGGTTTCTATCCCACCAATAGCTCATATAGTGTCTTCTTCAACACCCGGTGGAAATAGACACGGTTGGAGGTGTAGCAAGCTGTGTTGATTTCCTCCGCCCAAAACCTCTCATGAGTATCATACTCATCTAGCATTACACGGGCTAGAGTGATGAGTGTCTTGTTCTTCCTCTCCACTACTCCATTCTGCTCCGGAGTATATGTAGTGGAGAATTCATGCATTATCCCTTTCTTGTCACAATACTCCTCCACTATTGTGTTCTTCAACTCAGTCCCATTGTCACTCTTTATCTTCACAATGGTAGCCTTGAACTCATTCTTTGCCCTCCTAGCAAACTTTATGAAGATATCATTGGCTTGAGATTTGCCACACAAGAAAGAAGGTCTAAGTGTATCTCATGAAATCATCAACAATCACCAAGCAGTAGAGATTGCCTCCCAGACTCTTGCAATGTGTTGGCCCAAACGAGTCCATGTGCAAGAGCTCCAGAGGATGAGATGTAGACATGAAAGACTTGGTGGGATGTGAAGACGCAACTTGCTTTCCAGCCTGACAAGCACTACACAGTTTGTCCTTCTCAAAGGTGACATCTTTGATTCCTTCAACTAGATTCGTCTTGACCACTTTTCTGAGTTGATTCATTCCAACATGTGCCAGTCTTCTATGCCACAACCATCCCTTAGTTGCCTTAGTGAAGAGGCAAGTACTTGGTGGCATGTTACTTGATTTGAAGTTCGTGACATACAAGTTCTCATGCCTCACTCCATGAAATACTAGCCCTTTCTTTGAATTTTCAATCATTGCACCATCCTCATCAAATATGCACTTGAAACCCATGTCACAGAGTTGACCAATAGACAGGAGGTTGAAGTTGAGGGTTTCCACAAGAAAGACCTTGGAGAGATGGAGGTCCTCAGTAATGGCCACCTTGCCTGATCCTCTGACTCTCCCTTTTGAGTTATCCCCAAAAGTCACCTTCTCACTGTCTTCGTCTTCATCAATGTTGGTGAACATGGTTGGCTTCCCGGTCATGTGTTGGGTGCACCCACTGTCAAGAATCCAATGAGTACCTCCACTCTTGTAGTTGACCCTGGTGGTAGCCATAAGACAAGCACTAGAGGAAGAAGGGTTAGTATCCAAGGAATTACTTGATTGACTAGCACTAACCTCATCACGTCGAGAAATAAGTGCATCCTCATAGATAGGGATTCTTGTAATCCCTCCCCAAAGTCTCCTTCTGATGGGATAATGAGGAGCACGATACCTCCAATGTCCATGAGCATCCCCCCAAGTGCACATTGTCGAGATCGATATAATAATGGGGAGGATCATAGAGGCCAGTGATGTGCTCAAGCAAATGTCCCACTTGTGAGTGGAGCACAAGTATCATCTCCATTTCCCTCTCAAATGAGAGCTCATGCCTTCTGTTGACTACCTCCTCAAGTAAGAAACCCCTCTCAGGAGTTGTGATTTGCAAGAGGAGTCTATCAATTACTTCATATGATGGAATCCTCTGAGGACCTCTGAATGAGTTTATCCTACACACAAGATCATAAATACTTAAGTGGGTATCACAAAGGTCATCATTCGGATTTCTCACAAATTCACCAAGTTGACAGATGAGATCCTATTGGTGAGCTCGACGAAGATGTCAAAGTCGATCTTGTGGCGGATGATGTGGACAAGGGTTCCCGATCTTCCGAAAGGTTCTTGGTAAGTTGATTTGGTCGGAGGCGACACACAAATCGATCTGGCTTCAGAACAGCATGTTTTAAACCCCGCAATCACAGCACGACGTCTCCTCTAGTTATCAACCATCCAAAGACGATTGACCTCACCGAGAAGGCTAATCCCTGCCTGCGAATCAAGAACACAAGCAAGAACAACGAAGAATGCAACACAATTACAGATGTATGATTAAACTCTTGAAGTTGGGGTCTCACAAACCGATGAACGGCGACATTGTTTATGAACAGAATTGATCTAAGCAAAATCCGAACCCTAATGGTGCGGTGGCGGCTGTATATAAAGACCCTAGGGTCATGCAAGACCCTCTGGACGCGCCCCTAATTGGGCTCAACTAAATACAAAGCCCAAAGGCCAAAAATAGGCGACGCAGCACCAACACAGATTCTAGACTCTCTTGTTTCGACAATTCCTGATGACTCCGGATGAATTTTGACATAAGGCAGATGGCATTGGAAAGGTCTTCTCCTTATCTTTCCGTGCATATGTAGAATGTCCAAATCCGAGTCCGTATGCGTCCTGGGTGACTGTTTTAGTGCATACTGGTCCCAGGCCCCGAAACAGACTCGAAGTCTGTTTTGATTGGGCCTCCACTTTAGCTTCCAAGCCCTTGCTGGTCCTCAACGTTTCCAACTCCTTCTCCCATCATCTCCTGGTCCTCTACATGGTTTCTAATTATAAAATAATCATTAGGTAGCAAACTATTCTCAAAAGTAACGTATAGCGAAGAACGTAGGAACGAGCTCACCTCTAAATTTAGTCGTCATGCACAAGCTCTAGTCATTGGACCTTGCAAGTCCAGAATTGGAGGAGTGTTGTGTGTATCCATAGGAGTGATGTCCTCATCAGCGGAGGAGGTGGAGGCGCCAGAGCCGCAGGGGTGAGATTGATCATCTCCAATGATCGTGTGAGCATTGTTGTTGGCACCCCCCCTACACCAATGCGTGGTCCACCCGAAGTGCTTGGAGTAGAACTTGGAATGACACTTCAGGTAGAGCTTGATGAAGCACCTGATAAAGAGCTTGGTGTAGGTCTTGATCCGATGGGGTTGTAGAAGCTGCTGCAAGGCAATCTTGTGGAGGGATCAAAGAAGTTTGAGCTCGAAGCTATTTTTTTCCTTTTCTTGAGGATGCTCCTTTGTCTGCCTTGGAAGTCTTCTCCCCACTCCAGCTTGCGGTGATCATCTCATCATCAAAGAGCAACCCAATCACTTCCTCAATGGAGAGACCCTTCTCCATGATGAGATCAAGGGTGATGTAGAGGAGCTTGCTGCTAGGGAGCAAGGTGAGGATCTTCTCGACTATCACAATCTTGGGAAGCTCGAAAGTAGTTGTGCCAATCCTGTCCACAATACCTCGCAAGCGAATAAGAGAATAGCATGATCAATAAAAGACTCAAGTAAGTCCTCATTCTCATTAGCATGAAAAGTAAAGAACTCCTCAATAAGTGAATCACTAGCATGATCAATAAAAGACTTAGAAGCATCATAAGTACTAGTCACACTAGAAGAGCAAGAAAGATCAAGAGAGCCAACATCATCAATCATCACACTAGGCACACTAGAAGAGCAACCTATCAAATTATCACTAGTAGAATCTAGGAACTCACTAGAACTAGGCACATCCACACAATCATCATCATACACATGATCATCGGTAAAGGTATTGGCAAAATCCAGCAGTGTCCATCAACTCATCCGGAATCATGGCATTTAGGTAGCTTTTCAAGTGATTCTTCCATGAACCATGACCCGGCCCTGAATGGGATGACATCCCAACTCAATACGGTCACTACTCAAGGCGGTTAAGCCCTATGATGAGCACTTGGCTCTGATACCACTTGAAAGGATCGAGTGACTGAGAGGGGGGAGTGAATTGGGAAGTCAAACCATGTATGCAATTCGCCAATTCCTAAAACCGACCACTCAAACAAATCCTACACAATTCTAGTGGTGATCACACCAACAAGATAATCCAATGAAAGGAAAGACAACATAAGCATACTAGTGGATCACACACGAGGCACACAACTCCTATGCAAGCTAGTAATCAAAGAATACGCGAAAGCACACAACAAGCTTGCAAAGGAGCCTACTCATGCAAAGCTACTAGATCATCAAGAACATGGAAGACACACGAGCATGAGTAGCATGATACATACTAGGGTGATCAATCAAGCCAAAGCAACTCTTATACATGCTAGTGATCAAGTGTAAGCTAAGCACAACTAGCAAGTAGAGAAGCCTATTCATGCCAGTCTACAAGCAATCAACTAGAGCATGGTAAGCATACAAGCATGAATAGCACGGTATGTAAATGCGTAAAGTAATGCATCAAAGTAAGGAGTTGAGTAAGAGATGGCTCATGATTTTTTGCCCGAGGTATCAGAAGGATGGCGCCTTCCCCTACTCCTCGTTAGACCACTCCCGCCGGAGTCCTTAGTCCCTCCCACCACCAATGTGGAGTTCTCGCCCACGAGCCCGCAATCACTCCTGGAGTGACAAGACGGTGCACATCACCGCTGCTACCAAGGCACAAGATTGCCTCCCTCAAGAACTTGCCGGACTCCCCGAGCCGACACGGGCGCTCACTAGCAATGCCCCTTTCACCGACGGGCTCAAACCATTTACATACGTGTGATGGCCTTCACAACCAATCATGATAGGCTCAATCACCGACACATAACCGGTCTAGGTCTCACCATAGACCAAGTGTAACAACCTAGATCATGCCCTCAAGGACAGCTAGCCTTAGATGTGCAAGATCACTCCATGTTACTCTCACTAGCACTCTCAAGATATCCAATATCTCCTCCTAGTGCTCTCCTCTTTTCCTCTCTGACCTTACCATGCTCTCAGGTATTCCACTGGCCAAGAGAGGTCACCAAGACCCTAGCAACGAAGTTATATAGGCCTCCAACCTTCAACTAGCCATTTGTAGCTTGTTGGTCGTACCTACAGACCCACTTATATACCGCAAGAGGACGGTGTATGATTGTAGCACTTTTTTCCTTGAATTGAGTATTCCAAGGTTTATCGAATCCACTGGGACCTTGGGGATAATTAAACAAAGTTAACAGTAAAAATCTAGTCAAGGCTACTGTCGAGTTTAGGTTGCATGAGGGGGAGACTGGCCAGCGCAAAGGTGCGCGAGACAGTAAATCTGTCGTTGCGCCGATCGGCGCCAGAGTTGAGCCGATCAGCACACTAGTGAATCTAAGCCAATCTATCGTTGCACCGCTCGGCACAGGAGTTGATCCGATCGGCATACTAGTGAATCGTTGCGCCGATCGGCGCAGAAGTTGAGCCGATTGGCACACTAATGAATCTAAGCCAAAGTGCGCCAGATGCCTTGTAAGCCTAGGCTATTAAGTGAGTAACCAGATATCTACTAGTGAGATCGTAACCAGAAACTCTACTTAAATAGCATCATAATGGGTAATTACATGGATCAATGGAAACCTATAATGAATAAGACCACCCTGCTTTCCGAGCGGCTCCTGATTTATCGCTGTCGAGAGGAAACCCTTAATTGCGCGAGTATCTTACCCTACTCAACTATCCAATAGTGTTGCGCAGGCTTAGTGCTATCACCGCTAAACCACACTACTAGCATCATCAAGCAACCATAATCAATACAATGTCTGAAAACTATCCTAATCACCACGATCAAGATAATATCAGCTTACTTAGCCTAGAACTAAGCAATTGGAATAAACACATGCATGATTATAGAATCAAGATAGACAAATCACCAAAACCATCATCAACATATTCAATCATCCTTGAGATACATAGAGTAAGATTCATCCCCGTCGAGATGGCCTACCTTGACGGATCAACTCTTAACTTCAATGGTTCTTGAAACTCAACTAGAGATCTATTCTAATGGGGCAAGCCCCGGTGGCTCTAACTCACGGATCTGTTATCACTCTGTCGCCTCTCCTCTCTACGAATAGGGTTTACAAGTATTTATAGGGGTTCTACTCATAAAGGACTTGGTTTCCAGCAAATAAGGCGGTTGCGCCGATCGACGCAGGATTGCGCCGATCAGTGCAGGCCGGGTCTTCTCTGGTTTCTTCTCCGAGTCGGTTCCTCTGTCTTCCACAGCTGCCATGTGGGCCTTTTCCAACAAGATAAAGTCTTGTACTGCACGTCGAGATCTTGAAGTTCCATAAATCTTCTAGGCAAATATCTTCAAGTGTCTTGCGTAGATAAACTTCCATAAACATGTGGAATGGGCCTCGGTCACTTCTGTGGACCAAAACACCCTTGCGCCGATCGGCTCATGGACTGCGCCGATCGGCGCACTGGGCTTCTTCAGTGCTTTTCGTCGGTTCTGGACTCCAATCCTCTCCATCATCACTTTAATCACTAATTTTACCTGTTTCTGCAATAAAGCTCCAAAACAACGCATATACAAATATATAGACAATATCATAGGTAAATGGCCTAAATTAGTATCAATTATGCTCTAATTGGGGTAATATTCACATATAAAAGGGGCACTTGGGAAGTGCCAACACCGTTGCTCCACGAAATTAGCTTTCTGGGCCTACTGACCGGCTTGTCCGGTCACTGCCTGACCGGACCGTCCGGTCACTGCAAACCTGAGCACCAACGGCTCTGCCCCTCTGCTAACTTCCACTGATCGGACTGTACGATCAGTTGACCGGACCATCCGGTCCATTTCTCTGTCCAGTCCAAAAACATTTTAGCGCTACTTCCTCTCTGCCCTGTTCCTCAGCTGCACTGACCATATGGTCCGGTCACCTGACCGTACCGTCCGGTCTCTATAGCTTCTACATAGACAGATTCCTCGCTTCTTCGCTGTAAGTCCCAGACAACTTCACTTAGTGACCGTACAGTCCGGTCACCACTGACCCCTCTGTCTGGTCACTGTCCAGAAGCTGAAACTTGTCGACTTCGCTTGACTTCATTTCTCGGCTTCTCCAAACAGCTTCTTGGCTTCTCCACTATCACCTAGTGCTTGTGATTTCACCGAGCAACCTTGCACATCATCGACTAGACATGACCTAAGAGAAATGACCTAGACCCCCTTGATAGTCTAGTTTTTCCTATGGACTCAAAGCCCTAACAACTAGACAAGTGTTCCCCACACTTGCTCCATAGCTTGTACTCAGCTTTGATCCATCTCCATCAACCCTTGGACTCCATCAAGCTCACAAGCCTCCATGCTTGCGGTCATTGTCATGAATCGCCAAGGCCGCCGTCAACAATCATCATAGAGTAGACGAGGTTTCCTACACAAACAACACTCGTGTAGACATTAGTCACATTTCATGTTTGTCATTCATCACCAAAACATTCATATCTTGGGATGACCTCAATGGTCATGATCCTTACAGATCACCTGGGTCTGGTCCCAGGATTATTTTATAGAAGACATCACCGCAGACACAGTCGCAGTACTACAGGCAAGAGATGTCAAAAGCAAATGTAACATATGGTACAACACTGAATGTAGAACCTAGTCTGTTTGGGATGCCATCGTCGTCTCCATTGCCTGGGGAGTTGGGAGGCCAGCACACGGTTGTCAACTTTGGTTCATAGACAGCCCCTCAAGTGTCAGCATCTGGTCCTACAATGGCTACTCCAAATACCAATGTTTCGACCGATGACAGGGCAGTGAAGATTGCTGATGTGATGAGAGAACAATTTGGGTTAAAGTCAAAACAGCAGACTTATATATATCGGCCCCCGTATCCTCCTAGCTATGACTTGATTCCTATGCCGAGTCGATACAGGCCACCAGAATTTACTAAGTTCACTGGACAAGATAATACCACCACTGTTGAGCATATTAGCCGGTTCTTGATGCAATACGGAGAAGCAGGAGCTACTGAAGCATTGAAGATCAGGTTGTTTCCTCTATCATTGTCTAGGTTAGCTTTCTCCTGGTTCGCATCGTTGCCTCTAAACTCTATTATAACTTGGGCCGATCTCGAACAGAAATTTCATAAGTATTTCTTCGCTGAGACTAGGGAGATGAGATTGTCAGATTTGATTTTTGTGAGGAAATGCATTTAATGGTTTGGTAGCGCCCCTAAGAGAAAAGTTTCCCTCAGCTGAGTTTGAGAGCTTGTCCCAACTAGTACAGAAGGTATCTATCCAGGAGAATCTGACTCGACGGGCACGATCTAGGCCGATTCAGGTCAACTATAACGATTATGATTCTGAGTTTGGGGAGGAAACTAAAGATGCCGATATGGCTGAGTGGACTAGGAATAAGAATATTTTGTCGTGTCCTTAGGTAAAGCAAAATGAGCTGGAAGAAAAGTATGATTTTATTATTACCAAGGCCGATAAGGTATTTGGCATGTTGTTGCAGGAGAAGCACATTCAGTTGCCACCTAATCATGTGATTCCACCGCTTGAAGAATTGAAGAAGAAGAGGTACTGCAAGTGGCATAACTCACTATCTCATAATACCAATGATTGCAAAGTTTTCAGGAGACAGATTCAGATGGCAATTGAGCAAGGCAAGATAAAATTTACTAAAGGTGTTATGAAGATTGATGGACATCCATTCCCTGCAAATGTTAACATGGCTGGTATCGACAATGTTGAAGCTTTTATTAGCCGATATCAGAAGAAAAGGGACAGGGAGTTAAGGGAATTACAGTTTGATCCAAACTAGGATTGTTCATTTTTCAAATATTGCTGGGGAAATAACATGAAGTTGCCTTCAATCCACAATTGTCCTGGTTGCAGTCGGCGTGTGGATCAGATGTATAGAGAGGCTCTGACGTTCTATCAACAGCAGGATCGACAAAGCAACATCAAAGAGTCGATGAAAGGAAAAGTTGATGGGCAGGGCAAAGTGACAGCTTTTGATGAGGATGACAATCAGCTGCCTAAAAAGGTTTGGAGACCAAAGGTGAAATCACAAGTACAAGTGCATGGTGCTACAGTGGGCATGGTGATGATGCTTCCGCAAGAGATCATGGCCTCAGAAGAAGAATTGTTTGCTGATGATGATGAGGTGCCTCACTTAGTATTTGATGTCCAGCAAGTAGTGTTTGATAAACCAGGTGAAGCAAAACATTGGCACTTGAAGGCTTTATATTTAAAAGGTTTCTTCAACGGGATGTCGATGGGGAAAATGATGGTTGATGGAGGTGTTGCAGTCAATATCATGCCGATCACTACCGCTAGAAAGTTGGGTAAGACTGATGATGATTCAATCGATACTAACATGATTTTGCAGGATTATGGTGATCGTACTACAGCAGCCATAGGAGTTTTGAATGTGGAGCTCACAATCGGCAGCAAAACTTTGCCGGTTATATTCATTGTTATTGAAGGAAAGGGAACCTACAGCCTTCTGTTGGGTCATGACTGGATACATGTGAATTATTATGTACCATCGACAATACACCAGTCTATGATCTAGTGGATCAGTGATCAAGTGGAAGTGGTTCCGGCCGATGAAACCATCAATGTTGCATTGGTCGATTTAGCGCCATGGCACGCGGATGATATGGAGTGTCTCTCTGGTAGGATTTGGGATGGAGACTATGTCAAGATTACTACTCAGGGTCTTGAGGTGGTGGACCAGTCAAATTCAAAGTTGTTTCTCTAATAGGCAACCCAATGGAATTTGTAGAAGATGGCAAGTTGGGAAAAGGATTTATGTCGGCCGATGAATTTCAAGAAGTCGATATAGGAGATGGTGACAAGCCCAGGCCGACATTTATCAGTAAGAAATTAGAAGAGAATTTTAAAGTTGAATTAATAAAATTGTTGAAGGAGTATCGGGATTGTTTTGCTTGGGATTATTCTGAAATGCTTGGTCTTAGCCGATCTATTGTTGAACATTGGCTACCCATCAAACCTGGATATCGACCATACAAGCAACCACCACGAAGGGTCGATCCTAAGATTTATGATGATGTCAAGGCTGAGATTACTATATTATATGATGCTAAATTTATTAGGCCTTGCCAATATCCAGAGTGGGTGTCAAATACTGTGCCTGTTTTCAAGAAGTGTGGGAAGTTGAGGGTTTCCATCGACTTTTGACCATTGAATAAAGCTACTCCCAAAGATGATTACCCGATATCAATAGCAGATCTTCTGGTTGATGTAGCAGGAGGACATAAGATTGTTAGTTTTATGGATGGTAATACTGGATATAATCAAATTTTTATGGCAGAAGAAGACATTCTGAAGACTGCTTTTAGGTTTCTAGCGGCTATTGGATTATACGAATGGGTCGTCATGACATTTGGATTGAAGAACGCCAGAGCCACGTATCAGAGAGCCATGAATTATATTTTCCATAATCTGATTGGCAAGTTAGTGGAAATTTATATTGATGATGTGGTGGTTAAATCCAGACAAGTAGAAGATCATATAGCCGATTTACAAGAAGTACTTGAAAGAACAAGAAAATATGGTTTAAAGATGAATCCAAAGAAGTGTGCTTTCGGTGTGTCAGCTGGTCAGTTTTTGGATTTATTGTGCATGAACGAGGAATTGAAGTTGGTCCAAAGAGCATGAAGGCTATCAATGACATCGAGCCACCGACCAACAAGACAGAACTTCAATCTTTGATCAGCAATGTTAATTTCATTAGAAGATTTATTTCAAACTTATCGGGGAAGCTTGATGTGTTTACTCCATTAGTGAAGTCGAAAGCAGATCAGAAGTTTGTATGGGAGCCTGAACATCAAAAAGCTCTGGACAATATCAAGAAGTATCTGATCACGCCTCCTATGTTGGTGCCACCAAGAGAAGGGTTACCCTTTAAGCTATATCTTGCTGCAGATAAGAAGTCTATCGAATCATCTTTGATTCAACAACAAGATGGCAAAGAGAGGATTGTGTTTTACTTAAGCCGAATATTAATTGATGCCGAAACTAGGTACACTAAGATTGAAAAATTATGTTTATGTTTATATTTCTCATGTGTGAAGTTAAGGCATTATCTGCTATCGATCGAGTGTGTGGTGGTATGCAAAGCCAATATCATCAAGTATATGCTATCGACTTCGGTTCTAAAAGGCAGGATTGGAAAATGGATGCTAGCATTAGCTGAATATGATCTAACTTATGAGTCTCCTAAAGCTACCAAGGGTCAGATTCTGGCTGATCTAGTGGTTGAACATTGTGGCTCGAGTATGTTGATGATAGAGCTGATACCATGGTTACTATTTTTTGATGGTTCTGTATGCAAGAATGGATGTGGTATCGGGCTCATCATCGTATTGCCTCGGGGGGCAAGATTTGAGTTTGCATTTGCTGTGGAGGTATCGACTAACAATCAAGTTGAGTACAGAGCTGTTCTCCAAGGTCTGCAAATTTTGCGAGAAGCTAGGGCTGACTTCGTCAAAAGTATTGGTGATTCGTTGCTGGTACTCGAGCAATTAGCAGGAGATTTTGAATGCAGAGATGATATTTTGAGATTGTTTTATGCCGAGTGTCAGGATATTATACGATGCCTCAAGGCAGTGAGTTTCAGGCATGTCCCGAGGGAGCAAAATATTGAAGCAAATGATTTGGCACAGAAGGTGTCAGGCTATCAACTAAATACTAATGGTACGATTGTTGAAATTGCCGATGTCAACAAAACCAAGCAAGCTGATGTCGATGAGATCAATGTCGATGAAGAAGATTGGAGGACCAAGATAGTGCAGTACCTCAAAAATCCAGTGCAGCGTACTGCTCGTAAAATCAGATACATGGCGTTGAGGTATGTTTTATTACAAAAAAAGCTTTATCAAACGATCGATGGTGTATTATTAAGATGTTTAAATCAAGAAGAAGCCAAGGCGGTTGTGCGAAGTCCATGACGGCATCTATGGTACACATCAATCGGCCCATGAAATGAGATGGTTGTTGAAAAGAACTGGGTATTATTTGCCAAATATGCTAGAAGATTGCTTCAGGTATTATAGAGGGTGTTAGGATTGCCAGAAATTTGGAGCAATTCAGAGAGCGTCGGCATGGGCTATGAATCCAATCATTAAGCTGTGGCCGTTTAGAGGACGGGGTATGGATATGATTGGCCAAATTTATCCAGCATCAAGCAAAGGCCACAAGTATTTCTGATGGTAACAGATTATTTTACAAAGTAGGTTGAAGCAGTACCAATGAAGAATGTGACATCTAATGATGTGATCAATTTTGTGAAGGAGCATATTATTTATAGGTTCGGTATGCCGCAGACTATTACTACTGACCAGGGTTCTATGTTTACTTCGGAAGAGTTTCAAATCTTTGCCGATAGTATGGGAATCAAATTGTTGAATTTGTCGCCTTATTATGCTCAAGCCAATGGTCAAGTAGAAGCATCTAATAAGAGTTTGATTAAGCTTATCAAGAGGAAGATTGACGAGCAACCAAGGAAGTGGCATACAACATTGGCTGAGTCATTATGGGCCTACAGGATGGCATGTCATGGGTCTATAAAGGTACCGCCATATTAGTTAGTTTATGGGCATGAAGCAGTTTTGCCATGGGAAATGAATCTGGGATCAAGGAGAGTAGACTTGCAAGATCAACTGTCAGCCGATGACTATCGACATGCGATGCATGATGAGTTAGAAGATGTCGTGCAACATCGGATGAGGGCTTTAGAAAACATTCAAGAGAACAAGGCTTGTGTGTCTAGGTTTTACAATAAAAAGGTGGTGCCTAAAAGTTTTTCACAAGGAGATCTTGTCTGGAAGTTGATTATGCCCATTGGCTCCAAAGATAGTCAATTTGGAAAGTGGTCGCCAACTTGGGAGGGGCCATTTATAGTGAGTCGATGTGCACCGGGCAATGCATATTTTTTACAAGGATTAGAGGGGGAAGAGTTTGGAAGAGCAATCAATAGGAAATATTTGAAAAAGTATCATCCGAGCGTTTCGATTGGCGCATGATCTCGAGTGAATGATCACGACCGATATGAAGAATATCGTCCTTAGCAGAAAAATAAAATGAAAGAGTAAATAATTCACAACCAATGTCTACAAGATATTACAGAACGAAATATTATATGTAGATTTACAAGATAACTCATAACTAACGACTAGTCCTCTGGACAATAGAAGTCGATGATGTCGATTGTCTTGGTACAAAGCTCATAGACTTGAGTGATGATGTAGGCGTCTTCTTTGATTGACCCAGGTATGGTGGAGGCACTGTCCTATAGGCTGCTTGCTTGTTCATAAGCCAATGTCACGATGTTCTCTTGTGCCAAGATTTCTTGTGGTACTCTGGCAAGGGATATTTCTACATCAACTATCTCTTTGTTCTTTGCCTCCAAGGCCGCCAGGATTGCTTCTCGCTCCCTCCGCAAATCTTTGAGTTTTGCTTCAAGACCGATCGACTTTAAAAGAATAGCGACATATTTGTTCTTTTCATCCTCTGCTTTCTTGTCGGCTGCCTCTGCTTGAGTCATATGTTCTAATCGGCGCTCGACTCAAGTTTGGGCTTCAAGCACCTGGATTTGGTGAAATTCGATAAAGGCCACCAGTTGCAGTACCAAGACAAGACCAAGTGGCAGCATGTCCTTGATTTCCATGTAGTGTTGCCTGATGGGAGTTGCATCCAGCATGAGTCTTTCGATGGGGATCCCGTCTAATCATTGATGAATCTGCTGGAGTGTGGCTCAGAATTCTGGAGGCAGATAAATCGAAGATGTGCGTCTGGAGATTTGAGCCTAGGAAAAAGAATGTTAGAATGAAGGATAGTAAAGTAATGAGTTGATTTGAAAAGCGGTCATGCTTAATATTGTCTCTGGAGGATAAGCAGGTCTTGGAGCATCGGCTGACACAGTGTCGATGGGAAATTGAGATTGAATGACTGATGACAAGATTGCCTGAGAAGTTCGATGAGTTAAGATATGAAACAATTGCATGTTAAAATAATCAAAGATAGTACCTGTGGGTCCACCCAAGGGACGATGGCCCAAGTCGACGAGACTATAGTGGTGGAGATGGTTTCTTCGGCCGCTCTCTCAGAATTGACCACGTCGACATTCTCAGAGTCGATGGAGGCGATGTGCACCAAAAGATCTGATAAAGTAGCGCTACTGGATCAGCTCCCAGAGCTCAGTATAATTTCCCAAGGGAGAGCCAGAAAGGTAAACTGCATTTTGCAAGAAGAGGGAAAGTTTAAGGTAAAAGAGTGTTCTTACCATGGCCACTGAAGATGAAGGTTGTTTCATCGGCTCGGGAGAGTGCATTGGTTCTGTTATTAATAACTCAGTGTCCTGAGCCGATGTAATCATTGTTGATGGGGTCATTGAAAGTCAATGGTAATGTCTGAAAGACAAAAAGACTCATTAAGTTGAGAGTCAATGAAGACAGTATAGATACAAGGTTGTTACCTGTACAGCATGGGCAAGCCTAGTGATGACTTCTTGGGCTACTTCTGGGAGTACAGTCGAAGTCGATGAAGTCGCGGGAGTCGATGATGGGATCAGAAAAATGTGTAAAGTTGGCAAGAAGAAGCAAAAGGCAGAATGTATGTGAGTAACAGTACCTATGCGGCATGAATGAGCTCTGTGGCGGCTTCTTGGGGAACGACCGAAGTCGATGAAACAAGCTGATGATCAAAAGAGTTCAGGTTTTCAGGTATGAATACACTAGGGATATTAAGGTTATTACCTGAGCTACTAGGGTGGGTTTTACTGGAACCAATTCGGCTGCCACAAGTCTAGCCTTTTTCTACTGTTCGATTGTCTGAGTCGATTGGGCTTCTGTGCCAGCTTTCCTCTTTGCTGACTGCTTCCTCACAGCCTTGTGAGTTGTCTTCATCAGGCCTCGATGACTGAGAAGTTGAACAGGAGTCAGAACATCACAACCAATGTTGGGATTGTTGGCCGTTCGGCAATACACGATCGGTTTCTAGCTGTTGCTCACAGTTGGAGGAATTATGGCCGGGTCCTGTGTCAAGAAGAAATTAGTTATGAAAGTCAATGAAAGTATAATTCAAATTGATATCAAATGAAAGAGGCTTACTGTGTCCACGATGTCGACGAGATGGTTGGTCAGCTGATTGCAGAAGAGGTGTTTCTTCCATTCTTTCCACCAGGACTTGAACAATACAGAGATAGAGGGCAGCAGTTGTATATCGACCAGGTTGCCCATCGGGATTTCTGAGGCCATGTCACAGATCTTCTTGTATTCAAGAGGGCTCTTGAGTGTTTGCCTAGCTCGGAGATGACCGAAAAAGAAAGAACCAGTAGGAAGCCGACCAAAGCTGATGTGACACGGAATTGCTGCATGGTTATAAAACTTGTATGAACGAGTTCTAAGCTATCTGCCATGGAAGTCGACGGGCAAAATGCCAGGTCTGATACAAGCTTCAAATATGAGGGTTGTCCTGCAGAGGATTGTCTGGGCAAAATATGTAAGGGTTCTCAAACCCCAAATCCACATAAGGGAACCATATCCATTTTTTCGCTTAGATGTCGTTGTAGTAGAGGGTGAAATAAATGTTGAAATCTTCTTTGGACATCCGGCATCCAGGAATTACCATGGCAGCCTCGCCCAGTAATGTGCAACGACGCATTGGGATTTCGTCACCCTCTATCGCATTTGTCGATGGGAATGAGTTTTCTTGGAAGGGGCCAACTCCATGGCCTGAGAGTAGTAGACATTGAGCCACAACTATATGAACCACCATGGGCCCCCTGTTTGAATGGTTTGGTTGGTCTGGAGGCTGACGGTGATACGGTGTAGGAGATGGTATACATAGCCCAAGAGAAACCTACCCAGGGGGAATTTGCTGCCATCGGCCAATATATCAGCTATGCCCAAGAAGTTGGTGGTGGGCATGCAAGATGAGCCGTAGAAGACAAAATGTTCAAGCCAAAGATTTAAAAATACAGATAGCTCTCGGTTGGAGACTGATCCGATCTTCTGGTGGGCAACGATATATTTGGGCCAGCTGTTTGACCCCTTGGTGTCAAACTTGTGTTGTTTGTGGTTGTTTTTGATAAGGAAAGGATCATAATATTGGTCAACGTTCAAACCAGTTTGCATAATCACATCCATGAGGGAGAGTGCTATAGAACCTTGGTTGAATAAGAAGGCATTCAGAGCATCAGACCAAAAATAAGAAGTTGCCGCCAGTATCGGTTCATTCTTAGCCATATCAACTAGTGAAAGTGGCAGTTCCATATCGATTTGGGCATCTAGAAGGGTGGCGACACGAGCAGTAGTAACCCTATGGTACCAATTTCTCCAGCCCGGAATTGATGATGGCCATGATCTAAAAACAGTTTTCTAGGGTTCAGGGATGGCCAGGGTTGATTTAAAAGGAATCTAGTTGGTTTCACAGTTGATAAGTTCCGTAGGGTCAAAATCATTGCAGGGGCGATTTTGATCAACACCGGATGGGATGCAGATCTAGTTCTTGAGTTCCTAGTACGAGCGAAAGATAAAACTACACTAAGTATGGTATGAGAGGAAGATGCAAGAGATTATTGCTAGTTCATAATAGCTACAGTGAGTATGAGTCTATGAACAGCAACCAAGAACATGGCGAGGTGAATCTGAAAATGAGATCTAAAAGAAGAAGGAAGTGGGAGAAAAGTTTACCTCAGGGACATTCTCAGGGGTTGCCATTAGCAGAAGGGAGGTTGAAGCCGTCGGCTCTCGTCGGTGCTTGAGTCTAGGGTTGCCTGAGACAGAAGGGGTGCACCGGTGAAACAGAGGAGAGAGAAGAAGGTGAAAAGGCTCAAGCTTGGGTGAAAATGAAAGAAGGAAGAAGATGCATTTATAAGGATGGGAGGCCGGTAAGTTGCGGTAAAGGCGCATGGTAAATGAGCAGTTAAAATCCGGCGCACGAAGATTTCCTACCCCGGACATGGGGGGCGTGTGTTGGCATCGAAATTTGGACTTGTCCCGTTGGTGAGAGGCGAAGAGTTGAAGTCGGCCGAAGTCAGCGAAGCTCGGCGGCTGAAAGCAATAAAGTGGGACCGATAGGGTTATTATATCTCTTTCTATTTTAGTTTAGATTTTGTTTAGAAATAAATTAGGACGGTCCATTTAAGAGTCCTGACTGAGTCGGGCCAAAACCCCTTGCCCGGGGCAATAAATATGTAATAGGGTTTGTACATGAAAAAGACAACACTTTTGTTCAATATAATTCGGCGCATCGCCAAACCTTTTCTTGACGACATCCTCTTCTCGTGTGGGTTGCATCGGCTCTGATCTCGGTGAGAGACTTGGATTATTCTCTCTCGGTAACTCTATCGACTTCAACTAGTACTTTCTCATTGATTTGATATTCTAGTTGTTATCTTTAGAATTGCTAGTTATCTAGTAATTAGATCTTAATTACGTTTATACTATCAACTTTGAGTTACGATACTGTCTCGGTTAGGTCCGATCTATTGTGACTTTTGGAAGATTTTATAAGTTTAATATAGATCTATTATTCGAGTCACTTTATTGATTTTACCCATAATTGGACCATATTTAGTTTTATCTACTTTGTTTGGGCACTGTCACGATTAAGTTCAATCTGCTCGAGCCAGCGAGGCTGCATCGATTTTGATCTCTCGTTGAGTCGATAGAATTAGACATGGATCGGTCATGGGTAGAGTCGATAGGGTTCTGTCAGGACGTTTAGCCGACAGGTTATCACGGTTCGATCGACTTCTCAGCTTCTTAATTGCTTATCATCACATTTATAAAAGTCGATTGCCCCCCCCCCCCCCCGTCCCGTCCCTTTTATTTGATAAGATTATTAAGGCATATTTGTAATACCAGTTGTCAGATCTATTGACTTGGTACCATCAACAGGTAGAGTCTGTGAATGAATAAATGTACTTCTATCAACTCTAGCCTATCGATTTTTTGGTATAAACAGAGCAAGTCCAGCTTGTCTGATTATAGATCTATCAACATTGTTCTATTAAAATTTAATTCTTATCAGCACTATTTACATAATATTTAATACTCGTTTATTGATTCACCGATAAGCCGATATAAATCAGCCAATTAGTTTATTTTAATAACATTATTTGTTGTTCATAGCCATCGGCTGGTTTTCACTAACAGTGACTATCGACTTTCTTCATCGGCTTGTCCTGGGCCGGTGACCCGTGGAATTTAACTGTTTATTTTCTTTGTCGATTTGCAGAAAAAATTGACTGGCACGCCCTGGTTTCTTTGTGTTGAGCCCATACTAGAGTAACGCAAATCTCTCGGGTCACGCGTGTGATTTTTACGTCAACAGCAGGATGTCCAAAATATGGTCGTCGTACGACAATATATCCTGAGGATCTTGTTCTTGCAGGACGAGCTTGCCGGTGGCTACAAGACGTTTTTTCAATCCAGCCAAGTACTTATCAACATCATTTTTTGCTTTTGGGTCCTTTGGCTCTTTGACAAAACCGGTAATCATCTTTGGGATTAGCGGAGCCTTGACGACAACTGGCGCAGGCTTGACTTGAATTATCGGAGCCTTGATGACAACTGGCATAGTCTTGACTTGAATTACATGTAAGTACCACATGACTAAGGCATGAACCTTGGTGTAATCACTATCATCGATGGTAGAACTTCTTTTTCTTCTTTCTTCCCTTTTTGGTATTCTTCACGCCACCATCGGCATCACAATATTATTCCTCTTATAATGACTGCGTTTGCACCTTGGACAACTCACAGCGTCCCGATGCTCCTTTCGGTACAATAAGCAATGATTTGGACATATGTGAATTTTTTGCACGTCCAACAAAAGTGGGGAAATCAGCTTCTTAGCAAGGTATGTGGTCCTTGGCAACAAGTTGGGCTTCAATAGTGCATCGAAAATAAGTTTCAACAAATTCGAGAAACTAGCGTCCGACCAGCCATGCATGGCCTTAAACTTTATCAGCTCAAGTACAGTACGCAACACGGTGAACTCTTTACCACATCCATTAGATTCCTCATATAATGGAACCTTTGATGCTTTATCTATTCTATGAAAATTATCAAGCACTTTAGTTATACCGGCATTGATCAACACCTATGGCTCAATATGACATAACAACTTCTCAATATCAAAATCTGCTTCACCAGACGACTCCATCGCATCTGCACCAGACGAATTGACAGTCTAGACTTCAACTTTAATACGCTCATGAAATTCCATATCGACCACACTGTTCTCACCATGTTTTGTACATCTCATGTACCCCTCAATAAAACCTATTTGCACCAAGTGTGAGTTGATTACTTCTATATCATTCCACAGCTTCTGATTCTTGCAATCAAAACACAGACAATGGATATGTTCGTTTCTTACCCTCTAATTTTTAGGTCCGTCTCATCGGATATTAAGATAATAATTAGAAGTACTAAATATAGATTAATAACAAAACTCAGTCAATAATCCACTACTAAATGATGAGACAAATTTATTCAGCCGAATTAGGTTATGATTAGATAATGTGATGCTACAGTAAATATCTATTGATAATGACTTAATTAAGATTAATAGATTCTCATGAATTAGTGTGAAATTAATTTTATATTTAGTTTATATTTAATCACCATATTTAGCGTTCGAAGGATTGATATAATAACACTAAAATTTATATCTAGGAAACGAACACACACAATATATATCAGTCGTCACTTCATGTTGAGCATGTTGTGCGGCCCCTTCGACGAATTTAAAGAATTCTCGTAAAAATATTGGACCCGGTCTTGATGCCTCCTACATCCAAGATCCATCCATCATGAACGATCTTAAACGAGGACCAAAAAATATTTAAATAAATTAATTAATTATGTATAACAAAAATATTAAACATTCATTAAATAAGTATATTGAAAAATAAATTACATAAAATGAGAAATATTATGTAAGGTAAAATAAAATAAACATTAAATTATTCTATATATTATTTAACTTTTATCAATAATTAATAAAAATGAGTATCCCTTTTGTCCTAACACTTTCGCTCTCTTCTAGTAACCAAACAAGATCTAGATTCTCATTGATATAAACAGGGTACATATAGTAATTTGTTTATGTAGTGATGAAAATAGATGATGTATGCCTTCATAAACTTCAACTACAACCCAATAGAACCATAGAAATCAAACAAATTTAGCCAAAACTTGATAAAAATCTAACAAACTTAAAATGTAAAATTCAACTTAATTTCAAAATAATAGCATAAAAAAATGTATGGGATAAGTTCCCCCTATCTCAGAGAGCAAATTTTTGTAAAAAAAACAAACTCAAAACCTTCCCCCCTTGATTTTTGTGATCTGCCCAAACTTTTGGGTCGCCACTGTTTGAGTGAAACAGGGGAGCTCATGTTGGTTAGATATCATAACAATGTTAGCGGCACTTTATAGCGGCGGTTGATTTGTGAGCTGCCACTATAAATATTGGCTATTTATAGCGGCTGTTGACAATGCCAGCCGCCGTTATAGGGTGGTCTTTAGCGGCGGCTTGAACCGCGGCAGGCTCCCTAGGCCCTGTAGCGACGGCCCACTTCGGGCCGCGCCGCTGCGGCCTTTGGACTAGCGTCGCTAAAGGCCCATTTTGTGATAGTGTAACTACCACCACAAGAAATCAACGGGTCAGTGATAAAAAAAAAATTATCACTGATTTTATCACTTATGTGCACCAAAGTTGTTCATGACTGGATCAAGGACGACTGACCGTGTAGCACTAGGACGCCATTTGCAAATTTTCAAAATTAGTGCGAACCAGTTACTCATGTTGGTTAGATATCATAACAATGTTAGCGTCGTCTATCCTCCCACGTTAAGATGTTTCCAGAGAGTGTTGTTTTTTAGCACTGATGGCTGCCAGCTTGTTGGGCTTGTGCCATTTGAATTCCCAATTAATGTGAAAAATGTTACGAGAAACATCTACTAGAACCAGCAAGACCAAAGGTTTAATTTTAAATCAATATTGTTGTGGAATAAGAATGTCTCAAAGGGTATAATTTTTTAGAATTCCATTCAATAATTACTAAGAAATATAATTGAATTTTACAAGAAAGGAAAATATATTTCACCAGCCTTACCTAGGTGTATATTTCGTCAAACTGGCGGGCAACATGCCTACCACTATAAATGTAATTAGTGATATAAAATAAGGTGTGATAGTGACGCATACCGCCCGTCATTACATTGTGTCATCACATCTCGCTTGCGGCCTCCTCGACTATTTTGGCTGTCTTCCCAGCCCGAGCCACCGCCACTGCAGCATGGGTCATCCTCCAGGCCAACAGGCCCACCACTATTGCTTCTCCTACCACAACAAAGGTCACCGTCTCTGTCATCATATCAGTGGCATCCGCGGCTATCTCGGCCACGTCCTTGGCCACCATTGCCACCGCCATCGACAGGACTGTGGTTGTGGCGGCGCTTTGCGAGGCAGTAGCTATCAGATCCAACCACCCTACGCTTCCTTGTGCGGGCCTCCTTGGTCGGCGGGGACAGCCGCAAAAAGGCCCGACTGTGCCGCGCCAAGATATGATGCAGCCATCCCACGAAGGGATAAAGGTGGCGTGTGGGGGCCATGCGTGCATGACGATGGAGGAGGAGCACTTCAGTGGCGGAGAAGGAGAGCGGAAGAGAGGGAGGCGAAGTGAGTGGTGACAAACGAGGGCAGAGAAGAGCGGATAGGGTTGCACTCTCTCTGCTTCCCACCTTCTATAGGAGGTGACACTAATTAGTTACGGACCACAGCTAAGGCCTGCCACTAATCCATGCCACCTAATTTAATGGCCGGCGAAGATGTGTATGTCACTAATTTATCACTAAGTTACACAAATTAATAACGGACATGCCACCACTTATCTTCAATGGCTTTTGGTCGCTAAAAATACTTATTGTAGTAGTGTAATCAAATGAGCTTTGGAAAAGACAGCTAGTAGGGTTATTCAACTAGAATTTGGAATTCAATTTTGTTATGTAAGATATTACGAAATTCACTAGGCAGCGGCTCGAGAAACAGCTAGTAGGCCATTAATTTAGTTAGAGGATTATCCTGTTAATTAGGACTGACAGAATCACAGGTGATTATATTCCTCTCATCTCATGAGTCGACTGTATTAGTGCTAGCTACATGTGCAGCTACAGTAGCGGACTTTTGATCCTTGGTACAGAGGAATGTCTGAATTAGAATACTGTAGCAGCTTAATAAAAGGGAATGAATACAGCGGGCGGAAATGCAAAGCACACAATGAGGCAGATGCATGGATTGGTGATTAGCTATGCCCTCTTGTTTTTGCTCCCGAGCAAGAGCGCGATGTAGAAGAAGACGCGGAAGAGGAATCCCCAAGCGACGGTGACCCAGACGCAGGCCCACTTTCCGAGGTCCGTGACGGCCTGCTTGGCAAGAATGTCGGCGCCCGTGTTGATGCATGAGGTGCTGTTGAAGTCGATCCGTAGGGAGCGGCTCATGGCGTTGAGCACGTTGACCTTAGTGGCCTCGGGCATCTTGCCGATTGGCGTGCCGTCGAACATCTGCACCCCGCGCATGAAGCACTTGGCCGGGTCGGCGCCGAACTCGTTGTGCATGACCGCCTGGTACGGGTACTTGATGAGCGAGAGGTAGTGGAACCAGATCCAGTATCCCTGGATCCGGTCCCGCGTGATGAGGAAGCCGCTGAAGAGCAGGAAGTAGGCCAGCACGGCGACCACCACGGTGTACCCGATGATGACGTGCGGGACCACGGCCGAGAGGAACGTGACGAAGCCGCTCCCCGCCCAGAAGGAGGCGAGCACGACGAGCGCGAAGAAGGCGCATCCTTGGGCGCCTCCCGCGAGCCCGACGGCGGGGAACACGATGGCCGTGAAGGCGAGGGAGAGCAGCAGGAGCGGCGGGAATGCGGCGAGCGCGTTGGAGAGCGCGTAGGAGGAGCGGCGGTACGCGTTGTGCGCCGTCTCGCGGAGGAAGATGTAGCGGTCGGCGACGAAGACCGGCAGCGCGTCGGAGCTGGCGTAGAACATGGTGGCGATGCTGATGGCGAAGAAGCCGAACCGCTCGGTCACGCCCTTGGGCGTGTTGTCAAGGCGCCAGAACACGGTGGCCAGGATGAGGCCCGTGGCCATCACAGCGGCGAGGCGGATCAGGAACAGCTCCGGGGTGCGCCACGTGTTGGTCAAGGCGCGGCACGTCAGCACGCACACCTCCGCCCACCAGGGGTTAGCGTAGGAAGACACTAGTTGTACCTTGTTCTTGTTGGTTGCGTCGCCGCCGGTGGTGCCTGATGACACCAGCTTGCCGCGGGCGATGCTTAGCCCGATGGCGTCCGACAGCGACAGTGGCGACAACTCCTCCACGGAGGCGGCCTTCTTCTGTTGCCACCACGATTTGCTGAGGTCCACGAGCTTCCGGGTGCCGTCCTCCGGCGTGCCCTCCAGGTCGCGTATTGTGTCGAGCGCGAACTCTGCCGGGTTCTCTCCATCAATCATGGTGTGGCCCAAGTCCAACTCGGAGAAGAACGGCGGCAACCCGGCCGGCGGGCCGTAGTACACCGTCTGCCCTTGAGACAAAAAGAGCAGGCTGTCGAGGAGGCTGACGATGCGGTAGCTGGGCTGGTGGATGGACATGACGACGACGCTGCCGCTACGCGCGATGGTCCGCAGCGCCTTGGCCACCATGAAGGCGCTGGTGGAGTCGAGCCCGGAGGTGGGCTCGTCCAGGAACAGGACGACCGGGTCGTGCACCACGTCCACGCCGATCGACACGCGCCGCCGCTCCCCGCCCGACACGCCGCGCCGGCCCTCGTCGCCGATGATGGTGTGGGCCGCCGCGCGGAGGCCCAGCTGGTCGATCAGGGCCTGCACGCGCGCGCGCTTGGTGGATCCGGGCGTCGCGCGCGGGAGGCGGAGCTCCGCCGAGTACGTCAGCGTCTCCTCCACGGTCAGCATCGGGTACAGCAGGTCGTCCTGCATCACGTGTGCCGAGATCACCTTCAGCAGGTTGCTGTCCAGGGGCTCACCGTTTAGCGTGACGCTCCCGTGCAGGCTCGACCGCTGGATGCGTCCCGCCAGCGCGTCGATCAGCGTACTCTTGCCGGAGCCGCTCGCGCCCAGCACGGCAAGGATCTCACCCTCGCGCGCCTCTCCGGAGATGCCGTCGAGCAGCGTCCTTGTATTCCCATTATTATTATTATTATTATTCCTCCCAGCACGCTCGCCCGACGCCATTTCGTCGATAGGGCGGCGGCCGCTCTGGTGGAAGAACCAACTCTTCGGCTGCTTCACGCTGTACGTCAGGTCGTCGAAGGCAAGCACCAAGTGCACGCCGGGGCGTCTGATGACGTCAATTGGTGGCCTCGTACTCCCACCACCACCGTCGTCGGTGCCCGTCGGCCCCATGTCGATGACGAGGTGCCCGGATGTCGCGCTTATTTGTGAACAACGGAGCTGGTTTACCTTTGGCCTCGCAGAGCTGTCACCGCCGGTTGACAAGTCCATGGCCTCCGCTGGCACCACCGCTGACGACGCCATCCGGCCAACGGAGCCACTCGACATGTTGCAGATACAAACTCCTCCACCACGAGTACACGCTCAGTGGCTGCACCACCTATAAATATCATAGCCTTCATGCGTCGACGACTTTGCACTGTCACAGATCACAGCAACGGCAGTTCGTATGGCCATATGCGCGGTAATGTTTATGATTTAAGAACGAATAACATTACTTCTTTAAATATTAAGGGGGTCATAGAGTGTCATCAGTTCCATAAAAATCCTAAACATCTTGGAGGTTATATCTGGCGAGGAGGGTATCTATCACGCACGCACGTCTTCTTTAACAATGAAACCTTGTGCAACATAACTGGTTTCTTTAATCATGCCAACTAATGGAAGATTTTCTGCCTATTGAGAGGATCTTCTGCACCCAGTGGTGTTTTCCGAAGAATCATTTGAGAGTCTTCGCCATTTGTTTACAGATATCACGTTATGCGCTTTTGTTTATCCAATGAGAAGAGTGTTGACGTGCCCTTACAATACTGTAACGCATGGATCATGAGTCCCAAATAGCATCAATTAGAGTGCATTAGTGAAAGGGCGGCTGATACATATGATAATTTTTGGACAGTACAACTCACTGCCAAGCTGGTACACGCACAGCCACACCCTGGGTCCTGTTGAAGGTGGACATTGCAAGTGCTTCTGATACAGTCAATTGGGTGTGCTTTCCCTGCTAAGCTACATGGGCTTCTCAAGGCACTGGGTCAGCTGGGTCTCAATCGTTGTTTCGACAGCAAGCACGAAAATTATGCTCCACAGACCAGGGAGCAGAATTTGCCATGCACGCGAACTCAGGCAGGGAGACCCGCTCTGTCTTCGTGTGCTTGATATGGAAAGCTGATTAGCTGAAGAAATCCGACTATTTGCGTCTCTGCACACAGGATGAGGATCAGGTACTCGGCGTCACTATAGTCCATCCTTTGATGATCTGGTCTGTCGCCATCTAGGCAAGATCTGATACTGATTCAAACAATCCTTGAGAGCTTTCACGATGTATCAGATTTGCATACCAGCATCGTGAAATATCAATTCAGACCCATCCTTTCTCATGCAAATACCTAAGAATCGCCCGCTCGTTCTACAAACTAACAAAGATGGACCTCCAGCCGCTTGTGGACGCTGTCACACATACAATTCCGACATGGAAAACAGAGCTCACGTCAGTTAACAAATAATGCATATACAAGAAGATTTAACATGAAAAATCCTTATACCTTGTGAAAAAAAAAACATGAACGCCCACTGATAATCTTACTATTGGAGAAGAGTTATAACATAGGGAATTACAATTAGTCTCTCTCTCAACTCTTCCAATGCAATACAAGATGTATATATAAAAGTAGAAACTAGAGATAAATTTTCTAAATAATACGACCCATAACACGAAAGGACTCTACCTCTCTCATACCTGCTAGACGTCTCTAGCGGGATCTCTAATTCAGATCATATTCTAATAAACTCCACCTTAAAATGAATTCCATCTTGTAGCAAACAAATAATCATCAATGAATTCACTTCAATAACAAACAACACCATACGTCAATAAATTACTAGGACATAAACGGTATTACCAATTAACCTTGGGTCATGCTCAAATTTTATAACTCCACTTCCAATAGAGTGCTTAATACTCTTTGTGATGAAGAGTACTCCTACATCAGAACTATTGCTGCATCAAGCAAAAGCACACAACCATAACCATCATTGATTCAAATAACAAACCGTTAGCACAATCGTGCAGCAGAATATAGAACTTGATAGAAACCATGTCGAAGGACAAATCAGTAATATTAAATCTGTAGTATCACTAGAACACTTCGGATGCATGAAATAAATTCTACAGACTCATGATACACATCCGTGTACAACCAGCATGAAAATCAGAAATCAATAGCTGGTAGAATACCCTTGTATGCGCGTATAAAAGTGACCAAAGAGACCAAAACAGAAAAAACAATCTCTACTTTAAGACTCGGTTCTTGTTGATAGTGTGCCTGCCAACTTGCAATTTCAGCCGTTCGATGTCCATCTAACGCATGCGTACCAATCTGTGCTCTTCGTTGGCCGACAGTTGGGGACCGCAGTCCATTTACTCACCGCTCCTACTCACGACTAAAAAAAGAAACGAAAACCCAGCCGCTCCCTCGTCGCCGCTGCTTCCGCCCGCATCGTCTCTGCCGTCGCCCCTGCCGCAACGGCGGCTTCTGCCCCTAGATGTGGTCTGCGGCATTCCATCCCTGTCGCCGCCCCAATCGCGCAACGGCGGCACCGGTCCTCTTCCTCCTCTCCGGCTTGTCGCTGGGCCTCACCTCGACTCTCCTCGTCGAGGACAACAGTAGCAGCTTTGTCGTCATGTATCTGTACTGCCCTGATGCCGTGATGCGTCGCTCGAGCTCTCTACGGCGTGTGCATACTGTGGGGCATGGAAGTGGATCCTCGGTGTAAGACGGCGGCAAGGAAGTGGTTGTGGGTATTGTGCTCATGGTATGAATGCTGCAGGTTTCGACTGTCGAGGTGGAGCAGGTTTGATGTTCTGCTCCTGTCTCCCAGCCAATTCACCCAGTCCTGTGTTCTAATTTTCGGTCAGCCAAATTCAAATCCACCACGCGCGCTGCCCTCAGCTTCTGGAAACCTCTCTTGCTGCCCCGAAATTTCAAATCCATCACGCGCGCTGCCAGCTTCTGGACACCTCTCTTGCTGGAGAGCCCAGTAGTGAAAAAGGTTATGGCCCTCACAGCTTGAAAAACTCTTCAGGGCAAGAAGAGTACCAGGAGCTGAGATTCAGAGAAGCCGTGTTTCACTTCGTCAAGCACTGTGATCCTGGGTCTGCAAGAAGTTGTGTCCTGGATTTGCAGTAATCTGTGATCCAGTTCAGGTAAAAAGAAGTTGAGGAATTTGGGGACTGGACACTACAGTATCTTAGTAGTTTGGCAAATCTGAATCATTTTGCTTTGTCAAGAAAATCTGAAACATAGGCGCATGTTACTCTATTGATTCACGTTGCTTATTACCTTAAATGGCTACACTAATAGTTCATCTATCCATTGCAGGTGACTGTCAATGCAGGATGTGTGCAACTTATGAGGTGAAGCTGGGGAGTGTGAGAAGCTTTATTTCTGGTGTATTCTTTGTCTTCCTGGAAGTTCATAATTAGGTAGTAATATAACACTTCGGATTTCAGTGTGTTTCTGATATGTATGAGAGATTTAAATCTTCTTAGTACATTAGATTGATTAGTCAATGTTCACATAGGACTTCTTAGGACTTTAAGTTGACCTTCAAAATGAATGGATCACCACAAGCTTCTCCATGACTATGAGACATATGAAGATGAAGTTGTGCCATGGAGCAAAACAAGTCATAGCATCCTTTTGTAACTGTTTTGAGCTAGCTTGGAGTGAATTTCTTTGATGTGGTAGTGCTCTTTTGGACTTGTGATGGTGTAATTTTTGGACGTGGGGCTCTGGGACTTTTGATTGTGCAACTTTTGGATGTATGATGGTTCAGTTCCTATGTTAGTGCCTTTTCTTCTCTCTCTCTCTCTCTCTGCAGATTCTTTTGTTTTTTTACTTAGGAAGATTTAACTGTTTCTTAGGAATTTAGAAATATCAACACAAAGAAATTTACTTATTCTGGGACAGGGGTCAGTTAGGAACTTAGGGTGGTTACATTGTTTTCTCCCACTTCTGCACTTGAGATTGCGTTTCATTTTCCATTCTTGCTCAGATTTATTACTGGTTTGTCTGGCAGGTGAAATTTGCAACTAATCAACTTAGTAAGATCATTTTCTGTAAGTTGATTGCATAGCTTGTTGTGTTGACAATAACATTGGCGATGTTGTAATCAGTTCAAAATTGATAATTATGTCTGTATTGTATTCTACTGTATTTGCATTGGTTTTAATTTCTGGCTGCAAACCTATGTACATAATTTCTTCTATTCATGTTGTTTACTTGATGATGATCCATTCTATCTTGTATAATTACAAATTGTGTTAGAACATAACTCTAAAGAAAACAGGTTCTCTGATGACAGCAAAGTTTTAGAACTGTCATTTAGTTAAGGAATGAACCATTTTGTCTCATCGTCTCAGCAAATGTTGTTTGTTAGAATGCGAAGATCTATCATCCTATAAACTTTAGTGTTCCACAGTTTCGTAAGATTGATTCATATTTTGCTAATCTAGCTCCTTCCAGTCTCGGAACTAAAAAAGAACAAGGATTTTTCACCACAATGTTACAGCCGTTTTACAAATGGAGAGATAACGGGAAAGGGAAAGGTGACTATTCAGTCCCTTGATGCTTTCTGTAGCAATACCTTTGCATATTTTTTTTAATCTGTTTGTATATCTTGGAAATATTGTAGCAACGGTGGACGTACATAACAGTACGTCCAAGAAAGTGTACACCAGTGGACTGCAAGGTGCTCAAACGAGTTTATTTATACATGAGCCGTCAGACACAACTATTTCAAGTCATATGTCATCAGACAATGGAGAATTGCCAAACCAATCATTCAAGATTGTTTCTGCTTATAGCTCGCTCACATCCATTGGAGGGTTGGAGCTAGGAGAGAGCTCAAAATTAGGTACGGCCTTCTGGCAGTATGGTTGTACATTTATAAATATGGAAATAGGAATTTGTTATCCGTTGAAGTAAATCATGGTGCATAAAAATTCAGGACGGAAGCGTGCACGTGAAGCTATTCGGTATGCTAATCGCACACAAGAACAAATACAAGCACGGCAAGAACGTGTTAGAGCATGCAGGCAAAATTTAACTCCTGAGGAAAGGAAAGAGGTTAATGCACGAAGAAGAAAGCAAAGGCAACGTTTGACACTTGATGAGAGGAATGCTTGCCAGCGAGCACGTAGGCAGAGGATGACGCCTCAGGAGAGGCAAGAGAGAAATGCACGCCTGCGAGCACGTAGACATAGCTTACCGCCTGAGGAGCAGCAGGCACTCCTGAGACAACGGAATGCAACCTACGCAGCTAGACGAGATACTCCGTACAGGAATCCATTGCGCTACAATGTCCAACAAGTTCATCGATGAGATATCCCGCAAGCACCCTAATTTTTGCTACAACTCAAGGTAATTCTCATATACATATTCCTTCGATTTTTTTGAAAGGATATTCCTTCGATTTATCAGAATATGAACCGTCATTTACTTGATCAGTAAAATCACAGGAAATAATGTGGAAAGCATTACTAAAGAAATGGATTTAGAACATGCTCTATTTGATGACGTAGGTATGTTGATGGGCTGATCGTCCTTTGATGTGCATACTACAACACACACTACTTGAAGCATCTAGTTATACGCTTTTCTGTGGATATGTAGGTGACAATGATACTGCCCAACGCAAAGAACACATATCAATAGTGTCCTAGATCAACATCAAATGACAACCCATCTTCAAATCATGATGATGAAATTACAGATAATGGTAATTCTGATGTATCCGAGGAAGAAGATGAAGAATACTTCATATTTGCCGGGATAGGTAATGTCGTTGTTATGTATGAAAAATCACAAAGGAATCCAAAACATATATATAATAACGTCATCCATGCCATTTATCCAGGGGACGATGAAAATTGTGATGACCAAGTAGATTTCACTACAATAGTAACAAATGCTCCTGACCAGTATGATCATGTCTACAAAAACATACCCGATAGTACTCACAAGCTAGTGCCAAAGCGTGATTGCAAGCATTGTGGCGCAAAGAGGTTCCAGTACGAGCCTGATGGTTTTTGTTGTCGGTCTGGAAAAATTAATTTGGCATACTCTGAACCGCCTTTGGAACTACAGAGATTATACACAAGTCCAGATCCTAACGCCGTGCATTTTAGAGATAACATCCGTTATTTTAAAGGACACTTCTCATTCACTACCTTTGGAGTCAGCTTGGATGATAAATACACTAACATGAAGTCTGGAGTGTATACATTTCAAGCCCACGGTCAGATTTACCACAATGTATTCTCATTTGACCGGACGGAAGATGGGCCTAAGCATTTGGAGCCCTACATTTAAGATGATGACCCAAATTTGCAACATATGTTTCGACGCTCCCTAAATCTAGATCGAGATGTCATTCGAAGGGTTGTCGACATCCTTAAGGATAATTCATATTCTCAGGTGTTCATAAATCTTGGTGGGGTTGACGACCTTAAGGAATATCGTATTGAATTGAACACTGACATGAGATTAGACCAACAGAGATACAACTTACCTATATCATCTGAGGTGGCTGCCGTTTGGGTTGAGAGTAATGATCTCCGTAAGCACTTTGAACATAGCATCATTCTATTCGGCAACGACGACATGAGATATCGCATCTACCTATATTATGGATGTTATGATCCATTGTCCTATCCATTGCTCTTCCCAAGAGGGGAAATAAGCTGGCGTCCTGAGATCCCAAAGGTTGGTGTCAGCTTGGATGATATACTTTGATCGCGTCAAAATCCTCGACAAAAACAAGGTTATTACAAACTAAACAAGTGATCATTATTTTTCTTATCTACCATTATTTCTTCTTCTAAAATGTTACTGTTGCCTACCTTTTTTTAGGCTCATACACGAATAGCCGATTATGCGTCTCTGTTAGAGACTACTATTGCTACAAGTTTCAAATGCGTCGAGACATATTTAACACCATGCTATATGGGAAACGGCTATTCCAACAACATGTGGTTGACATGTACATCGAAATTGAAAGCTCTAGATTGGACTATATTAGAAATCATCAAACAGAAATTCGAGCTGACCTATATCAAGGTACTGTAGATAGTCTTCGAGCCGGTGACTATCGTGGGAATGCAGTGGGCAAGCGAACTGTTCTTCCTGGATCATTTATTGGGGGGAAAAGAGATAAAAAGCGTAGATACTATGACGCAATGGCCTTGGTGCAAAAGTATGGAAAACCTGACATTTTCTTGACTATGACCTGCAACCCGAATTGAGAGGAGATAATAAGTAAGCTTGAGCCAGGACAAACACCACAAGATCGTCCTGATCTTATCGAGCGAATATTTAGAGCAAAGTTAGAGGATCACAAGATACAACTTTTCAAGAGGCACATGCTTGGCAAAGTAGCTGCATACACCTATGTCATTGAGTTCCAAAAAAGGGGCCTACCTCATGCTCACTTACTACTAATCATGAAGGGTAGGTATAAGCTAATATGCCTAGAGCAATATGATTGTATCATATCCGTTGAGTTGCCGGACAAGAACAAGTACCCTCAGCTATACAAGATGGTGGTAAAGCATATGATGCACGGCCCTGTGGGACATTAAACTCTAAAAATGTGTGCATACAGAATGGTAAATGCAAGAACCACTATCCACGCCCATTTAACATGGAAACCATACAAGGAAAAGACTCATATCCCGTATATCGAAGGAGAGACAATGGACGTACTGCACAGGTACAAGGTGAATCACTGGACAATAGGTGGGTTGAAAATTCACCGCCAGCCTGTTTTGTTTTTTGTGACAAGAAACTTGGAAAACTATCGTGGTGTTTTTAGTATTTTGTATTAATTTGTAAAATGAACTTTTAATTTTGAATTATGTGCCAACGGCTTTTTGTAAATCATTCACTCAAAGCCATGTCTTCTGGTCAATCCGTCACCGACGAACTTCACATTTGATTTTGAGTCGTACATGCTTCCTTTCTTTTCTAAAGGAAATTGTCAAAACAAATTGTTTAGATGGATACAGTCTAACTCATCGCTAAGTATGACAAACTGTCCCAAATCCATGTTGTAGAATCAGAAATGTGCGCGCGAGCTAGGATCACAAAATTAAAAGCATAAAGTGCGCATACGTATCTGAATTGTTCCGAAAACAGAGTCATGAAGCAGTTGGTTCTTCAATCATAATTATCCTATGGTTGCCTTTTCCAGTTATCCTGTAGGCCGATGCAGGATGCAGCAGACTCTCCGTAATGTCAAATTGATTGTTCTGGTCCAACACCTCTTCTCAAGCCGCCCTCAAGGCCCAACATAGCAGATCTTTGTAGATGCTCTTCAATCTCTCTTGAACTCAAGAACTTACAACATCTCTCAGCACTCACGGCCACAGTGGACCATCTTCTCTATGAGCTAGCTTGAAGTGACTGCGTATGTCAAGGTGCTTTTGGATTTGCGATTGTGATGCTTTTAGATATGGTAGTCTTTTGGACATAAGGCATAAGGAAAGTTAGCTTGAAGTGAATATGTATGTTGATATGTTAGTACTTTTGTACTTGAGATGGTGGAGCTTTTGGACGTGGTGGTGCACTTGGATTTGCCATGTTAGTGAACATGAGAAGGAATGTATGACATTTTGATAATTTAATTATTAATCATATCGAGTCATCAGTTGATGCAATCTTGAGCAACATTAGTAAATATCTTGATAACCTTTAGTAATGGGACAAGTTAGATAAACTTTTTCATCCCGTAGCGAAGCACGGGCATTGAACTAGTTCTCTTGTGAAATTCCTATGTGGGCATAGCAAAAATCACCAATTTAGGCGTGAACACGACAGCAAATTGACACAACGATTGATGGATTGAAGCTCAACTCCAGGGAACAGCGGTGGGTCTGCAGTCTGCACCTGTAACAGCGGTAAGGAACTCCAGAAAAAAAAAAGGTTCTGAGAAGAACCTGTGTGTGTGGAGCAAAAATCTCTAAATAGGTTTGGAGCGTCCAAAAGCCTAGCGAACCTCCGCATTAGGACTTGAAGCAGGAAGAAAGATCGAAGAAGGAAAAACTGTGAAGACAGAGGTGGCTTGATCTGCTGGAAGGATGATTAACCCAATAGCTTTGATCTGCCGTGGGAAGCCCGACGACTTGCACTTGGAGTAGGCAGCTTGGATTGATCTGCAGCAGCGCTGCAGCTTTTGTAGAAGGAAGAGAGTCGATCATTTGGACTCGATGGATGAAACGCTGTGTCACAGAGATTGGCGTGGAACACGCCAACCCAAAACATAAATTAATCCGTGTTGGACTCTGTGATGAAGTGCCGAGACACCGATTTGGATTGGCACGAAACAACAGCAGCGCAACGACGACAACTTCAACCGGTAATGGATCATCAGGATAGGAGCCCCACCTTGGATGTGGGCTTCGAGAACGACAGGGTGCCAAACAAGATTGTCACCGAAATCAGATCAGAGGCGGCAGCAAATAACAATAGGGAACAGTGATCCGACAATTGTACTCCATACACCAGGAAACAACTTCACTTGCCTTGGAGATTGAGCAGTCGAGAAGGGATCAACTTCTGCCACAATGAAACGTGATGACACCAAATCTGATTAGGCGGCGCCATAAGCTGTACCAAAAAAACGCCGACTTCAATCGCTAGTGCAGGATGGTAACATGGAAATTAACCCGTATGAACTCTGCCACTAATGAACGCGGCAAATGAACCACGCTGGGTTGAAGCGACGAAATGCCGAATAGATCCGATCACTGGCGGCATGACGAACATGGAATAAAATAAGAATTTTTTTCATAAATCTCGTGTGTGGCTCATGATAATACTTTTTAGTAAATAATGCATAAACAAAATCGAAACATGACAAAGATTTTATGTGAGAAACTCTTGCGAGAAAAACCATGGACACCGACCAACAATCTCACTATTGGAGAAGTGTTATAATATAGAGGATTACAATTAGTCGCTCTCTCAACTCTTCCCATGCAGTACACGATATATACATAAGAGTGGAAAATAGAGATAAATTTTCTATATAATATGACTCATAACATGCGAGGACTCTACCTCTCTCACACCTCCTAAACGTCTCCAGCGAGGTCTCTAACTCAAATCATATTCCCAAAAACGTCCAAGGCAGTTCAAGTTCATGCCACACAAACCCAAGTCACTTCGAATACAATCCCTATTCACATCACAATTGTTGGATACTCCCTCCGTCCAACAATATAGGGATTCCTAGAATCCTAATGCATAAATAGCAGACATGACAAAAGACCATGTAACCCCTCCTAAGCCATCTCACCCCACCGACATCTCATAAAGGAGCACAACATCCAAGCTAGCATTAAATTGATTGGTCCACAAAAAGACAAAATTACAACCAGCCAGCCAAGGGCAAGAAAAAGTTCTCCCCATACACATGAAATTTCGCCCGGAGCCAAAAAATTGGCATGGAGGCATGCAAAACAGGTGCCAGGACCACTCAAATATTTGAATGAGTGCACTCGATACAGGTAAACTCTGCTATGTCTACATAAACGACCCTGAACAACCCAATCATAGTTTTCACAACTTTCCACATTCTGAATCCTCCATCTCTGCTCAGCCATGGATCATGATCTGAACTCTCTGCCACTTGAAGCTGAAGAACAAGATGATGAAGAAGATGCACATCAGCAGGTTGGAGTCCAAGCTCAGGAAGCTAAAATTTTGCAGCTCCTACAGGTCCATGCTGACCTTCCCATTGATCTGAACACGGAACCAGATGAAGAAGATGCCTTGGATTAGCTAGCTGCATTTTACAATACAGATTCAAGTAAAACAAGTTGTACTTACAGTTGTTCATTTCTTAAAGTTTCTGACCATTCAAGTTATATTTCCTCTAATTCTCATTTTTATTGGTTCCTCACCTTGTAGATGAAGATTTGGACGTATATGCTGACCATGTGGACATAGTTTTTGACAGGAAATTCTTCCTTCATCAAGTGACGAAGAAGATGATGAACCAGGTATTTGCATGGAAAAAGGAAAAAGATCTTTAGTTGATATTGTAATCCAAATATTTCGTAATACGTGGCATATAATGACAGATGATGATGATGGCACCCAGTTTGCAACAAGCAACCACCAGCAGTTTGATAGCAAGATGAACTTAACAACAAAGCAACACTGAGAAGTTTATGATGCTCTACACACTACAAAAAATTTAACATTCTGCTATGTTTAGAGTGACATTTAGTAAAAATGTCATAGAGCAATCCATTTTACGACGTTTCACTCAATTCAGTGACGAAGATTTTGAGTGCGTCAATATGGCCATATGAAAATTGTCGTAATCTAAACCAGTGTCATATTGTGACGTACTATTGTGTGTCGCAAGAGACAAACTAATAACGTTGCAAATGTTGTTATCTATAAAAAGCTATCTTTAAATTTATACAATATACATATCATGTAGTTTATTCCATGAACTCTGTTATAGAGTAGGTTTATCCTTCATTAGTATTAAAAGATACAAATTAATGATGCATATCTTTTGTGAAGAAATTTTAAAGTACAAAATGGTAAATGTGTGGAGGAAAAAAAGAAGAAAATGCACAAACCCACTTAATGAATCTGAGAAAATAAATAAATAATTCTCTTCATTTTTGTTGAGTCCATCTTGAACTGACCGTGCAGCCACCTCGACCCGTTTGCGGGTAACAAAAGATAAAAAAAATTAAACACAACCAATTCTGCAACCAAGTCGGCCCAGTTGTGAAAAATAATAAAGAAAAAAAACACAAATCCTTGACGTGATAAGGGGTTGGAACCCAACACCACAAGGATTTGAACATGACACCGTGCATGTATGGACATCATTAATATATAAGTAATCAAAAGACCTGGAAGAAAAAAAAGGAAAATGATGGTCCTGCTCATTCATGGGCTATTTCTGCGCCAAGAAGACTGAGATCCCCAATGTTCCAGATCCGCAGATCATCGTGGCCTTCCAAGGAGCCGTGCAGAGTGATGACCTGGTTCGGAAGATCGATCGGAGGAATCATGACCTCAAGTTGACCGCTAGGGAGTGCTTCGAGATTGCTGACAAGTTCGCATCGGACGAGTCGGCTTTGTACGACATCCGCGGCAAATGCAAGGAGAAGCGCTCGGACAAGCCTGAGTCCTCCAAGAAGGACAAGAAAAGGAAGAATGACAACATGGTCGCTGCGGAAGACCGATCCAAGAAGAATCCTCAGATGAATCAGCAGACCATGGATGACTTGCTGAGTGGCCCATGCCTATGGCACCCAAAGGGAAACCACAAAGCAAAGGATTCTTACCATCTGAAGGACTTTATGACTGCCGCGCTGAAAGTGGCCAAAGATCCGCCAAGGCGAAACGGCAAGGACAAAGCTAGCAACGGTAGCAACAAGGACGAGGAAGGAGAGTTTCAGGAGCCTCGGAAGGAAGTCAACTTCATCTTCGGAGGACCCGATGCCTACACGTCTAAACGCAAACACAAGCTAGAACTACGAGATATCAACTCCGTGGAACCAGCTGCACTCGAGTACATGAAATGGTCTGAAGTTCCGGTCACTTTTGATCGGTCGGATCACCCCAAGCACGTGCCAAAACCAGTCCGTTACCCACTTGTACTTGTAGCAACCATGAGGGAGGTCAAGTTCAACAAAGTACTCATTGATGGATGATGCATCCTTGACCTGATCTTCACCAAGACTCTTAGAGAGTTAGGCCTGACAACCGACGACTTCAAACCGAGCACTTCTCCCTTTCATGGAATCGTGCCAGGCAAGACCTCGGTGTCGATTGGGCAGATCACTCTGCTTGCCTCATTTGGTACCCGAGAGAACTTCAGGACCGAGCGTATTAACTTCCAAGTAGCCGACTTTGAGTCTGCCTAACACGCTATCATTGGCAAACCGGCGATGGTGAAATTCATGGTGGTCCCGTAGAATCCTTACCTTACCTTGAAGATGCCAGGCCCCAAAGGAACCATCTTGCAAATCCAGCTAGTGTTAACTTAGGCACCACGCCTACGCCTTCACTAGATATTCTTTCGTTGATCGAGTGGAAGAACAGCCAGGAAATAACCAAGTCTAAGTCCTAAAAGAACTAAAACTTAATTAAATCCTAGCCGGGAAACCGATGAACTATGCATCAAAGTTTCTTCCCAATGATTGTAACTTGAAGAAATGACTAGGTTGAAATAAGTACTTGACAAGATAAACAAGGGAAAGATATTTTATATTGATAAGAGATAAGTCATACATAAAGAGAAAAGATACAAGAGAGCTCATACCAAGACTCAATACAATTCCGGAATCTTGAGCAATGATCACGACTAGACTCTAACTCCCGACTAACTAACCTATTCTGCATTGTGGCACAAGTAGTGGGAAAGTGGTCTCCTTGATGTGCTGCTTCCTATTTCCTCCCGAATTCTCCACTATTTATAGGCGGCGAGGGGCCGGGAGGTATTTATAGGTGAAGTGGAGTCGATGGGCCAAAGTTGGTGCGCCGGGCGGTGGGATAGGCTGAGCGGCCGAGTATGTCGGGTGGCGGGATAGGCCGGGCGACCGTTGGATTGGGTCGGTTCCTGACCGAGTCTGCTTGGATGGCTCAGATGTTGTCCCGATGACGGTTGATAGGTCGGTTTCCACCGACTTTCTTCTTTTGGGGGTGGTAGGGCTCTTGGACCTAGTGGGCTGGCTATCTCGGGTGGCAACCCGAGGCCAAGCGGCATGGTAGGCCGGGCGGCTATCCTTGCCGGGTGGCGGCTTTGGCCGGGTGTAACACCCTAATTTTTATATTTTTCAAAATTATTAATTTCTTACTTTGATTAGGGTGTTAATATTTTGTTTAAGCATAATGATTGTTTTAAAAATAATAAATAAAATAAATAAATTATTTGTGTAATGTTGCATTCATGAGCAGTATGCAGTAGGATTTTTATTCGATGGAAAACTATTTAAAATTTTGAGAAGAAGTCATTTACCATTTAGTTAGAATTAAAAACAAAAATTAGAAAAAGAAAATAGAAAGAAAAACCTTCTCTGGCCTCCTGGGCCGAAACTCCAACCGAGGCCCACCTCTTTTCCTTTATTCCCCCCCTCTCAGCGTATTTCAATTTTGGGCCACAACCCCACCCCATGGCCCACCTTCTTCTCTTTTCCCCCTCCTTTTTCTTTTCAACGTGCCAGGCCAACCCGCCTGCCCCGCCAGCCTAGAGTGCGCTGCAGCATCCCGACCCAGCGCCTGCCCTTGGCCCAACCAGCTAGCACGTGGAGCACAGCACGCGTGCAGCCCGTAGCCCAGCTCCGCCCGCAGTGGCTGATAGCCCGGCCCCACCTATCATCTCCCTCCTCTAGCCCCTCACTCTTCCCCGCCAACGGCCGACGGAAACTGTCGACATCCACTCGAACCCCGCCTCCCCGCCTACCCTAACCGCACCCAATCCTGCCGCGCACCCCTCCACTACCCCTTCCCCCGCACTTCGGCTTTGATTGCGCACTCACGAGCGCAATTTTGCAAAATGGCTGCCACTGGCTGTTAACCCCGGTGAGCTCTAATTCGCCTCCTCCCCTCCCTCTCTGCCGCTATAAAACCTGACCCTGGCATCACCCTGCCCTGCCACTTCCTCCCAACGCTCACCCCTGTAAGCTTCATGACCATTGATGATTGGATCCCCAAGGTATGAATATTTTGGTGATAGATGACAACTATGAAATTATGGGCTAATATCTACATGAGTGTTATCTATGCAGGAATCATCTCTAAACTCTTTTACAAATCATATGGATGATGGTTGCCTTGGCGATTGATGACAATGACCACAAGCATGGAGGCTTGATGAGCTTGATGGAGTCCAAGGGTTGATGAAGATGGATCGAGGCTAAGGACAAGCTATGGAGCAAGTGTTAGGAACACTTGTCTAGTTTTTAGGGCTTTGAGTCCATAGAAAAAATAGGACTATCACGGGGGTCTAGGTCATTTCTCTTAGGTCATGTCTAGTCGATGATGTGCATGAATGCTCGGTGAAATTACAGGCACTAGGTGACAGTGGAGAAGCCAAGGAGCTATTTAGAGAAGCCGGGAAATGAAGTCAAGCGAGGAAGTGGAGTTTCAGCTTCTGGATGAAGTGACTGGACAAAGAGGTCAGTGGTGACCAGAATGTACGGTCACTAAGAGGTTTTGTCCAGAGCGTACAGCGAGCAGTGAGGAAACTGCCAAGTCTGGAAGACCTAGATACCGGACGGTCCGGTCAGTAGGTCTAGGACTTGGGCAGCGAGGAAGCAACGCTGGAAATGTTTCTGGACTGAAGAGAAAAACGGACCGGATGGTCCGGTCAACTGACCGGACGGTCCGGTCAGTGGAAATCAGCAGAGGGGGCAGAGCCGTTGGAGCTGAAGTCTACAGTGACCGGACGATCCAGTCAGGCAGTGACCAGACAGTCTGGTCAGTAGGCCTAGAAAGCTAATTTCGTGGAGCAAGGGCTAGTTGGAGGTTGGAAGCCTATATAACTTCATTGTTGGGGTCTTGGAGACAACTCTTGGCCAGTGGAATGCCTGAGAGCATTTGGTAAGGTCCAAGAGGAAAAGAAGAGGGCACTAGGAGGAGATATTGCATATCTTGAGAGTGCTAGTGGAGAGTAACTTGAGCATCTTGCACATCTATGGCTAGGGTGTCCTTGAAGGTGTGATCTAGGTTGTTACTCTTCATCTATGGTGAGACCTAGACCGGTTAGGTGTCCATGATCGAGCCTATCATGATTGGTTGTGAAGGCCATCACACGTTTGTACATGGTTTGAGCCCGCTGGTGAAAGGGCCATCAGTTGTGAGCGCCCGTGTCGGCAAGGGGAGTCCGGCAAGTTCTCGAGGGAGGCGAGCTTGTGCCTTGGTGGCAGCGGTGACGCGCACCGTGTCTTCACTCTAGAAGTGATTGCGGGCTCATGGTTGAGAACTCCACATTGGTGGCGAGAGGGACCGAAACTCCGGCGGGAGTGGTCCAACGAGGAGTAGGGGCAGGCGCCATCCTTCGGAGACCTCAGGGCAAAAATCATGAGCATTCCTTGACCCCTCTTTACTATTCTGCATTTGTGTGCTATAGTTGATAGGATGACTTGTGGCTTGTATAGGCTAGTGTGTTTAGCTTCCGCATTGTGTATTCATCATGAACACTAGCATGTGTAGGGTCTTGGCCTACTAGAATTGCTTAGGTTGCAATGATTGTTAGGTTCCAGTGGTATGAAACTAAAGTATTCAAATTTGTGGTCAGCTACCGATTCACCCCCCCTCTTGGTACGCCTTCGGTCCTTACAAGTGGTATCAGAGCCAAGTGCTCATCTTTGAGGCTTCCCCGCCTTGAGTAAGGATGCCGGGACATGTGGGGAGTGTTCTCATATTCAATGGGGAGGACTATGGGTATTGAAAGGCACGTATTGAAGCCTACCTGGAGTTCCTTGATCCGGAGATATGGATGGTGACCCATGAATCAGATGCTGATGTGAACCTTCTTGAACCTGATTTTATTAAGAACAACGCTAAGGCCAAGAATGCTCTGTTTGCATGCATCACTAAGGATGTCTTTGCTAGGTTGGATGTGAGTTTGACAACACACTGTATCTAGACTGAGATTTAGAGTATCCATGTGGGTACTAGTGATGTCAAAGAGGAAAGATACTATGTGCTGAAGAACAAGTATGATAGCTTCACTATATTGCCACATGAGAGAGCTACCACTGTGTATTCTCATTTTCATGTCCTAGTGGAGGAGATCAATGCTCTTGGGGATGACTTCAAGCTCAAGCCTGTTGTGGTGATAAGAAGATTCTTGAGGCTTTTCAAAGACCCCAAGTATGAGTCCATCATCACCTTCACCTTGCAAGGTGACCTCAAGACCAAGACCATGAAGGATGTACTTGGCAAGATCACTGCCTTTGAGAGCTACTAGCTGGGGATGGATGATCCTCAACCATCCAACCTTGCTCTTCAAGCTGACAAGCAAGAATCAAGCAAGAGCAAGAAAAACAAGAAAAAGACAGTCATTGAAGATGATGATGAAGATGACTTGAGTGAGTACTTAGCTCTTCTCATGAAGAAGATGAGGACTTTCAAGAACAAGTTTGCTTCCAAGTCCAAGGGCATGTGCTTCAATTGTGGTTCCAAAAACCACTTTGTTCGAGAATGCCCTAAGGCCAAGAAAGAAGCATTCAAAGCTCAAGACTCAAGTGATGATGAAGAAGAAGGAGATCCCAAAGCCAAGTAAAAGAAGAAGAGGTACTTCAATAAGGACAAGAGCAAAGGCAAAGGAAAGCTCAAGACTACAAGAAGAAGTTCTCTCGCAAGGCCCTTGTTGGAGAGTGGACAAGTGACAACTCAAGTGACACATCCTCTTCCTCAAGCGATGATGAAGAAGTGGCCGGCCTAGCCATGATCAAGACCACACTTCCACGAGCTCTCCCTCTACCTCCTACATGCCTCATGGCCGTGAGCCAACTTAGGGAGAGTGAGGATAAGAGCCGCGATGACAGCGATGATGAGGAGCTCTCATGTGCTGTGCTTTGGAGTATGCTTGAGCAAGCCCGCGACATCGCCGTCAAGAAATCCAAAATGTTGGATGTGGTAAGAAAAGAGTGTAAGTTGGCTAAGGACCGTCTTGGTGAGCTTGAGAGTGAGCTCAAGGACCTTGTCACATCTTATGAGGCCCTAAACAAGAGTTATGACAAACTCAAGGGTGATCATGTAGAGCTATGTGAGAAGTACGAGGCCCTTGAACTTACTTTTGAGGCCATCAATGTGGATGATCTTGCCCCTCCTCCTCTAGTTCATCAAAGAGTGATGCTTCTACCATATAGATATAATGACAATGCAAGATAATTAGATCATCACACCCTAGGCATTCGGTTTTCCCCTGCATCCATAATACGATTCCGGCCAAGGGCCTACTGCGTAGCCGAACATGGGGGATTTCAAAGGACAGATAGGACTGTTACCACCTACTACCTACCCCTAGCAATCCATAGACTACGCAATAAATAATGCATTCTATTGATCTAAGCACCACACTTACATCTCTAGAACAATATTCCTAATCCCTTAAGTGATGGATCAGAAAAGGAGTAATCACATTTAAGTGAACATTAAACATATGGAAATGATCTAAGTCACACATTAGTCATGCATCATTATAATGACATAAAGAAAGACTATAGTAAGGGCTTATGTCTAACATGGTAATATAGTATGAGTACATTACTAACATGCAAACATAATAACCACATACATGAGTGGATCACAAAATCAAACAAAAAACACATGACCCAAACAAAACTATATAGAAAGACTAAATATATGAAATAGAACAAAGTCTTACAAAAGGAGAAAGATACAAGAGCTATACCATAACTCCATGGAAGACTTGGGAACTGAAGAAGACTCTATTCTAAGCCTAACTCCACTAAAACTAAAGGGAGTCACGAAATGGTAAAGAGAGTAATGCTTCTTGGTGTATGTTTTGGAGTGAGGCCTCTCCCTTCTATTTAAACTGCCCAAAGTCGGTTCCTGGAGTCGGTAACCGCTGCCAAACATGCACCACCGCCATTGGAGAGCCACTAGGAGCCAACACATGCTCGACCGCATCCTGTGCACTGACATGTGGTCCCCTTGGTCCAGTGACACTATAAGGTCGGTTGTTGAGACGGTTTGCTTCTGTAAGTGGGCCAGTCAATCCATGGAAGCCCTAGTTGGCACATTTTGATTGGCTGGCATTGTGTTTCTTTGCCAACTAGGTGTGTTTCCTCCTCCATTTCATCATTTCTCCTGCATGTCAGTGATTCTCCAAGCAATAGTGGATACTTATTAATTCTAACTAACATGCATGGTGGGAATATTGAATCCTCCTTTATTTTGAGTAATATTGATGGTCGGAAATGGTATTTAACGACCGTCAACACACACATGCATGTTGGAATTTATTCCAACCCTTCTCTTTGTTTTGATAAGAATACAAAATTCAGTTTTCGGATTTCAAGTTTGAGAAAATATTTTTCTGAGCCATATTTTGTCAAAACTTTGGACCTAACCCCTGCAGCTCAGTAAATATAGCTCTTAGGGAGTTGTTGGCCAAAGTGGGTGACCAGTGGGACCCACCCATGGTCGGCCAAACACCCATGTTTGGCCGAAGGGGTGTGGGCCCACCAACCTTGGCCTTTTGCCAACGGTTGAATTTTGCTCCGCACTAGCCGTTTTTCACCGTTTGAGATAGAGTGCCCGGGGGAGTGTTTTGCCATTCCAAGTTCACTTTTCATTTCAGTCCCCCTTCACTCATTTGCTCATAAGCTCTCACTTTGTTTCTCCAAAGTTGTCATTCCAAAAACTACCAAAAATATTTCCTTTTTTAGTTTTCTTTATTTTTGGATTGTTCAAGTCCTTTGCAAAGCTTGGCAAGATCAACACGACCAGCAGATTTTATTTGCTAACCCATAACCCATGTTCGAGTTGTTCTTGTATTTTTGCTTAATTGGTGCAGATGAAGAAGGCTAAGGCATTGATGCAGCGAGTGACATGTTCGAGATCACGCCGTTCACACGGTAGCTCAAGCATAAACCTCTCCATCTAGGATGAACCAACAAGGTACACACCCGTTGAGGACGACATGGAGGAGGATGAGCCACACATTCTTCTCGTCAACACCGGCCTCGAGCTGCTGGATGAACGAGAGAGACGAGTCTACCACCGCCTACGCAACCGCAGTTTCGTGCAGACCAGGGCGTATGACGATGACCTACTCTCCACTATAGGTATGAACCTTGACTTCCTATCTATTTGGAAAGCATTAGGTTGGATCGAATTTGCACACATCACTAAGGGGGGGGGGGGGTTCACGCCTCCTCACTATCTAGTTTTTGTGCAACTTGCTAAAAGATAACGACGGGCTACTTTTCCGCTTGTTTGTGAAGGAATACCGTCTAACCTGGAAAAAACATAGCATCATTCTTAAGTTTAGAAGTTATTGCAACAAAAACTTAGAAGGTGCAACCACGGGTTTTGAAAAGGGTTCTTTTTGGCAAAGGATTTTGGGGGAGTTTTCTTGTGAACGTCTTAGGACGAGTGATATTAACAACCCAACTCTACAGCTGTAGCATAGATGGCTTGCTATGACTTGTTTTCCTAGACAAGACACCAGACTTCTCCGTAATGATGAATTGCATGTCATGTTTCCTACAGTTTCTAAAATTCCTATTGTTCCTGTTGAAGCTATGCTTGGTGAATGGTTAGATTATATTAGGGGATCGGGACCTATTGAATGCACTTCTTTAGTGACCCATATTGCTACAAGGGTCGGGGTCTTATCCAATACCAGATTTGATTATCTTTCTGATCCCCATCGCAGGTTAGATTATAAATTTCTTGAGCAGGGTCACACTTTAAAGAAGGGTTGATGTGAACAAGGGTTCCCGATCTTCCGAAAGATTCTTGGTAAGTTGATTTGGTCGGAGGCGACACACAAATCGATCCGGCTACAGAACAGCACGTTCTAAACCCTGCAATCGCAGCACGATGTCTCCTCTGGTTATCAACCGTCCAAAGACGATTGACCTCACCGAGAAGGCTAATCCCTGCCTGTGAATCAAGAACACAAGCAAGAACAACAAAAAATGCAACACAATTGCAGATGTATGATTAAACTCTCGAAGTTGGGGTCTCACAAACCGATGAACGGCGACACTGTTTATGAACAGAATTGATCTAAGCAAAACCCGAACCCTAATGGTGCGGTGGCGGCTGTATATAAAGACCCTAGGATCGTGCGAGACCCTCTGGACGCGCCCCTAATTGGGCTCAACTAGATACAAAGCCCAAAGGCCAAAAATAGGTGACGCAGCACCGACACAAATTCTGGACTCTCTCTTGTTTTGACGATTTCCGATGACTCCGGATGAATTTTGACATGAGGCCGGCGGCATTGGAAAGGTCTTCTCCTTATCTTTTCGTGCACATATAGAACGTCCAAATCCGAGTCCGTATGCGTCCTGGGCGACTGTTTTAGTGCAGACTGGTCCTGGGCCCCGAAACAGACTCGAAGTCGGTTTTGATTGGACCTCCACTTTGGCTTCCAAGCCCTTGCTGGTCCTCCACGTTCCCAACTCATTCTCCCATCATCTCCTGGTCCTCTCCATGGTTTCTAATCATAAAATAATCATTAGGTAGCAAACCATTCTCAAAAGTAACATATAGCGAAGAACGTAGGAACGAGCTCACCTCTAAATTTAGTCGTCGTGCACGAGCTCTAGTCATTGGACCTTGCAAGTTCAGAATTGGAGGAGTGTTGTGTGTATCCATAGGAGTGATGTTCTCATCAAGGGTCCTGATGGTTCTATTATCTTTTATTACCCCGGCTATACAAACAAAATCCTGCTTTCTAACCTAGGATATCATTTGTATAGTTGTTGGGAACTAACCATACAGTTGCAGAGAGAAGGAATGCCTGACAGGTCCGCCGATCGAGACACATGACAAAGCATGAGGCGTGCCACCACTAGTGCAGCTATAACTACACCACTAGTCCATGATTACACTGTAGGCTTAGAACATTCCAGCGACCCCGCTTGGATGTTCACACCGCAGCAGTATGAGACTGGAGGTTCATCCTGGCAGCAAGCTATTAGTGCACAATGGGGACAAGGCCCCGAGTCGATCTAGACAGCTCCACATCACGATGGACGTCACTCCTTTTCGGGCTTTAGCTATCATGACTATGGTCTGGAATTGAGGGACCTTACAAGGAGGATGGACGATCTAGATGCGAGAATAGGGGAAATGCAAAACACCCTTGCTACTCATGCCCAAACCACCAGAGAGTGGCAACAGCACAGTGACGACTAGTTTCGTCACCTCCAGGAGCAGCTATGAGAGCACCACGACTATACGACGGCTTACTACCGTTGGAGAGGATTTGACCCTAATCAACAACCGTGAGCAAGAGCAAGCTCGGCGGAGCACCCCCGCCAAAGTGACTTGTATCTTCCCTTCTTTCTTTTTTCTTTGTCAGAATTACCCTCAGAAAACAAAATAAAAATTTACAAAACTAAAAAGAACAAAAATAATATGTTGTCATGCATGCTAGGGATGTTCATGCCTTCATGTTGAGATGATGAATAGTTGCTCTATTTTATATCTTTTCATAGTCCTTCGTGTACAACTTAGTACTCTTCTAATTTTTGAGTTTGTTGGCTAATCATGCTTTCCTTGAAACTTGAATACTTGTGGGTTGCAAAAGTGCATGATCAAAGTCTAGGTTGTTGTGAGACATGATATGATTAGAATAGGGCTGCTATGATCTTTGTCCCAAAGTGAAGCTTAACATCCGGAGATTTTGTTTTTCAAAATGATAAAATTGAAAAGTTCCTCAATGATGAAAATTCCCACCATGGCCATATGTTGTACTTCATTGCAAAACCTTCCATATATGCTGCTTGTTTTCACATTGAGCTTTATCAAAATGCTTGCAACCATTGTGAGATCCATTTCATGCTTTTATGATCAAGATTCACATATACATCCATAATCACTAGCTAAAACTCCTACACTGGGAGATAGCAATTCAATTCCATTCCATTCACCACCATATGCTCAACTTCGATACTAGAAGTTAGCAAAATAAATACTCCATAATTTTCATGTTATGACTCTTTCTCAATTGGTTGCATGGAAGGCATGGCTATCAAAAATAGAATAAATACTTGCTCTCAATCATGAGCATGATGAAAAAAGAAGAAGAAGAAAAGATATAGCCATGCCCAAATGCTTATTAAAGAAAGAGAGAGTCTACTAAAAAAGGAGTATTCACCATAACATCATCATTCCACCACATTCCACACACATGCACATCTTGATCAGATCTTATGACTTTTTTCTCCGTGGGTTCAGTCTTTTGGTTTAGCAATATATGTGTTACAAGTATCTCTCAATTTTTCCTACCCAGAGCTCTGTTGGCGGCCAATAAAGTCTAACATCAGCCGCCAACCGGTCGGGAAATGCAAGGTAAAGACCTAAGATCGATAACTATTTGTTTAAACTAATAAAATTCCACGAGTTTTGGTGAGATATGTGTTTGTAGGTATAAAAGGGCCAAAATATGCAAAACCATGAAGAAACACTCCGTCGGCCAGTCACCACTATGAAACAGCCATTTTCACCGCCCGACAGGGTCGTTTATGGCTGAAATCAGGACCAGGATGATATGGTCATTTATAGCTGAAATCAGGACCCGGTCGACAGGGTCGTTTACGACTGAAATAAGGACCCGACCGACAGGGCCGTTTACGGCTGAAATTAGGACCCGTCCGACAGGGTCGTTTATGGATGAAATCAGCACCCAGCCGATTCTGCCAAATACTCCACTTCGATGTTGTTTTCTCCTCCCGAACCAAGACACATGAAATTTGGTGAAGGAAAGAAGACCATCAAGTGGCCTAACCGGGAGAGGACAAGGGACCACCAGACAAGGGGTAGACACCCGGCCAAGGCTGCCGCCCGGCCTAGCCCGCCGCCCGGCATGGGCTACCGCCCGGCCACCCTTGCTGCTCGGTCAGGCCTACCGCCCTACCTGGGTTTGCCACCAGGGGTCGCCAGCCCATGAGGCCTACCGACCCCAAAATAAGGGAGTCGGTGGCCTTGCCCGCCGCCTAACGGACCGACTTCGGCCTACCGACTCTACTTCACCTACAAGTACCGCCCCCCCTGCCCATTGCCACCTATAAATAGAGGGGGAATTCGACAGAAGAAGATCATCAATTACGAGTGATGTGAACAAGGGTTCCCGATCTTCTGAAAGGTTCTTGGTAAGTTGATTTGGTCGGAGGCGACACACAAATCGATCCGGCTTCAGAACAGCACGTTCTAAACCCCGCAATCGCAGCACGACGTCTCCTCTGGTTATCAACCGTCCAAAAGACGATTGACCTCGCCGAGAAGGCTAATCCCTGCCTATGAATCAAGAACACAAGCAAGAACAACGAAGAATGCAACACAATTGTAGATGTATGATTAAACTCTCGAAGTTGGGGTCTCACAAATCGATGAACGGCGAAACTGTTTATGAATCGAATTGATCTAAGCAAAACCTGAATGCTAATGGTGCGGTGGCGGCTGTATATAAAGACCCTAGGGTCGTGCAAGACCCTCTGGACGCGCCCCTAATTGGGCTCAACTAGATACAAAGCCCAAAGGCCAAAAATAGGCGATGCAGCACCGACACAGATTCTGGACTCTCTCTTGTTTTGACGATTACCGATGACTCCGGATGAATTTTGACATGAGGCCGGCAGCACTGGAAAGGTCTTCTCCTTATATTTCCGTGCTTGTGTAGAACGTCTAAATCCGAGTCCGTATGCGTCCTGGGTGACTGTTTTAGTGCAGACTGGTCCTGGGCCCCGAAACAGACTCGAAGTCGGTTTTGATTGGGCCTCCACTTTGGCTTCCAAGCCCTTGCTGGTCCTCCACGTTCCTCACTCCTTCTCCCATCATCTCCTGGTTCTCTCCATGGTTTCTAATCATAAAATAATCATTAGGTAGCAAACCATTCTCAAAAGTAACATATAGCAAAGAACGTAGGAACGAGCTCACCTCTAAATTTAGTCGTCGTGCACGAGCTCTAGTCATTGGACCTTGCAAGTCCAGAATTGGAGGAGTGTTGTGTGTATCCATAGGAGTGATGTCCTCATCAACGAGGAACATCAAGGAGACCACTTTCCCGTTACTTGTGCCATAATATATAATAGGATAGTTAGCTTGGGAGTTAGAGTCGGGTAGAGAGCTTCTCGTCGGGATTCCGGATTTGTCTTGGAAGCCTTGGTATAAGTTCTTATGTATCTTTTCTTCTATAAGACTTATGCCTCAAATATAAAGATGCTTGTTCTTTTATTTATCCAAGTCCGATAGTGCTTTGTAGTTGTTTCCTAGTTGCACCTTTTGATACTGTTTCCATGATTTACATGTTCATGGGTTTCCCGGCTAGGACTTAATTGAGTCGCCATCCTGAGTAAGGGTTTTAGACTTAGTTATTTTCATGGTTGTTCTTCCGCAAAGATCTACGGAGGAATATCTAGTGTGAGTGTCGGCGTGGTGCCTATGTAAATGCTAGCTAGTTATGCATTCGTCCCCATAGGCTGTGTGGTAGGCGGCAGGTGGTGACAGTCCTGTCCGTCCCTTTAGTAATCCACCATGTTGGGGAAGTCTCAAGCAGGGTTGTCTAGCAATAGTGTATCCACTAGTACAGAGGTTAGTTATCGACCCATATTAGTGGATCATTTTCATGCCCCGAAGTGAACAAAACGTGAGCCATAGAATCGCTAGTAAATAGTGGCAGCTCCAGAAGCAACGCTTGATGCTTGTCTTGGAAACTTTAGAACATCATTACTTAGGAAATCCAACTTGACTCGTTGTCCTCCCAACTAGTTGTGCTTTTCTCTATTAAATACCAGTAGTGTGGTCTTCTCTTGGTGCGTCCACCATATTACCCACTCATTATCTTCATCCCCGTTGTGGTTTGGTTGGTTATTTCCTTATAGACATAAGATTGTTAACTCCTGATACTCTTACGCCTTGCTTACCTGAGGAGAAATACGATACCCTGGAATACTCCCGGGTCAAATGCTATAATGGTGTTCCATGCGCTTGCAGAATTAATTGATTTTATCTTTAGAGCGTAGCAAACGCCAACAACCCCCTGTTTGGCCGAACAGGGGTGTTCGGCTGAACAGAGGTGATGAGGACATCACCCTTATGGATACACCCAGCACTCCGCCAACCAAAATGCAAATTCATGCGCGACAACTTAATTTATGGGTGAGCTTGTTCCTAATGATTCCTTTATGTGATTTTGAGAATAGATTGCAACCTAATGAATTAATTGTTGTTAGAAACCATGGAGATGATGATGAGATAGCTGGGAAGGTGATTGGAGACGTGATGGGCCAGCAAGGACGTCCAAGCCAAGGTGGAGGCCCAATCAAAACTGACTTCCGAACGACACGTTCTGAACCCCGCAATCGCAGCACAACGTCTCCTCTGGTTATCAACCGTTCAAGAACGATCGACCTCGCCGAGAAGGCTTATCCTTGCCTGCAAATCAAGAACACAAGCAAGAACAAAGAAGAATGCAACCAAATTTGCAAGTATACGATGAATCTCACAAGTTGGGATCTCACAAACCGATCAAACGGCGAAACTGTTATCAACAGAATAATCTAAGCAAAACCCAAACCCTAATGAAGAGGCGGTGGCTGTATATGAGGACCCTAGAGTCGTGCAAGACCCCCTGGACGCAGCCCTAAGTGGGCTCAACTCGATACATGGCCCAAAGACCGATTACGGTGTCGCAGCACCAGGACAGATTCTGGAAGTCGAATTGTTTCGGCGATTGCCGACGGCTCGGGACGAATTTTGACATGGGACCAGTTGGGATGGAAAGGGCTTTTCGTTATCTTTCCAGGCATATATAGAACGTCCAAATCCGAGTCCGTATACGTTCTGGGTATCCGTTTTAGTGCAGACTGGTCCTGGGCTCCGAGACAGACTCGAAGTCGGTTTTGATTGGGCCTCCACCTTGGCTTGGACGTCCTTGCTGGCCCATCACGTCTCCAATCACCTCCCCAGCTATCTCATCATCATCTTCATGGTTTCTAACAACAATTAATTCATTAGGTAGCAATCTATTCTCAAAATTACATAAAGGAATCATTAGGAACAAGCTCACCCATAAATTCAGTTGTCGCGCATGAACTTGCATTTTGGTTGGCGGAGTGCTGGGTGTATCCATAAGGGTGATGTCCTCATCAAGAGGACCAGGCCACTGAGGCCCAACTTCCTCAATCGGTTCCCCACCGACTCCCCAAAGCGGTTGTCCCCCATAGGGCGGGAGTTACAGACCTCAGAACCACTTTTGGACAGCTATAAAAGGAAGGGTGTGACTCACTCCTCAACACACACCAAGAAGCATTACTCTCTTTGTCATTTCGTGATTCTCTTTAGTTTTAGTGGAGTTAGGCTTAGAATAGAGTCTTCTTCAGTTCCCAAGTATTCTTTGGAGTTGTGGTATGGCTCTTGTTTCTTTCTCCTTTTGTAAGACTTGGTTTTATTTAATATATTTAGTCTTTGTTTTTAGTTATGCTTGGGTCATGTGTTTCTTGGTTGATTATATGATTCATTCATGTATGTGGTTATTATGCTTGCATGTTAGTACTGTAGTTATACTATATTACCATATTAGGCATAAGCCCTTACTTATAGTCTTATATCGTTATAATGTTGCATGACTAATGTTTGACTTAGATAATTTCCACGTGCTTAGTGTTCACTTAAATGTGATTACTCCTTTACTGATCCATCGGTAGGGGATTAGGGGTATTGTTCTGGAGATGTCTATGTGGTGCTTAGATCAATAGAATGCATTATTTGTCATGTAGCCCACGGATTGCAAGGGGTAGGCAGTAGGTGGTGACAACCCTATCTGTCCTCTGAAATCCCCCACGTTCGGCTATGCAATATTCTCTTGGCCAGAATTGTACTGTGGATGCAGAAGAAAACCGGATGCCCAGGGTGTGATGATCTGATTATCTTGCATTGTCAATGTATCTGTATAATAGTCTATAATGCAGACTATGTAACTATATAAAAGCAACATAGGAACTTAGCTCTTTCTTTGTCCTTCTCCACTAGACTAATGTTTATTTATCTTGAGTATGCAACATAGGAACTTAGCTCTTTCTTTGTCCTTCTCCACTAGACTAATGTTTATTTATCTTGAGTATGCTATCTGTGTGTCCACAACCGTGTTTATCATTATCCTCACCCCTTTGAGGACTTTGTCTGATAATCCAATATGCAATGTTTAGAATATGGTAATTACTCTTATCAATCATATGCTTTCCTTTGGGATAAAACAAATACGATACCCTGAATACTTCTGGGTGAAATGCTACAACGGTATTCTCCGTGCGCTTACGAACTCTCTGCATTCATTAAAGATTACCAATAAACATTTCTGGCTTTGTTACTAAGGAAACTTAGTGACGACATTAAGAAATGTCAACAATGCCATGGAATTGGCTGTAGTTAGGTCGGATCCTTGATTCACCCGTCCTAGGTTTTTGGCGGCATCCATCGAGAAGTCGAGCGATCTGAAGGAGATCTTGAAGTCCGGCGAGTACTGGATGTTTGGAATCTCTGCCATCAAGGTCGAGGAGAATCCCGACGTGCTTTATCCCCTACCTGGCACACCAACTGTCGAGACTTGATCTCGACAACATATTTATTGGGCTCTGTCAGGATTGAGAACTTGATGGTTAAGAGACAAGACACTGATTTAAACAGGTTCAGGCCCTCTCGATGAGAGTAATAACCCTACACCCTGTGTTCTGTGGTTTGTATTGCTTTGTGATGTTGTGAACTTGTGTCCCTCGATGGGGGGTTCCTGCCGCCTTATATATCCGGTCGGCAGGGGGTACATGAAGAGTCCTACTTGTAGTCTATAAGGTATTAGATAGAAAGTCTATCTCTAATTGCCTTTGTCTTCTAACTATAGCATAGCTATGGATACCGGTAAGGTAAGAATTCCACAAGAAATGTCGTAGAGGCCCTTCTCGATCCTACTGTAGGAGCCAATATCATCCCTGAGTCTTTTGGATGATATACCTATTGGGCCGAATGACACACTCCTCAGGAAAGTCTTGGGAGTAACCATTCCAAGTTGGGGGATCGCAAGGGTTGTGCTAGTTGAGATGGACAAAGTCGAAGTTCGCCTAAACCTCCACATCTTTGCCATCATCGAATTTGAACTTCTCATAGGCTTCCCGCTAGAATCCCTTTATGGTGGAGGTGTATATCAAGGGAGCCCAAATGAAAAGCTAAGGAAAACTGCTTTTGCCACCAATGCCCATTGCTTAGAAAATCCTATGGTGAGGCCTCATCTCAAGCACTCCCCGCTTGAGAAGGTGTTGTTTGTTTCCCAACGCGCATCACCAAGGTTTGTTCTTTATGAGGAGGCGAAGCTATGCACCCAAGGCATAGACGATTTGGAAGAAACTCTCAATTATTTTGAAACCGAGTCGTGATCCTTCTTGCCTAAGAATTTTCCCTCTGGCCCTCGATACTCCATTCTCTATGGTGATCATGAATCAATCATGAGATTTATTGATGAAATTCTTCAGAAGGAGAACCTTTGGGCCATTTGATTGCTTGAGCAGTTCAATCTAGAGACATGAGGAAAGGATTCAACAGATGGGTATGAGAGCTTCTTCCTTGAACAACCACAAGATACATGCTCATCCAACAAAACTCTAGAGTTGATTGCCCCTTGTGCTAAAAGCACCTACGAGAGCTATAACCACCTTAACGCCTTACTTAGCAAAATGTTTAGACAGATGGTTGGATATGCTTTTGTTTATCATAAATATTGCAAATCTCATAGTTTGCATTTTGGCACTAACCATGCAGCTAAGACATCATTGATACATCAACAATTAGCGATGAGATGGGAACTACATCGCCAATGATAGCTGCAGCATAAAGTCCCCATAGTCGACCTTCTGACTATAAACAAAGCATTGCTAGGAGATGCCCAGATTATCATTCCTTTTCTCTTATTAAATAATTGCAAGCACATGTTTTTAGGATATATTTGACTCCAAGTATTTTTGGGCACTAACCCTTTTATGTGGAGATTGAAAAGAACGATGGTCACACTATGCCTAAGAACATGGGAGCTGCATCAACTTAACACCTTGGTACTTTGGGCGATGGAACCTACTACGAGAAGGCTGCAACACTGCACACTTGATTTATTGTGTCTAAGTGATACAAAAATCTAAGTGTGGGGGGAGTTATGCAAGTATCATGTATTAGGTTCTATTCATACCTACTTGCCTCTTGTATGTTTGCAATCTCTGCAATCAAGTTTTTGCTACCTACACTTTGCTAGCCTTGCTAAAAAAGAAAGAAAAAAGAGAAAGACAGTTTAGTTTGTTTCCCCTTTCATTTCTCTTTCAATTCAATCTTGTAGTGCCCCTTGAAAAAAATAATAATAACCAAAAAAATAAATTAATAATAAAGTTGTGACTCTACGGGGCCCATAAAGCCTGTAGTTTGCTTTTTACCCTCTTGTTTTGTTCTTGTGTCAAATAAAAAGTCCAGGCAAGCAAACAAGTATAGGGAGATCCTCAAGATTTCAGACGGGGAACAAAGGACCTCATTGGCCAACATATAATAAATAGTTCCACATGGAGCAAGACACAATAGGGTGACCAAACCTAATGCCAGGATGATTCAGCCAAAACTTCTAGGTCGACTGAACCCACCTTGGCCCTGCTCGGCATCATATACTAGGCCGACGATTTGCGTGTCTTATCTGTCTATCCCTTGTTTCGTGCATTGATTTAATTTTCTTGGAACAAATTGATAAAATCTACATGGAAATTAAAATCAACCTTTTTTGGAAACAAATTAAAATCAACCTTGATGACTTCCCAATTATTCAAAACATTCCATGGTTGGGTTGCATGCTCTTTATTGCTTGCTCTTATGCCAATACTAGTGGACTATAGTCATAGGGACCACATGCTACCTAGGTTGTTGATTAGTGAGATATGGTTTGATGAAGTGATTCTTGCTCTGTATTGCATAAAGTACTTTGGAATTCTTTCTGCAAATTGAAATTTATAAGCCATATGATACATTCATTTGAAATACCTTATGCATATGCTGCTTGTGTTTGCATTGAACCTTGTCAAACTGTTGTGACCCTAGTGAGATACTTGTTATGTTTTGTTGATTGAGATCATGTGCACATTTCCTTCATATGCTAATCTTCTACATTAGAAGGTAGCATTACCATCATCATCATCCATCCATCCACCAAGAGGGATACTCCATGATTATCCTATTATGACTCTCTCTCTCTCGATTGTTCACATAGATGGCATGGTCAAAAAAAGGAAGAAATAGGCATGCCTAATATTGTTTTAAAGAAAGAGAGAGTGTACACATAAAGGAGTATCCATCCACCTTCATCATTCATTTCCTTTGATGTGCTAATCTTCCACATTGGAAGATAGCATCATCATGTGCATCATCCACCCAAAAAGTAAAGGGCTCCACTACTTTGAGAAACTCCTTCTCCAATTATCTTTGCAAAAAGAGACAAGGGTTGTCAAGTATTCCAAACAAAAAGAGAAAAAGAAAAAGAGAGATAGCCCATGTTCTCAAATAGAAGGGAGGGAGGATATCAAAGGGAGTACTCATAATCCACCACTACATCCATTACATCCATATATGTGCACATACTTGATTGATTATTCATGACTTGTTTTCTTCTTGGATCTGGTTTTTGAGTTGGTAAAAAGAGAGATCCTTCTTTTTGTTCCCTACCCTGAGCTCCACATAAGCCTATTTTTAGAAGAAGGAACAAAAAGAGGCAACAACAAAAGCCTTGGTGAGGATCCACATAAATTTACTTAGCATAAGGAACAGAGATTACCAGAATCTATACCATTCCACTCTTCAACTGCCCAAGGTGACATGATTGACACAACAAAAGTCTATTGGTACAGGTATTGACGAGGACATCCCTCATGACTACACCTAGGAGAGACCAATGACTCGAGCCAAAGCAAAGCAGTTACAACATGAGGTGAATCTTTTCCTTAATGATTGTGAACATGCATCTCATAAGAGTCATATACTATCTAATGGAGGTGCATTACTTGTTCTTAGGTTTGAAGCACAGGTCCAAGACAAGGTGGCCACTTGATGCCCAAAGAAAGCAAGTTGAAGTCGATGTCGTGCCCAGACTCTATCCTTCAACTTCACGATGAATTCTATATCACTATAAGAGGTACCACCCTAAGTGTTATACATGGATGGTTAAGTTTTGAAGTCTACTTTCATATGCAACAAACAGTACATCCATTGGATCTCTACAGAGAGAGTTATGCCTGTTTTAGTGAAGACTGCTCTAGAATCATTCTGTCTCAAGGCGTGTTGATTTTGCTTAGAGTGTGTTACTTTTACTCCAGGAGTGTTCCTTTCTCAGTTCAGAATTGTCTGATTTGACAGCGTGCTCCTGAAGCAGGGCGTGTTACTTTTGCTAAGGGCGCGTTACTTTTGCTTAGGGAGTGTTCCTTCTTACGAGTTTGGACTTGTCCGATCTGAAGGACGTGTTACTTTTATTTCCCTGTGTTGCTACAGGCCCATGTAACTTTGGTTTGGCCCAGCTAGGAGGGGTGTTCCTAGTATAAATAACACTTGTACACCTGGTGGAAACCCTAACCACAAATTGAACTCAAAAAAATAGAGAAACATATTGCTCTTATCCTTAGGGTTTGTGCCATAGTTGCCCGCTTGAGGATTGGGAGTTTTCTCTACCACTTGTTCTTGTGTTTCCTTGTGATTTGCAAGAGCATCGCCTCTCCTTTGCATGGTTCAGGTTAGGCATCAAGCAAAGCGTGTTGTTGGGCGAAATCCCTGTCCCAGGTGGCTTTTCTAGCAGTTGGTGGTGCCAAGATTCGTCTAGTTTCACGGGTCTGTTATCCTTAGGTCCTACGATGAGAAGATCGGATAAGCCCCCACATCATCTTGGTATTCAGAGCTATGGTTTCCTCGATAGGATCTTTATCCTTTGTATTCCCCTTTGTTTATTGTTCTAAACTGAAAATACCAAAAATTTCCACTACTCATAACCTGATCTAAAATTTTGGTGAGTTTTGTTAAGTTTCAATCCAATAGATTGAGTTTGGTTGTTGAATCTTCGTGTTTCCCTTCGTATTCTGCCTCTAATTTGTTTTCCTATTTGTTCCCATCAGGATTTGTGTTTTCCCCTTTGCTCTTGTGTTCTTGTTCAGGTCAACTTTCACCCCAAAATATTTTCACGCTCAGATTTGAAGTTTGAGCACCATACACCAAAACAACCATAACTTTTGCATCTAAAATCCATTTTTGGTTTTCTTGAGCTTGTTGGAAAGATTACTTCAAGTACTATAAGAATATTTGGTGCTGAAGTTGTGAATCATAAATTTGTATATTGATTTATCCACGAAAAGTTTCAGGTACTATTATTGGTGAAATTTCAGATTGTGCTGAAACTGAAATCCTGTGTATCGGTTTATCCTTTGTGTACACCAAGTGTAGTACATATCAGTAGTACACCATATCATCCTTTGTGAAAACTTTGAACCTATTGAGACTAGCTGTGGTGTTGCTTAAGGGCTTTGCGCTTTGCTGAACTGAATATTAGTTTGAACATCTATACTTCCTTGTTATATACAATCTGATGTGCTCATTTCAGTAGCAAAAAGAAGAAAAACAAGAAAAAAGAGAGTGAAACAAAAGAATCAAAAGAATCAAAAGAAAAAGATTATGTGCTGAGATCATCATATTGATTGATTTGCTTGTTATTGTTTCAGTTACTCATATATTCAATATTTGTGCAAATCTTGTAGCCCTCTCGATTTATGTGAGCAATCAGCTAGTGTCTCTCCATAACTTGTGTAGCATTGAGTTTTGTTGTTGAGTTGAAATTTAAAGTTTAGCTCATTTCCTTGGCTGCAACAAGTTCCACCATCTTTGTGCATGAGTTGCTAAACACATTTGACATTCCAATTGTTTTCAGTTCAGCAACTTGAGTTTGCTATCATTGTTGGATTGTTACTTAACTTGACAATAGCTTGAAGTTTCAGTTTGCGTACAATATAAATAACCCTCCAAGCTCCACAAATAAGCCTGTGTTTAGGATGCAATGTGACTTTGATTTCACTTGATATATCACCTTTGTTGAGCCAACTACCACCAAGGTTTGTTTGTTGCTCGCAATTTCAGCAAGGATTCATAAGAACTTCGGTGGTAAGAGAAGGTGAGATTGAGTGATTTCCACACAGACACATAACTTTATTTGGTCTATTCCTTCCACTAACCATGGCAGGTGATGTAATGAAAGAACCGAGTTATGTCACTCAAGTCCAAATGCAGCAATTGATGCAAGATTTCAAGACTCAATTCAATGCCAAGATGATTAAATTTCAGAGTAACATTGCTAAAAATATTGTGAAGGCATTGATAGAGGATGTGCATAGAAGAGGACTTGATGATTTTGCCAATGAAGTTGCCTCCCATGCTGCTGCAATACATGGGGCAAGACACCGCGGAGGTGATGATGTTGCTGCCCATGACCATGTGCGAAGTCATGGAAATGATGGTGCTGCTGCACAAAGATTTTGATTTAAATTACAGGCTGCTGCACATGCTACTCCTCTACATGGGACAAGGCTTCGATTTGAAGATAGTGGTGCTACTCACAACAATGCGAGAGGTTGTGAAAATTAAAATGTTGCTGCACCAAAGGATGAAAGACAATTGCAAGCTGAAGCTCCAACAACCGACAATGAATTTTTCAGCTCATGTTCATTAACCAGTGCTGCCATTGATGTGAAGTTTGATTTGGGAAGAAGTCTATTTTCAGCAAGCCAAAGCCCGACATCAAATGCTCAGCGTCATGGCTCAAAAGATGCATGGTTTGACTTGGGAAGAAATCTGTTTTCAGCTTACCATGACCCCAAGTCAAATGTTCAAAATTCTGCACCCATGACGACAATGCAATCGCCAAGTGAGGAGAAGATCATTAGTTCAGCCACAACAATAAACAGTCCAAAACTTTCCACCTCACAAAGTTGTAGCAATCAATATATTAAATCTTTGAAACATAATCATATTTTGGAGGATTGTTGCAGCACTATTTTGGTGGCTAAAACTGAACATGGTGTAAAGGAATCAGCTAGTGAAGATATGAGTGAATACCTCACAGAACAAGGCAAGTTTTATGCTGTCCAAATGGAAGAAGAAAATGAACACAACATATGCACTAGGCAACTTGGTTGTACCATTGAGGATGCCAATGCATTGAGTGTCCGAATCAATGGTGGTGAAGAAGAGCAACGATTGAGCTCATTTCAGCACAATGTCAAGCTGAATGATAATTTGGGTGTGTTGACAATTGATGATAGTGGCTGCAATCATCTTCAATGCATCAAAATTTGTGATGGAAACAAGACACTCTTGCTGAATCATCTTGCTCCTCCATGTTTACATTGTTTAACAAATCATTGGTATCTGAAAATGAAACATTGGGCGAAAGGAACTTTCAGAAAATCTGATTACATTGTGTCCATGTGTGATGATACCGCAAAGATGGACTGGTACACACTTATGGAGAGATCATGAAAATTTTATGCACATGCTATATATGAAGACCATGAGAACTCTCGTGCATTAATGTGGGGAAGTAAAGAAGATGAGTTGCTGCTCCTAACAATTGTTGCAGCAAAACAACATACAAAAATTGAGACAACGTTGTTGGATGAAGGAAAGAAAGTAAAGAAAAATGTGAGTGCCATCCAAAAATTTTTAGTGACTACCACATGCCAAACTTGAGAGGTAAAAGAGAGAATGAGTGTCATAAACTAGTCTCAAGACACACAAAATCTGAAATGAGAGATGCATCCGAAATAGTGCATTTGTTGCTATCCAAAGATGCATTACTTTCCACTAATGACATAATTCTTCCTTCTAGTGTTGTTTCTAGTGTATTGCAGGATGCTAATGATGTGTTTCCGGAGAAGGTATTAGCTGGTCCGCCTCCACTTTGTGGCATCGAACATCCAGTTGGCCTCATTCCGAGGGTTTCACTTCCCAACCAGCCACCATACCGCACCAATGCAGAAGAGGCTAGAAAATTTCAGGAACAAATACAAGACCTACTTGACAAAAGGTATGTACATGAAAACCTCAACTCTTATGTTGTCCCTATGGCTCTTGTTCATACCTAAGATAGAACATCAAGTGCATATTCTATTTATAGAACTAATGATATCATCACTATTATCTATCTTTATATCGATCCTGAATTTCATGCCATGTATGATGAGAATTGTTGTTCTAGTAAATTCTCTATGACTGATTTGCTTAGCGGGTGTCATCCTAATGCAAATAATTTGAGCCCCACTAGTAGACCATGGATTTTAATACACTTGATTCATCATGACTACTTTGATAACATTGGCATGTATGGCCACATCATTGTTGAGCATGCTGAAATGTTTATACAATTGTTTAAAGAGCTCATGTGTGAGAACCATGTGGACAAGCTTTCTGTCACTATTTGATCAACAATTGCAATGGAACACAACGGAAACAAGGAGAATAGCAACAACTCGAATCGGTCAAGAAATGAACTCAAAACAGGAAACTCTGTCAGTGTATCGGTAGTGCTGATGACAGCATCGGCTGTGCCGATCGAGAACTGGAACAGATCATCGGTAGTGCCGGTCAAGTAAAGTCAAGACACAAAGCTATGGGAAAAACACACAGAAAACAATTAATGAAGGTGGACAAACAAGGCACAAAACTACGGAAGAAACACACTCAAAACTGAGTTGTTCTGACGGAGAATCGACAGTGTCGATCAGGTCATCGATGGTGCCGATCGGCAGTGCTGGTCCAGGCGATCGACAGTGCTGGTCCGGTCATCGGCAGTGACCATTGACACTGCTGGTCCATCAGCAGTTGGTGCCATCGACACTGCCGATCGGGCTCGATAGGGTCAAAACAGCAACAGCGACTCACAAAGAAAAATTGCAAATCCCTATCAAACGATCTCCAAAAATCACGAAATTTAGACTAGAGATACATCATGGCAGGATGCATCTACTCCAAGTAGAATCATCTCAGGATCTCAAAAAGTTTTCATGAATTTTTGGTTTTACCAAAAGTTCTAGGGTTTGTATGTTCTTGAAGAAATCCACGAAATCAAAGGTGCTCTTTCCTAGGATTCAACCAAGGATCCATCAAGGAATGTATTAGGCTTGTCCTAGCACCCAGATCCCCAAGAAATTCATAACAAAAACCACTCAAAAACGAGATAAAAAATCACCATGAAATTACCTCCGAAAATAGGGAAAAAGAGAAATTCGGGATTTAGGGAGAGAGGAAGATCTTGAGCACAAAATTGAATCTCATATAATTGATTCTTGCATACAAGATTCATGGATACAAGGCTAGGAAGCCACCCTCTTCCTCCCACTATTTGAAAGAGAAAGAGATGTCTCTCACACACCCTCTTCTCTCCTCTATTACATGAAGACCACTCCTAGCACTTTGAATGAAGATTTAAGGCAAGGCTAAGGGAAAGAGAGGCACCTCTTCCACCAGCCCTACCTCTCCTTATATAGGCCTAGGGGTTGTCCTAAAGACCATCCTACCACTCACCTACAATACACTGCCACCTACCACAAGGGGCATAACCATCCATCTTTTTCCTCGTCGCCTGAACGCCATCGAGCCCTTCATGACTTTGCTTCGCGTCGACGTAAACTCCGTGATGGTGCCACGTGCACCTCCAATCGTCGCCACCCATTTTGAGGCCCAAACCGGGAAACCACCTTGCATGCTTCTCAAAACGTGACTTCTTGATCTTAAAGCATGTCACGTCGTCTCGTGATCCTCTTTGTTGGCAAGTCTCTCCCGCCTCTAGTCCACTGGAAGCCTCTACTTGCACCGACGCCCGATCACCTTTGACTTGGTCAATCCCGCCGTCTTGATCACCACCCATTGTTTTGAGGCCCAACCGTGAAAGCATCCGTGCTTCTTGCCTCTCCATGTGTACGGTATGGATCATCCTTGACTTCATCCGGCCTCCCGATCGTCCGGCCTCAAGTCTCCTACTTGTGCCCGATCCTCTCGCCGTTGACTGCAGTGACCTACACATCATGGGACAAGCAAACACTTTTCTCATCTCCTGCAAATTTTCCAACTCTATTACCAACTCTAGTTAGTCAAAACCATGACATGCACAAACTCATGCAATCCCCAGATTCCCGCATTTCAACTGAAACACCGAACTCAACCAATGTCAATTACTCATCACATATTGCAAACTATGGCACATATCCACATGGTTTCTCAATCTCCCCCTTGATGAGTACATTGACAACATTAAATGCACAAAGCTTAGAGATTTGAAATGCGAAACCGAATAAGCACATCCAAATGGCCAAACCCAAGGAAAAGGTAAAAAGTAGCCACATAGCATAAGAGGGATCACAAAACCAAGAGTTGATAAAGAAAGCCATTCGAGAACGCAAAGATTGTGAAAAACGCATGAAAAAGGCTCAAGGACATGATATGCTCCCCCTTAACTAGTGGTAGGTCTCATGTAATGCAAAATGGATCATTTTAAGTTTCTTAGCATTATTTGTGCATGACCCAATATTTTCTCCCCCTTTGGCAATGAACTCATCAAAGAAGCAAAAGAACAAGCATGCAATGTATGAAAATGCAAACCTAAGGAGCTTCAACAAATATGCCAGCAAGCATTTAACCTTGCTAATCATAAACATAGAGCAATGAAGTGTAAAATCAATAGCTCATAATCATACAAAGACCAAAAATAGATAGCAAGGCATAAACATCAAGAGCTATACATGATAAGCAAAAAGATTGACTAGCTTAGATAGAATCAAATTTGCTCATCATGAGAAAAGCTGCCACCACATGTGTAAGTACTCCCATCCAAGGCAAAACAAGTATGAAGTGAATCATAAGAATCTAGCCAGTCTCAATCTCAACCAAGGCAACAAGCATTCACAGAAAATAAGCTCTACAAACGCTCACATATGCAACAGAGACTCATAAGAAAAGGGAAAACAAGTTATTCTTATGTGATCCTCATGTAACTTCTAATCCATGCGGAGGGTCGCACGACTGGGTATAGCAAACAACCTGAGGCTTCGAAGTACAATTTTTGGATTTAGCATTTTTTATGTAACTTCTAATCCAAGCGGAGGGTCGCACGACTGGGTACGACAAACACCCCGAGGCTTCGAAGCACAATCAACTTATTTTGCAAATTGAAAGCATAAGGATGAGCATGCCTTTGCGGCAAAAGGAACAAATGTTCCCACAATGTTCCATCATGAGCTAAACATTTGCAAAGCCACATTTCGCAAACACAACTTGCCAAAGCCAAGATATCCTCTAGAATAGCCACAACATAAGTCTTGATAGGGATAAAAATAATTATACACATGGTGAGCAAGTCTTAGCAAGATTAGTTCATAAGGTTCACAAGAAGCTAAGTTTACCTTTAAGATTAGCAAGTTGCTCAAAAGAGTCTATAACAAGCCATCTAGAAAATCGAAGCATGAGAGATTACTATCCCATCCACACAACTTAGCTCAAGCTCAATCATAGCAAAGAGAAATGCAAGAAAGGATAAGAATCAAAGCTCATCTACCAATGCATATATTACATATGAGATGCAATGCGAAAAGATAAGATACATATATACATGAGAACACCAACTCCCCCTCAGATGATGCCATAAGGATGGAAAACACCAAGCTCTCCCTAGAGAAAAGTGAATCGTGAAGCATCTAGGGGCTTGGTTCTTGGTGTCGATGTATTTGAGCTCAATATCGTCCTTCTTAACATTGTCCCTCAAGAAGTGGAATCGCACATTATTGTGTTTGACCATACCCTGTTGGACTACGTTTTTGGCTAAGCATATGGCACTGGAGTTATCACACATGAGTGGAGCACTCTTAAAGCTTAACCCATATTCTCTCATGGTGGATACTATCCATAGGATTTATGAGCAGCAGCTAGCAGCAGCAACATACTCAGCCTCTGTGGTCACTCGACTACTTACGACAAGACCAACCAAACAAAGAAGTACCCAAGAAATGGCAAGTACCAGAAGTGCTCTTCCTATCAATTTTACACCCAGCAAAGTCCGCATCTGAATACCTAATGAGATCAAGAGATCGAGATGCAGAGTACCAAATACCAAACTCAAGGGTGTATTTGAGAGACCTGAAGATGCACTTGACACCCTTGCGATGAGTCACCCATGGGGAACCTTGAAAGCGAGCACAAAGACACACCGCAAAGTGTATGTCGGGTATTATCGCTGTCAGGTACAAGAGGGAGCCGATCATGCTCCTGTACTCCCTTTGGTCCACCGCTTCACAGACTTCATCTGGGTCAAGTGTCATTGAAGTGGACATTAGAGTTGACAACGGCTTCATATTGACCATGTCGAACTTCTTCAGGAGATCCTTCATGTACTTGGCTTGATGTATGAAGGTGCCTTGCTTGCATTGCTTGATTTGAAATCTAAGAAAGAAGGTGAGCTTGCCCATCATCGACATTAGATTTTCACTTTCTATGACTTCCTGAAATCTAGACACAAGAGCATGAGAGGAACCTCCAATGATGATATCATCCATGTATATCTGAACCATTAAGAAGTCATTGCCATGCTTTAGAGTGAACAAGGTTTTGTCAACACACCCCATGACATACCCGTGCTCTAGCAAGAAGGTCTTAAGCCTAGCACACCATGTCCTAGGTGCTTGCTTTAGCCCATACAAAGCCTTCTAAAGCTTGTACACATGGTTTGGGTATTTGTGGTGCTCAAAGCCAGGTGGTTGTTTCACATAAACCTCTTCCTCTATGAAACCATTTACGAATGCACTCTTGACATCCATTTGGTAGAGTCTAATGCCCTTAGAGGAAGGAAATGCAAGCAAGATCCTAATGGCTTCTATGCGTGAAATAGGAGCAACGGTTTCCCCATAGTCTAAGCCCTCAACTTGGCTAAAACCCAGAGCAACAAGCCTAGCCTTGTTTCTCACAACCTCGCCATCTTCCCCATGCTTGTTTTTGAACACCCATTTGATTCCTATGACATTGACACTGTTGACGGCTGTTAAGTACCATTTTCAACCGTCAACTATACTCAAATAAAGGAGAATTTGGCATTTCATACACGCATGCTTTATCACAATAATATAGTTCCACTTGTACTTGGAGAACTTTGTGCATGCAGGAGGAAATGTGAAGGAAACACCTCAAAAGGCAAGAAAACACACTTTCGACCAATCAGAGAGTGCCACATGGACGTCACACGGATTGAAGGGCCCATTTTCAGCTCTTAACCGACGTAACTCCCTGTAATACCGCGGGAACCGACCTCAGGACCCACCTGCCAGCCTCCCCAAGAAAGCACAGGCCAGGAGGGGCCACCCCCAGGTCGGCCGACCTGGTCAGGTCGGCCGACCCAGCCGGGCGCCCTCTCCACCTGGGCTTCCACGTGTTGGCTCCTCCGCGACTCCTGATGACGGTTTGAGATGCCTTCCGTGGCGGTTACGCTCCCTTGCCGACCTATTGAGGCTATAAATAGGAGGGTGTGCCTTCACATTCAACACACACCACAAGAAGCATTTCTCTCTTGCTAGTAGTAGTTCTTGGAGTTTTAGTGGAGTTAGGCTGAGTCTAGAGCTCTCTAGTCCCAAGTCTTCACTTGGAATTGGTATGGCTCTTGTATCTTTTCCCTTTTGTAAGACTTTGCTCTTATCAATATATATATCTTTTCTATATAGTTGTGCTTGGGTCATGAGTTTCTTGTTTGATTTTGTGATCCATATATGTGATAGTATAGTCTACTTGTGTGATAGTAGTTTATATTTATTATACTACTATTGTCATGCTAGTTATATACCGTCACTATAGTCTAGTTTATATGTTATAGTCTCTATGCTTAGTTTTAGCTGATAAAGTATAGCATGGGTTTGGTGATCGTATTCGTACGGTAACTCTGCCTCGTTAATAGTAATCGCGGAGGGGCAGAGTGCTCTTTGGTCATGCAAGTATGGTACTTGGGTGACTGATTTGCATCAATTATTCGTTAGTCTACTGGTTCGTTGAGGTAGGCGGCAGGTGGTGACAGCCCTGTCCGTCCTTTGAAATCCTCCCCGCTAGGCTAGTGCGTAGGCTCTTGGCGGAAGTCGCCTGTGGATGCAGGGGTAAGTCCGTGCCTGAAGTGCTATACTATTGACTGCTGAACCTGAGTGTGGGTCTGTATGTATTCTACTTAGGCTATGCAACTGTATAGGAATGTATAGTAGGAGTAGCTTAGCCTAGTCTTTCCTCCACTAGACTTTATTTATTTAGTAGGAATCTTCTATGTGTGTCACACTACCTGGTTATTATCATGTACCCGCCTGTCTTGGTTAGATATCCTTGCTAATTGTTAACATGATCTTATATGTTAGTAACGCTTCTTGATCATAACCTTCCTCTGGGATAAACAAATACGATACCCTGAATACTTCCGGGTGAAATGCTACAACGGTATTCTCCGTGCGCTTGCGGATTTTACCAACTTGACTCTGGGACATATTAGTGAACCGTTTCTGGCCCCGTGCCGGGAATGATTTATTAATATGGCTTAGCAAAAGTCAACAAGCATTTCTGGCGTCGTTGCCGGGGAAGGCGTATGATCTAAGAAAAATTACTAATGTATATAGTAGTGTTACAATTATTAAGGCTATCTCCTAGGCAGGCTAACCTTGCTTTGTTTTCTGCATTTTGTATGAAAACAGGGTAGTATATGACTGGTTTCGACTTGCCGACAAACTTCACTGAAGATCCTGAGTCACTCCTGAGAAGGACACGAGCTAGGCTCACCCCTCCTCGTAAGGAGATTCGGCCAATCGAACCTGTCATTCCCGCACCATCAAGCTCTGAGCAAATGGCCGACAAGACCCTCCGCGAGTTCTCCGCTCCCTCCGCTGCTAACATCCCTACGGGACCAGCTGGCAATGTGGGAGATGCGAACTTCGAGATCAAGACCGGTCTCATCACCATGGTGCAGGCTAGCCCATTCTGTGGGAAAGCCAATGAGGACGCTAGTGCTCATCTCCAGCAATTCCTGGAGATTTGCAACACGTTCAAAATGAAGGACGTCACCCCCGACGCTGTTCGCCTTTGACTGTTCCCGTTCTCTCTCCTTGGGAGAGCGAGACAGTGGTTCTACGCAAACCCCGAAGCTGTGAACACTTGGGAGAAGTGTTCAGCTGCGTTCCTTGCAAAGTTCTTCCCGCTAGGCAAGACCAATGCCCTCCGCGGAAGGATCTCAAGCTTCCAGCAGGAGTCGAAGGAGTCGATTCCTGAGGCATGGGAGAGGCTCCAGGAGTACATCCTGGCATGTCCCCACCACGGGATGGATGATTGGCTGATCATCCAGAACTTCTACAACGGGCTTACTCCGTCGGCCCGCGACCACCTCGACGCTGCTGCTGGTGGAGCCTTCTTCTCGCTCACTGTAAGCAAGGCAAAAGCTTTGATCGAGAAGATGGTGTCCAACCAAGGTTGGAATGAAGAACGCCTCCAACCTCGCCAGCGAGGCATGCACTCCGTCAAGGAGGTTGACATGCTCGCCGCCAAGATTGACCTTCTCATGAAGAAGATGGACGACCAAGCCAATGGAGAAGTGAAAGCCCTAGATGCTCGGATGACTTGCGAGGTCTGTGGCAACACGGGACACTCGGGCAATGACTGCCCTGAGACCCGTGAGGACGTAATGTTCATGGGCAACAACAACAACAACGGCTACCGTCCACAAGGAGGTCAAAGTTGGGGTCCACCACGTCCCAACTACCAAGGAGGTAACTCTGGCAACTTCTCTGGTTTTAATTCCGGTTATAATCAGCCCTCCTTGAAAGATCTTGTGCTTGGTCAAGCTAAGGTTAATGATAACATTAGTAAAAAGCTTGCCACCACTGATAGGACTCTTGAGAGCATCCACACTAAGATAGAGGGTGTTTCCTCTGCTCTCAAGAATCAGCTGAGCTTTAATAAAATGATAGAAACTCAATTAGCTCAGTTAGCTGCTGCTGTTCCTACTGCTGAGTCGGGGAAAATCTCGGGGCAACCCGAGACCCCCTTAGAAAATGTTAATGCGGTTACCACGAGAGGAGGTAAGTCCACTCGGGATCCGCCATACCCTAACCATGCAGGAAAGGACACATCAGCTGAGAAGCCGGCAGAAGAAGAAGAACTGCCGCCCAGGAGAACGGCCCCACATGAGTTCTATGACACGAGCCTCATGCCGTTTCCTGAAAGAAGAAGGAAGCCCACCGTGGACGAGCAGTTCACACGCTTCGTTGAGGTAATCCAGAAGCTGCACATCAACGTGCCCTTGCTGGATGCGATACAAGTACCCACGTACGCTCGCTACCTCAAGGATCTTATCAGCAACAAGCGCCCACTACCGACCACAGAAATTGTCAAGCTGACGGAAGAGTGTAGCGCTGCTATACTCAACCGGCTTCCTGAGAAGAAGAAAGATCCAGGGTGTCCCACGATCACCTGCTCGATCGGGACACAGAACTTCGACCATGCCTTATGTGATCTTGGGGCAAGTGTGAGCGTCATGCCGAAGGATGTCTTCGACAAGCTCAACTACACTACACTATCCCCCACGCCGATGCAGCTGCAGCTGGCCGATTCAACGGTCCGCTATCCGGCGGGGATCGCCGAAGATATTCCGGTGAAAATCCGGGATTGCTTCATCCCCGTCGACTTCGTAGTGCTTGATATGGACGTCGGGAAAAGCACACCGCTCATCCTGGGACGCCCATTTCTCAGCACTGTAGATGCTCGCATCGATGTAGGAGCCGGAGAAATCCGCTTCCACATCAATGGCAAGGAGGAGAAGTTTGACTTTCGGCCAAGGAAAGAACAGTGCAACATGATCCGTATCAAGTACGGGCCGAACCCAAGCAACATCAAGGAAGTGGAGGTCACTCCGCCAAAGAAGGACAGCCTCATCACATTCATGAAGAACTTCCTTGAGAAGGAAAAGGTTGCACAGCAACAACTAATGAAGGCAAGGAGGCAAAGGTCACACATTAAGCAACAGCCTCCGAAGTCCACAAGGCAGCAACCTCCGAGGTCTGCAAAGAAACAGGCTGTGAAGCCTGCAAAACCGCAGCCTCCGAAGCCCGAGAAGCCACCGACCACAACAAAGACCAAGAAGGTGTGGCGAATGAAACAAGAAGCATCATCCGTGTCTTCATCTCCGGGACCGGACAACGCTTCATCGAGCTGAACGCCGGAGAAAAGTCCCGCTCGTCGGACTTTAAAAGGTGAGTCCTCGCCGGGAGGTTAAACCGGTAGTTATCCATATTTGCTCTTTTAATTGCATATTTGGTTTCCACCACATTTTGATTTTTTCTGACCACTGCATTTCTGCATTTTTGAATTTTTCCAGCCACCTTGGAATTTTTCAAAACTCATTTGCATTTTTGAAAATTTAGAAAATAGGTTTTTGGGCTTTCCATTTTGAAAAGATTTTTTGTCGAGCTTTTTGAGCAAAAAGGCAGCAGGGGACAAATCCCCTAGCCGTTGGGGAACACATAGGAAAAAGGGGGCTGCCAGGAGGCCCACCTGCCAGGTCGGCCGACCTGGTGAGGTCGGCCGACCCCCTGGCCCCACCTTTTCCTATGCTCCTTTCTCCCAACGGCTATATGGCCGTTGTTCTGTCCCTTTCTAACGGCCATCTTGCTTCCTTGGCTATAAAAACCGCCCAGGAGGAGGAGTTTCACCATTCCAAGCTCATCTTTCACTCCCCTCCTTTGCTCACTTGTTGCTCTCCCAAAATTTCGTGTTCTTCAACTTTACTACAGCCCCAAAAACCCAAAAAAATATTTCCCCTCTGTTTTAGTGCATTTGCAAGTTGTTGTGAAAAGAAAACCAATTTCGGAGAAGCTCGGGTTTGTCGTTTTCACTAACGCTCACCCGAACACTTGTTCGATCTTGTTTTTGTTCTTGTCTTGTGTTTGTTCTTGTGTGCAGCCATGTTCAAACGAATGAAGCAAGTTGCCGGAATCAAGCGGAGAAAAAGCACTCGTGCAAGCACGAGTCAAGCATCCTCCGTCGAGCTCACACCAAGTCTGGGGCATGGTGACCCCGAAGCTGAAATTCCGGAGGAAAGGCCGGCCTTGCTCATCACCGAGGAGCATCTCGACATCAAGGACGACCGCGAGGGCCAAGCCATCGCGCTCATGAGAGAGCGGCCATTCGCCCACACCCGACGCTTCGATCCGGACTTCCTCGAGAAAATAGGTATGAGAGAAGAATTTGCCTCTATTTTTCGCACTATGGGTTGGCTAAATTTCGTAGAAGTAGATGAGCCGGGTTCTCGTTTGCTTACTATGCAGTTTTTATGCACCCTTAGAAAGTATGATGAAGGCATTTCTTTTCGCTTGTTTGGGCAAGAGCACTTGGTCACATGGGGTGATCTTCATGCTATGCTAGGTCTAAATCCTAAATGTAGGCTAGACTCAGATAAAGCGCTAAAGGGGTTCCATAAAGAAAGTTTTTGGAAAAAGATTTCCGGAAACGAGTGGGGTCCCAAGCCTAGAACAAGTGCCATCCATAATCCTACACTTAGATTTATGCATGTGTGGTTGGCTATGACCTTGTTTCCTCGAGGTGACATTAGGGTTGTCCGGCAAGATGAATTGAAAATACTTTATGCCATGGTTAAGAAAATTAGGGTGTCACCCGCGGAATGCATGATTGATCAATGGTTAGACAATATAAAGTTGACAGGACCAATTGAGTGCACCTCTTTAGTTACTCGCATTGCGCAGAAGTGTGGTCTGCTTGAGAATGTTCATGTTGAATATTTGACGGTAGATAGAGAATTTCTAGGCGAGGACTATTTTGTGCAAGGACATACTTTGAAACATGGTCCAAATAATACCTTGATCTATCACTTTCCTGGGTATACAAACGAATTCCCGTTACCTAACCCGGGTCTTCGTTTGTATCACTGTCGGGCACTAACCCTCCCACTTGAGCCAGTGGGAGAAGTTCGCAGGCATAGTGTTTCAGGGCGACCGACACGTTCCCGTAGGCATATGGAGCCTATACCGGAGTTTCACACTCCGACCGGAGATCCGGTATGGGAGCAGCCCCCGCCACAGGACGAGGCGGGTGCATCAACATGGCAGGCCGGAGCATGGGAATCTCAGTACGATTACCCCATGCAGACGTCATCAAGTTCAAGCGGACCGCCATCCTTTGCCACTCGGTCATTCTCATCCCGTGGGTTCCGTGAACTCAACTATGGGATGGCCGAGTTGACAAGGAGGGTGAACGACATTGATTTGCGCACCGAGAGCATGCAACAAACTCTCACGCAACATGTCACCGACACCCAGCAATGGCAGAATTTCAGCGACAACCAATTCCGCCAGCTGAACGCGATGATGGCTCAGAATCAGAACAATTGGGATGCCTTCTTCCGCTCCCAAGGCTACGACCCGAACCAGCAGATATGAGCAAGAACAAGCTTGGGGGAGGACCCCCCTTCTCACGGTAACTTGTATCTTTCCCCTTCCCTTTATTTCTTGCATTTGCTAAATCTGAAAATCCATAAAAATTTGCAAAACATAAAAAGAACAAAAATATTTCCCTTTTTCATGCGCGGTATGAATGTGTATAATTTTCCTATGTTGAGATGATGAATAGTTGCTCTGTCCTTTATTCCTCTCTAATGCTAGTTTACAACTTAGTACTCTCTCAAGAGTTAGGTTTGTTGGTAAATCTTGCCTTGAACTTGAATCTTGTGGGTAGCATATGCATTCTCTAGTTCTAAGTTGTTGAGAGGTATGATATGATAGATAGGGCTGCTATGATCTTGCTCAACGTAAAGCTTGAATTCCGGAGTTTTATTTTTCAAAATGACAAATTGATAAGTTCCTCAATGATGAAATTCCCACCACAGCCATATGTAGTGTTTACATTTGAAAACCTTTACACATATGCTGCTTGTTTCACATTGAGCTTAGTCAAAATTGTTGTGACCCTAGTAGAACTCTTTTCATGCTTTCTTGATCAAGATCATATACACACATCCACCGCCATGAGCTATCCTTCTAAATCAAGAAGATAGCATCCACCATATCCACCATATCCACCGTGAGCTATTCTTCTACACCGGAAGAAAGCCACTATCCATCCATCTATCCAAAGAAACACTCCATATATCCATTGCAAAATTCCTCTCTCAAAGTATTCATTGCAAACTAGGACTATGGCTATGCAAAAAGAAAAGAAAAGAAAAGAAAAAAAAAAGAAAAAAAGAAAAAAAAATGCTCAAAAAAGAGAGCAAGCAAAAGATAGCCATAGCCTAGAAACTCCAAAAGAGAGAAGGAAAATTCAAAAAGGAGTTATTTCTTCCCATCCACCATTCCTCCGTTCTCCCACACACTTGCACATCTTGATCAAGATTGTTTGAATTGATGTTTTTTCTTGGATCCGGTCTTTTGACATAGCAATATTATGTGAACATGAGTGCTTCATATATCCCTACCTTGAGCTCCACATAAAGCCTTATTTAGAAGTAGGTGATTATAGGCAACACTTTGCCTCGGTGAGGAATCATACACATATTGAGTGATCCGAGAGAATCATTTGAGGAACTTGGTTTTTATTTTCAAAATCTTTTGAAAACCTCCGGAACAACATAGCGGAATCTAGAGCAAGTGATTGGTGCCCTGCAATTGTTCTATCTCTCAACCGCCCAAGACAATGAGGTGTAAAAGCTCCATGGATCAAGGTAAATGGGTAAGTTATGCGCCAATATATTTAATTCTAGGAAGAGTACTTTGTTGTGCGCATATTATTATTGAGGAATAGGACATTGTAGCAACTCCTGATCAACAACTTAAGTTTATCTTTGCTTCGGGACGAGCAAAGGGTAAGCTTGGGGGAGTTTGTTGACGGCTGTTAAGTACCATTTTCAACCGTCAACTATACTCAAATAAAGGAGAATTTGGCATTTCATACACGCATGCTTTATCACAATAATATAGTTCCACTTGTACTTGGAGAACTTTGTGCATGCAGGAGGAAATGTGAAGGAAACACCTCAAAAGGCAAGAAAACACACTTTCGACGAATCAGAGAGTGCCACATGGACGTCACACGGATTGAAGGGCCCATTTTCAGCTCTTAACCGACGTAACTCCCTGTAATACCGCGGGAACCGACCTCAGGACCCACCTGCCAGCCTCCCCAAGAAAGCACAGGCCAGGAGGGGCCACCCCCAGGTCGGCCGACCTGGTCAGGTCGGCCGACCCAGCCGGGCGCCCTCTCCGCCTGGGCTTCCACGTGGTGGCTCCTCCGCGACTCCTGATGACGGTTTGAGATGCCTTCCGTGGCGGTTACGCTCCCTTGCCGACCTATTGAGGCTATAAATAGGAGGGTGTGCCTTCACATTCAACACACACCACAAGAAGCATTTCTCTCTTGCTAGTAGTAGTTCTTGGAGTTTTAGTGGAGTTAGGCTGAGTCTAGAGCTCTCTAGTCCCAAGTCTTCACTTGGAATTGGTATGGCTCTTGTATCTTTTCCCTTTTGTAAGACTTTGCTCTTATCAATATATATATCTTTTCTATATAGTTGTGCTTGGGTCATGAGTTTCTTGTTTGATTTTGTGATCCATATATGTGATAGTATAGTCTACTTGTGTGATAGTAGTTTATATTTATTATACTACTATTGTCATGCTAGTTATATACCGTCACTATAGTCTAGTTTATATGTTATAGTCTCTATGCTTAGTTTTAGCTGATAAAGTATAGCATGGGTTTGGTGATCGTATTCGTACGGTAACTGTGCCTCGTTAATAGTAATCGCGGAGGGGCAGAGTGCTCTTTGGTCATGCAAGTATGGTACTTGGGTGACTGATTTGCATCAATTATTCGTTAGTCTACTGGTTCGTTGAGGTAGGCGGCAGGTGGTGACAGCCCTGTCCGTCCTTTGAAATCCTCCCCGCTAGGCTAGTGCGTAGGCTCTTGGCGGAAGTCGCCTGTGGATGCAGGGGTAAGTCCGTGCCTGAAGTGCTATACTATTGACTGCTGAACCTGAGTGTGGGTCTGTATGTATTCTACTTAGGCTATGCAACTGTATAGGAATGTATAGTAGGAGTAGCTTAGCCTAGTCTTTCCTCCACTAGACTTTATTTATTTAGTAGGAATCTTCTGTGTGTGTCACACTACCTGGTTATTATCATGTACCCGCCTGTCTTGGTTAGATATCCTTGCTAATTGTTAACATGATCTTATATGTTAGTAACGCTTCTTGATCATAACCTTCCTCTGGGATAAACAAATACGATACCCTGAATACTTCCGGGTGAAATGCTACAACGGTATTCTCCGTGCGCTTGCGGATTTTACCTACTTGACTCTGGGACATATTAGTGAACCGTTTCTGGCCCCGTGCCGGGAATGATTTATTAATATGGCTTAGCAAAAGTCAACAGACACCAACAGGAGGCTCTACTGGGGTTCACACTTTGTTCCTCTCAAAGTTTTCCAACTCCTCATGAATGGCATTAACCCAATGTTCATCAGATAGTGCGTGTCCAACATCCCGAGGTTCAAAGGTGGCAACAAATAGAGAATTGGTAAAGTAGGTGAGATGTGCAGACCTTAACCTTCTTGCCCCTCATAGAGATTGACGATCATCTATTGAGGTGGATGTTGACGCTGAATGTGGTGGGGAACCTCTTTCTCAGAGCGTACCTCCCCCTCCCCCACAGCTCGAGCTGGCTCGACAGCTGCTGAGGTCGATGTAGAAGCTTCTGGACCCTCTGCTAGAGTGGTGGAAGCAGTAGGAACAAGCTTCGATGTGGGATGAAATGATTCATCATCATCATCATCCAAGCCCTATAGATCCTCTTCTATAAAGATGCTCTCCTCCATCTCCCTGTTATCTATAGTCTCAGTCACATTGCTTGCACAAGAGTTTGACTCATCAAAGGTTACATCGCAGGATTCTATGATGGTGTTAGTTTTCAAATTCAGAACTCCGTAGGAATGGCCATGAAGGGTGTAGCCAAGAAAGATGCCATCGAAAGATCTTGACTCAAACTTGCCAAGATTGTCATGCTTGAGAATAAAGCACTTGCAACCAAAGGCACGCAAATGAGAAATAGATGGCTTCCTCCCAAAACGTAGCTCATAAGAAGTCACATTAAGAATTGAGTGCAAGAAAACCCGATTGGAAACATAGCAAGCAGTGCTGATGGCCTCAGCCCAGAACTACCTCGAAGTCCTATGCTCATCGAGCATCGTCCGAGCCATTTCCACCATGGTTCTGTTCTTTCTTTCGACCACACCATTCTGCTGAGGGACACGAGGCGCTGAAAACTGTTGCTCAATACCATGCTCAAGGCAGAAGGCATCAAAGGAGGAGTTCTTAAACTCGGTGCCATTATCACTGTGGATTGCTCGTAATGCACCAGGGAGTTCCTTGAACAACCTCAAAGCTAAGCTCCAAAAGTGATGAAACACTTCGTCCTTTCTCTCAAGAAAGTAAACCCAAGAATAGCGAGAGAAGTCATCAACAATCACAAGAACATACCACTTCCCACCCGCCGAACGAACCCGAGAAGGACCAACAGTGTCCAGATAATGTAGCTCTCCAGGGCGTTCAGTCATCTCCAAATTAATTAGTGGATGAGAAGCGGTAATCATTTTCCCATGACAACAAGGAGCACAAACCAAATCCTTATCAAATTTGAGTTAGGGAATCCTCGGATCAAACCTAGGCCACTCAAGTAACAAAGCAAGTCAAAGCTCATGTGACCTTGTCTCCTATGCAATTTCCTGAGCTTAGAAGAATATTGAGAAAACAAGCACTTGTGAGAACCAAGAGAAACAACAAAATTAGCCTGAAAAACTCTCCCAATGCAAGAAATTCCACAAACCAAAGAGTCATTTGAATCAAGAACAAAAGAAGCATATTTCTTAAAGCGCACTTCCAAACCAATATCAAGCAACTAAGAGACAGAGAGAAGATTGTACTTGAGATGCTCAACCAAACAAACATCCTTGAGAGTGAATTTTTCATTTACCTTTACCGCGCCTCTTGCCTTCACTCTTCCTCTCTTGTCATCTCCAAAGGTCACATACTCCCAGCGCTTCAAGGGAGTCAGGCTGGAGAACAATTTTCCATTTCCGATCATGTGGCGCGAACGCCCGGAATCCATCAACCATTTGTTCTCCAAGCCTCCACCTGCTGCCTGTAAAGAACAGGAAGGGAAGATCGATGGCTTAGTGCTGGGGTTAGTAAGAAAGCTTTTGGGGATCCAGCACTTCACCATACGACCGGTAGTAGTCATCACAGTTCTTTGCACATTATCATTTGGATGCGTGGAACGAGAACCACAATGGGGAAAACATGGCCTGTCATAGTGTCTCGACTCAAACCTTGGGTAGTGAGGATAGAAACTATCTGTGTGAAAACCAAATCCACGCGAGCAATGGTCACCATGATAGGGAAAACATGAGGCACCAAAGCGCTGCTACGCAAAGCCTCTGTTTCGTGAATCAAAGCCATATGAGGAATGACCCTGTCTATGATAGGCACGAGAAAAAGAGCAAGACTAAAAATCAACAAAATCATCATGATGCGCATTTCTATTTAATTTAGGTTGCATCCTCTCAATTCTCTCACGCCTATAACAGAATTCATCCATGGGACCTTTGCGACCACAGAACATGCACAGGTAGACACTCACATGTTTAGGCTTCGCTTGCATAGGAGGTTTGGGTTTTGGTTTCCTAGCTTGCTTAGGGTTGAATGAGGGACTTGGATTTGGTGGATAGTATGTGTCAGTGGGCTTGATGGACTATTCCTCATCCTTGTAGCTAGAGCTTGGCACAAACTTACCCACATTAGCACTCTCTTTGTCACACCTCTCATATCCCAACCCCAAGTTGTAGGTTGACCTACTAGCACTCTCCTTAACTCTTGACAAGTCACTCTCAATCTTTCTTCGCTCACTAGAGTTCTTTTGAGACGAGAGATAAGATAGTCATTTTCTTGAGTTAGGACCTTGTTTTCCTCTCTAGTGATTGCAAGCTTATCCTTAAGAGAGCCACACACTATACATGGTGGTGGCAGAACTTTCGAGCGAGTCTCATCTAGCAGCTTGGACTCAAGCTCTTTGCCGTTGAGGGTTTGAGCTTCCAACTCATTAGTGAGCTTGGGGCACTTCTGACATGCACCTAAAAGAGTTGATCTAGCTTTGAATTCATCAAGCTCTTTAAGGGCACTCTCAAGCTGACTGGCAACTTGAGCATGCACACTTTCCCTCTGACTGAGATCATTTATCACAACTTAGAAAGACTAACACTCAATATCAGCATTTTTAGCAAGCTTGGACATAAGTGAAGCAATCTCATAATCAACACTCTCTAACTTAGACTTAAGCTCCCTACTCTCATGAATAGCACCGTGAAGCTTATCATCTTGCATGAGCAAAACATCACGCAAATGATCAAGTTCAGAAGAGAGCTCATCAAGAGTGGCAGGTACTTCGCTTGTGTTGGAGTCAAAGCCAGAGTCGGTGCCGTGATCATTCTTTGCCATGAAGCAAACCCGGTGAAGTTGTCCTTCCTCTTGACTCATGGCTTCTCAACCTCCTCCTCCGGGCTTGTAAGGCCATCGCTTGATGTGAGGTCGACGTCGCTTAGAGCGGTAACGTAGGTGTGTGCAGTCGTCTTTGCAAACTTCTTGGAGTTCTTGCTTCACTTGAAGAAGTGGTTCTTCTTCTTCTTGAAGTCTTCACTATTGTTGTCATGATACCCGGCCTTCGTCTTCTTCTTGGGGCAGTCATCGATGAAGTGTCCAGGGCCACCACACTCCAAGCAGGTTCTTGAATCACCTCCTCTTCTTTCCTTCTGGTTGTTGTAGAACTTCCTAAACTTCCTTGTGAGCAAGGATAGCTCCTCGTCAGGAATGCACTCTATCTGTTCATCGGAAGCTGCAACAAGAGAAGATAGAGCAAACTCCAAAGAAGACTTGTCAAGTGATGGGTTAGTTCCATAAGAAGCACCACTGTGAGCACCCTTTTGGGAGCTAGAAAGCAAAGCCATGCTAGAAGCAGGATTAACATGATTAGGACGAGATTTCCTAGACAGTTCATGAGATTTCAGCTTGCTATACATTTCTGGGTATTGAAATCAGCAGTTACCTCTAGAGCAGCAATTTTAACCCCCAAACATTTTCATCAAGTGAATACAGCAGTTGCTTAGCTCTATCATTATCATTGTACACAAGGTTACCATAAGCCCTCAAGTTGTAGACAATTGCCTCAAACCTATGAAAAGTTTCATCTAGTGACTCGTCAGGTTTTTGTGCAAAGGTTTGGTACTGTCTATTGTAAGAGTCCATATGCATAGACTTGACTTGATTTGTACCCTCATGGTACGTGCAAAGCTTACCCTCAAGGACGTGCAATTTAGGAGATAGTTGAGCAGGAGTATGTGATCAAACCGGCTCTAATACCAATGCTTAAGAGATAAGCCTTGGTCCGTGACTTCCTATAGGGAAAGTCCTCTCCATCAAACATCCAAAGCTTGATTGCATGCTTCTCTATGTCGCCTTCGGATCACAAAGCTGGTGAAGATCAACTAGTGATCAAACCGGCTCTAATACCAATTGAAGGACCGAGAAAGCGACCAGTGGGGGGGGGGGTGAATGGGAGCCAATTAAAATTCTTCAATAGAACTTGGCCTATGTCCCAATTACAACCCAAGCCAACCTCAAAACGGATCACCAAGATTACACACACCAACTTGTGATATGCTAATTGTAGGAGTGATCAACAACAGCAATGGAACATAGCGGAAACAAAGAAGAATAGTAACAACTTGAACTGGTCAAGAAACAAACTTGAAACAGGCAACTCTGTCAATGTATCGGTAGTGCCAATCATAGCATCGACTGTGCCGATCGGGAACTGGAACAGATCATCGGCAGTGCCGGTCCTACCATCAGCAGTGCCGGTCAAGAACAGCCAAGACACAAAGCTATGGGAAAAACACACAGAAAACAATTAATGACGGTGGACAAACAAGGCACAAAACTATGGAAGAAACACACTCAAAACTGAGTTGCTCTGACGAAGAATCGGCAATGCCAATCAGGTCATTGGCAGTGCCGATCGGCAGTGCTGGTCCAGGCAATCAGCAGTGCTGGTCTGGTCATCAGCAGTGGCCATCGGCACTGCTGGTCCATTGCCAGTTAGTGCCATCGGCAATAGCCATCGGCACTGCCGGTCGGGCCGGACAGGATCAAAACAGCAATAGCGATTCGCAAAGAAAAATTGCAAATCCCTATCAAACGAACTCCAAAAATCATGAAATCAAGATTAGAGATACATTATGGTAGGACGCATCTACTCCAAGTGGAATCATCTCAAAAGCTCAAGAATTCGTCATGAATTTTGGGTTTTAGTGAAAGTTGTAGGGTTTGAATGTTTTTGAAGGAATCCACGAAATCAAAGGTGCTCTTGCCTAGGATTCAACCAAGGATCTATCAAGGAATGTTTAGGCATGTCCTAGCACCCAGATCCCTCAAGAAATTCGTACAAGAACCCACACAAAAACTAGATCGAAAATCACCACAAAAATACCTCCGAAAATAGGAAAAAAGAGAAATTCAGGATTTAGGGAGAGAGGAAGATCTTGAACACAAAATTGAATCTCATATCATTGATTCTTCCATACAAGATTCATGGATACAAGGCTAGGAAGCCACCCTCTTCCTCCCAATATTTGGAAGAGAAAGAGATGTCTCTCACACACCCTCTTCTCTCCTCTATTACATGAAGACCACTCCTAGCACTTTGACTGAAGACCTAAGGCAAGACTAAGGGAAAGAGAGACACCTCTTCCACCAGCCCTACCTCTCCTTATATAGGCCTAGATGTTGTCCTAAAGACCATCAAGCCCTTCATGACTTTGCTTTGCCTCGACGCAAGCTCCGCGATGGTGCCACGTGCACCTCCATTCCCCGCTACCGATTTTGAGGCCCAAACCGGGAAACCGCCTTGCATGCTTCTCAAAGTGCGACTTCTTGATCTTGACGCTTGTCACCTCGTCCCGTGATCCTCCTTGTTGGCAAGTCTCTCCCGCCTCCGGACCATTGGAAGCCTCTACTTGCATCGACACACGATCACTTTTGACTTGGTCAACCCTGCCATCTTGATCACCACCCACGGTTTTGAGGCTCAACCACGAAAACATTTGTGCTTCTTGCCTCTCCTCGTGTACGGTATGGATCACCCTTGACTTCACCCAGCCTCCTGATCGTCCGGCCCCAAGTCTCCTACTTATGCCCGATCCTCCCGCTGTTGAGCGCCAAGTTGACTCCAGTGACCTACACATCATGTGGCAAGCAAAAACATTTCCCATCTTCTGCAAATTCTCCAACTCTATTACCAACTCTGGTTAGTCAAAACCATGACATGCACAAACTCATACAATCCCCAGATTCCCGCATTTCAACTCAAACACCGAATTCAACCAATATCAATTACTCATCACATATTGCAAACCATGGCACATATCCACATGGTTTTTCAATATTTTTGATTTTGGAACTCCATACTTGAAATACCTAGGTGAAAAATGGTGGGATAAGTACCACATCAATGATGGACACTTGTCCTATGCTAACAAATTGTGTGGCCTAGAGCTGCTCTTGTCTTTGATCTTATTATAGGAATCACACATGAGAAGAATGATGGACCACATTGTGAAAGACATGACAAACTTGTTGCTGAAACATCCATTGGCCTAAGGTGAGACATTATGTATATATATTAGTGCAGCAATGTACCACTTATCATGGTCCTCAATGCAAGCTGAATTCTCATAATTTGTACATTCCACTCCCTGAATTTATAGAAGATATAACCTTGTATTTCATCATTGGGTTGTCTAGGATTAAGAAGGGGAGCATTTCAGTTGTGATGCGTTTTAAATTTGCCGTAATATTTCTCTATCACAAGAGCAACGATATGTCGCATGTAGCAAATTTGTTTTTCAGGGAAATTATGAGGCTACATGAAGAGCCAAGAACCTTTGTTGCAGGTCATTATGTGAAGAATGTGGGTTACTTTTGGACCAAGCTCAGAACATAGTTTTTTGTTCTCACCAACATTTCACCTACAAATGGATGAAAAATCAACAACGGTCAATTGCACATTGCCCATGCTGCTTGTCGCAACCCTATACCGAAGTATAGAGTGTGCCGTACAGGATCGCCTCGGGAGATGGTTAACGAAGTAACCATACATAGTGTTCACACAGGAACATCCATCATTTACAGAGATACATCATTAAGTGTATAATATTACAAGTTCAAGAGTCATAGCAGAAGCAAATTTAGTTACATTATCATACATATGTTCTTGGTTCATATTACATAAATATGCGGAGGCGAAAAATACGACAAACACTACACGGAACCTAAGTAAGCCATGCCGGCCCTAGGGCAATGGCTCACTCATCTTGATTAGGGGAACTGGGGACCCATTCAATGGTCCAGTTCTGGGGCTCCTCACCTGTCCACACAATTTTGTTACAGCAATCGCAATAAGTTGCTTGAGGCAAACCTGAAAACCACATAATCGCAAAGCCTGAGTATCTAGCATACTCCGCAAGACTTACCCGTCCAAAAGGTTTACTAAAACCGACTCCTAGTATGCAGGGGGCCGACCGGGTTTATTTGATATTTGCATAAAAGCACCTATTAATTCTATGCTGCAATGCTTATTCCTTAACCAAGATGTTTAATTGCTTGTTGCAGAAGAGGGACTGTAGTTGAACCTAGCTAGCTGCTAAGACTTGTACAATTATAAAGAGCAATACAACATAGCAATATGTATCCATAGAGTAAATAAATTTCAGCATCATAAACAAACTTCTCTACTTAAAGTATCATTGCCACTGCCCGAAACAAGAGGTACTCATAACCGCGAGGGACGGCAATTCGAATTGATTTACATCCTGCGGGAGAATAACCCAAATGCACGACATACGCATCATTTAAGAACACGTATCGTCACCGTTCACGAGGTTGCGATAAAGTCGATCCGGGGCCATCGATGAGTACACGTCCTCCCCACGATACAGTACTTCGTATCCGAGGCTTAACCGGTGCACTCTCCAGTGGTCCTTGATCCGTGCATCCACCATGCCATTCACATCACCTCTGGATCGATGAGTAATACCGTCCAACAATACGGCGCTCAAGTTACTAGGTTTACCAATTCCCATATAGAGGTATGCACCTGGTACTGTTCAATACTTGTCCGCGGAGTTACAACGATAGGTTCTCAAATTTTAACCAATATCATTCTTCCTGTGAATCAAGATGGAATCAAGTGATCCCGTAGCCTACCGTTGACTCCACTAATTTAAGCCTGGCAGTTGCTAATGAAAGGCTTACCAATGTAACTAAGTATAGGTCACAGTTTGTTTATGCAAGTGGGTTTCCATCCAAGCCCTATGCCTAATGCACAATACAATATCCCTCTATGGTGACAAAGTAAAAAGGACTCGTAAATCAGTAGGTGTGCATCGGGGCTTGCCTTGGGAGTGATCGTAGTTAAAGTTCTCGGCGGGGTTTAGCTCAACTTCGGGCTCCTTAGGGTTGCTTGCCACGTCCTTGCTCCCAGTCTCGCTTCCTAGTCAATGCAGTGCAATGCACGGTCAGGAGTTGGACGATGATGCATGACACTTCCTCAATAAATAGAATTTGATGGAATGATGCTCATGCATGAGATGACATGTTTGTACCACACTCTGGCAATTACTAACTTTAAGGGGACAAAATTCTAATTAGGGAAGTGGGAGGCATGGTAATCAATGAGCATGTCACCTATATTCCAATTACAAGTATACCCTTGGTGCTAAGAAATTAGCAGGGCATTTTCCCTCAGTATGCCAAGGCCTACTTAGCAAACATGCAAAGCTTCTTAACTACACTCTTACCCAAGGTGCATTAACCAATTAAAATGCCCATGCAAGAGAACACAGAAACCTTATATTGCAAATTTAATTATAACCTCCTCGAATTAAACATGCCCACTTTTAATTATAACCCTGAACCAACCTAGCTAGATAAGCTAATTAGGAAACATGAGCATACCAAAAGAAAATAATAAACTCTACTGCAAGTCAAGATTAACATGTTGCATGAACTGTCCCAAGAGGGATTTATCACCAATAACAACTATATGCATATACAAGGCAATATTTAATTTGAAATTCCTAAGCTAATTATGAATGAGTAACTTTAATAGCAAAAAGGCATACTGTTGGTGCCCAAAATTTTTCATGGAGATTTTATAGTTATGTAGAAATGCCAAAAGAGCAGGAATGCTAAATTTCAGAATTAAAATCCTACCCAATAATTTATAGAAATTTATTTACTAAAAATGGGGATTATGCAATAACACTAAAATTTGCATAAAAGATGGAAATGTGCTTTAGCAGAAAGTTTAGGAATAACATGAAGTGCTTACTAACCAAATCCCATGATTTTATCAGTTATAAATTTTGAATTATGAATTTAATACCCTTAGCAAGGTTCTAACTTTGGTGATTTAATTTTACTAACCTACTGCATAACCCTGGCTCTCATCTTGCTTTTCTGGTAGAGGAGGATTTTAGGAATCCAACAAAATTGGTTTCATGTTCATTGGACTTTTATTTTTCGAGTTATGAATTTTTGAAGATTTTAGCAAAGTTGGGGGTAATTTACAGAAATGCCATTCGGCATTTCCAAACACCCGCGGGCGCGCGCGCGCATGGTGGCCGGCGCCGGCGAGCGCGGGCCAGCGGCCAATCGGCAGCGCGGCTCGGCCAACGCCGTGTGCACACGTGCTCAGCACCCCACGGCGACGTCGTGGGTCCGGTGGGTGCCCTGCGGGAAGCACCGGAGATGGCCGGCGACGAGCGGCGGAGCAGGGGTGGTGTATGGCGGCGTTGCGCGGCGAGCACGGCAAGCGAGAAGGGTCGGGGAGTGGAGGAAGAGCATCACCTCGGTGCGGAGATCGACGGCGTGGAGGAGCTAGGTGTTGACTTTTGCTAAGCCATATTAATAAATCATTCCCGGCACGGGGCCAGAAACGGTTCACTAATATGTCCCAGAGTCAAGTAAGTAAAATCCGCAAGCGCACGGAGAATACCGCTGTAGCATTTCACCCGGAAGTATTCAGGGTATCGTATTTGTTTATCCCAAAGGAAGGGTATGATCAAGAAGCGTTACTAACATATAAGATTATGTTAACAATTAGCAAGGATATCTAACCAAGACAGGCAGGTACATGATAATAACTGGGTAGTGTGACACACACAGAAGATTCCTACTAAATAAATAAAGTCTAGTGGAGGAAAGACTAGGCTAAGCTACTCCTACTATACATTCCTATACAGTTGCATAGCCTAAGTAGAATACATACAGACCCACACTCAGGTTTAGCAGTCAATAGTATAGCACTTCAGGCACGGACTTACCCCTGCATCCACAGGCGACTTCCGCCAAGAGCCTACGCACTAGCCTAGCGGGGAGGATTTCAAAGGACGGACAGGGCTGTCACCACCTGCCGCCTACCTCAACGAACCAGTAGACTAACGAATAATTGATGCAAATCAGTCACCCAAGTACCATACTTGCATGACCAAAGAGCACTCTGCCCCTCCGCGATTACTATTAACGAGGCAGAGTTACCGTACGAATACGATCACCAAACCCATGCTATACTTTATCAGCTAAAACTAAGCATAGAGACTATAACATATAAACTAGACTATAGTGACGGTATATAACTAGCATGACAATAGTAGTATAATAAATATAAACTACTATCACACAAGTAGACTATACTATCACATATATGGATCACAAAATCAAACAAGAAACTCATGACCCAAGCACAACTATATAGAAAAGATATATATATTGATAAGAGCAAAGTCTTACAAAAGGGAAAAGATACAAGAGCCATACCAATTCCAAGTGAAGACTTGGGACTAGAGAGCTCTAGACTCAGCCTAACTCCACTAAAACTCCAAGAACTACTACTAGCAAGAGAGAAATGCTTCTTGTGGTGTGTGTTGAGTGTGAAGGCACACCCTCCTATTTATAGCCTCAATAGGTCGGCAAGGGAGAGTAACCGCCACGGAAGGCATCTCAAACCGTTATCAGGAGTCACGGAGGAGCCAACACGTGGAAGCCCAGGCGGAGAGGGCGCCCGGCCGGGTCGGCCGACCTGACCAGGTCGGCCGACCTGGGGGTGGCCCCTCCTGGCCTGTGCTTTCTCCAGGTGGCTGTCCTGTGGGTCCTGAGGTCGGTTCCCGCGGTATTACAGGGAGTTACGTCGGTTAAGTGCTGCAAATGGGCCCTTCAATCCGTGTGACGTCCATGTGGCGCTCTCTGATTGGTCGAAAGTGTGTTTTCTTGCCTTTTGAGGTGTTTCCTTCACATTTCCTCCTGCATGCACAAAGTTCTCCAAGTACAAGTGGAACTATATTATTATGATAAAGCATGCGTGTATGAAATGCCAAATTCTCCTTTATTTGAGTATAGTTGACGGTTGAAAATGGTACTTAACAGCCGTCAACACTAGGCGACGGGGAGGGCCGGAAGGGGGGTCTCGTCGGCGGGGTGGGGGAGAACCCGACGGCGGCGGCTCCTTTCTTCGTCGATTCCGGCGGGGTCTCTGCGGCAGAGGGGGAACAGGTTAGGGATTTGCCAGGGAAGACCCTTGCGCAACGATTTGAGGAGATAGGAGCGAACGGGAGGCGGCCTAGGCGGAGCTCGACGGGGTGGCGGTCAGGACGGCGGAAAACAGGGGCGCGGCTCAAATTCCGCCACTGCTTTCACCGATGATGGAGATGTAGGGGCCGGGGGTCTCTGGAGTGGGGAGAGGGGGTGGAGGAAGGTGTGGGGGGGCGGTACTCGCCGGGAAAGTGGGGAAAGGCTTTTGCCGCCGGGCGCTTATAACCGGGAAAGAGAGAGAGAGATCGGGGTGAGCTGGCCGTGGGAGGGTGGCTCGACGGTGGGGTGTCTTCAAAGCGGCACTGGTGGCACAGAGACGGCAGGTGGAGCAGTGGCCAGGATGGGCAAGTGAGAGAGAGGGCGCGCGGTGGCCGGCGGAAGAGGTACGGCGGTGTCGATCGGAGAGTGGCTCAAGGACAGAGAGTTGTTGACCTCGATTGACTAGAACAGTGTTCTGCAATTTGCTAAAGTCTCCATTTACGATGCTTCAAATCCTTAGCAAATTTTTGTGTAGGTTCCGCAAATCCTACTTGCCAACTTTGTTTTTGGGGCCACGTCGAAATTCCTTCTGGAAAATTAACTAAAATTCCTGGAACAGAGGTGCTGTTCTCTGCACTTAGGGAATTTTTAGGGGGATTAAACCTTTACCAAAAATTCCAGTAAATTCCCCAAAATTCTTTCTTGACATGCCCCACTGGAATATGCAAAAATATGGGCACACTTCCATTGAGTTTTGCAAAGTTTTTGAAAGGCTATTACTTGGCCAATTAGTGGAATTTCTAATTAAGTTAATTCCCCTTTTTCTTTGGCACTTTAATTATTTGAAATTTTGAATTAGTCAGCAAATTAACATTGTGTTAGCTTAATCAACATTTTGTGACTTGGGATGTCACAGCACTCCCCCCTTAAACGAAATCTCGCCCCGAGATTTGTAACTGGTTGAACACAAGAGAGAAAGAGCGTGGGTGTTTACCGGATTTGCGAGGTCAGGAACTCAGGAAAGTTGGTTTTCAGAAACTCCTCTTGCTCCCAGGTGGCTTCATCCTTGGTATGATTGCTCCATTGCACCTCGTAGAAGGTGGTGGTGCGATGGCGCGTGACCCGGTCCTTTTGATCAATGATTCGGACGGGGTATTCGGGGTAGGAGAGGTCCTCTTCCAATTGTTCGGTGTCGGCAATGACCACGTCGACCGGAGGCTTCAAACACTTCTTTAGTTGGGATACGTGGAAAACGTTGTGCACCCGCTCAAGAGTTTCCGGTAGTTGCAATCGATAAGCAACGGCGCTATGCTTCTCTATGATCGGAAAGGGTCCGATGTAGCGGGGTGCTAATTTACCCTTGATTCCAAAGCGAGATACGCCTTTATTGGGAGAGACTCGTAGATAGACATGATCTCCCTTCTCGAACTCCAATGGGCGTCTCCTTTTGTTGGCATAGCTTATTTGACGGGATTGTGCTGCCTTCATGTTATCTTGAATTTGCCGCACCTTTTCTTCGGCTTGTATGACGAGGTCGGGACCAAAATTAGTTATTTCCCCTGATTCGGACCAATTCAGCGGCGTTCGGCATGAGTGGCCATACAAGGCCTCGAATGGTGACATTCCCAAACTCTCCTAATAGCTATTGTTGTATGAGAATTCGGCGAACGGAAGGCAATCTTCCCAATTCTCCCGATTGTCCAGAACACAGGCTCTCAGTACGTTTTCCAAATATTGATTCAGCCTCTCGGTTTGACCATCGGTTTGCGGGTGATAAGCAGAACTTCGGATAAGGGTGGTGCCCAGACAACAATGCAGCTGCTCCCAAAAACGAGCAATAAAGTGGGGACCTCGATCGGAGATAATAGTCTTGGACACACCGTGCAAACATAGGATTCTTGTGATGTAGTGTTCGGCATACTTCTTGGTAGAGTAGGTTATATGGACGGGAATAAAATGAGCGGATTTGGTCAACCTATCCACGATAAGCCATATGGAATCATGTTTCTTGGGGGTGAGGGGTAACCCAACAATAAAATCCATAGCAATATCCTCTCATTTCCAAGCAGGGATTTTTAATGGGTGTAAAAGACCGGCTTTCTTCAGATGGTCGGCCTTCACACGCTGGCAAGTATCGCATTCGGAAACATAACGAGCGACTTCCCTTTTCATGCGCGTCCACCAAAACATTTCCTTTAACCCATGGTACATCTTGTTGCTGCCGGGGTGTGATGAGGACATCACCCTTATGGATACACCCAGCATTCCGCCAACCAAAATGCAAGTTCATGCGCGACAACTAAATTTACGGGTGAGCTTGTTCCTAATGATTCCTTTATGTGATTTTGAGAATAGATTGCTACCTAATGAATTAATTATTGTTAGAAACCATGGAGATGATGATGAGATAGCTGGGGAGGTCATTGGAGACGTGATGGGCCAGCAAGGACGTCCAAGCCAAGGTGGAGGCCCAATCAAAACCGACTTCGAGTCTGTTTCGGAGCCCAGGACCAGTCTGCACTAAAACGGACACCCAGGACGCATACGGACTCGGATTTGGACGTTCTATATATGTCTGGGAAGATAACGAAAAGCCCTTTCCAACCCAACTGGCCCCATGTCAAAATTCGTCCCGAGCTGGACCAGTCTGCACTAAAACGGACGCCCAGGACGCATACGGACTCGGATTTGGACGTTCTATATACGCCTGGAAAGATAACGAAAAGCCCTTTCCAACCCAACTGGCCCCATATCAAAATTCGTCCCGAGCTGTCGGCAATCGCTGAAACAATTCGACTTCCAGAATCTGTCCTGGTGCTGCGACACCGTAATCGGTCTTTGGGCCATGTATCGAGTTGAGTCCACTTAGGGCTGCGTCCAGAGGGTCTTGCACGACCTTAGGGTCCTCATATACAGCCGTCGCCTCTTCATTAGGGTTTGGGGGTTTTGCTTAGATCAATTCTGTTCATAAACAGTTTCGCCGTTCATCGGTTTGTGAGACCCCAACTTCGAGAGTTTAATCATACATCTGCAATTGTGTTGCATTCTTCGTTGTTCTTGCTTGTGTTCTTGATTCACAGGCAGGGATTAGCCTTCTCGGCGAGGTCAATCGTCTTTGGACGGTTGATAACCAGAGGAGACGTCGTGCTGCGATTGCGGGGTTTAGAACGTGCTGTTCTGAAGCCGGATCGATTTGTGTGTCGCCTCCGACCAAATCAACTTACCAAGAACCTTTCGAAAGATCGGGAACCCTTGTTCACATCAGGGTGTATGGAGTATTTGGACAAGTGAGCCTCATCCATAATTTTCTTCCTTAACTCCTCCTTCTTTGGGACAACCAGGCAATTGTTGAACCATAGCACTCCATCTTCGTCCTGTCGGAAACCTGTAGCTTCATCTTTGAGTATCTTTTGTCGAATGTGTTCCATCCCCTTGTCTTCCTTCTGGGCCTCGACAATTTCTTCGCGAAGGGTAGGAACGAGAGCTAGATTGTACAAGGATCCAAATGGAATGATACGAAGACTTGGTTCGCTTGAATCGGAGTCTGGGTAAACTTCCATGGAACAAACAACTGCGTGATTGCATTGGTCCCGCCGACTTAGGGCGTCGGCAACCACGTTGGCCTTCCCGGGGTGATAGTGAATCTCCAGCTCATAATCCTTGATCAATTCTAACCACCTACGTTGCCTCGTATTCAGTTCTTGCTGCGTGAATATATACTTGAGACTTTTGTGGTCGGTGTAGAGGTTGACAAGGTTACCAAGCAGGTAATGGCGCCAGATCTTTAAGGCTAGGACGACGAATGCTAGCTCCACATCGTGAGTGGGATAATTTCGCTCATGCTTTCGGAGCTGTTGAGAGGCATAGGCAATGACACGGCCTTCTTGTATAAGCACACAACCCAATCCAGTGCCGGAGGCATCACAGTAAACGTCAAATGATTTGGTAATATCAGGTTGAGCCAAAACCGGGGCAGTTGTCAAATGCTTCTTGAGTGATTGAAAGGCTTCTTCACAGGTACTGCTCCACTTAAACTTAGCACCCTTTTCCAGTAACTTGGTCATCAGCTTGGCAATGCTTGAGAAGTTGGGAATGAATTTCTGGTAATATCCAGCAGGACCAAGGAAACTACGAATTTGCTTGACCGATTTCGGAGCTTTCCAATTCAGCCCATCTTCTACCTTGGTAGGATCAACGGCTACCCCTTCCGCGGAGATGATATGACCCAAAAATGGAACTTGCTTTAGCCAAAATTCACACTTGCTAAATTTGGTGTAAAGCTGGTGATCTCGGAGTCGTTGCAGAACAATGTGGAGGTGTTCGACGTGTTCTTCCTCGGACTTGGAGTAGATGAGGATGTCGTCTATGAACACGACTACGAACTTATCCAACTCCGGCATGAACACAGAGTTCATCAAATACATGAAGTGGGCTGGAGCATTAGTGAGACCAAAGGACATGACAAGGTATTCGAAGAGGCCATATCGCGTGGAGAAGGCAGTCTTTGGAATGTCTTCGGCGCGGATCTTTATTTGGTGGTAACCCGATCGAAGGTCAATCTTGGAGAAGACTTTAGCACCAATAAGTTGATCAAAGAGGATATCGATTCGAGGTAGAGGGTACTTGTTCTTAATGGTTACGGCATTCAGAGGCCTGTAGTCAACACATAGTCGTAGGGTCTTGTCTTTCTTCTTTACAAAGAGGGCAGGACATCCCCAGGGAGATGAATTCGGTCGGATGTAGCCCTTGTCCATAAGCTCTTGTAATTGTTCTTTTAATTCCGCTAACTCATTAGGAGCCATTTTGTACGGCCTACGAGAGATAGGCGCTGTATCGGGTAGGAGTTCAATCTTAAACTCGACGTCTCTGTCCGGAGGCATTCCTGGTAACTCATCTGGGAATGCGTCGGAGAAGTCACGTACCACTGGGATATCCTCCAGCTTTTTTCCTTCAGCATGACATACTTGAGGAGTGGACAATCTAGGACTCGGCAATCGGAGAATAGACGGACCATAGAGAGGTGAGTTCAAGTGGACTTCCCGGGATTCGATGTGTAAGATGGCTCTATGTTTAGTCATCCACCTCATACCAAGAATTATGTCAATACCCTGACCATCTAAGATGATTAACGAAGCGGGGTACACATTGCCTGCTAACTCAAGTGGCACTTTCCTCAATTCGAGGTGAGTCCTTATTTTCCCACCAGGGAATGTGATGATGTACGGGGTTCCCGTAGTGGTGGGGGTGATTTTCAGATGATTCACACATGCTTGAATAATAAAATCATGCGTTGCTCCTGAATCAAAAAGAACCATAGCGGCGTGTTGGTTGATCGAGAACGTACCCGCGAGAACGGGCTCTCCAACTTGAATCTCTTCGACCGTGGTATAATTGACTCGGCCATTCTTGTGGGTAAGGGTAGAAGACTGGGGACGACTCCCATTGTTGCCGTGGTTGTTACCACTGCTGGGGTGGTTGTTGTTGTTCCCGGAGGGGTTGGAGTTGTTGTTGTTTCCCTGGTTGTGCTTCGGAAAGGGTAACCACCGTGGAACCTCCGTGGAACCTCTCTTTATATATGGCCCATAGGTTGGTACTGAAGGGTAACCACCGTGGAACCTCAGCACACCGACTTCAAGAAATGAACAAGGAAGCGACACATGGAAGCTCGGACCGAACCGCCTCAAGATCAGGTCGAGCGACCAAGGGGGGAGGTCAGCCAACCTGGCCCTGGGCCCGTTGGCCTGTAGCTTCTCCTGGGTGGCTGATAGGTGGGCCTCATCTTGTTTTATGTCGGTGTTCTCCTGAGTTGAGCAAGGAATCCTATGTATCCAGGTATACAATCCTTGTGCTAGCTCCAGATTGGCTGGTTTGGTATTTTCTTGGATTGATGATGTGGATTTGCCCATAATTCGTGGATAATTCACCTCCACTCAAATATTCACCAACAATTGTGGAAATTTTTAGTAGTAAACTCCTACCACTATGTTCCTTAATCATTTTAGCTCTTCAATGTAGGTAATTGATGGTCAAATTTGGTATTTAAGGACCGTTAACAACTCTCCCACAATTAGCCTTTTACTCGTCCTGAGTGAAAGCAAGGACTAAGGTGAAACATGGACTTTCTTTGAACAGATATATCACACTCATATTTCTATATCATACGTATACTTGTGTCATGTGAAGTGGCTAGCATGCATACCTTTGATAATTAAGAGATGGAACATTCTTGACTTCAGGAGATTCCTGTTCATGTTAACGGCTGTTGGCACCAAAATTTGGCCGGTCCGAGTAGTCAGCTGCATGGAGATAGAATCGGCCAAAGTCAATGGAGCTCAACGGCCGAAGAAAGTAAAGTGGGCCTATCAGGGTTGTTTTAACTTTGTCTATTTTTAGCTTAAAAATAAATCATAGTCGGTTTGTTTAACAGTCCTGACTGATTCGGGTCAGAGTCCCTTGCATGAGTGTTGACGGCTGTTAAGTACCATTTTTAACCGTCAACTATACTCAAATAAAGGATAATTTGGCATTTCATACACGCATGCTTTAGCACAATAATATAGTTCCATTTGTACTTGGAGAACTTTGTGCATGCAGGAGGAAATGTGAAGGAAACACCTCAAAAGGCAAGAAAACACACTTTCGACCAATCAGAGAGCGCCACATGGACGTCACACGGATTGAAGGGCCCATTTGCAGCACTTAACCGACGTAACTCCCTGTAATACCGCGGGAACCGACGTCAGGGCCCACAGGACAGCCACCTGGAGAAAGCACAGGCCAGGAGGGGCCACCCCCAGGTCGGCCGACCTGGTCAGGTCGGCCGACCCAGCCGGGCGCCCTCTCCGCCTGGGCTTCCACGTGTTGGCTCCTCCGTGACTCCTGATAACGGTTTGAGATGCCTTCCGTGGCGGTTACGCTCCCTTGCCGACCTATTGAGGCTATAAATAGGAGGGTGTGCCTTCACATTCAACACACACCACAAGAAGCATTTCTCTCTTGCTAGTAGTAGTTCTTGGAGTTTTAGTGGAGTTAGGCTGAGTCTAGAGCTCTCTAGTCCCAAGTCTTCACTTGGAATTGGTATGGCTCTTGTATCTTTTCCCTTTTGTAAGACTTTGCTCTTATTAATATATATATCTTTTCTATATAGTTGTGCTTGGGTCATGAGTTTCTTGTTTGATTTTGTGATCCATATATGTGATAGTATAGTCTACTTGTGTGATAGTAGTTTATATTTATTATACTACTATTGTCATGCTAGTTATATACCATCACTATAGTCTAGTTTATATGTTATAGTCTCTATGCTTAGTTTTAGCTGATAAAGTATAGCATGGGTTTGGTGATCGTATTCGTACGGTAACTCTGCCTCGTTAATAGTAATCGCGGAGGGGCAGAGTGCTCTTTGGTCATGCAAGTATGGTACTTGGGTGATTGATTTGCATCAATTATTCGTTAGTCTACTGGTTCGTTGAGGTAGGCGGCAGGTGGTGACAGCCCTGTCCGTCCTTTGAAATCCTCCCCGCTAGGCTAGTGCGTAGGCTCTTGGCGGAAGTCGCCTGTGGATGCAGGGGTAAGTCCGTGCCTGAAGTGTTATACTATTGACTGCTGAACCTGAGTATGGGTCTGTATGTATTCTACTTAGGCTATGCAACTGTATAGGAATGTATAGTAGGAGTAGCTTAGCCTAGTCTTTCCTCCACTAGACTTTATTTATTTAGTAGGAATCTTCTGTGTGTGTCACACTACCCAGTTATTATCATGTACCCGCCTGTCTTGGTTAGATATCCTTGCTAATTGTTAACATGATCTTATATGTTAGTAACGCTTCTTGATCATACCCTTCCTTTGGGATAAACAAATACGATACCCTGAATACTTCCGGGTGAAATGCTACAGCGGTATTCTCCGTGCGCTTGCGGATTTTACCTACTTGACTCTGGGACATATTAGTGAACCGTTTCTGGCCCCGTGCCGGGAATGATTTATTAATATGGCTTAGCAAAAGTCAACAAGCATTTCTGGCGCCGTTGCCGGGGATGATTTATTAATATGGCTTAGCAAAAGTCAACAAGCATTTCTGGCGCCGTTGCCGGGGAAGGCGTATGATTCAAGAAGAATTACTAATGTATATAGTAGTGTTGCAATTATTAAGGCTATCTCCTAGGCAGGCTAACCTTGCTTTGTTTTCTGCATTTTGTATGAAAACAGGGTAGTGTATGACTGGTTTCGACTTGCCGACAAACTTCACTGAAGATCCTGAGTCACTCCTGAGAAGGACACGAGCTAGGCTCACCCCTCCTCGTAAGGAGACTCGGCCAATCGAACCTGTCATTCCCGCACCATCAAGCTCTGAGCAAATGGCCGACAAGACCCTCCGCGAGTTCTCTGCTCCCTCCGCTGCCAACATCCCTACGGGACCAGCTGGCAATGTGGGAGATGCGAACTTCGAGATCAAGACCGGTCTCATCACCATGGTGCAGGCTAGCCCATTCTGTGGGAAAGCCAATGAGGACGCTAGTGCTCATCTCCAGCAATTCCTGGAGATTTGCAACACGTTCAAAAAGAAGGACACATCAGCTGAGAAGCCGGCAGAAGAAGAAGAACTGCCGCCCAGGAAAACGGCCCCACATGAGTTCTATGACACGAACCTCATGCCGTTTCCCGAAAGAAGAAGGAAGCCCACCGTGGACGAGCAGTTCACACGCTTCGTTGAGGTAATCCAGAAGCTGCACATCAACGTGCCCTTGCTGGATGCGATACAAGTACCCACGTACGCTCGCTACCTCAAGGATCTTATCAGCAACAAGCGCCCACTACCGACCACAGAAATTGTCAAGCTGACGGAAGAGTGTAGCGCTGCTATACTCAACTGGCTTCCTGAGAAGAAGAAAGATCCAGGGTGTCCCACGATCACCTGCTCGATCGGGACACAGAACTTCGACCATGCCTTATGTGATCTTGGGGCAAGTGTGAGCGTCATGCCGAAGGATGTCTTCGACAAGCTCAACTACACCACACTATCCCCCACGCCGATGCAGCTGCAGCTGGCCGATTCAACGGTCCGCTATCCGGCGGGGATCGCCGAAGATATTCCGGTGCAAATCCGGGATTGCTTCATCCCCGTCGACTTCGTAGTGCTTGATATGGACGTCGGGAAGAGCACACCGCTCATCCTAGGACGCCCATTTCTCAGCACTGCGGATGCTCGCATCGATGTAGGAGCCGGAGAAATCCGCTTCCACATCAATGGCAAGGAGGAGAAGTTTGACTTTCGGCCAAGGAAAGAACAGTGCAACATGATCCGTATCAAGTACGGGCCGAACCCAAGCAACATCAAGGAAGTGGAGGTCACTCCGCCAAAGAAGGACAGCCTCATCACATTCATGAAGAACTTCCTTGAGAAGGAAAATTTTGCACAGCAACAACTGATGAAGGCAAGGAGGCAAAGGTCACACATTAAGCAACAGCCTCCGAAGTCCACAAGGCAGCAACCTCCGAGGTCTGCAAAGAAACAGGCTGTGAAGCCTACAAAACCGCAGCCTCCGAAGCCCGAGAAGCCACCGACCGCAACAAAGACCAAGAAGGTGTGGCGAACGAAACAAGAAGCATCATCCGTGTCTTCATCTCCGGGACCGGACAACGCTTCATCGAGCTGAACGTCGGAGAAAAGTCCCGCTCGTCGGACTTTAAAAGGTGAGTCCTCGCCGGGAGGTTAAATCGGTAGTTATCCATATTTGCTCTTTTAATTGCATATTTGCTTTCCACCACATTTTGATTTTTCCCGACCACTGCATTTCTGCATTTTTGAATTTTTCCAGCCACCTTGGAATTTTTCAAAACTCATTTGCATTTTTGAAAATTTAGAAAATAGGTTTTTGGGCTTTCCATTTTGAAAAGATTTTTTGTTGAGCTTTTTGAGCAAAAAGGCAGCAGGGGACAAATCCCCTAGCCGTTGGGGAACACATAGGAAAAAGGGGGCTGCCAGGAGGCCCACCTGCCAGGTCGGCCGACCTGGTGAGGTCGGCCGACCCCCTGGACCCACCTTTTCCTGTGCTCCTTTCTCCCAACGGCTATATGGCCGTTGCTCTGTCCCTTTCTAACGGCCATCTTGCTATAAAAACCGCCCAGGAGGAGGAGCTTCACCATTCCAAGCTCATCTTTCACTCCCCTCCTTTGCTCACTTGTTGCTCTCCCAAAATTTCGTGTTCTTCAACTTTACTACAGCCCCAAAAACCCAAAAAAATATTTCCCCTCTGTTTTAGTGCATTTGCAAGTTGTTGTGAGAAGAAAACCAATTTCGGAGAAGCTCGGGTTTGTCGTTTTCACTAACGCTCACCCAAACACTTGTTCGATCTTGTTTTTGTTCTTGTCTTGTGTTTGTTCTTGTGTGCAGCCATGTTCAACCAAATGAAGCAAGTCGCCGGAATCAAGCGGAGAAAAAGCACTCGTGCAAGCACGAGTCAAGCATCCTCCGTCAATTTCAGCGACAACCAATTCCGCTAGCTGAACGCGATGATGGCTCAGAATCAGAGCAATTGGGATGCCTTCTTCCGCTCCCAAGGCTACGATCCGAACCAGCAGATATGAGCAAGAACAAGCTTGGGGGAGGACCCCCCTTCTCACGGTAACTTGTATCTTTCCCCTTCCCTTTATTTCTTGCATTTGCTAAATCTGAAAAACCATAAAAATTTGCAAAACATAAAAAGAACAAAAATATTTCCCTTTTTCATGCGCGGTATGAATGTGTATAATTTTCCTATGTTGAGATGATGAATAGTTGCTCTGTCCTTTATTCCTCTCTAAAGCTAGTTTACAACTTAGTACTCTCTCAAGAGTTAGGTTTGTTGGTAAATCTTGCCTTGAACTTGAATCTTGTGGGTAGCATATGCATTCTCTAGTTCTAAGTTGTTGAGAGGTATGATATGATAGATAGGGCTGCTATGATCTTGCTCAACGTAAAGCTTGAATTCCGGAGTTTTATTTTTCAAAATGACAAATTGATAAGTTCCTCAATGATGAAATTCCCACCACAGCCATATGTAGTGTTTACATTTGAAAACCTTTACACATATGCTGCTTGTTTCACATTGAGCTTAGTCAAAATTGTTGTGACCCTAGTAGAACTCTTTTCATGCTTTCTTGATCAAGATCATGTACACACATCCACCGCCATGAGCTATCCTTCTAAATCAAGAAGATAGCATCCACCATATCCACCATATCCACCGTGAGCTATTCTTCTACACCGGAAGAAAGCCACTATCCATCCATCCATCCAAAGAAACACTCCATATATCCATTGCAAAATTCCTCTCTCAAAGTATTCATTGCAAACTAGGACTATGGCTATAAAAAAAAAAAAAAAATGCTCAAAAAAGAGAGCAAGCAAAAGATAGCCATAGCCTAGAAACTCCAAAAGAGAGAAGGAAAATTCAAAAAGGAGTTATTTCTTCCCATCCACCATTCCTCCGTTCTCCCACACACTTGCACATCTTGATCAAGATTGTTTGAATTGATGTTTTTCTTGGATCCGGTCTTTTGACATAGCAATATTATGTGAACATGAGTGCCTCATATATCCCTACCTTGAGCTCCAGATAAAGCCTTATTTAGAAGTAGGTGATTATAGGCAACACTTTGCCTTGGTGAGGAATCATACACATATTGAGTGATCCGAGAGAATCATTTGAGGAACTTGGTTTTTATTTTCAAAATCTTTTGAAAACCTCCGGAATAACATAGCGGAATCTAGAGCAAGTGATTAGTGCCCTGCAATTGTTCTATCTCTCAACCGCCCAAGACAATGAGGTGTAAAAGCCCCATGGATCGAGGTAAATGGGTAAGTTATGCGCCAATATATTTAATTCTAGGAAGAGTACTTTGTTGTGCGCATAGTATTATTGAGGAGTAGGACATTGTAGCAACTCCTGATCAACAACTTAAGTTTATCTTTGCTTCGGGACGAGCAAAGGGTAAGCTTGGGGGAGTTTGTTGACGGCTGTTAAGTACCATTTTTAACCGTCAACTATACTCAAATAAAGGATAATTTGGCATTTCATACACGCATGCTTTAGCACAATAATATAGTTCCACTTGTACTTGGAGAACTTTGTGCATGCAGGAGGAAATGTGAAGGAAACACCTCAAAAGGCAAGAAAACACACTTTCGACCAATCAGAGAGCGCCACATGGACGTCACACGGATTGAAGGGCCCATTTGCAGCACTTAACCGACGTAACTCCCTGTAATACCGCGGGAACCGACGTCAGGGCCCACAGGACAGCCACCTGGAGAAAGCACAGGCCAGGAGGGGCCACCCCCAGGTCGGCCGACCTGGTCAGGTCGGCCGACCCAGCCGGGCGCCCTCTCCGCCTGGGCTTCCACGTGTTGGCTCCTCCGTGACTCCTGATAACGGTTTGAGATGCCTTCCGTGGCGGTTACGCTCCCTTGCCGACCTATTGAGGCTATAAATAGGAGGGTGTGCCTTCACATTCAACACACACCACAAGAAGCATTTCTCTCTTGCTAGTAGTAGTTCTTGGAGTTTTAGTGGAGTTAGGCTGAGTCTAGAGCTCTCTAGTCCCAAGTCTTCACTTGGAATTGGTATGGCTCTTGTATCTTTTCCCTTTTGTAAGACTTTGCTCTTATTAATATATATATCTTTTCTATATAGTTGTGCTTGGGTCATGAGTTTCTTGTTTGATTTTGTGATCCATATATGTGATAGTATAGTCTACTTGTGTGATAGTAGTTTATATTTATTATACTACTATTGTCATGCTAGTTATATACCATCACTATAGTCTAGTTTATATGTTATAGTCTCTATGCTTAGTTTTAGCTGATAAAGTATAGCATGGGTTTGGTGATCGTATTCGTACGGTAACTCTGCCTCGTTAATAGTAATCGCGGAGGGGCAGAGTGCTCTTTGGTCATGCAAGTATGGTACTTGGGTGATTGATTTGCATCAATTATTCGTTAGTCTACTGGTTCGTTGAGGTAGGCGGCAGGTGGTGACAGCCCTGTCCGTCCTTTGAAATCCTCCCCGCTAGGCTAGTGCGTAGGCTCTTGGCGGAAGTCGCCTGTGGATGCAGGGGTAAGTCCGTGCCTGAAGTGTTATACTATTGACTGCTGAACCTGAGTATGGGTCTGTATGTATTCTACTTAGGCTATGCAACTGTATAGGAATGTATAGTAGGAGTAGCTTAGCCTAGTCTTTCCTCCACTAGACTTTATTTATTTAGTAGGAATCTTCTGTGTGTGTCACGCTACCCAGTTATTATCATGTACCCGCCTGTCTTGGTTAGATATCCTTGCTAATTGTTAACATGATCTTATATGTTAGTAACGCTTCTTGATCATACCCTTCCTTTGGGATAAACAAATACGATACCCTGAATACTTCCGGGTGAAATGCTACAGCGGTATTCTCCGTGCGCTTGCGGATTTTACCTACTTGACTCTGGGACATATTAGTGAACCGTTTCTGGCCCCGTGCCGGGAATGATTTATTAATATGGCTTAGCAAAAGTCAACAATGAGTTATAAATATGTAATAGGGTCTGTATAGAAAAAATAAAACTTTCATTCAATACAACTCGACGCATCGCCAAACTTTTTCTTGACAACATCCTTGTCTCGCGCGGGCTGCATCGGCTCCAATCTCGGCGAGAGACTTGGATTAGTCACCCTCGGTAATTTCATCGACTTCACCTAGTACTTTCTCATTAAGTTGGTATTCTAGTTTTTATCTTTGAAATTGCTAGTTATCTGGTAATTAGGTCTTTATTTTGGTTTCTATTATCGACTTCGATCGCATTATTGTCTCGGTTAGGTCCGATCTTCTGTGATTTTTGTAGATTTTATAAGCTGGGATTTAGATCTATTATTCGAGTCACTCGATCAATCATATCTATAATTAGATTAAATATACCTTTATTTTTTGTATTTGGACACTATCTCGATTGGGTTCGATCTGTTTGAATCAATGAGGCTGCATCGACTTTGATCTCTCATTGGGCTGATAGGGTTAGATTCGATCTGCTTATAGGTAGAGTCGACAGAGTTCTGTCGGGATGTTTAGCCGACATGTTATCACGGTTTGATCAACTTCCTGGTATTTTGCCTATTTTATTGCTGTATATTAGAAGTCGATTGGCCCCCTTTGTTTAATAGAATTAGATCTGTGGATTTGAAGCATATTTGCAATACCAGCTATCGGATCTATCAACTTAGCACCTATTGGACGGGCAGAGTTCCTCACATGATTATTATACTTCTATCAACTCTGGCCCATCGACTTACTTTTATCGATAGAGCGAGTTTATACACCTTTACTATAGATCAACTGACTTCGCTTTATCGACTTTAAGTCTAATGTATCAACCTGGCCAGTTTTCATACGAATACTGTGGATTTATCGACTCTAGCTTATTGTTCTAACCTCATATCAGTGTTAATGATTTATAATTGCATATTTAATTAAATTTGCCGATAAGTCGATATAATCAGCCAATTTATATTCCCTTATGTTTTATTTCCATAATATCATCGGCTGGTTTCACGAACAGTGATTATCGGCTTTCTTCATCGGCCTGTCCTGGGTCGGTGACCCGTGGAATTTGACCATTTGTCTCTTTGTCGATTTACAGGGAAAATCAACCGGCATGCTTCGATTTCCGTATTGAGCCTGCACTTGAGCCAAGGAGATCTCCCAGGTCACGCGTGTGATTTTCAAGTCAACACGCTTTTTGGCACGCCCGATGGGACCAAAAACTTTAAGCTTCACAACATGGCTGAGTTTGGAATGCCAAAGGATCCTAAGCTCCCAAATAATCCTCCACCAAAACATGATGTTGGCGCAGGTTTGAGGATAGAGAACATAATGCCTGTCAACAAGGATGATCTGAGCGATGAAATAAAGGCACAAATTGATTAGAGGATTGTGGAGTATGAAAACATTCTGTTGAGCACCTATGGCAAAACTAAGCATGGCAAGATCATATAGAAAGGAAAGTTACCTGTTGCTGCTTTGATTGAAGATGAAGCTGAGAAATCAATTGCTAATAAGCCAATAGAGGTGATTGATGAAGCTACATTGAACAACATGATACATTCAGCTATTCACCATGCATTGATTAATCAGTCACCTGCGTTGGTCAATACTCTGAGGGCTTTGATTATTCAGACTGTTGAAGGCTGTATATATGATGATCCAGTACGTGGGCCGATGTATTTTTGAACATCTGGGAATATTCCTCGGCCTAAAATTGAAGCTCCTAGTTCACAGCAGCCAAAGGCGAGCACAACACATCCTGGTACGGGTTCAGGGCTATCAACTTCTGAAGCTACTCTACCCTTGAAGAATGCTGATATTAGAACAATGGAGAGAACACCTCACAGGATAATATTGCAAAGAACAACTCCACAGACAGCCACAGTTCTACAGGAAGGAGACGTCAGAGCCGAATATCACATATGGTACAACTCCGAATGTAGAACCAAGTCTATTCGGAAAGCCGTCATCATCTGCATTGCCTGGGGAGTTGGGAGGCCAGCACACTGTTGTCAATTTTGGTTCACAAATAGTCCCGCAAGTGCTAGCATCTGGTCCTGCATTGGCTACTCCAAATACGATTGTTTTGATCAATGACTGGGCAGTGAAGATTGCTGAAGTAATGAGGGAACAATTTGGGTTAAAGCCAAAACAGCAAACTTATATCTATCGACCCCCTTATCCTCCTAGCTATGACTTGATTCCTATGCCGAGTTAATACAGGCAACCAGAATTTACTAAGTTTACTAGACAAGACAATACTACCACTGTTGAGCATATTGTCCGGTTTTCGGTGCAATGTGGAGAGGCAGGAGCTACCGAAGCATTGAAGATCAGGTTGTTTCTGTTATCATTGTCTGGTTTGGCTTTTTTGTGGTTCGCATCGTTGCCCCCTAATTCCATTATTACTTAGGCCGATCTCGAACAGAAATTTCATAAATACTTCCATGCTGAAACAAGAGAAATGAGGTTGTCTGATCTGATTTTTGTGCGGCAGAAAGCTGGGGAGTCTGTGCATGATTATGTGCAGAGATTCAGAGATGTGCGCAGTAAATGTTTTAGCTTACAATTGACTGATACTCAGATGGCTGAAATAGCATTTAATGGCCTAGTTGCACCTTTGAGAGAGAAGTTTCCTTCAGCCAAGTTTGAGAGCTTGTCCCAGTTGGTACAGAAGGTATCTATCCAGGTGAATCTGACTCGAGGGGCATGATCAAAGCCGATTCAAGTCAACTAGAATGATTATGAGTCTGAGTCCGATGAAGATGTCATAGATGTCGATATGGCTGAGTGGATGAGGAATAAGAATATTTTGTCGTGTCCTTGGGTGAAACAGAATGAGCTAGAAGAAAAATATGACTTTGATATCACCAAGGCCGATAAGGTATTTGATATGTTGTTGCAGGAGAAGCATATCCAGTTGCCGCCTAATCACGTGATCCCACCTATTGAAGAATTGAAGAAAAGAAAGTACTGCAAGTGATGAGGACATCAACGACATAGGAATAATGACGACGGAAGATGGCGCGCCAAACCAAGTTGTCACGCCTCCACCTCTTGTCGTCGCGCCTCCTCGAGTTACGGATCCATCTTCTAACGAGACGACGTAGTACAAGGGCCCAATCACTAGAGCTCGAGCCCAGGAATTGAAGACGGTTTTGATGCTAAGGAACGACGGCCCAGGATGATGCCACCTGAAGGCCCACGTGGCCCAAGTCGCACGACTCCCTCTCCACCGCGCGCCTCTCCACTTCAGCCGGCCCTAGATGCGTCGTCCTCCCCCTATATAGTCAAGGGCTGCGGCCCTTTCAATCTTCGAGTTTTGTTTTAAGTTTAGCTTAGCTATACATCCGTCTCTCGATGTGAATTCAGAACTCCACCTTCGTGCAATACATCAGATTGCTCGCCTCTAATTCTTGCTCGTTCTTCGATTGCGCATAAGAATTCATCCTCGTGATCAGGTTGATCTTGTTTACCATAAGGTTAATATCCTCCGGAAGTTGGTTCAGCGATTGCATTGGCGCTTCGGCTTGCTTGTCGTAGTCGGATCGTGAGGGTCGACATCCACCAAATCGAAGTTATCTCCACTCGCCGAAAGATTGGGCACTCTGCACCTATCAAGTGGTATCAGAGCCCAGTGTTTCTCGATGAGTTTATCCAAGTCCATATAAACCGAAAACAACAAAAAAAAAGTTTACCCCAGTACGGTTTTGAGCCTTGCACTTTGGTTCAATAATTTGCGTTGTTGAGTTTTTGTGCTTTCGCTTTTGATCGTTGCTGGTACACTGTGTTTTATCGTTTTCTTCCTATCATCGTCGTATCCTTCCACCGTGCCACGTGTTTTCACGACCACAGTTTGGTTTCTGCCGCATCTGTTTACCCCGTCTCGCTTGCCAAGTTGTGGTCAGCCGATCGCTTGCCAAGTTTTTCCGCTGCACCGTGAGTCCGGGTCAATCACTGCCTCGCCGATCGAGTCGTACTCGGTTACATCGTGACCCGCTCGCCTCGCCGATCGAGTCCTACTCGGTTACGTCGTGACCCGCTCGCCTCGCCTTGTGTGTGGTTCTGTTCGGTTTCGTGTGTCCCTTTTAATTACCGTTCTACCCTTGTCTAAAAAAAGCGCTTGTGCTTAATTGCTTATTTGAGGTCTCATTGTTTATATTTTTAGCAAAAAGTATAAAAAAAGAAAGCAAAAAAAAAAAGAAAAAAAAAGAGAAAAAAAAGAGCGGTCGAGCAACACAGGCGACGCGTTCTTGCTGCACTTTGTTTTGATCCTTCTTCCTTCCTCTTGCACTTGTACTGGTAGCAATCTTTTCACGTTTAGCACCATTATTCAGCTTTGGAGTTATTGTTTGAATTGTGCTAACCTTTGGATTGAGTGCAGCCTCCCAGCCCCACAAATTTTCTACTACGAGCAGGTTTTTGTTTCACCACGCAATCGCTCCTCCAATCTTCCACCGGTTTTACCTGTGGTTGCAGTTCACGCTTGCGTGCTTGGTAAGGACGGGTAAGAATTTGATAACCGCTTTTTGATTGAGCTTTTCATCCACCACTCACCTCTCGTTGTAGGATCCCGCTTTTTGTATTGCTTGAGTTTCTATGGCAGAAAACAGCTCAAAGTCAGAGGAGCTCACCCTCCAGGATTTCCAGGCACAGGTTGATGGTCTACAAAATGACATGAAGACGATGCACGAGAGACTTGACTCTACGGTCACTTCGTCGAATGAGCGTTTTGATCAATTGGACCTTGCTGATACGGCTGCCCGCACCACGCTCGCGACAATCATGACTCGTCTTGAGGCCATGTCGACACAGCTTGGGACCATGACGACGCAGCTCACGGAGTTGCAAAATGCACGTGACTACGGCGCTGACACCGAGCAGGACGACGACAATCGCCGTGGTTGTGCTCGTAGGGTACGTGTTCCTATTAATGATTCTTTTGCCAAAATAAAATTTCGTATTCCCACTTTTAATGGCAAATATGATCCGGGTGCTTATCTTGGTTGGGAATTAGAGGTGGAACAAAAATTTGCATGCCATGATATTCCTGCTAATATACAAGTTAAGGCTGCTATTAGTGAATTTACTGAATTTGCTTTACTTTGGTGGCGTGAGTATAGACAAAGATATCCTGATAATATTCCAGCCACTTGGACGGCATTAAAAGCTGCTATGCGTCATCGTTTTGTGCCATCATATTAAGCTAGAGATTTGCTTAATCAAATGCAGCGTTTTCAAGAAGGTTCACTTTCCGTAAAGGATTATTATCAAGCTTTGCAAAAGGGTATGATTTGCTGTGGTTTAGTTGAACTGGATGATGCTGCTATGGCTCGCTTTAGGGGTGGGTTAAATCATGAAATTCAGAATATTCTTGATTATAAGCATTATGATGATATGACCACCTTATTTGAATATGCTTGTAAAGCTGAACGTGAAGAGCAGGATCGACAATCTTCGTCGAGACCTAACATTTTTGTAGGGTCCAAGACGCCTTCAGCTCCACGGTCGACACCTTCTTCCACGCCGCGCGACCACTCCTCGACCACGTCCAAGTCGAGTGCTCCATCCACGGCCAAATCTGCCTCGATCGTGTGTTGGTTTTTCTTACGTCTACGAATAAATCCGCAAGCACACGGAAGACCGATGTAGCACTTCACCCAGAGTATTCTGGGGTATCGAATCACGAGGAACGTGTGTGTCTATCGTTGGACTAAATCACCCAAGGACACAGAGATTGATTAAGATAGGTAGAGGACAGAGAGGATGTCCCAAGAGTTAGGTTCCTACGTTAACTAAGCTATGCTCTAGTTTGCTCGCGTTGGGCACGGACTTACCCCTGCATCCACAGGCGACTTCCGCCAAGAGCCTACGCACTAGCCTAGCAGGGAGGATTTCAGAGGACGGACAGAGCTGTCACCACCTGCCGCCTACCTCAACGAACCAGTAGACTAACGAATAATCAAAGGTAACCTCCTGCCTAGACACCACGTCTATGCGATCGATTACTACCTTAACCTTCTAGCAACGAATATTCAGGCTAAGGCACCCTAAGAACTTAGAGCGATGAACGAGCTCACAAGCTAGAACTATAACTTAATTAAAGTAAAAAGTAAACTGCAAGAGGGGAAATCTCGACACTTACTATGATTGGCAAATGTCGTCGAAGTACAAGCGTGGAGAAGGCGAAGACAAGCCCAAGCCTCCTCCGAACTCTACTCCACTCTCTTCCTAATCTAAGCACTAGCTAAGTAGCACTTGGCCTTTGCAAGAGGAGCACTAAATCTTCAATCTTGAGTGTGTGTTGGAGTGAAGGCCCTCACCCTCTATTTATAGCCTCCTAACGTCGGTTTCAGAGGAGTAACCGCCATGGAATCCCCCCAAACCGCCATCAGGGAGTCCTGAGGAGCCAACACGTGGAAGCCCGGGCGGAGAGGGCGCCCGGCCAGGTCGCCCGACCTGACCAGGTCGGCCGACCTGGGGGTGGCCCCTCCTGGCCTGTGCTTTCTCCAGGTGGCTGTCCTGTGGGCCCTGACAACGGTTTGCGCGGTATTACAGGGAGTTACGTCGGTTAAGCGCTGAAGGTGGGCTCCTTAATCCGTGTGCTTGCTCCTGATTGGCCGGAAGTGTGCTTTCTCCTTGAATTTCCTTGAATTTTATTTAAACTCCATGGGTTGCTTCCTGCATACACAAAGTCACCAAAACTTGTGGAAATAATTAGTAATAAATTCCTACCACTAAGGTGGTGATCAAATTGTGTGATTCTTGCGGGTAAACGACGGTCATATTTTGCATTTAAGGACCGTCAACAAACTCCCCCACACTTAGCCTTTGCTCGTCCTCGAGTAAAGGACTAAAGGCTAAGGACTAAGTGATAATTCAAACCTTGATAAATCAAATCTAGCATGCAAATTATTCCAGGCATTACCTTGTATCTCCATGAGCTTTTGAAGTGTCTAGCATGCCTTCTTTGGATATTGATGAATGGAACGAATCTTGACTCCGAAAACTCAGCTCCTTCTGCTTATGTAACTTAGGTTTTCGAATAGATTTTCACAATCAAAGAATAGTAGCCATACTCCTCAAATGATTCTCTTAGTCGCTCAAAGGTGTATTTTCCTCACCAAGGCATTGTGCCTTTCATGTCCTATCTCTAAATATGGTATATGTGGAGCTCAAGAATAGGATTGAAATGGTGGCATACTTATAATTCATATCTTGCTAAGTCAAAATTCGGATCCAAAGAGAAAAACAAGTCATGATTCATAAGTCAAGTCTGTGCACATTTATTTGGTAGATGGAAGATGGATACTCCTTTGAATATTCCCTCATTGAAATGAGATCATGGGCTATCTTTCTTTCTTTTCTTTTCTCTCTCTTCTTTTTTTTTTTTTGAATACTAGATAGCCCATACTCTTTTTGCAACAAAATACGGAGGGAAGTATGTAGAACTGGAGTATTTTATTTTCATGGATGGTGGAGATGCTAACTTCCAGTGTAGAAGTTTTAGCATAGGGGTGGATGTGCACACAGACTTGATAAATGAAGCATAACAGGCATCTCAATTTGGGTCTCAAAATTTTGACAAGGCTCAATAAATTAATAAGTAGCACAAAAGAGCACAATCTTTGATAAGCAAAATTTGGCCTTGGTAGGATAAATTTTATCATTGAGGAGTTGGCTTTCAAATTTATCATTTTCAAAAGAAAATCCCAAGTTATAAGCATAAGAGTGAAGATTCATAAAGTCTATTCATATCACACAAATCAATAGTCCTAGGTAGCATGTTTTCCTAAAGATATAGTCATGGAAATTTAGGCAAACATTCTAGGAATAAGGAGCATGCAAGATGATAAATCAAAAAGAATGAATTATGGAGAAAATTCAGGTTTTTAGTATTTATTAATTTTTCCATATTCAAGGAGAAAATAAGCAGAGAGGCAGGGAGGAATGGGAAGTGGACGTGCAAACCAGAGTATGGACCAAGTGGGGGTCCGAGGGGAGCCAGGCCTGGGTCGGCCGACCTAGCCAGGTCGCCCGACCTGGAAGATGCTCCTCTGGTCCCCTGGTTCGTCGTGTCGCTTCGTGTCGTCCTGTGCAACATATTTCTCAGGGTAGACCGTCCGTTTGCGCGTTCGTACTTCGCAAATCCTCCTCCACACTTGTTTCCTGACTTCTTTTTATTTGACACAAACAAAAAGGAAAAGTGGACCCCACCGGCTTTATGGGCTCAGTGGGTTCCATTATTCAATTCTTTATTATAGGCGCATTACATTTTAATGAAATAAACGAAGAAAATCTAAAAAGGGAAACTAAGCGCCTATTTTCCTAAACTATATGGGAGAGCCTATTCATTTGCCCTTATATAAGTCGGGCTCTCCCATGTGGATACAAATGCGCTCCATCTTAGCGCATAAGCCACGGCGGAGGTCTTTCATACCCTCCTCGAGGCGTTGCACACGATCCTCAAGTTGAGCACGATCAACCAACTCCTCCGCCAACTTGTTGGCCAGCCTCTTATTCTCTGCCCGTAGGAGGAGAACGTCCTGCGCAAGCTTGGCCTTGGAGGGACCTGTCGCCTCGTCCCCGCTGTCCTGGTAGTGTCCGCCCTCCGCTGTGATTGGCGGGGGGTCGAGGAAACGGCTGATGGTCTTCTACGGGGAGGAGTCGATGGATTCCTCCATCTCCCGCTTGTCCTCCGAAGTGAGCTTGGGGAAGAGCACTTTCCCCTTGCCCGGTCCGGTGCGTGGTCCGGTGCTGGTGAACCGTCCCTTCTGCTCTGGCGACGTGGGGATGTAGTCCATCCGGTACTTGTACCCGAATGGCGACCCATCCCTGCCCCGAAGCGTCTCAACGAGGTGTTCCCTGGGCAGGAGAGCAGAGGGATCCCCGTTGTGGAGACGATGGGTGGGTGTCGTCTTGCGGTGCGCCAGAGTGCCCGTCGTTGGTCTCTTGATGTCGGGGGTAGGACGCAGTACAGGCGACGTTCCCCGCGTCTTCATGGTGCGTGCCGGGGTCGGCGAAAGTGCCCGCTGCGATGTGCGGGTGGCGGAAGGGCTGCGCCGTTCAGCAAACCGTGTACGGCCTGCCCTTTCCTCTTCGCGGCGCAGGGGAGGCTCAATGGCGAGAGGCTCAACGATCTCGGCAAGGGTGAGATCGAGGTTGGTCGGGACGATTTGGTTAGCGGGGGTGATTTCCCCGCTAAGGGCAAGGGCGGAGCTGGTCAAGGAAGCCTGGGAAGTGCTCTTTTTGGCAGCCATGACGAAGTTGGGGGTTCTGGAAGAGGTTCACAGGAAGGTTTGGGATGAGAGAAAAGCATCGCTCCCCTCTGCTTAAAAGGAGAGTCCCCCGACGGTATATTCACGATTCTCCGCGAGAATCTCCGATTAGGGCGAAGGGGGAAGTTGGAGGAACGCGTGAGAGAAAAACGGGAAGCGGCGGCGCCACCAGGGGGTCGCCCGACCTGGCCAGGTCGGCCGACTTGGTGGTGGGCCCCCTGGGGCTGCTGCTTCGTGGGCTGCCTAAGGGAGGTCCAAGGAGGGGGAAAAGTACGGCAATTTAATTTGATTCTAAGTTTAGGTGCCCGTAAAGGCTATGGGTAGGCTCGGAAGTCAATTAAATTGACTACGTCCTCCTCAACTCCTATACTTTTAATAGAATCGTAAAAGAGTTTAAGTCGATGGCCGTTTACCTTAAACGCGTTCCCGTCCTTGTCCTGGAGTGTGACCGCTCCATGTGTCGCGACGTCGATGACGAGATATGGCCCAAGCCATTTGCTTCGCAGTTTCCCGTCGCCGAACAGCTTCACTCTTGAGTTGAAGAGTAGCACCTTGTCTCCAGGGTTGAACTCCTTTGGCTGTATCCTTTTGTCGTGCCATTTCTTGGTCTTTTCTTTATAGATCCTGGCACTGTGATACGCCTTTTCTCTCCATTCCTCCAACTCAGAAATTTGCTTCATCCTGTGCCTTCCTGCTTCTTTGGAATCCATATTCCATTTCTTTATTGCCCAGTATGCCTTGTGTTCCAGTTCTACCGGCAGATGGCAAGTCTTGCCGTAGACCAGCTGGAATGGAGACATGCCTATGGGGGTCTTGTATGCAGTGCGATATGCCCATAGTGCATCTGGCAACTTATTCTTCCATCCCGATCCCATTTCCTCCACTGTTTTCTGCAGGATGTTCTTGATTTGCTTGTTCGAGGTCTCTGCCTGACCGCTGGTCTGGGGGTGGTATGGAGTAGCAATGTTATGGTCGGAACCGAGTTCCCTCAGGAAGTGTCGGAATCCTTTATCCGTGAAGTGTGAATCTCCATCACTAATCACCATCCTTGGTACCCCAAAGCGTGGGAAAATGGTCTCATAGAGCATCTTCCGTGCGCTCTTTGCATCTGCAGCTCTGCATGGCAATGCTTCAACCCACTTTGACACGTAGTCGACTGCCACCAAGATATACTCGCAATCATAGGACCTTGGGAAGGGTCCCATGAAGTCGATGCCCCAGACGTCAAAAAGTTCGACTTGCAGGTTGTATGTCAAGGGCATCGCGTTGCGAGATGAGATTCCTCCATGCTTCTGGCATCTCCTGCACCTCCTGATGTACTCTTTGGTGTCCTCATACATCGTCGGCCAATAGAAACCACTTTGCCAGATTTTTGCTTGCGTCCGGTACACGCCGTAGTGTCCTCCGTACGGAGCTGCATGGCACTTCTCAATTATCTGTGCACCCTCAATGGTGGGGATGCATCGCCGCAACAGACCATCAGCACAGACCCTGTAGAGGAATGGGTCGTCCCAAAGGTGTCGCCTACTTTCATAGGCCAGCTTCTTTCGGTTTTCCCCCGGCGGAACATACCCTGTAACCATGAAATTCACGATATCTGCATACCAGGGTGTGGAGTCCGCGACCTTTAGCAGCATATCATCTCGTAGGAAGTCGTTGATTGGTAGTTCCTGCATGTTAGTGACTTGCATACGAGATAGATGATCTGCTACGGAATTCTCTACTCCTTTCTTATCTTTTATTTCAAGATCAAACTCTTGGAGTAAGAGGATCCATCTGATGAGCCTTGGTTTAGCATCTTTTTTAGCGAGCAGGTATTTTAGTGCAGCATGATCAGTGTAAACAATTACCTTTGCTCCAACTAAATAAGATCTAAATTTATCGATAGCAAAAACCACAGCTAGGAGCTCCTTTTCTGTGGTAGCGTAGTTGAGCTGTGCTCCTGTCAAGGTTTTGCTAGCGTAGGCTATTGCGTGATGCTTCTTGTCCTTAGTTTGGCCGAGAACGGCCCCTACGGCGTAGTCACTAGCATCGCACATGATTTCAAAGGGCAGCTTCCAATCAGGGGGTTGGATGATGGGAGCTGAGATGAGTGCATTTTTCAAGAGATGAAAAGATTTCAAGCACTCATCATCAAAGTCAAAAGGCGCATCCTTAGCTAAGAGGTTGGTGAGGGGTCTAGCGATTTTTGAAAAGTCTTTGATGAATCGTCGATAGAACCCAGCATGCCCCAAAAAGCTACGAATACCCTTGACGTTGATCGGGGGTGGAAGTTGCTCGATAACTTCTATTTTCGCCTTATCCACCTCGATCCCTCTCTCGGACACTAAGTGCCCTAGCACTATGCCTTCTCGGACCATAAAGTGGCACTTTTCCCAATTAAGTACCAGGTCCTTTTCTTGGCATCGAGTCAAGACCCTGTCCAAGTTCTCGAGACAGTGATCGAAGGTCTTCCCATAGACTGAGAAGTCATCCATGAAGACTTCCATGATTTCCTCGATCATGTCCGAGAATATGGACATCATACACCGTTGGAAAGAGGCTGGTGCATTACACAACCCAAAAGACATCCTACGATAGGCATACGTTCCATACGGGCACGTGAAGGTGGTCTTACTCTAATCATCGGGATGGATAGGAATCTGATGATAACCAGAATACCCATCAAGGAAACAGAAGAAGGAATGGTTTGCCAACCGCTCTAACATCTCATCGATGAAGGGCAGCGGGAAATGATCCTTCTTTGTTGCCTTGTTGAGTTTTCTGTAATCGATACACATCCTCCATCCCGTGACGGTACGTTGGGGAATAAGCTCGTTCTTATCATTCTTAACGACCGTCATACCTCCCTTCTTCGGCACTACTTGCACCGGGCTCACCCACTCACTATGAGGTACGGGATATATGATCCCTGAATGCAGAAGTTTTAGAACTTCCTTCTTCACAACCTCGCGCATAGCATTATTTAACCTCCTCTGGGGTTCCCTAGAAGGTGTACTCTCGGGGTCAAGAGGGATGCGATGGGTGCAGAGAGTGGGACTAATTCCATTTAGGTCTTGGAGGGAGTACCCAAAGACAGAGCGATGTTTCTCTAAGACAGAGATCAGCTCCTTGGTTTCCTCCTCCGAAAGCTTATCACTAATGATGACAGGGGACTCCGTGTCACCATGTAGGAAAGCGTAGCGTAGGCCAGGGGGTAAGGTTTTTAACTCGATGGGAGGTCGAGTCGGTGGTTTATCTTCAGGAAGCTCGAGAGTTTCCTGTAGATCATCCTCCTCTTCTGTAAAAAGATCGGCGTCTTGGTCAAGGAGGGTATCAGGAGGGTCGAAAGGGGAAATCACTTTCACCTCTTCGGTTAGGTCTCTCTCATCAGGAAATTCAGCGATGGTGTTTCGCGAACGGGAGATTGGGATTGAGAGCGCCTTTCCTCCGATGTTGACACTGAGGTTACCGGATGAGGCTGCCGTAAAGAGTTTTTCTAAAGGAAGCCCGATGAGGACATCAAAGCTTGGGACCTCAAAGACATGAAAGTTCAGAAGGGCCTCAGCGTCTTTGTGTCGTATCGACACATTGTTTAGAATCCGGTAACCTTCTAGGATGGCTCCGGTAGGGCTTTTGAAGGTCTTTTGCGTAGGAAGCAGAGGTTCGTCTCCTAATACCTCAAAGGCAAAGGAGTCGGAAACGATGTTTATTCCTACAGCGGGATTATACCAAACATCCACAGCTCTGCCTCTAACCATACAAGGAATGGTAGTAGAGGATGAGATAATCCGAACAAGTTCGGAACATTGCTCATTTTCTCGGGACCACTCATCACTCATGATGGCTGTTAGTTCTTTCACTGAGTCCCTAAGGAATTGTTCTTCTATAGGTTCAGGGGAAGGAACTGGTGTTTGAGGCTTTCGTTGGATGGCATACATCGAGGTGTTACCGAAATCTTTGAAAAGATCATCCTCGATGATGAAAGGGAATTCGGACGGCTGAATTTCTTCATCATCCGAATTTCCTGGTTCAGGAGGAGGCTCACTAGCTAAGTCTTGAGATGTGCAAGAAGCAGGGTCAGATTCGGCTGGCTGGAGAGTCTCCTGGCTCGGCGTAGCTTCTTCGCAGGGGGGTTTGGTGGGCTCAAGGAAAGAGGTATTTTCTAGAATGCGTTCTAGGATGGTTCTTCCTTCTGTGACCGTTTTGTGTATGAATGAACCTCCGGCGGCTATGTCGAGATATTGGGCAGATTCCTTGTCGAGACCCATCCGAAAATGCTGTAGCAGCATGGGATCGGGTATAGACAAGTCAGGACCGGATTTCACTAAAAGCGAGAACCTAGCCCAAGCTGTGCCTAAGGATTCTTTCTCGGCCTGCTCGAAGTTGAAGACCTCTCTACGGAGAGAAACGATTCGTGACATTGGGAAGAATGCAAGACAAAATTTGTCCCGGAGCTCTTTCCAGTCACCATTCGTGCTTTCTGCCGTGTGAGTGTACCATTGCTTCGCCCTCTCTATAAGAGAAAAGGGAAACAATTTCCACTTGAGAGTCTCTTGTGTCATACCCCTGATTTGGATGCACGAGCACAATTGCTCAAATTCTCGCAGGTGATGGTGTGGGTTTTCGTTTTCTACCCCCGAGAAAGGTTGTGCGTGAACGATGGCTATAAAGCCTGGGCGGAGTTCGAAGCCATCTGAAAGGAATGGTTTTGAAGATGAAGGTGGCTCGTAGAACTCGCCCCTTGGAGCAGAGAAGGATTGGATAGAAGGTTGCTCCATGGTAGGGATAAGGAAAGAAATAAAAGAAAGATAAAAAGAGATACGAGGGTGACTAGGGTCCGCAGATAAAACAGCAACCGTTCCCCGGCAACGGCGCCAGAAATGCTTGTTGGTTTTTCTTACGTCTACGAATAAATCCGCAAGCGCACGGAAGACCGATGTAGCACTTCACCCAGAGTATTCCAGGGTATCGAATCACGAGGAACGTGTGTGTCTATCGTTGGACTAAATCACCCAAGGACACAGAGATTGATTAAGATAGGTAGAGGACAGAGAGGATGTCCCAAGAGTTAGGTTCCTACGTTAACTAAGCTATGCTCTAGTTTGCTCGCGTTGGGCACGGACTTACCCCTGCATCCACAGGCGACTTCCGCCAAGAGCCTACGCACTAGCCTAGCGGGGAGGATTTCAGAGGACGGACAGAGCTGCACCACCTGCCGCCTACCTCAACGAACCAGTAGACTAACGAATAATCAAAGGTAACCTCCTGCCTAGACACCACGTCTATGCGATCGATTACTACCTTAACCTTCTAGCAACGAATATTCAGGCTAAGGCACCCTAAGAACTTAGAGCGATGAACGAGCTCACAAGCTAGAACTATAACTTAATTAAAGTAAAAAGTAAACTGCAAGAGGGGAAATCTCGACACTTACTATGATTGGCAAATGTCGTCGAAGTACAAGCGTGGAGAAGGCGAAGACAAGCCCAAGCCTCCTCCGAACTCTACTCCACTCTCTTCCTAATCTAAGCACTAGCTAAGTAGCACTTGGCCTTTGCAAGAGGAGCACTAAATCTTCAATCTTGAGTGTGTGTTGGAGTGAAGGCCCTCACCCTCTATTTATAGCCTCCTAACGTCGGTTTCAGAGGAGTAACCGCCACGGAATCCCCCCAAACCGCCATCAGGGAGTCCTGAGGAGCCAACACGTGGAAGCCCGGGCGGAGAGGGTGCCCGGCCAGGTCGCCCGACCTGACCAGGTCGGCTGACCTGGGGGTGGCCCCTCCTGGCCTGTGCTTTCTCCAGGTGGCTGTCCTGTGAGCCCTGACAACGGTTTGCGCGGTATTACAGAGAGTTACGTCGGTTAAGCGCTGAAGGTGGGCTCCTTAATCCGTGTGCTTGCTCCTGATTGGCCGGAAGTGTGCTTTCTCCTTGAATTTCCTTGAATTTTATTTAAACTCCATGGGTTGCTTCCTGCACACACAAAGTCACCAAAACTTGTGGAAATAATTAGTAATAAATTCCTACCACTAAGGTGGTGATCAACTTGTGTGATTCTTGCGGGTAAACGACGGTCATATTTTGCATTTAAGGACCGTCAACATCGTGCCATCCTCCTCGTCGTCTGGACGAGCTCGTGATATTCAGTGTCACCGTTGCCGAGGATTTGGTATGTGATACGCGATTGTCCAAATATACGAACTATGTTGATTCGTGACGATGGTGGGTATTCTTCTGCTAGTGATTCTGAGGATATTCAACAGACTATGCTTGCCACTAATCATGCAGATAATACGGAGCTTCATGTCGACTCTAGTGCCGCCGACAGGTATGTCACTCTTGTTGTGCAGCGTGTTCTTAGTACACAGGTCGTTTAGGATGAAAAGCATCAGCGCCACAACATTTTTCATATCAAAGGCGTTGTGCAAGAACGAGCGGTCCGTATAATCATCGATGGTGGCAGTTGCAACAATTTGGCTAGTACGACCTTGGTGGAGCAGTTGTCATTGCTAACAAGGAAGCATCCACATCCTTATCACGTTCACTGGCTTAATGACGGCGGCAAAATAAAGGTAACGCGCTCGGTACGTGTTCCTTTCTCTCTTGGCGCCTATTCTGATTTTGTAGATTGTGATGTTGTTCCAATGGAAGCATGCTCTTTGTTGCTTGGCCGTCCTTGGCAAATGATGTTGATAGTGTTCATCATGGTCGCTCCAATTATTATTCCTTCATGTTTAAGGGTCAGAAAATTGTTATTCATCCTATGACACCTGAACAAGTTCTTAAAGATGATATTGCTCGAGCGACAAAAGCTGCAAAATTGGTTATATCGCCTCCTGTTGCACCTGTTCAACATGAGATCAAATTGAATAACCCTATCTTGCTTGCTACACGTGCTGATTTTGATGAATTACATGATGCTAATCTGCTTTGCTATGCGCTAGTTTGCTCTCGTATGCTTGTTTCACTAGATGAGGCGCCTATGTTGCATATTCCTCCTGCTGTTGCTAACCTTTTGCAGGACTATAAAGGTGTTTTTCCCACTGAATTGCCGCCGGGTCTTCCTCCTATTCGTGGCATAGAACATCAGATTGATTTAATTCCAGGCGCGCAGCTTCCTAATCGCGCCCCGTACCGCACAAATCCTGAGGAGACAAAAGAAATTCAGTGTCAAGTGCAGGCATTGCTTGATGAAGGATACATTCGTGAGTCTCTCAGCCCTTGTTCGGTTCCTGTTTTGCTTGTTCCTAAGAAACATGGTTCTTGGCGTATGTGTGTAGATTGTCGTGCAATTAACAATATTATAATTCATTATCGATATCCTATATCATGCTTTGATGATATGCTTGATGAACTTAGTGGTGCCACAATTTTCTCTAAGGTTGATTTGCATAGTGGTTATCATCAAATAAGAATGAAATTAGGAGATGAATGGAAAATGGCTTTTAAAACTAAATTTGGCTTGTATGAATGGTTGGTTATGCCGTTTGGATTGTCTAATGCTCCTAGTACTTTTATGTGCTTAATGAATGAAGTTCTTCAGCCTTTCATTGGAATATTTGTTGTTGTCTATTTTGATGATATCCTTATATACAGCAAATCCATGAATGAGCATTTAGATCATTTACATGCTGTTTTTGATGCTTTGCGTGCTGCTCACCCTGTTGTTACTCCACAGGGCATTGAGGTGGATAGCAGCAAGGTGAACGCCGACATCTCCCACATTGCCAGCTGGTCCCGTAGGGATGTTGGCAGCGGAGGGAGCGGAGAACTCGTGGAGGGTCTTGTCGGCCATTTGCTCAGAGCTTGATGGTGCGGGAATGACAGGTTCGATTGGCCGAGTCTCCTTACGAGGAGGGGTGAGCCTAGCTCGTGTCCTTCTCAGGAGTGGCTCAGGATCTTCAGTGAAGTTTGTCGGCAAGTCGAAACCAGTCATACACTACCCTGTTTTCATACAAAATGCAGAAAACGAAGCAAGGTTAACCTGCTTAGGAGATAGCCTTAATAATTGCAACACTACTATATACATTAGTAATTTTTCTTAAATCATACGCCTTCCCCGGCAACGGTGCCAGAAATGCTTGTTGACTTTTGCTAAGCCATATTAATAAATCATTCCCGGCACGGGGCCAGAAACGGTTCACTAATATGTCCCAGAGTCAAGTAGGTAAAATCCGCAAGCGCACGGAGAATACCGCTGTAGCATTTCACCCGGAAGTATTCAGGGTATCGTATTTGTTTATCCCAAAGGAAGGGTATGATCAAGAAGCGTTACTAACATATAAGATCATGTTAACAATTAGCAAGGATATCTAACCAAGACAGGCGGGTACATGATAATAACCGGGTAGTGTGACACACACAGAAGATTCCTACTAAATAAATAAAGTCTAGTGGAGGAAAGACTAGGCTAAGCTACTCCTACTATACATTCCTATACAGTTGCATAGCCTAAGTAGAATACATACAGACCCACACTCAGGTTCAGCAGTCAATAGTATAGCACTTCAGGCACGGACTTACCCCTGCATCCACAGGCGACTTCCGCAAGGAGCCTACGCACTAGCCTAGCGGGGAGGATTTCAAAGGACGGACAGGGCTGTCACCACCTGCCGCCTACCTCAACAAACCAGTAGACTAACGAATAATTGATGCAAATCAGTCACCCAAGTACCATACTTGCATGACCAAAGAGCACTCTGCCCCTCCGCGATTACTATTAACGAGGCAGAGCTACCGTACGAATACGATCACCAAACCCATGCTATACTTTATCAGCTAAAACTAAGCATAGAGACTATAACATATAAACTAGACTATAGTGACGGTATATAACTAGCATGACAATAGTAGTATAATAAATATAAACTACTATCACACAAGTAGACTATACTATCACATATATGGATCACAATATCAAACAAGAAACTCATGACCCAAGCACAACTATATAGAAAAAATATATATATTGATAAGAGCAAAGTCTTACAAAAGGGAAAAGATACAAGAGCCATACCAATTCCAAGTGAAGACTTGAGACTAGAGAGCTCTAGACTCAGCCTAACTCCACTAAAACTCCAAGAACTACTACTAGCAAGAGAGAAATGCTTCTTGTGGTGTGTGTTGAGTGTGAAGGCACACCCTCCTATTTATAGCCTCAATAGGTCGGCAAGGGAGAGTAACCGCCACGGAAGGCACCTCAAACCGCCATCAGGAGTCGCTGAGGAGCCAACACGTGGAAGCACAAAGGAATATCCCCCAGGACCAGGTCGGCCGACCTGACTGGGTCGCCCGACCTGGCCAGGGGTCCTCCTGGCCTGTGCTTTCTTGGGGAGGCTGGCAGGTGGGTCCTGAGGTCGGTTCCCGCGGTATTACAGGGAGTTACGTCGGTTAAGAGCTGAAAATGGGCCCTTCAATCCGTGTGACGTCCATGTGGCACTCTCTGATTGGTCGAAAGTGTGTTTTCTTGCCTTTTGAGGTGTTTCCTTCACATTTCCTCCTGCATGCACAAAGTTCTCCAAGTACAAGTGGAACTATATTATTGTGATAAAGCATGCGTGTATGAAATGCCAAATTCTCCTTTATTTGAGTATAGTTGACGGTTGAAAATGGTACTTAACAGCCGTCAACAAACTCCCCCAAGCTTACCCTTTGCTCGTCCCGAAGCAAAGATAAACTTAAGTTGTTGATCAGGAGTTGCTACAATGTCCTACTCCTCAATAATACTATGCGCACAACAAAGTACTCTTCCTAGAATTAAATATGTTGGCATATAACTTACCCATTTACCTCGATCCATGGGGCTTTTACACCTCATTGTCTTGGGCGGTTGAGAGATAGAACAATTGCAGGGCACCAATCACTTGCTCTAGATTCCGCTATGTTATTCCGGAGGTTTTCAAAAGATTTTGAAAATAAAAATCAAGTTCCTCAAATGATTCTCTCGGATCACTCAATATGTGTATGATTCCTCACCAAGGCAAAGTGTTGCCTATAATCACCTACTTCTAAATAAGGCTTTGTGTGGAGCTCAAGGTAGGGATATATGAGGCACTCATGTTCGCATAATATTGCTATGTCAAAAGACCGGATCCAAGAAAAACATCAATTCAAACAATCTTGATCAAGATGTGCAAGTGTGTGGGAGAACAGAGGAATGGTGGATGGGAAGAAATAACTCCTTTTTGAATTTTCCTTCTCTCTTTTGGAGTTTCTAGGCTATGGCTATCTTTTGCTTGCTCTCTTTTTTGAGCATTTTTTTTCTTTTTTTTTTGCATAGCCATAGTCCTAGTTTGCAATGAATACTTTGAGAGAGGAATTTTGCAATGGATATATGGAGTGTTTCTTTGGATGGATGGATGGGTAGTGGCTTTCTTCCGGTGTAGAAGAATAGCTCACGGTGGATATGGTGGATATGGTGGATGCTATCTTCTTGATTTAGAAGGATAGCTCATGGCGGTGGATGTGTGTATATGATGGATGCTATCTTCTTGATTTAGAAGGATAGCTCATGGCGGTGGATGTGTGTATATGATCTTGATCAAGAAAGCATGAAAAGAGTTCTACTAGGGTCACAACAATTTTGACTAAGCTCAATGTGAAACAAGCAGCATATGTGTAAAGGTTTTCAAATGTAAACACTACATATGGCTGTGGTGGGAATTTCATCATTGAGGAACTTATCAATTTGTCATTTTGAAAAATAAAACTCCGGAATTCAAGCTTTACGTTGAGCAAGATCATAGCAGCCCTATCTATCATATCATACCTCTCAACAACTTAGAACTAGAGAATGCATATGCTACCCACAAGATTCAAGTTCAAGGCAAGATTTACCAACAAACCTAACTCTTGAGAGAGTACTAAGTTGTAAACTAGCATTAGAGAGGAATAAAGGACAGAGCAACTATTCATCATCTCAACTTAGGAAAATTATACACATTCATACCGCGCATGAAAAAGGGAAATATTTTTGTTCTTTTTATGTTTTGCAAATTTTTATGGTTTTCAGATTTAGCAAATGCAAGAAATAAAGGGAAGGGGAAAGATACAAGTTACCATGAGAAGGGGGGTCCTCCCCCAAGCTTGTTCTTGCTCATATCTGCCGGTTCGGGTCGTAGCCTTGGGAGCGGAAGAAGGCATCCCAATTGCTCTGATTCTGAGCCATCATCGCGTTCAGCTGGCGGAATTGGTTGTCGCTGAAATTCTGTCATTGCTGGGTGTCGGCGACATGTTGCGTGAGAGTTTGTTGCATGCTTTCGGTGCGCAAATCAATGTCGTTCACCCTCCTTGTCAACTCGGCCATCCCATAGTTGAGTTCACGGAACCCACGGGATGAGAATGACCGAGTGGCAAAGGATGGTGGTCCGCTTGAACTTGATGACGTCTGCATGGGGTAATCGTACTGAGATTCCCATGCTCCGGCCTGCCATGTTGATGCACCCGCCTCGTCCTGTGGCGGGGGCTGCTCCCATACCGGATTTCCGGTCGGAGTGTGAAACTCCGGTGTAGGCTCCATATGCCTACGGGAACGTGTCGGTCGCCCTGAAACACTATGCCTGCGAACTTCTCCCACTGGCTCAAGTGGGAGGGTTAGTGCCCGACAGTGATACAAACGAAGACCCGGGTTAGGTAACGGGAATTCATTTGTATACCCGGGAAAGTGATAGATCAAGGTATTATTTGGACCATGTTTCAAAGTATGTCCTTGCACAAAATAGTCCTCGCCTAGAAATTCTCTATCTACCGTCAAATATTCAACATGAACATTCTCAGGCAGACCACACTTCTGCGCAATGCGAGTAACTAAAGAGGTGCACTCAATTGGTCCTGTCAACTTTATATTGTCTAACCATTGATCAATCATGCATTCCGCGGGTGACACCCTAATTTTCTTAACCATGGCATAAAGTATTTTCAATTCATCTTGCCGGACAACCCTAATGTCACCTCGAGGAAACAAGGTCATAGCCAACCACACATGCATAAATCTAAGTGTTGGATTATGGATGGCACTTGTTCTAGGCTTGGGACCCCACTCGTTTCCGGAAATCTTTTTCCAAAAACTTTCTTTATGGAGCCCCTTTAGCGCTTTATCTAAGTCTAGCCTACATTTAGGATTTAGACCTAGCATAGCATGAAGATCACCCCATGTGACCAAGCGCTCTTGCCCAAACAAGCGAAAAGAAATGCCTTCATCATACTTTCTAAGGGTGCATAAAAACTGCATAGTAAGCAAACGAGAACCCGCCTCATCTACTTCTACGAAATTTAGCCAACCCATAGTGCGAAAAATAGAGGCAAATTCTTCTCTCATACCTATTTTCTCGAGGAAGTCCGGATCGAAGCGTCGGGTGTGGGCGAATGGCCGTTCTCTCATGAGCGCGATGGCTTGGCCCTCGCGGTCGTCCTTGATGTCGAGATGCTCCTCGGTGATGAGCAAGGCCGGCCTTTCCTCCGGAATTTCAGCTTCGGGGTCACCATGCCCCGGACTTGGTGTGAGCTCGATGGAGGATGCTTGACTCGTGCTTGCACGAGTGCTTTTTCTCCGCTTGATTCCGGCGACTTGCTTCATTCGGTTGAACATGGCTGCACACAAGAACAAACACAAGACAAGAACAAAAACAAGATCGAACAAGTGTTCGGGTGAGCGTTAGTGAAAACGACAAACCCGAGCTTCTCCGAAATTGGTTTTCTTCTCACAACAACTTGCAAATGCACTAAAACAGAGGGGAAATATTTTTTTTTGGGTTTTTGGGGCTGTAGTAAAGTTGAAGAACACGAAATTTTGGGAGAGCAACAAGTGAGCAAAGGAGGGGAGTGAAAGATGAGCTTGGAATGGTGAAGCTCCTCCTCCTGGGCGGTTTTTATCGCCAAGGAAGCAAGATGGCCGTTAGAAAGGGACAAAGCAACGGCCATATAGCCGTTGGGAGAAAGGAGCACAGGAAAAGGTGGGGCCAGGGGGTCGGCCGACCCCACCAGGTCGGCCGACCTGGCAGGTGGGCCTCCTGGCAGCCCCCTTTTTCCTATGTGTTCCCCAACGGCTAGGGGATTTGTCCCCTGCTGCCTTTTTGCTCAAAAAGCTCGACAAAAAATCTTTTCAAAATGGAAAGCCCAAAAACCTATTTTCTAAATTTTCAAAAATGCAAATGAGTTTTGAAAAATTCCAAGGTGGCTGGAAAAATTCAAAAATGCAGAAATGCAGTGGTCGGGAAAAATCAAAATGTGGTGGAAAGCAAATATGCAATTAAAAGAGCAAATATGGATAACTACCGGTTTAACCTCCCGGCGAGGACTCACCTTTTAAAGTCCGACGAGCGGGACTTTTCTCCGGCGTTCAGCTCGATGAAGCGTTGTCCGGTCCCGGAGATGAAGACACGGATGATGCTTCTTGTTTCACTCGCCACACCTTCTTGGTCTTTGTTGCGGTCGGTGGCTTCTCGGGCTTCGGAGGCTGCGGTTTTGCAGGCTTCACAGCCTGTTTCTTTGCAGACCTCGGAGGTTGCTGCCTTGTGGACTTCGGAGGCTGTTGCTTAATGTGTGACCTTTGCCTCCTTGCCTTCATCAGTTGTTGCTGTGCAACCTTTTCCTTCTCAAGGAAGTTCTTCATGAATGTGATGAGGCTGTCCTTCTTTGGCGGAGTGACCTCCACTTCCTTGATGTTGCTTGGGTTCGGCCCGTACTTGATACGGATCATGTTGCACTGTTCTTTCCGTGGCCGAAAGTCAAACTTCTCCTCCTTGCCATTGATGTGGAAGCGGATTTCTCCGGCTCCTACATCGATGCGAGCATCCGCAGTGCTGAGAAATGGGCGTCCCAGGATGAGCGGTGTGCTCTTCCCGACGTCCATGTCAAGCACTACGAAGTCGACGGGGATGAAGCAATCCCGGATTTTCACCGGAATATCTTCGGCGATCCCCGCCGGATAGCGGACCGTTGAATCGGCCAGCTGCAGCTGCATCGGCGTGGGGGATAGTGTGGTGTAGTTGAGCTTGTCGAAGACATCCTTCGGCATGACGCTCACACTTGCCCCAAGATCACATAAGGCATGGTCGAAGTTCTGTGTCCCGATCGAGCAGGTGATCGTGGGACACCCCGGATCTTTCTTCTTCTCAGGAAGCCGGTTGAGTATAGCAGCGCTACACTCTTCCGTCAGCTTGACAATTTCTGTGGTCGGTAGTGGGCGCTTGTTGCTGATAAGATCCTTGAGGTAGCGAGCGTACGTGGGTACTTATATCGCATCCAGCAAGGGCACGTTGATGTGCAGCTTCTGGATCACCTCAACGAAGCGTGTGAACTGCTCGTCCACGGTGGGCTTCCTTCTTCTTTCAGGAAACGGCATGAGGTTTGTGTCATAGAACTCATGTGGGGCCGTTTTCGTGGGCGGCAGTTCTTCTTCTTCTGCCGGCTTCTCAGCTGATGTGTCCTTTCCTGCATGGTTAGGGTATGGCGGATCCCGAGTGGACTTACCTCCTCTTGTGGTAACCGCATTAACATTTTCTAAGGGGGTCTCAGGTTGCCCCGGGATTTTCCCCGACTCAGCAGTAGGAACAGCAGCAGCTAACTGAGCTAATTGGGTTTCTATCATTTTATTAAAGCTCAGCTGATTCTTGAGAGCAGAGGAAACACCCTCTATCTTAGTGTGGATGCTCTCAAGAGTCCTATCAGTGGTGGCAAGCTTTTTACTGATGTTATCATTAACCTTAGCTTGACCAAGCACAAGATCTTTCAAGAAGGGCTGATTATAACCGGAATTAAAACCAGAGAAGTTGCCAGAGTTACCTCCTTGGTAGTTGGGACGTGGTGGACCCCAACTTTGACCTCCTTGTGGACGGTAGCCGTTGTTGTTGTTGTTGCCCATGAACATTGCGTCCTCACGGGTCTCAGGGCAGTCATTGCCCGAGTGTCCCGTGTTGCCACAGACCTCGCAAGTCATACGAGCGTCTAGGGCTTTCACTTCTCCATTGGCTTGGTCGTCCATCTTCTTCATGAGAAGGTCAATCTTGGCGGCGAGCATGTCAACCTCCTTGACGGAGTGCATGCCTCGCTGGCAAGGTTGGAGGCGCTCTTCATTCCAACCTTGGTTGGACACCATCTTCTCGATCAAATCTTTTGCCTTGCTCACAGTGAGCGAGAAGAAGGCTCCACCAGCAGCAGCGTCGAGGTGGTCGCGGGCCGACGGAGTAAGCCCGTTGTAGAAGTTCTGGATGATCAGCCAATCATCCATCCCGTGGTGGGGACATGCCAGGATGTACTCCTGGAGCCTCTCCCATGCCTCAGGAATCGACTCCTTCGACTCCTGCTGGAAGCTTGAGATCCTTCCGCGGAGGGCATTGGTCTTGCCCAGCGGGAAGAACTTTGCAAGGAACGCAGCTGAACACTTCTCCCAAGTGTTCACAGCTTCAGGGTTTGCGTAGAACCACTGTCTCGCTCTCCCAAGGAGAGAGAACGGGAACAGTCGAAGGCGAACAGCGTCGGGGGTGACGTCCTTCATTTTGAACGTGTTGCAAATCTCCAGGAATTGCTGGAGATGAGCACTAGCGTCCTCATTGGCTTTCCCACAGAATGGGCTAGCCTGCACCATGGTGATGAGACCGGTCTTGATCTCGAAGTTCGCATCTCCCACATTGCCAGCTGGTCCCGTAGGGATGTTGGCAGCGGAGGGAGCGGAGAACTCGTGGAGGGTCTTGTCGGCCATTTGCTCAGAGCTTGATGGTGCGGGAATGACAGGTTCGATTGGCCGAGTCTCCTTACGAGGAGGGGTGAGCCTAGCTCGTGTCCTTCTCAGGAGTGGCTCAGGATCTTCAGTGAAGTTTGTCGGCAAGTCGAAACCAGTCATACACTACCCTGTTTTCATACAAAATGCAGAAAACGAAGCAAGGTTAACCTGCTTAGGAGATAGCCTTAATAATTGCAACACTACTATATACATTAGTAATTTTTCTTAAATCATACGCCTTCCCCGGCAACGGCGCCAGAAATGCTTGTTGACTTTTGCTAAGCCATATTAATAAATCATTCCCGGCACGGGGCCAGAAACGGTTCACTAATATGTCCCAGAGTCAAGTAGGTAAAATCCGCAAGCGCACGGAGAATACCGCTGTAGCATTTCACCCGGAAGTATTCAGGGTATCGTATTTGTTTATCCCAAAGGAAGGGTATGATCAAGAAGCGTTACTAACATATAAGATCATGTTAACAATTAGCAAGGATATCTAACCAAGACAGGCGGGTACATGATAATAACCGGGTAGTGTGACACACACAGAAGATTCCTACTAAATAAATAAAGTCTAGTGGAGGAAAGACTAGGCTAAGCTACTCCTACTATACATTCCTATACAGTTGCATAGCCTAAGTAGAATACATACAGACCCACACTCAGGTTCAGCAGTCAATAGTATAGCACTTCAGGCACGGACTTACCCCTGCATCCACAGGCGACTTCCGCCAAGAGCCTACGCACTAGCCTAGCGGGGAGGATTTCAAAGGACGGACAGGGCTGTCACCACCTGCCGCCTACCTCAACAAACCAGTAGACTAACGAATAATTGATGCAAATCAGTCACCCAAGTACCATACTTGCATGACCAAAGAGCACTCTGCCCCTCCGCGATTACTATTAACGAGGCAGAGCTACCGTACGAATACGATCACCAAACCCATGCTATACTTTATCAGCTAAAACTAAGCATAGAGACTATAACATATAAACTAGACTATAGTGACGGTATATAACTAGCATGACAATAGTAGTATAATAAATATAAACTACTATCACACAAGTAGACTATACTATCACATATATGGATCACAATATCAAACAAGAAACTCATGACCCAAGCACAACTATATAGAAAAAATATATATATTGATAAGAGCAAAGTCTTACAAAAGGGAAAAGATACAAGAGCCATACCAATTCCAAGTGAAGACTTGAGACTAGAGAGCTCTAGACTCAGCCTAACTCCACTAAAACTCCAAGAACTACTACTAGCAAGAGAGAAATGCTTCTTGTGGTGTGTGTTGAGTGTGAAGGCACACCCTCCTATTTATAGCCTCAATAGGTCGGCAAGGGAGAGTAACCGCCACGGAAGGCACCTCAAACCGCCATCAGGAGTCGCTGAGGAGCCAACACGTGGAAGCACAAAGGAATATCCCCCAGGACCAGGTCGGCCGACCTGACTGGGTCGCCCGACCTGGCCAGGGGTCCTCCTGGCCTGTGCTTTCTTGGGGAGGCTGGCAGGTGGGTCCTGAGGTCGGTTCCCGCGGTATTACAGGGAGTTACGTCGGTTAAGAGCTGAAAATGGGCCCTTCAATCCGTGTGACGTCCATGTGGCACTCTCTGATTGGTCGAAAGTGTGTTTTCTTGCCTTTTGAGGTGTTTCCTTCACATTTCCTCCTGCATGCACAAAGTTCTCCAAGTACAAGTGGAACTATATTATTGTGATAAAGCATGCGTGTATGAAATGCCAAATTCTCCTTTATTTGAGTATAGTTGACGGTTGAAAATGGTACTTAACAGCCGTCAACAAGGAGGCGCATGGAGGTGGTCTTATGGGTCACTTCGGCGTTTTCAAGACACATGAGGTGTTGGCCGACCATTTCTTTTGGCCACGGATGCGCCGTGATGTTGAGCGCCTTGTTGCATGCTGTACTACATGTCAAAAACCTAAATCTCGTTTGGGTAATCATGGTTTGTATATGCCCTTGCTTGTTCCCTCTTCTCCTTGGCATGATATTTCGATGGATTTTGTTTTGGGATTGCCTCGCACTAAGAAGGGGAGGGACAGTATTTTTGTGGTTGTTGATCGTTTCTCTAAAATGGCTCACTTTATACCTTGTCATAAAACTGATGATGCCTCAAATGTTGCTGAATTGTTCTTTAGAGAGATTGTTAGATTGCATGGAATTCCTAAAACAATTATCTCTGATCGTGATGCTAAGTTTCTTAGTCATTTTTGGCGTTCTCTTTGGAATAAATTAGGAACTAAGCTGCTGTTTAGTACTACTTGTCATCCTCAAACTGATGGGCAAACTGAGGTAGTAAATAGAACTTTGTCTGCTATGCTTAGAGCTGTTTTAGATAAAAATTTGAGACGCTGGGAAGATTGTTTACCTCATATTGAATTTGCTTATAATCGTGCTACACATTCTGCCACTAAGATGTGTCCTTTTGAGGTTGTTTATAGCTATGTTCCTAAGGCGCCTATTGATTTGTTTGCTATTGATGCTGAAGATGAACCACATCTTGATGCTCTTGCTCATATTGATCACATGAAACAATTGCATGAAGAAACACAACACAACATTGCCGCTGCTAATAAAAAGTATCAAGTTGCTGGTAGTAAAGGTAGAAAACATATTTCTTTTGAACCTGGTGATTTGCTTTGGTTGCACTTGCGTAAAGATAGATTTCCTACTTTGTGTCGTTCTAAACTGATGCCTCGTGCTGCTGGTCCTTTTAAAGTGCTAACCAAGATTAACGATAATGCTTATGTTCTTGACTTGTCCATGGAGTTTGGTGTTTCCACTAGTTTTAATGTTGCAGATTTGAAACCATACTTGGGTGAGGATGATGAGTTGCCGTCGAGGACGACTTCACTTCAAGAAGGGGAGGATGATGAGGACATCAACGACATACGAATAATGACGGCGGAAGATGGCGCGCCAAACCAAGTTGTCACGCCTCCACCTCTCGTCGTCGCGCCTCCTCGAGTTACGGATCCATCTTCTAACGAGACGACGTAGTACAAGGGCCCAATCACTAGAGCTCGAGGCCAGGAATTGAAGACGGTTTTGATGCTAAGGAACAATGGCCCAGGATGATGCCGCCTGAAGGCCCACGTGGCCCAAGTCGCACGACTCCCTCTCCAATGCGCGCCTCTCCACTTTAGCCGGCCCTAGATGTCTCGTCCTCCCCCTATATAGTCAAGGGCTGCGCCCCTTGGAATCTTTGAGTTTTGTTTTAAGTTTAGCTTAGCTATACATCCGTCTCTCGATGTGAATTCAGAACTCCACCTTTGTGCAATACATCAGATTGCTCGCCTCTAATTCTTGCTCGTTCTTCGATTGCGCGTAAGAATTGATCCTCGTGATCAGGTTGATCTTGTTTACCGCAAGGTTAATATCCTCCGGAAGTTGGTTCAGCGATTGCATTGGTGCTTCGGCTTGCTCGTCGTAGTCGGATCGTGAGGGTCGACATCCACCAAATCGAAGTTATCTCCACTCGCCGAAAGATCGGGCACTCTACACCTATCAGCAAATGGCATATTTCGCCATCTCATTAGACTAATGAATGCAAGGTATTCAAAAGAGAGATTCAATCGGCGATTGAACAAGGAAAGATTAAGTTTACAAAGGGAACTATGAAGATTGATGGGCATCCGTTCCTTGCAAATGTCAATATGGCTGGTATGGACAATGTAGAAGCGTTTATAAATCGGTATCAGAAGAAAAGGGACAGAGCGATGAAGGAATCACAATTTGATCCACATTGGGAATGCCCATTCTTTCAGTATTGTTGGGACCACAATATGATGCTTCCATCGATTGATAGCTGTCCTAGATGCAGCAGACAAGCAGAGCAAATGTATAGAGGAGCTTCGAGTAACTACCGACATCAGCCTGATAACGCTAGAAAGTCGATGGTGGGCAAAGTCGATAAGAATGGAAGGGTATCAGCTTTTGATTGACTTGGTTCCAGAAAGACAAGAGAAGAAGTTCATTTCGATGAAGAAGTCGACAAAGAGATGTAAGAAGGACAGGAACAAGCCGATCAATGGTGTTCATCTGGCGTTTTCTCTAAGAGTCAGAAGCGCAGGGTTCAGAGAATGTGTTGCAGGCAAATAAGGGCTGGTAAATATTATTATGATGAAGATGATGATTAGCCACCGAAGAAGGTCTGGAGGCCAAAAGTGAAATCGCAAGTACAGGTGACAAGTGCTATAGTGGGCATGGTAATGATGTTGCCTCAAGAATTTATGGCATCAGAAGAAGAATTGATTGTTGATTGGGGAAAACTGAAGATGATTTAATTGATACTAATATGATTCAAAGGAATTATGGTGGTCGTACTACAGCAGCCAAGGGAGTCTTAAATGTGGAGCTCACAATTGGCAGTAAAACTTTTCGGGTCACTTTCTTTGTCATTGATGGAAAGGGAACCTACAGCCTTCTGTTGGGTCATGATTGGATACATGCAAATTGTTGTGTTCCATCAACAATGCACCAGTCTGTGGCCCATTGGATTGGTGATCAAGTAGAGCTAATCCCGGCCGATGAAACCGTCAATGTTGCATTGGCTGATTTAGTACCATGGCATGCGGATGATATGGAGTGTCTGTTTGGCAAGATTTATGATGGAGATTACGTTAAGATTACTACACAGGGTCTTGACGTAGTGGACCAGTCAAATTCTAAATTGTTTCTCTGACAGGCACCCTAATGGAGTTTGCAGAAAATGGAAAGTTGGGTGTTGGGGATCGCCACATGTACCATGGGCTAGGATCCCCTAGTTGTATAAAAGAGGATCATCTAGAGGCCTAGGAACCTTGTTGTAAAGTCTGAGGACTTGATTGTAATATTCAACCCCACCGATGTAATAAACATCGAACCCTCCCCCTCTCCCTCTATAAATAGAGGGGTAGGGCTTGAGAGAGAGCATCTTTGACCATTCACTCATTTGCCTCTCTCCCTTCCCACTTCCTCTCATCTCTCATCTTCGGAGGTTAGATCCCAACATTAGCGCCCACCATTCTCGGCACATTTCTTCTTTTTCCAGAGAGATGAGATAAAAAGAAAGGAGTATAGTTTAGTTTGTTTGAGCAATGTTATCGTTCTAAGAAATCATACTTCGTTCCGGAAAAAATGCCGACAAGTTATGATTAACGAAACAAAGGTCATGTTTCTTCTTTTGAGATAATTTACTTTTATTCTGTAACCTTTGATAATTTCACTTCTAGTTTGAGTAGAAACTTATTTTTCTAATCATGTTGTCTACTTCATGGTTGCACAGCGAAGGGAAACCAACGTACAACAAAGCTACCAGCATGCATCGAGCAGCCAATCAGAGAGCGCATGCAACCTCTTTGTCATCTGTAGCATCGAGGTATCCTAGCAAGTCACCAACTTCGAGTGAAGTCTGCATCATTTGTAGCACTGAGGCATCCTAGCAGCCCTCGAGGTATTTTCGTGTGTGTGAGCATACCACACGCTGGCGCGACAAGTTGTACCGACCACCAAAGTCAGCAAACTACAAGCTAGCAGACCTCGAGGTATCCTCTCACGACTGGTCAAGCAGCTATCAGGTACTCTTGGACCTCCGATCTCAATTACCTTCGACAATCACCTCGGCGAGTGTCACTTAGACAAGAGTCACCTCGAGGGTCGCGCCGCGACAACCTCGGCAAGATATGTCGCGCCTCCAAGAATCAGCACGAGCATACATCCTCGCACAAAAAAAAAGAGCCTGGTCGCTCAATACCTCGGCATCGAACGGATCACAGCACCTCGGCAACCTCGGAATGCCTCGCCTGATTGTGGAACACTTCGAGCAAGCACCTTGGAATGCCTCGCCTCAGCGTGGATCACTTCGAGCAAGCAACCTCGGAACACCTCAAGCGCCTGTGTTTGGAACACCTCGAGCAACACCCAATCTCAGAACAAGTCAACCGGCCACCCTCGAGGTAAAAAAAAAAGGTGTTGATATCTCGAGAGGAAAGGGATACTTCGCATAACACCTGGAAATGCGGATACTTACAGCAGAAGCAGAAACCTAGACCAAAAAGTGCCGACACTTCAAGGGAAAAGGAGCACCTTGGAAACCTCGAGTGACACAGATGTCTCGTGCAGCACCTGGGCAACCGCAGCACTCTAGGTAAATAAAAAAAACAGACTCCAAGCACCCTTGAGTGGCAAAAAAGAAATAAAAAAAGGAAAAAAGAAAGAACCTCAAGCAAAGGCTCACAAACCGGCGAAGGTGACACTGATTCTTCGGAGGCATGTCGCTCAGCAGTCATACAACATCAACCAGGCAACAGCACCGAGCAAGCTTCGGAGCCCTCGCAAATCAAGTTGCATTCACACCCTCCATGCAGCAAGCCCGGCATCCTCCGTGTGGCATGGCAGGAACTCGCGCAAGCGTGGAACCCTCGCAAGCTACGTCAGGCATCGCTTCGAACCTTTCCGCGCCAAGATACGCTCACAACCTCCAAGCGCTAAGCTTCGAGGTAAAGGTGCAAGGTAATATTTCAGTATTCATCATCATCACTGTTCACCTTGGATGAAAAGCCATGCATACCAGACTATGTTCTAAACTTCTAGACACTGCATGCACCTAATCACGCCAGAACACTCAGCAGGCAAAGCCAAGCTGTACCGGCATCATACTATAGCCTTCGATCAACGTTAGCAAATGAGAGCACAAGCATTCATGATTATTCTACGCATGCATAACGACAAGAGCATAATACCTCGAAACAAACCCAACGAAGCATCATGGACCCTCAACTGCACATCTCGCGAAGTCTGCATGCACATCGAAGGCCTGTTGCTCACCATACCTCGATCTCAGTGATCCACAGCGAAAGCCACGTTATGCTCACACCAACTATCGATACATCGCATGCCAAGGTCATTCGAAGGTAAGCAATTTCACACGACGAGCAAAACCATGTTGCCTGCATGCAACCAAGCTACCAGCACGCATCAAGAAAGAGAGAAACAAATACATCTACCTTTCATTACCTTCGAGCATAGCAAATACTAACCGAGCACTACCCCTCACTCGCCGTAGTTACCCTCGGCCTCATATATATCTAGTATTTCATCTGGCATGTAACACAAGTGATTATTCTTTCATAAGCTGTGAGCATACATACATATCCAACAAACCTTCGCCCTAAATTTCACAAAGGCAACCTTTGAAACCCTAAATTGCCCGCATATGGGCTTATATGAGAAGCGTACATATCCATCAATTTTTTCTTGTCACGTGCATTCATCACCCTAGTGTGAATATTTTAGCAACAGTACTATTGTTCAACTAATAAGGTTGTTCACACATGTTTGCCCAACTAGCAAATTCCCAAGGAGACCTCTCCTTATTTTTATACAGAAAAAATTTCTATCGTTGTCATGCAAGGCTTCACATCCCTTAAGTTAACCCTGTCGTGCAAGACTATCCCTCTTTGTGTGCAGGTTTATCGAGTTCCGGTCATCGATCTGCGTTTCTTCACCAGACATCAGAGATTCAACAGTATCAGTACTCTCTAATCAATAGCCTTCGGCTATGCAATTTTTCCTCAGCAAGCACTATTTACATTCATTTGCTTGGTAAAGGACAATGGTTTAAAATATATATATACGACCTTAAATTGTTGGGTTTTGCAAACTACTCATTATATGTATAAAACTATCTGCGCAATCAAATTTACTCTTTTCTCATATCCGCTAAAGCATATCATTGCATGGTTAAGGCCAGATGAGTCAAGAGCTCACAAAAAGTCTCCCAAGGTAGCAAGTATCAAAATTTTTTGACAATGAGCCAAGAGCTCACAAAATGTCTCCAAAGGGAGCAAGTGTTGAAAAATCTCGACAAAGAGCCAAAGAGCTCATCAAAAGTCTCCTGAGGGAGCAAAGCTCAAAAAATTTCGACAAAGAGCCAAAGAGGTCATCAAAAGTCTCCCAAGGGAGCAAATGTCGAAAAATTTCGATAAAGAGCCAAAGAGCTCATAAAAAGTCTCCTAAGGGAGCAAATTTTGAAAAGTTTCAGCAAAGAGCCGAGAGCTCATAAAAAGTCTTCTAAAGGAGAAAATGTCAAAAAAATCAACAATGTACCAACATGTTACAAAGTCTCCAAGGGAGAAAACTTTGCACAACACCCATCGAGGTCTGTGATAATTGTAAAAACTTTGCACAGCACCCTTCGAGGTCTACGACAAGGGAGAAAACTTTGCACAACTTCCATCGAGGTCTGTGACTATTGTAAATAAAAAATAAAAAATAAAAATGCACAGCACCCTTCAAAGTCTGTGACATTGTGAAAACTTTGCTACTAAGGCTTGAGGGGCTCACCATTGATCTTCGATGACATCTCCAAATCACCATCAACCTTCGATATCATCATCAACTCACCCTTGACGTGACTCATCAAGACCATCAACTTACCCAAAAAGTCTCCAAGAGAGCAACGTCGAAAAATCTCGACAAAGAGCCAAGAGTTCAAATAATCTCTGAAAGGGCAAAAGTCACAAAAAAACAACAATATGTGTGTCGTCCATCGAGGGTTCATGGCAATAGTCTTCGATAAAACCAACATGAGTGCCTTAACGGCTCAAACAATCCATTACCCATGGAGGGTTTGTGTCGATAGTCTTTTATTCACACAACCCATTGAGGGGTTGTGCCAATCGTTTTCTATGTAAACTATTCCAAGTCCCAAGGGACTCAACCTAAAGAATGTCCATCCAGGATACACGCGAGTCATTTTGCTCCAGTGGACAAAGCATTTGCTCATGTTTGTACGCAGAGCCCTCGTGCAACAGCTTGAGCTCAGAGAACCCTGTGTGCCACGCGCAGAACCTCCGTGCAAGATAGCACACTTCGAAGTCAGCCTTCGAGTAGCATATGGCACCCAAGGGCCAAGCTAAACAAGGTCATGATTAAAGGTGCCGGCACAGTCAGAAACTATCTTTTTCTGCCAGTTTGACAACTAGACTAGACATCTCAACCATGAGATAACACACTTTGAAGTCAGCAGACAACTCTTAATGAAGGGCTACAAACCAACCGTCAAACCTCAAACCCCGTTGCCTATGAGAGCTGCAGTTTATGTCTTCTTCATAGCTCATGTCTGCAAGCCACAGTTAGTCATCTTCTTGAGTCAAGAAACCTTGAGGTCCACAGAACAAAAAATCAAGCAGCCTTGAGGGGCTGCAGAACCTCCACTAGGAATCAAGAGGCTGATAAGCAATATGTTGCTCACTACCGCCACACGGTAAACCCGCTCCATCCAGAGTTATTCTTCATCAGGAAGCAAGCTGTTGTAAAATATTAGCAAGTAGTTCAGCACCACGAGATACTTGGCTTACCCCTTTTATCTCAAAATGGTGTTTTGGCTTTCTACAAGGGTTTAACCCATTTATTTAATATTCACCCAGCCACCAATTGTCATACGAGCTTATACGCTTACGTTCATCTCAATTGCTATGTGTGATTCATCACACCTCTGCATGCTTGAGCATAAAGCTCAAAAATCCCTTGCATCTCATTGCATAAAATTCGTTCTAGGCATGGCTAAATCCAAAAAAAATAAATAACTCAAAAAGTCTCCAAAAGGAAAGTCTGCACAACACCCATCGAGGATGTGTGCCAATAACTTTCGGTAAAAGGAATTTAAGTCCCGAGGGGCAACCTTTGCGCAACATATAGCTCATGTAGCTGTGAAGGATACCCTCCGTACATTCAAGTAAAAATTGTCAAAGCAACATATTGCTCATTCGAGCAAATTCGAAGGTCAAATATCGAAGGGTAGTTCTGCAGCACAGAACAGATACAAGGAAAGAAACAGCAAGAGCAGGTGACAAAAGCACACCTATGCTAGCGGGGTCCACTTACAGATGCAAAATCCTCTGCTAGTAAGTCATGCAAAGACGCATCTTCGTTCTACAACATGTAACTTGAGATCGATGTATATTTGCACTTAAACAATCTAGTGATGGGAGACCTTGTACCTGCGTCAGTTGGACCTGATAGCATAGAAAGGAACCTCGAGGGGTTAAACCAAACGCATTGAGCTTAGAAGGAAAATAAACAAGAGCGTTAACACAAAAGAGCCTTCAATGTTCATCAACAACGACGTTATCCATCGTGTCTGTTCTGACTCTCGATGAACTGCTCATCATTCCGCTTATTAATTCAAAAGCTACATGTCGTTATTTCAAAAGCTAAAAGCATTACATGAGCATAACATATTCATGCATGGATAACGCCAATACGCAAAGATTCATGCTTCTCAAAAGAATAGAAAGATTGCTCGCAAGATGGGTCGAAACAACTTCTTGAAGGAAGTTAGAATATTTGACGAAGCATAATGCTTAGTAACGAGCCGTGATGGCATGACCTAGGTAATCACCCCGTCACTGGCTCAAGACACTAATAATTTGGCACATCTACATGAGGCACCCTATGAATGCAGCACTGTGAGGTATGCCGTGAAACCCTCGAAGCCTTGCAAAGGCTCGAGGGGCTCACCGTCGACCCCTCGGCGACATTTTTTGAGCCACCCTTGAAGCCTCGCTAAGGCTCGAGGGGCTCGCCATTGACCTTCGTCGACATTTTTGACTAACCCTTGAAGCCTTACAAAGGCTCGAGGCGCTCACCGTGGACCTTCGGCGACATCTTCAGCTCGCCCTCGAAGCCTTGTAACGGCTCGAGGGGCTCACCGATGACATCTTCAACTCGCCCTAGAGGTCAGTCAAAGGCTGAAGGGGCTCATTGTCAACATCAGAAAAGGCTACGGGGTCATAATGGAGGACCACTAGTAAAGCTTCTCTTATAAACACCATCCAAGAGGAGCTACGGGGGTCATACTGGAGGACCAGTCCTCCCATGAGTGCAGTTTTTTTGCCTGGCGCTCATAAGAGAAGACTCGAAGGATAGCAACACCCTTCGAGCCAACAACAATCTCTAAAATATTATGATCATTGTTAACGATGCATGCATATTTTTCGTTATTTAGCAAGGGTTGTGACTCGAGGCATTCATCGTCAACCTGCGACACCATCATCGACTCATTCTTAAGGCCTCGTGATGACTTGAGGGGATCAACATAACTCAGCGTCGACGTCAACTTACCCTTGATGCCTACTATTGGTTCAACTACAGTATCAGATATACTCTCGATGCCCTACAATGGAGTTTTTGGTGAGGAAGGAACGTCAAGAAGAACATTCGTCATGGCAACTATAGTTTGAGCAGTAATGGGACCTCTTTTTGGATTAGCAACTATTTGGTCTTGTTGTGCCAGCCAAGACCGAATAGTCGAGGGGCTACTGTTGGAGATAGCCACATGTGCCATGGGATAGGATCCCCTAGAGGAATTGAGATTGGGCCAAAGAGCATGAAGGCTGTCGATGACATCGAGCTACCGATCAACAAAACAGAACTTCAATCATTGATCGACAAAGTGAATTTCATTAGAAGATTTATTTCAAATTTATCAGGGAAGCTTGATGTATTCACCCTATTATTAAAGTTAAAGGCGGATCAAAGGTTTGTATGGGAGCCAGAACATCAAAAAGCTCTAGAAAACATCAAGAAATATTTGGTTTCACCTCCTGTGCTGGTGCCACCAAGAGAAGGATTGCCTTTCAAGCTTTACCTTGTGGTTGACAAAAAGTCGATCGGATCAACTTTAATTCAAGAACAAGATGGTAAAGATAGAGTTGTGTTTTATTTAAGCCATAGATTGATCGACGCTGAAACCAGGTACATTGAGATTGAAAGATTATGTTTGTGTTTATATTTCTCATGTGTGAAGTTGAGGCACTATCTGTTATCGGCTGACTGTATGGTGATATGAAAAGCCGATGTCATAAAATATATGTTATCGGCTCCAATTTTGAAATGCAGAATTGGTAAATGGATGCTAGCATTGGCTGAATATGACTTGACACATGAATCTGCTGAAGCTGTTAAGGGTTAGGTTCTGGCTGATTTAGTTGTTGAGCATTGTGGATCAGAGGTGTCAATGGTGGAGTCAGTGCCATGGTTATTGTTTTTTGATGGTTCTGTTTGCAAGAGTGGATGTGGCATCGGGCTTCTTATTATATCGCCTCGGGGGGGCAAGTTTTGAATTTGCGTTTACTGTAGAGACATCGACTAATTATCAGGTCAAATATAAAGCTGTTATCAAAGGATTGCAGATGTTGAAGGAAGCTAGAGTTGATTGTGTTAAAGTCATTGGGGATTCATTATTGGTACTCGGACAGCTAGCAGGAGAATTTGAATGCAAAGATGATATATTAAGACTATTTTATGTTGAGTGTCAAGATTTGTTGCACTGCTTCAAGACAGTGAGATTCAAGCATGTCCCAAGGGAACAGAATATGGAGGCAAATGATTTAGCACAGAAGGCATCGAGATATCAGCTAAATAATGATGGCATGATTGTTGAAATTGCCGATGTTGATGAAGCCAAGCGAGTCAGTGTCAGTAGGAGTGATGTCAATGAAGCTAGGCAAGCTGATATCAGTGAGATCAGTGTCAATGAAGAAGATTGGAGGATCAAGATAGTGCAGTATCTTAAGGATCCAATTCAATGTACTCCTCGAAAAGTTTGATATATGGCATTGAGGTATGTTTTGTTAGAAGCAAAACTTTATTATCGGACTATTGATGGTGTGTTGTTAAGATGTTTCAATCAAGAAGAAGCCAAAGTGGTTATGTGCGAGGTCCATGAAGGCATCTATGGTACACATCAATCAACCCATAAAATGAGATGGCTATTAAAGAGGACTAGGTACTATTGGCCTACTATGCTGGAAGATTGCTTTAAGTATTATAAAGGGTGTCAAGATTGTCAGAGGTTTGGAGAAATATAGAGAGCACTAGCATCAGCTATGAATCCAATTATTAAGCCATGGCCGTTTAGAGGATGGGGTATGGATATGATTGGCCAAATTTATCTAGCGTCAAGCAAAGGTGACAAGTATATTCTGGCGGCAATAGATTATTTCACAAAGTGGGTTGAAGCAGTGCCGATGAACAATGTGATGATTAACGATGTAATCAACTTTGTGAAAGAACATATTATTTACAGGTTTGGTATGTCGCAGACTATTACTACTGACCAGAGTTATGTGTTCACGTCGGAAGAGTTTCAAAGCTTTGTTGATAGTATGGGGATTAAATTGTTAAATTCATCACCTTATCAAGCTTATCAAGAGGAAGATTGATGAGCAGCCTAAGAAGTGGCATACGACATTGGCTGAGTCACTATGGGCCTACAGAATGGTGTGTCATGGGTCTCTAATGGTGTCACCGTATCAGTTAATTTATGGACATGAAGCAGTTCTGCCATCAGAAACGAATCTGGGGTCCAGAAGAATAGAGTTGCAAGATCAATTGTCAGCCGATGATTAAAGGCATGTTATGATTGATGGATTAGAGGATGTCGTGCGACATCGGATGAGGGCTCTGGAGAAAATTCAAGAGAATAAAGCTCGTGTGACTAAATTTTACAACAAAAAGGTGATACCCAAGAGTTTTGTAGAAGGTGACCTTGTCTGGAAGTTAATTATGCCCATCGGTTCTAGAGATAGTCGATTTGGAAAATAGTCTCCAACTTGGAAAGGTCCGTTTAAAGTGAGCTTATGTGCGCCTGGTAATGCATATGTCTTACAAGGATTGGATGGAGAAGAGTTTGGGAGGGCAATTGGTGGTAAATATTTAAAGATATATCATCCAAGTAATTGGGTTGGCTCATGACCTCAAGCGTTTGATCACGGCCAATATGGAAATATCGCTCTTAGCAGAGAAAATAAAAGGAAGAAGAAAGTGAGTGTTTTACAGCTGATATACACACATCGATTTCAGATGGCCGATATTACACATATCGCCCTTAGAAAAAAATAAGGTATATATATATATATATATATATATATATATATATATATATATATATATATATATATATATATATATATATATATATATAGTAGAAAGTGCAGCGCACAAGACAAAGAGAAATAAATTTGTAGAGCAGAGGAGGTTTCCATTAATTACAGATGGCCAATGTTAACAAGCTGGTTACCCGGTTTCCATGAAACCTATTCTGCTATGACAACTAGGGGATGAAGATGTAATTATTAGCATCCCATGAGCATGGAGGGAGATACATAGAAGAAGAAAAAAAATGCACCAACAGCTTCCTCCGCTTCCCCTTCAGGAATGGCAGTGTCATCAGACATCACCCGCCGGGCAAGAGGGAGAGAAAGGTGCTCCGCCGATGCCATTCTCGACACCCATACTGTTATCCAGGGGCAGAAGAACCACCGGGTTGGCTTCTGGGCAGGAGGAGCTACAAGCTTTGGATTGAAAGGATGACTCTGAGGCCAAGAGAAGCGAAAAGTATTCGCCACTAAATATTTAGTAGGTTTGGAGACAGATGGTACTTTTCTATCAAAGCTTTTAGTAAGAGACCCATGGTTGGAAGCAGTAAACAAGATGAGGAAAAGGGGCTGGTGGAAGGATCTATTTATAGGACTCAAACTTGACCTTTGTAGAATCCAAATGCTGCTTCAAGTTGATTGGAGGGAACCCGAGGGAGAAAGATAAGCACGAGGACAGTTAAAAGGCAATACTAGCAGTCGAGACGATTAAGGGTCATGGGTGGTTGGATGGAGTAATGCAGATGTGACCTGACTCGTGACTGATTCTTGATTGATTGCATTTATTAGAATCTGAAGCAGCAAGGTGATAAATGAGACGCACGGTAAACAAGGAGATCAAGTCTAGTGCACGAAAGATTTTGTACCACAGACTGAGGGGGGGCATGTGTTGGCACCAAATTTGATCGGTCCTAGTAGTCAGCTGCATGGAGACAGAATCGACCAGAGTCAATGGAGCTCAACGGCCGAAGAGAATAAAGTGGGCCTGTTAGGGTTGTTTTAACTTCGTCTATTCTTAGTTTAGATTTAGTTTAGAAATAAATCATAGTCGGTTTGTTTAACAGTCCTGACTGAGTCGGGTTAGAGTCCCTTGCATGGGGTTATAAATATGTAATAGGGTTTGTACAAAAAAAATAACACTTTCATTCAATACAACTCGGTGCATCGCTAAACTTTTTCTCGACGACATCCTCGTCTCGTGCGGGCTGCATCGGCTCCGATCTCGATGAGAGACTTGGATTAGTCACCCTGGGTAATTTCATCGACTTTAGCTAGTACTTTCTCATTAAGTTGATATTCTAGTTGTTATCTTTGAAATTGCTAGTTATCCGGTAATTAGATCTTTATTTTGGTTTGTATTATCGACTTATATCGCATTACTGTCTCGGTTAGGTCCAATCTTCTGTGATTTTTGTAGATTTTATAATCTGGGTTTTAGATCTATTATTTTAGTCACTCGATCGATCCTATCTATAATTAGATTTAATCTAGCTTTATTTGCCGTGTTTGCACACTATCTAGATTAGGTTCGATCTGATCAAATCAATGAGCCTTCATCGACTTTGATCTCTCACTGGGCTGATAGGGTTAGCTTCGATCTGCTTATAGGCAGAGTCGACAGAGTTCTATCGGGACGTTTAGCCAACAGGTTATTACGGTTCGATCAACTTCTTGATATTTTGCCTAATTTATTGTTCTATATTAGAAGTCGATTGCCCCCCTTTGTTTAATAGAATTAGATCTATGGATTTGAAGCACATTTGCAATATGAGTATTCAGATGTATCGACTTAGCACCTATTTGACGGGCAGAGTTCCTCACATGATTATTATACTTCTATCGACTCTGGCCCATTGACTTACTTTCATCGATAGAGCAATTTTATACACCTTTACTATAGATCTATCGACTCCGCTTTATCGACTTTAAGTCTAATGTATCAACCTGGCTAGTTATCATATGAATACCGTGGATTTATCGACTCTGGCCTATTGTTCTAACCTCTTATCGGTATTAATGATTTATAATTGCATATTTAATTAAATTTCCTGATAAGCCAACATAATCAACCGATTAGTTTATATTCTCTTATTTTTTATTCCACAATAGCATCGGCTGGTTTCACGAACAGTGATTATTGGCTTTCTTCATCGGCCTATCCTGGGCTGGTGACTCGGGGAATTTCACCGTTTTTCTCTTTGTCGATTTGTAGGGAAAATCGACTGGCACGCCCCTATTTTCTTATTGAGCCTGCACTGGAGCTAAGCAGATCTCTCAGGTCATGCGTGTGATTTTCGCGTCAACAATGGCACATTCTTGGTTTTCAAAATATTTTCCATATCAAAACTGAGTCTAACTCCTCATATGATTTCTCTCGATTGCTCAAGTGGTTGTATTTTCCTCACCAGGGCATTGCAACTTGCCTCTTTTCCTACTTCTACAAATAGGCTTTTTGTGTAGCTCAGAGTATGGAAAATTTAGGCATACTTGTGTTTTATGTATCACTAAGTAAAAAACCGGATCCAAGGACAAAAAGCAAATCATGAATTATGGCTAAGTATGTGCACATTGATGGAATGAACAATGGGGACTGAAGGACCGAGAAGCCGATCAGAGGGCGGGGGGCTGGGGCGGGGGGGGGGGGGGAAAGGTGAATGGGAGCCAATTAAAATTCTTCACTAGAACTTGGCTTATGTCCAAATTTCAACCGGACCCAACCCTAAAGAAAGTCACCAAGATCACACACACCAACTTGTGATGTGCTAATCTTAGGAATGACTAAGACCAATGGAAGAGAATAGGGTGAGCGACATGTCCTCCCTCGCCCTCCTCACCTCCCGAACTGCCGTTGTCTTCATCGATCGAGGCCACAAACTCGGTGTCCGTCGCTGTTCGTGGCCCATAAAACCAAATATCGGCCACCAACCGGTCAGGAGATGCATGGTAAAGACCAAAGATTAATAAATATTTGTTTAAGCTACTAAAGTTCCATGATTTTAGGGAGATATGTGTTTGGAAGTATAAAAGAGCCAAAAATATGCAAAAACATAAAGAAACACTCCCATCAGTCGATCACGACTGTGAAATAGCCGTTTTCACCGGCCGACAGGATCGTTTTCATGCAAAAATCAGGACCTGACCGATAGGGTCGTTTAAGGCTGAAATAAGCCACCCAACTGATCGACCGGAATCATTGTCAAGCTGATCATCCGACCCGACCGATTTTGCAAAACACTTCACCATGATGCTGTTTTCTCCTCCTCGACCAAAAGTAATAAAATACGGCTAAGGAAAGAAGGCCAACAAGTGGCCTAACCAGGAGAAGTCAAGGGGCGACCCGGAGGGGGTCGGCACCCGACCAAGGCCGCCGCCCGTCCTAGCATGCCGCCCAGCCTAGCTTGCCGCCCAGCCTTGCTTGCCGGCCAGCCTGGGTTGGCCACCCGAGGTTGTGAGCCCATGAGGCCTCCTGACCCTAAAATGAAGAGTCGGTGAGAAATAACCCACCAACCGACTCCACGGGGCAATCCAAGAGGTCCAATGCAAGGTCAGTTAGAAACGGACTTAACCCAAGGCCACCTGGTGCACTAGGCCTACCGGCCAAAATCCATGGAAAACGGCACAGACCGACCAAAGCACCGAGTCCACAAGATCATCTGAAGCATCCAAGACAAGTCGGTGCCGAACTGACAAAATCATGTGGCCGCCTGGCGGACCAACTTTGGCCAACCAACTCCACTTGACCTACAAATACCTCCCTACCCATCACCACCTATAAATAGAGTGGATATTCGGCAGATAAACGAGGAAACACATCAAGAAGATTACTTTCCCACTACTTCTGCTACAATGTAGAATAGGATAGTTAGCTTGGGAGTTAGAGTTGATTTGAGAACTTCTCCTTCGGATTCCGGATTTGTCTTGGAAGCCTTGCTATAAGTTCTCTTGTATTTTTTCTTCTATAAGACTTATGCCCCAATTATAGAGATACTTGTTCTTTTATTTATCCAAGTTCGATAGTGCCTTCTTAAGCTTTGTAGTTGTTTCCTAGTTGCACCTTTTGAGAGTGGCTCCATGATTTACATGTTCACGATTTTCCCGGCTAGGAATTAATTAAGTCGCCGTCCTGAGTAAGGGCTTTAGACTTTGTTATTTCCTAGCTATTCTTCCGCAAAGATCTACGGAAGAATATCTAGTTTGAATGTACACGTGGTGCCAATGTAAACGCTAGCTGGTTATGCATTCGTCCCCATGGGCAGTGTGGTAGGCGGCAGGTGGTGACAGCCCTGTCCATCTCTTTAGTAATCCATCACATTCGGGAAGTCTCAAGCAGGATTGTCTAGTGATAGCGTACCCACTAGTACAGAGGTTAGTTACCGACCCATGTTAGTGGATCATTTGCGTGCCCCGAAGTGAACAAAACATGAGCCGTAGAATCACTAGTAAATGGTGCTGCTCTAGAAGCAACACTTAACGCTTGTCTTGGATATTTTAGAATATTATTACTTAGGAAATCCAACTTGACTTGTTGCCCTCCCAACTAGCTATACTTTTCTCTATTAAATACCTATAGTGTGGTCTTCTCTTGATGCGTCCACCATATTACCCACTCATTATCTTCATGCCTGCCATGGTTTGGTTGGTGATTTCCTTATAGACATAAGATTGTTAATTCTCGATACTCTTATGCCTTGCTTCCCTGAGGAGAAATACGATATCCTGGAATACTCCCGGGTGAAATGCTACAATGCTGTTCTATGCACTTGTGGAATTAATTGATTTTATCTTAAGAGTGTAGCAAACGCCAACAAGCATTTCTGGCGCCGTTGCTGGGGAGGCAATGGCTAAGATTTTGAGACTAATATAGATTGTCTATTGAGAAAATTCACCGCTAGCCTTAGTGGGATCACCCCTGTTTTGTTTGAGTGTGAAACAAACAGGACAAAATCGCCTTGACCTTGCAGCGAGTTTTGACAAAAGAAGAGCCTGTGGTGCTTTGATCCTTCTCTATGAATCATCATCACTCTAGCTTTGTTCTGAAGGAGGTAAGACCCAAAATCTTGCCCCCGATCTATTCCTTTGGAACACTTGGGTATTGATTTAATTGTTTCATCTACAACTAATGTTATGTTCTTATTGTATCATATATTTGGGTTAGCGTTCATTGTTTGGTTGCATGCCCATTGTATGTGTATGATATAGAATATACCTTCTATTGTATAATTGTGGCTGTGATAAGCGTTCCTTGTTTGGTTGCATATCGCATTCACTTGTATGATAAACTGAACAACATAAAAATGGTCACCTCTCTATGATGCTTTGATGTGAAATAAGGAAAATGCATCCGCTTTCCCTCCTTAACTGATCAAATTAGACATGGTGCCTAGGCTGATTGATGGATCAATACAGATATGCCTATTGTAGACGAATAGATTTGCGCTAACAATTACAGGAAATCAATGGACCAAGTGAAGCCAAAAGAAAATAAAAAAAAAGGATTGACAATAGAAAACTCAAAAAGGTCGCCGCCATATAGGCCAAAAAGAAGATTCAGGTATGGCAAAAGGAGACCGTCTTGTTTGGGACGTAAAAACCGAACCCTCATCGCAAGGTAACCGATATTTATCTCCCTTCAATATCCCTCGTATATACCATTAGATTAGGTTGTTTTTGCTTCTTTGTTTTGTAGATTAAACATGGATAATAGAAAAAAATGTTAAAATAACTGAAAAAAAATTTAGTGCTACCTCGGCCGAGATCATCAACCGAGTGGCTGATTTCTAGGCCAAATGATCAACCAGCCGACTTCCCGGGTTGTTAAACCCATCAGGCCAATATCTGGCCAAGATCATCGACCGAGAAGCCGTTTTTCATGCTGGATGACCTCCTGACTTGCTGTCCGGGATGCTAACCTAGCCAGGTAATTACTTGGCTGAAATCAAGGCCCGAGGTCATTTTTTAGGAAAAACGATCATCGGCTGGGCAGTTTTCATGTCAAAAGTGGCCGCCCAACCACTAACCGCCACCCGGCGAAATATGGCCACCTAACCTACTTTCTCTCCCTTTCCCTTGCCTAATCTCTACAGGGAGCAAGACATTTAGGTCATGGGTGGTTAAAGCATGAGCAATCTTGCCCTTGAAACAATTTGCAAAAAGGACGGTCTCGCCATGACCAAGATTTGTAAAAAGAGCACATGGCTCTACTCCCTATTGCACTCCCATTAACAATAAAGCAAGCACGCAGCAGCAGGATCAAGAGGGCATGCCAACCGACCATGTTTTGCCGCCCAGCGAGGTGTTGCTGCCCGGCAAGGTGCTGCCGCCCGACCACTTTAGTCGGTCGGCGAGGGGCTTAAGCCCCCAAAGCCTGCTCTTTAAGGCTATAAAAAAAGCAAGGAATCGCAAACATTTGAAGGGTGTCTACTATGAACCTTGATTATCCATTGCTACAGCGATCACCTCTTTTAAACATAAATCTTGCAAAGACCTAAGCTTTGGGAGGTACATAAAGCAAGGTTTGCCATCAAATCCTTTTCCTCTATCCCCTCTATCTAGTTGCTTTATTGTGCAAAAAAACACAAAAATATTTACCTTGTTGTCTTATCAAAAGTCATAAAAATTTGCAAAAAGATTTACTGTTTTCGAATAAAATTGAGAACTTTGTCTCTACCTGGCCTATGGAAATGATGAATAGTTGCTCTATTAGCTTCCTTTGAGTCTCAAGTATACAACCTCTACTCCTCATTTTTTTGGGTAATGATAGACCGGCATGATGATAACGCTAATCCCTCTATATTTTAGTGGGTGCGAAATGGCTAATTAATACCAAGTCTAGTTGTTGGAGTTTATGATATGGCATGTTTTGGATGAGTCTATGATTTCCTTATGATTAGAGTCCAATGATTTCTTTCAAAACCATGCTGCAACAAAAACCCCCTACTTGGTGCACATCTTCCCTATGATAGGCAATTTCTACCATGGCCCAATATTGATTAGCAAAACCATGTCTATGCCATTTATGCATGCATTGAGTTTAGTTACGATTTGATCCTTATGAGGGACTTTCACTTCAAAAACCAATCATTTTCCTTCACGTTATATTTGAGTTTTCAAATTAATCATGCTTGGTTATGCGGTTTCCACAACGGAATCATGCATCCACTCCACCAAGCATGTTAACCAAAATATTTCTTTTTGCGTGCCTTTGATCCCATTAAAAGATTATGGTCCTCCCAGGCAATTGCTCAGGAAAAGTTTGCACAAAAAAAATATTTGAACCATTGAATTAGCTTCTTTACACCATAAGGGCTGAAAGAAAGAAAGAACAAGTTTATCAGCTCTCATGGATGTGCTTTACCAAAAAGTTTCAAGGTTCATTCAAAAATAAAATAAATATATCTTTGAGCAAAAAAAAATAAAGGACCATCTTTTCACTCTAGCACAAAAATCCTATCTTTGGGATAAATCTGCACCCAAGAACTTTGCAATTATGCTAGCCCATTCCTTCGCGTGAGTCCATTCTCTCCCTCTCCCTGGACATCATTTCTAAATGATTGGAATGAGGAAGTGCAATGTCTTTCCACTAGGACCATCTCTTAGCTTAACAATACATGCATGATAAATGCGCCACCCTACCAAGCTCCACATATTTAAGCCAAACATTTAAAAAGTAGGATGAGCATTTGGTAAGGGAATACACCTTTTGAGGGATGAGAGCCATAGTGGGAGATTGCAGCAAGAGGGAAGATTTTCAATCCTATGCAACATTACCCAAATCCTTAGACTCATGATCGAATAGGAGATTGCATGACAAAGTCTAAACTAGCTGTTCTAGACTTCAACCGCTTGTGACAAGGTTATAAAATGCCAATAAGCCCCGTTGTACAATGAGAATGACTTAGTGACCAAGTTGTGCTGGTTTACACTTATCCATATTCTGTTGGAGCGTGTGTTTGTGCACTTGATACTTGCAGGACTCCAATATTGAAGCAACTCTCGATCCATCACTACTAACTTTTAATTTGCTCAGGACGAGCAAAGGTTTAAGCTTGGGGAGGTGTTGGTGGCCCATAAAACCCAATATCGGCCACCAATCGGTTAGGAAATGCAAGGTCAAGACTAAAGTTTAATAGATATTTTTTTAAACTAATAAAGTTTGACGAGTTTTGGTGAGATATGTGTCTGTAGATATAAAAGAGCCAAAAATATGCAAAAACATGAAGAAACACCCTGTCGGCCGATCATGACTGTGTAACAACCGTTTTCATCGGCCGACAGGGTCGTTTTCAAGCTGAAATGAAGACCCGGCCGACAGGGTCGTTTAAGGCTAAAATCAGCCACTCGACTGATCAACCGGAATCATTGTCAGGCCGATCATCTGACCCGGCCGATTTTGCAAAATACTTCACCATGATGTTGTTTTCTCCTCCTGGACCAAAAATGATGAAATATGGCTAAGGAAAGAAGGCCAACAAGTGGCCTAACCGGGAGAAGTCAAGGGGCGACCCGGAGGGGGTCGGCACCCGACCAAGGCTGTTGTCCGGCCTAGGCCGCCGCCCGGCCTGGCTTGCCGGCCGGCCTGGGCTGCCACCCGGCCTGGGTTGGCCACCCGGGGATGTGAGCCCATAAGGCCCAGGAGGCCTCCCGACCCCAAAATGAAGAGTTGGTGAGAACCAACCCACCAACTAACTCCACGGGGCAATCCAAGAGGTCCAATGCATGGTCGGTTGCAATGGACTTAACCCAAGGCCGCCCGACGCACTAGGCCTACCGGCCCAAATTCGCGGAAAATGGCACAAACCGACCAAGGCACCGACTCCACAAGGTCATCTGAAGCATCCAAGACAAGTCGGTGCCGAACCGACAAAATCATGTGGCCACTTGGCAGGTCCCGCCGCCTGGCGGACCGACTTTGGCCCACCGACTCCACTTGACCTACAAATACCTCCCTGCCCATCGCCACCTATAAATAGAGGGGGAATTCGACAGATAAATGAGGAAACACATCAAGAAGACTACTTTCCCACTACTTGTGCCACAATGTAGAATAGGATAGTTATCTTGGGAGTTAGAGTGGGGTTGATAGCTTCTTCTCGAAATTCTGGATTTGTCTTGGAAGCCTTGGTATAAGTTCTCTTGTATCTTTTCTTCTATAAGACTTATACCTCAGATATAGAGATGTTTATTCTTTTATTTATCATAGTCTGATAGTGCCTTCTTAAGCTTTGTAGTTGTTTCCTAGTTGCATCTTTTGAGAGTGGTTCCATGATTTACATGTTCACGGGTTTCCCGGCCAGGAATTAATTTAGTCGTCGTCCTGAGTAAGGGCTTTAGACTTAGTTATTTCCCGGTTGTTCTTCCGCAAAGATCTACGGAAGAATATCTAGTGTCAATGTAGGCGTGGTGCCTATGTAAATGCTAGTTGGTTATGCATCCATCCCCATGGGCTTTGTGGTAGGTGGCAGGTGGTGACAGCCCCGTCTGTCCCTTTAGTAATCCACCATGTTCGGGAAGTCTCAAGAAGGGTTCTCTAGCGATAGCGTACCCACTAGTATAGAGGTTACTTACCGACCCATATTAGTGGATCGTTTTCATGCCCTGAAGTGAACAAAGCATGAGCCATAGAATCACTAGTAAATGGTGCAGCTCTAGAAGCAACACTTAACGCTTGTCTTGGAAATTTTGGAACATCATTACTTAGGAAATCCAACTTGACTCGTTGTCCTCCCAACTAGCTGTACTTTTCTCTATTAAATACCTATAGTGTGGTCTTCTCTTGATGCGTCCACCATATTACCCACTCATTATCTTCATCCTCGCCATGGTTTGGTTGGTGATTTCCTTATAGACATAAGATTGTTAACTCTCGATACTCTTACGCCTTGCTTCCCTGAGGAGAAATATGATACCCTGGAATAGTCTCGGGTGAAATGCTACAATGGTGTTCCGTGCGCTTGCGGAATTAATAGATTTTATCTTAACAGCGTAACAAATGCCAATAGTGGCCTTGCCCCTATCCCGACGTCACGCCTTCTCCTTCTCTCAATCCAACCTCCTCCGAAGCTTCGCATCCTTGCTTCTGTTTCTTGGCATCCCGAGCCTCCGTATCTCGGAAGCAGTTCAATGCCCTCTATGGTGCATCCTCTGGAAGCTTCAAGGCTCACGGACGGACGTGTCCCGTCAAGTCCTACCGTGACAAAGAAATAGGGGCAAGACTCTCTGGGTCAGGAAACAAATCGGTGAATCGATGATCGAATCACCAATGGTTACAAAAACGGCAACACTTACCACATCAACCGCCCACATGAAGCGGAGCATCGGAGGACAGCCCGGCATGGGCCTGATGCCATCCGCATATAGCAACATGGTCTTGATCCTCTCGACCACGATCGCGCGATCAGTCGGCTCCTCCACGGCTGTGACAGCACCAACGACCGCATGTTCTGCCGGGCCAACCTGGAACATTGGGAGAGGACAGGCCGCGAGTGTTCGTAGTCATAAATTCTCTTTTTCGACTACCAATTTACAATAAAAAAGATGGATCTTAACTAATAATATAATAAAAATAATCTTTGTACTCATGAGTTCCATAGGTTTTGGTGAAATATGTGGTTGCAGGTGCTATAGGGTCAAAATATGCAAAAACATGTGAAAATACCCCGTCAGCCGATCACGGCTGTGAAACAGCCGTTTCCTGACAGCCGACAGGGTCGTTAACAGCTAGAATCAGCACCCGATCAAGTCATCACGAAGTAAAATTGTCAATCGATTGGATCATAGGCAGGGTGAATCAAGTGTTCAATCAATTCCTGGTCGTACGGCAACACGACCTAGGACCACCGGCCGATTTAGAACTTCACCACCTCACCCGGGCGACATGCAAACACCATCACCATTAAGCCGTTTCCTAATTCCGATCCAAAAGATTTTCAAGGAGACAAAGGAAGGAGGTTGACATTTGGACTAACCGGGAGAAGGGAAGGACAACTAGGCCACAAGGCCAAAGGGTTGCTGCCCAGAAATGGGTCGCCGCCCGGCGAGTTGTGCCAACCGGCGGACCTTGCCATCCCGCACCAAAAGTTGAACCATGTGGGAAAAGTTGAGAGGAAAAACCATGAGCCACACTATGCTTCATCGGCCAATACTACACCAATCCTTGAACCACATCTTGCCATCTCGCACCAATCCTCCCAAATCCCCCAAGGATCCATGTTCTACCTAATGGAGGCACCACAAGCCTATCATCTACCAATGGAAAAGAGGTACCGAAGCAACCAAAGGATGATCTACAGAAGGAAAACTCTGAATAGGATCAATCCATGAACCATGAAGGGCAATACAAAGTCTTGTCCATAGAAATTCGTGAGGCTTCAAATTTAGAGTTAAAAGGGAATTCTCCCACCATGCCAAGGAGTCATACTTTAGAAAATTCACATACTCCTCACTCACACAAAAGGTTTCCCACTACAACAAAGATTTATGATAGTGGTACACTAGAGGCCTACAACCGCTCTACCCCTTTTGGACATACTAATTTCAAAGGGGCGGTTGTAGATACTTTTGTTTATCACAAACATTGCAAATTCCGGTATCCATGTCATATGCCTTAGTTGTGCAATGTTAATTAATGTTTGGTGATGGTGGGAGCCACATTGCCAACCCAAGCTAGAATATGAACTAGTGCTCCCATGGTCAAACTTACGACCTTAAAAAAGTACTAACAGGAGGTAACCCGATTTGTCTCCCTTTACTAGGCTTTGTCAGTTTCTCATTTGAAACTTCAAAAAAATTGCTTTTTTTTCCTTCTCAACAATAAAATATACTCGACAGTAATAATGGCACAACTTTGGGCTTGTTCCTTCGGGTATTTTGTTAGCTTACCTCTACAGGTTAATATTGAAAGGAACAAGGGGACAAGATATGAATGAACAACACCCATTGCGGTATTCCTCGTATCACCTACCCCTTGCTGTTTTCATGTCTTTGTATGAACTGAATATTTTTTCAAGCATGATTTACGATAGCTATATAAAACTTGCTTCTCATTCTTTCTTGATATATAAGGATTGTTCCCTGCATTCTATCATCTCCCGTGGGAAATACACATTGCATAGGAAAACCTTGTCTAAATTGTTGGTAGATGTGATATGACCGTAGAGAGCATAACCTTTGTTGGAACCAAGTGAACTTCCTTGATTTTTAATTTTCAAAAGCTTATAAATGAGAACTCCAGATTCACAATCTTCTCAATGATGAGTTTATTCCAACCAAAGCCACAAGATTATCTTAATGAAAACCTATTGCATTTGCTACTTGTATTTTCATTGAACTTTGTCAAATTGTTGTGACCCTTGTGAGATGCTTGCTATCTGTTATTGATCAAGTTCATGTGCACACCCCAACCACTCCATGTGTTGAAACTTCTACACTGGAAGTTCCCAACCATCATCCCCACAATCCACTCATTGAATAAAGTGCTGCACTATATTTATTGATCTCTCTCCAACAATCATTCCAAAAGAAATATGGGCTATATAGCTATTTGAAAAGAAAAAAAAATAAGAAGAAAAAAATGAATCATGAATGCTAAAATAGCCCAAGTAAACAAGAATAAATCAAATGGAAGAGAGAGAGAGAGATCACTTCAACAGGAGAACCCGTCGTCCATCATCCTTCCATACATATCATAATTGTGCACATGGCTTGATCATAATTCATGACATGTTTCCTCCTTGGGTCCGGTTTTTGACTTAGTGATATATGAAATACAAGTATGCGGCCTTAATATTCCCTACCTTGAGCTCCACATAAGCCTTAGTATTTAGGGAAATTTTGGCCACTGGCCTAGGTGCGGAATCAAAACCTCATTGAGTGATTTGAGAGCATCAATTGAGAATAACTTGTGATCTGGAGCTCTATTTTTATTGAAAAGAGCAAACAAAATTGTAGTTCCTTGGGAAAAAAAAGGTAAGACTTCTCTATGTTGTTCGATCTCTCAACTTTTCAAGACAAGGTATTTAGCCACCTAAAACCATATGGGCATGAGGAGTCATGTAGTAGTCTTTATATATGCAAAGCACGATGAGAATTACCTTAGATCTTGCTCCTTCATAATCTTCATTTCTTACATTGCTCGGGACGAGCAAAGTCCTAAGAGTGGGGGGTGTTTGTATTCGTAAATTCCCTTTTTCAACTACCAATTTACAATAAAAAGGTGGATCTTAATTAATAATATAATGAAAATAATCTTTGTACTCATGAGTTCCAAAGATATAAATAGAAGGGGAATTCGGCAGAAAAGATCAACAATTGAAGAGGAGAACAACAAGCGCCACACTGCAGAAATGTATTAGAATAGGGAGTGAGAGTGAGTGGTAGAAGTAATCTTTGCACACGTGGCCGCCCGGCCTTGCCCGCCGCCCAGCGAACCGACTTTGGCCTACCGACTCACCTTCACCTATAAGTACCCCCCTGCCCATTGCCACCTATAAATAGAAGGGGAATTTGGCAGAAAAGATCAACAATTGAAGAGGAGAACAACAAGCGCCACACTGCAGAAATGTATTAGAATAGGGAGTGAGAGTGAGTGGTAGAAGTTTGGGAGGGAGCCGGGGATGTCGGCTCCTTCTCCACCTTGTGCCTCGGGGATGATTCTCCAGCAAGAGTAGAGTCCCCGTCCTTCGGCCGGGTAACATGTAGACATTCTTTTGTTCATTTAATCATTGAAGCTTTCGTTATTTATATCTTGTTTATGGGTTCTTAGTCCATGTTAGATAAAGTCTTTTACTTTATTTGACTATGGTTACTCTGCCTTTAGTTAACAAGGTTATAATAGTAATTGTAAGTGTATACGTGGTGTATAGACTTAGAATTATCTAAGTTTGCACCCAACCCCACGGTCTATGTAGTTGGTTGTTAGGTGGTGACAGCATTGAGCTATCCCCTGTATTCCAGCATGTTTGGGTTGGGCTCGTAGGCATTGACGGTAGTTTTAGCCGAGGTCCCTTCTCATCCCTTTCCATACCTCAGATGACTATGCCCTGAAGTAAACAAAAGAAAATATTGGAGTCTGATGATTATTTGGATATAAGTTGTCACATGAAGCCAAGGCTGGAGGACCCTCTGAACCCGTTGTTATCCTTCTATTTTGTTCACTAGAATTGGATTAGGATAGAACTTCACTTCTCATTGCATGTGGATTTGATGCCTTGGAATACTCCTGGGTGAAGGCTACATCGGCATCCGTACGCTTACGGATTTCTCTGTTAAGCATAAGGATCACCACCCCGCGACTCCGACGCTGGTGAGGTCATGCTCCTTCAGATGCTGGATGGCTTGAATGGCATAGTCGATGAACTTCTAGTCTGTTTTCGTCACACCCCAGCTCTAGGACGCCAGCGCCTCTTTGATCGACCGGACGGTGAAAGCCGGGAAGGGGCCCGCCGCATCATTGCGCAAGTAGAACCACATCGAATGCCACCGCAGCACATTCGAAGGGAGGGGGCCCGAGATGTACTTCGGCGCCCCCCTCTTGGTCAGGCAAAGACTACAGAAGCCGAGGGCTACAGGACGCGCCATGTCGCTGACCGACCTTATGAATACGGAGGGGAAACCGAAGTACTTCCATACCTGAATGTTGGGCTTGATCCCTAGAAAGCCCTCGCACAACATGACGAAGAATGCAACATGCAGGACTCTGTGGGAGTTCAGATGCTGCAGCTCGATCTTGTAGAAGTTCGACAATCCACGGAAGAACTTGCTTGATCTCATGGAAAGGCATCAGTGAGACGACATAGCCCGATGGTGGATCGGGTGCCGCCTTGTTGTCCAGCATGATCCACTCCACTGCATCAGTGAGTGGAGGAAGAGAGTTGGCTTCCACCAGATCCTCCATCTGTGACATCATCATGGATGAACAGCCCCAAACGGTCCTATCGAGCTGAGCCATCGGCGCGGACGGGAAAACAACGGGCACAGTGGAGGCCAGAACAGTAAGGAAGCAGCCGAACGGACAACGAAACTCTTTGCGTGCTCGAAAATTGGGAGAGAAAGGGATGCGGGTGCGGAGCAAAAGGAAGAAGAAGGGGGAGAACGACCGAGGCCGGAGTTAAATAGGCGGCCTGCCCAAGAGCCGCACTCTGACTTGACCACGGGGCCCAGCCATGACCTGCCTGAGGTAATGAGTTTAACTCCCCATCACGCAATGCGCGACTTAGATTCTGCCATTTCCCTCCCGATTCTCCATCTTCCCCACGATTCCCCATCTTCTGCTCCACTCGATGACTCCACGGCCCAATGAGCCTCATTACTCGGGTGGAGAAAGCACTCCCACGATCACCAAGTCCCAAAGACGGAGCGACATAATAGTTCATCTGTGACCATCATGATGCCTGCGCAAGGTAAACACGTCGTTCCCGCCTCGGGCAATTGGCGAAACGGCTCAAAACCAGTCGAGGCCCCATGCCCCCCCCCCCCAAGCCCCTATTTTCTCAAAAAGGGAGCGGGGTGATTGAGGCATATCTCGACGGAATGTGTCTTGCAGCAACGACTCGATCGACCCTGCTAGGTTCGGTCGACGTCGACCCAGGCGGCGGTGCGACAAACCATGACTCGATCGAACCAACTCAGGGTCGACGGGCACAGGTAAGATGGGATAAGAGGCTAAAAACTACCACGACGGCCCAAGAGCACCGGGGTTCTGAGGCTGGCCCTCTCGAAAGGGTTCGATAGCCACCCAGTGCGCAAAACAAGAGTGAGGGGCACGAGTGATGGGCACACCTAGCGGCTGACACCCTGACTGCTGAATGTCGAGGGCATCGCGGAGTTGCTTTCGAGTCCTGTTCGTTGGTATCTCCCCGAAGAGAGGTAGCTAGCCGCCGTGTCCCGTCGAATGGTAGTGGTAACCAGACGTGTCAGAAAAATGGATTGATGAGGCCGACCACCAGCTGGTTCGCTAAGACCCTGCCAACAGGAAACCGGGGGCTTCACTTGTACGAACCCGATATAGCTCAACAAGCACTGCATTTCAATCATCAAGGCAAAAATACGGCTTGGCTCTATCCTCTGCCTCATGAACGAGGCGCGGAAGGTGAACACGACAAAGCCGAAATGGTCACTCGACTAGTCCGACTGCGTCGAGTGGGGACTCGAGAACTGACATCGCCAACAGAGGTCCAACGACGGGATTACAAGATAAACCTCTCCTTATTGATACGTGCCACTCAGGATCGATCCATACAAAAATCTCTTACAAACAAACTTTTGCAATTCACAAAGTACAAGAAAAAGAAAAATAAAAATCGACCCGGCTAGCACGCTATAGAGAGAGTCGATACCCGCCCTTGGGTGGGGGCGCGCGGGGTTAAGCAGTTGTAATGCTTCATCGTCACGAGAAAGATGCCCTCATATGAGGATGCGGTATCCCTCCGACCAATGAAGCAAGTACATGATCCATGCCCAAGGGACGCTAATGTTGTTGATCTTGGGGACTAAGGTCCCCACAGGAACAAGAGGGCCGGTGCGGCGCCTCTTTCTGCCCCCATCCTTACTGATGTCGTCCAAGGCACACAGAGGAGCGGCTAAGAAACCCTCTAGGCCTTTCATAAGAGGGCCCCTTACTTCTCACTGAGCGTTGGCAAGTGGTACGAATTATAGTATTCGAGCCCCTAACCCACTACCATCGCTGCGAGTGTGGACCATAGAAGCGGCGTCTTCACGAAACATCATACCAGTCTCCACTCCACCATGACAGCCATCAAAGGAAGGTACCAGGCCGCGCAACTTCAAGTCATCATCTTCACCCTCGCTCTCACCCTCGTCGCTTGGCAAGCACTCACATCAGGCAGCCATGCCAGCACCAGAGCCCTCCACAAGGAGCTCACTGAACAGCGCTAACCTGAGGGATGTGACCAAATCTAGGGAAAAGAGGTTGTGGCACTAGTGGAGGTGAGGAAGAACTACCCTACAATCGCCTTAAATAGTCGCACCGCCTTAGGCCCTAGCCTCGAATCCTCTCGGGCGCATGATGCGCTGGCACCAAGCTCGATGGAGAGATGCTCCTGCACCCCGCACGCCAAGAGAAGACAAAAACCTACCGCATAGGCAGCCCTGTGCCTCACCTTTTGAGAAAAGGAAGATTCACCCCATCACAGGGGCGCCTCAGAATCCACCCGACGGGTCCCATCGTAGGCCACGCTGCAGCACCTAGGACCACCCGGCTCGCCCGAGTAACGAAGCCTGAGGAATCAGGGGCTGCAGTGTCCCCGTGACCATCCTAAATCGGACAAAGCCAAAGCACAAGTTTTTCAAACTCACCCTCTAGCTTGGGGGCTACACTCGGCGGGTGCGCTTGCGCGCACCCCACCCGAGGAACGGATCGATCGTCTTGAACCAAATAAAGCCAAACCATGAGTTTATCCAAACTCGCCCTCTGGCTCAGGGGCTACACCCGCTGGGTGCGCTCATGCGCTCCTCCCTAGGAGACTAGGCGATCGAAGAACGACGTCGTCTTACCCACTGGCGTCAATGCTAATTTCCCCCGAATGACTCTTCGACTAGCTCGGGGGCTCGGGGGCTACTGTCGGGGTAAAAACTGGGGGTACCACGTGGCACCACTCGATGACCTGCCGACACACGCTTTCACTCCGCTTATGACAAAGGGAGCCGCCGAAACACGGCAAATGAGGCATCAGCGTGGCCCCATGAAGGGAACCTCCGTGCTAGTCGAGTCTTAGGAGTAAAGATAGCACTACTCCCGCTTTGCTCGACCCACCGAGGGTCGAAAGTCAGGTGTGTCTCACTCGGCCTGTCAAGGGTCGAGGAGCAATTATGCCCCGCTCGATCCACTCGAGGGTCGACACCTGCCCCCGACCTGGTTGACCCCGTGAGGGTCGAAGCCGCACCAGCTTGCCCTTCAAGGCTCTGACGTGACTTATCGCGCATAGCCCTGACAGCCCTGCCGCTCGCCCTGTTCAAATACTGAACGAGCTCCTTCATCGCTGCCATGACAGCGCAAGTGGGGCCAGAACCACTAAACGAGCTCTGCCTCAGCCAAACTCTCACCAAGTGGGTCCCACCCCTATGACGGGACAGCCTAACGAACCACCACTCAGATGGAAAGGGAGGGGTGTAGAAACTCAATTGCCCTGACAAGACAAGACGGATTCCAACTCCAGGCGGGCCCGGACAAGCACAACCTGACATCTCGACCCTTGACGAGGGGGTCAAACGGGGCAGCAGTCCACAACTACCAACTGTCCCGCCTTAAATGTCGTACCGAGCATGCATGCACAGTATCAAGGGGTCAAATCAGCGTACTTGTTCCCATCATCATTACTTACACCAGCTGATGAAAGCAGGCGCAGCAAGGCATCCCATGTTGCGCTCACCCGATGACACCCCTAACAGTGGTGACATATGATCGTTTGATAGACAGGTAGATCTTGCCTTGGCACTATGATAATGCCCCTGCTGCGTCACCCCCTTTCGGCAGAACACGCCATCTATAGGATCACAGAGGCTCAACCCTTTAGCGGATTACCGGGGCACGCCTCTGCATAGTGCCGACTGACATGAAGATCGAGACGGCAGGACGCATAGGAATTGAAGACCACGCCACTGACCGGAGTCTTCGCTTTCACCAATGCAACTTCGCTGACCCTGCACGAATAGAAACTCTCCTTCCCTCACTGTAATGTAGGCCCCATCCCTTGGAGTATAAAAGGAAAGATTTTCTTTCTTTCCAAAGGACACCGAGAACCACATAGGCGCATACGCACATAGACACATACAGTCACTCGCCCTTCCGAGAATTGGAGACTCCTTCTCTCTCACCACCGTTGTATTCCTCATCCAGTGCAAGTAACACGAGTAGGCGTGAGAACTGGACGTAGGGGGCTTCTCTAAACCAGTATAACCCCCGTGTCCTCTTGCATTGCCATCACCGAACTTGAAACGCACATCCCCTAGAACAAATTCTACTGGCCGGTGATCTAAACACCGACAATTACAGAAACATTCTAGAGCCCACTTCCTCTCTGCTGTGAGTTGACCAATACAGACTACCTTGGTCCTTACGTCTCCCCCTTGGAATGTGCTAGGTGTTGAGGGAGAACTACCCAATATACATAGTGCATTTGATGTTGATCTTAAAATTGAATTTTGGGCCCGTCTTGATGTCGTGGTAGTTGATCTTGTTGTCGTAGACACGCACCGAAGACATAGATGTTCATGTCGGTGAAGATGTTCATCGTTGTTGTAGACATGCACCATTGTTGTCCTTCTCCATGTTGGTGTAGATGTTTATCTTGATATGATCTTCTTATTTACTCCAAGTAAATGTGCACCATTGTCTTGGTTATCTTCATTTGGTCATCTCTCCTTCATGTGTTCTTCATGTTCTCCACATCCATCTTCTTTTGATCTTCATGTTCTTCTTTGTCACCTCATTTCTTTCCTTGTATCTTCCTATTCTTCTCCCCTTTTTTCTATCCTCAATCTTGACTTGGATTTTGTATCTTCATATTCTTCTCCCCCTTTGTCACCTATCACCAAAAACCACAAACCAAAGGTAAAATACAAGACAACCAAGTAGCAAATAATAAATGGCAAGAGTTAGGTAAACTCCCCCTTTCATGGTGCTCCTCCTTGGTCATGATGGTGTTCCACCATAGCTCCCCCTACACATATGACTGAATAAAATATTTTCTCGAATATGCAATGTTTAGTCATTTGTGTGATGGGAATGTATGAGCCACTTGTCTTTGAGTCGTGCGAGTAGATTTAACCTTGGAGCTCGGTTGAACATGACTCAATGGGCATGAAGCACAAACATCACTATGTGATCATCTAGAGGGTCATATACTTACATTGTAAATAAGCAACTCCCCCTAGAAACATGCTCGAAAGCATGTAAGGTATCACGATGCAAGAATGCATGAATGCAAAGAATGCAAATGCAAATGCAACAAGTATACAAATGCATGACGCAATGCTAAAGGAAAGAGAGAGAAAAGCTACAAACCATAGTGCCAACGACGATTTATTCCCTTCTCGAGCTTACTCATAATGGACCATTCTTCAAAGCCTTGGGCACACCATTAACCACTTTCCCAAGATTAACCCATGTCCATTGCTATCTCAAAGAGGTCCAAAGTTAACCTACAAAAGAAAGAGAAACAAGCACAAAACAAAGCAGAAACAACAAAACAAACAAGAGCTATACATATTTACAAAAGACAAGCCTTAGGGTTATGCATGTGAAGTTTGAAAGGTCAAGAACATTGAGTTCTCCCCTTAGCTTGTTGAAGGTCTTCTCATTGAGTGGCTTGGTGAAGATATCCGCCAATTATACATGAGTCTGCACACTCACCAACTCAATGTCCTTGTTCTCAACATGGTCTCTTATGAAGTGATGCTTGACTTGAATATGCTTTGCATGACCATGATCTCCGGTTTTGAGAGCCATCTTGATTGCCGCTTCACTATCACAGTACAGTGGCATTTGTGTGTAGTTGAGGCCATAATCTGAGAGTGTTTGCCTCGTATAGAGAAGTTGGGCACAACATGCTCCCACCGCCATGTACTCCGCTTCTGTGATAGTGAAGCTGTGGATAGAGCCATCGAGTTTTGCTTCTTTGAGCTCCAAGATACTAGAGATCTTCCAAGAAATTGGCAACCTTCCGATGTGCTCTTCCTATTTACTCTGCATCCCACGAAGCCCGAGTCCAAATACCCAAGTAACTCAAAGCTTGTTCCTCTAGGATACCATAATCCAATGGTAGATGTGTACTTGAGGTATCTAAGAATCCTCTTCATGAACTTCAAGTGAGACTCCTTTAGATTTGCTTGATAGCATGCACACAAGCACACACTAAACATGATGTCTAGTCTTGAGGCGGTGAGATAGAGGAAAGAACCAATCATTAATCTATAGAGCTTGGGGTTCACCGATTTTCCCTTTGCATCATCATCCAAGGATTTGCTTGTCGCCATAGGTGTATGCAAGGGCTTGCAATTTTCCATGTTGAATCTCTTGAGATGGTCCTTGGTGTACTTCTCTTGATAGATGAAGTTTCCCTCTCACATTTGCTTGACTTGAAAGCCAAGGAACACATGCAATTCTCCAATCATTGACATTTGAAATTCCCTTGCCATCATTTCCTAGAACTCCTCGTTGAACTTCTCATTGGTTGACCCATAGATGATATCATCCACATAGATTTGGCACACAAAGACATCCTTCCCAACATGCCTTGTGAATAAGGTGTTGTCAATACTTCCAATCTTGAAGGCATTCTTGAGAAGGAAGTTCCTCAAATGTTGATACCATGCTCTTGGTGCTTGCTTGAGGCCATAGAGAGCTTTCTTCAATTTGTACACATGTCTTGGATGTTTAGGATCCTCAAACCCTGGAGGTTGTTTCATATAGACTTTCTCATTGATCTCTCCATTCAAGAATGCACTTTTGACATCCATTTGATAGGGCTTGAAGCCATTATGTGATGCATAGGCAAGTAAGATCCGAATTGCTTCAATATGAGCCACGGGAGCAAATGTTTCTTCAAAGTCAATTCTTGCCACTTGAGAATACCCCTTGGCCACTAGACGAGCCTTGTTCTTCACAATTGCCCCTTTATCATCTTGCTTGTTCTTGAAGACCCACTTGGTGCCAAGCACATTGTGATTCTTGGGCCTCTCAACCAATTTCCATACTTTGCATCTCTTAAAATTGTTCAATTCTTCTTGCATGGCCATAACCCACTTGTGATCATCCATAGCTTCATCCATTGTTGTAGGCTCAATCATGGAGACAAAAGAGAAGTTCTCAATTGCAATGTTTGCCTCGTCATTGTTTCCTTCACTCACATAGTTCGGCTTGTATTGATTTCTCCTTGTCTTCACTCCTTGAGATGGACTCCCAATAATCAAGTCTCGTGAGTTATCCTTTTTGATGGCTTTGGGTCTAGGGTGATGTTCTTCTTGAGTGGGAGGAACTCTAGGTGAAGTATCTTGTGCATCATGGATTGTTGCTCTCTTGAGATATGAGTGTCTTGGATTCTTAGTGAGGTGGGGGAATCATTCATATGCTTTGTTGTCTTGGAACTAGAGCTTGGAGAGGATGTGGGGATGTTGTGTGAAGATCTTGGAGAAGTGACTCGAGGTAAAGTATCTGGGGAGGCTTGTGGCTCACTTCTCACTTGGGTTTCCTCATGGGTAGGTGGATGCACTCTCAATGAATCATGGGAGGAGCTAGTTTTTGGGAAAGGGTCTAAATACCCCTCTTCCCCCTCCTTCGTGGGTTGCTGGTTCCAGAGCATCTCAGAACATCCCAACGGCCATATTGAGCTCTCCCCAACATCTCTTTGTGAGAGTTGAGTGATTTGGTAAAAATCTTTGAGTTGGGTGAGAGATTTGAGTCTTTGTGAGCAATCCAAGCCTTGAGCACTTTGTGACTTGCTGAGTAATCTTTGTGGCATTTGTTACTATTGGAGGTGAAGCATCCTAGACGGCTAGGTGTTAACCATGAGCTCCCAAGTTGTATGGTGAGCCACGGGTCAATTTGTGAAGGTGTGATCTTGCCTCTGGAAGGAAAAAGATCAAGCTTAGTGGATCAGGGAAAGTGGTTGAAAGAGACCCGTCTTGGAGTTGACTTGCGGGCAGCTCAAGCTTCCGCAATAGAGAGTAGGATTCAAGGGGTGAATCCAAACTTCGAGAAACAAACACTTGTGTTGAATTGCTCGGTTTGATTCTCTTGTTTGTTTTCTAACTCTTATTGTGCTTCCGCTTCGATCTACTTGGGTGTGCTTGTTTGTGTTGTGCAGTGGCTACGTGCATCTGCAAGGAACATCTCTGGAGCACTACTTCAAGTATCATTTTGAGTTAGATTCAAAAAGGAGTATTTCTATGTTTCCTGAGAAAACAGGTCTGATCGGTTTTGGTAACCGGTGTGACCGGTTTTGGTACTGATCTCGATTTTAAGTTTTAATTTGCAGGATTTGCCTATTCACCCCCCCCCCCCTTCTAGGATACATAAAGGTCCTTTCATCCTGTTGATGAGCTCAACGAAGATACCAAAGTCGATCTTGTGGTGGAGGAGGTGGAGACGCTTGAGCTGTAGTGGAGAGGTCGATCATTTCAAGTGATCATTTGAGCATCATGGTCGGCGCTCCTCTCACACCAATGTGTGGTCCACCCGAAGTGCTTCGAGTAGATCTTGGAATGACACTTGAGGTAGAGCTTGACGAAGAGCTTGATGATGAGCTTGGTGTAGGTCTTGATCCGAAGGGGTGGTAGAAGCTGTTGCAAGACATTCTCGTGGAGGGATCAAAGAAGTTTGAGCTTGAAGCTACTTCTTTCCCTTTGCTTGAAGTTGCTTTATTGTTTGCCTTGAATGACTTCTTCCCCATCAAGCTTGTGGTGATCTCCTCATTCTTGAAAAGTAGCTCGATCACATCATCAACAGAAATATTTTTGTCCATGATGAGATCAAGGGTGATGTAGAGGAGCTTGCTACTATGGAGCAAGGTGAAGATCTTCTTGACAATCAATATCTTTGGAAGCTGAAGAGGTCTTTCATTTTCTACAATTCCATCCACAATACCTCGCAAACAAATAAGAGAGTCAAGTAAGTCCTCATTCTCCTTAGCATGGAAATCAAACAATTCCCTAACAAGTGAGTCACTAGCATGATCAACAAGAGGCTCACAAGCATCATTAATACTAGTCATGCTAGAAGAGCAAGCAAGATCAAGAGACATATCATTATCAATCATCAGATTGGGCACACTAGTAGAGCAACCTATCAAGTCATTGCTAGAAGGATCTAGGCACTTACTAGAACTAGGCACATCAACACAATCATCATCATACACATGATCATCGGTAAAGGTATTGGCAAAGTCCATAAGAGTATCCATCAACTCATTCGGAATCATGGCATTTAGGTAGCTTTTCAAGTGATCCTTCCATGAGCCATGGCCCGGCCCTAAATGGGATGACATATCAACTCAATATGATCACTACTCAAGGCAGTTAAGCCCTATGATGAGCACTTGGCTCTCATACCACTTGAAAGGACTGAGTGTCTGAGAGAGGGGTGAATCGGGAACTTGCACTATGTACCAAATTCGCCCATTCCTAAAACCGACCAATCAAAACAACTCATACACGATTCTAGTGGTGATCACACTAGAAAGATAATGAGCCTATGAAAGGAACAACAACCTAAGCATACTAGTGGAACACACAAAGCAATACAACTCCTATGTAAGCGAGTGATAAAGACATGCAAAAGCACACAACTAGCTAGCTAAGGATCCTACTCATGCTAAGCTACTAGATCAACAAGCACATGGTAAGCACACAAGCATGAGTAGCACAATACATACTAGGGTGATCAAACAAGCCAATGCAACTCCTACACATGCTAGTGGTCAAATGCGAAAGCTAAAGTACAACTAGAAATTAAGAAGCCTATTCATGGAATTCTACATGATAATTAACAAGGGCAAGGTAAGCACACAAGCATGAATAGCACGGTATGTAAATGAGGAAAGTAAAACATCAGAGTAAGGAGAGGGTCAAGGAATGCTCATGATTTTTTCCCAACGTCTCAGAAGGATGGCGCCTTCCCATACTCCTTGGTGGACCACTCTCGCCAGAGTACCGGTCCCTCCCACTACCAAGTGGAGATATTGCACACGAGCCCGCAATCACTCCCGGAGTGAAGACACGGTTGTGTCACCGCTGCCACCAAGGCACAAGCTCGCCTCTCTCGAGAACTTGCCGGACTCCCTGAGCCGACATGGGCGCTTACTATTGATGCCCCTTTCACCGACGGGCTCAAGCCGTGTACAAACGTGTGATGGTCTTCACAACCGATCACGATAGGCTCAATCACCTACACCTAACCGGTCTAGGTCTCACCATAGACCAAGCGTAACAGCCTAGATCACACCCTCAAGGACACCCTAGCCTTAGATGTGCAAGATGCTCAAGTTACTCTCACTAGCACTCTCAAGATATGCAATATCTCCTCCTAGTGCTCTCCTCTTTTCCTCTTGGCTCTCACCAAATGCTCCAAGCTATTGCACTGGCCAAGAGAGGTCTCCAAGATCCCAACAACGCAGTTGTATAGGCTTCCAACCTCCAACTAGCCGTTGCTCCACGAAATCAGCCTTCTGGGCATACTGGCCGGACGGTCCGATCACTAACTGATCGGACCGTCCGGTGACTATAGATCCAGCTCCAACAGCTCTGCCCAGCTGATCCTCATACTGTCCAGACCGTACAATCAGCTGATCGGACCGTCCGGTCCATTTCTCTCTCCATTACAGAAACATTCTAGAGCCTGGTTCCTCTCTGTCCTGAGTTGACCTGTACAGACCGAACCGTCCGGTCTCTACAGACTCCAACATAGGAAGATTCCTCGCAGAGTCTTCTCTCTAGATTGTCTGATCTCCTAGTGACCATACATTCAGGTCTCCACTGACCTCTCTGTCCGGTCACTCTGCCTAGAAGCTAAAACTCCTCGTCCTCCCTTAACTTCTTTTCTCGGCTTCTCCGAATAGCTTCTTGGCTTCTCCACTGTCACCTAGTTCCTATGATTTCAATGAGCATCCATGCACATCACCGACTAGTCGTGACCTAAGAGACATGACCTAGACCCCCTTGATAGTCTGGTTTTTCCTATGGACTCAAAGCCCTAACAACTAGACAAGTGTTCCAAACACTTGCTCCATAGCTTGTCCGTAGCCTTCATCCATCTCCATCAACCCTTGGACAACATCAAGCTCATCAAGTCTCCATGCTTGCAGTCATTGTCATCCATCGCCAAGGCCACCGTCAACAATCATCATAGAGTAGAAAAGGTTTCGTACACGTACAACACTCGTGTAGACATTTATCACATTTCATGTTTGTCATTCATCACCAAAACAATCATACCTTGGGGTAACCTCAATGGTCATGATCCTTACATGCACTTCTTGCTGAAGCACTGGATGTAGTCCCGGAGGGACTCGCTGGCCTTCTACCAACAGTTTTTGAGGTCCTAAGGGTTGCCGGGTTGTATGTAGGTCCCTTGGAAGTCTCCGACAAAGATGTCCCTTAGGTCAACCTAGTTATAGATCTGTCCCTCAGGGAGGTAGTCCAGCCAGGCTCGGGCCAAGTTGACGAGGTACAACGCCACGTTGTGAATGATGGCAAGGTCATCGATCGCTCCCCCTGCTTGGCACGCGGGCCGATAATCCTCGAGCCAGAGCCCAAGATCCGTCTCGCCCACGTACTTGGTGACACTCGCGGGTGCTCGGAAGCGCTGGGGGAATTTAGCGCAGCGGATATGTGAGCTGAAGACCTGTGGCCCTGATAGGCTTGAGCTCTGACTCCTTTCCTCATCGGTGTCGTTATATCATTCTCCGCAGCATGACTACCAACTCATTTCTTTGTTCAGCCACTCTATCTGAAGTCGGCGCGCTCTAAGGGACAGGCACATGTCCTGGTTCAGGCCGACCCTGATGTGGACCGACGCCTTCTTGGGCATGCCCCCAGCCAGGGGTGCTTGCTGGACCGTAGGTTCCTGCGACCCCATGACGCTACCTCCTCCAGTTTGTCACGAGGTAGTGACTTGCTGGCTGGACTGAGCGGCACACCACAACAAACTCTTGGCTTGGAGCTCGGCGGCCTTAGCCAATAGAGCTACAACTACCCGTTGCGCCCGCTACGCTTCGAGCGTCGCGGGCTCAGTGAGGGTTCAAAGCAGCACCACATCGGCTGTGATGTGTTGCCCTGCACGAGCAAACTGCGCGGGCCCTTGGTCATGGTTAATGATGTGATGATGGACATTGTGAGCGATGGCTCAGCCGTGTCCACCAACCCCTACGCGTGCTCGCTCATGGTCTATTTCGGCCTTCTCGTCCTCCAGCTGATGTCGAGCCTCCTCCAACTCCGCCCGTCTCACCCTCAGCCCTTGTTGAGGGTCATCCGGGCAGGGTTCGACCTGAGGTCCTCCAGCTGGAGTGATGGGCATGTTGACAAGGGTCTCCCTTGTTGTGGCACCCATTGTCAGGTTTGCCGGAGCACGGGTTCCGGGGTTTGCTGCCAAGGTTCTAGTAGCCCCCGTGTTCGGCTCGGGTGCAAGGTGCACTATATGGCGTACATGCGGGGGGTCGTGGCTCCCTACATAGCTGTCCCAATCAGAGTTGAAATCCTCCTGGGACCGCATCTCGAGGAGGTCAAAGAGGGACTCGTCACGGCGCTTGATCACGCCCACGAACTCGAGGTTCGCGGCTATTGGGATGCCCTAGAGAATGGTGAGGTTCTAGAATTCCAACGCGGTATTATGCAAACCTTATGGGAAGACCTCCATGTGACACCCCTTCCCGGAGGATCAAGGTCCCAACAGTGCTGATAACGCAGACACTTGATAATATAACAGTGATTCAAATTTAAGTATAATTATTACATCAATGGGTAGTTAAAGTGCAACGGAATATTACAAGTTCATAATAGTTTGAAAATAGTGGAAGCAAATACGGATACTACAACGAGCTCTCGACGATACAACGATGGTAATGACTCATGCCAAAGAATCATAACCCTAGCAGCACACAACATTACTGCGGCGGCAGCTCAGACTCCCAGTGGGCAGTCCAGCCTTCAGGGACTTGCATGTCCCGCGGTAGCACATCAACAGGCAGTTCTATCTCTCGATTACCTAAAAATAACAGTGACACAAAGCCTGAGTACTAATTACTCAGCAAGGTTCACCCGTCAAAAGACCTAGACATGCATTGGCTCTAGTAGGATGGCTTGTTTAAAAGAACTTGCATGAAGCAACCTATTAGTTGTACCAAATTTTATTTAGCCAAGTTAATTGGGTGAAACAGAAATATAACTTTAGTGAGCAGTACAAGAATAGTAAAGCATAACATGAGATATATACAATATAAGACAATAGCAATAATAATCATCATAAGCAACATAATTCATTTCATAGCATCATTCGATCTACATGAAGGCACAGTGAACAAGCGTACTCATTTCTGCGAGGGACAGCAATTGCAAAAAGTTTAAACCAGCTGGGAAAACCCAAAGTACATGGCATATACGCACCAATTAAGGTCGTATATGGCAAGCTTTCACAATAAAAGAACTTACACCTCAGAGCGGGTGTGGTGACATCGAGTAGGCATGCCGTTCTGCCAACAGTACTTCGTGGTATGAACCGCCCATTCCAACAGCAGAAGGGTCAATGACCAATGCACCTTAACCGTTCCTATTGTAAATAATTTTAGTGCTATATTGGTTTACTAGTGCCCATAAACTAGCATGAATTCGGCATTGTTCAATGCTTGATCAAGGGGCCAATGACGGCTGGGTCCTAGGCTCGACAAGGCAGGACTATCGTAGTCAACACTCATGTGTTGCTGTAAACCTACACATGCATCATCCCTGCCCGGTCATAACATAAATGTAAATTTATTCCATTAAGTTCATCTTTAGTGATCAAGTTATTCTCTTAGTAATAGTAACAGAACTACCGAAAATATTCTATTACTAAGCATAGAAATTTAGTACCGAGTCCTATAATGTGCAAATGGATTTCCACCCAACTCCTATTAACTTATTGCAACATTCAATATAGACACTAGCAGTGATATATTAAAACTAGCAGAACTTTATAAAATGGCATATACAACCAGGGCTTCCCTTGATCAGCACAAGTGTTAGCAACTACAATCTCTTGCTCCTCAGTATTAATGTCCTGCTGAAAATCTGGTTCTGGCTCCAGATTTTTTGTACCTAAAATGAATAAGGTGTTAACGGTATCGAAATAATACCATACATGCAATAATATAGCTAATGCATAATGCAGTGGTGTTAAGGTGTTGACATTGTTATTAACATATGCTCGAAGCCATATGCTTCAAAGAAACTAGTTCTGATCTTATCATTTTATGTGGATAAGGCATTTTAATAGGGTTAATACAACTTAAGAACAATTAATCCATTTAATATAGTAAAAATGTGTTTATAGACATGGATGATTTATTCTGTATATAGACATGTAAAATCATCATTTTCACCAAGTGGCAGCTCCTGAAATTTTCTATTTTATTTACTAGCATTTTTATAAGCACAATTGCTAAATAAATTCTAGGGCATCAAATGATGCATATTCTGACTAACCAAATTTCAGGATGGTGTAATATCATGAATTAACAGTGCATGCCAAAAATCAGATTTTAATTTTATTCCTAGGACTTATAGTGATGTATTTAGTGTTTGAACAAGATATTTTATTATTAAAAATACATTTATAGAGGCATTATTTTATAATTTTTATTAAATAGAGAACATTAAAAAAACTAGCAAAATTGATCTCAGCTACATTGGACTTATAAATTATTTACTAGCCTTTTACAAACTTTTTCAGCATTTTCTGAGATTTTTCTGGGTTTTCTAGTTGTTGATTTATTACTTGGCATGCCATGCAAGCAGCAACATCAGCACCATACGAGCCACGTGGCCATGTGGACTGCCAATAGGCGCAGCTCAGCATGCCAATCAGCACTTCACCAGAGCCGCGGCGAAGTTGCCGGAGGGCTCGTCGCCGGCGGCTGAGGACAGCGAAACCTCACCGTGACGGCGGAAAGCAAGGTTCAGCGGCGTCACGTTAATGCTGAAGAGCACCAAATCGAGCGCCGCCTCTTCGTACAGCTTCAAGGCGGCATCGGGAAGATTGGCATCAGGTTGGGTACGTGGAGGAGGGCCGGAACCAGGGACTCGTCGTCGAGGCGGCTCCGGAAGTCGACGGTGGTTGAGAACGTTAGGAAAAATGGAACTGCTCCTTGCTTACACCACAAAACGGAGGGACAATTGATTATATAGTTATGCCCGTAGCATGCGCACGTAAAGGAAGCAGAATCACAGTATTAGACTCACTGAGCTAGGACAATTTCCTAGAGCAGCAAAAATGGCCACGGTTCCATGTACTAGTGGAAAACAATGAAATACTCCTGGATCAAGCTCGTATTCAACAAACTGGTCACTACGCGAAGTGCAAGATAAGTATTGCGCAGATACTTGAGGCGTTTATTTGGGTGGGGAGGTGCTGGCTGTGAGGTGCACGAAGCTTCAGTGGCCATTAGCCATGGCGGAAAGGAAAAATGAGCTGAGAGAGAGAACCGGGGGCGGGAGCAGCGGAGAGACTGAATTAAAGACAGGAGGTCGGGCGCAGTGTGGTCACGGGCTTATCGCCTTGGTGCAGGGGTGTCGGGGTGGCCGGGGACAATGAGGCGACGCGAATTCCGAGCTCCAATTGTGGCCATGGCAGGCGTGGGTGTTGGAGATATGTCCAAGAGACAATACGGATTTGATCTGTATGTGAGGGTCATATGGATATTGATCCGTGAGGAATTAGTCCACTAATGGGTCAACTAGTCGAGGCCCATTAGAAGGGTCTATTTAAGTGGAGGAGGGGCTTAAGCCGCAGGTGATTCCACCAGTCCTTAACCCTAGCCGCCGTGCTCCTCTTTCTCGCCCACAAAACCCTAACTGTGTTGCCGGTGCTAGCACGCCGCGCACGGTGCTCCAACCCCGTACGTGTGAATACCGCGAGGAGGTGCTGCTGCTGCTGCGGTGCCGACGGTTGGACTAGAAGGAGACGATTGACGTGATCGACTACTTCCTCTACACCGACGCGTGACTACGTTGGATCGAGCTGCTCCAACATTCGCTTCCGCTCCGCCTGCGCGTCTAGTGGTAACGATTCATGATCCTCTCTTGCAAGGTTTCCTGGTTAAACGGTAGAAATTATTATATGCTATCGTAGCCTACCCGTTCCCCAACAGTGGGGTGGGAAAAGGCGACGGTTTTAGCATCGCGGCAGCTGGGGCAGCGGGGAAGGCGACGTTGCAGCGGCTCGGCGGTGCGTCGCAGGCGCGCAGCATGGCAGCGGGGGCGACGGCACGCACAGCAGCGATTTTGATCGAGCGCTGCAAAGGTGGGAGGAAGAAGACATGTCAAATTGCACTCAGGCCCTTCACTTCTTAATTTCCTTGCAACCAAGTCCCTCGTTTCTGTTTTAAACCAATTAAAATATTTGTTGAGGCCCAGATGGTTTGGGAATTTGCACATGGGTGCTCCAAGATATTTCTGAGGCTCTGGTGGAGTCCACTTGGTCAGATCAATAACATTTATTTTGAAATAAAAACCAATTGTTAATGGTTTCTATACTTTGATTAATTAATTGGGCATTTCTAAATGGGATAAAATCTTCATTCTTGGCCTAAAATTATATTTTCCTATTCCCATCATGTTGATGCAATTTAATGACATGGGTAGCACAGAAGAATAGAAACTTGTTTCACAACTTGATTTATAAGGTTTTTATTTAACCTTGAATAATTGAAAATTGGTTTGGAACTTCATTATTTCATGTGGTATTTTAATTATATTTTGCGCTAATGAACTTGCTAATTAGGGATTAGTACTTTTTAATTAGATATTAGACACCGGGTGTCACAGTCGTCTCCCCTTAAAGAAATCTAGTCCCGAGATTAAGAATAAGGTAGACTAAAGGAAGAAAATTTTAACTTGATTCTTTTAAACGGATGCCTAGAATGACGACCGGAATTTCGGGTAATTAATAAACAGAAACTTTTCAAATTCCCAAGTGAATTCATCTTCTGAATGATTATTCCATCGTACTTTATAGAATTTGATCGTTCTTTCACGGTTTGTTCTTTCTTTTCATCGAGTATTTTTACTGGTTGTTCGGAGTAGGTGAAATCAGGTTGAAGACGTCAAAATCATCCAAGATGATGTCAATTGATGGTTTGAGACATTGCTTCAGTTGGGATAAATGAAAGATGTCCTGGACTCCATCTTTATAGCAGGTAACTCCTGCTTGTACACTAGCAGTCCACATCGTTCTAGAATTTTAAAAGGACCAATATAACGAGTAGCTAATTTTCTTTTGAATCAAAATAGTTGAATAATACCTCTCATAGGTGATACTGGTAAATAGAAATAATCTCCTATGTCAAAGGAAAAAGGTTGATGCCCTTTTTTTTTAGACTATGTTTCTTGATGGCATTTTGCAGCATTGAGATTAGCTTGAATAACTCCAACATTTTCTTCGATGTCTTGAAAGATGTCAGATCCAAATATTTCTGTCTCGATGGAGGGAAAACTTGGATTGATATGCTAGGTCAAAGGTTTTATGATAGAGCTAAAAATTATTAAATAATTTGAGCCAATATTGCTGATGTATGGGTCAAATGGAGTGAAGATAATTCTATAAGGTTATATAGAAGCGTCAAAATGGACAAGGTCAAAGTTTTTTTCAATTGGGATAAACAGAAAAATGCTCATGTTGAGAATTAGTAAATTCTGGATGAACATGCAGGACTAGTTTATGCGCTGTGTGTAAGATAACTTGGACATACAAACGTTGGCAATGGTATTCATTATATCTGTCCTGACTAAAATACAGTCGATAAAAATCAGCTACGATACATCTGGAGGTGGAAGCAAATAAGACTTAGAATATGAATGTCATATAGAACCCTCGTGTCTATACAACGAGTATTCACAAGCCTCAGGACAGGGTGTATAAGTGAAGTGTCTAGTGATGTGCTGATTGGATTTCAAAACAAAAAACAGATTGTAGATCTTAAGTTGAAATCAGATTTGAAATAATTATAGGATGATTGCAAAGAAGGTTTGAATACCAAACTTGTAGATAATAGAATTATCTCTCCAATGAATATTCAAACACGTAGATGTGATAAATGGAACATAAATTGGGTTTCTGGGATGTTGTCAGTCAAGCTGAAATTTCCTAAACTTAGTAAATTCTAGTATCAAGCTTGGTTAAGTTACTTGGACAATTTAACGGTCAATAGAAAGAAGACGATGAATACTAAGATCATAGAAGACTAATGGATCTTTCAGATCTTTAAGGATACATTTTAATTAGATAATAGTAATAGCTTGGAGGATGGTTGATGATTCTAGAATTGCTCAATTACGGACAAAATGAGTTTCAATGCATGGTAGGAAAAGTACTTTTCTGACTGTCCAAATTAGAAAGGATAATTATAAAGGTATTTGCGAAATCATCAAATCTTAGTTATGGTAATAAGACAATGGGAGTCAAGTCTATGGACTATGGACCATACAAGGAGGATTGTTGGTTCTAAGTTTTGGATTGTACCCACAGTTAGAATGGAATACATGTAAGCTAAACCATGTTAGGAAGTAAGAGTCTAAATTGAACATATCTATGTTGATGTCGGTCTTAGTCTTGGAGGCATTATAGGCTTAAGGGGAAGGAATGAATTGTGGTACCAACAAGAGACTCCATGCATTATATTTTCTTTCTGGCTGCATACTAGACAATACGTCATCCGTACAAAAGAATGTTATACTGGATTCCCTATGCCAATTCCAATAAGGAGGTGAACTTCTTGCATCATAATTCTAGATTGAGAAGCACCTGGGCGAACCGACACAATTCAAGATAAAATTGTGATTTAGAAACCACACCGTCCAATTGAAGTTGGTTGGTTGAGCTCGGTTTACAAACACCAATAAGAGGGAAAATGTCTCAGGGTAATAAGAGGATATGAAAAACCTTCATAAGGTTTTAGCGAGTCTTCTAATGGTCACAAATTGTAAAGTTTTTGGAGCAAAGTCTCAATGGTCCAGGGGTAGTGGTAAACGTACAAGGGTAATAATGTGGTGGTCCTGTAAATATGAGTTAGGTCAATTATAAGACATCAAGGATTGATAAAGTCAGGAGTAACTAGTTTATTAGGGGTTTTTGGTAGTCTTCCATGTAGATGGCCTCTTACTAGTTTAGTATCTGAGTGGAAATTCTGCTACAAGTAGGATAACTGTAGATGGCCATATGGAGTCAAGATGAGATTTCTATGAACAGGACAATTATAATGGCCCATGATGTTCGGACAGTCTCTAGAACATATTTTTTGACTTACCTATGTCCTTCTATCCGGCACCGATACAGATACGCGTATCAGTATCATGGTGTATCAGATACATGGATACGCCATTTTCCTGAGAAACCTGATACTTGGATATGTTTATCAAAAAATAATAATAATAAATACAATTCGTTAGCAGCCTAGCAGCAGCTCAAACTGTAGCAAATTATTAAACACAATACAAATTAGATAGCAAATAGTAGTAGCAGAACAGGGATTGTACTTAAAGTCTCTACTAGAACTCTCAAATAAAGGATACATATGCTACAAACAACAACAGTCCAACAGTGCAGCTACGCCTCCTCATCATTCTCTTCATTTTGAACCTCCACATCTCCAAACGAGACAACTTGCAGAAGAACAACCAATAGCAGAAGCAGAACTATTTGATGGAGTCGCCATCTACCAAATCAAATCGAATGAAGCATCAGATTTCTAGGAGGGGAATGAGTCAAATCAGATGGGTATATAGTAGAACAGGGTAGAAACTTCTTACCTGAGCAGATCCAGTCGGTGGCTCGCTGCTGCCTCATCGCTGGCCGTCGCTGCAGTGTGGAGGCGCTGCTGCAGTCGCTGTATGGGTGGAGAACGGGTGGAGGCACAGTGTGGAGGCGCTGCTGCAATGTGTTGGCTAGGATTGAGTTCGTGGGTGCCTGGCAAGGCTAATAAGCCTTCTAATGGGTTGGGCCGTGTCTCATAATGGGCCAATACGTATCCAATTTTGAGTTACAACGGCCTAGTACGTATGGCCCAAGTATCTAATTTTTATTTATTTATTTTTTTTACCAATACTTGTTGGATATGTATCCATGGAGTATCGGATATATATTCGTATCCGATATGCGTACTAATACGCATACATGACCAGAGTGACGTATTCGTGTTTTGTAGATGTCCTTTACTGCCATCATATATAATTGTAACGGATAGTAACCAATAATACAGCTAAAAGTTCAGCCAAGGTTAGTCATATATGATTGGTTGATGACATCATTTAAGTAGGAAACTACAGAATGGATTTGAGAATTTGCAGGGGATCATCAAGTCAAGGAGAAGAATGAGTCGATAATATGGTCTGACGATGCACCGGTTGGGAGAACAAGTAGGGCAGTTTTGGGAGAGAGTTAACAATACAAACTTGGTCTGAAAACGTAGTAGCGACCGAATGAGACTCTTGAAGGCTAGGGTCTGTTCGAACAATTTGTTGTGCAAGTTTGGTGATACACGTGTTGAAAATATGATCCTTACTGACACGATCAAAGGTAGCCTACAGCGGATAGAGTTTGACAGAAACTTTCAAGATTTTTAGTTTACATTTTCTAGCTTCAAGGGGCAACAATACCGAAATGGGTTTTAAAAACAGATTCTGCTTGACTGTACAACAGTCAGTAAATTGAGCATTTCGACCAGAAAACTAAAACTCCAGAACTTGTGCTTGGCACCAAATTACAAAAAACTTTATTAGCTTTCCATAATGTATTTATACTCCCAAAAATTCCAAGTAGATCTAGACTTATTATTTTTGCAAGTTCAGGTTGACAGATTCTGTTTCTGGATGACAGGGGCTTACTGTTTTAACTCTTCTGGGAAGAAGCACATTTATTAGCTGCCGAGACCTATTGGGAATGAAAATAGACTTCTAAACCTTTCCAAATTGGGCTTATACACATCTAAACTCAAAGTAGAACTCCAGTTATGAATTGTTTTTGTTTCTATTTTTGAAGTTGTTTCTATTATGATCGAAAATGGATTTAAATATTAGGTGATAGGGCACATTCTGATCTTTCCAACGAGTATTTATATGTCTCATTTGGATGAGTAAATTAATTACTATGAATTTTTAAATTTAACGGTTAAAACAGGACAGATTATCGTGAACTTAACACTTGGATTTGGAATTCGACATTTATGTACTCAATACAGTTGGATTTTTATTCAGAGGTAGGTAAACAAGAGGAGGGAAATATTTTAGTTGAGTTATACAGGGATGAATGATACAAAATATTTCTATTTTATTAACCTATCGTTCCTCACAACACAACATATTATTTTGCCGGCACTTAGCGGCACGAATATTTAGTGATGACCCGCACTCAACACGAAAGTCAATCCAAATTTTATACTAACGGCGTTACTGTACTTCCAGAAACTCCATTGCAGAAATAATACATCAAATTTAAAAGAAACTACAAAAATAAGCACAGTTCTACAAGTAACGATCCATGGAAAAGGATCGCCTCATAATAAGTCACGAGCCAACAGTGTCTCGTATCCGTCTGCGAGCACAGACATCAATATCACATGTGTCGGTTAAGCATGCACGTACCTTCATTTGAAGAAGTCATAGATGCAAGAATTAAACAATCATAACCCATGTTAGCTGTGTCACCAACCCTAACATTTTAATATGGGCAATACTAACGTATCCTCACTCGTATACGTCATAGTTTTGAAAATATGATTTATTTGTTGTATTATCATGGACTACGGCTCGAATACTAGCTATGACGCCCGTTCCTGGAGGATCGAGGTCCCAACGGTGCTGATAACACACACACTTGATAATACAATAGTGATTTAAATTTAAGTCGAATTATTACATCAGTGGATAGTTAAAGTGCAACAGAATATTACAAGTTCATAATAGTTCAAAGACAGTGGAAGCAAATACGGATACTACAACGAGCTCTCGATGATACAGTGTCGTAATGATTCATGCCAAACAATCATCACCCTGGCAGCACACAACATTACTGCGGTGGCAACTCAGACTCCAAGTGCGCAGTCCAGCCTTCAGGCACTTGCATGTCCCGCGGTAGCACATCAACAGACAGCTCTATCTCTGGATTACCTGAAATCAATAGTGGGACAAAGCCTGAGTACTAATTACTCAGCAAGGCTTACCCGTCAAAAGACCTAGACATGCATTGGCTCTATTAGGATAGCTTGTTTAAAAGAACTTGCACTAAGCAACCTATTAGTTCTACCAAATTTTATTTAGCCAAGTTAATTGGGTGAAACAGAATTATAACTTTAGTGAGCAGTACAAGAATAGTAAAGTATAACATGAGATAAATATAATATAAGAACAATAGCAATAATAATCATCATAAGCAACATAATTCATTTCATAGCATCATTCGATCTATGTGAAGGCGTAGTGAATAAGCTTTCTGCGAGCGACAGCAATTGCAATTGATTTACACCAGCTGGGAAAACCTGAAGTACACGGCGTATACGCACCAATTAAGGTCGTATAAGGCAACCTTTCATAATAAAAGAACTTACACCTCAGACCGGGTGTGGTGACATCGAGTAAGCATGTCGTTCTGCCAACAGTACTTCGTGGTATGAACCGCTCACTCTAGCAGTAGAAGGGTCAATGACCAATGCACCTTAACTGTTCCTATTGCAAGTAATTATAGTGCCATATCGGTTTACTAGTGCCCATAAACTGGCATGTATTCAGTACTGTTCAATGCTTGATCAAGGGGCCAACGACGGACGGGTCCGAGGTTCGACAAGGCAGGACTACCGTAGTCAACAGCCATGTGTTGCTACAAACCTACACATGCATCATCCCTGCTCGGTCATAACATAAAAGTAAATTTATTCCATTAAGTTCATCTTTAGTGATCAAGTTATTCTCTTAGTAACAGTAACAGGACCACCGAAAATATTCTATTACTAAGCATAGCAATTTAGTACCGAATCCTATCATGACTCCCATAACATTAACATGGGACATTTGAATAATATGCAAGTGGATTTTCAACCAACTCCTATTAACTTAATGCAACATTCAATATAAACACTAGCAGTGATATATTAAAACTAGCAGAACTTTATAAAATGGCATATGCAACCGGGACTTGCCTTGATCAGCATAAGTGTTGGCAACTACAATTTCCTGCTCCTCAGTATTATGGTCCCGCTGAAAATCTGGTTCTAGCTCCTCATTTGTGATACCTAAAATGAACAAGGTGTTAACGGTACCGAAATAATACCGTACATGCAATAATATGGTAAATGCATAATGCGGTGGTGTTAAGGTGTCAACATTGTCATTAACATGTTCTCCAAGCCATATGCTTCAAAGAAACAGTTCTGATCTTATCAATTTATGTGCATAATGCATTTTAATAGGGTTAATATAGTTTGAGAACAATTAATCTATTTAATATAGTAAAAATGTGTTTCTAGACATGGGTGATTTACTCTGTACAGAGACATGTAAAATCATCATTTTCACCAAGTGGAAGCTCCTGGAAGTTTCTATTTTATTTACTAGCATTTTTATAAGCAAAAGTGCTAAATAAATTCTAGAGCATGAAATAATGCATATTATGACTAACCAAAATTCCGGGTGGTGTAATATCATGAATTAACATGCATGCTAAAAAGCAGATTGAAATTTCATTAGTAGGATTTATAGTGATTTATTTAGTGTTTGAATAAGATATTTAATTATTAAAAATACATTTACAGAGGCATCGTTTTATCATTTATATTAAATAGAGCAGATTAAAAGAAAACTAGAAAAATTGGTCTCAGCTCCATTGGACTTATAAATTATTTACTAGGTTTTTTCAAACTTTTTCAGCATTTTCTGGAGTTTTTCTGGGTTTTCAAGTTGTTGATTTATTACTTGGCATGCCACGCAAGCAGCCACATCAGCACCATGCGAGCCACGCGGCCACGTGGAATGCTAATAGGCGCAGCTCAGCATGCCAATCAGCACTTCGCCGGAGCCACGGCGAAGCTGCCGAAGGGCTCGACGCCGGCTGCTGAGGACAGCGAAACCTCGCGACGAGGACACGATCGTGGAGCGCACGTCGAGGCGGAGCGGTCGGTGGTGGTCGCGAGGATAGTGGCTTACCAGAAGACGGTAGCGTCGGGCGGCGACGGAAAGCAAGGTTCGGCGGGGTCGCGTGAATGCTGCAGAGCACCAAATCGAGCGCCGTCTCTTGGTACAGCTTCAAGGCGGCATCGGGAAGATCGGCATCAGGTTTGGGTGCGTAGAGGAGAGCTGGAACCAGGGACTCGTCGTCGAGGCGGCTCCGGAAGTCGACGGTGGTTGAGAATGTTAGGAAAAGTGGAACTGCTCCTTGCTTACACCACAAAACGGAGGGACAATTGATTAGATAGTTGTGCCAGTATGTAGAATCACAGTATTAGACTCACTGAGTTAGGACAATTTCCTGGAGCAGCAAAAATGGCCACGGTTCCATGTACTAGTGGAAAACAATGAAATACTCCTGGATCAAGCTCGTATTCAACAAACTGGTCACTACGCGAAGTGCAAGATAAGTATTGCGCAGATACTTGAGGAGTTTATTTGGGTGGGGAGGTGCTGCCTGTGAGGTGCACGAAGCTTCAGTGGCCATTAGCCATGGCGGAAAGGAAAAATGAGCTGAGAGAGAGAACATGGGGCGGGAGCAGCGGAGAGACAGAATTAAAGACAGGAGGTCGGGCGCAGTGTGGTCACGGGATTATCGCCTTGGTGCAGGGGTGTCGGTGTGGCCGGGGACAATGAGGCGACGCGAATTCCGAGCTCCAATTGTGGCAATGGCAGGCACGTGGTGGGGTGGGAAAAGGCGACGGTTTTAGCGTCGCAGCAGCTGGGGCAGCGGGGAAGGCGACGTTGCAGCGGCTCAGCGGTGCGTCGCAGGCGCGCAGCATGGCAGCGGGGAAGCAGCGGGGGAGACGGCACGCACGGCATCGATTTTGACCGAGCGCTGCAAAGGTGGGAGGAAGAAGACATGTCAAATTGCACTCAGGCCCTTCACTTCTTAATTTCCTTGCAACCAAGTCCCTCGTTTCTATTTTAAACCAATTAAAATATTTGTTGCGGCCCAGATGCTTTGGGAATTTGCACATGGGTCCTCCAAGATATTTGTGAGGCTCTAGTGGGGTCCACTTGGTTAGATCAATAACATTTATTTTGAAATAAAAACCAATTGTTAATGATTTCTATACTTTGATTAATTAATTGGGCATTTCTAAATGGGATAAAATCCTCCTTCTTGGCCTAAAATTCTATTTTCCTGTTCTCATCATGTTGATGCAATTTAATGACATGGGTTGCACAGAAGAATTGAAAGTTGTTTCACAACTTGGATTATAAGGTTTTTATTTAACCTTGAATAATTTAAAATTGGATTGGAACTTCATTATTTCATGTGGTATTTTAATTATATTTTGCGCTTAATGAACTTGCTAATTAGAGATTAGTACTTGTTAATTAGATATTAGACACTGGGGTGTCACACTCCATGGGGTTTTTGTCGAGGAGGCCCGGGAGAATGGGATCACCCCTAAGGACCTGGTTGTGGACGTTCATAAGAGCGAACGCTACGCACCGGAGGTCGTCCTGGGTTGGCGTGGGGCCCAGGTAGCGCTCCAGGTGGTGCCATAGCTGGTCTCTGTAGTTGGTTGGTGGCGTGGGGCAGCCGGAGACTCTAGGTCTCGCGGGATCTAGCCGAACTGCCCACATCGCCTCGGTAGCGAGGGCTGTGGGTGCCGAGATGGGGTCCGGGAGTGACTCGTTGACCAGTTCTAGCTTCCCATCCACTGCGACCATGAAGTCCACCACGCGACCCTCATTCTCCAACCACCACTGGCACGGTGCCTTGGTGGCGCGTGTGGGGGATGGAGGTTGCGGCAGCGCTGGTGAGCTAACGCACGTATTGACGGTCGTTAAGTACCAATTTTGACCGTCAATATAGCCACAAATAAGGGGAGACTTAGCATTTCATGCAAGATCCGAGAAAGCACACCTCCGGCCAATCAGAGCTCACCAACAGGGACCCACGGATCAAATGGCCCACCTACAGCACCAAACCGACATACAGAAGGCCTAAGCCATGGAGGAGTCAAAGGGGGCCACCTAACAGTGTGCCAGAAGAGCCGAGGGGCCATTGGGCCCCAACCTTATTTGGTCGAACAGCCTAGTTCGGTCGAACAAGGAGTGGGCCTAATGGGGGCCAACTTCTGATGGTGGTTTCCCACTGACTCTCCAAAGGCGGTTGTCCCCCTTAGGGCGGGAGTTTCTGACCTCAGAACCGCTTTTGGACCCCTATATAAGGCGGGGAGTGCCTCCACTCTCAACACACATGAAGAAGGATCCATTCTCTAGCATTACATTTAGTCTTTAGGTCCTAGTGGAGTTTAGGAGAGAGGAGAGCTGTCTTGAGGTCCTTGACCTAGTCTTCGAGAGCCGTCGGGTTAGTTCTACTCTAGTCCTCTCTAATAAGACTTGTTCCTTTATTAGTATTGTTATCTTCTTTATCTCTTATGTCTTATCCTTATACTAGTATGATAGTCATGTGCTTTGTATATGGTTATTGCCTAGTCATGGTAGGTTGTTATCTCCACATACCTATGCTAATTAACCTATGTCCTTATACTCGTGCAATGCATATTATGGATAGACATGCTTTAGTCCATGACTTGTTAATTTGTAGGGTAAGGCTTTGTGTTAATGTAAGGTTGGATTGTTCTATGTGTCACCAACCCATATCATTATTATCCTTACCCCTGTTTAGACCTTGGTATATTATTAGTTATATGGTTATGAACATGCTATCTCTTGACCATCGTCTTCCCTTGGGAGAGCTATAAATGACAGCCATTAGAGTAATCTAGTGGTGAAATGCTACAACGGAATGTTCGTGCGCTTACGGATTTAACTTGCCCACACTAACCATCTGTTGAGTTGTACCAACAAGTAGTTCTGGCGCCTTGCCTAGTCTATTTATTTGGCATGACATAGCAGATGTCAGTAGCGCGCCAGCGTCCGCTCAGCCGTGGTGATGAACTCCAGGCTCCCGAAGAACCCGCTGGTATCAGGAGCTTAGAAGGTGGTGAAACTAGCCATCCAAACCAAAGAGTGGCTGTTGATCGAAACCCACAAAAACCCCTTCCTGGCGCGCCAACTGTCGGTGTTTCAATCACTGGCTAGTAGAGTTTGTTTAGGGGATGCATGTTCAAGGTTGGTAATGGCTATGCAAGAGGACACAAGGATTATACTGGTTTGGGGTGTCCCCCTACGTCTAGTCAGAGTAGCAACTCATGTTACTTGCACTAGGGTGTACAATGGAGGTGAGAGAGGATAGTTCTCCAAGTCTCAATGTGCGAGTCAGTGTGTTGGTGTTCGATACCTAGTGGCTTGATGTGTCGATCTCTTAAGGAGGAAGGAGAACCTCCCCTTTTATACTTCAAGGGGCAGGCCCATGTTACAGTGGTAGAGAGAGAGAGAGAGAGAGAGAGAGAGAGAGAGTAGCATGTGCCGAGAGTCGGTGAAATCGTGTCAGAGTGGATATGATCTCTGATCGGCATCCTGGTCGTCGATCGCTGCAGGTCCTACCGTCATGATCCTCACGTCAGGGGAGGCACTGTGTGGAGGCGTGCCCCCTTAATCCGCCGGTGGGTTGATTCACCATGTTCCTATAGAAGGCGTGTTCCATCGGATGGGGCGATGCAGCATGGTCGGCATCATGGCGTGTAAGCAAGGTCTGATCGCTGCTGTCCATCGAGCCGTCCCACACCGCCACTGTTGAGGGTGTCGAGCCGTGGTTTTAAGAACGCAGTGTGGGCTGCCTTGCATGGTCAGGCCCTGCCCCATTGATGAGGGGATGATAACGGGAGTAGGTTTGCAGGAGGTTCTGACTCCCTGTTACTGCAGACGCACGCTCGGTATGACATTTAAGGCGGGGTAGATGGCGGTTGCTGTTCTTCACCCTATTCGACCCTTCCATCAAGGTTCGATTTGTCAGGCCCGCCTGAAGCAGGAACCTGTCTCATCTTAGCAGTGCAATCGAACTTATCTGTCCCGTCACTCCTACGGGGTCAGTGATTCGGGTGGTTGTTCTGCCGCTGGGGCGGAGCTTGCTCACAAGAGTTGGCAGGAGCAGCGCAGGCTAAGCGGTCCTGTGGCCACTCCTGTGGTCATAGTTGTTGTGGTGACGGAGTGGATGTCCTTATCTATAAGACACCCGACTCGGCTGTGGGGTAGGACTGGCCCACCCGATCTCCGCCATAGTCGAGCGGAGCGGAGTGACCTCGACCTTTCGTGGGTTAGCCAAGGCCGGTGCTGCCTCGACCCTCGATGGGTCGAGCAAGGCGGAGGTAGGTCTCAAACCTCAGTGGGTCGAGCGAGGCAAGGACAGTTCTCGACCCTTGGTGGGTCGAGCGAGGCGGGGGTGGTCTTTGCCTCACCCTCAGGATTCAGTCGGCACGTGGGCCCCTTTTGTACAAGGCATGGACAGTCTTGCATAGGTCGTGTTATAGTAAGTTCTACCAGTTTGTGTCGTACTGACGTGGGATTAATGAGCCTAACCGGGTGCACGTGCAACCGCCGATTTTTACCCCCGACATGACTTGTTGATCTGAAGGGTCAAAGTCCCATTACAAATAAGAGTAGTTGCTCTTGCGTACTCCTACTCTCTTGTTGCAGCCAAGACTTCGAATACTCCATCAACACGTTGCAGCAAACCATGAGCAAGAGCCAGCTTGGGGGTAGTTCCTCCCCTAATGTGAACGTAACTTGTATCATTTCCCTTTTCAGTCGCCACATGCATGATAAACTAAAAACAACAAAAAGATTTGTTTCTGTTGGCTCTGGAATTTGGATCGGTCCCATTGATCAGCGACAAGGGTTCAGAATCGACCAAGCCAGGAGAAGTCCGACTGTCGAAGGAAATAAAGTGGGCTCGTGTGGGTTATCTTATCTCTTTCTATGTTCCAGTTTAGATTTAGTTTAAATAAGCGGAGTTGGTTTGTTAGAGTCCTGACCGAGTCTGGTCAGAATTTCCCTCGCATGGGACTATAAATATGTAATAGGATCTATAAGAGAAAAAATAACACTTTCATTCAATACAACTCGGCGCATCGCCAAAATTTTTCTCGACGACATCCTCATCTCGTGCGGGCAGCATCGGCTCCGATCTCGGCGAGAGATTTGGATTAGTCACCCTCAGTAATTTCATCGACTTCAGCTAGTACTTTCTCATTAAGTTGATATTCTAGTTGTTATCTTTAGAATTGCTAGTTATTCGGTAATTAGATCTTTATTTGGTTTGTACTATCGACTTAGATTGCATTACTGTCTCGGTTAGGTCCGATCTTCTGCGATTTCTGTGGGTTTTATAGATTGGGTTTTAGATCTTTTATTTGAGTCACTCGATCGATTCTATCTATAATTAGATTTAATCTAGCTCTATTTGTCATGTTTGAACACTGTCTCGATTAAGTTCGATCTGTTTGGATCAACAAGGCTGCATTGACTTTGATCTCTTGCTGGGCTGATAGGGTTAGATTTGATTTGTTTATAGGCAGAGTCGATAGAGTTCTGTCAGGACATTTAGCCGATAGGTTATCACGGTTCGATCGGATTCTCAGTATTTTACCTAGTTAGTGCCGTATTTTAGAAGTCGATCCTTCCCCCTTTTTATTTAACAGAATTAGATCTGTGAATTTGAGGCATATTTATAATACCAGCTATCAGATCTATCGACTTAGCATCTATGGATGGGCAGAGTTCCTTACATGACTATTATAATTCTATCAACTCTGGCCCATCGACTTATTTTCATCGACAGAGCGAGTTTATGCACCTTTAGTGTAGATCTATCGACTCAGCTCTATCAACTTTAAGTTTATTGCATCGACTTGGCTAGTTATTTTATGAATACCGTGGATTTTTCGACTCTGGCCTATTGTTCTAATTTCTTATCGGCATTAATGATTTATAATTGCCTATTTAATTAAATTTGCCGATAAGCCGATATAATCAGCCGATCAGTTTATACTCTCCTACGTTTTATTTCTATAATAGTATCAGTTGGTTTCACGAACAGTGACTATCGGCTTTCTTCATTCGGTTGTCTTGGGCCGGTGACCCGTGGAATTTGACAGTTTGTCTCTTTGTCGATTTCCTAGGAAAGTCGACTGGCACGCCCCGGTTTTCGTATTGAGCCTGCACTGGAGCTAAGCAAATCTCCCAGGTCACGCATGTGATTTTCATGTCAACACGCTTTTTGGCATGCAAGGTGGGACCAAGAACTTTAAGCTTCACAATATGTCTGAATTTGGAATGCCAAAGGATCCCAAGCACCCTGATAATCCTCCACCAAATCAAGATGTTGGTGCGGATCTGATGATAGAGAATATAATGCCTGTTAACAGAGATGATCTAAGTGATGAAACAAGAGCACAAATTGATCAGAAGATGGTAGAGTATGAAAGCATTTTGTTGAGCACATTTAGCAAAACCAAGCATGGCAAGATCATATAGAAAGGAAAGTTACCTGTTGCTGCCTTGATTGAAGACGAAACTGAGAAATCAACTACCAATAAGACAATAGAGGTGATTGACAAAGCTACATTGAACAACATGATACATTGAGCCATACACCATGCATTGATTTATTAGTTACCTGTGTTGGTCAATACTTCAAGGGCTTTGATTATTCAAACCATTGAAGGATGTATATATGATGATCCAGTATATGGGTCGATGTATTTCCGAGCATCTGAGAATATTTCTCAGCCTACATATGAAGCACCTAGTTCACATCAGCCAAATGCGAGCACAACACATCCTGTTATGGGTTCAGGGCCGTCAGCTTCTGAAGCTACTCTACCCTGAAAGAATGCTGATAGTGGTACAGTGGAGAGAACACCTCGCAGGATAATATTGCAAAGAACTACTCCACAAACACAGTCGCAGCTCTATAGGGAGGAGACGTTAGAGCCGAATGTTACATATGGTACAACGCCAAATGTAGATCCAAGCTTGTTCGGCATGCCATCATCATCTGCATTGCCTGGGGAGTTGGGAGGCTAGCACACTGTTGTCAATTTTGGTTCACAAACAGCCCCACAAGTACCAGCGCTTGGTCCTGCATTGACTACTCCAAATACCAACATTTCAACCGATGACTGGGCAGTGAAGATTGCTGAGGTAATGAGGGAACAATTCGGTTTGAAGCCAAAATAGCAAACTTATATGTATCAACCCCCTTATCATCCTAGCTATGACTTGATTCCTATGCCGAGTCGATACAGAAAACCAGAATTTACCAAGTTCACTGGACAAGACAATACTTCCACTATTGAGCATATTAGCCGGTTTTCGGTGCAATGTGGAGAGGCAGGAGCTACCGAAGCATTGGAAGATTAGGTTGTTTCCATTATCATTGTCTAGTTTGGCTTTTTCGTGGTTCACATCGTTGCCCCCTAATTCCATTATTACTTGGGCCGATCTCGAACAGAAATTTCATAAATACTTCTTTGCTGAAACAAGAGAAATGAGGTTGTCTGATCCGATTTTTGTGAGGCAGAAAGCTAGGGAGTTTGTGCATGATTATGTGCAGAGGTTCAGAGATGTGCGCAGTAAATGTTTCAGCTTGCAATTGACTGATACTCAGAAGGCAGAAATAGCATCCAATGGTTTGGTTGCACCTCTAAGAGAAAAATTTCCTTCGGCCGAGTTTGAAAGCCTGTCTCAGCTGGTGCAGAAGGTGTCTATTCAAGAGAACTTAACTCGAGGGGCACGAACAAGGCCGATTCAAGTCAACTACAATGATTATGAGTCAGAGTCCGATGAAGATGCCAGAGATGTCAATATGGCTGAGTGGACGAGGAATAAGAATATTTTGTCGTGTCCTTAGATGAAACAGAATGAACCAGAAGAAAAATATGACTTCGATATCACCAAGGCTGATAAGATATTTGATATGCTGTTGCAGGAGAAGCACATCCAGTTGACGCCTAATCACATGATTCCACCTGCTAAAGAATTGAAGAAAAGAAAGTACTCCAAGTGGCACAATACGCCTTCTCATTACACTAATGAATGCAAGGTATTCAAAAGAGAGATTCAGTCAATGATTGAACAAGGAAAGATCAAGTTTACAAAGGGAACCATGAAGATTGATGGACATCGTTCCCTGCGAATGTCAATATGGCTGGTATCGACAATGTAGAAGCATTTATAAATCGGTATCAGAAGAAAAGGGACAGGGAGATAAAGGAATCACAGTTTGGTCCACATTATGAATGCCCATTCTTTCAATATTATAGGGACCACAATATGAAGCTTCCATCGACTAATAGCTGTCCTGGATGCAGTAGACGAGCAGAACAAATGTATAGAGGAGCTTCGAGCAGCTATCGACATCAGCCGGGTGACGCTAGAAAGTCGATGGTGGGTAAAGTCGATGAGAATAGAAGGGTATCAGCTTTTGATTGAGTTGGTTCCAGAAAGACAGGAGAAGAAGTTCACTTCAATGAAGAAGTCGATAAAGAGATGCAAGAAGGACAAGAACAAGCCGATCAATGGTGTCCATCTGGCATTTTCTCTAAGAGTCAGAAGCGCAGGGATCAGAGAATGCAGTGCAGACAGATGAGGGCTGGCCATTATTATTATGATGAAGGAAGTGACGAGCCACCTAGGAAGGTCTGGAGACCTAAGGTGAATTCAGAAATCCAGGTAACAAGTGCTACAGTGGGCATCGTAATGATGTTGCCTCAAGAGTTTATGGCATCAGAAGAAGAATCGATTGCTAATGAAGAGGATAAACCACAGTTGGTATTTGATGTACAACAAGAAGTGTTTGATAGGCCAGACAAATCTAAACATTGGCACTTAAAGGTGTTGTACCTCAAGGGGTTCATCAATGGGATGCCGATGGGAAAGATGATGGTCGATGGAGGTGCTACAGTAAATATTATGCCGATCACTACTGTCAGAAAATTGGGGAAAACTGAAGATGACTTAATTGACATAAATATGATTCTAAGGGATTATGGTGGTCGTACTACAGCAGCCAAGGGAGTCTTAAATGTGGAGCTCACAATCGGCAGTAAAACTTTGCCGGTTACTTTCTTTGTTATCCATGGAAAGGGAACCTACAACCTTCTATTGGGTCGTGATTGGATACATGCAAACTACTATGTTCCGTCAACAATGCACCAGTCACTAGCCCAGTGGATTGGTGATCAAGTAGAGGTAATCCCAGACGATAAAACCGTCAATGTTGCATCGGCCGATTTAGTACCATGGCATGCGGATGATATGGAGTGTTTGTCTGATAAGATTTGGGATGGGGATTATGTTAAGATTACTACACAGGGTCTTGAGGTAGTGGACCAGTCAAATTATAAATTGTTTCTCTGACAAGCACCCCAATGGAGTTTGTAGAAGATGGGAAGTTGGGAAAAGGATTCATGTCGGCCTATGAGCCACAGGAAGTCGATATAGGAGATGGCGATAAACCAAGGCCGACACTTATTAGTAAGAAGTTGGATAAAGATTTTAAAGTTGAATTAATAAAATTATTAAAAGAGTACCATGATTGTTTTGCTTCGGATTATTCTAAGATGCCCGGCTTGAGCCGATCTATCGTTGAGCATCAGCTTCCTATCAAACCTGGATATCGACCTTATAAGCAACCTCCAAGGAGAATCGATCCGAAGATTTATGATGATGTCAAGGCTGAGATTACTAGGTTATACAATGCTAAGTTCATTAGCTCTTGCCGATATCCGGAGTGGGTTTCAAATATTGTGCCTGTTTTGAAGAAGTGTGGCAAGTTGAGAGTCTGTATTGACTTTCGCCCATTGAATAGGGTCACCCCGAAGGATGACTACCCGATGTCGATAGCAGATCTTCTGGTTGACGCAACAACAGGGCATAAGATTGTCAGTTTTATGGATGGTAATGCTGGTTATAATCAGATGTCATGACAACCCATTCATACAAACCAAGAGCCCGAGGTCACCTGAAAGCAGTCCTCGGTATATCCTACGATTTGATCGACATACTAGTAGATATTTATATCGATGGTGTGGTAGTTAAATCTAAAAGAATAGAAGATCATATAGCCAATTTACGGGAAGCACTCGAGAGAACCAGAAAGTATGGCTTGAAGATGAATTAAAAAAAGTGTGCTTTTGGTATATCAGCTAGTTAGTTTCTGGGTTTCATCGTGCATGAAAGAGGAATTGAGATTGGGCCAAAGAGCATAAAGGCTATCAATGACATCGCGCCGCCGATCAACAAGACAGAACTTCAATCTTTGATCGACAAAGTGAATTTCATTAGAAGATTTATTTCAAACATATCAGGAAAGCTTGATGTATTCACCCTGTTATTAAAGTTAAAGGCGGATCAAAGGTTTGTATGGGAGCCAGAACATCAAAAAGCTCTAGAGGATATCAAGAAGTATTTGGTTTCGCGTCCTATGTTGGTGCCACCAAGATAAGGATTGCCTTTCAAGCTTTATCTTGCGGCTGACAAAAAGTTGATCGGATCAACTTTCATTCAAGAACAAGATGGTAAAGAGAGGGTTGTGTTTTATTTAAGCCAAAGATTGATTGATGCTGAAACCAGGTACACTAAGACTGAAAAATTATGTTTGTGTTTATATTTCTCATGTGTGAAGTTGAGGCACTATCTGTTATCAGCTGAGTGTGTGGTGGTATGCAAAGCTGATGTCATCAAATATATGTTATCAGCTTCGATTTTGAAAGGCAGAATTGGTAAATGGATGCTAGCATTGGCTAAATATGACTTGACGTATGAATCTACTAAAGCTGTTAAGGGTCAGGTTCTGGCTGATTTAGTTGTTGAGCATTGTGGATCAGAGGTGTTAATGGTGGAGCCGATGCCATGTTATTGGTTTTTTATGGTTCTGTTTGCAAGAATGGATGTGGCATCGGACTTCTAATTATATCGCCTCGGGGGGCAAGGTTTGAATTTGCGTTTGTTGTAGAGGCATCGACTAATAATTAGGGCAAATATAGAGTTGTTATTAAAGGATTGCAGATGTTGAAGGAAGCTGGAGTCGATTGTGTTGAAGTCATTGAGGATTCAATGTTGGTACTCAGGCAGCTGGCAGGAGAATTTGAATGTAAAGATGATATATTAAGATTGCTTTATGCTGAGTGTCAAGATTTGGTGCAATGCTTCAAGACAGTGAGGTTCAAGCATGTCTGGAGGGAACAGAATATGGAGGCAAATGATTTAGCATAGAAGGCATCGGAATATCAGCTAAATATTGATTGTATGATTGTTGAAATTGTCGATGCCGATGAAGCCAAGCAAGTCAGTGTCGATAGGGTTGATGTCGATGAGATCAATGTCAATGAAGAAGATTGGAGGACCAAGATAGTGCAGTATCTCAAAGATCCAGCACAGCGTACTTCTCGTAAAATCAGATACATGGCGTTAAGGTATGTTTTATTAGAGGGAAAGCTTTATTATCGGACAGTTTATGGTGTATTATTAAAATGCTTAAATCAAGAAGAAGCTAAGGTGGTTATGTGCGAAGTTCATGAAAGCATTTGTGGTACCCATCAAACGGCCCATAAAATGAGATGGTTGTTGAAAAGAACTGGGTATTATTAGCCAAGTATGTTAGAAGATTGCTTTAGATATTACAAGGGGTGTCAAGATTGTCAGAGATTTGGAGCAATTCAAATGGCGCCTGCTTCAGCTATGAACCCAATTATTAAGCCTTTTGCTGTTTAGAGGATGGGGCATGGATATGATTGGCCAAATTTATCCAACATCAAGCAAAGGTCACAAGTATATTCTAGTGGCAACAAATTATTTCACAAAGTAGGTTGAGGCAGTGCCGATGAAGAATGTGACAACGAACAATATGATCAATTTTGTGAAGGAGCATATTATTTACAGGTTTGGTGTGCCGCAGACTATTACTACTGAGCAGGGTTCTGTGTTTACTTCAGAAGAGTTTCAAAGTTTTGCTGATAGTATGGGGATCAAGTTGTTGAATTTATCACCTTATTATGCTCAAGCCAATGGTCAGGCAGAGGCGTCTAACAAGAGTTTGGTCAAGCTTATCAAGAGGATGATTGATGAGCAGCCTAAGAAGTGGCATACGACATTGGCTGAGTCACTATGGGCCTACAGAATGGTGTGTCATGGGTCTATAAAGGTATCACTGTATCAGTTAGTTTATGGACATGAAGCAGTTTTGCCATGAGAAACGAATCTGGGGTCCAGAAGAATAGAGTTGCAAGATCAATTATCAGCCGATGATTATAGGCAGGTTATGTTGGATGAGTTAGAAGATGTCGTGCAGCATCAGATGAAGGCTCTAGAGAAAATTCAAGAGAATGAAGCTCGCGTGGCTAAATTTTACAACAAAAAGGTGGTACCTAAGAGTTTTGTAGAAGGCGACCTTGTCTGGAAGTTAATTATGCCCATCAGTTCTAGAGACTATCGATTTGGAAAATGGTCTCCAACTTAGGAAGGTCCATTTAAAGTGAGCTGATGTGCGCCCAGTAATGCATATTTCTTACAAGGATTAGATGGAGAAGAGTTTAGGAGAGCAATTAATGGAAAATATTTAAAGGGATATCATCCAAATATTTGGGTTGGCTCATGATCTCAAGCGTTTGATCATGGACGATATGGTAATTGATGTAAACAAGGATTCCCGATCTTCCGAAAGGTTCTTGGTAAGTTGATTTGATCGGAGGCGACACACAAATCGATCCGGCTTCAGAACAGCACGTTCTAAACCCCGCAATCGCAGCATGACGTCTCCACTGGTTATCAACCGTCCAAAGATGATGGACCTCGCCGAGAAGGCTAATCCCTGCCTGTAAATCAAGAACACAAGCAAGAACAACGAAGAATGCAACACAATTGCAGATGTATGATTAAACTCTCGAAGTTGGGGTCTCACAAACTGATGAACGGCGACACTGTTTATGAACAGAATTGATCTAAGCAAAACCCGAACCCTAATGGTGCAGTGGCGGTTGTATATAAAGACCCTAGGGTCGTGCAAGACCCTCTGGATGCGCCCCTAATTGGGCTCAACTAAATACAAAGCCCAAAGGCCAAAAATAGGCGACGCAGCACCGACACAGATTCTGGACTCTCTCTTGTTTTGATGACTCTGGATTAATTTTGACATGAGTCTGGTGGCATTGGAAAGGTCTTCTCCTTATATTTCCGTGCATATGTAGAACGTCCAAATCCGAGTCCGTATGCGTTCTGGGTTACTGTTTTAGTGCAGACTAGTCCTGAGCCCCAAAACAGACTCGAAGTCGGTTTTGATTGGGCCTCCACTTTGGCTTCCAAGCCCTTGCTGGTCCTCGACGTTCCCAACTCCTTCTCCCATCATCTCCTGGTCCTCTGCATGGTTTCTAATCAAAAAATAATCATTAGGTAGCAAACCATTCTCAAAAGTAACATATAGCGAAGAACGTAGGAACGAGCTCACCTCTAAATTTAGTCGTCGTGCACGAGCTCTAGTCATTGGACCTTGCAAGTCCAGAATTGGAGGAGTGTTGTGTGTATTCATAGGAGTGATGTCCTCATCAGAAATATCGCCCTTAGCAGAGAAAATAAAAGATTCGAGAAGAAGAAAGTGAGTGTTTTACAGCCGATGTACACACATCGACTTCAGGCGGCCGATATTACAGATATCACCCTTAGCAGAAAAATATAAAGGAGAAAGCATAGCGTACAAGACAAAGAGTAATACATTTATAGAGCAGAGGAGGTTTCCATTAATTACAGATGGCGGATGTTAAAGATGAAAAAACAAGTTGTTTACCCAGTTTCTATGAAACCTATTCTGCTATAACTGTTAGGTGATGAAGATGTAATAATTAGCATCCCAAGTGCATGGAGGGAGGTACATAGAAGAAAAAAAGCACCAACAGCTTCCTTCGCTTCCTCTTCAGGAATGGCAGTGTCATCAGACATCACCCGCCGGGCAAGAGGGAGAGAGAGCTGCTCCGCCGATGCCATTCTCGACACCCGTGCTGTTATCCAGGGGCAGAAGAACCAGCGGGTTGGCTTCTAGGCAGGAGGAGCTGCAAACTTTGGATTGAAAGGAGGACTCTGGGGGCAAGAGAATCAAAAAGTATTCGCCACAAGATATTCAGTAGGTTTGGAGATAGATGGTATTTTTCTATCAAAGCTTTCGATAAGAGTCCCATGGTTGAAGGTGGTAAGCAAGATGAGGAGAAGGGGGCTGATGGAAGGAGTTATTTTTAGGAACTGGATTTGGCCTTTGAAGAGTCCAAACCCCGCTTCACCAAAGGAATAGGAAGTGATAAGGTTGCGTGGAAACCCGAGGGGGAAGGATAAGCACGAGGACGGTCAAAAACTAAAGCCAGTAGTCGAGGCGACGTAGGAAACAACAGGCCACATTTAAAGGCCATGAGTGGTTGGATGGTGTATTGAAGGCATGACCTGACGAGTGGATGACTCTCGACTGGCTGCATTTACTAGGTCATGAAGCAGTGGAGTGGTAAAGGCGCATGGTAAACAAAGGAGGTAAAATCCGGCGCACGAAGATTTCGTACCCAACACTCGAGGGCATGTGTTGGCTCCGGAATTTGGACTGGTCCCATTGATCAGCGACAAGGGTTCAGAATCGGCCGACCCAGGAGAAATCCGACGGCCGAAGGAAATAAAGTGGGCCTGTGTGTGTTATTTTATCTCTTTCTATTTTCCTGTTTAGATTTAGTTTAAATAAGCGGAGTCGGTTTGTTATAGTCCTAACTGAGTCGGGTCAGAATTCCCTTGCATGGGGCTATATATATGTAATTGGATCTGTACGAGAAAAAATAACACTTTTGTTCACTACAACTCGGCGCATCACCAAACGTTTTCTTGACAAAATCCCCATCTCGCGCGGGCTGCATCGGCTCCGATCTCGGTGAGAGATTTGGATTAGTCACCCTCGGTAATTTCATTGACTTCAGCTAGTACTTTCTCATTAAGTTGATATTCTAGTTGTTATCTTTGGAATTGCTAGTTATCTGGTAATTAGATCTTTATTTGGGATGTATTATCAACTTAGATTGCATTATTGTCTCGGTTAGGTCCGATGTTCTGCAATTTCTGTGGGTTTTACAGACCGGGTTTTAAATCTTTTATTCGAGTCACTCAATCGATTCTATCTATAATTAGATTAAATCTAGCTCTATTTGTCTTGTTTGAACACTGTCTTGATTAAGTTCGATCTATTTGGATCAGCAAGGCTGCATCGACTTTGATATCTTGTTGGGCTAATAGGGTTAGATTCCATCTATTTGTAGGCAGAGTCGATAGAGTTCTGTCAGGACGTTTAGCCGACAGGTTATCACGGTTCGATAGGCTTCTCAGTATTTTACCTAGTTACTACTTTATTTTAAAAGTCAATCCCTTCCCCTTTTTATTTAACAGAATAGACCTGTGAATTTGAGGCATATTTGCAATACCAGCTATCAGATATTTCGACTTAGCATCTATCGAGGGCACAGATCCTTACATGAATATTATACTTCTATCGACTCTGGCCCATCGACTTACTTTCATCGACAAAGCGAGTTTATGCACCTTTACTGTAGATCTATCAACTCAGCTCTATCGACTTTAAGTCTATTGCATCGACTTGGCCAGTTATTGTACAAATACCGTGGATTTTTTGACTCTGGCCTATTTCTGTAATTTCTTATCGGCATTAATGATTTATAATTGCCTATTTAATAAATTTGCCGATAAGCCGATATAATCAGCCGATCAGTTTATATTCTCCTATATTTTATTTCCTTAATAGTATCGGCTGGTTCCACGAACAGTGACTATCGGCTTTTTTCATCGGCATGTCCTGGGCCGGTGACCCGTGGAATTTGACCGTTTGTCTCTTTGTTGATTTGCAAGGAAAATCGACTGGCACACCTCGGTTTCCGTATTGAGCCTGCACTGGATCTAAGCAGATCTCCCAGGTCATGCGTGTGATTTTCACGTCAACAGTTTCCCTTTCACATGCATGATAAATAGAAAAACTGGATCTTGCTCAATTTGTGAAACTTGACACCAGACAATTAATTTGATAAAAATGACAAGTTCCTCAATGATATGAATTCCTACCACAGCCACATGTTGTGCTACATTGCAAAACCTTTTACATATGCTACTTGTATTTTCATTGAGCCTTGTCAAAATTGTGTGACCCTAGTGAGAAATATTTTCTACATTCATGATCACGTCCGTGCACATCATGCTAAGTATCCACACTGGAAATTAGCAATCATCAATGTCATACCATCCATCCACAAAATAAAGACTTTGTCTTCATGGTTGATCTCTCCCCAAGGCAATCAAGGTTATGGCTATCAAAAAAAAAAGATTATTGCTCCATGAAGAGATTGATAAAAAAACTCTTGCTCCATGAAGAGCCTGAGAGAAAAAGAAAGAAAGAAAAGATAGCCAATACTGCCAAGGAAGGGAGAGACAAGACAAATAAAAATAGTTTCTCAAGGATCGAGAAGGTGACCAGAGGGGGGTGAATGGGAGCCAATTAAAATTCTTCTCAAGAACTTGGCCTATGTCTCAATTACAACCGAAACCAACCTCTAAACAAATCACCAAGGTCACACACACCAACTTGTGATGTGCTAACCCTAGGAATGATCAACACCAGTAGAGGAGTACAGTGGAAACAAAGGAGAATAGCCAAACTCAAACCAATGGAAGAAACTCATACAAAACAGGCAGTTCTGTTATAGTATCGGTAGTGCCGATCAGGGCAACAGCAGTCCCGATCGGCAATTGAGACAGAGCATCGCAGTGCCGATCATATCGTCAGTAGTGCTAATTGACAACAGATAGAAGATGAAATTCTGGACCAAGACATCAGAAGTGCCGATCAGGAATTTTCCTCATGCACTGGCAGCGTCGATGCAAAGAACGGCAGTGCCGATCGACCCTCGACAGAACAGAAACTGCTCTCGGGATTTGGCAAGGCAATTAGCAAAACCTAATCAAATGAACTCCAAAAATCACAAAACTTGGACAGAAGATGTCTCATGGTAGGACGTTCCTTCTCCAAGTGGAATCACACGATAAGATAAAGAATTCATCATGAATTTTAGGTTCTATCAAAAAGCCTAGGGTTTGAATGTTCTTGATGAAATCCATGAAATCAAAGGTGCTCTTGCCTAGGATTCAACCAAGGATCCATCAACGAATGTTTAGGCATGTCCTAGCACCAAGATCCCCCAAGCAATTCATCCCAAAACCCACTCAAAATCAAGATCGAAAATAACCATGAAAGTAGGGAAAAAGAGAAATATGGGACTTAGGGAGAGGAGAAGATCTTAAGCATGAAATTGAATCTCATATCATTGATCCTTCAATAAAAGATTCATGGATACATGCCTAGGAAGTCACCCTCTTCCTCCCACTTTTTGGAAGAGAAAAGATTGTCTCTCACACACTCTTTCCTCTCCACTAAAACATGAAGACCTCTCCTAGCTCTTTTGAATGAAACCCTAACACAAGGCTAATGGGAAGAGGCTTACTCTCCCACCAGCTCTACCTCTCCTTATATAGGCCTAGGGTTTGCCCTAAAGACCACACTACCCTTGACATACAATACATTGCCACCTACCACTAGGGGCAAACTTGTCCATCTCTTTTTTCATTGACCGAATGCCCTCGGGCCCTTCACATCTTTGCTTTGCCTCGACGCGAGATTCACGATGGTGCCATGTGCACCTCCAATCGCCGCCACCAGTTTTCAGGTCCAAACCGGAAAACTGCCTTGCACGCTTCTCAAAGCGCATCTTCCTCGATGTTGAAGCGTGTCACCTTGTCCTGCGATCCTGACCACCGTCATGTCTCTCGCGGTCCCGATCCATTGAGCCCCCTTGTCACTTGCACCGGCATCCCGCTCACCTTGACTTGGTCAACATGTCGTCTTCATCGCTCCCACGGTTTTGAGGCTTAATCGCGAAACCCTTCGTGCTTCTTGACTCTCCATATGTACGGTGTGGATCACCCTTGACTTCACCCGGCCTTCCGATCGTCCGGCTCCAAGTCCCCAACTTGTGTCCGATCCTCTCATGTTGACCGCCAAGTCGACTCCATTAACCTACACGTCATAAGACAAGCAAACACATTTTCCTTCTCCTACAACTTCTCCAACACCTTAACCAACTTCGGTTAGTTAAAACCATAATCATGCAAAACTCATGCAATCCCCAAATTCTCACATTTCAACTCAAACAACAAATCAGCCAATGTCAATTACTCATCACATATTGCAAACCATGGAACATATCAACATGGTTTCCCAATCTCCCCCTTGATGAGTACATTGACAACACCAAATGCACAAAGACTAGAATTTGAAATGTGAAGTTGAATAAGCTCATCCAAATGGCTCAAACCCAAAGAAAAGGTGAAAAGTAGCCATCTAGCATAAGAGGGATCACAAAACCAAGAGTTGACAAAGAAAGCCACTCAAGAACGCAAAGATTGTAAAAAGTGCATGAAAAACGCTCAAGGACATGATATGCTCCCCCTCAACTTGTGGTAGGTCTCATGTAATGCAAAATGGATCATTTTAAGTTCTTTAGCATTATTCCCTCAAAAAAAAAGGTTCCTTAGCATTATTTGTGCATGACCCAAAATTTTCTGCCCCTTTGGCAATGAACTCATCAAAGAAGCAAAAGAACAAACATGCAATGCATGAAAATGCAAACCTAAGGAGCTTCACAAATATGCCAACAAGGATTTAACCTTGCTAATCACAAATATAGAGCTATGAAGTGTAAAAGCAATACCTCACAAGCATTTTACATTTGATCAAGTTACATTGCAAATTAAAAGCAAATTACTAAGCATGCCTTTGCGGCAAAAGGAACACATGTTCCCACAATGTTACATCATGAGCTAAACATTTGCAAAGCCTTCCATTTCGCAAACAAAAGGTGCCATGGCCAAGACAACCTCTAAACTAGACTCAACATAAGTCTGGACAAGGATAAAAGCGGTTATACACATGGTGAGCAAGTTTTGACAAGATTGGTTCATAAGGTTCACAAAAAGCCAAGTTCACCTTTAAGATTGGCAAGTTGCTCAAAAAGAGTCTATAACAGGCCATCTAGAAAATCTAAGCATGAGAGATTGCTTATCACATCTACACGACTTAGCTCAAACTCAATCATAGCAATGAAAAATGCAAGGAAGCATAAACGGCAAAGCTCATCTACAAATGCATATATTACATATGAGATGCAATGCAATAAGGTAAGATACATATATATAAAAGAGCAACAACTCCCAGGTAAAAGAGCAACTCCCCCTCAAATGGTACTGGAGGGATGGCAAGCATAAAGCTCTAAATCATCAAACCACAAGAGCAACTAATCTGAAAGCTTCAACAAAGAACAACTCCCCCTTAACCAAGCCAGTCTCGCCCTCAACAAAACAAATGAAGAATCAATTGAAAAGAGGGAAACAAGATTATAGAAAGAGCGCAACTCATGACTCGTGAAAACATAAGGAAGGTACAAATATGATGTCATAACAAGCACAAATCTCAAGAGGAAAGCACATATGCAGATTTTGCAAAGCAAGACAACATATAGCATGGGTCACACTAGGTAACATGAAGCTGTGATGAAAGATACTCGAGCAAATACAAAGCTAACAAGACACAAGATGAGTGAATTATGGAACAAGATTGCATGCCAAGATGATAGAGTGAGCACATAAATAATCATCTCACACCATAAGTAATGTACATGAAGGTAAAAGGGTGAGTGTATGAGAAAGCTCACAAACTACGTGAAGACATACAAGCCTTTTGGAGCCAATGAAAAAAGGGTACGAAGAACCATCACATCTCAATCATGCAATAGATCAAGATCCATCATCCTCAGGTCCTTCATCCTCCGCCTGCTGCCAACAAAGATCGAGAAGGAAAGATCGATGGATCGGTGCTAGAGTTAGAAAGAAAGCTTTTGGGGATCCAGCACTTTACCATACGACCTGCGGAAGTAAACATAGTTCTTTGCACATCACCATTCGGACGCATTGGACGAGGACCTCGATGGGAAAAGCATGGGTCATCAAGGTGTCTTGACTCAAATCTTGTGTTACGTGGATAGAAACCATTTGAGTGAAAACCTTATCCACGTGACGGACGCTCACCACGATGGGAAAAACATGGGGCGCCAACGCGTTGTGGCTCAAAGCCTCTGCTTCATGAACACAAAACCATATGAGGTATGACCCTATCCACGATAGGCATGAGAAAAAGAATCAGGCTGAAAGTCAACAAAATCATCATGAAACAGATTCCTAGTTAACTTAGCTTGCATTCTTTCAATTCTTTTACGCCTATAACAGAAATCATCCAAGTGACCTTTTCAACCACAAAACATGCAAATGTAGTCTCTCTTGGGATTAGCCTTTGATTGCATAGGAGGTTTGGGTTTGGTTTCTCAACTTGCTTTTGGTTGAATAAGGGATTTGGGTTAGGTGGATAGTATGTGTCAGTGAGCTTGATGGATTGTTACTCATCCTTGTATCTAGAGCTTGGCACAAACTTACCCACATTAGCACTCTCTTTGTCACACCTCTCATAACCCAAACCCAAGTTGTTGGTTGACCTATAAGCACTCTCCTTAACTCTTGACAAGTCACTCTCAATCTTTTCTTTGCTCACTAGGGTTCTTTTAAGACGAGGGTAGTCATTTTCTTGAGTTACGTTCTTTTTTTCCTATTTAGTGTTTGCAAGCTTATCCTTACGAGAGCCACACACTACACATGGTGGTGGGAGAACTTTCAGGTGAGTCTCATTTAGCAGCTTGGACTCAAGCTCTTTGACTTTGAGGGTTTGAGCTTCAAACTCATTTGTGAGCTTGGGGCACTTCTGACATGCACCCAAAAGAGTTGGTCTAGCTTCGAATTCATCAAGCTCTTTAAGGGCACTCTCAAGCTGACTGGCAACTTGACCATGCACACTTTCCCTCTGAGTGAGATCATTCCTCACAACTTGACAAGACTCACATTTTACAACAATGTCATCTCTAGCCATCTTAGACCTAAGCGATGCAATCTCATAATCAGCACTCTCCAACTTAGACTTAAGCTCTCTACTCTCATGAATAGCATTGCAAAGCTTATCATCTTGCATGAGCATAATATCGCACAATTGATCAAGTTTAGAAGAGAGCTCATCAAGAGTGGGTAGTACCTCACTTGTGTTGGAGTCGGAGCTGGAGTTAGAGTCATGATCATTCTTTGCCAAGAGACAAAGCCTGGTGAAGTCATCCTTTTTCTTCACTCGTGGCTTCTCAACCTTTTCCTCTGAGCTTGTTTGGCCTTCGCTTGATGTGAAGTCGATGTCGCTTAGTGCGGCAACACAAGCCCGTGCGACCGCATTCGCAAGCTTCTTGGAGGTCTTGCCTTTCTTGTGGAAGTGGTTCTTCTTTCTCTTGAAGTCCTCAGAGTTGTTGCCATGGTACCCGGCCTTCTTCTCCTTCTTAGAGCAGTCGACAATGAAGTGTCCAGGGCCACCACACTCGAAGCAGGTTCGTGAACCACCGCCTCTTCTCTCCTTGCGGTTGTTGTAGAACTTCCTGAACTTCCTTGTGAGAAATGACAACTCCTCATCAGGGATGCACTCTATCTATTCATCAGAAGCTGCAACAAGAGAAGACAAAGCGAACTCCAAAGAAGACTTTTCATGTGAGGGTTAGTTCCATAAGAGGCACCACCATGAATACCCTTTTGGGAGCTAGAAAGCAAAGCCATGCTAGAAGAGGGATTAACAAGATCAGGACAAGATTTCCTAGACAGCTCATGAGATTTTAGCTTGCTATATAATTGCTCACAATTAAGGGTATTGAAATCAACAGTTTCCTCTAGAGCGGCAATCTTAACACCCCAAACATTTTCATCAAGAGAGTGAAACAATTGTTTAGCTTCATCATTATCAGTATAGATAAGATTACCACAAGCCCTTAGATTGCAAACAATGGCCTCAAACCTAAGAAAGGTACCTTCTAGTAATTCTTAAGGCTTTTGTGCAAAGGTTTGGTACTGTCTATTGTAAGAGTCCTTACACATAGACTTGACTTGGTTGGTACCCTCGTGGTACGTGCAAAGTTTTTCTCAAATTGCATGAGCAGTGTCAGGATGAGAAACACGATCAAATTCACTCCTACCAAGTGCAGACAGCAAGACGTTATAGCTTTGGAGTTGTTTTCATACCTGTTTAACTGACCAACGGTTGCCTTGTCGAGGTTGGCAAGTATGCTTAATTCTTGCTCGACGATATCCCAAATAGCATGTCCTTGACTCAGGAGATAAGCCTTGGTCCATGATTTCCAATAGGGAAAATCTTTCCCATTGAACATCACAAGATTGACCGCACGATTCTCCATGCCGCCTTTGGATCACAAAGCCGGTTAAGGTCAACTAGTGATCAAACCGGCTCTAATACCAATTGAAGGACCGTGAAGGGGACCAGAGGGGGGTGAATGGGAGCCAATCAAAATTCTTCTCAAGAACTTGGCCTATGTCCTAATTATAACCGAAACCAACCTCTAAACAAATCACCAAGATCACACACACCAACTTATGATGTGCTAACCCTAGGAATGATCAACACCAGCGGAGGAGTATAGTGGAAACAAAGGAGAATAGCCAAACTCAAACCGATGGAAGAAACTGACACAAAACAAGCAGTTCTATCAGAGTATCGGCAGTGCTGTTCAGGGCATCGGCAGTCCCGATCGGCAATTAAGATAGAGCATCGGCAGTGCCGATTGCATTGTCGGTAGTGCCGATTGACAGTGGAAAGAAAACGAAATTCCAGGTCAGGACCTCAGCAGTGCCAATCTAGACTTTCACTCATGCACTAGCAGTGCCGAGACAAAGATCGGTAGTGCCGATCAAGGCATCGGCAGTGCCAATTGGTAGTTGAGACAGAGCATCGGCAGTGCCGATCGTATCGTTGGTAGTGCTGATTGACAACAGACAAAACATGAAATTCTGGATCAAGACATCAACAATATCGATTAGGATTTTTCCTTGCATACCGGCAGTGCCGATCGACCCTCGATAGAACAGAAACTACTCTCGAGATTTGGCAAGGCAATTAGCAAAACCTAATCAAACAAACTCCAAAAATCACGAAACTTGGGCAGAAGATGTCTCATGGTAGGACGTTCCTTCTCCAAGTGGAATCACACGATAAGCTCAAGATTCATCATGAATTTTAGGTTCTACCGAAAATCCTAGGGTTTGAATGTTCTTCACACCTCCACGAAATCAAATGTGCTCTTGCCTAGGATTCAACCATGGATCCATCAAGGAATGGTTAGGCATGTCCCAGCACCAAGATCCCCCAAGAAATTTGTCCTAAAACCCACTTAAAATCAAGATAAAAAATACCCGCTAAAATAGCTCCGAAAATAGGGGAAAAGAGAAATTCGGGATTTAGGGAGATGAGAAGATCTTAAGCACTAAATTGAATCTCATATCATTGATCCTTGCATACAAGATTCATGGATACATGGCTAAGAAGCCACCCTCTTCCTCCAACTCTTTGTAAGAGAAAAGATTGTCTCTTACACACCCTTTCCTCTCCACTAAAACATGAAGACCTCTCCTAGCTCTTTTGAATGAAACCCTAACACAAGGCTAATGCGAAGAGGCTTACTCTCCCACCAGCCCTACCTCTCCTTATATAGGCCTAGTGTTTGTACAAAAGACCACATTGCCCGTGACCTACAATACATTATCACCTACAACTAGGGGCAAACTTGTCCATCTCTTTTTTCTGTCGCTCGAATGCTTTCGGGCCCATCACATCTTTGCTTCGCCTCGACGCAAGCTTCGCGATGGTGCACGTGCACCTCCAATCACCGCCACTGATTTTGAGGTCCAAACAAGGAAACCGCCTTGCACGCTTCTCAAAGCGCATCTTCCTTGATGTTGACACGTGTCACCTTGTCCCGTGATCCTGAGCACCGACAAGTCTATCCTGGTCCTGATCCATTGTGCCCCCTTGTCACTTGCACCGGCATCCCGCTCGCCTTAACTTGGTCAACACGTCATCTTCATCGCTCCCACAGTTTTGAGGCTCAACCGCGAAACCGTCCGTGCTTCTTGCCTCTCCACGCGTACGGTGTGGATCACCCTTGACTTCACCCGGCCTCCCGATCATCCGGCCCCAAGTCCCCAACTTGTGCCCGATCCTCTCGCTGTTGACTGCCAAGTCGACTCTATTGACCTACACATCATGAGGCAAGCAAACACATTTTCCTTCTCCTGCAACTTCTCCAACACCTTTACCAACTCCGGCTAGTCGAAACCATAATCATGCAAAACTCATGCAATCCCCAAATTTCCGCTTTTCAACACAAACACCAAATCAGCCAATGTCAATTACTCATCACATATTGCAAACCATGGCACATATCAACATGGTTTCTCAATTTTCCATTCCACTCCACCATATACACCACACATGCACATCTTGATCATGCTTGTAGGAAATTCTTTCTCCATGGATCCACTCTTTTGACTCGACGATATATGAAATATTGGTATGCCATATTTATCCTTATCCTGCACTCCATTTATCAACCTTTAGAGGTAGGATTTTTGAGGCATCATAAGCCTTGGTGAGGAATACATACAAATTGAGCTATCTGAGTGAATCATTTGAGGAACTTAGATTTGTCACTAAAATTAATAACCTCCAAGGTAAATTCGATCAAAGAGAGTAGGTGAAATGGTAGTCATATGGACTGTTGTGTCTTCCAACCACCCAAGATTTAGAGAAGCTACAATGCCCCATAGGTAATAGAAGGTAAAGTACTCATGCCAACTTATTCAATTCTTTGTAGAGTGTCTTAGTTGCGCATTTGGGTATATATTAAGAGTAAGATATTGTAGCAACTCCTGATCAACAGAACCTAAGTTTAGCTTTGCTCAAGACATGCAAAGTTCAGCTTAGGGGGTCTTGTTGACGGTCAGTGCATGACGGTTCTATCGCTGTTACTCCTCAGTACCAACTTATGGACCCTATAAATAGAGGGGAGTGCCTCCCACTTCAACACACACCAAGAAGAATCCATTCTCCAGCATTACACTTAGTCTTCAGGTCCTAGTGGAGTTTAGGATAGAGAAGAGCTGACTAGGGGTCCTTGATCTATTCTTGGAGTCTTGGGTATAGTTCCACACTATCCCTCTCTAGTAAGACTTATTCCTTTTATTAATATATTTATCTTATTTACTCTAATGCTTTGTCTTTATATTAGTGTCACATCCCAAAATTTCCCATTTTGGAATGTGAACCATTCTCCAACACCAACTTTAATTTTAAGAGTTTAAAGGATGATTTAGTAATCTTTTATGAATTAATAAATGATTTGATTTGGTTTTACGAAAATATTGTATACAAATGAAACAAAGGATTTCATTTTCTACCAAAACCACTCTTATATAAATAAAATCATTGTATCTTATCTAATATTTAGTATTTTTGTAGGTTTTGGATTTGATCCTAATTTGATAAGTTGAAATCCTTTTCCTTTAAATTTTAAAAATATCCATTTTGTTTTGAATTATGGGGCTCAGTCATCTATCTCTTCTTCGCTCATGTGTATGCATGGTTGACACCATCAATCAACTCATCTCTGTAGCATCATGTCTCCATTCATCATATTTTCCTTCCGACAATACTTGGACATATCTCTACCTAATACCACCCACATTCTCTCCACCTACCACAAACATGAACCTAGACACATGGACCATCCAAGTTCATTCCACCAATTGCGTGCAATCAAAAGGAAAGAAAATGAGCAATTAAACGTGCAATTAATGGCATTAATCACCTTGTTTCCTTCTTCCTTTTGTTTACCCCACCTTCCATAAACATTTATATGGAAAGAAACCACATCTTCCATAAACATTCATAAGGAAAAAACAAGAGAATGATTTGCTTCCATATTTCCTATGCCTTCCATATTTGCCTCTAATAAATGCATTTATTTCTCTTAATTTCCTTTCCATATTTTTACTCCACATTCCTTCACCTCTCCTATAAATACCAGGCCACTCCCACGAAATCCCCACTCCCCTCAAACCCTCACCACGCTGCTAGGCTGCCGCCACTCCACCCTGCTCTAGCGTCCAGCAATGCTGCCGCAGATTGACGTTGACGTTCCCAGTGATCCACCCATCCAAGTGCTGCCAAATTTTACACGGCGGTGCGCCCTGATGTCCCATATAACATATCCAAAACTCAGAGCCATTGGCCATCGGATGCCTCCGGGATCTACATTGCAATGGCAGAAGCTCCCTAATCTAGGCGAATCCAACGCATGCGACGGTAAATCAATCCTCTTTTCTCCCCATACGGAGGTGTTCTTGATACAACCAACACTCCTACTTGTGTTCTAGGGTCTTGTGATAATTAATACAAGAGGGTTCTCCTAGAACAGCCTTGGTACGACCAGGAACGTGATCTCTGCTCGATCTACCGCTGGACGACCTTACCATGATACAGCCCACCGATCTCCAGAATAGGTGATTTCTGATCCAATTCATCTTGCGTTTCCCATGTCCCACTTCACTAGAAAGATTTCTATTTAAATGATTCCTTGAGAAAAAGATCCAATCATTGGGAACGTGCACATGAGTTTTGCACTGTCTGTTTGCAGCCGCAATCCTTATAGCTTTAACCTTGCATATCTTTTGATCTACAACCCCGATTTAGATGATTCTTCCGCCTATATTCTTGTATCCAAATAAACTATCTAATTGCAACCTTTGTCCAGCCATACCCAATTGTCCCATACCTTGCATTGTGCATTTATTGTGTGCATGCTTTGTATGTCTTGCGCAAATAGGAGTTTTACGCACAGGAATCATACAAGGATGAAGATCAAGATTTCTTATCACTGAGCAGCAGCATCTAAGTTCAGGCAAGTGTTCTTGATGCATTTTGTACCTATTATGAATGTTTATTATAGAATTGCATGCTTGTGTCAAATGATTGGGAACCTATTGTTAGGGTTTACTAGTATTGCTTTACCTTGTCCTTGTCGCCTTGAACTAGAAGTTTAAGTAGCTATGGGTTGACATTGCTTAGTTGCTTATTGGGTTGTTAGATTCAATTAATCTTGACTAATGAAGAATGTCATATTGGAATGAGTGGTAATTCTTTTAGCAACATGGACTTAGGGATCTATGCAAGCCGGATGGAATGGATGTGGTGCCGTGGGCACATGGTTGGTGGTGGTAGGCTTGTTGTAGATCCTAGGAACCGGTTCTTGGAGCGATGATCCAGGAAAATAGTGCCATCACAAGACCGATATGGGTAAGGCTTGGCTGAGTAATGGAAGTCAAGAGGACTGTCCTTGTATCCGAATGGCTCAAGAGGGGGCTCCTTGGGTGATGAGCTGCTTGTTGATGGGCTATCACCTATGGATGGGAGTGGAACCTTAGTGGCTAGCATGTACTGGGAGACCCTTTGTAAAAGCCTCGTAGTGATCTCCTGGCCGCACACCTAAGGAAGTGTGCTAGTGCTTGGCTGGCATGGCAACATGGAGACTCTAGTCCACCTGGCAACAGGGGATGAAATTATGACTTGTGGGTAAAGTGGTACAAACTCTGCAAAGTATCAAACTGTCATGACAGTCGTGCTCATGGTCACGAGTGGCCTGGAATCCTCACAAGATTAGTTGGTTATGGGATGGAATGGTTGGGATTGGTGGATGGGATTGGATTTGGCTTGGATAGCACCCTATGGATCGATGGTTGGGATGAACTCACCTAGTAATTAGGATGCTTAGTGAATTAAAAGCTCATGCAATAAAACCCTATAAGCCTTCCTTTTCTTTAGCCCCATGTCATCTTTTCCCCCACTTGCTGAGTACGACACGTACTCACCCTTGCACTATACCACATTGCTGCTCAGCTACAGGAGAATGATGATACAACTATGAAGATGATGGAGGAGACTAGGCATGCGGTCTTCCGGTCGACTTCCTATCACAATAATTGTCATGTGTGCGTGAAAACTTGATCCTGGGCACGCATACAGGTGCATTCGGTTTCGTTCATTGAAACCTGGTGTGACAACTAGTGTGATAATCATGTGCCTTTTATATGGTTGTTGCATAGCCATGTTTGGTTGCTTTATGCTTCACATACTTATACTAGTCAATCTATGCTTTTGCACTACTTCAATGCATATTGTGGCTAGACATGCTTTAGTCCATAACTTGTTAATCGGTAGGGTTAATGTATGTGTGCTATAGTCTTTAGCTTGATGATTTGTAGGTCGAAGTTATGCATGTCTTAGCCCTTGACTTGTTGATTCGTAGGGTCGGAGTTATGCATTCTCTAGTACTTGACTCGTTGATCCATCAGGTTAGAGTTAAGTGTGCTCTTATTCTAGACTTGTTGGTCCAAAGGGCCAAAGTCCTATGGGAATCAAGAGTATTATTTAGCAATGTAATCATGGTGCTTAGGTTGGTAAATATAGTTGAGTGCTTGGTTGCCCCACGAACAGGAATAGGTGTGGCAGTAAGGACTTAATTTCCTTTTGTCACGTGTCCTAGTAAAGGATTACCAGCAGGTGGTGATAGCCCTGTTGTGCTGATTAATCCTCCCTGTCTTGGCTTGGCATAGGACTTAGGCTTGTATGTGTTGCATGTATCTAACCTATAGACAGGAGTATAGAAGTACATAGGAACCCAGCTTAACTCTTCCTAACCCACTTAACCTAGACTTTGGACTAATGTTAGATTGGACTATTCTATGTGTCACTACCCACTATTATATATATTATCATTACCCCTGTTTAGACCTTGGTATATTGTTAGTTATATGGTTATGAACCTGCTATCTCTTGACCGTCGCCTTCCCTTGGGAGAACTATAAATGAGAGCCATTCGAGTAATCCAGTAGTGAAATGGTACAATGGGATGTCCATGCACTTGCGGATTTAACTTGCCTACACTAACCATCTGTTGAGTTCTACCAACAAGTAGTTCTGGTGCCTTGCCCAGTCTATTTATTTGGTGTGACTTAGCAGATGTCAACAAGCATTTCTGGTGCCGTTGTCAGGGATGGTAATATTTCTGGTGTGATGTTAAGAAATGTCAACAATCTTTAAGTAAGCTTCCGGTCCACCACCACCATCATCATCTAGGTCTTATTCTTGGGTACCCACTTGTACTTAGTTGACCTCACGAGATCAACAATGCACTTAGGCACCCATATGCTCCTGACCTTTCTCTTCTTGTTTGGTGGTCCTAAATCCTTTGCTTTCACCTTGCCATCCTTGTCCCTAAAAAGCTTGAAATGGGTATTCTCATGGAACAAGTTAGTGTTAGGCAAAAAAAATGGAATCTCTCACCATGAAACACTCCTTGGTGGTGTGACCATCCTTGCAACACGTCTCGCAATAGTAGTCATCGCAAGTAGGGGTTTGACCCACGTAGGAATTGAGTCACTCTTCTCGATTGTGTCGATAACGGCGGGATATGAGCCAAGACCATGCTGGGAGTTGTTGTTCACAAGACTCATCCCAAGAATCTCCTTGTGGATGTCTCTACCATGTGCAAACTTCTCAAAGCTGTCCATCACCATCTTCCTCTCTTCCTTGAGCTGGTGATATTCCTTCAAAATAGCAAACTCAATAGAAGAAACCTCGACCGAGGTGGTTAGTTTATCACACATAGTAGAAGCATCACTCTTTGATGAACCAGAGGAGGGAGAGGCTAGGGTATTAACATTGATGGCCTCAAAAGTAAGTTCAAGGTCCCATACTTCTCACGTAGCTCGACATGATCATCCTTGAGTTTGTCATAACTCTTGTTTAGGGCTTCATGAGAAATGACAAGGTCCTTGAGCTCACTCTCAAGATCACCAACATGGTCCTTAGCCAACTTACACTCTTTTCTTACCACTTTTAGCATCTTGGACTTCTTGACAACGATGTCGCGAGCTTGCTCAAGCATGTTCCAAAGTCGGTGTAGGAGAGCTCCTCATCATTGCTATCATCACTGCTCTCATCCTCACTCTCTCCAGGTTGGCTCGAGGCCATGAGGCACGGGGAAGGTGGAGGAAGAGCTTGAGGTAGAGTGGTCTTTATCATGGCTGCACTAGCCACTTCTTCATCTTCACTTGAGGAAGAGGATGCTTCACTTGTCCACTCTCCATCAAGAGCCATGTGTGTGAACTTCTTTTTGTGCTCTTTGCCTTTGCCCTTGTCCTTGTTGAAGTACCTCTTCTTTTTGATTTTGGCTTTGGGGTCTTCTTCTTCATCATCACTTAACTCTTGAGCGTTGAATGCTTCTTTCTTGGACTTGGGGCAATCTCGATCAAAGTGATTCTTGGAGCCACAGTTGAAGCACTTTCCCTTGGACTTAGAGACGAACTTCTTCTTGAAAGTCTTCCTCTTTCTCATGACAAGTACCAAGTCCTCACTCGGGTCATCTTCATCATCTTCATCGACCACCACCTTCTTCTTGCTCTTCTTGCTCTTGGAAGTTTCTTGCTTCTCAGCTTGAAGAGCTAGGTTGGATGGTTGTGGATCATCTAGTCCCAACTGATAGCTCTCGAAGGTAGTGATCTTCCCAAGCACTTCTTGAATGGTCTTCGTCTTGAGATCACATTGAAGGGTGAAGGTGATGATGGACTCATACTTGGGGTCTTTGAATAGCCTCACAAATCTTCTTATCACTTCAATTAGCTTGAGCTTGAAGTCATCCCCAAGAGTGTTGATCTCCTCCACTACTACCTGAAAATGAGAATACACGACATTAACTCTCTCATGTGGCAATCTAGTGAAGTTATCATACTTGTTCTTTAGCACATAGTACTTCTCCTCTTTCACATCATGAATGCTCTTGATCTTATTCCAAATACTATGTGCTCTTGAACTAGCATCCACCCTAGCAAAGACATCCTTAGTTACACTTAATGAAAGTAGGATCAAGCGGATTCACATTCGCATTCGTCTCATGGGTCTCCTTCCATATATCCAGATCAAGGGACTCAAGGTAGCCTTGCATGCGAGCCTTCCAATAGTTCTAGTCCTCACCATTGAATATCGGAACACTCTCCATCTCTCCCAGCATCCTTACTCAAGGCGGTGAAGCCTCTAGATTGAGCACTTGGCTCTGATACCAATTTTAAGGATCGAAGATGTATCGAGAGGGAGGGGTGAATCGGTAAGCCGACCACAATCAACAAATACTACTAATCCCTCCATTAGACCCTAGAAATCATTACAACCTAACAATTCTAGAAGGCCAAGACCCTACACATGCTAGTGTTCATGATGAAAGCAATACGTAAGCTAAGACACACTAGCCTATGTAAGCCTCAAGTCAACCTATCCTCTATAGCTCACAATTACGAAATAGTAAAGAGAGAGTCCAGGAATCCTTGTGATTTTTTCCTGAGGTCTCAGAAGGATGGCGCCTTCCCCTACTCCAAGTTGGACCACTGCCGCCAGAGTACCGGTTGCTCCCGCCACCAAGTGGAGTTCTCGGACATGAGCCCACAATCACTATCGGAGTAAAGCATACTTGTGTCACATTGCCACCAAAGCACAAGCTCGCCTTCCTCAAAAACTTGCCGGACTCCCCGAGCCGACACCGGTACTCACTATCGATGCTCCTTTCAACGACATGCTCAAACCATGTACATACATGTGACAACCAATCATGATAGGTTCGATCACTGACACCTAACTAGTCTAGGTCTCACCATAGACCTAGAGTAAGAACCGAGATCACACTCTCAAGGACACCCTAGCCATAGATGTGAATAGATGCTCAAGTTACTCTCCCTAACACTCTCAAGATATCCAATAGAACCACTGTTTTGCTCTCCCCAAAAGGGAGAAGGGAAACAGACGAAGGCAAATGGCATCATGAGAGACGTCCTTCATCTTGAAGGTGCTGCAAATCTCCAAATATTGATGCAGATGGGCGCCGGTGTTCTCATTGGCCTTCCCACATAATGGGCTGGCCTACACCATGGTAATAAAAACCCATCTTGATCTCGAAATTTGCATCTCCTGTGATGTTGGGTGCAACAGGAATATTGGACACCGAGGGAGCGGAGAAATCACAAAGACTCTTTTGGGCCATGACCTTGAAGCTTGATGGTGCGGAGATGATTGGTTCACTTGTAGACACAAACTTCTAAGGACAAACGAAACATGCATGTACCCTCCTCAAGAGTTGTTTAGGATCGTCAATGTAGTTTTCAGGCAAGGTGAAACCCGTCATACACTACCGTGTTTTCACACAAAAGGAGAAAACAAACAAGATTATCCTATTTGGGTGAATGCCAAATAATCATATATGCAAGAATAGAACATAGGCGATATTATTGATCTACTGTCTTCCCCGACAACGGCGCCAAAAATGTTTGTTGATATTTTTAACGAATGCAGGTAATCTGCAAGCGCACGGAGAATACCGTTGTAGCATTTCGCCCGGAAGTATTCAGATTATCAGAGAAACCATGTGGATATGTGCCATTGTTTGCAATATGTGATGAGTAAGATATTAAATGAGTTCGGTGTTTGAGTTGAAATGCAGGAATCTGGGGATTGCATGAGTTTGTGCATGTCATGGTTTTGACTAACCGGAGTTGGTGAGGATGTTGGAGGGTTTGCTGGAGATGGGAAATGTGTTTGCTTGTCTCATGATGTGTAGGTCACTGGAGTCAACTTGGTGGTCAACGGCGAGAGGATCAGGCACAAGTAGAAAACTTGGGGCCGGACGATCAGGAGGTCGGGTGAAGTCAAGGGTGATCCACACCATACACCTGGAGAGGCAAGAAGCATGGACGGTTTCACGGTTGAGCCTCAAAACTGTGGGTGTTGATCAAGACGGTGAGGTTGACCAAGTCAAAGGTGATCGGGCGTCGGTGCAAGTAGAGGCTTCTAATGGACCGGAAGCAGGAGAGACTTGCCGATGAAGAGGATCATGGGACAAGGTGACACACATCAAGATCAAGAAGTCATGCTTTGAGAAGCGTGCAAGGCGGTTTCCTGGTTTGGGCCTTGTTGACTTTTGCTAAGCCATATTAATAAATCATTCCCGGCACGGGGCCAGAAACGGTTCACTAATATGTCCCAGAGTCAAGTAGGTAAAATCCGCAACCGTACGGAGAATACCGCTGTAGCATTTCACCCGGAAGTATTCAGGGTATCGTATTTGTTTATCCCAAAGGAAGGGTATGATCAAGAAGCGTTACTAACATATAAGATCATGTTAACAATTAGCAAGGATATCTAACCAAGACAGGCGGGTACATGATAATAACTGGGTAGTGTGACACACACAAAAGATTCCTACTAAATAAATAAAGTCTAGTGGAGGAAAGACTAGGCTAAGCTACTCCTACTATACATTCCTATACAGTTGCATAGCCTAAGTAGAATACATACAGACCCACACTCAGGTTCAGCAGTCAATAGTATAGCACTTCAGGCACGGACTTACCCCTGCATCCACAGGCGACTTCCGCCAAGAGCCTACGCACTAGCCTAGCGGGGAGGATTTCAAAGGACGGACAGGGCTGTCACCACCTGCCGCCTACCTCAACGAACCAGTAGACTAACGAATAATTGATGCAAATCAGTCACCCAAGTACCATACTTGCATGACCAAAGAGCACTCTGCCCCTCCGCGATTACTATTAACGAGGCAGAGCTACCGTACGAACACGATCACCAAACCCATGCTATACTTTATCAGCTAAAACTAAGCATAGAGACTATAACATATAAACTAGACTATAGTGACGGTATATAACTAGCATGACAATAGTAGTATAATAAATATAAACTACTATCACACAAGTAGACTATACTATCACATATATGGATCACAAAATCAAACAAGAAACTCATGACCCAAGCACAACTATATAGAAAATATATATATATTGATAAGAGCAAAGTCTTACAAAAGGGAAAAGATACAAGAGCCATACCAATTCCAAGTGAAGACTTGGGACTAGAGAGCTCTAGACTCAGCCTAACTCCACTAAAACTCCAAGAACTACTACTAGCAAGAGAGAAATGCTTCTTGTGGTGTGTGTTGAATGTGAAGGCACACCCTCCTATTTATAGCCTCAATAGGTCGGCAAGGGAGAGTAACCGCCACGGAAGGCATCTCAAACCGTCATCAGGAGTTGCGGAGGAGCCAACACGTGGAAGCCCAGGCGGAGAGGGCGCCCGGCTGGGTCGGCCGACCTGACCAGGTCGGCCGACCTGGGGGTGGCCCCTCCTGGCCTGTGCTTTCTTGGGGAGGCTGGCAGGTGGGTCCTGAGGTCGGTTCCCGCGGTATTACAGGGAGTTACGTCGGTTAAGAGCTGAAAATGGGCCCTTCAATCCGTGTGACGTCCATGTGGCACTCTCTGATTGGTCGAAAGTGTGTTTTCTTGCCTTTTGAGGTGTTTCCTTCACATTTCCTCCTGCATGCACAAAGTTCTCCAAGTACAAGTGGAACTATATTATTGTGATAAAGCATGCGTGTATGAAATGCCAAATTCTCCTTTATTTGAGTATAGTTGACGGTTGAAAATGGTACTTAACAGCCGTCAACAAACTCCCCCAAGCTTGCCCTTTGCTCGTCCCGAAGCAAAGATAAACTTAAGTTGTTGATCAGGAGTTGCTACAATGTCCTACTCCTCAATAATACTATGCGCACAACAAAGTACTCTTCCTAGAATTAAATATATTGGCGCATAACTTACCCATTTACCTCGATCCATGGGGCTTTTACACCTCATTGTCTTGGGCGGTTGAGAGATAGAACAATTGCAGGGCACCAATCACTTGCTCTAGATTCCGCTATGTTATTCCGGAGGTTTTCAAAAGATTTTGAAAATAAAAACCAAGTTCCTCAAATGATTCTCTCGGATCACTCAATATGTGTATGATTCCTCACCAAGGCAAAGTGTTGCCTATAATCACCTACTTCTAAATAAGGCTTTATGTGGAGCTCAAGGTAGGGATATATGAAGCACTCATGTTCACATAATATTGCTATGTCAAAAGACCGGATCCAAGAAAAACATCAATTCAAACAATCTTGATCAAGATGTGCAAGTGTGTGGGAGAACGGAGGAATGGTGGATGGGAAGAAATAACTCCTTTTTGAATTTTCCTTCTCTCTTTTGGAGTTTCTAGGCTATGGCTACCTTTTGCTTGCTCTCTTTTTTGAGCATTTTTTTTTTCTTTTCTTTTTGCATAGCCATAGTCCTAGTTTGCAATGAATACTTTGAGAGAGGAATTTTGTAATGGATATATGGAGTGTTTCTTTGGATTGATGGATGGATAGTGGCTTTCTTCCGGTGTAGAAGAATAGCTCACGGTGGATATGGTGGATGCTATCTTCTTGATTTAGAAGGATAGCTCATGGCGGTGGATGTGTGTATATGATCTTGATCAAGAAAGCATGAAAAGAGTTCTACTAGGGTCACAACAATTTTGACTAAGCTCAATGTGAAACAAGCAGCATATGTGTAAAGGTTTTCAAATGTAAACACTACATATGGCTGTGGTGGGAATTTCATCATTGAGGAACTTATCAATTTGTCATTTTGAAAAATAAAACTCCGGAATTCAAGCTTTACGTTGAGCAAGATCATAGCAGCCCTATCTATCATATCATACCTCTCAACAACTTAGAACTAGAGAATGCATATGCTACCCACAAGATTCAAGTTCAAGGCAAGATTTACCAACAAACCTAACTCTTGAGAGAGTACTAAGTTGTAAACTAGCATTAGAGAGGAATAAAGGACAGAGCAACTATTCATCATCTCAACATAGGAAAATTATACACATTCATACCGCGCATGAAAAAGGGAAATATTTTTGTTCTTTTTATATTTTGCAAATTTTTATGAAATTTCAGATTTAGCAAATGCAAGAAATAAAGGGAAGGGGAAAGATACAAGTTACCGTGAAAAGGGAGGTCCTCCCCCAAGCTTGTTCTTGCTCATATCTGCTGGTTCGGGTCGTAGCCTTGGGAGCGGAAGAAGGCATCCCAATTGTTCTGATTCTGAGCCATCATCGCGTTCAGCTGGCGGAATTGGTTGTCGCTGAAATTCTGCCATTGCTGGGTGTCGGCGACATGTTGCGTGAGAGTTTGTTGCATGCTCTCGGTGCGCAAATCAATGTCGTCCACCCTCCTTGTCAACTCGGCCATCCCATAGTTGAGTTCACGGAACCCACGGGATGAGAATGACCGAGTGGCAAAGGATGGCGGTCCGCTTGAACTTGATGATGTCTGCATGGGGTAATTGTACTGAGATTCCCATGCTCCGGCCTGCCATGTTGATGCACCCGCCTCGTCCTGTGGCGGGGGCTGCTCCCATACCGGAGAAATGCTTGTTGACTTTTGCTAAGCCATATTAATAAATCATTCCCGGCACGGGGCCAGAAACGGTTCACTAATATGTCCCAGAGTCAAGTAGGTAAAATCCGCAAGCGCACGGAGAATACCGCTGTAGCATTTCACCCGGAAGTATTCAGGGTATCGTATTTGTTTATCCCAAAGGAAGGTTATGATCAAGAAGCATTACTAACATATAAGATCATGTTAACAATTAGCAAGGATATCTAACCAAGACAGGCGGGTACATGATAATAACTGGGTAGTGTGACACACACAGAAGATTCCTACTAAATAAATAAAGTCTAGTGGAGGAAAGACTAGGCTAAGCTACTCCTACTATACATTCCTATACAGTTGCATAGCCTAAGTAGAATACATACAGACCCACACTCAGGTTCAGCAGTCAATAGTATAGCACTTCAGGCACGGACTTACCCCTGCATCCACAGGCGACTTCCGCCAAGAGCCTACGCACTAGCCTAGCGGGGAGGATTTCAAAGGACGGACAGGGCTGTCACCACCTGCCGCCTACCTCAACGAACCAGTAGACTAACGAATAATTGATGCAAATCAGTCATCCAAGTACCATACTTGCATGACCAAAGAGCACTCTGCCCCTCCGCCATTACTATTAACGAGGCAGAGTTACCGTACGAATACGATCACCAACCCATGCTATACTTTATCAGCTAAAACTAAGCATAGAGACTATAACATATAAACTAGACTATAGTGACGGTATATAACTAGCATGACAATAGTAGTATAATAAATATAAACTACTATCACACAAGTAGACTATACTATCACATATATGGATCACAAAATCAAACAAGAAACTCATGACCCAAGCACAACTATATAGAAAAGATATATATATTGATAAGAGTAAAGTCTTACAAAAGGGAAAAGATATAAGAGCCATACCAATTCCAAGTGAAGACTTGGGACTAGAGAGCTCTAGACTCAGCCTAACTCCACTAAAACTCCAAGAACTACTACTAGCAAGAGAGAAATGCTTCTTGTGGTGTGTGTTGAGTGTGAAGGCACACCCTCCTATTTATAGCCTCAATAGGTCGGCAAGGGAGCGTAACCGCCACGGAAGGCATCTCAAACCGTCATCAGGAGTCGCGGAGGAGCCAACACGTGGAAGCCCAGGCGGAGAGGGCGCCCGGCTGGGTCGGCCGACCTGACCAGGTCGGCCGACCTGGGGGTGGCCCCTCCTGGCCTGTGCTTTCTCCAGGTGGCTGTCCTGTGGGCCCTGACGTTGGTTTGCGCGGTATTGCAGGGAGTTACGTCGGTTAAGTGCTGACAATGGGCCCTTCAATCCGTGTGACGTCCATGTGGCGCTCTCTGATTGGTCGAAAGTGTGTTTTCTTGCCTTTTGAGGTGTTTCCTTCACATTTCCTCCTGCATGCACAAAGTTCTCCAAGTACAAGTGGAACTATATTATTGTGATAAAGCATGCGTGTATGAAATGCCAAATTCTCCTTTATTTGAGTATAGTTGACGGTTGAAAATGGTACTTAACAGCCGTCAACAAACTCCCCCAAGCTTACCCTTTGCTCGTCCCGAAGCAAAGATAAACTTAAGTTGTTGATCAGGAGTTGCTACAATGTCCTACTCCTCAATAATACTATGCGCACAACAAAGTACTCTTCCTAGAATTAAATATATTGGCGCATAACTTACCCATTTACCTCGATCCATGGGGCTTTTACACCTCATTGTCTTGGGCGGTTGAGAGATAGAACAATTGCAGGGCACCAATCACTTGCTCTAGATTCCGCTATGTTGTTCCGGAGGTTTTCAAAAGATTTTGAAAATAAAAACCAAGTTCCTCAAATGATTCTCTCGGATCACTCAATATGTGTATGATTCCTCACCAAGGCAAAGTGTTGCCTATAATCACCTACTTCTAAATAAGGCTTTATGTGGAGCTCAAGGTAGGGATATATGAAGCACTCATGTTCGCATAATATTGCTATGTCAAAAGACCGGATCCAAGAAAAACATCAATTCAAACAATCTTGATCAAGATGTGCAAGTGTGTGGGAGAACGGAGGAATGGTGGATGGGAAGAAATAACTCCTTTTTGAATTTTCCTTCTCTCTTTTGGAGTTTCTAGGCTATGGCTACCTTTTGCTTGCTCTCTTTTTTGAGCATTGTTTTTTCTTTTCTTTTTGCATAGCCATAGTCCTAGTTTGCAATGAATACTTTGAGAGAGGAATTTTGTAATGGATATATGGAGTGTTTCTTTGGATTGATGGATGGATAGTGGCTTTCTTCCGGTGTAGAAGAATAGCTCACGGTGGATATGGTGGATATGGTGGATGCTATCTTCTTGATTTAGAAGGATAGCTCATGGCGGTGGATGTGTGTATATGATCTTGATCAAGAAAGCATGAAAAGAGTTCTACTAGGGTCACAACAATTTTGACTAAGCTCAATGTGAAACAAGCAGCATATGTGTAAAGGTTTTCAAATGTAAACACTACATATGGCTGTGGTGGGAATTTCATCATTGAGGAACTTATCAATTTGTCATTTTGAAAAATAAAACTCTGGAATTCAAGCTTTACGTTGAGCAAGATCATAGCAGCCCTATCTATCATATCATACCTCTCAACAACTTAGAACTAGAGAATGCATATGCTACCCACAAGATTCAAGTTCAAGGCAAGATTTACCAACAAACCTAACTCTTGAGAGAGTACTAAGTTGTAAACTAGCATTAGAGAGGAATAAAGGACAGAGCAACTATTCATCATCTCAACATAGGAAAATTATACACATTCATACCGCGCATGAAAAAGGGAAATATTTTTGTTCTTTTTATATTTTGCAAATTTTTATGAAATTTCAGATTTAGCAAATGCAAGAAATAAAGGGAAGGGGAAAGATACAAGTTACCGTGAAAAGGGAGGTCCTCCCCCAAGCTTGTTCTTGCTCATATCTGCTGGTTCGGGTCGTAGCCTTGGGAGCGGAAGAAGGCATCCCAATTGTTCTGATTCTGAGCCATCATCGCGTTCAGCTGGCGGAATTGGTTGTCGCTGAAATTCTGCCATTGCTGGGTGTCGGCGACATGTTGCGTGAGAGTTTGTTGCATGCTCTCGGTGCGCAAATCAATGTCGTCCACCCTCCTTGTCAACTCGGCCATCCCATAGTTGAGTTCACGGAACCCACGGGATGAGAATGACCGAGTGGCAAAGGATGGCGGTCCGCTTGAACTTGATGATGTCTGCATGGGGTAATTGTACTGAGATTCCCATGCTCCGGCCTGCCATGTTGATGCACCCGCCTCGTCCTGTGGCGGGGGCTGCTCCCATACCGGAGAAATGCTTGTTGACTTTTGCTAAGCCATATTAATAAATCATTCCCGGCACGGGGCCAGAAACGGTTCACTAATATGTCCCAGAGTCAAGTAGGTAAAATCCGCAAGCGCACGGAGAATACCGCTGTAGCATTTCACCCGGAAGTATTCAGGGTATCGTATTTGTTTATCCCAAAGGAAGGTTATGATCAAGAAGCATTACTAACATATAAGATCATGTTAACAATTAGCAAGGATATCTAACCAAGACAGGCGGGTACATGATAATAACTGGGTAGTGTGACACACACAGAAGATTCCTACTAAATAAATAAAGTCTAGTGGAGGAAAGACTAGGCTAAGCTACTCCTACTATACATTCCTATACAGTTGCATAGCCTAAGTAGAATACATACAGACCCACACTCAGGTTCAGCAGTCAATAGTATAGCACTTCAGGCACGGACTTACCCCTGCATCCACAGGCGACTTCCGCCAAGAGCCTACGCACTAGCCTAGCGGGGAGGATTTCAAAGGACGGACAGGGCTGTCACCACCTGCCGCCTACCTCAACGAACCAGTAGACTAACGAATAATTGATGCAAATCAGTCATCCAAGTACCATACTTGCATGACCAAAGAGCACTCTGCCCCTCCGCCATTACTATTAACGAGGCAGAGTTACCGTACGAATACGATCACCAACCCATGCTATACTTTATCAGCTAAAACTAAGCATAGAGACTATAACATATAAACTAGACTATAGTGACGGTATATAACTAGCATGACAATAGTAGTATAATAAATATAAACTACTATCACACAAGTAGACTATACTATCACATATATGGATCACAAAATCAAACAAGAAACTCATGACCCAAGCACAACTATATAGAAAAGATATATATATTGATAAGAGTAAAGTCTTACAAAAGGGAAAAGATATAAGAGCCATACCAATTCCAAGTGAAGACTTGGGACTAGAGAGCTCTAGACTCAGCCTAACTCCACTAAAACTCCAAGAACTACTACTAGCAAGAGAGAAATGCTTCTTGTGGTGTGTGTTGAGTGTGAAGGCACACCCTCCTATTTATAGCCTCAATAGGTCGGCAAGGGAGCGTAACCGCCACGGAAGGCATCTCAAACCGTCATCAGGAGTCGCGGAGGAGCCAACACGTGGAAGCCCAGGCGGAGAGGGCGCCCGGCTGGGTCGGCCGACCTGACCAGGTCGGCCGACCTGGGGGTGGCCCCTCCTGGCCTGTGCTTTCTCCAGGTGGCTGTCCTGTGGGCCCTGACGTTGGTTTGCGCGGTATTGCAGGGAGTTACGTCGGTTAAGTGCTGACAATGGGCCCTTCAATCCGTGTGACGTCCATGTGGCGCTCTCTGATTGGTCGAAAGTGTGTTTTCTTGCCTTTTGAGGTGTTTCCTTCACATTTCCTCCTGCATGCACAAAGTTCTCCAAGTACAAGTGGAACTATATTATTGTGATAAAGCATGCGTGTATGAAATGCCAAATTCTCCTTTATTTGAGTATAGTTGACGGTTGAAAATGGTACTTAACAGCCGTCAACAAACTCCCCCAAGCTTACCCTTTGCTCGTCCCGAAGCAAAGATAAACTTAAGTTGTTGATCAGGAGTTGCTACAATGTCCTACTCCTCAATAATACTATGCGCACAACAAAGTACTCTTCCTAGAATTAAATATATTGGCGCATAACTTACCCATTTACCTCGATCCATGGGGCTTTTACACCTCATTGTCTTGGGCGGTTGAGAGATAGAACAATTGCAGGGCACCAATCACTTGCTCTAGATTCCGCTATGTTGTTCCGGAGGTTTTCAAAAGATTTTGAAAATAAAAACCAAGTTCCTCAAATGATTCTCTCGGATCACTCAATATGTGTATGATTCCTCACCAAGGCAAAGTGTTGCCTATAATCACCTACTTCTAAATAAGGCTTTATGTGGAGCTCAAGGTAGGGATATATGAAGCACTCATGTTCACATAATATTGCTATGTCAAAAGACCGGATCCAAGAAAAACATCAATTCAAACAATCTTGATCAAGATGTGCAAGTGTGTGGGAGAACGGAGGAATGGTGGATGGGAAGAAATAACTCCTTTTTGAATTTTCCTTCTCTCTTTTGGAGTTTCTAGGCTATGGCTACCTTTTGCTTGCTCTCTTTTTTGAGCATTGTTTTTTCTTTTCTTTTTGCATAGCCATAGTCCTAGTTTGCAATGAATACTTTGAGAGAGGAATTTTGTAATGGATATATGGAGTGTTTCTTTGGATTGATGGATGGATAGTGGCTTTCTTCCGGTGTAGAAGAATAGCTCACGGTGGATATGGTGGATATGGTGGATGCTATCTTCTTGATTTAGAAGGATAGCTCATGGCGGTGGATGTGTGTATATGATCTTGATCAAGAAAGCATGAAAAGAGTTCTACTAGGGTCACAACAATTTTGACTAAGCTCAATGTGAAACAAGCAGCATATGTGTAAAGGTTTTCAAATGTAAACACTACATATGGCTGTGGTGGGAATTTCATCATTGAGGAACTTATCAATTTGTCATTTTGAAAAATAAAACTCCGGAATTCAAGCTTTACGTTGAGCAAGATCATAGCAGCCCTATCTATCATATCATACCTCTCAACAACTTAGAACTAGAGAATGCATATGCTACCCACAAGATTCAAGTTCAAGGCAAGATTTACCAACAAACCTAACTCTTGAGAGAGTACTAAGTTGTAAACTAGCATTAGAGAGGAATAAAGGACAGAGCAACTATTCATCATCTCAACATAGGAAAATTATACACATTCATACCGCGCATGAAAAAGGGAAATATTTTTGTTCTTTTTATATTTTGCAAATTTTTATGAAATTTCAGATTTAGCAAATGCAAGAAATAAAGGGAAGGGGAAAGATACAAGTTACCGTGAAAAGGGAGGTCCTCCCCCAAGCTTGTTCTTGCTCATATCTGCTGGTTCGGGTCGTAGCCTTGGGAGCGGAAGAAGGCATCCCAATTGTTCTGATTCTGAGCCATCATCGCGTTCAGCTGGCGGAATTGGTTGTCGCTGAAATTCTGCCATTGCTGGGTGTCGGCGACATGTTGCGTGAGAGTTTGTTGCATGCTCTCGGTGCGCAAATCAATGTCGTCCACCCTCCTTGTCAACTCGGCCATCCCATAGTTGAGTTCACGGAACCCACGGGATGAGAATGACCGAGTGGCAAAGGATGGCGGTCCGCTTGAACTTGATGATGTCTGCATGGGGTAATTGTACTGAGATTCCCATGCTCCGGCCTGCCATGTTGATGCACCCGCCTCGTCCTGTGGCGGGGGCTGCTCCCATACCGGATCTCCGGTCGGAGTGTGAAACTCCGGTGTAGGCTCCATATGCCTACGGGAACGTGTCGGTCGCCCTGAAACACTATGCCTGCGAACTTCTCCCACTGGCTCAAGTGGGAGGGTTAGTGCCCGACAGTGATACAAACGAAGACCCGGGTTAGGTAACGGGAATTCATTTGTATACCCGGGAAAGTGATAGATCAAGGTATTATTTGGACCATGTTTCAAAGTATGTCCTTGCACAAAATAGTCCTCGCCTAGAAATTCTCTATCTACCGTCAAATATTCAACATGAACATTCTCAAGCAGACCACACTTCTGTGCAATGCGAGTAACTAAAGAGGTGCACTCAATTGGTCCTGTCAACTTTATATTGTCTAACCATTGATCAATCATGCATTCCGCGGGTGACACCCTAATTTTCTTAACCATGGCATAAAGTATTTTCAATTCATCTTGCCGGACAACCCTAATGTCACCTCGAGGAAACAAGGTCATAGCCAACCACACATGCATAAATCTAAGTGTAGGATTATGGATGGCACTTGTTCTAGGCTTGGGACCCCACTCGTTTCCGGAAATCTTTTTCCAAAAACTTTCTTTATGGAACCCCTTTAGCGCTTTATCTAAGTCTAGCCTACATTTAGGATTTAGACCTAGCATAGCATGAAGATCACCCCATGTGACCAAGCGCTCTTGCCCAAACAAGCGAAAAGAAATGCCTTCATCATACTTTCTAAGGGTGCATAAAAACTGCATAGTAAGCAAACGAGAACCCGGCTCATCTACTTCTACGAAATTTAGCCAACCCATAGTGCGAAAAATAGAGGCAAATTCTTCTCTCATACCTATTTTCTCGAGGAAGTCCGGATCGAAGCGTCGGGTGTGGGCGAATGGCCGCTCTCTCATGAGCGCGATGGCTTGGCCCTCGCGGTCGTCCTTGATGTCGAGATGCTCCTCGGTGATGAGCAAGGCCGGCCTTTCCTCCGGAATTTCAGCTTCGGGGTCACCATGCCCCGGACTTGGTGTGAGCTCGACGGAGGATGCTTGACTCGTGCTTGCACGAGTGCTTTTTCTCCGCTTGATTCCGGCGACTTGCTTCATTCGTTTGAACATGGCTGCACACAAGAACAAACACAAGACAAGAACAAAAACAAGATCGAACAAGTGTTCGGGTGAGCGTTAGTGAAGACGACAAACCCGAGCTTCTCCGAAATTGGTTTTCTTTTCACAACAACTTGCAAATGCACTAAAACAGAGGGGAAATATTTTTTTTTGGGTTTTTGGGGCTGTAGTAAAGTTGAAGAACACGAAATTTTGGGAGAGCAACAAGTGAGCAAAGGAGGGGAGTGAAAGATGAGCTTGGAATGGTGAAGCTCCCCCTCCTGGGCGGTTTTTATAGCCAAGGAAGCAAGATGGCCATTAGAAAGAGACAGAGCAACGGCCATATAGCCGTTGGGAGAAAGGAGCACAGGAAAAGGTGGGGCCAGGGGGTCGGCCGACCTCACCAGGTCGGCCGACCTGGCAGGTGGGCCTCCTGGCAGCCCCCTTTTTCCTATGTGTTCCCCAACGGCTAGGGGATTTGTCCCCTGCTGCCTTTTTGCTCAAAAAGCTCGACAAAAAATCTTTTCAAAATGGAAAGCCCAAAAACCTATTTTCTAAATTTTCAAAAATGCAAATGAGTTTTGAAAAATTCCAAGGTGGCTGGAAAAATTCAAAAATGCAGAAATGCAGTGGTCAGAAAAAATCAAAATGTGGTGGAAAGCAAATATGCAATTAAAAGAGCAAATATGGATAACTACCGGTTTAACCTCCCGGCGAGGACTCACCTTTTAAAGTCCGACGAGCGGGACTTTTCTCCGGCGTTCAGCTCGATGAAGCGTTGTCCGGTCCCGGAGATGAAGACACGGATGATGCTTCTTGTTTCATTCGCCACACCTTCTTGGTCTTTGTTGTGGTCGGTGGCTTCTCGGGCTTCGGAGGCTGCGGTTTTGCAGGCTTCACAGCCTGTTTCTTTGCAGTCCTCGGAGGTTGCTGCCTTGTGGACTTCGGAGGCTGTTGCTTAATGTGTGACCTTTGCCTCCTTGCCTTTATTAGTTGTTGCTGTGCAACCTTTTCCTTCTCAAGGAAGTTCTTCATGAATGTGATGAGGCTGTCCTTCTTTGGCGGAGTGACCTCCACTTCCTTGATGTTGCTTGGGTTCGGCCCGTACTTGATACGGATCATGTTGCACTGTTCTTTCCTTGGCCGAAAGTCAAACTTCTCCTCCTTGCCATTGATGTGGAAGCGGATTTCTCTGGCTCCTACATCGATGCGAGCATCTGCAGTGCTGAGAAATGGGCGTCCCAGGATGAGCGGTGTGCTCTTCCCGACGTCCATATCAAGCACTACGAAGTCGACGGGGATGAAGCAATCCCGGATTTTCACCGGAATATCTTCGGCGATCCCTGCCGGATAGCGGACCGTTGAATCGGCCAGCTGCAGCTGCATCGGCGTGGGGGATAGTGTGGTGTAGTTGAGCTTGTCGAAGACATCCTTCGGCATGACGCTCACACTTGCCCCAAGATCACATAAGGCATGGTCGAAGTTCTGTGTCCCGATCGAGCAGGTGATCGTGGGACACCCTGGATCTTTTTTCTTCTCAGGAAGCCGGTTGAGTATAGCAGCGCTACACTCTTTCGTCAGCTTGACAATTTGTGTGGTCGGTAGTGGGCGCTTGTTGCTGATAAGATCCTTGAGGTAGCGAGCGTACGTGGGTACTTGTATCGCATCCAGCAAGGGCACGTTGATGTGCAGCTTCTGGATTACCTCAACGAAGCGTGTGAACTGCTCGTCCACAGTGGGCTTCCTTCTTCTTTCAGGAAACGGCATGAGGCTCGTGTCATAGAACTCATGTGGGGCCGTTTTCCTGGGCGGCAGTTCTTCTTCTTCTGCCGGCTTCTTAGCTGATGTGTTCTTTCCTGCATGGTTAGGGTATGGCGGATCCCGAGTGGACTTACCTCCTCTCGTGGTAACCGCATTAACATTTTCTAAGGGGGTCTCGGGTTGCCCCGGGATTTTCCCCGACTCAGCAGTAGGAACAGCAGCAGCTAACTGAGCTAATTGGGTTTCTATCATTTTATTAAAGCTCAGCTGATTCTTGAGAGCAGAGGAAACACCCTCTATCTTAGTGTGGATGCTCTCAAGAGTCCTATCAGTGGTGGCAAGCTTTTTACTAATGTTATCATTAACCTTAGCTTGACCAAGCACAAGATCTTTCAAGGAGGGCTGATTATAACCGGAATTAAAACCAGAGAAGTTGCCAGAGTTACCTCCTTGGTAGTTGGGGCGTGGTGGACCCCAACTTTGACCTCCTTGTGGACGGTAGCCGTTGTTGTTGTTGTTGCCCATGAACATTACGTCCTCACGGGTCTCAGGGCAGTCATTGCCCGAGTGTCCCGTGTTGCCACAGACCTCGCAAGTCATCCGAGCATCTAGGGCTTTCACTTCTCCATTGGCTTGGTCGTCCATCTTCTTCATGAGAAGGTCAATCTTGGCGGCGAGCATGTCAACCTCCTTGACGGAGTGCATGCCTCGCTGGCGAGGTTGGAGGCGTTCTTCATTCCAACCTTGGTTGGACACCATCTTCTCGATCAAAGCTTTTGCCTTGCTTACAGTGAGCGAGAAGAAGGCTCCACCAGCAGCAGCGTCGAGGTGGTCGCGGGCCGACGGAGTAAGCCCGTTGTAGAAGTTCTGGATGATCAGCCAATCATCCATCCCGTGGTGGGGACATGCCAGGATGTACTCCTGGAGCCTCTCCCATGCCTCAGGAATCGACTCCTTCGACTCCTGCTGGAAGCTTGAGATCCTTCCATGGAGGGCATTGGTCTTGCCCAGCGGGAAGAACTTTGCAAGGAACGCAGCTGAACACTTCTCCCAAGTGTTCACAGCTTCAGGGTTTGCGTAGAACCACTGTCTCGCTCTCCCAAGGAGAGAGAACGGGAACAGTCGAAGGCGAACAGCGTCGGGGGTGACGTCCTTCATTTTGAACGTGTTGCAAATCTCCAGGAATTGCTGGAGATGAGCACTAGCGTCCTCATTGGCTTTCCCACAGAATGGGCTAGCCTGCACCATGGTGATGAGACCGGTCTTGATCTCGAAGTTCGCATCTCCCACATTGCCAGTTGGTCCCGTAGGGATGTTGGCAGCGGAGGGAGCGGAGAACTCGCGGAGGGTCTTGTCGGCCATTTGCTCAGAGCTTGATGGTGCGGGAATGACAGGTTCGATTGGCCGAGTCTCCTTACGAGGAGGGGTGAGCCTGGCTCGTGTCCTTCTCAGGAGTGATTCAGGGTCTTCAGTGAAGTTTGTCGGCAAGTCGAAACCAGTCATACACTACCCTGTTTTCATACAAAATGCAGAAAACAAAGCAAGGTTAGCCTGCCTAGGAGATAGCCTTAATAATTGCAACACTACTATATACATTAGTAATTTTTCTTAATCATACGCCTTCCCCGGCAACGGCGCCAGAAATGCTTGTTGACTTTTGCTAAGCCATATTAATAAATCATCCCCGGCAACGGCGCCAGAAATGCTTGTTGACTTTTGCTAAGCCATATTAATAAATCATTCCCGGCACGGGGCCAGAAACGGTTCACTAATATGTCCCAGAGTCAAGTAGGTAAAATCCGCAAGCGTACGGAGAATACCGCTGTAGCATTTCACCCGGAAGTATTCAGGGTATCGTATTTGTTTATCCCAAAGGAAGGGTATGATCAAGAAGCGTTACTAACATATAAGATCATGTTAACAATTAGCAAGGATATCTAACCAAGACAGGCGGGTACATGATAATAACTGGGTAGTGTGACACACACAGAAGATTCCTACTAAATAAATAAAGTCTAGTGGAGGAAAGACTAGGCTAAGCTACTCCTACTATACATTCCTATACAGTTGCATAGCCTAAGTAGAATACATACAGACCCACACTCAGGTTCAGCAGTCAATAGTATAGCACTTCAGGCACGGACTTACCCCTGCATCCACAGGCGACTTCCGCCAAGAGCCTACGCACTAGCCTAGCGGGGAGGATTTCAAAGGACGGACAGGGCTGTCACCACCTGCCGCCTACCTCAACGAACCAGTAGACTAACGAATAATTGATGCAAATCAGTCACCCAAGTACCATACTTGCATGACCAAAGAGCACTCTGCCCCTCCGCGATTACTATTAACGAGGCAGAGCTACCGTACGAACACGATCACCAAACCCATGCTATACTTTATCAGCTAAAACTAAGCATAGAGACTATAACATATAAACTAGACTATAGTGACGGTATATAACTAGCATGACAATAGTAGTATAATAAATATAAACTACTATCACACAAGTAGACTATACTATCACATATATGGATCACAAAATCAAACAAGAAACTCATGACCCAAGCACAACTATATAGAAAATATATATATATTGATAAGAGCAAAGTCTTACAAAAGGGAAAAGATACAAGAGCCATACCAATTCCAAGTGAAGACTTGGGACTAGAGAGCTCTAGACTCAGCCTAACTCCACTAAAACTCCAAGAACTACTACTAGCAAGAGAGAAATGCTTCTTGTGGTGTGTGTTGAATGTGAAGGCACACCCTCCTATTTATAGCCTCAATAGGTCGGCAAGGGAGAGTAACCGCCACGGAAGGCATCTCAAACCGTCATCAGGAGTCGCGGAGGAGCCAACACGTGGAAGCCCAGGCGGAGAGGGCGCCCGGCTGGGTCGGCCGACCTGACCAGGTCGGCCGACCTGGGGGTGGCCCCTCCTGGCCTGTGCTTTCTTGGGGAGGCTGGCAGGTGGGTCCTGAGGTCGGTTCCCGCGGTATTACAGGGAGTTACGTCGGTTAAGAGCTGAAAATGGGCCCTTCAATCCGTGTGACGTCCATGTGGCACTCTCTGATTGGTCGAAAGTGTGTTTTCTTGCCTTTTGAGGTGTTTCCTTCACATTTCCTCCTGCATGCACAAAGTTCTCCAAGTACAAGTGGAACTATATTTTTGTGATAAAGCATGCGTGTATGAAGTGCCAAATTCTCCTTTATTTGAGTATAGTTGACGGTTGAAAATGGTACTTAACAGCCGTCAACAGGCCTCAAAATCGGTGGCGGTGATTGGAGGTGCACGTGGCACCATCACGGAGCTTGCGTCGAGGCGAAGCAAAGTTGTGAAGGGCTTGATGGCGTTCAATCGAAGGAAAAAGAGTTGGATGGTCTTCCCCTGGTGGTAGGTGGCAATGTACTATAGGTCAAGGGTAGAGTGGTCTTAGACCCTAGGCCTATATAAGGAGAGGTAGGGCTGGTGGAAGAAGGGTCTCTTTCCCTTAGCCTTGCCTTAGGTCTTCATTCAAAGTGCTAGGAGATGTCTTCATGTAAAAGAGTAGAGGAGTGGGTGTGTGAGATACATCTCTTTCTCTTCCAAATAGTGGGAGGAAGAGGGTGGCTTACTAGCCATGTATCCATGTATCTTTATTTGATGAATCAATGATATGAGATTCAAATTCGTGCTCAAGTTCTTCCTCTCTCCCTAAATCCCGAATTTCACTTTTTCTCTATTTTCAGAGTTATTTTCATGGGAATTTTGATCTCACTTTTGGTTGAGTTTTTGGGGCGGATTTCATGGGAAACTTGGTGCTATGATCAGCTAGAACAAATCTCTATAGATTCTTGATCGAATCAAGAGCTCTAACATGTTTGATTTGAAAGTTTTCTCAAGTTTCCTCTTTTAGTGTTCTTGGCACAAGATCTGAAATTTGTGATGATTTCTTGAGCCAATTGAGTGGATCTTGTTGGAGGAAGGTCACAATGGCCTAAGGATTCCCTGGTCCAAATTTCGCAAGTTTTGGAGATCGTTTGATTAGGTTTTGGAAAGTTTTGGAGGAAAATCGCAAAAGTTTTTTGTTCTATCGAGGGTCGATCGGCACTGCCGATGACCAAGACCAGCACTACCGATAGGTATGAATTCGAATTGGCACTACCGATGCCACGACCGGCACAGCCGATGGCTTGAGTCTGAACTCCACACCAGCACTGTCGATAGCCCGGATCGGCACTGCCGATTTGCCTGATCGGTGTTTTCCAAAATTTTGAGATCCTGCACCGGCACTACCGATGGGTGTGACCGGCACTATCAATGGTGCCAACCGGCACTGCCGATAGCTAATATCAGCACTATCGATGGTAGTCCAGACCTGATCTATTTGGTGTGTTTCTTTGATAGTTTCGAGTCCTTGAAGTTTTCCTCCTGTTTTCGCTGTGTTCCGCTGTTGTGGTTGATCACTCCTAGGGTTAGCACATCACAAGTTGGTGTGTGAGGCCTTGGTGATTGGCTAGAGGTTGGTTTGGGTTGAAATTGGGACATAGGCCAAGTTCTTGTGAAGAAATTTTTAAGTGGCTCCCATCCCCCCCCCCCCCTCTAGTCGTCTTCTCGGTCCTTCATTATCATATATATTTTATCATTGATCAAGATGGTTACCATGTTCTAGACATGCAAAATGGATTATGAGGCAAAGTCATCATAGGGTAAGGATATAGGAAAATATGGGTACTGGACACACAGATAGCATACTCAAGATAAATAAAGACTAGTCTAGTAGAGAAGGACAAAGAAAGAGCTAAGTTCCTATGTTGCTTTTATACAGTTGCATAGTCCATACTATATACTATTATACAGATATTGATGTGTGTTGACATTTCTTAACCTCGTCACTAAGTTGCCTTAGCAACAAAGCCAGAAATGTTTGTTGGTAATCTTTAACGAATGCAAAGAGTCTGCAAGCGCACGGAGAATACCGTTGTAGCATTTCACAAGTTGGTATGTGTGACCTTGGTGATTCGCTAGAGGTTGGTTTGGGTTGTAATTAGGACGTAGGCCAAGTTCTTGTGAAGAATTTTTTAAGTGGCTCCCATTCACGCCCCCCCCCCCCCTCTGGTTGCCTTCTCGGTCCTTCACTTAGTATCAGAGCCGGTTTATCACTAGTTGACCTTCACTGACTTTGTGATCCGAAGGCGACTTGGAGAACCGTGCGGTCAAGCTTTTGATGTTCGATGGAGAGGACTTTCCCTACTGGAAGTCTCGGACCAAGGCTTATCTCTTAAGCCAAGGACGTGCAATTTGGGAGATAGTTGAGCAGGAGTATGCCATGCCGGAAGACCTCAACACTGCAGCTGCAGGTGAGTTAACCAAGTATGAAAACAATTCCAAAACTGCCAATATCCTACTTTCTGCTCTAGGTAGGAGTGAACATGATCGTGTTGCACATCTTGAAACCGCTCATGCAATTTAGGATAAGCGTTGCACATACCATGAGGGTACCAATCAAGTCAAGTCTATGCGTAAGGATTCTTACAATAGATAGTACCAAACCTTTGCACAAAAATCTGGCGAGTCACTAGATGACACTTTTTGTAGGTTTGAGGCCATTGTGTGCAACTTGCGGGCTTGTGGTAACTGTTTTATTCTCTTGATGAAAATACTTGGGGGGTTAAGATTGCAGCTCTAGAAGAAATTGTTGATTTCAATATTCTGAACTGTGAGCAACTGTATAGCAAGCTAAAATCTCATGAACTGTCTAGGAAATCTCGTCCTAATCTTGCTAATCCTGCTCTAGCATGGCTTTGCTTTCTAGCTCTCAAAAGGGTAGTCATAGTGGTGCTTCTTATAGAACTAACCCCTCACTTGACAAGTCTTCCATGGACTTTGCTCTGTCTTCTCTTGTTGCAGCTTCCGATGAACAGATGAAGTGCATTCCTAACGAAAAGTTGTCCTTGCTCACAAGGAAGTTCGGGAAGTTCTACAACAACCGAAAGGAGAGAAGAGGAGGTGGTTCAGGAACCTGCTTCGAGTGTGGTGACCCTGGACACTTCATCGCTGAGTGCCCCAAGAAGAAGAAGAAGGCTAGGTACCATGACAACAACATTGAAGACCTCAAAAAGAAGAAGAACCACTTCTACAAGCGAAGCAAGAACTCCAAGAAGTTCGCAAAAGTGGTCGCACATGCTTGCATTGCCGCTCTAAGCGACGTCGACCTCACATCAAGTGATGGCCTTACAAGCTCTGAGGAGGAGATTGAGAAGCCACGAGTCAGGAGGAAGGACGACTTCACCGAGCTTTGCTTCATGGCAAAGAATGATCACGACACTGACTCTGGCTTTGACTCCAACACAAACGAGGTACCTCCTACTCTTGATGAGCTCTCTTCTAAACTTGATCATTTGCACGATGTTTTGCTCATGCAAGATGATAAGCTTCGCGGCACTGTTCATGACAGTAGAGAGTTTAAGTCTAAATTGGAGAGTGCTGAGTATGAGATCACTTCGCTTAGGTCTAAGCTTGCCAAAGATGACATTGGTGTTGAGTGTGAGTCTTGTCAAGTTGTGATGAATGATCTTGCACAGAGGGAAAGTGTGCATGCTCAAGTTGCTAGTCAGCTTAAGAGTGCCCTTAAAGAGCTTGATGAATTCAAGGCTAGACCAACTCTTTTGGGTGCATGTCAGAAGTGCCCCAAGCTCACTAGTGAGTTGGAAGCTCAAACCCTCAAAGTCAAAGAGCTCGAGTCCAAGCTGCTAGATGGGACTCGCTCGAAAGTTCTCCTACCACCATGTGTAGTGTGTGGCTCTCTTAAGAATAAGCTTGCAATCACTAGAGAAGAAAACAAGAACCTAGCCCAAGAAAATGACTATCTCATCTCTCGTTTCCATAGAACCCTAGTGAGTGAGGAGAAGATTGAGAGTGACTTGGCAAGAGTCAAAGAAAGTGCTAGTAGGTCAACCTACAACTTGGGCTTGGGATTTGAGAGGTGTGACAAAGAGAGTGCTAATGTGGGTAAGTTTGTGCCTAGCTCTAGCTACAAAGATGAGGAACAATCCATCAAACCCACTGACGCATACTATCCACCTAACCCCAATCCTTCCTTTAACCTAAAGCAAGCTAAGAAGCCAAAACCCAAACCCACTGTAGCAAGCTAAGCCTAAACATGAGAGTGTCTACATTTGCATGTTCTGTGGTCATAAGGGTCACTTGGATAAGTACTGTTATAGGCGTAAGAGGATTGAGAGGATGCAAGTTGAGTTAACTAGAAATGTGCATCATGATGATTTTGTTGATTTTCAGCCTCGCTATTTTTCTCGTGCCTATCATGGACAGGGTCATTCCTCATATGGCTTTGATTGACGAAACAAAAGCTTTGTGCAGCAGCGCTTTGGTGCCTTACATTTTCCCCATCATGGTGAGCGTTGCTTGTGTGGATTTGGCTTTCACACAGATGATTTATATCCTCACAACCCCAGGTTTGAGTCGAGATGCTTTGATAGGCCACGCTTTCCCCATCGTGGTTCTCCTCCCATGCGTTCGAGTGGTAATGTGCAAAGAACTGTGATAACTCCTACAGGTCGTGTGGTTCAGTGCTGGCTTCCCAAAAATTTTCTTTCTAACCCCAGCACTGAGTCATCGATCTTTCCTTCTTGTTCTTTGTGGGCAGCAGGTGGATGCCTGGAGAACAAGTGCCTAATGGACTTCAGGTGTTCACACCACATGACCGGAGATGCAAAGTGGTTCTCCGGCCTCACTCCATTAAAGCGCCGGGAGTATGTGACCTTTGGAGATGAAAAGAGAGGGAGAGTGAAGGCAAGGGGCACGGTAAGGTAAATGAAAAATTCACTCTCAAGGATGTTGGTTTGGTTGAGCATCTCAAGTACAATCTCCTCTCTGTTTCTCAATTTCTTGATGTTGGTTTGGAAGTGCGCTTTAAGAAAAATGCTTCTTTTGTTCTTGATTCAAATGGCTCTTTGGTTTGTGGAATTTCTAGCATTGGGAGAGTTTTTTAGGCTGATTTTGCTATTTCTCCTGGTTCTCACAAGTGCTTGTTTGCTCAATCTTCTTTTGTGCTCTCGAAATGGCATAGGAGACTAGGTCACATGAGTTTTGACTTGCTTTGTCGCTTGAGTGGCCTATGTTTGATCTGAGGATTGCCCAAGCTCAAATTTGATAAGGATTTGGTTTGTGCTCCTTGTCGTCATGGGAAAATGATTGCCGCTTCTCATCCACCAATTAATTTGGTGATGACTGAACGCCCTGGAGAGCTACTTCACATGGACAATGTTGGTCCTTCTCGGGTTCATTCGGCGGGTAGGAAGTGGTATGTTCTTGTGATTGTTGATGACTTCTCTCGCTATTCTTAGGTTTGCTTTCTTGAGAGCAAGGATGAAGTGTTTCATCACTTTTGGAGCTTAGCTTTGAGGTTGTTCAAGGAACTCCCTGGTGCATTACGAGCAATCCGTAGTGATAATGACACCAAGTTTAAGAACTCCTCCTTTGATGCCTTCTGCCTTGAGCATGGTATTAAGCAGTAGTTTTCAGCACCTCATGTCCCTCAGCAGAATGGTGTGGTCGAAAGAAAGAATAGAACCTTGGTGGAAATGGCTCGGACGATGCTCGATGAGCATAGGACTCCAAGGCGGTTCTGGGCTGAGGCCATTAGCACTGCTTGCTATGTTTCCAAATAGATTTTCTCACGCTCAATTCTTAATATGACTTCTACTGAGCTATGTTTTGGGAGGAATCCATCTGTTTCTCATTTGTGTGCCTTTGGTTGCAAGTGCTTTATTCTCAAGCATGGCAATCTTGATAAGTTTGAGTCAAGATCTTCCGTTGGCATCTTTCTTGGCAACACCCTTCAGGACCATTCCTATAGAGTTTTGAATTTGGAAACTAACACCATCGTAGAATCCTGTGATGTAACCTTTGATGAATCAAACTCTTGTGCAAGCAATGTGATTGAGACTGTAGGTAACAGGGAGATGGAGGAGAGCATCTTTATAGAAGAGGATCTACAGGGCTTGGATGATGATGATGATGATGAATCATTTCATCCCACATCCGAGTTTGTTCCTGCTGCTTCCACCACTCCAGCAGAGGGTCCAGAAGCTTCTACATCGACCTCAGCAGCTGTCAGGCCAGCTCCAGCCATGGTTGAGGGGGAGGTACACTCTGAGAGAGAGGCTCCTCACAAAATTCAGCATCAACATCCACCTCAACAGATGATCGGTAATCTCTATGAGAGGACAACAAGGTCAAGGTCTGCACATCTCGCCTGCTTTACCAATTCTCTATTTGTTGCCACCTTTGAACCTTGGGATGTTGGACACGCACTATCTGATGAATATTGGGTTAATGCCATGCATGAAGAGTTGGAAAACTTTGAGAGAAACAAAGTGTGGACCCTAGTAGAACCTCCTGTTGGTGTCAATGTCATAGGAACTAAGTGGGTGTTCAAAAACAAGCATGGGGAAGATGGTGAGGTTGTGAGAAACAAGGCTAGGCTTGTCGCTCAGGGTTTTAGCCAAGTTGAGGTCTTAGACTATGGGGAAACCTTTGCTCCTATTGCACGCATAGAAGCCATTAGGATCTTGCTTGCATTTGCTGCCTCTAAGGGCATTAAACTCTACCAAATGGATGTCAAGAGTGCTTTCATAAATGGTTTCATAAAGGAAGAGGTTTATGTGAAACAACCACCTGATTTTGAGCACCACAAATACCCAAACTGTGTGTACAAGCTTCAGAAGGCTTTGTACGGGCTAAAGCAAGCACCTAGGGCATGGTATGCTAGGCTTAAGACCTTCTTGCTAGAGCGCGGGTATGTCATGAGGTGTGTTGACAAAACCTTGTTCACTCTAAAGCATGGCAATGACTTTCTAATGGTTCAAAGCATCCACAGTACAATTTCGGCCAAGAGCCTATTGTGTTGCCGAACATGGGGGATTTCAAAGGACAAATAGGGCTGTCACCACCTACTACCTACCCCTAGTAATCCGTGGGCTATACAACAAATAATGTATTCTATTGATCTAAGCATCATGCTTACATCTCTAGAACAACACCCCTAATCCCTAGCGATGGATCAGAAAAGGAGTAATCATATTTAAGTGAACACTAAGCATGTGGAAATGATCTAAGTCAAACATTAGTCATGCATTATTATAATGATATAAATAAATACTATAGTAAGGGCTTATGTCTAACATGGTAATATAGTATAACTACATTACTAACATGCAAGCATAATAACCACATACATGACTGGATCATATAATCAAACAAGAAACACATGACGCAAGCATAACTATATAGAAAGACTAAATATATTAAATAGAACAAAATCTTAAAAAAGGAGAAAGATACAAGAGCCATACCACAATTTCAAAGAAGACTTGGGAACTGAAGAAGACTCTATCCTAAGCCTAACTTCACTAAAACTAGAGAGAAACTCGAAATGACAAAGAGAGTAATGCTTCTTGGTGTGTATTGAGGAGTGAGCCACACCCTTTCTTTCATAGCAGTCCAAAGGTGGTTCTGTAGGTGGGTTACTCCCGCCCTAAGGGGGATAATCGCCTTTGGGGAGTCGGTGGGAAACCGCCATATGAAGCAAGGCCCCACTGGGCCTCCTCCCTGTTCGGCTGAATAGGGGTTGAGCCTAGTGCCCCCCCCCCCGGCTCTTCTAGCACACTACTGGGTGGACCCCTTTGACTCCTCAACGGATTAGCCCTTCTATATTTCAGTTTGGTTCTGTAGGTGAACCATTTGATTCATCGGAATCCCTGTTGGCGAACTCAGATTGGTCGACGTTGTGTTTCTTCGCCACATGGGTGTGTTTTCTCCTCTCTTTTGATAATTCTCCTGCATGTGAGTATTTCTCCAAGCACTAGTGGATATGTATTAATTCTAACTAACATGCATGGTGGGAATGTTAAATCCTCCTTTATTTTGAGTAATATTGATGGTCGGAAATGGGACCATCAACAAACTCCTCCAAGTTGAACCTTTGCTCGTCTCGATGCAAAGATAAAACTTTAGGTTGTTGATCAGGAGTTGCTACAATATTTTATATTCCCTCTATAGTTCCAAGTACACAATAAAATGCTCTACCTTTAATTGAATAAGTTGGCATTTGGTAACTCACCCTTTTTACCTTAGTCCCTATGGGGCTTTTGGCTTCTTTTTATCTCTTTTGTAGGATACCATTCTCTCATCCCTGTGTTCCACTTTTGATCCGGAGTTTTTCAAAATATTTTGTCAAATAAAGCTAAGTTCCTCCAATGATTCACTTGGTCGCTCAATGTGTATAGATCTTTACCAAGGCATTGAGGTTGCCTCTTTTTGTTCCTACCTCTAAATAAGGCTTATATAGAGCTCTGGGTAGGAATAATTGAGACATGCTTGTAAAACATATATTGCTAAACCAAAAGACTGAACCCACGGAGAAACAAGTCATACAATCTGATCAAGATGTGCATGTGTATGGAATGTGGTGGAATGATGATGGAATGGTGGATACTCCATTTTGAGTAGACTCTCTCTTTCTTTAACAAGCACATGGGCATGGCTATTTCTTTTTTCCTTCTCTCTCTTTTTTTCATCATGCTCAAGATTGAGAACAAGTATTTATTCTATATTTTTTTATAACCATGCCTTCCATGCAACCAATTCAGAGTGTGTCATAACATAATATTCATGGAGCATTTATTTTGCTAACTTCCGGGATAGAAGTTAAGCATATGGTGGTGGATGCAATAGAATGATATTGCTATCTCTCGGTGTAGGAGCATTAGAAAATGATGATGGATATGTACGTGAATCTTGATCATAAAAGCATGAAATGGATCTTACAAAGGTTGCAAGCATTTTGATAAAGCTCAATGTGAAAACAAACAGCATATATGAAAGGTTTTGCAATGAAGTACAACATATGGTCGTGGTAGGAATTTTCGTCATTGAGGAACTTTTCAATTTTATCATTTTGAAAAATAAAATCTTCGGATGTTAAGCTTCACTTTGGGACATGAAACATAGTAGCTCTATTCTAACCATATCATGCCTCACAACAAATTAGACTTAGATCATGCACTTTTGCAACCCACAAGTATTCAAGTTCAAGGCAAGCATGTTTAGCTAACAAACTCAAAAAATTAGGAGATTCCTAAGTTGTAAACGAGGGACTATAGAAAGATATAAAAGAGAGCAACTATTCATCATCTCAACATGAAGGCATGAACATCCCTATCATGCATGACAACCTACTATTTTTGTTCTTTTTAGTTTTACAAATTTTTATTTTATTTTATAAAGGTAAATCCGACAAAGAAAAAAAAAAGAAAGGAAAGATACAAGTCACCTTGGCGGGGGTGCTCCCCCAAGCTTGCTTTTGCTCACGGCTATTAGTTTGGGTCGAATCCTATCCAACGATAGTATGCCACTGTATAGTGGTGGTGCTCTCATAGCTGTTCCTAGATGTGACAAAACTGGACGTCACTATGCTGCTGGCACTCTCTGGTGGTCTGGACGTGAGTAGACCTGACGATGGGCCAAGGCCCGATCCTAGCCCTAACTCAGCCCTATGATTCATCTAATGGGCCCTATCCTTATCCCATTCATTTCTAGCCTGCAAAACCCTATCCAGCCTAGCCCTTTAACAGAGTGAATCCTATCCTATCCTAGCCCATTTCTAAGATTCGGGCCGGCCCTATTATAAAGCTACAGCTTCGGCCTGTGGGCTGTAAAACAATTCGCAATGTTTTTATAGTAGGCCTCATAAAACAGTAGAAATTCATCCCGTTGATGCATTTCAACATTTATAGCAAACATATTTCGACATTGACGCTGGGAATAAATTATAGGAAGGAAAATCTAATTTCCAAAAATCGCTGAAATTAAAAATACGAAAAATCAAAGATTACATTGTGAACAATAAGTGACATAAATAATCATGGCCATTAATCATGAGAGGTCGCGTGCCATGGCTAAGGACCCACCACCTCATTCACCTCCTCCATCAGCAGAAGAAAGTTTTAAGATCCATAACTGTACATTGGGACAGTAGCACAAACTTTTGACTCCTTGCTTGTAGGTGCAAAGATCCATCATGTTGGAAACCACAAACTTCAGCGTAGTAACTGATTGCACACAGAGTAGCAGCACACTGATCAATGTATGCCATTTAGAGTTAGAATTGTAAACACTAACAGGGTTCGTAAAGATGAAAGATCAACAGTGCATGAAGAGTAGATAAGATAAGGTAACTATTGTATGTTAATACAGTTATAAGCCATTTGTCATTTCAAATTGTGAGTGAAGATAAGCACAAGATCAAGGCACTGGTGAAACATTGCCATATGTTCTCAGTTTATCACCAAAGTTTTAACAAGGAAAAAACTGAAACATTGCCAGGTGAAGTTCAACTATGTGAGTGTGACAGAGGTGCAATAGTGCTAAGGCTATTTCAGTAGCCCTTGAAGGGATGACATGTTGCAGAAGCCTAGAGTAAAGGCAACAGTATACAAGCACTACATGTATTGCAGAACAGTATTAGTAGCCCCTGTAGGCATTAAATATTGCAAAATGTATTTTTGGATGTTGCTGCTATTGACTAAAAAATAACAGGACAGAAGATCCTCAATCAAAATAACAGGCCTGCACAATGAAGAATAGAACAATATAATTCCTCAATCAAAATAACAGGCCCTCCAATTTATAAATTATCGTTTGTGTGCAATCCTGAACCAAGAAAAATAATGTTACCTGCTCAGTGGTAGTCATTTCAATCATATTCCTCATCATCTTCCGGATCAAATATACGCTTTCCTTCAATTGGTTGGCCTGCACAATGAAGAATAGAACAATATAATTCCTCGTCATCTTCCAAATTAAATATACCGCAGATGTAGAAAATATATAGCCACAGTTCACCTTCATCATCTGGGCTGAATCCAATAAACCAATCCTTGGTGCAGATGAGAGCTTCAAGCGTTCCTGGAGCAAGTGATGTTCTATCCTTGCCAAGTATTCTCCCAGCAGCACTGAAAGCTGATTCTAAGGAGACTGTGCTCACAGGAATGGCTAAGAAATCTCTAGCCATTAAGGACAAGATTGGATAAGCATCACAGTGCTTTCTCCACCATTCTAAAACATCGAACCGTTCATCTGCATTGAGAATGACTCTAGGATCTTCAAGATACTTATCCAACTCAGACCGTTGAAACTGTGGATCTAATCTTTATGAAGCAAACTGAGCAAAGGCCAACTCCACACGTCTTTTGCCAAAAACAGCATGAACTCTGAAAGAAGAATTTGGTTCAGCAGGCATATTTTGATCCAAGTGAATAGTCTCCGGCAAGTTGTCCCTCCTTGTTTTTTTCTCATACTCTACATAGAACTTATTCAAAGATGTCCGGAGGTCCCTCATTTTTTCTTCTACATTTTCAGCAATGGTGTAGAAATAGAATTTAAGGAAATCCATTTTCATACAAGGATCAAGGACAGCCACCACGAGTAGAACAATATTAGGCTTGGCCCAATACTTTTCGAATTTGATGTACATTGCATTTGCCATGGCATTAAGTAGCTCATCTGAGTTCCAAGTATCATCTAGCAGGACATCTCGAATTGTTAGTGCCATCTTCAAAAACAGATGAGTTGTTGGGTGTCTATCAGCGGAGAATGATTTAGTTGCTTCGCTAAATGCTTGAAGGAAAGCATGAAGAGCTTCCACTTTCTCCCATTCTAACTCTGTTGGTGCTGCATGGTATTGCTCAACAGCGTATCTGTCAAGTGCCACTTTATACTCTAGAGCTTCATGTAGCATGTCGTACGTCGCATTCCAATGGTGAGGTACATCCATAATCATCCCAGACTTAGTTTTAAGCCATAATTTTTCTACTATGGAGTTAAATATCTGTAAGCGAGAAGGGGTGGATGTCACCACTTTAATGATGTCCCGGACTCTTGATATTGCATTAGGAATGATCTTGACTCCTTGATGTACCATGATGTTAAGGACATGTGCAGCACATCTCACATGAAGGTGTTCACCTCTAAGGAACATTTCAGCAACTAATGCAGCCCGCATGTCTTTCACAGCTCTATCATTGACAGTTGCATTGTCCAATGTGAGAGTAAATAGCTTGCCAACTAAACCCCACTCCATCAAACAAGAGGTGATTCCATCCTGAACAGCATATGAGTTGTGTGGAAAAGAAATTTGCTTGAATGCAAGTTTTTTTTTTTTTCCAGCTGAAACTGTTCATTGATGAAATGTGTTGTAATACATAAATACCCCAAGTTCTGGTTAGAAGTCCAAAGGTCTGCTGTCAAACTCACATGAGAATCCAGACCTGTAATGTTATCCAACAATTGGTGTCTCTCATCCTCGTAAACTAAAAGAACATCAGAGCGCACACTTTGTCGACCGACTGTTTTTAGTGATGGATGACATTAACTCATCAACCTTTTCCAATAGGGGTCATCAGCTTTTCTGAAGGCAATTTCTATAAGAATTTGGCAATCAAGATGCGGCCAACTTCAGGATAAAAAATGATTTGATCTTCATCAGCAGACTTCTTCAAGGTTTTTACGAACCTGTCCCTGTCCTCTTGAGGAATCTCTAGAATATGATATCCAATGTGCCTGTTTAGGTGACTAGTACCTTGGCCACGTTCATTAGACAAATGTAGCTTGCAGAATCTTCAGGTTGCCTTTACCTTGCCATCAACCGATTCAGTTTCAACGAATTCCCAAACCTTAGCTCTTTTTTTTTTATGAGTAGTTAGACTGATCTGTTAATATCTCATGATTATCAACGACCTCAGATATTGATGCAACCCTCTCCATTTTCCTGTGTATGAACAAGCAGAAAATAGTACAATATAAGCAAATGTCAACCACTAGCAATGATCTGCCCTGCATGCTACCAGATATCTCAGAAGCATAGAATTTGTAAACTACCATCAACTTACAGTTTCATAGCTAAGTAGCAATAGATATCTCAGAAGCATAGAATTTGTAAACAACCATCATTTTACAGTTTCATAGCTAAGTAGCAAAGGGACTAAGGGAGAACCATGGCAGTTGAACATATCTTTATAGATCCTTAAGCACAGAGGCGGAGAAATATACTAACATGTTAAGAATACAAGTGCTAAACAATGCATACAAGTGCTACTATTAGCCTCTCTGTTTTTTCAATGAAAAACAGTAATGTGAGCACTACAAATCATGACTAATGAACACTTTGATCCAGGAAATGGTTTAGGTACGCCTGCATTTAAATATTTGATATCATACCTTATTACCTTTTACTGTTATCATTTGCTTACTTGTTGTGCACACCTACTTCTGTTGAACTATACTTGTCATGGGAATAGGATACTCCATTGTGCTAAAGACAAATTTATATCATTTATCAGTTATAAAAGGTCTTATGTTTGAGACCTCAATAGTGTTAAACTCCACAAAATAGCAGTAATACAGCTCAACTCTACAACAGCCAGCAGGTTTAGTTCAACTCAGGCTCAAAGGCAACTCAACTCAGTTAAACTATAGAATCTAAATGTTGACATGCAGAAGGATTGTACTGTGTACGGGTGGAACTCAACTCTATGAATCGGTGTACTGATAGCTGGATAGTATACAGAATTCTTCACAAAGGCAACTGTGAACAGGAAAGCAGAGCCAGAGCGGTCCATTTTCTTCATAATGCAACTACAGTTGTACAGTACTGGCTAAAAACAGAGCAGGCTCAAACAGAGTAGTACGTTTGCTACGAACAGGATCATACAAATTTCGGTGCTCTTCAGCCAAGAACATGGAGAATAGAACAAGAACATTTCGTTCTCACTATTTCTTTCACACTAGAACAAACTCCAAACCGTGCCACAATGTAACGAGAGATGAAAGTCGATTTCAGTTGAAGTTGAAAGAAGCACCGTCTGGAGACAGGGGAGGGAGAAGGGTCGCTCACCTTTGGAGGAGGGTGTTGAGCAGGAGTCGGGAGAAGGCGGACTTGCCGTTGTTGCCCGGACCACACACCACCACGATGGGCGAGCCGCCGACCTTGGAGAAGGGTGCCGCGCCGCCCCCGACGTTGAATGGAGCGCCTCACTGCTGACGCCAAGGAATGGGGCGCCTCGCCGCCGACGCCAGATAACGCAGCGGCTTGCCGTAGATGTCAGAGAATGGGGCGCCGCCGCAGCCAACAATAGAGAACAGGGCGCTGCCGCCTCGCCCTGTCGGCGGTCGCCCTGCCTCCGACTCCGAGCGGCGGCGTGTGAGTCACGTAGGCACCGTTTGGGACAACTTTGAGCCAATGCGCTTCTCTCCGAAGTCAGTTTCTTAGAAAATCAGTTTTTGGTGGAATCACGTCGAGAAGAACCGCCCCGTTTGGCTCCTCCGTGAAAATCGCGTTTGTACAGAAACAGAAAGGTATCCAGCGCGCGGCGGCGCGTGACAACCGCGAAGCTGTGCCCACCTATTTCCTCCGCGCGAGAGAACCGAGCCACCGGAGAGGCCTAAGGCAGAAGAAGTCGTCGGAGCGGGCGGCACGAGGAAGAAATTAGGGCGAGAGGAGTTGCACTCTCGCCGCGGTCGGGCGAATCGAGCTTCGCTGCCGTCCTCGCGGCCGGAGAGCTCGAGACGACAGGGGGCGCGCAAGGGGGACGAAGAATCGTTGCCGCGTTTCTTAGGCCCCGTTTGGGACAGATTATATCCTATCTAAGCCGCAGGAGGAGCCAACTGCTTAGAATCGAAGCGATTCTCTCAGAAGCCTTGTTTTGCCTACAACGCACAATCAACCCTTTTTCTCGATTCTAGCTAATCTAGTCGATTTCTAGGTCAGAGGAGGCCCTCGTGGCGCTCGAGAACAGGCGGTACGAAGCCCGAGTCATCGCTACCCGACCCCCACGCCTGAAGACGGCTACCGCCCGCTGTCAGAACACCCCACCCCCCCCTCCTCCCCCGGGCTCCCGAGGTGGCCGCCGGCCGCCGCCGGAGAAGGTCAAGCATGGCGAACGCAAGAGCACCGTGGCGAGCGTGTTCTTCAAATGGCTCATGGTGCTCGACGGCAGCGAGGAGCCATCAGAGAAGGACTCCAGAGACGATGACGAGGAGCGTGACCACAAAGAGTGCTCGTCGGCACTGCCGCCGAATGCATTGCTGCTCATGTGATGCCGCTAGGCATCGACGAAGGGACTGTCTAGGAGAGAGGCAGTGGAGGCGCTGGCCTGCGAGGCTGATAAAGAGAAGTGGAGCGCGCACGTCGTTGAGGACGACGCTGGCACGGAGGAGGGCAGGCATGGCGGGCCGGAGATCTCCGATTGGAAGCCCCCCTCGCGCTCGAGATGGCTGTCGCACGTTGGAGATTCTCGTCTTGCGCCATCGTCCGTGCAGCCAGAAGCAATTCTGCTGAGGAAGCCAAATGGGAAGTTTCTCCTCGACGTGATTTTTTCCCAATCCACTTGGACGAGAATCAAACATTACATAGAATCGCTACTCATGGTAGCTGTTCCAAACGGGGCCTTAGAATCGGCCTCAGCGTCGATTTTGTGTTGTAGTGCAAAAGGGACGTAGGAGAGAATCATGCCCATAACAAGCCGTTAGAGAATCGTTCCGTTTGGCACCGTTTTTCGATTAATTCGAATGAACGCTGGCTGGAAGCTGTCCCAAACGAGGCGTAGTGTTAGGGATGGATAGAATCCACAGCCTGAGCCCTTTTTTTTCTAAACAGGCCGTATACACGATCCAATCCTTTTGAGGCACAATTCGGTTCAATTCGATCCATTTCAACTCACTGCCCATAACGACCCTTGTACATTTGACCCAATAGGTAGCAGGCCCTTTTGGCCCTTGGATTCATTCGGCCCATTATCAGGCCTAGGCTGAGTAGCAAGGATGTTTTGCATTTCCCCTATTCCCACATCTAGATCATCCATTCTCCTTGTATGGTCCCTCAATTCCAGACCATGGTCATAATGACCAAAGCCCAAAAAAGAGTGACGTCCATTGTGATGTGGAGGTGTCCCGATCGACTCAAGGGCATGTCCTCATTGTGCACTACTAGCTTGCTGACAAGATGAACCTCCAGTTTTATACTGTTGTGACTTGAACATCCAAGCGGGGTCGTCGGAATGCTCAGAGCCTGTAGTGTAATCATGGACCGGTGATGTAGTCCTGGCTGCACTAGTGGTGGCACGCTTCATACTTTGCCGTGTACATCGATCGGCGGACCTGCCAGGCATTCATTCTCTCTGTAGCTGTATGGTTAGTTCCCAACAACTATACAAATGATATCACGGGTTAGGAAGCGGGATCTCATTTGTATAGATGGGGTAATAAAAGATAATAAAACCATCGGGACCCTTCTTTAATATGTGACCTTGCTTAAGAAATTTAGAATCTCCTGGGATGGGGTTCAGAAAGATAATCAAATCTAGTATTAGATAGAGCCTCAACCCCTGTAGTAATATAGGTCACTAAAGAAGTGTATTCAATAGGTCCCGATCCCATAATATAATCTAACCATTGGCTAAGCATAGCTTCAACAGGAGCAATAGGAATTCTAGCAATTGCAGCAAACAAGACACACAATTCATCATTACAGATAGGTCTAGTGTCTTGTCTAGGAAAACAAGTTATAGCAAGCCACCTATGTCACAACTGTAGAGTTGGGTTGTGAATGTCACTAGTCCTAAGACGTTGACAAGAAAACTCTCCCAAAATCCTTTGCCAAAAGGAATCCTTTTCAAAACTCATGGTTGCACCTTCTAAGTTAGTGTTGCAATAACTTATAAACTTAAGAATGATGCTAAGGTCTTTCGAAGTGAGACGCTATTCTTTCCCGAACAAACGGAAAAATACCCTGTTGTTACCTTTTAGCAAAGTGCACAAAAACTGGATAGTGAGGAGGCATGAACCCCCCTCAATGATGTGTGCAAATTCGGTCCAACCTAAAGCTTTCCAAATAGAAAGAAACTCAAGGTCCATACCTATAGTGGAGAGTAGGTCGTCATCATACATCTTGGTGTGGACGAAGTTTCAGTTGCGTAGGCGGTGGTAGACTCGTTTCTCCCGTCCATCCAGCAGCTCGAGGTTGGTGTCGTCGAGAAGAACATGTGGTTCATACTCCGCCATGTCGTCCTCAATGGGTGTGTACCTCGTTGGTTCATGCTCGATGGAGAGGTTCGTGCTCGAGCTACCGTGTGAACGGCGTGAACTCGAACGCGTCACTCGTTGCATCAACGTCTTAGCTTTCTTCATCTACACCACTTAAGCAAAAACACAAGAACAACTCGAACACGGATTATGGGCTAGCAAATAAAATCTGTCGGTCATGTTTATCTTGCCAAGCTTTGCAAAGGACTAGAAGAATCCAAAAACAAAGCAGAATAACAGGGACATATTTTTTATGGTTTTTGGAGTAACAACTTTGGAGAAGCAATGTGAGAGCTCAAGAGAAAATGAGTGAAGGAGAGAGTGAAATGAGAATTGAACTTTGGATGGCAAAGCACTCTCCACCAGGAACTCAATTTATAGGTAAAATCCCAAACGGTCAAAATCAGCTAGTGGGGAGCCAAATCCAACCGTTGGCAAAAGGCCAAGGTTGGTGGGGCCCACACCCCTTTGGCCGAACATGGATGTTCAACCGACCGTGGGTGGGTCCCATTGGTCCCCCACTTTGGCCCACAACTCCCCAACAGCTATATTTTCTGAGCTGTAGGGGTATGGTCCAAAGTTTTGACAAAAGTTTGCTCAGAAAAATATTTTCTCAAAGTTGGAAACTGATAACTGAATTTTATATTTTTATTAAAGAAAGGAAAAGGTTGGAATAAATTCCATGCATGTGTGAAATCCAAATATGCAAATGCAAAGGTAAATTTGAAAAATCTTAAAAGTTGGAGAATTCAAATGTGCAAAAATTTGAAGAAATCAAATATGAGATAAATACCAATTTACCTTTGGCAACGGCTCACCAAGTTTTAAAGTCTAACGAGTGGGACTTTTCTCCATCGCATTTAGCTTGATGTCACGGCGTCCGGTCCTAGAGAAGTGGACGTGGATGGCTGCACTTCCTTCACTCGCCACACCTTTTTCATTTTTGGTGTGATCAGTAGCTTCTTGGATTTAACAGGCTGTGGCTTTGCCACAGTCCTAGCCTCGCCGTAGGCGGGTTCTTCTTCTCGAAATGGTATGGCATCTCCTTAGCCATGATCTACTTCATGTAGAGAATGAGGCTATCCTTCCTCGGGGGTGTTACTTCGACCTCTTGAATATTCTTTGGGTTTGGCTCGTACTTGATCTTGATCATTGGGCACTGCTCTCTCCATGGCTGAAAATCAAACCTCTCCTCCTTCCCATTGATGAGGAAGCAGATTTCTCTGGTTCCAACATCAATGTGTGCATCTGCGGTGCTCAGAAACGGTCACCCAAGAATGAGCGGCGTTTCGTTCTCAACATCCATGTCGAGCACTACAAAATCCACGGGGATGAAGCAATCCTGGATTTTCACGAGAACTCCTTCTGCAATCCCCTCTGAACAGCAGACTGACGTATCAGCCAATTGAAGTTGCATCGCCGTAGGGGATAGAGCTGTGTAGTGTAATTTCTCAAAAACCGCCTTTGGCATCATACTAACGCTTGGACCAAGATCGCACGGGGCATGGTCGAATTTCTGATCCCCGATCGAGTAAGTGATCGTGGGGCACCCTGGATCTTCTTTGCTTGAAGGTACTTCCTTTTCTCCTTCCTTGTCCTTCCCTGCAATGCTAGGATATGGCCAGTCCCGAGTGGTCTTACCCCCTCTCATGGTCACCATATTAACATTTTTCAGGAGACTCAGGTTGCCGCAAAATCTTCCCTGGCTCTAAGGGAGGAATAGCAGCAGCTAGCTGGGCTAGTTGGGTCTCTAGCATTTTATTAAAGCTAAGCTGATTCTTCAAGGAAGAGGCAAGACCTTCTAACTTCGCATTAACACTTTCTAAAGTCTTGTCATTAGCTGAAAGATTTTAGTAAAGGTTTCATTAATTTTAGCACGGCCTAAGACAAGATCTTTAAAGGAGGTTGATTGTTGGAAGAGTTGAAGTTGTTACCTTCTTGATAATACGGGTGTGGTTGGATCCACCCGTTGCCTCTTTGTGGATGATAGCCGTTGTTGTTATTTTTCATGTACAACACGTCCTCACGAGTCTCAAGGCAGTCATTGCTCGAGTGACCCGTGTTGCCGCAGACCTCGCACATCATATGAGCGTCCAAGGCATTGATGGTGCCGACTTCATGTCCCTTTGCTTGTTCATCCATCTTTGTTGAGGACATCACCCTTATGGATACAACCAGCACTCCGCCAACCAAAATGCAAGTTCATGCGCGACAACTGAATTTACGGGTGAGCTTGTTTCTAATTATTTCTTTATGTGATTTTGAGAACATATGGCTATCTAATGAATTAATTATTGTTAGAAACCATAGAGATGATTATGATATAGCTAGGGAGGAGATTGGAGGCGTGATGGGCCAGCAAGAACGTGCAAGCCATGGTTGAGGCCCAATCAAAACCGACTTCGAGTCTGTTTTGGGGCCCAGGATCAGTCTGCACTAAAACGAACGCCCAGGACGCATACAGACTCGGATTCGGACATTCTATATATGGCTGGAAAGATAACGAAAAGATCTTTCCAACGCAACCAGTCCCATGTCAAAATTCGTTCCGATCCGTCGGCAATAGTCGAAACAAATCGACTTCTAGAATCTGGCGACACCGTAATCGGTCTTTGGGCCATGTATCGAGTTGAGCCCACTTAGGACTGCGTCCAGGGGGTCTTGCATGACCCTAGAGTCCTCATATACAGCTTCCGCCTCTTCATTAGGGTTTAGGTTTTGCTTAGATTATTCTGTTGATAACAGTTTTGCCGTTTGATCGGTTTGTGAGCCTCCAACTTATGAGATTCATCGTATACTTGCAAATTTGGTTGCATTCTTCTTTGTTCTTGCTTGTGTTCTTGATTTACAGGCAAGGATAAGCCTTCTCGGCAAGGTCAATCATTCTTAGACGGTTGATAACCAGAGGAGATGTTGTGCTGCGATTGCGGGGTTCAGAACGTGTCGTTCGGAAGCCGGATCGATTTGCGTATCGCCTCCGCCTTAATCAAGATTATCAGAACCTATCGAAAGATCGGAAACCCTTGTCCATATCAAGTGGTAATCAGAGCTTCAGGTACACCGTTAGGTTCACTCTTATCCTTGTTATTTTGTTCAATCCTAGAGTCTAGAAAATTGCCCTATAAAAATATTTGTTCATCGTGTTTCCGCTGTCCTACACCCCCCTTGTGCCCTGCAATTTTCAGTTTAGTTTGCTTCTCTGAATTTCAGTCCCTACAAGGTCATTGTGCTGCTGGTCTAGTGCTTGTTCTTTGATCTTGTTTGAGTCATATGTGTCCTTGTTCATAGACAATCAAGAGAAAAAAAAATTAGATTGTTGCATATGTCGAGAGAATAGTACTGCTGGAATTGTGTGCACTAAATATTTATTTAACATCTAGCCTTCTACTTTTTATGTGCAAAAGAAACTTAGAGTGTTTTTCTGCTGCACATTGTTCCTTGAGTCAAGAGTTTACTGCACGTTGCTTCAGTTCTGTGTCAAAAGAAAAAAAAATCTCGAAAGAAGTAAAAGGCAAAGAGGTGCTGAAAAAAAATAAGAAGAAAAGCCGCACCCATAACAAAAAGAAAAGGAAAGGAAAAGAGAAATAAATTCAGAATTGCTTGCAGCCTTTGCGTACTTTGTTGAGTCATTTGCTTACTTGCTTGAACTAGGTCTGAGACAAGTTTAAGCCGGTGTCATAGACTAGCTTGGGACTATTATTCAGTTTTGCAACTTCTGAATTGAAATTTTGCTAATCCTTGCTACCTAATATTGCCTATCTAAGCTCCATATATTTTCTTCTGAATAGGCATAAATTTTTTGACTCTCACAATCATCAGTTCATACTCTCCAAGGTATCCTTTGCTTGTTGTAATTAAGAACTTTGTAAGATCTTGATAAGATGCTTCCCTTTACTTGTTGAGAGTTTACACTATGATCACATAGTAGTGATAGGAAAATATACTTCCGTGTGTTTTCTTGTTTGCTACTAACAATGACAGGTTACACCACTCATGGTGATGATTCAACGTTGTTTAATAAGAACAATACTCAGTCCTCAAATGGAGAAGGTAGAGCAAAATCAATTGAACAATTTATTCTAGACTCACTTTGTTGTCAAGGATCGACGTTGTCGTGTTATCATTGATGGAGAGAGTAGCCACAACATCGCAAGTTTAGAATTAGTTGAGAAGCTTGGATTGACAACACGGCCACACCCGTGTCCATACTACATCCAATGGGTAAATTCTTTTGGTAAGATAAAGGTAGATAAAATTACATGCATTGAATTTTTTATTGGTTCTTATAAGGATAGTGCAGAATTTGATATAGTACCTATGCAAGCATGTCATTTGTTATTGAGTAAACCTTGGATTATTACAAATAATGCTTCGCACAATACCATTATAAATAGCTACTCATTTAAATACAATGGTAGAAGAGTCACTCTTAAACCTATGACCGCTGCTGAAATTTTAGAAGAGGATCAACAAAGGCTTGAAAGGAGAAAGAATGAACCGTTTAGGAAAGAATGGATTGTTTCAAATGTTGTAACACTTACATCAAAATCTGAATTAGATGATGAACATATTTCCTTGCCGCTTGTTGCAACTAATACATTTCAGGTTCTACACAAAGAAGAGGATAGTGAGAAAGATGAAGAACATGTTGTTGCTTCAGGTAAGAGCTTTCTTGATGTGATGAATTGTTCCAACAATCTTGTTATATTGGAACCTTGTCTTGATTTGCCTTTGCCACAAGTTGATTTATCTACTGATCCTTGTGATAAAGAGGAGTTGTGTGCCACTGCTTCACTTATACCTTTGCCACAACAAATGAATAAGCTTGATGTTTTTGTTTATGATTCACCTACTAGTGCTGAAATGAGACATTTGATTTTAATTATATGTGAAAAGGATGAGCAGAAATTATTGTCTTCTCTAAATATTTTGGGTTATATTGAATTTGATGTTCTTTGTGATCAAAATACCATAGAGAAGCAAATATTTTCTCAAACTGAGTTGCCTTTATTGATAAGAAACATTTTTTATGCTATTGGCAACTATGATCATAGAGGTGTATTTATGGTACATAGAGTTTATGTTTGTTCAAATTTGAAACATCCTCTTGCTTTGCAACTAAATGACCAACTAGAAAACTTTAATATCAACTACTATGTCATGTCATCTTTTTCTAGTATTTCTAAGATCACACATTGTCTGCCTTGTGATAAGAGTGAGAATGATGCTCATATTGCTGACCAAGTTTTCAAAGAGATTATTAATTTGCACAGAATGCCTTCTACTGTAGATTCTCATTGTGATGATAAATTTCATAATGCATATAAATATAAGTTGCATCCCAAGTTTGGGAATAGTTCCACAATTAATATTTCACATTTGAGACCATACATGGGAGAAAGAGATGAGCTCGAGTCGAGGATGACTCTAATTCAAAAGGGGGAGAATGAAGAGGACATCACCCTTATGGATACATCCAGCACTCCGCCAACCAAAATGCAAGTTCATGCACAACAACTAAATTTACGGGTGAGCTTGTTCCTAATGATTACTTTATGTGATTTTGAGAACATATGGCTATCTAATGAATTAATTATTGTTAGGAACCATGGAGATGATTATGAGATATCTAGGAAGGTGATTGGAGGCGTGATGGGCCAGCAAGAACGTGCAAGCCATAGTGGAGGCCCAATCAAAACCGACTTCGAGTCTGTTTTGGGGCCCAGGACCAGTCTGCACTAAAAGGGACGCCCAGGACGCATACGGACTCAGATTTGGACGTTATATATATGCCTGGAAAGATAACGAAAAGATCTTTCCAAATCAACCGGTCCCATGTCAAAATTCGTCCCGAGCCATCGGCAATCATCAAAACAAATTGACTTCCAGAATCTGTCCTGGTGCTGCGACACCGTAATCGGTCTTTGGGCCATGTATCGAGTGGAGCCCACTTAGGGCTGCGTCCAGGGGGTCTTGTACGACCCTAGGGTCCTTATATACAGTCGCCGCCTCTTCATTAGGGTTTGGGTTTTACTTAGATTATTCTGTTGATAACAGTTTTGCCGTTTGATCGGTTTGTGAGACTCCAACTTGTGAGATTCATCGTATACTTGCAAATTTGGTTGCATTCTTCTTTGTTCTTGCTTGTGTTCTTGATTTTCAAGCAAGGATAAGCCTTCTCAGCAAGGTCAATCGTTCTTGAAAGGTTGATAATCAGAGGAGACGTTGTGCTGTGATTGCGGGGCTCAGAACGTGTCATTCGGAAGCCGGATCGATTTGTGTATCGCCTCCGCCTTAATCAAGATTATCAGAACCTATCAAAAGATCGGAAACCCTTGTCCACATCAATCTTCTTCATGAGGAGGTCCATTTTAGCGGCTAGCATGTCCACCTCCTTAACGGTGTGCATGTCCCACTGGCATGAGTGAAGACGATCTTCACTCTATCCTTGGTTGGAGACCGTCTTCTCAATAAGTTCTTTAGTGTATTCAATGGTAAGTGAGAAGAAGGCTCCTCCTGTAGCAGCATCAATATGATCACGAGCTGACGGAGTCAACCCGTTGTAGCAGTTCTGGATGATAAGCCATTCATCCATCCCGTGATGAGGACAGGTAGCAATGTATTCTTACAGCCTCTCACAAGCCTCGGGGATTGACTCCTTGGACTCCTGCTGAAAGTTTGAAATCCTCCCGTGAAGGGCGTTGGTTTTGCCCAACATGAAGAACTTGGTGAGGAACGCCTTTCAACACTTTTCCCAGGTACTCACAACATCCTTGCTCGCATAGAACCACTATTTTGCCCTCCCCAGGAGGGAGAACGGAAATAGACAAATGCGAATGACGTCTTGAGAGACGTCCTTCATCTTGAAGGTGCTCCAAATCTCTAGAAACTATTGCAAATGGGTGCTGGCGTCCTCATTGGCCTTCCCACAGAATGGGCTGGCCTGCACCATGGTAATGAAACCCGTCTTGATCTCAAAATTCATATCTTCCGTGACATTGGGTGCAACAGGAATGTTGGACGCCGAGGGAGTGGAGAAATCGCGGAGACTCTTCTAGGCCATGACCTTGAAGCTTGATGGTGCAGAGATGACTGGTTCACTTGTAGACACAAACTTCTGATGAGGGACAAGACGTGCACGTACCCTTCTCAAGAGTTGTTTGGGATCTTCAATATAATTTTCTGGCAAGGTGAAGCCAGTCATGCACTACCCTATTTTCACACAAAAAGGAGAAAACAGACAAGCTTAGCCTATTTGGGTGAATGCCAAATAATCTCATATGCAAGAGTAAAGCATAGGTAATTCTTTTGATCAATTTGCCTTCCCTGGCAATGACGCCAGAAATGCTTGTTGACATTTCTTAACGTCATCACTAAGTTGCCATAGCAATGAAGCCAGAAATGTTTCTTGGTAATCTGTAACAAATATAGAGAGTCCATAAGCGCACGAAGAATACCGTTGTAGCATTTCACTCGGAAGTATTCAGGGTATCATATTTATTTTATTCCAAAGGAAGGTAGGGGATTGATCAGAGAAATTACCATGTTCTAAACATTGCACATTGGATTATAAGACAAAGTCCTCACAGGGGTAAGGATAATGATAAACATAGGTAGTGGACACACAGATAGCATACTAAAGATAAAAAAATACTAGTCTAGTGGAGAAGGACAAAGAAAGAGCTATGTTCCTATGTTGCTTTTATATAGTTATATAGTCTACATTATATAGTATTATACAGATACATAGACAATGCAAGACAAACAGATCATCACACCCTAGGCATCCGGTTTTCCCCTGCATCCATAGTACGATTCTGGCAAAGAGCCTACTGTATAGCCGACCGTGGGTTGTCACCACCTACTGCCTACCCCTAGCAATCCGTGGGCTACACGACAAATAATGCATTCTATGATTTAAGCTTCACGTAGACATCTCCAGAACAATTCTGGCCAAGAGAATATTGCATAGCCGAACGTGGGGGATTTCAGAGGACAGATAGGGTTGTCACCACCTACTGCCTACCCCTTGCAATCCGTGGGCTACATGACAAATAATGCATTCTATTGATCTAAGCACCACATAGACATCTCCAGAACAATACCCCTAATCCCCTAGCGATGGATCTGAAAAGGAGTAATCACATTTAAGTGAACACTAAGCATGTGAGTAATGCTTCTTGGTGTGTGTTGAGGAGTGAGTCACACCCTTCCTTTTATAGCTGTCCAAAGGCGGTTTTGAGGTTGGTAACTCCCGCCCTAAGGGGGACAACCGCCTTTAGGGAGTCGGTGGGAAATCGCTATAGGAAGCTAGGCCCCACTGGGCCTCCTCCCTGTTCAGCCGAACAGGGGTTGAGCCCAGTGCCCCCCCCCCCCCCCCCCGCTCTTCTGGCACACTGGTGGGTGGACCCCTTTGACTCCTCCACAGCTTAGCCCTTCTGTATGTCGGTTTGGTTCTGTAGGTAGCCTGTTTGATCCGTGGGCAAACTTCGATTAGTCGTCATTGTGTTTCTTCGCCACATGAGTGTGTTTTCTCCTCTCTTTTGATAATTATCCTGCATGTGAGTATTTCTCCAAGCACTAGTGAATATTTATTAATTTTAACTAACATGCATGGTGGGAATGTTAAATCATCCTATATTTTGAGTAATATTGATGGTCGGAAATGGTATTTAACGACCGTCAACAATATGCACATCACAACAGGAATAGTTTACACACCCTCTCAAGGTGTAGAGTTGAGGACAACTCCTTTTCAAGAGAGGCAGGATGATGAGGACATCCCAGCTACACATGTAAACATTGAACAACATAACATAAACCAAGAGCTTGGTCATGCAACCACTGATAAAAATAATGAAAGTATTCATGTAAATGATGGTTGAAGCTATTGGACCAAGAGAAGAATCAGTGACACCACTACAAGGACCAATAACACGAAGTCGTGCAAAGAAACTACAACAAGAGGTGAACTCTCTCCTTACTAAATTTACATTAAATATAAATGATAATTTTATACTACCTAAATGTTCTACATTTGTCTTGCTAAGGTTGACACATGAAGGAAGTGCTGCTGGCTAGAGGAGATGAGTTACACCAACAAGGAGATGGGTTACACCGAAGCTGAACCAACACCATGTCTACTGACACAAGCCTCAACTTCTAGAAGAAACACACATGAAAATTTTTAGTTTCACCTTTCATGATGCACATTTGTGGAAATATATTGAAGTCTACTTTCACCTCCAACAAACGGCTTGTCATTTTGATTTCCCATTAAGGAGTAATGACCATTTTTCTGAAGACTGTCACGAAGGTTGAAGGCCACGCGAGACCTCTTGGGGGATTAACAGTTCTCACACCTTTCAACTTCTTTACTTCATAAATAAGTTACTTCTTGTCCACACCTAGCTAGGAGGGGTATTCCTAGTATAAATACCTGCTGTATCTAAGCCAAACTCAGACAATTATCAATTAAAAAATCTACTAAAACTAGAGAGTAACTCAAAATACAAAGAGAGTGATGCTTCTAAGTGTGTCTTGAGAAGTGAAGCCACATCCTTCTATTTATAGGGGTCCAAAGGCAGTTCTAAGGTTGGTAACTCCCGCCCTAAGGAGGGACAACCATCTTTGAAGAGTCGGTGGGGAATCGCCAGAGCAAGTTGGGCCCCATTGGGCCCACTTCTTGTTCGGCCGAACGCTCCTGGAACCCAATGGCCTCGCTGCTCTCCTAGTACACTGGTAGGTGGGTCCCTTTGGCTCCTCCATGGCTTAACCCTCCTGTATGTCAGTTTGGTGGTGCAAGTAGGCCATTTGATCCGTGAAAATCCCTATTGGCGAGCTCTGATTGATGGAGGTTGTGTTTTTTCACCAAATAGATGTGTTTCCTCCTACCTTTTGTTGTGTCTCTTGCATGTGAGCATTTCTCCAAGCACAAGTAGAATTTTATTAATTCTAACCAACATGCATGGTGGAAATATTGAATCCTCCTTTATTTTGAGTAATATTGATGGTCGAAAATGATAATTAACGACCGTCAGTGATGAGGACATCAAGGATATACGAATAACGACGACGGAAGATGGCATGCCAAACCAAGTTGTGACGCCTCCACCTCTCGTCGTCGCGCCCCCTCGAGTTATAGATCCATCTTCTAACGAGACGACAACGTACAAGGGCCCAATCACTAGAGCTCGAGTCCAGGAATTGAAGACGGTTTTGATGCTAAGGAACGACGGCCCAAGATGACGTCGTCTGAAGGCCCATGTGGCCCAAATCGCACGACCCCCTCTCCACCGCGCGCCTCTCCACTTCAGCCGGCCCTAGATGCCGCGTCCTCCCCCTATTTAGTCAAGGGCTGTGCCCCTTGCAATCTTTGAGTTTTGTTTTAAGTTTAGCTTAGCTATACATTCGTCTCTCGACGTGAATTCAGAACTCCACCTTCGTGCAATACATCAGATTGCTCGCCTCTAATTCTTGCTCGTTCTTCGATTGTGCGTAAGAATTGATCCTCGTGATCAGGTTGATCTTGTTTACCGCAAGGTTAATATCCTCAGAAAGTTGGTTCAGCGATTGCATTGGCGCTTCGGCTTGCTCGTCGTAATCGGATCGTGAGGGTCGACATCCACCAAATCAAAGTTATCTCCACGGCACATGGAGGTGGTCTTATGGGTCACTTCAGAGTTTTCAAGACACATGAGGTGTTGGCCGACCATTTCTTTTGGCCACGGATGCACCGTGATGTTGAGCGCCTTGTTGCACGCTGTACTACATGTCAAAAAGCTAAATCTCGTTTGGGTAATCATGGTTTGTATATGCCCTTGCCTGTTCCCTCTTCTCCTTGGCATGATAATTCGATGGATTTTGTTTTGGGATTGCCTCGCACTAAGAAGGGGAGGGACAATATTTTTGTGGTTATTGATCGTTTCTCTAAAATGGCTCACTTTATACCTTGTCATAAAACTAATGATGCCTCAAATGTTGCTGAATTGTTCTTTAGAGAGATTGTTAGATTGCATGGAATTCCTAAAACAATTGTCTCTGATCGTGATGCTAAGTTTCTTAGTCATTTTTGGCGTTCTCTTTGGAATAAATTAGGAACTAAGCTGCTGTTTAGTACTACTTGTCATCCTCAAACTGATGGGCAAACTGAGGTAGTAAATAGAACTTTGTCTGCTATGCTTAGAGCTATTCTAGATAAAAACTTGAGACGCTGGGAAGATTGTTTACCTCATGTTGAATTTGCTTATAATCGTGCTACACATTCTGCCACTAAGATGTGTCCTTTTGAGGTTGTTTATGGCTATGTTCCTAGGGCGCCTATTGATTTGTTTGCTATTGATGCTGAAAATGAACCACATGTTGATGCTCTTGCTCATATTGATCACATGAAACAATTGCATGAAGAAACACAACACAACATTGCCGTTGCTAATAAAAAGTATCAAGTTGCTGGTAGTAAAGGTAGAAAACATATGACTTTTGAATCTGGTGATTTGGTTTGGTTGCACTTGCGTAAAGATAGATTTTCTACTTTGCGTCATTCTAAATTGATGCCTCGTGCTACTGGTCCTTTTAAAGTGCTAACCAAGATTAACGATAATGCTTATGTTCTTGACTTGCCCATGGAGTTTGGTGTTTCCACTAGTTTTAATGTTGCAGATTTGAAACCATACTTGGGTGAGGATGATGAGTTGCCGTCGAGGACAACTTCGCTTCAAGAAGGGGAGGATGAGGACATCAACGACATACGAATAACGACGACGGAAGATGGCGTGCCAAACCAAGTTATCACGCCTCCACCTGTCGTCATCGCGCCCCCTCGAGTTACGGATCCATCTTCTAACGAGATGACGACGTACAAGGGCCCAATCACTAGAGCTCGAGCCCAGGAATTGAAGACGGTTTTGATGCTAAGGAACGACGGCCCAGGATGACGCCGCCCGAAGGCCCACGTGGCCCAAGTCACGCGACCCCCTCTCCACCGCGCGCCTCTCCACTTCAGCCGGCCCTAGATGCCGCGTCCTCCCCCTATTTAGTCAAGGGCAACGGCCCTTGCAATCTTTGAGTTTTGTTTCAAGTTTAGCTTAGCTATACATCCGTCTCTCGACGTGAATTTAGAACTCCACCTTCGTGCAATATATCAGATTGCTCCCCTCTAATTCTTGCTTGTTCTTCGATTGCGCGTAAGAATTGATCCTCATGATCAGGTTGATCTTGTTTACCGTAAGGTTAATATCCTCAGGAAGTTGGTTTAGCGATTGCATTGGCGCTTCGGCTTGCTCGTCGTAGTCGGATCGTGAGGGTCGACATCCATCAAATCAAAGTTATCTCCACTTGCCAAAAGATCGGGCACTATACACCTATCAGTCAGCACTCTCCTATAAGGAGGAGACTTAAAGACGGGATTGCAAGGATCCCTAAGTATGAATATGGTCTCATTATCCAAGAAGAGGAGGTTAGTATGAGTTCATTGAGTAATTCTTTAGATACTAACACATCTTCCTCTAGTGCATGTCTTGTGGGTTACAACTATGCTCAACTACAAGAGTGGAGGCATCAGTTGGATTATTGATAGTGGATGCATCCTGATGAGGACATCACTCCTATGGATACACACAACACTCCTCCAAATCTGGACTTGCAAGGTCCAATGACTAGAGCTCGTGCACGACGACTAAATTTAGAGGTGAGCTCGTTCCTACGTTCTTCGCTATATGTTACTTTTGAGAATGGTTTGCTACCTAATAATTATTTTATGATTAGAAACCATGGAGAGGACCAGGAGATGATGGGAGAAGGACTTGGGAACGTGGAGGACCAGCAAGGGCTTGGAAGCCAAAGTGGAGGCCCAATCAAAACTGACTTCGAGTCTGTTTCGGGGCCCAGGACCAGTCTGTACTAAAACAGTCGCTCAGGACGCATACGGACTCGGATTTGGACGTTCTACATATGCGCGGAAAGATAAGGAGAAGACCATTCCAATGCCGCTGGCCTCATGTCAAAATTCATCCGGAGTCATCAGGAATCGTCAAAACAAGAGAGAGTCCAGAATCTGTGTCGGTGCTGCGTCGCCTATTTTTGGCCTTTGGGCTTTGTATCTAGTTGAGCCCAATTAGGGGCGCGTCCAGAGGGTCTTGCACGACCCTAGGGTCTTTATATACAGCCGCCGCCGCACCATTAGGGTTCGGGTTTTGCTTAGATCAATTCTGTTCATAAACAGTTTCGCCGTTCATCGGTTTGTGAGACCCCAACTTCGAGAGTTTAATCATACATCTGCAATTGTGTTGCATTCTTCGTTGTTCTTGCTTGTGTTCTTGATTCGCAGGCAGCGATTAGCCTTCTCGGCGAGGTCAATCGTCTTTGGACGGTTGATAACCAGAGGAGACGTCGTGCTGTGATTGCGGGGTTTAGAACGTGCTGTTTTGAAGCCGGATCGATTTGTGTGTCGCCTCCAACCAAATCAACTTACCAAGAACCTTTCGGAAGATCGGGAACCCTTGCTCACATCAAGTGGTAATCAGAGCTTCAGGTGCACCGTCAGGTTCACACTACCCTTTAGTTTTGTTTTTGTGTTCTTCCTATCGTCCACTGAAAATACCAAAAAAAAAAATTTCCCCCGCCCATAACCACGTGTTTAGCCTTTGCATATTTCAATTTCAGAGTCCGTAGTGTTGAGTTTGTGCCCTAGTTCTTGTTTAGTCGCTGGTTTAGTTTGTGTTTTTATCGTCAGTAGTGTTTCCCTTACAACCCTAGCCGCCATCCCCTTCACCATCCTCGGTTTTGTCGGCTTTGTGTGCTAGGGTTGATTGATCAACACGCCCACCCTAATCCCACCCTAAACCTACCCTCACCACCTCGGACCAATTTTCATAAATTCCACTTTCCGCTGCATCCACCTCGCCAAAAAAATCCCTACCCGACCCCAAGCCCGACTCGAATTTCACTCAAACCCCCGGGTTCTTCATAACCGATTCCGACACCCCTTCGGTAAAACAGCCATAACTTTTCGCTCGGTTATCCGTTTTGGCTGAAATTTTTACAGAAGATTCTTGACGAAAAGTTGAGACTACCCACACTCGGCTACACCCTGTGTGCCCTCATCAAAAAATTCAAAAAAAATCGGGAAGATAAAAAAAAAGAAATTTGGGATTCCTACTAGTGCTCCATCTAGCCCCCTAGAATTTCTGAGTTTGGCTGTTTTACACTAAGCCCCTTGTTATCGACTGTGTCCCTTTGTCTCCTTGTTTCTTCTTTGCTATCACTACTGTTCTAGGACATAGTTAGACCAGCAACTAGGGACAAGTTACTTGGGCACTTATTCAGCTTTACTATCTGTTTTTGATTTGTGTGCCACTCATATATACATATTTGGCCTTCCTAGCTCTACATACTTCTTCTGGACAGCACATAGGTTATTTGGTAACCCTTGCAATCGTGAAACACTTCTCCCTGGTATCCTTCGCTTTGTTGTTTTCAGAACTTTGTAAGAGCTTTGCAAGAAGCTTACTTTTGCTGTGTTGAGAGGCACCACTGCTTAGTAGTTTTGTAGCGATAACCTTCACTTTTTGTTTCTTGTTTTGGTGTTTCTGATGTCAGGAAGCGATGGGGAGGGTGCTTCACCCTCAAAATTGGATGAGTGCGTGAGCCAAAATCAGTTACAGAAGGCTTTGCAGGCGGTTCAGAGTGATTTGGCAAAGACGATTACCAGGGCCGTCACCGACGCCGTCACCAAGCTTCACCTGGGAGAAAGCATTGAGCGGTTGGATAAGAGAGTCTCTAAGCTAACCGATCAGGTTGTCGAATTGGAGACCGCTCACAAGACCAACAACAACAACAACAACACCAACACCAACAACGACACCAACAACGACGTTGAAGACGATCATGATGAAGCAACGTTGTATAAGGCTGATGGCACCGTCGATAGGTCAGCTACAAGGACCGCAAGGTTACGACACCGTTTGCAACGTAACCCTCAAGGTATGGGTGGTTTTCACAACCACAACCATCGCCCACAAGGTAACCATGCTCCAGATGATCCGTATGCTAAAATTAAGTTTTCAATTCCTTCGTTTTCGGGTCAGTACGATGGTGATGCTTACCTTGATTGGGAAATGACGGTAGAACAAAAATTTAATGCCCACCTTGTTCCTGAACAACATAGAGTTAGACAAGCCACTAGTGAGTTTAAGGACTTTGCTATTGTTTGGTGGAGTGGTCTAGCTGCTGAAACCGATTTGCCTACTACTTGGGAAGAACTTAAGGTAGAAATACGTGATCGTTTTGTTCCTCCTTCTTTTTATAGAGAAATTCGTAATAAACTGCAGCGTTTAGATCAAGGAGATAAAACTGTTCAGGAGTATTTTAGTGAGCTTCAGAAGGGTTTGATTCGTTGTGCTGTGGTTGAAAAAGTAGAGGATCAGATTTGCCGCTTTTATTCTGGTTTGAGAAAAGAAATTCAGGACATCCTTGATTACAAAGAATTTTATACCCTCAACCAGTGTTTCCAGTATGCTATGCTTGCAGAGAAAGAATCACAGGGACTTTTCCAGGCTTTTGAGGAGTACAGCAAGTCCAGGAATTTCTACCCACCACGGCCGACGGGGACTTCGGGGCTGCCCAAGCCATCTTTCCGGCCGCCCCCACTAGCTAGTGTTGTTTCTGCAGCACCAAGATCAGCCCCTGCCCCTTCTACGCGCTCCGGTAAAAATTCTGTGCAGGTACCGGCTAGTAGTGCCTCCTCTGTTGCTTCGACGGGACGCACTACAGGGATTCAGTGCCACCGCTGTCATAGTCTTGGCCATGTGCAGAAAGATTGCCCAAGTAGGCGGGCATATGTGGCGACAGATGATGGCGGTTACATGAGCACCTCCGATGTGGAGGATGAGGAGGAGGATGTCGCTGCCACCAGCGGTGACCTCGTCCTTGGAGGCGGAGATACCACGGGCTACATGAATATTATTATGCAGCGTGTGCTTAGCACACAAGTCCAGCAGCCCGAGATGATGCAGCGACATAACTTGTTCCAGATTTTCTTTGTCATCAAGAACCGTCGGGCACGTGTCATCATTGATGGAGGAAGCTGCAACAATTTGGTGAGTTCTGATGTGGTTAAGAAGCTTGATTTGACCACACGCCCACATCCACATCCATACTACATTCAGTGGTTAAATGACTCTGGAAAAGCTAAGGTAACACAAACTTGCAGAGTTCCTTTTTCCATTGGTTCCTATGTGGATTCTGTTGATTGTGATGTTGTACCCATGCAAGCTTGTTCACTTTCATTGGGTAGACCTTGGGAATTTGATAATGATGATGTACACCATGGTAAAAGTAATAAGTACACTTTTATGCATAAAGGAACTAAAATTACTTTGTTACCAATGACCCCTGCTAAAATTGTACAAGCTGATTTAGAACGAGCTGCTAGTTTGAAAAATAAAATCCCTGAAATTCAGCAACCTGTTAATTCTGCTTCTACACCAAGTAATGTTAATGATTCTTCAAGTTCTAAGGGTGCTGCAATTAAATTACAAGGTCGTTCATGTCTTGCCACAAAATCTGAGCTTGCTGAAATTTCTACTGATGATATTTGCTATGCTTTGATATGCAAACAAGCCTTGTTTTTGCTTGGTGATATTGCTTCTAGTGCTTTGCCTCCTGCTGTCACTAACCTTTTGCAGGAGTATGAGGATGTTTTCCCAGCTGAGATACCCCCGGGATTGCCACCTTTGAGAGGGATTGAGCATCAAATTGATTTGATTCCTGGTGCTACTTTGCCAAACCGTGCTGCTTATAGGACCAACCCTGAGGAGACTAAGGAGATACAACGACAAGTCCAAGACCTTTTGGATCGTGGGTATGTTCGTCAATCACTTAGTCCTTGTGCTGTTCCTGTACTTTTGGTTCCTAAGAAAGATGGCTCTTGGCGTATGTGTGTAGATTGTAGAGCCATTAATAACATTACTGTTAGGTATCGTCATCCTATTCCTAGGCTAGACGACATGCTTGATGAGTTATGTGGTGCTATAATTTTCACTAAAATTGATTTGCGTAGTGGCTACCATCAAATTAGAATGAAACTTGGAGATGAATGGAAAATAGCTTTCAAAACCAAATTCGGGTTGTATGAGTGGTTAGTAATGCCTTTTGGGTTAACTAATGCACCCAGTACTTTCATGTGTTTGATGAATGAGGTTTTAAGACCTTTTATTGGCAAATTTGTGGTTGTTTACTTTGATGATATCTTGATTTATAGCACATCCATGGATGATCATATGATTCATTTGCGTGCTGTTTTTTATGCTTTGCGAGTTGCACGTTTATTTGGTAACCTTGAGAAGTGCACCTTTTGCACGGATCGAGTCTCTTTTCTTGGCTATGCTGTGAGTCCACAGGGAATTGAGGTGGATGAGGCAAAGATTGAAGTCATAGAGAGCTGGCCTGTACCAAAAACTATCACACAGGTGAGGAGTTTTCTTGGTCTTGCAGGTTTCTACCGCCACTTTGTCAAAGATTTCAGCACCATTGCTGCACCATTGCATGAGTTGACAAAGAAGGGCGTTGACTTCCATTTTGGTAAGGTACATCATGAGTCTTTTGATGCTTTGAAGGACAAACTTACACATGCACCATTGCTGCAATTACCCAATTTTGATAAGACTTTTAAGCTTGAATGTGATGCTAGTGGTATAGGCATTGGTGGTGTTTTGATGCAAGATGGTAAACCTGTTGCATACTTTAGTGAGAAAATTACTGGGCCTGTTTTGAATTATTCCACGTATGATAAGGAACTATATGCACTTGTACGTTCTTTAGAGACGTGGCGTCATTATTTGTTGCCCAAAAAATTTGTTATTCATTCTGATCATGAATCACTTAAGTATATTCGTTCTCAATGCAATTTGAACCGTAGACATGCTAAATGGGTTGAGTTTATTGAGTATTTTCCTTATATTATTAAACATAAGAAAGGGAAGGATAATGCGATTGCTGATGCTTTATCTAGGCGATATACTTTGTTGTCTCAACTTGATTGTAGAATTTTTGGACTTGAGGCAATTAAAGAACAATATGTTGCTGATGTTGATTTTAAAGATGTATTGCTGCACTGTAAACAAGGTCGTGCTTGGCACAAATTTGTGTTGAATGATGGATTCTTGTTTAGAGCTAACCGCCTATGCATTCCAGTTGGTTCCGTTCGTCTTTTGTTGTTGCAGGAGGCGCATGGAGGTGGATTGATGGGTCATTTTGGTGCTAAGAAGACAGAGGATATTTTGTCCACACACTTCTTTTGGCCAAGGATGAGGAAAGATGTTGAGCGTTTTGTTGCTCGCTGCACTACATGTCAAAAAGCTAAGTCTCGATTGAATCCACATGGTTTATACATGCCACTTCCTGTTCCTTCTATTCCTTGGGCGGATATTTCTATGGACTTTATTTTAGGACTGCCTAGGACTAAGAGGGGGAGCGATAGCATTTTTGTTGTCGTGGATCGTTTTTCCAAGATGGCACACTTTATATCATGTCATAAAACTGATGATGCTAGTTATATTGCTGATCTTTTTTTCAAAGAAATTGTACGTTTGCATGGTATGCCTTCTACTATTGTTTCAGATCGTGATGCAAAATTCTTGAGTCATTTTTGGCGCACGCTTTGGAATAAGTTGGGTACAAAGTTGTTATTTTCTACAACTTGTCATCCACAAACTGATGGACAAACTGAGGTTGTGAACCGCACTTTGGGTACTATGTTGCGAGCTATTTTGAAGAAAAATTTGAAGCAATGGGAAGAATGCTTACCTCATGTTGAGTTTGCTTATAATCGGGCAACACATTCTACTACCAAGGTAAGTGCATTCAAGATAGTGTATGGTTTTGATCCCCGTACTCCACTTGATATACTTCCTCTACCTATTAATGAGAGAGTTCATGTTGATGCTAAGGAGCGTGCTGAATTTATTTTGCAAATGCATGAGACCACTAGACTTAGCATTGAAAAGATGAATGAAAAGTATAAACTTGCTGGTAGTAAGGGTAGAAAGGAAGTAAAGCTTGATGTAGGAGATTTAGTGTGGTTACACTTAAGAAAGGATAGATTTCCAGAATTGAGAAAGTCTAAACTAATGCCTAGAGCTGATGGTCCATTCAAAATAATAGAGAAGATTAATGATAATGCATACAAACTTGAGTTGCCTCCCGAGTTCGGGGTTAGTCCTACTTTTAACATTTCAGATTTGAAACCATACTTGGGAGAAGAGGATGAGCTTGAGTCGAGGACGACTCCACTTCAAGAGGGGGAGGATGATGAGGACATCACTCCTATGGATACACACAACACTCCTCCAAATCTGGACTTGCAAGGTCCAATGACTAGAGCTCGTGCACGATGACTAAATTTAGAGGTGAGCTCGTTCCTACGTTCTTCGCTATATGTTACTTTTGAGAATGGTTTGCTACCTAATAATTATTTTATGATTAGAAACCATGGAGAGGACCAGGAGATGATGGGAGAAGGACTTGGGAACGTGGAGGACTAGCAAGGGCTTGGAAGCCAAAGTGGAGGCCCAATCAAAACCGACTTCGAGTCTGTTTCGGGGTCCAGGACCAGCCTGTACTAAAACAGTCGCCCAGGACGCATACGGACTCGGATTTGGACGTTCTACATATGCACGGAAAGATAAGGAGAAGACCTTTCCAATGCGGCCGGCCTCATGTCAAAATTCATCCAGAGTCATCAGGAATCATCGAAACAAGAGAGAGTCCAGAATCTGTGTCGGTGCTGCGTCGCCTATTTTTGGCCTTTGGGCTTTGTATCTAGTTGAGCCCAATTAGGGGCGCGTCCAGAGGGTCTTGCACGACCCTAGGGTCTTTATATACAGCCGCCGCCGCACCATTAGGGTTCGGGTTTTGCTTAGATCAATTCTGTTCATAAACAGTTTCGCCGTTCATCGGTTTGTGAGACCCCAACTTCGAGAGTTTAATCATACATCTGCAATTGTGTTGCATTCTTCGTTGTTCTTGCTTGTGTTCTTGATTCGCAGGCAGGGATTAGCCTTCTCGGCGAGGTCAATCGTCTTTGGACGGTTGATAACCAGAGGAGACGTCGTGCTGCGATTGCGGGGTTTAGAACGTGCTGTTCTGAAGCCGGATCGATTTGTGTGTCGCCTCCGACCAAATCAACTTACCAAGAACCTTTCGGAAGATCAGGAACCCTTGTTCACATCACATCCAACATATGATCTGGGAGCTAACCATGTTCACCAATATTGATGAAGATAAAGATAGTGAGAAGGCGACGTTTAGGGATAACTCAAAAGGGAGTGTTAGAGGCTCGGGCAAGGTGGCTACATGAGCAAGCTAGTGGCCACACCCGAACTCGCCGTCGTCAGCGCCACGTGTCAACCTTGCCGCCTCGCCGCATACTTCACACGGAAGGGTGGGTGCAAAAAGAAGAGGTTGTGTCACTGTTAGATATTTTGTCATAAATTGGAACAATATTAGAGAGACTTTTTAGGATATGTGCTGTAACGATCATGTCCAATATCTTAAAATCGACTCGAGAAACTCTAAGAATGCGAAGTTTAATTCCACTTTATAGTATTGTAAAAGGAGACGGGTCAACTTATGACCTTGATTCATTCATCACCAAACCTTAGGTTAACTTTGCTATATGAGCGATAAAAGAAAAGCATAAACATTTGTTTTCTTAAAAATAAACCTTTTGTACACTCGTGAACGAGACAAGCACCATTAGTCGTTGTTTGGTCCATCACTCCCGTTTTCTCTATTCTTTTTTTCTCCCCTCTTCTTTTTATTTTCCCTACAGCATAATGCAAATATACTAAATTATAGATTAAAAGTTCATACGTAAAATAGAAAATGACTCTCTGCATACTGGACTGGGTAAAATTTGCAATAGATTGATGCAACCTGTCGGATAAATAAGCACTTTTAGTTTTATATTAATCCAAAAATAAATCATAAGCATAATTAATAGATTGCATGATGAACTAGACAAGTCTACGCAAGATCTAGACAGGTCTATAAGGTCACACAAAAGCCTAGCATCTACCATACTAGCAACATCCATTATAGATAAACAGATCACGAAAGCTAGTATGGAAGATATGGTTTGAGATGAGAGTACGTACATTTCCTTCTGGACTGGATAGAGGAGGCGGCGACGACGTGCAACACCGTCACATTGTTGGCGACGACGAGTGAGACCGACTCGACGACGAGGAAGACGAGTCGTGGCGACGAGCTTGACGAAGACGAGGAAGCGATCGAGCAGTCGCGCAGAGCGCTTTCCAAAAACCTTATTCGCCCTCTCCCGGTGCAAGATCGCAGAGGACGACGGTTCCGGAGATCTGCTCTCCTATTCGCCGGAGCACGCCGACGATCGGGATGGAGAAGTCTTGGCGGCGCAACAGTAGCGAGAGGCAAAACCCTAGGCGATTGCGTGATATGATTTGCGGCGATACCCGTACGTATTTATAGAGAGGAACTGCTAAGGTTGGGCGTCCCGCAACCGAGTCGGTTACCATATTAATACGTCAGTTTCCATAACCAAATATATGAAAATATATGGAACACGCAGCAAAAAGAAAATGCAAAAGGAAGCCACGCCCCCGCAAGGCAAGGGACCGAATTTCAGCGGACTATTCACACAGGTGATGCGCGGCCGTGCCCGTCGCTCACGCCACGCCTCGCCCCGCCCCGCCCGGCCTGGCCCGGCGAGGCGAGGCGAGGTGAGCGAGCGCGCGCGTGTGTTCTTCCTTCTTCTCTTCCACACACTTGCAAGAGATGTTAGAGCAACCAACCTTATAAGTTGGACTCCCTCCGCCTTCACTGGCAATGTGGGACTAAACCTTTGCACTTCCACCACTCATGAATGTGCCTTTAAGATTTTTTAGGAATTATTGTAAATATTAATGGGCCAAGCCCATATAATTCCAACAATCCCCCACCAGATCTCAAAGTCTCAGCTAGACTTTGCCTCACTCCACTATTGTTTAATATACCAGTATTTTCAGTGGAGACTATTAAGTTGAACTTCCACCTAGAACAATAAGCTACACTCATTCACAACTTGAACAATGGACTATGCCTTGAATTACAAGTTTTGTGCGAACAAGTTTCACTTAATGTCATAACTGATACTAGATCTCCAGTAGGCTTCTCCACGGGTGGAGCATATAGGTCATACTCTCTTGGTCTTTCATGAGCTTAATAGAGATCACCTAAATCTCACAGATTGTAACCTTACAACAATTAGGCTCATATAGGTGTATTCATTCAAGAATGTTCTGTAGGACAACATCTTCGCTATTTAAAGCCAACTGAATACATTAAGGCAACAACCAACCTGCCATACAGATATTGAGATTATTGCATCGCTTCTCGAGTGGGTTATAAAAGGTTACTCTTACGCTAACCAATAGTTTGTTCTTCCCAGGTCCTACTTCACGGGATCTCCGATTACATAGGTTGGGTTACTACTATGGAATAGCACATATGGGTCTCATACCCATCTCCTTCGATGCACTGTCTATCACATTACATGACAGTTCCTTGGTGAATTGATCTACCAGGTTCTCACCAGTTGAAATATATTCTACTGATATGACTCCGGAGTTTCTCATTTTCCTGACAGACTTCAAACATCTCTTAATATGTCTTGATGACTTTATATTTTCCTTAGAATTGTTCACTTTGACTATCACAGTCTGACTTTCATAATTCATGAGGATTGCCGGCACAGGTTTCTCGACAATAGGCAAGTCCATCAAGAGCTCATGTAGCCAATCGGCCTCAACTATAGCTGTATCTAGTGCGGTAAGCTCTGCCTCTATGGTACACCTCGTCAAAATGGTTTGTTCGCATGATCTCCATGAAACAGCAGCACCACCAAAAGTAAATGCATATCCACTCATGGCATACAGCTCATCAGCATCAGATATCCAATTGGAATCACTATAGCCTTCTAGTACTGCTGGATATCCAGAATAATGAATTTCATAATCCATATTACCAACTAAATAGTGCATTACCCGCTCAAGCGCACGCCAATGATCATCTCCCGGGCAAGAAGTAAACCGGCTTAGTTTGCTCACAACAAACGAGATGTCAGGCCTAGTAGCACTAGCTAAATACATAAGTGATCAAATAATCTGAGAATATCTTAATTGGTCTCCGCCAATTCTCTTATTCTTTCGAAGGATCAAGATGTGATCATAAGGTGTTGGAAAAGGCTTACTATCCTTATAACGAAAATGGTTCAAGAGCTTCTCAACATAATGAGATTGTGTAAGAGTAATCCTATTCTCTCCTTTGATTAGCTTGATGTTCAAAATAATATCAGCCTCATCCAGATCCTTCATATTAAAGCTTTGGCACAGAAAAGTCTTGACCTCATTGATCACATCAAGATTTGTTCCAAAGATGAGTATGTCATCAACATACAAGCACAGTATAACTCTTTGACCCCCACCATGACGGTAGTACACACGTTTATCAGCCTCATTAACTGAAAAGCCTGCTGCTAGAAGTGTTGAATCACATTTCTTATGCCACTGCTTAGGAGCTTGTTTCAGACCATACAAAGACTTCAACAACTTACACACCTTGTCTTCTTGACCCTTTATAACAAATCCATCTGGCTGATCCATATAGATTTCCTTATCCAACTCTCCATTAAGTAAAGCTGTCTTAATGTCCATGTGATGAACGATAAGACCATATAAGGCAGCCAGAGCAAGTAATACATGAATAGTGGTCAATCTAGCAACAGGTGAATAAGTGTCAAAGAAGTCTTCGCCTTCTTTCTAAGTATAACCCTTAGCCACAAGCCAAGCCTTATACTTGTCAATAGTACCATCAGGCTTAAGCTTTTTCTTGAACGCCCATTTACAACCCACAGGTTTGCAACCATATGGTCTATCGACAACTTCCCAAGTTCCATTAGAAAGAATAGATTCCATCTCACTATGTACAACTTCTTTCCAGTCATCTGCATCAGAAGATGCATATGCCTCTGAAATGGTTCTAGGAGTGTCATCCACAAGATAAACAGTGAAATCATCATCAAAATACTTTGCAGTCCTTTGTCTCTTGCTCCTCCTAGGAGCTTCACTATCAATCTCCTCATGGATTGGTTCAAGTGTTTGTTCAGCATGATCAGAAAATGCACTAGGTTCATGAGTTGTTTCAGCAATCACATCAGAAGATAATCTAGACATGCTATGTAAATATTTCATAGGAAATATGTTCTCAAAGAAAGTAACATCATGAGACTCCATTAATAAATTAACATGAACATCAGGCACCTCGGATTTAACCACTAAAAATCTATAGGCAATGCTATGATGAGCATATCCAAGAAAGATACAATCCACAGTTTTAGGTCCTAACTTACGCTTCTTGTTGATTGGTACGTTAACTTTGACCAAACAACCCTATGTGCATAAGTAAGAGAGCGATGGCTTTCTACCAATCCATTCCTCATATGGCGTCTTCTCCTTATTCTTCAGGGGAACTCTATTTAGGACATGACATGATGCTAATAAAGCCTCCCCCCACCATGTCTTAGATAATCCAGTCGTGTCTAACATGGAATTAACCAAGTCAGTCAAGGTGCGATTCTTTCTTTCGGCAATCCCGTTTGATTGGGACGAATAAGGAGGCGTCCTCTCATGTATCATACCATGTTCCGCACAGAATAAGTCAAACTCATTTGAGAAATACTCGCCACCACGATCAGACCTAATTCTTTTGATCTTTTTCTCTAGTTGAGTTTCAACTTCAGCCTTATAAATTTTAAAGTAGTTTAGAGCCTTATCTTTCATTTTTAGCAAATAAACATAGCAATATCTAGTCGCATCATCAATCAAAGTCATGAAATATCTTTTGCCACCTTCAGTCAATATACCATTCATCTCACAAAGATCTGAATGTATAAGTTCTAGCGGTGCTAAGTGTCTCTCCTCTGCATCTTTGCGAGGCTTTCGAGGTTGCTTAGATTGCACACAACTCGAGTACTTAGAACCTTTGACAATGGAAAAATTCAGAATTAAATTTAAGCTGAAAGTCGAGACATAGAACCAAAATTTAGATGACATAAACGTGAATGCCAAACACTAGCATCACTCTCATTAACACCATAACAAATATAGTTCACAGACTTATTGCAATAATCTGAAAGGGAAAAGCGGAACAAGCCTCCGCACTCATAGCATTTACCAATAAATTGTCCACTCTTAGACACAACAATTTTATTCGACTTAAGCACTACCTTAAAACCATCCCTACATAAAAGGGAGCCACTAACGAGATTCTTCTTGATAGAAGGAACATGCTATACGTTCTTCAATTGGACAATCTTTCCCGAAGTGAACTTCAGCTCAACCGTGCCAACACCATGAACAGAAGCATGTGACCCATTCCCCATTAGGACAGAGGAATCCCGGGCGACCTGGTAGAAGTAAACAAAGAAGCATCAGCACACACATGAACATTAGCACCAATATCAAGCCACCAACCAGTAGATTGAAATACAGAAAAAACATATGGTAAATTACCATACCCACTATTTTCTCCAGCACTGGTCACCATGTTCGTAGCCTTCTGCTGTGGAGGCTTCCTTCCTTTGCGTTCTGGACACTTCTTTGCCCAATGCTCATTAGAACCGCAAACAAAGCATGCTCCCTTCTCTTTGTTCTTCTTCTTGAAGGTAGTGGTTTGGTTAGGCTTATTGTTCTTGCCCTTGCTCTTACCACCACTGCCATGAGACTGCTGTGGATGATACACCATATTGGCAACAATGTGTCCCTCGCTAGCTTTAGAACGTCCATCCTTCTCATGAGCTTTCTCCTCAACATCAAGAGACGTGATCAAATCTAAGACAGATATGTTCATTCTCTTGTGTTTAAGAGTAGTGGCAAAATCCCTCCAAGACAGAGGCAATTTGGCAATCATGCCCCCAACCACAAGTTTCTCAGGTACGACGATCTTAAGCAGTTTGAGTTCCTTCACAATGCATTGTATCTCATAAGCCTGCGCAACGACAGATTTACCATCTACCATCTTATAATCATGATACTGCTCAATGACATACAGTTCAGTGCCAGCATCAGAACCACCATAGTCAGCGATCAGAGCGTCCCACAATTCCTTTGTGACTGTATGATGGATATAGACGTCCTGAAGATAATCTATAAAAACTCCAATAACAGCGCCCAAGAATATTGTGTTGGCTTCACTGTAGGTCTTTTCCTGATCTACAGTGAGATCGCCTTCAGGTTTGCCAGTGGACACCCAGAACACATTCATGGCAGTAAGCCACAGAGTGACTTTCACTTACCATCTCTTAAAGTGCACCGCCAGTGAATTTCTCTGGCCTCAGTGCATTGACAAATCCAGCCATAAAACTAAAGTGCCTACAATAAAGTTTTTGGATTGTTGTATAAATTAGCAATTTTAGTTTTATATTAATCCAGAAATAAATCATAAACATGATTAATAAATTGCATGATGAACTAGATAAGTCTACTCAAGATCTAGACAGGTCTATAAGGCCAGACAAAAGCATAGCATCTACCATACTAGCAACATCCATTATAGATAAATAGATCACGAAAGCTAATATGAAAGATATGGTTTGAGATGAGAGTACGTAAGTTTTCTTCTGGACTGGATAGAGGAGGCGGCGATGACGTGCAGCACCGTCATGTTGTTGGCGACGATGGGTGAGACCGACTCGACGACAAGGAAGACGAGCCGTGGCGACGAGCTTGACGAAGACGAGGAAGCGATCGAGCAGTCGCGTAGAGCGCTTTCCAAAAACCTTATTCACCCTCTCCCGGTGTAGGATCGCAGAGGACGACGGTTCCGGAGACCTGCTCTCCTATTCGCCGGAGCACGCCGACGATCGAGATGGAGAAGTCTTGGCGGCGCAACAATAGCGAGAGACAAAACCCTAGGCGATTGCGTGATATGATTTGCGACGATACCCGTACGTATTTATAGGGAAGAACCGCTAGGGTTGGACGTCCCGCAACCGAGTCAGTTACCATATTAATACGTCGGTTTCCATAACCAAATATATGGAAATATATGGAACACGCATAAAAAAGAAAGTACAAAAGGAAGCCGTGCCCCCGCAAGGCAAGGGACCGAATTTCAGCGGACCATTCGCGCAGGTAATACGCGGCCGCGCCCATCGCCCACGCCACGCCCTGCTCCGCTCTGCCCGACCCGGCCCGACGAGGCGAGGCGAGCGAGCGCGTGTGTTCTTACTTCTTCTCATCCACACACTTGCAAGAGATGCTAGAGCAACCAACCTTATAAGTTGGACTCACTCCACCTTCATTAACAATATGGGACTAAATATTTGCACTCTCACCACTCATGAATGGGTAATTCCAACACAACCTTCGTTCTTTCTCGCACATATAGCTACTCTTTTCTATCTTCTCCAAGATTCAGAAAAAGCTAACGCATATAGTGTGTAGAATAAACCAAAGCCTGCAAGTCATTGGGTACCAGGACAAATCTTTCTAAATCCTTCATGAGTGCGTACCACTGAGATTATCAGTGACTACGGCGTGCATGGCAGATTTTGGTTCGTTCCTCGACAGAACAAGCTCTAGTGTAGTCTGTAGGTTACTCCCTCTATTTTTAAATTATTATTATTATTAACTTTTTTATTTAACTTTATTATTCATTTTATTAAAAAATGTCAATTAATATCATATATATTATAATAGTTTGTTTATTATCAAATAAAATTAAACTATAACTTCAAATTTTACACATTTAAAATAATATTTTAAATAAAACGAATAATTAAAATTAACTAAAAAAATCAATAACTATAATAATTTAAAAACGAAGAGAGTATAATCAAGATACAAACAGATAAATTAACATCCAGCCTGAAAGTGACCGCACCAAATCGCGTCGCCTTCCCTTTCCTCCCCATTTCCGACTCCACGTCACCAACCAACCCCCGAGCAGTAACTACCGGGCTCTCAAACACTACTCACAGCCGCCAGGCGGGGCCCTTGTCAAGATGACCCCACATGTCATAAAAAGGAAGAAATCTTTTGTGGCACGCGTGACAGGCTGACAGCTCAGTTTTCTTACTCGCAAAACCAAGCAGACAAGCGACGACATCAGTGGAGAGAAGGTACCCAGACTATACAAAGTCTCCTCTGGCTTTGACCCCCAATCCCGCTCCATTGATGGTCGCGGGGGGACAGGGCTTCGCCGGCGACGATGGGCCTCTGCTCCTCCTCCACCGCGTCCGCGCACCGTGCCGGTGCCGCGCCGGGGAAGAAGGAGAACAAGGGCGCCGGAGGCGGCAGCCGGGGGATCGTGGCGTGTGGGAAGCGGACAAACTTCGGCTACGACAAGGACTTCGAGGCCCGGTACTCGCTCGGCAAGCTGCTGGGCCACGGACAGTTTGGCTACACCTACGCCGCCGTCGACCGCAACTCCGGTGAGCGCGTCGCCGTCAAGCGCATCGACAAGAACAAGGTGCCTCATTTCTCCGTTTGTTTTTTTTTTCGTTTTTCTTTACTTGCTGGATCGGATCGCGTTAGTGGCTGACGGGTGGGCCACGCCACCTCGGAGCCGTGTCCTGCCAGCTGGGCTAGACTGGCCAAGCTTTGCGGGGGTCAGGGAACGGCGTCGCGTTTCGCACGTGGAGTGGTTGCTTGGGGGAGAAAGCCAAATCCAAGAGCCAGCCGCTTTGTCCAATTTGCCCCCAGAAACGGCACATGGCAATTTAGCAGAAACGGGAATGCCCCCAATAAAGAAGGTACCGAGTTATTTGGGATTCCTGTTTCTGCTCATTTGGGCAAAGTTTTTCTTTTAATAACGCAGCAGGATACCTGCTCGTCTTTGTATCGACATTTGGTAAAGTTAGGTACTAGTCAACACTCAAAAGTCATGTGCGCAGCAGGGATTAGGAGTCATAGTTGCCTCTCATTTCTGATTCACTGTTAAGTAAATGTTATATTAGCTTGCAGCAATCTGCGACTTGGCCTTTATCATTGCTGGCCGCAGTTTATATAAAAGAAAATGTACGTTCTCGATAAGAGAATGTATCAGGTGTTACCAATCACCATAACACCTAAATAGTTGCATTTAAAATTCTAACAAAAATATAGATAGATAGAACATGTAATTATCTATCATCAGCTGCAAAGGGGAACAAAAATGTCAAATTGGTCTGTGAACAGTGCAGGTTGCAGCTGTTCATCTCATACCCGCAACCCCCTACTGTTTATAGGTTGATTTCTCTTTTTTTCTTCTCCTTGCACAATTATCCGTTCCACCTTAAATTTTGTGCGCTGGTAGACAATTATAAGACCCATCTATTCATATTTTTATTTAAATTTTGTATGCATATTTGGGGTGCTATTGTGATTGGTAACAAGGGAACCCGCGGTAACACCTCATACGTTCTCGACAAGGAAAAATTACTGCCAAACTGAGAGGCGTAGTATTTCATCGCTGGAGGCAACTCTGGTTGACCTACGCCATATTGGACTTGCATTAAAACTTGTCTATTCTGGTCCAAATAGAGATAACAGCTGCGTTCTCTTCTTCATTCTAATGAAGCCACATACATATCTGTGTATCAAAAAAGTGCAAAAAACAAAACCTCTATCTCTCTGGTACATATTATACTGATGATATGTACAGCTGTTTTCTGCACGTTTCATTCAGTACAACATATCTAGTATACTTTGTGTTTGTAATTTTACCAAAAAGTAGAGAATTAAATCCTATTTAAAAATAAAGTTTACTCCATTAACTTTGCATGTGTAACCCACTTTCTTTCAGATGGTTCTTCCTGTTGCTGTTGAAGATGTAAAGCGAGAGGTTAAAATATTGAAGGCCTTACGAGGGCATGAGAATGTTGTACATTTTTACAACGCATTCGAAGATGATAACTATGTGTATATTGTTATGGAGTAAGTTGTAGTCTCTAAATCTTTAAATTTTTATTTATACGCATGCCCACTTGAGAGTGTGTTCTATAACACTTTAGTTCTTCTTATGTTAGATACTTTTTGTATAACTTCTATACGTTCTCGACCTGTGTGAGAAGGTCTTCTTATTGGTAATGCCATGGGGTTGGTCTAAACCCCCGGTCGAGTTTTTAAGTATGATTTGAGATTAGGAGGATTTCAAGGCAATTAAGGGTTTGGAGTCATGAATCAGTAGCATAACCATGGTTTTTGTGTCGTCGCCTAGGCGTTGTGAGGGTGGTGGGTCGCCATAGGATGCCACACAGTTTTAGTTATGCCACAATGCCTAGGCGTCACCTAGTCGTCACCTAGGCACTATGGGGGGGGGGGTTGATCACTACAGGACACCACAATGCCACAAAAACCATTGACATAACATTCATAATCCTACAGAAGATTCAGAATAACACTGGATTTTTAATTTCACATATAATTTGGAATGCAAAAGGGAAGAGGAATTTTGATTAACTCCAAAAAATATGATGCTGGAGTTTTTATTCTCTGTATCTGGCTTACAAATACAAACTCATGAAATATCTGACTTCCTGTGATGTATTCCTCTGGACAGATTATGTGAGGGTGGTGAGTTGCTTGATCGGATATTAGCCAAGTAAGAAATATCTTAGCCATAATATTTGTCACAGTTCTTACATTGTATGTTATTTCAGGAGTATTAAATTCTTTGATCTTGTTCTGTCAGCTTATGTGTTCATTTAACTAAGTGTTACTTTTAACATATATTTTCTCATTTCAGAGTCATTTAAGAGACCAGTTTTTTTTTTAACTTCTATTTTATTATTTTTATCAACCTTAGTAGAAGTAAAAACATGCAAGCATTGTTTCTTAGGTATAGTTTGTTTCCTTCTTCAGTATACATAGATATATATACATACTGCACTGCAAATCTGCACTAATCCCCCAATGATAACAAGTAATAAGGTGATTCCCAAAAAAAAACAAGTAATAAGGTGCATAAGACAAATAGTTTACATTTCTTGATAGCTTGAGATGAAATATCTTAGTCATTTTGTGCGAACAAAAAAAAATATATCTTATTTGCTACGTTGCTACTTGCTATATACTTTGTGTTGATGTAGAACGTATCAGCTGCACTAGATTAACATATGTTTTACCTAACAGGAAAGATAGCCGTTATAGCGAGAAAGATGCTGCAGTAATTGTCCGGCAGATGCTCAAGGTTGCAGCTGAGTGCCACCTGCATGGTTTGGTTCATCGGGACATGAAACCAGAGGTACGCTCTGAAAGTACAAGACGGAACTTTGTCATCAAGAGTAGCTTACAATCTTATAAGTGTGTTCTTTTATTTTCTCCAGAATTTCCTACTCAAATCAACAAAAGAGGACTCACCCCTTAAGGCTACAGATTTTGGTCTTTCAGACTTCATAAGACCAGGTGTGTGTGTTTATATTGTCAGCTGTAACCTACTTTTCTGTGGTTTCTCTGTGAACTTAATCACCATACATGCGAGTTATATATATCACCTAAATATTGTTGTATGGACTCATAGGGAAACAATTCCGTGACATTGTTGGGAGTGCCTACTATGTAGCACCAGAAGTACTCAAGCGTAAGTCAGGACCAGAATCCGATGTCTGGAGTATTGGTGTTATAACCTACATATTGCTCTGTGGAAGACGGCCTTTCTGGGACAAAACAGAAGATGGAATATTTAAAGAGGTTCTTTATCTAAACTCTATTCTTTATGAAGCTTCCTTTGCATTTCTTATATTAATTAATTTTCCCTTTTTCCTTGAATGTTACCATACCTTGATATCATTAGATTCATTTCAGATTTCTAATTGAATACAGACCAAACAATATGTCCATGCTGAAGTTTGTACTTTATGCTGTTAGAGATAGAGATTAATCCAATAGGTAGGCTAACTTTCATAAAATGAAGCATGGATTACATTTTGTTGTGCGGTGTGCACTTGACAACATATTAGTTTAACAATCTGCACATCAATAAGTACTTCAGCTTAGCTTCATACTAATTGAATAGTTTTTTTAGAATTTATCTTTGAACTCTAGACTGGCAAAAAAAAACAAACAAACAGAAGGTTTTAGCTTATTTTAGTCCATTGGAAGTTCCCACCATTTACATAAGTAACAATTTGTCCATGCCTATACAGTATTTGTATTTTCTTTTATTTTTCTGTGAAATGAAGGACAGGAAATGACCATAGTGCCTTTTCGCTCTATAACAAGTCCCCCGAGCTCAAACATGCACAGACCTTTCTCCCAACAGTCCTTTCTGGCCTCTCACATCCTTCTCCTGGATGGAATTTCAGTGGTATCAGAAATTAATCAGATTGCTTCAGTGGTCTTTTCCTGAAGGCTAAGGAACTGAACGAGCGCAGTTGGTTTCAGGGTGTGGATGTACGCCTATACCACACAAATTGAGTCCTATTTGACATGCATTGGGTTTTCCTGTTTCTTCGTATTTGCAACGCCATATAGTTCCACCTAGATTCATCGAGTTTTTTATTTTCTAATTTTTCTGGAGTCATGAACATGCATTGGTATACAGCCAATTTTTCGTTATTTGAGCAAACTCTTTTACAAGAAACAAAAAATCCAGCAAATGACAAGCTAACGAATGAAATTAAGCAGTACATGAATACATATTCATATCATGGTTGGCCTAAGTGGATAAAATCCTTGTTCATCTCTTTTCTGGTAACTCCAACTCTCTGAAAACAACTAAAGCAGCCCTACACAGTAGCTTTACATGCATAAAAGCATAAATATTATTGGGTACTCTTCTAAACTAGTGGCTATTCATAGTTATGACTCGCTTTCCGATGGTGCTATTTTCTTTTCACTGCAGGTCTTGAAAAACAAGCCAGATTTTCGCCGGAAGCCTTGGCCAAATATTAGTTCAAGTGCAAAAGATTTTGTACAAAAGTTACTAGTTAAGGATCCCCGTGCAAGATTAACTGCTGCACAGGCATTATGTATGTGACTATGGGCCATCTTGAAACACCCATACTCTTTTAAGTTTTCTAATAATCTTAGCGTACCAGGTAAAAACACGTTAAGAGTGCCAACATGCAGGTGGATGACAATGTAGTCCTTTAGAATGGAACTCTTTATATATGAGCCGATGAGGTTTTGCTGGTGGTCATAAGTCCGAAGATGGGTTTTAATGTATATGTTTGTTAATAATGCTAATGGAACTCTTTGCTTATCTTCTGCTGTTTAAAGTGATGGGATTTGTGGTGTCCTTTACTTGATTCTTTAGTACCTGGTTTCTGACTTGGCATATTTAGCCTTTATTCTCCTTTCAGAAACTTCTTTTCTTCACACAGTTGAAAATCGCTAATGAAATAACCAATGGCTGCTACGACCTACTAAGTGCTTATATTTACTGATTCATAACAAGAATCATACAAATATTAGTGACTACATAAGGCCTTTTATTATAACACAACAACTGATATGCTACAGATCTGTAATGATCGATTATCAGGAAAGGTTTTTTAAAGCAAAAGATAATCATGATTTTGTAGACCCAGTATAACATAATGTTTGCTTACAAAGTCGTCTATTGTTTGATTTTTTTCCAGCACATGATTGGGTCAGAGAAGGAGGTAAGGCATCTGAAATACCATTGGATATATCAGTATTACACAATATGCGACAATTTGTGAAATACAGTCGCTTCAAGCAATTTGCTTTAAGGGTAAGTTTTAAGAGACAAAATTTATAAATATATTGATCATGACTCCGGGAGATTTGAGCAACATAGTTTAAATGGTTTTATACACCTCTTGTAGGCATTGGCATCAACACTAAATGCAGAAGAGCTTTCTGATCTTCGTGACCAGTTTGATGCCATCGATGTTGACAAAAACGGCACAATCAGTCTGGAGGAACTGAAGCAGGTAACTTTTGTTGGAAGCCATTGTTACATTGTTTCTTGAAGTTCCTATTTGTGTAGCATTAAACATGTGAATATGTTGAATGAGCTTTTCCTGATTCTAGGTTTGTAATCAAAGTTCAAAACCTCACTCACTAGACCTGTCAGTATTTACTAAGCAATTTATACAAACAAGCTAAAAAGACAAATATTGCATTAGACATGATAGAGTATCTCCATTTTATCATGAATAGCTGAATATTCTTCTCCAGATTCAAACCTAATTCAGGATTTCTGTTTTAACTACATGAGAAACTACCCTCTACCAGATTTTCCTAAATAATAGCCATAAACTGTTTACAAAATCATTATTTTTTTATCATTCTTTCCTAAGGAAATGTCATTTTAAAATACTGTCTAGCTGAAATTTCTAACTGTCAAGCGTCGGTAACTAATATGCACAAAATGTCTACGGATTATGTGTTTAAGAATAGGAAGTTTGTTTTATTCTCAGAGAAAAAATTACATGCCAATGTAATTCATTGATCATACAGTTGCAATCATCACAATGTGGTGCCAACACTAATTTACAGGCTCTTGCGAAGGATGTTCCATGGAGATTAAAAGGTCCTCGTGTTTTGGAGATTATTGAAGCGGTATGCTGACATCTTTTACTGCAGCAATATTGACACGCATTGTATACCCAAACTTACTTTTTGGCTCAAAAGAAACATGAAATACGAAATAGAACTGTACAATATAGCTTTTTATGTGCCTCTTTTTATTTGAAAATATTTGATAATACATGCTGCACTTTCATTGTAAGGATGCTTTTAAATAACCACTGATTTTCAAATCATTTATATTTACTGCTTATTTCCATGGCATAGTTATTCGTTAAGCAAATGCTTCCACTGTCCCTTCACATAACTTTGTCGCATAATATGGCTGTCTTTTCCTTGCAAAAGTTGTTTTCTTCAGCATTTGCGTATTCATTTACAGAAATGGTAATCAATGTTCTACAGATTGACAGTAACACAGATGGGTTGGTCGATTTTGAAGAGTTTGTTGCAGCGACACTACATGTGCATCAGCTGGTGGAGCATGATACTGAGAAGTGGAGATCGTTGTCTCAAGCTGCATTTGATAAATTTGACGTTGATGGAGATGGTTATATTACATCTGATGAATTGAGAATGGTATCTTAAGAAAACTACCTAAGTTCATTTTCCTTTTCATTTAACAGTTTGTGTTTTTCCTGTTTTTTCTAATTTGTTATTATTGTTCTCTAATAACCTAGCTATAAACTGGTTATATGTTATAATAACCAAATTACTACGTATTTTGGGTGGTTATTAACGTAATGTTTGCTCCTTATCTACAGCATACAGGACTGAAGGGTTCTATTGACCCCCTCCTGGAGGAGGCTGACATTGACAAGGATGGCAAAATAAGTTTAGACGAATTTCGTAGGCTCTTAAAAACTGCAAGCATGAGTGCGCGCAATGTACAGACTCCACGGAGCGCTCGCATGTCATAGTTTCTTCAATTTTCGTAGTCATTCAGAATTAATCAAGGGGCAGCAAACATTGAGGTGTTTCTTATCGGCACTTTAACTGAAATTGTGGCCGGAAAGGCTTCTTGATGTTAATTATACAATCAGCGCACATGAATGGATCCAATATCAGTTCCATCATCGGTAACTTACATACGAATATATGCTTATATGGCACATGATTAATGAAAAAAGAGAAGAGAGTATGTATAGGATACAACCTAATCAAGATAACATTGGAAGATACAGTATATGAATGACCCACCCACCATTCAAAGTCAATCACATGGAACAACCTTTCAAAAAAAAAAAAAAATCACATGGAACAATTAATTGAAGTGAGGAATGGAACCGCTCGCCTCCCCTCCCCCAGGCGCGGCTCCACCTCCCCTCCCCCAGGCGCGGCTCCGCCTCCCCACCTCACGCCGGACTCCACCGCGGATCCGGCGGTCACCTTCCTGGCAGCCTCTTCTGCCACGGCCTCCCCTTCCCCAACAGCGCATGCGCATGTTTCCACCTCCTCCTTGTCTCTTCATGCCGCCAGGGCGGACGTTTGAAGGAACAACGTTGGAGTTACTGTTTCGTCCGGCCTCGGCGATTCGGCGTCCGGCCCGTCGGCCGCGCGCTCCTACCGGGACGTCGCCCTCTCCACCGCTCCTTCAGCCGGTACTTCTAGGTCTGCTCCACTGCCCAATGAGAAGCCACCGGTTCGCATCCTCCTCCGCTCGACCGTCCACGTTGATGGCTGGCTGACTGCCTGACTGTCGAGTCCCGGTCGGCGCGCATACGTCGGGCTCTTCCCCCACGCCGAGCAGTACCTATCGACCTCCGGGGACTTTGTTTCAATTATTTCTTCGGAGCTCACCGTGCTGCGGCCAGCCGGTTGCGCCCTAGATGCTTCAAATGCCGTGAGCTTGGCCATCGGTCGTCCTACGATTGCCCTAACCGGCGAGGAGGCGCCTCCAGTCAGGGTTGGCTAGCTTCGGGTGCTGCTGCTCGCGTCTCGGTGTGGAGGCGTATCTCTCCCCCCGTCGAGATCCTGGCTGGTTTTGACAGTGAGCAGGTCGAACAACCGGAAATCATGGCCGACGACGATCCTATAGCCGGTGATGCGGTTCTTCGGGTCTCAGGCGAGCGCGGTGGGCGCAGTCGATGTCGCAGGCCATGTCAATGTCGCTGTCCCACCCGAGGTGATTCAGCGTCTCCAGGGCTCGTTTGGCAACTCAGGCCTCCGTCAGTGCCTCCAGCGGGTTTATCCCTGCCATGGCAGCCCCGTCTCCTGTCTAGGATTTCTTCGCCGGGGCCTATATTACCGGAGTCTGTTTGGGAATGAAGGGGGCGAGAAATCCCGGAAGACAAAAATAGTCTCAAAGCATTCAGAAATAATCGAGAAAAATTAATAGAAATTTAATAAAAATGCCGAACTGATGGAAAACATCAGCACATATAGAAAACCTACACATATATCATAGGATCAACTATAGATTCAAAATATATAGCTCTCCATCTATGTTTTTGATCATATAGCTCATGCTAAAAAATTATACTGAGTTATTCTCACATAAAACAAACAGGACACACCAATGCTTGATCAGAGACCAAAGCTTGAGCTATCAAATTTCAAACAAGTCAGCATGCCATACATCATTACAATAACAGTCAGAACTCAGTGTTGTAAATATGACTACCAAAAGGAGTGTGACCGGCGAAACTCAATGCAGTAAATAAAACAAAAGCCAGAACTTGAACTAAACATAACCATTCACGTAGAAACTGAACCAAAAAAATTAGAGATTCCTTCATGAACCTATCCCAGCCCATAATTGCTTCTCCAGCTTCTTCATAGTATACACCATCAGTTATTTTCCATTTAAATTCACTACTCGATGCACAACAGAGACTGGACTGTGCAAGAACCATCAGCATGTGACCAGGATCCGCACTGATGATGGTCCTCTGGTTCATGCTCATTGCGTGTAATCACATAAACAGAACCACTTCAATCTTGAAGTAAAGTGTGATGATTTACTGAAATAGAAGAAATCATTGGCTAGTGATTTCTTCTAGCTACAATAAGAACTTAAGAAGACAACTATCTATAATCACAAGCACATTTGCTAGCTGAAAAATGTGTACCCAGGAAAAAGCACAAACATAATGAGCTTACTGTTTCTTTGTCACAAGAAGTGATGATATCTTTTTGTATTTTGGGCCCTGTCAACTTACCTGGGAGCATTATTTAAAACAACCTTATTGACTTCTTCAGAATTAGTAGCTAGACGACTTATAGCTCCACAAAATTCCCTTTATTAAGTGAAGTTTCAAATTCATCATTTCCACAACAAGCCAAACCTTGACTCAAAAGGAGCTTCAAGCATTTCAAACGGGACAAATACAAAACCTTGTCTTGTGATGATACATCAGCAAAAGTCTCCTAAATTGAAGTTTTAGGCCTAAGACATGTGTTGTAATATTTGGGATTTCTGGTGTCCTCGCTGTTGGAGTTTGATCTCAACTCAAACTCTAATCTAACTTGACATGCAAGCCAATCCACCTGGCTGAACACGTTTTTCTAACATAATTAGTTCTAACACCCTGATCGGTGGTGGTGTCATATTAGAGTAGGACTCAGTCCCTGTGCCCCCCAGCTCCCATATAAATAGAAGGGAACCTCCTGGGTTTTGTACACACGAAATCAAAACCAAAGCCGATCGCTGAAGGCGCTGAAAGGGGAGAGAAGGTTGAGATCCGTCCCTGGGCAGTGTCGTTGGCGTCCAGAAAGCCGCCGGTACCCTGCCAGAGCTGTTGAACACCGTCGAGGCGCCCCTGCAACCTCGCCGGTGATCCCTGCACCACCGTCTACACCAACACCATCGTCAACTACATCGCCTACGACTCCAGAAGCTCTCATGGCGTCTTCAAGCAACTCCCTTGCCTTTGGTATAGTCTAATCCCTAGATTAGATGATGTGATCATATCTAGACTATGTAATTAGATCCTGTGGATTAATGTTAATGCTAATTTGATGTTGCTTGTAATGTTTAGTCCTAACAATTGGCATCGAGAGCCATCTTAGTTCTAGGCTTGATTCACATCAGAACTCACAGACCCGCTTCTGGTTAGAGTAGTTGATGATTAGGTCTTGCATGATTAATTGCTTTTCTGTTCCTAAGTTCGAATGCATGCAATTGATCCGTTAGTATGTTCTAAGGATCGGTTTAGTGACCTAATTTTTCAAGATTAAAAGTAATTAGCTAAGCTTAATTAATTATTAGTTCATGATTACGGTTAATTAGATTAGGTTAGGGTAATTAGTGTCTACGAAAACAGTAGGCTTTAATCTGATTTTGAGAAATCCGAAACAATTTAAGTCTAAGATTAGTCACTAAAGCAATTAGAAGGAGGGGAATTTGGCAAATAAATTAAAGTGAAGAATTAGATCCGTAAATCCCCCCTAACCCTAACCTTAACCCTAACTTACCTCGGGTCGTCGATCTACCGTGGCTTGAGTTCGCCGCGTGTGGACGCCGACGTCGTCGCCTTCCTCCCACCGACCGCCGACGAGGTGCTGCGTGCATGAGTCTCGCACGCGCACCCGCCGGGACCGGACCCGGCCATGCGGCATCAGCTTCACCGCACAGGGCACCCGCTGGCACTCCGATGCCGTAAGCTTGGTCGTCGTCGTCGCGCTGTCGGGTCGCCATCGACCATCATCGCCGCCGCCGCCGCATGAGCTTGGGCCACCGCCATTAGGGCACCACGACGGGAGCCCTCAACAGAGGAGCGCACGACCGAGTTGCACGCTTCCACCGGTGAGAGGACCTGGCACGGCTGCCGCCGGTGAGGGCTGCGCGCGTCAACGCCGAGGTCGGGACCGGAGTGAGCGAAGGGAGAGAGGAGCAGAGAGGAGCGGCAAGTGAGGGGAGAGAATGGCCTAGGGTTTTGGCCGGCTGAAGTTTTAATCCGAGCCCGGTTGATCCTGGCCGTTCGTTCCTCCGCCCCGCAGCCGACGGCCGAGATGGCGCCGTGCGTGGGTCGCGTGGGCCTGGGCCAGGCATTAGAGGCGGGCAGGCTGTGTTGGGCCGCGGCTACCGCCAGTTGCTGATGGGCCGCGCTGCTGATTAGTTGGGCCGCGCGTGCTGAAATTAAAAAAAATCATGCTTCCACTTTACTGGGCCATTTTCCTTAGCGCGTTAGATGGGCTGCTCTTGGGCCGGTTTTTGTTTCGGTTCAAATTAACGTGTTTCTGGGCCTGCCACACGTTATTGCTTTATTATTTTCTCTGTTTTATAGATTCCTATTATTTTCCATACGTAATGCTTAAGTAATTTAGTAATAATATAATTATATGCTGAAATTCATTTTTTCCCACCACTGTACATTTAGGATGGTCTCTGATTAGATGGAACCAAAGGGAAATTTAATTTGAGATTTCACTCATGATTATATTCTGGCCAAAGTGGATTATAATTTTGAGTTTTAGAATTTTCTTTTTTTGTTTTCTTGCCAAAGCTGATGCAAAATTGAAAATTCACTATGAACATTTAATATTTTGGCCAAAGCTGTTTATTTTATGTTCTTTAGTTTACATCTAAATTGTGCATATTATTAAAACATTATTATCATGTTTTTTCAGCTAACAATGTTGCCGGTTACTTAAGTTCCATTGAGCCCCTTAGTGGTACTAACTATCCTTCATGGAAGGAGAAGCTCTTAGTGGTTCTCGCAGTGTTTGACTATGATCATGCACTACGTGAAAATAAGCCAACTGCTCCTGCTGCTGGCATTACTGATGCGACCTATCCCAAAAAGCTTGAAAAGTGGGAGAAGTCCAACAGAATGGCTAGCATGATAATTAAGAACTCAATCTCACCAGGCATAAGGGGAGCAATTGCTGATAAGAAGGATGATGTTGATCTCACCGCTAAGGAATATCTTGACTTCATTGAGGAGAACTTTAAGGGCTCATCTAAAACTTATGCCAGCACTCTGATTATGAAGATGTTGACCTCACATTATGATGGGAATGGTGGCATAAGGGAGCATATCATGAGCATGTGTGATATGGCCGCAAAGTTGAAGGCGCTTGAGATGTCCATCTCTGATGGCTTTCTTGTGCATTTCATTATGATTTCACTTCCTTCTTAGTATACTCCATTCAAGATTAGTTACAACACTCAAAAAGGACACTGGAGTATTGCTGATCTCAATAGCTTCTGTGTTGAAGAAGAGGAGAGGCAAAAGACTGAGAGGATGAAGGATGTGGTCAACTTTGCTGGTTTTGGCAAAGGAAAGCATCAAGCTGAGTCTAAGAAGAACTATAAGATGTCTAAGCCTTCTAACTCTAGCAAGATCAATAAGAATGCTCAATGTCAAAAGAGGCATGCTCCAAGTGGAAATTCCCTAACTGGCAAGGAGTGTCATATTTGTAAGTCATCGAAGCACATGCAAAAGGACTGCACAGGCTTCAAGGAGTGGCTAGCAAAGAGAGGTAATGATGTTGTTTCATTTATTGATGAATCTTTCTTTGCAATTTTTCCCTTAATACTTGGTGGATTGACTCAGGTGCTACTGTGCACATTACAAATTCATTTCAGGTATTCCATACAATGAGAACTATAAGAAGGGGGGAGCGAAATCTTAGAGTGGCTGATGGCACCAAAGTTGAAGTTCAAGGCATTGGAAGTCTTTCAATAGAGTTACTTAGTGGTTTTAGTCTTCAATTAGATGATGTACTTTATGTTCCTTCTCTAAAGAGGAACCTTATTTCAGTTTTGTCATTAGATTTGTACGGATATTCTTGTGAATTCGGCAATAATAAGTGCATCATTAAGTATAATTGTGTCAATATTGGTGTTGCTCCACTACATGATAAGTTTTATATGCTCTCCTTTGATGGAAATCCTGTGACGAATGTGTGCGATAATGTTAATAAGCGCAAGCGAACTGAGAATGAGACTTCGTCAAAACTATGGCATAGTCGTTTGGGTCATATTTTGAAGGGGAGAATGGAACGTCTCATTAGAGAGGAGATACTTCCTTCACTTGATTTCTCAGACTTAGAACAGTGCATTGACTGCATAAAGGGAAAATTCGCTAAGACAATTAAGAAAGGAGCTACGAGGAGTACGGGTCTCTTAGAAATAATTCACATTGATATAAGTGGACCCTTCCAATTAAATCGGTTGATGGTTTTGATTCATTCATTACTTTCACTGATGATTTCTCTCGTTATGGACATATTTACCCCATTCGTGATCGTTCGGAGTCCTTAGATAAGTTTAAGATCTATAAGGCTGAAGTGGAAAATCAACATAATGTTAAGATTAAGATTGTTAGATTGGACCAAGGTGGTGAATATTATGGGAGACATGCTCCATATGGTCAAATTCCTGGACCGTTTGCTAAGTTCCTTGAAGAGAATGGAATTAGAGCCAATATTCTTGTCCAGGTGAACCACAACAGAATGGAGTGGCTGAGCGTCGCAACTGCACTCTTATGGACATGGTGCGTAGCATGCTTAGTTATTCTATGGAGGCATTAAAGACCGCCACACACATCCTTAATAAAGTTCCTAGTAAATCAGTGCCCACTACACCTTATGAATTATGGACTAGGAAAAAGCCATCACTGAATTACATGCGTGTGTGGGGTTGCCCCGCTAAGGCTAAGATTTTTAATCCTCAATTCAAGAAATTAGATGCTAAGACAGTGAGTTGTCACTTTATTGGTTACCTTGATAAGTCCAAGGGATATCGTTTCTATTGTCCTGATCGTCTCACTAAGTTTGTTGAGACAAGGCACGTAGTGTTCTTAAAGAATGCAAGAATTAGTGGGATCTTAGAAAGAAAAAAGGTGAATCTTGAAGAAATTCGAGCTGATCTTCCTTTACCAGTTTTTGATGCTATTCCCATTATGCCTCAAACAGTGCCACAAGTTAATGTACCTCCATTAGATTCTGGAGTTACATCTCCTGTTGAACACTTGCATAAGTCTGACAGTGAACAACATGAGGAGAATTTAGAACAAAATGATCAGGAACAACAACAAGAGCCTCAAGATAATGAATTAGCTCCTCAACCTGAACCAATCAGAAGATCACAAAGGGAGAGGAGATCTGCCATTCCAAGCTATTATGAGACTTATTTAAGTGAAGATATTTTTGATGTTGGAAAGGTAGATGATCCCACCTCATATAAGGAGGCAATAGCTAGTAAGAACTCATCTAAGTGAATTGAGGCCATGGAGGATGAGCTTAAGTCTATGAGGCACTAATGGTGTCTGAGACTTAGAAGAAATTGCCAAAGGAGTCAAAACAGTGGGCTACAAATGGGACTACAAAACTTAGCGTGACTCTAGAGGGAATATCAAAAGGTTCAAGACAAGGCTCGTGGCGAAGGGATTTACTCAAAGAGAGGGAATTGATTATAATGAGACTTTTTCCTTAGTTTCTAAGAAAGATTCCTTCAGAATTGTTATGGCGCTTGTAGCTCATTATGATTTAGAGCTTCATCAGATGGATGTTAAGATTTCTTTCCTTAATGGTGATTTGCAAGAGATAGTTTTTATGGCTTAACCGGAAGATTTTGTTGTGAATGGCAAAGAACACATGGGTTGCAGACTTAAGAAGGCAATTTATGGCCTTAAGCAAGCGTCTAGTTTTGGGTTTAAGGAAAATGAGGTGGATAATTGCATATACATTTAAGTAAAAGGTGGAAAGTTTATCATCTTAGTGCCTTACATGGATGATATTTTATTAGCAAGTAGCGATAAGCATATGCTACATGAGACTAAAGGATTTTTATCATCGCAATTTGATATGAAGGATCTTGGTGAAACCTCTTATATGTTGGGCATTGAGATACACCGAGACAGGACCAATGGCACATTAGGTTTGTTCCAAAAGGCTTATATAGAGAAAATGCTGAAGTGTTATAATATGGACAAATGTGCTGCCACACCTGCTCCAAAGCAAAAGGCGATAAGTTTGGCTTATTTGATTGTCCCAAAAATGAGTTAGAAGCTGAAGAAATGAAGAGTATACCATATGCTTCAGCTGTTGGAAGCCTTATGTATGCTCAAGTGTGCACGCGTCCCGACTTGGCATACGTGACCAGAATGTTTGGCAGATATCAGAAAAATCTAGGAAAGGTCCACTGGAGAGGCACTAAGAAAGCTATGCGCTATTTACAAGGAACTAAGAGCCACATGCTTACTCATGATGTGTAGGTCACTGGAGTCAACTTGGCGGTCAACGGCGAGAGGATCGGGCACAAGTAGGAGACTTAGGGCTGGACGATCAGGAGACCGGGTGAAGTCAAGGGTGATCCACACCGTACATGTGGAGAGGCAAGTAGCATGGACGGTTTCGCGGTTGAGCCTCAAAACTGTGGGTGGTGATCAAGACGGTGGGGTTGACCAAGTCAAAAGTGATCGGGCGTCGGTGCAAGTAGAGGCTTCCAATGGACCGGAGGTGGGAGAGACTTGCCGACGAGGAGGATCATGGGAAGAGGTGACATATATCAAGATTGAGAAGTCGCACTTTGAGAAGCATGCAAGGCGGTTTCCTGGTTCGGGCCTCAAAACCGGTGGTGGCGATTGGAGGTGCACATGGCACCATCGCGGAGCTTGCGTCAAGGCGAAGCAAAGCTGTGAAGGGCTCGATGGCGTTCGGGTGAGGGAAAAAGAGTTGGATGGTTTTGCCCCCGGTGGTAGGTGGCAATGTAATATAGGTCAAGGGTAGAAGTGTCTTGGACCCTAGGCCTATATAAGGAGAGGTGTGGCTGGTGGGAGAGGTGCCTCATCCCATTAGCCTTGTTAGGAATTCATTCAAAGTGCTAGGAGAGGTATTCATGTAATAGAGGGGAGGAGAGGGTGTGTGAGAGACATCTCTTTCTCTTCCAAATAGTGGGAGGAAGAGGGTGGCTTCCTAGCCTTGTATCCATGGATCTTGTAAGCAGGTTTCTATGATATGAGAGTTATTTTCATGCTCAAGATGTTCCTCCCTCTCTAAATCCCGAATTTCTCTATTTTTGATCTCATTTTTGAGTGAGTTTTTGGGGTGGATTTTTTGGGATCCTAGTGCCATGATGAGCTAGAATAATCCTACATAGGTTCTTGACCGAATCAAGATCTCTAGCACCTTCGATTTGAAGGATTTCTCAAGTTTCCCCTTTTTGGTGTTCTTGGCACAAGATCTAAAATTCGTGATGATTTCTTGAGCCAATTGAGTGGATCTTCTAGGATTAGGGTCGTGATGTGTTGAGGATTGGCTAGTCAAAAAATTGCATCATTTGGAGTTCGTTTGATTAGGTTTTGGTCAAGTTTTGCCTAATCCCGAGCATAATTTTCTATTCTGTCGAGGGTCGATTGGCACTGCCGGTGCGGGAAGAAAAACCTAGATCGGCACTGCCAATGACTTGACCAGGAATTTCATCTTCTTTCTGTTCTCAATCGGCACTACCGATGATTCGATCGACAGTACCGATGCTCTGTCTAAATTGTCGATCAGCACTGCCGATGTCCTGACCGACACTGCTGATGCTCTTTGTCTATGTGTTCCATTAGGTTTGCTTCTTCTGTCGATCAGCACTGCTGATGGCCAGACCGGCACTGCTGAAGGTATGTTCCTTCTGTATATCGGCACTGCCGATGCTGTGATCGGCACTGCCGATGTACTGATAGAGCTATCTGTTTTGGTTGTGTTTCCTTGACCGTTTTGAGTCCTTGTTGTTCTCTTTTGTTTCCTGTATATTCTGTTACTACTGTTGATCACTCTTAGGGTTAGCACATCACAAATTGGTGTATGTGACCTTTGTCAGTGTTTAGATCACCGACGAGTAGAATTTGTTCATGAGGGTGCGCGCTTCGGGTTCGGTGATGGCTAAGCAAGAGGACACAGGGGATTATACTGGTTCGGGGAAGTCCCCTATGTCTAGTTCTCGGGCCTGCTCGTGTTACTTGCTCTGGTGAGGGTGTACAATGGTGGTGAGAGAGGAGGGTTCTCCAAGTCTCGGGTGCGAGTTGTGCGTGCGTGTGTGTATTCTCCTTGGGTTGTTCTTGTTGTTTCTTTGTCTAGAGAAGAGTGGGCCTCCCCTTTTATACTCCAAGCGGATAGGCCCATTTACAGAGAGAGAGAGAGAGAGAGAGAGAGAGAGAGAGAGAGAGTTCTACACGTGCGAAGTTGGTGATGTCATGCCGCGGAAGGGGAAGCCTTAGTCGACAGCGTGGTCTTCGGTCTCCACGGGCCCCACTGTCCTGGTCTTGTGTCAGAGGGATAATACAATGCCCGAGCGTGTCCCCGTCGTCGAGTCGAGCCCCTTTGTGTCGCTGTAGCCAGCGTGTTTCATCGTGCACGGAGAGGTGCAGCATGGGCTTCGTCATATCGTTTAAGCAAGGTTCAATCTAGCTGTCCCTCAAGCTGTCCTGCACCATCATCATTAGGCGTGTCATCGCACGATGGCAGCGCAGCGTGCCTTGCCATGCCTGCCACCGTCAGCGGCACTGGTGCTGACGAGAGGGGCAGGTGCCTGGAGGGATCTAACTCCTCGACACTGTGTCCGTGTAGTGGATGTAGCATTTAAGGCTGGGTGGTTGGCGATTGTTGACTGTTGGCTCACTCGACCCTCTCCATCGGGGGTCGATGTGTCGGGTTGCTTCTGTTTGGACCGGCATGGAGTTAGGATTCGTACCGTCCGGTCAGGGCGATCGAGTTTCTCCACCCCACCAATGCTGGCCTGGGCCAGGGTTCCCTCGCCCCGTGCTATACGGGCTCGGGTTCTGTTGATGGGAGTTGATGGAGGGGGCCTTTGGCTATCGATCACGAGGGAGGCCCACACCGTCGCCATGTCAGTGGTGGCAGCGGGGCATCCGTCCTTGCCTCGGGGTGGATAGGCTTGGGCTAATGGCTAAGTCATCCACTTGGGAGTTCGAGCTGCGCGCACGCTCTATCAGTTGGAGCAATTCGCTTTCTGCCCCTTTCGGGGGGTCATGCAAGGCGTGGTGAATCCTCGACCCCTGTCGAGGGGTCGAGCAGGACGCGGCCGACCCTCAACCCCTTCGGAGGTCGAGCGAATCGGGGTAGCGGCGCGACTTTCGCAGCTAAGGCCTGACCACCACGGGGATGCTTCTCATGGGGACCCACATGGGTGGCGCCTTGGTGGCGATCCCGCGGGCCCCTTTGAGTCTGTTTGAGTCTGATCCATGTGGCACCCTGTTATTTACCCTCGATAGTAGCCTCGAGCCCCCGAGCGAGTCGGAGAGTCGTTCGGGGGATTTTGACGCGGGTGCAGGCGAAAGGCACAGAATTGTTCGTGGGTTGCCTGGTTTACGTGAGGGAGGTGCGAGCGAGCAGACCCATCGGGTGTAGCCCCCGAGCCAAAGGAGGAGTCCGGACGGACTTGTTCTTTGGCTGTTCATGTCTGAAGTGACCACGAGGGTGCCGTGGGATGCATGTTCCTCGGTCTCCGTCCCTTGGGTCGGACAGATGGTGCAGGGCATCATTGGTTGAGGGTTCGCTTAAAAAGGCAAGCCATGGCGCCGTCGGAACGACAGATTTCTTGTCACTTTTTGGCATGCAGCATGCACGGGCGTCTTTTGGTAGGGCCCAGGTCTGCTGCGTGCCAGGGGAATACAAGGCTGGCATTTTATGCCGAGGCGGGTTCCTTTCTTTTTTCTATGGTGCGGTGCGCATAGCACTGTCAGTGGCGCCAGGCCCTTGTCCCTATGTGGCGTGTAAGAGCCCTCGTGAACTCACATCGGGTTTGGTGCCCGCGTAGGGAATCCGAGGCCTAGGCCTAGCTTGACTATTTAAGGACATAGCCGGGCTTGCTTCATCCTACATCAAGCTTTGTGCTCCAAGTCCTTAGACACCTGGGACAAGACCGGTTCTCGCTTAGTGGTCCATTGTCCTCATGACTGCCGGGTGCGATGATGTTCCTGGTGATGAGAATAGGGATGGAGACTCGCCAATAGCAAGTCCCTGGCCGCCTTGGTGTGGCGGCTCCGTCGGTTGGGGGAAGGTTGGCTCGACTTCCATTGTGTCCTCCCCTTGTCGGGGTGAGGTGGAGATAAAGCGGCCTTCGCATGGACGGTTGCCATGGCTTATTAGGTCCCCTCGCGTTCGTCCTTGGCGACGTCTGTAGGTGCGGGGTCAAGAAGTGGCGCCGGACCGGACTCCCCATCAGCATGGGGGTCGTTGGTCTCAAGCGGTGGCTCCAGCAACAGCCGTACGGTGTGGCCGGGAAACTCGCCTTCTTCATTAGGGGAAAAGGCCAGCCTCAAATGAGGGCGTCTTTCCCTGACGACGAAGCATTACAGGCGCTTTACCTTGCATGTACCCGCCGAGGTGCGGGTACCGCTTTTTCTTTGTAGTAGACCACTTGGGTCGAACTTTTTCCTTCATTCCCCTTCTTTTTTCTCTCTCTCATCGTTGACACTCGTTTTGTAAAGGGAAGAGAGGGAGTCTATAAGAGTTGGCCTTAAAGGGTCTTGTAAACAAAGAATAATGAATGTGACCTCGTCGTTGGGTCTCATTTGGCGATGTCGGCCCTTGCGTCCGCGCTCGATGTAGACGGATCGATCGAGTGGCCGCTTCGACTTTGCCTGTTCATGAGATGGAGGATAGAGCCGAGACACGCCTTTGCCTCGGTGGCTGAAACGTGGTCGCTTGATGAGCTGCTGTGGGGTTTGTTCGAGTGAGGCCTCGGGTTCCCTGTCGACGGGGTCCCAGCGAACCAGCTGGTGGTCGACCTCATAAATCCGTCTTTCCAGCTCGACTGGTTGTCACAACCGTTCGATGGGTTGTGATGGCTAGCTGCCTCTATTCGGGGAGATACCAATGGTCGATTCGGAGCGGGACTCAAACGCTACTCCGCGATGCCCCCGAGCCCTCAGGGGTCGGGATGTTTGTCGCTAGGTGTGCCCATCCTTCGTGCCCCTCACTCTGTTTCCTGCCTTAGGAGGCTGTCGAACCCGCTTGTGGGGCCAGCCTTAGAACCTTGGCGAAGAGTAACGAATGTTACCCCGTCGTTGGGTCTTGTTCGGCGATGCCGGCCCTCGCATCCCCACTCGATGCGGACGGATCGGTCGAGCGGCCGTTTTGACTTTTTTGTTTTCTTCTTCCGTGTTCTGTTCGTGAGACGGAGGATAGAGCCGGGCCACGCTTTCACCTTGGTGGCTGAAGCGTGGCTGCTCGGTGAGCTGCTGTTGGTCGTATCTACGCACCCACTTATGTATCGCAAGAGGACGGTGTACGATTGTAGCACTTTTTCCCTTGAATTGAGTATTCCATGGTTTATCGAATCCACTGGGACCTTAGTGATTTATTAAACAAAGTTAACAGTAAAAGATCTAGTCAAGGCTACTGCCAAAGTCTGGTTGCATGAGGGGGAGACTGGCCAGCGCAAAGGTGCGCCAGACAGTAAATCTGTCGTTGCGCCGATCGGCGCAGGAGTGGAGCCGATTGGCACACTGGTGAAACTGAGCCAAAGTGCGCAAGATCTAGTAAATCTGTGGTTGCGCCGATCGGCGCAGGAATTGGGCCAATCGGCACACTGGTGAATCTAAGCCAAAGTGCGTCAGATCTTGTAAACTTATGCTGTTAAGTGAGTAGCCAGATATCTACTAGTGAGATCGTAACCAGAAAGTCTAATTAAATAGCATCATAATGGGTAATTACATAGATCAATGAAAACCTATAATGGGTAAGACCACCCTGCTTTCCGAGCGGCTCCCGATTTATCGCTGCCGAGAGGAAACCCTTAATCGCGCGAGTATCTTACCCTACTCCACTATCCAATAGTGCTGCACAGGCTTAGTGCTGTCACCGCTAAACCACACTACTAGCATCATCAAGCAACCATAATCAATACAATGTCTGAATACTATCCTAATCACCATGATTAAGATAATATCTACTTACTTAGCCTAGAACTAAGCAATTGAAATAAGCACATGCATGATTATAGAATCAAGATAGACAAATCACCAAAACCATCATCAACATATTCAATCATCCTTGAGATACATAGAGTAAGATTCATCCCCGTCGAGATGGCCTACCTTGATGGATCAACTCTTAACTCCAATGGTTCTTGAAACTCAACTAGAGATCTATTCTAACGGGGCAAGCCCCGGTGGCTCTAACTCATGGATCTGGTGTCCCTATGTCGCCTCCTCCTCTGCGGCATGGGTTTACAAGTATTTATAGAGGTTCTACTCATAAAGGACTCGGTTTCAAGCAAATAAGGCGGTTGCGCTGATCGGCGCAAGCCGTGTCTTCTCTGATTTCTTCCCCGAGTCGGTTCCTCTATCTTCCACAGCTGCCATGTGGGCCTTTTCCTTCGAGATAAAGTCTTGTACTGCACGTTGAGATCTTGAAGTTCCATAAATCTTCTTGAAGTTCCATAAATCTTCTAGACAAATATCTTCAAGTTTCTTGCGCAGATAAACTTCCATAAACATGTGGAATGGGCCTCGGTCACTTCTGTGGGCCAAAACACCCTTGCGCTGATCGGCTTATGGGCTACGCCGATCGGCGCACTAGGCTTCTTCAGTGCTTTTCGTCGGTTCTGGACTCCTGTCCTCTCCATCATTGCATTAATCACCAATTTTACCTGTTTCTGCAATAAACCTCCAAAACAACGCATATACAAATATATAGACAATATCACAGGTAAATGGCCTAAATTAGTATTAATTATGCTCTAATTGGGGTAATATTCACATATAAAAGGGGCACTTGGGAAGTGCCAACAGTTCCCCCACACTTAAACTTTTGCTCATCCCGAGTAAAGTAAAAGAAAGAAAAATCAAAAAACAAACTCTTTCTATCATAAAAGATATCGCAAATGAGCAAATGTTGAGCATTGTTCTATTGTGGTGTATTTCATATTGGTATTCAGCCAAATAGATCAAATATGTGCATAAAGCTTAAAGTTCTCCCCAAAGCAAAAGATCATGTCCAACTCATAAATTATAACTTTTCCACACATGAAAATCACTTAAAAGATTGTTGTGAACATAGAGAATCTATCTTCCACATAATCCAAGGCAACAACTCATCTTTCAAATCACTCAACCTATATTTTACATCATAATGATCAAATAATATTAGTGTAAGGCTTATATGAGTAGCTAGGTGAGGTAATTCAAGGATTGCAAACATAAATCAATAATATCTTGTAAAGCTAGGAGATTATTCTTCGTTGGAATTATAGAAACTTATCAAGATGGCCATTAAGAAAGAAAAATTTAAGAAAGGACTCACACTTTGGATATGATGTGAACAAGGGTTCCCGATCTTCTGAAAGGTTCTTGGTAAGTTAATTTGGTCGGAGGCGACACACAAATCGATCCGGCTTCAGAACAGCACGTTCTAAACCCCGCAATCGCAGCACGACGTCTCCTCTGGTTATCAATCGTCCAAAATATGATTGACCTCGCCGAGAAGGCTAATTCCTGCCTGCGAATCAAGAACACAAGCAAGAACAACAAAGAATGCAACACAATTGCAGATGTATGATTAAACTCTCGAAGTCGGGGTCTCACAAACCGATGAACGGCGAAACTGTTTATGAACAGAATTGATCTAAGCAAAACCCGAACCCTAATGGTGCGGCGACAGCTGTATATAAAGACCCTAGGGTCGTGCAAGACCCTCTGGACGCGCCCCTAATTGGACTCAACTAGATACAAAGCCCAAAGGCCAAAAATAGGCGACGCAGCACCGACACAGATTCTGGACTCTCTCTTGTTTTGACGATTCCTGATGACTCCGGATGAATTTTGACATGAGGCTGGTGGCATTGGAAAGGTCTTCTCCTTATCTTTCCGTGCATATGTAGAACGTCCAAATCCGAGTCCGTATGCGTCCTGGGAGACTGTTTTAGTACAGACTGATCCTGGGCCCCGAAACAGACTCCAAGTCGGTTTTGATTGGGCCTCCACTTTGGCTTCCAAGCCCTTGCTGGTCCTCCATGTTCCCAACTCCTTCTCCCATCATCTCCTAGTCCTCTGCATGGTTTCTAATCATAAAATAATCATTAGGTAGCAAACCATTCTCAAAAGTAACATATAGCGAAGAACGTAGGAACGAGCTCACCTCTAAATTTAGTCGTCGTGCATGAGCTCTAGTCATTGGACCTTGCAAGTCCAGATTTGGAGGAGTGTTGTGTGTATCCATAGGAGTGATGTCCTCATCATCCTCCCCCTCTTGAAGTGGAGTCGTCCTCGACTCGAGCTCATCCTCTTCTCCCAAGTATGGTTTCAAATCTGAAATGTTAAAAGTAGGACTAACCCCGAACTCGGGAGGCAACTCAAGTTTGTATACATTATCATTAATCTTCTCTATTATTTTGAATGGACCATCAGCTCTAGGCATTAGTTTAGACTTTCTCAATTCTGGAAATCTATCCTTCCTTAAGTGTAACCACACTAAATCTCCTACATCAACTCTCTCATTAATAGGTAGAGGAAGTATATCAAGTGGAGTACGGGGATCAAAACCATACACTACCTTGAATGGACTTACCTTGGTAGTAGAATGTGTTGCCCGATTATAAGCAAACTCAACATGAGGTAAGCATTCTTCCCATTGCTTCAAATTTTTCTTCAAAATAGCTCGCAACATAGTACCCAAAGTGCGGTTCACAACCTCAGTTTGTCCATCAGTTTGTGGATGACAAGTTGTAGAAAATAACAACTTTGTACCCAACTTATTCCAAAGCGTGCGCCAAAATTGACTCAAGAATTTTGCATCACGATCTGAAACAATAGTAGAAGGCATACCATGCAAACGTATAATTTCTTTAAAAAAAAGATCAGCAATATAACTAGCATCATCAGTTTTATGACATGGTATAAAGTGTGCCATCTTGGAAAACGGATCCACAACAACAAAAATGCCATCGCTCCCCCTCTTAGTCCTAGGCAGTCCTAAAATAAAGTCCATAGAAATATCCGCCCAAGGAATAGAAGGAACAGGAAGTGACATGTATAAACCATGTGGATTCAATCGAGACATAGCTTTTTGACATGTAGTGTAGCGAGCAACAAAACGCTCAACATCTTTCCGCATCCTTGGCCAAAAGAAGTGTGTGGCCAAAATATCCTCTGTCTTCTTAGCACCAAAATGACCCATCAATCCACCTCCATGCGCCTCCTTACCAAAATGGAAGTCAACGCCCTTCTTTGTCAACTCATGCAATGGTGCAGCAATGGTGCTGAAATCTTTGACAAAGCGGCGGTAGAAACCTGCAAGACCAAGAAAACTCCTCACCTGTGTGATAGTTTTTGGTACAGGCCAGCTCTTTATGGCTTCAATCTTCGCCTCATCCACCTCAATTCCCTGTGGAGTCACAACATAGCCAAGAAAAGAGACTCGATCCGTGCAAAAGGTGCACTTCTCAAGGTTACCAAATAAACGTGCAACTCGCAAAGCATCAAAAACAGCACGCAAATGAATCATATGATCATCCATGGATTTGCTATAAATCAAGATATCATCAAAGTAAACAACCACAAATTTTCCAATAAAAGGTCTTAAAACCTCATTCATCAAACGCATGAAAGTACTGGGTGCATTAGTCAACCCAAAAGGCATTACTAACCACTCATACAACCCGAATTTGGTTTTGAAAGCTGTTTTCCATTCATCTCCAAGTTTCATTCTAATTTGATGGTAGCCACTGCGCAAATCAATTTTAGTGAAAATTATAGCACCACATAAGTCATCAAGCATGTCGTCTAGCCTAGGAATAGGATGACGATACCTAATAGTAATGTTATTAATGGCTCTACAATCTACACACATATGCCAAGAACCATCTTTCTTAGGAACCAAAAGTATAGGAACAGCACAAGGACTAAGTGATTGACGAACATACCCACGATCCAAAAGGTCTTGGACTTGTCGTTGTATCTCCTTAGTCTCCTCAGGGTTGGTCCTATAAGCAGCACGGTTTGGTAAAGTAGCACCAGGAATCAAATCAATTTGATGCTCAATCCCTCTCAAAGGTGGCAATCCCGGGGGTATCTCAGCTGGGAAAACATCCTCATACTCTTGCAAAAGGTTAGTGACAGCAGGAGGCAAAGCACTAGAAGCAATATCACCAAGCGAAAACAAGGCTTGTTTGCATATCAAAGCATAGCAAATATCATCAGTAGAAATTTCAGCAAGCTCAGATTTTGTGGCAAGACATGAACGACCTTGTAATTTAATTGCAGCACCCTTAGAACTTGAAGAATCATTAACATTACTTGGTGTAGAAGCAGAATTAACAGGTTGCTGAATTTCAGGGCTTTTATTTTTCAAACTAGCAGCTCGTTCTAAATCAGCTTGTACAATTTCAGTAGGGGTCATTGGTAACAAAGTAATTTTAGTTCCTTTATGCATAAAAGTGTACTTATTACTTTTACCATGGTGTACAGCATCATTATCAAATTCCCAAGGTCTACCCAATAAAAGTGAACAAGCTTGCATGGGTACAACGTCACAATCAACAGAATCGACATAGGAACCAATGGAAAAAGGAACTCTGCAAGTTTGTGTTACCTTAGCTTTTCCAGAGTCATTTAACCACTGAATGTAGTATGGATGTGGATGTGGGCGTGTGGTCAAATCAAGCTTCTTAACCACATCAGAACTCACCAAATTGTTGCAGCTTCCTCCATCAATGATGACACGTGCCCGATGGTTCTTGATGACGAAGAAAATCTAGAACAAGTTATGTCGCTGCATCACCTCGGGCTGCTGGATTTGTGTGCTAAGCACACGCTGCACAATAATATTCATGTAGCCCGTGGTACCTCCGCCTCCAAGGACGAGGTCACCGCTGGTGGCAGCGACATCCTCCTCCTCATCCTCCACATCGGAGGTGCTCATGTAACCGCCATCATCTGTCGCCACATATGCCCGCCTACTTGGGCAATCTTTCTGTACATGGCCAAGACCATGGCAGCGGTGGCACTGAATCCCTGTAGTGCGTCCCGTCGAAGCAACAGAGGAGGCACTACTAGCCGGTACCTGCACAGAATTTTTACCTGAGCGCGTAGAAGGGGCAGGGGCTGATCTTGGTGCTGCAGAAACAACACTAGCTGGTGGGGGCGGCCGGAAAGATGGCTTGGGCAGCCCCGAAAGTGTCAAATAAGGTTGATACAAGTGTTGTCGCACAACGAGTGCTTAGTTCTCAAATGGAGAAGGTAGAGCAAAATCAAATGAACAACTTGTTTCAGACTCACTTTATCGTGAAGGATCGACGTTGTCGTGTCATCATTAATGGAGAGAGTAGCCACAACATCGCAAGCTTGGAATTGGTCGAGAAGCTCGGCTTGACCACACAGCCACACCCATGTTCATACTACATCCAATGGGTAAATTCTTGTGGTAAGATGATGGTAGATAAAACTGCACGCATTGAATTATTTATTGGTTCTTATAAGGATAGTGCAGAATTTGATATAGTACCTATGCAAGCATGTCATTTATTATTGGGTAAACCTTGAATTTGTACAAATAATGTTTTGCACAATACCATTACTAATAGCTACTCATTTAAATACAATGGTAGAAGGGTTACTCTTACACCAATGACCACAGCTGAAATTTTAGAAGAGGATCAACAACGATTTGAGAGAAGAAAGAATGAACCGTTTATGATAGAATGGGCTGTTTCAAATGTCGCAACACTTTCATCAAAATCTGAATTGCTAGAGGATGAACATATTTCTTTGCCTCTTGTTACAACTAATATTTTTCAGCATATACACAAAGAAGATGATAGTGGGAACGATAAAGAACAGGTTGTTGCTTCAGGTAAGAGCTTTCTTGATATGATGGATTGTTCCAATAGTCTTGCTATATCGGAACCTTATGATCATGTTCCTTTGTCACAAGTTGATTTACCTAGTGGTCCGTGTGATAAAGAGGAGTTGTGTGTCAATGCTTCATTTATACCTTTGCCACAACAAATGAATGAGCTTGATGCTTTTGCTTATGATTCACCCACTAGTGCTGAAATTAAACGTTTGATTTTAGTTACATGTCAAAAGGATGAGCAGAAATTGTTTTCTTCTCTAAATACTTTAGGTTATATTGAATTTGATGTTCTTTGTAATCTAAGTACTTTAGACAAGCAAATGTTTTCTCAAACTAAGTTGCCTTTATTGATAAGAAACATTTTTTATGCTATTGGCAACTATGATCATAGAGGTGTATTTATGGTACATAGAGTTTATGTTTGTTCAAATCTGAAACATCCTCTTGGTTTGCAACTAAATGACCAACTAGAAAACTTTAATATCAACTACCATGTCATCTTTTTCTAGTATTTCTAAGATCACACATTGTCTACCTTCTGATAAGAGTGAGAATGATGCTCATATTGCTGACCAAGTTTTCAAAGAGATTATTAATTTGCACGGAATGCCTTCTACTGTAGATTCTCATTGTGATGACAAATTTCATAATGCATATAAATATGAGTTGCATCCCAAGTTTGGGAATAGTTGCACAATTAATATTTCAGATTTGAGACCATACGTGGGAGAAAGAGATGAGCTCGAGTCGAGGATGACTCTAATTCAAATGAGAGAGAATGATGAGGACATCACCCTTATGGATACACCCAGCATTCCGCCAACCAAAATGCAAGTTCATGCGCGACAACTGAATTTACGGGTGAGCTTGTTCCTAATGCTTCCTTTATGTGATTTTGAGAATAGATTGCTACCTAATAAATTAATTGTTGTTAGAAACTATGGAGATGATGATGAGATAGCTGGGGAGGTGATTGGAGACGTGATGGGCCAGCAAGGACGTCCAAGCCAAGGTGGAGGCCCAATCAAAACCGACTTTGAGTCTGTTTCGGAGCCCAGGACCAGTCTGCACTAAAACGGAAGCCCAGGACGCATACGGACTCGGATTTGGACGTTCTATATATGCCTGGAAAGATAACGAAAAGCCCTTTCCAACCCAACTGGTTCCATGTCAAAATTCGTCTCGAGCCGTCGGCAATCGCCGAAACAATTCGACTTCCAGAATCTGTCCTGGTGCTGCGACACCGTAATCGGTCTTTGGGCCATGTATCGAGTTGAGCCCACTTAGGGCTGCGTCCAGGGGGTCTTGCACGACCTTAGGGTCCTCATATACAGCCGCCGCCTCTTCATTAGGGTTTGGGTTTTGCTTAGATCAATTCTGTTCATAAACAGTTTCGCCGTTCATCGGTTTGTGAGACCCCAACTTCGAGAGTTTAATCATACATCTGCAATTGTGTTGCATTCTTTGTTGTTCTTGCTTGTGTTCTTGATTCGCAGGCAGGGATTAGCCTTCTCGGCGAGGTCAATCGTCTTTTGGACGGTTGATAACCAGAGGAGACGTCGTGCTGCGATTGCGGGGTTTAGAACGTGCTGTTCTGAAGCCGGATCGATTTATGTGTCGCCTCCGACCAAATCAACTTACCAAGAACCTTTCGGAAGATTGGGGACCCTTGTTCACATCACCATGTCTTCACTCCGAGAGTGATTATGGGCTCATGTGCAAGAACTCCACTTGGTGGCGGGAGGGATCAACAAGCAGTAGGGGAAGGCGCCATCTTTCCGAGACCTCAGGAAAAAATCATGAGCATTCCTTGACCCCTCTTTACTATTCTGCATTTGAGTGCTCTAGTTGATAGGGTGACTTGTGGCTTGCATAGGCTAGTGTGTTTAGCTTCCGCGTTTTATTTTGCATCATGAACACTAGCATGCATAGGGTCTTGGCCTATTAGAACTATTTAGGTTACAACGCTTGTCGGGTTCTTGTGGTGTGAAATTGAAGTACTTGGATTCGTGGTCGGCTACCGACTCACCCCCCCCCTCTCGGTCCTTTCAATTGGTATCAGAGCCAAGTGCTCATCTTTAAGGCTTCACCGCCTTTCCGAGAAAGATGGGGAGCGTTCCCATATTGGATGGGGAGGACTACGAGTATTGGAAGGCAGATATGCAAGCCAACCTGGAGTCCCTTGATCCGGAGATATGGATGGTGACCCATGAATCGGATGTGGATGTGAACCTTCTTGAACCTGGTTTCATTAAGAACAACGCTAACGCCAAGAATGCTCTGTTCTCATGCATCTCTAAGGATGTGTTTGCTAGATTGGACTCGTGTTCGATAGCACACGATATCTGGGCTGAGATTCAGAGTATCCACAAGGGTACTAGTGATGTCAAAGAGGAAGGATACTAAGTGCTGAAGAACAAGTATGATAACTTTGCTAGATTACCACATGAGAGAGCTAACACCGTGTATTCTCATTTTCATGTGCTAGTGGAGGAGATTAATGCACTTGGGGATGATTTCAAGCTCAAGCCTGTGGTGGTCATCAGAAGATTCTAGAGGCTTTTCAAAGACCCCAAGTATGAGTCTATCCTCACCTACACCTTGCAGGGTGATCTCAAGACCAAGACCATGAAGGATGTACTTGGCAAGATCACTACCTTCGAGAGCTACCAGTTGGGGATGGATGATCCTCAACCATCCACCTTGCTCTACAGGCTGACAAGCAAGAATCAAACAAAAGCAAGAAAAACAAGAAGAAGGCAGTCATTGAGGATGCTGATGAAGAAGATGATGATGAGGGTGACTTGACCAAGGACATGGCTCTTCTCATGAAGAAGATGAAGACTTTCAAGAACAAGTTTGCTTCCAAGTCCAAGGGCCAGTGCTTCAATTGTGGATCAAAGAATCACTTTGTCTGAGACTGCCCAAAGCCTAAGAAAGAAGCATTCAAGTCACAAGATTCAAGTGGAGAAGAAGAAGATGAAGACCCCAAAGCCAAGCAAACGAAGAAGAGGTTCTTCAACAAAGACAAGAGCAAGGGCAAAGGCAAAGCCAATGACTCCAACAAAAGATTCTCACACAAGGCTCTTGTTGGGAGTGGACAAGCGACAATTCAAGTGACGAGTCCTCTTCCTCAAGTGATGAAGAAGTGGCCGGCCTAGCCATGATCAAGATCACATCACCACGAGCTCTCCTTCCACCTCCCACGTGCCTCATGGCCTCGAGCCACCTTGGGAAGAGTGAGGACGAGAGTAGCAGTGACAGCGATGACGAGGAGCGCGTCTATGCCGAGTTGTGGAGTATGCTTGAGCAAGCCCATGACATCGCCGTCAAGAAATCCAAAATGTTGGATGTGGTAAGAAAAGAGTGTAAGTTGGCTAAGGACCATGTTGTTGACCTTGAGAGTGAGCTCAAGGACCTTGTCACATCTCATGATTCCCTAAACAAGAGTTATGACAAACTCAAGGGTGATCATGTAGAGCTTCATAAGAAGTACAAGGCCCTTGAGATTGCTTATGAGGCCATCAATGTTGAGAATCTTGCCTCTCCCTCCTCTTGTTCATCAATGAGCGATGCTTCTACTATGTATGATGAACTAACCAACTCGAATGAGGTTTCTTCTCTTGAGCCATTTGTTTTGAAGGAATATCACAAGCTCAAGGAAGAGAGGAAAATGGTGATGGACGGCTTTGAGAGACTTGCACGTGGTAGAGCCATCCACAAGGAGATTCTTGGGAAGAATCTTATGAACAACGTCTCCCACCGTGGACTTGGCTCATATCCTACCTCGATCGACATTATTGGGACGAGTGAATCTATTCCCGAATGGGTCAAACCCCAACTCGCCGATGACTACTATTGCGAGAGGTGTTGCAAGGATGGCCACACCACCAAGGATTGCCCTATGGTGAGAAGTTCCATTGTTTTACCTAATGCTAACTTGTTCCATGAGAACACCCATTTCAAGCTTTTTAGGAACAAGGATGGCAAGGTGAAAGCAAAGGCTTTGGGACCACCAAAGAAGAAGAGAAAGGTCAAGAGCATATGGGTGCCTAAGTGCGTAGTTGATCTTGAGAGGTCAACCATGTACAAGTGGGTGCCCAAGAACAAGACCTAGATGGTGGTGGTGGTGGACCGAGCACTTTCATGAAGATCATGTGAAGTCCACCACAAGTGACATGGACCTCAACGACCTATCTACTCATGAGGGAGGTAACCGTGTTAGTTCTTGGTAGTTGTAGTGTGTTTTTCTTCCTCTTGCATAGCATGGCAATTAGGACTCCTTTGTCACTAGTATGCCTTGCATCCATGCATGTGTATATAACTAAAAGAAAAAAACATAAAAATTAGTTAATGTCTAACCCATCCAAGATAGCTATAAGCAAGGGGGAGTGCTTGAGATGGTGGTTTGGCTTCTCTCAAGGCAAGGGTATGGCTTATAGTGAGTAATCTTGGGAGGGGTTCAAACTTGACATTGTTAGGTTTCCTTTGTGTCTTGTTTAATATTGCTTGCATTCACACGACATGTTTACTTTCAATGCATATGTAAAATGCTTGTTGCATGCATCACATAGGAAACACAAAGGAGGCTTGTCTCACTTGGAGAAATTTGTGCCTCATGATCAATATGAGAGAACATCTCCATAAGTGTGACCAAAGGAAAGGATTGTGCTTCATGCCCATTGAGCAAGCTCTTATGAACTACGAGGTTAAAACTACTTGCACAGTTCATGGACTAAGGCTCATACATACCCATTTGGTTCTTTATTGCCTTGGTTCTTATTTGCTCGATTCTTCATTCGGCATTTGCAAAAATTATGAGGCCATAAAGTGCCATTATTTGAAAAGGAGTGTTTGAGAGTTCCCTTCATATTCCAAGTGCAGTGTTTATTTGAGTGTTTAGTGAGGGCACTTGGAAAATGGAGAATTTCCTTGACTCAGTGAATTCCTCGTAGTCACCGTACGGTCCGGTCATATGACCGTACAGTCCGGTCTCTGCAGCAATGCACAGTACATTGGGGAGGATGAAAATGGAGACCGGACAGAACACTTCTAAAGAGCGGACAGTCCGGTCTGCACAAGTTCTCTGACAACAGGACGTTGATTCTCGGAATCCCCAAAGTGACCGGATGGTCCGGTCTAGTTACCGGATGGTCCGGTCATTGCGGTTGATCGCGTGATGCTCTTCTGAATCTGAGTCGTCGATCTGTTCTTGTTTGATCTCGGCCGTTCATTGCTGATTGACCTAGGTCAAAAAGCATCAGAACCTTTTGGTCTCTTCTCCGTTCGACCTGAGTGCCGAGAACTTGCCCAGGACTTGCCGTTGTTGCCCACTCCACCTTGCCGCACGTGCCGCGTCGCCATCTCCAGAGCCGTTGCCGCTGCCTTCTTGCCGCGCGCTGCCTTCATCGCCCTGCTCTCCCTCGCTGTTGCGCGCGCACCCAGACAACAGAGCTGACCCCCCTCCCCCACTGCAAGAAGCTAGGGCAAAAGTTTGTCTTTTTTTTCCCATTGCTAGTGACACCAAGTTCCAAACTTTCCGGTGATCGGTGTGTTCTTTGCGGTATTCAACGTCAATCTCCTAGGGTATTGTGCTTCTAATCTTCAATTTCATTGTTGATGCCCTAATCATCGAGCAATTAGCTTTAATTGAAGCAATTAGGAGTAAATGCCTAGTATTTAGTTGCATTAACTAGTTAATTGGCCCAACCTAGTCTGTAATTAATTCCATGCTTATCTGTTAATTGCATGTCTAGGGTTATTTCCTGTCTAGTCTACAGTTAGATTCTATTGCTATTATTTGACTGTACACTAGATGACTCACACCAGCCACATATAGTCGATGATCACTGTTGTTACTTTGCATAATTGTTTAGTGATCATGTCCTTCATTCAGTGCTATGATTTCTATTGCGCATTCTTACCTAGCGGTGCTTTGCTTATAGATGTATTAGGTTCTATGCTTATCCTGTCTATTCCTACGTGCGTGCAGTGATAGCAGTCAGCAAAGTCAGTGATGGCAGGATCTGGTCAGGATAAAGGCAAGGGCAAGATGCCAGAGAAGCAGAAGAGAAGGAAGAGGACCAGGCTAGACCCTGAGTCAGAGAGAGCTAGGAGGGTTGCCAGGCACCTGGATGCCATGGAGGAGTCACGCAGGACACCAAGGACATGGCTGATCCTAGAGCCATCTGGTGACACTCAGGGACTCAGGAGGAGTACCCGGCAGTGGACAGTGCTTGCCACAGGAGTCACTCCGACACCTTGGTCGCAGAGTACTCCGGCTTCCCATCAGGGGAGGTCGTCGAGACCTACGAAGGACGGATCCTCCAGGCAGCAGGAGGAGTCCAAGGAGTCAAAGTCTTTGGAGGAGATCTCTAAGTATGAGTCAGAGGAGCTGGAGGAGGAGACTGAGTAGACACATCCGGCTGGTCCCTAGAGGACAGCTCACCGGGCAGGAGACCCGAGGTGCACCTGTGCAGTATGCACGAGGAGGCTGCAGAGACTTGTTGAGGCAGCCAGAGAACCAGACATACTTAAGGTTCTTGCAAAGGACCTTAAGGCACTATGTCTCGTCTCCTTTGAGCAGTGGGTTCTAGTTCCTAGGGACCTCGCTGCTGTAGAGAGGTACTGGACAGGCCTCTAGAGGAAGATTGGAGAAGGGTTGAGACGCTATCTCGCCATGAAGGGCAAGGACAAGGTGTTTGTGCCACAACAATATACTACCTACCAGGTCATGAGGAGGGCCACCGGGATAGACATGGAGCAGTATTTCACATACTTGCCTGGTTTTGCAGAGCTGGCCACAGAGTCCTACAAGTTCAGAGAGGACATTGTCCTAGAGTTCTACGCTACACTGTGGATAGCCAGAGACCGCTCAGAGTTCTGGAGCTTTGGTTTTCTTGCTTCAGACCTTCAGCTCTACAGGAGTGCCTACTCGTCCCTCGAGCCACCTCGCAGACCATAGGGAGGGAAACTACCTTCAAATGACATGGTGTCGATTGCTTTTCCACCACCACACACCCCAGGCTTTGAGAGAGGCCCTGCGAGATTCATCGAAGAGGCCAAGATGGTTAGAGCGATAGTCACCAGGACTATCATACCTAGGTCTGGATATAGAGAGGAGTTCACACCCTTGCACCAGTGGGCAGTGGCAGCTATCTTGAGGAGACAGCAGTTTGACCTGGCAAACCTACTGATTGGAGAGATGGAGGAGGTTATTTCTGAGAGAGTAGGAGGACGTCACTTGGTCTATGCCCCGTAGATTTGCTATCTTCTGAGGAGGATGGGCCTTGTGACAGAGGAGTAGTATGAGGCGTTCTCTGAGGTGACCACCACTAGGGATTGCAGTCCATCTCTAGTCAGCAGATGGGAGAGGAGGAGCAGGAGTGACCGCCGGTCATTCACGAGCAGGCAGCTCATTAAGAGACAGCGATTTCTGAGTCAGCCAGCACTGGAGCACCTCCCCGACCTATGGGATCACAGACAGAGGATGCTATCACTGTAACAGCACTAGCAGGACGCCTAAGTGAGTTCATCCAGAGCATAGCTGAGGATACACGTCAGATGATGGAGGTCATCAGGGGACACGCAGAGCTTCAGAGACAACAGATGATGATGACGGCCACCTTGATGGCTTAGATGGCAGAGATGACTCAGAGCCAGGTCAATCAGCACCAGGGACAGGTTTCACTTCCACAGTTTCAGCAGCTGCCGACACACCCAGGACCCTTCACAGCTGTGATGACAGCTCAGTCCAACGGATTGTCACACTCAGGGGTGTTACCGATAGGGGGAGCAGGACAGACGTTTTCTCCAGTGACTCAGCTCTCCCCCATGTCCGCCTTCTCAGTATCTGCGTTGTTCATCTCACCGACACGCTCTTTGACCTCGCAGATGGCAGGACCTTCCACCTCCCAGCTACCAGTCAGGAGTCTGTTCTCAGACATAGTGCACACTACTCGTGCAGACTCCCAGCTAGCCACAGAGACAACAATAGCTCCACCTTCCACTGCTACAGTCAGCACTCTTACACCTCAGGTAGCAGAGGATCTGGTCCGCCGAGGCTACACTCAGGAGGACGTGGATAACCTTGCTCTTCTCCTGATGACTGTTGCCGAGGAGACATCCACGGTTTCACCAGCAGGGCAGGACAGAGGGTCTGAGTCACCTGTAGACCTTGACTTCTTCCAGCAGTTGGATGCTCAGGCGGCATAGGCTCAGGGAGCACAGCAGGATCCAACACAGGAGCAGCCAGGAGCAAAGCCTTCAGAGGACGTTGCTGCACCACTTCCTTCGACCATGAGCGCATAGATGTTCACTTTTCCGCTTTTTGGTGTTTGTTGCCAAAGGGGGAGAAGTAGTCATATGTCTAGGTGGAGTTGGAGTGTGATCCTGTGCGATCGAGAGTAGCTTGTATCCAGGGGGAGCATACGTGTACATTGGTTTTGAGAGTTAGATACATTTGGATCTTATTTTGATGGAGTTATTCGATGTTCGTGGATTTTGATGAGTCATGATTTTCATTCACTTGTATTTGACTCATCTTGATCTCACTTGGTTTATTTTCATATGCAATGCTCTGTATTCCTTACTTATGTTGTATGCCTGTATATGATTCCATGATGATGATTAGTTGTTCTTAATGATTATGCATTGTCATGCTAACCTGTTGCATATCATCATTCATGTCTTGCATTGCATGACCTTATGCTTTTATTAAATATCTTCACATGACATGCATGCATATCATCTAGAGTGCGCTTTTCTCTCTTATTGCTTTTAGCTCTTGATGATGCTTGATTGAGTAGGACCTCGTTTATTCGTTACTTATGCTTTTGAGATTCCTCTTGATCGTTGTGTAGCTCTTTTACCCCTGTTGTTTCTTGATGAGATTATGATAAGTAGTGGTTGTCATCAATCACCAAAAATAGGGAGAACGTAAGCTTCATGACCATTGATGGGATCCCCAAGGTATGAATCTTTTGGTGATAGATGACAACTATGAAATTGTGGGCTAATATCTACATGAGTGTTGTCTATTTAGGAATCATCTCTAAACTCTACGACAAATCATATGGATGATGGTTGCCCTGGCGATTGATGACAATGACCACAAGCATGGAGGCTTGATGAGCTTGATGGAGTCCAAGGGTTGATGGAGATGGATCAAAGCTGAGGACAAGCTATTGATGTGAACAAGGGTTCCCGATCTTTCGATACGTTCTGATAATCTTGATTAAGGCGGAGGCGATACACAAATCGATCTGGCTTCCGAACGACACGTTCTGAACCCCGCAATCGCAGCACAACGTCTCCTCTGGTTATCAACCGTTCAAGAACGATTGACCTCGCCGAGAAGGCTTGTCCTTGCCTGCAAATCAAGAACACAAGCAAGAACAAAGAAGAATGCAACCAAATTTGCAAGTATACGATGAATCTCACAAGTTGGAGTCTCACAAACCGATCAAACGGTAAAACTGTTATCAATAGAATAATCTAAGCAAAACCCAAACCCTAATGAAGAGGCGACAGCTGTATATGAGGACCCTAGGGTCGTTCAAGACCCCCTGGACGCAGCACTAAGTGGGCTCAACTCGATACATGGCCCAAAGACCGATTACGGTGTCGCAGCACCAGGACAGATTCTGGAAGTCGAATTATTTCGGCTATTTCCGACGGCTCGAGACGAATTTTGACATAGGACCAGTTGGGTTGGAAAGGTCTTTTCGTTATCTTTCCAGGCATATATAGAACGTACAAATCCGAGTCCGTATGCGTCCTGGCCGTCCGTTTTAGTGTAGACTGTTCCTGGGCTCCGAAACAGACTCGTAGTCGGTTTTGATTGGGCCTCCACCTTGGCTTGGACATCCTTGCTGGCCCATCACGTCTCCAATCACCTCCCCAGCTATCTCATCATCATCTCCATGGTTTCTAACAATAATTAATTCATTAGGTAGCAATCTATTCTCAAAATCACATAAAGGAATCATTAGGAACAAGCTCTCCCGTAAATTCAGTTGTCGCGCATGAACTTGCATTTTGCTTGGCGGAGTGCTGGGTGTATCCATAAGGGTGATGTCCTCCTCATTCTCCCCCTTTTGAATTAGAGTCATCCTCGACTCGAGCTCATCTCTTTCTCCCATGTATGGTCTCAAATCTGAAATATTAATTGTGGAACTATTGCCAAACTTGGGATACAACTCATATTTATATGCATTATAAAATTTATCATCACAATGTGAAACTACAATAGAACGCATGCCATGCAAATTAATGACCTCTATGAAAACTTGCTCAGCAATATAAACATCATTCTCCCTCTTATGACAAGATAGAAAATGTGTGATCTTAAAAACACTAGAAAAACATGACATGACATGGTAATTGTTATTGCAGTTTTCTAGTTCATCATTTGGTTGTACAACATAAGGAGTATTCATGTTTGAGCAAATATAAACTTTATGCACCATAAATACACCTCTATGATCATAGTTTCCTATAGCATAAAATTTGTTTCTTGTTAGTAAAGGCAATTCAGTTTGAGAAAAGATTTGCTTCTCCACGGTATTTAGATCACAAAGAACATCAAATTTAATATAACCCAAAGTATTTAGAGAAGACAATAATTTCTGCTTATCCTTTTCACATGTTATTAAAATCAAGTGTTTTATTTCAGCACTAGTAGGTGAATCATAAGCAAAAACATCAAGCTTATTCATTTGTCGTGGCAAAGGTATAAGTGAAGCAGTGGCACACAACTCCTCTTTATCATAAGGATCAGTAGATAAATCAACTTGTGGCAAAGGCAAATCAAGACAAGGTTCCAATACAACAAGATTGTTGGAACAATTCATCACATCAAGAAAGCTCTTACCTGAAGCAACAACATGTTCTTCATCTTTCTCACTATCCTCTTCTTTGTGTAGAACCTGAAATGTATTAGTTGCAACAAGAGGCAAGGAAATATGTTCATCATCTAATTCAGATTTTGATGTAAGTGTTGCAACATTTGAAATAGTCCATTCTTTCCTAAACGGTTCATTCTTTCTCCTTTCAAGCCTTTGTTGATCCTCTTCTAAAATTTCAGCAGCGGTCATTGGTTTAAGAGTTACTCTTCTATCATTGTATTTAAATGAGTAGCTATTTATAATGGCATTGTACGAAGCATTATTTGTAATAATCCAAGGTTTACTCAATAACAAATGACATGCTTGCATAGGTACTATATCAAATTCTACACTATCCTTATAAGAACCAATAAAAAATTCAATGCGTGTAATTTTATCTACCTTTATCTTACCAAAAGAATTTACCCATTGGATGTAGTATGGACATGGGTGTGGCTGAGTTGTCAATCCAAGCTTCTCTACTAATTCTAAACTTGCGATGTTGCGGCTACTCTCTCCATCAATGATAACACGACAACGTCGATCCTTGACAACAAAATGAGTCTGAAATAAATCGTTCAATTGATTTTGCTCTACCTTCTCCATTTGAGGACTGAGCACTCTTTGTAATACATCACTCATATTGTTCTCATTAGACGACGTTGAATCATCACCATGAGTGGCGTAACCTGTCATTGTTAGTAGCAAACAAGGAAACACACGGAAGTATATTTTCCGATCACTACTATGTGATCACAGTGTAAACTCTCAACAAGCAAAGCGAAGCATCTTATCAAGCTCTTACAAAGTTCTTAATTACAACAAGCAAAGGATACCTTGGAGAGTGTGAATTGATGATTGCGAGAGTCAAAAAAAATTTGTGCCTGTTCAGAAGGAAATATATAGAGCTTGGATTGGCAATATTAGGTAGCAAGGATTAGCAAAATTTCAATTCAGAAGTTGCAAAACTGAATAATAGTCCCAAGCTAGTCTATGTCACCGGCCTAAACTTGTCTCGGACCTAGTTCAAGCAAGCAAGCAAATGACTCAACAAAGGACACAAAGGATGCAAGCAATTCTGAATTTGTATGTTTTCTTTTTTCTACTTCTTTTTTTTTGTGCGGCTTTTTCTCTTGTGCACTTTTGCCTTTTTTCTTTTCTTTTCTTGAGAACCAGAACTGTAGCAAGGTATTACAAGTTTTACAACCAATGGAACCCCAGAATATATTTTTTTTTCTTACTACAAGTGCAGCAAAAGGATTCTTGTAATAGCACAACTAAAACAAACTTCTATAACAAGATCAAGCACTAATTGGTTGGCTTTTGATCACAATGAGACAGCAGCAGAGCACTCTAATTTTCTTTTGCACACGAAAGTAGAAGGCTAGATGTTAAAGAAATATTTAGTGCACACAATTCCAGCAATACTATTATCTCAACATGTGCAACACTAATTTTTTCTCTTGTTTGTCTATGACAAGGATATGCACGACTCAAACAAGACCAAAGAACAAGCACTAGACCAGCAACACAATGACTTTACAGGGACTAAAATTCAGAGAAACAAACTAAACTGAAAATTGCAAGGCACAAGGGGGGTGTAGGACAGCGGAAACACGACGAACAAATATTTTTGTAGGGCAATTTTCTGGACTCTAGGATTGAACAAAATAACGAGGATAAGGGCGAACCTAACAGTGTACCTGAAGCTCTGATTACCACTTGATGTGAACAAGGGTTCCCGATCTTCCGATAGGTTCAGATAATCTTGATTAAGGCGGAGGCGATACACAAATCGATCCGGCTTCCGAACGACACGTTCTGAACCCCGCAATCACAGCACAACGTCTCCTCTGGTTATCAACCGTTCAAGAACGATTGACCTCGCCGAGAAGGCTTATCCTTGCCTGCAAATCAAGAACACAAGCAAGAACAAAGAAGAATGCAACCAAATTTGCAAGTATACGATGAATCTCACAAGTTGGGGTCTCACAAACCGATCAAACGGTGAAACTGTTATCAACAGAATAATCTAAGCAAAACCCAAACCCTAATAAAGAGGCGGCGGCTGTATATGAGGACCCTAGGGTCGTGCAAGACCCCCTGGACGCAGCCCTAAGTGGGCTCAACTCGATACATGGTCCAAAGACCGATTACGGTGTCGCAGCACCAGGACAGATTCTGGATGTCGAATTGTTTCGGCGATTTTCGACGGCTCGAGACGAATTTTGACATGGGACCAGTTGGGTTAGAAAGGTCTTTTCGTTATCTTTCCAGGCATAGAACGTACAAATCCAAGTCCGTATGCGTCCTGGGTGTCCGTTTTAGTGCAGACTGGTCCTGGGCTCCGAAACAGACTCGAAGTCGGTTTTGATTGGGCCTTCACCTTGGCTTGGACATCCTTGCTGGCCCATCACGTCTCCAATCACCTCCCCAGCTATCTCATCATCATCTCCATGGTTTCTAACAATAATTAATTCATTAGGTAGCAATCTATTCTCAAAATCACATAAAGGAATCATTAGGAACAAGCTCACCCGTAAATTCAGTTGTCGCGCATGAACTTGCATTTTGGTTGGCGGAGTGCTGGGTGTATCCATAAGGGTGATGTCCTCATCAGCTCTGGAGCAAGTGTCGGGAACACTTGTCTAGTTGTTAGAGCTTTGAGTCCATAGGAAAAACCGGACTATCAATGAGGTCTAGGTCATTTCTCTTAGGTCATGCCTAGTTGGTGATGTGCAAGGTTGCTTGCTGAAATCACAAGCACTAGGTGACAGTGGAGAAGCCAAGGAGCTGTTGGAAGAAGCCAGGAAACAAAGTCGAGAGGAGACGAGGAGGTTTAGCTTCTGCAAGTAAAGACCAGACAGAGAGGTCTTGGAGACCGTACGGTCTCGTGATCAGAGGAAAATTCTCTACAGAGAATATGTTGGATGTGAGGAATTCTGTTGGCAGAGGAACCATAGAGACTGGACAGCCTGGTGTGCAGATCGACAGTCCGGTCTGTATGGAGATGGTTCAGTCAGAAGAGGAAGCATCGACAACGTCTCTATTTGGAGAAAGGAGAGAAGAGATCGGACAGTCCGGTGTGAAGACCGGACTGTACGGTCATCAGAGAACATGATCATGTTGCACATCTTGAAACCGCTCATGTAATTTGGGATAAGCTTTGCATATACCATCGGGGTACCAATCAAGTCAAGTCTATGTGTAAGGATTCTTACAATAGATAGTACCAAATCGTTGCACAAAAACCTGGTGAGTCACTAGATGAAACTTTTCGTAGGTTTGAGGCCATTGTGTGCAACTTGCGGGCTTGTGGTAATATTGTGTACAATGATAATGATAGAGCTAAGCAACTGCTGTATTCTCATGATGAAAATGTTTGGGGGGTTAAGATTGCTGCTCTAGAAGAAACTGCTGATTTCAATACCCTGAACTATGAGCAACTATATAGGAAGCTCAAATCTCATGAACTGTCTTGGAAATCTTGTCCTAATCTTGCTAATTCTTCTTCTAGCATGGCTTTGCTTTCTAGCTCTCAAAAGTGTAGTCACAGTGGTGCTTCTTATGGAAATAACCCCTCACGTGACATGTCTTCCTTGGAGTTTGCTCTGTCTTCTCTTGTTATAGCTTCCGATGAACAGATGGAGTGCATTGTTGATGAGGAGCTGTCCTTGCTGACAAGGAAGTTCAGGAAGTTCTAGAACAACCAGAAGGAGAGAAGAGGAGGTGGTTAAGGAACCTGCTTCGAGTGTGGTGGCCCTGGACACTTCATCGATGACTACCCCAAGAAGAAGAAGAAGGCCGGATACCACGACAACAACACTGAAGACTTCAAGAAGAAGAAGAACCACTTCTACAAGTGAAGCAAGAACTCCAAGAAGTTCACGAAGGCGGTCGCACGCACCTGCGTTGCCGCTTTAAGGACATCGACCTCACATCAAGCAATGGCTTTTCAAGCTCGGAGGAGGAGGTTGAGAAGCCATGAGTCAAGAGGACGGATGACTTCACCAGGCTTTGCTTCATGGCAAAGAATTATCAAGACACCGACTCTGGCACTGACTCTGACACAAGCGAGGTACCTCCTACTCTTGATGAGCTCTCTTCTGAACTTGATCATCTACGCGATGTTTTGCTCATGCAAGATGATAAGCTTCGCAGCGCTGTTCGTGAGTGGAGAGAGATTAAGTCAAAGTTGGAGAGTGCTGAGTATGAGATCACTTCACTTAGGTCTAAGGTTGCCAAAGATGACATTGTTGTTGAGTGTAAGTCTTGTCAAGTTGTGATGAATGATCTTGCATAGAGGGAAAGTGTGCATGCTCAAGTTGCCAGTCAGCTTGAGAGTGCCCTTCAAGAGCTTGATGAATTCAAAGTTTAAAATTTCATAGGTACAGGTATGACATGGAATAATTTGCATGCTAGCATCATACCAATTGAAGTTATGATCCACCTTAGTCTTCAACCTTTACTCGAGGATGAGCAAAGGCTAAGTGTGGGGGAGTTTGTAGATGGTTGTTAAATGCTAAATCTGACCATCAAATCCTTGCATAAATAACATAAAAGGAATAAACAACATAGTGTAGCAGTTTATTATTAACAATTTCCACGAGTTTTGGTGAGATATGTATTTGCAGGTATAAAAGAGCCAAATTATGCAAAAACATGAAGAAACACCCCGTCGGCCGATGACTACTGTGAAACAGCCATTTTCACCAGTCGACAGGGTCGTTTATGGCCTAACCGGGAGCAATCAAGGGGCGACCCGGAGGGGGTCGGTCCCCGGCCTAGGCCACCGCCCGGCCCAGCTTGCCGCCCGACTGGTCTTGCCGTCCGGCCTGGCTTGACTTGCCACCCGGCCTGGGTTGGTGACCCCAGGTTGCCAGCCCATGAGGCCCATGAGGCCTACCGCCCACCAAATGAAGAGTCGGTGGAAATTGACAAAAATGACCGACTTCAGGACAAAATCCAAGCCATCCAAGAGAAGTTGGTCCCGCACCGACATGATCCAAGGGTCCCTCGGCTTGGGCTGCCGCTTGGTGGTGCATGCCACCCGGCATACCTGACCGCCCGGCACACGTGACCGCCCGACCTTGCCCGCCGCCTGGCGGACCAAATTCGGCCTACCGACTCTACTTCACCTACAAGTACCCCCCTGCCCATCGCCACTATAAATAGAGGGGGAATTCAGAATGAAAAAAAAAACACACAAGAAGAAGAACATTTAGAGCTCCACTCCAAAGGCTTTAGCACTGCCAAAGTTCTTAGAAAATAGGGAGAGAGTGAGGGAGAGTTAGGAGAAGGTCCGGGCTTGTTGGCGCCTTCTCCACGCTTGTACCTCAGCGGATGCTTTATTTTCTTAGTAAGTATTCATGATCTTTCTTTGGTATTTAAGTTTCCTTTTTAAGTAATTTCTTTCCTTAGTTGATTACAGGATCATCTCTCTATTTAGTTAGAGTACCATAGTCTTCTATAAGCGTGATGTCAAGACTTTGATAGTAATTAATAGTGTAGATGTGGTGTCTAGGCTAGAGGTTACCTTTGTTTGCCGCATGCTCCACGGTTTGTAGAGGTAGTCGGTAGGTGGTGACAGCCCTATCCGGCCTTAGTAATCCTCCACGTTCGGATATGTCGTAGAGCTGTTGGCCAGAGTCGCCTGTGGATGCACGGGTAAGCCGGTGCCTGAAGTAAGCATTTATAGACTAAACTTATCATATTTTAGGATCCTTGACCATAGGAATCCTCTCTACCCTTTGCCTACAATATTCTTGTTGTCCTTGGATGGATTAAGATAGAAGATTAGACACACACGTTCCTTGTGAATTCGATACCTTGGAATACTCTTAGGTGAAGTGCTACAGCGGTATCTGTGCGCTTGCGGATTTATCTATGATCGAAAGAAATACCAACAGGGAGCGTTGACCGATGTTTTGAGGTTGTTCCTCCTCATCATCATCGTCATCTCCAAGATATTGCTTTCGGTGGTAAGCGAGCTTTTTTACCCGCTGACTGGTGAGGGGAAGATCGGTGATAGGATTTGACCCACTAGTACCGGTCTGCGGCGGCTTCTCCACGTAATCCGGTCCCTCGGTATCGGTCAGAGGGAGCGGAGGGTGTGACACATAGATGTCTAGAACCTAAAAATAAACATCAAGATATCAGACAAGTTTTATCACTCTACCAAGATGGATATCAAACACGTATTAAACATCTGAAGCTTACTCGGGCCCGATGAGTGCCCACGTTGTATGCCTTTGTGATCAAGGCATGGCCCTGAAGGGTGTTCCCTTCAAACATCTTCTCCAAACAAGACCAACACAGAGTGGAGTTTAGTGGGTCGGGCACCTCTCTTGTCTCATCATCAGTGGAATACCTCTAGGCGGGATGACTCAGCTATTTGAGGGGTTGAACTCGGTGCACTATAAATCTTTTAGCTATTGTAACACCGTCGACCTCCACTTTCTTCGGGTCTGCAATCTTCTCCATCAGCGCGACCACCTGGGAGTAATTAAGATCTGGCTTCTCTGACCAATGCGGTCGGGGGCTGGCCTTTGCACCAATAAAATCCGCAAGAACAGGGGGAGGATTGTCAGAGTAGAACCACTCCTCCCTCCAGTTCCTATTCCTAGTGTTCAGGGGCAAATTGATGTAGACCTCCTTCTTGCGCAAATGGAGGCCAACTCCACCAATGGCGACTTGGTTTTCCATTGTTGGCAGCGACCGGAGGACAAAAATATGGCGAAAAAGAGAGAAATGGGGCAACACAACCCAAAAAAGCTTCACACAAATGCACAAAGATTGTAATGTGCAGAAAAGAATTGGGATTGAGATTTACAAGCTCAATCCCGTAGAAGAAAAGGAGCCCGTGCAAGAAGCTGCAGCAGGGAACTCCGAGACCATGCTCAAAAAAAGAGTGGAAGATAACAATCTGCTTGTGGATTGGAATAGGATGGGCTTCAGAGCCAGGTACCTTCCAATTGATTTGTGCCTGCTCTGGTAGGACGCCATCGACCACCATGGTGTTCAGGTCCTTGGCGGTGATGCTGCTCTTCGGGAACTCCCGCAGCTGGTTCGGGATCTCCAGCTCCAAAGATGATGACTCGATGGAGGCGGCGGCAACCTTCTGTCCCTTGGCGGATTTGTGCGTCATCTTGATAGGACAATGTGTCATGGTGGATCTAGAAGTAGCACTCAAACCCTAGCAAGAGCTCAAGGGCTTGGGAGTGGTGGAGGATCTACGGCGGTGATGAGAAGTTGCTAACCCTAGCAATGGGGAGCTGAGGAGGCGCGCGAACAGGGGAAACACGAGGAAGATGAAGAGTTTCGGCACAATGACGGCGTGATTTTTATCAGCTATTTTGCACCATTTTATACCTCCGTGTTGACCTTGTCTTCGGCGAGGCCAAGCGGGCCACATGGGCCGTACAGTGCTGGGCTACTTTTTTAGTTAATCAAAATAAAGCAATGACCTTTTAACAGATATCTTGCTGATTTAATAAAACCAGGTGTTAAACCTGGGGCTTCTTTGATAAGAAGCTTTATTCTAAAATTATATATCACCCATATTTGTGTGATTTGATGATCACATAGCAGAGGACTTTATGGTCGTATGGGACCAAACTTAAATGGCTAAGTTACTGATTGAAGTCAGTTGTTAATTGGCTAAAGAGTTTGATTTGTCCGAGTGATGATTTAAGGAAAAGCTACTTTATGATTGATGTCATTTTAGCTTAGTACTATATTATCATTGATGTCATAAAATTTTATATGGACTAGAACATGATTGATGTCATGATATTAAGTCTATAAATCACTCGGACAAGAGTGTATATCACTCGGTCTTACATTCAGTCGGTCGGCATGTTTGATGATGTGTAGACAAACCCTCTAGTTTGATGATTAGAGGTTAGGAAAACTCATGCTTGATGGTTTGAGTAAACTATGCATAACAAAATGTAAAGAGTTAATATTATAAGACTCTTGCATTATTTATTAGTCTCCAAATTATACAAGAGTTGGGGGCTACACCTGATTAGGTGCACCTAGTCGGTGCACCGAATCTATCAGGACTTCAATCAAGAGGTCTTCCTAATTTGTGACCTGCTCACATGAACATCGAAGATCACTCGGCAAGTCACAGCTCAAAATTAGAAAGCACTCGGGGGCTACTATGGAATACTTACCTTCCGGGTATCCATAGTTGAGCTTAAGTCGGTAGACGACCGGATGGCCCACCATAGGTGAACCGACCGAGTCGGCTTGGAGCACAAGGCAAATAGAGATAGACTTTCTATGTAAATCCTTGTAGACTATGAGTAGGAATCTTCATGTACCCCCTGCCGACCGGATATATAAGGCGGCAGGGAACCCCACACCGGGGACATCAAATCACATTACATTGCAATACAAACCATGGAACACAGGGCGTAGGGTTTGTACTCTCATCTAGGGGGCCCGAACCTATATAACTCGGCATCTTGTGTTACCATCATAGTTCTTAGTCCCGACATAGCCTTATAAGTATATTGTCGAGATTAAGTCTCGACAGGTTATGCGAATGATATTCGGGTACTTAACCCGAATTATCATTTATATAACCATGAGGAATTAACCATTCCACTACAGACGGCCACCACCGTTCAAGTGAGCACAAATCAGCTTGGGGGGAGTCCCTCCCATCTAAATGTGAGGTAACTTGTATCATTTCCCGTTTCCATCATCACATGCATGATAAAACTAAATACAACCAAAAAGATTTATTTCCCTTTAACATGCATGATAAAAAGAAAAAATAAAAAAATTAATAAATTTGCTTTTCACATGCACGGTATGAATCCATCGACTTATCATCATCGATAGAGCGAGTCTTGGCCTGTTTATTGTAGATTTATGGACTTTGCTCTATCGACTTAGTTCTTATCGGCATTAATGATTCATAGTTCCTTCTTTATTTAATTTGCTAATAAGCCAATATAATCAGCCAATTAGTTTACTTTCTTTTATATCTTTTGTATAATAGCATCGGCTGGTTTTCACGAACAGTGATTATCAGCTTTCTTCATCGGCCAGTCCTAGACCAGTGACCTGGGGAATTTGACCATTGGTTTCTTTGTCGATTTGTAGGGAAAATCGACTGGCACACCCCGGTTTCTGTATTGAGTCTGCATTAGAGTTAAGCAAATCTCTCTGGTCGCGCGTGTGATTTTCACGTCCACATGCTTTTTGGCATGCTCAGTGGTACAAAGAACTTCAAGCTTACAACATGTCTGAACTTGGAATGCTAAAGGATGCACCTCCTCCTCTGGAGCATCACATCAACGCAGATATGAAAGTAGAGAATATGCCGCCTTTTGATAAAGATGATATGAGCGATGAAACGATGGTGCTAATTGATGAAAGAGTTGCTGAGTTTGAGAACCTTCTGTCGGGAACTTTCAGCAAGACTAGGCATGGCAAAATTATGCAGAAGGGAAAGTTACCTGTTGCTGCCTTGATTGATGAAGATGTTGAGAAGTCACCTGCTAACAAGCCAATAGAGGTTATTGATGAAGATGCTTTGAACAACATGATCCATACGGCCATACACCATGCATTAATTAACCAGTCGCCTGTATTGGTTAATACTCTAAAGGCTTTGATTATTCAGGTGGTGGAAGGTTGTGTATATGATGATCCAGCACATGGGCTGATGTATTTCCGTGTTACTGGAAACATACCTCAGCCTGCAATTGAGGCACCTACCACGGAGCATCCTAGTACAAGTACAACTCCGGTGATGGGTTCAGGGCGACCCCCTACTGATACCACTCCACCTCCAAGGAGTGCTGATGACAATGCAATAGGAAGAACACCCCATAGAATAATTTTGCAGAATACAAGCCCACAGACACAACCGTAGCATTACAGGCAAGATACATCGACTTCACCAAACGTCAGATATGATACAGCACCAAACATGGAGCTGAGTATGTTTGGAATGCCAACATTAGCTGCAATGCCAGAAGAAATGGGAGGCCGACATCCGGTCATTAATTATGGTACCAGAACTACTCCTGAGATGCCAACATCTGGTTTTACATTGGCTAACCACAATGCCAATGTTTCGACCGATGATTGGGCGGTTAAGATTGCTGAAGTTATAAGGGAGCAGCTCGGATTGAAGCCAAAGCAGCAGACTTACATGTATCAACCCCCATATCCACCTATCTATGATTTGATTCCTATGCTAGGTAGATACAGGCCAACTGAGTTTATCAAGTTCATTGGACAAGACAAACCACTTCTATTGAGCATATCAGCCAATTCTCAGTGCAATGTGGGGAAGCAGGTGCTACTGAAGCTTTGAGGATCAGGCTGTTTTCACTTTCTCTGTCTGGATTGGCTTTTTCTTGGTTCGCATCATTGCACCCAAATTCAAGTATTACTTGGGCTGATCTTGAACAAAGGTTTCATAAATATTTCTTCACCGAGACAAGGGAGATGAGGTTATCAGACTCGATTGTTGTGAGGCAGATGACTGTTGAGTCTGTGCATGATTATGTGCAAAGGTTTGGAGAAGTGCGCAGTAAATGCTTTAGTTTGTAGTTGACTGATAATCAGATGGCAGAGATTGCATTTAATGTCTTAGCTGCGCCTTTAAGGGAAAAGTTTCCCGGCCGACTTTGAGAGCCTGTCCCAATTGGTGCACAAGGTGTCGATCCAGGAGAACCTAACTCAGGGAGCACAGTCAAGGCCGATTCAAGTCAACTACAATGATTATGATTCTGAGTTTGAAGAAGAGACAAAAGATGTCGATATGGCTGAATGGACCAGGAACAAATATGTTTTGTCATGTCCTTGGGTAAAGCAGAATGAGCCGGAGGAGAAGTGATTGTTATATAACCAAGGCCGACAAGATATTTGACATGCTATTACAAAAGAAGTATATTCAGTTGCCACCCAACCATGTAATTCCACCTGCTGAGGAGTTCAAGAAGAAGAAGTACGGGAAATGGCACAATTTGCCGTCTCATCGCACTAACGAGTGCAAGGTGTTCAGGTTACAGATTCAATCGGCGATTGATGTTGGCACTTCCCAAGTGCCCCTTTTATATGTGAATATTACCCCAATTAGAGCATAATTGATACTAATTTAGGCCATTTACCTGTGATATTGTCTATATGATGAGGACATCACTCCTATGGATACACACAACACTCCTCGAAATCTGGACTTGCAAGGTCCAATGACTAGAGCTCGTGCACGACGACTAAATTTAGAGGTGAGCTCGTTCCTACGTTCTTCGCTATATGTTACTTTTGAGAATGGTTTGCTACATAATGATTATTTTATGATTAGAAACCATGGAGAAGACCAGGAGATGATGGGAGAAGGAGCTGGGAACGTGGAGGACCAGCAAGAGCTTGGAAGCCAAAGTGGAGGCCCAATCAAAACCGACTTCGAGTCTGTTTCGGGGCCCAGGACCAGTCTGTACTAAAACAGTTGCCCAGGACGCATACGGACTCGGATTTGGACGTTCTACATATGCACGGAAAGATAAGGAGAAGACCTTTCCAATGCCGCCGGCCTCATGTCAAAATTCATCCGGAGTCATCGGGAATCATCAAAACAAGACAGAGTCCAGAATCTGTGTCGGTGCTGCGTCGCCTATTTTTGGCCTTTGGGCTTTGTATCTAGTTGAGCCCAATTAGGGGCGCGTCCAGAGGGTCTTGCACGACCCTAGGGTCTTTATATACAGCCGCCGCCGCACCATTAGGGTTCGGGTTTTGCTTAGATCAATTCTGTTCATAAACAGTTTCGTCGTTCATCGGTTTGTGAGACCCCAACTTCGAGAGTTTAATCATACATCTGCAATTGTGTTGCAATCTTCGTTGTTCTTGCTTGTGTTCTTGATTCGCAGGCAGGGATCAGCCTTCTCGGCGAGGTCAATCGTCTTTTGGACGGTTGATAACCAGAGGAGACGTCGTGCTGCGATTGCGGGGTTTAGAACGTGCTGTTCTGAAACCGGATCGATTTGTGTGTCGCCTCCGACCAAATCAACTTACCAAGAACCTTTCGGAAGATCGGGAACCCTTGTCCACATCAAGTGGTAATCAGAGCTTCAGGTGCACCGTCAGGTTCACACTACCCTTTAGTTTTGTTTTCGTGTTCTTCCTATCGTCCACTACTGAAAATACCAAAAAAAAAATTTTCCCCCGCCCATAACCACGTGTTTAGCCTTTGCATATTTCAATTTCAGAGTCCGTAGTGTTGAGTTTGTGCCCTAGTTCTTGTTTAGTCGCTGGTTTAGTTGGTGTTTTTGTCGTCAGTAGTGTTTCCCTTGCAACCCTAGCCGCCATCCCCTTCACCATCCTCGGTTTTGTCGGCTTTGTGTGCTAGGGTTGATTGATCAACACGCCCACCCTAATCTCACCCTAAACCTACCCTCACCACCTCGGACCACTTTTCATAAATTCCACTTTTCGCTGCATCCACCTTGCCAAAAAACTCCCTACCCGACCCCAAGCCCGACTCGGATTTCACTCAAAACCCCGGGTTCTTCATAACCGATTCCGACACCCCTTCGGTAAAACAGCCATAACTTTTCGCTCGGTTGTCCGTTTTAGCTGAAATTTTTACAGGAGATTCTAGACGAAAAGTTGAGCATACCCACACTGTGTGCCCTCGTCAAAAAATTCAAAAAAAATCGGGAAGATAAAGAAAAAATTCATTCAAGTTGAAACTCGACGTTTTCTGAAACTTCAAGATTTTCTGTAGGCCACGTCCTAGCTTGGTTTGAGCTGAAATTTTTTGTGGTTTCTTCCTGTTTACTAGTGAGTTGGAAAAAAATATCAACAAAATAAAATAAAAAAAAAGAAATTTGGGATTCCTACTAGTGCTCCATCTAGCCCCCTGGAATTTCTGAGTTCGGCTGTTTTACACTAAGCCCCCTGTGATCGACTGTGTCCCTTTGTCTCTTTGTTTCTTCTTTGCTATCACTACTGTTCTAGGACATAGTTAGACCAGCAACTAGGGACAAGTTATTTGGGCACTTATTCAGCTTTACTATCTGTTTTTGATTTGTGTGCCACTCATATATATATATTTGGCCTTCCTAGCTCTACATACTTCTTCTGGACAGCACATAGGTTATTTGGTAACCCTTGCAATCGTGGAACACTTCTCCCTGGTATCCTTCGCTTTGTTGTTTTCAGAACTTTGTAAGAGCTTTGCAAGAAGCTTACTTTTGCTGTGTTGAGAGGCACCACTGTTTAGTAGTTTTGTAGGGATAACCTTCACTTTTTGTTTCCTGTTTTGGTGTTTCTGATGTCAGGAAGCGATGGAGAGGGTGCTTCGCCCGCAAAATTTGATGAGTGCGTGAGCCAAGATCAGTTACAGAAGGCTTTGCAGGCGGTTCAGAGTGATTTGGTAGAGACGATCACTAGGGCCGTCACCGACGCCGTCACCAAGCTTCACCTGGGAGAAAGCATTGAGCGGTTGGATAAGAGAGTCTCTAAGCTAACCGATCAGGTTGTCGAATTGGAGACCGCTCACAAGACCAACAACAACAACAACAACAACACCACCAACACCAACACCAACAACGACGTTGAAGACGATCATGATGAAGCAACGGTGTATAAGGCTGATGGCACCGTCGATAGGTCAGCTACAAGGACCGCAAGGTTACGACGCCGTTTGCAACGTAACCCTCAAGGTATGGGTGGTTTCCACAACCACAACCGTCGCACACAAGGTAGCTATGCTCCAGATGATCCGTATGCTAAAATTAAGTTTTCAATTCCTTCGTTTTCGGGTCAGTACGATGGTGATGCTTACCTTGATTGGGAAATGACGGTAGAACAAAAATTTAATGCCCATCTTGTTCCTGAACAACATAGAGTTAGACAAGCCACTAGTGAGTTTAAGGACTTTGCTATTGTTTGGTGGAGTGGTCTAGCTGCTGAAACCGATTTGCCTACTACTTGGGAAGAACTTAAGGTAGAAATGCGTGATCGTTTTGTTCCTCCTTCTTTTTATAGAGAAATTCGTAATAAACTGCAGCGTTTAGATCAAGGAGATAAAACTGTTCAGGAGTATTTTAGTGAGCTTCAGAAGGGTTTGATTCGTTGTGCTGTGGTTGAAAAAGTAGAGGATCAGATTTGCCGCTTTTATTCTGGTTTGAGAAAAGAAATTCAGGACATCCTTGATTATAAAGAATTTTATACCCTCAACCAGTGTTTCCAGTATGCTATGCTTGCAGAGAAAGAATCACAGGGACTTTTCCAGGCTTTTGAGGAGTACAGCAAGTCCAGGAATTTCTACCCACCACGGCCGACGGGGACTTCGGGGTTGCCCAAGCCATCTTTCCGGCCGCCCCCACCAGCTAGTGTTGTTTCTGCAGCACCAAGATCAGCCCCTGCCCCTTCTACGCGCTCAGGTAAAAATTCTGTGCAGGTACCGGCTAGTAGTGCCTCCTCTGTTGCTTCGACGGGACGCACTACAGGGATTCAGTGCCACCGATGCCATGGTCTTGGCCATGTGCAGAAAGACTGCCCAAGTAGGCGAGCATATGTGGCGACAGATGATGGCGGTTACATGAGCACCTCCGATGTGGAGGATGAGGTGGAGGATGTCGCTGCCACCAGCGGTGACCTCGTCCTTGGAGGCGGAGATACCACGGGCTACATGAATATTATTGTGCAGCGTGTGCTTAGCACACAAATCCAGCAGCCCGAGATGATGCAGCGACATAACTTGTTCCAGATTTTCTTCGTCATCAAGAACCATCGGGCACGTGTCATCATTGATGGAGGAAGCTGCAACAATTTGGTGAGTTCTGATGTGGTTAAGAAGCTTGATTTGACCACACGCCCACATCCACATCCATACTACATTCAGTGGTTAAATGACTCTGGAAAAGCTAAGGTAACACAAACTTGCAGAGTTCCTTTTTCCATTGGTTCCTATGTGGATTCTGTTGATTGTGATGTTGTACCCATGCAAGCTTGTTCACTTTTATTGGGTAGACCTTGGGAATTTGATAATGATGCTGTACACCATGGTAAAAGTAATAAGTACACTTTTATGCATAAAGGAACTAAAATTACTTTGTTACCAATGACCCCTGCTGAAATTGTACAAGCTGATTTAGAACGAGCTGCTAGTTTGAAAAATAAAAGCCCTGAAATTCAGCAACCTGTTAATTCTGCTTCTACACCAAGTAATGTTAATGATTCTTCAAGTTCTAAGGGTGCTGCAATTAAATTACAAGGTCGTTCATGTCTTGCCACAAAATCTGAGCTTGCTGAAATTTCTACTGATGATATTTGCTATGCTTTGATATGCAAACAAGCCTTGTTTTTGCTTGGTGATATTGCTTCTAGTGCTTTGCCTCCTGCTGTCACTAACCTTTTGCAGGAGTATGAGGATGTTTTCCCAGCTGAGATACCCTCGGGCTTGCCACCTTTGAGAGGGATTGAGCATCAAATTGATTTGATTCCTGGTGCTACTTTGCCAAACCGTGCTGCTTATAGGACCAACCCTGAGGAGACTAAGGAGATACAACGACAAGTCCAAGACCTTTTGGATCGTGGGTATGTTCGTCAATCACTTAGTCCTTGTGCTGTTCCTGTACTTTTGGTTCCTAAGAAAGATGGTTCTTGGCGTATGTGTGTAGATTGTAGAGCCATTAATAACATTACTATTAGGTATCGTCATCCTATTCCTAGGCTAGACGACATGCTTGATGAGTTATGTGGTGCTATAATTTTCACTAAAATTGATTTGCGTAGTGGCTACCATCAAATTAGAATGAAACTTGGAGATGAATGGAAAACAGCTTTTAAAACCAAATTCGGGTTGTATGAGTGGTTAGTAATGCCTTTTGGGTTAACTAATGCACCCAGTACTTTCATGCGTTTGATGAATGAGGTTTTAAGACCTTTTATTGGCAAATTTGTGGTTGTCTACTTTGATGATATCTTGATTTACAGCAAATCTATGGATGATCATATGATTCATTTGCGTGCTGTTTTTGATGCTTTGCGAGTTGCACGTTTATTTGGTAACCTTGAGAAGTGCACCTTTTGCACGGATCGAGTCTCTTTTCTTGGCTATGTTGTGACTCCACAGGGAATTGAGGTGGATGAGGCGAAGATTGAAGCCATAAAGAGCTGGCCTGTACCAAAAACTATCACACAGGTGAGGAGTTTTCTTGGTCTTGCAGGTTTCTACCGCTGCTTTGTCAAAGATTTCAGCACCATTGCTGCACCATTGCATGAGTTGACAAAGAAGGGCGTTGACTTCCATTTTGGTAAGGTACATCATGAGTCTTTTGATGCTTTGAAGGACAAACTTACACATGCACCATTGCTGCAATTACCCAATTTTGATAAGACTTTTGAGCTTGAATGTGATGCTAGTGGTATAGGCATTGGTGGTGTTTTGATGCAAGATGGTAAACCTGTTGCATACTTTAGTGAGAAAATTACTGGGCCTGTTTTGAATTATTCCACGTATGATAAGGAACTATATGCACTTGTACGTTCTTTAGAGACGTGGCGTCATTATTTGTTGCCCAAAGAATTTGTTATTCATTCTGATCATGAATCACTTAAGTATATTCGTTCTCAATGCAATTTGAACCGTAGACATGCTAAATGGGTTGAGTTTATTGAGTCTTTTCCTTATATTATTAAACATAAGAAAGGGAAGGATAATGTGATTGCTGATGCTTTATCTAGGCGATATACTTTGTTGTCTCAACTTGATTGTAGAATTTTTGGACTTGAGGCAATTAAAGAACAATATGTTGCTGATGTTGATTTTAAAGATGTATTGCTGCACTGTAAAGAAGGTCGTGCTTGGCACAAATTTGTGTTGAATGATGGTTTCTTGTTTAGAGCTAACCGCCTATGCATTCCAGTTGGTTCCGTTCGTCTTTTATTGTTGCAGGAGGCGCATGGAGGTGGATTGATGGGTCATTTTGGTGCTAAGAAGACGGAGGATATTTTGGCCACACACTTCTTTTGGCCAAGGATGAGGAAAGATGTTGAGCGTTTTGTTGCTCGCTGCACTACATGTCAAAAAGCTAAGTCTCGATTGAATCCACATGGTTTATACATGCCACTTCCTGTTCCTTCTATTCCTTGGGCGGATATTTCTATGGACTTTATTTTAGGACTGCCTAGGACTAAGAGGGGGAGTGATAGCATTTTTGTTGTTGTGGATCGTTTTTCCAAGATGGCACACTTTATACCATGTCATAAAACTGATGATGCTAGTTACATTGCTGATCTTTTTTTCAAAGAAATTGTACGTTTGCATGGTATGCCTTCTACTATTGTTTCAGATCGTGATGCAAAATTCTTGAGTCATTTTTGGCGCACGCTTTGGAATAAGTTGGGTACAAAGTTGTTATTTTCTACAACTTGTCATCCACAAACTGATGGACAAACTGAGGTTGTGAACCGCACTTTGGGTACTATGTTGCGAGCTATTTTGAAGAAAAATTTGAAGCAATGGGAAGAATGCTTACCTCATGTTGAGTTTGCTTATAATCGGGCAACACATTCTACTACCAAGGTAAGTCCATTCAAGGTAGTGTATGGTTTTGATCCCCGTACTCCACTTGATATACTTCCTCTACCTATTAATGAGAGAGTTCATGTTGATGCTAAGGAGCGTGCTGAATTTATTTTGCAAATGCATGAGACCACTAGACTTAGCATTGAAAAGATGAATGAAAAGTATAAAATTGCTGGCAGTAAGGGTAGAAAGGAAGTAAAGCTTGATGTAGGAGATTTAGTGTGGTTACACTTAAGGAAGGATAGATTTCCAGAATTGAGAAAGTCTAAACTAATGCCTAGAGCTGATGGTCCATTCAAAATAATAGAGAAGATTAATGATAATGCATACAAACTTGAGTTGCCTCCCGAGTTTGGGGTTAGTCCTACTTTTAACATTTCAGATTTGAAACCATACTTGGGAGAAGAGGATGAGCTCGAGTCGAGGACGACTCCACTTCAAGAGGGGGAGGATGATGAGGACATCACTCCTATGGATACACACAACACTCCTCCAAATCTGGACTTGCAAGGTCCAATGACTAGAGCTCGTGCACGACGACTAAATTTAGAGGTGAGCTCGTTCCTACGTTCTTCGCTATATGTTACTTTTGAGAATGGTTTGCTACCTAATGATTATTTTATGATTAGAAACCATGGAGAAGACCAGGAGATGATGGGAGAAGGAGCTGGGAACGTGGAGGACCAGCAAGAGCTTGGAAGCCAAAGTGGAGGCCCAATCAAAACCGACTTCGAGTCTGTTTCGGGGCCCAGGACCAGTCTGTACTAAAACAGTTTCCCAGGACGCATACGGACTCGGATTTGGACGTTCTACATATGCACGGAAAGATAAGGAGAAGACCTTTCCAATGCCACCGGCCTCATGTCAAAATTCATCCGGAGTCATCGGGAATCGTCAAAACAAGACATAGTCCAGAATCTGTGTCGGTGCTGCGTCGCCTATTTTTGGCCTTTGGGCTTTGTATCTAGTTGAGCCCAATTAGGGGCGCGTCCAGAGGGTCTTGCACGACCCTAGGGTCTTTATATACAGCCGCCGCCGCACCATTAGGGTTCGGGTTTTTCTTAGATCAATTCTGTTCATAAACAGTTTCGCCGTTCATCGGTTTGTGAGACCCCAACTTCGAGAGTTTAATCATACATCTGCAATTGTGTTGCAATCTTCGTTGTTCTTGCTTGTGTTCTTGATTCGCAGGCAGGGATCAGCCTTCTCGGCGAGGTCAATCGTCTTTTGGACGGTTGATAACCAGAGGAGACGTCGTGCTGCGATTGCGGGGTTTAGAACGTGCTGTTCTGAAACCGGATCGATTTGTGTGTCGCCTCCGACCAAATCAACTTACCAAGAACCTTTCGGAAGATCGGGAACCCTTGTCCACATCACTATATATTTGTATATGCGTTGTTTTGGAGCTTTATTACAGAAACAGGTAAAATTGGTGATTAATGTGATGATGGAGAGGACAGGAGTCCAGAACTGACGAAAAGCACTGAAGAAGCCCAGTGCGCCAATCGGCACAGTCCATGAGCCGATCGGCGCAAGGGTGTTTTGGCCCACAGAAGTGACTGAGGCCCATTCCATATGTTTATGGAAGTTTATCTGCACAAGACACTTGAAGATATTTGTCTAGAAGATTTTTGGAACTTCGAGAAGATTTATGGAACTTCAAGATCTCGACGTGCAGTACAAGACTTTATCTCGAAGGAAAAGGCCCACATGACAGCTGTGGAAGACAGAGGAACTGACTCAGAGAAGAAACCAGAGAAGACACGGCTTGCGCTGATTGGCGCAATTTTGCGCTGATCGACGCAACTGCCTTATTTGCTAGAAATTGAGTCCTTTACGAATAGAACGCCTATAAATACTTGTAATCCCTGGCCGCAGAGAGAGGAGGCGAAAGAGGGACACCAGATCCGTGAGTAAGAGCCACCAGGGCTTGCCCTGTTAGAATAGATCTCTAGTTGAGTTTCAAGAACCATTGGTGTTAAGAGTTGATCTGTCAAGATAGGCCATCTCGATGGGGATGAATCTTACTCTATGTATCTCAAGGATGATTGAATATGTTGATGATGGTTTTGGTGATTTGTCTATCTTGATTCTATAATCATGCATGTGCTTATTCCAATTGCTTAGTTCTAGGCTAAGTAAGTAGATATTATCTTGATCGTGGTGATTAGGATAGTATTCGGATATTGTATTGATTATCGTTGCTTGATGATGCTAGTAGTGTGGTTTAGCAGTGACAGCACTAAGCTGGCGTAGCACTATTGGATAGTTGAGTAGGGTAAGATACTCGCACGATTAAGAGTTTCCTCTCGGCAGCGATAAATCGGGAGCCGCTCGGAAAGCAGGGTGGTCTTATTCATCATAGGTTTTCATTGATCTATGTAATTACCCATTATGATGCTATTTAATTAGACTTTCTGGTTACGATCTCACTAGTAGATATCTGGTTACTCACTTAACAGCATACGCTTACAATATCTGGCTCACTTTGGTTTAGATTCACTAGTGTGCCGATCGGCTCAACACCTGCGTCGATCGGCGCAACGACAGATTTATTGTCTGGTGCACTTTGGCTTAGTTTCACCAGTGTGCCGATCGGCTCAACTCCTGCGCCAATCAGCGAAACGACAGATTTACTGTCCGGCGCACCTTTGCGCTGGCCAGTCTCCCCCTCATGCAACCTAAACTCGATAGTAGCTTTAACTAAATATTTTACTATTAACTTTGTTTAATTATCCCTAAGGTCCCAGTGGATTCGATAAACCTTGGAATACTCAATTCAAGGGAAAAGTGCTACAATCGTACACCATCCTCTTGCGGTATATATGTGGGTGCGTAGGTACGACCAACAAGCTCTAACTTTTCTGGCGCCATTGCCGGGGACCATAGCAGGTTTTTAAACATTGTTTTGATGTAATAGTGTTTAGTCATTGTGCTTTACTTGTCTCTCTCGTACATATATTCTGTTAAGTGAAACTAACAGGTATGGATGGTCCTAAGTCAAACAAACCATCTAATTACACCGATGATCCAGAAAGACTCTTTCAAAAGAAGAGAACAGCGAAGAAGAGAAGCAGGTTGCTTGGAGATTTAGCTGCAGAAGGAGTCCGCGCAACACCTCGAGTATTATTCACAGTAGAAGACCCAGTTCAAGAGCAAGAAGAAGAGGAGATGGCCCAGGTACCTATGGTTAATCGTCTTAAGCCATAATTGACTAGTATTGTCAAGACAGATTTCCAAGAAGCTTAAGATCAACTTCTATATCAATTGGAGAGATATGTTGGAATAGTGGCACAACAACCGTTCACAGGTTCGGAAGATCCCAATCATCATTTGCAACAGTTCCTTGAGGTTTGCAGTACATTCAAGATAGCGGGATTGATAGGAGATCAAGCACGTGTGCGGCTATTCCCTTTCTCTCTAGTTGGATGCCCCAAGCAATGGTACAATGGATTGGAAAACATAGTAAAAACGGTGTGGAACATGTTAGCAGCTGAATTCTTGGCCAAATACTTCCCTCCTGGTAAGACTCAAGCTTTGAAAAATAAGATTCTTGGATTTACATAGAATATTGATGAGAGCATTGGAGAAGCATGGAAAAGATACAATGAACATATAGACGCATGCCCTCATCATGATCTCACGGTTGGAGAAGTTGTTGAGAAGTTCTACACAGGATTGAATCTTCTATCACGTCAACACTTGGACGCCTCAGCTGGAGGATCATTCATGTCAAAAACCCCCACCGAAGCTAAGAATTTGATCAAGTTGCTAGTTGAAAATCAATCATGGGATGGTGAGAGAAGCTCAAGGAATTTGCAACCTTCAAAATAAGTAGTGAAGAGTGTGATTGAGAAGACTCAGGAACAATTGATTATAGATCACCTCGATGCTATTCAAAGGAGGTTGGACAATAATTTTCATATCCCTAAGGAAGAGACACTCAAGCTGGTGGAATCACGCTTCACATGTAGTGAGTGTGGAGAATTTGGTCATGTGCAGAAAGATTGCCCTGAAGAGATGAAGATGCTAGAATATATGAAGAATAGTGGATGGAAGCCCCAATATCAGTAACAAAGGAGTTCTTTCTCTCCTAGTTCGTCCATGCAAAATTCTATCCCACTTCGTCTCCAATGTCATGAGTTCTTCCAAGCTCAAGAGAATATCAACAAGGACAATCAAGCTAAATTCAAGGTGATTGCTTGTGTCCTTGAGGGAATTAATGACAAGGTGATAGAAATTGGGAGCTCCAATGAGCAGATTTTGAAGCATACCAAGATTATGGAGCAACAGATGGGACAGCTATCGCAAGCCATTCAAGGCAACAAAGGGCTATTCCTGGCAATACGATGTCTGCAGAGCAGTTGAAGGCAATAGCTACGTGGTCAGGAAAACAAATAGAAGATCCAGAGCACTCTACGGGAGCAAGGAAGCCCCACGCCGATCGGCGCACACCCAGCGCCGATCGGCGCGACGATCCTGTCGGCGCCGATCGGCTCCCTGAAAGCGTCGATCAGCGCAAGGAGGATGATGATCTCTCTCGTCTGAAAATGGGCATGGAGACAGAAGAGCATGGCCCTGCCACGTTCCTGGATACTCAACTACTGACGAAGACAGAAAGAGCGCTGTAACACGACGAGCAATTTGCAAGGTTCGTCGATATTATGAAGAAGCTTTACATCAATGTCCCTTTTGTTGATGCCATCCAAGTTCCCACCTATGCAAAACAAGAAGTTTCTAGTTTCTGAGGAGGTTGTGAAGGTCACTAAGGAGCTAACGGCAGCAATCAATGATGTTGCACTGGAAAAGAAACCCGACCCTGGATCACCAAGCATCAAATGCATGATTGGAACAAGGATATTTGATAGGTGCTTGTGCAATCTTGGAGCAAGTGTAAGTGTTATGCCCCGTCATATATTCACAAATCTCAATTTGCCTGAGTTAGAGCCTACGGGTATGTGTTTGGAGTTAACCGATCAATCGATACGCTTCCCTGATGGAATTGCTAAGGATGTGCCTGTTCAAATTGGAGATCACATCGTCCCTTTGATTTTATTATGCTTGATATGGATAAGAGGACGAGGACCCTGTTGATCTTAGGCAGACCCTTCTTGAGGATAGCAAAGGCAAGTATTGATGTTGGGAGTGCTGAGATAAGCTTCGATACAAGTGGGACTCCCTACTCTTTCAAGTTTCACCCAAAGGGAGAAGAGTGCAGTGCTATTGATGAAGTGAAGAGATACAAGACACCGTGGCAGCGTGGCGTCGAAAGTAATTGGAGGGGATGTATGGATAGGTCGTCCAAACTATATGAACCATGGAGATAAGATAACCTTGTAGTATCGCGGCCTCACATCCCGCACCGCGACACTAAGGATTGATTGTTTACGGGGAGGTCAAGCTCTTTGACCTCTAAATAACTAGAGCGCTCTTGGGAGGCAACCCAATGATCTGGGGATTTAGAAGTTGTTTAGTGCTTGTGGGAGGGCAACCCATTTCATTTAGTGAATTAGTGCTGGCCGGGAGGGCAACCCGGTGTTTTTAAATTTGCTTCCTTGTGATATAAACAATCTCCCGAATAAAATAAAATAGAAAAGTGTGTGCTTAATTCTTGTGTGCTCTTGCGTTGTCTGTTTATCCATGCAAAACTGTGTATATACATATTGTAGACTAACAATGCAGGAATATACAAAAAAAAGACCAAAAACAGGAAGGAACAGAGCTTGCGCCGATCGGCGCAGTATTGCCCAAGTCAGGACAGAAGGCCGACGACGCCCAGAATTGAAGGAGTACTAAAAATCAACCAACACAGTAATTTTCAGAGACGGAGCTATTTTCAAGGTAATCAAAAATCTTTTTATATTAATTTATTGTGTACAAAATGGTTGCTAAATAACGCAGGAAAGGATGAAGAACAACATCTAACGAAGAAGCGAGGGGCCAGAAGCAAAAACGGACGTCGCGCCGATCGGCGCGGTCACTAGATGAGCCCTGATACATATGCCAATACTACAGGAACATTGGAGAACTGGAAATTAGGTGAAAGAGATGAATACGAGATATCTAAATCAGCATCGGACCAAAAGACGAGGTGCAAGGGACTTGCACCGTTCGGCACCCTACTGCGCCGATCGGCGCAACCACCCATGCAGTTCCTAAATGGGCGACAAAGGTGGCAGACATTGATTTTGAGGAACAGGTATGATTATTATGCAGGTGTGTAGTGCAGAGGAGACGAAGAATTGATAAAAAGCTGAAAAAGAGACGGCGCGCCGATCGGCGCGGGCCCGCGCCGATTGGCGCAGCCAACAAGACATCAGGATTCCGTATTGTTCCCCTGCCAACCAACATGATGTGCTAGGAAGTGACATGAAGGATGGGAATCTAGCACCAGAGTGGTCAGAGCATTCAAAATTTGAATTGTGCCGATCGGCGCAGGTACCCGTGCCGATCGACGCGCTCTCAAATTTTGAAATTTTACGGTGGTTCCTTCTCCTGGAAGTTTCCCAAACTATAAAAGGGAGGCTAGGGACCCCCAATTCGGCACACCATCCCGGTAATCTCTCCACCTTCCCCACTACCCACGATCTCGCACACGTTCCACAATTTTCACAGATGGATCGTCTCCGCTCCTTCGTCGGCAAGTTGGGCAAGAGGCTGCGCCGGGGAAGCAGTTCCGGCGGCAGCAGCGAGTCGAGCGGTGACTCCTCGGCGAGGGGTGGCTCCGACGCTCACGATGACATGTCGGTGGGTGGTGCATCCACCGGCTCGGCGGTGGCGACATACGAGATCCGCGCCCGCCACTCCGTCTCCGGCACGTCCCTTTCAACAGGGCGTGCTACGAGGAGCCAAACAGTGGCAAGCCGTGGGGTTCCCACATCACCACCATAATTGTATGAACCACCATGGACCCCCTGCCGCGATGGTCTTGTTCAATTGAAGACTCACAGCGGTGCGATGCAAAAGCTAGTAAATAGAGCCTAGCAAGAATCTGCCCACGGGAACTTTGTGGCATCGACTAAAAGTTCAGCTATGCCTTGAAAATGGTGGTCGGCATGCAAGCGAACTCATAGAAAACGAGGTGTTCCAGCCAGAGGTTCAAGAAGGCAGTGAGCTCTCGATGGATGACAGTGCCAGTTTTCTGATATGCAGCAATGTACCTAGGCCAACTGTTCGCACCCTTAGTGTCTAACTTGCGCTGCTTCTTGGTGTTCTGGACGAGGAAGGGGTCGAAGTATTGGTTGATATTCAGCCCAGTTAGCATGATCACGTCCATAAGGGAAGGAGCCGGGGGTCCTCGGTTTAATAAGTAGGCATTCAAAGCGTCAAACTGAAAGTAAGAAGTTGCAGCTAGTATGGGTTCATTTTTTGCCATGTCAACCAAAGACAGTGGCAGTGCCTCTTCTATTTGGGCATCTAGAAGGGAGGCAGCATGGGAGTGTAAGCTTCATGACCATTGATGATTGGATCCCGAAGGTATGAATGTTTTGGTGATAGATGACAACTATGAATTGTGGGCTAATATCTACACGAGTGTTGTCTATGCAGAAATCATCTGTAAACTCTACTACAAATCATATGGATGATGGTTGCCTTGGCGATTGATGACAATGACCACAAACATGGAGGCTTGATGATCTTGATGGATTCCAAGGGTTGATGGAGATGGATCAAAGCTAAGGACAAGCTATGGAGCAAATGTTAGGAACACTTGTCTAGTTGTCAGAGCTTTGAGTCCATAGGAAAAACCAAACTATCAAGGGGGTCTAGGTTATTTATCTTAGGTCATGTCTAGTCGGTGATGTGCATGGATGCTTAGTGAAATCACAGGCACTAGGTGACAGTGGATAAGCCAAGGAGTTGTTCATAGAAGCCGGGAAATGAAGTCAAGCGAGGACAAAGAGTTTCAGCTTCTGGACATAGTGACCGGACAAAGGGGTCAGTGGAGACCAGATTGTACGGTCATTAGGAGAACAGGAAATCCAGAGAATGGACTCAGTGAGGAATCTGACTATGCTCAAGTCTGAAGAGACCGGATGGTCCGGTCTGCAGACTTGCATGGGATAGAGAGGAAGCAACACTCTAGAAATGTTCCTATAGTGGAGAGAGAAACTGACTGGACAGTCGAGTGAGCTGACCAGACGGTCTAGTCTGTATGGAAGTCAGTAATGGGCAGAGCCATTGGAGCAGGAACTGCAATGACCGGACGGTCCGGTCAGGCAGTGACCGGACAGTCCAATCAGTTGGCCTAGAAAGCTGATTTCGTGGAGCAACGGCTAGTTTGAGGTTGGAAGCCTATTTAACTTCGTTACTGGGGTCTTGGAGACCCCTCTTGGCCAGTGAATTGCTTGGAGCATTTGGTGAGAGCTATGAGAAAAAGAGGAGAACATTAGGAGGAGATATTGCATATCTTGAGAGTGCTAGTGAGAGTAACTTGAGCATTGATGCACATCTAAGGCTAGTGTGTCCTTGAGAGTGTAATCTAGGTTGTTACTCTTGGTCTATGGTGAGACCTAGACCGGTTAGGTGTCGGTGATCGAACCTATCGTGATCGGTTGTGAAGGCCGTCACATGTTTGTACCCAGTTTGAGCTCGCCGATGAAAGGGGCATCGCTAGTGAGCGCTCGTGTCTCCTCGAGGAGTCTGGCAAATTCTCTAGGGAGATGAGCTTGTGCCTTGGTGGCAGCGGTAACGTGCACTGCGTCTTCACTCCGGGAGTGATGGCGGGCTCGTTGGCGAGAACTCCACATTGGTGGCGGGAGGGACTGGGACTCCGGCAAGAGTGGTCCAACAAGGAGTAGGGGAAGATGCCATCCTTTCGAGACCTCGAGAAAAAATCATGAGCATTCCTTGACCCCTCTTTACTATTTCGCATTTGGGTTCTATAGTTGATAGGGTGACTCGTGGCTTGCATAGGCTAGTGTGATTAGCTTTCACACTTGCTTTCATCATGAACTCTAGCATGTGTAGTGTAGGGTCTTGGCCTCCAAGAATTGTTAGGTTGCAACGATTGCTAGGTTCAAGTGGTGTTAACTAGTAGTATTTGGATTTGTGGTCGGCTTACCGATTCACCCCCCTCCCCCCTCGATACGCCTTCGGTCCTCACAAGTGGTATCAGATCCAAGTGCTCATCTTTGAGGCTTCACCGCCTTGAGTAAGAATGCCGGGACAGGTGGGGAGTGTTCCCATAATTGATGAGGAGGACTACGGGTATTGGAAGGCTCGATGCAAGCCTACCTGTAGTCCATTGATCCAATGATATGGATGGTGACCCATGAGTCCGATGTGGATGTGAACCATCTTGAACCTGATTTCATTAAGAACAACACTAAGGCCAAGAATGCTTTGTTTGCATGCATATCCAAGGATGTCTTTGCTAGATTGGATGCGAGTTTGACAGCACACGGTATCTGGACTAAGATTCAAAGTATTCATGAGGGTACTAGTGATGTCAAAGAAGAAAGATACTATGTGTTGAAGAACAAGTATGATAACTTCACTAGATTGCCACATGAGAGAGCTAACACTATTTATTCTTGCTTTCATGTAGTAGTGGAGGAGATCAATGCTCTTGGGGATGACTTCAAGCTCAAGCCTGTTGAGGTCATAAGAAGACTCTTGAGGCTATTCAAAGACCCCAAGTATGAGTCCATCATCACCTTCACCTTTCAAGGTGACCTCAAGACCAAGACCATGAAGGATGTACTTGGCAAGATCACAACCTTCGAGAGCTACCAGCTGGGTTTGGATGATTCTCAACCATCCAACCTTGCTTTCAAGCCGAGAAGCAAGAGCCTATTAAGAGCAAGAAGAGAAAAAAGAAAGTTGTGATTGATGATGATGATGATGATGATGATGATGATGATGAAGATGACTTGAGTGAGGACTTGGCTCTTCTCATGAAGAAGATGAGGACCTTCAAGAACAAGTTTACCTCGAAGTCCAAGGGCAGGTGCTTCAACTATGGATCCAAGAACCACTTTGTTCGAGATTGCCCCAAGCCGAAGAAAGAAACTTCCAAGTTCCAAGACTCAAGTGATGAAGAAGAAGAAGAGGAAGACCCCAAAGCCAAGCAAAAGAAGAAGAAGTACTTCAACAAGGACAAGAGCAAAGGCAAAGAAAAAGCTCAAGACTACAAGAAGAAGTTCTCACGCAAGGCCCTTGTTGGAGAGTGGACAAGTGACAACTCAAGTGACACATCGTCTTCCTCAAGCAATGATGAAGAAGTGGTCGGCCTAGCCATGATCAAGACCACACTTCCACGAGCTCTTCCTCCACCTCCCACGTGCCTCATGGCCACGAGCGAACTTGGGGTGAGTGAGGATGGGAGCAGATGATGGCAGCAATGATGAGGAGCTCTCATGTGCCAATCTTTGGAGTATGCTTGAGCAAGCCTGCGACATCGCCGTCAGGAAATCTAAAATATTGGATGTGGTAAGAAAATAGTGTAAGTTGCCTAAGGACCATGTTGGTGAGCTTGAGAGTAAGCTCAAGGACTTTGTCACATCTCATGAGGCCCTAACCAAGAGTTATGACAAACTCAAGGGTCATCATGTAGAGCTACATGAGAAGTACGAGTCCCTTGAAATTACTTTTGAGGCCATCAATATGGATGATCTTGCCTCTCCCTCCTCTAGTTCATCAAAGAGTAATGCTTCTACTATATATGATGAACTAACCACCTCGGTCAAGGTTTCTTCTCTTGAGCCGTTTGTTTTGGAGGAATATCACAAGCTCAAGGAAGAGAGGAAGATGGTGATGGATGGCTTCGATAGGCTCACATGTGGTAGAGCCATCCACAAGGAGATTCTTGGGAGAAACCTTGTGAACAATGTCTCCCACCGGGGACTTGGCTCATATCCCGCCGCCATCGACCGGGACGAGTGACTCCATCCCCGCATGGATCAAACCCCTACTCGCTGATGACTACTATTGTGAGAGGTGTTGCAAGGATGGTCACACCATCGAGGATTGTCCTATGGTGAGAAGTTACATTGTTTTGCCTAATGCTAACTTGTTCCATGAGAACACACATTTCAAGCTTTTTAGGAACAAGGATGGCAAGGTGAATGCAAAGGCTTTGGGACCACCGAACAAGAAGAGAAAGGTCAAGAGCATATGGGTGCCTAAGTGCATTGTTGATCTTGGGAGGTCAACGAAGTACAAGTGGGTGCCTAAGAACAAGACCTAGAAGTTGGTGGTGGTGATGGGCCGGGAGCTTACTTCAAAATCAAGTGAAATCCACCATAAGTGACATGGACCTCAATGATATATCTACTCATGAGGGAGGTATACGTGTTTGTTCTTGGTAGTTGTAGTGTGTTCTTTCTTGTCTTGCATTGCATGGTAATTAGGACTCCTTTGTGACTAGTATGCTTTGCATACATGCATTTGTAAATAACTAAAAGAAAAACACATAAAAATTAGTCAATGTCTAACCCACTCAAGATAGCTATAAGCAAGGGGGAGTGCTTGAGATGGTGGTTTGGCTTCTCACAAGGCAAGGGTATGGCTTACAGTGAGTAAGCTTGAGAGGGGTTCAAACTTGACATTGTTAGGTTTCCTTTGTTTCTTGTTTTAATATTGCTTGCATTCATATGGCATGCTTACTTACATTGCATATGTAAAATGCTTGTTGCATGCATCATATAGGAAACACAAAGGAGGCTTGTCACATTTGGAGATATTTGTACCTCTTGATCTATATGTGATTACATCTCTGCAAGTGTGACCAAAGGAAAGGATTGTGCTTGATGACAACATCACTCCTATGGATACACACAACATTCCTCCAATTCTGGACTTGCAAGGTCCAATGACTAGAGCTCGTGCACGACGACTAAATTTAGAGGTGAGCTTGTTCCTACGTTCTTCGCTATATGTTACTTTTGAGAATGGTTTGCTACCTAATGATTATTTTATGATTAGGAACCATGGAGAGGACTAAGAGATGATGGGAGAAGGAGTTGGGAATGTGGAGGACCAGCAAGGGCTTGGAAGCCAAGGTGGAGGCTCAATCAAAACAGACTTTGAGTCTGTTTCGGGGCTCAGGATCAGTCTGCACTAAAACGGTCGCCCAGGACGCATACGGATTCGGATTTGGACATTCTACATATGCACGGAAAGATAAGGAGAAGGAATTTTCATTGCCGCCAGCCTCATGTCAAAATTCATCCGGAGTCATCAGGAATCGTCAAAACAAGAGAGGGTCCAGAATCTGTGTCGGTGCTGCATCGCCTATTTTTGGCCTTTGGGCTTTGTATCCAGTTGAGCCCAATTAGGGGCGTGTCCAGAGGGTCTCGCATGATCCTAGGGTCTTCATATACAGCCGCTGCTGCACCATTAGGGTTCGGGTTTTTCTTAGATCAATTCTGTTCATAAACAGTGTCGCCGTTCGTCGGTTTGTGAGACCCCAACTTCGGGAGTTTAATCATACATCTGCAATTGTGTTGCATTCTTCATTGTTCTTGCTTGTGTTCTTGATTCACAGGCAGGGATTAGCCTTCTCAACGAGGTCAATCATCCTTAGACGGTTGATAAACAGAGGAGACGTTGTGCTGCGATTGCGGGGTTCTGAACGTGTTGTTTAGAAGCCAGATCGATTTGTGTTTCGCCTCTGCGCAAATCAAGATTTATCAGAACCTTTCGGAAGATCGGGAAACCTTGTTCACATCAAGTGGTAATTAGAGCTTTAGGTGCACCATCAGGTTTGCACTACCCTTTAGTTTTGTTTTCGTGTTCTTCCTATCGTCCACAGAAAAGCCAAAAAATTTTTTCCCCCGCCCATAACCACGTGTTTAGCCTTTGCATATTTCAATTTTAGAGTCCATAGTGTTGAGTTTGTGCCCTAGTTCTTGTTTAGTCACTGGTTTAGTTTGTGTTTTTGTCGTCAGTAGTGTTTCCCTTGCAACCCTAGCTGCCATCCCCTCTGCCACCCTCGGTTTTGTCAGCTTTGTGTGCTAGGGTTGATTGATCAACACGTCCACCCTAATCCCACCCTCAACACCTCAGACAAATTCTCACAAATTCCACTTTCCACTGCATCCACCCCGCCAAAAAAATCCCTACCCGACCCCAAACCCGACTCGGGTTTCACTCAAACCCCAGATTTATTCATAACCGGTTTCGACACACCTTCGGTAAAACGGCCAGAACTTTTTGCTCGGTTGTCTGTTTTGGCTGAAATTTTGACAGGAGATTCTTGAAAAAAAGTTGAGGTGACCCACAGTAGGCTACGTCCTATGTGCCCTCGTCAAAAAATTCTAAAACAATCGGGAAGATAAAGAAAAAATTCATTCAAGTAGAAACCCGACGTTTTCTGAAACTTCAAGAAATTCTGTAGGCCACGTGCTAGTTCTGTTTGAGCTGCAGTTTTTTGTGGTTTCTCCCCCATTGTTAGTGAGTTGGAGACAAATATCAAAAAAATAAAATAAAATAAAGAAATTTGGGATTCCTACTAGTGCTCCATCTAGCCCCTTGGAATTTCTGAGTTTGGCTGTTTTACACTTAGCCTCTTGTGATCGACTGTGTGCCTTGGTCTCCTTGTTTCTTCTTTGCTATTACTACTATTCTAGGATATAGTTAGGCCAGCAACTAGGGACAAGTTAGTTGGGCACTTATTTAGCTTTACTATCTGTTTTTGATTTGTGTGCCACTCACATATATATATTTGGCCTTCCTAGCTCTATATATTTCTTCTAGACAGCACACAGGTTATTTTGTAACCCTTGTAATCATGGAACACACCTCCCTGGTATCCTTTGCTTTGTATTTTTCAGAACTTTGTAAGAGCTTTGCAAGAAGCTTCCTTTTGCTGTGTCGAGAGGCACCACTGCTTAGTAGTTTTGTAGGGATAACCTTCACTTTTTGTTTCCTATTTTGGTGTTTCTGATGTTAGGAAGCGATGGAGAGGGTGCTTTTCCCTCAAAATTTGATGAGTGCATGAGCCAAAGTCAACTACAGAAGGCTTTGTAGGCGGTTCAGAATAATTTGGCAGAGACGATCACCAGGGCCATCACCGATGCCGTCACCAAGCTTCACCTCGGAGAAAGCATTGAGCGGTTGGATAAGAGAGTCTCTAAGTTAACCGGTCAGGTTGTCGAATTGGAGACAGCTCACAAGACTATCAACACCAACAACGACGTTGAACACAATCATGATGAAGAAACGGTGTATAAGGCTGATGCACCATCGATAGGTCAGCTACAAGGACCACAACGTTCCGACGTCATTTGTAATGTAACCCTCAAGGTATGGGTGGTTTCCACAATCACAACCATCGCAAACATGGTAACCATGCTCCAGATGACCCGTATGCTAAAATTAAGTTTTCAATTCCTTCGTTTTCGGGTCAGTACGATGGTGATGCTTACCTTGATTGGGAAATGACTGTAGAACAAAAATTTAATGCCCACCTTGTTCCTGAACAACAAAGAGTTAGAGAAGCCACTAGTGAGTTTAAGGACTTTGCTATTGTTTGGTGGAGTGGTCTAGCTGCTGAAACTGATTTGCCTACTACTTGGGAAGGACTTAAGGTAGCAATGCATGATCATTTTGTTCCTCCTTTTTTTTATAGAGAGATTCGTAATAAACTACAGCGTTTAGATCAAGGAGAAAAAACTGTTCAGGAGTATTTTAGTGAGCTTCAGAAGGGTTTGATTCGTTGTGCTATGGTTGAAAAAGTAGAGCATCAGATTTGCCGCTTTTATTCTGGTTTGAGAAAAGAAATTCAGGTCATCCTTGATTATAAAGAATTTTATACCCTCAACCAGTGTTTCTAGTATGCTATGCTTGCAGAGAAAGAATCACAGGGACTTTTCCAGGCTTTTGAGGAGTACAGCATGTCCAGGACTTTCTACCCACCACGACCGATAGGGACTTCGGGGCTGCCCAAGCCATCTTTCCAGCTGTCCCCACTAGCAGCTGCCAAGGGAACTAGTGTTGTTTCTGCAGCACCAAGATCAGCCCCTGCCCCTTCTACGCACTCAGGTAAAAATTCTATGCAGGTACCAGCTAGTAGTGCCTTCTCTGTTGCTTCGATGGGACGCACTACAGGGATTTAGTGCCACCGCTGCCATGGTCTTGGTCATGTGCAGAAAGATTGCCCAAGTAGGCGGGCATATGTGGCGACAGACGATGGCGGTTACATGAGCACCTCCGATGTGGAGGATGAGGAGGAGGATGTCGCTGCCACCAGCGGTGACCTCATCCTTGGAGGCGGAGATACCACGGGCTACATGAATATTATTGTGCAGCGTGTGCTTAGCACAAAAATCCAGCAGCCCGAGACGATGCAGCGACATGACTTATTCCAGATTATCTTCATCATCAAGAACCGTCGAGCACGTGTCATCATTGATGGAGGAAGCTGCAATAATTTGGTGAATTCTGATGTGGTTAAGAAGCTTGATTTGACCACACGCCCACATCCACATCCATACTACATTCAGTGGTTAAATGACTCTAGAAAAGCTAAGGTAATACAAACTTGCAGAGTTCCTTTTTCCATTGGTTCTTATGTGGTTTATGTCGATTGTGATGTTGTACCCATGCAAGCATGTTCAATTTTATGGGTAGACCTTGGGAATTTGATAATGATGTTGTACATCATGGTAAAAGTAATAAGTACACTTTTATGTATAAAGGAACTAAAATCACTTTGTTACCAATGACCCGTGCTGAAATTGTATAAGTTGATTTAGAAAGAGCTGCTAATTTGAAAAATAAAGGCCCTGAAATTCAGTAACCTGTTAATTCTGATTCTACACCTAGTAATGTTAATGATTCTTCAAATTCTAAGGGTGCTAGAATTAAATTACAAGGTCGTTCATGTCTTGCCATAAAATCTGAGCTTGCTAAAGTTTCTGCTGATGATATTTGTTATGCTTTGATATGCAAACAAACTTTGTTTTCGCTTGGTGATATTGCTTCTAGTGCTTTGCCTTCTACTCTCACTAACCTTTTGCAGGAGTATGAGGATGTTTTCCCAGCTGAGATACCCTCGGGATTGCCACCTTTGAGAGGGATTGAGCATCAAATTGATTTGATTCCTGGTGCTACTATGCTAAACCATGGTGCTTATAGGACCAATCCTGAGGAGACTAAGGAGATACAACGACAAGTCCAAGACCTTTTGGATCATGGGTATCTTCGTCAATCACTTAGTCCTTGTGTTGTTCCAGTACTTTTGGTTCATAAGAAAGATGGTTCTTAACGTAAGTGTGTAGATTGTAGAGCCATTAATAACATTACTATTAGGTATCGTCATCCTATTCCTAGTCTAGACGACATGCTTGATGAGTTATGTGGTGCTATAATTTTCACTAAAATTGATTTGCGTAGTGGCTACCATCAAATTAGAATGAAACTTGGAGATGAATGGAAAACAGCTTTCAGAACCAAATTCGGGTTGTATGACTGGTTAGTAATGCCTTTTGGTTTAACTAATGCACCTAGTACTTTCATGCGTTTGATGAATGAGGTTTTAAGACCTTTTATTGGCAACTTTGTGGTTGTTTACTTTGATGATATTTTGATTTATAGCAAATCCATGGATGATCATATGATTCATTTGCGTGCTGTTTTTGATGCTTTGCGAGATGCACGTTTATTTGGTAACCTTGAGAAGTGCACCTTTTGCACGGATCGAGTCTCTCTTCTTGGCTATATTGTGACTCCACAGAGATTTGGGGTGGATAAGGCGAAGATTGAAGCCATAAAGAGCTAGCCTGTACCAAAAACTATCACACAGGTGAGGAGTTTTCTTGGTCTTGCAGGTTTCTACCGCCGCTTTGTTAAACATTTCAGCACCATTGCATGAGTTGACAAAGAAGGGCGTTGACTTCCATTGGGATAAGGTACATCATGAGTCTTTTGATACTTTGAAGGACAAACTTACACATGCACCATTGCTGCAATTACAAAATTTTGATAAGACTTTTGAGCTTGAATGTGATGCTAGTGGTATAGGCATTGGTGGTGTTTTGATGCAAGATGGTAAACCGGTTGCATACTTTAGTGAGAAAATTACTGGGCCTGTTTTTAATTCTTCCACAAATGATAAGGAATTATATGCACTTGTACATTCTTTAGAGACGTGGCCTCATTATTTGTTGCCCAAAGAATTTGTTATTCATTCTGATCATGAATCACTTAAGTATATTCGTTCTCAATGCAATTTGAACCGTAGACATGCTAAATGGGTGGAGTTTATTGAGTCTTTTCCTTATATTATTAAACATAAGAAAGGGAAGGATAATGTGATTGCTGATGCTTTATCTAGGCGATATACTTTGTTGTCTCAACTTGATTGTAGAATTTTTGGACTTGAGGCAATTAAAGAACAATATGTTGCTGATGTTGATTTTCAAGATGTATTGCTGCACTGTAAAGAAGGTCGTGCTTGGAACAAATTTGTGCTGAATGATGGTTTCGTATTTAGAGCTAACCGCCTATGCATTCCAGTTGGCTCCGTTCGTCTTTTGTTGTTGCATGAGGCGCATGGAGGTGGATTGATGGGTCATTTTGGTGCTAAGAAGGCGGAGGATATTTTGACCACACACTTCTTTTGGCCAAGGATGAGGAAAGATGTTGAGAATTTTGTTGCTCGCTGCACTACATGTCAAAAAGCTAAGTCTCGCTTGAATCCACATGGTTTATACATGCCACTTTCGGTTCCTTCTATTCCTTGGGCGGATATTTCTATGGACTTTGTTTTAGGACTGCCTAGGACTAAGAGGGGGAGTGATAGCAACTTTGTTGTTGTGGATCATTTTTCTAAGATGGCACACATTATACCATGTCATAAAACTGATGATGCTAGTTATATTGCTGACCTCTTTTTCAAAGAAATTGTATGTTTGCACTTGGAAATTGGAGAAATTCCTTGTTCTATGAAAATTCAGGTAGTGACCATACGGTCCGGTCAATAGACCGTACAGTCTAGTATATGTCTGGTGCACAGTGCTTCAAATGACTAGAAATGGAGACTAGACAGAACCAGTTCTGAAGACCAGATAGTCCGATCTACACTAAGTTCTATTCATCCAGAACCTTGATTTTCAGAAATCTTGCACTGACCGGACGGTAAGGTGTAAGGAGCGGACGGTCCAGTCAATATATCGAAAACGCGCGATGCATTCCATCTCTAGACCGTTGATCTCGCCTGGGTTGATCTCAGTCGTTGATTTTGTTTTGACCTAGGTCAAATCGAGGAGACCCCTTTTGTCTTCATCCCTATTCTCCCCTCGATGCCGAGAGCTCGCACGGAGCACGCCGCCACCTTGCTTCCTCCGCCGCCGAGATCACTGTCGCTGCCCCTGCCGAGCCGCCGGGCGCCGTCGCCACCTCGTCTCCTTGCTGCGCTGCCTCTCGCCCCCACTCTACCTGCGCGCAGCCGCGCACGCACCGTGACCCTAGCGCCGCTGCAAGCCGCCGCCGCCAAGCTTCCCTCACCACCGTGCCCTAGCGCCGCCGCTTGCCGTCGCCCCACCGCCGAGCAGCGCCGTCATCATCACGCCTCTGCCCCAGCGTGCACTGCCCCGAGCCCGAGCTCCCTCTGCTGATTGTTAGGGAAAGTTTCCTCCTTCCCCCCTCAATCTCCATTGCCAGCAACCCAAAAGCTTTGGTTTTTTAGCGATCGGTCGCGAGATTGTTGCGATTCTCAACTTTGGATTTTCCAGGGTATCACACATTCTCTCCAGTTCATCGTTTATACTCTAATTGTCGAGCGATTTCTTTAATTGATGCAATTAGATTAAGTGCCCATGTTTAGTTGCGTTGATTAGGTAATTGGCTCAACCTAGTTGCAGCTAATTCCATGATTATTCAGTAATTGCAAATCTAGGGTTGTCTCCCATTTAGTCTGCATTTAGATTTATTGCCTATTATTTGACTGCACACTAGATGACTCGCACCAGCCACATATAGTCGATGATCACTGTTGTTACTTTGCATATTTGTTTAGTGATCATGTCCTTCATTCAGTGCTAGGATTTCTATTGCGCATTCTTACCTAGCGGTGCTTTGCTTGTAGATTTATATAGGTTCTATGCTCATCCTGTCTATGCCTACGTGCGTGCAGTGACACTTGACAGCAACAGAGATGGCAGGATCAGGTCAGGATAAGGGCAAGGGGAAGATGCCAAAGAAGCCCAAGACCAAGAAGAGGACCAGGCTAGACCCATAGTCAGAGAGAGCCAGACGGGTAGCCAGACACCTGGATGCTTTGGAGACTTACCACAGGACACCAAGGATACGACTGATCTTAGAGAGGACTGATGACATTTAGGGACTCAGGAGGAGTACCAGAAAGAGGGCAACCTTGGTCACAGGAGTCACTCCAGCACCATGGTCATAGGGTACTCCGGCTTCTCGTCAGGAGAGGTCATCAAGACTTGCGGAGCAGGGATCCTCCAGACAGCAGGGGGAGTCGGAGGAGGAGGAGAACTCAAAGTCAGAGTCTAAGGAGTACTCAGAGGAGGAGGAGACTGAGGAGCTAGAGCAGCTAGGACCCCAGAGGCCAGCTCACCGGGCAGGAGACCTGCAGTGCACCTATGAGGTGTGCACCAAGAGGCTACAGAGACTCATAGCAGCAGCCGGAGAGAGGGGCATACTTAAGGTTCGTGCCAAGGACCTTTAGGCGAGTCGCTTTGTCCCCTTCGAGCAGTGGGTTCCAGTACCCAGGGACCCTGCTAGTGGAGAGAGGTACTGGAAAGGGCTCCAGAGGAGGATAGGAGAGGGCTTGAGATGCTATTTTGCCACGAAGGGCAGGACTGGACTTTTTGTGCCGCAGCAGTACACGACTTACCAGGCCATGAGGAGAGCCACAGGCACTGACATGGAGCAGTACTTCACGTACTTGCCTAGACTAGCAGAGTTAGTCATTGCTCCATACAGATACAGAGAGGATATTGTGATGGAGTTTTGCGCTACACTATGGGTAGCCAGAGATCACTCAGAGATCTGGTTCTTGTACAGAGGACAGCCCTAGCATGTGACCAAAGAGGATCTTATAGCTGCACTGGGGTTCCTTTTTTCAGACTTGCAGTTATACAGGAGCACCTACGGGACCCTCATTCCACCCCGCAGACCACAGGGAGGGACACTACTTCCGAATGACATGGTGTCAGTCGCCTTTCCACCACCACACACACCTGGTTTCGATAGAGACCCTACGAGACTCACTGTAGAGGCGAAGGTGGCCAGAGCAATACTCATCAGGACTATCATCCCATGATCTAGATACAGAGAGGAGTTCACACTTCTTCACTAGTGGGCAGTGGCAGCCATTCTGTAGAGGCAGTAGTTCGACCTTGTAGATCTTATGTTTGCTGAGATGGAGGCGTTCCCTAAGGTGGCCACCAGCTACTCACCTTGAGTCCCCAGGGGATGACAGTTAGTCTCGAGTCAGCAGATGAGAGAGGGGCAGCAGGAGTCACCGCCAGTCACTCACGAGCAGGCAGCTCATCCAGAGTCAGTGGTTCCTGATTCAGCTAGCACTGTAACTCCACCACAACTAGTAGTGTCAGAGATAGATCATGCAGCATCTATAGCAGCACTTGTAGGACACCTGGGTGACTTCATACAAAGCTCAGCTAAGGAGAGACGACAGATCATTGAGGTGATCAGAGGTCAGGCAAAGCTCCAGAGGCAGCAGATGGGACTGGTGACCACCCTTGTGACACAGATGGCAAAGCTCACCCAGAGATAGGCCAGCTAGAAGCCAGGACCTTCTACTTTCCCACAGTTTTAGCAGCTGCCAACACAGCCAGGACCCTTCACTGCCATGATGATAGCCCAGTCCAGTGGTTTGTCATCACACTCAGGGGTGTTACCGACAGGGGCAGCCAGACAGACCTTCTCACCAGCTAAGTTCTCACCAATGTCTGCCTTCTCAGTTTGTGCATTGTTCACTTCTCTAGCTCAATCCACAGCTTCACAGATGACAGTTCCCTCCACCTCCCAGCAGCAGCCACCAGTCAGGAGTCTATTCTCAGACATCATGCACACTACTCGAGCAGACTCTCAGAAAGTCCCAGAGACAGCTACAGCTCCACCTTCTTCTGCTACAGACACTTCTCTTGTCACACCTCAGGTAGCAGAGGATCTCATCCGAGGAGGCCTCTCACAGCAGGACATGGCAGATCTCACTCTTATCCAGGCTTTAGTTGCTCAGGAGACCACCACCGTTACAGCCAGTCAAGACAGAGGATCTGAGTCACTAGTTGACCTTCAGTACTTTGAGCAGCTGGACGCTCAGGTGATGCAGGCTCAGACGGAGCAGCAAGACTTAGCACAGGAGCAGCCTAGAGTAGAGCCCACAAGGGACGTTGCTGCACCACCACCTCCTTCGACCATGAGTGCCTAGTTATTTCATTTTCCTCTTTTTGGTGCTTCTTGCCAAAGGGGGAGAAGTCATAGGTCTAGGGGAGCGGGAGATGATCCTGTGTGATTGAGAGTCAGTAGCATGTATCTAGGGGGAGCATATATGTACATTGGTTTTGGGAGTTAGATACATTTGGATCTTATTTTGATGGATTTATCGATGTTCGTGGATTTTGATGAGTCATGATTTTTCATTCGCTTGTGTTTGACTCATCATAATCTCACTTGGTTTATTTTCATATGCAGTGCTTTGTCCTTCATTATTTATCTTGCATGCATGTGTATGATTCCATGATGATGACTGCTTGCTTTTAATTCCTATGCGTTGCCATGCTATCCTATTTGCATATCATCATTCATGTCTTGCATAGCATGTCTTTATGCGTTAATTGATATCTTCACATGACATGCATGCATATCATCTAGAGTGTGCTTTTCTCTCTTATTCCTTTTAGCTCTTGATGATGCTTGAATGAGTAGGACCTTGTTTATTCATTACTTATGCTTTTGAGGTTCCTCTCGATCATTATGTAGCTCTTTTAGCCCTGTTGTTTCTTGATGAGTTTATGATAAGTGGTGGTTGTCATCAATCACCAAAAAGAGGGAGTTCGTAAGCTTTATGACCATTGATGATTGGATCCCCAAGGTATGAATGTTTTGGTGATAGATGACAACTATGAAATTATGGGCTAATATCTACACGATGTTGTCTATGCAGAAATCACCTCTAAACTCAACTACAAATCATATGGATGATGGTTGCCTTGGCGATTGATGACAATGACCACAAGCATGGAGGCTTGATGAGATTCAAGGAGTCCAAGGCTTGATGGAGATGGATCAAAGCTAAGGACAAGCTATGGAGCAATTGTTGGAAACACTTGTCTAGTTATTAAGGCTTTGAGTCCATAGGAAAAACTAGACTATCAAGGGTGTCTAGGTTGATGTGCATGGATGCTCAGTGAAATCACAGGCACTAAGTGATAGTGGAGAAGCCAAGGAGCTGTTCAGAGAAGCCAGGAAACAAAGTCAAGCGAGGAGGAAGAGTTTCAGCTTTTGGACATAGTGATCGAACAGAGGAGTCAGTGGAGACCGCACTGTATGATCACTAGGAGAACAGGAAATCTAGAGAAAGGACTTAGCGACGAATCTGTCTGTGCTAAAGTCTACACAGACCTGGCAGTCCGGTCTACAGACTGGACGGTCCGGTCTGGGGACTTGCATGGGACGGAGAGGAAGCAACACTCTAAAAATGTTTCTATAGTGGATAGAGAAACTGACCAGATGGTCCGGTCAGTTGACTGTACGGTTTGGTCAGTATGCAAAATAGTAGTGGGCAGAGCCGTTGGAGCAGGAACTATAGTGACCAGATGGTCCAGTCAGGCAGTGACCCGACAATCCAGTCAGTTGGCCCAGAAAGCTAATTTCGTGGAGCAACGGCTAGTTTGAGGTTGGAAGCCTATTTAACTTTGTTGCTGGGGTCTTGGAGACCCCTCTTGGCCAATGGAATTGCTTGGAGCCTTTGGTGAGAGCCAATAAGAAAAGAGGAGAGCACTAGATGGAGATATTGCATATCTTGTGAGTGCTAGTGAGAGTAACTTGAGCATTGATGCACATCTAAGGCTAGGGTGTCCTTGAGGGTGTGATCTAGGTTGTTACTCTTGGTCTGTGGTGAGACCTAGACTGGTTAGGTGTCAGTGATCGAGCCTATCATGATCGGTTGTGAAGGTCGTCACACGTTTATACCGCGTTTGAGCCCGCCGGTGAAAGGGGCATCGCTAGTGAGCGCCCATGTCGGCTCAGAGTGTCCGGCAAGTTCTCGAGGGAGGCGAGCTTGTGACTTTGTGGTAGTAGTGACATGCATCATGTCTTCACTCTGGGAGTGATTGTTGGCTCATGGGTGAGAACTCCACATTGGTGGCGGGAGGGACCGGGACTCCGACGGGAGTGGTCCAGCGAGGAGTAGGGGAAGGCGCCAACCTTCTGAGACCTCGGGAAAAAATCATGAGCATTCCTTGACCCCTCTTTACTATTCCGCATTTGGGTGGTGTAGTTGATAGGGTGACTTGCGGCTTGCATAGGCTAGTGTCATTAGCTTCCGCGCTTGCTTTCATCATGAAAACTAGCATGTGTAGGGTCTTGGCCTCCTAGAATTGTTAGGATGCAATGATTCCTAGGTTAAAGTGGTGTTAACTAGTAGTATTTGGATTTGTGGTCGGCTTATCGATTCACACCCCCCCCCCTTCTCGGTACGCCTTCGGTCCTTACAGGGAGTTTGTAACCCTTTGGTACCGGTTTCTCCAACCCTTAATTTCTGACAGCCAAGATCTAAAAACAATTTTCTAGGGTTCAGGGGTAACCCGGGTGGATTTAAGAGGGATTCTGTTTGTTTCAAAGTTGATGAGGTCTGTGGGATCAAGATTGTTGCATGGGCCTAAATAGAAGTGATTTGTTGCAATGGCAGAGGGGATGCATATCTGATTCATGAGTTCCTATTATAGACAGAAAATAAAACAACTATTAAAAGGAGAGCTAGATCATTTTAACATGGCAGGGTGTAATAACTATTGCTGGTTCATAGGTGGGAAGGAATTGTTGCAGTATGTATGAATCTATGAACAGTAAACAAGAACTTGGCAGATCGAATCCATGGCTGAGACCTAAAGGTAGAGGAAAGTGGAAAAGAAGGTTACCTCAGGGAGTTTGTGTGGGGTCGCTATTGTCGAGGGAGGGGTGAGATCGTCGGCATTGATCAATTCTCGGAGTGGGGTCGTCCAAAAGGAGTGCATCGACGGAGCAAGAGAGACACGAAGGTTAAAGGGTTCGAGTTCGGGTGAAAATGGAGGAAGGAGCAAGATGCATTTATAAGGATGTGACACCGATAGGTCGCGGTAAAAGCACTTGGTAAACAGGGAGATCAAATCCGGTGTACGAGAATATTCATATCCCGGATTTAGGGGGCATGTGTTGGCACCGGAATTTGGGTCGGTCCCAGTAATCAGATGCGCGGAGGTAATGTCGGCTAGGTCAGAAAAGTCCAACAGCTGAAGGAAAGAAAGTGGGCCCATTAGGGTTGTTTTGTCTCTTTCTGTTTTTTAGATTGTATTTAGAAATAATCTAGTCGGTCCATTTATGTAGAAACCAAGGAGTCCTGACCGACTCGAGCTAGAATCCCCGTGCACGGGGCTATAAATATGTAATAGGGTCTATACGAAAAAGATTAACACTTTTGTTCAATACAATTCAGCGCATCGCCACCATTTCCTACTTGACGAAACCCTCATCTCATGCGGGCTGCATCGGTTCCGATCTTGGCGAGAGACTTTGATTAGTCAACCCCTGTAATTCTATCGACTTCAACTAGTACTTTCTCATTGATTTGATATGCTAGTTGTTATCTTTAGAATTACTAATTACCCGGTAACTAGATCTTTATTATGTGAGAAACCATGTTGAGATGTGCCATGGTTTACAATATGTGATGAGTAATTGACTTTGGCGGAATTTGTGTTTGAGTTGAAATGCAGGAATCTGGGGATTGCATGAGTTTGTGCATGTCATGGTTTTGACTAACTAGAGTTGGTAATGGAGTTGGAGAGTTTGCAGGAGTTGGTAAATGTGTTTGCTTGTCTCATGATGTGTAGGTCACTGGAGTCAACTTGGCGGTCAACGGCGAGAGGATCAAGCACAAGTAGTAGACTTGGGACCGGACGATCGGGAGGCCGGGTGAAGTCAAGAGATGTCCTGACCGGCACTGTCGATGCTCTTTGTCTGTGTGTTCCAGTAGCTTTGCTTCTTCTGTTGACCCGCACTGCCGATGGCCAGACCAGCACTGCTGATGGTCTGTTCCTTCTGTAGATCAGCACTGCCGATGCTGTGATCGGCATTGCTGATGTACTAATAGTATCTGTTTTGGTTGCATTGCCTTGACCGTTTCGAGTCCTTGTTGTTCTCTTTTGTTTCCCATGTGTTCCGTTGCTGCTGTTGATTACTCCTATGATTAGCACATCACATGTTGGTGTATCTGACCTTGGTGATCGGTTCAGAGGTTGCTTCGGGTTATATTTGGGATATAGGGCATGTTCTTCTAAAGAATTTTAATTGGCTCCCATTCAACCCCCCCCCCCCCTCTAGTCGCCTTCTCAGTCCTTAAATTGGTATCAGAGTCAGTTTGATCACTAGTTGACATTCACCGGCTTTGTGATCCAAAGACGACATGGAGAAGCATGCAGTCAAGCTCTGGATGTTTGATGGAGAGGACTTTCTCTACTAGAAGTCAAGGACTAAGGCTTATCTCTTAAGCCAAGGATGTGCAATTTGGGAGATAGTTGAATAGGAGTATGCCATACCAGAACACCTCAACACTGCATCTGCAGGTGAGTGAACCAGGTATCAAAACAACTCCAAAGTTGTCAATATCCTGCTTTCTGCTCTAGGTAGGAATGAACATGACCGTGTTTCTCATCTCGATACGGGACATGCTATTTGGGCAAAGCTTTGCACGTACCACGAGGGTACCAATCAAGTCAAGTCTATGCGTAGGGACTCTTACAATAGACAGTACCAAACCTTTGCACGGAAACCTGGCGAGGCACTAGATGACACTTTTTGTAGGTTTGAGGCCATTGTGTGCAACTTGCGGGCTTGTGGTAACCTTGTGTGTAGTGATAATGATAGAGCTAAGCAATTGTTGTATTCTCTTGACGAAAATGCTTAGGGGGGTTAAGATTGCTGCACTAGAAGAAACTGCCGATTTCAATACCCTGGACTGTGAGAAGCTGTATAGCAAGCTAAAATCTCATGAACTGTCTAGGAAGTCTCATCCTAATCTTGCTAATCCTGCTTCTAGCATGGCTTTGCTTTCTAGTTCTCAAAACAGTAGTCATAGTGGTGCTTCTTATGGAACTAACCCCTCACTTGACAAGTCTTCTTTGCAGTTTGTTCTTTCTTCTCTTGTTGCAGCTTCCGATGAACAGATGGAGTGCATTCCTGACTAGGAGCTGTTCTTGCTCACAAGGAAGTTCAGGAAGTTCTACAACAACCGCAAGGAGAGAAGAGGCCGCAGTTCAAGAACCTGCTTCGAGTGTGGTGACTCGGGACACTTCAGTGCTGATTGTCTCAAGAAGAAGATGAAGGCTGGGTACCACGACAATAACACTAAAGATTTCAAGTAGAAGAAGAATTGCTTCTACAAGAAAGGCAAGAACTCCAAGAAGTTTGCCAAGACCATTGCACGCGCCTGCGTTGCTACCTTGAGCGACGTCCCCTCACATCAAGCGAAGGCCTTACAAGCATGGAGGAGGAGGTTGAGAAGCCACGAGTCAAGAGGAAGGATGACTTCACCGGGCTTTGCTTCATGGCAAAGAACGATCACGACACCGACTCTAGCTCCGACTCCGACATAAGTGAGGTACCTCCCACTCATCATGAGCTCTATTCTGAACTTGATCATTTGCGCGATGTCTTGCTCATGCAAGATTATAAGCTTTGTAGCGCTGTTCATGAGAATAGAGAGTTTAAGTCTAAGTTGGAGAGTGCTGAGTATCATTCATGAAACAGAGGCTTTGCGTAGCAGCGCTTTGGCCCCCCCATGTTTTCCCCATCGTGGTGAGCGTCGCTCGCGTGGATTTGGCTTTCACATAGATGATTTCTATCTTCACAACTCCAAGTTTGAGTCGAGATGCTTTGATAGGCCACGTTTTCCCCATCGTGGTTCTCGTCCCATGCGTTCGAGTGGTAATGTGCATAGAATTGTGATAACCCCTGCAGGTCATGTGATTTAGTGCTGGCTTCCCAAAAGTTTTCTTTCTAACCCTAGCACTGAGTCATCGATCTTTCCTTCTCATTTTTTGTAGGAAGCAGGTGGAGGCTTGGAGAACAAATGGTTGATGGACTCTGGGTGTTCGTGCTAGATGACCGGAGATGCAAAATGGTTCTCCAAACTCACTCCCTTACAGCGCAGGGAGTATGTGACCTTTGGAGATGACAAGAGAGGGAGAGTGAAGGAAAGAGGCATGGTAAAGGTAAATGAAAAATTCACTCTCAAGGATGTTGGTTTGGTTGAGCATCTCAAGTACAATCTCCTCTCTGTTTCTCAGTTGCTTGATGTTGGTTTGGAAGTGCGCTTTAAGAAAAATGCTTCTTGTGTTCTTAATTCGAATGGCTCTTTGTTTTGTGGGATTTCTAGCATTGGGAAAGTTTTTCAGGCTGATTCTGCTATTTCTCCTCGTTCTCGCAAGTCCCTATTTGCTTAATCTTCTTCTAAGCTCTAGAAATGGAATAGGAGACTAGGTCACATGAGCTTTGACTTGCTTTGTCACTTGAGTGGCCTAGGTTTGATCCGAGGATTTCCTAAGCTCAACCTAAGCTCAAATTTGACAAGAATTTGGTTTGTGCTCCTTGTCGTCATGGGAAAATGGTTGCCACTTCTCATCCACCAATTAATTTGGTGATGACTGAACACCCTGGAGAGCTGCTTCACATGGACACTATTAGTCCTTCTCGAGTTCGTTCGGTGGGTGTTGACTTTTGCTAAGCCATATTAATAAATCATTCCCGGCACGGGGCCAGAAACAGTTCACTAATATGTCCCAGAGTCAAGTAGGTAAAATCCGCAAGCGCACGGAGAATACCGCTGTAGCATTTCACCCGGAAGTATTCAGGGTATCGTATTTGTTTATCCCAAAGGAAGGTTATGATCAAGAAGCGTTACTAACATATAAGATCATGTTAACAATTAGCAAGGATATCTAACCAAGACAGGCGGGTACATGATAATAACCGGGTAGTGTGACACACACAGAAGATTCCTACTAAATAAATAAAGTCTAGTGGAGGAAAGACTAGGCTAAGCTACTCCTACTATACATTCCTATACAGTTGCATAGCCTAAGTAGAATACATACAGACCCACACTCAGGTTCAGCAGTCAATAGTATAGCACTTCAGGCACGGACTTACCCCTGCATCCACAGGCGACTTCCGCCAAGAGCCTACGCACTAGCCTAGCGGGGAGGATTTCAAAGGACGGACAGGGCTGTCACCACCTGCCGCCTACCTCAACAAACCAGTAGACTAATGAATAATTGATGCAAATCAGTCACCCAAGTACCATACTTGCATGACCAAAGAGCACTCTGCCCCTCCGCGATTACTATTAACGAGGCAGAGCTACCGTACGAATACGATCACCAAACCCATGCTATACTTTATCAGCTAAAACTAAGCATAGAGACTATAACATACAAACTAGACTATAGTGACGGTATATAACTAGCATGACAATAGTAGTATAATAAATATAAACTACTATCACACAAGTAGACTATACTATCACATATATGGATCACAATATCAAACAAGAAACTCATGACCCAAGCACAACTATATAGAAAATATATATATATTGATAAGAGCAAAGTCTTACAAAAGGGAAAAGATACAAGAGCCATACCAATTCCAAGTGAAGACTTGGGACTAGAGAGCTCTAGACTCAGCCTAACTCCACTAAAACTCCAAGAACTACTACTAGCAAGAGAGAAATGCTTCTTGTGGTGTGTGTTGGAGTGAAGGCCCTCACCCTCTATTTATAGCCTCCTAACGTCGGTTTCAGAGGAGTAACCGCCACGGAATCCCCCCAAACCGCCATCAGGGAGTCATCTGGAGCTTACACGTGGAAGGCCAGGCGCAGAGGGCGCCAGACCAGGTCGCCCGACCTGACCAGGTCGGCCGACCTGGGGGTGGCCCCTCCTGGCCTGTGCTTTCTCCAGGTGGCTGTCCTGTGGGCCTTGACGTCGGTTTGCACGGTATTACAGGGAGTTACGTCGGTTAAGTGCTGAAAATGGGCCCTTCAATCCGTGTGACGTCCATGTGGCACTCTCTGATTGGTCGAAAGTGTGTTTTCTTGCCTTTTGAGGTGTTTCCTTCACATTTCCTCCTGCATGCACAAAGTTCTCCAAGTACAAGTGGAACTATATTATTGTGATAAAGCATGCGTGTATGAAATGCCAAATTCTCCTTTATTTGAGTATAGTTGACGGTTGAAAATGGTACTTAACAGCCGTCAACAGTGGGTGGTAAGTGGTATGTTCATGTGATTGTTGACGACTTCTCTCGCTATTCTTGGGTCTACTTTCTTGAGAGCAAGGATGAAGTGTTTCGTCACTTTTGGAGCTTAGCCTTCAAGTTGTTCAAGGAACTTCCTGGGCGTTACGAGCAATCCGCAGTGATAATGGCACCGAGTTCAAGAACTCCTCCTTTGATGCTTTCTGCCTTGAGCATGGTATTGAGCATCACTTTTCAGCACCTTGTGTCCCTCAGCAGAATGGTGTGGTCGAAAGAAAGAATAGAACCTTGGTGCAAATGGCCCGGACGATGCTCGATGAGCATAGACTCCGAGGCGGTCCTAGGCTGAGGCCATTAGCACTACTTGCTATGTTTCCAATTGGGTTTTCTTGCGATTAATTCTTAATGCGACTTTCTATGAGCTACATTTGGGAGGAAGCCATTTGTCTCTCATTTGCGTGTTTTTGGTTGCAAGTGCTTTATTCTCAAGCATGGCAACCTTGATAAGTTTGAGTCGAGATCTTTCGATGGCATCTTTCTTGGCTACACTCTTCATGGTCATTCCTATAGAGTTTTGAATTTGGGGACTAACACCATCGTAGAATCCTGCGATATAACCTTTGATGAGTCAAGCTCTTGTGCAAGCAATGTGGTTAAGACTACAGCTAACAAGGAGATGGAGGAGAGTATCTTTGTAGAAGAGGACCTACAGGGCTTGGATGATGACGATGATGAGTCATTCCATCCCACATCCGAGCTTGTTCCTGCTGCTTCCACCACTCCAGCAGAGGGTCCAGAAGCTTCTGCATCGACCTCAGCAGCTATCGAGCCAGCTCCAGCTATGGTGTAGGGGGAGGTACGCTCTGAGAGAGATGCTCCTCACCGCATTCAGTGTCAATATTCACCTCAACAGATGATCGGTAATCTCTATGAGAGGACAACAAGGTCAAGGTCTGCACATCTCACCTGTTTTACCAATTCTCTCTTTGTTACCTCCTATGAACCTCGGGATGTTGGACACGCACTATCTGATGAATATTGAGTTAATGCCATGCATGAGGAGTTGGAAAACTTTGAGAGAAACAAAGTGTGGACCCTAGTAGAGCCTCCTGTTGGTGTCAATGTCATAGGAACCAAATGGGTGTTCAAAAACAAGCATGGGGAAGATGGTGAGGTTGTGAGAAACAAGGCTAGGCTTGTTGCTCAGGGCTTTAGCCAAGTTGAGGGCTTAGACTATGGTGAAACCTTTGATCCTGTTGCACGCATAGAAGCCATTAGGATCTTCTTGCATTTGCTGCCTCTAAGGGCATTAGTATCTACCAAATGGATGTCTAGAGTGCCTTCCTAAATGGTTTCATAGAGTTAGAGGTTTATGTGAAACAACCACCTGGCTTTGAGCACCACAAATACCCAAACTGTGTGTACAAGCTTCAGAAGGCTTTGTACGGGCTAAAGTAAGCACCTAGGACATGGTATGCTAGGCTCAAGACCTTCTTGCTACAGCGCGGGTATGTCATGGGGTGTGTTGACAAAACCTTCTTCACTCTTAAGCATGGCAATGACTTTCTAATGGTTCAGATATACGTGGATGATATCATCTTTCGTGGTTCCTCTCATGCTCTTGTGTCCAGATTTCAGGAAGCTATGGAAAGTGAATTTTAGACGTCGATGATGGGCGAGCTCACTTTCTTTCTTGGACTTCAAATGAAGCAGTGCAAGAAAGGCACCCTCATACATCAAGCCAAGTACACGAAGGATCTTCTGAAGAAGTTCGAGATGGTCAATGTGAAGCCGTTGTCAACTTTGATGTCCACTACAACGACACTTGACCCGGATGAAGACTGTGAAGCGGTGGACCAAAGGAAGTACAGGAGCATAATCGGCTCCCTCTTGTACCTGACTACGATAAGACCCGACATCCACCTTGTGGTGTGTCTTTGTGCTCGCTTTCAAGCTTCCCCAAGGGTGATTCATCGCAAGGCTGTCAAGCGCATCTTCAGGTATCTCAAATACACCCTTGAGTTCGGTCTTTGGTACTCTGCATCTTCATCTCTTGATCTCACTAGGTATTCGGATGCGGACTTTGCTGGGTGTAGAATTGATATGAAGAGCACTTCTGGTACTGGCCATTTCTTGGGTACTTCTTTGATCTGTTGGTCTTCTCATAAGCAGCCGATTATAGCCCAATCCACCATAGAGGCTGAGTATGTTGCTGCTAGCTGCTGCCCACAAATCCTATGGATAGTATCCACCATGAGATGCTATGGGTTAACCTTTAAGAGTGTTCCAGTCATGTGTGATAACTTCAGTGCCATATGCTTAGCCAAAAACCCAGTCCAACATGGTAAGGTCAAACACATAAATGTGAGATTCCACTTCCTGAGAGACAATGTTGAGAAGGGAGATGTTGAGCTCAAATACATTAACACTAAACACCAATTGGCTGATATCATCACCAAGCCCCTTGATGCTTTGAGATTTGCTTTTCTTCGGGGGGAGCTTGGTGTTTGCCATCCTTATGGCATCATTTGAGGGGGAGTTGGTGTTCTCTTGTATATATGTATCTTACCTTTTTTTCACATTGCATCTCATATGTAATATATGCATTGGTAGATGAGTTTTGATTCTTACGCTTTCTTGCATTTCTCTGTGCTATGATTAAGCTTGAGCTATGTTGTGTGGATGTGATAGTAATCTCTCATGCTTAGATTTTCTTGATGGCTTGCTATAGACTCTTTTGAGCAACTTCCTAATCCTAAAGGTAAACTTAGCTTCTTGTGAACCTTATGAACTAATCTTGCTAAAACTTGCTCACCATGTGTATAATTGCTTTTATCCTTGTTGAAACTTGCATTGAGGCTAGTCTAGAGGATATCTTGGCTTTGGCACCTTGCGTTTGCTAAATGTCACTTTGCAAATGTTTAGCTCATGATGGAACATTGTGGGAACGTTTGTTCCTTTTTTCGCAAAGGCATGCTCATCCTTATGCTTTTAATTTGCAAAATAAGTTGATTGTGCTTCGAAGCCTCGGGATGTTTGCCGTACCCAGTCGTGCGACCCTCCGCATGGATTAGAAGTAACATAAAAATGCTAAATCCAAAAATTGTGTTTTGAAGCCTCGGGGTGTTTGTCGTACCTAGTCGTGCGACCCTCCATACGGATTAGAAGTTACATGAGGATCACATAAGAATAATGCTTTTCTCTTATCTTATGAGTCTCTGTTGCATATGTGAGTGTTTGTAGAGCTTATTTTCTATGAATGCTTGTTGCCTTAGTTGAGATTGAGACTGGCTAGATTCTTATGATTCACTTGATGCTTGTTTTATCTTGGATGGGAGTACTTACACATATGGTGGTAGGTTTTCTCATGATGAGCAAATTTGATTCTATCTAAGCTAGTCAATCTTTTTGCTTAGCTTGTATAGCTCTTGGTGTTTATGCCTTGCTATCTATTTTTGGTCTTTGTATGATTGTGAGCTATTGATTTTACACTTCATAGCTCTATGTTTATGATTAACAAGGTTAAATGCTTGTTTGCATAATTGTTGAAGCTCCTTAGGTTTGTAATTTCATACATTGCATGCTTGTTCTTTTGCTTCTTTGATGAGTTCATTGCCAAAGGGGGAGAAAAGATTGGGTCATGCACAAATAATACTAAGAAACGTAAAATGATCCATTTTGCATTACATGAGACCTACCATAAGTGAAGGGGGAGCATATCATGTCCTTGAGCGTTTTTCATGCGCTTTTCAAAATCTTTGCATTCTCGAGTGGCCTTCTTAGTGAACTCTTGGTTTTGTGGTCCCTCTTATGCTAAATGGCTACTTTTCACCTTTTCTTTGGGTTTGGCCATTTGGATGTGCTTATTCGGTTTCATATTTCAAATCTCTAATCTTGTGCATTTGATGTTGTCAATGTACTCATCAAGGGGGAGATTGGGAAACCATGTTGAGATGTGCCATGGTTTGCAATATGTGATGAGTAATTGACTTTGGCAGAATTTGTGTTTGAGTTGAAATGCGGGAATTTGGGGATTGCATGAGTTTGTGCTTGTCATAGTTTTGACTAACCAGAGTTGGTAATGGAGTTGGAGAGTTTGCAGGAGTTGACAAATGTGTTTGCTTGTCTCATGATGTGTAGGTCACTGGAGTCAACTTGGCGATCAACCGTGAGAGGATCGGGCACAAGTACGAGACTTGGGGCTGGACGATCAGGAGGGCGGGTGAAGTCAAGGGTGATCCACACCGTACATGTGGAGAGGCAAGGAGCACGGACGGTTTCACGATTGAGCCTCAAAACTGTGGGTGGTGACAAGACGGTGGGGTTGACCAAGTCAAAGGTGATCGAGCGTCGGTGCAAGTAGAGGCTTCCAATGGATCGGAGGCGGGAGAGACTTGCCGACGAGGAGGATCACGGGACGAGGTGACACGTGTCAAGATTGAGAAGTCATGCTTTGAGAAGCGTTCAAGGCAATTTCCTAGTTTGGGCCTCAAAAAACCGGTGGTGGCGATTGGAGGTGCACATGGCACCATCGTGGAGCTTGCGTCGAGGTGAAGCAAAGTTGTGAAGGGCTCGATGGCGTTCGGGCGAAGGAAAAAGAGTTGGATGGTTTTGCCCCTGGTGGTAGGTGGCAATGTAATATAGGTCAAGGGTAGAAGTGTCTTGGACCCTAGGCCTATATAAGGAGAGGTGTGGCTGGTGGGAGAGGTGCCTCTTCCTATTAGCCTTGTTAGGAATTCATTCAAAGTGCTAGGAGAGGTCTTCATGTAATAGAGGAGAGGAGAGGGTGTGTGAGAGACATCTCTTTCTCTTCCAACTAGTAGGAGGAAGAGGGTGGCTTCCTAGCCTTGTATCCATGGATCTTGTAAGCATGTTTCTATGATATGAGAGTTATTTTCATGCTCAACATCTTCCTCTCTCCCTAAATCCTGAATTTCACTTTTTCTCTATTTTCAGAGCTATTTTTGTGGGATTTTTTGATCTCATATTTGAGTGAGTTTTTGGGGTGGATTTCTTGTGGACCCTAGTGCTATGATGAGCTAGAACAATCCTACATAGGTCCTTGACCGAATCAAGAGATCTAGTACCTTTGATTTGAAGGATTTCTTAAGTTTCCCCTTTTTGGTGTTCTTGGCACAAGATCTGAAATTCATGATGATTCCTTGAGCCAATTGAGTGGATCTTCTAGGATTACGGTCGTGATGTGTTGAGGATCGGCTGGTCTAAAAATCGCCTCATTTGGAGTTCGTTTGATTAGGTTTTGGTCAAATTTTACCTAATCCCGAGCACAGTTTTCTGTTCTGTCGAGGGTCTATCAGCACTGTCGATCTTTCCATCGGCACTGCCAGTGCAGGAAGAAAAATCTGGATCAGTACTGCCGATGACCTGACCAGGAATTTCGTCTTCTTTATGTTCTCAATTGACACTATCGACGATTCGATCGGCACTTCTGATACTCTGTCTAAATTGCCGATCGGCACTGTCGATGTCCTGACTAGCACTGTCGATGCTCTTTGTCTGTGTGTTCCAGTAGCTTTGCTTCTTCTGTTGACTGGCACTACAATGGCCAGATCAGCACTACTAATGGTCTGTTCCTTCTGTAGATCAGCACTGTCGATGCTATGATCGGCACTGCTGATGTACTGACAGAGCTATCTATTTTGGTTGTGTTTCCTTGACCGTTTCAAGTCCTTGTTGTTCTCTTTTGTTTTCGCTATGTTCTGTTGCTGCTGTTGATCACTCCTAGGGTTAGCACATCACAAATTGGTGTATGTGACCTTGGTGATTGGTTCAGAGGTTGGTTCGGGTTGTGTTTGGGATATAGGCCATGTTCTTCTAAAGAATTTTAATTGGCTCTCATTCACCCCCCCCCTCTGGTCACATTCTCGGTCCTTCATTACGCTTATTCTATCGACTTCAAGTTCCAATACTGTCTTGGTTAGGTCCGAGCTATTGTGATTTTCAGTAGGTTTTACGAGCGTGATTTAGATCTGTTATTTGAGTCACTCTATTGATTTTACCTATAGTTGAAGTGTATCTAGTTCTATTTGCTTTGTTTGGGCACTGTCTCAATTAAGTTCGATCCGCTTGAGCCAGCGAGGCTGTATCAACTTTGACCTCTTGCTAAGTCGATAGAACTAGGTTCGAGTCGAGTGTGGATAGAGTTGATAGGATTCTATCAGGATGTTTAGCCGATAGGTTATCACGGTTCGATCGACTTTCTTAGTATTTAACTTGATTATCATTGTATTTTTAGAAGCCGATTGCCCTCGTTATTTGATAAGATTAGATCTATGATTTTAAGGCATATTAGCAATACCAGCTACTAGATCTATCAACTTAGCATAATTGATAGGACGAGTCTCTACATGTTTACTGTAGATCCATTGACTCTGTCCCATCTGTCGCAACCCTATACCGAAGTATAGAGTGTGCCGTACAGGATCGCCTCGGGAGATGGTTAACAAAGTAACCATGCATAGCGTTCACACAGAACATCCATCATTTACAGAGATACATCATTAAGTGTATAATATTACAAGTTCAGGGGTCATAGCGGAAGCAAATTTAGTTACATTATCGTACATATGTTCTGGGTTCATATTACATAAATATGCGGAGGCGGAAGATACGACAAACACTCCGCAGAACCTAAGTAAGCCATGTCGGCCCTAGGGCAGTGGCTCACTCGTCTTGATTAGGGGAGTCGGGGACCCGTTCAATGGTCCAGTTCTGGGGCTCGTCACCTTCCCACACAATTTTGTTACAGCAATCACAATAAGTTGCTTGAGGCAAATCTGAAAACCACATAATCGCAAAGCCTGAGTATCTAGCATACTCCGCAAGACTTACCCGTCCAAATGGTTTACTAAAACCGACTCCTAGTATGCAGGAGGCCGACAAGGTTTATTTGATATTTGCATAAAAGCACCTACTAGTGCTATGCTGCGATGCCTATTCCTTAACTAAGATCTTGGTGGCTTGTTGCAGAAGAGGGACTGTAGTTGAACCTAGCTAGCTACTAAGACTTATACAATTATAAAGAGCAATACAACATAGCAATAGGTATCCATAGAGTAAATAAATTTCAGCATCATAAACAAACTTCTCTACTTAACATATCATTGCCACTGCTCGAAACAAGAGGTACTCATAACCGCGAGGGACGGTAATTCGAATTGATTTACATCCTGTAGGAGAATAACCGAAATGCACGACATACGCATCATTTAAGAACACGTATGGCCACCGTTCACGAGGTTGCGATAAAGTCGATCCGGGGCCATCGATCCCGAGTACACGTCCTCCCCGCGATACAGTACTTCGTATCTGAGGCTTAACCCGTGCACTCTCCAGCGGTCCTTGACCCGTGCATCCACCGTGCCATTCACATCACCTCTAGATCGATGAGTAATACCGTCCGACAATACGGCGCCCAAGTTACTAGGTTTACTAATTCCCATATAGAGGTATGCACTTGGTACTGTTCAATACTTGTCCGTGGAGTTGCAACAATAGGTCCTAAAATTTTAACCAATTTCATTCTTCACGTGAATCATGATTGCATCAAGTGATCCCATAGCCTACCGTTGACTCCACTAATTTAAGCCTAGCAGTTGCTAATGAAAGGCTTACTGACGTAACTAAGTATAGGTCACAGTTTGTTTATGCAAGTGGGTTTCCATCCAAGCCCTATACCTAATGCACAATACAATATCTCTCTATGGTGGCAAAATAAAAAGGACTCGTAAATCAGTAGGTGTGCACCGGGGCTTGCCTTGGGAGTGATCGTAGTTAAAGTTCTCGACGGGGTTTGGATCAACTTCGGGCTCCTCAGGGTTGCTTGCCACGTCTTTGCTCCCAGTCTCGCTCCCTAGTCAATGCAGTGCAATGCACGGTCAGGAGTTGGACGATGATACATGACACTTCCTCAACAAATAGGATTTGACGAAATGATGCTCATGCATGAGATGACATGTTTGTACCACACTCTGGCAATTATTAACTTTCAGGGGACAAACTTCTAATTAGGGGAAGTGGGAGGCATGGTAATCAATGAGCATATCACCTATATCCAATTACAAGTATACCAATGGTGTGAATTAATTAACAGGGCATTTTTTTTTCCTCGGTACACCGAGGCCTACCTAGCAAACATGCAAAGCTTATTGACTTCCCACTTACCCAGGGTGCATTCCCCAATTAAACTGCCTATGCAAGAGAACGTAGAAATTTTATCTTGCAAGGTTAATTGCAACCTCCTAGAATTTGACATGCTCCCTTTTAATTATAGCCCTAACTAATCTAGATATATAAACTAATTGTGAATCATTAGTATGCAAAAGAAATTCATAACGTTACTGTAAGTCAAGATTAACATGTCACATGGGCTGTCCCAAGGATGGATTTACCACTAATAATAACCATATGCATATATTAGGCAACAATTATATTGAATTTCTTAAGCTAATTATGAATGAGTAACTTTAACGGCCAAAAGCATACTGATGGTGCCCAAAATTTTTTATGGAGATTTTATACTTATGTAGAAATGCCCAAAGAGTAGGAATGCAAAATTTCAGAATTAAAATCCTACCCAAGCATTTATAGAAATTCATTTACTAAAAAAATGGGGATTATGCAATAACACTAAAATTTGCATAAAAGATGGAAATGTGCTTTAGCAGAAAGTTTAGGAATGACATGAAGTGCTTACTGACCAAATCCCATGCTTTTATCAGTTATATATTTTGAATTATGAATTTAATACTCTTAGCAAGGTTCTAACTTTGGTGATTTAATTTTACTAACCTACTGCATAACCCTGGCTCTCATCTTGTTTTTCTGGTAGAGGAAGTTTTTGGAATCCAACAAAATTGGTTTCATGCTCATTGGACTTTTATTTTTCGAGTTATGAATTTTTGAAGTTTTTAACAAAGTTGGGGGTAATTTACAGAACTGTCATCCGGCAATTTCAAACACTCGCGGGCGCGCGTGCGCGCGCGGTGGCCGGCGCCGGCGAGCTCGGCCAGCGGCCAATCGGCAGCGCGGCTCGGCCAACGCCGTGTGCACACGTGCTCCGCGCCTCACGGCGATCTCGTGGGTCCGGTGGGTGATGAGGACATCACTCCTATGGATACACACAGCACTCCTCCAAATCTGAACTTGCAAGGTCCAATGACTAGAGCTCGTGCACGACGACTAAATTTAGAGGTGAGCTCGTTCCTACGTTCTTCGCTATATGTTACTTTTGAGAATGGTTTGCTACCTAATGATTATTTTATGATTAGAAACCATGGAGAAGACCAGGAGATGATGGGAGAAGGAGCTGGGAACGTGGAGGACCAGCAAGAGCTTGGAAGCCAAAGTGGAGGCCCAATCAAAACCGACTTCGAGTCTGTTTCGGGGCCCAGGACCAGTCTGTACTAAAACAGTTGCCCAGGACGCATACGGACTCGGATTTGGACGTTCTACATATGCACGGAAAGATAAGGAGAAGACCTTTCCAATGCCGCCGGCCTCATGTCAAAATTCATCCGGAGTCATCGGGAATCGTCAAAACAAGACAGAGTCCAGAATCTGTGTCGGTGCTGCATCGCCTATTTTTGGCCTTTGGGCTTTGTATCTAGTTGAGCCCAATTAGGGGCGCGTCCAGAGGGTCTTGCACGACCCTAGGGTCTTTATATACAGCCACCGCCGCACCATTAGGGTTCCGGTTTTGCTTAGATCAATTCTGTTCATAAACAGTTTCGCCGTTCATCGGTTTGTGAGACCCCAACTTCGAGAGTTTAATCATACATCTGCAATTGTGTTGCAATCTTCGTTGTTCTTGCTTGTGTTCTTGATTCGCAGGCAGGGATCAGCCTTCTCGGCGAGGTCAATCATCTTTTGGACGGTTGATAACCAGAGGAGACGTCGTGCTGCGATTGCGGGGTTTAGAACGTGCTGTTCTGAAACCGGATCGATTTGTGTGTCGCCTCCGACCAAATCAACTTACCAAGAACCTTTCGGAAGATCGGGAACCCTTGTCCACATCAAGTGGTAATCAGAGCTTCAGGTGCACCGTCAGGTTCACACTACCCTTTAGTTTTGTTTTCGTGTTCTTCCTATCGTCCACTACTGAAAATACCAAAAAAAAAATTTTCCCCCGCCCATAACCACGTGTTTAGCCTTTGCATATTTCAATTTCAGAGTCCGTAGTGTTGAGTTTGTGCCCTAGTTCTTGTTTAGTCGCTGGTTTAGTTTGTGTTTTTGTCGTCAGTAGTGTTTCCCTTGCAACCCTAGCCGCCATCCCCTTCACCATCCTCGGTTTTGTCGGCTTTGTGTGCTAGGGTTGATTGATCAACACGCCCACCCTAATCTCACCCTAAACCTACCCTCACCACCTCGGACCACTTTTCATAAATTCCACTTTTCGCTGCATCCACCTTGCCAAAAAACTCCCTACCCGACCCCAAGCCCGACTCGGATTTCACTCAAAACCCCGGGTTCTTCATAACCGATTCCGACACCCCTTCGGTAAAACAGCCATAACTTTTCGCTCGGTTGTCCGTTTTGGCTGAAATTTTTACAGGAGATTCTAGACGAAAAGTTGAGCATACCCACACTGTGTGCCCTCGTCAAAAAATTCAAAAAAAATCGGGAAGATAAAGAAAAAATTCATTCAAGTTGAAACCCGACGTTTTCTGAAACTTCAAGATTTTCTGTAGGCCACGTCCTAGCTTGGTTTGAGCTGAAATTTTTTGTGGTTTCTTCCTGTTTACTAGTGAGTTGGAAAAAAATATCAACAAAATAAAATAAAAAAAAAAAGAAATTTGGGATTCCTACTAGTGCTCCATCTAGCCCCCTGGAATTTCTGAGTTCGGCTGTTTTACACTAAGCCCCCTGTGATCGACTGTGTCCCTTTGTCTCTTTGTTTCTTCTTTGCTATCACTACTGTTCTAGGACATAGTTAGACCAGCAACTAGGGACAAGTTATTTGGGCACTTATTCAGCTTTACTATCTGTTTTTGATTTGTGTGCCACTCATATATATATATTTGGCCTTCCTAGCTCTACATACTTCTTCTGGACAGCACATAGGTTATTTGGTAACCCTTGCAATCGTGGAACACTTCTCCCTGGTATCCTTCGCTTTGTTGTTTTCAGAACTTTGTAAGAGCTTTGCAAGAAGCTTACTTTTGCTGTGTTGAGAGGCACCACTGTTTAGTAGTTTTGTAGGGATAACCTTCACTTTTTGTTTCCTGTTTTGGTGTTTCTGATGTCAGGAAGCGATGGAGAGGGTGCTTCGCCCGCAAAATTTGATGAGTGCGTGAGCCAAGATCAGTTACAGAAGGCTTTGCAGGCGGTTCAGAGTGATTTGGTAGAGACGATCACTAGGGCCGTCACCGACGCCGTCACCAAGCTTCACCTGGGAGAAAGCATTGAGCGGTTGGATAAGAGAGTCTCTAAGCTAACCGATCAGGTTGTCGAATTGGAGACCGCTCACAAGACCAACAACAACAACAACAACAACACCACCAACACCAACACCAACAACGACGTTGAAGACGATCATGATGAAGCAACGGTGTATAAGGCTGATGGCACCGTCGATAGGTCAGCTACAAGGACCGCAAGGTTACGACGCCGTTTGCAACGTAACCCTCAAGGTATGGGTGGTTTCCACAACCACAACCGTCGCACACAAGGTAACTATGCTCTAGATGATCCGTATGCTAAAATTAAGTTTTCAATTCCTTCGTTTTCGGGTCAGTACGATGGTGATGCTTACCTTGATTGGGAAATGACGGTAGAACAAAAATTTAATGCCCATCTTGTTCCTGAACAACATAGAGTTAGACAAGCCACTAGTGAGTTTAAGGACTTTGCTATTGTTTGGTGGAGTGGTCTAGCTGCTGAAACCGATTTGCCTACTACTTGGGAAGAACTTAAGGTAGAAATGCGTGATCGTTTTGTTCCTCCTTCTTTTTATAGAGAAATTCGTAATAAACTGCAGCGTTTAGATCAAGGAGATAAAACTATTCAGGAGTATTTTAGTGAGCTTCAGAAGGGTTTGATTCGTTGTGCTGTGGTTGAAAAAGTAGAGGATCAGATTTGCCGCTTTTATTCTGGTTTGAGAAAAGAAATTCAGGACATCCTTGATTATAAAGAATTTTATACCCTCAACCAGTGTTTCCAGTATGCTATGCTTGCAGAGAAAGAATCACAGGGACTTTTCCAGGCTTTTGAGGAGTACAGCAAGTCCAGGAATTTCTACCCACCACGGCCGACGGGGACTTCGGGGTTGCCCAAGCCATCTTTCCGGCCGCCCCCACCAGCTAGTGTTGTTTCTGCAGCACCAAGATCAGCCCCTGCCCCTTCTACGCGCTCAGGTAAAAATTCTGTGCAGGTACCGGCTAGTAGTGCCTCCTCTGTTGCTTCGACGGGACGCACTACAGGGATTCAGTGCCACCGATGCCATGGTCTTGGCCATGTGCAGAAAGACTGCCCAAGTAGGCGAGCATATGTGGCGACAGATGATGGCGGTTACATGAGCACCTCCGATGTGGAGGATGAGGTGGAGGATGTCGCTGCCACCAGCGGTGACCTCGTCCTTGGAGGCGGAGATACCACGGGCTACATGAATATTATTGTGCAGCGTGTGCTTAGCACACAAATCCAGCAGCCCGAGATGATGCAGCGACATAACTTGTTCCAGATTTTCTTCGTCATCAAGAACCGTCGGGCACGTGTCATCATTGATGGAGGAAGCTGCAACAATTTGGTGAGTTCTGATGTGGTTAAGAAGCTTGATTTGACCACACGCCCACATCCACATCCATACTACATTCAGTGGTTAAATGACTCTGGAAAAGCTAAGGTAACACAAACTTGCAGAGTTCCTTTTTCCATTGGTTCCTATGTGGATTCTGTTGATTGTGATGTTGTACCCATGCAAGCTTGTTCACTTTTATTGGGTAGACCTTGGGAATTTGATAATGATGCTGTACACCATGGTAAAAGTAATAAGTACACTTTTATGCATAAAGGAACTAAAATTACTTTGTTACCAATGACCCCTGCTGAAATTGTACAAGCTGATTTAGAACGAGCTGCTAGTTTGAAAAATAAAAGCCCTGAAATTCAGCAACCTATTAATTCTGCTTCTACACCAAGTAATGTTAATGATTCTTCAAGTTCTAAGGGTGCTGCAATTAAATTACAAGGTCGTTCATGTCTTGCCACAAAATCTGAGCTTGCTGAAATTTCTACTGATGATATTTGCTATGCTTTGATATGCAAACAAGCCTTGTTTTTGCTTGGTGATATTGCTTCTAGTGCTTTGCCTCCTGCTGTCACTAACCTTTTGCAGGAGTATGAGGATGTTTTCCCAGCTGAGATACCCTCGGGCTTGCCACCTTTGAGAGGGATTGAGCATCAAATTGATTTGATTCCTGGTGCTACTTTGCCAAACCGTGCTGCTTATAGGACCAACCCTGAGGAGACTAAGGAGATACAACGACAAGTCCAAGACCTTTTGGATCGTGGGTATGTTCGTCAATCACTTAGTCCTTGTGCTGTTCCTGTACTTTTGGTTCCTAAGAAAGATGGTTCTTGGCGTATGTGTGTAGATTGTAGAGCCATTAATAACATTACTATTAGGTATCGTCATCCTATTCCTAGGCTAGACGACATGCTTGATGAGTTATGTGGTGCTATAATTTTCACTAAAATTGATTTGCGTAGTGGCTACCATCAAATTAGAATGAAACTTGGAGATGAATGGAAAACAGCTTTTAAAACCAAATTCGGGTTGTATGAGTGGTTAGTAATGCCTTTTGGGTTAACTAATGCACCCAGTACTTTCATGCGTTTGATGAATGAGGTTTTAAGACCTTTTATTGGCAAATTTGTGGTTGTCTACTTTGATGATATCTTGATTTACAGCAAATCTATGGATGATCATATGATTCATTTGCGTGCTGTCTTTGATGCTTTGCGAGTTGCACGTTTATTTGGTAACCTTGAGAAGTGCACCTTTTGCACGGATCGAGTCTCTTTTCTTGGCTATGTTGTGACTCCACAGGGAATTGAGGTGGATGAGGCGAAGATTGAAGCCATAAAGAGCTGGCCTGTACCAAAAACTATCACACAGGTGAGGAGTTTTCTTGGTCTTGCAGGTTTCTACCGCCGCTTTGTCAAAGATTTCAGCACCATTGCTGCACCATTGCATGAGTTGACAAAGAAGGGCGTTGACTTCCATTTTGGTAAGGTACATCATGAGTCTTTTGATGCTTTGAAGGACAAACTTACACATGCACCATTGCTGCAATTACCCAATTTTGATAAGACTTTTGAGCTTGAATGTGATGCTAGTGGTATAGGCATTGGTGGTGTTTTGATGCAAGATGGTAAACCTGTTGCATACTTTAGTGAGAAAATTACTGGGCCTGTTTTGAATTATTCCACGTATGATAAGGAACTATATGCACTTGTACGTTCTTTAGAGACGTGGCGTCATTATTTGTTGCCCAAAGAATTTGTTATTCATTCTGATCATGAATCACTTAAGTATATTCGTTCTCAATGCAATTTGAACCGTAGACATGCTAAATGGGTTGAGTTTATTGAGTCTTTTCCTTATATTATTAAACATAAGAAAGGGAAGGATAATGTGATTGCTGATGCTTTATCTAGGCGATATACTTTGTTGTCTCAACTTGATTGTAGAATTTTTGGACTTGAGGCAATTAAAGAACAATATGTTGCTGATGTTGATTTTAAAGATGTATTGCTGCACTGTAAAGAAGGTCGTGCTTGGCACAAATTTGTGTTGAATGATGGTTTCTTGTTTAGAGCTAACCGCCTATGCATTCCAGTTGGTTCCGTTCGTCTTTTATTGTTGCAGGAGGCGCATGGAGGTGGATTGATGGGTCATTTTGGTGCTAAGAAGACGGAGGATATTTTGGCCACACACTTCTTTTGGCCAAGGATGAGGAAAGATGTTGAGCGTTTTGTTGCTCGCTGCACTACATGTCAAAAAGCTAAGTCTCGATTGAATCCACATGGTTTATACATGCCACTTCCTGTTCCTTCTATTCCTTGGGCGGATATTTCTATGGACTTTATTTTAGGACTGCCTAGGACTAAGAGGGGGAGTGATAGCATTTTTGTTGTTGTGGATCGTTTTTCCAAGATGGCACACTTTATACCATGTCATAAAACTGATGATGCTAGTTACATTGCTGATCTTTTTTTCAAAGAAATTGTACGTTTGCATGGTATGCCTTCTACTATTGTTTCAGATCGTGATGCAAAATTCTTGAGTCATTTTTGGCGCACGCTTTGGAATAAGTTGGGTACAAAGTTGTTATTTTCTACAACTTGTCATCCACAAACTGATGGACAAACTGAGGTTGTGAACCGCACTTTGGGTACTATGTTGCGAGCTATTTTGAAGAAAAATTTGAAGCAATGGGAAGAATGCTTACCTCATGTTGAGTTTGCTTATAATCGGGCAACACATTCTACTACCAAGGTAAGTCCATTCAAGGTAGTGTATGGTTTTGATCCCCGTACTCCACTTGATATACTTCCTCTACCTATTAATGAGAGAGTTCATGTTGATGCTAAGGAGCGTGCTGAATTTATTTTGCAAATGCATGAGACCACTAGACTTAGCATTGAAAAGATGAATGAAAAGTATAAAATTGCTGGCAGTAAGGATAGAAAGGAAGTAAAGCTTGATGTAGGAGATTTAGTGTGGTTACACTTAAGGAAGGATAGATTTCCAGAATTGAGAAAGTCTAAACTAATGCCTAGAGCTGATGGTCCATTCAAAATAATAGAGAAGATTAATGATAATGCATACAAACTTGAGTTGCCTCCCGAGTTCGGGGTTAGTCCTACTTTTAACATTTCAGATTTGAAACCATACTTGGGAGAAGAGGATGAGCTCGAGTCGAGGACGACTCCACTTCAAGAGGGGGAGGATGATGAGGACATCACTCCTATGGATACACACAACACTCCTCCAAATCTGGACTTGCAAGGTCCAATGACTAGAGCTCGTGCACGACGACTAAATTTAGAGGTGAGCTCGTTCCTACGTTCTTCGCTATATGTTACTTTTGAGAATGGTTTGCTACCTAATGATTATTTTATGATTAGAAACCATGGAGAAGACCAGGAGATGATGGGAGAAGGAGCTGGGAACGTGGAGGACCAGCAAGAGCTTGGAAGCCAAAGTGGAGGCCCAATCAAAACCGACTTCGAGTCTGTTTCGGGGCCCAGGACCAGTCTGTACTAAAACAGTTTCCCAGGACGCATACGGACTCGGATTTGGACGTTCTACATATGCACGGAAAGATAAGGAGAAGACCTTTCCAATGCCGCCGGCCTCATGTCAAAATTCATCCGGAGTCATCGGGAATCGTCAAAACAAGACAGAGTCCAGAATCTGTGTCGGTGCTGCGTCGCCTATTTTTGGCCTTTGGGCTTTGTATCTAGTTGAGCCCAATTAGGGGCGCGTCCAGAGGGTCTTGCACGACCCTAGGGTCTTTATATACAGCCGCCGCCGCACCATTAGGGTTCGGGTTTTTCTTAGATCAATTCTGTTCATAAACAGTTTCGCCGTTCATCGGTTTGTGAGACCCCAACTTCGAGAGTTTAATCATACATCTGCAATTGTGTTGCAATCTTCGTTGTTCTTGCTTGTGTTCTTGATTCGCAGGCAGGGATCAGCCTTCTCGGCGAGGTCAATCGTCTTTTGGACGGTTGATAACCAGAGGAGACGTCGTGCTGCGATTGCGGGGTTTAGAACGTGCTGTTCTGAAACCGGATCGATTTGTGTGTCGCCTCCGACCAAATCAACTTACCAAGAACCTTTCGGAAGATCGGGAACCCTTCTCCACATCAGTGGGTGTCTAGGGGGGAGCGCCGGAGATGGCCGGCGACGAGCGGCGGAGCAGGGGGGGTGTACGGCGGCGTTGCGCGGCGAGCACGGCGAGCGAGAAGGGTCGGGGAGTGGAGGGAGAGCATCACCTCGGTGTCGAGATCAACGGCGTGGAGGAGCTAGGCGACGGGGAGGGCCGGAAGGGGGGTCTCGTCGGCGGGGTGGGGGAGAATCCGACGGCGGCGGCTAATTCCTTCGTCGATTCCGGCGAGGTCCCTGCGGCAGAGGGGGAGTGGGTCAGGGAACTGCCAGGGAAGACCCTTGCGCAACAATTTGAGGAGGTAGGAGCGAACGGGAGGCGGCCTAGGCGGAGCTCGACGGGGTGGCGGTCATTGCGGCTGAAAACAGAGGCGCGGCTCAAAATTCCGCCACTGCTTTCGTCGGCGATTGAGACGTAGGTTCCGGGGGTCTCTGGAGTGGGGAGGGGGGGGTAGAGAAATGTGTGGGGGGTGGGCGGTACTCGCCGGGAGCGCGGGGAAAGGTCCTGCCGCTGGGCGCTTATAACCGGGAAAGAGAGAGAGAGATCGGGGGCGAGCTGGCAGTGGGCGGGTGGCTCGACGGTGGGTGCCTTCAAAGCAGCGCCGGTGGCACAGCGATGGCAGGCGGAGCAGTGGCCGGGATGGGCGAGGGAGAGAGAAGGCGTGCGGTGGCCGGCGGAGGAGGTACGGCGGTGTCGATCGGAGAATGGCTCAAGGACAGAGAGTGGTTGACTTCGATTGACTAGAATAGTGTTCTGCAATTTGCTAAATTCTCCAATTGCGTTACTTCAAATCCTTAGCCAATTTTTTTGTAGGTTCAGCAAATACTACTGGCCAACTTTGCTTTTGGGGCTACGTCGAGATTCCTTCTGGAAAATTAACTAAAATTCTTGGAACAGAAGTTCTGTTCTCTGGATTTAGGGAATTTTTAGGGGGATTAAACCTTTACCAAAAATTCCAGTAAATTCCCCGAAATTCTTTCTTGCCATGCCCCACTGGAATATGCAAAAATATGGGCACACTTCCATTGAGTTTTGCAAGGTTTTTGAGAAGCTAAAACTTGGCCAATTAGTGGAATTTCTAATTAAGTAAATTCCCCTTTTTCTTCTACACTTTAATTATTTTGAAATTTTGAATTAATCAGCAAAGTAACATTGTTTTAGCTTAATCAACATTTTGTGACTTGGGATGTCACAGCACTCCCGCCTTAAACGAAATCTCGCCCCGAGATTTGTTACTGGTTGAACACAAGAGAGAGAGAGAGCGCGGGTGTTTACCGGATTTGCGAGGTCAGGAACTCAGGAAAGTTGGTTTTCAGGAACTCCTCTTGCTCCCAGGTGGCTTCATCCTCGGTATGATTGCTCCATTGCACCTTGTAGAAGGTGGTGGTGCGATGGCGCGTTACCCGGTCCTTTTGATCAATGATTCGGACGGGGTATTCGGGGTAGGAGAGGTCTTCTTCCAATTGTTCAGTGTCAGCAATGACCACGTCGACCGGAGGCTTCAAACACTTCTTTAGTTGGGATACGTGGAACACGTTGTGCACCCGCTCAAGAGTTTCCGGTAGTTGCAATCGATAAGCAACGGCGCTATGCTTCTCCATGATCGGAAAGGGTCCGATGTAGCGGGGTGCTAATTTGCCCTTGATTCCAAAGCGAGATACGCCCTTATTGGGAGAGACTCGTAGATAGACATGATCTCCCTTCTCGAACTCCAATGGGCGTCTCCTTTTGTTGGCATAGCTGATTTGACGGGATTGTGCTGCCTTCATGTTAGCTTGAATTTGCCGCACCTTTTCTTCGGCTTGTATGACGTGGTCGAGACCAAAATTAGTTCTTTCCCCTGATTCGGACCAATTCAGCGGCGTTCGGCAGGAGTGACCGTACAAGGCCTCAAACGGTGACATTCCCGAACTCTCCTGATAGCTATTGTTGTATGAGAATTCGGCGAACGGAAGGCAATCTTCCCAATTCTGCCGATTGTCCAAAACACAGGCTCTTAGTATGTCCTCTAAATATTGGTTTAGCCTCTCGGTTTGACCATCGGTCTGCGGGTGATAAGCAGAACTTCGGATAAGGGTGGTGCCAAGACAAGAATGTAGCTGCTCCCAAAAGAGAGCAATAAACTGGGGACCTCGATCAGAGATAATAGTCTTGGGCACGCCGTGCAAACATAGAATTCTTGTGATGTAGAGTTCAGCATACTTCTTGGTAGAGTAGGTTGTATGAACTGGAATAAAGTGAGCGGATTTGGTCAACCTATCCACGATAACCCATATGGAATCATGTTTCTTGGGGGTGAGGGGTAACCCGACAATAAAATCCATAGCAATATCCTCCCATTTCCAAGCGGGGATTTTTAAAGGGTGTAAAAGACCGGGTTTCCTCAGATGGTCGGCCTTCACACGCTGGCACGTATCGCATTCGGAAACATAACGAGCGAGTTCCCTTTTCATGCGCGTCCACCAAAACTTTTCCCTTAACCCACGGTACATCTTGTTGCTGCCGGGGTGTATGGAGTATTTGGACAAGTGAGCCTCATCCATAACTTTCTTCCTTAACTCCTCCTTCTTTGGGACAACCAGGCGATTGTTGAACCATAGCACTCCATCTTCGTCCTGTCGGAAACATGTAGCTTCCTCTTTGAGTATCTTTTGTCGAATGCGTTCCATCCCCTCGTCTTCCTTCTGGGCCTCGGCAATTTCTTCACGAAGGGTAGGAACGAGAGCTAGATTATACAAGGATCCAAATGGAATGATACGAAGACTTGGTTCGCTTGAATCTGAATTTGGGCAAACTCCCATGGAACAAACAACTGCGTGATTGCATTGGTCCCGACGACTTAGGGCGTCGGCAACCACATTGGCCTTCCCGGGGTGATAATGAATCTCCAATTCATAATCCTTGATTAATTCTAACCATCTCCGTTGCCTCATATTCAGTTCTTGCTGCGTAAATATATACTTGAGACTTTTGTGGTCGGTGTAGAGGTTGACAAGGTTACCAAGCAGGTAATGGCGCCAGATCTTTAAGGCCAGGACTACGGATGCCAACTCTAAATCGTGAGTGGGATAGTTTTGCTCATGCTTTCGGAGCTGTCGAGAGGCATAGGCAATGACACGGCCTTCTTGCATAAGCACACAACCCAATCCAGTGCCGGAGGCATCACAGTAAACGTCGAACGGTTTGGTAATATCAGGTTGAGCCAAAACCGGGGCAGTTGTCAAACGCTTCTTGAGTGATTGAAAGGCTTCTTCACAGGCGCTGCTCCACTTAAACTTAGCATCTTTTTCCAGTAACTTGGTCATCGGCTTGGCAATGCTTGAGAAGTTGGGAATAAATTTCCGGTAATATCCAGCAAGGCCAAGGAAACTGCGAATTTGCCTGACCGATTTCGGAGCTTTCCAATTCAGCACATCTTCTACCTTGGTAGGATCAACGGCTACCCCTTTCGCGGAGATGATATGACCCAAGAATGGAACTTGCTTTAGCCAAAATTCACACTTGCTAAATTTGGCGTAAAGCTGGTGATCTCGGAGTCGTTGCAGAACAATGCGGAGGTGTTCGACGTGTTCTTCCTCGGATTTGGAGTAGATAAGGATGTCGTCGATGAACACGACCACAAACTTATCCAACTCTGGCATGAACACGGAATTCATCAAATACATAAAATGGGCTGGAGCATTGGTGAGACCAAAAGACATGACGAGATATTCGAAAAGGCCATATCGTGTGGAGAAGGCAGTTTTTGGAATGTCTTCGGCTCGGATCTTTATTTGGTAGTAACCGGATCGGAGGTCAACCTTGGAGAAAACTTTAGCACCAATAAGTTGATCAAATAGAATATCGATTCGAGGTAGAGGGTACTTGTTCTTAATGGTTACGGCATTCAGGGGCCTGTAGTCGACACATAGACGTAGGGTCTTGTCTTTCTTCTTCACAAAGAGGGCGGGACATCCCCAGGGAGAAGAACTCGGTCGGATGTAGCCCTTGTCCATAAGCTCTTGTAATTGCTCCTTTAATTCTGCTAGCTCATTAGGGGCCATTTTGTTCGGCCTACGAGAGATAGGCGCCGTACCGGGTAGGAGTTCAATCTTAAACTTGACGTCTCTATCCGGAGGCATTCCTGGTAACTCATCTGGGAACACGTCGGAGAAGTCTCGTACCACTGGAATATCCTCCAGCTTTTTCTCTTTAGCATGACACACCTGAGGAGTGGACAATCTGGGACTTGGCAATCGGAGAATAGACGGACCATAGAGAGGTGAGTTCAAGTGGACTTCCCGGGATTCAATGTGTAAGACGGCTCTATGTTTAGTCATCCACCTCATACCAAGAATTATGTCAATACCCTGACCATCTAAGATGATTAACGAAGCGGGGTACACGTTGCCTGCTAACTTAAGTGGCACTTTTCTCAACTCCAAGTGAGTCCTTATTTTCCCACCGGGGGATGCGATGAGGTACGGAGTTCCCGTAGTGGTGGGGGTGATTTTCAGATGATTCACACATGCTTGACTAATAAAATCATGCATTGCTCCGGAATCAAAAAAACCATAGTAGCGTGTTGGTTCATCGAGAACGTACCCGCGAGAACGGGCTCTCCGACTTGAATCTCTTCGACCGCGGTATAATTGACTCGGCCATTCTTGTGGGTAAGGGCAGAAGACTGGGGACGACTCCCATTGTTGCCGTGGTTGTTACCACTGCTGGGGTGGTTGTTGCTGTTCCCGGAGGGGTTGGAGTTGTTGTTGTTTCCCTGGTTGCGCTTCGGAAAGCGGCACTCTTTGGCAAAGTAACCGGTTCGGCCACAGTTGTAGCATGACTGCGGGGAGTTGTGCTTCACAACTTGATTAGTCTGCTGCGGAGGGCGGGGACCAGCGAAGGGCTGCTGGCTGCCTCCATGGGAATGGAAGTGCTGCCGCGAGTAGGTCGGACGAGGTCCTCCTCCTGACGGGGCCGCAGCTCGGAACTTCTGTCCGGTCGGGGAGGTGATCGCCAGCCTGTACTTGGGCAGTGCTTAGCCGGACGAACTTCCCATAGCACGCTTCCTCTTCTTGAACTCCTGGTTGGCACGGATGGCATCTTCTTGCACAATGGCGGCACTCATTAGGTCGTTGAATGTTCCTGCGGTAACTTGTGCCAGACGGTCCTGTAGCTTCGGGGTAAAGCCCGAACGGAAACAATCCTTCTTCTTCTCATCCATATCGGCATGATACGAAGCATACTTAGTCAAGTAGTTGAACTTCTGTGCGTACTCTTGCACGGTTCCCACGCCTTACTTCAGGTTGAGAAATTCCTGCAGCTTGCGCTTCATAAGACCAGCAGGAATGTGGTGTGCACAAACAGCGATGCAGAATTCCGGCCAAGTGACTTGGTGGCCAGGGGCAAGAGCAGTGGTGTAGCTCGCCCACCAGGCACTTGCGGAACCACGGAGTTGCTGCACTGTGAAGAGGGGCTTCTGGTGGTCGGTGCAGTGGAGCAGAGCAAACTTTGACTCCAGAGTGCGAATGAAATTATCCGCTTCTAGCGGATCACCGGCTTCGCCGAATGTGGGCGGATGAGTTGTCCAAAAGTCGCTGTAGGACGATTCGCGGGGCTGCGGCGGTGGTGGTCCGGGAGCTCCTTGGCGATTCATGTTCTCCATGAACATGCGGAACATCTCGTTCTGATTGTGGATGAGCTGCTCCATCGGCGTCATGGGCGGAGCATTGGGTGGCGGCTGGTTTCTACCTGCGTTGGAGGCACCGGGAGCATCACCGAGGTTCTTTCCACCACGGCGAGTTTGCACCATCTGTCACAGGAGTAAAGCATGTTAGCCCGATCATCGCCTGAGACATTATGGTAATATGCCTATAATACAGTGACAACAATAACATTTTTGACTGCTCATAACGGTACTGTTGACAGTGCACGGTGCAGATTACGGGTGGTAACTTGGATTCCACTGGTTTCAACACCATAGGCAACATACTTATGATCAAACCATGGGTACATGCGACACGTCTTCCAATACATGGAAATCCTTAGGTTACATCACTACATCGTGATAGCACGTGGTCTGGAAGAGCTTCGGTTACAACTCCACCTAGCACTACTAGCACTATCCACATACGAGCACAAAGTTTCACGAGCTTCCACCCTACACAACCTACTATGCCTCAGTCACTCGGTGTGGCTGCTACCATCGAACTCCCATTCCATGTCGCCCGGTCCAGGGGGTGCCTCGTAGTCAACACCGGAGTCACCGTCCTCACTCAAGTCGGCGTCATCTGGGGGAATCACCGCGAGTGGCACGGGGGGCTGGGCATTAAGAACCGCGTTCAGCTGGGCATTAGCAACTTGGAGATGCCCAATAAGTTGTTCTTGTTGTGCGATGATGACGTGAGCGTCGTTGAGGTGCCCTTCCATGACATCCCTTGCATCTTGGGCTTCTTCGCGTTGAGCTTGGAGCTCACTTCGCTCCTCCAAGAGGGCGTCAACCTGACCATGAAGGGAGTAGATCTCCTCTTGGGCAGCAGTGAGTTGGGCATTACGCTGGTTCAGTTGCTCCTGCAACTGCTCGCTAGCATCGCCCTCGATGATGAGTTGAGCGTCATGGAGCTGCTCGAACAGGTCAGCCCGCTCCAACTCGCTAGTGTGCAGTTTGTCCCTGAGGATCGCGATCTCCGCGTCGCGAGCGGCGAGCTGGGCACCTCGGGCGGCAAGTGCGAGTTGCAGCGCCTCACGCTCTCGTTCCAACTCGAGAACGCGTGCGGAAAGGGGCTCGGAGTTCTTCGGGAGCTTGTCGTCCACCATCTGTCGGAATAAGTTTTGCAAGGATGAGTCAAAACTTAATATCCCTCTAAGCATACATGCCGAAAGTAGCATAAGGATTGACGGATAAGGGAAAAAGACGTAAGGTGCCCAACCCGTTGGACGGAGAACGATGCAGTTCTACGAGTGGCAGGGTAACTTGTAGGGATGAGCGAAACTACCTCATTTCCGGACAATTTAACCTCGGGACCCTTTTATGATAACTGTAGAAGAGTTCATTATCTTTCCAACGCATGCTCCCCCATTTTTAACCGGTAAGATCTCTGAGAGTTATGATCATCCAAAATAGAGGACAGCAATGAGACAACTGCTGCACTTCCAGAAAAGCTCGCTGTTTTTGCAAAATTCGACCCATTTACAGATTTTTCTGAGACAAACCCACTATATCAAACTTGTAGCGAAAAACATTAGCTTTCCAACGAGTACTCATTCGCCTTCGTCGGATCAAAATTGAGGGAGTTACGTTCATTTTAGTGGAACTGATTTTTCTGGCGGGGTTTGATTTCTTCTCAGTTAAGTTCAACTTTCGTTTTGAGCGCCAAAGGGATTCGAATTTGCCCAGGGTCCGATTATTTCCCATGTTTGTGATACTTATGACTTTTTACAGGATTCGGTAAAGAGAAATGCATGTAGTATGCGTGAATGCCAAACGCTCAATATGCCGATTTCCTACGTCCTCACAAAGGAAACTTTGGCCGAATATATAGATCGATCCATCCGATGGCATGCACACTTCTCACACGTTTCTAAGAGAACTACCCGTGGTTAGTATACCAGCAATAGATCCATTTCAGTAACAATACATCAAATCCAAAAGAAACAAGCCAAAACAACAATGACAGTTATGCCCCGGTATTTGCCCACCCGGAAGGCAGCCGATATTTAAGCGCAATCGGTCCACGCGTCAAACAAAGTCCAGGTCTTTGCCCACCCGGAAGGCGTTCGGTGTAATGTGAACAAGGGTTCCCGATCTTCCGAAAGGTTCTTGGTAAGTTGATTTGGGGAGAGGCGACACACAAATCGATCCGGCTTCAGAACAGCACGTTCTAAACCCCGCAATCGCAGCACGACGTCTCCTCTGGTTATCAACCGTCCAAAGACGATTGACCTCGCCGAGAAGGCTAATCCCTGCCTGCGAATCAAGAACACAAGCAAGAACAACGAAGAATGCAACACAATTGCAGATGTATGATTAAACTCTCAAAGTTGGGGTCTCACAAACCGATGAACGGCGAAACTGTTTATGAACAGAATTGATCTAAGCAAAACCCGAACCCTAATGGTGCGGCGGCGGCTGTATATAAAGACCCTAGGGTCATGCAAGACCCTCTGGACGCGCCCCTAATTGGGCTCAACTAGATACAAAGCCCAAAGGCCAAAAATAGGCGACACAGCACCGACACAGATTCTGGACTCTCTCTTGTTTTGACGATTCCCAATGACTCCGGATGAATTTTAACATGAGGCCGTCGGAATTGGAAAGGTCTTCTCCTTATCTTTCCGTGCACATGTAGAACGTCCAAATCCGAGTCCGTATGCGTCATGGGCGACTGTTTTAGTGCAGACTAGTCCTGGGCCCCGAAACAGACTCGAAGTCGGTTTTGATTGAGCCTCCACTTTGGCTTCCAAGCCCTTGCTGGTCTTCCACGTTCCCAACTCCTTCTCCCATCATCTCCTGATCCTCTCCATGGTTTCTAATCATAAAATAATCATTAGGTAGCAAACCATTCTCAAAAGTAACATATAGCGAAGAACGTAGGAACGAGCTCACCTCTAAATTTAGTCGTCGTGCAGGAGCTCTAGTCATTGGACCTTGCAAGTCCAGATTTGGAGGAGTGTTGTCTGTATACATAGGAGTGATGTCCTCATCACGGTGTTTATTGCGCAACCGATCCGCGCACAGACACATACTTTCGGGGAAGAATCCGTAGAGGCGAGTAACTTAACAAACATAACCCAGGGTTAGCTTTGCCATCTACTAATAAAGTCCTTATATGGGCACTACTAGTTCGTACCTCACCGTACGGCGTAAAACGGGTTGTTTAAGTCTTTTAAAATGTTCATCGGTGTGACGCTTATCCCGAGTCGGCTCTGATACCAGCTGTCGCAACCCTATACCGAAGTATAGAGTGTGCCGTATAGGATCGCCTCGGGAGATGGTTAACGAAGTAACCATGCATAGCGTTCACACAGGACATCCATCATTTACAGAGATACATCATTAAGTGTATAATATTACAAGTTCAGGGGTCATAGCGGAAGCAAATTTAGTTACATTATCGTACATATGTTCTGGGTTCATATTACATAAATATGCGGAGGCGGAAGATACGACAAACACTCCGCAGAACCTAAGTAAGCCATGTCGGCCCTAGGGCAGTGGCTCACTCGTCTTGATTAGGGGAGCCGGGGACCCATTCAATGGTCCAGTTCTGGGGCTTCTCACCTTCCCACACAATTTTATTACAGCAATCGCAATAAGTTGCTTGAGGCAAACCTGAAAACCACATAATCGCAAAGCCTGAGTATCTAGCATACTCCGCAAGACTTACCCGTCCAAATGGTTTACTAAAACCGACTCCTAGTATGCAGGAGGCCGACCAGGTTTATTTGATATTTGCATAAAAGCACCTACTAGTGCTATGCTGCGATGCCTATTCCTTAACTAAGATCTTGGTGGCTTGTTGCAGAAGAGGGACTGTAGTTGAACCTAGCTAGCTACTAAGACTTGTACAATTATAAAGAGCAATACAACATAGCAATAGGTATCCATAGAGTAAATAAATTTCAGCATCATAAACAAACTTCTCTACTTAACATATCATTGCCACTGCTCCAAACAAGAGGCACTCATAACCGCGAGGGACGGCAATTCGAATTGATTTACATCCTGCAGGAGAATAACCCAAATGCACGACATACGCATCATTTAAGAACACGTATGGCCACCATTCACGAGGTTGCGATAAAGTCAATCCGGGGCCATCGATCCCGAGTACACGTCCTCCCCGCGATACAGTACTTCGTATCCGAGGCTTAACCCGTGCACTCTCCAGCGGTCCTCGACCTGTGCATCCACTGTGCCATTCACATCACCTCTAGATCGATGAGTAATACCGTCCGACAATACGGCACCCAAGTTACTAGGTTTACCAATTCCCATATAGAGGTATGCACTTGGTACTGTTCAATACTTGTCCGCGGAGTTGCAACAATAGGTCCTAAAATTTTAACCAATTTCATTCTTCACGTGAATCATGATTGCATCAAGTGATCCCATAGCCTACCGTTGACTCCACTAATTTAAGCCTAGCAGTTGCTAACAAAAGGCTTACTGACGTAACTAAGTATAGGTCACAGTTTGTTTATGCAAGTGGGTTTCCATCCAAGCCCTATACCTAATGCACAATACAATATCTCTCTATGGTGGCAAAATAAAAAGGACTCGTAAATCAGTAGGTGTGCACCGGGGCTTGCCTTGGGAGTGATCGTAGTTAAAGTTCTCGGCGGGGTTTGGATCAACTTCGGGCTCCTCAGGGTTGCTTGCCACGTCCTTGCTCCCAGTCTCGCTCCCTAGTCAATGCAGTGCAATGCACGATCAGGAGTTGGACGATGATACATGACACTTCCTCAATAAATAGGATTTGACGGAATGATGCTCATGCATGAGATGACATGTTTGTACCACACTCTGGCAATTATTAACTTTCAGGGGACAAACTTCTAATTAGGGGAAGTGGGAGGCATGGTAATCAATGAGCATATCACCTATATCCAATTACAAGTATACCATTGGTGTGAATTAATTAACAGGGCATTTTTTTTTCCTCGGTATGCCGAGGCCTACCTAGCAAACATGCAAAGCTTCTTGACTTCCCACTCTTGCTACAGTTCTATGTCAAAAAAATCATGAAAGAAGTAAAAGGCAAAGAGGTGCTGAAAAAAAATAAGAAGAAAATGCCGCACCTATAACAAAAGAAAAAAAATGAAAGGAGAAGAGAAAAAAATTCAGAATTGCTTGCAGCCTTTGTGTCCTTTGTTGAGCCATTTGCTTGCTTGCTTGAACTAGGTCCGAGACAAGTTTAGGCTAGTGACATAGACTAGCTTGGGACTATTATTCAGTTTTGCAATTTCTAAATTGAAATTTTGCTAATCCTTGCTACTATAAATTGCCTACCTAGCTCCATATATATCCTTCTGAATAGGCACAGAACTTTGGACCCTCGCAATCGTCGGATCACACTCTCCAAGGTATCCTCTGTTTTGCTACTAAGAATCTTGTAAGAACTCAGTTAGGTGCTGTCATTTGCTTGTTGAGAGTTTCCACCGCGATCAAACAGTAGTGATAGGAAAATATACTCTTGTGTGTTTTCTTGTTTTCTATTAACAATGACAGGTTACAACACCGATGGTGATGAGTCGATGGTGTCAAATGAGGTTGATACAAGTGTTGTAGCACAACGAGTGTTTAGTTCTCAAATGGAGAAGGTACAGCAAAATCAAAGGAACAACTTGTTTCAGACTCACTTTGTTGTGAAGGATCGACGTTGTCGTGTCATCATTGATGGAGAGTGTAGCAACAACATCGCAAGCTTGGAATTGGTCGAGAAGCTCGGCTTGACCACACAACCACACCCATGTCCATACTACATCCAATGGGTAAATTCTTGTGGTAAGATAAAGGTAGATAAAATTGCACGCATTGAATTTTTTATTGGTTCTTATAAGGATTGTGCAGATTTTGATATAGTGCCTATGCAAGCGTGTCATTTGTTATTGAGTAAGCCTTGGATTTCTACAAATAATGCTTTGCACAATACCATTGCTAATAGCTATTTATTTAAATACAATGGTACAAGAGTTACTCTTAAACCTATATCTGCTACTGAAATTTTAGAAGAGGATCAACAAAAACTTGAGAGAAGAAAGAACGAACCATTTAGAATAGAATGGGCTGTTTCAAATGATGCAACACTTCCATCAAAATCTAAATTGCTAGAGGATGAACATATTTCTTTGCTTCTTATTGCAACTAATACTTTTCAGCATATACATAAAAAAGATGATAGTGGGAAAGATAAAGAACAGATTGTTGCTTTAGGTAAGAGCTTTCTTGATGTGATGGATTGTTCCAATAGTCTTGCTGTATTGGAACCTTATGATCATGTTTCTTTGTCACAAGTTGATTTACCTAGTGGTCCTTGTGATAAAGAGGAGTTGTGTGCCAATGCTTCACTTATACCTTTGCCACAACAAATGAATGAGCTTGATGCTTTTGCTTATGATTCACCCACTAGTGCTGAAATTAAACATTTGATTTTAGTTAGATGTCAAAAGGATGAGCAAAAATTATTTTCTTCTCTAAATACTTTGGGTTATATTGAATTTGATGTTCTTTGTGATCTAAATACCGCGGAGAAGAAAGAATTTTCTCGAACTGAATTGACTTTATTGACAAGAAACATTTTTTATGCTATTGGAAACTATGATCATAGAGGTTTGTTTATGGTGTATAGAGTTTATATTTGTTCAAAATTGAAACCTCCTTGGGTTATACAATTAAATTGCCAACTTAAAAACTACAGTAACAATTACCATGCCATGTCAAGTTTTTCTAGTGTTTCTAAGATAACACATTGTCAATTTTGTCATAAGAGTGAGAATGATGCTCATATTGCTGATCAAGGTTTCAAAGAGGTTATTAATTTGCATGGAATACCTTCTACTATAGATTCTCATTGTGATGACAAATTTCATAATGCATATAAATATGAGTTGCATCCCAAGTTTGGGATTAGTTCTATATTTTATATTTTAGATTTGAGATCACTATTGGGAGAAAGGGATGAGATTGAGTCGAGGACGACTCTAATTCAAAAGGAGGAGAATGATGAGTACATCACACCCATAGTTACACACAACACTCCTCCAACTAAGATGAAAGTTCATGTGCATCACCTGAATTTACAGGTGAGATCGTTTCTAATGTTTTTATTATGTGGTTTTGAAAATAGATTGCTACCTAATGAATTAATTGTTGTTAGGAACCATGGAGATAATGATGACATAGCTGGGTAGGTGATTGGAGGCGTGATGGGTCAGCAAGGACGTCCAAGCCAAGGTGGAGGCCCAATCAAAACCGACTTCGAGTCTGTTTCGGAGCCTAGGACCAGTCTGCACTAAAACGGACACCCAGGACGCATACGGACTCGGATTTGGACGTTCTATATATGCCTGGAAAGATAACGAAAAGAACGTTCCAACCCAACTGGTCCCATGTCAAAATTCGTCCTGAGGTATCGGCAATCGCCAAAACAAATCGACTTACAGAATCTGTCCAAGTGCTGCGACACCGTAATCGGTCTTTGGGCCATGTATCGAGTTGAGCCCACTTAGGGCTGCGTCCAGGGGGTCTTGCATGACCCTAGGGTCCTCATATACAGCCGCCGCCTCTTCATTTGGGTTTGGGTTTGGCTTAGATTATTCTGTTGATAACAGTTTTGCCATTTGATCGGTTTGTGAGACTCTAACTTGTGAGATTCATCGTATACTTGCAAATTTGGTTGTATTCTTCTTTGTTCTTGCTTGTGTTCTTGATTTGCAGGCAAGGATAAGCCTTCTCGGTGAGGTCAATCATTCTTGAGCGGTTGATAACCAGAGGAGACGTTGTGCTGCGATTGCAGGGTTCAGAGCGTGTCGTTCGGAAGCCGGATCGATTTCTGTATTGCCTCCGCCTTAATCAAGATTATCAGAACCTATCGAAAGATCGGGAACCCTTGTCCACATCAACAACTATCAGATGTGCACGATGTCTTCCTCGTCTCACAGTTATGGAAATGTCTGCGAGTTCCAGAAGAGAAAATGCCGCTAGAGCAGTCGGATATCGGTGACGATCTTTCATATCAACAATATCCTATCAAGATTCTATAAATATCAGAGAGAGTCACACGGAACAAGAAATATCATATGTGCAAAGTGCAATGGAGCAATCATAGAGCAGAAGAAGCCACTTGGGAGCAAGAAGATCAACTCAAGGCAGATTTTCCAGACTTCTTTTCCGATCAGCCTGAATCTCGAGGGCGAGATCCATCCTAAGGGGGGTAGGTTTGTAACACCCTTATTTTCATATTTTGCAAATTATTAATTTAGTCTTATTTTAATAAGGGTGTTAATATTTTTATTTAGCTATAAAGATTATTTTCTTGATTTATTAAATTAAGTAATTAATTTATTCTTTGAATTGTTGCATTCATGCTGGAGTAGTATGCAGTAGGATTTTATTTGTGCGGAAAATTATTTGAAATTTAGAGTAGAAATTGTTTAATAGCTGGTTATACATTTAAAGCAAAAAATAGAAAACAGGAAATAAAAGAAAAGAAAAGGAGAAGAAAGCTTACCTGGCTTTGGGACAAAACCCTCCTGCGGCCTAGAACCCTAGCCCTCTCCCTCGCTCAGCCATTCTGGCCTTGGGCCACTTTCTTTTCCTCCCCTGCAGCCCACTCTCTCTCCCTTTCCCTTTCTCTTTCGGCCTGCCAGCCCACCCCTTGTCTCCTGGCCTACTTTGGCCCACAACACAACCGCCGGCCCAGCGCGCAGCCTAGCCCCGCTCGAGCTCGCTGATAGCTCGGTCCCGCTCGTCATCCCCAAGCTCCAGCCTCTCTCTCTCTCTCTCCCCCACCGACGGCCAACGGAATCGACGCCACCACCGCTCTGCCTCCCAACTCCCGAAACCGCCCACACAAGCTCGCTCGACTCCCCGGTCCCCCTCCCCCACTCTCGGGCTTTAATCATGCACCCACGCGCCCTAATGGCCATCAATGGCCATCGTCGGCCATTGATCTCCAGCCTTTCCCGTGCCCGCTTGGTTTCCCTCTCCCCCAACCCTTTAAAACCGACCCCCGGAGTCGCCCTTCCCTCTATTTTCCTCTTCGCGCACTGCTGCCGTCTTTCCCCTGTAGAAGCATCGCCCCAGCTATTTTCTTCCCCACCACCGGTGAGCAGCGCCGCCGCATGCCTTTCTTCCTTCCTAGACATCCCGCGGCCCCCTAACCCCTTCGACCTATGCATAGGAGCGCGAGGAGCACACCTCGGCCCTCTGCATCGAGCCGCGACCCCGGGAGCCCCATCACCGACGAGCTCCATCAACCACCACCACCTCCCTTCGTTGTGAAAGCCTTCCCGGCCATCCCCGACCCCACACGACGCCACGGTGAGCAGCCCGGCCTCCCCCGCATCGTTTTGCCCCCGCCTCCGCAGTGCCTAGGCCATCGGAGCGCTTCTCCGATGAGCTCCAGTGAGCCCTGCAATGGCGCCGCCGCCTCTGTAGTCATAGGTAGCCGCCAGCCTCGCCGTACCTCTCTTAGCCATCCATTTGTTGATCTGTGATCTATATTAAAACACACCCGAAGGGGTATAAGACCGATCCGTGGTGGACCATGGAACCAGGTCAACTCCTGGTCCATGAGCCCCGTGGACACAGTCCACATATTTTAGGAATTAAATTAGTTCGAGACATTTACAGGATAATGCCAGTTTTTCACCTAAGCCGCTGAGTTTATATTTAATAATATTATAGTGTTGCCTTTTTACACTTAGCCCTCTATACTTAATAAAAATTATGTTTAGGTCCCAAAATTTTGTAGAAACAACCCTAGACTTTTTATTAATTATGTTTTAATCCTAATTTTTTTATGCATTAGTCCCTGTAATTTTGTAGAATTATAAATAGGTCCCTATACCTTACTGTTTTTACTTTTTAGCCCCTAGAACTTCAAACTAGCATAACTTTTCAACCGTAACTCCGATTTAGGTGATTTTTTGCGCTCACGAAATCGTAGGAACGTGTATTATCTTTTAGTTCTGTTTTCTTAGTCATTAGGAAATGTTTGGTATATTGTTCCTTATTTGTTTGTGTTTTACATTTCTGTATTTATCGTTTTCGAAGAGGAGTAGCTCCAGAATTTCCAAGACCTTGAGTTTGAGCAGCAGCCAGCGGGAGAGCAAGGCAAGTGTCCTTGACCATATTGCACCTATTAAGGATATTAGTTTACTTTCATGCATGTTTGTCTAAATCTGAATCCTAAGTTAGGGTTGACTAGATATTGATTGATCCTGTCCTTGTCGCTTGGTTGGGATGGGTAGATAAGTATGGGTACGTCATGCTAGTGCAATACTTTTGGGGTATAAAACTGGATAATGATTAATTTTGACTAATAATTACTTAAACATAATCAAGACTTGGGTTGGTAATCTTTTTAAAAACATGGATTATAGGTGACCCAAGCAGAAGGATGTTGATGATGGTGCGGGTATGCACAGGTACGGGTAATGTACTAGTTGGATTGTGGTAGTACCTGCTTGTGGTCATAGGAACCGGTTCGTAGAGCGGCCACCCAGGAAAATAGCATAAAGCACAGGGCTGATATGGGTAGACGTGGTCCGGTAGTAGATGTCTTCCTAGTTTTGCGGGCGTTCAAGGAAGGAGGACGAGAGGGTTACTTTCGGCCTTAGGTGATGAAGGGTATGCTTCTAGCCAAGGCGCCAGGAGGGGGCTTCTGTAGGGATGGTTAATCCCGCAGTGGTAAAACCTTAGCGGGGACGTTTTGCAAGCTGGGGAGCTCTTTGAAAGACCCTACGGTGATGTCTTGGCCTCACATCTACGGTAGAGTGTTGGCAACAGGGAGACTTTAGTCACTGACGGGTGATGGAATCACCAGCCTATGGGTAAAGTTGTGCAACCTCTACAGGATGTAAATCTATTATAACAACCGTGCTCATGGTCAAGAGCGGCCTAGATCCTCACATGATTAGATGGGTGGTTGGGTGGATCTGTTCAGTAACTAGATTTGGGTGGTGGCTGCAGGTGGGTAACCTGTAGTGTTCTGGTATGGGTGGGTAACTCATTTGCTATAGGTGGGCAACCGGTAGTGTTGTACAGGTGGTTAACCTATTGAGCTACTTTTCACCTAGTAAATAGGATGCTTGTATAATTAGAGTCATAGGCTAAAGGATGCGTAGTGCAGTAAACCCGTGTCAAGCCTATTCTTGTTTTTAGCCTGCATGTCATTACTTTCCCACACTTGCTGAGTACTTTATGTACTCACGTGTTTTAGTTTTTCCTGCGTTGCTGTTGCTATTATTCTGCTGCTCAGAAGATGATGACGAGATGAACTACGCCAATGAGGACTACTACGACTAGGAGTGCGACCCCCGGTTGACTGCCTGTGGTATTATGGAGCTTTCCGCTGTCTAGTCTTTCAGACTATGTAATAACGGTATGATATAATAATAATATTATAATGACATTGGTTGTACTATTACTTTACTTTTGTCCTATGTGTGTGAAAACTTGATCCTGGGCACGCATACAGCTGCACTCGGTTTTGGCGTTAAAACCGGGTGTGACAGTCATGATGAGGTTAGTGAAAGTCAATCAAGTAATGCTTTGGATACTAACCCTTCTTCCTCTAGTGCTTGTCTTATGGCTACCATCAGAGTCAGATACAAGAGTAGAGGCACCCATTGGATACTCAATAGTGGGTGCACCCAACATATGACTGGGAAGCCAACCATGTTCACCAACATTGATGAAGACGAAGACAATGAGAAGGTGAGTTTTGGGGATAACTCAAATGGGAGAGTTAGAGGATCAGGCAAAATGGCCATTACTGAGGACCTCCATCACTCTAAGGTCTTTCTTGTGGAACCTTGAAATTTCAACCTCCTATCTATTAGTCAGCTTCGTGACATGGGATTCAAGTGCGCATTTGATGAGGATGGTGCAATGATTGAAAATGCAAAGAAATGGCTAGTATTTCATGGAGTGAGACATGAGAACTTGTATGTCACGGACTTTGAATCAAGCAATATGCCACCAAGTACTTGCCTCTTCACTAAGGAAACAAAGGGATGGTTGTGGCATAGAAGAATGGCACATGTTGAAATGAATCAACTCAGAAAAGTGGTCAAGACGAATCTAGTTGAAGGAATCAAGGATGTCACCTTTGAGAAGGACAGACTATGTAGTGCTTGTTAGGCTGGAAAGCAAGTTGCATCATCTCACCCCACCAAGTCATTCATGTCTACATCTCGTCCTCTAAAGCTCTTACATAGGGACTTATTTGGGCCAACACATTACAAGAGTCTGGAAGGGAATCTATATTCCTTGGTGATTGTGGATGACTTCACAAGATACACTTGGACTTTCTTTCTTGTAGACAAGTCTCAAGCAAGTGACATTTCAAGAAGTTTGCAAGGAGACCAAAGAATTAATTCAAGGCTAGCATTGTGAAGATAAGGAGTGACAATGGGACTGAGTTCAAGAACATAACAGTGGAGGAATATTGTGACAAGAAGGGGATCAAGTATGAATTGTCTGCTACATATGCTCTCAAGCAGAATGTATTAGTGGAGAGGAAGAACAAGACACTCATCACCCATACTCGTGTCATGTTAGATGAGTATGGAACTCATGAGAGGTTTTGGGCTGAAGCAATCAACACAGCTTGCTACACCTCAAATTGTGCCTATCTCCACCAATTGTTGAAGAAGACACCCTATGAGCTATTAGTTGGACGGAAACCCAATGTTTCCTATTTTTGGGTCTTTGGCTGCACTTGCTACATTCTCAAGAAAAGGAGGAAGCTCGGGAAATTTGAGAAAAGAACTGATGAAGGCATTCTTGTTGGGTATTCAGGGACTTCTAAAGCATATCGGGTCTACAACTCAGCCACAGGATGTGTGGAAGAATCTTATGATATGCAATTTGACGAGTAAAACGGTTCTCGGAAAGGATATGAATTTCATGAAGTGAACATTGGAGATGAGCCCATGAGGGAAGAAACATGCTCATGGGTGAGATTTTACCCCACGAGGTCAATGATGATGATGTTCATAAGACCTCAACTCCACCACCTCAACCAACCTATTCCTTCGAGGTGCAAGAACCAACCCAAGATGCCATTGGCACACCCACCAGCTCCTCCCTAGATTCATTGAGAGTGCATCCACCTACCCATGAGGAAACCCAAGTGAGAAATGAGCCACAAGCCTCCCCACATACTTCACCTCGAGCCACTTCTCCAAGCTCTTCACATAACAGCCCCACATCCACACCAAGCTCTAGTTCCAAGACAACAAAGCATATGAGTGATTTCTCCACCTCACTAAGAATCCAAGACACTTATATCTCAAGAGAGCAAGCATTCCATGATGCACAAGACACTTCACCTAGAGCTCCTCCCACTCAAGAACATCATCCTAGACCCAAAGCCATCAACAAGGATCACTCACGAGACTTGATTATTGGGAGTCCATCTCAAGGAGTGAGGACAAGGAGAAATCAATACAAGCCTAACTATGTGAGTGAAGGAAACAATGATGAGGCAAACATTGCAATGGAGAACTTCTCTTTCGTCTCCATGATTGAGCCTACAACAATTGATGAAGCTATGGATGATCACAAGTGGGTTATGGCCATGCAAGAAGAATTGAACAATTTCAAGAGGTGCAAAGTATGAAAATTGGTTGAGAGGCCCAAGAATCATAATGTGGTTGGCACCAAGTGAGTCTTCAAGAACAAGCAAGATGAGAAACGGGCGATTGTCAAGAACAAGGCTCATCTAGTGGCCAAGGTGTATTCACAAGTGGTAGGAACTGACTTTGAAGAAACATTTGCTCCAGTGGCCCGTCTTGAAGCGATTCAGATCTTACTTGCCTATGCATCATACAATGGCTTCAAGCACTATCAAATAGATGTCAAAAGTGCATTCTTGAATGGAGAGATCAATGAGAAGGTCTATGTGGAACAACCTCTCGGATTTGTGGACCCTAAACATCCAAGACATGTGTACAAATTGAAGAAAGCTCTCTATGGCCTCAAGCAAGCACCAAGGGAATGGTATGAACATTTGAGGAACTTCCTTCTCAAGAATGGCTTCAAGATTGGAAGCATTGATAGCATCTTGTTCACAAGGCATGTTGGGAAGGATCTCTTTGTGTGCCAAATCTATGTGGATGACAACCAATGAGAAGTTCAATGAGGAGTTCCGGGAAATGGTGACAAGGGAATTTCAAATGTCAATTATTGGAGAGTTGCATGTGTTCCTTGGTTTTCAAGTCAAGCAATTGGGAGAGAGAAACTTCATCTATCAAGATAAGAACACCAAGGACCTTCTTAATAGATTCAACATGGAAAATTGCAAGCCCTTGCATACACCTATGGTGACAAGCAAACCCTTGGATGATGATGCAAAGGGAAAACTGGTGAACCCCAAGCTCTATAGAACAATAATTGGTGCTTTGCACTATCTCACCGCCTCAAGACCGGACATCATGTTTAGTGTGTGCTTGTGTGCACCCTATCAAGCAAATCCAAAGGAGTCTCACTTGAAGGTAGTGAAGATGGTTCTTAGCTACCTCAAGTACACACCTACAATGGGATTATGGTATCCTAGAGGAACAAGATTTGAGTTAATGGGTATTCGGATTCAGACTTTGCGGGATGCAAAGTGAATAGAAAGAGCCCTTCTAGGGGTTGCCAATTTTTTTGAAGATCTCTAGTATCTTGGAGCTCAAAGAAGCAAAACTCAGTGGCTCTATCTACGGTCGAAGCGTGGTACATGGCAGCGGGAGCATGTTGTGCCCAACTTCTCTACATATGGCAAACGCTCTCGGATTATGGCCTCAACTACACTCAAATACCATATACTGTGATAGTGAGGCGGCAATCAATATGGCTCTCAAAACTGGAGATCATGGTCATGCAAAGCATATTCAAGTCAAGCATCACTTCATAAGAGACCATGTTGAGAAGAAGGACATTGAATTAGTGAGTGTGCAAACTCATGAACAATTGGCGGATATCTTCACCAAGCCACTCAACGAGAAGACCTTCAACAAGCTAAGGGGAGAACTCAATGTTCTCGACCTTTCAAACTTCACATGAGTAACCCTAAATCTTGTCCTTGTTTGTTTGTTTTGTATAGTCTTTGTTTGTTTTGTTTTCTTTTGTGCTTTGCTTTGTGCTTGTTTCTCTTCTGCTTCTAGGTCGACTTTGGACCTCCTTGAGATAGAAATGGACATGGGTTAAGCTTAGGAAGGTGGTTTATGAGATGCCCAAGGCTTTGAAGAATGGTCCATTGTGAGTAAGCTCGAGAAGGGAACAACTCATTGTTGGCACTTTGGTTTGTAGCCTCTCTCTCTCTTTCCTTTAGCATCGCATCATGCATTTGTATACTTGTTGCATTTGCATTTGCATTCTTTGCATTCATGCATTCTTGCACCGTGATACCTTACATGCTTCCGAGGATGTTTTTAGGGGGAGTTGCTTATTTACAATGTAAGTATATTACCCTCTAGATGATCACATAGTGATCTTTGTGCTTCATGCCCATTGAGTCATGTTCAAATGAGCTCCAAGGTTAAATCTACTTGTGCGACTCAAAGACAAGTGGCTCATACATTCCCATCACACAAATGACTAACCATTGCATACTTGAGAAAGGGGGAGATTGTAAGGATCATGACCATTGAGGTCACCCCGATGTATGAATGTTTTGGTGATGAATGACAAACATGAAATGTAACTAATGTCTACATGAGTGTTGTTCGTGTGGGAAACCTTTTCTACCTTATGATGACTGTTGATAGCGACCTTGGCAATTGATGACAATGACCACAAGCATGGAGCTTGATGAGCTTGATGGAGTCCAAGGGTTGATGAAGATGGATGAAGGCTAAGGACAAGCTATGGAGCAAGTGTTGGGAACACTTGTCTAGTTGTTAGGGCTTTGAGTCCATAGGAAAAACCGGACTATCAAGGGGGTCTAGGTCATGTCTCTTAAGTTATGCTAGTCGGTGATGTGCATGAATGCTTAGTGAAATCACAGGCACTAGGTGTCAATGGAGAAGCCAAAGAGCTGTTCGGAGAACCCGGGAAACGAAGTCAAGCGAGGACGAGAAATTTTAGCTTCTAGACAGAGTGACCAGACAGAGGGGTCAATGGAGACCGGACTGTATGATCACTAGGAGATCAGAGAGGAGTCAGCGAGGAATTTGTCTATGTTGGAGTCCATACAGACCGGACCATCCGGTTTGTATGAGTCAACACAAGGCAAAGAGGAAGCAGCTCTAGAAAAGATTCAGTAATGGAGAGGGAAACGGACCTGACGGTCCCGTCAGCTAAACATACGGTCCGGTCAGTACAAGGATCAGCAGTGGGCAGAGCCGTTGGAGCTGGATCTGCAATGACCGGATGATCCAGTCAGGCAGTGATGGGACAATCCGTTCAGTACGCCTAGAATACTGATTTCGTGGAGCAACGGCTAGTTGGAGGTTGGAAGCCTATATAACTTTGTTGCTGGGGTCGTGGAGACCTCTCTTGGCCAGTAGAATATCTTGGAGACCTAGACCAGTTAGGCGTCAGTGATCGAGACTATCATGATCGGTTGTGAAGGCCGTCACACGTTTGTACACGGTATGAGCCCGCCGGTGAAAGGGGCATCAATAGTAAGCGCCCATGTCAGCTCGGAGAGTCCGGCAAGTTCTCGAGGGAGGCGAGTTTGTGCCTTGGTGGCAGCGGTGACGCAACTGTGTCTTCACTCCGAGAGTGATTGCGGGCTCGTGTGCGAGAACTCTACTTGGTGGTGGGAGGGACCGGTAATCCGACGGGAGTGGTCCAATGAGGAGTAGGGGAAGGCGCCATCCTTCTGAGACCTCAGAAAAAAAATCATGAGCATTCCTTGACCCTCTCCTTACTATGTTGCTTTACTTTCCATATTTACATATCGTGATATTCATGCTTGTATGTTCACCTTGCTCTAATTGACTACCTAGTAAACTTCCATGAATAGGCTTCTTTACTTGTTAGTAGTGTTTAGCTTCCGCATTTGATCACTAGCATGTATAGGAGTTGCATTTGCTTAATTGCTCACCCTTGTATGTATTGTGCTACTTATGCTTGTGTACTCTAGTTCTTTATCTTGTAGCATTGCATGAGTAGGATCCTTTGCTAGCTTGTTGTTTGCTTCCGTGTGTCTTTATCACTAGCATGCATAGGAGTTATATTGCCTTGTGTGTTCCACTAATATGCTTAGGTTCTTGTTCCTTGCAGAGGACTATTATCTTGCTAGTGTGATCACCACTAGAATTGTGATAGGAATAAGTGTTTGGTTTTATGAAATTAACAAATTTGGTATATAGTGCGAGTTCCTGATTCACCCCTGATGAGGACATCACCCTTATGGATACACCTAGCATTCCGCCAACCAAAATGCAAGTTCATGCGCGACAATTGAATTTACGGGTGAGCTTGTTCCTAATGATTCCTTTATGTGATTTTGAGAATAGATTGCTACCTAATGAATTAATTGTTGTTAGAAACCATGGAGATGATGATGAGATAGCTGGAGAGGTGATTGGAGACGTGATGGGCCAGCAAGGACGTCCAAGCCAAGGTGGAGGCCCAATCAAAACCGACTTCGAGTCTGTTTCGGAGCCCAGGACCAGTCTGCACTAAAATGGATGCCCAGGACGCATACGGACTCGGATTTGGACGTTCTATATATGCCTGGAAAGATAACGAAAAGCCCTTTCCAACCCAACTATTGCCGCCGGCTCGGGACGAATTTTGACATGGGACCAGTTGGGTTGGAAAGGGCTTTTCGTTATCTTTCCAGGCATATATAGAACGTCCAAATCCGAGTCCGTATGCGTCCTGGGCATCCATTTTAGTGCAGACTGGTCCTGGGCTCCGAAACAGACTCGAAGTCGGTTTTGATTGGGCCTCCACCTTGGCTTGGACGTCCTTGCTGGCCCATCACGTCTCCAATCACCTCTCCAGCTATCTCATCATCATCTCCATGGTTTCTAACAACAATTAATTCATTAGGTAGCAATCTATTCTCAAAATCACATAAAGGAATCATTAGGAACAAGCTCACCCGTAAATTCAATTGTCGCGCATGAACTTGCATTTTGGTTGGCGGAATGCTGGGTGTATCCATAAGGGTGATGTCCTCATCAACCCCCCCCCCCCCCCCCCCCCCCCCGCCCCCTCTCGGTCACTTGGTCCTTTCAACTTTATTCTATTTAGTGATATTACTCTTTTCATATAGTCTTGCTTTGGTTAAGCGTTCCTCGTTTGGTTGTGGATCCTTATGTTGACACCAAAATTTGACACGATAAGGGTTTGACGAAGGTTCAACAGGTTGATTGGCTATTATTGGAAGTTGTCAAGAAGCAATCATGGCAGACTCGGGATAAACAATAATCAAACGTGACATTGTTGGGGCAAATGCATGTACTACGTGTGTGTGTTTGGTTCATGGAGGAGATTTGGAATTTATATTATATGCCTTGGATTGGAGGTACGTGATGGCAAATTGGTTTAAGGAAAGAAGCAATGGAAGAAAAGGGGTCCAGCCTAGATACGTCAGAAAGGAAAATGCTGTTTTTGAGTCTATACGATCATAGATGGAAGGCGTGCAATAGCCAGAATCTCGTGTTTACATAGTTAAATATTTGGCAAGATAGAGTCCTAGAATTATAAATATTATATTCAGTTGCCATACAATGTAAACATGATTGTTTCAGCGTTCCTTGTACGACAAGTCCGGCTGTCCCTATAAATATAAAGGGTGACGGCAAATTATAATCTATCAATCGATCAATACAACTACTCTTCGGTGCATCGCCACCCTGGAAACAGGTATACCCTAACGGGTTCTTCGTCTAGAGCGGGCTCTCTGTGATAGATGTAGGACTCGTCATCCCGGCGGGTTCCTTGTCATGAAGCAGGCTGCATCGACTAGTTCGACCTCGGCGACATAGCGGAGGACTTGCCACCCCAGTGATCGCGACAACCTGCCCAGGACTGTCTCGGCGCAGACTAATCTTCCGATTAGTTTGCTGTGGTTGCTAGTTATCCGATATACTATATCTTTCTAGGTTATTTTGCTAGGATTAGTTGCATACTGTCTTGGGAAAACTAACCTATCATAGTTAATTCTAGTGATGCAATTCTAGTCAGATCTGTATATTCGAGTCACCTCTGAATAGATCTTAGCGACTGGACCTAGTATTGCCTAGGCGTTTATTTGTTTCAAGAACTATCTCGGCTCAGACCGATCTTCTAGGATATGTAGAACTATCTCGGTTAAGTCCAATCTTCTAGTTGAACAACTATACAAGAAAGATCTCATCGCGAGGGCCTGTTTGGGGTATCGTCAGAGTGTTTAGCCGATGAGTTATCTGGTTACTATCAGCAGCCGATAGATATTCACATGTTTAGTTCTTTTTTATCGGCTCTGGTTCATTGACTTTTAGTCCATCGGCTTTAGGTATTGCACTAGTCTTATTTGTCTAGCCGATGAATTATCATGTAGTTTATTTATTTAGTAGTATTATATCGGCTGAGTATTGTGATTCTATTAACCGGTCGATATAGCATTAAATATTATAATTAGTCTAGTATTGCATCGGCTAGTAGATTCATGCTCTGTATTATCAGTATAAAGCTGATGCTCAGTCATGTACTTGGCCTACATTGACTCTGTGTCTGCATTGACTCTGTGCCTGGATCGACTCTATGCCTGCATTGACTTAATCTTCATCGACTCTCTGCCTGGAGGCTATCGTCCATCGACTCGCAAGCGAACACCTTGTCAGTTGAATGGTTAAATTGACTGGCACGCCGCGCACCATCTATCGCACGCCATTGGACCTGCACTAGAGCTAAGCTGATCTCCCAGACCTCGCATTTACACGCGGAGGATCGACTATTGATTTTTGGATTTAACACACTTTTGGCACGCCTGGTGGGACACATCTTCATTATTTGGTGAGAATCAAAAGAACTCATATTTTTATATCACTTGATTAGAAGTCGATGCTACTATTTTGCTATGATATGACGTCGCTAGAAGCTGAAGTTGGAGCCTCGTGACAGTCATCGACTCGGTCCCAGCCTATTCAAGAGCCGATGATGGTTGATTCTACAATATAGAGTAAAAGGAAAAAAAAAGTTATTATTGAAAGGAGTTGACTGTATGCGGTGGGACACATCTTCATTATTTGACTCTTAAGAAGATTTGGTATCGGCTTGACTTTGGTCTTGGGGGCAAAGCCGATGTATGGGTGCATCACGTGAAGACATACCCAGATGAGTCGATGCATGTGGTTGTCTCATCGACTAGGACTGAGCAAGCTTCATTTTTTCCGGCATCGATCAGGATGAGGTCAGCTCGATCGGTTGGCATACACTTTCCACCACATCATTGACTAGCGTGTTTCACACACCATCGGCCGAGTTCGTTATTCGAGAATAAGACAAAAGGGTTGGTCGATATGGTTATCAGTGAGCATACAACATCTGCAAACTTCCCTATCGACATGGGGAGACAAGTATCGACTTGCTTGACGTGAGGAATACAAGGCAGCAGCAACCATCAACTCACTTACAGTAGTGGCAGGAATCCGGTGTAGAGTCGATGCTTGATATTGGCAACAAATATAGTTGAAAATATTGGGAAGATTAATATACGAAGTGGGACTCATTTTCATTATTATATGGATCTGAAAGATAGAAGTCGATGACAGTCAAAGGTGATCGGGCGTCGGTGCAAGTAGAGGCTTTCAATGGACCAGAGGCGGGAGAGACTTGCCAACGAGGAGGATCACGGGACGAGGTGACACGCGTCAAGATCAAGAAGTCACGCTTTGAGAAGCGTGCAAGGCGGTTTCCTGGTTTGGGCCTCAAAACTGGTGGCGGCGATTGGAGGTGCACGTGGCACCATCGCGGAGCTTGCGTCGAGGCGAAGTAAACTTATGATGGGCTCGATGGCGTTCGGGCGAAGGAAAAAGAGTTGGATCGTTTTGCCCCTGGTGGTAGGTGGCAGTGTATTGTAAGTGAGGGGTAGGATGGTCTTTAGGACAACCCCTAGGCCTATATAAGGAGTGGTGTGGCTGGTAGGATAGGTGTCTCTTTCTATTAGCCTTGTGTTAGGTGTTCATTCAAAGTGCTAGGAGAGAGCTTCATATAAAGAGGAGAGGAGTGGATGTGTGAGAGACATCTCTTGCTCTTCCAAAGAGTGGGAGGAAGAGAGTGGCTTCTTAGCCTTTGTACCTATGGATCTTGTAAGCATGTTTCTATGATATGAGATTTATTTTCGTGCTCAAGATCTTCCTCTCTTCCTAAATCCTGAATTTCTCTTTTTCTCTATTTTTATAGCTATTTTCGTGGTGATTTTCGATCTCGTTTTTGAGTGGGTTTTGGTACGAATTTCTTGAGGGATCTTGGTGCTAGGACATGCCTAAACAATCCTCTATGGATCCTTGATTGAATCCTAGGCAAGAGCACCTTTGATTTCATGGATTTCCTCAAGAACACTCAAACCCTAGAGCTTTTTGGTAAATCCTCAAATTCACGATGAATTCTTGAGCTTTTTATGTGATTCCACTTGGAGAAGGAACGTCCTACCATGAGACACCTTCTGTCCAAGTTTCATGATTTTTGAAGTTCATTTGGATAGGTTTTGGTATTTTTCTTACCGAGTTTCGAGCACAGTTTTTGGTTCTAGAAAGTGTCGATCGGCACTGCCGATCGCTAAACCGGTACTACCGATGCCCGAGGAAGAACCCCTGATCGGCACTGCTGATGGCTGTACCGGCACTGCCGGTAGCCTAGGTCTAAACTCAGAGCAACACTGCCAGTGACTTAAGTTTGATCCCGCGCCGGCACTGTCGATGGCAACTACCGGCACTGCTGATGTGCTCCGAATGTTGTTTAGCTAACTCCTGAGAATCGTGCACTAGCACTGCCGAAGGGCGTGACCGGCACTGCCAATGGCGCCAACCAGCACTGCCGATGATATTGATCGGCACTACCGATAGTGGTCCAGTAAGGTCTGACTTGTGTGTGGTTCTTGACTATTTCGAGTCTTTATAGTTCTCTTTTGTTTCCGTTGTGTTCCGCTGTTGTTGTTGATCACTCCTAAGGGTAGCACATCACAAGTTAGTGTGTGTGACCTTGCTGATCGGTTTGGAGGTTGGTTCAGGTTATAATTGGGATATAGGCCAAGTTCTAGTTATGAATTTTAATTGACTCCCATTCAACCCCCCCCCCCCTCTAGTCGCCTTCTCGGTCCTTCATGATATCTTTGTTTGCCAAACATATGTCGATGACATTATATTTGGTTCTACTAATCACTCTTTTTGTGAAGAGTTTGCCAAGATTATGACCAGGAAATTTGAGATGTCCATGATGGGGGAGTTGAAGTTCTTTCTAGGTTTTCAAGTCAAGCAACTTGAAGAAGGAACATTCATAAGTCAAACCAAGTATACCCAAGACATACTCAAGAAGTTTCACATGGACAAGGCAAAGCCAAACAAGACTCCCATGAAGACAAATGGACACCTTGGACTTGATGTAAATGGTAAGCCCGTTGATCAAAAGGTATATCGATCCATGATTGGCTCTTTGCTTTATCTTTGTGCAACTAGGCTTGATATCATTCTTAGTGTGTGCATGTGTGGAAGGTTCCAAGCGGCTCCAAAAGAAAGTCACTTAGTGGTTGTCAAAAGAATCTTGAGATATTTGATTCACACACCAAACCTAGGATTGTGGTATCCAAAGGGCTCCAAGTTTAAGTTAGTCGGTTATTACGATGCTGACTACACGGGATGTAAGGTGGATAGGAAGAGTACATCCGAGACTTGCCAATTCTTGGGTAGGTCCCTTGTGTCATGGCCATCCAAGAAATAAAATTTCGTTACCCTATCCACAGCCGATGCGGAGTATGTTGCAACTGGTAGTTGTTGTGCTCAATTACTTTGGATGCAACAAACTCTAAAGGACTTTGGATTCTCTATGACCAAAGTTCCACTCTTATGTAACAATGAGAGTGCCATCATGAATGAATATAACCCCATTGATCAAAATAGGACTAAGCATGTAGATATCTGGCACCACTTCTTGAGAGATCATTCCATAAAGGGGGATATTGAGATTAGCTATGTGAGAACCGATAAACAACTAGCCGATATTTTTACCAAACCCCTAGATGAGAAAAGGTTTTGTGAGCTTAGCAGTAAGCTGAATATTTTGGATTCATCCAATGTGGAGTAGAGCCTTGCACTTTGTTTGTATTGGCTGTTCTTATGGAAAAAGGCTTTCAAACTGAAACTTTTCAAATTGATCATTTTTGACGGTCATTAAATACCAATTTTGATTGTTAATATAGCCATAAATAAGGGAAGAGTTAGCCTTTCATACACGCATGTTAGCTAGGAATAATATGATTCCACTTGTCCTTGGAGATTTATGTGCATGCAGAGAACATACATAAAAGGAGTGGAGAAATGGAGCAAGATTAGTAGAATAACATTCCGACAAATGGGAGAGCACCAATCGAACTCCCCATGGATCAACGACATGGCTACAGAGGATTCCTCCGGAGAACATCGACCTAAATCAGAAGAGGACCCACCTGTCAGCCACCTCGAGAAAGCACAGGACCAACGGGCCCAACTCTTGGTCGAGCGACTGGGCCCTCTGGTCGGCCGACCGGGTCTTGAGGTCTTTTCGGCCAGGCTTCCACATGTCGCTCCCTCAGCCCTTTGCCTACGTCGGTGCGCCGAGGTTCTGTGGCGGTTACTCCCGAACACCAACCTTAGGACACTATAAAAGGAGGGGAGTGCCTCCCACTTCCACACACCAAGAAGAATCCATTCTCTAGCATTACACATAGTCTTCAGGTCCTAGTGCAGTTTAGGATAGAGGAGAGCTGACTAGAGGTCCTTCATCTAGGTTTGGAGTCTTGGGTATAGTTCCACACTATCCCTCTCTAGTAAGACTTGTTCCTATTATTAATAGAATTATCTTCTTTACTCCTTGTGCTTTATTTATTTATACTAGTGTGATAGTCATGTGCCTTTTATGTGATTGTTGCCTAGTCATGTTTGGTTGCTTTATGCTTCATATACTCGTACTAGTCAATCTATGCTTTGTAGTATATATATATCAAGGATACCTAACCACTCGGACATTTGGCCGAGTGGGCCGGGGTAGCCTCGGAAGGCCTACAAATTTAAAGCCCATGAAGATAATTACTCGGATATTTGTTTAGAGTAGGCGGAAAGTTGTAATAGTGGATAAGATTTGTAGATAGAATTAGATGTGACTGAAAGATAGATTACCATGTAAACCACTACCCTTCAGATATATAAGGAGGGCAGGGGGTCTTCGACATTCATCAGACTCGCCTTGGGAAACCCTAACCCTAGTGCGAATCCTAGCAATACAAGAACACCAAACAGGACGTAGGGTTGTTATCCTTTAGGAGGCCCAAACCTGTCTAAACCCTATGTCCTGTGTCCATCGACTTTCATACTCATATGCAAATCTAGAACTACTATCGAGAATATCTCTCGACAGTTGGCGTGCCAGGAAGGGGCAGCGTTGAGTTCAACTTCGTTGAAATCGATGGCTTTCTTCGATGTCAAGTTCCACCAGGAGACAAGATCCGCTTCGGCACCTTCAGCTTCGTTGCTGATCAGAGCAGGAGCCTCATCAAGCAATGTCCGGTGGCCCTTCCGGCAGCTGCCGCGCCTTCAGATCCAGGGGTCAGCAAAGCCTCATCGGCCGACCACAAGATCGGCCCGATCTACAGACTCCCACTCGGCCTCAACAACATGGCGGCGGTTCTCCAAGCGGAAATCCTCCCAGGTTCCTTCTCAGCGTTGCCTACAATGGACCGATCGGCAAGCCTGGCTGACTCGGATCTAACTACGATCGATCACCCAACTCCTTACACAGAGGAGTCGGACGAAGATCCTAATTTATTTCTTGGCTCAAGATTTGTAGCTACAATCAGCATCGACCACGAGTCAATCTTGGACCTGATCGAAGAGCCGAGTGATTCCGAAAGCCACTTGTCTGACTGCTGTGAGGTCTTCATGGTAGCACCGGTGGCCCTAGATGGAGGCGCAGTCGGGGAGACATCCGCGGCCGCTGCTGCACGGGGAGTAGCAGCGGATGCAAACGGGACAAGAATGGAACCAAACTTGAAGATGATGACCCAGAAGGCGAGACCCCTCCGCTTCGATCACCGGCTGCCTATCAGAACAGATCTAGGATCGTGCAAAACTTGGATATGGGTGACCCCACCTTACAACTAGATGGTGAGAAGGTCTTCAAAACCCCGCAGCACAACATCATAGCTGCGGCAACCCTATTGGACTCCCTGGAGCCTATGCTCCAACCCAACCCGGAGTTGACACCACAGGTCAACAAGCTAAAAGCACATAATAAGGTTGCGGCTGTGCTGGAGGTGCATGCAACACGCTCAAGGCCCAGCAAAATGACGTCTGGCATCGCCAGCTCAGTGCCTAGCTAGGAGAGCAGAGACCAGCGACAGAACGATCGACAGACCACCCCGCCGACTGAACCACGGCGGCAGCCCATCACGGAGTATCATGACCGGAACCCACATGCTGACCTCCGCAACGGCATACCACAGTATGATGCCCGGGTCCGACTGGACAATAGGCATTGGGAGCAGGATGAGGTGGCCCACCGAGGGTACGAGGATGAACGACGTCGCCATGGATTTGTTGACGACCGCTATTACGAGCGCAATGATAGAAGGGAGCCGCCTCGGGACGATCGCTACTACGATCGCCGGAACGATGAGCGGCAATGAAGACAGACATCGTCCAGAAGCCAGTCACGAATGGGAGTGGACGCCCCTCTTTGAGGATTACGATGACGAGGCCGGCATCAGAGCCTTCACCCGAGAACTACACAATGTCAACTGGCCGGCTAGCTTTAAACTACTCGGCATTGAAAAGTATGACGGCAAGACAGATCCACGTGATTGGCTTCATGTCTATGCGACGGCCATCCGGGCACTCGGCGGTGACAGCTTTGTCATGGCCAATTATCTGCATGTATGTCTAGCCCCAGCAGCCAAAACATGGCTCACCAACCTACCTGCCAATTCCATCAATTCCTGGGTGGAGTTATGCATGCAGTTAACCACCAACTTCCAAGCGACGTTCGACAGGCCCGGGAATCATTGGGAGCTCGCCAGGATCAAGCAGCGGGACTGAGAGCTGCTATGAGAGTACATCCAGCGCTTCTACCAAGTGAGAATACCATCCCCAACATCTTGGATGCTCAGGTAATCGCCGCCTTCCAGGGCAGACTTCGCGATGACGACTTAATCAAGAAGATCAGGAGGTTGGCTGCTATCGGCAGCTTAACAACTAAGGAGTTATTTATCATGGAAGACAAGTATGCAGCTGGCAATTCAACCCTCTTTCAAGTACGCTAATACAAGGAGGAGGCGGCGGGGAATCGTAGTCAGTCAGGGCCATCCAACTACAAAAAGGACGGCGATAGGAAGTGCAAGCAGGACAAAATGGTTGCTAACACCGAGCGTCCCAACTGGAGACTTTGACAAAATGCTCGAAGGCCCTTGTTTGCTACACGATAGTGCTCCCAAGGCCAAGGAGTGCTTCAAGCTGAAAAGCTTTGCGCACCACGCTCTGAAGGTCTGCAAGGAGCGCCCCTAGATCCCTAAGGGCGGAAAGAAAGACAAGGAGGATGACGATAAAGATGAGTTCCAAGAAACCGAGGGCGAGGTCAACTACATCTACGGCAGGTCTACTGCCGACTCGAAGCGCCAGCAGAAGATCCTTTACCAAAAGGTCCACTCGGTTTCACCAGCTGTGCCACATTATCTGCAATGGTCGGAGGTCCCGATAACCTTTGATCGGTCCGACCACCCGGACCACATCCCGGACCTGGAAAATACCCTCTGGTACTATCCCCGACGGTCAACCAAGTGCGGCTCCATAGATCGCTGCTGGATGGTGGAAGCAGTATGGACATCCTCTTCGTGAAGACCTTCTAGGAGCTCGGCATACCTGTAACCGACCTCAAGCCCAGTAGATCACCCTTTCATGGTGTCATCCCTGGCATGGAGACAGTCCCGCTAGGACAAATCACTCTCCTAGTGACATTCGGCACTCAGGAGAACTACAGGACAGAGCGCATCAACTTTGAGTCACAGATTTGGACTCCACCTACCATGCCATCATTGGGCAGCCTGCCATCACCAAGTTCATGGCCATACCACATTATCCATACATGATGATGAAGATGCCAGGGCCAAACAGAGTCATCTCGTTGTATCGGACGTGATGACCTCATACGACTGCGATAATCAGAGCTGCAAGTTGATAGAGAAGAAGGTGATGGTGTTAGAGCTCGTGGATCTGAAGTTGGAGGTGGCAAAAGCAGAGGAGGCTAGCCTCGACCCTCCTCCCACGAAGCTGATGATGGCTACTATGCAGGCAGAAACCGTGGAAACCTAGAAGGTACAGCTAGATGATAGTGATGTATCCAAGACCACCAATATCGGGGTCAACTTTGATGCTAAATAAGGAAAGTGCGCCCATCCTTTTCCTTCATTATAATAAAGATATATTTGCATGGAAACATTCTGATACGCCGGGTGTTCCAAGGGAGCACAAATTACATGTTAGGCCGAATGCCAAACCTGTGAGGTAGCGACTTCGTCAAGTTTTGCAGGATCATAAGGATGCGATTAGAAAAGAAATTGGCCAATTAATGGCAGCCAGTTTTATCAAAGAAGTCTTTCACCCTGACTGGTTAGCTAACCCAGTACTGGTGCGAGAGAAAAACAAGGAGTGGAGGATGTGTGTTGACTACACGAGCCTTAACCAGGCCTGCCCTAAAGACCCTTCCACTCTTCCTCGAATAGATCAGGTGGTTGATTCCATGGCTGATTGCACGCTATTGTGCTTCTTAGATGCCTACTCGGGCTACCATCAGATCCCCTTGAACGAATCCGACCAGCTGAAAACATCCTTCATCACGCCCTTCGGTGCCTTCTGTTACACCACAATGCCCTTTGGTTTGAAAAATGCTGGCGCCACTTACCAGCAAACCATGCAGCGTTGTTTGGATAAACAGGTCGGGAGAAATATCGAAGCCCATGTCAATGACATGGTTGTCAAGAGCTGATTGGCCATTGACTTAATTCAAGACTTGGCCGAGACATTCGACAACCTTTGCAAGTATAGCATAAAGCTTAATCCCGAGAAGTGCCCGTTTGGCATCCCGTCAGGGAAGCTACTCGGTTTTCTCGTTTCAAAGCAAGGGATAGAGGCGGATCCTGAGAAGGTTAATGCGATATTGCGGATGGGCCGTTCGCACTCTCAGAAAGATATCCAGCAATTGATCGGTTGCATGGCCGTGTTGAGTAGGTTCATATCACGACTCAGCGTCTGAGGGCTCCCCTTCTTTCGATTGCTCAAGAAGCAGGACTCATTTGTCTGGAACAATAAAGCTCAAAAATCCATGGATGAATTCAAGGCCTACCTTAGTATTGACATCTCCTGAAAAGAAGGAAACTTTGCAGTTGTACATCTCTGCAACCACACACGTTGTCAGCACTGTGCTGGCAGTTGAACGGGCGGACAATGGCAAGGCTCAAATGGTCCAGCATCCGGTATATTTTGTTAGTGAGGTCCTTTTCTAATGAGAACATCACTCCTATGGATACACACAACACTCCTCCAATTCTGGACTTGCAAGGTCCAATGACTAGAGCTCGTGCACGACGACTAAATTTAGAGGTGAGCTCGTTCCTATGTTCTTCGCTATATGTTACTTTTGAGAATGGTTTGCTACCTAATGCTTATTTTATGATTAGAAACCATGGAGAGGACCAGGAGATGATGGGAGAAGGAGTTGGGAACGTGGAGGACCAGCAAGGGCTTGGAAGCCAAAGTGGAGGCCCAATCAAAACCGACTTCGAGTCTGTTTCGGGGCCCAAGACCAGTCTGCACTAAAACAGTCGCCCAGAACGCATACGAACTCGGATTTGGACGTTCTACATATGCACGGAAAGATAAGGAGAAGGCCGTTTCAATGCTGCTGGCCTCATATCAAAATTCATCCGGAGTCATCAGGAATCGTTGAAACAAGAGAGAGTCCAGAATCTGTATTGGTGCTGCGTCACCTATTTTTGGCCTTTGGGCTTTGTATCTAGTTGAGCCCAATTAGCGGCACGTCCAGAGGGTCTTGCACGATCCTAGGGTCTTTATATACAGCCACCACCGCACCATTAGTGTTCGGGTTTTTCTTAGATCAATTCTGTTCATAAACAGTGTCGCCGTTCATCGGTTTGTGAGACCCCAACTTCGAGAGTTTAATCATACATCTGCAATTGTGTTGCATTCTTTGTTGTTCTTGCTTGTGTTCTTGATTCGCAAGCAGGGATTAGCCTTCTCGGCGAGGTCAATCATCTTTGGACGGTTGATAACCAGAGGAGACGTCGTGCTGCGATTGCGGGGTTTAGAACGTGCTGTTCTGAAGCCGAATCGATTTGTGTGTCGCCTCCGACCAAATAAACTTACCAAGAACCTTTCAGAAGATTAGGAACCCTTGTTCACATCAAATGGTAATCAGAGCTTTAGGTGCACCGTCAGGTTCGCACTACCCTTTAGTTTTGTTTTCGTGTTCTTCCTATCGTCCACAGAAAATACCAAAAAAAAATTTCCCCCCGCCCATAACCACGTGTTTAGCCTTTGCATATTTTAATTTCAGAGTCTGTAGTGTTGAGTTTGTGCCCTAGTTTTTGTTTAGTCTCTGGTTTAGTTTGTGTTTTGGTCGTCAGTGGTGTTTCCCTTGCAACCCTAGCCGCCATCCCCTTCACCATCCTCGATTTTATCGGCTTTGTGTGCTAGGGTTGATTGATCAACACGCCCACCGTAATCCCATCCTAAACCCACCCTCAACACCTCGGACCAATTCTCACAAATTCCACTTTCCGCTGCATCCACCCCGCCAAAGAAATCCCTACCCGACAATAAACCCGACTCGGGTTTCACTCAAACCCCGGGTTTCTTCATAACCGATTCCGACACCCCTTCGCTAAAATGGCCATAACTTTTCGCTCGGTTGTCCGTTTTGGCTGAAATTTTTACAGGAGATTCTTGACAAAAAGTTGAGCATACCCACACTAGGCTATGTCCTGTGTGCCCTCGTTGAAAAATTCAAAAAAAATCGGGAAGATAAAGAAAAAATTCATTCAAGTTGAAACTCGACATTTTCTGAAACTTCAAGATTTTCTGTAGGCCACATCCTAGCTCGGTTTAAGCTGAAATTTTTGGTGGTTTCTCCCCGTTTGCTAGTGAGTTGGAAACAAATATCAAAAAAATAAATAAAATAAAACAAATTTGGGATTCCTACTAGTGCTCCATCTAGCCCCCTGGAATTTCTGAGTTTGGCTGTTTTACACTTAGCCCCCTGTTATCGACTGTGTGCCTTTGTCTCATTGTTTCTTCTTTGCTATCACTACTGTTTCCTACGTTCTTCGCTATATGTTACTTTTGAGAATGGTTTGCTACCTAATGCTTATTTTATGATTAGAAACCATGGAGAGGATCAGGAGATGATGGGAGAAGGAGTTGGGAATGTGGAGGACCAGCAACTAGGGACAAGTTACTTGGGCACTTATTCAGCTTTACTATCTGTTTTTGATTTGTGTGCCACTCACATATATATATTTGGCCTTCCTAGCTCTACATACTTCTTCTGGACAGCACATAGGTTATTTTATAACCCTTGCAATCGTGGAACACAGCTTCCTGGTATCCTTCGCTTTGTTGTTTTTAGAACTTTGTAAGAGCTTTGCAAGAAGCTTTCTTTTGTTGTGTTGAGAGGCACCACTGCTTAGTGGTTTTGTAGGGATAACCTTCACTTTTTGTTTCCTGTTTTGGTGTTTCTGATGTTAGGAAGCGATGGAGAGTGCTTCACCCTCAAAATTTGATGAGTGCGTGAGCCAAAGTCAGCTACAGAAGGCTTTGCAGGCAGTTCAGAGTGATTTGGCAGAGACGATCACCAGGGCCGTCACCGACGCCGTCACCAAGCTTCACCTAGGAGAAAGCTTTGAGCGGTTGGATAAGAGAGTCTCTAAGCTAACCGATCAGGTTGTCGAATTGGAGACCGCTCACAAGACCACCAACACCAACACCAACACCTACACCAACAACGACGTTGAAGATGATCATGATAAAGCAACGGTGTATAAGGCTGATGGCACCGTCGATAGGTCAGCTACAAGGACCGCAAGGTTACGACGTCGTTTGCAACGTAACCCTCAAGGTATGGGTGGTTTCCACAACCACAACCGTCGCACACAAGGTAACCATGCTCCAGATGACCCGTATGCTAAAATTAAGTTTTCAATTCCTTCGTTTTCGGGTCAGTACGATGGTGATGCTTAACTTGATTGGGAAATGACGGTAGAATAAAAATTTAATGCCCACCTTGTTCCTGAACAACAAAGAGTTAGACAAGCCACTAGTGAGTTTAAGGACTTTGCTATTGTTTGGTGGAGTGGTCTAGCTGCTGAAACTGATTTACCTACTACTTGGGAAGAACTTAAGGTAGAAATGCGTGATTGTTTTGTTCCTCCTTCTTTTTATAGAGAAATTCGTAATAAACTGCAGCGTTTAGATCAAGGAGATAAAACTGTTCAGGAGTATTTTAGTGAGCTTCAGAAGGGTTTGATTCGTTGTGCTGTGGTTGAAAAAGTAGAGGATCAGATTTGCCGCTTTTATTCTGGTTTGAGAAAAGAAATTCAGGACATCCTTGATTATAAAGAATTTTATACCCTCAACCAGTGTTTCCAGTATGCTATGCTTGCAGAGAAAGAATCACAGGGACTTTTCCAGGCTTTTGAGGAGTACAGCAAGTCCAGGAATTTCTACCCACCACGGCCGACGGGGACTTCGGGGCTGCCCAAGCCATCTTTCCGGCCGCCCCCACCAACTAGTGTTGTTTCTGCAGCACCAAGATCAGCCGCTGCCCCTTCTACGCGCTCAGGTAAAAATTCTGTGCAGGTACCGGCTAGTAGTGCCTTCTCTGTTGCTTCGATGGGACGCACTACATGGATTCAGTGCCACCGCTGCCATGGTCTTGGCCATGTGCAGAAAGATTGCCCAAGTAGGCGGGCATATGTGATGACAGATGATGGCGGTTACATGAGCACCTCCGATGTGGAGGATGAGGAGGAGGATGTCGCTGCCACCAGAGGTGACCTCATCCTTGGAGGCGAAGATACCACGGGCTACATGAATATTATTGTGCAGCGTGTGCTTAGCACACAAATCCAGCAGCCCGAGATGATACAGTGACATAACTTGTTCCAGATTTTCTTCGTCATCAAGAACCGTCGAGCACGTGTCATCATTGATGGAGGAAGCTGCAACATTTTGGTGAGTTCTGATGTGGTTAAGAAGCTTGATTTGACCACACACCCACATCCACATCCATACTACATTCAGTGGTTAAATGACTCTGGAAAAGCTAAGGTAATACAAACTTGCAGAGTTCCTTTTTCCATTGGTTCCTATGTGAATTCTGTTGATTGTGATGTTGTACCCATGCAAGCTTGTTCACTTTTATTGGGTAGACCTTGGGAATTTGATAATGATGCTGTACATCATGGTAAAAGTAATAAGTACACTTTTATGCATAAAGGAACTAAAATTACTTTGTTACCAATGACCCCTGCTGAAATTGTACAAGCTGATTTAGAACGAGCTGCTAGTTTGAAAAATAAAAGCCCTAAAATTCAGCAACCTGTTAATTCTGATTCTACACCAAGTAATGTTAATGATTCTTCAAGTTCTAAGGGTGCTGGAATTAAATTACAAGATCGTTCATGTCTTGCCACAAAATCTGAGCTTGCTGAAATTTCTGCTAATGATATTTGCTATGCTTTGATATGCAAACAAGTCTTGTTTTCGCTTGGTGATATTGCTTCTAGTGCTTTGCCTTCTGCTGTCACTAACCTTTTGCAGGAGTATGAGGATGTTTTCCCAGCTGAGATACCCCCGGGATTGCCACCTTTGAGAGTGATTGAGCATCAAATCGATTTGATTCCTGGTGCTACTTTGCGAAACCGTGCTGCTTATAGGACCAACCCTGAGGAGACTAAGGAGATACAACGACAAGTCCAAGACCTTTTGGATCGTGGGTATGTTCGTCAATCACTTAGTCCTTGTGCTGTTCCTGTACTTTTGGTTCCTAAGAAAGATGGATCTTGGCGTATGTGTGTAGATTGTAGAGCCATTAATAACATTGCTATTAGGTATCGTCATCCTATTCCTAGGCTAGACGACATGCTTGATGAGTTATGTGGTGCTATAATTTTCACTAAAATTGATTTGCGTAGTGGCTACCATCAAATTAGAATGAAACTTGGAGATGAATGGAAAACAACTTTCAAAACCAAATTCGGGTTGTATGAGTGGTTAGTAATGCCTTTTGGGTTAACTAATGCACCCAGTACTTTCATGCGTTTGATGAATGAGGTTTTAAGACCTTTTATTGGCAAATTTGTGGTTGTTTACTTTGATGATATCTTGATTTATAGCAAATCCATGGATGATCATATGATTCATTTGCGTGCTATTTTTGATGCTTTGCGAGTTGCACGTTTTTTTGGTAACCTTGAGAAGTGCACCTTTTGCATGGATCGAGTCTCTTTTCTTGGCTATGTTGTGACTCCACAGGGAATTGAGGTGGATGAGGTAAAGATTGAAGCCATAAAGAGCAGGCCTGTACCAAAAACTATCACACAGGTGAGGAGTTTTCTTGGTCTTGCAGGTTTCTACCGCCGCTTTGTCAAAGATTTCAGCACCATTGCTGCACTATTGCATAGTTGACAAAGAAGGGCGTTGACTTCCATTTTGGTAAGGTACATCATGAGTCTTCTGATGCTTTGAAGGAAAAACTTACACATGCACCATTGCTGCAATTACCCAATTTTGATAAGACTTTTGAGCTTGAATGTGATGCTAGTGGTATAGGCATTGGTGGTGTTTTGATGCAAGATGGTAAACCTCTTGCATACTTTAGTGAGAAAATTACTGGGCCTGTTTTGAATTATTCCACGTATGATAAGGAACTATATGCACTTGAACGTTCTTTAGAGACGTGGCGTCATTATTTGTTGCCCAAAGAATTTGTTATTCATTCTGATCATGAATCACTTAAGTATATTCGTTCTCAATGCAATTTGAACCGTAGACATGCTAAATGGGTTGAGTTTATTGAGTCTTTTCCTTATATTATTAAACGTAAGAAAGGGAAGGATAATGTGATTGCTGATGCTTTATCTAGGCGATATACTTTGTTCTCTTAACTTGATTGTAGAATTTTTGGACTTGAGGCAATTAAAGAACAGTATGTTGCTGATGTTGATTTTAAAGATGTATTGTTGCACGGAAAGATAAGGAGAAGACCTTTCCAATGCCGCTGGCCTCATGTCAAAATTTATCCGGAGTCATCAGGAATCGTCGAAACAAGAGAGAGTCCAGAATCTGTGTTGGTGCTGCATCACCTATTTTTGGGCTTTGGGCTTTGTATCTAGTTGAGCCCAATTAGGGGCACGTCCAGAGGGTCTTGCACGATCCTAGGGTCTAAATATACAGCCGCCACCGCACCATTAGGGTTCGGGTTTTGCTTAGATCAATTCTGTTCATAAACAGTGTCGCCATTCATCGGCTTGTGAGACCCCAACTTCGAGAGTTTAATCATACATCTGTAATTGTGTTGCATTCTTCGTTGTTCTTGCTTGTGTTCTTGATTCGCAAGCAGGGATTAGCCTTCTCGGCGAGGTCAATCGTCTTTGTACGGTTGATAACCAGAGGAGACGTCGTGCTGCGATTGCAGGGTTTAGAACGTGCTGTTCTGAAGCCGGATCAATTTGTGTGTCGCCTCCGACCAAATCAACTTACCAAGAACCTTTCGGAAGATTGGAAACCCTTGTTCATATCATTTTCAGACTCCAAGGTGCGGTATTTTCAGCTTCAGAAGTTTGTTAACGCATTGCTAATGACGTCCCAAAAGTTGAAGCAATATTTTGAATATCACCCCATTGAGGTCTATACGTCGTTTGGACTCGTGCGAGTTGCTCCATAACTGAGACGCTGCCGGCAAAATTGCCAAGTGGGCTATCGAGCTGGGCGCATACAAAATTGTTGACAAACCTCACGACACAATCAAGGGCCAGGCCCTGTCGGACTTCATCGCCGAGTGGACGGAGTCGGAATTACCACCAACAACACAGGACTTAAGCTACTGGATCATGTCTTTCAATGGCTCCTTACAGCTGGAGGGAGCCGGGGCAGGGGTGGTACTATCATCTCCAGATGGAGCCAAGATGCGATATGTCCTTCGTATGCATTTTCGGGCACCCAACAACGCAACGGAATACGAAGCTCTGCTTTACGGATTGTGAACGACTATATCACTCGGCATCAAGAGAATTAGCGCTTGTAATCAATCAAGTGACAAAGGAATGGTGTTGTTCAGAAGAAAGCCTGACAGCATACTACGCTAAAGTTAGGAAGCTTGAAGATAAGTTTGATGGTATCGAGTATAAGCACGTCCTCTGAAAGTTCAATGAGAAGGCCGATGAGTTGGCCAAACTTGGGTCCAGTCGTGCTAGAACACCTGACTGTGTGTTCTTCGATGATCTGTGATAAGAACACGACGACGGTGTCCGGATTTTATCCCAATCTTTCACGGTACAGCAAGTACTAGCAAGTATATATAGGTATTGAAACTTGTTATCTCAGCTATGAATAGATAGAATAACAATCTCAAGCTCAATGATCCAACAACCACAATAAAATAGACACCACAGATTTGTTATCCAATAGCAATCATAAACCAGCTAGAACACGATAGGAAAATACCGGCTTACAAGAACTTGATGTAGATGCAAACTAGTAGAGATGAACTCTCCAACTCATTACTTAGACAAGCATGATCTGGAGATGGGGAACCACAAGTTCCAGCACGCACCCAAGGGAAGAATCACTTGATCACGCACTTCAGCGACCGGCAGAGATCGACGGCAGCAACCGGTAGAGGAGGGCAACACCTCTAGGGTTTTTTTGGAGGACACCACGACCAAAAACACAATACAATCACGTCCTAGCTTACAGGGGCGCTGGCCCTAGGCTATATGGCATGCAAGCCAGCCAAAAACCCAGTTCGACTCGAACACATCTAAAAACAGACTCGGACTCAACACAACTCAGAATTGTTTTGATTATTGCGACCGCTAGGGAATTTATTTGACTATGGGGCCAGATCCGTTGGAAAGGTTATCAAATTATCTTTCCAACGAGTATTTACTCAGCCCAATCCGACTCCGTATGGCCCAGTTATGCTACTTTTACTCCGCACCTGTCTGGCTGATCCTAAAGCGAGTCCGAACTGATTTTGAGTTTCCATATCTTCTGATTTCATGACTGGGTGGACTTGAGACCGTGTAGACTTTGAAAGTAAAGTATTGCATACCTTTGGGAAGGCCTGTAACACCAATATATGTTCCTTACTTTTCACAAGTGGCACAACCATTGATCCAATCATAACATATTCCTTCGTTTCTCCTTTCTTTTCCTCAACCTTCAGATTGGTCCCAATGAAAACATTGCATGGCATAGAATAATTGGCTAGCAAATCCTCACTTCGCTCTTCATTATTCATAATATTTGTCAAAGATCCAAACTGAATGTTGGAGTATTTCGACACATCATGTTCTGCAATATGTGTAAAATCATGCTTATTTTCAGAATACGTAGTTTTAATGACTCGATGAGCCATGGGCTCATCAATCTGCATAAACCATCTGTACTAACCCAGCAAAATGTGGTGCAAGCTGCGACGGACAAAGGAACAGCACCCCAGATCGCCTTGATAGAAGTAGAGTGGCACACCCCCTTTATTGAGTATCTAGATAAAGGAACTTTACCTTCTGATAAGGATGAATCTCTTCGCATCATTCGCAAGTCAAGACTGTATTCCATTATCAATCACCTTCTATACAAGCAGAGCCCTTATGAAATCCTGTTGAAATGTTTGTCACAGGAGGAAGGGATAGTCATCTTGCGGGAGATTCATGTCGGCATATGCGGCAATCATGCAGGGCCATCGACGATAGCAAGCCGTTGATCATAGCAAGCAAAGCAATAACGTATGGATTTTATTGACTGACTGCTAGTGCAGATGTCAAGGACATCGTTCGCAAGTGTAAGGGATGCCAGTTTTTCGCACGCCAGATGTACGAACCCACCACCGAGCTCTAGAATATCCTAATAACTTGGCCCTTTTCAGTATGGGTATTGGACATTGTTGGTCCTTTTCAGAAGGCCCAGGGTGGTTTCACTCATCTTTTCGTGGCGCTGGACAAATACTCAAAGTGGATTGAAGCGAAGCCTATCCGGAAAATTTTAGCTAAAAAGGCTGTGGATTTCATGATAGATATAGTAACTCGGTTTGGCGCCCCGCACAAGATCATCACTGACAATGGTAGTCAATTCAAGGCACAAGAATTTAAGGATTTTGCAGCAAAGGTTGGGTTCATGATTGGTTACGCTTCTACTTCCCACCCGCAGAGCAATGGTCAAGTCGAGCACGCTAATGGCCTCATATTGTCAGGAATCAAGCCTCGCATATTCAGTAGGTTGGAGAAATACGCTCGACGATGGGTTTGAGAGTTACCATCTGTACTGTGGGGGCTTCAGACCAATGTTAGTCGGGCAACGGGCCATTCGCCGTTCTCGCTAGTCTATGGGTCCGAGGCAATGTTGCCAACTAAAAGTGTTGTTTACCTCGCCACGTGTGGTGGCATATAATGAAGAGGCTTCAAAGCCAGCAGGTGTGACGATCTCCTTTTACTAGAAGAAAAACATAACACCACCTGTTGCGGTCGGCTAAGTACCAGCTAAGCCTCCGGCGATATCATGACAAGAATGTCAGATCACGAGATCATGCGGTTGGCGATCTAGTGCTAAAACAAGTTCAGTCTACACTTGGCAAGCATAAGTTGTCGGCCCCATGGGAGGGCCCTTATATTGTCAAGGAGGTCACTCGGCCAGGCGCTTACCGATTATGCGCGAAGATGGATCAGAATTTCCTAGTTCATGGAACATAGCCCAACTACGTTGTTTTCATGCTTAGCTTTAGTAATTCGATTATGTTTCTCTACTTTTGTACCTTTTTCGTGACATCAGTAATATATTTTATGCGACCATGATATTTTGTCATAAGATCTATGATTCTTTTTGGGATGACCTTTTTTAGTTTAATACAGCCATGATTCAAATTTTGACTCTCGGTATTACCCCAACTCGCACATGTTGACCATGTGGGTTCTTAATCTCCAGGGTTCATGTCATCTGTTGAGGACCGAGTTAGCTTCCTTAATTCGCATATGCTTGACCGAGTGGGTTCTTAGTCTCCATGGTTCATATCGGTTATTGGGGGAGTTGATTAGAATGTTGACATGCGTTATATGTTGGTTGTGAGTGTTTAACACGAGTTCATACAATATATAACAAAGCAGCATGACATAAGCGTTCATTACAATCCTGGTATTGAACCTAGGTCCTAAGGATCTATTAGAATTAAAGATTTTGTAACATTCATGGTTATGAAACATTGTTTGTTATGCTTGCGACAGCTCATTACACTTTTGGTAATGGATCTAGTTCTATTTGCTCAATAAGAGTATTGGCTGTCTCTTGGGCCTCGATCATCAGGGCTTCAGATTGTTCATATGAAAGATCCTCCTAGAAACTCTCGGCAATCACATCTAGCTTGATATCTGGTATGTGAGACTTGGCGATAGCCAACACTTGGGCGCCTGCCAGACCGGCGATATGTCGCACATGCTTTTGTACTCGGTTTGGTGCCTCTTGCAGCCGAGTGAGCAAATCCCGGCATTTTGGGGGTTTCTCTTCTGGCGTGATATATTACGCCACCTCCTCGGCATCTTTTTACAGAGATGTAAGGGACTAACGGAGATTTTGGTCACCCTCAACAAATTTCGTTTGTAGAAGTTCATAAGCTTTTTTGGAGCCTACAAACATAGGTATATAAATCTTGCGCTATTGTAGATAACTAGACACATAGGTAATACAAGATGTGGGTATTCTTTACCTCTCAGGTGTTTTTCAATTTTTTCTTTTCTGCTTCGAGACTCGCATTCTTCTCTTTGAGCTCATCTCACGTTTTTTCAACTATCTTGAATGATGCTTTGATTTTATCAAGTTGATCAACTGCATCTTTTACTACTCTTTCTGAAGTAAGCACCCTTTTGCATAGTTCAGCATGCTCAATATCATGAGACTTAATCTCTGCTTGTGCATCTGTTACATAGCACACGGATAAGAAACAATAGGCATCTAATGAATGGTAGTCACATGCAAAACATACCCTCAGCTTTTTTCTTCCAGGTGGCACGGGACTCATCCATCTTTTTGAAACCATCTTTTAACTTTTCAAAGTTACTTTTGAGCTCTTCTAAAGTTTGAAGTTGTTTCATTAATTCTTGATTCTGTTTCTTCAAGTCTTCAATGGTGCTTGAGGATGATTCCATAGCCGTTACCCGGTCTTTCAACTCGGCAATAAGAATTGCCGAGTCAGCTTCCTTCTTGCATTTAGAGGCAAGCTCTTCCGACAAGCCATCAGCAAGAAACAATGAAAATTTTTGAATATACAAGTCATGTTGGGTTTTTATTGATGAAAACCGTACCTGTTATCTTGAACTGAAGTTCATACACTTGGGATGATGTAAGCTTCATGACCATTGATGATTGGATCCCCAAGGTATCAATGTTTTGGTCATAGATGACAACTATGAAATTATGGGCTAATATCTATACGAGTGTTGTCAATGTAGGAATCATCTCTAAACTCTATTACAAATCATATGGATGACAGTTGCCTTGGCGATTAACGACGATGACCACAAGCATGGAGGCTTGGTGAGCTTGATGGAGTCCAAGGGTTGATGGAGATGGATCAAAGCTATGGAGCAAGTGTTGGTAACACTTGTCTAGTTGTTAGGGCTTTGAGTCCATAGGAAAAACTGGACTATCAAGGGGGTCTAGGTCATTTCTCTTAGGTCATGTCTAGTCGGTGATGTACATGGATGCTCAGTGAAATCACAGGCACTAGGCGACAGTGGAGAAGCCAAGGAGTTGTTTGGAGAAGCCGGGAAACGAAGTCACAGGACGAGAAGTTTCAGCTTCTGGACATAGTGACCGGACAGAGGGGTTAGTGGAGACCGGACTGTACGGTCACTAGGAGAATAGGAATTCCAGAGAGAAGACTCAGCGAGGAAACTGCCAGAGTTGAAGTGTATAGAGACTAGACGGTCCGGTCTATAGACCGAATGGTCCGTCTGTACAAGTCGACTTTGGGTAGCGAGGAAGCGGCTCTGGAAATGTTTCTGTAATGGAGAGAGAAACGGACCAGACGGTCCAGTTAGTTGACCGTACGGTCTGGTCAATAGGAGTCAGCAGAGGGGCAGAGCCGTTGGAGCTGAAGACTACAGTGACCGGACGGTCCGGTCAGGCAGTGACCGGAGTGCCCGGTCAGTATGCCCATAATGTTGATTTTGTGGAGCAACGGCTAATTTGAGATTGGAAGCCTATATAACTTCGTTGCTGGGGTCTTGGAGACCTCTCTTGGCCAGTGGAATTTCTTGGAGCATTTGGTAAGAGCCAAGAGGAAAAGAGGAGAGCGCTAGGAACAGATATTGCATATCTTGAGAATGCTAGTGAGAGTAACTTGAGCATTGATGCACATCTAAGGCTAGGGTGTCCTCGAGGGTGTGATCACGGTTGTTATTCTTGGTCTATGGTGAGACCTAGACCGGTTAGGTGTCGGTGATTGAGCCTATCGTGATTGGTTGTGAAGGTCGTCACACGTTTGTACACAGTTTGAGCCCGTCGGTGAAAGGGGCATCAATAGTGTGCGCCCATGTCGGCTTGGGGAGTCCGGAAAGTTCTCAAGGGAGGCGAGCTTGTGCCTTGGTGGCAGCGGTGACGCGCACCGTGTCTTCACTCCGGGAGTGATTGCGGGCTCCTGGGCAAGAACTCCACATTGGTGGCGAGAGGGACCGGAACTCCAGCGGAAGTGGTCCAACAAGGAGTAGGGGAAGGCGTCATCCTTTCGAGACCTCGAGAAAAAATCATGTGCATATCTTGATGCCTCTTTACTATTCCGCATTTGAGTACTCTAGTTTGTAGGGTGACTTGTGGCTTACATAGGCTAGAGTGTTTAGCTTCCGTATTTCATACTCATCATGAACACTAGCATGTGTAGGGTCTTGGCCTACTCAGATTCATGGTCGGCTTACCGATTCAAACCCCCCCCCCCTCCTCTTGGTATGCCTTCGGTCGTTACAAGTGGTATCAGAGCCAAGTGCTCATCTTTGAGGCTTAAAACCGCCTTGAGTAAGGATGCCGGGACAGGTGGGGAGTGTTCCCATATTCGATGGGAAGGACTACGGGTATAAGAAGTCTCATATGCAAGCCTACTTGGAGTCCCTTGATCCAGAGATATGGATGGTGACCCATGAGTCTGATGCGGATGTGAACCTGCTTGAACCTGATCTCATTAAGTGCAACGCTAAGGCCAAGAATGCTCTATTTGCATGCCTTTGCTAGGTTGGATGCAAGTTCTACAGCACATGGTATTTGGACTGAGATTTAGGGTCTCCATGAGCATACCAGTGATGTCAAAGAGGAATGATACTATGTGCTAAAGAACAAGTATGATAACTTCACTAGATTGCCACATGAGAGAGCTAACACTGTTTATTCTCGCTTTCATGTACCGGTGGAAAAGATCAATGCTCTTGGGGATGATTTCAAGCTCAAGCATGTTTAAGTGATAAGAAGATTCTTGAGGCTATTCAAGGACCCCAAGTATGAGTCCATCATCACCTTCACCTTGCAAGGTGACCTCAAGACCAAGACTATGAAAGATGTACTTGGCAAGATCACTGCCTTTGAGAGCTACCAGCTGGGTCTGGATGATCCACAACCATCCAAGCTTGCTCTTCGAGCTGAGAAGCAAGAATCTAGCAAGAGCAAGAAGAGCAAGAAAAAGGCAATAATTGAAGATGATGATGATGAAGAAGAAGAAGATGACTTGAGTGAGGACTTGGCCCTTCTCATGAAGAAGATGAGGACCTTCAAAGAACAAATTTTCTTCCAAGTCCAAGGGCAAGTGCTTCAACTGTGGGTCCAAGAACCACTTTGTTCGAGATTGCCCCAAGCCAAAGAAAGATGCTTTCAAGTCCCAGGACTCAAGTGATGAAGAAGAAGAATTAAATGAAGACCCCAAAGCCGAGCAAAATAAGAAGAGGTACTTTAACAAGGACAAGAGCAAAGGCAAAGGCAAATCTCAAGACCACAAGAAGAAGTTCTCATGCAAGGCCCTTGTTGGACAGTGGACAAGTGACACATCCTCTTCCTCAAGCGATGATGAAGAAGTGGCCGGCCTAGCCATCATCAAGACCACACTTCCATGAGCTCTTCCTCCACCTCACACGTGCTTCATGGCCACGAGCCAACTTGGGGAGAGTGAGGATGAGAGCAATGATGACAGCGATGATGAGGAACTCTCCTGCACCGAGCTTTGGAGTATGCTTGAGCAAGCCCATGACATCGCCGCCAAGAAATCCAAAATATTGGATGTGGTAAGAAAAGAGTGTAAGTTGGCTAAGGACCATGTTGGTGAGCTTGAGAGTGAGCTCAAGGACCTCGTCACATCTCATTAGGCCCTAAACAAGAGTTATGACAAACTCAAGGGTGACCATGTAGAGCTACGTGAGAAGTACAAGGTTCTTGAACTTACCTTTGAGGCCATCAATGTTGATAACCTTGCCTCTCCCTCCTCTAGTTAATTAAAGAGTTATGCTTCTACTATGTGTGATGAACTAACCACCTCGATCGAGGCTTCTTCTCTTGAGCCATTTGTTTTGGAGGAATATCACAAGCTCAAGGAAGAGAGGAAGATGGTAATGGACAGCTTCGAGAGGCTCACATGTGGTAGAGCCATCCACAAGAAGATTCTTGGGAGAAACCGATTCTTGGGAGAAACCTTGTGAACAATGTCTCCCACCGGGGACTTGGCTCATATCCCGCCGCCATTGACATCATCAGGACGAGTGACTCCATCCCTGCATGGATCAAACCCCTACTCGCCGACGACTACTATTGTGAGAGGTGTTGCAAGGATGGCCACGCCATCAAGGATTGTCCTGTGGTGAGAAGTTCCATTTTTTTGCATAACGCTAACTTGTTCCATGAGAACACACATTTCAAGCTTTTTAGGACCAAGGATGGCAAGGTGAATGCAAAGGCTTTGGGACCACTAAACAAGAAGAGAAAGGTCAAGAGCATATGGGTTCCGAAGTGCATTGTTGATCTTGAGAGGTCAACAAAGTACAAGTGGGTGCCCAAGAACCAGACCTAGAAGATGATGGTGTTGGTGGACCGGGAGCTTACTTGAAGATCAAGTGAAGTCCACCACAAGTGACATGGACCTCAACAACATATCTACTCATGAGGGAGGTAACCATGTTAGTTCTTGGTAGTAGTAGTGTATTTTTCCTTCTCTTGCATTGCATGGTAATTAGGACTCCTTTGTGACTAGTATGCTTTGCATCCATGCATGTGTAAATAACTAAAAGAAAAACACATAAAAATAAGTCAATGTCTAACCCACTCAAGATAGCTATAAGCAAGGGGGAGTGCTTGAGATGGTGGTTTGGCTTCTCTCAAGGCAAGGGTATAACTTATAGTGAGTAAGCTTGAGAGGGGTTCAAACTTGACATTGTTAGGTTTCCTATATATCTTGTTTCATATTTCTTGCATTCACATGGCATGTTTACTTTCATTGCATGTGTAAAATGCTTGTTGCATGCATCATATAGGAAACACTTGGAGATATTTGTGCCTCATGATCTATATGAGATTACATCTCCACAAATGTGACCAAAGGAAAGTATTGTGCTTCATGCCCATTGAGCAAGCTCTAATGAACTCCGAGGTTAAACCCACTTGCGCGGTTCATGGACTAAGGCTCATACATATCCATTTGGTTCTTAATTGCCTTGGTTCTTATTTGCTCGATTCTTCATTTGGCATTTGTGAAAATTATAAGTCCATATAGAGCCGCTATTTGAAAATGAGTGTTTGTGAGTTCCCTTCATGCTCCAAGTGCAGTGTTTATTTGTGTGTTTAGCGGGGGCACTTGGAATATTGGAGAAATTCCTTGACTCAGCAAATTCCTGAAAGTGGCTGTATGGTCTTGTCATTAGAACATACAGTCCGGCTTGTGCCTTGTGCACAGTGCTTTGAAAGACTGGAAATGGAGACCGGACAAATCTCCCAATAGAGATCGTATAGTCTGGTCTATCTGAGTTCTGTTCACCAAGAATCTTAATTTCTAGAAACCTCGAGCTGACCAGACAATACCGTGTAAGGAGCAGATGGTCCGGTCACTGTATATAAAACACGTGATGCACTCCATCTCCAGACCGTTGGTCTCACCATGGTTGATCTCGGCCGTTGATTCTGCTTTGACCTAGGTCAAATCAAGGAGACTCCCTTTGTCTTCGTCTTTGTTCTTCCCCGAGTGCCGAGAGCACGCACCCGACACCGCTGACGTTGCCTTGACCATCGTCGTCGCAGACCTCGACTCGCCCCTGAAAGTCACTAGATGTCGCCTAGAGGGGGGGGGGTGAATAGGCGTTCATAAAAAATTAATAGAACTCGCAGCTGAATTAAAACTGCCAAAACCGGTTGCTCCAGTTTAGCAAACCGGTACCTCCAGTTTTGTTAGAGAGCTTGGGATAAAACAAGTTAATAAAGAAAACTGCCAAGCTCTAAACACAAGCAAACTAATAAAACAAACACAGTAACTCAGAAAACAAACTTCCGAACCGGACCAACCGGTTTGGTAAATCGGATACACCGGTTTTCCTGGTACATAAAGCAATTAAACAAGAAACACACCAACCAGAGGGGCTATACTAGTATGAACTACACCAGAGAGTAGCCAAGACACACACAAACTAGATTCACCAAGAATCTACACAATTGGGCACAAATCAAAACCGGTCCCACCGGTTTGGGAAACCAGACCCACCGGTTTCCTCGGGGCAGAGATAATAAAACAGGAAATATAGTGCCACACTAAGTTCTAGCAAACTTAAAGATCCTAATAGAGCATGCAAGATCTAGAGCAAGTAATCACTAAGAAGACTAGCACAACTACACATGCAACCTATGAATCACAAACAAAAGAAGCAAGAACTTAAGAGAGCAAACCAAATGAAGCAAACGACGATTTGTTTGCGAAGTTCAGATTCACCCCCGTGAACCCTACATCTCCGTTGAGGAAGCTTGAGTTGCTCACAAGGCACCCTCCAAGCCGGGTCTCTTTCAACCGCTTTCCCTGATCTACTAAATTTGTTTCTTTCCTTGTGGAGGCGAAGTGAGCCTTCACAAACTTTCCCAAGGCTCACCACAAGCTTGGGAGCTCTAGGGCGATGCCTAGCCAACTAGGATGTTTTACCTCCAAGAGTAAAAAATGCTTCACGGATTAGCACCATAATGTTCAAATGCTCAAGTGTGGGATTTTCCTTTTTGTGCTCTCAATCACAATCTCTCTCAACCCAATACTTAGGATTCAAACCTGACAAAGAGGTGTTGGGGAGAGCTCTACAAGGCTTTGGATGTATTTCCTTCGTGCACACAATCAGCAGCACCAAAAGGAGGGGGGAGGGAAGTATTTATACTTGTCCTCCAAAAACTAGCCGTTATACTGAACCAGCCAAAACCGGTCCCTCTGGTTTCCCAAACCGGTACCTCCAGTTTTTCTGAACTAGCCGTTAGAGATTTAAACCCAAACCGGTCCCTTCGGTTTGGTAAACTGGTTACACCGGTTTTCCCAGTCATAGTGAGAGTTAGCGTGAGAGTAGGCATTGTCTTTCTCTCATCTAACTTGGGTTTTACTTTGAGCATTGAGACATTATGATCAAACTTTGTAGCATCCCTCTTGATAGAGCGGCAAGCCTAAACTCAAGATTAAATAAAAAGACAATTCCTCAACTTGAGCTTGCATGATCATAAATTTTGCCGCTTGTTCTCTTTTATGCTTCATGAGGACTGCTACATGTGCTTTTTCTAAGCACCATCGCCTAGAGCTTGCAACTTGGAATTTCTTTATTCATAAGATTCATTTTTGGCTTTTGGTTCACAAGTCACATTATGTCTTCATGTTCCAACAAATATTGATACTTGAAAATGTATGACCACTCCTAGCTTGATCGGTCCATCGCAATTGCGCTCCACCTGCCCTTCACCATGGCTTGGGTCCCTCGGCGCCAAGACTCTTTAAGTTTAACATATGACAGGAATTGATTCTAATCGACAGCAACATCTACTTATATCGTTTCTTTTGGTCTCCGAGTGATGACCTGCCTTTTTGGACCTTGGGGTCCAATCAACCAAACCGGAGAAAATGCATTCAAGTCTTAGTGTCAGCTCTCGATCAGATAATTCTTCAGGCACCTCCATAGTGGGGTCTCCTTTCAGATTGAATTTCCAACCCGGGATATGGCATTTTTTGATTGGCTGGACTCAGTGGTATATGAAGCTTGCAGCAACATCAACTCCATTGTATCCTTGGCCTTTTAGAACTAAAATTTGCTTCAAAATTGCCTCCACCTGGACCTTTTTGTCTGGTGAGGCTTTTGCTGACCATTCATGATGTGAACAAGGGTTCCCGATCTTCCGAAAGGTTCTTGGTAAGTTGATTTGGTCGGAGGCGACACACAATTCGATCCGGCTTCAGAACAGCACGTTCTAAACCCCGCAATCGCAGCACGACGTCTCCTCTGGTTATCAACCGTCCAAAGACGATTGACCTCGCCGAGAAGGCTAATCCCTGCCTGCAAATCAAGAACACAAGCAAGAACAACGAAGAATGCAACACAATTGCAGATGTATGATTAAACTCTCGAAGTTGGGGTCTCACAAACCGATGAACGGCAAAACTGTTTATGAACAGAATTGATCTAAGCAAAACCCGAACCCTAATGGTGCGACGGCGGCTGTATATAAAGACCCTAGGGTCGTGCAAGACCCTCTGGACGCGCCCCTAATTGGGCTCAACTAGATACAAAGCCGACGCGCCCCTAATTGGGCTCAACTAGATACAAAGACCAAAGGCCAAAAATAGGCGACGCAGCACCGACACAGATTCTGGACTCTCTTTTGTTTTGACGATTCCTGATGACTCCGGATGAATTTTGACATGAGGCCAGCGGCAATGGAAAGGTCTTCTCCTTATCTTTCCGGGCATATGTAGAACGTCCAAATCCGAGTCCGTATGCGTCTTGGGCAACTGTTTTAGTACAGACTGGTCCTGGGCCCCGAAACAGACTTGAAGTCGGTTTTGATTGGGCCTCCACTTTGGCTTCCAAGACCTTGCTGGTCCTCCACGTTCCCAACTCCTTCTCCCATCATCTCCTGGTCCTCTCCATGGTTTCTAATCATAAAATAATCATTAGGTAGCAAACCATTCTCAAAAGTAACATATAGCGAAGAACGTAGGAACGAGCTCACCTCTAAATTTAGTCGTCGTGCACGAGCTCTAGTCATTGGACCTTGCAAGTCCAGATTTGGAGGAGTATTGTGTGTATCCATAGGAGTGATGTCCTCATCAATTCAGGCCGGGATACAGGGGCTTTAGCAGTGAACTCTGAAAGAGGGGGTGCATGGTTTCCATGGTAAAACCAATCTACGTGTCATCCCTTGTTTGTAGGAGGGAGCAAAACTTCAATGTATTTCGACTTATTCCTTAATTGAAATCCCGCACCATCAATCATGTTAATGATGTTCAATTTCAGAACAAACAGTTCCTTGAAAGTATTGAAATGGGGGGTGATTCCCAAGAACACCTCACACAGATGGATAAAGACAGAAAGATGCAGAATCGAATTGGGATTCAGGTTTACAAGGTTCATTCCATAAAAGAACAGCAACCCGCGGAAGAAATCAGAACATGGAATCCCAAATCCGCAGTAGAAAAAGGCAGTAAGACTGTAATGTGATCTATAGGAGGTTGCGGAAATTTCTGACCTAATGCTTCAATCCAATCCCCTGTTTGCTGATCCTGAAGCACTCTATCGATCACGAGCCTGTTGATCTTCTCTGCATACATGGAGGAGGCCAGGAATTCCTTGATTCTTATGTCGAAGGTGGCTTCGTCCTTCGCTCGAACAAGGGAACCTTGCCCCTTTGACGAGTTCTTATTGCTTTGGCGGGTACGCTTGGGTGCCATTGCGATCAGGGCTTGGTGGAAATGGAATTGGACAAAGATCGGTGGAAGAAGAGAGTGATTGGAGATCCAGGGTTTGTGCAGCGGTGAAAGCACAGGGAAATGAAGGAGAAGGGATGCGCATGGTTTAGAGTGGGTTATATAGTGTATTTTGACCTAACGGGCTTCATTTATTAGCGCGCCTGATAACCCAAGTTATTCCACTGTTGCAGGCATTTATTGCGCCTTCCGTCCAATTTGTTGGTTTTTTGCTGGAAATCATTCGGTTAATTAGTAGTCTCATACCTGGGGGCTACAACATCATGTTTTTGTGATTTATTTTTTAAAATCACTCGGAAAAGCATATGGCCTCATGCCTGGGGTATATAGAATATTGATTTGGTGATTTCTTTGTTGATAATCACTTGGATTTTAACCTTGTTTATAGCACCAATCTTGGGGGCTATTATCCGGTTGGGTAGAGTGCAAGGATTTATTTTGGGAATTACAGTGCCAAGTACCTTTGTCGATCCATTCGAGGGAAGTGATAGATCCAGATTTCCAAATGATGTTATCATCCTTGACTCATAAGATATTTTTATCTAAATACCTTCTCAGTTGGGGGCTGGAGACAATAGAGATTATGAACTCCTTTAACTCAAAAGGCATTTCATGAAGATTCAATACCTTCTGAGTTGGGGGCTATAATCATAGATTACGCCTTTTTCTTTAGGCATCCATGGAAGAAAGCAAATCTTTACTAGAGATTATGTATATAAGAACAATCAAGAGGAGTACTTTCCAATTTTACTAAAGCAGACGTAAATTTGCAAAGTACTTGGGGGCTACTGTAGTATATATATATCAAGGATACCTAACCATCGAACATTTGGACGAGTGGGCCGGGGTAGCCTCGGAAGGCCTACAAATATGAAGCCCATGAAGATAATTACTCAGATATTTGTTTAGAGTAGGTGGCAAGTTGTAACACTGGATAAGATTTGTAGATAGAATTAGATGTAACCAAAAGATAGATTACCATGTAAATCGCTGCCCTTCGGATATATAAGGAGGGCAGGGGGTCTTCGACATGCATTAGACTTGCCTTGGGAAACCCTAACTCTAGTGCGAACCCTAGCAATACAAGAACACCAAACAGGATGTAGGGTTGTTATCCTTCAGAAGGCCCGAACCTGTCTAAACCCTGTGTCCTGTGTCCATTGACTTTCATACTCATACGCATACCTAGAACTACTATCGAGAATATCTCTTGACATGCTTTTGCACTCGTTCAATGCATAGTGTGGTTGGACAAGCTTTAGTCCATAACTTGTTAATCTGTAGGGTTAATGTTATGTGTGCTGTAGTGCTTCGCTTGATGATCCATAGGGTCGAAGTTATGCATGTCTTAGCCCTTGACTTGTTGATTCGTACGGTCGGAGTTATGCATTCTCTAGTACTTGACTCGTTGATCCGTCGGGTTAGAGTTAAGTATTCTCTTATTCTAGACTTGTTGGTCTGAAGGGCCAAAGTCCCATGGGAATCAGGAGTATTATTTAGCAATGTAAGCATGGTGCTTAGGTTGGTAAATATCTTTCAGTTCTTGGTTGCCCCACGAACAGGCATAGGTGCGGTCATTAGGACTTAATTACCTTTTCACTACTAGATTTTCCCCCTAATACAACGCAGGAAATATGTTGCAATATGTCCTTTTAGGGTGTAATAGCCGCAATTACTCCCAAACAGTTTCATAAAACATTGCTGCAATAGGTCAAGTGGTATTAGCCTTCAACCACGAATGTCTTTTGTTGGTTACAACTATTTTTCTATTACAACACAATGCAGCGTTGCAACTAGCATCTAAAGGCGCGTTCGTGTTGGTTGCAAATTATCCTATTGCAACGCACATGATGTTGCCAGAGATTCAATTGCATCGTACTTATCGTGTTGCAATGTGTAAATTCGTGCGTTGCAAAAAATTTTATTGCTACACTCTGGTTTCGGTTGTTATAGAGCAAGCACCTCTATTGCCACTTTAGTGTGTCGGTTGCGATAAGTGGTCATCTCTGTTACCACGAAGTTGATTTCGGTGCCATAGATGGTGTTCGCTATTGCAACCAGATTTGCTTAGTTGCTAGAGGTCGACACTCTTTTACCACCAAACTTGTGTGGAGGCTATAGGTGGAGCACTATATTGCCACCGTATTTTTCTTAGTTGCTAGAGGTCGATATTCTATTACCACCAAACGTGTGTGGAGGCTATAGGTGGAGCACTATATTGCCACCAAACTTGAGTGGTTGTTAGATGTGATCACCTATATTGCTTCATAAATGTTTGCGTAGGCAAAAGTTCATCTCTCTATTACCACCATAATAGTGTGTTGCCACATGTGGAACTTCGTATTGCCACGACCCTTATGACACCGAAAAAGCTGGGTTGCGATAGGATGAATTCTTATTTGTCACGTATGATTTTGGTAGCTATTGCCACCTGTCTAGTATACCACATTCAATTATTTGTATCACCAATTTTCAAAACAATATAATATAGGATCAATCATAATTATGCATTCATCATTCATGAAAACAAGATAAATTCAACCATTCATTGTACAGTTACATGACACACATAGTACTGAAGTAGTTACAAGTTTGCGACACCAGATTGTTTGAACACACACATATAGTAGGCTAATTTGACAAGAACTGGATAATAAGTTAATCATGAGCAAAGAAACGCAAGGCAGATGATCCCATCACTTGATCAGCAAAGGGTGACTTCAAGATGGTCCCATCACTTGTTCCCTTCATTTGAACTGCCTTAGTTACCTGAAAAGAAAGAATAACATTTTTATCAAGAAAGTAATCTGAATTTATGAGTAGGAGGAAACAACAGCAGGCAGTAAACCAAAATTCCACCTGTCTTTTTGCCGCCCTTTCGTTTCTTTAAAGCATTATCCCTTAGCTGTTTTGCAGTAACGAATGTTGCTCGTGTCGTATATGTAGCTGTCGTATTTGTAGCTATACTTCTTGTAGTCCGAGCGCCGTTTGCCCTTGATATATCATCGACTTCAGATTGCTCTGGGTTGGTTGGAGTGTTTTCCTGGGAACAAAAAAGTTTGAAGAAAATAATTAGGTGCCATTTTGTTTAGTATCTGATGATGGCACTAAAAGCTTGTTAATTCACAAACAACCTAATCTGAAGGGACCTCATGTTGTGTGGCTGGCTCAACTACTTGAGTATTCGTGTTTGTTGCAGCTGCCGCCACCTCTGCCACTTCAGTGACATTGTTGTTTCCCTGGACAGATGTTGGTTGGAGAATCTATGAAACATACAGACAAGTAGATATAGTACCTAAGGAAAAATAGGTATTCAGAAACTGGCTGACTAGTACCTGCTCAAATGTTGCCTGTCCATGTGTTGCTTGCATCATCGATAGGAACTCTTGCCTAAGCGCATGTAAATCAGCCTCCCTTGCCTTTTTCATCTCATCAATCTGTCGTGCATGTTCTATCCTTTCTGCTTCCCTCTCAGCTTCATATTTGGTCATTTGTTCATGTAGCTGACCAAATGATTCCATGAGCTCCAGGTGTTCCTGATGTAGTTGCTCCTCCACATGATATTTTTTCCAGGCGATCAGCATTCAGCAACTCCCTTCTAGTTGGGTTCTTTGCCAGGTACCCATTACCATGCAACCTGGTTGATTTGCACTCTGTGACTGCCTAGTATGCCTTCTGGAAAATCTCATTCTTTTCCTGTAAGGTGATGAAGTTTCCCTTCGAATTTGATTCCGCCTCAGAGATAAGGCTGCTTGCTTTCTCCTAACATTTACAAGTCACAGATGGAGGAGTTAGTTGCAGAAGAAATTGCATGCATTTGCTATTTGCATGGACTATAGTAAGTCATGTACAAATTCAATAAGAACTCACATAGACATTCCTAGATTCTTGGTCTTTCCATTGCCCATCCTTGTTGTGAGTTATGAACCAAAGTTCCATATCATTGGGCTCCTCACCACTTTCTGGGTCTCTCTGAGATGCCAAGAAAATAACAAATTAGTAAATCATCATGCAAGAAAGCCTGTAGATGTGCACTTCCAGTTATTACGTTCTCATAGCTACACTGAGCATAAGGCTTAGCGCCTGACAAATGTGTGGTCTTTTTTTGGCCTCGAATCCAAGAATTTTGTATGCTCCTTGCCTACAGAGTGCATAGATTTGAATAATAATCTTAATGACTCAGACATATCCATTTATATGAAAGTGGTATTGTCAGTAATAGTAATTAAGTGGAAACAAACCTTGAATTTGGCAGTCCTAAAATACTGCAACAGATAGTGCCATTCAATAATATCTAATTCTGCAGGCTTATTTAACATTCTCTCACGGTAGCTGTTGTATGCCTTTGCTGTAGCACTGAAAGTTGAACGCCATTCTTTGTGACGCTCCCTAGCAATGCCCCATATGATTGTCCTTGACTTGTAATTATCCTCAATGTCCCACCTAGCCTGTTATAAAATTACAAGAACATGCAAATACTAGGTCAGTTCTTATGGTAGTATATTATTAAAATGTATACACAAGCAAACATGATTATTACCAATATATCAGTTGCTATTGATTCTTTAACTTCTTCATGGATCTCTTTCCACGATCTCACTCCAATGAGTGGCGCCCTTTTCCTCATAAACAGTACTACTTCATCAGTGAACGAGTGGTAGTTCTCACCTACTGGTCCTCCAAGTCTGGAGAACTCAACTTTCATCTTCTAATTGCCCGCCTTGATTCTATTGGAGATTGCCTTCAAGCCTTTTAGACGACCGCGTCCTCTTTTCTTCCCATTTTCTGAACATATTCCCACATGAATAAACTGTAATACTCTGTATATATATATATATATATATATATATATATATATATATATATATATATATATATATATATATATATATATATATTGAGAGTGATACTCTCAAATGGGAAGCGTGGTGTGACCCTATAATTAACTAGACCAATCTAGGCCAATGGTTGCAGCATAAAGAACATCATATCACAAAGCATCAAAGAAAGAAGGTCACGAGACATCAAAAGAATAGTGATCGACATTATTCGTGGCATTGACATGCATGCCAGGACAAATACCTTGTGTTGCTTCGTACATGTAATAAATCTTTCAAGACTTAGCAAGGAAAGGCAAGAGAATATCATCATGAAAGGAAGACAATGCCAATTGAAGGGTGTTGTATATGACACCTGGTGTCCTTGCTACAGGAAGATGGAAGCTACGTGTGCTAAATAAACAGGAAGGGAGTACCGCTCGTTCTACTATAAAAGGAGGACCTAGGCTTCAGAAGGAAGAGACGGATCACTCATCGTCCAGCGTTCTGAGCTCACTCCTCAAGAGCGCCTTCCACCTCCACCACTAAGTAGCAATATTAGTAGTCCACTTGTAAAATAGAGAGCGTGAGTCCACTGTAAGATACCATCTCCAAGGTAATCCTTCCTTGTGTGTTTAAAAAAAATTAGAGAAAAAGAACTTTACTTTTTTAGAGAACTAGCAAGGTTAAAAAGAATTAAAAAGGATAAAGAAAATTCTACGAGATGCTCAGAGATGAAGAAAGAGGTTAAGAATAAGATAGATATCACTTACAAAGAAAATCAATTAATTACTAAAGAAAAGAATATGGCTCAAGAAAATACTTCACCAATAAGTGAAGAAGAACAATGGAGCATGAATGAGAAATTATTACAACAAAGTTTTGAGGAAGAAGAAGAATTAGTAAATGAAATTTATAATGAAGAACAACTTAGAAATAATGCCGAAGATCATAATGATTTTATAGATTCTTTAGATGATATAGGATTACATAACTTAGAAAATGCTATGGAAGCAATGGATGTAGGGATTAGTAAAAGAAAAAGATATGGTGACGACTCAGTAAAAAGTGAAGGGGAGCAAGAAAGACCCTCTAGATCAGCAGGAACTTGGCCGCCACCAAAAGAAGAATTCCCATATAATTACATCCCAGGTCAATATGCTTACATGGGCTCCAAAAGGAGAAATTTTGAAAAACCAGTAAAATTCCAAAATTACAAGAGTGAAGGAGCAATACTAAATTTATCAGCATATGACCCAATCGATTGGCCAAATGTGCTAAGCGTTTGGAAAGGATTAATAGTTCAAAAATACATACAAAATCAGCATAATATAGGAAATAGGGTAGAAGATATGATAACATATTTAGAAACATTTTTAGGAGAAGCAGCAAGGGTTCTATGGGAACAATGGGTAGAATCATGTCCAGATAAGTATGAAGAGTTGAAAAGAGCTGGAAGCAATCCATATAATTTTGCAAATATAATATCACATCTTATCATAGCAGAAGATCCAGAATTAGGTAATACTGCTTTGCAAAATGAAAGATTAAGAGAGATAGAAAAATTAACACTAACAAATTGGAAAGGTATAAAGGAATTTTCACAACATTATTTATATAATGCAACCACTGCTAAGCAAGGATTTAATCAAGGAGTAGTAGAAAGGTATTTTAATAAGCTACCAGATCCCTTAGGCAGTATGATATTTGAAGAATATAAAAAAGAAACGCAAGGACAAGTCATTAATATATCTCAAGCCATAACATTTGTGTTCAAACAGTTAAGGAAAATATGTACAAGCATACAAGCTCAAAGATCCATGAAACATTCAGACTATAATTTTTGCAATAATATAGTTCAAATACCTTTAACATATGGAGAAGAAGGACATAGAAGTAAAAAGTTCAAAAAACCTCAGCGAAAGTACAATAATCCAAGAACAAAGAGAAGATATTTTTTAAGAAGATCTGATAATAGGCCACCATTCTTACATAAGAGAAATGTAAGACGATATAATCCTAGGAAGAATTATGATAAGACATGTAGATGCTTTATATGCAATTCACCCGATCATCTAAGTAAAACCTGTCCTAATAAAGATCAGAAAAGATACTCTAGTAAATATGAAGAACAAGAGAAGGTATTTATAGTGGACAGTGTCAACAAAAATATCCTAATGTGCGATGATGAAATAAAAGATGATGAGTCTATATACTCCATCATAGAAACAGATGAAATAGAAAATATTGAAACAGAATATGAATCAAGTGATGAGGAATCAGATTTAATAGAAGATCTAGCTGGATTAAAAATTGAAATGATGAATCAAATAGAGTGTGAACATGACTGGATAAGAGGAAAAGGAGACTATAATATAAAGTGCACTTTTTGCATATATTACCCAAGTCAAGATAATAGAGCCACATGTAGTGTGTGTCTTAAACAAGCATGCCTTGAATGTCTGAAAACAAAGAAGCAAGCTTGGAGATATGAAGTAGAATTTGAACCAGAAGATAAAATTTTATCTAGTAGAGTCCGAATATTAGAAAATAGAATAAATAAGTTAGAAGCAGAATTAGAAATATTACAGGCAAAGGTTGAAATCAAAACTGCAAAAGAAGATGAAATTATTGAATGTCAGGAACAAACTTTAACTATAAAAGACAATAAGAATAATAAGATTATCCAATTAAGAGAGGCTTTGATAAGCTTTGGAAATAAATACATAGTAAGATTGCCATTCAAAGAAATATTAGGCATAAGGATCCCAGTAAAAATAAAATTAAGACCAAATATTACATATAAAATACTAGCCTTAGTAGACACAGGATGCACTAAAAATATCATCCATGACAAATATTTTATTAGATGCCCTGAAATAGTACATACTATAGATAATAATAAGGCAGAAGTCTCCACAGATATGTCAGGAATAAGAAAAGTTCATAATCAATTAGCTTATAATATAGAAGCATACATAAACGATACAAAATACATAATAGATGAAATTACAATAAGAGATCTATCTATGATAAATGATGAAATGATAATTGGGCTAAGGTTTTTACAACAATCAGTACAAACAACAATTATATATGAACATGGAATTACATTTATCCCACGACAAGATAATGTTCCATACATTTCCGAAGTTAAAAAGCGTCATGGGACACAACAAGTTTGCAATATTGATATAGATAATTCTACTCCACTCCTAGATATTGCATTACCTAAAGAACACACAAACCTTGAACTGAGCTCAAATATAGAAGAATATTATATAGAAAATTCTAACCTAGAATGCATTGGGTTACAATCATTTGCACCAAATTGGTACAGAGATATAAAGTCTAAAAAAGATATAGAGAAGATAGTACAAAGGCTTGAAGATATTCAAATTATTGGTGAAATACCTATGAAGCATTGGGAGAAAAATGGTATAGTATGCAAGATCAATATAATAAACCCAAACTATATAATCAAAACAGCTCCAATTGAGGCCACTCCAAAGGATATAGAAGACTTTAAGATGCATATTGAAGAACTATTAAAACTAAAAGCCATAAGAGAAAGTAGAAGCCCACATAGATCTGCGGCTTTTATAGTTAGAAATCATGCTGAAGAAGTAAGAGGAAAGTCCAGAATGGTCATTAATTACAAAAGATTAAATGATAATACAGTAGAAGATGCTTTCAATATTCCAAATAAACAAGAATTAATTAATAGGATACAAGGTAGTAAATATTTTTCAAAATTTGATTTAAAAGCCGGATTTTGGCAAGTAAAAATGGCAGAAGAATCAATCGAATGGACTGCATTTACATGTCCTCAAGGTCATTTTGAATGGCTTGTTATGCCATTAGGACTAAAAAATGCGCCTGCTTTATTTCAAAGAAAGATGCAAAATATTTTCAATGAAGCTCAAGAATTTATATTGGTATATATAGATGATATACTAATTTTTTCCAAATCTTATAAGGAACATATAGCTCATCTTGAAGTATTCTTTAGAAAAGTAGAACAAAATGGTTTAATATTATCTAAAAAGAAAATGGAAATTTGCAAAGAAAAAATTAATTTTCTTGGTCATGAAATAGGAGAAGGGAAAATATATTTACAAGAACATATTGCAAAGAAAATATTACAATTCCCTGATACCATGAATGATACTAAGGTTTTACAGCAATTTTTAGGAATTGTCAACTATGCAAGAAATTACATAGATAACTTAGCAAAGCTTGCAGGTCCATTATATTCAAAATTAAGGAAAAATGGCCAAAAATATTTTAACTCTGAAGACATAAAGTTAGTAAGAACCATAAAAGAAAAAGTAAAGAATTTAAAACCACTAGAGTTACCTCTAGATGATAATTATTTTATTATAGAAACTGATGCCTCTAAGGAAGGTTGGGGTGCAATATTAAAACAAAAACCTAATAAATATTCCCCCAAGATAGAAGAAAAAATATGTCGTTATGCTTCCGGAAGTTATAAACTAAAAACTATGAATAACACTGATAGAGAAATTTTAGCTATAATTTCCGCAATAAACGCATTTCGTTTATACCTTGGATTCAAAGAATTTACCGTACGAACAGATTGCGAAGCAATTTGTAGACATTACAATCAAATTAATAGTAAGAAAAGTTCGACTAGAAGGTGGATATTATTTGAAGATATCATTACTGGAAATGGTTATAAAGTTCATTTTGAGCATATAAAGGGTAAAGATAACAAGTTGCCTGACTTGTTTTCGCGCTCTTCCATTTTGCAGGAATGAAGAGAGCAATGAATACACCCGAAGTCGAATACTATACCTTTGGTTCAGATAATAAGCTAAAGGTTTTTCCAGAGAATACTTTTAAATTCAAGCCCAAAAATCATATTTTTGTGGACGAAGTTCAACAATGTCTACTAGATAATTTTTGGTACCATTATAACAATAAGAAAGAAGACTAAGGGTATTATTTGTCCATATTAAATAGCCTTTCTGAATACTTTCATATGATCAATGGAATGCTACCATCATCAGAATACCCAGAAAATATACAGTCAAAGCCTTTATATGTAATATTCAATGGAAAGAGGCCAGGAATATATACATCCTTTGAAGAAATAGTAATCCTAAAGAAAGACATGGAAAGAAGAAAGGGATCCCCATCATTTGCAAAATATATGGATGTAGATGAAGCATTGGCCAAAGCTAGAATGGCCATAGGACCAAATTATTATATAGAACCAGCTGCAAAAGATTATATTCAGAATTATAGGCTGGTACAAAAAAATTGCAAAAATTCTGAAGAACCAATAATTACAAAATTGAAAGAACCAGTTGGGTTGAAGGTAAAAGAAGAAGGTAATACTTCTATGAAAAAGACATACAAGGAATGTTTAATAAAAGGAGTTGATCCTTTGGATGGAGAATACATTGACTGGAAGTTGGAAGAAAAATTTGAATCAATAGCACCTGAATGGAAAAAAAGAGATAAAAGAAGACATTTTGAAAGAACTGAAAAAAGAAATAAATGAAAAGTTTGAAGAAATACAGAACACATTTGATGATAAAATTACCAGTTCATTCTTAGATGAAGACATTATGGATATTGGAGGGCATGGGCAACCTCCAGAACCCGAACAGAATTAACCCACCAAATATAAATAAAGACTTAAAATATAGAGAATTATAATCTCTATATGCGAAAGCGTGGTGAGACTAATATTGAGAGTGATACTCTCAAATGGGAAGCGTGGTGTGTCCCTATAATTAACTAGACCAATCTAGGCCAATGGTTGCAGCATAAAGAACATCATATCGCAAAGCATCAAAGAAAGAAGGTCACAAGACATCAAAAGAATAGTGATCGACATTATTCGTGGCATTGACATGCATGCCAGGACAAATACGTTGTGTTGCTTCGTACATGTAATAAATCTTTCAAGACTTAGTAAGGAAAGGCAAGAGAATATCATCATGAAAGGAAGACAATGCCAAGTGGAGTGTGCACTTACTTAGTGCTTTGAAACTATTCTGAGCACTTCAAATATATTAATTAACTTCAAGTATTAATTATGGTTGGTCTTAATCTTCTTCTTTTAGGATCGTTCTTTCGGCTGGCGAGGCCAAAACAGACTGTCGGGCGGTATAAGTTCTCAGTTGTAAAAATCCTACTCGGTACTCACCATACTTATCGTTAATTTGTTTCAGAAGTAACGAAGTCTTTCCCTATATAAGCCAGTCACAAACATATGCAGGAAGTTTTTATCGTCTCCCCAGGCAGTTCTACCCGAAGGGAACACTTCTCTACCACAACACAGGGTCCTCTCTAACGCCTTAACTAGGCTAAACCGAGGACTACGCCATAGAGGTTTCTCCTATAGGGTCCCTAGCATAAAAACTTAATTCATATGCAAGAACTGGATCATATCAAGGGATTTTCAAAAATGACATTACTTCATTTCCACAAATATAGCTTACATATGGTTTTCCCTTTCGGGAACCCTCAAACACTTAAACACACAAGGAAGGATTACCTTGGAGATGGTATCTTACAGTGGACTCACGCTCTCTATTTTACAAGTGGACTACTAATATTGCTACTTAGTGGTGGAGGTGGAAGGCGCTCTTGAGGAGTGAGCTCAGAACGCTGGACGATGAGTGATCCGTGTTTTCCTTCTGAAGCCTAGGTCCTCCTTTTATAGTAGAACGAGCGGTACTCCCTTCCTGTTTATTTAGCACACGTAGCTTCCATCTTCCTGTAGCAAGGACACCAGGTGTCATATACAACACCCTTCAATTGGCATTGTCTTCCTTTCATGATGATATTCTCTTGCCTTTCCTTGCTAAGTCTTGAAAGATTTATTACATGTACGAAGCAACACAAGGTATTTATCCTGGCATGCATGTCAATGCCACGAATAATGTCGATCACTATTCTTTTGATGTCTTGTGACCTTCTTTCTTTGATGCTTTGCGATATGATGTTCTTTATGCTGCAACCATTGGCCTAGATTGGTCTAGTTAATTATAGGGTCACACCACGCTTCCCATTTGAGAGTATCACTCTCAATATTAGTCTGCCACATGAAACAGAAACAAGATTAATTCCTAATAAACACAACTTACCATTTCCTTGCCCCTGTGTTGAACGGCGAGCATGAGATGGTGCCTGCACTAGAGGTGTTGGGTTGGTGTCTTGACTGGAATGTACCTGACTGCTAGAATGCAAAAAAGAATCTGCAGACAATATTGTCACATGATCAGCTAGCATAATACTGTGAAGTTTGACACTGATGAATGGTAATTAAATTGACAATTAGGAGAGGGATATTACTGATGTCATCAAGTTTTCCTTCAACACCCAACCATTCTTGGTATGTCTTGATTGTGTCCTCCCTGTAGATATCTTCAAATTCTGAAAAGGAATGATAACATCAGTCATAAGTGCATTGAAAAAACCATGTATGTATTGGGCTGCATCATATATAACTCACCCATGGCTTGGTCCCTTGTATGCACATAATGTAGCCAATCTTTGTATGCATGTAATTCTGATTTGTCCACTTCTTCTTCTTCAACAGGATCTGAGCAAACTGCTCTGTATTTAATTGGTGTAATGGCCACACATCACTCTGCCAATGGATTCTTTGACAATACTAATCTGAGCTCCCTCTCTTCCTCATTACTATCTACCATTCTTAATACATCAACATCAAAGTCGATATCATTTAGTGTTGCTGACGCAGGATTATTAGGATTTCTCTTCTTATAGTACATGTAGTCCCTGGACCTATACCCCAACTTTGCTTTCATTGTTGTCAAGTTACCCAGCGTGATTTGACTCTTGTCAACTCTATATGCCTTAACAAATTGTTCTCCCTCCTCACTCCCCTTGCAAACGACATACACAAGCCATGTATCATCCGTTCTGCATATTTAGCAAAGCATTTCAATTTTGTGCAGGGAATCGATCGCGGGGACAAATGCATGCAAGCTACAGGCCTTAGTACTAGGGGATGATCCAAGGTACGTACGCGCTCTTAGATTTGAACTGAGACGAAGGCAGGAAATCTTCGGGATCTCAAGAGTCGTCCCGGCCAGCAACTTCATCGTATGATCTGTGTGATGGTCCTTGGGACGACGGCGACACAAAAAGCGAAGCCGCCGCCCTACTCTTGCGAGACGGTGGTGTGAACATTGGAGGTAGCCGTCGAAGGCGTGTGCAATGATGTCGACGAGGAATTGGTTCCCCTCGCCGCCTCGCTCGACGTCGGCATCCTCTTCGCCTGCGTGGTGGAAGGCGATCGCGAAAACCACCTTGCCGCTGGCGGCGCCTGTATAACCCTAACTGATGCGACGGGATTAGGGAGGCTAAGATGCAGTCAAGTTAATAATGCCGCTTTTAGGCTTCAATGTGGGCCCAGGGATGGTGTGGCGCGCGGTAGTATGGCGCGGAACAAAAGTTTTGGATGGAAAAATTGGCGCCACTTATTTTCGAAACCAAAAATTTAGGGACGAGTTTAGTGATCAATCACATACTCATGAGCCCAGGGATGGTGTGGCGCGGTACTATGGCACGGAAAAAAATGTTTCGGATGGAAAAATCGGCGCCACTTATTTTTGGAACCAAAAATTTAGGGACGAGTTTAGTGATCAATCACTGACTCATGGGCCCCAGCATCACTAGACCCATGCGTTAGAGAGCCAAACTACCGCGCCAGTACTATGCCCCATCCGAGTGAAATTGTTAAAATGTTCTGTCATTCCCCTTCCTAGTTAGATTGAACTCTTTAAATTTAAAATTTCAAACGTTAATAAATTCACGTAGTTTTTTAGGGTATTAAATATTTTTAAAATAAAAAGTCATCAATAACAACGTTGTAGAACTCATCAAGTTCTACAAACTTTATGTAAGTCACTAATCCATTTGACAAAGTTTTAATCCTACAAATATAGAATTTTCAAAGTTGTTAACTAAAAGCCAGCTTTTGTTAGCCGTAAATGATTTCATCCAAAAAAGTCATGAATACCAAACTTTCATAACTCATCAAGATGTACAATATTTATTTAGGACTTTTTTTCATTTGACAAAGTGGTAGTGTACATTGCTCATTAATCCTAGATTCACTCACAAGGTTTAAGAAACTATGTTGGAGACTTGTCAAGTTTGCACTGCATGTTACTACCACTTTTGAAAATGACCAAATGCCCTAAATAAATATTGTAGATCATGATGAGATATGAAACTTCGATATTCATCAACTATCCATTTGACATCATTTAGTGTATGAACATATTGCTTGTAGTTGTCATTTATTTAAATTCAAAAATTGGATTGTGGAAACAGACTCACACGAGAATATATTTCAACATAGTAGCATTAACAAGTTGCATAAAAGAATATAGCATGATTTTATGAAGGTGTAGGAAAAAAAATGACACATTTTGAAGTTCGTATGAGGGAGAAAGACTAGTTACAAATTGTATGTAGAGATTGAAAAGAAAAATTGTTCTTCCATTTGTGTTCATGCATCTCGTGCGCCTGGATTTGGTTGGTCCCATATGTCATTTGGTGCGTCTCGTGCGCCTGGATTCTGTGGGTCCCACGTGTCATTTGGTGCGTCTGGGGCGCCTGGATTTGGTGGGTCCCACTTGTCATTTGGTGCGTCTCGTGCGCCTAGATTTGGCGGGTCCCACATGTCATTTGGTGCGTCTGGGGCGCCTAGATTTGGTGGGTCCCACTTGTTATTTGGCAAGTTCCATTCGTGTGTTGGTTTCCTTTCCCAGTTCCCCTTTGTTGTCCCATGTGTCTGTTGGCCCATTTGGAAATAGGCCCATGTCATCGCTAAGCATTAGGGGCGTCCCTTAACTTCCATCAGCGTCATTTCCTTTTCATCATCATTAACGCGCTCGTGCCGCTCCCTCCCGCACAAACCCTCGAAGGAGTTGCCACCACCTTCCCGCGCCGAGCAATCGCAGGGTGGTTTCAAGCCAGCGACACGCGGATTAGGACCGGTGTGTATTTTGCTTTCTATATTGGAGATTTTCCCCCGCTTTCATTTCGCATTTCGCTCACCGCGGGAGGGATCGGGGGATAGTTACTGTAGACATGGCGACCAAGAGGGCTCGCGATGAAGGGACCTCGAAAGAGCCCTTGACGGATTCACATCGCCGGAGCACCACTGCGACACGTGCGACACCACTCAATGCCGATGATGACTCCGCCGTGGCGTCCTCTTCTTCTTTCCAGCAAGGGGCGGATGAAGGTGATGAGAGGGGCCATGGAGTACAGGAAGTCAAAAAGGAAGTCGAAAAGGAAGTCGAAGAGGAAGCTCCGCTTCAATAGTATGATACGCCTCTTCTCTGCAAAAATCGTAATATTGTTGTGTTAGATTGAATTTTCCTTTGTGCCGCAAAGACAGAGTACATGCTCTATGTTCCGAAATTAGTACATGTAGAGTGGGTGTTAGGAAGCATTCTAGTATGGTTTTGGTATAGAGAATGCATTGATAGAAGCAAATGAAACTGCAACACCTAGTTAAACTACAACATCATAGTGTCTGTATGCCCCTTAATAAATATGTATTAATTAATGTTCAGTCTGATCTTGATAAATATACCATATTTGATAAGATCATTATAGTTTCCCCAATTGAGTTTGGGCAGTTGTGATTATAGTTTCCCCAACTCAAAACCAAACAATAGCATTATAGTTTTCTCATTCTACGATCATGATTCTATTGTCTTTGGTATTTAATTTATTATCTGCATCTAGAGTTGTCTGTGTGTTGCTTTACAGTGGCTGCCATTATCTTTTTCAGTTATGGTTCTCTCGGCCATCTTACCTCTGACCTAGCCACGATGATTATGGAGAGATCTACGGCCGATGCTATTGGACTGTTGCGGTTATGTGTCAGTTGTGGTCTGTTTAGGAACGCGGTCAAGTATTCTGGTCGACCTGATCTGCTCCGATCCAGTGCTCCCATCCTCATCACTTCACACTTCGACGAGGGTACTTGGTTGGCTGAGAGGGATGTCACGGCTGGTGAGTTTGGAATGCATGACATTGCAGAGGGTTCATCATTCCAATGTCAGTCGGATTTGCTGAGAGGTCACTCATGGGTTGGGGCAAAGGATGATTGGCTGGTGACGTTGGATCCAAATCTGAATTTGGCACTTGTCAATTTGATAAAAACAGGTTTCATCTCGCTTCCTTCTCTAGCAGCAGTCCCGCTAATTAGCAATCTGAGAAACAATGTCGGCTATGATATGAATAGACCTTTTTTGAAGAGGCTTGTGTTGGCTAGGACTCCAAGGCATCCCTCCGGATACCTTGTGATTGCCATCGTGGCATGGGACTTGATTTTTCTCACACGGCCTGGGGCGGATTCCCACACAATTGGACTCGATCGGGGGATGGCAGACTCTAGGCGCGCGCAGGATGGAGTCGCACCTTGCTCGGCGGCGATTCCTTGATCGTAGAGGAAAAAATAGATCAGTTCGACGAGCGCCGGCCACCAGGCCAGCGGTGGATACAAGGCAAGCCAAGAGATCAACTCCTGTACCGATTATTGCAGGCCCACCTGTAGGAAAAACAATCGTTGCCATAGACAATTTAAGTGCAACCAAGGCAGACTTCATTGCAATAAGTTTCTTACAGTTTCAACGACTACGATCAGTAGGGCAACCACGCACATTCGTGGCAATTCATACATGCTTTTGCATCTCGTGTCAAGAATGGATGCCATAGCCACCTATCTATTGCCACAACGCACCAAGTAATATGCAACCCAAAGCCATGGTTGCAATATATCCGTTCAGAAGCAACCATCGATACTATGGTTGCCATATCACCTTTCTATTATGACACAAGAAATGCTAATGCAACTCAGATTTGGTGTAGCAACTTCTCCAAACAATTGCAACATAATTCCTACAAATGGGTGCATTAGCGTCATTCTGTTGCAACACAAAGCAAAAATATTGCAACACAATTTATGTGTCGTAATAGGCAGGCCTATTACGACCAAATCACTGTTTTGGTGCCATAGTACCCCCCTATTGCATCCAAATGTGTGGTGTAGCCTAAAGGTAACGTGGTATTAGGGGAGAAACGTAGTAGTGTTTGTCACATGTCCTAGTAAAGGATTGCTAGCAAGTGGTGACAGCCCTGCTATGCTCATTAACCCTCCTTGTCTCAGCTTGGCATAGGACTTAGGCTTGTATGTGTTGCATGTATCTAACCTATAGATAGGAGTATAGAAGTACATAGGGACCCAGCTTAACTCTTCCTAACCCACTTAACCTAGAATTTGGACTAATGTTAGATTGGATTGTTCTGTGTGTCACTACCCACTATCATTTATTATCCTTACCCCTATCTATGACTTTGGTATATTATTAGTTATATGGTTATGAATATGTTATCTCTTGACCGCCGCTTTCCCTTGGGAGAACTATAAATGGCAACCATTGGAATAATCCAGTGGTGTAACGCTACAACGGGATGCCCGTGCACTTGCGGATTTAACTTGCTCACACTAACCATTGATTCTACTAACATGTAGTTCTGGCGCCTTTCCCAGTCTATTTATTTGGTGTGACTTAGCAGATGTCAACAAGCATTTCTGGCGCTGTTGCTGGGGATAGTAATATTTCTGGTGTGATGTTAAGAAGTGTCAATAAGCATTTCTGGCGCCATTGCCGGGGAAGGCACTGGTTAAAATAGAATCACTAGCATTGTTCCTAATTATATTTCTATTAATTACCATTGTCTAGATAGGTTTATCTATGCTTTGTTTTCTCTTTAAGTGAAAACAGGGTAGTGTCCCGCTCATTGGACTTCAAATTGCTGAGCCCTTGCCAAAGGTAAATTGGTAGTTATCTCATATTTTGCTTTCCTCAAATTTTTGGATTTCCATTTGCATTTGCATATTTGAATTTTTCCACTAGATCTGCATGTTGGAATTTATTCCACCCCATTTCCCTTTTGCAAAATTATATAAAAAATATAGAATTTCAGAGTTCATCTTTTCAGAAATTAAGAGTACAAAAGATCAAAACGGTTTTTCTTTCAAATATATTTTCTTTCTTGTGGGCCACCACAAGTAGGGACCACTGACTAGAGCAGAGGACAAGAGGGGCCACACCCTGGTCGGGCGACCAGGCCTATTGGTCGACCGAACAGAGAAAAATGGCTCTATGGCCCCACTTGCCCCAACTGCTAGCTTGCATCTATCATGTCCTAATATGACTATTGTTTCACTCTGCATTTTGAGGAAAGGTTTTTGAGAAGAAGTTCTTCACCGCATTCACATATTTCACCTCTTCATTATGCTCTGGCCATTTGTTGTCATTTTCTCTAGGCTATGGCATCACTAAACACTCTGAAATTCTACCAAAAACAATTGCTTTGAGTTTCATTTGCATTCGCAAGTTGGTCTCTCATTTGCAAGAGCTTTCGACGGAGCTTTTGATTGGTTTTCAACTAACCTTATCCCCCGTTCGAGTTGCTCTTGTGTTGGTTTGCTCACATGTGCAGCAATTAAATACAAGTTGGTGGGAGGCTCGAGCAATGCATCTATTGAACAAAGTCCTGCACTCTCACAAGTGTAGGGCACCTGCACACACCACCAATGTCTGATGGAGGATGCACAACTGCAGATATTGCCAATGGAGGAAGAAGCCACAGCCCTGCCAGACGCAAGAAACGTCAAGCTCAATCTTCCCTCCAACAACATCTTCAACTTGGTTGGAAAGAAAGAACATGGTATCCTTCGAGCTATCACCGACCGGTCTTACGCCCCTATGTGAGCTTATGATCTGGACTTTCTTTCCATAAAAGGTGTTGACAAAACCTTGTTCACTCTAAAGCAAGGCAATGACTTTCTAATGGTTCAGATATACGTGGATGATATCATCTTTGGAGGTTCCTCTCATAAAAGTGAATTTCAGATGTCAATGATGGGCGAGCTCACCTTCTTTCTTGGACTTCAAATCAAGCAGTGCAAGCAAGACACCTTCATACATCAAGCCAAGTACACAAAGGATCTCCTGAAGAAGTTCAACATGGTCAATATGAACCCGTTGTCAACACCAATGTCCACCACAATAGCACTTGACCCTAACGAAGACTGTGAAGCGGTGGACCAAAGGGAGTACAGGAGCATGATCGGCTCCCTCTTGTACTTGACAGCGACAAGACCCGACATACACATTGCGGTGTCTTTGTGCTCGCTTTCAAGCTTCCCCAAGGGTGACTTATCACAAGGTTGTCAAGTGCATCTTCAGGTATCTCAAATACACCCTTGAGTTCGGTCTTTGGTACTCTGCATCTTTATCTCTTGATCTCATTGGGTATTCAAATGCGGACTTTGTTGGGTGTAGAATTGATAGGAAGAGCACTTATGGTACTTGCCATTTTTTGGGTACTTCTTTGATATATTGGTCTTCTCGTAAGCAGTCGAGTGTAGCCCAATCCACCACAGAGGCTGAGTATGTTGCTGCTGCTCACAAATCCTATGGATAGTATCCACCATGAGAGACTATGGGTTAACCTTTAAGAGTGTTCCACTCATGTGTGATAACTCCAATGCCATATGCTTAGCCAAAAATCCAGTCCAACATGATAAGGTCAAACACATAAATGTGAGATTCCACTTCCTGAGCGACAATGTTGAGAAGGGAGATGTTGAGCTCAAATACATTGACACTAAACACCAATTGGCTGATATTCTCACCAAGCCCCTAGATGATTCGAGATTTGATTTTCTTCGGGGTCAGCTTGGTGTTTGCCATCCTTAAGATATCATTTGAAGGGGAGTTGGTGTTCTCTTGTATATATGTATCTTATCTTTTAGCATTGCATCTCATATGTAATATATGCATTGGTAGATGAGCTTTGATTCTTATGCTTTCTTGCATTTCTCTTTGCTATGATTGAGCTTGAGCTAAGTTGTGTGGATGTGATGGTAATCTCTCATGCTTAGATTTTCTAGATGGCTTGTTATAGACTCTTTTGAGCAACTTAGCTTCTTGTGAACCTTATGAACTAATCTTGCTAAAACTTGCTCACCATCTGTATAATTGCTTTTATCCTTGTTGAAACTTGCATTGAGGCTAGTCTAGAGGATATCTTGGCTTTGGCACCTTGTGTTTGCGAAATGTGGCTTTGCAAATGTTTAGCTCATGATGGAACATTGTGGGAACATTTGTTCTTTTTGCCGCAAAGGCATCCTCATCCTTATGCTTTTAATTTGCAAAATAAGTTGACTGTGCTTCGAAGCCTCGGGGTGTTTTCCGTACCCAGTCATGCGACCCTCCGCTTGGATTAGAAGTTACATAAAAAATGCTAAATCCAAAAATTGTACTTGGAAGCCTCAGGGTGTTTGCCGTACCCAGTCGTGCGACCCTCCGCTTGGATTAGAAGTTACATAAAAAATGCTAAATCCAAAAATTGTACTTGGAAGCCTTAGGGTGTTTGTCGTACCCAGTCGTGCGACCCTCCACACGGATTAGAAGTTACATGAGGATCACATAAGAATAATGCTTTTCTCTTTTCTTATGAGTCTCTGTTGCATATGTGAGCGTTTGTAGAGCTTATTTTTTGTGAATGCTTATTGCCTTGGTTGGGATTGAGACTAGCTACATTCTTATGATTCACTTGATGCTTGTATTATCTTGGATGGGAGTACTTACACATGTGGTGGCAGCTTTTCTCATGATGAGCAAGTTTGATTCTATCTAAGCTAGTCAATCTTTTTGCTTAGCTTGTATAGCTCTTGGTGTTTATGCCTTGCTATCTATTTTTGATTTTTGTATGATTGTGAGCTATTGCTTTTACACTTCTAGCTCTATGTTTATGATCAGCAAGGTTAAATGCTTGTTTGCATAATTATTGAAGCTCCTTAGGTTTGCATTTTCATACATCACATGCTTGTTCTTTTGCTTCTTTGATGAGTTCATTGCCAAAGGGGGAGAAAATATTGGGTCATGCATAAATAATGCTAAAGAAACATAAAATGATTCATTTTGCATTACACGAGACCTACCACAAGTTGAGGGGGAGCATATCATGTCCTTGAGCATTTTTCATGCGTTTTTCACAATCTTTGCGTTTTTTAGTGGCTTTCTTTGTCAACTCTTGGTTTGGTGATCCCTCTTATGCTAAATGACTACTTTTCATCTTTTTCTTTAGGATGTGGCCATTTGGATGTGCTTATTTGGTTTTGCATTTCAAATCTCTAATCTTGTGCATTTGATGTTGTCAATGTACTCATCAAGGGGGAGATTGAGAAACCATGTAGATATGTACCATGGTTTGCAATATATGATGAATAATTGAATTAAGTAGAATTGGTGTTTGAGTTGAAATACGGGAATCTAGAGATTTCATGAGTTTGTTTATGTCATGGTTTGGACTAACCGGAGTTAGTGAGGATGTTAGAGAGTTTGCATGAGATGGGAAATGTGTTTGCTTGTCTCATGATGTGTAGGTCACTGGAGTCAACTTGGCGGTCAACGGCAAGAGGATCGGGCACAAGTAGTAGACTTGGGGCCGGATGATCTGGAGGCCGGGTGAAATCAAGGGTGATCCACAGCGTACACGTGGAGAGGCAAGAAGCACAGACGGTTTCACAGTTGAGCCTCAAAATCGTGGGTGGTAATCAAGACGATAGGGTTGACCAAGTCAAAGGTGATCAGGCGTCGGTGCAAGTAGAGGCTTCCAATGGACCGGAGGCAGGAGAGACTTGCCGACGAGGAGGATCACGGGATGAGGTGACACGCGTCAAGATCAAGAAGTCACGCTTTGAGAAGCATGCAAGGCGGATTCCCGGTTTGGGCCTCAAAACCGGTGGCGGCGATTAGAGGTGCATGTGGCATGATCGCGGAGCTTGCGTCGAGGTGAAGCAAAGTCGTGAAGGGCTCAATGGCGTTCGGCGATGAGAAAAAAGATGGACGGTTGTGCCCCTGGTGGTAGGTGACAGTGTATTATAGGTGAGGGGTAGGCTGGTCTTTAGTACAACCCCTAGGCCTATATAAGGAGAGGTAGGACTGGTGGAAGAGGTGCCTCTCTCTCCCTTAGCCTTGCCTTAGGTCTTCATTCAAAGTGCTAGGAGAGGTCTTCATGTTCTAGTGGAGAGGAGAGGGTGTGTGAGAGACATCTCTTTCTCTTCCAAATAGTGGGAGGAAGAGGGTGGCTTTCTAGCCTTGTATCCACGAATCTTGTAAGCATGTTTATTTTCGTGCTCAAGATCTTCCTCTCTCCCTAAATCCCAAATTTCTCTTTTTCTCTATTTTCGGAGCTATTTTCGTGGGAATTTTTTATCTCATTTTTTAGTGAGTTTTTGGGGTGGATTTCTTCGGAATCTTAGTTCTATGATGAGCTAGGACAATCCTACATGGGTCCTTGACCGAATCAAGAGCTCTAGCACCTTTGATTTGAAGGATTTCTCAAGTTTCTCCTTTTTACTGTTCTTGGCACAAGATCTGAAATTCGTGATCATTCCTTGAGCCAATTGAGTGGATCTTCTTGGATTAGGGTTGTGATGTGTTGAGGATTACCTGGTCCAAAAATCGCATGATTTCGAGTTTGTTTGATTAGGTTTTGGTCCAGTTCTTGCATAATCCCGAACTAATTTCTATTCTGTCAAGGGTCGATCAGCACTGCCGATCTTTCCATCGGCACTGCCGGTACGGGAAGGAAATGCTGGATCGGCACTGCCGATGCCCTGATCAGGAATTTTGTCTTCTTTCTGTTGTCATTCGGCACTACCGACGATTCGATCGGCACTGTCGATGCTCTGTCCAAATTGTCGATTGGCACTGCCGATGCCTTTTGTCTGTGTGTCCTGAAGCTTTGTTCCATCTGCTAATTGGCACTGTCGATAGTCCCACCGACACTTCCGATGCGCTTTGTTCACTGTCTCCTGAGAACTTTAGTTTGACGATCGGCACTGCCGATACTCTGAATTGGCACTGCCAATGTACTGATAGAGCTGTCTGTTTCGATGCGATTTTTTGACTACTTCGAGTCTTTGTTGTTCTCTTATATTTCTTCTATGTTCCACTACTGTTGTTGATCACTCCTAGGGTTAGCACATCACAAGTTGGTGTGTATAATCTTGGTGATCTGCTTAGAGGTTGGATTAGGTTGTAATTAGGACATAGGCCAAGTTCGTGTGAAGAATTTTAATTGGCTCTCATTAACCCCCCCCCCCCCCCCGCCCCCTCTCGTCACCATCTCGGTCCTTCATTTTCATAATCCAGACTTGTTCATCAAGCCGCTATTCAAGGAGAAAGGCACTAAGACATGGAGATAGATCAATCCAGCTTGACTTATACCAGGGCACTACATCTCCGTAAATAAAAATAGTCAGATGCAACAAACCAAATCTTAATGAACTAAACAACCTCATTCCTATTAACTTATATTTTTAAACCTTTAGGCACAACATTTAATTTTAAGGCAAGGAGCAAGCATCCAATCTTATCAGCCTAGTCAGCTTGGTGTGGATTATAATGCTTGTGGTACTAAAACATAACAATAAATGTGTTGTGACAGAATTCTCTATATGGTTTGCAAAACCCAGAGTTGTTCACCAAGCTGACGCTGCAAGGGAGATGGCACTAAGAAACAGGGAGATGGATTCATCCTATTTCATTTATTCACTGGCTCGCCCTTTTATGCCCAGATGCAACAAACCATACCTTAATGAACCAAACCTCATTCCAAATAACTTATCTAGCTAGAATAAAACTCGCAAGCAAACATTTGACCCTTAACAAAGAGCAAAGATTGAATCGTATCAGCCTACTCAGCTTGAGCTGGGCTAGAATTAGGGATGTAAGTTTTTTATTTTGTGAGTCGGTGGGTCGGCCCAAAACCCTCTAAAATGAACTAAAATTTTCTCCCACCTCATGGAGCTCATGCAACAAATGAATTAGAGGCTCCATCGGACACGCGCCGGTTCTGCAGAGGGGCGGTATTTACATGCGTGATGGATGTGATGGACGGCGATAGCTAACCACTACCGTTGCACATAGATATGGCTGTTGGTAGGCCGCGACCCACAAGTTCATCAACATCCTATATAGCACAACCATATATGCCGGCGTTTATCGGCGTGGCTCACGCATCCCATTCACGTTGTTCTTGTTCCCGCACAAGAAGTTCATGGTTGTGGCCATGTGCGGGAGTCGCGTATGTGTTGCGGATCTAGCTTGTCTTCACCGATGACCACATCCTATAGGGCATCGTTGATATATATAGGTCAGTGTACATGGTACATGATTCGTGATTAGTGGAGAGGTGCTCACCTATGGTAAATGAATATATCCTACCATACATACACAACCTATACAAGGAAGGCTATCACTAATACCCACCCACAGTCGCAGCGAGAGCAGAGCGGACGCAAAGACTGGACCGAAAGTCAGTGAACAACTGTACATGTAGACCTTTGGTCATGATGTTCCCTAATTGATGTGAGGAGGGTACATGAAGGACACGAACTTCTCCAAGTGAATCCTTCTCGCAAACAAAGTGAATGTCGATTTTCATGTGCTTATTACAACCATATTATAGGATTGGAACACATGTATATGGCACTGACATTGTCATAGTATACCATGGATGCTATTGGGATGGGCAAATGGAGCTCTTGAAGGAGTTGCCGCAGCAAACAACATTTAGCGACAACGTGGGCGATAGAGCAGTATTCTACTTCAGCACTGGAGTGGGACACCATAGTCTGGCGTTTGGAGGACCAAGATATCAGGTTGTCATCGAGGTAAACACAATACCCTGAGGTGGATCGGTGAGAGTCAAGACAGCCAGCCCAATCGGTGTCAGAGTACATCGTGATCGTAGAAACCAGAGAGGTGCCGATGTGGAGTCTGACATCGAGCGTACCCTTGACGTAGTGGAGGATGCGTTGATCAAAGCATGGTGGATCATTTATGAAGAGACATACCTGATGAATGATGTAGGCAATGTCGGGCCGAGTTAGCATAAGGTATTGAAGTGCACCGACAAGGCTATGTTGCATCAACGGGACGGTGATGGGGGCACGCTCAACAACAGAGAGCTTGGTATGAGTGTCAACCAGGGTAGCCGTGGGATGGTACTCAGCCACGCCGGCATGCTGCAGCAAGTCAACAATGTACTAGCGTTGTGAGAGGAGAAAACCATTGGTGGAGCACGTGACGGAGAAGTCGAGGAAGAAGTGCAGATCGTCAAGGTCAGTCATCAGTGTGGAGCTGTCCTATGAGGCGCTGTAGTGGATGCTTGGAGGAGGCCGTGATGAGGATGATGTCATCAACATAGAGGAGCAAGTAGGCGACATAGTCACCATCTTTGTAGACAAACAGGGATGTGTCGGAGGCTGATGGTGTGAAGCACAAGCGCCGAATGTAGGACGCAAAACGCTGGTACCAAGTGCCTGCTTGAGTCTGTAGAGAGACTTGCGAAGAAGGCACACATGCTCAGGGCGGGAGGGTTCAGAAAAACCTATAGGCTGCTCACAATAGACGGTCTTATCAAGTGTACCATTGAGAAAGGCGTTCTTGATGTCGAGTTGATGAATTGGCCAGGCACGAGAGGCGGCGATGCTGAGGACAACGCAGATTGTAGATGGCTTGACAACAGGACCGAATGTCTTGACGTAATCAATATCGTACTACTGGGAGAAGCCACAGATGACCCACCGAGCTTTGTAGTGGGTAAGTGTTCCATCCGAATTGAACTTGTGTTTGAACACCCACTTGTCGGACACAACATTAGCAGCGGCGGGACATGGAATGAGTTTCCATGTGTCATTGTCGAGGAGCGCACAATGTTCCTCTGCCATAGCCACGCACCAGTTAGGGTTGGCCAGGGCGCTGTGGTAATTTCTCGGTATGAGAGACATGGAGCAATGTACAACAGACAGGTTCATCTTCTCAATAGGATTGGCCACACCTTTTGAGGGCTAGCGGCAGGACGAGCAAGGGCCGAGGGCACCATGGGTGGTGCAGGTGGGCGCACGATGCTTGCCTATGCGCTAGGGTCAGGAGGTGCAGTCATGGCCGTGCTTGAATGACATGAGCCATGACGGTAGCAACGGAGTGCACGATACCAGCTAGGGGCATAGTTACATGTGCGCTCGGGCCAGCGTCTCCTGAGCCGGTCGAGGACGGGAACAGCGGGCTGGAGCCATGTGTTGCGCCCGAAAGTGGTTGCTCGACGTCGGATGATGGAGCCACCACAGTAGAGGACATCAGGATGAAGGTGCTAGGCATCGGGTCATCATCGAGGAGAAAATCCAACGATGTCGGTGATGGGGAGGCGTGACAAGCAACAAAAGGAAAACCGACTTATCCAAAATGACATGTCGTGAGATTACAATATTGTTCGTGGTAACCTCCATGAGAAACCATGTTGATATGTACTCTCTCCGTTCACATTTACATATCATTCTAAGGTTTCCAACTTTTTTCCAATTACATGTCATTCTTACTTCCTAATGCACCTTTCTCTTTTCCTAATACAATATTCTCTTTTTCCACTACATCTCTATCTCTATCTCTCTCCTTCTCATTTTTAGTGCACCCATCTTTTTACTTCTCCTTATTTCCTGTGTCCAACTCCAAAATGACATCTAAATGTGAATAGGGATGGCAATTCAGGTCCCGGTTGTGGGGCCCTACCGGGTTTGGCACCCGCCGGGTGCGGGTGCACTTTCTCACCCGCACCCGCCCCGCACAGTCGCGGGGCGGGTGCGGGTTCCCCCCCCCCCCCTGCGGGTGCCCCGTGGGGCCCCGAAAAAAAGGTCTATCAAGAATTTTAGTTTAATGTTCCATTTTGAGAATGTAAATTATGTGTGTATTTAATCCTTACATGTGTATGTGTTGGCATATTATCTTAATTATTAAGTTATAAATAAGTTTTTATTTTTTTGATTGTGTGAAATGTGCTAAAATCATACAAAATAAAACTAAAAGTCTATTTTCTCATACATATGAAAAACCCGCGGGAGATCCGTCACCCACCCGAAACCCGGCGGGTGCGATTGGGGATTTCCACCCGCAACATCTCTCTTCGCGGGTGGGCTTTTGCTCCATCCGCCCCGAACCTGCCCCGTTGCCATCCCTAAATGTGAACGGAGGGAGTACCATGTTTGCAATATGTGATGAGTAATTAACATTGGCTTATTTGGTGTTTGAGTTGAAATACGGAAATTTGAGGATTGCATGAGTTCGTGTATGGTTATGGTTATGACTAACCGAAGTTGGTGAAGGTGTTGGAGAAGTTGCAGGAGAAGGAAAATGTGTTTACTTGTCTCATGATGTGTATGTCAATGGAGTCAACTTGGTGATCAACGGTGAGAGGATCGGGCACAAGTTGGAGACATGGGGCCGGGAGAGACTTGCTGGTGGTCAGGTCACAAGACAAGGTGACACGCATCAACATCGAGGAAGATACGCTTTGAAAAGCATGCTAGGTGGTTTCCCGGTTTGGGCCTCAAAACCGGTGGCGGTGATTGGTCGTGCACATGGCACCATCATGAAGCTTGCGTTGAGATGAAGCAAAGAGGTGAAGGGGGCCGAGGGTGTTCGGGCGATGGAAAAAGAGTTGGACAAGATTGCCCTTAGTGGTAGCTGGCAATGTATTGTAGGTCAAGGGTAGTGTGGTCTTTAGGACAAACCCCAGGCCTATATAAGGAGAGGTAAGGCTGGTGGAAGTACTTCGGAACTTGCGTCAAGCTCCAGATTTGCAATTTCTTGGATCTTCTTTGTTCTCCTTTTGACCCTCTTGAGCTTTTGCTATGTGTCCTATTGTTTTGAATCATTCCTAGGGTTAGCACATCACAAGTTGGTATGTGTGACCATGGTGATTTGCTTAGAGGTTGGTTTGGGTTCAAGTTAGGATATAGGTCATGTTCTTGAGAAGAATTTTTATTGGCTCCCATTCACCCCCCCCCCCCCCCCCCGGTTGCCTTCTCGGTCCTTCAAAAATGCAATTAATAGTCTTAGGTCCAAGTTTACGCTTCTTGTTAATTGGCATATTCACCATGGCCAAACAACCCCAAGTGCGCAAATATGAGAGATTTAATTTCCTTTTAAGCCATTCCTCGAATGTTGAAATTTGTTTATTCTTTGTGGGCACTCTATTCAGAACATCACATGTTGTCAAAATTGCCTCATCCCACCATTCCTTAGATAGCCCCGCGGTCTCTAACATGGCATCAACCAACTCAGTTAGAGTGCGGTTTTTTTGTTCGTCAATGCCATTGGATTCAGGTGAGTAAGGCGGTGTTCTCTCACGAATAATTCCGTGCTCCACGCAGAAGTCAGAAAATTCATTAGAAAGATATTCTCCACCGCGATTGGACCTTAACCGTTTAATTTTTCTCTCAAGTTTATTTTCTACTTCAGCTTTATAGATTTTAAAATAATGCAATGCTTCATTTTTTGTTTTTAACATGTAAACATAGCAAAAATGGAAACAATCATCTATAAGAGTCATGAAGTATCTTTTGCCGCCTTTAGTCAACTCACCGTTCATTTTGCACAGATCAGTATGAACAAGTTCTAATGTCTCCAAGTTTCTCGCCTCCGCAGCCTTGTGAGGCTTACGAGGCACGCATGATATTTGAAACCTTTGACTAGATTAAATTTGGGAATTAAATTTAAATTTGCTAACCGCATCATACACTCAAAGTTAACATGATAAAGCCGTGAATGCCAAACATTCGACTCATTCGAAATTAAGACATTGTTCACGATATTATTACAGATATTATCATGCAATGAAAAGCAGAACAAGCATCCGCATTCGTATCCTTTTCCGACGAATGTCTCATACTTAGAAAATACACATTTATTTGACTCAAGAATGATTTTAAAACCATCTCTATATAGTAGAGAGCCACTAACTAGATTTTTCTTGATGGAGGGGACATGCTGAACGTTCTTCAAAAACACAGTCTTTCCCGAAATAAGATTCAGAACGACCGTACCAACACCAAGAACATGTGCATGCGAGACGTTCACTATCAACAATGCTTCAGTCATGCCGGCCTGATAAGAAGAAAATAAAGAAATATCAACACACATATGAACATTAGCCCCAGTATCCATCCACCACTCAGGCAAATGACAAACTGAAAGAATAGTAGGTAAATAATTAACATACCCTGATGTTCCTGCAACCTCGCTAATTACCATGTTTGCTGATTTCTTTGACTGAATAAATTTGCGGTCTAGACACGCACTTGTCCAATGCTCATTGCTGCCGCAAACAAAACAGCCCTCATTGTTTCTTTTCTCTTTTTCTTTTTAAACGTGGTAGTCTGCTTTGGCTTCTCTTTCTTTTTCTCCTTTTTTTATTGTGAGACGCATTGGAATTATTTTTCTTCTGCACCACATTAACGCTAGAAGACTCGACACCTTTCCCGCGTATGTCTTTTGCTCTCGCCCTCTCTTCAACATCAAGGGTCCCAATAAGATCAGCCACACTGAACTCTTGCCTCTTGTGTTTTAGAGAAGTAGCAAAATCCTTCCAAGTGAGTGGTAAGTTGGAGATAATACCTCCAGCCATAAACTTGTCAGGCAACACACATAAAAATTATTTAGAGTTCTTTTGTCAGTGTCTGTATTTCGTGAGCTTGATCAACTACAGAACGGTTCTCAACCATCTTTTCGTCAAATCCATGAGATACAACTCACTCCCAGCATTAGAAACACCGAATTTAGCGTCCAATGCATCCCATAGATCCTTGACAAATTTTACATGTGATGTAGGAATCAACGTATTTGTCAGCGAGAGCGCTAATCATGGTGCCTCTTGTCGGATGCCTCGAACGCACTCTCCTCTTCAGGAGTGAACTGTTCGGGCTTCCCCTATGCGGCGTGATAGTAGTTTATCGCTGTCAACCACAGTATCATCAGTGCACGCCACCTCTTGTAAAACGTACCATCAAAATTGTCAGGTTTCAATGTAGCAGCAAATCCTCTAACAAAAAAATGCCTATCAGGTTTTTGGATTGTAAAAAAATTAGGCATCTTCAGGTTGAATTCAATCTATATTAATCACATGATTAATCCCACATTTAGCAGCAAATAAGTGATGATAGTTTTGACAATAACCAGATTACTAGTTAAGATCACAACAAAACTAGTAATAACTAGAAGGATGAAGGTATACTCTATGAAGAGATCAGTGCCGGGGGCACCGGCGGCTCCATTCGTACCAGTCATGGTACGTTTGCTTAAAGTAGTCGATCACAGTCGATGCAGGAAGAGGCGTGATGTAGTGCAGTCCCTCGAACAGCTCCTGGAAGACGTGAGCAGTCGCGCCGTCAAGTGCTCCCCAAAAACCTGATCACCCGCACCACCTAAGCAGGTGTCGGCTTGCGGGAGAGGTTCCGGAGGCCTGCTCTCCCGATGCTCCGTGCGCGCGGATTGCCGGGACGGGGAAGACTCGGAAGGCAACTAGAGTGGAAGATGGGAAATTGCTAATCTCGTAATTAGCTTTCAGGCGAGTCCGTGGAGGGATTATTTAGTGTGTCACAAATTGATAGAAATAAACGCTCCGCAATCAACGCCGTAATGGAAGGAATAATTATAAATGATTTCCTTGCGTAATGGAAACATTAATCATGACTATTTTCAAAATTAAAACACACCCTGCCTGCCACGTCACACACGTAGCAGCCAGCCTGCTTGCCTGCCTTGTCACGCCCGCCCGGCATGGCTCAGCTCGGCAGCGGTAGTGCGCGCATGTGGCTCGTCCTTGGCCTTTCTTAACTTCTCTAGGAGATATACTGGTATTTCACCTAATAAGTTAAGACAATTAATGATAAGAATCTTATACAGGACTAAATCATTATAGTATTAAATATGAGTCTAAACTATTTAGAATTAAGAGGAATAATATGGGCTTAGGCCCATAATATTCAACATAGAGTAGCCTACCTAGTAGCACCCATGAGCGCCAGTAATGCTGCCCCATATGCTGCCTCAGTTTGCTCAGCCTTCCGGACGGGCACGCCGAGCACCCTCTCCCGAATGGCCGTCCATTTCTCGTTCTGCGCTCCTCCTCCTGCCGTGAACACTTCCTCCATCGCCGTTGCGCCTAGTTCCTTCAACAAGTTGTACCCGTTACCCTGTTACTTGCCAACAAGTTGAAAAACATTGACACGCGGTTAGCTTATAATGTTAGAAATCGGCATTAGCATGTGGTAGCACAGGGAGGATGTTTCTTTAGCATAAGCATTCAACGACCTCAATTCGCGCGATTGATTCCAGTATGCCGTGTAAGTATTCCGCGTCGTCCTCGGGGCGTGGCTGCAACCTTCAGAGATGAAACCAAAATGTGAAATACAATTGGGCGAAAAATATGGCCTGAAGGTGAGAGCTTGTACAATTGAACTTCAGCTGCGCCATGCACGGTTATATCAAAAAGAGAAGTGATCATGCGAGCACACAATGTGGTAGTATGATGAACCTTGGCATCATGTCAGGGTCAGAGACCGGGAACCTCTCGCCTTTTTTCGGCAGCGGATAGTAATCTAGAGGGGAAGGAACAGATGGATCAATGTCTTTGCTCAATGAAACTAGTTGGTCATTGGTGAAGAGCTGCCGGAGGACGGCTCCCCCTGTATTCGACGCTCCACCAACAAGCCACGTGTCATCCAGTCGGTGGCTGTATACTCCGAACCTGGCATCATCCACGCGGACTTTGCTGACAAGTTTGATGGCCAGAGTTGAGCCAAGAGATGTCACCTACAGTTAGAGAAAATGAAGAACAAATAGTGGAACTGGTAAGGCATTGGAACACATAACAGAGGTTACTTTCTATGCAGTACTAGAACTCTACTAACCGCTCTCCCTGGTTTAGTGGTGCGAGCTGCATGGAACGCAGCTATGCTGTCCGTCGTTCCGGTACAGACAACACAGTATTCAGAAAGACCTGGCAGTCAAATTGATCTTTATATACTCTCTTCAATCTCATATGGATGACTTTGGGACAAGCGATTTCGAACTGTATCTTTTTTCCAACTGTCACCAATGTAAGATTATTTGTTGAGAAGTGGGTGATTACCGTACTGTGAACGCACATCTTCTTTCACTGTACCAATGGGAGCTCCGGGCCCTCTGACGGAAGGCAACATGTGCGAGTATGGCTGGGACATAAGCCAGCTTGGGTACGAGTCAATCTCTGGATCAAAACCTACCTGCAACAAGACAGCTACAGAAACATAACAATCTACTAATCCATGTTCCAGGAAAAAACAGAAAAATCTACACGAGATGAACAATCGCGTACCTTGAGTGTGTTATTGTAATCTGAAACGCCATACTGGCCGTGCAAAAGCCAGAGCAGCCAGTCCGACTGGTGCATCAGCACCGCGGAATCGGCGGCCCCACTTGATCCCTCCGAGTTCCACCATGACACGAGCTTGCACAGAGTGGACGAGCCAGAACAGACTGTGTGATTTGCCGGAGCGATGGACTCGACGGCAGGCAGCGCATCCGGGAAGCTCTCGTTATAGAGGAAAGGCCCAGCCAGAAGGTCCCCATTCTTTCTGCTCGCATAGAGATTATACATTTACCAAATCGCAGGTTTTCATCTGCGAGGGGCAGTATGATGAGCATGTGAGGATTTGAGAAGATGCAGTAAACCTGTCGACAATGAGCGTTGTTGCTGAGGTCCCGTCTATAGAGATGGAGGAGATGGATGACCGGTGAACGGGGGCAATATCACTCAGGAGGTGGAAGAGCGCCTCTCTCCATGAGCATGCCCAGTCTGTGGCGTCGCCGACCTGCCTAGCAACTCCAATCAAAGATCGCGCAACCTCATTAGTAAACAGAAGTGCAGAGCACAGTGATATCAGGAAAGTAAATTAAAGACAGACCAACATATATTCGTCAATTTTTGTTGTCAACACTTTTTAATAGGCTTTGTTCTACTTCTACTCCCTCCAGATTTTTGTTCTTCACTTACAGTCATCACGTTAGGACAAGATAATTAGTACAGAAGTTACAAGGAAACCAGGCTCTTACAGGGGCATAAATTCTTTTCCCTTCTGAATGGATGACCCCTTGCTCATCAATGAGAGCATATCTGGCTCCTGACGTCCCAAAGTCTATCCCAAGGTACAGAGGCACGCCAGCTCCATCGGCGGCGCCGCTTAGGCCTCCCAGATCCTGCTGCTTAAGCATCTTAATCCTCGTCCTAGTTGCAAAAGTACGCCTCTGGTCCCTTCTGAACCCAAGTAGTCCTGAAATGAAATACAGGTAAACATTGTGTTATACTCGGAAATCGGTGGCAGTGACACACATCACAGGCGGTGCATCCACAACAGAGTAACGGAGTATCAGGTGGGTGTTCACCTCGTCTTGCTGGGAGACGAGAGTGAGACAGCGGCTTAGCAGAGAGAATAGGAGCCGACATCATTCGATTGGTACGAGTGGCGACCGAGTTTGGCAGGTCACATTAGGAGCAGCCCTGGTGGGCCGTAGTGGGAAGATGATGCCTGCTGCGAAGGGATAAGAAACCTTTGGACACGCTACCGCGCGCTGTCGCAAAATGATTTCATTTCATGACAAATGCGTTTCCAGGCTTCCAGCCATCCACACAAATACTCTGTAACGCAAATTGTATTTGAATTTTTGTTCTTATATATAAGACAGAAAACACTTGTTGAAACATAAGTTGTGTTTTCCTACAATAATGTGTAGTACAACTCAATTCACTACAACAATGATATGTTGGACAATATGTGTACAATGCGTTGTCGCATATACAACGATTAAACATTTGAAATTGAAATCTCAAGCATGTTGGATAGTACATTAAGTAAATATTTTTTAGAGCCATAATTTGGATTTGAAGCATAAGTATGAAATAAACAAACTATATATTTTGTCTCATATTACTTGTCATTTTAGTCTTAGTACCAAGAATAACAAGAGGTGAAAAAAAAATGAGTACATAGAAAACAAGAAGAGAAATAGAGATAAAAATATATTGGAACAAGAGAAAAGTATATTAAAATGTGAGGATGACAAGTAAAATGGAATACTTGTAAATATAGAATGACAAGTAATATGAGATGAGTTAACTTTCAAAAATGTTCCAACGGTTGATGTATTCTCGTTCTTACGGCCTCACCGGTATAAAAGAGCTAGCATCTCGTACCAGCCCTGATAGCAGCCAATATCTAAGCTTTATCACCGTGTCGAGAACCTCAAATAATTTCTGTAGCGCTTGAAGATGGGAAACTATGTTGGTGCTTCAGTGGTTTCCCACTGATCAGAATAGAATCGCATATTAAAACATGTTCCCTTTTTTTTGAAAGAATAGAATCAGAACAAAGAAAATTTGCAATAAAGAAACAAATTTCCATGCCGCTCCATTCTTATGTAAATCTGACACAGCTGATTTAATTTACAGTGAATAGAATCGCATATTAATACATGTTCCCTTTTTCTGAAAGAATAGAATCAAACCAAAGAAAATTTGCAATAAAGAAACAAATTTCCATGCCGCTCCATTCTTATGTAAATATGACACAGCTGATTTAATTTACAGTATCTTCCGGCATGAAATTTTTTGTCCCTCGTAAAACTGTAACGACGAGAAATCCATAGACAGTTCATGCAGTTACACTGAAATGCGCGCATAGGCACTGTATAATCCTAGGTATCGTATGCTTACAGAAAACATAATGTCATCCTGTCACGAGCTCACACGACGAAACCATGTATCCACTGTACATCAGATTAAGCCGAAGGTTGGTCAGGCTGGGGAGCCGTTGAGCTGCTTCCGTTCTTGCGTGACATGCTAAAATGCCCGGTAACAGTCTTGCCCATGAACTTCCCTGCTTTACCAAGGCCACTGCCCACTGCACCAATACCAGAGCCAACAAGCCCAGCACCTGCGCCTAGTCCTGAACCAACAAGACCAACACCACCAACAATGCCAGTACCCACAAGCCCAACACCAGAACCAACAAGCGACGCAGCGCCACCAATTGCATCCATTGTGCTTCCGATCACCCCGGCTTCCTTCAGCCGCTTCCTCTCCTCTATTGCTTTCTTCTCCATCTCTAGGGCTTCGAGCTGCTCTTCCTTTGTAAAAGGATGGTACATTAACTGAAAGATTGCAATAATATTATCAGGGCCATCATATGGATCATGCAAAAAACCTTTATATTTATCTTTGCAGTGAAACAAAATCTTTTACAGGATCGCAAGGAACTGCCTAGTTCATCCAAATCATAAATGGCTTAGATATGCACTGATGCAACAAGGACAAGAGAACTGAAATGGATTCAGAAAACAAGAGCCAAAGGCAATTTTCATAAGTTGATATGTCCGGGGCTGCCACAGCAATTAGCCAATTGGTACGACACCACATGATTGAAAGTATTATTAGAACCTATCTACTCGAAAAAGGTAACAGGAACAACTGTTTGACAAGATGACCTCTCCTGTTTTAAGCATTGCAGGTTCCTTAGGTGTCATTTTTTTATCCTCTTTTTATTTATCAAACATGCCCGAGGACTGCATACCATTATGTTAAGAGAGCAGGGGTAAAGAACCTCAAAGTACAGGTAGCAAAAACATGACAACGAACAAAGGACTAGCACGCAAAAGAACAACAACAATACACAAAATGATACAAAAAAGTCAAGCGAGCAGGATTTCATCCTCCTCTTTGGGTCATGTCAACAAAATCTTTCAGATGGGACAGGCACAGGCCTGCGATTAACATTCCACCACGAAAATGTCTGCCCCTTTCATGAACCACCACTGCTATAGTGGAGCAGCAGCAAACCAGCGTAGCATATTTCTTATAGCTTCTAAAACGTACTAGCAACAAAGGGCTTGTTTGGTAGGACTTCTCAAAGTGCTTTGCTCTGGACTATAGGAGAATCCATCCAAAGGGTTCCAAATTCTTTTTCCTCGAACACACATGAGAGCTGTGTATCTTTGTATTATAGGGAAAAGAGAGCGGTCCATACAAAACCCCTCAAGCTAGGACCAAAGCAAGAGGGGTGGTTACAAACTCACACGGTGTCCTTTATGAAAAAACTCACAAGGAAACTTGACCAAAAAGAAAAGAAAAAACGAAAGCTAGCCTTGACAGATTCTGCTCCTTCCTAGAAGCATTTCTCAAATTTGTACTAGAATCCAAAAGCACCAAAACATAGCTTCTCATGGCTTCCCTACCCATCTTTGTATGGAACATACATAAGAGAATCCATTTTGTCAAACGATTTTTTTGTTAGAGAATCTGTTTTTTAGAGAATCCGTTTTGTAGGAGTCCTACCAAAGGGGCCCTAAATTAAAATTGTACAGCCACCAAATTCATATTCCACAAAGAACCACAGCAAATGAATCATGCAGGAGCATGAAAAATCAGAAAATCAACTATTGCACCATCCGACAAGTTGATCAACTGGGCATTCTTCTATCCATATATGTTTGAAGGAGCAAAGTTTTGACACAAAGTATATTCTACAGATGGCTCAAGCTAATTATCAATGCTGCGACTAAGCAGATGTATTCTAGAGTTTAAAGGGCTGTTAGTCAGGAGATTTAAGAATTCAGAAGGCTGTTCCTTACAAAGCATAGGTAAAAATAAACCAACAACTTCACAGAAATTGCAACATAGTTTACAAGGTAACAGATAATAGAGGATTTGTATCCAAATTTGTTTTCATTCATCTATATATTAGTGTAAAAAAATAACTTTATTCCTTCTTACAGTATTCCACAGAAGGCTCTATTGACCTCACTGTGCATTCATTTTTTTTTCCTTTCTTTGTTCTGGTTTTTGTTCAGTTGTTAGAAGATGCAGAAGGAGAGGGACACGACGCGACAAATGTGAGGCATGGAGTGGTCAGTGGTGAGCAGTTTCATGGGCAGGGCACTGATCGAATTATCTCCCACCATTCTTATTATATTGATGGAGATGTACATTGGTTGTAATGAGCGTGCAGATAGTAGTAGCAGGATGCTAAAGCCAGCCATCGCCAGCACCTCGGAGTTAGAGCAGGGAAGGCCAAATACAAGATCAAGCTGGGGTTTTCTGTACATGTCTGTACTGGTTCGCTTATAATCTGATGCCCATGGGAGGCTTGATATGCAAGTATGTTGCAGAGGGATTATTCCTAACCATACGCGAGATGGTACTGACAGGTCCGGTTTGTTTCAAGTTCTGGCTTCTCAGTGTGCTTCTGAAAGTGAATTCAAAAAGCGAAAGGCTGCAATTATATTAGATTAGAAACTAGAAGCAAGCTTGGAAAGACTGTTGCTGGCTTCTGTGAGACGCTATTTCGAGGGTTATACATGCATTACATGTTTCATTCATTCAAGGCAATCCACAAAAATAGGTTTTCTCCAGCTTTCAAAAGCACTATACAAGCAATATAAGCCAGCTTTTGGAAAGTTAGAGCCCAAACAGAAATGTCCGTTTTTTTAAAATAAAAAAGCCTCAAAAATAAAGAAATGCTGGATAGTCCATATTTAGGAATAACACAATATGGAAGCTTAAAGTGATGGGCTTAGGAAAATGATGTGAAAAGATATAGTAATATCTACACTAACCTTTAGATATAATGTGCCTCTATCCTTGGTGTCCCTATTTTTAAGTGGATCTACTGAATGCAGCAGCTTCAGAGAGATTTCACGGGCATTCTCAGGTTCGAGACTGTTAACTGCTAGCTTAGCAACACCCAGCTTCTTATCTTGCTGTAGTTTGTCTTCATCATAAACCTGTGCAAAAAATATGGATATTAACATGAAATGCATTATGATCAAGACAAAACATCAAATGTGAGAGATCGTATTCTTATTGGAGCAGTGTCACAGAAGCTTTTCCTCAATTTAATATGATCTACCAGAACCTCAATGAGTCCTGTGCTTTGACAAAAAAATTTATGTCTAATTAAAACTTGTGTTTTTAGGAAAATACAGTAAGGGACACCCCCTAATGTGGTACGTAGCATAAATCAATAATAGTAGCATATAGGCAAGACTGGAGAAACTGTACAAGGGCAGGTTAAAATAGCCCAACTATGAAGAAAAAATTACAAACAAAAAGAAAACTAATGTAAAAAGTCAATCCAAGCATCATCGAGCCAACCTGTCAGTTTCTATATATGTTCTGCAGGATGCAATTTAAATGCATGGATCCCACTCTTGTATTTTTTATTGGGGCATTTATCAATTTTGATGATGAAAATGACTCGATGCATGGGAATTTTGAAAAAAAAGAGGACAAATCAAAACATAGAATTACCTCAAAAATGACAGATTGAGTTTCTTTGTCTTCAACAATCAGATCAAATGTTTCATTCCATTCTGGATTTAGGTTGTCATCTTTGACTTTTGTTTTGACCTTAAACATCGGGCGCACATACAGAACCACGTAAGGATCTGATTTACCAATCAACTCCTTGTTTTTCAATGAAGTTGCTTTTATCACAGTAACAGAAAGTCGTCCCTGAGGTTTAAGCTCTAGGTCACTGTAAAGAAAGAAAACGGAAGTTAAGGCAGTTTATGCACAAGGGGGTCTGACATTTTAATATACTTATAAGGGTTTATTATAATTTTGACATTTGTGCATCTAGACATACAGAAACAAGAGTGACTGCACTTCTGAATATCACAATATTCTAAATTATTTAAATTGTCACTAAAATTATCAGTAAATTTCCGTTAAGTCGGTTCACTAAACTTCACTAGAATAGAGATTTGCACTAGTAGAAAGCTAAGGACAAAGGTACTGGTCACACACTTGCAAGACGTGAAAATTCACAGAACATCAAATAATAAAACACAGTAAAGGTACGCCATTCCAAAACTGAAGACCCTTTACTCTCTTAACAAAGTAAACTGAACCCAGAATTTATTCAATTTACAGTTACTATCTGCTTTCTCCCTCAGTTCCCTCACAACACGGACACTTGGTCAGTGGCTGCACAGCTATCCATTAACACAACTGCTCTGATCAATTGGAATAGCGTGCTATGAGCTGATTTGCTTCCAAGCAGACCATGAGAGAGGTAATCAATTGGTTATTCTTACAAATATATAGGAATTGATAAAAAAATGAGGATAATGTGTTCTTTCTTTCTTATAGATATTTTTTACATGCGTGCACTTAATTAAAAAGCTTGTACTGTTGCCATAATAATGTTATAATTTTCTTACTAAGGGCCTTTTATCAAGGGAATACCCTATACTTGTTCCAAACTAACATAAGGTATGGATCAATGTCACATCATGCAAATCAAACATTGAGGAATCTCACCTTGTATCAAAATTGACACCAAGTGGAACAACTAGCCTGTGTGGCCACTGGAGCATATCAGAAACAATTGAATTGACAGTATCCTGAGTTAAAGGCAGAAGAACAATGGTTATATTGTTGGAAGGAATACAAATGTTCAAAAATATTGTCCAGTCATCATACATCAATCATGTCAGAAAGTCCAGGAATTGCAGTTAGGCTTCCTCCAATGGCCTTCAGGGTGTACTGGATTTTTGGTTCAGGCTGAATCACGAAGAACCCCATTAAAAAAACACATAAGGGAAATGATATCTCAATGATACAAATCATTTCGCCCGAAGATGTGATTTCAAAAAAAGTTACCCCAAAACTTCTATTATCAAAAAACCTTCAGGCATACTGATTCTCAAACATTTGAAAGAAATGAATCAATGAGAATTAGTACCATGAATTGCAAAATACCATGTCAACTCCAAGAGTTCTAAATGAACCAGGCAATTTGAGGTGGCATTCCACAGGTTGCCATTAGCAATCTCGCAGCAAGTCCATGCTTGTAACAGTAATACATGAGAAGTATATCAATCAAAGCTAATGTCATCCATGAACACTACTATTCAGCCACCTTCAATTTTCAAGTGAGAATCAGTCAAGATGTATGGATAAATATTCACATTCCCAGGTGTATTCTCCAGTTGTCTCATCAGGCTCATATAACCTCCTACTCCCTCCAGTTTTAAACTGTTGACGCCGTTGACTTTTTTAGTTTTGTTTGACCATTTATCTTATTCAAAAAATTTAAAAAATTATGTTACGATTTGTTTTATCATTAAAGAAAGTTAAAATCTATCTTATAATTTTGTATATTTGAACTAATATTTTGCATAAGATGAATGGTCAAACATAAGTAAAAACATCAACGATGACAACAATTTAAAACCGGAGGGAGTACTTACTAGTCCACCTTCATGTTAGATATTAGACATATGATGTGCAGAAGAGAAAACGTAGAAAAAAGAAGGAAAACAAAACGAAAAGATGAAAGGAAGAAGATAAGGCATTTTCATACATGTTCTTAAAAAGTAATGATGCTATTGTCATGATTAAAACTTAAAAGACGCCTGCAGTGATCATTCTTCACCAGATAAAACAGTTCCTCTATTCTCGTTGTCATTGAAGCTTCACGAGTGTGAAAAATAATCCAATATATAAGATTTTATATCTCTTCAGAGAGACATTACTACATTTTTCTAAAGCACTCTGATCTAATATAATGTAGGATACATTTTACAACATGAATAATCTGAAACTGAATTTTGCAGGTTTACATAACTTTATGCACATGGCACATATGAGGGTTTTCTTTGGGGGACAATTTTTTAGAAAATTGCAATACGCAGAATCAACTAACGGGGATGAAGGACACCCTATATACAAAACCCATTCTCATTAAGAAGGGCATGTATTCCATCAAAAAAAGAACAGAAGTGTGATAGCGACATAGTGCACTATGTTGGCCCAAGGGAGATCTATTCCATTAGTCTCAGCCCATTAAAGGGTTTAGGGTACATATATATAGGCAAGCAACATAGGGAATATTCCAAATAGATAGGGTGCTAAACAAATGCACCATGACCAACATAACACTAAAGACTTAATCTATCATTCTCCCCCTAAGTCTTAAGTGGTAACTTGACCATCCTGATCCTAGACCGAAGCTCTTGAAACTTGACCCTCCCAAATGACTTGGTAAGTAGATCAACGAGCTGGTCCTTGGTGTTGATGTAGCCGGCCCTGATGCTCCCCTCCTCCAAGCAGCTCTGGATGAGTGGTACTTAACGCGAATGTGCTTGCTTTGCTCGTGGAAGACAGAGATCTTCGCCAGGGCGAGGGTAGACTTGCTGTCCACCCGGAGCTCCACTGCTTCGACGTCTCGACCAAGTAGATCACCAAGCAGCCGAGCTAGCCAGAGGCCCTGGGTTAAAGCTGAGTTGGCGGCGATGTACTCCACCTCACAGCTGGATTGGGCCACCACCTGTTGCTTGACCGACTACCAGCTAATGAGGCACTTGCCGAGGAAGAAGATTGTCCCACTCGTGCTCTTGCTCGTGTCGATGTCACCGGTGTGGTCGTTGTCATTGTAGCCAATGAAGTGTACCGCGCCAGGGCACCTCGGGTAGTCGTGCACGAGCCCAAGCCTCTCCTTAGCTCGATAGCTTGCCTGGCGGGGGAAGGGAAGTCGCCGCTGTTCGTCAACACGCATGTGTCACAGAGCTGCTCCACGTGGTCGATGTGTGGCAGGTCCCGTACCATCTCCTTGGCATCGAGCTGCTTCGGGGCCTCAAAGTTGAGGTGCCCAAAGCGCTCGTGCCACCTCCACGAGTCATCGTCTCGCCGTGCTGCAAAGCACGGTGGCTGCGCCACCTCGATGTGGAGGACGTAGAGGCGGTTGCCCTCCTGTTCACCTTGGCGAGAAGACGGCCGTGGATATCACAGACACGCAGGAGGCCTCCCTCTATCTCCAAGCGCGAGTCGTTCTCATCCAACTATCCCAAGCTGATGATGAAGTTCCTCAGCGCGGGGATGTAGTAGACACCACTGAGCAATCGATGCTTGGCGATGAAGATGACAAAGTCGACGCCCTCGATTGCCACAACGGAGGCCTTACCGAACTTCACAGAGCCTCGCAGGGTGGTGTCCAGGATGAGAAAGTACTTGCGTCGATCGGTCATGTGGTGGGTGGCGCCGGTGTCGAGGTACCATTTGTCGATCTTCTTATCGCTCGAACTCTTCCCGAGAAAGCCGCCAGCACAAGACTCGTCAAGGTGTAGTGCATCGGCCGCTGACACAAGAGTGGAGTGAAGATCTACAATTCCATGCATCAGGAATAGTTTCGGCTCCTGTGCCTCAGCGACGTGAGCCTGGCCGCCGCCGCGTTTCGACTGCCTACAATCCTTGGCCCAGTGGCCCTGGCCTCGGCCGCAGCCGCGACAGCCGCCGCCTCGACCGCCGCCTCTACAGAGCGGCGCCTCGCACTCGATGTCGTCGAGTGGTGGCTGCTCGCGCGCAAGACGCGGCGAGAACGAACAGACGCTACTCGAGGATCCACCATGGGAGAGGTGAGGGAGAGGGTGTCAGAGTTGAGGACAGGCTGCCGCGCCGCCGGATCGAAAGGAGTGGAGGTCGGGGACGAGCTGCCACCGAGGACGGGGTGGAGCTCCGAGTCAGGGATGAGCTCGCACCGCCGCTGCGCGGGGGTCGAGTCGAGCTGCCGCACCGTTGGATCCACGTCGTCTCCATCGATCGTCTCGATCAAGAGGAGCACGCGCGCGCGTCGCAGGAGGAGCAGGGTCGGGGTCGATTCGGGATCCGTCGCCGCGGAGGGAGGCATGCGCGTCAGCGGGGTGGAGCGGGATCGGGGTCAAGCCCCGGGGAGTTGCACCGCCGCATCTCGTTGGGTGGAGAGAGAGAGAGAGAGAGAGAGATTAGGGTTAGGTAGTGGCAATTTTGTGAATAGGTGGAACCTGGCTCTAATACCAATCGTTGGTCCAAAGGAGATCTATTCCATTAGTCTCAGCCCATTAAGGGGTTTATGGTACTTATATATAGGCAAGCAACATAGGGGAATATTCCAAATAGATAGGGTGCTAAACAAATGCACCATGACCAACATAACACCAAAGACTTAATCTATCACACTAGAATGCAAAACATAACAATGAAAAAAAAAGGAGACAGAGACTCTTATTATCTAATTGATACTTGCCTCGGCAAGGAGAGCAACAACAACAGCAGAAATGCAAGGAATCTCTTCCGAAAGTTGAAATACAACACGAATCACAGTATAGACCTGAAGATCTTTGAGCTGCAGGTTGATTGGTTAAAAGATATCATGCTTCAAATAAATAAAGGTTATATCATAAATTTATTGCATGTGAAGATCAAAGATAAAACCTGAATAGGCAATGATGCAACTACAGCGTCAACAGCAAGGATTATGCTTGGATCACCACCCCAACGGAAATCAATATCCATTATAATTTGACCTGGCTGAAGATTTTGAATACGTATACCTTCACATTAAGCAGATAAAATGAGTCAAGATTTTGAAGTCGATCATAATGTAGTTGCATCACATTCAAGAAAATAAATATTCCAAATACAATTTAGGTTAGTTTGACGTCACTAATATGCAAGCCAAGAACTTGTTTCACATGGATGTTCTTCACTAACCCACACAGTTGAATCTAGTATAAATGCTTTAAGACTTGTGGACATGTTACTGAATATAATTTACCATAGTTCATGTTTATGAAATGGAATTTGTTAACTCGAGTAGTTTCAGCCGATCAACCACCAGCTTTGGTTATTATAAAAGGGGGAAATCGTGTTTTTGTGTGGAGATTTCAAATACCAACAGAGCACAAGCCAATGTTGTGTAAAATATCAAACACTCACATCAAATTGACAAATACATAATATCACTTAAGTTGGTTTAGTATATAGACATGCTACAGTTGTTCTAAAATGAACTAGTTTCTGCCTGGTGTGTGTTTCAGCATTAATTCTTAAGAAATATAGTATGTACAATAATATGAGATCAATACAGTAGTATATAAAGGCAGACCTTCAATCTTTGGCGACACGTTTCCAAGAGAAAATTTGCTGAATTTCAGTGATTTTATTCCAGCAGTCCGATAATCATCTAGCAGCGGTTCAACAGATTCTTTAACCACTGCTGTTGCGGCCTAAAACCAAACAAAAAAGTAAGTTTAACATAAAGGACGTATGAACATTAATGTCATTTGATAGACAACAAAGTCTTATTGTGTTAGATTTCAGCAGAAAGAGAATTAGGCATGTATTGACTAACCATGTGGGAGAACTCAACATGCCTAGAGAGCTAGCAAAGTTAATGTTACACTCAGAATTTTTTATTCAAATAAATTGACAACTGATTCAAAAGGTCAGGCTGGTCTCACAATAACATAATCAACAAAATTCAAAAGAATAAGGAATAAATCATGAAAGCACCAACTATCGAATCAAAGATGGTGACGTATCAGTAAACTAGGATAATTAACAAGCAAGCTACTTAACAGAACTTTAACTTAAGAGGTACAAACTTTAAACTTACTTGTGCAACAAAAGGCCAAAGTTTGCCAAGATGCTTATTCAGCCATTTCACCTGCAGGGAACAATTAAATATTAGTTCTGCTGGTCAGATGGGAGTACAAATAAGCATGAACAGCTTCTTGCCAAGAAAGGAACAATCAATGTTCAAAAGACACAATCATCATGGGTCAATGTATGCAGCTGCATGATATTTTGCAGAAAATGGCATCATGCTTTTTAGTAGTATGAGAAAATGGCAATTTACTTATTTTACTTGTGCAGCCTCATAATGATGCAATGCATGGGATGGGGAAGAATATTTTTCACCCTTCACTCACCTCAATTTGAGAAAGTACCTAAAAATGCTCCAATTGTTGGCAATTAAAGACCAAAACATGTGTTTAAAGGTCAAAGTGAAAAAGGTGCAAGCACTTAGGAAAAGCTTAGCTTGTATCATCCTTCCCTGATTACTCTCCCACAAATTTCCAATAAAAACATTTAAGCCCTGGGACCACTGGATGACAGGGAAGTACCAACAAGCCCCTTTACATGGGTTAAGCACTCATTACATGAAGGAAAAAATCCTGCAAACTGGACCAAAGGCTTTTGGTCGATCGCAAAATGCCACAGACACAATAAGCAGAGGAATCAGGGGACAAGCTACTGGGGTTCCAGACCATGGACTGGATTAGAAATCAGGCCCAGCACACCCCTAGATATCTACCAAACAAACCTGAGGTCTATGGCTCAGCATGGGGATAGCCACTACCCAGTCCAAGCCTTCTTCTCTTATGCCCCTACTCCATTTGCACATTGAAAACCATGTCAACCAGCTGAGAAGAGCACATGCCTTATCCAAGCAGTGGACACACGTGGACCATGCATAAACATCCCTCATCACTCTGAACCTCTGTTGAATTACACCAACTAAACAACCACTGTGGTCTGAATCATACACCACTTCTTGTGAATGCATGCGCCCAAATGCATGTGTTTCCATTATTTCATACTCATATTGTACAGTCCTTATAGTATCAGTAAAAAAGAATATGGTATACAGAAACTTGTGATCGCAAATCCAGTTATATATATGCAGAGGGCTTTGAACGGCCGAGGTTATGTATGCAAAAGGCTATCAGATCATATGCAATGATATTGAAAAGTGAATGTTATATATATTGTTGTTGGTGCAATCAATTTCTTTTGATCTAAACAAAGTTCATAGAGAAAGAGGATACTGGATTAATTATGATTGAGGTGACCATGTTTTTTCCTAATATATTGAATTAATTAATAGTATTTTAGTAGTTATGCACAGAGCTCAAGTTCCATACTTCCATATCAATTACACATCGGTGGGTTCCATCTCTAGCCTACCCTAACTTGCTTGGAATTAAAGACTTAGTTGTTGTTGTTGTTGCCAGTGGCAAAGTCACGTGCAGCCGTAGGTGTCCGCTAACTCCGACGGATTTGTGAAAAATACATGCAAAACACAGTTTAAACTATGTTCCTACACCTAACGACCCCGGTAAAAGCTGCTGACACCGGTGGTCAGTGATGCTAGATTTGCCCCTGGTTGTTGCTATACTATAGATATGCACCAGTGCAGACAGAAAATAGCATTAGCGGTATGTCATTAGACTGAACTCAAGGTGCAAAAGGTTTCTGCCTGGTTAATTCACTTATTATGCTACCGGTAGCCCCATTCCTGTCAGTCTCACAGACCCACAGCACAACTAGCTGTGGATCCCATAGTGGACATACATCAAATTGGAAATAGGGACCAAGGGGCAGCACTCAGAAACAACCCTTGTGCTACTCCAAGACCATACCGAGCATCCACGACCGAAGCTATCTCGTGATTTAAACAGTCCACGACATTTTTTTCCAGCCTGAGCCAACAGAACTAAGCAAGACATACAAAGTCCACCTACAGTCAGCTTCTGCAGGTACCCACATTTTCATTCAGACCCGACAGACAGACCACAACTTTTTCTAGGCCTAATTACTCAAACGGGAAGGACATTTTTGGTAGGTTGAAATCAGCGTCCTAACCTGCTCGTACTGCGGGAAGGACACCCACTCGGGGAAATTGTCGCCGCAAAGCTTTTTGAGGTCGTCCCTAGTGAGAGAGCCTAGGACCTTGATGTCCGCAGCCTGGAGCAAAAGAAGGCACAGAAAAAGGGGAAACGCATCAAAACCCCGCAAGCTCCATGACGGGTAGGCGATGAACCGAATCCAACAGCATTACAAACCTTGGCGACGCGCTTCCTGCTGCGGTGGCGCATGACGCGGCTCCAGCCGGCCATGAGCGCGACGCCGACCACCACCCCCATCATCATCCCGGAGATCAGCCCCATCCTGCCGGCCAAACTCCTCTCCGCCTTGGTTCTGGACCTCGGGCTCCCACGCTACCTCATGAGGACAAGCAGCAGAGCAAGATCTGGGTGTGTGGCGGAGGAGGCAAGGAGGGGTTCGCTTCGGGTCCCTCGCGTGCGTCGGGTGATTGCGTCGGCGCTGGGCGGCTTTGTGGCTGGAGATTGGAGAAGGGACGGAATGGGGGGTCTGCGTGGGAGGCTGGGAGCCTAGGAAGGGATTAATTGAGCGGTTTAGTGGGGTGATTAACGAGCGGGGAGGCGGATGAGCTGTTAGCTTGCTGGAGTGGGGCAGTCGTGATCAAGGAGACGGCCGCTGAAAGAGGGGGTCAACTTGCGATCTGAGGAGGGAAATGACGAGGATGATTAAAGATTAGGACAAAACAGCAGGTCGGCAGCGGAGGGCACGGGGCACGCCGTGTCCGCGAGGGAACCAGATCGGCTGACGAGGGACAGTGGGAAGTGATCCGTCCCTGACTTGTCAACCGTGCACTATAAAATGGCCGATTCATATTTACCATAGTCGTCATACTTTAAATCTATCTTCTAAAACGAATACTCTTTATTTAAATTCTCTCCTCTATATTCAGTTTTTGTACACCCGTTCATCCTCTATATCCATCCTCTATATCAACTATTTAATATTTTATTTATCAACTCCAACTATCATCTCCCCTTTCCCTCTCCGTCTCCGCCCCCGCCTCGCCCACGCGTGTGACACCCCCACGCCGTGCGCTCCCGTCGTCAGGCCCTCCTCTCCCCGCGCGCTCCCGCCGTCGAGCCCGCCTCCCAACCTCCCTCTAGCGCCGCCGAGCCCGCCTCCCCTGCTTGCTCCCGCCGCCAGGACCGCCTCCCCCGCGCGCTCCCGCCATCGGGTCCACCTCGCCCTCCCGCGGGGATCCGGCCGCCGGGGCGCGGATCCGGGGCTCCTCTCGATGGCGGCTCTCCGGCGGCCTCTCCCCTTTCCTCTCTCCGCCTCGAGCTCGCCGGGCCCGCCTCCCCCGCGCGCTCCCACCTCCCTCCCCCGTGCGCCGCCAGGGCCCACCTCCCCCGCACGCGACACCACCATCGTCGGGGCCCGCCAACCCATCTCCCGCACGCCTCCGCCGTCGATGCCCCGCCTCCTCCTCCCCCGGGCGCCGCCGCCGCCAAATCCAGGCTCCTCCTCGCCTGTGCCACCGTCGCCGGATCTGGCCCCCCTCCTCGCCTGCGACACCTCCGTCGGATCCAGGCCCCCTCCTCTCCTACGACGCCGCCGCCGGTCCCTCCTCCTCCTCCGGTCGGGGCCCTCGAGCTTCCTCCTCCGGCACGGGATCCGACGCGAACCTCCCTTCTCCGGCCGGATCCAGGCGGCCTCGAGCTCGCCGGTCCTCCTCCCTCTGCCGCCCTCGAGCTCGTCGGCCGAGCAGCAGCTGCACCTAGAGCACCAGTAGCGGCCGACGCGGGCGCAAGAGCAACGGCTCGAGCGAGGTGGGCCCGTCGCGGTACGTTGCGTATCCCCGCTATCCCGCTACATTTGGAGGAACCAGGACCAAGTTTTGGTGTACCGTTTCGTTTAGAGTACCTCGGTGCAGCTATATTTACGCTAAAGCGATCCTAGAGTTCGGTTTATAGGCTCGCGGTGCGAGCAGTCTCCGTAAGAATTTTAGGTAAAGTGAAACACGAAAACAGCCAAATAAATTTGAGCAAACAACAAATCAAACCACGAAAGCACATATAAATAAATAACAAGCACCGGCGCCGCCTTCCATGAGCACCATGCTGGCCTTGAGTGGCCCGTCGGTCGTTGCTTGTCCCCCATGCTGCTAAGGTTGGAAGGTGCGGTACAATTTCTGAATTGGCGTGTGACATCCCAGTGTCTAATCTATAATTAACAAGCATTGATCTTTAATTAGCAAGTGCATTAAGCATAAAAATTGCAACTAAAGCAACACATGAAATAATAGAAGTTCAATCCCATTTAAATTATTTAGATTCAAATAAAAATCCCTGTAAAACATGGTTATGAAACAACTTTTAATTTTTCTATGAACACTCTGCCAAATAATTACACCAACATGTTGGAAATGGTAAAATAGAATTTTAGGTCAAGAGTGATAGCTTTATCACATTTGGAATTAACACATTTAATTATTTAAGGCTTATTAACCTTTTTCCAATTCAAATATTTTTTCTAAAATAATTTTATTGCTTCTGGTTAAGTGGACCACACTAGAGCCTCACAAATATCTCCAGGATCCCTATGCAAAAATCCCAAGTTTATAGGACCAAAGGAAGTATTTTTTTTCAATTAATTAAAACAGGATCAAGGACTCTTTTGCAACCAATTTAAAAAACCTGGAGGGTCGATTTGCAAAATCGTTTGTCGTCTTCCTCCCGACGACCGCAGCGCCCGGTCAATTTCTCTGTCGCGCGTGCCGCTTTTCTCGCCGCTACCCTGCTTCCATGCTGCCTTGCTTCGCGCTTGCTCCGCCGCTGCCCGTCGCTGCCACAGCCAAAAGTAACACCGCCCTGTCCCCCTCCGCTTGTTGCCGCCATGGCCGAAACATGGCCTCGCTGCCGTCTCGCGCCAAACCACCCTCAGCCTCCCCGATGACCGTGCAAAACAATGCGCACCCCGCCCTGGTTTTGATCTCCTCCCCGGTTTTGCTCGGAGCTTAAAAGCCAGCCCACCCCGAGTCCACTTTTCTCTCCTCATTCCACTCTGCCGCCATTGTCGAGCCGAGCTCAAACTCAGAACTTGCGCCCTGCTGCTCTAGCAACCACCAGCCAAGCCAATTATCCATTTAACTGCGCACACAACCCTTCCACCTTATTGCAAGGTCTGATCGTGAGTCATTGAGTGCGTCACTAGGAATTTGAGTTCTTGTAATATCTCAAACTTTTAAATACTAAATTAAGTAGATAAATCGTTATGAATTTAAATTTTAGAATTTGTAATACGATCTCATGATTTTAGTTTTTTTTTAAACAAAATCCTCACTAAATAATTAAACTAAAGAAATAGGATAAAAGATTTATTTTTAATAATTAAAAATAACATTGTCAAAGTGACCGTTGTTTTGTTCCGGCTCTTATTTATTTTTAATTTATCTTATTTTATTTTTTATTTTATTTTAGTGCTCTTGCTCCAAGTTTAAACTCCGAGGAAATTGAAACCTACTCAAATTCAAATAACCAGAATTCCAGGAAAATATTAAAACACCCCCCCCTTTCCCTTTCTTGGCCCATCACGCCTGGCCTGTTTTACCACAATGGCCCAACCCGCTCCCCTCCCTTCTCCTCTCGGCCAGCTCGGCCCAACTCCCCTCCCTCTTTTCGGCCTGACTCCCGTGCGCCAATTCCAGCCACCTGGGTTGCGCCTCGCTTTCCCCCGGCCCAGCGCGCCCCCTTCCTTCCCTTTTCCCTCTAGGCCGCGCGCACATCCAGCCCACCAGGGCATTGTCTCTTTTCCTTTTCTCTCCAACCGTCTTCTTCCTTGGAGCACTGGAACGCGGACGACGCCAGAAGCCAACCACTCGGCCCCAGTACGCCGACCAACACGTCGCACGATCACCACGCACCTTCCCCTGCTTCTCCGCATGGCGCCGGCGGCCCCATGTTAACATTTCTTAATGTTGTCACTAAGTTTCCTTAGCAACGAAGCCAGAAATATTTCTTGGTAATCTTCAATGAATACAGAGAGTCCGCAAGCGCACGGAGAATACCGTTGTAGCATTTTTCCCAGAAGTATTCAGGGTATCGTATTTATTTTATCCCAAAAAAGGCATATGATTGATCATAGTAATTACCATATTCTAGATATTTGCACATTAGATTATGAGACAAAGTCCTCACAGGGGTAAGGATAAAGATAAATATGATAGTGGACACACAGATATCATATTCAAGTTAGATAAATGTTAGTCTAGTAGAGAAGGACAAAGAAAGAGCTAAGTTCCTATGTTATTTTTATATAGTTACATAGTCTATATTATATACTATTATATAGATATAATGACAATATAAGATAATCAGATCATCACACCCGGTGCATCCGGTTTTCCCCTAAATCCACAGTACGATTCCGGTCAAGAGTCTATTGCATAGCCAAATGTGGGGAATTTCAAATGACACATAAGGTTGTCATCACTTACTGTCTATCCCTAGCAATCCATGGGCTATACGAAAAATAATGCATTCTATTGATTTAACCACCACGCTTACATCTCTAGAATAATACTTCTAATCCCTTAAGCGATGGATCAGACAAGCAGTAATCACATTTAACTGAACACTAAGCACATGGAAATTATCTAAGTCACATATTAGTCATGCATCATTATAATGACATAAGTAAAGACTATAATAAGGGCTTATGTCTAATATGGTAATATAGTATGACTACATTACTAACATGCAAGCATAATAACTACATACATGAATGGATCATATAATCAAATAAGAAATATATAACCCAAACATAACTATATAGAAAGACTAAATATATTAAATTGAGAAAGATAGAAGAGTCATACCACAACTCCAAGGAAGACTTGGGAACTAAAAAGAATCACAAAATGGTAAAGAGAGTAATGCTTCTTTGGTGTGTGTTGAGGAGTGAGCCACATCCTTTCTTTTATAGCTGTCCAAAGGCGGTTCTGAGGTTGGCCACTCCCACCCTAAGGGGGACAATCGCCTTTGGGGAGTCGGTGAGGAACTGACTGAGGAAGTTGGGCCCTAGTGGGCTGAACTCCTGTTCGGCCGAACACCCCTGTTCGGCCGAACAGGGAATGGGCCCACTAGGGTCCTGCCTCTTATGGCACACTGGTGGGTGGCCCCTCTTTGCTTCTCCACGGCTTAGGCCAGTTGTATGTCAGTTTGGTGCTGCAGGTGGGCCAGTTGATCCGTGGGAATCCCCGTTGATGAACTTCGATTGGTCGACGTTGTGTTTCTTCACCACATGGGTGTATTTTCTCCTCTCTTTTGATATTTCTCCTGCATGTCAGTGTTTCTCCAAGCAATAGTGGATATTTATTAATTCTAACTAACATGCATGGTGGGAATATACAATCCTTCTTTATTTTGAGTAATGTTGATGGCCGAAAATGGTATTTAACGACTGTCAACAAACTCCCCCAAGCTGAATCTTTGCTCGTTCCGATGCAAAAATAAAACTTTAGGTTATAGATCAGAAGTTGCTACAATATTTTATATTCCCCCATAGTACCAAGTGCACAAAAAAATACTCTACCTTTAATTGAATAAGTTGGCACTTGGCAATTCACCCTTTTTACCTTAGTCCCTACGGGGCTTTTGGCTTCTCTTTAAAGTATGACCCCGCTCAAGAAATTTATAGTCTATCATGGGACAGGGATCATAAAGATAATCAAATCTAGTGTTGGATAAAGCTCCGACCCCTGCAGCAATATAGGTCACTAAAGAAGTGCATTCAATGGGTCCCGATCCTTTAATATAATCTAATCATTGACCAATCATAGCTTCAACAGGAGCAATAGGAATTTTAGCAATTGCAGCAAACAAGACACGCAATTCATCGTTACGGATAGGTCTAGTGTCTTGTCTAGGAAAACAAGTCATAGCAAGCCACCTATGCCACAGTTGTTGAGTTGGGTTGTGAATATCACTCGTCCTAAGACGTTCACAAGAAAACTCCCCCGAAATCCTATGCCAAGAAGATCTTGTTTCAAAACTTGTGGTTGCACCTTCAAAGTTAGTGTTGCAATAGCTTTTAAACTTAAGAATGATGCTGGTCTTTCCAAGTAAGGTGGTATTCCTTCCCGAACAAGCGGAAAAGTACCCCGTCGTTATCTTTCAGCAAGGTGCACAAAAACTGGATAGTGAGGAGGCATGAACCTGCCTCAGTGATATGTGCAAATTCGGTCCAACCTAATGATTTCCAAATAGAAAGGAACTCAGAGTCCATACCTATAATGGAGAGTAGGTCATCGTCATACGCCCTGGTGTGGACGAAATTGCGGTTGCGTAGGCGTTGATAGTCTCGTCTTTCTGTTCATCCAGCAGCTCAAGGTCGGTGTCGGTGAGAAGAATGTGTGGCTCATCCTCCTCCATGTCGTCCTCAATGGGCATATACCTCATTGGTTCATACTCAATGGAGAAGTGGGTGCTCAAGCTACCGCGTGAACTCGAACGCATCACCAGCTGCATCAGCGCCTTAGTCTTCTTCATCTGCACCACTTAAGCAAGAACACAAGAACAACTTGAACACGGGTTATGGGTTAGCAAATAAAATCTGCCGGCTGTGTTGATCTTGCCAAACCTTTGCCAAGGACTTGAACAATCCAAAAAAACTAAGCAAACTAAAAAGGGAAATATTTTTGGTGGTTTTTGGAATGACAACTTTGGGGAAGCAATGTGAGAGCTCAAGAGCAAATGAGTGAAGGAGTGAGTGAAATAAGAAGTGAACTTGGAATGGCAAAACACTCTCCCTCGGGCACTCAATTTATAGGAAAATTTTGAAACGGTCGAAAACGGCTAGTGGGGAGCCAAATCCAACCGTTGGCAAAAGGCCAAGGTTGGTGGGGCCCACACCCCTTCGTCCTACCATGGGTGTTCGGCTGACCATGGGTGGGTCCCACTGGTCCCCCACTTTGGCCCATAACTCCCTAACAACTATATTTTCTGAGCTGCAAGGGTTAGGTCCAAAGTTTCAACATAATTTTGCTCCAAAAAAATATTTTCTCAAAGTTGGAAACTAAAAACCGAATTCTATATTTTTATCAAATAAGGAAGAGGTTGGAATAAATTCCAACATGCATGAGTGAAATCTAAATATGCAAATGCAGAGGCAAATTTGAAAGAATCCAAAGTTTGTAAAAATTTAAATGTGCAAAAGCTGAGGAAAATAAAATATCAGATAAATACCAATTTACCTTTGGCAAGAGCTCATCAATTTTTAAAGTCTGACGAGCAGGACTTTTCTCCATCGTGTTTAGCTTGATGCTGCGGCGTCCGGTCCTAGAGAAGTGGACGTGGGTGGCTGCACTTCCTTCACTCGCCACACCTTCTTCATTTTTGGTGCGGTCGGTGGCTTCTTGGATTTAACAGGTTGTGGCTTTGCCCACAGTCCTGGCCTCGCCGTAGATGGGTTCTTCTTCTCAAAACGGTACATCATCTCATTAGGCATGTTTTTCTTCATGTAGAGAATGAGGCTATCCTTCTTCGGGGGTATTACTTCGACCTCTTGAATATTCTTTGGGTTCGGCCCGTACTTGATCTTGATCATTGAGCACTGCTCTCTCCTTGGCTGAAAATCAAACCTCTGCTCCTTCCCATTGATGAGGAAATGGATTTCTCCGGCCCCAACATCAATGTGTGCATCAGCGGTGCCTAGAAATGGGCGCCCAAGAATGAGCGGCATATGTCCCATCCCTAGATACTCATGGATTCCCACCAAGTTAACTCCATCAACTCCTCCAACCCAAATACACTGGCATTTGTCCCATCCACCGAAGACCAACCTTGGGTTATCACTGATTGCCACCATGAGCCCGGCTTCCCACAACTCCTTTACACCGCTATGGTTGCCCTAGGTTTCAAGCTCCATCCCCGATTTGTTGGTAGAAAGTACAACAAATCCGGCACCCTGAGTTGTGTCGTCTCTGCTCACATTGACACTAGCTTGGACTACCCCATGATACAGCCTTTCAATGTAACCGTTGTTGGATTATGCCTCCCAGACACCTACCAACTTGTTGCCCGTAAAGCCTTGAAACTCTTTTGCCAACTCTACGAGCCCCCTCTTGCGTACTCAAGCATGAGGTACCTCCCCATCACCAATAAGGATCTACCACATTGGAAATCCCGTGTAGAATCCCTAATAGAGTCAAACTCTATTGATGATGTGATCGGGCTACTCTTCAAGGATGAGGAAATCACCGCAAGTTTGGCGGGAAAGAAGAAGTTCAAGGCGAATAGTGAAGCACCTTCAAGCAAATAGAAAGAAGTAGCTTCAAACTTCTTTGATCTCTCCACAAGATTGCCTTGCAACAGCTTCTACAACCCTTTCGGATCAAGGCCTACACCAAGCCCTTCATCAAGTGCTTTCTCAAGCTCTACCTCAAGTGCCATTCCTAGTTCTACTCCAAGCACTTTGGGTGGACCATGCATTTGTGTGGGGGGAGCGCCAACAACAATGCTCACTTGATCATTTGAGATGATCAATCTCACAACTACGGCTCCGGCTCCCCCACCTCCTCCACCCAAGATCGACTCTGGCGCATTCGTCGAGCTCAACAACAGGAGTTCTTCTTTCAATTTGATAAAGTTATGAGAAATCCGAATGATGATCTTTGTGAGACTTTCTTGAGGATTTATGATCTTGTGTGTAGAATAAACTCCTTCAGAGGTCTTCGGAGGATTGCACCACTTGAAGTGATTGACAAGCTCCTCCAACAAATCACAACTCTTGAGAGGGGTTTCTTACTTGAGGAGGTAGTCACAGAAGGCATGAGCTCTCAATTGAGAATGCCATGGAGATAATACTTGTGCTCCACTCACAAGTGGGACGCGTGCTTGAACACGTCACTAGCCTCTATAATCCTCCCTACTACTACATCAACGTCGATGACATACATATGGGGGATGGTCATGGACAATGGAGGTATCATGCTCCACACTATCCTATAAAGAGAAGACTTCAAGAGGGGATTACTAGGATCCCTAATTATGAGGATGGTCTCATGGTTCGCCATGATGAGGTCAGTAAAAGTCAATGAAGTAACGCTTTGGATGCTAAACCTCCTTCCTCTAGTGCTTGTCTTATGGCTACCACCAGGGTCAACTATAAGAGTGGAGGTACTCATTGGATTCTTGACAGTGGGTGCACCCAACATATGACCGGGAAGCCAACCATGTTCATCAACATTGATGAAGACGAAAATAGTGAGAAGGTGACATTTGGGGATAACTCAAAAGGGAGAGTTAGAGGATCACGCAAGGTGACCATTACTAAGGACCTCCATCTCTTCAAAGTCACACCTACCATGAGATTATGGTATCCTAGAGGAACAAGCTTTGAGTTACTTGGGTACTCGTACTCGGACTTCGCGGGATGCAAAGTGAATAGGAAGAGCACATCGGGAGGTTGCCAATTTGTTGGAAGATCTCTAGTATGTTGGAGCTCAAAGAAGCAAAACTCAGTGGCTCTATCCACAGCTGAAGCGGAGTACATGGTGGTAGGAGCGTGTTGTGCCCAACTTCTCTATATGAGGCAAACGCTCTTGGATTATGGCCTCAACTACACTCAAATGCCATTATATTGTGATAGTGAGGCGACAATCAAGATGGCTCTCAAAACTGGAGATCATGGTCATGCAAAGCATATTCAAGTGAGGCATCATTTCATAAGGGGCCATGTTGAGAAGAAGGATATTGAGTTGGTAATTGTGCGGACTCATGAACAATTGGCGGATATCTTCACCAAGCCACTTGACGAGAAGACCTTCAACAAGCTATGGGAAGAACTCAATGTTCTCGACATTTCAAACTTCACATGAGTAATCCTAAAGCTTGTCTCTTGTAAATATATATAGTCTTTGTTTGTTGTTTGTGCCTATGTTTTATGCTTGTTTCTCTTTGCTTGTAGGTCAACTTCGGACCTCTTTGAGATAGCAATAGAGATGGGTTAAGCTTGGGAAGGTGGTTCATGGTCTACCCAAGGCTTTGAAGAATGGTCCATTGTGAGTAAGCTCGAGAAGGGAACAACTCGTCGTTGACACTTTGGTTTGTAGTCGTTCTCTCTCTTTCTTTTAGCATCTCATCATGCATTTGTATACTTATTGCATTTGCATTCTTTGTATTCACGCGTTCTTGCATTGTGATACCTTACATGCTTTCGAGCATGTTTCTAGGGGGAGTTGCTTATTTACAATATAAGTATATGCCCCTCTAGATGATCACATAGTGATCTTTGTGCTTCATGCCCATTGAGTCATGTTCAAACAAGCTCCGAGGTTAAATCTACTCGCGCGGCTCAAAGACAAGTGGCTCATACATTCCCATCACACAAATGGCTAACCTTTGCATATTTGAGAAAATATTTTGTTGAGTCATGTGTGTAGGGGGAGCTATGGTGGAACACCATCATGACCAAGAAGGAGCACCATGAAAGGGGGAGTTTTCCTAACTCTTGCCATTTATTATTTGCTCTTTGGTTGTCTTGTGTTTTGCTTTTTGGCTTGTGGTTTTTGGTGATAGGTGACAAAGGGGGAGAAGAACATGAAGATCCAAAAGCCAAGTCAAGATTGAGGATAGCAAAAAGGGGGAGAAGAAGAAGAACGTGAAGAACATGAAGATACAAGAAAGCTATGAGGTGACGAAGAGGAGAACATGAATACCAAATGGTGATGATCAAGACAATGGTGCATGTTCATTTGAAGTACACATGAAGATCATATCAAGATGAACATCTACACCGACATGGAGAAGAACAACGATGGTGCATATCGACAACAACAATAAACACCTACACCGACATGAACATCTACATCTTTGGTGTGTGTCTACGTCAACAAGGTCAACTACCACGATGCCATGACAGGCGCAAATTCAACTCAAGCTCAACATCTAGTGTGCTACGTGATTGGGTAGTTCTCCCTCAACACCTAGCACATTCTAAGGGGGAGACTACTTTCAACGTAAGGACCAAGGTAATCTTTTAAACCTCTTTTTTCTCTTGGTTCCTTGTTGCTCGTCCGTTTTGGATCATCATAAGTAGTGGTTGTCATCCTTCACCAAAAAGAGGGAGATTGTAAGGATCATTATTGGTCGTATCTACGCACCCACTTATATACCGCAAGAGGACGGTGTATGATTGTAGCACTTTTTCCCTTGAATTGAGTATTCCAAGGTTTATCGAATCCACTAGGACCTTAGGTATTTATTAAACAAAGTTAACAGTAAAAGATCTAGTCAAGGCTACTGTCAAAGTCAGGTTGCATGAGGGGGAGACTGGCCAGCGCAAAGGTGCGCCAGACAGTAAATCTGTCGTTGCGCCGATCGGCGCAGGAGTCTAGCCGATCGGCACACTGGTGAAACTGAGCCAAAGTGCGCAAGATCTAGTAAATCTATGGTTGCGCCGATCGACGCAGGAATTGAGCCGATCGGCACACTGGTGAATCTAAGCCAAAGTGCGCCAGATCTTGTAAACCTATGCTGTTAAGTGAGTAGCCAGATATCTACTAGTGAGATCATAACCAGAAAGTCTAATTGAATAGCATCATAATGGGTAATTACATAGATCAATGAAAACCTATAATGAATAAGACCACCCTGCTTTCCGAGCGGTTCCTGATTTATCGCTGCCGAGAGGAAACCCTTAATCACGCGAGTATCTTATCCTACTCAACTATCCAATAGTGCTACGCAGGCTTAGTGCTGTCACCGCTAAACCACACTACTAGCATCATCAAGCAACCATAATCAATACGATTAAGATAATATCTACTTACTTAGCCTAGAACTAAGCAATTGGAATAAGCACATGCATGATTATAGAATCAAGATAGACAAATCACCAAAACCATCATCAACATATTCAATCATCCTTGAGATACATAGAGTAAGATTCATCCCCGTCGAGATGGCCTACCTTGACGGATCAACTCTTAACTCCAATGGTTCTTGAAACTCAACTAGAGATCTATTCTAACGGGGCAAGCCCCGGTGGCTCTAACTCACGGATCTGGTGTCCCTCTATCACCTCTTCTCTCTGCGGCGAGGGTTTATAAGTATTTATAGGGGCTCTACTCGTAAAGGACTCGGTTTCTAGCAAATAAGGCGGTTGCGCCGATCAGCGCAGGATTGCGTCGATCGGCGCAAGCCGTGTCTTCTCTGATTTCTTCCCGGAGTCGGTTCCTCTGTCTTCCACAACTGCCATGTGGGCCTTTTCCTTCGAGATAAAGTCTTGTACTGCATGTTGAGATCTTGAAGTTTCATGAATCTTATTGAAGTTCCATAAATCTTCTAGACAAATATCTTCAAGTGTCTTGCGCAGATAAACTTCCATAAACATGTGGAATGGGCCTCGGTCACTTCTGTGGGCCAAAACACCCTTGCGCCGATCGGCTCATGGAGTGCGTCGATCGGCGCACTGGGCTTCTTCAGTGCTTTTCGTTAGTTCTAGACTCCTGTCCTCTCCATCATCGCATTAATCACCAATTTTACCTGTTTCTGCAATAAAGCTCTAAAACAACGCATATACAAATATATAGATAATATCACTGGTAAATGGCCTAACTTAGTATCAATTATGCTCTAATTAGGGTAATATTCACATATAAAAGGGGCACTTGGGAAGTGCCAACAGTTCCCCCACACTTAAACCTTTGCTCGTCCCGAGTAAAGTAAAAGAAAGAAAAATCGAAAAACAAACTCTTTCTATCATAAAAGATATCTCAAATCAGCAAATGTTGAGCATTGTTTTATTGTGGTGTATTTCATATTGGTATTCAGCAAAATAGATCAAATATGGGCATAAAGCTTAAAGTTCTCCCCAAAGCAAAAGATTATGTCCAACTCATAAATTATAAACTTTTCCACACATGAAAATCACTTAAAAGATTGTTGTGAACATAGAGAATCTATCTTCCAAATAATCCAAGGCAACAACTCATCTTTCAAATCACTCAACCTATATTCTACATCATAATGATCAAATAATATTAGTGTAAGGCTTATATGAGTAGCAAGGTGAGGTAATTCAAGGATTGCAAACATAAATCAATAATATATTGTAAAGCTAGGAGATTATTCTTTGTTGGAATTATAGAAACTTATCAAGATGGCCATTAAGAAAGAAAAATTTAAGAAATGACTCACACTATGGATATGTGGACATGTGCATAGCAAAAATTTGATCTTGGAAGATTGCACATGGTTGGAATGATTCATGGCTATATTAGAATGAATTTCAAGAATAAGCATGTCATATACCACCCCCCACACTTCAAATTTTGCTAGTCCCTTAGCAAACAGCAGAGCTCTTTTTTTTTTCAACTGCTGCGCCGATCGGCTCAGGGTGTGCAGATCGACTCTCAACCCAAATTTACCAACATTTGTTGGTATTTGATCCGTCTGGCTGCAACATTTATTCAAGAATTAAATATAGCCAAAAATATAGGATGTGGTCAAGAAATGATACTCAACAAGATGTTTTGGGTTTATGGTAGTGTACTCAGCGGAATTGAATTTTTGCATGAGTAATTTCAAGGCTAGAAAAAGATACACAAAGAATTGCCATCTTAATAAAGTTCATACCAAAAAGAATTAAATCCTAACTGAACTCAACCATCAATTTAATGTTTATCTACGTATCAAAGGTTCATGAGTATTGTTCAAAATATGGCACTGGTAGATAAGGATCTTGAAAACAATAAATTTCAAAGTTCACAACATGAAAATTTATTTATGAAAAGATTGGTACTAAGTTATCATCACAAACTGGACAACACAAATGAAGCACATGGGTACTCAAAATTGCTCCACATAAGACATATTTGCCGAATAATCATTAAGTGTAAGTTTGAAATTTTATTCAATGCTCAACATTATTTGATCTTCATCAATACTTTTCAAGAAATAATAAATAATTCAATTCTCCTAAAAGAGCATAACCGCCACCATTATATTAAGATCGAAACTCGAATACATGGTGATGATTTTTGCACACACTTGCATGAAAATAAAACTACTACTAACACACTTGCATGAAAATAAAACTACTACTAACACACTTGCATGAAAGTAAACACACCTGATACATGGTTTCCCAACCCGCTCACACACACATAAGCAAATAAAGAAAAAGACTGCAAAAGATAAAAGAAAACGCAAACCGGGAAACCGATACACGTGCCAACTCCTAGGCACTCTAGTCATCCAAAAGTGGAGGCGGTGGCTGATCGAAGCCATAGCACCGCACCTTGAGTCGCTCGAACTCCTCCACCATCGCATCGTGGTTGTACCTCCATTGGGACGTGGCTTCCTCCACGCGCTTGATGTAGTGCATGTTGTTGTCGAGGTACCCTGCATGGGCATGAAAAAGTCTGCACCGGGCACAGGAGGCACCACTAGTACACGCCCTTGGTACCTGTAGTCAATACTCGCGCTGTAGTAGGGTGCACCGACTGGCGCGTCGCCTGCGCCAATCGGCGCAGAGGGCTATGAACTGCCCGCTGCGTCGCTCCACCCTGACTGGTACTGCTGAGGCTCCTCGCGTGACCCCCAGGAGTCCCACTCGCCGCCGGCTGCTATAGATGTGTCCGACTATCGAACCTACCCACGGCGGTCCTTGAGAACTCAGCCCCCCTCCAGGAGACCTTCCTCAAGCCAATTTCCTCCCTCCAGCTTGCGAGGGAGAAAAACTCCTAGCTCTACACACGGGAGCTTTACGTTGGTGCCGCCGACATGGAAGCCGGCACGAACTCTTCCTATGACAATATTGCCACGAGTCATATTCTCGCCGATCTCCATCGCGCACTCCCACTTGTCATTGCGCCCTCGTGGTCCATCGCCGTCGCAGACGAGGGCTGCTAGGCGTTGAAGATAGGCCCCGAAGGCCATCTTCTTGTTTGCCTTGCACCTCTTGTCGAGCCAACCCCGCACCATCACCAACATGGGGTTGCAATGAGACGGACTCACGATGGCGTTGAAGAGCCACCGGAAGTCCGCATCGGTGACGTTGCTAGAGTCGACCTTGTCGCCTATGTGCGCCGCCAACCACCGATGGAAGACTTGAATGGTCGGGTAGCGGATGTTGCCGTGCTTCATTTCTTCTACAAACAAGAGCCACCTCCAAAAGGAGTCCAACTCCCCACGTCCCAAGATGCCGGCGACGTCGACGTTGACGTCGAAGCCGAAGGCTTAAGCCGCCGCCTCCATGGTCACCGTGTAGCTGATGTCACGAATACGAAAGTTGACGGCCTCGCTACCGTCTTCGATGGTGCCAAGCCTCATCGTAGAGGCAACCTCGGTGATGACGTCGAGGTTGTAGTCCATGGGGAGGAGGTGGAAATCCACCCAGACGAGGTTGTCTAGCATCCTCCTTAAGTCCTCCCACATGCCGATCGAGGTGAGGAAGGTCTCGTCCAAGTCGAAGTTGGGGACGATGAAAGTGCCTAGAGGGGGGGGGGGTGAATAGGCAATTATCCCTGAAATTCACTTAATAATAAAAGTTAAATGCGCAGTGTCGGACTTGTCCGATGATTGTGGGGAAAGTCTGATGACTTGTCCGATGGCACAAGATAGAAAAGTAGATCGACCGGGTAAATATTAAAACTAGTGTAAGGCAAGCTAGGAGCAGGTGAATATAAGCAAGGGGAAGCTGTAAAAATAAGGAGAGCAACTAGCAAGCAACCTACACAAGTTAATCTAAGAAGTACGAAGCAAACCCTAACTAGCAAGTTTATGAGCAAGAACAAGTAAATGAGACGCGAGTAATTGAAAGCACAAGCAAGACACAAGATTTGTTCACTGAAATTCAGCTCCATAAAGAAGCCTACGTCTCCGTTGAGGGATCCACAAAGGACCGGGTCTCTTTCAACCCTAACCTCTCCAAGTGACCACAAAGATCAAACTTGGTTTTCCCCTAGAAACTCCACAAAGGAGGGGTCAATACAAACTTCCCGAGGCGTCACCACACAAGTTGGGAGCTCTACGGGCACCTCTAACAGTCTAGGGGAAGAATCCCCAAGAGCAACAAACACAATAGTCGTCGGCGGTGAGGATGAACCAAGTACTCAAGAGGATGAAAGCTTGGAATCGATGAAGCACTTCAATCTTCTCTCAATCCCTTCACAAATCAAGAGTGGAATCAAGGGAGGAGAGTTGGGGAGAGCAAAGTGAGCTTGAGAGTATTTTTGAGTGGAAATGAGTGACCAACCGGCCAAAGGGCGAAGAGGGGTTCTATTTATAGCCCAATGGGGAAAAGAGTTGTTGGAGACCCAATTTCTGAGATCTACGTCAGACAAGTCCGATGGTCATCGGACATGTCCTATAAATCAAGGTGGCGCAAAAACTGGAGTCCGACAAGCTTGCCCGATGCCTCGGATAAGTTGGCCATCGGACTTGTCCGATGGCCATCGGACATGTCCGACGACACAGGAGGGGCAGGGGAACTGCAATCCGATGGACTTGTCTGATGGCTTGGACAAGTCTTGTCCATCGAACATCAGACAAGTCTGATGAAAATAGGGTGGCAGGGGCACTGTACTTCGATGAAAGTGTCCGATGCGTCAGAATTTCCTCGGGTCATCGAATAAGTCCGATGACCGTCGGACATGTCCGACGACCCAGAGTGGCAGAGGTACTGGAGTCCGATGGACTTGTCCGATGGGTCGGACAAGTCCGATGATTTTTCCCTAGAAATTTTGTATGGCCTGGAAAGGGGAATTTTGCACTTAGTTCACCCCCCGCTTCACACTTTTGTGTCCCTCTTAATAGTACGGCTTTTTCTATACTCAAGATTTAAAATAAAACTCCATGAACTTCATTCTTGAGCATATTTTGAATTTCATCTTGAAGCACTTTGCCATCTTCTTTTCTCCCTTTTTGTTTCTATGCATTTGATCACCAAACTTTGTACCATAATCTACACATATGCTCATTAAAAGATTAGTCCGTTCTTAATTGTATTCACGCCAATCACCAAAATAAAATTAGGGGCCTAGATGCACCTTCAATCTCACCCTTTTTGGTGATTGATGATAATACAACTAAATTTCATAAAAATATGCAATGAAGGTTTAGTTTGTGATGAGGAGCTCCTCCTAAATGTGTGCATGAGTGAGAGGATATGAGATAATAACAAGTGCACATATTAAAAAAAATGTGAGAGCTCCCCCTAAAACTATGCGTACATGTTAATTTGCAGCAATAGATCACACAAGATAGACGAAATGCAAATAACAAGATAATCAACAAAGTACCAATACAATAAGCAAATAAAGTGCACAAACCAACCACATAGGTAGCAAAAATAGAGTTTTACAAACCAAATTGTGCCATAAATAGTTCAACTCCAAACTCGCTCACAACTCACAAACTAAGATTAAAAAAACTAAGATAACTACACTTCTCCCCCTTTGGCATCAAGACACCCAAAAAGGAGAAAAATGCGGGTAGAAGGTAATGAGAGCTCTAGTCGTCGGAGAACTCATAGTCTTCATCATCATCATCACCTTCTTCCTCTTGTTCCTCATCAACACCCGGTTCTTTCCCTTTGCGCTGGCGAAGAGCATAGGCAGCTTGATCTTCACCATCTTCGCCGTCGTCATCCTCAAAGCGAATGTGTTGAGCACTCGAACCTGCGCTAGAAGAGAAAGGAGGAGGAGTCGGGTAGTACCCAAAATAGTTCATCTCCTCGACGGTGAAGGTGGGGTCATCATGAGGAGTGGGGTCATCATGAGTGGGAGGAGGTGAGCCTTCAGCTAAGGACAGTGGAGGAGGAGTCCCAATACCAAAATGGTCATAGAGACCCTTTTGATTCCTCTCAATGATGTCGAGCCTCTGATTAATGCTCCTACACATGCTCATAAGGGATTTGAACATCTTCATAATCCCGCTTCTCTTGCCGCGAGGAGGCGGAGGCACATGAGAGGATCCAGTGCCCCGAGGGGCAGCCCGAGGTGGCTGAGGTGGTGCAGCTGAAGATGGAGGCTGAGCTGCTCCCAAGAACTATCCAGAGGTGGTGTCGGGAGTCCAGTTAGAAGGAATCTGAGGCTTGAGGCTCAGATGCTTCATATCCTTGTTGAAGGTTAAACCCGACACCTTCTCAATCATGAACATGATGTGAGGAGCGTATCCACAGCCACGCTTGGGAGATACGGAGATGTCCCACATTTCCTGATAGACATAGTCAAAGACATCAAATTTTCTGCTCACATGAACCCAGTGTAGAATATCCCTCTGAAAGGCAGGAATACGGTTAGAATTGCCTCCCCTTAGGGCTAAGGTACTCCTGCAGATCCGAAACAAGACTGAGAAAAATGGTTTCAGTCCACTGGAGTTGGGAGGAGAGCAGTTATCCGGGTCCACATACATGTACCTCATATCCTCAGCATCCATATGATTCCCCTTCTGAACCTTGTGCCTTTCCTTGCGTGTATGCTTAAGTCCAATCATACTGGCAAACTGGTTCTGAGAGCAGGTGTACTTGGCGCCATTCGTCATCCAGGACATGGTTTTGGCATCCTCATCAAAATAGACAGTTGAATAAAACTGAGCTATGATTTCCGTATTCCAGGAGTACTGGAAAGTCAGGAAGGTCTTGAGACCATGATGCTCATAGGCAGCCAACACTTGATCGAGTAATGGATGCTTCCTTGTCTTCATGTGATCCCAATCAAGCCACTTCATCTCAACCACTGCAGTCTTCATGCATAGATAGGTGGAGCAGTACCAATCCGCATGGAAATGTGCATGAAAGCGGAAATCAAAAGCTTCTTTCTCACCATCGTACAAGTTAGTTAACCTTGCCGCAGAGCAGGTCTCAATGGAGGCATGAAAATAGTTCACCATGTCACGGTCAGAGTTCTCTATTTCTGTTGGAGGATGCTTGACACTGTCAAGCTCATTTGTCTCTTCCGGCTCCTCTCTATCAGCTGGAGCTTTCAGTTTGGTGCGGCGGATCCGCCCAGCAGTGTCCTTCCTCCTCTTTGGGGGTTGGCTCTGACCTTGGTCTTCGCTGGTCTGAGTCCTCTTCTCCCTCAAGGGGGATGCTTCCACGTTAGACATGCTGAGAAAATGTGGCGAGCAACAAGTTAGGAGGGAGTCAAAAAGAGTAATAGGGGTGAGGAGAATCAATGAAGAGTGTAGGTTTTTTGAAGAAACTACAGGTCGTCGGACATGTCCGATAATCATCGGGCAAGTCTGATGCGTCGGACTTGTCCGATGGTCGTCGGACTTGTCGGATGACACGCAGTTTTTCCAAAAACCTAGATCCTTCACGAATCCACCTACCACAAGTACCCAAACTTTTTCTACTCCACTAACAACTAACTAGAGGCTACCTCCATGGATCAAATATGCAAGGGAACAAGATTTGACACTAGCATTAATCAATAACCCTAACCCTAAGGGTGAGACCAAGAGAGAGGGGATTAGGGTTAAACCTTGCAAAAACGATGGGGGATCGGACTTCTTCGATGGAGGAGGACCTCTTGACCTCCAAACTTGCTCCAATGGATGGTGGGAGAGGGAGATCGCCTTGGCGCCGCTAATGAGGGTGTTCTTGAGGAGAGAGAATGTGAGGGAGATGAATGAGGATGGATTGACTGAAGGGGTAAGTCGGGCTGGGTTAAAAGGGTCGAACCCTAGACCGTCGGACTTGTCCGATGATAGTCGGACTTGTCCGTCGCCATTGGACATGTCCGATAGCTGTCCGACTTGCCCGACGCTAGAATGACCAGAGAGATTAGAGACCAGCCAGGAAAGAGTAGAGGATACCCTAGACCGTCGGACTTGTCCGATGATAGTCGGACTTGTCCGTCGCCATTGGACATGTCCGATAGCTGTCCGACTTGCCCGACGCTAGAATGATCAGAGAGATTAGAGACCAGCCAGGAAAGAGTAGAGGATTTTTATTTTCTTTAAAAATAGTTTGATGGAAAGTCTTGACATCTTATGGTCAGCCAACAATCAACAAAACATAACAATGGTCATATTTTGTCAAGATTTGATCTAGTGATCAAAAACCAGCTTCAATAGCACAAATAATAGGTTTTTGACATAAAACAATAATTTTTTTAATAACAAAACAATCACAATTCAGATGTGCACATTCTCTACATCACATTGCTAGAGTCAAGAATATTTAGTTCACTCCTAAGATAGCAAAATCTCTTCTTATCTAGGGGCTTGGTGAATATATCGGCTAGTTGATCTTCGGTTCTCACATGGCTAACTTCGATATCCCCTTTGATGGAATGATCTCTCAAAAAGTGGTGGCGGATATCTATATGCTTTGTGCGTGAATGCTCAATGGGGTTATAAGCAAGCTTTATGGCACTCTCATTGTCACATAGGAGTGGAACACGGTTCAACTCGTAACCGTAATCCCTTAGAGTTTGTCTCATCCAAAGTAGTTGTGCACAACAACTACCGGCTGCAACATACTCCGCTTCGACCGTGGAAAGTGCAACGGAGTTTTGTTTCTTGGATGACCATGACACTAGGGACCTACCCAAGAATTGGCATGTCTCGGAGGTGCTCTTTCTATCTACCTTATCCCCGGCATAATCCGCATCGGAATAGCCTAATAGGTTGAACTTTGAGCCCTTGGGGTACCAAAGCCCTAGGTTGGGTGTGTGAACTAAATATCTCAATATTCTCTTAACAGCCACCATGTGACACTCCATAGGAGCGGCTTGAAAACGTGCACACATACACAGACTAAGCATGATATCGGGCCTAGATGCACAAAGATAAAGCAAAGAGCCAATTATGGAGCAATATACCTTTTGATCAACGGGTTCATCCTTTTTGTTGAGGTCGAGGTGACCATTTGTCGGCATGGGAGTTTTGATGGGCTTTGCCTTGTCCATGTCAAATTTATTCAATAAGTCTTGTGTGTACTTTGCTTGACATATGAAGGTGCCTTCCTTGAGTTGCTTCACTTGGAAGCCTAGAAAGAATATCCATTCTCCCATCATGGACATCTCGAACCTTTTGGTCATTATCTTGCTAAATTCATCACAAAAGGTTTGGTTAGTAGAACCAAATATAATGTCATCGACATATATTTGGCATACAAAGATATCATCACTAAAACGCTTAGTGATGAGGATTGGATCGGCCTTGCCAATAATAAAACCCTTTTTAACAAGAAAATCCCTAAGGCATTCATACCATGCTCTCGGGGCTTGCTTAAGGCCATAAAGCGCCTTATGGAGTTTATAAATATGGTTAGGATACTTAGAGTCTTCAAAGCCCGGTGGTTGCTCCACATACACTTCTTCCTTGATTGGCCCGTTTAGGAATGCACTTTTCACGTCCATTCGGTATAACTTAAAATCATGGTGAGTAGAAAAAGCAAGTAATATTCTAATAGATTCAAGCCTTGCTACGGGGGCATAAGTTTCATAAAAATCCAAACCTTCCACTTGTGAATGCCCCTTTGCCATGAGCCTTGCCTTGTTTCTTGTCACAACTCTATCTTCATTTTGTTTGTTGCGGAACACCCATTTGGTGCCCACAACATACTTGTTCTTTGGCCTTTCCTCCAGTGTCCACACTTCATTTCTTGTGAAGTTGTTCAACTCTTCTTCCATGGCCATCACCCAATCCGCATCCTCAAGTGCTTGCTCTACCCTAAATGGCTCCATAGAAGAGACAAAAGAGTAATGTTCACAAAAATTACTAACTCGAGATCTAGTGATTACTCCCTTGTCAATATCTCCAAGAATTTGCTCGACGGGGTGATCACGTTGTACATTTTGATGCACTCTTGGGTGCGGTGAGTGTGAGCTTTCTTGACCACCATCTTTATCAACCTCTTCATCATGTCTTTGAGAGTCATTGCTCGGTGCTTGTTCATGATTCCCAACATCTTGATCTTGACCACTTGCGTGATCTAATTCTTTATTCTCATTATGTTGGTTTTGTCTTGAGGGAGAGGGTTGATTTTCAATACTTGATGTTTCTTGTGGTCTCACATCACCAATGGCCATCCTTTTTATTACACTTCTAGGAGCTTCATCATCTACACCATCATTAACAACTTGCTCCCCTTGAGAGCCATTAGATTCATCGAATGTCACGTCACGTGAAATTTCAACACAACCGGTGGTTTTATTGAATACATGATAGGCATGAACGTTCGACCCATAACCAAGCAAGAAACCTTCATCAACTTTTGGAGCAAACTTAGAAGTCTTGGGTTTCTTGTTTAGCATAAAGCATTTGCTCCCAAAAACATGAAAGTAGGAAATATTAGGCTTGTTACCAGTTAGTAGCTCATATGGTGTTTTCTTCAATAGTTGATGGAGATACAACCGATTGGCGGCATGGCATGCGGTGTTGACGGCCTCGGCCCAAAAGCGATCGGACGTCTTGTATTCATCAAGCATTGTTCTTGCCATCTCAATGAGCATGCGGTTCTTTCTTTTGGCTACTCCATTTTGTTGAGGGGAGTAGGGTGCCGAAAATTCATGCTTGATGCCTTCTTCATCGAGATACTCTTCAACTTGAGAGTTCTTGAATTCGGTGCTGTTGTCACTCCTTATTTTCTTGATCTTGACTTCATATTTATTTTGTGCTCTTTTCATGAACGTCTTGAGCACATCTTTTACTTCACCTTTATCATGCAAAAAGAATACCCACGTGAAGCGAGAAAAATCATCAACAATTACAAGACCATATTTGTTACCACTAATACTTATGTAGGAGACAGGGCCGAAGAGGTCCATGTGCAACATCTCCAATGGCCTTGTGGTGGTCATCACATTCTTGGCAGGATGTGATGCTCCAACTTGCTTTCCCACTTGGCATGCACTACAAATTTTATCCTTCTCAAAGCAAACGTCGGTTAGTCCAATGATGTGGCCACCTTTTTGGAGTTTGTGAAGATTTCTCATACCAACATGGGCTAGCCTTCTATGCCACAACCATCCCATGTTGAATTTTGCTAATAAGCATGTACCAAGTCTAGCTTCATCCGTGGAGAAGTCCACAACATAAAGCTTTCCTTTAAGCACACCTTTAAAAGCAACCGAGCCATCACTCCTCTTATAAATGGTCAGACCACATTCGTTGAACAAACAATCATAGCCCATTTTACAAAATTGCGAAATGGACAAAAGATTGAAGTCAACATGATCAACAAGCATAACCTTAGAGAGGGAATATGAAGGAGTGAGAGGGACTTTACCATAACCTAGTACTTGTCCCGTTCTATTGTCACCAAATGTGATGTACTCATCTTTGTTATGACTTGGCTCGAATGACTTCAACATCTTTTTGTCACCGGTCATATGATTGCTGCATCCACTATTAATCACCCAACTTGATCCTCCGGAGACATAGTCCTACAAAATAAATTAAGCTTTGTTTTTAGGTACCCAAATTTTCTTGGGTCCTTTTACGTTAGTCACAAGCACTTTGGACACCCACACACAAGCTTTTGGCCTCTTGTTGCGTGGCCCAACATATTTGGCAAACACACGTCCATAGATGTTTCTCATGAGCACATATGAAGCATCAAAATCATGAAAGAGTGCACAAGTAGCATTAGGCATATTAGCATGAGAATCATTAACAAAACAAAAATGATTAGTATTCTTGTTCTTGGCTTGCTTATTTTGGTAAAATCCTTCCTTGGTGAACTTAAGGAATTCCTTCCCATTCTTGCACCCCGAGCATTATGCTTGGCACCCTCAACATAACCAATGCCATCCATGACATGTGGTATTCTAGTATATGTGTATGCACCTCTTGCATACTTTGCCTTCTCATCATCGACAACATCTTTCTCATGTTGTATTTTGCTTTCAAGAGCCTTTACTTGCTTGTTCAAATCATCAATCAATTTGATATTAGTAGCACAAGCATCAACATCAATATTATAGCATCTATCACATCCTTTGCTAGTGGAAGCACGAGAGGAATTATTTGAGGAGGATGTGAGGGTTGAAAGAATCCTATATTGTTCTTCAAGAGACTTATGAGTCTTTTCCAAATCCTCATTCTTCTCTTAAAGTTCATCTTTAATTCTCTCAACTTTTTCACAAGTATTCTCAATTTTAGTGAGAGACATAGTTAAGTCATTATTTTTCTTTCTCTCTTCTTCTAGGAGCTTCTCTAGTTCAAGATTTCTTTTCTTTTCAAGAACAAGCAAGTCTTCTTATTTCTCAAGTAGCTCCTCTTGCCTATCATTTTCTTCCTTTTGTTTTTCAAGTAATTCCATAAATTCAAGCATTTTAGGAAGTGAAGCATTAACATCATCATCATCATCATCATCACTACTACTAGCATAAGAGGAACGCTTGTGTTTAGATTTTGTTACCTTCGATCCTCTTGCCATGAAGCACTTGTGAGTGTTGTCATCATCATCATCACTCAAGCTCCCAAATAGAGAAGTGTTGGTGGGAGTGACACCAATGGCAAGTGTAGCAATGCCTCCCTCATCCGAGTCGGATTCGGAGGAGGAAGATGATGAAGAGGATGAATCATCGGTATTCCATTATTGACAAATGTGAGCTTCACCTCTTCTATGCTTCTTGTACTTCTTGTCTTTCTTGTGATGCTTGTCTTTCCTTCTTTCATCTTTATTCTTCTTCTTTGGACATTCCACAATGAAATGTCCTTCATTACCACATTCATAGCAAGTTCTTTTTGACCTTCTTGCTTTGCCCTTGTCAAATCTTTTCTTCTTGTAGCCATCTTTCTTGAGAAATGACTTGAATCTCCTCACAAGCAAGGCCATCTCATCATCACTATCCTCACTACTAGAATCAATCACTTTCTTTTTCTTCTCTTGTGTGGCTTTGAGTGCCACATCCTTTTTGTCACCATTTGCTCCCTCAATTTGCTTGATCAAGGCATCTATCTTGTTGGCTTGATCATTTTGTTGCTTTTGGGAAAGAAGCTTTCCAAGCACTTCATCGGTGGAGAAGGTTTTGAAGTTGTCCTTCTCTCTAATGTTTGAGCAAATGTTGCTGTCCCAAGATCTCAATGCTTGTAGTAGTCTCTTGTTGATATCCAAGTCGGTCATTTTAGCTCCTAGAGCTCTTCTTTGATTCACAATCCTCATGAGCCTATCATGAACTTCCTTTGGACCTTCTCCCAGACCCATGATGAATAGGTTGAAATCATTTTGCAGTTCTTCAAGTCTTGCATCTTTGACGGAATCAATGCCCTCATAGATAACCTCAAGTTTTCTCCATAGTTGGTTGGCATTCTTTATTCCGGCTACCTTGTCATACTCGGTGGCACTAAGTGCGGAAACAATTGCACTAGCAGCCGTGGCATTACGATGAATGTTGATTTGATCCTTACGGGTTGGATTGTCTCTATTTTCCCACAAGAAACCATTCTCGGTTATATTTGCAACATGAGGACTTATGGATTCCAAATACATCATCAACTTGCATTTCCAATGATCATAAAATTGTCCATCAAATTAGGGGAGTCTACCGGACCCTTGCCCAATGCGATCTTCTTTGAGATCATTATAATCAAATATGACATTGTTGTAGGCTTTTGGTAGCTCATCTTTATCAATATCTTCAATCCTCGAATTTTCTCCAGGTGCATCACCCTCGGACATTGCTTCGGACGATCCACTAGGCGGAATTTCTTTTCCCTTTGTCATCTTTATCTTCAAGCGGTTAAGCCTTCAAGAAGATCCCGCTCTGATACCAATTGAAAGAGCCTAAGGGGGGGGGGGAGTGAATTGGCAATTATCTCTAAAATTCACTTAATAATAAAAGTTAAATGTGCAGTGTCGGACTTGTCCGACGATTGTAGGGAAAGTCCGATGACTTGTCCGATGGCACAAGATAGAAAAGTAGATCGACCGGGTAAATATTAAAACTAGTGTAAGGCAAGCTAGGAGCAGGTGAATATAAGCAAGGGGAAGCTGTAAAAATAAGGAGAGCAACTAGCAAGCAACCTACACAAGTTAATCTAAGAAATACGAAGCAAACCCTAACTAGCAAGTTTATGAGCAAGAATAAGTAAATGAGACACGAGTAATTAAAAGCACAAGCAAGACACAAGATTTGTTCACCAAAGTTCAGCTCCACAAAGAAGCCTACGTCTCCGTTGAGGGATCCACAAAGGATCGGGTCTCTTTTAATCCTAACCTCTCCAAGTGACCACAAAGATCAAACTTGGTTTTCCACTAGAAACTCCACAAAGGAGGGGTCAATACAAACTTTCTGAGGCGTCACCACACAAGTTGGGAGCTCTACGGGCATCTCTAACCGTCTAGGGGAAGAATCCCTAAGAGCAACAAACACAATAGTCGTCGGCGGTGAGGATGAACCAAGTACTCAAGAGGATGAAAGCTTGGAATGGATGGAGCACTTCAATCTTCTCTCAATCCCTTCACAAATCAAGAGTGGAATCAAGGAAGGAGAGTTGGGGAGAGCAAAGTGAGCTTGAGAGTGTTTTTGAGTGGAAATGAGTGACCAACCAGCCAAAGGGCGAAGAGGGGTTCTATTTATTGCCCAATGGAGAAAAGAGTCGTTGGAGACCCAATTTCTGAGATCTGCGTCGGACAAGTCCGATGGTCATCGGACATGTCCGATGAATCAAGGTGGCGCAGAAACTGGAGTCCGACAAGCTTGCCCGATGCCTCAGATAAGTTGGCCATCGGACAAGTCCGATGGCCATCGGACATATCCGACGACACAGGAGGGGCAGGGGAACTGCAATCCGATGGACTTGTCTGATGGCTCGGACAAGTCTTGTCCATCGGACAAGTCCGATGAAAATAGAGTGGCAGGGGCACTGTACTCCGATGAAAGTGTCCGATGCGTCGAACTTTCCTCTGGTCATCGGACAAGTCCGATGACCGTCGGACATTTCCGACGACCCAGAGTGGCAGAGGTACTGGAGTCCAATGGACTTGTCCGATGGGTCGGACAAGTTCGATGATTTTGCCCTGGAAATTTTTGTATGGCCTAGAATGGGGAATTTTGCACTTAGTTCACCCCCGCTTCACATTTTTGTGTCCCTCTTAATAGTACGGCTTTTCTTATACTCAAGATTTAAAATAAAACTCCATGAACTTCATTTTTGAGCATATTTTGAATTTCATCTTGAAGCACTTTGCCATCTTCTTTTCTCCCTTTTTGTTTCTATGCATTTGATCACCAAACTTTGTACCATAATCTACACATATACTCATTAAAAGATTAGTCCGTTCTTAATTGTATTGATGCCAATCACCAAAAGAAAATTAGGAGCCTAGATGCACCTTCAGATGAACCTTCCTCTCACCGCGAGGTAGTGCCGCTATTCCTCCGCGCTCAGGAATAGCGCGAGGTAGTTCCAATAGGGCGTGCTACAAAGCCCTCCTCCACCGTGTGTGGCATGAATGCCGGCGGTGGTGGTGATGTGGGAACCCCACGGCTTGCCGCCGTTTGGCTCCTCGTAGCACGCCCTATTGGAAGGGACGCGCCGGAGACGGAGTGGCGGGTGCGGATCTCGTATGTCGCCGCCACCAAGCCGGTGGATACACCACCCACTGACATGTCATCGTGAGTGTCGGAGCCACCCCTCGCCGAGGAGTCACCGCTCGACTCGCTGCTGCCGTCGGAACTGCTTCTCCGGCGCAGCCTCTTGCCCAACTTGCCGACGGAGGAGCGGAGATGATCCATCTACGAAAATTGCAAAACGTGTGCGAGATCATGGGTAGTGGGGAAGGTGGAGAGATTATCGGGATGGTGTGCCGAACTGGGGGTGCCTGGCCTCCCTTTTATAGTTTGGGAAACTTCCAGGAGAAGGAATCACCGTAAAATTTCAAAATTTGAGAGCGCGCCGATCGGCACGGGTACCTGCGCCGATCGGCACAATTCAAATTTTGAATGTTGTGACCACTCTGGTGCATGATTCCCATCCTTCATGTTGCTTCCTGGCACATCATGTTGGTTGGCAGGGGAACAGCACAGAATCCTGATGTCTTGTTGGCTGCGCCAATCGGCGCGGGCCCGCGCCGATCGGCGCGCCATCTCTTTTTCAGCTTTTGGTCAATTCCGTGTCTCCTCTACACCACACACCTGCATAATAATCATACCTGTTCCTCAAAATCAATGTCTGCCGCCTTTGTCGCCCATTTGGGAACCGTATGGGTGGCTGCGCTGATCGGCGGAGTAGGATGCCGAACGGCGCAAGTCCCTTGCACCTCATCTTTTAGTCCGGTGCTGATTCTGATGTCTCGTGTTCATCTCTTTCACCTAATTTCCACTTCTCCAATGTTCCTGTAGTATTGGCATAAGTATCGGGGCTCATCTGGTGACCGCGCCGATCGGCGCTGACTCGCGCCGATCAGCGTGACGTCCGTTTTTGCTTCTGACCCCTCGCTTCTTCGCTAGATGTTGTTCTTCATCCTTTCCTGCGTTATTTAGCAACCATTTTGCACACAAAAAATTAATTCAAAAAGATTTTTGATTACCTTGAAAATAGCTCCGTCTCTGAAAATTACTGTGCTGGTTGATTTTTAGCACTCCTTCAATTCTGGGCGTCGTCGGCCTTGTGTCCTGACTTGGGCAATACTGCGCCAATCGGCGCAAGCTCTGTTCCTTCCTGTTTTTGGTCCTTTTTTTTTATATTCCTGCATTGTTAGTCTACAGTATGTATATACACAGTTTTGCACAAATAAACAGACAACGCAAGAGCACACAAGAATTAAGCACACACTTTTCTATTTTTTTTATTCAGGAGATTGTTTTTATCACAAGCATGAAATTTAAAAACATCGGGTTGCCCTCCCAGCCAGCACTAATTAATTAAATGAAATAGGTTTCCCTCCCATAAGCACTAAATAACTTCTAAATCCCCCGATCATTGGGTTGCCTCCCAAGAGCGCTCGAGTTATTTAGAGGTCAAAGAGCTTGATTCAAACACGACGACGGTGTCCGGATTTTATCCCAATCTTTCATGGTACAGCAAGTACTAGCAAGTATATATAGGTATTGAAACTTGTTATCTCATCTATGAATAGATAGAACAACAATCTCAAGCTCAATGATCCAGCAACCACAATAAAATAGACACCACAGATTTGTTATCCAAGAGCAATCATAAACCAGCTAGAAAATGATAGGAAAATACCGGCTTACAAGAACTTGATATAGATGCAAACCAGTAGAGATAAACTCTCCAACTCATTACTTAGACAAGCATGATCTGGAGATGGGGAATCACAAGTTCCAGCACGCAACCAAGGGAAGAATCACTTGATCACGCACTTCAGCGACTGGCAGAGATCGGCGGCAGCAACCGGTAGAGGAGGGCAACACCTCTAGGGTTTCTTGGAGGACACCACGACCAAAAACACAATACAATCACCTCCTAGCTTACAGGGGCACTGGCCCTAGGCTATATGGCACGCAAGCCAGCCAAAAACCCGGTTCGACTCGAACACATCTAAAAACAGACTCGGACTCAACACAACCCAAAATTGTTTTGATTATTGCGACCGCTAGGGAATTTATTTGACTATGGGGCCAGATCTGTTGGAAAGGTTATCAAATTAGCTTTCCAACGAGTATTTACTCAGTCCAATCCGACTCTGTATGGCCCAGTTATGCTACTTTTACTCCGCACCTGTCTGGCTGATCCTAAACCGAGTCCGAACTGATTTTGAGTTTTCATATCTTCTGATTTCGTGACTGGGTGGACTTGAGACCGTGTATACTTTGAAAGTAAAGTATTGCATACCTTTGGGAAGGCCTGTAACACCAATATATGTTCCTTACTTTTCACAAGTGGCACAACCATTGATCCAATCATAACATATTCCTTCGTTTCTCCTTTCTTTTCCTCAACCTTCAGATTGGTCCCAATGAAAACATTGCATGGCATAGAATAATTGGCTAACAAATGCTCACTTTGCTCTTCATTATTCATAATATTTGTCAAAGATCCAAACTGAATATTGGAGTATTTTGACACATCATGTTCTGCAATATGTGTAAAATCATGCTTGTTTTCAGAATACGTAGTTTTAATGACTCGATGAGCCATGGGCTCATCAGAGCTTGACCTCCCCGTAAACAATCAATCCTTAGTGTCGCGGTGCAGGATGTGAGGCCGCGACACTACAAGGTTATCTTATCTCCATGGTTGATATAGCTTGGACGACCTATCCATACATCCCCTCCAATTACTTTCGACGCCACGATGCCACGATGTCTTGTATCTCTTCACTTCATCAATAGCACGATACTCTTCTCCCTTTGGGCGAAACTTGAAAGAGTAGGGAGTCCCACTTATATCGAAGCTTATCTCACCACTCCCAACATCAATACTTGCCTTTGCTGTCCTCAAGAAGGGTCTGCCTAAGATCAACGGGGTCCTCGTCCTCTTATCCATATCAAGCACAATAAAATCAATAGGGACGATATGATCTCCAATTTGAACAGGCACATCCTCAGCAATTCCATCAGGGAAGCGTACCGATTGATCGGCTAACTCCAAACACATACCCGTAGGCTCTAATTCAGGCAAATTGAGATTTGTGAATATATGATGGGGCATAACACTTACGCTTGCTCCAAGATCGCACAAGCACCTATCAAATATCCTTGTTCCAATCATGCATTTGATGCTTGGTGATCCAGGGTCGGGTTTCTTCTCCAGTGCAACATCATTGATTGCCGCCGTTAGTTCCTTAGTGACCTTCACAACCTCCTCAGAAACTAGAGACTTCTTGTTTTGCATCATGTCCTTAATATACTTGGCATAGGTGAGAACTTGGATAGCATCAACAAAAGGGACATTGATGTAAAGCTTCTTCATAATATCGATAAACCTTGCAAATTGCTCGTCGTTTTGCCACGCTCTTTCTTTCTTCGTCAGTAGTTGAGTATCCAGAAACGTGGCAGGGCCATGCTCTTCTGTCTCCATGCCCATTTTTAGACCAGAGAGGTCATCATCCTCCTTGCGCCGATCGGCGCCGGGTGTGCGCCGATTGGCGCGAGGCTTCTTTGCTCCCGCAGAGTGCTCTAGATCTTCTGTTTATTTTCCTGATCGCGTAGCTATTGCCTTCAACTGCTCTGCAGGCATCGTATTGCCAGGAATAGCCCCCTTGTTTGCTTGAATGGCTTGCGATAGTTGTCCCATCTGTTGCTCCATAATCTTGGTATGCTTCAAAATCTGCTCGTTGGAGCTCCCAATTTCTATCACCTTGTCATTAATTCCCTCAAGGACACGATCAATCTCCTTGAATTGATTTCCTTGTTGATCTTCTCTTGAGCTTGAAAGAACTCATGACATTGGAGATGAAGTGGGATAGAATTTTGCAAGGACGAACTAGGAGAGAAAGAACTCCTTTGTTGCTGATATTGGGGTTTCCATCCACTATTCTTCATATATTCTAACATCTTCATCTCTTCAGGGCAATCTTTCTGCACATGACCAAATTCTCCACACTCACTACATGTGGAGCGTGATTCCGCCAACTTGAGTGTCTCTTCCTTAGGGATATGAAGATTATTGTCCAACCTCCTTTGAATAGCATCAAGGCGATCTATAATTAAGTCTTCGTGAGTCTTCTCAATCACACTCTTCGCTACTCCTTTTAAAGGTTGCAAATTCCTTGAGCTTCTCTCACCATCCCACGATTGATTTTCAACTAGCAACTTGATCAAATTCTTAGCTTCGGTGGGGGTTTTTGACATGAATGATCCTGTAGCAGGGGGGAAGTATTTGGCCAAGAATTCAGCTGCTAACGTGTTCCACACTGTTTTTACTGTGTTTTCCAATCCATTGTACCATTGCTTGGGATGTCCAACTAGAGAGAAGGGGAACAGCCGCACACGTGCTTGATCTCTGTTGGCACTTCCCAAGTGCCCCTTTTATATGTGAATATTACCCCAATTAGAGCATAATTGATACTAATTTAGGCCATTTACCTGTGATATTACCTATATATTTGTATATGCGTTGTTTTGGAGCTTTATTGCAGAAACAGGTAAAATTGGTGATTAATGCGATGATGGAGAGGACAGGAGTCCTGAACCGATGAAAAGCACTGAAGAAGCCCAGTGCGCCGATCGGCACAGTCCATGAGCCGATCGACGCAGGGGTGTTTTGACCCACAGAAGTGACCGAGGCCCATTCCACATGTTTATGAAAGTTTATCTGCGCAAGACACTTGAAGATATTTGTCTAAGAAGAATTATGGAACTTCAAGAAGATTTATGGAACTCCAAGATCTTAACGTGCAGTACAAGACTTTATCTCGAAGGAAAAGGCCCACATGGCAGCTATGGAAGACAAAGGAATCGACTCGGGGAAGAAATCAAAGAAGACACGGCTTGCACCGATCGGCGCAATCCTGCGTTGATCGACGCAACCGCCTTATTTGCTAGAAACCGAGTCCTTTACGAGTGGAACCCCTATAAATACTTGTAAACCCTCACCGCAGAAGGGGAGGCGACAGAGGGACACCAGATCCATGAGTTAGAGCCACCGGAGCTTGCCCCGTTAGAATAGATCTCTAGTTGAGTTTCAAGAACCATTGGAGTCAAGAGTTGATCCGTCAAGGTAGGCCATCTCGATGGGGATGAATCTTACTCTATGTATCTCAAGTATGATTGAATATGTTGATGATGGTTTTGGTGATTTGTCTATCTTGATTCTATAATCATGGATGTGCTTATTCCAATTGCTTAGTTCTAGGCTAAGTAAGTAGATATTATCGTAATCGTGGTGATTAGGATAGTATTCGGACATTGTATTGATTATGGTTGCTTGATGATGCTAGTAGTGTGGTTTAGCGGTGACAGTACTAAGCCTGCGCAGCACTATTAGATAGCTGAGTAGGGTAAGATACTCGCGCGATTAAGGGTTTCCTCCCCGCTGTGATAAAATAGGGAGCCGCTCGGAAAGCAGGGTGGTCTTACTCATTATAGGTTTTCATTGATCCATGTAATTACCCATTATGATGCTATTCAATTTGACTTTCTGGTTACGATCTCACTAGTAGATATCTGGCTACTCACTTACTGGCATAGGTTTAGTAGATCTGGTGCACTTTGGCTTAGATTCACTAGTGTGCCGATCGGCTCGATTCCTGCGCCGATCGGCGCAACCACAGATTGGCTTAGATTCACTAGTGTGCCGATCGGCTCAAACCCTGTGCCGATCGGCGCCACCATAGATTCACCAGCGTGCCGATCGGCTCAACTCCTGTGCCAATTGGCGCAACAACTTTGGCTTAGTTTCACCAGCGTGCCGATCGGCTCAATCCCTGCGCTGATCGGCGCAACGATAGATTTACAGTCTGGCGCATCTTTGCGCTGGCCAGTTTCCCCCTCATGCAACCTGACACTCTCAGACTGGTGTACGATTGTAGCACTTTTTCCCTTGAATTGAGTATTCCAAGGTTTATCGAATCCACTGGGACCTTAGGAATTTATTAAACAAAGTTAACAGTAAAAGATCTAGTCAAGGCTACTATCAAAGTCAGGTTGCATGAGGGGAGACTGGCCAGCGCAAAGGTGCGCCTGACAGTAAATCTGTCGTTGCGCCGATCGGCGCAGGAGTCGAGCCGATCGGCACACTGGTGAAACTGAGCCAAAGTGCGCAAGATCTAGTAAATCTGTGGTTGCGCCGATCGGCGCAGGAATTGAGCCGATCGGCACACTGGTGAATCTAAGCCAAAGTGCGCCAGATCTTGTAAACCTATGCTGTTAAGTGAGTAGCCAGATATCTACTAGTGAGATCGTAACCAGAAAGTCTAATTGAATAGCATCATAATGGGTAATTACATAGATTAATGAAAACCTATAATGAATAAGACCACCCTGCTTTCCGAGCGGCTCCCAATTTATCACTGCCGAGAGGAAACCATTAATCGCGCGAGTATCTTACCCTACTCAACTATCCAATAGTGCTATGCAGGCTTAGTGCTGTCACCGCTAAACCACACTACTAGCATCATCAAGCAACCATAATCAACATAATGTCCTAATACTATCCTAATCATCACGATTAAGATAATATCTACTTACTTAGCCTAGAACTAAGCAATTGGAATAAGCACATGCATGATTATAGAATCAAGATAGACAAATCACCAAAACCATAATCAACATATTCAATCATCCTTGAGATACATAGAGTAAGATTCATCCCCGTCGAGATGGCCTACCTTGACGGATCAACTCTTGACTCCAATGGCTCTTGAGACTCAACTAGAGATCTATTCTAACGGGGCACGCCCCGGTGGCTCTAACTCACGGATCTGGTGTCCCTCTGTCGTCTCTTCTCTCTGCGGCGAGGGTTTACAAGTGTTTATAGGGGTTCTACTCGTAAAGGACTCGGTTTCTAGCAAATAAGGTGGTTGCGCCGATCGGTGCAGGATTGCGCCGATCGGCGCAAGCCGTGTCTTCTCTGAATTCTTCCCCGAGTCGGTTCCTCTGTCTTCCATAGCTTCCATGTGGGCCTTTTCCTTCAAGATAAAGTCTTGTACTGCACGTTGAGATCATGAAGTTCCATAAATCTTCTTGAACTTCCATAAATCTTCAAGACAAATATCTTCAAGTGTCTTGCGCAGATAAACTTCCGTAAACATGTGGAATGGGCCTCGGTCACTTCTGTGGGCCAAAACACCCTTGCGCCGATCGGCTCATGGACTGCATCGATCGACGCACTAGGCTTCTTTAGTGCTTTTTGTCGGTTCTGGACTCCTGTCCTCTTCATCATCGCATTAATCACCAATGTTACCTGTTTCTGCAATAAAGCTCCAAAACAACGCATATATAAATATATAGACAATGTCACAGGTAAATGGCCTAAGTTAGTATCAATTATGCTCTAATTGGGGTAATATTCACATATAAAAGGGGCACTTGGGAAGTGCCAACAATCATGACCATTGAAGTCACCCCGAGGTATGAATGTTTTGGTGATGAATGGCAAACATGAAATGTGGCTAATGTCTACACGATTGTTATTCGTGTAGGAAACCTCTTCTACATTATGATGATTTTTGACGGTGGCCTTGGCGATTGATGACAACGACCACAAGCATGGAAGCTTGATGAGCTTGATAGAGTCCAAGGGTTGATGGAGATGGATCAAGGTCAAGGACAAGCTATGGAGCAAGTGTTGGGAACACTTGTCTAGTTGTTAGGGCTTTGAGTCCATAGGAAAAAACAGACTATCAAGAGGGTCTAGGTCATTTCTCTTAGGTCATGTCTAGTCGGTGATGTGCATGGATGCTCAGTGAAATCACAGCCACTAGGTGACAGTGGAGAAGTCAAGGAGCCGTTTGGAGAAGCCAGGAAACAAAGTCAAGTGAGGACGAGAAGTTTCAGCTTCTGGACAGAGTGACCGGACAGAGGGGTCAGTGGAGACCGGAATGTACGGTCACTAGGAGAACAAGAATTCCAGAGAGAAGACTCAGTGAGTAATCTGCTTGTGTTGGAAGCTGTAGAGATCGGACGGTCCAGTCAATAGACCGAACGGTCCGGTCTGTACAGGACAGCGCAAGGCAGAGAGGAAGCGGCTCTAGAAATGTTTCTGTAGTGGAGAGAGAAATGGACCGGACGGTCCGGTCAGCTGACCATACGGTCCGGTCAGTACGAAGATCAACAGTGGGCAAAGCCGTTGGAGTTGTTTCTGTAGTGACTGGACGGTCCGGTCAGGCAGTGACCGGACAGTCCGGTCAGTTGGCCCAGAAAGCTAATTTCATGGAGCAACGGCTAGTTTTAGGTTGGAAGCCTATATAACTTTGTTGTTGGGGTCTTGGAGACCTCTCTTAGCCAGTGGAATTGCTTGGAGCATTTGGTGAGAGCCAAGAGGAAAAGAGGAGAGCACTAGGAGGAGATATTGCATATCTTGAGAGTGCTAGTGAGAGTAACTTGAGCATTGATGCACATCTAAGGCCAGGGTGTCCATGAGGGTGTGATCTTGGTTGCTACGCTTGGTCTATGATGAGACCTAGACCGGTTAGGTGTTGGTGATTGAGCCTATCGTGATCGGTTGTGAAGGCCATTACACGTTTATACACGGTTTGAGCCCGCCGGTGAAAGGGGCATCAATAGTGAGCGCCCGTGTCGGCTCGGGGAGTCTAGCAAGTTCTCGAGGGAGGCAGGCTTGTGCCTTGGTGGCAGCGGTGATGCGCACCATGTCTTCACTCCAGGAGTGATTGCGGGATCGTGAGCGAGAACTCCACATTGGTGGCGAGAGGGACTGGAACTCCAGCGGGAGTGGTCCAACAAGGAGTGAGATTTTTTGTATTATAGCCACAGAACCGACACACTTCTGCAAAATGGCTACAAAAATGCGGGCTTCGGTAAAATGGCCATGAAACCATTACCTCTCTGGTAAAATGACCTCAATCTATTTTCTGGACAAAATTGCCCTCACCCTTCTTCTTCCTCTCTCCTCTCTTCTCTCTCCTGAACGCGTCGTGCGAGCTTCTTCGCCGCCGCCGGCCCACGCCCGCATGAGCTCTGCTGCCGCCGTCGGCCCACGCCCGCATGAGCTCCGCCGTCGCCGCCAGCCCACACCCACGCGACCTCCGCCTCCATCGCCGGCCCATGCCCGCGCGAGCTCCCTCACCACCGCCGGCCCACGCGTGACCTCCGCCGCCGCCTCTGGCCCACGCCCGCGAGAGCTCCACCGCCACCACCGGCCCACGCGCGAGCTCTACCGTCGCCGCTCCACGCGTGAGCTCCGCCGCCGCTGGTCCACGTGAGAGCAATCTCCGCCTCTGCCGCCACCGCTGGCCCACATGTGCGAGCTCCGCCTCGCCTGCTCAAGCGCGCCCGCGTGAGCTCCGCCGCCGCCGGCTCCCACGCGCGAGCGAGCTCCGCTATCGCTGCTGACCTACGATACGAGCACGGGATCTCGCTTGCTCACGCGTGAGCTCCATCGCCGCCGCCACCTGCTCCCACGCATGCGTGAGCTCCGCTGTTGCCGCTGACCTATGCTGCGAGAGAAGAGAGAGAGGGGGAGAAAAGAGGAGCGAGAACAAAGAGAGAGACAGAGGGAGGGAGAGAGTAAGAATAGGGCGAGGGCATTTTTGTCCGAAAAACGGGTTGAGGTCATTTTATAGGAGAGGTAATGATTTCGTGGCCTTTTTATCGAAGCCCACAGTTTTGTGGCCATTCTGCAGAAGCCCGTAGGAGTAGGGGAGTAGGGGAAGGCGCCATCCTTCCAAGACCTCAGGAAAAAAATTCATGAGCATCCCTTGATCCTCTCCTTACTATGATGCTTTAATTTCCGCATTTACATACCATGCTACTCATGCTTGTGTGTTCACCTTGCTTTAGTTGATTACTTGGTAGACTTGAATGAATAGGCTTCTTTACTTGCTAGTGTGTTTAGCTTTCGTATTTGATCACTAGCATGTATAGGAGTTGCTTTGGCTTGATTGCTCATTCTTGTATGTATTGTGCTACTTATGTTTGTGTGCTCTAGTTTTCTATCTTGTAGCATTCAATGAGTAGGCACCTTTACTAGCTTGTTGTTTGCTTCCGTGTGTCTTTATTGCTAGCTTGCATATGAGTTGTATTGCCTTGTGTGTTCCACTAGTATGCTTAGGTTGTTGTTCCTTTCATAGGACTCTTATCTTGCTAGTGTGTTCACCACTAGAATTGTGATAGGAGTTGTTTGAGTATTCGGTTTTAGGTTTTGGCGAGTTTGGTACATAGTGCGAGTTCCCGATTCACCCCCACCCTCTCGATCACTCGGTCCTTTCAACGCTACCTAGCACTACGTCTCAAGCTTGAAGAAGCCGAAGCCCGTGCCACTAAGGCAGAAAGAAACTTAGCTGCCGCAACCACAACCTTGCCGAGATTAGGAAATCTCACCACTAGCAAATCCCTATACCAGTTAGTGAAGCTCGCCGAGCATATTCTTCACAGCCTAGCCAACAGCCTTGACCCGTAACAGACCCTATACTAGATATTCTACCAAGAAAGTGGCCAAACAGATATAGCTGAACCTAGCGAGTACAGACCGTAAGCGCTAGAAACCCGTTGGCATATTGCCCCAATTCCTTTTCGATACATCTCTAGCACCAGTATACTAAGTACACTTGTCCTTAATGTTGTCGCAACTGAGGCCACTATTTCCTCCCCGCACACCCCAAGCAAAAATTCTTGAGTAGGGTAGTACCCTACTAAATTCCTTGACCCAAAACCAAAACCTTGACCCCCGACAAGACTCTTTTAAGTAGGGTAGTGTGACACCACACCTCCGGGGCGTCCTGTGCATCCTGTACCAGTCTCTGGATCAGTAGTTGGTATGCACAATCAGATTATCTCAAATCCATATAGTACTAAAATACGAGAATATACAGATAACTTACCAAGCATGGCTAAGTTACAATCCAGACGAGGCAGTGGAAATTGGGCGTGGAAGACTGGTTCACTTCAATTCATCATATCACTTCTATCCACAGGCAAACTTGAGCATATGATGAAACCCTACCGCTTTTAATCTTCTAGAGTTCGTTCACTAAAAACCACAATTAACAATTCGTGAGTATATAAGGTACTCAGCAAGCACTAACACTACTCAAGGGTAAGATCATGCATTGAGGTTGTAGCAAGGATGTAGGCCAGTTTAATATCTGCACTAGGAACTAAACAGGCAGGGTTTACTAAGAATAGATTTTAATGAAAGTGGGGACCTATCAATATTTTAGTAGGTTGGCCCTGGAGAGAGTATAAACCATTCCCACCAGTTCCCATAGTTTTAAAAGGAATGGATCTCCATATCCAAACCTTGCACTTCCAAAACACATGTATCACATCACCCACTCACACATCAAGGGTATTGGCTAATCAATGAGAGCCCAATGATTGGTGTGCCATGACCAGTGACGACGGACATCCGAATGATTTAGGGTTAACTCTGCAGAGCTTAGTACGCTGTACCCATAAGTTATGTGCTTCTTAGCCTCGTAAAGACATAACGCTTCCACTTCACCCAGGCACGCCCACAAGTCGACCACGAAGCTCAGGGATTCCACCATTATGACACTTAGTCATATCACAACAAAGGCACACAACCAACAATTTTGCCAAGTACTGGACTTATCACCATTTCACCGCACCGATCCCTGAGTCCGTTTCTACTTCACCGGGTGATACTTCCTTGCTACGTTACTCAGGATCCGCTTTAGTCCTACCCATACATATTCTGTGGTCATACTGAAATACCACCAAGTTGAGGTCTCGCTATCGTTCCTGAGCGGCCGGGCAAGCACTCATCCATGACAGCTGGATCTACACCGAAGACACTATCACCAAGTACTTTGCACCAGTACTAAGAAGTCTCGCCCTTAACCAAGTCACTCCCACCCAACTTCACCTTCACATAGTTGATTTTTCACCCACCCACATCGTACTTATACGCACACCACCAAACACATTTTCACCCATTTTCGAAATAGAAGTATGTAATATGGTGTTGCGATGAACCTCATCGTGGGGTTCTTAAGCGCTTCTAAGCATAGCAGCACTCCGGACATTAGGCATCTAATGTTGGGGTCTGTGGAGCTTACGGGGTGGTAGGGTAAGGCATACAAGGAGGAGTTGCGATAATAACAACGAAATTACCGATACTCAAGTAGGTAGCAATCATGCAAGCAAGTCAAAACAATTGCACTCAAGAGAGCATGCGATATAGAATAGGCTCTAAGTAGGTTTCTAAATTACTGTGATAGGATCAATATGATCAAGGAAAGTTAGAGATTGCCTCGTAGCGCTATATCCTTAAACGTCGTGGTTTACATCGCTTCGTGTAACGGTGTCGGAGTACATCTCGAGACTTAGGCCTTCGGGCTTCGTCTCCAGCATCGGGCTCCTTAGGTTCTCCGCGTGCTATGGTACGTGACGCTAGCACGAAGAAAATGAAATAAATAAGAAACAATCAATACTCCAATTAAAACTCCAGATAGGTTATTTGGGAGGTTCGTTGCGTACTAGTGGAATTATGGGTAGGTTGGATCTTAGAAGGCTGACAGCAGAAGAATCGGCAAAAACGGTAATCGGGCGGTGAAGATACGATATAATAGGGAACAAGGTGGGTATGATGGAGGAAACGGAAATATGGTGGGTGGCACAGGGTTCCTCATGTCGGGACGATCGCATGAGCGCAAGAATCGCCCGATACGGAGCTACGATTGAAAATATATGATTTTTGGAAGGTCTGGGGGCTTATTTGTAATTTTCATAAGGTCATGGGGACCTATTTGTAATTACAAAAATATCAAGGGCGTGGTTGTAAAATGGCAAGGGCTAAAATATTATTACAGAAAGGTTGAGGTACTTTTCCATAAAAATATTAGGCTAAAACAGGATTAGGCTAGAGCTCAGGGGGCTAGGTGTAAAAGGACATATTCCTGGGATTTTTGGAATTTCCATAATTATTTTGGTCTAGGAAAATCCGTGGACAGGGTGTATGGCTCGGTGGACCGAGTCCACCGGGTGGTCTACGGGCTTACTGTGGACCAGAGGGGGCTAAATGGAAATATGCCTAACTAATAGAAGGTGGGTTGATTTGGGGAGACTGGAGGGACTCTTTTGCAAAATGGGCTTTTAACTCACGTGGACATCTTCTTCGTCCTCTGTTCGCTCACCTATGGCTGAACTTGGGCTTGGGGGCCGCAAGGGAGGAGAGGGGAGGACGGTCGGTGAGTGGGGGCTTTGGTGGAGAAGGTTCTTGCGCACGCTTCAGTGGTGGGAGCTCGGGGAGAGGCCACGGGGAGGCGTCGGATTTTGGGAACAAGGGCCATGGCTATGGAGCTCGAGAGGATGGGGGAAAATGGCGATTGGAGCTGCCCGATGGGAGAGCTGAGACGGTGTTTGCATTGGTGCGGAGAGCGGCTCGACGCGCGTTCGGTTTATAGGCGCGGAGGGGAGGGTTGAGGGCGGTGAACTACCGGTGGTGATTGGAGCTTGAGCTCATCATTAATGGCAGCACTGTGCTTTGCGCGCGGTCGTGCGGCGTGAAACGCGTGTGTGCGTCGTCGAGCGGGGGCGTCGCATCGCGGAGCAGGGAAGGCGAGGTGCGGGGAGGAAGCGACGATGGTGGCGCTGTGGGTGGAGGCGACGGCTCTCTGCACTGAGGGTCGTCGGCGAGCGAGTGAATGGGGGCAGCACGACATGATGGCTCGGGTAGGGGGGAGAAAAGGCGGATGGCCGGGTTGGCGTCGGCAGGCGATGACAAGGTGAGCAGGCGAGCGGGGCCAGGCTGGGAGTAATGGAGGTGGCGACAGCAACAAACGCGAGCACGGGCGTGACGTGCGTCTACGCGAGGAAGAAGACAGGCAGCTGGCCTGCTGTGCGTGCACGTGGGCCGGAGTGAAGATTTTGGCCAAAAGGGAGGGAGGCGGTCGAGTGGGCCAGGAGGCACGACGGCCCAGGGGAAGAGAAGGGGGCTGTCCGGCTGGGCCGGGGTGCTCTACGTGGCCCAGAGAGGGGAGTGGAGGCGGAGGCGACGTGCTGGGCCGGCTCGCGCGGAGTGGGCCAAAGGGGGGAGCACGGCCCGCGCGGAAAGGGGAAGGGGAATAGCTGGGTTAGGGGAAGGTGGCGGCCCATGCGAAAAGTGAAGGGAGAGAGTAGAGGCTGGCCCAGCGATGGGCCGAGAGGAAAGGAGGACAAGGGGGTTTTTGGCCCAGGGAAGGAAAAGAGAGGAGAAAGACTTTATCTTTTTTCCTGGATTTTGGTTATTTCGATTTTGGAGTTTTAATTTGGAGCATAATCACTCAAGGAATTTAAAATAAAATCAACAGGCAAAACAATCATTCGTTAAGATTTATTTTATTATTCTCAAAATTTTAATTTCTCTCTATCTTTCTAGTTTAATTATTTATTGAGGATTTTTAAAAGAAAAATTTAAAATCATGAGAAATACTTTGGAAAAAATTAATTTTTGCCTTGTTTTCTCTAATTAATTTAGTATTTAAAATTTTGAAATCATCACAGCAGAATATATATATATATCCAACCCATACAGAGTCAAACCTAGAGCTCTCCCCTCTGTTCGGATCAAGCCCATCTCCATCCGCCAGCCCAATTCCGCGATCACCCCTTTTACCCTACACCTAATCGCTTCCATGCCTGATTACTCCCAGGCCCAACTCACTCGTCTTCGCCCTCGAACCCTACCTACCCCGCCGTCGGAGTACCTTCCCCAATTGGCACCACCTCCACTGCATCTAGCCTATAGAGTCACCAGCTAGATTCCCTACCCGCCACCATTGCCAGTAACCCCGTCGCATCCATCGCGTCGCCGAGAAACAGATTTCCCAATCTCACACAACCTCAACAGTTCGCCCTACTCCCTTATGCGCCAGACGCGTGCCCGCCCTTGTCGGAATCACCATTTCCCGTGCAACCACACCACACATCGCGAGCGACCATAAAAGAGCATCACCATTGCCAGACCTCACCACCAGCCAGAAAATACCCAACACTCTCTCTCCGCAGGGCCTAGATCTGCCATTCCAAACCGCCATCAGATTGCAGCTTGCATCAAGTTGCACTACCATGTACCTCAGGCTGGATGTGCTAGTTTGGGTTATCGTCGCCTACCTGCTGTTGATGGCCTACCTCGTGTGGAAGGTCTTCTCTTAGCCCCTAGCGAAGCCCGCTCCGTGATTCCCCGCCTAAGGGCGAATGTGATCTCGATGCATATCTGTATTGGGCGAATTGAATAATCGAGTTGTTTATACCCATTCGCAATCCTTTTGACTCCTCGCTCGCTCGGGTTTATTCAAAAAAGAAATCATTCGTTCGGAAATTCGTCTCTTTTGCTGGATTAAATCCTCCGTCTCAATCCTAATTTCCTATCCCGTCTCCTAGCAATTTCAAATCTCAAGGACGAGATTCTTTTAAGTAGGGTAGATGTGCAATATCCAAACTTTCAAATACTAGATTAAGTAGATAAATTGCTGCGAATTTAAATTTTAGAATTTGTAATACGATCTGATGATTTTAATTTTCTTTTTAAACAAAATCCTCACTAAATAATTAAACTAGAGAAATAGGATAAAAGAGTTTTTTTAATAATTAAAAACAACCTTGTCAAAGTGATCGTTGTTTTGCTCCGGCTCTTACTTATTTTTTTATTTCATTTTTTATTTTATTTTATTACTCTTGCTCCAAATTTAAACTCCAGAAAAATTGAAACCTACTCAACTTCAAATAACCAGAAATTACAGGAAAAAATTGAAACATCCCCCCTTTCCCTTTCTTGGCCCAGCACGTCTGGACTGTTTTCCTCCTCTTTCTCAACTCGACCCACCAGAACGGCCCAACCCTCTCCCCTCCCTTCTCCTCTCGGCCAGCCCGCCCAGCTCCCCTCCCCCTTGTCGACCCGACTCTCGTGCGCCAATTCTAACCACCTAGGTTGCGCCTCGCTTTTCCCCTGCCCAGCGCGCCTCCTTCCTTCCCTTTTCCCTCTGGGCCGCACGCCACATCCAGCCCACAAGCGCATTGTCTCTTTTCCTTTTCTCTCCAACCGTCTTCTTCCTTGGAGCACTGGGACGCGGACGACGCCAGAAGCCAACCGCTCGGCCCCAGTACGCCAACCAACGCGTCGCACAATCACCACGCACCTTCCCCTGCCTCTCCGCCTGGCGCCGCCGGCCCCACTGTCTCCAGCGCCATTGCCTCCTCTCTGCAACAACCCCGGCACCGCCTCCCCCGCTCCCGGCCGAATGCCCCGCAACAAGCCCACAGTGCCGCCATTAAAGAAGATGCCAGCTCGTCACTGCAGCGTGCCGTCGCCTCGGACTATACCGCCTGCCGCTTCACGACGCGCGCTCTGCCCGAGCAGTCGTGTCCCGCACAGCACCGCCGGTTCCCGCCGCCGTCAATGCACCTCGTCGTCGCATCATTGAAACCGCTCGACGCATCACCTCCACCTACAGCGCCACGCCTTGCCCTCCCCGCTCCGCGACGCACCTTCCCCGCCTGACGACAACGTCGCGCCTTAGCTCCCCAACCGTGTGCCAGCTCGCATGCACGGAGGCCGCCATTGATGGCGAGCTCGAGCTCGGAGCACCGCCCGGTGGCTCACCGCTCTCAACCCCCGCTCCTCTGCCTATAAACAGGACGCGCGACACTCCTCTCACCACCAACGCCGTCTCCGCCCTCTTTTCCATCCCGAGCCGTACCAATTTCCATTTTCCTCTTCCACCTTGAGCTCCCGGCCATGGCCACCACCTCACCAAATTCGCCACAGTCCCTTGTGCCCCTCCCCTGCTTCCACCTCCTCTGGTCGCGCATCGACCCTATCCACCATATTTTCCTCTCCTCGGCCACCCTTCCCCTTCCCAGGGCTCGCGGCCGAGCTCAAAGGCCCGGCCATGGCAAACGCCCAGGGAAGGAGACGAGCTCTCCCCTGTTTCACGTGAGTAAAGGGAATTTTGCAAAAGAGCCCTCTGGTTTTTCCAAAATAAACCCACCTCCAAGTATTAGTTCTAGAATTCGCACTTAAGCCCCTCCACTTCGTGGAAATAGTGTCCACCATTCGAAGCCATTAGATCTTTGTACCAGGACCCCTGGTCTTCGTGGAAATATGGTTTGGCCCCTACATTTTTCACAAATAAGCCCCTAAACCTTTCAAAAATCATATCCTTTCAACCGTAGCTCCGTTTCGGGTCTCGCGCCCACGCGATCGTCCTGACATGAGGAACCTTTTGTCGCTTACCATATTTCTGTTTCCGCCATGATATCCACCTTGTTACCCGTAATATCATATCTTCACCGTCCGAACTCCGTTTCCACTGATTCTTCCACCATCGACCTTCCACCATCGACCTTCTGAGACCCGACCTATCCAAACCACATCATCGTAAACCTGAACCTTATTCACCAAGCTCCGACCTACCTAAATCCTCCACTGGTATACACCAACACCTTAAATATTTTATCCGGAGTTTTAATTGGAGTGTTGATTGTTTTTTATTTTATTTTCTTCACGCTAGCGTCACGTACCGTAGCACGCGAAGAGTCCGAAGGAGCCCGATGCTGAAGATGAAGCCCGAAGGCCCAAGTCTCGAGACGGACTCCAACACTGATACATGAAGCGACGTAAACTACGACATTTATGGATAGAGTTACCAGGCTTGCTGAGAACCTTATGTACTCACAGTTTGTTAATTGTGGTTTTTAGCGATTGAACTCCCAAAAAGTAAAGCAGTAGGGTTTTGTTGTATGCTCAAGTTTGCTTGTGGATGTGAAGTGGGCCAGTCTTCCATGTCCAATTTCCGCTGCATTGTAACTTATTCATGTTTGTTAAGTCCCCCGTATATTCTCGTATTTTAGCATTGTATGGATTTGAGATAATCAATATGTGCGTACCAACTACTGATCAAGGGATTGGTACATGATGCACAGTACACCCCGGAGGTGGGGTGTCACAGTTCTTCTTGATTAGCCCTTCCGGCGACCACCATTGCTGCCGACTGTAATTTCTTTCCCCACGGTGAGCCAACCTCGAATTCATTGCACACAGGCCCACTCCAATCATGCACGGACCTACTTAAACTCATTTCCATCCCTTTCTTTACCTTCGCTGCGGGCAATTCCGTTTTACTCAGTCGTCAAGCTCCAACCGCCGCCGCCCCATTGACGGGACCCTATCTCCAGCCCTCCTCATCTCAAATGAGCATGATGCCGTTGTTCGCCAAGCAGCCATGAAGCTCCAGGAAGAAACCGCATCTCAGTACCTGCTCCGAGTCGTTCCTGCGACGCCGATGAACCCCGCCTCCCGCTGTCGCTCGATGCTAACCACCCTCCGATGACAACCTGTCCTTGCGAATCCCACCACTCGACGCGCCTCGATGTGCGCACCACATCTGTGCACCCGCAACGAGGTTTCGCCGCCTGCAGCCGCCAGCGGCGAGCGTTCCGGCAGCGCCCTGCTCTGCTCTAGCGGGTACACTGGCGCGCTAGGCTGGCGTCTACTGGCGCCTGTTGGCACTCCGACGTGGCACTAATGTGTCTGCCCATGTGGCGCTGACTTGTTAAAAGAATAAAACCAGGAAAAAACAAAAAATACATAAAATGCTGATTAACTTTGAAAAATTATAGTAAATAAAATATAAATCCAATGGAGTCCAAATAAGCTTTGTTAGTTTCCTCTTGATGTGCTCTATTAAAGAAAAATGATAAAATGTTGCCTCTGTAAATATACAATTAATAATTTTTTATCTTGCTAAAACACTAAATAAAACACTATAAATTCTAGGAATAAATTTTAATTCTAATTTTTGGCTGTTAGTTTATGTTAATGTACCACCCTAATTTTTGGTTAGGCAAAATATGGATTATTTTATGCCCTAGGATTTATTTAGCACTTTTGCTTATAAAAAACCTAGTAAATAAATTATAAATATCCACGAGTTGCCACTCGGTAAAAATAAAGTTTATACATGCCCTGTTCACAATAAATCACTCCTAACTAGAAACACATTTTTACTATATTAAATGAATTATTTGCTCTTAAGACTATATTAACCCTATTAAAATGACATTTACATGTAAAATGATAAAGATTAAACTTGTTTCTTTAAAGCATATGGCTTTGAGAACATATTAATAATGATGTTGTCACCTTAACACTACTGTATTTTACAATTGTCGTATTATTGCATGTTACGGTATTATTTTGATGCCGTTGACACCTTATTCATATTTAGGTAACAAGAACAAGGAGCAAGAGCTGGATTTTCAGCAGGACTCTAATACCGAGGAGCAAGAAGTTATAGTTGCTAACACCAGTGTTGACCAAGACAAGCCCTGGTTTGCATATGCCATTTTATAAAGTTTGCTAGTTTCAATATATCAGTGCAAGTGTCTATTTTGATTTATGCATTAGGTCAGTAGGTGTTGGTTGGAAATCCACTTGTATGTTACCCAAATGACCTATGCTTAGTAAGTGAATAATACCGATAGTTACTATTACTGCTAGGAAATGAACTCGATCAGTAAAGTTGAATTTAATGGAAATGAATTTACTTCTGATGTCATGGCCGGGCAGGGATGATGCATGTGTAGGTTTGCAGCAACACATGGGTGTTGACTACGGTAGTCCTGCCTTGTCGAACCTAGGACCCGTTCATCGTTGGCCCCTTGATCAAGCATCAAACAATACCGAATACATGCTAGTTTATGGGCACTAGTAAACCGATGTAGCATTAAAGTCTTGCATTAGAAAATGGCTATGGTGTATTAGTCTTTGACCCTTCTGCTGCTGGAGTGGGCGGTTCATACCGCGAAGTACCGCTGGCAGAATGACATGCCCACTCGATGTCACTAGATCCGGTGGAAGGTGTAAGTTTTAATTATGAAAGTTTGTCATATACGACCTTAAGTGGTGTGTATATGTTGTGTATTTCAGGTTTTCCCAGCTGGCATAAATCAATTACAATTGTTGTCGCTTATAGTGATGAGTACGCTTGTTCACTACGCCTTCACGTAGCTCACATGATACTATGAAATTGATTATTTGGTTATTGATGATTATTATTGCTACTGTTCTAATATTGTATTAGTTCATGTTTTGCTTTACTATTCTTGTACTACTCCACTAAATTTATATTTTTGCTCTATTAATCTTATCTAAATAAAATTTGGTAGAACTAATAGGTTGCTTAGTGCAAGTCTTTTTAAACAGCCATCCTATTAGAGCCAATGTATGTCAAGATTTTGACGGGTAAGTCTTGCTGAGTAATTAGTACTTAGGCTTTGTGCCTAAGTACTAATTACCTGCAAATGTGATGCCTTGGGACATGCAAGTCCCTGAGGGTTGGACTGCCCACTAGGAGTCCGACTTGCCGCCACAATGATGTTGTGTGTTGCTAGAGTGATGATTCTATGAGCATGAATTATAACTACCGTTGTATCATCGACTGATCGTAGAACTTATCATTATTTACTTCCGCTGTTTTTGAGCTATCATGAACTTGTAATATTCTGCTGCACTTTAACTACCTTAATGATATAATAATTTGACTTAAATTGAATAATTGTTATAATATCAAGTGTCTGCGTTATCAACACCTTTGAGACCCCGAACGGGCATCACATGGGGGCGAGTTGGCGTTGATGGAAAAAAGATAGAACCAATTGTTTCTTCAGTCGATGCAGCAATAGCCAGCAGGCCACAAGTTGTGCCTCTAGGCCCGTTAGTGTCTATTTTGGACAGGCCCATATACATCTAGTCCAACCCAAACACAACCATAACGAGTTGTTTCCCTGTTTCTCTTCTTCCATCGGACATAGCCGAGCTCCATGCCATGGCTTCTGCCAGTTGCCGGAGAGCAGCGCAGCGCTGGAGCTCCAAACAAGATGGGGTCTAGGAGTCTTCCACTAAGAAGTTAGTTAGGGTGGCCGCCCTATCATGTCCTATTGGAAGATTCGCCTCCGTCTTTATATATGTACTAATAAAGAATTTGTATGTTGCTATAGACGTAAAAAAAAACTTATGATAATAAACCTATAGCATAAGCATATATAATTTTACGCGCAAGTTTACATATGTGTCAGTATCAAAAATCTTGTTGCAACAGTTCTACTAAAAATTGTCTTCGTAGTATTTGATCATACATATCATTAGTTCTACTAAAAGTTGTCGCATAGTATCCGACGTGTAATTATTCATGCTATAAATATTGTTATTTTATAAAACATGACCGTTACAGGTGCACATTCATCACATGCTGGCGCAACTAAACTTTCTTCGTTGAAAGCATGCAGAGTAAAAGAATCAAATTGGCTCTAAAAAACTACTCCCTCTGGATTTTAATTGTTCACGCAGTTGACTTTTTTAACTATATTTGACCATTCATCTTATTTAAAATATTTATTCAAATATACAAAATTATATGGTAGTTTTCAACTTTCTTTAGTGATAAAATAAATTATAACAAAATATCTGATAAAATTTTAATCTTTTTGAATAAGATGGATAGTCAAACATAACTAAAAAAGTCAACTGCATCAATAATTTAAATCCAGAGGGAGTATATACTATCGTCAACGATAACCAACCAATGGTAAGTAGGAGGAACAAATCAAAGGCAAGCTACTAACCGACATACATGCACGAAACACTAAATGTTTTTTTTTCTCGCCTATGGCAAGCACAGCGAGTAGATCGCAGGAGAGAAAGCGGTGACTGACACACATGCTTTGGTGTCTTTCATAAACACTGCATCAACTTCCTCGCAAGAATCTATCTACCCGCACTTGCAAAAGTCACGACATGATCACAATGCTCTTTCTTACAGGAGACCAAACAGACATGCACCACCGGTCTCGTCCCCAGCATGTATGGGTAAGCCTCGCCGGCTACCCGGTTTCGGCTATGCTCGCGCTCCATGTTGACATTTCTTAACATCGCACCAGAAATATTACTATCCCTAGCAACGGTGCCAAAAATGCTTGTTGACATTTCTTAACGTCGCACCAGAAATATTACTATCCCCGGCAACAGCGCCAGAAATACTTGTTGACATCTGCTAAGTCACACCAAATAAATTGACTGGGCAAGGCACCAGAACTACTTGTTGGTAGAACTCGACAGATGGTTAGTGTGGGCAAGTTAAATCCGCAAGCGCACGGACATCCCATTGTAGCGTTCACCACTGGATTACTCCAATGGCTGTCATCAAGCTAAAGACTATAGCACACATAACATTAACCCTACGGATTATTAAGTTATGGACTAAAGCATGTCTAACCACAATGTGCATTGAAGGAGTGCAAAAGCATAGGTTGACTAGTATAGGTATGTGAAGCATAAAGCAACCAAACATAACTAGGCAACAACCATATAAAAGGCACATGACTATCACACTAGTATAAATAAATAAAGCACAAGGAGTAGAGAAGATAATTCTATTAATAAAAGGAACAAGTCTTACTAGAGAGGGATAGTGTGGAACTATACCCAAGACTGCAAGACGAGATCAATGACCTCTATTCAGCTGTCCTCTATCCTGAACTCCACTAGGACCTGAAGACTAAGCGTAATGCTAGAGAATGGATTCTTCTTGGTGTGTGTTGGAGTGGGAGGCACTCCCATCCTTTTATAGCCTCCAAAGGTCGGTACTGGAGCGTAACCGCCACGGAACGTCGGTGCGCTGACGTTGGCAAAGGGCTGAGGGTGCGACACATGGAAGGCCGGCCGAAAAGGCCTCAAGACCAGGTCGGCCAACCTCCCCCCATGGTCGGCCGACCAGGGAATGGGCCCAATGGTCTTGTGCTTCCTCAGGGTGGCTGGTAGGTGGGTCCTCTTCTGGTCTAAGTCTGTGTTCTCTGGAGGAATTCTGTGTAGCCACGTCATTGATCCATGGGGAGTCTGATTGACACTTTCCCATTGGTCGAAATGTTATTTCATGGATCTTGCTGCATTTCTCCACTCCTTTTATATATATTCTCTACATGCACATAAATCTCCAAGGACAAGTGGAATCTTATTAATCCTAGCTAACATGCGTGTATGGAATGCTAAGTCTTCCCTTATTTATGGCAATATTGACGGTCAGAATTGGTATTTAATGACTGTCAACATATTTTGAGAGTTTGACTGAGAGGAGCCACATCTCTTCTACAGGCGCCAGCATGATGTACCCCTTGCCGACGGTGATGATCTCCATGATGCCGCTGAAGTAGCAGTCCATGTGTCCTATCAGGGAACGAGTGTCCTCTTGTAGATTAAGACTCTCCTGTAGTACCCATTTTCTTCTACCATTATTGAGCTTACCCTAAGCTCATCGTCAATCAGGCCCACGACCTGCACCAAATCAGAGAACCTGCTTTCGATGTCAACGAACTAAAAGGTTGATTGGTGGCACGAACCACGGAACATGGAGCCACGTGATAGAGCTTGGGTAGTGTTTGGTTTGAAAATTGTAACGCAGATGGAAACTGAATCAGAATACAGGATAATTAGAGATCGGATCGGTGATTATGGTCTTTGTTTGGTTTCTCTTTTGTAACGTATTGGACGCAAATTGCATCTCCAACCTATTGACGGTCACTAAATGCCTAATATACACCGTCAATTATCTCCATAAAAGCAATAAAGTGAACAACCAACATAGTGGTAGGAGTTTATTAGTAACAAGTTCCACAAGTGTTGGTAAATATGTTCTATAGGTAATTATTCCATGGAATTAATAGAAAATCCACATCATCAAGGGAGAAAATACACTTCTGGCCAATCAGAGCCAAGCACGGGGATCAAGTGGCCCACTTTCAGAAAACAACCGACATAACCAAAGACCCTATGGTGTCAGAAAGAAAGAGGGGCCACCAAGCAGGCACCCAAAAGAGGTAGGACCCACTTGGCCTCACCCCCTGTTTGGCCGAATAGGGGTGTTCGACCGAAGGTGGGCTAAGCCCAGTGGGACCCATCTTCTGAGGTCGGTTCTCCACCGCCTTTCCTACGTCGGTTACCCCCCTTAGGGCAGAGTTACCGACCCTGGAACTGTCATTTAGTGCTATAAAAAGAAGGGAAGGGCTTCACTCTCTCAACACTTCAAGATAGAATAAGCACTTCATTCCCAAAAGGCTCAATGCTGCCAAAGCGTTTAGAAAATAGGGAGAGAGTAAGGAGGAGTCCAGGAGAGGAGGTTCGGGCCTGTCCAACCCCTTCTCCGCACTTGTACCTCGACAGATGCTTGCCTTATTTAGTAAATTGTTTTCCTTTTTAATTATTTTTCCTTTTTAAGAAAGTTTTAGTACTTAGTTGTTTTGCTCGCTCAACGCTCTATTTAATTAGAGACCTTAGTCTTGGCCCATTGTACGGAGCGATTAAGGGAGTAATCAAAAGTATAGACGTGGTGTCTAGGCCGTAGGTTGCCTTTATTTATCGTGTAGTCCATGGATTGCTAGAGATAGGCAGTAGGTGGTGACAGCCCTATCTGTCCTTTGAAATCCTCCACGTTCGGCTACACAGTAGGCTCTTGACCAGAATCGCACTATGGATACAGGGGAAAACCGGATGCCCAATGCAAGCAGCTTATTGTCAACTTACTCTGACTAGGACTCTTTTACCAGTTAGAATCGTCTCTACTCGAGCCATAGTTATCTTGGTGTCCTTAGACAATTAAAATAGAAGATTAGCACACACATTCTCTAGGGAAACCCGGATGCCCAATGAAAGCAACCTAGTAGTACTCTTACCTTGATTAGGACCTTATACTTGTTAGGAATCCTCTCTATCCAAAACCACATTTATCTTGGTGTCCTTGGTCGACTTAGAACAGAAGATCAGGCACACATGTTCCCTGTGGATTTGACACCTTGGAATACTCCTGGGTGAAAGCTACTTCGGTATCCGTACACTTACGGATTTATTCTGTTATCGTTAAAATACCCAACAAGCTTTCTAGTGCCGTTGTCGGGGACCGATTTTTGTTTGATCTTCAAACCTAGTTCACCCTCGTATCTTTTTATTTCATATTATTTATTTCTCATCTCTTTTCACCAATGGAGCAACCTTCAATCCAAAACCTTTCTGCTCCAAAGGGCAAGTTCTTTGAGTCGCCGCTATCAGCAGACCCAATTTATTCATTTGGCTTTGAACTCCGCCCTGGCTTTATAGCCATGGTTCGAGAACAATCCTTCTCAGGTTTAAATAGCAAAAACCCGTTCCATCATTTGCGAGAGTTTGAGCATTTGTGTTCATGCTCAAGTGGAAATTGTTTCCCTTTTCCCTCATGGAGAATGCAAAACAATGGTACACTTATTTCGTTGGGAGTACGAATAGTGAGGGAAAGTACCCCGAGATAAATTTTGTCTCGCGTTCTATCACTACAAGCTCTTCGATGTGTTGCAACGCAGTGAAAATGTTGCAATAGGGGTATATTCATTGCAATATTACGTTATCGATTGGAATCGCGACGATGAATGTGCCGTTGCTATACGCTCAACTGCAATCGCAACAACCGTTGCTATATGCGCAAAGGGAATCACGACGACACCTGTCGTTGCTATAGGTTTAATAGGTATTGCATCAAAAAAATAGTCATTGTTATATCTATAGAGGGTATCGCATCAAAATACTAGACGCTGCTATACATATAGAGTGCATCGCATCGACATATCAGTCATGGCAATCTTCATTTAATGTATCGCAACAAAATGAATAGCGTACATCAATCCAATAGTATTGTTATGTACATCTATACAATATTATTGTAATGTACATCAATCCAATATTCACTCATACAACCTATTCAAATCAAGAAGTACGATTGTATCCACAGAAATTTGTGCATGCCAAAATGATAACAATACAGGGATCGGAGAATGAAGGTTGCTTTGCACCTAGGTACTAAGCAACCCTGAACCTTATATATCGCGCCACCAAAGCTTAAATGTCGTCCTGCCAAAATAAGAGAAACATATAAGATTTCTAGTAAGATGAGAATTACAACTGGTAGAGCTATATAGAAATGCATTGATAAAAATTAATGCTAGTATGAATGAAGGTATTTTTCCAGTTCTTACATGTTGTTTATTCCTTTTGGCTGCTTCTCATGTTCTAGATTAAGCTGCCAGCGATCCTAAAGAAATGTAACTTCTTGATGACTCATGATCACGATATTCATTCACCAAATTCTTTGACACCTTGGTAGATTTTTGTTTGGGATTAGGTTGAACATTTTCTTTGTGTGTTGTGACAATGCTTCTTGACTCAATCTGCTATAAAGATGCTGGAAGATTGTTAGCTATAATCCAAGCAAAACATCATCATGATTGCCATGCTTGTTCAAAACCATTACCTGCTCCGGCTCGGGTGTTCGAACACTATTATGCACTGGTGTTGCATGAATGTTGTCCTCAGTGTTCCTAGCTTCGCGTTCTGTTGTATTGCTGCTTACATTGATCGTCCCTTCATTAGTCTCCTTTGCAATGATCCCTTCACTGTTCCCTATTGCAATGTTGGTTTCATTGGTCTCTACTGCAATGTTGCCTTCAGCGCTTCTAGTGTTTGTAGCTGCATTGCTCTCTAGTACATTGTTGGTTGGGGTAGTAGCCTGCAAATAACAAAACAAAGCACAAATTATGTAATACGACAAATTTTTGGTGCATTATGAATCTTTAATTAGCAACATATTGGCAGTGGTGGGGCTAGGCCCAAGCTCTAGGTTAGGCCGAATGGTATCGGGCTGGTTTGGGTGGGCCAAAGAAGGGGAAAATGCCAAAAACAGATGCAAAAAAAACTATATCTTTCGAAAACTACTGGAACATTCCTGTAATATAAAAATAGGCAAAAATATGATCAAATTGTTGTATGCCTGAGAGTGTTACCTCTAGGTTGTGGTTTCGTGCCATCACTATTTGAAACTCTTGCATCAATCATTCTTGAACTGAGGCCACGAGTTCTTGCTTCTCTACTTCCTTATCGGTAGCTTGCTTTACAAGAAGCTCTTTTAGTTGCTGAAGCTCATGCGCTTGTTCTTAGACTCTGTCCTAAAGTATTTGCTTTTTGTTTGTATTCTACATGTAAAACTTGGCCACGTAACCTGCTTGACTTGGCGCCAGTTGTTTCCCTGTACGTTTGCTGGAGAACAAGGCCCTCTTTACCAGATGCAGATGTGTTACTTCTTGCTTTGTCTAGACCCAATTAAGATGATTCAGTCATATGCAATCTCCTGGCTGCATTGCTCTGAGGAAAAGAAACAAATGTATGAGATCAATGTACATACTGTTGTGACAAAAAGAAAACTAGTTCACAAACTTTATCGCACTCACATAAATAATTTCAGACATCTGATTTGACCATTGCCCTTGCTTCGTGTGAGTAAACTTAAAGAGTTCCATAGGGCCTGGCTTAGCACCAGTTTCTATATCTCTCTACAAATGCAAGCGTACACATCACTAATATATCAGATTAATGTGTTACAAGCAGAGAATAATCATGACAATGTTTACCATTTCCCAACTACACTGAGAGAAAGGCTTCAAACCCATCAGATGCATGGTTTTCATTTCTTGACGATTCATAGAGTTCTGGCTGCTGATCTTCTACGGAAAGTTAACAATTAATGTTAGAAAACTCAAACTACCACTGCAAAATAGAGAAGGTTAGGACTTTCCAATAGTTCAATATGCAGATGATACACTCCTAATAATGGAAGCATATCAGCAGTGGCAACTTCTAAATGATCAGGTTAATGGTATTGAGTTTATAGCATCTCCTGATGATTGGAAACATATGGGACAAAAGTAACAAATACTCTGCCTCAAAAGTTTATGAGTGAGTAATAGGTCATATCCTGTTGCACCCTGTTTTTAGGAGGATGTGGCATTGTTCTTGTCAGCCAAAGCACAATATTTTCTTCTGGTTATTGTTGCAGGATAGACTGAACACTCGAAATATGTTGCGAAGAAGAAACAAGAAACTGGATTCCTACACTTGTGACATGTGTATTGTACAGAGAGAAGAAACACTCAAGCACTTATTCATAAGATGCAGTTTGGGAATCAAGAAATTAGCAACACAGAATGATTCTCTCCTAATAATGCAAGCTTCCCAAGACGATATCTCTCAAAGCCCTACTACACACATTTGCTGAATCAATAGGCTTTAGAGAGTAATAAATCACAACAAATGAATCGTAGTTCCAATAAATGTCAGCAACGACAGAATAGAGGTCCTGGCTAACATAATTGGGAGTAAAGTGGGAAATTTGTCATTCACATACTTATGATTGCCACTGGTTACCACAAAACTAAGATTAGAGGATTTCATCCCACTTGTCCAAACAATTGAGAAAAGACTCACAAGTTACCTTTGAGCATTTGGACTACAAGAAATGAATACTATGTTACCTTGAACTTTGAAGTTCCAAAGTACTTGATTAAATAGTGCCACTCTACAATGTCCAGGTCTTCAGACTTATGCTTTATTTTGGCACCATAACTCTTGTATGCCTTATATGTAGCTCTAAAAGTGGCTCTCCATCCTTTGTAGCGCTCTTGCGCAATCTTCAATATCATTGCCTTGGCATCATGAATGTGATCCATGTCCTATACATCCTATCGTAAGCCACACATGTTAATATATTATCAACAACAGAAAAATGGTTTATAAGGAAATTAACATATCATAATGCTTTCTGTGATGGAAATCTTGACTACTTCGCTTACATCTTTCCATTGTCCAACTCCAATTAGTGGAGTCCTTAACCTTGTAACCGTAACCACATCATCCACAAATATATATCTGTTTTCTCCATAGGGACCACCTAGAATTGGTGAAAAATCAACTTTTAGTTTATCAGCAGTATGAGACTTCATTCTCTTGTTCGTTGCAGTTAGACTTTTCATAGCACCACGACTGATAATCTTGCCATTTCCTAATAATTGTAAAACAAATGGCTATGAGATATAGTGTCTATACCAAACTACAAGGTTCAGGGCTACATGGATCACATTGACTACAAGCTGAAATATATGAACACTTCAAACCTTTCGCCTTCTTCTTAATTCTCCTAGCATGAATTGGCCATTCTGATTATCCTGATGCGCTGCAACCAGTGCCCTCACCATCTGCTTCTGTAGGCTCACTATAATGTTTATAACACACTGAAACATTGTAAATATTGATGTCTTAGTAAAAAAACATGTTTATAGAACAAGAAGTTAGAATGAGAAAAGAGCTACTTATTTCTCTCAAGAGGCCTTTCTCCCTTAGCCATGCACTGTATGCTGCAATTGAGTCATCCCTGCCTACATCACAAAGACCTGCAAGATACCAACAATATGACTATGTAAAATAGGAGAAAAAAATATAGTTTACATGTGGTTTGTGAAGTACAAAAAAAATGTATACTTGTATCAGATCCTTGCTCCTGAAGCCAATCTTTGTAAGCATCAACATTCTCATCCACAAGACTATCAACATCATCATCAAACTCGGACTCCCTCACTCGTTTCAGGGGTGTAATGCCGACATCTCAATTATCTGCTCAATCACATGTTGTTAATAACAGCCTGACTTTCTTCTCGGTAGCCATGCAATCAAGCATCCGTTCCACATCATCGTCCAAATCGATAGCCTCAAGAGTTGCTGAGCTATTTCCAGTTCTCTTCTTGTAGTACATGTAGTCCTGCATTCTATAACGAAGGTGTTGTTTGATTGATGCGAAGCCTTGAAATGTCAGTTCATCCTTGCCCATAGCAGTCTCAATGGTTCAATGTTCCTTATTTCTTCCACGGCATTCGATTACTATAGTCAACCTTTCACCAGTCAATGGGAGGGGGCTGCACATGTGTGCATAAATAATATCAATACTAGGGGCATCTTGATGTCTAAGCTGTTGTATATGACCCTGTTTGGATCCTCTACATGGCTAAACATTAGCCAAATAAATTTTATTAGGTGGTGCATGTTTGTATCCTTGAGTAAAGTCAATGGCTAAAAAAATGTAGACATGTCTGCTGTTTATTAACTAACTAAAAAGTGAACATATGTGTGGGTTGACGAAAAATATTACATGGAAGGAGAAGTACTAGTACATACTATAGCAAGTGCAAGTAATAAACCTCAGTGCAAGTTACTTACCGTTCGCATTATGGATCAATGTGATCTTCTTCACTACCTTGTTGGCGATAGGCGGCTGCACCATCTTCACCGAATCGGTTGTTGGAGATAGTCATGGTTGAAGAAGTTGCGCGGTTAGTGCTCAGAGCAACGCCGCGCAGCAACTAGCCGTCTCTCCTTGTTCGCCTCCAACAAATTATGCAAAAAGGTAGCAACGGCTATCAGTTTTGGGTAGGTGGGGGCCGAACCACATTAATTTTAAAGGGTTGAGTTGAATTAGGCGGGCTCATGAAAAAAATTCACCCACGCGCGCTTAGGGGTGGTAATGGGCCTAGAATTTTGAACTAGCAAAATTGAGGGCGGATCGAAAAAGGGTTGGGCCAAAAATGAATTGTTTTTTGACTTAAATTAGAAAAAGGCCGAAAAGGGTCCTTCCAAGGCTCATGGGTCGTGATCCATTACCACCCCTATGCGCGCCAAAAATTTGAAGGGAAATGTTCCGTCTAGTAATAAAAACTCGAACCTTGCTATGTTTCAGTCGTTTGAAAGTTAAGGAACCTTTTAAGCAGCGCTAATAACTGTTTCAGATTAGTAAAAACTTGTTTGATGCTAAAAACTGCTAAAACCTTTCAACCAGCACTAACAATGTGATTGAAAGCAGCTGATTAGTTTTGAATTTTTTGGCGTTGTTTTGAATCACTTGCAAACAAAAGTAAACATGGGCGAAGCTACCTTGTAGCTAGTGGGTGCAAATGCACCCACAACAAAATGAAAAATCAGTTGTAATCCTATATTTTCCACCATATTAGCACCCTAGAAAACACTAAAAAACAGCAGCTAGCTAGTTATTAGGGCCTATTTATTTCAGCTTATAATCCACCCAGATTATGTAATCTGGAGTCAAACAAACAGACAGATATAATACAACACCTATAATCCAGATTATATGATCTGGCCAGGAAACAAACAGGCCTAGCTAGCAGCACCCCCTTGATTTTGCACCGGCTAGTGATGAGGACATCACTCCTATGGATACACACAACACTCCTCCAAATCTGGACTTGCAAGGTCCAATGACTAGAGCTCGTGCACGACGACTAAATTTAGAGGTGAGCTCGTTCCTACGTTCTTCGCTATATGTTACTTTTGAGAATGGTTTGCTACCTAATGATTATTTTATGATTAGAAACCATGGAGAAGACCAGGAGATGATGGGAGAAAGAGTTGGGAACGTGGAGGACCAGCAAGGGCTTGGAAGCCAAAGTGGAGGCCCAATCAAAACCGACTTCGAGTCTGTTTCGGGGCCCAGGACCAGTCTGTACTAAAACAGTCGCCTAGGATGCATACGGACTCGGATTTGGACGTTCTACATATGCACGGAAAGATAAGGAGAAGACCTTTCCAATGCCGCCGGTCTCATATCAAAATTCATCGGGAGTCATCGGGAATCGTCAAAACAAGACAGAGTCCAGAATCTGTGTCGGTGCTGCGTCGCCTATTTTTGGCCTTTGGGCTTTGTATCTAGTTGAGCTCAATTAGGGGCGCGTCCAGAGGGTCTTGCACGACCCTAGGGTCTTTATATACAGCCGCCGCCGCACCATTAGGGTTCGGGTTTTGCTTAGATCAATTCTGTTCATAAACAGTTTCACCGTTCATCGGTTTGTGAGACCCCAACTTCGAGAGTTTAATCATACATCTGCAATTGTGTTGCATTCTTCGTTGTTCTTGCTTGTGTTCTTGATTCATAGGCAGGGATTAGCCTTCTCGGCGAGGTCAATCTTCTTTTGGACGGTTGATAACCAGAGGAGACGTCGTGCTGCGATTGCGGGGTTTAGAACGTGCTGTTCTGAAGCCGGATCGATTTGTGTGTCGTCTCCGACCAAATCAACTTACCAAGAACCTTTCGGAAGATCGGGAACCCTTGTCCACATCAGCTAGGTAGAGCTAGTAGTTAAATATGTAAAAACACCAATCCTGACCCAAATATACATCAGCAACGAGGGGATGACGATCACAACATATAATACATTCACAAACTAACGTAGTTCAACCACGAGGTCAATAAAGCACGATCAGAAGTGTTCAACACAAATATACTAGTACAAAGAAAGAAAACAAATTAAAAGCAATGACAACGAGACTAGAAACTAGCTAGACGACGAGGACGAGGCGACGACGATGACAAGGAGGGGACTCATCAGTCCACCCGAGCAATCTTGTGGTGCAGCTCAATGGCATCGGGCCTCCCTGCGTTGTCGGGGTTGCTGATGAACCGGGACGTGTGCATAAAGACCTTCATCCTAGAGTCGTACTCTTGGTCATCGTTGTAGACTGGGCACCGGTACCAGTACTTGTCGGAGGGGGTTCACCGGTACAGAAAGCACAAGCCAGCGGTGAAGGGGGGCTCTTCGTCGTTTTTGTTGGTGATGGTGGTGTCATCGTCACCGACGGTCGCCTTGACGACCTCCTCCTCTGCCGCCAGGACGACCACCTCCTCCTCCTTCGCTGTCGCCGGGACAACCACTTCCTCCTCCTTAGCTGTCGCTGGGATGACCTCCTCCTCCTCTGCCATCGCTGGGATGACCTCCTCTTCCTCTGTCAATGTCGGGACGACCTCCTCCTCCTCCTTTGCTGCCGCCGGGATGACCTCCTCCTCCTCCTCCTTCTTTGGGATGACCTCCTCCTCCTCCTTCACTGCCACCAGGACGACCACCTCCTCCTCCTCCTTCTTCGCTGCCGTCAAGATGACCGGGTCTAGAGCACCCCGGATGCGCTTCGGTGAAGGCGAGCGTGACTCGCCGCGGCGTGCTCGAGTCATGGGAGAAGACGAACCATCGGTCTGTAAAGAGTCGATGAACAGTGAAAAATTCCCATTCCATAAATCATGATATAATCACTCGATAACTAAATTGAAGCGCAAATAGTACTGATATTGGCCTAAAACTATCAAGAACTATCGTGAATCCCAGAGACATTGAGCAGACAAAAAACCCCTAACCCCTAAAATTGTATGAAAATCACAGAACATGGGCAGGAACATACCGCGGACGCCAGGAGGAGAGGGGTGCGGAGGTTGCGGTTGCCAGTGGCCTCACTTGAGTCCCCCGTGGGCACCATGACAGTCGAGCGACAAAGAAGACGAAGCGGGAGAGTGGAGTGATGGCGGAAACGGGAGTGTGCCTCTGATGTGGGCGTGAGGTTGAGAGGCACCTTTTCTCATACTACCATGTTTGGTGTCTGCTATGCTAACACATTGAAACATGGGACCGCGTAAACTCGGGCCCACCTGTCATTGAGTTCTGAGTATAACTTCAGCATATGTCGTAAAAATTGGAAGGTAGAAAGTTTTTCTTTTTTTTAGTTGGGAAAATAGAATGTTTTTCTTGAGATAGGAAAAACAGAACGTTGGAATGGATTGAGATCAACATATTCTTCTCATCATTACCTTTCTTATTTCTTTCCCAAAATCAAGGGATGTGATTCAACCGTGAGGTCGAGAGGCGCCTTTTCTCGTACTAGCTACGCTTGCTGTCTGATATGCTAACACACTGAAACATGGGACCGCATAAACTCGGGTGCACCTATCATTGAGTCCTGAGTATAACTTCAGCATATGTCATAAAAAATGGAAGGCGGATAGTTTTTCTTCTCATCATTACCTTTCCTATTTAACATGGCCCAATCTAAGATCAAATAAAGAGGATAGGTCATATCTCTTTGCTTTGCAAAGTGCTCATATGGAAAGCTCCGGGATCGACATCGAGATTGTGCATTAGAACTCAGAATGTGTGTTTGCGCATATCATCTTGCAAAACATGGTCGTACATATATGGAGGGCATCATAATAACTCTTCTTAAAAAAAACAAATATGCAAATTGCTTCCAAATGGATTGTCTCGGCCCCCTACGCATGCAGATAACTCATCACGAGGATATATGACATAGTATATGCAGGGAGGCCTATGGTCGTATAGACACTATATCTCATAGCCAAATACATCTTTATTAGTGAGCTATATAAACATATGTGACAAATAGTACCATAAGGAGTTTGGTCGAAAGAGAGAACAAAACCAATCTGGACTATCATGATTAAAGGTGAAATTAACATCGTCAATTACAAGTGCTGTAAAACTTGAACAAACACATTATATATGTAGGGAGATGTATGGTTGGTATAGACACTATATCTCATAGCCAAACACATCTTTATTAGTGAGCTATATAAACATGTGACAAATAGTACCATAAGGAGTTTGGTTGAAAGAGAACAAAATCAAACTGGACTGTCATGACGCAAATTGGGTGTATGTGATAGTGTTGATGCAAAAACCACACGCATGCTCTGGGAGATCTGCTTAGCTCCAGTGCAGACTCAATATGAAAACCGGGGCAAGCTAGTCAATTTTCCGTAAAAATCGACAAAGAGACAAATAGTCAAATTCCACGGGTCACCGGCCCAGGACAGGCCGATGAAGAAAGCCGATAGTCACTGTTCGTGAAACCAACCGATGGTATTATAGAAATAAAACATAGGAGAATATAAACTGATCGGCTGATTATATCGGTTTATCGACAAATTTAATTAAATAAGCAATTATAAATCATTAATGCCGATAAGAAATTAGAACAATAGGCCAGAGTCGATAAATCCACGGTATTCGTACAATAACTGGCCAAGTCGATGTTCAATAGACTAAAGTCGATAAAGCAGAGTTGATAGATCTACAGTAAAGGTGCATAACCTCGCTCTGTCGATGAAAGCAAGTCGATAGGCCAGAGTCGATAGAAGTATAATAATCATACACGAAACTCTGCCCGTCGATAGATGCTAAGTCAATAGATCTGATAGCTGGTATTGCAAATATGCCTCAAGTTCACAAATCTAATTCTGTTAAATAAAAGGGGGGATATCGACTTCTTATATACAATAGTAACTAGGCAAAATACTGAGAAGCCGATCGAACCATGATAACCTGTCGGCTAAACATCCCGATAGAACTCTATCGACTCTGCCTACAAAAAGATCAAATCTAACCCTATCAGCCCAACAAGAGATCAAAATCGATGCAGCCTTGCTGATTCAAACAGACCGAACTTAATCGAGACCATGTTCAAACACAGCAAATAGAGCTAGATTTAATCTAATTATAGATAGAATCGAACGAGCGACTTGAATAAAAGATCTAAAACCCAGTCTATAAAACCCACAGAAATCGCAGAAGATCAGAACTACCCGAGACAGTAATGCAATCTAAGTCGATAATACAAACCAAATAAAGATCTAATTACTGAATAACTAGCAATTCCAAAGATAACAACTAGAATATCAATTTAATGAGAAAGTACTAGCTGAAGTCGATGAAATTACCGTGGGTTACTAATCCAAATCTCTCACTGAGATCAGAGCCGATGCAGCCCGCGCGAGACAAGGATATCGTCGAGAAAAAGTTTGGCGATGCGCCAAGTTGTATTGAACGAAAGTGTTGTTTTTCTTGTATAGACACTATTACATATTTATTACCCCATGCAAGGGATTCTAACCTGAATCGGTCAGGACTCTTAAACAAACTGACTAGGTTTGTTTCTAAATTAAATCTAAACTAAAAATAGATGAAGATAAAACAACCCTAGCAGGCCCAGTTTATTCCCTTCGACCGTTGAATTCTGTTGACTCCCGCCGATTCTGACTCCACAAGGCTGATCACTGGGACCGGTCAAATTTCGGTGCCAACACATGCCCCCCCGAGTCTGGGGTACGAAATCCTTCGTGCACCGGATTTTACCTCCTCGTTTATCGCATGTCTCATTTACCACCCTACTGCTTCAAATTCTAATAAATGCAATCAATCGGAAACCACCCACTAGTAAGGTCGCATCTTCAGTACACCATCCAACCACTCATGACCCTTAATTGTGACCTGTCATTTCTTGCGCCGTCTTGACTGTTGGTATTGCTTTTTAACTGTCCTCGTGCTTATCTTTCTCCCTTGAGTTCCCTCCGATCTACTTGGAGTGACGTTTGGATTCCCCAAAGGTCAAGTCTAGGTCCTATAAATAGATCCCTCCACCAGCCCTTTTTCCTCATCTTGTTTACTGTCGTCAACCATGGGTCTCTTACTGAGAGCTTTGATAGAAAAGCACAATTTATCTCCAAATCTATTGAGCGTAATGTGGCAAATACTTTTCACCGTTCTCGCCCACAAAGTCCTCCTTTCAATCCAAAGTTTGCAGCTCCTGCTGCCTGGAAGCCAATCCACTGGCTCTTCTGCCCCTGGATGGCGGTACGGATGTCTAGAATGGCATCGTCGCAGCGGACCTCTCTCCCTTATTCGGCGGGTGATGTCTGATGACACTGCCATCTTTGAAGGGGACGACGAGGAAGCTGTTAATGTATCTTTTCCTTCTATCATGTACCTCCTTTTATGTGCTTGGGATACTATTAATTACATCTTCATCCCCTACCTCCCGTCTTTGCATGTTGCGCTTTTATCTTTATATTTTTATGCTAAGGGTGATATTGTCAATATCGGCCATCTCAAGTCAACGCACCACCATCGACTCTCACCACTTAAACGCGATACTCAAAACAATCAACCATGATCAGCAATGGGATCATGAGTCAACCCAAACGTTTGGATGATACTTCTTCAAATATTTGCTATTAATTGCTCTCCCAAACTCTTCTCCATCTAATCCTTGTAGAAAATATGCATTGCCTGGCGCACATCGATGCACTTTGAATTGTCCCTCCCATGTTGGTGACCATTTTCCAAAATGATTATCTCTAGAGCCGATGGGCATAACTAACTTCTAGACAAGATCTCCTTCGAAAAATTCTTGGGCACTACATTTTTGTTATAAAATCTGGACACACGAGCTTTATTCTCTTGAATTCTTTCTAAGGCCTTCATCCAATGTTGCAGTACATCTTCCACCTCATCCAGCATAAATTGCCTTTAATCATTGGCTGTCAACTGATCTTGCATCTCCGTTCTTCTGGACCCCAGATTTGTCTCCCATGGTAACACTACTTCTTGCCCACAAACCAACTGGTAAGGTGGTACCTTTATTGATCCATGACAAGCCATCCTGTATGCCCATAAAGATTCGACCAATGTCGTATGCCACTTCTTAGGTTGCTCATCTATCTTTCTCTTGATCAATTTGATCAAACTTTTGTTAGATGCTTTAGCTTGATCATTGGCTTGAGCATAATAAGGTGATGAATTCAAAATCTTGATACCTATACTATTGGCAAAGTTTTGAAACTCTTTCGAAGTAAATATAGAGCCTTGGTCAGTTGTAATAGTCTGCGGCACACCAAACCTATATATAATATGTTCTTTCATAAAGTTAATCACATCACCAGTTGTAACGTTTTTCATAGGCACTGCTTCGACCCACTTTGTGAAGTAATCTGTAGCCGCTAAAATATACTTATGACCTTTGCTTGATGCCGGATAAATTTGGCCAATCATATCCATACCCCATCCTCTAAACAGCCATGGCTTAATAACTAGATTCATAGTCGATGCCGGTGCTCTCTGTATTGCTCCAAACTCTAGACAATCTTGACACCCTTTATAATACTTAAAGCAATCTTCCAGCATAGTAGGTCAATAATACCCAGTTCTCTTTAACATCCATCTCATTTTATGAGCCGATTGATGTGTACCACATATGCCTTCATGGACTTCGCACATAACAACTTTGGCTTCTTCTTGATTTATACTTCTTAACAACACACCATCAATCATCCGATAATAAAGTTTTTCTTCTATAACATACCTTAATGCTATATATCAAATGTTCGAGGCATACGTTGAGTTGGATCATTGAGATATTGGACGAACTTGGCTCTCCAATCTTCTTCATCGACATTGGCTATATCGACAATGACTCCAGTGGTGTTCAACTGATAACCTGATGCCTTCTGTGCTAAATCATTTGCCTCCATATTTTGTTCCCTCGGGACATGCTTGAACCTCACTGTCTTGAAGCATTGCAACAAATCTTGACACTTAGCATAAAACAATCTTAATATATCATCTTTACATTCAAATTCTCCTACCAGCTACCCGAGTACCAACAATGAATTTCCAATGACTTCAACACAATCGACTCCAGCTTCTTTCAACATCTGCAATCCTTTAATAACAGCTCTATATTTGACCTGATTTTTAGTCGATGCCTCTACAGCAAAGGTAAATTCAAACCTTGCCCCCAGAGGTGATATAATCAGAAGTTCGATGCCACATCCATTCTTGCAAACGGAACCATCAAAAAACAATAACCTTGGCACCGGGTCCACCATTGACACCCCTGATCCACAATGCTCAACAACTAAATTAGCCAGAACCTAACCCTAAAAAGCTTTAGCAGATTCGTAAGTCAAGTCATATTCAGCCAATGCTAGCATCCATTATCCAATTCTGCCTTTCAAAATTAGAGCCGATAACATATATTTGATGACATCGGCTTTGCATACCACCACTCACTCAGCCGATAACAGATAATGCCTCAACTTCTTACATGAGAAATATAAACACAAACATAAGTTTTCAATCTTAGTGTACCTAGTTTCAGCATCGATCAATCTTCAGCTTAAATAAAACACAACCCTCTCTTTACCATCTTGTTCTTGAATTAAAGTTGATCTGATCAAGTTTTTGTCAGCCGCAAGATAAAGCTTGAAAGGCAATCCTTCTCTTGGTGGCACCGGCACCGAAGGCGAAACCAAATACTTCTTGATATCCTCCAGAGCCTTTTGACGTTCTGGCTCCCATACAAACCTTTGATCCGCCTTTAACTTTAATAATGGGTTGAACACATCAACCTTTCCTAATAAGTTCGAAATAAATCTTCTAATGAAATTCACTTTGTCGATCAAAGATTGAAGTTCTGTCTTGTTGATTGGCAGCTCGATGTCATTGATAGCCTTCATGCTCTTTGGCCCAATCTCAACATCCTAACAGAACTCTATCGACTCTGCCTACAAACAGATCAAATCTAACCCTATCAGCCCAACAAGAGATCAAAGTCGATACAGCCTTGCTGATTCAAACAGACCGAACTTAATCGAGACCATGTTCAAACACAGCAAATAGAGCTAGATTTAATCTAATTATAGATCGAATTGATCGAGCGACTCGAATAAAAGATCTAAAACCCGGTCTATAAAACCCACATAAATCACAGAAGATCGGACCTACCCGAGACAGTAATGCAATCTAAGTCTATAATACAAACCAAATAAAGATCTAATTACAGAATAACTAGCAATTCCAAAGATAACAACTAGAATATCAACTTAATGAGAAAGTACTAGCTGAAGTCGATGAAATTACCGTGGGTGACTAATCCAAATCTCTCGCCGAGATCGGAGCCGATGCAGCCCGTGCGAGACGAGGATGTCATCGAGAAAAAGTTTGGCAATGCGTCGAGTTGTATTGAATGAAAGTGTTGTTTTTCTTGTACAGACCCTATTACATATTTATTACCTCATGCAAGGGATTCTGACCCGACTCGGTTATGACTCTTAAACAAACCGACTGAGTTTATTTCTAAATTAAATCTAAACTAAAAATAGACGAAGATAAAACAACCCTAATGGGCCCACTTTATTCCCTTCGGCCGTTGAATTCTGTTGACTCCGGCCGATTCTGACTCCATGCGGCTGATCACTAGGACCGATCAAATTTTGGTGCCAATAGATAGATAAAAGTTTCATATGAATTCAGAAAAAAAAGAATGAAGTGGTTCGGACACCATATGAGGATGCCCACTGCTCTCTCTCTCTCTCTCTCTCTCTCTCTCTCTCTCTCTCTATTCAGCAGGATTGCTGCTGCTTAGTGTGGGTCGTGAGTGCCCGCTGGCCCCCTCGCCATCCACTGCCTTGCACTACTGGAATCGACGAGTTTTCCTACCACCAAAATCGTAGGGAATGACCTAAAAACTCTCAAGAAAGAGTTTGCCTACGAAATTTCCTAAGGAACAAGTTCTAGGTAAAAGGTCGACGGAAAATTGCGGGTGCCCTACCGTTTTCAATAGAAACCGTTGAGAAACCATGTGGATATGTGCCATGGGTTGCAATATGTGATGACTAACCAGAGTTGGTAAAGACGTTGGAGAGTTTGCAGAAAATAGGAAATGTGTTTGCTTGTCTCATGATGTGTAGGTTACTAGAGTCAACTTGGTGGTCAACGGTGAAAGGATCGAGCATAATTAGGAGATTGGGGCCGGACGATCGGGAGGCCGGGTGAAGTCAAGGGTGATTCATACCGTACACGTGGAGAGGCAAGAAGCACAGACGGTTTCGTGGTTGAGCCTCAAAACCGTGGGTGGTGATCAAGACGGCAGGGTTGACCAAGTCAAAGGTGATCGGGCGTCAGTGCAAGTAGAGGCTTCTAATGGACCGGAGGCGGGTGAGACTTGCCGATGAGGAGGATCACAGGACGAGGTGACACGCGTCAAGATCAAGAAGTCGCGCTTTGAGAAGCATGCAAGGCGGTTTCCCGGTTTAGGCCTCAAAACCGGTGGCGGCGATTGGAGGTGCACGTGGCACCTTCATGGAGCTTGCGTCGACGCGAAGCAAAGTCGTGAAGGGCTCGATGGCGTTTGGTGACAAAGAAAAAGATAGACGGTTGTGCCCCTAGTGGTAGATGGTAGTGTATTGTAGGTGAGGGGTAGGATGGTCTTTAGGACAACCCCTAGGCCTATATAAGGAGAGGTAGGGCTGGTGGAAGAGGTGCCTCTCTTTTCCTTAGCCTTACCTTAGGTCTTCATTCAAAGTGCTAGGAGAGGTCTTCATGTAATAGAGGAGATGAGAGGGTGTGTGAGAGACATCTCTTTTCGTCCTCAAGATCTTCCTCTCTCCCTAAATCCCTATTCTCTTTTTCTCTATTTTCGGAGCTATTCTCGTGAGAATTTTCAATCTCATTTTTGAGTGAGTGTTTGGGATGGATTTCTTAGGGATCTTAGTGCTATGATGAGCTAGAACAATCCTACATGTGTCCTTGACCGAATCAAGAGCTCAAGCACCTTTGATTTGAAGGATTTCTCAAGTTTCCCCTTTTTGGTGTTCTTGGCACAAGATCTGAAATTCGTGACGATTCCTTGAGCCAATTGAGTGGATCTTCTCGGATTAGGGTCATGATGTGTTGAGGATTACCTGGTCCAAAAATCGCATGATTTGGAGTTCATTTGATTAGGTGTTGGTCAAATTTTTGCCTAATCCCGAGTTAAATCCTGTTATGTCGGGGTCGATCGGCACTGCCAATCTTTGCACCGGCACTGCTGATGCGGGGATAAAAATCCAGATCGGCACTACTGATAACCTGCTCAGGTTTTTCGTGTTCTTTCTGAACTCAATTGGCACTGCTGATGATTTGACCGGCACTGCCGATGCTCCTGACCGGCACTGCCGATGGTCAGTCTGTGTTGCCTATTATGTGTTTTCTTTCCTAGTTTCAAGTGTTGGTTATTTTCTTTTGCTTCTCTCTAGTTCTTTCGCTGGTGTGAGTCACTCCTAGGGTTAGCACATCACAAGTTGGTGTGTGTGGCCTTGGTGATTCTTTCAGGGTTGGTTCGAGTTGTATTTGGGATATAGGCCAAGTTCTTGAAAAGAATTTTAATTGGCTCCTATTCACCCCCCACCCTCTGGTCGCCTTCTCGGTCCTTCAACTGTAGAGAAAGCCTGGGACCAACTTTCCTTACAAAATGCATCGGCAGGGAAACTGAGCTAGTAAAATTAAGAAAATAAACAAGACCCCATCCCATGCTGCCCCCAATCATCGTTGCCGCCGGTATGATGCCGCCGCCAATCTGTGGTAGCACGCAAGCTCGGTCCCACCGGCTGCCGTCCATGGAGCACCTCCTCCTCTGATCTTCTATCGCAACCGCTTGACGTGCCAGCAGATCTCCTCTTGCTGCACCTGTCGTCGAATCCCACCGTCGCGCCTGCCAATCTCGTCTCGCCGCGCCTGCTACCGACTCCTGCTATCACGCCCACCGGTCTCCTCCTGTCGCACCTGCTACCAAATCCCGCCACCGCCTGTCTGTCAAATCCAGTCGCGCTAGCCGATCTCCTCTCATCGCATCTGCAACCGAATCCTGGTGCCGCGCCTGCCATCAAATCCCGCAGTCACTCGAAGCCGCCGGTCTGCTCCGGCCGCGCGTGCCCGCTAGATCCCGCCGCTGCTCGACGCCCCCGAGCCGCCCATGGCACCGCCAACTCCTGCACTATGCATTGCTGCTGCCTGCCTGCCTGCCTTGTGCGCCGCCTCCACTTGACATGTCTGCTATGGGCTGCACCACAGCTCCTACTGAGGGAGAGAAGCCAGAGAGGAGATGGGAATGAGGTGAATGTCTAACGTGCGGTGAGAGAGTGGATGAGAATGAAAGAGACAGGGAGTAAAGAGAGTGTGTGTTTGAAATGTAGCCCACGGAATCTATTGATTTCCTTAGGAAAACAGGTAGAGCTCAAGGGAAAAGTCCTCGTTCCCTACGAAGGCAGGTGGAGCTGTAGGGAAAAGCTCTCTTTCCCTACGATTTCTAAACAGATGCTAGGGGAAATTTCTTTCCCTAGGAATCTAAAGAAAAACTCTAGGAACATTAAAATTTTCTAGGGGAACCGGTGGATTCCAGTAGTGTTGGGCACCCGTTATGGTTAACATGGCACATGAGTGCCAGAGAATGAACCATGTGTTGTGACAGGAGGCAGACACGCTTCCCCCAAAAATGCCATGGCAGCTCTAGATGGTATCCACGTCGGCCAAAATTCTCTCGTGCGTGTAAATCCTTCTCTCATAGCCAAGCACATCTTTGTTGATTAGTGAGCTACAAACGTGTGAAAAGTTGACCATAAAGGCCATTATCAATGCATGGTTTCATTTTGTTATTTCCAAGAGTGCCATGTCATCTCATAGTTTTGAAAAGGATGAATGAAACTAGATTTATGAATGCAAAGTTTCATTTCATGATTTCATATGTTAGTGTAGCATTTAAATGTTCCATCTAAATGACCAGTGAGAGTTGTTAAATGAGTAGAGATGAAACTCAAACACTCTCAATGGAGTTTCATTTTAGTTTCAAAGGTTTGGTAGTCATGTACATGGAGTTTGATCCCAATGAAACCCATGTCTCTTCTCTCCTCATAAATTACATGCCACATCATCAGTTTTGTCTATGTGGCATGTCATTTATTGAGAATGAAACTCCTATGAAACTATACCATTGAGATTGGCGAGTTGGGTCGAAAGAGAACAAGATTCAAACTAGATTGTCACAATGCACATCATCTCGCAAAACACGATCGTACATATATGGAGGGCTTCATAATAACTTTTTTTGTTAAAACATCCAAATGTGCAAATTACTTCCAATTGAATTTAAAGTAGTAAGTGGTATTTTGAGAAGGGAAAGCTACATTTATTAGGGGCAATATGATAATTTCTCTCTTTGTTTGTTTCTGCATGGGAGAATTGCGCCAGTGACCCTATTTTCAAGTCCAATTGCACGTTTCACCCTCTTTTTTAGGGTTTGCACATTTGACCTTGGTTTTTGGAAACAAATTGCATGATTCACCCTATTACATGTAAAAATAGGGCCAAATATGCATTAAAATAGGGTCAATCATGCAACCATATTGCCAAATATGCAATAAACATAGGGCCAAATATGCATATGAATTTACACTATGCATCACCAAAACGAGTAGGCATTTTGCGTTGTGAGGAGAGAGGTGAGGTAAAGTTGGATTTCCTCTCTCTTGCTAGGCAAATCTTTGAGGGCATCAGTACATGGTGGGATTTACCTATCAGACTATTGGAGACATCACAAAAAATTGCTTTTTCCAGTCACTGTACACATGAGGCTAAGCTAGATATGTAGCTTTGCTAGTGTTATCGAGTGCTTATTGACAAGCCCTGCTCCCATCGATGGCAATTATTGAGCGCATGCACATGACTTGAAGCAAGCGTACCCAGTCCCAACGCATCGCTAAGCGATGCTGTCATGCGTGGTTCACGAACCATGTGAATGCACACAACCTAATTCTTTTTCATGGTTTCTGTGTAGGATGGATCTGGGGTAGTAGATCGTATCTTTGTGCTTTGAAGAAGGATGCCATAGTGTGACCAGTCTCAATAGGGATTTCATTGGCATAAAATTATGTGTCACATCAGCAAAAGTGATGACATGGCAGAGTAAATAATATGAAAATGGGCAAATGAGTTTCATAGGGATGAACTCATTTAGCACTATCTCATACTACTCCCTCCATATTAGAAAAACAATTCATTTAGGATATAATTTAGGACACCCAGGAAGGATTAATGTGAGGGTAATTTTCCCCGCATGTCCTTATTAAATAGGTCATCTGGTCTCATATATTCGCTATGATTTTCTTGCCCTACTGGTTAGCTATGCTATGGTCAACGCTGGACGGTCGTGAGTTCAAAACTCCTAAGCTACACAAGCTTCATTTTTTTTGTTTCACGCACGGGTATATGGTTGTTATACATGGTGTTTTTTTGACCTCTCAAGCGTTAGACCGTAGGAGTACTATCTGGTTTCTTTTTATCGTTCATGCGCGTAAAATAGTTTGTGGTCATTTTTTTTTCTTTTGGCTGCCTCGTTCGTTGTCATATTTTCCATTGGCTGCCGAGCAGAGAGAGCAAGACAGGGCCACAGCGGGGAACATAAATGGAGCTTCACAGCACGCATCGGGAGCCAGCGGCCGCATGCGTGCGCATCAGAAGCAAGCGGGCCGCGTCACCGTGTCGCCTCGGTTTCTTACGTGATTTAATCCTGTCACACAAAGGGCTAAACAGTCCAAATATAAGTAAGATCTCCAAAACGAATTTATTTCTTAACAATTGCTAATATGCCAATACGAATTCATTTCTTAACAACGGCTAATATTGAGGGAGTATGCATGAACTCAATTGAAACTACTATTGAGACCATAAAGTTTCATCCTAACATGCATTGACCAATCCTAGTCGTGAAATCATGAAATGAAGTTGTGCAGACCATCTCATCTATAAGATAAAAATTCTAAAGCTGATGTGGCACTATTGAAATGTGCGAGATGAAAAAATGGAAGAGCTCCGGGACCGAGATCGAGATTGTGCATTTTGTTAGATCTCTGAATGTGTTTGCGCATCATGCTTGAATGTGCATGCAAAAAAAGAAACACGCTTGTATGGAGGGTTTGTGCATGGTTCGAATAAAAGTAAGATCAAATAGGATTTTCATGATGTGAGTTGATCCATATGTGATAGCAGATACTAGTTGTATAATAAATAGAAAAAAGAAATCATGTCATTTGGGTAGAGAAATATAAACACAAAGTTCATAGGGTTTACTACTAGATACCAGAATCAAAAGGCCAAATACCAAGATCATGTAAACACAAGTTCGCAGGTTGGCGAATCCATTGCAACGCAGGGCGAGGGGAGCTAGTCAATTTCGACGTGGGCGGTGCCGCTCACCTCGATTCGAGTCAAGCGATGTGACCATTCATAGCTGTTACTATTACTCGATGCGACGTGTGTATTCACAGCTGCTATCATATCTCCGCGCAGGGCCATGAGACCGGTCGAAATTGAGCAAAGCATGCCATCTCTAAGAGCATGGCCAATGGTTTAACCAACAGCCAGCTAAATAACAAGGCCACATCATCAGAAGTATGCAGAGAAAAGATCTCATCTAACAGGTTGGCTATTCAGCTAGTGATTTAGTTTGTCTCATTTAAGATTCATATATTAAATGCTTCCAAGTGCACGTTATTCATTGGTTAAGAAGTTTAAAAAAATGCACTATAAGATAAGAGTGCATGCAAATTAGGGAATAAACAATCTAGGGCAAGCTCCTCGAGATGCACAGGTATGATCCTTCTATCTTTCCTTCTATTTAATTTGTAATTGTGATTAATTATAACAACAATGAAGTATGACATGCATGCGGCTAGAATATTCTATTGAAGAACCTTTTATGCTGACAGGGCGTCAAAGAACACACCCTCTCCCCTGGCCATGGTGGTCGCACATGTCAGTGACTGGAGGTGTAAACAATTATGTTGTTCCCTACTAGGGTGTGTGTGGTACAGCTTAGTATAGTCCAGCTTATTGAACAGCTTGGTGTGATAAGCAATAAGCTGTAGCAAACACCTTGAACCTATAAGCTCTTATTGCCATAAGCAACCATAAGAGCTTCTCCAATGGTAGAGTTAGCTAAGAGGTAGCAGCTAGCTCTTGTAGAGAATTAAAGAGGAGCAGGGTCCATGTTTAAGTATCTTATTTTTCTTAGAGACTAACTCTTGAGGAAGAGTTAGTTGTCTTCTCTCTCTTCTTTTTCTTCAATAAATTATTCTAAGAGGCAGCTTAGAAGCAACCTTTAGAGACGCTCTAAGCACTTTGAGATTTTGTACTAGAGAGGCAAAGCAACCAAAACCTTGCTTTTCCAGCTTATGGAGCACATATCTCCATACTTCCATAGGATAAGCATAAGCATAAGCACTTTTGCCAAACGGTTGGATTGCTTATCCTTCAATAAGCTAGATAAGCTCTCTCAAGCATAATTGTTCATCTCCTCACCAAAACATCCCATCATCGATTCAACTTCATATCCCTAGTCTCCCCTACGATGCTGACAGCCATCCTCTTCGACCTCAAGGGCAGACACAACCACTGACGATGTCTAAATGTCGGCAGCACCAGTCGCGCAACCAGATGCACAACGCATGCGGGTGCTTCTCGCATAGTGCAGTGACTGCGACGTCTCTGTTGGCCACCTGCCACTCCTCGGCCCCCATCCCGTTCGACCTCAGCTTCGGCCACCGCGGCGCGCCTCTGGCTCAGCCTCAGCAACCACGCACCTCGAACGGCATGGACAAAGGGAAGAGGCTTGCAGAAGCCTCTGCCTCAGCCACCGCGAGCGCAAGGAAGAAAGGGAAGGGAACAGCAACAGCCTCTGCATCAGCCATCACCACCAATCCGTTTGTGCGTAGCACATGCTTGATTTGATTAATCGATGAGAGTATTTAGATAGATTGATTAATGCACTTGTAGATTCATTAATCAATTCAGTTGGAGGCTTATTAATTGTACTGTTAGTTTGTTTTATGCTATATGTATCGATCTGTGACTACCCTCTGCTTCACTTGATTAATTTGTTAGAGTAATTAGATAGATTTACTAATGTACTTTTAGTTTTATTTGTACTGGAACTTTGATTTATGATATATGTTCATTTTACATGCTTACATCAATTTTGTCTCATGCTGTCCTTCAGAAAATTATGATTATCTCATTTCATCAATCTCTTTATTATATGTCCTCAAGCCCAACTTCCCTGATGTGCCACCAGGATTCGAAGACAAAAGGAAGAAGAAATTTGAACCCATCTTTGATTTCCTGGCTGACATGGATATGCCACCAGGATGTGAAGTCCAATGTGACCTCACATTGGAAAAAATGCACATCAAGTTTACGTTCACTTATGAAAGTAGCGATGTTAGACCTCACGAGATGTTGTCTTGCAAGGAGGTGATGGTCCTTCCTGTTGATTACAACACTGATATAGTTTGACATGCTATATATACTTATTAACTATGCGCCTTGTATAACTTCAGATCATGGCTGGGGTAGAGTATCTTTGGACTATTCTGAAGAAGAAGGTGACGGAGAGATGTACAAGAATAACAAATAATCAACTTAGGCATGTATGAATGAACTTATCTAGTGTTAGGATGACTTGTGTAATGAATGCCACTTTGTTATTTTGAAATTATGCGGTACTTATGTAAGGAATGCTTCATTTGTTACATGGTATGTAATGGTATTTCTATGTCATCCCCGGAGCCTCAATATATGTTCCTGCTGAGTGCTTATTAATAATAAGGGTGTCTTTGGCAGGGCTTATAGAGTGGCTTATACTATGATAAGCCATAAGCTCTACCAAACAGCTATTTTGCATAAGCACTTATTGAAATAAGCCCTCATAAGCCATTTGCCTTTTTGTACTAGAATAGTAAAGCCAACAAACACTAGCTTTTTGGGCTTATGGACCATTGAACATGAATAAGCCATTTTAGAAAAACAAGATAAGTTGTTTTGCCAAACGGCTTGATAGCTTATGCTACAATAAGTCAGATAAGCTAGATAAGCATTTTTCACAGATAAGCTAAAACATAAGCCATTTTCAACATAAGCATAAGCCCTGCCAAACACACCCTAAGTGTGCTCAATGGTCAATATATTATATGACAGAATAACTAGTGTCTTTTTAAGGCAAAGATAATGAAAAACGACCAAGACACATATATATTATGACCTAATATATATATACATTCACAAAATAGCATTAGCTAGTTCACCATCACTGGATATATAAATAGATGATCGACATCGATAGTGTTCATCATTAGCACATGGAAAGAAAGAAACAGAAAACAAAAACATCAAACTAGTAGTACTATAGTAGTTAACGACTATGAACGGGATGACCCAGGCACGGTGGCAACAATGATCGAGGAGGAAGTCCATCTCTTCTTGAAGGCGGACTTGTATCCTGTAGCCTGAGCAATCTGACGGTGCCTCTCCATGTCGTCGGGCAACCCCACCTTGTCGCGGAAGAACCGCAATGCGTGCACCTCAACCTCCTCCTTGCACTCGAACTCTCTGTCTTGGCAAACCGGGCACAAGTACAAAGTCTTGCCGGAGGAATAATCCTCCCGATACATGATACGTGTGCCACCATCGGGGGAGTGGTAGTAGTCGGCTGAGTCGCTGCTGTTACTGTACTCTTTGTTGCTGCTGTTGTTGTACTCTTCGTCACTCCTCTAGTGGCGCCACCTCCTCCTCCTCCTCCTTCGCCGCCACCAAGACGACCGGGGCCAGAGCGCCGTGGACGCACTTCGGCAAAGGCGAGCTCGACTCGCCGTGGCGTGCTCGACCCATGGAAGAAGACAAACCACTGGTCTATAAAGAGTGGATGAATAGTGAAAAATCCCCATTCCATAAATCATGATATAACAACTCGATAACTATATTGAAGAACAAATAGTACCGATATTGGCCTAAAATAGTCCAGAACTATTGTGAATCGCGGAGACATTGAGCAAATGAAAAATCCCTAACCCCAAAAATTGTACGGAAATCACGGAACATGGGTAGGAACATACCGTGGATGCCAGGAGGAGAGGGGCGCAGAGGTTATGGTTGCCAGTGGCCTCACTCGAGTCCCCCATGGGCGTCGTGGCAGTTGAGCATGTCGAGCGGTGAGAGTGAGGGTTTGTGCGCGGCGGCGAAGAAGACGAAGCGGGAGAGTGGAGTGATGGCGGAAACGGGAGTGCGCCTTTGATGTGGGTGTGAGGTCGAGAGGCACCTTTTCTCATACTAGCATGCTTGGTGTCTGATATTCTAACACACTAAAACATGGGACCACATAAACTCAGGCCCACCTGCCATTAAGTCCTGAGTATAACTTCAGCGTACTCCTTCCGGTTCTAGATTTGAGGTGGTTTAAGGGGTGTAGCCAGATTTTGCAATTCTGTTAAGGAAAACTAGTTGTTTTGGACTTCTTTGCCCCTTTTTTTTAGTCAGGAAGGCACGCCGTTTGAATGGATAGAACTTCTTGCTTCTGGAGACTACCGCTTTCCAATGATATGTTGCAATCCTATACTATTTTCACCAAGAAAACATTGAAAAACCGCAGCTAGGCACCAGTAGCAGCACCCCCTTGATTTTTCCAGGAAATAAACAGACCCTTAGCAGCAATGCAGCACCCTCTTGATTTTGCTCTAGCCCTTTATTTTGCTCTAGCTAGGCACGGCCTCCTCTAGGTTTTGCTCTAGCTTCACCATAATTAAATATGTAAAAACACCAATCCTAACCCAAACATACATCAGCGACGAGAGGATGACGATTAGAACACATACATTCACAAAATAATGTAGTTCATCTAGTTTAACCACGAGGATAATAAAACACGATCAGAAGTGTTCAACACAAATATACTAGTACAAAGAAAGAAAAAAAAAGTGATGACAACAATGAGACTTGAAACTAGCTAGATGACGAGGACGAGGGGACGACGAGCATCCACTGAGGCGAGCAACGACGATGACGAGGATGGGACTTATCACTCAACCAGAGCAATTTTGCGGTGCAGCTCGACGGCGTCGGGCCTCCCCGCGTTGTCGGGGTTGCTGATGAACCGGGACGCGTGCATGACGACCTCCATCCTGGAGTCATACTTCTGGTCGTCGTTGCAGACCAGACACCGGTACCAGTACTTGTCGGAGGGGGTGTGCCAGTAAGGAAAGTGCAAGCCAGTGGAGAAGGGGGGCTCTTCGTCGCTGTCGTCGGTGGTGGTGGTGTCGTCGTCACCGACGGTCGCCGTGACGACCTCCTCCTCCTCCTCTGACGCGGGATGACCTCCTCTTCCTCCTCTAATGCCGGGACAACCTCCTCCTCCTCCTCTGACGCTGGGATGACCTCCTCCTCCTTCACTGCCACCAAGATGACCGGGGCCAGAGCGCCGCGGACGCGCTTCGGCGAAGGTGAGCGCGACTTGCCGTGTCATGCTCGAGCCATGAAAGAAGACGAACCACTGGTCTGTAAAGAGTCGATGAACAGTGAAAAATCCCCATTCCATAAATTGCAATATAATGACTCGATAACTAAATTGAAGCACAAATAGTACCAATATTAGCCTAAAATAGTCGAGAACTATCGAGAATCTCAGCGATATTGAGCAAACGAAAAACCCCTAACCCCTAAAATTGTACAAAAATCATGGAACAAGGGCAGGAACATACCACGGATGTCGAGAGCAGAGGGGTGCAGAGGTTGCGGTTGCCAGCGGTCTCACTCGAGTCCCCCGTGGGTGCCATGGCAGTTGAGCGTGGCAAGCGGCGAGCGAGGGTTTGAGCATGACGAAGAAGTCAAGAAGCAGGAGAGTGGAGTGATATGGTGGAAACGGGAGTGGGCATAGGCGTGAGGTCAAGAGGTGCCTTTTCTCGTACTAGCAGGCTTGGTTTCTGGTATGCTAACACACTGAAAAATGGGACCGCGTAAACTTGGGCCCACCTGTCATTTAGTCATAAGTAGAACTTCAGTGTACTCCCTCTGGTTCTCAATTCCTATACATTCCTTTGTTTTTCCTATGAGACTACCAAATACCTTCTCATCCAAATTCCTATGTTTTCAATTCCTATAGGATTTCATAAGCATACCATCTCAATTCCTATATTTTTCCTATTCCTATGTTTTTCCTATCCTACATTCCAAGGGGGGTAGGAGGTTGACAATTTCTACAACGTGGCCCTACCAGTCAGTATGATGGAATGAATGCCTCCATCAATGTATAATGTTGAATGATGGATACTACTATATAACATGGTCACTAGCCAAATTCAAGGTGAAATATAATGACTAATCTTAGAATCTGATTTGCATTGCCTTTTAGTGGCTAATGATCTATATCCTTTTTCTGGCAACATGGCATAAATGTGCTATAGCATTTTTGTTCTGTGGAGGTGCAAGTCCTCATTTTAATAATGCGACAAATGTACATTCATCACTGGGTGTAGCGTATTTTTCCTTTACAAACCAACTGTCTAGTTGTTGCGATTAGGGCATAAACGAAATTAGAGATCAACATATTCTTCTCATCATTACCTTTCCTATTTCTATCTCTAAAAATCAAGGGATGTGATTGAATTGAAGTCTTACCTCTTATTAGGAGGTGATAGAGGTAATATCTCTCTGCTTTGAAATTAAGTCAAAGTGCTCATATGGAAAGAGCTTTGGGATCGAGACCGAGATTGTGCATTGTGTTAGATCTTTAGGTGTGTTCATTTCTTAGGGTCTAAATTTTAGTGTTGTCATATAAATTCTTCAAAGCTAACTACAATGATTAAATATAATTAGTATGCCAATGTGCAAATTGTTTCCAAATGGATTGTCGGACCCTGCGCATGCAGGTGACTCACGACTTAACTCTAAATTACGTTTTTCCAAATTAAAAGAGCACATAATCATCAGTATTTTCCTGATTAAACAAAAGTGCAAATTGCTTCCAATTGAATTTCAAGTAAGTGGTGTTTTGACCTCATGGTTGTTTTGACGAGTATTCCATTTCAAATACCACCTACATACAATATTTCTAAACTATTTGGGATGAATTCTTCCATCAATGTATGTTGGAGATGGAGGATATATGACATACTATACTCCCTCATACTAGAAAAACAATTTGTTTTAGACAGCATTTAGCATACCAAGGAACATTTAATTAGGTAAAAATTTCCATGTTTACCCATAATAAATGGGGCATCACCTCGAATCTTGTAATAATATCCTAAACGTGTGACTGGTTAGTAGCTCTACTTCCCAAAGACATTGTCCCACGTTTGATTCTCCATAGTAGATGTTTTTTTTTATTTGACATTTTTTTCCTCTTTCCTGGTTGGCAAAGCGGAAGGCAAGGGAAACAACGATTGGCGGCGCATGCTCTTCTCGGGATACCAGCAGACCGCGTCGTCTCGGGAGAGAACATGAAGTCATTACTACCAGAGAGGCAGGGAGGCAGGGTTGCTTGTTGTGAGTGGGATGAAAGCAACGTTTGGTAGACTGCTAGCTTTTTACTTTGCTATGGGACCCATCTTACTGTAACATGCATTGTGAGATTAATTTTCTTTTGGAGATGCCCTAATTAGAAGGAATTTGACAACAGGAAATTTCATTAACTTAGCGACAAAATTACATAGTTTTTAACAAACAATGTTCAGAAAGAAGGAAACTAAAGAAAACACTACAATACATCACCCACATCACTTATGGCCTAAGAGTTCTATGAGTTCTCTTATGGCCTACGCGGTCTGTGTTCCCCTGACCCCTCAATCCACGACGAATATTAAATCCATGAACTTGATCAACATCCTCATTGTACAATTGAAGAACTTCCTTCCGATGAAAGCAAACAAAGTAGCGATCATCATTGACTTGAATCAACTTTTCATAATCCAAGCGATCAGCGTGCGAGTGCTCCCTGCACAGAACGAAGCACTTGCCATCGTCTGCATCCAAGTTGACCTTGACGCTGCAGTCAGGCTCCAAAAGAGAGTGGCAGGCCGCAACCACGACTACCCATTTCTTGGGTTTGGGCTCCTCCTGGCTGGTCATCACCTTCACCTACAGAAGCGAAGCCAGCAGAAAACCCAAGATGTAGTTAGCGCCACTATATGACTAAATACATCTTCTCAATCCAAACTATGCTCACCTGTAGTAGACAATCAGTGGCTACTCCAGGGGCTATCCCAAGATAGTCCTCCACCGCTTTGTTGCAAGTGGCCTTCCTCAACGGTTGGTTGCGTCCTCCAACCGACGGGTCAAGAAACGGCGAACGGGGATGCTTACGGCTATCGTCGGGTTCGCTTTGAGCCAACACCGGCTGGAGAGCGGTGGCTGGATGGAGTGCTGGAGCTAGCCATGATGTGCTTGTAGGAGGGGAGTGGGGAATCAGTGCGTGATGAGAGAGCTAGTTTGCGTGATGAGATGGAGCGCTAGCTGGAGATCGCTATGCGGTATTTATAGAATCACGTTGTGGTCGTGGCCAGTGTGCGAGCGCGTCGTCTCTCCTCCTCTGCTGCTCTAGGAAAAATGTGGGTTGTGCAAAATGCGCGAGCGCGGCTCCCCTGCTTCTCTTTGGAAATATCACGCCTTAACTCATCCGCTTCTCTCGGGAAACATGGCCAGTGTGCGGGCGCGGCTCCTCTACTTCTCTTGTGCCTATGTGGAGGAGGAGGGTTGCCGCGCCAAGTAAAGGAGAAATAGGATGTGGAAAAAGGAAACCGTCTCTGTATTATGAAAAATATGGACGGGCCAACAAAAACCGTTGCTGACTACCGGACCGTTGTCGACAAGAAGAAGAACTGAGGAAGAAATAGGTGAATTGTGAACAACCCGGCGCCAACTACCAGACCCCACATATCTATGGGCCATATGAAACCAGCTGTTATGCTCAACATGCCAGATGACACATGAGTACAGGCCTGTTTGGTTTTTGCCTAGGAGTTGCTGCCTGGCCCAGATAATCAAATCCAACCCCAAGATGAGAAAATTGGACGCCTGGTGGAGCTGCCTGCGCCAAGCAGTTTTCCCTACGGTGCTAGTAGTCCTCAATGCACCACTGCCCATGATCCTTCCACTGCTCATTCTCTTCTGATATCTAATTCGCTTCTCTCTCTGTCTTCTAGTAGTAGTAGTATGAAAGTTTCAAGGCATGTGATCTCTCTCTCTCTCTCTCTCTCTGTGTGTGTGTGTGTGTGTGTGTAAATAATGCTAAAGAAGACAACCGGATCCACCGACGCACATCAGCAGGACTGCTGCTGGTGCGTACGCACAGTACCATCCACAGTCGTATCGGTGCCTCAACCGTCAATTCATGTGCACTAGTCTGTCATCCCGTGCTTTGTATAGTTTTTGGTAAGAATTTGACAAAAGCATTTTGCTTCCGTTTGTACTCCTAGAATATTCTATTAGCACAAAAGTTTCTTCAATAGAATATTCTAGACATATGCGTGTCACTTCATTGTTGTTATAATTAATCACAATTACAAATTATATAGAAGGAAAGAAAGAAGGATCATACCTGCGCATCTCGTGGGCTTGCCCTAGATTTTTTATTTCCCAGATTGCATGCACTCTTATCTTACGGTGAATTTTTTTAAGCTTCTTACGGTGCATCTAGAATAGCATAACATGTATTGTAAGCTTTGCTTGCTTTCTTGCATCCCCTTGCAATTAACAACTTTGGCAACGCCGTGTTGGAATGAATGGACGGCTTCAGCAGTTCAAGCACAAAACCATTGCTGACCGTGATATGCCTACAGATGGATGACGACCTGCATGCAGATGCAAATCGTGCGCAAATTTTTACATGGACGTTGTGGCGAGGGGAGCCAGTCAATTTCGATGAGGGCGGCGCCGCTCGCCTTGATTAGAGTCAAGCAACATGACCATCCACAGCTGCTACTATGACTCGATGCGATGTGTGTATTCACAGCTGCTATCATATCTCCGCGCAGGGCCATGAGACCGGCCAGAATTGAGCAAAGCATGGCCAATGGTTTAGCCAACAGCCGGCCAAATAATAAGGCCACATCATCAGAAGTATGTAGAGAAAAGATCTCATATAACGGGTTGGCTATTCAGCTAGCAATTTAGTTTGTCTCATTTAAGATTCAAATATTAAATGCTTGTATGCCCTTGCAAAAAAACACACTTGTATGGAGGGTTTGTGCATCGTTCGGATAAAAGTAAGATCAAACTAGATTTTCATGATGTGAATTGATCCATATGTGATAGCAGATACTAGTTGTATAATAATATAGAAAAAAGGAATCACGTCATGTGGGTAGAGAAATATATACACAAGTTCATAGGTATTACTACTAGCTACTAGAATCAAAAGGCCAAATACCAAGAACACGTAAACACAAGTTCGTAGGCTGGCAAATCCATTGCAACGGAGGGCGAGGGGAGCCAGTCAATTTCGATGTGGGTGGCGCCGTTCACCTTGATTCGAGTCAAGTGACGTGATCATTCATAGCTACTACTATTACTCGATGCGACATGTGTATTCACAGATGCCATCATTACTCCACGTAAGGCCATGAGACCGGAATTGAACAAAGCCAAGCGATGGGACATGGGTTGAAGAAGCTCCAAACTTTAAGCGGTGACGGGAAAACCTCTATGGAGTCCAGCCCATGACCGCGAGCAAAGCTACGGAGAGGTAGGAATTTGGGTAGCAGAAGCGAGAAATTTGGGCTCCTTCTCCGTGGACGCATGAAAAAAAGGAATTTTGGCGGCATGCAAAGCAAAAGGAAAAAAAATGTGTGCACCCTGCACGCTCCACGCGCGGTAAATAGAAAATACAAGTGCGAAATTAGGAAAAAAGAGCGCCATATGTATAAAGAACCATGCAAACTAACAACGAAAAAAAAGAAGTAGAATGCAGAGCAAGAAAGAAGCAGAATGCAAGAGCAAGGAATCGAGCTCACGACCTTTAGTCTTGAGAGGTGACTAGATAGCCAGTCAAACAACGAGTTAATGTTAAAAAGAGTGGACCCGAAACTATATTTGATAGCAGGGATGGAAAATCATCATCTAATTAATCACTCATTGGTATGCTAAATGTTGTCTAAAACGAGTTGAATTACATAACCAGAGGGAGTATATGACTCATACCAGGCAGGAGGTAAATAGATTTTTTTTCCTTTGCTTAATACCAGGGTGGGGCCCCTAGTTCGTACGTAGCTCCAGCATCGTCAGTCAACATAGAACAGTCGCTGGTGACACAGCCAAGGCATTCATCGGTGGGAAGACTGCAGCTTACGCGTCCCGGCCTATTGGTGATCTTCTAGTACGCTCACCAGGGACACGCGGCACTAGGATTGTGGACGCCGGCCTTGTCCCGCACCCCGCCTCCTGAAATGGGTGCCATCCACGATAAGGTCGAGATGTTCTAATACTTTTTGTGATTGGGGCTTATTGGCAGATTAATTAATCTGAGTAGTTTCATTTTTTAGGAGAGTAGTTTCGATAGTTTGTTTATTAGTCCTCCATCAACAACCTTTTCTCCTGATTCAGAAATTTGTTAATTAGTTCCTTTGATTTAGCTTTAATTTCACTGATGGTCGGGAACGATCGGAGTTGGATCCTGTCGACAGAAAAAGATCAGGCTTGGTAGGACGGAGTTGAAGAATTCCTTAAAAACACCTTTGAGGGCTCTTTTCTAGGAGAGACTGCGAAATGTCCATGTACTAGGTGTGGCTGCATGGCATTCCGAACAGTGGTTGAGGTTGAACAACACCTGCTTAGCAGAGTGTTTCATAAGGATTTCATAGCACAGAAACATCATTTTTATCGTCGTGCTACTGAGCCTATGATTCTGGATGATAATCGGGATTTTACAGATGAAGGCCAATGTGCTCTAGGTGGCCCCTCTATTAAAAATCTGATTGACTCACTAATCACTAGTGCTATACATGGATAGCTTAGTAGAAGCAACAATAATACCGAGGAGCCAAATGAGTCAGCAAAGGTTTTTTTTTAAATTAATGCAAGAAGCAGAGAAGCATTGTACCCAGGTTGTAAGGAGGCTACAAAAGTATCTTTCATTATGAGCATATTTCAGATTAACTGCATGTTCGGCATTAGCAACAATGCTGTGGAGAACATCCTTCGGTTAATGTCTTTTGCTCCCCAATGGACATTGTGTCCCAGATACATTAGAAAAAGTTCGAAAGGTAGTTCGAGAACTTGGCCTAGACTATGTGAAGATTCATGCTTGTGTTAACGACTGTGTGTTATTTTGTGGAGAATACCAGGATCTGCATGAGTCCAACATGCGGACAAAGTAGGTGGAAAAATGCTGATCCAGAGGGGCATGCAGAGGGTGCTGCCACTCATGATGGTGGAGTAAAGAAGAAGAAGCTCTTTCCTCAAAAAATACTAAGGTACTTTCCACTTATTCCTCGGCTTCAAAGATTATATATGAACGTGAGCACATCGAAGCAAATACTTTGGCATGCTACTAATGAACTGGTTGAAGATGGGAAAGTTTAGCACCCGACCAACTCATTGGCATGGAAGCACGTAGATGACATGTATAAGGACTTTGCATTGGAGCCACGTAATGTTAGGCTAGGACTTGCATCAGATGGCTTCAATCCATTTGGGATATTGAATTTGAATTACACTACATGGCTGGTGCTCCTAATTCCTTATAACCTACCTCCATGGTTGTGCTTGAAATAGTCTTATTGGATGATGTCGATGCTCATTCCACAGCCTAGATCTCAAGGAATTAACATTGATGTGTATTTGCAACCTCTAATCGATGAGCTGAAAGATCTCTAGATTAAAGGAGTTGTGACTTGGGATCCAAAAGTGAAGAAGAATTTTAATCTACATGCAGTTCTACTTTGGACAATAAATGATTTTCCTGCCTATGCGATGTTATCTGGTTGGAGCACAAAAGGAAAGTTTGCTTGTCCTTATTGTCACAAGGATACTGATTACTTGTGGTTAATACATGGTAGAAAGCATTGCTATATGGGGTATCGCCGTTTTTTGCCTTCAGGCAACAGGTGGCGGATGAACAAGGTGAGCTTCAATGACAAGGTTGAAGAGAGGGAGCCTCCAGTACCCCTAACTGGTGAACAAGTTTTGTAGCATTACAAGAATTTTGAGCAACTATGTTTTGAAAGACTACCACAAGGAAGAGGAAGCAGCGAGATGAAGATAGTAGTTGGCACAACGGGAGGAAGAAGAGTGTTTTTTTTTTCAGCTTCCTTACTGGAAAACATTGTTGATACGCCATAATCTAGATGTCATGCACATTAAGAAGAATATTTGTGAGAGCTTGATAGTGACTTTGCTTGGTTTAGCTGGTAAATGTAAGGATGGTGAGAAGGCTCGACTTGATCTGCAACAATTGGGCATACAGAAGGATCAACATCCATTGCAAGAGAAAGGTAAATACACTTGCCACCAGCATTGTACATGTTAGGAAAAGAGAAGGAAATTTTTTGCAATTTTCTACAACAAATTCAGATGCCATATGGGTATGCCTCCCATATCAGGAGGTGTTTGATGTCAGTGGCTGCAAGGTAACTCGACTTAAAAGTCATGACTACCATGTTTTATTACAAAAACTTCTACCCTTGGTGGTACGCGACATATTGCCTGAGGATGTAGTGGTCGAGATCATTGAACTCAACAGGTTTTTTAACGCAACATGTTCAAAGGAGCTTGAGGATGCTGAACTTGAAAAACTTGACAAATCTATTGGCGAGACCCTTTGTCGCCTTGAGATGATTTTTTCGCCTGCCTTTTTCAATATTATGATGCACTTACCAGTTCATCTTGCTTAGGAGGCTAAGTATGGTGGCCTAGTTTCCTACAGATGGATGTATCCAGTTGAGAGGTACCTGCATACCCTCAAGGGCTACGTGAGGAACAAAGCGTGTCCTGAAAGTTCAATAGCAGAGGGATAACTCTCGGAGGAGTCCCTTACATTTTCTTCTCGCTTCTTTGAAGATGTTAGTACAAAGCTCGATCGGCCAGAGCATCAAGAAAAGAACACTGTTAGTGAACCACCTTCTGATGGCATAATCGTATTCGGCAGTAGGGACTACACTAAAAAGACTCCTTATCAGCTTGAGAAAGCTGAGCCTCGAGAATTTCAAAAGATGAAGGATTACATATTATCCAACAGTGATGAGTGCATTGAATGGATAAAGTAAGTCATTGCATGTCACATATGATTATTTTCTTTGGAAACATGCATTGTCTTCTACTAGGGAACTGATCATTTGCCTACTGATGCAGTGAGCATAAGCAGGAATTGAGAAATTTCGACTCACGGCATGTTGACAGAAGGCACAAGGAACAATTTATAGGATGGTTTGAGCGAAAAGTGAGACATATTCCTCTATTTTTTGAATACATGATATTTTAGTTTACAATGTGTTCCTAACATATTCTCCAAATTATTTTGAGGCAGATAAGGAAACTATTTGAAAACGGGGAAGTAGATGACATGATGTATGCTCTATCTCATGGTCCAGATCCTCGTATTCGTGTGGCTAACAGGTGCTCCATCAATGGATTTCTCCTTTGAACAAAAGAAATAGAGAAAAACTTAACCACATAGAACAATGGTGTTGTCATCCAGGGGGGTGGCAGGGAATGGTACGGAGTGATTAGAAGAATAATCATGTTGGACTATCCTAAGAATAAGAAAGTCGTTTTGTTCGAGTGTGATTGGTTTGATGTTCCAGCACCGGACAAAAATAAATCCAGAGTGTACAATAAAGATAAATATGGCATTGTCGATATTGATACCAGTCGGACTCGATATTCAAAGGAGCCGTACATCCTGGCGATCCAAGCAGAGCAGGTGTGTTATGTGAAAAGTGCCAAGAGAACGAATTGATGCAGTGTCCTTAGAATGAAACCTAGGAACCTGTTTGCCGTGCCTAAAGGAGAGGAGAATGAAAATAATTTTGCTGATACCGATGTTCACCTGCTCATCGTAGGAGTGGAACATATGAATGTTAAAGGCCACAAGAGGATTTGACAAATTAGAGCAGAACTAACATGGAAGGGTTAAGTGTCGATGTTGTTGTACTCGAAGAGGCACGTGCTGTCTCCATGCCAGAATCAGATGATGAGGACATACTAGATGACTACGATGATCCTGATGATGACACGTACACTGCTGAGGGAGTCGTACCTGCAGTCAATTCAAACGATTATGATGATTTTTTTGTGTTAATTTGAGTTGCACTCTAGATCCTTCAACTTTGCTACTGTATTGTGTTTTCTATTACCAGCTTGCTTCCACACATCAATATTGCACATAATTATTGATAGCCAATGAGATAACCAGCATACATCTGACACATGAATTTAGTTCGGAGACATAACCATCATACATGCAGCTGAAGTTGCTTAACTACAACACAACACTAACTAGATACATGCACCTACTAATTGTCAATCCTCCACATGAACAACACAACGACAACAAAGAACATACAGAATGCCTTCAGCCCGGTCTTCTCCACCTCCAGCTTCCTGGCTTCTGCCTTGAGGTCCTCTTTTTTAGATTTCAGAGCATCCACCTTGTGCTCTTCTTTCTTCACAGCTGCCACCAGCTTCTTCTCCAACGAATCCACCCTAGCAGTTGCCTCAACCAAGAGCTCTGTTCGATGTTGTTTTCTCCTTCTTGAGAGACCACATGACATTGTGTAGATCTGCGAGCGGTGTCTACACGAATGTACCATGCGGGCCCTCATACCAACACATGAACCCGCAAATAAACCAACCGTGAATCCAAAATCAATCGAATAGGAACAAAACTATACTCACCCGAGCTCTGTAGCACTTGAGGTAGCGCCGTTAGGGTTTTCGTCGCTCCACGAGATCCACATCGCCGCCTTTTGCTGGCAGTCGCAGTACATCGGGGGGTGGTAGTCCAACGGCCCGACGCGGTAAGGGATGGGGGAACGGCGCATCTCCTTGGGCTTGCCCGAAGGTGGGGTCTTGGCGGTGGTCCTCGATGAGCTCGAACTGCCGGCCATGACGAAAGCTCAAGCTAGGGTGAGATGCTCCACGTACTCGGCGCAGCCACCCCCCCCCCCCCCTTTATTGTTAGTCTTTGATGTTTAGTTTAAGTTTTGCTGGATCACTGGAACAGTTATAATGATGTATGCACTCAGATTGTACTTTAACTTGTTTTAATGATGTTCTCATTTATTTTTGCAATAGTTTTGTCCATATGCACATCCTCATCACTTAAATAAAAATTCAATTGACACACATTAGCCAAAAGTTTTCAAAAATTAAATAAAAATACTGAAGTGTAGGATGTGTATATTATACATTGTCACGAAAGTGTACATTATGAATCGATATATTTTGTAGTAAGATAAAAAAAATAAATTGATATTAATTAGTTAAACACATGCGAACTGAACTAGTTTAACATATATTCAGTGATATTGATATTAATTAGTTGAACACACGCGCGCATGCAGGCGCTATACACACCCACTTCTTCGTTCTATGCCTTGATGTTAAAGCTCTGACCAAGCTCGTAGGAGACGCAGGCGTCTATAGCGGCATACTCGATGTGCTGCTTAGTCAGGCGCTTATACCCCCACTTGTGGTGAAACGCACCGTGGGGCTGCTTATCAGTCATTGTCAGACCAAGCATTAGCTCACCTATGTTCTCGAGTCCAAGTCCGTGTCGTGAGGTTCAGTCCAAGCGAACCCGCACGGCATCCTGCAGCTCCAACGTCCTAGCTACATGGATGTTGTGATCAATGGCCAGCCGATGGATGTCGTCGCTGATGTTGGAGCCGACAAACATGCACCGACGGCTCTCCAGGAAATCCTTCAGTTCCTCTGAAATTTTGTCGGTGTGGTACAACTGCAAGAGGAGACACTGATATCAATGGTCGCCGTCTGGAATGCCCAGGCAGATCTAAATGATGGCTGTCTTGTTTGGGTCGTTATTCACACGATCGGCGCGTGGAATGATGAGCCACTCCGTATCCAAACCGACGAGGAGCGGCTCTTCATTCAGCCAGACCTCCTCAAGGAACTTGACGACGACACTGCTATCTGAGGTGATAGTTGTGTCGATGTTGTAGTGGTGGAACTTGACGACGACAAAGTGCGTCGGCGACGACGGCAAGTGGCGGGTTGGCAGGGCTTGGGAGCGCGAGGAGGCGCTCTCAGGGTGCACCGGATCGCCTGCAGGAGCGTGAGGCGGCGAGTGGGAGTGCAAGGCGGCGCCGCCGCTGGTCGGCGTGTGGGAGCGTTTCAAGCACGAGGCAGCATCGCCGCTGGGCGAGCGGGTGGGCGCCATGAACGGGGTGAGGAACACAGCGGTTCGAGAACTAAAGGGGTGGGTGGGTGCCGTGAACTAGGTGCGGCAGTTGTTTGATTGGCACTGAACTGGCGGGTGTGCACTGAATGGGGTGAATTGCTTGTGGAGAGGTTCCCAGAAGACGAAGAGCGCCTACGCCGATGCACGTGCGTGGAGCGGTTCCAAGAAAACAAAGCCCCTGTATGGGAAGTTGAACGCGTGGACACAATTGACCCCGCCTTCCATGACCAGCATTGACTCCGCCTTCGCCTACCGTGAATGACATATGGGTCCGGTTCCAAGATGGCCCCAGCTGTAAGCGAGTTTGCCTTGGAGGAACGTGCAGGCTTTCTCCGCGCATTGACCTCATCCGTTCCACCACCACGTCGTGCCTCTGCGCGCACGTCCATCATCAATCACTCCTTTCGCATACGCTTGCCTCTCTCCCCCGTTCACTAAAAAATGGGCCCTGCCTCACTTATGGACCCAACGATCATTGAGTGAACGATCCTCGCCTATTGTCGCCTTGCATCGCCTTCCTCGCCTATGAACTACTCCCATCGCCTTCCTCGCTTCTACTCCCATCGCCCTTGCTCTCCTTCCTTGTCGTCTCGCCTTCCTCGCTGTCGCAGTATCCATGGCCTCGAGGCGATCTCCTTCGTGCTCGTCGTCCTCGGTGACTCATTATCAACGCCGCTCATAATCCATACACAGGGGTTTTGTGTGTTCATTAGCCTATTTATGTATATGATTATGCAATATTTGCTTCGTTTTGGTTAAATGGTATCCGTTGGGAACATTTAGGGTAGGATTTCACCTAGTATTATAGTAGATCTATTTATTTGGGACTGAAGTGTTCTTTGGGAAATTTTTGTACTGTTCTTGCATTTTTAATGTATATATATATATATATATATATATATATATATATATATATATATATATATATATATATATATATATATATATATACATTTAGGCGCTATAGAGATAACATTTTCTTGGTAGATTTGCTTTGGTTGAGCATTTTCCTAATGCTGGATTTGATATCTATGTAGGTCGACACTAGTCGCCGCCGTAGTCAGTCGCCGCCATTGTCCCGCACCTCATCGCCTCCGCCTCCATCGACGGCAGACCACGATCGGAGAATCGGAATGGCCCTGATGCTGCTTCTATCGGGTGTCGGGGTGGTGATGCTCCCGAGCGAGAGGCAGGCCGCTCTTGCCACGGGCACGGCGAGCTTGCCATCTCCAGCGCCGCCCTCCCAGACCAGTTCACCGACTCCTACGGGCCCCCCGTCCGCACCCGTTCTCCTTCTCCGGCTCCGGCGTTGCCGTCCTCCCGTGCCTGTTATACTTCGCCGGTTCCGGCGTCGCCTCCCGCCCGCGCCCGTTATCCTTCTCTGGCTCTAGCGTCGCCGCCCGCCCGCGCCCGTTCGCCGTCTCCAACATCACCGCTCGCTCGCATCGGTCGTTCGCCATCTCCGGCATGCTGTTCCCGCTCCCGCTCCCCGTCGTCGGAGCTGTCTTCTGGCTACATCTCCACCGACTCCAACGGCCCTCTCGCTGGCAAGATCCCAAAGGGCACCAACATGCGCATCAAGTTCATGTACATGGCAGAAGATAGCAGGGCCATCTTCCGGTGCCCTCAGCAAGATGTAGCCGGAGATGGACTATGCGGGCATGCAGTCGCACGTCCTTGGCTTCGTGAGTTCCAACTCACAGAAGCACGATGCAAAGAAGCTCAGCCGCCACCGTTGTCTAGCCAGGAACGAAGGCTGGATGTGAAGTGCATGCTCGTGGTGTCTGTCCCTCGTTCTCTCATGCATGGTGATGATGAAGTCAGTTACTTATTATGCTGCTGTTTTTATTTAATTTATGTCCTTTTATGTTTGTGTGAAACTATGGTTGTTTAATTATGTCGAACTATATTTATCCTGTTGAATTATGTCTAATTTATATCTCTTGTGTATTAATTTTTTTTTAATTTCATATGCTGTTGTGATGTAAAATGGTCAATCTCATGTACTCAACATTGAATTATGTGGTTCAAAATGGTTGCCTCTGTGGGCCGCATAGCCATTTTTGCCATGTATTAGTTGTATGTTACTAGTATCGTGCAGCAAAAAATGTCACACACTGTACTAAGACAACAGATGCTTCAGCACTATTGCACGCACATGGTGCAGCACAGCGCAGTCCGTTACAGGACCACGACGCACCGTGGAAGAGGCCTCGTTTTGGATTGGGCTGGAAAAGTTTCAGTACTCCAAAAGATCTAATTATATATCGTTAAATCTAGATCTGATCATTGAAAATTATTTAAATTTTCAGTCAGCTAAAAATTAGAAGTCTCATAATCTCTACTCAATAAGTACGGTCGTCTACGGCCATGAATTTTGGTGTCCACGCGTGTGCTGGTATAATTTTACGTAAGTTAATTTTTCACAAAACACTAACCTTTTTCCGAAAACATTGTTTTTCTTTTTCTTCATAACACAATCAACTATCCAAAATCCTAGGAATCGATATGTTTTAACAAAAGTAAAGTTCGAGGAATCTGTTTGCTGTCATAAATACTGCTCGTTGGCTGCCTCCATCTCTCTATGTATGATTAGTTTCAAAGCAACAATCAGTACTATAGATGACGGTTTAAAATATGTATAGAGGAGAATGGTGAAGGAGGCACAAGAAGTACCATTTTGCTTGTTTTGGTCATGATGCGTTTGGTCTTCCTGAATTGGAGCTTCGCCGTTTTAGCCATGGCATTGATTGATTTACGGCTTACTTTTTACAATTAGCTATTGCAGGGAGATATTTTTTTAAGACTGGGTACAAATCTCTACTACTCTTCTCTCCTAAATTTTTTTCTACTAGGTAAAGTTCTTTTCATGTGAAAGAAACACACACAAACTACTCGAGTTTCCAATCAACATGTAAATACATTTCCCTATATAATAAAACATGGAATAAAAGATAGGAGAAATAGATGGGAAAATAACCCCACATTTCCAAATAGATCAGTCCGAGTAAAGAAACAAAATAGCGAATAAAAGATAGGAAGAAAAACCATCGTAAAAGAAAATTTTGGAGTTCCGGAAATAAATTTCCTGATCGAGGGGTTCTAGAGTTCCGATAACACGACACATGGAAAGGAAATCAAACTTCCTGATTAGTGTTTTGTCCATATCCTGTTCGAGTTCGTTTTCTCCTACTTAAATAGTTTCGTGAAATCTGCATAAATTCCGTGCATTTCTTTACTTGCTGTTGTTAGAATCTCATCAGTAGGATAACAACTCGCAGCTTAGACGCGTTGTCCTTTGTCACACAACTAAATACACCTTAGTTAGAGAGCCAGTAGGACTCATCAGATCGTCTCGATTGTCATGTTCCTGTAGCGTGAACTGCAGGATGGCGCACTTGATATAATATATATGATGTTGGTCGCAACGCGCGAGCTATCAGCAATCCTCTAGAGAATCCGCATAGACTATGAAGTCGCCATGTTCATTATGCTATTGGAGCATGTGGTGCATGGAGTGGTCACGATGAGCAAGCTCTGCCTATTGGCAAAACAAAGGCTTGAGGCTTTTCAGGCTTCATGTTGCTTGTAATCGTCGTGATAGTCTCTGTGATCAACGTAGTGACGTGCTGTCGATGACATGTAACTAGAATACCTCACATAGAAGGAAAGTAGAGATAGATTCTTACTAGAATATGTATAGTAGGCCGATTAGAACTCTGTCATGTAATCCTGTCCCCCCGGATATATAAGACGGGGCAGGAGTCCTCCTCAAGGGACAACTTCAATTAGATAGATCCTACAACTAGACATCCTCGTCTAGGTTACCTATCTCATCTAGATCTATGATCTAGACATATCAATACAAATACCACAGAACACAGGACGTAGGGTTATTATCCTCCGGAGGACCCAAACCTGTATAAATCGGCGTCTTATGTTAACATCATCTCTCGATCTCACGCACCCTTTTCAACATATAAATCGTAATAAGTGATCTACTCTATGTCTAATGCCGAGAATAAATCTCGACATTTGGCACGCCAGGAAGGGGATAGCGCGTCGGTCGGCATGTTGAGTTTGATGGTCTCAATCTACTTCAAGATCTGATCGCGAGTAGACCGGTGTTGAAGCGCTGAATCATCGACAAGGCTCATATAGAGATCGGCTCGTCGAAATTCGATGACCAACCTGATCGATCTGTAAGCATGATTTTTCTACGCTGGACAATACAATCACGTGGGTCGATGAGTTACTTCTGCCGACTCGGTGAGTTGAATTTGCTGAGGCTTCCAAGACACGCGCAGGCGATGTTCAGCCCAACGTGTCGGAAAAGGATTTGGACATTATCCCCTATCGGGCGTCAATCTAGGAGGCTGACTTAGCCTTACTCGCAACACGGCGACTCGATTGGCGACTTGATTGTTTGGCCACTCGGCAATACGGCAAGGCAGCTGATGACTCGGTCGATCGTCTTTGGTTAGAACAACTACAATCGACGACGATTCCGAGTGCTGCACCAACCGCCAGGACGTTCATCCATGCAACCTTCAACATGCAACCTTCAACAAATACGATGACTCAAGCGCTCGATAACAACCGACCATTAAGTAATCTGACCGATTGTTCGGTGAACTTCGTCACTCGTCCTTGGGCATGCAGTGCTTCAACCACACTGCCCACGACTCGGTGACATTGCCGTGATTTGATGGTTCGACCGTTCAGTGATCGCATGCACATGATCGGGGGCTCGTCATCAACATAATGACTACAGTCACTCGGCAACGATGATGACGCCTCTGACAATATCGTCGCACTACGAGAACGCCTTCAACGAGGACAACCACCACTCGGCATCATCGTTGCGACACAACGCTGACGACTCGGCGACATCGCCGCGACTCGATGACTCGATCGATCAGCGATCACATGGAGATGCCCAGGGGCTACTCGGCGACGCCTTCGAAGATTTCGCGCTTTGGTTCTTCGGCCACTCGACCACTTGATGACATCTTCAACGACTTTGCGACACAAGCCAACCACTCTGAGCTTCGATGTTCCGGCGATATGATGGCTCGATTTCGATGTTCGACCACTCACCAACCACATCGGCACGCTCGGAGGCTCCTCTTCAACTCGCCGAAGAACAAAGCTAAGTATCTTTATAATTTCTCGATTTATTTTTCGAGGTTTTGGACTCAGGTCCTCCATCTTTTTTTTCACGGCCATTTATCTCTATTTTCTAAGAAGAAGATCATAGGATTTTTTATGAGTAAAGTTGGGCTTTTTAATTAGTGCTCTTATTTGTAGCTTTATTCATCTTTTTATTGCCTTGATTCTTTAATCCTTCGCATTAAACAATCGAGTCAGGGGGTTATTTGTGTATCAATACACGTATTCCTCCATTTTTTTGTGAATCTAGCAGTACACATGTCGGTCAGTGACCTTTCAGTAGTGCCTTGGCCCTGACACCATATGACCCATGTCGGTCGGTGACCTTTCAGTAGTGCTTCAGCCCTGATTTCATATGACCCATGTCGTCTGTTCTAGGTCCACTCTTTTTGGCTTTAGCCTCCACGGATATATTGCATTTTATTTATGATTTGGTCTTACGCTGATAAGCAACTAAGGCATAAAATTTTTTTGCTACGCGATAGACTGTCACTATATTAAACCCAGAGTCAAAGTTACGAGAGGTCATGTGTCGATTGGTTCTAATTGCTACGCAAGAGTAAATTATGACTGATATTGTTACGACAAACCGAGCTCTGAGCTCTTTATATTTTATCCTAAGTATCCTATGGTGGATATAGACTTTTTTTCAGTCGACTGATTTGTTTGACATAAAAATAAGTTATCAAACAAATAATATTAATTGTAATTAATTATTTTAATTTTCTTTATTATCAGGGACATCTAGGACGGATAGGCGGATATACCACTCGACATAGAGTGATTTTCTCGCCTTTATTAATTGGCTTAAAGCTCCGACCACCGTCACCGGTCGACCATGCCAGTTCTGATCACCTTCATCGGTCGGCTTATAGCTCTGACCACCTTCATCAGTCGACAATGCCAGTTCCAACTGCCTTCATCGGTCGGCTACACCAGCTCCGATTGCCACCATCGGTCTGTCATATCACGTCAGACCATTGGTGTCATTCGGTCATCACGATTCGAATGGTTTCTACTACATCAGTGGTCGGCGGCTACAACAACCTCGACTGCTTTCTTCACTCGACCTTATTGGCTTGAGTTGATCTTCGCTGCCGCTTGGACATGATATTATGAGTTGAGCACGATTGTCACTCGATCATTGGTTTGAGTCATCTACCAGTCAGCGGTGATTGAAGTCACTCGTCTGAATCATTTATCACTCGGTAGGGATTGATGTCACTCTACTGAGCTATTTATCACTCGAATTTGATGATTTGAGCGATTTTTCCTTAAAAAAAGCCAACACGACTATTCTTATTTTGGACTCTTGCATTATTTATAAATTTTAAATGATACAAGAGTTGGGGGGCTACACCTAATTAGGTGCACCTATTCGGTGCACCAGATGATTTCTCAAAGATATTTTCAGATCTTTGAGACCCTTACAAGCTCGCTGATATAAAGTTGAAGCATTCTACATGGCACAAACCAGTCGAGAAACTACTGAAGACTATCATCAAGTTTGCAAGACTCTCGGGGGGCTACTGTCGATGACATGTACCCGGGGTAACTCACATAGAAGGAAAGTGAAGATAGACTCCTACTAAGATATGTATAGTAGACCGACTAGAACTCCGCCATGTAACCCTTTCCCCCCGGATATATAAGGCGGGGCAGGAATCCTCCTCAAGGGACAACTTCAATTAGATAGATCCTACAACTAGACATCCTCGTCTAGGTTACCCACCTCATCTAGATCTATAATCTAGACACATTGATACAAATACCACAGAACATAGGATGTAGGGTTATTATCCTTCAGGAGGCCCGAACCTGTATAAATCGGCATCTTGTATTACCATCATCTCTCGATCTCGCACATATACCCCTTTCAACATATAAATCGTTATATGTGAACTAGCCTATGTCTAATATCGAAAATAAATCTCAACAAGTGCAAGTCTAAACCCTAAGTTGTGTTGGGCACACATATACACATACACAGAGAGAGAGAGAGAGACGACCATTTGCATGGTGCTTATCATGTCAAGATATATATGAATGTTTATTCGGTAATTTAAGTGATGTCTATCTCTCGGTAATTCTCTATCATGTACAACTTTATATGTAACTTATATAAATTCTCACACATTGCATTTCAATTGAGATGGTTGGTTGATGAGGATGCTGATTATTGCCATTTTTTGTAGTACTCTATCTATAAAGAACAATTTGCTTGTCTATAGTTTTTCTTAAAAAAAAAAGTCGTAGCACGGGCATTTTGTTAGTATATTATAGGTGTGTTTATTTCATGCCCACTAATTTTTAGACTTATCTTATCAAATATTGGGACACTAATTAGAAGTATTAAATATAGATTAATGATAAAACCCAGTCCATAACCCACCCACTAAATAACAAGACGAATCTATTAAACCTAATTAGTCTATAATTTGATAATGTGATGCTATAGTAAACATCTTCTAATGATGACTTAGTTAAGTTTAATAGATTTGTTTCATAAATTAGCATCCAACTGTGTAATTAGTTTTATATTTAATTTATATTTAATTATTATATTTAGTGTTCGAAAGATTGATATAACATCATTAAAATTTAGATCATAGAAAACAAACACATGGTGACAAATTAAAGATGTGTTTAACAGAACTTATGCTTAAAGTACATATAGTGTTAAAAGTGTTTAGTCTGTCAAAACCGCTTGTATTGCTTATGCTTATTATGGCATAAGCTGTTAACCCGTTTGGGCAAAAAATGCTTATGCTTATTTGTCCAAACTAGTTATGCTGAGAGAAAGGACCATCATAAACACTAAAATGTCCAAAATAACCCGTTTTGCTGCTTTGACCAAAGTACTTATAGTAGTCTATCTATCTAAACTAATAAAGAATGAATAACAGGATCAGTTTTGTCACCACAGACAGCCACCCACCCAACGATTTGAGACCTCTATTTAGCATAGCCCATCTACATTTAATCATAGAATTTAGATGGTTCCACTATATGTAAACTTTATCTCACTCATTCCTTCCTCCACACCCTATTTTTTCTCACCGTCTTACCCACCTATACACACATTCCCACTTCTCACACCTTCCTTAATTTTCTCCTCCTAAATTATCTCCACCTGCAAAATTTCCGTAAGTCTTTCCTCCTTGCCAGCTGGCCCAGCTCCCTTGGAGAGGGTAATCTCTTGTTTCCAAAATTCTCGTTGCCATCTGCCCTCCATCGACCAAACACATCAGCTCTCGACGTCCAGCCGCCGTGATGCCGTCGACACACTGCCTCGTTGGTGTTTGATCATTATGTTCTCTGTGATTGGTTTCATACTTTCATTTGGATCTTCTCAAATTTTCTTTTCTCTTTGCTCTTGATCTTTTTGCATTTTTTATTGTGGAATGCAGTACCCCACTCCCAAATCGGGCAAACTACTTCTTGCAACCCTAGCCCATCCCTAGAGCTGCCGCCAGCAGTGGATGGATAGAGGCCAAGGTCATGGCCCGCGTGCACCCGTGGTCGCCAGGGCGTTCACCCGAGGTCGTCGTCGATTATGCGGTTGAGGCGCTCAGCGGTCGGCGCCGCCGCCGGGAAGGGGTCGGATTGGACACCGAGGGCAGTGTGGTGAAGAACTACGCCGTGTTCGGGGTGGTCGCCAACCCCAAGCTCCTCGACGGGCACACTCGGGGCACTCCACGCCTCGTCTAGAGCGCGGTGCTGCAGGCGCCAGATGTTGCCGCCGCTCGCGCTCCCGTCCCCGAATTCGAGCCCATCGACACCGGCAGTGACCTCGAGACCGACGGTCAGTCTCCTTCCTCTCCCCTGCCCTGCTGGAGTTCCCGCAAGAACAAGAAAATCTTGGGTCTTCATGCAGGTCCTAAGCAAATAAACTTTTGAGTCTGAGCAAGGCAAAGCCAAATCCGACCAATCGAGAAGAGCAAGATTCAGCTGTTAATCATTTAATCTCCACGTTTTAGCGTATAATCAGCATAGCGCTATTATGATCGATTGATCCAAGGCCTATTACTTGTCCTAGGTCATGACGGAGATCGGCAGGAGATGCCAGCTGGTTTTTTTTCCAACAATCCTCCACTTCTGACCTCAATCCACATTTGCATCTCAGTTCAGATATGCGTGAGCAGGTATTTTGAAAATTTGGTATATTCTATGCCGATGAGTGAAAAGTGATGCTGCTTTTTTTTTTTACCATTTTTTAGATGCATTTATTAATTTCACGGTCTCTCTGGGTTAAAATTGGTATTAGATCACTGGACTTTTTTTTAATGCTTGATTGGCTTGACAGATTGGACAAACGCGTTATGAGCACTGAAGATATAGGTATTAGTATGCTAAGTCATTGTTTGATATCTATGAAATGTCATGGACTGAGGTACGGAGCAATATTAGTATGGTCTTTTTGTATTGCAGAGTTAATTTTCAACTCTATAGTTGCCTCTTGGTTCATTAGATATGACATTGTGTTTTTTATTAATTTTGCCTATACTTGGGGTCAAATAATTAAACAATGAAAATTCCTCATTCTATCAGCAAAACCTTGTCAAAGTGCACCCATTCTCAAGGTAACATAATGTAGAAATCCTGGATATAATTTACAAGCTATAACCTATCATCTATAATTCATTTTTTTCTATGAAATTTTTTCAATGTGGATATAGGAATCCTGGATATAACCTCACTTGAAGACACTGAAGCTTGTCAGAGACGACACACATGGCCGGAATTGCCGCGGCCGCCGGATCTCCTAGCGGTCGAGATGCAGTTATGCGTGTTTCCGACCAAGCTGTGACACACTGGAGCCGGTGCTCATCCGGCCATTGATATTGTTGTAAGTGTTTTGAGGTCCGGTTCTTGTCTCTAAACCTGATGATGGTATAGGAAGCTAAATGAAATTGAGTGCATACAAAACTCATCTTTGTGGGATACATACATAGAATTCAAGTTTACATGGTTACATTAATGATTCACAATTTGTTTTATTTCTAGGTAAGCTAGATGTCTTAAGACCTATAAATATATGCATTCCACTCCGAATAATTTCTTTAGAACCAAATAAAGTTTACTTGACATCAAAGACCTCCGCTGATAAATATTTGTTCTTGTGCACACCTGCCATTTTTGTAATATACCAAGATGGAAAAACAGATAGATTAGCAGGTAAACCTTAGTCTGTTTTAGTAATTGTTGAGACAACATTCCATGGAAGAAATAGAAACATCCAGTAGACCAAAAATGCATTGGTAACCTCCAATCGCTGTACCCTTGCTTGCATCTTCTTTATTTTTAGTATGTGCAATCAATTGTTCCTTTGATTAATTTTATCATCTTGCAAATTTTTCTACTACAGCTGTCGATTAGATTCACTTGAGGCATGATCATTAGTATTTATTTGAATGATCTGACCAGCTATATGATTTGGCATTGATAACATCATGCAATATACAATAATCAGTCCATCAAGAACCATTCTGGAATTTATTAGTTTGGCTCTTGATCACCTTCATTGCTTTAAGGGACAACAAGCAAAAACTTGAGGATGACCCTGGCACCTTTGTTGTATCTGAACTTCTGAAGCCAAATATTACTATTATATGACCCTGGCTTCATTAATTATTGACCGTGAAATACTATTGATGCTTCTTCTGTTGTGGCCTAAAGTCTAAACAATTGGTATAATTGATCATGGCTTGTTTAAACATCCATGAGCCAATGATTGAAGCCTTTGAGATGGCCCTATTTTGCAGAGCATTGCTTCTAGAAAAGGTGAAAGTATATAGAAAATTAAATGCACAGTATATTGTTTTCTTTTATTTTTAGCCCTCCAACCAATTTATTGAATATTTCATTTTTTTATTATTAGGTCAAAGTATATAGAAGGGAAAGGTGTCAAGAGAATGAGGGACGCATGAGGTAATGAATTTCTTTTTCCGTCTGTTTTCAATGATTTGCACTTGTTTAGTAACCATTGTGTTCTTGAAAGAAAATTCACAATCCTTGCTTCCTCACTAACAGAAAAAAAAAGTAGAAGAAAAAATGAAAAAGAGAAGGGGACTTGTTTACAATAACCTTTTCGATTATCACTTGCAATAATTTTAGGTCTCCACCGTATAATTCCTACCATTGTACAGATTTACTATGTAATGAACGGTAGAAATTTTTTTATTAATTGTTGTCTGGCTCTATGCCTGATACATTTCAGTTTGTATGGACGCCATATAGAATATATAGAACTTAGGTAGAAGCAGTATGTGGCCCTTAATCCCTGGCCTCTGTTGAGCACTAACCATTCCTTCTCTAGATTGACAGAAAATTTTTTGTAGTAGTACTTTAAAATATTCCATTATTAATTCTAGATGCAGTGTGTTACCTTGAATAGTTATATATTTCAAGAATGCCTTCTGTGATTAAGATTTAGCTTTGCAACTGTTTAGTTTGTCATGCTAACGATTATCTGTAGTTTTTCTAATATAGAGTTTGATGTATCTTTGTTTCATCATAGGTCACTCTACTCCGTAATCAGATCTCTATTGAGGCTAGAAAGGCCAGACGACCTGTCTTCCTCTAGTAGATGCATGATGCGAGTGCTGCCGGTCTCCCTGATCCTCTGATCCTCTTCTGCTTTCTGGCGTAAAATTCTTTTCTTTGCATCATGTTTCTTTGGATCAAATGTTGCTACTCCAGTCACAAGTCATGGAATCAGTAGGAGTTTTTCTTTCCAGATAACTTTGAGGTGTTGCCTCCATCTTGAACTTTGGGCTTGATCAAGGCAACTTTCCTTCTTCCCATTTCACATATACTATTGTTTGTTTTGTGTGTTCATTAAAAAAACAAAATAAATTGGTATTATGAAGTGCACCTTTTATCTGGTAGGTTTCAGGATAACATCCATAATGTTGAGATACTATCCTAAGACTGAATCATAGTTACTTCTGATTTTTTTTTTTTTTTGACAGAAAATGAATATTTTGTATGATCAAACAAGAGTTGATTTGACGAATATGATGGCAAGACCCTGCTTCAGACCTATTTGTTCAGATACTATCCTAAGACTGAATCATAGTTCCATCTGATCATATTTTCTCCCACATACTCCCTCCATACTTCAAAAAGAAATCGTTCTGGGTCTATAGCTGATTTTACAAAAGCAAGTCGGTTTCTCGAAAAGCAAAAAAGTATTGTGGTTGTGGGGAATTGAACCAGCAACCTCATAGGTTGAGCACTTTTGCTTCATAGCAGCAACCACTAAGGTGAGCACAAATTATTGATTGGGTTAGTTCCAAGACATCTTTAATAAGGATAGAGAGGGAAAATACCTTCTAATTAATGAGTCATTGGTATGCTAAATCATGTCCTAAACGACTTCTTTTTGAAGTATGGAGGGAGTATTTCTTAATCCCTTTTTCTTGTGCTGCAGGTGGACGGCCATAAATCATTTAGTCCATAAGCAAAGCTGAGTGATTAAATCTTTCTCGATTTACAAATATAACAAAAGTAGAACTGCAAGAGCGGTGTATTAGTCTTTCAGATGCAGGACACCATACTGTTGGAATTGCAATTTGAGCACTAGGTATGAAATAATCAGTTATGAATCTGCAAAATACATCATGCCATTGCTACTGTATTAATTTGTATTATAGATTGTTTGTTGGTTTTCCAAGAGGAAAAATGTAATCGGTTTCTTTTCACCTACCTTTTTTTGCCGCCAGATTGTAGCACTTGTCATTCTACATACTGCATCATGTAATTGCTCAGGTGTTAATACAAAAAAAAATATATGAGATCCTCTAATTTCATTTTCTCAATACTTCCTCTTGTGGTGATAATATGAGTTCATTTGCTACATGCAGTTGTTTAGATATGAGATCAGCTAGGATTAGGTCGCTGAACCAAGACTAAGTATATGGTAAGAGTTTCCTAGGAGTTTAATTTGAATTAGCAATCCGTGACTTCTAATATGAAATACTAAAGCTTTCTACCCAGGCAATCTTTTTCATTGTTTGCTTAAGGAGAAAGCAAAATGACTTACATTATATGTGGCAAAGCTATGTACAGAAACAACATAGGCAGCTTAGAGGCTATATACAGCTTTTTATGCCCGCATAATATTGAATAGGTTGCAAAGGTGGTTCTGGTACCTCAATATTGAGGAAGTTTGATTGGATTGAGTGGGGATCTCTCCTTCGACAATTTGTCTGCAAATCGTTTAATATCCAATATTGGGTTAGCTTCACAACATTAAGCCCTGCATTTGAAAATAGCACAGTAGAGCAAGTTCTTGTATAAATCATTACTTTTTTTGGTAACTCTGCTTTGACTTAACTACAAATGCAGTACAAGGCAACACATAATTATTTTGTGGTATGTATTAAGTGACCACCAGGAGCTTGATGAGGATGATTATTTCCTGTTCAAACATGATTTCTACTTCCAACAGATAATTGCTTCTAATCAAAGTAGCAATAGATTTGTTTTGCATTGCACATATAACTATTTTGTAGTTGTTTGGATAATGGTTCTGGTTCTTTTTCTTTAACAAAAACTTGCTTCATCTAAATGAACCAGCGAGTTATTTGGATTAAAATCTGCATGGTTATAACTCGCTGCTTTCTTTTTTCTATATTTGACGAGCTCATTATTTTGTTGTACTCACCATCTGGTCACTAGGTGAGAACCTTGTGCTTTTTTGCCAAGTGGAACACATTTATCAAGTTGTAGTTTCTTCTTCGTAGCATGTTTCAATTAGTTTGAATTTGGTACTGCACTACAAATTTATAGTTGAATTGCATCTTTTAAGATTTGTCATGTGATGTATATGACAATGATTTGAGGCTTCCAATCATAGTAGTAGTTTGAGGGATGCTGGATGTGCAATGGTGCTTTATGTCCAAGTTTGTTTCACTGCTAAACATTCAATTATACATTCGAACTGGATACCTAGTCTTGTTCAGCCTAAATTAGAGCATGAGGACGATGGCTCTCTCTCCTGACCCCTCCCCTCCCCTCTAGCCCATGTCGGCATTCACTCCGAGCCCGACGGCCACCTTCTCGGCTGCGCCCGCGGCCGCTATCTTACCCAAGGCGTCGTTTCCCACCCCCTCCTTGTCTCCCTTGGCTGCCCCCTTCGTCTCTCGAGGCCGCTCCAAGTTGGAGCGTTGGCGAGATGATAGTCCGTCTTCCTCGGACCCCTCGGTAGCTCCTATAAGGGATCTGGCATGTTCCTTTCGGGACGTCGTTTTATCCTCTCCATCGCCGGTTGCTTCTTCAGAGGCGTCGGCGTTGGTGGGTGCGGCGGCGCCTTACCCTCCGGCTACCACGAAGGCGGCGGTGGTCTCCTCTCACCAGAGTGCGGCTCAGCGCACCATCCTCCCTGAGGCGAGCCGCGTCTTGGTGGCAGCGGACGGGTGGCAGAAGGTCTAGTCCCGAAGATCGCGGCGCCAGCGGCTGGGTCTGCCGCGCCCGAGGCGCCAGGTGCCGGCGGACCTAGTCGGCAAGTGTTTCAATTGTTTTTCAATGACGCACGTTGCTGCGCAGTGTTGCAAGCGCACTCGGTGCTTCCGATGCCGCCTCCCGGGCCATCGTTCTTCCGCCTGCCCTGGGATGGCGGACGGTGAACCTCGAGTCTATGGCCAGCGGCGCGCGCAATGGTGTGGCGGCGGGTTACACCGCTGACGACAGCAGCGACTGGGGACGCTGCTGCCCCGGCGGTGCCTTCTGGTGGCACTAACGGCAGTGAAGCTGACGCTGGTCAGCGGCGCCGCCATCGTCGGCCCCGCAAGCGACGGTCTTCGTAGCGTGCGAGCCTGGTTCCATCCTCATCCCCAGGACCAGCTAGCGATGCGCCTCTGAGTGCGGCTGCGCTGGCAAACCCGGCTGGTACTCCAGTCCTAGCTCTATGCATCCTGGATTGGTCTGCTAGAATGGCCATGGCCGAGGAGGACCTGCTCAAAGCTGTGGTAATCAGCGTGATCAGTGACCAGGAGCTAGTGAAATTGGAGGAAGTCGCTGAGCTGCTCGCTCCCCGGCTGGAGCTGGTGGCGGAAACTCTGGTCCTTCGACGGGCCTCATCGACGAGCTTCTTGCTGTTTCTCCCTAGCAAGGAGCTGGTCGACAAATTAACTGGCCAACGGCCGGTCCTTCGCGCGGCCACTTTCTCCATTGCATGCAAGCGCTGGTCACGGTTGGCCGGTTCATCTGCCGGGGTTCTACCCCACCTGGTGGACTTCGAGCGGCGAGGAATCCCTTTCCATGCCTGGGAAACCTCAATGGTGGTGCAGTTCCTGAGCCCTTTTCACATGGGTACAGCTCGTGCATCCGGATATACTCGGCCTCACGGATCTCTCGACATTCTGGTGCACGGCGTGGACGCTCGACCCGAGCTCCATTCCGTCAGCCAGGGACCTGTGGATCATCGAGCCGCCAGTGGCTGTTGAGGAAAACCCTCCGGTGAAATGAATCCTGGTTTATCCAGTGGATATTCACTTTGAGGTGCCCTTCGGCCGGCGAGCTCCGAGACACCGCGGGGTGCCAACGACGACAGGGATGGCTCGTCAAGGCGACGGCGGCAACGACGGCGCCGGTATTCCCATTCTCGCTCTCCCCCGATGGGCGGGGATGCCGGCGAAGCAGGAGGATCGGTTGGCGACGGCGGGCGGTGCCGGCTGGTTCATGATCGGCTGGGCCCGGTTGCCTCCGGCGAGGTCCACGTGGAGGACGTGCATGGCCCTAGTTCCCAGGCGGGCCTTGATGACATGCGCGGAAGCCAAAGCGTTTGCATCGGGTGAACCTGGAGCCGTTTGAAATGGTCTTGGTCCTGGTGCCCAAGGAGGCGGTGGCAACGTTCAACGAAGAAATTGAAGGCAGTACTTCAATAGCTGCGTAAGAAGATACGCTGCCAATCACAGAAAGAGGTGGAAATATTGAAGCGTCCCCATCTGTAATCTCTCCTACGATGGTTGAATTTAATAGTTTCACCCTTTTGGATGGGCTGGCCATGGACCCAGCTCGCTCTAGCCCACTGGAGGCAAGCCTGGAGGTCTTGTTGGACCACGTTCTAGTCCCCTACACCCCGCCTGGGCCGGGCCTTTCTGGCCCACTAATTGAGGCCGAAGCTGGTGGTGAGACCCAGAAGAATGAAGGTGTCCGTGACAACGCTGCGGAAGGGAAGGCAATGGAACCGTTCCAATCGCCATTCTCGTGCTCCTCTATTCCCCCGTTCGACAAGCTGATGACTCTGAATGCCTCGCCGGCGGTGGGGCACAGCTCGAGGGTAACAAGAGTGTACTCCCGATGACGCACCAGGCTCCATAGATGTCCTGTCGAGCTCACCACGACCTTGGATTTGGCGGCAGATCTCCAGGCGGTTGAGGTTGCGCCCCCAGCTGCGGATGTGGTAGTCACTCAGCTGACTCCAGCTGCGGCTCCGGCTTACGACCCAATCCTCTTGCCTCAGGAGGAGGCCGCTACGCAGGCGGATACGGCGATCCCTACCCCAGCTGCGGGAGTGGCAGTCAGCTCGCTGACTCCTCCTGCGGCGCGAACGGTGGAGGCCTCAGGTTCGCACCAGGTTGTGCTCCCAGCTGCGGATGTGGCAGTCAGTCAGCTGACTCCATCCACGGCTTCGGCTGGCGACCCACCCCCCTGCCTCAGGAGGAGGCCTCGGAAGCGGTCATGCCCACCCTGATGAGGCCGGGAGCTGGCTCTGAACCTTCTGCTGTGAAATTGACTGAACCTGCGTCGGCTCTGTAGGCCTCGACGGAGATTACTGAAGCCGTGCATGCGACCCCGGCTGCGAACGCTAGAGAGGAGTTCATCAACAAACTCATGCGTCACACATCGAGGCTCCTCCCTCTGCCAACCACCAGCAAAAGAAGAAAGAAGCCCATGCCCCAGGGATCCATGCCGCGCGGCAGTCGTCAACTTGCGGGAGTGGACGTTGAATTTCAAATGGGCGAAATGTCAGGTCGTTCAAAAAAACGGGCTATGAAGACACTGGAGATTATTGGGGAGAATGGTGGAATTGACCAGCAGGCGTAGGATGACTGCTAAGCTCTTCTCGCAGCACCTGTCTGCGTCCCACATTGAAGCTCTCGCGGCCCTCTTCGGATGGACAGTGCTTGATGATCTGGCTGATGGAGGCGACAGTGAAGTTGTTGTCAGCGCCTAACCGGTCCTCAGTTCAGTGTGTGTGTGGTCGTTTCTTTTAGTGTTGTAATGGATCCTACAAAAATCATGATTTGGAATGTGAGGGGATTAAACTCCTGTGCCCGCCAGGACTCTGTTCGCACTATTGTTGAAGCTGCTCATGTAGATGTTGTGTGTCTCCAGGAGAGGAAAATGGCTGCCGTCTCCAGAAGAGTACTTTTGTCTATGCTGGAAACTGACTTTTCTGACTTCTTAGAATTGCCTGCCAATGGGGCTAGTGGTGGTATTCTGATTGTTTGGAGACGCTCCCTGGCTACCACAGGTGAGAGTCGAGTAGATAATCACAGTGCCTCAGTTCAGTTCACCTCTGCTACTGGGAATTCTTGGTGGCTGACCTGTGTTTATGGTCCACAAGGAAATGAGGCAAAGGTTCAGTTTCTTCAGGAGCTACGGTATATCAGAGTTCAGTGCCAAGGCCCTTGGATGCTGGCAGGTGACTTTAATCTAATTCTTAAAGCTGAAGACAAGAACAATTCTAACATCAACAGAGCTATGATGGGTCGCTTCAGAAGAGTTGTCGATGATCTCGCTCTCAAGGAAATTCCTCTTCACGGACGCAAATATACTTGGTCGAACCAACAAGATAATCCTACTTTGGTCAGATTGGACAGGGTGCTGTGTACAGTCGACTGGGAGGATTTGTTTCCAAATGTCTTATTGCAGAGTACAACCACTGATGATTCTGACCACTGTCCACTCCTCCTTGGCTTGAAAGATAATAAACCCGGCAAATGGCGTTTCCACTTCGAAGCCTTTTGGCCCAAGCTGGACGGATTTTATAAGGCAGTTGAGGTAGCTTGGAACTCGGTTGAGGCCAAGTCTTATCCTTTTGTCACGCTGGACTTGAAACTGAAGGCCGCCGCTAGGGGGCTGCAAGCGTGGAGTGATAAGAAGGTTGGGAATGTCAACTCGCAGCTGAGCTTAGCACGGGAATTGTTACATCATTTGGAGATAGCTCAAGACGGTCGACCGTTGTCAGCGGCAGAAATCTGGCTAAAGAATAGCCTCAAGAAACACTCGCTCGCGCTTGCCTCACTCCAATGAACTATAGCTCGGTTGAGATCAAGAATTGGATGGCTGAGAGATGGGGATGCCAATACTAAATTGTTTCAGTTACATGCCCGTCACCGTAAGAGAAAGAATTTTGTAGGTAGTCTCGTCTCGGATGACCATGTATACACAAGTCATGAAGATAAAGCCAAACTGGTGGATGAGTTTTATGACAGCCTCCTTGGTGTTGACTCGGATCGAGAACACACTATTGATCTGCAGGCTGCTGGCATCTCTCCACACAATCTGGACGATTTGGACGTACCGTTTGATGTGGACAAGGGTTCCCGATCTTCCGAAAGGTTCTTGGTAAGTTGATTTGGTCGGAGGCGACACACAAATCGATCCGGCTTCAGAACAGCACGTTCTAAACCCCGCAATCGCAGCACGACGTCTCCTCTGGTTATCAACCGTCCAAAAGACGATTGACCTCGCCGAGAAGGCTGATCCCTGCCTGCGAATCAAGAACACAAGCAAGAACAACGAAGATTGCAACACAATTGCAGATGTATGATTAAACTCTCGAAGTTGGGGTCTCACAAACCGATGAACGACGAAACTGTTTATGAACAGAATTGATCTAAGCAAAACCCAAACCCTAATGGTGCGGCGGCGGCTGTATATAAAGACCCTAGGGTCGTGCAAGACCCTCTGGACGTGCCCCTAATTGGGCTCAACTAGATACAAAGCCCAAAGGCCAAAAATAGGCGACGCAGCACCGACACAGATTCTGGACTCTGTCTTGTTTTGACGATTCCCGATGACTCCGGATGAATTTCGACATGTGGCCGGCGGCATTGGAAAGGTCTTCTCCTTATCTTTCCGTGCATATGTAGAACGTCCAAATCCGAGTCCGTATGCGTCCTGGGCAACTGTTTTAGTACAGACTGGTCCTGGCCCCCGAAACAGACTCGAAGTCGGTTTTGATTGGGCCTCCACTTTGGCTTCCAAGCTCTTGCTGGTCCTCCACGTTCCCAGCTCCTTCTCCCATCATCTCCTGGTCTTCTCCATGGTTTCTAATCATAAAATAATCATTAGGTAGCAAACCATTCTCAAAAGTAACATATAGCGAAGAACGTAGGAACGAGCTCATCTCTAAATTTAGTCGTCGTGCACGAGCTCTAGTCATTGGACCTTGCAAGTCCAGATTTGGAGGAGTGTTGTGTGTATCCATAGGAGTGATGTCCTCATCACCGTTTCCCGAGACCGAAGTATGGAAGACTATCAAGCAACTGTGAGCTGACAAGGCGCCCGGTCCGGATGGCTTCACTGGATGTTTTTATAAATCTTGTTGGTCCATAATAAAGGGTGATGTGATTGCTGCAGTATCTGCTATTTGGAGCCGAAAGTTCATGAACTTCGAAATGTTGAACTCTGCTTACATCACGCTGATCCCAAAAAAGAAAGGGGCTAACCAAGTCAAGGACTTTCGACCGATAAGTCTGGTACACAGCTTTACTAAATTGGTGACCAAGTTGTTGGCTAATCGGCTTGCTAGCGAATTGCAGGGAATGGAGTCTATTAACCAAAGTGCATTTATAAAGGGTTGTTTTATACAAGATAATTTCATACTGGTTCAGCAAACAGCCAGATTTCTACACCGGCAGAAGAAGCCTCGAATCCTCCTCAAGCTTGATATTTCTAAGGCCTTTGACTCCGTGTCGTGGCCTTTTCTCTTGGAGGTCATGCAGCAGCTGGGTTTTGGGCAAGTATGGCGAGATATCATATCTGGTTTACTCTCCACTTCCTCTACATGAGTTTTGCTGAATGGGATCCCCGGTGAGTTTATTTCTCACCGGCGAGGATTACGGCAAGGAGACCCTCTTTCCCCGATGCTTTTGTTTCTAACCATGGATGTGTTGGGTTACATGTTCACAAAGGCAGAGAATGAGGGGATGCTCCTGCCCCTCTCTACAAGAACTTTGAGGCACCGGGTTTCTATATATGCAGATGATGTGGTACTCTTCCTCCGGCCGGTGGTGGATGACATAGCAGTCGCCTTGGATATTCTACACTTATTTGGTATAGCCTTGGGGTTGCGCAATAATGTGCAGAAAAGCAGTGTGTTTCCCATTAGATGTGAGGACGAAGATATTACAGTTTTGCAAGAAATGCTCCCATGCGACATCTTTGTTTTTCCTTGCCATTATTTGGGCCTACCGCTGTCCCTAAAGAAGCTCACTAGGGATCAGGTTCAACCAATTATTGACAGAATTGCAGATCAGCTGCCTGGATGGAAGGCTGACCTATTGACACGGGCAGGACGGAGAGTGCAAGTTCAATTTGTGCTCACGGGCATGCTTATTTACCTTGCTTTGGCCATTGACCTTCCAATGTGGGCTCAAAAGGCGATTGATAAAATCAGAAGAGGGTTCTTGTGGCGTGGTCGAAAGGAGGCCAAAGGCAGACATTGTCTGGTGGCTTGGGGCAAAGTGTGCCGGCCCTTGGAGCTGGGCGGTTTGATAATCTCTAGATTGAAGGAGCTGGGCTGGGCACTCCGAATGAGGTGGTTGTGGCTGGAGCAAACTGAACCAGATCGCCCCTGGGCAACTTTACCTATTCAGATTCCCGACAAGGTTCGTGCCCTCTTTTCGGTGGCTTTGCAAACTGAAATTAGGGATGGAGCAAACACGTTCTTTTGGACTGATCGCTGGCTACACGGGCAGCGGATTTGTGATATTGCCCCTCGGCTGTTTGCCATCATACCTAAGCAAAGAGCTAGCAAGCGATGTCCAGGAGGCACTCACAAATAGGACATGAATTTCTGATATTCAACGGGCAATAACAGCTGGTGTAACAGGGGCAATAACAGTTGATGTAATAATGGAGTATTTGCACCTCTGGGACATCTTACTCAACTTGGAACTGCAGCATGGAGTCAATGACAATCACTTCTGGAGGCTCTCTTCGACTGGTGTCTACTCTACGAAATCAGCATATAAGAGCATGTTCTAGGGCTCGATCACATTTGAGCCGTACTCAAGGATTTGGAAAACGTGGGCGCCTCCTAAATGCCGGTTCTTTATGTGGCTGGTAGCACATAACAGATGCTGGACAATAGATCAATTAACGCGCCGAGGGATGGATCATCCGGCGAAGTGCCCGCTCTGCGATCAGGAGGATGAAACTATTGATCATATACTGGTTTCATGCGTCTTTGCGCGGTAGTTTTGGTTTCGCTTCCTAGGACAAGTTGATTTGTAGGACCTATCTCCTCAGCCTGATGCTCACTCTTTTATATATTGGTGGAGATTGGCAAGTGATATTTCTGGAGGGTTAATTGAAAAGGGTCTGAATTCTCTCATCATTTTGGTCGCCTGGGTTCTTTGGAACCACAGGAATAGGTGCGTCTTTGATGGGATGTCCCCTAGCTTGCCTGCCATCTTGGTTCAAGCTGAAGAGGAGAGATATCTATGGGAGTTGGCTGGGACGAAAGGAGTCTCCTCTCTAACAGCCCCACCCCCTGTAGAATAGGTGGTTTCTTCAGGTCGCCTTTTTCAGTTGTAAACAGGCGTGAATGTAATGTAAGAAACAAGTGTGGGTGTGTGTGGTGCGTGTGTTGTACGGGCTTTGCCCATCATCATTCTTCTTAATATAATGGAATGCAGCTCCCTGCGTTTTTGAGAAAAAAAACATTCCGACTGGTTATGCCTGAGTAATTCTCCATAGAAATAAACTCATATCCCTTTTATTTTGTACACAAAACATGGTCTTGAGTTGTCCTTTTCCTTTGTATGATATATCCCTTCAGTGAGTTTGGTTAGAACCATCCCCCTTGCCATCGCAATGATGCAATGCACCATTATAAAGTCATATGGGTATAAGCAACGAGGCTTCCAATTATAAGTGGTTTTCAATGATTGTAGTTTTATCTTCTATCGTTAGAATTATGATAGGATGACAATGATATATGATGTGAAACCCCAGTGTCTTAACTATAATTAGAAAGCATAATAATCACAAGTCATGGCTAAATTAGAGCATGAAATAATAGAAGTCCATCAAATTCAATTATTTGCTAGCAAATAAAAATCCCGGAAAACATGATTGTGAAGTAACTTTTAATTTTTCTATATGACCTATGCCAAATAATTACATAAACATCATGGGAATAGAAAAGTAGAATTTTAGGCCAAAGTTGAGAATTTTATCTTATTTAAAAATACCCCAAATAATTAATTTAAGCCTTGAAACCTTTCAAGTTGGAAAATTAATTCTAAATATTTTTCAATAGCTCTGACCAAATAGACCCATCAGAGCCTCACAAATATCTTGAAGAACCTATGTGAGAAATACCAACTTATTTGGACCGCATGAAGTATTTTAAATTAATTAAAACAGAATCAGGCACTTGTTTGCAAACGTTTGATTAATTGGAGGGCCTCCTTGCAAAACACGTTGTCTTCTACCTCTTGCCGCTGGCACCAGAACGTGCCTCCTCTGCTGCGCGTGCCGTCTCCTCCGTCGTCTCTTTATTGCATGCTGCGTCGCTGCTTCGCTGCGTCGCCCTGCTGCCCCGCTGCATCGTCTCCCTGTTGCCGCACTAAAGGCCTCGCCTTTCCTGCCCGCCTGCCGCCCTGCCATGGTCGCATGCAAGAGCTCGCTGCCCCGCTGCTCCTGGTCGCCCGACACCCTCAAAACAGGTGCCCGACTCCTTCTCTCGCGTCCACGACCACTCCGCCTCAGTGCTCGCAAGTTCCACCAAGAATTCCATTTTTCTTCTCAACCGCCATTGCTGAACAGAGCTAGAGCTCGAGCTCGATTTCTCATGTTCTAGAGCCTCCCCAGCCAAATAAACACCCCAACCAGCTGCGCAAGTTTAACCTAAAGCTTTCCCTGGTTTTCAATCGTCGAATCCCTCATTGAGCCGAGACTATTTTGAAGATTATCTGTAACGGCATCACAAGCACCTAACAGTGCCGCTGAGGTCAAATTCTCCTCCGTGGGTGAGCTTCAATGCCTCAGTTCTGCTCAATTGCATGCGCAATGCTCCATAACACTATCCTGACCATTCTTTTTGTTTTGATTCCCTATCGTGATGGTGAGAGCAGTCCTATTTTCCCCATTGTAGTTTCTCAAACTTCCCCGCCATTAACGGCCGAGCTTTGAGCTCATATTGCAGTCATTCTGCTAGCTACCAGCCTCGATCCTGCCCTCCAGAACATGCGCACAGGTTCCCTCAACCTCTGTTTGGAGTGTCTTGCCTCTATTCCATCGTGAACTGCACCAATCGAAAGAATTTTCCACGGAGATCGTCTTGGAGCACTTGCAGTTCGATGTGAAATCCTCGAGCAATAATCAAATTACTTTGGCATGCTGGTAGCTGAATCCTTGGAGCGTCGATTTAATCCTTTTTCCCTCTACTTCGTGTTGTGAGGTGATCGAAATCACATTTTTTCCCACCGCCAGTTTTCTGCACCATCGTCGCCTCCACGGCGAGCTCTGGGTTGCAGTCAGCAATGACGGCTTCTTCCTCGATGCCGACGTTCTCCGACACCTCCTGAAGCTGTATGAAGCGACGACTAGAGTCTTCGTCCTGTCTTGCATTCACAAGCCGCCGCCGAATGCCGCTAGTCACCGCTGGCCATTCTTCGGTGAGCGCCCGATCCTGCAGGCCCCGCCGTTCGTTCCGGCTCGAAGTGCGCAACATTTTCCAGCGACCACGGTCGAGGTCCAACGTGCAACGGCCGCAGCAGCGAGATTTGACCAAGCTCCGGCGAGTCTCCAGCGACGCTAACTGGCAGTTCAGTTGGCGCCTACAGGCAGCCGACGCAGCGCTGATGTGTCGCTTGCGTGGCACCCATATGATAACGATTAAACCAGAAAAAATCAGAAAAATACTAGAAAGTGCTAATAAAGATTGGAAAACCATATTAAATGCAATATAAATTCAATGGAGCTGAAACAAACTTTGTTAGTTTTCTTTTAATACGCTCTATCAAAGGAAAATGGGAAAATGATGCCTCTGTATATATAATTTTAATAGTTAATTATCTAGTTCAAACACCAAATAAATCATTATAAACTCTAGAAATGCAATTTAAATCTGATTTTTGTCATGCACTGTTTTTTTATGATAATATACCACCCTGATTTTTGGTTAGGCAAAATATGCATTATTTTATGCCCTAGGATTTATGTAGCACTTTTGCTTATACAAATGCTAGTAAATAAAATAATAAAATCAAGGAGCTACCACTTGGTGAAAATGATGATTTTTCATACCCTTATACATGATAAATCATCCGTGTCCAGAAACACATTTTTACTATATTAAATGAATTATTTGTTCTCAAAGCTATATTAACCCTATTAAAATGACTTTTGCACATAAAATAATAAAAACAAAAGTGGTTTCTTTGAAGCATATGGCTTCGAGAATATATTAGTAATAATATATTCACCTTCATACTATTGCATTTTATATTTTTCATATTATTGCATGTTACGGTATATTTTGGTACCGTTGACACCTTGCTCATACATAGGTAACGAGAATCAGGAGCCAGAACCGGATTTTCAGCAGGATCGAAATACTGCGGAGCAAGAAATTATTGTAGCTAACACTTGTGTTGACCAAGGCAAGCCCCGGTTTGCATATGTTGTTTTATTGAGTTTTGCTAGTTTCAAATATCACTACTAGTGTCTATTTTGATCGATGCATTAGGTTGTTAGGAATTGGATGGAAATCCACTTGCATTTCACGAAATGACCTATGTTATTGCCGTATAAGTCATGGTAGGATTCGGTACTCTACTGCTGCTTAGTAATAAAGTAATATCGATAGGTCCTACTCAACTAGGAGAATGACTTGATCACTAAAGATTAATTTAAGGGAATAAATTTACTTTTGATGTTATGACTGGACAGGGATGATGCATGTGTAGATTTACAGCAACACATGGGTGTTGACTATGGTAGTCCTGCCTTGTCGAACCTAGGACCCGTCTGTCGTTGGCCCCTTGATCAAGCATTAAACAGTACCGAATGCATGCTAGTATATGGGCACTAGTAAACTGATGTAGCATTAACACGACAATAAGGACGGCACCTAGTACATTGGTCATTAACCCTTCTGCTGCTGGAGTGGGTGGTCCATACCACAAGGTACTGCTGGCAGGATGGCATGCCCACTCGATGAGACTGGCCCCGGACCAAGTTGTTTTGATGTTCTTGCGAAAAGATGTCGTATATGACCTTAATTGGTGTGTATATGTCGTGTACTTTGGGTTTTTCCAGCTGGTGTAAATCAATTACAATTGTTGTCGCTCATAGAAATGAGTATGCTTGTTCACTGAGTCATCACGTAGCTCTCATAAAATTAAAAATTGAATTATTGCTCATTTTGATTACTAATGATTATTATTGTTGTTATATTGTATCTACTTTATATTATGCTATATTTATTCTTGCACTGCTCCACTAAAGTTATATTTGTGCTCCATCCAATTAAACTTGGCTAAATAAAATTGATAGAACTAATAGGATGCTTAGTGTAAGTCTTTTTAAACAACCACCCTATTAGAGCCAATGCATGTCTAGATCTTATGACGGGTAAGCCTTGCTGAGTAATTAGTACTCAGGTTTTATGCCAATGTTGTTTTCAGGTAATCCAGAGATAGAACTGCCTGTTGATGTGCTTTCTTGGGACATGCAAGTCCTGGAAGGCTGGACTGCCACTGGGAGTCTGAGCCACAGCCGCAGTAAATTGTGTGCTGCTAGGATAATGATTCTCGGGCATGAGTCATTACCACCGTTGTATCGTCGAGTGATCGTATTAGTATTCGTATTTTCTTCCGCTGTTTTTGAACTTTCATGAACTTGTAATATTCCGCTGCACTATAAGTACCTAATGATGTAATAATTTAACTTAATTTGAAATTATTATTGTATTATCAAGTATCTGTATTATCAGCATTGTTGGGACCTCGATCCTCCGGAAGGAGCATCACATATGATCTGCCCTTGTAGTTGGCACTCTGATGATGTTGCTTGGTGGTCTGAAGCTCCATACTTATTGTTGATGTCCATGAAGGAGGAGGGACTCTTGCGTTATCATTATATACATATCAAGCTAATCTACAAACGGTTCTTGCTCTCATAAAGCTTTTCTCGATGTAGAAGAGATTTTATCATGTAAGAACACCCCTGATTTATTTAATTTACTATACCACCCACCGACAATTGGATTTTTGAAGATGATGTGTAATATATCCACCATGTGCTCTGTAATACAATTTATTGTCTGCCTTCTTCTATTCTTTTTTTTTCGAATACGCAGGAGAGCTACGTATCTCTTTGTATTAGTAGAGAGAGAAAAATGGTCCCGTACAAGCTTCACCACCTCACTCCGGACCGAGCTGTGAGGGGCTGACGGTTACATATAGTTGTGTCTTTCTAAAAAACCCGGATAGACAGCTTGACCCGAACTCACACATACTGGACCTTCTAACCTACTCCATCGGCTTGACCAACGCTCAAGGAAGCAAGCCGCCGAGCACCAGCCATGCTCCAGAGGTGTTGCTCATCTCTGAAGTTTCGGAGCAGTTCTGCTAAGCATGGGTTGGCCCCTTCAAACACACACGAATTATGGTGTTTCCAAAGTAGCCAGGCTCCCATAACAACCAGGGAATTAAATCCTTTTCGCTTGTCCTTCTGAACTCTCTTCACACTCTTCCTCCACCATTCGGCAAATGATGTCGCGTGTTGTGATGGCACGCATGTCTGCAGGCCGAGAGGAGACATGACCCGAAACCAGAACTCTCTTGCAAAAACACAAGTAGTAAGGATGTGTTGGATGTTTCCTTCTTCCTGATCACAAAGCGGGCAGAGAGTAGGATGCGGCAGGTTTCTTTTGGCTAACCTGTCAGCTGTCCAGCACCTATTGCGCACCGCAAGCCACAGGAAAATCTTGCATTTTGCCGGAGCCCAGGTTTTTCAAATACGCCGCCAAGGCTCAAAAATAACAGACCCATTAAAGAAGGCTCTGTATGCTGACTTAGTTGTGTATTGTCCAGAGCCATCCAATCGCCACACATGGGTGTCTTCTTCCTGAGAGAGAACGATCTCTACCAGGACATCTACTAATTGGAAGAATTCAAAAAGACCAATCATCGATAGGCCATTTTGTATATCCCGCGTCCAGTTCTGATTTATAAGAGCTTCTGCCACAAATCGTTGATTGTGGACCTACGGTGGTACAGCAGCCACTACCAGAGGCATTCACCGAATAGCCCATGATCCATTTGTCCTTCCAAAAGAGAGTATTGCTGCCATTTCCAACTCTTGATTCCACAGCAATCTGAAACAAGGCTACCACATATTGATGTACTAGGATGTCGAATGCAATCCAAGGTCTGCTCGTGTCTGTCTTTCGAAACCAAAGCCATTGGACTTGCAATGCCCATCCCATGAGCTGGAGATTAGGGATGCTGATGCCACCAAGGTCCAGTGGTCTTTGGACTTTGTCCCAAGCAACGAGACAACAGCCCCCGTTCACTTGTTGCCGTCCCTTCCATAAAAAGCCCCTCCTAAATTTGTCCACCGCTTTAATGAACCATTTTGGAGCGTTGATTGCTATCAACACATGGATAGGTAATGTTGATAAGACAAACTTCACCCAAACTGTCCTCCCTGCCATATTCATGAGGTTTGACTTCCATCTAGGCAATTTGTCACCTATCTTTTCAACCCAAGGTAGGAGGTCTGATTTTCGCAACTTCTTGTCTGAGATTGGCAAACCAAATACGGGAACTCAGCTGTTGTGCATGACATGGAAGTTGCTATTGCCGACACCTCCGGTTGATCACATCGAATTGGTATAGCACAACTTTTTTGGAAGTTTGTCCGAAGACCCGAGGCTTCCCCGAATGCTTGTAGGATTTCTGTGGTCAACGTCATTTCTTCATCAATCAGTCGTATGAATAAGGCCACATTATCAGCATATAATGAGATCTGCTGCTTGATATTCCCTCGCACTAGTGGCTGCAAAAGACCAGCCTCCCCTGCCTTGGTAAATAAACTATTGAGAACTCCATTACCAAAATGAAGAGCATGGGAGATAGAGGGTCGCCTTGCCGCAACCCCCATTGATGTAGAATTGGTTCTCCCGGTTCCCCATTAACCAAAATTCTGATGGATGCTGTGGATAATAAACTGGAGAGAAGATTGTTGGGGAACGGGTAGGCTACGATAGCATATAATAATTTCTACTGTTCAACCAGGAAACCTTGTAAGAGAGGATCATGGATCGTTACCACTAGACGCGCAGGCGGAGCGGAAGCGAATGTTGGAGCAGCTCGATCCAACGTAGTCGCGCGTCGGTGTAGAGGAAGTAGTCGATCACGTCAATCGTCTCCTTCTAGTCTGGCCGTCGGCACCGCAGCAGCAGCAGCGCCTCCTCGCGGTATCCACACGTACGGGGTTGGAGCACCGTGCGCGGCGTGCTAGCACCGGCAACACGGTTAGGGTTTTGTGGGCGAGAAAGAGGAGCACGTCGGCTAGGGTTAAGGACTGGTGGAATCACCTGCGCCTTAAGCCCCTCCTCCACTTAAATAGACCCTTCTAATGGGCCTCGACTAGTTGGCCCATTAGTGGACTAATTCCTCACGGATCAATATCCGTATGACCCTCACATACGGATCAAATCCGTATTGTCTCTTGGGCATATCTCCAACAATCTCCCACTTGCACTAGAGACAATCACATAGGCAAGCGATGTTCCAACCCGTTAAGTGTGTGACCCGTTAGGTTCACATGTACACGACAATGATGTGAAAACCATTTTTCAAATCATAAATCAATAGCGGCACCTAGCAGCACATACTGATTCTCATGTACACATAAAGATCATATCGGCTAAACCTTTGACATACGCAGTCAGCGATCCCTTTGCCTCACGATATCAGTCAAGCTTAAGGCGAGATACGTGCCATCCCTATAATAGCTCGACCATTCACTCGAACGTCTAGTGGATTTATCATGACTAACTTTTAGTCATTATGATTAACTTTTAATCACATTGGCATGGCCATGCACTTCCAAATCCATCTAACTCGAGGGGCGCAGAGATATCTCTCCTGTTATTAGGAGGGGCAAATTCCATCTTGACCGCTCACACCCCCCGAAAATTACCTTTATAACTACCCAGTTACAGAATAGCGTTTGGTAATCCCTAAATATGCTATTACATATTCTGGGAATCAATGACAATCTCAGGTCTAAGGATCCCAAAAGTACATCATACAAGACAACAATTGATGGCACCTTGCATATCTTTACATCACCTTGAGCGACGATGTCCCGAATAAGGTGATAACGCCGTAGTACGTGTTTGTTCTTTTGATGCGCTCTAGGCTCCTTGGCTTGCGCAATGACACCACTATTATCATAATAGAGGTTCATTGGACTGGATGCACTAGGAACCACACCCAACTAAGAAACAAATTTTCTGATCCAAACAGCTTCCTTTGCAGCTTCTGAAGCGGCAAGGTACTCAGCCTCCGTTGTTGAGTCAGCAACCGTATCTTGCTTGGAACTCTTCCAGCTCACCGCGCCTCCATTGAGGCAAAACACATATCCAGATTGCGATCTCGAATCGTCTTTGTCGGTTTGGAAGCTAGCATCAGTGTAACCATTTACAATGAGCTCTTCCTCACCTCCATAGACTAGGAACATACCCATAGTCCTTCTTAAGTACTTTAGGATATTCTTATTAGCTCCCCAATGAGCTTCTCCTAGATTTGACTGGTATCTGCTCACAGCACTAAGAGCGTAGGCTACATCTGGGCGAGTACTTATCATGGCATACATGATGGACCCAACAGCCGAAGCATATGGAATCGCTCTCATTTTCTCTTGCTCATCTGGTGTCGAGGGACACTGAGTCTTGCTAAGAGAAACCCCATGTGACATGGGCAAGAAACCTTTCTTGGAATCCTGCATATTGAACCGTTTCAATACCTTGTCAATGTACGTGTCCTGGCTTAATCCAATTAGCCTCTTTGATCTATCTCTATAGATCTTAATGCCCAAAATGTAAGCTGCCTCTCCTAAGTCCTTCATTGAGAAACTCTTTCTCAAAGAAGTCTTAACAGCTTCAAGCATTGGAATATCATTACCGATCAACAATATGTCATCCACATAAAGGACCAGAAAGACAAGCGCGCTCCCACTAGCCCTTTTGTAAACACAAGGCTCTTCTTCGTTTTTAATGAAGCCAAACCCTTTGACTACCTCATCAAAGCGAAGATTCCAACTCCGAGATGCTTGCTTTAGTCCATAAATGGACTTTTGAAGCTTGCATATCTTCCTAGCATTTTGTGGATCGACAAAACCTTCAGGCTGTGTCATGTACACATCCTCACTTAGGTTTCCATTAAGGAAAGCCGTTTTGACATCCATTTGCCATATCTTATAATCATAAAATGCGGCAATTGCTAGAAGGATCCGTATAGACTTTAGCATAGTGACGGGCGAGAAGGTCTCATCATAATCAACCCCTTGAATTTGCTTAAAACCTTTCGCCACCAATCTTGCCTTATAGATGTGAACATTTCCATCCATGTCTATCTTTTTCTTAAAAACCCATTTACACTCAATGGTTTTTACACCATCAGGCGAATCTATCAAGTTCCAAACTTGATTTTCTCTCATGGATTCTAATTCGGATCTCATGGCTCCAAGCCATTTCTCAGAGTCCGGTCCCATCATTGCTTCACTGTAAGTCTTAGGCTCATCATTGTCTAACAATAATATGTCTCGCTGCCCCGTGGTTAGGAGCGTGAACTTTTCAGGAGCGCGACGTGCCCTTTCTGACCTACGCGGGGCTGGTGTTTCAACAATTGGTTCAACAACAATTTGTTCATCCAATTGTGGTATAGCGGAAGAAGAAACATTTTCTGGAGCTTCTTGAACTTCTTCAAGTTGCATCGTTCTCCCACTTACCCTTTTGGAGAGAAACTCTTTCTCTAGAAAAACACCATTACGAGCGACAAACACTTTGCCCTCTTCCCGGTTGTAGAAATAATAACCTTTGGTTTCCCTAGGGTATCCTACAAAGAAGCATTTATCAGACTTGGAAGAAAGCTTATCAGACGTCATACGTTTTACATAAGCCTCACATCCCCAAATCTTAAGAAAAGACAACCCGGGACGCTTACCAGTCCATATCTCATATGGTGTCCTTTCCACGGATTTAGATGGAACCCTATTAAGTGTGAAAGCGGCAGTTTCTAGAGCGTATCCCCAGAAGGACAATGGAATATCACTTTGGCTCATCATAGACCTAACCATGTCTAACAAGGTTCGGTTCCTCCGTTTGGATACTCCATTCCATTGGGGCGTTCCTGGCGGAGTCCATTGTGGAACAATTCCACATTGCTTTAGATGTTCACCAAATTCATGGCTCAAATATTCACCACCACGATCAGATCATAGGAGTTTAATAGTCTTGCCCAATTGATTTTGTACTTCATTTTGAAATTCTTTGAACTTTTCAAAGGATTCAGACTTATGCCTCATTAAGTAGATGTAACCATATCTACTAAAGTCGTCGGTAAAAGTTATGAAGTACTGAAGACCACCTCTGGCCGTGCAACTAATTGGTCCACATACATCCGTATATACAAGTCCCAATAGTTCACTCGCCCTCTCACTATTTCCTGTGAAAGGCGACTTAGTCATTTTGCCAAGTAAACAAGACTCACATGTATCAATTGATTCAAAATCAAAAGAACTTAGAAGACCATCTGTATGGAGCTTCTTTATGCACTTCTCATTTATATGACCTAAACGACAATGCCAAGTATACGTGGGATTCAAATCATTAGGCTTGAGCCTTTTCGCATCAATGTTATAAATAGGCTTATTCTCAAGATCTAAGTAATATAATCCATTCACCAATGGGCAATTACCATAGAGAATATTATTCAAATAAATGGAACAACACTTGTTCCTTATTATGACCTCATAACCATCATCTTCCTCCAAACACTTTGAAGAAATAATGTTTTTGCCTAAGGCGGGAATATAATAACAATTATTTAACTCCAAAACTAATCCTGATGGTAATGAAAGTGGATAAGTTCCGACGACCAACGCAGCAACCTTTGCACCATTACCGACGCGAGCATCCACCTCGCCCTTTGCACATTTCCTTGCTTCTTTAAGCCCCTGTAACGATTTGCAAGTATGAATCATCGATCCGGTATCAAATACCCATGAATCATAAGGACATGTAGCAACATTATTAATTTCAATAACATTGATACCTGAATTAGAAGTGTCTCCACCCTTCTTCTTCAGCTCTTCCAGATAAAGCTTGCAATTCCTCTTCCAATGACCGAGTTTCTTGCAGTGAAAACAAGGATCACTACCCGCCGGTTTAGGCTTAGGAGCTGCTGTAGGCTTAGGCTTAGTGCTAGAGATCTGATCTGTAGCCTTAGCCTTAGTCTTGCGCTTTCGTTTCTTGCTATCCTTTTGAACCAAGTTAACTTGACTTGGACCAGATTTTTTGATGCTTGCCTCTGCTGTCTTAAGCATCCCATGCAACTCAGCCAATGTCTTCTCTAAGCTATTCATTTGAAAGTTCAAAATGAAAGGCTCATAACTCGCAGGAAGCGACTGGAGAATCACATCTGTGGCCAAATCAGGGTGTAGAGCAGCACCAAGTTTCTCCAGATTCTCAATGTAACCAATCATCTTGATCACATGAGGACTGACAGAACTGTTTTCAGCTAGCCTGCACGCAAACAAGGACTTTGAGATGTTGTACCTCTCAGACCTTGCTTGGTTCTCAAACATGCCACGAAGTCCCTCAATCATATTGTGGGCATCCGCGTTCTCATATTGCTTCTGAAGCTCAGAGGACATAGTGGCAAGCATGAGACAGCTAACATCAACTGCATCATTGGTATGTTTCTCATACTCCCTTTTCTGAGTGGCAGTAGCATTTTCTGCCAGATCATCAGGATAGGGAAGCTCTAGAACATATTCCTTTTTCTCTTGCTTGAGAACAATTCTCAAGTTGCGATACCAATCAATAAAGTTTGTTCCACTAAGCTTTTCTTTTTCAAGAATTGAGTGCAAATTGAAAGTGTTACTAGCGGTTGGTGCCATGATCTACAACAGAAAATATGCAAATATAAGCACTATGTAAATATAAAACTCTTATAAACATTTTAACAAAAGTTCATTATTCCACTATATGCTTGTAACCGTTTTCCCTCAAAACGACATATAGTGGTTCAAGATCCATATTTAACTTAGATCCTAGTGAGCTTTGGCATCACCGCTAGAAATCTAGTGACATAGGTAAGCAACACTTTGCTAATCACATCCCTATGTGACTCTTGTTTGTTGGGTGGCATCACATGCCCCGGCGCCAACACCATGCCCCAAAGCCCAAAACCGTTTTGATAGCTTTGTTAATTAAACCAATACTATGTATATAAATGTCCGACATTTATCCTAATAATTAAGATAGTTGAGGTACTCTACTTTGGCAGACCTACCATACAACGATCATAATTTTAATAGGTGCAGCTATTGGAAGGGCATATAATTTAATTTTTCTTGAGGGAACCTATTCTAGCATGTTAATCATATCTAATATAAATAACACATGAAAGAATAGGATGATAGGAACATCATCACAGGCAATCATATTAACTGTGAAATAGTATGGCCCCTTTCAATTGGTGATCTCCATCTCCATTGTCATCGCCATGTCTCCCGTCCCTTCAACCATCATGCTTGAGGCCTTCATGAACTAACACTTAGCTACTACAACTAATAGCTAGTAATAAATTACATGAGAATATCAAGCATCACAGGTCGACACGTAGGCCGTTATACAATAATATGACAGCCTCAACCCAGCTGTAATTAATCATGGCACGCAGGCCATGCAAATCACACATATACATCACATGCATCTTTTGGGCCATACCATTCACAACATTCTCTGCAAAAACAAGTTAGGCGAGAAGAGAATGCTAACATGTGGCCAAAAAGGGTTGTAACTATCTAGGCGTGTCCGTACGGCGGTCCCGATTTTGAGTCATTCACAATGGCTTAGTTTTCCATTAGGTTTTCATGAGTAGACTGCGATACATAATTATGATACTATTGGCTCCTCTACTGGCGCACGCAGTTAGTCCCGATGGTGATTCCAGCCGGTAAGGACAAGTCGCGCGCGCACGGAGAAGGAACATAAATAAATCAATGATGCATGTATCGCTATCCGCCCATTACCTTGTGAACCTCCCTATCATCATTGATCTAATCAATCCGAACATAAAAACATGTAATAGATCTCATCTAGTACATCAACATATCAACTATATGCACAAGATCTAGATCACAAACTACACAAGGTCGGCTCTGATACCACTGTTGGGGAACGGGTAGGCTACGATAGCATATAATAATTTCTACCGTTCAACCAGGAAACCTTATAAGAGAGGATCATGGATCGTTACCACTAGACGCGCAGGCGGAGCGGAAGCGAATGTTGGAGCAGCTCGATCCAACGTAGTCGCGCGTCGGTGTAGAGGAAGTAGTCGATCACGTCAATCGTCTCCTTCTAGTCCAGCCGTCGGCACCGCAGCAGCAGTAGCGCCTCCTCGCGGTATCCACACGTACGGGGTTGGAGCACCATGCGCGGCGTGCTATCACCGGCAACACGGTTAGGGTTTTGTGGGCGAGAAAGAGGAGCACGGCGGCTAGGGTTAAGGACTGGTGGAATCACCTGCGTCTTAAGCCCCTCCTCCACTTAAATAGACCCTTCTAATGGGCCTCGACTAGTTGGCCCATTAGTGGACTAATTCCTCACGGATCAATATCCATATGACCCTCACATACGGATCAAATCCGTATTTTCTCTTGGGCATATCTCCAACAAAGATTGCACCAAGTCTCACCAAAACCCAAATGAGTCAAAACCTCCAAGAGAAACGACCAAGAAACCGAATCGAAGGCTTTCGAAATATCGAGTTTCAGAAAAATACTTGGTACCTTACTTCTGTGCAGCAGCTTGATCGTTTGTTGAACGAGCATGTAGTTGTCGTGTATGCACCGGCCACGAACAAATGCATTCTAGTTGGTGTCCACTAAATCTTTGAGCAAAGGAACCAACCGATTTGCCATCACTTTAGTGACCAATTTTGTGAAGCTATGAACCAAACTGATCGGTCTGAAATCCGTGGTTGAGAGAGCTTCTGCCTTCTTCGGAATCAGAGTGAGATAAGCCGAGTTCAACAACCACAGTTTCCTAGCATCCCCTTGCTGCAAGGTAAGTATCGCAGCCATGAAATCAGCTTTTATCAAGGGCCAACATGATTTATAGAAACACCCTATGTAGCCGTCTGGCCCCGGGGCTCTATCCACTGGTAACGCCTTGATAGTCTGCCACACTTCCTCCTCGGTGATAGGTGCATCAAGGACCGTAAGGTCCAAGCCCTCCCTGTGGAAGAAATCCAAGTTCAAGGTAGAGGATCGTGATACTGCTGTCCCAAGAAGACCATCAAAATAATTGAAAAAAGCCTCCTGTTTGTCTTGCTGTGTAGTTGCTATGCCCTCATCATGAACCACCTTAGAGATAAAATTCTTCCGCTTGCGAAAACGCACTTGGCTATGGAACAGAGCCGTATTCGTGTCTCCATCTTTGAGAAATCGAATGCGAGACCGAAGTCGAGCCAAAGTTCGTTCCAGCGATGAGAGAACCAAATTATGACGTTTTAGTTGACACCGGAGCCAAGTCTCATCCGAAATCAGTGTGCGACTGTCACGCGCAATCTCCAAACGATGCAAGATTTCTCGTGTTAGGCCTAGCTGTGTTTTTATGTGCCCCACCTATTTTTGGCTCCAAGATTGGAGTGCTCTTGTGAGTCGTTTAAGCTTGATTGAAATCTGTTCCATAGAGCAGTTCGCACTGACATCCTGTCCCCAAGATTCTGCGACCACTTCGTGAAAACCGGGCAGCTTTGTCCAGAAACTTTCAAAATGAAATCTTTTTTTGCCATGACCTCCTGCTGTCAGACCAAGTAAAAGAGGGCAATGGTCTGAAATTTGTGTTTCTTGGCTTTAAAGGATACAGTCAGGGAACATGTTCTCCCAATCTGCTGTACATAATACCCGATCCAACTTGACAAGAGTTGGTGCTCCCTTTCGTTCGACCATGTATATCTCCTACCGAGCAAAGGAATTTCTTTCAGCTCATGGTCATTCACAAAGCGGCGGAATCTGCCCATCATTGCCCTATTAAGATTCTTGTTGTTCTTATCATCCGCTGAATATATCATGTTGAAGTCGTCGCCAAGAACCCATGGCCCAGAACAATGATTCCTGACCTCCCTGAGCTCCTGAAGAAAACCGGGTTTCTCTTAATCTTGATGAGGTCCATAGACTCCCGTAAACCACCACTCAGGCTCATCATCTAGTTTGAACCGGACTGAAACCGAGTGGCGGTGTACTCTGTGAGCATCGGATGTCAGAATACCCTGCTTCCACGCAACTAATATACCACCACGGGTACCCTGAGCACCTAGGTAGACAAATTCTTAAAACTCCCGACCTAGACATGAGATGACATCTCTATCAGTAATGACCGCCAATTTAGTTTCTTGAATACATACCAAGGATGGTTTACACGCATCCACGACCTTACGAACAACGTCCCTTCGAGCACGATCATTGAGGTCTCGTGCATTCCATATAAGAAAGTTTGTAGAATCCATTGAACAGATATAAAAGACGACCCAAGAACATACACTTACACAATGGTAACAGAAACCGCTGTCTGAACTTCAGTGTCCTCCGGCACCTCCTTGCCAAGCATGGCTGCCAGGGCCTTGACATGCTCTCTGGTCAAGGGCTTCTCAAAGAATTTATTTAACTTGTCAACCGTGGCCCCTGATAGATAGTCCGTGAAACCGAGGCGGCAGCACACAGAGACAGCAGCTTGATTGTTAATTTCAGGCGGCAGTTTTGCGATGCGCCGGCTTCGACGCGGTGGTTCGGTCACCGCCCCTGCCTGACGGTGACGCCTCTTGATCGGGGCAGGCAGGGCTGACTGTAGCGGCTTGGACACCTTGCTGATGAATGCATCAGTTGGGGAAGGAGAGGCCGGTTGTGAGAGGGCTAGCTCTTCCGTCTGTATAAGTGTCCTCTGTCTTCTCACGTACACACGGCTGAAGGATCTTGTGTTCTCAACATCAACCGCTGTCGGTTCAGAACCAGCTTCCACTGGAAGCACCTCCTCGGCAGGCCTCCAAGTAACGGGAGAGAAAATGCCCGCTACCTGGGTTGCCGCCTCTATGTGATCAGGGGCTGCAGTGTTGGATTCCACAATATGTGTGGGTGTAAGGTCTTGTCGCAGCACATCACGTGAGTTTTCAATAACCACTTCTGCTTCCTGAGTTTCAGCTAGCTGTTCACTCGTCGGAGACACGAGCTGGGGTGAGTCGACTTCCCATTCAAGACCAAGAACTCCATCGACGAGCACCGGGGAGAGCACGAGGTCCAGCGTTGCCGGGACTTCGAAACGCATCAATGTCGGTGAGACCATAGATGGCAACGTATCCACAGGTTGTGCCAGAACTGTATTCTTAAGTGGACTTGGAACTTCATGTTGGCCCGTGACCGGGTTCACTGTTGGACTTGGCAATTCATGTTGGGCCGTGGCCTGGTCCAGTATTTCGCCCGGCTTCGCTTCCGCAATTTTGACGGGCGAATTTGAAACGAGGTCTGCGCCGCACTCGGTACTCAGCGCCGGCTCCTTGTGTACCGCTCCACTAATCACTGCAGCTGCGTCTTCAATGGGTGGAGGCTCGAGGGCCATCTCCTGGGAAGAGGATCCATCCGTCTCAACAGAGCGCGCCTTGTGGCATGCCCCGGAGACGTTTGGATCCAGCCTATCCCGGACTGGCGCTCTGGTCGAAGCTGAGGCGGCAGCAGGTTCGTCTTCTCGGCTTCCGGCAGGTTCTGGCGACGAGTTGCGTCGTTGCCGGCGGCACCGGCGGCCGTCACTGCCTCCGTCGGATGGGCCAGAATCCCCCCCCCCCCCCTCGGACTCGGACAGAAGAGCCTCCGAAACTGTGATGGAGACTGGGTATACCAAGGTCGGCTTCCCAGGTGGGGAAAGGATATCACCGACGGGTGGCTCGACAACATGGAGATCCCGGCTCTGAGGAATTTCCCTTGGCTTGAAACACCATGCAGACAAGCAGAATACTGAGTAATCTTCCCTGTTTCTTGTTGATGGGTGTAGGAGTTGAGGCCAACCGTACGGGTTCAGCAAACTTTCTGCCGTAGACATCTCCCATGCATGAGCTGGAATGCCTCTGAACTCGACGTCCACCAGGGACGGTAAGGCCGCGCCCTCGGCGAACGCTTGCCTCGTCCAACGCATGCAGTGCAACCACAAATCACCTGGGCCTGGAGTTGGCCCAGCATGAACAAGTCTTGACACCGTAGCTTCGTCTTCGGCGAACAGTATGTAGACAGCCGCGACGTTAGAACGCCGGAGCACCATCGTGTTGCGGTTGAGGTTGAAGGCGCTTGCCGCAACGGTTTTGACAGCTTTCAGATCATCAGTGGCCGGACCAACGCCGGAGCCGACCACCGTGACAAACACCGCCGTACGGAGGTCGGCCTCAGCTCGAGCCAACCTATCTGACCAGTCGATGACGCACGGCGGACCCCGGGTCGGAGGAACACCATCATCCGATACCAGAGGCACCGAAGAGGCGTCCCTGCCGTTGCCCTCCGGGTCCTGAAGAGCTTGCGTATTGTCACCAGCCTGACGGCGTCTGCGACGGGGCCTGCGACGACGGCGCCCGCGACGATCCGAGGTCGGCGGTACCGCGCCGCCCTCGTCCGTGGGGCACACGTCGGAGGCTGTGAACGCACCAATGACTTTCGTAGCTCCTTCGATACCTTGCTGCTCCAAAGCGTTGCTAGGCATCGTGGCCGGCGTAATCCTCCTCCACACCGAGATGCGCTTGGCCACCCCACCACCCCGTTGAGGGCAGGCGGCAGAGCGGTGACCCAGTTCCCGGCACTTGAAGCACCGAGGCCGGGATTTGCACTGGGCGGCACGGTGGGAACCGGAGAAGCAATTAAAACACCGCCCTCGAAGATCAACCGGCACCGGCCGCCGAGGCCGGCGTGTGAGGGCCTCTCTCTGACGGCGAGTTGAGCAGGACTCAACCCTCACCCAGCCATCAGCGTCTGGTCTTCTTTCCGCCGAAGATGGAACGTGGACGACTGAACATAGCACGATGCATGGCGGGGTTTTATCAACCACCGGCGAGGGGGGCTGTGGGGCCACGACTGAGTTCACCGAGGCAACAATATTCCGGAAGGACCACGCACCGCCAGACACTGAGTCGCCGGAAGACGAGGCCGGGCTGGTGTCGTTCCAGCGAAGCGACTTCGGCCTGCCCGCCGGACGGAACGGCTTGGCGTGGGGAGACAAGGGGGAGGTGAAACCAGGCGCCGGAAAGGAAGGGTTTGCTGCACTGGCGGCGGGGAGGGTGGCCGCCGGATCTGGGGTGGATTCCGGCGTGGGGGTAGGGTAGACGACGCCTGGGGGAGGGGAGGCGAGTGGACGACTCATCCTGAGGCGCTCTCCTCAACTCAATTATGGAAGAAAGAGGTAAGAAGAAATGCCTTCTTCTATTCTTGAACTTGAACAGTTTACAAATTAGCAGTGTTTCTCTTCACGTCATGTTGCATTACATATCTCATGTATCCATTCACGGCTGATCCAATCCTGCACCCATGGAAAATCGATCTGAGCTCTCACATGGTCTATTGTGGTACTACCGCATCTGTTCATTTTTGTGTTGCAAGGTAGTACTAATTTTCCATGGGTGCTACAGGTAAGAATCATTTCTCCTCTTTGTGCTACATTTTGATTATTTGTTCCCTTCTTTTTAATCTTTGAAACAATTTACAGACATCTCTTAAATTTGACTAGGAAATTATTCTGGCTTTAGATTTGTGTTTCACTTTGTTTATTTTGCTGCTGCCTGTGTTCCTAATTAAGTGCCAACTATACCAATCTAAATTGTCATAATATGTTCATTGACAATATATGTGCTGGTAGACATGAGGATTATTAGATGGATTATCTGTTTCTCATCATGTTCATAAACCTGGTAATTTAGGAGCCTGTTTTACTTGCCATGGAACTCAAAAGTCAAAAGGGAGGTTAGATATCCAACTGAAAGCATTTGACTGAAAATTGGTCATTGTCATTGTCATGCATATAATCTTGTACTTCAAGCATGGACTGCACTAATGTATTCCAACATTTACATTATTATCGGTTCCAATAACGTTGGGTCAGTAGAGGTAGTTAGGGAGAAATTCTCATGGTACAGTAGTTTTATCGGGTTAAATCTGAATGAGGGAATAGGAATTATCTAAAGTGAGACTCCTTTCTTTGAGTATACCTTAGTAGCCCACCAGAACATGCCCATCCACATTGTCTTTTCCGTGTACATTTTTAATCTTGGAATTAGTAGCAGTGATAGAACAATCATTCAGAAAATAGATGATGACCGCATGGTAAAGCCTGTAGCTACTTTCATGAAAAGTAGGGCAATTTTTTGTCTTCGGCCAGGGTAGACTGACCTTTCGCCATTGTTAAGAAAGTAGCATGTACTGTGTTGCTAGAGGAGAGATAATAAGTAGAACAAGAGTATTATCATTTTCTCAAATTTATTTAGATGTGCTTGTGATGGAATAATGTTGTGTTAGTTCATAGCCAATGTTAAGAAAGTATCAAAAGTAGGTTTTGAGTGGTGCTGCCTATATGCCTTTGGTGCTTTTTTCTGGTTACTTTTATGTTTCCTTTGGGGAATGTGAACTATGGTGTAACTGATGGCAGAATGTTACCAAGACAGAAAGAATGATATAAATAGGAAATCTTTTTGTTGGAGCAAATGCATGTTAGCTGAAATCTGGGGTGTTGAAGTGTAGTATCTCTTTTAAGTTGCAGGTTGACGAATTGTGAAATCGTGATTGTAAAAGTAGCTGGATTAAGGGTGTAGGTGCAGACTGACGCATTGGCAAGAAGAATGAAGGAGCTCCGAGAGCAAGTAGCCTCAGGATTTGGCTGGGAAAGAGAATGCAGAATTTGGCTAATAGTCTTTTCCTTTTCTTTTATCTGTCAAGACAATGTAAGTAATGGCTTCTTTAGAAGCCAGGGCAATAAAACTCTCTAATATCAAAAAAAAAAGAATGTGCACACTGCTTTGTTCTATGATAGAATACTGTGGAGTTATATCCCGTGATGCAATGCCTTTGAGTACGTCTACCAACATAGAATTATATATACAATACTTGTCACTATTATATTTAGATCACTTGTTTGATTAATTAGTACTTAATGTTTTCAACTTATATTTTATAAATATATTGTTAAACTAGCAAAGTGTGCGTACGTTGCTGTGGGTTTAAAAAAACAAAACACTCTTTATGAATAAACATAAATTATTTACCCAATATAATTGTTGACATTTTTTACAAGAAAAATCATATTTATATTATTGTTGGTGTTTCTTAGTGTACCATTTTATATGTCATAAGTAACAATTTTTCTATCATTTTTCACCGTATTCTTATTATAATTTTTTTTTACCTCTAATATTAACGATTTTCACATGTAGTATCGTTTGAGTGCTATGTTGTAAAATTAAGTGAAATGACATTAAAATGCTCAAATATGTGACGTACCGATGTGAAGCCCAATTCGTCATGCAAAGAGGGATTCTTACAAGCTTATGATGCCTACAAGACACCATTGGACCTCTATGAAGCCCAACATGTAAGACCAAGGTCATAACCCAATGTCTAAAGATTTTTAGAAGCTTTATCCTATAGGAAAAATTAATTCACGCAGAATAGAAATAGCACTGCATTGCGACGCGATTTTAGACTCGAAAACATGCTCTAATGAGAAAAGTTAAAATACGAAAGTTGTAGATCTCGTCGAGGCCTTTTAGAAACATATGTGGATCATATTATTTGAATTTTGGAGGTAGGAGATATGGACCCCGCACAAAGACCTGCGCAGAGGAGTACGAATCAGAATAAATATTTTTGCATCGTAAATTTGGAAACCAAAATGGCAGAATATTGACTTTCATTGAATATCAAAATTATAGAACTTTTTAAGGGCTATGAGGTAGAGTCCGAGTTTGCCTTATTTGAACTTCGGACGAGGAATTTATGATTTTTTGAATTTGATACTTGATATGAAAGGTACCAAACCGATTTGAATTCAATCTCTAACTTTTTGGACGTACGGCAGATTTTTTGATGGTGTAAACGTTTCCACCTAAATTAAGAGGAGTAGAGATATGGTGAAGGTCCTCCGTCTGATAATTATAAAACCCCTTGAAATATGTCATGTGAATATATTTTCATGTGCGTGTCGAATGTGCATTACTACATAACAATCCCTGGCTTCATTAATTATTGACACTGGCTTCATTAATTATTGACCGTGAAATATCTTAGGATTTTTTCTGCACCCATTATTGATCTACTGTAGATTTATTTGCAGAAACCATAAGTTACATAAAGTGACAAATTTTGGCATCGTGGTGGCTGACTCCTTTTGCAGCAGGCTTCACTAAATGCTAAAAAGTATGAGTAGCTGTTAATGCCTGGTAATGCTGTGTTGATCACTACAAAAACTTACTAACCAAACTAAAACTACTTTGAGTCGTGAATTTACAGAACATAAAGGATTTCAGCATGTCCAAACATGGCAGGTATACTATGGGATGTGACTTTTGGTCGTTTCCTCTCAAGTGATGCATTTTCTGATATATGCCATATGAAACATAATTTATAGTACAAAGGGGATCTATTCTTGTTTTAAATGACATACAGCTTGGTTCGATATAAATGGTTTCAGCTGACACTTGCAGACAGCTTACAAGGACAATATACTTGCATGTTTTGGTAGTCGCTTCCAATGCATGGGAGGAGGTGATGTACTGGGACATTTTTTCTCTCTTAATAGAATGATATGCAACTCTGCTACGTATCGAGGAAAAAAATACATTCTTCCGATAAAGAAATTGGGTTTTCTCTTTATTTAGGAATTTACAAACAATTGATATATCAAAGAATAACTGCATTTGTTTGTGCTAGAATAAAAGGAAACCCATCAACATGCTGGTATTATCTTATCTTGTTGATTCCTGCCACCAATGTCTTATCATGATTTTCAATATAAATATTGAAGCTTCAAGGAATCAATGCGTATACGATAAATTAGTAAAGAAGCTTTTGACATTATAGTACATTTAACCGCCGTGTCATAAAAGATGTAATCATGTTACATTTGTTGTGTCATGGTTGACTATGTTTTGTCACAACCTTGACTCTAGGTACAAAAGTGGTAATACTGAATTAGTTTGACCTTATATACAAAAAACGGTACTACTAAGCCCCTATTTGGGGTAGTTTTTTTTTTCCCGCTTGTGCGTGTCTCCAACCAGCTCCAAAAGGACGTCATTTTTGCAAAACTTTGTATTATTGAAAAGCAAACAAATGAATTAGATCAGAAAAAGCAACTCTTTCATGTTTCCTGAACTTTGACAGGTTACTTATGGTAACCAACTTGCTATTTGACTTCTATAATATTTACCCATAAATGTCACCCAGATACATATATATTGACCTTACCCGGGCACATCGTTGAGCAAGAGTTCACCCGCCCTACCACAAATGGTGCTGAGAAAGAGCCCTAGACCCAATGACTACCACCATCCTCGTATTCACAGATGCGGGTGGTGCTTTGTTGGTCAGCCTCTTGCCTGCATCGAGGTAAGTGTGATTTTGACATGAGATTTACATTTGTTGTAAGCGGATGACCTAGTTCGCACATGTCTCAAGTGTTCAATTATACATTAAACGGATACTCCGATGAGTTTCCACCATATCTTCCTGAAGGTATGGTGACCACCCTCTAAAGTTTGTCTTGCATATTTTCTTTTTGTCATGTTGTTACCTTAACAATAATTTTGCATGTAGAGAAATATTATCTTGACGACTCTGGTTATGCTAATAAAAAAGTCTTTCTAGCCCCCTAAAAAGATTTAAAGTATCATGTACCTGAATTCCAAGGGGGTCATAAGCCATGTGGACTCAAAGAGGTGTTCAATCATGTCCATTATCTCTTTCTAATGTGATAGAAAATTCTTTTGGTGAGTTGAAAAGGAATTGGCAAATTCTATTGCATGTTCCGAATTTTCCTATTAAGAAGTGAAAGAAGATCATCATTTCATACATGGCGCTTCATAACTTTTTTCGTGATAGTACTTTAAGTGATGAGCAATGTGTGATGATGAAGAAGAGTATGTCCTGTCGATTGATGCACCGTGAGTGGTGGTGCAACATCTAGTAGCGATATGTATACAATTTGTGATTTTATCGCTAACTCATTTATTGCAGATAGAGAGAAGATGGAGATATGATAGTGTATTAACTATTTTATATGTGGCTTTATGTAATTATTTTATTAGTGGTGACAAAACCATCATAATTATTTTGTATGTGACACTATATAATTATTTTTAAAATAGTAAAAGGGTCATATCAAGTTGAGGATGTCCTTGTGTATGCATAGACACTGATACTTGAGTTGAGAAGGAAAAGAATAATTTATAATATTTTAGTTATGCATTTGAATATAAAGTATCGAATTAAACAATTTTTTAATTATATATTTATATATATAATACTTGTTACTATTATATTTAGTTCACTTGTTCGAGTAATTAATTTTTGCCAACTTACATTTTAAGAATACATTTGTTGAATATGATGAACGTCCTTCACCTAACTATGAAACCCCTCAAAATATATATCATGCGAATAAATTTTTATGTGCGTGTCGTAGTGCATCACTACTAGTACAAAATAACAAAATGCTTATAACTCATATACACTATTGCTATTTGACAGTTCAAACTGCTTATTAAATATAAGTAATTTTAATAAACAGTTTAATAAATTATGTCAAACACACCCTAAACTGAACTATTAGTACTTTAGATCGGATCCAATCAGATTTGTAGTTACCTACTTTCCGCACGAGGCCTCAAACTGCTCTTTCAGCCACTTGCCACGAAAACTTCGGACGTCGCTGTTTAACGGTCGAGCTTATCCGTGCACGGTGCACCACCGCAGCGGTCACGAAGGGGGTCGTTGGAGCAGAAGAAATCGAAACAGACGAGCAAGTGAAAGTCCCGAGGCTCGCCGTCACCGCCAGCCGGAAAGAGCGGCGGCCGTCGGGGCCGGTCAAAATCGCCGGTGACACCCACCCACCAGTCTCACATCGCGGTGGCCATGCCAGGTTCAGATTCGCTAGAGGCCATGCCGCTGAGCGCTGGCCCGCGCGCGCTCGGTGCACAATACGACACGCGACAGAAGCGCCAATCAGGCATCGAATAAAGCCGGCGCCCTGCCGCGCCGCGGGACGCCCGTCCCTACAATGCCTGCTCTGCTCCGCCGAATAAACAAAGCAGCATTTAGCTCAACCGTTCAAAACGAAGCTCGCTTTCATCCTAATCGATGACAGGTGGGTCCCGCGCATTGCGTGCCCCACATCGTGGTGAGGAGAAGCAAGTTGACCCGCGACGCCAGTCGCGGGGCGGAATCTATCGGCGATGGGACGCTCTCGCGTTATTTATACGGCGCACAGCCCAAAACCCCCGAAAAGCCGCCCACACACACCAAGAGCCCGAAAGGGAAGCCCTAATCTCAAGGCCGCGGCTGTCAGCTCTCTCTCCAGTCCCCTCCACCCACCCGCCGCCGCCGCCGAGCTCGTCGGCTCTCTCCTCCTCCTCTCCCTCGTCGCTGCGGGATGGAGGCCGAGGCTGCGGCCAAGAGGGCGCGGGAGACTGGGGACGCGGTCGAGGTGGCGCCGGAGGGGGCGGCCGCCGCGGGGGCCGGCGAGCAGGCGGGGATCTCCGCCGTCATCCCGGGATGGTTCTCCGAGATCAGCCCCATGTGGCCTGGTGCGTCCCGTTTCTCTTGGAATTTTTGTTCCCGTCCTCTCCTGCCTGCTTTGTGCTCATCCCCTTGTCCCTGCTTCTTCTACCTTTCGGGGAATCATAAATCCGTGTAGTAGATTACAGTAGTACATCATTGCGGTTATTTCGTTCTCGGAAACGTACGGGCGGCACTTGTTATCCGGCAGCTAAGTCGTTTAGCGATTTGATTGCTCTGTTCGCATAGGAGGATTATACTATTGAACGGATTTGAGGCTAGTGTTCCTCTTGCTTTTAGGTGTCTTTGGTTAGGACTTCAGCGAAATAGACATTTCCCTGTAATTGCTGCCTTGCTGGTATGTTAGTGGCGCAACCTGCCAAAATAGTTTTGTTTGTGGAGACTTTTACCTATATGTCATTAAAAAAGATGGTCTTTATCTGTGTCACAAAATAGTTTCTTCGTACCTCTGGTATCTATGTAAATATTTTTTTGACCCACAACCCATTCCATTCATTTTATCTATGTAAATTTTTTTGATCCACAAGCCATTCCGTCATTTTAACTAGTAAGTTGACTAACAGAGTTAAAAAAAAGACTAAAATGTCCTCCATTTCTCTAAATCTCTTGCCTACACCTCGAGCTCGAGCTCGGCCATCGTCGCTCCGGTGCCTCCCCGGCCAAACCGATTTCACAAATCGTCGCGCAGCTTCACCCCGCCCCTTCCCATGGCCGCCAATCGCCGTTTCTCGCCTTCCTGCTTCCTGATTTTACAAACTGCCGCACGCGCCCGCCGCACGCGCCTGCCGCTCGCCCCTGCTCGCTCCTGGAGCTCACGCCTGCTCGCGCTTGCCCGCGACCGCTCGTACGCGCCTGCCGCTCGCCACCCGCGCCTGCTCGCACGCGCTTGTTGCTCGTGCCCACCCGCGCCTGTGTGCGCCCGCCGCTCGCGCCTGCCGCTCGTGCCCATCGCGTCCGCTGCTTGTGCCTGCCGCTCGGCCCCGCTCGCGCGCCTGCAGCTCGCGCCCGCCGTACCCGCTCGCGCGCGCCCGCGGTGACCGCTCGCGCCTGGCCCCGCCGTGCCGCGTCGCCCGCGTAGCTGGGCGCCCCGTTGTGTGCGGCAGCTGCCCGTTGAATTCGCCTCCTCCCCCCCCCCCCCCCCCCCCCCCCCTAGCAGATCGAGAGAGAGCAGAGCGAGGGTAGTTTAGACATTTCATATGCCTGGTCCCACATGTTAGAGCTGCCAAACGGTAAAAAATGGACGGAATGGCTTGTGGGTCAAAAAAGTTTACGTAGATGGCATAGAGGTGTGAAGAAACTTTTTTGTGGCACACAGGTAAAGGTCATCTTTTTTAATGGCATACAGGTAAAAGTCTCTTGTTTGTGGTCTCCCCAACACACACTATTCACGTGCTTAACCTGCCATTTCCTCATGGGCTCTGTTGTCTCGATGGTAGGTGAGGCACACTCTTTGAAGGTGGAGAAGGTGCTGTTCCAAGGAAAGTCGGACTACCAAAACGTGATGGTGTTCCAGGTAAGGTTCTTCTGCTTACAGCAAGTCAATCATCACTGCATAGAGAGTGGTCAATGAATCCATGTTGCTGTGTTGCTTTCAGTCATCCACCTATGGCAAGGTGCTCGTCCTCGATGGAGTGATTCAGGTGACAGAAAGGGATGAGTGTGCGTACCAAGAGATGATCACCCACCTTCCCCTTTGCTCCATTAAAGATCCCAAGAAGGTATAGATGCAGTGCGTCCTCATAGTTCATCTATTTGCTAAAACATTTGTTTTTTCTGGCGGCCAAACATATTGCAACTGTGATAGTCAATACTAAAATCAACCCTTATTGAAATTTTTGTTATCTTGGGATTGGTAGGAACATGTTGTATATTCGTCAGATCCTTTTGGTGCTAGGAATTATTAAATTTATTTACTGTACAAGTGCAAGGGAACCTTAGAAAATCACGCTTTGCATTCAGATTGTTCTAGCTGTCAAGCTCTTTCATATTTGTATAGTACATCAGTTCCTCTATAATTTTGTCATCAGCATTCTTAAACTTCTGTGTTCTCTAGCTGTAAAAAAGATAAGCTAAAACTTGCATGTTGAAGCAAACGAGAAGAAAGTTCATCAAATATGAATCAAATGTCAGTAGTGATAACTCAAACAACACATTTTCAAAAATAAATAAATAATCTCAAGCACAACAAAGAAAGCATTTTGTCATTTTCGTACTATGCTTTTAACTTTGATCATTGATACAAATCCAAAATAGGTCAAGGTCATTGATTCCACTAGCATCATGGCTAAGGATGATCATCCTTTTGATATTGGTATGGGATAGGTCACTATGATAATTTTTGCATCGATTCAGTTATTGACTTTACCAGCTTAACTGTAAAAACAATTTTGATTTAGAACAGATTTGAGCCTAAATGCCTAAAGAACGCAGTTGTAATGTCAAATTTATTACACTGGCTGTATTCAGTTTCTAAAATTGATTGGAGTTAACCTATGATCCTTTCTTGATGTATAGGTGCTAGTTATTGGAGGTGGAGATGGTGGTGTTCTCCGTGAGGTTTCAAGACATTCTTCAGTTGAACAAATTGACATTTGTGAAATTGATAAGATGGTGGTAGATGTAAGACTCCTTTATCCTCTCTTTGTTTTTGTGCAAACCTGATCACATCTTGTTTGCAACATGGGTTAGCATCAGTATATAATATATAAAGATGATCTCTTAACTGATTTGTTATGCATAGATTGTTTTAAACAGCATATCCATGCGATCCATGGCTGATGTTGAACAATATCGAAATAAATTTTTATTTACTCTAAAGTAAAATACGCTTAGAATTCTCAACATGACAGTTGTTTAATCTTGCTAGTCTGCCATCGTTTTGTTAAGTACCATCTTGTGTGATAATTGTTCTAGCTGACCATATTTTAACATATGTTCTCAATGTCTAACTATTATTGCTCCAGTGAACAGGACTTTGTTTATATGTTCATTATAGGTTTAGTAATTTAAATACTTCGTAAAAGTAGTGTTTAGTCTTGTCTGTTGTGCCAGACTATTGATATTTGCATGTTCTTATGTGCAGGTCTCCAAGCAATTTTTCCCTCATCTGGCTGTTGGTTTTGAGGATCCTCGTGTGTCATTACATATTGGAGATGGTGAGTAGCATAAATTTTGTGCATGTCGGGAATTTTGTGCTATCAAGAACGGATGTGCTATCAGGAATGGATAGTTTGTAGCATACTTAGATTTTGTGGCAATGACTGAGCCTTTTCACCTGACTCAAAACATAGCTAGAATTATATCATGATTATATACCAAATAAACAGTTTTTCATTTCTGCAACTCTACTATTAATTTCTGTAGTGTATTTTGGTTGTTGCCTACTACTATGCCAACTCGTTTTGGACTTGTGAATGACCAATTTTAGTTTTGCTCCTTACATCATTGTGAAATTTCTTAACCTTTTCTTCTCTATATGAAGAATATCAGTTTTAGTACAATTAGAAAAACAATGAAGTCTCATTCTGATCTGTAAATAAAATGGCCTATGCTTCATTAGTTTCCCTGCTTGTCATGTCCATGGTTCCAGCAATAATACGTTTCATTATGTCCTTTAAAAGTGTTTGAAGACATCCTTATATTGTTTCCGGTAACATGAAAAAAAGGCAAGCCTCAATTGTCAAAGTTACACTTTATTTATATTTGATTAATTTGTCCGTGTGACCTATTTGTGATATGTTTACTTTCTCTGATGCAGGGGTTGCATTTTTGAAAAATGTTCCGGAGGGTACTTATGATGCAGTAATTGTGGATTCCTCTGATCCGATTGGTAATTGTTGCATATCATTGCATTTTGTTTCTCCTGTCATTGTTTGCTGATTCATCCACATTTCCCTTCCTAATCAGGTCCTGCTCAAGAGCTTTTTGAGAAGCCTTTCTTCCAGTCGGTGGCCAGAGCTTTGCGTCCAGGTGGAGTTGTATGCACCCAGGCAGAGAGCATATGGCTACACATGCACATCATTGAGGATATTGTTGTCAATTGTCGCCAAGTCTTTAAAGGCTCAGTTAACTATGCTTGGACAACAGTACCAACATACCCTAGGTATGCTTTGCTGATCCTGACTGAACCAGTTTTCCTGTTTTGCCTCCTGTGTCTCACATGCTTCCACCGCAGCGGAGTTATTGGATTCATGCTTTGCTCCACTGAGGGGCCTGCTGTTGACTTCCAGCACCCTGTTTATAACATCGAGGAGGATGAGCACTCAACAAAATCAAAAGGACCGCTGAAGTTCTACAACTCAGAGGTGTGTTTTTTTGCTGGCTTCCTAGGATTTTTCCATCAACTTGTGGTGTTTCTTGACTGTAATTGTAATATCCAGATCCACTCTGCGGCATTCTGTTTGCCCTCCTTTGCCAAGAGGGTCATTGAGTCGAAGGCCAAGTAGATGCAAAGAGCTCATCAAATGCAAGGTCAGTTGGACTGGGTTCCCTTAAACAAAATTGGTTGTAGCTTCAATCCGGGATGTCTACCCCCACCCTTTTTTACCCCCCTTCGAATAAGCTCTGGAGATGCGAGTGGTTATTGAAGTCGACAGTGGATATGATTCTGTTGTATGCCTCAGCTGCCTGGTGCAGCTTGAAAACGATTTTGTCCACGGCAATTCTCAGATGATTTGTCATGACCAGGTTGCATCATTTTGATGTGATCCCTAGGTACTTTTGGGGTTGCATTTTGCCTGTGGTTCTTAGTTCTGTTGCTAGCTACCGCTCGCGTGCCTGAAATGAATAAAAAACGGTTACCCTTCCGAATTGATTTGTGGCTGCCGAATGTACCTGATAAATTGTGTAATTGTTCTCATTTGGAAACCTTTATTCACTTCGTGCAGAAGCTCCTACTTCGCCCTGTTCAATGTCTTCCCGATACTTAGATGTGTGGGTATATAAGGAATTGTTTGCCATTGGTCGATTCCATTCACGGGGCCCAACGTTGGAATCCCAGAGTATCTCTACTACACTAATAATAGGAGTTGGTGGCTTGTGTTGGTAGGTCTAAAGATGGCAACTGGCAGCACGCACGGCCGTGCCTGGGCTGCGGCTTCTCTGCCGCACGCATGTGCCGATCTATGTGCCGGTCCACGTGTCAACAATCCATCAGTTGATGGTTGGAGCCGGATCCACTGTAGTGTTTTTTCCCACCGGTTAACGTCAGCGCTTCGAACGGCGCCGTAACAAATCTCTCTCATCAGCCAGCCGCCGTCATGAAAAAAAAAAAACAAAAAAGAACTCCCAGCAACGCTCGCCCATGGGATCTGACTTCGATTAAGGCCTGCTCGTTTCATTCGATTCGAGGTGCCTTGAATCAGGGCCGTCCCGGTAAAATTAGAGGCCCTGTGCAAACTTATAAAATGTAGCTTAGCAAAATCCTCAATTCCTTGTTTCCTGTTTTTCATTTAATTAACCACAATCATAATTGTAGAAGACCGATAGCTTCCAAGACGAAAAAAAGAAAAGTAATTGATTTCAATGGAATAAGCTAGTTCACTTATCGTTAACCAACCGGTGCATTGACTCAACAATTTAGATTGAAGAAGTTATTAAAAAAGAAATAAAGTATCGACTTTAGCTGAGGGCTCCTGCTATCCTCATGCTGTTCAGTTTTCACCAATTAAATAAGCATGTGAGCGCTCCTGCTATAGTGCGAGGTTGTGAGGTTGTGACCAGGGAGCCGGGCGCGGGGCGGCCTGGAGATGGCTTACCCTGACCCTGAAATCCCCAAACGCAGCTTGCAACCTTGACGGGATAATAAGACGCTAAACCAGCAGTCTAACAACCGACAGATAAATAAGAATCGATTTCACCGAGTGTATTCCATTGGAAAAGAAACCCGATAAAGTGACTGGCCGTAGAGGATGTGCTTAACAGGTTCGAGCGCCGAGCTAGAGAAATAGAAATATATGCAACTGTATTATTTGGGGCCCTTGCAAATTGGGGGCCTTGTGCTGTCGCACAGGTTGCACACCCTCAGGGACGGCCCTGCCTTGAATTCATGTGCGAATGCTCAGGGCTTGATTTGTGCGGCAGCTAGCTCAAGGTCAGATGCACGATGCTTCAATTCCGGTGTTGGGAGTTCCTCGATTTGTGCTGAAACAAGGTCCAGTAATCTGTGAAAAGTCGATTGGGGTTGCGCTGAGCTGATGGTCGATGGTTCAAGCCTTGATTTGTGCCCCACTATCTCACAGCAGCAGGTCTGCGGGGAGCTCGATGCCGACGGGTGGCGACCAAGTGTTTCTCGATCTACACCGCAACAAGCTCGAACACGACATTCGGGAATTTGATTCTGGCGGAGCTTCACAGATCGGCGTTCAAATCGCCATGAGCAGAGGCAGAATTGCTGGACGTAGAGGAGAGCGGACATGGGGATGGAGATAAACGCCAACGGAGACGGAGAGTAATAACGGAGCCGTTATTTCCACATAAATATTGAAGTGAGTCCGAGCCCTTCAACGGGATGATCGCGATGCCGTCCGTGTGTGCAGGCACCCGGATCGGCATATGCCGCCGGCACAGGGAAGCCACGGCCCCGTGCCTATGCCCGTAACTGTAATCCGCAACGAGTAGAAAATGTTGCCCGTGCCCGTGCCCATGGGCATGCCTGTTTGCCCGGCCAGCGGAAGCGCCATAGCGGGCAGCCAAATCGGCATCGTCCCGCGGAGTCGAGAAGCCCATTCTCGGAGCCAAGAGCCATCGGGGAGAAGGATAGGGGTGCAATCCGTCGGAGAGAAGGATGGGGGCCCTGCCTGCACGGAAGATTGGGGCGGCGGTGGCCTGCTTGCCAAACGCGATGGCTGCAGGCTGCGGTGTCCTGCCGACACGTGAGCTGTCCACGCGCGAGGTTCAGTGGAGGATCATGTCCTGCCGACACGTGAGCTGCCTGCGCGTGAGGTTCAGTGGAAGGTCACCGCCTCGCCGGTCATTGAGGCTGGTATTGAGATCCGGTGGGATGGAGAGGAAGTTGGGAACCGTGGTGGTGGCGTCTGATGGTATAGAGGGAAACCCTTGATTGAGGCCACATGTCAGGGCAGACAACAAGCATGCGGACTATATTTTGTCCATTGAGTTTGGGAGCGTGCCCGTGCCCGCGGGCACAAAGTGACGTCCGTATCCGCGCCTGTTAGACTTAAGATCTAGGCATCGACTAGTAGGCAGTAGACTGAAGCATGTTCATGGGCTATGGATCTATGACTTACGAGAGAGAACTAGAGAGCTAGAGGGATGAGAGGTGAGTGCACTGACCGGAGGCGGAACTGGAGAGGTGGCACTGTGCGGCGGCGATCTGGGCGGCGCCTGAAGTAGCGTCCTCGTCGTTTTGGACCATCGGCGACGGGGGAAGGACGGGATCCGGTCGACGACGGTGCGGCGCGGTTGGTGGTGATCCTGTCACTGGCTGCGCCCCCTCTCGATCGGATTAGGGTTGTGGATAGAGAAAACTGGCGGCGCGGTGAATCTCGTACCACGTGCCGCCCGTCTCCACCCCTTTTATTTTGACGCAGGGTGATAGGGGCCCACCAGCCAGAAGAGGCTGGGCGCTCCCGATCAGGGCGCGGTGTGAAGGGTTTTGGGCCGTTGGGCCCAAATGAGAGATCAACCTAACATTCTTCCCCTTGATCTCATACCTTTACATTTGCTTTCATTTTCCACTTCGTCACAAACTTACGCATAGAGCATGCTTCATCGTCACGGTTTATCCCGATAGAATCAAACAACCACTGTACGCATTTCTGTTTAGAAATAGATACATTTTCTTTACTTTGAGCCTCTAGTCCAGAGATCATAAGGCTTCCTTAGTTCCATGCCGGCTACATGTTCCTTGAACATGTTGGGTGGTAGGCCTTTCGTGAGCGGATCCGCGAGCATTCTTTCTGTTCTTATATGCTCGAGACTTATGGTTTGATCTCGGACTTTATCATTCACAACATAGTACTTTATATCAATGTGTTTGGCAGCACCACTTGACTGATTGTTATGAGCATATATCACTGCGGGCTCATTGTCACAGTATAACGTAAATGGTCTTTCAATACTATCGACCACCTTCAATCCGGGTATGAATTTCTTTAGCCAGTTTACCTGCCCCGTGGCCTCATAACATGCTATAAACTCGGCATACATTGTTGACCCTGCAGTAATCGTCTGCTTGGAGCTTTTCCATGAAATGGCTCCTCCTGCTAGAGTGAACACGTATCTCGATGTTGACTTCGTATTATCTTTTGCAAAATCAGAATCCGAATACCCCACCACTTAGAGTGATTCTGATCCTTTATATGTCAACATAAGGCCTTTCGTATCTTGCAAATAGCACAAGACTTTCTTTATCAATATCCAGTGCTCTATGCCTGGATTACTTTGAAATCTGCCAAGTAACCCGGTGACAAATGCCAAGTCAAGGCGAGTGCACACTTGTGCATATTGTAGGCTTCCAACAGCGAAGCATATGGTACCGCTTTCATTTCGTTGAGCTCATACAGACTTTTGGGACATTGAAAATCCCCATATTTGTCGCCCTTCACTATAGGAGCAGGAGTGGCACTACACTTGTGCATATTGAATTTCTTCAATACCTTCTCTATGTATGTTCTTTGAGACAGTCCCAGTGCATACTTCTTCCTATCCCGGTGAATTTCTATGCCCAAGACATACGATGCTTCACCAAGATCTTTCATGTCAAAATTCGAGGACAAGAATTTCTTTGTTTCATGTAGTAGACCGATATCACTACTAGCAAGTAGAATATCATCCACATACAGAACTAGGAAAATAAAGTTCCCATTCTTAAACTTTGCTAACGCAATTGTCTTCTATATTTTCTTGAAACCCAAATCTCCTTATTGTTCCATCAAACTTCAAGTACCACTGTCTTGAAGCTTGTTTTAATCCATAAATGGATCGCTTTAGACGGCATCCCATATTTTCCTTTCCTTGCACGACAAAACCTTTCGGTTGTGCCATGTAAACTCTTTCGTCTAGATCCCCATTCAGAAACGCCGTCTTTACATCCATCTGATGTAACTCCAAGTCATAATGTGCCACTAGAGCCATTATAATCCTGAAAGAATCTTTACAAGAGACTGGAGAAAAAGTCTCATTGTAATCAATTTCTTCTCTTTGCGTGAAGCCTTTTGCCACAAGCCTCGCTTTAAACTTTTCAATTTTCCCTCGAGAGTCATATTTGATCTTCTGGACCCATTTACAGCCTACTATTTTGGCTCCTTTGGGAATTTCCTCCAAGTCCCAAACATTGTTAAGATGCATAGACCTTATTTCATCTTTCATGGCCTCTAACCATTCAGATGCATGGGCGCTGCTCATGGCCTTTTCGTATGTGGTGGGATCATCCTCCATATGAAATTCTTCTGTATTATAGACTTGATACTCATCAGAAATAGCTGACCTTCTGGCTCTTTGAGACCTCCTAGGAGCCTCCTCATTTGGCACATTTTCTACTAGAGGCTGTTGTGGCTCCCCCTCATGTGTGGCAGCGGGTTCTACTTGATCCTGAATGACAGGTTCCTCAATTTCACTCTCTGTCGTCACACTAGGAGTCACAACAGGCACTGGCTCAGCAACGTCATGCATTGTAGGCGTAGCATCAACAGGTAGAGAGAAGAATGGTTCTTGAGTCATCGGAGTGGGCACAAATACCCGCTTCTCCTCAAGATCAATCTCTCGAGCTACCAAGCTCCCTCTCATCATATCATCTTCCAAGAAGACCGCATGTCTTGTTTCCACAAACTTTGTGTATCTATCTGCACAGTAAAAACGATATCCCTTTGACCTTTTAGGGTAGCCAATAAAATGACAATTCACTGTCTTGGGTTCCAACTTCCCAATATTTGGGTTAAATACTTTAGCCTCTGTGGGGCTCCCCCACACACGTAGGTGAGCTAGCGAGGGTACTCTTCCTGTCCATAGCCCGTACGGAGTTTTAGGCACCGACTTGCTAGGCACTCTATTGAGAATATGAATGGCGGTTTTTAACGCCTCCATCCATAAACTCAGCGGTAGAGTGGAGTAACTCATCATACTACGCACCATATCCATCAATGTACGGTTACGCCTTTCTGCTACTCCATTCTGTTATGTAGAATACTGGGCGACTATACCATTCTCTTGCAAAAATCATGCAAAAGGTCCAGGGACTTGTCCGTATGGCGTGTGCCGACCATAGTACTCCCCCCCACGGTCGGACCGCATTATTTTAATCTTTAAATCATGTTGGTTCTCAACTTCAGCTTTAAATATTTTGAATTTATCCAATGCCTCTGATCTTTCTTTAATTGGATAAATATAACCATAGCAGGAGTGATCATCTGTGAATGTTATAAAAGAATCATAACCATCCACACTTTTCACAGGAAAAGGACTACAAATATCCGTGTGTATGATCTCTAATATTCCCGCGCTTCGCTTAGCATCTTTCTTTATTATCTTTACATATTTTCCTTTAATGCAATCTATGCATTGTTCTAAGTCAGAGAACTCTAATGGAGGAAGAATATCATTCTTAATGAGTCTCTCAATTCTCCCCCTCGAAATATGGCCTAAGCGACAATGCCATAATTTCGATGAGACGTCATTTAGAGTTCTCTTTCTTTTTTTAACTTTATTCGACGAGGATACATCAACATTCACATCGCGTATGAAATTCACATTATGACACAATGATAATAAATAAAGTTTGTCTTTCAACATAGCAAGACCAATGCATTTATTATTAAACATGAGTTCACACTTGCCATTACCAAATTGACACTGATATCCATTACAATCCAAACGTGACACACTTATTAAGTTCCTTTGCAACGAAGGTACATAAAAAACATCTCTAAGTAAAAGTCTAACACCATCAGCTAGCTCCAGAGGCAAATCACCAACGGCTTCAACTTCTGCTTCAACTCTATTAGCGACTCTAATGGAACCTTCGTTTCTTCCCGTGGTTCTCGTCGAAGTGAACCCCTGTAAAGTATTAGCAACATGAATAGTTGCACCAGAATCAATCCACCATGTGGATCTAGCATAATCAATATACAAGGATTTATTTACAAAAGTAATAACGTTCTCACCCTTTCTTGCCATGAATGCTTTCAGGAAGTCAGGACAATCTTTCTTGAAGTGTCCTTTCTTTAAGCAATGGAGACATTGATCCTTCTTCACTGTCCACTCCCTCTGCTGGGGTGGGTGCTGATGCTGCTTTCCTTTTGAAGTGGAGGGATTAAAGTTCTTCTTCTTGTTGTCCTTGACATAGTTCAAGGAAACTCCACTTGATTGCTTGAGAGTTTCTTCATGTTGCACACAGTTGGCAATGAGCTTGTCATAAGTCCATTTCTTAGGACTATAATTGTAATTGACAACAAAGTTGTCAAACTCCTTAGGCAAAGAAGCCAATATCAAGTGCACCACAAACTCATCTGGGAGTGCCAACTTCATTGGCACCAATTTGTTGGCCATGTCCATCATGCGAAGAACGTGGTCCCTCATGCCATTCCCTGTGTACTTCTGTGTCACAAGTTGTTTGATCAACAGAGTAGCATAAGTCTTTGAAGAACCAGTAAACTGGTTCTTTATCCTTTCAAGGTACTCCTTTGCATTATCACAATCTTGGATTGAGCCCAAAATGGATGGTTCAATCGTGTTCTTTAACAAGGACAAGCACTTCTTGTTGTCCAAGGTCCATTTTCTATGCTCAAGATCATAGGCAGCTCTTATGGGAGCAAAATCTCGCTCCCTCCTTTGCCAATCAGCATCAGACTCATTAGCCCCCTTCATAGGGTCAGTGGGCTCCTTAGGACAGGGTTCATTCAGAACCTAGTCCAACTCTCCCATGACAAAAGCCATGTCAACCTTGCTTTTCCAAGCACCATAGTTATCCCCCCTCAGCGTGGGAATGTCCTTCAACACACCCATCAAGGCGAGGCCTGAAATAATCATGACAGAATGAGAACAATATTTAAAACAGGTATTCAAAATGATGCATTACGCCTATAGCACCGTTGGGCAGAAAATAGACATAATACATTAACCATTATGACTATGATATTGCAATTAACAACGTTGGTCAGAAAATAGCAACATCACAGAACAGAACTAGTGCTCCTAAAATTAAATTTATCCCGTTGGTTCAAAAATTTAATTTTAGAAACACCAATTTTCATCATATATCATCAATATGCAGCGGAAACAATCATTAATCATATATGAATAGTAGAAAAAATAACCTTAATTTGCCCTCTGGAAAACTATCCCGTTGGTTCAAATTTTCCAGAAGCAAAAATAATCAAAACCATTCATATTCTCATCAAAATTCCATTAAACTCAACCAAAAATAGTCAAATTCTAAAGAAAAAATGCCACTGTTCATAGTCTGATCATTTGGCCTATTGCCAGAAAAATTCCAATCCAGCCCACGCGCGCGCGCGCGAGACATTCAGCTCAGCCCACTGTCGCGCGTGAGTGGGGCGACAGCCGGGGCGCGCTTGCCCACCTGGGCTGGCAGCCCGGCAGCCGATGCCTGGGCCGTGAATTCGGCCCAGCGTGGCACCCCGTTCCCCCGCCTGCCCGCACCGATCTCGGCCTTCCGTCGCGATGGACGGCCGAGCGCGCAGATCGCGCGATCAAAACCAGCGCATCGACCCGCGGTTCCCAAACCCTAGCCACCATTTCCTTTCTCTCCTCCTCTCTCCACTCGCTCTAGAGGCGGCAGCGGCGGCGGGATTCCGGCCAGAGAAGAGAAAGAAGCACGGCGCCGCCGCTAGGCTCCTTGCCGGCGTGCGCGTCCACCCGTCGGTGAGCGCGCCGCCGTCGAGTAGCCTTGCGACGGTGTCCCCTCATCCCGAGCTCCACGCGCACATTGGCATCTCGGCGGTGAGCAGCGCTCGGTCATCTGTCCCGGGCCGACAAGCGGCAACGGCCAACGACGGCGAGGAGTCCAGGTATGCCCCGAATCCCCACCGCGCTCCTTTCTTTTCTTTTCTGATCTAGGGTTAGGGTTTTGGGGTGGGGTTTCTTTGACCGATTCGAAAACCGATCTCCTTTTCTACTGCTGTTCTAATCGATACGCAAACCAAATGCTTTGGTACCATTGTTAGACTTAGGATGTAGGCATCGACTAGTAGGCAGTAGACTGAAACACGTTCATGGGCTATGGATCTATGACTTACGAGAGAGAACTAGAGAGCTAGAGGGATGAGAGGTGAGTGCACTGACCGGAGGCGGAACTGGAGAGGTGGCGCTGTGCGGCGGCGATCTGGGCGGCGCCCGAAGTAGCGTCCTTGTCGTTCTGGACCATCGGCGATGGGGGGAGGACGGGATCCGGTCGACGACGGTGCGACGCGGTTGGTGGTGATCCCGTCACTGGCTGCGCCCACTCTCGATCGGATTAGGGTTGTGGATGGAGAAAACTGGCGGCGTGGTGAACCTCGTACCACGTGCCGCTCGGTCTCCACCCCTTTTATTTTGGCGTAGGGTGACAGGGGCCCACTAGCCAGAAGGAAGCTCGGCGCCCCCGATCAGGGCGCGGTGTCAAGGGTTTTGGGCCGTTGGGCCCAAATGAGAGATCAACCTAACAGCGCCCCGTTGCCATCTTTGGTAGGTCGGTGGATCTCCCCATGAAGCACTGGATTTGTGCCCTGAGTGGTAGAACGGCTGCTTCCTAACACTGCCTACCGAGTAGAACGGTCGTCATAGCCTAGAAAAATCTGGATTTGTGCCCTGAGCATCCATCATTGCAAGCTCTTCGGTGACTCGTCCTGTGGATTCGATGATGGGGGCACCTGTAGATGAGTCGAAGTCTTCCTGCTTTTTCACTCTCCTTCTTCAACAAAGATAGGCCAAGGTTCTTTACAACAGAGTAACTCTTGAACCTTCTCAGCATCTACAGTTGAGAGGCGATGGCGGAGCCGGCGGCCTCGTTCGTCTCCGATGACCTGCAGGTTGTTATGAGTTGGCGGGGTCCGCTAGTTTCTCGTTGTCGGGTGGTATATTAGGTCCCTCCTGTTCTAGGGTTATGGTTTTGTGTCCGGTAACAGCGGCGACGTCAAGGAATAAGGTCCTCTTGTGCTGTCCTCCACGACGTCTTGCTCTAGAGCCGTCGATGAGCGCGTAGAGGTCAAGTCCGGCGTCGTCGGCTCATGTACAAGATAAGAGACCTCCATATATATTATCTTTACTCCTTAATAAAACAAGTGTGGTCTTTTACTATCGGTGGTGTCTATGGTTTGTTTTTTTAAGACAATATTGTACCTCCACGATTGTCGTGGCGCAAAACAACTTGGTGGTCATCTCTAGTCTCCCATCCAATCATGACACGCTTACATATAACCAGCCCAGAATTTAGGACTATAAATTATCGCATCCCAACACAGCAGCAATGCTCTCTTGTCTATCATAGCTACATATCGACGAAAACATCATGGCAGCAATGGCAAAGAAAGCGAATGCCATGAATGCTTGCCTAGCCAGGTGCTGGCGGCGTCGCTGTTGAAGCGCATCTCGGTGGACCTGGTGTTCTCGCCGCTGTCGATCCACGTGGCGCTAGTGCTGATGTCCACCGTCGTGGCCGGAGACACCCTCATCGTCGCTGGCGCCCTGCATTAACAAGATTTTTCTTGAATGTTACCAAAAAAAGAAAGATTTATTACATGTTTGGTTAAAGTACGTGATTTTCTAGCATCTTTGGTATTAATAAACATCAGAGATACAACACTATTGCAGCCATTTCATTCTACCAAGGGTTCAAGGTGCTCAAGCTCCTGTGTGAGGTGTTGCACGGGCACCGGCACGATTGGAAGCTGTAGACAGTGTTCGGTGATCCGCTACGAGGATGTCACGGTCGGTGAGTTCCGGCCAGCTGCCGAAGTTCAAGCTGACTTTTGAGACGAACCTCGTCGAGGACCTCCAGAATATAATCTGGGCCTTCACCTCCCTTTCGAACGGCAGAGACGCTAACATGACCGAGTTGCTTTTTTTTTTTGAACAGAGAGTATCCTGCACAAGGTGGTATGCGCTAGACTATGTGCCGCCACCCGAACCTGTGGATTTTGTTGCTGATCACCCATTCGTGTTCTTCATTGTGGAGGAGACGTTGGGCGCTGTTGTTTTCGCTGGGCACGTGCTTGATCCTTCTAAGGAATCGTATACACTCGCTCGTGGTGGCCGGAAGGGACGTGGTACACATCCTGCAAACACAACAATGCATGACAGAATCTGATCATCAAACTATCACTACGGGAAATAGGACATTTTCCGTATGCCCCAGGCACATGGCAAAGACGGAAATATCCAAGGCAACATCTTTGCCGTGGGTAACACACGGCATATGGCGCACAACAAAAAAGCCGTCGGCAAAGGCCTCTTTGCCGTGTGCTTTGTGTCGGGCATACAACAAAGGCTTTGCCGTGTGCCTCGGCTGGCTGACGGTAAAAAAAAGGCGTTGTTACCTTCTCCTATGGTGACGACGTGCTTTGCCGTGTGCCTCCCGTCGGGCACACGGCAAAGTGTTCAATCTTTGCTGTGTGCCTTGGTCATGGCACACGACAAAGATTCAACGCCTTGGTCATGGCACATGGTAAAGGTGGTTTCCAGGGAAGCGTAAACTCCCTCCTTTGCCGTGTGCTATGACCAAGGCACACGACAAAGGCTCAACAATCTGTCAGTAACCCATTAAAATTGGCTGTCCTCGGATAAAAAAAACAACCAATATTCAATATATATGATCACAGGCATTCAAATATCATCACAGGCATTCAAATATTATTCCGGAGATTCTCAACACAAATGTTTCATAATAACCATTATATAGGTGGTTCAGAAACATAACAATCATTCACATAACATCCCAGGCAGTTAACAAACTCAAACAATAAAAATATTAAGATAGAAAGTTCACTGACGATGAAAGCCTTGCCCACCAGCAGGCGACAAGTCCTGATCTTGATTCCCCTCAGGCCATTGACTCCATGCACTCGATCCCGCCGATTGATTCTGCACAAATAAGAGATGTTGATTACTAATTAGTCTTTCAATACGTGAATGCTCTAGGCATGTTGCACACCATATCCCACGAAACAGTTTTTTTCTTTATCAAACTTGAGGGCCTCTAGCTTAGCACGAACCATGGCACCTGTCATGAGGGGCGGTGGAGGGTCGTTAACTTCTCAACCTTTCGTGAAGTTCTTCTTGTCCTTTCTAAATGGATGGTCAAGAGGGAGGAATTGTCGGTGTTGGTCGAACGAAGAAAACTTGTGACCCTTCGACAAATAAGTAAATTGCACTGCTCCCTTACATACTGGGCATGGGATCTTAGAGTGAACACCTGTTGACTGTCACTAAATGCTAAAATTTACCGTCAAATACTTGCATAAATGGTACTAAATAATTATCAAACTAGTGGTAGGGATTTATTACTAATGATTTCCACAAGTTTTGGTGATTATGTGTATGCAGGTGATTAACCACAAAGAATTAATAAAACTCAAGGTAATTAAGGGAGAAAGCACACTTTCGGTCAATCAGGGACAAGCACACGGATTGAGTGGCCCACTTTCAGTGTAAAACAGAGGAAACACGCGGATCTGCACTAACAACAGAGATGAGGACCCACATATCAGCCGCCCAGAAGAAACACAGGCCGAGAACCGTCTCTGAGGGGGTCGACCGACCTACCTGGGTCGGCCGGCCCACTCATGGCACCTCCCTCGGCTGGCCTTCCACGTGGAGCATCCTCAGCGCTTCTTGAAGGTGGTGGGCAGTGATTTTTGTGGCGGTTACCCCACTAAACCGACCTTTAGAGGCTATAAATAGAAGGGGGAGGCCTCTACTCCAACACACATAAGATTTGAGAATCAAGAGCTCCACTCCAAAGACAAGGTGCTACTTAGTTAGTGCTTAGAATAGGAAGAGAGTGAAGTAGAGTTCAAGGAGGCTTGGGCTTGTCTTTGCCTTCTCCACACTTATATTTTGACGACATTTGCCATTTATAGTAAGTGTTCGTGATTTCCCCTCTTAGTATTCAGGTTCTATTTTAATTAAGTTATATTCTAGATTGTGCGCTCATTCAACGCTCTATTTACTTAGGGTGCCTTAATCTTAATTCATCGCTAGAAGGTTAAGGTAGTAATTGATCGCATAGACGTGGTTTCTAGGCAGGAGATTACCTTTGATTATTTGTTAGTCTACCGGTTAGCTGAGGTAGGCGGCAGGTGGTGACAGCCCTGTCTGTCCTTTGAACTCCTCCATGCTAGGTTAGTGCATAGGCTCTTGGCAGAAGTCGCTTGTGGATGCAGGGGTAGGTCCATGCCTAATGTAAGCAATCTAGAGTCTAATTTCAATTGTCTTAGAAACCTGAACTTTGGGATATCCTCTCTGTCCTTTGCCTACATATTTCCTTGTTGTTCTTGGGTAATTTAGTTTGGAGATAGTACACATACATTCCCTGAGATTCGATACCCTGGAATACTCTAGGTGAAGTGCTACTTCGGTCTCCATGCGCTTGCGGATTTATTTCGTGATCGTAAGAAAAACCAACAAGCATTTCTGGCGCCATTGCTGGGGAACGGTTGCTGCATTATCCTCGAACCCTAGTCACCCTCGTATCGCATTTTATTTTCTTTATTTCTTTCCTCATTTCTACCATGGAGCAATCTTCTATCCAATCGTTATCTGCTCCAAGGGGCGAGTTCTACGAGCCACCTTTATCTTCAAAACCAATCCTTACAGCCAGCTTTGAACTCCGCCCTGGCTTTATAGCCATGGTTTGGCAACAACCTTTCTCGGGGTTAGAAAACGAAAATCCACACCACCACTTGCGAGAATTCGAGGAATTGTGTTCGTGCGTCCAAATGAGGGGCGTGACGCAAGAGACTCTTAAGTGGAAATTGTTTCCCTTCTCTCTCATAGAGAGGGCGAAACAATGGTACACTCACATGGTAGAGAGCACGAATGGTGACTTGGAAGAACTCCGGGACAAGTTCTGTCTTTCGTTCTTTCCAATGTCTCGAATCGTAGCCCTCTATAAAGAGATTCTCTACTTTGAGCAGGCCGAGAAAGAATCTTTAGGAGCAGCTTGGGCCAGGATCTCGCTTCTAGCTCGATCAGGACCAGACTTGTCTATACCCGACCACATGCTACTACAACATTTTCGGATGGGTCTTAACAAAGAATCTACCCTACATATCGACATAGCTGCCGGAGGTTCGTTCGCACATAAAACGACCTCGGAAGGAAGAGCCATTTTAGAATGAGTTCTAGAAAACACCTCTTTCCTTGAGCCGACCGAACCACCCCACGAAGAAGCTAAGCCGAGCCAGGAGACTCCTATGCTAGCTGAGCCTGAACTTGCATCGTGCACACCTCAAGAACCAGCTAGTGAGCCTCCTCCCAAACCAGGAATCTCGGATGATGAAGAAATTCAACCTTTTGAATTCCCTCTTAACATTGAGGCAGACCTTTTTAAGGACTTCGGCAACACCTCAATGTATGCCGTCCAACGGAAGCCACCAACTCTTGTTTCTCCCCCTAAACCTTTAGATGATCAATTCCTCAGAGAAACAATCATGGAGCTAACTGCAATTATGAGTGACGAGTGGTCCAAAGAAAATGAGCAATGTTCTGAACTTGTTCGGATTATCTCATGCTCTTTAGTCATTCCTTGCATAGTTAGAGGCAACCCGACGGATGTTCTGTACAATCCTACGGTAGGGATAAACATCGTCTCCGACTCTTTCGCTTTCGAGGTGTTAGGAAATGAACCATTGACCCCTACGCAAAAGACCTTCAAAAGCCCTTCGGGAGCCGTCTTAGAAGGCTACAGGATTGTGCGAAATGTGTCTGTGAGACACAACGACATAGAGACCAGACTTAACTTTCATGTCTCATAGTCCAAAGTTTTGACGTCTTTATTGGACTCCCTTTGGAAAAACTTTTCATGACAACCTCATCCGGTAGCCTTGATGTCAAAATCGGGGGAAAAGCCTTCACGATCCCAATTTCTCGTTCACGAAACACCATTGCTGAACCTCCCAATAAGGAAGAGCCGATCGAAGGAGTGAAAGCAATTTCTACCTTTGATTCCCTCCTTGAGCAAGACGTTGAACTTTTCATAGAAGAGGAGGATGAACTGCAGGAGACTTTCGAGCTCCTTAAAGAAAAAGTGCCAACTCGACCTCCCATCGAGTTAAAACCTTTGCCCCTATCCTATGCTATGCTTTCCTACATGGCGACACGGAAGCCCCTGTCATTATCAGTGATAAGCTTTCCAAAGAAGAAACCAAGAGGTAAATTTCTATGCTAGAAAAGCATCACTCTGTTCTTGGTTACTCTCTCCAAGACCTCAAGGGAATTAGTCCCGCTCTCTGCACTCATCGCATTCCCCTTGATCCCGAGTGTACACCTTCTAGGGAACCTCAGAGGAGGCTAAAGAATGCGATGCGTGAGGTCGTGAAGAAGGAGGTTTTGAAACTCCTACATTCGGGAATTATATATTCTGTACCTCACAGCAAGTGGGTAAGCCCTGTGCAAGTAGTGCCAAAGAAGGGAGGCATGACGGTCGTTAGAAACGATAAAAATGAGTTAATCCCTCAGCGCACCGTCACGAGATAGAGGATGTGCATCGACTACAGGAAACTCAATAAGGTGACCAAGAAGGATCAATTCCCTTTGCCTTTTATCGATGAGATGCTTGAGCGTTTGGCGAACCACTCCTTCTGCTTCCTCGATGGGTATTCTGGTTATCATCAGATCCCTATCCATCCCGACGACCAGAGCAAGACCACCTTCACGTGTCCATACGAAACTTATGCTTACCGTAGGATGTCTTTCGGGCTATGCAATGCACCCGCTTCTTTCGAACAATGCATGATGTCCATCTTCTCTAATATGATCGAAGAAATTATGGAAGTCTTCATGGATGACTTCTCTATATACGGAAAAACCTTCGATCATTGTCGCGAACTTGGACAAGGTCTTGCAATGATGCCAGGAAAAGGACTTGGTGCTTAACTGGGAAAAGTGCCACTTTATGCTCCGAGAAGGCATTGTCTTAGAACATTTAGTGTCCGAGCGAGGAATCGATGTGAATAAGGCAAAAATAGAAGTTATCGAGCAACTTCCACCTCCGATCAACGTTAAGGGTGTTCATAGCTTTCTAGGCCATGCTGGGTTCTATCGATGATTCATAAAAGATTTTTCACAAATCGCTAGACCCCTCACTGGTCTTTTAGCCAAGGACGCACCCTTTGATTTTAATGATGAGTGTTTGAAGTCTTTTCATATTCTCAAAAATGCACTCATCTCAGCTCCCATCATTCAACCCCCCCGATTGGGAGCTGCCTTTCGAAATCATGTGTGATGCTAGTGATTATGCCGTGGGAGCTGTTTTGGGCCAAACAAAAACAAAAAGCATCATGCAATAGCCTATGCTAGCAAAACCTTGACAGGAGCGCAGCTTAATTATGCCACAACTGAAAAATAACTCTTGGCTGTGGTTTTTGCTATCGATAAGTTTAGATCTTATTTAGTTGGAGCAAAAGTAATTGTGTATACGGATCATGCTGCCCTGAAAAACTTGTTCACTAAAAAAGATGCTAAACCTAGGATAATTAGATGGATTCTCCTACTCCAAGAATTTGACCTTGAAATAAAAGATAAAAAGGGAGTAAAGAATTCTATAGCAGATCATCTATCTCGTATGCAAGTCACTAACATGCAGGAGCTACCAATCAATGACTTCCTACGAGATGATATGCTACTAAAGGTGATAGACTCCACACCATGGTATGCGGACATTGTGAATTTCATGGTCATAGGGTATGTTCCGCCAGGAGAAAACAAGAAGAAGCTGGCCTATGAGAGTAGGCGACATTTGTGGGACGATCCATTCCTCTACAGGATCTGTGCTGATGGTTTGCTACGAAGATGGATCTCCACCATTGAAGGTACCCAGATTATTGAGAAATGCCAGGCAGCCCCGTACGGAGGACACTATGGTATGTACCGTACACAAGCAAAAATTTGGCAGAGTGGTTTCTTTTGGCCAACCATGTATGAAGACACCAAGAACTACATCAGAAGGTGCAAAAGGTGCCAAAAGCATGGAGGGATCTCAGCTCGCAACGCAATGCCCTTGACTTACAACCTTCAAGTGGAACTTTTTGACTTCTGGGGCATTGACTTCATGGGTCCTTTCCCAAGGTCCTATGATAGCGAGTATATCTTGGTGGCAGTGGATTATGTATCAAAGTGGGAAGAAGCATTGCCATGTGTTGACGGCTGTTAAGTACCATTTTCAACCATCAACTATACTCAAATAAAGGAGAATTTGGCATTTCATACACGCATGCTTTAGCACAATAATATAGTTCCACTTGTACTTGGAGAACTTTGTGCATGCAGGAGGAAATGTGAAGGAAACACCTCAAAAGGCAAGAAAACACACTTTCGACCAATCAGAGAGTGCCACATGGATGTCACACGGATTGAAGGGCCTATTTTCAGCTCTTAACCGACGTAACTCCCTGTAATACCGCGGGAACCGACCTCAGGACCCACCTGCCAGCCTCCCCAAGAAAGCACAGGCCAGGAGGGGCCACCCCCAGGTCGGCCGACCTGGTCAGGTCGGCCGACCCAGCCGGGCGCCCTCTCCGCCTGGGCTTCCACGTGTTGGCTCCTCCGCGACTCCTGATGACGGTTTGAGATGCCTTCCGTGGCGGTTACGCTCCCTTGCCGACCTATTGAGGCTATAAATAGGAGGGTGTGCCTTCACACTCAACACACACCACAAGAAGCATTTCTCTCTTGCTAGTAGTAGTTCTTGGAGTTTTAGTGGAGTTAGGCTGAGTCTAGAGCTCTCTAGTCCCAAGTCTTCACTTGGAATTGGTATGGCTCTTGTATCTTTTCCCTTTTGTAAGACTTTGCTCTTATCAATATATATATATTTTCTATATAGTTGTGCTTGGATCATGAGTTTCTTGTTTGATATTGTGATCCATATATGTGATAGTATAGTCTACTTGTGTGATAGTAGTTTATATTTATTATACTACTATTGTCATGCTAGTTATATACCGTCACTATAGTCTAGTTTATATGTTATAGTCTCTATGCTTAGTTTTAGCTGATAAAGTATAGCATGGGTTTGGTGATCGTATTCGTACGGTAGCTCTGCCTCGTTAATAGTAATCGCGAAGGGGCAGAGTGCTCTTTGGTCATGCAAGTATGGTACTTGGGTGACTGATTTGCATCAATTATTCGTTAGTCTACTGGTTCGTTGAGGTAGGCGGCAGGTGGTGACAGCCCTGTCCATCCTTTGAAATCCTCCCCGCTAGGCTAGTGCGTAGGCTCTTGGCGGAAGTCGCCTGTGGATGCAGGGGTAAGTCCGTGCCTGAAGTGCTATACTATTGACTGCTGAACCTGAGTGTGGGTCTGTATGTATTCTACTTAGGCTATGCAACTGTATAGGAATGTATAGTAGGAGTAGCTTAGCCTAGTCTTTCCTCCACTAGACTTTATTTATTTAGTAGGAATCTTCTGTGTGTGTCACACTACCCGGTTATTATCATGTACCCGCCTGTCTTGGTTAGATATCCTTGCTAATTGTTAACATGATCTTATATGTTAGTAACGCTTCTTGATCATACCCTTCCTTTGGGATAAACAAATACGATACCCTGAATACTTCCGGGTGAAATGCTACAGCGGTATTCTCCGTGCGCTTGCGGATTTTACCTACTTGACTCTAGGACATATTAGTGAACCGTTTCTGGCCCCGTGCCGGGAATGATTTATTAATATGGCTTAGCAAAAGTCAACAAGCATTTCTGGCGCCGTTGCCGGGGATCCCCGGCAACGGCGCCAGAAATGCTTGTTGACTTTTGCTAAGCCATATTAATAAATCATCCCCGGCAACGGCGCCAGAAATGCTTGTTGACTTTTGCTAAGCCATATTAATAAATCATTCCCAGCACGGGGCCAGAAACGGTTCACTAATATGTCCCAGAGTCAAGTAGGTAAAATCCGCAAGCGCACGGAGAATACCGCTGTAGCATTTCACCCGGAAGTATTCAGGGTATCGTATTTGTTTATCCCAAAGGAAGGGTATGATCAAGAAGCGTTACTAACATATAAGATCATGTTAACAATTAGCAAGGATATCTCACCAAGACAGGCGGGTATATGATAATAACCGGGTAGTGTGACACACACAGAAGATTCCTACTAAATAAATAAAGTCTAGTGGAGGAAAGACTAGGCTAAGCTACTCCTACTATACATTTCTATACAGTTGCATAGCCTAAGTAGAATACATACAGATCCACACTCAGGTTCAGCAGTCAATAGTATAGCACTTCAGGCACGGACTTACCCCTGCATCCACAGGCGACTTCCGCCAAGAGCCTACGCCCTAGCCTAGCGGGGAGGATTTCAAAGGATGGACAGGGCTGTCACCACCTGCCGCCTACCTCAACGAACCAGTAGACTAACGAATAATTGATGCAAATCAGTCACCCAAGTACCATACTTGCATGACCAAAGAGCACTCTGCCCCTTCGCGATTACTATTAACGAGGCAGAGCTACCGTACGAATACGATCACCAAACCCATGCTATACTTTATCAGCTAAAACTAAGCATAGAGACTATAACATATAAACTAGACTATAGTGACGGTATATAACTAGCATGACAATAGTAGTATAATAAATATAAACTACTATCACACAAGTAGACTATACTATCACATATATGGATCACAATATCAAACAAGAAACTCATGATCCAAGCACAACTATATAGAAAATATATATATATTGATAAGAGCAAAGTCTTACAAAAGGGAAAAGATACAAGAGCCATACCAATTCCAAGTGAAGACTTGGGACTAGAGAGCTCTAGACTCAGCCTAACTCCACTAAAACTCCAAGAACTACTACTAGCAAGAGAGAAATGCTTCTTGTGGTGTGTGTTGAGTGTGAAGGCACACCCTCCTATTTATAGCCTCAATAGGTCGGCAAGGGAGCGTAACCGCCACGGAAGGCATCTCAAACCGTCATCAGGAGTCGCGGAGGAGCCAACACGTGGAAGCCCAGGCGGAGAGGGCGCCCGGCTGGGTCGGCCGACCTGACCAGGTCGGCCGACCTGGGGGTGGCCCCTCCTGGCCTGTGCTTTCTTGGGGAGGCTGGCAGGTGGGTCCTGAGGTCGGTTCCCGCGGTATTACAGGGAGTTACGTCGGTTAAGAGCTGAAAATAGGCCCTTCAATCCGTGTGACATCCATGTGGCACTCTCTGATTGGTCGAAAGTGTGTTTTCTTGCCTTTTGAGGTGTTTCCTTCACATTTCCTCCTGCATGCACAAAGTTCTCCAAGTACAAGTGGAACTATATTATTGTGCTAAAGCATGCGTGTATGAAATGCCAAATTCTCCTTTATTTGAGTATAGTTGATGGTTGAAAATGGTACTTAACAGCCGTCAACAAACTCCCCCAAGCTTACCCTTTGCTCGTCCCGAAGCAAAGATAAACTTAAGTTGTTGATCAGGAGTTGCTACAATGTCCTACTCCTCAATAATACTATGCGCACAACAAAGTACTCTTCCTAGAATTAAATATATTGGCGCATAACTTACCCATTTACCTCGATCCATGGGGCTTTTACACCTCATTGTCTTGGGTGGTTGAGAAATAGAACAATTGCAGGGCACCAATCACTTGCTCTAGATTCCGCTATGTTGTTCCGGAGGTTTTCAAAAGATTTTGAAAATAAAAACCAAGTTCCTCAAATGATTCTCTCGGATCACTCAATATGTGTATGATTCCTCACCGAGGCAAAGTGTTGCCTATAATCACCTACTTCTAAATAAGGCTTTATGTGGAGCTCAAGGTAGGGATATATGAAGCACTCATGTTTACATAATATTGCTATGTCAAAAGACCGGATCCAAGAAAAACATCAATTCAAACAATCTTGATCAAGATGTGCAAGTGTGTGGGAGAATAGAGGAATGGTGGATGGAAAGAAATAACTCCTTTTTGAATTTTCCTTCTCTCTTTTGGAGTTTCTAGGCTATGGCTATCTTTTGCTTGCTCTCTTTTTTGAGAAATTTTTTTTCTTTTCTTTTCTTTTTTTTTTTTTGCATAGCCATAGTCCTAGTTTGCAATGAATACTTTGAGAGAGGAATTTTGCAATGGATATATGGAGTGTTTCTTTGGATAGATGGATGGATAGTGGCTTTCTTCCAGTGTAGAAGAATAGCTCACGGTGGATATGGTGGATATGGTGGATGCTATCTTCTTGATTTAGAAGGATAGCTCATGGCGGTGGATGTGTGTATATGATCTTGATCAAGAAAGCATGAAAAGAGTTCTACTAGGGTCACAACAATTTTGACTAAGCTCAATGTGAAACAAGTAGCATATGTGTAAAGGTTTTCAAATGTAAACACTACATATGGCTGTGGTGGGAATTTCATCATTGAGGAACTTATCAATTTGTCATTTTGAAAAATAAAACTCCGGAATTCAAGCTTTACGTTGAGCAAGATCATAGCAGCCCTATCTATCATATCATACCTCTCAACAACTTAGAACTAGAGAATGCATATGCTACCCACAAGATTCAAGTTCAAGGCAAGATTTACCAACAAACCTAACTCTTGAGAGAGTACTAAGTTGTAAACTAGCATTAGAGAGGAATAAAGGACAGAGCAACTATTCATCATCTCAACATAGGAAAATTATACACATTCATACCGCGCATGAAAAAGGGAAATATTTTTGTTCTTTTTATATTTTGCAAATTTTTATGGTTTTTCAGATTTAGCAAATGCAAGAAATAAAGAGAAGGGGAAAGATACAAGTTACCGTGAGAAGGGAGGTCCTCCCCCAAGCTTGTTCTTGCTCATATCTGCTGGTTCGGGTCGTAGCCTTGGGAGCGGAAGAAGGCATCCCAATTGCTCTGATTCTGAGCCATCATTGCGTTCAGCTGGCGGAATTGGTTGTCGCTGAAATTGACGGAGGATGCTTGATTCGTGCTTGCACGAGTGCTTTTTTCTCCGCTTGATTCCGGCGACTTGCTTCATTCGGTTGAACATGGCTGCACACAAGAACAAACACAAGACAAGAACAAAAACAAGATCGAACAAGTGTTCGGGTGAGCGTCAGTGAAAACGGCAAACCCGAGCTTCTCCGAAATTGGTTTTCTTCTCAAAACAACTTGCAAATGCACTAAAACAGAGAGGAAATATTTTTTTGGGTTTTTGGGGCTGTAGTAAAGTTGAAGAACACGAAATTTTGGGAGAGCAACAAGTGAGCAAAGGAGGGGAGCGAAAGATGAGCTTGGAATGGTGAAGCTCCCCCTCCTGGGCGGTTTTTATAGCCAAGGAAGCAAGATGGCCATTAGAAAGGGACAGAACAACGGCCATATAGCCGTTGGGAGAAAGGAGCACAGGAAAAGGTGGGGCCAGGGGGTCGGCCGACCCTACCAGGTCGGCCGACCTGGCAGGTGGGCCTCCTGGCAGCCCCCTTTTTCCTATGTGTTCCCCAACAGCTAGGGGATTTGTCCCCTGCTGCCTTTTTGCTCAAAAAGCTCGACAAAAAATCTTTTCAAAATAGAAAGCCCAAAAACCTATTTTCTAAATTTTCAAAAATGCAAATGAGTTTTGAAAAATTCCAAGGTGGCTGGAAAAATTCAAAAATGCAGAAATGCAGTGGTCGGGAAAAATCAAAATGTGGTGGAAAGCAAATATGCAATTAAAAGAGCAAATATGGATAACTACCGGTTTAACCTCCCGGCGAGGACTCACCTTTTAAAGTCCGACGAGCGGGACTTTTCTCCGGCGTTCAGCTCGATGAAGCGTTGTCCGGTCCCGGAGATGAAGACACGGATGATGCTTCTTGTTTCACTCGCCACACCTTCTTGGTCTTTGTTACGGTCGGTGGCTTCTCGGGCTTCGGAGGCTGCGGTTTTGCAGGCTTCACAGCCTGTTTCTTTGCAGACCTCGGAGGTTGCTGCCTTGTGGACTTCGGAGGCTGTTGCTTAATGTGTGACCTTTTCCTCCTTGCCTTCATCAGTTGTTGCTGTGCAACTTTTTCCTTCTCAAGGAAGTTCTTCATGAATGTGATGAGGCTGTCCTTCTTTTTGAACGTGTTGCAAATCTCCAGGAATTGCTGGAGATGAGCACTAGCGTCCTCATTGGCTTTCCCACAGAATGGGCTAGCCTGCACCATGGTGATGAGACCGGTCTTGATCTCGAAGTTCGCATCTCCCACATTGCCAGCTGGTCCTGTAGGGATGTTGGCAGCGGAGGGAGCGGAGAACTCGCGGAGGGTCTTGTCGGCCATTTGCTCAGAGCTTGATGGTGCGGGAATGACAGGTTCGATTGGCCGAGTCTCCTTACGAGGAGGGGTGAGCCTAGCTCGTGTCCTTCTCAGGAGTGACTCAGGATCTTCAGTGAAGTTTGTCGGCAAGTCGAAACCAGTCATACACTACCCTGTTTTCATACAAAATGCAGAAAACAAAGCAAGGTTAGCCTGCCTAGGAGATAGCCTTAATAATTGCAACACTACTATATACATTAGTAATTTTTCTTGAATCATACGCCTTCCCCGGCAACGGCGCCAGAAATGCTTGTTGACTTTTGCTAAGCCATATTAATAAATCATTCCCAGCACGGGGCCAGAAACGGTTCACTAATATGTCCCAGAGTCAAGTAGGTAAAATCCGCAAGCGCACGGAGAATACCGCTGTAGCATTTCACCCGGAAGTATTCAGGGTATCGTATTTGTTTATCCCAAAGGAAGGGTATGATCAAGAAGCGTTACTAACATATAAGATCATGTTAACAATTAGCAAGGATATCTCACCAAGACAGGCGGGTATATGATAATAACCGGGTAGTGTGACACACACAGAAGATTCCTACTAAATAAATAAAGTCTAGTGGAGGAAAGACTAGGCTAAGCTACTCCTACTATACATTTCTATACAGTTGCATAGCCTAAGTAGAATACATACAGATCCACACTCAGGTTCAGCAGTCAATAGTATAGCACTTCAGGCACGGACTTACCCCTGCATCCACAGGCGACTTCCGCCAAGAGCCTACGCCCTAGCCTAGCGGGGAGGATTTCAAAGGATGGACAGGGCTGTCACCACCTGCCGCCTACCTCAACGAACCAGTAGACTAACGAATAATTGATGCAAATCAGTCACCCAAGTACCATACTTGCATGACCAAAGAGCACTCTGCCCCTTCGCGATTACTATTAACGAGGCAGAGCTACCGTACGAATACGATCACCAAACCCATGCTATACTTTATCAGCTAAAACTAAGCATAGAGACTATAACATATAAACTAGACTATAGTGACGGTATATAACTAGCATGACAATAGTAGTATAATAAATATAAACTACTATCACACAAGTAGACTATACTATCACATATATGGATCACAATATCAAACAAGAAACTCATGATCCAAGCACAACTATATAGAAAATATATATATATTGATAAGAGCAAAGTCTTACAAAAGGGAAAAGATACAAGAGCCATACCAATTCCAAGTGAAGACTTGGGACTAGAGAGCTCTAGACTCAGCCTAACTCCACTAAAACTCCAAGAACTACTACTAGCAAGAGAGAAATGCTTCTTGTGGTGTGTGTTGAGTGTGAAGGCACACCCTCCTATTTATAGCCTCAATAGGTCGGCAAGGGAGCGTAACCGCCACGGAAGGCATCTCAAACCGTCATCAGGAGTCGCGGAGGAGCCAACACGTGGAAGCCCAGGCGGAGAGGGCGCCCGGCTGGGTCGGCCGACCTGACCAGGTCGGCCGACCTGGGGGTGGCCCCTCCTGGCCTGTGCTTTCTTGGGGAGGCTGGCAGGTGGGTCCTGAGGTCGGTTCCCGCGGTATTACAGGGAGTTACGTCGGTTAAGAGCTGAAAATAGGCCCTTCAATCCGTGTGACATCCATGTGGCACTCTCTGATTGGTCGAAAGTGTGTTTTCTTGCCTTTTGAGGTGTTTCCTTCACATTTCCTCCTGCATGCACAAAGTTCTCCAAGTACAAGTGGAACTATATTATTGTGCTAAAGCATGCGTGTATGAAATGCCAAATTCTCCTTTATTTGAGTATAGTTGATGGTTGAAAATGGTACTTAACAGCCGTCAACACCATGCAAGGCCGCTGATGCTAAGAGTGCACGGAAGATGTTCCATGAGATCATTTTCCCACGTTTCGGAGTGCCAAGAATGGTAATCAGTGACGGAGGCTCTCATTCACGGATAGAGGGTTCTGACACTTCTTGAAACAACTCGGTGCAGACCACAACATAGCCACTCTGTACCACCCTCAGACCAGCGAATAAAGCAGAGACCTCAAATAAGCAAATGAAGAACATCTTGTAGAAGACAGTAGAGGAGATGGGGACTAGATGGAAAAGCAAGCTACCGGATGCACTATGGGTATGTTAGACAGCATATAAGACCCCCATAGGCATGTCCCCATTTCAATTGGTCTATGGGAAAACTTGTCATTTGCTGGTAGAGTTGGAACACAAGGCACACTAGGCAATCAAGAAGTGGAACATGGACTTTAAGGAGGCTGGGAAACATAGGATGAGACAGATCTCCGAGTTGGAAGAATGGATGGAAAAGGCTTACCATAGTGCCAGAATCTACAAAGAAAAGACCAAGAAGTGGCATGACAAGAGGATTCAACTCAAGGAATTCAAGCCTGGTGACAAGGTGTTGCTCTTCAACTCCAAGGTCAAGCTGTTCAGTGACGGAAAGCTACGAAGAAAGTGGATGGGGCCATACCTCGTCGTTGACGCTGCATCACATGGAGCAATCACACTCCAGGATGAAGAAGGGCACGTCTTTAAGGTAAACAGCCATCATCTTAAACTCTTTTACGATTCTGATAAAAGTATAGGAATTGAGGAGGACGTAGTCAATTTAATTGACTTTCGGGCCTACCCATAGCCCTCTTGGGCACCTTTACTTAGAATTAAATAAAAAGGCCGCACTTTTCCTTCCCCTTGAACCCCCATGAGCCAGCACACGAAGCAGCGGCCCAAAAGGACCCACCACCAGGTCGGGCGACCCACTGGTGGCGGTGCCGCCACTCGGGCTTCCTCCCACGCGGTTCTCCAACCTCCCTGATCGCCCTAAGTGGGGATATTCTGAAGGAAACGCGAAGATACCATCATGAGGCTCCCTTTTTAAGCAACAGAAGCGTTTCTCTTTTCCTCGTCCTTCCCACTTTCCTATTGACAGCTTGGTAGCAAGCCAACTCGCCATGGCAGGGAAAAAGGCCATCTCCCAAGCCTCCCTCTCAAGCTCTGCATTTGCTCTTAGCGGGGAGATCACCCCTGCCAACCAAACCGTCACCCATAACCTCGATCTCGCCCTAGCTGAAGTGGTGGAACCCCTGACGAGCATACCTTCCGAGGACCATGGTCGAGAGGGGAGAACGGGCAGAACAAGATCCGCTGACCCCCCTGCCCGTTGCAATGGGCGCAGCCCCTCGGCGGCTCGTTCATCGCAGCGGGTGCTCTCACCAACCCCTGCGTGCTCGATGAAGACAAGGGGGATGTCTCCTGTCCGACGCCCGACACCCAACTCCGGGAGGCCGACTACGGGCGCCCTCATGCCCCGCAGGACGGGGCTAAGCACCTGTCTCTTCCATGATGAGGGTCCTTCCACCCTCTAGCCCGGCGAGCACCTTGTGGAAACACTACGGGGCAAGAACGGTATGGCGTGCCAATACACGTACCGAAAGGACTACATCTTCGAATCGCCGGAGAGGAAGAAGCGCATCGCGATCACCGGCCCACGGCTCGGACCCGGCAAGGGGAAGATGCTCATCCCCCCACTCACTTCGGAGGACAAGCGGGATATGGAGGAGTCCATCAAGTCCTCCCCGCAAAAGACCATTAGTTGTTTCCTTGACCCTCCACCAATCACCAAGCAGGGAGGGCAATATAAGAGCAGCGAGGACGATGCTAAGGGTCCTCCAAAGGCCAAGCTGGCATGAGACATCAAGCTTCTTCAAGCAGAAAACAAGCGACTGGCCGACAAGCTCGTAGAGGAGACGCTTGAGCGGGCTCAACTCGTGGATAGGGTGAAGGACCTCGAGGAAGCCTTTAAAAACCTTCGCCGCGGGCTGTGCGCTAAGATGGAGCGCATATGCAGCCATATGGGGGAGCCTGACTTATATAAGGCTCCATAATTATGCTCTCCCATATGGTTTAGGAAAAATATAGGCGCTTAGTTTCCCTTCCTTAGGATTTATTTGTCATTTCATTATTTGTTTCATCATGTAATACGCCTATAGTTCGAGAATGAAATAATTGACCCACTGAGCCCATTAAGCCGGTGGAGTCCCCTTTGCTTTCACCATTTGTTTTTGTCTTTGTCAAAAATATAAGAAGTCAGGAAACAAGTGTGGGGGAGGTTCACAAAGCACTGACGCGCAAACACTAGAACGACCCCGGAAAACACGTTACACAGGGAGAAACAAGATGACACGCCAAGCACGATGGCCAGAGGGGCCACCAGCAGGTCGGCCGACCCTCCTGGGTTGGGCGACCCCTGGCTGGCACCCCTCGGGCCCCCACTCGACAGGCTCCCTGGTTTGCATGTCCCCTTCCTCATCCTTTCTGCCGTTCTGCGATTTTTCTCCCTGAATATGAAAATTTGACAAAATGATTAAGTAAAGCAAAAACCTGAGTTATCTCCATGATTCAATTCTGATTGATCATCTAGTATGCTCTTTATTGAGTTATCTCCATGATTCAATTCTGATTGATCATCTAGTATGCTCTTTATTCCAAGATTTTTACCTGTGAACCCATGACTTACACTTTAGGAAAACTTGCTACCTAGGTTGTTGATTTATGAGATATGAATAGATTACTTGAATTTTCACTCTTATGCTTATTACTTGGGATTTCTTTTGAAAAGATAAATAAGAAAGCCGACTCCTCAATGATCATAATTTCCTACCAGGGCCATATATCAAAAAAAAACTCCATACATATGCTGTATGCAATTTCATTGAGTTTTGTCAAATTGTTGTGACCCATGTGAGATACCTGTTGTGTTTTATTGATCAAGTCATTGTGCACATCCATCAAATTGCTAAAACTTCTACACTGGAAGTTAGCTTCATCATCATTCATCCATGAAACAAATACTCCAGCCTTCCATATCCCTCTCTAAAGATTCTTGCAAAAAAGAGATATGGGCTATTTAGTATTCAAAAAAAAAAAAAGAAAAACAAAGAGAGAGAGGATAAGATAGCCCATACTCTCAAATCAAACACGAGGGAAGATTCAACCAAAAGGAGTATCCATCATTCCATCCATCCCATCCATCAATGTGCACATGCTTGATCGTAAACCATGACTTGTTTTCTGTTTGGATCCGGTTTTTGACTTAGCAAAATATGAAGTTCAAAACATGGCCTTTTTACGGTCACTAAATGCTAAAATTTACTGTCAAATACTTGCATAAATGATACTAAATAATTATCAAACTAGTGGTAGGGATTTATTACTAATGATTTCCACAAGTTTTGGTGATTATGTGTATGCAGGTGATTAACCATGGAGAATTAATAAAACTCAAGGTAATTAAGGGAGAAAGCACACTTCCGGCCAATCAAGGACAAGCACACAGATTGAGGGGCCCACTTTTAGTGTAAAACAGAGGAAACACGTGGATCTGCACTAACAACAGAGATGAGGACCCACATATCAGCCGCCCAGAAGAAACACAGGCCGAGAACCGCCTCTGAGAGGGTCGGCCAACCCACTCATGGCGCCTCCCTCGGCCGGTCTTCCACGTGGAGCATCCTCAGCGCTTCCTGAAGGCGGTGGGCAGGGATTTTCGTGGCGGTTACCCCTCTAAACCAACCTTTAGAGGCTATAAATAGAATGGGGACGCCTCCACTCTAACACACACAAGATTTGAGAATCAAGAGCTCCACTCCAAAGGCAAGGTGCTAGTTAGTTAGTGCTTAGAATTGGAAGAGAGTGAAGTAGAGTTCGAGGAGGCTTGGGCTTGTCTTCGCCTTCTCCACACTTGTATTTCGTGACATTTGCCATTTATAGTAAGTGTTCGTGATTCCCCCTCTTAATATTCAAGTTCTATTTTGATTAAGTTATATTCTAGATTATGCGCTCGTTCAACGCTCTATTTACTTAGAGTGCCTTAATCTTAATTCATCACTAGAAGGTTAAAGTAGTAATTGATCGCATAGACGTGGTGTCTAGGCAGGAGATTACCTTTGATTATTCGTTAGTCTACCGGTTAGCTGAGGTAGGCGGTAGGTGGTGACAGCCCTGTCCATCCTTTGAACTCCTCCACGCTAGGCTAGTGCGTAGGCTCTTGGCGGAAGTCGCCTGTGGATGCAGGTGTAGGTCCATGCCCAATGCAAGCAATCTAGAGTCTAATTTCAATTGTCTTAGAAACCTGAACTTTGGGATATCCTCTCTGTCCTTTGGCTACATATTTCCTTTTTGACCTTGGGTAATTTAGTTTGGAGATAGTACACATATGTTCCCTAAGATTCGATACCCTGGAATACTCTAGGTGAAGTGCTACTTCGGTCTCCATGCACTTGCGGATTTATTTCGTGATCGTAAGAAAAGCCAACAACACCCCAGCCAAGAAATGTACCATACGCCAAGAAGTCATGCATAGAGTACTGGAACAAAACATCCATTGTGAAGTTGCTCCTTGTAGCTCGATCGTATGTAAATACCCCATCATTCCAAGCACGTTCCAAATCATCCCACAGAGGCTCTATGTATACACTCATATTATTCCCCGGGTGCTCAGGAATTATCAATGACAAGAATATGTATTGTCGTTGAAACAACACGCCTGGAGGAAGATTGAGGGGTATAACGAACACAGGCCAACAAGTGTATGGGGCAGTCCCCATGCCATAAGGATTGAACCCATCTGTTGCCAGTGCCACTCATACATTACGAGCCTCTCCGGCTTCACGCTCATAAATACTATCAAAATGTTTCCAGGATTCACCATCAGCTGAATGTACAAGCTTCTCAGGATTGTATCTATGTTCGTGTTTGTGCCATGTCATCTGTTTTGCGGTCTCCTCGGTCATGTAAAGACGTTGAAGCCTCGGTATGAACGGAAGGTAACATATGATTTTCACCGGAATTGTGAGCCGCTTCTTACCACCATCACGTGTATCTACCTCCAGGTACCTAGAGGACTTACACTTTGGACAGTGCCTTGCTTCAGCATGTTGTTTTCTAAATAAGACGCATCTATTAGGACAAGCATGTATCTGCTCATATGGCATCTTAAGCTCATTAAGCATTTTCCATGACTCATACATGCTCTTTAGCAGAATGTGACCTTCCGGAAGTAGGCTGCCAATGAATGTCAACATAGCATCGAAGGTGCCTCGACTCAGGCTAAACTGAGACTTCAAGGCCATTAGACGCGCAATGGCATCTAGTTGACACACCTTGGTATGCCCGAGGAGGGGTTGTTGTGCTGCCTCCATCATTTGGTAATACGCCTTTGCACTTGGCTCCGGCTCCTCCTCCTCCCTGGGTACTTCATCCCCGTGTGCTTCATGATAGTCAGTTAACATGTCTCCTACACCGGCATCTGCATCGTAATCCTCCATGCGCTGTCTCACTACCTCGTGCCTTGGATGCTCGTCTTCACCATGAAGGGTCCACCGGATATAGTCTGGCATAAATCCATACTTGCAAAGGTGCTTGCCTATGACCTCTTTAGTGTGTCGACGCGTGTTTCTACAATTGTTGCAGGGACATCAAGTGACACTTGTTCCTTTCACCCTGGCAAATGATCATTCCAAGAACTTGTTGGTCTTCCGAATCCATTCACTGGTATATTTTTCGTTCTTTGCCCAATCCATATACATCCACTCACGGTTCGACATCCTCTAACATATCAGCTAGTACAATTAAAAATATTTTCATCTACATGATTCTTAGAAAGTCTAATAGGTGAAGGTAGGTCCTAATCCCACCCGAGCATCCGTAGCTGTGGCTCGTTTCCACGGTCTACTCCTCTCCGAGATAGAATTTCGATAGCACTTCCCCGCTGTTCTCCAAATACACATGCTACAAAGGAGATTGTGTATCCGGAGAACAACGGGGAAGTGCGGTGAAACTCTATCTTAGATCGGAGTAGACCATGGAAACTAACCCCAACTACGCATCCTCGGGCTATCCAAAAAACATGGACAATTCAAAACAAATACAGTCAAAGATATGCAACCATCTCTGCATATCTCCAATCATATTTCTTTCGAATGGGAGATGCCTAACTAGGTTACGTGACCTACGAACAGGAAATATACAGAGAGGTGTTTCTGATGTGCTCACCTAGGGATCGACGATGCAACGACGGTGCAGTGAAGGGCAGGGCTCGATGATGAATACTCGCCTCTCCTGAAAAAGAATGAAAAAAATTGATGTTATGAATATCATTCAGAATAAATTCAAGGATGATAGTTCTAGGAAAAAATCTTGAAGTATTTTAAATGGTTAGGATAATTATGATTGAAAATCCAAATTAACTATCTCCACATCGATGAATGCATACAAGGGAGGTCAAAATGAAGTGCCAAGTTCTTTTATTCATAATTGTAAGTTCTATTTCATTGAGCATATGAAATCATCTCGGTCTCTACATTTTGCAGCTTTGTGATTTGACCATGATAGTAGAGTATTAGCATATCAATCAAATTGACCTCTTTGTTATACTGGTGGTGGTATTGTGGTAGTCTATTCTCTGTTTTTATCTTTGTGCTGACTATGAGTAGATTTATGTGTTGAGCATGATTTTACAAACGTGTCAACCACAGCACCGCGGCTCAGCTCCATTCTTAACTTAGAGTTAGATTTTACCATAGCGGAAAAGATTTGAACCTGGCTGGAGGATGACTGGAGGTGGCACGGGCTCGGGACGACCGATATGGCGTGGCTGGGTGACGAGCAGAGGCAAAGGTGCCGTGGTCTCGGCAGAGGAGAGACAAGCGAGGCCGGGGGCGACGAGGTGGCATGGGGCGACGACCGCCGGGAGCCCTCTCCGGGGGCGATGACGACCGTGGCAGGAGCCCTCTCCGGCGGCCGGAGTCGGGGTTCTGGTGGCCGGGGGTTACGAGGTGGCGCGCCGTGGGATGAGGCAATGGCGGGACTTGGCCCGGTGGCGCTTGGCTTGGCGGCACCTGCGGGGGGTAGGGGGAGGGAGGATCTGGCGTGGCGGTGCTTGGCTCGGCAACGAGGTGGCACTTGGCCCAGCAGCGCCTATGGAGGGGGGGAGGGGAAGATCTAGCGTGGTGGCGCAGCGAAGGGGGGAGGCGTCACGGCGGAGTGGAGGGGGAGGAGGCGACAGTGGCACTGGGCCAGGGATCTGGTGCGGTGGCGCTTGGCCTGGCGGCGCCTGCAGGCTCAGCAGGCAGAAGCCTGAAGGCGTGGCGGAGGGAGACGGCAGCAGAGGGGAGAGACGCGGCGGGCAGTAGTGCGGACGACGGGCGAGAAGGGCGCGGGTGGCGACGCGGTCGGGAAGAAGAAGGCCTAATTTGGCCAGGTCCGCAGATATACACGACAGGTTTGTCATGTGCCGCGGGACAGGGTCACGGTAAAGGGAGGCACACGACAAAGGCCGTTGACCAACTAGTTTTGCCGTGTGCCCCATGGCCCCACACGGCAAACTACATCTTTGCCGTGTGCCACAAATACAGGCACACGACAAATATTTTAAAGCTTTTTCTAAAACAAAATTAGACCTATTTATAAAAATAATAAAATAACCAAATTTCACCATGACACTAGTTTATATGCACTGTTAATTATAGAAATATGGTTGAAGTAAGTACTTCACTCGACTTTCATTTTCATTCAGAATCTGGAAGGTTCCATATCAACACTCAGATTTTTTTTTACGGAGATTCTAGGATTTGTGAGCATTATAAATGAAAACTTGCGCAAAATATTTTCTACTTTTTATCATAGCCTCTACGTATCAACAATTCTGATAATTTAAAAACTCTGTATGTTTTTTATAAAATTTAATTTCTATTATATTTCATGTACAATATACATGATTTTTCTTATTATTTCATGGATACACACTCAAATGACAATCATGAAATATTAAATTTTCATACGCTATATTGCATTATTTGTACCACTTGCAGTTCAAATTTGAGTTTTCACAAAATAATTGAAATAACAGAATAAATTAACTAAATATAGCAAATACAATTAAAAATATCAGTGTCCAAGTACCATACAAATAATATGAATAACAAAAAATATTGGAGGCAAAAAAGGGGAAGAAAAAAAAAACTTTGCTGTGTGTCGTGGAGGTGACACACGATAAAGATGGTCACATGACCCTCACATGTCGTTTTTACCGTGTGCCTTGATAGGGCACACAGCAAAAAGAAGTTTTACCATATGCCTGGAGTCGTGGCACACGAAAAACAATTAATGGCTGTTACCATCCTCCACTTGTCGCACTTCTAAAGAACTAACCACTTGTTTGCCATGTTCTAGGTCACGAGGCACACGGCAAAGATGGCCTTTGCCGTGTGCCTGATCGGTGACACACGACAAAGTAGAGATACACCGTGTGCACCTTTTTTGCCATGTGTCTCCTGCTTGGCACACGGCAAAAAGACACTTTGCCGTGTACGCGATAGAAGGCCCACGGCAAAAATCAAGACACACGGCATATCTTCTCTTTCCCGTAGTGTATGTTTTGCTAGCTGCGTACCTTCTTTGGATGTTGTTCTTCAAAATGTTACACGTTGTGCTAATGTAAAAAAAGGCTCGAACTGATTATGGTGCGAGGGGAAAGAAGATCACCCAGTGTTCAGCGTTCTGGCAGCCCACGTGGGACTCCCTTGCAACAGAACGCAAAAATTACAGACAAGCAACTGTGTGGGCTGTGCTGCTCGCCGTCCATGTCCAAGACAGAGTTTATGATCGATCTTCATCACAATTAGGTAATCATCTTTGTTCTTACTATTGTGCATCAACGGCCAAGCATATTTGCCAACCCAGCGTTACGTGCTAAATATTATAAGCTTATTACTGCTGGAATTTTGTGGGCTTGGCCCATTAGTATTCACAATAATTTTTGGAAAATCTCAAAGACTCATTCATGAGTGGTGGAAGTGCAAAGGTTTAGCCTCACATTGCTAGTGAAAGTGGAGGGAGTCCAACTTATAAGATTGGTTGCTCTAGCGCAAGTGTGTGGATGAGAGAAAGGAAGAACACGCGCGCCCTCGCTCGCTTCGCTTCGCCGGGTGGGGCGGGGCGTGGCGTAGGCAATGGGCTTGGCCGCGCATCACCTGCGTGAATGGTCCGCCGAAATCCGGTCCCTTGCCTTACGGGGGCGTGACTTCCTTTTGCACTTTCTTTTTTCTGCGTGTTCCATATATTTGATTATGGAAACCGACATATCAATATGAAAACCGACTCGGTTGCGGGACGTCCAACCCTAGAGGTTCCTCCCTATAAATAAGTACAGGTACCGCCGCAAATTACATCACGCAATCGCCTAGGGTTTTTCCTCTCGCTACTGTTGCGCCGTCAAGACTTCTCCATCCCGATCATCGGCGTGCACCGACGAACGGAAGAGCAGGTCTCTGGAACCATCATTCTCTGTGATCCTGCACCGGTAGAGGGCAAATAAGATTTTTGGGAAGCGCTCTGTGCGACTACTCAATCGCTTCCTCATCTTCGTCAAGCTCATTGCCACGGCTCGTCTTCCTTGACGTCGAGTCGGTCTTTCCCGCTGTCACCAGCAATGTGACGGTGCTGCACGTCGTCGCCGTCTTCTCTACCCAGTCCAGAAGGAAACATACGTACTCTTATCTAAAACTATGTCTTCCATACTGGCTATCATGATCTGTTTATCTATGATAGTTGTTGCTAGTATGGTAGATGATGTGCTTTTTTCTGGCTTTATAGACCTGTCTAGATCTTACATAAAGTTACCTAATTCATCATGCAATATGTTAATCATGTTTATGATTTATTTCTAGACTAATATGATACTAAAAGTGCTAATTTATCCAACAATCCAAAAACCTTATTATAGGCACTTTAGTTTTATGGCTGGATTTGTCGATGCACTAAGGCCAGAGAAATTCACTGGCGTGCACTTCAAAAGATGGCAAGTGAAAGTGACTCTGTGGCTTACTGTCATGAATGTGTTCTAGGTGTTCTCTGACAAATCTGTAGGTGATCTCACTGAAGATCAGGAAAAGACCTACAACGAAGCTAACACAATACTCTTAGACGCTGTTATTGGAGTTTTGATAGATCATCTTCAGGACGTCTACATCCATCATACAGTCGCAAAGGATATGTGGGATGCTCTGATCGCTGACTATGGTGGTTCTGATGCTAGCACTGAACTGTATGTCATTGAGTAGTACCATGATTATAAGATGGTAGATGGCAAATCTGTAGTCGCGCAGGCTCATGAGATACAGTGCATTGTGAAGGAACTCGAATTGCTTAAGATCGTCGTACCTGAGAAGCTTATGGCTGGGGGCATTATTGCCAAATTACCTCTATCTTGGAGGGATTTTGCAACTACTCTTAAACATAAGAGGACGAACATATCTGTTTCAGATTTGATCGCATCTCTTGATGTTGAGGAGAAAGCTCATGAGAAGGATGGACGTTCTAAAGCTAACGAGGGACACACTAGTGCCAATATGGTGCATCATCCACAACAGTCTTATGGCAGTGGTGGCAAGGGCAAGGGCAAGAACAATAAGCCTAAGCAGATCACTACTTTCAAGAAGAAGAACAAAGAGAAGGGAGCATGCTTTGTTTGCGGTTCTAATGAGCATTGGTCAAAGAAATGTCCAGAACGCAAAGGAAGAAAGCCTCCACAGTAGAAGTCTGCAAACATGGTGACTAGTGCTAGAGAAAATAGTGGGTATGGTAAATTACCATATGTTTTTTGTGTATTTCAATCTACTAGTTGGTGACTTGATAATGGTGCTAATGTTCATGTGTGTGCTGATACTTCTTTGTTTACTTCTTACCAGGTCGCCCGGGATTCCTCCGTCCTAATGGGGAATGGGTCACATGCTTCTGTTCGTGGTGTTGGCACGGTCGAGCTGAAGTTTACTTTGGGAAAGATTGTCCAATTAAAGAACATACAACATGTCCCTTCTATCAACAAGAATCTCGTTAGTGGCTCCCTTTTGTGTAGGGATGGTTTTAAGTTAGTGCTTAAGTCGAATAAAGTTGTCGTGGCTAAGAGTGGACAATTTATTAGTAAAGACTATGAGTGTGGAGGCTTGTTCCGCTTTTTCCTTTCAGATTATTGCAATAAGTCTGTGAACTATATTTGTGATGGTGTTAATGTGAGTGATGCTAGTGTTTGGCATTCATGTTTATGTCATCTAAATTTTGGTTCTATGTCTCGACTTTTCAGCTTGAATTTAATTCTGAATTTTTCCATTGTCAAAGGTTCTAAGTGTTCAAGTTGTGTGCAATCTAAGCAACCTCGAAAACCTCACAAGGCTGCAGAGGAGAGACACTTGGCATCGTTAGAACTTATACATTCAAATCTTTGTGAAATGAATGGTATATTGACTGAGGGTGGAAAAAAAATATTTCATGACTTTTATTGATGATGCGACTAGATATTGCTATGTTTATTTGTTAAAAACGAAAGATGAGGCTCTAAACTACTTTAAAATTTATAAGACTGAAGTTAAAACTCAACTAGAGAAAAAGATCAAAAGAATAGATCTGATTGTGGTGGCAAGTATTTCTCAAATGAGTTTGATTTATTCTTTTCGGAACATGGTATGATACATGAGAGGATGTCTCCCTATTTGTCCCAATCAAACGGGGTTGCCGAAAGAAAGAATCGCACCTTGACTGACTTGGTTAATTCCATGGTGGACACAGCTGGATTATCTAAGGCATGGTGGGGGGGAGGCTTTATTGACATCATGTCATGTCCTAAATAGAGTTTCCATAAAGAATAAGGAGAAATCATCATATGAGGAATGGATTGGTAGAAAGTCATCACTCTCTTACTTAAACACATGGGGTTGTTTGGCCAAAGTTAACGTGCCAATTAATAAGAAGCGTAAGTTAGGACCTAAAACAGTGGATTGTATCTTTCTTGGATATGCTCATCATAGCATTGCCTATAGATTTTTAATGGTTAAATCAGAGGTGCCTGATGTTTATGCTAATTCATTAATGGAACCTTGTGATGTTGCTTTCTTTGAGAACATATTTCCTATGAAAGATTTATATAGCACGTCTAGATTATCTTATGATGTGATTGCTGAGACAACTCCTGAACCTAGTGCTTTTTCTAATCATGCTGAACAAACTCTTGAACCAATCCATGAGGAGATTGATAGTGAAGCTCCTAGGAGGAGCAAGAGACAAAGGACTGCAAAGTCTTTTGGTGATGATTTCACTGTTTATCTTGTGGATGACATTCCTAGAACCATTACAGAGGCATATGCATTTCCTGATGCAGATGACAGGAAAGAAGTTGTCCATAGGGAGATGGACTCCATTTTTTCTAATGGAACTTGGGAGGTTGTTGATAGACAATATGGTTGCAAACCCGTGGGTTGCAAGTGGGTGTTCAAGAAAAAGATTAAGCCTGATGGTACTATTGACAAGTATAAGGCTCGGCTTGTGACCAAGGGTTATACCCAGAAAGAAGGTGAAGACTTCTTTGACACTTATTCACCTGTTGCTAGATTGACCACCATTCGTGTATTACTTGCTCTGGCTGTCTCACATGGTCTTATCGTTCATCAGATGGACGTTAAGACAACTTTCCGATGAGGAAATCTATATGGATCAGCCTGATGGATTTGTGATAAAGGGTCAAGAAGACAAGGTGTGTAAGTTGTTGAAGTCTTTGTATGGTCTGAAGCAAGCTTTGAAGCAAGCTCCTAAGCAGTGGCATGAGAAATTTGATTCAACACTTCTAGCAGCAGGCTTTTTAGTCAATGAGGCTGATAGATATGTGTACTACCGTCATGGTGAGGGTCAGGGAGTTATACTATGCTTGTATGTTGATGACATACTTATCTTTGGAACAAATCTTGACGTGATTAATGAGGTCAAGACTTTTCTGTGCCAAAGCTTTGATATGAAGGATATGGGTGAGGCTGATGTTATCTTGAACATCAAGCTAATCAAAGGAGAGAATGAGATTACTCTTATGCAATCTCATTATGTTGAGAAGCTCTTGAGCCATTTATGTTACAAGGACAGCAAGCCTTCTCCAACACCTTATGATCCCAGCATGATCCTTCGAAAGAATAAAAGAATTGGTAGAGACCAATTAAGATATTCTCAAATCATTGGATCACTTATGTATTTAGCTAGTGCTATTAGGCCTGATATCTCGTTTGCTGTGAGCAAACTGAGCCGGTTTACCTCTTGTCCGGGAGATGATCATTGGTTTGCGCTTGAGTGGGTACTGCACTACTTAGTTGGTAATATGGATTATGGAATTCATTATTCTGGATATCCAGCAGTACTAAAGGGCTATAGTGATTCCAATTGGATATCTGTTGCTGATGAGCTGTATGCCACGAGTGGATATGCATTTACTCTTGGTGGTGCTGTTGTTTCATGGAGATCATGTAAACAGACCATCTTGACGAGGTCTACCATGGAAGCAGAGCTTACCGCACTAGATACAGCTACAGTTGAGGCCGATTGGCTACATGATCTCTTGATGGACTTGCCTATTGTCGAAAAATCTATGCCGGCAATCCTCATGAATTATGACAATCAAACTGTGATAGTCAAAGTGAACAATTCTAAGGACAATATGAAGTCATCAAGACATATTAAGAGACGTTTGAAGTCTGTCAGAAAAATAAGAAACTCCGGAGTCATATCAGTAGAATATATTTCAACTAGTGAGAACCTGGCAGATCAATTCACCAAGGTGTTATCACGTAATGTGATAGACAGTGCATCGAAGGCGATGGGTATGAGACCCATATGTGCTATTCCATAGTGGTAACCCAACCTATGTGATTGGAGATCCCGTGAAGTAGGACCTGGGAAGAACAAGCTATTGGTTAGCATGAGAGTAACCTTTTAATAACCTACTCGAGAAGCGATGCATTACTCTCGATATCTGTATGACAGGTTGGTTGTTGTCTTAATGTATTCAGTTGGCTTTAAAAGCAAAGATGTTGTCCTATAGATCATTCTTGAATGAATACATATACCTATATGAGCCCGATTGTTGTAAGGTCGTAATATGTGAGATTTAGGTGATCTCTATTAAGCTCATGAAAGACCAAGAGAGTATGACCTATATGCTCCACCTGCGGAGAAGCCTACTAGAGGTCTAGTACCAATTATGACTATAAGTGAAACTTGTTTGCGCAAAACTTGCAATGCAAGGCGTAGTCCATTTGCGCAAAACCGTGCGCGTGCAATTTTTTGTATCCAAGCTACAAATCATCTGTAAATTGTATAATTTATATTATTTGTCATGGGGCCAATCTTATATGCAGAATGATACGACAAAGTTAGTACAAGAATATTGATAAAAATAGTACAAGAATATTCAATTCTGTATGAGTGAAAAACTTACATATTTTTACAAGTATAATGATAAAATTAGCAATGCAAATATGTAGCCTGGATAATATTGTACCTTGAATAAAAAACTTCATCAAGACTCATTATGAATAAACAGTCTAATTCTACGGGATGAATTGTTATATGGTCTATATAGTTGTTTTTTTAAAGTAGTAGCAACACGCGGAGATTTTAATAGTATTATATATATATATATATAGACACTAGCAAAATGCTCGTGCGTTGTTATGGGCTTTTAAACAAATAAAACATAGACATATAGTTTTTTCTAAAATAAAAACATATATATTTCATAAATATTATATGATAGACATTCTACACTACAAAAGACAATCGATATACAACATATTGCAGACAATCGATATACAACATATTGCAATGTATATAGTTCATATACACAATTTTAGTAGTTTTTTATTATATTAGATTTTTTTTTACAGAACTACTACATAGAATTTCAACTGGTTCAGAGTACTACTGTAGATACAGTTTGTAATATTGACATAAAAAAAATCTATGCAGTAGCCACGTGTTCTCTCAACCAAATCTCAGCGCGGCTCCCACCTTCCTGTGTTACACCCACCAGGAAGCCGTTGAGCCCAGCGTGAGCCATCAATCGAGTCCAGTTGTCCAGGGAGCCAACATCCATGGAGATCACCGTTCAACGCTGCCTTCATGCCGACCATCTCTGCTCCCCCACAAATGCCCCTAACGCGTGCTTCCTGAGGATGCTGGAGGATCTGCTGCATCCGAATGTAAATTTCTAACAGCCGATGCTTGAGGATGTTGGATAGCAGGAAGGGACATGGCGTAATCTCGACACAACCACGAGCGTCAAGGTGGACCTCCCGGATCCCTTTGCATGGCATTAACAAAGGTCTCGTCCTCGGCAATGTTGGATGGCAACAATGGACGTGGCATGATTTCGACACCACCGGCAGCGACAGTTTCCACATCATGGGTGGCTTTTGGTTCAGTTCATTCATCGACAGTTCTTCACTGCCGTGGACTGCTATCCAGAGTAGACAAAATCATAGTTTTGATTTTTCTTACGAGCAACTCGGAGGAAGCCAGCCGACGAGTCAATGGACCAGCGGCTCGATGGATCACTGTTGGCTGATGTGGGAGCCGCTAAACTGCTAGTATCTGATTTTTTGTTAAAAGTGTTGTAAAATTTTTATTGGGCCAGGACCACCTTCTAGAAGAAGGACTCCTAGACCAGATGGTCTCTTTATCAAATTAGGGCCCAACACGAAGTAAGGTTTCCCTATTATAAATAGTTGAGGAGATACCCTTTATAATTTTGCCAAAATTATTCAATAAAGAATTTCGTCTCCTCTATTCTTGTTACTTTTAGTTTTGTTTTCTACTTCAATCTACGTGCCTGTGATCGTCGATAACTTAACACGTTATCAGCACGCTCTACAAAGCCGGCCATCTACTCGGTGATTAAAGGTATGATTTTCAATTGATTTTGTATCTTGACTCGTTGCAGTCAAGATCTTTCCAGGAGATCGCCACAAAAATCTTGACTCGTTGCACTCAAGATCTACAACAACAAAAGCCCGTCATAGGAGGCGGCAACATAAAATAACGAAATCAGATTAACGACACATATGCGTCCGCAACCTTCCAACCCTAACCGGATCTGGAACTGGCAAGGGGAGGATCTAGAATATCCAGATCCAAAACGGGGTATGTCTAGAAATTCGAAAAAAAGAGGCCGCATGAGAGCCCCCCGCCGACACGAGCCATGAAGATGGCAAGAAGAAAAGACCGGATCTACCCTAACCCTAGTGGTGAAGGTGACCGGATCCACATGAAAAAAGAAAAAAGAAAAAAAAATCTGGAGATCCGTTTCGAGACGGCTCAGATCTGGGCATTGTTAGCCCAGATCCGGTCCCTCCAAACCTTGGATTCGATTACATACATCACAGAAAGTTAAAGAGAAAAAAAGGGAAAATAGGGAAGGGCAAGATTCGACGACATCCGAGCCGCTGGACTCGAGCACTCTCTAGGCCTGGGCCCACGCGTGAATCCACGCCGGCGCTCGCTCCCCCCCCCCCCCCCACGAATTGCGCGCGGCCACTAGCACGTAGCAGCCCCCGGGGATGAGGCACGTAGCCCCCCCGCCCCCGCGAGCACCAGCGACTTAGCCCGTGTCGCCTGCGAACGTGACTCGGCACGAAGCTCAGAGCAGCCGGGCCCACGCGAAGCCACTTGAGCATCGCACCCGCCAGGCCCCGCCCCCCTGGCGTCGGCGCCTGGCCTCCGCATCGCACGTAGCAGGCAAGCACTGCCCCGCTGGACGCACGCCCTCCCTGTGATCCCCCCCCCCCCCCCCCCACGGCGGTTCCCAGCGCGCGCGCGCCTGCCGCCGACAGCAGCGCCTAGCGCGGCTCGCGTGTGTGAAGGAGAGGTGTTGGTCGGTGGGGAAGAAGAAGAAGAAGAAGAAGAAGAAGAAGAAGAAGAAGAAGAAGAAGAAGAAGAAGAAGAAGAAGAACGAGAAAGAGAAAGGAAGGGAAGCTGTCCGTGGGAAAGAAAAGGGGAGAGAGTGGCGGCCGGTTGGGGGAGGAAGAAGAAAGAAAGGAAGTGAAAGAAGATTAGGGTTTCAACCCTATTTATACCATCTATAAGAAAAGTGGGCCAGGCTCAATCTTTGGGCCGGGTTTTGGCCTATTAAAAGCCCGATTTACCAAAAATATCTAAAAATTTTGCAAAGAAGTCCTCAAAATTTTGGGATTTTTTGTTTCTTATAGAAACAAACCCAATTTTTGTAGAAGGCCCCTGAAAATTATGAATATTACCAGAAAATCACAGAATAAATAGAAATTTCACGAGAATGTGTTATTTTGCATATAACACCCCGGATTTTTCCAGATTTATATCAAAATGCTATATAGTCCGTATATTATTCTGTTTTCACGGTTTATTGATTATTTTTATGCAGAAATACCAATAAAAATAACTTAAAACATGCAGTTTTAGTTATACCACTTTACTTATGCCTCCTATTACTTGGAGATATTATTTGCATATACATGAAGTAATTTTTGCAACATGATATCATGCAGATGTCTGACCTTGTGAAGAGAGAATTTGATGTAATTACCCCCCATGGAAGTAACTACCTGTCATGGGCTCTTGATGCTGAAATTCTCCTTAGTGGCAAAAATCTCTTGAAGACAATTATGCCTAAAAATGGAGAACCTGCTGCAACAGCAGTAGAGCAAGCTTAGTCCCTGCATTTCCTGAGGCATCATTTATGTACTACATTGAAACATATGTACATGACTCTATTGTGGGACTCACTGCGTAATCGCTTTGAGCAAATTGAAGCAGTCTTACTTCCTAAAGTGGAGCGTGAATGGCAAAACTACGCTTCTGTTGGCACTTCCCAAGTGCCCCTTTTATATGTGAATATTATTCCAATTAGAGCATAATTGATACTAATTTAGGCCATTTACCTGTGATATTGTCTATATATTTGTATATGCGTTGTTTTGGAGCTTTATTGCAGAAACAGGTAAAATTGGTGATTAATGCGATGATGAAGAGGACAGGAATCCAGAACCGACAAAAAGCACTGAAGAAGCCCAGTGCGCCGATCGGAGCTGTCCATGAGCCGATCGGCGCAAGGGTGTTTTGGCCCACAGAAGTGACCGAGGCCCATTCCACATGTTTATGGAAGTTTATCTGCGCAAGACACTTAAAGATATTTGTCTAGAAGATTTATAGAACTTCAAGAAGATTTATGGAACTTCAAGATCTCAACGTGCAGCACAAGACTTTATCTCGAAGGAAAAGGCCCACATGGCAGCTGTGGAAGACAGAGGAGCCGACTCGGAGAAGAAATCAGAGAAGACACGGCTTATGCCGATCGGCGCAATCCTGCGCCAATCGGCGCAACCACCTTATTTGCTAGAACCCCTATAAATACTTGTAAGCCCTCGCTGCAGAGGGAGGAGGTGACAGAGGGACACCAGATCCGTGAGTTAAAGCCACCGGGGCTTGCCCCGTTAGAATAGATCTCTAGTTGAGTTTCAAGAACCATTGGAGTTAAGAGTTGATCCGTCAAGGTAGGCCATCTCGACGGGGATGAATCTTACTATATGTATCTCAAGGATGATTGAATATGTTGATGATGGTTTTGGTGATTTGTCTATCTTAATTCTATAATCATGCATGTGCTTATTCCAATTGCTTAGTTCTAGGCTAAGTAAGTAGATATTATCTTAATCGTGGTGATTAGGATAGTATTCGGACATTGTATTGATTATGGTTGCTTGATGATGCTAGTAGTGTGATTTAGCGGTGACAGCATTAAGCCTGCGCAGCACTATTGGATAGTTGAGTAGGGTAAGATACTCGCGAGATTAAGGGTTTCCTCTCGGCAGCGATAAATCGGGAGCCGCTCGGAAAGCAGGGTGGTCTTACTTATTATAGGTTTTCATTGATCTATGTAATTACCCATTATGATGCTATTCAATTAGACTTTCTAGTTACGATCGCACTAGTAGATATCTGGCTACTCACTTAACAGCATAGGTTTATAAGATCTGGCACACTTTGGCTCAGATTCACTGGTGTGCCGATCGGCTCCACACCTGCGCCGATCGGCGTAATAAATTTGCTTAGATTCACCAGTGTGGCGATCGGCTCAACTCCTGCGCCGATCGGCGCAACCACAGATTCACTAGATCTTGCGCACTTTGGCTCAGTTTCACCAGTGTGCCGATCGGCTCGACTCCTGCGCCGATCGGCGCAACGACAGATTTACTGTCTGGCACACCTTTGCGCTGGTCAGTCTCCCCCTCATGCAACCTGACTTTGACAGTAGCCTTGACTAGATCTTTTACTGTTAACTCTGTTTAATAAATCCCTAAGGTCCCAGTGGATTCGATAAACCTTGGAATACTCAATTCAAGGGAAAAAGTGCTACAATCATACACCGTCCTCTTGCGGTATATAAGTGGGTGCGTAGATACGACCAACAAGCCCTATTTTCTGGCACGGTGCCGGGGACCATAGCTGGTTTTTAAACACTGTTTGATGTATTAGTGTTTAGTCATTGTGCTTTACTTGTTTCTCTAGTAGATATATTCTGTTAAGTGAAACTAACAGGTATGGACGGTCCTAAGTCAAACAAACCCTCTAATTACGCCGATGATCCAGAAAGACTCTTTCACAAGAAGAGAACAGTGGAGATTTAGAAGCAGTCCGCGCAACACCTCGAGTATTATTCACAGTAGAAGACTCAATTCAAGAGCAAGAAGAAGAGGAGATGGTAGAGGTACCAATGGTTAATCGTCTCAAGCCACAATTGACTAGTATTGTCAAGACAGATTTCCAAGAAGCTCAAGATCAACTTCCATATCAATTGGAGAGATATGTTGGAATAGTGGCGCAACAACCGTTCACAGGTTTAGAAGATTCCAATCATCACTTGCAACACTTCCTTGAGTTTTGCAGTACATTCAAGATAGCGGGATTGATAGGAGATCAAGCATGTGTGCGGCTGTTCCCTTTCTCTCTAGTTGGACGCCCCAAGCAATGGTACAATGGATTGGAAAACACAGTAAAAACGGTGTGGAACACGTTAGCAGCTGAATTCTTGGCCCAATACTTCCCCCCTGGTAAGACTCAAGCTTTGAAAAATAAGATTCTTGGATTTACACAGAATATTGATGAGAGCATTGGAGAAGCATGGGAAAGATACAATGAATATATGGATGCATGCCCTCATCATGGTCTGACGGTTGGAGAAGTCGTTGAGAAGTTCTACACAGGATTGAATCTTTTACCACGTCAACATTTGGACGCCTCAGCTGCAGGATCATTCATGTCACAAACCCCCACCGACGCTAAGAATTTGATCAAGTTGTTAGCTGAAAATCAATCGTGGGATGGTGAGAGAAGCTCAAGGAATTTGCAACCTTCAAAAGGAGTAGCAAAGAGTGTGATTGAGAAGACTCAAGAAGACTTGATTATAGATCATCTCGATGCTATTCAAAGGAGGTTAGACAATAATCTTCATATCCCTAAGGAAGAGACACTCAAGCTGGCGGAATCACGCTCCACATGTAGTGAGTGTGGAGAATTTGGTCATGTGCAGAAAGAGTGCTCTGAAGAGATGAAGATGCTAGAATATATGAAGAATAGTGGATGGAAGCCCCAATATCAGCAACAAAGGAGTTCTTTCTCTCCTAGTTCGTCCATGCAAAATTCTATCCCACTTCGTCTCCAATGTCACGAGTTCTTCCAAAGCTCAAGAGAGGATCAACAAGGACAACCAAGTTAAATTCAAGGATATTGATCGTGTCCTTGAGAGAATTAATGACAAGGTGATAGAAATTGGGAGCTCCAATAAGCAGATTTTGAAGCATACCAAGATTATGGAGCAACAGATGGGACAACTATCGCAAGCCATTCAAGGCAATAAGGGGGTTATTCCTGGCAATACGATGTCTGAAGAGCAGTTAAGGCAATAGCTACACGATCAGGAAAACAAACAGAAGATCCAGAGCACTCTGCGGGAGCAAAGAAGCCCCGCGCCGATCGGCGCACACCCGGCGCCGATCGCCGCGACAACCCTGTCAGCACCGATCGGCTCCCTGAAGGCGCCGATCGGCGCAAGGAGGATGATGACCTCTCTGGTCTGAAAATGGGCGTGGAGACAGAAGAGCATGGGCCTGCCATGTTTCTGGATACTCAACTACTGACGAAGACAGAAAGAGCGTGGCAACACGACGAGCAATTTGCAAGGTTTGTCGATATTATGAAGAAACTTTACATCAATGTTCCTTTTGTTGACACTATCCAAGTTCCCACCTATGCCAAGTATATTAAGGACATGATGAAAAACAAGAAGTCCCTAGTTTCTGAGGAGGTTGTGAAGGTCACTAAGGAATTAACGGCGGCAATCAATGATGTTGCACTGGAGATGAAACCCGACCCTGGATCACCATGCATCAAATGCATGATTGGAACAAGGATATTTGATAGGTGCTTGTACGATTTTGGAGCAAGCGTAAGTGTTATGCCCCGTCATATATTCACAAATCTCAATTTGCCTGAATTAGAGCCTACGGTTATGTGTTTGGAGTTAGCCGATCAATCGGTACGCTCCCCTGATGGAATTGCTGAGCATGTGCCTGTTCAAATTAGAGATCATATCATCCCTATTGATTTTATTGTGCTTGATATGGATAAGAGGACGAGGACCCCGTTGATCTTAGGCAGACCCTTCTTGAGGACAGCCAAGGCAAGTATTGATGTTGGGAGTGGTGAGATAAGTTTCGATATAAGTGGGACTCCCTACTCTTTCAAGTTTCACCCAAAGGGAGAAGAGTGTCGTGCTATTGATGAAGTGAAGAGATACATGACACCGTGGCATCATGGCATCGAAAGTAATTGGAGGGGATGTATGGATAGGTCATCCAAGCTATATGAACCATGGAGATAAGATAACCTTATAGTGTCGCGGCCTCACATCCCGCATCGTGACACTAAGGATTGATTGTTTGCGGGGAGGTCAAGCTCTTTGACCTCTAAATAACTAGAGCGCTCTTGGGAGGCAACCCAAAGATCGGGGGATTTAGAAGTTATTTAGTGCTTATGGGAGGGCAACCCATTTCATTTAGTTAATTAGTGCTGGCCGGGAGGCAACCTGGTGTTTTTAAATTTGCTTGCTTGTGATAGAAACAATCTCCCGAATAATAAAAAAAAATAGAAAAGTTTGTGCTTAATTCTTGTGTGCTCTTGCGTTGTCTGTTTATTCGTGCAAAACTGTATATATACATACTGTAGACTAACAATGCAGGAATATAAAAAAAAAGACCAAAAACAGGAAAGAATAGAGCTTGCGTCGATCGGCGCACTTCTGCGCCGATCGGCGCAGTATTGCCCAAGTCAGGACAGAAGGCCGACGACGCCCAGAATTGAAGGAGTGCTAAAAATCAACCAGCACAGTAATTTCCAGAGACGGAGCTATTTTCAAGGTAATCAAAAATCTTTTTGAATTAATTTTTTGTGTGCAAAATGGTTGCTAAATAACGCAAGAAAGGATGAAGAACAACATCTAGCGAAGAAGCAAGGGGCTAGAAGCAAAAACGGACGTCGCGCCGATCGACGCGAGTCAGCGCCGATCGGCGTGGTCACCAGATGAGCCCCAATACGTATGCCAATACTATAGGAACATTGGAGAAGTGGAAATTAGGTGAAAGAGATGAACACAAGGCTTCAGAATCAGCACCAGACCAAAAGGCGAGGTGCAAGGGACTTGCGCCGTTCGGTGCCCTACTGCGCCGATCAGCATAGGTACCCATGCAGTTCCCGAATGGGCGACAAAGGCGGCAGGCGTTGATTTTGAGGAAGAGGTAGGATTATTATGCAGGTGTGCAGTGCAGAGGAGACACGGAATTGACCAAAATCTGAAAAAGAGACGGTGCGCCGATCGGCGCGGGCCCGCGCCGATTGGCGCCGCCAACAAGATATCAGGATTCCATGCTGTTCTCCTGCCAACCAACATGATGTGCCAGGAAGTGACATAAAGGATGGGACTCAAGCATCAGAGTGGTCAGACCATTCAAAATTTGAACTGTGCCGATCGGCGCAGGTACCGGTGCCGATCGGCGCGCTCTCAAATTTTGAAATTTTACGGTGGTTCCTTCTCCTGGAAGTTTCCCACACTATAAAAGGGAGGCCAGGCGCCCCCATTTGGCACACCATCCCAGTAATCTCTCCACCTTCCCCACTATCCACAATCTCGCACACGTTTCGCAATTTTCGTAGATGGATCGTCTCCGCTCCTCCGTCGGCAAGTTGGGCAAGAGGCTGCATCGGGAAAGCAGTTCCGGCAGCAGCAGCGAGTCGAGCGGTGACTCCTCTGCGAGGGGCGGCTCTGACGCTCGCGATGACATGTTGGTGGGTGGTGCATTCGCTGGCTCGACGGTGGCGACATATGAGATCCGCGCTCGCCACTCCGTCTCAGGCGCGTCCCTTCCAACAGGGCAAGCTACGAGGAGCCAAATGGCGGCAAGCCGTGGGGTTCCCGCATCACCACCACCGCCGGCATTCATGCCATGCCCAGTGGAGGAGGGCTTCACCGTCCTGAGCGCGGAGGAACAACGGCACTACCTCGCGGTGAGGGGAAGGTTCGTCCCCAACTTCAACTTGGACAAGACCTTCCTCACCTCGATCGGCATATGGGAGGACTTAACGACGATGCTAGATAGCCTCGGCTGGGTGGATTTCCACCTCCTCCCCATGGACTACAACCTCGACGTCGTCACCGAGGTTGCCTCTACGATGAGGCTTGGCACCGTCGAAGACGGTAGCGAGGCCATCAACTTCCGCGTCCGCGACATCAGCCACACGGTGACCACGGAGGCGGCGGCTCAAGCCTTCGGCTTCGACGTCAACGCCGACGTCGCCGGCATCTTGGGACACGGGGAGTTGGACTCCTTTTGGAGGCGGCTCTCATTTGTAGAAGAAATGAAGCACGGCAACATCCACAACCCGACCATTCAAGTCTTCCATCGGTGGTTGGCGGCGCGCATAGGTGACAAGGTCGACTCCAGCAACGTCACCGATGCGGACTTGCGGTGGCTCTTCAACGCCATCGTGAGTCTGTCTCATTGCAACCCCATGTCGGTGATGGTGCGGGGTTGGCTCGACAAGAGGGACAAGGCAAGCAAGAAGTTGGCCTTCGGAGCCTATCTTCAACGCCTAGCAGCCCTCGTCTGTGACGGTGACGCACCGGGAGGGCGCAATGACAAGTGGGAGTGCGCGACTGAGGGCGAGAATATGACTCGTGGCAATATTGTCACGGGAAGTGTTCACGCTGGCTTCCATGTCGGTGGCACCAACGTAAAGCTCCCGTGTGCGGAGCTAGGAGTTTTTCTCCCTCGTAAGCTGGAGGGAGGAAATTGGGTTGAGGAAGGTCTCCTGGAGGAGGGCCGAGCTCTCAAGGACCGCCGTGGGCGGGTTCGACAGCCAGACACATCTACAGCAGCCGGCGACGAGTGGGACTCCTGGGGGTCACGCCTGGAGCCTCAGCAGTACCAGTCAGGGTGGAGCGACACAGCGGGCGGTTCACAGCCCTCTGCGCCTATCGGCGCAGGCCACGCGCCGGTCGGCGCACCCTACTGTAGCGCGAGTATCGACTACAGGTACCAAGGGCATGTACCAGTGGTGCCTCCTGTGCCCGGTGCAGACTTTTTCATGCCCATGCAGGGGTACCTCGACAACAACATGTACTACATCGAGCGCGTGGAGGAAGCCACGTCCTAATGGAGGTACAACCATGATGCGATGGTGGAGGAGTTCGAGCGACTCATGGCGCGGTGCTATGGCTTCGATCAGCCACCGACTCCACTTTCGCATGACTAGAGTGCCTAGGAGTTGGCACGTGTATCGGTTTCTCGGTTTGCGTTTTCTTTTATCTTTTATAGTTATTTTTATTTACTTATGTGTGTGTGAGCGGGTTGGAAAACCATGTATCGGGTGTGTTTACTTTCATGCAAGTGTGTTAGTAGTAGTTTTACTTTCATGCAAATATGTTAGTAGTAGTTTTATTTTCATGCAAGTGTGTTAGTAGTAGTTTTATTTTCATGCAAGTGTGTGCAAAAATCATCACCATGTATTGAAAAGTGTTGATGAAGATCAAATAGTGTTGAATTATTGAATAAAATTTCGAACTTACACTTAATGATTATTCGGCAAATATGTCTTATGTGGAACAATTTTGAGTACCCATGTGCTTTATTTGTGTTGTCCAGTTTGTGATGATAACTTAGTACCAATTTTTTCAAAAATAAATTTTCATGTTGTGAACTTTGGAATTTATTGTTTTCAAGATCCTTACCTACCAATGCCTTATTTTAAGCAATACTCATAAACCTTTGATATGTAGATAAACATTAAATTGATGGTTGAGTTCGGTTAGGATTTAATTCTTTTTGGTATGAACTTTATTAAGATGGCAATTCTTTGTGTATCTTTTTCTAGCCTTGAAATTACTCATGCAAAAATTCAATTCCGCTGAGTACACTACCATAAACCCAAAAAACCTTGTTGAGTATCATTCCTTGACCACATCCTATATTTCTGGCTATATTTAATTCTTGAATAAATGGTTCAGCCAGACAAATCAAATACCAACAAATGTTGGTGAATTTGGGTTGAGAGCCGATCGGCGCACCCTGAGCCGATCGGCGCAACAGTGGTGAAAAAAAAAAGCTCTACTGTTTGCTAAGGGTCTAGCAAAATTTTAAGTGTGGGGGGATGGTATATGACATGTTTATTCTCGAAATTCATTCTAATATAGCCATGAATCATTCCAACCATGTGCAATCTTCCAAGATAAAATTTTTGCTATGCACATGTCCACATATCCAAAGTGTGAGTCCTAGCTTAAATTTTTCTTTCTTAATGGCCATCTTGATAAGTTTCTATAATTTCAATGAAGAATAATCTCCTAGCTTTACAATATATTATTGATTTATGTTTGCAATCCTTGAATTACCTCACCTAGCTACTCATATAAGCCTTATACTAATATTATTCAATCATTATGATATAGAATATAGGTTGAATGATTTCAAAGATGAGTTGTTGCCTTGGATTATTTGAAAGATAGATTCTCTATGTTCACAACAATTTTTTAAGTGATTTTCATGTGTGGAAAAGTTATAATTTATGAGTTGGACATGATCTTTTGCTTTGGGGAGAACTTTAAGCTTTATGCACATATTTGATCTATTTTGCTGAATACCAATATGAAATACACCATAATAGAACAATGCTCAACATTTGCTGATTTGAGATATCTTTTATCATACAAAGAGTTTTTTTTTTCTTTCTTTTACTTTACTCGGGACGAGCAAAGGTTTAAGTGCGGGGGAACTGTTGGCACTTCCCAAGAGCCCCTTTTATATGTGAATATTACCCCCAATTAGAGCATAATTGATACTAATTTAGGCCATTTACCTGTGATATTGTCTATATATTTGTATATGCGCTGTTTTGGAGCTTTATTGCAGAAACAGGTAAAATTGGTGATTAATACGATGATGGAGAGGACAGAAGTCCAGAACCGACAAAAAGCACTGAAGAAGCCCAGTGTGTCGATCGGAGATCCATGAGCCGATCGGCGCAAGGGTGTTTTAGCCCATAGAAGTGACCGAGGCCCATTCCACATATTTATGGAAGTTTATCTGCGCAAGACACTTGAAGATATTTGTCTAGAAGATTTATGGAACTTCAAGATCTCAATGTGTAGTACAAGACTTTATCTCGAAGGAAAAGGCCCATATGGCAGCTGTGGAAGACAGAGGAACCGACTCGGGGAAGAAATCAGAGAAGACACGGCTTGCGCCGATTGGCGCAATCCTGCGCCGATCGGCGCAACCGCCTTATTTGCTAGAAATCGAGTCCTTTATGAGTAGAACCCCTATAAATACTTGTAAACCCTCGCCGCAGAGGGAGGAGACGACAGAGGGACACCAGATCCGTGAGTTAGAGCCACCGAGGCTTGCCCCGTTAGAATAGATCTCTAGTTGAGTTTCAAGAACCATTAGAGTTAAGAGTTGATCCGTCAAGGTAGGCCATCTCGATGGGGATGAATCTTACTCTATGTATCGCAAGGATGATTGAATATGTTGATGATGGTTTTAGTGATTTGTCTATCTTAATTCTATAATCATGCATGTGCTTATTCCAATTGCTTAGTTCTAGGCTAAGTAAGTAGATATTATCTTAATCGTGGTGATTAGGATAGTATTTGGATATTGTATTGATTATGGTTTCTTGATGATGCTAGTAGTGTGGTTTAGCGGTGACAGCACTAAGCCTGCGCAGCACTATTGGATAGTTGAGTAGGGTAAGATACTCGCGCGATTAAGGCTTTCCTCTCGGCAGCGATAAATGGGGAGCCGCTTGAAAAGTAGGGTGATCTTACTGATTATAGGTTTTCATTGATCTATGTAATTACCCATTATGATGTTATTCAATTAGACTTCCTGGTTATGATCTCACTAGTAGATATCTGGCTACTCACTTAACAGCATAGGTTTATAAGATCTGGCACACTTTGGCTCAGATTCACTGGGGTGCCGATCGGCTCAACTCCTGCGCCGATCGGCGCAACAACTTTGGCTTAGATTCACCAGTGTGCCGATCAGCTCAACTCCTGCGCCGATCGGCGCAACCACGGATTCACTAGATCTTGCGCACTTTGGCTCAGTTTCACCAGTGTGCCGATCGGCTCGACTCCTACGCCGCTCGGCGCAACGACAGATTTACTGTCTGGCGCAAATTTGCGCTGGTCAGTCTCCCCCTCATGCAACCTGACTTTGACAGTAGCCTTGACTAGATCTTTTACTGTTAACTTTGTTTAATAAATCCCTAAGCTCCCAGTGGATTCGATAAACCTTGGAATACTCAATTCAAGGGAAAAAGTGCTACAATCGTACACCGTCCTCTTGCGGTATATATGTGGGTGCGTAGATACGACCAATAGCTTCCAAGACTATAAGACTTTTGAGGAATATAATACCAAGCTTTATGGTACTATGTCACGCATGAAGCTATGTGGCAAAGATCTTAGATCTCGACCTCATCCACAAGACTCTCTCCACCTTTCACCCTAAGCCCACCCATGTGAGCCGCCAGTACAAGAAGGACAAATATGACTCTTATGTCGCCCTGAGCAATGCACTGCTGCAAGATCAGGGGGAGGATGAATTGATAAAAGCAGAATCATTTGTCTCATCCTACTGGCTCCATGGCACCGCAAGAAGCACATGCCATGTCATTCAAGAAGAATAACAACAAAGGTAAAGGAGCTTCGAAGGCACCACCGAAGGCGCAGAACAACCCTAACAAGTTCAAGAAGAACTATAAAGGGAAGTCAAAGAAGATGCCTTCAGGAGAAGAATATGGGAAACAGGACCAGAAATGTTACAGATGCGGCATGAATGGATATTGGTCCAAAATTTATCGCACGCCTAAGCACGTTGTCCACATGTACCAAGAACTCAGGAAGAACCTTACAGAGCATGAAGCCAACTATGTTGAAGCTCCACAAGCCAAAGAAGACATCACGAAGATGGATTCTGGTACATTAGACAAAGCTCAAGGTCCTGGAGAACCAAGCAAGGCCTCTGATATTGAATTTGATGACGACCTCATGGCCGAGGATGAGAAGGACCTCCATGGAGATTCCCACTAGTCTCGTAGACTACTTAGAATCAAGAGTTCTTCATTAGAATTAAGCATTAGTAATAGGGGTGCATTAAGTTTTTAGCAATGGTTTATTTATGTAATCTCACGAAGAAAAGACATTGTCTAATAATTCATCTTATGAGTTTATGAAAATTATTGCCTTGTCTTACTCTATTGTTTATATATTATTGTATCATGGAGTACAATGGCTCTGGATCACGAAGGATTGAGCAATAATTATGAAGATTTAGCTCTTGATGATGATCTCATCCCTTAGTAATGAAGAAATGAAGATGTGCATGCAGACCCTTTAATCATACAAAGGTCATAATTGATTGCATGAAGTAGTATTTTGCTGGGTACATTGATATATATATCACACGCAGTGATACTATCAACTCAAGCAATAATTGATCTCGTAGATTAATTGTTACCACGAAGGTAACTGGAAAACATTGGCTGTATAATTGATTTCAGATAATCATTTTAGCCTTGAAGATGTGATCCGTATTCCACCCAAATCATGTTTTTATTTTTCAATATTTTGTACATGAGAGTCATACCAAATGAATCAAACTTATAGTATGGTTGCATTACAATATATTGTCAGAAATGCATGAAACATTGACTTGAAGTTAATTTTTGGTATGATGAGGGGGAGAATTTTACTGTGGAGAGATTAGTAGCACGAAGCTACATGTATATTTTGCCATAGAAATTTATATGTCTTCATGAAGAATGACTAACAGAAATTTTCTGCATGGACATGGATTACATGCTACTCATCTATGAATTTTAAGAAGAATTAGCACTATGTTCTCTCAATCTGATACGGCTCGTAGACCATATCAATATTATGTCATGAAGATTCAAATCAGGGGGAGCAATATAGTATATGGGATAGAATTTATAATGAATGGACACGCAATCCATGTGCAGAAAATACAATTTGGAGAAGAAACTGGATATCATTTTTGTTCTAAAAGAGCATGTCTAGTTTACTGCATATGAATTTGAAGAATGTGCGTGGAATTATTGAAGATTTTTCACCAGAATAGCATATATGAATGGGCACTTACATGAAGTGAGAGATGAACCAGTCTTGAAGGTACATCGCTGAAGCTCATCATAGGGGATACATTTGTAAATATGCTACTGAATGATCTGATGACGGCATTAGGGGGAGAGAATACCCATAGAATTAATGCCTCACATATTTTCAAGAAGAAAAATGATCATGATCATCAATATTCCTCGAAGGAATATATTTACGCACAAGCATGAAGCTCAAATGAAGACCAAATAAATTTGCATTGAAGCAAAGAGGAGTGAAACTTGAAGTTATAAACTAGAAGATATATTTTACATGAAGTAAAATGGGCAATGAATGGATATATTACAGGGACGCCTGCATATATATCATCATGGTAGAATGACATATAAGTCATTTATTTCATTCTTATGGATAATTATAGATTCTAGAGCTGATCACTCTAAAAGCTATAATGATGCCTTTGGATTATGGAACTACCAAATTCATGAATGAAATCATTGAAGAAAATCCTCGCTCAAAAATTTAACAAAGAAATGATCTCACGAAGAGAGCATCATGAAGAAGAACCAATTACTATAAGCGCGCATATATAGTATGGGAATACAGAACAACCATGATATTGTATTGAATCATCTTGAAAGATGAACGTGGGAGAGAATTGAAGTATTGTTAACATCATTTCCTCTGAAATATTGCTATTGTTTCTCTTATGGGAATCCGGATCCAGAAACAAAGTCCATGGAATAAATACTTGCAGCATTTACATCGGGTCAATGAATAAGCAATTGAGGATGAAGCATAAATAATGGTGAAATTTATGATTCATAGTCACGAAGACTTCTACTCCTACTCATGAAATGTTCTGATTATTTCTGGCAAGACATTGAATAAATACAGTGAATCAAGTGGATTATGTAAATCCATATGATGAAATCCTCAAAGAATTTAATATTGTAACATCTGAATTATTTGTGATGAGAAGTCTCACGAAGAGCATCTCATTGTAGAAATGCATCCACGAAGAAGCATCACTTAATCCAAAGTCTCATGAAGAGCATCTCCATAGAATAGATACCTCCACGAAGGAATAAGTTAATGAATGATTTTACTAGTCGAAATATGAAATAAACACCGTTGATCCTTGAAGGATTTTGACCCGATTCGATGAATATAGAATCATAAGTACTTCGAAGTACATGCTAGCAACAGAAATATGATTTCATATGATACCATGAAGGTATTTGGTGTAATCCCCAACTAGAAATAATGACTGGTCTACGATCTTGAAGATATCTATTGAATGTTGCATTATTGTAGCAACTTCTACTTTCAAATAAGTGCTAATTTGACTATGTCAAACTTATACGTGCACGAAGAACATTGCTCCATTACTCTCATTGTAATCTTAGAAGAATTGTGAAAAAAGTTCTTTTTTTCTTTTAAGACTTAGCACTATGATAATATTTTTATCATTGATTATATGCATTTTTGAAGAATGTATGACAAATATATTGAACATGAAGTTCAAGGGATGTCCATATGAGGGGGAGCTTATTGAATAGTATCACTTATTTGTTTTGATCATGAAGATCGGTTTTCTTATTCATGAAGGTTATGTATTGTAATTTTTCTGTGAGTTTTACTTGAAGGTTTCTCACGTAAGGTTTTTGACGAGACAATGCATCTACTAGCAAGATACAAATTGACATTGAGCATATGACATTGGAATGGAAACAAGCAATCCTACGATATCTGAGAGGAATTGAAGATCTCATATTATTTTCAAAAGAATACAGAAGTAAATCTATCGACAAAGCACTTGATAGTTGCTAGATCAACAAATCACTATGAGATTATCACAATATTTGAAGCTGTCAAGAAATGTACCTAACTCAGGAGGATGTCAAGCCATACATTGGACTCTTATGGAGTGACGCACACTCCATCCCCTAGAGTTATCTATGAAGATAATAGAGCTTGTATTGCACAAATACAATCGGGATACATAAATTCGAACATGTCAAAAGCATATTTTATCCAAAATTCTTCCATACGCATGAATTATAAGAGAAGGAAGAGATTTTGGTAACTCATGTCCGATATTGTGATAATCATGCAGATATATTCACAAATGCATTACCGGTTTACACTTTTAAAAGGTGTCAACGTGGTATTGACATGACAGACTTAAAGAAGTGCTTGGAATAGGGGGAGAACTTTCCTAAGTACATCACATTCCCGAATTAAAATATAATCTCGAAGATAATGCATATCGTTCATGAAGATCGATAATTATTAATCACGAAGATTATAGCATTGTACTTTTTTTCTCTTATGAGTTTTTCATATGAAGTTTTCTCATTGAGGTTTTTGATGAGGCAGTGCGTGCAACATAAGTAACGGTAGTATGTGCTCTTTTCTCTATTTTTCTCACTGGATTTTTAAAGACTTTTTATGAGGCATATTTATCGTGATAAAGAGCCCAAGGAGGAGTGTTATAAAACTCTTATTGAGCCAGACCCACCTTCTAGAAGGACTCCTGGTCCATATGGTCTCATTATCAAATTGGGACCCAACACGAAGTAGGGTTTCCCCCTTATAAATAGTGAAGGAGACACCCTTTTGTAATTTCGCCAAAATTATTCAATAAAAAATTTCGTCTCCTTTATTTTTATTATTTTTAGTCTTGTTTTCTACTTTGATCTACGTGCCTGCGATCGTTGATAACTTAACAAAAAGGACACATGTGGCTTGAATTGAGGCAGGTAGTGTCTGATTCTTTTGAGGGAAACAATTCCACAAGACGTGTGGCCAAACCTCCATGGCCACTGCGACAGGGAGCGGCGAGGCTCGTGGGTGTCTCGTCGGAGGAGGCATATCACGGCGCACATCCCTTTTAGCATGGTGGAGTGTCGAGGGCAATCACCAGAATGTGGCTGGCGGCGAGAGGCGGCTGTACATAACTTCGGCGAGGTACTACGCAAAAACGACGATGGGAAAAAGGGAAGGACAAAATCAAAAAGCTGTAACTTGGAGGCATGGATGTCGGCGTGTCAGAGAAAGTTGACGAGGAAGCTTGAAAAACAGCTCGACAGTACGATTGATCGCCGACACTGCTAGAATGAACTGGTTGAGAAACTTAGGAGATGCGCAGCTCACCCAACAGTTGCCGCAACGACCGGCGATTGTCTCCCCTCGCCTCTTTAACACTCCTTCCAATAGGCTCGGCCAACACCCATCGCAATAAGCTCCTTGGTCGAGGTTCTTCTTTTGTATCACAAAGAGAGAGACGAAAGCCAGCATCAAAATTCGGTGAGACCCATCCCTGCCTATGTACGTGTTGTTTTGAAGGGATCTAATTAAGACCTTGGGAATTAGTTTTTCTTTCCATTTTGAACGGATCTTCATGATCCTGTTTGAATCAGGAAAATCTTTTCCATGTTGATCGGAATTCCGAAAACTCTACTTGCTTTTTTCTTCCACGGCTGCATACATACATATGGATGTGGACACAACAAATTTTCCTGGACTCTTCAGACTCTACGGAGACTATGTATAGACTCTTCTCTACGGAGACACACGGGCAGGTGGCAGAAATTTCTATATGAAAGAGACGACCGTATTTTATTTAATAGTAGTAGAGATATATATTAAAAGATGGAGTTGGTGGTGAGCGGTCGTGGTTCGTCGTCTTTTAGAGACGCACCAACAGGTGGGTCCTACTGTGCCTCCTCCTGCGGCCTCTGTCAAGAAAAAGAGCAAAGTCCTTCCCTTTCGTTCTAGATATGGATGAAACGAGTTAAAAAAAAAGATATGGACGAAACCTGAACTCGTTTGATCTAGATCCAGACGAACTCCTCTAGATGATGAGAAGTTCCTGTAGAGTCCTTGGCATCGACGGCGCCCAGCGAGGGCATCCCCAAAGCTGCACCCCACCTACTCGGCACCCTCGATCCATGGCGAGCGCAACAACTAGAGCGGCAGCACCATATTGTTGAGCGGCGACAAAAAAAAAAAGACAATGACAGGCACAGACCACTCCCGCTGCCGTGTCACCATCTTCCTCCGCTCTGCAATTGAACTCCGTCCACCCCGTGAAAAAAATAAACAATACGATGCACTAAAGCGAGTATCAGAAGGCACCTCCTACTGCTACCAGAACAGGACACAAGTTGATTCAGCTTTTGTTTTGGTCAATGTGCACTGGATTTGGGAAGGCATCCGATTGATTTTCGTTGCTTTGGGACCAAATGCTCGATTAGGGAAAAGCAAAGATCAATTTGGCTATAAGGCAGCTTCGATTTGTCCCAAACAAATCATTCGAAGCTCGATTTCGAGCTGACGTGTAAGGAAAAGAGGACGAGGACGGCCAGTGACCTCCTGTTGCTTGCGATCTTGATGAAGTTGAAAACACAATGGTATTTTATTAAAATCCATGCCAAAGCACAGGCAACCTGCTAGTAAAATATGTTAATGGTAGCAGTTTACACGGAGGAGCAGGAGACTTTAGAGCATCTCCAACAGTTTATGTATAAGGGACTGTTTTGCTAAATATACAAAACGTGGAGTAAAATAGGGATCCAACAGACTCTCCTTCTCCTCTTCCAACAGACTCTCCTTCTCCTCTTTTCATTTTATCGATCGCTATCCCGCCCCCATCGCTTGCTATCTTTGCCGAGCGAGCGCCGCTCGCTATCGCTCTCGTCCCACGCGTTCTCCCGCTTTTCCGCCTGTCTTTTGCTGTTCCCGTGCCTTGGTCTCCTCCCGTGAGCTCGCCCGGCTTCGTTTCCATGTCACGGGACAAGACGCCATGTTCAAGTCGCTACACCGTCGTGCTACGACGCCTGGACAAACCGGATTCCGCAAAGATGTCGCTACGACGCCTGAAATGTCCCGTTTTTCTGCTTGTCTTTTGTTCCACGAAGTAGTTGTTCTAGTTCTGTGCAGGCGATCGTTCAGGCAGCACGGAGTTGAACGTCCAGACGATTGACAAGGGAAGCACCACGTCCAGGAAGCACGGAGTCCGGGCGCCTTACGCGTGCTTCCAGTCCTCCTTTCAGGCGTGCAGTGTCGCTAGCAATCCTGCGACAAGGTTGTCATCCCGTCGACGCGTACTTCTGGCGGCGGTGGCAGTACTCGCAGGGATTAGCCCATCGTTTAGCAAGGTTTATATTTTTACAAATGAGTTAAACTCTCTAAATTTAGCTAATAAAATACAAATTCTGTTAGAGATGCTCTTAAGCTTGAGAGAGGCTTCCGCCATCCCCGTTGCTTGAGCTCGCATTACTAACAGTAGCTGCCTGTCTGCGATCGCAGATGAGTCTACGGCTCCGAGTGCTGCACTCCTGCTCAAGTTTGTACATGCTAGCATCTTCCGATTCTCTCCCCGATAAGATTTGCCTCACATGCCATCCGAAACTTATACTACGGTAGAAAGAAGTTTTTTTTTTCTTTTTGAAAGGCGGTAGAAAGAAGTTAGAAAGATAGAAAACGAGTCGATGGATAGCAACGGGCGTTGGTTGGCTGAGGATAAGGTAGTAGTGTGGCGTGCTCCGTTGCGCCCCCTCTAGCCTCAATCAAATATATGAGAATATATTAAAAGAAAAAATATGAACACGTATTTAATTTCATATCTGGTTACATTCTTCTACACTAGAAGCTATGACACGCCGTTGGCGTGCCTCTTCTTTCACTTAGAAAGATGTCTAAAATTATTTGAGCAGGAACATCATATTATGACTCTTGAGTTCACATCATACTGATGGACCAAGTGCTCACAGAGTATTACATATACTAAATCTTTTCTATATTAGTTAGCTACCTGATCCTGAATTGTTGTTTACAGAGTATTATTTATCTTACTAACATAGATTAATTTATATTAAGACTCTGTTTTTATAAGAGAAACACAAAGCATTACCCATTGAATTGGTCTAAAGTTGACTTATTTTTAGTTTTTATTGGCTTTTCATTATGATCATAAAAAATATTCAGAGGCGGGCCTAGGATCAACCCAAACGTCGACTAAGGCCTTTGAATAGATCCATAAGAACGATCGTGGCCACATAAGAGTTGGAAAATTTTCTCATTTTCATTGGGCCTTTAGGAGAAGTACAATGGTGTTATCTCAAAGGTCGTCTCATGCATGACACGTAATCTTAATACGGTTTATAAGATGACTTATATAATGGATGGTCTTATTAGTTGTCTCCTATTAATTATACGGCTTCTTAATTTATGGAGGTAAAAAGAAATATTTATAGATTAAAAGACTACTAGAACTCGTACAATGGTGTGAGAGACGTCTCTTACATGTAATTTTTTATGCATGAGGTGATTGCTATGCGAAATAACCACCTCTTTCTCTCACCACTCTCTCTCTCTTCCATATCATCAAAAATCCTATGTGACAATGCATGAGGTGATCTATGAGACTGCCTATGTGTAGCATTGTTCCTGCCGTTAGACTCGAGCCCACCGTATGACTCAGGGTTGTCCCTGAGCCTGATGTACGTTAATTTACATCAATGCTTATATTTGATTTTAAAACTTCATGTATTATGACACACATATTGCATTTAATTATTTTTGTTTGTCATGACATAGAAATGCAGGTATCACCATCATATCTATATCATTATAGGGTGTGGCCTCCGCCCTCTAACGCCTCTCCTGTGCCTCCTCTGCCAATCAGATGTTGACACGTGTACTCTTGTCCAATCACAAGTCTACACATCATCAAGTAGCCTCCCTGCACAAGATTGAGGGTTGTTTGGTCACGCTTCATGACCACGTGGTGCAGAGGAGTCATGTTGATGCCACTGCTTTGCACCATTGATGGCCTCGCGCTGAGGAACAGGGGGTGAGTGTTCGTGCCGCTGAGCACCTCTCTTGTCGTGGCGTTGTCCAACCCGTGCCATGTACTAGTCGTCGTCTGTGAAGACCACATCGGCAAACTCAAGCTTTCCGATCAACCCTTACTTGATTTGTCGCTAGCCGTCGATTCAGTGTGGCTCGGGGTGCCCGGGCGCGAATCCTCCCACACGAAATGGCCTCACCATGCAGCTTTCGCGGCTTCTCCACCTAGGGGAGGTGTGGCCATCCCATGGCCTCGCCTCGCAACCATTACGGCTTCTCCACCAAGAGAAGGGGCTAGAGCAATGGTATGAGCGGAGGGAGGGAGAGGCAGTAGCTGTGTGTGGAACATGTAGGTTGGACTCTATTCCACATGCTTAGAGAGGAACAAGACTGTACTGAGTATGAAAAATAGGGAAGAACTTGTGAGGAGCTCTGATTTCACTAGATCTGTCGCTTGATTGTATTGTTTCTTGTGGAAAAATGGAGAGAGAGAGTGTCTTTACAGCCTAGGGGCGGGGGGTGGAGGAAAAGAAAAAAGAAAGGAGAGGCTATGACGGGACAAGCAACATGGCATGTGCGGATGCATCAGGATAATCTTGCATACACCAATATTTTTCGTGTTTGTGTGATGCACGGTAAATAAGAGGCAACACACACGGTCATCTTTACAGCCCGGAGGCCAAGAGAGGAGGGGGGGGGGGGGGGGGGGGGGAGGGAAGGAGAGCCTACGACAGGGACCAGCAACACGACATGCGCGGATGCATCAGGATAATCTTGCATACAGGTATAAGATCCCTGAGATTATTTCTATTTGAGGCAAAAGAACATAAATATTTTTTTCTCCTGAGCAAAATTTCGTCTACTCCTTGAATTACTTTCAACTTCGGCGCGGCGGGGCACACCTCACGACCTAGGTTATATGGTTGTCCCTGGCGTAGTTGATTCCACCAGATTGTAACACAGACCATGGATCGATCACTCTGTTTATGCCATTAAAAAGAAAAGAGTCATGGACTTATCCCTCTCACATAAAAAAGAATAATAGGATGTGCGAAATTCATATGCTCATAAAAGTGCAAGAGTATTAATGCAATGTCATTTGTGGATTTTTTGTGCTCCTACTTGATATGCAATGTACGGAGGATTTTACCCGAGTGATTTTACTAATAAATCTCGAGAAAGAAATGTACTGTTGCCCACAATCATGGAACTACTTATTATCTGAGTGATTTTACTAATAAATCATTGACATCTGTCATGTCCTTCATGTCACTTCTTAATTAGTGGTAACCACCAGTACCGCAACAACTGTTTTGGGTAGTTGTAGCTTTGATTGATAAGTTGGCTAGGTTAAATGGGGTATATAAATGCCTTCCTATCCTCATTCGCAAAACATCTTGACCCCTCAGCTTCCTCTGTTTCTTGCGCCACCACCGCCACCGCCACCAACGCTCAAATCCTAGATCCACATTGAACCTTCGACCTTCTTCGTCAATCGCACTCCATTTCCACGCCTTGGCTCCACTCCAATGGCGCCTAAACGGTCTCGCCAATCCTCCAAGGTCTCCTCAAAAGGAAAAGATTCCCATGTACATATGGAAGACGATCCAACCCTAGACATCCCTGACGGAATCATGGAGTTCCCAGCTTCCTCCATGGATACAGAGAAGATTAATCGGCTCGTGATTGATGGTGTGCTTCAAGATCGTCAGACGACAGATAGGATCGAAACTGTAGGTCAGAAAATTCCTCGGCCACATGTTGATCATGTTATTATTTTTGCTCCCTTTTTCTATCGCGGCCTCAAACTGCCCTGTCTTGATTTCTTCCATGGATTGCTTTTCTTCTACAAAATTAACTTGGTCAATTTGAACCCTAATTCCGTTCTTCATATCTCAATATCCATTTCTGTGAAGTGTTCCTAGGTATTGCTCCTTATTTTGATCTATTTAAAGAACTGTTTGTTCTTAAATCCAATAGCAATAGTGTTATTAGTGGCACCGACTTCCAATTAAGGAACAAATCAAAATATATTGAGGTGCCGCTTACGTCTACCAATAAGGGGTGGCATGCTGACTAGTTCTACCATGGGAACCATGCCCCACCTCTTCCGGAATTCAATGCTAAAGCACCTGCTTCGCGACCATCATGGTCGGAAAAAGCTTATGCTGACAAACGAGAAGAAGTCGAAGAAATTTTGAAGCAAATTGCCATCCTGAAATCCAAGGGATACACTGGAGTGGATGTTGCCGCAAGCTTCATATACGGCAGAGTCCAACCACCAACCGAAAGACACCATGTTCCTGGTTGGCAATTCAACATGAAAGGAGATCCGACACGAAAAGTGCCTGAATAAATGTTGGATCGAGAGCTCACATTAAGGCTAGAGAATATCTTTTCATCGTTGTTAAATTGGACTATGGACTCCAAGGAAATCAGGCATCACTCCAAAACCAATGGATCACTGGTAATTAAATACTCCAGAACATTTGAATATGTAAATGTTATCATACTGACACTACTTTGTCTGTAGGGTTTGGACCAGTATGTGTCAAATCCGCCACTTCCGCCAGCAGTTGAAGAAAGATCACCTAGTCAAGATCCAGCCCTGAAACATCGTAAAGCGGTGATCAACGATTCTGATGAAGAAGAATCCTTATCAGATAGGATTGTCCGTCTTGAATGAGAAGGTAGCAGCACGGTCGCCACAAAGGTCTTCGTAGTACAAATGATTTTTGGTTAAATTGTTCAGGTTGGCCCCAGTCCGGATGACAATCAATGAGAGAACTATTGAGTCGAGATGGGTTGCATTGCAGCTCACCTTCACAATCAACCCCGTCAGGCAGCAGTTCACTGCTAGACACGCTAAACAAACATGTTGATTCTTGCTCTTTCTACCACTAGTACATTGCCCGTGCTAACGCTCCGGGAATAAATAAAAATAAAGGGTATCTAAGGACAACATACGATCTACTGCATGCAACTTTCCAACGATATGATGAAATCAGTATCGTGATGTTTTAGATGGTTAAGGCAATACCAAAAATCTTATAAAATAATCAAGATTTATAGAAATTGAGATTTTTCTACTTCACAATTTCAGTGCACAATTGTACAAATCTTGCGGTGACACCAACATTCTTGATAATCTATTTAGAATTTAGCAAAAAGAAGATTATATCCCAAACAAAAATGTATAAAAATTAGAGGCTTTTTTAATTCCATGGGCACATTTAGTATAGCTTTGTTGGTGGAGGTGCTCACTGCAAGGAAAATCCAAAACTTCATTTGCCAATTTAATGTTTACCCTCAAATCTCCCTACAAGTCCAACCAGCACATAAAAGATCCATATACCCAGATGCCATAATGGAGACGACATCCTTACAATATTTGTAAATTATGCCCCAATAAATAATTTGGATACACTACTGAGACACGAGATTGTGAATTATGCAAATTTTCATAAGCAAAATGTGCAAAAAAAAAATCAGTGAGGTTAGCTAAATGAGCACATGGGAATTTGATAGATTTAAACTGCTAAAAGGTCACTAAATGTGTGTAAACAAGGTGAAAGTCACTAATAGATTGTTAATGATAGTCAGTGTTTTTAGCAACCTTTACCAGTGGACTTGCAGACTTGATGCTAATGGTGTGGCAAATGATTGATTCATCATGTCATCCACTGATCTCTACTCAACATAGACATATCTCAGAGCTAAAATTGCAATGTTGCCAAAAGCAAATATCAAAGCTGGAATGCGGTAAGAGGAGACGAGCAGTGTGCATCTTCGTATTAGATAAGCTAGGTAATAATTAGATAGAATGACTGTCATGCTGATCTCTACATTCTATACCCCATTAAACAATCAGGTAAAAAAAAATTAAGAGCCACCTTGCGTTGTTGCCTTTTAATTATAAAACACTGAAATACAAATATAGGACTCATGTTCCTGGTTTGGCCGGAGATGAGAATGACCTAAAAGTTATCCTTCATAGTTATAATTAAGATGGTCCTAGAATTAGAAAAATCCAATGAGCACGTCAGAACAAATTTGCGCATTTAGATATCCAATAATTGAATAGTAATAAGACAATGAATTGCATATACTCTTGGCATTCAAACATTCTGTTGACCTCGTTATAGGAAACAGAGTAATACATGCATATTGCATACATAGCGGTATGGATTTATGGTTTTCCGAGATGCTGCTAGTATAGGACCATAGAAATCAAAACATCCAGAGATTGAATATATTTCATTTGACCTAAACACCTGATCTCACAATTATAAATTAATTATCACAGAGCGATGGTGCTTGTGCTTCATGTGGAATTTATTCAATTGATAAATCATATATACAGTAAAGATTTAATCAAGATTTTGTGCTTGTTTTATTGCAAAAGAACTAAACACCACAAATTTGTACCTACATCCACAAGTTCTAATAGGTACCCCCAATATCGAGAATATTATTGTGATTGTTGTCCTATCACAGAACCTAATAAACCAAAATTCCTACAAATTTGATGGTTTCCACATCAGCTTCTCTAAGCATGTAGATGTAACTCAGAAAATGATCAATGATGTATTCGATCTTCAAAAAAATCCAAGTCAAACCTCAGATAAATACAACAACATTTTAAGTGTTGGATGCAATAATATTTTCTACAATCTCCAATATGCAATTAACTACAAATAGTGGTAACCAGATCAAATTGAAAAATATGTCCAGAATTGAAACCTTCAATAAAAGGAAGATCTCATGATGCAACCACTCAATATTTTTTTTTGCAGCATAAAATAATTAATTTATAGGCTGGTAATGTTCAAGAATATTGACCAGATCAATAAACAACAATCAAGAGTGTATCAAAATTTGGAACCTTTAAAGGAAAGGAAGATCTCATAATGAAGTCATGATTTTTCTTTCAACATAAAATAATTACTTTAGGCTAGCAGCATCAAGAATATTAAACAGATCAATACCTTAGTTCTATAAAAAGTAATTTCTATAACTTTTGGTGTGCACTTACCTTCAAATAGCCTTAATCAGATCAACATTGGTGTAAAAGAAGTAATTAACTAAAAAACAGAACTTAGAATAACTTTACTCACCTAATGAAGATGCTCCTCGATCATCATTGATGCCTTATCCGCCTCTTCCACAAATTCCCTGGAATATAAACATACTCACTAAATTCAAAACTGAAAACACATTGCCCTTAGCGCCAACCACCAATAAACTTCAGATGTGTGTGCCTGTGCAGTTCTGTCGTTGTTAGGTAATTAAGGAAGTTTCAAGTAAAATATTATCCCACAAAGTATTCATTCATCTTCATCAGATCTATGCCTACTACTACTATTAAAAACAGAGAAAAATGTTAGCATTGCTGCTTGTTGTAAAAAAAAAACGATTTGCTATACCAGCAGAGAGGAAACTTAACATTGCTGCCTGCTATTTAAAACAATAATGAAGTTTGCATCCGGCTTCCTAAAGATCGATGATTAAATAATATTGGTGAAACACAATGACAACGCAATCAGTCTACCAGTAGGGTGGAAACGTAACATTGATGCCTGCTATTGAAAAAAAATGATGAAGTGTGCATTTGCTGCTTCCAGAAGATCTATGACTAAATATTTGCAAAGCACAATGTGGTTGCTCTAGGAAAATTGGATTAGAAAATTCAGTGCATCACCACAAAGCATAATGGCACGATTAAATCAGAAGTCTATTAACTGTGAAAACTCTGTATGATGTAAACTGTACCTTGTACGCTTCCTCGGTGATTGAAGGCAGCGGCAACTGGACGTGTGGTCGCCAATGGACGGTACGCCAGGAAGATCCGATCAACGAAGGCAGCGGTAACGCGGATTACATGCCATCGCCATCCTCTGCCAACACGATGGTAGGAAATGCTGGTCAGATCGATGGCAGTCGAGCTTGCGACATCTTTTGGATCGATGGGAGGGAGTGGGCTAGGGCGTTGAAGTTGTGGGAGCTGGCAACCGTCGCCGGCGCAGAAACGCTAGCGTAGTTGCGCCTGTCCGGTCACCGACGTCGGCAGTGACGGCATGCCAACCCAATGGAAGTGGAGGTCGATGGGATGTGTCAGTGGTTGTGCTGATTAGCGATCACAAATTTAGGATCGGGTGATTGGGTCAGGGCACTGGACATCATACGCAAATGGGCGGGTGGGAGGTGGGAGATCCAGACGTCATCGGCCATTTGATTTAACTAGTAGTGATGGTACGAATTCTTCAAATTCAAATTTAGTTTGAGACATTATATACAGAAGGTGCATATGATACATGAGACATCGTCTTCACAATCTGTCCACATAGATTATGCTAGTTACAAATGAAAAGTTAATACTTTCAGCATCGTATACACATTATAATTCAACCTGTCAAGGCTAACTTCTGCCACTTCACATCTATACATGTAGCCACAAAAGTCATGAAAACATATAACTATACTTGTGAGACACGTGTTGTCATAATTTGATTGATGTTATTAAAGTACAACTCACAACATATATTAAGATAGTTTTATGATGACAACGATAAAAAAAATAGCATTACACGATGACAAACACAACTTCATTGCAGTCTCAAAAATGTATGAAAGAGAAGACCTCACAAACTATAATTTTAAAAGCCTTAGTTTCATGGCATCCAAAGTAATAACAAAACTAGAATGATTTTTGGCAAAATAAGTAAACAATAAAATTGAGAAAATCTCTATTTGTTTCAAGTCTAGATCTATGAATTATCTTTATTACAAAATAATATGTAACACACCACAATAACTCACTCTAAAAATGTGACTTCAACAAATAATATCGATCCTAATAACTTATAATTGTATAAAAACATTTGGAAAATATTTATTCCATTCATTGTTTGCTCATGAAAAGAATACATCCCTTGCGCCAAAATCCTATCATTAGTTTTAAGTCATCGAAGAAAATAATGCATTCATCCCACCAGCTTCATCACCTGTTGCACCAACGCAAGTGATATGTTAATGCTTAATTCATGCGCCCACCTAATGTCTGAAACCAATTAAAAAATCATATTCAATTTACAATTAAGCAGGACAACCATTAGTGAGCAGACTATAATAGACCAACATGGCTAGCAAAAATATCTTGTTTGTCTTCAAATAATGGTTGGAAATGGATCACTTACCTTGACCAAACCCTTCCATTTAAAGAAGGCAGGATAACACCTCAGGGTTCAACCACAAAATTTGAAGGATACTTCTGCATAGAAAACCCATTGATTCAGCCAGAAAAGATTGGTCAACTATATATAAAATTAAAATTTCAGAAATAAAGAATCTATTATTAAGTTTGCTTAGGATATAAAGAAAATAAGCAAACCAACCGTCACTTGAGGTAGTTAGTATCTCAGAGGCAAGGCAACAACAAGAAATTTCTATATTAAATCTCACACCTAACATGGAGAGGTGCAAGAAGATTATGCTTTACACATCAATATAGTTCATCTTTGCCAACATAAGGAATCAAGTACATAACCTTGTAGATCAATCATGAGTGTAGGTTATGTACTTGAATGCGAAAAAGATGGATAGATGGTTAGTTCCAGATGTCACTTTTAAATTCAGGCAAAAAAAAATTGACACTGAAACCGAGGAATAACATCATATCCAAAATTAAGAAAATATATTACACGTCAGATAAATTTTGCTACTATTCAGACTATAGTGATATATCTTGTCAGTGTAAACAAAATTTTAAAAATGAATGAAAGTAGTGGTGAAAGAGTAAAATGCTTCAATGTAGCGCAAGTGTCTTCTAAACCCATGTGCATAATGCTTCAGAAATAAGTATTTTTTTAAAATCACTTATAATTTATACTATAAAGGCTCAGGTTTTGAAAACAAGTATAAGGGTGCAGATGACTTACAAAGACCTTTATAGACATTCATCATCACACTCTTGGTAAAGAACCCATCAATAGGAATGGTTTGGAAAAAGGCGATATGCTGGAATTCCTCTCTTCATGCATCCTGTAGATCTGCATTGAAAATTAGTGATTAAAAACTTAAGAAATGCATTTTTCATATCAGCAACGCTTCATTTTCCTACAATTCTTATGACCTTCTAACAATACAATTTGAACCATCTCACATAGGAGGTTAGTTGGAGCCCGTGTTAAACTCTTTTTCTCCTAATAGTAGGATAGGGGTCAGGTAAGACATCAATTTGCATTGCTCATTACGTCTATGAGAAAATATGCAGTAAAATAAATAGTAATACATCCAATATACACATATTCTCAAACGACACACACATACGAATTCTCAAACGTTGTGACTCACATTTCTACCAAGTGATTGATTTTTTTTCAAACATTGTGACTCACATTTCTCAAACGTTGTGACTCACAATTAGAACGCACTATAGCAAGACTACGGTCCAGAGTCAAGAACCTCAAGGATGGCGATGCTAATACTTCTTTCTTCCATAAGCAAGCTGCATATCGGAAGAGAAAAAATTACATCCCAAAACTGATCGATGATGAGGATCGGGTTGCCACAGCGCAAGAAGAAAAACACAAAATCCTGTTCGACTTCTATGAGAGTTTTCTCGGCACTGCTACTAATCGACCATTGACTTTGGATTTGGAATTCTGTCACAGAGCCGGACTAGACTTATCCAATCTCGATGACTCTATAACTGAAGATGAAGTTTGGGAGACGATCAAATCTCTTCCGCCGGATAAAGCACCGGGGCCGGATGGTTACACGGGCAGATTTTATAAGGCATGCTGGCCAATAATCAAAGCAGAGTTCATGGCGGCAATTATCACCTTACAGCAAGGTAATGCAAGGGGTTTGGGTCTCCTCAATGTGGCTTACATTACTTTGATCCCGAAGAAAACTGATGCCATGCGTGCTAAGGATTTTCGCCCTATTAGCTTGGTTCATAGTTTTGTGAAACTTGTTACCAAGATTCTTGCCAACCGGCTGGCTCCTCTATACAGATAGCTGCAAATCAGAGTGCGTTCATCCGTGGTCGCTGCATACATGACAACTTCATATTGGTTCAACAAACAGTAAAAGTTCTTCACCGACAGAAAGTATCTAGCCTATTTCTCAAGCTTGATATTACAAAAGCCTTCGATTCTGTCTCATGGTCGTTCTTGTTGGAAGTATTAAGGCATATGGGGTTTGGGACAGTATGGTGCAACATGGTGGCAAACCTATTGTCCACTTCCTCTATACAGATTCTACTTAATGGTGAACCGGGTGAGCATATACAGCATCAGCGTGGCCTTAGACAGGGGGACCCCCTATCCCCAATGTTGTTTATATCACCATGGATATTCTCAATAGTCTCTTTGTGAAGGCTGGTGAGGAAGGGTTACTACAGCCGCTTTCTAACCGTGTCTCGGGACAACGCCTCTCTATCTACGTGGATGACGTCACGCTTTTCATCAAGCCGGTTGAGGAAGAGTTGCAACTCACAAAGGAAATTCTCAGCATTTTTGGGAGTGCCTCGGGGCTGGAAACAAATTTTCTCAAGAGCAGCATCATTCCAATTCGATGTAAGAGTGTCTCGACTGCCTCAATCAGTGAAATATTGCCTTGTCAAATGGGTGAATTTCCGTGCACTTACTTAGGACTTCCGCTCTCAAACAAGAAACTTCTGAAGAAAGATCTCATGCCATGGATAGAAAGGCTGGCTGATAAATTACCGGGATGGAAGGCATCACTCATGAATAGAGCAGGGCATACTACCCTGGTACGCTTTGTTCTATATGCAATACCAATTTATCTTATGATAGCCATTGGGGTGCCGAAATGGTTTGTGAAGGCCATAGACAAGATCGGAAGGGGTTTTGTTTGGAAAGGAAAAGAAAAGGCTAATGGTGGCTGCTGCTTGGTGGCTTGGGCAAAAGTAACCCGGCCGCTCGATCTCGGTGGATTGGGAATTCCTAATTTGGAAGTCGCAGCTTGGGCCTTGCAAATGAGGTGGTTATGGTTTAGGAAAACAAGACTGGATAGATCTTGGACTGATCTTGAGCTGCCGGCATATCCTAACTCTGTTGCTCTCTTTGCTATTGCGGTCATTACTGACATTGGAAATGGCAACAAGACGCTGTTTTGGACAGATCGCTGGATTCATGGCTGTTCAATTGAGAACTTGGTGCCGTCGGTTTTTGCTGCTGTTCTGCCAAGGACTCGCAACAAGCGGACGGTTGATGAGGCTCTCGACGATGATCAATGGATCTTAGACATACAGGGTGGTCTATCTTGGATGGGCATCAAGGAGCTTTTGAGACTATGTGATTGCCTGGTGGATATAACTCTCACTGATCAGGAGGACAATCATGTGTGGAACCTCGACGCATCTGGCCGCTATTCTTCTAGCTCGGCCTACAAAGCCTGTTTCAACGGCTCCATCAGTTTTGACCATGGAAGCGGCTGTGGAAAACATGGGCTCCTACTAAGTGTAAGTTTTTTCTTTGGTTGGCAATAAGAAACAAGTGCTGGACAGCGGACAGACTTGCTAAGAGGGGACTGGATCATCCAGATAAGTGTCCTCTATGCGATCAAGAGGAGGAAAATATTCAGCACCTACTCACAACTTGTGTGGTGGCACGAGAGGTTTGGTATAAATTGTTACAACCTCTCGGCCTTGCTTCCTCGGCTCCTCGGTGTTGGGAGATAAGCTTCGCTGAATGGTGGCGCAAAACGATGAAGAAGGTCAAGAAGGAATTCAAGTGCGGTGTGAACTCTCTAATTATCTTGGAAGCCTGGACTATTTGGAAATATTGAAATGCTTGTGTCTTTGACGGCGTCGCTCCTTCAGTTAGCACAATTATGAGGGCTATCAAGGACGAACATAGTTTGTGGTGCATGGCCGGCGGGAAGAAGCTACTGGCCTTGGGCCTTGGAGAGGGCAACCTGGTTTAGTTGCTACCCTAGTGTTTGGTCAAGTCTTTTTGTGTGTGTTTTTTTTTCATAAATATAAGATCAATGTATACACCTCTCATATTTGGTCCCCGTATGAGATTAAGGTGATGTGAGGGACCGTTATATTTCTCTCTAATACAAAGAAGCGCAGCTCTCCTGCGTTTTCAAAAAAAAACAATTAGAGATGTGGGAACTCTGAAGTGTTTGTTTTTTCAGTCAACTCATAAGTGTGTGTGACTCATATTTTTACCACTAAAGGTAGGCTATTATTCGATTTTTGTTAGATAAACCTATTGTTGATACCTGCTAGTCGAGAGTAAAAAGGAAGACAGCAGCTCCTCAATAATAAACCAATAGAGCCTTCTCCATTGATAAAGTACAACACATATCCATTTGTGGCCCCTAAAAATGAAATATTTTACCATGATTTTCAATCCACTGTACAAAATGAGTAAGCATGGTTTTTATGGTTTTTATATCACAGTATTTATATTCATTGATAGTGACCAATCTCTATTCTAATGACATTATTATTGCTTGGAGCATTTGTGTTGCACAACCTACATCTCTTCTTATCACCTAGGAAAAGTGCATAATTATCTAGTTGTATAGATCGCCTGCAACAGTCTATGTATTATGTTGGTGGTTTCTATATGCCCATTTTATCTACCAAAAAGAGATGTTTTGCGTCTAAATTTGGTGGTTTGGACTAATAATTAACCTCATATTTGCATATATTTGTAGTTGTTCTGTTTTGGATGTAATCGTAGGAAACAGGTGTAAAACAGGGCAATTATGGATAAAGAGCTGAAGAATAACGAAGATGGGCCAGATGCGGAGCCGCGCCGATCGGCGCGACCCATGCGCCGATCGGCGCAGGAGGAAAAGATGACTAAAACATGATCCGGTCCAGGAAAGACGAAGGTCCAGCCTAGTATGAGTTAGAGTCGGTGGAAGTTGACCTAATCCCGTCGAGTATAAAAGGAAGATAATTATCAAGAGCCAAGGACAACCAAGGGGAGACGGCGATCGCGAGAATCAGTTATTAAAACTAGGGTTCCAGGATATTGGCGGCAGAGGTTTGTCAACACCGACGAGATCCACCAGAAGGGAGGTCGCGCCGATCGGCGCGACGCTTGCGCCGATTGGCTCGTGCATGTTCCAGCGCTATTTCTCACCCCTTTGCTATGTCTAGCAGAAGGATGAGTGAGTAGTCTCATATTCTCTTCTCTAGTGCGGGGATCTGGTCATGTAACTCTCATACTTGTTGATACTCTCTCGATGAATTTAATCTATATGATGAACTTTATTGCACATCTATCTATCCCTTTTATTAGTGTATCGGTCAATACACTTTTGCCCATTACATAGTGCAAGAAACCAATGGGGAGCTAATAGCCTCTGTAGTGACAGCCGGGGTGAATGAAACCACCATGTCTTGTAGAATATTAGAGTCATCACTCGAGTTAATAAGAATAAGATTGCATGCTAGTGAACCAATCCTAAGGAGAGAATCCTTCATCATCCTGTTACCTCTTCAATAACATTCACCTTCCACTTTCTTATCGTTATTATTCACACCAACAAACCCATTGCAATTTGTTAGTAACCTTTTAATAGTATTAGTTCCGCTCGTTCCCTGTGGATTCGATAACCTTGGAATACTCTGAGGGAAAAAGAGCTACAAATGTACACCGTCCTTTTGTGGTATATGAGTGGGTGCGTGATTGCGACCAACAAGCCCTTTTTCTGGCGCCGTTTCCGGGGAACAAGCCAGTTCTTTTACTATTAATATTTTACTAACGTCTAATCCTCTCTTTTCTAGTTGTTTTCGTTTTTGTGTTTTGTGTGAATTTTTAGGATGAGTACGACAGGACCTTCTCGGACGCTCAGGGAACTTTCTCTACCATCTCCAGACGTGCTGGTGCCTCAACCCTCAGATGAGAAGGCCACGGCCTCCTCGTATGTGTTGAACCCCATCATCATTAGCATGGCTAAAGCAAACAAGTTTGAAAGTGCCTAGAGGGGGGGGGGGGGTGAATAGGCAATTATCCCTAAAATTCACTTAATAATAAAAGTTAAATGCGCAGTGTCGGACTTGTCCGACGATTGTAGGAAAAGTCCGATGACTTGTTCGATGGCACAAGATAGAAAAGTAGATCGACTGGGTAAATATTAAAACTAGTGTAAGGCAAGCTAGGAGCAGGTGAATATAAGCAAGGGGAAGCTGTAAAAATAAGAAGAGCAACTAGCAGGCAACCTACACAAGTTAATCTAAGAAATACGAAGCAAACCCTAACTAGCAAGTTTATGAGCAAGAACAAGTAAATGAGACATGAGTAATTGAAAGAACAAGCAAGGCACAAGATTTGTTCACCGAAGTTCAGCTCCACAAAGAAGCCTACGTCTCCATTGAGGGATCCACAAAGGACCGGGTCTCTTTCAACCCTAACCTCTCCAAGTGACCACAAAGATCAAACTTGGTTTTCCACTAGAAACTCCACAAAGGAGGGGTCAATACAAACTTCCCGAGGCGTCACCACACAAGTTGGGAGCTCTACGGGCACCTCTAACCGTCTAAGGGAAGAATCCCCAAGAGCAACAAACACAATAGTCGTCGGCGGTGAGGATGAACCAAGTGCTCAAGAGGATGAAAGCTTGGAGTCAATGCACTTCAATCTTCTCTCAATCCCTTCACAAATCAAGAGTGGAATCAAGGTAGGAGAGTTGGGGAGAGCAAAGTGAGCTTGAGAGTGTTTTTGAGTGGAAATGAGTGACCAACCGGTCAAAGGGCGAAGAGGGGTTCTATTTATAGCCCAATGGGCAAAAGAGTCGTTGGAGACCCAATTTCTAAGATCTGTGTCGGACAAGTCCGATGGTCATCGGACATGTCCGATGAATCAAGGTGGCGCAGAAACTGGAGTCCGACAAGCTTGCCCGATGCCTCGGATAAGTTGGCCATCGGACAAGTCCGATGGCCATCGGACATGTCCGACGGCACAGGAGGGGCAGAGGAACTGGAATCCGATGGACTTGTCCGATGGCTCGGACAAGTCTTGTTCATCGGACAAGTCCGATGAAAATAGGGTGGCAGGGGAACTATACTCCGATGAAAGTGTCCGATGCGTCGGACTTTCCTCTGGTCATCGGACAAGTCCGATGACCGTCGGACATGTCCGATGACCCAGAGTGGCAGAGCTACTGGAGTCCATGGACTTGTCCGATGGGTTGGACAAGTCCGATGATTTTATCCTGGAAAATTTTATATGGCCTAGAAATGGGAATTTTGCACTTAGTTCACCTCCGCTTCACACTTTTGTGTCCCTCTTAATAGTACGGCTTTTCCTATACTCAAGATTTAAAATAAAACTCCATGAACTTCATTCTTGAGCATATTTTGAATTTCATCTTGAAGCACTTTGCCATCTTCTTTTCTCCCTTTTTGTTTCTATGCATTTGATCACCAAACTTTGTACCATAATCTACACATATGCTCATTAAAAGATTAGTCTGTTTTTAATTGTATTGACGCCAATCACCAAAATAAAATTAGGGGCCTAGATGCACCTTCAAAGTTCTTTGGAGCGAAAGAGGAGAACCCGTATACTCACTTACAAGATTTGGAGGCACTGTGCCAAACATTCCATCATGAAGGAGTGCCTCGGGATCTTTACAGGTGGCTGCTTTTCCCATTCTCTTTGGGAGAAAAAGCCAAAGAGTGACACAAGGCAGCATCTCAAGAAGCAAAAGGTAAGTGGAGTGAGTTAGTTAGAAATTTTGTCTCCACTATTTTCCTTTGCCAAAGGTGCAGAAGTTGAGAAGGGAAGTGATGAACTTCTTACAAGAAGATGAAGAGTCTCTCATGGAAGCCTGGACGAGTTTTCAAACATTGTTGAAACAAGGACCTGACCTTGGCATTGATGAGAATATGTGCGCTCAAAACTTCTACATGGCCATAAACAAGGCATCGAGGATGCATTTGGACGGATCGGCCGAAGGAAATTTTCTGAGATTGACAGCCAAGGTAGGGATCGAATTGTTAGGCAAAATTGCCGAGAAGGAAGCTTTGCACAAGCATTGGGAAGAATATCTAGAACCAAATTGGTAATGCCCAGAAGTTATGAAGAAGGAAGAGTCGCCAGCTGAACAGATCTTGATGTCCGAGAGCAGATCAATGATTACTTCGGAGCAATTCAAAGAAATAAAGCCCGTCAGACCCGCCTTTGTGGATCTGACGTGTGCGTCGATCGGCGCAGTCTCTGAGCCGATCGGCGCAGTCATGACAACAGGAGAACCGATCACCCTGACGACTCCGCCAAGTAGCAAGGAATATACCAAGATAGAAGATGCGATTCTAGACAACCACCTGAAGAAATTTGAAGGGAATTTTGCTAAACCGAAGGGGGATAGAACATTGGCGAATGCTAAACCACTTGACGAATTTGAGCCAAAGGACTGGATTCCCATTGATTTTTCACAAGAATTACTTAATATGAGAAGATCCTTCAGTCCGCAAGACGCCTCCGAAGCCGGAATTGAGTATAATTTCCCAAGTAATCGCCTCAAGTCGGAAGTTTTGGATCAAGAGATTATTAGGAGAGTTTTAGGGAAGGTTTACAAGGATGATATAGGAACAGAGGTGAAACAAGCGAAGAGATTGCTAGACAGTTGCTTTGAGCCATCCCCCTACGAAGGATTATGTGGTGTGTATGCTGTAGGTGTCACTGAAGAGGAAAAAGAAGAACCGTACATACCCTGTGAGATATCAGGGAAGAAATTTCCGAAAGTCTTGTGTGACTTTGGCTTTCGTGTCAGCTTGATGACTTACGATGCATTCATGAGCATGCCTTATGGAACTCAATAGCGGCTGATAGGGACTGAACTTGAGCTGATCATGGCAGACGGTAGGAAAACCAAGCCATTGGGAGTGATCAAGAATGTCAAAATTGAGATCAGCTCGAAAACAATGCCGGTAGATTTCTTTGTTCTAGACAATAAAGAAACTGGGGTTGAAGATATCATTCTGGGAAGGTCATTCTTAAGATTAGTACAAGCTGTTCTGGATGCTGGGAAAGGTCAAATCACGCTACACCTGGGAGAGGATGAAGTGCAATTTCAATTTAATGATCCGTCTCATCAAGACTCTTCTTACTATCAGGAATTCTGCCCAGAGGAAGACGAGAGGATAGGGATGGATATGGGAGACCCACTGGACCACATCATGCGTGGAACTCACAAGAATACTGCTAGCGCCGATCGGCGCGACCCTTGCGCCGATCGGCTCAAGCACACTGCCAGCGCCGATAGGCGCGAACCTCGCGCCGATCGGCTCAACCAGGAAAATCCTGATTTTGAACCTCTCGGGGAGCTGGATCCAGATGAAGCGCCAGAAGTGGAACAGAAGGAACTTCTGAAGGAGCTATGCTATGAATATGTAGGAAAGAATAGAACATATCCAGTTATTGTGAACAACGCCCTAACGAAAGAAGAAACAGAGAGGCTTCTTGTTGTGCTCAAAAGGTATAAGAAGGTTGTTGGTTACACATTGGATGACATCAAGGGAATCAGCCCAGCATTTTGCACCCACAAGATTAACTTGGAGGAGAATACTAAACCAGTGGTTGAAGGGATGTGAAGGTTGAAGGAATCAATGAAACCAGTGGTTAAAAAGGAGATTTTGAAGCTGCTTAATGCAGGTATTATCTACCCTATTGCTGATAGTGAATGGGTTAGTCCAGTGCATTGTGTACCCAAGAAAGGAGGGTTGACAGTAGTGCCTAACGAGAACAATGAGTTGATCCCTCAAAGGACTGTAACTGGATAGAGAATGTGCATAGATTATAGAAATTTGAACAAAGTGACGAAGAAAGATCACTATCCTCTTCCGTTCATTGATGAGATGCTTGAAAGATTAGCAAGGAATTCATACTTTTGTTATTTGGATGGATATAGTGGTTTCTTTCAAATACCGGTAAGACCAGAAGTTCAGCAGAAAACTACTTTTACTTGCCCTTTTGGGACATATGCATATAGAAGGATGCCATTTGGTCTTTGCAACGCGCCTGCAACATTTCAAAGATGCATGAATGCAATATTCGCTGAATTCATAAAAGATATTATGGAGGTATTTATGGATGACTTCTCCGTACATGGTGCTGATTTTGATAGCTATTTGGAGAATTTGGAGAAGGTTTTGAAAAGGTGTGTTGAATGCGACTTAGTTCTTAATTGGGAGAAGTGTCACTTCATGGTAACAGAAGGGATAGTACTTGGTCATGTCATATCTAAAAGAGGGATAGAGGTTGATAAGGCGAAGATATCTACAGCTGAGAAATTACCTCCTCCTACTGATCTTACAACTTTGAGGAGTTTTCTTGGACATGCCAACTTCTATCGTAGGTTTGTTAAGGATTATTCGAAGATTGCTAAACCCCTGACAGAATTGTTAAAGCAAGATACAGAATTTGTTATGGATGAGGAGAGACTCTTGGCCTTCAGAAGATTAAAGGAAGCTCTATGCTCTGCACCCATTATGCAGCCATCTGATTGGAGTTTACCTTTCGAAATTATGTGTGATGCAAGTGACTATGCAGTTGGAGCTGTTCTTGCACAACGGAAGGAAGGTAAAGTGCATGCTATTTATTATGCTAGCAAAACTTTGAATGAGGCGCAAATCAATTATACAACAACTGAGAAAGAGATGTTAGCTGTTATATTTGATTTTGAGAAGTTTAGATCCTACATTCTAAATTCTAAGGTGATTGTATATACTGATCATGCTGCTATAAGATACTTGGCTTCAAAGAAGGAGTCTAAGCCTCGGTTAATGTGATGGGTATTGATGCTGCAAGAATTTTATTTGGAGATAAGAGATAAGAAAGGAGTAGAAAATTCTATAGCAGATTATTTATCTCGTCTTGAATCACCATCAACTGAGCCAATAAGAGATGAAATGCAACAAGAGCAGTTGTTTGCCGCATTTGATCGTAGACAGAACTGGATGATGGATATTATCAAAAGTTTCAAGGGACAAACTGATCTGATGAACAAGAACACAAGGAAAAGAGTTAAGAGTGAAATGAGAAAATTTATATGGGTCGACCCATAGGTATTACGAGGACGGAGCAGTACGGAGATGTGTACCCAAAGAAGAAAGAGCAAGCATTTTAGTAAAATGTCATTCTTCGGATTATGGGGGACACTATGGCTACTTCAGAACACAGGCAAAGGTATGGGCGAGTGGATTCTATTGGCCTACTATGCATGAAGATGCAAAAAGGTATGTTGCAACATGTGCTCAATGCCAACGAATAGGGAATGTTAACAGTAGGAATGCAATGTCTCTTAAGTACAATCTTCAAGTCGATATCTTTGATGTTTGGGGTATGGATTTTATGGGACCCTTCGTGAATTCTGATGGTTTCGAGTACATATTGGTCGCTGTTGATTATGTCTCCAAGTGGGTCGAAGCAATGGCATGCAAGGCTAATACTATAAAAGAATCAAGGAGTATACTTCAGGAGCAGATATTTCCTAGGTACTGAGTACCGAGGATAATAATTACAGATGGAGGATCCTATTTTATAGGAGGAGAATTTACTAGGTTTTTAACCAAATCTAGAGTTAAACATAGAATTGGAACAGCCTACCATCCCTAGACGAATCGACAAGCAGAAACTTCAAATAAGCAATTAAAGGGAATTCTGCAGAAGATTTTTACAAAGGAAGGAAAAGATTGGGCCACGAAGCTTAATGGAGCGTTATGGGCATATAGGACGGCATTCAAGACATCAATTGGTATGACACCATATCAATTCGTCTATGGGAAATCGTGTCACCTACCAGTGGAATTGGAACATAAGGCTTATTGGGCTATAAAGGAAATGAATTTGGATCTTGATGCCGCCGGCATGAAAAGGAAGATACAAATAAGTGAATTGGAAGAGATGAGATTGCGTGCATATGAATATGCAGCCATATACAAAGAGAAAACAAAGAAGTGGTACGATAAGAAGCTTTTGAAGAAGGAATTCAAGGAAGGAGATCGGGTGCTCCTATTTAACTCACGATTTAGATTATTTGGTAAAGCAAACTACGAAGCAAATGGGAGGGACCTTATCTTGTGAATACGGTGTTACCTTCGGGAGCGGTAATCATAATGGATGGCAAGAGAAACAAGTACACGGTGAACGAACAACGTCTAAAGGTATACCTAGAACCCGACACATTTGAATTAAAATCTTTTGATGTGTATTTCACAGCTTAGTACCCCATGTGGTCGAGCTTAACGACGTAAAACAAAAGCTTGTATGTATTTTAATTTCCATAGTTTTTCTTTTTCTGATTTGGCAATTTAGTGTACCGCGCCGATTCAGCGCAGCCCTGCACCGATCGGCACGGCAGAGTCCTTTTTGTTTTTGAGTCGGTTTTGGACCTTGCCTTTTTAAGACTCGTTAAATTCCACGAGTAAGAGAAAGAGTCCTAGTCCAATTGAAAATCAAGGGAGGGACAGCAAACCCACGGATTAACTCGTATTATATCGTCACCAGAACAAACCCTAAGAGCAGAAGCGATGGAAGGCGGCGCATCAGGCAGAAACCAAGGCGGCGCCAATCGGCGCGACTCATGCGCCGATCGGCGTGACTCTGGAGCCGATCGGCTCAGCGGCAGATTTCCTCAACCCTCTGCAAATTGGTCCTAGGAAGAAGTCGATGAAGTGTTGACACCAACACGAGATGATCCTCTTGTCTGGTCAGATCTGCGGAAGAAATTCATGAAGAAAAGCAAAGCTGACGCGTGGAACGCTGACAAGGTGAAGATGGACAATGGACTTCGGCAGATGATGAAAAGAGTATTGGTGCGCAAAGGAAAATCAGTAGCATCTATTGAAAGTGAAGTAGTTTCTCAATGGTATACTATGGAAAGTCTTCTTGATCTTGTTAAGCCCTTGTCGTATGAGGATTTCCTATCTTTCGAAAGATCATTGACTGAGCAAGAGAAGGAAGAGCTAGATGAAGAGAGCGCCCTCACAATTCATAGGTGCCGACTTTATAGTGAACATGACATTGCCGCCAAGTATGAACACAAGCTGCGAGAGGAAGTCGAAGAAGCTATGTACCAGCAGGATGCGGAGAAGGATCTTCAAGCTAGAAGGAATGAATCCTTTCCCAAGGTTCTTACCCATTGGGAAAGTTTTCAAGAAAATAAGATTCATAGGAACAGTTGTATTGAGGGTTGTAAGTGTATCTTTTATGCTAAAGATCTTCAACACAAGGTTGAACTCCAATTGGCAGAAGATCCAGCTTTCATACCTAGAGATTTAATATACGATGATGGCTGTCACGCAGTTCCTGGAGGAAGGACACCTAAGGAGATTAATGATGAGATTTTATGAAGGCGGCAGAATAAGGTGATCCGTGAGCGTAATCTAGAGCTGTTAGATGAGTATATGAAGGAAGCTACTGGCTGCGTCGATCGGCGCGACACTGGAGCCGATCGGCACGATCTGAAGATGGTTGAATTTATTGATCTGACGGCTCTGCCAAGTGAAGACGAAGAAACTGCTGCAAGGAAGTGTAAGACTACACCAGAATTATTCCGAATGGGATAGCGACTATACGTCATACTATTTGGAAACTTTGAAAAGCGGTGATCTTAGTGTGCCTGGAGATTTTAGTGATGATTTTGATATGCGAAGAAGCTTTGGTAGTCCTAAGTTCGAAAATCGAAAAACACTTGCAGAATGCAGTAATAACAAGGCAGCAGGAACTTCAACAAGAGTTAATGGTAATGCAGAGGGAAGTGGAGGAAATCGCAATGGTGGAAAAACACCACTGCGCTGATCGGCTCAGAGGAATTTGAATAGTGCCTCACCTTACAGCGTTGAAAATCATAACCTACAACCACCTGCTTGCTGTCCTGTCTGTCAAAGAAACATTGAGCGCCTGTATCTAGACAGAGATCGTGCTTACACGTATCAAAGAGATGTGTACCGCAGAATCTAGGATACAATCGAGATGAACGAAGCGGACTACACTTTTCTCATAAGGAATATAAGACGAATTTTCCGAGTCTTGAACGGGCTTGGTCTGCATGATTAGTGTGTTGAGTTTCTTCTCTTGCACGAGGACATTGTAAATTTTGAGTGTGGGGGAAGTGCTTTGCCATTAGTCATAGTTTTTAACTATATTTTAGTCTAGTTTCTCATTTGTTTTAGACAGAAATTGCTGATCATATCGGGAATAGAAAAAAAAAGAGGTGAAAGAAAAGAAAAAAAATAAACCGCGTCGACCGGCGCAGTGGTGCGCCGATCGACGCTGTTGCAAAAAGAAAAAAAAATTATTATAAAAAAAGGGGGTAAAGAAAAAAAAATATATATTCCCTGAGAGGTAGTAAGGTCATCAAAGAAAGCAGATTTCTGATTATTTCTCATTCTTTGCCAATTGTTCTCATTGAATTTTCTTTTAGATCTACTACATTCCTCTTCTCCATTAAAAGTTCTTTTTCAAGAACATTCTTTTTTAATAGGCATGATTGAGCATATTGTTAACATGATTAATCTTATGGTTTAATTTAGTTATATAGCCCTCCAAGATCCACATACAATCCCTGATTAGATAGGAGAGGAAAGGAAATACACTTGAGAGACCTAGAGAAGATCAAATGCTTGATGTTTGATGCTAAAAGATGAGTTGAGAAGAACTAAAATTGTTTTTGAAAAAGTTTTGTGGTAATTTGATTAAGTTTAAATAAGATATGCCGATTGGTTAAAAGGACATGAGAGAAAATCTTTGTGGCGGGATAACGAGTAAAAATGATGATTGAGATTGACTGCATGAGGGATGGTGTGAAAATTCTTATTACATATTTGATTTTGTATTGCTCGAGGACTAGCAATGATTTGAGTGTGGGGGAACTGTTGGTGGTTTCTAGATGCCCATTTTATCTACTAAAAAGGAATGTTTTGCGTCTTAATTTGATGGTTTGGACTAACAATTAACCCCATATTTGCATATATTTGTAGTTGTTCTGTTTTGGATGTAATCGCAGGAAACAGGTGTAAAACAGGGCAATTATAGATAAAGAGCTGAAGAATAACGAAGATGGGCCAGATGCGGAGCCGCGCCGATCGGCGCGACCCATGCGCCGATCGGCGCAGGAGGAAAAGATGACTAAAACATGATCCGGTCCAGGAAAGACAAAGGCCCAGCCCAGTATAAGTTAGAGTCGGTGGAAGTTGACCTAATCCCGTCGAGTATAAAAGGAAGATAATTATCAAGAGCCAAGGACAACCAAGGGTAGACGGCGATCGCGAGAATCAGTTATTAAATCTAGGGTTCCAGGATATTGGCGGCGGAGGTTCGTCAACACCGACGAGATCCACCAGAAGGGAGATCGCGTCGATCGGCGCGACGCTTGCGCCGATCGGCTCGTGCGCGTTCCAGTGCTATTTCTCACCTCTCTGCTATGTCTTGCGGAAGGATGAGTGAGTAGTCTCATATTCTCTTCTTTGGTGCCTTGCAGCATGTGTCCTTCAAGAAAAATACAAAGCCTCTCTTGCAAGTGGTAATTGCATCACCCAAGAAATACACAGACCTTAAAAGAGCACAGAATTTCTGAATAAAACCAGCAATAAAGATTAAAAAAAAAAGCTAATCGACAGTTATACTGACAAGATATATACACATATTAAGAAGTTTTATATTAAGGCATATACACCTATTAAGGTATATACCCCAATACTAACATACCCACTTTTTCTGCCTGTTTCCACTTGAACCAGACCCTAGAATGCAAACAATGAACCTTCTTGGCCTACAAATATTTATTAAGGATCAATGATCAATGCTACATTATATATGACCAGTCCATATTATGGACCTGAAAACATATATGTTATGTTAATACATTCCTAAAAATTAAAGCCTGCAATGAATATATATACTAACATGTTTTTATTTCCTATCTTCTTTGTCTACCTACATTTTTCATCAACTACTATATTTTGATCCATCGTCCTATCTTTGATGAGCCAATCAGGAGTGAGATAGTGGTAGTAGGAAAAAATTATGCGAACAAACAACGGAGACAACCTCTTTGTTGGAGGAGACCATAGTCTGGTCAGAGAGCATCTCTCCGGCTTTGCTGCTAGCGAGGTTATATGGCCATCCTGACACACAAGATGCTCTAGAAAGGAACGAAAAAAAAAAAAGGACCTAACATTAGATGACATGCTGCAATTGTTACTCAATGAATGAAGAAAACCTTGTCACAATAGCCTAAAGCCCTGAAGCTCTAAATCATTTTAGAATATCGAGGCCCTTTTATTAGCTAGGGATTCTAAAATACTTTTTAAGAATCAATACGACTAAAAGGTATGCATGCAGATTTAAGTGTTTATTCGACCCAAGTATTGCAAATGTAGCAAATATCTATGGAGTTTAAATTCTTCATGCTATCATAGAATTTTCAGATAATTAATCAACTAAAAAGGAATCACTTAAAAGATCCATGGATGCCATGACGTCATCCTTATGGCCTATGTAAATTATATCCCAATCCAAAATTTAGATACACTATACTAATTTTTGTAAGCAAAATGTGCAGAACCAAGCCCATGGATGTTTGCAGCATTGCTAACAACATACATGTCCTAATTAATAGGTCAGTTCTGAGTTTAATCTAATTACTAGTTACATGCCCGTGAGTTGCAACGGGAGACCAATATTTTGTATGTATCAAAAGAAACCTTTTTACTTTGCATTACGCACGTAAAATAGCAAATGAACTTATATCAACGGATTGGTCAGCAAAATAAAACAAAACCATCTAGCTGATCAGAGAGTTTTAGTTAGTGATTAAATAAAGACATGATCAAATTTCTCAAAACACCATGCCAGGAAGCATATCACCGATAACTTGTTCATAATTATTACATAAAGCTTTCTTGATTCACACAAGTTGATAAAACACCATAAACAAATCTCAAAATTACCGTACATGCCTCTTATGACTGATATTGCCGCTAACAAACCCATTCCAACATTTGATGCCATAGTTCTTAAACAATAAAGGAAAATAAATTCCAGAGCTACAAAAGCATCTATGATTGTAGATGATTCAAGGAATTGATCTCCAAACATAGTAGACTTTTTGGACTTTTAATCAACTTCATGGATCAGTTAAAACCTGCAGGTCCACTTGCACTATTTGCCTAGTCCTTGATCCAATGTTTCCACTCTACAATCAAACCAAATGATGAAACCAATAAAAAAGAAATATTAGGACATATTGAGTCATCCACCCCAAAATAATGATAAAACCACTATATGTGCTTAAAATAAAGGGAATTTCAAGCATTTCAATTTTTCAAACAGCAGTAGCCTTACTCAACCTTTTAGCCAACCATCCTATATTTGATCACTTTCAGGGATTATTGATTGTTTGGTCGTGTCCAACAGCACATATTCAAATTATCAGTGAGAACACAAAATTTGGACAATATTAAAAAAAATCTAATCTTTTAAACTCATGAGAGGAAAGATGGATGGGTCATCAACTACTGCATCTTGCTATATGCCTATACTTCAATCATCAAGATTTGAAATATGGTAGGCCATTCGTTATACCATTTGAGCTGAAAGACTTCAATGCTTTAATTTGAAACTGGACTAAGCTTTGATTTCTGAGTTGATCATTTTAGCAGGATCCTAGAGTACTAAAGAATTGTTCTTATTTTTCCTGAGATAGAGAACCCATGTAGACAACAAAACAATTCCGATATAGCTAAAGGCTTCCCAGGGCAGCATCCAAAGTGCAACGAGGAATTAGATAATGATACTTTCATAGCTTAAACTGATTCATGCGCAAAACTATTTTTGTGTAAGAGCAGGCACCACCTCCCAACTACTTGATGAGTGGTGCGGTCTTTTGCTTCCTTCAAAAAGTTTAGCAAGAAATAATCTGATATATTCCATAGAATACATTAATTCTTTTAGAAATAGGAGCTATAAACTGACAAAGTTTCAGAATTATCAGTTTCATTTGTGCAGATGAAATCAGTTACACTATGAGCTATGAACTGTCGAAGTTCTAGGACAGCAAATTCAGATTAGCAGATATGTTATCTAATCTTTTAAACTCATGAGGCGGACAGGCTGATAGCCTGGTGGCTAGGCGCCCGAGTGGCAGCCGGCTGGTCGGGGGTTCAAGCCCCCGATCCCGCACGAGGCGCTGGTGCTGCGCTGCAGTACTATAGCACGCACAGTGCATGGTACTGTAGCTGTGCTGAGTACTGTAGCTGCGCACAGTGTAGAAAAAAAATCCCCTCGCTCTTCCCAGTCAAAGCATAGGTAAAGACTCACGCCATAGCTCACACGGCCAGCTGAGTCCCTATGTATGGTTGGGTAGAGGGTTCAGGAGTTTTCTCCTTAGTATAATGCCGTCAGGGGGAGGGGCTTCTTCCCTCGGCAAGTCAGGTTTTTTATTTTAACTCATGAGAGGACAGCTGGATAGGCCATCAACTACTGCATCTTGCTATATGCCTATACTTCAATCATCAAGCTTTGAAATATGGTAGGCCATTCGTTATACTATTTGAGCTGAAAAACTTCAATGCTTTAGTTTGAAACTGGACTAAGCTTCGTTTTCTGAGTTGATCATTTAGCAGGATCCTGGAGTACTAAAGATTTGTTCTTATTTTTCCTGAGATAGAGAACCCATGTAGACAACAAAACAATTCTGATATAGCTAAAGGCTTCCCAGGGCAGCATCCAAAGTGCAACGAGGAATTAGATAATGATACTTTCATAGCTTAAACTAATTCATGTGCAAAACTATTTTTGTGTAAGAGCAGTCACCACCTACCAACTACTTGATGAGTGGTGCGGTCTTTTGCAGTTTGCTTCCTTCAAAAAGTTTAGCAAGAAACCATCTGATATATTCCATAGAATACATTAATTTCTATACCAATATATAAAGGAGAGGGTCGTCATCGCCTCCAGCTTAACCCGTCGGAGAGAGAAACATCTAACCCGTCGTCCTGACCTGGTGAAAATCGGCGCCGACAAGTGGGACCTGCTGCTATCCCTCTCTCGACTCCTTTCTCCCCTCCCCGTCCCCGACTCCCTCACGTTCAAAAAAAAAATTCTCTCTCCCTCACCAAACGAGAGCCGCAGCAGCAGCTGCCGCCGCAAAGCCGCGCCCTCCTCCTCATGGAGCAGACAGTGTTGCAAAGCCGCGCCCTCCTCCTCCTCATCGAGCAGCAGCCGCCGCTGTGCCATGGCCTCCTTTTCCTCCTTCAAGACCCCGCCGAGTCGCTGAGCTTGACCCTAGTGCCGCTAGATCCGCCGTTGCCGCTGCCGCTGCCGTCGCTGCAGCGTCACGCCGCGCCCTCCTCCTCCACCTCCTCGAGCAGTAGCCTCTGCTACCACCTCCTCCTCCTCCTTCGAGTCTGGCGCCTCCTCTCCCAATTCCCCAACCCTAGCGGAGGCGGCCGCCAAGAAGAGGTGCAGGCCATGAACCGGCGGAGGGACAAGACAACGATGACCATGGCAGAGGTCTCCAGCCTCGAATCGCTGCCTTCATCGCCACCTCTGAGGTGCTCTCCTTTGTCTGGATGCAGCTTGAAGGCTTTGACAGCCACCTCGAGGCCTTGGTAATGAGCTTCTATGTGCACTACAGTTCACTACTTCTGTTATGTGCCTCACTGATAATGCCAATGTATGCAATTATTGGTATTGTTTCGTTTGATAATGAGGTTTGAGTTCATGTAGTTTCTTCCTCTCAAGACTCCTTTTATTTAATTACTAATCATCATCTTACATGATTAGCAGAGCTCCTGATCTCGGAGGGGAAAATGAACAATACCTAAAGTCCAACATATTCTTGCCTGTAGCAAAATTCTCCATACATCACTGCAGTTCTTGGACTGTTGGACATCATATTGTAATCTTCCACATATGTATGGGATTGTTGGCATTGCATGACATAGTGACTATAAAAGGCGCATGTTTTGCTTTTATCTGATGATAATACTAAATTGTGCAGTGAGTTGATGGATCTTGATTCACACTCTGCAGAGATGGATACATCAACTCCCGCAGCATTCGTGAGATGGTTGTTGTGCAGTCAACCGATGGGCATCAGTTGACCATCACATGAGGAGGTTTTTGGTATCGCTGAAACCAACCAGGCCATCTGTGCTGAAATTTGCACAGATTTTGGGCCCAACTTTGGTGAGATTTCACACACCCATAGTCTCCCTTCGGTTGCAGTACTGTGAACTATTAGTATACTCTGCTTGCCACCATGACTGATTAGTACGCACTCTCCTTTGTCTGGATGCAGTACTGTCAATGGTCACCAAACTGAAGATTGGCTCAAGTTTTTGGGCTAATTTTGTTTATCAATCACAAATGGAACACATTTTGGAGATTTTTTTTTTTCTGTGGGCACACTTTTTGGGGAATGAGTTGTTGATTCAGAATAGCAAATTTCTATGCTCCAATTATTTGGTTTCTCAAATGCACTAGCTATTTCTTGTAATGCCAAGATGAAAACGACACCCACAAATTAGCTTTTTGCTGTTAACACAAATAATAACCCCGAGTGCCTCTCATTTTAACCCGTTTTTTTTCTTCTTTTAGATCTGCAGCTGTTCATGCAAGGAAATGCTAATTTCTACAGTATTTACAGTTAGCTCATCAACTATCTCCTTAACTTCCAATATAAGACAGTAGTTCACTACCCAAAATGTCCGCTTGCCTTTGTTCTAAACTATATAATTTTGCCAAATGTCATCGCTAAAATTTGAAGTTCAGCCTTTTAGATCATTTTATGAAATACCAATATCAGCTCCCTGGAGTGGTTCTTTTAGGAGCATCTGTTCCATACATGAGCAAATAACTACAATTTTATTTAGATTATCAGTACGAACTACGAAATTCATTTGACATAAGCATTGTTTTCCTTCAGCTAGAATTTTGCCCAGCTGGTTGATTATGTGTATTTAATAATTTAGGTTAACACATGACCTAAGGACCAATGGCCATGAGGGAATAAATCTGGACGGGAATTGGCAACAGGAGTTGGTGCAACAAGAAGGGATAAGACAATTGAGAGAACAACCTGTTTCTCCCAAAAGGTAAGCACTTCTCATAAATGTATATAGTCTTCATCCTTCTCATGTTAAAACTACCTTTTTAGCTGCAACAGTGCAACCATGATTAAAAAGAATAAATATACTCAAGGAATAACATGCACATCAGCACATAAATTTCTTTGGACACCTTTGTTGAAACTTATTGAAAAATGTGCATATTCACTGATCTGAATTTTTTTTAGTATCAGCCTGTCAGGAATAGCTATCTGTCATCATTCTCACACAATGGTGAATACATTCTCTTTTCTCAGGTTTAGTAAATAACACATTTTTTAGATTAGTAGGTAACACAATTTGACACATAATGTCCACTGAACCTTGATTCTCTCTTCATAAGTTTTTTTTTCATTTATCAAAGTAACTATTCAATGTTACAGATTGAGAAACAAAGAATAGATATATGTACTTTCTATTTTATTTTTTAAAACAGAGTCAGCGATGTGTGTGTAGAGAGTTTAGGCTTAGATTTTATTGCTCCTAAGCTAAAACAACTTACCAGTTTAGTTCTGCAATAGCTCCATGGATTGTGTGCATTATAATTATCATCGCTGACTTCCAGTCAACATTTTATGTCTAAACATGAACTTTGCCCATTTATCTTAGGTGGTAATAGTGCAGAGCTCTGATTATTTATTATCATGGGTGGTAAACAGTTTCATGTGATAGGCCTGGCAGCGATTTGCTGGGCGGTCTGGAAAATGAGAAATAGAGTTTGTTTTGAAAAAAAAGAATGTGAGATCTCCTACTGAGACTGTATGTTATGCATGCTCATTTCTGAAATATTGGGCAGGTTTACTCAAGGAAGGAGACAAGCAAATGCTGGAAGATGGAGCAGGGACTCTGCAACAAGCAGCAGTCCATCTACACCCAAGACAGGCGGAGGATCCAAATCAAACATCTGCTGCTATACAGGGACAGGCAAGACCTCTGACGCCAGGAGACCACTAATGAGGGAAGAAACATTGAGTCATGGTGGGAAAGGATGAGAAGAATGGAGCAGGAAAATGTGTGTGGCTGTTACAATGGGTGTTTTAGCATTCTGTAATGGCTTGGAAGGTGTTGACTTCAGAACTTGTGCGCTGAAGTGCAGTGCATTTTCTTTGTTTTGGTTTAAGTTTTAGCAGAGTCTGTTGGAACTTTAAAACTGGTAGAGTAGTTTTACTTTTCTGCTAAAAGACTGGCTGTAATTTCGTTATCCTGGTAATGAGATTCCAGAGGAGGCCACCACTCTGTTATGCAAAAAAAAAAATTGCATATACTACCGTGAATGAGCATCATTTTGGTGTTGCCCAATTTGTTAGAAGTTTGACACATGAGCATGGTACTGCAGGCAGTTTTTAAAAAAGTAAGGATAAACATGTTGGATGAGTTTGATTTTAATGCCGAATTAGTTTGTGATGACAGGTTCTGATCACAGGATGATGGAGAGTCGGCTACTTCAGTTATATATGAAGTTGAGTGGTTAGATACAATGTAGAGATTTCAATGCTTGAATATGTTTGGAACTACAACATCTCTATAAATATTTGTACTGTCAAATAAAACTAGAATCCTTCAGGCTTCTGCTGTTAGATGCACTAATTACTGTAAAGTAAAACTAGACTACTTCTATGTCAGTGCTATGTTCCTTGATTGCACATCCTTTTTTAATATCGAAGCATATCTGTGTTGTCCGACTCTTATCAATTGTTCACTTTATTTAGAACAGTCAAGATTTTATTATAGAATGAAACCATTGCAATCCGATTATATAAGTATAATCTTTCTTGCTCAAGATAACTACTATAGGCCATGAGTTAGCAATGGCTTTTTACTTCATCACAGATATAATCATATAAAAATATAACGGTACTCATTGATAGAGTGAAAGATTACAAAACATAAATATATGAATTAGACATTGGCATTCCGTCGTACCTCCTAATCACTCTTGTAGCAACACCATTGTGCTGTTTATCACCATAACATAGGCAATTTTCAGTAAATAACTATTTATTCAATTGTTGTCATAGTTATACGATACCTATTTTTTACTTATACTTAATTCTATTATAATTTTATGCCCGTAGCAACGCACGGGCATTACCCTAGTTCTTTTAGAAATAGGAGCTATTAACTGATAAAGTTTCAGATTTATCAGTTTCATTTGTGCAGATGAAATCATTTACACTATGAGCTATGAACTGTCAAAGTTCCAGGACAGCAAATTCAGATTAGCAGATATGTTATTGTGTAGGATGCTCAGTACTTTAGCCAAGTTTTCTGACTGCGCATTGCTTCAGAAAGCCATCAAAACGTACGATGCCCAAAAGATCAATAATAGTCACTTTACATCTTCAGAAGAAAATAACTTATATTTCATATTTGCATCAGAAAACTAAATAAGTGAATGTTTCTATTTTTTTCATATCTCCATGAAGTGAATATTTAAGACAGCAATGACACTATATATCATGGCATATTAAATATTTTCTTGCAAGCTAGCGGGTGCATTCTGGATAAGTATAATTTCATTGCCTGCTTAACAAAGACATGAACTGAAATATTCTGGACAATGAAGCTACTAAAAAGCAAAAAAGAAGCAGTAAGGTCTCACTTTTGATAGCAGTGTAGTGCCTAAAGTTTTATGAGAATCTGACTTCTGTATAGGAGGAAGGATCACCTGCTGGGCAGTTGATCTCCATGGTTGTTAGGGCCTTCTATTTTCTTTCAAGAGTTTTTTATTTGTATCCTTCTCATAGACTGCAATACAATATCAGAAAAGGTGAAATGTCAATTCCTGACAAATAATGAAGAAGTTCTACATTCACATTTGTCATGGGCACCAAAAAGGTCAGTTCATTGTTTGTAAACTTAAATAGATGCCTGACAAGTAAACATGACAAGTATTACTGATCATAAACTTAAATGACATTATGTAAATTTTAATTATCAGTTATCAGTCCTAACAATCCAACTTACAACTGTCATCTAGTTCTATAGTCCCATTGGCAGACCCAGATATTCATATTTTTTATTGGCATCTGAATTTTTGTTTGTAGCATTAGCAGCACATAGTAAGGAGTATAGTTAACATAAAAGCATAAAAAATTAATGACTTCTAAGGTCCGTGAAAAGAGTTCATGCAGAGACGATATTGAAGCTCAAGTGCAGTTTCAAAATAATAATTAGAACCATTAGGATTCTTGATTGTTAATTAGAACCATTTGGACCATCATGTCATTATCATTAGAGACATCGAATAATATCTCAGATTATCCTGCAAATACTGGGAACTTACCATCTATATTTACAACGATATGAACCTCAATGCAGTCCTACACAAATCTCCTCACCTTCCTGCACAACGCAAACAGGGGGCTGACTATACAGTGCGCACTGCTTGGAACTTGCAGTCCAGTTCTCCTACCAAGAAGCGTATGTTTATTTTGGTTGTTATTGCACTCAACCAACCAAACAACAGTGTACATATATGACCAAGACCAACTATGAACCAAATCTAATCAAATCGAAGGTGTTGTTTTCATCCGATACATTGAATCAGGGGATTTTCTGAGGCTAACCTGACATTCTAGGGAAAGAGCTCCATGACCTCCATCCTCGCGCGTGCAGTGTACCTGCCTCAACACCCATCCCTGAGTTACTTAGTTCTCTGAAATTATATAACAACATTTGCATGCAGCAGGGAAGTAACTTGCAGGAAGATGTTTGACATGTAATTAGGTTGAAGACTAACTGCAAGTTACCCAAATGAAATACATTAGCGCAGGTCTGTGAGGTGAATCCGGCGAGTCGAAAACGGAGGCGAGGTGGATCAGGGGAGGACCGAACGGTCTCCTCCCCTCTCTGTCGCAGGTGGAGGCGGGTGCCAGCATTGTTTCCCCTCCTTCTATCGTAGGCGGAGGCAGAGGGCGGCGGCAGAGGCTGGAAGCAAACGGCGGCGGCTGAGCCAGGCGAAGCCAGATGCGGAGCGCGAGAGGAAGATGACGGATCTGGTTCGAAGGCAAACCCAGCTGGACGCAGGCGGAGGCGGCCGGGGGTGACGAACCAGCGGACGCGGGCGCAGCCAAATGGCGCCGATTTGCAGGCGAACGTGGCTGGCTACAACTCCTCTCCCCCGGTGAGTCGCAGGCAGAGGCGGGTGCAGGCGTCGCCCCCCTTATTCCTATCGCGGGCGGCTGCGGAGGCTCGTAGGCGGAGGCTCGCAGGCGGTGGCGGGGAGGCGGGTGGTGGGAGCAGTTCGTAGGGTACCGGCGGAGGCGAGGAGGAGAACGTGCGGGTGCGGTACCGGCCTGGGTGCAATTGGGTAGTAAGGGGACAATTGATTGTAGGTGGGGTGAAAGATAGCAGGTTGGACGAAGAGAGATAGAATGTATTTGGGATTTTTAAGTAGTAGAGATAAAGAATGAAGACGTAATAAAAAATAAAATGTATATATAGCCTATAGTTTTTATCAACAGAAAGCTTATAGAAAGAATATTATGTTGCATTCTTTAAAAGTTACATTATGTCTACTCCTAATAACAATACTGATCTATTATCATGATTCTGGGATCCCGCTGAAGTTGCCCTCATCAAAATCCTGCTAACCTATAGTAGCACTCTCGAATCCTAGGTAAACACACTTTTGAGATGATCATTGAACTGTGTGTCTCTTTGTAGTACAAATCCAATACTTTAAGGTGTAGCCCACATTAATTTGTCAATGCATGAAATTTGTTTTTTGTTGTCTGTTATCCAATATAGAATCTGAATCATTTGACGGGAGAGGGAGCCAAATATAGTGTTATTAGTAGGCATCTGACACAAAATACAAGAAATTATATTTTGGATTTCAGTCAAAGTAGCAGCATGCCCAATCTGCTAGAGGAAGTATATGTAGTTGTGGATGATGCTAGCAACCTAAAAAAACAAATACTGAGAAGCAGGACATCACTGAAAAGAAGAAACAAAATAGTTAATCCAGCCAACACTAATATATTACAGTGAAGCATGTACTGCCACTGTGATATGTCGTGTGGATCTCTGAGAAGATAGAGGGAGCCAACCTGACGGCCATTCAGAGCCAGGACGCAATGGAAAAAGTCCTCACCGCCTTCCGTTGCTCTATGCCTAAATAAAATCAGAGTGCAGTCCGTGATCAAAGAAATTGCCGAAGATTTTCTAAGTTGCCAGAGTGTCCAATTCTAATAAACAGAAATGCACAAATTATAGAGTTGCAGCCACAAAAATTGCAAAAGGTGACGTCCTAAGAAACTGAAACTCAGATTTCAAAAGTCACATGAGCGGCAAACACATTCATCTACTAAAGAGAAGTACAATTTTTTATTCGCTTGTAAACTCAAGAAAACTATTAGTCTAAGAAAAGTATGAGCAGAGAAAGCTAAAATGATAAATCATTAATGAAAAGTTTTCAGAAAAAGCTCATGTTTGTGCCAATTAAACAGAAAAGCAGATTATGTGTTCGGATCTATGTAAAGAAAAGGAGGAACTAACTACAAATTCATGCCAACTGCACAAGTACCTGTTCAAAAGCCTACTCATCATTTTGATCATTTGAATCACTTCCTTTAGGAGACGAAATCAAGCCTTCTGCCATGCCAGTAAACTGGTTTATTTTATTTCCAACCCCTCGTAGTTCTCAGCAGCATCTTTTGCCCTGCATCATACCATGCATCCTGAAAAGGTGCAATCAAAATTATTGTTGACATCATCGTGCTTTGAGAAAATAACAATATAGAATTGAAATTGCTGACAAAGACAGACCAAAAGTCATTGTGCTTGAATAAAGCTCTGTGGACAGCCGCTGGAGGGGTCATGCCCTCTCTTTGCGGCCAATCGCTGCAAGCCCTGCCCCAAAACACGAGAGGCTGTACCTGCCACTGCGCTACGCAACCATCATGGTCTCGCCTTTCTTGCTTGTGGAATACGCCAGTGGACTCGATTGGGGATGGATTTGCCCAGGAGATGCACCACCGCTGCCTTCGCATAGGCATCTAAAGCAGGAAAAGAAGGAAGGAGATCAAGCATTGGAAGGAAAATGCGAGAAAAATTAGTGAAACAAAACATGATCTAGAAACAAAATAGTGGCACTGTTATTCCATCACAGATCACAACCATTATTTTGACACTAAGGGAGGTATCCTGAAAATAAAACAACCTGGCCTGGCCCTTTCCACGGTGAGCCTTACCCTTGACTGCCCTTTGACACTAAATGAATCCAAAATGTACTTATTTCTAGGCACTGTTTGAACATATTGGAGTCCTATGACGGTCCGCGTATATTCCCCATACCTAATGTCTTCCGGTCTCACTTAAGCTAAGTGTAGTCTTGTCTACCATGGCTAGCGACGGAGGCTCAGCCGCTCAAAAAATCGAACAGTTTCATCGCAAGTTGCTGTGATTGCGTCATCAACTCATCCCTACTTGGCTGCTTCCCAAACTCCAACATGGTTCGGAACTAATTGAGAGATTATACCATTGATTGAGAAGCGGATCAAGCCGATCTCGTGTGATCGAGTGGGGATGTGAAAGCGACACCAGATTTTGCCAATGAGGTACATCTAACTGCTCTCGCCGCTCCAACTAAAAGGGCAGTCAAGGGTAAGGCTCACCGCTTTGTCAAAAAAAAAAAAAAAAAAAAAGGGTAAGGCTCACCGTGCTGAATCAGCCATAATCGCAACGATTGGTTTGCCCAAGATTAGAGGAAATGCCCGTGAGCTAAGTGGCATGAAGCTTAGCTGAGAAGAAGACGACATCCAAGCGAGATGAGGGTTAATGAAGGGGGTCGGTGCGGGAGAGATGTCAGAGTCGTGGCACCCATGGAGGCGGATCTTGGAGCAGCGCCCAGCTCCTCCCCCTCGCCATCGTCTTCTAGACCCTCGTCGTCCTTGCACCTCGCAGCTTCGCGTCACAGTCGTCATAGCTGATGTCCTCTTCGTCGAGCATGACGAGCCCGAGCCCATTCAACCACCCTCCCATTCAACCCCATGGGCCTCCCGCGTAGAGCCCAGAGCTTGTCCTTGTCGGCGTTCCAGGCGTGGCACCGAGCCCGGATCAAAGAAGTCGTCCTCACGCGTTGTTGTCGTCTCGATTCGTGTGATGACGAGACCGCCGGAGGCGAGCTTGTGCCTTGATGACAGCGATGACGCAATCATGTCTTCACTCCCGGAAGTGATTGTAGGTTCGTGTGCGAGAACTCCACTTGGTGGCAGGCGGGACCTTTACTCCGGTGAGAGTGTTCCAACGAGGAGTAGAAGAAGGCGCCATCCTTCCGAGACCTCGAGAAAAAAATCATGAGCATTCCTTAGTCCTCTACTTAATATGATGCTTTACCTTTTGCATTTACATACCGTGCTGTTCATGCTTGTGTGCTTATCTTGCTCTAGTTGATTATCTTAAAGACTTGCATGAATAGGCTTCTTTACTTGCTAGTAGTGTTTAGGTTTCGTATTTGATCACTAGCATGTATAGGAGTTGCTTTGGCTTGATTGATCACCCTTGTATGCATCATGCTACTCATGCTTGTCTTTGCTAGATTATTGTGTGTTTCTGTGTGTCTTTATCTTGTAGCTTTGCATGAGTAGGCTTCTTTGCTAGATAGCCGTCGTCGCCGCCGGTCCACCGTGGATCGTGGACCGCGGGTCCAGATGGCATAGACCTGGTCCACGGCATTTAGGGTTTAATTTAATTCATTTAATTGGTGGTAATTGTGTAAATTGCGTATAGGCCCCTGATCTTTATTAAAATTTTATTTTTAATACTGAATATTTTCCAAAACCTTAGTTAATTATATTTAGGCTCCTGAGTTATTAATAATATATTTTTAGCCCTTATTTTTTTGTAGAAATGCCCTTGTACTTATTTATAATTATATTTTTTAGTCCTGTAATTTTACAGAGACACCCCTGTACTTATTTTTAATTATGTTTTAGTCCTGTCTTTTTACACTTAGGTCCATGAACTTTTTATAAATTATATTTTTGGTACCTAAAGTTTTCATAAATTATATTTTAATACTTACATTTTATAGTTTAGCCCTTATATTTTTCTAAAAATTATATTTTAGCCCCTAAAACTTTAAATCTTCATAACTTTTCAACCGTAGCTCGGAACTGAATAATTCTTGCACCAGAGCAATCATAGTGTCTAATATTTTTTATTCGTAATGTTTTATAATATTTTGCTAATTTATTATTTTAATCCTAGAACTTTAAACCTTCGTAACTTTTTACTCATAACTCGGATTGAGGCGATTCTTGCGCTCACGCGATCGTAGCAACGCGTACTATTTCATAATTTTGTTTTCATTGTGATTTGTTACTGTGTAGTGTGCTGTTTCTTAGGTTGTTTGTATGCTTATGTTTCTGGTGTGACGTTGAGTAGACGAACCGCAGTTAGAGAACTTCCAGAATCTCCATCTTGAAGACTTTAAGCAGCAGCAAAGGGAACTAGGCAAGTGTCCTTGATGCATATTGAACCTATGTTTTACATTTCTCTCTATTCTCTATGCATGGTTGTTAATATTGAATCCTATATGTCATCATCTGGTTCCATATTATTCCTTGTCGCCTGGGTTATGGTGTAGTATGCTAGTATGGGTACGTCATGCTTAGTTTGCTATGTCGGGATTAGAAGTGTCTAATATTAATCTTGATTATAAGTTCACTTCAACAAAATAATCATTAGGGATGGGTAATCCTTTTTAGCAATATGGAACTAGAGTGATCCAAGCAGGAGGATGATGATGATGGCGCGGGTATGCATGTGTACTCGGTACAGTACTGTGGGATTATGGTGGTACCTGCTTGGGATCACACGGATAGATTTGTGGAACGTGTAACCATGAAAACCGTGCAAAGCACAGGGCTGATATGGGTAGGCTTGGTTGAGTATCAAGATGTCTTTCCAGTTTTGCGGGCAGTCGAGGAATGAGGCCAGAACGGTTTTACTTCCGACCTCAGGCGATGGACGGTTTCACTACTAGCCACGGCGCCAGAGGGGGCTTCTGTTGGAACGGTTTAATTTCCGCTGCGGTGAAACCTTAGCGTGGATTGTTTGCAAGCTGGGAAGCTCTTTGAAAGACCTTGTGGTGATCTATTGGTTTCACACCTAAGGTAGTGTGAATTGGACAACATCGAGACTCTCTAGTCACTACATAGTGATGAAATCACCAACTTATGGGTAAAGTTGTGCAACCTCTGCAGAGTGTCAAACTATTATAACAGCTGTGCTCACGGTCATGAGCGGCATGGACCTTTCACATGAGTAGAGGGATTGGATGGGTGGACTTAGTGGGTATCCAAGTTTGGTTTGGGCGGTGTAACCCTTGGTTTGCTACAGGTGGTGTAACCTGTAGTGTGGTTTCTTATGGGCGGTTTAACCCATGGTTGGCTACAGGCGGTATAACCTGTAGTGTTGGTTTGATGAGATAACTTGGGACAACTTTTCACTTAGTAAATAGGAGTGCTATTCAAAAGGTCTTAGGTGTAGTGCTTATTTATGCAAATGAACCATTATGTTAGCCTTTTTTCTATTAAGCCTGCATGTCATATTTTCCCCCACTTGCTGAGTACGGCATGTGCTCACCCTTGCTATTTTCCTTTGTTGTTGTACTATCAAACTGCTGCTCAGAAGATGGAGAGATGGACTACATCGATGAAGACTACTACTAGGCGAGCGTGCCCCCGGTCGATTGCCTGTGGTGTTATGGTGTTTTCCGCTGCTAGTTATCAAGAGTGTCATTCTAGTCTTTGAAGACAATTATTTATGTAATAATGGTATGTAATAATAATGACATTGGTTATACTGTTATTCACTTTACTGTCGATATATGTGAAACTTGTTCCTGGGCACACATATGATAAGCACTTGGTTTTGTCCTTAAAACCGGGTGTGACAGAAGCTGATTTCCCCACTTTTGTTGGGCATGCAAAAAATTCACGTGTGTCCAAATCATTGCACATTGTATTAAAAGGAGCATTAGGACGCTGTGAGATACCCAAGGTGCAAACACAGTCGTTACAAGAGGAAAAATGATTATGATGCCGATGGTGGCGTGAAGAATACCAAAAAGAAAAGAAAGAAGAAAAGAAGTTCTATCATCAATGCTAGTGATGATAGTAAGGTTCCTACCTTAGTCATGGGGTACTTACCCGTTGTCGATCGCATCAGACGCTTGTGTCCCAACCCTAGAGTTGCGGCAATGATGACATGACATGTACACAAGGGGGACGATAAGCTCGGGCATCCCGCAGGTGGAACATAGTGGAAAAATGATGTGAACAAGGGTTCCCGATCTTCTGAAAGGTTCTTGGTAAGTTGATTTGGTCGGAGGCGACACACAAATCTTTCCAGCTTCAGAACAGCATGCTCTAAACCCCGCAATCACAGCACGACGTCTCCTCTGGTTATCAACCGTCCAAGGATGATTGACCTTGTCGAGAAGGCAAATTCCTTCCTACAAATCAAGAAGACAAGCAAGAACAACGAAGGATGCAACACAATTGCAGATGAATGATTAAGCTCATGAAGTTGGGGTCTCATAAACCGATGAACAACGACACTGTTTATGAACAGAATTGATCTAAGCAAAACCTGAACCCTAATGGTGCGGCGGTGGCTGTATATGAAGACCTTAGGGTCGTGCAAGACCCTCTAGATGCGCCCTAATTGGGCTCAACTGGATACAAAGCCCAAAGGCCAAAATAGGCGACACAGCACCGATACAGATTCTGGACCCTCTCTTGTTTCGACGATTCCTGATGACTCCGGATGAATTTTGACATGAGGCTGGCGGCATTGGAAAGGACTTCTTCTTATCTTTCCGTGCATATGTAGATCGTCCAAATCCGAGTTCGTATGCGTCCTAGGCGACCGTTTTAGTGCAGACTGGCCCTGAGCCGCGAAACAGGCTCGAAGTCAGTTTTGATTGGGCCTCCACCTTGGCTTCCAAGCCCTTGCTGGTCCTCCACATCATCTCCTGGTCCTCTCCATGGTTCCTAATCATAAAATAATTATTAGGTAGCAAACCATTCTCAAAAGTAACATATAGCAAAGAACGTAGGAACGAGCTCACCTCTAAATTTAGTCATCGTGCACGAGCTCTAGTCATTGGACCTTGCAAGTCCAGAATTGAAGGTGTGTTGTGTGTATCCATAGGAGTAATGTCCTTATCAAAAAATTTCAATGAGAATCATCAAGAATTCTTTGATGAGGAAAGGAACCTAGGATTCGCATTGAGTATAGACGGGATGAACCTTTTCGGTCAAATGAGGAATCTGCAAAGCACTTGGTGTCACACCCATTTTAAGAAGCAAAATGGGTGCAGACATACGTGTGCCCAGGATCAAGTTACACACACATACGGTACATCATTAGTGGTAAACAGAATAAGTATCCATATCCTTTATTTATTACATCGTATCTTTATTACAAAAGGACCCGTAGGTCTAAAAGAAGTACATCAAAGCAGCAGAAATAAACTAGCATAGACGTCCCAAGACTCCACAGGCACCGACTGGTGGACCATCGCTTAGTACTCGCCGCCATCTTCTTCATGGTAGTCCCAACCTTCTCCTGTGGCTGAACAACGATATGGTATAGCAAGGGTGAGTACGTGTCGTACTCAGCAAGTGGAGGAAAAGATGACATGGGGCTATTGACAAGAAAGGCTTATAGGGGTTCATTGCATGAGCTTTTAATTAACCTAAGCATCCTATTTACTAAGTGGGGTCATCCCAACCATCAACCACGGGTTCCCTATCCAAGCCAAGTCCAAACCAAACCACCAATACTATTCCATCCCATAACCAACTAATCTTGTGAGGACTCCAGGCCGCTCGTGATCGTGAGCACGGCTATCATGATAGTTTGATACTCTACAGAGTTTGTACCACTTTACCCACAAGTCGTGATTCCCCTTGTGCCCGTGGACGCGACCCACATTACACACTTCCTTGGGTGTGTGGCAGGGTTTCACTACGAGGCTTTTTCAAAGGGTCTCCCAGTACATGCTAGCCACTGAGGTTTCACTCCCGTCCCTAAGTGATAGCCCATCAAAAAGCAGCTCATCACCCCAGGAGCCCCCTCTTGAGCCATTGGGATAGAAGGATAGTCCTCTCTTGACTTCCATTCCCCGCTCCACCAAATGCTGCACCGACACTGGGAGAATACCTAATTACTAGGCCAAGCCTTACCCATATCGGTCTTGCGATGGCACTGTTTTCCTGGGTTATCACTCCAAGAACCGGTTCCTAGGATCTACAACAAGCCTACCGCCACCAACCATGTGCCCATGGCACCACATCCATTCCATCCGACTTGCATAGATCCCTAAGTCCATGTTGCTAAAAATTACCAGCTCTTTCCCAAGTGATATTGTTCATTAGTCAAAATTAAATGGAACCCATCAACCCAGTAAGCAACTAAGCATGTCTACCCATTGACCGATAAAGTTCTAGTTCAAGGTGACAAGGACAAGATAGAACAATACTAGTAAACCCTAGCAATAGATTCCCAATCAATTGACACAAGCATGCAATCCTAAAGTAACATTCACAATAGATACAAAATGCATCAAGGACACTTGCTTTCGTCCTGCTCGTGGTATTGCTCAACCACTTCGAACTCCTGCTCTTGGAGGTCCTCGTACGCTGATCCTTGTGTGTAGTCGTCTTTACGCGTGACAATACCGGCACAAGCAATTGCATACTCAATCAATACACAACCATGCAATCATGGAAAAACAATATGATAATGACATGAATGCATAGGTTATGCTCCTACGATCGTTTTGATACAAGAATCACTTAATTCGGAATTACGAGTAAAAAGTTATGAAGGTTTGAAAATACAGGGTTAAAATAGTAAAATCAGAAAAATCAGAAAAAGTAGTACTAACAGGTAGTATTAGTTACTACGATCACGTTGGCGCAAGAATTACTTAATTCCGAGTTATGGTTGAAAAGTTATGAAGGTTTGAAGTTTTTGGGGGCTAAAATGGTAAAAACAGATAGGTGTAGGGACCTAAAAGTAATTTCTGAAAAGTACAAAGACTAATTGTAAAAATAACAGGTGAAAATAACCTAAAGTTCAGGGACTAAAGTGTAATTTATAACAAGTTCAGGGACTAAAGTGTAAAAAGACAGGACCTAAATATAATTAAAAATAAATCCAGGGGTGTTTTTGTAAAAATACAGGGCCAAAATAATAATTCTAGAAAAATACAGGGGTGTTTCTATAAAAATGTAGTGCTAAAAATAATTTTTATGAAGTTCAGGGGCTTAAATAAATTTTTCTAAACTTTCTGCACAAAAACAGGGTATAAATATAATTTAAAATAAATATAGGGATCTAATTACAATTAAATAAAGGTTCTAAAAAAGACTTAGGTCTGAAAACTAATTTTAGCAAACCCTAGGGGCCTAATTGCAAAAGTCATAACAATATCCAGGAATTAAACGAATTAATTTAAACCAAAAACCCCGTGGACCGGGTCTACGGGTTCTGTGGACCCACGGTCCACCGGTCCATGGTGGGCCGATTACATAACCCGAAGGGGTATGTAATCCGGACCCTAGGATCTAGATCTAACGGCTGGGAAAAGAGGGCAGGGAGGGCTGCCGGCGGCGGTCAGTCCAGACGGTGGCGCGGCGGCAGGGCTCGCTGGAGTTGGCCGGAATGGCACTCCGGTTGCCGGAGCTCGACCGGGAGGGGTCCGGAAGGGAGAGTGGGCGACGGCGAACTCACCGGAGGGGTTCGCGACGTGGAGTAGAGGGTCGGGGAGGGTTCGCGGCAAGGGGCGGCGGCTTGAGGTCGTCGGCGATGACGGGGAGGGGTTGAACGGCGTGGGCGAGCGTCGGGGAGTGGCTCCGGAGCCTTTTGGACGACCTGCGATGCCGAGGGACCGATCAGATGGAGCCGATGGCGACGGGGGGGGGGGGGGGGGGGGGGGGGGAGGGGGGGAGAAGAAATCACGGCGGCGGCGGCGCTTACCGGCAACGGCGAAGAAATCGCGCGCGGTGGCGCTAGAGCGAAGCAAGCAGGGAGAGAGAGCTCGAGCGCGGAGAGGGATGGGTTCTGGGGATCCTCGGGGGTCGAATTTATAGGGAGGGGGAGCTAGGGCTGCGCGCGGCGTCGGGGGAGCAGAGGCCGGCGAAGGCGCTCTCTTTCCAAAAATCGATGGCGGCGGCGCGGGGATCATGGGGGAAAATGGCCAGGAGATCGCGGGGGAAGCGGCGATCACGCGCGCGGTGTCGGGGTCACGCGGGGGCGAGCGTGGGGGCGCGGGATTTGAATTTGGAAGGCAGAGAAATGGAAGGGGGGGGGGGGGCGCGATCAGCGGGAGGTGGAAGATGACAGGGCGGGCCCGCCTGTCAATGAGAGAGAGAGAGAGAGAGAGAGAGCGCTGGCGGGTTGGTTGCTTGGCCGCAGGGAGTGTGGGCCGAGAGAGGGGAGTGGGGGAGGAGAAGAGAGAGCGCGGGTGGGCCAGAATGGTGGGTTTCGGCCCACTATTCTGGTTTCTCTTTTTTTTTCTTTTTTTTCCTTTCTTTCCCAAATCTATTTTCTATTCTAATTTCCTAGTATTTTATTTAATAAATAAACTAAATGTTAAATGCAGATAATTATACATGGACAATGACATGCTATGCAAATGCAACTATTTAATTAATTATTATAAAAATAATTTGTCTTAAATTATTTAATTAACTCCTAAATGCTAATAATTGGCATTTTTAGAAATTGTAAAAGTAGGGTGTTACAAACCTACCCCCTTTACGATGAATCTCGCCCTCGAGATTCGGAAAGATCGGTGAAGAGGTGAGGAAACTTGGCTTTCAATTCTTCTTCACGCTCCCAGGTGGCTTCCTCTTCCGTGTGATGGTTCCATAATACTTTGCACATTCGAATCACCTTGTTTCTCGTAACTCTCTCAACCACTTCTAGGATCCTGACTGGTTGTTCTGCATATGTGAGGTCTTCCCGAAGGTCCACTTCATCTACAGGTAGTTGCTCTTCAGGCACTCTTAAGCACTTCTTCAGTTGGGACACATGAAACACGTCATGCACGTCCGTGAGATGCGGTGGTAATTCCAACTGGTATTCTACTTCTCCTCTTCTCTCGATGATCTTGAAAGGGCCGATGTACTGGGGTGCTAACTTCCCTTTGACCTTGAAGCGTCTTACACCCCTCATGGGTGATACCTTGAGATATACAAAATCCCCAATCTCGAAAGATAGATCCCTTTGCCTATGATCGGCATAGCTTTTCTGCCTTGACTGCGTGACCTTCAGGCTCTTGCGCACAATCTTGACCTGCCTTTCTGCTTCTCGTAGTACCTCTAGTCCAAAAATTTGATTCTCTCCTGTCTCGCTCCAGAATAGCGGTGTTCTACACTTTCTGCTGTAGAGAAACTCGAAAGGAGCCATCTCAAGACTGGCTTGATAACTATTGTTGTAGGAGAATTCTGCGTACGGCAGACTCTTGTCCCAACTCTTGCCATATTCCAAAGCACAGGCTCTCAACATGTCTTCTAGTATTTGGTTCGTCCTCTCGGTTTGTCCATCTGTCTGAGGGTGATAAGCAGAGCTGAAATTCAACTTGGTGCCCAGGGACTCATGTAGCTTCTCCCAAAACCTCGAGGTGAACTGAGAGCCTCTGTCAGATACTATCTTCTTACGGACTCCATGTAAGCATACTATCCTTGACATGTATAGTTCTGCCAACTTTGCACGACTGTATGTTGTCTTGATAGGAAGGAAGTGTGCCACCTTGGTTAAGCGATCAACTATAACCCATATAGAATCATATCCTGACTGTGTACGGGGTAAACCAACTATGAAGTCCATACCGACTTGTTCCCACTTCCACTCAGGAATCTTCAGGGGTTGAAGCAATCCGGCGGGTCTTTGGTGCTCTGCCTTGACACGCTGACATGTGTCACATACATCAACATACTCTGCGACATCGCGCTTCATGCCATACCACCAATAACGAGTCTTCAAGTCTTGGTACATCTTAGTACTCCCTGGATGAATGGAGTATGCCGATTCGTGTGCTTCCCGTAGGATCATGTCACGAATGGGCTTCTTGTCTGGCACACATATCCGTTTACCGATCCATATGGTGCCCTTCTCATCCTCTGTGAAGTCGGTAGCCTTTCCTTCTTTAATGAGCTTTCTGATCTCACTTAGCTTCTCATCATCTAACTGTCCCTTGCGGATTTCCTCCTCGAGAGTGGGTTCCACTTCCATAGCAACGGTCTCTAGCTCATTCACAAACCCAAGATTCAGTTGTTCAAACTCCTTGCATAGCTCTAGTAATAACTCCTCCACAACTTGCTGGCGGCAATAGGTCTTTCTACTTAGGGCATCAGCCACGACATTTGCCTTCCCTGGATGATAGTTGATACCCACATCATAGTCTGTGATCAACTCCAACCAATGTTGTTGTCTTAGGTTCAACTTAGTTTGAGTAAATATATACTTGAGGCTCTTGTGATCCGTATAGATCTCACAACGATGGCCAAGAATATAGTGCCTCTAAATCTTCAGGGCATGTACCACAGCTGCTAACTCTAAATCATGTGTTGGGTACTTGTCTTCATGTGTCCGTAATTGCCTAGAGGCATATGCTACGACATGTCCTTCTTGCATGAGTACACATCCAAGTCCTTGCTTTGAGGCGTCACCGTATATATCAAAACTCTTACTGATGTCTGGTAAGACCAAGACAGGAGCTGACGTTAGTCTATGCTTTAATTCTTCAAAGCTGGCTTGACAGTTCAGAGTCCACTCAAAACTCTTGTCCTTTTCCAACAACGTTGTCATCGGCTTGGATATTCTGGAGAAATCCTTTATGAAACGCCGATAGTACCCGGCTAATCCAAGGAAACTTCTAATCTCCCGTACCGTCTGGGGTGGCTTCCAATCTAGAACATCCTTTACTTTGCCTGGGTCGACTGACACTCCTCCCGCGGAGATGACGTGCCCGAGAAATGCTATCTCTTTCAACCAGAATTCACACTTGCTCAGCTTAGCATATAACTTGTGCTCTCTTAGCTTTTCTAGAACTAGCCTCAGGTGTTCCTCATGCTCTTCCTCATTCTTTTAAAATACCAGGATGTCATCGACAAAAACCACAATGAACTTATCCAAATACTCCATAAACACCTTGTTCATAAGGTACATGAAGTAGGCCGGTGCATTGGTCAGTTCAAATGACATCACAGTATATAGTATAACCCATATCTTGTCCGAAAAGCCGTCTTGGGTATATCTAATGGTCTGATCTTCAATTGGTGGTACCCAAATCGTAGATCGATCTTGGAGAAGACACAAGCTCCCTTCATCTGATCAAACAAATCCTCAATCCATGGTAGGGGATATTTGTTCTTAATAGTCACCTCATTAAGAGAACGGTAGTTGTTGGTCGTATCTACGCACCCACTTATATAACTCAAGAGGACGGGGTACGATTGTAGCACTTTTTCCCTTGAATTGAGTATTCCAAGGTTTATCGAATAGACTGGGACCTTAGGGATTTATTAAACAAAGTTAACAGTAAAAGATCTAGTCAAGGCTACTGTCAAAGTCAGGTTGCATGAGGGGGAGACTGGCCAGCGCAAAGGTGCGCCAGACAGTAAATCTGTCGTTGCGCCGATCGGCGCAGGAGTCGAGCCAATCGGCACACTGGTGAAACTGAGCCAAAGTGCGCAAGATCTAGTAAATTTGTGGTTGCGCCGATCGGCGCAGGAGATGAGCCGATCGGCCCACTGGTGAATCTAAGCCAAAGTTGTTGCGCCGATCGGCACAGGAGTTGAGCCGATTGGCACACCAGTGAATCTAAGCCAAAGTGTGCCAGATCTTGTAAACCTATGCTAGTAAGTGAGTAGCCAGATATCTACTAGTGAGATCGTAACCAGAAAGTCTAATTGAATAACATCATAATGGGTAATTACATAGATCAATGAAAACCTATAATGAGTAAGACCACCCTGCTTTCCGAGCGGCTCCCGATTTATCGCTGCCGAGAGGAAACCCTTAATCACGCGAGTATCTTACCCTACTCAACTATTCAATAGTGCTGCGCAGGCTTAGTGCTGTCACCGCTAAACCACACTACTATCATCATCAAGCAACCATAATGAATACAATATCCGAATTCTATCCTAATCACCATGATTAAGATAATATCTACTTACTTAGCCTAGAACTAAGAAATTGGAATAAGCACATGCATGATTATAGAATTAAGATAGACAAATCACCAAAACCATCATCAACATATTCAATCATCCTTGATACATAGAGTAAGATTTGTCCCCGTCGAGATGGCCTACCTTGACGGATCAACTCTTAACTCCAATGGTTCTTGAAACTCAACTAGAGATCTATTCTAACGGGGCAAGCCCCGGTGGCTCTAACTCACGGATCTGGTGTCCCTCTGTCGCCTCCTCTCTCTATGGTAAGGGTTTACAAGTATTTATAGGGGTTCTACTCGTAAAGGACTCGGTTTCTAGCAAATAAGGCGGTTGCACCGATTGGCGCAGGATTGCGCCGATCGGCGCAAGCCGTGTCTTCTCTGATTTCTTCCCCGAGTCGGTTCCTCTGTCTTCCACAGCTGCCATATGGGCCTTTTCCTTCGAGATAAAGTCTTGTACTGCACGTTGAGATCTTGAAGTTCCATAAATTTTCTAGACAAATATCTTCAAGTGTCTTGCGTAGATAAACTTCCATAAACATGTGGAATGGGCCTTGGTCACTTCTGTGGGCCAATACATCCTTGCGCCGATCGGCTCATGGACTGCGCCGATCGGCGCACTAGGCTTCTTCAGTGCTTTTCGTTGGTTCTGGACTCCTGTCCTCTTCATCATCGCATTAATCACCAATTTTACCTGTTTCTGCTATAAAGCTCCAAAACAACGCATATACAAATATATAGACGATATCACAGATAAATGGCCTAAATTAGTATCAATTATGCTCTAATTGGTGGTAATATTCACATATAAAAGGGGCACTTGGGAAGTGCCAACAGTTTCCCCACACTTAAACCTTTGCTCGTCCCGAGTAAAGTAAAAGAAAGAAAAATAAAAAAAACTTACTCTTTCTATCATAAAAGATATCTCAAATCAGTAAATGTTGAGCATTGTTCTATTATGGTGTATTTCATATTGGTATTCAACAAAATAGATCAAATATGTGCATAAAGCTTAAAGTTCTCCCCAAAGCAAAAGATCATGTCCAACTCATAAATTATAACTTTTTCACACATGAAAATCACTTAAAAAGATTGTTGTGAACATAGAGAATCTATCGTCCAAATAATCCAAGGCAACAACTCATCTTTCAAATCACTCAACCTATATTCTACATCATAATGATCGAATAATATTAGTGTAAGGTTTATATGAGTAGCTAGGTGCGGTAATTCAAGGATTGTAAACATAAATCAATAATATATTGTAAAGCTAGGAGATTATTCTTCGTTGGAATTATAGAAACTTATCAAGATGGCCATTAAGAAAGAAAAATTTAAGAAAGGACTCACACTTTGGATATGTGGACATGTGCATAGCAAAAATTTGATCTTGGAAGATTGCACATGGTTGGAATGATTCATGGCTGATGAGGACATCACTCCTATGGATACACACAGCACTCCTCCAAATCTGGACTTGCAAGGTCCAATGACTAGAGCTCGTGCACGACGACTAAATTTAGAGGTGAGCTCGTTCCTACGTTCTTTGCTATATGTTACTTTTGAGAATGGTTTGCTACCTAATGATTATTTTATGATTAGAAACCATGGAGAGGACCAGGAGATGATGGGAGAAGGAGTTGGAAACGTGGAGGACCAGCAAGGGCTTGGAAGCCAAAGTGGAGGCCCAATCAAAACCGACTTCAAGTCTGTTTCGGGGCCCAGGACCAGTCTGTACTAAAACAGTCGCCCAGGACGCATACGGACTCGGATTTGGACGTTCTACATATGCATGGAAAGATAAGGAGAGGACCTTTCCAATGCCGCCGGCCTCATGTCAAAATTCATCCGGAGTAATCGGGAATCGTTAAAACAAGAGAGAGTCCAGAATCTGTGTTGGTGCTGCGTCGCCTATTTTTGGCCTTTGGGCTTTGTATCTAGTTGAGCCCAATTAGGAGCGCGTCCAGAGGGTCTTGCACGACCCTAGGGTCTTTATATACAGCCGCCGCCGCACCATTAGGGTTCGGGTTTTGCTTAGATCAATTCTGTTCATAAACAGTTTCGCCGTTCATCGGTTTGTGAGACCCCAACTTCGAGAGTTTGATCATGCATCTGCAATTGTGTTGCATTCTTCGTTGTTCTTGCTTATGTTCTTGATTCACAGGTAGGGATTAGCCTTCTCGGCGAGGTCAATCATCTTTGGACGGTTGATAACCAGAGGAGACGTCGTGCTGCGATTGCGGGGTTTAGAACGTGCCGTTCTGAAGCCGGATCGATTTGTGTGTCGCCTCCGACCAAATCAACTTACCAAGAACCTTTCGGAAGATCGGGAACCCTTGTTCACATCAAGTGGTAATCAGAGCTTCAGGTGCACCGTCAGGTTCACACTACCCTTTAGTTTTGTTTTCGTGTTCTTCCTATCGTCCACTGAAAATACCAAAAAAAAATTTCCCCTGCCCATAACCACGTGTTTAGCCTTTGCATATTTCAATTTCAGAGTCCGTAGTGTTGAGTTTGTGCCCTAGTTCTTGTTTGGTCGCTGGTTTAGTTTGTGTTTTTGTCGTCAGTAGTGTTTCCCTTGCAACCCTAGCCGCCATCCCCTTCACCATCCTCGGTTTTGTCGGCTTTGTGTGCTAGGGTTGATTGATCAACACGCCCACCCTAATCCCACCCTAAACCTACCCTCACCGCCTCGGACCAATTTTCATAAATTCCATATTCCGCTGCATCCACCTCGTCAAAAAAATCCCTACCCGACCCCAAGACCGACTCGGATTTCACTCAAACCCCCGGGTTCTTCATAACCGATTCCGACACCCCTTCGGTAAAACAGCCATAACTTTTCGCTCGGTTGTCCGTTTTGGCTGAAATTTTTACAGGAGATTCTTGATGAATGGAAAACAGCTTTCAAAACCAAATTCGGGTTGTATGAGTGGTTAGTAATGCCTTTTGGGTTAACTAATGCACCCAGTACTTTCATGCGTTTGATGAATGAGGTTTTAAGACCTTTTATTAGCAAATTTGTGGTTGTTTACTTTGATGATATCTTGATTTATAGCAAATCCATGGATGATCATATGATTCATTTGCGTGCTGTTTTTGATGCTTTGCGAGTTGCACGTTTATTTGGTAACCTTGAGAAGTGCACCTTTTGCACGGATCGAGTCTCTTTTCTTGGCTATGTTGTGACTCCACAGGGAATTGAGGTGGATGAGGCGAAGATTGAAGCCATAAAGAGCTGGCCTGTACCAAAAACTATCACACAGGTGAGGAGTTTTCTTGGTCTTGCAGGTTTCTACCGCCGCTTTGTCAAAGATTTCAGCACCATTGGTGCACCATTGCATGAGTTGACAAACAAGGGCGTTGACTTCCATTTTGGTAAGGTACATCATGAGTCTTTTGATGCTTTGAAGGACAAACTTACACATGCACCATTGCTGCAATTACCCAATTTTGATAAGACTTTTGAGCTTGAATGTGATGCTAGTGGTATAGGCATTGGTGGTGTTTTGATGCAAGATGGTAAACCTGTTGCATACTTTAGTGAGAAAATTACTGGGCCTGTTTTGAATTATTCCACGTATGATAAGGAACTATATGCACTTGTACGTTCTTTAGAGACGTGGCGTCATTATTTGTTGCCCAAAGAATTTGTTATTCATTTTGATCATGAATCACTTAAGTATATTCGTTCTCAATGCAATTTGAACCGTAGACATGCTAAATGGGTTGAGTTTATTGAGTCTTTTCCTTATATTATTAAACATAAGAAAGGGAAGGATAATGTGATTGCTGATGCTTTATCTAGGCGATATACTTTGTTGTCTCAACTTGATTGTAGAATTTTTGGACTTGAGGCAATTAAAGAACAATATGTTGCTGATGTTGATTTTAAAGATGTATTGCTGCACTGTAAAGAAGGTCGTGCTTGGCACAAATTTGTGTTGAATGATGGATTCTTGTTTAGAGCTAACCGCCTATGCATTCCAGTTGGTTCCGTTCGTCTTTTGTTGTTGCAGGAGGCGCATGGAGGTGGATTGATGGGTCATTTTGGTGCTAAGAAGACAGAGGATATTTTGGCCACACACTTCTTTTGGCCAAGGATGAGGAAAGATGTTGAGCGTTTTGTTGCTCGCTGCACTACATGTCAAAAAGCTAAGTCTCGATTGAATCCACATGGTTTATACATGCCACTTCCTGTTCCTTCTATTCCTTGGGCGGATATTTCTATGGACTTTATTTTAGGACTGCCTAGGACTAAGAGGGGGAGCGATAGCATTTTTGTTATCGTGGATCGTTTTTCCAAGATGGCACACTTTATATCATGTCATAAAACTGATGATGCTAGTTATATTGCTGATCTTTTTTTGAAAGAAATTGTACGTTTGCATGGTATGCCTTCTACTATTGTTTCAGATCGTGATGCAAAATTCTTGAGTCATTTTTGGCGCACGCTTTGGAATAAGTTGGGTACAAAGTTGTTATTTTCTACAACTTGTCATCCACAAACTGATGGACAAACTGAGGTTGTGAACTGCACTTTGGGTACTATGTTGCGAGCTATTTTGAAGAAAAATTTGAAGCAATGGGAAGAATGTTTACCTCATGTTGAGTTTGCTTATAATCGGGCAACACATTCTACTACCAAGGTAAGTCCATTCAAGGTAGTGTATGGTTTTGATCCCCGTACTCCACTTGATATACTTCCTCTACCTATTAATGAGAGAGTTCATTTTGATGCTAAGGAGCGAGCTGAATTTATTTTGCAAATGCATGAGACCACTAGACTTAGCATTGAAAAGATGAATGAAAAGTATAAAATTGCTGGTAGTAAGGGAAGAAAGGAAGTAAAGCTTGATGTAGGAGATTTAGTGTGGTTACACTTAAGGAAGGATAGATTTCCAGAATTGAGAAAGTCTAAACTAATGCCTAGAGCTGATGGTGCATTCAAAATAATAGAGAAGATTAATGATAATGCATACAAACTTGAGTTGCCTCCCGAGTTCGGGGTTAGTCCTACTTTTAATATTTCAGATTTGAAACCATACTTGGGAGAAGAGGATGAGCTCGAGTCGAGGACGACTCCACTTCAAGAGGGGGAGGATGATGAGGACATCACTCCTATGGATACACACAGCACTCCTCCAAATCTGGACTTGCAAGGTCCAATGACTAGAGCTCGTGCACGACGACTAAATTTAGAGGTGAGCTCGTTCCTACGTTCTTCGCTATATGTTACTTTTGAGAATGGTTTGCTACCTAATGATTATTTTATGATTAGAAACCATGGAGAGGACCAGGAGATGATGGGAGAAGGAGTTGGGAACGTGGAGGACCAGCAAGGGCTTGGAAGCCAAAGTGGAGGCCCAATCAAAACCGACTTCAAGTCTGTTTCGGGGCCCAGGACCAGTCTGTACTAAAACAGTCGCCCAGGACGCATACGGACTCGGATTTGGACGTTCTACATATGCACGGAAAGATAAGGAGAAGACCTTTCCAATGCCGCCGGCCTCATGTAAAAATTCATCCGGAGTTATCGGGAATCGTCAAAACAAGAGAGAGTCCAGAATCTGTGTCGGTGCTGCGTCGCCTATTTTTGGCCTTTAGGCTTTGTACCTAGTTGAGTCCAATTAGGGACGCGTCCAGAGGGTCTTGCACGACCCTAGGGTCTTTATATACAGCCGCCGCCGCACCATTAGGGTTCGGGTTTTGCTTAGATCAATTCTGTTCATAAACAGTTTCACCGTTCATCGGTTTGTGAGACCCCAACTTCGAGAGTTTAATCATACATCTGCAATTGTGTTGCATTCTTCGTTGTTCTTGCTTGTGTTCTTGATTCACAGGCAGGGATTAGCCTTCTCGGTGAGGTCAATCGTCTTTGGACGGTTGATAACCAGAGGAGACGTCGTGCTGCGATTGCGGGGTTTAGAACGTGCTGTTCTGAAGCCGGATCGATTTGTGTGTCGCCTCCGACCAAATCAACTTACCAAGAACCTTTCGGAAGATCGGGAACCCTTGTTCACATCAATGGCTATATTAGAATGAATTTCGAGAATAAACATGTCATATCTCAAGATGCCGGCGACGTCGGCGTTGACGTCGAAGCCGAAGGCTTGAGCCGCCGCCTCCATGGTAACCGTGTGGCTGATGTCGTGGACGCGGAAGTTGACGGCCTCGCTACCGTCTTCGATGGTGCCAAGCCTCATCGTAGAGGCAACCTCGGTGATGACATCGAGGTTGTAGTTCATGGGGAGGAGGTGGAAATCCACCCAGCCAAGGCTGTCTAGCATCCTCCTTAAGTCCTCCCACATGCCGATCGAGGTGAGGAAGATCTCGTCCAAGTCGAAGTTGGGGACGAACCTTCCCCTCACCACAAGGTAGTGCTGCTGTTCCTCCACGCTCAGGAGGATGAAGCCCTCCTCCACTGGGCGCGGCATGAATGCCGGCGGTGTTGGTGATGTGGGAACCCCACGGCTTGTCGCCATTTGGCTCCTTGTAGCACGCCCTGTTGGAAGGGACACGCCTGAGACGGAGTGGCGGGCGCGGATCTCGTATGTCACCACCGTCGAGCCAGCGGATGCACCACCCACTGACATGTCATCGCAAGCGTCGGAGCCACCCCTCGTAGAGGAGTCACCGCTTGATTCGCTACTGCCGCCGGAACTGCTTCGCCGGCGCAGCCTCTTGCCCAACTTGCCGACGGAAGAGCGGAGACGATCCATCTACGAAAATTGCGGAACGTGTGCGAGATCGTGGGTAGTGCGGAAGGTGGAGAGATTACTGGGATGGTGTGCCGAATGGGGGCGCCTGGCCTCCCTTTTATAGTGTGGGAGACTTCCAGGAGAAGGAACCGCCGTAAAATTTCAAAATTTGAGAGCGCGCCGATTGGCATTGGTACCTGCGCCAATCGGCACACTTCAAATTTTGAATGCTCTGACCACTCTGATGCTTGATTCCCATCCTTTATGTCACTTCCTGGCACATCATGTTGGTTGGTAGGGGAACAGCACGGAATCCTGATGTCTTGTTGGCGGTGCCAATCGGCACGGGCCCACGCCGATCGGCGCGCCGTCTCTTTTTTAGCTTTTGGTCAATTTCGTGTCTCCTCTGCACTGCACACCTGCATAATAATCATACCTGTTCCTCAAAATCAACACCTGCCGCCTTTGTCGCCCATTTGGGAACCACATGGGTACCTCTGCCGATTGGCGCAGTAGGGCGCCGAACGGCGCAAGTCCCTTGCACCTCGTCTGTTGGTCCGGCGCTGATTCTGATGCCTCGTGTTCATCTCTTTCATCTAATTTCCACTTCTCCAATGTTCCTGTAGTATTGGCATACGTATCGGGGCTCATCTGGTGATCGCGCCGATCGGCGCTGACTCGCGTCGATCGGCGCGACATCCGTTTTTGCTTCTAGCCCCTCGCTTCTTCGCTAGATGTTGTTCTTCATCCTTGAAAATAGCTCCGTCTTTGGAAATTACTGTGCTAGTTGATTTTTAGCACTCCTTCAATTTTGGGCGTCGTCGGCCTTCTGTCCTGACTTGGGCAATATTACGCCGATCAGCTCTGTTCCTTCATGTTTTTGGTCTTTTTTTTATATTCCTACATTGTTAGTCTATAGTATGTATATACACAGTTTTGTATAAATAAACAGACAACACAAGAGCACACAAGAATTAAGCACACACTTTTCTTTTTTTTTATATTCGGGAGATTGTTTTTATCACAAGCAAGCAAATTTAAGAACACCGGGTTGCCCTCCCGGCTAGCACTAATTAACTAAATGAAATGGGTTGCCCTCCCATAAGCACTAAATAACTTCTAAATCCCCCGATCATTGGCTTGCCTCCCAAGAGCGCTCTAGTTATTTAGAGGTCAAAGAGCTTGACCTCCCCGCAAACAATCAATCCTTAGTGTCGCGGTGCGGGATGTGAGGCCGCCACACTACAAGGTTATCTTATCTCCATGGTTCATATAGCTTGGATGACCTATCCATACATCCCCTCCAATTACTTTTGATGCCACGGTGTCTTGTATCTCTTCACTTCATCAATATCACGACACTCTTCTCCCTTTGGGCGAAACTTGAAAGAGTAGGGAGTCTCACTTATATCGAAGCTTATCTCACCACTCCCAACATCAATACTTGCCTTGGCTGTCCTCAAGAAGGGTCTGTCTAAGATCAACGGGGTCCTCGTCCTCTTATCCATATCAAGCGCAATAAAATCAACAGGGACGATATGATCTTCAATTTGAACAGGCACATCCTCAGCAATTCCATCAGGGAAGCGTACCGATTGATCGGCTAACTCCAAACACATACCCGTAGGCTCTATTTCAGTCAAATTGAGATTTGTGAATATATGACGGGGCATAACACTTATGCTTGCTCCAAGATCGCACAAGCACCTATCAAATATCCTTGTTCCAATCATGCATTTGATGCTTGGTGATCCAGGGTCGGGTTTCTTCTCCAGTGCAACATCATTTATTGCCACCGTTAATTCCTTAGTGACCTTCACAATCTCCTTAGAAACTAGAGACTTCTTGTTTTGCATCATGTCCTTAATGTACTTGGCATAGGTGGGAACTTGGATAGCGTCAACAACAGGGACATTGATGTAAAGCTTCTTCATAATATCGACGAACCTTGCAAATTGCTCATCGTGTTGCCGCGCTATTTTTGTCTTCGTCAGTAGTTGAGTATCCAGAAACATGGCAGGGCCATGCTCTTCTGTCTCCACACCCATTTTCAGACCAGAGAGGTCATCATCCTCCATGCACCGATCGGTGCTTTCAGGGAGCCGATCGGTGCTGACAGGGTTGTCGGGGCTTCTTTGCTCCCGCAGAGTGCTCTGGATCTTCTGTTTGTTTTTCTGATCATGTAGCTATTGCCTTCAACTGCTCTGCAGACATCGTATTGCCAGGAATAGCCCCCTTGTTGCCTTGAATGGCTTGCGATAGCTGTCCCATCTGTTGCTCCATAATCTTGGTATGCTTCAAAATCTGCTCATTGGAGCTCCCAATTTCTATCACCTTGTCATTAATTCTCTCAAGGACACGATCAATCTCCTTGAATTTAACTTGATTGTCCTTGTTGATCTTCTCTTAAGCTTTGGAAGAACTCGTGACATTGGAGACGAAGTGGGATAGAATTTTGCATGGACGAACTAGGAGAGAAAGAACTCCTTTGTTGCTGATATTGGGGCTTCCATCCATTATTCTTCATATATTCTAGCATCTTCATCTCTTTAGGGCAATCTTTCTACACATGACCAAATTCTCCACACTCACTACATGTGGAGCGTGATTCCGCCAGCTTGAGTGTCTCTTCCTTAGGGATATGAAGATTATTGTCTAACCTCCTTTGAATAGCATCGAGGTGATCTATAATCAATTCTTCTTGAGTCTTCTCAATCACACTCTTCGCTACTTCTTTTGAAGGTTGCAAATTCCTTGAGCTTTTCTCACCATCCCATGATTGATTTTCAACTAGCAACTTGATCAAATTCTTAGCTTCGGTGGGGGTTTTTGACATGAATGATCCTCCAACTGAGGCGCCCAAGTGTTGACGTGATAGAAGATTCAATCCTGTGTAGAACTTCTCAACAACTTCTCCAACCGTCAGACCATGATGAGGGCATGCATCTATATATTCATTGTATCTTTTCCATGCTTCTCCAATGCTCTCATCAATATTCTATGTAAATCCAAGAATACTCAGCTAGAGATCTATTCTAACGGGGCAAGCCTCGGTGGCTCTAACTCACGGATCTGGTGTCCCTCTGTCGCCTCCTCTCTCTGTGGCGAGGGTTTACAAGTATTTATAGGTGTTCTACTCATAAAGGACTCAGTTTCTAGCAAATAAGGCGGTTGCGCTGATCGGCGCAAGCCGTGTCTTCTCTGATTTCTTCCCCGAGTCGGTTCCTCTGTCTTCCACAGCTGCCATGTGGGCCTTTTCCTTCGAGATAAAGTCTTGTACTGCACGTTGAGATCTTGAAGTTTCATAAATCTTCTAGATAAATATCTTCAAGTGTCTTGCGCAGATAAACTTCCATAAATATGTGGAATGGGCCTCGGTCACTTCTGTGGGCCAAAACACCCTTGCGCCGATCGGCTCATGACGGCGCCGATCGGCGCACTCGGCTTCTTCAGTGCTTTTCGTTGGTTCTAGACTCTTGTCCTCTCCATCATCGCATTAATCACCAATTTTACCTGTTTCTGCAATAAAGCTCCAAAACAACGCATATACAAATATATAGATAATATCACAGATAAAGGGCCTAAATTAGTATCAATTATGCTCTAATTGGGGTAATATTCACATATAAAAGGGGCACTTGGGAAATGCCAACAGTAGTATACACACATCCTCCGTGTCTTATCCTTCTTCTCAACAAAGAGTACTGGAGCTCCCCAAGGTGAGGAACTAGGGCGAATGAAGCCTTTTTCTAGCATCTCTTGTAATTTCTTTTTGAGCTCTACTAACTCATTAGCAGGCCTCCTATAGGGCCTATTAGATACAGGTGCAGTTCCAGATATTAGGTCGATAAAAAACTCTATGTCACGGTCAGGTGGCATACCTGGAAGTTCTTCTGGGAATACATCGGGGAATTTGCAAACCACCCGGATCTCATCCATGGGGGTACCCTTGGCTTGATTTAGTACGACCTCCTTGACTACGGAGTTGGCTGCTACGAACTCGACCTTGGTTCCTTCTATACTGGTCAACTGTACCGCCCGCTTGGTGCATTGTATCATGCCATTATACTTGCGTAGCTAGTCCATCCCGAGTATAATATCTATACCCTTTGAGTCTAGTACTATGAGATTAGCTGAGAAGTCTACCCCCCTTATTTTAAGGTTAACCTTTGGGCATAATTGATTGGTCCTCATTTCTCCTCCTGGAGAACTAACTAGCATGGCATGCTTCATAATAGCAATCGGCAGATTATACTTTGCAACATAGGCTGAGGTGATGAATGAATGTGATGCTCCTGAATTAAATAAAATGGTTGCAGGTTGAAAGTTAGCTAGGAACATACCGAGCACCACATCTGCAGCTTGTTCAACCTCCTCAGTAGTGACATGGTTGACGCGACCTCGAGCATAATTCTGCTATCCCCGATTGCCTTGAATTGTGTTGGTTGGGGCTTGCCTTGGTGCGTTGTTCCGCTGGGGACACTGTCCCATGAAGTGACCTTCCTGCCCACAATGATAACAACCTCGTTTTACACCACTAGTGGTTCCAGAGGTATTACGGTTCTAGTTGTGTGGAGCTATTGGGGCGGCAGGGTGGGGTGCCTATTGATAGGTGGATCGAGGTGCTTGTTGCTGGTTGGGGCGAGGCGCCTGGTTGATGGGGCGTAGCATTTGTAAGTTGGAGCATGGGGCTTGCATGGGTGGCCTAATGGTGTTGGGAGCTCTGTAGTATGGGCTTGGTGGTGGCATCATGCGGGGGCGATTGTTACTGCCTGATGACTGCCCGTGGAATGGCATCTTCCTCTTGCCATCCCTCTCGATCTCATTATGCTTGTTCTCCACAACAATGGCCTTGTCTACCAGCTTCTGAAAGTTTACATAGTCATTGTTCAGCAGATGGAACTGGATATCGTTCTGCAGTCCCCTCATGAACATGTACTGCTTCTTCTCATCGGTGCTCACATCATCAGGAGCATACCTCGATAGCTGAATGAATCTATTCAGGTACTCACTCACTGACATACTCCCCTGCCTCAAGTCTTGGAACTCTTGCCTCTTCAGCATCTTGATGCCCGTAGGGACATAGTGAGTATGAAAGCTGGCCTTGAACTCATTCTAGGTAATGGACTCCACATCAGCATGAGCATTGCAATAGGCTTCCCACCAGTCTGCGGCTACACCAAACAATTGATGAGCTGCAAAGAGAACCTTCTCTCCATCATTGCACTGGGCGATCATCGGCTTCTTCTCTACTGCCTTGAGCCAATCATCAGCCTCCATAGGATCCTTGGACTAGGAGAAGGTAGGTGGCCTAGTCCTTAGGAACTCTCCTAACCTATTCTGGGGTGGAGGTGGAGGTGGAGGTGGTGGGGCGTTGTGATTCTGCTGTATGGCACCCAAAGTCTGGATCACCGTCTCCATGAGCTGGGTCTGCATGGCTAGGAGTTGTTGAAAGTTCGGGGCATTGTTGTTGTCCTCATCGTTCTGCTTGTTGGGATCAGCATTTCCCCTAGTGCGAACCGTCTGAGAGAGAAAAGGGGGTGGAAGCGGTGTAAGATGAAATGAAGAGATAGAAGAACCCTACCCCCCAACTACATGCATCAAGGGATGATAAGAAACATGATAGTTTATTAATCAAACAAAAGATGAGTGTGACATCCCATGTCACAAAAAGTTGATTAAGCTAACCCTAATGTTAAATTGCTGGCTAATTAAAAATTTCAAATGATTAAAGTGCCAAAGAAAAAGGGGAGTAAATTTAATTGATTAAATCCACAATTTGACCAACTAATAGCATTTCACAAACATTACAAAACTCAATGAAAGTGTGCCAATGTTTTCACACATTCCAGTGGATCAGGTCAAGAATGAATTTTGGGGAATTTACCAGAATTTTTGGTAAAGGTTTAATACCCTTAAAAATTCCCTAGATGCAGATAAAAGTACCTCTGTTCCAGGATTATTCATAAATTCTCCACCAGGAATTTCAACATGACCCCAAAAGAAAAGTTGGCGAATATGGTTTTCTGCACATGCACAAAAATCGGCATGAAGATTGGAGCATTGAAACTTGGAGGATTTGGCAAAGTATAGAACACTGTTTCCAGCCAAAGGGGTCAACACTCTTCTCTTTCCTTTGGTCCACTCAACACTAGACAGCACCGTACCCCCCCTCCCCCCCCCCCCCGTCCACCGGCCATCGATCGCCCCTCCTCTTTCCTGACCATCCCAGCCACTGCTCCGCTTGCTTGCTCCTGTGCCACCGGCCAGCATTGAAGCCCCCACCGGCGAGCCAATTCCCGGCGGCCAGCTCACCTTCTCTCTCTCTGCCCTCTCTCTCTGCCGATCGACACTTAAGGCAGCAGCTGCCGAGGCTTTCTCCTCCTCCTCCACTCTATTTGCTTGCACGCACGCCACGCGATTCCCAGGTTCCCCCACGAAACCAGGTGCCCTTGCCCTTGCCTCTTTCCTCCTCTTCCGCAAGAACGGGCAAAATCCCTTGCTCCCGTCGCCATGGCTGCCGCCGGGTCCAGCAGCAACTAGGTAGCTCCCCCACCGCCTCTTTGTTCTCAATTCGACGCACGAGCAACTCCTCTAGCAGCTCCTCTGACCTACTCCCTCTGTGTCGTAGAGCCTCGCCGGAATTTCGTGAAGGGAAATAGCCGCCGCCGTCGGGATTTGTCCACCTCGTCGACGAGAACCCTCCTCCGGCCTCCCACCTCGATTACTTCCTCGATGCCGGCCATCTACGACCCTCGGTGAAGCTCGGCGACCAACTCGCGACCTCCCTCTCCCTCGGTGCACGATGCGCGACGCTGCCGGAGTTTCCTCTACCGCCGCTCCTCGTCGCCGGCAGGATTCCCGGTGAGCCCCCTCCCTCTGACCCCACCAACCGAGCCCCTGCAACGTGCCGATCGATTTGGTCCAGCCGCCGGCCATCCTCGACCCCTCCTTCCCCTTCCCCGGCGAGCTCCGGCCACGCTCCGGCGAGCCAGGCGTGCGCGCGCGCGCGCGGAGCCGATTTCAAATCGGCGAATGGCAAAGTTGTAAATAAGGGTGAACTCTGTTAAATTTTCAAAATTCAATAACTTGAAAACTAAAAAGGGAAAAAAATCTGAAACTAATTTTGTTCAACTCCTAAAATTCCCCTCTACCAGAAAAACAAGATGAGAGCCAGAGTTATGCAGTATATTAATGAAATTAAATCACTAAAGTTAGAACCCTATTAAGAGTATTAAATTCATAAGTAAAAATATATAAATGGTAAAATTATGAAAGTTTTTCAGTAAGCATATCATGGCATCTCTAAATTTCTGCAGAAGCACATCTCCATTTTTATACAAATTTTTAGTGTTATTGCATAATCTCCATTTTTAGTAAATGAATTTATATAAATTCTTGGGTAGGATTTTAATCATGAAATTTAGTACTCCTGTTCTTTGGGCATTTCTGCATGTCTATAAATTTCCGTGTAAAAATTGTGGGCACCATCTATATGCTTTTTGCTGTTAATTTGCTCATTCGATAATTAGCTTAGGAAATTTCAATGTAAGTATTGCCTTATATTAGCATATAGTTATTATTTGGGATAAATTCATCTCTGGGACTGTTCATACAACATGTTAATCTTGACTTATAGTAAGGTTTATTACTCCCCATTATCTGCTCATGTTTGATAATTAGCTAATATATATCTAGATCGGTTTAGGGTTATATTTAAAAGTGTGCACGTCAACTTTTAGGAGATTAATTAAGGAGATACATGCTGGTGTTTAACTTTGCAATATAAAGTTTCTATGTCCCTTTACATAATCATTATAATTGGTAAATGATTTTATTTTAAAAATTCCCTGATAGGAATTTAGTTAAGAGGCTTTGCATGTCTGCTAAGTAGGCCTTAACACACCGATGAAAAATACCTTGTTAGTTCCCTAGCACCAGAGGTATGCTTTTATTTGAGATATAGGTGATATGCTTATTAATTGCAATGCCTCATACTCCCCTAATTAGAAGTTTGTCCCCTTAAATTAAGTAATTGCCCAGAATGTTATGTAAGCATAACATCTCATGCATGAGCATCATTCCATCAATTCTATTTATTGAGGAAGTGCCATGACTCATCGTCCAAATCCTTACCGTGCATTGCACTGCATTGACTAGGAAGCGAGACCGGGAGCAAGGCCGTGGCAAGCAACCCCGAGGAGCTCGAAGTTGAGCTAAACCTCGTCGGAAACTCTAACTACGATCACTCCCAAGGCAAGCCCCGGTGCACACCTATTGATTTACACATCCTTTTTATTTTTTTCGCAATATAGGAATATTGTATTGTACATTAGGTATAGGGCTTGGATGCAAACCCACGTGCATAAACAAACTATGACCTATAATTAGTTACGTTAGTAAGCCTTTTCATTAGCAAATGCTAGGCTTAAATTCGTGGAGTCAACGGTAGGCTATGGGATCACTTGATCCAATCATGATTCACATGAAGAATGAAATTGGTTAAAAATTTGAGAACCTATCGTTGCAACTCCGCGGACAAGTATTGAACAATACCAAGTGCATACCTTTATATGGGAATTAGTAAACCTAGTAACTTGGGCGCTGTAATATTGGACGGTATTACTCATCGATCCAAATGTGATATGAATGGCACGGTGGATGCACGGGTTGAGGACCGCTGGAGAGTGCACGGGTTAAGCCTCGGATACGAAGTGCTGTATCGTGAGGAGGACGTGTGCTCGGGATCGATGGCCCCAGATCGACTTTATCGCAATCTCGTGAACGGTGGCCATACGTGTTCTTAAATGATGCATATGTCGTGCACTTGGGTTATTCTCTTGCAGGATTTAAATCGATTCAAATTACCGTCCCTCGCGGTTATGAGTACCTTTTGTTCGAGCAGTGGCAATGATACTTTAAGTAGAGAAGTTTGGTTATGCTGCTGAAATTTAGTTACTCTATGGCTACATATTGCTATGTTGTATTGTTCTTTATATTTTGTACAAGTTTTAGCAGCTAGCTAGGTTCAACTACAGTTAATTTTTTGCAACAAACAATAAAAACCTTGGTTAAAGAATAAGCATCATAGCATAGAATTAATAGGTGCTTTTTATGCAGATATCAAATAAGCCCGGTCAGCCCCCTGCATATTAGGAGTCGGTTTTTAGTAAACCTCTTGGACGGGTAAGTCTTGCGGAGTATGCTAGATACTCAGGCTTTGCGATTATGTGGTTTTTCAGGTTTTCCTCAAGCTACTTATTGTGACTGTTGCAACAAAGTTGTGTGGGAAGGTGAGGAGCCCCAGAACTGGACCATGGAATGGGTCCCCAGCTCTCCTAACCAAGACGAGTGAGCCATTGCCCTAGGGCCGGCATGGTTTACTTAGGTTCTACGTCGTGTTTTGTCGTATTGTCCACCTCCACATATTTATGTAATATGAACCAAAAATATATGTATGGTAATGTGCCTAAATTTGCTTCCGCTATGACTCTTGAACTTATAATAATATGCACTTAAGGATGTATCTTTGTAAATGATGGATGTTCATGTGTGAACGCTATGTATGGTTACTTCGTTAATCATCTCCCGAGGCGATCCTGTACGGCACAATCTATATTTTGGTATAGGGTTGCGACAGGTGGTATCAGAGCCGATTCGGGATAAGCATCACACAGAAGAACATTTTAAAACGTGAACAACCCGTTTTACTCCATACGGTGAGGTACGAACTAGTAGTGCCCATATAAGGATTTTATTAGTAGGTGGCAAAGCTAACCCTGGGTTATGTTTGTTTAAATTACTTGCATCTACAGATTCTTCCTCGAAGGTATGTGCCTGTGCATGGACCGGTTGCACAATAAACACCGAACGCCTTTCGGGTGCGCAAAGACCTGGGCTTTGATTGATGTGCGGACCGATTGCGCTTAAATATCGGTTGCCTTCCGGGTGGGCAAATACCTAGACATAAACTGTCATTGTTATTTTGGCTTGTTTCTTTTAAATTTGATGTATTATTTCTGAGATGGATCTATTGCAGGTACACTAACCATGTGCAGTTCGCTTAGAAACGTGCGAGAGGTGTGTGTGCCATCGAATGGATCGATCTATATATTCGGTCAAGTTTTCTTTTGTGAGGATGTAGGAAATCGGCATATTGAGCATTTGGCATTCATGCATACCACATACATTTATTCTTACCAAATCATGTACAAAGTCACAAATATCACAAACATGTGAAATAATCAAACACCGGGCGATTTTGAATCCCTATGGCACCTAAACGAAAGTTGGAACTTAATCGGGAAGAAACCAAACTCTACCAAAAAATAAATTAATTCCACTAAAATGAGCATAACTTCCTCAATTTTAATCCGACGAAGGTGAATGAGTACTCGTTGGAAGGCTAATATTTTCCCTACAAGTTTGGTATAGTGGGTTTGTCTCAGAAAAATCTGAAAATGGGTCGAATTTGGCAAACCAGTAAGCTCTTCTGAAATTTCAGAAGTTGCTTCATTTCTGTCCTCCGTCTTTGGATGATCATAACTCCTAGAGATTTTATCGGATGGAGATGTGTGAGTATGTGTTGAAAAGATAATGAAATACTCCACAACTTTTGTAAAATGTCAAAATTTTAATTTTGTCCAGAACCTACGTGTTTTTGCTCATCCCTGTGAGTTACTTTGTCAACCGCAGAACTGCCTTGTCTTCCGTCAAACGGATCAGGCACTTTGTGTCTTTTCTTTTACCAATCAACCCTTATGCTATTTTGAGCATGTGTACTTAGGGGAATATTAAGTTTTGACTCACTCTTGCAAAACTTATTTCGACAGATGGTTGATGGCAAGCTCACGAAGGACCCCAAGCACCTTTCCGCATGCGTTCTCGAGTTGGAACGAGAGCGTGAGGCGCTGCAGTCCGCACTTGCCGCCCGTGATGCCCAGCTCGCTGCTCGCGACGCTAAGGTCGTGGTCCTTGAGGACAAACTGCACACTAGCGAGTTGGAGCAGGCTGGTCTCCTTGAGCAGCTCCATGACGCTCAACTCATCATCGAGGGCGATGCTAGCGATCAGTTGCAGGAGCAGCTGAACCAGCACAATGCTCAACTCACCGCTGCCCGAGAGGAGACCTACTCTCTTCATGGTCAGATTGACGCTCTCTTGGAGGAGCGAAGCGAGCTCCAAGCTCAACGCGAAGAAGCCCAAGATGCGAGGGATGTCATGGAAGGGAACCTCAACGACGCCCACGTCATCATCGCACAGCAAGAACAACTCATTGGGCATCTCCAAGTTGCCAATGCCTAGCTGAACGCTGTCCTTAATGCCCAGCCACCCGTGCCACTTGCGGTGATTCCCCTAGACGACACCGATTTGAGTGAGGACGGTGACTCCGGTGTTGACTACGAGGCACCCCCTGGACCGGGTGACATGGAGTAGGAGTCCGATGGTAGCAGCCACGCCGAGTGACTAAGGAGTAGTACGTTGTGTAGGGTGGAATCTCGTGAGACTTTGTGCTCGTATGTGGATAGTGTTGGTAGCGCTAAGTGAAGTTGTTACCTAAGCTCTCCGAGATCGTGTTGTTGTCGTGTTTGTAGTGATGTAACCTAAGGCTTGCCATGTATCGGAAGTTGCGTCGCATGTATCCATGGTTTTTTTTTATCATAAGTATATTGCCTATGGCGTTGGAACTAATGGAATCTAAGTATTCTCTTATGACCTACACTGTTTCCCTGTCAACATTTCCGTTTATGAGCAATCCAAAATTTTATTTCGTCACTATATCATAGCCTTATTATCATATTGTCTCATGTGATGATCGGGCTAACATGCCTTACCCCTATGGCAGATGGTGCAAACTCGCCGCAGTGGAGAAAACCTCGGTGATGCTCCCGGTGCCTCAAACGTGGGTGGAAACCAGCCTGCTACCCAATGCTCCGCCCATGACGCCTATGGAGCATCTCATCCACAACCAGAACGAGATATTCCACATGTTCATGGAGAACATGAATCGCCAAGGAGCTCCAGGACCACCACCGCAGCAGCCCCGTGAATCCTCCTACAGCGACTTTTGGGCAACTCATCCACCCACCTTCAGAGAAGCCGGTGATCCGCTGGAAGCGGATAATTTTATTTGCACTTTGGAATCGAAGTTTGCTCTTCTCCACTACACCGACCATCAGAAGCCCCTCTTTGCCGCGCAGCAACTCCGTGGTTCCGCAAGTGCTTGGTGGGTGAGCTACACCACCGCTCTTGCCACTGGCCACCAAGTCACTTGGACGGAATTCTGCACCATATTCCATGCACACCACATCCCCGCTGGTCTTATGAAGCGCAAGCTGCAAGAGTTTCTCAACCTGAAGCAAGGCTCGGGAACCGTGCAAGAGTACACACGGAAGTTCAATTACTTGACTCAGTATGCCTCGTATCACGCTGATACGGATGAAAAGAAGAAGGATTGTTTCCGCTCGGGCCTTACCCCGAAGCTGCAGGACCGTTTGGCACAAGTTACCGCCAGCACGTTCAACGACCTGATGAGTGCCGCCATTGTGCAAGAGGATGCCATCCATGCTAACCAAGAGGACAAGAAGAGGAAGCGTGCTATGGGAAGTTCGTCCGGCTCTGCACCGCCCAAGTACAGGCTGGCAATCACCACCCCGACTGGACAGAAGTTCCGAGCTGCGGTACCATCGGGAGGAGGATCTCGTGCATCCTACTCGCAGCAGTACTTTCACTCCCATGGAGGCAACCAGCAGCCATCCGCTGGTTCCCGCCCTTCGCAGAAGACTAATCAAGTTGTGAAGCACAACTCCTCGCAGCCGTGCTACAACTGTGGCCTAACCGGTCACTTTGCCAAAGAGTGCCGTTTTCCGAAGCGCAACCAGGGAAACAACAACAACTCCAACACTTCCGGGAACAACAACAACCACCACAGCACCGGCAACAACAACGACAACAATGCGAATCGTCCCCAGTCTTCTACCCCTACTCACAAGAATGGCCGAGTCAATTATACTACGGTCGAAGAGATTCAAGTTGGAGACCCCGTCCTCGCGGGTACGTTCTCGATCAACCAACACGCTGCTATGGTTCTGTTTGATTCAGGGACAACGCATGATTTTATTAGTCAAGCATGTGTGAATCATCTAAAAATCACCCCCCACTACGGGAACACCATACACCGTCACATCCCCCGGTGGGAAAATAAGGACTCATCTCGAGTTGAGGAAAGTGCCACTTAATTTAGCAGGCAACGTGTACCCCGCTTCGCTAATCATCTTAGATGGTCAAGGCATTGATATAATTCTTGGTATGAGATGGATGACCAAACATAAAGCCGTCTTGCACATTGAATCCCGGGAAGTCTACTTGAACTCACCCCTCTATGGCCCGTCTATTCTCCGATTGTCATGTCCCAGATTGTCCACTCCTCAAGTGTATCACGTTGAAGGGAAAAAGCTAGAGGATATTCCAGTGGTACGTGACTTTCCCGACGTGTTCCCAGATGATTTGCCGAGAATGCCTCCGGACAGAAATGTCGAGTTTAAAATTGAACTCCTACCCGGTACGGCGCCTATCTCTCGTACGCCGTACAAAATGGCTCCTAATGAGTTAGCAGAATTAAAAGAGCAATTACAAGAGCTTATGGACAAGGGTTACATTCGATCGAGTTCATCCCCCTGGGGATGTCCCGGCCTCTTTGTGAAGAAGAAAGACAAGACCTTACGTCTATGTGTTGACTACAGGCCTTTGAATGCTGTAACCATCAAGAACAAGTACCCTCTACCTCGAATTGATATTCTCTTTGATCAACTTGTTGGTGCTAAAGTTTTCTCCAAGATTGACCTCCGATCCGGTTACCACCAAATAAAGATCCGAGCCGAAGACATTCCGAAAACTGCTTTCTCCACGAGATATGGCCTTTTCGAATACTTGGTCATGTCTTTTGGTCTCACCAATGCTCCAGCCCACTTCATGTATTTGATGAATTCCGTGTTCATGCCAGAGGTGGATAAGTTTGTGGTTGTGTTCATTGACGACATCCTTATCTACTCCAAATCCGAGGAAGAACACGCCGAACATCTCCGCATTGTTCTGCAACGACTCCGAGATCACCAACTTTACGCCAAATTTAGCAAGTGTGAATTTTGGCTAAAGCAAGTTCCATTCTTGGGTCATATCATTTCAGCGGAAGGAGTAGCCGTCGATCCTAGCAAGGTAGAAGATGTGCTGAATTGGAAAGCTCCAAAATCGGTCAAGCAAATTCGTAGCTTCCTTGGTCTTGCCGGATATTATCGGAAATTTATTCCCAACTTCTCAAGCATTGCCAAGCCTATGACCAAGTTACTGAAAAATGATGCTAAGTTTAAGTGGAGTAGTGCATGTGAGGAAGCCTTCCAGTCACTCAAGAAGCATTTGACAACTGCCCCGGTTTTGGCTCAACCCGATATCACCAAACCGTTTGATGTTTACTGTGATGCATCCGGCACCGGATTGGGTTGTGTGCTTATGCAAGAAGGCCGTGTCATTGCCTATGCCTCTCGACAGCTCCGAAAGCATGAGCAAAATTATCCCACTCACAATTTGGAATTGGCATCCGTTGTCCTAGCCTTAAAAATCTGGCGCCATTACCTGCTTGGTAACCTTGTCAATCTCTACACCGACCACAAAAGTCTCAAGTATATGTTCACGCAGCAAGAACTGAATATGAGGCAACATAGATGGTTAGAATTAATCAAGGATTATGAATTGGAAATTCATTATCACCCCGGAAAAGCCAACGTGGTTGCCGACGCCCTGAGTCGTAGGGATCAATGCAATCACACAATTGTTTGTTCTATGGAAGCTTGGCCAATTTCAGATTCTAGCGAACCAAGTCTTCGTATCATTCCATATGGATCCTTGTATAATCTAGCTCTTATTCCTACCCTTCGCGATGAAATTGTTGAAGCCCAAAAGAAAGACAAGGGAATGGAACACATTCGACCAAAGATACGCAAAGATGAAGCTACATGTTTCCGATAGGATGAAGATGGAGTGCTATGGTTCAACAATCAACTTGTTGTTCCAAAGAAGGAGGAACTAAGGAAGAAAATCATGGATGAGGCTCACTTGTCCAAATACTCCATACACCCCGGCAGCAACAAGATGTACCGTGGGTTAAAGGAAAAGTTTTGGTGGACGCGCATGAAACGAGAAGTCGCTCGTTATGTTTCCGAGTGCGATACTTGCCAGCGTGTGAAGGCCGACCATCTGTGGAAAGCCGGTCTTTTGCACCCATTAAAAATCCCCGCTTGGAAATGGGAGGATATTGCTATGGATTTTATTGTTGGGTTACCCGTCACACCCAAGAAGCATGATTCCATATGGGTTATCGTGGATAGGTTGACAAAATCCGCTCATTTTATTCCCGTCCATACGACCTACTCTACCAAGAAGTATGCCGAGCTCTACATCGCAAGAATCCTATGTTTGCACGGTGTGCCCAAGACTATTATCTCTGATCGAGGCCCCCAATTTATTGCTCGTTTTTGGGAGCAACTGCATTCTTGTCTTGGCACCACCCTTATCTGAAGTTCTGCTTATCACCCGTAAACCGATGGTCAAACCGAGAGACTGAACCAATATTTGGAGGACATATTGAGAGCCTGTGTTTTAGACAATCGTGGGAATTGGGAAGATTGTCTTCTGTTCGTCGAGTTCTCCTACAACAATAGCTATCAAGAGAGTTCGGGAATGTCACCATTTGAGGCCTTGTACGGCCACTCATGCCGAACACCGCTGAATTGGTTGGAATCAGGAGAAAGAATTAATTTTGGTCCAGACCTTATCATCCAAGCCGAAGAGAAGGTGCGACAAATTAAAGCTAACATGAAAGCAGCACAATCCCGCCAGATAAGCTATGCCAACAAAAGGAGACGCCCATTGGAATTCAAAAAGGGAGATCATGTCTATCTTCGAGTTTCTCCTAACAAGGGTATATCTTGCTTTGGAATCAAGGGTAAATTAGCACCACGCTACATTGGGCCCTTTTCGATCACGGAGAAGCATAGCACCGTTGCTTATCGATTGCAATTACCGGAAAAGCTTGAGCGGGTGCACAACGTCTTCCACGTATCCCAACTCAAGAAGTGTTTAAAGCCTCTGATCGACGTGGTCATTTCCGACACCGAACAATTGGAAGAACACCTCTCCTACTTTGAATACCCCGTCCGAATCATTGATCAAAAAGACCGGGTAACGCGCCACCGCACCATCACCTTCTACAAAGTGCAGTGGAGCAATCATACCAAAGATGAAGCCACTTGGGAGCAAGAGGAGTTTCTGAAAACCAACTTCCCCGAGTTCTTGACCTCGCAAATCCGGTAAACACCCACACCCTCTCTCTTTTGTTCATCCATTTGCAAATCTTGTGGCGAGATTTCTTTTAAGGAGGGGAGTGCTGTGACATCCCATGTCACAAAAAGTTGATTAATCTAACCCACCGGCGAGCCAATTCCCGGCGGCCAGCTCACCTTCTCTCTCTTTGCCTTCTCTATCTGCCAATCAACACTTAAGGCAGCAGCTGCCGAGGCTTTCTCCTCCTCCTCCTCCTCTCTCATGTGGACAAGGGTTCCCGAACTTCCGAAAGGTTCTTGGTAAGTTGATTTGGTCGGAGGCGACACACAAATCGATCCGGCTTCAGAACGGCACGTTCTAAACCCCGCAATCGCAGCACGATGTCTCCTCTAGTTATCAACCGTCCAAAGACGATTGACCTCGCCGAGAAGGCTAATCCCTGCCTGCGAATCAAGAACACAAGCAAGAACAACGAAGAATGCAACACAATTGCAGATGTATGATTAAACTCTCGAAGTTGGGGTCTCACAAACCGATGAACGGCGAAACTGTTTATGAACAGAATTGATCTAAGCAAAACCCAAACCCTAATGAAGAGGCGGCGGCTATATATGAGGATCCTAGGGTCGTGCAAGACCCCCTGGACGCAGCCCTAAGTGGGCTCAACTCGATACATGGCCCAAAGACCGATTACGGTGTCGCAGCACCAGGACAGATTCTAGAAGTCGAATTGTTTCGGTGATTGCCGACGGCTCGAGACGAATTTTGATATGGGACAAGTTGGGTTGGAAAGGTCTTTTCGTTATCTTTTCAGGAATTTATAGAACGTACAAATCCGAGTCCGTATGCGTCTTGGGCGTCCGTTTTAGTGCAGACTGGTCCTGGGCTCCGAAACAGACTCGAAGTCGGTTTTGATTGGGCCTCCACCTTGGCTTGGACGTCCTTGCTGGCCCATCACGTCTCCATACAAATTAATGACCTCTATGAAAACTTGCTCAGCAATATAAACATCATTCTCCCTCTTATGACAAGATAGAAAATGTGTGATCTTAAAAATACTAGAAAAACATGACATGACATGGTAATTGTTATTGCAGTTTTCTAGTTCATCATTTGGTTGTACAACACAAGGAGTATTCATATTTGAGCAAATATAAACTTTATGCACCATAAATACACCTCTATGATCATAGTTTCCTATAGCATAAAATTCGTTTCTTGTTAGTAAAGGCAATTCAGTTTGAGAAAAGATTTGCTTCTCCACGGTATTTAGATCACAAATAACATCAAATTCAATATAACCCAAAGTATTTAGAGAAGACAATAATTTCTGCTCATCCTTTTCACATGTTATTAAAATCAAATGTTTTATTTCAGCACTAGTAGGTGAATCATAAGCAAAAACATCAAGCTTATTCATTTGTTGTGGCAAAGGTATAAGTGAAGCAGTGGCACACAACTCCTCTTTATCATAAGGATCAGTAGATAAATCAACTTGTGGCAATGGCAAATCAAAACAAGGTTCCAATACAACAAGATTGTTGGAACAATTCATCACATCAAGAAAGCTCTTACCTGAAGCAACAACATGTTCTTCATCTTTCTCACTATCCTCTTCTTTGTGTAGAACCTGAAATGTATTAGTTGCAACAAGAGGCACGAAAATATATTCATCATCTAATTCAGATTTTGATGTAAGTGTTGCAATGTTTGAAACAGTCCATTCTTTCCTAAACAGTTCATTCTTTCTCCTTTCAAGCCTTTGTTGATCCTCTTCTAAAATTTCAGCAGCGGTCATAGGTTTAAGAGTAACTCTTCTATCATTGTATTTAAATGAGTAGCTATTTATAATGGCATTGTGCGAAGCATTATTTGTAATAATCCAAGGTTTACTCAATAACAAATGACATGCTTGCATAGGTACTATATCAAATTCTGCACTATCCTTATAAGAACCAATAAAAAATTCAATGCGTGCAATTTTATCTACCTTTATCTTACCAAAAGAATTTACCCATTGGATGTAGTATGGACATGGGTGTGGCTGTGTTGTCAATCCAAGCTTCTCTACTAATTCTAAACTTGCGATGTTGCGGCTACTCTCTCCATCAATGATAACACGACAACGTCGATCCTTGACAATAAAGTGAGTCTGAAATAAATTGTTCAATTGATTTTGCTCTACCTTCTCTATTTGAGGACTGAGCACTCTTTGTAATACATCACTCATATTGTTCTCATTAGACGACGTTGAATCATCACCATGAGTGGCGTAACCTGTCATTGTCAGGAGCAAACAAGGAAACACAAGGAAGTATATTTTCCTATCACTACTATGTGATAACAGTGTAAACTCTCAACAAGCAAAGGGAAGCATCTTATCAAGCTCTTATAAAGTTCTTAATTACAACAAGCAAAGGATACCTTGGAGAGTGTGAACTGATGATTGCGAGAGTCAAAAAAATTTGTGCCTGTTCAGAAGGAAATATATGGAGCTTGGATAGGCAATATTAGGTAGCAAGGATTAGCAAAATTTCAATTCAGAAGTTGCAAAACTGAATAATAGTCCCAAGCTAGTCTATGTCACCAGCCTAAACTTGTCTCGGACCTAGTTCAAGCAAGCAAGCAAATGACTCAACAAAGGACACAAAGGATGCAAGCAATTCTGAATTTGTATCTTTTCTTTTTTCTACTTCTTTTTTTTTTGTGCGGCTTTTTCTCTTGTGCACTTTTGCCTTTTTCTTTTCTTTTTTTGAGAATCAAAACTGCAGCAAGGTATTACAAGTTTTACAACCACTGGAACCCCAGAATATATTTTTTTTCTTACTACAAGGGCACAAAAGGATTCTTGTAATAGCACAACTAAAGCAAACTTCTATAACAAGATCAAGCACTAATTGGTTGGCTTTTGATCACAATGAGACAGCAGCAGAGCACTCTAATTTTCTTTTGCACACGAAAGTAGAAGGCTAGATGTTAAACAAATATTTAGTGCACATAATTCCAGCAATACTATTATCTAAACATATGCAACACTGATTTTTCCCTTGTTTGTCTATGACAAGGATATGCACGACTGAAACAAGACCAAAGAACAAGCACTAGACCAGCAACACAATGACCTTGTAGGGACTAAAATTCAGAGAAGCAAACTAAACTGAAAATTGCAAGGCACAAGGGGGGTGTAAGACAGCGGAAACACGACGAACAAATATTTTTGTAGGGCAATTTTCTGGACTCTAGGATTGAACAAAATAACAAGGATAACGGCGAACCTAACGGTGTACCTGAAGCTCTGATTACCACTTGATGTGGAGAAGGGTTCCCGATCTTCCAAAAGGTTCTTGGTAAGTTGATTTGGTCGGAGGCGACACACAAATCGATCCGGCTTCAGAACGGCACGTTCTAAACCCCGCAATCGCAGCACGATGTCTCCTCTGGTTATCAACCGTCCAAAGACGATTGACCTCGCTGAGAAGGCTAATCCCTGCCTGTGAATCAAGAACACAAGCAAGAACAACGAAGAATGCAACACAATTGCAGATGTATGATTAAACTCTCGAAGTTGGGGTCTCACAAACCGATGAACGGCGAAACTGTTTATGAACAGAATTGTTCTAAGCAAAACCCAAACCCTAATGAAGAGGCGGCGGCTGTATATGAGGACCCTAGGGTCGTGCAAGAACCCCTGGACGCAGCCCTAAGTGGGCTCAACTCGATACATGGCCCAAAGACCGATTACGGTGTCGTAGCACCAGGACAGATTCTGGAAGTCGAATTGTTTCAGCGATTGCCGATGGCTCGAGACGAATTTTGATATGGGACCAGTTGGGTGGGAAAGGTCCTTTCGTTATCTTTCCAGGCATATATATAACGTACAAATCCGAGTTCGTATGCGTCCTGGGCGTCCGTTTTAGTGCAGACTGGTCCTGGGCTCCGAAACAGACTCGAAGTCGGTTTTGATTGGGCCTCCACCTTGGCTTGGACGTCCTTGCTGGCCCATCACGTCTCCAATCTCCTCCCCAGCTATCTCATCATCATCTCCATGGTTTCTAACAACAATTAATTCATTAGGTAGCAATCTATTCTTAAAATCACATAAAGGAATCATTAGGAACAAGCTCACCCGTAAATTTAGTTGTCGCGCATGAACTTGCATTTTGGTTGGCGGAGTGCTGGGTGTATCCATAAGGGTGATGTCCTCATCACTCTCTCTTTGCTCGCACACGCGCCACGCGATTCCTAGGTTCCCCCATGAAACCAGGTGCCCTTGCCCTTGCCTCTTTCCTCCTCTTCCGCAAGAACGGGCGAAATCCCCTGCTCCCGCCGCCATGGCCGCCGCCGGGTCTAGCAGCGACTAGGTAGCTCCCCCGCCGCCTCTTTCTTCTCAATTCGACGCGCGAGCAACTCCTCTAGCAGCTCCTCTGACCTACTCCCTCTGTGTCCCAGAGCCTCGCCGGAATTTCATGAAGGGAAATAGCCGCTGCCGTCGGGATTTGTCCACCTTGCCGACGAGAACCCTCCTCCGGCCTCCCACCTCGACTACTTCCTCGATGCCGGCCATCTACGACCCTCGGTGAAGCTCGGTGACCAACTTGCGATCTCCCTCTCCCTCGGTGCACGATGCGCGACGCCGCTGGAGTTTCCTCTACCGCCGCTCCTCGTCGCCGGCAGGATTCCCGGTGAGCCCCCTCCCTCCGACCCCACCAACCGAGCCCCCGCAACGCGCCGATCGATTTGGTCCAGCCGCCGGCCATCCTCGACCCCTCCTTCCCCTTTCCCGGCGAGCTCTGACCGCGCTCCGGCGAGCCAGGTGTGCACGCGCGCGCGGAGCCGATTTCAAATTGGCGAATGGCAAAGTTGTAAATAAGGGTCAACTCTGTTTAAATCTTCAAAATTCAATAACTTGAAAACTAAAAAGGGGAAAAATGTGAAACTAATTTTATTCGACTCCTAAAATTCCCCTCTACCAGAAAAACAAGATGAGAGCTAGGGTTATGCAGTATATTAATGAAATTAAATCACCAAAGTTAGAACCCTGTTAAGAGTATTAAATTCATAAGTAAAAATATATAAGTGGTAAAATAATGAAAAATTTTCAGTAAGCATACCATGGCATCTCTAAACTTTTTGCAGAAGCACATCTCCATTTTTATACAAATTTTCAGTGTTATTGCATAATCTCCGTTTTCAGTAAATGAATTTATATAAATTCTTGGGTAGGATTTTAATCATGAAATTTAGTACTCCTGTTCTTTGGGCATTTCTGCATGTCTATAAATTCTTGTGTAAAAATTGTGGGCACCATCTGTATGCTTTTTGCTGTTAATTTGCTCATTCGATAATTAGCTTAGGAAATTTCAATGTAAATATTGCCTTATATTTGCATATAGTTATTATTAGGGATAAATTCATCTCTGGGACTGTTCATACAACATGTTAATCTTGACTTACAGTAAGGTTTATTACTCCCCATTGTATGCTCATGTTTTATAATTACCTTATATATATCTAGATCGGTTTAGGGTTATATTTAAAAGTGTGCACTTCAACTTTTAGGAGACTAATTAAGGAGATACATGCTGGTGTTTAACTTTGCAATATAAAGTTTCTATGTTCCTTTACATAATCATTATAATTGGTAAATGAATTTATTTTAAATTCCCTGATAGGAATTTTTAGTTAAGAGGCTTTGCATGTCTGCTAAGTAGGCCTTAACACACCGATGAAAAATACCTTGTTAATTCCCTAGCACCAGAGGTATGCTTTTATTTGAGATATAGGTGATATGCTTATTAATTGCAATGCCTCATACTCCCCTAATTAGAAGTTTGTCCCCTTAAATTAAGTAATTGCCCAGAATGTTATGTAAGCATACCATCTCATGCATGAGCATCATTCCGTCAATTCTATTTATTGAGGAAGTGCCATGACTCATCGTCCAAATCCTTATCGTGCATTGCACTGCATTGACTAGGAAGCGAGACCGGGAGCAAGGCCGTGGCAAGCAACCCCGAGGAGCCCGAAGTTGAGCTAAACCTCGCCGAAAACTCTAACTACGATCACTCCAAAGGCAAGCCCCAGTGCACATCTATTGATTTACACGTCCTTTTTATTTTGTCGCAATATAGGAATATTGTATTATGCATTAGGTATAGGGCTTGGATGGAAACCCACGTGCATAAACAAACTATGACCTATAATTAGTTACGTTAGTAAGCCTTTTCGTTAGCAAATGCTAGGCTTAAATTAGTGGAGTCAACGGTAGGCTATGGGATCACTTGATCCAATCATGATTCACATGAAGAATGAAATTGGTTTTAAATTTGAGAACCTATCATTGCAACTCCGCGAACAAGTATTGAACAGTACCAAGTGCATACCTTTATATGGGAATTGGTAAACCTAGTAACTTGGGCGCTGTAATGTTGGACGGTATTACTCATCGATCCAGAGGTGATGTGAATGGCATGGTGGATGCACGGGTTGAGGACCGCTGGAGAGCGCACGGGTTAAGCCTCGGATACGAAGTACTGTATCGCGGGGAGGACATGTACTCGGGATCGATGGCCCCGGATCGACTTTATCGCAATCTCGTGAACGGTGGCCATACGTGTTCTTAAATGATGTGTATGTCGTGCACTTGGGTTATTCTCCTGCAGGATTTAAATCGATTCGAATTGCCGTCTCTCACGGTTTATGAGTACCTCTTGTTTGAGCAGTGGCAATGATGCTTTAAGTAGAGAAGTTTGGTTATGCTGCTGAAATTTAGTAACTCTATGGCTACATATTGCTATGTTGTATTGTTCTTTATATTTTGTACAAGTCTTAGCAGCTAGCTAGGTTCAACTACAGTTAATTTTCTGCAACAAGCAATAAAAACCTTGGTTAAAGAATAAGCATTGCAGCATAGAATTAATAGGTGCTTTTTATGCAAATAACAAATAAGCCCGGTCAGCCCCCCCGCATATTAGGAGTCGGTTTTTAGTAAACCTCTTGGACGGATAAGTCTTGCGGAGTATGCTAGATACTCAGGCTTTGCGATTATGTGGTTTTTTAGGTTTTCCTCAAGCTACTTATTGTGACTGTTGTAACAAAGTTGTGTGGGAAGGTGAGGAGCCCCAGAACTGAATCATTGAATGGGTCCCCAGCTCTCCTAACCAAGACGAGTGCGCCATTGCCCTAGGGCTGGCATGGTTTACTTAGGTTCTACGTCATGTTTTGTCGTATTGTCCGCCTCCACATATTTATGTAATATGAACCAAAAATATATGTATGGTAATGTGCCTAAATTTGCTTCCGCTATGACTATTTAACTTGTAATAATATGCACTTAAGGATGTATCTTTGTAAATGATGGATGTTCATGTGTGAACGCTATGTATGGTTACTTCATTAATCATCTCCCGAGGCGATCCTGTACGGCACACTCTATATTTTGGTATAGGGTTGCGACAATGAGGTTGTGGACAAGGTGCCAAATCATCCCACAACTCACATCTAGCATCCATAAACCAAGCAAAAGAGTTCATTACATCACATGAAAGCAATTCGATCTAACGTTTGATTATTACAACTTTATTCATAGGGACAAGCTAGCCTCCTAGGCATGGGAGTTGGCTTCGTCGGAGACGGAAGGCAGAGAGCTTGCACGCTGTGGTGATGTGGCACTCCAAGTTTGGATGCCAGAGGAGTAGAGACAACTCTCCTCTCCCATCTTAACCCGATGATCCCACCTCAGATAAGCCTCTACATCACGCAGCAGCTTCCGAAGAGTGTGGTTTTCCTTCTGTAAGGCTTACATAGTGTGGCTTAAGTCCACGGCCACTCCCTGGGTCTCGTCCATCTCCCTAGTGCTCACATACCATTCTGTAGGAGCACCAGTGTACTTCCTCGTGCCTGGCTTCCGATGGGGGATGTGGGCAAAGTTTGTCTTCGCTTTCCCATGGCGATGAGTGTAGCAGAGGCTAGTGAGAGCCTTCCAAGCAGCGTCATCCACCATGACTCCATGTGTAGCCCTAGGGGTGCGGCCACGGTGAGTGGATATGATGCGGTCGTCATCGTAGATGTTGACCTCTGCTGTCTACTTCTCATGGAAAGGACGATCCACCTTCTTGAGGAAGTACTGTGGCCTGTTGTTGATGCCGATCCTCTCAAGTAGCTTCCGCAGGGTCTTGGAGAAAGTTTCACCTTCTTGCACCAAAGAGCGGTACTTCTCGGCCTGGCAGACGACGGGGTTCTTGTCTTCATTCTCTGAGTCATCATCACTGCCTTCAGGGTCTTCAGGGTTTTCTGGTGCTTCAGGGTCTTCTTCCTCTTGAGGCTCCTCAGGATCTTCTGCTTGCTCCTATTCTTCAGGCTCCTCCTCCTCTTCTTCCTCCATGGCGTCTTCCTGTGGCGCCTCTAGAAGCTCCTCGTCAGTCAGTAGGGTCTTCTCACGTTCTGGTTGAGTTACCTCCTCACTTGCTTCCTTTCGAATACGCTGAGGGGAAGGCATCCATAGTGAACTCCAGACGTAGCCTTACGAGCAGTTAGCTTGGTGCGGGCCATCTACATTTTTGAAATAACAAGGGATGAGTACGCAATGGTGAAAAGGTAAACTAAGAAAAACAATAAGAATTAATAATTTTCTTTGTTAAAACAGTTTGTACAGGAGTAAAACAAAATAATGTCCCTAATTTGTCCATTGCTAACTAGGCTGACGTCCTACAATCGATATGGCTCTGGTACCACTTCTGTCACACCCATTTTAAGAAGCAAAACGGGTGCAGCCATACGTGTGCCCAGGATCAAGTTCCACACACATACGGTACATCATTAGTGGTAAACAGAATAAGTATCCATATCCTTTATTTATTACATCGTATCTTTATTACAAAAGGACCCATAGGTCTAAAAAAAAAGTACATCAAAGCAGCGGAAATAAACTAGCGTAGACGTCCCAAGACTCCACAGGCACCGACTGGTGGACCATCGCCTAGTACTCGCCGCCATATTCTTCATGGTAGTCCCAACCTTCTCCTGTGGCTGAACAGCGATATGGTATAGCAAGGGTGAGTACGTGTCGTACTCAGCAAGTGGGGGAAAAGATGACATGGGGCTATTGACAAGAAAGGCTTATAGGGGTTCATTGCATGAGCTTTTAATTAACCTAAGCATCCTATTTACTAAGTGGGGTCATCCCAACCATCAACCATGGGTTCCCTATCCAAGCCAAGTCCAAACCAAACCACCAATACTATTCTATCCCATAACCAACTAATCTTGTGAGGACTCTAGGCCGCTCATGACTGTGAGCACGGCTATCATGATAGTTTGATACTCCCTACAGAGTTTGTACCACTTTACCCACAAGTCGTGATTCCCCTTGTGCCCGTGGACATGACCCACATTACACACTTCCTTGGGTGTGTGGCAGGGTTTCACCACGAGGCTTTTCCAAAGGGTTTCTCAGTACATGCTAGTGTTGGTGGTTTCTAGACGCCCATTTTATCAACCAAAAAGGGATGTTTTGCGTCCTAATTTGGTGGTTTGGTCTAACAATTAACCCGATATTTGCATATATTTGTAGTTGTTCTGTTTTGAATGTAATCGTAGGAAACAGGTGTAAAACAGGGCAATTATGGCTAAAGAACTAAAGAGTAATGAAGATGGGCCAGATGCGGAGCCGCGCCGATGGGCGCGGGCCTGTGCCGATCAGCACAGCAGGAGAAGATGACGAAAACACGATCCGGTCCAGGAAAGACGAAGGCCTAGCCCAGTATGAGTTAGAGTCGGTGGAAGTTGACCTAATCCCGTCGGGTTTAAAAGGAAGATAATTATCAAGAGCCAAACAGGGAACAGAGAGACGGTGATCGCGAGAATCAATTATTAGAACTAGGGTACCAGGATATTGGCGGCGAAGGTTGGTCGACACCGACGAGATCCAGCAAAAGGGACGTCGCGCCGATCGGCGTGACGCTTGCACCGATCGGCTTGTGCGCGTTCCAGCGCTATTTCTCACCCCTCTGCTATGTCTAGCGGAAGGATGAGTGAGTAGTCTCATATTCTCTTCTCCGGTGCGGGGATCTGGTCATGTAACTCTCATACTTGTTGATACTCTCTCGATGAATTTAATCTATGTGATGAACTTTATTGCATATCTATCTATCCCTTTCATTAGTGTATCGGCCAATATACTTTTTCCCATTACATAGTGCAAGAAACCAGTGGGGAGCTAATAGCCTCTGTAGTGACAGCCGGGGTCAACGAAACCACCATGTCTGGTAGAATATCAGAGTCATCACTCGAGTTGATAAGAATAAGGTTGCATGCTAATGAACCAATCCGAAGGAGAGAATCCTTCATCATCCTGTTACCTCTTCAATAACATTCACCTTCCACTTTCTCACCGTCATCATTCGTACCAACCAAACCATTGCAATTTGTTAGTAACCCTTTAATAGTATTAGTTCTGCTTGTTCCCTGTGGATTCGATAACCTTGGAATACTCTGAGGGAAAAAGAGCTACAACTGTACACTGTCCTCTTGCGGTATATAAGTGGGTGCGTAATTATGACCAACAAGCCCTTTTTCTGGTGCCGTTGCTTGGGAACAAGCCAGTTCTTTTACTATTAATATTTTACTAACATCTAATCCTCTCTTTTCTAGTTGTTTTCGTTTTTGTGTTTTGTGTGAATTTTCAAGATGAGTACGACAGGACCTTCTCTGACGCTCAGGGAACTTTCTCTACCATCTCCAGACATGCTGGTACCTCAATCCTCAGATGAGAAGGCCACGACCTCCTCGTATGTGTTGAACCCCATTATCATTAGCATGGCTGAAGCAAACAAGTTCTTTGGAGCGAAAGAGGAGAACCCGTATACTCACTTACAAGATTTGGAGGCACTTTGGCAAACATTCTATCATGAAGGAGTGCCTCGGGATCTTTACAGGTGGCTGCTTTTCCCATTCTCTTTGGGAGGGAAAGCCAAAGAGTAGCACAAGGCAGCATCTCGAGAAGCAAAAGGTAAGTGGAGTGAGTTAGTTGGAAATTTTTGTCTCCACTATTTTCCTTTGCCAAAGGTGCAGAAGTTGAGAAGGGAATTGGTGAACTTCTTACAAGAAGATGAAGAATCTCTCGCGGAAGCCTGGATGCATTTTCAAACATTGTTGAATACGGACCTGACCTCAGCATTGATGAGAATATGTGCGCTCAAACCTTCTACATGGCCATAAACAAGGCATCGAGGATGCATTTGGATGGATCGGCCGGAGGAAGTTTTTTGAGATTGACAGCCAAGGTAGGGATCGAATTGTTAGGCAAAATTGCCAAGAATGAAGCTTTGCATAAGCGTTGGGAAGAATATCTAGAACCAAATCAGCAATGCCCAGAAGTTAAGCAGAAGGAAGAGTCGCCAGCTGAATAGATCTTGATGTCCGAGAGTAGATCAATGATTACTTCGGAGAAATTGGAAGAAATAAAGCCCGTCGGACCCGCCTTTGTGGATTTGACGTGTGCGCTGATCGGCGTAGTCTCTGACGACTCCGTCATGTAGCAAGGAATATACCAAGATAGAAGCTGCGATTCTGGACAACCACCTGAAGGAATTTGAAGGGAACTTTGCTAAACCAAAGAGGGATAGAACATTGGCGAATGCTAAACCACTTGACGAATTTGAGCCACTGGATTCCCATTGATTTTTCGCATGAGTTGCTCAATATGAGAAGATCCTTCAGTCCGTAAGACGTCTCCGAAGCTGGAATTGAGTATAATTTCCCAAGTAATCGCCTCAAGTCGGAAGTTTTGGATCAAGAGATTATTGGAAGAGTTTTAGGGAAGGTTTACAAGGATGATATAGGAACAGAGGTGAAACAAGCGAAGAGATTGCTAGACAGTTGCTTTGAGCCATCCCCCTATGAAGGATTATGTGGTGTGTATGCTGTAGGTCTCACTGAAGAGGAAAAAAGAAGAACCGTACATACCATGTGAGATATCGGGGAAGAAATTTGCGAAAGCCTTGTGTGACTTTGGTTCTTGTGTCAGCTTGATGACTTATGATGCATTCATGAGCATGCCTTATGGAACTCAACAACGGCTGATGGGGACTAAACTTGAGCTCATCATGGCGGATGGTAGGAAGACCAAGAATGTTGAAATTGAGATCAGCTCAAAAACAATGCCAGTAGATTTCTTTGTTCTAGACAATAAAGAAACTGGGGTTGAAGATATCATTCTGGGAAGGCCATTCATAAGATTAGTACAAGCTGTTCTAGATGCTGGGAAAGGTCAAATTACGCTACACCTGGGAGAGGAAGAAGTGCGATCTCAATTTAATGATCCGTCTCATCAAGACTCTTCTTACTATCAGGAATTCTGCCTAGAGGAAGACGAGAGGATAGGGATGGATATGGGAGACCCACTGGACCACATCATGCGCGGAACTGACGAGTATACTGCCCGCGCCAATTGGCGTGATGCTTGCGCCGATCGGCTCAACCAGGAAAATCCTGATTTTAAACCTCTCGGGGAGCTGGATCCAGATAAAGCGCCAAAAGTGGAACAGAAGGAACTCCCGAAGGAGCTACGCTATGAATATCTAGGAAAGAATAGAACATATCTAGTTATTGTGAAAAACGCCCTAACGAAAGAAGAAACAGAGAGGCTTCTCGCTATGCTCAAATTGGGAGTTCCTTCTGTTCATAGAAGATATTATGGAGGTATTTACGGATGACTTCTCCATGCATGGTGCTGATTTTGATAGCTGTTTGGAGAATTTGGAGAAGGTTTTGAAAAGGTGTGTTGAATGCGACTTAGTTCTTAATTGGGAGAAGTGTCACTTCATGGTAACAAAAGGGATAGTACTTGGTCATGTCATATCTAAAAGACGGATAGAGGTTGATAAGGCAAAGGTATCTACAATTGAGAAATTACCTCCCCCTACTGATCTTACAACTTTGAGGAGTTTTGTTGGACATGCCAACTTCTATCGTAGATTTGTTAAGGATTATTCGAAGATTGCTAAACCCCTGACAGAATTGTTAAAGCAAGATACAGAATTTATCATGGACGAGGAAAGACTCTTGGCCTTCAGAAGATTAAAGGAAGCTCTATGCACTGCACCCATTATGCAGCCACCTGATTGGAGTTTACCTTTTGAAATTATGTGTGATGCAAGTGACTATGCAGTTGGAGCTGTTCTTGGACAACTGAAGGAAGGTAAAGTGCATGCTATTTATTATGCTAGCAAAACTTTGAATGAAGCGCAGATGAATTATACAACAACTAAGAAAGAGATATTAGCTGTTATATTTGCTTTTGAGAAGTTTAGATCCTAAATTCTAAGGTGATTGTATATACTGATCATGCTGCAATAAGATACTTGGTTTCAAAGAAGGAGTCTAAGCCTCGGTTAATGCGATGGGTATTGATGCTGCAAGAATTTGATTTGGAGATAAGAGATAAGAAAGGAGTAGAAAATTCTGTAGCAGATCATTTACCTCGTCTTGAATCATCATCAACTGAGCCACTAAGAGATGAAATGCGACAAGAGCAGTAGTTTGCCGCATTTGATCGTAGAGAGAACTGGATGATGGATATTATCAAAGGTTTCAAGGGACAAACTGATCTAACGAACAAAAACACAAGGAAAAGAGTTAAGAGCGAAATGAGAAAATTTATATGGGCCGACCCATACTTGTATAGGTATTGCGAGGATGGAGCAGTACGGAGATGTGTACCCATGGAAGAACGAGCGAGCATTTTAGCAAAATGTCATTCTTCTGATTATGGGGGACACTATGGCTACTTCAGAACATAGGCAAAGGTATGGGCGAGTGGATTCTATTGGCCTACTATGCATGAAGATGCAAAAAGGTATGTTGCAATATGTGCTCAATGCCAACGAATAGGGAATGTTAACAGTAAGAATGCAATGCCTCTTAAGTACAATCTTCAAGTCGATATCTTTGATGTTTGGGGTATAGATTTTATGGGACCCTTTGTGAATTCTCATGCTTTCGAGTACATATTGGTCGCTGTTGATTATGTCTCCAAGTGGGTCAAAGCAATGGCATGCAAGGCTAATACTACAAGAGAATCAAGGAGTATACTTTAGGAGTAGATATTTCCTAGGTACGGAGTACCGAGGATAATAATTACAGATGAAGGATCCCATTTTATAGGAGGAGAATTTACTAGGTTTTTAACCAAATCTGGAGTTGAACATAGAATTGGAACAGCCTACCATCCCAGACGAATGGACAAGCAGAAACTTCAAATAAGCAATCAAAGGGAATTCTGCAGAAGATTGTTACAAAGGAAGGAAAAGATTGGGCCACGAAGCTTAATGGAGCGTTATGGGCATATAGGACGGCATTCAAGACACCAATTGGTATGACGCCATATCAATTCGTCTATTGGAAATCGTGTCACCTACCGGTGGAATTGGAATATAAGGCTTATTGGGCTATAAAGGAAATGAATTTGGATCTTGATGCTGCCGACATGAAAAGAAAGATACAGATAAGTGAATTGGAAGAGATGCGATTGCGTGCATATGAAAATGCAGCCATATACAAAGAGAAAACAAAGAAGTGGTACGATAAGAAGCTTTTGAAGAAGGAATTCAAGGAAGGAGATCGGGTGCTCCTATTCAATTAGCGATTCAGATTATTTGGTAAAGGCAAACTACTAAGCAAATGGGAGGGACCTTATCTTGTGAATACGGTGTTACCTTCGGGAGTGGTAATCATAATGGATGGCAAGACAAACAAGTACACGATAAACGGACAACGTCTAAAGGTATACCTAGAACCCGACGCATTTGAATTAAAATCTTTTGATGTGTATTTCACTGCTTAGTACCCTGTGTGGTCGAGCTTAACAATGTAAAACAAAGGCTTGTATGTATTTTGATTTCCGTAGTTTTTCTTTTTTCTGATTTGGTAATTTAGTGTACCGCGCGCAGCCCTGCACCGATCGGCGCGGCAGAGTCCTTTTGGTTTTTGAGTCGGTTTTGGACAAGGTGAAGATGGACAATGAACTTCGGCAGATGATGAAGAGAGTATTGGTGCGCAAAAGAAAATCTATAGCGCCTATTAAAAGTGAAGCAGTTTCTCAAAGGTATACCATGGAAAGTCTTCTTGATCTTGCTAAGCCCTTGTCGTATGAGGATTTCCTATCTTTCGAAAGATCATTGACTGAGCAAGAGAAGGAAGAGCTAGATGAAGAGAGCACCCTCATAATCCATAGGTGCCGACTTTATAGTGAACATGACATTGCCGCCAAGTATGAACTCAAGCTGCGAGAGGAAGCCAAAGAAGCTATGTACCAGCGGGATGCGGAGAAGGATGTTCAAGCTAGAAGGGATGAATCCTTTCCCAGGGTTCTTACCGATTGGGAAAGTTTTCAAGAACATAAGATTCATAGGAACAGGTGTATTGAGGGTTGCAAGTGTCTCTTTTGTGCTAAAGATCTTCAACGCAAGGTTGAACTCTAATTGCCAGAAGATCTAGCTTTCATACCTAGAGATTTAATATATGATGATGGCTATCACGCAGTTCCTGGAGGGAGGACGCCTAAGGAGATTAATGATCAGATTTTATGAAGGCAACAGAATAAGGTGATCCGTGAGCGTAATCTAGAGCAGTTAGCTGAGAATATGAAGGAAGCTACTAGCTACGCCGATCGACGCGACACTGGAGCCGATCGGCGTGACACTGGAGCCGATCGGCACGACCTGAAGATGGCTGAATTTATTGATCTGACGGCTCTTCCAAGTGAAGATGAAGAACCTGCTGCAAGGAAGTGTAAGACTACACTAGAGGTTCGGAGATCTGCTAGACTATCAGGTAAGCCAATTCAAAAGTATTCCGAACGGGATAGCGACCTTGATATGTCATACTATTTGGAAACTTTGGAAAGCAGTGATCCTAGTGTGCCAGGAGATTTTAGTGATGATTCTGAAATGCGAAGAAGCTTTGGTAGTCCTAAGTTCAAAAATCGGGAAACACTTGCAGAATGCAGTAATGATAGGGCAGCAGGAACTTCAACAAGAGTTAATGGTAATGTAGAGGGAAGTGGAGGAAGTCGCAATGGTGGAAGAACACCACTGCGTCGATCGGCTCAGAGGAATTTGAATAGAGCCTCCCCTTACAGCGTTGAAAATCATAACCTGCAACCGCCTGCTTGCTGTCCTGTCTGTCGAAGAAACATTGAGTGCCTGTATCTAGACACAGATCGTGCTTACAGGCATCAAAGAGATGTGGACCGCAAAATCCAGGATACAATCGAGATGAACGAAGCGGACTACACTTTTCTCATAAGGAGTATAAGACAAATTTTCCGAGTCTTGAACAAGCATGGTCTGCATGATTAGTGTGTTGAGTTTCTTCTCTTGCAATGAGAACATTGCAAATTTTGATTGTGGGGGAAGAGCTTTGCCATTAGTCATAGTTTTTAAGTGTTTTTGAGTCTAGTTTCTCATTTGGTGTTTTTGAGTCTAGTTTCTCATTTGTTTTTCTTAATGAGTATTTATTAAAGTTTGTGTGTGTGCTTAAGAGAGCCACAAGTCATGATTGAGAGTTGCTTCAAGGTCTTTTATGCAGTTTGAATTATTGCATTGTATTTAATAAAGTTAGTGTCGATTGTCAAATTGAAAGTGCCCCATGCTATTTATCTTGTCTTTCTGATGATCGATTGGTTGATTACTTGACTTTGTTGGTTACCACTTAATTTTTGAGCTTTGTATTTGTGAAGATTTCTTTTCACTCATCATAAGCTAAAGCAAAAGCAAGGTCTAAATATGCCTACATAGCCGAGTGAATGAGAGCAAGCTACACATTTGAACTAAGTGGATTGTAAGTAACTTTGTCAACTTTTTGCTCATGATTTCGACCAAGTTAGGAAAGGATGATCTATTTTGTTTATCTCTGTATTTCTAGCCATTCTTATCCATTTAAATTCCTTGCTATCATGAAAACCATACACCTTTATTTCTCCCTCCTCCTTGATACAACCTATATTCTCAATAAAAGGGAATTCAGAAAATTTCTGCTGCTGATACAAGACAGAAATTACTGATCATATCGGAAATAGAAAAAAAAAAGTGAAAGACAAGAAAAAATAGACCGCGCCGACCGACGCAGTGTTGCGCCGATCAGCGCTGTTGCAAAAGAAAAGAAAATAGGTTATTATAAAAAAAAGAGGTAAAGAGAAAAAAATATATATTCCCTGAGAGGCAGTAAGGTCATCAAAGAAAGCAGATTTCTGATTATTTCTCATTCTTTGCCATTGTTCTCATTGAAATTCTTTTTAGATCTTCTACATTCCTCTTCTCCATTAAAAGTTCTTTTCCAAGAAAATTCTTTCTTAATAGGCATGATTGAGCACATTGTTGACATGGTTAATCTTATGGTTTAATTTAGTTATATAGCCCTCCAAGATCCACATACAATCCTTGATTAGATAGGAGAGGGAAGGAAATACACTTGAGAGACCTAGAGAGGACCAAATGCTTGATGTTTGATGCTAAAAGATGAGTTGAGGAGAACTAAATTTGTTTTTGAAAAAGTTTTGTGGTAATTTGATTAAGTTCAAGTATGATATGCCGATTGGTTAAAAGGAGATGAGAGAAAATCTTTGTGGAGGGATAACGAGTAAAATTGATGATTGAGATTGATTGCATGAGAGATGGTGTGAAAATTCTTATTACATATTTGATTTTGTATTGCTCGAGGACTAGCAATGATTTGAGTGTGGGGGACCTATTGGTGGTTTCTAGATGCTCATTTTATCTACCAAAAAGGGATGTTTTGCGTCTTAATTTGGTGGTTTGGACTAACAATTAACCCCATATTTGCATATATTTGTAGTTATTCTGTTTTGGATGTAATCGCAGGTAACAGGTGTAAAACAGGGCAATTATGGATAAAGAACTAAAGAGTAACGAAGATGGGCCAGATGCGGAGCCGCGCCGATCGGCGCGGGCTTGTGCCGATCGGCGCAGCAGGAGAAGATGACGAAAACACGATACGGTTCAGGAAAGACGAAGGCCCAGCTCAATATGAGTTAGAGTCGGTGGAAGTTGACCTAATCCCATCGGGTATAAAAGGAAGATAATTATCAAGAGCCAAAGAGGGAACAGAGAGACGACGATCGCGAGAATCAATTATTAGAACTAGGGTTCCAGGATATTGGCGGCGAAGGTTGGTCAACACCGACGAGATCCACCAGAAGGAAGGTCGCGCTGATCGGCGCGACGCTTGCGCCGATCGGCTCGTGCGCGTTCTGGCGCTATTTCTCACCCCTCTGCTATGTCTAGCGGAAGGATGAGTGAGTAGTCTCATATTCTCTTCTCCGGTGCGGGGATCTGGTCATGTAACTCTCATACTTGTTGATACTCTCTCGATGAATTTAATCTATGTGATGAACTTTATTGCATATCTATCTATCCCTTTCATTAGTGTATCGGCCAATACACTTTTCCCATTACATAGTGCAAGAAACCTGTGGGGAGCTAATAGCCTCTGTAGTGACTGTCGTGGTGAACGAAACCACCATGTCTTGTAGAATATTAGAGTCATCACTCGAGTTGACAAGAATAAGGTTGGATGCTAGTGAACCAATCCTAAGGAGAGAATCCTTCATCATCCTGTTACCTCTTCAATAACATTCACCTTCCACTTTCTCACCGTCATCATTCACACCAACCAAACCATTGCAATTTGTTAGTAACCCTTTAATAGTATTAGTTCCGCTCGTTCCCTGTGGATTCGATAACCTTGGAATACTCTGAGGGAAAAAGAGCTACAACTGTACACCGTCCTCTTGCGGTGTATAAGTGGGTGCGTAATTACGACCAACAGGTAGCCACTAAGGTTTCACTCCCGTCCCTATGTGATAGCCTATCAACAAGCAGCTTATCACCCCAGGAGCCCCCTCTTGAGCCATTCGGATAGAAGGACAGTCCTCTCTTGACTTCAATTCCCCGCTCCACCAAATGCTGCACCGACACTGGGAGAACACCTAATTACTAGGCCAAGCCTTACCCATATCGGTCTTGTGATGGCACTGTTTTCCTAGGTTATCGCTCCAAGAACCGGTTCCTAGGATCTACAACAAGCCTACCGCCACCAACCATATGCCCAAAGCACCACATCCATTCCATCTGGCTTGCATAGATCCCTAAGTCCATGTTGCTAAAAATTACCAGCTCTTTCCCAAGTGATATTGTTCATTAGTCAAAATTAAATGGAACCCATCAACCCAGTAAGCAACTTAGCATGTCTACCCATTGACCGATAAAGTTCTAGTTCAAGGCGACAAGGACAAGATAGAACAATACTAGTAAAACCTAACAATAGGTTCCCAATCAATTGACACAAGCATGCAATCCTAAAGTAACATTCACAGTAGGTACAAAATGCATCAAGGACACTTGCCTTCGTCCTGCGCATGCTGTTGCTCAACCACTTCGAACTCCTGCTCTTGGAGGTCCTCGTACGCTGATCCTTGTGTGCAGTCGTCTTTACGTGTGACAGTACCGGCACATGCAATTGCATACTCAATCAATACACAGCCATGCAATCATGGAAAAACAATATGATAATGACCTGAATGCATAGGTTATGCTCCTACGATCGTTTTGATACAAGAATCACTTAATTTGGAATTACGAGTAAAAAGTTATGAAGGTTTGAAAATACAGGTTTAAAATAGTAAAATCAGAAAAATAAAAAAAAAAGTAGTACTAAATGGAAAAATACAGGGGTGTTTCTATAAAAATGTAGTGCTAAAAATAATTTTTATGAAGTTCAGGGGCTTAAATAAATTTTTCTAAAGTTTCTGCACAAAAACAGAGCATAAATATAATTTAAAATACATACAGGGACCTAATTACAACTAAATAAAGGTTCTGAAAAAGACTTCGGTCTGAAAACTAATTTTAGCAAACCCTAGGGGCCTAATTGCCAAAGTCCTAACAATATCCAGGAATTAAACGAATTAATTTAAACCAAAAACCCCGTGGACCGGGTCTACGGGTTCTGTGGACCCACGGTCCACCGGTCCATGGTGGGCCGATTACATAACCCGAAGGGGTATGTAATCCGGACCCTAGGATCTAGATCTAATGGCCGGGAAAAGAGGGCAGGGAGGGCTGCCGGCGGCGGTCAGTCCAGACGGTGGCGCGGCGACAGGGCTCGCCGGAGTTGGCCGGAATGGCACTCCGGTTGCCGGTGCTCGACCGGGAGGGGTCCCGGAGGGAGAGTGGGCGACGGCAAACTCACCGGAGGGGTTCGCGATGTGGAGTAGAGGGTCGGGGAGAGTTCGCGGCGACGGGCGGCGGCTTGAGGTCGTCGGCGATGACGGGGAGGGGTTGAACGGCGTCGGCGAGAGTCGGGAAGTGGATCCGGAGCATTCTGGACGACCTGCGATGCCGAGGGACCGATCAGATGGAGCCGATGGCAACGGGGGGGGGGGGGGGGGAGAAGAAATCGCGGCGGCGGCAGCGCTTACCAGCGATGGCGAAGAAATCATGCGCGGCGGTGCTAGAGCGAAGCAAGCAGGGAGAGAGAGCTCGAGCGCGGAGAGGGATGGGTTCTGGGGATCCTCGGGGGTCAAATTTATAGGTCGGGGGAGCAGAGGCCGGCGGAGGCGCTCTCTTTCCAAAAACCGATGGCGGCGACACAGGGATCTTGGGGGAAAATGGCCAGGAGATCGCGGGGGACGCAGCGATCACGCGCGCGGTGTCGGGGTCACGTGGGGGCGAGCGCGGGGGCGCGGGATTTGAATTCGGAAGGCAGAGAAATGGAAGGGGGGCGCGATCAACGAGAGGTGGAAGATGACAGGATGGGCCCGCCTGTGAGTGAGTGAGAGAGAGGCGCTCGCGGGTTGGTTGCTGGGCCGCAGGGAGTGTGGGCCGAGAGAGGGGAGTGGGGGAGGAGAAGAGAGAGCGCGGGTGGGCCAGAATGGTGGGTTTCGGCCCACTGTTCTGGTTTCTCTTTTTTTCTTTTTTTTTCCTGTCTTTCCCGGATCTATTTTCTATTCTAATTTCCTGGTATTTTATTTAATAAATAAACTAAATGTTAAATGCAGATAATTATACATGGACAATGACATGCTATGCAAATGCAACTATTTAATTAATTATTATAAAAATAATTTATCTTACGTTATTTAATTAACTCCTAAATGCTAATAATTGGCATTTTTAGAAATTGTAAAAGTAGGGTGTTACACTTGGCCAGCGATACTAGCAATGTACAACATTCCACCATGGTTATGCAATAAGCGTAAGTACCTACTACTAACCACTCTTATATCTAGGCCCAAAGAACCTAGAAATGACGTAGACGTGTTCTTAGTAGCATTGTTTGAAGACCTGCATAAACTGTGGTTGGAGGGGGTCTGTATATGGGCGCTAGCGGGGTAGGTCAAAGAAAAGGCGACATGTTTCGTATGCGTTGATGATACATCCCATGTGTAACTTCCAGCATCCTAGAAGTTAGTGTATACGCGAAATCGCTGATTCTTATCAGCAAAACACAGGTATCATGCGATGGCTAGACACTTTGATGGTAAAGTTGAGAATGACATAGAACCTCGATGTTGCACTAGCAGGGTCGTGTTTGACCTTGTTAAAAACATCAATGTTATTTTTGAAAAGCTGGTAAAGGGAGTAAAAAAGGCAAAAGGTCTCAAGCCATTGAAGAAGAAATCTATTTTCTTTGTATATTTCAATTATCGAAAATAATTGGAAGTGAATCATGCCTTTGACTAGATGCATATTGGGAAGGGTGTATTTGATAGTACTACCAGACTTATACTCGACCAACCTAGTAAGACAAAGGATCCACAAGAAAGGGCTAATGGAAAGTACTTTCTCCCCCTGGCAGCCTACACCCTTATGATTGAGGAGAAAATAACATTCTGTAAGTGTCTTAGTGGGATTAAAGTACCGACAGGTTTCTCATTCAATATTAAGAATCTTGTAAACATGGAAGAGTTAAAAATAAGTGGGTACAACACGAATGATTGCCACGTAATGCTTTCGGTGTTTCTCCCTATTGCTATCAGAGCTGTTAAATCGCCATGACTGAGGTTGGCTGTAACTCCCCTTTGCTACATCTTTAACGCGGTATGGAAGAAGGTGATAACCAAAGAGGAGTTAAATGATCTAGGGACCCACATAAAGGAAACAATGTGCATACTTGAGATGGTCTTCCCTCCATCCTTTTCTGATACGATGTAACACTTCATGATTCATACTATTGACCAGATCTCTGCATTGGGCCCCGTCTACCTGCATCAGGTGGTTGCAATTGAGAGGTTCGTGTATGTGTTGAAATGCTATGTACGTACTCGTTCACATCCAGAGGGTTCTATGATCGAGGGCTACACAACTGAGGAGATCATCGAATGTTGCTCAGATTACATTAATGATGGTAGCAGATGAATTGGTCTCCTCGTATCTCGTCATGAGGGTAGATTATCTGGAAAAGGTACCAAAGGATGTAGATCGTTCATTGATCGTGACATTAAACGAGTGGACCAAGCACATTTCAGTGTATTGCAATAGACACAGATTGTGGGATCGTACTTTGAGAAACATCTGTTAAAGCTCCACTGGAACAACAAGGATGCAACGGATGAATAGATCATAGATGAGCACAAGTGCTCTTTCACATCATGGTTTAGCTCCCTGGACCTTCCTAGTGGTGAGTCCGTGGAAGAGAAAATGTTGAGAAAGTTAGCTAATCGCCCTAGAAGAACCGTGGTTACCTTTTAGGCATACGACAAAAATGGTTTTACCTTCTACACCCAACAGAAAGATACGAGGAGCAATTGTCAAAACAACGGTGTTCGAGTAGAAGTCATTGACGAAGAGGACTAGGAGACCTCCTATTATGGGTACATTGGGGAAATATAGGAACTAGACTACGGTGCATATTTACAGGTTCCCATATTTAAATGCAAATGGGTGAAGCACCAAAATGGCATAGAGGTGGATGAGTATGGTTTCACAATCATTGATCTTAATAATGTTGGTCACAAGAATGAACCTTGGATATTGGCAAAGACCGTGGAACAAGTGTTTTATGTAATTGATCTGAAGGACGAAAAGAAATATATTGTGGTTCTAGGTAAACCAAGAATCATTGGAGTGGAGAATGTGGAGAATCGAGATGACTACAATCAATATGATGAGGTACCATTTTTCATAGATCAAAAAAAGTTTAAAGTCTTAGAAGCAAGACTCTCCTTTACTGGCGGAATGCCCTACATGCGCACCGATCACTGCCAATAAAAAGTCATTCAAGGCTAACTCAAGCATCATGTAATTTTATTTTTGAACCATGTATTATTGTTTATTAGGCGAACCTTGTACTATGTTCTATGTAATTTAAGATGTGATATAAAAAATAGTACACATCCTAACAAACGCATGAGTGCAACAATGGCTTGAAACAGACTTACGGTTAAGGAAATATGATTTTTTAAATATGTAGAGGCTTAGATGTAATTATGAATAGTATATAGGGGCCAAAAATTAAAAATAAGAGTACTAAAAGTATAATTTTTAAAAAGCATAGGGGTGTTTCTGCAAAAATCCAGGACCAAAACAAAGTATTGTTTACTTCTAGGGTTTTTTCTGTAGAAGAACAAGGCTCTGGTAAATGTTTGAAAATGAATAATACAATTATTTTAAAAAAGAACAAGGCTCTTCAACCTCCTCCGTCCTCAAGCGCCGCCGCGTGGGTCCTCCTCCTCTCCTCGTCGACGAGCACCACGCGGGCCACCTCCTTGACCCCGCCCACCGCGTGGGCCTCCTCCCCGACCTCGGCCGTCGTGTGGGCCTTCTCCTCGACCCCGTACGCCACTTGGGCCTCCTCCTCTCCCCGACCTCGGCCATCGCGTGGGACCTGTCCTCGACCCCAGCTGCCGCATGGGTCCTCCTCCTCTTCCCCTCTCGTCGATGATTGCCGCGCGGGCACCTCCTTGACCTCGGCCGCCACATGGGCCTCCTCCCCGACCCCGGCCGCCGCGCGGGCCTCGTCCTCTTCTCCTTATCAACGACCGCCGCTCGATCCCCCCCCGACCCTGGCCACCGCATGGGTCCTCCTCCTCCTCTCCTCTCATCGAAAGCTGCCGCGTGGGCCTCCTCCCTGACCCCGGCCACCGCGTGGGTCCTCCTCCTCTCTTCTCGCCGACGTCTGCCACGCGGGCCCCCTCCCCAATCACGGCCGCTGCGTGGGCCTCCTCCGCGACCCCGGTCGCCACATCGGGCAGCCCTCCTCCCCGAGCTCCGTCGCCGCAGGCACGGGCCTATCGTCTCTCCTGAACACCTCCGCCCCTCCTGCCCGTTGACGACCAGGTGCGATGTTTCTTATCTGAAACCTGCTCTGTGCTCTTGTGCTATGTGCTCATGTGCCTTGTGCTCTGTGCTGTGTGCTGAACCACCTCCAGTGCCTTGAACCGAACCCTTATGCTCTGTGCTCTGCGCTCTAACATGACATCAGTAACCCCTTTCTTGTTTCCTTGGATTATTATTCTAAGAAATAGCCTAGTATCAATTGTTAGCAATTGATTTGATCCAGATTTTGGTTGGATTATGAACTGTTAGCGATTGATTTGATCCACATTGATTGCTTCTGCTCTGTATCTATGAAACTAGGTTTCTACAGATTGTATAGTATCATATGCTCACTGTCATGCTCACTATGCTCACTTGTCGCTATACTTGTAGTTTACTTGCTGTTGGTCGTAATTACGCACCCACTTATATACCGCAAGAGGACGGTGTACAGTTGTAGCTCTTTTTCCCTCAGAGTATTCCAAGGTTATCGAATCCACAGGGAATGAGCAGAACTAATACTATTAAAGGGTTACTAAAAAATTGCAATGGTTTGGTTGGTGTGAATGATGACGGTGAGAAAGTGGAAGGTGAATGTTATTGAAGAGGTAACAGGATGTTGAAGGATTCTCTCCTTAGGATTGGTTCACTAGCATGCAACCTTATTCTTATCAACTCGAGTGATGACTCTAATATTCTACAAGACATGGTGGTTTCGTTCATCCCGGTTGTCACTACAGAGGCTAGTCTCCCCACTGGTTTCTTGCACTATGTAATGGGTAAAAGTGTATTGGCCGATATACTAATGAAAAGGATAGATAGATGTGAAATAAAGTTCATCACATGGATTAAATTCATCGAGAGAGTATCAACAAGTATGAGAGTTACATGACCAGATCCCCGCACTAGAGAAGAGAATATGAGACTACTCACTCATCCTCCCGCTAGACATAGCAGAGGGGTGAGAAATAGCGCTAGAACGTGCACGTGTCGATCGGCGCAAGTGTCACGCCGATTGGCGCGACCTCCCTTCTGGTGGATCTCGTTGGTGTTGACCAACCTTCGCCGCCAATATCCTAGAACCCTAGTTCTAATAATTGATTCTCGTGATTGCCGTCTCTCTCGTTCTCTCTTGGCTCTTGATAATTATCTTCCTTTTATACTCAACGGGATTAGGTCAACTTCCACCGACTCTAACTCATACTAGGCTGGGCCTTCATCTTTCCTGGACCGGATCGCGTTTTCGTCATCTTCTCCTGCTGCGCCGATTGGCACAGACCCGTGCCGATCGTCACGGCTCCGCATCTGGCCCATCTTCGTTACTCCTTAGTTCTTTATCCATAATTTCTTGTTTTATACCTGTTTCCTGTGATTACATCCAAAACAGAACAACTACAAATATATGCAAATATGTGGTTAATTGTTAGTCCAAACCACGAAATTAAGACGTAAAACATTCCGTTTTGGTAGATAAAATGGGCGTCTAGAAACCACCAACAGTTTAACCCCACACTCAAATCATTGCTAGTCCTCGAGCAATACAAAATCAAATATGTAATAAGAATTTTCACACCATCTCTCATGGAATCAATCTCAATCATCATTTTTACTCGTTATCCCACCACAAAGATTTTCTCTCATCTCCTTTTAACCAATCAGCATATCATACTTGAACTTAATCAAATTAACACAAAACTTTTTCAAAAACAATTTTAGTTCTCCTCAACTCATCTTTTAGCATCAAACATCAAGCATTTGGTCCTCTCTAGGTCTCTCAAGTGTATTTCCTTCCCTCTCCTATCTAATCAAGGATTGTATGTGGATCTTGGAGGGCTATATAACTAAATTAAACCATAAGATTAACCATGTCAACAATGTGCTCAATCATGCCTATTAAGAAAGAATTTTCTTGGAAAAGAACTTTTAATGGAGAAGAGGAATGTAGAAGATCTAAAAAGAATTTCAATGAGAACAATGGCAAAGAATGAGAAATAATCAGGAATCTGCTCTCTTTGATGACCTTACTGCCTCTCAGGGAATATATACTTTTTTCTTTACCTCTTTTTTTTTTGTAATAACCTCTTTTTTCTTTCTTTTTCAACAGCGCCGATCTGTGCAACACTGCGCCGGTCGGCGCGGTCTATGTTTTCTTTTCTTTCACTTTTTTTTATTCCCGATATGATCTGCAATTTCTGTCTTGTATCAGCAGCGGAAATTTTCTGAATTCCCTTTTATTGAGAATATAGGTTGTATCAACGCGGAGGGAGAAACAAAGATGTATGGTTTTCATGATAGCAAGGAATTTAAATGGATAAGAATGGCTAGAAATACAGAGATAAACAAAATAGATCATCCTTTCCTAACTTGGTCGAAATCATGAGCAAAAGTTTAACAAAATTACTTACAATCCACTTAGTTCAAATGTGTAGCTTGGTCTCATTCACTCGGCTATGTAGGCATATTTAGACCTTGCTTTTGCTTTAGCTTATGATGAGTCAAAAGAAATTTTCACAAATATAAAGCTCAAAATTTAAGTGGTAACTAACAAATTCAAGTAATCAACAAACCGATCATCAGAAAGACAAGATAAATAGGATGGGGCACTTTCAATTTGACAATCAACACTAACTTCATTAAAGACAATGCAATAATTCAAACTACATAAAAGACCTTGAAGCAACTCTCAACATGACTCGTAACTCTCTTAAGCACACACACAAACTTAAATAAACACTCATTAAGAAAAACAAATGAGAAACTAGACTCAAAAACACTTAAAACTATTACTAATGGCAAAGCCCTTCCCCCACACTCAAAATTTGCAATGTCCTCATTGCAAGAGAAGAAACTCAACACACTAATCATGCAGACCATGCCTGTTCAAGACTCGGAAAATTTGTCTTATACTCCTTATGAGAAAAGTGTAGTCTGCTTCATTCATCTCGATTGTATCCTGGATTCTGCGGTCCACATCTCTTTGATGCCTGTAAGCACGATCTCTGTCTAGATACAGGTGCTCAATGTTTCTTCGGCAGACAGGACAGCAAGCAGGCGGTTGCAGGTTATGATTTTCAACGCTGTAAGGGGAGGCACTATTCAAATTCCTCTGAGCCGATCGGCGTAGTGGTGTTCTTCCACCATTGCGACTTCTTCCACTTCCCTCTGCATTACCATTAACTCTGGTTGAAATTCTTGCTGCCCTGTCATTACTGCATTCTGATAGTCTAGCAGATCTGCGAACCTCTGGTATAGTCTTACACTTCCTTGCAGCAGGTTCTTCGTCTTCACTTGGCAGAGCCGTCAGATCAATAAATTCAGCCATCTTCAAGTCGTGCCGATCGGCTCCAGTGTCGCACCGATCGGCTCCAGTGTCGCGCCGATCGGCGCAGCTAGTAGCTTCCTTCATATTCTTAGCTAACTGCTCTAGATTATGCTCACGGATCACCTTATTCTGCTGCCTTCATAAAATATCATCATTAATCTCCTTAGGCGTCCTCCCTCCAGGAACTGCACGATAGCCATCATCATATACTAAATCTCTAGGTATGAAAGCTGGATCTTTTGCCAATTGGAGTTCAACCTTGCGTTGAAGGTCTTTAGCACAAAAGAGACACTTGCAACCCTCAATACAACTGTTCCTATGAATCTTATTTTCTTGAAAACTTTCCCAATCGGTAAGAACCCTGGGAAAGGATTCATCCCTTCTAGCTTGAAGATCCTTCTCCGCATCCCGCTGGTACATAGCTTCTTCGGCTTCCTCTGGCAGCTTGAGTTCATACTTGGCGGCAATGTCATGTTCACTATAAAGTCAGCACCTATGGATTGTGAGGGTGCTCGCTTCATCTAGCTCTTCTTCTCTTGTTCAGTCAATGATCTTTCGAAAGATAGGAAATCCTCATACGACAACGGCTTAGCAAGATCAAGAAGACTTTCCATGGTATACCTTTGACAAACTGCTTCACTTTTAATAGGCGCTACAGATTTTCCTTTGCGCACCAATACTCTCTTCATCATCTGCCGAAGTTCATTGTCCATCTTCACCTTGTCGGCATTCCACGCGTCAGCTTCACTTTTCTTCATGAATTTCTTTCGCAGATCTGACCAGATGAGAGGATCATCTCGTGTTGGTGTCAATACTTCGTCGACATCTTCCCAGGACCAATTTGCAGAGGGCTGAGGAAATCCGCCGCCGAGCCGATCGGCTCCAGGGTCGCGCCGATCGGCTCCGCTTTGGTTTCTGCCCGATGCGCCGCCTTCTATCGCTTCTGCTCTTAGGGTTTGCAGTAAAGGGCTTGTTCTGGTGACGATGTAATACGAGTTGATCCGTGGGTTTGCTGTCCTCTCATATTTATATCCCTTGATTTCCAATTGAACTAGGAGTCTTTCTCTTACTTGTGGAATTTAATGAGTCTTAAAAAGGCAAGGTCCAAAACCGACTCAAAAACCAAAAGGACTCTGCCGTGCCGATCGGTGCAGGGCTGCGCCGATCGGCGCAGCATCGTGCCGATCGGTGCGGTACACTAAATTACCAAATCAGAAAAAAGAAAAACTACGGAAATCAAAATACATACAAGACTTTGTTTTACGTCGTTAATCTCGACCACACGGGGTACTGAGCAGTGAAATACACATCAAAAGATTTTGACTCAAATGTGTCGGGTTCTAGGTATACCTTTAGACGTTGTCCATTCACCATGTATTTGTTTCTCTTGCCATCCATTATGATTACCGCTCCCGAAGGTAACACTGTATTCACAAGTTAAGGCCCTCCCATTTGCTTCGCAGTTTGCCTTTCCCAAATAATCTAAATCGCGAATTAAATAGGAGCACCCGATCTCCTTCCTTGAATTCCTTGTTCAAAAGCTTCTTATCGTACCACTTCTTTGTTTTCTCTTTGTATATGGCTGCATTTTCATATGCACGCAATCGCATCTCTTCCAATTCACTTATTAGTATCTTTCTTTTCATGCCGGTGGCATCAAGATCCAAATTCATTTCCTTTATAGCCCAATAAGCCTTATGTTCCAATTCCACCGGTAGGTGACATGATTTCCCATAGACGAATTAATATGGTGTCATACTAATCGGTGTCTTGAATGCCGTCCTATATGCCCATAACGCTCCATTAAGCTTCGTGGCCCAATCTTTTCCTTCCTTTGTAACAATCTTCTGCATAATTCCCTTTAATTGCTTATTTGAAGTTTCTGCTTGTCCATTCGTCTGGGAATGGTAGGTTGTTCCAATTCTATGTTCAACTCCAGATTTGGTTAAAAACATAGTAAATTCTCCTATTGTAAAATGGGATCCTGCATCTGTAATTATTATCCTCGGTACTCCGTACCTAGGAAATATCTGCTCCTGAAGTATACTCCTTGATTCTCTTGTAGTATTAGCCTTGCATGCCATTGCTTCGACCCACTTGGAGACATAATCAACGGCGACCAATATGTACTCAAAAATATGAGAATTCACAAAGGCTCCCATAAAATCCATACCCCAAACATCAAAGATATCGACATGAAGATTGTACTTAAGAGGCATTGCATTCCTATTGTTAACATTCTTTATTCGTTGGCATTCAGCACATGTTGCAACATTCCTTTTTGCATCTTCATGCATAGTAGGCCAATAGAATCCACTCGCCCATACCTTTGCCTGTGTTCTGAAGTAGCCATAGTGTCGCCCATAATCCGAAGAATGACATTTTGCTAAAATGCTCGCTTGTTCTTCTCTGGGTATACATCTCCGTACTGCTCCATCCTCGCAATACCTATACAAGTATGGGTCGGCCCATATAAATTTTCTCATTTCACTCTTAACTCTTTTTCTTGTAAATTCTATATCTTGCTTGAACAATTCTGTCAGGGGTTTAGCAATCTTCAAATAATCCTTAACAAATCTACGATAGAAGTTGGCATGTCTAAGAAAACTCCTCAAAGTTGTAAGATCAGTAGGGGGAGGTAATTTCGCAACTGTAGATACCTTTGCCATATCAACCTCCATCCCTCTTTTAGATATGACATGACCAAGTACTATCCCTTCTGTTACCATGAAGTGACACTTCTCCCAATTAAGAACTAAGTCGCATTCAACACACCTTTTCAAAACCTTCTCCAAATTCTCCAAACAGCTATCAAAATCAGCACCATGCACGGAGAAGTCATCCATAAATACCTCCATAATATCTTCTATGAATTCAACGAATATTGCATTCATGCATCTTTGAAATGTTGCGAGCGCGTGGCAAAGACCAAATGGCATCCTTCTATATGCATATGTCCCAAAAGGGCAAATAAAGTAGTTTTCTACTGATTTTCTGGTCTTACCGGTATTTGAAAGAAACCACAATATCCATTCAAATAACAAAAATATGAATTCTTTGCTAACCTTTCAAGCATCTCATCAATAAACGGAAGAGGATAGTGATCTTTCTTCGTCACTTTGTTCAGACTTCTATAATCTATGCACATTCTCCATCCAGTTACAGTCCTTTGAGGGATCAACTCATTGTTCTTGTTAGGCACTACTGTCAACCCTCCTTTCTTGGGTACACAATGCACTGGACTAACCCATTCACTATCAGCAACAGGGTAGATCATACCCGCATTAAGCAGCTTCAAAATCTCCTTTTTAACCACTGGCTTCATTGATTCCTTCAACCTTCGCATCCCTTTAACCACTGGTTTAGTATTCTCCTCCAAGTTAATCTTGTGGGTGCAAAATGCGGGGCTGATTCCCTTGATGTTATCCAATGTGTAACCAATGGCTTTCTTATACTTTTTGAGCATAGCGAGAAGCCTCTCTGTTTCTTCTTTTGTTAGGGCATTGTTTACAATAACTGGATATGTTCTATTCTTTCCTAGATATTCTTAGCGTAGCTCCTTCGGGAGTTCCTTCTATTCCACTTCTGGCGCTTCATCTGGATCCAGCTCCCCGAGAGGTTCAAAATCAGGATTTTCCTGGTTAAGCCGATCGGCGCAAGCGTCACGCCGATCGGCGCTGGCAGTATACTCGTCAGTTCCGCGCATGACGTGGTCCAGTGGGTCTCCCATATCCATCCCTATCCTCTCGTCTTCCTCTAGGCAGAATTCCTGATAGTAAGAAGAGTCTTGATGAGACGGATCATTAAATTGAAATAGCACTTCTTCCTCTCCCAAGTGTAGCGTAATTTGACCTTTCCCAGCATCCAGAACAACTTGTACTAATCTTAAGAATGGCCTTCCCAGAATGATATCTTCAACCCTAGTTTCTTTATTGTTTAGACCTACAGCATACACACCACATGGTATGTACGGTTCTTCTTCCCCGATATCTCACATGGTATGTACGGTTCTTCTTTTTCCTTTTTAGTGAGACCTACAGCATACACATCACATAATCCTTCTGATGAGGACATCAACGACATACGAATGATGACGATGGAAGATGGCGCGCCAAACCAAGCTGTCACGCCTCCACCTCTCGTCGTCGCGCCTCCTCGAGTTACGGATCCATCTTCTAACGAGACGACGACGTACAAGGGCCCAATCACTAGAGCTCGAGCCCAGGAATTGAAGACGGTTTTGATGCTAAGGAACTACGGCCCAGGATGATGTCGCCCGAAGGCCCACGTGGCCCAAGTCGCACGACTCCCTCTCCACCGCGCGCCTCTCCACTTCAGCCGGCCCTAGATGCCTCGTCCTCCCCCTATATAGTCAAGGGCTGCGCCCCTTGTAATCTTTGAGTTTTGTTTTAAGTTTAGCTTAGCTATACATCCGTCTCTCGACGAGAATTCAGAACTCCACCTTCGTGCAATACATCAGATTGCTCGCCTCTAATTCTTGCTCGTTCTTCGATTGCGCGTAAGAATTGATCCTCGTGATCAGGTTGATCTTGTTTACCGCAAGGTTAATATCCTCCGGAAGTTGGTTCAGCAATTGCATTGGCGCTTTGGCTTGCTCGTCGTAGTCGGATCATGAGGGTCAACATCCACCAAATCGAAGTTATCTCCACTCGCCGAAAGATCGGGCACTCTACACCTATCAAGTGGTATCAGATTCCAGTGTTTCTCGGTGAGTTTTATCCAAGTCCACATAAAAGGAAAACTACAAAAAAAAAATTTACCCCAGTACGGTTTTGAGCCTTGCACTTTCGTTCAATAATTTGCGTTGTTGAGTTTTTGTGCTTTCGCTTTTGATCGTTGCTGGTACACTGTGTTTCATCGTTTTCTTCCTATCATCGTCGTATCCTTCCGCCGTGCCGCGTGTTTTCACCACCACAGTTTGCTTTCCGCCGCATCTGTTTACCCCGTCTCGCTTGCCAAATTTTCCCACTGCACCGTGAGTCCGGGTCAATCACTGCCTCGACGATCGAGTCCTACTCGGTTACGTCGTGACCCGCTCGCCTCGCCCTGTGTTTAGTTCTGTTCGGTTTCGTGTGTCCCGCTCGCCTCGCTGATCGAGTCCTACTCGGTTACGTCGTGACCCGCTCGCCTCACCCTGTGTTTGTTTCTGCTCGGTTTCGTTTGTTCCTACTCTAGAGAGAGAGTGCTTGTGCTTAATTGCTTATTTGAGGTCTCATTGTTTATATTTTCAGCAAAAAGTATTAAAAAAAAAAGAGAAAAAAAATGAAAAAAAGAGAAAAAAAATGAAAGAAAAAAAAAACAGAAAAAAAGAAGAGCGGCCGAGCAACACAGGCGACGCGTTCTTGCTGCACTTTGTTTTGATCCTTTTTTCTTCCTCTTGCACTTGTACCGGCAGCAATCTTTTCGCGTTTAGCACCATTATTCAGCTTTGCAGTTATTGTTTGAATTGTGCTAATCCTTGGATTGAGTGCAGCCTCCTAGCCCCACAAATTTTCTACTACGAGCAGGTTTTTGTTTCACCACGCAATCGCTCCACCAATCTTCCACCGGTTTTACCTGTGGTTGCAGTTCATGCTTGTGTGCTTGGTAAGGACGGGTAAGAATTTCATAACAGCTTTTTGATTGAGCTTTTCATCCACCACTCACCTCTCATTGTAGGATCCCGCTTTTTGTATTGCTTGTGTTTCTATGGCAGAAAACAGCTCGAAGTCGGAGGAGCTCACCCTCCAGGATGTCCAGGCACAGGTAGATGGTCTACAAAACGACATGAAGACGATGCACGAGAGACTTGACTCTACGGTCACTTCGTCGAATGAGCGTTTTGATCAACTGGACCTTGCTGATACGGCTGCCCGCACCACGCTCGCGATGATCATGACTCGTCTTGAGGCCATGTCGACGCAGCTTGGGACCATGACGACGCAGCTCACGGAGTTGCAACATGCACGTGACTACGGCGCCGACACCGAGCAGGACGACGACAATCGCCGTGGTCGTGCTCGTAGGGTACGTGTTCCTATTAATGATTCTTTTGCCAAAATAAAATTTCGTATTCCCACTTTTAATGGCAAATATGATCCGGGTGCTTATCTTGATTGGGAATTAGAGGTTGAACAAAAATTTGCATGCCATGATATTTCTGCTAATTTACAAGTTAAGGCTGCTATTAGTGAATTTACTGAATTTGCTTTACTTTGGTGGCGTGAGTATAGACAAAGATATCCTGATAATATTCCAGCCACTTGGACGGCATTAAAAGCTGCTATGCGTCATCGTTTTGTGCCGTCATATTATGCTAGAGATTTGCTTAATCAAATGCAGCGTTTTCAACAAGGTTCACTTTCCGTAGAGGATTATTATCAAGCTTTGCAAAAGGGTATGATTCGCTGTGGTTTAGTTGAACTGGATGATGCTGCTATGGCTCGCTTTAGGGGTGGGTTAAATCGTGAAATTCAGAATATTCTTGATTATAAGCATTATGATGATATGACCACCTTATTTGAATATGCTTGTAAAGCTGAGCGTGAAGTGCAGGATCGACAATCTTCGTCAAGACCTAACATTTTTGTAGGGCTCAAAACGCCTTCAGCTCCACGGTCGACACCTCCTTCCACGTCGCGCGACCACTCCTCGACCACGTCCAAGTCGAGTGCTCCATCCACGGCCAAATCTGCCTCGTTCATGCCGTCCTCCTCGTCGTCTGGACGAGCTCGTGATATTCAGTGTCACCGTTGCCGAGGATTTGGTCATGTGATACGCGATTGTCCAAATAAACGAACTATGTTGATTCGTGACGACGGTGGGTATTCTTCTGCTAGTGATTCTGAGGATATTCAGCAGACTATGCTTGCCACTAATCATGCAGATAATACGGAGCTTCATGTCGACTCTAGTGCCGCCGACAGGTATGCCACTCTTGTTGCGCAGCGTGTTCTTAGTACACAGGTCGTTCAGGATGAAAAGCATCAGCGCCACAACATTTTTCATATCAAAGGCGTTGTGCAAGAACGAGCGGTCCGTATAATCATCGATGGTGGCAGTTGCAACAATTTGGCTAGTACGACCTTGGTGGAGCAGTTGTCATTGCCAACAAGGAAGCATCCACATCCTTATCACGTTCAATGGCTTAATGATGGCGGCAAAATAAAGGTAACGCGCTCGGTACGTGTTCCTTTCTCTCTTGGCGCCTATTCTGATTTTGTAGATTGTGATGTTGTTCTAATGGAAGCATGCTCTTTGTTGCTTGGCCGTCCTTGGCAATATGATGTTGATAGTGTTCATCATGGTCGCTCCAATTATTATTCCTTCATGTTCAAGGGTCAGAAAATTGTTATTCATCCTATGACACCTGAACAAGTTCTTAAAGATGATATTGCTCGAGCGACAAAAGCTGCAAAATTGGTTACATCGCCTCCTGTTGCACCTGTTCAACATGAGATCAAATTGAATAACCCTATCTTGCTTGCTACACGTGCTGATTTTGATGAATTACATGATGCTAATCTGCTTTGCTATGCGCTAGTTTGCTCTCGTATGCTTGTTTCACTAGATGAGGCGCGTATGTTGCATATTCCTCCTGCTGTTGCTAACCTTTTGCAGGTCTATAAAGATGTTTTTCCCACTGAATTGCCGCCGGGTCTTCCTCCTATTCGTGGCATAGAACATCAGATTGATTTAATTCCAGGCGCACAGCTTCCTAATCGCGCCCCGTACCGCACAAATCCTGAGGAGACGAAAGAAATTCAGCGTCAAGTGCAGGCATTGCTTGATAAAGGTTACATTGGTGAGTCTCTCAGCCTTTGTTCGGTTCCTGTTTTGCTTGTTCCTAAGAAAGATGGTTCTTGGCGTATGTGTGTAGATTGTCGTGCAATTAACAATATTACAATTCGTTATCGATATCCTATAACACGCCTTGATGATATGCTTGATGAACTTAGTGGTGCCACAATTTTCTCTAAGGTTGATTTGCGTAGTGGTTACCATCAAATAAGAATGAAATTAGGAGATGAATGGAAAACGGCTTTTAAAACTAAATTTGGCTTGTATGAATGGTTGGTTATGCCGTTTGGATTGTCTAATGCTCCTAGCACTTTTATGCGCTTAATGAATGAAGTTCTTCGGCCTTTCATTGGAATATTTGTTGTTGTCTATTTTGATGATATCCTTATATACAGCAAATCCATAAATGAGCATTTAGATCATTTGCGTGCTGTTTTTGATGCTTTGCGTGCTGCTCACTTGTTTGGGAACATGGAAAAATGCACTTTTTGCATGCAACGTGTTTTGTTTCTTGGATATGTTGTTACTCCACAGGGCATTGAGGTCGATAGCAGCAAGGTGGACGCCATTCAGAGTTGGCCCCAACCGACGACGGTCACACAGGTTCACAGTTTTGTTGGTCTTGCAAGCTTCTATCGTTGTTTTGTGCGGGATTTCAGTTCTATTGCTGCACCATTACATGAGCTGACCAAGAAGGGTGCGCCATTTGAGTGGGACGCACCACAAGACGACGCATTCAACACTTTAAAGGAACGGTTAACTCATGCTCCTCTCTTACAATTGCCTAATTTTGATAAAGTGTTTGAATTGGAATGTGATGCTAGTGGAATTGGTTTGGGTGCTGTTTTGTTGCAAGATCATAAACCCATAGCTTATTTTAGTGAGAAGTTAAGTGGTGCTGCTCTTAAATATTCCACTTATGATAAAGAACCTTATGCTTTAGTAAGAACTTTGCAAACATGGCAGCATTATTTATGGCCTCGCGAATTTATTATTCATTCTGATCATGAGGCTTTGAAACATATTAGAACCCAAACTAATCTGAATCGTCGACATGCTAAATGGGTTGAATTTATTGAATCTTTTCCATACATCATTAAACATAAAAACGGGAAGGAAAATGTGATTGCCGATGCTTTTTCTCGTCGTTATATGATGCTGTCCCAATTAGACTTTAAAATCTTTGGTTTGCAAGCTTTGAAAGATCAATATGTGAATGATGCTGATTTTCGTGATATTATGATGCATTGTAAGGACGGCAAACCTTGGGGCAAATTTCATATGCAGGATGGGTCCCTGTTTCGTGCTAACAAGCTGTGTATTCCAGCTAGCTCGGTTCATCTTTTGTTGTTACAGGAGGCGCATGGAGGTGGTCTTATGGGTCACTTCGGAGTTTTCAAGACACATGAGGTGTTGGCCGACCATTTCTTTTGGCCACGGATGCGCCGTGATGTTGAGCGTCTTGTTGCACGCTGTACTACATGTCAAAAAGCTAAATCTCATTTGGGTAATCATGGTTTGTATATGCCCTTGCCTGTTCCGTCTTCTCCTTGGCTTGATATTTTGATGGATTTTGTTTTGGGATTGCCTCGCACTAAGAAGGGGAGGGACAGTATTTTTGTGGTTGTTGATCGTTTCTCTAAAATGGCTCACTTTATACCTTGTCATAAAACTGATGATGCCTCAAATGTTGCTGAATTGTTCTTTAGAGAGATTGTTAGATTGCATGGAATTCCTAAAACAATCGTCTCTGATCGTGATGCTAAGTTTCTTAGTCATTTTTGGCGTTCTCTTTGGAATAAATTAGGAACTAAGCTGCTGTTTAGTACTACTTGTCATCCTCAAACTGATGGGCAAACTGAGGTAGTAAATAGAACTTTGTCTGCTATGCTTAGAGCTGTTTTAGATAAAAATTTGAGACGCTGGGAAGATTGTTTACCTCATGTTGAATTTGGTTATAATCGTGCTACACATTCTGCCACTAAGATGTGTCCTTTTGAGGTTGTTTATGGCTATGTTCCTAAGGCGCCTATTGATTTGTTTGCTATTGATGCTGAGGATGAACCACATCTTGATGCTCTTGCTCATATTGATCACATGAAACAATTGCATGAAGAAACACAACACAACATTGCCATTGCTAATAAAAAGTATGAAGTTGCTAGTAGTAAAGGTAGAAAACATATTTCTTTTGAACCTGGTGATTTGGTTTGGTTGCACTTGCGTAAAGATAGATTTCCTACTTTGCGTCGTTCTAAACTGATGCCTCGTGCTGCTGGTCCTTTTAAAGTGCTAACCAAGATTAACGATAATGCTTATGTTCTTGACTTGCCCATGGAGTTTGTTGTTTCCACTAGTTTTAATGTTGTAGATTTGAAACCATACTTGGGTGAGGATGATGAGTTGCCGTCGAGGACGACTTCACTTCAAGAAGGGGAGGATGATGAGGACATCAACGACATACGAATAATGACGACGGAAGATGGCGCGCCAAACCAAGCTGTCACGCCTCCACCTCTCGTCGTCGCGCCTCCTCGAGTTACGGATCCATCTTCTAACGAGACGACGACGTACAAGGGCCCAATCACTAGAGCTCGAGCCCAGGAATTGAAGACGGTTTTGATGCTAAGGAACGACGGCCCAGGATGATGTCGCTCGAAGGCCCACGTGGCCCAAGTCGCACGACTCCCTCTCCACCGCGCGCCTCTCCACTTCAGCCGGCCCTTGATGCCTCGTCCTCCCCCTATATAGTCAAGGGCTGCGCCCCTTGTAATCTTTGAGTTTTGTTTTAAGTTTAGCTTAGCTATACATTCGTCTCTCGACGAGAATTCAGAACTCCACCTTCGTGCAATACATCAGATTGCTCGCCTCTAATTCTTGCTCGTTCTTCGATTGCGCGTAAGAATTGATCCTCGTGATCAGGTTGATCTTGTTTACCGCAAGGTTAATATCCTCCGGAAGTTGGTTTAGCGATTGCATTGGCGCTTCGGCTTGCTCGTCGTAGTCGGATCGTGAGGGCCAACATCCACCAAATCGAAGTTATCTCCACTCGCCGAAAGATCGGGCACTCTACACCTATCACCTTCATAGGGGGATGGCTCAAAGCAACTGTCTAACAATCTCTTCGCTTGTTTCACCTCTATTCCATCAAGCTCTATATCATCCTTGTAAAGCTTCCCTAAAACTCTCCCAATAATCTCTTGATCAAAAACTTCCGACTTGAGGCGATTACATAGGAAATTATACTCAATTCCGGCTTCGGAGGCGTCTTGCGGACTGAAGGATCTTCTCATATTGAGCAACTTGTGTGAAAAATCAATGAGAATCCAGTCCATCGGCTCAAATTCGTCAAGTGGTTTAGCATTCGCCAATGTTCTATCCCCCTTTGGTTTAGCAAAGTTCCCTTCAAATTCGTTCAGGTGGTTGTCCAGAATCGCAGCTTCTATCTTGGTATATTCCTTGCTACTTGACGGAGTCGTCATGGTGATCGGTTCTCCTGTCATCGCGACTGCGCCGATCGGCTCATAGACTGCGCCGATCAGCGCACACGTCAGATCCACAGAGGCGGGTCCGACAGGCTTTATTTCTTCGAATTGCTCCAAAGTAATCATTGATCTACTCTCGGACATCAAGATCTGTTTAGCTGGCGAGTCTTCCTTCTGCATAACTTCTGGGCATTGCCGATTTGGTTCTAGATATTCTTCCCAATGCTTGTGCAAAGCTTCATTCTCGGCAATTTTGCCTAACAATTTGATCCCTACCTTGGCTGTCAATCTCAGAAAACTTCCTCTGGCCGTTCCGTCCAAATGCATCCTCGATGCCTTGTGTATGGCCATGTAGAAGGTTTGAGCGCACATATTCTCATCAATGTCGAGGTCAGGTCCTTGTTTCAACAATGTTTGAAAATGAGTCCAGGCTTCTGTGAGAGATTCTTCATCTTCTTGTAAGAAGTTCACCACTTCCCTTCTCAACTTCTGAACCTTTGGCAAAGGAAAATAGAGGAGACAAAAATTTCCAACTAACTCACTCCACTTACCTTTTGCTTCTCGAGATGCTGCCTTGTGCCACTCTTTGGCTTTTCCTCCCAAAGAGAATGGGAAAAGCAGCCACCTGTAAAGATCTCGAGGCACTCCTTCATGATGGAATGTTTGGCAAAGTGCCTCCAAATCTTATAAGTGAGTATACGGGTTCTCCTCTTTCGCTCCAAAGAACTTGTTTGCTTCAGCCATGCTAATGATAATGGGGTTCAACACATACGAGGAGGCCGTGGCCTTCTCATCTGAGGATTGAGGCACCAACACGTCTGGAGATGGTAGAGAAAGTTCCCTGAGCGTCAGAGAAGGTCCTGTCGTACTCATCCTGAAAATTCACACAAAACACAAAAACGAAAACAACTAGAAAAGAGAGGATTAGATGTTAGTAAAATATTAATAGTAAAAGAACTGGCTTGTTCCTCGGCAACGGCGTCAGAAAAAGTAAGTTTGTTGGTCGTAATTACGCACCCACTTATATACCGCAAGAGGACGGTGTATAGTTGTAGCTCTTTTTCCCTCAGAGTATTCCAAGGTTATCAAATCCACAGGTAACGAGCGGAACTAATACTATTAAAGGGTTACTAACAAATTGCAATTGTTTGGTTGATGTGAATGATGACGGTGAGAAAGTGGAAGGTGAATGTTATTGAAGAGGTAATAGGATGATGAAGAATTCTCTCCTTAGAATTGGTTCACTAGCATGCAACCTTATTCTTATCAACTCGAGTGATGACTCTAATATTCTACAAGACATGGTGGTTTCGTTCACCCCGGCTGTCACTACATAGGCTATTAGCTCCCCACTGGTTTCTTGCACTATGTAATGGGCAAAAGTGTATTGGCCAATACACTAATGAAAGGGATAGATAGATGTGCAATAAAGTTCATCACATAGATTAAATTCATCGAGAGAGTATAAACAAGTATGAGAATTACATGACCAGATCCCCGCACCAGAGAAGAGAATATGAGACTACTTACTCATCCTTCCGCTGGACATAGCAGAGGGGTGAGAAATAGCACTGGAACGTGCACGTGCCGATCGGCGCAAGTGTCGCGCCAATCGGCGCGACCTCCCTTCTGGTGGATCTCATCGGTGTTGACCAACCATCGCCGCCAATATCCTGGAACCCTCGTTCTAATAATTGATTCTCGCGATCACCGTCTCTCTCGTTCTCTCTTGGCTCTTGATAATTATCTTCCTTTTATACTCGACGGGATTAGGTCAACTTCCACCTACTCTAACTCATACTGGGCTGGGCCTTCGTCTTTCCTGGACCGGATCATGTTTTCGTCATCTTCTCCTGTTGCGCCGATCGGCACAGGCCCGTGCCGATCGGCGCGGCTCCGCATCTGGCCCATCTTCGTTACTCCTTAGTTCTTTATCCGTAATTGCCCTGTTTTACACCTGTTTCCTATGATTATATCCAAAACAGAACAACTACAAATATATGCAAATATGGGGTTAATTGTGAGTCCAAACCACCAAATTAAGACGCAAAACATCCCTTTTTGGTAGATAAAATGGGCGTCTAGAAACCACCAACACTTGCGTCTAGAAACCACCAACTTCAAATATATATTTTTTGCATGAGGACTAAGTGACAGCATCTGAAAATGCTCACTGTTTGCTGCCATTTTTTTTTGCTGCTATATGTTAGATGCTCACTGTCATGCTCACTATGGTCACTATGGTTGTAGTTTACTTGTCGCTATACTTGTTACTGCCATATGTCTTTGCTGTCATTTCTAAATAATCTATAGTATTATTTACTTGTCGCTATAATTGTAGTTTACCTACTGCCCTATATGCTTAGTATTCTTTTTGCATTAGGACTAAGTGATAGCATCTGAAAATGCTCATTGTTTGCTGCCATATGTTAGATGCTCACTGTTGACGGTCATTAAATACCATTTCCGGCCTTCAATATTACTCAAAATAAAGAAGGACTATATATTCCCACCATGCATATTAGTTAGAAATAATGAATATCCACTATTGCTTGGAGAAAAACTGACATGCTGGAGTAATATCGAAATGGAGGAGGAAACACACCCATGTGGCGAAGAAACACAACTTCCATCAATCAGAGCTCGCCAACTGGGACTCCCACGGATTGACTGGCCCACTTACAGAAGCAAACCGACTTAACAACCGACCTTACAGTGTCACTGGGCAGGGGGCCCACCTGGCAGGCCACCATAGGCGGCAGCAGCCGAAGGGAATCCCCCCCTAGTTCGGCCGAACAGGGGTGTTCATCCGAACAGGTAGTGCCCCCCCCCCTGGTGCATGGCTGCCACATGTCGGCTCCTGGTGACTCCCCAATGTCGGTTGTACACATTTGGTGGCGGTTATCGACTCCAGGAACCGACTTTGGGCAGTATAAATAGAAGGGAGAGGCCTCACTCCAAACCAGACACCAAGAAGCATTACTCTCTTTACCATTTCGTGATTCCCATTAGTTTTAGTGGAGTTATGCTTAGAATAGAGCTTTCTTCAGTTTCCAAGTCTTCCTTGGAGTTGAGGAATGGCTCCTGTATCTTTCTCCTTTTGTACGACTTTATTCTATTTAATATATTTAGTCTTTCTATATAGTTATGTCTGGGTCATGTGTTTCATTTTTGATTATATGATCCATTCATGTATGTGGTTATTATTCTTGCATCTTAGTAATGTAGTCATACTATATTGCCATGTTAGACATAAACCCTTACTATAGTCTTTATTTATGTCGTTATAATGATACATGACTATGTGTGACTTAGATCATTTCCATGTGCTTAGTGTTCACTTAAATGTGATTACTCCTTTTCTGATCCATCGCTTAAAGGATTCGGAGTATTGTTCTAGAGATGTAAGTGTGGTGCTTAGATCAATAGAATGCATTATTTGTCGTGTAGCCCACAGATTGCTAGGGGTAGACAGTAGGTGGTGACAGCCTTATTTGTCCTTTGAAATCCCCCATGTTCGGCTATGAAATAGGCTCTTGGCTGGAATCGTACTATGGATGTAGGGGAAAACCGGATGCCCAAGGTGTGACGATTGTGACATCCCAAGTCACAAAATGTTGATTAAGCTAAAACAATGTTACTTTGCTGATTAATTCAAAATTTCAAAATAATTAAAGTGCCAAAGAAAAAGGGGAATTTACTTAATTAGAAATTCCACTAATTGGCCAAGTTTTAGCTTTTCAAAAACCTTGCAAAACTCAATGGAAGTGTGCCCATATTTTTGCATATTCTAGTGGGGCATGGCAAGAAAGAAGTTTGGGGAATTTACTGGAATTTTTGGTAAAGGTTTAACCCCCCTAAAAATTCCCTAAATCCAGAGAACAGCACCTCTGTTCCAAGAATTTTAGTTAATTTTCCAGAAGGAATCTCGACGTAGCCCCAAAAGCAAAGTTGTCCAGTAGGATTTGCTGAACCTACACAAAAATGTGCTAAGGATTTGAAGCATCGTAATTAGAGAATTTAGCAAATTGCAGAACACTATTCTAGTCAATCGAAGTCAACCACTCTCTGTCCTTGAGCCATTCTCCGATCGACACCGCCGTACCTCCTCCGCCGGCCACCGCGCGCCTTCTCTCTCCCTCGCCCATCCCGGCCACTGCTCCGCCTGCCATCGCTGTGCCACCAGCGCCGCTTTGAAGGCACCCACCATCGAGCCACCCGCCCACTGCCAGCTCGCCTCCGATCTCTCTCTCTCTTTCCCGGTTATAAGCGCCCGGCGGCAGGAGCTTTTCCCCGCGCTCCCGGCGAGTACCGCCCCCCCCCCACACCTTTCTCTAGCCCCTCTCCCCACTCCAGAGACCCCCGTCCCCTACATCTCCATCGCCGGCGAAAGCAGTGGCGGAATTTTGAGCCGCGCCTCTGTTTTCAGCCGCCATGACCGCCACCCCGTCGAGCTCCACCTAGGCCGCCTCCCATTCGCTCCTACCTCCTCAAATTGTTGCGCAAGGGTCTTCCCTGGCAGTTCCCTGACCCGCTCCCCCTCTGTCGTAGGGACCTCGCCGGAATCGACGAAGGAATTAGCCGCCGCCGTCAGATTCTCCCCCACCCCGCCGACGAGACCCCCCTTCCGGCCCTCCCCGTCGCCTAGCTCCTCCACGCCGTTGATCTCCACACCGAGGTGATGCTCTCCCTCCACTCCCCGACCCTTCTCGCTCGTCGTGCTCGCCGCGCAACGCCGCCGTACACCCCCCCTGCGCCGCCGCTTGTCGTCGGCCATCTCCGGCACTCCCCCCTAGACACCCACCGGACCCACGAGATCGCCGTGAGGCGCGGAGCACGTGGGCACACGGCGTTGGCCGAGCCGTGCTGCCAATTGGCCGCTGGCCGAGCTCGCCGGCGCCGGCCACCGCGCGCGCGCGCCCGTGAGTGTTTGAAATTGCCGGATGGCAGTTCTGTAAATTACCCCCAACTTTGTTAAAAACTTCAAAAATTCATAACTCGAAAAATAAAAGTCCAATGAGCATGAAACCAATTTTGTTGGATTCCTAAAATCTTCCTCTACCAGAAAAACAAGATGAGAGCCAGGGTTATGCAGTAGGTTAGTAAAATTAAATCACCAAAGTTAGAACCTTGCTAAGAGTATTAAATTCATAATTCAAAATCTATAACTGATAAAATCATGGGATTTGGTCAGTAAGCACTTCACGTCATTCCTAAACTTTCTGCTAAAGCACATTTCCATCTTTTATGCAAATTTTAGTGTTATTGCATAATCCCCATTTTTTAGTAAATGAATTTCTATAAATGCTTGGGTAGGATTTTAATTCTGAAATTTTGCATTCCTACTCTTTGGGCATTTCTACATAAGTATAAAATCTCCATGAAAAATTTTGGGCACCATCAGTATGCTTTTGGCCGTTAAAGTTATTCATTCATAATTAGCTTAAGAAATTCAATATAATTGTTGCCTACATATGCATATGGTTATTATTAGTGGTAAATCCATCCTTGGGACAGCCCATGCGACATGTTAATCTTGACTTATAGTAACGTTATGATTTTCTTTTGCATACTAATGATTCACAATTAGTTTATATATCTAGATTAGTTAGGGCTATAATTAAAAGGGAGCATGTCAAATTCTAGGAGGTTGCAATTAACCTTGCAAGATAAAATTTCTACGTTCTCTTGCATAGGCAGTTTAATTGGGGAATGCACCCTGGGTAAGTGGGAAGTCAAGAAGCTTTGCATGTTTGCTAGGTAGGCCTCGGCGTACCGAGGAAAAAAAAATGCCTTGTTAATTAATTCACACCAATGGTATACTTGTAATTGGATATAGGTGATATGCTCATTGATTACCATGCCTCCCACTTCCCCTAATTAGAAGTTTGTCCCCTGAAAGTTAATAATTGCCAGAGTGTGGTACAAACATGTCATCTCATGCATGAGCATCATTCCGTCAAATCCTATTTATTGAGGAAGTGTCATGTATCATCGTCCAACTCCTGACCGTGCATTGCACTGCATTGACTAGGGAGCGAGACTGGGAGCAAGGACGTGGCAAGCAACCCTGAGGAGCCCGAAGTTGATCCAAACCCCGCCGAGAACTTTAACTACGATCACTCCCAAGGCAAGCCCCGGTGCACACCTACTGATTTATGAGTCCTTTTTATTTTGTCACCATAGAGAGATATTGTATTGTGCATTAGGTATAGGGCTTGGATGGAAACCCACTTGCATAAACAAACTGTGACCTATACTTAGTTACGTCAGTAAGCCTTTCATTAGCAACTGCTAGGCTTAAATTAGTGGAGTCAACGGTAGGCTATGGGATCACTTGATGCAATCATGATTCACGTGAAGAATGAAATTGGTTAAAATTTTAGGACCTATTGTTGCAACTCCGCGGACAAGTATTGAACAGTACCAAGTGCATACCTCTATATAGGAATTGGTAAACCTAGTAAATTGGGCCCCGTATTGTCGGATGGTATTACTCATTGATCCAGAGGTGATGTGAATGGCATGGTGGATGCACGGGTCGAGGACCGCTGGAGAGTGCACGGGTTAAGCCTCGGATACGAAGTACTGTATCGCGGGGAGGACGTGTACTCGGGATCGATGGCCCCGGATCGACTTTATCGCAACCTCATGAATGGTGGCCATACGTGTTCTTAAATGATGCGTATGTCGTGCATTTGGGTTATTCTCCTGCAGGATGTAAATCAATTTGAATTGCCGTCCCTCGCGGTTATGAGTACCTCTTGTTTCGAGCAGTGGCAATGATATGTTAAGTAGAGAAGTTTGTTTATGATGCTGAAATTTATTTACTCTATGGATACCTATTGCTATGTTGTATTGCTCTTTATAATTGTACAAGTCTTAGTAGCTAGCTAGGTTCAACTACAGTCCCTCTTCTGCAATAAGCCACCAAGATCTTAGTTAAGGAATAGGCATCGCAGCATAGCACTAGTAGGTGCTTTTATGCAAATATCAAATAAACCTGGTCGGCCTCCTGCATACTAGGAGTCGGTTTTAGTAAACCATTTGGACGGGTAAGTCTTGCGGTGTATGCTAGATACTCAGGCTTTGCGATTATGTGGTTTTCAGGTTCGCCTCAAGCAACTTATTGCGATTGCTGTAACAAAATTGTGTGCGAAGGAGAGGAGCCCCAGAACTGGACCATTGAATGGGTCCCCGGCTCCCCTAATCAAGACGAGTGAGCCACTGCCCTAGGGCCGACATGGCTTACTTAGGTTCTACGGAGTGTTTGTCGTATCTTCCGCCTCCGCATATTTATGTAATATGAACCCAGAACATATGTACGATAATGTAACTAAATTTGCTTCCGCTATGACCCCTGAACTTGTAATATTATACACTTAATGATGTATCTCTGTAAATGATGGATGTCCTATGTGAACGCTATGCATGGTTACTTCGTTAACCATCTCCCGAGGCGATCCTGTACGGCACACTCTATACTTCGGTATAGGGTTGCGACAACGATTTGATTGTCTTACATTGTCATTGTATCTATATAATAGTATATAATGTAGACTATGTAAATATATAAAAGCAACATAGGAACTTAGCTTTCTTTGTCCTTCTCCACTAGACTAATATTTATCTAACTTGAGTATGCTATCTGTGTGTCCACTACCATCTCTATATTTATGTTTACCCTTGTGAGGACTTCGTCTCATAATCCAATGTGCAAATATCTAGAATATTATAATTACTCTGATCAATCATATGCCTTCCTTTGGGATAAAGCAAATACGATACCCTGAATACTTCTGGGTGAAATGCTACAACGGTATTATCCGTGCGCTTACAGACTCTCTACATTTGTTAAAGATTACCAATAAACATTTTTGGCTTCGTTGCTAAGAAAACTTAGTGACGACGTTAAAAAATGTCAACAAGCATTTCTAGCGCCGTTGCCGGGGAAGGCAATTGATCAAAAGAATTAGCCATATTCTATATTTGCATATGAGATTATTTGGCATTCGCCCAAATAGGCTAAACTTGTATGTTTTCTCCATTTGTGTGAAAACAGGGTAGTGCATGACCGGCTTCACCTTGCCTAAAAATTATATTGAAGATCCCGAAGAACTCTTGAGAAGGGTATGTGCACGTCTCGTCTCTCCTCAAAAGTTCATGTCTGTAAGTGAGCCAGTCGTCTCCGCACCATCAAGCTTCAAGGTCATGGTCCAGAAGAGTCTTCATGCTTTCTCTGCTCCCTCGGCATCCAACATTCTTGTTGTACCCAATGTCACGGGAGATGTGAATTTCAAGATCAAGCGGGTCTCATTACCATGGTGCAGGCCAACCCATTCCCAACGCCCATCTGCAATAATTTCTGGAGATTTGCAGCACATTCAAGATGAAGGACGTCTCTCAAGTCGCCATTTGTCTTCATCTGTTTCTGTTCTCCCTTCTAGGGAGGGCAAACTAGAGGTTCTACGCGAACAAGGATGCTGTGAGTACCTGGGAAAAGTGCTCAGCCGCGTTCCTTGCCAAGTTCTTCCCGCTGGGCAAAACCAACGCCCTTCATGGAAGAATTTCAAGCTTCCAGCAGGGGTCCAAGGAGTCAATCTCTGAGGCTTGGGAGAGGCTGCAAGAATACATTGCTGCCTATCCTCATCACGATTTGGATGAATGGCTTATCATCCAGAACTTCTACAACGGGCTGACTCCGTCGGCTCGTAATCATATTGATGCTACTGTCGGAGGAGCATTCTTCTCATTGATCGTTGATAAGGCTAAAGAACTGATTGAGAAGATAGTTTCCAACCAAGGATGCAGTGAAGATTGTCTTCACTCGCACCAGCGGGGCATGCACACCATCAAGGAGGTGGACATGCTAGCCGTTAAACTGGACCTCCTCATGAAGAAGATGGACGAACAAGCCAAAAGGTATGAAGTTGGCACCGTCAGCGCCTTAGACTCTCGTATGACGTGTGAGGTCTGCAGCAACACGGGTCACTAGGGCAGTGACTGCCCTCCGACTCGTGAGGACGTGCTGTACATGAACAACGACAATGGCTATTGTCCACAAGGAGGCAACGGGTGGAATCAACCATGCCCGTATTATCAAGGAGGTAACAACTTCTACTCTTCCAATACTCAACCCTCCTTTAAAGATCTTGTCTTAGGATAGGCTAAAATCAATGAAACCATCACTAAAAAGCTTGTCGCCAATGATAAGACTTTAGAAAGTGTTAATGCTAAGTTAGAAGGTCTTGCTTTTTCCTTTAATAATCAGCCTAGCTTTAACAAAACGCTAGAAGCCTAACTAGCTCAGTTAGCCGTTGCTCTGCCTGCTTCAGACTATGGGAAAATCCCGGGGCAAACCGAATCTACCACAGAAACTATGAATGCGGTGATGCTTGTGGGGAACCATACCCGCAACTTGCCATGTACTAACCATGCTGGCCACGATGAAGAGGATGAATTGGACATCATCCCAGTTATCCAAGGTGATCCAAGAAGCCCGATAATCTCGTGTTCAATTGGGACAGAGTTCTTCGAACAAGCGTTATGCGACCTGGGAGCCAGCTTCAGCATCATGCCAAGAGCCATCTTCGACAAGGCGAACCTTTTAGGCCTAGTCCCAACTCAAATGTAGATTCAGTTCGCCGACTCGACATTGCGATACCCCACAGGGATTGTCGAGGAAGTTCTAGTTGAGATCCGCGGATGCTTCGTCCCTATGGATTTTGTGGTGCTCGACATGGAAGTCGACAAGAGTACGCCACTCATCCTTGGGCGGCCATTCTTAAGCACCATATTTGCACAAATTGATGTAGGGGCTGATGTAATCCGCCTCGACCTTAATAGCAAGGAAGAGGAGTTTGAGTAGAGTCAAAAGCTTGTCGAACCCATAGAAGATCAAGAAGCTGGAGACGAAGACAGGGGGGGGGGGGGGAGAGACAACCTAGAAGATTCCGTGGTAAATCTCTAGGTAGAAGAAGAATGCAACAGGCACGCCTAGACTCTAGAAAAAGAAACAGCCGGTAAAGAAGAATCCTTCACCCAAGAAGCCACCGACCGCACCAAAGATGAAGAAGGTGTGGCGAATGAAGGAAGTGCAGCCATCCGCGTCCACTTCTCTAGGACAGGACGCCACAACATCAAGCTAAACACGATGGAGAAAAGTCCCGCTCGTCGGACTTTAAAAATTGGTGAGCCCTTGCCAGAGGTAAACGGGTATCAATCTCATCTTTTATTTTCTTCAATTTTGGCACATTTGAATTTTTCCAAACTTTTGGATTCTTTCAAATTTGCCTCTGCATTTGCATATTTGGATTTCACACATGCATGTTGGAATTTATTCCAACCCTCGTCTTTGTTTGATAAAAATACAAAATTTGGTTTTCGGTTTTCAACTTTGAGAAAATATTTTTTTGAGCAAAATTCCTATAAATTGAGTGTCCAGGGGAGAGTGTTTTGCCATTCGAAGTTCACTTCTCATTTCACTCCCTCGTTAACTCATTTGCTCTTCAGCTCTCACATTGCTTCTCCAAAGTTGTCATTCCAAAAACCACCAAAAATATTTCCCTTTTTAGTTTGCTTATTTTTTTTGGATTGTTAAAGTCCTTGCCAAGGTTTGGCAAGATTAACACGGCCTGTAGATTTTGTTTGCTAACCCATAACCCGTGTTCGAGTTGTTCTTGTGTTTTTGCTTAAGTGGTACAAATGAAGAAGGCTAAGGCATTGATGCAGCGGATGACGTGTTCGAATTCATGCCGTTCACACGGTAGCTCGAGCACCCACTTCTCCATCAAGGATGAACCAACGAGGTATAATCCCGTTGAGGACGATATGGAGGAGGATGATCCACACATTTTTCTCGCCGACACCGACCTCGAGCTACTGGATGAACTGGAGAGACAAGTCTATCACTGCCAGTGTTCTTCTAGACATAAGACGTAGACAGATGACAGGCTGGCGACTAGAGTCTAGACGATGTAGATGATGTCTAGATGCATTAGACGTAATAAGTGTATTTGTACTATAGGAGCTAAATAAGTAAATATATAACACACATTAGAACTGAAGCGGTAAGAAAACAAATATATAGCACATATTTCTATTATAACAGCAAAAAATAACAAATATATAGTGTGACAAATGTCAATAATGGAAGATAGATAGATACATTAATAATAAAATACACTAATACTTATATTTCTTCAAAGTCATAAAATAAAAGCATCCTAAATAGCACGTAGATTGCAGGTTCATGAATACTTGTTGGTTACATGAATTGTTAATCATCAGTATCTCTTACTTTCTTAAATTGTTGGCGCCATTGATTTTTTAGTTAACTTTGACCATTTATTTTATTCAAAAAGTTTGAAGTAATATCATATATGTTGTTATAGTTTATTTTATTATCAAAGGAAATTGAAACATAACTTAAAATTTTACACATTTAAAATAATATTTTAAATAAGACAAATGGTCAAAGTTAAATAAAAAAGTCAACAGCGACAACAATTTAAGAATGGAGGGAGTATATGAACCACTTACTCTTAGTCTAGACAAGTGTCTAGACACACACAACAAGCTGTTTAAACATGTCCAGAACATGTCTAGAGGCCGTGTTTAGACGATCAAAGACTATTTAAATAGTCCTCAATGTGTTTTGTGTCTAGAGTGGCGACTAGGGGGTAGACTCAACGTCAACCCCAAGTCTTGCATCTAGACGTCGTCTAGACGGTCTAGATGCATGTCTAGAAAAACACTGATCACCGCCTACGCAACCGTAGTTTTGTTCACACTATGGCGAATGACAACGACCTACTCTCCATTATAGGTATGGACTCTGAGTTCCTTTCTATTTGGAAAGCATTAAGTTGGACCAAATTTGCACACATCTCTGAGGCAGGTTCACGCCTCCTCACTATCCATTTTTTGTGCACCTTGCTGAAAGATAATGACAAGGTAGTTTTCTGCTTGTTCCGAAAGGAATACCGTCCTACTTGGAAAGTCCTTAGCATCATTCTTAAGTTTAAAAGTTATTGCAACCACGGGTTTTGAAAAGGGATCTTTTTGGCATAGGATTTTGGGGGAGTTTTCTTGTGAACGTCTTAGGACGAGTGACATTCACAACCCAACTCTACAATTGTGGCACAGGTGGCTTGGTATGACTTGTTTCCCTAGACAAGACACTAGACCTATCCGTAATGATGAATTGTGTGTGTTGTTTGCTGCTATTGCTAAAATTCCTATTGCTCCTGTTGAAGCTATGATTGGTTAGATTCTATTAAAGGATTGGGACCCATTGAATGCACTTCTTTTGTGACCCATATTGCTGCAGGGGTCGGGGCTTTATCCGACTCTAGATTTGATTATCTTTATGAGCCCCGTCCCATTATAGACTATAAATTTCTTGATCAGGGTCACACTTTAAAGAAGGGTCCTGATGGTTCTATCATCTTTTATTATCCTAGCTATACAATCGAAATCCCACTCCCTAACCCGGGATATCATTTGTATCGTTGTTGGGAACTAACCATACAGCTGCAGAGAGAAGGAATGCCTGGCAGGTCCGTCGATCGACACACACAACAAAGCACGAGGCGTGCCACCACTAGCGTAGCCAGGACCACACCACTAGTCCATGATTACACTGCAGGCTCAGAGCATTCTGGCGACCCCGCTTGGATGATCACGCCACAGCAGTATGAGACTAGAGGTTCGTCTTGGCAGCAGACTAGTAGTGCACAATGGGGACATGCCTCTAAGTCGGTCGGGACGCCTCCACATCACGACAGATGTCACTAATTATTGGGCTGTAGTTATTATGACTATGGTTCAGAATTGAGGGACCTTTCAAGGAGGATGGACGATCTGGATGTGAGAACAGGGGAAATGCAAAACACCCTTGCTACTCACGCCCATACCACTAGAGAGTGGCAGCAGCACAATAACGACCAGTTTCGTCACCTCTAGGAATAGCTACGAGAGCACCACGACTACATGGCGGCATACTACCGTTGGAGAGGATTTGATCCTAACCAACAGCCCTGAGCAAGAGCAAGTTTGAGGGAGCACCCCCACCAAGGTGACTGTAAGGATCATGACCATTGAGGTCACCCGAAGGTATGAATGTTTTGTTGATGAATGACAAACATGAAATGTGACTAATGTCTACATGAGTGTTGTTCGTGTAGGGAACCTTTTCAACTCTATGATGATTGTTGACGGTGGTCTTGGCAATGAATGACAATGACCACAAGCATGGAGGCTTGTAAGCTTGATGGAGTCCAAGGTTGATGGAGATGGATCAAGGCTAAGGACAAGTTATGGAGCAAGTGTTAGGAACACTTGTCTAGTTGTTAGGGCTTTGAGTCCATAAGAAAAACTGGACTATCAAGGGGGTCTAGGTCATTACTCTTAGGTCATGTCTAGTTGGTGATGTGCATGGATGCTTAGTGAAATCACAGGCACTAGGTGATAGTGGAGAAGCCAAGGAGCTGTTGGAAGATGTCGGGAAATAAAGTCAAGCGAGTACGAGGAGTTTCAGCTTCTGGAGATAGAGACCGGACAGAGGGTCGTAGAGACCGGATGGTATGGTCATTAGGAGGAATTCAAGAACAGAGGAGAAGTTGGCCGCGAGGAAATCTGTTGGAGCAGAATTTGTACAGACCGGACTGTATAGTCTGTAGACCGAACTATATGGTATGTAGGAGGAAATTCTGGACATACGAGGAAGTGGTTGCAACGACTCTATTTGGAGATTTGGCGATGAAGACCGGGCTGTACGGTCTATAGACCGGGCTGTATGATCTGTAGACCAGACTGTACGGTCTGTATGGAGACAGCTACGGACAGAGAGCAAGAACTCTGGAGGACCCGTCCAGTGGAGATCGGACTATCCAGTCTGGACCGTGACCGTCCGGTCAGTATGTCTGGAGGGCTGTTTCATGGAGCAACAACTAGTTTGAGGTTGAAGGCCTATATAACTTCGTTGTTGCGGTCTTGGAGACTGCCTTTGGCCATTGGGATTGCTGGGAGCATCTATTGGAAGCCAAAGGGGAAAGAGAGGAGCAGTAGGAGAAGATATTGGATATCTTGAGAGTGCTAGTGAGAGTAACAAGAGCATTGATGCACATCTAAGGCTAGGGTGTCCTTGAGGGTGTGATCTAGGTTGTGACTCTTGGTCTATGGTGAGACCCAGACCGGTTAGGTGTCGGTGATCAAGCCTGTCGTGATCGGTTGTCAAGTCCATCACACGTTTGTACACGGTTTGAGCCCGCCGTTGAAAGGGGCATCGCTAGTGAGCGCCCGTGTCGGCTCGGGGAGTCCGACAAGTTCTCGAGGGAGGTGAGCTTGTATGTTGGTGGCAGCGGTGATGCAACCGTGTCTTCACTCCGCGAGTGATTGCAGGCTCGTGTGCGAGAACTCCACTTGGTGGATGGAGGGACCAGGACTCCGGCGGGAGTGGTCCAACGAGGAGTAGGGGTAGGCGCCATACTTCCAAGACCTCGGGAAAAAATATCATGATCCATCTCTTACTCTACTCCTTACTTTGATGCCTTTACCTTTCACATTTTCATACAGTGCTATTCATGCTTGTGTGCTTACCTCGCTCTTGTTGATTACCTTGTAGACTTGCATGAATAGACTTCTCTACTTGCTAGTTGTGCTTAGCTTTCACTTAATCATTAGCATGCATTGGAGTTGTTTCAGCTTCATTGCTCACCCTAGTATGTATTGTGCCACTCATGCTTGTATGCTTATCTTGTTCTTGATGATCTAGTAGCTTTGTGTGAGTAGGCTCCTTTGCTAGCTTGTTGTGTGCTTCCGCGTGTTCTTTGATTACTAGCTTGCATAGGAGTTGTGTGCCTCGTGTGTGATCCACTAGTATGCTTAGGTTGTCTTTTCTTTTATAGGATTATCTTGTTAGTGTGATCACCACTAGAATTGCATAGGAGTTGTTTTGAGTGGTCAATTTTGTATTTGGCATCATAGGTACATAGTTTGAGTTATCGATTCACCTCCCCTCTCGGTCACTCGATCCTTTCAAGTGGTATCAGAGCCAATTGTTCATTATAGGGCTTAACTGCCTTGAGTAGTGACCGTATTGAGTTGGGATGTCATCCCATTCGGGGTTGGGTCATGGCTCATAGAAGGATCGCTTGAAAAGCTACCTAAATGCCATGATTCCGGATGAGTTGATGGATACTCTTGTGGACTTTGCCAATACCTTTACCGATGATCATGTGTATGATGATGATTGTTTGGATGTGTCAAGTTCTAGTGAGTGCCTAGATCCTACTAGTGATGATTTGATAGGTTGCTCTGCTAGTGTGCCTATTGTAATGAAGGATAATGATGTGTCTCTTGATCTTGCTTGCTCCACTAGCGTGACTAGGATTGATGATGATTGTGAGCTTTTTATTGATCATGCTAGTGATTCACTTATTGAGAAGTTCTTTGCTTTTCGTGCTAATGAGAATGAGGACTTACTTGACTCTCCTATTTGCTTGTGAGGTTTTGTGGATAGAATTGCAGCAACTACCTTCGAGCTCCCCAAGTTATTGATTGTCGAGAAGATCCTCACCTTGCTCCCTAGCAGCAAGCTCCTCTACATCACTCTTGATCTCATCATGGACAAGAATCTTTCTGTTGATGATGTGATCAAGCTACTATTCAAGGATGAGGAGATCACCGCAAGCTTGATGGGGAAGAAGCCATTCAAGTCAAATAATGAAGCATCTTCAAGCAAAGGGAAAGAAGTAGCCTCAGGCTCAAACTTCTTTGATCCCCCCACAAGTTTGCCTTGCAACAGCTTCTACCACCCCTTCGGTTCAAGACCTACACCAAGCTCATCCTCAGGTGCTTCATCAAGGTCTACCTCAAGTGCCATTCCAAGTTCGACTCAAGCACTTTGGGTGGACCATGCATTGGTGTAGGGGGAGTGCCGACTACATTGCTCGCACGATCATTTGAGATGATCGATCTTACTAGTCCGGTGCCCCCACCTCCTCTACAAGATCACTTTTGGCATCTTCATCGAGCTCACCAACAGGATCTCTTCTTCCAATTTGATGAATTTGTGAGAAATCCGAATGATGACCTTTGTGAGACTCTCTTGAGCATTTATGATCTTGTGTGTAGAATAAACTCCTTTCAAGATCTATGGAGGATCCCATCATATGAAGTGATTGATAGACTCCTCTTGCAAATCATAACTCCTGAGAGGGGTTTCTTACTTGAGGAGGTGATCAACAGAAGACATGAGCTCTCAATTGAGAGAGAAATGGAGATCATACTTGTGCTTCACTCACAAGTGGGACACGTGCTTGAGCACGTCACTGGCCTCTATGATCCTCCCCACTACTACATCACCCTCGACAATGTGCACATGGGGGATGGTCATGGACAATGGAGGTATCGTGCTCCCCACCATCCTATACGGAGGAGAATTCAGGAAGGGATTGCAAGGATCCTTATTTATGAGAATGGTCTCATGGTTCGTCATGATAAGGTTAGAGCAAGTCAATTGAGTAATGCTTTGGATACTGAACCTTCTTCCTCTAGTGCTTGTCTTATGGCTACCACCAGGGTCAACTACAAGAGTGGAGGTACTCATTGGATTCTTGACAGTGGGTGCACCCAACATATGACCGGGAAGCCAACCATGTTCACCAACATTGATGAACATGAAAAACAGTGAGAAGGTGACTTTTGGGGATAACTCAAAAGGGAGAGTTAGAGGCTCATGCAAGGTGGCCATTACAGAGGACCTCTATCTCTCCAAGGTTTCTCTTGTGGAAACCCTCAATTTTAACCTCCTATCTATCGGTTAGCTTTGTGACATGGGATTCAAGTGCACATTTGATGAGGATGGTGTAATGATTGAAAATGCAAAGAAAGGGCTAGTATTTCATGGAGTGAGGCATGGGAACTTGTATGTCACGGACTTCAAATCAAACAACATGCCACCAAGTACTTGCCTATTCACCAAGGCAAATAAGGGATGGTTGTGGCATAGAAGATTGGCACATGTTGGAATGAATCAACTCAAAAAAGTGGTCAAGAGGAATCTAGTTGAAGGAATTAAGGATGTCACCTTTGAGAAGGACAGACTGTGCAGTGCTTGTCAGGCTGGAAAGCAAGTTGCATCTTCATATCCCACCAAGTCTTTCATGTCAACATGTCGTCCTCTAGAGCTCTTACACATGGACTTGTTTGGGCCAACACATTACAAGAGTCTGGGAGGGAATCTATATAACTTGATGATTGTGAATGACTTTACAAGATACACTTGGACCTTCTTTCTTGTGGACAAGTCTCAAGATAGTGATATCTTCAGAAAGTTTGCAAGGACAGCAAAGAATTAATTCAAGGCCAATATTGTGAAGATAAGGAGTGACAATGGGATGGAGTTCAAGAACAAAATAGTGGAGGAATATTGTGACAAGAAGGGGATCAAGCGTGAATTCTCCGCTACATATACTCCCAAGAAGAATGGAGTAGTGGAGAGGAAGAATAATACACTCAGCAGACTTGCTCGTGCTATGCTAGATGAGTATGGAACTCATGAGAGGTTTTGGGTTGAGGCAATCAACACGGCTTGCTACACTTCCAACCGTGTATATCTCCACCGACTATTGAAGAAGACACCCTATGAGTTATTAGTTGGACGGAAACCGAATGTTTCCTATTCTTTGGTCTTTGGCTGACTTGCTACATTCTCAAGAAGAGGAGGAAGCCCGAGAAGTTTGAGAGCATAACTGATGAAGGCATTCTTGTTGGGTACTCAGGAACTTCTAAGGCATATAGGGTCTACAACTCAGCCACAGGTTGTGTGGAAGAATCCTATGATGTGCAATTTGATGAGTCAAATGGTTCTTAGAAGGAAGATGAATCCCATGAAGTGAACATTAGAGATGAACCTATGAGGGAAGCTTTGAGAAACATGCCCGTGGGCGAGGTTTTACCGCATGAGGCCAATGATGATGATATTGGTGAACCCTCTACTCCACCACCTCAACCAACCTCCACCTCCGAGGTGCAAGAATCAACCCAAGATGCCATTGACACACCCACTAGCTCCTCCCAAGATTCATTGAGAGTGCATCCACCTACCCAAGATGGAAACCCAAGTGAGAAGTAAGCCACAAGCCACCCCACATACTTCAACTCAAGCCACTTCTCGAAGCTATTCACATGACACCCTCTCATCCACTCCAAGTTCTAGTTCCAAGAGAAGAAAGCATATGAGTGATTCCCCCACCTCACTAAGAATCCAAGACACTCATATCTCTAGAGAGTAAGCAATCCATGATGCACAAGATATTTCACCTAGACCTCCTCCCACTCAAGAAGAACCTCTTCCTAGAGCCAAAGCTATCAATAAGGATCATTCACGTGACTTGATCATTGGGAGTCCATCTCAAGGAGTTAGGACAAGGAGGAATCAATACAAGCCCAACTATGTGAATCTTGATGAGGAAAATGTTGCAATTGAGAACTTCTCCTTTGTCTCTATGATTGAGCCCACAACCATTGATGAAGCTATAGATGGTCACAAGTGGGTAATGGCTATGCAATAGGAATTGAACAACTTCAAGAGATGCAAAGTATGGAAATTGGTTGAGAGGCCCAAGAATCATAATGTGGTTGGCACCAAGTGGGTCTTCAAGAATAAACAAGATAAGAAAGGGGCCATTGTCAAGGACAAGGCTCGCCTAGTGGCTAAGGGGTATTCTCAAGTGGCGGGTATTGACTTTGAAGAAACATTTCCTCCCGTGGCCCGTATTGAAGCTATTAAGATCTTACGAGACTATGCATCACATAATGGCTTCAAGCTCTATCAAATGGATGTCTACAGACCATTCTTAAATGAAGAGATCAATGAGAAGTTCAATGAAGAATTCTGTGAGATGATGGCAAAGGAATCTCAAATGTCCATGATTGGAGAGCTACATGTGTTCCTTGGTGTTCAAGTCTAGCATCATTTCATAATGGACCATGTGGAGAAGAAGGATATTGTGTTGGTGAGTGTGCGGACTCATGAACAATTGGCGGATATCTTCACCAAGCCACTTAATGCGAGAAGACCTTCAACAAGCTAAGAGGAGAACTCAATGTTCTCAACCTTTCAAACTTCACATGAGTAACCCTAAAGCTTGTCTCTTGTAAATATGTATAGCCTTGTTTGTTTTGTTTGTTGTTTGTGCCTTTGTTTTGTGTTTGTTTCTCTTTGCTTGTAGGTTAACTTCGGACCTTCTTGAGATAGCAATGGACATGGTATAAGCTTAGGAAGGTGGTTCATGGTGTGCCCAAGGCTTTGAAGAATGGTCCATTGTGAGTAAGTTCGAGAAGGGAACAACTCCTCGTTGGCACTTTGGTTTGTAGCCTTTCTCTCTCTTTCTTTTAGCATCGCATCATGCATTTGTATACTTGTTGCATTTGCATTCATGCATTTTGCATTGTGATTCCTTACATGCTTCCAAGCATGTTTCTAGGGGGAGTTGCTTATCTAGATGATCACATAGTGATCTTTGTGCTTCATGCCCATTGAGTCATGTTCAAACGAGCTCCGAGGTTAAATCTACTCGCGTGGCTCAAAGACAAGTGACTCATACATTACCAACACACTGATGACTAACCATTGCATCCTTGAGGAAATATTTTGTTGAGTCATGTGTGTAGGGGGAGCTATGGTGGAACACCATCATGACCATGGAGGAGCACCAAGAAAGGGGGAGTTTCCTAACTCTTGCCATTTATTATTTGCTCCTTGGTTCTCTTGTGTTTTGTCTTTGGTTTTTGGTGATAAGTGACAAAGGGGGAGAAGGAACATGAAGATCCAAAAGCCAAGTCTAGATTGATAACACAAAGGGGAATAAGAACATGAAGATCCAAAAAGCCATGTCAAAGATCAAGAAAAATTCAAAAGGTGGAGAAGGAAAGATGGAGAAGAACATGAAGATCAAATTAAGATGATCAAGACAATGGTGCATGTTCACTTGGAGTACACATGAAGATCATGTCAAGATGAACATCTATACCGACATGGAGAAGAGCAACGATGGTGCATGTCTACAACAACAATGAACATCTACATCGACATGAACATCTACGTCCTTGGTGCGTGTCTACTTCAACAAGATCATCAACCACGACACCAAGATGGGCACAAAAAGCAACTCAAGATCGATATCAAGTGCACTATGTGATTGGGTAGTTCTCCCTCAACACCTAGCACATTCCAAGGGGGAGACTACTTCCAAGGTAAGAACATGGGTAATCCTTTTATTCCTTTCTTTTCCTTTGGTTCCTTGTTGTTCCTCCGTTTTGGATCATCATAAGTAGTGGTTGTCATCCAGCATCAAAAAGAGGGAGATTGTAAGGATCATGACCATTGACGTCACCACAAGGTATGAATGTTTTGGTGATGAATGACAAACATGAAATGTGACTAATGTCTACACGAGTGTTGTTCGTTTAGGAAACCTTTTCTACTCTATGATGATTGTTGAGGGCGGTCTTGGCAACGGATGACAATGACCACAAGCATGGAGGCTTGTAAGCTTGATGGAGTCCAAGGTTGATGGAGATGGATCAAGGCTAAGGACAAGCTATGGAGCAAGTGTTGGGAACACTTGTCTAGTTGTTAGGGCTTTGAGTCCATAGGAAAAATCGGACTATCAAGGGGGTCTAGGTCATTACTCTTAGATCATGTGTACTTGGTGATGTGCATGGATGCTCAGTGAAATCACAGGCACTAGATGATAGTGGAGAAGTCAAGGAGTTGTTGGAAGAAGCCGGGAAACGAAGTCAAGCGAGAACGAGGAGTTTCAGCTTCTGGAGATAGAGACCGGACAGAGGGTCGTAGAGACCGGACAGTACGGTCATCAGGAGGAATTCTAGAACAGAAGAGAAGTTGGCCGCGAGGGAATCTGTTGGAGCATAATTTGTACAGACTGGACTATACAGTCTGTACACCGGGCTGTATGGTCTATAGGAGGAAATTCTGGACAGACAAGGAAGTGGTTGCAACGGCTCTGTTTGGAGATTCGGCGATGAAGACTAAATTGTACGATTTGTAGATCGGACTGTACGGTCTGTATGGAGACAGCTACGGATAGAGAGCAACGACTCTGGAGGAGCCATCCGGTGGAGACCGGACTGTTCGGTCTAGACAGTGACCGAACCGTCCGGTCAGTACATCCAGAGGGCTGTTTCATGGAGCAACGACTAGTTTGAGGTTGGAGGCCAATGTAACTTTGTTGCTGGGGTCTTGGAGACTGCCTTTGGCCATTCGGATTGCTGGGAGCATCTATTGGAAGCCAAATGGCAAAGAGAGGAGCACTAGGAGAAGACATTGGATATCTTGAGAGTGCTAGTGAGAGTAACAAGAGCATTCATGCACATCTAAGGCTAGGGTGTCCTTGAGGGTGTGATCTAGGTTGTTACTCTTGGTCTATGGTAAGACCTAGACCAGTTAGGTGTCGGTGATCAAGGCTATCATGACCGGTTAGGATTATCTTGTTAGTGTGATCGCCACTAGAATTGCATAGGAGTTGTTTTGAGTGGTCGATTTTGTATTTTGCATGATAGGTACATAGTTTGAGTTCCCGATTCAACCCCCCCCCCCTCATGGTCACTCGATCCTTTCATTGACTTGTATCTTTCCTTTCTTCCTTTTTTCTTTGTTCTGACTTACCCTCATCAAACAAAATTTGCAAAACTAAAAAGAAAAAAAATAATAGGTTTCCATGCATGCTCAGGGTGTTCATGCCTTCATGTTGAGATGATGAATAATTGCTTTTTTATATCTTTTTATAGTCCCTCATATACAACTTAGTACTCTTCCAATTTTTGAGTTTGTTGGCTAAACATGCTTGCCTTGAACTTGAATACTTGTGGGTTGCAAAGTGCATGATCTAAGTCTAGGTTGTTGTGAGGCATGATATGGTTAGAATAGGGCTGCTATGATCTTTATCCAAAGTGAAGTTCAACATCTGGAGATTTTGATATTTAAAATGATAAAATTGAAAAGTTCCTCAATGATGAAAATTCCTACCATGGACATATGTTGTACTTCATTGCAAAACCTTCCACATATGCTGCTTGTTTTCACATTGAGCTTTATCAAAATGCTTGCAACCTTTGTGAGGTCCATTTTATGCTTTTACGATCAAGATTCACATACACATCCACTGTCATTTGCTAATACTCCCACACCGGGAGATAACAATATCATTCCATTGCATCCACCACCATATGCTTAACTTCTATTCTGGAAGTTAGCAAAATAAATACTCCATGAATATCATGTTATGACTCTCTCTCAATTGGTTGCATGGAAGGCATAGCTATCAAAAATAGAATAAATGCTTGCTCTCAATCTTGAGCATGAAGAAAGAGAGAGTCTACTCAAAAATGGAGTATCCACCACTCCATTGTCATTCCACCAAATTCCATACACATGCACATCTTGATCAGATTGTATGACTTGTTTCTCCATGGGTTTAGTCTTTTGGTTTAGCAATATATGTGTTACAAGTATGTCTCATTTATTCCTACCCAGAGCTCCACATAAGCCTTATTTAGAGGGAGGAACAAAAAGAGGCAGCTTCAATGCCTTGGTAAGGATTTATACACTTTGAGCGTCCGAGTGAATCATTGGAGGAACTTATTTTATTTGCTAAAATCCATTGAAAAAATCCAGATGAAAAGTCGAACACAGGAATGAGAGAATGGTGTCCTACAAAAGACCATTCTGTCTTTCAAGCACCCAAGATGAAGAGAAGCCAAAAGTCCCGTAGGGACTAAGGTAAAAAGGGTGAGATACCAAATGCCAACTTATTCAATTAAAGGTAGAGTATTTTGTTTTACACTTGGTACTATGGGGGAATATAAAACATTATAGCAACTCCTGATCAATAACCTAAAGTCCTATCTTTGCATCGGGACGAGCAAAGGTTCAACTTGGGGGAGTTTGTTGATGGTTGTTAAATACCATATCCGGCCATCAACATTACACAAAATAAAGAAAGATTGTATATTCCCACCATGCATATTAGTTAGAAATAATAAATATCCACTATTGCTTGGAGAAACATTGACATGCAAGAGTAATATCGAAATGGAGGAGGAAACACACCCATGTGGCGAAGAAACACAACTTCCACCAATCAGAGCTCGCCAACTGGGACTTCCACGAATTGACTGGCCCACTTACAGAAGCAAACCGACTTAACAACCGACCTTACAGTGTCAATGGGCAGGGTGACCCACCTGGCAGGCCACCAGAGGCGGTAGCACCCGAGGGGTACCCCCCCTGTTCAGCCGAACAGGGAGTGCCCCCCCCCCCATGTTGCATGGCTGCCATGTGCTGGCTCCTAGTGACTCCCAAATGTCGGTTGTGCATGTTTTGTGACGGTTACCGACTCTAGAAACCAACTTTGGGCAGTATAAATAGAAGGGAGAGGCCTCACTCCAAACCACACACCAAGAAGCATTACCCTCTTTACCATTTCGTGGTTCCCTTTAGTTTTAGTGTAGTTAGGCTTAGAATGGAGCTTTCTTCAGTTCCCAAGTCTTCCTTGGAGTTGTGGTATGGCTCTTGTATCTTTCTCCTTTTGTAAGACTTTATTCTATTTAATATATTTAGTATTTCTATATAGTTATGTTTGGGTTATGTGTTTCTTGTTTGATTATATGATCCATTCATGTATGTGGTTATTATTCTTGCATCTTAGTAATGTAGTCATACTATATTGCCATGTTAGACATAAGCCCTTACTATAGTCTCTATTTATGGCGTTATAATGATACATGACTAATGTGTGACTTACATCATTTTCATGTGCTTAGTGTTCACTTAAATGTGATTACTCCTTTTCTGATCCATAGCTCAAGGGATTAGGAATATTGTTCTAGAGATGTAAGCATGGTGCTTAGCAATAGAATGCATTATTTGTCATGTAGCTCACGGATTCCTAGGGGTAGGCAGTAGGTGGTGACAGCCATATCTGTCCATTGAAATCTCCCACGTTCGGCTATGAAATAGGCTCTTGGCCGGAATCGTACTATGGATGCAGGGAAAAACCGGATGCCCAGGGTGTGATGATCTGATTGTCTTGCATTGTCATTGTATCTATATAATAGTATATAATGTAGACTATGTAACTATATAAAAGCAACAAAGGAACTTAGCTCTCTCTTTGTCCTTCTCCACTAGACTAATATTTATCTAATTTGAGTATGCTATCTGTGTGTCCACTACTATATCTATATTTATCTTTACCCCTGTGAGTACTTTGTCTCATAATACAATGCGCAAATATCTAGAATATGGTAATTACTCTGATCAATCATATGTCTTCCTTTGGGATAACACAAATATGATACCCTAAATACTTCCGAGTGAAATGCTACAACGGTATTCTTCGTGCACTTGTGGACTCTCTGCATTCGTTAAAGATTACCAATACTCACTGTCATGCTCACTATGGACACCCTATATGCTTAGTATTTTTTTGCTGCCATATGAAGATGTACCATTTACTTGTTGCTATACTTGTCGCTGCCATATGTCTTTGCTGCCATTTCTAAATAATCCTCAATAGCCATGTTCAGTTCCATTACTGTATTTGCACTTCATATACTGTTGCCATATGCTCTATCCTATACACTGTCAGCTCAGATGTGAATGTGATTGATTTTCATGATGATGTTAGCTAAATCAAAGTGGCTTATTGTAAGCTTCAAGACCATTGATGATTGGATCCGCAAGATATGAATGTTTTGGTGATAGATGACAACTATGAAATTGTGAGCTAATATCTACACGAGTGTTGTCTATGCAGAAATCATCTCTAAACTCTACTACAAATCATATGGATGATGGTTGCCTTGGCGATTGATGACAATGACCACAAGCATGGAGGCTTGTGAGCTTGATTGAGTCCAAGGGTTAATGAAGATGGATCAAACATAACGACAAGCTATGGAGCAAATGTTGGGAACACTCCTCTAGTTGTTAGGGCCTTGAATCCATAGGAAAATCGGACTATCAAGGGGGTCTAGGTCAAGTCTCTTAGGTCGCACTAGTTGGTGATAGGCATGGATGCTCAGTAAAATCACAGGCACTAGGTGACAGTGGAGAATCCAAGGAGCTGTTCGGAGAAGCCGAGAAATGAAGTCAAGCGAGGACAAGGAGCTTCAGCTTCGGGACAGAGTGACCGGACAGAGGGGTCAGTGGAGACAGGACTGTATGGTCACTAAGTGAATAGGAAATCCAGAGAAGAAGACTCAGCAAGGAATCTGCTTGTGTTGGAGCTGTAGACACCGGACAGTTCGGTCAACAGACAGGATGGTCCGGTCTGTGCCGATGAGCACATGGCAGAGAGGAAGCGAGCTCTATAATGTTTCTGTAGTGGAGAGAGAAAGTTTGACCGGAAGGTCCGTTCAGTATGAGGAGATCATCTGGACAGAGCAGCTAACGACTCTGGGAGGTGTTTCAGAGATACCGGACGGTCCGGTCTGGCAATGATCGGATAGTCCGATCAATGGAGTCTAGAGAGATGATTTCATGGAGCAACGACTAGTTTGAGGTTGAAAGCCTATATAACTTTGTTGCTGGGGTCTTAGAGACCACTCTTGGCCAGTGGAATTGCTTGGAGCATTTGGTGAGAGCCAAGAGGAAAAGAGGAGAGCACTAGGAGGAGATATTGCATATCTTGAGAGTGCTAGTGAGAGTAACTTGAGCATTGATGCACATATAAGGCTAGAGTGTCCTTGAGGGTGTGATCTAGATTGTTACTCTTGGTCTATAGTGAGACCTAGACCAGTTAGGTGTCGGTGATTGAGCCTATCGTGATCAGTTATGAAGGCCGTCACACGTTTGTACACGGTTTGAGCCCGCTAGTGAAAGGGACATCAATAGTGAGCGCCTGTGTTGGCTCGGGGAGTCCGGCAAGTTCTCGAGGGAGGTGAGCTTGTGCCTTGGTGGCAGCGGTGGCACGCACCATGTCTTCACTCCGGGAGTTATTGCGAGCTCGTGGGCGAGAACTTCACATTGGTGGCGGGAGGGACCGGGACTCCGGCGGGAGTGGTCCAACAAGGAGTTGGGGAAGGCGCCATCCTTCCGAGACCTCGGGAAAAATCTTGAGCATTCCTTGACCCCCTCTTTACTATTTCGCAATTGTGTGCTCTAGTAACTAGGTTGAATTGTGGCTTGCATAGGCTAGTGTGTTTGGCTTCCACGCTTGCTATCATCATGAACACTAGCATGTATAGGGTCTTGACCTACTAGAACTGTTTAGGTTGCAACAATTGTTTGGTTCTAGTGGTATGAATTGAAGTTTTCGGATTCGTGGTCGACTTACCATTTCACACCCACCTCGCGGTACGCCTTCAGTCCTTACAAGTGGTATCACAGACAAGTGCTCATCTTTGAGGCTTCCCTACCTTGAGTAAGGATGCCGGGACAGGTGGGGAGTGTTTCCATATTTGATGGGGAGGACTACGGGTATTGGAAGGCTTGTATGCGAGCCTACTTGGAGTCCCTTGATCCAGAGATAAGGAGGGTAACCCATAAGTCTGATGCGGATGTGAACCTGCTTCAACCTGATTTCATTAAGAACAACGCTAAGGCCAAGAATGCTCTGTTTGCATGCATATCTAAGGATGTCTTTGCTAGGTTGGATGCAAGTTCTACAATACATGGTATCTGGACTGAGATTCAGGGTCTTCATGGTGGTACTAGTAATGTTAAAGAGGAAAGATACTATGTGCTAAAGAACACGTATGATAACTTCACTAGATTGCCACATGAGAGAGCTAACACTGTTTATTCTCGCTTTCGTGTACTAGTGCAGGAGATCAATGCTCTTGGGGATGATTTCAAGCTCAAGCCTGTTGATGTGATAAGAAGATTCTTGAGGCTATTCAAAGATCCCAGGTATGAGTCCATCATCACCTTCACCTTGCAAGGTGACCTCAAGACCAAGACCATGAAAGATGTACTTGGCAAGATCACCGCCTTCGAGAGCTACCAGCTCGGTTTGGATGATCTTCAACCATCCAACCTTGCTCTTCAAGCCGAGAAGCAAGAGCCTATCAAGAGCAAGAAGAGCAAGAAGAAGGTAGTAATTGAAGAAGATGATGATAATGATGAAGATGACTTGAGTGAGGACTTGGCTCTTCTCATGAAGAAGATGAGGACCTTCAAGAACAAGTTTGCTTCCAAGTCCAGGGGCAAGTGCTACAACTGTGGGTCAAAGAACCACTTTGTTCGGGATTGTCCCAAGCCCAAGAAAGAAGCTTTCAAGTCCCAAGACTCAAGTGATGAAGAAGAAGAAGAAGAAGACACCAAAGCCAAGCAAAAGAAGAAGAAATAGTTCAACAAGGACAAGAGCAAAGGCAAGGGCAAAGCTCATGACCACAAGAAGAAGTTCTCACGCAAGACACTGGTTGGGGAGTGGACAAGTGACAACTCGAGTGATGATTCCTCCTTCTTAAATGATGAAGAAGTGGTCGGCCTAGCCTTGTTCAATACCACATCACCACGAGCTCTTCCTCCACCTCCCACGTGCCTCATGGCCACGAGCCAACTTGGGGAGAGTGAGGATGAGAGCAGCGATGACAGCGATGATGATGACCTCTCATGTGCCGAGATCTGGAGTATGCTTGAGCAAGCCCATGACATCACCGTCAAGAAATCCAAAATATTGGATGTGGTAAGAAAAGAGTGTAAGTTGACTAAGGACCGTGTTGGTGAGCTTGAGAGTTCCTGAAGCCCAAGAAAGAAGGTTTCAAGTCCCAAGAGTCAAGTGATGAAGAAGAAGAAGATGAACACCCCAAAGCCAAGCAAAAGAAGAAGAGGTTCTTCAACAAGGACAAGAGCAAAGACAAAGGCAAAGCCAAAGACTACAAGAAAAAATTCTCACACAAGGCCCTTGTTGGGGAGTGGACAAGTGACAACTCAAGTGATGAGTCCTCTTCCTCAAGTGATGAAGAAGTGGCCAGCCAAGCCATGATCAAGACCACATCACCACAAGCTCTTCCTCCACCTTCCACGTGCCTCGTGGCCACGAGCCAACTTGGAGAGAGCGAGGATGAGAGCAGCGACGACAACGATGATGAGGAGCTCTCCTGTGTCGAGCTTTGGAGCATGCTTGAGCAACCCTGCGACATCACCGTCAAGAAATCCAAAATGTTGGATATGGTAAGAAAAGAATGTAAGTTGGCTCAAGACCGTGTAGGTGAGCTTGAGAGTGAGCTCAAGGACCTTGTCACATCACATGAGGCCCTAAACAAGAGTTATGACAAACTCAAGGGTGAGCATGTAGAGCTACATGAGAAGTACGAGGCCCTTGAACTTACTTTTGATGCCATCAATGTTGATAACCTTGCCTCTCCCTCCTCTAGTTCATGTAAGAGTGATGCTTCTACTATGTGTGATGAACTAACCACCTCGGTCGAGGTTTCTTCTATTGAGCCATTTGTTTTGGAGGAATATCACAAGCTCAAGGAAGAGAGGAAGATGGTGATGGACGGCATTGAGAGGCTCACAGGTGGTAGAGCCATCCACAAGGAGATTCTTAGGAGAAACCTTGTGAACAATGTCTCCCATCGGGGACTTGGCTCATATCCTGCCGCCATCAACATCATCAGGACGAGTGACTCCATCCCCGCATGGATCAAGCCCCTACTCGCTGATGACTTCTATTGCGAGATGTGTTGCAAGGATGGCCACACCATCAAGGATTGTCCTATGGTGAGAAGTTCCACTGTTTTTCCTAACGCTAACTTGATCCATGAGAACACACATTTCAAGATTTTTAGGAACAAGGATCACAAGGTGAATGCTAAGGCTTTGGGACCACCAAACAAGAAGAGAAAGATCAAGAGCATATGGGTGCCTAAGTGCATTGTTGATCTTGAGAGGTCAACAAAGTACAAGTGGGTGCCCAAAAGAAAGACCAAGAAGATGGTTGTGGTGGCGGACCGGGAGCTTACTTTAAGATCAAGTGAAGTCCACCACAAGTGACATGGACCTCAACATCATATCTACTCATGAGGGAGGTAACCGTGTTAGTTCTTGGTAGTTGTAGTGTGTTTTTCCTTCTCTTGCATTGCATGGTAATAAGGACTCCTTTGTGACTAGTATGCTTTGCATCCATGCATGTGCAAATAACTAAAAGAAAAACACATAAAAATTAGTCAATGTCTGACCCACTCAAGATAGCTATAAGCAAGGGGGAGTGCTTGAGATGGTGGTTTGACTTCTCTCAAGGCAAGGGTATGGCTTATAGTGAGTAAGCTTGAGAGGGGTTCAAACTTGACATTGTTAGGTTTCCTTTGTGTCTTGTTTAATATTGCTTGCATTCACATGTCATGTTTACTTTCATTGCATATGTAAAATTCTTGTTTCATGCATCATATAGGAAACACAAAGGAGGCTTGTCACATTTGGAGATATTTGTGCCTCATGATCTATATGAGATTACATCTCTGCAAGTGTGACCAAAGGAAAGGATTGTGCTTCATGCCCATTGAGAAAGCTCTTATGAACTCTGAGGTTAAACCCACTCGCGTGGTTTATGGACTAAGGCTCATACATACCCATTTGGTTCTTAATTGCCTTGGTTCTTATTTGCTCAATTCTTCATTTGGCATTTGCGAAAATTATCAGGCCATATAGAGCCACGATTTGAAAAAAGAGTGTTTCAGAGTTCCCTTCATATTCCAAGTGCAGTGTTTTATTTGGGTGTTATGTGAGGGCACTTGGAAAATAGAGAATCTCCTTGTCTCAACGAATTCCTGGTAGTGACCGTATGGTCCGGTCATATGACCGTACATTCCGGCCTGTGCAACAATGCACAGTACTTCGGAGAGGATGAAAATGGAGACCGGATGGAACCCTTCTAAAGAGCGGACGGTCCGGTCTGCACAAGTTCTGTTTCAGCAGAATGTTGATTCTCGGAACCACTGAAGTGACCGGATGGTCCAGTCTAGTGAGCGGATGGTCCGGTCACTATGGTTGATCACGCGATGCAATTCTAGATCTTGACTGTTGTTCTATTCCTTGATTCAAATTTGACCGTCTATCTTGTTTTGACCTAGGTCAATATTGGAGTCGCTCTGTTCGGCTTCTTCCTCGTTCAAGCCCGACGCCGAGTACACGCCCCCGCTGCTCGCTCCCTTCATCACCGACCAAAGCGCCGCCGTGCCCGCGCAACGTCACAAGCCACCGCCGCTGGCACACTCGCCAGCAGCCGCGCCGCGCCCACGCGCAAGCCTCAGCGCCGCGGCCTCTGCCGCCCAAAGCTGTCGCCATCGCCGTCTTGCTGTGCACCGCCGATAGCCGTCGCCCACTCACCCCTCGCGCACGCGAATGTCCAGACCACCAGAGCCGAGCTCCACCACTAGGATTAGGGCAAGTTGATCCTCCTCCCGCCCCCCCACCCCCCCCCCCCCGGTGGCAAGCCAAAAGCTTCAACTTTCTAGCGATCAGTCGTGTGACTCGTGTGTCTTCGACTTCGGTGATCTTCAGGGTATTGAGCTTATCCTCCATTCATCGCTATAAGCCCTGAATTTCAAGCAATTTCCTTAATTGATGCAATTAGGTTAATTCCCATGTTTGGTTGCATTAATTAGGTAATTAACTCAACCTAGGTTGCAATTAGTTCCATGCACATCTGTTAGATTTATTGCCTATTATTTGACTACACACTAGATGACTCGCACCAGCCACATATAGTCGATGATCACTGTTGTTACTTTGCATATTTGTCTAGTGATCATGTCCTTCATCTCAGTGCTAGGATTTCTATTGCGCATTCTTTCCTAGCGGTGCTTTGCTTGTAGATCTATATAGGTTCTATGCTCATCCTCTCTATACCTGTGTGCGTGTAGTGACACTTGTCAACAACAGAGATGGCAGGATTAGGATAGGATAAGGGTAAGGGAAAAATGCTAGAGAAGCCTAGAGGCAAGAAGAGGACAAGACTTGACCTAGAGTCAGAGAGGGCCAGGAGGTTAGCACGGCACCTGCATGCCATGGAGGCTTCACGTAGGATACCTGAATCACTGTTGATAATAGGTACTCAGACAGACGACCACGGTCATAGGAGGAGCACCAGGCAGAGCACCACAAGGCCAGAGCTGTACACAGGGATCAGGTTGCCACTGTGGTTGCAGGGTACTCCGACTTCTCATCAGGAGATGTCATCGAGACCTACAGAACAGGGATCCTCTAGGCAGTAGGAGGAGTCCGAGGAGGAGGTGAGCTCCAACTCAGAGTCTGAGGAGTCTAAGGAGCCTGAGGAGCTTGAGGAGGAGGAGACTGAGCAAATAGCACAGCCACAGCAGCAGAGGACTGCTCACCAGGTAGGAGACCTGAGGTGCACCTGTGCAGTGTGCACGAGGAGGCTGTAGAGACTTGTAGAGGCAGCCGGAGAGACAAACATTCTTAAGGTTCCTACAAAGGACCTTAAGACGCTTTGTCTTGTCCCTTTCGAGCAGTGCGTTCTAGTCCCCAGGAACCCTGCTGCAGGAGAGAGGTACTGGATAGGCCTCTAGAGCAGGATTGGAGTGGGCTTGAGACGCTATCTTGCCCTGAAGGGCAAGTCTGGACTATTTGTGCCACAGCAGTCTACCACCTACCAGGCCATGAGGAAGGCCACCGGCATAGACATGGAGCAGTATTTCACTTATCTACCTGGTCTAGCAGAGTTGGTCACTGAGCCCTACAGATACAGAGAGGATATAGTTCTGGAGTTCTATGCTACACTCTGGATAGCCAGAGATTGTTCTGAGATATGATTCCTATTCAGAGGAGAGCCCCAGAGACTTACCAGGGAGGACCTGATAGCTGCACTAGGACTGCTTGCTTCAGACCTGCGATGGTACATGTGTGTTTACAGAGACCTGTTTCCACCCCGTAGACCACAGGGAGGGATCTTGCCCTCAGACAAGATGGTGTCTAGTGCCTTTCCACCGCCATACACACCAGGCTTTGAAAGAGGTCCTACGAGACTCACCGCCGAGGCTATGGTGGTTAGAGCGATAGTCACCAGGACTGTCATTTCCAGGTCTGGATACAGGGAGGAGTTTACACTCTTGCACCAGTGGGCTGTAGCAGCTAATCTGAGGAGACAACACTTTGACCTTGCAGACCTATTCATTGCTGAGTGAGAGGAGGTCATATCTGAGATGGTAGGAGGATGACACCTAGTCTACGCTCCTTACATTTGCTACCGTTTGAGGGGGTTGGGACTAATGATAGAGGAGCAGTACGAAGTGTTCCCTGAGGTGACCACCGGCTACTCACCTCGAGTCCCCAGGCGATCGTAGTCAGCCTCGAGTCAGCAGACGAGAGAGGAGGAGTAGGAGTCACCGCCAGTTACTCATGAGCAGGCAGCTTATCTAGAGATGGTGGGTCATGAGTCAGCTAGTACAGGAGCACCTCCCAGCCTACAGGGACACAGTCAGAGGATGCTATCACTGTTGCAACACTTGCACGACGCCTGAGTGAGTTCATTCAGAGCACAGCTGAGGATAGACGTCAGATGATGGAGGTCATCAGAGGACCGACAGAGCTTTAGAGACAGTAGATGACACTGATGACTACTATCATGACACAGATGGCTGAGTTCACTCAGAGACAGGCCAGTCAGCAGCCAGGATCTTCTACTCTTTCACAGTTTCAGATGCTGCAGACACAGCCAGGCCCCTTCACTACCATGATGACAGCCCAGTCCAGCGGGTTGTCTCACTCAGGGGTGTTACCGATAGGGGGAGCAGACAGACTCACTCACCAGCTCTGTTCTCCCCCCTGTTCGCCTTCTCGGTTTCTGTGTTGTTCTCTTCACTGATACACTCTTTGATTTTGCAGATGGCAGGACCGTGCACCTCTCAGCAGCTACCAGTCAGGAGTCTGTTTTCTGAGATAGTGCACACCACACGTGCAGACTCCCAGACAGCCCCAAAGTCAGCTATAACTCTACCCCCTTCTGCTACAAACACACCTCTAGTCACATCTGATGTAGCAGAGGATCTTGTCTGCCGAGGATTCATTCAGGAGGACATGGATGACCTTGCTCTTCTTCAGGTGACAGTTGCTTAGAAGATGATGAGGACATCACTCCTATGGATAAACACAACACTCCTCCAAATCTGGACTTGCAAGGTCCAATGACTAGAGCTCGTGCACGACGACTAAATTTAGAGGTGAGCTCGTTCCTACGTTCTTCGCTATATGTTACTTTTGAGAATGGTTTGCTACCTAATGATTATTTTATGATTAGAAACCATCGAGAGGACCAGGAGATGATGGGAGAAGGAGTTCGGAACGTGGAGGACCAGCAAGGGCTTGGAAGCCAAAGTGGAGGCCCAATCAAAACCGATTTCGAGTCTGTTTTGGGGCCCAGGATCAGTCTGTACTAAAATAGTTGCTCAGGACGCATACGGACTCGGATTTGGACGTTCTACAAATGCACGGAAAGATAAGGAGAAGACCTTTCCAATGCCGCCAGCCTCATGTCAAAATTCATTTGGAGTCATCGGGAATCGTCAAAACAATAGAGAGTCCAGAATCTGGGTCGGTGCTGCGTCGCCCATTTTTGGCCTTTGGGCTTTGTATCTAGTTGAGCCCAATTAGGGGTGCGTCCAGAGGGTCTTGCACGACCCTAGGGTCTTTATATACAGCCGCCGCCGCACCATTAGGGTTCGGATTTTGCTTAGATCAATTCTGTTCATAAACAGTTTCGCCGTTCATCGGTTTGTGAGACCCCAACTTTTAGAGTTTAATCATACATCTGCAACTGTGTTGCATTCTTTGTTGTTCTTACTTGTGTTCTTGATTCGCAGGTAGGGATTAGCCTTCTCGGCGAGGTCAATCGTCTTTGGACGGTTGATAACCAGAGGAGACGTCGTGCTGCGATTGCGGGGTTTAGAACGTGCTGTTCTGAAGCCGGATCGATTTGTGTGTCGCCTCTGACCAAATCAACTTACCAAGAACCTTTCGGAAGATCAGGAACCCTTGTCCACATCAAGTGGTATCAGAGCTTCAGGTGCACCGTCAGGTTCACACTACCCTTTAGTTTTGTTTTCGTGTTCTTCCTATCGTCCACAGAAAATACCCAAAAAAAAAATTTCCCCCGCCCATAACCACGTGTTTAGCCTTTGCATATTTTAATTTCAGAGTCCATAGTGTTGAGTTTGTGCCCTAGTTCTTGTTTAGTCACTGGTTTAGTTTGTGTTTTTGTCATCAGTAGTGTTTCCCTTGCAACCCTCCTAGCCGCCATCCCCTTCACCATCCTCGGTTTTGTCGGCTTTGTGTGCTAGGGTTGATTGATCAACACGCCCACCCTAATCCCACCCTAAACCCACCCTCACCACCTCGGACCAATTTTCACAAATTCCACTTTCCGCTGCATCCACCTCGCCAAAAAAAAAAATCCCTACCCGACCCCAAGCCTGATTCGGATTTCACTCAAACCCCCGGGTTCTTCATAACCGATTCCGACACCCCTTCGGTAAAACAACCATAACTTTTCGCTCGGTTGTCCGTTTTGGCTGAAATTTTTATAGGAGATTCTTGACGAAAAGTTGAGCATACCCACAGTAGGCTACGCCCTGTGTGCCCTTATCAAAAAAATCAAAAAAATCGGGAAGATAAAGAAAAAATTCATTCAAGTTGAAACCCGACGTTTTCTGAAACTTCAAGATTTTCTGTAGGCCACGTCCTAGCTTGGTTTGAGCTGAAATTTTTTGTGGTTTCTTCTTGTTTGCTAGTGAGTTGGAAAAAAATATCAAAAAAATAAAATAAAAAAAAAGAAATTTGGGATTCCTACTAGTGCTCCATCTAGCCCCCTGGAATTTCTGAGTTTGGCTGTTTTACACTAAGCCCCCTGTTATCGACTGTGTCCTTTTGTCTCCTTGTTTCTTCTTTGCTATCACTACTGTTCTAGGACATAGTTAGACCAGCAACTAGGGACAAGTTACTTGGGCACTTATTGAGCTTTACTATCTGTTTTTGATTTGTGTGCCACTCATATATACATATTTGGCCTTCCTAGCTCTACATACTTCTTCTGGACAGCACATAGGTTATTTGGTAACCCTTGCAATCGTGGAACACTTCTCCCTGGTATCCTTCGCTTTGTTGTTTTCAGAACTTTGTAAGAGCTTTGCAAGAAGCTTACTTTTGCTGTGTTGAGAGGCACCACTGCTTAGTAGTTTTGTAGGGATAACCTTCACTTTTTGTTTCCTGTTTTGGTATTTTTGATGTCAGGAAGCGATGGGGAGGGTGCTTCACCCTCAAAATTGGATGAGTGCGTGAGCCAAAATCAGTTACAGAAGGCTTTGCAGGCGGTTCAGAGTGATTTGGCAGAGACGATCACCAGGGCCGTCACCGACGCCATCACCAAGCTTCACCTGGGAGAAAGCATTGAGCGGTTGGATAAGAGAGTCTCTAAGCTAACTGATCAGGTTGTCGAATTGGAGACCGCTCACAAGACCAACAACAACACCAACACCAACAACAACACCAACACCAACAACGACGTTGAAGACGATCATGATGAAGCAACGGTGTATAAGGCTGATGGCACCGTCGATAGGTCAGCTACAAGGACCGCAAGATTACGACGTCGTTTGCAACGTAACCCTCAAGGTATGGGTGGTTTCCACAACCACAACCGTCGCACACAAGGTAACCATGCTCCAGATGATCCGTATGCTAAAATTAAGTTTTCAATTCCTTCGTTTTCGGGTCAGTACGATGGTGATGGTTACCTTGATTGGAAAATGACGGTAGAACAAAAATTTAATGCCCACCTTGTTCCTGAACAACATAGAGTTAGACAAGCCACTAGTGAGTTTAAGGACTTTGCTATTGTTTGGTGGAGTGGTCTAGCTGCTGAAACTGATTTGCCTACTACTTGGGAAGAACTTAAGGTAGAAATGCGTGATCGTTTTGTTCCTCCTTCTTTTTATAGAGAAATTCGTAATAAACTGCAGCGTTTAGATCAAGGAGATAAAACTGTTCAGGAGTATTTTAGTGAGCTTCAGAAGGGTTTGATTCGTTGTGCTGTGTTGAAAAAGTAGAGGATCAGATTTGCCGCTTTTATTCTGGTTTGAGAAAAGAAATTCAGGACATCCTTGATTATAAAGAATTTTATACCCTCAACCAGTGTTTCCAGTATGCTATGCTTGCAGAGAAAGAATCACAGGAACTTTTGCAGGCTTTTGAGGAGTACAGCAAGTCCAGGAATTTCTACCCACCACGGCCGACGGGGACTTCGGGGCTGCCCAAGCCATCTTTTCGGCCGCCCCCACCAGCTAGTGTTGTTTCTGCAGCACCAAGATCAGCCCCTTCCCCTTCTACGCGCTCAGGTAAAAATTCTGTGCAGGTACCGGCTAGTAGTGCCTCCTCTGTTGCTTCGACGGGACGCACTACAGGGATTCAGTGCCACCGCTGCCATGGTCTTGGCCATGTGCAGAAAGATTGCCCAAGTAGGCGGGCATATGTGGCGACAGATGATGGCGGTTACATGAGCACCTCCGATGTGGAGGATGAGGAGGAGGATGTCGCTGCCACCAGCGGTGACCTCGTCCTTGGAGGCGGAGATACCACGGGCTACATGAATATTATTGTGCAGCGTGTGCTTAGCACACAAATCCAGCAGCCCGAGGTGATGCAGCGACATAACTTGTTCCAGATTTTCTTCGTCATCAAGAACCGTCGGGCACGTGTCATCATTGATGGAGGAAGCTGCAACAATTTGGTGAGTTCTGATGTGGTTAAGAAGCTTGATTTGACCACACGCCCACATCCACATCCATACTACATTCAGTGGTTAAATGACTCTAGAAAAGCTAAGGTAACACAAACTTGCAGAGTTCCTTTTTCCATTGGTTCCTATGTCGATTCTGTTGATTGTGATGTTGTACCCATGCAAGCTTGTTCACTTTTATTGGGTAGACCTTGGGAATTTGATAATGATGCTGTACACCATGGTAAAAGTAATAAGTACTCTTTTATGCATAAAGGAACTAAAATTACTTTGTTACCAATGACCCCTGCTGAAATTGTACAAGCTATTTTAGAACGAGCTGCTAGTTTGAAAAATAAAAGCCCTGAAATTCAGCAACCTATTAATTCTGCTTCTACACCAAGTAATGTTAATGATTCTTCAAGTTCTAAGGGTGCTGCAATTAAATTACAAGGTCGTTCATGTCTTGCCACAAAATCTGAGCTTGCTGAAATTTCTACTGATGATATTTGCTATGCTTTGATACGCAAACAAGCCTTGTTTTCGCTTGGTGATATTGCTTCTAGTGCTTTGCCTCCTGCTGTCACTAACCTTTTGCAGGAGTATGAGGATGTTTTCCCAGCTGAGATACCCCCGGGATTGCCACCTTTGAGAGGGATTGAGCATCAAATTGATTTGATTCCTGGTGCTACTTTACCAAACCGTGCTGCTTATAGGACCAACCCTGAGGAGACTAAGGAGATACAACGACAAGTCCAAGACCTTTTGGATCATGGGTATGTTCGTCAATCACTTAGTCCTTGTGCTGTTCCTGTACTTTTGGTTCCTAAGAAAGATGGTTCTTGGCGTATGTGTGTAGATTGTAGAGCCATTAATAACATTACTATTAGGTATCGTCATCCTATTCCTAGGCTAGACGACATGCTTGATGAGTTATGCGGTGCTATAATTTTCACTAAAATTTATTTGCGTAGTGGCTACCATCAAATTAGAATGAAACTTGGAGATGAATGGAAAACAGCTTTCAAAACCAAATTCGGGTTGTATGAGTGGTTAGTAATGCCTTTTGGGTTGACTAATGCACCCAGTACTTTCATGCGTTTGATGAATGAGGTTTTAAGATCTTTTATTGGAAAATTTGTGGTTGTTTACTTTGATGATATCTTGATTTATAGCAAGTCTATGGATGATCATATGATTCATTTGCGTGCTGTTTTTGATGCTTTGCGAGTTGCACGTTTATTTGGTAACCTTGAGAAGTGCACCTTTTGCACAGATCGAGTCTCTTTTCTTGGCTATGTTGTCACTCCACAGGGAATTGAGGTGGATGAGGCGAAGATTGAAGCCATAAAGAGCTGGCCTGTACCAAAAACTATCACACAGGTGAGGAGTTTTCTTGGTCTTGCAGGTTTCTACCGCCGCTTTGTCAAAGATTTCAGCACCATTGCTGCACCATTGCATGAGTTGACAAAGAAGGGCGTTGACTTCTATTTTGGTAAGGTACATCATGAGTCTTTTGATGCTTTGAAGGACAAACTTACACATGCACCATTGCTGCAATTACCCAATTTTGATAAGACTTTTGAGCTTGAATGTGATGCTAGTGGTATAGGCATTGGTGGTGTTTTGATGCAAGATGGTAAACCTGTTGCATACTTTAGTGAGAAAATTACTGGGCCTGTTTTGAATTATTCCACGTATGATAAGGAACTATATGCACTTGTACGTTCTTTAGAGACGTGGCGTCATTATTTGTTGCCCAAAGAATTTGTTATTCATTCTGATCATGAATCACTTAAGTATATTCGTTCTCAATGCAATTTGAACCGTAGACATGCTAAATGGGTTGAGTTTATTGAGTCTTTTCCTTATATTATTAAACATAAGAAAGGGAAGGATAATGTGATTGCTGATGCTTTATCTAGGCGATATATTTTGTTGTCTCCACTTGATTGTAGAATTTTTGGACTTGAGGCAATTAAAGAACAATATGTTGCTGATGTTGATTTTAAAGATGTATTGCTGCACTGTAAAGAAGGTCGTGCTTGGAACAAATTTGTGTTGAATGATGGTTTCTTGTTTAGAGCTAACCGCCTATGCATTCCAGTTGGTTCCGTTTGGGTTTTGCTTAGATCAATTCTGTTCATAAACAGTTTTGCCGTTCATCGGTTTGTGAGACCCCAACTTCGAGAGTTTAATCATACATCTGCAACTGTGTTGCATTCTTCGTTGTTCTTGCTTGTGTTCTTGATTCGTAGGCAGGGATTAGCCTTCTCGGCGAGGTCAATTGTCTTTGGACGGTTGATAACCAGAGGAGACGTCGTGCTGCGATTGCGGGGTTTAGAACGTGCTGTTCTGAAGCCGGATCGATTTGTGTGTCGCCTCCGACCAAATCAACTTACCAAGAACCTTTCGGAAGATCGGGAACCCTTGTCCACATCAGAAGACATCCATAGTCCCACCAACAGGGCAGAACAGAGGGTCTGAGTCATCAGTAGACCTTGAGTACTTTGAGCAGCTTGACACTCAGGTGATGCAGGCTCAGGAAGATCAGCTGGACCCTACACAGGAGCAGCCAGGAGCAGAGCCTTCAGAGGATGTTGCTGCACCACCTCCTTTGACCACGAGCGTGATGATGTCTGCTTCTTCCTACTTTTTGGTGCTTGTTGCCAAAAGGGGAGAAGTATGTCTTAGGTCTAGGGGGAGTTGGGGTGCGATCATGTGCGATCGAGAGTAGCTTGTATCTAGGGCTAGCATACATGTACATTGGTTTTAGGGGAGACACATTTGAATCTTATTTTGATGGATTTATTGAGTGTTCATGGATTTTGATGAGTCATGGTTTTCATTCGCGTGTGTTTGACTCATCTTGATCTCACTTGGTTTATTTTCATGATGATTGCCTTGTTCTCCTTTATTTATCTAGTTTGCCTCTGTATGATTCCATGATGATGATTGCTTGTCTTTAATTCTTATGCATTGCCATGCTACCCTGTTGCATATCATCATTAATATCTTGCATTGCATGTCTTTATGCTTTAATTAATATCTTCACATGACATGCATGCATATCATCTAGAGTATGCTCTTCTTTCTTCTTTCTTTTAGCTCTTGATGATGCTTGATTGAGTAGGACCTCTTTGAGGTTTCTCTCGATCATTGTGTAGCTCTTTTAGCCCTGTTGTTTTATGATAGAAATTATGATAAGTAGTGGTTGTCATCAATCACCAAAAAGGGGGAGATTGTAAGCTTCATGACCATTGATGATTGGATCCCCAAGGTATGAATGTTTTGATGATAGATGACAACTATGAAATTGTGGGCTAACATCTACACAAGTGTTGTCTATGCAGAAGTCATCTCTAAACTCTACTACAAATAATATGGATGATGGCTGCCTTGGCGATTGATGACAATGACCACAAGCATGGAGGCTTGTGAGCTTAATAGAGTCCAAGGGTTGATGAAGATGGATCAAAGCAAAAGACAAGCTATGGAGCAAGTGTTGGGAACCCTTGTCTAGTTGTTAGGGCTTTGAGTCCATAGGAAAAACCGGACTATCAAGGGGGCCTAGGTCATGTCTCTTAGGTCACACTAGTTGATGATGTGCATGGATGCTCAGTGAAATCATAGGCACTAGGTGATAGTGGAGAAGCGAAGGAGCTGTTCGGAGAAGCTGGGAAACGAAGTCAAGCGAGGACGAGGAGTTTTAGCTTCTAGACAGAGGGGTCAGTTGAGACCGGACTGTACGGTCACTAAGTGAATAGGAAATCCAGAGAAGAAGACTCAGCAAGGAATCTGCCTGTGTTGGAGCTGTTGGGACCGGACGGTCTGGTCTACAGATTGGACAGTTTGGTCTATGCCGATGAGCAAAGGGCAGAGAGGAAGCGGGCTCTAGTGTAAGGTGTGACCCTCGATCTGTCTGTGAACCGGAAAGGAGGTACGGTACTCGAAATCAACTTGTTACTCTGCCTTCCTAGGAAAGGCTTTGGGAACTAAACTTCAAGCTGGCTCCTCGCTAGCGTCGTCCACTACGTCAAGATCATCTTCGGTTCTTAGTGGAGAGAGAAAGTCTGACCGGACGGTCCGGTAAGTACAAGGAGATCATCTGGACAGAGCAACTAACGGCTCTGGGAGCTGTTTTAGAGAGACCGGACGGTCCGGTCTAGCAATGACCGGACAGTCCGGTCAATGGAGTCCAGAGAGATGATTTCGTGGCGCAACGACTAGTTTGAGGTTGGAAGCCTATATAAATTCGTTGCTGGGGTCTTGGAGACCACTCTTGGCCAGTGGAATTTCTTGGAGCATTTGGTGAGAGCTAAGAGGAAAAGAGGAGAGCACTAGGAGGAGATATTGCATATCTTGAGAGTGCTAGTGAGAGTAACTTGAGCATTGATGCACATCTAAGGCTAGAGTGTACTTGAGGGTGTGATCTAGGTTGTTACTCTTGGTCTATGGCGAGACCTAGACTGGTTAGGTGTTGGTGATCGAGCCTATCGTGATCGGTTGTGAAGGCCGTCACACGTTTGTACATGGTTTGAGCCCGTTGGTGAAAGGGGCATCAATAGTGAGTGCCCGTGTCGGCTCGGGGTGTCCGACAAGTTATCAAGGGAGGCGAGGTTGTGCCTTGGTGGCAGCGGTGATGCGCACTGTGTCTTCACTCTGGGAGTGATTGCGGGCTCGTGGGCGAGAACTCCATATTGGTGGCAGGAGGGACCGGGACTCCGGTGGGAGTGATCCCACAAGGAGTAGGGGAAGGCACCATCCTTCCGAGGCCTCGGGAAAAAATCATGAGATTTCCTTGACCCCCTCATTACTATTCCGCAATTGTGTGCTCTAGTAACTAGGTTGAATTGTGGCTTGCATAGGCTAGTGTGTTTGGCTTTCGTGCTTGCTATAATCATGAACACTAGCATGTGTAGGGTCTTGGCCTACTAGAACTGTTTAGGTTGCAACAATTGTTAGGTTCTAGTGGTGTGAATTTAAGTTTTCGGATTCGTGGTCGGCTTACCGATTCACCCCCCTCTCGGTACGCCTTCGGCCCTTACACTTATTTTACTAGGTTGATGCTCACTACCTTATTTACTAGGTTGATGCTCACTACCTTATATACTCAATACTGAGAGCGAGCTAAGTGAGATTAGTACTAAGAGCAAATTTTGATGTTTCTATTCTTCTGCTTGTCTCTCTGTACTACTTATCTATTCTACGTAGGCGATCGATGCTCAATGATGAAAGCGGGCTAAGTTAGGCTAGTGTGGCGACATGGACCATATCCTAGCATATTTTATACATGCTATTGTACAGGTCAAGGACCTTAGAGCATTAGATGGCCGTTGATTAGGCAACCCTCACTAAGAGCAAATTTTGACTTTTATATTCTTCTTCTTGTCTCTCTATACTACTTATACTCCTTGTTTTCTAAACTAGTCGTCATATCTAACATAAGGTGTCAAAGTATTCTCATCATGGCGGACAATATGCCCTCTCAAGAGGAAGATATGTTAGAAGCAACGAATCCGGAAGACGCCCTCAAGGCGCCCTCAAAAGGGGGGTCATCTTCAGACGATGAAGGATCGAGTGAACACTGGGAAGAACCAGAGGATCCGTATCCGCCATCACCTAAGGAACGTCGATTGGGGAACTCGGACCCTGATTTGTTACATAGATTTTGTCAACTTAAATCTACTACTTATATCCTAGGGCCCTTAATGAAGTGCCCGTCGGCTATTTACAACAAAGGCTGTGACAGATGAGGCCCTCAAGCAGCAAATAGAAGAGGTGTCTGCCCAAGTGTCCACACACAAACGCAAGCATGGTCAGCGCTCCGTGAACAAGGTATAGGGCATCTATGAGGTTACTGCACTAGACCTTAAAGATGGAGAACCGTTTGAACCCGCTGGTGTCAACGCCAAATGGCGGAACCGTTTCAGCAAAGTGGTGAGGGACAATTGCAAAATCACATGGCAAGATTGGCGCAAAGTACCAGATGGCCAAAAAGCCGATATGTGGGATGATGCCATTGCAACCATTCGGTTCTAGCCAGTAGATATTGAGAGAGCCAAGAAGGCCACGATGTCCACTCTCAGTCACATCTTTCGAGATTACAAGTCTAAGCTCAACTGCCAATACGTCAAGAAAAATCGAACCCCATTCTACAAATATGGAAATATCAGTCAGCTGGAATCAGATGAGTTTGTTAAGTAGAAGACGAGCAGTGCTTCGAAGGAGCTCAATGAAAAGATGGTTGAGCTCAACAAGTGGAACAAGAACAAGCCGCGGTTAGATCCGAGCGAATACAAAAAGAAGATTCTGATTTAGAGAGAGAAGGAAGCCAAGCTTCGCAAGGAAGCCAAACACCAATGATCGTACCAGGAAGTAGGTGTAAGGATCGAGACCATTGAGGTCACCCCAAGGTATGATTGTTTTGGTGATGAGTGACAAACATGAAATGTGACTAATGTCTACATGAGTGTCGTGCGTGTAGGAAACCTTTTCTACTCTATGATGATTGTTGACGGCGGCCTTAGCGATTTATGACAATGACCACAAGCATGGAGGCTTGATGAGCTTGATGGAGTCCAAGGGTTGATGGAGATGGATCAAGGCTAAGGACAAGCTATGGAGCAAGTGTTGGGAACACTTGTCTAGTTGTTAGGGCTTTGAGTCCATAGGAAAAACCGGACTATCAAGGGGATCTAGGTCATGTCTCTTAGGTCACGACTAGTCAGTGAGGTGCATGGATGTTCAGTGATATCACATGCATTAGGTGAGAGTAGAGAAGCCAAGGAGCCATTTGGAGAAGCTGGGAAACAAAGTCAACTGAGCACGGGGAGTTTCAGCTTCTGGACAATGTGACCGGACAGAGGGGTCAGTGGAGACCGGACTATGCGTTCACTAGGAGATCAAGCAATCCAGAGAGAAGACTCAGCGAGGAATCCGCATGTGTTGGAGTCTTTATAGACCGGACGGTCTGGTCTGTATAGGTCAGCTCAAGGCAAAGAGGAAGTGAGCTCTGGAATGTTTCTGTAATGGAGGGAGAAACGGACCTGACGGTCTGGTTAGCTGACCGTACGGTCTGGTGTTGACTTTTGCTAAGCCATATTAATAAATCATTCCCGGCACGGGGCCAGAAACGGTTCACTAATATGTCCCAGAGTCAAGTAGGTAAAATCCGCAAGCGCACGGAGAATACCGCTGTAGCATTTCACCCGGAAGTATTCAGGGTATCGTATTTGTTTATCCCAGAGGAAGGTTATGATCAAGAAGCGTTACTAACATATAAGATCATGTTAACAATTAGCAAGGATATCTAACCAAGACAGGCGGGTACATGATAATAACTGGGTAGTGTGACACACACAGAAGATTCCTACTAAATAAATAAAGTCTAGTGGAGGAAAGACTAGGCTAAGCTACTCCTACTATACATTCCTATACAGTTGCATAGCCTAAGTAGAATACATACAGACCCACACTCAGGTTCAGCAGTCAATAGTATAGCACTTCAGGCACGGACTTACCCCTGCATCCACAGGCGACTTCCGCCAAGAGCCTACGCACTAGCCTAGCGGGGAGGATTTCAAAGGACGGACAGGGCTGTCACCACCTGCCGCCTACCTCAACGAACCAGTAGACTAACGAATAATTGATGCAAATCAGTCACCCAAGTACCATACTTGCATGACCAAAGAGCACTCTGCCCCTCCGCGATTACTATTAACGAGGCAGAGTTACCGTACGAATACGATCACCAAACCCATGCTATACCTTATCAGCTAAAACTAAGCATAGAGACTATAACATATAAACTAGACTATAGTGACGGTATATAACTACCATGACAATAGTAGTATAATAAATATAAACTACTATCACACAAGTAGACTATACTATCACATATATGGATCACAAAATCAAACAAGAAACTCATGACCCAAGCACAACTATATAGAAAAGATATATATATTGATAAGAGCAAAGTCTTACAAAAGGGAAAAGATACAAGAGCCATACCAATTCCAAGTGAAGACTTGGGACTAGAGAGCTCTAGACTCAGCCTAACTCCACTAAAACTCCAAGAACTACTACTAGCAAGAGAGAAATGCTTCTTGTGGTGTGTGTTGAGTGTGAAGGCACACCCTCCTATTTATAGCCTCAATAGGTCGGCAAGGGAGCGTAACCGCCATGGAAGGCATCTCAAACCGTCATCAGGAGTCACGGAGGAGCCAACACGTGGAAGCCCAGGCGGAGAGGGCGCCCGGCTGGGTCGGCCGACCTGATCAGGTCGGCCGACCTGGGGGTGGCCCCTCCTGGCCTGTGCTTTCTCCAGGTGGCTGTCCTGTGGGCCCTGACGTTGGTTTGCGCGGTATTACAGGGAGTTACGTCGGTTAAGTGCTGAAAATGGGCCCTTCAATCCGTGTGACGTCCATGTGGCACTCTCTGATTGGTCGAAAGTGTGTTTTCTTGCCTTTTGAGGTGTTTCCTTCACATTTCCTCCTGCATGCACAAAGTTCTCCAAGTACAAGTGGAACTATATTATTGTGATAAAGCATGCGTGTATGAAATGCCAAATTCTCCTTTATTTGAGTATAATTGACGGTTAAAGATGGTACTTAACAGCCGTCAACAAACTCCCCCAAGCTTACCCTTTGCTCGTCCCGAAGCAAAGATAAACTTAAGTTGTTGATCAGGAGTTGCTACAATGTCCTATTCCTCAATAATACTATGCGCACAACAAAGTACTCTTCCTAGAATTAAATATATTGGCGCATAACTTACCCATTTACCTCGATCCATGGGGCTTTTACACCTCATTGTCTTGGGCGGTTGAGAGATAGAACAATTGCAGGGCACTAATCACTTGCTCTAGATTCCGCTATGTTGTTCCGGAGGTTTTCAAAAGATTTTGAAAATAAAAACCAAGTTCCTCAAATGATTCTCTCGGATCACTCAATATGTGTATGATTCCTCACCAAGGCAAAGTGTTGCCTATAATCACCTACTTCTAAATAAGGCTTTATGTGGAGCTCAAGGTAGGGATATATGAAGCACTCATGTTCACATAATATTGCTATGTCAAAAGACCGGATCCAAGAAAAACATCAATTCAAACAATCTTGATCAAGATGTGCAAGTGTGTGGGAGAACGGAGGAATGGTGGATGGGAAGAAATAACTCCTTTTTGAATTTTCCTTCTCTCTTTTGGAGTTTCTAGGCTATGGCTACCTTTTGCTTGCTCTCTTTTTTTGAGCATTTTTTTTTCTTTTCTTTTTGCATAGCCATAGTCCTAGTTTGCAATGAATACTTTGAGAGAGGAATTTTGCAATGGATATATGGAGTGTTTCTTTGGATGGATGGATGGATAGTGGCTTTCTTCCGGTGTAGAAGAATAGCTCACGGTGGATATGGTGGATATGGTGGATGCTATCTTCTTGATTTAGAAGGATAGCTCATGGCGGTGGATGTGTGTATATGATCTTGATCAAGAAAGCATGAAAAGAGTTCTACTAGGGTCACAACAATTTTGACTAAGCTCAATGTGAAACAAGCAGCATATGTGTAAAGGTTTTCAAATGTAAACACTACATATGGCTGTGGTGGGAATTTCATCATTGAGGAACTTATCAATTTGTCATTTTGAAAAATAAAACTCCGGAATTCAAGCTTTACGTTGAGCAAGATCATAGCAGTCCTATCTATCATATCATACCTCTCAACAACTTAGAACTAGAGAATGCATATGCTACCCACAAGATTCAAGTTCAAGGCAAGATTTACCAACAAACCTAACTCTTGAGAGAGTACTAAGTTGTAAACTAGCATTAGAGAGGAATAAAGGACAGAGCAACTATTCATCATCTCAACATAGGAAAATTATACACATTCATACCGCGCATGAAAAAGGGAAATATTTTTGTTCTTTTTATATTTTGCAAATTTTTATGGATTTTCAGATTTAGCAAATGCAAGAAATAAAGAGAAGGGGAAAGATACAAGTTACCGTGAGAAGGGAGGTCCTCCCCCAAGCTTGTTCTTGCTCATATCTGCTGGTTCGGGTCGTAGCCTTGGGAGCGGAAGAAGGCATCCCAATTGCTCTGATTCTGAGCCATCATCGCGTTCAGCTGGCGGAATTGGTTGTCGCTGAAATTGACGGAGGATGCTTGACTCGTGCTTGCACGAGTGCTTTTTCTCCGCTTGATTCCGGCGACTTGCTTCATTTGGTTGAACATGGCTGCACACAAGAACAAACACAAGACAAGAACAAAAACAAGATCGAACAAGTGTTCGGGTGAGCGTTAGTGAAAACGACAAACCCAAGCTTCTCCGAAATTAGTTTTCTTCTCACAACAACTTGCAAATGCACTAAAACAGAGGGGAAATATTTTTTTGGGTTTTCGGGGCTGTAGTAAAGTTGAAGAACACGAAATTTTGGGAGAGCAACAAGTGAGCAAAGGAGGGGAGTGAAAGATGAGCTTGGAATGGTGAAACTCCTCCTCCTGGGCGGTTTTTATAGCCAAGGAAGCAAGATGGCCGTTAGAAAGAGACAGAGCAACGGCCATATAGCCGTTGGGAGAAAGGAGCACAGGAAAAGGTGGGGCCAGGGGGTCGGCCGACCTCACCAGGTCGGCCGACCTGGCAGGTGGGCCTCCTGGCAGCCCTCTTTTTCCTATGTGTTCCCCAACGGCTAGGGGATTTGTCCCCTGCTGCCTTTTTGCTCAAAAAGCTCGACAAAAAATCTTTTCAAAATAGAAAGCCCAAAAACCTATTTTCTAAATTTTCAAAAATGCAAATGAGTTTTGAAAAATTCCAAGGTGGCTGGAAAAATTCAAAAATGCAGAAATGCAGTGGTCGGGAAAAATCAAAATGTGGTGGAAAGCAAATATGCAATTAAAAGAGCAAATATGGATAACTATCGGTTTAACCTCCCGGCGAGGACTCACCTTTTAAAGTCCGACGAGCGGGACTTTTCTCCGGCGTTCAGCTCGATGAAGCGTTGTCCGGTCCCGGAGATGAAGACACGGATGATGCTTCTTGTTTCGTTCGCCACACCTTCTTGGTCTTTGTTACGGTCGGTGGCTTCTCGGGCTTCGGAGGCTGCGGTTTTGCAGGCTTCACAGCCTGTTTCTTTGCAGACCTCGGAGGTTGCTGCCTTGTGGACTTCGGAGGCTGTTGCTTAATGTGTGACTTTTGCCTCCTTGCCTTCATCAGTTGTTGCTGTGCAACCTTTTCCTTCTCAAGGAAGTTCTTCATGAATGTGATGAGGCTGTCCTTCATTTTGAACGTGTTGCAAATCTCCAGGAATTGCTGGAGATGAGCACTAGCGTCCTCATTGGCTTTCCCACAGAATGGGCTAGCCTGCACCATGGTGATGAGACCGGTCTTGATCTCGAAGTTCGCATCTCCCACATTGCCAGCTGGTCCCGTAGGGATGTTGGCAGCGGAGGGAGCGGAGAACTCGCGGAGGATCTTGTCGGCCATTTGCTCAGAGCTTGATGGTGCGGGAATGACAGGTTCGATTGGCCGAGTCTCCTTACGAGGAGGGGTGAGCCTACCTCGTGTCCTTCTCAGGAGTGACTCAGGATCTTCAGTGAAGTTTGTCGGCAAGTTGAAACCAGTCATACACTACCCTGTTTTCTTACAAAATGCAGAAAACAAAGCAAGGTTAGCCTGCCTAGGAGATAGCCTTAATAATTGCAACACTACTATATACATTAGTAATTTTTCTTGATCATACGCCTTCCCCGGCAACGGCGCCAGAAATGCTTGTTGACTTTTGCTAAGCCATATTAATAAATCATTCCCGGCACGGGGCCAGAAACGGTTCACTAATATGTCCCAGAGTCAAGTAGGTAAAATCCGCAAGCGCACGGAGAATACCGCTGTAGCATTTCACCCGGAAGTATTCAGGGTATCGTATTTGTTTATCCCAGAGGAAGGTTATGATCAAGAAGCGTTACTAACATATAAGATCATGTTAACAATTAGCAAGGATATCTAACCAAGACAGGCGGGTACATGATAATAACTGGGTAGTGTGACACACACAGAAGATTCCTACTAAATAAATAAAGTCTAGTGGAGGAAAGACTAGGCTAAGCTACTCCTACTATACATTCCTATACAGTTGCATAGCCTAAGTAGAATACATACAGACCCACACTCAGGTTCAGCAGTCAATAGTATAGCACTTCAGGCACGGACTTACCCCTGCATCCACAGGCGACTTCCGCCAAGAGCCTACGCACTAGCCTAGCGGGGAGGATTTCAAAGGACGGACAGGGCTGTCACCACCTGCCGCCTACCTCAACGAACCAGTAGACTAACGAATAATTGATGCAAATCAGTCACCCAAGTACCATACTTGCATGACCAAAGAGCACTCTGCCCCTCCGCGATTACTATTAACGAGGCAGAGTTACCGTACGAATACGATCACCAAACCCATGCTATACCTTATCAGCTAAAACTAAGCATAGAGACTATAACATATAAACTAGACTATAGTGACGGTATATAACTACCATGACAATAGTAGTATAATAAATATAAACTACTATCACACAAGTAGACTATACTATCACATATATGGATCACAAAATCAAACAAGAAACTCATGACCCAAGCACAACTATATAGAAAAGATATATATATTGATAAGAGCAAAGTCTTACAAAAGGGAAAAGATACAAGAGCCATACCAATTCCAAGTGAAGACTTGGGACTAGAGAGCTCTAGACTCAGCCTAACTCCACTAAAACTCCAAGAACTACTACTAGCAAGAGAGAAATGCTTCTTGTGGTGTGTGTTGAGTGTGAAGGCACACCCTCCTATTTATAGCCTCAATAGGTCGGCAAGGGAGCGTAACCGCCACGGAAGGCATCTCAAACCGTCATCAGGAGTCACGGAGGAGCCAACACGTGGAAGCCCAGGCGGAGAGGGCGCCCGGCTGGGTCGGCCGACCTGATCAGGTCGGCCGACCTGGGGGTGGCCCCTCCTGGCCTGTGCTTTCTCCAGGTGGCTGTCCTGTGGGCCCTGACGTTGGTTTGCGCGGTATTACAGGGAGTTACGTCGGTTAAGTGCTGAAAATGGGCCCTTCAATCCGTGTGACGTCCATGTGGCACTCTCTGATTGGTCGAAAGTGTGTTTTCTTGCCTTTTGAGGTGTTTCCTTCACATTTCCTCCTGCATGCACAAAGTTCTCCAAGTACAAGTGGAACTATATTATTGTGATAAAGCATGCGTGTATGAAATGCCAAATTCTCCTTTATTTGAGTATAATTGACGGTTAAAGATGGTACTTAACAGCCGTCAACATCTGGTCAGTTCATGGATCAACAGTGGGCAGAGCCGTTGGAGCTGGATTTGCAGTGACCGGACGGTCCGGGCAGTGACAGGGCAGTCCGGTCAATACGCCCAGAAACCTGATTTCGTGGAGCAACGACTAGTTGGATGTTGGAAGGCTATATAACTTTGTTGCTGGGGTCTTGTAGTCCACTCTTTGCCAGTGGAAATGCTTGGAGCATTTGGTGAGAGCTAAGAGGAAAAGAGGAGGGCACTAGGAGGAGATATAGCATATCTTGAGAGTGCTAGTGAGAGTAACTTGAGCATCTTGCACATCTAAGGCTAGGGTGTAGTTGAGAGTGTGATCTAGGTTGTTACTCTTGGTCTATGGTGGGACCTAGACCGGTTAGGTGTCGGTGATTGAGCCTATCATGATCGGTTATGAAGGTCATCACATGTTTGTACACGATTTGAGCCCACCCGTGAAAGGGGCATCAATAGTGAGCGCCTGTGTCAGCTCGGGAAATCCAGCAAGTTCTCGAGGAAGGCGAGCTTGTTCCTTTGTAGTAACAGTGACGCAACCGTGTCTTCACTCTGGGAGTGATTGCGGGCTCATGTGCGAGAACTCCTCTTGGTGGCGGGAGGGACCGATACTCCGGTGGGAGGGGTCCAACGAGGAGTAGGGGAAGGTGCCATCTCTCCATGACCTCTGGAAATAATCATGAGCCATCTCTTACTCTACTCCTTACAATGATCCTTTACTTTCCACATTTACATACCGTGCTATTCATGCTTGTGTGCTTACCTTGCTCTAGTTGACTACCTAGTAAACTTGCATGAATAGGCTTCTTTACTTGCTAGTAGTGCTTAGCCTTCATACTTGATCACTAGCATGTATAGGAGTTGCTTTGGCTTATTTGATCACCCTAGTATGTATTATGCTACTCATGCTTGTGTGTTTATCATGTGCTTGTTGATCTTGTAGCATTGCATGCATAGGTTCCATTGCTAGTTTGTTGTTTGCTTCTGTGTATCTTTATCACTAGCTTGCATAGGAGTTGTATTGGCTTGTGTGATCCACTAGTATGCTTAGGTTATTGTTTCTCTCACAGGACTATTATCTTGCTATTGTGATCACCACTAGAATTGTGATAGAAGTTGTTCGAGTGTTCAGTTTTAGGAATTAGTGAATTTGGTACATAGTGCAAGTTCCCGATTCACCCCCCTCTCAGTCACTCGGTCCTTTCAAGTGGTATTAGAGCCAAGTGCTCATCATAAGGCTTAACCGCCTTGAGTAGTGACCGTATTTCGTAGGGATGTCATCCTATTCGGGGCCGGGTCATGGCTCATGGAAGGATCGCTTGAGAAGCTACCTAAATGCCATGATTCTAGATGAGTTGTTGGATACTCTTGTGGACTTTGCCAATACCTTTACCGATGATCATGTGTATGATGATGATTGTGTTGATGTGCCTAGTTCTAGTGAGTGCCTGGATCCTTCTAGCAATGACCTGCTAGATTGCTTTACTAGTGTGCCTAATGTGATGATTGATATTTATGTGTCTCTTGATCTTGCTTGCTCTTCTAGCATGACTAGTAATGATAATGCTTGTGAGCCTGTTATTGATCATGCTAATGACTCACTTGTTTGGGAGTTCTTTGTTTTTCATGCTAATGAGAATGAGGACTTGATCTCTCTTATTCGCTTGCTAGGTTTCGTAGACAGGATTGCGGCATCTACTTTTGAGCTTCCCAAGTTGTTGATTATCGAGAAGCTCCTCACCTTGGTCCCCAGTAGCGAGCTCCTCTACATCACCCTTGATCTCATCATGGACAAGAATCTTTTTGTTGATGATGTGATCGAGCTACTCTTCAAGGATGAGGAGATCACTGCAATCTTGACGGGGAAGAAGTCATTCAAGGCAAACAATGAAGCATCTTTAAGCAAAGGGAAAGAAGTAGCTTCGAGCTCAAACTTCTTTGATACCTCCACGAGATTGTCTTGCAACAGCTTCTACCACCTCCTCGAATCAAGACCTACACGAAGCTCATCATCAAGCGCTTCGTCAAGCTCTACCTCAAGTGCCATTCCAAGATCTACTCCAAGCACTTTGGGTGGACCACGCATTGGTGTGAGAGGAGCGCCGACCACGATGCTCACACGATCACTCGAGATGATCGATCTCACCACTACGGCTTTGGAGCCTCCACCTCCTCCACCACAAGATTGACTTTGGCATCTTCATCGAGCTCACCAACATGATCTCTTCTCTCAATTTCATGGATTTGTAAGAAATCCGAATGATGACCTTTGTGAGACTCTCTTGAGCATCTATGATCTTGTGTGCAGGATAAACTCCTTTCAAGGTCTATGGAGGATCCCATCATATGAGGTGATTGATAGGCTTGTCTTGCAAATCACAACTCCTAAGAGGGGTTTCTTTCTTGAGGAAGTAATCAACAGAAGGCATGAGCTCTTAATTGAGAGAGCAATGGAGATGATACTGTGCTCCACTCACAAGTGGGACACGTGCTTGAGCACATCACTGGTCTCTATGATCCTCCCCACTACTACATCGACTTCGATAATGTGCACATGGGGGGTGGTCATGGGCAATGGAGGTATCATGCTCCTCACCATCCTATACGGAGGAGACTTTAGGAAGGGATTGCAAGGATCCCTAATTATGAGGATGGTCTCATGGTTCGTCTTGATGAGGTTAGTTAAAGTCAATCAAGTAATGCTTTGGACACTAACCTTTCTTTCTCTAGTGCTTGTCTTATGGCTACTACTAGGGTCAACTACAAGAGTGGAGGTACTCACTGGATTCTTGACAGTGGGTGCACCAAAATTATGACCGGGAAGCCAACCATGTTCACTAACATTAATGAAGACAAAGATAGTGAGAAGGTGACTTTTGGGGATAACTCAAAAGGGAGAGTTAGAGGCTCAGGCAAGATGGCCATTATATAGGATCTCCATCTCTCCAAGGTCTTTTTTGTGGAAACCCTCAACTTCAACCTCCTGTCTATCGGTCAGCTTTGTGACATGTGTTTCAAGTACACATTTGATGAGGATGGTGCAATGATTGAAAATGCAAAGAAGGGACTAGTGTTTCATGGAGTAAGGCATGAGAACTTGTATGTCACGGACTTCAAATCAAGAAATGTGCCACCAAGTACTTTCCTCTTCACTAAGGCAACAAAGGATGGTTGTGGCATAGAAGACTGGCACATGTTGGAATGAATTGACTCATAAAGTGGTCAAGAGGAATCTAGTTGAAGGAATCAAGGATGTCACCTTTGAGAAGGACAGACTATACAGTGCTTGTCAGGCTGGAAGGAAAGTTGCATCATCTCACCCAACCAAGTCATTCATGTCTACATCTCGTCCTCTAGAGCTCTTGCACATGGACTTGTTTGGGCCAACACATTACAAGAGTTTGGGAGGGAATCTATATTGCTTTGTGATTGTGGATGACTTCACATGATACACTTGGACTTTCTTTCTTCTGGGCAAGTCTCAAGCAAGTGACATCTTTAGGAAGTTTGCTAGGAGGGCAAAGAATGAATTCAAGCTAGCATTGTGACAATGGAACAGAGTTCAAGAACACATTAGTGGAGGAATATTATGACAAGAAGGGGATCAAGCATGAATTCTCTACTACATATACTCCCGAGCAGAATGGAGTAGTGGAGAGGAAGAACAGTACACTCATCACCCTTGCTCGTGCCATGCTTGATAAGTATGGAACTCTTGAGTGGTTTTGGGCTGAAGCAATCAACACATCATGCTACACTTCCAACTGTGTCTACCTCGACCGGTTGTTGAAGAAGACACCCTATGAGCTATTGGTTGGACGGAAACCGAATGTTTCCTATTTTCGGGTCTTTGGGTGCACTTGCTACATTCTCAAGAAAAGGAGGAGGCTGTTGGCGATGCTTAAGACTAACAGAGAAATCCACAAGCGTACGGATGCCGATGTAGCCTTCACCCGGGAGTATTCCAAGGTATCGAATCCACGGGGAACGAGAAGTGAAATTCTATCCTAATCCAACTCTAGTGAACAAAGGAGAGGAACAACAATGGTTGAGCGGAGAATAGGTTCTATGGAGAGAAGAGGTCCTCGGGCCAGGTAATCTAACGTAGTAAACTCCCGCTAAGTAGTTTAATGGATCCTATTTCAATTTATCTGCTTTAGGGCATGAAAATAATCCACTAATAAGGGTCGGTAACTAACCTCATGTACTAGTGGGTACGCTATCGCTAGATAACCCTGCTTGAGACTTCCCGAACATGGTGGATTAGAATACTGGACGGACAGGACTGTCACCACCTGCCGCCTACCACACAGCCCGTGGGGACGAATGCAATCCCAGGAAAACTAAGTCTAAACACCGTGTTTACACTTAGACTTTCATACCAGCTCTAGAATTGGTCAGCATAACAAATTAATGCTATAAAGCAATAAAAGGTTATGCACGAGGATCCCATAGATAAAAAGGATAGAAATACTCACTTTATTACTTAAACAAGAGTTTAACTACGTGTTACCCGACAGAAGGACGAGGAATCTACTCTCGGTGGAGCTTCATCCCCGAGGCAGAAGATGGAGAAGGAGCCAACATTCCTGGCTCCCTCCTGGACTTCTAACTCTCACTCTCACTCCCTATTCTCATACATTTCTGTAGTGTGGTACTTGTTGTTCTCCTCTTTAGTTGTTATCTAAACCGGTGGCCAAACTGCCGTATTTATACCCAAATGATGGAGGGCGAGTACTTGTAGGCCGGTGGGAAGTCGGTGGCCGAAAATGGTGAAAAATCATTGGCTGGGTGGCCGGGTCGGTCGGGCGCCCGGGAAGGCCGGGTGGCCACCCGATTTGGTCAGTTTTCCAATCGACTCATTCTGGACGGCCGTAATGACGTTCTGAGGTCGGTTTTGAGGGTCGGTTGGCCGTTTTCCTTTGGTTTTATGTCGGTAGGCATGGCAGGCCGGGCGGTAGGTTTTATGGGCCGAATGGCCCAGTAGGCTAGTTGGCAAGCCTACTGGGCGGCAAGGTCCGTCGGGCGGCATGACTCGCCGGGCAGCAAGGCCCGCCGGGTGGCATGACTCGCTGGGCGGCAAGGTCCGCCGGGCAGGGATTTTTGTGCAGGAGCCCTTGGACCAAGTGGCTTAGTTGTCCATCCAATCTCCCGGTTGGGCCATGTGTCAACCTCCTTCCATTGTCTCTTTGAAAATCTTTTGGACCGGAATTAGGAAACAGCTTCATGGCGATGGCGTTTGCTTGTCGGCCGGGTGAGGAGGTGAAGTTCAAAATCGACCGGTGGTCCTAGGTCGTGTTGTCGTATGACCGGGAATTGATTGAACACTTGATTTACCATGCCACGTGATGATAGCTAATCATCCGGCCGATTGACAATTTTACTTGGTGATGACCTGACCGGGTGCTGATTTTGGCTGTTAACGACCCTGTCGGGTGTCAGAAAATGGCTGTTTCGGAACCGTGATCGGCCGACGGAGTATTTTCACATGTTTTTGCATATTTAAACCCTATAGCACCTGCAACCACATATTTCACCAAAACTTGTGGAACTCATGAGTACAAAGATTATTTTCATTACATTATTAGTTAAGATCCACCTTTTCATGTTAAATTGGTAGTCAAAAAATGGAATTTACGACTACCAGCCCCCCCCCCCCCCCCACGCTTAGGACTTTGCTCGTCCCGAGCAAAGTAAAAAATAAAGACTGGGAATGAGCAAGATCTAAGGTAATTCTCATCATGCTTTGCATATATAAAGACTACTCCATGACTCCTCATGCCCATACGGTTTTAGGTGGCTAAATACCTTGTCTTGAAAAGTTGAGAGATGGAATTACATAGAGAAGTCTTACCTTTCTTTTTCCCAAGGAACTTCAATTTTGTTTGCTCTTTTCAATAAAAACAGAGCTCCAGATCACATGTTATTCTCAATTGATGCTCTCAAATCGCTCAATGTGGTTTTGATTCCTCACTTAGGCCAGTGGCCAAAATTTCCCTATATACTACGGCTTATGTGGAGCTCATGGTAGGAAATATTAAGGCAACATACTTGTATTTCATATATCACTAAGCCAAAAACCGGATCCAAGGAGAAAACAAGTCATGAATTATGATCAAGCCATGTGCACAATTATGATATGTATGGATGGATGAAGGATGGCAGATGCTCCTTTTGAAGTGATCTCTCTCTCTCTCTTCTATTTGATTTATATTTTAAAACATGGGCTACTTTTCATGCATGATTCTTCTTTTTTGTTTCTTTTTATTTTTTACGAGCAGCCCATATCTCCTTTCAAATGATTCTTGGAGAGAGATTGACATATATAGTGGAGCACTTTATTCAATGAATGGATTATGGGGATGATGGATGCAAACTTCCGGTGTAGAAGTTTCAATATATGGAGTGGTTGGGGTGTGCACATGAACTAGATCAATAACACATCGCAAGCATCTCACAAGGGTCACAATAATTTGACAAAGTTCAATGAAAATAAAGTAGCAAATGCAATAGGTTTTCATTAAGATAATCATGTGGCTTTGGTAGGAATAAACTCATCATTGAGAATATTGTGAATCTGGAGTTCTCATTTATAAGCTTTTGAAAATTAAAAATCAAGGAAGTTCACTTGGTTCCAAGAAAGGTTATGCTCTTCACGGTCATATCACATCTACCAACAATTTAGACAAGGTTTTCCTGTGGAATGTGTATTTCCCATGGGCGATGAAAAAATGCAAGGAACAATCCTTATATATCAAGCAAGAATGAGAAGGAGACGTTGTGCTGCGATTGCGGGGTTCAGAACGTGTCGTTCGGAAGCCGGATCGATTTGTGTATCGCCTCCGCCTTAATCAAGATTATCAGAACCTATCGGAAGATCGGGAACCCTTGTTTACATCAAGTGGTATCAGAGCTTCAGGTACACCGTTAGGTTCGTCGTTATCCTTGTTATTTTGTTCAATCCTAGAGTCCAGAAAATTGCCCTACAAAAATATTTGTTCGTCGTGTTTCCGCTGTCCTATACCCTCCTTGTGCCTTGCAATTTTCAGTTTAGTTTGCTTCTCTGAATTTTAGTCCCTACAAGGTCATTGTGTTGCTGGTCTAGTGCTTGTTCTTTGGTCTTGTTTGAGTCGTGCATTTCCTTGTCATAGACAAACAAGGCAAAAATTAGTGTTGCATATGTTTAGATAATAGTATTGCTGGAATTATGTGCACTAAATATTTCTTTAACATCTAGCCTTCTACTTTCGTGTGCAAAAGAAAATTAGAGTGCTCTGCTGTTGTCTCATTGTGATCAAAAGCCAACCAATTAGTGCTTGATCCTGTTATAGAAGTTTGTTTTAGTTGTGCTATTACAAGAATCCTTTTGCTGCACTTGTAGTAAGAAAAAAAAATATATTCTGGGGTTCCATTGGTTGTAAAACTTGTAATACCTTGCTGCAGTTCTGATTCTCAAGAAAAGAAAAGAAAAAGGCAAAAGTGCACAAGAGAAAAAGCCGTACAAAAAAAAGAAGTAGAAAAAAGAAAAGATACAAATTCAGAATTGCTTGCATCCTTTGTGTCCTTTGTTGAGTCATTTGCTTGCTTGCTTGAACTAGGTCCGAGACAAGTTTAGGCTGGTGACATAGACTAGCTTGGGACTATTATTCAGTTTTGCAACTTCTGAATTGAAATTTTGCTAATCCTTGCTACCTAATATTGCCTATCCAAGCTCCATATATTTCCTTCTGAACAGGCACAAATTTTTTTGACTCTCGCAATCATCAGTTCACACTCTCTAAGGTATCCTTTGCTTGTTGTAATTAAGAACTTTATAAGAGCTTGATAAGATGCTTCCCTTTGCTTGTTGAGAGTTTACACTGTTATCACATAGTAGTGATAGGAAAATATACTTCCGTGTGTTTCCTTGTTTGCTACTAACAATGACAGGTTACGCCACTCATGGTGATGATTCAACGTCGTCTAATGAGAATAATATGAGTGATGTATTACAAAGAGTGCTCAGTCGTCAAATGGAGAAGGTAGAGCAAAATCAATTGAACAATTTATTTCAGACTCACTTTGTTGTCAAGGATCCACGTTGTCGTGTTATCATTGATAGAGAGAGTAGCCGCAACATCGCAAGTTTAGAATTAGTAGAGAAGCTTGGATTGACAACACAGCCACACCCATGTCCATACTACATCCAATGGGTAAATTCTTTTGGTAAGATAAAGGTAGATAAAATTGCACGCATTGAATTTTTTATTGGTTCTTATAAGGATAGTGCAGAATTTGATATAGTACCTATGCAAGCATGTCATTTGTTACTGAGTAAACCTTGGATTATTACAAATAATGCTTCGCACAATGCCATTATAAATAGCTACTCATTTAAATACAATGATAGAAGAGTTACTCTTAAACCTATGACCGCTGCTGAAATTTTAGAAGAGGATCAACAAAGGCTTGAAAGGAGAAAGAATGAACCGTTTAGGAAAGAATGGACTGTTTCAAATGTTACAACACTTACATCAAAATCTGAATTAGATGATGAACATATTTTTGTGCCTCTTGTTGCAACTAATATATTTCAGGTTCTACACAAAGAAGAGGATAGTGAGAAAGATGAAGAACATGTTGTTGCTTCAGGTAAGAGCTTTCTTGATGTGATGAATTGTTCCAACAATCTTGTTGTATTGGAACCTTGTTTTGATTTGCCTTTGCCACAAGTTGATTTATCTATTGATCCTTATGATAAAGAGGAGTTGTGTGCCACTGCTTCACTTATACCTTTGCCACAACAAATGAATAAGCTTGATGTTTTTGCTTATGATTCACCTACTAGTGCTGAAATAAAATATTTGATTTTAATAACATGTAAAAAGGATGAGCAGAAATTATTGTCTTCTCTAAATACTTTGGGTTATATTGAATTTGATGTTCTTTGTGATCTAAATACCGTGGAGAAGCAAATCTTTTCTCAAACTGAATTGCCTTTACTAACAAGAAACAAATTTTATGCTATAGGAAACTATGATCATAGAGGTGTATTTATGGTGCATAAAGTTTATATTTGCTCAAACATGAATACTTCTTGTGTTGTACAACCAAATGATGAACTAGAAAACTGCAATAATAATTACCATGTCATGTCATGTTTTTCTAGTGTTTTTAAGATCACACATTTTTCATCTTGTCATAAGAGTGAGAATGACGTTCATATTGCTGAGCAAGTTTTCAAAGAGATCATTAATTTGCATGGCATGCCTTCTATTATGGTTTCACATTGTGATGATAATTTTCATAACACACATAAACGTGATGTGCATTCCAAGTTTGGGAATAGTTCTATATTTTATACTTCAGATTTGAGACCACTATTGGGAGAAAGAGATGGGATCGAGTCGAGGACGACTCTAATTCAAAAGGGGGAGAATGATGAGGACATCACCCTTATGGATACACCCAGCACTCCGCCAACCAAAATACAAGTTCATGCGCGACAGTTGAATTTACGGGTGAGCTTGTTCCTAATGATTCCTTTATGTGATTTTGAGAATAGATTGCTACCTAATAAATTAATTGTTGTTAGAAACCATGGAGATGATGATGAGATAGCTGGGGAGGTGATTGGAGACGTGATGAGCCAGCAAGGACGTCCAAGCCAAGGTGGAGGCCCAATCAAAACCGATTTCGGGTCTGTTTCGGAGCCTAGGACCAGTCTGCACTAAAACGGATGCCCAGGACGCATACGGACTCGGATTTGGACGTTCTATATATGCCTGGAAAGATAACGAAAAGCCCTTTCCAACCCAACTGGTCACATGGCAAAATTCGTCCCGAGCCATCGGCAATCGCCGAAACAATTCGACTTCCAGAATCTGTCCTGGTGCTGCGACACCGTAATCGGTCTTTGGGCCATGTATGGAGTTGAGCCCACTTAGGGCTGCGTCCAGGGGGTCTTGCACGACCCTAGGGTCCTCATATACAGCCGCCGCCTCTTCATTAGGGTTTGGGTTTTGCTTAGATTATTCTGTTGATAACAGTTTCGCCGTTTGATCGGTTTGTGAGACCCCAACTTGTGAGATTCATCGTATACTTGCAAATTTGGTTGCATTCTTCTTTGTTCTTGCTTGTGTTCTTGATTTGCAGGCAAGGATAAGCCTTCTCGGCGAGGTTAATCGTTCTTGAACGGTTGATAACCAAAGGAGACGTTGTGCTGCGATTGCGGGGTTCAGAACGTGTCGTTCGGAAGCCGGATCGATTTGTGTATCGCCTCCGCCTTAATCAAGATTATCAGAACCTATCGGAAGATCGGGAACCCTTGTTTACATCAACTAAGGTTCCACTCCTGTCCCTAAGTGATAGCCCATCTACAAGCAGCTCATCACCCCAGGAGCCCCCTCTTGAGCCATTCGGATACAAGGACAGTCCTCTCTTGACTTCCATTCCCCGCTCCACCAAATACTGCACCGACACTAGGAGAACACCTAATTACTAGGCCAAGCCTTACCCATATCGGTCTTGTGATGGCACTATTTTCCTGGGTTATCGCTCCAAGAACCGATTCCTAGGATCTACAATAGGCCTACCGCCACCAACCATGTGCCCACGGCACCACTTCCATTCCATCCGTCCTGCATAGATCCCTAAGTCCATGTTGCTAAAAATTACCAACTTTTTTCCAAGTGATATTGTTCATTAGTCAAAATTAAATGGAACCCATCAACCTAGTAAGCAACTAAGCATGTCTACCCATTGATCGATAAAGTTCTAATTCAAGGCGACAAGGACAAGATAGAACAATACTAGTAAACCCTATCAATAGGCTCCCAATCAATTGACACAAGCATGCAAATCCAAAAGTAACATTCACAATAGGTACAAAATGCATCAAGGACACTTGCCTTCGTCCTGCGCTGCTGTTGCACAACCATTTCAAACTCCTGCTCTTGGAGGTCCTTGTACGCTAATCCTTGCGTGCAGTCGTCTTTACGCGTGACAGTACCGGCACAAGCAATTGCATACACCATCAATACACAGCCATGCAATCATAAAAAAAACAATATGATAATGCCATGAATGCATAGGTTATGCTCCTACGATCGTTTTGTCACAAGAATCACTTAATTCGGAGTTACGAGTAAAATGTTATGAAGGTTTGAAGATATAGGGTTAAAATAGTAAACCAGAAAAAATCAGAAAAGTAGTACTAACAGGTAGTATTAGTTACTACGATCACGTTGACGCAAGAATTACTTAATTCCGAGTTACGGTTGAAAAGTTATGAAGGTTTGAAGTTTTGGGGCTAAAATGGTAAAAACAGATAGGTGTAGGGACCTAAAAGTAATTTCTAAAAAGTACAGGGACTAATTTGTAAAAATAACAGGGTGAAAATAACCTATCATAAAATCCAAGGACTAAAATGTAATTTATAACAAGTTCAGGGACTAAAGTGTAAAAAGACAAGACCTAAATATAATTAAAAATAAGTCTAGGGGTGTTTTTGTAAAATACAGGGCCAAAATAATAATTCTAGAAATATACAAGGGTGTTTCTATAAAAATACAGGGCATAAATATAATTTAAAATAAATACAGGGGCCTAATTACAACTAAAAAAAGGTTCTAAAAAAGACTTAGGTTTGAAAACTAATTTTAGCAAACCTTAGGGGCCTATGCACAAAAGTGTAGTATTAACCAGGAATTAATAGCATTAATTTTTAACTAAAAATCTTATAAAAATCCGTGGACCGGGCCTGTGGATCTGTGGACCCGTGGTCCACTGGTCCACGGTGGACCGATTACACACCCCGAAGGGGTATGTAATCTGGCGCGTTGGATCAAGATCCAACGGCCGGGGTTTAAGCGGGGCACGGCTTCCGGCGGCCACTCTAGGCGGCGGAGCGGTAGGAGATCGCGGGAGCTTGGGCTCCGGTGGCCGGATCTCTATGCGACTGGGGAAAAAGGGGGAGGAGAAGATGGTGATCTCCCCTAGGGAGTCGCGCACGGGAGGAAGAAGCCAGGGAGGAGCTCACGACGACGGTGGCGGCTCCGGCTCGTCGGCGATGGCGGGAAGGTCCCTGGCGGCGATGGAAGGCGGCCGGGATGGTCTCGGAGGTCTCCTTGATCACATGCGAAGACCTCCAGCCAGTCAATTGGAGCCTAGGAGCGTCAGAGCAAAGAGGCGATGTCGGGCGGCGCTGCTTACCGGCGATGGCAAATTCTCCAATCGGCGGCGATTGAGTGGGCAGAGAGGGGTCGGGGTGAGCTCGATGGTGAGGTGAGAGGGCTGGGGGTGCGCCGGGACTCGGTTTTATAGCCAGGAGGCTAGGGTTTGCCCGGAGCGGCTCGGTGCACGGTGTAGGGCCGACAATGTCCCCACTTTCCAAAAATTGGAGCCGGCGGCGGGGGTTTGATGGGGGAAGGTGGCCAGGAGATCGCGGGGGGGGGGGGGGGCAGCGATAATGCGCTCGGTGTCGGGGCCACACGGGAGCAAGCGCGGGGGCGCGGGATTTGAAATCAGGAGGCAGAGAAATGGAAGGGGGCGCGATCAGCGGGAGGTGGAAGATGACAGGGTGGGCCCGCCTGTCAGTGAGAGAGAGAGAGAGAGAGAGAGAGAAGGCACTGGCGGGCTGGTTGCTGGGCTGCGGGGAGTGTGGGCTGAGAGAGGGGAGTGGGGGAGGAGAGGAGAGAGCGCGGGTGGGCGAGAATGGTGGGTTTCGACCCACTGTTCTGGTTTCTCTTTATCTTTTTCCTTTCTTTCCCAATTCCATTTTCTATTCTAACTGCCTGATATTTTATTTAATAAATAAACTAAATGCTAAATGCAGATAATTATACATGGACAATGACATGCTATGCAACTACAACTATTTAATTAATTATTTTAAAAAAATAATTTGTCTTAGGTTATTTAAATAACTCCTAAATGCTAATAATTGGCATTTTTAGAAATTATAGAAAGTAGGGTGTTAGAATTGATAATGGAGAACTCGAGCTCGATCTTTGTGATCGCTTCAGTGAGAATAGAGTTAAAAGAGACCCGGTCCTTTGTGGACTTCTCAACGGAGACATAGGGTTCTTTGTGAGCCTGAACTTCGAAAACAAATCTTGTGTCTCCATGTGCACCTTTATTTACTTGTTGCTTTATTTTTATGCTCAAGGGTTTGTTCTTGAATTTGCTTAAATTACTAGATCTATTTGTGTAGAGCTTCCTTTCAACTATTGTTGTAGTAATTTATCACCTAGTAACTACGAAACCACTTAAACCTAGTTTTTACTTGACTGTTTGTTCATCCATCGGCACTGCCGATACCCATCACCGGCACTGCCGGTTAGACTGATAAAATTGTTTGAGTCCAATTTCGTAGGATTTTTAGATTTGCCTATTCACCCCTCTCTAGGCAACTTTCAATTGGTATCAGAGCCGATATCTTCTACAAAGCTTAACCGCTTGAAGATTAAAGATGTCTAAACCGGAAGAACGACCATCCACCACTCTTCCATCCAACAAAGGTGTTAGTGGTTCTCGAGATGAAAATGATGCAAGGACAAGAGATGGTGATAAAGGCGCTCTCCCAAAAACCTACAACAATGTCATGTTTGATTATGATGGTCTCAAAGAAGATCGCATTGGACAAGGTTCGGGTAGACTCCCTTACTTTGATGGCCAATTCTATGATCATTGGAAATGCAAGATGATGATGTACTTGGAATCCATGAGTCCACATATTGCAAGTATAACCGAGAATGGTTTCTTGTGGGAAAATAGAGATAATCCAACTCACAAGGATCAAATCAACATTCATCGCAATGTCGTGGCAGCTAGTGCAATTGTCTCCGCACTTAGCTCCACCGAGTATGATAAGGTTGCCAGAATAAAGAATGCCAATCAACTATGGAGAAAACTTGAGGTTATTTATGAGGGCATCGATTCCGTCAAGGATGCATGACTTGAAGAATTACAAAATGAATTCAACTTATTCATCATGGGTCCAGGAGAAGGCCCAAAAGAAGTTCATAAAAGGCTCATAAGGATTGTAAATCAAAGAAGAGCACTAGGAGCCAAAATGACCGATTTAGATATCTACAAAAGATTGCTACAAGCATTGAGACCATGGGATAACAACATTTGCTCAAATAGTAGAGAGAAGAACAACTTCAAAAGTTTCTCCACCGATGAAGTGCTTGGGAAACTACTATCCCAAAAGCAACAAAATGATCAAGCCAACAAGATAACTGCCTTGATCAAACAAATTGAGGGAGCAAGTGGTAACAAAAATGATGTAGCACTCAACACCACACGAGAGAAGCAAGAGAAAAAGAAGAAAGTGGTTGATTCTAGTGATGAAGATAGTGATGATGAGATGGCTTTGCTTGTGAGGAGATTCAAATCATTCCTCAAGAAAGATGGCTACAAGAAGAAGAGCTATGACAAGGGCAAAGCAAGAAGATCAAAAAGAACTTGCTATGAATGTGGTGATGAAGGACATTTCATTGCGGAATGTCCAAAGAAGAAGAACAAGGATGAGAGAAAGAAAGAGAAGCACCACAAGAAAGACAAGAAGTACAAGAAGCATAGAAGAGGTGAAGCTCACATTGGTCAAGAATGGAATTCCGGAGACTCATCCTCTTCATCATCTTCCTTCTCCGAATCCGACTCGAACGACGGAGGCATTGCTACAATTGCCGTTGGCGTAACTCCCACCAACACTTCTCTATTTGGGATCTTGAGTAATAATGATGAAGACAACACACACAAGTGCCTCATGGAAAGAGGATCTAAGGTATCAAAATCTAAACATAAGTGTTCCTCTTATGCTAGTAGTAGTGATAATGATGATGATGATAGTGTTAATGCCTCTCTTCCTAAAATGCTTGAATTTATGGAATTGCTTGAAAGACAAAAGGAAGAAAATGATAGACAAGAGGAGCTTCTTGAAAAACAAGATGACTTGCTTATTCTTGAAAAGAAGAGAAACCTTAAACTAGAGAAGCTCCTAGAACTTGAAAGAAAGAAAAATGAAGAATTAACAATGTCTCACACCAAAATTGAAAACTCTTGTGAGAATGTTAAAAGCACAAAAGATGAAATTCAAGGGAAGTATGAGGTTTTGGAAAAGACTCATAAGTCTCTTAAAGAACAATATAGGATTCTTTCAACCTTCACATCTTCCACCAACAACTCTCATGCTTCCACTAGCAAAGGATATGATAGATGTTATAATATTTATGTTGATGCTTGTGCTACTAATATGAAATTAATTGATGATTTGAACAAGCAAGTAAAGGCTCTTGAAGGTAAAATACAACATGAGAAAAATGTTGTTGATGATGAAAAGGCAAAGTATGCAAGAGGTGCATACTCTAACACTAGAATGCCTCATTTCATGGATGGCATTGGTTATGTTGAGGGTGCCAAGCACATTGCTAGGGAGAACAAGAATGGGAAGGAATGCCTTAAGTTCACCAAGGAAGGATCTTATCAAAAGAAGCAAGCCAAGAACAAGAACACTAACCCAACTTCTTTTGTTAATGATTTTCATGCTAATGTGCCTAATAACTCTTGTGCACTCTTTCATGACTTTGATGCATCTTATGTGCTCATGAGAAACATGCATGGTCGTGTCTTTGCTAAATATGTTGGGCCACAAAACAAGAGATCAAAGGCTTGTGTTTGGGTTCCCAAAGTACTAATGACTAATGTGAAAGGACCCAAGCAAATTTAGGTACCTAAAAACGAAGCTTAACTTGTTTTGTAGGACTGTGTCTCTAGAGGATCAAGTTGGGTAATTGATAGTGGATGCACCAATCATATGACTGGAGACAAAAAGATGTTCAATTCATTTGAGCCAAGTCATAACAAAAATGAATTTATCACATTTGGTCACAATGGAATGGGACAAGTACTAGGTTATGGTAAAGTCCCTCTCACTCATTCTTATTCTCTTTCTAAGATTATGCTTGTTGATCACGTTGACTTCAATCTATTGTCCATTTTGCAATTTTGTAAAATGGGCTATGATTGTTTGTTCAAAGAATGTGGTGTGACCGTCTATCAGAGGAGTGATGGCTCGGTTGCTTTCAAAGGTGTGCTTAAAGGAAAGCTCTATATTGTGGATTTCTCCACGGATAAAGCTAGACTTGGCACATGTTTGGTAGCAAAGTCCAATATGGGTTGGTTGTGGCATAGGAGGCTAGCCCATATTGGTATGACAAATCTTCACAAACTCCAAAAGTGCGGGCACATCATAGGACTAACCGAAGTTTCCTTTGAGAAAGATAGAATTTGTTGTAGATGTCAAGCGGAAAAGTAAGTTGGAGATTCACACCCCTCCAAGAATGTGATGACAACTACAAGACCATTGGAGATGTTGCACATGGACCTCTTCGGCCCCATCTCCTACATAAGCATTGGTGGTAACAAATATGGTCTTGTAATTATTGATGATTTTTCTCGCTTCACGTGAGTATTCTTTTTTGCATGATAAAAGTGAGGTGAAAGACGTGCTCAAGACATTCATGAAAAGAGCACAAAATGAATATGAAGTCAAGATCAAGAAAATAAGAATTGACAACGACACCGAGTTCAAGAACACTCAAGTTGAGGAGTACCATGACGAGGAAGGCATTAAGCATGAACTTTCATCACCCTACTCCCCTCAACAAAATGGGGTGGCCAAAAGGAAGAATCGCACACATTGAGATGGCAAGAACGATGCTTGATGAATACAAGACGTCCGACCATTTTTAGACCGAAGCCATCAACACCACATGCCACGCCTCCAACCGGTTGTGTAGTCGGTAGTACGTACCCGGGATACCTCATGGAGATATTATTTGCTATACAAGAAAGAAGATACAAGGAAAGTTAGAGATAGAATCCTAGTCGGAAATCATGTTGTAACCGACTAGGAACCTACCATGTAACACTACCCCCCGGATATATAAGGAGGGATAGGGGCTCCCTCATAGGGGGACATATCATATAAAATACACCACACAACACAGGATGTAGGGTTATTATCCTCCGGGAGGCCCGAACCTGTCTAAATCTTGCGTCTTGTGTGTCCATCGACTCTCGATCTCACGCATGCCTTTACCGATAAATCAGGATCATAGACTATCCTATGATCCACTGCCGATGATAGTATCAACAATCAGCACTGCCGATCAGCCATCCTCTAGGGACAGCTTTCTGCCTAGGACTTTAGTTCCTCGGGTTGCTCTCATCAGCACTACCGACTCTTGCCATCAGCACTGCCGATGAGTGATGTGTCCTGAGCGTTGACCCGCACCAGCACTACCGATGCGGGCCTGAGAACTTGAAATCGGCTCAGCCCCCTCACGGGACCGAGCCCTTATTCATTTTTTCCTCCTAGTCCAGGCTCCTCTCTCCTCTTCCCCAAACCCTAACCGAAGTCAATCCCCTCCAAACCCTTGCAAATCTTCATGGAATCAAGCGGGAAGTGGATAAAATCGCCTCTCCTCTCGGATTTGAAGGACTTTTGAAGGTATTTTGGAAAATTTCCATTCTTTGAATCTCGTAATGCCTCATGTTTTTGCGAAATTTCACATGATAGAGATGTTCATCTAGGAGTAATTTAGTTACCCCTACTATTTGGTAGAATTTTAGTTACTAAATTTCAATTTCTAGTGGAATTAGGGTTTGAATCCCCTCGATCGGCACTACCGTTGGCCACCACCGGCACTGCCGATCGGGAGATTTGACAACCCTAGGTGACTGTTGCAGCCCTATCAGCACTACCAATGGTTGACATCGGCACTGCCGGTAAGGGCAACTAGACAACAACTCTCGAGCTGCTCTCTGTTTGATCTACCGGCACTGCCGGTGCCACCCATTGGCACTGCCGGTCAGGGCCACCAGACAGCTATTCTGTGTCTGTTCTGTGCAACCTTTTCACACCACTGTCTCTCTTCCCTATTATTCACTCTACTCTCTATTCCTTGACAGATGGCAGGTGGCAAGAGGCAGAAGCATCCGGGGACTGCTAATGACTCTAATGAGGACTTCGATCCTGACGTCTCCCTCCTTGCTCGGCGAGGTGGAGGAGGCAAACGGGGCAGAGGCGAAGACTTCGGTCAAGCCACATCACGTGGTGTTGGCCTTGGTCGTGGGAAGGGCAAAGGCAAAGCCCTTACACCTTGGTCTCCCTCTCCTAGTGATGATGAGGAGAGCGAAGAAGGCTCTGGGGAAGAGGAAGAGGAAGCTCAGCAGGAGGATGAGGAGGGTGATGAGGAGAGTGATGGGTCTGCGGATGAGGTCATCCATCAGCCTTAGCCTTGACCCATGCGCTCCACCGTCACCTGTTAGCTGTTGGCACCTTAGGTGTCTGAGGCTTTCAGGATCCTAGTACCTCTGTCCAGGGATGAGATGAGAGAGTACAGGATGACCAACCCCTAGACATAGCCCAAGCACCCAGGCATATCAGATGTCAGATTTTGGGACTTGACACAGGTGTCTTAGTACAAGAACATACTGAAGAAGACCACACACAGAGTTGCACCCATGAAGTGCATTGATTGGGACAGGATGGCAGCAGCAAATAATCCCACCTTTCAGCTGATCTGGTCAGAGTATGACAGGAGGAACTTGACAGCTATCATGGGCTTGCATCAGCACTGGAATGATGAGATTATTGCTCAGTTTTACTCTACTCTATGGATTGAGATCAATGAAGAGAATCACATGGATTCCAAGCTGCACTGGACTATTGACGGCAATCGCTTCAGTGTCACCTACTTCAACTTCTCCCAGATTCTTGGCTTTGATGAGACTGACAGAGTGAAGCCCAAGGCAACCATCTTTGATCCTCAGGAGGACAGTGAGTGGAGTATTATGTATGACGCCACATATGCAGATCCTAAGTATGGAGTTGAGCACGGTTCATACTATGGAATAGAGCCCTATTACCGTGTCCTCAACAACATACTTAGGGTGACTTTGACTCCTAAGGTGGGGGGTCACACACATATTCTGAGTTCCACCAAGACCTTGATGTTTGCTATGAGTGAGGGAGCCGACCCCTTCAGTGTCTTCGACTTTATCTGGACAGAGATTCTCTACAACTCCTACTCCAGTAAGTCGTCTATAGTGTACGCTCCTTACATTATGAAGATGCTTCTATGTATGGTGGGCTGTCAGTTCATTTGTGATCACAAACACCCCTCCATCATGCCGAAGAAATTCCCTCTCATTTCCACACCTCCCACAGATGGATCTCCTCCTCTAGCAGCAGCAGATGTGCTTCAGACATCAGCAGTAGTAGCAATGGCAGCCGGTCCTAGTGCTGCTCCTCGCCCTTGCTGATAGGTGTAGAGTGCCCGATCTTTCGGCGAGTGGAGATAACTTCGATTTGGTCGATGTCGACCCTCACGATCCGACTACGACGAGCAAGCCGAAGCGCCAATGCAATCGCTGAACCAACTTTCGGAGGATATTAACCTTGCGGTAAACAAGATCAACCTGATCACGAGGATCAATTCTTACGCGCAATCGAAGAACGAGCAAGAATTAGAGGCAAGCAATCTGATGTATTGCACGAAGGTGGAGTTCTGAATTCACGTCGAGAGACGGATGTATAGCTAAGCTAAACTTAAAACGAAACTCAAAGATTGCAAGGGGCGCAGCCCTTGACTAAATAGGGGGAGGACGAGGCATCTAGGGCTGGCTGAAGTAGAGAGGCGCGAGGTGGACAGGGAGTCACGCGACTTGGGCCACGTGGGCCTTCGGGCGGCGTCATCCTGGACCGTCATTCCTTAGCATCAAAACCGTCTTCAATTCCTGAGCTCGAGCTCTAGTGATTGGGCCCTTGTACTTCGGCGCGACGACGAGAGGTGAAGGTGTGACAGCTTGGTTTGCCGCGCCATCTTCCGTCGTCATTATTCGTATGTCATTGATGTCCTCATCATCCTCCCCTTCTTGAAGTGAAGTCGTCCTCGACGGCAACTCATCATCCTCACCCAAGTATGGTTTGAAATTTGCAACATTAAAACTAGTGGAAACACCAAACTCCATGGGCAAGTCAAGAACATAAGCATTATCGTTAATCTTGGTTAGCACTTTAAAAGGACCAGCAACACGAGGCATCAGTTTAGAACGATGCAAAGTAGGAAATCTATCTTTACGCAAGTGCAACCAAACCAAATCACCAGGTTCAAAAGAAATATGTTTTCTACCTTTACTACCAGCAACTTGATACTTTTTATTAGCAACGGCAATGTTTTGTTGTGTTTCTTCATGCAATTGTTTCATGTGATCAATATAAGCAAGAGCATCAAGATGTGGTTCATCTTCAGCATCAATAGCAAACAAATCAATAGGCGTCCTAGGAACATAGCCATAAACAACCTCAAAAGGACACATCTTAGTGGCAGAATGTGTAGCACGATTATAAGCAAATTCAACATGAGGTAAACAATCTTCCCAACGTCTCAAGTTTTTATCTAGAACAGCTCTAAGCATAGCAGACAAAGTTCTATTTACTATCTCAGTTTGCCCATCAGTTTGAGGATGACAAGTAGTACTAAACAGCAGCTTAGTTCCTAATTTATTCCAAAGAGAACGCCAAAAATGACTAAGAAACTTAGCATCACGATCAAAGACAATTCTTTTAGGAATTCCATGCAATCTAACAATCTCTCTAAAGAACAATTCAGCAACATTTGAGGCATCATCAGTTTTATGACAAGGTATAAAGTGAGCCATTTTAGAGAAACGATCAACAACCACAAAAATACTGTCCCTCCCCTTCTTAGTGCGAGGCAATCCCAAAATAAAATCCATCAAAATATCATGCCAAGGAGAAGAGGGAACAGGCAAGAGCATATACAAACCATGATTACCCAAACGAGATTTAGCTTTTTGACATGTAGTACAGCATGCAACAAGGCGCTCCACATCACGGCGCATCCGTGGCCAAAAGAAATGGTCGGCCAACACCTCATGTGTCTTGAAAACGCCGAAGTGACCCATAAGACCACCTCCATGCACCTCCTGTAACAACAAAAGACGAATCGAGCTAGCTGGAATACACAGCTTGTTAGCACGAAACAGGAACCCATCCTGCATATGAAATTTGCCCCAAGGTTTGCCATCCTTACAATGCATCATAATATCACGAAAATCAGCATCATTCACACATTGATCTTTCAAAGCTTGCAAACCAAAGATTTTAAAGTCTAATTGGGACAGCATCATATAACGACGAGACAAAGCATCGGCAATCACATTTTCCTTCCCGTTTTTATGTTTAATGATGTACGGAAAAGATTCAATAAATTCAACCCATTTAGCATGACGATGGTACAGATTAGTTTGGGTTCTAATATGTTTCAAAGCCTCATGATCAGAATAAATAATAAATTCGCGAGGCCATAAATAATGCTGCCATGTTTGCAAAGTTCTTACTAAAGCATAAAGTTCTTTATCATAAGTGGAATATTTAAGAGCAGCACCACTTAACTTCTCACTAAAATAAGCAATGGGTTTATGATCTTGCAACAAAACAGCACCCAAACCAATTCCACTAGCATCACATTCCAATTCAAACACTTTATCAAAATTAGGCAATTGTAAGAGAGGAGCAAGAGTTAACCGTTTCTTTAAAGTGTTGAATGCGTCGTCTTGTGGTGCGCCCCACTCAAATAGCGCACCCTTCTTGGTCAGCTCATGTAATGGTGCAGCAATAGAACTGAAATCCCGCACAAAACGACGACAGAAGCCTGCAAGACCAAGAAAACTGCGAACCTGTGTGACCGTCGTCGGTTGGGGCCAACTCTGAATGGCGTCCACCTTGCTGCTATCCACCTCAATGCCCTGTGGAGTAACAACATATCCAAGAAACGAAACACGTTGCGTGCAAAAAGTGCATTTTTCCATGTTCCCAAACAAGTGAGCAGCACGGAAAGCATCAAAAACAGCACGCAAATGATCTAAATGCTCATTCATGGATTTGCTGTATATAAGGATATCATCAAAATAGACAACAACAAATATTCCAATGAAAGGACGAAGAACTTCATTCATTAAGCGCATAAAAGTGCTAGGAGCATTAGACAATCCAAACGGCATAACCAACCATTCATACAAGCCAAATTTAGTTTTAAAAGCCGTTATCCATTCATCTCCTAATTTCATTCTTATCTGATGGTAACCACTATGCAAATCAACCTTAGAGAAAATTGTGGCACCACTAAGTTCATCAAGCATATCATCAAGGCGTGGTATAGGATATCGATAACGAATTGTAATATTGTTAATTGCACGACAATCTACACACATACGCCAAGAACCATCTTTCTTAGGAATAAGCAAAACAGGAACCGAACAAGGGCTGAGAGACTCACGAATGTAACCTTTATCAAGCAATGCCTGCACTTGACGCTGAATTTCTTTCGTCTCCTCAGGATTTGTGCGGTACGGGATGTGATTAGGAAGTTGTGCGCCTGGAATTAAATCAATCTGATGTTCTATGCCACGAATAGGAGAAAGACCCTATAGCAATTCAGCAGGAAAAACATCTTTATAGTCCTGCAAAAGGTTAGCAACAGCAGGAGGAATATGCAACATAGGCGCCTCATCTAGTGAAACAAGCATACGAGAGCAAACTAGCGCATAGCAAAGCAGATTAGCATCATATAATTCATCAAAATCAGCACGTGTAGCAAGCAAGATAGGGTTATTCAATTTGATCTCATGTCGAATAGGTGCAACAGGAGGCGATGTAACCAATTTTGCAGCTTTTGTCGCTCGAGCAATATCATCTTTAAGAACTTGTTCAGGTGTCATAGGATGAATAACAATTTTCTGACCCTTAAACATGAAGGAATAATAATTGGAGCGATCATGATGAACACTATCAACATCATATTGCCAAGGACGGCCAAGCAACAAAGAGCATGCTTCCATTAGAACAACATCACAATCTACAAAATCAGAATAGGCGCCAAGAGAGAAAGGAACGCGTACCGAGCGTGTTACCTTTATTTTGCCACCATCATTAAGCCATTGAACGTGATAAGGATGTGGATGCTTTCTTGTTGGCAATGACAACTGCTCCACCAAGGTCGTACTAGCCAAATTGTTGCAACTGCCACCATCGATGATTATACGGACCGCTCGTTCTTGCACAACGCCTTTGATATCAAAAATGTTGTGGCGCTGATGCTTTTCATCCTGAACGACCTGTGTACTAAGAATACGCTGCACAACAAGAGTTGCATACCTGTCGGCGGCACTAAAGTCGACATGAAGCTCCGTATTATCTGCATGATTAGTGGCAAGCATAGTCTGTTGAATATCCTCAGAATCACTAGCAGAAGTGTGACATCCCAAGTCACAAAAAGTTGATTAAGCTAACACAATGTTAAATTGCTGGCTAATTAAAAATTTCAAATAATTAAAGTGCCAAAGGAAAAGGGGTAAATAACTTAATTAGTTAATTACACCAATTGGCCAATTAGTAGCTTTATAAAAACTTTGCAAAACTCAATGGAAGTGTGACCATATTTTTGTATATTCCAGTGGAGCATGTCAAGAAAGAATTTTGGGGAATTTACTGGAATTGTTGTAGAGGTTTAATCCCCCTAAAAATTCCCTAAGTACAGAGAACAGCATCTCTGTTCCAAGAATTTTAGTTAATTTTCCAGAAGGAATTTCGACGTGCCCCCAAAAACAAAGTTGGCAAGTAGGATTTCATGAACTTACACAAAAATTTGCTAAGGGTTTGAAGCATCATAATTGGAGAAATCAGTAAATTGCAGAACACTGTTCTAGTCAATCGAGGTCAACAACTCTCTGTCCTTGAGCCACTATTCGATCGACACCACCGTACCTCTCCCGCCGGCCACCGCGCGCCTCCTCTCTCTTGCCCATCCCGGCCACTGCTCCGCCTGCCGTCGCTGTGCCACCGGCGCCGCTTTGAAGACACCCCACCACCGAGCCACTCTCCCACGGGTAGCTCACCCCCGATCTCTCTCTCGCTCTCCCAGTTATAAGCGCCCGGCGGCAAAAGCCTTTCCCCACTCTCCCGGCGAGTACCGCCCCCCCCCCCCCATACCTTCCTCCCCCCCCCCCCTCTCACCACTCTAGAAACCCCCGGCCCCTCCATCTCCATCGCCGGTGAAAGCAGTGGCGGAATTTGAGCCGCGCCCCTGTTTTCCGCCGCCATGACCGCCACCCCGTCGAGCTCCGCCTAGGCCGCCCCCCGTTCGCTCCTATCTCCTCAAATCGGTGCACGAGTATCTTCCCCAGCGTGCCCCTGACCCGTTCCCCCTCTGCCGCAGAGACCTCGCCGGAATTGACGAAGAAAGGAGCCGCCGCCGTCGGGTTCTCCCCCACCTCGCCGACGAGACCCCTCTTCCGGCCCTCCCCGTCGCCTAGCTCCTCCACGCCGACGATCTCCGCACCGAGGTGATGCTCTCCCTCCACTCCCCGACCCTTCTCGCTCGCCATGCTCGCCGCGCGATGCCGCCGTACCCTCCCTCTGCTCCGCCGCTCGTCGCCGGCCGTCTCCGGCGCTTCCCGTAGGACACCCACCGGGCCCACAAGGTCGCCGTGGGGTGCTGAGCACGTGTACAAACGGCGTTGGCCGAGCTGCGCTGCCGATTGGCTGCTGGCCCGAGCTCGTCGGCGCCGGCCCCCGCGCGCGCGTGCGCCCGCATGCGTTTGAAAATGCCGAGTGGCATTTCTGTAATTTAGCCCCAACTTTGTTAAAATCTTCAAAAATTCATAACTCGAAAAATAAAAGTCCAATGAGCATGAAACCAATTTTGTTGGATTCCTAAAATCCTCCTCTACCAGAAAAATAAGATGAAAGCCAGGGTTATGCAGTAGATTAGCAAAATTAAATCACCAAAATTAGAACCTTGCTAAGAGTATTAAATTCATAATTCAAAATTTATAACTGATAAAATCATGGGATTTGGTCAGTAAGCATTTCATGTCATTCCGAAACTTTCTACCAAAGCACATTTCCATCTTTTATGCAAATGTTTAGTGTTATTGCATAATCCCCATTTTTGGTAAATGAATTTCTATAAATGCTTGGGTAGGATTTTAATTCTGAAATCTAGCATTCCTACTCTTTGGGCATTTCTACATAACTATAAAATCTCCATGAAAAATTTTGGGCACCATCAGTATGCTTTTTGCTGTTAAAGTTACTCATTCATAATTAGCTTAAGAATTTCAATATAAATATTGCCTTGTATATGCATATAGTTATTATTAGTGATAAATCCATCGTTGGGACAGCTCATGCAACATGTTAATCTTGACTTGCAGTAAAGTTTATTATTTTCTTTTGTATGCTCATGTTTCATAATTAGCTTATATATCTAGGTTCATTTAGGGTTATATTTAGAAGTGTGCCTTGTATTGTGCATTAGGTATAGGGCTTGGATGGAAACCCCCTTGCATAAACAAACTATGACCTATACTTAGTTACGTTAGTAAGCCTTTCGTTAGCAACTGCTAGGCTTAAATTAGTGAAGTCAATGGTAGGCTATGGGATCACTTGATTCAATCATGATTCACGTGAAGAATGAAATTGGTTAAAATTTGAGAACCTATCGGTGCAACTCCGCGGACAAGTATTGAACAGTACCAAGTGCATACCTCTATATGGGAATTGGTAAACCTAGTAACTTGGGCACCGTATTGTTGGACGGTATTACTCATCGATCCAGAGGTGATGTGAATGGCACGGTGGATGCACGGGTCGAGGACCGCTGGAGAGTGCACGGGTTAAGCCTCGGATACGAAGTACTGTATCGCGGGGAGGACGTGTACTCGGGATCGATGGCCCCGAATCGACTTTATCGCAACCTCGTGAACGGTGGCCATACGTGTTCTTAAATGATGCGTATGTCGTGCATTTGGGTTATTCTCCTGCAGGATGTAAATCAATTCAAATTGCCGTCCCTCGCGGTTATGAGTACCTCTTGTTTCGAGCAGTGGCAATGATACTTTAAGTAGAGAAGTTTGTTTATGATGCTGAAATTTATTTACTCTATGGATACATATTGCTATGTTGTATTGCTCTTTATAATTGTACAAGTCTTAGCAGCTAGCTAGGTTCAACTACAGTCCCTCTTCTGCAACAAGCAATTAAAAATCTTGGTTCAGGAATAAGCATCACAGCATAGAATTAATAGGTGCTTTTATGCAATTATCAAATAAACCCGGTCGGCCCCCTGCATACTAGGAGTCAGTTTTAGTAAACCTCTTGGACGGGTAAGTCTTGCGGAGTATGCTAGATACTCAGGCTTTGCGATTATGTGGTTTTTCAGGTTTCCCTCAAGCTACTTATTGTGATTGCTGTAACAAAGTCGTGTGGGAAGGTGAAGAGCCCCAGAACTGGACCATTGAATGGGTCCCCAGTTCCCCTAATCAAGATGAGTGAGCCATTGCCCTAGGGCCGGCACGGCTTACTTAGGTTCTGCGTAGTGTTTGTCGTATCTTCCGCCTCCGCATATTTATGGAATATGAACCAAGAACATATGTATGATAAGGTAACTAAATTTGCTTCCGCTATGACTCTTGAACTTGTAATATTATACACTCAATGATGTATCTCTGTAAATGATGGATGTTCCGGTGTGAACGCTATGTATGGTTACTTCGTTAACCATCTCTTGAGGCGATCCTGTACGGCACACTCTATACTTTGGTATAGGGTTGCGACAAGAAGAATACCCACCGTCGTCACGAATCAACATAGTTTGTTTATTTGAACAATCGCGTATCACATGACCAAATCCTCGGCAACGGTGACACGGAATATCACGAGCTCGTCCAGACGACGAGGACGACGGCACGATCGAGGCAGATTTGGCCGTGGATGGAACATTCGACTTGGACGTGGTCAAGGAGTGGTCACGCGGCGTGGAAGGAGCTGTCGACCGTGGAGCTGAAGGCGTCTTGGACCCTACAAAAATGTTAGGTCTTGACGAAGATTGTCGATCCTACACTTCACGTTCAGCTTTACAAGCATATTCAAATAAGGTGGTCATATCATCATAATGCTTATAATCAAGAATGTTCTGAATTTCACGATTTAACCCACCCCTAAAGCGAGCCACAGCAGCATCATCCAGTTCAACTAAACCACAACGAATCATACCCTTTTGCAAAGCTTGATAATAATCCTCTACGAAAAGTGAACCTTGTTGAAAATGCTGCATTTGATTAAGCAAATCTCTAGCATAATATGACGGCACAAAACGATGACGCATAGCAGCTTTTAATGTCGTCCAAATGGCTGGAATATTATCAGGATATCTTTGTCTATACTCACGCCACCAAAGTAAAGCAAATTCAGTAAATTCACTAATAGCAGCCTTAACTTATAAATTAGCAGGAATATCATGGCATGCAAACTTTTGTTCAACCTCTAATTCCCAATCAAGATAAGCACCCGGATCATATTTGCCATTAAAAGTGGGAATACAAAATTTTATTTTGGCAAAAGAATCATTAATAGGAACACGTACCCTACGAGCACGACTACGGCGATTGTCGTCGTCCTCCTCGGTGTTGGCGCCGTAGTCACGTGCATTTTGCAACTCCGTGAGCTGCGTCGTCATGGTCCCAAGCTGTGTCGACATGGCCTCAAGACGAGTCATGATCGTCGCGAGCGTGGTGCGGGCAGCCGTATCAGCGAGGTCTAGTTGATCAAAACGCTCATTCGACGAAGTGACCGTAGAGTCAAGTCTCTCGTGCATCGTCTTCATGTCGTTTTGTAGACCATCTACCTGTGCCTGGACATCCTGGAGGGTGAGCTCCTCCAACTTCGAGCTGTTTTCTGCCATAGAAACACAAGCAATACAAAAAGCGGGATCCTACAATGAGAGGTGAGTGGTGGATGAAAAGCTCAATCAAAAAGCTGTTATCAAATTCTTACCCGTCCTTACCAAGCACGCAAGCGTGAACTGCAACCACAGGTAAAACCGGTAGAAGATTGGAGGAGCGATTGCGTGGTGAAACAAAAACCTGCTCGTAGTAGAAAATTTGTGGGGCTAGGAGGCTACACTCAATCCAAGGGTTAGCACAATTCAAACAATAACTACAAAGCTGAATAATGGTGCTAAACGCGAAAAGATTGCTGCCGGTACAAGTGCAAGAGGAAGGAAGAAGGATCAAAACAAAGTGCAGCAAGAACGCGTTGCTCGGTCGCTCTTTTTTTCTTTTTTTTCTTTTTTTATACCTTTTTCTGAAAATATAAACAATGAGACCTCAAATAAGCAATGAAGCACAAGCGCTTTTTTTTTTAGGCAGGGGTAGAACGGTAACTAAAAGACCACTCTCTCTCTCTCTCTCTCTCTCTAGAGGAGGGACACACGGAAACGAACAGAACCAAACACAGGGCGAGGCGAGCGGGTTACGACGTAACAGAGTAGGACTCGATCGGCGAGGCAGTGATTGACCCGGACTCACGGTGCAGCGGAAAAACTTGGCAAGCGATCGGCTGACCACAACTTGGCAAGCAAGACGGGGTAAACAGATGCGGCAGAAAGCAAACTGTGGTGGTGAAAACACGCGGCACGACGGAAGGATACGATGACGATAGGAAGAAAACGATGGAACACAGTGTACCAGCAACGATCAAAAGCGAAAGCACAAAAACTCAACAACGCAAATTATTGAACGAAAGTGAGAGGCTCAAAACCGTACTGGGGTAAACTTTTTTTGTAGTTTTCAGTTTATGTGGACTTGGATAAACTCACCGAGAAACACTGGAATCTGATACCACTTGATAGGTGTAGGGTGCCCGATCTTTCGGCGAGTGGAGATAACTTCGATTTGGTGGATGTCGACCCTCACGATCCGACTACGACGAGCAAGCCGAAGCGCCAATGCAATCGCTGAACCAACTTCTAGAGGATATGAACCTTGCGGTAAACAAGATCAACCTGATCACGAGGATCAATTCTTACGCGCAATCGAAGAACGAGCAAGAATTAGAGGCGAGCAATCTGATGTATTGCACGATGGTGGAGTTCTGAATTCACGTCGAGAGATGGATGTATAGCTAAGCTAAACTTAAAAGAAAACTCAAATATTACAAGGGGCGCAGCCCTTGACTAAATAGGGGGAGGACGAGGCATCTAGGGCCGGCTGAAGTAGAGAGGCGCGCGGTGGAGAGGGAGTCGCGTGACTTGGGCCACGTGGGCCTTCGGGCGGCGTCATCCTGGGCCGTCGTTCCTTAGCATGAAAACCATCTTCAATTCCTAGGCTCGAGCTCTAGTGATTGGGCCTTTGTACTTCGTCGTCTCATTAGAAGATGGATCCGTAACTCGAGGAGGCGCGACGACGAGAGGTGGAGGCGTGATAGCTTGGTTTGGCGCGCCATCTTCCATCGTCATTATTCATATGTCGTTGATGTCCTCATCACTTGCTGCCGTTCGTCCAAGGTCACCCGAGCTATCAAGTCCATGTTTTGTATATGCCGGGACACAACAGTAGCGGTTAGAGAGCAGCATCAGGCTCTCTCTTAGATGCAGACTGACATGAGGACCGTCGCCGCCCCACCAGTATTGAGCTTCCACCTCTAGTTCAGTTCACTCCTCTTCCGGACATGAGTACTTATGATGATCCTTGGGGTATCTACACTCAGGCTACACAGGTTGTCCAGCAGGCGGAGGATGATGATGAGGACGACAATGATGCTAGTACAGACGAGTGAGGTTTCAGTCGCTTCTTTTCCCTTTTTGGTGTTGTGATGCCAAAGAGGGAGAAGAATGTTATCTTTTTTTTCAGTTCTTCATTTTGTGAGTTGTGAGAGTGTTGGACAAACATTGAAAGAAAAAGGAGAAAAGAAGCTGGTCATTTGCCTCAATTTGGAAGTCCAAAATTCACTCATGAATGAAGATCATTGTTTTTATTTTGTACCTTGAGTATAGGGAAGCCGTACTATTAAGAGGGGTACCTTTTTACAAACTTGGAAAAGTCAAATGCTCAAAATTCTTATCCATTTCATTTCTATCAGCCCTCTGTTTTCAAACCCATTGGCAGTGCCGGTGGTCTTCACCGGCAGTGCCGATCCACTCGCCCTGAAGCGCTGTACTCCCCAGGCAGCTCTCTGGCTTCTGTCTTGCCAGCATTGGCAGTGCCAATCCCATGGACCGGTAGTGCCAATCTCTGTTTCCAGAGAAGGATGTTCTCTCTGGCTCTCTGGCTGTAGGTCATCGGCAGTGCCGGTCGTTTCTCCAAGAGAGCCATGCTTTCTGTCTGGGTCAGGCTGTAGCTCATAGGCAGTGCTGATCCCCTCTCACAGAGACCTTGCTTTTATCTGGTTCTCTGGCTGACTCCGATGGGCAGTGCCGGCCTTCCTGATCGGCAGTGTCGGCTAGGGTCTCACAGGGAACACTTCTTCTATGTGTCTACCTCACCGGCACTACCGATGGCCTGATCGGCTGTGTTGGTACGGGCTGAATTCTCACTCTGCAATCTATAACAATGTGTTAGAAACCCTACCGGCAGTGCCGATAACTCGATCGGCAGTGTCGGTGCGGGGCGTCCAGGCTGGCCAGTGGGTCTTTTTGAGCACTTTGTATAAAAGGACTTCACCCCACTTCGTGCCCTACTCTCCAACCCGAAAATCAAACGGCACTTTTGAGCTCCACTCTCCTCACTCTCCCTCTCCAAGTCAAAGCTTCATTCTTTGAGCTAGGGTTTGAGCAAGCCATTGTTTCTTAGTGAAAAAGAGCACCATTCCACTCTTAAGCATTCAACTTCGCCATCTTTGTGACTTGTGCTTGTTACTCTTGGAGCTTTGCTCCTAGGCGGTTAGCGGTGCCCGTAGAGCTCCTAACTTGTGTGGTGACGCCTCAGGAAATTTGTATTACCCATCCCACAAGGGAATTGATAGTGGAGAACTCGAGCTCGATCTTTGTGATCGTTTCAGTGAGAAGAGGGTTGAAAGAGATCCGGTCCTTTGTAGACTTCTCAACGAAGACGTAGGGTTCTTTGTGAGCCTGAACTTCGGTAACAAATCTTTTGTCTCTGTGTGCTCCTTTATTTACTTGTTGCTTTATTTTTATGCTCTAGGGTTTGTTCTTGTATTTGGTTAAATTACTAGATCTACTTGTGTAGCTTTTATTTAGTTGTTACTTATTGTTGTAGAGCTTTCTTTCAACTATTGTTGTAGTAATTTATCACCCAGTAACTGCGAAACCACTTAAACCTAGTTTTTACTTGGCTGTCTGTTCATCCATCGGCACTACCGATCTACCATCAGAAGTGGCCATCGGCACTACCGATACCCATCACTGGCACTACCGGTCAGACTGATAAAATTGTTTTAAGTCCAATTTTGTAGGATTTTTAGATTTGCTTATTCACCCCCCCCCCCCCTCTAGGCAACTTTTAGGTACATAGTGTGAGTTTCGGATTCATCCCCCCCCCCTCTTCGTCACTAGGTCCTTTCATTGGGTATATGGTCGCTCCCACTTAACAAAAGAAGGAGAGATTATTTTGAAGGATCCCGCGACAGTTGAAGTCATGCAGGCCTTGAATGGTCCCATCGTGGCGTAGATGGAGGCTGGTCTGTTTACACATGAGTATCACAGGGACAAGCTAACGAAGGCTATTGGGACCAAGGAACATGGTGGTCAGCTACGAGGAGTGTCATCATCGTCTGCATGGAGGACATCATTGAGGATACTCCTTGTGATTTGTATGTGCCATTCCATTACAAGGGGAAGACGATGAAGGTTGCATCCAGCATGGCATTTTCAGGACAGACACTCCATAACAGGGATATCCCCCCGGTTATGTGCGTGTCACCATGTCGAAAATATTACCTGGCTACGAGGACAACGAGATCGAATGCCCGATACCTAAGGCGGGTATAGAAACTCTCCAAGATGCGCTTGGCGCTTTCATCATTTGGAAATGACATGATGTTATACTCTCTAAACAAGTTTCTCTAGCCCCGTTGTCTGGGCACGGGTCCTTTCATGCAAGCCAGCCACTCACGACAGGTGGACAGCCGTCTCCGATGTCTGCGACAGCTTCGAGCAACAAGCCTCAATCTCCTCATGCGGAAGCCGACTCGACTCACAGTCCTATAATCTATATGGAAAATGAGCCTCTTCCGGTCATCACTGAAGGTTCCATACAGACTATGCCTGTTCAAGTCGAGCATTCGCCTGTTGTCATCAAGGCTACGCCTGTTGTTGCCAAGCCTGCCACAGTTAACGTCAAGGCTCTGGTAATCCCAAAGATGATTACCGGTTTTGCCAAAGAGCCAAAGGACCCAAAAGCAAAAAATGATGTTGATAAGTACTTGGTGGAATTGAAAAAATGTCTTACAACGACCGACAAGCTTGTTCTGCAAGAACAAGATCCTCAGGATATATTGTCATACAGCGATCATATTTTGGACAATCCTGCGGACGATGTGGACTATTCGACATTCATATTCGGTAATCCCCTTATATCAAATAACATGTACAAGAACCTACCGTGGGAGATGCGGAAGTTGCATGACTAGTACATGACGGCGTCGAAGGAAGGGGTCACCACAATCACTTGTAGGATTCCAAATGAGGTGTTCAATGAAGGAGGGGATGAACAAACCTTAGGCCTATTTTGAGAGGATGTCCACTTAATGTTTTGCCTAGGCAAGATGGACGTCACCTTCATCACCGTGTGCTGCATGTAAGTGTCACATTTGATCTACTTCGTATTTCAAACATAATTGAATATATTATCTTATGTCTTTTTTTTGTAGCATGAACTCCATTTTGCAAACAAAGAGGACCGATAGAAAAGATTGGAGGGTGCCTACGTCAACCCGAACCGCATCAACCAAAGCAGCATGAACCCAATGGAAAATCCAAAAAACTACCCGGATAAGACACTGACAAAGCTAGCTGCAATGAAGGAGGTGATGACAAATGCAGCAAGGACCTAAGTTACAAATTATTTATACGACTGCTACATGAAGTGGCAAGATAGAGAATACATTTTGTCCTCCTACAACTTCAAGTAAGTTGGACCACTACTACCTTCATCATTTATCATATGTTAAAGTTAAATCCAGTCATAAGTAACTTGTTGTCAATATTGTTGTAGTGATCATTGGATCTGTTTTATGATAATTCTCAAAAATAGGTACCTTCTGGCACTGGTTTGTACTACAACAAGTAGTTGTACGATGACATTGTGGAACTCATAGATAGGTAACTAATTAGTCTATGTGTATATGATTTGATAATGTTAATATCATCTAATGATATACTTTTTTTATCGTTTAGTGCTTACGAGAAATATGTCAAAGCGAGAGGAAAAATGTCATCCAAGACGGAAAAAGAAGATGTACTTCCATCATACCTTTTGGGTAAGATTTATATGCATCGCATACATGTCTCTATCATAGTATCCATCATATAAAATATAACTAACTTATGTTCTCTATTACATAGTGATATAAGCAAGTAAAAGAAAGTGTGCATTATAGCTACTATACGTGTGTGTTTGCATCAAGCTCAACAACTTACGTGGAACATATCGTTGAGGAGTCCGATGAAGAGGTAAGTTGATTTTGTTTATGTCCATTTTACTTTGATATTGACATACTCCACTCATATGACACAGAGAGCCATAATGGAAAAGGCGTTATGGCAAGCAAAGATGAAAAGGAACGACGAGACCAGAAAGGGTATGATACCTAAAGAACCTGTTCACTTAAGTACAAATTCCATGTATCTAGTTGTAGCTTCTCTTTGTCGTTTTCTCTTGAGAGAGGTAGTTAGTCCAGGGAAATGTTTTGATTCAAATGGTTTACTAGCAATGAAACATAGGTCCCTTTGTGAGTGGGCTGGTTCGAGAGCACCACCATATAAGCCCAATGAGCCAAAGAAAAATGATGACTACGCATTAGGGTTCATATAAGACATTTATGACTTTGATGCTTTTGTAAATACTTGTGACTTTTATGCTATTGCACATACTTGTGACTGTGATAAAGTGTCTGAGTATATTCTGAGAAGTTTGTGACTATGATAAAATATTCTATATATTCTGTGAATTTCATATACAGGTGCTATGATTTCTGTATATATAATAAAATTTATTTTTTTGCGAAAATAACAAGTAGCGGCGGTTGAAGATTTCAACCGCCGCTACTGCTCTAGCTAAATAGCAGCGGTTGATATCTTCAACCGTCGCTACTGCTCTAGCTAAGTAGCGGCGGTTGACATCTTCACTATGAATGGATATACACCTTTATAGTGGCGGTTTATTTCAGCGACATGCCACCCGCCGCTACAAACGCTTATTTATAGCTGCGATTGCGTAGCGCTGCTACAGAGCTTTTCTAACCGCTGCTAACGGCCCGTTTTGCTGTTGTGGTAGCTCTACAATTTGGGAGGGAATAAAAAAAAATTCCAGTTTTAATTTTCAGTAGACAAATTGTGTATATCCATTCATAGTGAGCAAATAGATTATATCTAGATTACATGTTGATGTCTACTATTTTAGCGTTTACGAACACAAACATCGTGAGATGTACTTTTGCACTGATAACGGGTTATTTTACATATATCATGGAAAAAAATGTATCATAGGCTTGTCTTTTAATATGTGTTTCTATTTAGTACAATGGCAACGTGTATGTCACACGTGCAAAAAAACTAGTGTTTAGAAAAAAAAAATAATTTCACAGCTTACTCTGAAATTGTATAAAGTTATAAAGTAGACATGTTAAATTAAAATAAGCAAGACACTAATTATCGTATATTATACTATATTTGTATTGTCATGATTCATCAAACACCTATGACTATTTTATTTCTATATTTCTATATTTGTTTTTTTACCTTGCATTCTAAATTCAAACATAGTTAAATTGAGCCATCAAGAGGGTGGAAAGCACATTCTAATATTTCCTGATAATGAGTAGATAGCCAGAGATCTTCAAGTATCATGACACTGTATGTTCACTCATCAAATAAACTAATAAATTTTAATTTTTGTACATATTGTAATAATTTGCTATTATTTTTTTTATCAAATTCTTGCCGTGACAACGCACGAGCATGTGACTAGTATGAGAAATTGTTTGCTACATCCATACTTTCTTGTTTCTTCTTTAAACTCAACTCCAAACGGAATATATTCACACAAATCAATTGATCAAATAATTTTTTTAGAGTAACACAATCGGTGAAACGGAATATAAGCACACGCTGATATGTTGTGTGGGGATCTCAGTGTGGAGTCAGCTTTGATTCGGGAGCGTAGTCGGCGGTGCAGTCCTGAAGACGTGCTTCCTGCAGTTCTGGAAGATGCTGTCGTAGATGAGGTCGAACTGCACACCTCCTCTTTGCCGGTTGATGACGAACGTCATGTGATCCGCCTCCACGATCTTGTAGTACCTGCTTTTGCACCAACCCAGCAGAGGGAATCTGAGCAAACGGTAACCGAATTGCCACGGAAACCGAGCATGGAAAAAAAATCTGCAGGGCACGAACCAGATGCCCGGTCGAAGAGGATGGCAGTCCGAATCGTTATGGACCAGGAGGCTCGGGTGCTCCTCGGGGATCCGAGGATGGGTCATGGAGAAGGTGTTGAGCGCGCCGTCGTTGTCCTCCCAGTCCTCGTCCCTGCGTCCACCACCAATCAAATGACTTATTCATGATGCTGAAATTTCGCTCCTGGGATTCTGCCTGCAAGCAAGGAACGAACGGCGTGCTCTAACAACCGAACCGGCTAGGCGGTTACGGCTCCTGGTGTTCAGGTTTCCGAAGCAAACCACCAAACAGGTTGTGTGACACCGACCTGTAACCTTTGTAGGGCGGCTCGACGCCGTCGGGGAAGCGCCAGCGGCACATCTGCAGGACGCGGACGAAGAGCAGCGGGTGGATCCTGAGCACGCCGGATGGCACGGTGACGCCCCCGACCGTGGCTGTTCGCCGGCTCACGTAGCTGAAGTAGAAGGTGCCCGGGAACGTGCGCGCCCGGGCGTTGATCCGCGCGGCGCCCTGGATGCTGAGGTCCGGCAGGATCCAGTCCCCCGTGGCGAACGGGTCCCCCGCGGCGCGCGACAGCAGCAGGTTCGCGAGGCCTCTGGCGCCCACGAGCCGGCGCGACATGCCCAAGTGGTCGAAGCCGAAGTCGTAGTAGCGCTTGAGCCAGGGGAGGTCCATCCAATGGTACAGGATGCTGCCGATTCGGCAGATTTGCAGCAGGCACACGGGCCGCAGCGACCGCCCGTCCTGCGGCCTAGCTAGCGACCAAACACGTTTCTAGTCACAAGTTTGCCATTTGATTTGAATTTTTGAACGATGATCCTTCTGGGGGCTCTTGCTCACCGCATCCCGTCGAGGTAGGCGCGCGTGCTGCCGTTGAGCGCGCCGGAGAGGGAGGTGACGCTCAGCACCCAGTTCTCGGAGGTGTCGTCGTGCCCCTCGAACGCCTTGTCGTGGAGCATCTGCTGCAGGAGGCGGATGACCTGTGCGCCGGCGGAGTGGCCGACCAAGTGCGCCGGGTGCTCCTCGTCCCAGATCGGGTAGTGCCCGCGCTCGTAGGTTCTGCCGAACCGGGAGTGCCCGCATTCCCGGCTGTGCTCCTCGCCGTAGTCAACCTGCCCTCCTTTCAGATAGTAGAACAGCTCTCGAGCCCTGTGATTATTCACCATCATTAACGGAAGTTATTCGTTTTTTTTTTTGCCCCCAGTTTGATCATTGGCAACCTAGTTCGTCAGGACACAAGTTATTCTAGACTGGTCGGTCGCTCACCCTCACCTATCATGGACGCTGGTCAGAGAACCCAAGTCCGGCACCAGCACCCTGTCGTCCTTCTTCTCCGCTCCGGCGAAGTACGAAAGCCCTCCCAGCCTCTGAAACAGGGACGAACATTATATCGTTAACTAGTATCCTGCTAAACTTTCCACACAAAATTAAGCTTCTTGGGAGCGAGTTCGGCGGTACCAAAACAGAGCATCCGACAAGCAAGACTATCACAACGAAACAGAGCAGTGCGCATAAGTTAATCACATAGTAGTACGCCGTGCACGTACGCCTTTGCCGAAGCCGAAGATGCCGTGCACCAGCACGATAGGCGGCACGGCCCCGTCGAGCACCGCCGCCTCGTCCTCGCCCTCGACGACGCTGCCCTTGGTCACTCCACCCTCGCCCCAGCCGGTCAGGCCCTCGACGAGGGATAGTGACACGTCGGCCACGACGGCGGCGGCGAAGATGTAGAAGCCGTAGCCGAGGTGGACGACGGCACTGACGAGCAGCTCAGCCGCGCCCAGCAGCCACGCCCTCAGCCACCTCCACATGTGGACGACGGATCCGACCTCCTCGCTCGCCACTTGTCTAATGTTGTTAATTTCGCTTCCCACGACGATGCTGGTGCTGTGTCGCTTCTCTGCTTTTTCCGAGGCTGCTGCAATGCGGCTTGATTTGGAGGGAACCCACCTGGAGAGGTCGGGTAGTCTGTAGAGGAAGTTTCTGTGCTGTGCAGATATGGCGACGGCCTCTCCACGCTGTTCTCATGCTTCCCGGTCCACGAGAAATATTCAGGCTTCTTTTTAGTTTCAGTCTCCTTTTCAGTTTCAGACTGGATTTTGAAGAGCACTTTTACAATGGCCTAAAATTAATATGGATCATTTATTTCTTTTCATCTGACAATCTATACAGTTAATTAAAAGAGATGAGCATGTCCATACGGTGTTGCACGATGAATAAATACGACTCGGTGTTGCATAAGGTAAAACAGGTGAGTGTGTTTCGTCCACTCGGTCGTCGTTTCGTGTCTTCGTCTGTCTGATATGGTTGACTTTCGTTTTCCTTTTTTTTCTGTTTCCCCACGATGTCTACTCCAATTCCAATGTTGAACCAGAAAAACGTAATCACGGTTTATGTCCAAGAACTAGAAAAGCGAAGGGTCCATCAAAATATAGATACCACGATCCGAGACGAGATCACCAGCAAATCCGAAGAGACGTCGATATCGATCTCCAACAAATATCGTATCATCTCAATTGATCTCTAACAAACATCATGCGATCCAGGCAAATTCGTGGATCGATCTCCAGCGTGAGATTGCGAGCGCTCGATTTCCAGCTTGAGATTGTGATTGCCTGATTGCAGGACATGGCCCCATGTGCTGTCTAATTGCAATCTCACGACATTGCTCGCGTTGATTGCCCACCCACGACTTCTAGCGTGTCGTTAATCGCTCGTGGCCTCGATCGCATTGCATCGAGCGACCAACTAATCCGTGAAGTGTGACTCCAGCATGCTTCATTCAGACTCCGTCCATCATCAAGGAGGGCATTAGAATCCTTAGCCGTCGTCGCTCATTCACGTGGGAAGTGGAGCACCAGAGATGGATCCCTATCTGGAGGGGAAAAACACCACCTTCTCCTGCAATAGCTGAACAGGTAATCTCCTCATGGGTTATACTTTATTGGTTCAGATAAAACATATTGTCTGTAGTTCTCTGATTTTTATTTGGTTATGTATTCATTGTAGTCTTTGATGAATGCAAATAAAAATAAGAGGTATATATCCATATCATTGTCATCCCAAGCACTCACTAATATTAGTGTAGTAAATATGTTGACTTTTAATCATCTTACTATAGTTGGTTGAGAACCTTTTGACGCCATAGCAACACACGGGCACTCTACTAGTTTAATCTTTAAAGTAATATGAAGTACTATTTTAAAGTATTATAACATAATATGGGCATTATTGGAAAACATAATGGCAGTTTGTAATTTCATTAATCTTTTAAAATCATTTCAAACAATCATTCTTTGAAAAAAAATCTTTTACTTTTTACAAACGATTGCCTGCTCATTTCATTTGGTCTCTTCTGTTCCCGTGTTCTTTGGCTCCCAATGGGGCAGATCCACGATTGGACGGCGGCGGCGCGTGTTGTAAGAGCAACCACAATGGTGAAACTCGGTAGTAAACAATAAATAGTCAGTAGTATATATTGCAGAAGTCGGCATTAACAAATGTTTGCTTCCTGTCGGTAATAGCGCTACTGCCGGGTAAGAAGGAATAGAAAAATATTTATTCTCTCTCTTTTCGTCGTTCTTCCTCTTCCGGCACAAAGCAGTTGCTGCTCCCGCCCCCACCAGCACGCCGCCATCTTCTACAACAACAAGCGAGCTACGATGGTGAGGAACTCGCTGGGTTCCGGCCACCACAATGGACCCATGCTATGGGCTTGGGACTAAAACGACCACAAGCGCAAGTACAGGCACGGCCACGAGCTCAGTGGATGGATTAGTCCAATCCTCACATGAACATTGCAAGCTCGACACAAAGGGTGATCCAGCCACCACAAACAGACGCCTGAATGTCGGGGACGACCATCGAAGGATGATCCAGCCACCACAAACTCAGCAGGCACCCACAATTGACCCCCATCAAGATCCAGATCTTGCCGATCTGAATTGGATTTTTGTTGCTATTGGAGCTTGACTTGGTGGAGTTAGAACTTGATTTGGTGGATTTAGGTCTTAGTGGTGTTGGATATGCTGTAGTTGGAGGTCCATCTAGTTGGAATTGGGAGCTGAAATAGGAGAGAGAAGAGGACAGAAGTTCGCAGGACGATGAGGAAATTGTGTTATGGAGGAGGAGCGGTTGGAAGGATGAGTTTTTTTTTAGCTAATGGACCCACGGACAGTATATAACAAAGATCAACCATTGTGGATTTTACAATAGTTAAAACCGACTGACACCATACTATCCACCCTGGTAGTAAATATTGTGGTTACCCTTACCTCAATTTGGATCCAATGAGGCAGATCCCGGCGTCGAGGCGTGGCCTAGAAGCCTTCATGGAGATGTGCACTGAGGACTACGAGCAAAAGATGATATTCGACAGCTACCTCTACAAGCGCGTCATGCCAGGTAATCTGCTCGACGACATCAAGCTCACCGTCAACATCACCAGGAGCCTTGTGAGGGCCACAACGCTACCCATGGACATGGAGCTGTCGGGATTCGATTGAAAATTGGATTACTGAAGATGTCAATACTCAATGTGAATGAATGTAGTTCTCATTCATGTTAATACCCATATTCGTACGCTGAGGGAGACTCCCGACACCCATGACTCCCATGGTGGCAGAACCCTAGCCCCCGCTGCCGCCACCCCTCTCCACGCCGGTGACCACCCGGTCCCGGCGGCCACCTTCCCCGGCCGCGCCTCCGCCTCATCCCCTCCCTCCGCCTCTGCTCGCGCCTGCTCCCCTCCTTCTCTACCCGCGCCCGTCGCCGCCCCGCAAGCCCTAGCCACCGTCGCTCCTCCTCGCACTAGTGACTCCCGGTCCCGGCGGCCATCGCCCCACCCCCTCCTCGTTCCCTGCTCGTGCCCACCCTCCTTGCTCTGCTCGCCCACACCGCAACCCCTATCCGCTGCTGGTCCTGTAATGGTGGGGTCCACCCTACGCTCGCCTGCTAGAGGTCGCCAGGAGGGGCGCAACCTCTCCCCCGCCGAAGGTCGCTCGGCTGAGCGCAGCCCCTCCACTGCAGACGGCCATCACTCGGGTTGCCAGGCCTCCACGGTGGAATCCTTTGAGGCAGGCCCCTCAATCCCCTCTGTCGGTGAGCTCCTATTGGAGGACGACGCGCTCTCAGCCTCCTCCTCCTCTGGTGGCTTCCATAGGTTGGCGGAGAGCCTCGGGCTAGGGGATTAGGTCGATGAGGACAAGGGAAAGAAGGTCGTGAGCTCCTCCCCTTCTGACCCGTCACCGGCTGCCCCTCCGCCCAAGCCAGGTAGGCCCACTGACTTCATGGCCGATGCCCGCCGGGCACAGCCCTCCCGTGCTCCCCCCACCCCCCTCCCCCTGCCGGTACTCCTCGCTAGTCCAGCAGGGCCCAGACTTGACCCCTCTTGAGGCTAATGGCTGGCAGACTGTGCGCCATCATCGTCAGCGTCACGCCCGCTGTGTCGAGCCGACGGCTTGTGAGAGGCGTCCTGTACCGGCTGACTCGGTGGGCAGGTGCTTCAATTGCCTGTCCCCGAATCACGTCGCGGCCATGTGCACAAGGCCGGCCAAGTGTCTCCGCTGCAAGCGTGAGGGGCATCAGTCGCACTCCTGCAAACGCCCTCGCTCCCCCTTGTCCGGTGCTTCGTCTGAACCGGGATGGGCCCTCATCCCCTCACGCATGTCAGGAGCCCACCCCCCCCCCCCCCCCGTCGACGGGACGTGGAGATCGTTGGCCCCCCTCTCGATGTTGTCCGGGGCAGGCGGCCCTCCCATGCAGTCATCCTCGCCAAGAGGCCCTAACCGCAGCCCCTCGAGTCGCCGCCAGATGTGACACCCAGGTGTCTCACTTTTATTTAACTAGCATGCTAAGCATAAATTGAAGCTCAAGTGTAGCATAAAATAATAGAACCATTTGGAAATTGAAATTTCCTTTAAATCAAATAAAAGCCTTGTAAACTAAGATGTGAAGTAATTTAACTTTTTCTATGAAACATATGCCAAGTGATTACATAATTATTAAAGAAATGATAAAATAGAATTTTAGAAATTAATTAAGCACTTTACCATATTTGGAAATGCCCAAATAATTAATTTAGGCTTAAAAACCTATTTAATTAAAATATTAGTTTACAAATAATTTAGGCCTCTAGCTATTTTATTTTGAATTAACTCAAACCAGGGACCTAGTTGTAAGAATCAGAGAAAATCTTGGGGCGCAGTGCAAAATCTCCCTGCTTCTTCCTCCATTGGCATAGCACGCGTAGCACACCAGCGCGCATGCCACGGCCTGCACATCCGGACCCCAGGACTCGGAGCTGCTACAGCACGCCAACACCGTCCCATCCCATCCGCCACCCCCTCTCTCCCGTTTCCTGGCCGCGTCACGCCACAAAACGATGGCGGTTCCCCTTTGCTCGATGTGACCCGCCATGGCCATGGCAGAGACCTGCCTATCTCACCGCGCCCAACCGTTCATGTCGCCCCAACAGCACGCAAACCGGTGCGCACAACCATTGGCCTCCCGTGCTACCCCATCCGGCCTTCCCCGACCCTTAAAACCTCAACAATTATTCATTCCTTTGCTCATCGCCATTGCCGAGCCCCAAGCAAGCTCGCGCGCTTCACTCCCGAGCCTCTCCATCCCAACCAACTCCACCAACACATCCGTTTCATTTCCATCTCCCACCTCAAACAAGCCCAATGTCCATCTCCCTCTCGAGCTGGAGTAATTTAGAGAAACTCCAGTGACCTCTGCTCCGGGCACCCTCGTCGTCGACGCTCAATTCCCGACCAATCAGTAAACCATTTTTGCTCGATCCTTCTCCCTCATCTTCGTTGCTTTGTTTCGAATCATCTGACCAAACATGAACCTGTTTCGTGGCTTCTGGTAACCGCCATTGAAGTTTTCCCCCACCGCCGTTCCTCCGCTGTCGAACCCGAGCCGCCTCACCGATGAGCCCTATGTTCCGGCCCTCCTCGACGAACACTGACTTGATGTCGACCAGCGTCGCGCCCCCGTGAAGCTGTAGGAGCAAACCACGCGCAGTTTGGTGCTTCCTGTCTAAAACACGACGCCGCCAAAGTCCTCCTCTCCGCCGCCTTCTAGCGCTGACCAACCTCCGGTGAGATTCCGACCTCGCAAACCCCTCCATCCTTCCTGTCTCGATGTGCGCACCCTTTCTCTGCCCTCGTGACGAGCTTTCGGCCTGCGTAGCGCCCTGCAGCGAGCCCTCCGGCACCGCCTCGCTCTGGCAAAGCTGACTGGCAGCTTGCGTGGCGCCGACTTGGCTGCCAACGTGGCAATGCCAATAAGCTACCAGAAAATACCAAAAATCGATTAAAACTTCTAAAAACCATAATAAATTCATCCTAAGTCCAATAGATCTCAAACCAAGTTTGTTCGTTTCAGAAAAATATGCTCTATTTTATAAAAAATGATAACAAGCTACTTCTATCAAAGTATTTCAATAATTAAATAACTTGTGTAAACACTCAATAAATCACTATTAATTCAAGAAATTAAATTTAATTCTAATCGTTTTCATGCACTATTATTTCATGGTAATACATCACTCTGATTTTTGGTTAAGTTAAATTTGGATTATTGCACACTCTATTATTTATTTGGTACTTTAGTTTATATAAATACTAGTAAATAAAATATTAATGTTCAGAAGCTATGACTTTGTAAAAATGATGTTCATATAGGTCTCTTCTCACAATAAATCACTCAAGTCCAGTAACACCTTTTTACTACATTAATTGCATTAATTATTCATATAACTGTAATAACCCTTTTTAATTTATTAACACACATATAATAATGAAAATCTAATTTGCTTCTTTGAAGCATATGTCCTCTAGAATATATTAATAAGATTAATTACCATGTTAACACTAATGCATTATACACCCAACATATCATTGCATGTAACGGTGTTGTGACAATACCGTTAATCCATTGTTCATCAATAGGTAACGACACTCAGGAGTAGGAGCCGGACTTCCAGTAGGACACTGAGTCCGGAGAGCAGGAGACTGAGGTTGCTAACACTAGTGTTGATCCAGGCAAGCCCCGGTTTGCATTCGCCTTTTACAAAGTTGCTAGTTTAACATCACTACTAGTGTCTATATTTGATTGTTACATTAGGTCCATAGGAGTTGATCAAAAACCCACTTTGCATGATACCCCAAATGACCTATGTTACTGTTGCAAGAGTCTTGGTAGGGTCGGTATTGTAATGCTATGCTTAGTAATTGAATAGCCTCGGTAGTTATTATTGTTACTAAGGGATGAACTTGATCACTAATTTTGAACTTAATGGAAATAAGTTTACTTTGATGTTATGACCGGGTAGGGATAATGCATGTGTAGGTTTGCAACAACATATGGATGTTAGCTGCGGTAGCCTTGCCTTGTCAAACCTGGGACCTGTCCGTTGTTGGCCCCTTGATCAAGTATTGAACAGTACCGAATGCATGCTAGTTTATGGGCACTAGTAAACTGATGTAGCATTAAAATTTCTTGCAATAGGACGGTTAAGGTGCATTGGTATTGACCCTTCTATTGCTGGAGTGGGCGGTTCATACCATGAAGTACTGTTGGCAGAACGGCATGCCCACTCGATGTCACCACACTCGGTCCGAGGTGTAAGTTATTTTATTGTAAAAGGTTGCCATATACGACCTTAAATGGTGCGTATGTGTCGTGTATCTCGGGTTTTCTCAGCTGGTGTAAATCGATTGCAATTGCTGTCACTCGCAGTAATGAGTACCGCTTGGTCACTGAGTCATCACGTAGTTCACATGATACTATGAAAGTTGATTATCTGTTTATTGTTGATTATTATTACTGCTGCTCTTATTTTGTATTTACTTCATGTATTGATTTCATTATTTTATGTTGCTCCACTAAAGTTATATTTCTGCCCTACCCTATTAACTTGGCTAAATAAAATTTGGTAGACTAATAGGATGCTTAGTGCAAGTCTTTTAAAATAGCCATCCTACCAGAGCCAATGCATGTCTAGGTCCTTGGACGGGTAAGTCTTGCTGAGTAATTAGTACTCAGGCTTTGTGCCATTGTTGTTTTTCAGGTAATGAAGATATAGAATTGCCTGTAGATGTGATGCCTTGGGACATGCAAGTCCCTGAGGGTTGGACTGCCCACTGGGAGTCTGATTTGCTACCACACTGATTGATATGTGCTGCTAGGGTAATGGTTCTCTGGGCATGAATCATTACTACCGCTCTATCGTCGAGAGCTTGTAGAACTTTTATTATTTTGCTTCCGTTGTTTTCGAACCATCTTAAATTTGTAATATTCCGATGCACTTTAGTACTCTATTTATGTAATAACTTAACTTAAAATGGACAATGGTTGTATTATCAAGTGCCTGCGTTATCAGCACCTTTGGGACCTCGATCCTCCCAGAAGGGACGCCTCACCAGAGGACTCCTTTAGCTCTGGTGGCTCCGGCAGCGGCTGATCGCGCCTGGTCCGGGAGGTCCCTCAGTCGCCCAGGCATGGGCGATCGTGGACTCAGTGCTCTCGCAGGCGGCGATGACGCGTAGAGTCCCCGCCCCCTCAACCCTGGCTAGAGTCCAGGCCCCAGGTGGAGATGTGTTTCCTCTATGGCACCCCTGAGATTAATCTTAGTGAGAAGGTGCTGGAGAGAGGACTGGTGGCAACAGTGGGCGACATCCGTCCTTCACTCTCTGCGACTCAGATCCGCGACCACATTGTTCGTTGCTTTGGTGTGGCACTTGGGACGTTCTCGATGTATCTCCACCAGCCCGAGGACTTCCTTATCCTCTTCCAAAAGACAACGGATATTCTTCGGGTGCTCTGCAACCCTGCCCTGCCCACTGCTAGTTTCAGGCTCATCTTCAAGCTCTGGTATAGGCAGGCACAGGCACGTTCCCTCCCGGTTGAGTTCCAGGTACGCTTGGACATCAATGGCATTCCAGCGCATCTCTGGCTGTTGAACACGGCCCAGGCTGTGTGCTGGTGTTTAGATCACCGGCTAGTAGAATTTGTTCTAGGGGATGCGCGTTCCAAGTTCGGCGATGGCAATGCAAGAGGACACGGGGATTATACTGGTTCGGGGAAGCCCCCTACGTCCAGTTCTTGGGTCTGCTCGTCTTACTTGCACCGGGTAGGACGTACACTAGTGGTGAGAGAGGAGGAGTATCCAAGTCTCAAGCTGCTAACAAATGCGTGTGTGTGCGTGCGTGCGTGTGTGTGTGTGTGTGTGTGTGTGTGTGTTTGTTTGTTTTGATCATCATCATGTCTCGAGGAAGAAGAAGGCTTTTCCTTTTACACCTCAAGGGGTTGGGCCCTCGGTACAGAGAGAGAGAGAGAGAGAGAGAGAGAGAGGCTAATATCTATATGCGAAGTTGAGGAGAACGTGTGGAAAACGGCGTGGACTCCAGTCGATGGCGTGGTCTTCAACTCATGCAGGCCCCACCATCTCGATCTTTGCATCAGGCAGCACTATGTAGAGGCATGCCCCCGTAATCTGCTGATAAGTCAAAACTCCGTGTTCCTGTAGAAGGCGTGTTCCGCTGAAAAGGGGTGATGCAGCACGGGCAGCATCACATCGCCTAGACAAAGTTCGATCACCCGTCTATAAAGCTGTCCTGCATCGCTACTGTTGAGGGTGTCATCGGGTGAGCACAGCATGGAATGCCTTATTGCGCCTGCCTCAGTCAGCAAATGTAGGTAGTGATGATAGGAGCAGGTGTGTAGAGGGATTTGACTACTTCATACTATGGACGCACGCTCGGTACGACATTTAAGGCAGGGTGGTTGGCGGTTCTTGACTGCCGCCTCGCTCGACCCTCACGGCAAGGGTCGAGTCGTCGGGTTGTGCCTGTCCAGGCCCACCTGGAGTCAGGTTTTGTCCCATCTTGGCAGGGCAATTGAGTTTCTCCATCCTGCTATTTCCACCAAAATGGTGGTTCATCGGGCTGTCCCGTCACAGGGGTGGGGCCCACTTGGCGGGAGTCAGCGGGGGCAGAGCTTGTCCAGTGGTTCTGTCATAGCCATGACAATGACGAAGTGGGGGCAGAGCTTGTTCAGCTTGTCTAGTGGTTTTGTCAGAGCTTGGACAAGACGAATGGCAGGGTTGTCAGAGCCGGGCGAGGCGAGTCGTACTCGATCCTCTACGGACAGGCTGGCGCTGGCCCAACCTTTGAGGGGTCGAGCGAGATGGGAGTGTGTGTCAACTCTTTGGTGGATCAAGCGGAGTGCGACCACTCCTCGACCCTCAATGGGTCGAGCGAGGCATGACTGACTCTCAACTCTCGATGGCTCGAGCAGGACGCAGCCGACCCTCGATCCTCGGTTGGTCGAGCGGGGCGGGAATAGTACTGCCTTTCCCCCTGAGACTTGGCCAACACGAAGGTCCCTTTTGGGGGTCACGCTAGTGCCCTGTCAGCCGTATTTCAACGGGCCTATCGTCTTGGGTGGAGCGAACGCGCATTGTCGGGTTCCCAGGGGGTGCCGCATGGTACCTCCAGCTTTTACCACCGACAGTAGCCTCCAAGCCCCCGAGCGAGTCTGAGAGTCATTCGGGGGATATCAAAATTGATGCTCGCGGGTAAGACAAAGTTGTTTCCTCATTACCCGGTTTTTGGGGGAGGTCTGCGCGAGCGCACCCGGCGGGTGTAACCCCCGAGCCAGAGGACGAGTTTGGATAAACTTGTGCGTTGGCTCTACTTGGTTTGAGAAGGTTAACTCGTTCTCTGGGTGGGGTGCGCGCGAGCGCACACGCCGAGTGTACCCCCCGAGTCAGAGGGTGAGTTTGGACAAACTCACGCTTTGGCTTTATTCGCCTTAGGATGGTCACGGGAACACTATTGTCCCTGTTCCCTTGGGCGCCATTGTCTGAATCAGGTGGTCCTGAGTGCCGCTGTAGGGCCTACGACGGGATACATCGAGTGGACTTTGTTTGAGTGCTCCTGTGACAGGGCGAATCTTCTTTTCCTGAAAAGGTGAGGCGTGATGCTGCCTAGGTGGCAAGCTCTTGTCTTCACTTGGCATGCGAGGTGCAGAAGCATCATTCCATTGGGCTCGGTGTTGGCGCATCGCGCGCCTTGGTGGATCCAAGGCTGTGGTGCGGCTATTTAAGGCAGTGGCTGGGTAGCGCTCCCTCCATCCTAGTTTGTTCTGAAGTCTCTTTTCTTCCCAGATTTGGTCATGTCCCTCAGCTTAGCATTATTCATCGAGCTCCTTGCGGGGGGCTCCAACGCTGTCATGGTCGTCCGATGTGGGTGCCTACCGAGCAATAGGGATGAGGGCGTGGACGAAGATGATGATTTGAAGTTGTGCGGCTTGGTACTTATCATTGACGGCTATTTTTGTGGAGTGGGGAGCGGTCTGATGTTTCATGAAGACGTTGCTGCTATGGTCCACACTCGCAGTGGTGGCAGCATGTCAGGGGGTTCGAGTCTTGTAATCCCTACCGCTTGCCAATACTCGGTGAAAAGTAAGGGGCCCTCTTATGGTGGGTCTAGATGGTTTCTCAGTCGCTCCCCTATGCGCCTTAGATGGCGTCAGTAAGGACGGGGACAGGAAGGGGCGCCACACCGACCCTGTTGTTCTTGTGGGGACCTTAGTCCCCATGATCAGTAGCATTCGCGTCCCCAGGGCGCGGGCCTGGTTGGTCGGAGGGACGTCGTGCCCTTATATGAGGGCATCTTTCTCGCAACGGCGAAGCATTATGGTTGCTTCATCCAATACGCCCCCACCGAAGTGTGGGTATCAACTCTCTTTAAAGCGTGCTTGTTGGGTTGATTTTTATTTTTCTCTTTCTTGTATTTTGCGAATTGCAAATGCTCATTTGTAAGAGATTTTTGTATGGATACCCTGAGCATCAATAAAGAGAGACATATCATGCAATCCCATCGTTGGATCTCTGTTGGCGATGTTGATTCTCTAGTCCCCGCTCGATGCAGTCGGACTGGTCGAGCGATCGTTTTGGCTTTGTCGTGTTCTCTATCCGTGCCTCATTCGTGAGGCGGAGGATAGAGCCAGGCCGTGTTTTTTCCTTGGTGGTTGAAACGCGGTGCACGTTGAGCTGTTGTTCGGTTCGTTCGAGTGAAGCCCCCAGTTCCCAGTCGACGGGGTCCCAACAAACCAGCTAGTGGTCGGCTTCATAAATCTGTTTTTCCGACCCGTCTGGTTACCATGACTGTTCGATGGGTCGTGGTGGCTAGCTGCCTCTCTACGGGGAGATACCAACGGACAGGTTAGAACAGGACTCAAACGCAACTCTGCGATACCCTTGACTTTTGGGGGTCAGGGTGTTGGCCGGTAGGTGTGCCGATCGCTCATGCCCCTCGCTCTTGTCTTGCGCACTAGGCGGCTGTTGAACCCTTTTGCGGGGCCAGCCTTAGAACCCTAGCACTATTGGGCTCTCGAGGCAGTTTTCAGCCTCTTATCCCACCTCACCTGCGCCCGTCGACCTTGAGTCAGGTCGATCGAGTCGTGGTTCATCGTGTCGCCGTCTCGGTCGATGTCGACCGGGCCCCGCAGGGTCGATGGAGTCATTGCTGGAAGACATGGTTTGTCGAGATATGTCTTAATCATCCTGCTCCCTTCTTAATAAAGTAGGGGCTATTTGGGCGTGAGACACGGACAAACGGGCGTGCTTCCTTGGCTTCAATGAGAGAAAGGTGGGATGTGGAGACGGGTCGATTTGGAACCGTTTAACCACCGCCTGAGGTAGGAGCGACATGCTTTACCTTGCGTGGGTGTCATGGTGGTCCCGAGCGAACCGCTGAGTTTCTCCGCCTTCCGTGACGTGGTTATTGTAGCACGCTTTCTCCACCCGAGTAATGAAGCTCTTGGGACCAAGGAGCCGTTGAACAGAGAGGAAGTCAGGGAGTCGTGGGGAAGATGGAGTGAGCGGGAGGATCGTAGCGAAATCTGTGCCGCGCATCGTACAGTGAGGAGTCAGGCCTCTTACGTCGGCAGGTCATGGCTAGGCCCCGCGGTCAAGTCGGAGTGCGGCTCTTGGGCAGCCCGCCTCATTAATCCCGGCTTTGAGCGTTCTCCCCTTTCTTCTTCCTTCCGCTCTACAGTCTTGTCCCTTTCTCTCCTAGTTTTTTGTGCACGTAGAGAGTCTCGCTGTTTGTTCGGCTACTTCCTCGTTGTTCCAGTCTCCATCGCACCCATCGTCCTCCCATCCGCGCCGATAGCCCAGCTTGACAGGACCGCCTGGGTCGCTCCCCATGATGATGTCACAGATGGAGGACCTGGTGAGAGCCGACTTTCTTCCTCTGCTCACCGACATGGTTGAGTGGATCGTGCCGGATAACGAGATGGTGCCCGATCCCCTATCGGGCTACATCGTCTCGCTCACGTTGTTCCAGGAGAGGAGAGTCGGCGTGCCGGAGAGCAAGTTCTTCCATGGATTGTTGAACTTCTACGAGATCGAGCTGCAGCATCTGAACCCCCATGGGGTTCTGCACATCGCGCTCTTCATCGCACTGTGCGAGGGCTTCTTGGGGATTGAGCCCAATATTGAGGTATGGAAGTATCTCTTTTCCCCTTCACTGTTCATGAAGTGGGTTGACGATGCGGTCCATCCCATCGCCCTCGGCTGCTGCAGTCCTCGCTTGACCAAGAGTGGGGAACCAAGGTACATCTCTGTTCCCTTCCCTTCCAATGTGTCGAGGTGGCATTCGAAGTGGTTCTACTTGCGCAATGATGCGGCAGCTCCTTTCCCGGCTTTCACTGGCTGGTCGATCCAGGAGGCGCCGGCGTCCTAGAGCTGGGGTGTGACGAAGTAAGACCAGAAGTTCATCGGCTATGCCGTGCAGGCGATCCAGCATATGAAGGAGCACGACCTTACTGTTGACGGCTGTTAAGTACCATTTTCAACCGTCAACTATACTCAAATAAAGGAGAATTTGGCATTTCATACACGCATGCTTTATCACAATAATATAGTTCCACTTGTACTTGGAGAACTTTGTGCATGCAGGAGGAAATGTGAAGGAAACACCTCAAAAGGCAAGAAAACACACTTTCGACCAATCAGAGAGCGCCACATGGACGTCACACGGATTGAAGGGCCCATTTTCAGCACTTAACCGACGTAACTCCCTGCAATACCGCGCAAACCAACGTCAGGGCCCACAGGACAGCCACCTGGAGAAAGCACAGGCCAGGAGGGGCCACCCCCAGGTCGGCCGACCTGGTCAGGTCGGCCGACCCAGCCGGGCGCCCTCTCCGCCTGGGCTTCCACGTGTTGGCTCCTCCGCGACTCCTGATGACGGTTTGAGATGCCTTCCGTGGCGGTTACTCTCCCTTGCCGACCTATTGAGGCTATAAATAGGAGGGTGTGCCTTCACATTCAACACACACCACAAGAAGCATTTCTCTCTTGCTAATAGTAGTTCTTGGAGTTTTAGTGGAGTTAGGCTGAGTCTAGAGCTCTCTAGTCCCAAGTCTTCACTTGGAATTGGTATGGCTCTTGTATCTTTTCCCTTTTGTAAGACTTTGCTCTTATCAATATATATATCTTTTCTATATAGTTGTGCTTGGGTCATGAGTTTCTTGTTTGATTTTGTGATCCATATATGTGATAGTATAGTCTACTTGTGTGATAGTAGTTTATATTTATTATACTACTATTGTCATGCTAGTTATATACCGTCACTATAGTCTAGTTTATATGTTATAGTCTCTATGCTTAGTTTTAGCTGATAAAGTATAGCATGGGTTTGGTGATCGTATTCGTACGGTAACTCTGCCTCGTTAATAGTAATCGCGGAGGGGCAGAGTGCTCTTTGGTCATGCAAGTATGGTACTTGGGTGACTGATTTGCATCAATTATTCGTTAGTCTACTGGTTCGTTGAGGTAGGCGGCAGGTGGTGACAGCCCTGTCCGTCCTTTGAAATCCTCCCCGCTAGGCTAGTGCGTAGGCTCTTGGCGGAAGTCGCCTGTGGATGCAGGGGTAAGTCCGTGCCTGAAGTGCTATACTATTGACTGCTGAACCTGAGTGTGGGTCTGTATGTATTCTACTTAGGCTATGCAACTGTATAGGAATGTATAGTAGGAGTAGCTTAGCCTAGTCTTTCCTCCACTAGACTTTATTTAGTAGGAATCTTCTGTGTGTGTCACACTACCCGGTTATTATCATATACCCGCCTGTCTTGGTTAGATATCCTTGCTAATTGTTAACATGATCTTATATGTTAGTAACGCTTCTTGATCATAACCTTCCTTTGGGATAAACAAATACGATACCCTGAATACTTCCGGGTGAAATGCTACAGCGGTATTCTCCGTGCGCTTGCGGATTTTACCTACTTGACTCTGGGACATATTAGTGAACCGTTTCTGGCCCCGTGCCGGGAATGATTTATTAATATGGCTTAGCAAAAGTCAACAAGCATTTCTGGCGCCGTTGCCGGGGAAGGCGTATGATCTAAGAAAAATTACTAATGTATATAGTAGTGTTGCAATTATTAAGGCTATCTCCTAGGCAGGCTAACCTTGCTTTGTTTTCTGCATTTTGTATGAAAACAGGGTAGTGTATGACTGGTTTCGACTTGCCGACAAACTTCACTGAAGATCCTGAATCACTCCTGAGAAGGACACGAGCCAGGCTCACCCCTCCTCGTAAGGAGACTCGGCCAATCGAACCTGTCATTCCCGCACCATCAAGCTCTGAGCAAATGGCCGACAAGACCCTCCGCGAGTTCTCCGCTCCCTCCGCTGCCAACATCCCTACGGGACCAGCTGGCAATGTGGGAGATGCGAACTTCGAGATCAAGACCGGTCTCATCACCATGGTGCAGGCTAGCCCATTCTGTGGGAAAGCCAATGAGGACGCTAGTGCTCATCTCCAGCAATTCCTGGAGATTTGCAACACGTTCAAAATGAAGGACGTCACCCCCGACGCTGTTCGCCTTCGACTGTTCCCGTTCTCTCTCCTTGGGAGAGCGAGACAGTGGTTCTACGCAAACCCCGAAGCTGTGAACACTTGGGAGAAGTGTTCAGCTGCGTTCCTTGCAAAGTTCTTCCCGCTGGGCAAGACCAATGCCCTCCGCGGAAGGATCTCAAGCTTCCAGCAGGAGTCGAAGGAGTCGATTCCTGAGGCATGGGAGAGGCTCCAGGAGTACATCCTGGCATGTCCCCACCACGGGATGGATGATTGGCTGATCATCCAGAACTTCTACAACGGGCTTACTCCGTCGGCCCGCGACCACCTCGACGCTGCTGCTGGTGGAGCCTTCTTCTCACTCACTGTAAGCAAGGCAAAAGCTTTGATCGAGAAGATGGTGTCCAACCAAGGTTGGAATGAAGAGCGCCTCCAACCTCGCCAGCGAGGCATGCACTCCGTCAAGGAGGTTGACATGCTCGCCGCCAAGATTGACCTTCTCATGAAGAAGATGGACGACCAAGCCAATGGAGAAGTGAAAGCCCTAGATGCTCGGATGACTTGCGAGGTCTGTGGCAACACGGGACACTCGGGCAATGACTGCCCTGAGACCCGTGAGGACGTAATGTTCATGGGCAACAACAACAACAACGGCTACCGTCCACAAGGAGGTCAAAGTTGGGGTCCACCACGTCCCAACTACCAAGGAGGTAACTCTGGCAACTTCTCTGGTTTTAATTCCGGTTATAATCAGCCCTCCTTGAAAGATCTTGTGCTTGGTCAAGCTAAGGTTAATGATAACATCAGTAAAAAGCTTGCCACCACTGATAGGACTCTTGAGAGCATCCACACTAAGATAGAGGGTGTTTTCTCTGCTCTTAAGAATCAGCTGAGCTTTAATAAAATGATAGAAACTCAATTAGCTCAGTTAGCTGCTGCTGTTCCTACTGCTGAGTCGGGGAAAATCCCGGGGCAACCCGAGACCCCCTTAGAAAATGTTAATGCGGTTACCACGAGAGGAGGTAAGTCCACTCGGGATCCGCCATACCCTAACCATGCAGGAAAGGACACATCAGCTGAGAAGCCGGCAGAAGAAGAAGAACTGCCGCCCAGGAAAACGGCCCCATATGAGTTCTATGACACGAGCCTCATGCCGTTTCCTGAAAGAAGAAGGAAGCCAACCGTGGACGAGCAGTTCACACGCTTCGTTGAGGTGATCCAGAAGCTGCACATCAACGTGCCCTTGCTGGATGCGATACAAGTACCCACGTACGCTCGCTACCTCAAGGATCTTATCAGCAACAAGCGCCCACTACCGACCACACAAATTGTCAAGCTGACGGAAGAGTGTAGCGCTGCTATACTCAACCGGCTTCCCGAGAAGAAGAAAGATCCGGGGTGTCCCACGATCACCTGCTCGATCGGGACATAGAACTTCGACCATGCCTTATGTGATCTTGGGGCAAGTGTGAGCGTCATGCCGAAGGATGTCTTCGACAAGCTCAACTACACCACACTATCCCCCATGCCGATGCAGCTGCAGCTGGCCGATTCAACGGTCCGCTATCCGGCGGGGATCGCCGAAGATATTCCGGTGAAAATCCGGGATTGCTTCATCCCCGTCGACTTCGTAGTGCTTGACATGGACGTCGGGAAGAGCACACCGCTCATCCTGGGACGCCCATTTCTCAGCACTGCGGATGCTCGCATCGATGTAGGAGCCGGAGAAATCCGCTTCCACATCAATGGCAAGGAGGAGAAGTTTGACTTTCGGCCACGGAAAGAACAGTGCAACATGATCCGTATCAAGTACGGGCCGAACCCAAGCAACATCAAGGAAGTGGAGGTCACTCCGCCAAAGAAGGACAGCCTCATCACATTCATGAAAAACTTCCTTGAGAAGGAAAAGGCTGCACAGCAACAACTGATGAAGGCAAGGAGGCAAAGGTCACACATTAAGCAACAGCCTCCGAAGTCCACAAGGCAGCAACCTTCGAGGTCTGCAAAGAAACAGGCTGTGAAGCCTGCAAAACCGCAGCCTCCGAAGCCCGAGAAGCCACCGACCGCAACAAAGACCAAGAAGGTGTGGCAGTGAAACAAGAAGCATCATCCGTGTCTTCATCTCCGGGACCGGACAACGCTTCATCGAGCTGAACGCCGGAGAAAAGTCCCGCTCGTCGGACTTCAAAAGGTGAGTCCTCGCCGGGAGGTTAAACCGGTAGTTATCCATATTTGCTCTTTTAATTGCATATTTGCTTTCCACCACATTTTGATTTTTTCCGACCACTGCATTTTTGCATTTTTGAATTTTTCCAGCCACCTTGGAATTTTTCAAAACTCATTTGCATTTTTGAAAATTTAGAAAATAGGTTTTTGGGCTTTCCATTTTGAAAAGATTTTTTGTCGATCTTTTTGAGCAAAAAGGCAGCAGGGGACAAATCCCCTAGCCGTTGGGGAACACATAGGAAAAAGGGGGCTGCCAGGAGGCCCACCTGCCAGGTCGGCCGACCTGGTGAGGTCGGCCGACCCCCTGGCCCCACCTCTTCCTGTGCTCCTTTCTCCCAACGGCTATATGGCCGTTGCTCTGTCTCTTTCTAACGGCCATCTTGCTTCCTTGGCTATAAAAACCGCCCAGGAGGAGGAGCTTCACCATTCCAAGCTCATCTCTCGCTCCCCTCCTTTGCTCACTTGTTGCTCTCCCAAAATTTCGTGTTCTTCAACTTTACCACAGCCCCAAAAACCCAAAAAAATATTTCCCCTCTGTTTTAGTGCATTTGTAAGCTGTTGTGAGAAGAAAACCAATTTCGGAGAAGCTCGGGTTTGTCGTTTTCACTAACGCTCACCCGAACACTTGTTCGATCTTGTTTTTGTTCTTGTCTTGTGTTTGTTCTTGTGTGCAGCCATGTTCAACCAAATGAAGCAAGTCGCCGGAATCAAGCGGAGAAAAAGCACTCGTGCAAGCACGAGTCAAGCATCCTCCGTCAATTTCAGCGACAACCAATTCCGCCAGCTGAACGCGATGATGGCTCAGAATCAGAGCAATTGGGATGCCTTCTTCCGCTCCCAAGGCTACGACCCGAACCAGCAGATATGAGCAAGAACAAGCTTGGGGGAGGACCCCCCTTCTCACGGTAACTTGTATCTTTCCCCTTCCCTTTATTTCTTGCATTTGCTAAATCTGAAAATCCATAAAAATTTGCAAAATATAAAAAGAACAAAAATATTTCCCTTTTCCATGCGCGGTATGAATGTGTATAATTTTCCTATGTTGAGATGATGAATAGTTGCTCTGTCCTTTATTCCTCTCTAAAGCTAGTTTACAACTTAGTACTCTCTCAAGAGTTAGGTTTGTTGGTAAATCTTGCCTTGAACTTGAATCTTGTGGGTAGCATATGCATTCTCTAGTTCTAAGTTGTTGAGAGGTATGATATGATAGATAGGGCTGCTATGATCTTGCTCAACGTAAAGCTTGAATTCCGGAGTTTTATTTTTCAAAATGACAAATTGATAAGTTCCTCAATGATGAAATTCCCACCACAGCCATATGTAGTGTTTACATTTGAAAACCTTTACACATATGCTGCTTGTTTCACATTGAGCTTAGTCAAAATTGTTGTGACCCTAGTAGAACTCTTTTCATGCTTTCTTGATCAAGATCATGTACACACATCCACCGCCATGAGCTATCCTTCTAAATCAAGAAGATAGCATCCACCATATCCACCATATCCACCATATCCACCGTGAGCTATTCTTCTACACCGGAAGAAAGCCACTATCCATCCATCCATCCAAAGAAACACTCCATATATCCATTGCAAAAATTCCTCTCTCAAAGTATTCATTGCAAACTAGGACTATGGCTATGCAAAAAGAAAAGAAAAAAAAATGCTCAAAAAAAGAGAGCAAGCAAAAGGTAGCCATAGCCTAGAAACTCCAAAAGAGAGAAGGAAAATTCAAAAAGGAGTTATTTCTTCCCATCCACCATTCCTCCGTTCTCCCACACACTTGCACATCTTGATCAAGATTGTTTGAATTGATGTTTTTTCTTGGATCCGGTCTTTTGACATAGCAATATTATGTGAACATGAGTGCTACATATATCCCTACCTTGAGCTCCACATAAAGCCTTATTTAGAAGTAGGTGATTATAGGCAACACTTTGCCTTGGTGAGGAATCATACACATATTGAGTGATCCGAGAGAATCATTTGAGGAACTTGGTTTTTATTTTCAAAATCTTTTGAAAACCTCCGGAACAACATAGCGGTATCTAGAGCAAGTGATTGGTGCCCTGCAATTGTTCTATCTCTCAACCGCCCAAGACAATGAGGTGTAAAAGCCCCATGGATCGAGGTAAATGGGTAAGTTATGTGCCAATATATTTAATTCTAGGAAGAAGTACTTTGTTGTGCGCATAGTATTATTGAGGAATAGGACATTGTAGCAACTCCTGATCAACAACTTAAGTTTATCTTTGCTTCGGGACGAGCAAAGGGTAAGCTTGGGGGAGTTTGTTGACGGCTGTTAAGTACCATTTTCAACCGTCAACTATACTCAAATAAAGGAGAATTTGGCATTTCATACACGCATGCTTTATCACAATAATATAGTTCCACTTGTACTTGGAGAACTTTGTGCATGCAGGAGGAAATGTGAAGGAAACACCTCAAAAGGCAAGAAAACACACTTTCGACCAATCAGAGAGCGCCACATGGACGTCACACGGATTGAAGGGCCCATTTTCAGCACTTAACCGACGTAACTCCCTGCAATACCGCGCAAACCAACGTCAGGGCCCACAGGACAGCCACCTGGAGAAAGCACAGGCCAGGAGGGGCCACCCCCAGGTCGGCCGACCTGGTCAGGTCGGCCGACCCAGCCGGGCGCCCTCTCCGCCTGGGCTTCCACGTGTTGGCTCCTCCGCGACTCCTGATGACGGTTTGAGATGCCTTCCGTGGCGGTTACTCTCCCTTGCCGACCTATTGAGGCTATAAATAGGAGGGTGTGCCTTCACATTCAACACACACCACAAGAAGCATTTCTCTCTTGCTAATAGTAGTTCTTGGAGTTTTAGTGGAGTTAGGCTGAGTCTAGAGCTCTCTAGTCCCAAGTCTTCACTTGGAATTGGTATGGCTCTTGTATCTTTTCCCTTTTGTAAGACTTTGCTCTTATCAATATATATATCTTTTCTATATAGTTGTGCTTGGGTCATGAGTTTCTTGTTTGATTTTGTGATCCATATATGTGATAGTATAGTCTACTTGTGTGATAGTAGTTTATATTTATTATACTACTATTGTCATGCTAGTTATATACCGTCACTATAGTCTAGTTTATATGTTATAGTCTCTATGCTTAGTTTTAGCTGATAAAGTATAGCATGGGTTTGGTGATCGTATTCGTACGGTAACTCTGCCTCGTTAATAGTAATCGCGGAGGGGCAGAGTGCTCTTTGGTCATGCAAGTATGGTACTTGGGTGACTGATTTGCATCAATTATTCGTTAGTCTACTGGTTCGTTGAGGTAGGCGGCAGGTGGTGACAGCCCTGTCCGTCCTTTGAAATCCTCCCCGCTAGGCTAGTGCGTAGGCTCTTGGCGGAAGTCGCCTGTGGATGCAGGGGTAAGTCCGTGCCTGAAGTGCTATACTATTGACTGCTGAACCTGAGTGTGGGTCTGTATGTATTCTACTTAGGCTATGCAACTGTATAGGAATGTATAGTAGGAGTAGCTTAGCCTAGTCTTTCCTCCACTAGACTTTATTTAGTAGGAATCTTCTGTGTGTGTCACACTACCCGGTTATTATCATATACCCGCCTGTCTTGGTTAGATATCCTTGCTAATTGTTAACATGATCTTATATGTTAGTAACGCTTCTTGATCATAACCTTCCTTTGGGATAAACAAATACGATACCCTGAATACTTCCGGGTGAAATGCTACAGCGGTATTCTCCGTGCGCTTGCGGATTTTACCTACTTGACTCTGGGACATATTAGTGAACCGTTTCTGGCCCCGTGCCGGGAATGATTTATTAATATGGCTTAGCAAAAGTCAACACTTACCAGTGTCGGTGTCGCAGGTTGGTGGTTTCAGCGCCGCTTCCTCCTGCTTGCGGTCCGCCCATTCCCTATGTACCAGGTCGGCACAACGGAGCATGAGGTCGCCGGCACTATCGCGGCCATGGACGAGCTGGCCGATCGCATGGCTGTGGTGAAGAGGATCACGGCAGTGCTGCTATATCCAGACGGCGCCTGGCCCATGTCGGGCTGTCCTCTTATGCTCCCCTCTGAGGGGGCAGTTGATGTGGTAAGTGTAGCCGCTCCTGTAGCTTTTGATAACTTGATAGCTTGTATTCTAACCCCGGAAGGTCTTGCCTTTGTTTTTGGGCGCAGTCCGATCTGACGGCGTATGTTCGCATGTAGGCCTTGAAGCTTCTGAAGGATACGCCCCTGAGGGCGTCGAACCGTTTCCGAGATGTAGAGGCCCAGGACGCCAAGAAACAGAAGTGGGGCGTAAAGGATGTGAAGCTTCGAAGGGGGTTGGAGTGTGTTGGCGTTTGCTATGCTCTAAAGATAAAATCAATTAATTCTACAAGCGCACGGAACACCATTGTAGAATTTCAACCCGGGTGTATTCCAGGGTATCGTATTTCTCCTCAGGGAAGCAAGGTGTAAGAGTATCGAGAGTTAACAATCTTATGTCTATAAGGAAATCACCAACCCAACCACGGCGGGGATGAGGATAATGAGTGGGTAATATGGTGGACGCATCAAGGGAAGACCACACTAGAGGTATTTAATAGAGAAAAGTACAGCTAGTTGGGAGGACAACGAGTCAAGTTGGATTTTCTAAGTAATGATGTTCTAAAATTTCCAAGACAAGCATTAAATGTTGCTTCTAGAGCTGCACCATTTAGTAGCGGTTCTACGGCTCATGTTTTGTTCACTTTGGGGCACGAAAATGTTCCACTAATATGGGTCGGTAACTAACCTCTATACTAGTGGGTACGCTATCGCTAGACAACCCTGCTTGAGACTTCCCGAACATGGTGGATTACTAAATGGACGGATAGGGCTGTCACCATCTGCCGCCTACCACACAGCCCATGGGGACAAATGCATAACCAGCTAGCATTTACATAGGCACCACGCCTACATTCACACTAGATATTCTTCCATAGATCTTTGCAGAAGAACAGCCGGGAAATAACTAAGTCTAAAACCCTTACTCAGGATAGCGACTCAATTAAGTCCTAGCTGGGAAAACCATGAACATGTAAATCGTGGAAACATTCTCAAAAGGTGCAATTAGGAAACAACTACAAAGCTTTAGAAGGCACCATTTGATTTGGATAAATAAAAGAAAAAACATCTTTATATTTGAGGCATAAGTCTTATAGAAGAAAAGATACAAGAGAACTTATACTAAGGCTTCCAAGACAAATCCGGAATCCCGAGGAGAAGCTCTCAATCCGACTCTAACTCCCAAGCTAACTATCCTATTCTACATTGTGGCACAAGTAGTGGGAAACTAGTCTTCTCGATGTCCTCCTCTGATTTTTCTCCCAAATTCTCCACTATTTATAGGTGGCGATGGGCCGGGGGGTATTTGTAGGTGAAGTGGAGTCGGTAGGCGAAAGTCGGTCCACGGGCTGCGGGCCATGCTGGTGGCCATGTGTGCCGGGCGGCCGTGTATGCCGGGCGGCATGCACCGCCGGGCGGCGGGGTAGGCCGGACGGCTGTTACATTAGGTCGGTTCCCAACTGACTCTCTTCCAGTGGCTCGGATCTTGTCCCAAAGGTGGTTGATGGGTCGGTTTGCATCGACTCCCTCCTTTGGCGGGCGGTAGGCTTCTTGGGCCTTATGGGCTAGCAACCCCGGTTGGTAACCTGAGGCCGGGCGGCAAGGTAGGCCGGGCGGCGGCCTTGGCCAGGTGCCGACCCCCTCCGGGTGGCTCCTTGACTTCTCCCGGTTAGGCCACTTGTTGGCTTTCATTTCCTTAGCCATATCTCATCAGTTTTAGTCCAGAAGGAGAAAACAGCATCACGGTGAAGTGTTTTTTGCAAAACTGGCCGGGTCGGATGAACAGCCTGAAAAACGACTCCGGTTAAACAGTCGGGTGATTGATTTCAACGTATCTGACCCTGTCGGCCGGTTCCTGATTTCAGCATGAAAACGATCCTGTCGGCTGGTGAAAACGGCTGTTTCACAATCGTGATCAGCCGATGGGGTGTCTCTTCATGTTTTTGCATATTTTGGCCCTTTTGTACCTACAAACACATATTTCACCAAAACTCGAGGAACTTTATTAGGTTAAACAAATATTTATTAAACTTTGGTATTTACCTTGCATTTCCCGACCAGTTGGTAGCTAATATTAGGTTTTATGGGCCACCAATAGAGCGGGAGAAGGAGAAGGCGCGACGTCGAGATAGGGGCGAGGCCACAGACTACGAGTCCTAAACCTCGACTGACAAAGATGACGTCGGATCGGGAGGTAAGGAGGGTGTGGGAGGATACGTAGCTCACCCTTATGATGCTGTTGTGACCGACGTGCCAGGTGATGATGGTGACGACGGGGTCGATGAGGTCTTGGCGGCGAAGCTGCACGCCGCCCCCTTCGTCGAGGGCTCAAGTTCCAGGTCCCTGGGCGACGCGCTGGATGCTCGCCTCAGCGAGCCGCCAACTATCAAGGAGGTTGTTGGCGATCCTTATGTCTAACAGAGAAATTCGCAAGCATACGGATGCTGATGTAGCCTTCATCTAGAAGTATTCCAAGGTATCGAATCCACAGGGAACGAGAAGTGAAATTCTATCCTAATCCAATTCTAGCGAACAAAAGAGAAGGATAACAACGGGTTGAGAGGGTCCTCCAGCCTTGGCTTCATGTGACAACTTATATCCAAATAATCATCACACTCCAATATTTACTCTTGTTTACTTTGGGGCATAGTTGTCCAAGGTATGGAAAGGGATGAGAAGGGACCTCGGCTAAAACTACCATCAATACCTATGAGCCCAACCCGAACGTGGTGGAATATAGAGGATAGCTCAGCGCTGTCACCACCTAACTACCGACCACACAGCCCATGGGGTTGGGAGCAAACTTAGATAATTATAAGTCTATACACCACGTATACACTTACAATTACTACTCTAACCTTGTTAACTAAAGGCAGAGTAACCATAGTCAAATAAAGTAAAAGACTTTATCTAACATGGACTAAGAATCCATAAACAAGATATAAATAAAGAAAGCTTCAATGATTAAATAAATAAAAGAATGTCTACATGTTACCCGACCAAAGGACGGGGACTCTACTCTTGGTGGAGAATCATCCCCGAGGCACAAGGTGGAGGAGCCGACATCCCCGGCTCCCTCCCGAACTTCTACCACTCAATCTCACTCGCTATTCTAATACATTTCTACAGTGTGGCGCTTATTGTTCTCCTCTTCAATTGCTGATATACTTCTGTCGAATTTCCCCTCTATTTATAGGTGGCGATGGGCCGGGAGGCATTTCTAGGTGGAGTGGAGTTGGTAGGCCGAAGTCGGTCCGCCGGGCGGCGGGCCAGGCTGGGCGGCCGGGCAAGCCGGGCGGCATGCACTGCCGGGCAGCGGGCAAGGCCGGGCGGCCCTTGGATCGTGTCGGTTTCTCGACCGATCTTCTCTTGATGGCTAGGATTGCGTTCCGAAGGCGGTTGTTGGTTGCCCTTTTTCCTTTGGTTTTATGTCGGTAAGCGTGGCAGGCCGGGCGGTAAGCTTAATGGGACAAATGGCCCGATAGGCCGGGTGGAAAGCCCACCGAGCGGCAAGGTCCGCCAGGTGGCACAACTCGCCAGGCGGCAAGGCCAACTGGGTGGCAGCCCATTTTTGGGCGGCAGCCCTTTGGCCTTGTGGCCTAGTTGTCCTTCCATTCTCCCGGTTAGGCCATGTGTCAACCTCCTTCCTTTGTCTTTTTGAAAATCTTTTGGACTAGAGTTAGGAAACGGCTTCATGGCGATGGTGTTTGCATGCCGGCCGGGTGAGGGGGTGAAGTTCTAAATCGGCCGGTGGTCCTAGGTCGTGTTGTCGTACGACCGGGAATTTGATTGAACACTTGATTCATCCTGCCGGGTGATGATAACTTATGATTCGGCCGATTGACAATTTTACTTGGTGATGACCTGGCCGGGTGCTGATTCTAGCTGTTAACGACCCTGTCGGCTGTTAGAAAACTACTGTTTCACAGCCGTGATCGGCCGACATGGTATTTTCACATGTTTTGCATATTTTGACCCTATAGCACCTGCAACCACATATTTCACCAAAACTTGTGGAACTCATGAGTACAAAGATTATTTTCATTATATTATTAGTTAAGATCCACCTTTTTATTGTAAATTGGTAGTCAAAAAAAGGAATTTACGACTACCAACACCCCCCCCCCCTCCCACGCTTAGAACTTTGCTCGTCCCAAGCAATGTAAGAAATGAAGACTAGGAATGAGCAAGATCTAAGGAAATTCTCATCATGCTTTGCATATATAAAGACTACTCCATGACTCCTCATGCCATAGGGTTTTTGGGTGGCTAAATACCTTGTCTTGAAAAGTTGACAGATGGAACAACATAGAGAAGTCTTACCTTTTTTTTTCCCAAGGAACTTCAATTTTGTTTCCTTTTCGTTTCAAAAAAAAAAATAGAGCTCCAGATCATAAGTTATTCTCAATTTATGCCCTCGAATCGCTCAATGTGGTTTTGATTCCTCACTTAGGCCAGTGGCCAAAATTTCCCAATATACTAAGGCTTATGTGGAGCTCAAGGTGGGGAATATTAAGGCTGCATACTTGTATTTCATATATCACTAAGTCAAAAACCGCACCCAAGGAGGAAACAAGTCATGAATTATGATCAATCCATGTGCACAATTATGATATGCATGGATGGATGATGGACGGCGGGTGCTCCGTTTGAAGTGATCTCTCTCTCTCTCTTCCATTTGATTTATATTTCTTTACATGGGCTATTTTAGCATTCATGATTCAGTTTTTTTCTTTCAGTTTTTTTTCAAATAGCTATATAGCCCATATCCCTTTTGGAATGATTGTTGGAGAGAGATTAACAAATATATTGGAGCACTTTATTCTATGAGTGGATTTGTGGGGACGATGGATGGGAACTTCTAGTGTAGAAGCATCGACATATGGAGTGGTTGGGGTGTGCACATGAACTTGATCAATAACACATAACAAGCATCTCACAAGGGTCACAACAATTTGACGAAGTTCAATGAAAATAGAAGTAGCAAATACAATAGGTTTTTAGCAAGATCATCATCTGGATTTGGTAGGAATAAACTCATCATTGAGAAGATTGTGAATCTGGAGTTCTCATTTATAAGCTTTTGAAAATTAGAAATCAAGGAAGTTCACTTGGTTCCAAGAAAGGTTAAGCTCTCTACGGTCATATCACATCTACCAATAATTTAGACAAGGTTTTCCTACGCAATGAGGATTTCCCAAGGGCGATGAAAGAAAGCAGGGAACAATCTTTATAGATCAAGCATGAATAAGAAGGAAGTTATATTTTAATTGCCATTTATCATGCTTGCCGAAAAAAATTCAGTTCCTAGAAAGACATGAAAACAGCAAGGGGTAGGTGATACGAAGAATAATGAAATAGTTGCTGTTCTTTCGTACCTTCATCTTGTTCCTTTTGATCTTTTAACCTGCAAAGGTTAGCTAACAAAATACCGGAATGAAGAAGCCAAAAGTTATTGCCGAGTAAATTTATTGTTGAGAAAGAACAAAGCAATTTTTTTTTAAAGTTTCAAATGAAAAACTATCAAATCCTAGTAAAGGGCAACAAATCGGGTTACCTCCCATTAGTACTTATTTAAGGTCATAAGTTTGACCATGGGAGCACTAGTTCATTTTGCAGCTTGGGTTGGCAATGTGGCTCCCGCCATCACCAAACATTAATTCATCATTGCACAACTAAGGCATATGACATGGATACCAGAATTTGCAATGTTTGTGATACACAAATATATCTACAACCGCCCCTTTGAAATTACTATGTCCAAAAGGGGTAGAGCGGTTGTAGGCCTCTTGTGTACCACCATCAATCTTTGTTGTGGTGGGAAAATTTTTGTGTGAGTGAGGAGTATGTGAATTTTCTAAAGTATGACTCCTTGGCATGGTGGGTGAATTCCCTTTTAACTCTAAATTTGAAGCCTCACGAATTTCTATGGACCAAACTTTGTATTGCCCTTCATGCTTCATGGATTCATCCTGTTCAAAGTTTTCCTTCTGTAGATCATCCTTTGGTTGCTTCGGTACCTCTTTTCCATTGGTAGATGATAGCCTTGTGGTGCCTCCATTAGGTAGAACATGGATCCTTGGGGGATCTCGGAGGATTGGTGTGGATAGCAAGGCCTATGTGGTTCGAGGATTGGTGTAGTATTGGCTGATGAAGCAAAGTATGGCTCCTGGTCTTTTCTCTCAACTTTTGCCACATGGTTCAAAACTGGCTTTTTAGTAGCAATTGAAGGTGTTTTGCGATGGGTGAGTCGGGTAATATGGTTGATAACAGCCCACGCGTCTTCTATGCTTTTTCTATGGAAGGGACCTTGAGAGCATTCGTTCAATAGCTTGGCACTCCTTTTGTGAAGACCATGAACAAAATAGGACAAGAGCCTTTCTAGTGGAGTGTCAAGGCTAGGACCACTAAAGACAAGAGAAATAAACCGACCCCAACAAACTTCTATGGGTTCTTCATCCTCTTGCTTAATGTTTTTGATATTTGTCATTATACGACAAAGCTTTTCATGAGGAAAAAGACTCTCATTGAAATGGTACATTAGTAGTTCCCATAGATCTTTCAAGGGATGTGGTGTTTCAATAATATACCACTCCCTATCATTGATGAACCTTAGGTACCAGTCCTTGGCACGACCATCTAATGAGTAGAAAAGGAGTCTCCACATGAGTTCTTCACGTAACAAACCAGTATTTAGGAAGGTGGAGCAAGTCTCCTCAAAATTATGAAGATGGGCATAGGGGTCTTCATGACTTTTCCCAGTGAAGAGGACCGCTCGAACCTTAGCCATGAGATTTGGGTATAAATCCAAAAATGGAGCACCCTTTTTGTTTAAAAGACGCCTTTCTATGATTTTAGTCCATGGTGCATTAGGGAGATCAAGGATAATTGGACCATTAATTGAAGGGGAGTTCTGGGAAAGTTCCTTGGCAGCCATTATGGGGAATTGGGATGACTCCTTGAACTGTTCTTGCCTCTTTACAATAGAAGGATTTAGCAACGGATCACCTTGTTTCCCGTTGTAGTCCTGTCCACTAGACTCTTCTTGACTAACATTGGTCCTCTTCACTCATTCCATGTTACGAGAGTTTCTGAAATCCGGAAAAGGTTCATCGTCGAGTTCAAAGGATTGAGGTGGGAGAAAGTGTTTGTCTTCTTCTACAACATTCGTGTGTGGTGAGTGGAGTGAGGCTATCATAGGAGCTTCGGCCTTTTGTGGGAGACACTTGTCTTCTATTTCTTTGGGTTGACTAGAAGTTTGGGTGCTTTGGTTGGTAGGTTCCGGGGAGATGGATGACTCATTTGCAAGATTTTGGATGATTTTGCTTAGGATCTCACATTCCCTCTGATGGTGTTGCACAAAAGAAAGCACCTCCGGCCGTAGCATTTAAATAATTTGCACTGTCGGGCCTTAGACCAAAGAAAAAGTGTTGCAGCCTTATAGGCTCCTCTATACCTAAACATACCCCTGTCTTGGTGTAGGATAGGAACCTTTCCCATGATGCTCCTAGTGATTCATGGTCTTGTTGATCAAAATTGATAACCTTTTTCCTTAGAGAAACTATCTTAAAGAGAGGAAAATATCTGCGCAAAAAAGTACTCTCTTAAGGTGGACCAAACTCCATCTACTTCACCTACATGGTTAAAATATCATGTTTTTGCTGCCCCGCCTAATGAAAAAGGGAACAACTTCCATTTCATGGTTTCTTGAGGAAACCCTTCAATGGCAAGAGTGGAGCAACAAAGCTTTACTGTTGTAGGTGAGTATATGGATTTTCATTTTCTGCCCCTATAAATGGTGTCTTCTGAATCAAAAGTATGAGATCTTGATGAATCTTATAGCTCGGGGCTATGATTGAGAGTGATGAGGGTATGGGTTCTAGGAATTCGCTCCTAGGGGCTGAGAAGTCGCGGATGGGTGCGGGATTCGTGGAAGGAAAAGAAAAAAAGAGAAGAAAATAAAAACGAAAGGTAAAAAGAATCGGGTTCGGATAAATGTCAGCTACCGTTCCCCGGCAACGGCGCTAGAAAGCTTGTTGGCGATCCTTATGCCTAACAGAGAAATCCGCAAGCATACGGATGCCGATGTAGCCTTCACCCGGGAGTATTCCAAGGTACCGAATCCATGGGGAACGAGAAGTGAAATTCTATCCGAGGTACGAAAAGGGATGAGAAGAGACCTCGGCTAAAACTACCATCAATGCCTATGAGCCCAACCCGAACATGGTGGAATATGGAGGATAGCTCTGTGCTGTCACCACCTAACTACCGATCACACAGCCAGTAAAGACTTTATCTAACATGGACTAAGAACCCATAAAAAAGATATAAATAAAGAAAGCTTCAATGACTAAATAAACAAAAGAATGTCTACATGTTACCCGACTGAAGGACGGGGACTCTACTCTTGGTGGAGAATCATCCCCAAGGCACAAGGTGGAGAAGGAGCCGACATCCCCGGCTCCCTCCCAAACTTGTACCACTGACTCTCACTGCCTATTCTAATACATTTCTGTAGTGTGGCGCTTATTGTTCTCCTCTTCAATTGTTGATCTTCTTCTGCTGAATTTCCCCTCTACTTATAGGTGGCGATGGGCCGGGAGGCATTTGTAGGTGGAGTGGAGTCGGTAGGCTGAAGTCGGTCTGCCGGGCGGCGGGCAAGGCCGGGCGCCCACGTGTGCCGGGCGGCATGCACCGCCGGGCGACGGGCAAGGCCGGGCGGCCCTTGGATCGTGTCGGTTTCCCGACCGACGTTCTTCCGATGGCTAGGATTGCGTTTCGAAGGCGGTTGTTGGGTCAGTTGGCCTTTTTCCTTTGGTTTTATGTCGGTAGGCATGGCAGGCCAGGCGGTGAGCTTGATGGGTCGAATGGCCCGGTAGGCCCGGGTGGAAAGCCCGTCGAGCAGCAAGGTCCAACGGGCGGCAGCCCATTTTTTGGGCGGCAACCCTTTGCCCTTGTGGTCGTAATTACGCACCCACTTATATACCACAAGAGGACGGTGTACAGTTGTAGCTCTTTTTCCCTCAGAGTATTCCAAGGTTATCGAATCCATAGGGAACAAGCAGAACTAATACTATTAAAAGATTACTAACAAATTGCAATGGGTTGATTGGTGTGAATGATAATGGTGAGAAAGTGGAAGGTGAATGTTATTAAAGAGGTAACAGGATGATGAAGGATTCTCTCCTTAGGATTGGTTCACTAGCATGCAACCTAATTCTTATCAACTCGAGTGATGATTCTAATATTCTACAAGATATGGTGGTTTCGTTCACCCCGGCTGTCACTACAGAGGCTATTAGCTCCCCACTGGTTTCTTGCACTATGTAATGGGCAAAAGTGTATTGACCGATACACTGATGAAATGGATAGATAGATGTGCAATAAAGTTCATCACATAGATTAAATTCATCGAGAGAGTATCAACAAGCATGAGAGTTACATGACCAGATCCCCGCACCAGAGAAGAGAATATGAGACTACTCACTCATCCTTCCGCTAGACATAGCAGAGGGCTGAGAAATAGCGCTGGAACGCACATGAGCCGATCGGCGCAAGCGTCGCGCCAATCGGCGTGACCTCCCTTCAGGTGGATCTCGTCGGTGTTGACGAACCTCCGCCGCCAATATCCTGGAACCCTAGTTTTAATAACTGATTCTCGCAATCGCCGTCTCTCCCTTGTGCCCTTGGCTCTTGATAATTATCTTCCTTTATACTCGATGGGATTAGGTCAACTTCCACCGACTCTAACTCATACTGGCTGGGCTTTCGTCTTTCCTGGACCGGATCATGTTTTAATCATCTTTTCCTCCTGCGCCGATCGGCGCATGGGTCGCGTCGATCGGCGCGGCTCCGTATCTGGCCCATCTTCGTTACTCTTCAGCTCTTTATCCATAATTGCCCTGTTTTACACCTATTTCCTGCGATTACATTCAAAATAGAACAACTACAAATATATGCAAATATGGGGTTAATTGTTAGTCCAAACCACCAAATTAAGACGTAAAACATCCTTTTTTGGTAGATAAAATGGGCATCTAGAAACCACCAACAGAGGCTGAGCGAGTCGGCTGGGAGTGGTGATCGTGACCAACCATCAGCGGACTTTGTGAATGTCGTCCTGTCTGCCAGCTCCTCGGAGAAGCGGGGGCGTGACGGGGGGTTGGCAGGCAACACACCCTCGTCGAAGCGCCGGGCCGTCATGAAGAAACACCACCCTGGTCCCTTCATAATGGCCAAGACGCTACGGGTGGATGCGGCTGCGAGGATGCGCGAGGCGGGCAAAAGGCATCGGGAGCCCCAGGTGCCGCTGTCCCGTCGAGCGTGATGATTAACTCCGAGGCAACCGCCTTGGAGACCTAGGGTCATGGCTCTGCCGGGTCTCCCGAGGAGGTTGTGGTGGCGACACTTGGCGCTGCTGCCTCGGAGGCTCTGGGGTCATCTGCTCCAGCCTCTAAGGAGGTCACGGTGATGATGCTTGGTGCCGGCTCTTCCGTGACTCCCGGGTTCACCGCGGTCATGCCCGCTTCGGGTCCCCCAGTGGGCGCAACCGGTAGAACGGCTCAGCGTCCGTCCCTTGACCTGGAGAAGAGGTGGCTGCCATTGGGTGCTGCAAAGGTGGTGTAGAGGCCTCCACCGCACGTCCCGTCGGACTCCTTGGTCGTGTTATCAGAGAAGAGGAGGTTCTCTGGCAACTGCCATGCCATCGGTTAGGACTTCGCTAGGTATTCATTGATGGTAACCCAAAGTTATAAGGAGGAAGGCTTGGTGATCCTTGCCAATCTCTACGACGCTCATCTAGAGCTGGGGGTTGTGAAAGGCCGAGTGGGAGAGCTTGAAGCGGCATTGAAGGATGCAGAGGACCAAGGCTCTAAGCTACAGACAGAGTTGTTCAATTTGCAGGCCGCGGAGGAGAAGCACGGTGGTCCCCTTGGTCAGCTGGAGCAGGCGCTCGAGGTTGCACTGAGGGAGCGCAATGAGGCTCTGAGGCAAGCGGCTGCTGGCACCGAGGCTGTGCAGAGGCTCGAGGAGTCGCTGCGCTCGGAGAAGTTGTTGCGTGACTCATGGCTGCGGCCAAGGCTTCGGCCGACACCGCGGCTATGCATCTGGCGCAGTTGCAGGAGCCCCGCAAGGTTGGGGATGGTACATCTTGTTCTTCTCCGTTTTTTGCTCGTTTTTGTTTGCCTTGGTGTTGTCTCCTATCGCCTTGATTGGTTGATGCAGCGCTGGAGGAGAAGCTCGCCAAGGCAGAGGAGTCTCGCCGTCAAGAGGTTAGGGAGAAAGCTGTCACATCCCCCTTGAACCGAAGTTTCCGAGGTGCTAATTAAGCAGACACAAGATAATACAACAACCGACCAAGTTCAAATTACATAGAAAAGAGTATTATTAATTATACATCAGAGTTTAAGTGTTTAGTGCAGCGAAAATATTACAAAGATTAGTTTTAAAAACAGCGGAAGATAACGTGATGGTGAAGGCAGTTGTGATGAATCTGAGCCCATACAGATCATCGCCTAGCAACACACAATTGCAGTGGGTACTCAGTCTGCCAATGGGCCGACCATCCCTCTGGAATAGACATATCCCAGGGAAGTACAGCCAAAGGTAAGTCATGTGCATCAGTGTTATTACCTGAAATAATAAAACAACAACATGGCAAAGCCTGAGCAACTAAGCTTAGCAAGTCTTACCCGACAAGTATTAAATCTAGACATGCATAGGCTTAGAGATGGATAACAGTAAATTTAGTGAACATTCTAGTAATTCTAACAGTGTAAGATAACTAGCATATGGAGATATAAAGTGTAACAAGCAATCTGAAATTTAAGACAATGTAACAAATAATCATTTTCAGATTTACTACAACCACAAAATTCTTCAAACCAAACCATTTATATGATTATTAGTGAGGTTCTTAAGCTACGATGTGATTCAGTGAACAAGCGGTACTCATTACTGCGACGGACAACGATTGCAATCGTTTTACACCAGCTGGGAAAACCCGAAATACATGGCATACGCATTATTTAACAACACGTATGACAACTTTTCACAAAATCATAATACATGTCGATCCGAATCTAAAACTCTCGAGTGGGTAGTCATTCCACACTACCTCAGGAATCTATCCACTCCTACTGGAGCACATGACCAAGAGTTTTAAGTTATCGTCCAATATGCATTTAACAATGCTACATTAGTTTACTAGTTCCCATATACTAGCATGCATTCGGTACTGTTCAATACTTGCTCATTAGGATCGACAACGAACGGATCCTAGATCGATACAGACAGGGCTACAGCCTTGCAAGACATGTCCTTTGAAGGCACGTGATCTTTGCCCTTTCACCTATGGGGCCTGTCCACGTCTCAAATTTTAGTTGTTGACATAAACGGACTGCCACCTTGCGAGACAAAAACCTCACAGGTTCTTTACCTTCGCCCTTTCCAAAACAGACCTGTTTAGTCAAAATTTTAACCTTCCTTAACCATGTGACATCATCATTTCACAAAATATTCCACATACCATAAACAGTGTTGATCCTACAACTAAGCATAGTAGTTTATCTATTAATTACCTGTACCTGTATACCGTATCTAAAATAAATTAGGACATATCTAGAAAATGCAGGTGGGTTTTTAATCAACTACTAAACTTAATGCACAATTCATCTATACCCATCTAGCAATTTAATTACTGAAAGTAAATCATATTAAGTACAAGGGAAATGATCCGGGGATTTCCTTGAGTTACAACTATGGGTTAGTACTGATGTTAGGGTTTTCTTGAGTAGAGAAACCCGAAGAATCTTTCTGAAAATCCTCCTCGGAAGAGTTAACGTTTCCTATAACAATACGGACATGTCAATATAGAGAGATGCATAAAATATGCAAAGATATGTGATGCACATATGAAATGAAATAGACCAAAACAATTTATTCCTTAGCATGGTTCTAGAAGACATATGCTTCAGAGCTAGTAATTTTAATTAGAAGAATTTATCACTAAAATTTTGTAATGCATTTAAATATGGTTATTAGGGCACGTAATGCAATTAATTTATTTAGCAAACTAAAAACATGCTACTGGACATGAGTGTTCTGTATGATCATCAAAATTACCAAATTTCATAAGTATATCATGAGTAGAATTTTAATAAAGCATTTAGCAAGGTTTCTGATTAAAAAAATTCTAGTAAAACATGAACAGAAGATATATTCCTAGAAAAATTCATGATGATGCATCATACTGAGCATGACTTTTTTGCACATGTTTAAACCCTAAAAGTTTAAAGAAATTACTATAATACATTTCTAAGCATTTCAAAGATAAAATCATATATAATTTTATGTCCAGAAATTAGGGTTATCATCTTATGTTCTGAACTAATCATGTCAAGAGGAGTCCAAAATAATTTAATTCACTATTTTATCAAGTCTACAACTAAGGATATGAATTTATTAAGCTTTACACTAAATAAATCATACATCAAAACTTTTCATAAAAACCAAGTGCACTAATATGCTCAATGCATAGATCACATCACCAGGAATCCAACAAAATTTATTTTGAGATTTTAGGAGCTCTCGAACTCAATATATCAATTTTACAAGATTTATCATTTTCCTGGATTTTCTTTTATTAGTTCGCCGAAATTATGAAATTGCCATCGTCTTCTTCAACCTTGGTCCAGTGAGCCTGGCGACCAGAAAACTCCAAACTGCTACCTTTTCCGTGAAGGAAGAATTGTCCCACAGACTCGGGGATGGTCAGAGGTGAGGTCGTCCTAGAAAAATGTGAAATACTCCACGCTCGGTGGATGGATTGAGATGAGGTTTGATCTGGAAGCTCCTATAGCTCAGGGCGCATCCATCGCAGTCCTCAGCTTGAGCTCTGGTGGACTGAGTAGCCAGTGCACCGTGGAGCTGCAAGGGACGGCGGTAATGGCGATGTGACTCCTTCGGTTGGGTGAGGACGAGAGGGAGAAAAGACGCGGAGGCCGAGGGAGAGTGGTACTAGAGTTGAGGGCGGCCACAGGCGTCAGTTTTGGTCGCCCAGAAGTGCTCCTGCGCTGGAGACACGCACACAGGCACGTGGCGCCGTGCATGGCTGCCATTTCCCGCGAAGAATAGAGAAGAAAAGAGAGTAGACGCTGACAGGTGGGTCCCACGTCTGATTTTTTGATGTTTCTTCCCTTCTCTTCTAAATTCAAACTAAAATAGTTGCCCAACTCCAATGCATGTGAAACTTTGCAGAGATGCACATTAGAGTGTGCACAACAATATGTGCAAGACCAGAAATTCAATTGGAGTTCAAAAATTTTCAAATTAATATTTCAAACAAATTTGAATTTGAACTTGAATTAATTATTTAGAGCAATTCTGGTATAGAAAAATTGCTAAATTTGTTTTTTTAAAAAATTCTACTTCATCAATATGTTGCTCTAGGTATTTTTGTTTGAAACAAGTTCTATTGAATATTTTTGATTTGCTTCACAACCTAGCCATATTCTAGTTTGAATGCAATTTCAAATAAATTTGAAATGTAGCAAAAATTGAATGATGACTTGCTAAACTAGAATTGGGTGCAATAATGTGATAAAATAGGTATAGTGACACTGGAGTGTCACAAAGGCTAAGCTGCGCACCGCGTTGGGAAGGGCGGCTCGGGAGCTCCAGGTTACCCTGGTTCTGGACTCCTCGCTGGCGTAGCAGGTCGGTGTCCTGATGTCCTCGGGACGCGAGTGGATACGGCGTGAGGTGCGGTTTGGCGTGTGTAGTGTTTTCGCGGTGCTTAGGACCCACTCTGCGGTGATGGATTATGAGGCGCTGAGCCTTGGCTATCTTGATCACACTCCCGAGGAGATGGCCCGGATCCGCGCTGACTCTGAATCTCATGCCGATGTCCTGCTGCAAGATACGAGGAAGAGGCACTCCTCAAGATCAATGAGGGGAATTAGTTAGTGTTTGCTTTTCCTAGTTTGCTTTGCTTTCAAATAACGGGTCATCATGCCCACTTTCATGTAAATAGTTTAAAGTTGTGAACTTGTGTGCTTGTTTAGTTTTGTTGGCCCGTGGTGGCCTTGAACAATTTTAGTTCCAGTTGTTAAACTGTTTTTTTATGCCCGACCCCCTGCCCTTGTCGTGGCCGCTAGGGCTAGCATGATGTTGCGCCGTCTGACCGATTCGGCTGTGAACGTCTTTGCTCATTGCTTACTTTGTTTGCCACCGTAGCGGGGTTCAGGGTCGAGAGAAAAAAAGAGAAAAAAGGAGTGGCGCGGGTTGTGCCTGTCATGTCCTTCCTAGCCCCCAAGTGACGCTCAATCCCTTAGGAGGGGTCGAGGGTCACTTAAGAGTAGACATCATGCATGAGACGACATACCGTCCTTCCCATGATGATGAGAGCTTGTGTCGACCTCTGTTGTCTTGAACCCAGCATAAGACAAGATCGTCGCCGATCAAGCCTCTATCCCTCATGTTTTGGTCATGGTATCGATGAAGTGCCTGTTGGTATTTGGCCGAGTGAAGGAGTGCGATGTCTCGCGCCTCATCTATCTGGTCCATTGCATCCTCGAGCGTGAGTTCGTTGCCCTGCTTGCTGTAGGCGCGTACTCTCAGGGCGCCGTAGTCGAGGTCCGTGAGCAGGACTGCCTCAGATCCGTAGACCATGAAGAAGGGGGTGAAGCCGGTCGCTCGAATCTGGGACGTGTTGAGGCTCCAAAGCATGGCATGGAGCTCGGCTGCCCATCGGCCACTAAACTGCTTCAGACGGATGAAGATCACGGTAGGGTCAAAAAATTCGAGGTTTCAACCCTTAAAGTATCATGTCGTTCGCTCGCTCGACCTGGCTGTTCGTCTTGGGATGGGTGACCGCAGCCCAGTCGACACGGATGTGGTAGCCGTTCCAGAACTTCAAAAATTTCTTTCTCATGAATTGCATGCCGTTATCCGTGATTATGGAGCTTGGGACTCCGAATCGGTGGATAATGTCGAGGAAGAATTCGACCGCCTCCTCGGATCAGATTATGGCAAGCGGGCGAACTTCAATACACTTAGTGAGTTTGTCGACTGCGACAAGCAAGTGGGTGTAGCCCCTGGGCGCCTTTTTGAGCGGGCCAACCAGGTCCAATCCCCAGACCGCGAAAGGCCACGTAAGGGGGATCGTTTGGAGGGTCTGAGTCGGCAGATGCGTTTGGCGAGCGTAGTATTTGGCAGCCTTTGTAGGTTTTGACTATGTGGGTGGCGTCACCCACAGTAGTCGGCCAATAGAAGCCTTGGCAAAACGCGTTGCCTATGAGGGTTCGAGGCTCGGCGTGGTGGCCACAGACCCCACTCCCCCCCCCCCCCCCCGCGTGGACATCGACGAAAGATTTGGCACGCCGGTAGAGCCGATTGGCTTCGATCCCATCAACGCGAAGCATGCCCCGGGCCCGATACTCGATGTACGGGATCCTCCAGTCGCTTGGGAGCTCGACTCTTTCGATGGGGGGATCGATTCGTTCGACCTCGGGGTCGTCCGATTGGTCGTCCAGCTCACTCGAGTCATCAGGTCAATCGATTTCCATGACGTCAGCCCGATATGGGGTCGAGAGCGTCCCTACCTCTTGGTCTAGGTCGGTTGACCCTTGGCCGAAGCCCAAAGGATCGCATAGGCCCCCCCTCGGGCTCTGCAGCCTCTTTGGATCGAATCGAGGGTTGGTGCTGGTCATTGGCAAAGACTCCCAGGGGAATCAGCCCTCGACCAGATGATATCTTGGCCAGCACGTCTGCCACCTCATTGAGGCGCCAGGAGATATGCTTAAGCTCGAGTCCATCGAATTTTTTCTTGAGCTTACGGACCTCCTAGAAGTACAGCGACATGGTGTCACTCCAATAGCTAGACTCTTTCATGATCTGGTCGACCATGAGCAGGGAGTCGCCCCAGATCTCCAGTCATCAGATACCAAGCTCGATGGCGATCTTAAGCCTATTCATGAGCGCCTCATACTCTGTGACATTATTTGATGCTAGAAAGTGTAGGCGAATCGCATATTTCATACGTACCCCGAGTGGAGAGACGAACACGAGGCCGATGCTGGCGCCCGTCCGCATGAGGGACCCGTCAAAGTACATGACCCAGTATTCTTGGTCGACCTGAGCGGGTGGGTGCTGCGCTTCGGTCCATTCCGCCATGAAGTCAACGAGAGCCTTGGAGTTGAAGGCTGCCTGAGGTTGGTACGTGATGTCATGCCCCATCAACTCGAGTGCCGACATGGCAACTTTGCCCTTCGAGTCCCTATTCTGTACAATTTCACGGAGCGGAAAGGAACTTACAATGAGTATTGGGTGAGAGTCAAAATAGTGCCAGAGCTTGCGCTTCACAACCATCACTGCGTAGAGGATCTATGGGTATCGGTCTTCGTGTCGGATAGGATTTTGCTAGCATAGTAAACAGCGTGGTGTACCTTGAGGGTGTGCCCTTCCCTTTCTCGCTCGACCACGAGTGCTGAGGTCATTACCCACATCGTTGCCGCTATGTATAGTAGCAGCACCTCTCCTGGGAGGGGCGGCGTCAGTGCCAGAGTGCTACTCAGGATGCGCTTGACGTCGTCGAGGGCGGACTGCGCCTCGGGTGTCCACTCGAACCGATCATATATTTTCAAGAGCCTGTATAGCGGGAGCACTCTCTCGCCGAGACACAAGATAAAGAGGCTCAGTGGCGCCAGGTAGCCTGTGAGCTGTCACAACCCTTTCAGGTTTTGAATTGGCCCCATCTACTTGATCGCGGAAATTTTCTCAGGGTTAGCCTTGATGCCTCACTCAAAAAGGATAAATCCCAAGAGCATGCCTCTCGGCACCCTAAAAAGGCTCTTTTCGGGGTTGCATGTAACGCTGTTTGCGCGTAACTTGGTGAAAACGCGTCCAAGGTCAGGAATGAGCGTGTCAACTTTCTAGGACTTAACTACAAGGTCATGCACATAGGCCTCGATCGTGTGGCCAATCAGGTGATCGAAACACTATTGCACACTATGCTGGAAGGTCGCACCAGAGTTCTTGAGCCCGAAGGGCATCGTTACGTAGCAGTAAGAGCCGAACGGGGTAATGAAAGATGACACGAGTTGGTCAGATTCTTTCATCGTGATTTGGTGGTACCCGGAATACACATCGTGGAAGCAGAGAGTCTCGCACCCCGCAGTCAAGTCAACTATCTGGTCTATGTGTGGAAAAGGAAAAGGATCCTTCGGACATGCCTTATTTAGGCTTGTATAGTGAACACACATTCTCCATTTCCCATTCTTTTTTCTTACAAGAACAGGATAAGCTAACCATTCGAGATGGAATACCTCCTTGATGAATCCGACGGCTTGCAACTTCGTGATCTCCTCCCCGATTGCCCGGCGCTTCTCCACGTCGAAGCAGCACAGACATTGTTTCACCGGTTTGGAGACCGACCTGAAGTTCAAGGAGTGCTCGGCGACTTCCCTTGGAATGCCCGGCAAGTTTGAGGGTCTCCTCGGAAAGATGTTGGTGTTCGCGTGGAGGAAGTCGACGAGCTTGCTTTCCTATTTGGCAGTGAGGGAGTTCCCCACCCTCACTGTCTTCTCCTTGTCGCCTTCTAGGTCGATATACACCTGCTTGGTGTCCTCCGCTGGCTTGAATGAGGCGTTCTTGCAGCTAGCCTCGGGAGTGCCTTCTTTGAGGTGAGTCCAAATGGCCGCGAGCTCCTCGGCTGAGGCCACTGTAGTAGTGGTGAGGTCTCCACTCTCCATCTCACTCAAAAAAGCGCGTTGGAGCAATGCACCAACGGTGATGACCTCTTTCGGCCCCGACATCTTGTGCTGCAAGTAAGTGTAGTTGGGGATCGCCATGAACTTGGCATAGCAGGGGCACCCAATAAGAGCGTCATACGCACCCGAGAAGTCAACCACCTCGAAGGTGAGGGTCTTGGTCCTGAAGTTGGACGGAGTTCCGAAGGTCACAGGCAAACCCCTAGTGGTACGTCCTGTCTCCCGGGAACGATCCCGTGGAAGGGCGCGCCGGCTGGCTAGAGACGCGACCGATCAATCCCAAGCAGGTTTAGGGTATCGGCATATAAGATGTTGATGCAGCTGCCTCAATCCATCATCACCTTTAATTGTGAGGTGAACCTGAGCAATGATGGGGTCAACCACGAGAGGGTACCGACCCGGTCATGGGACGGGAACAGGATAGTCTAACCGATCGAAAGTTATCGGCGGGTCAGACCACTTAAGGAAGGATGGCATGGCTCGCTCGACCACGAAGACTTCGTGAAGCTTGACCTTGGCCGTGCATCGGCTCCCTCAGGCCTCGGGGCCCATGAAGATCATATGGTAGGTTTTGGGGTTGGGGAACACCGGTTCCCCTTGCTCGTCATCATCGCCAGCAGGGTTCTGGACCCCCGACTCTACTGCTTTCTCTGGTTCTCCCTTCTTCACCTCCTCTCGAAAGATTTTTTTCATCATGGAACAGTCCTTGAGGAGGTGCTTGATGGGATAACCGTGGTTAGGGCATGGTCCGTTCCACTCCCCGAGCGCGGGCTTCGGCGACTTGCGCTCGGCGGCGGCCATGATAGGGTCATGTCCAGTCCGTGACTTGTTCTTTCTATTTTTCGACGGCAGCCATGACAGGGTCACGTCCAGTGCCTTTGCCAGCTTCCTCCTCCCGCTTGCCCTTGCCCTTGGCCTACGGAGCGTGGCGTAGGACCGCTTCCATGCACTCTTCACTGGAGGCGAAGCTTTTGGCGATGTCCAAGAGTTCGCGGGCTGTGCGTGGACCCTTGCGGCCTAGCTAGTGCACAAACTATTTTGAGGTGGTGCCGGAGATGAAGGCTTCAACGATGTCTATGTCAGCAACGTTGGGCAACTCATTACACCTCTCGTTGAAGTGCCAAATGTAGTCCCGAAGGGACTCATCAGCCTTCTGCCGACAGTTCTTGAGATCCCAGGAATTGCTTGGCCGAGCATAAGTCCCTTGGAAATTTCCAACGTAAATATCCCTAAGGCCGAGTCGGCGAGGTACAATGGCAGGTTTTGGATGATGGCAAGGTCGTCGATTGCACCGCCCGCCTGGCATGTGAGGTGGTAGTCCTCGAGCCAAAGCCCGGGGTCTATCTCACCTGTGTATTTGGTGATGGTCGCGGGTGCCCAAAAGCGCTGCAGGAACTCCACGTTGTGGATTCGTAGGCTGAAGACCCGTGGCCTAGGCGGGCTCGGGCTTCGACTCCCCTCCTCATCGGTGTCATGATAACAGCCGCCCCGGCATGACCCCTCTCCTTATTCAGGCGATCCTTCCCAAGTCGATGTGCCCTGAGAGTATGACTTGCGTCATGGTGGGGCCCGACTCGATCACGAACCAAGGCTTTCTTGGGTGCACCCCCAACTAGGGATGGTTGTCGAACCGAGTGTTGTTGCGAGCTGGCGGTCCTGCCCCTTCTAGCACGTTGTGACGTGGACATCTGTTGGCTGGATTGAGCAGCATGTCGCAGCGAACTTTCCGCGTGGAGTTTGATCGCCGTGGCCAGAAGAGCCGTGACTTCCTGCTTAGTCTATTGGGCCTCGAGCGTCACCGGTTCAGGAAGGGTCTTGAGCAGCATGACAACCACGGCTATGTTCTGCTCTGCCTGGGCGAACTGCGAGGTCCCCTGCTCGTCGTAGATGATGCGTTGGTTGACGTCGCGAGCTATGGCCCGAGCGCACCCGCCCGTGCCGGAACGAGCCAGCTCGCGGTCTATTGCTTCCTTCTCATTTTCCAGCTGACGTCGGGTTTCTTCTTAGTCCGCCCGTCTCGCTCTCAACCGTTGCTGGGGATCTTCAGGGTGAGGCACGAGCGGTGGTTCCCTGGCTGGAGTATCGGGGACGTAGAAGATCGTTTTCCCCGCCCTTGAACCTACTACCGGGTTCACCCTTGCTCCAGCCGCTGAGGGTTCGGCACCTCAAGCGGCCGTCACGGGTGCGAGCTGCACCATATGGCATTCACATGGGAGGTCGTGGCTTCCCGCACAACTGTTGCAATTGGAGTAGGATTCCTCAAGGGCTCCCGCGTCGAGGAGGTTGAAGAAGGAGTCATCAAGGTGATTGATTGCCTCCATGAACCAGGGGTTCGTGGCTATCGGGACGCCCTGAAGAATGGTGAGGTTATGAAACTCACACGCGATATTGCATAGGCCATGCAGGAGGCCGCCTAATGGGCTTTAATTGAGGTGCCTCATGGCGATAGGTTCGCCCCCGAGCAGTTGGCCATGAACGTTCGCAAGGGTGAACGCCATGCCTCAGATGTCATCCTGGGTCGGAGTGCCACCCAAGTAGCACTGCAGTGCAACAATTGGTCTCCGTAGTTGGTTGACAGTGCGAAGCGACCCAGGGGACCGGATCTAGCCGGCTCAAGCTGAGATGCGCGCATCGCCTCACCGGTGACGGCTGCAGCTACCACGATGGGATCAAGGAGCGACTCATCAACAAGCTCCAACGCCCCTTCCCTCATGATAGCAAAGCTTGGCGTGTGGCCCAAGTCCTCCAGCCACCAAGGACGCGTCACCTCGATGGCGGGCGTAGAGGCAGGAGGTGGTATGGGCATGGGAACACCAACGCATAATGGCTTTTGATCAGTTGTGGCGACAAACTCTAGGCTCCCAAAGAACATGCTGGTGCTGGGAGCCCAGAAGTTGGAGGAAGTAGCCTTCCGAACGAGAAGGTGGTTATGGAGTGGAACACGCAAAAATCCCCTTGCTGGCACACCATTTGTCAGTGTTTAGGTCACCGGCTAGTAGAATTTATTCTAGGGGATGCGCGATCCAAGTTCAGTGATGGCAATGCAAGAGGACATGGGGATTATACTAGTTCGGGAAAGCCCCCTACGTCCAGTTCTTGGGTCTACTCATGTTATTTGCACTGGGTAGAACATATATTGGTAGTGAGAGAGGAGTCTCCAAGTCTCAAGTTGCTAATGAATGCATGTGTGTGTGTGTGTGTGTGTGTGTGTGTGTGTGTGTGTGTGTTTGTGTTTGTTTTCATCATCATCATGTTTCGAGGACGAAGAAGGCTTTCCCTTTTATACCTCAAGGGATTGGGCCCTCGCTACACACACACACACACACACACAGAGAGAGAGAGAGAGAGAGAGAGAGAGAGAGGCTAATATCTATATGCGAAGTTGAGGAGAACGTGTGGAAGATTCCATGGACTCCCATCAATGGTGTGGTCTTCAACTCAGGCGAGCCCTACTGTCTCGATCTTTGCGTCAGTCAGCACTGTGTAGAGGCATGCCCCCGTAATCCACTAATGAATCGAAACTCCGTGTTCCTGCAAAAGGCGTGTTCCGCTCAAAAGGGGTGATGCAGCACAGGCAGCATGACGTCGTCTAGGCAAAGTTTGATCCACCAGTCTATCAAGCTGTCTTACATCGGTACTGTTGAGGGCGCCATCGGGTAAGCGCAGCTTGGGATGCCTTATTGCGCCTGCCTCAGTCAGCAGATGTAGGTAGTGATGATGGGAGTAGGTGTGCAGAGGGATTTGACCCCTTGATAATGTGCCGCACACTCGGGTTGGTTGGTGGTTGTTGACTGCCGCCCCGTTCGACCCCCACGGTGAGGGTCGAGTCGTCGGGTTGTGCCTGTCCGGGCCCGCCTGGAGTCGGGTTTTGTCCCGTCTTGGCAGGGCAATTGAGTTTCTCCATCTCGCTATTTCTACCTGAATGGTGGTTCATCGGGTTGTCGGTCACAGGGGCAAGGCCCACTTGGCGGGAGTCGGCGGGGGCAGAGCTTGTCCAGTGGTTCCGGCCTCATTTGTGTCGTCATAGCCATGGCAACGACAAATAAGTCATCCTTATCCTTAAAGTGTTTGGACAGGACCAATTATAGGGTTGTCAGAGCCGGGCGAGGCGTGTCGTACCCGAGTCTGTACGGACAGGCTGGCGCTAGCCCGACTTTCGAGGGGTCGAGCAAGATTGGAGTGGGTGTCGACTCTTTGGTGGATCAAGTAGAGCGCAACCGCTCATCGACCCTCAATAGGTCGAGCGAGGCATGGCTGGCTCTCGACTCTTGGTGCATTGAGCAAGGCGGGAATAGTACAGCCTTTCCCCCTGAGGCCTGGCCGGCACAGAGGTTCCTTTTGTGGGGCCATGCTGGTGCCCCATTGGTCGTATTTTGGCGGGCCTATCATCTTAGGTGGAGCAAACGCGCATTGGCGGGTTCCCAGGGGGTGCTGCATGGTACCTCCGGTTTTTACCCCCGACACTGTGGTGGGCTCCTCTTGCACTATCCTCTCCATGGATCTAGAGACGGAGTCTAAGGCGGACCTGCGTGAGTTAAAGGTTCTTGCTTCTTGTGTTCACCCCAACCTCATCGGTAGGGAGAAGCTGATTGCGTTGTAGGAACCAGAGAGGCCATGTGTGTCCCTCTCTTACCTTCCCCCGGGTGACCCGCACCCTCCTCCTCCCGACCCCCCCCCCCCCCCCCGCCGGGTGGTTCGTGGACCAGCGACTTCGGCATAGGACACCTGCCGGAGTTGCCCCCGCCGCCGCTCGAGCGACGGGCTGCATGTGGCGCGTTGCAGTTCTGCGGGGTTACCCAGGGCCCTACGGGGTCGATGGTCACCATGGCCACTGGTCGCTCGCTGTCAGCGCCGCCGTCCTTCCCCGCATAGGGCCCCCACTCGCCAGCGTGTCTCCTGGCCCAGGTCTTGGCTGGTCGTTCTAGCCCACCCCCCATACCTTGGGGCCGTCTCTCCTTGGCAGCTCAGCCCTTCCTCCCTTCGGCCTATCGGTCGGCGTCTGGCCCTTCCAATGGGGCCACGGCTGGCGCTACTACTAGGGCAGTGGAGGTGCCTCTTGCAGTGCAGCGGCGGCTATGGTTGAGGGTGTGGTTGAGGGCTGTGAGAGCTCTCCTACCTCTTCTGGCACTGCTGCCTCTGCTGGTGGGGCGGCCGACCAACTGAGGGATGGTCGAGAGCCTGTCGCTCCCGCTCACCCCTAAGGCGGTCTGCCACATAGTCGGAGTCTATGGAGGTTGCGCAGCCTTCCCCTCTACCTGAGTCAGTGCAGGTCACGCAACCTTCCCCTCTCCTAGATTCTGTGCAGGTCGGGGCCACGCTGGAGCAGCCTCCCTCCTCAGGTCCATGAGCATAGGGCCCGGCGCCTTCCCCGGGTGTTGACCAGCAGGAGGTCATCCTCACGGTCGGACCGTCCCCCCCGCCCCCCCCCCCCACCGCTGCCACCCGGGCCACAATCCCCAACTATTGATCGGTTGGAGGTCAGATTGTTGTCGCCTTCGGGGGGACGCTTGCCGGGGATGGTCACAGTTCTGAACGTCTTCGATCGTCTCGGCGCTGTCCTCCTGGCAGCTGGCCAGGCTGTGGGGGGGGGGGGGGGGGTCTTGCTACTCCCCATCGATGGAGGCGATGCACTTCGAGGGGGGCCCTAACTCCACTGTGTTGCTACTGGACTGTACGAGGCCAGTGGTGACTAACCCATACCCCAACATTTTGATTGGGAGAGTTTCCTCTGGCGTACCCCTCGTGGACTTCATCGAGTTGGTCGCTTCACCTATCCAGTCATCGGCCTGCCTATCTTGGCCGGCCCTCCGGCACTCATAGGGCCCCACTAGGCTTCCTAGGCGCAGCACTCGCTTGGCCTAAAAGCCCAGGGGGTCTCTACCAAAGACTATGGCTCAGAACTGGCTGATGAAGATTCTGTTTGTGCTAGCTGATGGTCAGTCCGCTGACGCGGAGACACATACCCGCTATGTCGCTCTTCAAAGACGGACTCTCTTAGGAGCACTGCAAGGCCCTCTGCGCCCTGTTCCCTGACAACTTCTTTGACGCCATGGGGGTGGAGGAGGACGAGGACTCTTAGGAGCCCGCCGTTGGTTGTTTTCTTTCCTTTTTTTTGTTGGTATGTCATCATCTAACATGGCCGTTTGGAACGCTCGAGGACTCAATAGTAGAGCCCATTGTTCCATAGTGCGTGAGTTGGTCATGTCAGAGCAAGCCTCTCTAGTGTGCTTGCAAGAGACGAAGCTTGCTCATGTATCTTGTTCTTTAATTTTGGAAATGCTAGGGTTGGAGTTTGATCTTTTACTTCTTGTCCGCCTCGGATACGAGGGGGGGGGGGTTATTTTGGTAGCTTGGAAGAGGTTGGAATGCCACCCTCCGGTCATTTTCTTTAACAGTCAGCATTCGTTTGACAGTCAACCCATTGCAGCCTCCACGGAGGCTTTCCACAATCTATGGGCCGCACCGGGTCACAGAGAAGTCGGAGTTCCTGCAGGAGTTGCGGGACATCTATGCTTCCAACTCGGGGCCCTAGGCTGTTTGTGGAGATTTTAACCTCATTTATAAGGCCAATGATAAAAATAAGAGTCGCGTCAACACGCATTTGATGGGTCACTTCCGACGTCTCCTTCAGGACACAAAACTTAAGGAGATTTTTCTCCATGGTCGCATTTTTACGTAGAGCAATGAGAGGAGCCACTCGACTCTCGAGCGTATCGATAGGTTGTTTATGTCGGTCGATTGGGAGGACATTTTCTCCCACTATATGCTTCATGCTCTTTCCACCCGCAACTCGGAGCATGCCCCTCTTCTCCTCCAATTTGACTCTGCATGGCATCCTAAGAAGAGGTTTCGTTTCGAGGCTATTTGGCCAAAGTTTGAGGGCTACTTGGAAGCTGTGGAGCAGGGGTGGAGTGTCCCTTGTCCGTTATCGCACCTTTGTGCACTCTGGACCAAAAGCTTAGATCCACAGCTAGGGCGCTCCAAAGTGGGAGCACCAAATCAGTAGGGAGCATTCGCACCAAGATTGAGGTCGCTAAGGAGGTTATTTTCAGGCTGGATTAGGCAATGGACCGGCGGAACCTCTCCCCTTCTGAGGCCGTCTCTGCAAAAGGGTCAAGCTAAAATATCTTGGTTTACCCTCGTTGCAGTGGACTATCACACGCCAGCGCAGCTCCTTGTCTTGGCTTAGTGATGGTGATGCTAACGCAAAGTTTTTCCATCTGCACGCCTCCAATAGGTGGCGTAGTAGTTTTATTCCGTCCTTTTGAAAGGACGGAGTCGAAGTCGTGTCGGAAGAGGCAAAAGCAGAGGTCACTTTCGACTATTTCCACAACGTCCTAGGGAGCATAAGTGAATAGTCCCTCATACTTAACCTCCAGTCCCTGAAGCTCCCACAGGTCGACCTGGTTGCCCTAGTTGCACCCTTCTCAGAGGTGGAGATTTGGGAGCTTATCGGGGACCTACCGCCTGACAGGGCGCCTAGACCTGATGGCTTCACTGGTCTTTTTTACCAGTCGGCGTGGTCGATCATTAAGGGGGATGTGGTCAAGGCTTTTCGTGCCCTCTTCGCTCTAGATGGCAGGAGCCTACATCACCAAAATGAAGCCCTCCTTGTCTACCTGCCTAAAAAAGAAGGGGTTGAGGAGGTAGGGGACTATCGCCCCATCAGTCTTATCCATAGTTTTGGGAAACTTTTTTCCAAGTGGCTTACGCGTAGGCTAGCCCCCTACCTCCTGCTTCTGATTCCGCCTAACCAGAGTGCTTTTATTAAAGGTTGCTTTATTCAGGATAATTTCCGTTATGTGCAGGGGATGCCCAAGGAGTTGCATCGAAAGAAGAAACCTAAAATCGTTCTTAAGATTGACATCTCCAAGGCCTTTGACTAGGTGGCCTGGCCATTCCTTTTGCAGGTTCAAGAGTTTGGATTTCCTCCTCGCTGGAGGGATTGGATCTCCCTCATAATGCTATCGCGAGCACTAAAATCCTGCTCAACGGTAGCCCAGGTCATTGTATTTGACATGCCAGGGGCCTCCGGCAAGGAGACCCCCTCTCGCCTATACTGTTCCTCCTAGTGATGGAGTGCCTAAATAGGCTGGTCGCTTTGGCGGATGAGATGCATCTCTTCGCTCCTCTCGGTATTTCTAAGGCCAGGTTTTGGACCTCCTTGTATGCCGATGATGTTTTTTTGTTCATCTCCCCGATCACATAGGATTTGGAGCTGGCTAAGCTCATTCTTCATGTCTTCGTAGTCAGCTCAAGGCTCACTGCCAACCTGACTAAGAGTCTGAGGAGGAGGTGGAGAGAGTGCTCTGAATTAGAGATGGCAATGGGTACCCGATACCTAAAACCCGATGGGTAAAACCTCTATTAGGTGATGGGTACGGGACATAAATTATACCCGTGGATACATAAATGGGTTAAATCTTGTATCCGATGGATACCTGGGTCTGGGTATGGGAAACAGGAACCCATACCCATGTACCCGCAAACCCAATAATTATGTGTAATTCGTGATTCATAATGTGGATTTATTATTTTTTAGTAACTCTAGCTCTATTGACTTTATCAAAATAGAGTAGACTAACATACAATCTTATTTTGTGCATGTGCTAAGCAAACAAAAAATTTGATCAAAATTGATTAAATTTATCAAAGTATTAAGAATTTTTCTGAAGTATCACGGGTATGGAAAACCCGTGGGTACCCGATTACTCGATGCATATGGGTATGGGGTGAAACTTCAACCCGTCATGGGTATGGGTATGGGTATGGGTTTGACTTACTTATAATGGGTATGTGTATGGGATACTAAAACCCAGTGGGTTTTTACCCATTACCATCCCTACTGCGAATCCTCCCTTGTCGTGCGGGAGAGTTCCCCTGTACTTACCTTGGGGTGCCTCTCTCTATCCGAAAGCTCACCAAGGCTGATGTTCAACCTTTGGTCGATAGGGTGGCTGACCGTCTGCCTGGCTGGCTGGGCAGGCTACTTAACCGCGGAGGTCGCTTGATCCTTGTCAAGGTCACTCTTTCCGTCATCCCCATCTATCTTTCCATTGCCCTTAATATTTCTGAGTGGGCCAATAAGCTATTGATAAAATCCGTAGAGCCTTCCTTTGGAAGGGAATGGAGGTAGTTTCTGGAGGGCAATGTGTGGTCGCTTGGGGAGGGGTCTGTTGCCTTCTCTATTTGGGAGGGCTTGGCATCTCGGATCTGACCCTCACGGGTTGGGCCCTCCAGATACGGATGGACTGGCTGGCCGGGACGGATCCAGACCACCCTTGAGCCGGTTTATCGTTCAATTCCGAGGCGACACCACGTGCATTTTTTGAGAGGTCACTTTCGGTGCAGGTCGGGAATGGGAGGTCGGCACTCTTTTGGTATGATGCATGGATTGATGGTAAATGAATCGCATCCTTTGCATCGTGCCTGGTCGCCGTGATTTCTACTCATACTAGAAACTCGCGAACGGCCGCTGAAGCCCTCCTGAACAACAAGTGGGTAAAGGACATCAAAGGCGCCCTCACCATGCGTGTCATCATTGAGTACCTCAAAGTTTGGGACGCTCATCTGTTGGTGACCCTATTAGAAATCCCCGATCGTTTCATCTTGGAATGGTCCCCTGATGGACGCTTCTCGTTGGCTAGTGCCTATAATGTGTTCTTCCTCACGCAGTCAGAGGTGTTGGGTGCTCGAACGCTCTGGAAAGTCCAGGCACAAAACAAGTGTCGTATCTTTTTCATGGGCGGGTCTGAACGTCTGGACGTCTGCCCCACCTCATGGAAGTAATGCCGAACATCAGATGGTAGGATAGTGTGCTAAACTATCGAACATCGTCTTTTGTTTTATAACTTCTCTGCATAAACTCTTAAAGAAGGACCAAACCTTATAATCATGTCCTCGTTCATGCTAAGTTGGTTGTACACTTAGCATGTGAGCTCTAAACTTTCCTTTTGATGTAAATTTGACTAAGGAAAGATACTACTAAGGTAATGTAATACTTTTGCTCTCTCATTAATTCTTATGATGAAGATGCTTACAAATGTGGCTTAGCGGTGTGCACGTCGATCTTGGGTGTTGTTTGTGCATGCTGGGGAATACCGGAATTATACATATTGTGATCGAATATTATAGTGTTGATTGCTTAGCATGGGCTGCGGCACGTGATGTATCAAACGGTCGACGCGTGTTAATGTTCATTCATGGTTAATCGACATATTTGGTCATAATATGTGTAATTTGGGAGGCTCCTCCACAAATGCTTTGCTAGTTCAGTTGAGAATAATAGTAGTGTTCTGCAATGCAGAACCGATGAACCAGTTGTTTCTGAATTTTTGTCTTTACCTCCTAAGCTTGCAAAGAATTCAGATGGATCCATTGGAAGGGAAGTGGAGCAGCTTGCTCCCGCCAGTGGTGAAATTTCTACTACTCTTGATGTTCCTAGTAATGTCAATGAGCCCAAAATTGATGATGTTAGTGTTGTTCCAGGCTTCTCTTTGATGTCTCAGGAAGTACATTCTGATGGTGCCATTGCTGATGTTAACGGGCAACGTTGCAAAATTTTTCAATCTGAATGCAAAATTCAAGGTAAGGTATGTAAACTTATTATTAATGGTGGCAGTTTCACTAACGCCATTAGTTTAGATATTGTTCGTGCTTTATCTCTATTTATGTCGCATTATATACAATGGATGAATGAAAGTGGTACACTGAAAATTACTCACAGGGTGAGAGTTAAATTGTCCGTGGGAAATTATGTTGATATTGTTGATTGTGATGTGGTGCCGATGAGTGTGTGCCATTTATTATTGGGTCGGCCATGGCAGTTTGATCTTGATGCTACTCATAGTGGCCGCTCCAATAAATATTCGTTTAGGCACAAGGGAGTTCATCATGTGCTTGAACCAATGCTTGAGAATGCTATTAATGCTGAGGTATTTGGTAGTACGAAAGTGAAGAAAAAAGCTGCTGAAATTACTTCAAATTCGAGGACCGCTTTGCTTCACGAGGGTGAGAATGGTGTGAATATTTCTACTCTTCCTGCTGCTAGTGAGTCCAAGATTCACGATCCAATTAAACCATCTCTTCAATTTGGTTCTATCTCCAATAGTATTTTTGGGAACACTGTGGCGATGACAAAAGACACTCTGGCTGCAAATACGGTTTCCATGATCAACGCTCAACTTATTGAGCCTTCAGAACATGATATAAATATCGAGGAAAATTCTTGTGTGAATATTAATTCTTGGGGTGAAGTTTCTGATGGTCACTGCAAGGAGTTGAAAAATGCAGATACTGCTATTAATAAATCGCTTATGCAGTATGGTTTTCTAACTGATATTGTGGAAAACCAAGACAACATGAAAGATGAAGATTTAATAGTTACAAAGATGAACAAACCAATTAAGATTATGCCAAAGTCGAGGATGGCTTTGTTTCACGGGAGAGAGAATGATCAGCCTATGGCTCATCAAATCAATTCTAAAAATAATTTGAAGGATAACTTTTGTACTACTGATGCAAGAAAATATTTGTGGGAGTTGGCTTTCATACGAAGAAAGGGGAGAAGCTGAAACAATATATTCAGATTGGCTCCATAGCTGTCGAGATCAAGGAACTTTGTCCAGCATCAATGGTTGTTGATGTTTAGTCATCGTAAGCACTAGTATTAAGGTGTTGCTTAAACAGGAGCATTAGCATAGGTGCCGGAGTGTTGCTCCAGCCAAGGGGATGACTACGCTGTTGTCTTTTATCAAGAACTGAAGTCAATCCTTCCAGGGTTGTGAAAGAAGCGAGTTCAGAGATTTGTTTCTGGGCGCGCTGCTTGGTTTTCCCATTGGAATCCTCCTCTTCTGATCGTGTACCTGTATACGGCTGGAAGAAGTGTCTAGGGCTTGGACTACAACCTGCTGTAAGCCAGTCCTGCTATAATTTGTTATATTGTCTATTTTGGAGATTAATCGTGGATTTATCTTCTCCGTCTGAGTTACACTGCTATAATATTCAACTCGTATTTGATCAGATCCTATCGTGATTCATACAACTACCTTGCTATCGCTACTTTGGAAATTATTATACAAATATTTATCAGCTGTATTGGCTGCTCGTGTGGCATTGGTCATATTTGTAGCATAGTGACAGTTACAAGATTAATTGCTAGCAGTAGAGTTTGGTCCTTACTTGATACAAGTAATCGAGAGAGAATTTAGTAGCAATGAATTCCAGTATCATGATTGCTTAGTGCCGTGAAAGATTGGGACAAAACTGGAACACCCGTCGTCGTGTCCTTATCAAAGCCCCACCGACAGCATTATATTAAGGAGAACAACCGCTCACACAGGCTGATAAAACCCTCGGATCCCCTCTAATCATACATAGGGACTAATCTGGCCATGTGAGCTGTGACGCGAGTCTTTAACTATGCTTTGGCCTTGGGAGAGCGAGAGAATTTTTTTACACTGTGTGCAACTGCAGTACCACAGCGCCGCAACAATGCCGAGCACTATGCGTGCTACAAAACCGCAGCACAGCAAGAGTGCGGTGCGGGATCAGTGTCTCGAACCCCCGACCTAGGGCAGCCACTCGGGCGCCTTCCCACCAGGCCAAAGGCCTGTCCGCGATCAATACCGATCTAGACCGGCTAATTCTAAGCCCATATCGTCCATACTGGTTCGGATTCAAAATAACATTTCAGCCTCATCCCAATATCGCATTAAATTTTGTCATGTACATAAAAAGATAGTCCATTTTAAGCAAGAATATATAATTAAAAGTATGTAATTTATATTTTTCTCATATAGGTACATTATAAATATTATGTGATAGTTTGTTTCAAGTAAATTATGGTTGCAATTCAGAATCAGCAACAAATAAATCATGAAAGTTCATAGTTTGGTTTTTTTAGTTAATCTGAGTCTTTGTAGTGAGTTAGTTTTATATTTTGAGTGTCCTAGGATGCTATATAAGCTAGATGTGCACAATTACACTGTTTTTTCCTCCCTTGCTACTGTTGTACTTTAGGTTTCACTCTCACCCTTGGTATGATTAGTCGCAACGAACATAGAGGAAGAACTGGGCTCTCCAATAATTCTTGCTTTTGTGCTGTCAGAGGGCTTTGACGTTTATCAATCGAAATTGAGCTTACTTTCTTTATTGGGAATTGATGGTGTAATAGTTACCTGGATAAAACTGTTGGAGTTTGGCCCATTTTTATGTGGCCCATTTAGGAGAAATTCAAAAGCAATAAGTGGCTGTTGGTTTTTATCTCACTCTACAAGTCTATTTTGGTACATATCAACTTAAATAGCAGCACTCCTACCCATGACTGAATAAAGAAAGCATTGCTATGAGTACACACGCACGCGCGCATACGCGTATTGACAGTCACTAAATATTTAAATTAGTAAATGCAATAAAATGAACAACCAACATGGTGATAGGAGTTTAATACTAACAAATTCCACAAGTGTTGGTAAATATTTGTTGCAGGTGATTATTCCATAAAATTAATGGAAAATCCACATCATCAAGGAAGAAAACACAATTCTGGCCAATCATAGCCAAGCACAAGGATCCACTGGACCACTTTCAGAAGAAAACCGACGTAACCCACTGCCTTACGGTGTCAGGAGGGAAGAGGGGTGTTGGTATTTCTTACGATCATAGATAAATCTCCAAGCGCATGGATACCGTTGTAGCACTTAACCTAAGAGTATTCCAAGGTATCGAATTCATAGCGAATGTGTGTGTCTAATCTTCTATCCTAATCTGTCCAAGGACAACAAGAATATGGTAGGTAGAGGGTAGAGAGGACTCCTATGCTAAAAGTTCCTAAAATAAGATAGTTTCAGTCTATAACTGCTTACTTCGGGCACCGGCTTACCCCCTGCATCCACAGGCGACTCCGGCCAACAGCTCTACAACGTACCCGAACGTGGAGGACTACTAAGGTCGAATAGGGCTGTCACCACCTATCGACTACCTCTACAAACCGTGGGGCACACGGCCAACAAAGATAACCTCTAGCCAACACACCACGTATACGCTATTAATTACTATGAAAGTCTCGACATCATACTTATAGAAGACTATGATACTCTAACTAAATAGAGCGATGATCCCGTAAGCAATAAAGGAAAGAACTTAGTTAAAAAGGAAACTTAAATACCAAAGAAAGATCATGAGTACTTACTAAGAAAGGAAAGCATCCGCCCAGGTACAAGTGTGGAGAACACGCCGACAAGCCCGGACCTCCTCCTAACTCTCCCTTACTCTCTCCCTATTTTCTAAGCACTTTGGCAGTGCTAAAGCCTTTTGAGTGAAGCTATTAATCTTCTTCTTGTGTTGTTGTTGAAGTGGAGGCACTCCCCTCCTTATATACGGCCCAAAGGCGGTTCCTGGAGGCAGTAACTGTCGCCCTAAGCGGGGGAACCAACGTAGGAATGGTGGTGGTGAACCGCCACGAAAAGACGGGCCTCATTGGGCTCACTCCACCTTCGGTCGAACGAAAGTGGGGCCCAATGCCCCCATTCTTCTCTGGCACACTGTTTTGTGGGGCCTAATGTCAGCTATGAGTCTTAGGTCGGTTCTTGAGGCGGTTTGGTCCCCGTAGTAGGCCCATGAACCTGTGTACTGCGCTCTGATTGGTCGGGAGTGTGTTTCTTCCACTTTTTAATTATGTTTTCCCTTGATTTCATGGATAAATCACCTGCATACAAATAATCACCAACACTAGTGAAAATGGTTAGTAATAAACCCCTACCACTATGTTGGTTATTCTTTTCATGTTATTTATGTAAGGATTTAATGGTCGGATTTAGCATTTAAGGACCATCAACAAACTCCCCCACACTTAGCCTTTGCTTGTCCTCGAGTAAAGGTTGAAGACTAAGGTATATCATAACTTCAATTGGGGTGATGCTGGCATGCAAATTATTCCATGTCATACTTGTTCCCATGAACTTTTGAAGTTTTTATCATGTTACCTTGGGTGGTTGAGGAATGGAACGGTCCTGACTCAAATCATCTTCACTCGTTCTGCTGAGTAACTTGGGTTTTTCAAAAGATTTTCAAAGCAAACCATAGTTGTACTCCTCAAATGATTCTCTCAAATCGCTCAATATGTATGGTTCGTCACCAGGGCATTTGACATTGCCTCTTTTCATCCTATTTCTAAATATGGCTTTATGTGGAGCTCAAGGTAGGGGTGAAAGAGAGGCATACATGTGTTTCATATATCAATAAGTCAAAAACTAGATCCGGGGAGAACAATTCATGAACATTTGATCAAGCATGTGCACATGTGGATATGTGGATGGTAAATGGATGAATGTGGATACTCCTTTTTATTTTTGAGATGCTCCCTCCCTTCTATTGGATAGGCATTTGAGAACATGGGCTAATTCTCTCTCTCTCTCTCTCTCTCTCTCACTCACTCACTTTTTCTCTTTTTTTTGAATCATGAATAGCCCATGTCTCTTTTACAAGGATATTCAGAGAGGGAGTTCATCAGAATATGATGGAGTACTTTATTTAATGAATGGATGATGGACATGGTAGTGCTATCTTCCGGTATAGAAGATTTAGCAAAGTGGTGTGCACATAATCTTGATCAAAAGGTCATAAAGAGTACACAAGGGTCACAATGATTTGACAAAGTTCAATAAGATAATAAGCATCATATGCATAAGGTTTTCAATGAGTTCATCATATGGCGTTGGTAGGAAGATATAATCATTAAGGAGTCAAGCTATTAATTATAATTTTTTATTTTTTGCAAGAAAAATTCCCATGAACATCAAGCATAAGGGAAAGATTCATTTCGTCAAACCATATCTCATGCATCAACTACCTAGGTGACATACTTTCCTAAAGATATAGTTCATTAGAAACAGGTCTATGAATTAGGAATAAGGAGCATGCAAGCCACCAAATAGAAGCATGATATAAAATGGAGAGTTCCACAAGGTTCATTTTAGTTTTTGAGTTAAATTTTTATGATTGAGTCAAGAGGAAATAATTTTAACTCGCAAAACAGGGAGGTGAAGGGATTGAGTGCGCAAACTGTCGTAGTGAAGAGGATGGAAGCTGGGATGTGCCTGGCAGCCACAGTCTTTCTCATGATGTTGACCTCTTTTGTTTGCACATCGGAAAGCCTGAGAAGCCTCCCCTACACTTATTCTTGTACATGGCTGCTTTTTTTATTCAAAACAAACAAAAAAATGTGGAAACCAAAAGGACTCTACCGGGTCAAGGACCGGGGAGCCTAAATTTATTTCAATAGAAAAACAAAGAGAGGAATCCTAAGGTTGAGCATTGAAATCAATTAAATTGATCACACCTACCTCCTTACCTTTGTCGTCATCTGGCTCTAGAAAGACTTTTAAACGATGACCATTTATTTGAAATTGGTTCCCTCCGTCATCTTGGAGTGTTATTGCTCCATGCGATTCAGCATTAATGATGCTGGATGGTCCTTCCAATTTACTCCGAAGATTCCCGTGGCTGAACAACTTGACTCTGGAGTTGAAGAGCAACATCTTGTCACCATGCTTGAACTCCTTAGGCTTGATCCTTCGGTCGTGCCACCTCTTGGTTCCATCCTTGTAGATTTTAGCACTATGATAAGCCTTCTCTCTCCATTCCTCTAACTCGGACAGCTGCATTTTTCTATGTTTCCTAACCTCCCTAAAGTCCATGTTCCATTTCTCGATGCCCAATGTGCTCGATGTTCCAGCTCAACTGGTAGATGACATGTTTTTCCATATATGAGCTAGAAAGGAGATATACCAATCGTTGTTTTGTATGCTGTCTTGTATACCCATAATGCATCTGGTAGCTTAATCTTCCATCCACTCCCCATCTCATTCACGGTCTTCTGCAGGATGTTCTTGATTTGTTTATGTGAAGTTTCTACCTGCACGCTTGTCTAGGGGTGGTATGGAGTTGCAATGTTGTGCTTTACTCCCAGCTCTCTTAAGAAGTTCTAGAAGGTATTATCAATGAAATGAGACCCTCCATCACTTATCACCATCCGCGGCGCTCCAAAACGAGGAAAGATGATCTCGTGGAACATTCTTCGGGCATGCTTGGAGTCGGCAGTTCTGCATGGCATTACTTCTACCCACTTGGATACATACTCAATAGCCACCAACATGTACTCGCAATCATAGGACTTTGGAAATGGTCCCATGAAGTCAATGCCCCATACATCAAATAATTCCATTTGAAGGTTGTATGTTTGGGACATTGCGTTGCGAGCAGTAATCCCTCCATGCTTCTAGCAATTCTGACATTTTCGAATGAATTCTTTTATGTCTTCATGCATTGTTGGCCAGAAGAATCCACTCTGCTAGATTTCTTCTTAGGTGCGGAATACACCATAGTGACCTCCATATGGAGATGCATGGCATTTCTCAATTATCTAGGTGCCTTCGATTCTTGGGACACATCTTCTTAGCAACCCATCAGCACATACTCTGTAAAGGTACGGGTCGTGCCATGTGTGATGTCGACTCTCATAGATGAGCTTCTTCTTGTTCTCCCCTAGTGGATCATACCCTGTATAATGAAATTCACAATGTCGGCATACTAGGGATTAGAGTTCGTCACTTGCAGTAGCATGTCATCACAGAGGAAGTCATTTATCAGAATTTCCTGAATGTTAGTCACATGCATACATGACAAATGATCCGCAACAGAATTCTCTACTCCATTCTTATCTCTAATTTCAAGGTCAAATTCTTGGAGTAGAAGAATCCATCTAATTACCCTTGGTTTAGCATCTTTCATAGTGAGCAGGTAATTTAAAGCAGCATGATCAGTGTGAACGATAACCTTTGCTCCTACTAAGTATGATAAAAACTTATCGATAGCAAAAACAACGGCAAGGAACTCTTTTTATGTAGTGGCATAATTAAGTTGTGCTCCTATCAAGGTCTTGCTATGGCATGATGCTTCTTATCTTCGGTTTGGCCAAGAACGTCCCCAACAGCATAGTCACTAGCATCACACATGATTTCGAAAGGCAGCGTCCAATTGTAGGGTTGAATGATTGGAGCTGAGATGAGTGACTTCATAAGGATATTAAAGGAATGTAGGCACTCATCATCGAAATCAAAGGGAACATCCTTAGCCAAAAGACTAGTGAGGGGTCTAGCGATCTGGGAAAAGTCCTTAATAAAACATCAATAAAACCGATACACTGATGAAAGGGCTAGATAGATGTACAATAAAGTTCATCACATCGATTAAATTCATCGAGAGAGTATCAACAAGCATGAGAGTTACATGACCAGATCCCCGTACCAGAGAAGAGAATATGAGACTACTCACTCATCCTTCCGCTAGACATCGTAGAGGGGTGAGAAATAGCGCTGGAATGCATACGAGCCGATCGGCGCAAGCGTCGCGCCGATCGGCGCGACCTCCCTTCTGGTGGATCTCGTCGGTGTTGATGAACCTCCGCTGCCAATATCCTGGAACCCTAGTTCTAATAACTGATTCTCGCAATCGCCGTCTCCCTCTTGTGCCCTTCGCTCTTGATAATTATCTTCCTTTTATACTCGACGGGATTAGGTCAACTTCCACCGACTCTAACTCATACTCGGCTAGGCTTTCGTCTTTCCTGGACCGGATCATGTTTTAGTCATCTTCTCCTCCTGCGCCAATCGGCGCATGGGTCGCACCGATCGACGCGGCTCCGTATCTGGCCCATCTTCGTTACTCTTCATCTCTTTATCCATAATTGCCCTGTTTTACACCTGTTTCCTACGATTATATCCAAAATAGAACAACTACAAATATATGCAAATATGGGGTTAATTGTTAGTCCAAACCACCAAATTAAGATGCAAAACATCCTTTTTTGGTAGATAAAATGGGCATCGAGAAACCACCAACAGTTTCCGGACACTCAAATCATTGCTAGTCCTCGAGCAATACAAAATCAAAAATGTAATAAGAATTTTCACACCATCTCTCATGCAGTCAATCTCAATCATCATTTGTACTCGTTATCCCACCACAAAGATTTTCTCTCATCTCCTTTTAACCAATCGGCATATCTTACTTGAACTCAATCAAATTACCACAAAACTTTTTTAAAAACAATTTTAGTTCTCCTCAACTCATCTTTTAGCATCAAAGATCAAGCATTTGGTCTTCTCTAGGTCTCTCAAGTGTATTTCCTTCGCTCTCCTATCTAATCAAGGATTGTATGTGGATCTTGGAGGGCTATATAACTAAATTAAACCATAAGATTAACCATGTCAACAATGTGATCAATCATGCGTATTAAGAAAGAATTTTCTTGGAAAAGAACTTTTAATGGAGAAGAGGAATGCAGAAGATCTAAAAGAAAATTCAATAAGAACAATTGGCAAAGAATGAGAAATAATCAGTACCATCTTTGATGACCTTACTGCCTCTCAGGAAATATATATTTTTTCTCTTTACCCCCTTTTTTTCATAATAACCTCTTTTTTTTTCTTTTTGCAACAGCGCCGATCGGCGCAAGCTATATTTTTTTTTTCTTTTCTTTCACCTCTTTTTTTATATTCCCTGATATGATCAGCAATTTCTGTCTTGTATCAGCTGCGGAAATTTTCTAAATTCCCTTTTCTTGAGAATATTGGTTGTATCAAGGAAGAGGGAGAAACAAAGATGTAAGGTTTTCATGATAGCAAGGAATTTAATTGGATAAGAATGGCTAGAAATACAAAGATAAACAAAATAGATCATCCTTTCCTAACTTGGTCGAAATCATGAGCAAGAAGTTGACAAAGTTAGTTACAATCCACTTAGTTTAAATGTGTAGCTTGCTCTCATCATAACTTTATTAAAGATAATGCAAAAATTCAAACTACATAAAAGACCTAGAAGTAACTCTCAACATGACTCATGACTCTTTTAAGCACACACACAAACTTAAATAAACACTCATTAAGAAAAACAAATGAGAAACTAGGCTCAAAAACACTTAAAAACTGAGAAACTAGACTCAAAAACACTTAAAAACTATGACGAATGGCAAAGCCCTTCACCCGCACTTAAAATTTGCAATGTCCTCATTGCAAGACAAGAAACTCAACACACTAATCATGCAGACTATGCCTGTTCAAGACTCGGAAAATTCGTCTTATATTCCGTATGAGAAAAGTGTAGTCCGCTTTCTGCGGTCCACATCTCTTTGATGCCTGTAAGAACGATCTCTGTCTAGATACAGGCGCTCAATGTTTCTTCGGCAGACAGGACAGCAACCAAGCGGTTGCAGGTTATGATTTTCAACGCTGTAAGAAGAGGCACTATTCAAATTCCTCCGAGCCGATCGGCGCATAGGCTGAGCCGATCGGCACATAGGCTGAGCCGATCGGCGCAGTGGTGTTCTTCCACCATTGCGACTTCCTCCACTTCCCTCTGCATTACCATTAACTCTTGATGAAGTTCCTGCTACCCTATCATTTCTGCATTCTACAAGTGTTTCCCGATTTTCGAACTTAGGACTACCAAAGCTTCTTCGCATCTCAAAATCATCACTAAAATCTCCAGGCACACTAGGATCACCGCTTTCAAAAGTGTCCAAATAGTATGACGTATAGTCGCTATCCCATTCAAAATAATTCTGAATTGGCTTACCCGATAGTCTAGCAGATCTGCGAACCTCTGGTGTAGTCTTACACTTCCTTGCAGCAGTTTCTTCGTCTTCACTTGGCAGAGCCGTCAGATCAATAAATTCAACCATCTTCAGATCGTGCCGATCGGCGCAGCCAGCAGCTTCCTTCATATACTCATCTAACTGCTCTAGATTACGCTCACGGATCACCTTTACCAAATAATCTGAATCATGAGTTAAATAGGAGCACCCGATCTCCTTCCTTGAATTCCTTCTTCAAAAGCTTCTTATCGTACCACTTCTTTGTTTTCTCTTTGTATATGGCTGCATTTTTATATGCACGCAATCTCATCTCTTTCATTTCACTTTGTATCTTCATTTTCATGCCGGCGGCATCAAGATCCAAATTCATTTCCTTTATAGCCCAATAAGCCTTATGTTCCAATTCCACCAGTAGGTGACATGATTTCCCATAGACGAACTGATATGGTGTCATACCAGTCGGTGTCTTGAATGCCGTCCTATATGCCCATAACGCTCCATTAAGCTTCATGGCCCAATCTTTTCCTTCCTTTGTAACAATCTTCTGCAGAATTCCCTTTAATTGCTTATTTGAAGTCTCTGCTTGTCCATTTGTCTGGGGATGGTAGGCTGTTCCAATTCTATGTTCAACTCTAGATTTGGCTAAAAACCTAGTAAATTCTCTTCGTGTAAAATAGGATCCTCCATCTGTAATTATTATCCTCGGTACTCCGTACCTAGGAAATATCTGCTCCTGAAGTATACTCCTTGATTCTCTTGTAGTATTAGCCTTGCATGCCATTGCTTCGACCCACTTGCAGACATAATCAATGACGACCAATATGTACTCGCAACCATGAGAATTCACAAAGGGTCCCATAAAATCCATACCCCAAACGTCAAAGATATCGACTTGAAGATTGTACTTAAGAGGCATTGCATTCCTACTGTTAACATTCCCTATTCGTTGGCCTTGAGCACATGTTGCAACATACCTTTTTGCATCTTCATGCATAGTAGGCCAATAGAATCCACCCGCCCATACCTTTGCCTGTGTTCTGAAGTAGCCATAGTGTCCCGCATAATCCGAAGAATGACATTTTGCTAAAATGCTTCCTCTTTCTTCTCTGGGTACACATCTTCGTACTGCTCCGTCCTCGTAATACCTATACAAGTATGGGTCGGCCCATATAAATTTTCTCATTTCACTCTTAACTCTTTTCCTTGTGTTCTTGTTCATCAGATCAGTTTGTCAAACCTTTGATAATATCCATCAGCCAGTTCTCTCTATGATCAAATGCGGCAAACAACTGCTCTTGTTGCATTTCATCTCTTATTGGCTCAATTGATGGTGATTCTAGACGAGATAAATGATCTGCTACAGAATTTTCTACTCCTTTCTTATCTCTTATCTCCAAATCAAATTCTTGCAGCATCAATACCCATCGCATTAACCGAGGCTTAGACTCCTTCTTTGAAACCAAGTATCTTATAGCGGCATGATCAGTATATACAATCACCTTAGAATTTAGAATGTAGGATCTAAACTTCTCAAAAGCAAATATAACAGCTAACATCTCTTTCTCAGTTGTTGTATAATTGATTTGCGCCTCATTCAAAGTTTTGCTAGCATAATAAATAGCATGCACTTTACCTTCCTTCCGTTGTCCAAGAACAGCTCCAACTGCATAGTCACTTGCATCACACATAATTTCAAAAGGTAAACTCCAATCAGGTGGCTGCATAACGGGTGGAGAGCATAGAGCTTCCTTTAATCTTCTGAAGGCCAAGAGTCTTTTCTCGTCCATAACAAATTTTGTATCTTGCTTTAACAATTCTATCAGGGGTTTAGCAATCTTTTAATAATCCTTAACAAATCTATGATAGAAGTTGGCATGTCCAAGAAAACTGCTCAAAGTTGTAAGATCAGTAGGGGGAGGTAATTTCTCAATTGTAGATACCTTTGCCTTATCAACCTCTATCCCTCCTTTAGATATGACATGACCAAGTACTATCCCTTCTATTACCATGAAGTGACACTTCTCCCAATTAAGAACTAAGTCGCATTCAACACACCTTTTCAAAACCTTCTCCAAATTCTCCAAATAGCTATCAAAATAAGCACCATTTACGGAGAAGTCATCCATAAATACCTCCATAATATCTTCTATGAATTCAGCGAATATTGCAGTCATGCATCTTTGAATTGTTGCAGGCGTGTTGCAAAGATCAAATGACATCCTTCTATATGCATATGTCCCAAAAGGGCAAGTAAAAGTAGTTTTCTGCTGATCTTCTGGTCATACCGGTATTTGAAAGAAACCACTATATCCATCCAAATAACAAAAGTATGAATTCCTTGCTAATCTTTTATGCATCTCATTAATGAACGGAAGAGGATAGTGATCTTTCTTCGTCACTCTGTTCATACTTCTATAATCTATGCACATTCTCCATCCAGTTACAGTCCTTTGAGGGATCAACTCATTGTTCTCGTTAGGCACTACTGTCAACCCTCCTTTCTTGGGTACACAATGCACTGGACTAACCCATTCACTATCAGCAATAGGGTAGATCATACCTGCATTAAGCAGCTTCAAAATCTCTTTTTTAACCACTGGCTTCATTGATTCCTTCAACCTTCGCATCCCTTCAACCACTGGTTTAGTATTCTCCTCCAAGTTAATCTCGTGGGTGCAAAATGCGGGGCTGATTCCCTTGATGTCATCCAATGTGTAACCAATGACCTTCTTATACCTTTTGAGCACAACAAGAAGCCTCTCTGTTTCTTCTTTCGTTAGGGCGTTGTTCACAATAACTGGATACGTTCTATTCTTTCCTAGATATTCATAGCATAGCTCCTTCGGAAGTTCCTTCTGTTCCACTTCTGGCGCTTCGTCTGGATCCAGCTCCCTGAGAGGTTCAAAATCAAGATTTTCCTGGTTGAGCCGATCGGCGCAAGGGTAGTGCCGATCAGCGCTGGCAGTATGATCGAGCCGATCGGTGCAAGGGTCGCGCCGATCGGCGCTGGCAGTATACTTGTCAGTTCCACGCATGATGTGGTCCAGTGGGTCTCCCATATCCATCCCTATCCTCTCGTCTTCCTCTGGGTAGAATTCCTGATAGTAAGAAGAGTCTTGATGAGACGGATCATTAATTGAAATTGCACTTCTTCCTCCCCCAGGTGTAGCGTGATTTGACCTTTCCCAGAATGACCTTGTACTAATCTTAAGAATGGCCTTCCCAGAATGATATCTTCATCCCCAGTTTCTTTATTGTCACGAACGAAGAAATCTACCGGCATTGTTTTCGAGCTGATCTCAATTTTGACATTCTTGATCAGTCCCAGTGGCTTGGTTTTCCTACCATCCGCCATGATCAGTTCAAGTTCAGTCCCCATCAGCCGCTGTTGAGTTCGATAAGGCATGCTCAAGAATGCATCGTAAGTCATCAAGCTGACACAGGAGCTAAAGTCACACAAGGCTATCAGAAATTTCTTCCCCGATATCTCACATGGTATGTATGGTTCTTCTTTTTCCTCTTCAGTGACACCTACAGCATACACACCACTTAATCCTTCATAGGGGGATGGCTCAAAGCAACTGTCTAGCAATCTCTTCGCTTGTTTCACCTCTGTTCCATCAAGCTCTATATCATCCTTGTAAAGCTTCCCTAAAACTCTCCCAATAATCTCTTGATTGAAAACATCCGACTTGAGGCGATTACTTGGGAAATTATACTTAATTCCTACTTCGGAGGCGTCTTGCGGACTGAAGAATCTTCTCATATTGAGCAATTCTTGCAAAAAATCAATGGGAATCCAGTCCACTGGCTCAAATTCGTTAAGTGGTTTAGCATTCGCCAATGTTCCATCCCCCTTCGGTTTAGCAAAATTCCCTTCAAATTCCTTCAGGTGGTTGTCCAGAATCGCAGCTTCTATCTTGGTATATTCCTTGCTACTTGGCGGAGACGTCACGGTGATCGGTTCTCCTATTGTCGTGACTGCGCCGATCGGCACAGAGACTGCGCCGATTGGCGCACACATCAGATCCACAGAGGTGGGTCCGACGGGTTTTATTTCTTCGAATTGCCCCGAAGTAATCATTGATCTACTCTCGGTCATCAAGATCTGTTCAGCTGGCGACTCTTCCTTCTTCATAACTTCTGGGCATTGTCGATTTGGTTCTAGATATTCTTCCTAATGCTTGTGCAAAGCTTCATTCTCGGCAATTTTGCCTAACAATTCGATCCCTACCTTGGTTGTCAATCTCAGAAAACTTCCTCCGGCCGATCCGTCCAAATGCATCCTCGATGCCTTGTTTATGGCCATGTAGAAGGTCTAAGCGCACATATTCTCATCAATGCCAAGGTCAGGTACTTGTTTCAACAATGTTTGAAAACGCGTCCAGGCCTCCGCGAGAGATTCTTCATCTTCTTGTAAGAAGTTCACCACTTCCCTTCTCAACTTCTGCACCTTTGGCAAAGGAAAATAGTGGAGACAAAAATTTCCAACTAACTCACTCCACTTACTTTTTGCTTCTCGAGATGCTGCCTTATGCTACTCTTTGGCTTTTCCTCCCAAAGAGAATAGGAAAAGCAGCCACCTGTAAAGATTCCGAGGCACTCCTTCATGATGGAATGTTTGGCAAAGTGCCTCCAAATCTTGTAAGTGAGTATACGGGTTCTCCTCTTTCGCGCCAAAGAACTTGTTTGCTTGAGCCATGCTAATGATAATTGGGTTCAACACATACGAGGAGGCTGTGGCCTTCTCATCTGAGGGTTGAGGCACCAGCACATCTGGAGATGGTAGAGAAAGTTCCCTGAGCGTCCGAGAAGGTCCTGTCGTACTCATCCTAAAAATTCACACGAAACACAAAAACGAAACAACTAGAAAAGAGAGGATTAGACGTTAGTAAAATATTAATAGTAAAAGAACTGGCTTGCTTCCCGGCAACGGCGCCAGAAAAAGGGCTTGTTGGTCGTAATTACGCACCCACTTATATACCACCAGAGGACGGTGTACAGTTGTAGCTCTTTTTCCCTCAAAGTATTCCAAGGTTATCGAATCCATAGGGAACAAGCGGAACTAATACTATTAAAAGGTTACTAACAAATTGCAATGGGTTGATTGGTGTGGATGATAATGTTGAGAAAGTGGAAGGTGAATGTTCTTGAAGAGGTAACAGGATGATGAAGGATTCTCTCCTTAGGATTGGTTCACTAGCATGCAACCTAATTCTTATCAACTCGAGTGATGATTCTAATATTCTACAAGACATGGGGACTTCGTTCACCCCGGCTGTCACTACAGAGGCTATTAGCTCCCCACTAGTTTCTTGCACTATGTAATGGGCAAAAGTGTATTGGCCGATACACTGATGAAAGGGATAGATAGATGTGCAATAAAGTTCATCACATAGATTAAATTAATCGAGAGAGTATCAACAAGCATGAGAGTTACATGACCAGATCCCTGTACCAGGGAAGAGAATTTGAGACTACTCACTCATCCTTCCGCTAGACATAGCAGAGGGGTGAGAAATAGCGCTAGAACGCACACGAGCCGATCGGCGCAAGCGTCGCGCCGATCGGCACGACCTCCCTTCTGGTGGATCTTGTCGGTGTTGACGAACCTCCGTCACCAATATCCTGGAACCCTAGTTTTAATAACTGATTCTCGCAATCGTCATCTCCCCCTTGTGCCCTGGGCTCTTGATAATTATCTTCCTTTTATACTCGACGGGATTAGGTAAACTTCCACCGACTCTAACTCATACTGGGCTGGGCTTTCGTCTTTCTTGGACCGGATCATGTTTTAGTCATCTTTTCCTCCTGTGCCAATCGGCGTATGGGTCACGCAGATCGGCGTATCTGGCCCATCTTTGTTACTCTTCACCTCTTTATGCATAATTGCCATGTTTTACACCTGTTTCCTGCGATTACATCCAAAACAGAACAACTACAAATATATGCAAATATGGGGTTAATTGTTAGTCCAAACCACCAAAATAAAACGCAAAACATCCCTTTTTGGTAGATAAAATGGGCATCTAGAAACCACCAACACTTATCCCCCCTATAAATAGAAAGGAAGAGCTCCACTCCAACACACACACTCAAGAGCTAGTCATTTCCCTCTTTCACTTTGTAGTTTCCTAGTCCTAGTGGAGTTTAGTGTAGGAGGAGCCATGCTCAAGTCTCCAAGTCATAGGAGTATTGGTATGGCTCTTGTATCTTTTCCTTTATTCTTTTATATTATTATTATAACTTTGATCTATTCCATTAATATCATTCTTTCATATAGTTATGCTTATGATATGTGTTCCTTGTTTTGTTATATATCATATTCAGGTCATAGGACTTTATGCTTTCATGATAATATAGATTTGCTACCTTATTGTCATGATCATCATATACCTTGACTATAGTCTAAATGTTATAATGCTAGTTGTACTTTAGTCTAGTTGTGATGATTCAACATGGGTTTCATATCTAATTAGGATTGCCATTGCTTAGCTCATGACTTGTTAACTTAGGGTTAGAGTTATGAATGCTTTAGTACTTGTTAATCTGAACAGTGATTCTAGTGTTTGGTCAATGCTAGAATTCTACTTAAATGTGTAAGCATGGTGCTTAGACGGCTAGGTAGTATTGATCACCTCATAATCCACTGTTTGAAGAGGTAGGTAGTAGGTGGTGACAACCCTATCTGTCCATTATAGTCCTCCACGTTCGGTTATGATGAGTGTCCAAGATGGAGTTGCCTTGTGTATGCCGGGCATGAATCCATAAACGAAGTGTTGAATGCATTAACCTTAACACCCATTCGAGTTGCTCTCATGTTGGTTTTCCATAATCCTACCTTGCGTTTTATGCATAAATGGCTGGCAATGACTTTGTTCCCTAGAAAGGATGTTAGAACTGTGCGGGGGGGGGGGGGGGGGGGGGAATGTTTCTTCTTTACTGCATGGTTAATAAAAATCAAAGTCTTGCCTGTTATAGCCATTGTTAAGCAATGGGTCGAAGTTCTCAAACAAGTAGGAGATTTTGAATTCACGTCCTTGATTTATCGCCTTGTGCACAATATTGGTTTACTTAGGAACACCCATATCAATGATTAAAGTTTTGAATGGGATGTCCTAGGCAAACAATTCGTTAGGTCGGGACATTCTCTGAAACAAGGACCCAATGGATCTTTGGTTTATTTCTTTCCCGGTTATGCAAATGAAATCTAGTTACCTAACCCGGATTTTCATTTGTATAACTGTGATGAACTAACCATTCCTCTAGACACAAGCTTTGCAGCTCGCAGGAACAATGTTTCTGGTCCAATGACAGGAAATAAATTATGGAGGAACACTGAGGCATCCTTCCCGAGGGAGGAGCCAAGCATAGGTTCTTGGGCTCACGCCATTCCTCACGGAAGTGGTAGCGCATCCTGGGACACTGGTGAATGGCCCGGTGGAGTCTACGGTAGCTCAAATTCTAGTGGCTTACTACAACCGTTCAGCAGACATCACACTCGCAGTGGTTCAAGGAGGGGCACAGATGACCTAACAAGACAAATTGATAGTATGTCCCTCCAGATCGATCAGTTGGAGCACAACATCCACACTCATATCCAGCAGGAAAATGAGCGGAGGGATCACGTCCAACGATAGCTCGCAAGAATTCAGAATAAGGTCTCTTGGGGTAACACCCAAATGAGTTCTTACTTTCACTCTCATGGCTACTTCGGTCAAGGGCCGCCGCCATTCGAGTGAGCCCAAGCCAGCTTGGGGGCAGTTCCTCCCCCTAATGCGAAGGTAACTTGTGTCATTTCCCTTTCCAATTACCACATGCATGATAAAATAAAAACAACAAAAAGATTTATTTCCCTTTCACAGGCATGAAAAATAGAAAAACCTAAAATAATAATAATAATAATAGTAATGAATAAATTCATGCGCGGTATGAATGCATAAGGTTTCCTATGTTGAGATGATGAATATTTGCTCTATCATTTATTTTTTTCATATGCCCAGTTTACAACTTAGTACTCTATCTAGTTGATGAGGACATCACCCTTATGGATACACCCAGCACTCCGCCAACCAAAATACAAGTTCGTGTGCGACAACTGAATTTACGGGTGAGCTTGTTCCTAATGATTCCTTTATGTGATTTTGAGAATAGATTGCTACCTAATGAATTAATTGTTGTTAGAAACCATGGAGATGATGATGAGATAGCTGGGGAGGTGATTGGAGATATGATGGGCCAGCAAGGACGTCCAAGCCAAGGTGGAGGCCCAATCAAAACCGACTTCGAGTCTGTTTCGGAGCCCAGGACTAGTCTGCACTAAAACGGATGCCCAGGACGGATACGGACTCCGATTTGAACGTTCTATATATGCCTGGAAAGATAACGAAAAGCCCTTTCCAACCCAACTAGTCCCATATCAAAATTCGTCCCGACCCATCGGCAATCTTTGAAACAATTCGACTTCCAGAATCTGTCCTGGTGCTGCGACACCGTAATCGGTCTTTGGGCCATGTATGGAGTTGAGCCCACTTAAGGCTGCGTCCAGGGGGTCTTGCACGACCCTAGGGTCCTCATATACAGCCGCCGCCTCTTCATTAGGGTTTGGGTTTTGCTTAGATCAATTCTGTTCATAAACAGTTTCGCCGTTCATCGGTTTGTGAGACCCCAACTTCGAGAGTTTAATCATACATCTGCAATTGTGTTGCATTCTTCGTTGTTCTTGCTTGTGTTCTTGATTCGCAGGCAGGGATTAGCCTTCTCGGCGAGGTAAATCGTCTTTGGACGGTTGATAACCAGAGGAGACGTCGTGCTGCGATTGCGGGGTTTAGAACGTGCTGCTCTGATGCCGGTTCGATTTGTGTGTCGCCTCCGACCAAATCAACTTACCAAGAACCTTTCGGAAGATCGGGAACCCTTGTCCACATCAAGTGGTATCAGAGCTTCAGGTACACCGTTAGGTTCGCCGTTATCCTTGTTATTTTGTTCAATCCTAGAGTCCAGAAAATTGCCCTACAAAAATTTTTGTTCGTCGTGTTTCCGCTGTCCTACACCCCCCTTGTGCCTTGCAATTTTCAGTTTAGTTTGCTTCTCTGAATTTTAGTCCCTACAAGGTCATTGTGTTGTTGGTCTAGTACTTGTTCTTTGGTCTTGTTTGAGTCATGTGTGTCCTTGTTCATAGACAATCAAGAAAAAAAAAATCAGATTGTTGCACACATTAAGAGAATAGTACTGCTGGAATTATTTGCACTAAATATTTATTTAACATCTAGCCTTCTATTTTTTGTGTGCAAAAGAAACTTAGAGTGTTTTCTGTTGCACGTTGCTCCTTGAGTCAAGAGATTGCTGCACGTTGTTGCATATGAGAATTGTCGGTTCAGTTCTACATGTACATCTATTCCTTACGTAAAGAGTGCAAAAAAGAAAGTTTAGGTTTTTTCTTTGTGCTATAAAGTTCGCAACTCTTGCTGTATTTCTATGTCAAAAAAATCATGAAAGAAGTAAAAGGCAAAGAGGTGCTGAAAAAAAAATAAGAAGAAAAAGCCGCACCTATAACAAAAGAAAAAAAACGAAAGGAGAAGAGAAAAAAATTCAGAATTGCTTGCAGCCTTTGTGTCCTTTGTTGAGCCATTTGCTTGCTTGCTTGAACTAGGTCCGAGACAAGTTTAGGCTAGTGACATAGACTAGCTTGGGACTATTATTCAGTTTTGCAATTTCTGAATTGAAATTTTGCTAATCCTTGCTACTATAAATTGCCTACCTAGCTCCACATATATCCTTCTGAATAGGCACAGAACTTTGGACCCTCGCAATCGTCGGATCACACTCTCCAAGGTATCCTCTATTTTGCTACTAAGAATCTTGTAAGAACTCAGTTAGGTGCTGTCATTTGCTTGTTGAGAGTTTCTACCGTGTTCAAACAGTGGTGATAGGAAAATATACTCTTGTGTGTTTTCTTGTTTTCTATTAACAATGACAGGTTACAACACCGATGGTGATGAGTCGATGGTGTCAAATGAGGTTGATACAAGTGTTGTAGCACAACGAGTGTTTAGTTCTCAAATGGAGAAGGTAGAGCAAAATCAAATGAACAACTTGTTTCAGACTCACTTTGTTGTGAAGGATCGACGTTGTCGTGTCATCATTGATGGAGAGAGTAGCAACAACATCGCAAGCTTGGAATTGGTCGAGAAGCTCGGCTTGACCACACAGCCACACCCGTGTCCATACTACATCCAATGGGTAAATTCTTGTGGTAAGATAAAGGTAGATAAAATTGCACGCATTGAATTTTTTATTGGTTCTTATAAGGATTGTGCAGATTTTGATATAGTGCCTATGCAAGCATGTCATTTGTTATTGAGTAAGCCTTGGATTTCTACAAATAATGCTTTGCACAATACCATTGCTAATACCTATTCATTTAAATACAATGGTAGAAGAGTTACTCTTAAACCTATGTCTGCTGCTGAAATTTTAGAAGAGGATCAACAAAGACTTGAGAGAAGAAAGAATGAACCATTTAGGAAAGAATGGACTACTTCAAATATTGCAACACTTACATCAAAATCTGAATTAGATGATGAACATATTTCCTTGCCTCTTGTTGCAACTAATACATTTCAGGTTCTACACAAAGAAGAGGATAGTGTGAAAGATGAAGACATGTTGTTGTTTCAGGTAAGAGCTTTCTTGATGTGATGAATTGTTCCAACAATCTTGTTGTATTGGAATCTTGTCTTGATTTGCCTTTGCCACAAGTTGATTTATCTACTGATCCTTATGATAAAAAGGAGTTGTGTGCCACTGCTTCACTTATACCTTTGCCACAACAAATGAACAAGATTGATGTTTTTGCTTATAATTCACCTACTAGTGCTGAAATAAAACATTTGATTTTAATAATATGTGAAAAGAATGAGCAGAAATTATTATCTTCTCTAAATATTTTGGGTTATATTGAATTTGATGTTCTTTGTGATCTAAATATCGTGGAGAAGCAAATCTTTTCTCAAACTGAATTGCCTTTACTAACAAGAAACAAATTTTATGCTATAGGAAACTATGATCATAGAGGTGTATTTATGGTGCATAAAGTTTATATTTGCTCAAACATGAATACTCCTTCTGTTGTACAACCAAATGATGAACTAGAAAACTGCAATAACAATTACCATGTCATGTCATGTTTTTCTAGTGTTTTTAAGATCACACATTTTCCATCTTGTCATAAGAGTGAGAATGACGTTCATATTGCTGAGCAAGTTTTCAAAGAGGTCATTAATTTGCATGGCATGCCTTCTATTATGGTTTCACATTGTGATGATAATTTTCATAAGACATATAAACGCGAGGTGCATTCCAAGTTTGGGAATAGTTCTATATTTTATATTTCAGATTTGAGACCACTATTGGGAGAAAGAGATGGGATCGAGTCGAGGACGACTCTAATTCAAAAGGGGGAGAATGATGAGGACATCACCCTTATGGATACACCCAGCACTCCGCCAACCAAAATACAAGTTCATGCGCGACAACTGAATTTACGGGTGAGCTTGTTCGTAATGATTCCTTTATGTGATTTTGTGAATAGATTGCTACCTAATGAATTAATTGTTGTTAGAAACCATGGAGATGATGATGAGATAGCTGGGGAGGTGATTGGAGACGTGATGGGCCAGCAAGGACGTCCAAGCCAAGGTGGAGGCCCAATCAAAACCGACTTCGAGTCTGTTTCGGAGCCCAGGACCAGTCTGCACTAAAACGGATGCCCAGGACGCATACGGACTCGGATTTGGACGTTCTATATATGCCTGGAAAGATAACGAAAAGCCCTTTCCAACCCAACTGGTCCCATATCAAAATTCGTCCCGAGCCGTCGGCAATCTCTGAAACAATTCGACTTCCAGAATCTGTCCTGGTGCTGCGACACCGTAATCGGTCTTTGGGCCATGTATGGAGTTGAGCCCACTTAGGGCTGCGTCCAGGGGGTCTTGCACGACCCTAGGGTCCTCATATACAGCCGCTGCCTCTTTATTAGGGTTTGGGTTTTGCTTAGATCAATTCTGTTCATAAACAGTTTCGCCGTTCATCGGTTTGTGAGACCCCAACTTCGAGAGTTTAATCATACATCTGCAATTGTGTTGCATTCTTCGTTGTTCTTGCTTGTGTTCTTGATTCGCAGACAGGGATTAGCCTTCTCGGTGAGGTCAATCGTCTTTGGACGGTTGATAACCAGAGGAGACGTCGTGCTGCGATTGCGAGGTTTAGAACGTGCTGTTCTGAAGCCGGATCGATTTGTGTGTCGCCTCCGACCAAATCAACTTACCAAGAACCTTTCGGAAGATCGGGAACCCTTGTCCACATCACTAGTTTTGGTTTGTTTGCATGATTAAATTTCACCTCAAACGCACTAGTGGGTAGCATAAGCAATATCCTTCTAGGTTGTTGGGAGATATGATATGGTTAGTTGGGGCTGCTATGATTTTGCTGAATTTGTGAAACTTGACACCCAAAGAATTAATTTAATAAAAATGACAAGTTCCTCAATGATAGAAGTTCCTACCACAGCCATATGTTGTGCTGTATTACAAAACATTATACATATGCTGCTTGTATTATCATTGAGCCTTGTCAAAATTATGTGACCCTAGTGAGAAATATTTACTGCATTCATGATCAAGCCCGCGCACATCACGCTAAGTTTCCACATTGAAAATTAGCAATCATCCATGTCACACCATCCATCCACAAAATAAAGACTCTATCTTTATGATTGATCTCTCCCCAAGGCTGAGAGAAAAAAATTAGCAATCATCATGTTATGGCTATCAAAAAAACAGAGAAAAGAGAAAAGACTCTTGCTCCATGAAGAGCCTAAGAGAAAAAGAAATAAAGAAAAGATAGCCAATGCTGTCAAATAAAGGGACAGACAAATAAAAAGAGTCTCCGTTCCACTCCACCAAATGCACAACACATGCACATCTTGATCATGTTTGTAGGAAATATTTTCTCCATGGATCCACTCTTTTGATTCAGCGACATATGAAATACAGGTATGCCACATTTATCCTTACCCTGAGCTACACATATCAGCCTTTAGAAGTAGGATTTTTGAGGCATCATAAGCCTTGGTGAGAAATTTATACACTTTGAGCAATCTGAGTGATTCACTTGCGGAACTTAGATTTATAACAAAAGATTAACCGTCGGGCTAAAGTCGATAAAAAAGAGTAGATGTAATGGTAGTCCTACGAACTGTTCTATGTTCCAACAACTCAAGATTTGGAGAAGCTACAACGCCCCACAGGTAATGAAAGGTGAAATACTCATGCCAACTTATTCAATTCTTTATAGAGTGTCTTAGTTGTGCATTTGGGTATATATGTTAAGAATAAAACATTGTAGCAACTCCTGATCAACATAAACCTTAGTTTCTCCTTTACTCGGATGAGCAAAGGTTCAGCTTAGGAGGTATGTTGACGGTCATTAAATACCAATTCGGACGTCAATATACCTATAAGAGTAGGAAGACTTAGCATTTCATAGCTGCATGTTAGTTAAGAATAATAAGATTCCACTTGTCCTTGGAAAAATATGTGCATGCAGGTATTTAATACAATATGTGGAGAAATGGAGCATAATCCGGGGAACAAGTCCAACCAATAAGATGGTGCCGACTAGACTTCCCTCGGATTGCATACGTCACTACATGGGATTCTTCCGAGAAACACCGAAGAGAACCCACCTACCAGCCACCCTAAGGAAGCACACCTCAAGGGGGCCTAGTCCTAGGTCGGTAGACCTAGGGGCTTGGTCGGCCGACCTGGTCCTGAGCCCATTTCGAGCGGGCTTCCACTTGTCGACTCCGGAGCTTCTTTGGAAGGTCGGTGCATTGCAGTTTTGTGGCGGTTACTCCTGAGTACTGACTTATCCGCCCTATAAATAGAAGCGGAGAGCTCCACTCCAACACACACACTCAAGAGCTAGTCATTTCCCTTTTCACTTAGTAGTTTCCTAGTCCTAGTAGAGTTTAGTGTAGGAGTAGCGTTGCTCAAGTCTCCAAGTCATAGAAGTATTGGTAAGGCTCTTGTATCTTTACCTTTATTCTTTTATATTATTATTATGACTTTGATCTATTCCGTTAATATAGTTCTTCCATATAGTTATGCTTATGATATGTGTTCCTTGGTTGGTTATATATCATATTCATGTCATTGGACTTTATGCTTTCATGATAATATAGATTTGCTACCTTATTGTTATGATTGTCATATACCTTGACTATAGTCTAAATATTATAATGCTAGTTGTACTTTAGTCTAGTTGTGATGATTCAATATGAGTCTAATATCTAATTTGGATTGCAATTTCCTAGCTCATGACTTGTTAATCCATAGGGTTAGAGTTATGAATGCTTTAGTACTTGTTAATCTGAACAGTGATTCTAGTGTTTGATCAATGCTAGAATTCTACTTAAATGTGTAAGCACTGTGCATAGACGGCTAGGTAGTATTGATCACCTCGTAATCCACAGTTTCTAGAGGTAGGCAGTAGGTGGTGACAGCCTTATCTGTCCATTGTACTCCTCCACGTTCGGTTAGGATTTTTGTCCAAGACGGAGTTGCCTTGTATATGTTGGGCATGAATCCGTACATGAAGTGTTGACTGCATTAGGCTATGGCTAGCATAGGACAGAGCTTCATTCCTAAAGACTGTCCTAAAGATAACTAAAAGTCCTAAGTCTCTAGGGAGTTTGGTTAGGAGAGAAAAGCGGTATCTCTAATGTTAGTCTACCTATACGGTTGCTTAGTGAAACAATTATATGCATGGTTATACTAGTCATAGTCTAATGCACTCAACACTTTGTGTACGGATTTATGCCGGCATACACAAGGCCACTCCGTATTGGACACACATCATAACCAAACGTGGAGGAGTACAATGGACAGATAGGGATGTCACCACCTAATGCCTACCTCTACAAACTGTGGATTATGAGGTGATCGATACTACCTAGTCATCTAAGTATGACGCTTATACATTTAAGTAGAATTCTAGCACTAATCAAACACTAGAATCACTGATTGGATTAACCAATACTAAAGCATACATAACTCTAACCCTACGGATTAACAAGTCATGATCTAAGCAATTGCAATCCTAATTGGATATCAAACCCATGTTGATGCATAACAACTAGATTAAAGTACAACTAGCATTATAACATTTAGACTGTAGTCAAGGTATATGCCAATCATGACAACAAGGTAGCAAGTCTACATTATCATAAAAGCATAAAGTCCTATGACATGAATATGATGTATAACCAAACAAGGAACACATATCATAAGCACAACTATATGGAAGAACTGTATTAATTGAATAGAAAAAAGTCATAATATAATAGAATAAAGGAAAAGGTAGAAGAGCTATACCAATACTCCTATGACTTGGAGACTTGAGCAAGGCTCCTCCTACACTAAACTCCACTAGGACTAGGAAACTACTAAGTGTAAGAGGGAAATGAATAACTGTTGAGTGTGTGTGTTAGAGTGGAGCTCTCCCCTTCTATATATAGGGCCCATAGGTTGGTACTAAGGAGTAACAACTACGGAACCGCCATGCACCAATGTCAGGAATTCACTGAGGAAGCACCACGTGAAAGCCAGCCTGAAATTGGCTCAAGACCAGGTCGGGCTACCGGGGGTGGGGGAGGAGGAGGTTGGCCGATGGCCAGTGGACCCTTTTGTTTTGTGCTTTCTCTTGGTGGCTGGTAGGGGGGTCCTCTTCTATTTTGAGTCAGTATTCTCTAGAGGAATTCTAAGTAGCCACGTATGCAATCCGAGGGAAGTTCAGTTGGCACTGTCTCATTGGCTGGAACGGTGTTTCCTCGGATTGTGCTCCATTTCTCCTCTTCTTTTGTATCAAATGCCTGCATGCACATGAATTTCCAAGGACAAGTAGAATCTTACTATTCCTAATTAACATGCAAGTATGAATTGCTAAGTCTTCCCACTTTTATAGGTATATCGATGGTCAAAATTGGTATTTAACGACCGTCAACAAACCCCCCAAGCTCAACCTTTGCTCGTTCCGAATAAAGGCAAAACATAGGTTTGTGTTGATCAAGAGTTGCTACAATGTCTTATTCTTAACATGTACCCAAATCTAAGACACTCTATAAAGGATTGAATAAGTTGGCATGAGTACTTCACCTTTATTACCTGTGGGGCATTATAGCTTCTCCAAATCTTGGGCGGTTGGAAGACAGAACAATTTCTAAGACTACCATTACATCTACTACCTTTGATCGACTTTAGCGTAGAGATTAATTTTTGTTATAAATCTAAGTCTCTCAAATGATTCACTAAGATCGCTTAAAGTGTATAAATTCCTCACCAAGGCTAATGATGCCTTAAAAATCCTGCCTCTAAAGGCTGATATGTGTAGCTTTGGGTAACGATAAATGTGGCATACCTACATTTCATATGTCGCTGAGTCAAAAGAGTGGATCCATGGAGAAAACATTTCCTACAAGCATGGTCAAGATGTGCATGTGTGGTGCATTTGGTGGAGTGGAATGGAGACTCTTTTTGTTTTTCTCTATCTTTATTTGGCAGTATTGGCTATCTTTTCTTTCTTTCTTTTTCTCTGAAGCTCTTCATGGAGCAATAGTTTTTCTCTTTTCTCTTTTCTTTCTTTTTTTCGATAGCCATAACCTTGATTGCCTTGGGGAGAGATCAATGATGATAGAGTCTTTATTTTGTGGATGCATGGTGTGACATGGATGATTGCTAATTTCTAGTTTGGAAACATAGCGTGATGTGCGCGCACTTGATCTTGAATGCAGAAAATATTTCTCACTAGGTTCACACAATTTTGACAAGGCTCAATGAAAATACAAGTAGCTTATGTAAAAGGTTTTGTAATGTAGCATAACATATGGTTCTGGTAGGAATTTATATCATTGAGAAACTTGTCATTTCTATCAAATTAATTCTTCAGGTGTCAAGTTTCACAAATTGAGCAAAATCATAGCAGCCCCAACTAACCATATCATATCTCCCAACAACCTAGAAGGATAATGCTTATGCTACCCACTAGTGTGTTTGAGGTGAAATTTAATCATGCCAACAAACCAAATCTAGATATAGTGTTAGGTTGTAAACTAGGCATATAAAAAGAATAAAAGACAGAGCAACTATTCATCATCTCAACATAGGAAACCTTATGCATTTGTACCACGCATGAATTTACTCATTATTATTGTTGTTATTATTATTTTAGTTTTTCTATTTATAATGCATGCTTTTTATGTTTTTTAGTTTATCATGTGAAAGGGAAATGATACAAGTTACCTTCATATTAGGGGGAGGAACTCCCCCCAAGCTGGCTTGAGCTCACTCAAATGGCGGTGGCCCCTAACCAAAGTAGACTTGAGAATGGAAATAAGAACTCCTTTGGGTGATACCCCAAGAGACCTTATCCTGAATTCCTGAGGGCTGTCATTGGACATCATCTTTCCACTCGTTCTCCTGTTGGATATGAGTGTGGATGGTATGGTCCAACTGGTCGATTTGGAGGGACATACTATGAATTTGCCTGGAGAGGTCGTCGGTGCCCCTCCATGACCCGCTGCGAGAGTGACGTGTGTTGATCGGTGGTGGTAAGACACTCGAACTTGAGCTACCGTAGGCTCCCACGGGGCATTCAACGGTGTCCCAGGATGCACTGCTGCCTCCGTGAAAAATGGCATGATCCCAAGAACCCGTGCTTGGCTCCTCCCTCGAGAAGGATGCCTCGGTGTTCCTCTGTGATTTGATTCTGGTCATAGGACCGAAAACACTATTCCTGCAAGCTGCAAAGCATGTCTCTAGTGGAATGGTTAGTTCATCACAATTATACAAATGAAAATCTAGGTTAGATAACTAGATTTAATTTGCATAACCAGCAAAGAAATAAACCAAAGAGCCATTGGGACCTTGTTTGCGAGAATGTGCCGATCTAAAGAATTGTTCACCTAAGACAGCCCGTTCATAAATTAAATCATTGATGTGGGCATTTCTATGTAAACTAAGATTGTGCACATGGCGATAGATCAGGGACGTGAATTCAAAATCTCCTACTTGTTTAATAACTTCAACCCATTGCTTAACCATGGCTATGACATGTGAGACTTTGATTTTATTAACCATGCAATAAAAAAGAAACATTTCACCCCCCCTCCCCGCACAGTTCTAACTTCATTTCTAGGGAACAAAGTCATTGCCAACCATTTATGCATAAAACGCAAGGTAGGATTATGGATGTCCATATTTCTAGGTGACAAGGCAAGGGTATGCCCTGCTATTTGTTCCCAGAAACTATCAAAACCGAAACTTTTAGAATGAAAATCCAAAACAGCAATAGGAGAAAAATATAGCAAATCACTGAATTGCCTCCAAGCGAGTGAGATTTCTATTCCATTGAATTGGAACGAAATCCTATCACTATCCCACTTAAGGATGCATAAGAATTGAATGATAAGTAAGCGAGAGCAAGGCTCATCTACCGGAACAAAACCATCCCTTCCTATAAAATGAAAGATAGAAGCAAATTCAGTATCCATACCTATCTTGGAAAGGAAGTCCAGATCATATGTTCGCGTAGGAACGTAAGAGCGGTCGGTGATCATCGATAGATGTCATGTTCTCTCTTTTCGACCAAGTCAAGGTCACAGTCGGTGTTGAATCGGAGTTGAACATGGCTGAAATTCGGCATTGTTTCTGGCTCTACTTCCGTTGGTTCCTCAACCGGTGTGTCTTCTTCAAGCTCTTCCTCAAGACGTTGGCGACGGGAGCGAGTATTATACACTATTGAAGGTGTAGGACTTCTCAGACTCCCCGTCACCTTGTTCTTCATTTTCCTTAAGGCTCGCTTCATCTTGTTCATCATTGCACACTTGAACACACAAACACAAGAGCAACTCGAACGAGGGTTACGGTTAGTGAAAACACCAAACAAAAACTCCATTAGAAACTCTAGCAAATGTTAAACCAACTCGTAAATGCAAATGAGAATCAAATCCAATATTTTTGGTGGAATTTCAGTGTGTTGGACAATGCAAGAGCATGAAGAAAATGGAATCAAAAGGCTAGAGCAAAGTGGAGAGGTAAAAAATGTGCATCGAGTGAAGAACTTCATCTCCCGGCCATTGCCTTAAATAGCAGAGTAGGCTAATTAGATGGATTCTTCTACTCGAAGAATTTGACCAAGAAATAAGAGATAAGAAAGGAGTAGAGAATTCTATCACGGATAATTTTCCTGTATTCAAGTGACTAACATGCAGGACCTGCCTATCAATGATTACCTCCACGACAACATCCTATTAAAGGTGACAAACTCCAACCCCTGGTATGCAGACATTATCAATTTTATTGTCCCAGGATATGTGCCACTAGGGGAGAACAAAGGAAGCTCATCCTAGAGAGTCGGACTCACCACTGGGACAACCCATACCTCTATAGACTCTGCTCAGATAGATTATTAAGACGGTGTGTCCCAGCGATTAAGGGTGCTAAGATAATAGAAAATGTCACTCCAGGCCATATGGAGGACACTATGGAGCACTCCGCAAACAAGCAAAGATCTGGAAGTGGGTTCTATTGGCCAACCATGTAAAAAGATACTAAGGATTATATCCGAAGGTGTGCAAGCTGCCAGAAGCATGGAGGAATCACCGCTCGCAATGCAATGCCCCTAACATACAATCTTCTAGAGGAACTTTTTGATGTATGGGGTATTGACTTCATGGGACCCTTTCTAGTGTCCGATGGATGCGAGTACATTCTAGTGGCGGTAGATTATGTGTCAAAATGGGTAGAAGAAATACCATGCAAACATGCCGATCACAAGAAAGCAAGGAAGATGTTTCAAGAAATCATCTTTCCTCGGTTTGGAACCCCAAGGATGGTCATAAGTGACGGAGGGTCTCATTTCATCCATAAGACCTTACATTCATTTCTAAAAGAACTTGGTGTGAGGCATAACATTGCAACTCTATACCATCCACTGACCAGTGGGCAGGCAGAAACTTCAAATAAGCAAATCAAGAATATCTTGCAGAAGACTGTGGAAGAAATGGGTGTGAGTTGGAAGCACAAACTACCCAATGCTACATGGGCATACAGGACAACATACAAGACACCTATCAGAGTTTCCCCATTTCAATTAGTTCATGGTATAACTTGCCATCTACTAGTAGAATTGGAACATCGGGCACATTGGGCCATAAAAAAGTGGAACATGGACTTGGGCAAGGCAGGAGAACATAGGAGAAAGCAGATATCCGAGCTTGAAGAATGGCGAGAGAAGGCTTATCACAGTGCCAAGATTTATAAAGACAGAACTAAAAGATGGCAGAATAAGAGGATCAAGCCAAAAGAGTTCAAGCCAGGGGACAAGGTATTATTATTTAGTTCTAGGGTCAAGTTATTCGGGCATGGAAAGCATAAAAGAAAATGGGATGGACCATACGACGTTATCAACACTTCATCACACGGGGCAAACACACTTCGCGATGATGAAGGTAATGTCTTAAAGGTAATGTCTTAAAGGTAAAGGGCAAACTTGTCCAATTGTTTTCTAGAGCCTAAAGATTTAGAGGGAGAGGTGGACATAATCAACTTAATTGATTTTAATGTCCTACCTGACTCTCAACTTTTATTCTCCCAAAAACTACCCTATACATAGGCCTCTTAGGACTCATACTAGCACCTCCAGAAAAAAGGGAGGCATCTAGGCCAAGCTCCAGTCGGCCGACCAACCCTTCTGGTCGCCCGACCTAGGATTTGCGCTATCGCCTCCCAACATTCTGGTGCATGTAGTCTAGAACCTTCTCATCCTAGATTTTGCTAAGGTTTACGCGTTTAGGGGCGACATAGAGGAGCCAAACCCATATATTCTGGCCTTTCTCATCTTCTCTGGACCAAAACAACTTTCCATTAAACCTCTATACCTTTCCACCGTGACCAAACCTAATACCCATGCCACCTCCTCCAGAGCCAACACTTCCAAGTCCCCTATGAAAAGGAGCTCAAGCTTTGGCAAGATAGCCGAGAACCCTCTCGTTGGACCTCTTGCCCATGTAAGGAACCCCATCGATCAAGGCATGCTTGAGGGAAGCCAGCTCGGGGCAAGATCGCCGAAGCCAGATGGCAAGTACGTTGGAACCTTGACCACCAAAAAGCAACACCGAGTGGTGAGCCATCACTACGTGGACATCAAGGCTCGTCTACCCAAGCCAGAAAAGGAAATAAACCTAGAAAGGGTTCATGGGGGCAATTCACTCCTAAACCTAGAAGGAACATGGGCTCACCACCTCCTGCGGGGCGCTCACATTTACTCTCCAAGATCCCTAGACCAGCAGAGGAAGATGAAGGCAGCAGGGAGGAGGAGATAACTATCGCTGGCCTTGTCAAGCAAATCTCCAGGATGCAACTGGAAAATGCTAGCTTGTCTAGGAAATTAGCAAGTTCTCGAGAAGAGTGTGTTGAATTAAAACAAAAACTGCTCGAGCATAGCATAGGCTTTTCTGTTAAGCTCAAACAGATCTTTTCGCTCATGGGTTTGGATGACAAGTTTTATGCTGATTAGAGCAACCAAACCCAGTGAGTACTTATCTTTAGGAATAGGTGCTTAGTTAAATTTCCCTTTTCATTAGGTTTAATTTTATCCCTTTGAATCATGTAAGCACCTACAACTTTTAGTTCAATAAATGTTAGGCTCCCCGGTCCATAAGATCGGCAGAGCATTTTCTTTCCCTTTGTTTTTCTTTTTTTGTGTCAAAGGCAGGCACCAAAACAAGTGTAGGGGAGGACTCGTGACTTTCCAATGAAAAAACACGATGAAAACACGCAAATATCTAGAGAACACCATCGCCTCGGCCACCTGGCAAAAGATGAGCTGAGATGGGCTTAAGCCCTCATAATCCATGGTTTGTAGAGGTAGGGAGTAGGTGGTGACAACCCTATCTGTCCATTGTACTCCACGTTCAGTTGCGACGTGTGTCCAAGACAGAGTTTCCTTGTGTAGGTCGGGCATGATTCCATACACGAAGTAGTAATTAAGGCCTCAAACTTATTAATTTAGAAGCATATCCATAGATAAACCTCTCTATCCTACACCAATATTTATATCTTGTGTCCTTGGACCGACTAGAACTTTTATTTGAAGGAAAACAGGAGGGGAATCTCCTACTGCACTTTAGGATATACCATACCATTCCTTGGATTTGATAACTGTTGGAATACTCCGTGCGAAAGTGCTATAGCGGTATTCTTCATGCGCTTGCGGATTTATCTGTGGACGTTAAGAAATACCAACAGCACCATCGTGAAGCTTGCATCAAGGTGAAGCAAAGGCATGAAGGGCCAGAGGGCGTTCGAGCGACGAGAAAACAATTGGACAAGTTTGCCCTTGGTGGTAGGTGGCAATGTATTGTAGGTCAAGGGTAGTGTGGTCTTTAGAACAATACCTAGGCCTATATAAGGAGAGGTAGGGATAGTGAGAGAGGTGTCTCTTTCCATTAGTCTTGTGCTAGGTTTTCATTCCATAGAGCTACGAGTGTGCTTCATGTTGTAGTGGAGAGAAGAGAGTTTGTGAGAGACAAGCTTTTCTCCTCTAAATTGTGGGAGGAAGAGGGTGGCTTCCTAGCCATGTATCCATAAATCTTGTATGCAAGAATCAATGATATGAGATTCAATTTCGTGTTCAAGATCTTCTACTCTCCCTAAATCCCGAATTTCTCTTTTTCCCAATTTTTGCAGCCTTTTTCGTGGGTATTTTCGATCTTGATTTTGAGTAGGTTTTGGGAAGAATTTCTTGGGAGATGCCTAAACATTTCTTTGTGGATCCTTGATTGAATTCTAGGCAAGAGCACCATTAATTTCATGGATTTCCTCAAGAACATTTGAACCCTAGGCTCTTTGGTAGAACCATAAATTTGTGATGAATTCTTGAGCTTTTCAAGTGATGCCACTTGGAGAAGGGATGTCCTACCATGATACATCATTTGTCCATGTTTCATTCTTTTTGGAGTTCATTTGATTAGGTTTTTCTAATTTTCTTGCCAAATATTGAGAGCAGTTCCTGTTCGATCGGCTGTATCGAGGGTCGATCGGCACTGAAAATTGTCACAATTTTCCCACAAATCTCTCCAAAACTCAACCAAATGATCTCTAAAACATGCGATTTTTTGACCAGATAATCCTCAATACATCAAGACCCTACTCCAACAGGGTCCACTGAAATAGCACAAGGAATCATCACAAATTTCAGATCTTGTGCCAGGAACCAAAAAGGGGAAACTTGAGAAATCTTTTAAATCAAAGATGCTAGAGCTCTTAATTCGGTCGAGGACCAATAGAGATTTGTTCTAGCTCATCTTAGCACTAAGTTTCACATGAAATCTATCCCAAAAAATCAACCAAAAGTGACATAAAAAATTCCCACAAAAATAGCTCTGAAAATAGGGAAAAAGGGAAATTCGAGATTTAGGGAGAAAGGAAGATCTTGAGCACGAAATTGAATCTCATATCATTGGTTTATCTAGTCAAGATACATAGATACATGGCTAGGAAGCCGCTCTCTTCCTCCCACAATTTGGAAGAGAAAGAGATGTCTCTCACACACCCTCTTGTCTCCACTAAAACATGAAGACCTCTCCTAGCACATTGAAATGAAGACCTAGCAAGGCTAAGGGAAAGAGATGCACCTCTTCCACCAGCCCTACCTCTCCTTATATAGGCCTAGGATGCAAGACAACTCTACTCTTGACCCATAACACATTGCCACCAACCACCAGGGGCAAAACCATCCAACTCTTTTTCTTTCGCCCGAACGCCATCGAGCCCTTCACAACTTTGCTTCGCCTCGATGCAAGCTCCGTGATGTTGCCACGTGCACCTCCAATCGTCGCCACTGATTTTGATGCCCAAACCAGGAAACTGCCTTGCACGCTTCTCAAAGCATGAGTTCTCGATGTCGATGCGTGTCACCTTGTCCCGCGATCCTGACCACCGGAAAGTCTCTTCCGGTCCCGCTCCATTGGGCCCCCTTGTTACTTGCACTGGCATCCTGTTCACCTTGACTTGGTCAACACGCCATCTTCATCACCTCCACGGTTTTGAGGCTCAACCACGAAACTATCCATGCTGCTTGCCTCTCCACGTGTACAGTGTGGATCACCCTTGACTTCACCCGGCCTCCCGATCGTCCGGCCCCAAGTCTCCAACTTGTGCCTGATCCCCTCGCCGTTGACCACCAAGTTGACTCCAGTGAACTACACATTATAAGAAATTCAAACACATTCTCCGTCTCCTAGAAACTCTCCAACATCTTTACCGACTCCGGTTAGTCAATAACATAACATGCACAAACTCATGCAATCCCCAGATTCCCGCATTTCAACTTGAACACCGAATCAACCAAAGTCAATTACTCATCACATATTGCAAACCATGACACATATCCATGTGGTTTTTCAATCTCCCCCTTGATGAGTACATTGACAACATCGAATGCACAAAGACTTGGAATTTGAAATGCGAGATCGAATAAGCACATCCGAATGGCTCAACCCAAAGAAAAGGTGAAAAAATAGCCATCTAGCATAAGAGGGATCACAAAACCAGGAGTTGGCAAAGAAAGCGACTTGAGACGCAAAGAATGTGAACAACGCATGAAAAACACTCAAGAACATGATATGTTCCCCCTCAACTTGTGATAGGTCCAATGTAATGCAAAATGGATCATCTTAAGTTTCTTAGCATTATTTGTGCATGACCCAATATTTTCTCCACCTCTGGCAATGAACTCACCAAAGAGGCAAAAGAACAAAAAAACATGCAATGCATGAAAATGTAAACCTAAGGAGCTTCAACAATTAAGCAAACAAGCATTTAACCTTGCTAATCATAAACATAGAGCCATAAAGTATAAAAGCAATAGCTCACAATCTGAAGGACCGAGAAGGTGACCAGAGGGGAGTGAATGAGAGCCAATTAAAATTCTTCACAAGAACTTGGCCTATATCCCAATTGCAACACGGTCATATTCATTCCTACCTAGAGCAGAAAGCAGGATATTGACAGCATTGGAGTTGTTTTGATACCTGGTTAACTCACCTGCAGATGCAGTAACGAGGTCTCCTAGTATGGCATACTCCTGCTCAACTATCTCCCAAATTGCACGTCCTTAGCTTAAGAGATAAGCCTTTGTCCTTGACTTCCAGTAGGGAAAGTCCTCTCCATCAAACATCCAGAGCTAGACCACACGCTTTTCCATGTCGCCTTTGGATCACAAAGCCGGTGAAGGTCAACTAGTGATCAAAGCGTCAGCACTACTGATCTGAGCTTAGACCCACAGGCAGTGCCGGTCCTGGTCATCGGCAGTGCAGGTTGACCCCCGACAGAACAGAAAATTGTGGCGATTTTCCCACAAATCTCTCCAAAAACTCAACCAAATGATCTCCAAAATGTGCGATATTTGGACCAGCCAATTCTCAACACATCACGACCCTAATCCTAGAAGATCCACTCAATTGGCTCAAGGATTCATCACAAATTTCAGATCTTGTGCCAAGAACACCAAAAAGGGTAAACTTGAGAAATCCTTCAAATCGAAGGTGCTAGATCTTATGATTCGGTCAAGGATCCATATGGGATTGTTATAGCTCATCATAGCACCAAGATCCCCCAAGAAATCTGCCCAAAAACTTGCCCAAAAATGAGATAAAAAATTCCCACAACAATAACTCCAAAAATAGAGAAAAAGAGAAATTCGGGATTTAGGGAGAGAGGAAGATCTTGAGCACAAAAATAACTCTCATATCATAGAAACATGCTTACAAGATCCATCGATACAAGACTAGGAAGCCACCCTCTTCCTCCCACTATTTGGAAAAGAAAGAGATGTCTCTCACACACCCTCTCCTCTCCACTAGAACATGAAGACCTCTCCTAGCTGTTTGAATGAATTCCTAACAAGGCTAATGGGAAGAGGCACCTCTCCCACCAGCCACGGCTCTCCTTATATAGGCCTAGGGTCGAAGACACTTCTACCCTTGACCTATATTACATTGCCACCTACCACCGGGGGTAAAACCGTCCAACTCTTTTTCCTTCGCCCGAACGCCATCGAGCCCTTCACAGCTTTGCTTCGCCTCGACACATGCTCTGCGATGGTGCCACGTGCACCTTCAATCACTGCCACCGGTTTTGAGGCCCAAATCAGGAAACCGCCTTGCACACTTCTCAAAGCGTGACTTCTCGATCTTGACGCGTGTCACCTCATCCCGTGATCCTCCTTGTCAGCAAGTCCCTCTCACCTCGGCTCCATTGGAAGCCTCTACTTGCACCGACGTCTGATCACCTTTGACTTGGTCAACCCCACCGTCTTGATCACCACCCACGATTTTGAGGCTCAACCGCAAAACCGTTAGTGCTTCTTGCCTCTCCACGTGTTTGGTGTGGGTCTCCCTTGACTTCACCCGGCCTCCTGACCATCCGGCCCCAAGTCTCCTACTTGTACCCGATCCTCTCGCCGTTGACCACCAAGTAGACTCCTGTGACCTACACATCCTGAGAGAAGCAAACACATTTCTCATCTCCTAGGACTTCACCAAAACCTTCACCAACTCCGGCTAGTCAAAACCATGACATGCACAAACTCAAGCATTCCCCAGATTCTCGCATTTCAACTCAACATAAATTTCACCAAAGTCAATTACTCATCACGTATTGCAAACCATGACACATCTCAACATGGTTTCTCACTATCACATCCACACAACTTAGCTCAAGCTCAATCATAGCAAAGAGAAATGCAAGAAAGCATAAAAATCAAAGCTCATCTAACAATGCATATATTACATATGAGAAGCAATGCAAAAAAGCAAGATACATATATACAAAAGGAGCAACTCCCCCTCAAATGATGCCATAAGGATGGCAAATACCAAGCTCCCCCTAAAGAAACGGAAATCTCGAAACATCTAGGGGCTTGGTGAGTGATGTGGACAAGGGTTCCCGATCTTCCGATAGGTTCTGATAATCTTGATTAAGGCGGAGGCAATACACAAATCGATCCGGCTTCCGAACGACACGTTCTGAACCCCGCAATCGCAGCACAACGTCTCCTCTGGTTATCAACCGTTCAAGAACGATTGACCTCGCCGAGAAGGCTTATCCTTGCCTGCAAATGAAGAACACAAGCAAGAACAAAGAAGAAAGCAACCAAATTTGCAAGTATACGATGAATCTCACAAGTTGGAGTCTCACAAACCGATTAAACTGCAAAACTGTTATCAACAGAATAATCTAAGCAAAACCCAAACCCTAATGAAGAGGCGGCGGCTGTATATGAGGACCCTAGGATCGTGCAAGACCCCATAGACGCAGCCCTAAGTGGGCTCAACTCGATACATGGCCCAAAGACCGATTACGGTGTCGCAGCACCAGGACAGATTCTGAAAGTCCATTTTTTTTGGCGATTGCCGACGGCTCGGGATGAATTTTGACTTGGTACTAGTTGGGTTGGAAAGTTATTTTTGTTATCATTCCAGGCATATATAGAACGTCCAAATCCGAGTCCATATGCGTCCTAGGCGTCCGTTTTAGTGCAGACTGGTCCTGGGCTCCGAAACAGACTCGAAGTCGGTTTTGATTGGGCCTCCACCTTGGCTTGGACGTCCATGCTGGCCCATCACGTCTCCAATCACCTCCACAGCTATCTCATCATCATCTCCATGGTTTCTAACAACAATTAATTCATTAGATAGCAATCTATTCTCAAAACCACACAATAAAAACATTAGAAACGATCTCACCTGTAATTTCAGGTGATGCACATGAACTTTCATCTTAGTTGGAAGAGTGTTGTGTGTATCCATGAGTGTGATGTACGCATCGTTCTCCCCCTTTTGAATTAGAGTCGTCCTCAAATCGATCTCATCTCTTTCTCCCAATAGTGGTCTCAAATCTGAAATATAAAATATAGAACTATTCCCAAAGTTGGAATGCACCTCGTGTTTATATGTGTTATGAAAATTATCATCACAACGTGAAACCACAATAGAAGGCATGCCATGCAAATTAATGACCTCTTTGAAAACTTGCTCAGCAATATGAACGTCATTCTCACTCTTATGACAAGATGGACAATGTGTGGTCTTAAAAACACTAGAAAAACATGACATGACATGGTAATTGTTAATGCAGTTTTCTAGTTCATCATTTGGTTGTACAACACAAGGAGTATCCATGTTTGAGCAATTATAAACTTTATGCACCACAAATACACCTCTATGATCATAGTTTCCTATAGCATAAAATTTATTTCTTGTTAGTAAAGGCAATTCAGTTTGAGAAAAGATTTGCTTCTCCACGGTATTTAGATCACAAAGAACATCAAATTCAATATAATCCAAAGTATTTAGAGAAGACAATAATTTCTGCTCATCCTTTTCACATGTTATTAAAATCAAATGTTTTATTTCAGCACTAGTAGGTGAATCATAAGCAAAAACATCAAGCTTATTCATTTGTTGTGGCAAAGGTATAAGTGAAGCAGTGGCACACAACTCCTCTTTATCACAAGGATCAGTAGATAAATCAACTTGTGGCAAAGGCAAATCAAGACAAGGTTCCAATACAACAAGATTGTTGGAACAATTCATCACATCAAGAAAGCTCTTACCTGAAGCAACAACATGTTCTTCATCTTTCTCACTATCCTCTTCTTTGTGTAGAACCTGAAATGTATTAGTTGACACAAGAGGCAAGGAAATATGTTCATCATCTAATTCAGATTTTGATGTAAGTGTTGCAACATTTGAAACAGTCCATTCTTTTCTAAATGGTTCATTCTTTCTCCTTTCAAGCCTTTGTTGATCCTCTTCTAAAATTTCAGCAGCGGTCATAGGTTTAAGAGTAACTCTTCTACCATTGTATTTAAATGAGTAGCTATTTATAATGGTATTGTGCGAAGCATTATTTGTAATAATCCAAGATTTACTCAATAACAAATGACATGCTTGCATAGGTACTATATCAAATTCTGCACTATCCTTATAAGAACCAATAAAAAATTCAATGCGTGCAATTTTATCTACCTTTATCTTACCAAAAGAATTTACCCATTGGATGTAGTATGGACATGGGTGTGGCTGTGTTGTCAATCTAAGCTTCTCTACTAATTCTAAACTTGCGATGTTGCGGCTACTCTCTCCATCAATGATAACACGACAACGTCGATCCTTGACAATAAAGTGAGTCTGAAATAAATTGTTCAATTGATTTTGCTCTACCTTCTCCATTTGAGGACTGAGCACTCTTTGTACTACATCACTCATATTGTTCTCATTAGACGACGTTGAATCATCACCATGAGTGGCGTAACCTGTCATTGTTAGTAGCAAACAAGAAAACACACGGAAGAATATTTTCCTATCACTACTATGTGATCACAGTGTAAACTCTCAACAAGCAAAGGGAAGCATCTTATCAAGCTCTTACAAAGTTCTTAATTACAACAAGCAAAGGATACCTTGGAGGGTGTGAACTGATGATTGCAAGAGTAAAAAAAAGTTTGTGCCTGTTCAGAAGGAAATATATGGAGCTTGGATAGGCAATATTAGGTAGCAAGGATTAGCAAAACTTCAATTCAGAAGTTGCAAAACTGAATAATAGTCCCAAGCTAGTCTATGTCACCGGCCTAAACTTGTCTCGGACCTAGTTCAAGCAAGCAAGCAAATGACTCAATAAAGGACACAAAGGATGCAAGCAATTCTGAATTTGTATCTTTTCTTTTTTCTACTTCCTTTTTTTTTGTGGCTTTTTCTCTTGTGCACTTTTGCCTTTTTCTTTTCTTTTCTTGAGAATCAGAACTGCAGCAAGGTATTACAAGTTTTACAACCAATGGAACCCCAGAATATTTTTTTTTCTTACTACAAGTGCAGCAAAAGGATTCTAGTAATAGCACAACTAAAACAAACTTCTATAACAAGATCAAGCACTAATTGGTTGGCTTTTGATCACAATAAGACAGCAGCAGAGCACTCTAATTTTCTTTTACAAAAGAAAGTAGAAGGCTAGATGTTAAAGAAATATTTAGTGCACACAATTCCAGCAATACTATTATCTCAACATGTGCAACACTGCTTTTTTCCCTTGTTTGTCTATGACAAGGATATGCACGACTCAAACAAGACCAAAGAACAAGCACTAGACCAGCAACATAATGACTTTATACGGACTAAAATTCAGAGAAGCAATCTGAAATAAAAATTTGCAAGTCACAATGGGGTATAGGACAGCGGAAACACGATGAACCGATATTTTTTTGGGGCAATTTTCTGGACTGTAGGATAGAACAAATAAACGAGGATAAAGGCGAACCTAACAGTATACCTGAAGCTCTGATTACCACTTGATGTGGACAAGGGTTCCCGATCTTCCGATAGGTTCTGATAATCTTGATTAAGGCGGAGGCAATACACAAATCGATCTGGCTTCCGAACGAGACGTTCTGAACCCCGCTATCGAAGCACAACGTCTCCTCTGGTTATCAACCGTTCAAGAACGATTGACCTTGCCGAGATGGCTTATCCTTGCCTACAAATCAAGAACACAAGCAAGAACAAAGAAGAAAGCAACCAAATTTGCAAGTACACGATGAATCTCACAAGTTGGGGTCACACAAACTGATCCAACGGTGAAACTATTATCAACAGAATAATCTAAGCAAAACCCAAACCCTAATAAAGAGGTGGTGGCTGTATATGAGGACCCTAGGGTCATGCAAGACCCCATGGACGCAGCCCTAAGTGGGTTCAACTCGATACATGGCCCAAAGACCGATTACAGTGTCGCAGCACCAGGACAGATTCTTGAAATCAATTTTTTTTGGCGATTGCCGACGGCTCCGGACGAATTTTGATATGGTACTAGTTGGGTTGGAAAGTTCTTTTCGTTATCTTTCCAGGAATATATAGAACGTCCAAATCCGAGTCCGTATGCGTACTGGGCGTTCATTTTAGTGCAGACTGGTCCTGGGCTCCAAAACAGACTCAAAGTCGGTTTTGATTGGGCCTCCACCTTGGCTTGGACGTCCTTGCTGGCCCATCATGTCTTCAATCACCTCCCCAGCTATCTCATCATTATCTCCATGGTTTCTAACAACAATTAATTCATTAGTTAGCAATCTATTCTCAAAACCATATAATAAAAACATTAGAAACGATCTCACCTGTAATTTCAGGTGATGCACATGAACTTTCATCTTAGTTGGAGGAGTGTTGTGTGTATCCATGAGTGTGATGTACTCATCAGTGAGAAGATTAGCCAATTGGTGTTTAGTGTCAATGTATTTGAGCTCAACATCTCCCTTCTCAACATTGTCTCTTAGGAACTGGAATCTCACATTTATGTGTTTGACCTTACCATGTTGGACTGGGTTTTTGGCTAAGCATATGGCACTACATGAGTGGAACACTCTTAAAGGTTAACCCATAGTCTCTCATGGTGGATACTATCCATAGGATTTATGAGTAGCAGCTAGCAGCGGCGACATACTCAACCTCTATGGTGGATTGGCTACACTCGAATGCTTACCAGAAGACCAACAGATCAAAGAAGTACCCAAGAAATGGCAAGTACCAGAAGTGCTCTTCCTATCAATTCTACACCCAGCAAAGTCCGCATCCGAATACCCAATGAGATCAAGAGATGAAGATGCTGAGTACCAAAGACCAAACTCAAGGGTGTATTTGAGATACCTGAAGATACGCTTGAAAGCCTTGCGATGAGTCACCCTTGGGGAAGCTTGAAAGCAAGCACCAAGACACACCGCAAAGTGGATGTCGGGTCTTGTCGCAGTCAGGTACAAGAAGGAGCCGATCATGCTCCTGTACTCCCTTTGGTCCATTGCTTCACAGTCTTCATCTGGGTCAAGTGTCATTGTAGTGGACATCGGAGTTGACAACAGCTTCACATTGACCATATCGAACTTCTTCAGAAGATCCTTCCTGTACTTGGCTTGATGTAAGAAGGTGCCTTGCTTGCACTGCTTGATTTGAAGTCCAAGAAAAAAGGTGAGCTCGCACATCATCGACATCTGAAATTCACTTTCCATAGCTTCCTGAAATCTAGACAGAAGAGCATGAGCGGAACCACCAAAGATGATATCATCCACGTATATCTGAACCATTAGAAAGTCATTGCCATGCTTAAGTGTGAACAAGGTTTTGTCAACACACCCCATGACATACCCACACTCTAGCAAGAAGGACTTAAGCCTAGCATACCATGCCCTAGGAGCTTGCTTTAGCCCATACAAAGCCTTCTGAAGCTTGTACACAAGGTTTGGGTATTTGTGGTGCTCAAAGCCAGGTGGTTGTTTCACATAAACCTCTTCCTCTATGAAACCATTTATGAAAAGCACTCTTGACATCCATTTGGTAGAGTCTAATGCCCTTAGAGGCAACAACTGCAAGCAAGATCCTAATGGCTTCTATGCGTGCAACAGGAGCAAAGGTTTCACCATAGTCTAAGCCCTCAACATGACTAAAACCCTGAGCAACAAGCCTAGCCTTGTTTCTCACAACTCACCATCTTCCCCATGTTTGTTTTTGAACACCCACTTGGTTCCTATGACATTGACACCAACAGGAGGCTCTACTAGGGTCCACACTTTGTTTCTCTCAAAGTTTTCCAACTCCTCATGCATGACATTAACCCAATGTTCATCAGATAGTGCGTGCCCAACATCCTGAGGTTCAAAGGTGGCAACAAAGAGAGAATTGGTAAAGCAGGCGAGATGTGCAAACCTTGACCTTGTTGTCCTCTCATATAGATTACCGATCATGTGTTGAGGTGGATGTTAACACTGAATGTGGTGAGGAGCCTCTCTCTCAGAGCGTACCTCCCCCTCAACCACGACTAGACCCTCTGCCGGAGTGGTGGGAGCAGCAGGAGCAAGTTCGGATGTGGGTTATAATGACTCATCATCGTCATCATCCAAGCCCTGTAGGTCCTCTTTTACAAAGATGCCCTCCTCCATCTCCTTGTTACCTACAGTCTCAACCACATTGCTTGCACAAGAGCTTGACTCATCAAAGGTTACATCACAGGACACTGCAATGGTGTTAGTTTTTAAATTCAGAACTCTGTAGGAATGACCATGAAGAGAGTAACCAAGAAAGATGCCATCGGAAGATCTCAACTCAAACTTATCAAGATTTTCATGCTTGAGGATAAAACACTTGCAACCAAAAGGACGCAAATGAGAAACAGATGGCTTCCTCCCAAAGCATAGCTCATAGGAAGTCACATTAAGAATTGAGCGCAAGAAAACCCAATTGGAAACATAGCAAGCAGTGCTAATGGCCTAAGCCGAGAACTGCCTCGGAGTCCTACGCTCATCGAGCATCGTCCGAGCCATTTCCACCAAGGTTTTGTTCTTTCTTTCAACCACACCATTCTGCTAAGGGACACGAGGTGCTGAAAACTGATGCTCAATACCATGCTCAAGGCAGAAAGCATCAAAGGAGGAGTTCTTGAACTCGGTGCCATTATCACTGTGGATTGCTCATAACGCACCAGGAAGTTCCTTGAACAACCTCCAAGCTAAGCTCTGAAAGTGATAAAACACTTCATCCTTGCTCTCAAGAAAGTAGACCCAAGAATAGCGAGAGAAGTCATCAACAATCACAAGAACATACCACTTCCCACCCGCCGAACGAACCCGAGAAGGACCAACAGTGTCCATGTGAAGCAGCTCTCCAGGGCGTTCAGTCATCACCAAATTAATTGGTGGATGAGAAGCGGCAATCATTTTCCCATGACGACAAGGAGCACAAACCAAATTCTTGTGAAATTTGAGCTTAGGCAATCCTCGGATCAAACCTAGACCACTTAAGTGACAAAGCAAGTCAAAGCTCATGTGACCTAGTGATGAGGACATCACTCCTATGGATACACACAACACTCCTCCAAATCTGGACTTGCAAGGTCCAATGACTAGAGCTCGTGCACGACGTCTAAATTTAGAGGTGAGCTCGTTCCTACGTTCTTTGCTACATGTTACGTGGAGGACCAGGAGATGATGGGAGAAGGAGTTGGAAACGTGGAGGACCAGCAAGGGCTTGCAAGCCAAAGTGGAGGCCCAATTAAAACCGACTTCGAGTTCGTTTCGGGGCCCAGGACCAGTCTGTACTAAAACAGTCGCCCAGGACGCATACGGACTCGGATTTGGACGTTCTACATATGCACGGAAAGATAAGGAGAAGACCTTTCCAATGCCGTTGGACTCATGTCAAAATCCATCAGGAGTCATCGGAAATCGTCAAAACAAGAGAGAGTCCAGAATCTGTGTCGGTGCTACGTCGCCTATTTTTGGCCTTTGGGCTTTGTATCTAGTTGAGCCCAATTAGGGGCGCGTTCAGAGGGTCTTGCACGACCCTAGGGTCTTTATATACAGCCGCCGCCGCACCATTAGGATTGGGGTTTTGCTTAGATCAATTCTGTTCATAAACAGTTTCGCCGTTCATCGATTTGTGAGACCCCAACTTCGAGAGTTTAATCATACATCTGCAATTGTGTTGCATTCTTCGTTGTTCTTGCTTGTCTTCTTGATTCGTAGGCAGGGATTAGCCTTCTCGGTGAGTTCAATCGTCTTTTGGACGGTTGATAACCAGAGGAGACGTTGTGCTGCGATTGCGGGGTTTAGAACGTGCTGTTCTGAAGCCGGATCGATTTGTGTGTCGCCTCCGACCAAATCAACTTACCAAGAACCTTTCAGAAGATTGGGAACCCTTGTTCACATCAAGTGGTAATCAGACCTTCAGGTGCACCGTCAGGTTCACACTACCCTTTAGTTTTATTTTCGTGTTCTTCCTATCGTCCACAGAAAATACCAAAAAAAAATTTCCCCCGCCCATAACCACGTGTTTAGCCTTTGCATATTTCAATTTCAGAGTCCGTATTGTTGAGTTTGTGCCCTAGTTCTTGTTTAGTCGCTGGTTTAGTTTGTGTTTTTGTCGTCAGTAGTGTTTCCCTTGCAACCCTAGCCGCCATCCCCTTCACCATCCTCGGTTTTGTCGGCTTTGTGTGCTAGGGTTGATTGATCAACACGCCCACCCTAATCCCACCCTAAACCCACCCTCACCACCTCGGACCAATTTTCACAAATTCCACTTTCCGCTGCATCCACCTCGCAAAAAAAATCCCTACCCGACCCCAAGCACGACTCGGATTTCACTGAAACCCCCGGGTTCTTCATAACCGATTCCGACACCCCTTCGGTAAAACAGCCATAACTTTTCGCTCGGTTGTCCGTTTTGGCTGAAATTTTGACAGGAGATTCTTGATAAAAAGTTGAGCATACAAGTTGAAACTGGGAAGATAAAGAAAAAATTCATTCAAGTTGAAACCCGACATTTTCTGAAACTTCAAGATTTTCTGTAGGCCACGTCCTATCTCGGTTTGAGCTGAAATTTTTTGTGGTTTCTTCCTGTTTGCTAGTGAGTTGGAAAAAAATATCAAAAAAATAAAATAAAAAAAATTGGGATTCCTACTAGTGCTCCATCTAGCCCCCTGGAATTTCTGAGTTTGGCTATTTTACACTAAGCCCCCTGTTATCGACTGTGTCCCTTTGTCTCCTTGTTTCTTCTTTGCTATCACTACTCTTCTAGGACATAGTTAGACCAGCAACTAGGAACAAGTTATTTGGGCACTTATTCAGCTTTACTATCTGTTTTTTATTTGTATGCCACTCATATATATATATTTGGCCTTCCTAGCTCTACATACTTCTTCTGGACAGCACATAGGTTATTTTGTAACCCTTGCAATCGTGGAACACTTCTCCCTGGTATCCTTTGCTTTGTTGTTTTCAGAACTTTGTAAGAGCTTTGCAAGAAGATTACTTTTGCTGTGTTGAGAGGCACCACTGCTTAGTAGTTTTGTAGGGATAACCTTCACTTTTTGTTTCCTATTTTGGTGTTTCTGATGTCAGGAAGCGATGGGGAGGGAGCTTCACCCTCAAAATTGCATGAGTGCGTGAGCCAAAATCAGTTACAGAAGGCTTTGCAGGCGGTTCAGAGTGATTTGGCAGAGACGACCACCAGGGCCGTCACCGACGCCGTCACCAAGCTTCACCTGGGAGAAAGCATTGAGCGGTTGGATAAGAGAGTCTCTAAGCTAACCGATTAGGTTGTCGAATTGGAGACCGCTCACAAGACCAACAACAACAACAACACCAACAACAACACCAACGCCAACAACGACGTTGAAGACGATCATGATGAAGCAACGGTGTATAAGGCTGATGGCACCGTCGATAGGTCAGCTACAAGGACCGCAAGGTTACGATGTCGTTTGCAACGTAACCCTCAAGGTATGGGTGGTTTCCACAACCACAACTGTCGCACACAAGGTAACCATGCTCCAGATGATCCGTATGCTAAAATTAAGTTTTCAATTCCTTCGTTTTCGGGTCAGTACGATGGTGATGCTTACCTTGATTGGGAAATGACGGTAGAACAAAAAATTAATGCCCACCTTGTTCCTGAACAACATAGAGTTAGACAAGCCACTAGTGAGTTTAAGGACTTTGCTATTGTATAGTGGAGTGGTCTAGCTGCTGAAACCGATTTGCCTACTACTTGGGAAGAACTTAAGGTAGAAATGCGTGATCGTTTTGTTCCTCCTTCTTTTTATAGAGAAATTCGTAATAAACTGCAGCGTTTAGATCAAGGAGATAAAACTGTTCAGGAGTATTTTAGTGAGCTTCAGAAGGGTTTGATTCGTTGTGTTGTGGTTAAAAAAATAGAGGATCAGATTTGCCGCTTTTATTTTGGTTTGAGAAAAGAAATTCAGGACATCCTTGATTATAAAGAATTTTATACCCTCAACCAGTGTTTCCAGTATGCTATGCTTGCGGAGAAAGAATCACAGGGACTTTTCCAGCCTTTTGAGGAGTACAGCAAGTCCAGGAATTTCTACCCACCACGGCCGACGGGGACTTCGGGGCTGCCCAAGCCATCTTTCCGACCGCCCCCACCAGCTAGTGTTGTTTCTGCAGCACCAAGATCATCCCCTGCCCCTTCTACGCGCTCAGGTAAAAATTCTGTGCAGGTACCGGCTAGTAGTGCCTCCTCTATTGCTTCGACGGGACGCACTACAGGGATTCAGTGCCACCGCTGCCATGGTCTTGGCCATGTGCAGAAAGATTGCCCAAGTAGGCGGGCATATGTGGCGACAGATGATGGCGGTTACATGAGCACCTCCAATGTGGAGGATGAGGAGGAGGATGTCGCTGCCACCAGCGGTGTCCTCGTCCTTGGAGGCGGAGATACCATGGGCTACATGAATATTATTGTGCAGCGTGTGCTTAGCACACAAATCCAGCAGCCCGAGATGATGCAGCGACATAACTTGTTCCAGATTTTCTTCGTCATCAAAAACCGTCGGGCACGTGTCATCATTGATGGAGGAAGCTGCAACAATTTGGTGAGTTCTGATGTGGTTAAGAAGCTTGATTTGACCACACGCCCACATCCACATCCTTACTACATTCAGTGGTTAAATGACTCTGGAAAAGCTAAGGTAATACAAACTTCTAGAGTTCCTTTTTCCATTGGTTCCTATGTGGATTCTGTTGATTGTGATGTTGTACCCATGCAAGCTTGTTCACTTTTATTGGGTAGACCTTTGGAATTTGATAATGATGCTGTACACCATGGTAAAAGTAATAAGTACACTTTTATGCATAAAGGAACTAAAATTACTTTGTTACCAATGACCCCTGCTGAAATTGTACAAGCTGATTTAGAACGAGCTGCTAGTTTGAAAAATAAAAGCCCTGAAATTCAGCAACCTGTTAATTCTGCTTCTACACCAAGTAATGTTAATGATTCTTCAAGTTCTAAGGGTGCTGCAATTAAATTACAAGGTCGTTCATGTCTTGCCACAAAATCTGAGCTTGTTAAAATTTCTACTGATGATATTTGCTATGCTTTGTTTTCGCTTGGTGATATTGCTTCTAGTGCTGCGTCGCCTATTTTTGACCTTTGGGCTTTGTATCTAGTTGAGCCCAATTAGGGGCGCGTCCAGAGGGTCTTGCACGACCCTAGGGTCTTTATATACAGCCGCCGCCGCACCATTAGGTTTGGGGTTTTGCTTAGATCAATTCTGTTCATAAACAGTTTCGCCGTTCATCGGTTTGTGAGACCCCAACTTCGAGAGTTTAATCATACATCTGCAATTGTGTTGCATTCTTCATTGTTCTTTCTTGTGTTCTTGATTCGCAGGCAGAGATTAGCCTTCTTGGCGAGGTCAATCTTCTTTTGGACGGTTGATAACCAGAGGAGACGTCGTGCTGCGATTGCGGGGTTTAGAGCGTGCTGTTCTGAAGCCGGATCGATTTGTGTGTCGCGTCCGACCAAATCAACTTACCAAGAACCTTTCAGAAGATTGGGAACCCTTGTTCACATCACCTAGTCGCCTATGCCATTTCCAGAGCTTAGAAAAAGATTGAGCAAACAAGCACTTGTGAGAACCAGGAGAAACAGCAAAATGAGCCTGAAAAACTTTCCCAGTGCTAGAAATCCCACAAACCAAAGAGCCATTTGAATCAAGAACACACGAAGCATTTTTCTTAAAGCACACTTCCAAACCAACATCAAGCAACTGAGAAATAGAGAGGAGATTGTACTTGAGATGCTCAACCATACCAACATCCTTGAGAGTGAATTTTTCATTTACCTTTACCGCACCTCTTGCCTTTACTCTCCCTCTCTTGTCATCTGCAAAGGTCACATACTCCCGATGCTTCAAGGGAGTGAGGCTGGAGAACCACTTTGCATCTCTGGTCATGTGGCGCGAACACCCGTAGTCTATCAACCATTTGATCTCCAAGCCTCCACCTACTGCCTACAAAGAACAAGAAGGAAAGATCGATGACTCAGTGTTGGGGTTAGAAAGAAAACTCTTGGGAAGCCAATGCTGAACTACACGACCTACAGGGGTTATCACAGTTCTTTGCACGTTACCACTCCAACGCATGGGACGAGAACCATGATGGGGAAAGCGTGGCTTGTCAAAGCGTCTCGACTCAAACCTGGGGTTGTGAGGATAGAAATAATCTGTGTGAAAGCCAAATCCATGCGAGCGATGCTTATCATGATGGGAAAAATGTGGGGTGCCAAATCGCTGTTGCGTAAAGCCTCTGTTTTGTGAATCAAAGCCATATGAGGAATGACCTTGTCCACGATGGCACGAGAAAAAGAGCGAGGCTGAAAACCAACAAAATCATCATGATGCACATTCCTAGTTAACTCAGCTTGCATTCTCTCAATTCTCTTACGCCTATAATAGTACTCATTCAAGTGACCCTTACGACCACAGAACATGCAAATGTAGACACTCTCATGTATAGGCTTAGCTTGCACAATGGGTTTGGGTTTTGGCTTCTTAGCTTGCTTTAGGTTGAAGAAAGATTGGGATTAGGTGGATAGTATGTGTCAGTGGGTTTGATGGATTGTTCCTCATCCTTGTAGTTGGAGCTAGGCACAAACTTACCCACATTCTCACTCTCCTTGTCGCACCTCTCAAATCCCAAGCCCAAGTTGTAGGTTGACCTACTCACATTTTCTTTTACTCTTGCCAAGTCACACTCAATCTTCTCCTCACTCACTAGGGTTCTTTGGAGATGAGAGATGAGATAGTCATTTTCTTCGGCTAGGTTTTTGTTTTCCTCTCTTGTGATTGCAAGCTTATCCTTAAGAGAGCCACACACTACATAGGGTGGTGGAAGAACTTTCGAGCGAGTCTCATCTAGAAGCTTGGACTCGAGCTCTTTGACTTTGAGAGTTTGAGCTTCCAACTCATCAGTGAGCTTGGGGCACTTCTGACATGCACCAAAAAGAGTTGGTCCAGCTTTGAAGTCATCAAGCTCTTTAAGGGCCCTCTCAAACTGACTGGCAACTTGAGCATGCACACTTTCCCTCTGACTGAGATCATTCATCACAACTTGACAAGACTCACACTCAACTTCTTCATTTTTAGCAAGCTTGGACCTAAGCGAAGTGATCTCATACTCAGCACTCTCCAACTTAGACTTAAACTCTCTATCCTCACGAACAGCTCTACGAAGCTTATCATCTTGCATGAGCAAAACATCACACAAATGATCAAGTTCAGAAGTGAGCTCATCAAGAGTGGGAGGTACCTCGCTTGTGTCAGAGTTGGAGCCAGAGTTGGTGTCGTGATTGTTCTATGCCATGATGCAAAGCCTAGTGAAGTCGTCCGTCCTCTTGACTTGTGGCTTCTCAACCTTCTCCTTCGAGCTTTTAAGGCCATCACTTGATGTGAGGTCGACATCGCTCAAGGCGGCAATGGCCTTGCCGAACATCTTGGAGTTCTTGCCTTTCTTGTAGAAGCGGTTCTTCTTCTGCTTGAGATCTTCAGTATTGTTGTCGTGGTACCCGACCTTCTTCTTCTTCATGGGGTAGTCAGCAATGAAGTGTCCCGGGTCACCACACTCGAAGCAGGTTCTTGAACCACCTCATCTTCTCTCCTTGCGGTTGTTGTAGAACTTCCTGAACTTCCTTGTGAGCAAGGACAGCTCCTCCTCGGGAATGCACTCCATCTGTTCATCAGAAGCTGCAACAAGAGAAGAAAGAGCAAACTCCAAAGAAGACTTATCAAGTGAGGGGTTAGTTCCATAAGAAGCACCACTGTGACTACCCTTTTGAGAGCTAGAAAGCAAAGCCATGCAAGAAGCAGAATTAGCAAGATTAGGACGAGATTTCCAAGACAGTTCATGAGATTTTAGTGTGCTATACAGCTGCTCATAGTCTAGGGTATTGAAATCAATAGTTTCTTCTAGTGCAGTAATCTTAATCCCCCAAGCATTTTCATCAAGTGAATACAACAATTGCTTAGCTCTATCATTATCATTGTACACAAGGTTACCACAAGCCCGCAAGTTGCACACAATGGCCTCAAACCTACGAAAAGTGTCATCTAGTGACTCGCCAGGTTTTTGTGCAAAGGTTTGGTACTGTGTATTGTAAGAATCGTTACACATAGAGTTGACTTGATTGGTACCCTCATGGTACGTGCAAAGCTTTGCCCAAATGGCATGTGCATAGTTAACTCACTTGTCATTGGATATTGACTACTTTGGAGTTGTTTTCATACATAGTTAACTCACTTGTAGATGCAGTGTTGAGATCTTCTGGTATGGCATACTTCTGCACAACTAACTCCCAAATTGCATGTCCTTGGCTTAAGAGGTAAGCCTTGGTCCTTGACTTTCAGTAGGGAAAGTCCTCTCCATCAAACATTAGAGCTTGACCTCATGCTTCTCCATGTCGCCTTCGAATCACAAAGCCGATGAAGGTCAACTAGTGATCAAATCGGCTCTGATACCAATTGAAGGACCGAGAAGGCGACCAGAGGGGGGGATATATGGGAGCCAATTAAAAATCTTCACAAGAACTTGGCCTATATCCCAATTACAACCCAAACCAACCTCTAAACCGGTCACCAAGACCACACACACCAACTTGTGATGTGCTAACCCTAGGAGTGATCAACAATAGCAGTGGAACATAGCGGAAACAAAAGAGGATTGCAAAGACTCGAAACTGTCAAAGAAACACACACAAGACAAACCTCTCTGGACTACCATCAGCAGCACCGATCACAGCCATCGGCAGTGCCGGTCACATGCATCGGTAGTGCCGGTGCGGGGTTCTCAAAACTTCGGAAAGCAACAGTCAGAGCGCATCGGTAGTGCCGGTCCTAGGTATCGGTAGTGCCGGTCGATAGAAGGAGCAAAGTTACTAGAACACACAGACACAGCTCATCGGCAGTGTCGATCAGTACATTGGTAGTGCTGATGCGGGTTCAGACTCAGGATACCGGTAGTGATGGTCCATCCATCAGCAGTGCCGATCAGGGGTTCTTCCTCGCGCACCGGCAGTGCCGATCGACACTTTCCAGAACCAAAACTGAACTCGTGACTCAGTTAGAAAATCGGCAAAACCTAAGCAAACGAACTCTAATAATCATGGAACTTGGACAGAAGGTGTCTCATGGTAGGATGTTCGTTTTCCAAGTGGAATCACATAAAAAGCTCATGAATTCAACTCAAATTTAAGGATTTACTGAACGCTCTAGGGTTTGAATGTTCTTGAGGAAATCCACCAAATCAAGGGTGCTGTTGCCTAGGATTCAACCAAGGATCCATGAAGGAATGTTTAGGCATGTCCTAGCACCAAGATCCCACAAGAAATTCATACCAAAACACACTCAAAAATGAGATAAAAAATCACCACGAAAATAGCTCTAAAAATAGAGAAAAAGAGAAATTTGAGATTTAGGGAGAGAGGAAGAGCTTGAGCACGAAAATAACTTTCATATCATAGAAACATGCTTACAAGATCCATGGATACAAGGCTAGGAAGCCACCCTCTTCCTCCCACTATTTGGAAGAGAAAGAGATGTCTCTCACACACCCTCTCCTCTCCACTAGAACATGAAGACCTCTCCTAGCACTTTGAATGAATTCCTAACAAGGCAAATAGGAAGAGGAACAGCTCCCACCAGCCACACCTCTTCTTATATAGGCCTAGGGTCCAAGACACTTCTACCCTTGACCTATATTACATTGCCACTACCACCGAGGGAAAAACCGTCCAACTCTTTTTCCTTCGCCCGAACGCCATCGGGCCCTTGACAACTTTGCTTCACCTCGACGCAAGCTCCGTGATGGTGCCACGTACACCTCCAATCGCCGCCACCGGTTGTGAGGCCCAAACTGTGAAACCGCCTTGCATGCTTCTCAAAGCGCGACTTCTCGATCTTGACACCTCGTCCCGTGATCCTCCTCGTCGGCAAGTCTCTCCCGCCTCTCAGCCATTGGAAGCCTCTACTTGCACCGATGCACGATCACCTTTGACTTAGTCAACCCTGCCGTCTTGATCACCACCCATGGTTTTGAGGGTCAACCACGAAACCGTCTGTGCTCCTTGCCTCTCCACGTGTATGGTGTGGATCACCCTTGACTTCACCCGGCCTCCTGATTATCCGGCCCCAAGTCCCCTACTTGTGCCTGATCCTCTCGCCGTTGACCGCCAAGTTGACTCCAGTGACCTACACATAATGAGAGAAGCAAACACATTTTCCATCTCCTACAACTCTCAAACATCCTCACCAACTTTGGTTACTCAAAACCATGACATGCACAAGCCCATGCAATCCCCAGATTCCCGCATTTCTACACAAACACAAATTCCGCCAAAGTCAATTACTCATCACATATTGCAAACCATGGCACATCTCAACATGGTTTCTCACAATCGTACAAAGATCAAAAATAGATAGCAAGACATAAACACCAAGAGCTATACAAGCTAAGCAAAAAGATTGACTAGCTTAGATAGAATCAAATTTGCTTATCATGAGAAAAGATGCCACCACATGTGTAAGTACTCCTATCCAAGGAAAAACGAGCATCAAGAGAATCAAAAGAAACTAGCTAGTCTCACTCTCAACCAGGACAACAAGCATTCATAGAAAAGAAGTTGTACAAACACTCATATATGGAACAGAGACTCATAAGAAAATAGAAAAGCATTATTCTTATGTTATCCTCATGTAGCTTCTAATACGTGCGGAGGGTCGCACGACTGGGTACGGCAAACACCCCGAGGCTTTGAAGTACAATTTTTGGATTTAGCATTTTTGTGTTACTTCTAATCCATGCGGAGGGTCGCATGACTAGGTACAACAAGCACCTCGAGGCTTCTAAGCACAATCAACTTATTTTGCAAATTAAAAGCATAAAGCCTTTGTGGCAAAAGGAACAAGCATTCCCACAATGTTCCATCATGAGCTAAACATTCGCAAAGCCACATTTCGCAAACACAAGATGCCATGGCCAAGATGTCCTCTAGACTAGCCTCAACACAAGTTTCAACAATGATAAAAGCAATTATACATATGGTGAGCAATTTTTAGCAAGATTAGTTCATAAGCTTCACAAAAAGCCAAGTTTACCTTTAAGATTAACAAGTTGCTCAAATGAGTCTATAACAGGCCATCTAGAAAATCAAGCACGAGAGATTGCTATCACATCCACACAACTTAGCTCAAGCTCAATCATAGCAAAGAGAAATGCAAGAAAGCATAAGAATCAAATCTCATCTACCAATACATATATTATAGATGACATGCAATACGAAAAAGATAAGATACATATATACAAGAGAACAGCAACTCCCCCTCAAATGATGCCCTAAGGATGACAAACACCAAGCTCCCCTTGAAGAAAACCGAATTGTGAAGCATCTAGGGGCTTGGTAAGGATATCAGCCGGTTGGTTTTTTGGTGTCAATGTATTTGAGCTCAACATCTCCATTCTCAACATTGTCTCTCATGAAGTGGAACCGCACATTAATGTGTTTGACCTTACCATGTTGGATTGGGTTTTTGGCTAAGCATATGGCATTGGAGTTATCACACATGAGTGGAACACTCTTAAAGGTTAACCCATAGTCTCTCATGGTGGATACTATCCATAGGATTTGTGAGCAGCAGCTAGCAGCAACAACATACTCAACCTCTGTGTTGGATTGGGCTACACTCGACTACTTACGAGAGGACCAACAAATCAAAGAAGTACCCAAGAAATGGAAAATACCAGAAGTGTTCTTCCTATCAATTCTACACCCAATAAAGTCCGCATTCGAATACCCAATGAGATCAAGAGATGAAGATGCAGAGTACCAAAGACCGAACTCAAGGGTGTATTTGAGATACCTGAAGATGCGGTTAATAGCCTAGCGATGAGTCACTCTTGGGGAAGCCTGAAAGCGAGCACAAAGACACACTGCAAAGTGTATGTTCGGTCTTGTCGCTGTCAGGTACAAGAGAGAGCCGATCATGCTCCTGTAATCCCTTTTGTCCACCGCTTCACAGTCTTCATCTGGGTCAAGTGTCGTTGTAGTGGACATCGGTGTAGACAACGGCTTCATATTGACCATGTCGAACTTCTTCCGGAGGTCCTTCGTGTACTTGGCTTGATGTATGAAAGTGCCTTGCTTGCACTGCTTGATCTAAAGCCTAAGAAACAAGCTAAGCTCACCCATCATCGACATCTAAAATTCACTTTCTATGGCTTCCTGATATCTAGACACAAGAGCATGAGAGGAACCACCAAAGATGATATCATCCACATATATCTGAACCATTTTAAAGTCATTGCCATGCTTCAGAGTGAACAAGGTTTTGTCAACCACGACATACCATGCGTAGGTGCTTGCTTTAGCCCGTACAGAGCCTTCTGAAGCTTGTACACTCGGTTTGGGTATTTGTGGTCCCCAAAGCCAGATGGTTGTTTCACATAAATCTCGTCCTCTATGAAACCATTTAGGAAAGCACTCTTGACATCCATTTAATAGAGTCTAATGCCCTTAGAGGCAACAAATGCAAGCATTATCCTAATGGCTTCTATGCGTGCAATAGGAGCAAAATTTTCCCCATAGTCCAAGCCCTCAACTTCGCTAAAGCCCTGAGCAACAAGCCTAGCCTTGTTTCTCAAAACCTCACCATCTTCCCATGCTTGTTTTTGAACACCCACTTGGTTCCTATGACATTGACACCAACAGGAGGCCCTACTAGGGTCTACACTTTGTTTCTCTCAAAGTTTTCCAACTCCTCATGCATGGCATTAACCCAATGTTCATCAGATAGTGCATGTCTAACATCCCGAGGTTCAAAGGTGGCAACAAATAGAGAATTGGTAAAGCAGGCAAGATGTGCAGACCTTGACCTTGTTGTTCTCTTGTGGAGATTACCAATTATCTGTTGGGGAGGATGTTGACGTTGAATGCGAAGAGGGGCCTCTATCTCAAAGTGTACCTGCCCCTCAACCACAGCTGGAGCTGGCTCAACAGCTACTGAGGCCAATGTAGAAGCTTCTGGACCCTCTGCTAGAGTGGTGGAAGTAGCAAGAACAAGCTCGGATGTGGGATGGAATGACTCATCATCATCATCATCCAAGCCCTATAGGTCCTCTTCTGCAAAGATACTCTCCTCCATCTCCCTATTACCTGCAGTCTCAACCACATTGCTTGCACAAGAGTTTGATTCATCAAAGGTTACATCACAGGACTCTACGATGGTGTTAGTTTCCAAATTCAAAACTCTGTATGAATGGCCATGAAGAGTGTAACCAAGAAAGATGCCATCGGAAGATATCGACTAAAACTTATCAAGATGACCACGTGTGACAACGAGAACGAGAATGAGCAACAAGCCTAGGCACTTGTTCTTCAGGCCTCCACCTGCTGCCTACAAAGAACGAGAACGAAAGATCGATGGCTCAGTGGTGGGGTTAGTTAGAAAGCTTTTGGGAATCCAGCACTTCACCATGCGACTAGTAGTAGTCATCAGAGTTCTTTGCACATTATCATTCGAACGCATGGGACATGAACCACGATGGGAAAACGTGGCCTATCAAAGCGTCTCGATTCAAACCTTGGGTTGTGAGGATAGAAATCATCCGTGTGAAAACTAAAACCATGCGAGTGATGCTCATCACGATGGGGAAAACATAGGGCACCAAAGCGCTGCTGTGCAAAGCCTCTATTTCATGAATCAAAGTCATATGAGGGATGATCCTGTCCATGATAGGCATGAGAAAAAGAGCGAGGCTGAAAATCAACAAAATCTACGTGAAGCATGTTTCAAGTTAATTCAGCTTGCATCCTCTCAATCCTCTTACGCCTATAACAGTACTCATCGAAGTCCCTTACGACCACAGAACATGCAAATGTAGACACTCTCATGTTTAGCCTTTGTTTGCACAAGAGGTTTGGGTTTTGGTTTCTCTGTTTGCTTTGGGTTGAAGGAAGGTTTAGGGTTCGGTGGATAGTATGTGTCAGTGGGTTTGATGGATTGTTTCTCATCCTTGTAGCTAGAGCTAGGCACAAACAAACCCACATTTTCACTCTCTTTGTCACACCTCTCAAATCCTAAGCTCAAGTTGTAGGTTGACCTACTAGCACTCTCTTTGACTCTTGCCAAGTCACTCTCAATCTTTTCCTCACTCACTAGGGTTCTTTGGAGACGAGATAGTCATTTTCTTGGACTAGGTTCTTGTTTTCTCTCTAGTTATGGCAGGCTTATCCTTAAGAGAGCCACACACTACACATGGTGGTGGGAGATATTTTGAGCGAGTCTCATTCAACAACTTGGACTCGAGCTCTTTGACTTTGAGAGTTTGAGCTTCCAACTCACTTGTGAGCTTGGGGCACCTCTTAAGGATGCAAGTTCTACAACAACATGCACCCAAAATGTGAGCTCTTTGACCACAGAACATGCAAGTTCTACAACAACATGCACCCAAAAGAGTTGGTATAGCCTTGAATTAATCAAGTTATTTAAGGGCACTCTCAAGCTGACTGGCAACTTGAGCATGCACACTTTCTCTCTGTGCAAGATCATTCATCACAAGTTGACAAGACTCACACTCAACAACAATGTAATCTTTGACAAGCTTAGACCTAAGCAAAGTGATCTCATACTCAGCACTCTCCAACTTAAACTTAAGCTCTCTACTCTCACGTATAGCACTATGAAGCTTATCATCTTGCATGAGCAAAACATCGTGCAAATGATCAAGTTCAGAAGAGAGTTCATCAAGAGTGTGAGATACCTCGTTTGTGTAGGAGTCAGAGCCAGAGTTGGTGTCATGATCGTTCTTTGTCATGAAGCAAAGCTCGGTGAAGTCATCCTTCCTCTTGACTCATGGCTTTGCAACCTCCTCCTCCGAGCTTGTAAGGCCTTCGCTTGATGTGAGGTCAATGTCGCTTAAAGTGGCAACACAGGCGTGTGCGACGGCCTTGGCAAACTTCTTGGAGTTCTTGCTTTGCTTGTAGAAGTGGTTCTTCTGCTTCTTGAAGTCTTCAGTGTTGTTGTCGTAGTACCTGACCTTCTTTTTCTTCTTGGGGCAGTCAGCAATGAACTGTCCAGGGCCACCACACTTGAAGTAGGTTCTTGAACCACCTCCTCTTCTCTCCTTGCTGTTGTTGTAGAACTTCCTAAACTTCCTTGTGAGCAAAGACAGCTCCTCATCAGGAATGCACTCCACCTATTCATCAGAAGTTGTAACAAGAGAAGACAAAGCAAACTCCAAAGAGGAGATGTCAAGTGAGGGGTTAGTTCCACAAGAAGAACCACTGTCACTACCCTTTTGTGAGCTGAAAGCAAAGCCATGCTAGGACCAGGATTAACATGATTAGGATGAGATTTCCTAGATAGTTCATGAGATTTCAGCTTGCTATAGAGTTTCTCACAATTTAGTGTATTGAAATCAGCAGTTTACTCTAAACAGCGATTTTAACCCATAAATATTTTCATCAAGTGAATACAACAGTTGCTTAGCTCTATTATCATTGTACACAAGGTTACCACAAGCCCTCAAGTTCCAGACAATCGCTTCAAACCTACAAAAAGTTTCATCTAGTGACTCGCCAGGTTTTCGTGCAAAAGTTTGGTACTGCCTATTGTAAGAATCCTTACGCATAGACTTGACTTGATTGGTACCCTCATGGTACGTGTAAAGCTTTCCCCAAATTGCATGAGCAGTGCCAAGATGTGAAACACGATCAAATTCACTCCTACCAAGTCCAGAGAACAATATGTTAACCGCTTTAGAGTTGTTATCATACCTGTTTACCTCACCAATAGGTGCAGCATCGAGGTTGGCAGGTATGTTGTATTCTTGCTCGACGATGTCCCAGATAGCACGTCCTTGACTAAGGAGATAAGCCTTGGTCTGTGATTTCCAATAAGGAAAATCTTCCCATTTGAACATCACAAGATTGACCGCATGATTTTCCATGTCGCCTTTGGATCACAAACCCGGTGAAGGTCAACTAGTGATCAAACCGGCTCTGATACCAATTGAAGGACCGAGAAGGCGACCAGAGGGGGGGGGGGTGAATGGGAACCAATTAAAATTCTTTACAACAACTTGGCCTATGCCCCAATGACCACCCAAACCGACCTCCAAAGAAATCACCAAGGCCACACACACCAATTTATGATGTGTTAAACCTAGGAGTGATCAACAACAACAACAACGTCATACAACAGAAACAGGAGAGAAGAGCAAAGACTCGAAACGGTCAAAGAAGCGCACCAAAATAGATCACTGTACGACCATCGGCAGTACCGATTACAGGCATCGGCAATGCCAATAGGCACCATTGGCAGTGTCGATAAAGTCCATCGGGAGTGCCGATCGATAGACAGAAAGCTTCAGTGATCAGCAGTGCCGGTTGGGGCAATTGGCATTGTCGGTGCGGGGTTCAGACTCAAGCCACCGGCAGTGCCTATCATGGCATTGCTAGTGCTGATCCGTGTTCAGACCCACCGGTAGTGCCGGTCCTGGTCATCGGCAGTGCCTATCGACCCCCGACAGAACAGAAACTGTCACAATTTTCCCCCAAATCTCTCCAAAACTCAACCAAATGATCTCCAAAACGTGCGATTTTTGGACCAGATAATCCTCAATACATCACATCCCTACTCCAACAAAGTCTACTCAAATAGCATAAGGAATCATCACGAATTTCAGATCTTGTGCCAAGAACACCAAAAAGGGGAAACTTGAGAAATCTTTCAAATCAAAGATGCTAGAGCTCCTGATTCGGTCAAGAACCTATAGAGATTTGTTCTAGCTCATTATAACACTAAGTTTCCCATGAAATCCGTCCCCAAAACTCAAGATTTAAAGAGCTCCAAAAATTGGGAAAAAGGGAAATTCGAGATTTAAAGAGAAAGGAAGACCTTGAGCATGAAATTGAATCTCATATCATTGGTTCATCAAGTCAAGATACAAAGATACATGTCTAGGAAGCCACCCTCTTCCTCCCACTATTTGGAAGAGAAAGAGATGTCTCTCACACACCCTCTCCTTTCCACTAAAACATAAAGACCTCTCCTAGCACTTTGAAATGAAGACCTAGCAAGGCTAAGGGAAAGAGGAAGATCTTCCACCAGCCCTACCTCTCCTTATATAGGCCTAGGGTCCAAGACAACTCTACACTTGACCTATAACACATTGCCACCTACCACCAGGGGCAAAACCGTCCAACTCTTTTTTCTTCGCCCGAACGCCATCGAGCCCTTCACAACTTTGCTTCGCCTCGACACAAGCTCTGTGATGGTGCCACGTGCACCTCCAATCGTCACCATCGGTTTTGAGGCCCAAACTGGGAAACCGCCTTGCACGCTTCTCAAAGCGTGACTTCTCGATGTCGACTCGTGTCACCTTGTCCCGCGATCCTGACCACCGGCAAGTCTCTCCCGGTCCAGCTCCATTGGGCCCCCTTGTCACTTGCACTGGCATCCCGTTCGCCTTGACTTGGTCAACACGCTGTCTTCATCACCTCCACGGTTTTGAGGCTCAACTGCAAAACCATCCGTGCTCCTTGCCTCTCCATGTGTACGGTGTTGATCACCCTTGACTTCACCCGACCTCCCGATCGTTCAGCCCCAAGTCTCCTACTTGTGCCCTATCCTCTCGCCGTTGACGACCAAGTTGACTTCAGTGACCTACACATCATGAGACAAGCAAACACATTTCCCATCTCCTGCAAACTCTCCAACATCTTCACCGACTCCGGTTAGTCAATACATGACATGCACAAACTCATGCAATCCCCAGATTCCTGCTTTTCAACTTGAACACCGAATCACATATTGCAAACCACGGCACATATCCACATGGTTTTTGAGACTCTTTTTATATTATTTATCTCTCCCTTTATTTGGCAGTATTGGCTATGTTTTTCTTTCTTTATCTCTCAAACTCTTCATGGAGGAAGAGTTTTTTTTATCAAGCTCTTCATGGAGCAAGAATCTTTTTTTTCGATAGCCATAACCTTGATTGCCTCGGGGAGAGATCAATCATGAAGACAGAGTCTTTATTTCGTGGATGGATGGTATGACATGGATGATTGCTAATTTCCAGTGTGGAAACTTAGCGTGATGTGCGGGGACCCTACCATGAATGCAAAAAAAATGTTTCTCACTAGGGTCACACAATTTTGACAAGTCTCAATGAAAATACTAGTAGCATATGTACAAGGTTTTGCAATGTAGAACATCATATGGCTATGGTAGGAATTTATATCATTGAGGAACTTGTTATTCTTATCAAATTAATTCTCCAGGTGTCAAGTTTCACAAATTGAGCAAGATCATAGCAGCCCTAACTAACCATATCATATCTTCCAACAACCTAGAAGGATAATGCTTATGCTACCCCCTAGTGTGTTTGAGGTGAAATTTGATGATACGAACAAACCAAAACTAGACAGAGTGCTATGTTGTAAACTGGGCATATAAAAGGAATAAAAGACAGAGCAACTATTCATCATCTCAACATAGGAAATCTTATGCATTCTTACCACGCATGAATTTATTTATTTCTTTTAGTTTTCTTATTTATCATGTATGTGAAAGGGAAACAAATCTTTTTTCATATTTTTAGTTTTACCATGCATGTGGTGATTGAAAAGGAAAATGATACAAGTTACCTTCACATTATGGGGGAGGAACTCCCGCCAAGCTAGCTCTTGCTCATGGTTTGCCACAACGTGTTGATGGAGCATATAAAGTCTTGGCTGCAACAAGAGAGCAGGACTACAAAAGAACAACTACTCTTATTTCTCGTGGGACTTTGACCCTTCGGATCAACAAGTCGAGAATAAGAGTATAATTAACTTTGACCCAATGGATCAACAAGTCAAGTACTCAATGGCTATCAATCCCTCATCGTTTGTTCTTATGAAGATTTGAAGGCAACATGAAGATGCAAATCGAATTCAAAACAACTATTTTTGGCAGAATTTCAGGGTGTTTAGTCATGAGAGACCCTAGAGAAAATGACAACAAATGGCCAGAGCATAATAGAGAGGTGAGATATGTGAATGTGGTGAAGAACTTCCTCTCATGAACCTTGCCCCAAAATGACCAGAGTGTTTAGTCATATTGGGATATGACAGTTGCAAGCTAGCAGTTGGGGCAAGTGGGGACAAAGAGCCATTTTTATCTCGTCGGCCGACCAATAGGTTTGGTCGCCCCACCAAGGGATGGCCCCTCTGGTCCTCTGCTCTGGTCAATGGGCCCTATTTGTGGTGGGCCACAAGAAAGAAATATATTTAAAAAAACATTTTCAATCTTTTGTACTCTCATTTTCTCAAAAGTTAAACTCTAAAATTCTATTTTTTTTATAACTTTGGAAAGGGGAAATAGGTTGGAATATATTCCAACATGCAAATGTGGTGGAAAACAAAATCAAATATGCAAATGCATTTGGAAATCCAAAGATTGGTGGAAAGCAAAAATAAGATAATTACCAATTTAACTTTGGCAAGGGCTCACCAATTTTATGTCCAATGAGTGGGACATTACCCTGTTTTCACTTAAAGAGAAACACAAAGCAAAGGTAAATCTATCTAGACAATGGTAATTAATGGAATATAATTAGGAACAATGCTAGTGATTCTCTTTTAACTAGTGCCTTCCCTGCAACGGCACCAGAAATGCTTGTTGGTATTTCTTAACATCGCACTAGAAATATTAGTATCCCTGGCAACAGCGCTAGAAATGCTTGTTGACATCTACTAAGTCACACCAAATAAATAGACCTAGGCAAGGCGCCAGAACTACTTGTTGGTAGAACTCAACAGATGGTTAGTGTGGGCAAGTTAAATCTACAAGCGCACGGACATCCCGTTGTAGCATTTTACCATTGGATTACTCCAATGGCTATCATTTATAGTTCTCCCAAGGGAAGGCGGCAGTCAAGAGATAGCATGTTCATAACCATATAACTAATAATATACCATTGTCTTAGATAGGGGTAAGGATAATAAAGGATAATGGGAAATGAAACACAGAACAATCTAATCTAACATTAGTCCAAAGTCTAGGTTGAGTGGGTTAGGAAGAGTTAAGCTAGGTCCCTATGTACTTACTCCTGTCTACAGGTTAGATACATGCAACACATACAAGACTAAGTCCTATGCCAAGCCGAGATAGGGAGGATTAATACGCACAGCAGGGTTGTCACCACCTGCTGCCAATCCTTTACTAGGACACGTGACAAAAGGCAATTAAGTCCTTACCGCCATACCTATGCCTGTTTGTGGGGCAACCAAGCACTCAAAGATTTTACCAACCTAAGCACCATGCTTACATTGCTAAATAATACTCTCCATTTCCATGGGTCTTTGGCCCTTCGGACCAACAAGTCTAGAATAAGAGTACACCTAACTCTAACCCGACAAATCAACGAGTCAAGTACTAGAGAATGCATAACTCCGACCCTACGAATCAACATGTCAAGGGCTAAGATATGCATAACTTCGAAGCTATGGATCATCAAGCTAAACACTATAGCACACATAACCTTAACCCTACATATTAGCAAGTTATGGACTAAAGCATGTCCAACCACACTATGCATTGAATGAGTGAAAAAGCATAGACCGACTAGCATGAGTATGTGAAGCATAGAGCAAAAAAACATGACTAGGTAACAACCATATAAAAGGCACATGATTATCACACTAGTATAATGACAAAGCTTAAGAGTAAAGAAGATAAATATATTAATAAATGGAATAAGTCTTACTAGAGAGAGATAGTGTGGAACTATACCCAAGACTCCAAGACTAGATCAAGGACCTCTAGTCAGCTCTCCTCTATCCCAAACTCCACCAGGACCAGAGGACTAAGTGTAATGCTAGAGAATAGACTCTTCTTAGTGTGTGTGGAAGTGGGAGGCACTCCCCTCCTTTTATAGCCTCCAAAGGTTGGTAACGGAGCTTAACCGCCACGAAAGCTCAATGCACCAACTTCAGGAAATGGATGAGGAAGCACCACGTGGAAGCACGGCTGAAACAGGCTCAAGACTCGGTTGGTTGACCAAGCCGACCTAGGAGTGTGCCCTATGGCTTTGTGCTTTTGTCGGGGTGACTGATGGGTGGGCCCTCTTGTTGGTTAAGGTGGTGATCTTCCGAGGAATACCGTGTAGCCTCTATTTGATCTAGGTGATGCCCAGTTGTCAACATCCCATTGACTGGAATGGTGTTTTCCCGGATCATGCTCCATTTCTCCACCTCTTTTATACCAAATCCCTGCATGCACTTATTTCTCCAAGGACAAGTGGAATTCCATCATTTCTAACTAACATGCGAGTATGAAATGCCAAGTATTCTTATTTTTGTAGGTATATTGACGGTCGGAATTGATATTTAACGACCGTCAACAGCAACCTAGAATGATCATTTCCTGCTGCCCTTTATTGATGAGATGTTAAAGCGGCTTGCAAACCCCTCCTTCTTTTGTTTCCTTGATAGTTACTCTAGCTACCATCAAACTCCCATCCATCCCGACAATCAAAGCAAGACCACGTTCATGTGCCTATACGGAACATATGCCCACTGGAGGATGTCCTTTGGGCTTCGCAATGCCCCCGCATCCTTCCAAAGATGCATGATGTCAATCTTCTCCGACATGATAGAAGAAATCATGGAAGTCTTCATGGACAATTTCTCCATCTATGGGAAAACCTTTGAGCATTGTCTGGAAAATTCAGACAAGGTCTTGACTATATGCCAAGAAAAGGACCTGGTGCTTAATTGGGAAAGTTGTCATTTTATGGTGCGGGAAGACATAGTATTTGGACACTTGGTGCCTGAGAGGGGGATAGAGGTCGACAAAGCAAAAATCTAAGTTATAGAAAAGCTTCCACCTCCCATCAATATCAAGGGTATTCGTAGCTTTTAGGCCATGCAAGGTTCTATCTATGTTTCATTAAAGATTTTTCCCAAATCGCTAAACCCCACGCTAGTCTTTTAGCTAAAGATGCAGCCTTTGATTTTGATGATGAGTGCCTTGACTCATTTAATATACTTAGAAAGGCACTCATCTCAGCCTCTATCATCCAACCCTCTGATTGGGCTTCGCCTTTTGAAATCATGTGTGATGCTAGTGATTATGCCTTTGGGGCCGTCTTGTGCCAAGCCAAGGATAAGAAGCGCCACACAATAGCCTACGCTAGCAAACATTGACACGAGCAGAATTAAATTATGCCACCACTGAGAAAGAGCTCCTTGTTGTTGTTTTTGCTATTGATAAGTTTAGATCTTACTTAGTAAGAGCTAAGATAATTGTTTACGCTAATCATGCTACTTTAAAATACCTGCTGACTAAGAAAGATGCTAAACCTAGGCTAATTAGATGGATTTTCTTACTCCAAGAATTTGATCTTGAAATTAAAGATAAGACAGGAGTAGAGAATTTTGTAGCAGATCATCTGTCATGTATGCAAATCACTAACATGCAGGAGCTGCCGAAAAATGATTTTCTTCGAGATGACATGCTGCTGAAGTTGACCGACACCAGCACCTGGTATGCAGATATTGTGAATTACATGATTGCAGGTTATGTACCACCAGGGGAGAATACAAAGAAATTGATGTATGAGAGTCGACGACACCTTTGGGAAGACCCATACCTATACAGAGTATGTGCGGATGGGCTATTAAGAAGATGCGTCCCTACAATTGATGGCGCCAAGATCATAGAAAAGTGTCATTCAGCTCCTTACGGAGGACACTACAATGTGTTCCGCACCAAAGCAAAGATTTGGCAGAGTGGATTCTTTTGGCCTACAATATATGAAGATACAAAAGAGTTCATTCGCAAATGATGGAGATGCCAGAAACATGGAAGGATTACTTCTCGCAATGCCATGCCCCTCACATACAATCTTCAAGTAGAACTTTTTCATGTATGGGGCATTGACTACATGGGACCTATTCCAAAGTCCTATGATTGCGAGTACATCTTGGTGGCCATTGATTATGTATCAAAGTGGGTAGAGGCGGTACCATGATGAGTAGCAGATGCAAAGAATGCCAGAAAGATGTTCCACGAGGTAATCTTCCCCCGTTGTGGAACACCTCGGATGGTGATAAATGATAGAGGATCTCATGTCACTGACAAGACCTTGAGTCACTTTCTAAGAGAACTCGGCGTGAACCACAACATAGCAACTCCATACCATCCTTAGACCAGTGGACAAGCAGAGACTTCAAATAAGTAAATCAGGAATATCCTTTAGAAGACTGTACTGGAAATGGGGACAGAGTGGAAGAACAAACTACCCAAAGCACTTTGGGCATACTGGACAGCATACAAGACACCCATTGGCATGCCCCCATTCCAACTTGTCTATGGCAAAACTTGCCATTTGCCTATTGAGATGGAACATCGGGCACACTGGGCCATCAAAAAGTGGAATATAGATCTCCAGGAATCCAAAGAAAGATATAGAAATCAGAGCTGGAGGAATGGAGGGATAAAACCTATCATAGTGCCAAGATCTACAAGGAGAAAACCAAAAGATGTCACAACAAGAGAATTCAGCCGAAGGAATTCAAGGTAGGAGATAAGGTGCTACTCTTCAATTCAAGGATAAAGCTATTTGGGCATGGAAAGCTGAAGAGAAAGTGGGATGGACCATACACCGTCATTGTGGACGATCGTTAAATACCATTTTCGACCAGCAATATTACTCAAAATAAAGAAGGATTCAACATTCCCACCATGCATGTTAGTTAGAATTAATAAATATCCACTTGTGCTTGGAGAAATACTCACATGTAGGAGAATTATCCAAAGAGAGGAGAAAACACACCTAAGTGGCGAAGAAACACAACGTCGACCAATCGGAGTTCACTAACAAGGATTCCCATGGATCAAATGGCCCACCTACCGAACCAAACTGACATAGAGAAGGCTTAAGCCATGGAGGAGTCAAAGGGTTCCACCCACCAGTGTGCCAGAAGAGCCGGGGGCCACTAGACTCAACCCCTGATCGGTCGAACAGGCCTTTTCGGCCAAACAGGGGGGAGGCCCAGCTTCCTATGGTGGTTTCCAACCAACTCCCCAGAGGTGGTTGTCCCCTTTAGGGCAGGAGTTACCGACCTCAGAACCACCATTGGACAGCTATAAAAGGAAGGGTGTGGCTCACTCCTCAACACACACCAAGAAGCATTACTCTTTTTGTCATTTCGAGTTTCCCTCTAGTTGTAGTGGAGCTATGCTTAGGATAGAGTCTTCTTCAGTTCCCAAGTCTTCCTTGGAGTTGTGGTATGGCTCTTGTATCTTTCTCCTTTTGTAAGACTTTGTTCTATTTAATATATTTAGTCTTTCTGTATAGTTATGGTTGGGTCAAGTGTTTCTTGTTTGATTATATGATAAATTCGTGTATGTGATTATTATGCTTGTATGTTAGTAATATAGTTATACTATATTACCATGTTAGACATAAGCCCTTACTCTAGTCTTTATTTATACATTATAATGATACATGACTAATGTTTGACTTAGATTATTTCCACGTGCTTAGTGTTCACTTACATGTGATTACTCATTTTCTGATCCATCGCTAGGGGATTAGGGGTATTGTTCTAGAGATGTAAGTGTGGTGCTTAGTGTGGAATACTTACCTTATAGGTATCCATAGTTATGCCTAAGTCGGTAGACGACCGGGTACCTCATCCATAAGGTAACCGATCGAGTCGGCTTGGAGCGCAAAGCAATTAGAGATAGACTTTCTATGTGAATCCTTGTAGACTACGAGTAGGACTCTTCATGTATTCTTTACTGACCGGATATATAAGGTGGCAGGGAACCCCCATCAAGGAAAAAAAAAACTCAACAAACTCCATATCAATATAAACCACATAACACAGGACGTAGGGTTTTTACTCTCGTCGAGAGGGCCCTAACCTGTCTAAATCGGTGTCTTGTGTCTTAACCATCGAGTTCTAAGTCCCGACGTAGCCCTATAATTTTATTGCCGAGTAGAAGTCTCGATAGTTTGCGCGCCAGGAAGGGGACAAGTATCGCTGGGATTCACCGTCGACTTCGATGACCGAGATTCCCACCATCCAATATGATGAGTACATCACACTCATGGATACACAAAACACTCCTCCAACTAAGATGAAAGTTCATGTGCATCACCTGAATTTATAGGTCAGATCGTTTCTAATGTTTTTATTATGTGGTTTTGAGAATATATTGCTACCTAATGAATTAATTGTTGTTAGAAACCATGGAGTTGATGATAAGATAGTTGGGGAGGTGATTGGAGATGTGATGGGGCAGCAAGGACGTCCAAGCCAAGGTGGAGGCCCAATCAAAACCTACTTCGAGTCTGTTTCGGAGCCCAGGACCAGTCTGCACTAAAACGGATGATCAGGATGCATACTGTCTCCGATTTGGACGTTCTATATATGCCTGGAAATATAACAAAAAGAACTTTCTAACCCAACTGGTTTCATGTCAAAATTCGTCTTGAGCCGTCGGAAATCGCCAAAACAAATGGACTTCCAGAATTTGTCCTGGTGCTGCGACACCGTAATCAGTCTTTGGGCCATGTATCGAGTTGAGCCCACTTAGGGCTGCGTCCAGGGGGTCTTGCACGACCCTAGGGTCCTCATATACAGCCACCACCTCTTAATTAGGGTTTGGGGTTTTGCTTAGATCAATTCTGTTCATAAACAGTGTCGCCGGACATCGGTTTGTGAGAACCCAACTTCGTGAGTTTAATCATACATCTGCAATTGTTTTGCATTCTTCATTGTTCTTGCTTGTGTTCTTGATTCGCAGGCAGGGATTAGCCTTCTCGGTGAGGTCAATCGTCCTTGGACGTTTGATAACCAGAGGAGACGTCGTGCTGCAATTGCGGGGTTTAGAACGTGCTGTTCTAAAGCCGGATCGATTTGTGTGTCGCCTCCGACCAAATCAACGTACCAAGAACCTTTCAGAAGACTGGGAACCCTTGTTCACATCAAGTGATAATCAGAGCTTCAGGTATACCGTTAGGTTCGCCTTTATCCTTGTTTATTCGTTTTATCCTATAGTCCAGAAAATTGCCCCACAAAAATATCGGTTCGTCGTGTTTTCGCTGTCCTATACCCCATTATGACTTGCAAATTTTTATTTCAGATTGGTTCTCTGAATTTTAGTCCCTATAAAGTCATTGTGTTGCTGGTCTAGTGCTTGTTCTTTGGTCTTGTTTCAGTCTTGCATATACTTGTCATAGACAAACAAGGGAAAAAAATCAGTGTTGCACATGTTGAGATAATAGTATTGCTGGAATTGTGTGCACTAAATATTTTTTAACATCTAGCCTTCTACTTTCGTGTGCAAAAGAAAATTAGAGTGCTCTGCTGCTGTCTCATTGTGATCAAAAGCCAACCAATTAGTGCTTGATCTTGTTATAGAAGTCTGTGTTAGTTATGCTATTACAAGAATCCTTTTGCTGCACTTGTAGTAAGAAAAAATAATATTCTAGGGTTCCATTGGTTGTAAAACTTGTAATACCTTGCTGCAGTTCTGATTCTCAAGAAAAAGTCAAAAGTGCATAAGAGAAAAAGCCGCACAAAAAAAAAGGAAATAGAAAAAAGAAAAGATACAAATGCAGAATATATTGCATCCTTTGTGTCCTTTGTTGAGTCATTTGCTTGCTTGCTTGAACTAGGTCCGAGACAAGTTTAGGCCGGTGACATAAACTAGCTTGGGACTATTATTCAGTTTTGCAACTTCTGAATTGAAATTTTGCTAATCCTAGCTACCTAATATTGCCTATCCAAGCTCCATATATTTCCTTCTGAACAGGCACAAATTTTTTTTGACTCTCGCAATCATCAGTTCACACTCTCCAAGGTATCCTTTGCTTGTTGTAATTAAGAACTTTGTAAGAGCTTGATAAGATGTTTCCCTTTGCTTGTTGAGAGTTTACACTCTGATCACATAGTAGTGATAGGAAAATATACTTCCGTGTGTTTTCTTGTTTGCTACTAACAATGACAGGTTACGCCACTCATGGTGATGATTCAACATCGTCTAATGAGAACAATATGAGTGATGTAGTACAAAGAGTGCTCAGTCCTCAAATGGAGAAGGTAGAGCAAAATCAATTGAACAATTTATTTCAGACTCACTTTGTTGTCAAGGATCGACGTTGTCGTATTATCATTGATGGAGAGAGTAGCCGCAACATCGCAAGTTTAGAATTAGTAGAGAAGCTTGGATTGACAACACAGCCACACCCATGTCCATACTACATCCAATGGGTAAATTCTTTATTGGTTCTTATAGAGGTACATAAAATTGCACGCATTGAATTTTTTATTGGTTCTTATAAGGATAGTGCAGAATTTGATATAGTACCTATGCAAGCATGTCATTTGTTATTGAGTAAACCTTGGATTATTACAAATAATGCTTCGCACAATACCATTATAAATAGCTACTCATTTAAATACAATGGTAGAAGAGTTACTCTTAAACCTATGACCGTTGCTGAAATTTTAGAAGAGGATCAACAAAGGCTTGAAAGGAGAAACAATGAACCGTTTAGGAAAGAATGGACTGTTTCTAATGTTGCAACACTTACATCAAAATCTGAATTAGATGTATGATTAAACTCACGAAGTTGGGGTCTGACAAACCGATAAACGACGACACTGTTTATGAACAAAATTGATCTAAGAAAAACCCCAAACCCTAATGAAGAGGTGACAGCTGTATATGAGGACCCTAGGGTCGTGCAAGACCCCCTGGACGCAGCCCTAAGTGGGCTCAACTCGATACATGTCCCAAAGACCGATTATGGTGTCGTAGCACCAGGACAGATTCTGGAAGTCGATTTGTTTCGGTGATTGCCGACGGCTTGGGATGAATTTTGACATGGGACCGGTTGGGTTGAGAAGCTCTATTCGTTATCTTTCGAGGGATATATAGAACATCCAAATCTGAGTCCGTATGCATCCTGGGCGTCTATTTTAGTGCAGACTGGTCCTGGGCTCCGAAACAGACTCGAAGACGGTTTTGATTGGGCCTCATCCTTGGCTTGGACGTCCATGCTGACCCATCACGTCTCCAATCACCTCCCCAGCTATATCATCATCATCTCCATGGTTTCTAACAACAATTGATTCATTAGGTAGCAATCTATTCTCTAAACCATATAATAAAAACATTAGAAACGATCTCACCTGTAAATTCAGGTGATGCACATGAACTTTCATCTTAGTTACAGGAATGTTGTGTGTATCCATGAGTGTGATGTACTCATCACAGTACTCACCGGACATCAAGATCTCCTTCGGGTCACTCGCCTTCACCGCCGACTCCAATGGAGCGCTAGGCCTCGACGACCAATGATCCGACTCAGCCGCAGCCAATCTCATGCCGCAATCACCGAGCCCGTCAGATCTAATTCCTATATTGGTTCCACTCGGATTCGGTGACACACATCTACCTACCGGGTACGACTCTAAGTCGGTCTGCTCCTTTGATAAGGACTCAGATGGATCTACTTGCCCTTATACTTTGGCCATTAATATGGTCAAGGTTTGTGAGAACCCAACCGATGATGGGGATGATGACAATAATGATGATGGTCCTGCCAACGACAACGATGGACGTGATGAGGAAGTCCAAAGGGATGATGACCCCGAAGAAGTACCACCTTCGAGCGATCACCACCACCGACCGAGAGGATCTCGTGGATCCCGATTGGCGCGACGGCTAGACCTTGAGGATTGGGAGATTGAACTAGATGGCATCAAGGTCTACCACACCCTTCAGAACAACATCACTAGAGCGAAGACGTTGCTTGACAGCTTGATGTTTGATGTAGCATACCAAACTCCAGCGATGCATAAGGCAGTAGCCATGCTCAAAGCAGTTGCTATTCAAGACGCGGCCAGGGACGAACCACAATCACTGGCGAGTTCAAGGCATGCAACTTCTCATGGTCGACAGCATAGTGATTTGAGGAATTCCATGAGACCCCATGACGATCGAGATACCATCAACTCTCATACTGAAGAACGGATTCGGGATGACCAGCGCCACGAGGAGGAGCGTCACAACCAGAGGACTGAGGACGGACGGGACGACCGATGGGATGACGATGGCACAATACACCCCCGAGAGACAACCGCGATGACCGACATCGACGAGACGATCAGGATCGACGCAAAAACCATGACGAAGACAATCGGCGTCATCGTCATAGCGATGACATACGCCCTCGCCATAATCGCCGCGTGTCTTCACCTCCGTCGCCGGTCATCAGACCGACGACAGAGGTCGGTCAAGGATGAGTTCAATGGGTCAAGGATTATGTACCAAAGCTTCATAACGCTCGGTGGACAAAAGGATTCCAGCCAGTCCCCATCAAGAAGTATGACGGTCAGACCAACCCTCGGGAGTGGCTTCAACTTTACAGCATGGCGATTCTGTCAGTAGGAGGCGACACCTATGTGATGGCCAACTATCTGCCGGTCTGCCTCGAGCCAGCCCTTCGGATTTGGCTCACATCACTCCCAGAAAGGTCGATTCTTTCATGGGGCAACCTCAACAAGAAGTTCATTAAGAGCTTCCAAGCTACCTACAACCGGTCGAGCAATCACTTCGACCTCATCCGGATCAACTAGAGGGCTCATGAATCCCTACGTGACTATATCAAGCAGTTCTGCGCCAAGAAGACCGAGATCCCTAATGTCCCGGACCAACAGATCATTGTAGCCTTCCATGGAGGTGTCCAGAGCGATGAGCTAGTTCAAGAGATCGGTCGGAGGAATCAGGACCTCAAGTTGACCGCTCAGGAGTGTTTCGAGATTGCTGATGAATTCGCATCCAGAGAATCGGCCTTGAATGACATCTGAGGCAAAGGACAAGAGAAGCGCTCAGACAAACCGGAGTCGTCCAAGAAGGACATGAAGCGGAAGACTAAGAACATGGTCGCTGCAGTAAACCGAACGACGAAAATCCTCGGACGAACCAGCAGGCCATGGACGACTTGCAGAGTGGCCCGTGCCTATGGCATTCAAAGGGAAACCACAAAGCAAAGGACTGTTATCGCCGGAAGGGCTTCGTGACTGCCGTGTTGAAGGTGGCCAAAGATTTGCCAAGGCGCAACGACAAGGATAAAGCTAATGATGATGACGACAAGGATGAGGATGGAGAGTTCCAGGAGCCCCGGAAGGAAGTCAATTTTATCTAGGGAGGCCCAGACACCTACACCTCCAAGGACAAGCAAAAGCTGGAGCTATGTGAGATCAACTCCGTAGAACCTGCCACGCCCGAGTACATGAGGTGGTCTGAAGTACCGATTACTTTTGATCGGTCGGATTACCCCAGGCACCTACCCAAGCCAGATCGCTATCCACTAGTGCTCGCAGCAACGATGAAGGGGGTTAAGTTCAACAAGGTACTCATCAACGAGGAAGCAGTCTGGACTTGATCTTCACTAAGACCCTCACGGAGTTAGGCTTGTCGGTCAGTGACTTGCAGCCGAGTTCCTCTCCCTTTCATGGGATCACGCCTGGCAAAACCTCTGTTCCTTTTGGACAGATCACTCTGCCTATCACCTTTGGGACCCATGAGAACTTCAGGACTGAGCGTGTCATCTTCCAGGTAGCTGACTTTGAGTCTGCCTACCATGCCACATTGGGATACCAGCGATGGCGAAATTCATGGCAGTCCCGCACTACCCGTATCTCACTCTCAAGATGTCGGGCCCGAGGGGAATCATCTCCCTCCACTCCGACGTTCGGAATTCTTTCGATTGTGATATGCAAAGTTGTGAGATGGCCGACCAACAGTTGATGCTGTCCGACCGGCTGGATATCCAGAAGGCAGTCAGCGGTTAGGAGGGGACTGATGCGGAGGTCCCCGTGAAGAAGCCCACCAAGGACAAGATCCAGACAGACGATGTCCCTACCAAGGAAGTTTTGCTCGACCCAAAGGACCCTGCTAAGATCACTTATGCAGGGGCCGACCTCGATGAGACATAGAAACTCGCGCTCACTCTTTTCCTCCAGGAAAATAGGGACATCTTTGTATGGAAGCCTTCTGACGTGCCGGGAGTTCCTAGGGAAAAGATTGAGCACGAGATAAGGGTACCTCCTGAGGCCACCTCCGTCAAGCAAAGGCTTAGAAGATTCACACAAGACCGCATGGACGCCATGAAGGAGATAGCTAGATTGTTAGATGCTAAGTTTATAAGGGAAGTGTACCATCCCGATTGGCTGGCAAACCTAGTCCTTGTACCTAAGAAGAATAAAGAGTGGCGGATGTGTGTCGATTATACCGATTTGAACAAGGTCTGCCCTAAAGAACCCTTCGCTCTGCCACGTATTGATCAGATTGTAGACTCAACATCTGGTTGTGAGCTTTTAAGCTTTCTGGATGCCTATTCAGGCTATCACCAGATCCCACTGAAAGTCGAAGATCAGATCAAGACTTCCTTTATGAATCCCTTCGGCACCCATTACTATACTACTATGCCATTCGGTTTGAAAAATGCTGGCGCGACTTACCAATGTGGTATTCAACGCTGCCTTGTGTTGGTCGTATCTACGCACCCACTTACCGCAAGAGGACGGTGTACGATTGTAGCACTTTTTCCCTTAAATTGAGTATTCTAAGGTTTATCGAATCCACTAGGACCTTAGGGATTTATTAAACAAAGTTAACAGTAAAAGATCTAGTCAAGGCTACTGTCAAAGTCAGGTTGCATGAGGGGGAGACTGGCCAGCGCAAAGGTACGCTAGACAGTAAATCTGTCGTTGCACCGATCGGCGCAGGAGTCGAGCCGATCAGCACACTAGTGAAACTAAGTCAAAGTGCGCAACATCTAGTAAATCTATGATTGCGTCGATCGGCGCAGGAATTGAGCCGATCGGCACACTGGTGAATCTAAGCCAAGTTGTTGTGCCGATCGGCGCAGGAGTTGAGCCGATCGGCACGCCAGTGAATCTGAGCCAAAGTGTGCCAGATCTTGTAAACCTATGCTGTTAAGTGAGTAGCCAGATATCTACTAGTGAGATCGTAACCAGAAAGTCTAATTGAATAGCAGCATAATGGGTAATTACATAGATCAATGAAAACCTATAATGAGTAAGACCATCCTGCTTTCCGAGCGGCTCCCGATTTATCCCTGCCGAGAGGAAACCCTTAATCGCTCGAGTATCTTACCCTACTCAACTATCCAATAGTTATGTGCAGGCTTAGTGCTGTCACCGCTAAACCACACTACTAGCATCATCAAGCAACCATAATCAATACAATGTCCGAATACTATCCTAATCACCATGATTAAGATAATATCTGCTTACTTAGCCTAGAACTAAGCAATTGGAATAAGCACATGCATGATTATAGAATCAAGATAGACAAATCACCAAAACCATCAACATATTCAATCATCCTTGAGATACATAGAGTATGATTCATCCCCGTCGAGATGGCCTACCTTGACGGATCAACTCTTAATTCCAATGGTTCTTGAAACTCAACTAGAGATCTATTCTAACGGGGCAAGCCTCGGTGGCTCCAACTCACGGATCTGGTGTCCCTCTATCGCCTCCTCCTCTCTGCGGTGAGGGTTTACAAGTATTTATAGGGGTTCTACTCGTAAAGGACTCGGGTTATAGCAAATAAGGCGGTTGCGGAGATCGGCACAGGATTGCGCTGATCGGCGCAAGCCGTGTCTTCTCTGATTTCTTCCCCGAGTCGGTTCCTCTGTCTTCCACAGCTGCCATGTGGGCCTTTTCCTTCGAGATAAAGTCTTGTACTACACGTTGAGATCTTGAAGTTCCATAAATCTTCTAGAAAAATATCTTCAAGTGTCTTGTGCAGATAAACTTTTATAAACATGTGGAATGGGCCTCGGTCACTTCTGTGGGCCAAAACACCCTTGCGCCGATCGGCTCATAGGCTACGCCGATCGGCGCACTAGGCTTCTTCAATGCTTTTCATTGATTTTGGACTCCTGTCCTCTCCATCATCGCATTAATCACCAATTTTACCTGTTTCTGCAATAAAGCTCCAAAACAACGCATATACAAATATATAGACAATATCATAGGTAAATGGCCTAAATTAGTATCAATTATGCTCTAATTGGGGTAATATTCACATATAAAAGGGGCACTTGGAAAGTGCCAACAGTTCCCCCACACCTAAACATTTGCTCATCCCGAGTAAAGTAAAAGAAAGAAAAATCAAAAAACATACTCTTTCTATCATAAAAGATATCTCAAATCAGCAAATGTTGAGCGTTGTTCTATTGTGGTGTATTTCATATTGGTATTCAACAAAATAGATCAAATATGGGCATAAGCTTAAAGTTCTTCCCAAAGCAAAAGATCATGTCCAACTCATAAATTATAACTTTTCCACACATGAAAATCATTTAAAAGATTGTTGTGAACATAGAGAATCTATCTTCCAAATAATCCAAGGCAACAACTCATCTTTCAAATCACTCAACCTATATTCTACATCATAATGATCAAATAATATTAGTGTAAGGCTTATATGAATAACTAGGTGAGGTAATTCAAGGATTGCAAACATAAATCAATAATATATTGTAAAGCTAGGAGATTATTCTTCGTTGGAATTATAGAAACTTCTCAAGATGGCCATTAAGAAAGAAAAATTTAAGAAAGGACTCCCACTTTAGATATGTGAGCATGTGCATAGCAAAAATTTGATCTTGGAAGATTGCACATGGTTGGAATGATTCATGGCTATATTAGAATGAATTTCGAGAATAAGCATGTCATATACCATCCCCCCACACTTAAAATTTTGCTAGTCCCTTAGCAAACAGCAGATCTATTTTTTTTTTCACCACTGCTGTGCCGATCGGCTCAGGGTGCGCCGATCGGCTCTCAACCCAAATTCATCAACATTTGTTGGTATTTGATTTCTTTGGCTACAACATTTATTCAAGAATTAAATATAGCCAGAAATATAGGATCTGGTCAAGGAATGATACTCAACAAGATGTTTTGGGTTTATGGTAGTGTACTTAGCGGAATTGAATTTGCATGAGTAATTTCAAGGTTCATGAGTATTGTTAATAAAGTTCATACCAAAAAGAATTAAATCCTAACCGAACTCAACCATCAATTTAATGTTTATCTACATATCAAAGGTTCATGAGCATTGTTCAAAATAAAGCATTGGTAGGTAAGGATCTTGAAAACAATAAATTCCAAAGTTCACAACATAAAAATTTATTTTTGAAAAGTTTGGTACTAAGTGATCATCACAAACTGGACAACACAAATGAAGCAGATGGGTACTCAAAATTGCTCCACATTAGACATATTTATCGTGTTTCATTTCATCTACAAATGAGAGCCGCCTCCAAAAGGAGTCCAACTCCCCACGTCCCAAGATGCTGGCGACGTCAGCATTGACGTCGAAGCCGAAGGCTTGAGCCGCCGCCTCCATGGTCACCGTGTGGCTGATGTCGCGGACACGGAAGTTGACGGCCTCGCTACCGTCTTTGACGGTGCCAAGCCTCATCGTAGAGGCAACCTCGGTGACGATGTCGAGGTTGTAGTCCATGGGGAGGAGGTGGAAAACCACCCAGCCGAGGTTGTCTAGCATCCTCCTTAAGTCCTCCCACATGTCGATCAAGGTGAGGAAGGTCTCGTCCAAGTCGAAGTTGGGGACGAACCTTCCCCTCACCGCGAGGTAGTGCTGCTGTTCCTCCGCACTCAGGAGGGTGAAGCCCTCCTCCACCGGGCGCAGCATGAATGCCGGCGGTGGTTATGATGTGGGAACCCCACGGCTTGCCGCCGTTTGACTCCTCGTAGCATGCCCTGTTGGATGGGACGCGCCTGAGACGGAGTGGCGGGCACGGATCTCGTATTCGCCGCCACCGAGCCAGCGGATGCAGCACCCACCGACATGTCATCGCGAGCGTCGGAGCCACCCCTCGCCGAGGAGTCACCGCTCGACTCGCTGCTGCCGCCGGAACTGCTTCCTCGGCGCAGCCTCTTGCCCAACTTGCCCACGGAGGAGCGGAGACGATCCATCTGCGAAAATTACGTAACGTGTGTGAGATCGTGGGTAGTGAGGAAGGTGGAGAGATTACCGGGATGGTGTGCCGAATGGGGGCGCATGGCCTCCCTTTTATTGTGTGGGAAACTTCCAGGAGAAGGAACCGCCGTAAAATTTTAAAATGTGAGAGCACGTCGATCGACATCGGTACCTGCGCCGATCGGCACAATTCAAATTTTGAATGGTCTGACCACTCTGATGCTTGATTCCCATCCTTTATGTCACTTCCTGGCACATCATGTTGGTTGGCAGGGAAACAGCACAGAATCCTGATGTCTTGTTGGCGGCGCCAATTGGCGCGGCGTCTCTTTTCAGCCTTTGCTCAGTTCCATGTCTCCTCTGCACTGCACACCTGCATAATAATCATACCTGCTCCTCAAAATCAATGCCTACCGCCTTTGTCGCCCATTTGGGAACCGCATGGGTACCTGCGCCGATCGGCGCAGTAGGGCGCCAAACGGCGCAAGTCCCTTGCACCTCGTATTTTGGTCCGGTGCTGATTTTGATGCCTTGTGTTCATCTCTTTCACCTAATTTTCACTTCTCCAATGTTCCTGTAGTATTGGCATACGTATCGGGGCTCATCTGCTGACCGCTCCGATCGGCGCTGACTCGCGCCGATCGGCGCGACGTCCATTTTTGCTTCTGGCCCCTCGCTTCTTCGCTAGATGTTGTTCTTCATCCTTGAAAATAGCTCTGTTTCCGAAAATTATTGTGCTGGTTTAGCACTCCTTCAATTCTGGGCGTCGTCGGCCTTCTGTCCTAACTTGGGCAATACTGCGCCGATCAGCGTAGAAGTGCACCGATCGGCGCAAGCTCTGTTCCTTCCTGTTTTTGGTCTTTTTTTTTATATTCCTGCATTGTTCGTCTACATGGTATATACATAGTTTTGCACGAATAAACAGACAACACAAGAGCACACAAGAATTAAGCACACACTTTTCTATTTTTTTTTATTCGGGAGATTGTTTTTATCACAATCAAGCAAATTTAAAGAAAAACACCGGGTTGCCCTCCCGGCCAGCACTATTTAACTAAATGAAATGGGTTGCCCTCCCATAAGCACTAAATAACTTCTAAATCTCCTGATCATTGGGTTGCCTCCCAAGAGCGCTCTAGCTATTTAGAGGTCAAAGAGCTTGACCTCCCCGCAAACAATCAATCCTTAGTGTCACGGTGCGGGATGTGAGGCCGCGATACTACAAGGTTATCTTATCTCCATGGTTCATATAGCATGGACGACCTATCCATACATCCCCTCCAATTACTTTCGACGCCACGATACCACGGTGTCTTGTATCTCTTCACTTCATCAATAGCACGGCACTCTTCTCCCTTTGGGCGAAACTTGAAAGAGTAGGGAGTCCCATTTATATCGAAGCTTATCTCACCACTCCCAACATCAATACTTGCCTTGGCTGTCCTCAAGAAGGGTCTGCCTAAGATCAACGGGGTTCTTGTCCTTTTATCCATATCAAGCACAATAAAATCAACAGGGACGATATGATCTTCAATTGGAACAGGCACATCTTCAGCAATTCCATCAGAGAAGTGTATCGATTGATCGGCTAACTCCAAACACATACCCGTAGGCTCTAATTCAGGCAAATTGAGATTTGTGAATATATGACGGGGCATAACACTTATGCTTGCTCCAAGATCGCACAAGCACCTATCAAATATCCTTGTTCCAATCATGCATTTGATACTTGGTGATCCAGGGTCGGGTTTCTTCTCCAGTGCAACCTCATTGATTGCTGCCATTAGTTCCTTAGTGACCTTCACAACCTCCTCAGAAACTAGAGACTTCTTGTTTTGCATCATGTCCTTAATGTATTTGGCATAGGTGGGAACTTGGATAGCGTCAACAAAAGGGACATTCATGTAAAGCTTCATAATATCGAAGAACCTTGCAAACTGCTCGTCGTGTTGTCGCGCTCTTTCTGTCTTTGTCAGTAGTTGAGTATCCAGAAACGTGGCAGGGCCATGCTCTTCTGTCCCCATGCCTATTTTCAGACCAGAGAGGTCATCATCCTCCTTGCGCCGATCGGCGCTTTCAGGGAGCCGATTGGTGCTGATAGGGTTGTCGCGCCGATCGGCGCCGGGTGTGCATCGATCGGCGTGGGGCTTCTTTGCTCCCGCAGAGTGCTCTGGATCTACTGTTTGTTTTTCTGATCGTGTAGCTATTGCCTTCAACTGCTCCGCAGACATCGTATTGCCAGGAATAGCCCCCTTGTTGCCTTGAATGGCTTGCGATAGCTGTCCCATCTGTTGCTCCATAATCTTGGTATGCTTCAAAATCTGCTCGTTGGAGCAACCAATTTCTATCACCTTGTCATTAATTCTCTCAAGGACATGATCAATCTCCTTGAATTTAGCTTGATTGTACTTGTTGATCTTCTCTTGAGCTTGGAAGAACTCGTGACATTGGAGACGAAGTGGGATAGAATTTTGCATGGACGAACTAGGAGAGAAAGAACTCCTTTGTTGCTGATATTGGGGCTTCCATCCACTATTCTTCATATATTCTAGCATCTTCATCTCTTTAGGGCAATCTTTCTGCACATGACCGAATTCTCCACACTCACTACATGTGGAGCGTGATTCCGCCAGCTTGAGTATCTCTTCCTTAGGGATATGAAGATTATTGTCTAACCTCCTTTGAGTAGCATCAAGGCGATCTATAATCAAGTCTTCGTGAGTCTTCTCAATCACACTCTTCGCTACTTCTTTTGAAGGTTGCAAACTCCTTGAGCTTCTCTCACCATCCCATGATTGATTTTCAACTAACAACTTGATCAAGTTCTTAGCTTCGGTGGGCGTTTTTGACATGAATGATCCTGCAGCTGAGGCGTCCAAATGTTGACGTGATAAAAGATTCAATCCTATGTAGAACTTCTCAACAACTTCTCCAACTGTCAGACCATGATGAGGGCATGCATCCATATATTCATTGTATCTTTCCCATGCTTCTCCAATGCTCTCGTCAATATTCTGTGTAAATCCAAGAATCTTATTTTTCAAAGCTTGAGTCTTACCAGGGGGGAAGTATTTGGCCAAGAATTCAGCTACTAACATGCTCCACACCGTTTTTACTGTGTTTTCCAATCTATTGTACCATTGCTTGGGGTGTCCAACTAGAGAGAAGGGGAACAGCCGCACATGTGCTTGATCTCCTGTCAATCCCGCTATCTTGAATGTACTGCAAACCTCAAGGAAGTGCTGCAAGTGATGATTGGGATCTTCTGAACCTGTGAATGGTTGTTGCGCCACTATTCCAACATATCTCTCCAATTGATACGGAAGTTGATCTTGAGCTTCTTGGAAATCTTTTTTGACAATACTGGTCATGTGGCTTGAGACGATTAACCATAGGTACCTCTGCCATCTCCTCTTCTTCTTGCTCTAGAACTGAGTCTTCTACTGTGAATAATACTCAAGTTGTTGCGCGAACTGCTTCTAAATCTCCAAGTGACTTGCTTTTCTTCACCGCTGTTCTCTTCTTGTGAAAGAGTCTTTCTGGATCATCGGCATAATTAGAAGGTTTGTTTGACTTAAGAACGTCCATATCTGTTAGTTTCACTTAACAGAATATATGTACTAGAGAGACAAGTAAAGCACAATGATTAAACACTAATACATCAAACAATGTTTAAAAACCTGCTATGGTTCCCGACAACGGCGCCAGAAAACAGGGCTTGTTGGTCGTATCTACCCACCCACTTATATACCGCAAGAGGACGGTGTACGATTGTAGCACTTTGTCCCTTGAATTGAGTATTCCAAGGTTTATCGAATCCACTAGGAACTTAGGGATTTATTAAACACAGTTAACAGTAAAAGATCTAGTCAAGGCTACTATCAAAGTCAGGTTGCATGAGGGGGAGACTGGCCAGCGCAAAGGTGCGCTAGACAGTAAATCTGTCGTTGCACCGATCGGCGCAGAAGTCGAGCCGATCGGCACACTAGTGAAACTAAGCCAAAGTGCGCAAGATCTAGTAAATCTGTGATTGCGTCGATCGGCACAGGAATTGAGCCAATCGGCACACTAGTGAATCTAAACCAAGTTGTTGCACCGATCAGCGTAGGAGTTGAGCTGATCGGCATGCCAGTGAATCTAAGCCAAAGTGTGCCAGATCTTGTAAACCTATGCTGTTAAGTGAGTAGCCAGATATCTACTAGTGAGATCATAACCAGAAAGTCTAATTGAATAGCATCATATTGGATAATTACATAGATCAATGAAAACCTATAATGAGTAAGACCACCCTGCTTTCCGAGCGGCTCCCGATTTATCGCTGCCGAGAGGAAACCCTTAATCGTGCGAGTATCTTACCCTACTCAACTATCCAACAGTGCTGCATAGGCTTAGTGCTGTCACCGCTAAACCATACTACTAGCATCATCAAGCAACCATAATCAATACAATGTCCGAATACTATCCTAATCACCACAATTAAGATAATATCTGCTTAGTTAGCCTAGAACTAAGCAATTGGAATAAGCACATGCATGATTATAGAATCAAGATAGACAAATCACCAAAACCACCATCAACATATTCAATCATCCTTGAGATACATAGAGTATGATTCATCCCCGTCGAGATGGCCTACCTTGACGGATCAACTCTTAACTCCAATGGTTCTTGAAACTCAACTAGAGATCTATTCTAACTGGGCAAGCCTCGGTGGCTCCAACTCACGGATCTGGTGTCCCTCTGTCGCCTCCTCCTCTCCGCGGCAACGGTTTACAAGTATTTATAGGGGTTCTACTCGTAAAGGACTCGGGTTATAGCAAATAAGGCGGTTGCGCCGATTGGCACAGGATTGCGCCGATCGGCGCAAGCCGTGTCTTCTCTGATTTCTTCCCCGAGCCGGTTCCTCTATCTTTCATAGCTGCCATGTGGGTCTTTTCCTTCGAGATAAAGTCTTGTACTACACGTTGAGATCTTGAAGTTCCATAAATCTTCTTGAAGTTCCATAAATCTTCTAGACAAATATCTTCAAGTGTCTTACACAGATAAACTTCCATAAACATGTGGAATGGGCCTCGGTCACTTCTGTGAGCCAAAACACCCTTGCGCCGATCGGCTCATAGGCTGCACCGATCGGCGCACTGGGCTTCTTCAGTGCTTTTTGTCGGTTCTGGACTCCTGTCCTCTCCATCATCACATTAATCACCAATTTTACCTGTTTCTGCAATAAAGCTTCAAAACAATGCATATACAAATATATAGACAATATCACAGGTAAATGGCCTAAATTAGTATCAATTATGCTCTAATTGGGGTAATATTCACATATAAAAGGGGCACTTGGGAAGTGCCAACACCTTGAAACTTAGATCGGTCGGAACACAGAAGCGTATGTTGACGACATCATGGTAAAGACTCGGAATGTTGAAGAACTTCTCTCTGACCTGGCAGAGACGTTTGACAACATGAGACATTACTCGATGAAGTTGAACCCTAAAAAGTGTGTTTTTGGGGTTCCCGCGGGAAAGCTACTCGGTTACATCATTTCGAAACGAGGTATAGAGGCTAACCCGGACAAAATCAAGGCGATCCTTGATATGGGGCCACCTAATTCCCAAAGGGATGTTCAGAAGTTGACCGGATGTATGGCATGCTTGAGCCGCTTTATCTCCCAACTAGGGTCAGGGGTCTTCCATATTTTAAACTACTCAAAAAACAGAATGACTTCATCTAGACAATAGAGGCGCAGTTGTCGTTGGATGAGTTGAAGGTCCACAGCAATATTCCAGTTCTGTTGCCTCTCGAGGCACAAGAAAAGCTTTAGCTCAGCATATCGACCACAACTCAAGTTTTGAGCACCGTCTTAGCGGTTGACCGAGAGGAAGACGGTCACGTAAAAAAAGTACAACACCCGGTGTATTTTGTCAGTGAGGTCCTTAGTGCCTCCAAAAGACGATATCACCAGATCTTGAAGCCGCTATATGCGCTCTTGATCGCTTCGAGAAAGTTGAAGCACTATTTTCAGGCTCATCCTATTGAAGTTCAAACAACCTTTGCACTAGGGGAAGTCCTCCACAACCGAGAAGCCGAAGGAAAAATTGCCAAGTGGGTAGTCGAACTCGGTCAGTTCACCATTACGTTTGTATCCTGCTCGACAATCAAAGGGCAAGCGTTAGCTGACTTTGTTTCCGAGTGGATAGAAATTCAGATGCCACCTGCACCACAAGATATTGAGTACTAGAAAATGTACTTTCACGGATCACTCCAGTTATCAGGAGCAGACGCAGGGATTGTGCTCATTTCACCTCAAGGAGAAAAGCTTCAGTATGTCCTCCAAATTATGTTTCACGCGTCTAACAATGCTGCGGAATATGAGGCTCTTCTACATGGTCTGCGCATTGCCGTATCACTCGGCATTCAGCGTCTTGACATCTTTGATGATTCGGCTATGGTCATCAACCAACTCACTAAGGATTGGAACTATATGGATGACAAAATTGCTGCCTACTGCCAAGAAGTAACGAAGCTTAAAGACAAATTCAATGGACTGAAGTTCACGCATGTTCTTTGAGATCATAACCAAGCGGCTGATGAATTAGCCAAGATGGGATCGTCACGATCGATGGTTCCACCCGGTGCTTTCTTACATACCCTCGATTCTCCCACTATTTCTCCGCGGTCTGATGTCTTTATGACCTATGTTGCTGAGACGGTAGATGATATCAACTTAAAGACCGACTGGCGCGACCCGACTGTCCAATTTTTTACTAAGGGGACACTACCTCCAGACCATAATGAGCAACAAAGGTTAAAGGCAAGGTGTCGAGGATATTTGATGGTGGACGACCTGCTCTATCCACGAGGAGGTTCGAATATCTTGATGCGATGCATCTTGATTCCAGAAGGCAAAGAGTTGATGGAAGAAATCCATTCAGGAGTATGTGGCAATCATGTGGCTTCCAAGACTTTGGTCGGCAAAGCCTTCCGGCAAGGTTTCTACTAGCCTACGGCGGTCAAAGATGCACACCAAGTCATTCGGAAGTGTGAAGGCTGTCAATTCTTTGCTCAACAGACACACGTGCCTTCGCAGCAACTTCAGATGATACCTATTACTTGGCCTTTTGTAGTCTGAGGGCTTGACATCGTCAGTCCGTTCAAGAAAGCACCAGACGGGTTCACTCATTTGTTTGTTGCTATTGACAAATTCACCATGTGGATTGAAGCAAAGCCCGTCGGCAAGATAAGTTCGAAGAAAGCGGACGAGTTTGTCAGAGATGTATTCACTCGGTTTGGGGTCCCTCATGATATCATCACCGGTAATGGTACTCAGTTTACATCTGAGGAATTCTGTGACTTTGTCGATGAGATGGGAATAAAAATCCACTTTGCATTAGTGGCTCATCTTCAAAGCAATGGGCAGGTTGAACGGGCCAATGGTATGATTCTTCATGGGTTGAAACCCCGAATATTTGACAGGCTCAAACCGTATGCTGGTCGGTGGGTTCAAGAGCTGCCTTTGATTCTTTGGAGGCTGCGCACTAATGTCAGTCGGGCTACTGGTCAGTCACGGTTTCTGATTGGTCTACGGCTCCGAGGCTATAATGCCGACCGAGGTAAACCTCGTATCAGCGTGAGTCATGGAATATGACGAGAATCTTTCTGAAGACAACCGAGTGATTGAGTTGATTGCAGCAGAGGAGTTGCGTGATCGCGCTCTGTTTGGGTTGGTAGTATACCAGCAAGGCTTGCGATGTTATTATGACAAAAATGTTCACAGTCGCCAGTTTCATGTTGGGGATTTAGTGTTGCGACGAGTGCAATCAACCACGAATCAGCACAAGTTATCCCCTAAATGGGAAGGACCTTATGTGGTCAAACAAGTTACTCGGCCAGGGGCTTATCGACTCATGTATGAAGATGGCGATGATGTACCAAATTCATGGAACATCAATCAGCTATGTGGCTTTTATACTTAGTCTTTTTCTTGTATTTTCATACATTGAATGAAATTCCAAGTCTTTTTAATGGAAGATGTTTTTGATTTCATTCTTATTTGTCTTGATTCCTTAATTTATAACATTAAACAACCGAGCTAGGGGGCTAGTACTAATGTCTCATTACTCCTTAACCTTGACAGATTCTAGTTTTGGATTTTTCTAACTTATTTCTCATATTTTGACACGATCTAAAGTTTTTTGGTCGTACGCCGGAACATTATGGTTATACAATTTATACTGCACAATAGACTGCCACTACACTAAACCTAGAGCCAAAGAGTGACAGGTCATGTGTCGATTGGTCGATTTTATTTGTTATGCAGTTATAAATTACAACCTAATATGCTAAGACAGACCGGTGCAACTTCCTTTTTGTCTCTAAAAGACTTAAGGTGAAAAGGTCTAAGTGCTATAGCGCGACTAATGCGGCTTGGCGCCGACTGATTTGCCCTATGTAACAGGAGATTGCCTTTATGACTATTTAGTTGATTTTTCCAAACTTGTTTAGTAATTAAGAAAGCATAAAAATTAATATTCATACTTATATGGAGACAATATTGTTTTCATGATTCAAATACTACTAATGTTTGCTAACATTACAGATATTATAGCTCTTGTGAAGGAGAGGAGGCATCATCTTGTAACTCTAACTCCGGAGTTGCTGGAGGAGATGACACGATGGGATCGACCTCTACATTATCGACCAAGGCACGGGTGGTTTCCAGCATGGAATCCATAAGCAACTGGCATTGATCTATCGTCAAGTTAGGGTTGAAGCCCTCCTTGACTTTGTCCAATGGCAGAGCAGGAGAACAAGATTGGCAAATAGCCAGTACTTGACTCCCACCATCGGTCGCCACTCTTCTGGTGTTGTTGGCGATCACCTCCGGCGCATGCTCCAGCAAGTACTCCAAGAAGTGCCAGGTCTTCTCCACTTGGTTGGCATGGATATAATCCAATGCTTTTCAAGCGCCGTAACATATGGCTACAAAAGTCATGAAGGGTATTAGATGATGAAGTTCAAAGGTGATGATAGAAGACTTAAGAGGATAGCTTACTGGCAAGTTTACGTTTGAAAGACTTGGAGTTGCTCTTAGCTTCCTCAAGCTTTCCTTCGGACTCCTTTAGCTCCTTCTTCAGCCGAGTAATCTCGGTGCTCTGCTCTCCAACCGACTTGGAGAGGTCATTCTTCTCAGCAGTCAGAATATCTAAGAATCTCTGCTGGTTTGAAGTTAACATCTCTAGGTAGGTGACCTTCTGATCACGAGCTAAAAATACAAATAAAGACTTTAGTGTTAGAGTGAGAAAGAAGCAAATATAAGCTGGTATGCAATCTTACCAACGACATCAGCACAACTTTGCTCTAGAGCTTTGGTCACCTCCTTATGGTCGGTCTGCAGCTTCTCAATTTGCCTTCTGGCCTAGGAGAGCTGCTCGCCGGTAACTGTTGACAACAAGTCAATACCTCTAAAGGAGAAGTCTGAATGCACAAGATGTCAAGGACTTACCAAAAGTTTCGGCCTCGAGGTATTCAATCCTGGCATGCTTCTTCTCCACAAGAGAATATATTCTCTGCATATGAAGAAGGGTATGGTTAGTTAGAAGAATGATTCAAGGAAGAAAAAACTTGGTATTGATGTACATTGTTGGCCTCTTGGTGCTGATGCATGACATCCTTGTTCTCAGCTTCTGGTCGACTCAATGAGTCCTGGACCAACATGGTCTTACCCTTATAACAGGGAGAAGACATGTCGGTCGAGGAAAGGATGACGATTTAAGGAGCAGGCATCAGCAGTGGCTTGGGCACTGGAGCATTGGGCGACTTCCTCGGCTCGGTCTGCACACTTGATGGTGTACGGAGCTGCTGAGGCTGGTCGGTCGGTCGAGGAGCAGGAGTCAACTGAGTGTCTTGGGACCCATGGGCGCTTTGAGTATCACTTGACCGACCGCTATGATTGGCATAGAGCATAACAGAAAAAGCTTAGCAGATAGTTGATAATAACAATGATGAAGAATCGAAAACGCGATGAAATATACCTGAAGGCTTGTTTAATTTTGATCTGACAGACTTTCTTCCTTATAGAAGCTGTCTGCGGGTCAGAATCATTCCTCTTTAGGGATGTCTTGGTGGCTTCATCACTCTTCTTTGCCACCCTTGCACCACTCTCTAAGTTACTCGGGGGCTCCGACTGGCTTGATGGTCGGTCGGAGTGTGCAGGGGCCGGCAGGCTGGCATGTTGGCAGCGCTCCTCCTCATCATCATCTTCATCTCCCACATATTGCCGAGGATGATGAGTGGTCTGTTTTACTCGTCGGCTGTGGGAGGGCAAGTCAGGGCGAGGAGGTGCACTGGAGACATTGCCAATGATCTCTTCGATCGGTCGGGTGTCTGCTAAAGAGCTGGCTCCACTAGTGCCAGTCTGCGGTGGCTTTTTAATATATTCCGATCCCTCAGAATTGGTCGGAGGGAGCGGAGGGTGTGACACATAAGTATCCAGAACCTGCAAAAACATCAAGACATCACATATTATGATTATTCAAAAGGATGTCAGAATTATTTAAGACGACCAAGGCATACTCGGGCCCACAGAGTACCCATGTTGTATGCCTTCATGATCAAGAGGTGATCTTGAATGATGTCTCCTTCAAACATCTTTGAGAATCGTGACCAACGCAGAGTGGAATTTGGCAGATCAGGCACCTCTCTCGTCTCGTCGTCGGTGGCATACTCCCAAGCGGGGTGGCTCTGTTTCTTCAACGGTTGCACTCGGCGCACTATAAAACTTTTTGCTATAGTGATGCCGTCGACCCCTTCATTCTTCAGCTCTGTGATTTTCTCTAGCAGAGCGACCACTTGGGGGTTGGCTGGGTCAGGTCTCTCAGACCACCACGCCTGAGGAATGGCTTTAGCACCAAAGAAGTCGGCAAGAACAGGAGGAGGATTGTCATAGTAGAACCACTCGTCTTTCCAGTTCTTGTTTATAGTCTTCAATGACACGCTGATGTAGGCCTCCTTCTTGCACAACTAGAAACCAAATCCAGCTATTGCGACTTGGTTTTCCTTGGTTGGCAGCGGTCGGAGGACGAAAAGATGGCGGAACAAAGTAGAATGGGGCAGAGTTCCTAGAAAAGCTACACATATGCACGAAGATAGCAATGTGAAGGATGGAGTTGGGACTGAGGTTGACGAGCTCAATTCCATAGAAGAAAAGGAGCCCGTGCAAAAAACTGCACCAAGGAATTCCAAAGCCATGCTCAAAAAACGAGCGGAAAACTACGATTTGTTGATGGATTGGAAGGGGATGAGGTACCTTCCTGTCGATGTGAGCTTGCTCCAGAAGGATGCCATCCTCCACCATCTTGTTCAGATCGGCGGTGGAGATGTTGCTCTTGAAGAACTCCTGTAGCTGCTCCGGGTTCTCCAGTTCGGAGGAGGAGGACTCAGCGGCAACAGCCTTCTTGGATGATTTGCGAGTCATCTTCAAGGGATGTAATAACACGGTGGATCTAAACCCTAGCTAATGCTCGGGGGCTCTATGGCGATGAAGATCTGCGACGGCGATGGGAGAAAGCGCTAACCCTAGCTCAAGAAGAAGAGGAGTCGCAAGAACAGGGGAGGAGCGAGGAAGACGAAGCGCTATGTGCAAATGGCGGCGTGAAATTGGAGTCAACAGCCCACTACCCTTTTTATACGTTTACCTTTTTGACCTAGTCTCTAGGTCCCATTGGCTGGTATGAGCCGCACAGTGATGGGCTTTTCTGTTTAATAATAATAAGAATAATGTAAAAGGCTTTATTCTTTAAAAAGAATTACAGCTATCAACCTTGAGAAATAATCTCAGGGGCTTCTTTGATGAGAAGCAGTGGCAAGTCCGCTTAAACATACTTTCCGTATCTATGTGATTTGATGATCATGTAGCAGATGACTTGATGGTCGTACAGGTGTAAGTTCAAAAGATAAGTTATTGATTGATGTTAGTAATTAAGCTATTAAAATTGGACTTATATTAAGAAGAGTGACAATTCATTAAAGAAAAGCTATACTATGATTGATGTCATTTAGCTTAGTACAATTATATGATTGTTGTCATATTCTTTTATATGGGATAAAACATGATTGATGTCATGAAATTTAGATCCACAAGTCACTCGGGCAAGAGTGTGTATCACTCGGCCTTGCTATTAATCGGTCAGCAGGATTGATGTCTTGCTGACTAACCTTCTGGTTTGATGATCAGGAGTTTACTTAAGCTCGAACTTGATGGTTTGAGTAAATTATATATAACAAAATGTTAAGAGCTAATATTATTAGACTCTTGCATTATTTGTTAGTCTCCAAATTATACAAGAGTCAGGGGCTACACCTGATCAGGTGCACCTAGTCGGTGCACCAGATCCATCAGGAACTTCAATCAAAAGGTCTTCCTAATTTGTGATCTAGTCACATAATCTCGAAGATCACTCGGTAGGTCAGAGCTCAAAATCAGGAAGCACTCGAGGGCTGCTGTGGAATACGTACCTTATAGGTATCCATAGTTATGCCTAAGTCATCAGACGACTGGGTACCTCATCCATAAGGTAACCGACCGAGTCGGTGTTGACGGCTGTTAAGTACCATTTTCAACCGTCAACTATACTCAAATAAAGGAGAATTTGGCATTTCATACACGCATGCTTTATCACAATAACATAGTTCCACTTGTACTTGGAGAACTTTGTGCATGCAGGAGGAAATGTGAAGGAAACACCTCAAAAGGCAAGAAAACACACTTTCGACCAATCAGAGAGTGCCACATGGACGTCACACGGATTGAAGGGCCCATTTTCAGCTCTTAACCGACGTAACTCCCTGTAATACCGCGGGAACCGACCTCAGGACCCACCTGCCAGCCTCCCCAAGAAAGCACAGGCCAGGAGGACCCCTGGCTAGGTCGGGCGACCCAGTCAGGTCGGCCGACCTGGTCCTGGGGGATATTCCTTTGTGCTTCCACGTGTTGGCTCCTCAGCGACTCCTGATGGCGGTTTGAGGTGCCTTCCATGGCGGTTACTCTCCCTTGCCGACCTATTGAGGCTATAAATAGGAGGGTGTGCCTTCACACTCAACACACACCACAAGAAGCATTTCTTTCTTGCTAGTAGTAGTTCTTGGAGTTTTAGTGGAGTTAGGTTGAGTCTAGAGCTCTCTAGTCCCAAGTCTTCACTTGGAATTGGTATGGCTCTTGTATCTTTTCCCTTTTGTAAGACTTTGCTCTTATCAATATATATATATTTTCTATATAGTTGTGCTTGGGTCATGAGTTTCTTGTTTGATATTGTGATCCATATATGTGATAGTATAGTCTACTTGTGTGATAGTAGTTTATATTTATTATACTACTATTGTCATGCTAGTTATATACAGTCACTATAGTCTAGTTTATATAGTCACTATAGTCTCTATGCTTAGTTTCAGCTGATAAAGTATAGCATGGGTTTGGTGATCGTATTCGTACGGTAGCTCTGCCTCGTTAATAGTAATCGCGGAGGGGCAGAGTGCTCTTTGGTCATGCAAGTATGGTACTTGGGTGACTGATTTGCATCAATTATTCGTTAGTCTACTGGTTTGTTGAGGTAGGCGGCAGGTGGTGACAGCCCTGTCCGTCCTTTGAAATCCTCCCCGCTAGGCTAGTGCGTAGGCTCTTGGCGGAAGTCGCCTGTGGATGCAGGGGTAAGTCCGTGCCTGAAGTGCTATACTATTGACTGCTGAACCTGAGTGTGGGTCTGTATGTATTCTACTTAGGCTATGCAACTGTATAGGAATGTATAGTAGGAGTATCTTAGCCTAGTCTTTCCTCCACTAGACTTTATTTATTTAGTAGGAATCTTCTGTGTGTGTCACACTACCCGGTTATTATCATGTACCCGCCTGTCTTGGTTAGATATCCTTGCTAATTGTTAACATGATCTTATATGTTAGTAACGCTTCTTGATCATAACCTTCCTTTGGGATAAACAAATACGATACCCTGAATACTTCCGGGTGAAATGCTACAGCGGTATTCTCCGTACGCTTGCGGATTTTACCTACTTGACTCTGGGACATATTAGTGAACCGTTTCTGGCCCCGCGCCGGGAATGATTTATTAATATGGCTTAGCAAAAGTCAACAAGCATTTCTGGCGCCGTTGCCGGGGAAGGCGTATGATTTAAGAAAAATTACTAATGTATATAGTAGTGTTGCAATTATTAAGGCTATCTCCTAAGCAGGTTAACCTTGCTTTGTTTTCTGCATTTTGTATGAAAACAGGGTAGTGTATGACTGGTTTCGACTTGCCGACAAACTTCACTGAAGATCCTGAGTCACTCCTGAGAAGGACACGAGCTAGGCTCACCCCTCCTCGTAAGGAGACTCGGCCAATCGAACCTGTCATTCCCGCACCATCAAGCTCTGAGCAAATGGCCGACAAGACCCTCCGCGAGTTCTCCGCTCCCTCCGCTGCCAACATCCCTACGGGACCAGCTGGCAATGTGGGAGATGCGAACTTCGAGATCAAGACCGGTCTCATCACCATGGTGCAGGCTAGCCCATTCTGTGGGAAAGCCAATGAGGACGCTAGTGCTCATCTCCAGCAATTCCTGGAGATTTGCAACACGTTCAAAATGAAGGACGTCACCCCCGACGCTGTTCGCCTTCGACTGTTCCCGTTCTCTCTCCTTGGGAGAGCGAGACAGTGGTTCTACGCAAACCCTTAAGCTGTGAACACTTGGGAGAAGTGTTCAGCTGCGTTCCTTGCAAAGTTCTTCCCGCTGGGCAAGACCAATGCCCTCCGCGGAAGGATCTCAAGCTTCCAGCAGGAGTCGAAGGAGTCGATTCCTGAGGCATGGGAGAGGCTCCAGGAGTACATCCTGGCATGTCCCCACCACGGGATGGATGATTGGCTGATCATCCAGAACTTCTACAACGGGCTTACTCCGTCGGCCCGCGACCACCTCGACGCTGCTGCTGGTGGAGCCTTCTTCTCGCTCACTGTGAGCAAGGCAAAAGATTTGATCGAGAAGATGGTGTCCAACCAAGGTTGGAATGAAGAGCGCCTCCAACCTCGCCAGCGAGGCATGCACTCCGTCAAGGCGGTTGACATGCTCGCCGCCAAGATTGACCTTCTCATGAAGAAGATGGACGACCAAGCCAATGGAGAAGTGAAAGCCCTAGACGCTCGTATAACTTGCGAGGTCTGTGGCAACACGGGACACTCGGGCAATGACTGCCCTGAGACCCGTGAGGACGCAATGTTCATGGGCAACAACAACAACAACGGCTACCGTCCACAAGGAGGTCAAAGTTGGGGTCCACCACGTCCCAACTACCAAGGAGGTAACTCTGGCAACTTCTCTGGTTTTAATTCCGGTTATAATCAGCCCTCCTTGAAAGATCTTGTGCTTGGTCAAGCTAAGGTTAATGATAACATCAGTAAAAAGCTTGCCACCACTGATAGGACTCTTGAGAGCATCCACACTAAGATAGAGGGTGTTTCCTCTGCTCTCAAGAATCAGCTGAGCTTTAATAAAATGATAGAAACCCAATTAGCTCAGTTAGCTGCTGCTGTTCCTACTGCTGAGTCGGGGAAAATCCCGGGGCAACCCGAGACCCCCTTAGAAAATGTTAATGCGGTTACCACGAGAGGAGGTAAGTCCACTCGGGATCCGCCATACCCTAACCATGCAGGAAAGGACACATCAGCTGAGAAGCCGGCAGAAGAAGAAGAACTGCCGCCCAGGAAAACGGCCCCACATGAGTTTTATGACACGAACCTCATGCCGTTTCCTGAAAGAAGAAGGAAGCCCACCGTGGATGAGCAGTTCACACGCTTCGTTGAGGTGATCCAGAAGCTGCACATCAACGTGCCCTTGCTGGATGCGATACAAGTACCCACGTACGCTCGCTACCTCAAGGATCTTATCAGCAACAAGCGCCCACTACCGACCACAGAAATTGTCAAGCTGACGGAAGAGTGTAGCGCTGCTATACTCAACCGGCTTCCTGAAAAGAAGAAAGATCCGGGGTGTCCCACGATCACCTGCTCGATCGGGACACAGAACTTCGACCATGCCTTATGTGATCTTGGGGCAAGTGTGAGCGTCATGCCGAAGGATGTCTTCGACAAGCTCAACTACACCACACTATCCCCCACGCCGATGCAGCTGCAGCTGGCCGATTCAACGGTCCGCTATGCGGCGGGGATCGCCGAAGATATTCCGGTGAAAATCCGGGATTGCTTCATCCCCGTCGACTTCGTAGTGCTTGACATGGACGTCGGGAAGAGCACACCGCTCATCCTGGGACGCCCATTTCTCAGCACTGCGGATGCTCGCATCGATGTAGGAGCCGGAGAAATCCGCTTCCACATCAATGGCAAGGAGGAGAAGTTTGACTTTCGGCCACGGAAAGAACAGTGCAACATGATCCGTATCAAGTACGGGCCGAACCCAAGCAACATCAAGGAAGTGGAGGTCACTCCGCCAAAGAAGGACAGCCTCATCACATTCATGAAGAACTTCCTTGAGAAGGAAAAGGTTGCACAGCAACAACTGATGAAGGCAAGGAGGCAAAGGTCACACATTAAGCAACAGCCTCCGAAGTCCACAAGGCAGCAACCTCCGAGGTCTGCAAAGAAACAGGCTATGAAGCCTGCAAAACCGCAGCCTCCGAAGCCCGAGAAGCCACCGACCACAACAAAGACCAAAAAGGTGTGACGAGTGAAACAAGAAGCATCATCCGTGTCTTCATCTCCGGGACCGGACAACGCTTCATCGAGCTGAACGCCGGAGAAAAGTCCCGCTCGTCGGACTTTAAAAGGTGAGTCCTCACCGGGAGGTTAAACCGGTAGTTATCCATATTTGCTCTTTTAATTGCATATTTGCTTTCCACCACATTTTGATTTTTTCCCGACCACTGCATTTCTGCATTTTTGAATTTTTCCAGCCACCTTGGAATTTTTCAAAACTCATTTGCATTTTTGAAAATTTAGAAAATAGGTTTTTGGGCTTTCCATTTTGAAAAGATTTTTTGTCGAGCTTTTTGAGCAAAAAGGCAGCAGGGGATAAATCCCCTAGCCGTCGGGGAACACATAGGAAAAAGGGGGCTGCCAGGAGGCCCACCTGCCAGGTCGGCCGACCTGGTGGGGTCGGCCGACCCCCTGGCCCCACCTTTTCCTGTGCTCCTTTCTCCCAACGGCTATATGGCCGTTGCTCTGTCCCTTTCTAACGGCCATCTTGCTTCCTTGGCTATAAAAACCGCCCAGGAGGAGGAGCTTCACCATTCCAAGCTCATCTTTCACTCCCCTCCTTTGCTCACTTGTTGCTCTCCCAAAATTTCGTGTTCTTCAACTTTACTACAGCCCCAAAAACAAAAAAAAAATATTTCCCCTCTGTTTTAGTGCATTTGCAAGTTGTTGTGAGAAGAAAACCAATTTCGGAGAAGCTCGGGTTTGTCGTTTTCACTAACGCTCACCCGAACACTTGTTCGATCTTGTTTTTGTTCTTGTCTTGTGTTTGTTCTTGTGTGCAGCCATGTTCAACCGAATGAAGCAAGTCGCCGGAATCAAGCAGAGAAAAAGCACTCGTGCAAGCACGAGTCAAGCATCCTCCGTCGAACTCTCACCAAGTCCGGGGCATGGTGACCCCGAAGCTGAAATTCCGGAGGAAAGGCCGGCCTTGTTCATCACCGAGGAGCATCTCGACATCAAGGTCGACCGCGAGGGCCAAGCCATCGCGCTCATGAGAGAACGGCCATTCGCCCACACCCGACGCTTCGATCCGGACTTCCTCGAGAAAATAGGTATGAGAGAAGAATTTGCCTCTATTTTTCGCACTATGGGTTGGCTAAATTTCGTAGAAGTAGATGAGCCGGGTTCTCGTTTGCTTACTATGCAGTTTTTATGCACCCTTAGAAAGTATGATGAAGGCATTTCCTTTCGCTTGTTTGGGCAAGAGCGCTTGGTCACATGGGGTGATCTTCATGCTATGCTAGGTCTAAATCCTAAATGTAGGCTAGACTTAGATAAAGCGCTAAAGGGGTTCCATAAAGAAAGTTTTTGGAAAAAGATTTCCGGAAACGAGTGGGGTCCCAAGCCTAGAACAAGTGCCATCCATAATCCTACACTTAGATTTATGCATGTGTGGTTGGCTATGACCTTGTTTCCTCGAGGTGACATTAGGGTTGTCCGGCAAGATGAATTGAAAATACTTTATGCCATGGTTATGAAAATTAGGGTGTCACCCGCGGAATGCATGATTGATCAATGGTTAGACAATATAAAGTTGACAGGACCAATTGAGTGCACCTCTTTAGTTACTCGCATTGCGCAGAAGTGTGGTCTGCTTGAGAATTATTTGACGGTAGATAGAGAATTTCTAGGCGAGGACTATTTTGTGCAAGGACATACTTTGAAACATGGTCCAAATAATACCTTGATCTATCACTTTCCCGGGTATACAAATGAATTCCCGTTATCTAACCCGGGTCTTCGTTTGTATCACTGTCGGGCACTAACCCTCTCACTTGAGCCAGTGGGAGAAGTTCGCAGGCATAGTGTTTCAGGGCGACCGACACATTCCCGTAGGCATATGGAGCCTACACCGGAGTTTCACACTCCGACCGGAGATCCGGTATGGGAGCAGCCCCCGCCACAGGACGAGGCGGGTGCATCAACATGGCAGGCCGGAGCATGGGAATCTCAGTACGATTACCCCATGCAGACGTCATCAAATTCAAGCGGACCGCCATCCTTTGCCACTCGGTCATTCTCATCCCGTGGGTTCCGTGAACTTAACTATGGGATGGCCGAGTTGACAAGGAGGGTGAACGACATTGATTTGCGCACCGAGAGCATGCAACAAACTCTCACGCAACATGTCGCCGACAACCAGCAATGGCAGAATTTCAGCGACAACCAATTCCGCCAGCTGAACGCGATGATGGCTCAGAATCAGAGCAATTGAGATGCCTTCTTCCGCTCCCAAGGCTACGACCCGAACCAGCAGATATGAGCAAGAACAAGCTTGGGGGAGGACCCCCCTTCTCACGGTAACTTGTATTTTTCCCCTTCCCTTTATTTCTTGCATTTGCTAAACCTGAAAATCCAAAAAAAAAAAATTATAAAATCTGAAAACCATAAAAATTTGCAAAACATAAAAAGAACAAAAATATTTCCCTTGTTCATGCGCGGTATGAATGTGTATAATTTTCCTATGTTGAGATGATGAATAGTTGCTCTGTCCTTTATTCCTCTCTAATGCTAGTTTACAACTTAGTACTCTCTCAAGAGTTAGGTTTGTTGGTAAATCTTGCCTTGAACTTGAATCTTGTGGGTAGCATATGCATTCTCTAGTTCTAAGTTGTTGAGAGGTATGATATGATAGATAGGGCTGCTATGATCTTGCTCAACGTAAAGCTTGAATTCCGGAGTTTTATTTTTCAAAATGACAAATGGATAAGTTCCTCAACGATGAAATTCCCACCACAGCCATATGTAGTGTTTACATTTGAAAACCTTTACACATATGCTGCTTGTTTCACATTGAGCTTAGTCAAAATTGTTGTGACCCTAGTAGAACTCTTTTCATGCTTTCTTGATCAAGATCATGTACACACATCCACCGCCATGAGCTATCCTTCTAAATCAAGAAGATAGCATCCACCATATCCACCGTGAGCTATTCTTCTACACCGGAAGAAAGCCACTATCCATCCATCCATCCAAAGAAACACTCCATATATCCATTGCAAAATTCCTCTCTCAAAGTATTCATTGCAAACTAGGACTATGGCTATGCAAAAAGAAAAGAAAAAAATGCTCAAAAAAGAGAGCAAGCAAAAGATAGCCATAGCCTAGAAACTCCAAAAGAGAGAAGGAAAATTCAAAAAGGAGTTATTTCTTCCCATCCACCATTCCTCCGTTCTCCCACACACTTGCACATCTTGATCAAGATTGTTTGAATTGATGTTTTTCTTGGATCCGGTCTTTTGACATAGCTATATTATGTGAACATGAGTGCCTCATATATCCCTACCTTGAGCTCCACATAAAGCCTTATTTAGAAGTAGGTGATTATAGGCAACACTTTGCCTTGGTGAGGAATCATACACATATTGAGTGATCCGAGAGAATCATTTGAGGAACTTGGTTTTTATTTTCAAAATCTTTTGAAAACCTCCGGAATAACATAGCGGAATCTAGAGCAAGTGATTGGTGCCCTGCAATTGTTCTATCTCTCAACCGCCCAAGACAATGAGGTGTAAAAGCCCCATGGATCGAGGTAAATGGGTAAGTTATGTGCCAACATATTTAATTCTAGGAAGAGTACTTTGTTGTGCGCATAGTATTATTGAGGAGTAGGACATTGTAGCAACTCCTGATCAACAACTTAAGTTTATCTTTGCTTCGGGACGAGCAAAGGGTAAGCTTGGGGGAGTTTGTTGACGGCTGTTAAGTACCATTTTCAACCGTCAACTATACTCAAATAAAGGAGAATTTGGCATTTCATATACGCATGCTTTATCACAATAATATAGTTCCACTTGTACTTGGAGAACTTTGTGCATGCAGGAGGAAATGTGAAGGAAACACCTCAAAAGGCAAGAAAACACACTTTCGACCAATCAGAGAGTGCCACATGGACGTCACACGGATTGAAGGGCCCATTTTCAGCTCTTAACCGACGTAACTCCCTGTAATACCGCGGGAACCGACCTCAGGACCCACCTGCCAGCCTTCCTAAGAAAGCACAGGCCAGGAGGACCCCTGGCCAGGTCGAGCGACCCAGTCAGGTCGGCCGACCTGGTCCTGGGGGATATTCCTTTGTGCTTCCACGTGTTGGCTCCTCAGCGACTCCTGATGGCGGTTTGAGGTGCCTTCCGTGGCGGTTACTCTCCCTTGCCGACCTATTGAGGCTATAAATAGGAGGGTGTGCCTTCACACTCAACACACACCACAAGAAGCATTTCTCTCTTGCTAGTAGTAGTTCTTGGAGTTTTAGTGGAGTTAGGCTGAGTCTAGAGCTCTCTAGTCCCAAGTCTTCACTTGGAATTGGTATGGCTCTTGTATCTTTTCCCTTTTGTAAGACTTTGCTCTTATCAATATATATATATATTCTATATAGTTGCGCTTGGGTCATGAGTTTCTTGTTTGATATTGTGATCCATATATGTGATAGTATAGTCTACTTGTGTGATAGTAGTTTATATTTATTATACTACTATTGTCATGCTAGTTATATACCGTCACTATAGTCTAGTTTATATGTTATAGTCTCTATGCTTAGTTTCAGCTGATAAAGTATAGCATGGGTTTGGTGATCGTATTCGTACGGTAGCTCTGCCTCGTTAATAGTAATCGCGGAGGGGCAGAGTGCTCTTTGGTCATGCAAGTATGGTACTTGGGTGACTGATTTGCATCAATTATTCGTTAGTCTACTGGTTTGTTGAGGTAGGCGGCAGGTGGTGACAGCCCTGTCCGTCCTTTGAAATCCTCCCCGCTAGGCTAGTGCGTAGGCTCTTGGCGGAAGTCGCCTGTGGATGCAGGGGTAAGTCCGTGCCTGAAGTGCTATACTATTGACTGCTGAACCTGAGTGTGGGTCTGTATGTATTCTACTTAGGCTATGCAACTGTATAGGAATGTATAGTAGGAGTATCTTAGCCTAGTCTTTCCTCCACTAGACTTTATTTATTTAGTAGGAATCTTCTGTGTGTGTCACACTACCCGGTTATTATCATGTACCCGCCTGTCTTGGTTAGATATCCTTGCTAATTGTTAACATGATCTTATATGTTAGTAACGCTTCTTGATCATAACCTTCCTTTGGGATAAACAAATACGATACCCTGAATACTTCCGGGTGAAATGCTACAGCGGTATTCTCCGTACGCTTGCGGATTTTACCTACTTGACTCTGGGACATATTAGTGAACCGTTTCTGGCCCCGTGCCGGGAATGATTTATTAATATGGCTTAGCAAAAGTCAACAGTCGGCATGGAGCGCAAGGCAATTAGAGATAGACTTTCTATGTGAATCCTTGTAGACTACGAGTAGGACTCTTCATGTACCCCTTGCTGACTGGATATATAAGGTGGTGGGGAACCCCCGTCAAGGAAAGAAAACCACAAAAAACACCACATCAATACAAACCACAGAACACAGGACGTAGGGTTTTTACTCTTGTCGAGAGGGCCTAAACCTGTCTAAATCGGCGTCTTGTGTGTTAACCACTGAGTTCTTAATCCTGACGTAGCCCTATAAATTTGTTGCCGAGTAGAAGTCTCAACACTTAGATCAGTAGAATGCATTATTTGTCGTGTATAGGCAGTAAGTGGTGACAGTCCTATCTGTCCTTCGAAATCCCCCACATTCGGCTATGCAATAGGCTCTTGGCCGGAATCATGGATGCAGGGGAAAACCGATGCCCAGGGTGTGATGATCCGATTGTCTTGCACTGTCTATGTATCTGTATAATAGTATATAATGTAGACTATGTAACTATATAAAAAGCAACATAGAAACTTAGCTCTTTCTTTGTCCTTCTCCACTAGACAAGTATTTATTTATCTTGAGTATGCTATTTGTGTGCTCACTACCCATGTTTATCTATATCCTTATCGTTGTGAGGACTTTGTCTTCTAATATAATGTGCAATGTTTAGAGCATGGTAATTACTCTGATCAACCCCCTGCCTTCCTTTGGGATAAAATAAATACGATACCCTAAATACTTCCAGGTGAAATGCTACAATGGTATTCTCCATGAGCTTGCAGACTCTCTGCATTTGTTATAGATCACCAATACACATTTCTAGGCTTCTTTGCTAAGGCAACTTAGATACAATGCTTAAGAAATGTCAACAACCATTTCTGGCGCCGTTGCCGGGGAAGGTAATTGATCTGAAGAATTACCTATGTTCTAATCTTGCATATGAGATTATTCAGCATTTGCCCAAACAGGCTAAACTTGTTTGTTTTCTCCTTTTGTTCGAAAACATGGTAGTGCATGACTGGCTTCACCTTGCCTAAAAATTATATTGAAGATCCCAAACAAATCTTGAGAAGGGTACGTGCACGTCTCGTCCCTCCTTAGAAGTTCGTGTCTGCAAGTGAAACAGTCATCCCTGCACCATCAAGCTTCAAGGTCATGGTCCAGAAGAGTCTTCGAGATTTCTCCGCTCCCTCGGCGTACAACATTCTTATTGCACCCAACGTCATAGGAGATGTGAATTTCGAGATCAAGACGGTTCTCATTACCATGGTGCAGGCCAGCCCATTCTGTGGGAAGGCCAATGAGCACGCTAGCGCCCATCTGCAATAGCTTTTCGGAGATTTGCACCAACTTCAAGATGAAGGACGTCTCTCAAGACGCCATTCGCCTTCGTCTGTTTCTGTTCTTCCTAATGGAGAGGGCAAAATAGTGGTTCGATGCGAACAAGGATGTTGTGGGTACCTGAGAAAAAATTTCAGCCGCGTTCCTCGCCAAGTTCTTCCAGTTGGGCAAAACCAACATCCTTCACGGGATAATTTCAAGCTTTCAGCAGGAGTCCAAGGAGTCCATCTCCGAGGCTTGGGAGAGGCTGCAAGAGTATATTGCCGCCTATCCTCATCACGGGATGGGTGAATGGCTTATCATCCAGAACTTCTAAAATGGGCTGACTCTGTTAGCTCGTGATCATATTGATGCTACTGTAGGAGGAGCCTTCTTCTCACTGACCGTTGAAGAGGCTAAAGAACTTATTGAGAAAATGGTCTCCAACCAAGGATGGAGTGAAGATCATCTTCACTCGTGCCAGTGAGGCATGCACACCGTTAAGGAGGTGGACATGCTAGCCGCTAAAATGGACCCCGTCATGAAGAAGATGGATGAAGAAGCTAAGGGATATGAAGTCGGCACCATCAACGCCCTAGATGCCCGCATAACGTGTGAGGTCTATGGCAACACGGGTCACTCGGCCCATGACTGCATTGAGACTCGTGAGGACGTGTTGTACATGAACAACAACAACAACGACAATCGTCCATAAGGAGGCAACGGGTCGAATCAATCACGCCCATATAATCAAGGAGGTAACAACTTTAACTCTTCCAACTATCAACCCTCCTTTAAAGATCTTGTCTTGGGCCAAGCTAAAATTAATGAAACCTTTACTAAAAAGCTTTCGACTAATGAAAAGACTTTAGAAAGTGTTAATGCTAAATTTGAAGGTCTTGCTTCTTCCTTTAGGAATCAGCTTGGCTTTAATAAAATGCTGGAAGCCCAATTAGCCCAGCTAGCTGCTGCCATTCCTCCCTTAGAGTCGGGGAAGATTCCGGGGCAACCCGAGTCTCCCGTTGAAAATGTTAATATGGTGACCACGAGAGGGGGTAAGACCACTCGGGACCCGCCATATCCTAACACTGAAGGGAAGGACAAGGGAGGAGAAAAGGAAGTCCCTTCAAGCAAAGGAGATCCGGGGTCTCTGTTGGTGGTTTCTAGATGCCCATTTATTCTACCAAAAAGGGATGTTTTGCATCTTAATTTGGTGGTTTGGACTAACAATTAACCCCATATTTGCATATATTTGTAGTTGTTCTGTTTTGGATGTAATCGCAGAAAACAGGTGTAAAACAGGACAATTATGGATAAAGAGCTGAAGAGTAACGAAGATGGGCCAGATACGGAGCCGCGCCGATCGGCACGACACATGCGCCGACCGGCGCAGGAGGAAAAGTTGACTAAAACATGATTCGGTCTAGGAAAGGCGAAGGCCCAGCCCAGTATGGGTCAGAGTTGATGGATGTTGACCTAATCCCGTCGAGTATAAAAGGAAGATAATTATCAAGAGCCAAGAGAAGGAGGGGGGAGACGACAATCGTGAGAATCAGTTATTAAAACTAGCGTTCCAGGATATTGGCGGCGAAGGTTCATCAACACCGATGAAATCCACTAGAAAGGAGGTCGTGCTGATCCGCGCGGCCCTTGCGCCGGTCGGCTCGTGCGCGTTCCAGCGCTATTTCTCACCCCTCTGCTATGTCTTGCGGAAGGATGATTAAGTAGTCTCATATTCTCTTCTTTGGTGCGGGGATCTGGTCATGTAACTCTCATGCTTATTGATACTCTCTTGATTAATTTAATCTATGTGATGAACTTTATTGCACATCTATCTATCCTTTTCATTAGTGTATCGGCCAATACACTTTTGCCCATTGCATAGTGCAAGAAACCAGTGGGGAGCTAATGGCCTCTGTAGTGACAGCCGGGGTGAACGAAACCACCATGTCTTGTAGAATATTAGAGTCATCCCTTGAGTTGATAAGAATAAGGTTGCATGCTAGTGAACCAATCCTAAGGAGAGAATCCTTCATCATCCTGTTAACTCTTCAATAACATTCACCTTCCACTTTCTCACCGTCATCATTCACACCAACCAACCCATTGCAATTTGTTAGTAACCTTTTAACAGTATTTGTTCTGCTCGTTCCTTGTGGATTCGATAACCTTGGAATACTCCGAGGGAAAAAGAGCTACAACTGTACACCGTCCTCTTGCGGTATATAAGTGGGTGCGTAGATACGACCAACAAGCCCTTTTTTTGGCGCCGTTGCCGGGGAACAAGCCAGTTCTTTTACTATTAATATTTTACTAACGTCTAATCCTCTCTTTTCTAGTTGTTTTCATTTTTGTGTTTCGTGTGAATTTTTAGGATGAGTACGACAGGACCTTCTCGAACGCTCAGGAACTTTCTCTACCATCTCCAGACGTGCTGGTGCCTCAACCCTCAGATGAGAAGGCCACGGTCTCCTCGTATGTGTTGAACCCCATTATCATTAGCATGGCTGAAGCAAACAAGTTCTTTGGAGCGAAAGAGGAGAACCCGTATACTCACTTTGCTAAACATTCCATCATGAAGGAGTCTCTCGGGATCTCTATAGGTGGCTGCTTTTCATATTCCCTTTGGGAGGAAAAGCCAAAGAGTGGCACAAGGCAACATCTCGAGAAGCAAAAGGTAAGTGGAGTGAGTTAGTTGGTAATTTTTGTCTCCACTATTTTCCTTTGCCAAAGGTGCAGAAGTTGAGAAGGGAAGTGGTGAACTTCTTACAAGAAGATGAAGAATCTCACGCGGAAACCTGGACGCGTTTTCAAACATTGTTGAAACAAGGACCTGACCTTGGCATTGATGAGAATATGTGTGCTCAGACCTTCTACATGGCCATAACAAAGGAATCGAGGATGCATTTGGACGGATCGGCCGGAGGAAGTTTTCTAAGATTAACAGCCAAGGTAGGGATCGAATTGTTAGGCAAAATTGTCGAGAATGAAGCTTTGCACAAGCATTGGGAAGAATATTTAGAACCAAATCGGCAATGCCCAGAAGTTATGAAGAAGGAAGAGTCGCCAGCTGTATAGATCTTGATGTCCGAGAGCAGATCAATGATTACTTCGGGGCAATGCGAAGAAATAGAGCCCATCGGACTCACCTCTGTGGGTCTGACGTGTGCACTGATCGGCGCAGGCCCTGAGCCGATCGGCGCAGCCGCGACAACAAAAGAACTGATCACCCTGATGACTCCGCCAAATAACAAGGATTATACCAAGATAGAAACTGCGATTCTGGACAACCACCTGAAGGAATTTAAAGGGAATTTTGCTAAACCAAAGGGGGATAGAACATTGGTGAATGCTAAACCACTTGACGAATTTGAGCTGATGGATTGGATTCCCATTGATTTTTCACAGGAATTGCTTAATATGAGAAGATCCTTCAGTCCGCAAGATGCCTCCGAAGCCGGAATTGAGTATAATTTCCCAAGTAATCGCCTCAAGTCGGATGTTTTCGATCAAGAAATTATTGGGAGAGTTTTAGGGAAGCTTTACAAGGATGATATAGAGCTTGATGGAACAGAGGTGAAACAAGCAAAGAGATTGCTAGACAGTTGCTTTGAGCCATCCCCTATGAAGGATTATGTGGTGTGAATGTTGTAGGATTCACTGAAGAGGAAAAAGAAGAACCATACATACCCTATGAGATATCAGGAAAGAAATTTCCGAAAGCCTTGTGTGACTTTGGCTCCCGTGTCAGCTTGATGACTTACGATGCATTCATGAGCATGCCTTACGAAACTCAACAACGGCTGATGGGGACTGAACTTGAGCTGATTATGGCGGATGGTAGGAAAAATAAGCCACTGGAAGTGATCAAGAATGTCGAAATTGAGATCATCTCGAAAACAATGCCGGTAGATTTCTTCATTCTAGACAATAAAGAAACTAGAGTTGAAGATATCATTCTGGGAAGGCTATTCTTAAGATTAGTACAAGCTGTTCTGGATGCTGGGAAAGGTCAAATCACGCTGCACCTGGGAGAGGAACAAGTGCAATTTCAATTTAATGATCCGTCTCATCAAGACTCTTCTTGCTATCAGGAATTCTGCCCTGAGGAAGACGAGAGGATAGGGATGGATATGGGAGACCCACTGGACCACATCATGCGTGAAACTGACAAGTGTACTGCCAGCGCCGATCGATTTGTGTGTCGCGATTGCAGGGTTTAGAATGTGCTGTTTTGAAGTCGGATCGATTTGTGTGTCGCCTCCAACAAAATCAACTTACCAAAAACCTTTTGGAAGATCGGGAACCCTTGTTCACATCATGGTAATCAGGGCTTCAGGTGCACCGTCAGGTTTGCACTACCCTTAGTTAATTTCGTTTTGTGTTCATCCTATCGTCCACAGAAAAGCCAAAAAAAAAAATCTCGCCCTTTCCCGCCCATAAACACGTGTTTAGCCTCTGCATATCTCAATTTCAGAGTCCGCAGTGTTGAGTTTGAGCCCTAGTTCTTATTTAGTTGCTGGTTCAGTTTGTGTTTTTGTCGTCTAGTGTTTCCCTTGCCACCCTATACGCCATCCCCTTCACCACCCTCTGTTTTGTCGGCTTTGTGTGCTAGGGTTGATTGATCGACACGCCCACCCTAATCCCACCCTAAACCCACCCTCAACACCTCGGACCAATCCCCACAAATTCCACTTTCCGCTGCATCCACTCCACCAAAAAAAAAATATCCTACCCAATTGCAAACCCGACGTCTAACCCGACTCGGGTTTCGCCTGGGGTTTCTTGAAAACCGATTCCGACACCCCTTCAGTAAAACGGCCATAACTTTTCGCTTGGTTTTTTGTTTTGGCTGAAATTTTTATAGCAGATTCTTGAAAAAAAGCTGAGGTGACCCACACTAGGCTATGCCCTTTGTGCCCTCGTCAAAAAATTAAAAACAAATCGGGAAGATAAAGAAAAAATTCATTCAAGTTGAAACCTGATGTTTTCTGAAACTTCAAGAATTTCTATAGGCCACGTCCTAGCTCTATTTGAGCTAAATTGTTTTATGGTTTCTCCCCCATTGTCAGTGAGTTGGAGAAAAATATCAAAAAAATAAAAGAAAAGAAAAGAAAAGAAAAGAAATTTGGGATTCCTACTAGTGCTCCATCTAGCCCCCTGGAATTTCTGAGTTTGGCTGTTTTACACTGAGCCCCCTGTTATCGACTGTGTGCCTTTGTCTCGTTGTTTCTTCTTTGCTATCACTACTGTTCTAGGACATAGTTAGACCAGCAACTAGAGACAAGTTACTTGGGCAATTATTCAGCTTTACTATCTGTTTTTGATTTGTGTGCCACTCACATATATATATTTGGCCTTCTTAGCTCTACATATTTCTTCTGGACAGCACACAGGTTATTTAGTAACCCTTGCAATCATGGAACACACCTCACTGGTATCCTTTGCTTTGTTTTTTTAGAACTTTGTAAGAGCTTTGTAAGAAGCTTGCTTTTGCTGTGTTGAGAGGCACCACTGCTTAGTAGTTTTGTAGGGATAACCTTCACTTTTTGTTTCCTATTTTGGTGTTTCTGATGTCAGGAAGCGATGGAGAGGGTGCTTCGCCCTCAAAATTTGATGAGTGCGTGAGCCAAAGTCAACTACAGAAGGCTTTGCAGGCGGTTCAGAATGATTTGGCAGAGACGATCACTAGGGCCATCACCGACACTATCACCAAGCTTTACCTGGGAGAAAGCAATGAGCGGTTGGATAAGAGAGTCTCTAAGTTAACCGATCAGGTTGTCGAATTGGAGACCGCTCACAAGACCATCAACACCAACACCAACACAAACACAAACAATGATGTTGAAGACGATCATGATGAAGAAATGGTGTATAAGGCTGATGGCACCGTCGATAGATCAGCTACAAGGACCGCAAGGTTACGACGTCGTTTGCAACGTAACCCTTAAGGTATGGGTGGTTTCCACAACCACAACCATCGCCCACAAGGTAACCATGCTCCAGATGACCCGTATGCTAAAATTAAGTTTTCAATTCCTTCATTTTCGGGTCAGTACTATGGTGATGCTTACCTTGATTGGGAAATGACTGTAGAACAAAAATTTAATGCCCACCTTGTTCCTAAACAACATAGAGTTAGACAAGCCACTAGTGAGTATAAGGACTGTGCTATTGTTTGGTGGAGTGGTCTAGCTGCTCAAACTGATTTGCCTACTACTTGGGAAGAACTTAAGGTAGCAATGCGTGATTGTTTTGTTCCTCCTTCTTTTTATAGAGAGATTCATAATAAACTGCAGCATTTAGATCAAGGAGATAAAACTGTTCAGGAGTATTTTAGTGAGCTTCAGAAGGGTTTGATTTATTGTGCTATGGTTGAAAAAGTAGAGGATCAGATTTGCCGCTTTTATTCTAGTTTGAGAAAAGATATTCAGGATATCCTTGATTATAAAGAATTTTATACCCTCAACCAGTGTTTCCAGTATGCTATGCTTGTAGAGAAAGAATCACAGGGACTTTTCCAGGCTTTTGAGGAGTACAGCAAGTCCAGGACTTTCTACCCACCACGGTCGACGGGGACTTCGGGGCTTCCCAAGCCATCTTTCCTGCCGCCCCCACCAGCAGCTGTCAAGGGAACTAGTGTTGTTTCTGCAGCACCAAGATCAGCCCCTGCCCATTCTACGCGCTCAGGTAAAAATTATGTGCAGGTACCAGCTAGTAGTGCCTCCTCTGTTGCTTCGACGGGACACACTACAGGGATTCAGTGCCACCGCTGCCATGGTCTTGGTCATGTGCAGAAAGATTGCCCAAGTAGGCAGGCATATGTGGTGACAGACGATGGCGGTTACATGACCACCTCCGACGTGGAGGATGAGGAGGAGGACGTCGCTGCCACCAGCGGTGACCTCGTCCTTGGAGGCGGAGATACCACGGGCTACATGAATATTATTGTGCAGCGTGTGCTTTGCACACAAATCCAGCAGCCCGAGATGATGCAACGACATAACTTGTTCTAGATTTTCTTCGTCATCAAGAACCGCCGAGCACGTGCCATTATTGATGGAGGAAGCTATAACAATTTGGTGAGTTCTGATGTGGTTAAGAAGCTTGATTTGACCACACGCCCACATCCACATCCATACTACATTCAGTGGCTAAATGACTCTGGAAAAGCTAAGGTAATTCAAACTTGTAGAGTTCTTTTTTCCATTGGTTCTTATGTGGATTCTGTTGATTGTGATGTTGTACCCATGCAAGCATGTTCACTTTTATTGAGTAGACCTTGGGAATTTGATAATCATGTTGTACACCATGGTAAAAGTAATAAGTACACTTTTATGCATAAAGGAACTAAAATTACCTTGTTACCAATGACCCCTGCTGAAATTATACAAGCTGATTTAGAAAGAGCTGCTAGTTTGAAAAATAAAGGCCCTGAAATTCAGCAACCTGTTAATTCTGATTCTACACCTAGTAATGTTAATGATTCTTCAAGTTCTAAGGGTGCTGGAATTAAATTACAAGGTCGTTCATGTCTTGCCACAAAATCTGAGCTTGCTGAAATTTCTGCTGATGATATTTGCTATGCTTTGATATGCAAACAAGCCTTGTTTTCGCTTGGTGATATTGCTTCCAGTGCTTTGCCTCCTGCTGTCACTAACCTTTTGCAGGAGTATGAGGATGTTTTCCCAGCTGAGGTACCCCCAGGATTGCCACCTTTGAGAGGGATTGAGCATCAAATTGATTTGATTCCTGGTGCTATTTTGCCCAACCATGTTGCTTATAGGACCAACCCTGAGGAGACTAAGGAGATACAACGACAAGTCCAAGACCTTTTGGATCGTGGGTATGTTCATCAATCACTTAGTTCTTGTGATGTTCTTGTACTTTTGGTTCCTAAGAAAGATGGTTCTTCGCGTATGTGTGTAGATTGTAGAGGCATTAATAACATTACTATTAGGTAAGGTACATCATGAGTTGACAAAGAAGGGCATTGACTTCCATTGGGGTAAGGTACATCATGAGTCTTTTGATGCTTTGAAGGACAAACTTACATATGCACCATTGCTGCAATTACCCAATTTTGATAAGACTTTTGAGCTTGAATGTGATGCTAGTGGTATAGCCATTGGAGGTGTTTTTATGCAAGATGGTAAACCTGTTGCATACTTTAGTGACAAAATTACGGGGCCTGTTTTGAATTATTCCATGTATCATAAGGAATTATATGCACTTGTACGTTCTTTAGAGACGTGGCGTCATGATTTGTTGCCCAAAGAATTTGTTATTCATTCTGATCATGAATCACTTAAGTATATTCGTTCTCAATGCAATTTGAACCGTAGACATGCTAAATGGGTTAAGTTTATTGAGTCTTTTCCTTATATTATTAAACATAAGAAAGGTAAGGATAATGTGATTGCTGATGCTTTATCTAGGCGATATACTTTGTTGTCTCAACTTGATTGTAGAATTTTTGGACTTGAGGCAATTAAAGAACAATATGTTGCTGATGTTGATTTTTAAGATGTATTGCTGCACTGTGAAGAAGGTCGTGCTTGGAACAAATTTGTGTTGAATGATGGTTTCTTATTTAGAGCTAACCGCCTATGCATTTCAGTTGGTTCCGTTCGTCTTTTGTTGATGCAGGAGGAGCATGGAGGTGGATTGATGGGTCATTTTTGTGCTAAGAAGACGGAGGATATTTTGGCCACACACTTTTTTTGGCCAAGGATAAGGAAATATGTTGAGTGTTTTGTTGCTCGCTGCACTACATGTGAAAAAGCTAAGTCTCGCTTGAATCCACATGGTTTATACATGCCACTTCCTGTTCCTTCTATTCCTTGGGCGGATATTTCTATGGACTTTGTTTTAGGACTGCCTAGGACTAAGAGGGGGAGTGATAGCATTTTTATTGTTGTGGATCATTTTTCTAAGATGGCACACTTTATACCATGTCATAAAACTGATGACGCTAGTTATGTTGCTGACCCCTTTTTCAAAAAAATTATACATTTTCATGGTATGCCTTCTACTATTGTTTCAGATCGTGATGCAAAATTCTTGAGTCACTTTTGGCGCACGCTTTGGAATAAGTTGGGTACAAAGTTGCTAAACTTGTCATCCACAAACTAATGGACAAACTGAGGTTGTGAACCGTACTTTGGGCACTATGTTGAGAGCTATTTTGAAGAAAAATTTGAAGCAATGGAAAGAATGCTTGCCTCATGTTGAGTTTGCTTATAATCGGGCAACATATTCTACTACCAAGGTAAGTCCCTTCAAGGTAGTGTATGGTTTTGATCCCCGTACTCCGCTTGATATACTTCCTCTACCTATTAATGAGAGAGTTCATGTTGATGCTAAGGAGCGTGCTGAATTTATTTTGCAAATGCATGAGACCACTAGACTTAGCATTGAAAAGATGAATGAAAAGCATAAAATTGCTGGTAGTAAAGGTAGAAAGGAAGTAAAGCTTGATGTAGGAGATTTAGTGTGGTTTCACTTGAGGAAGGATAGATTTCCAGAACTGAGAAAGTCTAAACTAATGCCTAGAGCTGATGGTCCATTCAAAATAATGGAGAAGATTAATAATAATGCATACAAACTTGAGTTGCCTCTCGAGTTCGGGGTTAGTCCTAATTTTAATATTTCAGATTTGAAACCATACTTGGGAAAAGAGGATGAGCTTGAGTCGAGGACGACTCCACTTAAAGAGGGGAGGATGATGAGGACATCACTCCTATGGATACACACAATAGTCCTCCAATTCTAGACTTGAAAGGTCCAATGACTAGAGCTCATGCACGACGACTAAATTTAGAGGTGAGCTCGTTCCTACGTTCTTCATTATATATTACTTTTAAGAATGGTTTGCTACCTAATGATAATTTTATGATTAGGAACCATGGAGAGGATCAGGAGATGATAGGATAAGGAGTTGGCAATGTGAAGGACCAGCAAGGGCTTGGAAGCCAAGGTGGAGGCCCACTCAAAACCGACTTCGAGTCTGCTTTGGGGCCTAGGACCAGTAGGTACTAAAACGGTCGCCCAGAACGTATACGGACTCGGATTTGGACATTCTACATATGCACGGAAGGATAAGGAGAAGACCTTTCCAATGCCACCGGCCTCATGTCAAAATTCATCTGGAGACATCAGGAATAGTCAAAACAAGACAGGGTCTAGAATCTATATTGGTGCTGCGTCGCCTATTTTTGGCCTTTGGGCTTTGTATCTAGTTGAGCCCAATTAGGGGTGCGTCCAGAGGGTCTTGCATGACCCTAGGGTCTTCATATACAGCTGCCACCACACCATTAGGGTTCGGGTTTTGCTTAGATCAATTCTGTTCATAAACAGTGTTGTCGTTCATCGGTTTGTGAGACCCCAACTTCGTGAGCTTAATCATTCATCTGCAATTGTATTGCATCATTCATTGTCCTTGTTTGTGTTCTTGATTTGCAGGCAGGGATTAGCCTTCTCGGTGAGATCAATCGTCCTTGGATGGTTGATAACCAGAGGAGACGTCGTGCTGTGATTGCGGGGTTTAGAACGTGCTATTCTGAAGCTGGATCGATTTGTGTGTCGCCTCGAACTAAATCAACTTACCAAGAACCTTTTGGAAGATCAGGAACCCTTGTTCGCATCACGCGGTGCTTAGACGGTTAGGTAGTATTGATCACCTCGTAAACCATGGTTTGTTGAGGTAGGTAGTAGGTAGTGACAGCCCTATCTGTCCGTTGTACTCCTCCATGTTCGGTTATGACGTGTGTCCAAGACAGAGTTTCCTTGTGTATGCTGGGTGTGAATCCGTACATGAAGTATTGAATGCATTAGTCTATGACTAGTATAACCTTGCTTGTAATTATTTGACTATGCAACTATATAGGTAGACTAACATTAGAGATATAGCTTTGCTTGCCTAACAAAAACTCCCTTGTGGCTTAGGACTTTATTTATCTTTTGAAATGATTGCTTTGTGTGTCACACTACCCCTAACCTTACTATATACTTTTCCTGTATGGTCTCTGAATACTCATACCAATCTTTACGACTACATTATCATTAACAATCATATATTTATGCTATAGCCTTCCTTTGGTAGAACTATAAATGACAAGCTATTTCAGCAATCCAATAGTAAAATGCTACAACGGTATTATCCATGCGCTTGCGGATCTTACTATATTGACACTGAAGTGCATCTTTATAATTATGTCTGATGCGACGTTAAGAAGTGCCGCAAGCATTTCTGGCGCCTATCGTGGGATGATTGTATCGATGTAACTTAGTAAATGTTAACAAGTGTCAACATCCAGTCACTTCTTTCTCTCTCCATTCCAGAGACCACCCAAAATTGCGCCTCTCTGTTTCAGCTCCCATCCATAGAGACCCGACCGTCCGGTCTCCTGACCGTACCGTCTGGTCAGTATGGGTCTTCATGCAAACAGACTCCTTGTAGACTGCTCTCTGATCTCCTAGTGACTGTACAGTCCGGTCTCCAGTGACCCCTCTGTCCGGTCACTATCTCGAGAAGCTGAAATTTCTTGTCCTCGCTTGACTTCGTTTCCCGGCTTCTCCAAACAGCTCCTTGGCTTCTCCACTATCACCTAGTGCCTGTGATTTCACTGAGCATCCACACACATCACCGACTAGCACGACCTAAGAGACATGGCCTAGACCCCCTTGATAGTACGGTTTTTCCTATGGACTCAAAGCCCTAACAACTAGACAAGTATTCCAAACACTTGCTCCATAGCTTGTCCTTAGCCTTGATTCATCTCCATCAACCCTTGGACTCCATCAAGTTCATCGGACCTCCATGCTTGTGATCATTGTCATCCATTGCCAAGGCTACCATCTACAATCATCATAGAGTAGAAAAGGTTTCCTACACGCACACCACTCATGTAGGCATTAGTCACATTTCATGTTTTCATTCATCACCAAAACAATCATAACTTGGGGTGACCTCAATTGTCATGATCCTTACAATCTCCCCCTTATTGGTGACGGATCACAACCACTACTCATGATGATCCAAAATGAACGAGCAACAAGGAACTATAGGAAAAGATAGGTTTGGGAGGATTACCTTGGTCCTTACCTTGTAAGTAGTCTCCCCCTCGGAATGTGCTAGGTGTTGAGGGAGAACAACCCATATACGTAGCGCACTTGATGTTGATTTTGAAATGAATTTTGCACCCATCTTGGTGTCGTGATAGTTGATCTTGTCAACATGGACATGCACCATAGATGTAGATGTTCATGTCGGTGAAGATATCCATTGTTTTTGTAGACATGCACCATTGCTATTTTTCTCCATGTTGGTGTAGATGTTCATCTTGATATGATCTTCATATGTACTCCAAGTGAACATGCACCTTTGTCTTCATGTTCTTCTCATCCATCTTCTTTCGATCTTCATGGCTTCTCTTGTTTCTCTCCCCTCTCTATTCTGTCACCCATTTCTTGACTTTTGGAGCTTCATTTCCTTCTCCCTTTTGTACTTCTCTTAATCTTGATTTCGCTTTTGGATCTTGATGTTCTTCTCCCCTTTGTCACCTATCACCAAAAACCACAAACCAAGGACAAAATACAAGAGAACCAAGGAGCAAATAATAAATGACAAGAGTTAGGAAAACTCCCCCTTCCATGGTGCTCCTCCTTGGTCATGATGATGTTCCACCATAGCTCCCCCTACACACATGACTCAACAAAAAATTTTCTCAAGTATGCAATGGTTAGTCATTTGTGTGATGGGAATGCATGAGCCACTTGTCTTTGAGCCGCACGAGTAGATTTAACCTCGTAGCTTGTTTGAATATGACTCAATAGGCATGAAGCACAAAGATCACTATGTGATCATCTATAGGGTCATATACTTACATTGTAATAAGCAACTTCCCGTAAAAACATGCTTGGAAGCATGTATGGTATCACAATGCAAGAATGCATGAGTGTAAAGAATGCAAATGCTTATGCATAAGTATACAAATGCATGATGCCATGCTAAAGGAAAGAGAGAGAGAAAAGCTATAAACCAAAGTACCAACGATGAGTTGTTCCCTTCTCGAGCTTACTCATAACGGACCATTCTTCAAAGCCTTGGGCATACCATGATCCACCTTCCCAAGCTTAACCCATGTCCATAGGAGGTCCGAAGTTGACCTGCAACAAGAAGAGAAACAAGTACAAAACAAAGGCACAAATAAAAACAAACAATGAAAAGCTAAACATATTTACAAAAGACTAGCTTTAGGGTTACTCAAGTGAAGTTTGAAAGGTCAAGAACATTGAGTTCTCCCCTTAGCTTGTTCAAGGTCTTCTCGTCGAGAGGTTTGGTGAAGATGTCCGCCAATTGATCATGAGTCCGCACAGTCACCATTTCATTGTCCTTCTTCTCAACATGGTCTCTTATGAAGTGATGCTTGACTTGTATGCTTTGCATCACCATGATCTCTAGTTTTTACAGCCATCTTGATTGCTGCCTAACTATCACAATATAGTGGCATTTGAGTGTAGTTGAGGCCATAATCCGAGAGAGTTGCCGCATATAGAGGAGTTGGGCGCAAAATGCTCCCGCCGCCATGTACTACGCTTTGGTTGTAGATAGAACCACTGAGTTTTTCTTCTTTGAGCTCCAAGATACTAGTGATCTTCCAACAAATTGGCAACCTCCCGATGTGCTCTTTCTATTCACTTTGCAACCCATGAAGTCCGACTCTAAATACCCAAGTAACTCAAGCTTGTTCCTCTAGGATACCATAATCCCATGGTAGTTATGTACTTGAGGTATCTAAGAATCCTCTTCACGGCCTTCAAGTGAGACTCCTTTGGATTTGCTTGATAGCATACACACAGGCACGTATTAAACATGATGTCCGGTCTTGAGGCGATGAGATAGAACAAAGAACCAATCATTGATCTATAGAGCTTATGGTTCACTGGTTTTCCCTTTGCATCATCATCCAAGGATTTGCTTGTTGCCATAGGTGTATGCAAGAGCATGCAACTTTCCATGTTGAATCTCTTGAGAAGGTCCTTGGTGTACTTCTCTTGATAGATGAAGTTCACCTCTCTTAATTGCTTCACTTGGAAACCAAGGAATTGATGCAACTCTCCAATTATTGACATTTGGAATTCTCTTGCCATCACTTCCAGAAACTCCTCATTGAACTTTTCATTGGTTGAACCATAGATGATATCATCCACTTAGATTTGGCACACAAAGAGATCCTTCCCAACATGTCTTTTGAATAAGGTGCTATGAATGCTTACAATCTTCAAGCCATTCTTGAGGATGAAGTTCCTCAAATGTTCATACCATGCCCTAGGTGCTTGCTTGGGGCCACAGAGAGCTTTCTTCAACTTGTATACATGTCTTGGATGTTTAGGGTCCTCAAACCCCGAAGGTTGTTGCACATAGTCCTTCTCATTGATCTCTCCATTCAAGAATGCACTTTTGACATCCATTTGATAGAGCTTGAAGCCATTGTGTGATGCATAGTAGGATCCGAATTGCTTCAAGATGAGCCACGGGAGCAAATGTTTCTTCAAAGTCAATACCTGCCACTTGAGAATAGCCCTTGGCCACTAGACGAGCCTTGTTCTTGACAAATGCCCCTTTCTCATCTTGCTTGTTCTTGAAGACCCACTTGGTGTCGACCACATTATGATTCTTGGGCCTCTTGACCAATTTCCACACTTTGCATCTCTTAAAATTGTTCAATTCTTTTGGCATAGCCATAACCCACTTGTGATCATCCATCGCTTCATCAACGGTTGTGGGCTCAATCATAGAGACGAAAAAGAGGTTCTCAATTGCAACATTTGCCTCATCATTATTTTCTTCACTCACATAGTTGCGCTTCTATTGATTTCTTCTTGTCCTCAGTCCTTGAGATGGACTCCCAATGATCAAGTCATGTGAGTAATTGTAACGCCCTATGGCTAATCCATCATTAATTAGTACTAACCCTTAATTAGTCATTTCCATAAGTACAAGATTTGACCAAAGTGTCACATAAAGCCAATCAATTCAATTTATTGGCCAAATAAAACTCTATGAACTAAGTTGTGAAGTAATTTTTAAATTCTCAATAAAACACATGCCAAATAACTACATAAGTTTGATAGGAATAATAAAAGAGAATGTTGGACCAAAAATGAGGAATCTATCACACTTAGAAATACCACTATTAATTAATTAAAGCAAGGAAACCTTTAATAATGGGAATTTTATTCTAAAATAATTTTTATTGTTCTGGCCGAAAGGACCCCACAAGGGCCTCACAAATATCATGAGTGACCCATATTTAAAATCCCATCTGATTTGGACTTAAGGAAGTATGTTATTACAATTAAAACAGAACAAGGACTTATTTTGCAATTATTTAATTTAACTGGAGGGCCTAATTGCAAAACACGCTTGTCTTCCTCCTCCCCTCGCTGACGGCGGGTCAAAGCCGCTGCCGCATGCATGCCGCATTTTTCGTCGTCGCCCCCGCTTGCCTGCCTCCCGTTTCGTCACGCCTGCAGCACTGCATCACCCATCGCTGCCGTGACATTGTTTCCCCACTGCCGCGCCCCAGAAGCCCCGCATTGTCGGCTCCGCCTGCTGCCGCAATTGCCTATGCAATGATGCTGCTACCCGCGCGTGCCTGGGCCAGTCCTGGCCTTGACCAAGACTAAAAACCGATGCGCACTCTTTTGCCCGGCCTCGACCGTCCAAGATCGAGCCGTTTGGCCGTATAAAAACCAGCCCCGTCCCTATTCTTCCTTCCCCTGGCGGCCATTGACGAGATCGAGCAGGAACTCGAGCACTTCTGCTCCGACGCTCTTCCCAGCCAAGACAACATCACCACCGCACACGCCTCCTCTCCCTCTACCTCCACGAGCAGCCCGAGCCCAAACGTGACCCGAACCACCGCAATTTCAAGAATGCCCGATGGCCTCGCCGGCAGCCATCCAAAATTCCGATCTCCAGTAAGAATCCTTACCACTATTTCTTCTTGCGCGTGTTCGCAACTCGGTAGCGCTCCCGTCTGATCATTTTCCCCTTTGTTCGTGCCTCGGGGTGGCCTGAATCGAGCTTCCTTGTCGCCGCTACTGAAGACCCAAGCAGCCTCGCTGATGAACTTCATGCTCTGGCCCACCTTGCCACCTCTAACCACGGCGATGGCCTTCCCCTCACCGCCGTGAAGCTCCTCAATGAAATCATGATGTCTCCCGGCCGTAGCGCCGCAAACCCGATGTCTTCGAACCTCAGCCTTCTGCTGCCTCCCGCCGACGGCCGCCTCCAGTGAGATTCCGACCATGCGATCTCCACCATCCACCTTGCCTTGGTGTTCTCGACATCTTCGTGCCCCTGCGGCGAGCTTTCCCCACTCGTAGCCGCTGGCGGTGACCCCTCCGGCGAAGTCCACCCTGCCCGTGGCCGCGCTGACCGGTGCTGACTGGCAGCCACTTGACGCCTACTGGTAGCTCGCGTGGCACACACGTGGCGCTGAGGTGTCGGCTGACTCAGCGCTGACGTATTAATGAATAAACCAAGAAAACCAGGAAAATAACCAAAAAATGTTGATAACTTTGAAAAACCAGAGTAAATAAATTACAAATCCAATGGAGCTAAAACCAATTGTGTTAGATTCATTCTGATTTGCTCTATTAAAAAAATGAGAAAATGATGCCTCTGTAGAAGTTTTTCTTAACAATTAATTATTTTGTGCAAACACTAAATAGATCACTATAAATTCTAGGAATACAATTTAATTCTGAATGTTTGCATGCACTGTTAGTTTATGTTAATCTACCACCCTGATTTTTGGGTAGGCAAAATATGCATTATTTCATGCCTTAGGATTTATTTAGCACTTTTGCTTATAAAAATGCTAGTAAATAAATTAAAAATATCTAGGAGTTTCCACTTGGTGAAAATAAGGTTTATACATGCCCCTGTTCATAGTAAATCACCCCTAGCCAGAAACACATTTTTTCTATATTAAATAAATTAATTGTCCTTAAGACTATATTAACCCTATTAAATGACCTTTACACATAAAATGATGAAGAATAAACTTGTTTCTTTGAAGCATATGGCTACGAGAACAAATTAGTAATGATGTTTCCACCAGTGTCATATTATTTTGGTGCCGTTGACACCTTGTTCATATCTAGGTAACGAGAACCAGGAACAGGAGCCGAATTTTAAGTAGGATCCTAATACCGAGGAGCAAGAAGTTGTAGTTGCTAACACCAGTGTTGACCAAGGGAAGCCCTGGTTTGCATATGTCATTTTATAATGCTTTGCTAGTATTAATATATCACTGCTAGTGTCTATATTGAATGTTGTATTAAGTTAATAGGAGTTGGTTGGAAATCCACTTTGCATGTTATCCAAATGATCTATATTGTTGTTGTATGTGTCATGGTAGGATTCGGTACTATATTGCTATGCTTAGTGATAGAATAATATCAATATTCCTGTTACCATACTAAGAAAATGAATTGATCACTAAAGTTGAACTTAATGGAAATAAATTTACTTTTGATGTTATGACCGGGCAGGGATGAAGCATGTGTAGGTTTGCAGCAACACATGGGTGTTGACTGCGGTAGTCCTGCCTTGTCGAACCTAGGACCCATTTGTCGTTGACCCCTTGATCAAGCATTGAACAATACCAAATATATGCTAGTTTATGGGCACTAGTAAACTGATGTAGCATTAAAGTCTTGCATTGGAAAATGGCTATGGTGCATTGGTCTATGACCCTTCTACTGCAGGAGTGAGCGGTTCATACCGTGAAGTACTACTGACAGAACGGCACGCCCACTCGACGTCATTGGATCCGGTGGAAGGTGTAAGTTTTAATTGCGAAAGGTTGCCATATACAACCTTAAGTGGTGTGTATATGTCATGTATTTCGGGTTTTCCCAGCTCGTATAAATCAATTGCAATTGTTGTCGCTCGTGGAAATGAGTATGCTTGTTCACTGAGCCTTCATGTAGATCGAATGATACTATGAAAGTTGATTACTTGGTTATTGATGATTATTATTACTGCTGCTCTTATACTATTTTTACTGCGCCTTCACGTAGATCAATTGCAATTGCTGTCGCTCGCATGTATTGATTCTTTTTTTTTTGTTGCTTCACTAAAGTTATATTTTTGCTCTACCCAGTTAACTTGGCTAATAAAAATTCTGTAGAAATAATAGGTTACTTAGTGCATGTCTTTTCAAATCGCTACCCTATTAGAGCCAATTCATGTCTAGATTTTGTGACAGGTAAGCCTTATTGAGTAATTAGTACTTACGCTTCATGCGTATGTAGTTTTCAGGTAATGCAAAGATCGAATTGCCTGTTGATGTGCTACCTTGGCACATGCAAGTCCCTGAAGGCTGGACTGCTCACTGGGAGTCTGAGTTACCTGTTGGTGGTTTCTAGATGCCCATTTTATCTACCAAAAAGGAACGTTGTGCGTCTAAATTTGGTGGTTTGGACTAACAATTAACCTCATATTTGCATATATTTGTAGTTGTTCTGTTTTGGATGTAATCGCAGGAATCAGGTGTAAAACAGGGCAATTATGGATAAAGAGCTAAAGAGTAACGAAGATGGGCCCAATTCGGAGCCGCGCCAATCGGCGCGACCCATGCGCCGATCGGCGCAGGAGGAGAATATGACTAAAACTTGATCCGGTCCAGGAAAGACGAAGGCCCAACCCAGTATGAGTCAGAGTCGGTGGAAGTTGACCTAATCCTGTTGAGTATAAAAGGAAGATAATTATCAAGAGCCAAGAGGAGAAAAAGGAGAGACAGGAATCGTGAGGACTAGTTATTAAAACTAGGGTTCCAGGATATTGGCGGCGGAGGTTCGTCAACACCGACGAGATCCACCAGAATGGAGGTCGTGCCAATTGGCGCAACGCTTGCACCGATCGGCTCGTGCGCGTTCCAGCGCAATTTCTCACCCCTCTGCTGTGTCTAGCGGAAGGATGAGTGAGTAGTATCATATTCTCTTCTCTGGTGCGGGGATCTGGTCATGTAACTCTCATGCTTGTTGATACTCTCTCAATGAATTTAATCTATGTGATGAACTTTATTGCACATCTATCTATCCTTTTCATTAGTGTATCGGCCAATACACTTTTGCCCATTGCCTAGTGCAAGAAACCAGTAGGGAGCTAATAGCCTCTGTAGTGACAGCCGAGGTGAACGAAACCACCATGTCTTTTAGAATATTAGAGTCATCACTTGAGTTGATAAGAATAAGGTTGCATGCTAGTGAACCAATCCTAAGGAGAGAATCCTTCATTATTCTGTTGCCTCTTCAATAACATTCACCTTCCACTTTCTCACCGTCATCATTCACACCAACCAATCCATTGCAATTTGTTAGTAACCTTTTAATAGTATTAGTTCTGCTCGTTCCCTGTGGATTCGATAACCTTGGAATACTCTGAGGGAAAAAGAGCTACAACTGTACACCGTCCTCTTGCGGTATATAAGTGGGTGCGTAGATACGACCAATAAGCCCTTTTCCTGGTGCCGTTGCCGGGGAACAAGCCAGTTCTTTTACTATTAATATTTTACTAACGTCTAATCCTCTCTTTTCTAGTTGTTTTTGTTTTTGTGTTTTCTGTGAATTTTTAGGAAGAGTACGACAGGACCTTCTCGGACGCTCAGGGAACTTTCTCTACCATCCCCAGACGTGCTGGTGCCTCAACCCTCAGATGAAAAGGCCACAGCCTCCTCGTATGTGTTGAACCCCATTATCATTAGCATGGCTGAAGCAAACAAGTTCTTTGGAGCCAAAGAAGAGAACCCATATACTCACTTACAAGATTTGGAGGCACTTTGCCAACCATTCCATCATGAAGGAGTGCCTCGGGATCTTTATAGGTGGCTGCTTTTCCCATTCTCTTTGAGAGGAAAAGCCAAAGAGTGGCACAAGGCAGCATCTCGAGAAGCAAAAGGTAAGTGGAGTGAGTTAGTTGGAAATTTTTGTCTCCACTATTTTCCTTTGCCAAAGGTGCAGAAGTTGAGAAGGGAAGTGGTGAACTTCTTACAAGAAGATGAATAATCTCTCGTGGAAACCTGGACGCATTTTCAAACATTGTTGAAACAAGGACCTGACCTTGGCATTGATGAGAATATGTGCGCTCAGACCTTCTACATGGCTATAAACAAGGAATCGAGGATGCATTTGGACGAATCGGCCGGAGGAAGTTTTTTGAGATTGACAGCCAAGGTAGGGATCGAATTGTGAGGAAAAATTGCCGAGAATGAAGCTTTGCACAAGCATTGGGAAGAATATTTAGAACCGAATCGGCAATGCCCAGAAGTTATGAAGAAGGAAGAGTCGCCAGCTGTACAGATCTTGATGTCCGAGAGCAGATCAATGATTACTTCGAGGCAACTCAGAGAATAGAGCTCGTCGGACTCACCTCTGTGGGTCTTACGTGTGCACCGATCGGCACAGTCTCTGAGCCGATCGGCGCAGCCGTGACAACAGGAGAACCAATCACCCTGACAACTCCGCCAAGTAGCAAGGAATATACCAAGATAGAAACTGCGATTCTGGACAACCACCTGAAGGAATTTGAAGGGAATTTTGCTAAACCGAAGGGGGATAGAACATTGGCGAATGCTAAACCGCTTGACGAATTTGAGCCGATGGACTGGATTCCCATTGATTTTTCGCAAGAAGTGCTTAATATGAGAAGATCCTGTAGTCCGCGAGACGCCTCCAAAGCCGGAATTGAGTATAATTTCCCAAGTAATCGCCTCAAGTCAGAAGTCTTCGATCAAGAGATTATTGGGAGAGTTTTAGGGAGGCTTTACAAGGATGATATAGAGCTTGATGGAACAGAGGTGAAACAAGCAAAGAGATTGCTAGATAGTTGCTTTGAGCCATCCCCCTATGAAGGATTATGTGGTGTGTATGCTATAGGTGTCACTGAAGAGGAAAAAGAAGAACCGTACATACCCTGTGAGATATCGGGAAAGAAATTTCCGAACACCTTGTTTGACTTCGGCTCCCGTGTCAGCTTGATGACTTACGATGCATTCATGAGCATGCCTTATGGAACTCAACAGCGGCTGATGGAGACTGAACTTGAGCTGATCATGGCGGATGGTAGGAAAACCAAGCCACTGGGAGTGATCAAGAATGTCGAAATTGAGATCAGCTCGAAAACAATGCCGGTAGATTTCTTCGTTCTAGACAATAAAGAAACTGGGGTTGAAGATATCATTCTGGGAAGGCCATTCTTAAGATTAGTACAAGCTGTTCTGGATGTTGGGAAAGGTCAAATCACGCTACACCTGGGAGAGGAAGAAGTGCAATTTCAATTTAATGATCCGTCTCATCAAGACTCTTCTTGCTATCAGGAATTCTGCCCAAAGGAAGACGAGAGGATAGGGATGAACATGGGAGACCCACTGGACCACATCATGCGTGGGACTGACAAGTATACTGCCAACGCTGATCGGCGCGACCCTGGCGCCGATCGGCTCAATCATACTGGCAGCACCGATCGGCGCGACCCCGGCGCCGATCGGCTCAATCATACTGGCAGCGCCGATCGGCGCGACCCTGGCGCCAATCGGCACAATCATACTGGCAGCGCCGATCGGCACGACCCCTGCACCGATCGGCTCAACCAGGAAAATCCTGAATTTCAACCTCTCGGGGAGCTGGATCCAGACGAAGCACCAGAAGTGGAACAGAAGGAACTTCCGAAGGAGCTATGCTATAAATATCTAGGAAAGAATAGAACATATCTAATTATTGTGAACAACACCCTAACGAAAGAAGAAACAGAGAGGCTTCTTGTTTTGCTCAAAATGTATAAGAAGGCCATTGGTTACACATTGGATGACATCAAGGGAATCAGCCCTGCATTTTGCACCCACAAGATTAACTTGGAGGAGAATACTAAACTAGTGGTTGAAAGGATGCGAAGGTTGAAGGAATCAATGAAGCCAGTGGTTAAAAAGGAGATTTTGAAGCTGTTTAATGAAGATATGATCTACCCTGTTGCTGATAGTGAATGGGTTAGTCCAGTGCATTTTGTACCCAAGAAAGGAGGGTTGACAGTAGTGCCTAACGAGAACAATGAGTTGATCCCTCAAAGGACTGTAACTGGATGGAGAATGTGCATAGATTATAGAAGTTTGAACAAAGTGACGAAGAAAGATCACTATCCTCTTCCGTTCATTGATGAGATGCTTGAAAGATTAGCAAGGAATTCATACTTTTGTTATTTGGATGGATATAGTGGTTTCTTCAAATACCGGTAAGACCAGAAGATCAGCAGAAAACTACTTTTACTTGTCCTTTTGGGACATATGCATATAGAAGGATGCCATTTGGTATTTGCAACGCGCCTGCAACATTTCAAAGATGCATGAATGCAGTATTCGCTGAATTCATTGAAGATATTATGGAGGTATTTATGGATGACTTCTCCGTACATGGTGTTGATTTTGATAGTTGTTTGGAGAATTTGGAGAAGGTTTTGAAAAGATGTGTTGAATGCGATTTAGTTCTTAATTGGGAGAAGTGTCACTTCATGGTAACAGAAGGGATAGTACTTGGTCATGTCATATCTAAAAGAGGGATAGAGGTTGATAAGGCAAAGATATCTACAGTTGAGAAATTACCTCCCCCCACTGATCTTACCACTTTGAGGAGTTTTCTTGGACATGCCAACTTCTATCGCAGATTTGTTATGGATGAGGAAAGACTCTTGGCCTTCAGAAGATTAAAGAAAGCTCTATGCTCTGCACCCGTTATGCAGCCACCTGATTGGAGTTTACCTTTTGAAATTATGTGTGATGCAAGTGACTATGCAGTTGGAGCTGTTCTTTGACAACGGAAGGAAGGTAAAGTGCATGCTATTTATTATGCTAGCAAAACTTTGAATGAGGTGCAAATAAATTATACAACAACTAAGAAGGAGATGCTAGCTGTTATATTTGCTTTTGAGAAGTTTAGATCCTACATTCTAAATTCTAAGGTGATTGTATATATTGATCATGCTGCTATAAGATACCTGGTTTCATAAAAGGAGTCTAAGCCCCGGTTAATGCGATGGGTATTGATGTTGCAAGAATTTGATTTGGAGATAAGAGATAAGAAAGGAGTAGAAAATTCTGTAGCAGATGATTTATCCCGTCTTGAATCACCATCAACTGAGCCAATAAGAGATGAAATACGACAAGAGCAGTTGTTTGCTGCATTTGATCGTAGGAAAAACTCGATGATGGATATTATCAAAGGTTTCAAGGGACAAACTGATCTGATGAACAAGAACACAAGGAAAAGAGTTAAGAGTGAAATGAGAAAATTTATATGGGCCGACCCATACTTGTACAGGTATTGTGAGGATGGAGCAGTAAGGAGATGTGTACCCAGAGAAGAAAGAGCAAGCATTTTAGCAAAATGTCATTCTTTGGATTATGGCTACTTCAGAACACAGGCAAAGGTATGGGCAAGTGGATTCTATTGGCCTACCATGCATGAAGATGCAAAAAGGTATGTTGCAACATGTGCTCAATGCCAACGAATAGGGAATGTTAATAGTAGGAATGCAATGCCTCTTAAGTACAATCTTCAAGTCAATATCTTTGATGTTTGGGGTATGGATTTTATGGGACCCTTTGTGAATTCTCATGGTTTCGAGTATATATTGGTCGCCGTTGATTATGTCTCCAAGTGGGTCGAAGCAATGGCATGCAAGGCTAACACTACAAGAGAATCTAGGAGTATGCTTCAGGAGCAGATATTTCCTAGGTACGGAGTACCGAGGATAATAATTATAGATGGAGGATCCCATTTTACAGGAGGAGAATTTACTAGGTTTTTAACCAAATCTGGAGTTGAACATAGAATTGGAACAACCTACCACCCCCAGACAAATGAACAAGCAGAAACTTCAAATAAGCAATTAAAGGGAATTCTGCAGAAGATTGTTATGAAGGAAGGAAAAGATTGGGCCACGAAGCTTAATGGAGCATTACGGGCATATACGATGGCGTTCAAGACACCAATTGGTATGACACCGTATCAATTTATCTATGGGAAATCGTGTCACCTACCGGTGGAATTGGAACATAAGGCTTATTGGGCTATAAAAGAGATGAATCTGGATCTTGATGCCGCCGGCATGAAAAGGAAGATACAAATAAGTGAATTGGAAGAGATGAGATTGCGTGCATATGAGAATGCAGCTATATACAAAGAGAAAACGAAGAAGTGGTACGATAAGAAGCTTTTGAAGAAGGAGTTCAAGGAAGGAGATCGTGTGCTCCTATTTAATTTGCGATTCAGATTATTTGGTAAAGGCAAACTACGAAGCAAATGGGAGGGACCTTATCTTGTGAATACGGTGTTACCTTCGGGAGCAGTAATCATAATGGATGGCAAGAGAAACAAGTACACGGTGAACAGACAACGTCTAAAGGTATACCTAGAACCTGACACATTTGAATTAAAATCTTTTGATGTGTATTTCACTGCTTGGTACCCCGTGTGGTCGAGATTAACAACGTAAAACAAAATCTTGTATGCATTTTAATTCCGTGTGGCAATTTAGTGTACCACGCCAATCAGCGCGACGCTTGCGCCGATCGGCACAGCCTTGCACCGATCGGTGTGACGGAGTCATTTTTGTTTTGAGTCGGTTTTGGACCTTAACTTTTTAAGACTCGTTAAATTCCACGAATAAGAGAAAGAGTCCTAGTCCAATTGGAAATCAAGGGATATAAATATGAGGTGACAGCAAATCCACGGATCAACTCGTATTACATCATTACCAGAATAAACCCTAAGAGCAGAAGCGATGGAAGGTGGCGCATCGGGCAGAAACCAAGGCGGGCGCCGATCGGCACAACCTCTGTGCCGATCGGCGCGACTCTGGAGCCCATCGGCTCGGCGGCGGATTTCCTCAGCCCTCTGCAAATTGGCCCTGGGAAGAAGTCAACAAAGTGTTGACACCAACACGAGATGATCCCCTAGTCTGGTCAGATCTGCAGAAGAAATTCATGAAGAAAAGCGAAGCTGACGCGTGGAACACCGACAAGGTGAAGATGGACAATGAACTTCGGCAGATGATGAAAAGAGTATTGGTGCGCAAAGGAAAATCTGTAGCACCTATTGAAAGTGAAGTAGTTTCTCAAAGGTATACCATGGAAAGTCTTCTTGATCTTGCTAAGCCCTTGTCGTATGAGGATTTCCTGTCTTTCAAAAGATCATTGACTGAGCAAGAGAAGGAAGAGCAAGATGAAGAGAGCGCCCTGACAATTCATAGGTGCTCACTTTATGGTGAACATGACATTGCCACCAAGTATGAACTCAAGCTGCAAGAAGAAGTCGAAGAAGCTATGTACCAATAGGATGCGGAGACGGATCTTCAAGCTAGAAGGGATGAATCCTTTCCCAAGGTTCTTACCGATTGGGAAAGTTTTTAAGAAAATAAGATTCATAGGAATAGTTGTATTGAGGGTTGCAAGTGTTTCTTTTGTGCTAAAGATCTTCAACACAAGGTGGAACTCCAATTGGCAGAAGATCCATCTTTCATACCTAGATATTTGATATATGATGATGGCTGTCGCGCAGTTCCTGGAGGAAGGACACCTAAGGAGATTAATGATGAGATTTTATGAAGGCAGCAGAATAAGGTGATCCGTGAGCGTAATCTAGAGCAGTTAGATGAGTATATGAAGGAAGCTGCTGGCTGCGCCGATCGGCACGACACTAGAGCCGATCGGCTTGATCTGAAGATGGTTGAATTTATTGATCTGACGGCTCTGCCAAGTGAAGACGAAGAAACTACTACAAGGAAGTACAAGATTACGTCAGAGGTTCGCAGATCCGCTAGATTATCGGGTAAGCCAATTCAGAATTATTCCGAATGGGATAGCCACTATACATCATACTATTTGGAAACTTTGGAAAGCGGTGATCCTAGTGTGTCCAGAGGACTTTAATGATGATTTTGATATGCAAGGAAGCTTTGGTAGTCCTAAGTTCGAAAATCAGGAAACACTTACAGAATGCAGTAATGATAGGGCAGCGGGAACTTCAACAAGAGTTAATGGTAATATAGAGGGAAGTGGAGGAACGCAATGGTAGAAGAACGCCACTGCGCCGATCGGCTCAGCCTATGCGCCGATCGGCTCAGAGGAATTTGAATAGTGCCTCTCCTTACAGCGTTGAAAATCATAACCTGCAACCGCCTGCTTGCTATCCTGTCTGCCAAAGAAACATTGAGAGACTGTATCTAAATAGAGATCGTGCTTACAGGAATCAAAGAGAGGTGGACAATAGAATCCAGGATACAATCGAGATAAACGAAGTGGACTACACTTTTGTCATAAGGAATATAAGACGAATTTGCCGAGTCTTGAATAGGCATGGTCTACATGATTAGTGTGTTGAGTTTCTTTTCTTGCAATGAGGACATTGCAAATTTTGAGTATGGGGGAAGGGCTTTGCCATTAGTCATAGTTTTTAAGTGTTTTTTAGTCCAGTTCCTTAGTTTTTAAATGTTTTTGAGTCTAGTTTCTCAGTTTTTAAGTATTTTTGATGAGTGTTTATTTAAGTTTGTGTGTGTGCTTAAGAGAGTCACGAGTCATGTTGAGAGTTGCTTCTAGGTCTTTTATGTAGTTTGAATTCTTGCATTGTCTTTAATAAAGTTAGTTGTCGATTGTCAAATTGAAAGTGCCCCATGCTATTTATCTTGTCTTTCTGATGATCGATCGGTTGATTACTTGAATTTGTTGGTTACCACTTAACTTTTGAGGTTTATATTTGTGAAAATTTCTTTTGACTCATCATAAGCTAAGGCAAAAGTAAGGTCTAAATATGCCTACATAGCCGAGTGAATGAGAGCAAGCTACACATTTGAACTAAGTGGATTGTAAGTAACTTTGTCAACTTTTTGTTCATGATTTTGACCAAGTTAGGAAAGGATGATCTATTTTGTTTCTCTCTTTATTTCTAGCCATTCTTATCCAATTAAATTTCTTGCTATCATGAAAACCATACATCTTTGTTCTCCCTCATCCTTGATACAACCTATATTCTCAATAAAAGGGAATTCAGAAAGTTTTCGCTGCTCATATAAGACAGAAATTGCTGATCATATCAGAGAATATAAAAAAAGAGGTGAAAGAAAAGAAAAAAAGAAAAAAATATAGGTCGCGCCGATCGGCGTGACGCTTGTTGCGCCGATCGGCGCTGTTGCAAAAAGAGATTATTATAAAAAAAAAGGGGTAAAGAGAAAAATATATATATTCCCTGAGAAGCAGTAAGGTCATCAAAGAAGGCAGATTTCTGATTATTCCTCATTCTTTGCCAATTATTCTCATTGAATTTTCTTTTAGATCTTCTACATTCCTCTTCTCCATTAAAAGTTCTTTTCCAAGAAAATCCTTTCTTAATAGGCATGATTGAGCACATTGTTGACATGGTTTATCTTATGGTTTAATTTAGTTATATAGCCTTCCAAGATCCATATATAATCCTTGATTACATAGGAGAGGGAAGGAAATACAATTGAGAGACCTAGAGAAGACCAAATGCTTGATGTTTGATGCTAAAAGATGAGTTGAGGAGAACTAAAATTGTTTTTGAAAAGGTTTTGTGGTAATTTGATTAAGCTCAAGTAAGATATGCCGATTGGTTAAAAGGAGATGAGAGAAAATCTTTGTGGTGGGATAATGAGTAAAAATGATGATTGAGATTGACTGCATGAGAGATGGTGTGAAAATTCTTATTACATATTTGATTTTGTATTGCTTGAGGACTAGCAATGATTTGAGTGTGGGGGAACTGTTGGTGGTTTCTAGATGCCCATTTTATGTACCAAAAAGGGATGTTTTGCGTCTTAATTTGGTGGTATGGACTAACAATTAATCCCATATTTGCATATATTTGTAGTTGTTCTGTTTTGGATGTAATAACAGGAAACAGGTGTAAAACAGAACAATTATGGATAAAGAGCTGAAGAGTAACAAAGATGGACCAAATTCGGAGCTGCGCCGATCGGCGTGACCCATGCGCCGATCGGCGCAGGAGGAGAATATGACTAAAACTTGATCCGGTCTAGGAAAGACGAAGGCCCAGCCCAGTATGAGTCAGAGTCGGTGGAAGTTGAGCTGATCCCGTCGAGTATAAAAGGAAGATAATTATGAAGAGCCAAGAGGAGAAAAAGGAGAGACGGGAATCGCGAGGACCAGTTATTAAAACTAGGGTTCCAGGATATTGGCAGCGGAGGTTCGTCAACACCGACGAGATCCACCAGAAGGGAGGTCGCGCCGATCGGCGCAACGCTTGCGCCAATCGGCTCGTGCGCGTTCTAGCGCTATTTCTCACCCCTCTGCTATGTCTAGCGAAAGGATGAGTGAGTAGTCTCATAGTCTCTTCTCTGGTGCGGGGATGTGGTCATGTAACTCTCATGCTTGTTGATACTCTCTCGATGAATTTAATCTATGTGATGAACTTTATTGCACATCTATCTATCCTTTTCATTAGTGTATCGGCCAATACACTTTTGCCCATTGCATAGTGCAAGAAACCAGTGGGGAGCTAATAGCCTCTATAGTGACAGCCGGGGTGAACGAAACCACCATGTCTTGTAGAATATTAGAGTCATCACTTGAGTTGATAAGAATAAGGTTGCTTGCTAGTGAACCAATCCTAAGGAGAGAATCCTTCATTATTCTGTTGCCTCTTCAATAACATTCACCTTCCACTTTCTCACCATCATCATTCACACCAACCAACCCATTGCAATTTATTAGTAACCTTTTAATAGTATTAGTTCCGCTCTTTCCCTATGAATTCGATAACCTTGGAATACTCTGAGGGAAAAAGAGCTACAACTGTACACCGTCCTCTTGCGGTATATAAGTGGGTGCGTAGATACGACCAACACTGCCGCCGTAGTAATATTGTGTGCTTCTAGGGTGATGATTCTTGGGCATGAGTCATTACTACCGTTGTATCATCGATAGCTCGTATTAGTATACGTATTTGTTCCGCTGTTTTCGAACTACCGTGAACTTGTAATTTTCCGCTACACTTTAACTACCAAATGATGTAATAATTCAACCTAAATTTGAATCAATGTCGTATTATCAAGTGTCTATGTTATCAGCACCGTTGGGACCTCGATCCTCCGGGAAGGGGCTGGCCAAAAAGCTCGAGGCTCGTGAGCCAGCTCGGCTCGGTCATAAATTTGGCTCGGCTCGGCTCGGTCTTTTAAACGAACCAAGCCGAGCTCCTTTTATAGCTTGATTTCATAAGGAGCCAGCTCGTGAGCTGCTCGTAAATTGTTCAATAGGCTCGATAAGCTTGATAATATGAAATTATCCACCTTCAAATTAATATAAAACTCATATTTTTATTTTTGGTAAAGCTTAAATTACATTAAATATAAAAATAAAGTATTATACTTGTGAAATTTATATTTAATATTAAAATATCTATGATATCTAAACTTATTGATTGTTATTATAGAGTGCAATTTATGTTTTTGATAATGTTCTTTTTGGTAATATTTAGAACATTATTACCATGCTTTAATATTATTAAAATATATAAATTAATTAATATTCTTGTCATCAAAGTTGAATTATGCTTGGCTCGTGAGCCTAACGAGCCGGCTCGAACTTTCCAAACGAATCAAGCCGAACATCTTTTCTAGCTCGCTAGCCTTAATGAGCCGAGCCGAGCTCGCTGGTTAGCTTAGTGAGCTTTTGCGAGCCGAGCCTTAACGAGCTGAGTCGGCTTGTTAGCCAACCCTAGGCGTCACAGCTGGTATCAGAGCCGTAGTCCATGATAATACAATAAATAAATCATATTTTCAAAACTACGACGTATGCGAGTGAGGATACCTTAGTATTGCCCATGTTAAGATATTAGAGTTGGGGACAAAGCTAACCCTAGATTATGGTTTTTTAAATATTACATCTACAACTTCTTCCAATGAAGGTACGTGCGTGCTTTACCGACATGCGTGATATCAGTGTCTGTGCTCGCAGACGGATATGGAACACTATTGGCCTGTGACTTATCCATGGATAGTTACTTGTAGAACTATGCTTATTTTCATAGTTTCTTTTGAATTTGATATATTGTTTATGCAATGGATCTTTTGCAGGTATAATAATGCTGTTAGTATAAAATTTAGATTGACTTACATGTTGAGTGCGAGTCGTCACCAAATATTCGTGCCGCTAAGTGCCGGCAAAATAATGTGTTGTGTTGTGAGGAACCATAGGTTAATAAAATGAAAATTTTGCATCATGCATCCCTATATAACTCAACTAAAATTTTGTTCTCATCTTGATCACCCACCTCTAGATAAAATTCTGAACATGTTAAGTACAAAATTTTAGTACAATTGTAAACTTAGCATAATCTGTCCTGTTTTTATTGCCAACTTCACAAATTCATGGTAATTAATTTACCCAACCAAATGAGGCATATAAATACTTGTTGGAAATATCAGAATGTCCGCTGTCATCTAAGGTTAAAAATTAATTTTCGATCCTAATAGAACCAACCCTAAAACAGAGAACAAACACACCCTGTCAAGCTTACTGATTTCAGCATGTCACTGAAATTGAAGATTTCAGAACTGGCGTTATACTTCAAATTTTTAAGTGAAAAAGCCCAATCTGGAAAGCCCTAGACGTCTATTTGCATCTCCAGTAGGTTTCATAATTTTATGAGTTTTCTTCTGTCCAGTAGAGTTGAAACACTAAGCCCCTGTCATCCAGGAAATAAAATCTGAACCCTGAACTTGTAAAAATCATAAGTCCAGTTCTACTTTGAATTTTTGGGAGTATAAATACATTGTGGAAAGCCATGAAAGTCTTCTGTAACTTGGTGCCCAGCACCAGTTCTGGAGTTTTAACTTTCTGGTCGAAATACTCATTTTACTGACTGCTGTACAGTTAAGGCAGAATCTGTTTTAAACCCTGTTTTGGTATTGTTGCCCCTCGAAGCTGGAAAATGTACACTCAAACTTTGTTCCTGTATTTCATAGAACTTTATATGAAATGCATTTTTACTTATGGAAAAATTTGACTCACTCAAATTGCATTCCCTGTAGATGGCTGAAAACAATAACCAAATGCCGTCGGGTTGGGAGATCACCAATGGACTAGAAACCCCCGGGATGACTGAGCTATTTTGGAGAGTTCTCCAGTGCTTTGGATATCATATCCCTCTCACTTATGTTGGCAAGGAATTTTAAGAGCATGGGAACACTTCACGTGTGGTCCATGTTGCAGTTCTCGCCAACTACTCAGTAGCTCCACAATGAGAATTTTGGACTATCAGTGTCTCTGGAGTGGATTTACTCACTGCTTGGGGTGTTGCTGCCTTCTAGGCCCCTTACTCGATTTTGTGAGGTTCACAAGCATGAAGTTGCTGGAACATCGGTCGCTTTACTGCCTATCAATGATTTGGAGGATTTTGAGTGGAACTGATGTCTAGATTTTATCTTTGATCAAAACCATTCGCTCTATCACCCAGTGGTGCATGTCACAGAGTATTATGGACTTTTTAGTATTTGCTATATGCATGAATCTGAACCGACAGCTGGACATGTATTGGGCTGCACTTTGGCTTTCTTAAGGAGAGAAACAAGCTAAGATTCTAGAAATTTCAGAACTGAACCAACAAATCCAAGCAAAGAATGAGGAGATGGATGAGATCATAGAAGAGTGTGACAAAGCCTTACAGGACGCAGAGGATTTTGAGCATGATACGATCGAGGCTCAAGATGAATTGGCAGCTTTCAAGGAAGCTCACCTTCCTCGCATAGGCAATTGTGATGAGATTGACTTAGAATATAGAGAACAGGTGGATGAGGAAATGGTGCATGCTGAAATTAACAATGTAGAGATGGCAGAACCGGAAGAACCAGAAGAGCCGGAAGACATAGACCCAAGGTGGATACTAGTGATGAGGAGTTGGACATGGATGATGAGGAGACTGACACTAGCATGGACTCCTCCGACATGAGTTCAGACTACTCAAACACAGATGATGATTACCCAAACATGGCTATGGAGTAGATGGGTCACAACACCATGTGTTGTATTCATGTATGAATCTGGAGTTCGGATGTAGGATCATGTGTCTTGCATAGTGTGTCCACAATACCATAGCTAGGTGTTGACACATATATATAAGAATTAGTGTGATGTGTCCTTTTTAACAACCAAGTAATCGATTTGGAATTAATGGAAATGGTTCTTACCTCTAAAATTTTATTTGTGCCTCTTGCAATTTTATATCTTGTGTACATACATATGTCTTTATGGATTATTTTTAAGAGATGACTAATGTGCAACAAAATAAATTGCAGCATGGCACGTACTCGAATCCAGGATGAGCACGAGAGCTCGCAACAGGGAGGTGCTGCATAGCCCACGCTGGCAGAAATACTCGCTGCGGTTCTCACCCTTCAGCGAGGTGATTCCGAGATGCTTTGCCAATTGGTGGAGAACACGTCCCATTTGTGTGGATGTACTCAGATTTTTTGGGTACTCATGCGCTGACCTTTGAGCGTGCCAGAGAACCTCTGGACGCAGATCATTGGCTGCGTCAGACTGAGTCCAAATTCGGTCTGCTGGACTGCACTGAGCACCAGAAAGTGCTATTCACTGCCCAACAACTCCAAGGCCCTGCTAGTGCCTGGTGGGCAAATTGTGAAGCTTCTCTGACTACTGGCCACCGTGTTGAGTGGAATGAGTTCAAGATGGCATTCTGCGCACATTTCATTCCCACTGGCCTCATACATAGGAAATTTCAGGAATTCATGGATTTGAAACAAGGAGGGAGGAATTGGCTGCAATATTCTAAAGCTTTCTACCATCTGGCTCAGTATGCTACTGATTATGTCAATAGTGAGGATAAGAAGAGGTATGCATTCTTGCATGGTATGAATGCCACGCTGAAGGAACGTTTGACTTGGCAGACAACGGGTATGTTCAATGAGCTAGGGTGTGTTCGTTTCTTAAGATCTAAATTTTAGTGTTGTCATATTAATCCTTTGAATGCTAAATACATAAATTTAATATAAACTAAACATAATACTAATTATATGGCTGGATGCTAATTTGCAAGACAAATCTATTAAACTTAATTAAGTCATCATTAGGAGATGTTTGCTGTAGCATCGCATTATCTAATCATAGCCTAATTAGTCTTAATAGATTTGTCTCGTCATTTAGTGGGTGGTTTATGGACTGGGTTTTGTCAGTAATATATATTTAGTACTTCTAATTAGTATCTCAATATTCAAAGGGACGGGTCTCAAAATTAGAGGGCAGGAAACGTATACACCCCTAGTCAATGTTGCTATTGTCCAAGAAGGTGTTATACGCCAAGTTGAAGAAGAGGACCGCAAAAGAAAAGCCCCTGCTAGTGCCGCTGCTGTTTCACAAGCTAAGCATCGCCTTATTTACACATCTCCCACTGGACAGCGTTTCCGGGCATCCCCATAGTAGAAATTCCAGCGCCCGTATGCTCAGAACTATGCGAGGCTACCGCAACAACAAAACATCCCGCCGCGTGCACCATACTAGCAGCAAGGAAATCAGAATTGATACGCTCCGCAGCCCGCTAACCGTGGAGGCAACTATCTGTGCTACAACTATGGTCGTACTGGCCATTTTGCTAAGGAATGCACCGCACCCAAGCGCAACAATAATGGTAATCATAACCATCGTCAGAACCAGGATGAGTCTAAGAACACACTGTCTCGTGGTGTTCAAGTTAATTACATCAATGCTAAAGATATCCCTCGTGGCGAACCTATGCTGACCGGTACGCTCTCACTCTATCGCCAGTCTGTCCTTACACTTGTTGATTCAGGAGCTACACATAATTTCATTAGCAAAGCATGTGTACAAAAAATATAATCTACATACCACCACCATAAATAAGTGCTATACAGTCCATTCCCCCACTGGAAAAATTCTTGCTAACAAAATATTATGTAAAGCTCCACTGGAAATAAATTAGAAAGTTTACCCCATCGATTTTATCATGATCCATAATCAAGAAATCGATCTCATCATAGGCATGATCTGGATGAAAACCCATAGAACCATGTTAGATATCGAGCCATGAATCGTTCATCTAAACTCTCCCCTTCATGGCCGAGACACACTTTCGCTGAACACCAATTTATCGAACAATCTGGTTGTCTATCACCTAGAAGGACAATCATGAGAGAATATTCCTATCCTCTATGAGTTTCCAGACGTGTTTTCGGATGATATCCATGGCCTCCCATCTGACCGTGAAGTGGAATTTAGAATTGAGCTACAACCGGGAACATCTCCTGTATCCCGTCGACCGTATAAAATTGCCCCAAATGAGCTTGCTGAATTGAAAAAGCAATTGAATGAACTGCTGGAAAAAGGATTCATTCTCCTAAGCACTTCACCTTGGGGCTGTCCTGCTATTTTTGTGAAGAAAAAGGACAAGTCTCTGCGCCTTGTCGTTGATTATCGGCCTCTAAATGAAGTCACAATCAAAAATAAATACCCGCTGTCCCGTATTTATATTTTTTTTGATCAATGGTTGGTGCCAAGGTCTTTTCAAAAATTGACCTTTGCTCAGGTTACCATCAAATAAAGATTAGAGCTGAAGATATTCCGAAGACCGCCTTCGCTACGAGATACGGGTTATTCGAGTACCTAGTGATGTCACTTGGGTTAACCAACGCTCCTGCCTATTTCATGTACCTCATGAATTCAGTATTTATGCGTTGGACAAGTTTGTGTTAGTGTTTATTGATGACATCCTTATCTATTCTAAGTCCAAGGAAGAACACGTCGAACATCTTCGTATTGTTCTTCAACGTCTACGAGATCACAAGTTGTATGCAAAATTCAGAAAATGTGAATTTCGGTTGGATTGTGTGTCGTTCCTTGGCCACATAGTTTCAGCCGAAGGCATCTCTGTAGATCCCAGCAAAGTGCAACATGTGCTAGATTGGAAACCGCCTAAATCGGTTCATCAAGTTCACAGTTTTCTTGGATTAGTTGGTTATTACCGTAGATTCATTCCTAATTTTTCCCAGCTATCCAAGCCCATCACAAGATTATTGAAAAATGATGTGAAGTTCGAATGGTATAGTAAGTGCGAAGAAGCGTTCTAGAAGTTGAAGGAATTATTAACTACTGCCCCAGTATTGGCTCAGCTGAACATCACTAAACCGTTTGACGTACATTATGATGCTTCTAGGACAGGACTTGGATGCGTACTTATGCAATGTGGTTGTGTCATTGCCTATGCATCACGGCAACTTCGAAAGCATGAAGAGCATTATCCAACTCATGATTTAGAGCCAGCTGCAGTTGTGCTTGCACTAAAAATTTGGAGGCATTATTTACTCGGAAATTTAGTGCATATCTACACCGATCATAAGAGTTTGAAATACATATTCACTCAAGCTGATTTGAACATGAGACAAAGTCAGTGGCTGGAATTAATCAAATATTACAACCTGGAGATTCATTATCATCCGGGCAAGGCCAATGTAGTCGCCGACACCCTCAGTAGAAAAATTCATTGCAATAATCTAGTGCTGGAATTTCAAGACAGCAGCACTGAAAAGATTATTTCAAAACCAAGCCTTCACGTTTTCCCTGCTTTAGTGATCAACAATCTTAGTATACATTTCACTATTCGTGAAGAAGTCATTGCTGCACAGAAAAAAGACAAGGGCACGGAATATATCTGTAAAAACATTAAGGATGGTAAAGCCAAGTGTTTTACACAAGACTCGGACGGTACTCTGTTGTTTGATGACCGCTTTGTGGTACCGAAAGACTTTGACCTTCATCGGAAAATTATGGATGAAGCACATCAGTCAAAATATTCTATTCATCTGGGTTGTAATAAAATATATCAAGATCTGAAAAAGAATTTTTGGTGGACAAGAATGAAGCGAGAAGTTGCTCGGTATGTTGCAGATTGCGACACATGTCAAAGGATTAAAGCTGACCATCTGAAACAGGCCGGTTTACTTCAACCATTAAGCATTCTTGCGTAAGCATGACTCGATTTGGGTCATTGTAGATAGACTCATGAAATCTTCTCATTTCTTGCCGGTCAACAATAGGTATAAGATAAAGTAATACGCAGAGCTACACATATCAAGAATCTTATGTCTACATGGAGTACCTAAGACTATCATTACGGATAGAGGCTCGTAGTTCGTTGCATGTTTCTGGGAACAATTGCATGCATCTCTAGGCACACACTTAATTCGTAGTTCTGCTTATCATCCTACTACCAATGGACAAACAGAGCACGTCAAAAAAATCTTGGTAGATATGCTCAGAGCATGTGTTTTATCACATAGTGGTAACTGGGATGAATACCTGCCTTACATGGAGTTTTTATACAACAATAGTTACCAAGAAAGTGTGAAAAAGTCATCGTTTGAGGCACTCTACAGTGAAGTTGCTGAACACCGTTGAACTTGTCCGAACCTGGTGAGAGAGTTATTTTTGGTCCTGACCTTGTAAAGGACGCCGAAGAAAAGGTTTGCACCATTCTGGCAAATCTTAAAGCAGTAAAGTGTCGTCATGATAAATATGCAAACCAACGACGCAGACCACTCCATTTCGATGAAGATGACTATGTCTATCTTCGAGTGTCACCTATGAGGGTATACAATGATTTGGAGTCAAAGGAAAATTATCTCCCCACTATATTAGCCCATTCAAGATTCTAGAACAATGTAGATCAGTAGCTTACAAGCTGGAGTTACCTGCTAAACTATCTGGAGTCCATAACATTTTCCATGTCTCACAACTAAAGCGGTGTCTCAAAGCACCGATTGATATTGTCCTGGAAAGTTTTGATCACCTTCAACCAGACCTCACGTACTCTGAACAACCAATAAAAATCCTCGACATAAAGGAACATGTAAGTCATAAACGAACACTAAAATTCTATAAAGTACAATGGAGTAATCATTCAGAAGAGGAATTTCTGAGTACTCATTACCCTGAATTCTGGTAATCATTCTTAGGTATTAGGTGCTGCAGTTCCCTCTAGTCTGCTTTGTTCTTAATCTTGGGACAAGATTTCTTTAAGGGGGGAGTGTTGTACGGCCCAATGGCTAATCCATCATTGCTTAGTACTAACCCTCAATTAGTATTTTCCTTAAGTACAAGTTTTGACCAAAGTGTCACATAAAATAATAAAGCCAATCAATTCAATTTTTTTGGTCAAATAAAACCCAGTGAACCAAAGTGTCACATTCCAGTCCTAGTGCCTCCGAAGCCACCGGAGAAGCTTCAGCTTTATGTGTCGGCCACAACCCAAGTTGTGAGTTCTATCTTAACAATCGATCGAGAAGAAGAGGAACATGTACAAAAAGTACAAAACCCGGTGTATTTCGTGAGTAAGGTTCTTAACGCCTCCAATATCCGATATCACCAGATCTTGAACCTACTATATGCGCTCTTGGTCACCTCGAGGAAGCTGAGGCATTATTTTCAAGCTCATCTGATCGAAGTTCATACTTCTTTTGCGCTCGGTTCTTCATAACTAAGAGGCGGTTGGCAAAATTGCCATGTGGGTGATCGAACTCGGTCAATACACCATTACGTTCATACCTCGCTCGGCGATCAAAGGACAGGGGCTGGCTGACTTCGTTTCCGAGTGGACAGAGATTCAAATGCCACCGGCGCCGCAAGATATTGAGTACTGGAAAATGTACTTTGACGGTTCACTCCAATTGCCGGGTGCATGGGAGGAATCGTACTTATTTCTCCGATAGGAGAGAGACTTCGATATGCCTGCCAGATCAAGTTTTGCGCGTCTAATAATGTTGCGGACTATGAAGCTCTTCTACACGGTCTGTGAATTGCCATATCGCTCGGCATTCAGCGCCTCGATATCTTTGGTGACTCGGCTCTAGTCATCAACCAGGTCACTAAGGATTGGAACTATGAGGATGATAACATGGCTACCTACTGCCAAGAAGTAAGGAAGCTGGAGAACAAGTTTGATGGACATAAGTTCATGCATGTTCTTCGGGATAAGAACCAGGCTGCTGATGAGCTAGCTAAGATGGGATCATCGCGATCGATTGTCCCACCTGGTGTTTTCCTACACACCCTTGATACACCAAGTATTTCTCCTTGGATTGGACGTCCTAATGACCAATGTTGCTGACCCTGTGGAAGATGTCGACATGGAGATCGACTGGCATGACCCGATTATTCAGTTCTTGGTTAGCGGTACGCTGCCTGTAGATTCCAATGAGCAACAGAGGCTAAAAGCTCGATCTCGAGGATATTTAATGGTAGATTACCTACTCTATCGAAGAGGAGGATCGAATTCTTGATGCAATGCATCTCAATTCCAGAAGATAAAGAGCTGATGGAGGAAATCCATGCAGGAGCTTGTGGTAACCATGCGACTTCCAAGACTTTGGTCGGCAAGGCTATCCGGCAAGGGTTTTATTGGCCCACAGCGGTTGAAGACGCACACCAGGTCATTCAGAAGACGCATGTGCCTTTGCAACAACTTTAGATGATACCTATGACATGGCCTTTTGCAGTTTGGAGGCTTGATATTGTCGGTCCTTTCAAAAAAGCACTAGGCGGGTTTAGTCATTTATTTGTTGCTATTGACAAGTTCACCAAGTGGATTGAAGCAAAGCCGGTCGGCAAGATAAGTTCAAAGAAGGCGGTCAAATTTGTCAGGGAGCTCTTCACTCGGTTTGGAGTTCCTCATGATATCATCACCAACAATGGTACTCAGTTTACGTCTAAGGAATTCCATGACTATGTCGATAAGATGGGAATAAAAATCCACTTTGCTTCGGTGACTTATCCTCAATGCAATGGGCAGGTCGAACAGGCCAGTGGTATGATTCTTCATGGGTTGAAGCCCTGGATTTTTGACAGACTCAAGCCTTATGCCGGTCAGTGGGTTTGAGAGCTTTCTTCGGTCCTCCAGGGGCTACGCACTAATGTCAGTCGGGCTACTAGTCAGTCTCCTTTCTCATTGTTCTATGGCTCTAAGGCTATGCTGTCGACCGAGGTAAACCTCGTTTCAGCACGAGTCAAGGGATATGACGAGAAGCTTTCTGAAGATAATCGAGAAATCGATTTGATTGCGACAAAGAAGATGCTTGATCGTGCTCTGTTTCGGTCGGTAGTGTATCAACAGGGTTTATGCCATTACTACAACAAGAACGTTTGAAGTCATCAGTTCCATGTTGGAGATTTAGTACTGCGCCGAGTTCAATCAACCAAGAATCAGCACAAGTTAGCCCCTAAATGGGAAGGACCATAACTGGTCAAAGAAGTCACTCGACCGGGGGCTTATCGACTGATGTATGAAGACGGCGATGATGTACCAAATTCATGGAACATAAATCAGCTATGTCGCTATTATACTTAGTTTATTTTTGTATTCCTATACATTATTATTGAATAGAACTTCAATCTTTTTGATGAAAAGTTCTTGTTGATTTTCATTCTTATTTGCCTCGACTCCTTAATTTAAACATTAAACAATCGAGACAAGGGGCTCATAATAATGTCCCACCCCTCCTTAACCTTGATAAATGCTGGTTTTGGATTTTTACAGACTGATTCCTCATATTTTGATACAGTCTCATGTTTTTTGGTCTAACGCTGCAGCATGACAGTCATACAATTCATACTGCACAACAGGTTGCCACTTCACTAAACCTAGAGCCAAAGCGTGAGAGGTCATGTGTCGATTTGTCTATTCTGATTGTCATGCAGTTACAAAATACGGCTAAAAATGTTAAGGCAGGCTGATGCATTTTCTGTTTTATCTCTAAGATCTTATAGTGAAAGGGTTTAAATACTAAAGTGCGACTAACACAGCTAAGTATTGCCTGAATTGCTATAAGTAACAGGAGATTGTTGTACTGACTACTCAGTCGAGTTTTTTAACTTGTTTAGTAATTAAGCAAGAAAAAGAACAATCATTATTATCAAAGGAACATACTGTTTTTCTACTCTAATACTACTAATATATTTGATTACATAAATTATAGCTCTGCCGAAGGAGAAGAGGCGTTATCTTCTATTTCTAGAAAGCGAGGAGGAGTCGGTACAACTAGATCGATGTCAATGTTCTCAACCAGGGCTTGCGAGGTTTCTATCATCGAGTCCATCAGCAATTGACATTGGTTGATCGACATCGATGGGTTGAAGCCCTCCTTGATCTTGTCCAATGGCAGTTCCGGGGACCAAGACTGGCAAATAGCCAACACTTGACTCTCGGCCTCGGTTGCCACCCTCCTGGTATGATTGGCAATCGCCTCAAGTGCGTGCTCCATCAAGTATTCAATGGTATGCCCAGTCTTCTCCACTTGCTTTGCGTGGATATAGTCCAGAGTCTTCTGAGCGCCATATGACAATACTACAGACCGGCATCAAGATTAGAAGATGAAGTTTATAATGAAGACTAATAAGAGAAAAACAAGAAGAGCTTACTAGCCAAATTACATTTATGTTGTAGGGCACTGGCCTTAGCATTCTTCAGGGACTCCTCTGTCTCCTGCAACTTCTTCTTTAGTTCAGCAAGCTCAACATCTCGTTCGCCAAGAGTTTTGGATAGGTCGTCCTTCTTAGTCTTCAGAACATCCAAATACTTCTGTTGATTAGAAATGACCTTCTCCAATTTTGCAATGATTTCTTTGTGAGATTTACAAACATATGGAGAAAGCGTGGATGATAGGAAGATTTGAAGATCTTTTACCTGCAAGGTCAAGATGACTCTGCTGTAAAGAAGTAGAGGCTTCCTTGTAACCGGTCTGTAGCTTCTCTTATTGTTGTTGATCTTTTGCCAGCCGCTGATCATATGCACCCTTCAGTGGGAAGAAGATACGGTTTTGTTCTGTTTCAATGGAATGAAAATCTCACTCACCTGGAGGCAATTCAATAATTCGCTAGGTTTTTCTCCTATTGCTGTTTTGGAATCTCATTCTAAAAACTTTGGTTTTAAGAAAAGCTGTTTTTGTGAAGAAATAACAGGGCATACCCTCACGTTGTCACCTAGGAATATGGATATTGATAATCCTACCTTACGTTATGGCTGGCAATGACTTCGTTCTCCAGAAAGGATGTTAGAACTGTGCGGGGGAATGAAATGTTTCTTCTTTACTGCATGGTTAATAAAATCGAAGTCTCGCCTGTTATAGCCATGGTTAAGCAATGGGTCGATGTTATCAAACAAGTAGGAGATTTTGAATTCACGTCCCTGATTTATCGCCTTGTGCACAATCTTGGTTTACTTGGGAATGCCTATATCAACGATTTAAATTTTGAACGGGTTGTCCTCGGCCAACAATTCTTTAGATCGGGACATTCTCTGAATCAAGGACCCAATGACTCTTTGGTTTATTTCTTTCCCGGTTATGCAAATGAAATCCAGTTACCTAACCCGGATTTTCATTTGTATAACTGTGATGAACTAACCATTCCTCCACATCACTCTTGCAGCGGTTCAAGGAGGGGCACAGACGACCTCACAAGACAAATTGACAGTATGTCCCTCTAAATTGATCAGTTGGACCACACCATTCACACTCATATCAGGCAGGTAAATGAGTGGAGGGATGACGTCCAACAGCGGCTCTCAAGAATTGAGAATAAGGTCTCTTGGGGTAACACCCAAATGAGTTGTTATTTTCATTCTCAAAGCTACTGCGATCAGGAGCCACCGCCATTTGAGTGAGCTCAAGCGAGCTTGGGGGGAATTCCTCCCCCTAATGTGAATGTAACTTTTATCATTTCCCTTTCCAATCACCACATGCATGATAAAATAAAAACAACAAAAAGATTTATTTCCCTTTCACATGCATGATAATTAGAAAACTTAATAATAATAATAATAATAGTAATGAATAAATCCATGCGTGGTATGAATGCATAAGGTTTCCTATGTTGAGATGATGAATAGTTGCTATGTCTTTAATTCCGTTCATATGCCCAGTTTACAACATAGTACTCTATCTAGTTCTAGTTTGTTGGCATGATTTAAGTTCCACCTCAAACACACTAGTGGGTAGCATAAGCATTATCCTTCTAGGTTGTTGGCAAATATGATATGGTTAGTTAGGGCTGCTATGATCTTGCTCAATTCGTGAAACCGGATACCCGGATAATTAATTTGATAAAAATGACAAGTTCCTCAATGATATAAATTCCTACCACAGCCATATGTTGTTCTACATTGCAAAACCTTTCACAGATGTTGCTTGTATTTTCATTGAGCCTTGTCAAAATTTTCTGATCCTAGTGTAAAATATTTATTGCATTCATGAACAAGCCCGCGCACATCACGCTAAGTTTCCACACTGGAAATTAGCAATCATCAATGTCACACCATCCATCTACAAAATAAAGACTTTGTCTTCGTGATTAATCTCTCCCAAAGGCAATCAGGGTTATGGCTATCAGAAAAATATAGAGAAAAAGATTGTTGCTCTATGAAGAGCTTGACATAAAAAAAAAAAAGAGAAAAGACTCTTGCTCCATAAAGAGCTTGAGAGAAAAAGAAAGAAAGAAAAAAGGATAGCCAACACTCCCAAAGAAAAGGAGAGACAAATAAAAAGAGTCTCCATTCCAATCCACCATATCCACCATACATGCACAACTTGATCATGTTTGTAGGAAATATTTTCTCCATGGATCCACTCTTTTGACTCGGCAACATGTGAAATACAGGTATACCACAATTATCCTTACCCTGAGCTATACATATCAGCCTTTAGAGGTAGGATTTTTTGAGGCATCATTAGCCTTGGTGAGGAAATCATACACTTTGAGTGATCTGAGTGAATCATTTAAGAAACTTAGATTTATCATAAAAATTAACCTCTGGGCTAAAGTCGATCAAAAAGATTAAGTAAAATGGTAGTCCTACAAACTATTCTGTCTTCTAACCACCCAAGATTTGGAGAAGCTACAACACCCCACAAGTAATAAAAGGTGAAATACTCGTGCCAACTTATTCAATTCTTTATAGAGTGTCTTAGTTGTGCATTAGAGTATATGTTACGAATAAGGCATTGTAGCAACTCCTAATCAGCATAGACCTGAGTTTTGCCTTCACTCGGGACGAGCAATGGTTCAGCTTGGGGGGTTTGTTGACAGTCATTAAATATCAATTTCGACCGTCAATATATACCTATAAAAGTAGGAAGACTTAGCATTTCATAACAAGATTTCACTTGTCCTTGGAGAAATATGTGCATGTAAGGATTTGATTAAATATATGTGGAGACATGGAGCATAATCCGAGGAAACACAAGTCCAGCCAATAAGATGGTGCCAACTGGACCTTCCTTGGGTTCCATACGTGGCTACATGGGATTTCTCCGAGCAACACCGAGTCAAAACAGAAGAGGTCCCACCTACCAGCCACCCTGAGTAAGCACACCCTAAGACGACACAGTCCCAGGTCAGCCGACCAGGTCTTGAGCCCATTTCGGGTGGGCTTCCACGTGTCAACTCCTAAGCTCCTTTGGAAGGTCGGTGCATGGCAGTTTCGTGGCGGTTACTCCTCAGTACCGACTTATGCCCCCTATAAATAGAAGGGAAGATCTCCACTCCAACACACACACTGAAGAGCTATTCATTTCCCTCTTTCACTTAGTAGTTTCCTAGTCCTAGGGGAGTTTAGTGTAGGAGGAGCCTTGCTCAAGTCTCCAAGTCATAGAAGTATTGGTATGGCTCTTGTATCTTTACCTTTATTCTTTTATAGTTCTTCCATAGTTATGCTTATGATATGTGTTCCTTGTTTGGTTATATATCATATTCATGTCATAGGACTTTGTACTTTCATGATGATATAGATTTGCTACCTTATTGTCATGATTGTCATATACCTTGACTATAGTCTAAATATTATAATGCTAGTTGTACTTTAGCCTAGTTGTGATAATTCAACATGGGTTTGATATCTAATTAGGATTGAAGTTGCTTAGCTCATAACTTGTTAATCCGTAGGGTTTGAGTTATGCATGCTTTAGTGCTTGTTAATCCAAACGGTGATTCTAGTGTTTGATCAATGCTATAATTCTACTTAAATGTGTAAGCGCGGTGCTTAGACGGCTAGGTAGTATTGATCACCACATAAACCACGGTTTGTAGAGGTAGGCAGTAGATGGTGACAGCTCTGTCTGTCCATTGTACTCCTCCACATTTGGTTATGACATGTGTCCAAGACGGAGTTGCCTTGTGTATGCCGGGCATGAATCCATACACGAAGTGTTGAATGCATTAAACTATGACTAGTATAATCTTGCTTATAATTGTTTGACTCTGTGACTATATAGGTAGACTAACATTAGAGATACAACTTTACTTTCCTAACTAATACTATGTCACGGCCTAAATTTTGAAAACATAAATTTCAGTAAAGTTGGAAGTTGGTTGGAGAATGAGTGAACCATAAAAAGCGAAACATAGGTTGAACGATTTAAAATTTTTGAAAGTCTGACTAACCAATTAGCCCAAAATTTAGAGAACATTTGTAAGACTTAAAGCCCAAGGTGATAGTGAACTTGTAGGCAACAGTAACCATAAATGAGCCAACCCAAAAATGTTTTGAAACACTTTCTCCCAAGTCAAAGTATCAAATTCAAATCGAAACTTTAAATGACAAATTATCAAATAGGGCATGAGTTGAGAACTCAATTTTATTCCATGAAAGTGTGCCCAACTAAAACTACTACAATTAACTACATCATAAAAGAGAATTTTGGGGAATTTATCAAGATGTTATGACAAGGTTTGAACCACTTAAAAATTCAAATAACGTTTAGAAACAGATCACATTGGAAATTTTGTAGCTCCAATTGCAGAAAGATCAGAACTTGGACTCTGAAGATGAAAGATGGAGAAAAACATTGAGATCATGCCTACCAACTTTGGTAATTTTTGGACGAAGGAAAGGTCAGTTTTTGGTCGAAATACAGAGCCATAGTCTGAAATATTCAGAAAACCAAAACTGAAGCCGAACAGCACTTCTTCTTTCTTCTTCCTCTGTCAGAGTTTGAACGCCGCGTGGATGGCGGCCAGCCGGCCAGGAACTTGGTGTTTGCTGCTCTAGCTGTCCCCTGCGCCCTATAAAACCGACCCTTCCCGGCCGAAACCCTAGCTGCGCCCTCCTTTTCCCCTTCTTCCTCCCTCAGCCGCCACCATTGCTGCTCCCCCTGCAACCTCGCTGCTCGAGCTGCTGCAGACTGTCCGAGCCCGAGCCCTCTCCTTCTGGGAGCTGCGCCAGGGAGTCTGGAAGTCTTCCCAGCCTTCACATAGCTCTCCCACGCGCTCCTGGCTGAGATCGAAGCCGTTCTTGCCCATCTCTGGCAGGGCGACATCGAGCCGCTCCTCCTCTGACCTCTCCCTCCCCGGTCAGCTGCTCCACGATTCCTCGCGTGTGTATATGGGCAACTTCCCTGCGCTCATCCCAAGCCCCTTCCCCATGCAGATTTTTCCCAGAATTTGCCGGATTTTGGAGCCTGAGCCGCCGCCGGCGAAGGAGCACCACCCCGTCGACGAGCACCCATCTCCGGCTTGCCTCTCACGAAGACAACCCCGTGCCTTTCTTCTTCAGGCTCAGGTGAAGCTTGATGGCCATATCCCGAACATTCCCACGATCTCCTTCGCGCGCACAACATCGCCGACTGCCTCCCCTGCCTGTGCCTCGCCGCCGGCCTATCTCCGGCCATCGCCGGCGACTAGTGACCTTCCCCACAGGTGCGTAATATCGTCTAGAGCATTTTACCCTTTTGGCCCGAGCCCATCCGAGCCCTGCAGCGAGCTGCGGCGAGCTCGCCGTCGAGCGCCGCCCAGCTCCGGCGAGCTGCTCCCTGTGCGCGCGAACTGAAGTTCAAATGGAGTTTTCTTTTGAAAAATTATTCCAGAAAATGTCAGAACATTGAAAAATCAATATCTAAATAACTACTCAGCAGAAAAATGTGAAGTAAATTTTGTTGGTTTCTTAATGATGAGATCTACCCAAATGAGAAGGTCCCATAATCTGGATTGACAAAGTAAATTGTGTAGGATTATTTCTATGTTTTGATTAAATGGCTCATATATGATGATTTATTACTTTTCAAATAAAATGGCTTTGCATACTGGTTTCCCATATTGCATGTAGTACAAATATAATTTTATCTCCCCTTTTTATGTTCAGAAATCTGATGTTATCAATTTATCCATGTTTTGCCAATTTAAATGCTATAGAATTGGTTATGCATGCTCTAAGGGTAATTCTTGTTCTGAGAATCTTATATTGCATTATAATATTCCCCTGTGCCGTAAAAAGAAATTTTAGTACCAAGTATTTGAATAGAATGAATTGTTTCACTTCAAACATGCTGCTATTTGTGATTTCTGTAGCATTTATTTTATAAAAGATCATCCTGTGAAACCAGTTCTCCAAGTTCATATTTGGTGTATGTAATTGCTCTGCAAATTTTCATACTCATGGCATATGTCTAAGTGCATGTTTCTGATTTATTTTGCTACTAGTACTGAAAGTTGTAAATTTCATAATTAAATAATTAGAACTCATCCAGAGGCCACTCAAGTTGAAAACATCTTGTTTTGATATACCTGATCATTTAAAATTGATCCCATATTCAGAAACCTTCTGCAAATTTTAGAATAAAAGCAACCCTACCCAATTAACCTAGTTTTAACCAATTCTAGACATTTCTGCTCATAGCATAAGCTATGCATATTCAATTTAAGTGTTTTCAAGTTCCTTGTGTTCCTAACTCAGTGCTTGTCATCTTTATAAAGTTTCATGTTTAGAGCTCATGCATAAGTTCATGTTTCATATTAATCTTACAAGTTAACTAGTTGAACCTACTTAAGTTAGATGACTAATTAACCTTAGTTTCTTAAACAATCTTGTACATTCCAGTAACATGCCTGATCTAGGATGCAATGTTAATATCCCTCAATCACTTTGCTTTGCATGAATTGCTTTCTTGCTTAATTGTTTACAACACCGACATCTTGAAGTTATTTGACTGAATGACTTAACGAATATAATTACTTAGATGAAAAAGGTAATGCAACTCATCTTACTTGTGACCTCTGTAAAATCTGAGTCAAAATGCTAGTTGCTATGTTTTCTCTGTTGATCAAACCATATAATGTTATAGGCCTCAATTAAACTTAAGTCATGCTGCATGTTGTGTTTATCATATTTATTCTCCTCCATGTTCTACTTGTTCAAAATGATGATTACTATTCCAGAGATCTTGTTAGGTCATGCATGTTGCAATAAGGTTGATAAAATTCATGTTTGCTCTATCATTCAACTTGTATGAACATTTAACATATTAATCGTGCTTGATTTTGTTAATTTCATAACCTAGTTGTGTTCTTAGTAAATTGATAAAACCTATGCTAAAACTTAAGTTCCTTGCTGTTCTAATTATGTGCAAAGTCTCATTATTTTATCTCATTCCTAAGTGCATGTTTCGTGTTAATTACCTAAATGTTTAAGCAACTTGCAAAACTCATAATTAAATAATCATAATTGATATCAGGGTGAATCAAGTTGTAAAAATCATGTTTTAATGTACCTCATCAACTAAAAATGACTCCATGTCCAGAAAGTTTCTACATATTTCTCCAAATGATTAATCGCCTGATTTAACTAAACTTAACCGATTCTGGATAGACCTCAGTGTTTTATTAATAACTCAAGCTATTCAACTCCAAATTGAGTAATTCCAATTGCATTGTGTTCATAATTTCATTATCTATCTCTCTGGAAAGTTTCATATGATTTGCATCATGCAGCATATCATGGCATGCATTTTCATATCGATGTATTTTCTATATCTAGTGATCGACATATCGGAGAGAAACGTTGGTGAAATGAAGGGATGCAGCTGCTGTAATTAATTGATGTTTGAAGCTGCTATGATTGATTGCTGTGAATACCTGCAAACTCCAGGCAAGCACCATGCATATTTCTACCCTTATTTGGATGAGTCTAATATTGAAGTATGCGTCTATGGTTGCATTAAGTCGGGCACTAGTGGTACTTGTGAGTAAAATCTTACTTGCTGCATTATCCCCTTCTTGTTATTTGTATATCCATGTCCTTGAAATATTGTTGCTAATCTCAGGTGGGACGGTTTATTTTAGTCTTTTGTCAAATGCTTAGCCATGCTTAGAACATGAATATGAACTTGTATACACTTGATGATCGGTCAGATTTTGTATATTTGAGATGATGATTAATTTGAGGTCTAGGAGAGGGATAGGTGGTAGCCTCTCTTGGTCGATTAAGGACCACGCGATGTTCTCGTTGGCCTCAGCACTTTCCGTTCTAACCACATGTCGAATATAATGGTAAGACAAGCCTATTATCTCACTTCATGCCGGCTGTTGGGTTACGACTTTATTACTTGATTGACACGCACGAGTATCTATGTTGGGTACCTCTAGAGAAGGTCCATAGTACTCCCTGTGATGAGGGTTTACTAGCTGTCAGGGAATGAGTGTGAAAAATGTTGACATGAGTACCCTCTTATGTGGCTTGGCCGGTTACATAATCCGCATGGTCCCCTAGTCGTGTGGATACATTGGGACTCCTCTGCAGGATGTAAAATCAATTCGAATTATCATGATCTCGGTCATGATCATGCTTAGTGTTCCATTGAGCTTCATCATAGTAATTGGACTTTCACTTGAGATGATAAAATTGAAAATATGGGAGATGATACATAATGATACTTGGCTTTGGGATACATAGTTGTATGGGGCTGTTTTAGGTGTCTTGTGCCCATTAGTTGGTCTTTTGTTTATGCTTATGTTCACATGTAACTTTATACCTATTATTGCTTTATGCAAAAATGTCATCCTTTGGTTTTATTCCATGCTACAACTAAATTGCATAATCCTTTGGAGTTGGGACTAGCCCACGGGTAAGTCTTATGGAGTACCTTCGTACTCATGTTTGTTTGCTTAAGTTTTTGCAGGTATGATGTTCTTGCTGTTGCGTTTTGGTGCGAGTTGGTGGTGTTCGTGGGCTGAGCACTATTGACATTATTTGACTTTGTTTTCAAAATCTTCCGTTGCGTACTCATCATTATTTATATGCTAGAACCTAAACCAAATAGTTGGCTTAGCTGCTCACTCGTGTTCTAGTAGTTTTGATAGTTGAAATAAATTCTAATGCTCTCATTCTTGTAAAATTTGAGAACATATCCTTTTTGTTCTATCACTTGTAACATGATGTAATGGCTTGTAAAATTTATGTAATATGGTATGTGTGACTCGCATGTGATGTATGCAATGTTGGTTACTGATGTGCTGTGTTCCTGAGCATTATTTGGGAAGCACATCGTGGGACTACCGGGGTTAGATTCTTATTGGTTGAATTGTTGGCTCGCGTGTCATTGATGAATAGCGAGCTAATTCAACTAATTGGGATTTAACTTGGGTGGTTCTCCACATACTCCCTAGTGACTTTGGACATTTATTTATCTTTAGGAATGATTGCTCTGTGTGTGACACTACCCCTATCCATTATTATACTTACCCTGTATAAACTCTGAATACTCATACCAATCTTTATGACTATTTTACTATTAACAATCATATATTCATGCTATAGCCTTCCTTGGTAGAACTATAAATGACAAGCTATTGGAGCAATCCAATAGTGAAATGCTACAACGATATTATCCGTGTGCTTGTGAATTTTACTATTATGACACTGAAGTTTATTTTTATAATTATGTCTGACACTATTGTCGGGGATGATTACATTGATGTAACTTAACAATTATTAGCAAGTATCAACAGACATTTCTGGTGCCGTGCCGGGGATAGTAATATTGTTAATAATAGCATAAGCATATTGATTGTATGGTAGTCATTGTTTATGCCCGCAAACCTTGTATATTTTCTGCCTTTGGTGTGAAAACAGGATCGTGCATTACCGGTTTCGATCTGTCTGGGAACTTAATTGAGAATCCAGAAAGAGTTTTAAGGAAAAGTAGACTTAACATCTCTTCTCCTTGAAACTCTAAGCCAGCAGATCAACCAGTCGTCACCGCACCACCGAGATCTAAGCCAATAGCTGAGAAGGCTCTCAAGGACTATTCCGCTCCCTCTGCCAGTAACGTGCTTATTGGGCCTGAGATTGACATCGGGGATGGAAACTTTGAGATCAAGACCAGTCTGATCATGATGGTGCAGGCTAGCCCATTTTGTAGGAAAGCCAATGCGGACGCCAGCGCTCACTTACAGCAGTTCTAGGAGCTGTGCAGCACCTTTACCATAAGGAACATGACTCTGGATGCCATTAGGCTCCGTCTGTTCCCGTTCTCACTGCTAGGCAAAGCGAAGTAGTGGTTCTACGTCAACAAGGAGGTTGTCAACACCTGGGAGAAATGCTCTACTGTGTTCCTCACAAAGATCTTCCCGTTGGGTATAACCAACTCCTTACGGGGAAGAATTTCCATCTTCCAGCAGACGACTGGAGAAACAATACTAGAAGCGTTGGAAAGGCTTCAGGAGTACATCCTGGCCTATCCCCATCATGGAATGGATAAATGGCATATTATCCAGAACTTCTACAATGGACTGATGGCCTCAAGCCGTCAGCACATTGATGCCGCCACTGGAGGAGACTTCTTCTCACTCACCGCCAAGCTGGCAACCGAGTTAATTGAGAAGATGGTCTCCAATCAAGGCTGGAATGATGAGCGACTACAACCACATGCGTGAGGCATGCACACCATCAAGGAAATGGATATGCTCGTCGCAAAAGTGGACTTTATCTTGAAGCGGCTCAACATCCATGACGACCCCAGCCTGAAGGGCATAGTACAGGCTCTGGACCATCACATGACGTTCAAGGTCTGTGGCAACATGGGACATTCAGGCAATGATTGCTCAGAGACTCGTGAGGAGGCTGCGTTTGAGAACAATGGGTATCGCCCTCAAGGAGGTCAGGGGTGGCAACCATGCCCCTATCAAGGAGGTAATAATGGTTATTTTAATAATTCTTTCAATCCTAACCAACCTTTCTTGAAAGATCTTGTTTTAGACCAAACTAAAATTAATGAAAACTATAGTAAAAAGTTTGCCTCTACTGACAAGACTTTAGACAACATTAATGCTAAGATAGAAGGTCTTTCTTCTTCTTATAAGAGCCAGCTAAGCTTTAATAAAATGTTTGAAACTCAGCTAGCTCAAATAGCTCCTGCTTTGCCTGCTTTGGGCTATGGGAAAATTCCGGGGCAACCCAAATCTACCACAGAAAATGTGAATGCGGTGATGCTTGTGGGTAGTCCTACTCACAACCTGCTATATACTAACCTTGCAGGAAATGATGAAGAGGATGAGTTAAAAATCATACCAGTAATCCAAGATGATCCAGGAAGCTCGATGTTCTCATGTTCAATTGGGACAGAATTCTTCGAGCAAGCATTATGCGACCTTGGAGCCAGTGTCCGCATCATGCCAAGAGCTATCTTCAATAAGTTGAACCTTATAGGCCTAGTCCCGATTCAAATGCGGATTAAACTTGCCGACTCGACAATGCGGTACCCTACAGGAATTGTCGAGGAAGTCTTGGTTGAGATCCACAGACGCCTTGTCCCCAAGGATTTTGTGGTGATCGACATGCAGGTGGATAAGAGTATGTCACTCATCCTTGGGCGTCCATTCTTAAGCATCACATCTGCACAAATTGATGTTGGGGCTCAAGTAATTTGTCTCGACCTCAATGGCAAGGAAGAAGAATTTGAGTTTCAGCCCTGCCTTATGGGTGGAGTCAAAAGCTGGCCGAACCTGCAGGACATAAAGAAACTAGAGGTAAAGCCAAGAAGGGATCGCCTAGAGGATTCTTTGCTAAACTTCTGGACACAAGAGAACCCCACTCTTCTTTACTGCTTGGTTAATAAAATCAAAGTCTCACCTGTCATAGCCAGGGTTAAGCAGTGGGTCAAAGTTATTAAACAAGTAGGAGATTTTGGATTCACGTCCCTGATCTATCATTTTGTGCAGAATCTTGGTTTACTTGGAAACACCCATATCAATGATTTATTTTTTGAACGGGCTGTCCTAGGCGAACAATTTTTTAGATCGGGACATTCTCTAAAACAAGGACCCAATGGCTCTTTGGTTCATTTCTTTCTCCGTTATGCAAATGAAATCCAGTTATCTAATCCGGATTTTCTTTTATATAACTGTGATAAACTAACCATTCCTTTAGAGACATGCTATGCAGCTCATAGGAACAGTGTTTCCGGTCCTATGACCAGAAACAAATCATGGAGGAACACCAAGGCATCCTTCCTGAGGGAGGAGCCAAGCATGGGTTCTTGCGATTACGCTATTCCTCACGGAAGTGACAATGCATCCTGGGACACCAGTGAATGGCCCGGGGGAGCCTATGGTAGCTCAAGTTCAAGTGGCTTACCACCACCATTCAGCACACATCACTCTCATAGCGGTTCAAGGAGGGGGCACCGACGACCTCACCAGGCAAATCAACAATATGTCCCTCCATATCGACCAGTTGGACCACACAATCCACATTCATATCCAGAAGGAAAATGAGTGGAGGGATGCGTCAAGACTTATTCTCGACAATATATTTATAGGGCTATATCGGGACTAAGAACTACGATGGTAACACAAGATGCCGAGTTATACAGATTCGGGCCCTCTCGATGAGAGTAAAAATCCTACGTCCTGTGTTCTGTAGTTTGTATTGCGATGTGAATTGGTGCACTCGATGGGGAGGTCCCTGCCGCCTTATATATCCGGTCGGCAAGGGGGTTCATAAAGAATCCTACTCGTAGTCTACAAGGATTTATATGGAAAGTCTATCTCCAATTGACTTGTGCTCCAAGCTAACTCGGTCAGTTCCCTTATGGTGGGCCACCCAGTTATCTACCGACTTCAGCCTAGCTATGAATACCCGGAAGGTATATATTCCACAACAGCCATCGAGTGTTTACTGATTTTGAGTTGTGACTCGCGAGTGATCTTCAATGTTTATGTGAACAGGTCACAAATTAGGAAGACCTCTGAATTGAAGTCCTCTATAGATCTGGTGCGCCGACTAGGTGCACCTGATCAGGTGTAGCCCCTGACTCTTGTATGATTTGGAGTCTAACAAATAATGCAAAAGTTTAATAATATTAGCTCTTAACATTTTTTTGGGTTTAATTTACTCAAACCATCAAGTATGAGCTTTTCTAACCTCTAATCGTCAAACTAGAGGTTCGGTCTGCATATCGTCAAACATGCCGATCGATGGAATGAGGCCGAGTGATATACACTCTAGTCCGAGTACCATGACATCAATCATGTTGTGGTCCATATATAATTTTATGACATCAAGCATAATATAGTACTAAGCTAAAATGACATCTATCTTAAAATAGCTTTTCCTTAATAAATCATCACTCGAATTATAATAAGCTCATTTTTTATATTCAATTACTGACATCAATCAGCAACATAATCATGAACTCATATCCAAATGACCATCAAGTTCTCTGCTACATGATCATCAAATCACATAGATATAGAGATATTATTAGTGGATTTGCCACTGCTTCTCATCAAAGAAGCCCTCGAGATTAACTCTCAAGGTTTTTAAGCAACATTCTATTTAAAGAATATCGCTTATCTTTATTTTAGCGAACAAAAACAAATGGCCTGCTACTATGCAGCCCAATCCAGCCCATATGGACCCCCCGTGACTAGGTCAAAAAGCAAAGGTATAAAAGGGCGAGGGAAGGACGACGCCAAGTCCACGCCGTCATTTCGCTCTACGCTTTGCTTGCTCTGGCTTCCTCTGTTCTCGCACCTCCTCAGCTCCTTATTGCTAGGGTTAGCAGTTTCTCGCCGCCGTTGTAAATCCTCCAGCGTTCCCAGCCCCCGAGCTCATGCTAGGGTTAGGGTGCTTTTTCCAGATCCACTGCGATGCATCATCCCATCAAGATGATGCGCAAATCCGCCAAAGGGTAGAAAGCTGCCGCTGCCGCTGTTGAGTCGTCGTCTTCGAAGCTGGAGATCCCAGAACAGCTACGGGAATTCTCAAAGAGCAGCATCTCCACCAAATATCTGAACACCATGGTGGTCGACGGCATCCTTCCAGCACAGGCGTGCATCAATTGGAAGGTACCTGGTTCTGAAGCCCATCCTCTTCCAATCCATAAGCAGATTGTTGTCTTCCACTCATTTTTTGAGCACGGTCTCTGAGTTCCCTGGTGCAGCTTCTTGCGAGGGCTCCTTTTCTTCTACGAGATTGAGCTTGTTAATCTCAATCCCAACTCCATCCTACACATTGTGATTTCTGTGCATTTGTGTGAAGCTTTTCTGGGCGTGTTGCCCCACTTTTCTCTTTTTTGCCATCTTTCATCCTCCGACCACTGCCAACGAAGGAGAACCAAGTCGCCATTGGTAGAGTTGGCCTCTAGTTGCGCAAGAAGGAGGCCTACATCAGTGTTCCTCTGAACACTAGGAATAAAAACTGGAGGGAGGAGTGGTTCTATTGTGATAATTGTTGGTGTTTAGATCACCGACTAGTAGAATTTGTTTACAGGGGTGCGCACTTCGGGTTTGGTGATGGCTAAGCAAGGGGACACGGGGAATTATACTAGTTCGGAGAAGCCCCCTACGTCCAGTTCATGGGCCTACTCGTGTTACTTGCTCCGGTGAGGGGGTACAACGATGGTGAGAGAGGAGAGTGCTCCAAGTCTCGGGTGAGGGGGTGTGCATGTGTGTGATTGCTATGGCTATGTGGTTTAGTCGCCTCTTCCGTTGTGTATTGTGTCTCGTGTCTAGAGAGGAGAGTGGGTCTCCCCTTTTATACTTCAAGGGGAAGGGCCCAATTACAGACAGAGAGAGAGAGAGAGAGAGAGAGAGAGAGAGATTTCTACACATGATGAGTTGGTAGAGACGTGCCGAAGAAGGTGAAGCCCCTAGTCGGTGGCACGGTATTCGATCTTTACGGCCCCCATCATCCTGGTCTTGTGACAGAGGAGCGGTACCATGTCCTGGCGTGCCCCCGTTCTCCGTCATCGAGTCGAGCCCCCCGTGTTGCTATAGCTGGCGTGTTCCGTCGTGTGTCGGGAGGTGCAGTGTAGGCTTTGTCACGTCATTCAGGCAGGGTTCAATCTAGCTATCCCTCAAGTCGTCCTGCTTTAGCATCATTAGGCGTGCCATCGCACGATGGCAGTGCAGCGAACCTTGTCACGCCTGCCACCGTCAGCGGGTGCTTGTACTGACAAAGGAGGTAGGTACCTGGAGGGATTTGACTCCTCGATACTGTCTCAGTGTAGTGGGCATGGCATTTAAGGCCGAGTGGTTTGCAGTTGTCGACTGTTGTCTCGCTTGACCCCGTCCGTTGGGGGTCGTTGTGTCGGGTTGCGTATGTCCGGACCGGCTTGGAGGTGGAGTCCGTACCGTCTAGACAAGGCAATCGAGCTTCTCCACTCCACCACTCTTGGCCTGGCTAGGGTTCCCTCACACCGCCCTGTCTGGGCTCGGGTCCCGCTGATGGGAGTTGACGGAGGCGGCGTTTCGCGGGGGGGGGAGGGGGGGGGGGGGCGGCTACACCGTCGTCGCGATAGTGGTGACAGCAGGGCATCCGCCCTTGCCCCAGAGTGGATAGGCTCAGGCTAATGGCTGAGTCATTTGCTTGGAAGTGCGAGCTGTGCCCGTGCTCCATCAGGCGGAGCGATCTGCCCTCTGCTCCTTTCGAGGGGTCGAGCGGGGCGTTGTGAATCCCTGAGCCCATTTAGGAGTCGAGCGGGATGCGGCCGGCCCTCGACCACTCGAGGGTCGAGCGAGTCGGGGTAATGGCGCGGCTTTTGCGACTAAGGCCTGACTGCCACGGGGATGCTTCCCATGGGGGCCCACGCGAGTGGCACCTTGGTGGCGATCCTAGGGGCCCTGTTGAGTCTGACGCGTGCAAGTCCTTAGGAGGTGCCATGTGGCACCCCGTTATTTACCCTCGACAGTAGCCCTCGAGCCTCCGAGCGAGTCGGAGAGTCGATCAGTGGATTTTGACGCAGGTATGGGCGGATGGCATGAAGTTGTATGTGGGTTGCCTGGTTTATGCAAGAGAGGTGCGCGCGAGCGCACCCAATGGGTGTAGGCCCTGAGCCGGAGGGGGAGTTTGGTCGAAACTCGTGCTTCGGCTTAACATGTTTGTGGGAAGGTTTGGTCGTTCGTCCGTCGGAGTGCGCACGAGCGCACCTGTCGGGTGTAGCCCCCAAGCCAAAGGAGTAGTCCGGACGGACTCGTTCGTGCTGTTTGTGTCTGAAGCGATCACGGGGGTGCCGTGGGACTCGTGTTCCTCGGTCCCCGTCCCCTGGACCGAGCAGGCGGCACAGGATGTCACGGATGAGGGTTTGCTTAAAAAGGCGAGCCATGGCACTATCAGAACGACATGTTTCTTGTCTCCTTCTGGCGTGCAGCGCGCAAGGGCATCTTCTGGTAGGGCCCAGATCTGCTGCGCGTTAGGGGATTCTAAGGCCGACGCCTTGCGTTATGGCAGGTTCCTTTCTTTTTTCATATGGCGCGCTGCGCGCGATACCATTGGTGGCACCAGGTCTTTGTTCCCATGTGGTGTGTAAGAGTTTCTCGTGAACTCGCATCGGGCTTGGCGCCTGCGCAAGGAATCCGAGGCTTGGGCCTAGCTTGGCTATTTAAGGACACAGCCGGACAATGTTCTGCTTCATCCCACACCCAGCCTTACACCCCAAGCCCTAAGATACCTAGGACGAGACCGACTCTTTCTTAGTGGTCCGTTGTTCTCATGACTGCCGGGTGTGACGATGTTCCTGGTGATGAAGACAGGGAAGGAGGCCCACCGGTAGCAAGTCCCCGGCCGCTCTGGTGTGGTGGCTCTGTCGGTTGTGGGAAGGTTGGCTCGACTTCTATTATGTCCTCCCCTTGTCGGGGTGAGATGGAGATAAAGGGGCCTTCGCATGGAAGGTCGCCATGGCTTACTAGGTCCCCTCGTGTTCATCCTTGGCGGAGTCTGTAGGAGCGCGGTCAAGAAGAGGCACCAGACCAGACTCCCCACCAGCATGGGGGTCATTGGTCTCAAGCGGTGGCTCCATCAACAGCCGTACGGTGTGTTGGGCTGCTCGCCTTCTTCGTTGGGGGAAAAGGCCAGGCTCAAATGAGGGCGTCTTTCCCTGACGACGAAGCATTACAGGCGGTTTACCTCGTATGTACCCGCCAAGGTGCGGGTACCGCTTTTTCTATGTAGCAGACCCCTTGGGTCGATCCTTTCCTTTCTTCCCCTTTTTTTCTCGAGTAATTGATACTCGCTTTGTAAAAGAGAAGAGAGGGAGTCTCTAAGAGTCGACCCTAAATGGTCTTGTAAGCAAAGAATAATGAATGTGGCCCCGTCGCTGGGTCTCGTTTGGCGATGCCAGCCCTCGCGTCCCGCTCGATGCAGACGGATTCGGTCGAGCGGCCGTTTCAACTTTTTCTTTTTTCTCCTTCCATGTCCCATTTGTGAGACAGAGGATAGAGCCGGTCCACGCTTTTGCCTTGATGGCTGAAACGTGGTCGCTCGATGAGCTGCTATCGGGTTCGTTTGAGTGAGGTCTCCGGTTTCCCGTCGACGGGGTCCCAACGAACTAACTAGTAGTCGATCTCATAAATCCGTCTTTCCGGCTTGACTGGTTGTCACAACCGTTCGAAAGGTTGTGATGGCTAGCTGCCTCTCTTTGGAGAGATACCAAAGATCGAGTCGGAGCGAGACTCAAATGCTACTCCGTGATGCCCTCGACCCCCTTGGCGGTCGGGTTATTGGGCGCTAAGTGTGCCCATCGCTCATGCCCCTCGCTCTGTTCGTGCCCTAGGCAGATGTCGAACTAGCTCGTGGGGCCAGCCTTAGAACCTTGGAAAATAATAATGGATGTGACCTGTCCCGTTTGGTGATGCCGGCCCTCGCGTCCCCGCTCGATGCAGACGGATCGGTCGAGCGGCCATTTCGACCTTTTCGTTTTCTCCTTCCGTGTCCCGTTCGTGAGATGGAGGATAGAGTCGGGCCGCGCTTTTGCCTCGGTGGCTGAAGCGTGGTTGCTCGATGAGCTGCTATTGGGTTTGTTCGACTGAGGTCTCCGGTTTCCCATCTGGCGGGGTCCAGCGAATCAGCTGGTGGTTGACCTTATAAATTCGTCTTTCTGGCTCGACTGGTTGTCACAACCATTCGATAGGTTGCGATGGCTAGCTGCCTCTCTTCGGGGAGATACCAAAGGTCGAGTCGAAGCGGGACTCAAACGCTACTCCGCGATGCCCTCGACCCCTTGAGGGTGGGGGTATTGGCTGCTAAGTGTGCCCATTGCTCGTGCCCCGCTCTGTTTGCGCTCTAGGCGACTATCAAACCCGCTCGTGGGGCCAGCCTTAGAACCTCGGCGCTGTCGGGCCATCAAGGCAGTTTTCAGCCCCTTATCCCGTCTTACCTGCGCCGCTCGCCCCTTGCCGGGTTCGAGTGGCTTGCCTCGCGCTTCCATCCTGTTTATCGCTATTCGTTAGTCGAGTCTGCCCAGGTCGGTCGTGTTTGTTGGCGTGAGGCCTGACTAGTAGGGTCCGCGCGTACTTCCTGCTTCAGAATTCAAGGCGCGGCATGGGGCCTAAATTTGGTCCGCACTGCCAGCTCCCACTACCCGAGTAAATAGGAGGGACTGAGCGGGTTACCTAACATTTGCGTCATGGTGGGCCGAAGCATGGCGCGTGGCCATTCCGTCTTTCTTGGCATGGCCACCAAAGGGGCGCTTCTCATAGTAATGACAGTAGAGGCAGGCTTGCAGTGTGTGGAGCCATTTGCGGAAGCCGAGAAGTTTTCGGGATAGTGGGAAAAGTGGAGTTATTGAGGGGCGTGGGTTATCGCATCCGCGCGCCGCGCGGGGTGAGTGGTTGAGAGGCTTATCACCTGGCGGGTGGTGGGCAGATTTTCCGCCGTCAGTTGCGGTCACGCTCCTGGCTCGTCCTCCTATTTAAGCCTTGGGTGCCGCCTCCTCTGATCTTCCTTTCTCCCTCCTCGTTTCCTCGCCCTTTTCTCTCATTCGTCTCTAGCGATCCCTGCCATAGCCTCGCCGCCGCAATGTCTGTGTTCACTCACTTTGTGGGGACGAAGAAGGAGTTAGAGGGACTCGTCGAAACTAGGCTTCTCGCGCCTCTCATCAAAGCGAGGGAATGGGTGGTGCCAGGGAACGAGATGCGGCCGGAGCCCCCGAGGGGCTACGTGGTGTCGTTCCTCTCTTTCCACGAGCTCGGGCTCGGGCGACCGGCGCATGACTTTGTTGGGGCGCTACTCCACCACTACAAGGTGGAGTTGCAGCACCTGATCCCAATGGGATCCAGCACATCTCAGCCTTCGTGGCCTTGTGTGAGGGATTCCTTGGGATCTTGCCCAACTTCGACCTGTGGTGCTACTTCTTCCTCGTGTCCTACATCCGACAACCGCGAGGTGCCGGGGAACGTGATGGCGGAGGATATGCTGTTCGACGATGAGGTGGCAAAGCTGGTTACGGTGGCCCTAGTGCCTAGCGCATAGGTCTAGCCCGCTCCAAATGGGCCGCTGATGCGTCTCGACCCCCGAGTGGTCAACGGGATCGGCGGAGGAGCCCCGTTCATCAGCGCCAAGCGAGAATGATTCCGGCGCTCGGACCCCAGCGGTGGGCTCCCCCGTCAAGGGTGTGATCCAGACGGCGGGGCAGGAGGTTGAGCCGGCGCGTGTCGAGATGTCACCCGTCGTTGTCGCGGCTAAGGCCGCGTCTTCCGTGGCGGCTATGGAGAAGCGCCCACGAAATGAACCGGCGAGCGATGATGCACTGGTCGAGAAGCAACAAGCCTTAGGCCAAGACCCTCATCGGCCTAAGCTGTCTCTCATGAAGCAGCTCAAGGTGGGCGCCACGAGGGAAGTGCGGGTGCGGGACGCCGCGGCAGCCGCTGCGGAAGAAGCGTTGGCGCGTGACACCGTGACTGCTGTGGTTGAGGAGACGCGAGTGCGTGACGCCGCCTTGGAGCAGGTCGGGTGCCAGCTCGTCACTGTGGAGCGTGACCTCGCCCTCGCTCGAGGGAAACGGGACGAGGCCGTGGTACAGGCTACGTCCAGTGCTGCAGAGGCCGACAGGCCGGGGCTCACGTTGCAGCAGGAGAAGCTGAGTCACGAGGAGGCAGATAAGGTGGCTGAGGACTCTGCTGCGGTCACTGCCGGCTATCTGTCACAGATGCAGGCCTCTCACAAGAGGGAAGAAGGTAGACTTTTTGTGACCTTCTGTCTTGCTTGTTGCCTCTTTTGGGTGTGCTGACTTCTGGTGGGTGTTGGACAAACCTCGGGTCAAGGCTGGCGGCGGTTGAGGACTCCCTTCGTCAGGAGGTCGAGGAGAAGGGCGCGTTTCGTGCTTTGATGAGTCAAGCGGCATGAGCGCTTCAGGTGGATGTCCCTCTCGATGCCGCTCCCACCGAACAAGTCAGGAGGCTGATGGAGGCGGAGCACAAGTGGGTCCAGCGGGGCGTGCGTCACGGTGTGCGTACCGCCTTTAGCGTGTTCGCCACTCACTTCGACCTGGTTGAAGCGGAGTTCAAGGCCCTGAGCATGGGCCATGTCAAAAGGCACACCTCCACGCAGATGGAGGCGATCCCTGCCCGCAGCGCCCCCCCACGCCGACGTCCTGGCTCGCGCGCACGAGGAGGAGGCACTCCCTAGAGCTGAAGAAGAGAATTAGTCAGTGTGTGCTTTAGTTATCTTAGTCTTTTTGGTGGGCTATCATGCCCGTGTAATAACTTAATTTTGAACTATCGTCTATTTAATTTTGGTGGCCCATGGTGGCCTTAAACAGTCTTTAATTTCAAGCTATTTTGTGTGCTCAGCCTGTTGTCTTCCCAGTTTTGGCTTGCAAAGTTTGAGCCCCCGGGTGCTTCGGAAGTTTAGTTTTGTCGGTGATCTCCATTTTTGTGGCCACTGGGGCAAGCACGACGTTACGTCGTCTGACCGGCTCGACTGCGAACTCCTTCACCCGTGGCTTACTTTGTTTGCTAGTATGGAGAGGCTCGAGGCCGAGAAAAAAGAAAAAAGACAGAAAAGCAAAGAAAGTGTTAAGGCGAAATAGAGGCATGCCGTGTAGGCCCCTAGTGCGCTTCCAGCTCCCAAGCGACACTCGACCCCTCTCAAGAAAGCGTTAAGGCGAAATAGAGGCGTGCCGTGAGAGGGGTCGGGTATCATTTTAGGAGCGAGCGAGGCATGCAAGGGTCATGGGAAATAGAAAGCTAAGGATAGAATTTACGTAGTTGTGAAATATTCCATGTGTTCTTGAGTTCGTTGCCCTCCATCGTCTATAACTTGTACGTCCGGGTCGGAGGACTCGAGAGACGACGTATGGTCCTTCCCAAGGTGGCGAGAGCTTGTGTTGACCCCTATTGTCGTGAATCCTGCACAGAACGATGTCGTCCACGAGGAGTCCTCTGTCTCTCACATTTCGGTCGTGGTAGCGATGGAGCGCTTGCTGATACTTGGCCAAATGGAGGAGTGCAACATCTCGCGCCTCAACTATTTAGTCTAACGCATCCTGAAGTGCGGTTTCATTGCCTTGCTCGTCATACGCGCGCACTCATGGTGCGTCGTAGTCCAAGTCGGTGGGGAGGACGGCCTCCAACCCATAGACTATGAAGAAAGGCGTGAGGCCCGTTGCGCAACTCTGGGTTGTACGTAGGCTCCACAACACGGCGTGGAGTTCAGCCACCCATCGACCGCTGAAATGCTTCAGGCGGTTGAAAATGATGGTCGGGTCGAAGATTTGGGGCTGCAACCCTTGGAGTATCATGACATTTGCTCGCTCAACCTGACCGTACGTCTCGGGGTGAGCGACTGCGGCCCAGACGACGCGAATGTGAATCGCAGAACTTCAGGAATTCCTTTCCCGTGAACTGTGTCCCGTTATTCGTGATTATGAAATTTGGGTCCTCAAATCGGTGGATGATGTTGAGGAAGAATTCGACTGCTTCTTCGGATCGAATCTTGACCAGGGGGCGTGCTTCAATCCACTTGGTGAACTTGTCGACCGCAACAAGTAAGTGGGTGTAGCCCCCGGGCGCTTTTTTGAGCGGGCCCACCAGGTCCAATCCCTAGACCACAAAAGGCCACATAATGGGGATCGTTTGAAGGGCATGGGCTGGCAGATGCGTCTCTCGGGCGTAATACTAGCAGCCTTTGCAGGTTTTGACTATGCAGGTCGCGTCACCCACGGCAGTCAGCCAGTAGAAGCCTTAGCGAAAGGCGTTTCCTACGAGGGTTCAAGGTGCGGCGTGGTGACCACCCCCCCCTGTGGATATTGATGAGTAGCCTGAATGATGTGGACAAGGGTTCCCGATCTTCCGAAAGGTTCTTGGTAATTTGATTTGGTCGGAGGCGACACACAAATCGATCCGGCTTCAGAACAGCACGTTCTAAACCCCGCAATCGCAGCACGACGTCTCCTCTGGTTATCAACCGTCCAAAAGACGATTGACCTCGCCGAGAAGGCTGATCCCTGCCTGCGAATCAAGAACACAAGCAAGAACAACGAAGATTGCAACACAATTGCAGATGTAAGATTAAACTCTCGAAGTTGGGGTCTCACAAACCGATGAACGGCGAAACTGTTTATGAACAGAATTGATCTAAGCAAAACCCCAACCCTAATGGTGCGGCGGCGGCTGTATATAAAGACCCTAGGGTCGGGCAAGACCCTCTGGACGCGCCCCTAATTGGGCTCAACTAGATACAAAGCCCAAAGGCCAAAAATAGGCGACGCAGCACCGACACAGATTCTGGACTCTGTCTTGTTTTGACGATTCCCGATGACTCCGGATGAATTTTGACATGAGGCCGGCGGCATTGGAAAGGTCTTCTCCTTATCTTTTCGTGCATATATAGAACGTCCAAATCCGAGTCCGTATGCGTCCTGGGCAACTGTTTTAGTACAGACTGGTCCTGGGCCCCGAAACAGACTCGAAGTCGGTTTTGATTGGGCCTCCACTTTGGCTTCCAAGCTCTTGCTGGTCCTCCACGTTCCCAGCTCCTTCTCCCGTCATCTCCTGGTCTTCTCCATGGTTTCTAATCATAAAATAATCATTAGGTAGCAAACCATTCTCAAAAGTAACATATAGCGAAGAACGTAGGAACGAGCTCACCTCTAAATTTAGTCGTCGTGCACGAGCTCTAGTCATTGGACCTTGCAAGTCCAGATTTGGAGGAGTGTTGTGTGTATCCATAGGAGTGATGTCCTCATCATCCTCCCCCTCTTGAAGTGGAGTCGTCCTCGACTCGAGCTCATCCTCTTGTCCCAAGTATGGTTTCAAATCTGAAATGTTAAAAGTAGGACTAACCCCGAACTCGGGAGGCAACTCAAGTTTGTATGCATTATCATTAATCTTCTCTATTATTTTGAATGGACCATCAGCTCTAGGCATTAGTTTAGACTTTCTCAATTCTGGAAATCTATCCTTCCTTAAGTGTAACCACACTAAATCTCCTACATCAAGCTTTACTTCCTTTCTACCCTTACTGCCAGTAATTTTATACTTTTCATTCATCTTTTCAATGCTAAGTCTAGTGGTCTCATGCATTTGCAAAATAAATTCAGCACGCTCCTTAGCATCAACATGAACTCTCTCATTAATAGGTAGAGGAAGTATATCAAGTGGAGTACGGGGATCAAAACCATACACTACCTTGAATGGACTTACCTTGGTAGTAGAATGTGTTGCCCGATTATAAGCAAACTCAACATGAGGTAAGCATTCTTCCCATTGCTTCAAATTTTTCTTCAAAATAGCTCACAACATAGTACCCAAAGTGCGGTTCACAACCTCAGTTTGTCCATCAGTTTGTGGATGACAAGTTGTAGAAAATAACAACTTTGTACCCAACTTATTCCAAAGCGTGCGCCAAAAATGACTCAAGAATTTTGCATCACGATCTGAAACAATAGTAGAAGGCATACCATGCAAACGTACAATTTCTTTGAAAAAAAGATCAGCAATGTAACTAGCATCATCAGTTTTATGACATGGTATAAAGTGTGCCATCTTGGAAAAACGATCCACAACAACAAAAATGCTATCACTCCCCCTCTTAGTCCTAGGCAGTCCTAAAATAAAGTCCATAGAAATATCCGCCCAAGGAATAGAAGGAACAGGAAGTGGCATGTATAAACCATGTGGATTCAATCGAGACTTAGCTTTTTGACATGTAGTGCAGCGAGCAACAAAACGCTCCACATCTTTCCTCATCCTTGGCCAAAAGAAGTGTGTGGCCAAAATATCCTCCGTCTTCTTAGCACCAAAATGACCCATCAATCCACCTCCATGCGCCTCCTGCAACAATAAAAGACGAACGGAACCAACTGGAATGCATAGGCGGTTAGCTCTAAACAAGAATCCATCATTCAACACAAATTTGTGCCAAGCACGACCTTCTTTACAGTGCAGCAATACATCTTTAAAATCAACATCAGCAACATATTGTTCTTTAATTGCCTCAAGTCCAAAAATTCTACAATCAAGTTGAGACAACAAAGTATATCGCCTAGATAAAGCATCAGCAATCACATTATCCTTCCCTTTCTTATGTTTAATAATATAAGGAAAAGACTCAATAAACTCAACCCATTTAGCATGTCTACGGTTCAAATTGCATTGAGAACGAATATACTTAAGTGATTCATGATCAGAATGAATAACAAATTCTTTGGGCAACAAATAATGACGCCACGTCTCTAAAGAACGTACAAGTGCATATAGTTCCTTATCATACGTGGAATAATTCAAAACAGGCCCAGTAATTTTCTCACTAAAGTATGCAACAGGTTTACCATCTTGCATCAAAACACCACCAATGCCTATACCACTAGCATCACATTCAAGCTCAAAAGTCTTATCAAAATTGGGTAATTGCAGCAATGGTGCATGTGTAAGTTTGTCCTTCAAAGCATCAAAAGACTCATGATGTACCTTACCAAAATGGAAGTCAACGCCCTTCTTTATCAACTCATGCAATGGTGCAGCAATGGTGCTGAAATCTTTGACAAAGCGGCGGTAGAAACCTGCAAGACCAAGAAAACTCCTCACCTGTGTGATAGTTTTTGGTACAGGCCAGCTCTTTATGGCTTCAATCTTCGCCTCATCCACCTCAATTCCCTGTGGAGTCACAACATAGCCAAGAAAAGAGACTCGATCCGTGCAAAAGGTGCACTTCTCAAGGTTACCAAATAAACGTGCAACTCGCAAAGCATCAAAAACAGCACGCAAATGAATCATATGATCATCCATGGATTTGCTATAAATCAAGATATCATCAAAGTAAACAACCACAAATTTGCCAATAAAAGGTCTTAAAACCTCATTCATCAAACGCATGAAAGTACTGGGTGCATTAGTTAACCCAAAAGGCATTACTAACCACTCATACAACCCGAATTTGGTTTTGAAAGCTGTTTTCCATTCATCTCCAAGTTTCATTCTAATTTGATGGTAGCCACTACGCAAATCAATTTTAGTGAAAATTATAGCACCACATAACTCATCAAGCATGTCGTCTAGCCTAGGAATAGGATGACGATACCTAATAGTAATGTTATTAATGGCTCTACAATCTACACACATACGCCAAGAACCATCTTTCTTAGGAACCAAAAGTACAGGAACAGCACAAGGACTAAGTGATTGACGAACATACCCACGATCCAAAAGGTCTTGGACTTGTCGTTGTATCTCCTTAGTCTCCTCAGGGTTGGTCCTATAAGCAGCACGGTTTGGCAAAGTAGCACCAGGAATCAAATCAATTTGATGCTCAATCCCTCTCAAAGGTGGCAAGCCCGAGGGTATCTCAGCTGGGAAAACATCCTCATACTCCTGCAAAAGGTTAGTGACAGCAGGAGGTAAAGCACTAGAAGCAATATCACCAAGCAAAAACAAGGCTTGTTTGCATATCAAAGCATAGCAAATATCATCAGTAGAAATTTCAGCAAGCTCAGATTTTGTGGCAAGACATGAACGACCTTGTAATTTAATTGCAGCACCCTTAGAACTTGAAGAATCATTAACATTACTTGGTGTAGAAGCAGAATTAACAGGTTGCTGAATTTCAGGGCTTTTATTTTTCAAACTAGCAGCTCGTTCTAAATCAGCTTGTACAATTTCAGCAGGGGTCATTGGTAACAAAGTAATTTTAGTTCCTTTATGCATAAAAGTGTACTTATTACTTTTACCATGGTGTACAGCATTATTATCAAATTCCCAAGGTCTACCCAATAAAAGTGAACAAGCTTGCATGGGTACAACATCACAATCAACAGAATCCACATAGGAACCAATGGAAAAAGGAACTCTGCAAGTTTGTGTTACCTTAGCTTTTCCAGAATCATTTAACCACTGAATGTAGTATGGATGTGGATGTGGGCGTGTGGTCAAATCAAGCTTCTTAACCACATCAGAACTCACCAAATTGTTGCAGCTTCCTCCATCAATGATGACACGTGCCCGACGGTTCTTGATGACGAAGAAAATCTGGAACAAGTTATGTCGCTGCATCATCTCGGGTTGCTGGATTTGTGTGCTAAGCACACGCTGCACAATAATATTCATATAGCCCGTGATATCTCCGCCTCCAAGGACGAGGTCACCGCTGGTGGCAGCGACATCCTCCTCCTCATCCTCCACATCGGAGGTGCTCATGTAACCGCCATCATCTGTCGCCACATATGCTCGCCTACTTGGGCAGTCTTTCTGCACATGGCCAAGACCATGGCATCGGTGGCACTGAATCCCTGTAGTGCGTCCCGTCGAAGCAACAGAGGAGGCACTACTAGCCGGTACCTGCACAGAATTTTTACCTGAGCGCGTAGAAGGGGCAGGGGCTGATCTTGGTGCTGCAGAAACAACACTAGCTGGTGGGGGCGGCCGGAAAGATGGCTTGGGCAACCCCGAAGTCCCCGTCGGCCGTGGTGGGTAGAAATTCCTGGACTTGCTGTACTCCTCAAAAGCCTGGAAAAGTCCCTGTGATTCTTTCTCTGCAAGCATAGCATACTGGAAACACTGGTTGAGGGTATAAAATTCTTTATAATCAAGGATGTCCTGAATTTCTTTTCTCAAACCAGAATAAAAGCGGCAAATCTGATCCTCTACTTTTTCAACCACAGCACAACGAATCAAACCCTTCTGAAGCTCACTAAAATACTCCTGAACAGTTTTATCTCCTTGATCTAAACGCTGCAGTTTATTACGAATTTCTCTATAAAAAGAAGGAGGAACAAAACGATCACGCATTTCTACCTTAAGTTCTTCCCAAGTAGTAGGCAAATCGGTTTCAGCAGCTAGACCACTCCACCAAACAATAGCAAAGTCCTTAAACTCACTAGTGGCTTGTCTAACTCTATGTTGCTCAGGAACAAGATGCGCATTAAATTTTTGTTCTACCGTCATTTCCCAATCAAGGTAAGCATCACCATCGTACTGACCCGAAAACGAAGGAATTGAAAACTTAATTTTAGCATACGGATCATCTGGAGCATAGTTACCTTGTGTGCGACGGTTGTGATAGTGGAAACCACCCATACCTTGAGGGTTACGTTGCAAACGGCGTCGTAACCTTGCGGTCCTTGTAGCTGACCTATCGACGGTGCCATCAGCCTTATACACCGTTGCTTCATCATGATCGTCTTCAACGTCGTTGTTGGTGTCGTTGTTGGTGTTGTTGTTGTTGTTGTTGTTGTTGTTGGTCTTGTGAGCGGTCTCCAATTCGACAACCTGATCGGTTAGCTTAGAGACTCTCTTATCCAACCGCTCAATGCTTTCTCCCAGGTGAAGCTTGGTGACGGCGTCGGTGACGGCCCTGGTGATCGTCTCTGCCAAATCACTCTGAACCTCCTGCAAAGCCTTCTGTAACTGATCTTGGCTCACGCACTCATCAAATTTTGAGGGCGAAGCACCCTCTCCATCGCTTCCTGACATCAGAAACACCAAAACAGGAAACAAAAAGTGAAGGTTATCCCTACAAAACTACTAAGCAGTGGTGCCTCTCAACACAGCAAAAGTAAGCTTCTAGCAAAGCTCTTACAAAGTTCTGAAAACAACAAAGCGAAGGATACCAGGGAGAAGTGTTCCACGATTGCAAGGGTTACCAAATAACCTATGTGCTGTCCAGAAGAAGTATGTAGAGCTAGGAAGGCCAAATATATATATATGAGTGGCACACAAATCAAAAACAGATAGTAAAGCTGAATAAGTGCCCAAATAACTTGTCCCTAGTTGCTGGTCTAACTATGTCCTAGAACAGTAGTGATATCAAATAAGAAACAAAGAGACAAAGGGACACAGTCGATCACAGGGGGCTTAGTGTAAAACAGCCGAACTCAGAAATTCCAGGGGGCTAGATGGAGCACTAGTAGGAATCCCAAATTTCTTTTTTTTATTTTATTTTTTTGATATTTTTTTCCAACTCACTAGTAAACAGGAAAAAACCACAAAAAATTTCAGCTCAAACCGAGATAGGACGTGGCCTACAGAAAATCTTGAAGTTTCAGAAAACGTCGGGTTTCAACTTGAATGAATTTTTTCTTTATCTTCCCGATTTTTTTTGAATTTTTTGACGAGGGCACACAGGGCGTAGCCTACTGTGGGTATGCTCAACTTTTCGTCTAGAATCTCCTGTAAAAATTTCAGCCAAAACGGACAACCGAGCGAAAAGTTATGGCTGTTTTACCGAAGGGGTGTCGGAATCGGTTATGAAGAACCCGGGGTTTTGAGTGAAATCCGAGTCGGGCTTGGGGTCGGGTAGGGATTTTTTTGGCAAGGTGGATGCAGCGGAAAGTGGAATTTATGAAAAGTGGTCCGAGGTGGTGAGGGTAGGTTTAGGGTGGGATTAGGGTGGGCGTGTTGATCAATCAACCCTAGCACACAAAGCCGACAAAACCGAGGATGGTGAAGGGAATGGCGGCTAGGGTTGCAAGGGAAACACTACTGATGACAAAAACACAAACTAAACCAGCGACTAAACAAGAACTAGGGCACAAACTCAACACTACGGACTCTGAAATTGAAATATGCAAAGGCTAAACACGTGGTTATGGGCGGGGCAAAATTTTTTGGTATTTTCAGTGGACGATAGGAAGAACACGAAAACAAAACTAAAGGGTAGTGTGAACCTGACGGTGCACCTGAAGCTCTGATTACCACTTGATGTGGACAAGGGTTCCCGATCTTCCGAAAGGTTCTTGGTAAGTTGATTTGGTCGGAGGCGACACACAAATCGATCCGGCTTCAGAACAGCACGTTCTAAACCCCGCAATCGCAGCACGACGTCTCCTCTGGTTATCAACCGTCCAAAAGACGATTGACCTCGCCGAGAAGGCTGATCCCTGCCTGCGAATCAAGAACACAAGCAAGAACAACGAAGATTGCAACACAATTGCAGATGTATGATTAAACTCTTGAAGTTGGGGTCTCACAAACCGATGAATGGCGAAACTGTTTATGAACAGAATTGATCTAAGCAAAACCCCAACTCTAATGGTGCGGCGGCGGCTGTATATAAAGACCCTAGGGTCGTGCAAGACCCTCTGGACGCGCCCCTAATTGGGCTCAACTAGATACAAAGCCCAAAGGCCAAAAATAGGCGACGCAGCACCGACACAGATTCTGGACTCTGTCTTGTTTTGACGATTCCCGATGACTCCGGATGAATTTTGACATGAGGCCGGCGGCATTGGAAAGGTCTTCTCCTTATCTTTCCGTGCATATGTAGAACGTCCAAATCCGAGTCCGTATGCGTCCTGGGCAACTGTTTTAGTACAGACTGGTCCTGAGCCCCGAAACAGACTCGAAGTCGGTTTTGATTGGGCCTCCACTTTGGCTTCCAAGCTCTTGCTGGTCCTCCACGTTCCCAGCTCCTTCTCCCGTCATCTCCTGGTCTTCTCCATGGTTTCTAATCATAAAATAATCATTAGGTAGCAAACCATTCTCAAAAGTAACATATAGCGAAGAACGTAGGAACGAGCTCACCTCTAAATTTAGTCGTCGTGCACGAGCTCTAGTCATTGGACCTTGCAAGTCCAGATTTGGAGGAGTGTTGTGTGTATCCATAGGAGTGATGTCCTCATCACTGAATCCCTCATTGGTGGGGATGCAGCATTGCATCACTTTGGTGACGCTACGCTTGTAGAGTTCCCCGTTGATCAAGGCGAAAGACTTTGAGCGCCGATAGAGTCGTTTGGCCTCAGCCCCATTGGCGGGAATCATGCCCCAACAAGAACTCGATGTACGGGACTCTCTAGTCGGGTGAGAGCCCGGCTCGCTTGACTTGGGGGTCGATTTGCTCGACCCCCGGGTGGTCCGACTGGTTGTCCGGCTCACCCGACTCGCTTGGTCGATCGATTTCCATCACGTATGTGAGTTGTGGGGCCACCGGAGGCGATTCCCCCGCCTTCGAGTCGGGCTCAGCAGAATCACTCGACCCCTCCTTAGCCCCTGTCGGCTCCTTGGGTCGAACCGAAGGGTGGTGCTGGTCGTTCGCGAAGACCCCCGGAGGGATCTGCTTGCAACCAGACACCATTTTGGCTAACGCGTCGGCCGCCTCTTCGATTTCCAGCCCATCGAATTTATTCTCGAGCTTGCGGACTTCCTTGCAGTAGAGTGCCATGGCGTCGGTCCGGTAGCTGGACTCTTTCATGATCTGGTCGACCATGAGTTGGGAGTCGCCCCGGATTTCCAGCCGCCGGATTCCGAGCTCGATGGCAATCTTGAGCCCGTTGACAAGCGCTTCGTACTCGACAATGTTGTTTGATGCAGGGAAATGTAAACGAATCGCATATTTCATACATACCCCTAGTGGAGAGACAAAGATGAGGCCAACGCGTGCCCCTGTCCGCATGAGCGATCCGTCAAAGTACATGACCCAGTACACCTGGTCGACGGGGACAGGCGGGAGTTGCGCCTCCGTCTACTCCGCCACAAAGTCGACAGGGACCTTGGACTTGATGGCCGCTTGGGGCTGGTACGTGACGTCGTGCCCCATCAACTCGAGCGCCTACTTGGCCACCTTTCCTGCTGAGTCCCTATTCTATATAATGTCTTGGAGAGGAAAGGAACTCATAATATGAATCGGGTGGGTGTCAAAGTAGTGCCGGAGCTTGCGCCTTGCCACCATCACCGCGTAGAGGATCTTGAGGATCTGGGGGTACCTGGTCTTCGAGTCGGACAGGACCTCGCTGACATTGTAGACGGGGTGTTGGACTTTGTGGGTGTGTCCCTCTCTTTCTTGCTTGACGACAAGCGCCGAGCTTATGATTGAGTCGTTGCGGCTATGTATAGCAGCAACACCTCTCCCGGGACGGAAAGGGGGGGGGGGGTTAGCACAGGCGCGCCGCTCAGAATGCGCTTCACGTTGTCGAGGGCGGTCTGCGCCTTGGGGGTCCACTCGAACCGGTCAGACTTCTTCAGAAGCCTATATAGCGGGAGTACCCTCTCGCCGAGGCACGAGGTGAAGAGGCTGAACGCTGCTAGATAGCCCGTGAGCCGCTACAGCTCTTTGAGGTTCTAGACCGGCCCTATTTGCTCGATCGTGGAGATTTTCTCGGGATTGGCCTCGATGCCTCGTTGGGAGACGATGAACCCGAGGAGCATGCCCCTTGGGACCCCAAAAAAGCACTTCTCAGGGTTGTGTTTGACGTCGTTTGCACGCAGTTTGGCAAACATTAGCTCGAGGTCGGCTACGAGGGTGTCCGCCTTTTTGGACTCGATGATGATGTCGTCCACATAGGCTTCAACCGTGTGGCCGATCAGATGATTGAAGCAGCGTTGCATGCAACGCTGAAACGTCGTACCGGCGTTCTTGAGCCTGAAAGGCATCATTACATAGCAGTAAGAGCCGAACGGAGTGATGAAAGATGTCACGAGTTGGTCGGATTCTTTCATCACGATCTGATGGTACCCCGAGTAGGCATCTAGGAAGCAGAGAGTCTCGCATCCCACTGTCGAGTCAACTATCTGGTCTATGCGCGGCAAAGGAAAAGAATCCTTTGGACATGCCTTATTCAGGCTTGTATAGTCAACACACATTCTCCATTTCCCATTCTTTTTTTGTACAAGAACAGGATTAGCTAACCATTCGGGATGATACACTTCCTTGATGAACCCGGCCGCCTGCAACTTGGCGATCTCCTCCCCGATTGCCCTGCTCTTCTCCTCGTTGAAGTGGTGCAGGCGTTGCTTGACCGGCTTGGAGCCCGGCCTGATGTTCAAGGAGTGCTCGGCGACTTCCATCGGTATGCCAGGCATGTTCGAGGGTCTCCACGCGAAAACATCAGAGTTAGCGCGGAGAAATTTGACGAGCGCGCCTTCCTATTTGGGGGTAAGGGACACCCCACTCTCATCGTCTTCTCCTAGTCATCCTCGGGCTCGATCTGCACTTCTCTGGTGTCCTCCGCGGGTTCGAACGAGGCATTCTTGTGAGTGGCATCGGGGGCCTCATTCTCGAGGTGGACGCGGATGGCCTCGAGCTACCCTACGGAGGCCACCGTCGCCGCTGCAAGATCGCCGTTATCTGTCTCGTATTGGAACGCATGCTGAAGGGACGTGCTGATGGTGATGACCCCTTTAGGGCCTGGCATCTTGAGCTTCAGGTAGGTGTAGTTGGGTACGGCCATGAATTTGGCGTAACACGGACGTGCCAGGAGAGCGTGATACACCCCTAGGAAGTTGACAACCTCGAAGACGACGGTCTTGGTCCGGAAGTTGGATGGGGTCCCGAATGTGATGGGTAGACTGATTCGCCCGAGGGGCATGGCCTGTCTCCCCGGGATGATCCCATGGAAGGGTGCACCGGTTGGCATACAGAATGTTGATGCAGCTGCCCCCGTCCATCATCACCTTGGTGAGGCAGACCTCAGCGATGATGGGGTCGACTATGAGCGGGTATTGACCCGGTCGCGGGACGTGTATGGGATGATCCGACCGATCGAAGCGGGCGTGGCGGGTTCTGCCGGGAAAACTACACGACACTCGATCTTAGCAGTGCGTCAACTCCCTCGGGACTCGGGCCCCATGAAAATCATATGGCAGGCCTTGGGATTAGGGAATGGTAGCCCCTCTGGCTTGTCATCTCCGTCCATGAGGTCCTGGACCCCTGGTTCCGACGTCTTCCCTGGGTCCCCCTTCTTCGTCTCCTCCCGGATGAATTTCTTCGTCATGGAGCAGTCCTTGAGGAGGTGCTTGATAGGGAACCCGTGGTTAGGGCATGGGCCGTTCCACTTCTTCTCGAAGTGGTTCGGTGCCTCCCCTGCCACCGGCCTCAGAGGCTTACGCTCAGCAGCGGCAACAACGGGGTCGCGCCCCACTCGCGGCTTGTTCTTCTTCTTCTTCGGGCGGTCGGAGGCGCCGTCGCTGGTTCCTTCCTCCTGCTTGCCCTTGCCCTTGCTCTCTGGCGTACGCCAGAGGAATGCTCCCATGCACTCTTCACCAGAGGCGAAGCTTGTGGCGATGTCTAGGATCTCACGGACCGTGCGCGGACCCCTTCGGCCCAGCTCATGGATGAGCTGTTCCGATGTTGTGCCTGAGATGAAGGCTCCAACAATGTCCGCATCCCCCATGTTGGGTAGCTCATTGCACTTCTTGCTGAAGCGCCGGATGTAGTCTCGAAGGGACTCGCCAGCTTTCTGCTGGCAGTTCTTGAGGTCCCAGGGGTTGCCCGGTCGAACGTAGGTCCCCTGGAAGTTTCCGACGAAGATGTCCCGCAAGTCGCTCTAGCGTAGATCTGACCCTCGAGGAGGTGCTCAAGCCAAGCACAGGCTGAGTCGGCGAGATAGAGCGGCAGATTGCAGATGATGGCGAGGTCATCGATGGCTCCCCCCCCCCCCCTCGCTGGACACGGGAGGCGATAATCCTCGAGCCAAAGGCCGGGGTCTGTTTCGCCCGCATACTTGGTGACAGTCACAGGCGCCCGGAAGCGCTGGGGGAACTTGGCGGTGCGGATGCGCGGGCTGAAGACCCGCAGCCTCCGAGAGCTCGGGCTCCGCTCCTCATCAGTGTTGTCGTATCGGCCTCCGCAGTGCGGTTGATGGCCTCTTTCCTGGTTTTGCCGCTCTCTCTCGCGGTGATGCGCCTTGAGAGTGTGGTGCGCGTTGCGGTGAGGTCCGACTCGGTTGTGGACCGAGGCTTTCTTAGGTGCACCTCCAGTCGGGGCTGGCTGCTAGACCGAGTGCTGCTGTGATCCAGCGGCGCCACCTTCTTCCGCCCGTCTGGATGTGGAGACTTGCTGGCTGGATTGAACAGCGCGCCATTGTGAGTTCATCGCATGGAGCTCAGCGGCCTTGGCTAGCAGAGCCGCGACTTCTCGCTAGGCCTGCTGGGCCTCCGATGTTGCGGGCTCAGGGAGAATACTGAGCAAGGCGGTGGCTACCGCTATGTTTTGTCCCGCGCGCGCAAACTACGGGGGCCCTTGATTGTCGGCGATGATGCGTTGAAGGACGTCGCAGGCCATGGTGCGAGCGCGTCCGCCCGTGCTAGGACGGGCAACCTCGCGGTCTATCTATTCCTTCTCGTGCTCGAGCTGGCGTCGAGTCTCTTCCAGCTCCGCCCGCCTTGCCCTCAATCGTTGTTGAAGGTTGTCTGGGCGGGGCTGGGCCTGCGGGTCCCCAGCCATAGTGACGGGAATGTTGACGAGGGTTTCCCCTCCTCCCGCGCCCGTGGTCGGATTCGCCTGGGCAGGGGTCCCAGGATTCGCTGCCGTTCCGGCAGCCAAGGTCCCAGCACCCCCCCGCATCCGAGGCGGCCACAAGCCGCACCATGTTGCACCTTCGCGGGGTGGCGCAAATTTCCGCATAGCTCCCAGACATAGAGCTGGAGTCTCCCACTGACCCCACGTCGAGGAGGTCAAAGAGACACTCATCCGGGCACTCGATCACGCCAACAAAGCCAGAGCCCACGAAGGCAGGAACCACGAGTTGCGTGGTCGCGCCTTGGAAACACCCCGCGGTGTTCTGCATGTCGCATGGGTAGCGTTCCGAAGGGGTCTTGGCCAGCCTGCTTAGGTGGGAGGGGGGGCACTTCTCCAAGAAGTTTCCCGTGGATGTTCGCCAACGCGAACGTGAAGTGCTGGAGGTCTTCTGGATCGGGCGTAGGGCCCAAGTAACACTCCAGATGGAGCCATAGCTGGTCGCCGTAACCGGCCGTCGCCACAGAGCGGTCCGTGGCGACTGGCCCTGGCTGGCTTGAGTCGGACCGTGCGCATCGCCTCGTCGGCGACTGTGATGGCCATCGTGATAGGGTCCGGGAGTGACTCGTCGACGAGTCGTCGCGTCCTGTCCCCTACGACTGCGGAATCGAGCATGTCGTTCGCGTCCTCCAGCCACCACGGACACGTCACCACAGGGGTGAGCGCATAGACTGGGGGCAGTGGAGACGTCGAAATGCTCACGCAGAGTAGCTTCTGGTGTACAGTAGCAACGAACTCTAGGCTCCTGAAGAACATGCTGTTGTCAGGAGTCCAGAAGGTGGAGGAAGTGGCCATCCAAATCGATAAGTGGTGAAGTGAAGCGCGCAAAGCCCCCAACCTGGCGCGCCAGCTATCGGTGTTTAGATCACCGACCAGTAGAATTTGTTCAATGAGGTGCGCGCTTCGGGTTCGACGATGGCTAAGCAAGGGGACTGTTGACGGCTGTTAAGTACCATTTTCAACCGTCAACTATACTCAAATAAAGGAGAATTTGGCATTTCATACACGCATGCTTTATCACAATAATATAGTTCCACTTGTACTTGGAGAACTTTGTGCATGCAGGAGGAAATGTGAAGGAAACACCTCAAAAGGCAAGAAAACACACTTTCGACCAATCAGAGAGCGCCACATGGACGTCACACGGATTGAAGGGCCCATTTGCAGCACTTAACCGACGTAACTCCCTGTAATACCGCGGGAACCGACCTCAGGACCCACAGGACAGCCACCTGGAGAAAGCACAGGCCAGGAGGGGCCACCCCCAGGTCGGCCGACCTGGTCAGGTCGGCCGACCCAGCCGGGCGCCCTCTCCGCCTGGGCTTCCACGTGTTGGCTCCTCCGCGACTCCTGATGACGGTTTGAGATGCCTTCCGTGGCGGTTACGCTCCCTTGCCGACCTATTGAGGCTATAAATAGGAGGGTGTGCCTTCACATTCAACACACACCACAAGAAGCATTTCTCTCTTGCTAGTAGTAGTTCTTGGAGTTTTAGTGGAGTTAGGCTGAGTCTAGAGCTCTCTAGTCCCAAGTCTTCACTTGGAATTGGTATGGCTCTTGTATCTTTTCCCTTTTGTAAGACTTTACTCTTATCAATATATATATCTTTTCTATATAGTTGTGCTTGGGTCATGAGTTTCTTGTTTGATTTTGTGATCCATATATGTGATAGTATAGTCTACTTGTGTGATAGTAGTTTATATTTATTATACTACTATTGTCATGCTAGTTATATACCGTCACTATAGTCTAGTTTATATGTTATAGTCTCTATGCTTAGTTTTAGCTGATAAAGTATAGCATGGGTTTGGTGATCGTATTCGTACGGTAGCTCTGCCTCGTTAATAGTAATCGCGGAGGGGCAGAGTGCTCTTTGGTCATGCAAGTATGGTACTTGGGTGACTGATTTGCATCAATTATTCGTTAGTCTACTGGTTCGTTGAGGTAGGCGGCAGGTGGTGACAGCCCTGTCCGTCCTTTGAAATCCTCCCCGCTAGGCTAGTGCGTAGGCTCTTGGCGGAAGTCGCCTGTGGATGCAGGGGTAAGTCCGTGCCTGAAGTGCTATACTATTGACTGCTGAACTTGAGTGTGGGTCTATATGTATTCTACTTAGGCTATGCAACTGTATAGGAATGTATAGTAGGAGTAGCTTAGCCTAGTCTTTCCTCCACTAGACTTTATTTATTTAGTAGGAATCTTCTGTGTGTGTCACACTACCCGGTTATTATCATGTACCCGCCTGTCTTGGTTAAGATATCCTTGCTAATTGTTAACATGATCTTATATGTTAGTAACGCTTCTTGATCATAACCTTCCTCTGGGATAAACAAATACGATACCCTGAATACTTCCGGGTGAAATGCTACAGCGGTATTCTCCGTGCGCTTGCGGATTTTACCTACTTGACTCTGGGACATATTAGTGAGCCGTTTCTGGCCCCGTGCCGGGAATGATTTATTAATATGGCTTAGCAAAAGTCAACAAGCATTTCTGGCGCCGTTGCCGGGGAAGGCGTATGATCAAGAAAAATTACTAATGTATATAGTAGTGTTGCAATTATTAAGGCTATCTCCTAGGCAGGCTAACCTTGCTTTGTTTTCTGCATTTTGTATGAAAACAGGGTAGTGTATGACTGGTTTCGACTTGCCGACAAACTTCACTGAAGATCCTGAGTCACTCCTGAGAAGGACACGAGCTAGGCTCACCCCTCCTCGTAAGGAGATTCGGCCAATCGAACCTGTCATTCCCGCACCATCAAGCTCTGAGCAAATGGCCGACAAGACCCTCCGCGAGTTCTCCGCTCCCTCCGCTGCCAACATCCCTACGGGACCAGCTGGCAATGTGGGAGATGCGAACTTCGAGATCAAGACCGGTCTCATCACCATGGTGCAGGCTAGCCCATTCTGTGGGAAAGCCAATGAGGACGCTAGTGCTCATCTCCAGCAATTCCTGGAGATTTGCAACACGTTCAAAAAGAAGGACAGCCTCATCACATTTATGAAGAACTTCCTTGAGAAGGAAAAGGTCGCACAGCGACAACTGATGAAGGCAAGGAGGCAAAGGTCACACATTAAGCAACAGCCTCCGAAGTCCCCAAGGCAGCAACCTCCGAGGTCTGCAAAGCAACAGGCTGAGAAGCCTGCAAAACCGCAGCCTCCGAAGCCTGAGAAGCCACCGACCGCAACAAAGACCAAGAAGGTGTGGCGAACGAAACAAGAAGCATCATCCGTGTCTTCATCTCTGGGACCGGACAACGCTTCATCGAGCTGAACGCCGGAGAAAAGTCCCGCTCGTCGGACTTTAAAAGGTGAGTCCTCGCCGGGAGGTTAAACCGGTAGTTATCCATATTTGCTTTTTTTAATTGCATATTTGCTTTCCACCACATTTCGATTTTTCCCGCCCACTGCATTTCTGCACTTTTGAATTTTTCCAGCCGCCTTGGAATTTTTCAAAACTCATTTGCATTTTTGAAAATTTAGAAAATAGGTTTTTGGGCTTTCCATTTTGAAAAGATTTTTTGTCGAGCTTTTTGAGCAAAAAGGCAGCAGGGGACAAATCCCCTAGCCGTTGGGGAACACATAGGAAAAAGGGGGCTGCCAGGAGGCCCACCTGCCAGGTCGGCCGACCTGGTGGGATCGGCCGACCCCCTGGCCCCACCTTTTCCTATGCTCCTTTCTCCCAACGGCTATATGGCCGTTGCGCTGTCCCTTTCTAACGGCCATCTTGCTTCCTTGGCCATAAAAACCGCCCAGGAGGAGGAGCTTCACCATTCCAAGCTCATCTTTCACTCCCCTCCTGTGCTCACTTGTTGCTCTCCCAAAATTTCGTGTTCTTCAACTTTACTACAGCCCCAAAAACCCAAAAAAATATTTCCCCTCTGTTTTAGTGCATTTGCAAGTTGTTGTGAGAAGAAAACCAATTTCGGAGAAGCTCGGGTTTGTCGTTTTCACTAACGCTCACCCGAACACTTGTTCGATCTTGTTTTTGTTCTTGTCTTGTGTTTGTTCTTGTGTGCAGCCATGTTCAACCGAATGAATCAAGTCGCCGGAATCAAGCGGAGAAAAAGCACTCGTGTAAGCACGAGTCAAGCATCCTCCGTCGAGCTCACACCAAGTCCGGGGCATGGTGACCCCGAAGCTGAAATTCCGGAGGAAAGGCCGGCCTTGCTCATCACCGAGGAGCATCTCGACATCAAGGACGACCGCGAGGGCCAAGCCATCGCGCTCATGAGAGAACGGCCATTCGCCCACACCCGACGCTTCGATCCGGACTTCCTCGAGAAAATAGGTATGAGAGAAGAATTTGCCTCTATTTTTCGCACTATGGGTTGGCTAAATTTCGTAGAAGTAGATGAGCCGGGTTCTCGTTTGCTTACTATGCAGTTTTTATGCACCCTTAGAAAGTATGGTGAAGGCATTTCTTTTCGCTTGTTTGGGCAAGAGCGCTTGGTCACATGGGGTGATCTTCATGCTATGCTAGGTCTAAATCCTAAATGTAGGCTAGACTTAGATAAAGCGCTAAAGGGGTTCCATAAAGAAAGTTTTTGGAAAAAGATTTCCGGAAATGAGTGGGGTCCCAAGCCTAGAACAAGTGCCATCCATAATCCTACACTTAGATTTATGCATGTGTGGTTGGCTATGACCTTGTTTCCTCGAGGTGACATTAGGGTTGTCCGGCAAGATGAATTGAAAATACTTTACGCCATGGTTAAGAAAATTAGGGTGTCACCCGCGGAATGCATGATTGATCAATGGTTAGACAATATAAAGTTGACAGGACCAATTGAGTGCACCTCTTTAGTTACTCGCATTGCGCAGAAGTGTGGTCTGCTTGAGAATGTTCATGTTGAATATTTGACGGTAGATAGAGAATTTCTAGGCGAGGACTATTTTGTGCAAGGACATACTTTGAAACATGGTCCAAATAATACCTTGATCTATCACTTTCCCGGGTATACAAACGAATTCCCGTTACCTAACCCGGGTCTTCGTTTGTATCACTGTCGGGCACTAACCCTCCCACTTGAGCCAGTGGGAGAAGTTCGCAGGCATAGTGTTTCAGGGCGACCAACACGTTCCCGTAGGCATATGTAGCCTACACCGGAGTTTCACACTCCGACCGGAGATCCGGTATGGGAGCAGCCCCCGCCACAGGACGAGGCGGGTGCATCAACATGGCAGGCCGGAGCATGGGAATCTCAGTACGATTACCCCATGCAGACGTCATCAAGTTCAAGCGGACCGCCATCCTTTGCCACTCGGTCATTCTCATCCCGTGGGTTCCGTGAACTCAACTATGGGATGGCCGAGTTGACAAGGAGGGTGAACGACATTGATTTGCGCACCGAGAGCATGCAACAAACTCTCACGCAACATGTCACCGACACCCAGCAATGGCAGAATTTCAGCGACAACCAATTCCGCCAGCTGAACGCGATGATGGCTCAGAATCAGAGCAATTGGGATGCCTTCTTCCGCTCCCAAGGCTACGACCCGAACCAGCAGATGAGCAAGAACAAGCTTGGGGGAGGACCCCCCTTCTCACGGTAACTTGTATCTTTCCCCTTCCCTTTATTTCTTGCATTTGCTAAATCTGAAATTCCATAAAAATTTGCAAAACATAAAAAGAACAAAAATATTTCCCTTTTTCATGCGCGGTATGAATGTGTATAATTTTCCTATGTTGAGATGATGAATAGTTGCTCTGTCCTTTATTCCTCTCTAATGCTAGTTTACAACTCAGTACTCTCTCAAGAGTTAGGTTTGTTGGTAAATCTTGCCTTGAACTTGAATCTTGTGGGTAGCATATGCATTCTCTAGTTCTAAGTTGTTGAGAGGTATGATATGATAGATAGGGCTGCTATGATCTTGCTCAACGTAAAGCTTGAATTCCGGAGTTTTATTTTCCAAAATGACAAATTGATAAGTTCCTCAATGATGAAATTCCCACCACAGCCATATGTAGTGTTTACATTTGAAAACCTTTACACATATGCTGCTTGTTTCACATTGAGCTTAGTCAAAATTGTTGTGACCCTAGTAGAACTCTTTTCATGCTTTCTTGATCAAGATCATGTACACACATCCACCGCCATGAGCTATCCTTCTAAATCAAGAAGATAGCATCCACCATATCCACCATATCCACCGTGAGCTATTCTTCTACACCGGAAGAAAGCCACTATCCATCCATCCATCCAAAGAAACACTCCATATATCCATTGCAAAATTCCTCTCTCAAAGTATTCATTGCAAACTAGGACTATGGCTATGAAAAAAAAAAAAGAAAAGAAAAAAAAAATGCTCAAAAAAGAGAACAAGCAAAAGATAGCCATAGCCTAGAAACGCCAAAAGAGAGAAGGAAAATTCAAAAAGGAGTTATTTCTTCCCATCCACCATTCCTCCATTCTCCCACACACTTGCACATCTTGATCAAGATTGTTTGAATTGATGTTTTTCTTGGATCCGGTCTTTTGACATAGCAATATTATGTGAACATGAGTGCTTCATATATCCCTACCTTGAGCTCCACATAAAGCCTTATTTAGAAGTAGGTGATTATAGGCAACACTTTGCCTTGGTGAGGAATCATACACATATTGAGTGATCCGAGAGAATCATTTGAGGAACTTGGTTTTTATTTTCAAAATCTTTTGAAAACCTCCGGAATAACATAGCGGAATCTAGAGCAAGTGATTGGTGCCCTGCAATTGTTCTATCTCTCAACCGCCCAGGACAATGAGGTGTAAAAGCCCCATGGATCGAGGTAAATGGGTAAGTTATGCGCCAATATATTTAATTCTAGGAAGAGTACTTTGTTGTGCGCATAGTATTATTGAGGAGTAGGACATTGTAGCAACTCCTGATCAACAACTTAAGTTTATCTTTGCTTCGGGACGAGCAAAGGGTAAGCTTGGGGGAGTTTGTTGACGGCTGTTAAGTACCATTTTCAACCGTCAACTATACTCAAATAAAGGAGAATTTGGCATTTCATACACGCATGCTTTATCACAATAATATAGTTCCACTTGTACTTGGAGAACTTTGTGCATGCAGGAGGAAATGTGAAGGAAACACCTCAAAAGGCAAGAAAACACACTTTCGACCAATCAGAGAGCGCCACATGGACGTCACACGGATTGAAGGGCCCATTTGCAGCACTTAACCGACGTAACTCCCTGTAATACCGCGGGAACCGACCTCAGGACCCACAGGACAGCCACCTGGAGAAAGCACAGGCCAGGAGGGGCCACCCCCAGGTCGGCCGACCTGGTCAGGTCGGCCGACCCAGCCGGGCGCCCTCTCCGCCTGGGCTTCCACGTGTTGGCTCCTCCGCGACTCCTGATGACGGTTTGAGATGCCTTCCGTGGCGGTTACGCTCCCTTGCCGACCTATTGAGGCTATAAATAGGAGGGTGTGCCTTCACATTCAACACACACCACAAGAAGCATTTCTCTCTTGCTAGTAGTAGTTCTTGGAGTTTTAGTGGAGTTAGGCTGAGTCTAGAGCTCTCTAGTCCCAAGTCTTCACTTGGAATTGGTATGGCTCTTGTATCTTTTCCCTTTTGTAAGACTTTACTCTTATCAATATATATATCTTTTCTATATAGTTGTGCTTGGGTCATGAGTTTCTTGTTTGATTTTGTGATCCATATATGTGATAGTATAGTCTACTTGTGTGATAGTAGTTTATATTTATTATACTACTATTGTCATGCTAGTTATATACCGTCACTATAGTCTAGTTTATATGTTATAGTCTCTATGCTTAGTTTTAGCTGATAAAGTATAGCATGGGTTTGGTGATCGTATTCGTACGGTAGCTCTGCCTCGTTAATAGTAATCGCGGAGGGGCAGAGTGCTCTTTGGTCATGCAAGTATGGTACTTGGGTGACTGATTTGCATCAATTATTCGTTAGTCTACTGGTTCGTTGAGATAGGCGGCAGGTGGTGACAGCCCTGTCCGTCCTTTGAAATCCTCCCCGCTAGGCTAGTGCGTAGGCTCTTGGCGGAAGTCGCCTGTGGATGCAGGGGTAAGTCCGTGCCTGAAGTGCTATACTATTGACTGCTGAACTTGAGTGTGGGTCTATATGTATTCTACTTAGGCTATGCAACTGTATAGGAATGTATAGTAGGAGTAGCTTAGCCTAGTCTTTCCTCCACTAGACTTTATTTATTTAGTAGGAATCTTCTGTGTGTGTCACACTACCCGGTTATTATCATGTACCCGCCTGTCTTGGTTAAGATATCCTTGCTAATTGTTAACATGATCTTATATGTTAGTAACGCTTCTTGATCATAACCTTCCTCTGGGATAAACAAATACGATACCCTGAATACTTCCGGGTGAAATGCTACAGCGGTATTCTCCGTGCGCTTGCGGATTTTACCTACTTGACTCTGGGACATATTAGTGAGCCGTTTCTGGCCCCGTGCCGGGAATGATTTATTAATATGGCTTAGCAAAAGTCAACAGGGACACGGGGGATTATACTGGTTCGGGGAAGCCCCCTACGTCTAGTTCGTGGGCCTGCTCGTGTTACTTGCTCCGGTGAGGGGGTACAATGGTGGTGAAAGAGGAGGGTGCTCCAAGTCTCGGGTGAGGGATGTGCGTGTGTGTTATTACTATGGCTATGTGGTTCAGTGGCCTCTTTTGCTGTGTATTGTGTCTCGTGTCTAGAGAGGATAGTGGGTCTCCCCTTTTATACTTCAAGGGGAAGGGCCCAATTACAGAGAGCGAGAGAGAGAGAGAGAGAGAGAGAGAGAGAGAGATTTCTACACATGACGAGTTGGTAGAGGCGTGCCGAAGAAGGTGAAGCCCCTAGTCGGTGGCACGGTCTTTGATCTTTGCGGCCCCCATCATCCTGGTCTTGTGACAGAGGAACGGTACTGCGTCCGGGCGTGCCCCCGTTCTCCATCATCGAGTCGAGTCCCCTCGTGTTGCTGTAGCTGGCGTGTTCCGTCGTGCCCGGGGAGGTGCAGCATAGGCTTTGTCACATCATTCAGGCAGGGTTCAATCTAGCTGTCCCTCAAGCTGTCCAGCTTTATCATCATTAGGTGTGCCGTCGCACGATGGCAGCGCAGTGAACCGTGCCACACCTGCCACCGTCAGCGGGCACTGGTGCTGATGGAGGGGGCAGGTATCTGGAGGGATTTGACTCCTCGATACTATGTTAGTGTAGTGGGCATGGCATTTAAGGACGGTTGGTTGGCAGTTGTTGACCGTTGGCTCGCTCGACCCCCTCAATCGAGGGTCGTTGTGTCGAGTTGCGTCTATCTGGACCGGCTTGGAGTTGGAGTCCGTACCATTCGGACATGGCAATTGAGCTTCTCCAGTCCGCCACTCCTGGCCTGGCCAGGGTTCCCTCACCCCGCTCTGTCCGGGCTCAGGTCCCAGTGATGGGAGTTGGCGGAGGCAACCTTTGAACATCGATTGCGGGGGGTAGGGGGGGGGCACACCGTCGTCACGACAGTAGTGACAGCGGGGCGTCCATCCTTGCACCGGAGTGGATAAGCTCAGGCTAATGGCTGAGTCATTTTCTTGGAAGTGCGAGCCGTGCCCGTGCTCCATCAGGCGGAGCGATCTGCCCTCTACCCCTTTCGAGGGGTCGAGCGGGACGTGGCCGGCCCTCGACCACTCGAGGGTCGAGCGAGTCGGGATAATGGCGCGGCTTTTGCGGCTAAGGCCTGACTGCCGGGGGGATGCTTCCCATGGGGGCCCACATGAGTGGCGCCTTGGTAGCGATCCTAGGGGCCCTGTTGAGTCTGCCGCGTGCGAGTCCTTAGGAGGTGTCACATGGCACCCCATTATTTTCCCTCGACAATAATCTCCTCCTGTTCTTGCGGATTTTACTAGTGCAAAGGCCAGCCCCTAAACCTGTTGGTCAGAGAGGTCGGACCCTAATGCCACCCAAGTAGTCGAGCTGTTGAAGAAGATTGCTGACTTGAAGAAAGAGGGAGTCGATGACATCACAATAGCTAAAAGCTTCATAGTGCGCCGAGTTCAACCCCTCAAACAATAGAGCCATCCTGCTTGGAAGTATTCTACCGATGATGAGACGAGGGAGGTGCCCGACCCAGCTAACTCCACTCTGCGTCAGTCTCGCTTAGAGAGGATGTTTGAAGGGAACACCCTTCAGAATCATGCCTTGATCACAAAGGCATACAACGTGGGTACTTACCGGGCCCGAGTAAGCTTCTGGATGTTCATTGTTTATTTGATATCCACCTTAGCAGAGTGATAAGACTAGTCGGATATCTTGATGCTTATTTTCAAGTTCTGGACACTTACGTGCCATACCCTTCGCGTCCTCCAACCGATACCGAGGTACCGGATTATGTGGAGAAGCTACCACAGACTGGTACCGGTGGGTCAAGCTCATTAGCAAGCGCGCGTGCGACTGAATTGGTCATTGTTGGCGACTCTACTGTCCCCATCGCCGAACTCCCCCTCGCCAGTCAGCGGGTAAAAAAGCTTGCTCACCGCTGAAGGCAATATCTAGGAGATGACAATGATGATGAGGAAGACCAACCTCAAAATGTCAGTCAACCTTCCCCTGCTTCCTCCGACCGACCATCAAATTTGTTGGAGCCCCCAATTCAAGTGGCACATGATGCTGGAGCAACAAAGAATGTTGACGAATCCACCAAGAGGAAGCGATCAGATTCATAGACTACTTTAAAGAAGAAAGTCAGTCGGATCAAGACCAAGCATGCCTCCGATTAAGTTACTTCACAACTTCGAATCTTCATCAAGTGTAACCAAAATATGTTTAGTTTCTGACCTTTTTGTCATGAAGTGAACATAGTACTCGGTCAACCGAGACTCAGAGCGCCCCTATGTCTAAAGACACTCGGTCGACTCCTACGCTTTGTCCGACCGACTTATCTTAGTCTGAAGCCACGCTACCAAGCGTGCAGACTCAGGCAAAGGAGATCCCAGCAGTTCCAAGGCCGCCCCTGCAGACCGCCTCTCCTCCTCCGACTGGTGGTGCACCTTGTCCCATCAAGGACAAGGTCATACCAGTCGAGAAAACTTTGGGTCGGCCTGAAGCCGAAGACTTGGAAATTCTCTATCAACACTGAGAAGCAACTAAGGTACATCAATACCAAGGCCTTTTTCTTTCTCGACTCATCATTGCTTTTAACCATAACGGTCTCCCCTTGTCTAGAAAATTTATGCTCTGGTGGAGAAAAAGCAAGCAAGGATAGAGTACCTTGAGGCCAAGAGCTTCGGTATGTATTGAAATCCTTCTTTATATATAAATATTTCATTGTGTCTTTGACTTGCTATTGTTCGTAGTCACCGGCCAGCAGCTGGCAAAAGCTCAACAACAACAAGAGAAGCTGTAGATCGGTTACAAGGAAGCCTCTGCTTCTTTACAGCAGAGTCATCTTGACCTTGCAGGTAGAATATCTTCAAATCTTCCTGTCATCTGCGCTTTCTCACAAAGAAATCATTGCAGAATTGGAGAAGGTCACTTCTAATCAACAGAAGTATTTGGATGTTGATGAGGACATCAACGACATACGAATAATGACGACGGAAGATGGCACGACAAACCAAGATGTCACGCCTCCACCTCTCGTCGTCGCGCCTCCTCGAGTTACGGATCCATCTTCTAACGAGACGACGACGTACAAGGGCCCAATCACTAGAGCTCGAGCCCAGGAATTGAAGACGGTTTTGATGCTAAGGAACGACGGCCCAGGATGATGTGGCCCGAAGGCCCACGTGGCCCAAGTCGCACGACTCCCTCTCCACCGCGCGCCCCTCCACTTCAGCCGGCCCTAGATGCCTCGTCCTCCCCCTATATAGTCAAGGGCTGCGCCCCTTGTAATCTTTGAGTTTTGTTTTAAGTTTAGCTTAGCTATACATCCGTCTCTCGACGTGAATTCAGAACTCCACCTTCGTGCAATACATCAGATTGCTCGCCTCTAATTCTTGCTCGTTCTTCGATTGCGCGTAAGAATTGATCCTCGTGATCAGGTTGATCTTGTTTACCGCAAGGTTAATATCCTCCGGAAGTTGGTTCAGCGATTGCATTGGCGCTTCGGCTTGCTCGTCGTAGTCGGATCGTGAGGGTCAACATCCACCAAATCGAAGTTATCTCCACTCGCCGAAAGATCGGGCACTCTACACCTATCAAGTGGTATCAGATTCCAGTGTTTCTCGGTGAGTTTTATCCAAGTCCACATAAACCAAAAATTACAAAAAAAAAAAAGTTTACCCCAGTACGGTTTTGAGCCTCGCACTTTCGTTCAATAATTTGCGTTGTTGAGTTTTTGTGCTTTCGCTTTTGATCGTTGCTGGTACACTGTGTTTCATCGTTTTCTTCCTATCATCGTCGTATCCTTCCGCCGTGCCGCGTGTTTTCACCACCACAGTTTGCTTTCCGCCGCATCTGTTTATCCCGTCTCGCTTGCCAAATTTATCCGCTGCACCGTGAGTCCGGGTCAATCACTGCCTCGACGATCGAGTCCTACTCGGTTACGTCGTGACCCGCTCGCCTCGCCCTGTGTTTAGTTCTGTTCGGTTTCGTGTGTCCCGCTCGCCTCGCTGATCGAGTCCTACTCGGTTACATCGTGACCCGCTCGCCTCGCCCTGTGTTTGTTTCTGCTCGGTTTCGTTTGTTCCTACTCTAGAGAGAGAGAGAGAGAGAGAGTATCTTTTTATTACCGTTCTACCCCTGCCTCAAAAAAAAAAAGTGCTTGTGCTTAATTGCTTATTTGAGGTCTCATTGTTTATATTTTCAGCAAAAAGTATTAAAAAAAAGAGAAAAAAAAAGAAAAAAAAAGAGAAAAAAAAGAAAGGAAAAAAAAAAGAGAAAAAAAAAGAGCGGCCGAGCAACACAGGCGACGCGTTCTTGCTGCACTTTGTTTTGATCCTTTTTCCTTCCTCTTGCACTTGTACCGGCAGCAATCTTTTCGCGTTTAGCACCATTATTCAGCTTTGCAGTTATTGTTTGAATTGTGCTAACCCTTGGATTGAGTGCAGCCTCCTAGCCCCACAAATTTTCTACTACGAGCAGGTTTTTGTTTCACCACGCAATCGCTCCTCCAATCTTCCACCGGTTTTACCTGTGGTTGCAGTTCACGCTTGCGTGCTTGGTAAGGACGGGTAAGAATTTGATAACAGCTTTTTGATTGAGCTTTTCACCCACCACTCACCTCTCGTTGTAGGATCCCGCTTTTTGTATTGCTTGTGTTTCTATGGCAGAAAACAGCTCGAAGTCGGAGGAGCTCACCCTCCAGGATGTCCAGGCACAGGTTGACGGTCTACAAAACGACATGAAGACGATGCACGAGAGACTTGACTCTACGGTCACTTCGTCGAATGAGCGTTTTGATCAACTGGACCTCGCTGATACGGCTGCCCGCACCACGCTCGCGACGATCATGACTCGTCTTGAGGCCATGTCGACGCAGCTTGGGACCATGACGACGCAACTCACGGAGTTGCAACATGCACGTGACTACGGCGCCGACACCGAGCAGGACGACGACAATCGTCGTGGTCGTGCTCGTAGGGTACGCGTTCCTATTAATGATTCTTTTGCCAAAATAAAATTTCGTATTCCCACTTTTAATGGCAAATATGATCCGGGTGCTTATCTTGATTGGGAATTAGAGGTTGAACAAAAATTTGCATGCCATGATATTCCTGCTAATTTACAAGTTAAGGCTGCTATTAGTGAATTTACTGAATTTGCTTTACTTTGGTGGCGTGAGTATAGACAAAGATATCCTGATAATATTCCAGCCACTTGGACGGCATTGAAAGCTGCTATGCGTCATCGTTTTGTGCCGTCATATTATGCTAGAGATTTGCTTAATCAAATGCAGCGTTTTCAACAAGGTTCACTTTCCGTAGAGGATTATTATCAAGCTTTGCAAAAGGGTATGATTCGCTGTGGTTTAGTTGAACTGGATGATGCTGCTATGGCTCGCTTTAGGGGTGGGTTAAATCGTGAAATTCAGAATATTCTTGATTATAAGCATTATGATGATATGACCACCTTATTTGAATATGCTTGTAAAGCTGAACGTGAAGTGCAGGATCGACAATCTTCGTCAAGACCTAACATTTTTGTAGGGTCCAAGACGCCTTCAGCTCCACGGTCGACACCTCCTTCCACGTCACGCGACCACTCCTCGACCACGTCCAAGTCGAGTGCTCCATCCACGGCCAAATCTGCCTCGTTCGTGCCGTCCTCCTCGTCGTCTGGACGAGCTCGGGATATTCAGTGTCACCGTTGCCGGGGATTTGGTCATGTGATACGTGATTGTCCAAATAAACGAACTATGTTGATTCGTGACGACGGTGGGTATTCTTCTGCTAGTGATTCTGAGGATATTCATCAGACTATGCTTGCCACTAATCATGCAGATAATACGGAGCTTCATGTCGACTCTAGTGCCGCCGACAGGTATGCCACTCTTGTTGTGCAGCGTGTTCTTAGTACACAGGTCGTTCAAGATGAAAAGCATCAGCGCCACAACATTTTTCATATCAAAGGCGTTGTGCAAGAACGAGCGGTCCGTATAATCATCGATGGTGGCAGTTGCAACAATTTGGCTAGTACGACCTTGGTGGAGCAGTTGTCATTGCCAACAAGGAAGCATCCACATCCTTATCACGTTCAATGGCTCAATGATGGCGGCAAAATAAAGGTAACGCGCTCGGTACGTGTTCCTTTCTCTCTTGGCGCCTATTCTGATTTTGTAGATTGTGATGTTGTTCCAATGGAAGCATGCTCTTTGTTGCTTGGCCGTCCTTGGCAATATGATGTTGATAGTGTTCATCATGGTCGCTCCAACTATTATTCCTTCATGTTTAAGGGTCAGAAAATTGTTATTCATCCTATGACACCTGAACAAGTTCTTAAAGATGATATTGCTCGAGCGACAAAAGCTGCAAAATTGGTTACATCGCCTCCTGTTGCACCTGTTCAACATGAGATCAAATTGAATAACCCTATCTTGCTTGCTACACGTGCTGATTTTGATGAATTACATGATGCTAATCTGCTTTGCTATGCGCTAGTTTGCTCTCGTATGCTTGTTTCACTAGATGAGGCGCCTATGTTGCATATTCCTCCTGTTGTTGCTAACCTTTTGCAGGACTATAAAGATGTTTTTCCCGCTGAATTGCCGCCGGGTCTTCCTCCTATTCGTGGCATAGAACATCAGATTGATTTAATTCCAGGCGCACAGCTTCCTAATCGCGCCCCGTACCGCACAAATCCTGAGGAGACGAAAGAAATTCAGCGTCAAGTGCAGGCATTGCTTGATAAAGGTTACATTCGTGAGTCTCTCAGCCCTTGTTCGGTTCCTGTTTTGCTTGTTCCTAAGAAAGATGGTTCTTGGCGTATGTGTGTAGATTGTCGTGCAATTAACAATATTACAATTCGTTATCGATATCCTATACCACGCCTTGATGATATGCTTGATGAACTTAGTGGTGCCACAATTTTCTCTAAGGTTGATTTACGTAGTGGTTACCATCAAATAAGAATGAAATTAGGAGATGAATGGAAAACGGCTTTTAAAACTAAATTTGGCTTGTATGAATGGTTGGTTATGCCGTTTGGATTGTCTAATGCTCCTAGCACTTTTATGCGCTTAATGAATGAAGTTCTTCGGTCTTTCATTGGAATATTTGTTGTTGTCTATTTTGATGATATCCTTATATACAGCAAATCCATGAATGAGCATTTAGAGCATTTGCGTGCTGTTTTTGATGCTTTGCGTGCTGCTCACTTGTTTGGGAACATGGAAAAATGCACTTTTTGCACGCAACGTGTTTCGTTTCTTGGATATGTTGTTACTCCACAGGGCATTGAGGTCGATAGCAGCAAGGTGGACGCCATTCAGAGTTGGCCCCAACCGACGACGGTCACACAGGTTCGTAGTTTTCTTGGTCTTGCAGGCTTCTATCGTCGTTTTGTGCGGGATTTCAGTTCTATTGCTGCACCATTACATGAGCTGACCAAGAAGGGTGCGCCATTTGAGTGGGGCGCACCACAAGACGACGCATTCAACACTTTAAAGGAACGGTTAACTCATGCTCCTCTCTTACAATTGCCTAATTTTGATAAAGTGTTTGAATTGGAATGTGATGCTAGTGGAATTGGTTTGGGTGCTGTTTTGTTGCAAGATCATAAACCCATTGCTTATTTTAGTGAGAAGTTAAGTGGTGCTGCTCTTAAATATTCCACTTATGATAAAGAACTTTATGCTTTAGTAAGAACTTTGCAAACATGGCAGCATTATTTATGGCCTCGCGAATTTATTATTCATTCTGATCATGAGGCTTTGAAACATATTAGAACCCAAACTAATCTGAATCGTCGTCATGCTAAATGGGTTGAATTTATTGAATCTTTTCCATACATCATTAAACATAAAAACGGGAAGGAAAATGTGATTGCCGATGCTTTGTCTCGTCGTTATATGATGCTGTCCCAATTAGACTTTAAAATCTTTGGTTTGCACGCTTTGAAAGATCAATATGTGAATGATGCTGATTTTCATGATATTATGATGCATTGTAAGGATGGCAAACCTTGGGGCAAATTTCATATGCAGGATGGGTTCCTGTTTCGTGCTAACAAGCTGTGTATTCCAGCTAGCTCGGTTCGTCTTTTGTTGTTACAGGAGGCGCATGGAGGTGGTCTTATGGGTCACTTCGGAGTTTTCAAGACACATGAGGTGTTGGCCGACCATTTCTTTTGGCCACGGATGCGCCGTGATGTTGAGCGCCTTGTTGCACGCTGTACCACATGTCAAAAAGCTAAATCTCGTTTGGGTAATCATGGTTTGTATATGCCCTTGCCTGTTCCCTCTTCTCCTTGGCTTGATATTTCGATGGATTTTGTTTTGGGATTGCCTCGCACTAAGAAGGGGAGGGACAGTATTTTTGTGGTTGTTGATCGTTTCTCTAAAATGGCTCACTTTATACCTTGTCATAAAACTGATGATGCCTCAAATGTTGCTGAATTGTTCTTTAGAGAGATTGTTAGATTGCATGGAATTCCTAAAACAATTGTCTCTGATCGTGATGCTAAGTTTCTTAGTCATTTTTGGCGTTCTCTTTGGAATAAATTAGGAACTAAGCTGCTGTTTAGTACTACTTGTCATCCTCAAACTGATGGGCAAACTGAGGTAGTAAATAGAACTTTGTCTGCTATGCTTAGAGCTGTTTTAGATAAAAATTTGAGACGCTGGGAAGATTGTTTACCTCATGTTGAATTTGCTTATAATCGTGCTACACATTCTGCCACTAAGATGTGTCCTTTTGAGGTTGTTTATGGCTATGTTCCTAAGGCGCCTATTGATTTGTTTTCTATTGATGCTGAGGATGAACCACATCTTGATGCTCTTGCTCATATTGATCACATGAAACAATTGCATGAAGAAACACAACACAACATTGCCATTGCTAATAAAAAGTATCAAGTTGCTGGTAGTAAAGGTAGAAAACATATTTCTTTTGAACCTGGTGATTTGGTTTGGTTGCACTTGCGTAAAGATAGATTTCCTACTTTGCGTCGTTCTAAACTGATGCCTCGTGCTGCTGGTCCTTTTAAAGTGCTAACCAAGATTAACGATAATGCTTATGTTCTTGACTTGCCCATGGAGTTTGGTGTTTCCACTAGTTTTAATGTTGCAGATTTGAAACCATACTTGGGTGAGGATGATGAGTTGCCGTCGAGGACGACTTCACTTCAAGAAGGGGAGGATGATGAGGACATCAACGACATACGAATAATGACGACGGAAGATGGCACGACAAACCAAGATGTCACGCCTCCACCTCTCGTCGTCGCGCCTCCTCGAGTTACGGATCCATCTTCTAACGAGACGACGACGTACAAGGGCCCAATCACTAGAGCTCGAGCCCAGGAATTGAAGACGGTTTTGATGCTAAGGAACGACGGCCCAGGATGATGTGGCCCGAAGGCCCACGTGGCCCAAGTCGCACGACTCCCTCTCCACCGCGCGCCCCTCCACTTCAGCCGGCCCTAGATGCCTCGTCCTCCCCCTATATAGTCAAGGGCTGCGCCCCTTGTAATCTTTGAGTTTTGTTTTAAGTTTAGCTTAGCTATACATCCGTCTCTCGACGTGAATTCAGAACTCCACCTTCGTGCAATACATCAGATTGCTCGCCTCTAATTCTTGCTCGTTCTTCGATTGCGCGTAAGAATTGATCCTCGTGATCAGGTTGATCTTGTTTACCGCAAGGTTAATATCCTCCGGAAGTTGGTTCAGCGATTGCATTGGCGCTTCGGCTTGCTCGTCGTAGTCGGATCGTGAGGGTCAACATCCACCAAATCGAAGTTATCTCCACTCGCCGAAAGATCGGGCACTCTACACCTATCAGATGTTCTGAAGACTGAAAAGGACGACCTATCCAAAACTCTTGGCGAGCGAGATGTTGAGCTTGCTAAACTGAAGAAGAAGTTGCAAGAGACAAAGGAGTCCCTGAAGAATGCTAAGGCTAGTGCCCTACAACATAAATGTAATTTGGCTAATAAGCTCTTCTTGTTTTCCTCTTATTAGTCTTCATTATAAACTTCATCTTCTAATCTTGATGCCAGTCTACAGTATTGTCATATGGCGCTCGGAAGGCTCTGGACAATATTCACGCAAAGCAAGTGGAGCAGACCGGGCATACCATTGAATACTTGCTGGAGCACGCACCAGAGGCGATCGCCAATCATACCAGGAGGGTGGCAACCGAGGCCAGGAGTCAAGTGTTGGCTATTTGCCAGTCTTGCTCCCCGAAACTGCCATTGGATAAGATCAAGGAAGGCTTCAACCCATCGATGTTGGTCAACCAATGTCAGTTGCTGATGGACTCGATGATAGAAACCACCCAAGCCCTGGTTGAGAACATTGACATCGATCCAGCTGTACTAACTCCTCCTAGCTCTCCAGAAATAGAAGATAACGCTTCTTCTCCTTTGGCAGAGCTTAATTTAGGTATTCCGATGCATTAGTAGTATTTGAGTAGAAAAACAATATGTTCCTTTAATAATAATGATTGTTCTCTTTCTTGCTTAATTACTAAACAAGTTAAGAAACTCGACTGAGTAATCGGTACAGCAATCTCCTGTTACTTATAGCCATTCAGGAAGTACTTAGCTGCGTTAGTCGCCCTTTGGTACTGAACCCTTTTTACTATAAAATCTAGAAGACGCATCGGTCTGCCTTAGCATATTTGGTCGTAATTTGTAACTACGTAACAATCAGAATTGACCAATCGACACATGACCTCTCGCACTTTGGCTCTGGGTTTAGTGTAGTGGCACTCTATTTGTGCAGTATGAATTGTATGGCTGTCATGCTGCATTGTTAGACCAAAACCATAAGACCGTATCAAAATACAAGGCATCGGTCTGTAAAAATCCAAAACCAGCATTTATCAAGGTTAAGGAGAAGTGGGACATTATTATTATCCCCCTGTCTTGATTGTCTAATGTATAAATTAAGGAATCAAGGCAAATAAGAATGAAAATCATCAAAAACCTTTCATCAAAATGATTGAAGGTCCATTCAATAATAATGTATAGGAATTCAAAAATAAACTAAGTATAAAAGCAACATAGCAGATTTATGTTCCATGAATTTGGTATGTCATCGCCGTCTTCATACATCAGTGGATAAGCCCCCGACTGAGTGACTTGTTTGACCACATATGGTCCTTCCCATTTAGGGGATAATTTTTAATTTGTGCTGATTGTTGGTTGATTGCACTCGGTGCAGTACTAAATCTCCAACATGGAACTGACGACTTTGAACGTTCTTGTCGTAGTAACTTCGTAAACCCTGCTGATACACTGCCAACCAAAACAGAGCGCGATCACGCATCTCCTCTGCCGCAATCAACTCGATCTTTCAATTACCTTTAGAAAGCTTCTTGTCATATCCCTTGACTCATGCTGAAACGAGGTTTACCTCGGTCAGCAGAATAGCCTCGGAGTCATAGACCAACGAGAAAGGAGACTGACCGGTAGCCCGATTGACATTAGTGCGCAGCCCCTAGAGGACCAAAGGAAGCTCTCGAAACCACTGACTGGCATAAGGCTTGAGTCTGTCAGAAATCCAAGGCTTCATCCCTTGAAGAATCATACCGTTGGCCCGTTCGACCTACCCGTTGCTTTGACGATAAGCCACCAAAGCAAAGTGGATTTTTATTCCTATCTCATTAGCATAGTCGTAGAATTCCTCAGACGTAAACTGAGTACCATTGTCGGTGATGATATCGTGAGGAACTCCAAACCGAGTGAAGACCTCTCTGACAAATTCGACCGCCCTCTTTGAAGTTAACTTGCCGACCGGCTTTGCTTCAATCCACTTGGTGAACTTGTCAATAGCAACAAACAAATGAGTAAACCCACTTGGCGCTTTTTTGAAAGGACCGACAATATCAAGCCCCCAAACTAAAAAAAGGCCACATCATAGGTATCATCTGAAGTTGTTGTGAAGGCACATGCGTTTGTTGAGCGAAGAGTTGACAGCCTTGGAAGCCACATGGTTACCACATGCTCCTGCATGGATTTCCTCCATCAGCTCTTTACCTTCTAGAAATGAGATGCATCACATCAAGATATTTGATCCTCCTCTTCGATAGAGCAGGTCATCTACCATTAAGTATCTCCAAGATCGAGCCTTTAGCCTTTGTTGCTCATTGGAATCCGCAGGCAGCGTACCGCTAACCAAGAACTGAATATTCGGGTCGCGCCAGTCGGTCTCCATGTCGAGATCTTCCACAGGGTCAGCAACATTGGTCGTTAGGACGTCCGACCTAGGAGACATAGTTGGTGTATCAAGGGTGTGTAGGAAAACACCAGGTGGGACAATCGATCGTGATGATCCCATCTTAGCTAGCTCATCAGCAGCTTGGTTATTATCGCGGAGAACATGCGTTAACTTAAGTCCATCAAACTTGTTCTCCAGCTTTCTAACTTCTTGGCATTAGGCAGCCATGTTGTCATCACATAGTTCTAATCCTTAGTGACCTGGTTGATGACCAGAGCCGAGTCACCAAAGATATCGAGGCACTGAATGCCGAGCGATATGGCAATTCACAGACCGTGTAGAAGAGCTTCATAATCCGTAGCGTTATTGGACACGCGAAACTTGATCTGGAGGGCATATCAAAGTCTCTCCTGTCAGAGAAATAAGTATGATTCCTGCCCCTACACCCAAGAATTGGAGTGAACCATCAAAGTATATTTTCTAGTACTCAATATTTTGCGGCGCCGGTGGCATTTGAATTTCCATCCACCCGGAAATGTAGTCAGCCAGCGCCTATCCTTTGATCACTGAGCGAGTTATGAATGTAATGGTGTATTGACCGAGTTCATCCACCCACTTGGCAATCTTGTCGACCATCGCGCGGTTATGAAGAACCTCTCCGAGCGCAAAAGTGGTATGAACTTCGAACGGATGAGCTTGAAAATAATGCTTCAGCTTCCTCGAGGTGACCAAGAGCGCATATAGCAATTTCAAGATCTAGTGATATCGGATCTTGGAGGCGTTAAGAACCTCACTCATGAAATACACCGAGTGTTGTAGTTTTTGTACATGTCCCTCTTCTTCTCGGTCCACTGTTAACATAGAACTCACAACTTGGGTTGTGGGCGACACATAAAGCTGAAGCTTCTCCTGTGGCTCCGGAGATAGACCTTCATCTCATCCAACATCGACTACGCCTCTTCTGTCCAGATAAAGTTGTCTTGCTTTTTGAGCAACTTGAAGAACGGTAGACCCCTAACCCCCAGTCGAGAGATAAAGTGACTCAAAGACGCCATGCTGCCGGTCAGCTTCTGAACATCTCTTCGGGAATTAGGAGGTCCCATATCAAGGGTTGCCTTGATTCTGGGTTAGCCTCTATACCTCGTTTCGAAATGATGTAATCGAGTAGCTTTCCCTAAGGAACCCCAAAGACACACTTCTTAGGGTTCAACATCATCGAGTATCGCCTCGAGTTGTCAAACGTCTCTGTCAGGTTAGAGAGAAGTTCTCTAACGTTCTGAGTCTTTACCACGATGTCATCAACATTAGCTTCTGCGTTCCGACCGATCTAAATTTCAAGGCAGCGTTGAATGCCACGTTAGTAAGTCACGTCAGCATTCTTCAGACCAAACGGCATTGTTATATAGAAATAGGCACCAAAGGGAGTTATAAAGGAATTTTTGATTTGATCGTTGACTTTCAGTGGGATCTGGTGATAGCCTAAATAGGCATCCAGAAAGCTCAAGAGCTCACACCTGGCTATAGAGTCTACGATCTGATCAATGTGCGGCAAGGCGAATGGGTCCTTATGACAGACCTGATTCAAATCGGTATAATCAACGCACATACGGCACTCTTTGTTCTTCTTCGGTACAAGGAACGTATTAGCCAGCCAATCCGGATGGTATACTTCCTTTATAAAGTTAGCATCTAAAAGCCTAGCTATCTCTTTCTTCATGGTTTCCTTGCGATCTTGAGCAAGTCTTCAAAGTCGTTGCTTGACGGGTATAGCCCCAGGAGGCACCCTTAAGTTGTGCTTAATCTTTTCCCTAGGAACTCCAGGCATGTAAGAAGGTTTCCATGCAAAGATGTCCCTATTTTACTGGAGGAAAGGAGTGAGCACGAGTTCCCATTTCTCTCCTAGATTGGCCCCCGCGTAAGTAACCTTAGCAGGGTCTTCAGGATCAAGCGGAATTTCCCTGGTTGGCACGTCATCCATCTGGATCTTCTCCTTACTGGGCTTCTTTGCGAGAATCTCCACGTCGGTCTCCACCTCTTTGCCGACTACCTTCTAGATCTCCAGTTGGTCGGACAGCATCAACTGTCGGTCGACCAACTCACAACTCTGCACATCACAATCAAAAGAATTCCGAAGATTAGAGTGGAGGGAGATGATTCCTTTGGGGCCTGGCATCTTCAAGGTTTGGTAAGGATAGTGTGAGACCGCCATGAACTTCGCTCTTGCCGGTCTGCCAATGATGACATGGTAGGCAGACTCGAAATCAGCTACTTGGAAGATGATATGCTCGGTCCTGACGTTCTCTCCGGTGCCGAATGTGACAGGCAGAGTAATCTGCCCTATTGGCACCGAGGTCTTGCCTGGAACAATCCCGTGAAAGGGAGAAGTGCTCGGTTTGAGGTCGGCGATTGTCAAGCCTAGCTCCCTGCTTCCTCCATCCATGAGTACTTTGTTGAACTTGACCTCCTTCAAAGTTGCCGCGAGCACAAGCGGGTAGCGACCCGGTCTGGGCAGGTGCCTAGGATGATTCAAACGATCAAAAGTGACCAAAACTTCAGATCACTTCATGTACTCAAGTGCAGCTAGTTCCACGGAGTTGATCTCTTGCAGTTCCACCTTGTGTTTGCGTTTGGACGTGTGGGCCTCGGGCCCTCCGAAGATGAAGTTGACTTCCTTCCAGGGCTCCAGAAACTCTCCTTCCTCATCCTTGTCACCGTCGTCATTAGCTTTATCCTTGCCGTTCCGCCTCGGTGGTCTTTGGCCACTTTCAGCGTAGCAGTCACAAAGCCCTTCAGATGGTAACAATCCTTTTCTTTGTGGTTTCCCTTTGGGTGCCATGGGCACGGGCCACTCAACAAGTCATCCATGGTTGGCTGGTTCATCCGCGGATTTTTCTTGGATCGGTCTATAGCAACAACCATATTATCAGTTTTCCTCTTCTTGTCCTTTTTGAAGGACTCGGTCTTGTCCTGGTGCTTCTCCTTCCCCTTTCCTCAAATGCCGTACAGAGTCGACTCCCCCAAAGCATATTTGTCCACGATCTCAAAACACTCCCGAGTGGTCAGATCGAGGTTATGATTCCACCGACCGATCTCCTGAACCAGGTCATCACTCAGAAACCCTCCTTGGAAGGTAGTAATGATCTGCTGGTCTGGAACATTGGGGATCTCTGTCTTTTTGGTGCAAAAATGCTTGATGAAGTCACGCAAAGGTTCGTCTGGCTTCGGCTTGAGTTGAAGAAGGTTGAAGTGGTTGCCCGGATGATTGTAGGTAGCTTGAAAACTCTCGATGAACTGCATAATGAGCTCCCCCCCTATTGGAGATCGAGTTCTCAGGAAGAGACGTGTGCTAAATCTGAACAGCAAGCTCAAGGCAAACCGGCAGGTAATTAGCCATGACAGAGGTGTTCCCCCTAGCAGACCGAATAGTCATGCTATAGATCTGGAGTCACTCCTTGGGGTTGGTTTGGGTTGCCCGGACTATTGATCTCCCATGTGTCCTAGTAATGCAGCTGATGATGGCATCCCAAACATGCTTGGCTCCACATTTGGTGTTGTATCATACGTGGCGTTTAATGGAGCGAATGTCTCTTGCATGTAGTGATGCGGTTGCGACTGTGGAGTTGTCCTCTGTAGAATTATTATGTTACCACATCTAGGTGATCTCCTTACTGTGCCACCATTGGTGGTTTTGGAGGTGGAATGGTAACAACAGGTGCTGGCCCTAAGCCCATTGTAGGAGTTGTCGTGCTTGTGCTAGGTTGCTGCCGATCAGGTGCTTTAACGGCTGGACAAGGGATATTTCCAACAACGCGGAAATACATTGGCCCATGTGTTGTATCATCATATACGCAACCCTCCATTGTCTGTATAATCAAAGCCCTCAAGGTATTAACCAATATAGGCGACTGGTTAATCAATGCATGATGTATAGCTGCATGTATCATATTATTCAGTGTTTCCTCATCAATGCTCTCTATCTCCTTGTTGATAGGCTGCTTCTCAATTTCATCTGTGATGATGAAAGGATCTGGCAGGTTTCCCTTCTGTATGATTTTGCCATGTCTGGTCTTGCTAAAAGTCCCCAACAAAAGGTTCTTGAACTGTGTAAGCCTCTCGTTGACTTGTCCTATTATGTCATCACTCAAATCCTCACGTCTGCAAGCAATATGTTTTCATCCTTCAGATCTGATCCAATGTTGTGCTTCAAAGGAGGGTTTTGAGGTTCCTTTGGTATCCTAGACATAATGTTAAGCTTGAAGTTCTTGGTCCCACCAGGCGTGCTAAAAAGCATGCTGACTCAAAAATCTGAACGTGTGACCTGGGAGATTTGCTTTACTCGAGTGCAGGCTCAATATGGAAACCGGGGCGTGCTAGTCGATTTTTCCTACAAATCGACAAAGAAAACAAATGGTCAAATTCCCTAGGTCTCTGGCCCCAGATAGGCCGATGAGAAAGTTGATAACCACTATATGTGAAAACCAGTCGATGGCTATTAGATGAAGATAATACAAGATAATCTGACCAGTTGATTGAATTGGCTTATCAGCAAGATTAATAAATGCATATTAAATACTGTGAGAACTAGTGCCAATAGTTGCTAAGTCGATAAAGCAAAGATGGTAGATTTGATAGATAGTATTGAAAATATGCCTTAAATTAGCAGATCTAATCTACTTAGATAAAGGGTTTGATGATCTACAAAATATACTCCAATAAAGCGTTGAGAAGTCGATCGAACCGTGATAACCTATCGGCTAAATGTCTTGATAGAACCCTACCGACTCTACCTACAATTGGATCGGACTTAGCCCTATTGACTCAGTGAGAGATCAAAGACGATGCAGGCTCACCGGTTAGAGCAGATCGAACTTAATCGAGAGAGTACCCAAATAAAGCAAATAGATCTAGATACATTCTAATTGCAGATAGAATCAATAAAGTGACTCGAATAATAGATCTAAATCAAGTTCGTCAAACCTTCTAAAAATCACAATAGATCGGACCTAACCAAGATAGTACTGCAACTTGAAGTCGATAGAACAAACATGAAAGAGATCCAATTACCGGATAAATAGTAACCACAAATATAACAACTAGAATATCAAATTATCGAGAAAGTACTAGTTGAAGTCGATGAGATTACCGAGGGTGACTAATCCAAGTCTCTCACCGAGATCAGAGCCAATGTAGCCCATGTGAGATGAAGATTTTGTTGACTAGGAAAAGGTGGCGATGCGCCGAGTTGTATTGAACGAATATGTTAATTTTTACGTATAGATCCTATTACATATTTATAGCCCTATGCAAGCGGTTCTGACCTCGGATAAGACTCTTCAGTTTCCAAACAAACAAACTGGCTTGATTTATTCCTAAATAAAATCTATCTAAAATAGGAAAAGATAAATAAACCCTAACAGGCCCACTTTATTCCCTTTGGCCGTTGGACTTCTTTGACTTGGCTGATTTTCTCACCAAGCCACTGATTACTGGGCCCAGACCAAATTCTGGTGCCAACAGCTTCCCTTGTATCTTCATGTTCTTATCCCCCCTTTGTGCTATTCTCAATCTTGACTTGGATTTCCTTTTTGGATTTTCATGTTTTTCCCCCCCTATGTCACCTATCACCAAAAACCAAAAATCAAAAACCATGACCAAAACACAAGAGAACCAAGGAGCAATAATAATTGACAAGAGTTAGAAAACTCCCCCTTTCATTTTGCTCCTCCTTGGTCATGATAGCATTCCACCATAGCTCCCCCTATACACATGAATCAACAAAATATTTCCTCAAGTATGCAATGCTTAGTCATTACTATGTTGGGAACGTATGACTCACTTGTCTTTAAGCCGCGCAAGAAGATTTGACCTTGGAGTTCATTTGAACATGACTCAATGGGCATGAAGCACAATTATCACTATATCATCATCTAGGGGGTCAAGTACTCACATTGTAAATAAGCAACTCCCCGTAGAAACATGCTTGGAAGCATGTAAGGTATCACGATCCAAGAATGCATGAATGCAAATGCAAATGCAACAAGTATACTATGCATGATGTGATGCTAAAAGAAGGAGAGATAAAGGCTACAAACCAAAGAGCCAACAACGAGTTGTTCCCTTCTCGAGCTTACTCACAACGGACCATTCTTCAAAGCCTTGGGAACACCATGAACCACCTTCCTAAGCTTAACCCATGTCCATTGCTACCTCAAAGAGGTCCGAAGTCGACCTACAAGAAGAAGAGAAATGAGCATAAAACAACAAAACAAAACACGCAAAAGCTATACATATTTACAATGGACAAGCTTTCAGGATACGTCACATGAAATTCGAAAGGTCAAGAACATTTATTTCTCCCCTTAGCTTGTTGGAGGTCTTCTCATCGAGGGGATTGGTGAAGATATCCGCCAATTGTTCATGAGTCTGCACACTCACCAATTTAATGTCCTTCTTCTCAACATGGTCCCTTATGAAGTGATGCTTGATTTGAGTATGCTTTGCATGGCCATGATCCCCTTGCTTTAGAGCCATCTTGATTGCTGCCTCACTATCACAATATAATGGCATTTGGGTGTAGTTTAGGCCATAATCCGAGAGCCTTTGTTGCATATAGAGAAGTTGGGCACAATACGCTCATGCTGCCATGTACTCTACTTCGGCCATTGATAGAGCCACTAAGTTTTGCTTCTTTGAGCTCTAAGATACAAGAGATCTTCCAAGAAATTGGCAACCTCCCACTCTTCCTATTCACTTTGCATCCCGTGAAGTCAAAGTCAGAATACCCAAGTAACTCAAAGTTTGTTCCTCTAGGTTACCATAACCATATGGTAGGTTTGTACTTGAGATATCTAAGTATACTCTTCACAACCTTCAAGTATGACTCCATTGGATTTGCTTGGTAGCATGCACATCATCTCATGAAATGTGCACTTGAATCCCAAGTCACACAACTGACCAATAGATAGAAGGTTGAAATTAAGGGTTTCTACAAGAAAGACCTTGGAGAGATGGATGCCATCCGTGATGGCCACGTGTAACACTCGACTTTTTACAATTTATAAAAATGCCAATTACTAGCATTTAAGAGTTAATTAAATAACCTAAGACAAATTATTTTTTTTAAATAATTAATTAAATAGTTGCAGTTGCATAGCATGTCATTGTCCATGTATAATTATCTGCATTTAGCATTTAGTTTACTTATTAAATAAAATACCAGGAAGTTAGAATAGAAAATGGAATTGGGAAAGAAAGGAAAAAGAAAAAGAGAAACTAGAATAGTGGGCCGAAATCCACCATTCTGGCCCACCCGCGCTCTCTCCTCTCCTCCCCCACTCCCCTCTCTCGGCCCACACTCCCCACAGCCCAGCAACCAGCCCGCCAGCACCTTCTCTCTCTCTCTCTCTCTCTCTCTCTCTCACTGATAGGCGGGCCCGTCCTATCATCTTCCACCTCCCGCTGATCACGCCCCCTTCCATTTCTCTGCCTCCTGATTTCAAATCCCGCGCCCCCGCGCTTGCCCCCGCATGGCCCGGACACCGCGCGCATGATCGCCGCTCCCCTGCGATCTCCTGGCCACCTTCCCCCATCAAACCCCCGCCGCCGGCTCCAATTTTTGGAAAGCGGCGACATTGCCGGCCTTACCCCCTGCACCGAGCCGCTCCAGGCAAAACCTAGCCTCCCGGCTATAAAATCGAGTCCCGGCGCCCCCCAGCCCCCTCACCTCGCCATCGAGCTCACCCCGATCCCTCTCTGCCCACTCAATCACTGCCGATTGGAGAATTTGCCATCACCGGTAAGCAGCGCGGCCCGATGTCGCCTCTTTGCTCTGACGCGCCTAGGCTCCAATTGACTGGCTGGTGGTCTTCGCAGATGATCAAGGAGGCCTCCGAGCCCATCTTGGCCGCCTTCCGTCGCCGGCAGGGACCTTCCCGCCGTCATCGACGAGCCGGAGCCGCCACCGTCGTCACGAGCACCTCCCTGGCCTCTTCCTCCCGTGCACGACCCCCTAGGTGAGATCGCCGTCTTCTCCTCCCTTTTTTTCCCCATTTGCACCGAGATCCGGCCACCGGAGCCCGAGCTCCGACGAGCTCCGGTGATCTCCCGCCGCTCCGCCGCCTGGAGTGGCCGTCGGCAGCCGTGCCCCACCCCGCTTAAACCCCGGTCGTTGGATCTTGATCCAACGCGCCAGATTACATACCCGTTCGGGGTGTGTAATCGGTCCACCGTGGACCAGTGGACCACGGGTCCATAGATCCACAGGCCTGGTCCACGGATTTTTGTAAGATTTATAGTTAAAAATTAATTCTATTAATTCCTGGTTAATACTACACTTTTGCGCATAGGCCCCTAGGGTTTGCTAAAACTATTTTTCAAACCTAAGTCTTTTTCAGAAGCTTTATTTAATTGTAATTAGGCCCCTGTATTTATTTTAAATTATATTTATGCCCTATTTTTGTGCAGAAACCTTAGAAAATTTTACTTAAGCCCCTAAACTTAATAAAAATTATTTTAGCACTACATTTTTATAGAAACACCGCTGTATTTTTCTAGAATTATTATTTTGGCCCTGTATTTTTACAAAAACACCCCTGGAGTTATTTTTAATTAGATTTAGGTCCTGTCTTTTCACCCTTTAGTCCATGAACTTGTTATAAATTACATTTTAGTCCCTGGATTTTATGATAGGTTATTTTCACCTTGTTATTTTTACAAATTAATCCCTGTACTTTTTAGAAATTACTTTTAGGTCCCTACACCTATCTGTTTTTACCATTTTAGCCCAAAAACTTCAAACCTTCATAACTTTTCAACTGTAACTCGGAATTAAGTAATTCTTGCGTCAACGTGATCGTAGTAACTAATACTACCTGTTAGTACTACTTTTCTGATTTTACTATTTTAACCCTATATCTTCAAACCTTCATAACTTTTTGCTCGTAAGTCCGAATTAACTGATTCTTGTGCCAAAACGATCGTAGGAGCATAACCTATGCATTCATGGCATTATAAAATTGTTTTTTTATGATTGCATGGCTATGTATTGATTGTGTATGCAATTGCTTGTGCCGGTACTGTCACGCATAAAGACGACTGCACGCAAGGATTAGCGTACGAGGACCTCCAAGAGCAGGAGTTCGAAGTGGTTGAGCAACAGCACGTGCAGGACGAAGGCAAGAGTCCTTGATGCATTTTGTACCTATTGTGAATATTACTTTAGGATTCGCAGGCTTGTGTCAATTGATTGGGAACCTATTGATAGGGTTTACTAGTATTGTTCTATCTTGTCCTTGTCGCCTTGAATTAGAACTTTATCGGTCAATGGGTAGACATGCTTAGTTGCTTATTGGGTTGATGGGTTCCATTTAATTTTGACTAATGATCAAGATCACTTGGGAAAGAGTTGGTAATTTTTAGCAACATGGACTTAGGGATCTATGCAGGCCGGATGGAATGGATGTGGTGCCGTGGGCACATGGTTGCTGGCGGTAGGCCTATTGTAGATCCTAGGAACAGGTTCTTGGAGCGATAACCCAGGAAAACAGTGCCATCACAAGACCGATATGGGTAAGGCTTGGCCTAGTAATTAGGTGTTCTCCCAGTGTCGGAGCAGCATTTTGTGGAGCGGGGAATGGAAGTCAACAGAGGACTATCCTTGTCTTCGAATGGCTCAAGAGGGGGCTCCTGGGGTGATGAGCTGCTTGTTGGTGGGCTATTACTTAGGGACGGGAGTGGAACCTTAGTGGCTAGAATGTACTAGGAGACCCTTTGGAAAAGCCTTGTAGTGAAACCCTGCCACACACCCAAGGAAGTGTGTAATGTGGGTCGCGTCCACGGGCACAAGGGGAATCACGACTTGTGGGTAAAGTGGTACAAACTCTACAGAGTATCAAACTATCATGATAGCCGTGCTCACGGTCACGAGCGGCCTGGAGTCCTCACAAGATTAGTTGGTTATGGGATGAAATGGTGGGTATTGGTGGTTTGGAATGTACTTGGCTTTGATAGGACCCCGTGGTTGAGGGTTGGGTTGACGCTATATAGTAAATAGGATGCTTAGGTTAATTAAAAGCTCATGCAATAAACCCCTGTAAGCTCATCTTTTCCCCCACTTGCTGAGTGTGACATGTACTCACCCTTGCTATACCATATCGCTGCTCAGCCACAGGAGAAGGTTGGGACTACCATGAAGAAGATGGCGGCGAATACTAGGCGATGGTCCACCAGTCGGTGCCTGTGGAGTCTTGGGACGTCTACGCTAGTTTATTTCCGCTGCTTTGATATACTTTTCTTTTAGACCTACGGGTCCTTTTGTAATAAAGATACAATGGAATAAATAAAGAATATGGATACTTATTCTATTTACCACTAATGATGTACCATATGTGTGTGTAACTGGATCCTGGGCACACGTACGGCTGCACCCCTTTTGCTTCTTCAAATGGGTGTGATAGAAGTGGTATCAGAGCCATATCAACTGTAGGACGTCAGCCTAGTTAGCAATGGACGAATAGGGACATTATTTTGTTTTGCACCTATACAAACTATTTTAAAGAAATTTATTAATTCTTATTGTTGTTCTTAGTTTACCTTTTTAAATTTTCTTTTCACCATTGCGTACTCATCCCTTGTTATTTCAAAAATGTAGATGGCACGCACCAAGTTAACCGCTCATAAGGCTACGTCTTGAGTTCATTATGGAAGTCTTTCCCCTCGACGTATTCGAAAGGAAGCAAGTGAGGAGGTAACTCAACCAGAACGTGAGAAGACCCCGTTGACTGATGAGGAGCTTCCAGAGGCACCACATGAAGACCCCATGGAGGAAGAAGAAGTAAAGGAGCCTGAAGAACAGGAGCAAGCAGAAGATCCTGAGGAGCCCCAAGAAGAAGGAGACCCTGAAGCGCTAGAAAACCCTGAAGACCCTAAAGGCAGTGATGATGATTCAGAGAATGAAGACAAGAACCCCGTCCTCCGCTAGGCCGAGAAGTACCGCTCTTTTGGACAAGAAGGTGAAACTTTCTCCAAGACCCTGTGAAAGCTACTTGAGAGGATCAGCATCAACAACAGGCCATAGTACTTCCTCAAGAAGGTGGATCGCCCTTTCTGTGAGGAGTGGACAGCAGAGGTCAACATCTACGACGAGGACCGCATCATATCTACTCACCGTGCCCGCACCCCTAGAGCTACACATGGAACCGCGGTGGATGACGCTGCTTGGAAGGCTCTCACTAGCCTCTGCTACACTCATCACCATGGGATAGAGAAGACAAACTTTGCCCACCTCCCCCGTCGGAAGCCAGGCACGGGGAAGTACACTGCTGCTCCTACAGAATGGTATGTGAGCACTAGGGAGATGGACGAGACCCAGGGAGTGGCCGTGGACTTAAGCCACACTGTGGAAGCCTTACAGAAGGAAAACCACATTCTTCGGAAGCTGCTGTGTGATGTAGAGGCTTATCTGAGGCGGGATCATCAGGTTAAGATGGGAGAAGAGAGTGATCTTTATTCCTCTGGCATCCGTACCTAGACTGCCATGTCACCACAGCGTGCAAGCTCTCTGTGTTCCGTCTTCGACGAAGCCGACTCCCATGCCTAGGAGGCTAGCTTGTCCCTATGAATAAAGTTGTAATAATCAAACGCTTAGATCGATTTGCTTTCATTATGTGATGTAATGAACTCTTTTGCTTGGTTTATGTGTGCTCGATATGAGTTATGGGATGATTTTTGGCACCTTGTCCACAACCTCATCTTTTGGTTGGTTTAATTAATAAGACTATCATGTTGCTTATCATCCCTTGATGCATGTAGTTAGGGGTTTTTCTTCTATCTCTTCATTTCATCTTACACCGCTTCCACCCCCTCAGATGGTTTGCACTAGGGGAAACGCTGATCCCAACGAGCAGTACGATGAGGACAACAACAATGCCCCGAACTTTCAACAACCCCTAGCCATGAAGACTCAGCTCCTGCAGACGGTGATCCAGACTTTGGGTGCCAAATAGCAGAATCACAATGCCCCACCACCTCCACTTCCACCTCCACCCCAGAATAGGTTAGGAGAGTTCCTAAGGACTGGGCCACCTACCTTCTCCCAGTCCAAGGATCCTATGGAGGCTAATGATTGGCTCATGGTAGTAGAGAAGAAGCTGATGATCGCCCAGTGCAATGATCGAGAGAAGGTTCTCTTCGCAGCTCATCAATTGTTCGGTGTTGTTGGCACTTCCCAAGTGCCCCTTTTATATGTGAATATTACCCCAATTAGAGCATAATTGATACTAATTTAGGTCATTTACCTGTGATATTGCCTATATATTTGTATATGCGTTGTTTTGGAGCATTATTGTAGAAACAGGTAAAATTGGTGATTAATGCGATGATGGAGAGGACAGGAGTCCAGAACCGACGAAAAGCACTGAAGAAGCTGTTGACGGCTGTTAAGTACCATTTTCAACCGTCAACTATACTCAAATAAAGGAGAATTTGGCATTTCATACACGCATGCTTTATCACAATAATATAGTTCCACTTGTACTTGGAGAACTTTGTGCATGCAGGAGGAAATGTGAAGGAAACACCTCAAAAGGCAAGAAAACACACTTTCGACCAATCAGAGAGTGCCACATGGACGTCACACGGATTGAAGGGCCCATTTTCAGCACGTAACTGACGTAACTCCCTGTAATACCGCGCAAACCGACATCAGGGCCCACAGGACAGCCACCTGGAGAAAGCACAGGCCAGGAGGGGCCACCCCCAGGTCGGCCGACCTGGTCAGGTCGAGCGACCTGGTCTGGCGCCCTCTCCGCCTGGCCTTCCACGTGTAGGCTCCAGACGACTCCCTGATGGCGGTTTGGGGGGATTCCATGGCGGTTACTCCTCTGAAACCGACGTTAGGAGGCTATAAATAGAGGGTGAGGGCCTTCACACTCAACACACACCACGAGAAGCATTTCTCTCTTGCTAGTAGTAGTTCTTGGAGTTTTAGTGGAGTTAGGCTGAGTCTAGAGCTCTCTAGTCCCAAGTCTTCACTTGGAATTGGTATGGTTCTTGTATCTTTTCCCTTTTGTAAGACTTTGCTCTTATCAATATATATATATTTTCTATATAGTTGTGCTTGGGTCATGAGTTTCTTGTTTGATATTGTGATCCATATATGTGATAGTATAGTCTACTTGTGTGATAGTAGTTTATATTTATTATACTACTATTGTCATGCTAGTTATATACCGTCACTATAGTCTAGTTTATATGTTATAGTCTCTATGCTTAGTTTTAGCTGATAAAGTATAGCATGGGTTTGGTGATCGTATTCGTACGGTAGCTCTGCCTCGTTAATAGTAATCGCAGAGGGGCAGAGTGCTCTTTGGTCATGCAAGTATGGTACTTGGGTGACTGATTTGCATCAATTATTCGTTAGTCTACTGGTTTGTTGAGGTAGGCGGCAGGTGGTGACAGCCCTGTCCGTCCTTTGAAATCCTCCCCGCTAGGCTAGTGCGTAGGCTCTTGGCGGAAGTCGCCTGTGGATGCAGGGGTAAGTCCGTGCCTGAAGTGCTAAACTATTGACTGCTGAACCTGAGTGTGGGTCTGTATGTATTCTACTTAGCTATGCAACTGTATAGGAATGTATAGTAGGAGTAGCTTAGCCTAGTCTTTCCTCCACTAGACTTTATTTATTTAGTAGGAATCTTCTGTGTGTGTCACACTACCCGGTTATTATCATGTACCCGCCTGTCTTGGTTAGATATCCTTGCTAATTGTTAACATGATCTTATATGTTAGTAACGCTTCTTCATCATAACCTTCCTCTGGGATAAACAAATACGATACCCTGAATACTTCCGGGTGAAATGCTACAGCGGTATTCTCCGTGCGCTTGCGAATTTTACCTACTTGACTCTGGGACATATTAGTGAACCGTTTCTGGCCCCGTGCCGGGAATGATTTATTAATATGGCTTAGCAAAAGTCAACAAGCATTTCTGGCGCCGTTGCCGGGGAAGGCGTATGATCTAAGAAAAATTACTAATGTATATAGTAGTGTTGCAATTATTAAGGCTATCTCCTAAGCAGGTTAACCTTGCTTTGTTTTCTGCATTTTGTATGAAAACAGGGTAGTGTATGACTGGTTTCGACTTGCCGACAAACTTCACTGAAGATCCTGAGTCACTCCTGAGAAGGACACGAGCTAGGCTCACCCCTCCTCTTAAGGAGACTCGACCAATCGAACCTGTCATTCCCGCACCATCAAGCTCTGAGCAAATGGCCGACAAGACCCTCCGCGAGTTCTCCGCTCCCTCCGCTGCCAACATCCCTACGGGACCAGCTGGCAATGTGGGAGATGCGAACTTCGAGATCAAGACCGGTCTCATCACCATGGTGCAGGCTAGCCCATTCTGTGGAAAAGCCAATGAGGACGCTAGTGCTCATCTCCAGCAATTCCTGGAGATTTGCAACACGTTCAAAATGAAGGACGTCACCCCCGACGCTGTTCGCCTTCGACTGTTCCCGTTCTCTCTCCTTGGGAGAGTGAGACAGTGGTTCTACGCAAACCCTGAAGCTGTGAACACTTGGGAGAAGTGTTCAGCTGCGTTCCTTGCAAAGTTCTTCCCGCTGGGCAAGACCAATGCCCTCCGCGGAAGGATCTCAAGCTTCCAGCAGGAGTCGAAGGAGTCGATTCCTGAGGCATGGGAGAGGCTCCAGGAGTACATCCTGGCATGTCCCCACCACGGGATGGATGATTGGCTGATCATCCAGAACTTCTACAACGGGCTTACTCCGTCGGCCCGCGACCACCTCGACGCTGCTGCTGGTGGAGCCTTCTTCTCGCTCACTGTGAGCAAGGCAAAAGATTTGATCGAGAAGATGGTGTCCAACCAAGGTTGGAATGAAGAGCGCCTCCAACCTCGCCAGCGAGGCATGCACTGCGTCAAGGAGGTTGACATGCTCGCCGCCAAGATTGACCTTCTCATGAAGAATATGGACGACCAAGCCAATGGAGAAGTGAAAGCCCTAGACGCTCGTATGACTTGCGAGGTCTACACGGGACACTCGGGCAACGACTGCCCTGAGACCCGTGAGGACGCAATGTTCATGGGCAACAACAACAACAACAGCTATCGTCCACAAGGAGGTCAAAGTTGGGGTCCACCACGTCCCAACTACCAAGGAGGTAACTCTGGCAACTTCTCTGGTTTTAATTCCGGTTATAATCAGCCCTCCTTGAAAGATCTTGTGCTTGGTCAAGCTAAGGTTAATGATAACATCAGTAAAAAGCTTGCCACCACTGATAGGACTCTTGAGAGCATCCACACTAAGATAGAGGGTGTTTCCTCTGCTCTCAAGAATCAGCTGAGCATTAATAAAATGATAGAAACCCAATTAGCTCAGTTAGCTGCTGCTGTTCCTACTGCTGAGTCGGGGAAAATCCCGGGGCAACCCGAGACCCCCTTAGAAAATGTTAATGCGGTTACCACGAGAGGAGGTAAGTCCACTCGGGATCCGCCATACCCTAACCATGCAGGAAAGGACACATCAGCTGAGAAGCCGGCAGAAGAAGAAGAACTGCCGCCCAGGAAAACGGCCCCACATGAGTTTTATGACACGAACCTCATGTCATTTCCTGAAAGAAGAAGGAAGCCCACCGTGGACGAGCAGTTCACACGCTTCGTTGAGGTGATCCAGAAGCTGCACATCAACGTGCCCTTGCTGGATGCGATACAAGTACCCACGTACGCTCGCTACCTCAAGGATCTTATCAGCAACAAGCGCCCACTACCGACCACAGAAATTGTCAAGCTGACGGAAGAGTGTAGCGCTGCTATACTCAACCGGCTTCCTGAGAAGAAGAAAGATCCGGGGTGTCCCACGATCACCTGCTCGATCGGGACACAGAACTTCGACCATGCCTTATGTGATCTTGGGGCAAGTGTGAGCGTCATGCCGAAGGATGTCTTCGACAAGCTCAACTACACCACACTATCCCCCACGCCGATGCAGCTGCAGCTGGCCGATTCAACGGTCCGCTATCCGGCGGGGATCGCCGAAGATATTCCGATGAAAATCTGGGATTGCTTCATCCCCGTCGACTTCGTAGTGCTTGACATGGACGTCAGGAAGAGCACACCGCTCATCCTGGGACGCCCATTTCTCAGCACTGCGGATGCTCGCATCGATGTAGGAGCCGGAGAAATCCGCTTCTACATCAATGGCAAGGAGGAGAAGTTTGACTTTCGGCCACGGAAAGAACAGTGCAACATGATCCGTATCAAGTACGGGCCAAACCCAAGCAACATCAAGGAAGTGGAGGTCACTCCGCCAAAGAAGGACAGCCTCGTCACATTCATGAAGAACTTCCTTGAGAAGGAAAAGGTTGCACAGCAACAACTGATGAAGGCAAGGAGGCAAAGGTCACACATTAAGCAACAGCCTCCGAAGTCCACAAGGCAGCAACCTCCGAGGTCTGCAAAGAAACAGGCTGTGAAGCCTGCAAAACCGCAGCCTCCGAAGCCCGAGAAGCCACCGACCGCAACAAAGACCAAGAAGGTGTGGCGAGTGAAACAAGAAGCATCATCCGTGTCTTCATCTCCGGGACCGGACAACGCTTCATCGAGCTGAACGCCGGAGAAAAGTCCCGCTCGTCGGACTTTAAAAGGTGAGTCCTCGCCGGGAGGTTAAACCGGTAGTTATCCATATTTGCTCTTTTAATTGCATATTTGCTTTCCACCACATTTTGATTTTTCCCGACCACTGCATTTCTGCATTTTTGAATTTTTCCAGCCACCTTGGAATTTTTCAAAACTCATTTGCATTTTTGAAAATTTAGAAAATAGGTTTTTGGGCTTTCCATTTTGAAAAGATTTTTTGTCGAGCTTTTTGAGCAAAAAGGCAGTAGGGGACAAATCCCCTAGCCGTTGGGGAACACATAGGGAAAAGGGGGCTGCCAGGAGGCCCACCTGCCAGGTCGGCTGACCTGGTGGGGTCGGCCGACCCCCTGGCCCCACCTTTTCCTGTGCTCCTTTCTCCCAACGGCTATATGGCCGTTGCTCTGTCCCTTTCTAACGGCCATCTTGCTTCCTTGGCTATAAAAACCGCCCAGGAGGAGGAGCTTCACCATTCCAAGCTCATCTTTCACTCCCCTCCTTTGCTCACTTGTTGCTCTCCCAAAATTTCGTGTTCTTCAACTTTACTACAGCCCCAAAAACCCAAAAAAAATATTTCCCCTCTGTTTTAGTGCATTTGCAAGTTGTTGTGAGAAGAAAACCAATTTCGGAGAAGCTCGGGTTTGTCGTTTTCACTAACGCTCACCCGAACACTTGTTCGATCTTGTTTTTGTTCTTGTCTTGTGTTTGTCCTTGTGTGCAGCCATGTTCAACCGAATGAAGCAAGTCGCCGGAATCAAGCGGAGAAAAAGCACTCGTGCAAGCACGAGTCAAGCATCCTCCGTCGAGCTCACACCAAGTCCGGGGCATGGTGACCCCGAAGCTGAAATTCCTTAGGAAAGGCCGGCCTTGCTCATCACCGAGGAGCATCTCGACATCAAGGACGACCGCGAGGGCCAAGCCATCACGCTCATGAGAGAACGGCCATTCGCCCACACCCGACGCTTCGATCCGGACTTCCTCGAGAAAATAGGTATGAGAGAAGAATTTGCCTCTATTTTTTGCACTATGGGTTGGCTAAATTTCGTAGAAGTAGATGAGCCGGGTTCTCGTTTGCTTACTATGCAGTTTTTATGCACCCTTAGAAAGTATGATGAAGGCATTTCTTTTCGCTTGTTTGGGCAAGAGCGCTTGGTCACATGGGGTGATCTTCATGCTATGCTAGGTCTAAATCCTAAATGTAGGCTAGACTTAGATAAAGCGCTAAAGGGGTTCCATAAAGAAAGTTTTTGGAAAAAGATTTCCGGAAACGAGTGGGGTCCCAAGCCTAGAACAAGTGCCATCCATAATCCTACACTCAGATTTATGCATGTGTGGTTGGCTATAACCTTGTTTCCTCGAGGTGACATTAGGGTTGTCCGGCAAGATGAATTGAAAATACTTTATGCCATGGTTAAGAAAATTAGGGTGTCACCCGCGGAATGCATGATTGATCAATGGTTAGACAATATAAAGTTGACAGGACCAATTGAGTGCACCTCTTTAGTTACTCGCATTGCGCAGCAGTGTGGTCTGCTTGAGAATGTTCATGTTGAATATTTGACGGTAGATAGAGAATTTCTAGGCGAGGACTATTTTGTGCAAGGACATACTTTGAAACATGGTCCAAATAATACCTTGATCTATCACTTTCCCGGGTATACAAATGAATTCCCGTTACCTAACCCGGGTCTTCGTTTGTATCACTGTCGGGCACTAACCCTCCCACTTGAGCCAGTGGGAGAAGTTCGCAGGCATAGTGTTTAAGGGCGACCGACACGTTCCCGTAGGCATATGGAGCCTACACCGGAGTTTCACACTCCGACCGGAGATCCGGTATGGGAACAGCCCCCGCCACAGGACGAGGCGGGTGCATCAACATGGCAGGCCGGAGCATGGGAATCTCAGTACGATTACCCCATGCAGACGTCATCAAATTCAAGCGGACCGCCATCCTTTGCCACTCGGTCATTCTCATCCCGTGGGTTCCGTGAACTCAACTATGGGATGGCCGAGTTGACAGGGAGGGTGAACGACATTGATTTGCGCACCGAGAGCATGCAACAAACTCTCACGCAACATGTCGCCGACAACCAGCAATGGCAGAATTTCAGCGACAACCAATTCCGCCAGCTGAACGCGATGATGGCTCAGAATCAGAGCAATTGGGATGCCTTCTTCCGCTCCTAAGGCTACGACCCGAACCAGCAGATATGAGCAAGAACAAGCTTGGGGGAGGACCCCCCTTCTCACGGTAACTTGTATCTTTCCCCTTCCCTTTATTTCTTGCATTTGCTAAATCTGAAAACCATAAAAATTTGCAAAACATAAAAAGAACAAAAATATTTCCCTTTTTTCATGCGCGGTATGAATGTGTATAATTTTCCTATGTTGAGATGATGAATAGTTGCTCTGTCCTTTATTCCTCTCTAATGCTAGGTTACAACTTAGTACTCTCTCAAGAGTTAGGTTTGTTGGTAAATCTTGCCTTGAACTTGAATCTTGTGGGTAGCATATGCATTCTCTAGTTCTAAGTTGTTGAGAGGTATGATACGATAGATAGGGCTGCTATGATCTTGCTCAACGTAAAGCTTGAATTCCGGAGTTTTATTTTTCAAAATGACAAATTAATAAGTTCCTCAATGATGAAATTCCCACCACAGCCATATGTAGTGTTTACATTTGAAAACCTTTACACATATGCTGCTTGTTTCACATTGAGCTTAGTCAAAATTGTTGTGACCCTAGTAGAACTCTTTTCATGCTTTCTTGATCAAGATCATATACACACATCCACCGCCGTGAGCTATCCTTCTAAATCAAGAAGATAGCATCCACCATATCCACCATATCCACCGTGAGCTATTCTTCTACACCGGAAGAAAGCCACTATCCATCCATCCATCCAAAGAAACACTCCATATATCCATTGCAAAATTCCTCTCTCAAAGTATTCATTGCAAACTAGGACTATGGCTATGCAAAAAGAAAAGAAAAATAAAATGCTCAAAAAAAGAGAGCAAGCAAAAGATAGCCATAGCCTAGAAACTCCAAAAGAGAGAAGGAAAATTCAAAAAGGAGTTATTTCTTCCCATCCACCATTCCTCCGTTCTCCCACACACTTGCACATCTTGATCAAGATTGTTTGAATTGATGTTTTTCTTGGATCCGGTCTTTTGACATAGCAATATTATGTGAACATGAGTGCCTCATATATCCCTACCTTGAGCTCCACATAAAGCCTTATTTAGAAGTAGGTGATTATAGGCAACACTTTGCCTTGGTGAGGAATCATACACATATTGAGTGATCCGAGAGAATCATTTGAGGAACTTGGTTTTTATTCAAAATCTTTTGAAAACCTCCGGAATAACATAGCGGAATCTAGAGCAAGTGATTGGTGCCCTGCAATTGTTCTATCTCTCAACCGCCGAAGACAATGAGGTGTAAAAGCCCCATGGATCGAGGTAAATGGGTAAGTTATGTGCCAACATATTTAATTCTAGGAAGAGTATTTTGTTGTGCGCATAGTATTATTGAGGAGTAGGACATTGTAGCAACTCCTGATCAACAACTTAAGTTTATCTTTGCTTCGGGACGAGCAAAGGGTAAGCTTGGGGGAGTTTGTTGACGGCTGTTAAGTACCATTTTCAACCGTCAACTATACTCAAATAAAGGAGAATTTGGCTTTTCATACACGCATGCTTTATCACAATAATATAGTTCCACTTGTACTTGGAGAACTTTGTGCATGCAGGAGGAAATGTGAAGGAAACACCTCAAAAGGCAAGAAAACACACTTTCGACTAATCAGAGAGTGCCACATGGACGTCACACGGATTGAAGGGCCCATTTTCAGCACTTAACCGACGTAACTCCCTGTAATACCGCGCAAACCGACGTCAGGGCCCACAGGACAGCCACCTGGAGAAAGCACAGGCCAGGAGGGGCCACCCCCAGGTCGGCCGACCTGGTCAGGTCGGGCGACCTGGTCTGGCGCCCTCTCTGCCTGGCCTTCCACGTGTAGGCTCCAGACGACTCCCTGATGGCGGTTTGGGGGGATTCCGTGGCGGTTACTCCTATGAAACCGACGTTAGGAGGCTATAAATAGAGGGTGAAGGCCTTCACACTCAACACACACCACGAGAAGCATTTCTCTCTTGCTAGTAGTAGTTCTTGGAGTTTTAGTGGAGTTAGGCTGAGTCTAGAGCTCTCTAGTCCCAAGTCTTCACTTGGAATTGGTATGGTTCTTGTATCTTTTCCCTTTTGTAAGACTTTGCTCTTATCAATATATATATATTTTCTATATAGTTGTGCTTGGGTCATGAGTTTCTTGTTTGATATTGTGATCCATATATGTGATAGTATAGTCTACTTGTGTGATAGTAGTTTATATTTATTATACTACTATTGTCATGCTAGTTATATACCGTCACTATAGTCTAGTTTATATGTTATAGTCTCTATGCTTAGTTTTAGCTGATAAAGTATAGCATGGGTTTGGTGATCGTATTCGTACGGTAGCTCTGCCTCGTTAATAGTAATCGCGGAGGGGCAGAGTGCTCTTTGGTCATGCAAGTATGGTACTTGGGTGACTGATTTGCATCAATTATTCGTTAGTCTACTGGTTTGTTGAGGTAGGCGGCAGGTGGTGACAGCCCTGTCCGTCCTTTGAAATCCTCCCCGCTAGGCTAGTGCGTAGGCTCTTGGCGGAAGTCGCCTGTGGATGCAGGGGTAAGTCCGTGCCTGAAGTGCTAAACTATTGACTGCTGAACCTGAGTGTGGGTCTGTATGTATTCTACTTAGCTATGCAACTGTATAGGAATGTATAGTAGGAGTAGCTTAGCCTAGTCTTTCCTCCACTAGACTTTATTTATTTAGTAGGAATCTTCTGTGTGTGTCACACTACCCGGTTATTATCATGTACCCGCCTGTCTTGGTTAGATATCCTTGCTAATTGTTAACATGATCTTATATGTTAGTAACGCTTCTTCATCATAACCTTCCTCTGGGATAAACAAATACGATACCCTGAATACTTCCGGGTGAAATGCTACAGCGGTATTCTCCGTGCGCTTGCGGATTTTACCTACTTGACTCTGGGACATATTAGTGAACCGTTTCTGGCCCCGTGCCGGGAATGATTTATTAATATGGCTTAGCAAAAGTCAACAGAAGCCCAGTGCACCGATCGGCGCAGTCCATGAGCCGATCGGCGCAAGGGTGTTTTGACCCACAGAAGTGACCGAGGCCCATTCCACATGTTTATGGAAGTTTATCTGCGCAAGACACTTCAAGTAGAACCCCAATAAATACTTGTAGGAACTCCAAGATCTTAATGTGCAGTACAAGACTTTATCTCGAAGACACTTCAAGAAGAATTATGGAACTTCAAGAAGATTTATGGAACTCCAAGATCTTAACGTGCAGTACAAGACTTTATCTCGAAGGAAAAGGCCCACATGGCATCTGTGGAAGACAAAGGAACCGACTCGGGGAAGAAATCAGAGAAGACACGGCTTGTGCCGATCAGCGCAATCCTACGCCGATCGGCGCAACCGCCTTATTTGCTAGAAACCGAGTCCTTTACGAGTAGAACCCCTATAAATACTTGTAGACCCTCGCCGAAGAAGAGGAGGCGACAGAGGGACACCAGATCCATGAGTTAGATCCACCGGGGCTTGCCCCGTTAGAATAGATCTCTAGTTGAGTTTCAAGAACCATTGGAGTCAAGAGTTGATCCGTCAAGGTAGGCCATCTCGACGGGGATGAATCTTACTCTATGTATCTCAAGGATTGAATATATTGATGATGGTTTTAGTGATTTGTCTATCTTGATTCTATAATCAGGCATGTGCTTATTCCAATTGCTTAGTTCTAGGCTAAGTAAGTAGATATTATCTTAATCGTGGTGATTAGGATAGTATTCGGATATTGTATTGATTATGGTTGCTTGATGATGCCAGTAGTGTGGTTTAGCGGTGACAGCACTAAGCCTACACAACACTATTGGATAGTTGAGTAGGGTAAGACACTCGCGCGATTAAGGGTTTCCTCCCCGCTGCGATAAATAGGAAGCCACTCGGAAAGGAGGGTGGTCTTACTCATTATAGGTTTTTATTGATCCATGTAATTACCCATTATGATGCTATTCAGTTAGACTTTCTGGTTACGATCTCACTAGTAGATATCTGGCTACTCACTTACCGGCATAGGTTTACATGATCTGGAAGACTTTGACTTAGATTCACCAGTGTGCCGATCGGCTCGATTCCTGTGCCGATCGGCGCAACCACAGATTCACCAGCGTGCCGATCGGCTCAACTCCTGCGCCGATCGGCGCAACAACCATGGCTTAGTTTCACCAGCGTGCCGATCGGCTCAGTCCCCGTGTCGATCGGTGCAACGACAGATTTACTGTCTGGCGCACCTTTGCGCTGGCCAGTCTCCCCCTCATGCAACATGACCTTGACAGTAGCCTTGACTAGATCTTTTACTGTTAACTTTGTTTAATAAATCCCTAAGGTCCCAGTGGATTCGATAAACCTTGGAATACTCAATTCAAGGGAAAAAGTGCTACAATCGTACATCGTCCTCTTGCGGTATATAAGTGGGTGCGTAGATACGACCAACAAGCTCTATTTTCTGGCGCTGTTGCCGGGGACCATAGCAGGTTTTTAAACATTGTTTGATGTATTAGTGTTTAGTCATTGTGCTTTACTTGTCTCTCTAGTATATATATTCTGTTAAGTGAAACTAACAGGTATGGATGGTCCTAAGTCAAACAAACCCTCTAATTATGCCGATGATCCAGAAAGACTCTTTCATAAGAAGAGAACAGCGGAGAAGAGAAGCAAGTCACCTGAAGATTTAGAAGTAGTCCGCGCAACACCTCGAGTATTATTCACAATAGAAGACTCAGTTCAAGAGCAAGAAGAAGAGGAGATGGCAGAGGTACCTATGGTTAATCGTCTCAAGCCACAATTGACTAGTATTGTCAAGACAGATTTCCAAGAAGCTCAAGATCAACTTCCGTACCAATTGGAGAGATATGTTGGAATAGTGGTGCAACAACCGTTCACAGGTTCAAAAGATCCTAATCATCACTTGCAACACTTCCTTGAAGTTCGCAGTACATTCAAGATAGCGGGATTGACAGGAAATCAAGCGTGTGTGCGGCTGCTCCCCTTCTCTCTAGTTGGACGCCCCAAGCAATGGTACAATGGATTGGAAAATATAGTGAAAACGGTGTGGAACACATTAGCAGCTAAATTCTTGGCCAAATACTTCGCCCCCCCCCCCCCCCCCCCGCGGTAAGACTCAAGCTTTGAAAAATAAGATTCTTGGATTTAAGCAGAATATTGATGAGAGCATTGGAGAAGCATGGGAAAGATAGAATGAGCATATGGATGCATGCCCTCATCATGGTCTGACAGTTGGAGAAGTTGTTTAGAAGTTCTACACAGGATTGAATCTTTTGTCACGTCAACATTTGGACGCCTCAGCTGCAGGATCATTCATGTCAAAAACCCCCACCGAAGCTAAGAATTTGATCAAGTTGTTAGTTGAAAATGAATCATGGGATGGTGAGAGAAGATCAAGGAATTTGCAACCTTCAAAAGGAGTAGCGAAGAGTGTGATTGAGAAGACTCAGGAAGAATTTATTATAGATCGCCTCAATGCTATTCAAAGAAGGTTGGACAATAATCTTCATATCCCTAAGGAAGAGACACTCAAGCTGGCGGAATCACGCTCAACATGTAGTGAGTGTGGAGAATTTGGTCATGTGCAGAAAGATTGCCCTGAAGAGATGAAGATGTTAGAATATATGAAGAATAGTGGATGGAAGCCCCAATATCAACAACAAAGGAGTTCTTTCTCTCCTAGTTTGTCCATGCAAAACTCTATCTCACTTCGTCTCCAATGTCATGAGTTCTTCCAAGCTCAAGAGAAGATCAACAAGAACAATCAAGCTAGATTCAAGGAGATTGATCGTGTCCTTGAGAGAGCTAATGACAAGGTGATAGAAATTGGGAGCTCCAACGAGCAGATTTTGAAGCATACCAAGATTATGGAGCAACAGATGGGACAGCTATCGCAAGCCATTCAAGGCAATAAGGGGGCTATTCCTGGCAATACGATGTCTGCAGAGCAGTTGAAGGCAATAGCTACATGATCAGGAAAACAAATAGAAGATCCAGAACACTCTGCAGGGGCAAAGAAGCCCCACGCCGATCGGCGCACACCCGGCGACGATCGGCGCGACGACCCTGTCAGAGCCGATCGGCTCCCTGAAAGCGCCGATCGGCACAAGGAGGATGATGAACTCTTTGATCTGAAAATGGGCGTGAAGACAGAAGAGCATGGCCCTGCCATGTTTCTAGATACTAAACTATTGACGAAGATAGAAAGAGCGCGACAACACGACGAGCAGTTTGCAAGATTCGTCGATATTATGAAGAAGCTTTACATCAATGTCCCTTTTGTTGATGCTATCCAAGTTCCCACCTATGCCAAGTACATTAAGGACATGATGCAAAACAAGAAGTCTCTAGTTTCTGAGGAGGTTGTGAAGGTCACTAAGGAACTAACGGCAGCAATCAATGATGTTGCACTGGAGAAAAACCCGACCCTGGATCACCAAGCATCAAATGCATGATTGGAACAAGGATGTTTGATAGGTGCTTGTGCAATCTTGGAGCAAGCGTAAGTGTTATGCCCCGTCATATATTCACAAATCTCAATTTGCCTAAATTAGAGCCTACGGGTATGTGTTTGGAGTTAGCCAATCAATCGGTACGCTTCCCTGATGGAATTGCTAAGGATGTGCCTGTTCAAATTGGAGATCCTATCGTCCCAGTTGATTTTATTGTGCTTGATATGGATAAGAGGACGAGGACCCCATTGATCTTAGGCAGACCCTTCTTGAGGACAGCAAAGGCAAGTATTGATGTTGGGAGTGGTAAGATAAGCTTCGATATAAGTGGGACTCCCTACTCTTTCAAGTTTCGCCCAAAGGGAGAAGAGTGTCGTGCTATTGAATACAAGGCACCATGGGATCGAGGCGTTGAAAGTAATTGGAGGGGATGTATGGATAGGTCGTCCAAGCTATATGAACCATGGAGATAAGATAACCTTGTAGTGTCGCGGCCTCACATCCCGCACCGTGACACTAAGGATTGATTGTTTGCGGGGAGGTCGAGCTCTTTGACCTTTAAATAACTAGAGCGCTTTTGGGAGGCAACCCAATGATCGGGGGATTTAGAAGTTATTTAGTGCTTATGGCAGGGCAACCCATTTCATTTAGTTAATTAGTGCTGGTGGGGAGGGCAACCCGGTGTTTTTAAAATTTGCTTGCTTGTGATAAAAATAATCTCCTGAATAAAATAAAAAAAATTAGAAAAGTGTGTGCTTAATTCTTGTGTGCTCTTGCGTTGTCTATTTATTCATGCAAAACTATGTATATACATACTATAGACTAACAATGTAGGAATAAAAAAGAAAGACCAAAAACAGGAAGGAACAGAGCTTGCGCCGATCGGCGCAAGTCAGGACAGAAGGCCGACGACGCCCAGAATTGAAGGAGTGCTAAACCAGCACAATAATTTTCAAAGACAGAGCTATTTTCAAGGATGAAGACAACATCTAGCGAAGAAGCGAGGGGTCAGAAGCGAAAACGGACGTCGTGCCGATCGGCGCGAGTCAGCGCGGATCGGCGCATTCAGCAGATGAGCCCTGACACGTATGCCAATACTAAAGGAACATTGGAGAAGTGGAAATTAGGAGAAAGAGAAGAATACAAGGCATCAGAATCAGCGCCGGACCAAAAGACGAGGTGCAAGAGACTTGCGCCGTTCAGCGCCCTACTGCGTCGATCGGCACGGGTACCCATGATGTTCCTAAATGGGTGACAAAAGCGGTAGGCATTGATTTTGAGGAACAGGTATGATTATTATGCAGGTGTGCAGTGCAGGGGAGACACGGAATTGACCAAAGGCTGAAAAAGAGATGGCGCGCCGATCGGTGCGGGCCCGCGTCGATTGGCGCCGCCAACAAGACATCAAGACTTTGTGCTGTTCCCCTGCCAACCAACATGATGTGCCAAGAAGCGATATGAAGGAGGGGAATCAAGCATCAGAGTGGTCAGAGCATTCAAAATTTGAATCATGCCGATCGGCACAGTATCCGTGCCGATAGGCGCACTCTCAAATTTTGAAATTTTATGGCGGTTCCTTCTCTTGGAAGTTTCCCGCACTATAAAAGGGAGGCCAGGCACCCCCATTTGGCACACCATCCCGGTAATCTCTCCACCTTCCCCACTACCCACGATCTCGCACACGTTCCGCATTCCTCGCAGAAGGATCGTCTCCGCTCCTCCGTCGACAAGTTGGGCAAGAGGCTGCATCGGGGGAGCAATTCAGGCAGCAGCAGCGAGTCGAGTGGTAACTCCTCGGCGAGGGGTGGCTCCGACACTCGCGATGACATGTCGGTGCATGGTGCTTCCACCGGCTCGATGGCGGCGACATACGAGGTCCGCGCCCGCCACTCCGTCTTCGGCGCGTCCCTACCAATAGGGCGTGCTACGAGAAGCCAAACGGCGGCAAACCGTGGGGTTCCCACATCATCACCGCCGCCGACATTCTTGCCATGCATGGTGGAGGAGGGCTTCACCCTCCTGAGCGTGGAGGAACAGCAGCACTACCTCGCAGTGACAGGAAGGTTCGTCCCCAACTTCGACTTGGAGGAGACCTTCCTCACCTTGATCGGCATATGGGAGGACTTAAGGAGGATGCTAGACAACCTCGACTGGGTGGATTTCCAGCTCCTCCCCATGGACTACAACCTCGATGTCGTCACCGAGGTTGCTTCTACGATGAGGCTTGGCACTGTCGAAGACGGTAGCGAGGCCGTCAACTTCCGCGTCCGCGACATCAGCCACACGGTGACCATGGAGGCGGCGGCTCAAGCCTTCGGCTTCGATGCCGATGCCGACGTCGCCGACATCTAGGGACGTGGGGAGTTGGACTCCTTTTGGAGGCGGCTCTCGTTCATATAGGAGATGAAGCGCGGAAACATCCGCAACCCGACCATTCAAGTCTTCCATCGGTGGTTGGCGGTGCGCATAGGCGACAAGGTCGACTCCAGCAACGTCATCGATGCGGACTTGCGGTGGCTCTTCAACGCCATCGTGAGTCCGTCTCATTGCAATCCCATGTCGGTGATGGTGCGGGGTTGGCTCGACAAGAGGGGCAAGGCAAGCAAGAAGTTGGCCTTCGGGGCCTATCTTCAACACCTAGCAGCCCTCGTCTGTGACAGCGACGGACCAGGAGGGCGCAATGACAAATGGGAGTGCGCGACGGAGATCAGCGAGAATATGACTCGTGGCAATATTGTCACGGGAAGTGTTCGCGACGGCTTCCATGTCGGCGGCATCAACGTAACGCTCCCGAGTGCGGAGCTAGGAGTTTTTCTCCCTCGCAAGCTAGAGGGAGGAAATTGGCTTGAGGAAGGTCTCTTGGAGGGGGGCCAAGTTCTCAAGGACCGCCGTGGGCGGGTTCGACAGCCGGACACATCTACAGCAGCCGGCGGCGAGTGGGACTCCTGGGGGTCACTCTAGGAGCCTCAGCAGTACCAGTCAGGGTGGAGCGACACAGCGGGCGATTCATAGCCCTCTGCGCCGATCGGCGCACCCTACTACAGCACGGGCATTGACTACAAGTACCAAGGGCATGTACCAGTGGTGCCTCCTGTGCCCGGTGCAGACTTTTTCGTGCCCATGCAGGGGTACCTCGACAACAACATGCACTACATCGAGCGATGGTGGAGGAGTTCGGGCGACTCAAGGCGCGGTGCTATGGCTTCGATCAGCCACCGACTCCACTTTCGGATGACTAGAGTGCCTAGGAGTTGGCACGTGTATCGGTTTCCCGGTTTGCATTTTCTTTTATCTTTTGCAGTCTTTTTCTTTTTATTTATTTGTGTGTGAGCGGGTTGGGAAACCATGTATCAGGTGTGTTTACTTTCATGCAAGTGTGTTAGTAGTATTTTTATTTTCATGCAAGTGTGTTAGTAGTAGTTTTACTTTCATGCAAGTGTGTTAGTAGTAATTTTATTTTCATGCAAGTGTGTGCAAAAATCATCATCATGTATTCAAGTTTTGATCTTAATATAATGGTGCCGGTTATGCTCTATTAGGAGAATTGAATTATTTATTCTTTCTTGAAAAGTGTTGATGAAGATCAAATAGTGTTGAGCATTGAATAAAATTTCGAACTTACACTTAATGATTATTCGGCAAATATGTCTTATGTGGAGCAATTTTGAGTACCCATGTGCTTCATTTGTGTTGTCCAGTTTGTAATGATAACTTAGTACCAATCTTTTCAAAAATAAATTTTCATGTTGTGAACTTTAAAATTTATTGTTTTTCAAGATCCTTACCTACCAATGCCATATTTTGAACAACACTCATAAACCTTTGATATGTAGATAAACATTAAATTGATTGTTGAGTTCAGTTAGGATTTAATTCTTTTAGGTATGAACCTTATTAAGATGACAATTCTTTGTGTATCTTTTTCTAGCCTTGAAATTACTCATGCAAAAATTCAATTCCGCTGAGTACACTACCATAAACCCAAAACATCTTGTTGAGTATCATTCCTTGACCATATCCTATATTTCTGCCTATATTTAATTCTTGAATAAATGTTGAAGCTAGACAAATCCAATACCAACAAATGTTGGTAAATTTGGGTTGAGAGCCAATCGGCGCACCCTGAGCCGATCGGCGCAGCAGAAAAAAAAAATTTAAGTGTGGGGGGATGGTATATGACATGCTTATTCTTGAAATTCAATATAGACATGAATCATTCCAACCATGTGCAATTTTCCAAGATCAAATTTTTGCTATGCACATGTACACATATCCAAAGTCTGAGTCTTTTCTTAAATTTTTCTTTCTTAATTGCCATCTTGATAAGTTTCTATAATTCCGACCAAGAATAATCTCCTAGCTTTACAATATATTATTGATTTATGTTTGCAATCCTTGAATTACCTCACCTAGCTACGCATATAAGCCTTACACTAATATTATTTGATCATTATGATGTAGAATATAGGTTGAGTGATTTGAAAGATGAGTTGTTGCATTGGATTATTTGGAAAAGTTATAATTTATAAATTGGACATGATCTTTTGCTTTGGGGAGAACATTAAGCTTATGCCCATATTTGATCTATTTTGCTGAATACCAATATGAAATACACCACAATAGAACAATGCTCAACATTTGCTCATTTGAGATATCTTTTATGATAGAAAGAGTATGTTTTTCGATTTTTCTTTCTTTTACTTTACTCGGGACGAGCAAAGGTTGTGGGGGAACTGTTGGCACTTCCCAAGTGCCCCTTTTATATGTATTACCCCAATTAGAGCATAATTGATACTAATTTAGGCCATTTACCTATGATATTGCCTATATATTTGTATATGCCTTATTTTGGAGCTTTATTGTAGAAACAGGTAAAATTGGTGATTAATGCGATGATGGAGAGGACAGGAGTCCAGAATCGACGAAAAGCACTGAAGAAGCCCAGTGCGCCGATCGGTGCTGTCCATGAGCCGATCGGCGCAAGGGTGTTTTGACCCACAGAAGTGACCGAGGCTCATTCCACATGCTTATGGAAGTTTATCTGTGTAAGACACTTGAAGATATTTGTCTAAGAAGAATTATGGAACTTCAAGAAGATTTATAGAACTCCAAGATCTTAACGTGCAGTACAAGACTTTATCTCGAAGGAAAAGGCCCACATGGCAGCTGTGGAAGACAAAGGAACCGACTCGGGGAAGAAATCAGAGAAGCCACGGCTTGCGCCGATCGGCGCAATCCTGCGCCGATCGGCGCAACCGCCTTATTTGCTAGAAACCGAGTCCTTTACGAGTAGAACCCCTATAAATACTTGTAGACCCTTGCCGCAGAAGAGGAGGCGACAGAGGGACACCAAATCCGTGAGTTAGAGCCACCGAGGCTTGCCCCGTTAGAATAGATCTCTAGCTGAGTTTCAAGAACCATTGGAGTCAAGAGTTGATCCGTCAAGGTAGGCCATCTCGACAGGGATGAATCTTACTCTATGTGTCTCAAGGATGATTGAATATGTTGATGATGGTTTTGGTGATTTGTCTATCTTGATTCTATAATCATGCATGTCTCAGTCCCCGCGCTGATCGACGCAATGATAGATTTACTGTCTGGTGCACCTTTGCGCTGGCCAGTCTCCCCCTCATGCAACATGACCTTGACAGTAAGCCTTGACTAGATCTTTTACTGTTAACTTTGTTTAATAAATCCCTAAGGTCCCAGTGGATTCGATAAACCTTGGAATACTCAATTCAAGGGAAAAAGTGCTACAATCGTACACCGTCCTCTTGCGGTATATAAGTCAGTGCGTAGATACGACCAACAGGTGTAGCCGCAGACTGCTAGGGAGCCTATTGCAATGATCATGCTAATGTGGAGTACATTACCTGGAATGAGTTCAAGGCCAGCTTTCGTACTCACTATGTCCCTACGGGCATCAAGATGCTGAAGAGGCAAGAGTTCCAAGACTTGAGGCAGGGGAGCATGTCAGTTAGTGAGTACCTGAATAGATTCATTCAGCTATCTAGGTATGCTCCTGATGATGTGAGCACCAATGAGAAGAAGCAGTACATGTTCATGAGGGGACTGCAGAACGATATCTAGTTCCAGCTGCTAAACAATGACTATGTGAACTTCCAGAAGATGGTAGACAAGGCCATTGTTGTGGAGAACAAGCGTAATGAGATCGAGAGGGATCGCAAGAGGAACATGTCATTCCATGGGTAGTCATTAGGCAATAACAATCGCCCTCACATGATGCCACCACCAAGTCCATACTACAAAGCTCCCAACACCATTAGGCCACCCATGCAAGCCCCACGCCCCAAGTTCCAAATGCTACACCCCATCAACCAGGCGCCTCGCCCCAACCAGCAACAAGCACCTCGACCCACCTACCAAGAGGCACCCCGCCCTGTCGCCCCGACAGCTCCACACAACCAGAACCATAATACCTCTGGAACCACTAGTGGTGTGAAACGAGGTTGTTATCATTGTGAATAGGAAGGTCACTTCATGGGACAGTGTCCCCAACGGAACAACGCACCAAGGCAAGTCCCAACCAACACAATGCAAGGCAATCGGGGACAGCAGAATTATGCTCGAGGTCGCGTCAATCATGTCACTACTGAGGAGGCTGAACAAGCTGCAGATGTGGTGCTCGGTATGTTCCTAGCTAACTCTCAACCTACAACCATTTTATTTGATTCGGGAGCATCACATTCATTCATCACCTCAGCCTATGTTGCAAAATATAATCTGCTGATTGCTATTATGAAGCATGCCATGCTAGATAGTTCTCCAGGATGAGAAATGAGGACCAATCAATTATGCCCAAAGGTTACCCTTAAAATAAGGGGGTAGACTTCTCAGCTAATCTCATAGTACTAGACTCAAAGGGTATAGATATTGTACTTGGGATGGACTAGCAACGCAAGTATAGTGGGGTGATATAGTGCGCCAAGCGGGCGGTTGTTGACTTTTGCTAAGCCATATTAATAAATCATTCCCGGCACGGGGCCAGAAACGCTTCACTAATATGTCCCAGAGTCAAGTAGGTAAAATCCGCAAGCGCACGGAGAATACCGCTGTAGCATTTCACCCGGAAGTATTCAGGGTATCGTATTTGTTTATCCCAGAGGAAGGTTATGATCAAGAAGCGTTACTAACATATAAGATCATGTTAACAATTAGCAAGGATATCTAACCAAGACAGGCGGGTACATGATAATAACTGGGTAGTGTGACACACACAGAAGATTCCTACTAAATAAATAAAGTCTAGTGGAGGAAAGACTAGGCTAAGCTACTCCTACTATACATTCCTATACAGTTGCATAGCCTAAGTAGAATACATACAGATCCACACTCAGGTTCAGCAGTCAATAGTATAGCACTTCAGGCACGGACTTACCCCTGCATCCACAGGCGACTTCCGCCAAGAGCCTACGCACTAGCCTAGCGGGGAGGATTTCAAAGGACGGACAGGGCTGTCACCACCTGCCGCCTACCTCAACGAACCAGTAGACTAACGAATAATTGATGCAAATCAGTCACCCAAGTACCATACTTGCATGACCAAAGAGCACTCTGCCCCTCCGCGATTACTATTAACGAGGCAGAGTTACCGTACGAATACGATCACCAAACCCATGCTATACTTTATCAGCTAAAACTAAGCATAGAGACTATAACATATAAACTAGACTATAGTGACGGTATATAACTAGCATGACAATAGTAGTATAATAAATATAAACTACTATCACACAAGTAGACTATACTATCACATATATGGATCACAAAATCAAACAAGAAACTCATGACCCAAGCACAACTATATAGAAAATAGATATATATTAATAAGAGCAAAGTCTTACAAAAGGGAAAAGATACAAGAGCCATACCAATTCCAAGTGAAGACTTGGGACTAGAGAGCTCTAGACTCAGCCTAACTCCACTAAAACTCCAAGAACTATTACTAGCAAGAGAGAAATGCTTCTTGTGGTGTGTGTTGAATGTGAAGGCACACCCTCCTATTTATAGCCTCAATAGGTCGGCAAGGGAGCGTAACCGCCACGGAAGGCATCTCAAACCGTTATCAGGAGTCACGGAGGAGCCAACACGTGGAAGCCCAGGCGGAGAGGGCGCCCGGCTGGGTCGGCCGACCTGACCAGGTCGGCCGACCTGGGGGTGGCCCCTCCTGGCCTGTGCTTTCTCCAGGTGGCTGTCCTGTGGGCCCTGACGTCGGTTCCCGCGGTATTACAGGGAGTTACGTCGGTTAAGTGCTGCAAATGGGCCCTTCAATCCGTGTGACGTCCATGTGGCGCTCTCTGATTGGTCGAAAGTGTGTTTTCTTGCCTTTTGAGGTGTTTCCTTCATATTTCCTCCTGCATGCACAAAGTTCTCCAAGTACAAGTGGAACTATATTATTGTGCTAAAGCATGCGTGTATGAAATGCCAAATTATCCTTTATTTGAGTATAGTTGACGGTTGAAAATGGTACTTAACAGCCGTCAACAAACTCCCCCAAGCTTACCCTTTGCTCGTCCCGAAGCAAAGATAAACTTAAGTTGTTGATCAGGAGTTGCTACAATGTCCTACTCCTCAATAATACTATGCGCACAACAAAGTACTCTTCCTAGAATTAAATATATTGGCGCATAACTTACCCATTTACCTCGATCCATGGGGCTTTTACACCTCATTGTCTTGGGCGGTTGAGAGATAGAACAATTGCAGGGCACCAATCACTTGCTCTAGATTCCGCTATGTTATTCCGGAGGTTTTCAAAAGATTTTGAAAATAAAAACCAAGTTCCTCAAATGATTCTCTCGGATCACTCAATATGTGTATGATTCCTCACCAAGGCAAAGTGTTGCCTATAATCACCTACTTCTAAATAAGGCTTTATGTGGAGCTCAAGGTAGGGATATATGAGGCACTCATGTTCACATAATATTGCTATGTCAAAAAACCGGATCCAAGAAAAACATCAATTCAAACAATCTTGATCAAGATGTGCAAGTGTGTGGGAGAACGGAGGAATGGTGGATGGGAAGAAATAACTCTTTTTTGAATTTTCCTTCTCTCTTTTGGAGTTTCTAGGCTATGGCTATCTTTTGCTTGCTCTCTTTTTTTGAGCATTTTTTTTTCTTTTCTTTTTTTTTTGCATAGCCATAGTCCTAGTTTGCAATGAATACTTTGAGAGAGGAATTTTGCAATGGATATATGGAGTGTTTCTTTGGATAGATGGATGGATAGTGGCTTTCTTCCGGTGTAGAAGAATAGCTCACGGTGGATATGGTGGATGCTATCTTCTTGATTTAGAAGGATAGCTCATGGCGGTGGATGTGTGTACATGATCTTGATCAAGAAAGCATGAAAAGAGTTCTACTAGGGTCACAACAATTTTGACTAAGCTCAATGTGAAACAAGCAGCATATGTGTAAAGGTTTTCAAATGTAAACACTACATATGGCTGTGGTGGGAATTTCATCATTGAGGAACTTATCAATTTGTCATTTTGAAAAATAAAACTCCGGAATTCAAGCTTTACGTTGAGCAAGATCATAGCAGCCCTATCTATCATATCATACCTCTCAACAACTTAGAACTAGAGAATGCATATGCTACCCACAAGATTCAAGTTCAAGGCAAGATTTACCAACAAACCTAACTCTTGAGAGAGTACTAAGTTGTAAACTAGCTTTAGAGAGGAATAAAGGACAGAGCAACTATTCATCATCTCAACATAGGAAAATTATACACATTCATACCGCGCATGAAAAAGGGAAATATTTTTGTTCTTTTTATGTTTTGCAAATTTTTATGGAATTTCAGATTTAGCAAATGCAAGAAATAAAGAGAAAGGGAAAGATACAAGTTACCGTGAAAAGGGAGGTCCTCCCCCAAGCTTGTTCTTGCTCATCTGCTGGTTCGGGTCGTAGCCTTGGGAGCGGAAGAAGGCATCCCAATTGTTCTGATTCTGAGCCATCATCGCGTTCAGCTGGCGGAATTGGTTGTCGCTGAAATTCTGCCATTGCTGGGTGTCGGTGACATGTTGCGTGAGAGTTTGTTGCATGCTCTCGGTGCGCAAATCAATGTCGTTCATCCTCCTTGTCAACTCGGCCATCCCATAGTTGAGTTCACGGAACCCACGGGATGAGAATGACCGAGTGGCAAAGGATGGCGGTCCGCTTGAACTTGATGACGTCTGCATGGGGTAATCGTACTGAGATTCCCATGCTCCGGCCTGCCATGTTGATGCACCCGCCTCGTCCTGTGGCGGGGGCTGCTCCCATACCGGATCTCCGGTCGGAGTGTGAAACTCCGGTGTAGGCTCCATATGCCTACGGGAACGTGTCGGTCGCCCTGAAACACTATGCCTGCGAACTTCTCCCACTAGCTCAAGTGGGAGGGTTAGTGCCCGACAGTGATACAAACGAAGACCCGGGTTAGGTAACGGGAATTCGTTTGTATACCCGGGAAAGTGATAGATCAAGGTATTATTTGGACCATGTTTCAAAGTATGTCCTTGCACAAAATAGTCCTCGCCTAGAAATTCTCTATCTACCGTCAAATATTCAACATGAACATTCTCAAGCAGACCACACTTCTGCGCAATGCGAGTAACTAAAGAGGTGCACTCAATTGGTCCTGTCAACTTTTTATTGTCTAACCATTGATCAATCATGCATTCCGCGGGTGACACCCTAATTTTCTTAACCAAGCGCTCTTGCCCAAACAAGCGAAAAGAAATGCCTTCATCATACTTTCTAAGGGTGCATAAAAACTGCATAGTAAGCAAACGAGAACCCGGCTCATCTACTTCTACGAAATTTAGCCAACCCATAGTGCGAAAAATAGAGGCAAATTCTTCTCTCATACCTATTTTCTCGAGGAAGTCCGGATCGAAGCGTCGGGTGTGGGCGAATGGCCGTTCTCTCATGAGCGCGATGGCTTGGCCCTCGCGGTCGTCCTTGATGTCGAGATGCTCCTCGGTGATGAGCAAGGCCGGCCTTTCCTCCGGAATTTTAGCTTCGGGGTCACCATGCCCCGGATCTGGTGTGAGCTCGACGGAGGATGCTTGACTCGTGCTTGCACGAGTGCTTTTTCTCCGCTTGATTCCGGCGACTTGCTTCATTCGGTTGAACATGGCTGCACACAAGAACAAACACAAGACAAGAACAAAAACAAGATCGAACAAGTGTTCGGGTGAGCGTTAGTGAAAACGACAAACCCGAGCTTCTCCGAAATTGGTTTTCTTTTCACAACAACTTGCAACTGCACTAAAACAGAGGGGAAATATTTTTTTGGGTTTTTGGGGCTGTAGTAAAGTTGAAGAACACGAAATTTTGGGAGAGCAACGAGTGAGCAAAGGAGGGGAGTGAAAGATGAGCTTGGAATGGTGAAGCTCCCCCTCCTGGGCGGTTTTTATAGCCAAGGAAGCAAGATAGCCGTTAGCAAGAGACAGAACAACGGCCATATAGACGTTGGGAGAAAGGAGCACAGGAAAAAGTGGGGCCAGGGGGTCGGCCGACCTGACCAGGTCGGCCGACCTGGCAGGTGGGCCTCCTGGCAGCCCCCTTTTTCCTATGTGTTCCCCAACGGCTAGGGGATTTGTCCCCTGCTGCCTTTTTGCTCAAAAAGCTCGACAAAAAATCTTTTCAAAATGGAAAGCCCAAAAACCTATTTTCTAAATTTTCAAAAATGCAAATGAGTTTTGAAAAATTCCAAGGTGGCTGGAAAATTCAAGAATGCAGAAATGCAGTGGTCGGGAAAAATCAAAATGTGGTGGAAAGCAAATATGCAATTAAAAGAGCAAATATGGATAACTACCGGTTTAACCTCCCGGCGAGGACTCACCTTTTAAAGTCCGACGAGCGGGACTTTTCTCCGGCGTTCAGCTCGATGAAGCGTTGTCCGGTCCCGGAGATGAAGACACGGGTGATGCTTCTTGTTTCGTTCGCCACACCTTCTTGGTCTTGGTTGCGGTCGGTGGCTTCTCGGGCTTCGGAGGCTGCGGTTTTGCAGGCTTCACAGCCTGTTTCTTTGCAGACCTCGGAGGTTGCTGCCTTGTGGACTTCGGAGGCTGTTGCTTAATGTGTGACCTTTGCCTCCTTGCCTTCATCAGTTGTTGCTGTGCAAAATTTTCCTTCTCAAGGAAGTTCTTCATGAATGTGATGAGGCTGTCCTTCTTTGGCGGAGTGACCTCCACTTCCTTGATGTTGCTTGGGTTCGGCCCGTACTTGATACGGATCATGTTGCACTGTTCTTTCCTTGGCCGAAAGTCAAACTTCTCCTCCTTGCCATTGATGCGGAAGCGGATTTCTCCGGCTCCTACATCGATGCGAGCATCCGCAGTGCTGAGAAATGGGCGTCCTAGGATGAGCGATGTGCTCTTCCCGACGTCCATATCAAGCACTACGAAGTCGACGGGGATGAAGCAATCCCGGATTTTCACCGGAATATCTTCGGCGATCCCCGCCGGATAGCGGACCGTTGAATCGGCCAGCTGAAGCTGCATTGGCGTGGGGGATAGTGTGGTGTAGTTGAGCTTGTCGAAGACATCCTTCGGCATGACGCTCACACTTGCCCCAAGATCACATAAGGCATGGTCGAAGTTCTGTGTCCCGATCGAGCAGGTGATCGTGGGACACCCCGGATCTTTCTTCTTCTCAGGAAGCCGGTTGAGTATAGCAGCGCTACACTCTTCCGTCAGCTTGACAATTTCTATGGTCGGTAGTGGGCGCTTGTTGCTGATAAGATCCTTGAGGTAGCGAGCGTACGTGGGTACTTGTATCGCATCCAGCAAGGGCACGTTGATGTGCAGCTTCTGGATTACCTCAACGAAGCGTGTGAACTGCTCGTCCACGGTGGGCTTCCTTCTTCTTTCGGGAAACGGCATGAGGTTCGTGTCATAGAACTCATGTGGGGCCGTTTTCCTGGGCGGCAGTTCTTCTTCTTCTGCCGGCTTCTCAGCTGATGTGTCCTTTCCTGCATGGTTAGGGTATGGCGGATCCCGAGTGGACTTACCTCCTCTCGTGGTAACCGCATTAACATTTTCTAAGGGGGTCTCGGGTTGCCCCGGGATTTTCCCCGACTCAGCAGTAGGAACAGCAGCAGCTAACTGAGCTAATTGAGTTTCTATCATTTTATTAAAGCTCAGCTGATTCTTGAGAGCAGAGGAAACACCCTCTGTCTTAGTGTGGATGCTCTCAAGAGTCCTATCAGTGGTGGCAAGCTTTTTACTGATGTTATCATTAACCTTAGCTTGACCAAGCACAAGATCTTTCAAGGAGGGCTGATTATAACTGGAATTAAAACCAGAGAAGTTGCCAGAGTTACCTCCTTGGTAGTTGGGACGTGGTGGACCCCAACTTTGACCTCCTTGTGGACGGTAGCCGTTGTTGTTGTTGTTGCCCATGAACATTACGTCCTCACGGGTCTCAGGGCAGTCATTGCCCGAGTGTCCCGTGTCGCCACAGACCTCGCAAGTCATCCGAGCATCTAGGGCTTTCACTTCTCCATAGGCTTGGTCGTCCATCTTCTTCATGAGAAGGTCAATCTTGGCGGCGAGCATGTCAACCTCCTTGACGGAGTGCATGCCTCGCTGGCGAGGTTGGAGGCGCTCTTCATTCCAACCTTGGTTGGACACCATCTTCTCGATCAAAGCTTTTGCCTTGCTTACAGTGAGCGAGAAGAAGGCTCCACCAGCAGCAGCGTCGAGGTGGTCGCGGGCCGACGGAGTAAGCCCGTTGTAGAAGTTCTGGATGATCAGCCAATCATCCATCCCGTGGTGGGGACATGCCAGGATGTACTCCTGGAGCCTCTCCCATGCCTCAGGAATCGACTCCTTCGACTCCTGCTGGAAGCTTGAGATTCTTCCGCGGAGGGCATTGGTCTTGCCCAGCGGGAAGAACTTTGCAAGGAACGCAGCTGAACACTTCTCCCAAGTGTTCACAGCTTCAGGGTTTGCGTAGAACCACTGTCTCGCTCTCCCAAGGAGAGAGAACGGGAACAGTCGAAGGCGAACAGCGTCGGGGGTGACGTCCTTCATTTTGAACGTGTTGCAAATCTCCAGGAATTGCTGGAGATGAGCACTAGCGTCCTCATTGGCTTTCCCACAGAATGGGCTAGCCTGCACCATGGTGATGAGACCGGTCTTGATCTCGAAGTTCGCATCTCCCACATTGCCAGCTGGTCCCGTAGGGATGTTGGCAGCGGAGGGAGCGGAGAACTCGCGGAGGGTCTTGTCGGCCATTTGCTCAGAGCTTGATGGTGCGGGAATGACAGGTTCGATTGGCCGAGTCTCCTTACGAGGAGGGGTGAGCCTGGCTCGTGTCCTTCTCAGGAGTGATTCAGGATCTTCAGTGAAGTTTGTCGGCAAGTCGAAACCAGTCATACACTACCCTGTTTTCATACAAAATGCAGAAAACAAAGCAAGGTTAGCCTGCCTAGGAGATAGCCTTAATAATTGCAACACTACTATATACATTAGTAATTTTTCTTAATCATACGCCTTCCCCGGCAACGGCGCCAGAAATGCTTGTTGACTTTTGCTAAGCCATATTAATAAATCATTCCCGGCACGGGGCCAGAAACGCTTCACTAATATGTCCCAGAGTCAAGTAGGTAAAATCCGCAAGCGCACGGAGAATACCGCTGTAGCATTTCACCCGGAAGTATTCAGGGTATCGTATTTGTTTATCCCAGAGGAAGGTTATGATCAAGAAGCGTTACTAACATATAAGATCATGTTAACAATTAGCAAGGATATCTAACCAAGACAGGCGGGTACATGATAATAACTGGGTAGTGTGACACACACAGAAGATTCCTACTAAATAAATAAAGTCTAGTGGAGGAAAGACTAGGCTAAGCTACTCCTACTATACATTCCTATACAGTTGCATAGCCTAAGTAGAATACATACAGATCCACACTCAGGTTCAGCAGTCAATAGTATAGCACTTCAGGCACGGACTTACCCCTGCATCCACAGGCGACTTCCGCCAAGAGCCTACGCACTAGCCTAGCGGGGAGGATTTCAAAGGACGGACAGGGCTGTCACCACCTGCCGCCTACCTCAACGAACCAGTAGACTAACGAATAATTGATGCAAATCAGTCACCCAAGTACCATACTTGCATGACCAAAGAGCACTCTGTCCCTCCGCGATTACTATTAACGAGGCAGAGTTACCGTACGAATACGATCACCAAACCCATGCTATACTTTATCAGCTAAAACTAAGCATAGAGACTATAACATATAAACTAGACTATAGTGACGGTATATAACTAGCATGACAATAGTAGTATAATAAATATAAACTACTATCACACAAGTAGACTATACTATCACATATATGGATCACAAAATCAAACAAGAAACTCATGACCCAAGCACAACTATATAGAAAATAGATATATATTAATAAGAGCAAAGTCTTACAAAAGGGAAAAGATACAAGAGCCATACCAATTCCAAGTGAAGACTTGGGACTAGAGAGCTCTAGACTCAGCCTAACTCCACTAAAACTCCAAGAACTATTACTAGCAAGAGAGAAATGCTTCTTGTGGTGTGTGTTGAATGTGAAGGCACACCCTCCTATTTATAGCCTCAATAGGTCGGCAAGGGAGCGTAACCGCCACGGAAGGCATCTCAAACCGTTATCAGGAGTCACGGAGGAGCCAACACGTGGAAGCCCAGGCGGAGAGGGCGCCCGGCTGGGTCGGCCGACCTGACCAGGTCGGCCGACCTGGGGGTGGCCCCTCCTGGCCTGTGCTTTCTCCAGGTGGCTGTCCTGTGGGCCCTGACGTCGGTTCCCGCGGTATTACAGGGAGTTACGTCGGTTAAGTGCTGCAAATGGGCCCTTCAATCCGTGTGACGTCCATGTGGCGCTCTCTGATTGGTCGAAAGTGTGTTTTCTTGCCTTTTGAGGTGTTTCCTTCATATTTCCTCCTGCATGCACAAAGTTCTCCAAGTACAAGTGGAACTATATTATTGTGCTAAAGCATGCGTGTATGAAATGCCAAATTATCCTTTATTTGAGTATAGTTGACGGTTGAAAATGGTACTTAACAGCCGTCAACAGCGGTACAGTTTCCATCGATGACATCTTGGTATTTTCAAAGAATGAGGAAGAAAATGAGGAATACCTGAGGTTAGTTCTAGAAAAGCTACGAGAGCATAAGTTGTATGCCAAGCTGAGCAAGTGTGAATTATGGTTGAAGGAGATAGCATTCCTCGGGCACGTCATCTCCGCGGGAGAAGTGTCAGTTAGCCCAGGCAAAGTAAAGGATGTTGTAGATTGGAAGCCACCCCAGACGGTACGGGAGATTAGAAGTTTCCTTGGATTAGTCAGGTACTATCGGCGTTTCATAAAGGATTTCTCCAGAATAGCCAAGCCGATGACAACGTTGTTGGGGAAGGACAAGAGTTCTGAGTGGACTCCGAACTGTCAAGCCAGCTTTGAAGAATTAAAGCAAAGACTAACGTCAGCTCCTGTCCTGGTATTACCAGACAACAGTAAGAGTTTTGATATATACTATGACGCCTCAAAGCAAGGACTTGGATGTGTACTCATGCAAGAAGGACATGTCGTAGCGTATGCCTCTAGGGAATTACGGACACATGAAGAAAAGTACCCAACACATGATTTAGAGTTAGCAGCTGTGGTACATGCGTTGAAGATTTGGAGGCACTATATTCTTGGCCATCGTTGTGAGATCTATACGGATCACAAGAGCCTCAAGTACATATTTACTCAAACTGAGTTGAACCTAAGACAACGACGTTGGTTGGAGTTGATCAAAGACTATGTTGTGGGTATCAACTATCACCCAGGGAAGGCAAATGTCGTGGCTAATGCCCTGAGTGGAAAGACCTATTGCCGCCAGCTAGTTGTGGAGGAGTTATCACCAGAGCTATGCAAGGAGTTTGAACAACTGAATCTTGGATTTGTGAATGAGCTAGAGACCATTGCAATGGAAGTGGAGCCCACTCTCAAGGAGGAAATCCGCAAGGGACAGTTAGATGATGAGAAGCTAAGTGAGATCAGAAAGCTCATTAAAGAAGGAAAGGCTACCGACTTCACAGAGGATGAGAAGGGCACCATATAGATCGGTAAACGGATATGTGTGCCAGACAAGAAGCCCATTAGTGACATGATCCTACGGGAAGCACACGAATCGGCATACTCCATTCATCCAGGGAGTACTAAGATGTACCAAGACTTGAAGACTCGTTATTGGTGGTATTGCATGAAGCGCGATGTCGCAGAGTATGTTGTTGTATGTGACACATGTCAGCGTGTCAAGGCAGAACACCAAAGACCCACCGGATTGCTTCAACCCCTGAAGATTCCTGAGTGGAAGTGGGAACAAGTCGGTATGGACTTGATAGTTGGTTTACCCCGTACACAGTCAGGATATGATTCTATATGGGTTATAGTTGATCTCTTAACCAAGGTAGCACACTTCCTTCCTGTCAAGACAACATACAGTGGTGCAAAGTTGGCAGAACTATACATGTCAAGGATAGTATGCTTACATGGAGTCCCTAAGAAGATAGTATCTGACAGAGGCTCTCAGTTCACCTCGAGGTTTTGGGAGAAGCTACATGAGTCCTTGGGCACCAAGTTGAATTTCAGCTCTGCTTATCACCCTCAGACAGATGGACAAACCGAGAGGATGAACCAAATAGTAAAATACATGTTGAGAGCCTGTGCTTTGGAATATGGCAAGAGTTGGTACAAGAGTCTGCCGTACGCGAAATTCTCCTACAACAATAGTTATCAAGCCAGTCTTGAGATGGCTCCTTTTGAGTTTCTCTACAGAAGAAAGTGAAGATGATGTGAACAAGGGTTCCCGATCTTCTGAAAGGTTCTTGGTAAGTTGATTTGGTCGAAGGCGACACACAAATCGATCCGGCTTCAGAACAGCACGTTCTAAACCCCGCAATCGCAGCACGACGTCTCCTCTGGTTATCAACTGTCCAAAAGACGATTGACCTCACCGAGAAGGCTAATCCCTGCCTGCGAATCAAGAACACAAGCAAGAACAACAAAGAATGCAACACAATTGCAGATGTATGATTAAACTCTCGAAGTTGGGGTCTCACAAACCGATGAACGGCAAAACTGTTTATGAACAGAATTGATCTAAGCAAAACCCGAACCCTAATGGTGCGTTGGCGGCTGTATATAAAAACCCTAGGGTCATGCAAGAACCTCTGGACGCGCCCCTAATTGGGCTCAACTAGATACAAAGCCCAAAGGCCAAAAATAGGCGACGCAGCACCAACACAGATTCTGGACTCTCTCTTGTTTTGACGATTCCCAATGACTCTGGATGAATTTTGACATGAGGCCGGCGGCATTGGAAAGGTCTTCTCCTTATCTTTCCGTGCATATGTAGAACGTCCAAATCCGAGTCCGTATGCGTCCTGGGCGACTGTTTTAGTACAGACTGGTCCTGGGTCCCAAAACAGACTCGAAGTCGGTTTTGATTGGGCCTCCACTTTGGCTTCCAAGCCCTTGCTGGTCCTCCACGTTCCCAACTCCTTCTCCCATCATCTCCTAGTCCTCTCCATAGTTTCTAATCATAAAATAATCATTAGGTAGCAAACCATTCTCAAAAATAACATATAGCGAAGAACGTAGGAACAAGCTCACCTCTAAATTTAGTCGTCGTGCACGAGCTCTAGTCATTGGACCTTGCAAGTCCAGATTTGGAGGAGTGTTGTGTGTATCCATAGGAGTGATGTCCTCATCAGCAGAAAACCTCTATTCAGGAGCGAGACAGGAGAGAATCAAATCTTTGGACCAGAGGTACTACAAGAAGCAAAAAGGCAGGTCAAGATTGTGTGCGAGAGCCTGAAGGTCACGTAGTCAAGGCGGAAAAGCTATGCCGATCATAGGCGAAGGGATCTATCCTTCGAGATTGGGGATTTTGTATATCTCAAGGTATCACCCGTGTGGGGTGTTAGACGCTTCAAGGTCAAAGGGAAGTTAGCACCCCGGTACATCGGCCCTTTCATGATCTTCGAGAGAAGAGGAGAAGTGGCATACCAGTTGGAATTACGACCGCATCTCACGAATGTGCATGACGTGTTTCATGTGTCCCAACTGAAGAAGTGCTTAAGAGTGCCTAAAGAGCAACTGCCTGTAGATGAAATGGACCTTCGGGAAGACCTCACAAATGCAGAACAACCAGTCAGGATCCTAGAAGTGGTTGAGAGAGTTACGAGAAACAAGGTGATTCAAATGTGCAAAGTATTATGGAACCATCACATGGAAGAGGAAGCCACCTGGGAGCGTGAAGAAGAATTGAAAGCCGAGTTTCCCCGTCTCTTCACCGATCTTTTCAAATCTCGAGGGCGAGATTCATCTTAAGGGGGGTAGGTTTGTAACACCCTATTTTTTACAATTTCTAAAAATGCCAATTATTAGCATTTAGGAGTTAATTAAATAACCTAAGACAAATTATTTTTTAAAAAATAATTAATTAAATAGTTGCAGTTGCATAGCATGTCATTGTCCATATATAATTATCTGCATTTAGTATTTAGTTTATTTATTAAATAAAATACTAGGAAGTTAGAATAGAAAATGGAATTGGGAAATAAAGGAAAAAGAAAAAGAGAAACCAGAACAGTGGGCTGAAACCCACCATTCTGCATTTAGTATAGTAAATGAATTAATTGTCCTTCATATTTGCATAATCATGTTATAATGCAATAAGAAATGTTTATCACAAAAATTCTACTATTTTCAATTTATGCTCTCAAGCATATGGCTTCGAGAACAATGTTGGGGAACAAATTTTAATTGATGTGCTCATCCATAATGTGCATTACATTTTGTTGCATTTTCTATGCATTCCTTTATATTGACATGTCGGTATTATTATGGGGAACGTTAACTCTTCTGAGGAGGATTTTCAGAAGGATTCTTCGGGTGTCTCTACTCAAGAAGTATCTAACATCAGTACTGATCCCGTAGTTGAAGCCCAAGGCATGCCTCGAAACATTTCCGTGTATTTAACTTGATTAATTCCAGTAATTGATATACTAGATGTGTATAGGTTGTTTGTGCATTAAGTTTAGGAGTTGAATGAAAACCCACCTACATTTTCTGGATATGTCCTATTTTATTTAGACATGGCATAAAGGTACAGGTAGTTAATAGAGAAACTATTATGCTTGGTTGTAGAATCAACACTGCTTATGGTATTTGGAATATTTAGTGAAATGATGGTGTTCACAGGGTTAAGTAAGAATGTTAAAATTTGGACTAAACAGATCTGTTTTGGAAAGGGCGAAGGCAAAGGACTTATAAAGTTTTTGTCTCGCAAGGTGGCGGTCCGTTTATGTCAAAAACTAAAATTTGAGATGTGGACAGGCCTCGTAGGTGAAAGGGCGATCATGTGCCTTCAAAGGACATGTCTTGCAAGGCTGTAGCCCTGTCTGTGTCGACCTAGGATCCGTTCATTGTCGGACCTGTTGAGCAACTATTGAACAGTACCAAATACATACCAGTATATGGGAACTAGTAAACTGATGTAGCATTGCCATTTGCATGTCGGACGGTACCCAAACTCTTGGTTGTGTGATCCAGTAGGAGTGAACAGATTGCCGAAGTAGTGTAGAATGGTTGCCCACTTGGGACTTTGGACCTAGACCGCCTTGTATGATGTCTTTGTGAAAAGTTGTCATACGTGTTCTTAAATGATGCGTATGCCATGTACTTTGGACCCGGACCAGCTGGTGTAAAACGATTGCAATCGCTGTCCCTCGCAGTAATGAGTACCGCTTGTTCACTGCGTCACATCGTAGTTTAAGAACCATACTAATATTAATGAATGGAATGTTTGGATGAAGAATATTGTGTTTTAGTGAATCTGAACTTGATATATGTTGTACTTAATTTAAATTTCAGATTGCTTGTTGTACTTTATATCCCTATATGCTAGTTACCTTACACTGTTATAGTTACTAGAATGTTCACTAAATTTACTTTTATCCATCTCTGAGCCTATGCATGGTCTAGTATTAATTTATGTCAGGTAAGACTTGCTGAGCTTAGTGGCTCAGGCTTTGCCATGTTATTATTTTATTTATTTCAGGTAATAACACTTATGCATATGAGTTACCTATGGGTGTTCTTCCCTGGGATATTTCTATCCCACAGGGATGGTCTGCCCATTGGAAGATTGAGTAGCCGCTGCTATTGTGTGATGCTAGGTGATAATTGTTGGTGGTTTCTAGATGCCCATTTTATCTATCAAACAGGGATGTTTTACGTCTTAATTTGGTGGTTTGGACTAACAATTAACCCCATATTTGCATATATTTGTAGTTGTTCTGTTTTGGATATAATCGCAGGAAACAGGTGTAAAACAGGGCAATTATGGATAAAGAGCTGAAGAGTAACGAAGATGGGCCAGATGCGGAGCCGCGGCGATCGGCGCGACGCTTGCGCTGATCGGCGTAGCAGGAGAAGATGACGGAAACACGATCCGGTCCATGAAAGACGAAGGCCCAGCCCAGTATGAGTTAGAGTCGATGGAAGTTGACCTAATCCCGTCGAGTATAAAAGGAAGATAATTATCAAGAGCCAAGGGAGAACAAGAGAGACGGCGATCGCAAGAATTAATTATTAGAACTAGGGTTTCAGGATATTGGCGGCGGAGGTTGGTCAACACCGATGAGATCCACCAGAAGGGAGATCGTGCCGATCGGCGCGACGCTTGCGCCGATCGGCTCGGGCGCATTCCAGCGCTACTTCTCACCCCTCTGCTATGTCCAGCGGAAGGATGAGTGAGTAGGCTCATATTCTCTTCTCTGGTGCGGGGATCTGGTCATGTAACTCTCATACTTGTTGATACTTTATCGATGAATTTAATCTATGTGATGAACTTTATTACATATCTATCTATCCCTTTCATTAGTGTATCGGCCAATACACTTTTGTCCATTACATAGTGCAAGAAACCAATGGGGAGCTAATAGCCTCTGTAGTGAGAGCCGGGGTGAACGAAACCACCATGTCTTGTAGAATATTAGAGTCATCACTCCAGTTGATAAGAATAAGGTTGCATGCTAGTGAACCAATCCTAAGGAGAGAATCCTTCATCATCCTGTTACCTCTTCAATAACATTCACCTTCCACTTTCTCACTGTCATCATTCACACCTATGAAACTATTGCAATTTGTTAGTAACCCTTTAATAGTATTAGTTCCGCTCGTTCCCTGTGGATTCGATAACCTTGGAATACTCTGAGGGAAAAAGAGCTACAACTGTACACCGTCCTCCTACGGTATATAAGTGGGTGCGTAATTACGACCAACAATAATCCGTATGAGCTCGGATTTATCATAGTTGTTGTTATCGTCGAGCTGTATATTGTAGACGTTTAATCACGTTGTCTTCCGCTATTTTTGAAGAAAAAACTTGGTCTTGTAATATTTCCGCTACACTAAATACTAAACTCCAATGTATAATAAATAACACTTTTTTCTACGTATTTTACACTTGGTCGGTTGTTGTATTATCTTGTGTCTGCTTAATCAGCACCTCGGAAACTTCGGTCAAAAAAGGGGTTGTGACAGCTGGCATCAGAGCCGTGTTTCGGGATAATATAACAATTAAGACATAATTTCAAAAATACGGCGTATATAGTGAGGATATGTTAGTATATGCCCAAATATGTAGAGGAATATTAGAGTGGTGACAAAGCTAACGGGTTATGTTTGAATTATTTTGCTATTGGATTTCCAATTGACATTTATAGTCCGCTCGCAAGGACTATGGCTTTGCAAGATGATTCTTTTCCATGAATCATTGCCACCATATTTTATTTTTGGCTCATTGAACAAGTATTGGAGCATAGAGTTCGCTCACGAGGGCTATGGTTTCGTGAGACGGTTTCTCCCATAAACCGTGCCAACTTTTTATTGTAGATGATGCTCATCATGGTATGTTTATGAGCATGGGTCCGCTTGCGAGGACCATGGCTTCGCAAGGCAGTTCGTTTCATGAACCGTTGCCAAGTTGTATATAAACGGTTTATTTTTGTAATTTCTTTTGAATTTAATATAATGTTTCTGAAATGATCTTTTACAGGTACACTAACCACGTTAGAGTGTGTGTATGTCGAAAACATAGAATGTTTGCTCGTGAGTACGGGTCGTCACCAAAAATTACGAATACCGTAATGTGTCGATATATATACATATATTTTTATTTGAGTGAGGAACGGTTAGGATTAAAAATTTCACTTGCACTCATTTTATGGCATTTAATCAAGTGAATTAAAATTTGATCTTACCTCTGATTCACTCTTTTGAATGTGTGTTTAAAAATCTGAACAAATTAACTTATGTCAATAACTAGAACTTCAGATTTGAACCCAATCTATCCTGATTTTCAAAAATTCGTAGTTTATTACTCCTTTGGAATTTTCGAGCATACAAACACTTTCTGGAAATATATGGGAGTCCTCTTGATCTCCCAACTCATGGAGAAGAGAAATTTTGTTGAAAAATGCTCCAGAATTGAAGAACTTATGAATCTGTTCCCTGTTGATCAGAATCTGACAGGTCAGATGTAAACATTCATATCTCCTGGTGTAGATGTCCTAAAATTTTGTATGAGTAACTGTTGGAAAGATCTTTTGACGAAATACAACTTTGTAGTTATGAGTGTTTCTTGATTTAGCGCACATCTGGATTAAATCGGTCGACAAAGTTAAGACTATTATTGTGCTCTTTGTTCAGGATGACAGAATTAGGTTTTGATTGAAAAATTTATAACTTCAGTTTTACTTTGGCTAAATTGTTGAGCAAATATGGATTGGAAATATATTGAAGTTATATTTAATTTACAATTCGATTTTAAATTTAAATCTTTTCAACATGGCTCCAGAATGCCAAAAGTTTATACACTACTCAATCCAGATCTTCATGTTCCAGCATCAACTTGAGAATTTCACATCTGTATTTTTGTTGATGTGGTGAACATATGTGAGTACATTCTGGAAATATTATGAAGTCTTCTATAAGATAATGTTATGCACAAATTTTGGGTTGACTCTGAAATTTCCAGAATTAAGAGCCATGACTGACTAATCAGTAGAGAACAACTTTTGTTCACTTGATAGGAACAAATAGTTATCACCCTTTTGAATTTAAAATGAAGAATGGTTGTGGTTATATTTTATTTTGGATCAGTTCTGAAATTTTATTATTATTCATGTTAAATTTATTCTTGCATATTCCTTTTGCATATGCAAGATGAATTGATGAATAATCTGAAATTTCAGAATGGTTACTACACGTCGTGGTGAGCTAGAGAGCTCACAGCAGGGAGCTCAGAAGGATGATCTTCCACCTCCACCACCAAATCCATGGGCTCAAGTAATGGCCATGATATTTGAGTCAAGGCAGGGAGATGCTGAACTACTTCGGCAGATAGCTCAGAACTTGAATCGTAATGGTGGGCGTCATGATGATCAGCCACGGCAAAGCACTTATCAATACTTCTTGTCCACTCACACACCAACATTTGAACATGCTAAGGAACCGTTGGACGCTGATAATTTTATTCGCATCACTGAATCTAAGTTTGGGTTGCTGCAGTGCACCAATGCACAGAAACCGTTATTTGCTGCACAACAACTTTAGGGTTCAACTAATGTTTGGTGAGCTAACTATGTGGCCTCACTTCCAGAAGGTCATATTGTGCAATAGGATGAGTTCAAAGATGCTTTCCGTTCTCACTTTATCCCTGCTAGAATTATGGAGAGAAAGCTCTAGAAATTTCTTGACTTGAAACAAGGAGAGAGGACCGTGCTAGAGTACTGTCAGAAATTTAATCATCTGGCACAATATGCTCCTCTATATATTGACACTGAAGCTAAGAAGCATGTTGTGTTCAGCCTTGGAATGAATCCCACACTCAAAGAACGTGTAACTTGGCAGACAACTGGAACTTTAAATGATCTTGTTAATGCTGCCATTATTTAAGAAGATGCACAACACGAAGTACAAGCAGATGAGCGCAAGAGAAAGGCTCCACCGAGTGGTACCCCTGCAGCACCACCACCTAAACACCGTTTGGTGTACACTTCTTCAGCAAAATCAGTCCGAAGTGCCACGTGCAGCAGCAATTTTATCGCCCAGGACAACAAGCTTATATTCGTCCACCTCGACAGTCTCATGTTACAGCACCACCACAGCAGTCCGAAGTGCCACGTGCACCATCACAGCAGCAAAATCAGAATGCCCGTAACACACAACCTGCTAGAAAGTACAATCCATATCCGTGCTACAACTGTGGCCGAGTGGGTCATTGTGCCAAAGATTGTACCAATCCTCGAAGTGAAGCTGGAAAGCAAGGTCGTGATTGTAATGCAAAGCAGCAGCATGGACAAGGGAATAAATCTGGACATGTGAACTACACCAATCTTGATGACATTCCTCAAGCCGAGCCGGTACTTACGGGTACGTTCTTGCTTAATGATTCGCCTGTTGTCATATTATTTAATTCCGGAGCATCTCATAATTTTGTTAGTAAATCATGTGTACAAAGGCTTAAGTTGTCCACCTATACCACAAATACTCCGTATGTTATTAAATCTCCGGGTGGACAAATTCGTGCTAATCAAATTCTGCCCAAAGCACCTCTTTGTCTAAACTGAAAGGTCTATCATGCTGATTTTATTATGCCAGAGCAACAAGGCATAGACTTAATTCTTGGTATGCAATGGATGACATATCATAAGGCCTTGTTAGATATTGCACCTCGTGTTGTCCACATAAATACTCCAATTAATGGTATTGACTCAATTCCTTTGCATCTATCTCCGGTCACTACCATTACTGTCCATCATCTTGAGGAAAAATCTCTGAAGAAAATCCAACTGTTTGTGAATATCCAGACATATTTTCGGATGATCTTTCTGGTCTACCTCTTGACCGGGAAGTTAAATTCAAAATAGAATTGCAGCTGGGAACTTCCCCAATTTCCCGACAACCATACAAGATGGCAAAAGAATGAACTAGTGGAACTTAAGAAGCAAATTAAAGAGGTGCTGGACAAAGGATATATACGCCCAAGTTCATCACCATGCGGCTGTCCGGCAATGTTTGTGAAGAAGAAAGACAAGAGTCTAAGATTAGTGGTTTATTACATACTGTTAAATGAAGTTACTATCAAGAACAAATATCCTCTTCCTAGAATTGATATTTTATTAGATCACTTGATTGGTGCCAAAGTCTTTTCAAAGATTTATCTTTGATTGGGCTACCATCAAATAAAAATAAGAGAAGAAGATATTCCTAAGACTACATTTTCAACTAGATATGGACTATATGAATATGTGGTTATGTCATTTGGATTGACCAATGCTCTAGCATATTTTATGTACTTGATGAATTCAGTATTTATTCCAGAGTTAGATAAGTTTGTAGTGGTCTTCATTGATGACATTCTTATCTATTCCAAGTCTGAAGAAGAGCACGCTGAACATCTTCGCATTGTGCTTCAACGCCTGCGAGGTCATAAGTTATATGCTAAATTCAGCAAGTGTGAATTTTGGTTGACACAAGTACCCTTCCTTGGTCATATAGTGTCAGCTGAAGGTATCTCTATTGATCCAGGAAAAGTTCAAGATGTATTAAATTGGAAGCCACCAAAGTACGTCACTCAAGTCCGTAGTTTTCTTGGATTAGCTGGGTATTATCGACGGTTCATTCCAAATTTTTCTCAAATTGCGAAACCTATCACCATGCTATTACAAATGTGAACTTTGAGTGGACTCCGTACTGTGAAGAGGCTTTTCAGAATTTGAAGAAATTGTTAACCACTGCACTAGTGTTAGCTCAACTTGATTGTAAGGATCATGACCATTGAGGTCACCCCAAGGTATGAATGTTTTGGTGATGAATGACAAACATGAAATATGAGTAATGTCTGCACGAGTGTTGTGTGTGTAGGAAACCTTTTCTACTTAATGATGATTGTTGACAGTTGCCTTGGCGGTTGATGAGAATGACCACAAGCATGGAGGCTTGTGAGCTTCATGGAGTTCAAGGGTTGATGGAGATGGATCAAAGCGAAGGACAAGCTATGGAGCAAGTGCTGGGAACACTTGTCTAGTTGTTAGAGCTTTGAGTCCATAGGAAAAACCGGACTATCAAGGGGGTCTAGGTCATTTGTCTTAGGTCATGTCTAGTCGGTGGTGTGCAAGGTTGCTTGATGAAATCACAGGCACTAGGTGATAGTGGAGAAGCCAAGGAGCTATTCGGAGAAGTTGAGGAACGAAGTCAAGCGAGGATGAGGAGTTTTAGCTTCTGGACAAAGTGACCGAACAGAGGGGTCAGTGGTGACCGGACTGTGCAGTCACTAAGAGGTTTTGTCCTGAGCCTATAGTGAGCAGCGAGGAAACTGCTAAGTCTAGAAGACCTAGAGACCGGACGATCCGGTCTAGTGACCAGACGGTCCGATCAATAGGTCCGGGACATGGGTAGCGAGGAAGCAGTGCTGGAAATGTTTCTGGACTAGAGAGAGAAATGGACCGGACGGTCCGGTCAACTGACCAGATTGTCTGGTCAGTGGAAGTCAGCAGAGGGGGCAGAGCTGATGGAGCTGAAGTCTGCAGTGACCGGACAGTCCAGTCAGGCAGTGACCGGTCAGTAGGCCTAGAAAGCTGATTTCATGGAGCAACGATTAGTTGGAGGTTGGAAGCCTATATAACTTCGTTGCTAGGGTCTTGGAGACCTCTCTTGGCTAGTGGAATTGCTTGGAGCATTTGGTGAGAGCCAAGAGAAAAAGGGGAGAGCACTAGGAGGAGATATTGCATATCTTGAGAGTGCTAGTGAGAGTAACATGGAGTGATCTTGCACATCTCAGGCTAGGTGTCCTTGACGGTGTGATCTTGGTTGTTACTCTTGGTCTATGGTGAGACCTAGACCGGTTAGGTGTCGGTGATCGAGTCTATCGTGATTGGTTGTGAAGGCCGTCACACGTTTGTACACGGTTTGAGCCCACCAGTGAAAGGGGCATCACTAGTGAGCGCCCGTGTCGGCTCGGGGAGTCTGGCAAGTTCTCGAGGGAGATGAGCTTGTGCCTTGGTGGCAGCAGTGACACGCACCATGTCTTCACTTCAGGAGTGATTATGGGCTCGTGGGCGAGAACTCCACATTGGTGGCGGGAGGGACCGGGACTCCGGCGAGAGTGATCCAACGAGGAGTAGGGGAAGGCGCCATCCTTCCGAGACCTCGAGAATCATGAGCCATCTCTTACTCTACTCCTGACTATGATGCTTTACTTTTCATATTTAGATACCGTGCTATTCATGCTTGTGTACTTACCTTGTTCTAATTGACTACCTAGTAGACTTGCATGAATAGGCTTCCTTACTTTCTAGTAGTGCTTAGCTTTCATACTTGATCACTATTATGTATAGTAGTTGCTTTGTCTTGTTTGATCATCCTAGTATGTATTGTGCTACTCATGCTTGTGTGTCTTCCATGTGCTTGTTGATTTAGTAGCTTTGCATGAGTAGGCTCCTTTGCTAGCTTGTTGTGTGCTTCTGTGTGTTCTTTGGTTACTAGCTTGCATAGGTGTTGTGTGCCTCGTGTGTGATCCACTAGTATGCTTAGGTTGTCTTTCCTTCCATAGGATGATCTTGTTAGTGTGATCACTACTAGAATTGTATAGGAGTTGTTTGAGTGGTCGGTTTTAGTAGTTGGCAAAATAGGTACATAGTTTGGGTTCCTGATCCCCCCCCCCCCCCTCAGTCACTCAATCCTTTCAAGGGGTATCAGAGCCAAGTGCTCATCATAGGGCTTAACCGTCTTGAGTAGTGACCGTATTGAGTTGGGATGTCATCCAATTTGGGGCCGGGTCATGGATCATGGAAGGATTTCTTGAAAAGCTACCTAAACGCCATGATTCCGGATGAGTTGATGGACACACTTATGGACTTTGACAATACCTTACCGATGATCATGTATATGATGATGATTGTGTGGATGTGCCTAGTTCTAGTGAGTGCTTAGATCCTACTAGTGATAATTTGATAGGTTGCTCTACTAGTGTGCCTATTATGATGATTGATGATGTTGGCTCTCTTGATCTTGCTTGCTCTTCTAGTGTGACTAGTACTGATGATGCTTGTGAGTTGTTTATTGATCATGCTAGTGATTCACTTGTTGAGGAGTTCTTTAGTTTTCATGCTAATGAGAATGATGACTCACTTGACTCTCTTATTCACTTGTGTGGTATTGTGGATAGGATTGGAGCAACTACTTTCGAGCTTCCCATGATTGTGATAGTCGAGAAGATCCGCACCTTGCTCCCTAGCAGCAAGCTCCTCTACATCACCCTTGATCTCATCATGGAGAAGGGTCTCTCCGTCGAGGATGTGATTGGGTTGCTCTTTGATGATGAGAAGATCACCACAAGATAGACTGGGTAAAAGACTTCCAAGGCAGACAATGGAGCATCCTCAAGAAAAGGGAAAGAAGTAGCTTCGAGCTCAAACTTCTTTGATCCCTCCACAAGATTGCCTTGTAGCAGCTTCTACAACCCCGGCGGATCAAGACCTACACCAAGCTCTTCATCAGGCGCTTCATCAAGGTCTACCCGAAGTGTCATTCCAAGTTATACTCCAAGCACTTCGGGTGGACCACACATTGTTGTAGGGGCAGCGCCAACAACAATGCTCACACGATCATTAGAGATGATCAATCTCACCACTATGGCTCTGGCGCCTCCACCTCCTCTGCCACAAGATCGACTTTGGCATCTTTGTCGAGCTCACCAACAGGATCACATCTTTCAACTTGGTGAATTTATGAGAAATCTGAATGATGACCTTTGTGAAGCATTTATGATCTTGTGTGTAGGATAAACTTATTCAGAGATCTTCGGTGGATCCCATCATATGAAGTGATTGATAGACTCCTCTTGCAAATCACAACTCCTGAGAGGGGTTTCTTACTTGAGGAGGTACTCAACAGAAGACATGAGCTCTCAATTAAGAGGGCAATGGAGATGATACTTGTGCTCCACTCACAAGTGGGACATGTGCTTGAGCACGTCACTGGCCCCTATGATCCTCCTCATTATTATATCGACCTTGACAATGTCCACATGGGGGATGGTCATGGATATTGGAGGTATCGTGCTCCTCACTATCAAATCAGAAGGAGACTTCAGGAAGGGATTGCAAGAATCCCTATCTACGAGGATGGACTTATTGCTCGACGTGATAAGGTTAGTGCTAGTCAATGAAGTAATTCCTTGGATACTAACCCTTCTTCCTCTAGTGCTTGTCTTATGTCTACCACCAGGGTCAACTACAAGAGTGGGGGTACTCATTGGATTGTTGACAGTGGGTGCACCCAACACATGACCGGGAAGCCAACCATGTTCACCATCATTGATGAAGATGAAGACGGTGAGAAGGTGACTTTTAGGGATAACTCAAAAGGGAGAGTCAGTGGATCAGGCAAGGTGGCCATTACTGAGGACCTCCATCTCTCCAAGGTCTTTCTTGTGAAAACTCTCAACTTCAACCTCCTGTCTATTGGTCAACTCTGTGGCATGGGTTTCAAGTGCACATTTGATGAGGATGGTGCAATGATTGAAAATTCAAAGAAAGGGCTAGTATTTCATGGAGTGAGGCATGGAAACTTGTATGTCACGGACTTCAAATCAACTAACATGCCAACAAGTACTTGCCTCTTCAGTAAGGCAACTAAGGGATGGTTGTGGCATAAAAGACTGGCACATGTTGGAATGAATCAGCTTAGAAAAGTGGTCAAGAGGAATCTGGTTGAAGGAATCAAGGATGTGACTTTTGAGAAGGACAAACTATGCAGTGCTTGTCAGGATGAAAAGCAAGTTGCATCTTCACATCCCACCAAGTCTTTCATGTCTACATCTCGTCCTCTAGAGCTCTTGCACATGGACTTGTTTCGGTCAACACATTACAAGAGTCTGAGAGGGAACCTATATTGCTTGGTGATTGTCGATGACTTTACGAGATACACTTGGACCTTCTTTCTTGTGGACAGGTCTCAAGCAAGTGATATCTTCAGAAAGTTTGCAAGAAGAGCAAAGAATGAGTTCAAGGCTAGCATTATGAAGATAAGGAGTGATAATGGGACTGAGTTCAAAAACACAACAATGGAGGAGTATTATGACAAGAAAGGGATCAAGCATGAATTCTCCGCTACATATACTCCGGAGCAAAATGGAGTAGTTAAGAGGAAGAACAAGACACTCACCACTCTAGCCCGTGCAATGCTAGATGAGTATGGGACTCATGAGAGGTTTTGGGTGGAGGCAATCAACACAGCTTGCTACACCTCCAACCGTATCTATCTCCACCGGTTGTTGAAGAAGACACCATATGAGCTATTGGTGGGACGGAAACCCAATGTTTTCTATTTCCGAGTCTTTGGCTGCAAGTGCTACAATCTCAAGAAGAGGAGAAAGCCAGGGAAATTTGAGAGCAGAACTGATGAAGGCATTCTTGTTGGATACTCAGGAACTTCTAAAGCATATAGGGTCTACAACTCAGCCACAAGTTGTGTGGAAGAATCCTATGATGTGTAATTTGATGAGTCAAGTGGTTCTCAAAAGGGAGAAGAATTTCATGAAGTGAACATTGAAGATGAGCCTATGAGAGAAGCTTTGAGGAACATGCCCGTGGGCGAGGTTTTACCTCACGAGGGCAATGATAGTGATATTGATGAGCCCTCTACTCCACCACCTCAACCAACCTCTTCCTCCGACCCAAAATGCCACAAGTACACCTTCTAGCTCCTCCCAAAATTCAGTGAGAGTTCACCCACCAAGTGATGAGGAAACCCAAGTGAGAAGTGAGCCACAAGCCTGCCCACATACTTCACCATAAGCTACTTCTCCAAGCTCTTCACAAGATACCCTCCCATCCACTTCAAGCTCAAAGTCCAAAACAAGAAAGCATAAGAGTGACTCTCCCACCTCTCTAAGAATCCAAGATACTCATATATCAAGAGACCAAGCAACTCATGATGTACAAGATACATCACTTAGACCTCCTCCCACTCAACAAGAACATCATCCTAGATCTAAAGCCATAAACAAGGATCATTCTTGTGACTTGATCATTGGGAGCCCATCTCAAGGAGTGAGGACAAGGAGAAATCAATACAAGCCCAACTATGTGAATGAAGAAAATGATGAAGGAAGTGATAAGGAGGCAAATGTTGCAATTGAGAACTTCTCTTTTGTCTCCATGATTGAGCCCACAACAATGGAAGAGGCAATGAATGATCACAAGTGGGTTATTGCCATGCAAGAAGAATTGAACAACTTTCAGAGATGCAAAGTATGGAAGTTAGTGGAAAGGCCCAAGAATCATAATGTGTTTGGCACCAAGTGGGTCTTCAAGAATAAACAAGATGAGAAAGTGGCCATTGTCAATAACAAGGCTCGTCTAGTGGCTAAGGGATATTCTCAAGTGGCCGGCATTGACTTTGAAGAAATATTTGCTCCCATGGCTCGTCTTGAGGCAATCCGGATCTTGCTTGCTTATGCATCACATAATGGCTTTAAGATCTATCAAATGAATGTGAAAAGTGCCTTCTTGAATGGAGAGATCAATGAGAAAGTCTATGTGGAACAACCTCCGGGGTTTGAGGACCCTAAACATCCAAGACATGTGTACAAATTGAAGAAAGCTCTCTATGGCCTCAAGCAAGCCCCAAGGGCATGGTATGAACATTTGAAGAACTTCCTACTCAAGAATGGATTCACCATTGGAAGCATTGACAGCACCTTGTTCACAAGGCATGTTGGGAAGGACCTCTTTGTGTACCGAATCTATGTGGATGATATCATCTGCGGGTCAACCAATGAGAAGTTCAATGAAGAGTTTCGGGAGACGATGGCTAGGGAATTTCAAATGTCAATGATTGGAGAGTTGCATGTGTTCCTTGGTTTTCAAGTCAAACAATTAAGAGAAGGGAACTTCATCTATCATGAGAAGTATACTGTTGGTCGTACCTACGCACCCACTTATATACCGCAAGAAGACGGTGTACAATTGTAGCACTTTTTCCCTTGAATTGAGTATTCCAAGGTTTATCGAATCCACTGGGACATTAGGGATAATTAAACAAAGTTAATAGTAAAAGATCTAGTCAAGGCTACTGTCGAGTTTAGGTTGCATGAGGGGGAGACTGGCCAGCGCAAAGGTGCGCCAGACAGTAAATCTGTCATTGCGCCGATCGGCGCCGGAGTTGAGCCGATCAGCACACTAGTGAATCTAAGCCAATCTGTCGTAGCGCCGATCGGCGCAGGAGTTGAGCTGATCGGCACACTAGTGAATCGTTGCGCCGATCGGCGCAGAAGTTGAGCCGATCGGCACACTAATGAATCTAAGCCAAAGTGCGCCAGATGCCTTGTAAGCCTAGGCTGTTAAGTGAGTAACCAGATATCTACTAGTGAGATCGTATCTAGAAAGTCTAATTAAATAGCATCATAATGGGTAATTACATGGATCAATGAAAACCTAAAATGAATAAGACCACCCTGCTTTCTGAGCGGCTCCCGATTTATCGCTGCCGAGAGGTAACCCTTAATCGCGCGAGTATCTTACCCTACTCAACTATCCAATAGTGCTACGCAGGCTTAGTGCTGTCACCGCTAAACCACACTACTAGCATCATCAAGCAACTATAATCAATACAATGTCCGAATACTATCCTAATCACCACGATCAAGATAATATCAACTTACTTAGCTTAGAACTAAGCAATTGGAATAAGCACATGCATGATTATAGAATCAAGATAGACAAATCACCAAAACCATCATCAACATATTCAATCATCCTTGAGATACATAGAGTAAGATTCATCCCTGTCGAGATGGCCTACCTTGACGGATCAACTCTTAACTCCAATGGTTCTTGAAACGCAACTAGAGATCTATTCTAACGGGCCAAGCCCCGGTGGCTCTAACTCACGGATCTGTTGTCCCCCTGTCGCCTCCCCTCCTTCTACGGCCGGGGTTTACAAGTATTTATAGGGGTTCTACTCGTAGAGTACTTGGTTTCTAGCAAATAAGGCGGTTGGAGCCGTGTCTTCTCTGCTTTCTTCTTCGAGTCGGTTCCTCTGTCTTCCACAACTGCCATGTGGGCCTTTTCCTTCGAGATAAAGTCTTGTACTGCACGTCGAGATCTTGAAGTTCCATAAATCTTCTAGGCAAATATCTTCAAGTGTCTTGCGCAGATAAACTTCCATAAACATGTGGAATGGGCCTCGGTCACTTCTGTGGGCCAAAACACCCTTGCGCCGATCGGCTCATGGACTGCGCCGATCGGCGCACTGAGCTTCTTCAGTGCTTTTCGTCGGTTCTGGACTCCTGTCCTCTCCATCATCACTTTAATCACCAATTTTACCTGTTTCTGCAATAAAGCTCCAAAACAATACATATACAAATATATAGACAATATCACAGGTAAATGGCCTAAATTAGTATCAACAGTTCCCCCACACTTAAATATTATGCTCTAATTGGGGTAGTATTCACATATAAAAGGGGCACTTGGGAAGTGCCAACAGTTCCCCCACACTTAAACTTTTGCTCGTCCCGAGTAAAGTAAAAGAAAGAAAAATCAAAAAACATACTCTTTCTATCATAAAAGATATCTCAAATCAGCAAATGTTGAGCATTGTTCTATTGTGGTGTAATTCATATTGGTATTCAGCAAAATAGTTCAAATATGGGCATAAAGCTTAAAGTTCTCCCCAAAGCAAAAGATCATGTCCAACTCATAAATTATAACTTTTCCACACATGAAAATCACTTAAAATATTGTTGTGAACATAGAGAATCTATCTTCCAAATAATCCAAGGCAACAACTCATCTTTTAAATCACTCAACCTATATTCTACAATATAATGATCAAATAATATTAGTGTAAGGCTTATATGAGTAGCTAGGTGAGGTAATTCAAGGATTGCAAACATAAATCAATAATATATTGTAAAGCTAGGAGATTATTCTTTGTTGGAATTATAGAAACTTATCAAGATGGCCATTAAGAAAGAAAAATTTAAGAAAGGACTCACACTTTGGATATGTGGACATGTGCATAGCAAAAACTTGGTCTTCAAAGATTGCACATGGTTGGAATGATTCATGGCTATATCAGAATGAATTTCGAGAATAAGCATGTGATATACCATCCCCCCACACTTAAAATTTTGCTAGTCCCTTAGCAAACAGCAGAGCTTTTTTTTTTAATTTTGCTCTCTGCTGCGTCGATCGGCTCAGAGTGCGCCGATCGGCTCTCAACCCAAATTCACCAACATTTGTTGGTATTTGATCCATCTGGCTTCAACATTTATTCAAGAATTAAATATAGCCAAAAATATAGGATGTGGTCAAGGAATGATACTCAACAAGATTTTTTGGGTTTATGGTAGTGTACTCAGCGGAATTGAATTTTTGCATGAGTAATTCAAGGCTAGAAAAAGATACACAAAGAATTGCCATCTTAGTAAAGTTCATACCAAAAAGAATTAAATCCTAACCGAACTCAACCATCAATTTAATGTTTATCTACATATCAAAGGTTCATGAGTATTGCTCAAAATATGGCATTGGTAGGTAAGGATCTTGAAAACAATAAATTCCAAAGTTCACAACATGCAAATTTATTTATGAAAAGATTGGTACTCAAAATTGCTCCACATACTGGACAACACAAATAAAGCACGTGGGTACTCAAAATTGCTCCACATAAGACATATTTGTCGATAATCATTAAGTGTAAGTTTGAAATTTTATTCAATGCTCAACATTATTTGGTCTTCATCAACACTTTTCAAGAAAGAATAAATAATTCAATTCTCCTAAAAGAGCATAACTGCCACCATTATATTAAGATCAAAACTTCAATACATGGTGATGATTTTTACACATACTTGCATGAGAATAAAACTACTACTAACACACTTGCATGAAAATAAAACTACTACTAACACACTTGCATGAAAAAAAAACTACTACTAACACACTTGCATGAAAATAAGCACACCCGATACATTGTTTCCCAACCCGCTCACACACATATAAGTAAATAAAGAAAAAGATTGCAAAAGATAACAAAAAACGCAAACCGGGAAACCGATACTCGTGCAAACTCCTAGGCACTCTAGTCATCCAAAAGTGGAGGCGATGGCTGATTGAAGCCATAGCACCGCGCCTTCAGTCGCTCGAACTCCTCCACCATCGCATCGTGGTTGTTCCTCCATTGGGACGTGGCGTCCTCCACGCGCTCGATGTAGTGCATGTTGTTGTCGAGGTACCCCTGCATAGGCACGAAAAAGTCTGCACCGGGCACAAAAGGCACTACAGGTACACGCCCTTGATACCTGTAGTCGATACTCGCACTAAAGTAGGGTGCGCAGACCGGCACGTCGCCTGCGCCGATCGGCGCAAAGGGCTGTGAACCGCCTGCTGTGTCGCTCCACCCTGACTTGTACTGCTAAGGCCCCTGGCGTGATCCTAGGAGTCCCACTCGCCGCCGGCTACTGTAGATGTGTCCGGCTGTCGAACCCGCCCACGGCTGTCCTTGAGAACTCGGACCCCCTCCAGGAGACCTTCCTCAAGCCAATTTCCTCCCTCCAGCTTGCGAGGGAGGAAAACTCCTACCTTCGCACACGGGAGCTTAACATTGGTGCCACCGACATGGAATGATGTGGAGAAGGGTTCCCGATCTTCTGATAGGTTCTGGTAAACTTGATTAAGGCGGAGGCGATACACAAATCGATCCGGCTTTCGACCGACACGTTCTGAACCCCGCAATCGCAGAACAACATCTCCTATGGTTATCAACCGTTCAAGAACGATTGACCTCACCGAGAAGGCTTATCCTTGCCTGGAAATCAAGAACACAAGCAAGAATAAAGAAGAATACAACCACATTTGCAAGTATACAATGAATCTCACTAGTTGGAGTCTCACAAACCGATCAAACGACAAAACTGTTATCAACAGAATAATCTAAGAAAAACCCAAACACTAATGAAGAGGCGGCGGCTATATATGAGGACCCTAGGGTCGTGCAAGACCCCCTGGACGCAGCCCTAAGTGGGCTCAACTCGATACATGGCCCAAAAACCGATTACGATGTCGCAGCACCAGGACAGATTCTGGAAGTAGATTTGTTTTGGCGATTGCCGACGGCTCGAGACGAATTTTGACATGGGACCGGTTGTTGGGAATTTCTTTTCGTTATCTTTCTAGGCATATATAGAACATCCAAATCTGAGTTCGTATGCGTCCTGGGCGTCCGTTTTAGTGCAGACTGGTCCTGAACTCCGAAACAGACTCGAAGTCGGTTTAGATTGGCCCTCCACCTTGGCTTGGACGTCCTTGCTGGCCCATCACGTCTCCAATCACCTCCCCAGCTATCTCATCATCATTTCCATGGTTTCTAACAATAATTAATTCATTAGGTAGCAATCTATTCTCAAAACCACATAATAAAAACATTAGAAATGATCTCACCTGTAAATTCAGGTGATGCACATGAATTTTCATCTTAGTTGGAGGAGTGTTGTGTGTATCCATGAGTGTGATATACTCATCATTCTCCCCCTTTTGAATTAGAGTCGTCCTCGACTCGATCCCATCTCTTTCTCCCAATAGTGGTCTCAAATCTGAAATATAAAATATAGAACTATTCCCAAACTTGGAATGCACCTCGTGTTTATATGTGTTATGAAAATTATCATCACAATGTGAAACCATAATAGAAGGCATGCCATGCAAATTAATGACCTCTTTGAAAACTTGCTCAGCAATATGAACGTCATTCTCACTCTTATGACAAGATGGAAAATGTGTGATCTTAAAAACACTAGAAAAACATGACATGACATGGTAATTATTATTGCAGTTTTCTAGTTCATCATTTTTGGTTGTACAACACAAGGAGTATTCATGTTTGAGCAAATATAAACTTTATGCACCATAAATAGACCTCTATGATCATAGTTTCCTATAGCATAAAATTTGTTTCTTGTTAGCAAAGGCAATTCAGTTTGAGAAAAGATTTGCTTCTCCATGGTATTTAGATCACAAAGAACATCAAATTTAATATAACCCAAAGTATTTAGAGAAGACAATAATTTCTGCTCATCCTTTTCACATGTTATTAAAATCAAATTTTTTATTTCAGCACTAGTAGGTGAATCATAAGCAAAAACATCAAGCTTATTCATTTGTTGTGGCAAAGGTATAAGTGAAACAGTGGCACACATCTCCTCTTTATCACAAGAATCAGTAGATAAATCAACTTATGACAAAGGCAAATCAAGACAAGGTTCCAATACAACAAGATTGTTGGAAGAATGACTTTATAGGGACTAAAATTCAGAGAAGCAATCTGAAATAAAAATTTGCAAGTCACAATGGGGTATCGGACAGCGGAAACACGACGAACCGATATTTTTGTGGGGCAATTTTCTGGACTATAGGATAGAACAAATAAACGAGGATAAAGGTGAACCTAACGGTATACTTGAAGCTCTGATACAACTTGATGTGGACAAGAGTTCCCGATCTTCCGATAGGTTCTCGTAAACTTGATTAAGGCAGAGGCGACACACAAATCGATCCGGCTTCCGAACGACACGTTCTGAACCCTGCAATCACAGCACAACGTCTCTTATGGTTATAAACTGTTCAAGAATGATTGACCTCACCGAGAATACTTATCCTTGCCTGCAAATCAAGAACAAAGCAAGAACAACGAAGAATACAACCAAATTTGCAAGTATACGATGAATCTCACAAGTTGGGGTCTCACAAACCGATCAAATGGCAAAACTGTTATTAACAGAATAATCTAAGCAAAACCAAACCCTAATGAAGAGGCGGCGGCTGTATATGAGGACCCTAGGGTCATGCAAGACCCCCTGGATGCAACCCTAAGTGGGCTCAACTCGATACATGGCCCAAAGACCGATTACGGTGTCGCAGCACCAGGACAGATTCTGGAAGTAGATTTGTTTTGGCGATTGCTGACGGCTTGAGACGAATTGATGAGGACATGACTCCTAGGGATACACACAACACTCCTCCAAATCTGGACTTACAAGGTCCAATGACTAGAGCTCGTGCACGACGACTAAATTTAGAGGTGAGCTCGTTCCTATGTTCTTCGCTATATGTTACTTTTGAGAATGGTTTGCTACCTAATGATTATTTTATGATTAGAAACCATGGAGAGGACCAGGATATGATGGGAGAAGAAGTTGGGAACGTGGAGGACCAGCAAGGGCTTGGAAGCCAAAGTGGAGGCCCAATCAAAACCGACTTCGAGTCTGTTTCGGGGCCCAGGACCAGTATGTACTAAAACAGTCGCCCAGGACGCATACGGACTCGGATTTGGACGTTCTACATATGCACAGAAAGATAAGGAGAAGACCTTTCCAATGCCACCGGCCTCATGTCAAAATTCATCCGGAGTCATCGGGAATCGTCAAAACAAGAGAGAGTCCAGAATCTGTGTCGGTGCTGCGTCGCCTATTTTTGGCCTTTGGGCTTTGTATCTAGTTGAGCCCAATTAGGGGCGCGTCCAGAGGGTCTTTCACAACCCTAGGGTCTTTATATACAGCCGCCGCCGCACCATTAGGGTTCAGGTTTTGCTTAGATCAATTCTGTTCATAAACAGTTTCGCCGTTCATCGGTTTGTGAGACCCCAACTTCGAGAGTTTAATCATACATCTGCAATTGTGTTGCATTCTTCGTTGTTCTTGCTTGTGTTCTTGATTCGCAGGCAGGGATTAGCCTTCTCGGCGAGGTCAATCGTCTTTGGACGGTTGATAACCAGAGGAGACGTCGTGCTGTGATTGCGGGGTTTAGAACGTGCTGTTCTGAAGCCGGATCGAATTGTGTGTCGCCTACGACCAAATCAACTTACCAAGAACCTTTCGGAAGATCGGGAACCCTTGTTCACATCAAGTGGTAATCAGAGCTTCAGGTGCACCGTCAGGTTCACACTACCCTTTAGTTTTGTTTTCGTGTTCTTCCTATCGTCCACTGAAAATACCAAATAAAAAAATTTCCCCCGCCCATAACCACGTGTTTAGCCTTTGCATATTTCAATTTCAGAGTCCGTAGTGTTGAGTTTGTGCCCTAGTTCTTGTTTAGTCGCTGGTTTAGTTTGTGTTTTTGTCGTCAGTAGTGTATCCCTTGCAACCCTAGCCGCCATGCCCTTCACCATCCTCGGTTTTGTCGGCTTTGTGTGCTAGGGTTGATTGATCAACACGCCCACCCTAATCCCACCCTAAACCTACCCTCACCACCTCGGACCAATTTTCATAAATTCCACTTTCCGCTGCGTCCACCTCACCAAAAAAATCCCTACCCGACCCCAAGCCCGACTCGGATTTCACTCAAACCCCCGGGTTCTTCATAACTGATTCCGACACCCCTTCGGTAAAACAGCCATAACTTTTCGCTCGGTTGTCCGTTTTGGCTGAAATTTTTACAGGAGATTCTTGACGAAAAGTTGAGCATACCCATAGTAGGCTACGCCCTGTGTGCCCTCGTCAAAAAATTCAAAAAAAATCGGGAAGATAAAGAAAAAATTCATTCAAGTTGAAACCCGACGTTTTCTAAAACTTCAAGATTTTCTGTAGGCCACGTCCTATCTCGGTTTGAGCTGAAATTTTTTGTGGTTTCTTCCTGTTTGCTAGTGAGTTGGAAAAAAATATCAAAAAAATAAAATAAAAAAAAATAAATTTGAGATTCCTACTAGTGCTCCATCTAGCCCCCTGGAATTTCTGAGTTTGGCTCTTTTACACTAAGCCCCCTGTTATCGACTGTGTCCCTTTGTCTCTTTGTTTCTTCTTTCCTATCACTACTGTTCTAGGACATAGTTAGACCAGCAACTAGGGACAAGTTATTTGGGCACTTATTCAGCTTTACTATCTGTTTTTGATTTGTGTGCCACTCATATATATATATTTGGCCTTCCTAGCTCTACATACTTCTTCTGGACAGCACATAGGTTATTTGGTAACCCTTGCAATCGTGGAACACTTCTCCCTGGTATCCTTCGCTTTGTTGTTTTCAGAACTTTGTAAGAGCTTTGCAAGAAGCTTACTTTTGCTGTGTTGAGAGGCACCACTGCTTAGTAGTTTTGTAGGGATAACCTTCACCTTTTGTTTCCTGTTTTGGTGTTTCTGATGTCAGGAAGCGATAGGGAGGGTGCTTCACCCTCCAAATTGGATGAGTGCGTGAGCCAAAATCAGTTACAGAAGGCTTTGCAGGCGGTTCAGAGTGATTTGGCAGAGACGATCACCAGGGCCGTCACCGACGTCGTCACCAAGCTTCACCTGGGAGAAAGCATTGAGCGGTTGGATAAGAGAGTCTCTAAGCTAACCGATCAGGTTGTCGAATTGGAGACCGCTCACAAGACCAACAACAACAACAACAACAACACCAACACCAACACCAACAACGACACCAACAACGACATTGAAGACGATCATGATGAAGCAACGGTGTATAAGGCTGATGGCACCGTCGATAGGTCAGCTACAAGGACCGCAAGGTTACAACGCCGTTTGCAACGTAACCCTCAAGGTATGGGTGGTTTCCACAACCACAACCGTCGCACACAAGGTAACCATGCTCCAGATGATCCGTATGCTAAAATTAAGTTTTCAATTCCTTCATTTTCGGGTCAGTACGATGGTGATGCTTACCTTGATTGGCAAATGACGGTAGAACAAAAATTTAATGCCCACCTTGTTCCTGAACAACATAGAGTTAGACAAGCCACTAGTGAGTTTAAGGACTTTGCTATTGTTTGGTGGAGTGGTCTAGCTGCTGAAACCGATTTGCCTACTACTTGGGAAGAACTTAAGGTAGAAATGCGTGATCGTTTTGTTCCTCCTTCTTTTTATAGAGAAATTCGTAATAAACTGCAGCGTTTAGATCAAGGAGATAAAACTGTTCAGGAGTATTTTAGTGAGCTTCAGAAGGGTTTGAATCGTTGTGCTGTGGTTGAAAAAGTAGAGGATCAGATTTGCCGCTTTTATTCTGGTTTGAGAAAAGAAATTCAGGACATCCTTGATTACAAAGAATTTCATACCCTCAACCAGTGTTTCCAGTATGCTATGCTTGCAGAGAAAGAATCACAGGGACTTTTCCAGGCTTTTGAGGAGTACAGCAAGTCCAGGAATTTCTACCCACCACGGCCGACGGGGACTTTGGGGCTGCCCAAGCCATCTTTCCGGCCGCACCCACCAGCTAGTGTTGTTTCTGCAGCACCAAGATCAGCCCCTGCCCCTTCTACGCGCTCAGGTAAAAATTCTGTGCAGGTACCAGCTAGTACTGCCTCCTCTGTTGCTTCGACGGGACGCACTACAGGGATTCAGTGCCACCGCTGCCATGGTCTTGGCCATGTGCAGAAAGATTGCCCAAGTAGGCGGGCATATGTGGCGACAGATGATGGCGGTTACATGAGCACCTCCGATGTGGAGGATGAGGAGGAGGATGTCGCTGCCGCCAGCGGTGACCTCGTCCTTGGAGGCGGAGATACAACGGGCTACATGAATATTATTGTGCAGCGTGTGCTTAGCACACAAATCCAGTAGCCCGAGATGATGCAGCGACATAACTTGTTCCAGATTTTCTTCGTCATCAAGAACCGTCGGGCACGTGTCATCATTGGTGGAGGAAGCTGCAACAATTTGGTGAGTTCTGATGTGGTTAAGAAGCTTGATTTGACCACACGTCCACATCCACATCCATACTATATTCAGTGGTTAAATGACTCTGGAAAAGCTAAGGTAACACAAACTTGCAGAGTTCCTTTTTCCATTGGTTTCTATGTGGATTCTGTTGATTGTGATGTTGTACCCATGCAAGCTTGTTCACTTTTATTGAGTAGACCTTGGGAATTTGATAATGATGCTGTACACCATGGTAAAAGTAATAAGTACACTTTTATGCATAAAGGAACTAAAATTACTTTGTTACCAATGACCCCTGCTGAAATTGTACAAGCTGATTTAGAACGAGCTGCTAGTTTGAAAAATAAAAGCCCTGAAATTTAGCAACCTGTTAATTCTGCTTCTACACCAAGTAATGTTAATGATTCTTCAAGTTCTAAGGGTGCTGCAATTAAATTACAAGGTCGTTCATGTCTTGCCACAAAATCTGAGCTTGCTGAAATTTCTACTGATGATATTTACTATGCTTTGATATGCAAACAAGCCTTGTTTTTGCTTGGTGATATTGCTTCTAGTGCTTTGCCTCCTGCTGTCACTAACCTTTTGCAGGAGTATGAGGGTTTTTTCCCAGCTGAGATACCCCCGGGATTGCCACCTTTGAGAGGGATTGAGCATCAAATTGATTTCATTCCTGGTGCTACTTTGCCAAACCGTGCTGCTTATAGGACCAACCCTGAGGAGACTAAGGAGATACAACGACAAGTCCAAGACCTTTTGGATGGTGGGTATGTTCGTCAATCACTTAGTCCTTGTGCTGTTCCTGTACTTTTGGTTCCTAAGAAAGATGGTTCTTGGCGTATGTGTGTAGATTGTAGAGCCATTAATAACATTACTATTAGGTATCGTCATCCTATTCCTAGGCTAGACGACATGCTTGATGAGTTATGTGGTGCTATAATTTTCACTAAAATTGATTTGCGTAGTGGCTACCATCAAATTAGAATGAAACTTGGAGATGAATGGAAAACAGCTTTCAAAACAAAATTCGGGTTGTATGAGTGGTTAGTAATGCCTTTTGGGTTAACTAATGCACCCAGTACTTTCATGCGTTTGATGAATGAGGTTTTAAGACCTTTTATTGGCAAATTTGTGGTTGTTTACTTTGATGATATCTTGATTTATAGCAAATCCATGGATGATCATATGATTCATTTGCGTGCTGTTTTTGATGCTTTGCGAGTTGCACATTTATTTGGTAAACTTGAGAAGTGCACCTTTTGCACGGATCGAGTCTCTTTTCTTGGCTATGTTGTGACTCCACAGGGAATTGAGGTGGATGAGGCGAAGATTGAAGCCATAAAGAGCTGGCCTGTACCAAAAACTATCACACAGGTGAGGAGTTTTCTTGGTCTTGCAGGTTTCTACCGCCGCTTTGTCAAAGATTTCAGCACCATTTTTGCACCATTGCATGAGTTGACAAAGAAGGGCGTTGACTTCCATTTTGGTAAGGTACATCATGAGTCTTTTGATGCTTTGAAGGGCAAACTTACACATGCACCATTGCTGCAATTACCCAATTTTGATAAGACTTTTGAGCTTGAATGTGATGCTAGTGGTATAGGCATTGGTGGTGTTTTGATGCAAGATGGTAAACCTGTTGCATACTTTAGTGAGAAAATTACTGGGCCTGTTTTGAATTATTCCACGTATGATAAGGAACTATATGCACTTGTACGTTCTTTAGAGACGTGGCGTCATTATTTGTTGCCCAAAGAATTTGTTATTCATTCTGATCATGAATCACTTAAGTATATTCGTTCTCAATGCAATTTAAACCGTAGACATGCTAAATGGGTTGAGTTTATTGAGTCTTTTCCTTATATTATTAAACATAAAAAAGGGAAGGATAATGTGATTGCTGATGCTTTATCTAGGCGATATACTTTGTTGTCTCAACTTGATTGTAGAATTTTTGGACTTGAGGCAATTAAAGAACAATATGTTGCTGATGTTGATTTTAAAAATGTATTGCTGCACTGTAAACAAGGTCGTGCTTGGCACAAATTTGTGTTGAATGATGGATTCTTGTTTAGAGCTAACCGCCTATGCATTCCAGTTGGTTCCGTTCGTCTTTTGTTGTTGCAGGAGGCGCATGGAGGTGGATTGATGGGTCATTTTGGTGCTAAGAAGACAGAGGATATTTTGGCCACACACTTCTTTTGGCCAAGGATGAGGAAGATGTTGAGCGTTTTGTTGCTCGCTGCACTACATGTCAAAAAGCTAAGTCTCGATTGAATCCACATGGTTTATACATGCCACTTCCTGTTCCTTCTATTCCTTGGGCGGATATTTCTATGGACTTTATTTTAGGACTGCCTAGGACTAAGAGGGGGAGCGATAGCATTTTTGTTGTCGTGGATCGTTTTTCCAAGATGGCACACTTTATATCATGTCATAAAACTGATGATGCTAGTTATATTGCTGATCTTTTTTTCAAAGAAATTGTACATTTGCATGGTATGCCTTCTACTATTGTTTCAGATCGTGATGCAAAATTCTTGAGTCATTTTTGGCGCACGCTTTGGAATAAGTTGGGTACAAAGTTGTTATTTTCTACAACTTGTCATCCACAAACTGATGGACAAACTGAGGTTGTGAACCGCACTTTGGGTACTATGTTGCGAGCTATTTTGAAGAAAAATTTGAAGCAATGGGAAGAATGCTTACCTCATGTTGAGTTTGCTTATAATCGGGCAACACATTCTACTACCAAGGTAAGTCCATTCAAGGTAGTGTATGGTTTTGATCCCCGTACTCCACTTGATATACTTCCTCTACCTATTAATGAGAGAGTTCATATTGATGCTAAGGAGCGTGCTGAATTTATTTTGCAAATGCATGAGACCACTAGACTTAGCATTGAAAAGATGAATGAAAAGTATAAAATTGCTGGTAGTAAGGGAAGAAAGAAAGTAAAGCTTGATGTAGGAGATTTAGTGTGGTTACACTTAAGGAAGGATAGATTTCCGGAATTGAGAAAGTCTAAACTAATGCCTCGAGCTGATGGTCCATTCAAAATAATAGAGAAGATTAATGATAATGCATACAAACTTGAGTTGCCTCCCGAGTTCGGGGTTAGTCCTACTTTTAACATTTCAGATTTGAAACCATACTTGGGAGAAGAGGATGAGCTTGAGTCGAGGACGACTCCACTTCAAGAGGGGGAGGATGATGAGAACATCACTCCTATGGATACACACAACACTCCTCCAAATCTGGACTTACAAGATCCAATGACTAGAGCTCGTACACGACGACTAAATTTAGAGGTGAGCTCGTTCCTACGTTCTTCGCTATATGTTACTTTTGAGAATGGTTTGCTACCTAATGATTATTTTATGATTAGAAACCATGGAGAGGACCAGGATATGATGGGAGAAGGAGTTGGGAACGTAGAGGAGCAGCAAGGGCTTGGAAGCCAAAGTGGAGGCCCAATCAAAACCGACTTCGAGTCTGTTTCGGGGCCCAGGACCAGTCTGTACTAAAATAGTCGCCCAGGACGCATACGGACTCGGATTTGGACGTTCTACATATGCACGGAAAGATAAGGAGAAGACCTTTCCAATGCCGCCGGCCTCATGTCAAAATTCATCTGGAGGCATCGGGAATCGTCAAAACAAGAGAGAGTCCAGAATCTGTGTCGGTGCTGCGTCGCCTATTTTTGGCCTTTGGGCTTTGTATCTAGTTGACCCCAATTAGGGGCACATCCAGAGGGTCTTTCACGACCCTAGGGTCTTTATATACAGCTGCCGCCGTACCATTAGGGTTCGGGTTTTGCTTAGATCAATTCTGTTCATAAACAGTTTCGCCGTTCATCGGTTTGTGAGACCCCAACTTCGAGAGTTTAATCATACATCTGCAATTGTGTTGCATTCTTCGTTGTTCTTGCTTGTGTTCTTGATTCGCAGGCAGCGATTAGCCTTCTCAGCGAGGTCAATCGTCTTTGGACGGTTGATAACCAGAGGAGACGTCGTGCTGCGATTGCGGGGTTTAGAACGTGCTGTTCTGAAGCCGGATCGAATTGTGTGTCGCCTCCGACCAAATCAACTTACCAAGAACCTTTCGGAAGATCAGGAACCCTTGTTCACATCACGAATTTTGACATGGGACCAGTTGGGTTGGAAATTTCTTTTTGTTATCTTTCGAGGCATATATAGAACATCCAAATCCGAGTTCGTATGCGTCCTGGGCGTCCGTTTTAGTGCAGACTGGTCCTGGACTCCAAAACAGACTCGAAGTCGACTTAGATTGGGCCTCCACCTTGGCTTGGACGTCCTTGCTGGCCCATCACGTCTCCAATCACCTCCCCAGCTATCTCATCATCATCTCCATGGTTTCTAACAATAATTAATTCATTAGGTAGCAATCTATTCTAAAAACCATATAATAAAAACATTAGAAACGATCTCACCTATAAATTCAGGTGATGCACATGAATTTTCATCTTAGTTGGAAGAGTGTTGTGTGTATCCATGAGTGTGATGTACTCATCATGGAAGCCGGCGCGAACTCTTCCCGTGACAATATTGCCACGAGTCATATTCTCGCCGATCTCCATCGCGCACTCCCACTTGTCGTCGCGCCCTCCCGGTCCGTCGCCGTCGCAGACGAGAGCTGCTAGGCGTTGAAGATAGGCCCCGAAAGCCAACTTTTTGCTTGCCTTGCCCCTCTTGTCGAGCCAACCCCGCACCATCACTGACATGGGGTTGCAATGAGACGGACTCATGATGGCGTCGAAGAGCCACCGCAAGTCCGCACCGGTGACGTTGCTGGAGTCGACCTTGTCACCTATGCGCGCCACCAACCACCGATGGAAGACTTGAATGGTCGGGTTGCGGATGTTGCCGCGCTTCATCTCTTCTACGAACGAGAGCCGCCTCCAAAAGGAGTCCAACTCCCCACGTCTCAAGATGCCGGCGACGTCGGCGTCAGCGTCGAAGCCAAAGGCTTGAGCCGCCGCCTCCATGGTCACCGTGTAGCTGATGTCGCGGACGCGGAAGTTGACGGCCTCGTTGCCGTAGTCGTCGGTGCCAAGCCTCATCGTAGAGGCAACCTCGGTGACGACGTCGTGGTTGTAGTCCATGGGGAGGAGGTGGAAATCCACCCAGCCGAGGTTGTCTAGCATCCTCCTTAAGTCCTCCCACAGGCCGATCGAGGTGAGGAAGGTCTCGTCCAGATCGAAGTTGGGGATGAACCTTCCCCTCACCGCGAGGTAGTGCTGCTGTTCCTCCGCGCTCTGGAGGGTGAAGCCCTCCTCCACCGTGCGCGGCATGAATGCCGGCGGTGGTGGTGATGTGGGAACCGCACGGCTTGCCGCCGTTTGGCTCCTCGTAGCACGCCCTACTAGAAAGGACGCGCTGGAGACGGAGTGGCGGGCGCGGATCTCGTATGTCGTCGCCGCCGAGCCGGTGGATGCACCACCGACCGACATGTCATCACGAGCGCTGGACCCACCCCTCGCCAAGGAGTCACCGCTCGACTCGTTGCTGCCGTCAGAACTGCTTCCCCGGCGTAGCCTCTTGCCCAACTTGCTAACGGAGGAGCGGAGACGATCCATCTACGAGGAACGGCGAAACGTGTGCAAGATCGTGGGTAGTGGGGAAGGTGGAGAGATTACCAGGATGGTGTGCCCAACTTCTAGGAGAAGGAACCGCCAAAAAATTTGAAAATTTGAGATTTCGCCGATCGGCACGGCATTGCGCCGATCGGCACAATTCAAACTTTGAATGCTCTGACCACTCTGGTGCTTGATTCCCATCCTTCATGTAACTTCCCTGTACATCATGGTTGTTGGCAGGGGAACAGCACGGAATACCGATGTCTTGTTAGCTACGCAAATCGGCGCGGGCCCACGCCGACCGGCGTGCCGTCTCTTTTTTAGCTTTTGGTCAATTCCGTGTCTCCTCTGCACTGCACACCTGCATAATAATTATACCTGCTCCTCAAAATTAACGCCTGTCACCTTTGTCACCCATTTGGGAACCTCATGGGTACCTGCGCCGATCAGCGAAGAACAGCGCCGATCGGCGCAAGTCCCTTGCACCTCGTCTTTTGGTCCGGCACTGATCCTGATGCCTCGTGTTCATCTCTTTCACCTAATTTTCCACTTTTCCCAATGTTCCTGTTGTATTGACACATGTAGCAAGGCTTGACTGTTGACCGCGCCGATCGGCGCGACGTCCACTTTTGCTCCTGGCCCCTCGCTTCTTCGCTAGATGTTGCTCTTCATACTTTCCTGCGTCATTCAGCAACCATTTTGCACACAAAAATTAATTCAAAAAGATTTTGATTACCTTGAAAATAGCTCCGTCTCTGAAAATTACTGTGCTGGTTGATTTTTAGCACCCCTTTAATTCTAGGCGTCGTCAGCCTTCTATCCTGACATGGGCAATAATGCGCCGATTAGCGCAGAAGTGCGCCGATCGGCGCAAGCTCTGTTCCTTACTATTTTTGGTCTTTTTTTTATTCCTGCATTGTTAGTCTACATTATGTACATACACAGTTTTACACAAATAAACAGGCAACACAAGAGCACACAAGAATTAAGCACACACTTTTCTATATTTTTTATTCGGGAGATGGTTTTTATCACAAGCAAGCAAATTAAAAGCACCGGGTTGCCCTCCTGGCCAGCACTAATTAACTAAGTGAAATGGGTTGCCCTTCCACAAGCACTAAACAACTTCTAAATCCCCCGATCATTGGGTTGCCTCCCAAGAACGCTCTAGTTATTTAGAGGTCAAAGAGCTTGACCTCCCCGCAAACAACCAATCCTTAGTGTCACGGTGCGGGATGTGAGGCCGCGACACTACAAGGTTCTCTTACCTCCTTGGTTCATATATCTCGAATGACCTATCCATACATCCCCTCCAATTACTTTCGACGCCATGTTGCCACGGTGTCTTGTATCTCTTCACTTCATCAATAGCACGGCCCTCTTCTCCCTTTGGGCGAAATTTGAAAGAGTAAGGAGTCCCACTTATATCGAAGCTTATCTCCCCACTCCCAACATCAATACTTGCCTTTGCTGTCCTCAAGAAGGGTCTGCCTAAGATCAACGGGGTCCTCGTCCTCTTATCCATATCAAGCACAATAAAATCAACAGGGACGATGTGATCTCCAATTTGAACAGGCACATCCTCAGCAATTCCATCAGGGAAACGTACCGATTGATCGGCTAACTCCAAACACATACCCGTAGGCTCTAATTCAGGCAAATTGAGGCTTGTGAATATATGACGGGGCATAACACTTACGTTTGCTCCAAGATCGCACAAGCACCTATCAAATATCCTTGTTCCAATCATGCATTTGATGCTTGGTGATCCAGGGTCGGGTTTCTTCTCCAGTGCAGCATCATTGATTGTCGTCGTAAGCTCCTTAGTAACCTTCACAACCTCCTCAGAAACTAGAGACTTCTTGTTTTGCATCATGTCCTTAATGTACTTGGCATAGGTGGGAATTTGGATAGCGTCAACAAAAGGGACATTGATGTAAAGCTTCTTCATAATATCGACAAACCTTGCAAATTGCTCGTCGTGTTGCTGCGCTCTTTCTGTCTTCGTCAGTAGTTGAGTATCCAAGAACATGGTAGGGCCGTGCTCTTCTGTCTCGACGCCCATTTTCAGACCAGAGAGGTCAACATTCCCTCGCGCCGATCGGCGCTTTCAGGGAGCCGATCGGCTCTGTCAGGATTGTCGCGCCGATCGGCGCCGGGAGTGCGCCGATCGGCGTGGGGCTTCCTTGCTCCCGCAGAGTGCTCTGGATCTTCTGTTTGCTTTCCTGACCGTGTAGCTATTGCCTTCAACTGCTTTGCAGACATCATATTGCCAGGAATAGCCCCTTTGTTGTCTTGAATGGCTTGCGATAGCTGTCCCATCTGTTGCTCCATAATCTTGGTATGCTTCAAAAAATATGCTCATTGGAGCTCCCAATTTCTATCACCTTATCATTAATTCCCTCAAGGACACGATCAATCTCCTTGAATTTAGCTTGATTGTCCTTGTTGATCTTCTCTTGAGCTTGGAAGAACTCATGACATTGGAGACGAAGTAGGATAGAATTTTGCATGGACGAACTAGGATAGAAAGAACTCCTTTGTTGCTGATATTGGGGCTTCGATCCACAATTCTTCATATATTCTAGCATCTTCATCTCTTCAGGGTAATCTTTCTGCACATGACCAAATTCTCTACACTCACTACATGTGGAGCGTGATTCCGCCAGCTTGAGTGCCTCTTCCTTAGGGATATGAAGATTATTGTCCAACCTCCTTTTGAAGGCGGTCTATAATCAAGTCTTCCTGAGTCTTCTCAACCACACTCTTCGCTACTCCTTTTGAAGGTTGCAAATTCCTTGAGCTTCTCTCACCATCCCACGATTGATTTTCAACTAGCAACTTGATCAAATTCTTAGCTTCGGTGGGGGTTTTTGACATGAATGATCCTGCAGCTGAGGCATCCAAGTGTTGACGTGATAGAAGATTCAATCCTGTGTAGAACTTCTCAACAACTTCTCCAACCATCAGACCATGATGAGGGCATGCATCCATATATTCATTGTATCTTTCCCATGCTTCTCCAATGCTCTCAACAATATTCTGTGTAAATCCAAGAATCTTATTTTTCAAAGCTTGAGTCTTACTAGGTGGGAATTATTTGGCCAAGAATTCAGCTGCTAACGTGTTCCACACCATTTTTACTGGGTTTTCCAATCCATTGTACCATTGCTTGGGGCGTCCAACTAGAGAGAAGGGGAACAGCCGCACACGTGCTTGGTCTCCTGTCAATCCCGCTATCTTGAATGTACTGCAAACCTCAAGCAAGTGTTGCAAGTGATGATTGGGATCTTCCGAACCTGTGAACGGTTGTTGCGCCACTATTCCAACATATCCCTCCAATTGATACGGAAGTTGACCTTGACCTTCTTGGAAATTTGTCTTGACAATACTAGACAATTGTGGCTTGAGACGATTAACCATAGGTACCTCTGCCATCTCCTCTTCTTCTTTCTCTTGAACTGGGTCTTCTATTGTGAATAATACTTGAGGTGTTGCGTGGATTGCTTCTCCAGCTAAATCTCCAAGTGACTCGCTTCTCTTCTCCGTTGTTCTCTTCAGGTGAAAGAGTCTTTCTGGATCATCGGTCTAATTAGAGGGTTTGTTTGACTTAGGACCGTCCATACCTGTCAGTTTCACTTAACAGAATATATGTACTAGAGAGACAAGTAAAGCACAATGACTAAACACTAATACATCAAACAATGTTTAAAAACCTCCTATGGTCCCCGGCAACAGTGCCACAAAATGTAGCTTGTTGGTCGTACCTACGCACCCACTTATATACTGCAAGAGGACGGTGTATGATTGTAGCACTTTTTCCCTTGAATTGAGTATTCCAAGGTTTATCAAATCCACTAGGACCTTAGGGATAATTAAATAAAGTTAATAGTAAAAGATTTAGTCAAGGCTACTGTCGAGTTTAGGTTGCATGAGGGGGAGACTGGCCAGCGCAAAGGTGCGCGCCAGACAGTAAATCTGTCATTACGCCGATCGGCGCCGGAGTTGAGCCGATCGGCACACTAGTGAATCTAAGCCAATCTGTCGTTGCATTGATCGGCGCAGGAGTTGAGCCGATTGGCACAATAGTGAATCGTTGCGCTGATAGGCGCAGAAGTTGAGCCGATTGGCACACTAACGAATCTAAGCCAAAGTGCCCCAGATGCCTTGTAAGCCTAGGCTGTTAAGTGAGTAACCAGATATCTACTAGTGAGATCGTAACCAGAAAGTCTAATTAAATAGCATCATAATGGGTAATTACATGGATCATTGAAAACCTATAATGAATAAGACCACCCTGCTTTCCGAGCGGCTCCCGATTTATCGCTGCCGAGAGGAAACCCTTAATCACGCGAGTATCTTACCCTACTCAACTATCTAATAGTGCTGCGCAGGCTTAGTGCTGTCACCGCTAAACCACACTACTTGCATCATCAAGCAACCATAATCAATACAATGTCCGAATACTATCCTAATCACCACGATCAAGATAATATCAACTTACTTAGCGTAGAACTAAGCAGTTGGAATAAGCACATGCATGATTATAGAATCAAGATAGACAAATCACCAAAACCATCATCAATATATTCAATCATCCTTGAGATACATAGAGTAAGATTCATCCCCGTCGAGATGGCCTACCTTGACGGATCAACTCTTAACTCCAATGGTTCTTGAAACTCAACTAGAGATCTATTCTAACGAGGCAAGCCTCGGTGGCTCTAACTCACAGATCTGTTGTCCCTCTATCGCCTCCCCTCCTTCTGCGGCCGGGGTTTACAAGTATTTATAGGGGTTCTACTCGTAAAGGACTCGGTTTCTAGCAAATAAGGCGGTTGCGCCGAGTCTTCTCTGGTTTCTTCTCCGAGTCGGTTCCTCTGTCTTCCACAGCTGCCATGTGGGCCTTTTCCTTCGAGATAAAGTCTTATACTGCACATCGAGATCTTGAAGTTCCATAAATGTTCTAGCAAAATATCTTCAAGTCTCTTGAGCAGCTAAACTTCCATAAACATGTGGAATGGGCCTCGGTCACTTCTGTGGGCCAAAACACCCTTGCGCCGATCGGCTCATGGACTGCGCCGGTCGGCGCACTGGGCTTCTTCAGTGCTTTTCGTCGGTTCTGGACTTCTGTCCTCTCCATCAGCACTTTAATCACCAATTTTACCTATTTCTGCAATAAATCTCCAAAACAACGCATATACAAATATATAGACAATATCACAGGTAAATGGCCTAAATTAGTATGACTTATGCTCTAATTGGGGTAATATTCACTCATAAAAGGGGCACTTGGGAAGGGCCAACATATACCAAGGATCTTCTTAAGAGATTCAACATGGAAAATTGCAAGCCCTTGCATACACCTATGGCAACTAGCAAACCCTTGGATGTTGATGCCAATGGTAAATCGGTGAACCCGAAGCTCTATAGATCAATGATTGGGTCCTTGCTCTATCTCACCGCCTTAAGACCGGACATCATGTTTAGTGTGTGCTTATGTGCACACTATCAAGCAAATCCAAAGGAGTCCCACTTGAAGGCAGTAAAGAGAATATTGAGATACATCAAGTACACACCTAGAGGAACAAGTTTTGAGTGTGCACTTAGGGTTTAGGGTTTAGAGTTTGCCTCATGTAGAGAAGTGGTATCCTAGAGGAACAAGCTTTGAGATACTTGGGAATTCAGACTCGGACTTCGCGGGATGCAAAGTGAGTAGGAAGAGTGTATGAGGAGGTTGCCAATTTCTTGGAAGATCTCTAGTATCTTGGAGCTCAAAGAAGCAAAACTCGGTGGCTCTATCTATAGCCGAAGCAGAGTATATGGCAGCATGAGCTTGTTGTGTACAACTTCTCTATATGAGGCAAACTCTCTCAGATTATGGTCTCAACTTCACTCAAATGCCATTATATTGTGATAGTGAAGCGACAATCAAAATGTCCCTCAAAACTAGAGATCATGGTCATGCAAAGCATATTCAAGTCAAGCATCATTTCATAAGAGACCATGTTGAGAAGAAGGATATTGAGCTGGTGATTGTGCGGACTCATGAACAATTGGTGGATATCTTCACCAAGCCACTCGACGAGGAGACCTTCAACAAGCTAAGGGGAGAACTCAATGTTCTCAACTTTTCAAACTTCACATGAGTAACACTAAAGCTTGTCTCCTGTAAATATGTATAGCCTTGTTTGTTTTGTTTGTTGTTCGTGCCTTTGGTTTGTGTTTGTTTCTCTTAGCTTGTAGGTCAACTTCAGATCTCCTTGAGATAGCAATGGACATGGGTTAAGCTTAGGATGGTGGTTCATGGTGTGCCCAAGGCTTCGAAGAATGGTCCATTGTGAGTAAGCTCAAGAAGGGAACAACTCATCGTTGGCATTTTGGTTTGTAGCCTTTCTCTCTCTTTCCTTTAGCATCGCATCATGCATTTGTATACTTGTTGCATTTGCATTCTTCGCATTCATGCATTTTGCATTGTGATACTGTTTACTTTTGCTAAGCCATACTAATAAATCATCGCTAGCAAGGTGCCATAAATGCTTAATTAATATGTCTTAGAGCCAATTAGGTAAAATCCGCAAGCGCACGGAAAATACCGTTGTGGCATTTCACCCGGAAGTATTCAGGGTATCGTATTTGTTTATCCCAAAGGAAGGCAATGAATAAGAAGGCTTACTTATGCACATATTTGCATTGCGAATTGATAAGGATCATCTAACCAAGACAGGCAAGCAATGGATAATGATGAGGTAGTGTGACACACAGAAGATTCTATCTTAAATATAAATAAATAAATAAAGCCAAATGGAGAAAGAACTAAGCTGAGCTACTCCTACATTACTTTCATATACAGTTGTATAGCCTAAGTTCTATACACATACACACTTATACTCAGGTTCAACAGTTATTAACATAACACTTCAGGCACGGACCTACCCCTGCATCAACAGACGACTTCCGCCAAGAGCCTACGCACTAGCCTAGCGTGGAGGATTTCAAAAGACGGACAGGGCTGTCACCACCTGCCGCCTACCTCAGCTAACCGCTAGACTAACGAATAATTGATGCAAATCAATTATCCAAGTACCATACTTGCATAATCAAAGAGCGTAGAAGACTAACCGCTAGACTAACGAATAATTGATGGTTATATTAACGAAGCAGAGCTATCATATAAATATGATCACCAAACCCATGTCATGTCATAACAATGAATCCTAAGCATAAATACTATGTCATATAAATTAGACTATATTGACGGTATATAACAAGCATGACAATAGTAGTATAATAAATATAAACTACTATCACACAAGTGGGCTATACTATCACATATATGGATCACAATACCAAACAAGAAACTCATGACCCAAACAAAACTATATGAAAAGATGACATTTATTAAATAGAGCAAAATCTTACAAAAGGGAAATGATACAAGAGCCATACCAATTTCTCCAAGAGAAGACTTGAAGAACTAGAGAGCTCTAGACTCAGCCTAACTCCACTAAGACTTGAGAACAAATAAGTAGCAAAAGAAGGAACTCTTCTTGTGGTGTGTGTGAGTGTAAAGCCACACCCTCCTATTTATAGCCTCTATGGGTCGCAAAGGGGAGTAACCGCCAAGAATATTCCTACCCACCGCCGTCAAGGATCAACCAGGAGCCTCCACGTGCAAGCCCACGAGGAAAGGCCGCATGCCTGGGTCAGCCGACCTGTGGCTGGGCCCTCCTGGGTTGTGCTTCCTCAGGGTGGCTACCAGGTGGGTCCTCATCCCAGATGTCGGGGTAGTTTTGTGTGTTTCTTCGTTGTGGTACTAAAAATGGGCCCTTCAATCCATGGGATGTCCAGTTGGCGCTCTCTCATTGGTCGAAAGTGTGTTTCTTTGCCTTTTGGGTGTGTTTCCTTCATATTTCCTTCTGCATGCAAATAATTCCCAAGTACAAGTGGAACTACATTATTGTAAACAAATATGCGTGTATGAAATGCCAAGTTCTCCTTTATTTGAGCATAGTTGACAGTTGAAAATGGTACTTAACAGCCGTCAACAAACTCCCTTAAGCTGAACCTTTGCTTGTCCTAAAGCAAAGATAAAACTTAAGTTGTTGATCAGGAGTTGCTACAATGTCCTACCCCTTAATAATACTAAGTGCACAACAAATATACTTTTCCTTGAATTAAATATGTTGGCACAATATTCACCCATTTACCTTGATCATCATGGGGCTTTTAACACCTCATTGTCTTGGACGGTTGAGAGATAGAACAATTGTAGGGCACTAATTACTTGCTTTCTATTCCACTATCTTACTCCGGAGGTTTTCAATAGATTTTGCAAATAAAACCAAGTTCCTCAAATGATTCTCTTGGATCGCTCAAAAGTGTATGATTCCGCACCAAGGCAAAGTGTTGCCTATAATCACCTACTTCTAATGAGGCTTATGTGGAGCTCAAGGTAGGGATAATTGAGGCATACTTGTTCACATACTATTGCTATGTCAAAAGACCGGATCCTAGAAAAATCAATTCACACAATTTTGATCAAGACGTGCAAGTGTGTGGGAAACATGGTGGAATGATGGATGGAATGAATAACTCCTTTTTGAATTTCTTTCCTCTCTTTTGGAATTTTTCTAGGACATGGCTATCTTTTGATTGCTCTTCTTTGGAGCATCCATTTATTTTCTTTTTGCATAACCATATTCCTAGTTTGCAATGATAATTGAGAGAGGAATTTTTGTAATGAACATATGGAGTATTTCTTTCAGGTGGATGGAAGTGGTGGTGGCTTTCTTCCGGTGTAAAAGAATAGCTCATGGTGGTGGATATGGTGGCTGCTATCTTCCAATTTAGAAGAATAGCTCATGGCAGTGGATGTGTGTATGTGATCTTGATCAACAAAGCATGAAAAGAGTCTTACTAGGGTCACAACAATTTTGACTAAGCTCAATGTGAAATAAGCAGCATGTGTATAAGGTTTTTCAAATAAGCACTACATATGGTTTTGGTAGGAATTTTCATGATTGAGGAACTTATCAATTTATCATTTTGAAAAATAAAAATCCGGAATTCAAGCTTTACTTTGTGCAAGATCATAGCAGCCCTATTCACTATATCATATCTCTCAACAACTTAGAACTAGAGAATGTATGTGCTACCCACAAGTTTCAAGTTCAAGGTAAAATTTTAGCCAAGAAACTTAATTCTTGGGAGAGTACTAAGTTGTAAACCAATGTTAGAGAGGAATAAAACAGACCAACTATTCATCATTTCAACATAGGAAAACTATACACATTCATAGCGCGCATGAAAAAGCTAAAGAAAAAAATTTTGGTCTTTTCATTTTTTTTGATTTTCAGATTTTAAATTTTTTTTGGATTTTTGGATTTTCTAATGCAAAAATGGAAACAAGGGAAAGATACAAGTTATCGTGAGATGGGGGTCCTCCCCCAAGCTTGTTCTTGCTCACATTAGCTGGTTCGGGTCATACCCTTGGGAGCGGAAGAAGGCGTCCCAATTGCTTTCGTTCTGGGCCATCATCGCGTTGAGTTGGCGGAATTGGTCATCGCTGAAATTCTGCCATTGTTGGGTGTCGGTGATGTGCTGCGAGAGAGTTTGTTGCATACTCTTGGTGCGCAAGTCGATGTCGTCCACCCGCCTTGTTAACTCGGCCATCCCAAAATTGAGTACACGGAACCCACGGGATGAGAATGACCGGTTAGCAAAGGATGGCGCTCCGCTCGAGCTTGATGATGTGTGCATGGGGTAGTCGTGCTGAGATCCCCAAGCACCGGCCCGCCATTGTGATCCTCTGGCCTCGTCCGGTGGTGGGAGCTGATCCCAACCTGTACCTCCGGTTGGGGTTTGGAACCCCGATGTGGCCGTCATGCTTCTCCGTGGTCGGGTTGGTCGTTCGGAGACGCTGTCCCTGCGAGAATCTCTCCTTACTTCGAGAGAGAAGGTTAGTGCCGGACAGTGATACAAACGAAGACCCGGGTTAGGTAATGGGTATTCGTTCATATACCCGGGAAAATAATAGACCAAGGTATCATCCGGACCACGCTTCAAAGTATGTCCATGCACAAAATAATCCTCGCCTATGTATTCTCTGTCCGCACTCAAATATTCAATTTCGAGCATTTCACATTTTTGAGCAATGCGAGTAATTAAGGAAGTCCACTCAATTGGTCCTTTCAGTTTTATATTTTCTAACCATTGGTCAATCATGCATTCTACAGGAGAAACTCTAATTCTTTTGACCATGGCATACAACAGTTTTAGTTCATCTTTACGGACAATCCTAATATAAGGTCGAGGAAACAAGGTCATGACCAACCAAACATGCATGAATCTCAAAGTGGGATTATGAATGGCACTTGTTCTAGGCTTTGGACTACAATCATTTCTAGTATTTTGTTTCCAAAAACTTTCCTTATGAAAACTTTTCAGTGCTTTGTCTAAGTTTACTCTACATTTGACATTTAGAGCAAGCATAGAATTAAGGTGGGTCCAAGGAACAAAATGTTCTTGCCTAAACAAGCGAAAAGAAATGCCTTCATCATGTTTTCTAAGGGTGCACAAAAACTGCATAGTAAGGAAACGAGAACCTTCCTCATTTACGTCTACAAAATCAGTGCAACCCATAGTGCAAAAAACAGTGGCAAATTCTTCTTGCATACCTATTTTCTCGAGGAAGTCCGGGTCGAAATGTCGGGTGTGGGCGAACAGCCGGTCTCTCATGAGCTCGATGGCTTGTCCTTCACGGTCGTCGACGATGTCAAGGTGCTCCTCGGAGGTGAGCATGGCCGGTGTTTCTTCCTCCGGAATTTCAGCTTTGGAATCGCCATGTTCCAAACTTGGGGTAAGCTCGACGGAGGGCGTCCGGCTCGTGCTTGCTCGAGAACTCTTCCTCTTCTTCCCCCCTGACAGCTTGCTTGATTCGATTGAGCATGGCTGCACACAAGAACAAACAAAATTAAGAACGACGTTGCGTTCGGGTTAACGTTAGTGAAAACGAACCCGGACCCTTCCGAACTTGATTTTGATTCTCACAATCAACTTGAAAATGCACAAAATAGAGGGGAACTATTTTTTTTGGGTTTTTCGGGCAGTAGCTAAGTGAAGAACACGAATTCTTGAAGAGCAACAAAGTGAGCAAAGGACGAGAGTGAAGAATGAGCTTGGAATGGTGAAGCTCCTCCTCCTGGTCGGTTTTTATAGCCCAAACACCCGAATGGCAGCAGGAAATGGACAGAGCAACGGCAATAGAGCCATTGGGAAAAAGCTCGCAACAAAAAGGTGGGACCAGGGGGTCGGCCGACCTGGTCAGGTCGGCCGACCTACCAGTGGGCCCTCCTGGATCTCTCCTTTTCCCAGAATGTTCCCCCACGGCTAGTGAATCTAGTCAGTCCAACCATTTTTCTCAAATTGCTCGACAAAAATTCTTTTCAAAAAGACAAACCCAAAAAACCTATTTTTATTAAATATGCATAGGATTGGAAAAATTCCAATGTGCAAGATGGTTGAAAAATTCAAATATGCAAAATACAAAAGTTGGAAATGAATCTAAACATGATGGAAAGCATATATGGAATTGAAGAAAATAAATATGCATAAATACCGATTTGACCTCTTGGCGAGGGCTCACCCATTTAAGTCCGACGAGCGGGACTTTTCTCCGGCATTTAGCTCGATGTCGTTTCATCCAGTCCCGGAGATAAGGACACAGATGATGCTTCTTGCTTCACTCGCCACACCTTCTTGGTCTTTTTTGTCGTTGTGGTCCGCGGCTTTCCAGACTTCGAAGCCTGTGGCTTGGCACATGGCTCCGACCTCTTCACCGTCATCCGTCGTGGTGACACTTTTTCCTTCTCGAGGAAGTTCTTCATGAACATTATGAGGCTGTCATTCTTTAGGGGCGTGACTTCGACTTCCTTGATGTTGTTCAGATTTGGCCCATACTTGATGCAGATCATATTGCATTGCTCCTTCCGTGGACGAAAATCGAACTTCTCCTCCTTGCCATTGATATGGAAATGGATTTCTCCGGCTCCAACATCAATGCGAGCATCCGCGGTGCTGAGGAATGGCTGCCCAAAGATGAGCAGTGTTTCCTTACCGACATCCATGTCGAGTACCACGAAATCGACGGGAATGAAGCAATCCCAGATTTTCACCGGAATATCTTCGGCAATTCCCGCCGGGTAGTGGACCGAGGAATCGGCCAGCTGGAGCTACATCGGCGTGGGGGATAAGGCGGTATAGTTCAGCCTACCGAAGATGTCCTTCGGCATGACGCTCATGCTCGTCCAGAGATCACACAGGGCGTGGTCAAAGTTCTGTGCCCCGATCGAGCAAGTGATCGTGGGACAGCCCGGATCTTTCTTCTTCTCGGGAAGCCGGTTGAGTGTAGCAGCGCTACACTTTCCGTAAGCTTGACAATCTCCGTGGTCGGCATCGGACGCTTATTGTTGATGAGGTCCTTGAGGTAGCAAGCGTACGTAGGTACTTGTATCGCATCCAGCAAGGGCATGTTGTTGTGCAGCTTCTGGATTACTTCAACAAAGCGTGTGAACTGCTCGTCCACAGTCGTCTTCCTCTTTCTTTCAGGAAACGGCATCAAGTTCGTGTCATTGAACTCATGTGGAGCCATTTTCCTTAGTGGCATCGCCTCTTGTTCCTTTTCTTCCGCTGGCTTCTCAACTTGTGTGCTCTCCTTTTCCTTTCCTGCAGTGTTAGGATATGGCGGGTCCCGAGTGGATTTACCTCCCCTCGTGGTAACCACATTAACATTTTCTAAGGGAGTCTCGGGTTGCCCCGGGATTTTCCCCGACTCTACAGGAGGAACAGCAGCGGCCAACTGAGCTAATTGGGTTTCAAGCATTTTATTAAAGCTTAGCTGGTTCTTGAAACCAGAAGAAAGGCCTTTAATTTTAGTGTGGATGCTTTCTAGAGTCTTATCATTGGTGGCAAGCTTTTTACTAATATTCTCATTTATCCTAGCTTGACCAAGAACAAGATCTTTCAAGGAGGGCTGATTATAACCAGAGTTAAAGTTGCCATTGTTACCTCCTTGGTAGTTGGGGCGCTGTTGATTCCACCCCTGACCTCCTTGTGGATGGTAGCCGTTGTTGTTGTTGCCCATGTACATTGCGTCCTCACGGGTTTCAGGACAGTCATTTCCTGAGTGCCCCGTGTTGCCACAGACCTCGCATGTCATGCGAGCGTCCATAGCTTGGGCAGTCCCATGTACTTCTCCCTTGGCCTGATCGTCCATCTTCTTCATAAGGAGATCTATCTTAGCGGCAAGCATGTCAACCTCCTTGACGAAATGCATGCCCCGCGGACGTGGTTGGAGGCGATCTTCACTCCAACCTTGGTTGGACACCATTTTCTTGATCAGCTCCTTTGCCTTGCTCACAGTGAGCGAGAAGAAGGCTCCACCAGCAGCAGCATCGAGGTGATCACGGGCCGACGGAGTGAGCCCGTTGTAGAAGTTTTGGATGATAAGCCAGTCCTCCATCCCGTGGTGTGGGCATGCCAAGATGTACTCTTGGAGCCTTCCTGAGGAGAGAGAACAGGAACATGGTAGAACATTTTTCCCAAGTGTTTACAACATCAAGGTTCGCATAGAACCACTGTCTCGCCTTCCTAAGGTGAGAGAACGGGAACAGTCAAAGACGAACAACGTCGGGGTGACGTCCTTCATCTTGAAAGTGTTGCAAATCTCCAGGAATTGTTGCAGATGAGCACTTGCATCCTCATTGGCCTTCCCATAGAATGGGCTGCCCTACACCATGGTGATGAGACCCGTCTTGATCTCAAAGTTCGTATCTCCCACATTGCCAGCTGGACCAACAGGAACATTGGCAGCAGAGGGAGCAGAGAACTCTCGCGGAAGTGACGGGTTCGCTTGACCGAGGTTGGTGGTGGTTTCTACATGCCCATTTTATCTACCAAAAAGGGATGTTTTGCGTCTTAATTTGGTGGTTTGGACTAATAATTAACCCCATATTTGCATATATTTGTAGTTGTTTCTGTTTTGGATGTAATCGAAGAAACAGGTGTAATACAGGGCAATTATGGATAAAGAGCTAAAGAGTAACGAAGATGTGCCAGATACGGAGCCGTGCCGATCGGCGCGACCCATGCGCCAATCGGCGCAGGAGGAAAAGATGACTAAAACATGATCCGGTATAGGAAAGACGAAGGCCCAGCCCAGTATGAGTTAGAGTTGGTGGAAGTTGACCTAATCCCGTCGAGTATAAAAGAAAGATAATTATCAAGAGCCAAGGGCACAAGAGGGAGACGGCGATTGTGAGAATCAGTATTTAAAACTAGGGTTCTAGGATATTGGCGGCGGAGGTTCGTCAACACCGACGACATCCACCAGAAGGGAGGTCGCGCCGATCAGTACGACGCTTGCGTCGATCGGCTCGTGTGCGTTCTAGCGCTATTTCTCACCCCTCTGCTATGTCTAGCGGAAGGATGAGTGAGTAGTCTCATATTCTCTTCTCTGGTGCGGGGATCTGGTCATGTAACTCTCATACTTGTTGATACTCTCTCGATGAATTTAAATCTATGTGATGAACTTTATTGCACATCTATCTATCCCTTTCATCAGTGTATCGGCCAATACACTTTTTCCCATTACATAGTGCAAGAAACCAGTGGCGAGCTAATAGCCTCTGTAGTGACAACCGGGGTGAACAAAACCACCATGTCTTATAGAATATTAGAATCATCACTCGAGTTGATAAGAATTAGGTTGTATGCTAGTGAACCAATCCTAAGGAGAGAATCCTTCATCATCCTGTTACCTCTTCAATAACATTCACCTTCCACTTTCTCACCATTATCATTCACACCAATCAACCCATTGCAATTTGTTAGTAACCTTTTAATAGTATTAGTTCTGCTTGTTCCCTGTGGATTCGATAACCTTGGAATACTCTGAGGGAAAAAGAGCTACAACTGTACACCGTCCTCTTGCGGTATATAAGTGGGTGCGTAATTACGACCAACAAGCCCTTTTTCTGGCGTCGTTGCCAGGGATCAAGCAAGTTCTTTTACTATTAATATTTTACTAACGTCTAATCCTCTCTTTTCTAGTTGTTTTCGTTTTTGTGTTTTGTGTAAATTTTTAGGATGAGTACGACAGGACCTTCTCGGACGCTGAGGGAACTTTCTCTACCATCTCCAGACGTGCTGGTGCCCCAACCCTTAGATCAGAAGGCCACGGGCTCCTCGTATGTGTTGAACCCCATTATCATTAGCGTGGCTGAAGCATACAAGTTCTTTGGAGCGAAAGAGGAGAACCTGTATACTCACTTACAAGATTTGGAGGCACTTTGCCAAACATTCCATCATGAAGGAGTGCCTCGGGATCTTTACAAGTGGCTTCTTTTCCCATTCTCTTTGGGAGGAAAAGCCAAAGAGTGGCACAAGGCAGCATCTCGAGAAGCAAAAGGTAAGTGGAGTGAGTTAGTTGAAAATTTTTGTCTCCACTATTTTCCTTTGCCAAAGGTGCAGAAGTTGAGAAGGGAAGTGGTGAACTTCTTACAAGAAGATGAAGAGTCTCTCGCGGAAGCCTGGACGCGTTTTCAAACATTGTTGAAACAAGGACCTGACCTTGGCATTGATGAGAATATGTGCGCTCAGACTTTCTACATGGCCATAAACAAGGCATCGAGGATGCATTTGGATGGATCGGCCGGAGGAAGTTTTCTGAGATTGACAGCCAAGGTAGGGATCGAATTGTTAGGCAAAATTGCCGAGAATGAAGCTTTGCACAAGCATTAGGAAGAATATCTAGAACCAAATCGGCAATGCCCAGAAGTTATGAAGAAGGAAGAGTCGCCAGCTGAACAGATCTTGATGTCCGAGAGCAGATCAATGATTACTTCGGGGCAATTCGAAGAAATAAAGCCCGTCAGGCCTACCTCTGTGGATCTGACGTGTGCGCCGATCGGCGCAGTCGCGACAACAGGAGAACCGATCACCCTGATGACTCCGCCAAATAGCAAGAAATATACCAAGATAGAAGCTGTGATTCTGGACAACCACCTGAAGGAATTTGAAGGGAATTTTGCTAAACCGAAGGGGGATAGAACATTGGCGAATGCTAAACCACTTGACGAATTTGAGCCAATGGACTGGATTAAAATTGATTTTTCACAAGAATTGCTTAATATGAGAAGATCCTTCAGTCCGCAAGACGCCTCCGAAGCCAGAATTGAGTATAATTTCCCAAGTAATCACCTCAAGTCGGAAGTTTTCGATCAAGAGATTATTGGGAGAGTTTTAGGAAAGCTTTACAAAGATGATGTAGACAGTGTCTTTGAGCCATCCCCCTATGAAGAATTATGTGGTGCGTATGCTATAGGTGTCACTGAAGAGGAAAAAGAAGAACCATACATACCCTGTGAGATATCGGGGAAGAAATTTTTGAAAGCCTTGTGTGACTTTGGCTCTCGTGTCAGCTTGATGACTTACGATGCATTCATGAGCATGCCTTATGGAACTCAACAGCGGCTGATGGGGACTGAACTTGAGCTGATCATGGCGGATGATAGAAAACCAAGCCACTGGGAGTGATCAAGAATGTCAAAATTGAGATCAGCTCGAAAACAATGCCGGTAGATTTCTTTGTTCTAGACAACAAAAAAACTGGGGTTGAAGATATCATTCTGGGAAGGCCATTCTTAAGATTAGTACAAGCTGTTCTGGATGCTGGGAAATGTCAAATCTCGCTACACATGGGGGAGGAAGAAGTGCAATTTCAATTTAATGATCCGTCTCATCAAGACTCTTCTTACTATCAGGAATTCTGCCTAGAGGAAGACGAGAGGATAGGGATGGATATGGGAGACCCACTGGACCACATCATGCATGGAACTGACAAGTATACTGCCAGCGCCGATCGGCGCGACCCTTGTGCCGATCGGCTCGATCATACTGCCAGCACCGATCGGCGTCACCCTTGCGCCGATCGGCTCAATCATACTACCAGCGTCGATCGGCGCGACCCTTGCGCCGATCGGCTCAACCAGGAAAATCCTGATAAATCCTGATTTTGAACCTCTCGGGGAGCTGGATCCAGACGAAGCGCCAGAAGTGGAACAGAAGGAACTTCCAAAGGAGCTACGCTATGAATATCTAGGAAAGAATAGAACATATCCAGTTATTGTAAACAACGCCCTAACGAAAGAAGAAACAGAGAGACTTCTCGCTATGCTCAAAAAGTATAAGAAAGCCATTGGTTACACATTGGATGACATCAAGGGAATCAGCCCCGCATTTTGCACCCACAAGATTAACTTGGAGGAGAATACTAAACCAGTGGTTGAAGGGATGTGAAGGTTGAAGGAATCAATGAAGCCAGTGGTTAAAAAGGAGATTTTGAAGCTGCTTAATGCAGGTACGATCTACCCTGTTGCTGATAGTGAATGGGTTAGTCCAGTGCATTGTGTACCCAAGAAAGGAGGGTTGACAGTAGTGCCTAACGAGAACAATGAGTTGATCCCTCAAAGGACTATAACTGGATGGAGAATGTGCATAGATTATAGAAGTTTGAACAAAGTGATGAAGAAAGATCACTATCCTCTTCCGTTTATTGATGAGATGCTTGAAAGGTTAGCAAAGAATTCATACTTTTGTTATTTGGATGGATATAGTGGTTTCTTTCAAATACCGGTAAGACCAGAAAATCAGCAGAAAACTACTTTATTTGCCCTTTTGGGACTTATGCATATAGAAGGATGCCATTTGGTCTTTGCAACGCGCCCGCAACATTTTAAAGATGCATGAATGCAATATTCGTTGAATTCATAGAAGATATTGTGGAGGTATTTATGGATGACTTCTCCGTGCATGGTGCTGATTTTGATAGCTGTTTGGAGAATTTGGAGAAGGTTTTGAAAAGGTGTGTTGAATGCGACTTAGTTCTTAATTGGGAGAAGTGTCACTTCATGGTAACAGAAGGGATATTACTTGGTCATGTCATATCTAAAAGTGGGATAGAGGTTGATAAGGCAAAGGTATCTACAGTTGAGAAATTACCTCCCCCTACTGATCTTACAACTTTGAGGAGTTTTCTTGGACATGCTGTTGACGGCTGTTAAGTACCATTTTCAACCGTCAACTATACTCAAATAAAGGAGAATTTGGCATTTCATACACGCATGCTTTATCACAATAATATAGTTCCACTTGTACTTGGAGAACTTTGTGCATGCAGGAGGAAATGTGAAGGAAACACCTCAAAAGGCAAGAAAACACACTTTCGACCAATCAGAGAGTGCCACATGGACGTCACACGGATTGAAGGGCCCATTTTCAGCTCTTAACCAACGTAACTCCCTGTAATACCGCGGGAACCGACCTCAGGACCCACCTGCCAGCCTCCCCAAGAAAGCACAGGCCAGGAGGACCCCTGGCCAGGTCGGGCGACCCAGTCTGGTCGGCCGACCTGGTCCTGGGGGATATTCCTTTGTGCTTCCACGTGTTGGCTCCTCAGCGACTCCTGATGGCGGTTTGAGGTGCCTTCCGTGGCGGTTACTCTCCCTTGCCGACCTATTGAGGCTATAAATAGGAGGGTGTGCCTTCACACTCAACACACACCACAAGAAGCATTTCTCTCTTGCTAGTAGTAGTTCTTGGAGTTTTAGTGGAGTTAGGCTGAGTCTAGAGCTCGGCTGAGTCTAGAGCTCTCTAGTCCCAAGTCTTCACTTGGAATTGGTATGGCTCTTGTATCTTTTCCCTTTTGTAAGACTTTGCTCTTATCAATATATATATATTTTCTATATAGTTGTGCTTGGGTCATGAGTTTCTTGTTTGATATTGTGATCCATATATGTGATAGTATAGTCTACTTGTGTGATAGTAGTTTATATTTATTATACTACTATTGTCATGCTAGTTATATACCGTCACTATAGTCTAGTTTATATGTTATAGTCTCTATGCTTAGTTTTAGCTGATAAAGTATAGCATGGGTTTGGTGATCGTATTCGTACGGTAGCTCTGCCTCGTTAATAGTAATCGCGGAGGGGCAGAGTGCTCTTTGGTCATGCAAGTATGTACTTGGGTGACTGATTTGCATCAATTATTCGTTAGTCTACTGGTTTGTTGAGGTAGGCGGCAGGTGGTGACAGCCCTGTCCTTCCTTTGAAATCCTCCCCGCTAGGCTAGTGCGTAGGCTCTTGGCGGAAGTCGCCTGTGGATGCAGGGGTAAGTCCGTGCCTGAAGTGCTATACTATTGACTGCTGAACCTGAGTGTGGGTCTGTATGTATTCTACTTAGGCTATGCAACTGTATAGGAATGTATAGTAGGAGTAGTTTAGCCTAGTCTTTCCTCCACTAGACTTTATTTATTTAGTAGGAATCTTCTGTGTGTGTCACACTACCCGGTTATTATCATGTACCCGCCTGTCTTGGTTAGATATCCTTGCTAATTGTTAACATGATCTTATATGTTAGTAATGCTTCTTGATCATAACCTTCCTTTGGGATAAACAAATACGATACCCTGAATACTTCCGGGTGAAATGCTACAGCGGTATTCTCCGTGCGCTTGCGGATTTTACCTACTTGACTCTGGGACATATTAGTGAACCGTTTCTGGCCCCATGCCGGGAATGATTTATTAATATGGCTTAGCAAAAGTCAACACATGCCAACTTCTATCACAGATTTGTTAAGGATTATTCGAAGATTGCTAAACCCCTGACATAATTGTTAAAGCAAGATACAAAATTTGTTATGGACGAGGAAAGAATCTTGGCCTTCAGAAGATTAAAGGAAGCTCTATGCTCTGCACCCGTTATGCAGCCACCTAATTGGAGTTTACCTTTTGAAATTATGTGTGATGCAAGTGACTATGCAGTTGGAGCTGTTCTTGGACAACGGAAGGAAGGTAAAGTGCATGATATTTCTTATGCAAGCAAAACTTTGAATGAGGCGCAAATCAATTATACAACAACTGAGAAAGAGATGTTAGCTGTTATATTTGCTTTTGAGAAGTTTAGATCCTACATTCTAAATTCTAAGGTGATTGTATATACTGATCATGCCGCTATAAGATACTTGGTTTCAATGAAGGAGTCTAAGCCTCGGTTAATGCGATGGGTATTGATGCTGCAAGAATTTGATTTGGAGATAAGATAAGAAAGGAGTAGAAAATTCTGTAGCAGATCATTTATCTCGTCTAGAATCACCATCAACTGAGCCAATAAGAGATGAAATGCAACAAGAGTAGTTGTTTGCCACATTTGATCATAGAGAGAACTGGATGATGGATATTATCAAAGGTTTCAAGGGACAAACTGATCTGGTGAACAAGAACACAAGGAAAAGACTTAAGAGTGAAATGAGAAAATTTATATGGGCCGACCCATACTTGTATAGGTATTGCGAGGATGGAGCAGTACGGAGATGTGTACCCAGAGAAGAAAGAGCAAACATTTTAGCAAAATGTCATTCTTCGGATTATGGGGGACACTATGGCTACTTTAGAACACAGGCAAAGGTATGGGCGAGTGGATTCTATTGGCCTACTATGCATGAAGATGCAAAAAGGTATGTTGCAATATGTGCTCAATGCCAACGAATAGGGAATGTTAACAGTAGGAATGCAATGCCTCTTAAGTACAATCTTCAAGTCGATATCTTTGATGTTTGGGGTATGGATTTTATGGGACCCTTTGTGAATTCTCATGGTTGCGAGTACATATTGGTCGCCGTTGATTATGTCTCCAAGTGGGTCGAAGCAATGGCATGCAAGGCTAATACTATAAGAGAATCAAGGAGTATACTTCAGGAGCAGATATTTCCTAGGTACGGAGTACTGAGGATAATAATTACAGATGGAGGATCCCATTTTATAGGAAGAGAATTTACTAGGTTTTTAATCAAATCTGGAGTTGAACATAGAATTGGAACAGCCTACCATCCCCAGACAAATGGACAAGCAGAAACTTCAAATAAGCAATTAAAGGGAAATCTGCAGAAGATTCTTACAAAGGAAGGAAAAGATTGGACCATGAAGCTTAATGGGGCGTTATGGGCATATAGGACAGCATTCAAGACACCGATTGGTATGACACCATATCAATTCGTCTATGGGAAATCGTATCACCTACCGGTGGAATTGGAACATAAGGCTTATTGGGCTATAAAGGAAATGAATTTGGATCTTGATGCCATCGGCATGAAAAGGAAGATACAAATAAGTGAATTGGAAGAGATGAGATTGCGTGCATATGAAAATGCAGCCATATACAAAGAGAAAACAAAGAAGTGGTACGATAAGAAGCTTTTGAAGAAGGAATTCAAGGAAGGAGATCGGGTGCTCCTATTTAACTCACGATACAGATTATTTGGTAAAGGCAAACTGCGAAGCAAATCAGAGGGACCTTATCTTGTGAATACGGTGTTACTGTCGGGAGCGGTAATCATAATGGATGGCAAGAGAAACAAGTACAAGGTAAACGGATAACGTCTAAAGGTATACGTAGAACCCGACACATTTGAATTAAAATCTTTTGATGTGTATTTCACTGCTTAGTACCCCGTGTGGTCGAGCTTAATGACATAAAACAAAAGCTTGTATGTATTTTAATTTCCGTAGTTTTTCTTTTTCTGATTTGGCAATTTAGTGTACCGAGCCGATCAGCGCAGCCCTGCACCAATCAGCGCGGCAGAGTCCTTTTTGTTTTTGAGTCAGTTTTGGACCTTGCCTTTTTAAGATTCGTTAAATTCCATGAATAAGAAAAAGAGTCCTAGTCCAATTGGAAATTAAGGGATATAAATATGTGGTGATAGCAAACCCACGGATCAACTCGTATTACATCGTCACTAGAACAAACCCTAAGAGCAGAAGCGATAGAAGGCGGCGCATCAAGCAGAAACCAAGGCGGCGCCGATCGGCGCGACTCTGGAGCCGATCGGCTCGGCGGCGCATTTCCTGAGCCCTCTGCAAATTGGCCCTAAGAAGAAGTCGATAAAGTGTTGACACCAACACGAGATGATCTCCTCGTCTGGTCAGATCTGCGGAAGAAATTCATGAAGAAAAGCAAAGCTGACGCGTGGAACGCCAAAAAGGTCACGATGGACAATGAACTTCAGCAGATGATGAAAAGAGTATTGGTGCTGATGAGGTCATCACTCCTATGGATACACACAACACTCCTCCAAATCTGGACTTGCAAGATCCAATGACTAGAGCTCGTGCACGACGACTAAATTTAGAGGTGAGCTCGTTCCTACGTTCTTCGCTATATGTTACTTTTGAGAATGGTTTGCTACCTAATGATTATTTTATGATTAGAAACCATGGAGAGGACCAGGAGATGATGGGAGAAGGAGTTGGGAACGTGGAGGACCAGCAAGGGCTTGGAAGCCAAAGTGGAGGCCCAATCAAAACCGACTTCAAGTCTGTTTCAGGGCCCAGGACCAGTCTGTACTAAAACAGTCGCCCAGGACGCATACGGATTTGGATTTGGACGTTCTTCATATGCACGGAAAGATAAGGAGAAGACCTTTCCAATGCCGCCAGCCTCATGTCAAAATTCATCCGGAGTCATCGGGAATTGGCAAAACAAGAGAGAGTCCAGAATCTATGTTGGTGCTGCGTCGCCTATTTTTGGCCTTTGGGCTTTGTATCTAGTTGGGCCCAATTAGGGGCGCGTCCAGAGGGTCTTGCACGACCCTAGGGTCTTTATATACAGCCGCCATCGCACCATTAGGGTTCGGGTTTTGCTTAATCAATTCTGTTCATAAACAGTTTTGCCGTTCATCGGTTTGTGAGACCCCAACTTCGAGAGATTAATCATACATCTGCAATTGTGTTGCATTCATCATTGTTCTTGCTTGTGTTCTTGATTCACAGGCAGGGATTAGCCTTCTCGGTGAGGTCAATCGTCTTTGGACGGTTGATAACCAGAGGAGACGTCGTGCTGCGATTGCGGGGTTTAGAACGTGCTGTTCTGAAGCCGGATCGATTTGTGTGTCGCCTCCGACCAAATCAACTTACCAAGAACCTTTCGGAAGATCGGAAACCCTTGTTCACATTAGGTGCGCAAAGGAAAATCTGTAGCACCTATTGAAGGTGAAGTAGTTTCTCAAAGGTATACCATGGAAAGTCTTCTTGATCTTGCTAAGCCCTTGTCGTATGAGGATTTCCTATCTTTCGAAAGATCATTGACTGAGCAAGAGAAGGTAAAGCTAGATGAAGAGAGCGCCCTCACAATTCATAGGTGCCGACTTTATAGTGAACATGACATTGCCGCCAAGTATGAACTCAAGCTATGAGAGGAAGTTGAAGAAGCTATGTACCAGCAGGATGCGGAGACGGATCTTCAAGCTAGAAGGGACGAATCCTTTCCCAAGGTTCTTACCGATTGGGAAAGTTTTCAAGAAAATAAGATTCATAGGAGCAGTTGTATTGAGGGTTGCAAGTGTTTCTTTTGTGCTAAAGATCTTCAACGCAAGGTTGAACTCCAATTGGCAGAAGATGCAGCTTTCATACCTAGAGATTTAATATATGATGACGGCTGTCGCGCAGTTCCTAGAGGAAGGACACCTAAGGAGATTAATGATGAGATTTTATGAAGGCAGCAGAATAAGGTGATCCATGAGCGTAATCTAGAACAGTTAGATGAGTATATGAAGGAAGCTGCTGGCTGCGCCGATCGGCGCGACACTGGAGCCGATCGGCACGATCTAAAGATGGTTGAATTTATTGATCTGATGGCTCTGCCAAGTGAAGACGAATAAACTGCTGCAAGGAAGTGTAAGACTACACCAGAGGTTCGCAGATTTGCTAGACTATCGGGTAAGCCAATTTAGAATTATTCCGAATGGGATAGTGACTATACGTCATACTATTTGGAAACTTTAGAAAGCGGTGATCCTAGTGTGCCTGGAGATTTTAGTGATGATTTTGAGATACGAAGAAGCTTTGGTAGTCCTAAGTTCAAAAATCAGGAAACACTTGCAGAATGCAGTAATGACAGGGCAGCAGGAACTTCAACAAGAGTTAATGGTAATGCAGAGGGAAGTGGAGGAAGTCGCAATGGTGGAAGAACACCACTGCGCCGATCGGCTCAGCCTATGCGCCGATCGGCTTGGAGGAATTTGAATAGTGCCTCTCCTTACAGCGTTGAAAATCATAACCTGCAACCGCTTGGTTGTTGTCCTGTCTGCCGAAGAAACATTGAGCGCCTATATCTAGACAGAGATCGTGCTTACAGGCATCAAAGAGATGTGGACCGCAGAATCCAGGATACAATCGAGATGAACGAAGCGGACTACACTTTTCTCATAAGGAATATAAGACGAATTTTCCGAGTCTTAAACAGGCATGGTCTGCATGATTAGTGTGTTGAGTTTCTTCTCTTGCAATGAGGACATTGCAAATTTTAAGTGTGGAGGAAGGGCTTTGCCATTAGTCATAGTTTTTAAGTGTTTTTTAGTCTAGTTTCTCCGTTTTGAAGTGTTTTTGAGCCTAGTTTCTCATTTGTTTTTCTTAATAAGCGTGTGCTTAAGAGAGTCACGAGTCATGTTGAGAGTTGCTTCTAGGTCTTTTATCTAGTTTGAATTTTTGCATTATCTTTAATAAAGTTAGTGTCGATTGTCAAATTAAAAGTGCCCCATGCTATTTATCTTGTCTTTCTGATGATCGATTGGTTGATTACTTGAATTTGTTGGTTACCACTTAACTTTTGAGCTTTGTATTTATGAAAATTTCTTTTGACTCATCGTAAGCTAAAGCAAAAGCAAGGTCTAAATATGCCTACATAGCCGAGTGAATGAGAGCAAGCTACACATTTGAACTAAGTGGATTGTAAGTAACTTTGTCAACTTTTTACTCATGATTTGGACTAAGTTAGGAAAGGATGATCTACTTTGTTTATCTCTGTATTTCTAGCCATTCTTATCCAATCAAATTCCTTGCTATCATGAAAACCATACATCTTTGTTTCTCCCTCCTACTTGATACAACCTATATTCTCAACAAAAGGGAATTTAGAAAATTTCCGCTGCTGATACAAGACAGAAATTGTTGATCATATCAGGGAATATAAAAAAAGAGGTGAAAGAAAAGAAAAAAAAATATAGGTTGCGCCGATCGACGTGACGCTTGCGTCGATCGGCGCTGTTGCAAAAAGAAAAAAAAAAGAGGTTATTATGAAAAAAAGGGGTAAAGAGAAAAAATATATATTCCCTGAGAGGCAGTAAGGTCATCAAAGAAGGCAGATTTCTGATTATTTCTCATTCTTTGCCAATTGTTCTCATTGAATTTTTTTTTAGATCTTCTACATTCCTCTTCTCCATTAAAAGTTCTTTTCTAAGAAAATTCTTTCTTAATAGGCATGATTGAGCACATTGTTGACATGGTTAATCTTATGATTTAATTTAGTTATATAGCCCTCCAAGATCCACATACAATCCTTGATTAGATAGGAGAGGGAAGGAAATACACTTGAGTGACCTAGAGAAGACCAAATGCTTGATGTTTGATGCTAAAAGATGAGTTGAGGAGAACTAAAATTGTTTTTAAAAAAGTTTTGTGGTAATTTGATTAAATTCAAGTAAGATATGTTGATTGGTTAAAAGGAGATGAGAGAAAATCTTTGTGGCGGGATAACGAGTAAAAATGATGATTGAGATTGACTGCATGAGAGATGGTGTGAAAATTCTTATTACATATTTGATTTTGTATTGCTCGAGGACTAGCAATGATTTGAGTGTGGGGGAACTGTTGGTGGTTCCTAGATGTCCATTTTATCTACAAAAAAGGGATGTTTGCGTCTTAATTTGGTGGTTTGGACTAACAATTAACCCCATATTTGCATATATTTGTAGTTGTTTTGTTTTGGATGTAATCACAGGAAACAGGTGTAAAACAGGGCAATTATGGATAAAGAGCTGAAGAGTAACGAAGATGGGCCAGATACGGAGCCGCGCCGATCGGCGCGACCCATGCGCCGATTGGCACAGGAGGAAAAGATGACTAAAACATGATCTTGTCCAGGAAAGACGAAAGCCCAGCCCAGTATGAGTTAGAGTCGGTGGAAGTTGACCTAATCCCGTCGAGTATAAAAGAAAGATAATTATCAAGAGCCAAGGGCACAAGGGGGAGACGGCGATTGCGAGAATCAGTTAATAAAACTAGGGTTCCCGGATATTGGCGGCGGAGGTTCATCAACACTGACGAGATCCACCAGAACGGACGTCGCGCCAATCGGTGCGACGCTTGCGCCGATCGGCTCGTGTGCGTTCCAGCGCTATTGCTCACCCCTCTGCTATGTCTAGCGCAAGGATGAGTGAGTATTCTCATATTCTCTTCTCTGGTGCGGGGATCTGGTCATGTAACTCTCATGCTTATTGATACTCTCTCGATGAATTTAATCTATGTGATGAACTTTATTGCACATCTATCTATCCCTTTCATCAGTGTATCGGCCAATACACTTTTGCCCATTACATAGTGCAAGAAACCAGTGGGGAGCTAATAGCCTCTGTAGTGACAGCCGGGGTGAACGAAACCACCATGTCTTGTAGAATATTAGAATCATCACTCGAGTTGATAAGAATTAGGTTGCATGCTAGTGAACCAATCCTAAGGAGAGAATCCTTCATCATCCTGTTACCTCTTCAATAACATTCACCTTACACTTTCTCACCATTATCATTCACACCAATCAACCCATTGCAATTTGTTAGTAACCTTTTAATAGTATTAGTTCCGCTTGTTCCTTGTGGATTCGATAACCTTGGAAAACTATGAGGGAAAAAGAGCTACAACTATATACCGCCCTCTTATGATATATAAGTAGTTGCGTAATTACGACCAACAGCAGTCATCAAAATATCCTGGTGATACTTGATCAGATATAACAAGTATAGCAGCCCCGGGCGTGGTTCGAGTGAAGAATAGCAACTCTTGTAGGGCTCTCTAATATTGAGTAAAATTATGAACCATGATCATGATAGCCCTTCTGGAAATAATTCCGAGTGAAATCATGAGTAATCTTGGTCGAGTGATCCAGTGACTCGGCGCTCCATGACCGAGTGATTCAATGACTCGGCGCTCCATGACCGAGTGATATCGATGAGATAACTGTAATACAAGAACACAATTAATGTAGTTATATGTAAAATTAATATAAAGCATTGATGAAACAACGCCTTTAATATGTAAGTCTATTGGATTTATGTTATTCATTTAAGGCTTATGTTTGCGTAGAGTACTGACAGAAATAACCTATCATTCAACCAACAGATAATAAAAAACAAACAAGATTTATTAGAAGAACGATTTGCACGACGATTTCGACAAACGACATGAGCCATGGAGCTAGACTGACCAACTTGGGTAATGGGAGTCAGACGGGCAACTAAGCAAAATAGTTGAACTCCCCCTAATACCACTTATGTACTGCTAAAACTCATTGGATCAAACATGTATGAGTCAAAATCAATCGAGAAAAATTATTGACCAATATTATGAAGGCAAAAAGATGAGTTTAAAAGAAACTCAAAACTATGACCATAATGTTAAGAACTTACGGTCTTCAAATTGAATTGGTCGAAATAAAAAAATAGAATTTACTTAGCTTTGATACTCGACGAATTATAGACAAACGCCCGAGAATGTGTCGTTTTGATTGTCGATGAACCGTCGTGCCGTCTTGCTGAGTGATTCATCGAGTTGTCAAGTAATCAAGGGAGATATAAAATAGCAGGGCAGCTGATTCGTTGCTTCGCCGAGTGACCACGGTGACCGAATTATATGAACTTCGACGAATCGTTGTGTGCTCAAGTCATCAGCCGAGTCATCGAGGGCCGATGCACACCATCATGTATTTCCATGCGATTCAGCGCGAGGATAATGATATAACCAACCCCCAAGTCTCAGACATGACCTGGACTATATGGGCTTCACGCATATAACGCATGTCCATGCAAAAGAAAATATACAATGAGATTCTACTAATCACATTGATTAGCAATTAGAAATAAAATAATAAGAAAATAATGGAAAAGGAAAAAGCCTTCCCTGGCGATAGACATTGAAGATTGATCACGTGCAGGAGCGCATGACGGCTGCCATTACACGCCAATTCTCCGAACTTGCCGACTTACCCGAGTGGGAGCCTCGTCCAATATGAGCTAAACTCGCGATTATGAGTTGGAGTCGTGTTGTAGTGCGGGCCGAGTCGCTGAGCTGCCCCGTCACCCAGTCGCCGAGTCCTCGATGCTGCATCGGCTGTCTTTCCGTGTGGCAGGAATTGACTTTGAACTTCAGCCTCGGCATATAAGTCGAACATGACGAGTATGCCGACTAGGAATTGACTCGAACTTCAGCCTCGACGTACAAGTCGAGTTCGACGAGTGTGCCAACTCCTTGATCGACTTGGAGGATGAACTTGTCGACTGCCTTGTCCACCTGACTCGCGGAGTCGTCGAGCAGCCGATCGACCTCGCTGGCTAGTCAAATCCGAGTTGAGTTGATGTAGTAGCGATCTCGTTCGTTGCAACAAGCAGGGCCGGCCTTGAGGGCGGGCAGGTGGAGCAGCTGCTCCAGGCCTCCAGAACTCGAGGGCCCCTCCCTAACTAATATATGTATAGGTATACAAGTATACATAGCCCATGTTGGCTCAACAAAAAGGCACGTACAAACCTGACCTTGGCCTGGCAAGTCGCATGTGGCAACATATTAGGAAGTTGACGAGGAGTTAGCCGCCCAACGCCAGTCGCCAGGCAACCATCGGTAGATCAGATCGCCCTGCTGTCTGCTGATCGCCCATCGGCCATCGACCTGCTGCTTGCCTACTCGCATTCTCGCCCAATCCAGCAACAATAAGGCGCAAGGTGCCAAGAGGTCAGGTATGATGCGGCCCTAATTTTGATGACCACTTTATAAAATGCATCAATTATCAGGCATGAATTTGATTTGTTTTCTTGTGAACCTGGCTTCTAGTTCGGCCATGTCATCCAGAATTTGATTTTGAAAAGCTGAATCAAGCTTTTCAAAATTAAAATTATTGAAGAACTATTTAAAGTCGACTATGTCTCAAGAGCGACTCAATGGATTGGGTACTTTATGCATTAAGAAGAAGTTACTCGATGAGATTGATATCAATACCATCATTGATGATTTTGCGTCAACAAGTGTTCGAAGATAATTTTTAAGATAATATAAAATTAATTAATATAGTTAACTGTTTTTATATATGATATACTTATTATTGATGTTAAAGTTAGACTTATATTATATATAGAGAGAGAGGGCCTCGATTTATAGTTTTGCACCGAGCCTCCAAAATCTCCGGACCAGCCCTGGCTACAAGTTGCCGTTTCATGCGGCTCATGCAAAGCAACACGTGATTAGTAGCCCACTAATCAGATTGATTCGCGCATATGGAATAAAATATCAAGAAAAGAATAAGGAAAAAAACTTCCTGATTTCCAGAACATGACGAGTCGGATTCCAGGGTCGATGCTGCTCGGTTAGTCGCAGTCTGAGCCAAGTAATGTGCGATAGCGATCTACGGCTCCCAGGTGGATCAAGCTCCACGCAACAGAGCTTGTACGCCTCGGAAATAATCACGGCGCGGGCGCCACGTGATGGCCAACATAGATCTGAACCAGCCTTCAAGTTGTAGCACGCGCCAGGCGCCACGAAAGACGTGATTACTTGGAGTCCACACCCTCACGTCCATGCAAAAGAAAGCGTCGTGATGAGATCTAGAATCTGATTAGATTAAAATAATATGAAACAATTAAAAATGGAAAGAGATCTCCCTGTTACGATGCAAGTTGGCTTCCACTCGGACTTAACTCACGAATACGATCGACGAGTTCTTCGACTCCTCAACGATTGAGTCGCCGACTGTAAGCACATGTTACCATCGATGGCCCGCAGCTAGCCACCAAAAACAGTAGCCTTGCCGTCGTCTCGCTGCATGGGAAACCGACGCATGCATGAATCTTGCTCGATGACGATTCATATTGAATAGCTTCATAAAGAAAGCCATCGAACTCGATAAGCCGATCTCTGCGCTGCCCCTTTCTGACGCGCCAACTGTCGATATTATTATCGGTAGTGGATCATAGGGTTACCGATGATCCTTATTTATCAATTAGGCATGCGCGAGATGGATAGTCGATGGACACACAAGACGCAAGATTTAGACAAGTTCACGTATTTTATTCCAGTGCATACTCGCTACAATATTAAGAGATATGCTGAAATATACATCTCTCGAATTCTATGTTTACATGGAATTCCAGAGACAATTATTTCAGATGGAGGCTCTCAGTTTGTAGCAAGATTTTGAGAACAGTTACATACATCTTTGGGTACATATTTAATCCGAGGCTCTGCATATCACCTCACTACTGATGGACAAATCGAGCGCGTTAACCAAATCTTGGAAGACATGCTTAAAGCTTGTGTTTTGACATATGGTGATAATTGGGATGATTATTTGCCTCTCGCAGAGTTTTCTTACAACAACAACTATCAAAAGAGTGCAGGAATGACACCGTTTGAAGCCTTATATGGTCGTAGCTGTAGAACTTCATTAAATTAGTCAGAATCTGAGGAAAGAATTATGTTTGGACCAGATCTTGTATAACAAGCTGAAGAAAAAGTTCGGATTATTAAGGCCAATCTTAAAGCAGCAAAGCAACGATAAGAGATGTATACCAATTAAAGACGTCGACTGCTAATCTTTGAAATAGGCGATCGTGTTTATCTACGGGTATCACCTATGAAAGGTATTCAACGATTTGGAATCAAAGGAAAATTAGCTCCTTGCTATATTGGTCCTTTCGAAATAATTGAGCAATGTGGACCCGTGGCATACAAGTTAAAGTTACCGGCAAATCTCTGAGGTGTGCATGACATATTTCATGTATCTCAATTAAAGAAGTGTCTCAGGAGTGCATGACACATTTCATATATCTCAATTAAAGAAGTGTCATAAGCCACCCGTAGATGTCATATTAGATGATTATGAACATCTACAATCTCATTTGACTTATTCTAAGTATCTGATAAAAACATTGGACGAGAAAGATCGAGTTACTCGGAAAAAAACCATCAAATTTTATAAAGTTGAATAGAATAATCATTCCGAAGCTGAAGCAACTTGGGAATCTGCAGAATTCCTTAATACCTATTATCCGGAATTTTTGCATCAATTCTCAGGTAATAACCTCTATCTAATACCCTACCTCTAGTTCGCTTTAAATCTCGGGACGAGATTTTCATAAGGAGGGAGGCCTATGACACCCCAGTGTCACTATATTCTTTTGATCCCATGATTACACCTAATCCTGGTTTAGCAAGTCATAACCCCATTTTTTTTGTATTTGAAATTTATTTGAATTTGAATTTAAACCAAAGTATGGCTAGGTTGTCAAGCAACTTCAAATTCTTCCATGCAACTAGGTGCTATCAAAAATTTATGTGATAGGGTTGGCCATGAAAGAATTTTAGAAATTTTCTCAGAATTTAATTCCAAGAGGAAATGCCCTGATTAATTCTTAGAATATTGAATTTTATCAATATTCAAATAAATGGCAAACTTAAACTAGTAGGTTTTAAACCTTGCCACCTGTCACATTATGATCTACACAACTTAAGGATTCTGTGAAAATTTTTCTAATTTGATTTGAGGTTGGGAACTATTTTATTTCTAATTATCAAGTGGTGGCTGAGATAAATTGATAAAGCCCTACTCGTGGGACCCACTAGTCAGTCTCTTACCTCACTCCCTTCTCTCTCTCACTGGCACCTGAGTGCCATGCGTGCCGACATGAAGCAGCTCGTGTGTCACCGCCTGCCCGCCGATTCCAGAGCATAAAACTGCACCTCGGTCGTCGCCCGACCCTTCTCTCTCGGTCCCTCCGCCATTTTCTTGGCTTCTCCGCGTTGCACTCACTCCCCGGCTCCCTTTCTCCTCTCTGCTCCGTCGCCATTGCCACCAGCAGCTCGAGCTCCTCCTCCGGCCAAAGCAGCAGCGAGTTTCTCTCAATCAAAGCGCAGATGGAGGCTCCTTGAGCTCATAGTGCTCCTGGAAGAACCCGAGAATCAACGATTCTGGGTGTATCAGTTAATAAAAGTTTTTTTCCCCATCAACTCCGTCAACCTTATTTGACCATATCAGGCAATTCTCTCTCCTTGGTGAGTTTCAAGGTCTAAATCTTAATCCTATGCGTACAAGACATTCATGCGCAACTTTCTGATTTTTTATCCCTATGATTTCTCCGGTGGATATGAGCAGATCAAACTTTTCCCCTTCCGCCGCCGTCGGACATCACCCAGCTTCACGGTGACAGCTCTACGCAGCTCTTCTCCGTCTCCTCGGTGACCTTGCCAAGCTTCTCTGTGACCCACTGGTGCTCTCCGACCACTTCGTCCTTCTTCCCGGCCTCTACGACGAGCTCCCGCTGTCGTCGTCGTTCTCTGTTCCGCTGCCGCTCGACGCCGAGCTAGTCCGATGAACATCTCTCCTCGCGAACCCCTCTTCTAGATGCGCCCTGATGTCCTCTATACTCTGGTGAGCACAAAGTCCAGCTTCGGCTAACACATCAACCGGCGGCGAGCTCAGAAACCACTCCGGCAGCCGCGCCGCCGCGTGAGAGCGCGCGCTCTGCTCATTTGAAATCAGCAAATGGCAGAATCATAAATAAAGCAAAGTTTAAAATTTAATCCAGAAAATGCTTAAACCTTGTAAAATCCATATCTGGAGATTTAGAACTCCTAAAATAGCAAACTAAATTTTGTTGGATTCTTTGTAATGAGATCTATGCATTGAGTCTATTAGTACACATGTTTTATATGAAACATTGTGATGTATAATTTATTTAGTGTAAAGCTTAATAAATTCATATACTTAGTTGTTGACTTGATAAAATGGTAAATTAAATTGTTTTGGTCTTCTCTTGAGATTCTTAATTCATAATATAAGTTAATGACCCTAGTTTCTAGACATAAAAGTTTTTATGATTTTATCCTTGAATTGCTTAGAATGGCACTAGAGTAAATTCTACAAACTTTTAGGAATTGGTCCTATGCACAAAACTCATGCTTATCATATTGTATCACCATGAATTTTGGTAGGAATTTATCTTCTGTACTTATTTTACTATAATTTGTTTAGGCAGCAATCTTGTTAAATGCATTATAAATGATTTGCTCATAATTTCACTATGAAACTTGGTGAAAGTGATCATCATAGTTATATTTATCATTAGGAGATCAATCATGTCCAGTAGCATGTTTTTAGTATAGTAAATGAATTAATTATCCTTCATATTTGCATAATCCTGTTATAATGCAATAAGAAATGTTTATCATGAAAATTCTACTACTTTCAATTTATGCTCTGAAGTATATGGCTTCGAGAACAATGTTGAGAAACAAATTTTAATTGATGTGCTCATCCATAATGTGCATTATATTTTGTTGTATTTTCTATGCATTCCTCGGGTGTCTCTACTCAAGAAGTATCTAACATCAGTACTGACCCCGTAGTTGAAGCCCAAGGTAAGCCTCAGAACATTTATGTGTATTTAATTTGAATAATTCTAGTAATTAATTTACTAGATGTGTATAGGTTGTTTGTGCATTAAGTTTAGGAGTTGAATGAAAATCCACCTACATTTCCTGGATATGTCCTATTTTATATAGACACGGTATACAAGTACAAGTAGTTAATAGAGAAACTATTATGCTTGGTTGTAGAATCAACACTGCTTATGATATAGTGAAATGATGATGTTCACATGGTTAAATAAGAATGTTAAAATTTGGACTAAACGGATCTGTTTTGGAAAGGGCGAAGGCAAAGAACTTGTAAAGTTTTTGTCTCCCAAGGTGGCAGTCCGTTTATGTCAATAATTAAAATTTAAGACGTGGACAGGCCCCGTAGGTGAAAGGGCAAAGATCATGTGCCTTCAAAGGACATGTTTTGCAAGGCTGTAGTCCTATCTGTGTCGACCTAGGACCCGTTCGTTGTTGGCCCTATTAAGCAAGTATTGAACAATACCGAATATATACTAGTATATGGGAAATAGTAAACTGATGTAGCATTGCCATTTGCATGTTGGACGGTACCCAAACTCTTGGTCGTGTGATCTAGTAGAAGTGGACAGATTCCTGAAGTGGTGTGGAATGGCTGCCTACTCGGGACTTTGGACCCGGACCGGCTTGTATGATGTCTTTGTGAAAAATTGTCATTCATGTTCTTAAATGATGCGTATGTCGTGTACTTTGGGATTTTCACAGCTGGTGTAAAACGATTGCAATCACTGTCCCTCACAGTAATGAGTTCCGGTTGTTCACTACGTCACATCATAGTTTAAGAACCTCACTAATATTAATGAATGAAATGTTTGGATGAAGAATATTGTGTTTTAGTGAATCTAAACTTGATATATGTTGTACTTAATTTAAATTTCAGATTTCTTGTTGTACTTTATATCCTTATATGCTAGTTTCCTTACATTGTTATAGTTACTAGAATGTTTACTAAATTTATATTTATCCATCTCTGAGCCTATGCATGGTCTAGTATTAATTGATGTCGGGTAAGACTTGCTGAGCTTAGTTCCTCAGGCTTTGCCATGTTGTTGTTTTATTTATTCTAGTTAATAACACTGATGCATATGAGTTACCTATGGGTGTTCTTCCCTGGGATATTTCTATCCCAGAGGGATGGTCTGCCCATTGGGAGATTGAGTAGCCGCTGCTATTGTGTGATGCTAGGTGATAATCCATATGGGATCAGATTTATCATAGTTGTTGTTATCGTCGAGTTGTATATTGTAGACGTTTAATCACATTGTCTTCTCCTTTTTTTAAAAAAAACTTTGTTTTGTAATATTTCCACTACACTAGATACTTAACTATGATGTACAATAAATAACACTCTTTTATACATAATTTACACTTGGTCGGTTATTGTATTATCTTGTGTTTGCTTAATCAGCACCTCGGGAACTTCTGTCCAAAAAGGGGTTGTGACAGTCCTCATTGTCATGTTAATGTTACATCAGTTTACTAGTGCCCACAAACTAGCATGCATTCAGTAATGTTCAATGCTTGATCAAGGGTGATGAGTACATCACACCCATGGATACACACAACACTCCTCTAACTAAGCTGAAAGTTCATGTGCATTACCTGAATTTACAGGTGAGATCGTTTCTAATGTTTTTATTATATTGTTTTGAGAATAGATTGCTACCTAATGAATTAATTATTGTTAGGAACCATGGAGATGATGATGACATAGCTGCGTAGGTGATTGGAGGCGTGATGGGGCAGCAAGTACGTCCAAGCCAAGGTGGAGGCCCAATCAAAACCGACTTCGAGTCTGTTTCGGAGCCTAGGACCAATCTGCACTAAAACGGACACCCAGGACGCATACGGACTCGGATTTGGACGTTCTATATATGCCTGGAAAGGTGACGAAAATAAATTTCCAACCCAACTAGTCCCATGTCAAAATTCGTCCTGAGGCGTCAGCAATCACCGAAACAAGTCGACTTACAGAATCTGTCCTGGTGCTGCATCACCGTAATCGGTCTTTGGACCGTGTATCGAGTTGAGCCCACTTAGGGCTGCGTCCAGGGGGTCTTGCACGACCCTAGTGTTCTCATATACAGCTGCCGCCTCTTCATTAGGGTTTGGGTTTTTGCTTAGATTATTCTGTTGATAACAGTTTTGCCGTTTGATCGGTTTGTGACACTCCAACTTGTGAGATTCATCGTATACTTGCAAATTTGGTTACATTCTTCTTTGTTCTTGCTTGTGTTCTTGATTTGCAGGCAAGGATAAGCCTTCTCGGTGAGGTCAATCGTTCTTGAACGGTTGATAACCAGAGGAGACGTTGTGCTGCGATTGCGGGGTTCAGAACATGTCGTTCGGAAGCCGGATCGATTTGTGTATCACCTCCGCCTTAATCAAGATTATTAGAACCTATCGGAAGATCGGGAACCCTGGTCCACATCAAGTGGTAATCAGAGCTTCAGGTACACCGTTAGGTTCGCCCTTATCCTTGTTATTTTGTTCAATCCTAGAGTCCAGAAAATTGCCCTACAAAAATATTTGTTCGTCGTGTTTTCGCTGTCCTACACCCCCGTTGTGCCTTGCAATTTTCAGTTTAGGTTGCTTCTCTGAATTTTAGTCCCTACAAGGTCGTTGTGATGTTGGTCTAGTACTTGTTCTTTGGTCTTGTTTGAGTCGTGTGTGTCGTTGTTCATAGACAATCAAGAAAAAAAAATCAGATTGTTGCACACGTTGAAAGAATAGTACTGCTGGAATTGTTTGCATTAAATATTTATTTAACATCTAGCCTTCTACTTTTTGTGCGCAAAAGAAACTTAGAGTGTTTTCTATTGCACGTTGTTCCTTGAGTCAAGAGATTGCTGCACGTTGTTGCATATGAGAATTGTCGGTTTAGTTCTACATGTACATCTATTCCTTATGTAAAGAGTGCAAAAAAGAAAGTTTAGGTTTTTCTTTTGTGCTATAAAGTTCGCAACTCTTGCTGCAGTTCTATGTCAAAAAAATCATGAAGGAAGTAAAAGGCAAAGAGGTGCTGAAAAAAAAATAAGAAGAAAAAGCTGCACCTATAACAAAAGAAAAAAAATGAAAGGAGAAGAGAAAAAAATTCAGAATTGCTTGCAGCCGTTGTGTCCTTTGTTGAGCCATTTTCTTGCTTGCTTGAACTAGGTTCGAGACAAGTTTAGGCCAGTGACATAGACTAGCTTGGGACTATTATTCAGTTTTGCAATTTCTGAATTGAAATTTTGCTAATCCTTGCTACTATAAATTGCCTACCTAGCTCGATATATATCCTTCTGAATAGGCACAGAACTTTGGACCCTCGTAATCGTTGGATCACACTCTCCAAGGTATCATCTGTTTTGCTACTAAGAATCTTGTAAGAACTCAGTTAGGTGCTGTCATTTGCTTGTTGAGAGTTTCCACCGTGATCAAACAGTAGTGATAGGAAAATATACTCTTGTGTGTTTTCTTGTTTTCTATTAACAATGACAGGTTAGAACACCGATGGTGATGAGTCGATGGTGTCAAATGAGGTTGATACAAGTGTTGTAGCATAACGAGTGTTTAGTTCTCAAATGGAGAAGGTAGAGCAAAATCAAATGAACAATTTGTTTCAGACTCACTTTGTTGTGAAGGATCGACGTTGTCGTGTCATCATTGATGGAGAGAGTAGCAACAACATCGCAAGCTTGGAATTGGTCGAGAAGCTCGGCTTGACCACACAGCCACACCCATGTCCATACTACATCCAATGGGTAAATTCTTGTGGTAAGATAAAGGTAGATAAAATTGCACGCATTGAATTTTTTATTGGTTCTTATAAGGATTGTGCAGATTTTAATATAGTGCCTATGCAAGCGTGTCATTTGTTATTGAGTAAGCCTTGGATTTCTACAAATAATGCTTTGCATAATACCATTGCTAATAGCTATTCATTCAAATACAATGGTAGAAGAGTTACTCTTAAACCTATGTCTGCTGCTGAAATTTTAGAAGAGGATCAACAAAGACTTGAGAGAAGAAAGAACGAACCATTTAGAATAGAATGGGCTATTTCAAATAATGCAACACTTCCATCAAAATCTAAATTGCTAGAGGATGAACATATTTCTTTGCTTCTTGTTGCAACTAATACTTTTCAGCATATACATAAAAAAGATGATAGTGAGAAAGATAAAGAACAGATTGTTGCTTTAGGTAAGAGCTTTCTTGATGTGATGGATTGTTCCAATAGTCTTGCTGTATTGGAACCTTATGATCATGTTTCTTTGTCACAAGTTGATTTACCTAGTGGTCCTTGTGATAAAGAGGAGTTGTGTGCCAATGCTTCACTTATATCTTTGCCACAACAAATGAATGAGCTTGATGCTTTTGCTTATGATTCACCCACTAGTGCTGAAATTAAACATTTGATTTTAGTTACATGTCAAAAGGATGAGCAAAAATTATTTTCTTCCCTAAATACTTTGGGTTATATTGAATTTGATGTTCTTTGTGATCTAAATACCGCGGAGAAGAAAGTATTTTCTCAAACTGAATTGACTTTATTGACAAGAAACATTTTTTATGCTATTGGAAACTATGATCATAGAGGATTGTTTATGGTGCATAGAGTTTATATTTGTTCAAAATTGAAACCTCCTTGGGTTATACAATTAAATGACCAACTTGAAAACTGCAGTAACAATTACCATGCCATGTCAAGTTTTTCTAGTGTTTCTAAGATAACACATTGTCAATTTTGTCATAAGAGTGAGAATGATGCTCATATTGCTGACTAAGGTTTCAAAGAGGTTATTAATTTGCATGGAATACCTTCTACTATAGATTCTCATTGTGATGACAAATTTCATAATGCATATAAATATGAGTTGCATCCCAAGTTTGGGAATAATTCTATATTTTATATTTTAGATTTGAGACCACTATTGGGAGAAAGGGATGAGATCGAGTCGAGGACGACTCTAATTCAAAAGGGGGAGAATGATGAGTACATCACACCCATGGATACACACAACACTCCTCCAACTAAGATGAAAGTTCATGTGCATCACCTGAATTTACAGGTGAGATCGTTTCTAGCTGGGTAGGAACCATGGAGATGATGATGAAATAGCTGGGTAGGTGATTGGAGGCGTGATGGGCCAGCAAGTACATCCAAGCCAAGGTGGAGGCCCAATCAAAACCGACTTCGAGTCTGTTTTGGAGCCCAGGACTAGTCTGCACTAAAATGAACACCCAGTATGCGTACGGACTCGGATTTGGACGTTCTATATATGCCTGGAACGATGACGAAAAGAACTTTCCAACCCAGCTGGTCCCATGTCAAAATTCGTCCCGAGGCGTCGGCAATCGCCAAAACAAATTGATTTACACAATCTGTCCTGGTGCTACGACACCGTAATCGGTCTTTGGGCCGTGTATCGAGTTGAGCCCACTTAGGGCTGCGTCCAGGGGGTCTTGCACGACCCTAGGGTCCTCATATACAGCCGCCGCCTCTTCATTAGGGTTTGGGTTTTTGCTTAGATTATTCTGTTGATAACAGTTTTGCCGTTTGATCGGTTTATGAGACCCTAACTTGTGAGATTCATCATATACTTGCAAATTTGGTTGCATTCTTCTTTGTTCTTGCTTGTGTTTTTGATTTGTAGGCAAGGATAAGCCTTCTCAGCGAGGTCAATCGTTCTTGAACGGTTGATAACCAGAGGAGACGTTGTGCTGCGATTGCGGGGTTCAGAACGTGTCGTTCGGAAGCCGGATTGATTTGTGTATCGCCTCCGCCTTAATCAAGATTATCAAAACCTATCGGAAGATCGGAAACCGTTGTCCACATCAAAGGGGCCAATGACGGACGGGTCCTAGGTTCGACAAGGCAGGACTACCACAGTCAACACCCATGTGTTGTTGCAAACCTACACATGCATCATCCTTGCCAGATCATAACATCGAAGTAAATTTATTCCATTAAGTTCAACTTTAGTGATCAAGTCATTCTCCTAGTTGAGTAGCAATTATCCTTATAGTCTATTACTAAGCCTAGTAGTAAAGTACTGAATCCTACCAAGACTTAAATACCAGTAACATGGGTCATTTGGGTGATGTGCAAGTGGGTTTCTAATCAATTCCTAACAACCTAATGCATCAATCAAAATCGACACTAGCATTCATATACTGAAACTAGCAAAACTTTATAAAACGGCATATGCAAACCAGGGCTTGCCTTGATCAGCACAAGTGCTAGCAACTATAATTTCTTGCTCCTCGATATTAGGGTCCTGCTGAAAATCCGGCTCTTACTCCTGGTTCTCATTACCTAAATATGAGCAAAGTGTCAACGGTATCCAAATAAGACCGTATCATGCAATAATATGGCAAATGCATAATGCAATGGTGTGAAGGTGATGACATTGTTACTAACATATTCTTGAAGCCATATGCTCTAAAGAACCAAGTTAAATCTTTATGATTTTATGTGTAATTGCTATGAAGGCATTTAAACAGGTTTAATATAATATTGACAACAATTAATTCATTTAGTATAGTAAAAATGTGTCTCTAGACAGGAGTGATTTACTATGAACAGGGGCATGTATAAACTTCCGGAGTAGGGGAAACGGGAAACCATTCCATGGTCCATCCCTTTAGGGGTTCACCATCCCACTACATGTGATTACAGTTGACGGTCCTTAAGTGCTAAATATGACAGTCATTTGCTTGCATAAAATCTACAAAACAAATAACCAACTAGTGGTAGGAGTTTATTACTAAAAATTCCACAAGTTTTGGTGATTATGTGTATGCATGTGATTTACCACGGAGTATTAATAAAACACAAGTAATTAAGGGAGAAAACACACCTTCAGCCAATCAGGAGAGAGCAAATGGATTGAAGGGCCCATTTTTCAGTACTACACCGAAGAAACACACAAAACGACCCCGACATTTGGGATGAGGACCCACTTGGCAGCTACGCTGAGGAAGCACAAGCCAGGAGGGCCCAGCCACAGGTCGGCCGACCCCCCCTCTAGGTCGGCCGACCCAGGCCTGCGCCCTTTTCTCCTGGGCTTGCATGTGGAGGCTCCTGGTTGATCCCTAAAGGCGGTGGGCAGGGTCTTTCTTGGCGGTTACTCCCCTTTGCCGACTTATAGAGGTTATAAATAGGAGTGTGTGGCTTCACACTCACACACACAAGAGGACAAACACTTGAGCTCCACTCCAAAAGGCGAAGCACTACCTCCTTAGTGCATAGAGAATAGGGACAGAGTAAGGGGTAGTTCGAGGAAGTGCCGGCCTATCGGCACTCTTCCGTAATCTTGTACCTCGACGGAGTCTTGCCATTTCAAGTAAGTCTTCAGGATTCTTCTATGGTATTGTTCCTTTGATTCAATAAGATCTGCTCTTTACATGCTTACGGGTTCATCGTTCGTAATTAAATGCTTTAGTCTTTGATCAAGATTAGAGTAGTAGTTCATAACATAGGCGGGGTGTCTAGGCTATATATTACCTTTGATTATCGCGTGCTCCATGGATTGAAGAGGTAGACGGCAGGTGGTGACAGCCCTGTTCGTCCTTAGTAACCCTCCACATTCAGGTACGTCGTAGAGCTGTAGGCCAGAACATCCTGGCAGACCAGGGTGAAGCCGACGCTCGAAGTAAGCATTAGAGTTGGACCTTACCTTGTTGTTGGTCCAATCCGGCCTGGAATCCTCTCTACCCTCGCCTACCATATTCTTGTTGTCCCTGGACGAGCCCAATTCTTTGATAGTCCACACACGTTCCCTGTGGATTTCAATACCCTTGGAATACTCCTGGGTGAAAGCTACTTCGACAGTTGTACACTTGTGGTTTATTACAATGAGTGACTGCTGGAGTCAACAAGCTTTCTGGCGCCGTTACCGGGGAACAGTTGCTGAATTATCTTTGAACCTAGTTCGTCCTTGTATATCTTTTTTATTTTATTTTATTTCGTTCCTATTTCCAACTTCTACGAAGGAGCCACAACCTTTATACCAATTATCTGCTCCAAAGGGCGAGTTTTGTGAGCCACCTCCCTCTGCGAACCCAATTCGTGCATCTGGCTATGAACTCCGCCCTGGCTTTATAGCCATGGTTCGGGAGCAATCCTTCTCCGGGCTTGACCATGAAAACCCATACCACCATCTGTGGGAGTTTGAGCAATTGAGCTCGTGTCTGATGATTTCGAGCATGATAGAAGAAACCTTAAAGTGGAAATTGTTTCCTTATCCTCTCACAGAGAAAGTGAAACAATGGCATACTCTTACTATAGGAAGTGTGAACGGTGATTGGATAGAACTAAGAGACAAATTTTGTCTTGCTTTCTTTCGTTTATCCCTTATCACGTCTCTACGAAGGGAAATCCTCTGCTTTCAGCAGCATGAGAAGGAATCCATAGGTGCAACCTGGGCCTGATTTTCGATCTTAATTCAGTTCAGCCCAGAATTGTCTATACCCAACCGTGTGTTTTTACAACTCTTTTGTCTGAGTCTTAACAAGGAGTCTGCCCTATATCTTGATATCTCTGCTGGAGGTTCGTTTGCACACAAGACCATGATAGAATGTAAGGAGCTTCTAGATCATATTCTAGCAAACACTTCCTTCATTGAGGACCTTCCTGAACCACCAAAGGATGATGTCAAGACTAGCTGCGAGGAAACCTCTTTAGCCGAACCCAAGCCTTCACCTTGTTTATCCCAAGCTTCAGCTATTGAGCCCTTGCCCGAATCACGAACATCAAGGGAGGAAGGAATTCCGCCTTTGGAGTTCACTTTTGAATTCGAGGATAAACTATTTGATGACTATAGGAATACCTCGAATTACTGCTATGAGAAGAAGCCTTCGGTACCTTCTTCCCTCCCCGATCCCCTCGAAGAACACTTCCTAAAGGAGAGCATGAAGGAGTTAACCTCCATTCTAAGTGGTGAATGGTTGAGGGAAGTTGAGAATTCTCCTAATATCCTTCGGATTAGTTCACCCCCTTCAACTATTCGTCTTCAAATAAGGAGGACCGATGTAGATTCTCTTTATAATCCCACAGTCGGAGCAAACATAATGTCTGATTCCCTTGCTTTCGCCCTGCTAGGCGATGAACATTTAGCCCCGACCAATAAATGCTTCAAGAGCCAGTCTGGTGCTATCCTAGAAGGATATGGGATTATATGAAACATGATCGTAGGCACGAAGATATCGAGGCCATCCTAGATTTCCATGTTTATGAAGTCTATGACTTTGATCTTTTGATCGGACATCCTTTAGAGAAACTTCTCTTAGATGTTCCTCCACTAGGAAACCTCGACATAAAACTCGGGAGAGACACCCTTTCAGTTCTGTGTGTTAGAGCGAAAATTTCTTTAGCGGAACCTCATCCTAAGTGTGAGCCAGTTGAAGAAGTGATGGCCATTCTCCCCTTTGACTCTCCTGATTCTATCCTTGAGCAAGGCGCGAAGAATTTTGTAGAAGAGGAGGATGAAATGCAAAGAATCTTTGAACTCCCCAAAGAAAGCTTACCATCATGGCCTGCAATTGAGCTTAAACCTTTGCCCCCAGGCCTACGCTACGCTTTCCTAAATGACGACATAGAGGTCCCTATCATCATAAGTGACAAACTGTCTGATGAAGAAACCAATAGACTCATAGCCGTCTTAGAAAAGCATCGCTCTGTCCTTGGCTACTCACTCCAAGACCTTAAAGGGATTAGTCCCGCTCTTCGCACCCATCGCATTCCCCTGGACCCTGAATGCTTGCCTTCTAGGGAGCCCTAAAGGAGGCTAAACAACGTAATGCGAGAGGTAGTAAAGAAGGAGGTCTTGAAACTCCTTCATGCCAGGATTATTTATCCTGTGCCATAGAGTGAGTGGGTTAGCCCTGTTCAGGTAGTGCCTAAGAAGGGAGGCATGACGGTAGTTAGGAGCAACAAAAATGAGTTGGTTCCACAACGAACTGTCACAGGATGGAGGATGTGCATTGATTATAGGAAACTCAACAAGGCAACAAAGAAGGATCATTTTCCACTCCCCTTCGTTGATGAAATGTTGGAGCGGCTTGCTAATCATTCCTTCTTTTGTTTCCTTGATGGGTATTCAGGCTATCATCAAATACCCATCCATCCTGATGATCAAAGTAAGACCACCTTTACGTGTCCTTATGGAACTTACGTGTACCGGCGTATGCCTTACGGGTTATGCAATGCACCCGCAACATTCCAAAGGTGCATGATGTCCATTTTCTCTGACATGATCAAGGAAATTATGGAAGTTTTCATGGATGACTTTTCTGTCTATGGAAAAACTTTTGATCACTATCTCGAGAATTTGGACAAGGTCTTACAAAGGTGCCAAGAGAAGGACCTAGTGCTTAACTGGGAGAAGTGCCACTTCATGGTCCGAGAGGGCATCGTTCTAGGACACCTTGTGTCCGAGAGAGGGATGGAGGTGGATAAGGCAAAGATAGAAGTTATAGAATAGTTGCCACATTAAGGGGATCCGAAGCTTTCTAGGTCATGCAGGGTTCTATAGGCGCTTTATAAAAGATTTTTCTCAAATCTCTAAACCCCTCATGAGCCTATTAGCTAAGGATGCTCCCTTTGATTTCGATGATAAATGCCTTAAAGCTTTTAATACCCTTAAAAAGGCACTCATCTCAGATCCAATCATCCAACCCCCCGATTGGACGCTGCCATTCGAAATCATGTGTGATGCTAGTGATTATGCCGTTGGGGCCAACCTGGGCCAAACCAAGGATAAGAAGCATCACGCAATAGCCTACGCTAGCAAAACCTTGTCAGGAGCTCAACTTAATTATACAACTAAAAAAGAGCTCCTTGCTATTGTTTTTGCTATCGATAAGTTTAGATCTTATTTAGTTGGAGAAAAGGTTATTGTTTACTCTGACCATGCTGCATTAAAATACTTGCTTACTAAAAAAGATGCTAAACCAAGGCTAATTAGATGGATTCTTCTACTCCAAGAATTTGACCTTGAGATCAGAGATAAGAAAGGAGTAGAAAATTCTGTAGCAGATCATTTGTCTCGTATGCAAGTCACTAACATGCAGGAGTTACCCATAAACAACTTCCTACGAGACGACATGCTGTTGAAAGTGACGGACTCCAACCCCTGGTATGCAAACATTGTGAACTTCATGGTTTCAGGGTATGTACCACCAGGGGAGAACAAGAAGAAGCTCATCTACGAGAGTAGATTGCATTTGTGGGATGATCCGTACCTCTATAGGGTCTTACAGATGGACTATTGAGAAGATGTATGCCAACAACTAAAGCAACCAAGATCATCGAGAAGTGTCATGCAGCTCCATATGACGTGCACTATGGTGCATTCCGTACACAGGCAAAAATCTGGCAGAGTGGGTTCTTTTGGCCAACCATGTATGAAGACACAAGAGAATTTATTCGAAGATGCTGGAGATGCCAAAAGCATGGAGGCATCACTGCTCGAGATGTAATGCACTGACATACAACCTTCAAGTCAAACTATTTGATGTTTGGGGCATTGACTTTATGCAACCCTTCCCAAAGTCCTACGACAGTGAGTACATCTTGGTGGCTGTTGACTATGCGTCCAAATGGGTAGAAGCTATGCCTTGTCGAGCTGCCGACGCCAAGCACGCTCGCAAGATGTTCCACGAGGTTATCTTCCCTCGTTTTGGAACACATAGATGGTGATAATTGACGGAGGGTCTCATTTCATTGATAAGATCTTTTGAAGCTTTTTTAAGGAACTTGGAGCCCAGCACAATATTGCAACACCATACCATCCTCAGACAAGTGGCCAAGCAAAAATGTCCAACAAGCAAATCAAGAATATTCTGCAGAAGACGGTCCAAGAGATGGGGAAAGGTTGGAAGTTGAAGTTACCTGACGCACTTTGGGCATCTAGGACTGCATATAAAACTCCAATTGGCATGTCACCTTATCAGCTTGTCTATGGAAAAACATGCCACTTGCCAGTTGAGTTGGAGCATCAAGCACACTGGGCCATCCGAAAGTGGAACATGAACCTAGATGAAGCCGGACGGCACAGAAAAATGCAGATATCTGAGCTAGAAGAATGGAGAAGCAAAGCCTATCATAGTGCCAAGACATATAAAGAAAAGACTAAGAGATGGCACGACAAGAAGATCAAGATAAAAGAATTCAAGCAAGGTGATAAGGTGTTGCTCTTCAATTCTAGAGCGAAGTTTTTCGGGCATGGGAAGCATAGAAGTAAATGGGAAGGGCCTTTCACCATCGTTGACGCCGCCTCACACGGAGCAGTCACAATCAAGAACGACGATGGCAACCACTTTAAGGTAAATGGCCAACGCCTAAAAGTTTTCTTAGAAACCAATAAAATTCTAGATGAAGACGTAGATGTTATTGAATTAATTGACTTCAATGCATTACCATAACTCTACTTGCTTCATGTTCGAACTTCCTTAGATATGTGACTCTCCGGCAGTCATACCGGTAGAGTTTTTGCTTCCACTTGTTTGTCTGTTTTGAATAAAGATCTAGGTCAAGGAACAAGTGTGGGGGAGGCTTTCGGTAACATCGATGCACAAACAGAGAAAAGCACCTCAACAACGTGCAACAAGACACAACAAAGATCGAGACGTCAAAAAGCGAGGACATTTGGCCCAGAAGCAAGTCGACCGACCCCATGGTCGGGCGACCCAATCCTGGCACCTCTCGGCCTCCCCTTTCTTTAGAGCGCTGGTTTGCACGTCCTATCCCTCATCCTCCTTGATTTTTGAGTTGAATTTATGTTAGCATAATTATTAAAATCAACTCAAAAAAAATTGAATCTTATGTATCTCCATGATCATGCTTCAATTTGGTTGACTTGCATGCTCCTTATTCCTAATTCATATACCTGTTGTTCATGAAAAATATATTAGGAAAGCATGTCACCTAGGTTGTTGACTTATGAGATATGGTTTGACAAATGAAATCTTGCTCTTATGCTTATGTACTTGGGAATTTTGTAAAAATATGCCTACTCCTCAATGACATAATTTTCCTACCAAAGCCATATGATGATTTTCTTAAGAAACCTTATACATATGTTGCTTGTAGTTTCATTGAACTTTGTCAAATTGTTGTGACCCCAGTATGAAACTAGTTATGTTTTATTGATTAAGATCATGTGCCAACCCACCATCATATTGCTAAACTTCCACAATGGGAGATAGCACTATCATCTTCCACTGCCATTTCATAAACCACTATTTTTTTGTCATCTCTCTAAATATTTATGCAAAAAAGACATGGCCTAAAAAAAAGGGAAAGAAGAAAGAAAGAGAAAAAGAGATAGCCATGTTCTCTACAGTGAATCAACCAAAAGAGAGAGAGGTCATTTCAAATAGGAGTATCCATTATCCATCATCCATTCCATCCATAGGTGTATGCACATGTTTGGTCATAATTCATAACTTGATTTCTCTGTGGATCCGGTCTTTGACTTAGTAATATATGAGACTCCAGTATGCCTTCTTTTATCCCTTACCCTGAGCTCCACATAAGCCAAAATAAATTAGAGGTAGGATGAAAATGCAAAGTCAAGTGCCTTGGTCAGGAAAATAGACATTGAGTGCCTTGAGAGAATCATTTGAGGAGTATGGCTATGCTTTATTTGAAAAAAATCTTTTCGAAAACCCAAGTTACATAGCAGAAGGAGGCAAGTAATCTGAAGTCAAGACTATTCCATTCGTCAACCCGCCAAGGTAACATGATAGACACCTACATATTCATGGATACAGGTATGATATGGAATAATTTGCATGCTAGTATTGTACCATGGGAAGTTATGATTATACTTAGTCTTTTGTTCTTTACTCGAGGACGAGCAAAGGCTAAGTGTGGGGGAGCTTGTTGACGGTTCTTAAGTGCTAAATATGACCGTCATTTGCTAGCATAAAAACTACAAAATAAATAACCAACTAGTGATAAAAGTTTATTACTAACAAATTCCACAAGTTTTGGTGATTATGTGTATGCAGGTGATTTACCACGGAGTATTAATAAAACACAAGTAATTAGGGGAGAAAACACACCTTCAGCCAATGAGGAGAGAGCTCATGGATTGAAGGGCCCATTTTTAGTACTACACCGAAGAAACACACAAAACGACCCCGACATCTGGGATGAGTACCCACCTGGCAGCCACCCTGAGGAAGCACAAGCCAGGAGGGCCCAGCCATAGGTCGGCCGACCCCCCCTAGGTCGGCCGACCCAAGCCTGCGCCCTTTTCTCCTGGGCTTGCACGTGGAGGCTCCTGGTTGATCCCTAAAGGCGGGGGACAGGGTCTTTCTTGGCGGTTACTCCCCTTTGCCGACTAATAGAGGTTATAAATAGGAGGGTGTGGCTTCACACTCTCACCCACAAGAGGAGAAACACTTGAGCTCCACTCCAAAAGGCGAAGCACTACATCCTTAGTGCTTAGAGAATAGGGAGAGAGTGAGGGGTAGTTCGAGGAAGTGCCGGCCTGTCGGCACTCTTCCCTAATCTTGTACCTCGATGGAGTCTTGCCATTTCAAGTAAGTATTCAGGATTCTTCTATGGTATTGTTCCTTTGATTCAATAAGATCTGCTCTTTACATGCTTACAGGTTCATCGTTCGTAATTGAATGCTTTAGTCTTTGATGAAGATTAGAGTAGTAATTCGTAGCGTAGGCGTGGTGTCTAGGCTATATATTACCTTTGATTGCCATGTGCTCCACGGATTGAAGAGGTAGACGGCAGGTGGTGACAGCCCTGTCCGTCCTTAGTAACCCTCCACATTCGGGTACATCGTAGAGCTGTAGGCCGGAGCGTCCTGGCAGACTAGGGGGAAGCCGACGCCTGAAGTAAGCATTAGAGTTCGACCTTACCTTGTCCTTGGTCCAATCCATCCTAGAATCCTCTCTACCCTCGCCTACCATATTCTTGTTATCCCTTGGTCCAATTCTTTGATAGTCCACACACGTTCCCCGTGGATTTCGATACCCTTGGAATACTCCTGGGTGAAAGCTACTTCAACAGCCGTACGCTTGCGGTTTATTACCATGAGTGACCGCTGGAGTCAACAATTACTACCCTCAGTGTGCACAACATGTGACATACCTATACAAAAACTTTAAACAACAAACCCTGAGCAACTAATACTCAGCAAGACTTACCGGTCAAAATTGCACGCTAAGGCCCCTAGCATGCAAGAGGCTGACCAGAGGTTGTTGGAATAATTGCAAAAATAGCACTAATAATTTGATCCTTAGTTTTCATATTTTAGCCAACATAAGAGGGTTCTTACATAAGATAAATATTGTGCGGCTATACTATAGCAAAAATGGTTGTAAATACAATTAATGAAAATACAGCAAATATAATTATCATCATCATTTCACTTTTCATACTACAATGTGACAACGACTACGATGTGGCAGCGATCACAAGTGATACTCAATAACCGCGAGCGACGGCGTCTTGAATCGATTTACATCCTACAGGAGAAACCCAAGCACACGATGTACGCACACTCATGAGGAGTCACATACGGCCACCTTTCATGAGACACCATAGAGCCGGTCCGGGGCCACCTCTCCCGAGTACACGTCACCCCATGCGATGCTTCCGTCGGAGCCATCCATGGGTAGCCCACGAACTCTCCCTTCCAACACATACACCAATTCCACCACATCTTTCTTCATGACCAAAAGAGAGGTCGGGTTGCCATCCAATCACTATGATAGTCAACTTACATCGGTTTACCAGTTCCCATGTACAGGTATGTAGTTGGTACTTTTCAAACTTGCTCAACGGGGCCACATCGAAGCAGTTCTTCATTGACTCAAACGGGGCTATGGCCAACACGGGCCAACCTTGTCACCTCAACCTACACATGCATTTCCCCGTGCGGTCTCATTTTACATTCTTTCTCATCATAAGCTCAAAAGGGGCAATAGTGATCAACTACAATATACTGAGTAATTTCTAGACTACTCGATGCTTGCTATCGAGACTCACAAATTAAGCTTAGCATTTCTAACGAGGCTTGTATAAACTAAACCCATACCCATAGGATTTGGTGTGCTACATGCAACTAGGCTTCAATCAAATCCCTACATGTAATGCACAATATATGACACGCATATATGTGGTACAAAATAAAATTAATAAATCATAGGAGTGCACCAGGGCTTGCCTTAGTTCAAATCGAGGTTATCACTCTCAGAAGGATTAATCTCAGCTCCGGGCTCCTCCGGAACTATCTCCACTTCCATGTTCCTGTTGTTGAGTCCTATTGGATGAAATGCAATGCATGTAAGGATAGAGAGGATTCATGGCACTTCCTCAACATGCATGTATAAAGTGTGCATTAGAGAAGGGCAATGAGTGATTTCTTATTTTGCTTTCTTTTGGTATCGTTTAATGCGAACGGCGTTTTAGTGATGATGATTGCAAATGGTGAACCATATGTACATTAACTAGACGAGCATGACATGATGATCAGAGGAAATTTAAGGTAAATAAAAACCTAAAATAACAAAGAGAAAAGTGTTTTTACAATTTGCAACACAAACATCTATGTGCTAGATAGTTATATTCACATTTATGCCATTACTCGAATCAGATCAGTGTTACTACTATTATATAGGGTTCTGGAAGATAACTTACCAATGAGGAAAATATATGTGTCAGGGGACATGACATGAGTTTTATCTACTAAATATGATGGCAAGAACATGCACCAATAATTTATATTCATTAAAAAGAATGGTGCAAACACTAAAATATTCACTACCGAGAAAATACTATGAATTTAAACAAGTCACTTTATGAGATGTATGATAATGAGCATGCATGCAAAATGTGACAATTAAATCATGCACCAAAAATTAATTGTGATTTTATTTCAATTTTTAACCATTTAAAACATGCATAAATAAATATGTGCTTCAAGAGTGTCTTAGCATTTTTATAAAATAGTACATATTACAGAGGGCCTAAAAAGTATTTTTGTCAATTTATATTCATAGTAGTCATTTTTGTGCGGATTTGTGAAGCTACAATATCTATTTGGCTATTTAGTTAATTAAAAAGAAATCATTTGGACTTTGGGCCGGTTTTCTTCTACAGCCCAGCAGGCCAGGCGGGCGCGGAGGGCTCCCTAGACCGGATCTGGCCCAGGCGAGGACTGGGCCCAAGGCCAATCCTGGCCCAGCCGAGCTGTGGCTACTCGCGCATGTGGCGGCGTGGCAATGTCGACGCAGCGGCGGCTCGCCGGGGCAGCGCAGGTGGAGGCGGCGAGCCATCGCTGCATGGCGGGGGTGCGGTGCGTGACGAGAGGCAGGGGGCTCACCGAAGCTGTGACGCAACATGGAGGGGAACACACAGCGGCAGACGGCAACGGCGAGGACGGCGTTCTCGACAGCAGGATGCGACTTGCGGCGCCGAAAGGGGTGAAAGGGGTGTGCGACTGGGAGGGGAGGTCATCGACGGATGCAATCGGAAAAGGGCTGACCATGGAAAGAGTGCGAGGTCGGCGCGCAGTGGTCGGAGGTGAGGAAGAAGCGGCGAAATCCTCGCTGCTCGAGGCGAGAGAAGGCTAGAGCTATGGAAGGCGGTCTAGCGGCTGGGCACCAGAGCTCTGCTGCGGCTGCCAATGGTGGCTCGGCTTGGACTTGAGGGAGCAAGATCAGGGACGAAAAGAGGATGGGAGTGAGCCAGGGGGGTTAGGCATCTCGGGGGTGGGGACGGCGATCCGACCAGGGGGTCGATCGGCCGTACGACGACGGCCACGCGGCGAGGAGCAGGCAGTGGGAGCAGGCGGCATGGGGAGTGTGCTTTCTGTGAGTCACCGACAGGAGGGACCCAACTGGGTTTAAAAACCAGGAAAAATAGTGAGACCAAGGGTTTTGAATCCTAAACTTCGAGCACTAGATGCATTTGCATGGAAAAACCAAAGGAATCATCTTATAGAGTAAAGTTTGTAGAACAACATGGTCCAGACAGGCAGAACATGCACTGGGAGATATAAGAGATATTGATTTTTGAAAAAGGTTCATTGATTAGAAAACTTAGAAGATTTCTGGTTTGCCTAGAAACCAGCTCACTTAGGCACTTTGCAAAATCGATTTGAGTAATCAATTGAGTGCCAAATTTGAATGTGATTCCACATATATGAAGAGAAATGTTTTTAGTAACTAAGAAATGAGGATGTAGTTTTGGAAATGCATTTATGAAGTAGTTATAGAATTTCAAAGTTGCTTAGTTGCTAAGGCTGGATCCTTCCCGGAATAGTGATTTTTAGCAAAAATTCCAAAAGTGCAACTTATTGACTTTATCAAATCAAGCTAAAATTATATGTTGTTCATAATGATGGTATCTCAATTATAAGTATGACCTGGTTCAGTAATTCCTTATAAAAGTTGAAATTTGAATTATTGAAGTATCCCTATTTCTGAAATTTGTTTGAGTTATTTGACTTACTTACCCATGAGATAAAATCACCAAAAATTCTCCAAAATTCTCATTTTGTACATAGATCAAGGTGATGAAATTTATTTGGACTACTTATATTAAGAAATGTAAACATTTAGTTCAAGGCCTATTTGAGTCAAATTCAAAAAAAAAATCAAATTTAAGCCATTACGTTGTGATTTTCTTTTGGTTATCTCTTCATTGTTTGCCTAAGATGCTAGGGTGATACCATGGGTGTCACAGCTCTCCCCCCTTAAAGAAATCTCATCCCTAGATTAAAACAATTAATTGACAACAAGAGGGGAAAGACCGAACCTTAAGTATGAAGCTAGGACTTCGGGATAATGAGTGTTCAGAAAACCTTCTTGTTCCCAAGTAGCTTCTCTTTCAGAGTGGTTGCTCCATTGAACCTTGTAGAAAGTGAGGGTCTTGTTCCTTGTTATCCTATCTTTTTGATCCATAATCCGGATGGGATGTTCGGAATATGAAAGATCTTCCTTCAATTGATCAATTCCATCAATGATGACATCAGTGGGTGCCTTCAAACATTTCTTGAGTTGAGATACGTGGAATACATTGTGCACTTTGGATAATGTTGTCGGTAATTCCAATCGGTAAGCAACGGATCTACATTTTTCAGTGATTTTGAATGGGCCTATGTAACGCGGTTCAAGCTTCCCTTGTATTCCAAAATGTTGCATACCTTTAGTAGGAGAAACATGCAAATACACATGATCTCCTTCCTCAAATTCCAATGGACGACGTTGCTTATCGGCGTAGCTTATTTGACGAGATTGTGCCGCCTTCAAGTTGGCTCGGATGGCACGCACTTTCTCCTCAGCTTGGGTTACTAGATTAGGACCAAAACAATCCTTTTGCCTGATTCTGACAAGTTCAGAGGTGTACGACATGAGTGGCCATATAGCGCTTCAAATGGGGACATTTTTATGCTCTCTTGATAGCTATTATTGTAGGAAAATTCTGCGAAGGGTAAATGTTCATCCTAGTTCTTCCCACTGGTTAATACACATGCTCTCAACATGTCTTCCAAGAATTGATTCACTCATTTAGCATGACCGTCGGATTGAGGGTGACATGCAGAACTTCGGATTAATGTGGTGCCCAAACAAGCTTGCATTTCCTCCGAGAAACGGGCAACAAACAAGGCCCCTCGATCTGAAATAATGGTCTTGGGCACGCCGTGCAAGCATAGCACATGAGAGATGTAGAGCTCGGCATATTTCGTAGGCCTATAATTGGTGTAGACGGGGATAAAGTGAGCAGACTTGGTTCATCTATCAATAATAACCCAAATAGAATCATGCTTATGAAGGGTGAGGGACAATCCAACAATGAAATCCATAGATATGTCTTCCCACTTCCATTTAGGAATATTCAGTGGCTGTAATAACCCTGCTTTCTTCAAGTGATCGGCCTTGACACGCTGACATGTATCACACTCGGCCACGTACCGTGTAATTTCACGTTTCATGCGAGTCCACCAAAACTTTTCCTTTAATCTATGATACATCTTGTTGCGACCAGGGTGGATAGAATACTTATACAAATGTGCCTCATCTAAAATTTTTTTCCGTAGTCCCAAATCCTTTGGCACGACAAGGCGATCCTTGAACCACAATACACCATCGGTGTCTAGCCGAAAACGTGTGGCTTCTCCAATTTTTAACCTTCATCGGATGTGTGCCATACCTTTGTCTTTCTTTTGTGCAGCAACAATTTCTTCTCGAAGCATAGGAATGAGAGCTAAGTTGTATAACACACCATGAGGAACAACACAGAGACTTGGTTCATTCTCTTCACAACATACGGTTTCGGTTATTGGGTGAACCGAAGTGTGGTCGCATTGGGACTTCCGACTCAATGTGTTGGCAACCACATTTGCTTTTCCTGGATGATAATGAATTCCCAACTCATAATCCCTTATTAATTCCAACCATCTCCATTGTCTTATGTTCAGATCTTGCTGAGTGAAAATATATTTGAGGCTTTTATGATCGGAGTAGAAATTGACAAGGTGTCCAAGAAGATAGTGTCTCCAAATTTTCAGAGCAAGAACAACTAATGCTAACTCCAAATCGTGAGTAGGATAATGCTCTTCATGATGTCGGAGCTGACGGGATGCATAGGCAATGACGCGACCTTCTTGCATTAGAACACAACCCAAACCCATACCAGAAGCATCACAATAAACATCAAAATGTTTGGTGATATCAGGCTGAGCTAAAATGGGTGTTGGGGTTAGATGCTTTTTGAGAGATTCAAATGCTTCTTCACAATCACTAGTCCATTCGAATTTTGATTCCTTTTTCAGCAGCTCAGTCATTGGTTTAGCTATCTTTGAGAAGTTGGGGATCAACCTTCTATAATATCCTTCGAGACCAAGAAAACTGCGAATGTGGTTGACAGTTCTAGGAGTCTTCCAATTCAACACATCTTGCACTTTACTTGGGTCAACCGTAATACCCGTATCTGAAATAATGTGGCCCAAAAAAGGAACTTGATGTAGCCAAAACTCACACTTGCTGAATTTGGCATACAATTGATGATCTCGAAGTCGTTGAAGCATGATCGGAAGATGTTCGACATGTTCTTCTTAGAACTGGGAGTAGACGAGAATATCATCAATGAAAACCACTACAAACTTGTCCAATTCTAACATGAATACGGAATTCATCAGGTACATGAAAGAGGCAGGAGCATTTGTTAGTCCAAAAGACATAACAAGATATTCATAAAGACCGTACTGTTGGTCGTAATTACACACCCACTTATATACCGTAAGAGAACGGTGTACAGTTGTAGCTCTTTTTCCCTCAAAGTATTCCAAGGTTATCAAATCCACTGGGAACGAACAGAACAAATACTATTAAAAGTTTACTAACAAATTGCAATGGGTTGGTTGGTGTGAATGATAACGGTGGGAAAGTGGAAGGAGAATGTTATTGAAGAGGTAACAGGATGATGAAGGATTCTCTCCTTAGGATTGGTTTACTAGCTTGCAACCTTATTCTTATCAACTCGAGTGATGACTCTAATATTCTACAAGACATGGTGGTTTCGTTCACCCCGGCTGTCACTACAGAGGCTATTAGCTCCCCACTGGTTTCTTGCACTATGTAATGGGCAAAAGTGTATTGGCCGATACACTAATGAAAGGGATGGATAGATGTGCAATAAAGTTCATCACATAGATTTAATGACTCGATGAGCCATGGGCTCATCACATATCAAAGGGGTGAGAAATAGCGTTGGAACGCGCACGAGCCGATCGGCGCAAGCGTCGCGCCGATCGGCGCGACCTCCCTTCTGATGGATCTCGTCGGTGTTGATGAACCTCCGCCGCCAATATCCTGGAACCCTAGTTCTAATAGTTGATTCTCGCGATCGCCGTCTCTCCTTGGTTGTCCTTGGCTCTTTATAATTATCTTCCTTTTATACTCGACGGGATTAGGTCAACTTCCACCGACTCTAACTCAAACTGGGCTGGGCCTTCGTCTTTTCTGGACCGCATCATGTTTTAGTCAACTTTTCCTCCTGCGCCGGTCGGCGCATGGGTCACGCCGATCGGCGTGGCTCCGCATCTGCCCCATCTTCGTTATTCTTCAGCTCTTTATCCATAATTGCCCTATTTTACACCTGTTTCTTGCGATTACATCCAAAACAAGACAACTACAAATATATGCAAATATGGGGTTAATTGTTAGTCCAAACCACCAAATTAAGACGCAAAATATCCCTTTTTGGTAGATAAAATGGGCATCTAGAAACCACCAACAGTTCCCCCACACTCAAATCATTGCTAGTCCTCGAGCAATACAAAATCAAATATGTAATAAAAATTTTCACACCATCTCTCATGCAGTCAATCTCAATCATCATTTTTACTCGTTATCCCGCCACAAAGATTTTCTCTCATCTCCTTTTAACCAATCGGCATATCTTACTTGAACTTAATCAAATTACCACAAAACTTTTTCAAAAACAATTTTAGTTCTCCTCAACTCATCTTTCAGCATTAAACATCAAGCATTTGGTCTTCTCTAGGTCTCTCAAGTGTATTTCCTTCCCTCTCCTATCTAATCAAGGATTGTATGTGGATCTTGGAGGGCTATATAACTAAATTAAACCATAAGATTAACCATGTCAACAATGTGCTCAATCATGCCTGTTAAGAAAGAATTTTCTTGGAAAAGAACTTTTAATGGAGAAGAGGAATGTAGAAGATCTAAAAGAAAATTCAATGCGAACAATTGGCAAAGAATGAGAAATAATCCGAAATCTGCTTTCTTTGATGACCTTACTACCTCTCAGGAAATATATATTTTTTTCTCTTTACCCCCTTTTTTTTATAATAACCTTTTTTTTTCTTCGTTTTGCAACAGCGCCGATCGGCGCAACACTGCACCGGTCGCCGCGGTCTATTTTTTTCTTTTCTTTCACCTCTTTTTTTCTATTCCCGATATGATCAGCAATTTCTGTCTTGTATCAGCAGCGGAAATTTTCTGAACTCCCCTTGAGAATATAGGTTGTATCAAGGAGGAGGGAGAAATAAAGATGTATGGTTTTCATGATAGCAAGGAATTTAATTGGATAAGAATGGCTAGAAATACAGAGATAAACAACATAGATCATCCTTTCCTAACTTGGTCGAAATCATGAGCAAAAAGTTGACAAAGTTACTTACAATCCACTTAGTTCAAATGTGTAGCTTGCTCTCATTCCCTCGGCTATGTAGGCATATTTAGACCTTGCTTTTGCTTTAGCTTACGATGAGTCAAAAGAAGTTTTGACAAATACAAAGCTCAAAAGTTAAGTGGTAACCAACAAATTCAAGTAATCAACCAATCGATCATCAGAAAGACAAGATAAATAGCATGGGGCACTTTCAATTTGACAATCGACACTAACTTTATTAAAGACAATGCAATAATTCAAACTACATAAAAGACCTTGAAGCAACTCTCAACATGACTCGTTACTCTCTTAAGCACACACACAAACTTAAATAAACACTCATTAAGAAAAACAAATGAGAAACTAGACTCAAAAACACTTAAAAACTATGACTAATGGCAAAAACATTCCCCCACACCCAAAATTTGCAATGTCCTCATTGCAAGAGAAGAAACTCAACACACTAATCATGCAGACCATGCCTGTTCAAGACTCGGAAAATTCGTCTTATATTCCTTATGAGAAAAGTGTAGTCCGCTTCGTTCATCTCGATTGTATCCTGGATTCTGCGGTCCACATCTCTTTGATGCCTGTAAGCACGATCTCTGTCTAGATACAAGCGCTCAATGTTTCTTCGACAGACAGGACAGCAAGCAGGCGGTTGCAGGTTATGATTTTCAACGTTGTAAGGAGAGGCACTATTCAAATTCCTCCGAGCCGATCGGCACTTAGGCTGAGCCGATGGGAGCAGTGGTGTTCTCCCACCATTGCGACTTCCTCCACTTCCCTCTGCATTACCATTAACTCTTGTTGAAGTTCCTGCAGCCCTGTCATTACTGCATTCTGCAAGTGTTTCCCGATTTTCGAACTTAGGACTATCAAAGCTTCTTCGCATATCAAAATCATCACTAAAATCTCCAGGCACACTAGGATCACCGCTATCCAAAGTTTCCAAATAGTATGACGTATAGTCGCTATCCCATTCGGAATAATTTCTAATTGGCTTACCCGATAGTCTAGCAAATCTGTGAACCGCCGGTGTAGTCTTACACTTCCTTGCAGCAGTTTCTTCGTCTTCACTTGGCAGAGCCGTCAGATCAATAAATTCAACCATCTTCAGATCGTGCCGATCGGCTCTAGTGTCGCGCCGATCAGCGCAGCCAGCAGCTTCCTTCATATACTCATCTAACTGCTCTAGATTACGCTCACGGATCACCTTATATTAAATCTCTAGGTACGAAAGCTGGATCTTCTGCCAATTGGAGTTCAACCTTGTGTTGAAGATCTTTAGCACAAAAGAAACACTTGCGACCTTCAATACAACTGTTCTTATGAATCTTATTTTCTTGAAAACTTTCCCAATCGATAAGAACCTTGGGAAAGAATTCATCCCTTCTAGCTTGAAGATCCTTCTCCGCATTCTGCTGGTACATAGCTTCTTCGACTTCCTCTCACAGCTTGAGTTCATACTTGGCAGCAATGTCATGTTCACCAAAAAGTCGGCACCTATGAATTGTGAGGGCGCTCTCTTCATCTAGCTCTTCCTTCTCTTGCTCGGTCAATGATGTTTTGAAAGATAGGAAATTCTCATATGACAAGGGCTTAGCAAGATCAAGAAGAGTTTCCATGGTATACCTTTGAGAAACTACTTCACTTTCAATAGGTGCTACAGATTTTCCTTTGCGCACCAATACTGTTTTCATCATCTGCCGAACTTCATTCTCCATCTTCACCTTGTCGGCGTTCCACACGTCAGCTTTGCTTTTCTTCATGAATTTCTTCCACGGATCTGACCAGACAAGAGGATTATCTCGTGTTGGTGTCAATACTTCGTCGACTTCCTCCTAGGACCAATTTGCAGAGGGTTGAGAAAATCCGCCGCCGAGCCTATCGGCTCCAGAGTCGCGCCGATCGGCGCATGAGTCGCGTCGATCGGCGCCGCCTTGGTTTCTGCCTGATGCGCCGCCTTCCATCGCTTCTGCTCTTAGGGTTTGCTCTGGTGACGATGTAATACGAGTTGATCCGTGGGTTTGTTGTCCCCTCATATTTATATCCCTTGATTTCCAATTGGACTAGGACTCTTTCTCTTATTTGTGGAATTTAACGAGTCTTGAAAAGGCAAGGTCCAAAACCAACTCAAAAACAAAAAGGACTTTGTCGCGCCGATCGGTGCAGGGCTGCGCCGATCGACGCAGCAACGCGCCGATCGACTTGGTACACTAAATCGCCAAATCAGAAAAAGAAAAACTATGGAAATTAAAATACATACAAGCTTTTGTTTTAAGTCGTTAAGCTTGACCACACGGGGTACTAAGCAGTGAAATACACATCAAAAGATTTTAATTCAAATGTGTCGGGTTCTAGGTATACCTTTAGACGTTGTCTGTTCACCGTGTACTTGTTTCTCTTGCCATCCATTATGATTACCGCTCCCGAAGGTAGCACCGCATTCACAAGATAAGGTCCCTCCCATTTGCTTCGTAGTTTGCCTTTACCAAATAATCTGAATCACGAGTTAAATAGGAGCACCCGATCTCCTTCCTTGAATTCCTTCTTCAAAAGCTTCTTATCGTACCACTTCTTTGTTTTCTCTTTGTATATGGCTGCATTTTCATATGCATGTAATCTCATCTCTTCCAATTCACTTATTTATATCTTCCTTTTCATGCCGGTGGCATCAAGATCCAAATTCATTTCCTTTATAGCCCAATAAGCCTTATGTTCCAATTCCACCGGTAGGTGACATGATTTCCCATAGACAAATTGATATGGTGTCATACCAATTGGTGTCTTGAATGCCATCATATATGCCCATAACGCTCCATTAAGCTTTGTGGCCCAATCTTTTCCTTCCTTTGTAACAATCTTCTGCAGAATTCCCTTTAATTGCTTATTTGAAGTTTCTGCTTGTCCATTCGTCTGAGGATGGTAGGCTGTTCCAATTCTATGTTCAACTCCAGATTTGGTTAGAAACCTAGCAAATTCTCCTCCTGTAAAATGGGATCCTCCATCTGTAATTATTATCCTCGGTACTCCGTACCTAGGAAATATCTGCTCCTGAAGTATACTCCTTGATTCTCTTGTAGTGTAAGCCTTGCATGCCATTGCTTCGACCCACTTGGAGACATAATCAACGGCGACCAATATGTACTCAAAACCATGAGAATTCACAAAGCGTCCCATAAAATCCATACCCCAAACATCAAAGATATCGACTTGAAGATTGTACTTAAGAGGCATTGCATTCCTACTGTTAACATTTCCTATTCGTTGGCATTGAGCACATGTTGCAACATACCTTTTTTCATCTTCATGCATAGTAGGCCAATAGAATCCACTCGCCCATACCTTTGCCTGTGTTCTAAAGTAGCCATAGTGTCCCCCATAATCCAAAGAATGATATTTTGCTAAAATTCTTGCTCTTTCTTCTCTAGGTACACATCTCCGTACTGCTCCGTCCTCGCAATACCTATACAAGTATGGGTCGGCCCATATAAATTTTCTCATTTCACTCTTAACTCTTTTCCTTGTGTTCTTGTTCATCAGATCAGTTTGTCCCTTGAAACTTTTGATAATATCCATCATCCAGTTCTCTCTACGATCAAATGTGACAAACAACTGCTCTTGTTGCATTTCATCTCTTATTGGCTCAGTTGACGGTGATTCAAGACGAGATAAATGATCTGCTACAGACTTTTCTACTCCTTTCTTATCTCTTATCTCCAAATCAAATTCTTACAGCATCAATACCCATCGCATTAACCGAGGCTTAGACTCCTTCTTCGAAACCAAGTATCTTATAGCAGCATGATCAGTATATACAGTCACCTTAGAATTTAGAATGTAGGATCTAAACTTGTCAAAAGCAAATATAACCGCTAACATCTCTTTCTTAGTTGTTGTATAATTGATTTGCGCCTCATTCAAAGTTTTGCTAGCATAATAAATAGCATGCACTTTACCTTCCTTCGGTTGTCCAAGAACAGGTCCAACTGCATAGTCACTTGCATCACACATAATTTCAAAAGGTAAACTCCAATCAGGTGGCTGCATAACGGGTGCAGACCATAGAGCTTCCTTTAATCTTCTGAAGGCCAAGAGTCTCTCCTCGTCCATAACAAATTCTGTATCTTGCTTTAATAATTCTGTCAGGGGTTTAGGAATCTTCGAATAATCCTTAACAAATCTGCGATAGAAGTTGGCATGTTCAAGAAAACTCCTCAAAGTTGTAAGATCAGTAGGGGGAGGTAATTTCTCAACTGTAGATACCTTTGCCTTATCAACCTCTATCCCTCTTTTAGATACGACATGACCAAGTACTATCCCTTCTGTTACCAAGAAGTGACACTTCTTCCAATTAAGAACTAAGTCACATTCAATGCACATTTTCAAAATCTTCTCTAAATTCTCCAAACAGCTATCAAAATCAGCACCATGCACGGAGAAGTCATCCATAAATGCCTCCATAATATCTTCTATGAATTCAGCGAATATTGCATTCATGCATCTTTGAAATGTCGCAGGCGCGTTGCAAGACCAAATGGCATCCTTCTATATGCATATGTCCCAAAAGGGCAAGTAAAAGTAGTTTTCTGTTGATCTTCTGGTCTTACCGGTATTTGAAAGAAACCACTATATCAATCCAAATAACAAAAGTATGAATTCCTTGCTAATCTTTCAAGCATCTCATCAATGAACGGAAGAGGATAGTGATCTTTCTTCGTCACTTTGTTCAAACTTATATAATCTATGCACATTCTCCATCCAGTTACAGTCCTTTGAGGGATCGACTCATTGTTCTCGTTAGGCACTACTGTCAACCCTCCTTTCTTGGGTACACAATGCACTGGACTAACCCATTCACTATCAGCAACAGGGTAGATCATACTTGCATTAAGCAGCTTCAAAATCTTTTTTTGAACCACTGGCTTCATTGATTCCTTCAACCTTCGCATCCCTTCAACCACTGGTTTAGTATTCTCTTCCAAGTTAATCTTGTGGGTGCAAAATGCGGGGCTGATTCCCTTGATGTTATCCAATGTGTAACTAATGGCCTTCTTATACCTTTTGAGCACAACAAGAAGCCTCTCTGTTTCTTCTTTCGTTCGGGCGTTGTTCACAATAACTGGATATGTTCTATTCTTTCCTAGATATTCATGGCGTAGCTCCTTCGGAAGTTCCTTTGTTCCACTTCTGGCGCTTCATCTGGATCTAGCTCCCCGAGAGGTTCAAAATCAGGATTTTCCTGGTTGAGCCGATCGGCGCAAGGGTCGCACCGATCGGCGCTGGCAGTATACTTGTCAGTTCCACGCGTAATGTGGTCCAGTGGGTCTCCCATATCCATCCCTATCCTCTCGTCTTCCTCCGGGCAGAATTCCTAATAGTAAGAAGAGTCTTGATGAGATGGATCATTAAATTGAAATTGCACTTCTTCCTCTCCTAGGTGTAGCGTGATTTGACCTTTCCTAGCATCCAGAACAGCTTGTACTAATCTTAAGAATGGCCTTCCTAGAATGATATCTTCAACCCCAGTTTCTTTATTGTCTAGAACAAAGAAATCTACCGGCATTGTTTTCGAGCTGATCTCAATTTCGACATTCTTGATCACTCCCAGTGGCTTGGTTTTCCTACCATCCACCATGATCAGCTCAAGTTCAGTCCCCATCAGCCGCTGTTGAGTTCCATAAGGCATGCTCATGAATGCATCGTAAGTCATCAAGCTGACACGGGAGCCAAAGTCACACAAGGCTTTCGGAAATTTCTTCCCCGATATCTCACAGGGTATGTACGGTTCTTCTTTTTCCTCTTCAGTGACCTATAGCATACACAACACATAATCCTTCGTAGAGGGATGGCTCAAAGCAACTGTCTAGCAATCTCTTCGCTTGTTTCACCTCTGTTCCATCAAGCTCTATATCATCCTTGTAAAGCTTCCCTAAAACTCTCCCAATAATCTCTTGATCAAAAACTTCTAACTTGAGGCGATTACTTGGGAAATTATACTTAATTCCGGCTTTAGAGGCTTCTTGTGGACTGAAGGATCTTCTCATATTAAGCAATTCTTGCAAAAAATCAATGGGAATCCAGTCCATTGGCTCAAATTCGTCAAGTGGTTTAGCATTCGCCAATGTTCTATCCCACTTTGGTTTAGCAAAATTCTCCTCAAATTCCTTCAGGTGGTTGTCCAGAATCGCAGCTTCTATCTTGGTATATTCCGTGCTACTTGGCGGAGTCGTCAGGATGATCGGTTCTCCTGTTGTCGCGATTGCGCCGATCGGCTCAGAGACTGCGCCGATCGGCGCACACGTCAGATCCACAGAGGCGGGTCCAATGGGCTTTATTTCTTTGAATTGCTCCGAAGGAATCATTGATCTGCTCTCAGACATCAAGATCTGTTCGGCTGGCGACTCTTCCTTCTTCATACGTTCTGGGCATTGCCGATTTGGTTCTAGATATTCTTCCCAATGCTTGTGCAAAGCTTCATTCTCGGCAATTTTGCCTAACAATTCGATCCCTACCTTGGCTGTCAATCTCAGAAAACTTCCTCCAGCCGATCCATCCAAATGCATCCTCGATGCCTTGTTTATGGCCATGTAGAAGGTTTGAGCGCACATATTCTCATCAATGCCAAGGTCAGGTCCTTGTTTTAACAATGTTTGATAACACGTCCAGGCTTCCGCGAGAGATTCTTCATCTTCTTGTAAGAAGTTCACCACTTTCTTTCTCAACTTCTGCACCTTTGCCAAAGGAAAATAGTGGAGACAAAAATTTCCAACTAACTCACTCTTTGGCTTCTCATCCCAAAGAGAATGGGAAAAGCAGCCACCTGTAAAGATCCCGAGGCACTCCTTCATGATGGAATGTTTGGCAAAGTGCCTCCAAATCTTGTAAGTGAGTATACGGGTTCTCCTCTTTCGCTCCAAAGAACTTGTTTGCTTTAGCCATGCTAATGATGATGGGCTTTAACACATACGAGGAGGCCATGGCCTTCTTATCTGAGGGTTGAGGCACCAGCATGTCTGGAGATGGTAGAGAAAGTTCCCTGAGCGTCCGAGAAGGTCCTGTCGTACTCATTCTAAAAATTCACACAAAACACAAAAACGAAAACAACTAGAAAAGAGAGGATTAGACGTTAGTAAAATATTAATAGTAAAAGAACTGGCTTGTTCCCCGGCAACGGCGCCAAAAAAAGGGCTTGTTGGTCGTAATTACGCACCCACTTATATACCGCGAGAGGATGGTGTACAGTTGTAGCTCTTTTTCCCTCATAGTATTCCAAGGTTATCGAATCCACTAGGAACGAGCGGAACTAATACTATTAAAAGGTTACTAACAAATTGTAATGGGTTGGTTGGTGTGAATGATAACGGTGGGAAAGTGGAAGGAGAATGTTATTGAAGAGGTAACAGGACGATGAAGGATTCTCTCCTTAGGATTGGTTTACTAGCATGCAACCTTATTCTTATCAACTCGAGTGATGACTCTAATATTCTACAAGACATGGTGGTTTCGTTCACCCCGGCTGTCACTACAAAGGCTATTAGCTCCCCACTGGTTTCTTGCACTATGTAATGGGCAAAAGTGTATTGGCCGATACACTAATGAAAGGGATAGATAGATGTGCAATAAAGTTCATCACATAGATTAAATTCATCGAGAGAGTATCAACAAGTATGAGAGTTACATGACCAGATCCCCGCACCAGAGAAGAGAATATGAGACTACTCACTCATCCTTCCGCTAGACATAGCAGAGGGGTGAGAAATAGCGCTGGAACGTGCACGAGCCGATCGGCGCAAGCGTCGCGCCGATCGGCGCGACCTCCCTTCTAGTGGATCTCGTCGGTGTTGACGAATCTCCGCCGCCAATATCCTAAAACCCTAGTTTTAATAACTGATTGTCCTTGATTGTCCTTGGCTCTTGATAATTATCTTCCTTTTATACTCGACGGGATTAGGTCAACTTCCACCGACTCTAACTTATACTGGGCTGGGCCTTCGTCTTTCCTGGATCGGATCATGTTTTAGTCATCTTTTCCTCCTGCGCCGATCGGCGCATGGGTCGCGCCGATCGGCGCGGCTCCGCATTTGGCCCATCTTCAATATTCTTCAGCTCTTTATCCATAATTGCCCTGTTTTACACCTATTTCCTGCGATTACATCCAAAACAGAACAACTACATATATATGCAAATATGAGGTTAATTGTTAGTCCAAACCACCAAATTAAGACGCAAAACATCCCTTTTTGGTAGATAAAATGGGCATCTAGAAACCACCAACACGTACCTCGTAGAGAAAGCTGTCTTAGGAATATCCTCAGCTCTTATTTTGATTTGATGATAGCCAGAGCGGAGATCAATCTTGGAAAAAACCTTGGCATTAGCCAATTGATCAAATAGAAGGTCAATTCGCGGTAGAGGATATTTGTTCTTGACAGTGACTGCATTCAATGGCTGATAGTTGACACATAACCGTAGTGAGTGATCTTTCTTCTTGACAAAAACAGCAGGACAGCCCCACGGTGATGAGCTAGGGCGAATGAATCCTTTGTCCATGAGCTCTTTAAGTTGCTCTTTCAACTCTGCTAGTTCATTAGGTGCCATTTTATACGGTCTACGGGAGACTGGAGCAGTACCTGGCTGAAGCTCAATTCTAAATTCCACTTCCCGGTCAGGAGGCATGCCGGGTAAATCTTCGGGAAACTCACATACTGCTGGAATTTCACCTTAGGTGCAATCATCGGAGGACGGGACAAGTGTATGACGGCAGGACCGTAGAGAGGGGAATCGAAATGAATTTCTCGGGTGTCTATGTGCAACATAGCTTTATTTGTTTTCATCCACTCCATTCTCAAGATAACATCTATACCCTGTCGTCTTAATATTATCAAATGTGACGGGTATATTTTTCCCGCTAGAGTGAGGTGTGTTGGCCTTATTTCTTGAATTGCAATTATTTTTCTACCAAGAGAGGTTATAAAATAAGGTGTTTTGAGAGTATTGGGAGTGAGGTGTAATCTTTCAACACGTGTCATGCTAATGAAATTTTGGGTTGCACCCGAATCAAAAAGAACAAGAACAGGGTTGTCATGGATAGTGAACATACCCGCAAGCACATCTTCTCCTTCCTGAATATCCCTGGCTGTAGTATGGTTGACACGACTGGTCTTGGTGCGTTTTTGGATGCCGGAGGATGCTGGTTGGCGGTGTTAACTCCACTACCTTGCTGCTCTCTTGGCTTACGACATTCCTTTGCATAGTGTCCCACTTGACCACGGTTATAACATGGCTGCAAGTTAGGCCTTCCACCTTGGTAAGCTTGCTGTGGGGGCCGGTAGGCTTGTGTGCGCTGTTGTGTAGAGACATAAGAAGCTCCCTGCTGCTGTGAATTAGGTGGACGGTATCCTCCTCCAGAGGGAATAGCAGCACGGAACCGCTGACCGGTTGGTGAAGTGAGGGCCAACCGATACTTGGTGGGAGGGACACCAAAAGAATTCCCACTCATATTCTTCCTCTTCAGATCATTGTGATGAGCACGAATAGCATCCTCTTGCACATTAGCTGCACTCATTAGCTCATTCAAACTGCAGTTGTTGAACAATGCCATATGCTTCTTGAGCTCACTATTAAGTCCCTAACAAAACCTGTCCTTTTTCTTTTCATCAGTGTCCACATGATAGGTTGCATACTGGGAGAGGTAGTTAAACTTCTTTATGTACCCATGCACGTTGCTAGATCCTTGAGTTACATCTTAGAGTTCCTGAAGCTTCTGTTGCATAAGGCCAGCGGGACTGTGATGACCACGGAAAGCAGTGCGGAAGGTAGTCCAATTCACCTGCTGTCCAGCTGGGAGTAAGGCTAGATAATTTGCCCACCAAGCACTCGTGGATCCACGGAGTGATGAGGACATCACCCTTATGGATACACCCAGCACTCCGCCAACCAAAATACAAGTTCATGCGCGACAACTGAATTTACGGGTGAGCTTGTTCCTAATGATTCCTTTATGTGATTTTGAGAATAGATTTCTACCTAGTGAATTAATTGTTGTTAGAAACCATGGAGATGATGATGAGATAGCTGGGGAGGTTATTGGAGACGTGATGTGCCAGCAAGGACGTCCAAGCCAAGGTGGAGGCCCAATCAAAACCGACTTCGAGTCTGTTTCGGAGCCCAAGACCAGTCTGCACTAAAACGGATGCCCATGACGCATACGGACTCGGATTTGGACGTTCTATATATGCCTGGAAAGATAACGAAAAGAATGAGCAGAAATTATTGTCTTCTCTAAATACTTTGGGTTATATTGAATTTGATGTTCTTTGTGATCTAAATACCGTGGAGAAGCAAATCTTTTCTCAAACTGAATTGCCTTTACTAACAAGAAACAAATTTTATGCTATAGGAAACTATGATCATAGAGGTGTATTTATGGTGCATAAAGTTTATATTTGCTCAAACATGAATACTCCTTGTGTTGTACAACCAAATGATGAACTAGAAAACTGCAATAACAATTACCATGTCATGTCATGTTTTTCTAGTGTTTTTAAGATCAAACATTGTCTACCTTGTGATAAGAGTGAGAATGATGCTCATATTGCTGACCAAGTTTTCAAAGAGATTATTAATTTGCACGGAATGCCTTCTACTGTAGATTCTCATTGTGATGACAAATTTCATAATGCATACAAATATGAGTTGCATCCCAAGTTTGGGAATAGTTCCACAATTAATATTTCAGATTTGAGACCATACATGGGAGAAAGAGATGAGCTCCAGTCGAGGACGACTCTAATTCAAAAGGGGGAGAATGATGAGGACATCACCCTTATGGATACACCCAGCACTCCGCGAACCAAAATACAAGTTCATGCGCGACAACTGAATTTACGGGTGAGCTTGTTCCTAATGATTCCTTTATGTGATTTTGAGAATAGATTGCTACCTAATGAATTAATTGTTGTTAGAAACCATGGAGATGATGATGAGATATCTGGGGAGGTGATTGGAGATGTGATGGGTCAGCATGGACGTCCAAGCCAAGGTGGAGGCCCAATCAAAACCGACTTTGAGTCTGTTTCGGAGCCCAGGACCAGTCTGCACTAAAACGGATGCCCAGGACGCATACGGACTCGGATTTGGACATTCTATATATGCCTGGAAAGATAACGAAAAGCCCTTTCCAACCAAACTGGTTCCATGTCAAAATTCGTCCCGATCCGTCGGCAATCGCCGAAACAATTCGACTTCCAGAATCTGTCCTGGTGCTGCGACACCGTAATCGGTCTTTGGGCCATGTATGGAGTTGAGCCCACTTAGGGCTGCGTCTAGGGGGTCTTGCATGACCCTAGGGTCCTCATATCCAGCCGCCGCCTCTTCATTAGGGTTTGGGTTTTGCTTAGATTATTCTGTTGATAACAGTTTCGCCGTTTGATCGGTTTGTGAGACCCAACTTGTGAGATTCATCGTATACTTGCAAATTTGTTGCATTCTTCTTTGTTCTTGCTTGTGTTCTTGATTTGCAGGCAAGGATAAGCCTTCTCGGTGAGGTCAATCGTTCTTGAACGGTTGATAACCAGAGGAGACGTTGTGCTGCGATTGCGGGGTTCAGAACGTGTCGTTCGGAAGCCGGATCGATTTGTGTATCGCCTCCGACCAAATCAACTTACCAAGAACCTTTCGGAAGATCGGGAACCCTTGTCCACATCACGGAGTTGCTGAGCTGCAAGTAAGATCTTCTAATTTTCAGTACAGCGAAGAAGTCCGAACTTTGACTCAATGATGCGGAGCCAATTATCCGCCTCCAGTGGGTCACCAGACTCCACAAACACTGGAGGTGTGTAGTTAGAAAATCTGCATAAGTGGTCTCCTGGGGTGCATTGCGAGCATCATTACGCCCACCTTGCTGCTGATTATTATTCTGAATTAGTATTTCCATGAGCCGATTCTGATTGGCAATGAGATGCGCAAAGTCTATCGGTGGTGGTGGGGGTGGCAGGTTTTGATCTCGGTTTTGGTTCTGATTCTGGTTCTGGATTTGGTTTCCATCTTGCCCACCATGGCGGGAATCTTCGGGGCGGTCCTCATACAAGTCATTCATCTTCCTAGTGTTCACCATCCTCGTACAAGTCACATGAGGTGAAAATATTACTCAAATATCAGACCATGGTATAAATAAATAAATTGCAGATATGAACACAATGTTAAAACAGCAATGAAATTCCATTCATACTTGTCCAAAATATCCATCCAAAGATCATACATAGGGTTTACTTAGTGGCAGATGTTACAACCATATTATCAAAAACAAAATGGCAGCGAGCATAATGCTACAAGCCGCATGGGAACATCCGTAACGTGTTAAGCTAGTGTTCATCCCACGACACTACGATGCTCGGGAGAGCACACATTTTCCTAACGAATGCGGCGTATCCCAAAATCAAACGGCCGCATGTCTCATGGAGACAAGGTCCACTACAAGTTATTCCTACCATAGCTTCATAATTACAAGGCCTAACAATGAGAGTTTAGCTACTCTCCACGTGGCACGTGTCTGTTACCATCGGAGAGCATTTCTTCATCCTTTGGAGTAGGGGGTGCCTCATAGTCAAGTTTCGAGTTCTCTTCATCTCCCTCTGCGGGTGGAGGGTTAGGAGGGGCTGCCTGGACTACTTGCTGCCCGAGCACTTGCCCGAGATGGTCCTCAAGTTGTATAACAGTCTCATGAAGTCATCCAATCTGTTGTTGTGCTTGATCTAGCTGAGCTTGGAGTTGGAAAATCTGCTGGTGGTTGGCTACCAACATAGCATCATGTTGGGCAAGCTGCTGCCGCACCTTGATGAGTTCATCCGCAGCTTCAAGGCGCTGGTCATCCACGAACTCCACCATTTCAGCGGACTCACCAAGTTGCACACCCAACTCAAGAGCTTGGCTCGCAAGTTGGCGACCATTGATGGTTAATGAATGAACCATCCCCTCAAGTTCAGTGACACACCCTTCCAGCTCAGCGTTGCGCAACTGAGCATCAAGGCGCTCTTGGTCACTGAGTATGAGTTGCTTCTCCAACTACTCGATGCGAGCAGCCATAGCGGCGCTCTCAACGGTAGCCTTAGAAGTAGCCATCTATGGGAACGAGTTAAAAGTTGATCATAACTTTTGTGTTTATCATAAAACATGCCAATTGGGTCAGCATATTAAGATTAATAGAGGTCCAAGTAAGCAAAAATATTTAAGAACCATTTGTCACGTTTTGATGGATTCTAAAGCTACTTCTGAACTCTGTCTTCCTACTGACAGTCTGCACAAAAATCCAAACTGGTCTTTCAGGGTGTAGAATCAATACTTTGGATTCATACAAATGTTTAGAACATTTCCATAGCTTTCCAACGCCTACTCATACAGCCTCATAGGGTCAGTGGTTTGGGAGTTAGGAAATTTTGAAGTTCCGGTTGACTGCTGGAATCCTGTTCTGGACAGAAAAAGGGTTTGTGTGAAGATGGGTCCTAAATCCTATTTTCTGCGCTCCAAATCAACAATGTCAGAACACGAAAGTTGTAGATAATTTCATAAAATTTCCAGAAAGTACTAGAACACAAGATTTGGTTCAGTAGTTTGAGAGTTATGCATTTTTGAACTTGACTGAAATTTCTGAACTTTCAGTTTTCAGATTAGGTGCTAGTTTGCAATTTGAAAGTTTTATTATGAACAAAGCTCTTAACCACGGTACCGGAAAGATTGTTTACATTCAATAGAGGTAAATTAGGGTCATTAGGCTCATTGAAAATTTTTATTTGTAATTTTGTTAAAGCTTTCAATTGCAACATGAGAATGCAAACATGATGACATGATAATATGTCGTCCCATCGTCCTCACCAACATAAAAAATTGGTCAATATATCGACCATACATGACCTCAGTGGCAAACATGATCTCTCAATATTTGGTTAGTCATTTTGCTAATGAGCTAAATATTCGTGGTTAGCATACCTGTAGAAAATAGATTCCAGAAATAATACATCAAATTCAAAAGAAACGAGCCGAAAATAATTATCGCCTGAGGGCTGGGCACTGATGTTCGACGCAATCAGCCCGCGTTCACACCATTGTGTTAGCGTCCCATGCTATTGTCCACATGGCGGGACACATACCTGCATTGACGATGCCATAGATATAAGTATTTAAACAAACAACCTCCTACAGTTAGCTTACCACCTGAACCATAACTAATAACATCCTTATTAGGGCTTACTACTCGTACCTCACCGTAAGCGTTGGCTTTTAAAAATTAGTGTTCGTTTATGGTATTAATCCCGAGCTAGCTCTGGTACCAAGCTCTGACATTGCCACCTCAAAATGAGGGGTTAGTCAAGGATCGATACTCGGATGACACTTGACGAGGCAAGAGTCCATCAATACACAAATGAACATAGAAAATAGAGTGCAATATAAAAATTAAGTATTACAATTTAGGATACATAAAAGGGTTTTAAAGTTCAAAAACAATTCTTAGCGGAAGCGAATATTCTCGATGATACATATCTTATAATAATTCATGGCAGGCCATAACAATGAATCATTCATCTTGCTCTTCCGGTGTAGGGGAAATGGGAACCCATTCTACGGTCCATCCCTTTGGGGATTCACCATCCCACTCCATGTGATTACCACCCTCAGTGTGCACAACATGTGATATACCTGTACAAAAACATAAAGCAACAAACCCTGGGCAACTAATACTCAGCAAGACTTACCCGTCAAAATGGCATGCTAAGACCGACACCTAGCATGCAGGGGGCTGATAAGTAGTTGTTGGAATAATTGCAGAAAACAACACTAATAATTTGATCCTTAGTTTTCATATTTTAGCCAACTTAAGAGGGTTCTTACATAAGATAAATATTGTGCGGCTATACTATAGCAAACATGGTTGCAAATACAATTAATGAAAATACAGAAAATATAATTATCATCATCATTGCACTATTCATACTACAATGTGACAACAACTATGATGTGACAGCGATCACAAGTGGTACTCAATAACCGCGAGGGACGGCGACTCGAATCGATTTACATCCTATAGGAGAAACCCAAGCACACGACGTACGCACGCTCATGAGGAGTCACGTACGGCCACCTTTCACGAGACACCATAGAGCCGGTCCGGGGCCACCTCTCCCGAGTACAAGTCACGCTATGCGATGCTCCCGTCGGAGCCGTCCATGGGTAGCCCATGCACTCTCCCTTCCAACACATACCCTAATTCCACCATATCCTTCTTCATCACCAAAAGAGAGGTCGGGTTGCCGTACAATCACTATGATAGTCAAGTTACGTCGGTTTACTAGTTCCCATGTAAAGGTATGTACTTGGTACTGTTCAAACTTGCTCAACGGGGCCACACTCAAAGCAGTTCTTAATTGACTCAAACAAGGCTATGGCAAACAAGGGCCAACCTTGTCACCTCAACCTACACATGCACTTCCCCGTGCGGTCTCATTTTAAATTCTTTCTCATCATAAGCTCAAAAGGGGTAATAGTGATCAACTACAATATACCGAGTAATTTCTGGACTACTCAATGCTTGCTATCGAGACTCACAAATTAAGCTTAGTATTTCTAACGGGGCTTGTATAAACTAAACCCATAGCCATAGGATTAGTGTGCTACATGCAACTAGGCTTCAATCAAATCCCTACACATTATGCACAATACATGACATGCAAACATATGATACAAAATAAAATTAATAAATCATAGGAGTGCACCAGGGCTTGCCTTGGTTCAGATCAAGGTTACCACTCTCAGAAGGATTAATCTCAACTCCGGGCTCCTCCGGAACTATCTCCACTTCCATGTTCCCATCGTTGAGTCCTATTGGATGAAATGCAATGCAAGTAAGGATAGAGAGGATTCATGGCACTTCCTCAAGAAATGCATGCAGTGACATGATGCATGTATAAAGTGTGCATTAGAGAAGGACAATGAGTGATTTCTTATTTTGCTTTCTTTTGGTATCATGAAATGCGAACGGCATTTTAGCGATGATGATTGCAAATGGTGAATCATATGTTGTACACTAACTAGATGAGCATGACATGATGATCAGAGACAATTTAAGGTTAATAAAAACCTAAAATAACAGGGAGTAAAGCGTTTTTACAATTTGCAACACAAACATCTATGTGCTAGATAGTTATATTCACATTTATGCCATTACTAGAATTAGATCAGTGTTACTACTATTATATAAGTTCTGGAAGATAATTTACCAATGAGGAAAATATATGTGTCAGGGGACATGACTTGAGTTTTATCTACTAAATATGATGGCAAGAACATGCACCAATAATTTATATTAATTAAAAAAAATGGTGCAAACACTAAAATATTCACTATAGAGAAAATATTAGGAATTTGAACATGACACTTTATGAGATGTATGATAATGAGGAAATAAGCATGCATGCAAAATGTGACAATTAAATCATGCACCAAAAATTAATTATGATTTTATTTCAATTTTTAACCATTTAAAACATGCATAAATAAATATGGGCTTCGAGAGTGTCTTCGCATTTTTATAAAATACTACATATTACAGAGGGCCTAAAAAGTATTTTTTTCATTTTATATTCATGGTAGTTATTTTAGTGTGGATTTGGCTATTTATTTAATTAAAAAGAAATCATTTAGACTTTGGGCTGGTTTTCTTCTACAGCCCAACAGGCCAGGCAGGCGCGGAGGGCTCCCTCGACCAGATCTGGCCCAGGCAGGGACTTGCCCCAAGGCCAATCCTGGCCCAGGTGGCGCGGCAATGCCGACGCGGCGGCGGCTTGCCGGGGCAGCGTAGGTGGAGGCGGTGGGCCGTGGCTGCAGGGCGGGGGCGCGGCGCCCGACGCGAGGTAGGGGGCTCACCGGAGCTATGACACGACACGGAGGGGAACACACGGCGGTGGACGGTAATGGCAAGGACGGCGTTCCCGGCAGCAGGCTGCGACAAGCGTCGCCGAAAGGGGTGAGAGGGGTGCGCGCCGGGAGGGGAGATGGCCGGTGGATGCAATCGAAAAAGGGCTCACCGTGGAAAGAATGCGAGGTCAGCGCGCAGTGGTCGGAGGTGAGGAAGATGCGGCGAAATCCTTGCTGCTCGGGGCGAGAGAAGGCCGGAGCTATTGCAGGCCAGGGGAGGAGGCGGTGGCGGACCTTCTTCTGACGTCGCAAGCTACAGGAGGCGATCTAGCGGCTGGGCACCGGAGCTCTGCTGCAGCTGCCAATGGTGGCTCGGCTTGGACTTGAGGGAGCAGGATGAGGGAGGGAGAGAGGAGGGGAGTGAGCCAGGAGGGTTAGGCATCTCGAGGGTGGGGGCGGTGATCCGACTAGGGGGTTGATCGACCTTACGACGATGGCCACGTGGCAAGGAGCAGGCGGCACCGGGAGTGTGCTTTCTCTGAGTCACTGATAGGTGGGACCCACTGGGGTTTAGAAACCATGAAAAACAGCGAGACCAAGGATTTTGAAGCCTAAACTTTGGGAACTAGATGCATTTGCTTGGAAAAGTTTGTAGAACAACATCGTCCAGACATGCAGAACATGCACTGGGAGATATAAGAGATATTGATTTTTGAAAAAGGTTCATTGATTAGAAAACTTAGAAGATTTCTGGTTTGCCTGGAAATCTGCTCACTTAGGCACTTTGCAAAATGGATTTGAGTCATCAATTGAGTTCTAAATTTGAATGTGATTCCACATCTATGAAGAGAAATGTTTGTAATAACTAAGCATTGAGGATGTAGTTTTGGAAATGCACTTATGAAGTAATTATAGAATTTCAAAGTTGCATAGTTGCTAAGGATGGGTCCTTCCCAGAACAGTGATTTTTAGTAAAAATTCCAAAAGTGCAACTTATTGACTTTATCAAGTCAAGCTAAAATTATATGTTGTTCATAATGATGGTATCTCAATTATGGTTATGACCTGGTTCAGTGATTCATTTGCGATGAGGAGGTCGGATCATTTGCAACGAGGAAGGCTGGAGGTAGGATCTCGCCATCGAGGCGGCTCGGTTTGGACGGCAGAGGTGGCAGCAGGGGAAACTGTAATCACAAGCTCCTTGCAGCAAGAAACAAACGCAAAATGGGACAAGTCGATTCGGTATGAGTTCAACCTCGAGCCTGCGAAACGAATTTAAGTTCAACTCACCTACATAGGCGATTTTTAGAGGGCAAGGGGCTCGGTTCTTTTGGTCGGCGACGACAAACTAGGAATGATCACCCGGGTTATGGAGGTAGAGCGGGATTGCAGGCCATGACGGATGCAGAGGAGGGAGAACGGGTCCGTGCACGTTGGATGGCGTCGTCGGCTCCGCTCGAGAGGTAGAAGGACAGGGGCGCGATGAGCTTGAGCTCTGCGGCGATAATAGTTGAGGGGCGGGGAAAAAGAAATATAGAGTTGAGGGAGGATTTTATAGGACCAGGGGAGCTCGGGTTTGGGCAGTCGGAGCCGTGGTATTGCGCACATAGTTTTGCACACTTGGCGGTGGCCGAGAGCCATCTTGTTGCGCTAGGGCAGGAGCAGTCTACAGCGGCTATGGCAGGGCGTACGTGGGGGAACAGGGTGGCGATTACTTTGGGCGTGGCAGTAGCGAGGCAGGGGGGAATTGACGCGGCGGGCAGCGCAAGGCGACGCGGTACAGCGAACATGGGTGAGAAGCGAAGAGAGGACGAGAAAGGCAGGCACGCGTGTGTGCGCTTCATAACGACCTGCAGCGAGCGGGAGGAAGAAGACAATGACTTTTGCGAAAAGGACCTCCGAGAATTTAAATTATTTACAAAAGAGTCCCTCGTCTCATTTTAAATCAATTCAAATACTTCCCTAGGACCAAATGATGTGGGATTTCGAACATAGGTCCCTCAAGACATTTGTGAGGCTCTAGTTGGGTCCATTTTGTCAGATTAATTATAGTTATTTCAGAATAAAATTCCTATTGTTAAAGGTTTCTAGCCTTCATTAATTAATTGTGGCAGTTCCAAATATGGTAAAATTCTCATTCTTGACCTAAAATATTATTTCATTAATCCCATCATGTTCATGCAATTCAATGGTATGGGTTGCATAGAAAAATCAGAAGTTGTTTCACCACCATACTTGCAGGGTTTTTATTTGGCCTGATAATTTAAATTGGATTGGCTTCTATCATTTCATGTGTAGGTTAGTGGTAAGTTGATGCTTAATGCAGAAGCTAACTAGGGATTAGCACTTAGTAATTAAGGATTAAATACGGGGTGTCACAGCTATCCCCCTTAATGAAATCTCGTCCTGAGATTAAGAACAATGCAAACTAGAGGGAAGAGCGGTAACCTGAGAGTGATGACCAGAATTCCGGGTAATGAGTACTTAGAAATTCCTCAGATTTCCATGTAGACTCATCCTCTGAATGATTACTCCATTGCACTTTATAGAATTTGAGTATTCATTTACGGGTTACGCGTTCCTTCGTATCAAGGATTTTTATGGGTTGTTTGGAGTATGTGAGATCCGGTTGGAGATGATCAAAACTTTCCAATCGGTGGCTTGAGGCATTGCTTTAGTTGCGATACATGAAAAATGTTGTGGACTCCATATAATTTAGCAGGTAACTCCAGTTTGTATGCTACGGGTCCGCGTCGTTGCAAAATTTTGAACGGGCCAATATAGTGGGGAGCTAGTTTTCCTTTGACTCCAAATCGGTGTACACCCCTCATAGGTGACACTCAGAGATAGATATAGTTATTCTCATCGAAATAGAGTGGACTGCGTTGTCGGTTTGCATACTTTTCCTGATGACATTTTGCAGCTTTAAGATTTGCCTGAATGGTGCGAACCTTTTCCTCCGCGTCCTTTAGAAGATCAGAACCAAAAGTAACTCTTTCTCCAGGTGTAGAAGAGATCAATGGTGTTCGGCAACTTCTACCGTAGAGTGCTTTAAACGGTGACATTTTTACACTTTCTTGGTAACTGTTGTTGTACGAAAATTCGACGTACGGTTGGTACTCGTCCCAGTTACCACTATGTGTTAAAACACATGCTCTGAGCATATCCTCCAAGATTTGATTGACACGCTCTGTTTGTCCATCAGTAGCGGGATGGTAAGTAGAGCTACAAATTAAATATGTACCCAAAGATGCATGCAGTTGCTCCCAGAAATGGGCAACGAACTGCGAGCCTCTATCTAGAGATGATAGTCTTAGGTAGACCGTGGAGACATAAGATTCTTGATATGTACAGCTCCGCGTATTGCTTCACCTTTTATTTATTATTGACTGGTAAGAAATGAGCAGACTTTGTGAGTCTATCCACAATGACCCAAATTGAGTCGTGCTTACGTGAAGTGAGAGGTAGGCCGACAATAAAATTCATACTGATGTCTTCCAACTTCCAAGCAGGAATCCTTAATGGTTGAAGTAATCCAGCCTGTCTCAAATGATCTACTTTAATCCTATGACAAGTATCGAACTATGGGACATATCGGGCAACTTCTCGCTTTATCCTTGTTCACCAAAAATTCCTTTTTAGATCTTGATACATTTTATTACTACCCGGGTGAATGGAATATTTGGATTGATGTGCTTCATCTAAAAATCTCCGACGAAGATCAAAATCTTTTGGTACTACTAAGCGGCTATCAAACCATAGAGTAGCGTCCGAATCTTGTGTAAAACAATTCACCTTACCATCCTTTATGTTTTGACGGATGTGTTCCATGCCCGTATCATTTTTCTATGCAACAATGACTTTTTCATGAAAGGTGGAATGTATACTAAGGTTGTTGATCGCTAATGCATGCAGAATGTGTAGGCTTGGCTCTGAATTAATTAGTGTGTTGCTGCTGTTCTGAAATTCTAGCACCAAATTATTGCAATGATTTTTTCTACTGAGCGCGTCGGTGACTACATTGGCCATGCCGGGATGGTAATTAATTTCTAGATTGTAGTCCTTGATAAATTTCAGCCACCAACGTTGTCTCATGTTCAAATCAGCTTGAGTAAAAATATATTTTAGGCTCTTATGGTCCGTGTAGATATGCACTAAATTTCCAAGCAAAAAAATACCTCCAAATTTTTAGTGCAAGCACAACTGCAGCTAGCTCTAAATCATGAGTTGGATAATGTTCTTCATGCTTTCGTAGTTGCCGTGCTGCGTAGGCAATGACTCGACCACATTGCATGAGCACGCATCCAATTCCTGTCCCCGAAGCATCACAACATACGTCAAACGGTTTAGTGATGTCCGGCTGAGCCAATACCGGGGTAGTAGTTAATAGTTCCTTCAACCTCTGGAATGCTTCTTCACACTTACTATCCCATTCAAACTTCACATCATTTTTCAATAATCTTGTGATGGGCTTGGATAGCTGGGAAAAATTAGGGTTGAATCTACGGTAATAACCAGCTAATCCGAGGAAACTGTGAACTTGATGAACCGATTTAGGCGGTTTCCAATCTACCACATCTTGCACTTTGCTGGGGTCTACAGAGATGCCTTCGGCTGAAACTATGTGGCCAAGGAACGACACACGATCCAACCAAAATTCACATTTGCTGAATTTTGCATACAACTTGTGATCTCGTAGATGTTGAAGAACAATACGAAGGTGTTCAGCGTGTTCTTCTTTGGATTTAGAATTGATGAGGGTGTCATCAATAAACACTACCACGAACTTGTCCAACTCTGACATAAATACTGATTTCATGAGATACATGAAATGGGCAGGAGCATTGGTTAATCCAAATGACATCACTAGGTACTCATATAATCCATATCTAGTAGCGAAGGCGGTGTTCGGAATATCTTTTACTCTAATCTTTATTTGATGGTAACCCGAGCGAAGGTCAATTTTTGAAATGACCTTGGCACCACAGATGATATCAATTCGGGGTAGAGGGTATTTATTCTTGACTGTGACTTCATTTAGTGGCCGATAATCGATGACAAGGCGCATAGACTTGTCCTTCTTCTTCACAAAAATAGCGGGACAGCCCCAAGGTGAAGTGCTTGGGCGAATCAATCCTTTTTCTAGCAGTTCATTCAATTGCTTTTTAAATTCAGCAAGCTCATTTGGAGCCATTTTATACGGTCGACGGGATACAGGAGATGTTCTAGGCTATAGCTCAATCTTAAATTCCACTTCACGGTCAGGTGGGTGGCCATAGATATCATGCGGAAACACATCGGGAAACTCACAGATGATAGGAATATTTTCTAACAATTGCCCTTCCAAGTGACAGACAACCAAAATTTTCAATGAATCGGTATTTAGAGAAAGTGTGTCTCGGCCATGCAGGGACAGTTTAGATGAACAAGGCGTGGCTCGATATCTAACATAGCTCTATGGGTTTTCATCCAAAACATTCCTAAAATCAAATCAATCTCCTGGTTGTTAAGCATGATACAATTGGTGGGGTAAACCTTTTGGTTTATTTCGAGCGGGGGTTTGTAGACTGTTTGATTACCAAGGATTTGTCCAGCGGGGGAACAGACAGTATAGCACTTTTCTATGGTGGTGGTTTGGAGTTTATACTTTGGAACACATGCTTTGCTAATAAAAGTATGTGTAGCACCAGAATCAAAAAGTGTAAGAACAGGCTGACGATAAAGTGAGAGCGTACCGGTCAGCACAGGTTCACCATGAGGGATATCTTCAACATTATTGTAGTTGTCGTGGGCACCATGATACGGTGTATTTTTAGACTCGTCCTGGTTCTGATGCTGGTTACGATTACCATTATTGTTGTTGCGCTTGGGTGCAATACATTCCTTTGCAAAATGGTCGGTACAACCACAGTTGTAGCACGGGTAGTTGCCTCCACGGTTAGTGGGCTGTGGAGCGTGTCCATTTTGATTTCCTTGCTCCTGATATGGTGCACAATTCTGATTATTTTGCTGCTGGTGTCATGCACGAGGCGGGTAGTTCTGTTGCTGTAGTGGCCACGCATAGTTCTTAGCGTACGAGCGCTAAAATTTCTGTTGTGGGGATGCCCGGAAATGTTGTCCAGTGGGAGAGGTATAGATCAGACGATTCTTAGCTTGTGGAACAGCAGCGGCACTAGCAAGGGCCTTTATTTTGCAGTCCTCTTCTTCAACTTGGTGCATAAAACCTTCTTGGACAATAGCAGCATTGACTAGATCATTAAACGGGTTGATTGTCTGCCAAGTCAGACGTTCCTTCAGCGTGGCATTCATACCATGCAAGATTGCATACCTCTTTTTATTCTCAGTGTTGACATAATCAGTAGCATACTGAGCCAGATGGTTGAAAGCTTCAGAATACTGGAGGACATTTCTCCCTCCTTGTTTCAAATCCATGAATTCCTGAAATTTCCTCTAGACGAAGCCACCGGGAATGAAATGTGCATGGAATGCCGTCTTGATCTCATTCCACTCAACACGATGGCCAACAGTCAAAGAAGCTTCATAATTTGCCCACCAGGCACTAGCAGGGCCCTGGAGTTATTAGGCAGCGAATAGTACTTTCTGATGCTCAGTGCAGTCCAGCAGACTGAACTTGGACTCGGTCTGACACAGCCAGTGATCCGCGTCTAGAGGCTCTCTGACACGCTCAAAGGTCGGTGGATGAGTACCCAGAAAATCTGAGTACGTGCACTGGCGACGCTAGTTGTTGTTGCGGTTGTCTCCATGTCCACCCAAATGGGACGTATTCTCCACCAATTGGTGAAGCATATCGGAATCACCCCGCTGATAGGTGAGAACAGCAATGAGTATTTCCGACAGCGTGGGCTATGCAACACCTCCCTGCTATGAGCTCTCGGGCTCATCCTGGGTCCGAGTACACGCCATGCTGCAATTTATATTGTTGCACATTAGTCATCTCTTAAAAATAATCCATAAAGACATATATGTGCATAAGATATAAACTTGCAAGAGGGCACAAATAAAATTTCAGAAGTAGAAACCATTTCCATTAATTCCAAATCAATTACATGGTTGTTAAAAGACAACGTCACATTAGCTCTTACATACATATGCCAATGCCTAACTACGGTATTGCAGACACGCTATGCAAGACACGTGATCCTACATCCGAACTCGAGATACATATATTACATGAATACAACACATGGTGTTGTGACCCATCTACTCCATATCCATGCCAGGGTCCTCATCATCCGTGTCTGAGTCATCCAAACTCGTGTCGAAGGAGTCCATGCTAGTGTCACTCTCCTCATCATCCGCGTCCAAATCCTCATCACTAGTATCCTCCTCTGGGTCTATGTCTTTCGGTTCTTTCGGTTCTGCCATCTCTACATTGTTAATTTCAGCATGCACCATTTCCTCATCCACCTGTTCTCCATATTCTAAGTCAATCTCATCCCAATTGCCTATGTGGGGAAGGTGAGCTTCCTTGAAAGCTACAAATTCATCTTGAGCCACGATCGTATCATGCTCAAAATCCTCTGCGTCCTGTAAGGCTTGGTCATGCTCTTCTACGATCTCATCCATCTCCTCATTCTTTGCTTGGATTTGTTGGTTTAGTTCTGAAATTTCTAGAATCTTACTTTGTTTCTCCACTTCAGAAAGCCGAAGTGCAGCCTGATACATGTCCAGTTGTCAGTTTAGATCCATGCATATAGCAAATACTAAAAGTCCATAATACTTTGTGGCATGCACCACTGGGTGATAGAGCGGATGGTTTTGATCAAAGATAAAATCTAGCCGTCGGTTCCACTCGAAATCCTCCAAATCATTGATAGGCAGTAAAGTGACCGGTGTTCCAGCAACTTCATGCTTGCAAACCTCACAAAATCGAGTGAGGGTCTTGAAGGCAGCAACACCCCAAGCAGTGAGTAAATCCACTCCAGAGACACTAATAGTCCAAGATTCCCATTCTGGAGCGACCGAGTAATTGGCAGGGACTACAACATGGACCACACACAAAATGTTCCCATAATCCTGAAATTCCTTGCCAACATAAGTGGGAGGGATATGATATCCAAAGCTCCGGAGAACTCTCCAAAATAGCTGAGTCATCCCGGGGGTTTCCAGTCCATCGGTGATCTCCCAACCCGGTGGCGTTTGGCTATTGTATTCAGCCATCTACATGGAACGCAATTTTAGTGAGTAAAATTTTTCCTTATAGTAAAACTGCATTTCATATAAAGTGCTATGAAATATAGAGGCAAAGTTTTAGTATACATTTTCCAGCTTCAAGAGGCAACAATACCGAAACGGGTTTTAAAACAGATTATACCTTGACTGTACAGCAGTCAGTAAAATGAGTATTTTGACCAGAAATTTAAAACTCCAAAACTGGTGCTTAGCACCAAGTTACAGAAGACTTCATAGATTTCCAGAATGTATTCATTCTCCCAAAAATTCTAAGTAGAACTGGACTTGTGATTTTTACGAGTTCAGGATTCAGGTTTTATTTCCTGGATGATAGGGGCTTTGTGTTTCAACTCTACTGGATGGAGAACAAATCATAAAATGATGAAACCTACTGGAGATGAAATTATACTTCTGAATCTTTCCAGATTGGGTTTATACACCACTAAATTCGAAGTAAAAATCCAGTTATGAGTTTTTCAAGTTCAGGGTTAATGCTGAGAACAGTGGCTGACAGATTGTGTTTGTTTCTATTTTTGAGGTTGTTCCTATTATGATCAAAATCTGATTTAAACATTAGATGACAGAGAACATTATGGTCTTTCCAGCAAGTATTTATATGACTCATTTGGTTGGGTAAATCACTTATTATGAATTTTTGAAGCTAGAGTTAAAATCAGGACCGAACGTTGTGAACTTAGCAGTTCGACTTGTATCATTGAGATTTTATGTACTCAATATAGTTAGATTTTCATTCAGAGGTGGGTGAGCAATATGAGAGAAAAATTTTAGTTGAGTTATATAGGGATGCATGATGCAAAACATTTATTTTATTAACCTATCATTCCTCATAACACAACACCTTAATTTGCCCATACTTAGCAGCACAAAAATTTGGTGACGACCCACACTCAACACGTAAGTCAATCTAAATTTTGCACTAATGCGTTAGTGTACCTACAGAAACTCATTGCAGAAATAATACATCAAATTCAAAAGAAACTATAAAAATAAATAATTCTACAAGTAACGATCCATGGAAAAGGATCGCCCCATGATAAAGTCACAAGCCAATAGTGTCCCGTATCCGTCTATAGGCACAGACACCAATATCATGTGTGCTGGTTAAGCACGCACATACCATCCTTTGAAGAAGCCATAGATGCAATATTTAAACAATCATAACTCAGGATTAGCTTTGCCACCAACTCTAATATCCTAACATGGGCAATACTAACATATCCTCACTCGCATACGTCATGGTTTTGAATATACGATTTATTTGTCGTATTATCATGGACTACGGCTCTGATACTAGTTGTGACGCCCCTTCCCAGAGTGATTCAAATTTAAGTTGAATTATGACATCATTGGGTAGTTAAAGTGCAGCGAAATATTACAAGTTCATGAAAGTTCAAAATAGCAGAAGAAATTATGAATACTAATATGAGCTCTCGATGATACAGCAGTAGCGATGAGTCATGCCGAAGAATCATCACTCTAGCAGCACACAACATTATTGCGGCGGCTGCTCAGACTCCCACTAGGCAGTCTAGCCTATAGGGACTTGCATGTCCCAAGGTAGAACATCAACAGGCAATTCAATCTCTGCATTACCTGAAAACAACATAGGCACGAAGCCTAAGTACTAATTACTTAGCAAGACTTACCCTTCAAGACCTAGACATGCATTGGCTCTAATAGGATGGCTGTTTAAAAAGACTTGCACTAATCAACCTATTAGTCCTACCAAATTTTATTTAGCCAAGTTAATTGGGTAGATGAGAAACCATGTGGATAAGTATCATGGTTTGCATATGTGAGTAATTGATTTTGGCTGAATTTGTGGTTGAGTTAAAATGCTTGAATCTGGGGATTGCATGAGTTGTGCATGGTTATGATTATGACTAACCAGAGTTGGTGAAACTATTGGTGAAGTTGAAGAAGAAGGGAAATATGTTTGCTTGTCTCATGATGTGTGGGTCAATGGAGTCGACTTGGCGGTCAATGGTGAGAGGATCGCGCACAAGTAGGGGACTTGGGGCCGGATGATCGGGAGGCCGGGTGAAATCAAGGGTGGTCCACACCATACATGTGGAGAGGCAAGAAGCACGGACGGTTTCGTGGTTGAGCCTCAAAACCGTGGGAGCGATGAAGACGGTGTGTTGACCAAGTCAAGGCAAGCAAGATGCCGGTGCAAGTGACAAGGGGGCCCAATGGAGCAGGACCGAGAGAGACTTGTCATTGGTCAGGATCGCGGGACAAGGTGACACGCGTCGACATCAAGCAAGATGCACTTTGAGAAGCGTGCAAGGCGGTTTCCCGGTTTGGGCCTCAAAACCGGTGGTGGTGGTTGGTGGTGCACGTGGCATCATCGCGAAGCTTGCGTTGAGCCGAAGCAAATATGTGAAGGGCCTGATGGTGTTCGGGCGAAGGAAAAAGAGATGCACAAGTTTGCCTCGGTGGTAGGTGGCAATGTTATGTAGCTCAAGGGTAGTGTGCTCTTTAGGACAATATGACCCTAGGCCTAAATAAGGAGAGGTACGGCGGGTGGGAGAGTAAGTCTCTTCCCATTAGCCCTGTGTTAGGTTTTCATTTCAAAGTGCTAGGAGAGGTCTTCATGTTTTAGAGGAGAGAAAAGTGCGTGTGTGAGACATCTCTCTTTCTCTTCCAAATAGTGGGAGGAAGAAGGTGGCTTACTACCCATGTATCCATGAATCTTGTATGCAGGGATCAATGATATGAGATTCAATCTCGTGCTCAAGATCTTCCTCTTCCCCTAAATCTCAAATTTTTCTTTTTCTCTATTTTCAGAGCTATTTTCGTGGGAATTTTTTATCTTACTTTTGGTTGAGTTTTTGGGGTGAATTTCTTGGGGATCTTGGTGCTATGATGAGCTAGAACAATACTATATCGGTCCTTGACCGAATCAAGAGCTGTAGCACCTTGGATTTGAAAGATTTCTCAAGTTTCCATGTTTTGGTGTTCTTGGCACAAGATCGGAAATTCGTGATGATTTCTTGTGCTTTTTGAGTGGATCTTGTGGAGTAGGGTCGTGATGTGTTGAGGATTACCTGGTCCAAAAATCACAAGATTTGGAGATCTTTTGGTTGGGTTTTGGTGAGATTCTTGGAGAAATCATCACATTTTTCTGTTCTGTCAAGGGTTGATCGGCATTGTTGATCATTCCATCAGCACTACTGGTGCGGGAAGAAAAATCTGGATGGGGATTGCCGATGACTTGACCAGGAATTTTGTTCTCTTTCTATTGTTAATCGGCACTACCGATGATTCGATCGGCACCGCTGATGCTCTATCTAAATTGCCGATCGACACTACCGATGTGCTGACCGGCACTGTCGATGTGCTTTGTCTGTGTGTTCCTAAATGTTTACTCTGTCTGCTGACCGGCACTATCGATGGTCTGTTCCAGTTCCCGATCAGCACTGCCGATGCAGTGATCAGCACTACCGATACAGTAATAGAGCTGTCTGTTTTGAGTCCGCTTCTTGACCATTTGGAGTCTTTGCTATTCTCATTTGTTTCCGCTGTAATCTGCTGCTATTATTGATCACTCCTAGGGTTAGCACATCACAAGTTGGTGTGTGTGACCTTGGTGATTTGTTTAGAGGTTGGCTTGGGTCATAATTAGGACATAGGCCAAGTTCTTAAGAAGAATTTTAATTGGATCCCATTCACCCCTCCTCTGGTCACCTTCTCGGTCATTCAATTGGTATCAGAGCCAGTTTGATTACTAGTTGACCTTCACCGGCTGTGATCCGGCGGCGACATGGAGAATCGTGCGGTCAAGCTTGTGATGTTCAATGGGGAAGATTTTCCCTATTGGAAATCACGGACCAAGGCTTATCTCCTGAGTCAAGGACGTGCTATTTGGGACATCGTCGAGCAAGAATACAACATACCTGCCAACCTTGATGCTGCACCTATTGGTGAGGTAAATAGATATGAAAACAACTCCAAAGCTATCAACATCTTGCTCTCTGTAATTGGTAGGAGTGAATTTGATTATGTTTCACATCTTGACATTGCTCATGCAATTTGGCAAAAGCATTGCACGTACCATGAGGGTACAAACCAAGTCAAGTCTATGCGTATGGATTCTTATAATAGACAGTACCAAACCTTTTCACGAAAACCTGGTGAATCACTAGATGATACCTTTCGTAGGTTTGAGGCTATTGTTTGCAACTTGGGGGCTTGTGGTAAACTTGTGTACAATGATAATGATAGAGCTAAGCAACTATTGTATTCTCTTGATGAAAATGTTTGCGGGGTTAAAATTGCTGCTTTAGAGGAAACTGCTGATTTCAATACCCTGAATTGTGAGCAACTGTATAGCAAGCTGAAATCTCATGAATTGTCCAGGAAATCTTGTCCTAATCATGTTAATCCTGCTGCTAGCATGGCTCTGCTTTCTAGCTCTCAAAAGGGTAGTCATGGTGGTGCCTCTTATGGAACTAACCCCTTACATGACAAGTCTTCCTTGGAGTTCGCATTGTCTTCTCTTGTTGCAGCTTCTGATGAGCAGATGGAGCGCATTCCTGACAAGGAGCTATCATTGCTCACAAGGAAGTTTAGAAAGTTCTACAACAACTGCAAGAAGAGAAGAGGTGGTGGTTTAAGAACCTGCTTCGAGTGTGGTGGCACTGGACACTTCATTGCTGACTGCCCCAAGAAGAATAAGAAGGCCGGTACCACGACAACAACACTGAAGACTTCAAGAAGTAGAAGAACCACTTTTACAAGAGAAGCAAGACCTCCAAGAAGCTCGCCAAGGTGGTCACACACGCCTATGTTGCCGCTCTAAGTGACATCGACCTCACATCAAGCGAAGGCCTTACAAGCTCAGAGGAGGAGGTTGAAAAGCCACGAGTCAAGAGGAAGGACAACTTCATCGGGCTTTGCTTCATGGCAAAGAATGACCATGACGCCGACTCTGGCTCCGACTCCGACATAAGTGAGGTACGCCCTCCCCCCACTCTTGACGAGCTCTGTTCTGAACTTGATAAATTGCGCGATGTTCTGCTTATGCAAGATGATAAGCTTTGTAGTGCTGTTCATGAGAGTAGAGAGCTTAAGTCTAAGTTAGAGAGTGCTGATTATGAGATTGCTTCACTTATGCCCAAGCTTGCTAAAAATGCTGATGTTGAATGTAAATCTTGTCAAGTGTGATGAATGATCTCAATCAGAGGGAAAGTGTGCATCCTCAAGTTGCCAGTCAGCTTTAAAGAGCTTGATGAATTCAAGGCTAGACCAACTCTTTTGGGTGCATATCAGAGGTGCCCCAAGCTCTCTAGTGAGTTGGAATCTCAGACCCTCAAAGTCAAGGAGCTCGAGTCCAAGCTGCTAAATGAGACTCGCTCGAAAGTTCTCCCACCACCATGTGTAGTGTGTGGCTCTCTTAAGGATAAGCTTGCAATCACTAGAGAGGAAAACAAGAACCTAGCTCAAGAAAATGACTAACTCATCTCTCGTCTCCAATGAACCCTAGTGAGTGAGGAGAAGATTGAGAGTGACATGGCAAGAGTGTTGGTGGTTTCTAGACGCCCATTTTGTCTACCAAAAAGGGGTGTTTTGCGTCTTAATTTGGTGGTTTGGACTAACAATTAACCCCAAATTTGCATATATTTGTAGTTGTTCTGTTTTGGATGTAATTGCAGGAAACAGGTGTAAAACAGGGCAATTATGGATAAAGAGCTAATGAGTAACGAAGATGGGCTAGATGCGGAACCGCGCCGATCGGCACGGGCCTGTGCCGATCGGCGCAGCAGGAGAAGATGACGAAAACACGATCCGGTTCAGGAAAGATGAAGGCCCAGCCCAGTATGAGTTAGAGTTGGTGGAAGTTGACCTAATCCCATCGAGTATAAAAGGAAGATAATTATCAAAAGCCAAAGAAGACGAAGGAGGGACGGCAATCGCGAGAATCAATTATCAGAACTAGGGTTCCAGGATATTGGCGTCGGAGGTTGGTCAACACCGACGAGATCCACCAGAAGGGAGGTCACGCCGATCGGCGTGACGCTTGCGCCGATCGGCTCGTGCGCGTTCCAGCGCTATTTCTCACCCCTCTGCTATGTCTAGCAGAAGGATGAGTGAGTAGTCTCATATTCTCTTCTCTGGTGCGGGTATCTGGTCATGTAACTTTCATACTTGTTGATACTCTCTCGATGAATTTAATCTATGTGATGAACTTTATTGCATATCTATCTATCTTTTTCATTAGTGTATCGGCCAATACACTTTTGCCCATCACATAGTGCAAGAAACCAGTGGAGATCTAATAGCCTCTGTAGTGACAGCCGGGGGTGAAGGAAACCACAATGTCTTGTAGAATATTAGAGTCATCACTCGAGTTGATAAGAAGAAGGTTGTATGCTAGTGAACCAATCCTAAGGAGAGAATCCTTCATCATCCTGTTACCTTTTCAATAACATCCACCTTCCACTTTCTCACTGTCATCATTCACACCAACCAAACCATTGCACTTTGTTAGTAACCCTTTAATAGTATTAGTTCCGCTTGTTCCCTGTGGATTCGATAATCTTGAAATACTCTGAGGGAAAAAGAGCTACAATTGTACACCGTCCTCTTGCGGTATATAAGTGGGTGCGTAATTACGACCAACAAAGAGTCAAAGAGAGTGCTTGTAGGTCAACCTACATCTTGGGCTTGGGATTTGAGAGGTGTGACAAAGAGAGTGAAAATGTGGGTAAGTTTGTGCCTAGCTCTAGCTACAAGGATGAGGAACAATCCATCAGACCCACTGACACATACTATACACCTAATCCCAATCCTTCCTTCAAGCCAAAGCAAACAGAGAAGCCAAAGCCCAAACCTCCTATGCAAGCAAAGCCTAAACATGAAAATGTCTACATTTGTATGTTATATGGTCACAAAGGTCACTTGGATAAGGTCTGTTATAGGCATAAGAGGATTGAGAGGATGCAAGCTGAGTTAACTAGAAATGTGCATCATGGTAATTTTGTTGACTTTTAGTCTTGTTTTTTTTCTCGTGCCTATCGTGGACAGGGTCATCCCTCATATGGCTTTGATTCATGAAACAAAGGCTTTGCACAACACCGCTTTGGCGCCCCATGTTTCCTCCATCGTGGTGAGCGACGCTTGTGTGGATTTGGTTTTCACACAGATGATTTCTATCCTCACAACCCAAGGTTAGAGTCAAGACGCTTTGACAGACCACATTTGCCCCATCGTGGTTCTCGTCCCATGCATTCGAATGATAATGTGCAAAGAACTGTGGTGACTACTATAGGTCGTATGGTGAAGTGTTGGATCCCCAAAAGCTTTCTGACTAACCCAGCACTGAGCCATCGATCTTTTCTTCTCGTTCTTTGTTGGCAGCAGGTGGAGGCTTGGAGAACAAATGGTTGATGGACTCCAGATGTTCGCGCCACATGACCAAAGATGCAAAGTGGTTCTCCAGCCTCACCCCCTTGAAGCATCACGAGTATGTACCCTTCGGGGATGACAAGAGAGGGAGAGTGAAAGCAAGGGGCGTGATAAAGGTAAATGAAAACTTCACTCTCAAGGATGTTGGTTTGGTTGAGCATCTCAAGTACAATCTCCTCTCTGCTTCTCAGCTGTTTGATGTTGATTTGGAAGTGCGCTTAAAGAAAAATGCTTCTTGTGTTCTTGATTCGAGTGGTTCTTTGGTTTGTGGGATTTCTTGCATTGGGAGAGTTTTTCAAAATGACTTTGCTGTTTTTCATGGCTCTCACAAGTGCTTGTTTGCTCAATCTTCTTCTGAGCTCTGGAAATGGCATAGGAGACTAGGTCACATGAGCTTTGACTTGCTATGTCACTTGAGTGGCATAGGTTTGATCCGAGGATTGTCTAAGCTCAAATTTGGTAAGAATTTGGTTTATGCTCCTTGTCGTCATGGGAAAATGGTTGTCGCTTCTTATCCACCAATTAATTTGGTGATGACTAAATGACCTGGAGAGTTGCTACACATGGACACTGTTGGTCCTTCTCGGGTTCGTTCGGTGGGTAGGAAGTGGTATGTTCTTATGATTGTTGATAATTTCTCTCGCTATTCTTGGGTTTACTTTCTTGAAAGGAAGGATGAAGTGTTTCATCACTTTCGGAGCTTAGCTTTGAGGTTGTTCAAGGAACTCCCTGGTGCATTACGAACAATCCGTAGTGATAATGGCACCGAGTTCAAGAACTCCTCCTATGATGCTTTCTGCCTTGAGCACAGTATTGAGCATCAATTTTCAGCACCTCGAGTTCCTCAACAGAATGGTGTGGTCAAAAGAAAGAACAGAATCTTGGTGGAAATGGCCCAGACGATGCTCGATGAGCATAGGACTCCGAGGCGGTTCTGGGTTGAGGCCATCAGCACTGCTTGCTATGTTTCCAATCGGGTTTTATTGCACTCAATCTGAATGTGACTTCCTATGAGCTACACTTTGGGAGGAAGCCATTTGTTTCTCATTTGCGTGCCTTTGGTTGCAAGTGCTTTATTCCTAAGTGTGGCAATCTTGACAAGTTTGAGTCGAGATCTTCCGATGGCATCTTTCGTGGCTACACTCTTCATGACCATCCCTACAGAGTTTTGAATTTGGAAACTAACACCATCGTAGAGTCCTGTGATGTAACCTTTGATGAATCAAACTCTTGTGCAAGCAATGTGGTTGAGACTGCAGGTAGCAGGGAAACGGAGGAAAGCATTTTTGTAGAAGAGGACCTACACAACTTTGACGATGATGATGGTGATTCATCTCATCTCTCATCCGAGCTTGTTCCTGCTGCTTCCACCACTCCAACAGAAGGTCCAGAAGCTTCTACATCAACCTCAACAGCTGTCGAGCCAGCTCTAGCTTTGGTTGAGGGGGAGGTACACTCTGAGATAGAGGCCCCTCTTCGCATTCAACCTCAACATCCTTCCAAATAGATAATTGGTAATCTCCACAAGAGAACAACAAGGTCAAGGTCTGCACATCTTGCCAGCTTTACCATTTCTCTATTTGTTGCCACATTTGAACCTCGGGACGTTGGACACGCACTATCTGATGAACATTGGGTTAATGCCTTGCATGAGGAGTTGGAAAATTTTGAGAGAAACAAACTGTGCACCCTAGTAGAGCCTCCTATTGGTGTCAATATTATAGGAACCAAGTGGGTGCTCAAAAACAAGCATGGAGAAGATGGTGAGGTTGTGAGAAACAGGGCTAGACTTGTTGCCCAGGGTTTTAGTCAAGTGGAGGGCTTAGACTATGGGGAAACCTTTGCTCCTGTTGCACGCATAGAAGCCATTAGGATCTTGCTTGCCTTTGCTGCGTCTAAGGGAATTAGAATCTACCAAATGGATGTCAAGAGTGCTTTCCTAAAAATGCCTACATAGAGGAAGAGGTTTATGTGAAACATCCACCTGGCTTTGAGCAACACAAATACCCAAACCGAGTGTACAAGCTTCAGAAGGCTTTATATGGGCTAAATCAAGCACCCAGGACTAGGTATGCTAGGCTTAAGACTTTCTTGCTAGAGCGCAGGTTTGTCATGGGGTGTGTTGACAAAACCTTGTTCACTCTAAAGCATGCCAATGGCTTTCTAATGGTTCAGATATACATGGATGATATCATCTTTGGTGGTTCCTCTCATGCTCTTGTGTCCAGGTTTTTGGATGCTATGGAAAGTGAATTTCAGATGTCGATGATGGGCGAGCTCACCTTCTTTCTTGGACTTCAAATCAAGCAGTGCAAGCAAGGCACTTTCATACATCAAGCCAAGTACACGAAGGATCTCCTGAAGAAGTTTGATATGGCCAATATGAAGCCGTTGTCTACACCAATGTCCACTACAACGACACTTGACCTAGATGAAGACTATGAAGCGGTGGACCAAAAGGAGTACAGGAGCATAATTGGCTCCCTCTTGTACCTGACGGCGATAAGACCTGACATCCGCTTTGCGGTGTGTCTGTGCTCGCTTTCAAGCATCCCCCAGGGTGACTCATCGCTAAACTGTCAAGCGCATCTTCAGGTATCTCAAATTCACCCTTGAGTTCGATCTTTGGTACTCTGCATCCTCCTCTCTTGATCTCATTGGGTACTCGGATGTGGATTTTGCTGGATGTAGAATTGATAGCAAAAGCACTTCGGGTACTTGCCATTTCTTGGGTACTTCTTTGATTTGTTGGTCTTCTCACAAGCAATCTAGTGTAGCCCAATCCACAACCGAAGCTGAGTATGTTGCTGCCGCTAGTTGCTGTTCTCAAATCCTATGGATTGTTTCCACCATGAGAGACTATGGGTTAACCTTCAAGAGTGTTCCACTTATGTGTGATAGCTCCAGTGCCATTTGCTTAGCCAAAAACCCAATCCAACATGGTAAGGTCAAACACATAAATGTGAGATTCCACTTTCTGAGGGATAATGTTGAGAAGGGAGATGTTGAGCTCAAATACATTGACACTAAAAACCAATTGGCTGATATTCTCACCAAGCCCCTAGATGCTTCGAGATTTGCTTTTCTTCGAGGTGAGCTTGGTGTTTGCCATCCCTATGGCATCATTTGAGGGGGAGTTGATGCTTCTTTTGTACATATGTATCTTACCTTTATCGCATTGCATCTCATATGTATTATATGCATTGGTAGATGAACTTTACCTTTTATGCTTTCTTGCATTTTTTATTGCTATGATTGAGCTTGAGCTAAGTTGTGTGGATGTGATAAGCAATCTCTCATACTTAGATTTTCTAGATGGCTTGTTATAGACTCTTTTGAGAAACTTGTTAATCCTAAAGGTAAACTTGGCTTTTTGTGAAGCTTATGAACTAATCTTGCTAAAAGTTGCTAACCATGTGTATAATTGCTTTTATCCTTGTTGAGACTTGTATTGAGGCGAGTCTAGAGGATATCTTGGCCATGACACCTTCTGTTTACGAAATGTGGCTCTGCAAATGTTTAGCTCATGATGGAACATTATCGGAACATGTGTTCCTTTTACCGTAAAGGCATGCTCATCTTTTTTCTCTAATTTGCAAAATAAGTTGATTATGCTTTGAAGCTGCGTGGTGTTTGCCATACCTAGACCCTTCGCATGGATTAGAAGTAACATAAAAAATCTAAACCCAAGAATTGTACTTTGAAGCCTCAGGGTGTTTGCTGTACCCAGTCGTGCGACCCTCCGCATGGATTAGAAGTTACATGAGGATCATATAAGAATAATGCATTTTTCTTTTCCTTATGAGTCTCTATTCCATATGTGAGTGTTTGTAGAGCTCATTTTCTATGAATGCTTGTTGCCTTGGTTGAGATTGAGACTGGCTAGTTTCTTTTGATTCACTTGATGCCTGTTTTGCCTTGGGTGGGAGTACTTAGACATGTGATGGCGGCTTTTGTCATGATGAGCTAATTTGATTCTATCTAAGCTAGTCAATCTTTATGCTTAACTTGTATAGCTCTTGGTGTTTATGTCTTGCTATCTATTTTTGGTCTTTGTATGATTGTGAGCTATTGCTTTTACACTTCATAGCTCTATACTTGTGGTTAGCAAGGTTAAATGCTTGTTTGCATAATTGTTGAAGCTCTGTAGGTTTGCATTTTCATGCATGTTTTGTTTTTGTGCTTCTTTGATGAGTTCATTGCCAAAGGAGGAGAAAATAGTGGGTCATGCACAAATAATGCTAAGCAACTTAAAATGACTTTATTTTGCATTACATATGAACTACCACAAGTTGAGGGGGAGCATATCATGATCTCGAGCATTTTCATGCGCTGTTCACATTCTTCGCGTTCTCACGTCGCTTTCTTGGTCAACTCTTGATTTTGAGATCCCTATTTTGCTAGATGGCTTGTTTTTACCTTTCTTTGGGTTTGAGCCATTTGGATGTGCTTATTCGGTTTTGCATTTCAAGTTCCAAGTCTTTGTGCATTTGGTGTTGTCAATTGTCATACCCGGTTTTGAGACCAAAACCGAATGCATCTGTATGCGTGTCTAGGATCAAGTTTTCATACACATAGGACAAAGTGAAGAAACAGTACAACCAATGTCATTATAATATCATTATTACATCATACAGTTATTACATAGTTTGAAAGACTAGATAGCGGAAGGCTCCATAACACCACAGGCAGTCAACCGGGGGCCGCAATCCTAGTCGTAGTGGTCCTCATCGAAGTAGTCCATCACGCCATCGTCTTCTGAGCAGCAGAATAATAGCAGCAACAATACAGGAAAACTATAACGCGTGAGTACATAAAGTACTCAGCAAGTGGGGAAAAGTAATGAGATGCAGGCTAAAACAAGAATAGGCTTAACACAGGTTTACTGCACTATGAATCCTTAGCTTATGACTCTAATTATACAATCATCCTATTTACTAGGTGAAAAGTAGCCAAACAGGTTGACCACCTGTCCAACACAATCGATTGCCCACCGATAGCAAAACTATGAGATACCCACCCATACCAGAACACTACAGGTTACCCACCTGCAGTACCACCGGAATCTGTTTACCCACCAGATCCACCCAACCATCCATATAATCATGTGAGGATCCAGGCCGCTCATGACCGTGAGCATGGCTGTTATAACAGTTTTACACTCTGTAGAGGTTGCACAACTTTACCCATAGGTTGGTGATTCCATCACCCGTCGGTGACTAAAGTCTCCCTATTGCCAACACACTATCATAGGTGTGAGGCCAACAGATCACCACATGGTCTTTCAAAGAGCTCTCCAGCTTGCAAAACGTCCTCGCTAAGGTTTCACTGCTGCGGGATTAACCATCCCTACAGAAGCCCCCTCTGGCGCCGTGGCTAGAAGCATACCCTTCATCACCTGAGGCCGAAAGTGACCCTCTCATCCTCCTTCCTTGAACGTCCGCAAAACTGGGAAGACAACTACCATCGAACCACGCCTACCCATATCAGCCTTGTGCTTTGCGCTGTTTTCCTGGGTGGCCACTCCACGAACTGGTCCTTATGACCAGAAGCAGGTACTACCACAATCCAACCAGTACATTACACGTACCTATGCATACCCGCACCATCATCAACATCCTCCTGCTTGGGTTACCTATAATCCATGTTGCTAAAAAGATTACCAGCCCAAGTGATGATTAGGTTCAAGTGAATATTAGTCAAGTTTATCATTATTCAATTTTAATCCCCCCAAAGTACTGCAAGCTAAGCGTGACGTACCCATACTCATCTTACCCATCCAAACCCAGGCGACAAGGACAAGATTATTCAAATCCAGCCAACTCTAACATAGGATTCAAATTTAGACAAGCATGCATGAAAAGTAAATTAGTATCCCTAATAGGTGCAATATGGTCAAGGATACTTGCCTGTTTGCTTGCTAGCTACTGCTAAAAAACTCATGGAAGTTCTCCTCTTGCTCGCCCTCTAATATCGATAAACACTGAAAAAGCATACATAAACAAATAATAAACAATACAACAAACAATTCCTTATGACTATGAAAACAGTACCAAAAGATATACTCGTTCCTATGATTCTATGAGCGCAAAAATAACCTAAATTGGAGTTACGAGTTAAATTTTATAAAGGTTTAAAGACTAAGGGCCTATTTAGCAAAGCTACCTACCAGAAAATAAATTAACTTAATTGGATTTTATAAACCATATAATAAAATAGAGATTAGTTTTATTAAACAAAGATGTCATAATTTGTTTTGCAATCTAAACATAAAAGAAATAGATTTTATTTTAGAAAATATATATATGTAGGAGTAAAAGGTTTAAAGGATAGGGTAGTGAATGTAATTTTAGTAAAGTAAAACAAAGTATAAAAGAGACATTTACCGAGATTTACACGAATTAAAATAAAAACTAAATTTGGTGGAGTAAGTCCACGGTTTTTGTGGACCAGCTAAGCCTACAGGTTCACTCGTCCATCGTAGACGGGTTTATAACCCTTCAAGGTGTTCTAATCCTGGCCGTTGTTTACAAAACCGATGGAGGGGAATGGGTTCCGACGAGGCGGGCGACGGCGGTAGAAATGGTGACTCCATGGGCAGTGGCGTTGGAGCATGCCTAAGAGTCACTTCGGGGCTCTGTTTGCTATGGTTCTTGGCCCAAATTGAAACGGGAATGAGTGGAGGCTTGCTAGGCTATCGCACGAGGTTGGGAGGGGCTTGGAGGCGGTCAACTTAGGAGGATAGTGGTGGTGGATAATGCAGCTCATTAGGGACTGGGCTCCTAGGTTCATAGCTCATCTTCTAGGATCAAGGCGCGCTCCAAGAGCTCTAGGGTAGACTGATGAGGACATCACTCCTATGGATACACACAACACTCCTCCAAATCTGGACTTACAAGGTCCAATGACTAGAGCTCGTGCACGACGACTAAATTTAGAGGTGAGCTCGTTCCTACGTTCTTCGCTATATGTTACTTTTGAGAATGGTTTTCTACCTAATGATTATTTTATGATTAGAAACCATGGAGATGACCAGGATATGATGGGAGAAGGAGTGGGGAACGTGGAGGACCAGCAAGGGCTTGGAAGCCAAAGTGGAGGCCCAATCAAAACCGACTTCGAGTCTGTTTCGGGGCCCAGGACCAGTCTATACTAAAACAGTCGCCCAGGACGCATACATACTCGGATTTGGACGTTCTACATATGCACGGAAAGATAAGGAGAAGACCTTTCCAATGCCGCTGGTCTCATGTCCAAATTCATCCGGAGTCATCGGGAATAGTCAAAATAAGAGAGAGTCCAGAATCTGTGTCGGTGCTGTGTCGCCTATTTTTGGCCTTTGGGCTTTATATCTAGTTGAGCCCAATTAGGGGCGCGTCCAGAGGGTCTTGCATGACCCTAGGGTCTTTATATACAGCTGCCGCCGCACCATTAGGGTTCGGGTTTTGCTTACATCAATTCTGTTCATAAACAGTTTCGCCGTTCATCGGTTTGTGAGACCACAACTTCGAGAGTTTAATCATACATCTGCAATTGTGTTGCATTCTTCGTTGTTCTTGCTTGTGTTCTTGATTCGCAGGCAGGGATTAGCCTTCTCGGCAAGGTCAATCGTCTTTTGGATGGTTGATAACCAGAGGAGACGTCATGCTGCGATTGCGGGATTTAGAACGTGTTGTTCTAAAGCCGGATCGATTTGTGTGTCGCCTCCGACCAAATCAACTTACCAAGAACCTTTCGGAAGATCGGGAACCCTTGTTCACATCAAGTGGTAATCAGAGCTTCAGGTGCACCGTCAGGTTCACACTACCCTTTAGTTTGGTTTTCGTTTTCTTCCTATCGTCCACTGAAAATACCAAAAAAAAATTTCCCCCGCCCATAACCACGTGTTTAGCCTTTGCATATTTCAATTTCAGAGTCCGTAGTGTTGAGTTTGTGCCCTAGTTCTTGTTTAGTCGCTGGTTTAGTTTGTGTTTTTGTCGTCAGTAGTGTTTCCCTTGCAACCCTAGCCGCCATCCCCTTCACCATCCTCGGTTTTGTCGGCTTTGTGTGCTAGGGTTGATTGATCAACACGGCCACCCTAATCCCACCCTAAACCCACCCTCACCACCTCGGACTAATTTTCATAAATTCCACTTTCTGCTGCATCCACCTCGCCAAAAAAATCCCTACCCGACCCCAAGCCCGACTCGGATTTCACTCAAACCCCCGGGTTCTTCATAACCGATTCCGACACCCCTTCGGTAAAACAGCCATAACTTTTCGCTCGGTTGTCCGTTTTGGCTGAAATTTTTACAGGAGATTCTTGATGAAAAGTTGAGCATACCCACAGTAGGCTACGCCCTGTGTGCCTTCGTCAAAAAATTCAAAAAAATCGGGAAGATAAAGAAAAAATTCATTCAAGTTGAAACCCGACGTTTTCTGAAACTTCAAGATTTTCTGTAGGCCACGTCCTAGCTCGGTTTGAGCTGAAATGTTTTGTGGTTTCTTCCTGTTTGCTAGTGAGTTGGGAAAAAAATATTTAAAAAATAAAATAAAAAAAAAAGAAATTTGGGATTCCTACTAGTGCTCCATCTAGCCCCCTGGATTTTCTGAGTTTGGTTGTTTTATACTAAGCCCCCTATTATCGACTGTGTCCCTTTGTCTCCTTGTTTCTTCTTTGCTATCACTACTGTTCTAGGACATAGTTAGACCGACAACTAGAGACAAGTTACTCGGGCACTTATTCAGCTTTACTATCTGTTTTTGATTTATGTGCCACTTATATATATATATTTGGCCTTCCTAGCTCTACATACTTCTTCTGGACAGCTCATAGGTTATTTTGTAACCCTTGCAATCGTGGAACACTTCTCCCTGGTATCCTTCGCTTTGTTGTTTTCAGAACTTTGTAAGAGCTTTGCAAGAAGCTTACTTTTGCTGTGTTGAGAGGCACCACTGCTTAGTAGTTTTGTAGGGATAACCTTCACTTTTTGTTTCCTGTTTTGGTGTTTCTGATGTCAGGAAGCAATGGGGAGGGTGCTTCACCCTCAAAATTGGATGAGTGCGTGAGCCAAAATCAGTTACAGAAGGCTTTGCAGGCGGTTCAGAGTGATTTGGCAGAGACGATCACCAGGGCCGTCACCGACGCCGTCACCAAGCTTCACCTGGGAGAAAGCATTGAGCGGTTGGATAAGAGAGTCTCTAAGCTAACCGATCAGGTTGTCGAATTGGAGACCGCTCACAAGACCAACAACAACAATAACAACAACACCAACACCAACACCAACAACGACACCAACAACGACGTTGATGACGATCATGATGAAGCAATGGTGTATAAGGCTGATGGCACCGTCGATAGGTCAGCTACAAGGACCGCAAGGTTACGACGCCGTTTGCAACGTAACCCTCAAGGTATGGGTGGTTTCCACAACCACAACCGTCGCCCACAAGGTAACCATGCTCCAGATGATCCGTATGCTAAAATTAAGTTTTCAATTCCTTCGTTTTCGGGTCAGTACGATGGTGATGCTTACCTTGATTGGGAAATGACGGTAGAACAAAAATTTAATGCCCACCTTGTTCCTGAACAACATAGAGTTAGACAAGCCACTAGTGAGTTTAAGGACTTTGCTATAGTTTGGTGGAGTGGTCTAGCTGCTGAAACCGATTTGCCTACTACTTGGGAAGAACTTAAGGTAGAAATGTGTGATTGTTTTGTTCCTCCTTCTTTTTATAGAGAAATTCGTAATAAACTGCAGCGTTTAGATCAAGGAGATAAAACTGTTCAGGAGTATTTTAGTGAGCTTCAGAAGGGTTTAATTCGTTGTGCTGTGGTTGAAAAAGTAGAGGATCAGATTTGCCGCTTTTATTCTGGTTTGAGAAAAGAAATTCAGGACATCCTTGATTACAAAGAATTTTATACCCTCAACCAGTGTTTCCAGTATGCTATGCTTGCAGAGAAAGAATCACGGGGACTTTTCCAGGTTTTTGAGGAGTACAGCAAGTCCAGGAATTTCTACCCACCACGGCCGACGGGGACTTCGGGGCTGCCCAAGCCATCTTTCCGGCCGCCCCCACCAGCTAGTGTTGTTTCTACAGCACCAAGATCAGCCCCTGGCCCTTCTACGCGCTCCGGTAAAAATTCTGTGCAGGTACTGGCTAGTAGTGCCTCCTCTGTTGCTTCGACGGGACGCACTACAGGGATTCAGTGCCACCACTGCCATGGTCTTGGCCATGTGCAGAAAGATTGCCCAAGTAGGCGGGCATATGTGGCGACAGATGATGGCGGTTACATGAGCACCTCCGATGTGGAGGATGAGGAGGAGGATGTCGCTGCCACCAGCGGTGACCTCGTCCTTGGAGGCGGAGATACCACGGGCTACATGAATATTATTGTGCAGCGTGTGCTTAGCACACAAATCCAGCAGCCCGAGGTGATGCAGCGACATAACTTGTTCCAGATTTTCTTCGTCATCAAGAACCGTCGGACACGTGTCATCATTGATGGAGGAAGCTGCAACAATTTGGTGAGTTCTGATGTGGTTAAGAAGCTTGATTTGACCACACGCCCACATCCACATCCATACTACATTCAGTGGTTAAATGACTCTAGAAAAGCTAAGGTAACACAAACTTGCAGAGTTCCTTTTTCCATTGGTTCCTATGTCGATTCTGTTGATTGTGATGTTGTACCCATGCAAGCTTGTTCACTTTTATTGGGTAGACCTTGGGAATTTGATAATGATGCTGTACACCATGGTAAAAGTAATAAGTACTCTTTTATGCATAAAGGAACTAAAATTACTTTGTTACCAATGACCCCTGCTGAAATTGTACAAGCTAATTTAGAACGAGCTGCTAGTTTGAAAAATAAAAGCCCTGAAATTCAGCAACCTGTTAATTCTGCTTCTACACCAAGTAATGTTAATGATTTTTCAAGTTCTAAGGGTGCTGCAATTAAATTACAAGGTCGTTCATGTCTTGCCACAAAATTTGAGCTTGATGAAATTTCTACTGATGATATTTGCTATGCTTTGATATGCAAACAAGCCTTGTTTTTGCTTGGTGATATTGCTTCTAGTGCTTTGCCTCCTGCTGTCACTAACCTTTTGTAGGAGTATGAGGATGTTTTCCCAGCTGAGATACCCTCGGGATTGCCACCTTTGAGAGGGATTGAGCATCAAATTGATTTGATTCCTGGTGCTACTTTGCCAAACCGTGCTGCTTATAGGACCAACCCTGAGGAGACTAAGGAGATACAACGACAAGTCCAAGACCTTTTGGATCGTGGGTATGTTCGTCAATCACTTAGTCCTTGTGCTGTTCCTGTACTTTTGGTTCCTAAGAAAGATGGTTCTTGGCGTATGTGTGTAGATTGTAGAGCCATTAATAACATTACTATTAGGTATCGTCATCCTATTCCTAGGCTAGACGACATGCTTGATGAGTTATGTGGTGCTATAATTTTCACTAAAATTGATTTGCGTAGTGGCTACCATCAAATTAGAATAAAACTTGGAGATGAATGGAAAACAGCTTTCAAAACCAAATTCGGGTTGTATGAGTGGTTAGTAATGCCTTTTGGGTTAACTAATGCACCCAGTACTTTCATGCGTTTGATGAATGAGGTTTTAAGACCTTTTATTGGCAAATTTTTGGTTGTTTACTTTGATGATATCTTGATTTATAGCAAATCCATGGATGATCATATGATTCATTTGCGTGCTGTTTTTGATGCTTTGCGAGTTGCACGTTTATTTGGTAACCTTGAGAAGTGCACCTTTTGCACGGATCGAGTCTCTTTTTTTGGCTATGTTGTGACTCCACAGGGAATTGAGGTGGATGAGGCGAAGATTGAAGCCATAAAGAGCTGGCCTGTACCAAAAACTATCACACAGGTGAGGAGTTTTCTTGGTCTTGCAGGTTTCTACCGCCGCTTTGTCAAAGATTTCAGCACCATTGCTGCACCATTGCATGAGTTGACAAAGAAGGGCGTTGACTTCCATTTTGGTAAGGTACATCATGAGTCTTTTGATGCTTTGAAGGACAAACTTACACATGCACCATTGCTGCAATTACCCAATTTTGATAAGACTTTTGAGCTTGAATGTGATGCTAGTGGTATAGGTATTGGTGGTGTTTTGATGCAAGATGGTAAACCTGTTGCATACTTTAGTGAGAAAATTACTGGGCCTGTTTTGAATTATTCCACGTATGATAAGGAACTATATGCACTTGTACGTTCTTTAGAGACGTGGCATCATTATTTGTTGGCCAAAGAATTTGTTATTCATTCTGATCATGAATCACTTAAGTATATTCATTCTCAATGCAATTTGAACCGTAGACATGCTAAATGGGTTGAGTTTATTGAGTCTTTTCCTTATATTATTAAACATAAGAAAGGGAAGAATAATGTGATTGATGATGCTTTATCTAGGCGATATACTTTATTGTCTCAACTTGATTGTAGAATTTTTGGACTTGAGGCAATTAAAGAACAATATGTTGATGATGTTGATTTTAAAGATGTATTGCTGCACTGTAAACAAGGTCGTGCTTGGCACAAATTTGTGTTGAATGATGGATTCTTGTTTAGAGCTAACCGCCTATGCATTCCAGTTGGTTCCGTTCATCTTTTGTTGTTGCAGGAGGCGCATGGAGGTGGATTGATGGGTCATTTTGGTGCTACGAAGACAGAGGATATTTTGGCCACACACTTCTTTTGGCCAAGGATGAGGAAAGATGTTGAGCGTTTTGTTGCTCGCTGCACTACATGTCAAAAAGCTAAGTCTCGATTGAATCCACATGGTTTATACATGCCACTTCCTGTTCCTTCTATTCCTTGGGCGGATATTTCTATGGACTTTATTTTAGGACTGCCTAGGACTAATAGGGGGAGCGATAGCATTTTTGTTGTCGTGGATCGTTTTTCCAAGTTGGCACACTTTATATCATGTTATAAAACTGATGATGCTAGTTATATTGCTGATCTTTTTTTCAAAGAAATTGCACGTTTGCATGGTATGCCTTCTTCTATTGTTTCAGATCGTGATGCAAAATTCTTGAGTCATTTTTGGCGCACGCTTTGGAATAAGTTGGGTACAAAGTTGTTATTTTCTACAACTTGTCATCCACAAACTGATGGACAAACTGAGGTTGTGAACCGCACTTTGGGTACTATGTTGCGAGCTATTTTGAAGAAAAATTTGAAGCAATGGGAAGAATGCTTACCTCATGTTGAGTTTGCTTATAATCGGGCAACACATTCTACTACCAAGGTAAGTCCATTCAAGGTAGTGTATGGTTTTGATCCCCGTACTCCACTTGATATACTTCCTCTACCTATTAATGAGAGAGTTCATATTGATGCTAAGGCGCGTGCTGAATTTATTTTGCAAATACATGAGACCACTAGACTTAGCATTGAAAAGATGAATGAAAAGTATAAAATTGCTGGTAGTAAGGGAAGAAAGGAAGTAAAGCTTGATGTAGGAGATTTAGTGTGGTTACACTTAAGGAAGGATAGATTTCCAGAATTGAGAAAGTCTAAACTAATGCCTAGAGCTGATTGTCCATTCAAAATAATAGAGAAGATTAATGATAATGCATACAAACTTGAGTTGCCTCCCGAGTTCGGGGTTAGTCCTACTTTTAACATTTCAGATTTGAAACCATACTTGGGAGAAGAGGATGAGCTTGAGTCGAGGACGACTCCACTTCAAGAGGGGGAGGATGATGAGTACATCACTCCTATGGATACACACAACACTCCTCCAAATCTGGACTTACAAGGTCCAATGACTAGAGCTCGTGCACGACGACTAAATTTAGAGGTGAGCTCGTTCCTACGTTCTTCGCTATATGTTACTTTTGAGAATGGTTTGCTACCTAATGATTATTTTATGATTAGAAACCATGGAGAGGACCAGGATATGATGGGAGAAGGAGTTGGGAACGTGAAGGACCAGCAAGAGCTTGGAAGCCAAAGTGGAGGCCAATCAAAACCGACTTCGAGTCTGTTTCGGGGCTCAAGACCAGTCTATACTAAAACAGTCGCCCAGGACGCATACGGACTCGGATTTGGACATTCTACATATGCACGGAAAGATAAGGAGAAGACCTTTCCAATGCCGCTGGCCTCATGTCAAAATTCATCCAGAGTCATCGGGAATCGTCAAAACAATAGAGAGTCCAGAATCTGTGTCGGTGCTGCGTCGCCTATTTTTGGCCTTTGGGCTTTGTATCTAGTTGAGCCCAATTAGGGGTGCGTCCAGAGGGTCTTGCACGACCCTAGGGTCTTTATATACAGCCGCCACCGCACCATTAGGGTTTGAGTTTTGCTTAAATCAATTCTGTTCATAAACAGTTTCGCCGTTCATCGGTTTGTGAGACCACAACTTCGAGAGTTTAATCATACATCTGCAATTGTGTTGCATTCTTCGTTGTTCTTGCTTGTGTTCTTGATTCGCAGGCAGGGATTAGCCTTCTCGGCAAGGTCAATCGTCTTTTGGACGGTTGATAACCAGAGGAGACGTCGTGCTGCGATTGCGGGGTTTAGAACATGTTGTTCTGAAGCCGGATCGATTTGTGTGTCGCCTCTGACCAAATCAACTTACCAAGAACCTTTCGGAAGATCGGGAACCCTTGTTCACATCATAGACGGCGTACAGGGAGGCATTTTCTACAAGGGATGGGAAGCCAAAAGCATCAGAGAAGACAAATCTAGCAGAGAGGGGACTCGCACTTGATTTTATAGGAGTCAGGGGAAAATGGAGTGGTCGCAAGTGGAGCTCATCGGAAATCAATGGCCACCATGGCCATTGATGCGCAAAATCACTCGCTACTGCGCAATTAAGGCCACTAAGGCATAGGAGTAGGGGACGGGAAACAGAGAAAATCCGATTGCGAGCATGGTGGGTCGGTTTTGAAACCGGGGAGGTGGGGATGCAGAGCGGCGCGTTCGAGCGAGGGGAGGAAAAAGGTTTTGGTGCTTGGTTTGCCACGGTGCAGACCTAGTGGGCCGCGCTGGGTGGCGAGCTGGGCTATGGTGATTGGGTTAAAATAGTATTTAAGTTAAGCTTAGGGGCCTAAATGCAAAAGAGGCATTTATCTGAAAGTAATCAAACTAAATTAAATCCTAAATTTGCGGGCTAGATACATGGCATTCATGGACTGATAAGGGGCTCTGGTGCACCGGTTCACTGTGGACTAGAAACATACTCCATCGAGGGTTCTAATCTGGGCCATTGATCTAATATTGGATGGATGTGAGGGGTTCCGGCGAGGCTGGCGGCTGCCAGCGAAGAACAAGGTGGCAGCACCATGGGAGTTGGCACGGGAGCTTCCTAGGGCGACGCGCTGAAGGCCTAGAAGATTCGAGGTCTAGCCTAAACCGTAGAGGAGGGAAAGGGGAGCTCTCATAGAGGCATTACGTGGGTGGCCCGTGTGATGGACTCGATGACGGGATTGATGTCAAACATTCGGCGGCATTGTGGATCGCCTTCGAGCGAGCAAACTCGATGATGATGCTCAAATGGGCGTGGTTTAACTCAAGTACCTCTAGTAGGTCGTTGGCATTGACCGGGGTGGCTTCTATCCGAGCGACTCGCGTTGGCATTGACCGGGGTGGCTTCTATCCGAGCGACTCGCGTCAACATTGTTTGATAGCTCCAGGAAAAACGATGGCTGAGTGGCGATGTGATGCACGGATGGGGCTAGAGATGTTCTCAGAGGAAAGGATGACGATGGAGATGTTTAGGGGCATATTTTATAGTGGTAGGGGTCATCGGAAGGGTGTTGAGGCTGGCAAGCAGCTCGGCTGCTACTGTGAATAGAACAGCACGTTGCTTTGCTTGCTCGTTTCCGCTGATTGGCTTCTCTAATCGAGCTACAACTTGAACACGATATTGGCAAAGTGGTTTAGCTATTTGCTCACCTGATTAGGAGATCGCAGGGTCCAAAGCATGCATGGTCGCAATGCGGCGATAACGGGCCAAACGCGTTCCTGCAGTGGTGGGGGCAGATCTTTGGAAGGGCTTCTGGGAACACGAAGAGGACTTCCTGGAACACCACATGAATCAAGGTTTGAAGCATAAAATTCTCGGAATTGATCATAGCAAGGTTGGACATTATCATGTCGCATGCAGTAGATGAACTGATGGGGAACAGCAGCCATGGCGAACAAGATCGTGGTTGCTTCAGTGCTCTAGTTGACGTGAGCTTTGGATATGTTGGAGAGGGTATCCTGAAACACGATCTGGTGAAGTTTTGCGTCGATTAGTTTATTGGTTCACCGGGAACACCGAAGCCAACATGGCGCTGCATGGTTGGGCGCGACTGGAGCAGGGGAAACGGCTTGAAACTCAACTCCACGGGTTGGAAAAGAGAGAGGAAAGGCAGGGGGCGTCGGCTTGCAATACAAGGGGTATCTAGGCATCGTTTTATAGGGCAGGGAGTTGGTGGAAGGCAGAGGAACAGCGTCGTCTAAGCTTTAATAGCTGGTGGCGCCATTGATGACCAACCGAGCTCTATGGTGCACAATTGATGGGGGAAACGGGTGGAATTGGAAGAGCAGAGGGAGGCGCATCCGTTTGAGTTCTCAGTGGTTCGGTTTGGGAGCTGGGGAGGCGGAGCTATTGATGGTGTCGTCAGTTCTTCTGGTGGCGGCGGTGTTCGAACATGTGGAGGAAGATGACGGCGCCTGCTGGCCTGAGCTTCGGCCTGGTTGGGCTGGGCTGCGTGAAAAGACAATAAAGGGTGTGTAGGGTGCTGTGCTGGGCCAAGATGGCCGAAAGAGAGAAAGAAGAGAGGGAGAAAGCAAGATTAGGCTACGTATAAAAGAATTGGCCCAAACAGTCACGTGAAGTTTTCTTTGCTTTGTTTCCTTTTCTATTTCTAATTTCGTTTTCTATTTTTATTGCTTTCTATATCGAAATCTACTCAAACTTTTACACAATAAAATCCTACTGCAATACTACTCCGGCATGAGTGCAACAAACAAGTAATATATTCATTTGTTTAATTTAGAAAATATGTATTTTGCCTAAAGAAAATGATAGCAACCTAATTAATTGAAGTTAATTTTTAAACTATTACAAAAAGTTTTAAAATTTAGTGAAATTTTATTAACACTCCAAAATTGAAATTTTGGATGTTACATCAATGTACTCATCAAGGGGGAGATTAAAAAAACCATATGGATAAGTGCCATGGTTTTAAATATGTGATGAGTAATTAATTTTGGCTGAATTTGTGGTTGAGTTGAAATGTGGGAATCAATGGATTGCATGAGTTGTGCATGGTTATGATTATGACTAACCGGAGTTAGTGAAAATATTGGTGATGTTGCAGGAGAAGGGAAATGTGTTTGCTTGTCTCATAATGTATAGGTCAATGGAGTCGACTTGACGGTCAACGACGAGAGGATCAGGCACAAGTAGGGGACTTGGGGCCGAACGATCGGGAGGACGGGTGAAGTCAAGGGTGATCCAACCGTACACGTGGAGAGGCAAGAAGCACGCACGGTTTCACGGTTGAGCCTCAAAACCGTGGGAGCGATGAAGACGGCATGTTGACCAAGTCAAGGTGACCGAGATGCCGGTGCAAGTGACAAGAGAGGCCCAATGGAGCGGGACCAAGAGAGGCTTGCCGGTGGTCAGGATCGCAGGACAAGGTGACACGTGTCAACATCAAGCTAGATGCACTTTGAGAAGCGTGCAAGGCGGTTTCCTAGTTTGGACCTCAAAACTGATGGCGGTGGTTGGTGGTGCATGTGGCATCATCGCGAAGCTTGCGTCGAGGTGAAGCAAAGATGTGAAGCGCTCGATGGCGTTCGGGTGAAGGAAAAAGAGATGGACAAGTTTGACCTTGATGGTAGGTGGCAATGTTATGTGGGTCAAGGGTACTGTGGTCTTTAGGATAATAGTACCCTAAGCCTATATATGGAGAGGTAGGGCTGGTAGGAGATTAAGTCTCTTTCCATTATCCTTGTGTTAGGTTTTCATTTCAAAGTGCTAAAAGAGGTCTTTATATTTTAGAGGAGAGAAAAGGATTTGTGTGAGGCATTCCTTTCTCTTCCAAATAGTGAGAGGAAGAGGGTGGCTTCCTACCCATGTATCCATGAATCTTGTAAGCAAGGATCAATGATATGAGATTCAATCTCGTGCTCAAGATCTTCCTCTTCCCATAAGTCCCGAATTTCTCTTTTTGTTTTCTATTTTTGGAGCTATTTTTGTGAGAATTTTTTATCTCACTTTTGGTTGAGTTTTTAGGGCAGATTTCTTGGAGATCTTGGTGCTATGATGACCTAGAACAATCCTATATGGGTCCTTGACCGAATCAAGAGCTCTAGCACCTTGGATTTGAAAGATTTCTCAAGTTTCCACTTTTTGATGTTCTTGGCACAAGATCTGAAATTTGTGATGATTCCTTGTGCTTTTTGAGTGGATCTTGTTGGAATAGAGTCGTGATGTGTTGAGGATTACTTGGTCCAAAAATTGCAAGATTTGGAGATCTTTTTGTTGGGTGTTGGTGAGATTTTTACAGAAATTGCAATAATTTTCTGTTCTATCGAGGGTCGATCGACACTGCCGGTGCGGGAAGAAAAATCTGGATTAGCACTATCGATGACCTGACCGGGAATTTTGTTCTCTTTTTGTTATCAATCAGCACTACCGATAATTCGATAGGCACTGCTGATGATCTGTCTAAATTGCCAATCGGCACTGCCGATGTGCTTTGTCTGTGTGTTCAAGAATCTTTACTCTGTCTGCTGACCGGCACTGCCGATGGTATGTTCCAGTTCCCGATCGGCACTACCGATGCTGTATCGACAGTGATCGGCACTACCGATACACTGACAGAGCTGTCTGTTTTGTGTCCGCTTCTTGACCGTTTTGAGTCTTTATTGTTCTCGTTTGTTTCTGCTGTATTCCGCTGTTGTTGATCACTCTTAGGGTTAGCACATCATAAGTTGGTGTATGTGACCTTGGTGATTTGTTTAGAGGTTAACTTGGGTCGTAATTGGGACATAGGCCAAGTTCTTGAGCAGAATTTTAATTGGCTCCCATTTACCCCCCCCCCCTCCCCCTCTGGTCGCCTTCTCGGTCCTTCAGTAGAGCAGAAATATAACATTAGTAGAGCAGTACAAGAATAGTAAAGCATAACATGAAGTAAATATCATATAAAAACAGTAGCAATAATAATCATCAATAACCAGATAACCAATTTCATAGTATCATGTGACTACATGAAGGCGCAGTGAACAAACATACTCATTTTTGCGAGCGACAGCAATTGCAATTGATTTACACTAGCTGGAAAAACTCAAAATACATGACATATACGCACTAATTAAGGTCGTATATGGCAACCTTTCGCAAGAACATCAACAACTTGGTCCGGGGCCAGTCTCATCCAGTGGGCATTCCATCCTGTCAGTAGTACTTCACGGTTTGAACCGCCCACTCCAGCAGCAAAAGGGTCAAGGACTAACGTACTGGATGTCGTCCTCCTTGCCGTGTTAATGTTACATCGGTTTACTAGTGCACATAAACTAGCATGCATTCGGTACTGTTTAATGCTTAATTAAGGGGCCAACGACGGACGGGTCCTAGGTTCGACAAGGCAGGACTACCATAGTCAACACCCATGTGTTGATGCAAACCTGCACATGCATCATTCTTGCCCGGTCATAACATCAAAGTAAATTTATTCCATTCAGTTCAACTTTAGTGATCAAGTCATTCTCCTAGTTGAGTAGCAACAATCGTTATTACTCTATTACTAAGCATAAATCCTACCAGGACGTAAATACTAGTAACATGGGTCATTTGGGTGATGTGCAAGTGAGTTTCCAACCAATTCCTAACAACATAATGCATCAATCAAAATAGACACTAGCATTGATATACTGAAACTAGCAAAACTTTATAAAACGGCATATGCAAACCGAGGCTTGCCTTGATCAGCACAAGTGTTAGCAACTACAATTCCTTGCTCCTCGGTATTAGGGTCCTACTGAAAATCCGGCTCTTGCTCCTAGTTCTCGTTATCTAAAAATGAGCAAAGTGTCAACGGTATCGAAATAATGTTGTATCATGCAATAATATGGCAAATGCATAATGCAATGGTGTGAAGGTGACCATATCGTTACTATGGCAAACTTATCTTGAAGCCATATGCTCCAAAGAACCAAGTTTAATCTTTATCATTTTATCTGTACATGTTCTTGAAGCCATATGCTCCAAAGAACCAAGTTTAATCTTTATCATTTTATATGTAATTGCTATGAAGGCATTTAAATAAGTTTAATATAATATTGAGAACAATTAATTCATTTAGTATAGTAAAAATGTGTCTCTATACAGGAGTAATTTACTATGAATAGGGGAGTGTATAAACTTCATTTTCACCAAGTGGCAACTCTTGGATATTTAGAATTTATTTACTAGCATTTTTACAAGAAAACGTGCTAAACAAATCTTGAACCATGTAATAGTGCATATTCTGCCTAACCAAAAATCAGGGTGGTAGATTAACATAAACTAACAGTGCATGCCAAAAATTAGAATTAACATATGTTCCTAGAATTTATAGTGATTTATTTGGTGTTTGAACAAGATATTTAATTATTAAAAACTCATGTATAGAGGCATCATTTTATCATTTTTCTTTAATAGAGCACATCAAGATGAAACTAAAGCAAATGGTTTTAGCTCCATTGAATTTATATTTCATTTACTGTGATTTTTCAAAGTTAATAGCATTTTGAGGTATTTTTTTCCTTATTTTCCTATTTTTACTCTTTTCCAACTTATTGTCATGTCAGCAACACGTCAGCTACACATTGGCGTCACGTAGATTGCCAGTCAGTGTGCCAACTGGCACCACCGGAACTGCAGCGGGGCTTGCCGGAGGGCTGGCCGCCGGGCGTTGCACGCGTCGGGGGTTCGCCGCAATTGTGCCGGGTGGTGCTCACGTCGAGTCGAAACGGTTGGGGGTGGCTCACCAGAGGGTGGTCGGGGTCGAGCGGCAGCAGGAAGGCGGGTTTGACGACGTCGCGCGAGCGGCTCGCGGCAGCAAATCAGTAGCGGTTTCTTCGTATCGCTTCACGACGGCAGGAAAAAAGCCGTCGCGGTGTTCATTTGCGACAAGGAGGGCTGGAGGTAGGGTCTCACCGTTGAGGCGGCTCGGTTTGGATGGCAGAGGCGGCGGCAGGGGAAACTCCGATCACAAGCTCCTTGCGGCAAGAAACAAACGCAAAAGGGGTCAAGTGGATTCGTTACGAGTTCAACCTCGAGCCCGCCAAACGAATTTGAGTTCGACTCACCTATTCAGGCAATTTTCAGAGGGCAAGGGGCTCGGTTCATTTGGTCAGCAACGAGGAACTAGGAACGATCACCCAGGTTATGGAGGCAGAGCGGGATTGCAGGCCATGACGGCTGCAGAGGAGGGAGAAGGGGTCCGTGCATGTTGGATGGCATCGTCGGCTCGGCTCGAGAGGCAGAAGGACAGGGGCGCGATGAGCTTGAGCTCTACGGCGATAATGGCGGAGGGGCGAGGCAAAAGGAAAACGGAGCTGGGGGAGGATTTTATAGGACCAGGGGAGCTCGAGTTTGGGCAGTCGGAGCCGTGGTATTGCGCGCACGGTTTGGCACACTTGGCAGTGGCCGAGAGCCGTCTTGTCGCGCGAGGGCAGGAGCGCTCTACAGCGGCCATGGCAGGGCGAACGTGGGGGAACATGGTGGCGATTACTTTGGGCGCGGCAGCAGCGAGGCAATGGGGAATTGACGCGGCGGGCAGCGCAAGGCAACACGGCGCGGCGTACGTCGGCACAAAGCGGAGAGACGACGAGAAAGGCGGGCACGCGCGCGTGCGCTTCTGACCGAGCTGCAGCGAGCGGGAGGAAGATGACAGCGACTTTTGCGAAAAGGACCTCCAGGGATTTAAATTATTTACAAAAGAGCCCCTTGTCATTTTTAAAATCAATTCAGATACTTCCCTAGGTCCAAATGATGTAGTATTTTGAACATAGGGCCCTCAAGATATTTGTGAGGCTTTGGTGGGGTCCATTTTGTCAGATTAGTTATAGTTATTTCAGAATAAAATTCCTATTGTTAAAGGTTTCTAGCCTTTATTAATTAATTGTGGCATTTCCAAATGTGGTAAAATTCTCATTCTTTGAGTAAACTTTTATTTCAGTAATCCCATCATTTGCATGCAATTAAATGATATGGGTTGCATAGAAAATTAGAAGTTGTTTCACCTCGATACTTGCAGGGTTTTTATTTGGCCTTATAATTTAAATTGGATTGGCTTCTATCATTTCATGTGTAGCTTAGTGTTAAGTTGATGCTTAATGCACACGCTAACTAGGGATTAGCACTTGGTAATTAAGGATTAAATGCTGGGTGTCACAACTATCGTCATGAACCGATGGCAGTATGTGTCGAAGGATTAAATAAAAGCACACTTAAGATTTAAATTTGAAATTGATGTGACAAATATTTATTCTACTGTTTAATTGTTTTTTATTTAAAAAATAATGATAGTTATGGATTGATGAAGTCATAAGCTCAAAAGGAGTTGTACACAAATTTAAATTAGAGAAAGGGTGTTTTGATCATTTGAATGTTTCTCTGGCTCTTAAATGATTATTATATTATCTAAGTGTGTTTTAGCAAATAGACACAATTGAAGAGTGCTTTCTAGTAAAACTAACATTGAAGAGTGTTCGACAGCAAATACCACTATTGAAGAGTGCTTTGTAGTAAATTTTACCTTAAAAGTATAAGTATCTAAATATCATTGTCAGATAAATTTAAAAATGGACGGTGCACTTTACACTATAATTCATTATAGTGCACTTTACTCTAAAAATCTGGTGGACCAGTCTTGTTATAACCAGGGTTTTAATAATCGCGGTTAACCGGCTAGTTATCCTAGTGTTGGGGACAAATATTAACGAAGCCACGCGGCACTTACTAACCCCTCTTTTCGAAAACAATAAGCGGTCGTACTAAGGACCTGTACTGGACCAGGGGGTGCACGGCCCGCTACAATACTAAGTCAACCGGGTCAACAGTCCCGAATAACGACTCGACACGTCCCGTCTCGCCCGCCCGCCATCGAGGAGGACGAGCCGATCCCGCCTCGCTCGACCCCCGTCGAAGGGGTCGAGCACGTGATGTCATCATTCGACCCTCGTCAAAGGGGTTGACCGCGCCCCGCCTCGCTCGACCCCCTGCGAAGGAGCGGGGCACGCTTCGCCTTGCTAGGGGTCGAGTGGACCATGGATAACATCGCCAGCACCGTCCCACAGTAACAGTCCCCTCCAGCACATGCACAGTGACAGTGGCATATCTGCCACCCTCGCTAACCCCTACCATCAATCACCATGCCAGGACGTGATAGTACGTCAAAACGCTGACCCCGCGGGAGTGACGGAGTGGAGAAGCCCAGCTATCCTGACAGTGACAGGATGGGGCAGCATTCACGTGTCCCACCCCAAATGCTACACGACGAACCGCCTTCCCTTGAAGATGGTCGAACAAGATGAAAGTCCACACCTCTGCCTGCGTCTCGACAGACGCTGTACCGAGCGCGCGTCAACAGTATCAAGGAGTCCGGTCCCCCTGCAACCTACCCTCATCGCCATCATAACCTGTTTGCTGGGATGGAACCCGACACTATGATGCGATGATGACGCCCCAAATAGGGGTAATCAAGGATACTGTGACGAACAGGCGCGATCGGATGACATCCCACGCTGAGCCATTTGGGTTACCCGGTTCACTCCAACTACATGAACGACAAGCCCCAACTCATCGATGGAAGACGGGGGCACGCCTCGACACAGCGACTGCAAGCGCGGAACTCGGACGACGAGGCCCACGAAGACCAAAGACCGCGCCACCAACGAAATCCATGACTCCTTCCGCACGGCTTCAACAACTCCCCACACATGTCTTCCTTTCCTTCTCTCTCTCTCTCTCTCTCTCTCTCTCTCTCCCTCTCACTATAATGTGGGCCCTCCCCTTGAAGTATAAAAGGGGAGGCCCTTCCTCCTCCTCAAGACATTGCTCTACACATGAACACACACGCACTCATCGAGACTTGGAGAACTCTCCTCTCTCAACTCTGTTGTACACCCCGGTGCAAGTAACATGAGCAGCTACTCAAACTGGATGTAGGGGTACTCCCCAAGCTAGTATAATCCTCTGTGTCCTCTTGCATTGCCATCACAGAGCCTAAGCACGTGTCTCCAGAACAAATTCTACTAGCCGTTGATCGAAAGACCGACAGTTGGCGCGCCAGGTAGGGGCATTTGCATGTTTTGATCGTCAAACCACTCTCCGGTTCGGACGGCTAGCTCCACCGCTTTCTGGGCAACCGACGCCATCGTGTTCTTCGGGAGCCCAGAGTTCATTGTCATGACTAAGCGGATGCTGGTGCGCATCGGCGCGCTGGCACTGTCGCCTCTCCCAGTCCTTGCACCTGCCACCGATGCACCGCGACAGTGGTGGCTAGAAGACTTAGGATTTACGCTGGACTTCATGGTCACAGCAAACAGGGCACTAGGGCTCACCGACGAGTCGCTCCCGTACCCCATCTTAGTAGCCACGGCAGTCGTCACCGAGGCGACGCAGGTCGTTCGGCTGGAGCCCGCGAGACCGAGAGTCTTTGGCAGCTCCACAATGCCAGTCGACTACTGCGACCAGCTGTGGTTTCACTTGGAGCACTACCTAGGCCCCACGCCGGCCTTGGACGACCTCCGATGTTTTGCATTCGCTCTCACGAACGTCCACGGCCAGCTCCTCGGGGGTAGGCCACTCCTCCCAGATCTTCTCAACGAAAATCCTCGGGAGACTTTCCTATATGGCCTTTGTAACGTCGTGAGGAAGTTTCAAAGAAATATGGCCCATCACAGCATCTCGGCCACAATGAACGGTGAGTTCGTGGGTGTAATTGAGTGCCCCAATGAGTCCTTTTTCGACCTCCTCGACTAGGGGTCCGAGGATGACTCCGACACCAAGAGTAGTGCGGGGAGCCACAACCCCGCACATGAGTGCCACATGGCGCATCTCGCACCCATGCCCGAGGTGGGCGTCGCCCGTGGTAACACAGCGGGCGGCCCCATGATGGATGGTATGCAGAAGGTACAACACCCCTCTGGCGGGTCCTGCCAAGGAACCCATCATCAACGGGCCCGTGCACCACGGGGCAGGCACTCAGCCTGGACCTCGGACGGACAACGACAGCGAGCGGTTGCAGACGCAGCAGCAGGAGCTCAAGCAGGCCAGGCGCCAGCTGGCACACGAGCAAGCCGTGATCTCCGCGAATTGGCTTGGCAGAGCACAGGAGGACGCGCCCACGCCATGGCTCGCGATGTCCATCAGCGCATCGTCAACGACCAAGGACAGCCCCAGTTCGCTCGCGCGGGGCAAAACATCGCAGCCGCCGTGGCACTGTTTCAAACTCTTCCCGACCCCGTGACGCCTGAAGCTCAACGGGCCCAGCGGGAAGTCGCGGCTCTACTGGCGAAAACTGCTGAGAGCTCACTGCGGTGTGCGGCTCATTCGAGACAAAGATCACCACGTCCCGACGAGCTGGGGGAGGCAGCGCCATGGGCTCACAGCAACCCACAGTACAACAGGCTCCTCCTGCTGGGGGCACCCCCAAGAAACCTTTGGTCCATGAACGAGTTGGCCCTAACCAGGACGTGCGTTCGACCCTCAAAGCGCACCGGCATGAGAAGGAGTCGATGGAAAAGGAAAGGGGTCACCAAACACGACGTGATGGATGGTATGACGACACTGACAAGGACCAAAGCCAAAGACCAAGCCCTCTGGGGCCGCTTGTCTTCAGCTCGCGGATCCGCAACACAGAATTTCCTCAGCGCTTTCGGGCACCAGCGACCATCACCAACTATGCTAGGGAGACTGACCCCGACCTCTGGCTAGAGGTCTACCGCCTTGCCTGCTAGGAAGACAAGGTGATAGACGACTATGCCATCATCCGCAACACAAAATTTCCTCGGCGCGAGCCTGGCTCGAGCACCTTCCCAAGGGCCAGGTCTACAACTGGTCCGACTTGAGGGACATTTTCATTGGCCACTTCCAAGGGTCCTATGTCCGGCCGGGCAACCCTTGGGACCTCAAGAACAGCCGACATAAGGCTAGCGAGACCCTCCACGACTACATCAGGCACTTCTCCTAATGTCGGAGACGCCAACATCATGGGCGCCTTCCTCTCCAGCACCACATCTGAGCAGCTCATCCATGAGCTAGGGCGCAAGGGCCCTCAAACGGCTTGGGAACACCTGGACATTGCCACGAGCTACACCTCCGGTGAGGAGTGCATGGGGGTGGTCCTCAACCGCACCTTGGATGGCAAAGGAAAGGGCAAGCTAGAGGAAGGTGCCGACAAAGGTGCCTCTGACCGCCTGAAAAAGAAGAAAAACAAGACGCGGCTAGGCTGTGAACGACCCATGGCGATAGCTGACTGCAAGGCTCCTAAACCACTAACCAACGAGATGCTGAACCACTTCGAGAAGAACTAGAACAGTCCATCCACTAGCTACAAATTCCCCATGAAACATCTGCGGAAGGACTACTCCGTGTTGAAGAATTTTCTCACGGAAGAGGGCAAGGGCAAGGACTCAAATGCCAAGGTGGACCCGACATCAAAAGACGCCGAGAACGACACTGACAATGCCAACGAAGGAGGGTTCATGAATACCATGGCTTGCCTCATGATTTTCCCAGGCGCTGAGGTGCAAGGGAGCCATTGCTCGCCCAAGATACGACCCCATCTTTTATCCGGTGCTCAGAACTAGCGCTCACCTTCAACTATTCGGACCATCTGAATCGGGTCCTACGACTAGGGTGCTATCCGGTTGACCCCATGTGATGAGGACATCAACGACATACCAATAATGACGACGGAAGATGGCGCGCCAAACGAAGCTGTCACGCCTCCACCTCTCATCGTCGCGCCTCCTCGAGTTACGGATCCATCTTCTAACGAGACGACGACGTACAAGGGCCCAATCACTAGAGCTCGAGACCAGGAATTGAAGACGGTTTTGATGCTAAGGAATGACGGCCCAGGATGATGTCGCCCGAAGGCCCACGTGGCCCAAGTCGCACGACTCCCTCTCCACCGCGCGCCTCTCCACTTCAGCCGGTCCTAGAGGCCTCGTCCTCCCCCTATATAGTCAAGGGCTGCGCCCCTTGTAATCTTTGAGTTTTGTTTTAAGTTTAGCTTAGCTATACATCCGTCTCTCGACATGAATTCAGAACTCCACCTTCATGCAATACATCAGATTGCTCGCCTCTAATTCTTGCTCGTTCTTCGATTGCGCGTAAGAATTGATCCTCGTGATCAGGTTGATCTTGTTTACCGTAAGGTTAATATCCTCCGGAAGTTGGTTCAGCGATTGCATTGGCGCTCTGGCTTGCTCGTCGTAGTCAGATCGTGAGGGTCAACATCCACCAAATCGAAGTTATCTCCACTCGCCGAAAGATCGGGCACTCTACACCTATCACCATGATTGCCGAGACACGTCTCACAAAGCTGCTGATGGACGGAGGCAGTAGCCTCAACATCCTCTACGCTGAGGCCCTCGAGGGCATGCGCATCGACCTGTCGCATCTTGGGCCGACAGGCGCCCCGTTCCACGGGATCATGCCGACGACTCAGACCGTCACCCTCGGACAGAACGACTAGCCCATCACATTCGGGACTCCGTCGAACTTCTGGATGGAGACCCGCATGTTCGAAGTGGTCGGCTTCCCCGGAGCCTACCACGCCATCCTGGGACAACCGGGTTACGCCAAGTTTATGGCCATTCCGAACTACACCTACCTGAAGCTCAAAATGCCAAGGCTGAAGGGGGTGATCACTGCCAACATGGCACTCCAACACGCTTATCAGTGCGAGACGGAGAACTGCGACCTCGCCACAGCGATGGTGGCATCGAATGGAGAGCTCGCGGCCTTCTGTGAGCTGATTGACGAGGACACACCGTCAACTAGCCGTAAGGCCGCTTCGTTTGAGCCAACCAAGGGACAAAGGAGGTGCAGATCGACCCCCAAGGCGACAAGGGGAAGATCGTGAGGATCGACACATCACTCACGGCCAAATAGGAAGGTGAGCTCGTCAACTTTCTTCGTGCGAACGCCGACTTGTTCACGTGGAAAACCTCGGACATGCCTGTCATCCTGAGGAAGGTCGCCGACCACTCCTTGAACATCAGGCCAGGTTCCAAGTCGGTGAAGCAGCGCTTGCGCTGATTCGACGAGAAGCGCAGGGCAATCGGGGAGGAGACCGCGAAGCTTCTGGTGGCCGGGTTCATCAAAGAGGTGTATCACCCTGAGTGGTTAGCTCATCCCGTTCTTGTACAAAAAAAGAATGCAAAATGGAGGATGTGTGTTGACTATGCTAGCCTGAACAAGGCATGTCCAAAGGACCCCTTTCCTTTACTGCGCATTGACCAAATAGTTGACTCGACCTCGGGGTGTAAAACCCTTTGCTTTCTTGACGCATACTCCAGAAACTATCAGATTGCAATGAACGAATCCGTCCAACTCGTGACCTCTTTCATCACGCCGTTCGAATCTTACTGCTACATAACTACGTCGTTCGGTCTTACAAATACGGGTGCCACCTTTGACCACTGCATGCAGAAGTGTTTCGATTACCTAATCGGGAACACATTTGACGCTTATGTGGATGACATCGTAGTCAAGTCCAGAAAACCTTCGCCAAGCTGCGTGAAAATGATGTCAGTCTATATTCCGAGAAATGCATTTTTGGGGTGCTGAAAGGCATGCTCCTTGGGTTCATCATTTCAGAACGGGGCTTCAAGGCCAACCTCAATAAGAAATCCGTCGTCGAGTGGATGGGACCAATCTAGAACTTGAAAGGGCTACAATGCCTCACCGGATGCCTAGCGGGGTTGAGCCACTTCATATCGCACCTAGGCGAGCGAGTGCTACCGCTCTACAAGCTTCAGAAGAAGTCCGACCGGTTCGAGTGGACGCCCGAGGAATAGGCCACGCTCAACGAGGTCAAGCGTGTCTTGAGCAATCCCTCGGTGCTGACTCCGCTGACCCCTAGGGAACCGCTCCTACTATACATTGCAGCGACGACCCAAGTCATCAATGCCGCGCTGGTGGTCGAGCGTGAGAAGGAAGGGATGGTTCTTAAGGTCCAACACGTCATGTACTACGTCAGCGAGGTGCTCTCAGACTCAAAGACACGGTACCCGTAGATCCTCAAGATCCTCTGCGCCATGATGGTTGCAAAACAAATGCTACGCCACTACTTCAACGCACATCCAATCCATGTGGTAAGCTTGTTTCACTTACGTGAAATCATTCAGAACAGAGATTCTGCAAGCAAGGTGGCGAAATGGGCGCTTGAGCTGATGGAGCACGACATCATGTACTTTCCGCAATCGGCAATCAAGTCAAAGGCGGTCATCGTTTTCATGGTCAAATGGACCGAGGTGCAGCTTTCCCTTTCTTCGGTCGACCAAGAATATTTTGTCATGTACTTCGATGGGTCTCTCATGCAAACAGGGGCTAGCATCGGCCTTGTCTTAATCTTGCCACATGGGATACGAATGAAGTATTCAATTCGTTTGCATTTCCCCGCATCCAATAATGTCACTGAGTACGAAGCCCTCGTAAACGGGCTCAAAATTGCTGTAGAACTCGACATCCGGTGACTCAAGATTATTGGTGACTCGCAAGTCATGATTGACCAGACAATGAAAGAGTTGAGTTGCCGCGACGGCACTATGGCACTCTACTGCCAGGAGGTTCGCAAGATCGAGGGAAAGCTTAATAAACCCTAGCTTTAGCACATCCTAAGACGCCTTAATGAGGCGGCCGACTCGCTGGCCAAAATGGCATCCAGACGGGAGACGACCGCTCCCGGAGTTTTCACCAACAATCAGCATGCAGCCTCAGTCTGGCCCAAAGCCGTTAAAGAACCTGACAAGGGGTCAAGCGATCTGGATATGGGGGTCGAGAAAGCCTCGCCCCCACAGGGGGCCGAGGTCATGGATGTCGACCGGCCAGTCGAGCGGATCGACATGCCGGTTGAACTGATTGACCCTGTGGTCGAACAAGTCGATCCCCCGATCGAACAGGCCAAAGCCCCATTCGACTGGCGGGTCCTGTTTGTTGAGTTCCTGACCCAAGGCACGCTCTCTATCGATGGAACCGAGGCTAAGCGCCTCTATCGTCGCGTGAAGTTTTTCGTCCTTATCGGTGGAGAGCTATATAAGCACAGCATGACCAAAATTATGCAGCACTGTAACACCGCCGAGGAAGGGACTAAACTCCTTGAAGACATCCATGGAGGAGTCTGTGGTCACCACATAGTTCCCCAAACCCTTGTCGGCAATGCCTTTTGACAAGGCTTTTACTGGCCCACCGCTATAGGCGATGCGACCCGCATCGTTTGAACCTGCAAAGGTTGCAAGGTATTATGCCTGACAAATGCACATGCCAGATCAGGCCCTCCAAACCATCCCCCTCATGTGGCCCTTTGCAGTCTGGGAGCTGGACCTCGTCAGGCCGCTTAAGAAAGCACCCGGGGGCTACACCCACCTACTCGTCGTAGTCGACAAATTCACCAAGTGGATTGAAGCCCAAGCCATAGCGAAAATCCTATTTGAGGAAGCGGTCGAGTTCTTCCTCGACATTATCCACAGGTTCGGAGTACTGAACTCCATAATCATGGATAATGAGATGTAGTTCATAGGGAGGTAATTCCTCAAGTTCTGCGATGACTATCACATCCGAGTCGACTGAGCCGCCATCGCTCATCCCGAGATGAATGGCCAGGTCGATTGGGCAAATAGTATGATGCTCCATGGTTTAAAGCAATCTTTGACCCCACCATAATCTTCAACCGCTTGAAGCAATTCAGCGGTCGGTGGGCTGCTGAGCTCCACGCTGTGCTCTAGAGTCTTTGGACGACTCAGAGTCGAGCGACGGGCTTCATGCCTTTCTTTATGGTCAATGGATCCGAGGCAATCTTGCCCATGGACCTCGACTACAGCGCGCCCTGGGTGTGCAATTACAACGAACAAGGCAACGAAGCATCACTTGAAGACGCACTGGACCAGCTCGACGAGGCTCGAGACATCGTGCTCCTTCACTCGGCCAAGTATCAGCAAGCCCTCCTCCGCTACCAAGACCGCAATGTTAGAAGCAGAGGCTTTGTCATCGGCCACCTTGTTCTTTGCAGGGTTCAAGACAATCGGGGCCGACACAAGCTCTTACCATTTTGGAAAGGACCATTCATCATCGCTCAAGTGATCCGTCCCTGCTTGTACAAGCTCAAGACCATGGAGGACGTGGAGCTCAAAAATGCATCCAATATATCACAAGTATGTAAATTCTATCCCTAAAGCTGAGACGATTTAAATTTCCATGCACGCCAAACAGTCCTCTATGACCATCGACCCCTGTCTAGGGGTTGACGGTCACTCGGGGGCTAGGACGCTAACACACCACATTTTGCTCTTTTTTCATAGAAACTTGCAAAACCATCGACCCACACTCGACTATAGCGACAAATAAAGTAAGTCACGGGCAAACGAGGCTCGAAGTTCACTCAATTGGACGATGCAACGTCATGCGAGCCCCACTGTCCATGGCAACAACGATCACCGATGGGACTAAGTCTTGAAAGGCCCCGGGGCTAAAACTTTACAAGTCAAGACAGAGAATGGGGCTGACCAGACAAAACTCATAATAGCGTGAAACTAAAACTATTTAAAGACCAACACAGGTCAAGCAAACAAACACACGAGTTCAAACTAAAGCTATTACATAATATCGGGCATGATGACCCATTTTTCATACGAATAACTAAAACTAAAAAATCCTACTAAGTTATTTCCCTCATCAATCTTGGGGTGCACCTCCTCTTTATAGGCACTAGCCAGGGCATCTGCGTGAGGATGGGCGGCGGCTTGGATCGCGTCCATCTGCTCAGGGGTGTGCCCTTCGATGAAGCACATGCTCATCGCTTTGAGCTCGTCCTCGCCCAGGTCAAAGTGGGTGGTGAACATAGTGAAGGTGGTGCGCACCCCAAAGTGCACTCCCCGCCTGATCCACTCGTGACCCGCCGTCACCAAGATTCTAGCCCTATCAGCAAGAGAGGAGTCGGGAGGTAACGGGACCTGGAGCTCCCGTGCCGCCCACCCGAACTTGGTGCACCAGGCATCCTTCTCTTCAACCTCCTGGTGGAGGACCCCTCTGCCACCGATAGCTGTTGACTTTTGCTAAGCCATATTAATAAATCATTCCCGGCACGGGGCCAGAAACGGTTCACTAATATGTCCCAGAGTCAAGTAGGTAAAATCCGCAAGCGTACTGTTGACTTTTGCTAAGCCATATTAATAAATCATTCCCGGCACGGGGCCAGAAACGGTTCACTAATATGTCCCAGAGTCAAGTAGGTAAAATCCGCAAGCGCACGGAGAATACCGCTGTCGCATTTCACCCGGAAGTATTCAGGGTATCGTATTTGTTTATCCCAGAGGAAGGTTATGATCAAGAAGCGTTACTAACATATAAGATCATGTTAACAATTAGCAAGGATATCTAACCAAGACAGGCGGGTACATGATAATAACCAGGTAGTGTGACACACACAGAAGATTCCTACTAAATAAATAAAGTCTAGTGGAGGAAAGACTAGGCTAAGCTACTCCTACTATACATTCCTATACAGTTGCATAGCCTAAGTAGAATACATACAGACCCACACTCAGGTTCAGCAGTCAATAGTATAGCACTTCAGGCACGGACTTACCCCTGCATCCACAGGCGACTTCCGCCAAGAGCCTACGCACTAGCCTAGCGGGGAGGATTTCAAAGGACGGACAGGGCTGTCACCACCTGCCGCCTACCTCAACGAACCAGTAGACTAACGAATAATTGATGCAAATCAGTCACCCAAGTACCATACTTGCATGACCAAAGAGCACTCTGCCCCTCCGCGATTACTATTAACGAGGCAGAGTTACCGTACGAATACGATCACCAAACCCATGCTATACTTTATCAGCTAAAACTAAGCATAGAGACTATAACATATAAACTAGACTATAGTGACGGTATATAACTAGCATGACAATAGTAGTATAATAAATATAAACTACTATCACACAAGTAGACTATACTATCACATATATGGATCACAATATCAAACAAGAAACTCATGACCCAAGCACAACTATATAGAAAAGATATATATATTGATAAGAGCAAAGTCTTACAAAAGGGAAAAGATACAAGAGCCATACCAATTCCAAGTGAAGACTTGGGACTAGAGAGCTCTAGACTCAGCCTAACTCCACTAAAACTCCAAGAACTACTACTAGCAAGAGAGAAATGCTTCTTGTGGTGTGTGTTGAGTGTGAAGGCACACCCTCCTATTTATAGCCTCAATAGGTCGGCAAGGGAGCGTAACCGCCACGGAAGGCATCTCAAACCATCATCAGGAGTCGCGGAGGAGCCAACACGTGGAAGCCCAGGCGGAGAGGGCGCCCGGCTGGGTCGGCCGACCTGACCAGGTCGGCCGACCTGGGGGTGGCCCCTCCTGGCCTGTGCTTTCTCCAGGTGGCTGTCCTGTGGGCCCTGACGTCGGTTTGCGCGGTATTACAGGGAGTTACGTCGGTTAAGTGCTGAAAATGGGCCCTTCAATCCGTGTGACGTCCATGTGGCACTCTCTGATTGGTCGAAAGTGTGTTTTCTTGCCTTTTGAGGTGTTTCCTTCACATTTCCTCCTGCATGCACAAAGTTCTCCAAGTACAAGTGGAACTATATTATTGTGATAAAGCATGCGTGTATGAAATGCCAAATTCTCCTTTATTTGAGTATAGTTGACGGTTGAAAATGGTACTTAAGAGCCGTCAACACGTACGGAGAATACCGCTGTAGCATTTCACCCGGAAGTATTCAGGGTATCGTATTTGTTTATCCCAAAAGAAGCGTTACTAACATATAAGATCATGTTAACAATTAGCAAGGATATCTAACCAAGACAGGCGGGTACATGATAATAACTGGATAGTGTGACACGCACAGAAGATTCCTACTAAATAAATAAAGTCTAGTGGAGGAAAGACTAGGCTAAGCTACTCCTACTATACATTCCTATACAGTTGCATAGCCTAAGTAGAATACATACAGACCCACACTCAGGTTCAGCAGTCAATAGTATAGCACTTCAGGCACGGACTTACCCCTGCATCCACAGGCGACTTCCGCCAAGAGCCTACGCACTAGCCTAGCGGGGAGGATTTCAAAGGACGGACAGGGCTGTCACCACCTGCCGCCTACCTCAACGAACCAGTAGACTAATGAATAATTGATGCAAATCAGTCACCCAAGTACCATACTTGCATGACCAAAGAGCACTCTGCCCCTCCGCGATTACTATTAACGAGGCAGAGCTACCGTACGAACACGATCACCAAACCCATGCTATACTTTATCAGCTAAAACTAAGCATAGAGACTATAACATATAAACTAGACTATAGTGACGGTATATAACTAGCATGACAATAGTAGTATAATAAATATAAACTACTATCACACAAGTAGACTATACTATCACATATATGGATCACAAAATCAAACAAGAAACTCATGACCCAAGCACAACTATATAGAAAAGATATATATATTGATAAGAGCAAAGTCTTACAAAAGGGAAAAGATACAAGAGCCATACCAATTCCAAGTGAAGACTTGGGACTAGAGAGCTCTAGACTCAGCCTAACTCCACTAAAACTCCAAGAACTACTACTAGCAAGAGAGAAATGCTTCTTGTGGTGTGTGTTGAATGTGAAGGCACACCCTCCTATTTATAGCCTCAATAGGTCGGCAAGGGAGAGTAACCGCCACGGAAGGCATCTCAAACCGTTATCAGGAGTCACGGAGGAGCCAACACGTGGAAGCCCAGGCGGAGAGGGCGCCCGGCCGGGTCGGCCGACCTGACCAGGTCGGCCGACCTGGGGGTGGCCCCTCCTGGCCTGTGCTTTCTCCAGGTGGCTGTCCTGTGGGTCCTGAGGTTGGTTCCCGCGGTATTACAGGGAGTTACATCGGTTAAGTGCTGCAAATGGGCCCTTCAATCCGTGTGACGTCCATGTGGCGCTCTCTGATTGGTCGAAAGTGTGTTTTCTTGCCTTTTGAGGTGTTTCCTTCACATTTCCTCCTGCATGCACAAAGTTCTCCAAGTACAAGTGGAACTATATTATTATGATAAAGCATGCGCGTATGAAATGCCAAATTCTCCTTTATTTGAGTATAGTTGACGGTTGAAAATGGTACTTAACAGCCGTCAACAAACTCCCCCAAGCTTACCTTTTGCTCGTCCCGAAGCAAAGATAAACTTAAGTTGTTGATCAGGAGTTGCTACAATGTCCTACTCCTCAATAATACTATGCGCACAACAAAGTACTCTTCCTAGAATTAAATATATTGGCGCATAACTTACCCATTTACCTCGATCCATGGGGCTTTTACACCTCATTGTCTTGGGCGGTTGAGAGATAGAACAATTGCAGGGCACCAATCACTTGCTCTAGATTCCGCTATGTTATTCCGGAGGTTTTCAAAAGATTTTGAAAATAAAAACCAAGTTCCTCAAATGATTCTCTCGGATCACTCAATATGTGTATGATTCCTCACCAAGGCAAAGTGTTGCCTATAATCACCTAGTTCTAAATAAGGCTTTATGTGGAGCTCAAGGTAGGGATATATGAAGCACTGATGTTCACATAATATTGCTATGTCAAAAGACCGGATCCAAGAAAAACATCAATTCAAACAATCTTGATCAAGATGTGCAAGTGTGTGGGAGAATGGAGGAATGGTGGATGGGAAGAAATAACTCCTGTTTGAATTTTCCTTCTCTCTTTTGGAGTTTCTAGGCTATGGCTATCTTTTGCTTGCTCTCTTTTTTCAGCATTTTTTTTTCTTTTTTTTTTCTTTTCTTTTTTTTTCTTTTTGCATAGCCATAGTCCTAGTTTGCAATGAATACTTTGAGAGAGGAATTTTGCAATGGATATATGGAGTGTTTCTTTGGATGGATGGATGGATAGTGGCTTTCTTCCGGTGTAGAAGAATAGCTCACGGTGGATATGGTGGATGCTATCTTCTTGATTTAGAAGGATAGCTCATGGCGGTGGATGTGTGTACATGATCTTGATCAAGAAAGCATGAAAAGAGTTCTACTAGGGTCACAACAATTTTGACTAAGCTCAATGTGAAACAAGCAGCATATGTGTAAAGGTTTTCAAATGTAAACACTACATATGGCTGTGGTGGGAATTTCATCATTGAGGAACTTATCAATTTGTCATTTTGAAAAATAAAACTCTGGAATTCAAGCTTTACGTTGAGCAAGATCATAGCAGCCCTATCTATCATATCATACCTCTCAACAACTTAGAACTAGAGAATGCATATGCTACCCACAAGATTCAAGTTCAAGGCAAGATTTACCAACAAACCTAACTCTTGAGAGAGTACTAAGTTGTAAACTAGCATTAGAGAGGAATAAAGGACAGAGCAACTATTCATCATTTCAACATAGGAAAATTATACACATTCATACCGCGCATGAAAAAGGGAAATATTTTTGTTCTTTTTATATTTTGCAAATTTTTATGGATTTTCAGATTTAGCAAATGTAAGAAATAAAGGGAAGGGGAAAGATACAAGTTACCGTGAGAAGGGGGGTCCTCCCCCAAGCTTGTTCTTGCTCATATCTGCTGGTTCGGGTCGTAGCCTTTGGAGCGGAAGAAGGCATCCCAATTGCTCTGATTCTGAGCCATTATCGCGTTCAGCTGGCGGAATTGGTTGTCGCTGAAATTCTGCCATTGCTGGGTGTCGGTGACATGTTGCGTGAGAGTTTGTTGCATGCTCTCGGTGCGCAAATCAATGTCGTTCACCCTCCTTGTCAACTCGGCTATCCCATAGTTGAGTTCACGGAACCCACGGGATGAGAATGACCGAGTGGCAAAGGATGGCGGTCCGCTTGAACTTGATGACGTCTGCATGGGGTAATTGTACTGAGATTCCCATGCTCCGGCCTGCCATGTTGATGCACCCGCCTCATCCTATGGCGGGGGCTGCTCCCATACCAGATCTCCGGTCGGAGTGTGAAACTCCGGTGTAGGCTCCATATGCCTACGGGAACGTGTCGGTCGCCCTAAAACACTATGCCTGCGAACTTCTCCCACTGGCTCAAGTGGGAGGGTTAGTGCCCGACAGTGATACAAACGAAGACCCGGGTTAGGTAACGGGAATTCATTTGTATACCCGGGAAAGTGATAGATCAAGGTATTATTTGGACCATGTTTCAAAGTATGTCCTTGCACAAAATAGTCCTCGCCTAGAAATTCTCTATCTACCGTCAAATATTCAACATGAACATTCTCAAGCAGACCACACTTCTGCGCAATGCGAGTAACTAAAGAGGTGCACTCAATTGGTCCTGTCAACTTTATATTGTCTAACCATTGATCAATCATGCATTCCGCGGGTGACACCCTAATTTTCTTAACCATGGCATAAAGTATTTTCAATTCATCTTGCCGGACAACCCTAATGTCACCTCGAGGAGACAAGGTCATAGCCAACCACACATGCATAAATCTAAGTGTAGGATTATGGATGGCACTTGTTCTAGGCTTGGGACCCCACTCGTTTCCGGAAATCTTTTTTCAAAAACTTTCTTTATGGAACCCCTTTAGCGCTTTATCTAAGTCTAGCCTACATTTAGGATTTAGACCTAGCATAGCATGAAGATCACCCCATGTGACCAAGCGCTCTTGCCCAAACAAGCGAAAAGAAATGCCTTCATCATACTTTCTAAGGGTGCATAAAAACTGCATAGTAAGCAAACGAGAACCCGGCTCATCTACTTCTATGAAATTTAGCCAACCCATAGTGCGAAAAATAGAGGCAAATTCTTCTCTCATACCTATTTTCTCGAGGAAGTCCGGATCGAAGCGTCGGGTGTGGGCGAATGGCCGCTCTCTCATGAGCGCGATGGCTTGGCCCTCGCGGTCGTCCTTGATGTCGAGATGCCCCTCGGTGATGAGCAAGGCCGACCTTTCCTCCGGAATTTCAGCTTCGGGGTCACCATGCCCCGGACTTGGTGTGAGCTCGACGGAGGATGCTTGACTCGTGCTTGCACGAGTGCTTTTTCTCCGCTTGATTCCGGCGTCTTGCTTCATTCGTTTGAACATGGCTGCACACAAGAATCAAACACAAGACAAGAACAAAAACAAGATCGAACAAGTGTTCGGGTGAGCGTTAGTGAAAACGACAAACCCGAGCTTCTCCGAAATTGGTTTCCTTCTCACAACAACTTGCAAATGCACTAAAACAGAGGGGAAATATTTTTTTGGGTTTTTGGGGCTGTAGTAAAGTTGAAGAACACGAAATTTTGGGAGAGCAACAAGTGAGCAAAGGAGAGGAGTGAAAGATGAGCTTGGAATGGTGAAGCTCTCCCTCCTGGGCGGTTTTTATAGCCAAGGAAGCAAGATGGCCGTTAGAAAGGGACAGAACAACGGCCATATAGCCGTTGGGAGAAAGGAGCACAGGAAAAGGTGGGGCCAGGGGGTCGGCCGACCTCACCAGGTCGGCCGACCTGACAGGTGGGCCTCCTGGCAGCCCCCTTTTTCCTATGTGTTCCCCAACGGCTAGGGGATTTGTCCCCTGCTGCCTTTTTGCTCAAAAAGCTCGACAAAAAAAATCTTTTCAAAATGGAAAGCCCAAAAACCTATTTTCTAAATTTTCAAAAATGCAAATGAGTTTTGAAAAATTCCAAGGTGGCTGGAAAAATTCAAAAATGCAGAAATGCAGTGGTCGGAAAAAAGCAAAATGTGGTGGAAAGCAAATATGCAATTAAAAGAGCAAATATGGATAACTACCGGTTTAACCTCCCGGCGAGGACTCACCTTTTAAAGTCCGACGAGCGGGACTTTTCTCCGGCGTTCAGCTCGATGAAGCGTTGTCCGGTCCCGGAGATGAAGACACGGATGATGCTTCTTGTTTCGTTCGCCACACCTTCTTGGTCTTTGTTGCGGTCGGTGGCTTCTCGGGCTTCGGAGGCTGCGGTTTTGCAGGCTTCACAGCCTGTTTCTTTGCAGACCTCGGAGGTTGCTGCCTTGTGGACTTCGGAGGCTGTTGCTTAATGTGTGACCTTTGCCTCCTTGCCTTCATCAGTTGTTGCTGTGCAGCCTTTTCCTTCTCAAGGAAGTTCTTCATGAATGTGATGAGGCTGTCCTTCTTTGGCGGAGTGACCTCCACTTCCTTGATGTTGCTTGGGTTCGGCCCGTACTTGATACGGATCATGTTGCACTGTTCTTTCCTTGGCCGAAAGTCAAACTTCTCCTCCTTGCCATTGATGTGGAAGCGGATTTCTCCGGCTCCTACATCGATGCGAGCATCCGCAGTGCTGAGAAATGGGCGTCCTAGGATGAGCGGTGTGCTCTTCCCGACGTCCATATCAAGCACTACGAAGTCGACGGGGATGAAGCAATCCCGGATTTTCACCGGAATATCTTCGGCGATCCCCGCCGGATAGCGGACCGTTGAATCGGCCAGCTGCAGCTGCATCGGCGTGGGGGATAGTGTAGTGTAGTTGAGCTTGTCGAAGACATCCTTCGGCATGACGCTCACACTTGCCCCAAGATCACATAAGGCATGGTCGAAGTTCTGTGTCCCGATCGAGCAGGTGATCGTGGGACACCCTGGATCTTTCTTCTTCTCAGGAAGCCGGTTGAGTATAGCAGCGCTACACTCTTCCGTCAGCTTGACAATTTCTGTGGTCGGTAGTGGGCGCTTGTTGCTGATAAGATCCTTGAGGTAGCGAGCGTACGTGGGTACTTGTATCGCATCCAGCAAGGGCACGTTGATGTGCAGCTTCTGGATTACCTCAACGAAGCGTGTGAACTGCTCGTCCACGGTGGGCTTCCTTCTTCTTTCAGGAAATGGCATGAGGCTCGTGTCATAGAACTCATGTGGGGCCGTTCTCCTGGGCAGCAGTTCTTCTTCTTCTGCCGGCTTCTCAGCTGATGTGTCCTTTCCTGCATGGTTAGGGTATGGCGGATCCCGAGTGGACTTACCTCCTCTCGTGGTAACCGCATTAACATTTTCTAAGGGGGTCTCGGGTTGCCCCGGGATTTTCCCCGACTCAGCAGTAGGAACAGCAGCAGCTAACTGAGCTAATTGAGTTTCTATCATTTTATTAAAGCTCAGCTGATTCTTGAGAGCAGAGGAAACACCCTCTATCTTAGTGTGGATGCTCTCAAGAGTCCTATCAGTGGTGGCAAGCTTTTTACTAATGTTATCATTAACCTTAGCTTGACCAAGCACAAGATCTTTCAAGGAGGGCTGATTATAACCGAAATTAAAACCAGAGAAGTTGCCAGAGTTACCTCCTTGGTAGTTGGGACGTGGTGGACCCCAACTTTGACCTCCTTGTGGACGGTAGCCGTTGTTGTTGTTGTTGCCCATGAACATTGCGTCCTCACGGGTCTCAGGGCAGTCATTGCCCGAGTGTCCCGTGTTGCCACAGACCTCGCAAGTCATCCGAGCATCTAGGGCTTTCACTTCTCCATTGGCTTGGTCGTCCATCTTCTTCATGAGAAGGTCAATCTTGGCGGCGAGCATGTCAACCTCCTTGACGGAGTGCATGCCTCGCTGGCGAGGTTGGAGGCGTTCTTCATTCCAACCTTGGTTGGACACCATCTTCTCGATCAAAGCTTTTGCCTTGCTTAAAGTGAGCGAGAAGAAGGCTCCACCAGCAGCAGCGTCGAGGTGGTCGCGGGCCGACGGAGTAAGCCCGTTGTAGAAGTTCTGGATGATCAGCCAATCATCCATCCCGTGGTGGGGACATGCCAGGATGTACTCCTGGAGCCTCTCCCATGCCTCAGGAATCGACTCCTTCGACTCCTGCTGGAAGCTTGAGATCCTTCCGCGGAGGGCATTGGTCTTGCCCAGCGGGAAGAACTTTGCAAGGAACGCAGCTGAACACTTCTCCCAAGTGTTCACAGCTTCAGGGTTTGCGTAGAACCACTGTCTCGCTCTCCCAAGGAGAGAGAACGGGAACAGTCGAAGGCGAACAGCGTCGGGGGTGACGTCCTTCATTTTGAACGTGTTGCAAATCTCCAGGAATTGCTGGAGATGAGCACTAGCGTCCTCATTGGCTTTCCCACAGAATGGGCTAGCCTGCACCATGGTGATGAGACCGGTCTTGATCTCGAAGTTCGCATCTCCCACATTGCCAGCTGGTCCCGTAGGGATGTTGGCAGCGGAGGGAGCGGAGAACTCGCGGAGGGTCTTGTCGGCCATTTGCTCAGAGCTTGATGGTGCGGGAATGACAGGTTCGATTGGCCGAGTCTCCTTACGAGGAGGGGTGAGCCTAGCTCGTGTCCTTCTCAGGAGTGACTCAGGATCTTCAGTGAAGTTTGTCGGCAAGTCGAAACCAGTCATACACTACCCTGTTTTCATACAAAATGCAGAAAACAAAGCAAGGTTAGCCTGCCTAGGAGATAGCCTTAATAATTGCAACATTACTATATACATTAGTAATTTTTCTTAAATCATACGCCTTCCCCGGCAACGGCGCCAGAAATGCTTGTTGACTTTTGCTAAGCCATATTAATAAATCATTCCCGGCACGGGGCCAGAAACGGTTCACTAATATGTCCCAGAGTCAAGTAGGTAAAATCCGCAAGCGTACGGAGAATACCGCTGTAGCATTTCACCCGGAAGTATTCAGGGTATCGTATTTGTTTATCCCAAAGGAAGGGTATGATCAAGAAGCGTTACTAACATATAAGATCATGTTAACAATTAGCAAGGATATCTAACCAAGACAGGCGGGTACATGATAATAACTGGGTAGTGTGACACACACAGAAGATTCCTACTAAATAAATAAAGTCTAGTGGAGGAAAGACTAGGCTAAGCTACTCCTACTATACATTCCTATACAGTTGCATAGCCTAAGTAGAATACATACAGACCCACACTCAGGTTCAGCAGTCAATAGTATAGCACTTCAGGCACGGACTTACCCCTGCATCCACAGGCGACTTCCGCCAAGAGCCTACGCACTAGCCTAGCGGGGAGGATTTCAAAGGACGGACAGGGCTGTCACCACCTGCCGCCTACCTCAACGAACCAGTAGACTAACGAATAATTGATGCAAATCAGTCACCCAAGTACCATACTTGCATGACCAAAGAGCACTCTGCCCCTCCGCGATTACTATTAACGAGGCAGAGCTACCGTACGAACACGATCACCAAACCCATGCTATACTTTATCAGCTAAAACTAAGCATAGAGACTATAACATATAAACTAGACTATAGTGACGGTATATAACTAGCATGACAATAGTAGTATAATAAATATAAACTACTATCACACAAGTAGACTATACTATCACATATATGGATCACAAAATCAAACAAGAAACTCATGACCCAAGCACAACTATATAGAAAAGATATATATATTGATAAGAGCAAAGTCTTACAAAAGGGAAAAGATACAAGAGCCATACCAATTCCAAGTGAAGACTTGGGACTAGAGAGCTCTAGACTCAGCCTAACTCCACTAAAACTCCAAGAACTACTACTAGCAAGAGAGAAATGCTTCTTGTGGTGTGTGTTGAATGTGAAGGCACACCCTCCTATTTATAGCCTCAATAGGTCGGCAAGGGAGAGTAACCGCCACGGAAGGCATCTCAAACCGTTATCAGGAGTCACGGAGGAGCCAACACGTGGAAGCCCAGGCGGAGAGGGCGCCCGGCCGGGTCGGCCGACCTGACCAGGTCGGCCGACCTGGGGGTGGCCCCTCCTGGCCTGTGCTTTCTCCAGGTGGCTGTCCTGTGGGTCCTGAGGTCGGTTCCCGCGGTATTACAGGGAGTTACGTCGGTTAAGTGCTGCAAATGGGCCCTTCAATCCGTGTGACGTCCATATGGCGCTCTCTGATTGGTCGAAAGTGTGTTTTCTTGCCTTTTGAGGTGTTTCCTTCACATTTCCTCCTGCATGCACAAAGTTCTCCAAGTACAAGTGGAACTATATTATTATGATAAAGCATGCGTGTATGAAATGCCAAATTCTCCTTTATTTGAGTATAGTTGACGGTTGAAAATGGTACTTAACAGCCGTCAACAATAGCCTCGACCCCAGCTCTGCTCAAGAAATTACCAAAGTGAGAAAGCGAACGGCGCAACAAGCAAATCGGCAAGAATAAAATGAGGTAGAGATGACATTACCTTCTTGTGTCCGGTGGGACTGCTGCAACTGCTCAAGATGGGCAGTCACGGTCATAGCAGATGCCACAGCGGCCTTCTCTACCGTCTCACGCTACAGCCTCTCCCGCTGAAGAGCCACGTGCGAGCTTCGCGATCTCCACGGCATCCATCGCCGCCTTTGCTACATCGTACTCTTGTTCCTTCCTAGCGGAGGCAAGGGCATCCTCACTCTCTCCCGCGTGGAGCTCAGCCCGATTCAAGGAGACCTCCGGCTTGAGCCGTCTAGCGCCCGATTCCTTGTTGGCCAGGCGCTCCTCCCAGAGCTCCCGAGGGGCCATGGCCAAATCCCGCAGGGTATCCACGAGCGAAGCCTCGCAACCTCCTTTCAACACCTTGCAAGCCTCGGCGACCTGAAGCAAGTACGGCTGCCACAAATCCTTCATCTTGAGCCTCTCTGCGTCAACAACTCATGCTCGACCGGTTTCAAGCGCGGGACAGACCGCCAACTCAGAGGCGTGCCGGCCGCCGCGCTAGCAACTCTGATGGCGACGGCCCCGCCGGCAGTAGCGGGCACCTCCACACCCAAATCGTCCCCACGCGGGGCAGCATCTCCAGCGCGGCTGGCTCCCGTAGGTGTCATTCTCCCACTAGGAGTGGCTATGGCAGTCATGCCTTCAGCACGGCTGCCACCTGATGGCGGCACGCCCACGCTCGAGGCCGCTGGCGCAGTCGCACTTCCAGCACAACCGGCCTCAGTTGATGGCACGCCCACACCAGGACTCCCCTTGGCGGTCATGGTCACGCTCGTCCACGCCATAGTCGTGGTGCCCACCTCAAGTGCCTTCACCATAGACAGGTTGACCGATGGGGAACCTTCCTCACGGTCTGGTGTTTCTCACTCGGCGCGCTGTCATTTTCCCCTGCTTCACGAGCCCACTTCTCCACGGCAGGGACGGGGGGTTCCACCTTGGTCTCGATCTTGGCCGAGGGACCCTCAATCTGTGGAGATTCGACCGCCTACACGGGCTCTGGTGCCTCGACCACTCGCTCGGCCGCGATCTCCGGCCTCACTGCCCGAGAGTCCCCAGGACCTTTGCCGGTCGCCTCAAGGCAGAAAGGCGCCATCAAGTCAGAGTGAAAAGAAAAAAAAGGGGGAAAATCAAGAGGCAGCTCCGCATACGAGGTCAAAATACATGGCATCATCGACACTCACCACGTCCACCGCCCCTTCATAGGGAAGGATTGGGGGACAACACCCTCTGAATGCGCTTCACCACCTCGGCGCGGTCGCCAGGCTCGTTGGATGTCCTCCCACCTCCCCCTGCCGACTGATCGGCCGGTGCAACCTAAAACATGAAACAGGAATGGGCCCGCAATGGCACAAAGCGGCACTAGAACGACCATCCGGCGACTCATGTGCCAGAAAGCCCAGCCTCCTTAAGTCGCGCGATGGCCTGAACCACGGCGGCCACTGGGGCAGAAGCTTCCTTGGGCTCCTCCCATTCCCATGAGGCTAGCACCTTACTAATTGAGCGGCTAGTGAAGACGGAAGGGAGTCATCGTGGCCCCGAAGGTAGAACCACCTCGAGCGCCACCCAGGGACGTTCGAATGGAAAGGCACAGTGATGTAGTCTCCGCCCGGCTTCAGGTGGAGGCTGCAACACCCGATGTCCGACGGGAGCCTGCCATCACCCGCCCACCTCGTCTGAAGGGTGGCGCGGAAGTAGAGCCACTACTCCATGAATGGCGCCACCCCTAAGAAGCCCTCACACAATGTCATTAACAAGGCAATGTGCAGAAAAACGTTGGGGATCAGATGTTGCAGCTCGACGTTCTAGTACGACAGCAGCTCACAAAAGAAGGAATGCGCTGGCACGCCGAGACGCAAAAGTTGGGCGGAGGAACGGGCGCCGCCTTCTTCCTCGGAACGCGCCACTCATTCCTATCGGAGGAATTCGGAGGAAGGTGACCATCGGCGACGAGATTGTTCAGCTCCCATGGCACCACTGTAGAGCGGATCCACGTGGTTACATCCATAATAGGAACCAAAGAGGTGAAACTGCAGGGAGAGAAATTGGTGGCGGAAGCGAGCGACGCGCAAAGAAGACGAGGAGGTGCAGATGCGAGAAGAGAGAAAGGAGGAAGAAGGCCACTGAGCACCGCATTAAATAGGTGGATCATCCGAAGATACACGCTCCGACTTGACCGTGGTGCCCGGCCACAACCTTCCCGAGGTAAACCCCATTAACCGCCCCCCTCGTGCAATGTGTGGCTGAAAATGCTCCATGTCGTCCTGTTACTTACCCACTCCCCATGACTCCTCGGCTTCTGCTGCAATACAACCATCCCACATAATGCGGGCCAATGTTCCCCCATCACTCGACGCGGAAAAACGCATCCACGATCACCACATCGCGGAAGACGGAACCCCGCTATGCATGGCATAGGACCACCATGATGCATGCCTGAGGTAAATGCGGATCACTCCCCATAGGTCATGAAAAAATGGCTACAAGTTGTACGGATTCCTGCGCCCCCGTCATAAACCCCTCTCCCGAGCTTTTGAATTTTGAAACAAGGCCGAACCTTTGAATTTTTCTAATTATCTCGCTATCATTTACCTTGTGGCATTATCCGTAATTATGTGGGAAATGGACCCGACTACTTACGGGGGACCCCGCGACCCCTTGCTAACCATGTCTCTGCAGCGCTGGAGAGATCAACCTCCCCTATTGGGCCAATGGCCTGGTCAACCAGGTCAAAACATAGCCCTGAAACAGGTAAGCGGGATAAGAGGCTGAAAACTACCTCGATGGCCAGACCTTGTCGAGATTTAAAGGCTCATAGGTTCAAAGGCTGGCCCCATAGTGGGTTTGACAGCCGCCTCGAGCACCAAAATAGAGCGAGGGGCGTGAGCAATGGGCCCGTCTAGCGGCCAATACCCTAACCCCTAGAGGTCGAGGGCATCATGGAGTTGTGTTTGAGTCTCGATCTGACCCGACTATTGGTATCTCCACGAAGAGAGGCAACTAGCCACCATGACCCATCGAACGGTCATGGCAACCAGTCGAGTCAGAGGAATGGGTTTATGAAGTCGACCACCAGCGGGTTCACTAGGACCCCTTCGACAGGGAACCGGGGGCTTCACCTTAAACGAACCTGATAGCAGCTTAATGAGCATCCCGTTCTCGGCCCTGATGGCAAGGACGAGGATCGGATCTATCCTCCGTTTCATGAACAAACCATGGAAGGTGAAATCAAGAAAGATGAAACGACCACTCGACCGGACCCATCGCATCGTGCGGGGGCACGACAGATGGTATCACAAGAAGAGACCCAACGACGGGGTTGCACATCGCGTCCACCAAAAAAATGGCCTCAAAGGACCAAATCCCACACAAATTACATAAAGAGGGAGCTTACACCCAAAGGCCAAAACATGAAAATAACAACGACGAGGCTTATTAGCTACGTTACAAAAAGGGTGGCTTCCTCTCGAAGGGGCGCCTTTGGGTCCATGGAGAAAGGGAACCAAGAGCTCCTTGATGGCAAACCCATGCCCCGGGGGTTTTCAGCTCCCCTGGGTTGTAGAAGGGCAGCTGAGCCTCACAAATATCCTCTTCTTAGGGGCCGCTGGTGGTCATCGCTAGTGCCAACAATCCCTAAGGGGAGGCACGGCACGGAGCGATGTGGTGACTCTGCATTGTGCAGAGCCTTCAAGCATTGAAAAAGGCGCCAAGGCACCCGTTGGTGGGGAGGCATTAACCCACCTAGAGACGACCTCATCTCCAAGCTGGCTGGCAAAGACAGCAGGAAATTAGGGGACGTTAGTTTTCACCGTCGGACCAAGGTCACGGCTTCTCTCTCCATTACCGACACCCTTGCAGGGTGCAACATCTTCATCCTCATCCTCATCACCACCTCTGGACACCGAGTCGGCTCACGCAGTCATATCCCCTTCGATCGCCGTGCTAGTGGTGGCATCAGGGCGCTCGCCCTTGCCTCATGGTGGATAAGCTTGGGTTAATGGCTGTCATCCGCTTGGGAGTTTGGGCCGGGCGCACGCCATTAGGCGGAGCGATTCGCTTTCCGACCCTTTCGGGGGGTCATGCGGGGCGTGGCAAATCCTCGACCCCTATCGAGGGGTCGAGCGGGATGCGTCCGTCCCTCGACCACTTCGGGGGTTGAGCGAGTTGAGGTAGCGGCACGGTTTTCATGGCTAAGGCCCGACCGCCAGGAGGATGCTTCATATGGGGGCCCACATGGGCGGCGCCTCGGTGGCGATCCTATGGGCCCTTTCGAGTCTGTTCGAGTCTGACGCGTGTGTGCCCTTAGGAGATGCCACGTGGTACCCCGTTATTTACCCTCGACAGTAGCCCCCGTGATGAGGACATCAACGACATACGAATAATGATGACGGAAGGTGGCGTGCCAAACCAAGCTGTCACGCCTCCACCTCTCGTCGTCGCGCCTCCTCGAGTTACGGATCCATCTTCTAATGAGACGACGACGTACAAGGGCCCAATCACTAGAGCTCGAGCCCAAGAACTGAAGACGGTTTTGATGCTAAGGAACGACGGCCCAGGATGACGCCGCCCGAAGGCCCACATGGCCCAAGTCACGTGACTCCCTCTCCACCGCGCGCCTCTCCACTTCAGCCGGACCTAGATGCCTCGTCCTCCCCCTATTTAGTCAAGGGCTGCGCCCCTTGCAATCTTTGAGTTTTGTTTCAAGTTTAGCTTAGCTATACATCCGTCTCTCGACGTGAATTCAGAACTCCACCTTCGTGCAATATATCAGATTGCTCGCCTCTAATTCTTGCTCGTTCTTTGATTGCGCGTAAGAATTGGTCCTCGTGATCAGGTTGATCTTGTTTACCGCAAGATTAATATCCTCCGGAAGTTGGTTCAGCAATTGCATTGGCGCTTCGGCTTGCTCGTCGTAGTCGGATCGTGAGGGTCAACATCCACCAAATCGAAGTTATCTCCACTCGCCGAAAGATCGGGCACTCTACACCTATCAAGTGGTATCAGATTCCAGTGTTTCTCGGTGAATTTTATCCAAGTCCACATAAACTGAAAACTATAAAAAAAAAAGTTTACCCCAGTACGGTTTTGAGCCTCGCACTTTCGTTCAGTAATTTGCGTTGTTGAGTTTTTGTGCTTTCTCTTTTGCTCGTTGCTGGTACACTGTGTTTCATCATTTTCTTCCGATCATCGTCGTATGCTTCCGCCGTGCCGTGTGTTTTCACCACCATAGTTTGCTTTCCGCTGCATCTGTTTACCCTGTCTCGCTTGCCAAGTTGTGGTCAGCCGATCGCTTGCCAAGTTTTTCCACTACACCGTGAGTCCGGGTCAATCACTGCCACGTCGATCGAGTCCTACTCGGTTACGTCGTGACCCGCTCGCCTCGCTGATCGAGTCCTACTCGGTTACGTCGTGACCCGCTCGCCTCGCCCTGTGTTTGGTTCTTTTAATTACTGTTCTACCCCTGCCTCAAAAAAAAAGCGGCCGAGCAACACAGACGACGCGTTCTTGCTGCACTTTGTTTTGATCCTTCTTCCTCCCTCTTGCACTTGTACCGGCAGCAATCTTTTCGCGTTTAGCACCATTATTCAGCTTTGCAGTTATTGTTTGAATTGTGCTAACCCTTGGATTGAGTGCAGCCACCTAGCCCCACAAATTTTCTACTCCGAGCAGGTTTTTGTTTCACCACGCAATCGCTCCTCCAATCTTCCACCGGTTTTACCTGTGGTTGCAGTTCATGCTTGCGTGCTTGGTAAGGACGGGTAAGAATTTGATAACAGCTTTTTGATTGAGCTTTTCATCCACCACTCACCTCTCGTTGTAGGATCCCGCTTTTTGTATTGCTTGTGTTTCTATGGCAGAAAACAGCTCGAAGTCGGAGGAGCTCACCCTCCAGGATGTCCAGGCACAAGTTGATTGTCTACAAAACGACATGAAGACGATGCACGAGAGACTTGACTCTACGGTCACTTTATCGAATGAGCGTTTTGATCAACTGGACCTCACTGATACGGCTGCCCGCACCACGCTCGCGACGATCATGACTCGTCTTGAGGCCATGTCGACGCAGCTTGGGACCATGACGACGCAGCTCACGGAGATGCAACATGCATGTGACTACGGCGCCGACACCGAGTAGGACGACGACAGTCGTCGTGGTCATGCTCGTAGGGTACGTGTTCCTATTAATGATTCTTTTGCCAAAATAAAATTTCGTATTCTCACTTTTAGTGGCAAATATGATCCGGGTGCTTATCTTGATTGGGAATTAGAGGTTGAATAAAAATTTGCATGCCTTGATATTCCTGCTAATTTATAAGTTAAGGCTGCTATTAGTGAATTTATTGAATTTGCTTTACTTTGGTGGCGTGAGTATAGACAAAGATATCCTGATAATATTCCAGCCACTTGGACGACATTAAAAGCTGCTATGCATCATCGTTTTGTGCCGTCATATTATGCTAGAGATTTGCTTAATCAAATGCAGCGTTTTCAACAAGGTTCACTTTCTGTAGAGGATTGTTATCAAGCTTTGCAAAAGGGTATGATTCACTGTGTTTTAGTTGAACTGGATGATGCTGCTCTGGCTCGCTTTAGGGGTGGGTTAAATCGTGAAATTCAGAACATTCTTCATTATAAGCATTATGATGATATGACCACCTTATTTGAATATGCTTGTAAAGCTGAACGTGAAGTGCAGGATCGACAATCTTCGTCAAGACCTAACAGTTTTGTAAGGTCCAAGACGCCTTCAGCTCCACGGTCGACACCTCCTTCCACGTCGCGCGACCACTCCTCGACCACGTCCAAGTCGAGTGCTCCATCCACGGCCAAATCTGCCTCGATCGTGTCGTCCTCCTTGTCGTCTGGATGAGCTCGTGATATTCAGTGTCACCGTTGCCGAGGATTTGGTCATGTGATACGCGATTGTCCAAATAAACGAACTATGTTGATTCGTGACGACGGTGGGTATTCTTCTGCTACTGATTCTGAGGATATTTAGCAGATTATGCTTGCCACTAATCATGCAGATAATACGGAGCTTCATGTCGACTCTAGTGCCACCGACAGGTATGCCACTCTTGTTGTGCAGCGTGTTCTTAGTACACAGGTCGTTCAGGATGAAAAGCATCAGCGCCACAACATTTTTCATATCAAAGGCGTTGTGCAAGAACGAGCGGTCCGTATAATCATCGATGGTGGCAGTTGCAACAATTTGGCTAGTACGACCTTGGTGGAGCAGTTGTCATTGCCAACAAGGAAGCATCCACATCCTTATCACGTTGAATGGCTTAATGATGGCGGCAAAATAAAGGTAACGCGCTCGGTACGTGTTCCTTTCTCTCTTTGTGGCGCCTATTCTGATTTTGTAGATTATGATGTTGTTCCAATGGAAGCATGCTCTTTGTTGCTTGGCCGTCCTTGGCAATATGATGTTGATAGTGTTCATCATGGTCGCTCCAATTATTATTCCTTCATGCTTAAGGGTAAAAAAATTGTTATTCATCCTAGGACACCTGAACAAGTTCTTAAAGATGATATTGTTCGAGCGACAAAAGCTGCAAAATTGGTTACATCGCCTCCTGTTGCACCTGTTCAACATAAATCAAATTGAATAACCCTATCTTGCTTGCTACACGTGCTGATTTTGATGAATTACATGATGCTAATCTGCTTTGCTATGCGCTAGTTTGCTCTCGTATGCTTGTTTCACTAGATGAGGCGCCTATGTTGCATATTCCTCCTGCTGTTGCTAACCTTTTGCAGGACTATAAAGATGTTTTTCCCGCTGAATTGCCGCCGGGTCTTCCTCCTATTCGTGGCATAGAATATCAGATTGATTTAATTCTAGGCGGACAGCTTCCTAATCGCGCCCCGTACCGCACAAATCCTGAGGAGACGAAAGAAATTCAGCGTCATGTGCAGGTATTGCTTGATAAAGGTTACATTCGTGAGTCTCTCAGCCCTTGTTCGGTTCCTGTTTTGCTTGTTCCTAAGAAAGATGGTTCTTGGCGTATATGTGTACATTGTCGTGCAATTAACAATATTACAATTCGTTATCGATATCCTATACCACGCCTTGATGATATGCTTGATGAACTTAGTGGTGCCACAATTTTCTCTAAGGTTGATTTGCGTAGTGGTTATCATCAGATAAGAATGAAATTAGGAGATGAATGGAAAATGGCTTTTAAAACTAAATTTGGCTTGTATGAATGGTTGGTTATGCCGTTTGGATTGTCTAATGCTCCTAGCACTTTTATGCGCTTAATGAATGATGTTCTTCGGCCTTTTATTGGAATATTTGTTGTTGTCTATTTTGATGGTATCCTTATATACAACAAATCCATGAATGAGCATTTAGATCATTTGCGTGCTGTTTTTGATGCTTTGCGTGCTGCTCACTTGTTTGGGAACATGGAAAAATGCACTTTTTGCACGCAACGTGTTTCGTTTCTTGGATATGTTGTTACTCCACAGGGCATTGAGGTCGATAGTAGCAAGGTGGACGCCATTCAGAGTTGGCCCCAACCGATGAAGGTCACACAGGTTCGTAGTTTTCTTGGTCTTGCAGGCTTCTATCGTCGTTTTGTGTGGGATTTCAGTTCTATTGGTGCACCATTACATGAGCTAACCAAGAAGGGTGCGCCATTTGAGTGGGGCGCACCACAAGACGACGCATTCAACACTGTAAAAGGAACGGTTAACTCATGCTCCTCTCTTACAATTGATTAATTTTGATAAAGTGTTTGAATTGGAATGTGATGCTAGTGGAATTGGTTTGGGTGCTGTTTTGTTGCAAGATCATAAACCCAATGCTTATTTTAGTGAGAAGTTAAGTGGTGCTGCTCTTAAATATTCCACTTATGATAAAGAACTTTATGCTTTAGTAAGAACTTTGGAAACATGACAGCATTATTTATGGCCTCGCGAATTTATTATTCATTCTGATCATGAGGCTTTGAAACATATTAGAACCCAAACTAATCTGAACCGTCGTCATGCTAAATGGGTTGAATCTATTGAATCTTTTCCGTACATCATTAAACATAAAAATAGGAAGGAAAATGTGATTTTCGATGCTTGTCTCGTCGTTACATGATGTTGTCCCAATTACACTTTAAAATCTTTGGTTTGCAAGCTTTGAAAGATCAATATGTGAATGATGCTGATTTTCGTGATATTATGATGCATTGTAAGGATGGCAAACCTTGGGGCAAATTTCATATGCAGGATGGGTTCCTGTTTCGTGCTAACAAGCTGTGTATTCCAGCTAGCTCAGTTCGTCTTTTGTTGTTACAGGAGGCGCATGGAGGTGGTCTTATGGGTCACTTCGGAGTTTTCAAGACACATGAGGTGTTGGCCGACCATTTCTTTCGGCCACGGATGCGCCGTGATGTTGAGCGCCTTGTTGCACGCTGTACTACATGTCAAAAAGCTAAATCTCGTTTGGGTAATCATGGTTTGTATATGCCCTTGCCTGTTCCCTCTTCTTTTTGGCATGATATTTCGATAGATTTTGTTTTGGGATTGCCTCGCACTAAGGGGAGGGACAGTATTTTTGTGGTTGTTGATCGTTTCTCTAAAATGACTCACTTTATACCTTGTCATAAAACTAATAATGCCTCAATTGTTGCTGAATTGTTCTTTAGAGAGATTGTTAGATTGCATGGAATTCCTAAAACAATTGTCTCTGATCGTGATGCTAAGTTTCTTAGTCATTTTTGGCGTTCTCTTTGGAATAAATTAGGAACTAAGCTGCTATTTAGTACTACTTGTCATTCTCAAACTGATGGGCAAACTGAGGTAGTAAATAGAACTTTGTCTGCTATGCTTAGAGCTGTTCTAGATAAAAACTTGAGACATTGGGAAGATTGTTTACCTCATGTTGAATTTGCTTATAATCGTGCTACACATTCTGCCACTAAGATGTGTCCTTTTGAGGTTGTTTATGGCTATGTTCCTAGGGCGCCGATTGATTTGTTTGCTATTGATGTTGAAGATGAACCACATGTTGATGCTCTTGCTCATATTGATCACATGAAACAATTGCATGAAGAAACACAACACAACATTGCCGTTGCTAATAAAAAGTATCAAGTTGCTGGTAGTAAAGGTAGAAAACATATTTCTTTTGTACCTGGTGATTTGGTTTGGTTGCACGTGCGTAAAGATAGATTTCCTACTTTGCGTCGTTCTAAACTGATGCCTCGTGCTGCTGGTCCTTTTAAAGTGCTAACCAAGATTAACGATAATGCTTATGTTCTTGACTTGCCCATGGAGTTTGGTGTTTCCACTAGTTTTAATGTTGCAGATTTGAAACCATACTTGGGTGAGGATGATGAGTTGCCGTCGAGGACGACTTCACTTCAAGAAGGAGAGGATGATGAGGACATCAACGACATACGAATAATGATGGCGGAAGATGGCGCGCCAAACCAAGCTGTCACGCCTCCACCTCTCGTCGTCGCGCCTCCTCGAGTTACGGATCCATCTTCTAACGAGACGACGACGTACAAGGGCCCAATCACTAGAGCTCGAGCCCAAGAACTGAAGACGGTTTTGATGCTAAGGAACGACGACCAAGGATGACGCCACCCGAAGGCCCACATGGCCCAAGTCGCGTGACTCCCTCTCCACCGCGCGCCTCTCCACTTCAGCCGGCCCTAGATGCCTCGTCCTCCCCCTATTTAGTCAAGGGCTGCGCCCCTTGCAATCTTTGAGTTTTGTTTCAAGTTTAGCTTAGCTATACATCCGTCTCTCGACGTGAATTCAGAACTCCACCTTCGTGCAATATATCAGATTGCTCGCCTCTAATTCTTGCTCGTTCTTCGATTGCGCGTAAGAATTGATCCTCATGATCAGGTTGATCTTGTTTACCGCAAGGTTAATATCCTCTAGAAGTTGGTTCAGCGATTGCATTGGTGCTTTGGCTTGCTCATCGTAGTCGGATCGTGAGGGTCAATGTTGACGGCTGTTAAGTACCATTTTTAACCGTCAACTATACTCAAATAAAGGAGAATTTGGCATTTCATACACGCATGCTTTATCACAATAATATAGTTCCACTTGTACTTGGAGAATTTTGTGCATGCAGGAGGAAATGTGAAGGAAACACCTCAAAAGGCAAGAAAACACACTTTCGACCAATCAGAGAGTGCCACATGGACGTCACACGGATTGAAGGGCCCATTTTCAGTACTTAACCGACGTAACTCCCTGTAATACCGCGCAAACCGACGTCAGGGCCCACAGGACAGCCACTTGGAGAAAGCACAGGCCAGGAGGGGCCACCCCCAGGTCGGCCGACCTGGTCAGGTCGGCCGACCCGGCCGGGCGCCCTCTCCGCCTGGGCTTCCACGTGTTGGCTCCTCCGTGACTCCTGATGACGGTTTGAGATGCCTTCCGTGGCGGTTACTCTCCCTTGCCGACCTATTGAGGCTATAAATAGGAGGGTGTGCCTTCACACTCAACACACACCACAAGAAGCATTTCTCTCTTGCTAGTAGTAGTTCTTCGAGTTTTAGTGGAGTTAGGCTGAGTCTAGAGCTCTCTAGTCCCAAGTCTTCACTTGGAATTGGTATGGCTCTTGTATCTTTTCCCTTTTGTAAGACTTTACTCTTATCAATATATATATCTTTTCTATATAGTTGTGCTTGGGTCATGAGTTTCTTGTTTGATTTTGTGATCCATATATGTGATAGTATAGTCTACTTGTGTGATAGTAGTTTATATTTATTATACTACTATTGTCATGCTAGTTATATACCGTCACTATAGTCTAGTTTATATGTTATAGTCTCTATGCTTAGTTTTAGCTGATAAAGTATAGCATGGGTTTGGTGATCGTATTCGTACGGTAGCTCTGCCTCGTTAATAGTAATCGCGGAGGGGCAGAGTGCTCTTTGGTCATGCAAGTATGGTACTTGGGTGACTGATTTGCATCAATTATTCGTTAGTCTTCTGGTTCGTTGAGGTAGGCGGCAGGTGGTGACAGCCCTGTCCGTCCTTTGAAATCCTCCCCGCTAGGCTAGTGCGTAGGCTCTTGGCGGAAGTCGCCTGTGGATGCAGGGGTAAGTCCGTGCCTGAAGTGCTATACTATTGACTGCTGAACCTGAGTGTGGGTCTGTATGTATTCTACTTAGGCTATGCAACTGTATAGGAATGTATAGTAGGAGTAGCTTAGCCTAGTCTTTCCTCCACTAGACTCTATTTATTTAGTAGGAATCTTCTGTGTGTGTCACACTACCCAGTTATTATCATGTACCCGCCTGTCTTGGTTAGATATCCTTGCTAATTGTTAACATGATCTTATATGTTAGTAACGCTTCTTGATCATACCCTTCCTCTGGGATAAACAAATACGATACCCTGAATACTTCCGGGTGAAATGCTACAGCGGTATTCTCCGTGCGCTTGCGGATTTTACCTACTTGATTCTGGGACATATTAGTGAACCGTTTCTGGCCCCGTGCCGGGAATGATTTATTAATATGGCTTAGCAAAAGTCAACAAGCATTTCTGGCGCCGTTGCCGGGGAAGGCGTATGATCTAAGAAAAATTACTAATGTATATAGTAGTGTTGCAATTAGTAAGGCTATCTCCTAGGCAGGCTAACCTTGCTTTGTTTTCTGCATTTTGTATGAAAACAGGGTAGTGTATGACTGGTTTCGACTTGCCGACAAACTTCACTGAAGATCCTGAGTCACTCCTGAGAAGGACACGAGCGAGGCTCACCCCTCCTCGTAAGGAGACTCGGCCAATCGAACCTGTCATTCCCGCACCATCAAGCTCTGAGCAAATGGCCGACAAGACCCTCCGCGAGTTCTCCGCTCCCTCCGCTGCCAACATCCCTACAGGACCAGCTGGCAATGTGGGAGATGCGAACTTCGAGATCAAGACCGGTCTCATCACCATGGTGCAGGCTAGCCCATTCTGTGGGAAAGCCAATGAGGACGCTAGTGCTCATCTCCAGCAATTCCTGGAGATTTGCAACACGTTCAAAAAGAAGGACAGCCTCATCACATTCATGAAGAACTTCCTTGAGAAGGAAAAGGCTGCACAGCAACAACTGATGAAGGCAAGGAGGCAAAGGTCACACATTAAGCAACAGCCTCCGAAGTCCACAAGGCAGCAACCTCCGAGGTCTGCAAAGAAACAGGCTATGAAGCCTGCAAAACCGCAGCCTCCGAAGCCCGAGAAGCCACCGACCGCAACAAAGACCAAGAAGGTGTGGCGAACGAAACAAGAAGCATCATCCGTGTCTTCATCTCCGGGACCGGACAATGCTTCATCGAGCTGAACGCCGGAGAAAAGTCCCGCTCGTCGGACTTTAAAAGGTGAGTCCTCGCCGGGAGGTTAAACCGGTAGTTATCCATATTTGCTCTTTTAATTGCATATTTGCTTTCCACCACATTTCGATTTTTCCCGACCACTGCATTTCTGCATTTTTGAATTTTTCCAGCCACCTTGGAATTTTTCAAAACTCATTTGCATTTTTAAAAATTTAGAAAATAGGTTTTTGGGCTTTCCATTTTGAAAAGATTTTTTGTCGAGCTTTTTGAGTAAAAAGGCAGCAGGGGACAAATCCCCTAGCCGTTGGGGAACACATAGGAAAAAGGGGGCTGCCAGGAGGCCCACCTGCCAGGTCGGCCGACCTGGTGGGGTCGGCCGACCCCCTGGCCCCACCTTTTCCTGTGCTCCTTTCTCCCGACGGCTATATGGCCGTTGCTCTGTCCCTTTCTAACGGCCATCTTGCTTCCTTGGCTATAAAAACCGCCCAGGAGGAGGAGCTTCACCATTCCAAGCTCATCTTTCACTCCCCTCCTTTGCTCACTTGTTGCTCTCCCAAAATTTCGTGTTCTTCAACTTTACTACAGCCCCAAAAACCCAAAAAAAAATATTTCCTCTCTGTTTTAGTGCATTTGCAAGTTGTTGTGAGAAGAAAACCAATTTCGGAGAAGCTCGGGTTTGTCGTTTTCACTAACGCTCACCCGAACACTTGTGCGATCTTGTTTTTGTTCTTGTCTTGTGTTTGTTCTTGTGTGCAGCCATGTTCAACCGAATGAAGCAAGTCGCCGGAATCAAGCGGAGAAAAAGCACTCGTGCAAGCACGAGTCAAGCATCCTCCGTCAATTTCAGCGACAACCAATTCCGCCAGCTGAACGCGATGATGGCTCAGAATCAGAGCAATTGGGATGCCTTCTTCCGCTCCCAAGGCTACGACCCGAACCAGCAGATATGAGCAAGAACAAGCTTGGGGGAGGACCCCCCTTCTCACGGTAACTTGTATCTTTCCCCTTCCCTTTATTTCTTGCATTTGCTAAATCTGAAAATCCATAAAAATTTGCAAAATATAAAAAGAACAAAAATATTTCCCTTTTTCATGCGCGGTATGAATGTGTATAATTTTCCTATGTTGAGATGATGAATAGTTGCTCTGTCCTTTATTCCTCTCTAAAGCTAGTTTACAACTTAGTACTCTCTCAAGAGTTGGGTTTGTTGGTGAATCTTGCCATGAACTTGAATCTTGTGGGTAGCATATGCATTCTCTAGTTCTAAGTTGTTGAGAGGTATGATATGATAGATAGGGCTGCTATGATCTTGCTCAACGTAAAGCTTGAATTCCGGAGTTTTATTTTTCAAAATGACAAATTGATAAGTTCCTCAATGATGAAATTCCCACCACAGCCATATGTAGTGTTTACATTTGAAAACCTTTACACATATGCTGCTTGTTTCACATTGAGCTTAGTCAAAATTGTTGTGACCCTAGTAGAACTCTTTTCATGCTTTCTTGATCAAGATCATATACACACATCCACCGCCATGAGCTATCCTTCTAAATCAAGAAGATAGCATCCACCATATCCACCATATCCACCGTGAGCTATTCTTCTACACCGGAAGAAAGCCGCTATCCATCCATCCATCCAAAGAAACACTCCATATATCCATAGCAAAATTCCTCTCTCAAAGTATTCATTGCAAACTAGGACTATGGCTATGCAAAAAGAAAAAGAAAAAAAAAATGCTCAAAAAAGAGAGCAAGCAAAAGATAGCCATAGCCTAGAAACTCCAAAAGAGAGAAGGAAAATTCAAAAAGGAGTTATTTCTTCCCATCCACCATTCCTCCGTTCTCCCACACACTGGCACATCTTGATCAAGATTGTTTGAATTGATGTTTTTCTTGGATCCGGTCTTTTGACATAGCAATATTATGTGAACATGAGTGCCTCATATATCCCTACCTTGAGCTCCACATAAAGCCTTATTTAGAAGTAGGTGATTATAGGCAACACTTTGCCTTGGTGAGGAATCATACACATATTGAGTGATCCGAGAGAATCATTTGAGGAACTTGGTTTTTATTTTCAAAATCTTTTGAAAACCTCCAGAATAACATAGCGGAATCTAGAGCAAGTGATTGGTGCCCTGCAATTGTTCTATCTCTCAACCGCCCAAGACAATGAGGTGTAAAAGCCCCATGGATCGAGGTAAATGGGTAACTTATGTGCCAACATATTTAATTCTAGGAAGAGTACTTTGTTGTGCGCAAAGTATTATTGAGGAGTAGGACATTGTAGCAACTCCTGATCAACAACTTAAGTTTATCTTTGCTTCGGGACGAGCAAAGGGTAAGCTTGGGGAGTTTGTTGACGGCCGGGCGCCCTCTCCGCCTGGGCTTCCACGTGTTGGCTCCTCCGTGACTCCTGATGACGGTTTGAGATGCCTTCCGTGGCGGTTACTCTCCCTTGCCGACCTATTGAGGCTATAAATAGGAGGGTGTGCCTTCACACTCAACACACACCACAAGAAGCATTTCTCTCTTGCTAGTAGTAGTTCTTGGAGTTTTAGTGGAGTTAGGCTGAGTCTAGAGCTCTCTAGTCCCAAGTCTTCACTTGGAATTGGTATGGCTCTTGTATCTTTTCCCTTTTGTAAGACTTTACTCTTATCAATATATATATCTTTTCTATATAGTTGTGCTTGGGTCATGAGTTTCTTGTTTGATTTTGTGATCCATATATGTGATAGTATAGTCTACTTGTGTGATAGTAGTTTATATTTATTATACTACTATTGTCATGCTAGTTATATACCGTCACTATAGTCTAGTTTATATGTTATAGTCTCTATGCTTAGTTTTAGCTGATAAAGTATAGCATGGGTTTGGTGATCGTATTCGTACGGTAGCTCTGCGTCGTTAATAGTAATCGCGGAGGGGCAAAGTGCTCTTTGGTCATGCAAGTATGGTACTTGGGTGACTGATTTGCATCAATTATTCGTTAGTCTACTGGTTCGTTGAGGTAGGCGGCAGGTGGTGACAGCCCTGTCCGTCCTTTGAAATCCTCCCCGCTAGGCTAGTGCGTAGGCTCTTGGCGGAAGTCGCCTGTGGATGCAGGGGTAAGTCCGTGCCTGAAGTGCTATACTATTGACTGCTGAACCTGAGTGTGGGTCTGTATGTATTCTACTTAGGCTATGCAACTGTATAGGAATGTATAGTAGGAGTAGCTTAGCCTAGTCTTTCCTCCACTAGACTCTATTTATTTAGTAGGAATCTTCTGTGTGTGTCACACTACCCAGTTATTATCATGTACCCGCCTGTCTTGGTTAGATATCCTTGCTAATTGTTAACATGATCTTATATGTTAGTAACGCTTCTTGATCATAACCTTCCTCTGGGATAAACAAATACGATACCCTGAATACTTCCGGGTGAAATGCTACAGCGGTATTCTCCGTGCGCTTGCGGATTTTACCTACTTGACTCTGGGACATATTAGTGAACCGTTTCTGGCCCCGTGCCGGGAATGATTTATTAATATGGCTTAGCAAAAGTCAACAGTCAACATCCACCAAATCGAAGTTATCTCCACTCGTCGAAAGATCGGGCACTCTACACCTATCACCCCGAGCCCTCGAGCGAGTCGTAGAGTCGTTCGGGGGATTTTGACGTGGGTGCAGGGAGGAGGCATGAAATCGTTCCTGGGTCGCCTGGTTTTCGTTAGGGAGGAGGGCATGAGTGCACCCGACGGGTTTATCCCTCGAGCCGGAGGGGAGATTGGCCGAAACTCGCGCTTCAGCTTAACGTGTCTGTGGGAAGGTTTGGTTGTTCGTCCGTCAGGGTGCGCGCGAGCGCACACGTCGGGTGTAGCCCCCGAGCCAAAGGAGGAGTCCAGACGGACTTGTTCTTTGGTTGTTTGTGTCTGAAGCAATCACGGGGGTGCCGTGGGACCCGCGTTCCTCGGTCTCTAACCCTTGGACCAGACAGATGGCACAGGGCGTCATTGATTGAGGGCCCGCTTTAAAATACGAGCCATGGCGCTGTCGGGACGATAGGTTTCTTGTCACTTTTTGGCGTGCAGCGCGCAAGGGCCTCTTTTGGTAGGGCCCAGGTCTGCTGCGCACCAGAGGAATTCGAGGCGGGTTCCCTTCTTTTCTCCATGGTGTGGTGCACGCGGTGCTGTCAGTGGTGCCAGGTTCTTTGTCCCCGCTTCATCCTATATCAAGCTTTGTGCTCCAAGTCCTAAGACACCTAGGAGGAGACCGGTTCTCGCTTAGTGGTCCGTTGTCCTCATGACTGCCGGGTGCGATGATGCCCATGGTGATGAGGACAGGGATGGAGACCCACCAACAGCAAGTCCCTGGCCGCCTTGGTGCGACGGCTCCATCGGCCGGGGGAAGGTTGGCTCGACTTCTATCATGTCCTCCCCTCGTCGGGGTGAGATGGAGATAAAGGGGACTTCACAAGGAAGGCTGCCCTGGCTTATCAGGTCCCCTCGCATTCGTCCTTAGCGATGTCTGTAGGAGCGAGGTCAAGAAGAGGCGCCGGACCGGACTCCCTATTAGCATGGGGGCCGTTGGTCTCAAGGGGCGGCTCTAGTAATAGCCGTACGGCGGGGCTGGGCTGCTCACCTTCTTCGTTGGGGGAAAAGGCCGGCCTCAAATGAGGGTGTGTTTCCCTGACGATGAAGCATCACAGGCACTTTACCTCGCATGTACCCGCCGAGGTGCGGGTACCGCTTTTTCTTTGTAGTAGACCCCCTGGGTCGATCTTTTCTCCTTCATTCGCCTTCTTTCCTCTCTCTCGAGTCGTTGGCATTTTCTTTGTAAAGGGAAGAGAGGGAGTCTGCAGGAGTCAGCCTTAAACGTTCTTGTGAACAAAGAATAATAAATGTGACCCCACGTTCGGCCTTGTTTAGCGAAGCCGGTCCTCGTGTCCCCGCTTGGTGCGGACGGATCAGTCGAGTGACCGTTTTGACTTTTTTGTGTTTCTCCCTCCGCGTCCTATTCATGAGACGGAGGATGGAGCCGGGTCACGCTTTTGCCTCGGCGGCTGAAGCGTGGCTGTTCGATGAGCTGCTATCGGGTCCGTTCGAGTGAGGTCTCCGGTTCCCCATCGAGGGAGTCCCAGTGAACCAGCCGGTGGTACCTCATGAATCCGTCTTTCTGGCTTGACTGGTTGTCACAACCATTCGAGAGGTCATGATGGCTAGTTGCCTCTCTTTGGGGAGATACCAAAGGTCGAGTTGGAGCGGGACTCAAACGCTACTCTACGATACCCTTGACCCCTCGGGGGTCGGGGTGCTGTTGACTTTTGCTAAGCCATATTAATAAATCATTCCCGGCACGGGGCCAGAAACGGTTCACTAATATGTCCCAGAGTCAAGTAGGTAAAATCCGCAAGCGCACGGAGAATACCGCTGTAGCATTTCACCCGGAAGTATTCAGGGTATCGTATTTGTTTATCCCAAAGGAAGGGTATGATCAAGAAGCGTTACTAACATATAAGATCATGTTAACAATTAGCAAGGATATCTTAACCAAGACAGGCGGGTACATAATAATAACCGGGTAGTGTGACACACACAGAAGATTCCAACTAAATAAATAAAGTCTAGTGGAGGAAAGACTAGGCTAAGCTACTCCTACTATACATTCCTATTCAGTTGCATAGCCTAAGTAGAATACATACAGACCCACACTCAGGTTCAGCAGTCAATAGTATAGCACTTCAGGCACGGACTTACCCCTGCATCCACAGGCGACTTCCGCCAAGAGCCTACGCACTAGCCTAGCGGGGAGGATTTCAAAGGACGGACAGGGCTGTCACCACCTGCCGCCTACCTCAACGAACCAGTAGACTAACGAATAATTGATGCAAATCAGTCACCCAAGTACCATACTTGCATGACCAAAGAGCACTCTGCCCCTCCGCGATTACTATTAACGAGGCAGAGCTACCGTACGAATACGATCACCAAACCCATGCTGTTGACGGCTGTTAAGTACCATTTTCAACCGTCAACTATACTCAAATAAAGGAGAATTTGGCATTTCATACACGCATGCTTTATCACAATAATATAGTTCCACTTGTACTTGGAGAACTTTATGCATGCAGGAGGAAATGTGAAGGAAACACCTCAAAAGGCAAGAAAACACACTTTCGACCAATCAGAGAGCGCCACATGGACGTCACACGGATTGAAGGGCCCATTTGCAGTACTTAACCGACGTAACTCCCTGTAATACCGCGGGAACTGACCTCAGGACCCACAGGACAGCCACCTGGAGAAAGCACAGGCCAGGAGGGGCCACCCCCAGGTCGGCCGACCTGGTCAGGTCGGCCGACCCAGCCGGGCGCCCTCTCCGCCTGGGCTTCCACGTGTTGGCTCCTCCACGACTCCTGATGACGGTTTGAGATGCCTTCCGTGGCGGTTACGCTCCCTTGCCGACCTATTGAGGCTATAAATAGGAGGGTGTGCCTTCACACTCAACACACACCACAAGAAGCATTTCTCTCTTGCTAGTAGTAGTTCTTGGAGTTTTAGTGGAGTTAGGCTGAGTCTAGAGCTCTCTAGTCCCAAGTCTTCACTTGGAATTGGTATGGCTCTTGTATCTTTTCCCTTTTGTAAGACTTTACTCTTATCAATATATATATCTTTTCTATATAGTTGTGCTTGGGTCATGAGTTTCTTGTTTGATTTTGTGATCCATATATGTGATAGTATAGTCTACTTGTGTGATAGTAGTTTATATTTATTATACTACTATTGTCATGCTAGTTATATACCGTCACTATAGTCTAGTTTATATGTTATAGTCTCTATGCTTAGTTTCAGCTGATAAAGTATGGCATGGGTTTGGTGATCGTATTCGTACGGTAACTCTGCCTCGTTAATAGTAATCGCGGAGGGGCAGAGTGCTCTTTGGTCATGCAAGTATGGTACTTGGGTGACTGATTTGCATCAATTATTCGTTAGTCTACTGGTTCGTTGAGGTAGGCGGCAGGTGGTGACAGCCCTGTCCGTCCTTTGAAATCCTCCCCGCTAGGCTAGTGCGTAGGCTCTTGGCGGAAGTCGCCTGTGGATGCAGGGGTAAGTCCGTGCCTGAAGTGCTATACTATTGACTGCTGAACCTGAGTGTGGGTCTGTATGTATTCTACTTAGGCTATGCAACTGTATAGGAATGTATAGTAGGAGTAGCTTAGCCTAGCCTTTTCTCCACTAGACTTTATTTATTTGGTAGGAATCTTCTGTGTGTGTCACACTACCCGGTTATTATCATATACCCGCCTGTCTTGATTAGATATCCTTGCTAATTGTTAACATGATCTTATATGTTAGTAACGCTTCTTGATCATAACCTTCCTTTGGGATAAACAAATTCGATACCCTGAATACTTCCGGGTGAAATGCTACAGCGGTATTCTCCGTGCGCTTGCGGATTTTACCTACTTGACTCTGGGACATATTAGTGAACCGTTTCTGGCCCCGTGCCGGGAATGATTTATTAATATGGCTTAGCAAAAGTCAACACATGCTATACTTTATCAGCTAAAACTAAGCATAGAGACTATAACATATAAACTAGACTATAGTGACGGTATATAACTAGCATGACAATAGTAGTATAATAAATATAAACTACTATCACACAAGTAGACTATACTATCACATATATGGATCACAAAATCAAACAAGAAACTCATGACCCAAGCACAACTATATAGAAAAGATATATATATTGATAAGAGCAAAGTCTTACAAAAGGGAAAAGATACAAGAGCCATACCAATTCCAAGTGAAGACTTGGGACTAGAGAGCTCTAGACTCAGCCTAACTCCACTAAAACTCCAAGAACTACTACTAGCAAGAGAGAAATGCTTCTTGTGGTGTGTGTTGAGTGTGAAGGCACACCCTCCTATTTATAGCCTCAATAGGTCGGCAAGGGAGCGTAACCGCCACGGAAGGCATCTCAAACCGTCATCAGGAGTCGCGGAGGAGCCAACACGTGGAAGCCCAGGCGGAGAGGGCGCCCGGCTGGGTCGGCCGACCTGACCAGGTCGGCCGACCTAGGGGTGGCCCCTCCTGGCCTGTGCTTTCTCCAGGTGGCTGTCCTGTGGGCCCTGATGTTGGTTTGCGCGGTATTGCAGGGAGTTACGTCGGTTAAGTGCTGAAAATGGGCCCTTCAATCCGTGTGACGTCCATGTGGCACTCTCTGATTGGTCGAAAGTGTGTTTTCTTGCCTTTTGAGGTGTTTCCTTCACATTTCCTCCTACATGCACAAAGTTCTCCAAGTACAAGTGGAACTATATTATTGTGATAAAGCATGCGTGTATGAAATGCCAAATTCTCCTTTATTTGAGTATAGTTGACGGTTGAAAATGGTACTTAACAGCCGTCAACAAACTCCCCCAAGCTTACCCTTTGCTCGTCCCGAAGCAAAGATAAACTTAAGTTGTTGATCAGGAGTTGCTACAATGTCCTACTCCTCAATAATACTATGCGCACAACAAAGTACTCTTCCTAGAATTAAATATATTGGCGCATAACTTACCCATTTACCTCGATCCATGGGGCTTTTACACCTCATTGTCTTGGGCGGTTGAGAGATAGAACAATTGCAGGGCACCAATCACTTGCTTTAGATTCCGCTATGTTATTCCGGAGGTTTTCAAAAGATTTTGAAAATAAAAACCAAGTTCCTCAAATGATTCTCTCGGATCAGTCAATATGTGTATGATTCATCACCAAGGCAAAGTGTTGCCTATAATCACCTACTTCTAAATAAGGCTTTATGTGGAGCTCAAGGTAGGGATATATGAGGCACTCATGTTCACATAATATTGCTATGTCAAAAGACCGGATCCAAGAAAAACATCAATTCAAACAATCTTGATCAAGATGTGCAAGTGTGTGGGAGAACGGAGGAATGGTGGATGGGAAGAAATAACTCCTTTTTGAATTTTCCTTCTCTCTTTTGGAGTTTCTAGGCTATGGCTACCTTTTGCTTGCTCTCTTTTTTTGAGCATTTTTTTTTCTTTTTTTCTTTTTTTTTTTTTTTACATAGCCATAGTCCTAGTTTGCAATGAATACTTTGAGAGAGGAATTTTTGCAATGGATATATGGAGTGTTTCTTTGGATGGATGGATGGATAGTGGCTTTCTTCCGGTGTAGAAGAATAGCTCACGGTGGATATGGTGGATATGGTGGATGCTATCTTCTTGATTTAGAAGGATAGCTCATGGCGGTGGATGTGTGTATATGATCTTGATCAAGAAAGCATGAAAAGAGTTCTACTAGGGTCACAACAATTTTGACTAAGCTCAATGTGAAACAAGCAGCATATGTGTAAAGGTTTTCAAATGTAAACACTACATATGGCTGTGGTGGGAATTTCATCATTGAGGAACTTATCAATTTGTCATTTTGAAAAATAAAACTCCGGAATTCAAGCTTTACGTTGAGCAAGATCATAGCAGCCCTATCTATCATATCATACCTCTCAACAACTTAGAACTAGAGAATGCATATGCTACCCACAAGATTCAAGTTCAAGGCAAGATTTACCAACAAACCTAACTCTTGAGAGAGTACTAAGTTGTAAACTAGCATTAGAGAGGAATAAAGGACAGAGCAACTATTCATCATCTCAACATAGGAAAATTATACACATTCATACCGCGCATGAAAAAGGGAAATATTTTTGTTCTTTTTATATTTTGCAAATTTTTATGGATTTTCAGATTTAGCAAATGCAAGAAATAAAGAAAAGGGGAAAGATACAAGTTACCGTGAGAAGGGGGGTCCTCCCCCAAGCTTGTTCTTGCTCATATCTGCTGGTTCGGGTCGTAGCCTTGGGAGCGGAAGAAGGCATCCCAATTGTTCTGATTCTGAGCCATCATCGCGTTCAGCTGGCGGAATTGGTTGTCGCTGAAATTCTGCCATTGCTGGGTGTCGGCGACATGTTGCGTGAGAGTTTGTTGCATGCTCTCGGTGCGCAAATCAATGTCGTCCACCCTCCTTGTCAACTCGGACATCCCATAGTTGAGTTCACGGAACCCACGGGATGAGAATGACCGAGTGGCAAAGGATGGCGGTCCGCTTGAACTTGATGACGTCTGCATGGGGTAATCGTACTGAGATTCCCATGCTCCGGCCTGCCATGTTGATGCACCCGCCTCGTCCTGTGGCGGGGGCTGCTCCCATACCGGATCTCCGGTCGGAGTGTGAAACTCCGGTGTAGGCTCCATATGCCTACGGGAACGTGTCGGTCGCCCTGAAACACTATGCCTGCGAACTTCTCCCACTGGCTCAAGTGGGAGGGTTAGTGCCCGACAGTGATACAAACGAAGACCCGGGTTAGGTAACGGGAATTCATTTGTATACCCGGGAAAGTGATAGATCAAGGTATTATTTGGACCATGTTTCAAAGTATGTCCTTGCACAAAATAGTCCTCGCCTAGAAATTCTCTATCTACCGTCAAATATTCAACATGAACATTCTCAAGCAGACCACACTTCTGCGCAATGCGAGTAACTAAAGAGGTGCACTCAATTGGTCCCGTCAACTTTATATTGTCTAACCATTGATCAATCATGCATTCCGCGGGTGACACCCTAATTTTCTTAACCATGGCATAAAGTATTTTCAATTCATCTTGCCGGACAACCCTAATGTCACCTCGAGGAAACAAGGTCATAGCCAACCACACATGCATAAATCTAAGTGTAGGATTATGGATGGCACTTGTTCTAGGCTTGGGACCCCACTCGTTTCCGGAAATCTTTTTCCAAAAACTTTCTTTATGGAACCCCTTTAGCGCTTTATCTAAGTCTAGCCTACATTTAGGATTTAGACCTAGCATAGCATGAAGATCACCCCATGTGACCAAGCGCTCTTGCCCAAACAAGCGAAAAGAAATGCCTTCATCATACTTTCTAAGGGTGCATAAAAACTGCATAGTAAGCAAACGAGAACCCGGCTCATCTACTTCTACGAAATTTAGCCAACCCATAGTGCGAAAAATAGAGGCAAATTCTTATCTCATACCTATTTTCTCGAGGAGGTCCGGATCGAAGCGTCGGGTGTGGGCGAATGGCCGTTCTCTCATGAGCGCGATGGCTTGGCCCTCGCGGTCGTCCTTGATGTCGAGATGCTCCTCGGTGATGAGCAAGGCCGGCCTTTTCTCCGGAATTTCAGCTTCGGGGTCACCATGCCCCGGCCTTGGTGTGAGCTCGACGGAGGATGCTTGACTCGTGCTTGCACGAGTGCTTTTTCTCCGCTTGATTCCGGCGACTTGCTTCATTCGTTTGAATATGGCTGCACACAAGAACAAACACAAGACAAGAACAAAAACAAGATCGAACAAGTGTTCGGGTGAGCGTTAGTGAAAACGACAAACCCGAGCTTCTCCGAAATTGGTTTTCTTCTTACAACAACTTGCAAATGCACTAAAACAGAGGGGAAATATTTTTTGGGTTTTTGGGGCTGTAGTAAAGTTGAAGAACACGAAATTTTGGGAGAGCAACAAGTGAGCAAAGGAGGGGAGTGAAAGATGAGCTTGGAATGGTGAAGCTCCTCCTCCTGGGCGGTTTTTATAGCCAAGGAGGCAAGATGGCCGTTAGAAAGGGACAGAGCAACGGCCATATAGCCGTTGGGAGAAAGAAGCACAGGAAAAGGTGGGGCCACGGGGTCGGCCGACCACACCAGGTCGGCCGACCTGGCAGGTCGGCCTCCTGGCAGCCCCCTTTTTCCTATGTGTTCCCCAACGGCTAGGGGATTTGTCCCCTGCTGCCTTTTTGCTCAAAAAGCTCGACAAAAAATCTTTTCAAAATGGAAAGCCCAAAAACCTATTTTCTAAATTTTCAAAAATGCAAATGAGTTTTGAAAAATTCCAAGGTGGCTGGAAAAATTCAAAAATGCAGAAATGCAGTGGTCGGAAAAAATCAAAATGTGGTGGAAAGCAAATATGCAATTAAAAGAGCAAATATGGATAACTACCGGTTTAACCTCCCGGCGAGGACTCACCTTTTAAAGTCCGACGAGCGGGACTTTTCTCCGGCGTTCAGCTCGATGAAGCGTTGTCCGGTCCCGGAGATGAAGACACGGATGATGCTTCTTGTTTCGTTCGCCACACCTTCTTGGTCTTTGTTGCGGTCGGTGGCTTCTCGGGCTTCGGAGGCTGCGGTTTTGCAGGCTTCACAGCCTGTTTCTTTGCAGACCTCGGAGGTTGCTGCCTTGGGGACTTTGGAGGCTGTTGCTTAATGTGTGACCTTTGCCTCCTTGCCTTCATCAGTTGTTGCTGTGCAGCCTTTTCCTTCTCAAGGAAGTTCTTCATGAATGTGATGAGGCTGTCCTTCTTTGGCGGAGTGACCTCCACTTCCTTGATGTTGCTTGGGTTCGGCCCGTACTTGATACGGATCATGTTGCACTGTTCTTTCCTTGGCCGAAAGTCAAACTTCTCCTCCTTGCCATTGATGTGGAAGCGGATTTCTCCGGCTCCTACATCGATGCGAGCATCCGCAGTGCTGAGAAATGGGCGTCCTAGGATGAGCGGTGTGCTCTTCCCGACGTCCATATCAAGCACTATGAAGTCGACGGGGATGAAGCAATCCCGGATTTTCACCGGAATATCTTCGACGATCCCCGCCGGATAGCGGACCGTTGAATCGGCCAGCTGCAGCTGCATCGGCGTGGGGGATAGTGTGGTGTAGTTGAGCTTGTCGAAGACATCCTTCGGCATGACGCTCACACTTGCCCCAAGATCACATAAGGCATGGTCGAAGTTCTGTGTCCCGATCGAGCAGGTGATCGTGGGACACCCTGGATCTTTCTTCTTCTCAGGAAGCCGGTTGAGTATAGCAGCGCTACACTCTTCCGTCAGCTTGACAATTTCTGTGGTCGGTAGAGGGCGCTTGTTGCTGATAAGATCCTTGAGGTAGCGAGCGTACGTGGGTACTTGTATCGCATCCAGCAAGGGCACGTTGATGTGCAGCTTCTGGATTACCTCAACGAAGCGTGTGAACTGTTCGTCCACGGTGGGCTTCCTTCTTCTTTCGGGAAACGGCATGAGGTTCGTGTCATAGAACTCATGTGGGGCCGTTTTCCTGGGCGGCAGTTCTTCTTCTTCTGCCGGCTTCTCAGCTGATGTGTCCTTTCCTGCATGGTTAGGGTATGGCGGATCCCGAGTGGACTTACCTCCTCTCGTGGTAACCGCATTAACATTTTCTAAGGGGGTCTCGGGTTGCCCCGGGATTTTCCCCGACTCAGCAGTAGGAACAGCAGCAGCTAACTGAGCTAATTGGGTTTCTATCATTTTATTAAAGCTCAGCTGATTCTTGAGAGTAGAGGAAACACCCTCTATCTTAGTGTGGATGCTCTCAAGAGTCCTATCAGTGGTGGCAAGCTTTTTACTGATGTTATCATTAACCTTAGCTTGACCAAGCACAAGATCTTTCAAGGAGGGCTGATTATAACCGGAATTAAAACCAGAGAAGTTGCCAGAGTTACCTCCTTGGTAGTTGGGACGTGGTGGATCCCAACTTTGACCTCCTTGTGGACGGTAGCCGTTGTTGTTGTTGTTGCCCATGAACATTGCGTCCTCACGGGTCTCAGGGCAGTCATTGCCCGAGTGTCCCGTGTTGCCACAGACCTCGCAAGTCATCCGAGCATCTAGGGCTTTCACTTCTCCATTGGCTTGGTCGTCCATCTTCTTCATGAGAAGGTCAATCTTGGCGGCGAGCATGTCAACCTCCTTGACGGAGTGCATGCCTCGCTGGCGAGGTTGGAGGCGTTCTTCATTCCAACCTTGGTTGGACACCATCTTCTCGATCAAAGCTTTTGCCTTGCTTACAGTGAGCGAGAAGAAGGCTCCACCAGCAGCAGCGTCGAGGTGGTCGCGGGCCGACGGAGTAAGCCCGTTGTAGAAGTTCTGGATGATCAGCCAATCATCCATCCCGTGGTGGGGACATGCCAGGATGTACTCCTGGAGCCTCTCCCATGCCTCAGGAATCGACTCCTTCGACTCCTGCTGGAAGTTTGAGATCCTTCCGCGGAGGGCATTGGTCTTGCCCAGCGGGAAGAACTTTGCAAGGAACGCAGCTGAACACTTCTCCCAAGTGTTCACAGCTTCAGGGTTTGCGTAGAACCACTATCTCGCTCTCCCAAGGAGAGAGAACGGGAACAGTCGAAGGCGAACAACGTCGGGGGTGACGTCCTTCATTTTGAACGTGTTGCAAATCTCCAGGAATTGCTGGAGATGAGCACTAGCGTCCTCATTGGCTTTCCCACAAAATGGGCTAGCCTGCACCATGGTGATGAGACCGGTCTTGATCTTGAAGTTCGCATCTCCCACATTACCAGCTGGTCCCGTAGGGATGTTGGCAGCGGAGGGAGCGGAGAACTCGCGGAGGGTCTTGTCGGCCATTTGCTCAGAGCTTGATGGTGCAGGAATGACAGGTTCGATTGGCCGAGTCTCCTTACGAGGAGGGGTGAGCCTAGCTCGTGTCCTTCTCAGGAGTGACTCAGGATCTTCAGTGAAGTTTGTCGGCAAGTCGAAACCAGTCATACACTACCCTGTTTTCATACAAAATGCAGAAAACAAAGCAAGGTTAGCCTGCCTAGGAGATAGCCTTAATAATTGCAACACTACTATATACATTAGTAATTTTTCTTAGATCATACGCCTTCCCCGGCAACGGCGCCAGAAATGCTTGTTGACTTTTGCTAAGCCATATTAATAAATCATTCCCGGCACGGGGCCAGAAACGGTTCACTAATATGTCCCAGAGTCAAGTAGGTAAAATCCGCAAGCGCACGGAGAATACCGCTGTAGCATTTCACCCGGAAGTATTCAGGGTATCGTATTTGTTTATCCCAAAGGAAGGGTATGATCAAGAAGCGTTACTAACATATAAGATCATGTTAACAATTAGCAAGGATATCTTAACCAAGACAGGCGGGTACATAATAATAACCGGGTAGTGTGACACACACAGAAGATTCCTACTAAATAAATAAAGTCTAGTGGAGGAAAGACTAGGCTAAGCTACTCCTACTATACATTCCTATACAGTTGCATAGCCTAAGTAGAATACATACAGACCCACACTCAGGTTCAGCAGTCAATAGTATAGCACTTCAGGCACGGACTTACCCCTGCATCCACAGGCGACTTCCGCCAAGAGCCTACGCACTAGCCTAGCGGGGAGGATTTCAAAGGACGGACAGGGCTGTCACCACCTGCCGCCTACCTCAACGAACCAGTAGACTAACGAATAATTGATGCAAATCAGTCACCCAAGTACCATACTTGCATGACCAAAGAGCACTCTGCCCCTCCGCGATTACTATTAACGAGGCAGAGCTACCGTACGAATACGATCACCAAACCCATGCTATACTTTATCAGCTAAAACTAAGCATAGAGACTATAACATATAAACTAGACTATAGTGACGGTATATAACTAGCATGACAATAGTAGTATAATAAATATAAACTACTATCACACAAGTAGACTATACTATCACATATATGGATCACAAAATCAAACAAGAAACTCATGACCCAAGCACAACTATATAGAAAAGATATATATATTGATAAGAGCAAAGTCTTACAAAAGGGAAAAGATACAAGAGCCATACCAATTCCAAGTGAAGACTTGGGACTAGAGAGCTCTAGACTCAGCCTAACTCCACTAAAACTCCAAGAACTACTACTAGCAAGAGAGAAATGCTTCTTGTGGTGTGTGTTGAGTGTGAAGGCACACCCTCCTATTTATAGCCTCAATAGGTCGGCAAGGGAGCGTAACCGCCACGGAAGGCATCTCAAACCGTCATCAGGAGTCGCGGAGGAGCCAACACGTGGAAGCCCAGGCGGAGAGGGCGCCCGGCTGGGTCGGCCGACCTGACCAGGTCGGCCGACCTGGGGGTGGCCCCTCCTGGCCTGTGCTTTCTCCAGGTGGCTGTCCTGTGGGCCCTGATGTTGGTTTGCGCGGTATTGCAGGGAGTTACGTCGGTTAAGTGCTGAAAATGGGCCCTTCAATCCGTGTGACGTCCATGTGGCGCTCTCTGATTGGTCGAAAGTGTGTTTTCTTGCCTTTTGAGGTGTTTCCTTCACATTTCCTCCTGCATGCACAAAGTTCTCCAAGTACAAGTGGAACTATATTATTGTGATAAAGCATGCGTGTATGAAATGCCAAATTCTCCTTTATTTGAGTATAGTTGACGGTTGAAAATGGTACTTAACAGCCGTCAACAGGTGCTGGCTGTTAGGTGTGCCCATCACTCATGCCCCTCACTCTGTTTGCGCTCCAGGCGGATGTTGAACCCTCTTGTGGGGCCAGCCCTAGAACCTCGGCGCCGTCGGAGCAGTTTTCAGCCCCTTATCCCGTCTTACTTGCACCGCTCGTCCCTCGCCGTGGTCGAGCGGCTCGGCTAGCGCCTCCGTCCCGTTCGATGCTGTTTGTCAGCCAAGTCCATCCGGGAGGGCCATGCCTTTTTGTGATGAGGCCTGACCGGTGGGGTCCGCATGCATGTCCTGTTCCAGAATTCAAGGCATGGCGCGAGGCCTACATCGGGCCTGAGTAAATAGGAGAGGCTGAGTGGGTTGTCTGGCACCTGCATCGTGGTGGGCCCAGGCGTGGCGCACGGTTGTTCGATCTTTGTTGGCACGACCGCCGAAGGGACGTTCCTCGCAGTAATGACGGTGCAGCGGGCTCGCAGTGCGTGGAGCCATTCGCGGAACCCGAGAAAATTTTGGGATAGTGGGAAAAGTGGAGTTATGGAGGAGCGTGGGTTATCGCGTCCGCGCGCCATGTGGGGCAAGTGGTTGAGAGGCTTATCAGTTGGCGGGTTGTGGGCGGATATTTTGCGGTCCGTTGCAGTGATGCTCCTGGCTCGTATCCTTACTTAAGCCTTGGGCGCTGCCTCCTCTGATTCTTCCTTTTGCCTTCCTTGTTTCCTCGCCCTTTCTTCTCTTTTGTCTCTAGCGATCTCCCTTGCCACAGTCTCGTAGCCGCCATGTCTATTTTTACTCGCTCCACGGTGACAAAGAAGGAGCTGGAGGGACTCGTCGAGGCCAGGCTTCTCGCGCCCCTCACCGGAGCGAGGGAGTGGGTGGTGCCGGGGAACGAGACGCGGCCGGAGCTCCCAAGGGGCTACGTGGTGTCCTTCGTCCCATTTCATGAGCGCGGGCTCGGGCGGCCGGCGCATGTAACAACTTAGTTAGTGCTGGCATTAGATATCTTAGTCGTTTTTTAGTGGGCTTTTATGCCCATGTAACAACTTAGTTTTGAACTATCATCTTGTTTTATATTCGGTGGCCCATGGTGGCCTTAAATACGTTTTTAATCTTAGTTCAATTAAGTTGTTTTGTGTGCTCAGCCTATTGTCTTCCAAGTTTCGACTTGCAAAGTTCGAGCCCCTCGGGCGCTTCGGAAGTTTAGTCTTACCGGTGATCGCCGTTGTCGTGGCGCTCGGGCAAGCACAACGTTGCGCTATCCGACCGGCTTGACTGCGAACTCCTTCGCCCGTGGCTTACTTTATTTGTTATTATGGAGAGGCTCGAGGCCGAGGAAAGAAAAAAGCAAGGAAAGCGAAGAAAGTTTTAGGGCAAGACGGGGGAGTGCCGTGTAAGCCTGCCGTGCCCTTCCAGCCCCCGAGTGACATCTGACACCTTGAGAGGGGTCGGGTGTCGCTTTAGGAGTGAGTGAGGCGTGCAAGGGTCGCGGGAAATAGAAAGATAGGGATAGAATTTACATGGCTGTGAGATATTCCATGCGTTCTTGGGCTCATCGCCTTCCATCGTCCTCAACTTGTACGTGCCGAATCAGAGGACTCGAGAAATGACGTATGGTCCTTCCCAAGGCGGCAAGAGCTTGTGTCGGCCCCTGTTGTCTTGAACCCTGCACAGAACGAGGTCATTCACGAGGAGACCTCTATCTCTCATGTTTCTGTCGTGATAGTGGCGGAGCGCTTGTTGATAATTGCTCGAATAGAGGCGCACGACGTCTCATGCCTCATCTATTTGGTCCAGCGCATCTTGGAGCGTGGCTTCGTTGCCCTACTCATCGTACACGCGCACTCATGGCGCCATAGTCGAGGTCGGTGGGGAGGACGAACTCTGACCCGTAGACCATGAAGAAAGGCGTGAAGCCCGTTGCGCGACTTTGGGTCGTGTGTAGGCTCCACAGCACGATGTGCTCATTGACCGCTTCACCCCTCGACCTGCTCTTGGAGTATCATGCCATTCACTCACTCGACCTGCCCGTTCGTCTCAGGGTGAGCGACTACGGCCCAGTCGACACGAATGTGATAATCATCATAGAACTTTAGGAATTTCTTTCTCGTAAACTGTGTTCCGTTATCCGTGATTATGGAGTTCGGGACCCCAAATCGGTGGATGATGTCAAGGAAGAATTTGACCGCTTCTTCGGATCGAATCTTGACTAGGGGGTGTGCTTTGATCCACTTGGTGAACTTGTCGACCGCGACAAGCAAGTGGGTGTAGCCCCCGAGCGCTTTTTTGAGTGGACCCACGAGGTCCAAATCCCAGACCGTGAAAGGCCACGTAATGGAGATCATTTGAAGGGACTGGGCCGGCAGGTGCGTCTGTCGGGCGGAGTACTGGCAGCCTTTGCAGGTTTTGACTCTGCGGGTCATGTCGCCCACGGCAGTCGGCCAGTAGAAGCCTTGATGAATTGCGTTCCCAATGAGGGTTCGTGGTGCGTGTCACACCCATATTAAGAAGCAAAACGAGTGCAACCGTACGTGTGCCCAGGATCAAGTTACACACACATATGGTACATCATTAATGGTAAATAGAATATGTATCCATATCCTTTAATTATTACATCGTATCTTTATTACAAAAGGACCCGTAGGTCTAAAAGAAAAGTACATCAAAGCAGTAGAAACAAACTAGCGTAGACATCCCAAGACTCCACAGGCACCGACTGGTCGACCATCGCCTAGTACTTGCCTCCATCGTCTTCATGGTAGTCCCAACCTTCTCCTGTGGCTGAGCAGCAATATGGTATAGCAAGGTTGAGTACGTGTCGTACTCAGCAAGTGGGGAAAAGATGACATGGGGCTGTAGGTAAGAAAGGCTTATAGGGGTTCATTGCATGAGCTTTTAATTAACCTAAGCATCCTATTTACTAAGTGGGGTCATCCCAATCCTCAACCACAGGGTCCTATCCAAGCCAAGTCCAATCCAAACCACCAATACCAACCATTCCATCCCATAACCAACTAATCTTGTGAGGATTCCAGGCCGCTCGTGACCGTAAGCACGGCTATCATGATAGTTTTACACTCTGTAGAGGTTGTACCACTTGACCCACAAGTCGAGATTCCCCTTGTGCCCGTGGACGCGACCCACATTACACATTTACTTGGATGTGTGACTGTGTTTCACTACGAGGCTTTTCCAAAGGGTCTCCTAGTACATGCTAGCCACTAAGGTTCCACTCCCATCCCTAAGTGATAGCCCATCAACAAGCAGCTCATCACCCCAGGAGCCCCCTCTTGAGCCATTCGGATACAAGGACAGTCCTCTCTTGACTTCTATTCCCCGCTCCACCAAATGCTGCACCGACACTAGGAGAAGTTCAGGGGCTTAAATATAATTTTCTATAGCTTCTGCACAAAATATAGTGCTAAAATATTTTTTATGAAGTTCAGCGGCTTAAATACAATTTTCTAAAGCTTCTGCACAAAACAGGGGCATAAATATAATTTAAACTAAGCGTCAGGGCCTAAATGCAAAATGCTAACATTATCTAGGAATTAAGTAAATTAATTTAAAACTAAAAACCCATGGACAGGGTGCATGGGTTTTGTGGACCCACGGTCCACTGGTCCACGGTGGACCGATTACATACCCCAAAGGGGTATGTAATCTGGCTCGCTGGATTAACGGCCAGGATTTAACATGGGGGGGGGGGGTGCGGTGGCTGCCGGCGGCCAATGCGGTGGCGCACGGTAGAGCTTGCCGAAGCTCGCCGGATGTGTGGCAGGGTTTCACTAAGCGACCCACATTTACACACTTCCTTGGGTGTGTGGCAGGGTTTCACTACGCGACCCACATTTACACACTTCCTTGGGTGTGTGGCAGGGTTTCACTACAAGGCTTTTCCAAAGGGTCTCCCAGTACATGCTAGCCACTAAGGTTCCACTCCCGTCCCTAAGTGATAGCCCATCAACAAGCAACTCATCACCCAGGAGCCCCCTCTTGAGCCATTCAGATACAAGGACAGTCCTCTCTTGACTTCCATTCCCCGCTCCACCAAATGCTACACCGACACTGGGAGAACACCTAATTACTAGGCCAAGCCTTACCCATATCGGTCTTGTGATGACACTGTTTTCCTGGGTTATCGCTCCAAGAACCGGTTCCTAGGATCTACAACAAGCCTACTGCCACCAACCATGTGCCCACGGCACCACATCCATTCCATCCAGCTTGCATAGATTTCTAAGTCCATGTTGCTAAAAATATTACCAATTCTTTCCCATGTGATATTGTTCATTAGTCCAAAATAAATGGAAAACAACCACCCAATAAGTGACTAAGCATGTCTACCCATTGTCCGATAAAATTCTAGTTTAAGGCGCCAAGGACAAGATAGAACAATAATAGTAAACCCTAACAATAGGTTCCCAATCAATTGACACAAGCATGCAATCCTAAAGTAACATTCACAATAGGTACAAAATGCATCAAGGACACTTGCCTTCGTCCTGCGCGTGTTGTTGCTCAACCACTTCGAAACCCTGCTCTTGGAGGTCCTCGTACGCTGATCCTTGCGTGCAGTCGTCTTTACGCGTGACAGTATCGGCACAAGAAATTGCATACAAAATCAATACACAACCATGCAATCATGGAAAAACAATATGATAATGCCATGAATGCATAGGTTATGCTCCTATGATCGTTTTGGCGTAAGAATCACCTTACTCGGAGGTACGAGTAAAAAGTTAGGAAAGTTTGAAGATACAGGGTTAAAGTGGTAAAAATAAAAAAAAAGTAGTACTAACAGGTAGTATTAGTTACTATGATCACGTTGGCGCAAGAATTTCTTAAATCCGGGTTACGGTTGAAAAGTTATGAATGATTGAAGTTTTAAGGGCTAAAATAGTAAAAACAGATAGGTGTAGGGACCTAAAAGTAATTTTTGAAAAGTACAGGGACTAACTTGCAAAATAACTGGGTGAAAATAGCCTATCATAAAATCAAGGGACTAAAATGTAATCTATAACAAGTCCAGGGACTACAGTGTAAAAAGATAGGACTAAAGTGTAATCCATAACAAGGGCAAGGGCCTAAATGCAAAATGCTAACACTATCCAGGAATTAAGTGAATTAATTTAAAACTAAAAACCCGTGGACCGGGGTGCATGGGTTCTGTCGACCCACGGTCCACTGGTCCACGGTGGATCGATTACATACCCTGCAGGGGTATGTAATCTGGCTCGCTGGATCGAGATTCAACGGCCAGGATTTAAGAGGGGGGGGGGGGTGCGGTGGCTACCGGCGGCCAATGTGGCGGCGCGCGGCAGAGCTCGTCGGAGCTCACCGGAGGCGACGCTCCGGTGGCTAGATCGAGGCGCGGAGGGGTCCCAGAGGGAGAAGAGGCGATGGCGAACTCACCAGTGAGGTCGCGCAGAGGAGGAAGAGGCCAGGAAGGGCTCGTGACAGGGGGGGGGGGGGGGGGGTGCGGCTCAAGGTGATCGGCGATGTCGGGGAAGGGGGCTGCGTCGATGGGAGGCGGCCGGAATCAGCCCGCGAGGGCCTTCTAGCACTTGCGAGGCACGGCGACATGTCAAAATGGCCCGGGACGCGTCGGAGGGGAGGAATCAGGGGCGACAGCGGAGCTCTTACCGGAGACGGGGAGAAGATGGCGCGTAGCGCTGGAGCGAAGCAGAGAAGGGGAGAGCTCAAGCACGGGCCGGATGAGGGGCTGGGGGTCCTCGGGGGTCGAATTTGTAGGGAGGGAGGAGGGCTAGGGCTGCGCGTGGCATCGGGGAGCAGAGGCCGGCGGAGGTGCTCGCCTTCCAAAATTTGATGGCGGTGGCGCGGGGAATTTGGGGGAAAGCGATGCGGGGGATCGCGGTGATCACGCCCGGGCTGTCGGGGGGTACAGGGGCGAGTGCACACGGGGTGGGATTTGAACGGGCCGGCAGAGAGAGGGAAGGGGGCGGGATTGGCAGAGGAAGGGGATGACACCATAGGCCTGCACATCGGTGAGAGAGAGAGAGAGAGAGGGGAGGGAGGTGGGTTTCAGGGGAAGGCGCCTTCAGCGCGGTGGGGAGGCTGGCTGGGTCGAGAGGGAAAGAGCAGGGGGAAGAGGGGAGAGGGTTCCGGTGTGGGGCAGAATGGTGAGTTTCGACCCATGTGTTGTTTTTTTTCTGTTTTTTTTCCATTTCTACTCTTTTCTCTCCCATTTCCTATTCTAATTTTCGTGGTATTCTATTTAGTAATTAACTAAATGCCTAATGCAAAAAAAATCTACATGACAATGACAAGGAATGCAAATGCATTGAGTTAATTATAATTATTTTAGAAAATAATTTGACCAGGCTATTTTATTAATTGCTTAATGCTAGAAAATTGGCATTTTTAGAAATTGCAAAAAGTAAGGTGTTACAGTGCGGCGTGGTGACCACAGACCCCCCCATAGATATCGATGAGTAGCCTGATGCATTCATGGGCGTGGATGCAGCGCTGCATCACTTTGGTGATGTTGCGCTTGTAGAGCTCCCCGTCCATCAAGACGAATGACTTGGAGCGCTGGTAGAGTTGTTTGGCTTCAGTCTCATCAACGGAAAGCGTGCCCCGAGCCAAGAACTTGATGTACGAGACTCTCCAGTCGGGTGGGAGCTCAGCTCGCTCGACATGGGGGTCGATTCGCTCGACCCCCGGGTCGCCCGACGGGTCGCCCGACTCACCTGAGCCGCTTGGTCGATCGATCTCCATTACGTCCGCGAGCTATGGGACTGCCAGAGGTGGGTCCTCGGCCCTCGAGTCGAGCCCGGCGGATTCATTCGACCCCTCCTCGGCCCCTGCGGGCTCCTTGGGTCGAACCGAAGGTCGGTGCTGGTCGTTCGCAAAGACCCCCGGAGGGATCTGGTCGCAACCAGATGCCATTTTAGCTAGGGCGTCGGTGGCCTCATTGCGGCATCACGGGATGTGCTAAAGCTCCAGCCCATTGAATTTATTCTCAAGCTTGCGGACCTCCTGGGAGTAGAGTACCATGGCGTCGGTTTGGCAGCTAGACTCTTTCATGATCTGGTCGACCACGAGTTGGGAGTTGCCTCGGACTTCAAGCTGTTTGATCTCGAGCTCACTGGCGATCTTAAGTCCGTTGACGTGTGCTTCATACTCGACGATGTTGTTTGGTGCTGGGAAATGTAAATGAATCGCATACTTCATACGTACATCGAGTGGAGAGACGAAGACGAGGCCGACGCCTGCCCCTGTCCGCATGAGCGACCCATTGAAGTACATGACCCAGTACTCCTGGTCAATGGGAGCGGGCGGGAGTTGCACCTCGGTCCACTCTGCCATGAAGTCGACGAGAACCTTGGACTTGATGGCCGCTTGGGGCTGGTATGTGATGTCATGCGCCATCAGCTCGAGCGCCCACTTAGCCTACTTGCCCGCCGAGTCCCTGTTCTGTATAATTTCTCAGAGAGGGAAGGAACTCACGATGTGAATTGGGTGGGAGTCGAACTAGTGCCAGAGCTTGCGCCTTGCCACCATCACAGCATATAGAATCTTGAGGACCTGGGGGTACCTAGTCTTCGAGTCGAATAGGACCTCGCTGACGTAGTAGACGGGGTGTTGGACTTTTAGGGTGTGTCCTTCTCTTTCTCAATCAATGATGAGCGCCAAGCTCACGACCTGCGTTGTCATCGCTATGTATAGCAGCAGCACCTCTCCCGAGATAGGGGGGGGGGGGTTAGCATGGGCACGCCGCTTAGGATGCGCTTGACGTTGTCGAGGGTGGACTATGCCTCGAGGGTCCACTCAAACCGGTCAGACTTCTTCAGAAGCCTATACAGCGGGAGTACCCTCTCGCCGAGGAGTGTGATGAAGCGGCTCAACGCTGCTAGACGGCTCGTGAGCCGTTGCAGCCCTTTGAGGTTCTGAACCGGCCCTATCCGCTCGATCGTGAAGATTTTCTCGGGATTGGCCTCGATGCCTCATTGGGAGACGACGAACCCAAGGAGCATGCCCATCGGGACCCCAAAAATGCACTTCTCGGGGTTGAGTTTGACGCCGTTTGCACGCAGCTTGGCAAAGACAAGCTCGAGGTCGGTCACAAGGGTGTCTGCCTGTTTTGATTTGACAACGATGTCGTCCTCGTAGGCTTCAACCATGTGGTCGATCAAATGATCGAAACACCGTTGCATACAGCGCTGAAACATTGCTCCAGCATTCTTGAGCCCGAAAGGCATTGTTACGTAGCAGAAAGATCCGAACGGGGTGATGAAAGTTGTCACGAGTTGGTCAGATTATTTCATCATGATTTGGTGGTAGCCCGACTAGGCATCTAGGAAGCAGAGAGTCTCACGTCCCGCCGTCGAGTCAACTATTTGGTCTATGCATGGCAAAGGAAAAGGATCCTTTGGACATGCCTTATTCAGGCTTGTATAGTCAACACACATTCTCCATTTCCCATTCTTTTTCCATACAAGAACAGGATTAGCTAACCGTTCGGGATGATACACTTCCTTGATGAACCCGGCTGCTTGCAGCTTGGCGATCTCCTCTCTAATTGCCCTGCGCTTCACCTCGTCGAAGCGGAGAAGCCGTTGCTTTACCGTCCTGGAGTCCGGCCTAATGTTCAAGGAGTGCTCAGCGACTTCCCTCGGTATGCCAGGCATGTCTATGGGCCTCCACACAAAAAACATCAACGTTAGCACGGAGAAAGTCGACGAGCGCGTCTTCCTATTTGGGGGTTAGGGATGTCCCCACTTTCACCATCTTCTCCCTATCGCCCGTGGGGTAGATTTGCACTTCTTTGGTGTCCTTTGTGGGCTTGATTGAGGCGTTCTTGTGACTGGCGTCGGGAGCCCCCTCCTTGTGGTGGGCGCGGATGGCCTCGAGCTCCCCGGCGGAGGCCACCGTCGCCACGGCAAGGTCGCCGTTCTCCATCTTGCACAGGAAGGCATGTTGCAGGGACGCTCTAATGGTGATGACCCCTTTAGGCCCTGGTATCTTGAGCTTCAAGTAGGTGTAGTTGGGGACGGCCATGAACTTGGCGTAGCACGGACGCCCCAACAAAGCGTGATATGCTCCCAGAACATCGACCACCTCGAAGACGAGGGTCTCGGTCTGGAAGTTGGATGGGATCCGGAATATGACGGGCGAGTTAATTCGCCCGAGGAGCATGCCCTGTCGCCCCGAAACGATCCCGTGGAAGGGTGCGCTGGCTGGCTGACGGCGCGATCGGTCGACCCCGAGCAGGTCGAGCATGTCGGCATACAGTATGTTGATGTAGCTGCCGCCATCCATCATCACCTTGGTGAGGTGGGCATCGGCGATGATGGGGTCGACCATGACCGGGTATTGACACGGTCATGGTACGTACATGGGGTGATCTGACCGGTCAAATGTGCTCGGCAGATCCGATCACTTGAGGAACGCCAGCGTGGCGGGTTCCGCCAAGAAAACCATGCGGTGCTTGACTTTTGCGGTGCGTCGGCTCCCTCGGGACTCGGGTCTCATGAAAATCATGTGGTAGGCCTTGGGGTTGGGGAACACCGGTCCCTCTGGCTCATCATCCTCGTCAGCGGGGTCCTGGACCCTTGGTTCCGACGCCTTTCCCAGGTCCCCCTTCTTTGCCTCCTCCCCGATGAATTTCTTCATCATGGTGCAGTCCATAAGGAGGTGCTTTATAGGGAACCCATGATTAGGGCATGGCCCGTTCCACTTCTTCTCGAAAGTGGTTGGGCGCTTCCCCTACCGCCGGCCTCGGCGGCCTACGCTCAGTGGCGGCCACGACGGGGTCGTGCCCTACTCGCGGCTTGTTCTTCTTCTTCTTTGAGTGGTCAAAGGCGCCGTTGCTGGCTCCTTCCTCCCTCTTGCCTTTGCCCTTGCCCTCCGGCGTGCGCTGGAGGACCGCTCCCACGCACTCTTCACCGGAGGCGAAGCTTGTGGCAATGTCTAGAAGCTCGCGGGCCGTGCGCGGGCCTCTTCGGCCTAGCTCATGGATGAGCTGTTCCGACGTCATGCTCGGGATGAAGGCTCCAACAATATCTGCGTCGCCCACGTTGGGCAACTCATTGCACTTCTTGCTGAAGCACCGGATGTAGTCCCGGAGGGACTTGTCAGCTTTCTGCCGGCAGTTCTTGAGGTCCCAGGGGTTTCCTGGCCAGACTAGGTCCCCTAGAAGTTCCCGACGAAGATGTCTCTCAGCTCACTCCAATCGTAGATCTAACCCTCGGGGAGGTGCTCAAGCCAAGCACGGGCCGAGTCGGTGAGGTAGAGCGGAGGTTGCGGATCATGGCGAGGTCATTGAGGGCCCCTCCAGCTTGGCACGTGAGGCGATAGTCCTCGAGCCAAAGGCCGGGGTCTGTTTCGCTCGCGTACTTGGTGACGGTCATCGGCGCCCGAAAGCGCTGAGGGAACTCGGTGGTGCGGATGCACGAGCTGAAGACCCGCGGCCCAGGAGGGCTCGAGATCCGGCTCCGCTCCTCGTCGGTGTCGTCATACCGGCCTCTGCGGCGCGGTTGACGGCCTCTCTCCTGGTTCCATCACTCCCTCTCACGGCGCTGTGCCTTGAGGGTGTGTCGCTCGTCCCGGTGGGTCTAACTCGGTCATGAACCGAGGCTTTCTTAGGTGCGCCTCCAGCCGGGGCCGGCTGCTGGACCAAGTGTTGCTGCGATCTGGCGGCGCCGCCTTCTCTCGCCCATCTAGACGTGGAGATCTGTTGGCTGGATTGAGCGGCACACCGCTGCGAGCTCCCCGCTGGGACCTCAGCGGCCTTGGCCAGCAAAGCCGTGACTTCCCGCTAGGCCTACTGGGCCTCCGGCGCCATGGGCTCGGGGAGAGTATCGAGCAGGACAGCGGCTGCTGCTATGTTTTCTCCCGTGCGAGCAAACTGCGGGGGCCCTTGGTCGTCAGCAATGATGCACTAAAAGACACTGCGGGCCATGGCGTGAGTCTCTTCTAGCTTCGCCCTCCTCGCCCTCAATCGCTGTTGAAGATCGTCTAGGCAGGGCTGGGCCTGCAGTTCCTCGGCCGTAGTGACGAGAATGTTGATGAGGGTTTCCCCTCCTCCTGCACCCGTCATCGGGTTCGCCTGAGCGGGGGCTCCGGGATTCACCGCCGCTCCCGCGGCTAAGGTCCCAGCGGCCCCCACAGCCGGGGCTGGCGCAAGCCGCACCATGTTGCACCCTCGCGGGGTACCGCAGCTCTCTGCGTAGCTTCCGAACTCGGAGCTGGAGTCTCCCATTGACCCAACATCAAGGAGGTCGAAGAGGGACTCGTCCGGTCGCTCGATTATGCCAACAAAGCCAGAGCCCACAAAGGCGGGAATCACGAGCCGCACGGTCGCGTTTCTAAAACACCCCATGGTGTTCCGTAGGCCGCACGGGTAGCCCTCTGAAGGGGCTTTGGTGATACCATTCGGGGGGAGGGGCTCTTCTCCGAGAAGCTGCCCATGGACATTCGCCAGCGCGAATACGAAGTGCCAGAGATCTTCTGGATCGGGCTTAGGGCCCAAGTAACGCTCCAGGTGGAGCCATAGCTGGTCGCCGTAATCGGCCATTGCCGCGGAGCGGTCCGTGGTGAGCGGCCTAGTCGGCTCGAGTCGTACTACATGCATCGCCTCGTTGGCGATTGTGACGGCCGTCACGATAGGTACCAGGAGCGACTCGTCCACAAGTCGCCGCGTGCCGTCTCCTGCGGCCGTGGAGTTGAGTGCATCGTCTGCGTCCTCCAGCCACCATGGATGCGTTGTCACGGGGGCGGCCGCCTAGACTGGAGGCGGTGAGGACGTCGGAATGCTGATGCATAGCAGCTTCCAGTCTCCAGTAGTAACGAACTCTAGGCTCCCGAAGAGCATGCTGCTACCGGGAGCCTAGAAGGTGGAGGAAATGGCCATCCGAACCGGGAAGTGGTGAAGCGAAGCGCACAAAGCCCCCTACCTGGCATGCCAACTATCGGCATTTAGATCCTCAACGAGTAGAGTTTGTTCATAGGGATGCACACTTCGGGCTCGGTGATGGCTAAGCAAGAGGACACGGGGGATTATATTGGTTCGAGGAAGTCCCCTATGTCCAGTTCTTGGGCCTGCTCGTGTTACTTGCTCCGATTAGGGTGTACAATGGTGGTGAGAGAGGAAGGCTCTCCAAGTCTCGGATGCGGATTGTTCGTGTGTGTCTCGTATGTTGTGGTGTTTTTGGTTCTTGGTCCTCCATCCCCCAGAGAAGAGTGTGGGTCTCCCCTTTTATACTTCAAGGGGAGGGGCCCGATTACAGAGGGAGAGAGAGAGAGAGAGACTTCTACACATGTGAAGTTGGTGATGTCATGCTGCGGAAGGCGAAGCCTTAGTCGACGGTGTGGTCTTCTGTCTTTGCGGGCCCCATCATCCTATTTTGCATCAGAGGGACAGTATTATGCCCGAGCATGTCCCCGTTCACCATCGTCGAGTCGAGCCCCTTCGTGTCGCTGTAGCCGGCGTGTTCCGCCCTTCGCAGGCAGGTGCAGCGTGGGCTTTGTCATGTTGTTTGGACAAGGTTCAATCTAGCTGTCCCTCAAACCGTCCTGCACCGTCATCATTAGGCGCACCATCGCACGACGGCAGCACGGCGTGCCTTGTCACGCCTGCCACCGTCAGTGGGCACTGGTGCTGACGAGGGGGGCAGGTGCCTAGAGGGATTTGAATCCATAGCACTGTGCCTGCATAGTGGGCGTGATATTTAAGGCCGGGTGGTTGGCGGTGGTTGACCGCGGGCTCGCTTGACCCCCTCCGTCGAGGGTCAATGCGACGGGTAGCGCCTGTCGGGATCGGCGCGGAGTTGGAATCCATAACGTCTGAACAGGGCGATCGAGTTTCTCCACCCGGCCACTCCTGGTCTGACAGTTGACTGAGGGGGAGTTTGCCATACGATTGCAGGAGAGGCCCACACTGTCGCTATGCCAGTAGTGGCATCGGGGTGCTAGCCCTTGCCCCGTGGTGGGTAAGCTTGGGATAATGGCTGAGTCATCTGCTTGGGAGTTTGGGCCTTGCGCGCGCACCATCAGGCAGAGCAATTCGCTTTTCGACCCTTTCGGGGGGTCGTGCGGGGCATGGCAAATCCCCGACCCCTCGGGTCGAGCGGGACGCGGCCGTCCCTCGACCACTTCGGGGGTCGAGCGAGTCGGGGTAGCGGCGCGGTTTTCATGGCTAAGGCCCGATCACCATGGGGATGTTTCTCATGGGGGCCCACATGGGCGGCGCCTCGGTGGCGATCCTACGGGCCCTTTATAGTCTGTTCGAGTCTGACGCGTGTGTGCCCTTAGGAGGTGCCATGTGGTACCCTATTATTTACCCTCGACAACTTGAATTTGTGCATGTCATGGTTTTGACTAACCAGAGTTAGTAATAGAGTTGAAGAATTTGTAGGAGATGGGAAATGCGTTTGCTTGTCTCATGATGTGTAGGTCACTAGAGTCAACTTGGCGGTCAATAGCAAGAGGATCGGGCACAAGTAGGAGACCTGGGGCTGGACGATCAGGAGGCCGAGTGAAGTCAAGGGTGATCCACAACGTACACGTGGAGAGCCAAGAAGCACGGACGGTTTCATGGTTGAGCCTCAACACCGTGGGTGGTGATCAAGACGGCAGGGTTGACCAAGTCAAAGGTGATCAGGCGTTGGTGCAAGTAGAGGCTTCTAATGGACCGGAGGCGGGAGAGACTTGCCGACGAGGAGGATCACGGGACGAGGTGACACGCGTCAAGATCGAGAAGTCGCGCTTTGAGAAGCATGCAAGGCGGTTTCCCGGTTTGGGCCTCAAAACCGGTGGCAGCGATTGGAAGTGCACGTGGCACCATCGCGTAGCATGCGTCGAGGCGAAGGAAAGTTGTGAATGGCTCGATGGCGTTCGGGTGAAGGAAAAGAAGTTGAACAGTTTTGCCCCTAATGGTAGGTGGCAATGTAATGTAGGTCAAGGGTAGATGTGTCTTGGACTCTAGGCCTATATAAGGAGAGGTGTGGCTGGTGGGAGAGGTGCCTCTTCCCATTAGCCTTGTTAGGAATTCATTCAAGTGCTGGGAGAGGTCTTCATGAAATAGAGGAGAGGAGAGGGTGTGTGAGAGACAATCTTTCTCCTCCAAATGGTGGGAGGAAGAGGGTGACTTCTTAGCCCTGTATCCATGGATCTTGTAAGCATGTTCCAATAATATGAGAGTTATTTTTATCCTCAAGATCTTCCTCTCTCCTTAAATCCCGAATTTCTCTTTTTCTCTATTTTTGGAGCTATTTTCGTGGAGATTTTCAATCTTGTTTTTGAGTTGGTTTTGGTACGAATTTCTTGAGGGACCTTGGTGCTAGGACATGCCAAAACATTCCTTCATGGATCCTTGGTTGAATCCTAGGCAAGAGCACCCTTGATTTGGTGGATTTCCTCAAGAACATTCAAACCCAAGAGCTTTCATTAAAACCTCAAATTCGTGATGAATTCTTGAGCCTTTTGTGTGATTCCACTTGGAGAAGGAACGTCCTAACATGAGACATCTTATGTCCAAGTTTTGTGAGTTTTGGAGTTCATTTGGTTAGATTTTGCCGATTTTCTATCCAAGTCATGAGTTCAGTTTTGGTTCTAGAAAGTGTCGACCGACACTGCCCTTCTCTGATCCGGCACTGCCGGTGCGAGAGGAAGAACCCCTGATTGGCACTGCCAATGGCTGGACCAACACTGTTTGTAGCCTGGGTCTGAACCCGCATCGGCACTACCGATGTGTCAACCGACACTGCCGATGAGCTTCGTCTGTGTGTTCCAGTAGCCTTGCTCTTTTTGCTGGCCGGCACTGACGATGGCCTGTTCCTTTAGCAAATCGACACTGCCGATGCCTGTGATCGGCACTGCCAATGATAGTCCAATAACTTGTTTTGAATTTGTTCTTTAACCGGGTCGAGAGTTTGCTGCTCTTCTTTGTTTCTGCTGTGTTCTACTGCTGCTGTTGGTCACTCCTGAGGTTAGCACATCACAAGTTGGTGTGTGTAATCTTATGATCTGCTTAGAGGTTGGTTTGGGTTGTAATTGGGACATAGGCCAAGTTCTTGTGAAGAATTTTAATTGGCTCCCATTCAACCCCCCTCCCCCTCTGGTCACTATCTCGGTACTTCAATTGGTATCAGAGCCGGTTTGATCACTAGTTGACCTTCACCGGCTTTGTGATCCAAAGGCGACATGGAGAAGCGTGCGGTCAAGCTCTAGATGTTTGATAGAGAGGACTTTCCCTACTGGAAGTCAAGGACTAAGGCTTATCTATTAAGCCAAGGGCGTGCAATTTGGGAGATAGTTGAGCAGGAGTATGCCATACTAGAAGACCTCAACACTGCATCTACAAGTGAGTTAACCAGGTATGAAAACAACTCCAAAGCTGTCAATATCATGCTTTCTGCTCTAGGTAGGAATGAACATGACCGTGTTGCTCATCTTGGTACTGCACATTCCATTTGGGCAAAGCTTTGCACGCACCATGAGGGTACCAATCAAGTCAAGTCTATGCGTAAGGATTTTTATAATAGACAGTACCAAACCTTTGTAGAAAAACCTGGCGAGTCACTAGATGACACTTTTCGTAGGTTTGAGGCCATTGTGTGCAACTTGTGGGCTTATGGTAACCTTGTGTACAATGATAATGATAGAGATAAGCAATTGTTGTATTCACTTGATGGAAATGCTTAGGGGGTTAAGATTGCTGCACTAGAAGAAACTACTGATTTCAATACCCTGGACTGTGAGCAGCTGTATAGCAAGCTAAAATCTCATGAACTGTCTAGGAAGTCTCGTCCTAATCTTGCTAATCCTTCTTCTAGCATGGCTTTGCTCTCTAGCTCTCAAAAGGGTAGTCACAGTGGTGGTTCTTATGGAACTAACCCCTCACTTGACAAGTCTTCTTTGGAGTTTTCTTTGTCTTCTTTTGTTGCAGCTTCCGATGAACAGATGGAGTGCATTCCTGACGAGGAGATATACTTGCTCACAAGGAAGTTCAGGAAGTTCTACATCAACCGCAAGGAGAGAAGAGGAGGTGGTTCAAGAACCTGCTTCGAGTGTGGTGACCCGAGACACTTCATTGCTGACTGTCCCAAGAAGAAGAAGAAGGTCGGGTACCACGACAACAACACTGAAGATTTCAAGTAGAAGAAGAACCGCTTCTACAAGAATGGCAAGAACTCCAAGAAGTTCGCCAAAGCCATTGCACGCACCTGTGTTGCCACCTTGAGCGACGTCGACCTCACATCAAGCGAAGGCCTTACAAGTTTGGAGGAGGAGGTTGAGAAGCCACGAGTCAAGAGAAAGGATGACTTCACCGGGCTTTGCTTCATGGTAAAGAATGATCATGACACCGACTCTAGCTTCGACTCCGACACAAACAAGGTACCTCCCACTCTTGATGTGCTCTCTTCGCGTGATGTTTTGCTCATACAAGATGATAAGCTTCACCGCGCTGTTCATGAGAATAGAGAGTTTAAGTCTAAGTTGGAGAGTGCTGAGTATGAGATCACTTCGCTTATGTCTAAGCTTGCTAACAATGCTGATGTCGAGTGTGAGTCATGTCAATTTGTGATGAATGATCTCAGTCAGAGGGAAAGTGCGCATGCTCAAGTTGCCAGTCAGTTTGAGAGTGCCCTTAAAGAGCTTGATGAATTCAAAGCTGATGTGAACAAGGGTTACCGATCTTCCGATAGGTTCTTGGTAAGTTGATTTGGTCGGAGGCGACACACAAATCGATCCGGCTTCAGAACAGCACGTCTAAACCCCGCAATCGCAGCACGACGTCTCCTCTGGTTATCAACCGTCCAAGGATGATTGATCTCACCGAGAAGGCTAATCCCTGCCTGCGAATCAAGAACACAAGCAAGAACAACGAAGAATGCAACACAATTGACGATGTATGATTAAACTCACGAAGTTGGGGTCTCACAAACCGATGAACGGCGACACCGTTTATGAACAGAATTGATCTAAGCAAAACCCAAAACCTACTGGTGCGGCGGCGGCTGTATATGAAGACCTTAGGATCGTGCAAGACCCTCTGGACGCGTCTCTAATTGGGCTCAACTAGATACAAAGCCCAAAGGCCAAAAATAGGCGACGCAGCACCGACATAGATTCTGGACTCTCTCTTGTTTCAACGATTCCCGATGACTCCTGATGAATTTTGACATGATCTTGGCGGCATTGGAAAGGCCTTCTCCTTGTCTTTCCGTGCATATATAGAACGTCCAAATCCGAGTCCGTATGCGTTCTGGGCGACCGTTTTAGTGCAGACTGGTCCTGGACCCTAAAATAGACTCGAAGTTGGTTTGTATTGGGCCTCCACTTTGGCTTCCAAGGCCTTGCTGGTCCTCCACGTTCTCAACTCCTTCTCCCATCATCTCCTGGTCCTCTCCATGGTTCCTAATCATGATATAATCATTAGGTACCAAACCATTGTCAAAAGTAACATATAGCGAAGAACGTAGCAACGAGCTCACCTCTAAATTTAGTCGTCGTGCACGAGCTCTAGTCATTGGACCTTGTAAGTCCAGAATTGAAGGAGTGTGGTGTGTATCCATAGGAGTGATGTCCTCATCATCCTCCCCCTCTTGAAGTGGAGTCGTCCTCGAGTTTGTATGCATTATCATTAATCTTCTCCATTATTTTGAATGGACCATCAGCTCTAGGCATTAGTTTAGACTTTCTCAATTCTGGAAATCTATCCTTCCTCAAGTGTAACCACACTAAATCTCCTACATCAAGCTTTACTTCCTTTCTACCGTTACTACCAGCAATTTTATACTTTTCACTCATCTTTTCAATGCTAAGTCTAGTGGTCTCATGCATTTGCAAAATAAATTCAGCACGCTCCTTAGCATCAACATGAACTCTCTCATTAATAGGTAGAGGAAGTATATCAAGTGGCGTACGGGGATCAAAACCGTACACTACCTTGAAGGGACTTACCTTGGTATTAGAATGTGTTGCCCTATTATAAGCAAACTCAACGTGAGGCAAGCATTCTTCCCATTGCTTCAAATTTTTCTTCAAAATATCTCTTAACATAGTGCCCAAAGTGCGGTTCACAACCTCAGTTTATCCATCAGTTTATGGATGACAAGTTGTAGAAAATAGCAACTTTGTACCCAACTTATTCCAAAGCATGCGCCAAAAATGACTCAAGAATTTTGCATCCCAATCTGAAACAATAGTAGAAGGCATACCATGCAAACGTACAATTTCTTTGAAAAATAGGTTAGCAATATAACTAGCATCATCAGTTTTATGACATGGTATAAAGTGTGCCATCTTAGAAAAATGATCCACAACAACAAAAATGCTATCGCTCCCCCTCTTAGTCCTAGGCAGTCCTAAAACAAAGTCCATAGAAATATCCGCCCAAGGAATAGAAGGAGCAGGAAGTGGCATGTATAAACCATGTGGATTCAATCAAGACTTAGCTTTTTGACATGTAATGCAGCGAGCAACAAAACACTCAACATCTTTCCTCATCCTTGGCCGAAAGAAGTGTGTGACCAAAATATCCTCCGTCTTCTTAGCACCAAAATGACCCATCAATCCACCTCCAAGCGCCTCCTGCAACAACAAAAGACGAATGGAACCAACTGGAATGCATAGGCGGTTAGCTCTAAACAAGAAACCATCATTCAACACAAATTTGTTCCAACCACGACCTTCTTTACAGTGCAATAATACATCTTTAAAATCAACATCAGCAACATATTATTCTTTAATTACCTCAAGTCCAAAAATTCTACAATCAAGTTGAGACAACAAAGTATATCGCCGAGATAAAGCATGAGCAATCACATTATCCTTCCCTTTCTTATGTTTAATAATATAAGGAAAAGACTCAATAAACTCAACCCATTTAGCATGTCTACGGTTCAAATTGCATTGAGAACGAATATACTTAAGTGATTCATGATTAGAATGAATAACAAATTCTTTGGGCAACAAATAATGACGCCACATCTCTAAAGAACGTACAAGTGCATATAGTTCCTTATCATATGTGGAATAATTCAAAACAGGCCCAGTAATTTTCTCACTAAAATATGCAACAGGTTTACCATCTTGTATTAAAACACCACCAATGCCTATACCACTAGCATCACATTCAAGCTCAAAAGTCTTATCAAAATTGGGTAATTGCAGCAATGGTGCATGTGTAAGTTCGTCCTCCAAAGCATCAAAAGACTCATGATGTACCTTACCAAAATGGAAGTCAACGCCCTTCTTTGTCAACTCATGCAATGGTGCAGCAATGGTGCTGAAATCTTTGACAAAACGGCAGTAGAAACCTGGAAGACCAAGAAAACTCCTCACCTGTGTGATAGTTTTTGGTATAGGCCAGCTCTTTATGGCTTCAATCTTCGCCTCATCCACCTCAATTCCTTGTGGAGTCACAACATAGACAAGAAAAGAGACTCGATCCATGCAAAAGATGCACTTCTCAAGGTTACCAAATAAACGTGCAACTCGCAAAGCATCAAAAACAGCATGCAAATGAATCATATGATCATCCATGGATTTGCTATAAATCAAGATATCATCAAAGTAAACAACCAAAAATTTGCCAATAAAAGGTCTTAAAACCTCATTCATCAAACGCATGAAAGTACTGGGTGCATTAGTTAAACCAAAAGGCATTACTAACCACTCATACAACCCGAATTTGGCTTTGAAAGCTGTTTTGCCTTCATCTCCAAGTTTCATTCTAATTTGATGGTAGCCACTACGCAAATCAATTTTAGTGAAAATTATAGCACCACATAACTAATCAAGCATGTCGTCTAGCCTAGGAATAGGATGACGATACCTAAATTAATGTTATTAATGGCTCTACAATCTACACACATACGCCAAGAACCATCTTTCTTAGGAACCAAAAGTAGGAACAGCACAAGGACTAAGTGATTGACGAACATACCCACGGTTCAAAAGCTCTTGGACTTGTCGTTGTATCTCCTTAGTCTCCTCAGGGTTGGTCCTATAAGCAGCACGGTTTGGCAAAGTAGCACCAGGAATCAAATCAATTTGATGCTCAATCCCTCTCAAAGGTGGCAATCCCGGGGGTATCTCAGCTGGGAAAACATTCTCATACTCCTGCAAAAGGTTAGTGACAGCAGGAGGTAAAGCACTAGAAGCAATATCACCAAGCGAAAACAATGCTTGTTTACATATCAAAGCATAGCAAATATCATCAGCAGAAATTTCAGCAAGCTCAGATTTTATGGCAAGACATGAACGACCTTGTAATTTAATTCCAGCACCCTTAGAACTTGAAGAATCATTAACATTACTTGGTGTAGAATCAGAATTAACAGGTTGCTGAATTTCAGGGCCTTTATTTTTCAAACTAGCAGCTCATTCTAATCAGCTTGTATAATTTCAGCAACAAAGTAATTTTAGTTCCTTTATGCATAAAAGTGTACTTATTACTTTTACCATGGTGTACAGCTTCATTATCCAATTCTCAAGGTCTACCTAATAAAAGTGAACAAGCTTGCATGGGTACAACATCACAATCAACAGAATCCACGTAGGAACCAATGGAAAAAGGAACTCTGCAAGTTTGTATTACCTTAGCTTTTCTAGAGTCATTTAACCACTGAATGTAGTATGGATGTGGATGTGGGCGTGTGGTCAAATCAAGCTTTTTAACCACATCAGAACTCACCAAATTCTTGCAGCTTCCTCCATCAATGATGACACGTGCTCGGCGGTTCTTGATGACGAAGAAAATCTGGAACAAGTTATGTCACTGCATCGCCTCGGGCTGCTGGATTTGTGTGCTAAGCACACGCTGCACAATAATATTCATGTAGCCCGTGGTATGTCCACCTCCAAGGACGAGGTCACCGCTGGTGGTAGCAACATCCTCCTCCTCATCCTCCACATCGGAGGTGCTCATGTAACCGCCATCATCCGTCGCCACATATGCCCGCCTACTTGGGCAATCTTTCTGCACATGACCAAGACCATGGCAGTGGTGGCACTGAATCCCTGTAGTGTGTCCCGTCGAAGCAACAGAGGAGGCACTACTAGCCGGTACCTGCACAAAATTTTACCTGAGCGCGTAGAAGGGGCAGGGGCTGATCTTGGTGCTGCAGAAACAACACTAGCCGGTGGGGGCAGCCGGAAAGATGGCTTGGGCAGCCCCGAAGTCCCCGTCGGCCGTGGTGGGTAGAAAGTCCTGGACTTGCTGTACTCCTCAAAAGCCTGGAAAAGTTCATGTGATTCTTTCTCTGCAAGCATAGCATTCTGGAAACACTGGTTGAGGGTATAATATTCTTTATAATCAAGGATGTCCTGAATTTCTTTTCTCAAACCAGAATAAAAGCGGCAAATCTGATTTTCTACTTTTTCAACCACAGCACAACGAATCAAACCCTTCTGAAGCTCACTAAAATACTCCTGAACAGTTTTATCTCCTTGATCTAAACGCTGCAGTTTATTACGAATCTGTCTATAAAAGGAAGGAGGAACAAAACGATCACGCATTGCTACCTTCAGTTCTTCCCAAGTAGGAGGCAAATCAGTTTCAGCAGCTAGACCACTCCACCAAACAATAGCAAAGTCCTTAAACTCAGTAGTGGCTTGTCTAACTCTATGTTGTTCAGGAACAAGGTGAGCATTACATTTTTGTTCTATAGTCATTTCCCAATCAAGGTAAGCATCACCATCATACTGACCCGAAAACGAAGGAATTGAAAACTTAATTTTAGCATACGGGTCATCTGGAGCATGGTTACCTTGTGTGTGACGGTTGGTGATTGTGGAAACCACCCATACCTTGAGTGTTATGTTGCAAACAACGTCGTAACCTTGCAGTCCTTGTAGCTGACCTATCGACGATGCCATCAGCCTTAAACACCGTTTCTTCATCATGATCGTCTTCAACGTCATTGTTGGTGTTGGTGTTGGTGTTGGTGTTGGTGGTCTTGTGAGCGGTCTCCAATTCGACAACCTGATCGGTTAACTTAGAGACTCTCTTATCCAACCACTCAATGCTTTCTCCCAGGTGAAGCTTGGTGACGGCGTCGGTGACGGCCCTAGTGATCGTCTCTGCCAAATCACTCTGAACCGCCTGCAATGCCTTCTATAGCTGACTTTGGCTCACGCACTCATCAAATTTTGAGGGCGAAGCACCCTCTCATCACTTCCTGACATCAGAAACACCAAAACAAGAAACAAAAAGTGAAGGTTATCCCTACAAAACTACTAAGCAGTGGTGCCTCTCAACACAGCAAAAGGAAGCTTCTTGCAAAGCTCTTACAAAGTTCTGAAAACAACAAAGCGAAGGATACCAGGGAGAAGTGTTCCACGATTGCAAGGGTTACCAAATAACCTATGTGCTGTCCAGAAGAAGTATGTAGAGCTAGGAAGGCCAAATATATATATATGAGTGGCACACAAATCAAAAACAGATAGTAAAGCTGAATAAGTGCCCAAATAACTTGTCCCTAGTTGCTGATCTAACTATGTCCTAGAACAGTAGTGATATCAAAGAAGAAACAAGGATACAAAGGCACACAGTCGAGAATAGGGGGCTAAGTGTAAAACATCCAAACTCAGAAACTCCAGCGGGCTAGATAGAGCACTAGTAGGAATCTCAAATTTCTTTTTTTTTATTTTATTTTTTTGATATTTTTTTCGAACTCACTAGCAAAGGGGGAGAAACCACAAAACATTTCAGCTCAAACAGAGCTAGGATGTGGCCTACAGAAAATCTTGAAGTTTCAGAAAACGTCAGGTTTCAACTTGAATGAATTTTTTCTTTATCTTCCTGATTATTTTTGAATTTTTTGACGAGGGCACCCAATGTGTTGGTCACATCAACTTTTTTTCAAGAATCTCCTATAAAAATTTTAGGCAAAACGGGCAACCGAGTGAAAAGTTATGGCTGTTTTACCGAATGGGTGCCGGAATCGGTTTTGAAGAAATCCGGGGTTTGAGTGAAACCCGAGTCGGGTTTGGGGTCGGTTAGGGATTTTTTTGGCGGGGTGGATGCAGCGGAAAGTGGAATTTATGAGAATTGGTCCGAGGTGTTGAGGGTGGGTTTAGGGTGGGATTAGGGTGGGCGTGTTGATCAATCAACCCTAGCACACAAAACCGACAAAACCGAGGGTGGTGGAAGGGATGGCGGCTAGGGTTGCAAGGGAAACACTACTGACAACATAAACACAAACTAAACCAGCAACTAAATAAGAACTAGGGCACAAACTCAACACTACGGACTCTGAAATTGAAATATGCAAAGGCTAAACACGTGGTTATGGGCGGGGGAATTTTTTTTTTGGCTTTTCTGTGGACGATAGGAAGAACACGAAAACAAAACTAAATGGTTGTGCGAACCTGATGGTGCACCTGAAGCTCTGATTACCACTTGATGTGAACAAGGCTTCCCGATCTTCCGAAAGGTTCTTGGTAAGTTGATTTGGTCGGAGGCGACACACAAATCGATCCGGCTTCAGAACTGCACGTTCTAAACCCCGCAATCGCAGCACGACGTCTCCTCTGGTTATCAACCATCCAAGGACAATTGACCTCGCTGAGAAGGCTAATCCCTGCCTGCAAATCAAGAACACAAGCAAGAACAACGAAGAATGCAACACAATTGCAGATGTATGATTAAACTCACGAAGTTGGGGTCTCACAAACCGATGAACGGCGACACTGTTTATGAACAGAATTGATCTAAGCAAAACCCGAACCCTAATGGTATGGTGGCGGCTGTATATGAAGACCTTAGGGTCATGCAAGACCTTCTGGACGCGCCCCTAATTGGGCTCAACTAGATATAAAGCCCAAAGGCCAAAAATAGGCGACACAACACCGACAAAGATTCTGGACTCTCTCTTGTTTCGACGCTTCCTGATGACTCCGGATGAATTTTGACATGAGGCTGGCGGCATTGGAAAGGCCTTCTCCTTAGCTTTCCGTGCATATATAGAACGTCCAAATCTGAGTCAGTATGTGTTCTGAGTGACCATTTTAGTGCAGACTGGTCCTGGGCCCCGAAACAGACTCGAAGTCGGTTTTGATTGGGCCTCCACTTTGGCTTCCAAGCCCTTGCTGGTCCTCCACGTTCTCAACTCCTTCTCCCATCATCTCCTGGTCCTCTCCATGGTTTCTAATCATAATATAATCATTAGGTAGCAAACCATTCTCAAAAGTAACATATAGCAAAGAACGTAGGAACGAGCTCACCTCTAAATTTAGTCATCGTGCACGGGCTCTAGTCATTGGACCTTGTAAGTCAAGAATTGGAGAAGTGTTGTGTGTATCCATAGGAGTGGTGTCCTCATCAAAAGCTAGACCAACTCTTTTGGGTGCATGTCAGAAATTCCCCAAGCTCACTAATGTGTTGGAAGCTCAAACCCTCTATGTCAAAGAGCTCGAGTCCAAGCTGCTAGATGAGACTCGCTCGAAAGTTCTTCCACCACCCTGTGTAGTGTGTGGCTCTCTTAAGGATAAGCTTGCAATTACAAGAGAGGAAAACAAAAACCTAGCCCAAGAAAATGACTATCTCATCTCTCATCTCCAAGGAGCCCTAGTGAGTGAGGAGAAGATTGAGAGTGACTTGGCAAGAGTTAAAGAAAGTGCTAGTAGGTCAACCTACAACTTGGGCTTGGGATTTGAGAGGTTGTACAAGGAGAGTCAGAATGTGGGTAATTTTGTGCCTAGCTCTAGCTATAAGGATGAGGAACAATCCATCAAACCCACTGACACACACTATCCACCTAACCCCAATCCTTCCTTCAACCCAAAGCAAGCTGAGAAGACAAAACCCAAACCCACTGTGCAAGCTAAGCCTAAACATGAGAGTGTCTACATTTGCATGTTTTGTGGTTGTAAGGTCACATGGATGAATTCTGTTATAGGCGTAAGAGAATTGAGAGGATGCAAGCTGAATTAACTAGAAATGTGCATCATGATGATTTTGTTGATTTTGAGTCTTGCTCTTTTTCTCGTGCCAATCGACAGGGTCATTCCTCATATGGCTTTAATTCATGAAACAGAGGCTTTGCGCAGCAGCGCTTTGGCGCCCCATGTTTTCACCATCATGGTGAGCATCGCTCGCATGGATTTGAATTTCACACAAATGATTTCTATCCTCACAACCCCAGGTTTGAGTCGATGCGCTTCGATAGGCCACGCTTTCCCCATCGTGGTTCTCGTTCCATCCGTTCGACTGGTAATGGTTATGTGATTTAGTGCTGGCTTCCCAAAAGTTTTCATTCTAACCCCAGCACTGAGTCATTGATGTTTCCTTCTCGTTCTTTGTAGGCAGCAGGTGGAGGCTTGGAGAACAAATGGTTGATGGACTCCGGGTGTTTGCGCCACATCACCGGAGATGCAAAGTGGTTCTCCAGCCTCACTTCCTTGAAGCGTCGGGAGTATGTGACCTTTGGAGATGACAAGAGAGGGAGAGTAAAGGCAAGAGGCACGGTAAAGGTAAATGAAAAATTCACTCTCAAGGATGTTGGTTTGATTGAGCATCTCAAGTACAATCATCTCTCTGTCTCTTAGTTGCTTGATGTTTGTTTGAAAGTGCGCTTTAAGAAAAATGCTTCTTGTGTTGTTGATTCAACTGGCTCCTTGGTTTGTGGGATTTCTAGCATTGGGAAAGTTTTTCAGGCTGATTTTGCTGTTTCTCCTGGTTCTCACAAGTACTTGTTTGCTCAATCTGATTTTGAGCTCAGGAAATGGCATAAGAGACTAGGTCACATGAGCTTTGACTAGCTTTGTCGCTTAAATGGCCTAGGATTGATTTGAGGATTGCCTAAGCTCAAATGTGATAAGGATTTAGTTTGTGCTCCTTGTCATCATGGGAAAATGATTGCCGCTTCTCATCCACCAATCAATTTGGTGATGACTGAACGCCCTGGAGAGCTGCTTCACATGGACACTGTTGGTCCTTCTCGGGTTCATTCGACAGGTGGTAAGTGGTATGTTCTTGTGATTGTTGACGACTTCTCTTGCTACTTTTGGGTTTAGAGCAAGGATGAAGTGTTTCATCACTTTTGGAGCCTAGCTTTGAGGTTGTTCAAGGAACTTCCTTGTGCATTACGAGCAATCCGCAGTGATAATGGCACTGAGTTCAAGAACTCCTCCTTTAATGCTTTCTACCTTGAGCATGGTTGATGAGTACATCATACTCATGGATACACGCAACACTCCTCCAACTAAGATGAATGTTCATGTGCATCACTTGAATTTACAGGTGAGATCGTTTCTAATGTTTTTATTATGTGGTTTTGAGAATAGATTGCTACCTAAGGAATTAATTATTGTTAGAAACCATGGAGATGATGATGAGATAGCTGGAGAGGTGATTCGAGACGTGATGAGCCAGCAAGGACGTCCAAGCCAAGGTGGAGGCCCAATCAAAACCGACTTGAAGTCTATTTCGGAGCCCAGGACCAGTCTGCACTAAAACGGACGCCCAGGACGCATACGGACTCGGATTTGGACGTTCTATATATGCCTGGAAAGATAACGAAAAGAACTTTCCAACACAGCCAGTCCCATGTCAAAATTCATCCCGAGCCATCAGCAATCGCAAAAACAAATCGACTTCCAGAATCTGTCCTGGTGCTGCGACACCGTAATCGGTCTTTGGGCCATGTGTCGAGTTGAGCCCACTTAGGGCTGCGTCCAGGGGGTCTTGCACGATCCTAGGGTCCTCATATACAGCCGCCGCCTCTTCATTAGGGTTTGGGTTTTGCTTAGATTATTCTGTTAATCACAGTTTTGCCGTTTGATCGGTTTGTAAGACCCCAACTTGTGAGATTCATCGTATACTTGCAAATTTGGTTGAATTCTTCTTTATTCTTGCTTGTGTTCTTGATTTGCGGGCAAGAATAAGCCTTCTCGGTGAGGTCAATCGTTCTTGAAAACGTTGTGCTATGATTGCGGGGTTCAAAACGTGTCGTTCGGAAGCCGGATCGATTTGTGTATCGCCTCCGCCTTAATCAAGATTATCAGAACCAATCGAAAGATTGAGAACTCTTGTTCGCATCAAGTGGTATCAGAGCTTCAGGTATACCGTTAGGTTCGCCTTTATCCTCGTTTATTTGTGCTATCCTATAGTCCAGAAAATTGCCCCACAAAAATATCGGTTCATCGTGTTTTCGCTGTCCTATACCCTATTGTGACTTGCAAATTTTTATTTTAGATTGCTTCTCTGAATTTTAGTCCCTATAAAGTCATTGTGTTGCTAGTCTAGTGCTTGTTCTTTGGTCTTGTTTGAGTCGTGCATATCCTTGTCATAGACAAACAAGGGAAAAAATCAGTGTTGCACATGTTGAGATAATAGTATTGCTGGAATTATGTGCACTAAATATTTTTTTAACATCTAGCCTTCTACTTTCGTGTGCAAAAGAAAATTAGAGTGATCTGCTGCTGTCTCATTGTGATCAAAAGCCAACCAATTAGTGCTTGATCTTGTTATAGAAGTTTGTTTTAGTTGTGCTATTACAAGAATCATTTTGCTGCACTTGTAGCAAGAAAAAAAATATTCTAGGGTTCTATTGGTTGTAAAACTTGTAATACCTTGCTGCAGTTCTGATTCTCAAGAAAAGAAAAGAAAAAGGCAAAAGTGCACAGGAGAAAAAGGCGCACAAAAAAAAAGAAGTAGAAAAAAGAAAAGATACAAATTCAGAATTGCTTGCATTCTTTGTGTCCTTTGTTGAGTCATTTTCTTGCTTGCTTGAACTTGGTCCGAGACAAGGTTAGGCCAGTGACATAGACTAGCTTGGGACTATTATTCAGTTTTGCAACTTCTGAATTGAAATTTTGCTAATCCTTGCTACCTAATATTGCCTATCCAAGCTCTATACATTTCCTTCTGAACAGGCACAAATTTTTTTGACTCTCGCAATCATCAGTTCACACTCTCCAAGGTATCCTTTGCTTGTTGTAATTAAGAACTTTGTAAGAGCTTGATAAGATGCTTCCCTTTGCTTGTTGAGAGTTTACACTGTGATCACATAGTAGTGATAGGAAAATATACTCCTGTGTGTTTTCTTGTTTGCTACTAACAATGACAGGTTACGCCACTCATGGTGATGAGTCAACGTAGTACAAAGAGTGCTCAGTCCTCAAATGGAGAAGGTAGAGCAAAATCAATTGAACAATTTATTTCAGATTCACTTTGTTGTCAAGGATCGACGTTGTCGTGTTATCATTGATGGAGAGAGTAGCCGCAATATCACAAGTTTAGAATTAGTAGAGAAGCTTGGATTGACAACACAGCCACACCCATGTCTATACTACATCCAATGGGTAAATTCTTTTGGTAAGATAAAGGTAGATAAAATTGCACGCATTGAATTTTTTATTGGTTCTTATAAGGATAGTGTAGAATTTGATATAGTACCTATGCAAGCATGTCATTTGTTATTGAGTAAACCTTGGATTATTACAAATAATGCTTCGCACAATACCATTATAAATAGCTACTCATTTAAATACAATGATAGAAGAGTTACTCTTAAACCTATGACCGCTGCTGAAATTTTAGAAGAGGATCAACAAAGGCTTAAAAGGAGAAAGAATGAACCGTTTAGGAAAGAATGGACTGTTTCAAATGTTGCAACACATAAATCAAAATCTGAGTTAGATGATGAACATATTTCCTTGCCTCTTGTTGCAACTAATACATTTCAGGTTCTACACAAAGAAGAGGATAGTGAGAAAGATGAAGAACATGTTGTTGCTTCAGGTAAGAGCTTTCTTGATGTGATGAATTGTTCCAACAATCTTGTTGTATTGGAACCTTGTCTTGATTTGCCTTTGCCACAAGTTGATTTATCTACTGATCCTTGTGATAAAAAGGAGTTGTGTGCCACTGCTTCACTTATACCTTTGCCACAACAAATGAATAAGCTTGATGTTTTTGCTTATGATTCACCTACTAGTGCTGAAATAAAACATTTGATTTTAATAACATGTGAAAAGGATGAGCAGAAATTATTGTCTTCTCTAAATACTTTGGGTTATATTGAATTTGATGTTCTTTGTGATCTAAATACCGTGGAGAAGCAAATCTTTTCTCAAACTGAATTGCCTTTACTAACAAGAAACAAATTTTATGTTATAGGAAACTATGATCATAGAGGTGTATTTATGGTGCATATAGTTTATATTTGCTCAAACATGAATACTCCTTGTGTTGTACAACCAAATAATGAACTAGAAAACTGCAATTACAATTACCATGTCATATCATGTTTTTCTAGTGTTTTTAAGATCACACATTTTCCATCTTGTCATAAGAGTGAGAATGACGTTCATATTGCTGAGCAAGTTTTCAAAGAGGTCATTAACTTGCATGGCATGCCTTCTATTGTGGTTTCACATTATGATGATAATTTTCATAACACATATAAACACGAGGTGCATTCCAAGTTTGGGAATAGTTCTATATTTTATATTTTAGATGTGAGACCACTATTGGGAGAAAGAGATGGCATCGAGTCGAGGACGACTCTAATTCAAAAGGGGGAGAATGATGAGTACATCACACTCATGGATACACACAACACTCCAACTAAATGAAAGTTCATGTGCATCACCTGAATTTATAGGTGAGATCGTTTCTAATGTTTTTATTATGTGGTTTTGAGAATAGATTGCTACCTAATGAATTAATTGTTGTTAGAAACCATGAAGATGATGATGAGATAGCTGGGGAGGTGATTGGAGACGTGATGGGCCAGCAAGGACGTCCAAGCCAAGGTGGAGGCCCAATCAAAACTGACTTCGACTCTATTTCGGAGCCCAGGACCAGTCTGCACTAAAACGGAAGCCCAGGACGCATACGGACTCGGATTTGGATGTTCTATATATGCCTGGAAAGATAACGAAAAGAACTTTCCAACCCAACCAGTCCCATATCAAAATTCGTACCGAGACGTCAGCAATCGCTGAAACAACTCGACTTCCAGAATCTGTCCTAGTGCTGCGACACCGTAATCGGTCTTTGGGCCTTGTATCGAGTTGAGCCCACTTAGGGCTGCGTCCAGGGGGTCTTGCACGACCCTAGAGTCCTCATATACAGCCGCCGCCTTTTCATTAGGGTTTGGATTTTGCTTAGATTATTCTGTTGATAACAGTTTTGCCGTTTGATCGGTTTGTACGACCCCAACTTGTGAGATTCATCGTATACTTGCAAATTTGGTTGCATTCTTCTTTGTTCTTGCTTGTGTTCTTGATTTGCAGGCAAGGATAAGCCTTCTCAGTGAGGTCAATCGTTCTTGAACGGTTGATAACCAGAGGAGATGTTGTGCTACGATTGCGGGGTTTAAAACGTGTCGTTCGGAAGCCGGATCGATTTGTGTATCGCCTCCGCCTTATCCAAGATTATCAGAACCTATCGGAAGATCGGGAACCCTTATTCACATCAATGGTATTGAGCATCAGTTTTTAGGACCTCGTGTCCCTCAGCAGAATGGTGTGGTCGAAAGAAAGAACAGAACTTTCGTGGAAATGGCTTGAACGATGGTCGATGAGCATAGGACTCCGAGGCAGTTCTGGGCTGAGCCCATTAGCACTGCTTGCTATGTTTCCAATTGGGTTTTGTTGTGCTCAATTCTTAATGTGACTTCCTATGAGCTACACTTTGGGAGGAAGCCATTTGTTTCTCATTTGCGTGCCTTTGGTTGCAAGTGCTTTATTCTCAAGCGTGGCAACCTTGATAAGTTTAAGTCGAGATCTTCTAATGGCATCTTTCTTGGTTACTCTCTTCATGGTCATTCTTACAGAGTTTTGAATTTGGAAACTAACACGATCCTAGAGTGCTGCGATGTAACCTTTGATGAATCAAACTTTGTGCAACCAATATGGTTGAGACTGCAGGTAATGGGGAGATGGAGGAGAGTATCTTTGTAGAAGAAGACCTACAGGGCTTGGATGATGATGATGATGAGTCATTCCATCCCACATCCAAGCTTGTTCCTACTGCTTCCACCACTCCAGCAAAGGGTCCAGAAGCTCCTACATCGATGTCAGTTGTTGTTGAGCCTGCTCCTGCCGTGGTTGACGGGGAGGTACACTCTGAGAGAGAGAGAGGCCCCTCACCACATTCAACGTTGGCATCCTCCTCAACAGATGATCGGTAACCTCAATGAGAGGACAACAAGGCCAAGGTCTGCACATCTCGCCTGCTTTACCAATTCTCTATTTGTTGCCACCTTTGAACCTCGAGATGTTGGACACACACGATCTAATGAACATTGGGTTAATTCCATGCATGAAGAGTTGGAAAACTTTGAGAGAAACAAAGTGTGGACCCTAGTAGAGCCTCTTGTTGGCATCAATATCATAGGAACCAAGTGGGTATTCAAAAACAAGGATGGGGAAGATAGTGAGGTTGTGAGAAACAAGGCTAGGCTTGTTGCTTAGGGTTTTAGCCAAGTTGAGGGCTTAGACTATGGTGAAACCTTTGATCCTGTTGCACTCATAGAAGCCATTAGGATCTTGCTTGCATTTGCTGCCTCTAAGGGCATTAGACTCTACCAAATGGTTGTCAAGAGTGCCTTCCTAAATGGCTTCATAGAGGAAGAGGTTTATGTGAAACAACCATCTGGCATTGAGCACCACAAATACCCAAACCATGTGTACCAGCTACAGAAGGCTTTGTACGGGCTAAAGCAAACACCTAGGGCATGGTATGCTAGGCTTAAGACCTTCTTGCTAGAGCACGGGTATATCATGGGGTGTGTTGACAAAACCTTGTTCACTCTTAAGCATGGCAATGACTTTCTAATGGTTCAGATATACGCGGATGATATCATCTTTGATGGTTCCTCTCATGCTCTTGTGTCCAGATTTTAGAAAGCTATAGAAAGTGAATTTTAGATGTCGATGATGGGCGAGCTCACCTTCTTTCTTGGATTTCAAATCAAGCAGTGCAAGCAAGGCACCTTCATACATCAAGCCAAGTACACGAAGGATCTCCTGAAGAAGTTTGTGATCCCTATTATGCTAGATGGCTACCTTTCACCTTTTCTTTGGGTTTGGCCAACTGGATGTGCTTATTTGGTTTCGCATTTCAAATCTCTAATCTTTTGCATTTGATGTTGTCAATGTACTCATCAAGGGGGAGATTGAGAAACCATGTTGAGATGCGCCATGGTTTGCAATATGTGATGAGTAATTGACTTTGGCGGAATTTGTGTTTGAGTTGAAATGCGGGAATATGGGGATTGCATGGGTTTGTGCACGTCATGGTTTTGACTAACCAGAGTTGGTAATAGAGTTGGAGAGTTTGCAGGAGATAGGAAATGTGTTTGCTTGTCTCATGATGTGCAGGTCACTGGAGTCAACTTGGCGGTCAACGGCGAGAGGATCGGGCACAAGTAGGAGACTTGGGGCCAGACCATCAAGAGGTTGGATGAAGTCAAGGGTGATCCACACCGTACACATGGAGAGGCAAGAAGCACGGACGGTGTCACGGTTGAGCCTCAAAACCGTGGGTGGTGATCAAGACGGCAGGGTTGACCAAGTCAAAGGTGATCGAGCATCGGTGAAAGTAGAGGCTTCTAATGGACCAGAGGTGGGAGGGACTTGCCGACGAGGAGGATCATGGGACGAGGTGACACACATCAAGATCGAGAAGTCATGCATTGAGAAGCGTGCAAGGCGGTTTTCCGGTTTGGGCCTCAAAACCGGTGGCAGCGATTGGAAGTGCACGTGGCACCATCGCGGAGCTTGCATCCAGGCAAAGCAAAGTTGTGAAGAGCTCGATGGCGATCGGGCGAAGGAAAAAGAGTTGGACGATTTTGCTCCTGGTGGTAGGTGGCAATATAATATAGGTCAAGGGTAGAAGTGTCTTGGACCTTACGCCTATATAAGGAGAGGTGTGGCTGGTGGGAGAGGTGTCTCTTCCCATTGGCCTTGTTAGGAATTCATTCAAAGTGCTAGGAGAGGTCTTTATGAAATAGAGGAGAGGAGAGGGTGTGTGAGAGACATCTCTTTCTCTTCCAAATAGTGGGAGGAAGAGGGTGGCTTGCTAGCCCTGTATCCATGGATCTTGTAAGAATGTTCCTATGATATGAGAGTTATTTTCGTGCTGAAGATCTTCCTCTCTCCCTAAATCCTGAATTTCTCTTTTTCTCTATTTTCGGAGCTATTTTCATGGAGATTTTTGATCTCATTTTTTAGTGGGTTTTGGTACGAATTTCTTGAGGGATCTTGGTGCTAGGACATGCCTAAACATTCCTTTATGGATCCTTGGTTGAATCCTAGGCAAGAGCACCCTTGATTTGGTGGATTTCCTCAAGAACATTCAAACCTTAGAGCTTTTGGTAAAACCTCAAATTCGTGATGAATTCTTGAGCTTTTTGTATGGTTCCACTTGGAGAAGGAACGTCCTAACATGAGACATCTTCTATCCAAGTTTCATGATTTTTGGATTTGTTTGGTTAGATTTTGCGGATTTTCTAACCAAGTCACGAGTTCAGTTTCGGTTTTGGAAAGTGTCGATCGGCACTGCTGATAGCTGGACCGGCACTGCCGGTAGCCTGGGTCTGAACCCGCATCGGCACTACCGATGTGTCAAATGGCACTACCGATAAGCTTCGTCTGTGTGTTCCAGTAGCCTTGCTCTTTCTGCTGACTGGCTCTGCTGATGGTCTGTTCTTTTAACAGATCGGCACTGCTGATGCGTGTGATCGACACTGTCGATGATAGTCTAGTTACTTGTTTTGAATTTGTTCTTTGACTGGGTCGAGTCTTTGCTGCTCTTCTTTGTTTCCGCTGTGTTCTACTGCTGCTTTTGATCACTTGTAGGGTTAGCACATCACAAGTTGGTGTGTGTAATCTTGGTGATCTGCTTAGAGGTTGGTTTGGATTGTAATTGGGACATAGGCCAAGTTCTTGTGAATAATTTTAATTGGCTCCCATCCCCCCCCCCCTCTGGTCGTCTTCTCGGTCGTTCATCTTGAGAGGTCAACAAAGTACAAGTGGGTGCCCAAGAACAAGACCTAGAAGATGGTGGTGGTGCTGGACCGGGAGCTTCATGAAGATCTTGTGAAGTCCACCACAAGTAACATGGACCTCAACATCATATCTACTCATGAGGGAGGTACCCCTGTTTGTTCTTGGTAGTTGTAGTGTATTTTTCCTTCTCTTGCATTGCATGGTAATTAGGACTTCTTTGTGACTAGTGTGCTTTGCATCCATGCATGTGTAAATAACTAAAAAACATATAAAAATTAGTCAATGTCTAACTCACTCAAGATAGCTATAAGCAAGGGAGGGTGCTTGAGATGGTGGTTTGGCTTCTCTCAAAGCAAGGGTATGGCTTATAGTGACTAAGCTTGAGAGGGGTTCAAACTTGACATTGTTAGCTTTCCTTTGTGTCTTGCTTAATTTTGCTTGCATTCACATGACATGTTTACTTCCATTGCATATGTAAAATGCTTGTTGCATGCATGATATAGGAAACACAAAGGAGGCTTGTCACATTTGGAGATATTTGTGCCTCATGATCTATATGAGATTACATCTCATCAAGTGTGTGACCAAAGGAAAGGATTGTGCTTCATGCCCATTGAGCAAGCTCTTATAAACTCCGAGGTTAAACCCACTCGCGCGTTTCATGGACTAAGGCTCATACATACCCTTTTGGTTCTTAAACCTTGGTTCTTATTTGCTCGATTCTTCATTTGGCATTTGCAAAAATTATAAGGCCATAAAGAGCCACTATTTGAAAAGGAGTGTTTGAGAGTTCCCTTAATGTTCCAAGTGCAAAAGTTTTATTTGGGTGTTAAGTGAGGGCACTTGGAAAATGGAGAGATTCCTTATTTCAACGAAATTTCCAGTAGTGGCCATACAGTCCGATCACTGGACCGTACAGTCCGGTCAGTGCCATTGTGCACAGTGTCACAAGTCAGTCTGGTCATAGAGACCAGACAGAACGGTTCTAGTGACCGTACCATCCGGTCTGTATGGGTCGCCAGGAGACTCGGGACCTGATCGGATAGTCCGGTCTAGAGACCGTACCGTCCGGTCACTAAATTGAAAACATGTGCTTCACTTTCAATCCTGACCGCTGATCTTTCCTTGATGAGATCTCGGTCGTTCGTCGATTCCTTGACCTAAGTAAAACTCATGAAGACCTTTGTCTTCCTCCTTGTTCGCTCCCAACGCCTAGACCACGCCGAGAGCGCCACCACCGCCCGCTCTCCAACATAGCCGCGCCTTCCTCCATTGTCGCTGACCTCGCCCGCGTACCCGCGCCGCCACTGCTCCAGCACTCTCGCATAGCCGCGCCACGCCCATGAAACCCTAGCAGAGCCGCAGCAGCGCGCACCCGTCGCCAAGTAGCAGCACCACCTCCGAGCTGCCGCCGCACCGCCTTGCCTGCTCACCGTCACGTGCCTCCTCTGCTACGTCCTCTCGCTCCAGCGCTGTTGGTCGTATCTATGCACCCACTTATACACCGCAAGAGGACGGTGTACGATTGTAGCACTTTTTTCCTTGAATTGAGTATTCCAAGGTTTATCGAATCCACCGGGACCGCAGGGATTTATTAAACAAAGTTAACAGTAAAAGATCTAGTCAAGGCTACTGTCAAGGTCAGGTCGCATGAGAGGGAGACTGGCCAGCGCAAAGGTGCGCCAGATAGTAAATCTGTCGTTGCGCCGATCGGAGCAGGAATCGAGCCGATCGGCACACTGGTGAAACTAATTCAAAGTGCGCAAGATCTAGTAAATCTGTGATTGCGCCGATCGGCGTAGGAATTGAGCTGATCGGCACACTGGTGAATCTAAGCCAAGTTATTGCGCCGATCGGCGCAGGAGTTGAGCCGATCGGCACACCAGTGAATCTAAGCCAAAGTGTGCCAGATCTTGTAAACCTATGCTGTTAAGTTAATAACCAGATATCTACTAGTGAGATCGTAACCAGAAAGTCTAATTGAATAGCATCATAATGGGTAATTACATAGATCAATGAAAACCTATAATGAGTAAGCCCACCCAGCTTTCCAAGCGGCTCCCGATTTATCGTTGCCAAGAGGAAACCCTTAATCGCGCGAGTATCTTACCCTACTCAACTATCCAATAGTGCTGCGCAGGCTTAGTGCTGTCACCACTAAACCACACTACTACCATCATCAAGCAACCATAATCAATACAATGTCTGAATACTATCCTAATCACCATGATTAAGATAATATCTACTTACTTAGCCTAGAACTAAGCAATTGGAATAAGCACATGCATGATTATAGAATCAAGATAGACAAATCACCAAAACCATCATCAACATATTCAATCATCCTTAAGATACATGGAGTAAGATTCATCCCTATTGAGATGGCCTACCTTGACGGATCAACTCTTAACTCCAATGGTTCTTGAAACTCAACTAGAGATCTATTCTAACGGGGCAAGCCCTAGTGGCTCTAACTCACAGATCTGGTGTCCCTCTGTCGCCTCCTCCTCTCTGCGATGAGGGTTTACAAGTATTTATAGGGGTTCTACTTGTAAAGGACTCGGTTTTTACCAAATAAGGCGGTTGCGCCGATCGGCGCAGGATTGCGCCGATCGGTGCAAGCCGTGTCTTCTCTGATTTCTTCTCCAAGTCGGTTCCTCTGTCTTCCACAGCTGTCATGTGGGCCTTTTCCTTCGAGATAAAGTCTTGTACTGCACGTTAAGATCTTGAAGTTTCATAAATCTTCTAGACAAATATCTTCAAGTGTCTTGCACAGATAAACTTTCATAAACATGTGGAATGGCCCTCGGTCACTTCTGTGGGCCAAAACACCCTTGCGCCGATCGGCTCATAGGCTGTGCCGATCGGCGCACTAGGCTTCTTTAGTGCTTTTCATCGGTTCTGGACTCCTGTCCTCTCCATCATCGCATTAATCACCAATTTTACCTGTTTCTGCAATAAAGCTCCAAAACATCGCATATACAAATATATAGACAATATCACAGGTAAATGGCCTAAATTAGTGTCAACTATGCTCTAATTGGGATAATATTCACAAATAAAAGGGGCACTTGGGAAGTGCCAACAGTTCCTCCACGCTTAAACCTTTGCCCGTCTCGAGTAAAGTAAAAGAAAGAAAAATCGAAAAACATACTCTTTCTATCATAAAAGATATCTCAAATCAGCAAATGTTGAGCATTGTTCTATTGTGGCGTATTTCATATTGGTATTCAGCAAAATAGTTCAAATATGGGCATAAAGCTTAAAGTTTCTCCCCAAAGAAACAAATCATGTCCAACTCACAAATTATAACTTTTCCACATATGTAAATTACTTAAAAGATTGCTGTGAACATAGAGAATCTATCTTCCAAATAATCCAAGGAAACAACTCATCTTTCAAATCACTCAACCTATATTCTATATTATAATGATCAAATAATATTAGTGTAAGGCTTATATGAGTAGCTAGGTGAGGTAATTCAAGGATTGCAAACATAAATCAATAATATATTGTAAAGCTAGGAGATTATTCTTTGTTGGAATTATAGAAACTTATCAAGATGGCTATTAAGAAAGAAAAATTTAAGAAAGGACTCACACTTTGGATATGTGGACTAGTGCATAGCAAAAATTTGATCTTGGAAGATTGCACATGGTTGGGATGATTCATGGCTAAATTAGCATGAATTTTGACAATAAGCATATCATATACCATCCCCCACACTTAAAATTTTGCTAGTCCCTTAGCAAACAGCAGAGCTTTTTTTTTTCACCACTACTACGCCGATCGGCTCAGGGTGCGCCGTTCAGCTCTCAACCCAAATTCACCAACATTTGTTGGTATTTGATTTGTCTGGCTACAACATTTATTCAAGAATTAAATATAGCCAGAAATATAGGATGTGGTCAAGGAATGATACTCAACAAGATGTTTTGGGTTTATGGTAGTGTACTCAGCGGAATTGAATTTTTGCATGAGTAATTTCAAGGCTAGAAAAAGATACACAAAGAATTGCCATCTTAATAAAGTTCATACCAAAAAGAATTAAATCCTAACCGAACTCAACCATCAATTTAATGTTTATCTACATATCAAAGGTTCATGAGTATTGTACAAAATATGGCACTGGTGGGTAAGTATCTTGAAAACAATAAATTCCAAAGTTCACAACATGAAAATTTATTTTTGAAAAGATTGGTACTAAGTTATCATCACAAACTGGACAACACAAATGAAGCACATGAGTACTCAAAATTGCTCCACATAAGACATATTTGCCGAATAATCATTAAGTGTAAGTTCAAATTCTTATTCAATGCTCAACATTATTTGATCTTCATCAACACTTTTTAAGAACGAATAAATAATTCAATTCTCCTAAAAGAGCATAACCGCCACCATTATATTAAGATCGAAACTCGAATACATGGTGATGATTTTTGCACATACTTGCATGAAAATAAAACTACTACTAACACACTTGCATGAAAATAAAACTACTACTAACACACTTGCATGAAAATAAAACTACTACTAACACACTTGCATGAAAATGAAACTACTACTAACACACTTGCATGAAAATAAAACTACTACTAACACACTTGCATGAAAGTAAACACACCCGCTACATGGTTTCCCAACCCGCTCACACACACATAAGTAAATTAAAAAAAAAGACTGCAAAAGATAAAAGAAAACGCAAACCGGGAAACCGATACATGTGCCAACTCTTAGGCACTCTAGTCATCCGAAAGTGGAGTCGGTTGCTGATCGAAGCCATAGCACCGCGCCTTGAGTCGCTCGAACTCCTCCACCATTGCATCATGGTTGTACCTCCATTGGGACATGGCTTCCTCCACGTGCTCGATGTAGTGCATGTTGTTGTCGAGGTACCCCTGCATGGGCACGAAAAAGTCTACACCAGGCACAGGAGGCACCACTAGTACACGCCCTTGGTACCTATAGTCGATACTCGCGCTGCAGTAGGGTGCGGCGACCGGCGCGTCGCCTGCGCCGATCGACGTAGAGGGCTATGAACCGCCCGCTGCATCGCTCCACCCTGACTGGTACTGCTGAGGCTCCTGGCGTGACCCCCAGGAGTCTCACTCGTCGCCGGCAGCTGTAGATGTGTCCGGTTGTCGAACCCGCCCATGGCGGTCCTTGAGAACTCGGCCCCCTCCAGGAGACCTTCCTCAAGCCAATTTCCTCCCTCTAGCTTGCGAGGGAGAAAAAATCCTAGCTCCGCACATGGGAGCTTTACGTTGGTGACGCCGACATGGAAGCCGGTGCGAACACTTCCCGTGACAATATTGCCACAAGTCATATTCTCGCCGATCTCTATCGCGCACTCCCACTTATCATTGCGCCCTCCCGGTCCGTCGCCGTCGCAGACGAGGGCTGCTAGGCATGGAAGATAGGCCTTGAAGGCCAACTTCTTGCATGCCTTTCCCCTCTTGTCGAGCCAACCCCACACCATCACCGACATGGGGTTGCAATAAGACGGACTCATGATGGCGTTGAAGAGCCACCGCAAGTCCGCATCGGTGACGTTGCTGGAGTCGACCTTATCGCCTATGCGCGTTGCCAACCACCGATGGAAGACTTGAATGGTCGGGTTGCGGATGTTGTCGCGCTTCATTTCTTCTACAAACGAGAGCCGCCTCCAAAAGGAGTCCAACTCCTCGCGTCCCAAGATGCCGGCGATGTTGGCGTTGACATCGAAGCCGAAGGCTTGAGCTGCCGCCTCCATGGTCACCGTGTGGCTTATGTCGCGGACGCGGAAGTTGACGGCCTCGCTACCGTCTTTGACGGTGCCAAGCCTCATCGTAGAGGCAACCTCGATGACGATGTTGAGGTTGTAGTCCATGGGGAGGAGGTGGAAATCCACCCAGCCGAGGCTGTCTAGCATCCTCCTTAAGTCCTCCCACATGCCGATCGAGGTAAGGAAGGTCTCGTCCAAGTCGAAGTTGGGGACAAACCTTTCCCTCACCGTGAGGTAGTGCCGCAGTTCCTCCGCGCTCAGGAGGGTGAAGCCCTCCTCCACCAGGAGCGGCATAAATGCCGGCGGTGGTGGTGATGTGGGAACCCCACGGCTTGCCCCGATTGGCTCCTCGTAGCACACCCGGCGCCGATCGGCGCGACGACCCTATCAGCACTGATCGGCTCCCTGATAGCGCCGATCGGCGCAAGGAGGATGATGACCTCTCTGGTCTGAAAATGGGCGTGGAGACAGAAGAGCATGGCCCTACCATGTTTCTGGATACTCAACTACTAATGAAGAGCAGTTTGCAAGGTTCGTCGATATTCTGAAGAAGCTTTACATCAATGTCCCTTTTGTTGACGCTATCCAAGTTCCCACCTATGCCAAGTACATTAAGGACATGATGCAAAACAAGAAGTCTCTAGTTTCTGAGGAGGTTGTGAAGGTCACTAAGGAACTAACGGCGGCAATCAATGATGTTGCACTGGAGAAGAAACCCGACCCTGGATCACCAAGCATCAAGTGAATGATTGGAACAAGGATATTTGATAGGGGCTTGTGTGATCTTGGAGCCAGCGCAAGTGTTATGCCCCATCATATATTCACAAATATCAATTTGCCTGAATTAGAGCCTACGGGTATGTGTTTGGAGTTAGCCGATCAATCGGTATGCTTCCCTGATGGAATTGCTGAGGATGTGCCTGTTCAAATTGGAGATCATATCATCCCCGTTGAATTTATTGTGCTTGATATGGATAAGAGGACGAGGACCCCGTTGATCTTAGGCAGACCCTTCTTGAGGACAGCAGAGGCAAGTATTGATGTTGGGAGTGGTGAGATAAGCTTCGATATAAGTGGGACTCCCTACTCTTTCAAGTTTCACCCAAAGGAAGAAGAGTGTCGTGCTATTGATGAAGTGAAGAGATACAAGACACCGTGGCATCGTGGCATCAAAAGTAATTGGAGGGGATGTATGGATAGGTCGTCCAAGCTATATGAACCATGGACATAAGATAACCTTGTAGTGTCGCGGCCTCACATTCCGCACCGTGGCACTAAGGATTGATTGTTTGCGGGGAGGTCAAGCTGTTTGACCTCTAAATAACTTGAGCGCTCTTGGGAGACAACCTAATGATCAGGGGATTTAGAAGTTATTTAGTGCTTATGGGAGGGCAACCCATTTCATTTAGTTAATTAGTGCTGGCCGGGAGGGCAACCCGGTGTTTTTAAATTTGCTTGCTTGTGATAAAAACAATCTCCCGAATAAAAAAAATAGAAAAGTGTGTGTTTAATTCTTGTGTGCTCTTGCGTTGTCTATTTATTCGTGCAAAACTGTGTATATACGTACTGTAGACTAACAATGCAGGAATATAAAAAAAAAAGACCAAAAACAGGAAGGAACAGAGCTTTCGCTGATTGGCGCACATCTACGCCGATCGGCGCAGTATTGCCCAAGTCAGGACAGAAGGCCGACGACGCCCAGAATTGAAGGAGTGCTAAACCAGCACAATATATTTTGAAGACGGAGCTATTTTCAAGGATGAAGAACAACATGTAGCGAAGAAGCGAGGGGCCAGAAGCAAACGGACGTTGCTCCGATCAGCGCGAGTCAGCGCCGATCGGCGCGATCACCAGATGAGCCCCGATACATATGCCAATACTACAGGAACATTGGAGAAGTGGAAATTAGGTGAAAGAGATGAACACGAGGCATCAGAATCAGCGTCGGACCTAAAGACGGGGTGCAAGGGACTTGCGCCGTTCGGCGCCCTACTGCTCCGATCGGCGCAGGTACCCATGCGGTTCCCAAATGGTAGACAAAGGCGACAGACATTGATTTTGAGGAACAGGTACGATTATTATGCAGGTGTGCAGTGCAGAGGAGACACGGAATTGGCCAAAAGCTGCAAAAGAGACGGCGCGCCGATCGGCGTAGGCCCGCGCCGATTGGTGCTGCCAACAAGACATCAGGATTCCGTGTTGTTCCTCTGCCAACCAACATGATGTGCCAGGAAGCGACATAAAGGATGGGAATCAAGCATCAGAGTGGTCAGAGCATTCAAAATTTGAATTGTGCCGATCGGCGTAGGTACCCGTGCCGATCGGCGCGCCCTCAAATTTTGAAATTTTACGGCGGTTCCTTCCCCTGGAAGTTTCCCACACTATAAAACGGAGGCCAGGCGCCTATAGTTCGGCACACCATCCCGGTAATCTCTCCACCTTCCCCACTACCCATGATCTCGCACACGTTCCATAATTTTCACAGACGGATCATCTCCGCTCCTCCGTCGGCAAGTTGGACAAGAGGCTACGCCGGGGAAGCAGTTCCGGTAGCAGGAGCGGGTCGAGCGGTGACTCCTCGGTGAGGGGTGACTCTGACGCTCGCGATGACATGTCGGTGGGTGGTGCATCCACCGGCTCGGCGGCGACGACATACGAGATCCGCGCCCGCCAAGGATGTGTACCAGTGGTGCCTCCTATGCCCGGTGCAGACTTTTTCGTGCCCATACAGGGGTACCTCGACAACAACATGCACTACATCGAGCGTGTGGAGGAAGCCACGTCCCAATGGAGGTACAACCACGATGCGATGGTGGAGGAGTTCGAGCGACTCAAGGCGCGGTGCTATGGCTTCGATCAGCCACCGATTCCACTTTCGGATGACTAGAGTGCCTAGGAGTTGGCACGTGTATCGGTTTCCCGGTTTGCGTTTTCTTTTATCTTTTGTAGTCTTTTTCTTTATTTGCTTATGTGTGTGTGAGCGGGTTGGGAAACCATGTATCGGGTGTGCTTACTTCCATGCAAGCGTGTTAGTAGTAGTTTTACTTTCATGCAAATGTGTTAGTAGTAGTTTTATTTTCATGCAAGTGTGTTAGTAGTAGTTTTATTTTCATGCAAGTGTGTGCAAAAATCATCACCATGTATTGGAGTTTCAATCTTAATATAATGGTGGCAGTTATGCTCTTTTACGAGAATTGAATTATTTATTCTTTCTTGAAAAGTGTTGATGAAGACCAAATAATGTTGAGCATTGAATAAAATTTCAAACTTACACTTAATGATTATTCGACAAATATGTCTTATGTGGAGCAATTTTGAGTACCCATGTGCTTCATTTGTGTTGTCCAGTTTGTGATGATAACTTAGTACCAATCTTTTCAAAAATAAATTTTCATGTTGTGAACTTTAGAATTTATTGTTTTCAAGATCCTTACCTACCAATGCCTTATTTTGAGCAATACTCATGAACTTTTGATATGTAGATAAACATTAAATTGATGGTTGAGTTTGGTTAGGATTTAATTCTTTTTGGTATGAACTTTATTAAGATGGCAATTCTTTGTATATCTTTTTCTAGCCTTGAAATTACTCATGCAAATTCAATTCCGATGAGTACACTACCATAAACCCAAAACATCTTGTTGAGTATCATTCCTTGACCACATCCTATATTTCTGGCTATATTTAATTCTTGAATAAATGTTGAAGCCAGACAAATCAAATACCAACAAATGTTGGTAAATTTGGGTTGAGAGCCGATCGGCGCACCCTGAGCCGATCGGCGCAGCAGAGATTGAAAAAAAAAGCTCTGCTGTTTGCTAAGGGACTAGCAAAATTTGAAGTGTGGGGGGAAGGTATAAGACATGTTTATTCTTGAAATTCATTCTAATATAGCCATGAATTATTCCAACCATGTGCAATCTTCCAAGATCAAATTTTTGCTATGCACAAGTCCACATATCCAAAGTGTGAGTCCTTTCTTAAATTTTTCTTTCTTAATGGCCATCTTGATAAGTTTCTATAATTCCAACGAATAATCTCCTAGCTTTACAATATATTATTGCTTTATGTTTGCAATCCTTGAATTACCTCACCTAGCTACTCATATAAGCCTTACACTAATATTATTTGATCATTATAATATAGAATATAGGTTGAGTGATTTGAAAGATGAGTTGTTGCCTTGGATTATTTGGAAGATAGATTCTCTATGTTCACAACAAACTTTTAAGTGATTTTCATGTGTGGAAAAGTTATAATTTAAGAGTTGGACATGATCTTTTGCTTTGGGGAGAACTTTAAGCTTATGCCCATATTTGATCTATTTTGCTGAATACCAATATGAAATACACCACAATAGAACAATGCTCAACATTTGTTGATTTGAGATATCTTTTAGAAAGAGTATGTTTTTCGATTTTTCTTTCTTTTACTTTACTCAGGACGAGCAAAGGTTTAAGTGTGGGGGAACTATTGGCACTTCCCAAGTGCCCCTTTTATATGTGAATATTACCCCAATTAGAGCATAATTGATACTAATTTAGGCCATTTACCTGTGATATTGTCTATATATTTGTATATGCGTTGTTTTAGAGCTTTATTGCAAAAACAGGTAAAATTGGTGATTAATGCGATGATGGAGAAGACAGGAGTCCAAAACCGACGAAAAGCACTGAAGAAGCCCAGTGCGCCGATCGGCGCAGTCCATGAGCCGATCCGCGCAAGGGTGTTTTGGCCCACAGAAGTGACCGAGGCCCATTCCACATGTTTATGGAAGTTTATCTGCGCAAGACACTTGAAGATATTTGTCTAGAAGATTTATGGAACTTAAAGAATATTTATGGAACTTCAAGATCTCAACATGCAGTACAAGACTTTATCTCGAAGGAAAAGGCCCACATGGCAGCTGTGGAAGACAGAGGAACCGACTCGGGGAAGAAATCAGAGAAGACATGGCTTGCGCCAATCGGCGCAATCCTGCGCCGATCGGCGCAACCGCCTTATTTGCTAGAAACCCAGTACTTTACGAGTAGAACCCCTATAAATACTTGTAAACCCTCGCCGCAAAGGGGGAGGCGACAGAGGGACACCAGATCTATGAGTTAGAGCCACCGGAGCTTGCCCTGTTAGAATAAATCTCTAGTTGAGTTTCAAGATACATTGGAGTTAAGAGTTGATCCGTCAAGGTAGGCCATCTCGACGGGGATGAATCTTACTCTATGTATCTCAAGGATGATTGAATATGTTGATGATGGTTTTGGTGATTTGTCTATCTTGATTGTATAATCATGCATGTGCTTATTCCAATTGCTTAGTTCTAGGCTAAGTAAGTAGATATTATCTTAATCGTGGTGATTAGGATAGTATTCGGACATTGTATTGATTATGGTTGCTTGATGATGCTAGTAGTGTGGTTTAGCGGTGACAGCACTAAGCCTGCGCAGCACTATTGGATAGTTGAGTAGGGTAAGGTACTCGCGTGATTAAGGGTTTCCTCTCAGCAGCGATAAATCGGGAGTCGCTCGGAAAGCAGGGTGGTCTTACTCATTATAGGTTTTCATTGATCTATGTAATTACCCATTATGATGCTATTCAATTAGACTTTCTGGTTATGATCTCACTAGTAGATATCTGGTTACTGACTTAACAGCATAGGTTTACAAGATCTGACACACTTTGGCTTAGATTCACTGGTGTGCCGATCGGCTCAACTCCTGTGCCGATCGGCACAACAACTTGGCTTAGATTCACCAGTGTGCCGATCGGCTCAATTCCTGCACCGATCAGTGCAACCACAGATTTAATAGATCTTGCGCACTTTGACTTAGTTTCACCAGTGTGCCGATCGGCTAGACTCCTACGCCGATCGGCGCAAGGACAAATTTACTGTCTGGCGCACCTTTGCGCTGGCCAGTCTCCCCCTCATGCAACTTGACCTTGACAGTAGCCTTGACTAGACCTTTTACTGTTAACTTTGTTTAATAAATCCCTAAGGTCCCAGTGGATTCGATAAACCTTGGAATACTCAATTCAAGGGAAAAAGTGCTACAATCGTACACCGTCCTTTGCGGTATATAAGTGGGTGCGTAGATACGACCAACAGCCACCAAGGCACAAGCTCACCTCCCTCAAGAACTTGCCGGACTCCCCGAGCCGACACGAGCGCTCACTAGCGATGCCCCTTTCACCGGCGGGCTCAAACCGCGTACAAACGCGTGATGGACTTCACAACCAATGACGATGGGCTCGATCACCGATATCTAACCGGTCTAGTCTCACCATAGACCAAGAGTAACAACCTAGATCACACCCTCAAGGACACCTAGCCTTAGATGTGCAACATCACTCCATGTTACTCTCACTAGCACTCTCAAGATATCCAATATCACCTCCTAGAGCTCTCCTCCTTTCCTCTTGGACCTTACCAAATGCTCTCAGGTATTCCACTGGCCCAGAGAGGCCTCCAAGACCCCAGCAACGAAGTTATATAGGCTTCCAACCTCCAACCAGCCGTTGCTCCAAGAAATCAGCTTTCTGGGCCTACTGACCGGATTGTCCGGTCACTGCAAACCTGAGCACCAACGGCTCTGCCCCTCTGCTGACTTCCACTGACCGGACCGTACGGTCAGTTGACCGGACCGTCCAGTCCGTTTCTCTCTCTAGTCCAGAAACATTTTAGCATCATATCCTCTCTACCCTGTTCCTCAGTTGCACTGACCGTATGGTCAGGTCTATAGCTCCCACATAGACAGATTCCTAGCTTCTTCGCTGTAAGTCCTAGACAACTTCACCTAGTGACCGTACAGTTCGGTCACCACTGACCCCTCTGTCCGGTCACTATGTCCAGAAGCTAAAACTTGTCGTTTTTGCTTGACTTTGTTTCCCGACTTCCCCGAACAGCTCCCTGGCTTCTCCACTGTCATCTAGTACCTGTGATTTCAACGAGCAAGCTTCATAGATTTCAGTGAGCAAGCCCTAACAACTAGACAAGTGTTCCCAACACTTGCTCCATAGCTTGTCCTTCGCTATGATCCATCTCCATCAACACTTGGACTCCATCAAGTTGAAACTCGACGTTTTCTGAAACTTCAAGATTTTCTGTAGGCCACGTCCTAGCTCGGTTTGAGCTGCAATTTTTTGTGGTTTCTCCCTGTTTGCTAGTGAGTTGGAAAAAAATGTCAAAAAAATAAAATAAAATAAAAGAAATTTGGGATTCCTACTAGTGCTCCATCTAGCCCCCTGGAATTTCTGAGTTTGGCTGTTTTACACTAAGCCCCCTGTTATCGACTGTATCCCTTTGTCTCCTTGTTTCTTCTTTGCTATCACTACTGTTCTAGGACATAGTTAGACCAGCAACTAGGGACAAGTTACTTGGGCACTTATTCAGCTTTACTATCTGTTTTTGATTTGTGTGCCACTCATATATATATATTTGGCCTTCCTAGCTCTACATACTTCTTCTGGACAGCACATAGGTTATTTTGTAACCCTTGCAATCGTGGAACACTTCTCCCTGGTATCCTTCGCTTTGTTGTTTTCAGAACTTTGTAAGAGCTTTGCAAGAAGCTTCCTTTTGCTGTGTTGAGAGGCACCACTGCTTAGTAGTTTTGTAGGGATAACCTTCACTTTTTGTTTCCTGTTTTGGTGTTTCTGATGTCAGGAAGCGATGGAGAGGGTGCTTCACCCTCAAAATTGGATGAGTGCGTGAGCCAAAATCAGTTACAGAAGGCTTTGCAGGCGGTTCAGAGTGATTTGGTAGAGACGATCACCAGGGCCGTCACCGACGCCGTCACCAAGCTTCACCTGGGAGAAAGCATTGAGCGGTTGGATAAGAGAGTCTCTAAGCTAACCGATCAGGTTGTCGAATTGGAGACCACTCACAAGACCAACAACAACAACAACAACAACACCAACACCAACACCAACAACAACACCAACACCAACACCAACAACGACGTTGAAGACGATCATGATGAAGGAACGGTGTATAAGGCTGATGGCACCGTCGATAGGTCAGCTACAAGGACCGCAAGGTTACGCCGTCGTTTGCAACGTAACCCTCAAGGTATGGGTGGTTTCCACAGCCACAACCCTCGCACACAAGGTAACCATGCTCCAGATGATCCGTATGTTAAAATTAAGTTTTCAATTCCTTTGTTTTTGGGTCAGTACGATGGTGATGCTTACCTTGATTGGGAAATGACGGTAGAACAAAAATTTAATGCCCACCTTGTTCCTAAACAAGATAGAGTTAGACAAGCCACTAGTGAGTTTAAGGACTTTGCTATTGTTTGGTGGAGTGGTCTAGCTGCTGAAACCGATTTGCCTACTACTTGGGAAGAACTTAAGGTAGAAATGCGTGATCGTTTTGTTCCTCCTTCTTTTTATAGAGAAATTCGTAATAAACTGCAGCATTTAGATCAAGGAGATAAAACTGTTCAGGAGTATTTTAGTGAGCTTCAGAAGGGTTTGATTCATTGTGCTGTGGTTGAAAAAGTAGAGGATCAGATTTGCCGCTTTTATTCTGGTTTGAGAAAAGAAATTCAGGACATCCTTGATTATAAAGAATTTTATACCCTCAACCAGTGTTTCCAGTATGCTATGCTTGCAGAGAAAGAATCACAGGGACTTTTCCAGGCTTTTGAGGAGTACAGCAAGTCCAGGAATTTCTACCCACCACGGCCGACGGGGACTTCGGGGTTGCACAAGCCATCTTTCCGGCCGCCCCCACCAGCTAGTGTTGTTTCTGCAGCACCAAGATCAGCCCCTGCCTCTTCTACGCGCTCAGGTAAAAATTCTGTGCAGGTACCGGCTAGTAGTGCCTCCTCTGTTGCTTCGACGGGACGCACTACAGGGATTCAGTGCCACCACTGCCATGGTCTTGGCCATGTGCAGAAAGATTGCCCAAGTAGGCGGGCATATGTGGCGACAGATGATGGCGGTTACATGAGCACCTCCGATGTGGAGGATGAGGAGGAGGATGTCGCTGCCACCAGCGGTGACCTCGTTCTTGGAGGCGAAGATACCACGGGCTACATGAATATTATTGTGCAGCGTGTGCTTAGCACACAAATCCAGCAGCCCGAGATGATGCAGCGACATAACTTGTTCCAGATTTTCTTCGTCATCAAGAACCGTCGAGCACGTGTCATCATTGATGGAGGAAGCTGCAACAATTTGGTGAGTTCTGATGTGGTTAAGAAGCTTGATTTGACCACACGCCTAGATCCACATCTATACTACATTCAGTGGTTAAATGACTCTAGAAAAGCTAAGGTAATACAAACTTGCAGAGTTCCTTTTTCCATTGGTTCCTATGTGGATTTTGTTGATTGTGATGTTGTACCCATGCAAGCTTGTTCACTTTTATTGGGTAGACCTTGGGAATTTGATAATGATGCTGTACACCATGGTAAGAGTAATAAGTACACTTTTATGCATAAAGGAACTAAAATTACTTTGTTACCAATGACCCCTGCTGAAATTGTACAAGCTGATTTAGAACGAGCTGCTAGTTTGAAAAATAAAATCCCTGAAATTCAGCAACCTATTAATTCTGCTTCTACACCAAGTAATGTTAATGATTCTTCAAGTTCTAAGGTTGCTGCAATTAAATTACAAGGTCGTTCATGTCTTGCCACAAAATCTGAGCTTGCTGAAATTTCTACTGATGATATTTGCTATGCTTTGATATGCAAACAAGCCTTGTTTTCGCTTGGTGATAATGCTTCTAGTGCTTTGCCTCCTGCTGTCACTAACCTTTTGCAGGAGTATGAGGATGTTTTCCCAGCTGAGATACCCCCGGGATTGCCACCTTTGAGAGGGATTGAGCATCAAATTGATTTGATTCCTGGTGCTACTTTACCAAACCATGCTGCTTATAGGACCAACCCTGAGGAGACTAAGGAGATACAACGACAAGTCCAAGACCTTTTGGATCGTGGGTATGTTCGTCAATCACTTAGTCCTTGTACTGTTCCTGTACTTTTGGTTCCTAAGAAAGATGGTTCTTGGCGTATGCGTGTAGATTGTAGAGCCATTAATAACATTACTATTAGGTATCGTCATCCTATTCCTAGGCTAGACGACATGCTTGATGAGTTATGTGGTGCTATAATTTTCACTAAAATTGATTTGCGTAGTGGCTACCATCAAATTAGAATGAAACTTGGAGATGAATGGAAAACAGCTTTCAAAACCAAATTCGGGTTGTATGAGTGGTTAGTAATGCCTTTTGGGTTGACTAATGCACCCAGTACTTTCATGCGTTTGATGAATGAGGTTTTAAGACCTTTTATTGGCAAATTTGTGGTTGTTTACTTTGATGATATCTTGATTTATAGCAAATCCATGAATGATCATATGATTCATTTACGTGCTGTTTTTTATGCTTTGCAAGTTGCACGTTTATTTGGTAACCTTGAGAAGTGCACCTTTTGCACGGATCGAGTCTCTTTTCTTGGCTATGTTGTGACTCCACAGGAAATTGAGGTGGATGAGGCAAAGATTGAAGCCATAAAGAGCTGGCCTGTACCAAAAACTATCACACAGGTGAGGAGTTTTCTTGGTCTTGCAGGTTTCTACCGCCGCTTTGTCAAAGATTTCAGCACCATTGCTGCACCATTGCATGAGTTGACAAAGAAGGGCGTTGACTTCCATTTTGGTAAGGTACATCATGAGTCTTTTGATGCTTTGGAGGACGAACTTACACATGCACCATTGCTGCAATTACCCAATTTTGATAAGACTTTTGAGCTTGAATGTGATGCTAGTGGTATAGGCATTGGTGGTGTTTTGATGCAAGATGGTAAACCTATTGCATACTTTAGTGAGAAAATTACTGGGCCTGTTTTGAATTATTCCACATATGATAAGGAACTATATGCACTTGTACGTTCTTTAGAGACGTGGCGTCATTATTTGTTGCCCAAAGAATTTGTTATTCATTCTGATCATGAATCACTTAAGATATTCGTTCTCAATGCAATTTGAACCGTAGACATGCTAAATGGGTTGAGTTTATTGAGTCTTTTCCTTATATTATTAAACATAAGAAAGGGAAGGATAATGTGATTGCTGATGCTTTATCTAGGCGATATACTTTGTTGTCTCAACTTGATTGTAGAATTTTTGTACTTGAGGCAATTAAAGAACAATATGTTGCTGATGTTGATTTTAAAGATGTATTGCTGCACTGTAAAGAAGGTCGTGCTTGGCACAAATTTGTGTTGAATGATGGTTTCTTGTTTAGAGCTAACTGCCTATGCATTCCAGTTGGTTCCGTTCATCTTTTGTTGTTGCAGGAGGCGCATGGAGGTGGATTGATGGGTCATTTTGGTGCTAAGAAGACAGAGGATATTTTGGCCACACACTTCTTTTGGCCAAGGATGAGGAAAGATGTTGAGCGTTTTGTTGCTCGCTGCATTACATATCAAAAAGCTAAGTCTCGATTGAATCCACATGGTTTATACATGCCACTTCCTGTTCCTTCTATTCCTTGGGCGGATATGCAACCCTATACCGAAGTATAGAGTGTGCCGTACAGGATCGCCTCGGGAGATGGTTAACGAAGTAACCATACATAGCGTTCACACAGGAACATCCATCAATTACAGAGATACATCATTAAGTATATAATATTACAAGTTCAAGAGTCATAGCAGAAGCAAATTTAGTTACATTATCATACATATGTTCTTGGTTCATATTACGAAATGTGCGGAGGCGGAAGATACGACAAACACTACGCAGAATCTAAGTAAGCCATGCCGGCCCTAGGGCAATGGCTCACTCTTCTTGATTAGGGGAGCTGGGGACCCATGCAATGGTTCAGTTCTGGGGCTCCTCACCTTCCCACACAACTTTGTTACAGCAATCGCAATAAGTTGCTTGAGGCAAACCTGAAAAACCACATAATCGCAAAGCCTGAGTATCTAGCATACTCCGCAAGACTTACCCGTCCAAAAAGGTTTACTAAAACCGACTCCTAGTATGCAGGGGGGCCGACCGGGCTTATTTGATAATTGCATAAAAGCACCTATTAATTCTATGCTGCGATGCTTAGTCCTTAACCAAGATTTTTAATTACTTGTTGCAGAAGAGGGACTGTAGTCGAACCTAGCTAGCTGCTAAGACTCGTACAATTATAAAGAGCAATACAACATAGCAATATGTATCCATAGAGTAAATAAATTTCAGCATCATAAACAAACTTCTCTACTTAAAGTACCATTGCCACTGCTCGAAACAAGAGGTACTCATAACCGCGAGGGACGGCAATTCGAATTGATTTACATCCTGCAGGAGAATAACCCAAATGCACGACATACGCATCATTTAAGAACACGTATGGCCACCGTTCATGAGGTTGCGATAAAGTCGATCCGGGGCCATCGAACCCGAGTACACGTCCTCCCCGCGATACAGTACTTCGTATCCGAGGCTTAACCCGTGCACTCTCCAGCGGTCCTCGACCCGTGCATCCACCATGCCATTCACATCACCTCTGGATCGATGAGTAATACCGTCCAACAATACGACGCCCAAGTTACTAGGTTTACCAATTCCCATATAGAGGTATGCACTTGGTACTGTTCATACTTGTCCGCGGAGTTGCAACGATAGGTTCTCAAATTTTAACCAATTTCATTCTTCACGTGAATCATGATTGAATCAAGTGATCCCATAGCCTACCGTTGACTCCACTAATTTAAGCCTAGCAGTTGCTAACGAAAGGCTTACTAACATAAACTAAGTATAGGTCATAGTTTGTTTATGCAAGTGGGTTTCCATCCAAGCCCTATACCTAATGCACAATACAATATTCCTCTATTGTGACAACATAAAAAGGACTCATAAATCAGTAGGTGTGCACCGGGGCTTGCCTTGGGAGTGATCGTAGTTAGAGTTCTCGGCGGGGCTTAGCTCAACTTCGGGCTCCTCAGGGTTGCTTGCCACGTCTTTGCTCCCAGTCTCGCTCCCTAATCAATGCAGTGCAATGCACGGTCAGGAGTTGGACGATGATGCATGACACTTCCTCAATAAATAGAATTTGATGGAATGATGCCCATGCATGAGATGACATGTTTGCACCACACTCGGGCAATTACTAAATTTAAGGGGACAAACTTCTAGTTAGGGAAGTGGGAGGCATGGTAATCAATGAGCATATCCCTATATTCCACTTACAAGTATACCCTTGGTGCTAAGAAATTAGCAGGGCATTTTCCCTTGGTATGACAAGGCCTATTTAGCAAATATGCACAGCTCCTTAACTACACCCTTACCCAGGGTGCATTCGCCAATTATAATGCCCATGCAAGAGAACATAGAAACCTTATCTTGCAAGGTTAATTGTAACCTCCTGCAATTTGACATGTTCACTTTTAATTATAACCCTAACCAATCTAGATATAGAAACTAATGGTGAATCATGAGTATACAAAAGAAAATCATAACTTTACTGCAAGTCAAGATTAACATGTTACATGAGCTGTCCCAAGGATGGATTTATCACTAATAATAACTAGATGCATATACAAGGCAACATTTATATGGAATTTCTTAAGCTAATTATGAATGAGTAACTTTAACAGCCAAAAGCACACTGATGGTGCCCAAAATTTTTCACGGAGATTTTATAGTTATGTAGAAATTCCCAAAGAGCAGGGATGCAAAATTTCAGAATTAAAATCCTACCCAAGGATTTATAGAAATTCATTTACTAAAAATGGGGATTATGCAATAACACTAAAAATTTGCATAAAAGATGGAAATGTGCTTTAGCAGAAAGTTTAGGAATGACATGAAGAGCTTACTGACCAAATACCATGATTTTATCAGTTATAAATTTTAAATTATGAATTTAATACTCTTAGCAAGGTTCTAACTTTGGTGATTTAATTTTACTAATCTACTGCATAACCCTGGCTCTCATCTTGTTTTTCTGGTAGAGGAAGATTTTAGGAATCCAAAAAAATTAGTTTCATGCTCATTGGACTTTTATTTTTCGAGTTATGAATTTTTGAAGTTTTTAGCAAAGTTGGGGGTAAATTACAGAACTGCCATCCGGCAATTTCAAACACTTGCGGGCGCGCGCGCGCGGTGGCCGGCGCCGGCGAGCTCGGCCAGCGGCCAATCGGCAGCGCGGCTCGGCCAACGCCGCGTGCACACGTGCCCAGCGCCTCACGGCGACCTCGTGGGTCCGGTGGGTGTCTAGGGGGGAGCGTCGGAGATGGCCGGTGATGAGCGGCGGAGCAGGGGGGGGGTGTACGGCGGCGTTGCGCGGCGAGCATGGCGAGCGAGAAGGGTCAGGGAGTGGAGGGAGAGCATCACCTCGGTGCGGAGATCGACGGCGTTGAGGAGCTAGGCGACGGGGAGGGCCGGAAGGAGGGTCTCGTCGGCGGGGTGGGGGAGAACCCGACGGCAGCGGCTACTTTCTTCATCGATTCCGGCGAGGTCCCTGCGGCAGAGGGGGAACGGGTCAGGGAACTGCCCGGTGAGACCCTTGCGCAACAATTTGAGGAGATAGGAGCGAACGAGAGGCGGCCTAGGCGGAGCTCGACGGGGTGGCGGCCATGGCGGCGGAAAACAGGGGCGCGGCTCAAATCCCGCCACTGCTTTCACCGGTGATGGAGATGTAGGGGCCGGGAGTCTCTGGAGTGGGGAGAGGGGGTGGAGGAAGGTGTGTGGGGGGGGGGCAGTACTCGCCGGGAGCGCGGGGAAAGGCTCTTGCCGCCGGGCGCTTATAACCGGGAAAGAGAGAGAGAGATCGGGGGCGAGCTGGCAGTGGGAGGGTGGCTCGACGGTGGGGTGCCTTCAATGCGGCACCGGTGGCACAGCGATGGCAGGCGGAGCAGTGGCCGGGATGGGCAAGGGAGAGAGAAGGCGCGCGGTGGCCGGTGGAGGAGGTACGGCGGTGTCGATCGGAGAATGGCTCAAGGACAGAGAGTTGTTGACCTCGATTGACTAGAATAGTGTTCTGCAATTTGCTAAATTCTCCAATTATGATGCTTCAAATCCTTAGCAAATTTTCGTGCAGGTTCAGCAGATCCTACTTGCCAACTTTGCTTTTGGGGCCACGTCGAGATTCCTTCTGAAAATTTAACTAAAATTCTTGGAACAGAGGTGCTGTTCTCTGCACTTAGGGAATTTTTAGGGGGGTTAAACCTTTACCAAAAATTCCAGTAAATTCCCCAAAATTCTTCCTTGACATGCCCCACTGGAATATGCAAAAATATGGGCACACTTCCATTGAGTTTTGCAAAGTTTTTGAAAAGCTAATACTTGGCCAATTAGTGGAATTTCTAATTAAGTTATTTCCCCTTTTTCTTTGGCACTTTAATTTTTTGAAATTTTGAATTAGTCAGCAAATTAACATTGTGTTAGCTTAAACAACATTTTGTGACTTGGGATGTCACAGCACTCCCCCCTTAAACGAAATCTCGCCCCGAGATTTGTAACTGGTTGAACGCAAGAGAGAGAGAGCGCGGGTGTTTACCGAATTTGCGACGTCAGTAACTCAGGAAAGTTGGTTTTCAGAAACTCCTCTTGCTCCCAGGTGGCTTCATCCTCAGTATGATTGCTCCACTGCACCTTGTAGAAGGTGGTGGTGCGATGGCGCGTTACCCGGTCCTTTTGATCAATGATTCGGACGGGGTATTCGGGGTAGGAGAGGTCTTCTTCCAATTGTTCGGTGTCGGCAATGACCACGTTGACCGGAGGCTTCAAACACTTCCTTAGTTGGGATACGTGGAAAACGTTGTGCACCCGCTCAAGAGTTTCCGGTAGTTGCAATCGATAAGCAACGGCGCTATGCTTTTCTATGATCGGAAAGGGTCCGATGTAGCGGGGTGCTAATTTACCCTTGATTCCAAAGCGAGATACGCCTTTATTGGGAGAGACTTGTAGATAGACATGACCTCCCTTCTCGAACTCCAATGGGCGTCTCCTTTTGTTGGCATAGCTTATTTGACGGGATTGTGCTGCCTTCATGTTAGCTTGAATTTGCCGCACCTTTTCTTCGGCTTGTATGATGAGGTCGGGACCAAAATTAGTTCTTTCCCCTGATTCGGACCAATTCAGCGGCGTTTGGCATGAGTGGCCGTACAAGGCCTCAAACGGTGACATTCCCGAACTCTCCTGATAGCTATTGTTGTAAGAGAATTCGGCGAACGGAAGGCAATCTTCCCAATTCTCCCGATTGTCCAGAACACAGGCTCTCAGTACGTCCTCCAAATACTGATTCAGCCTCTCGGTTTGACCATCGGTTTGCGGGTGATAAGCAGAACTTCGGATAAGGGTGGTGCCAAGACAAGAATGCAGCTGCTCCCAAAAACGAGCAATAAACTGGGGACCTCGATCAGAGATAATAGTCTTGGGCACACCGTGCAAACATAGGATTCTTGCGATGTAGAGTTTGGCATACTTCTTGGTAGAGTAGGTTGTATGGACGGGAATAAAATGAGCGGATTTGGTCAACCTATCCACGATAACCCATATGGAATCATGTTTCTTGGGGGTGAGGGGTAACCCGACAATAAAATCCATGGCAATATCCTCCTATTTCCAAGCGGGGATTTTTAATGGGTGTAAAAGACCGGCTTTCCTCAGATGGTCGGCCTTCACACGCTGGCAAGTATCGCATTCGGAAACATAACGAGCGACTTCCCTTTTCATGCGTGTCCACCAAAACTTTTCCCTTAACCCACGGTACATCTTGTTGCTGCTGGGGTGTATGGAGTATTTGGACAAGTGAGCCTCATCCATAATTTTCTTCCTTAACTCCTCCTTCTTTGGGACAACCAGACGATTGCTGAACCATAGCACTCCATCTTCGCCCTGTCGGAAACATGTAGCTTCACCTTTGAGTATCTTTTGTCGAATGTGTTCCATCCCCTCGTCTTCCTTCTGGGCCTCGGCAATTTCTTCGTGAAGGGTAGGAACGAGAGCTAGATTATACACGGATCCAAATGGAATGATACGAAGGCTTGGTTCGCTTGAATCTGAATTTGGGCCAACTCCCATGGAACAAACAACTGCGTGATTGCATTGGTCCCGCCGACTCAGGGCGTCGGCAAGCACGTTGGCCTTCCCGGGGTGATAGTGAATCCCCAACTCATAATCCTTGATCAGTTCTAACCACCTACGTTGCCTCATATTCAGTTCTTGCTGCGTGAATATATGCTTGAGACTTTTGTGGTCGGTGTAGAGGTTGACAAGGTTACCAAGCAGGTAATGGCGCCAGATCTTTAAGGCTAGGACGACGGATGCTAGCTCCAAATCGTGAGTGGGATAATTTCGCTCATGCTTTCGGAGCTGTCGAGAGGCATAGGCGATGACACGGCCTTCTTGCATAAGCACACACCCCAATCCCATGCCGGAGGCATCACAGTAAACGTCGAACGGTTTGGTAATATCAGGTTGAGCCAAAACCGAGGCAGTTATCAAATGCTTCTTGAGTGATTGAAAGGCTTCTTCACAGGCACTGCTCCACTTAAACTTAGCATCCTTTTCCAATAACTTGGTCATCGGCTTGGCAATGCTTGAGAAGTTGGGAATAAATTTCCGGTAATATCCAGCAAGGCCAAGGAAGCTGCGAATTTGCTTGACCGATTTCGGAGCTTTCCAATTCAACACATCTTCCACCTTGGTAGGATCAACGGCTACCTCTTCCGCAGAGATGATATAACCCAAGAATGGAACTTGCTTTAGCCAAAATTCACACTTGCTAAATTTGGCGTAAAGCTGGTGATCTCGGAGTCGTTGCAGAACAATGCGGAGGTGTTCGGCATGTTCTTCCTCGGATTTGGAGTAGATAAGGATGTCGTCGATGAACACGAACACGAACTTATCCAACTCCGGCATGAACACGGAATTCATCAAATACATGAAGTGGGCTGGAGCATTAGTAAGACCAAAAGACATGACAAGATATTCGAAAAGGCCATATCATGTGGAGAAGGCAGTTTTTGGAATGTCTTCGGCTCGGATCTTTATTTGGTGGTAGCCGGATCGGAGGTCAATCTTGGAGAAAACTTTAGCACCAACAAGTTGATCAAAGAGAATATCAATTCGAGGTAGAGGGTACTTGTTCTTAATGGTTACGGCATTCAGGGGCCTGTAGTCGACACATAGACGTAGGGTCTTGTCTTTCTTCTTCACAAAGAGGGCGGGACATCCCCAGGGAGATGAACTCGGTCGGATGTAGCCCTTGTCCATAAGCTCTTGTAATTGCTCCTTTAATTCTGCTAGCTCATTAGGGGCCATTTTGTACGGCCTACGAGAGATGGGCGCCGTACCGGGTAGGAGTTCAATCTTAAACTCGACGTCTCTGTCCGAAGGCATTCCTGGTAGCTCATCTGGGAACACGTCGGAGAAGTCACGTACCACTGGAATATCCTCCAGCTTTTTCCCTTCAGCATGACACACTTGAGGAATGGACAATCTGGGACTCGGCAATCCGAGAATAGACGGACCATAGAGAGGTGAGTTCAAGTGGACTTCCCGGGATTCAATGTGTAAGACGGCTCTATGTTTAGTCATCCACCTCATACCAAGGATTATGTCAATACCCTGACCATCTAAGATGACCATCTAAGATGATTAACGAAGCGGGGTACACGTTGCCTGCTAACTTAAGTGGCACTTTTCTCAACTCAAGGTGAGTCCTTATTTTCCCATCGGGGGATGTGATGATGTATGGGGTTCCCGTAGTGGTGGGGGTGATTTTCAGATGATTCACACATGCTTGACTAATAAAATCATGCGTTGCTCCTGAATCAAAGAGAACCATAGCAGCGTGTTGGTTGATCGAGAACGTACCCGCGAGAACGGGCTCTCCGACTTGAATCTCTTCGACCGTGGTATAATTGACTCGGCCATTCTTGTGGGTAAGGGCAGAAGGCTGGGGACGACTCCATTGTTGCCGTGGTTGTTACCGCTGCTGGGGTGGTTGTTGTTGTTCCCGGAGGGGTTGGAGCCGTTGTTGTTTCCCTGGTTGCGCTTTGGAAAGCGGCACTCCTTGGCAAAGTGATCGGTTCGGCCACAGTTGTAGCATGACTGCGAGGAGTTGTGCTTCACAACTTGATTAGTCTGCTGCGGAGGGCGGAGACCGGAGGAGGGCTGCTGGTTGCCTCCATGGGAATGGAAGTGCTGCAGTGAGTAGGTCGGACGAGATCCTCCCACTGACGGTACCGCAGCTCGGAACTTCTGTCCGGTCGTGGAGGTGATTGCCAGCCTGTACTTAGGCGGTGCGGAGCCGGACGAACTTCCCATAGCACGCTTCCTCTTCTTGTCCTCTTGGTTAGCACAGATGGCATCTTCTTGCACAATGGCGGCACTCATTAGGTCGTTGAACGTGCCTGCGGTAACTTGTGCCAGTCGGTCCTGCAGCTTCGGGGTAAGGCCCGAACGGAAACAGTCCTTCTTCTTCTTATCCGTATCGGCGTGATACGAGGCATACTGAGTCAAGTAGTTGAACTTCCGTGCGTACTCTTGCACGGTTCCCGTGCCTTGCTTCAGGTTGAGAAATTCCTGCAGCTTGCGCTTCATGAGACCGGCCGGAATGTGGTGTGCACGAAAGGCGGTGCAGAATTCCGACCAAGTGACTTGGTGGTCAAGGGCAAGAGCAGTGGTGTAGCTCGCCCACCAAGCACTTGCGGAACCACGGAGTTGCTGTGCTGCGAAGAGGGGCTTCTGGTGGTCGCTGCAGTGGAGCAGAGCAAACTTCGACTCCAGAGTGCGAATGAAATTATCCGCTTCCAGCGGATCACCAGCTTCGCCGAATGTGGGCGGATGAGTTGCCCAAAAGTCGTTGTAGGACGATTCACGGGGCTGCTGCGGTGGTGGTCCGGGAGCTCCTTGGCGATTCATGTTCTCCATGAACATGCGGAACATCTCGTTCTGATTGTGGATGAGCTGCTCCATAGGCGTCATGGGCGGAGCATTAGGTGGCGGCTGGTTTCTACCCACGTTGGAGGCACCAGGGGCATCACTGAGGTTCTCTCCACCACGGCGAGTTTGCACCATCTGTCACAGGAGTAAAGCAGGTTAGCCCGATCATCGCCTGAGGCATCATGGTAATATGTCTATAATACAGTGACAACAATAAAATTTTTAAATTGCTCATAACGGAAATGTTGACAGGGAACGGCGCAGATTACGGGTGATAACTTGGCTTCCACCGGTTCCAACACCATAGGCAATATACTTATGATCACACCATGGGTACGTGTGACACGTCTTCCAATACATGGCAAGCCTTAGGTTACATCACCACAACACGATCTCGGAGAGCTTAGGTTACAACTCCAATTAGCGCTACCAACACTATCCACATACGAGCACAAAGTTTCACGAGCTTCCACCCTACATAACCTACTACGCCTCAGTCACTCGGTGTGGCTGCTACCATCGGACTCCCACTCCATGTCACCCGGTCCAGGGGGTGCCTCGTAGTCAACACCGGAGTCACCGTCCTCACTCAAGTCGGCGTCGTCTGATGGAATCACCGCGAGTGGCACGGGGGGCTGGGCATTAAGAACCGCGTTCAGCTGGGCATTAGCAACTTGGAGATGCCCAATAAGTTGTTCTTGTTGTGCGATGATGACATGAGCGTCGTTGAGGTTCCCTTCCATGACATCCCTTGCATCTTGGGCTTCTTCGCGTTGAGCCTGGAGCTCGCTTCGCTCCTCCAAGAGGGCGTCAACCTGACCATGAAGAGAGTAGATTTCCTCTTGGGCAGCAGTGAGTTGGGCATTACACTGGTTCAGTTGCTCCTGCAACTGATCGCTAGCATCGCCCTCGATGATGAGTTGAGCGTCATGGAGCTGCTCGAACAGATCAGCCCGCTCCAACTCGCTAGTGTGCAGTTTGTCCCTGAGGACCGCGATCTCCACGTCGCGAGTAGCGAGCTGGGCGCCTCGGGCGGCAAGTGCGAGCTGCAGCGCCTCACGCTCTCGTTCCAACTCGAGAACGCGTGCGGAAAGGGGCTCGGGGTTCTTCGGGAGCTTGCCGTCAATCATCTGTCGGAATAAGTTTTGCAAGGATGAGTCAAACTTAATATCCCTCTAAGCACACATGCCCAAAGTAGCATAAGGATTGATGGATAAGGGAAAAATATGTAAGGTGTCCAACCCGTTGGATGGAAAACGATGCAGTTCTACGAGTGACAGAGTAACTTGTAGGGATGAGCGAAACTACGTCGTTTCCGGACAATTTAACCTCGGGACCCTTTTATGATAACTGTAGAGGAGTTCATTATCTTTCCAACGCATGCTCCCACATTTTTAACCGGTAAGATCTCTGGGAGTTATGATCATCCAAAACAGAGGACAGCAATGAGACAACTGCTGAACTTCCAGAAAAGCTCGCTGTTTTTGAAAAATTCGACCCATTTACAGATTTTTCTGAGACAAACCCCCTATACCAAACTTGTAGGGAAAAACATTAGCTTTCCAACAAGTACTTATTCGCCTTCGTCGGATTAAAATTGAGGAAGTTACGTTCATTTTAGTGGAACTGACTTTTCTGGCAGGGTTTGATTTCTTTCCAGTTAAGTTCAAACTTTCGTTTTGAGCGCCCTAGGGATTCGAATTTGACCGGGTCCGACTAATTCACATGTTTGTGATATTTGTGACCCTTTACATGATTTGGGAAAGATAAATGCATGTGGTATGCATGAATGCCAAATGCTCAATATGCCGATTTCCTACGTCCTCACAAAGGAAAACTTTGACCGAATATATAGATCGATCCATCCCATGGCACGCACACTTCTCGCACATTGCTAAGCGAACTACCCGTGGTTAGTATACCTGCAATAGATCCATTTCAGAAACAATACATCAAATCCAAAAGAAACAAGCCAAAACAACAATGACAGTTATGTCCAGGTATTTGCCCACCCGGAAGGCAGCCGATATTTAAGCGCAATCGGTCTGCGCATCAAACAAAGTCCAGGTCTTTGCCCACCCGGAAGGCGTTCGGTGTTTGTTGCGCAACCGATCCACGCACAGGCACATACCTTCGAGGGAAGAATCCGTAGAGGCGAGTAGTTTAACAAACATAACCCAGGGTTAGCTTTGCCATCTATTAATAAAGTCCTCATATGGGCACTTGTTTAAGTCTTTTAAAATGTTCATCGGTGTGACGCTTATCCCGAATCGGCTCTGACACCAGCTGTCGCAACCCTATACCGAAGTATAGAGTGTGCCGTACAGGATCGCCTCGGGAGATGGTTAACGAAGTAACCATACATAGCGTTCACACAGGAACATCCATCAATTACAGAGATACATCATTAAGTATATAATATTACAAGTTCAAGAGTCATAGCGGAAGCAAATTTAGTTACATTATCATACACATATTCTTGGTTCATATTACAAAATGTGCGGAGGCGGAAGATACAACAAACACTACGCAGAACCTAAGTAAGCCATGCCGGCCCTAGGGCAATGGCTCACTCTTCTTGATTAGGGGAGCTGGGGACCTATGCAATGGTCTAGTTCTGGGGCTCCTCACCTTCCCACACAATTTTGTTACAGCAATCGCAATAAGTTGCTTGTGGCAAACCTGAAAAACCACATAATCGCAAAGCCTGAGTATCTAGCATACTCCGCAAGACTTACCCGTCCAAAAAGGTTTACTAAAACCGACTCCTAGTATGCAGGGGGGCCGACCGGGCTTATTTGATAATTGCATAAAAGCACCTATTAATTCTATGCTGCGATGCTTAGTCCTTAACCAAGATTTTTAATTACTTGTTGCAGAAGAGGGACTGTAGTCGAACCTAGCTAGCTGCTAAGACTCGTACAATTATAAAGAGCAATACAACATAGCAATATGTATCCATAGAGTAAATAAATTTCAGCATCATAAACAAACTTCTCTACTTAAAGTACCATTGCCACTGCTTGAAACAAGAGGTACTCATAACCGCGAGGGACGGCAATTCGAATTGATTTACATCCTGCAGGAGAATAACCCAAATGCATGACATACGCATCATTTAAGAACACGTATGGCCACCGTTCATGAGGTTGTGATAAAGTCGATCCGGGGCCATCGATCCCGAGTACACGTCCTCCCCGCGATACAGTACTTCGTATCCGAGGCTTAACCCGTGCACTCTCCAGCGGTCCTCGTTCCGTGCATCCACCATGCCATTCACATCACCTCTGGATCGATTAGTAATACCGTCCAACAATACGACGCCCAAGTTACTAGGTTTACCAATTCCCATATAGAGGTATGCACTTGGTACTGTTCAATACTTGTCCGTGGAGTTGCAACGATAGGTTCTCAAATTTTAACCAATTTCATTCTTCACGTGAATCATGATTGAATCAAGTGATCCCATAGCCTACCGTTGACTCCACTAATTTAAGCCTAGCAGTTGCTAAGGAAAGGCTTACTAACGTAAACTAAGTATAGATCATAGTTTGTTTGTGCAAGTGGGTCTCCATCCAAGCCCTATACCTAATGCACAATACAATATTCCTCTATTGTGACAACATAAAAGGACTCATAAATCAGTAGGTGTGCACCGGGGCTTGCCTTGGGAGTGATCGTAGTTAGAGTTCTCGGCGGGGCTTATCTCAACTTCGGGCTCCTCAGGGTTGCTTGCCACGTCTTTGCTCCCAGTCTCGCTCCCTAGTCAATGCAGTGCAATGCACGGTCAGGAGTTGAACGATTATGCATGACACTTCCTCAATAAATAGAATTTGATGGAATGATGGCCATGCATGAGATGACATGTTTGCACCACACTCGGGCAATTACTAAATTTAAGGGGACAAACTTCTAATTAGGGAAGTGGGAGGCATGGTAATCAATGAGCATATCCCTATATTCCACTTACAAGTATACCCTTGGTGCTAAGAAATTAGCAGGGCATTTTCCCTTGGTATGACAAGGCCTATTTAGCAAATATGCACAGCTCCTTAACTACACCCTTACCCAGGGTGCATTTGCCAATTATAATGCCCATGCAAGAGAACATAGAAACCTTATCTTGCAAGGTTAATTGTAACCTCCTGGAATTTGACATGTTTACTTTTAATTATGACCCTAACCAATCTAGATATAGAAACTAATGGTGAATCATGAGTATACAAAAGAAAATCATAACTTTACTGCAAGTCAAAATTAACATGTTACATGAGCTGTCCCAAGGATGGATTTATCACTAATAATAACTCGATGCATATACAAGGCAACATTTATATGGAATTTCTTAAGCTAATTATGAATGAGTAACTTTAACAGCCAAAAGCATACTGATGGTGCCCAAAATTTTTTACGGAGATTTTATAGTTATGTAGAAATTCCCAAAGAGCAGGGATGCAAAATTTCAGAATTAAAATCCTACCCAAGCATTTATATAAATTCATTTACTAAAAATGGGGATTATGCAATAACACTAAACATTTGCATAAAAGATGGAAATGTGCTTTAGCAGAACGTTTAGGAATGACATGAAGAGCTTACTGACCAAATCCCATGATTTTATCAGTTATAAATTTTAAATTATGAATTTAATACTCTTAGTAAGGTTCTAACTTTGGTGATTTAATTTTACTAATCTGCTGCATAACCCTGGCTCTCATCTTGTTTTTCTGGTAGAGGAAGATTTTAGGAATCCAACAAAATTGGTTTCATTGTCGTTGGACTTTTATTTTTCGAGTTATGAATTTTTGAAGTTTTTAGCAAAGTTGGGGGTAAATTACAGAACTGCCATCCGGCAATTTCAAACACTCGCGGGCGCGCGCGCGCGCGGTGGCCGGCGCCGGCGAGCTCAGCCAACGGCCAATCGGCAGCGCGGCTCGGCCAACGCCGTGTGCACACGTGCTCAGCGCCTCACGGCGACCTCGTGGGTCCGGTGGGTGTCTAGGGGGGAGCGCCGGAGATGGCCGGCGACGAGCGGCGGAGCAGGGGGGTGTACGGCGGCATTGCGCGGTGAGCACGGCGAGCGAGAAGGGTCAGGGAGTGGAGGGAGAGCATCACCTCGGTGCGGAGATCGATGGCGTTGAGGAGCTAGGCGACGGGGAGGGCCGGAAGGAGGGTCTCGTCGGCGGGGTGGGGGAGAACCCGACGGCGGCGGCTACTTTCTTCGTCGATTCCGGCGAGGTCCCTGCGGCAGAGGGGGAACGGGTCAGGGAACTGCCCGGGAAGACCCTTGCGCAACAATTTGAGGAGATAGGAGCGAATGGGAGGCGGCCTAGGCGGAGCTCGACGGGGTGGCGGCCATGGCGGCGGAAAACAGGGGCGCGGCTCAAATCCCGCCACTGCTTTCACCGGCGATGGAGATGTAGGGGCCAGGAGTCTCTGGAGTGGGGAGAGTGGGTGGAGGAAGGTGTGTGGGGGGGGGGGGGGCCAGTACTCGCCGGGAGCGCGGGGAAAGGCTCTTGCCGCCGGGCGCTTATAACCGGGAAAGAGAGAGAGAGATCGGGGGCGAGCTGGAAGTGGGAGGGTGGCTCGACGGTGGGGTGCCTTCAAAGCGGCACCGGTGGCACAGTGATGGCAGGCGGAGCAGTGGCCGGGATGGGCAAGGGAGAGAGAAGGCACGCGGTGGCCGGCGGAGGAGGTACGGCGGTGTCGATCGGAGAATGGCTCAAGGACAGAGAGTTGTTGACCTCGATTGACTAGAACAGTGTTCTGCAATTTGCTAAATTCTCCAATTATGTTGCTTCAAACCCTTAGCACATTTTCGTGCAGGTTCAGCAAATCCTACTTGCCAACTTTGCTTTTGGGGCCACGTCGAGATTCCTTCTGGAAATTTAACTAAAATTCTTGGAACAGAGGTGCTGTTCTCTGCACTTAGGGAATTTTTTGGAGGGTTAAACCTTTACCAACACTTCCAGTAAATTCCCCAAAATCCTTCCTTGACATGCCCCACTGGAATATGCAAAAATATGGGCACACTTCCATTGAGTTTTGCAAAGTTTTTGAAAAGCTAATACTTGGCCAATTAGTGGAATTTCTAATTAAGTTATTTCCCCTTTTTCTTTGGCACTTTAATTATTTGAAATTTTGAATTAGTCAGTAAATTAACATTGTGTTAGCTTAAACAACATTTTGTGACTTGGGATGTCACAGATATTTCTATGGACTTTATTTTAGGACTGCCTAGGACTAAGAGGGGGGCGATAGCATTTTTGTTGTTGTGGATCGTTTTTCCATGATGGCACACTTTATACCATGTCATAAAACTGATGATGCTAGTTATATTGCTGATCTTTTTTTCAAACAAATTGTACGTTTGCATGGTATGCCTTCTACTATTGTTTCAGATCGTGATGCAAAATTCTTGAGTCATTTTTGGCGCACACTTTGGAATAAGTTGGGTACAAAGTTGCTATTTTCTACAACTTGTCATCCACAAACTGATGGACAAACTGAGGTTGTGAACCGCACTTTGGGTACTATGTTGCGAGCTATTTTGGAGAAAAATTTGAAGCAATGGGAAGAATGCTTACCTCATGTTGAGTTCGCTTATAATCGGGCAACACATTCTACTACCAAGGTAAGTCCATTCAAGGTAGTGTATGGTTTTGATCCCCGTACTCCACTTAATATACTTCATCTACCTATTAATGAGAGAGTTCATGTTGATGCTAAGGAGCGTGCTGAATTTATTTTGCAAATGCATGAGACCACTAGACTTAGCATTGAAAACATGAATGAAAAGTATAAAATTGCTGGTAGTAAGGGTAGAAAGGAAGTAAAGCTTGATGTAGGAGATTTAGTGTGGTTACACTTAAGGAAGGATAGATTTCCAGAATTGAGAAAGTCTAAACTAATGCCTAGAGCTGATGGTCCATTCAAAATAATGGAGAAGATTAATGATAATGCATACAAACTTGAGTTGCCTCCCGAGTTCGGGGTTAGTCCTACTTTTAACATTTCAGATTTGAAACCATACTTGCGAGAAGAGGATGAGCTCGAGTCGAGGACGACTCCACTTCAAGAGGGGGAGGATGATGAGGACATCACTCCTATGGATACACACAACACTCCTCCAATTCTGGACTTGCAAGGTCCAATGACTAGAGCTCGTGCACGACGACTAAATTTAGAGGTGAGCTCGTTCCTACGTTCTTCGCTATATGTTACTTTTGAGAATGGTTTACTACCTAATGATTATTTTATGATTAAAAACCATGGAGAGGACCAGGATAATGGGAGAAGGAGTTGGGAACGTGGAGGACCAGCAAGGGCTTGGAAGCCAAAGTGGAGGCCCAATCAAAACCGACTTCGAGTCTGTTTCGGGGCCCAGGACCAGTCTGCACTAAAAAAGTCGCCCAGGACGCATACGGACTCGGATTTAGACGTTCTACATATGCACGGAAAGATAAGGAGAAGTCCTTTCCAATGCCGCCAGCCTCATTTGAAAATTAATCCGGAGTCATCAGGAATCGTCAAAATAAGAGAGAGTCTAGAATCTGTGTTGGTGCTGCGTCGCCTATTTTTGGCCTTTGGGCTTTGTATCTAGTTGAGCCAATTAGGGGCGCGTCCAGAGGGTCTTGCACGACCCTAGGATCTTTATATACAGCCGCCACCGCACCATTAGGGTTTGGGTTTTGCTTAGATCAATTCTGTCCATAAACAGTTTCGCCGTTCATCGGTTTGTGAGACCCCAACTTCGAGAGTTTAATCATACATCTGCAATTGTGTTGCATTCTTTGTTGTTCTTGCTTGTGTTCTTGATTCGCAGGCAAGGATTAGCCTTCTCGGTGAGGTCAATCGTCTTTTGGATTGTTGATAACCAGAGGAGACGTCGTGTTGCAATTGCGGGGTTTAGAACGTGCTGTTCTAAAGCCGGATCGATTTGTGTGTGGCCTCCGACCAAATCAACTTACCAAGAACCTTTCAGAAGATCGGGAACCCTTGTTCACATCAGGATGTGATGAGTACATCACACCCACGGATACACACAACACTCCTCCAACTAAGATGAAAGTTCATGTGCATCACCTGAATTTACAGGGGAGATCGTTTCTAATGTTTTTATTATGTGGTTTTGAGAATAGATTGCTACCTAACGAATTAATTGTTGTTAGGAACCATGGAGATGATGATGACATAGCTGGGTAGGTGATTGGAGGCGTGATGGGCCAGCAAGGACGTCCAAGCCAAGGTGGAGGCCCAATCAAAACCGACTTCGAGTCTGTTTCGGAGCCCAGAACCAGTCTGCACTAAAATGGACACCCAGGACGCATACGGACTCGGATTTGGACGTTCTATATATGCCTGGAAAGATGACGAAAAGAACTTTCCAACCCAACTGGTTCCATGTCAAAATACGTACCGAGCCGTTGGTAATGGCCAAAACAAATTGACTTCCAGAATCTGTCCTGGCGCTGCGACACCGTAATCGGTCTTTGGGCCATGTATCGAGTTGAGCCCACTTAGGGCTGCGTCCAGGGGGTCCTGTATGACCCTAGGGTCCTCATATACAGCCGTCGCCTCTTCATTAGGGTTTGGGTTTTGCTTAGATTATTCTGTTAATAACAGTTTTGCCGTTTGATCGGTTTGTGAGACTCTAACTTGTGAGATTCATCGTATACTTGCAAATTTGGTTGCACTCTTCTTTGTTCTTGCTTGTGTTCTTGATTTGCAGGCAAGGATAAGCCTTCTCAGCGAGGTTAATCATTCTTGAACGGTTGATAACTAGAGGAGACGTTGTGCTACGATTGCGGGGTTCAGAACATGTCGTTCGGAAGCCGGATCGATTTGTGTATTGCCTATGCCTTAATCAAGATTATTAGAACCTATCGGAAGATCGGGAACCCTTGTCCACATCAGGATGCGCTGGCACGCCGAAACCTCGCTTATGAAAGAAGAGAAAAGAGACACAATAGTTGGGCGGACGAATGAGCATCGCCTCCTTCCCCAGAACGCGCCACTCATTCCTATCGGAGGAATTCGGAGGAAGGTGACCAACAGTGATGAGATTATTCAGCTCCCATGGCACCACTGTAGAGCGGATCCATGCAGTTACATCCATGACAGGAATCAAAGAGGAGAAACTGCGGGGAGAGAAGGTGGTGGCGGAAGCGAACGACGCGCAAAGAAGACGAGGAGGTGCAGATGCGAGAAGAGAGAAAGGAGGAACAAGGCCACTACGCACCACATTAAATAGGCGGACCATCCCAAGAGACACGCTCCGACATGACCGCGTGCCCGGCCACAACCTTCCCACGATAAACCCCATTAACTGCCCCACCTCATGCAATGTGCGGCTGAAAATGCTCCATGTCGCCCTGTTACTTACTCACTCCCCATGACTCCTCGGCTTCCGCTGCAATACAACCATCCCACATAATGCGGGCCAACATTCCCCCATCACTCAGCGCGGAAAAATGAATCCACGATCGCCACATCACGGAAGACGGAATCTTGCTATGCACGGCATAGGCCCACCATGATGCACGCCTGAGGTAAATGCGCATCACTCCCCTTAGGTCATGAAGAAATGGCTACAAGTTGTACGGATTCCAACGCCCCCGTCATAAACCCCTCTCCCGAGCTTTCGAATTTCGAAACAAGGCCGAACCTTCGAATTTTTCTCATTATCTCGCTATCATTTACCTTGTGGCATTATCTGTAATTACGTGGGAAACAGACCTGGCTACTTACGGGGGACCCCGCGACCCCTTGCTAACCATGTCTCTACAGCGCTGGACCGATCAACCTCCCCCGCTGGGCCAATGGCCTGGTTGACCGGGTCAAAACCCAGCCCTGAAATAGGTAAGCGGGATAAGAGGCTAAAAACTGCCTCGATGGCCAGACCTCGCCGAGATTTGAAGGCTGGCAGGTTCAAAGGTTGGCCCCATAGTGGGTTTGACAGCCGCCTCGAGCACCAAAATAGAGCGAGGGGCGCGAGCAATGGGCCCATCTAGCGGCAAATGCCCTGACCCCCAGAGGTCGAGGGCATCACGGAGTTGCGTTTGAGTCTCGATCTGACCCGACCATTGGTATCTCCACGAAGAGAGGCAATTAGCCACCATGACCCATCGAACGGTCATGGCAACCAGTCGAGTCGGAGGACTAGGTTTATGAAGTCAACCACCAGCGGGTTCACTGGGACCCCTTCAACAGGGAACCGAGGGCTTCACTCAAACAAACCTGATAGTAGCTCAATGAGCATCCCGTTCTCGGCCCTGATAGCAAGGACGAGGACTGGATCTATCCTTTGTTTCACAAGCGAACCATGGAAGGTGAAATCAACAAAGACGAAATGACCACTCGACCGGACCCACCGCATCGTGCGGGGCCTCGACAGACGGCATCACAAGAAGAGACCCAACGATGGGGTCGCACATCGCGTCCACCAAAAAACGGCCTAAAGGACCAAATCTCACACAAATTACATAAAGAGGGAGCTTACACCCAAAGGCCAAAACATAAAATAACAACGACTAGGCTTATTAGGTCTATTACAAAAAGGGTGGCTTCCTCTCAAAGGGGCGCCTCTGGGTCCCTGGAGGAAGGGAACCCAGAGCTCCTTGATGGCAAACCCATGCCCCGGGGGTTTTTAGCTCCTCGGGGTTGTAGAAGGGTGGCTGAGCCCCACAAATATCCTCTTCTTGGGGGCTGCTGGTGGTCGTCGCTAGTGCCAACAATCCCCAAGGGGAGGCACGGCACGGAGCGACGTGGTGACTCTGCATTGTGCAGAGCCTGCAAGCATTGAAAAAGGCGCCAAGGCACCCGTCGGTGGGGAGGCATTAACTCGCCTACAGACGACCTCGTCTCCAAGCTGGCTGGCAAAGATAGCAGGAAATTGGGGGACGTTAGTTTTCACCATCGGACCAAGGTCACGGCTTCTCACTCCATCACCGATGGCCTTGCAGGTTGCAGCATCTTCATCCTCATCCTCATCACCACCTCTGGACACCGAGTTGGCTCATGCAGTCATATGCCCTTCGATAGCCCAGCGGGGCGGGCGGGCAATGAGGGCATGGCTATTCTCCCCTAGACTATAAGGATCAGGATGGGGAAACTGCACGCAAAGATTGGTAAAACACTTGGCAGGATGCAGCCAGAATAGTGCCTTAAATGGGTAAAACTAATGGTGCCCTATGACGTGTCCTCTCTCACGGGCCGCCTGTACACCACCCTGTAAGGATCGAAGGCGTACCGAGTGGGGGGGGTGAACTTGTGCCTTGGTGGCAGCGGTGACGTGCACCGTGTCTTCACTCTGGGAGTGATTGCAGGCTTGCGGGCGAGAACTCCACTTGGTGGCGGGAGGGACCGGCACTCTGGTGGGAGTGGTCCAACAAGGAGTAGGGGAAGGCGCTCTCCCGAGACCTCAGAAAAAAATCATGAGCATCCCTTGACCCCTCTTTACTATTCCGTATTTGTGTGCTCTAGTTAGTAGGGTGACTTGTGGCTTGCATAGTCTAGTGTGTTTAGCTTCCGCATTTCATACTCATCATGAACACTAGCGTTAGTAGGGTCTTGGCCTACTAGAATTGTTAGGTTGCAATGATTGCTAGGTTCTAGTAGTGTAAATTGAAGTATTCAGATTCATGGTCGGCTTACCGATTCACCCTCCTCCCCTCTCGGTACGCCTTCGGTCCTTACAAGTGGTATTAGAGCCAAGTGCTCATCTTTGAGGCTTCACCGCCTTGTGTAAGGATGTCGCGACAGGACTACGGGTATTGGAAGGCTCGTATGCGAGCCTACTTGGGGTCCCTTGATCCAGAGATATGGATGGTGACCCATGAGTCTAATGCGGATGTGAACCTGCTTGAACCTGATTTCATTAAGAACAACACTAAGGCAAGAATGTCTTGTTTGCATGCATATCTAAGGATGTCTTTGCTAGGTTGGATGCAAGTTCTACAACACATGGTATCCGGACTGAGATTCGGGGTCTCCATGAGGGTACCAGTGATGTCAAAGAGGAAAGATACTATGTGCATAAGAATAAGTATGATAACTTCACTAGATTGCCACCTGAGAGAGGTAATACTATTTATTCTCGCTTTCATGTTCTATTGGAGGAGATCAATACTCTTGGGGATGATTTCAAGCTCAAGCCTGTTGAAGTGATAAGAAGATTCTTGAGGCTATTCAAAGATTCCAAGTATGAGTCCATCATCACCTTCACCTTGCAAGGTGACCACAAGACCAAGACCATGAAGGATGTACTTGGCAAGATCACTGCTTTTGAGAGCTACCAGTTGGGCTTGGATGATCCTCAACCATCCAACCTTGCTCTTCAAGCCGAGAAGCAAGAGCCTATCAAGAGCAAGAAGAACAAGAAGAAGGCAGTGACTGAAGATGATGATGAAGATGACTTGAGTGAGGACTTGGCTCTTATCATGAAGAAGATGAGGACCTTCAAGAACAAGTTTGCCTCCAAATCCATGGCAAGTGCTTCAACTGTGGCTTAAAGAATCATTTTGTTCGAGAGTGTCCGAAGCCCAAGAAAGAAGGTTTCAAGTCCCAAGAGTCAAGTGATGAAGAAGAAGAAGAGGAAGACCCCAAAGCCAAGCAAAAGAAGAAGAGATTCTTCAACACAGACAAGAGCAAAGGCAAAGGCAAAGCCAAAGGCCACAAGAAAAAATTCTCACGCAGGGCCCTTGTTGGGGAGTGGACAAGTGACAACTCAAGTGATGAGTCCTCTTCCTCAAGCGATGATGAAGAAGTGGCCGGCCTAGCCATGATCAAGACCACATCACCACGAGCTCTTCCTCCACCTCCCACGTGCCTCATGGCCACGAGCCAACTTGGGGAGAGCGAGGATGAGAGCAGCGACGACAGCGATGATGAGGAGCTCTCCTGTGCCAAGCTTTCGAGTATGCTTGAGCAAGCCCGCGACATCGCCGTCAAGAAATCCCAAATGTTGGATGTGGAAAGAAAAGAGTGTAAGTTGGCTAAGGACCATGTTGGTGAGCTTGAGAGTGAGCTCAAGGACATTGTCACATCTCATGAGGCCCTAAACAAGAGTTATGACAAACTCAAGGGTGATCATGTGGAGCTACGTGAGAAGTACAAGGCCCTTGAACTTACTTTTGAGGCCATCAATGTTGATAACCTTGGCTCTCCCTCCTATAGTTCATCAAAGTGTGATGCTTCTACTATGTGCGATGAACTAACCACCTCGGTCGAGGTTTCTTCTCTTCAGCCATTTGTTTTGGAGGAATATCACAAGCTGAAGGAAGAGAGGAAGATGGTGGAGGATGGCTTCAAGAGGCTCACACATGGTAGAGCCCTGCACAAGGAAATTCTTAGGAGAAACCTTGTGAACAATGTCTCCCACCGGGGACTTGGCTCATGTCCCACCGCCATCAACATCATCGGGACGAGTGACTCGATCCCCGCATGGATCAAGCCCCTACTCGCCGAGGACTACTATTGCGAGAGGTGTTGCAAGGATGGTCACACCATCAAGGATTGTCCTATAGTGCGAAGTTCCATTATTTTGCCTATCGCTAACTTGTTCCATGAGAACACACATTTCAAGCTTTTTAAGAACAAGGATGGCAAGGTGAATGCCAAGGCTTTGGGACCACCAAACAAGAAGAGAAAGGTCAAGAGCATCTGGGTGCCGAAGTGCATTGTTGATCTTGTGAGAAAACATGTTGAGATGTGCAATGGTTTGCAATATGTGATGAGTAATTGACTTTGGCGGAATTTGTGTTTGAGTTGAAATGTGAGAATCTGGGGAGTGCATGGGTCGGTGTTTAGATCATCGACGAGTAGAATTTGTTCACAGGGGTGCGTGCTTGGGGCTCGGTGATGGCAAAGCAAGAGGACATGGGGGATTATACTGGTTCGGGAAAGTCCCCTACATACAGTTCTCTGGCCTGCTCGTGTTACTTGCTCCGATGAGGGTGTATAATGGTGGTGAGAGAGGAGGGCTCTCCATGTATCAGGTGCGGATCGTGCGTGTGTGTCTCGTATGTTGTGGTGTTTTCAGTTCTTGGTCCTCCGTCCCCCAGATAAGAGTGTGGGTCTCCCCTTTTATACTTCAAGGAGAGTGGCCCAATTACAAAGGGAGAGAGAGAGAGAGAGAGAGAGAGAGAGAGTTCTACATGTGTGAAGTTGGTGATGTCATGCCGCAGAAGGCGAAGCCTTAGTCGACGGTGTGGTCTTCGGTCATCATGGGCCCCGTCGTCCTGGTTTGTGTCCCCGACAGTACGACGCCCAAGCGTGTCCCCATTCTCCGTCGTCGAGTCGAGCCCCTCCGTGTCACTGTAGCCGACGAGTTCCGTCGTTCGTGGGGAGGTGCAACATGGGCTTTGTCACGTCATTTGGGCAAGGTTCAATCTAGCTGTCCCTCAAACTGTCCTGCACCGTCATCATTAGGCGCGACATTGCATGACGGCAGCACGGCGTGCCTTGTCAAACCTGCCACCGTCAGTGGGCACTGCTGCTGACGAGGGGGGCAGGTGCCTGGAGGGATTTGACTCCACCGCACTGTGCCTGCGCAGTGGGCGTGGCATTTAAGGTCGGGCGATTGGTGGTTGTTGACCGCCAGCTCGCTCGACCCCCTCCGTCGGGAGTGGATTTGACTCCACAGCACTGTGCCTGCGCAGTGGGCGTGGCATTTAAGGTCGGGCGATTGGTGGTTGTTGACCGCCAGCTCGCTCGACCCCCTCCGTCGGGAGTCTATGCGGTGGGTAGCGCCTGTCCGGACCGGTGTGGAGTTGGAATCCATACCGTCCAGACAGGGCGATCGAATTTCTCCACTCCGCCACTCCTGGCCTGACAGTTGACTGAGGGGGAGTTTGCTTGACGATTGCGGGAGAGTCCCACACTATCGCCGTGCCACTGGTGTCATCGGGGCGCTCGCCCTTGCCCCATGGTGGATATGCTTGGGTTAATGACTGAGTCATCCGCTTAGCAGTTTGGGCCGCGCACGCGCGCCATCAGGCGGAGCGATTTTCTTTTTGACTCTTTCGAGGGGTCGTGCGGGGTGTGGCAAATCCCCAACCCCTGTCGAGGGGTAGAGCGGGACGCATCCATCCCTCGACCACTTCGGGGGTTGAGCGAGTCGGGGTCGCGGCGCAGTTTTCATGGCTAAGGCCCGACCTCTGCGGGGATGCTTCTCATAGGGGCCCACGTGGGTGGCGCCTCGGTGGCGATCCTACGGGCCCTTTCAAGTCTGTTCGAGTCTGACATGTGTGTGTCCTTAAGAGATGCCACATGGTACCCCATTATTTATCCTCGATAGTAGCCCCCGAGCCCTCGAGCGAGTCAGAGTGTCGTTCGGGGGATTTTGACGTGGGTGCAGGCAGGAGGCACGAAATCCTTTGTGGGTCGCCGGGTTTTCGTGAGGGAGGTGCACGCGAGCCCACCCGACGGGTGTATCCCCCGAGCCGGAGGGTGAGTTTGGCCGAAACTCGCGCTTCGGCTTAACGTGTCTGTGGGAAGGTTTGGTCGTTCGTCCGTCAGGGTGCGTGCGAGCGCACCCATCGAGTGTAGCCCCTAAGCCAAAGGAGGAGTCCGGACGGACTTGTTCTTTGGTTGTTTGTGTCCGAAGCGATCACGGGGTTGCCATGGGACCCGTGTTCTTCAGTCTCCGCCCCTTGGACCGGACAGACGGTGCAGGGCGTCATTGGTTGAGGGCCCGCTTTAAAAGGCAAGCCATGGCGCTGTCGGGATGATAGGTTTCTTGTTATTTTTTGGCGTGCAGTACGCAGGGGCCTCTTTTCTCCACGGTGTGGTGCGCGCGGCGCTGTCAGTGGTGCCAGGTTCTTTGTCCTCATGTGGCATGTAAGAGCCCCTCGTGAACTCGAATCGGGCTTGGTGCCCGTGCAGGGAATTCGAGGCCTGGGCCTGGCTTGACTATTTAAGGACACAGCCAGGCAACGCTCCGCTTAATCCTACATCAAGCTTTGTGCTCTAAGTCCTAAGACACCTAGGAGGATATCGGTTCTCGCTTAGTGGTCCATTGTCCTCATGACTGCCGGCTGCGATGATGCCCCTAGTGATGAGGACGGGGATGGAGACCCGCCAACAGCAAGTCCCTGGCCGCCTTGCTGCGATGGCTCCATCGACCGGGGGAAGGTTGGCTCTACTTCTATCATGTCCTCCCCTCGTCGGGGTGAGATGGAGATAAAGGGGACTTCGCAAGGAAGGCTGCCCTGGCTTATCAGGTCCCCTTGCGTCTGTCCTTAGCAATGTCTGTAGGAGCGAGGTCAAGAAGAGGCATCGGACCAAACTCCCCATCAGCATGGGGGCCGTTGGTCTCAAGCGGCGGCTCCAACAACAGCCGTACGATGTGGCCGGCTGCTCGCCTTCCTCGTTGGGGGAAAAGGTCGGCCTCAAATGAGGGTGTCTTTCCCTGACGATGAAGCATCACAGGTGCTTTACCTCGAGTGTACCCGCCGAGGTGCTGATGAGGTCATCACTTCTATGGATACACACAACACTCCAATTCTGGACTTGCAAGGTTCAATGACTAGAGCTCGTGCACGACGACTAAATTTAGAGGCGAGCTCGTTCCTACATTCTTCGCTATATGTTACTTTTGAGAATGGTTTGCTATTTAATGATTATTTTATGATTAGGAACCATGGAGAGGACCAGTAGATGATGGGAGAAGGAGTTGGGAACATGGAGGACCAGCAAGGGCTTGGAAGCCAAGGTGGAGGCCCAATCAAAACTGACTTCAAGTCTGTTTCGGGGCCCAGGACTAGTATGCACTAAAACGGTTGCCCAGAACGCATACGGACTCGGATTTGAACGTTATACATATGCACGGAAAGATAAGGAGAATACCTTTCCAATGCCACTGACCTGATGTCGAAATTCATCCGGAGGCATTAGGAATCGTCGAAACAAGAGAGGGTCCAGAATCTGTGTCGGTGCTGCGTCACCTAGTTTTGGCCTTTAGGCTTTGTATCCAGTTGAGCCCAATTAGGGGCGTGTCCAGAGGGTCTTGCACAATCCTAGGGTCTTCATATACAGCTGCCGCCACACCATAAGGGTTTGGGTTTTACTTAGATCAATTCTGTTCGTAAACAGTGTTGCCGTTCATCGGTTTGTGAGACCTCAACTTCGTGACCTTAATCATTCATCAGCAATTGTGTTGCATTCTTCTTTGTTCTTTCTTGTGTTCTTGATTCGCAGGCAGGGATTAGCCTTCTTGGCGAGGTCACTTGTCCTTGGACGGTTGATAACCAGAGGAGACGTTGTGTTGTGATTGCGGGGTTCTGAATGGTGTTGTTTAGAAGCCGGATTGATTTGTGTTTCGCCTCCGCCCAAATCAAAATTTACCAGAACCTTTCGGAAGATCAAGAACCCTTGTCCACATCAAGTGGTAATCAGAGCTTTAGGTGCACTGTCAGGGTCGCACTACCCTTTTGTTTTGTTTTCGTGTTCTTCCTTTCGTCCACAGAAAAGCCAAAAAAAAAAATTTCTCCACCCATAACCACGTGTTTAGCCTTGCATATTTCAATTTCACAGTCCATAGTGTTGAGTTTGTGCCCTAGTTCTTGTTTAGTCACTGGTTTAGTTTGTGTTTTTGTCGTCAATAGTGTTTCCCTTGCAACCCTAGCCGCCATCCCCTCCACCACCCTCGGTTTTGTCGGCTTTGTGTGCTAGGGTTGATTGATCAACATGTCCACCCTAATCACCTCCTAAACCCACCCTCAACACCTTGGACAAATTCTCCTAAATTCCACTTTCTGCTGCATCCACCCCGCCAAAAAAATCCCTACCCGACCCCAAACCCGAATCGGGTTTCACTCAAACGCCGGGTTTCTTCATAACCGATTCCGACATCGCTTCTGTAAAACGGCCATAAATTTTGAGCTGAAATTTTTTTTGATTTCTCCCCCTTTGGTAGTGAGTTGGAGAAAAATATCAAAAAAAATAAATTTGGGATTCCTACTAGTGCTCCATTTAGCCCCCTGGAATTTCTGAGTTTGGCTGTTTTACACTTAGCCCCCTGTTATCGATTGTATGCCTTTATCTCCTTGTTTCTTCTTTGCTATCACTACTGTTCTAGGACATAGTTAGACCAGCAACTAGGGACAAGTTACTTGGGCACTTATTCAGCTTTACTATCTGTTTTTGATTTGTGTGCCACTCACATATATATATTTGGCCTTCCTAGCTCTACATATTTCTTCTGGACAGCACACAGGTTATTTTGTAACCCTTCCAATCGTGGAACACACCTCCCTGGTATCCTTTGCTTTGTTTTTTTTCAGAACTTTGTAAGAGCTTTGCAAGAAGCTTCCTTTTGCTGTGTTGAGATGCACCACTGCTTAGTAGTTTTGTAGGGATAACCTTCACTTTTTGTTTCCTGTTTTGGTGTTTTTGAAGTCAGGAAGTGATGGAGAGGGTGCTTCGCCCTCAAAATTTGATGAGTGCGTGAGCGAAAGTCAGCTACAGAAGGCTTTGCACGTGGTTCAGAGTGATTTGGCAGAGACGATCACCAGGGCCGTCACCGACGCCATCACCAAGCTTCACCTGGGAGAAAGCATTGAGCGGTTGGATAAGAGAGTCTCTAAGTTAACCGATCCGGTTGTCGAATTGGAGATCGTTCAAAAGACCATCAACACCAACACCAACACCAACACCAACAACGACGTTGAAGACGATCATGATGAAGAAACGATGTATAAGGGTGATGGCACCGTCGATAGGTCAGCTACCAAGACCGCAAGGTTACGACGTCGTTTGCAACATAACCCTCAAGGTATGGGTGGTTTCCACAACCACAACCGTCGCCCACAAGGTAACCATGCTCCAGATGACCCGTATGCTAAAATTAAGTTTTCAATTCCTTCGTTTTTGGGTCAGTATGATGGTGATGCTTACCTTGATTAGGAAATGACTGTAGAACAAAAATTTAATGCCCACCTTGTTCCTGAACAACATAGAGTTAGACAAGCCACTAGTGAGTTTAAGGACTTTGCTATTGATTGGTGGAGTGGTCTAGCTGCTGAAACTGATTTGCCTACTACTTGGGAAGAACTTAAGGTAGCAATGCATGATCGTTTTGTTCCTCCTTCTTTTTATAGAGAGATTCGTAATAAACTACAGCGTTTAGATCAAGGAGATAAAACTATTCAGGAGTATTTTAGTGAGCTTTAGAAGGGTTTGATTCATTGTGCTGTGGTTGAAAAAGTAGAGGATTAGATTTGCCGCTTTTATTCTGGTTTGAGAAAAGAAATTCAGGACATCCTTGATTATAAAGAATTTTATACCCTTAACCAGTGTTTCCAACATGCTATGCTTGCAGAGAAAGAATCACAGGGACTTTTCCATGCTTTTGAGGAGTACAGCAAGTCCAGTACTTTCTACCCACCATGGCCGACGGGGACTTCGGGGCTGCCCAAGCCATCTTTCCGACCGGCCCCACCAGCAGCTGCCAAGGGAACTAGCGTTGTTTCTGCAGCACCAAGATCAGCCCCTGTCCCTTCTACGCGCCCAGGTAAAAATTCTATGCAGGTACTAGCTAGTAGTGCCTCCTCTATTGCTTTGACGGGACGCAGTGCCACCACTGGCATGGTCTTGGTCATGTGCCACCGCTGGCATGGTCTTGGTCATGTGCAGAAAGATTGCCCAAGTAGGCGGGCATATGTGGCGACACACGATGGCGGTTACATGAGCACCTCCGATGTGGAGGATGAGGAGGAGGATGTCGCTGCCACCAGCGGTGACCTCGTCCTTGGAGGCGGACATACCACGGGCTACACGAATATTATTATGCAGCGTGTGCCTAGCACACAAATCCAGCAGCCCGAGACGATGCAGCGACATAACTTGTTCCAGATTTTCTTCGTCATCAAGAACCGCCGAGCACGTGTCATCATTGATGGAGGAAGCTGTAACAATTTGGTGAGTTCTGATGTGGTTAAGAAGCTTGATTTGACCACACGCCCACATCGACATCCATACTACATTTAGTGGTTAAATGACTATAGAAAAGCTAAGGTAATACAAACTTGTAGAGTTCCTTTTTCCATTGGTTCTTATGTGGATTCTATTGATTGTGATGTTGTACCCATGCAAGCAGGTTCACTTTTATTGGGTAGGCCTTGGGAATTTGATAATGATGCTATACACCATGGTAAAAGTAATAAGTACACTTTTATGCATAAAGGAATTAAAATTACTTTGTTACCAATGACCCCTGCAGAAATTGTACAAGCTGATTTAAAAACAGCTGCTAGTTTGAAAAATAAAGGCCCTGAAATTCAGCAACCTATTAATTTTGATTCTACACCTAGTAATGTTAATGATTTTTCAAGTTCTAAGGGTGCTGGAATTAAATTACAAGGTCGTTCATGTCTTGCCACAAAATCTAAGCTTGCTGAAATTTCTGCTGATGATATATGCTATGCTTTGATATGCAAACAAGCTTTGTTTTCGCTTGGTGATATTGCTTCTAGTGCTTTGCCTCCTGCTGTCACTAACCTTTTGTAAAAGTATGAGGATGTTTTCCCAGTTAAGATACCCCCGGGATTGCCACCTTTGAGAGGGATTGAGCATCAAATTGATTTGATTCCTGGTGCTACTTTGCCAAACCGTGCTGCTTATAGAACCAACCCTGAGGAAACAAAGGAGATACAATGACAAGTCCAAGACTTTTATGATCGTGGGTATGTTCATCAATCACTTAGTCCTTGTGCTGTTCCTGTACTTCTGGTTCCTAAGAAAGAAGGTTCTTGGCGTATGTGTGTAGATTGTAGAGCTATTAATAACATTACTATTAGGTACGGTCATCCTATTCCTACGCTAGACGACATGCTTGATGAGTTAGGTGGTGCTATAATTTTCACTAAAATTGATTTGCGTAGTGGCTACCATCATATTAGAATGAAAACTTGGAGATGAATGGAAAACAGCTTTCAAAACCAAATTCGGGTTGTATGAGTGGTTAGTAATGCCTTTTGGTTTAACTAATGCACCTAGTACTTTCATGCGTTTGATGAATGAGGTTTTAAGACCTTTTATTGGCAAATTTGTGGTTATTTACTTTGATGATATCTTGATTTATAGCAAATCCATGGATGATCATATGATTCATTTGCGTGCTATTTTTTATACTTTGCGAGTTGCACGTTTATTTGGTAACTTTGAGAAGTGCACCTTTTGCACGGATCGAGTCTCTTTTCTTGGCTATGTTGTGACTCCACAGGGAATTGAGGTGGATGAGGCGAAGATGGAAGCCATAAAGAGCTGGCCTGTACCAAAAACTATCACACAGGTGAGGAGTTTTTTTGGTCTTGCAGGTTTCTACCGCCGCTTTGTCAATGATTTCAGCATCATTGCTGCACCATTGCATGAGTTCACAAAGAAGGGCGTTGACTTCCATTTTGGTAAGGTACATCATCAGTCTTTTGATGCTTTGAAGGACAAACTTATACATGCACCATTACTGCAATTACCCAATTTTGATAAGACTTTTAAGCTTGAATGTGATGCTAGTGGTATAGGCATTGGAGGTGTTTTGATGCAAGATGGTAAACCTGTTGCATACTTTAGTGAGAAAATTACTGGGCCTGTTTTGAATTATTCCACGTATGATAAGGAATTACATGCACTTGTATGTTCTTTAGAGACATAGCATCATTATTTGTTGCCCAAAGAATTTGTTATTCATTCTGATCATGAATCACTTAAGTATATTTGTTCTCAATGCAATTTGAGTAGTAGACATGCTTCATCTAGGTGATATATTATGTTGTCTTAACTTGATTGTAGAATTTTTAGACTTGAGGCAATTAAAGAACAATATGTTATTGATGTTGATTTTAAAGATGTATTGCTGCACCGTAAAGAAGTTCGTGCTTGGAACAAATTTATGTTGAATGATGGTTTCTTGTTTAGAGCTAACCGCCTATGCATTCCAGTTGGTTCTGTTTGTCTTTTGTTGTTGCAGGAGGCGCATGGAGGTGGATTGATGGGTCATTTTGGTGCTAAGAAGATGGAGGATATTTTGACCACACACTTCTTTTGGCCAAGGATGAGGAAAGATGTTGAGCATTTTGTTGCTCACTGCACTACATGTCAAAAAGCTAAGTCTCGCTTGAATCCACATGATTTATACATGCCACTTCATGTTCCTTCTATTCCTTGGGCGGATATTTCTATGGACTTTGTTTTAGGACTGCCTAGGACTAAGAGGGGGAGTGATAGCATTTTTGTTGTTGTGGATCATTTTTCTAAGATGGCACACTTTATACCATGTTATAAAACTGATGATGCTAGTTATATTGCTGACCTCTTTTCCAAAGAAATTGTACGTTTGCATGGTATGCCTTCTACTGTTGTTTCATATCGTGATGCAAAATTCTTGAGTCACTTTTGGCACACGCTTTGGAATAAGTTGGGTATAAAGTTGCTATTTTCTACAACTTGTCATCCACAAACTGATGGACAAATTGAGATTGTGAACCGCACTTTGGGCACTATGTTGAGAGCTATTTTGAAGAAAAATTTGAAGCAATGGGAAGAATGCTTGCCTCATGTTGAATTTGATTATAATCGGGTAACACATTATACTACCAAGGTAAGTCCCTTCAAGGTAGTGTATGGTTTTGATCCCGTACTCCACTTGATATACTTCCTCTACCTATTAAGGAGAGAGTTCATGTTGATGCTAAGGAGCGTGCTGAATTTATTTTGCAAATGCATCAGACCACTAGACTTAGCATTGAAAAGATGAATGAAAAGTATAAAATTGCTGATAGTAAAGGTAGATAGGAAGTAAAGCTTGATGTAGGAGATTTAGTGTGGTTACACTTGAGGAAGGATAGATTTCTAGAATTGAGAAGGTCTAAACTAATGCCCAGAGCTGATGGTCCATTCAAAATAATGGAGAAGATTAATAATAATGCATACAAACTTGAGTTGCCTCCCGAGTTCGGGGTTAGTCCTTCTTTTAAAATTTCAGATTTGAAACCATACTTGGGAGAAGAGGATGAGCTTGAGTCAAGGACGACTCCACTTCAAGAGGGGGAGGATGATGAGGACATCACTCTTATGGATACACACAACACTCCTCCAATTCTGGACTTGCAAGGTCCAATGACTAGAGCTCGTGCACGACGACTGAATTTAGAGGTGAGCTCGTTCCTATGTTCTTTGCTATATGTTACTTTTGAGAATGGTTTGCTACCTAATGATTAGTTTATGATTACGAACCATAGAGAGGACCAAGAGATGATGGGAAAAGGAGTTAGGAACGTGGAGGACCAGCAAGGGCTTGGAAGCCAAGGTGGAGGCCCAATCAAAACCGACTTCGAGTCTATTTTGGGGCCCAGGACCAGTATGCACTAACACGGTCGCCCAGGACGCATACCGACTCGGATGTGGACATTCTACATATGCACGGAAAGATAAGGAGAAGACCTTTCCAATTACACTGGCCTCATGTCAAAAGTCATCCGGAGTCATCAGTAATCGTTGAAACAAGAGAGGGTCCAGAATCTGTGTCGGTGCTGTGTCGCCCTTTGGGCTTTGTATCCAGTTGAGCCCAATTAGGGGCACGTCCAGAGGGTCTTGCATGACCCTAGGGTCTTCATATACAGCCGCCACCGCACCATTAGGGTTTGGGTTTTGCTTAGATCAATTCGGTTCATAAACAGTGTCGCTGTTTATCGGTTTGTGAGACCCCAACTTCATGAGCTTAATCATTCATAAGCAATTGTGTTGCATTCTTCTTTGTTCTTGCTTGTGTTCTTGATTCGCAGGTAGGGATTAGCCTTTTCGGCGAGGTCAACTGTCCTTGGACGGTTGATAACCAGAGGAGACGTTGTGCTGTGATTGCGGGGTTCTGAACGGTGTTGTTTAGAAGCCAGATCTATTTGTGTTTCACCTCCGCCCAAATCAAGATTTACTAGAATCTTTCAGAAGATCGGGAACCCTTATCTACATCGGGTGCGGGTACTACTTTTTCTTTGTAGTAGACCCCCTGGGTCGATCTTTTCTCCTTCATTCCCCTCCTTTCCTCTCTCTCGAGTTGTGGGCACTTGCTTTGTAAAGGGAAGAGAGGGAGTCTGCAAGAGTCGGACTTAAACGGTCTTGTGAACAAAGAATAATGAATGTGACCCTACTGTTCGGCCTTGTTTGGAGAAGCCAGTCCTCGCATTCCTGCTCGAAGCGGACAGATAAGTTGAGTGGCCGTTTCTACTTTTTTGTTTTCTCCCTCCGCGTCCCGTTCGTGAGACGAAGAATGGAGCCGGGTCACACTTTTGCTTCGGCGGCTGAAGCGTGTCTGTTCGATGAGCTGCTATCGGGTCCGTTCGAGTGAGGTCCCCGGTTCCCTATCGATGGAGTCCCAGCGAGCCAGCCGGTGGTCGACCTCATAAATCCGTCTTTCCGACTTGACTGGTTGTCATGACCGTTCGACAGGTCGTGATGGCTAGTTGCCTCTCTTCGGGGAGATACCAAAGGTCGAGTCGGAGCAGGACTCAAACGCTACTCCGTGAGGCCCTTGACCCCTCGAGGGTCAGGGTATTGGTCGCTAAGCGTGCCCATCACTCGTGCCCCTCGCCCTGTCCGCGCCTTAGGCGGCTCTCGAACCCGCTCGTGAGCACAACCTTAGAACCTTGGCGCGGAATAATGATTGCGACCCCGCTGTTGGGCCTCATTTGGTGATGCCGGTCCTCACGTCCTCGCTTGATGGGGACGAATCGGTCGAGTGGCTGTTTTGACTTTTTTGTTTTCTCCTTCCTCGTCCCGTTCATGAGATGGAGGATAAAGCCGGGACACTTCTTTGCCTCGGCGGCTGAAGCGTGGCTGCTCGATGAGCTGTTATCGGGTTCGTTCGAGTGAGGTCTTCGGTTCCCCATTGACGGGGTTCCAGCAGACCAGCTAGTGGTCTGCCTCATAAATCCGTCTTTCTGGCTCAACTGGTTGTCACGACCATTCAATAGGTCGTGATGGCTAGTTGCCTCTCTTTGGGGAGATACCAAAGGTCGAGTCGGAGCGGGACTCAAACACTACTCCGTGATGCCCTTGACCCCTCGGGGGTCGGGGTGCTGGCCGCTAGGTGTGCCCATCGCTCGTGCCCCTCACTCTGTTTACGCTCTAGGCGGCTGTCGAACCCGCTTGTGGGGCCAACCTTAGAAGCTCGGCGCCATTGGGCCGTCGGGGCAGTTTTCAGCCCCTTATCCCATCTTACCTGCGCCGCTCGTCCCTCGCCGTGGTCGAGTGGCTCGCCTCGCGCCTTTGTCCCGTTCGATGTTGTTCGTCAGCCGAGTCTGTCCGAGAAGGCCATGCCTTGTTGCAACAAGGCCTGACCGGTGGGGTTCACACGCATTTCCTGTTCCAGAATTCAAGGCGTGGCATGAGGCCTACATCAGGCCTGAGTAAATAGGAGAGACTGAGTGGGTTATCTGGCACCTACATCATGGTGAGCCCAGGCGTGGCGCGTGGTCGTTCCGTCTTTCTTGCCGCGGCCACCGAAGGGACATTCCTCGCAGTAATGACAGTGTAGCAGGCCCGCGGTGCGCGGAGCCATTTGCGGAAGCCGAGAAAATTTCGAGATAGTGGGAAAAGTGGAGTTATGTAGGAGCGTGGGTTATCGCGTCCGTGTGCCATGCGGGGCATGTGGTTGAGAGGCTTATGACCTGGTGGGTTGTGGGCGGATTTTTCGCGGTCTGTGGCGGTGGTGCTCCTGGCTCGTATTCCTATTTAAGCCTTGGGTGTCGCCTCCTCTGATTCTTCCTTTCGTCTTCCTTGTTTCATCGCCCTTTCTTCTCTTTCGTCTCCAGTGATCTCCCTTGCCATAGTCTTGTAGCCGCCATGTCTATTTTTACTCGCTCCGCGGTGATAAAGAAGGAGCAGGAGGGACTCCTCGAGGCCGGGCTTCTCGCGCCCCTCACCGGAGCGAGGGAGTTGGTGGTGCTGGGGAATAAGACGCGGCCGGAGCCCCCAAGGGGCTACGTGGTGTCCTTCGTCCCCTTTCATGAGCGCGGGCTCGGGCGGCCGGCGCACGACTTCCTTCGGGCGCTCCTCTACCACTACAAGGTGGAGTTGCAGCACCTGAACCCCAATGGGATCGAGCACATCTCAGCCTTCATGGCCCTGTATGACGGATTCCTTGGGATTTTGCCCAACTTTGACTTGTGGTGCCACTTCTTCCTTGTGTCCTTCATCCGATGCAGGATCGCGGGCGAGACCTTCCCATGCACCATTGGGTGCACTGGGATCCAGCTTTGTGGCAAGCGCACGGAGGAGTATCTCTCAATGCCTACCCCGACTACCCACTTGGGGTGGCACAAGAGGTGGTTCTACCTACACAACGATGAGACCCGTCCTCTCCCCGAGTTCACCAGTCACGACATCACTGAGCCCCGGGAGAGCTAGCACTAGGGGAAGGGGTAGAGCGGGAAGAAATGGATCGAGAGCGCGCTCGGTGCCATCGCTCACCTCATGGGGTCTGGACTCGACAGAGTAGGAGTCGTCGGGTGGTATCACAAGTGGCGGTTCGCACCGCTGTGCCACCGCCTGCTCCCCATGTTCCTCATCAACGCTGACAACCACGGGGTGCCATGGAACGTGATGGCAGAGGAGATGCTGCCCGATGATGAGGTGGCGAAGCGGGTGAGGGTGGCCCTAGGGCCCAGTGCACAAGCCTGGCCCACCCCGAATGGCCTGGTGATGCAGCCCGACCCCCGAGTGGTCAATGTGGTAAGGATTCTTGTTCCTCTACTCGTGTATTATCCACCGCCCCCTATTCACGCTGTTGTGACCGCGTTCGACCCTTGGGGTCTTTTCTTCTCTTTCTTTTTGCAGTCCCAGTGGGCGTGTCTCATCCAGAGCCCTTCCGTTCGGCTGCCCAAGGGGGAGGCCGGTAGGGCCGCCAACCATTTCAGGGACGCAGAATGGTGCGGGGCCAAGCAAGAGGCGCAGAAGAGGAAGGATGCCGCCATCTGGGCGAAGCATGAGAAGGAGAAGAGGAGGCAATGGCAGTAGGCGCTGCAGGAAGAGAGGGAGCGGAGGGGTGCGAACCCAAACACCCCGTCGACCGCATCGATGGAGGAGGAGGATGAGGACGAGGAGGGGGACTCCACTGAGGAGGCCCTGAGCTGGTTCGACGACGCCATCAGTGACAATGGCGGTGGCGACAACGATTGTGGTGAGGGCGACGACAGTTGCGACAACGATGATGACGGCGACGACAATGCCGACGACAGCGATGATGCCGGCGATGACGTCGGCGGTGATGATGATGATGACGGCGATGACATCAACGGTGACGCCGGGCTGGCAACCAGCCTTGGCTACGCGCCCTTGGCGCACCCGACACTGGGGATGGGGTTGTCCCTGGCTTCGGCATCGTTGGACGGGTCGGGCGCGGCGGAGGAGCCTCGTTCACCAGCGCCGAGCGGGGATGTCTTCAAGGCTCAGACCCTGCCGGCGGGCTCGCCCATCGAGGGTGTAGTCTAGGCGGCGGAGCCGAAGATCGAGCCGGCGCGTGTCGAGACGCCGCCCGTCATCATCGCGGCCTTGATGATACACTTCGGGATGATACACTTCCTTGATTTCCCATTCTTTTTTTGTATAATAACCAGATTAGCTAACCGTTTGGGATGATACACTTCCTTGATGAACTTGGCTGCTTGCAGCTTGGCGATCTCCTCTCTGATTGCCCTGTGCTTCTCCTCGTCGAAGCGGCGTAGGCGTTGCTTTAACAGTTTGGAGTCCAGCATAATGTTCAAGGAGTGCTAGGCGACTTCCCTCGGTATGCCAGGCATGTCCAAGGGCCTCCATGCAAAAATGTCAGCGTTAGCGCAGAGAAAATCGATGAGCGCGTCTTCCTATTTGTGGGTCAGGGATGTCCCCACTTTCACCGTCTTCTCCCTGTCGCCCGTGGTGTAGATTTGCACTTCTTTGGTGTCCTCTGCGGGCTTGAATGAGGTGTTCTTGTGACTGGCGTCGGGAGCCCCCTCCTCGAGGTGGGCGCGGATGGCCTCGAGCTCCCCGGCGGAGGCCACCGTCGCCACGGCGAGGTCGCCATTCTCCGTCTCGCACTGGAAGGCGCTTTGCAAGGACGCGCTAATGGTGATGACCCCTCTAGGCCCCGGCATCTTGAGCTTTAAGTAGGTGTAGTTGGGGACGGACATGAACTTGGCGTAGCACGGACGCCCCAAGAGAGCGTGATATGCTCCTAGAAAGTCGACCACCTCGAAGATGAGGGTCTCGGTCTGGAAGTTGGATGGGATCCCGAATGTGACAGGGAAGTTAATTAGCCCAAGGGGCATGGCCTGTCGTCCTAGGACGATCCTGTGGAAGGGTGCGCTGGCTGGCTGAAGGTGCGATCGGTCGACCCCGAGCAGATCGAGCATGTCGGCATATAGTATGTTGATGCAGCTGCCTCCGTGCATCATCACCTTGGTGAGGCAGACATCGGCGATGATGGGGTTGACCATGCGCGGGTATCGACCCGGTCGTGGTACGTGCGTGGGGTGATCTAACTGGTCAAATGTGATCGGCAGATCCGACCACTTGAGGAACACTGGCGTGGCGGGTTCTGCCACGAAAACCACTTGGGACTCGGGTCCCATGAAAATCATGTGGCAGGCCTTGGGGTTGGGGAACACTAGTCCTTCTGGCTTGTCATCCTCATTAGCGGGATCCTGGATGCCTGGTTCCGACGCCTTTCTTGGGTCCCCCTTCTTTGCCTCCTCCCGGATGAATTTCTTCATCATGGTGCAGTCCTTAAGGAGGTGCTTTACAGGGAACCCATGATTAGGGCACGACCCGTTCCACTTCTTCTCAAAGTGGTTGGGCACTTCCCCTGCCCGTCGCTTGTTCTTCTTCTTTGAGTGGTCAAAGGCGCCGTCGCCGGCTCCTTCCTCCTCCTTGCCTTTGCCCTTGCCCACCAGCGTGCATTGGAGGACCGCTCCCACGCACTCTTTGCTGGAGGCGAAGCTTGTGGCAATGTCTAGGAGCTCACAGGCCATGCGTGGGACTCTTCGGCCTAGCTCATGGATGAGTTATTTTGACGTCGTGCCTGAGATGAAGGCTCCGACAATATCCACGTCGCCCACGTTGGGCAACTCATTGCACTTCTTGCTGTAGCACCGGATGTAGTCCTAGAGGGACTCGCTAGCTTTCTACCGGCAGTTCTTGAGGTCCCAGGGGTTTCCCGGCCGGACGTAGATCCCCTGGAAGTTCATGACGAAGATGTCTCTCAGATCACTCCAATCGTAGATCTGACCCTCGGGGAGGTGCTCAAGCCAAGTACGGGCCGAGTCGACGAGGTAGAGCGGAGGTTGCAGATGATGGCGAGGTCAATGAGGGCCCCTCCAGCTTGGCACGCGAGGCGATAGTCCTCGAGCCAAAGGCCGGGGTCTGTTTCGCCCGCGTACTTGGTGACGGTCATCGGCGCCCGGAAGCGCTGAGGGAACTCGACGGTGTGGATGCGCGAGCTAAAGACCCGCGGCCCAGGAGGGCTCAGGCTCTGGCTCTACTGCTCGTCGGTGTCGTCGTACTGGCCTCTGTGGTGTGGTTGCCGGCCTCTCTCCTTGTTTTGTCGCTCCCTCTTGCGGCGTTGTGCCTTGAGGGTGTGCTGCGCGTCCCAGTGGGGTCTGACTCGGTCATGAACCAAGGCTTTCTTAGGTGCGCCTTTAGCTAGGGCCGGCTGCTGGACCAAGTGTTCCTGCGATCCGGCGGCGCCGCCTTCTCCCGCCCGCCTAGACGTGGAGATCTATTGGCTGGATTGAGCGGCGCACCGCTATGAGCTCGCCGCTTGGAGCTCGGCGGCCTTGGCCAGCAGAGCCGCGACTTCCCGCTGGGCCTGCTGGGCCTTCAGCATTGCGGGCTCGAGGAGAGTACCGAGTAGGGCAGCGGCTGCCACTATGTTTTGTCCCATGCGAGCAAACTGCGGCGGCCCTTTGTCGTCGGCGATGATGCGCTGAAAGGCGCCACGGGCCATGGCGTAAGCATGCCCGCCCGTGCCGGGACGGGCTAGCTCACGGTCTATTTCTTCCTTCTCAAGCTCGAGCTGGCATTGAGTCTCTTCCAGCTCCGCCCTCCTCGCCCTCAATCATTGTTGAAGGTCGTCTCGGCGGGGCTGGGCCTGTAGTTCCTCAGCCGTAGTGACTGGAATGTTGACGGGGGCGGACGCCTGGTGTTGACTTTTGCTAAGCCATACTAATGAATCATCGCTGGCAAGGAGCCATAAATGCTTCATTAATATGTCCTGGAGCCAATTAGGTAAAATCCGCAAGCGCATGGAAAATACCATTGTAGCATTTCACCCGGAAGTATTCACGGTATCGTATTTGTTTATCACAAAGGAAGGCAATGAATAAGAAGGCTTACTTATGCACATATTTATATTGCGAATTGCCAAGGATCATCTAACCAAGGCAGGTAAGCAATGGATAATGACGAGGTAGTGTGACACAAAGAAGATTCTATCTCAAATATAAATAAATAAGTAGAGCCAAGTGGAAAAAGAACTAAGCTGAGCTACTCCTATAGTACTTTCATATATAGTTGTATAGCCTAAGTTCTATACACATACACGCTTATACTCAGGTTCAACAGTTATTAACATAACACTTCAGGCACGGACCTACCCCTGCATCCACAGGTGACTTCCGCCAAGAGCCTACACACTAGCCTGGCATGGAGGAGTTCAAAGGACGGACAGGGCTTTCACCACCTGCCGCCTACCTCAGCTAACCAGTAGACTAACGAATAATTGATGCAAATCAATTATCCAAGTACCATACTTGCATAATCAAAGAGCACTCTACTCCTCCATGGTTATATTAACAAAGCAGAGCTATCATATAAATATGATCACCAAACCCATGTCATGTCATAACAATGAATCCTAAGCATAAAGACTATGTCATACAAATTAGACTATAGTGACGATATATAACAAGCATGACAATAGTAGTATAATAAATATAAACTACTATTAGACAAGAGGGCTATACTATCACATATATGGATCACAATATCAAACAAGAAACTCATGACCCAAACACAACTATATGAAAAGATGACATTTATTAAATAGAGCAAAGTCTTACAAAAGGGAAATGATACAAGAGCCATACCAATTTCTCCAAGAGAAGACTTGAAGAACTAGAGAGCTCTAGACTAAACCTAAGTCCACTAAGACTTGAGAACAACTAAGTAGCAAGAGAAGGAATTGTTCTTGTGGTGTGTGTGTGAGTATAAAGCCACACCCTCCTATTTATAGCCTCTATAGGTTGGCAAAGGGGAGTAACCACCAAGAATATCCCTGCCCACCGCCTTCAGGGATCAACCAGGAGCCTCCACGTGCAAGCCCAGGAGGAAAGGACGCATGCCTGGGTCGGCCGACCTAGGGGGGTTAGCCGACCTGTGGCTGGGCCCTCCTAGGTTGTGCTTCCTCATAGTGGCTGTCAGGTGGGTCCTCATCCCAGATGTCGAGGTAGTTTTGTGTGTTTCTTCGGTGTGGTACTGAAAATGGGCCCTTCAATCCATGGGATGTCCAGTTGGCGCTCTCTTATTGGTCGAAAGTGTGTTTCTTTGCCTTTTGGGTGTGTTTTCCTCATATTTCCTCCTGCATGCTAATAATTCCCAAGTACAAGTGGAACTACATTATTGTAAAGAAATATGCGTGTATGAAATGCCAAGTTCTCCTTTATTTGAGCATAGTTGACGGATGAAAATGGTACTTAACAGCCGTCAACAAACTCCCCCCAAGCTGAACCTTTGCTCATCCCGAAGCAAAGATAAAACTTAAGTTGTTGATCAGGAGTTGCTACAATGTCCTACTCCTTAATAATACTAAGTGCACAACAAAGATACTTTTCCTTGAATTAAATATGTTGGCACAGTATTCATCCATTTACCTTGATCATCATGGGGCTTTTAACACCTCATTGTCTTGGGCGGTTGAGAAATAGAACAATTGTAGGACACTAATTACTTGCTCTCTATTCCAGTATCTTACTCCGAAGGTTTTCAATAGATTTTGCAAATAAAACCAAGTTTCTCAAATGATTCTCTCGGATCGCTGAAAAGTGTATGATTCCTCACCAAGGCTAAGTGTTGCCTAAAATCACCTACTTCTAATAAGGCTTAAGTGGAGCTCAAGGTAGGGATAATTGAGGCATACTTGTTCACATACTATTGCTATGTCAAAAGACCGGATCCTAGAAAAGTCAATTCACACAATTTTGATCAAGACGTGCAAGTGTGTGGGAAACATGGTGGAATGATGGCTGGAATGAATAACTCCTTTTTGAATTTCTTTCCTCTCTTTTGGAATTTTTCTAGGACATGGCTATCTTTTGATTGCTCTTCTTTGGAGCATCCATTTATTTTCTTTTTGCATAGCCATATTCCTAGTTTGCAATGATAATTGAGAGAGGAATTTTTGCAATGAACATATGGAGTATTTCTTTCAGGTGGATGGAAGTGGTGGTGGCTTTCTTCCGGTGTAAAAGAATAGATCATGGTGGTGGATATGGTGGCTGCTATCTTCCAATTCAGAAGAATAGCTCATGGCGTTGGATGTGTATGTGATCTTGATCAAGAAAGCATGAAAAGAGTCTTACCAGGGTCACAACAATTTTGACTAAGCTCAATGTGAAACAAGCAGCATATGTATAAGGTTTTTCAAATAAGCACTACATATGGCTTTGGTAGGAATTTTCATCATTGAGGAACTTATCAATTTATCATTTTGAAAAAATAATACTCCGGAATTCAATCGTTACTTTGAGCAAGATCATAGCAGCCCTATTCACTATATCATATCTCCCAACAACTTAGAACTAGAGAATGTATGTGCTACCGTCAAGTTTCAAGTTCAAGGTAAAATTTTAGCCAACAAACTTTATTCTTGAGAGAGTACTAAGTTGTAAACCAATGTTAGAGAGGAATAAAACAGAGCAACTATTCATCACTTCAACATAGGAAAACTATACACATTCATACCGCGCATGAAAAAGCTAAAGAAAATATTTTTGGTCTTTTTATCATCTTCTGATTTTTTTTTGATTTTCAGATTTTATAATTTTTTGGATTTTTGGATTTTCTAATGCAAAAATGAAAACAAGGGAAAGATACAAGTACCATGAGATAGGGGTCCTCCCCCAAGCTTGTTCTTGCTCACATTTGCTGGTTCGAGTCGTACCCTTGGGAGCGGAAGAAGGCGTCCCAATTGCTTTGGTTCTGGGCCATCATCGCGTTGAGTTGGCGGAATTGGTTGTCGCTGAAATTCTGCCATTGTTGGGTGTCGGTGTTGTGCTGCGAGAGAGTTTGTTGCAAACTCTCGGTGCCCAAGTCGATGTCATCCACCCGCCTTGTTAATTCGGCCATCCCGAAATTGAGTTCACGGAACCCACGGGATGAGAATGACCGGTTAGCAAAGGATGGCGCTCCGCTCGAGCTTGATGATGTGTGCATGGGGTAGTCGTGCTAAGATCCCCATGCACCGGCCTGCCATGATGATCCTCCGGCCTCGTCCGGTGGTGGGGGCTGATCCCAACCCGTACCTCCGATTGGGGTTTGGAACCTCGGTGTGGCCATCATGCTTCTCCGTGGTCAGGTTGGTCGTTCGGAGACGATGTCCCAGGGAAGGTTAGTGCCTATTTTCTCGAGGAAGTCCCGGTCGAAATGTAGGGTGTGGGCAAACGGCCGGTCTCTCATGAGCTCGATGGCTTGTCCTTCACGGTCGTCGACGATGTTGAGGTGCTCCTCAGAGGTGAGCATGGCTGGCGTTTCTTCCTTCGGAATTCAAATTTTGGAGTCTGTTGGTCGTACCTACGCACCCACTTATATACCGCAAGAGGACAGTGTACGATTGTAGCACTTTTTCCCATGAATTGAGTATTCCAAAGTTTATCGAATCCACTGGGACCTTAGGGATAATTAAACAAAGTTAACAGTAAAAGATCTAGTCAAGGCTCCTGTCGAATTCAAGTTGCATGAGGGGGAGACTGGCCAGCGCAAAGGTGCGCCAGACAGTAAATCTATCATTGCGCTGATCGACGCAGGAGTTGAGCCGATCGCCACACTAATGAATCTGTCGTCGCGCCGATCGGCGCAGGAGTTGAGCCGATCGGTACACTAGTGAATCTAAGCCAAAGTGCACCAGATGCCTTGTAAGCCTAGGTTGTTAAGTGAGTAACCAGATATCTACTAGTGAGATCATAACCAGAAAGTCTAATTAAATAGCATCATAATGGGTAATTACATGGATCAATGAAAACCTATAATGAATAAGACCACCCTGCTTTCTGAGCGGCTCCTGATTTATCGCTGCCGATAGGAAACCCTTAATCGCGCGAGTATCTTACCCTACTCAACTATCCAACAGTGCTGCATAGGCTTAGTGCTGTCACCGCTAAACCACACTATTAGCATCATCAAGCTACCATAATCAATGCAAGTTGACGGCCTCGATGGGAAGAAGGTGGAAGTCCACCTAACCGAGAATTGTGGAGGATCCTCCTTATGTCCTCCCACAGGCCGATCGAGGTGAGGAAGGTCTCATCCAAGTCGAAGTTGGGGATGAACCTTCCTGTCACCGCAAGATAGTGCTGCTGTTCCTCCGTGCTCAAGAGGGTGAAGCCCTCCTCCACCATGCACAGCATGAATGCCGGCGGTGGTGGTGATGTGGGAACCCCACGGCTTGCTGCTGTTTGGCTCCTTGTAGCACGCCCCGTTGGAAGGGACGCACCGGAGACGGAGTGGCGGGCGCGGATATCGTACGTTGCCGCTGCTGAGCCCGTGGATGCACCACCCACCGACATGTCATCTCGAGCACCGGAGCCACCCCTCGCTGAGGAGTCACCGCTTGACACGCTGCTGCCGCCGGAACTGCTTCCCCGACGTAGCCTCTTGCCCAACTTGCCGACGGAGGAGCGGAGACGATCCATCTGCGAGGAATGCGGAACATGTGCGAGATCATGGGTAGTGGGGAAGGTGGAGAGATTACCGGGATGGTGTGCCAAACTGGGGGCGCCTGGCCTCCCTTTTATAGTGTTGGAAACTTCCAAGAGAAGGAACCGCCAAAAAATTTCAAAATTTGACAGCGCGCCGATCGGCACGGCAGTGCGCCATTCGGCACAATTCAAATTTTGAGTGCTCTGACCACTTTGGCACTTGATTCCCATCCTTCATGTTGCTTCCCGGTACATCATGTTGGTTGGCACGGGACAGCACGGAATCCCGATGTCTTGTTGGCTGCGCCAATCGGCGCGGGCCCACGCCGATCGGCACACCGTCTCTTTTTCAGATTTTGGTCAATCCCGTGTCTCCTCTGCACTGCACACCTGTATAGCAATTATATATGTTCCTCAAAATAAATGCATGCCGCCTTTGTCACCCATTTGGGAACCTCATGGGTACCTGCGCCGATCGACGCAGAAGGGCGCCGATCGGCGCAAATTCCTTGCACCTCGTCTTTTGGTCTGGCGCTGATCCTGATGCCTCGTGTTCATCTCTTTCATCTAATTTTCCACTTTTTCCAATGTTCCTGTAGTATTGACACACGTAGCGGGGCTCATCTGGTGACCACGCCGATCGGCCCTGACCCGCGCCGATCGGCGTGACGTCCACTTTTGCTCTTGGCCCCTCGCTTCTTTGCTAGACGTTGCTCTTCATCCTTTCCTGCATCAGTTAGCAACCATTTTGCACACAAAAATTAATTCAAAATGATTTTTCATTACCTTGAAAATAGCTTCGTCTCTGAAAATTACTATGCTGGTTGATTTTTAGCTCCCCTTCAATTCTGGGCATCGTCAGCCTACTGTTCTGACCTGGGCAATAGTGCGCCGATCGGCGCAGAAGTGCGCCGATCGGCGCAAGCTCTATTCCTTCCTATTTTTGGTCTTTTTTTTTATATTTCTGCATTGTTAGTGTTGACTTTTGCTAATCCATATTAATAAATCATTCCCGGCACGGGGCCAGAAACGGTTCACTAATATGTCCCAGAGTCAAGTAGGTAAAATCCGCAAGCGCACGGAGAATACCGCTGTAGCATTTCACCCGGAAGTATTCAGGGTATCGTATTTGTTTATCCCAAAGGAAGGTTATGATCAAGAAGCGTTACTAACATATAAGATCATGTTAACAATTAGCAAGGATATCTAACCAAGACAGGCGGGTATATGATAATAACCGGGTAGTGTGACACACACAGAAGATTCCTACCAAATAAATAAAGTCTAGTGGAGAAAAGGCTTGGCTAAGCTACTCCTACTATACATTCCTATACAGTTGCATAGCCTAAGTAGAATACATACAGACCCACACTCAGGTTCAGCAGTCAATAGTATAGCACTTCAGGCACGGACTTACCCCTGCATCCACAGGCGACTTCCGCCAAGAGCCTACGCACTAGCCTAGCGGGGAGGATTTCAAAGGACGGACAGGGCTGTCACCACCTGCCGCCTACCTCAACGAACCAGTAGACTAACGAATAATTGATGCAAATCAGTCACCCAAGTACCATACTTGCATGACCAAAGAGCACTCTGCCCCTCCGCGATTACTATTAACGAGGCAGAGTTACCGTACGAATACGATCACCAAACCCATGCCATACTTTATCAGCTGAAACTAAGCATAGAGACTATAACATATAAACTAGACTATAGTGACGGTATATAACTAGCATGACAATAGTAGTATAATAAATATAAACTACTATCACACAAGTAGACTATACTATCACATATATGGATCACAAAATCAAACAAGAAACTCATGACCCAAGCACAACTATATAGAAAAGATATATATATTGATAAGAGTAAAGTCTTACAAAAGGGAAAAGATACAAGAGCCATACCAATTCCAAGTGAAGACTTGGGACTAGAGAGCTCTAGACTCAGCCTAACTCCACTAAAACTCCAAGAACTACTACTAGCAAGAGAGAAATGCTTCTTGTGGTGTGTGTTGAATGTGAAGGCACACCCTCCTATTTATAGCCTCAATAGGTCGGCAAGGGAGCGTAACCGCCACGGAAGGCATCTCAAACCGTCATCAGGAGTCGCGGAGGAGCCAACACGTGGAAGCCCAGGCGGAGAGGGCGCCCGGCTGGGTCGGCCGACCTGGGGGTGGCCCCTCCTGGCCTGTGCTTTCTCCAGGTGGCTGTCCTGTGGGCCCTGACGTTGGTTTGCGCGGTATTGCAGGGAGTTACGTCGGTTAAGTGCTGACAATGGGCCCTTCAATCCGTGTGACGTCCATGTGGCACTCTCTGATTGGTCGAAAGTGTGTTTTCTTGCCTTTTGAGGTGTTTCCTTCACATTTCCTCCTGCATGCACAAAGTTCTCCAAGTACAAGTGGAACTATATTATTGTGCTAAAGCATGCGTGTATGAAATGCCAAATTCTCCTTTATTTGAGTATAGTTGACGGTTGAAAATGGTACTTAACAGCCGTCAACAAACTCCCCCAAGCTTACCCTTTGCTCGTCCCGAAGCAAAGATAAACTTAAGTTGTTGATCAGGAGTTGCTACAATGTCCTACTCCTCAATAATACTATGCGCACAACAAAGTACTCTTCCTAGAATTAAATATATTGGCGCATAACTTACCCATTTACCTCGATCCATGGGGCTTTTACACCTCATTGTCTTGGGCGGTTGAGAGATAGAACAATTGCAGGGCACTAATCACTTGCTCTAGATTCCGCTATGTTGTTCCGGAGGTTTTCAAAAGATTTTGAAAATAAAAACCAAGTTCCTCAAATGATTCTCTCGGATCACTCAATATGTGTATGATTCCTCACCAAGGCAAAGTGTTGCCTATAATCACCTACTTCTAAATAAGGCTTTATGTGGAGCTCAAGGTAGGGATATATGAAGCACTCATGTTCACATAATATTGCTATGTCAAAAGACCGGATCCAAGAAAAACATCAATTCAAACAATCTTGATCAAGATGTGCAAGTGTGTGGGAGAATGGAGAAATGGTGGATGGGAAGAAATAACTCCTTTTTGAATTTTCCTTCTCTCTTTTGGAGTTTCTAGGCTATGGCTATCTTTTGCTTGCTCTCTTTTTTTTGAGCATTTTTTTTTCTTTTCTTTTTTGCATAGCCATAGTCCTAGTTTGCAATGAATACTTTGAGAGAGGAATTTTGCAATGGATATATGGAGTGTTTCTTTGGATGGATGGATAGTGGCTTTCTTCCGGTGTAGAAGAATAGCTCACGGTGGATATGGTGGATATGGTGGATGCTATCTTCTTGATTTAGAAGGATAGCTCATGGCGGTGGATGTGTGTACATGATCTTGATCAAGAAAGCATGAAAAGAGTTCTACTAGGGTCACAACAATTTTGACTAAGCTCAATGTGAAACAAGCAGCATATGCGTAAAGGTTTTCAAATGTAAACACTACATATGGCTGTGGTGGGAATTTCATCATTGAGGAACTTATCAATTTGTCATTTTGAAAAATAAAACTCCGGAATTCAAGCTTTACGTTGAGCAAGATCATAGCAGCCCTATCTATCATATCATACCTCTCAACAACTTAGAACTAGAGAATGCATATGCTACCCACAAGATTCAAGTTCAAGGCAAGATTTACCAACAAACCTAACTCTTGAGAGAGTACTAAGTTGTAAACTAGCTTTAGAGAGGAATAAAGGACAGAGCAACTATTCATCATCTCAACATAGGAAAATTATACACATTCATACCGCGCATGAAAAAGGGAAATATTTTTGTTCTTTTTATGTTTTGCAAATTTTTATGGAATTTCAGATTTAGCAAATACAAGAAATAAAGGGAAGGGGAAAGATACAAGTTACCGTAAGAAGGGGGGTCCTCCCCCAAGCTTGTTCTTGCTCATATCTGCTGGTTCGGGTCGTAGCCTTGGGAGCGGACGAAGGCATCCCAATTGCTCTGATTCTGAGCCATCATCGCGTTCAGCTGGCGGAATTGGTTGTCGCTGAAATTCTGCCATTGCTGGGTGTCGGTGACATGTTGCGTGAGAGTTTGTTGCATGCTCTTGGTGCGCAAATCAATGTCGTTCACCCTCCTTGTCAACTCGGCCATCCCATAGTTGAGTTCACGGAACCCACGGGATGAGAATGACCGAGTGGCAAAGGATGGCGGTCCGCTTGAACTTGATGACGTCTGCATGGGGTAATTGTACTGAGATTCCCATGCTCCGGCCTGCCATGTTGATGCACCCGCCTCGTCCTGTGGCGGGGGCTGCTCCCATACCGGATCTCCGGTCGGAGTGTGAAACTCCGGTGTAGGCTCCATATGCCTACGGGAACGTGTCGGTCGCCCTGAAACACTATGCCTGCGAACTTCTCCCACTGGCTCAAGTGGGAGGGTTAGTGCCCGACAGTGATACAAACGAAGACCCGGGTTAGGTAACGGGAATTCATTTGTATACCCGGGAAAGTGATAGATCAAGGTATTATTTGGACCATGTTTCAAAGTATGTCCTTGCACAAAATAGTCCTCGCCTAGAAATTCTCTATCTACCGTCAAATATTCAACATGAACATTCTCAAGCAGACCACACTTCTGCGCAATGCGAGTAACTAAAGAGGTGCACTCAATTGGTCCTGTCAACTTTATATTGTCTAACCATTGATCAATCATGCATTCCGCGGGTGACACCCTAATTTTCTTAACCATGGCATAAAGTATTTTCAATTCATCTTGCCGGACAACCCTAATGTCACCTCGAGGAAACAAGGTCATAGCCAACCACACATGCATAAATCTAAGTGTAGGATTATGGATGGCACTTGTTCTAGGCTTGGGACCCCACTCGTTTCCGGAAATCTTTTTCCAAAAACTTTCTTTATGGAACCCCTTTAGCGCTTTATCTAAGGCTAGCCTACATTTAGGATTTAGACCTAGCATAGCATGAAGATCACCCCATGTGACCAAGCGCTCTTGCCCAAACAAGCGAAAAGAAATGCCTTCATCATACTTTCTAAGGGTGCATAAAAACTGCATAGTAAGCAAACGAGAACCCGGCTCATCTACTTCTACGAAATTTAGCCAACCCATAGTGCGAAAAATAGAGGCAAATTCTTCTCTCATACCTATTTTCTCGAGGAAGTCCGGATCGAAGCGTCGGGTGTGGGCGAATGGCCGCTCTCTCATGAGCGCGATGGCTTGGCCCTCGCGGTCATCCTTGATGTCGAGATGCTCCTCGGTGATGAGCAAGGCCGGCCTTTCCTCCGGAATTTCAGCTTCGGGGTCACCATGCCCCGGACTTGGTGTGAGCTCGACGGAGGATGCTTGACTCGTGCTTGCACGAGTGCTTTTTCTCCGCTTGATTCCGGCGACTTGCTTCATTCGTTTGAACATGGCTGCACACAAGAACAAACACAAGACAAGAACAGAAACAAGATCGAACAAGTGTTCGGGTGAGCGTTAGTGAAAACGACAAACCCGAGCTTCTCCGAAATTGGTTTTCTTCTCACAACAACTTGCAAATGCACTAAAACAGAGGGGAAATATTTTTTGGGTTTTTGGGGCTGTAGTAAAGTTGAAGAACACGAAATTTTGAGAGAGCAACAAGTGAGCAAAGGAGGGAAGTGAAAGATGAGCTTGGAATGGTGAAGCTCCTCCTCCTGGGCGGTTTTTATAGCAAGACGGCCGTTAGAAAGGGACAGAGCAACGGCCATATAGCCGTTGGGAGAAAGGAGCACAGGAAAAGGTGGGGCCAGGGGGTCGGCCGACCCCACCAGGTCGGCCGACCTGGCAGGTGGGCCTCCTGGCAGCCCCCTTTTTCCTATGTGTTCCCCAACGGCTAGGGGATTTGTCCCCTGCTGCCTTTTTGCTCAAACAGCTCGACAAAAAATCTTTTCAAAATGGAAAGCCCAAAAACCTATTTTCTAAATTTTCAAAAATGCAAATGAGTTTTGAAAAATTCCAAGGTGGCTGGAAAAATTCAAGACTGCAGAAATGCAGTGGTCGGGAAAAATCAAAATGTGGTGGGAAGCAAATATGCAATTAAAAGAGCAAATATGGATAACTACCGGTTTAACCTCCCGGCGAGGACTCACCTTTTAAAGTCCGACGAGCGGGACTTTTCTCCGGCGTTCAGCTCGATGAAGCGTTGTCCGGTCCCGGAGATGAAGACACGGATGATGCTTCTTGTTTCACTCGCCACACCTTCTTGGTCTTTGTTGCGGTCGGTGGCTTCTCGGGCTTCGGAGGCTGCGGTTTTGCAGGCTTCACAGCCTGTTTCTTTGCAGACCTCGGAGGTTGCTGCCTTGGGGACTTTGGAGGTTGTTGCTTAATGTGTGACCTTTGCCTCCTTGCCTTCATCAGTTGTTGCTGTGCAACCTTTTCCTTCTCAAGGAAGTTCTTCATGAATGTGATGAGGCTGTCCTTCTTTTTGAACGTGTTGCAAGTCTCCAGGAATTGCTGGAGATGAGCACTAGCGTCCTCATTGGCTTTCCCACAGAATGGGCTAGCCTGCACCATGGTGATGAGACCGGTCTTGATCTCGAAGTTCGCATCTCCCACATTGCCAGCTGGTCCCGTAGGGATGTTAGCAGCGGAGGGAGCGGAGAACTCGCGGAGGGTCTTGTCGGCCATTTGCTCAGAGCTTGATGGTGCGGGAATGACAGGTTCGATTGGCCGAGTCTCCTTACGAGGAGGGGTGAGCCTAGCTCGTGTCCTTCTCAGGAGTGACTCAGGATCTTCAGTGAAGTTTGTCGGCAAGTCGAAACCAGTCATACACTACCCTGTTTTCATACAAAATGCAGAAAACAAAGCAAGGTTAACCTGCTTAGGAGATAACCTTAATAATTGCAACACTACTATATACATTAGTAATTTTTCTTGATCATACGCCTTCCCCGGCAACGGCGCCAGAAATGCTTGTTGACTTTTGCTAATCCATATTAATAAATCATTCCCGGCACGGGGCCAGAAACGGTTCACTAATATGTCCCAGAGTCAAGTAGGTAAAATCCGCAAGCGCACGGAGAATACCGCTGTAGCATTTCACCCGGAAGTATTCAGGGTATCGTATTTGTTTATCCCAAAGGAAGGTTATGATCAAGAAGCGTTACTAACATATAAGATCATGTTAACAATTAGCAAGGATATCTAACCAAGACAGGCGGGTATATGATAATAACCGGGTAGTGTGACACACACAGAAGATTCCTACCAAATAAATAAAGTCTAGTGGAGAAAAGGCTAGGCTAAGCTACTCCTACTATACATTCCTATACAGTTGCATAGCCTAAGTAGAATACATACAGACCCACACTCAGGTTCAGCAGTCAATAGTATAGCACTTCAGGCACGGACTTACCCCTGCATCCACAGGCGACTTCCGCCAAGAGCCTACGCACTAGCCTAGCGGGGAGGATTTCAAAGGACGGACAGGGCTGTCACCACCTGCCGCCTACCTCAACGAACCAGTAGACTAACGAATAATTGATGCAAATCAGTCACCCAAGTACCATACTTGCATGACCAAAGAGCACTCTGCCCCTCCGCGATTACTATTAACGAGGCAGAGTTACCGTACGAATACGATCACCAAACCCATGCCATACTTTATCAGCTGAAACTAAGCATAGAGACTATAACATATAAACTAGACTATAGTGACGGTATATAACTAGCATGACAATAGTAGTATAATAAATATAAACTACTATCACACAAGTAGACTATACTATCACATATATGGATCACAAAATCAAACAAGAAACTCATGACCCAAGCACAACTATATAGAAAAGATATATATATTGATAAGAGTAAAGTCTTACAAAAGGGAAAAGATACAAGAGCCATACCAATTCCAAGTGAAGACTTGGGACTAGAGAGCTCTAGACTCAGCCTAACTCCACTAAAACTCCAAGAACTACTACTAGCAAGAGAGAAATGCTTCTTGTGGTGTGTGTTGAATGTGAAGGCACACCCTCCTATTTATAGCCTCAATAGGTCGGCAAGGGAGCGTAACCGCCACGGAAGGCATCTCAAACCGTCATCAGGAGTCGCGGAGGAGCCAACACGTGGAAGCCCAGGCGGAGAGGGCGCCCGGCTGGGTCGGCCGACCTGGGGGTGGCCCCTCCTGGCCTGTGCTTTCTCCAGGTGGCTGTCCTGTGGGCCCTGACGTTGGTTTGCGCGGTATTGCAGGGAGTTACGTCGGTTAAGTGCTGACAATGGGCCCTTCAATCCGTGTGACGTCCATGTGGCACTCTCTGATTGGTCGAAAGTGTGTTTTCTTGCCTTTTGAGGTGTTTCCTTCACATTTCCTCCTGCATGCACAAAGTTCTCCAAGTACAAGTGGAACTATATTATTGTGCTAAAGCATGCGTGTATGAAATGCCAAATTCTCCTTTATTTGAGTATAGTTGACGGTTGAAAATGGTACTTAACAGCCGTCAACAGTTAGTCTATAGTATGTATATACACAGTTTTGCATAAATAAACAGACAACACAAGAGCACACAAGAATTAACCACACACTTTTCTATTTTTTTTATTCGGGAGATTGTTTTTATCACAAGCAAGCAAATTAAAAGCACCGGGTTGCCCTCCCGGACAGCACTGATTAACTCAGTGAAATGGGTTGCCCTCCCACAAGCACTAAACAACTTCTAAATTCCTCGATCATTCGGTTGCCTCCCAAGAGTGCTCTAGTTATTTAGAGGTCAAAGAGTTTGACCTCCCCGCAAACAATCAATCCTTAGTGTCGCGGTGCGGGATATGAGGCCGCAACACTACAAGGTTCTCTTATCTCCTTGGTTCATATAGCTCGAAGGACCTATCCATACATCCCCTCCAATTACTCTCGACGCCACGTTGCCACGGTGTCTTGTATCTCTTCACTTCATCAATAGCACGGCAGTCTTCTCCTTTTGGGCGAAATTTGAAAGAGTTGGGAGTTCCACTTATATCAAAGCTTATCTCACCACTCCCAACATCAATACTTTCCTTTGCTGTCCTCTTCAAGTGAAAGAGTCTTTCTGGATCATCGGTGTAATTAGAGGGTTTGTTTGACTAAAGACCGTCCATACCTATTAGTTTCACTTAAAAGAATATATGTACTAGAGAGACAAGTAAAGCACAATGACTAAACACTAAAACATAAAACAATGTGTAAAAACCTGCTATGATCCCCGGCAACGGCGCTAGAAATTGTAGCTTGTTGGTCATACCTACGCACCCACTTATATACCGCAAGAGGACGGTGTACGATTGTAGCACTTTTTCCCTTGAATTGAGTATTCCGAGGTTTATCGAATCCATTGGGACCTTAGGAATAATTAAACAAAGTTAACAGTAAAAGATCTAGTCAAGGCTACTATCGAATTCAGGTTGCATGAGGGGGAAACTGGCCAGCGCAAAGGTGCGCCAGACAATAAATCTGTCATTCCGCTGATCGGCGCAGGAGTTGAGCCGATCGGCACACTAGTGAATCTGTCGTCATGCCGATCAGCGCAGGATTTGAGCCGATCGGCACACTAGTGAATCTAAGCCAAAGTGCACCAGATGCCTTGTAAGCCTAGGCTGTTAAGTGAGTAACCAGATATCTACTAGTGAGATCGTAACTAGAAAGTCTAATTAAATAGCATCATAATGGGTAATTACATGGATCAATGAAAACCTATAATGAATAAGACCACCCTGCTTTCCGAGCGGCTCCCGATTTATCGCTGCCTAGAGGAAACCCTTAATCGCGCGAGTATCTTACCCTACTCAACTATCCAATAGTGTTACGCAGGCTTAGTGCTGTCATCACTAAACCACACTACTAGCATCATCAAGCAACCATAATCAATACAATGTCCGAATACTATCCTAATCACCACGATCAAGATAATATCAACTTAGCCTAGAACTAAGCAATTGGAATAAGCACATGCATGATTATAGAATCAAGATAGACAAATCACCAAAACCATCATCAACATATTCAATCATCCTTGAGATACATAGAGTAAGATTCATCCCCGTCGAGATGGCCTACCTTGATGGATCAACTGTTAACACCAATGGTTCTTGAAACTCAACTAGAGATCTATTCTAACGGTGCAAGCCCCGGTGGCTCTAACTCACGGATCTGTTGTCCCTCTATCGCCTCCTCTCTACGGCGGGGGTTTACAAGTATTTATAGGGGTTCTACTCATAAAGGACTCGGTTTCTAGCAAATAAGGCAGTTGCACTGATCAGCGCAGGATTGCGCCGATCGGCGCAAGCCGTGTCTTCTCTGGTTTCTTCTCCGAGTCGGTTCCTCTGTCTTCCACAGCTGCCATGTGGGCCTTTTCCTTCGAGATAAAGTCTTGTATACCACGTCGAGATCTTGAGGTTCCATAAATCTTCTAGGCAAATATCTTCAAGTGTCTTGCGCAGATAAACTTCCATAAACATGTGGAATGGGCCTCGATCACTTCTGTGGGCCAAAACACCCTTGTGCCGACCGGCTCATGGACTGCGCCGATCGGCGCACTGGGCTTCATTAGTGCTTTTCATCGGTTCTGAACTCCTGTCCTCTCCAGCATCACTTTAATCACCAATTTTACCTGTTTCTGCAATAAACCTCCAGAACAACGCATATACAAATATATAGACAATATCACAGGTAAATGGCCTAAATTAGTATCAATTATGCTTTAATTGGGGTAAGATTCACATATAAAAGGGGCACTTGGGAAGTGCCAACAGAGTCGCCATGTTCCGAACTCGGGATAAGCTCGACGGAGGGTGTCCGGCTCGTGCTTGCCCGAGAACTCGTCCTCTTCTTCCCCCCAACAGCTTGCTTGATTCGATTGAGCATGGCTGCACACAAGAACAAACAAAAACAAGAACGACCTTGCGTTCGGGTTAACGTTAGTGAAAATGAACCCGGACACTCCCAAACTTGATTTTGATTCGCACAATCAACTTGAAAATGCACAAAACAGAAGGGAACTATTTTTTTTGGGGGTTTTGGGGCAGTAGCTAAGTGAAGAATACGAATTCTTGAAGAGCAACAAAGTGAGCAAAGGAGGAGAGTGAAGAATGAGCTAGGAATGGTGAAGCTCCTCCTCCTGGTCGGTTTTTATAGCCCAAACACCAGAATGGCAGCAGCAAATGGATAGAGCAATAGCTATAGAGCCGTTGGGAAAAAGCTAGGGACAAAAAGGTGGGACCAGGGGGTCGGCCAACCTGGTCAGGTCAGCTGACCTGCCAGTGGGCCCTGTTGGCTCCCTCCTTGTTCCAGGATGTTCCCCAACTGCTAGTGAATCTAGCCAGTGCAGCCATTTTGCTCAAATTGCTCGACAAAAATTCTTTTCAAAAAGACAAACCCAAAAAACCTATTTATATATATATATATATATTTTTAAATATGCATATGATTGGAAAAATTCCAATGTGCAAGATGGTTGAAAAATTCAAATATTCAAAATGCAAAAGTTGGAAATGAATCTAAACCTGATGGAAAGCAAATATGGAATTAAAGAAAATAAAAATGGATAAATACCGATTTAACCTCTCGGCAAGGGCTCACCTATTTAACTCCGACGAGCGGGACTTTTCTCCGGCGTTTAGCTTGATGTGGTGTCGTCCGATCCCGGAGATGAGGACACGGATGATGCTTCTTGCTTCACTCGCCACACCTTCTTGGTCTTCGTTGTCGGTGTGGTCGGCGGCTTTGCAGACTTTGGAGCCTATGGCTTGGCATGCGGCTCCGACCTCTTCACCGTCACCCGTCGTGGTGACACTTTTTACTTCTCGAGGAAGTTCTTCATGAATGTTATGAGGCTGTCCTTCTTTGGGGGCGTGACTTCGACTTCGTTGATGTTGTTCGCGTTTGGCCCATTCTTGATGCGGATCATATTGCATTGCTCCTTCCGTGGCTAGAAATCGAACTTCTCCTCCTTGCCATTGATATGGAAACGGATTTCTCCGGCTCCAACATCAATGCGAGCATCCACGGTGCTGAGGAATGGCCGCCCAAAGACGAGCGGTGTTTCCTTACCGACATCCATGTCGAGTACCACGGAATCGACGGGAATGAAGCAATCCCGGATTTTCACCGGAATATCTTCGGTAATTCCCGCCAGTTAGTGGACCGAGGATTCGGCCAGTTGGAGCTGCATCGGCGTGGGGGATAAGGCCGTATAGTTCAGCCTGTTAAAGACGTCCTTCGGCATGACGCTCATGCTCGCCCCGAGATCACACAGGGCATGGTTGAAGTTTTGTGTCCCGATCGAGTAGGTGATCGTGGGACAGCCCGGATCTTTCTTCTTCTCGAGAAGTCGGTTGAGTATAGCAGCGCTACACTTCTTCCATAAGCTTGACAATCTCTGAGGTCGGCATCGGACGCTTCTTGCTGATGAGGTCCTTGAAGTAGCGAGCGTACATAGGTACTTGCATCGCATCTAGCAAGGGCACTTTGATGTGCAGCTTCTAGATTACTTCAACAAAGCGTATGAACTGCTCGTCCACGGTTGACTTCCTCTTTCTTTCAGGAAACGGCATGAAGTTCGTGTCATAGAACTCATGCGGAGCCGTTTTCCTTAGCGGCATCGCCTCTTGTTCCTTTTCTTCCGCCGGCTTCTCAACTTGTGTGCCCTCCTTTTCCTTTCCTGCAGTGTTAGGATATGGCAGGTCTCGAGTGGATTTACCTCCCCTCATGGTAACCGCATTAACATTTTCTAAGGGAGTCTTGGGTTGCCCCGGGATTTTCCCTGACACTATAGGTGGAACAGCAGCAGCCAATTGAGCTAATTGGGTTTCAAACATTTTATTAAAGCTTAGCTGGTTCTTGAAAGCAGAAGAAAGGCCTTCAATTTTAGTGTGGATGCTTTCTAGAGTCTTATCATTGGTGGCAAGCTTTTTACTAATATTCTCATTTATCCTAGCTTAACCAAGAACAAGATCTTTCAAGGAGGGCTGATTATAACTAGAGTTAAAGTTGCCATTGTTACCTCCTTGGTAGTTGGGGCGCTGTTGATTCCACCCCTGGCCTCCTTGTGGACGGTAGCCGTTGTTGTTGTTGCCCATGTACATTGTGTCCTCACGGGTTTCAGGACAGTCATTTCCTGAGTGCCCCGTGTTGCCACAGACTTCGCATGTCATGCGAGCGTCCACAGCTTGGGCAGTCCCATGTACTTCTCCCTTGGCCTGATCGTCCATCTTCTTCATGAGGAGATCAATCTTAGCGGCAAGCATGTCAACCTCCTTGACGGAGTGCATGCCTGGCGGATGTGGTTGGAGGTGATCTTCACTCCAACCTTGGTTGGACACCATTTTCTCGATCAGCTCCATTGCCTTGCTCACAGTGAGCGAGAAGAAGGCTCCACCAGCAGCAGCGTCGAGGTGATCACGGGCTGATGGAGTGAGCCCGTTGTAGAAGTTCTGGATGATAAGCCAGTCATCCATCCCGTGGTGTGGGCATGCCTAGATGTACTCTTGGAGCCTCTCCCATGCCTCAGGAATAGACTCCTTCGACTCCTGCTGGAAGCTCAAAATCTTTCCACGGAGGGCATTGGTTTTGCCCAACGGGGAAAACTTCATGAGGAACACGGCAGAACATTTTTCCCAAGTGTTTATAGCATCAAGGTTCGCGTAGAACCATTGTCTCGCCCTCCCGAGGAGAGAGAACGGGAACGGTCGAAGACGAACAGCGTTGAGGGTGACGTCCTTCATCTTGAAAGTGTTGCAAATCTCCAGGAATTGTTGCAGATGAGCACTTGCGTCCTCATTGGCCTTTCCACATAATGGGCTGGCCTGCACCATGGTGATGAGACCCGTCTTGATCTTAAAGTTTGCATCTCCCACATTGCCAGCTGGACCAACAGGAACATTGGCAGCAGAGGGAGCAGAGAACTCGTGAAGGGTCTTTTGGGCCATCAGCTCAAAGCTTGGTGGTGCGGAAGTGACGGGTTTGCTTGACCGAGGTTGCTTTTGAGGAGGGGTGAGCCTAGCTCATGCCCTTCTCAAGAGTTTGTGGGCAAGTCGAAACCAATCATACAATACCCTGTTTTTATACAAAATGTAGAAAACAAAGCAAGGTTGGCCTGCTTAGGAGATGGCCCTATAATTGTAACATAAATTGTACATTAGTAATTTCTTAATCATATGCCTTCCCTAACAACGGCGCCAGAAATGCTTGTTGACTTTTGCTAAGCCATACTAATAAATCATTGCTGGCAAGGTGCCATAAATGCTTCATTAATATGTCCTAGAGCCAATTAGGTAAAATCCACAAGCGCACGGAAAATACCATAGTAGCATTTCACCCGGAAGTATTTAGGGTATCATATTTGTTTGTCCCAAAGGAAGGCAATGAATAAGAAGGCTTACTTATGCACACATTTACATTGCGAATTGATAAGGATCATCTAACCAAGGCAGGAAAGCAATGGATAATGACGAGGTAGTGTGATACAGAGAAGATTCTATCTCAAATATAAATAAATAAATAAAGCCAAGGTAATGACGAGGTAACGACGAGGAAGAACTAAGCTGAGCTACTCCTACAGTACTTTCATATGTAGTTGTATAGCCTAAGTTCTATACACATACACGCTTATACTCAAGTTCAACAGTTATTAACACAACACCTCAGGCACGGACCTACTCCTGCATCCACAGGCGACTTCCGCCAAGAGCCTCCGCACTCGCCTAGCGTGGAGGAGTTCAAAGGACGGACAGGGCTGTCACCACCTGCTGCCTACCTCAGCTAACCGGTAGACTAACGAATAATTGATGCAAATCAATTGCCCAAGTACCATACTTGCATAATCCAAGAGCACTCTACTCCTCTATGGTTATATGAACGAAGCAGATCTATCATATAATTATGATCACCAAACCCATGTCATGTCATAACAATGAATCCTAAGCATAAAGACTATGTCATATAAATTAGACTATAGTGACGGTATATAACAAGCATGACAATAGTAGTATAATAAATATAAACTACTATCACACAAGTGGGCTATACTATCACATATATGGATCACAATATCAAACAAGAAACTCATGACCCAAACACAACTATATGAAAAGATGACATTTATTAAATAGAGCAAAGTCTTACAAAAGGAAAATGATACAAGAGCCATACCAATTTCTCCAACAGAAGACTTGAAGAACTAGAGAGCTCTAGACTCAACCTAACTCCACTAAGACTTGAGAACAACTAAGTAGCCAGAGAAGGAATTCGACAAGCGGGACTTTTCTCCGACGTTTAGCTCGATGTGGTGTCGTCCAGTCCCGGAGATGAGGACACGGATGATGCTTTTTGCTTCACTCGCCACACCTTCTTGGTCTTCTTTGTCGGTGTGGTCGGCGGCTTTGCAGACTTCGGAGCTTGTGGCTTGGCACGCGGCTCCGACCTCTTCAACGTCACCCGTCGTGGTGACACTTTTTCCTTCTCGAGGAAGTTCTTCATGAGCGTTATGAGGTTGTCCTTCTTTGGGGGCGTGACTTTGACTTCCTTGATGTTGTTCGGGTTTGGCCCATACTTGATGCGGATCATATAACATTGCTCCTTCCGTGGCCGAAAATTGAACTTCTCCTCCTTGCCATTGATATGGAAACGGATTTCTCCGGCTCCAACATCAATGCGAGCATCCGCGGTGCTGAGGAATGGTGTCACACCCATTTTAAGAAGCAAAAGGGGTGCAGCCGTACGTGTGCCCAGGATCCAGTTACACACACATACGGTACATCATTAGTTGTAAACAGAATAAGTATCCATATCCTTTATTTATACCATTGTATCTTTATTACAAAAGGACCCGTATGTCTAAAAGAAAAGTACATCAAAGCAGCGGAAATAAACTAGTGTAGACGTCCCAAGACTCCACAGGCACCGACTGGTGGACCATCGCCTAGTATTCGCCGCCATCTTCTTCATGGTAGTCCCAACCTTCTCCTGTGGCTGAGCAGCGATATGGTATTGCAAGGGTGAGTACGTGTCGTACTCAGCAAGTGGGGGAAAAGATGACATGGGGCTAAAGACAAGAAACGCTTACAGAGGTTTATTGCATGAGCTTTTAATTAACCTAAGCATCCTATTTACTATATGGGGTCATCCCAACCCTCAACCACGGGGTCCTATCCAAGCCAAGTACATTCCAAACCACCAATACCCACTATTTCATCCCATAACCAACTAATCATCTGAGGACTCCAGGCCGCTCATGACCGTGAGCACGGCTATCATGAAAGTTTAATACTCTGCAGAGTTTGTACCACTTTACCCACAAGTCGTGATTCCCCTTGTGCCCGTGGACGCGACCCACATAACACACTTCCTTGGGTGTGTGGCAGGGTTTCACTACGAGGCTTTTCCAAAGGGTCTCCCAGTACATGCTAGCCACTAAGGTTCCACTCCCGTCCCTAAGTGATAGCCCATCAACAAGCAGCTCATCATCCCAGGAGCCCCCTCTTGAGCCATTCGGATACAAGGACAGTCCTCTCTTGACTTCCATTTCCCGCTCCACCAAATGCTGCACCGACACTGGGAGAACACCTAATTACTAGGCCATGCCTTACCCATATCGATCTTGTGATGGCACTGTTTTCCTGGGTTATCGCTCTAAGAGCTGGTTCCTAGGATCTACAACAGGCCTACCGCCACCTACCATGTGCCCACGGCACCACATCCATTCCATCCGGCTTGCATCAAATCCTAAGTCCATGTTGCTAAAAATGACCAACTCTTTCCCAAGTGATATTGTTCATTAGTCAAAATTAAATGGAACCCATGAACCCAGTAAGCAACTAAGCATGTCTACCCATTGATCGATAAAGTTCTAATTTAAGGCGACAAGGACAAGATAGAACAATACTAGTAAACCCTATCAATAGGTTCCCGATCAAGTGACACAAGCATGCATTCCTAAAGTAACATTCACAATAGGTACAAAATGCATCAAGGACACTTGCCTTCGTCCTGCGCGTGCTGTTGCTCAACCACTTCGAACTCCTGCTCTTGGAGGTCCTCATACGCTAGTCCTTGCGTGCAGTCGTCTTTACGCGTGACAGTACTGGCACAAGCAATTGCATACACCATTAATACACACTCATGCAATCATAAAAAAAAAACAATATGATAATGCCATTAATGCATACGTTATGCTCCTACGATCGTTTTGGCACACGAATCACTTAATTCAGAGTTACGAGAAAAAAGTTATGAAGGCTTACAGAAACAGAGTTAAAATAGTAATAAAAAAAAATCAGAAAAGTAGTACTAACAGGTAGTATTAGTTACTACGATCACGTTGGCGCAAGAATTACTTAATTCCAAGTTACAGTTGAAAAGTTATGAAGGTTTGAAGTTTTGGGGCTAAAATGGTAAAAACAGATAGGTGTATGGACGTAAAAGTAATTTCTAAAAAGTACAAGGACTAATTTGTAACAATAACAGGATGAAAATAACCTATCATAAAATTAGGGACTAAAATGTAATTTATAACAAGTTCACGGACTAAAGTGTAAAAAGATAGGACCTAAATATAATTAAAAATAATTCTACGGGTGTTTTTGTAAAAATACAGGGCCAAAATAATAATTCTAGAAAAATACAGGGGTGTTTCTATAAAAATGTAGTGCTAAAATAATTTTTATGAAGTTTAGGGGCTTAAATAAAATTTTCTAAGGTTTCTGCACAAAAACAAGGCATAAATATAATTTAAAATAAATACAGGGGCCTAATTACAATTAAATAAAGGTTCTAAAAAAGACTTAGGTTTGAAAACTAATTTTAGCAAATCCTAGGGGCCTATGCGCAAAAGTGTAGTATTAACCAGGAATTAATAGAATTAATTTTTAACTAAAAATCTTACAAAAATTCGTGGACCGGGCCTGTGGATCTGCGGACACGTGGTCCACTGGTCCGTGGTGGACCGATTACACACCCCGAAGGGGTATGTAATCTGGCGCGTTGGATCAAGATCCAACAGCCAGGGTTTAAGCGGGGTGGGGCACGGCTGCCAGCGACTACTCCAGGCGGCAGAGCGGCGGGAGATCGCCGGAGCTCGTCGGATCTCGGGCTCCGGTGGCCGGATCTCGGTGCGAATGGGGAAAAAGGGGGAGGAGAAGACGGCAATCTCACCTAGGGGGTCGCGCACGGGAGGAAGAGGTCGGGGAGGGGCTCGCGACGACGGTGGCGACTCCGGCTCGTCGGGGACGACAGGAAGGTCCCTGGCGGTGACGGAAGGCGGCCGGGATGGGCTCGAAGGGCTCCTTGATCACCTGCGAAGACAACCGGCCGGTCAATTTGGAGCCTAGGCGCGTCGGAGCAAAGAGGCGACGTCGGGCGACGCTGCTTACCGGCGATGGCAAATTCTCCAATCGGCGGTGATTGAGCGGCAGAGAGGGGTCAGGGTGAGCTTGATGGCGAGGTGAGGGGCTAGGGGGGCGCCGGGACTCGGTTTTATAGCCGGGAGGCTAGGGTTTGCCCAGAGCGGCTCGGTGCAGGGGGTAGGGCCGGCAATGTTGCCGCTTTCAAAAAATTGGAGCCGGCGGCGGGGGTTTGATGGGGGAAGGTGGCCAGGAGATCGCGGGGGAGCGGCGATCACGCGCGCGGTGTCGGGGCCACGTGGGGGCAAGCGCGGGGGTGCGGGATTTGAAATGGAGAGGCAGAGAAATGGAAGGGGGCGCGATTAGCGGGACGTGGAAGATGACTGGGCGGGCCCGCCTGTCAGTGAGAGAGAGAGAGTGAGAAGGCGCTGGCGGGCTAGTTGCTAGGCTGCGGGGAGTGTGGGCCGAGAGAGGAGAGTGGGGGAGGAGAGGAGAGAGCGTGGGTGGGCCAGAATGGTGGGTTTCGTCCCACTGTTCCATTTTCTTTTTCCTTTCTTTCCCAATTCCATTTTCTATTCTAACTTCCTGGTATTTTATTTAATAAATAAACTAAATGCTAAATGCAGATAATTATACATGGACAATGACATGCTATGCAACTGCAACTATTTAATTAATTATTTTAAAAATAATAATTTGTCTTAGGTTATTTAATTAACTCCTAAATGCTAATAATTGGCATTTGTAGAAATTGTAAAAAGTAGGGTATTACAAACCTAGCCCCCTTAAGATAAATCTTGCCCTCGAGATTCGGAAAGTTCGGTGAAGAGATAGGGAAACTCGGCTTTCAATTCTTCTTCACGCTCCCAGGTGGCTTCCTCTTCCGTGTGATGGTTCCATAATACTTTGCACATTCGAATCACCTTGTTTCTCGTAACTCTCTCAACCACTTCTAGGATCCTGACTGGTTGTTCTGCATTTGTGAGGTCTTCCCGAAGGTCCACTTCATCTACAGGCAGTTGCTCTTCAGGCACTCTTAAGCACTTCTTCAGTTGGGACACATGAAACACGTCATGCAGGTCCGTGAGATGCGGTGGTAATTCCAACTGGTATGCCACTTCTCCTCTTCTCTCGATGATCTTGAAAGGGCCGATGTACCAGGGTGCTAACTTCCCTTTGACCTTGAAGCGTCTAACACCCCTCATGGGTGATACCTTGAGATATACAAAATCCCCAATCTCGAAGGATAGATCCTTTCTCCTATGATCGGCATAGCTTTTCTGCCTTGACTGCGCGACCTTCAGGCTCTCGCGCACAATCTTGACCTGCCTTTCTGCTTCTTGTAGTACCTCTGGTCCAAAGATTTGATTCTATCCTATCTCGCTCCAAACTAGAGGTGTTCTGCACTTTCTTCCGTAGAGAAACTTGAAAGGAACCATCTCAAGACTGGCTTGATAACTATTGTTGTAGGAGAATTCCGTGTACGGCAGACTCTTGTCCCAACTCTTGCCATATTCCAAAGCACAGGCTCTCAACATGTCTTCCAGTATTTGGTTCGTCCTCTCGGTTTGTCCATCTGTCTGATAGGTGTAGAGTGCCCGATCTTTCGGCGAGTGGAGATAACTTCGATTTGGTGGATGTTGACCCTCACGATCCAACTACGACGAGCAAGCCGAAGCGCCAATGCAATCGCTGAACCAACTTCCGGAGGATATTAACCTTGCGGTAAACAAGATCAACCTGATCACGAGGATCAATTCTTACGCGCAATCGAAGAACGAGCAAGAATTAGAGGCGAGCAATCTGATGTATTGCACGAAGGTGGAGTTCTGAATTCACGTCGAGAGACGGATGTATAGCTAAGCTAAACTTAAAACAAAACTCAAAGATTACAAGGGGCGCAGCCCTTGACTATATAGGGGGAGGACGAGGCATCTAGGGCCAGCTGAAGTGGAGAGGCGCGCGGTGGAGAGGGAGTCATGCGACTTGGGCCACGTGGGCCTTCGGGCGACACCATCCTGGGCCGTCGTTCCTTAGCATCAAAACCGTCTTCAATTCCTGGGCTCGAGCTCTAGTGATTGGACCCTTGTACGTCGTCGTCTCGTTAGAAGATGGATCCGTAACTCGAGGAGGCGCGACGACGAGAGGTGGAGGCGTGACAGCTTGGTTTGGCGCGCCATCTTCCGTCGTCATCATTCGTATGTCGTTGATGTCCTCATCATCCTCCCCTTCTTGAAGTGAAGTCGTCCTCGACTGCAACTCATCATCCTCACCCAAGTATGGTTTCAAATCTGCAACATTAAAACTAGTGGAAACACCAAACTCCATGGGCAAGTCAAGAACATAAGCATTATCGTTAATCTTGGTTAGCACTTTAAAAGGACCAGCAGCACGACGCATCAGTTTAGAACGACGCAAAGTAGGAAATCTATCTTTACGCAAGTGCAACCAAACCAAATCACCAGGTTCAAAAGAAATATGTTTTCTACCTTTACTACCAGCAACTTGGTACTTTTTATTAGCAATGGCAATGTTGTGTTGTGTTTCTTCATGCAATTGTTTCATGTGATCAATATGAGCAAGAGCATCAAGATGTGGTTCATCCTCAGCATCAATAGCAAACAAATCAATAGGCGCCTTAGGAACATAGCCATAAACAACCTCAGAAGGACACATCTTAGTGGCAGAATGTGTAGCACGATTATAAGCAAATTCAACATGAGGTAAACAATCTTCCCAGCATCTCAAATTTTTATCTAAAACAGCTCTAAGCATAGCAGACAAAGTTCTATTTACTACCTCAGTTCGCCCATCAGTTTGAGGATGACAAGTAGTACTAAACAGCAGCTTAGTTCCTAATTTATTCCAAAGAGAACGCCAAAAATGACTAAGAAACTTAGCATCACGATCAGAGACAATTGTTTTAGGAATTCTATGCAATCTAACAATCTCTCTAAAGAACAATTCAGCAACATTTGAGGCATCATCAGTTTTATGACAAGGTATAAAGTGAGCCATTTTAGAGAAACGATCAACAACCACAAAAATACTGTCCCTCCCGTTCTTAGTGCGAGGCAATCCCAAAACAAAATCCATCGAAATATCAAGCCAAGGAGAAGAGGGAACAGGCAAGGGCATATACAAACCATGATTACCCAAACGAGATTTAGCTTTTTGACATGTAGTACAGCGTGCAACAAGGCGCTCAACATCACGGCGCATCCGTGGCCAAAAGAAATGGTCGGCCAACACCTCATGTGTCTTGAAAACTCCGAAGTGACCCACAAGACCACCTCCATGCGCCTCCTGTAACAACAAAAGACGAACCGAGCTAGCTGGAATACACAGCTTGTTAGCACGAAACAGGAACCCATCCTGCATATGAAATTTGCCCCAAGGTTTGCTATCCTTACAATGCATCATAATATCATGAAAATCAGCATCATTCACATATTGATCTTTCAAAGATTGCAAACCAAAGATTTTAAAGTCTAATTGGGACAGCATCATATAACGACGAGACAAAGCATCGGCAATCACATTTTCCTTCCCGTTTTTATGTTTAATGATGTATGAAAAAGATTCAATAAATTCAACCCATTTAGCATGTCGACGATTCAGATTAGTTTGGGTTCTAATATGTTTCAAAGCCTCATGATCAGAATGAATAATAAATTCGTGAGGCCATAAATAATGCTGCCATGTTTGCAAAGTTCTTACTAAAGCATAAAGTTCTTTATCATAAGTGGAATATTTAAGAGCAGCACCACTTAACTTCTCACTAAAATAAGCAATGGGTTTATGATCTTGCAACAAAACAGCACCCAAACCAATTCCACTAGCATCACATTCCAATTCAAACACTTTATCAAAATTAGGCAATTGTAAGAGAGGAGCATGAGTTAACCGTTCCTTTAAAGTGTTGAATGCGTCGTCTTGTGGTGCGTCCCACTCAAATGGCGCACCCTTCTTGGTCAGCTCATGTAATGGTGCAGCAATAGAACTGAAATCCCGCACAAAACGACGATAGAAGCCTGCAAGACCAAGAAAACTGCGAACCTGTGTGACCGTCGTCAGTTGGGGCCAACTCTGAATGGCGTCCACCTTGCTGCTATCGACCTCAATGCCCTGTGGAGTAACAACATATCCAAGAAACAAAACACGTTGCGTGCAAAAAGTGCATTTTTCCATGTTCCCAAACAAGTGAGCAGCACGCAAAGCATCAAAAACAGCACGCAAATGATCTAAATGCTCATTCATGGATTTGCTGTATATAAGGATATCATCAAAATACATAACAACAAATATTCCAATGAAAGGCCGAAGAACTTCATTCATTAAGCGCATAAAAGTGCTAGGAGCATTAGACAATCCAAACGGCATAACCAACCATTCATACAAGCCAAATTTAGTTTTAAAAGTCGTTTTCCATTCATCTCCTAATTTCATTCTTATTTGATGGTAACCACTACGCAAATCAACCTTAGAGAAAATTGTGGCACCACTAAGTTCATCAAGCATATCACCAAGGCGTGGTATAGGATATCGATAACGAATTGTAATATTGTTAATTGCACGACAATCTACACACATACGCCAAGAACCATCTTTCTTAGGAACAAGCAAAACAGGAACCGAACAAGGGCTAAGAGACTCACGAATGTAACCTTTATCAAGCAATGCCTGCACTTGACGCTGAATTTCTTTCGTCTCCTCAGGATTTGTGCGGTACGGGGCGCGATTAGGAAGCTGCGCGCCTGGAATTAAATCAATCTGATGTTCTATGCCACGAATAGGAGGAAGACCCGGTGGCAATTCAGTGGGAAAAACATCTTTATAGACCTGCAAAAGGTTAGCAACAGCAGGAGGAATATGCAACATAGGCGCCTCATCTAGTGAAACAAGCATACGAGAGCAAACTAGCGCATAGCAAAGCAGATTAGCATCATGTAATTCATTAAAATCAGCACGTGTAGCAAGCAAGATAGGGTTATTCAATTTGATCTCATGTTGAACAGGTGCAACAGGAGGCGATGTAATCAATTTTGCAGCTTTTGTCGCTCGAGCAATATCATCTTTAAGAACTTGTTCAGGTGTCATAGGATGAATAACAATTTTCTGACCCTTAAACATGAAGGAATAATAATTGGAGCGACCATGATGTACACTATCAACATCATATTGCCAAGGACGGCCAAGCAACAAAGAGCATGCTTCCATTGGAACAACATCACAATCACAATCTACAAAATCAGAATAGGCGCCAAGAGAGAAACGAACACGTACCGAGCGCGTTACCTTTATTTTGCCGCCATCATTAAGCCATTGAACATGATAAGGATGTGGATGCTTCCTTGTTGGCAATGACAACTGCTCCACCAAGGTCGTACTAGCCAAATTGTTGCAACTGCCACCATTGATGATTATACGCACTGCTCGTTCTTGCACAACGCCTTTGATATGAAAAATGTTGTGGCGCTGATGCTTTTCACCCTGAACGACCTGTGTACTAAGAACACGCTGCACAACAAGAGTGGCATACCTGTCGGCGGCACTAGAGTCGACATGAAGCTCCGTATTATCTGCATGATTAGTGGCAAGCATAGTCTGCTGAATATCCTCAGAATCACTAGCAGAAGAATACCCACCGTCGTCACGAATCAACATAGTTCGTTTATTTGGACAATCGCGTATCACATGACCAAATCCTCGGCAACGGTGACACTGAATATCACGAGCTCGTCCAGACGACGAGGAGGACGGCACGAACGAGGCAGATTTGGCCGTGGATGGAGCACTCGACTGGGACGTGGTCGAGGAGTGGTCGCGCGACGTGGAAGGAGGTGTCGACTGTGGAGCTGAAGGCGTCTTGGACCCTACAAAAATGTTAGGTCTTGACGAAGATTGTCGATCCTGCACTTCACGTTCAGCTTTACAAGCATATTCAAATAAGGTGGTCATATCATCATAATGCTTATAATCAAGAATATTCTGAATTTCACGATTTAACCCACCCCTAAAGCGAGCCATAGCAGCATCATCCAGTTCAACTAAACCACAGCGAATCGTACCCTTTTGCAAAGCTTGATAATAATCCTCTACGGAAAGTGAACCTTGTTGAAAACGCTGCATTTGATTAAGCAAATCTCTAGCATAATATGACGGCACAAAACGATGACGCATAGCAGCTTTTAATGCCATCCAAGTGGCTGGAATATTATTAGGATATCTTTGTCTATACTCACGCCACCAAAGTAAAGCAAATTCAGTAAATTCACTAATAGCAGCCTTAACTTGTAAATTACTAGGAATATCATGGCATGCAAATTTTTGTTCAACCTCTAATTCCCAATCAAGATAAGCACCCGGATCATATTTGCCATTAAAAGTGGGAATACGAAATTTTATTTTGGTAAAAGAATCATTAATAGGAACACGTACCCAACGAGCACGACCACGGCGATTGTCATCGTCCTGCTCGGTGTCGGCGCCGTAGTCACGTGCATGTTGCAACTCCGTGAGCTGCGTCGTCATCGTCCCAAGCTGCGTCGACATGGCCTCAACACGAGTCATGATCGTCACGAGCGTGGTGCGGGCAGCCGTATCAGCAAGGTCCAGTTGATCAAAACGCTCATTTGACGAAGTGACCGTAGAGTCAAGTCTCTCGTGCATCGTCTTCATGTCGTTTTGTAGACCATCTACCTATGCCTGGACATCCTGGAGGGTGAGCTCCTCCGACTTCGAGCTGTTTTCTGCCATAGAAACACAAGCAATACAAAAAGCGGGATCCTACAACGAGAGGTGAGTGGTGGATGAAAAGCTCAATCAAAAAGCTGTTATGAAATTCTTACCCGTCCTTACCAAGCACGCAAGCGTGAACTGCAACCACAGGTAAAACCGGTGGAAGATTGGTGGAGCGATTGCGTGGTGAAACAAAAACCTGCTCGTAGTAGAAAATTTGTGGGGCTAGGAGGCTGCACTCAATCCAAGGGTTAGCACAATTCAAACAATAACTGCAAAGCTGAATAATGGTGCTAAACGTGAAAAGATTGCTGCCGGTACAAGTGCAAGAGGAAGGAAAAAGGATCAAAACAAAGTGCAGCAAGAACGCGTCGCCTGTGTTGCTCGACCGCTCTTTTTTTTCTGTTTTTTTTTCTTTTTTTTCTCTTTTTTTTAATACTTTTTGCTGAAAATATAAACAATGAGACCTCAAATAAGCAATTAAGCACAAGCACTTTTTTTTAGGCAGGGGTAGAACGGTAATAAAAAGATACTCTCTCTCTCTCTCTGCCTCAAAAACCGTACTGGGGTAAACTTTTTTTTTTTTTTGTAGTTTTCTTTTTATGTGGACTTGGATAAAACTCACCGAGAAACACTGGAATCTGATACCACTTGATAGGTGTAGAGTGCCCGATCTTTCGGCGCGTGGAGATAACTTCGATTTGGTGGATGTTGACCCTCACAATCCGACACCGACGAGCAAGCCGAAGCGCCAATGTAATCGTTGAACCAACTTCCGGAGGATATAAACCTTGCGGTAAACAAGATCAACCTGATCACGAGGATCAATTCTTACGCGCAATCGAAGAACGAGCAAGAATTAGAGGCGAGCAATCTGATGTATTGCACGAAGGTGGAGTTCTGAATTCACGTCGAGAGACGGATGTATAGCTAAGCTAAACTTAAAACAAAACTCAAAGATTACAAGGGGCGCAGCCCTTGACTATATAGGGGGAGGACGAGGCATCTAGGGCCGGCTGAAGTGGAGAGGCGCGCGGTGGAGAGGGAGTCGTGCGACTTGGGCCACGTGGGCCTTCGGGCGACATCATCCTGGGCCGTCGTTCCTTAGCATCAAAACCGTCTTCAATTCCTGGGCTCGAGCTCTAGTGATTGGGCCCTTGTACGTCGTCATCTCGTTAGAAGATGGATCCGTAACTCGAGGAGGCGCGACGACGAGAGGTGGAGGCGTGACAGCTTGGTTTGGCGCGCCATCTTCCGTCGTCATTATTCGTATGTCGTTGATGTCCTCATCACTGTCTGAGGGTGATAAGCAGAGCTGAAATTCAACTTGGTGCCCAGGGACTCATGTAGCTTCTCCCAAAACCTCGAGGTGAACTGAGAGCTTCTGTCAGATACTATCTTCTTAGGGACTCCATGTACGCATACAATCCTTGACATGTATAGTTCTACCAACTTTGCACAACTGTATGTTGTCTTGACAGGAAGGAAGTGTGCCACCTTGGTTAAGCGATCAACTATAACCCATATAGAATCATATCCTGACTGTGTACGGGGTAAACCAACTATGAAGTCCATACGGACTTGTTCCCACTTCCACTTAGGAATCTTTAGGGGTTGAAGCAATTTGACGGGTCTTTGGTGTTCTGCCTTGACACGCTGGCATGTGTCATATACAACAACATACTCTGCGACATCGCGCTTCATGCCATACCACCAATAACGAGTCTTCAAGTCTTGGTACGTCTTAGTACTCCCTGGATGAATGGAGTATGCCGATTCGTGTGCTTCCCGTAGGATCATGTCATGAATGGGCTTCTTGTCTAGCACACATATCCGTCTACCGATCCATATGGTGCCCTTCTCATCCTCTGTGAAGTTGGTAGCCTTTCCTTTTTAATGAGCTTTCTGATCTCACTTAGCTTCTCATCATCTAACTGTCCCTTGCGGATTTCCTCCTCAAGAGTGGGTTCCACTTCCATTGCAACGGTCTCTAGCTCATTCACAAACCCAAGATTCAGTTGTTCAAACTCCTTGCATAGCTCTGGTGATAACTCCTCCACAACTAGCTGGCGGCAATAGGTCTTTCTACTCAGGGCATCAGCCATGACATTTGCCTTCCCTGGGTTATAGTTGATACCCACATCATAGTCTTTCATCAACTCGAACCAACATCGTTGTCTTAGGTTCAACTCAGTTTGAGTAAATATGTACTTGAGGCTCTTGTGATCCGTATAGATCTTACAACGATGGCCAAGAATATAGTGCCTCCAAATCTTCAAGGCATGTACCACAGCTGCTAACTCTAAATCATGTGTTGGGTACTTTTCTTCATGTGTCCGTAATTGCCTAGAGGCATACGCTACGACATATCCTTCATGCATGAGTACACATCCAAGTCCTTGCTTTGAGGCGTCACAGTATATATCGAAACTCTTACTGATGTCTGGTAATACCAGGACAGGAGCTGACGTTAGTCTTTGCTTTAATTCTTCAAAGCTGGCTTGACAGTTCGGAGTCCACTCAGAACTCTTGTCCTTCCCCAACAACGTTGTCATCGGCTTGGCTATTCTGGAGAAATCCTTTATGAAACGCCGATAGTACCCGGCAAATCCAAGGAAACTTCTAATCTCCCGTACCCTCTGGGGTGGCTTCCAATCTAGAAAATCCTTTACTTTGCCTGGTTCGATTGACACTCCTCCCGCGGATATGGCGTGCCCGAGGAATGCTATCTCCTTCAACCAAAATTCACACTTGCTCAGCTTGGCATACAACTTGTGCTCTCGTAGCTTTTCTAGAACTAGCCTCAGGTGTTCCTCATGTTCTTCCTCATTCTTTGAAAATACCAAGATGTCATCGATGAAAACTACAACGAACTTATCCAAATACTCCATAAACACCTTGTTCATAAGGTACATGAAGTAGGCCGATGCATTGGTCAGTCCAAATGACATCACGGTATACTCGTATAACCCATATCTTGTCCGAAAAGCCGTCTTGGGTATATCCGATGGTCTGATCTTCAATTGGTGGTACCCAGATCGTAGATCGATCTTGGAGAAGACACAAGCTCCCTTCATTTGATCAAACAAATCCTCAATCCGTGGTAGGGGGTATTTGTTCTTAACGGTCACCCAATTAAGAGAATGGTAGTCTACGCACATTCTCTATGTCTTATCCTTCTGTTCAACAAAGAGTACTGGAGCTCCCCAAGGTGAGGAACTAGGGTGAATGGAGTCTTTTTCTAGCATCTCTTGTAATTGCTTTTTGAGCTCTACTAACTCATTAACATGCATCCTATAGGGCCTCTTAGATATAGGTGCAGTTCCAGGTATTAGGTTGATAACAAACTCTATGTCAAGGTCAGGCGACATACCTAGAAGTTTTTCTAGGAATACATCAGAGAATTCGCAAACCACCCGGATCTCATCCATGGGGGTGTCCTTGGCTTGATTTAGTACGACCTCCTTGACTGTGGAGTTGGCTGCTATGAACTCGACATTGGTACCTTCTACACTAGTCAACTGTACCGCCTGCTTGGAGCACTGTATCACCCCATTATACTTGCGTAGCTAGTCCATCCCAAGTATAATATCTATACCCTTTGAGTCTAGTACTATGACATTAGCTGAGAAGTCTACCCCCCTTATTTTAAGGGTAACCTTTGGGCATAATTGATTGGTCCTCATTTCTCCTCCTGCAGAACTAACTAGCATGGCATGCTTCATAATAGCAATCGGCAGATTATACTTTGCAACATAGGCTAAGGTAATGAATGAATGTGATGCTCCCGAATCAAATAAAATGGTTGCAGGTTGAGAGTTAGCCAGGAACATACCAAGCACCACATCTGCAGCTTGTTCAACCTCCTCAGTAGTGACATGATTGACGCGACCTCGAGCATAATTATGTTGTCCCCGATTGCCTTGCATTGTGTTGGTTGGGACTTGCCTTGGTACGTTGTTCCATTGGGGACACTGTCCCATGAAGTGACCTTCCTGTCCACAATGATAACAACCTCGTTTAACACCACTAGTGGTTCCAGAGGTATTACGGTTCTGGTTGTGTGGAGCTATCGGGGCGGGAGGGCGAGGTGCCTGTTGGTAGGTGGGTCGAGGTGCTTGTTGCTGGTTGGGGCAAGGCGCCTGGTTGATGGGGCGTAGCATTTGGAAGTTGGGGCATGGGGCTTGCATGGGTGGCCTAATGGTGTTGGGAGCTCTGTAGTATGGAGTTGGTGGTGGCATCATGCGAGGGCGATTGTTACTGCCTGATGACTGCCCGTGGAATGGCATCTTCCTCTTGCCATCCCTCTCGATCTCACTACGCTTGTTCTCCACAACAATGGCCTTGTCTACCAGCTTCTAGAAATTCACATAGTCATTGTTTAGCAGCTGGAACTAGATATCGTTCTACAGGCCCCTCATGAACATGTACTGCTTCTTCTCATTGGTGCTCACATCATCAGGAGCATACCTAGATAGCTGAATGAATCTATTCAGGTACTCACTCACTGAGATGCTCCCCTGCCTCAAGTCTTGGAACTCTTGCCTCTTCAGCATCTTGATGCCCGTAGGGACAGAGTGAGTATGAAACCTGGCCTTGAACTCATTCCAAATAATGGACTCCACATCAGCATGAGCATTGCAATAGGCTTCCCACCAGTCTGTGGCTACACCGAACAATTGATGAGCTGCAAAGAGAACCTTCTCTCGATCATTGCACTAGGCGATCATCAGCTTCTTCTCTACTGCCTTGAGCCAATCATCAGCCTCCATAGGATCCTTGGACTGGGAGAAGGTAGGTGGCCTAGTCCTTAGGAACTCTCCTAACCTATTATGGGGTGGAGGTGGAGGTGGAGGTTGTGGGGCATTGTGATTCTGCTGTATGGCACCCAAAGTCTGGATCACCATCTACATGAGCTAAGTCTGCATGGCTAGGAGTTGTTGAAAGTTCAGGGCATTGTCGTTGTCCTCATCGTTCTGCTCATTGGGATCAGCGTTTCCCCCAGTGCAAATCATCTGAGGGGGTGGAAGCGGTGTAAGATGAAATGAAGAGATAGAAGAAAACCCCCCAACTACATGCCTCAAGGGATGATAAGCAACACGATAGTCTTATTAATTAAACCAAACAAAAGATGAGGTTGTGGACAAGGTGCCAAATCATCCCACAACTCACATCGAGCACACATAAACCAAGCAAAAGAGTTCATTACATCACACCATGAAAGCAAATCGATCTAAGCGTTTGATTATTAAAAATTTATTCATAGGGACAAGCTAGCCTCCTAGGCATGGGAGTTGGCTTCGTCGGAGACGGAAGGCAGAGAGCTTGCACGCTGTGGTGATGTGGCACTCCAGGTACGGATGCCAGAGGAGTAAAGATCACTCTCTTCTCCCATCTTAACCCAATGATCCCGCCTTAGATAAGCCTCTACATCATGCAGCAGCTTTTGAAGAGTGTGGTTTTCCTTCTGTAAGGCTTTCACAGTGTAGCTTAAGTCCACGGCCACTCCCTGGGTCTCGTCCATCGTCCTAGTGCTCACATACCACTTTGTAGGAGCAGCAGTGTACATCCCCGTGCCTGGCTTCCGACGGGGGATGTGTGATGTGAACAAGGGTTCCCGATCTTCCGAAAGGTTCTTGGTAAGTTGATTTGGTCGGAGGCGACACACAAATCGATCTGGCTTCAGAACAGCACGTTCTAAACCTCGCAATTGCAGCACGACGTCTCCTCTGGTTATCAACCGTCCACAGATGATTGACCTCGCCGAGAAGGCTAATCCCTGCCTGCAAATCAAGAACACAAGTAAGAACAACGAAGAATGCAACACAATTGCAGATGTATGATTAAACTCTCGAAGTTGGGGTCTCACAAACCGATGAACGGCGACACTGTTTATGAACAGAATTGATCTAAGCAAAACCCGAACCCTAATGGTGCGGCGGTGGCTGTATATAAAGACCCTAGGGTCATGCAAGACCCTCTGGACGCGCCCCTAATTGGGCTCAACTAAATACAAAGCCCAATGGTCAAAAATAGGCGACACAGCACCGACATAGATTCTGGACTCTCTCTTGTTTCGACGATTCCCGATGACTCCGGATGAATTTTCACATGAGGCTGGTGGCATTGGAAAGGTCTTCTCCTTATCTTTCCGTGCATATGTAGAACGTCCAAATCCGAGTCCGTATGCGTCCTGAGTGACTGTTTTAGTGCAGACTGGTTCTGGGCCCCGAAACAGACTCGAAGTCGGTTTTGATTGGGCCTCCACTTTGGCTTCCAAACCCTTGCTGGTCCTCGACGTTCCCAACTCCTTCTTCCATCATCTCCTGGTCCTCTCCATGGTTTCTAATCATAAAATAATCATTATGTAGCAAACCATTCTCAAAAGTAACATATAGCGAAGAACGTAGGAACGAGCTCACCTCTAAATTTAGTCGTCGTGCACGAGCTCTAGTCATTGGACCTTGCAAGTCTAGAATTGGAGGAGTGTTGTGTGTATCCATAGGAGTGATGTCCTCATCATCCTCCCCCTCTTGAAGTGGAGTCATCCTCGACTCAAGCTTATCCTCTTCTCCCAAGTATGGTTTCAAATCTGAAATATTAAAAGTAGGACTAACCCCGAACTCAGGACGCAACTCAAGTTTGTATGCATTATCATTAATCTTCTCCATTATTTTGAATGGACCATCAGCTCTAGGTATTAGCTTAGACTTTCTCAATTCTGGAAATTTATCCTTCCTTAAGTGTAACCACACTAAATCTCCTACATCAAGCTTTAGTTCCTTTCTACCTCTACTACCAGCAATTTTATATTTTTCATTCATCTTTTCAATGCTAAATCTAGTGGTCTCATGCATTTGCAAAATAAATTCAGCACGCTCCTTAGCATCAACATGAACTCTCTCATTAATAGGTAGAGGAAGTATATCAAGTGGAGTACGGGGATCAAAACCATACACTACCTTGAAGGGACTTACCTTGGTAGTAGAATGTGTTGTCCGATTATAAGCAAACTCAACATGAGGCAACCATTCTTCCCATTGCTTCAAATTTTTCTTCAAAATAGCTCGTGACATAGTGCCCAAAGTGCGGTTCACAACCTCAGTTTGTCCATCAGTTTGTGGATGACAAGTTGTAGAAAATAGCAACTTTGTACCCAACTTATTGCAAAGTGTGCGCCAAAAATGACTCAAGAATTTTGCATCACGATGTGAAACAATAGTAGAAGGCATAAACGTACAATTTCTTTGAAAAAAAGATCAGCAATATAACTAGCATCATCAGTTTTATGACATGGTATAAAGTGTGTCATCTTGGAAAAATGATCCACAACAACAAAAATGCTATCGCTCCCCCTCTTAGTCCTAGGCAGTCCTAAAACAAAGTCCATAGAAATATCCGCCCAAGGAATAGAAGGAACAGGAAGTGGCATGTGTAAACCATGTGGATTCAAACGAGACTTAGCTTTTTGACATGTAGTGCAGCGAGCAACAAAACGCTCAACATCTTTCCTCATCCTTGGCCAAAAGAAGTGTGTGGCCAAAATATCCTCCATCTTCTTAGCACCAAAATGACCCATAATCCACCTCCATGCGCCTCCTGCAACAACAAAAGACAAACGGAACCAACTGGAATGCATAGGCAGTTAGCTCTAAACAAGAAACCATCATTCAACACAAATTTGTTCCAAGCACGACCTTCTTTACAGTGCAGCAATACATCTTTAAAATCAACATCAGCAATATATTGTTCTTTAATTGCCTCAAGTCCAAAAATTCTACAATCAAGTTGAGACAACAAAGTATATCGCCTAGATAAAGCATCAGCAATCACTTTATCCTTCCCTTTCTTATGTTTAATAATATAAGGAAAAGACTCAATAAACTCAACCCATTTAGCATGTCTATGGTTCAAACTGCATTGAGAACGAGTATACTTAAGTGATTCATGATCAGAATGAATAACAAATTCTTTGGGCAACAAATAATGATGCCACGTCTCTAAAGAACGTACAAGTGCATATAGTTCCTTATCATACGTGGAATAATTCAAAACAGGCCCAGTAATTTTCTCACTACAGTATGCAACAGGTTTACCATCTTGTATCAAAACACCACCAATACCTACACCACTAGCATCACATTCAAGCCCAAAAGTCTTATCAAAATTGGGTAATTGCAGCAATGGTGCATGTGTAAGTTTGTCCTTCAAAGCATCAAAAGACTCATGATGTACCTTACCAAAATAGAAGTCAACGCCCTTCTTTGTCAACTCATGCAATGGTGCAGCAATGGTTCTGAAATCTTTGACAAAGCGGCGGTAGAAACCTTCAAAACCAAGAAAACTCCTCACCTATGTGATAGTTTTTGGTACAGGCCAGCTCTTTATGGCTTCAACCTTCGCCTCATCCACCATAATTCCCTGTGGATTCACAACATAGCCAAGAAAAGAGACTCGATCCGTGAAAAAGGTGCACTTCTCAAGGTTACCAAATAAACGTGCAACTCGCAAAGCATCAAAAACAGCACGCAAATGAATCATATGATCATCCATGGATTTGCTATAAATCAAGATATCATCAAAGTAAACAACCACACATTTGCCAATAAAGGTCTTAAAACCTCATTCATCAAATGCATGAAAGTACTAGGTGCATTAGTCAACCCAAAAGGCATTACTAACCACACATACAACCCGAATTTGGTTTTGAAAGCTGTTTTCCATTCATCTCTAAGTTTCATTCTAATTTGATGGTAGCCACTACGCAAATCAATTTTAGTGAAAATTATAGCACCACATAACTCATCAAGCATGTCGGCTAGCCTAGGAATAGGATGACGATATCTAATAGTAATGTTATTAATGGCTCTATAATCTACACACATACACCAAGAACCATCTTTCTTAGGAACCAAAAGTACAGGAACAGCACAAGGACTAAGTGATTGATGAACATACCCACAATCCAAAAGGTCTTGGACTTGTCGTTGTATCTCCTTAGTCTCCTCAGGGTTGGTCCTATACGCAGCACGGTTTGGTAAAGTAGCACCAGGAATCAAATCAATTTGATGCTCAATCCCTCTCAAAGGTGGCAATCCCGGGGGTATCTCAGCTGGGAAAACATCCTCATACTCCTGCAAAAGGTTAGTGACAGCAGGACGCAAAGCACTAGAAGCAATATCACCGAGCAAAAACAAGGCTTGTTTGCATATCAAAGGATAGCAAATATCATCAGTAGAAATTTCAGCAGGCTCAGATTTTGTGGCAAGACATGAACGACCTTGTAATTTAATTCCAGCACCCTTAGAACTTGAAGAATCATTAACATTACTTGGTGTAGAATCAGAATTAATAGGTTGCTGAATTTCAGGGCTTTTATTTTTCAAACTAGCAGCTCATTCTAAATCAGCTTGTACAATTTCAGCAGGGGTCATTGGTAACAAAGTAATTTTAGTTCCTTTATGCATAAAAGTGTACTTATTACTTTTACCATGGTGTACAGCATCATTATCAAATTCCCAAGGTCTACCCAATAAAAGTGAACAAGCTTGCATGGGTACAACATCACAATCAACAGAATCCACATAGGAACCAATGGAAAATGGAACTCTGCAAGTTTGTATTACCTTAGCTTTTCTAGAGTCATTTAACCACTGAATGTAGTATGGATGTGGATGTGGGTGTGTGGTCAAATCAAGCTTCTTAACCACATCAGAACTCACCAAATTGTTGCAGCTTCCTCCATCAATGATGACACGTGCTCGACGGTTCTTGATGACGAAGAAAATCTGGAACAAGTTATGTCGCTGCATCATCTCGAGCTGCTGGATTTGTGTGCTAAGCACACGCTGCACAATAATATTCATGTAGCCCGTGGTATCGACACCTCCAAGGACGAGGTCACCGCTGGGGGCAGCGACATCCTCCTCCTCATCCTCCACATCGGAGGTGCTCATGTAACCGCCATCATCTGTCGCCACATATGCCCGCCTACTTGGGCAATCTTTCTACACATGGCCAAGACCATGGCAGCGGTGGCACTGAATCCCTGTAGTGCGTCCCATCGAAGCAACAGAGGAGGCACTACTAGTCGGTACCTGCACAGAATTTTTACCTGAGCACGTAGAAGGGGCAGGGGCTGATCTTGGTGCTGCAGAAACAGCACTAGCTGGTGGGGGCGGCCGGAAAGATGGCTTGGGCAGCCCCAAAGTCCCCGTCGGCCGTGGTGGGTAGAAATTCCTGGACTTGCTGTACTCCTCAAAAGCCTGGAAAAGTCCCTGTGATTCTTTCTCTGCAAGCATAGCATACTGGAAACACTGGTTGAGGGTACAAAATTCTTTATAATCAAGGATGTCCTGAATTTCTTTTCTCAAACCAGAATAAAAGTGGCAAATCTGATCCTCTACTTTTTCAACCACAGCACAACGAATCAAACCCTTCTGAAGCTCACTAAAATACTCCTGAACAGTTTTATCTCCTTGATCTAAATGTTGCAGTTTATTATGAATTTCTCTATAAAAAGAAGGAGGAACAAAACGATCACGCATTTCTACCTTAAGTTCTTCCCAAGTAGTAGCCAAATCGGTTTCAGCAGCTAGACCACTCCACCAAACAATAGCTTGTCTAACTCTATGTTGTTCAGGAACAAGGTGGGCATTAAATTTTTGTTCTACCGTCATTTCCCAATCAAGGTAAGCATCACCATCCAACTGACCCAAAAACAAAGGAATTGAAAACTTAATTTTAGCATACGGGTCATCTGGAGCATGGTTACCTTGTGTGCGATGGTTGTGGTTGTGGAAACCACCCATACCTTGAGGGTTACGTTACAAACGATGTCGTAACCTTGCGGTCCTTGTAGCTGACCTATCGACAGTGCCATCAGCCTTATACACCGTTGCTTCATCATGATCGTCTTCAACGTCGTTGTTGGTGTTGGTGTTGGTGTTGGTGTTGATGTTGGTGTTGGTGTTGTTGTTGTTGTTGGTCTTGTGAGCGGTCTCCAATTCGACAACCTGATCGGTTAGCTTAGAGACTCTCTTATCCAACCGCTCAATGCTTTCCCCCAGGTGAACAAGGGTTCCCGATCTTCCGAAAGGTTCTTGGTAAGTTGATTTGGTCGGAGGCGACACACAAATCGATCCGACTTCAGAACAGCACGTTCTAAACCCCGCAATCGCAGCACGACGTCTCCTCTGGTTATCAACCGTCCAGAGACGATTGACCATGCCGAGAAGGCTAATCCCTGCCTGCGAATCAAGAACACAAGCAAGAACAATGAAGAATGCAACACAATTGCAGATGTATGATTAAACTCTCGAAGTTGGGGTCTCACAAATCGATGAATGGCGACACTGTTTTTGAACAGAATTGATCTAAGCAAAACCCGAACCCTAATGGTGCGGTGGCGGCTGTATATAAAGACCCTAGGGTCGTCCAAGACCCTCTGGACGCGCTCCTAATTGGGCTCAACTAAATACAAAGCCCAAAGGCCAAAAATAGGTGACGCAGCACCGACATAGATTCTGGACTCTCTCTTGTTTCGATGATTCCTGATGACTCCGGATGAATTTTGACATAAGGGTGGCGGCATTGGAAAGGTCTTCTCCTTATATTTCCGCGCATATGTAGAACGTCCAAATCCGAGTCCGTATGCGTCCTGGGTGACTGTTTTAGTGCAGACTGGTCCTGGGCCCAAAACAGACTCGAAGTCGGTTTTGATTGGGCCTCCACTTTGGCTTCCAAGCCCTTGCTGGTCCTCGATGTTCCCAACTCCTTCTCCCATCATCTCCTGGTCCTCTCCATGGTTTCTAATCATAAAATAATCATTAGGTAGCAAACCATTCTCAAAAGTAACATATAGCAAAGAACGTAGGAACAAGCTCACCTCTAAATTTAGTCGTCGTGCACGAGCCCTAGTCATGTGACCTTGCAAGTCTAGAATTGGAGGAGTGTTGTGTGTATCCATAGGAGTGATGTCCTCATCAATGTGGGTAAAGTTGGTCTTCGCTATCCTATGGCGATGAGTGTAGCAGAGGCTAGTGAGAGCCTTCCAAGCAGCGTCATCCACCGCGGCTCCACGTGTAGCCCTAGGGGTGCGGCCACGGTGAGTAGATATGATGCGGTCGTCATCGTCGTAGATGTTGACCTCTGTTGTCCACTCCTCACGGAAAGGGCGATCCACCTTCTTGAGGAAGTACTATGGCCTGTTGTTGATGCTGATCCTTTCAAGTAGCTTCCGCAGGGTCTTAGAGAAAGTTTCACCTTCTTGTCCAAAAGAGCGGTACTTCTTGGCCTGGCGGACAATGGGGTTCTTGTCTTTATTCTCTGAATCATCATAACTGCCTTCAGGGTCTTCAGGGTTTTCTGGCGCTTCAGGGTCTCCTTCTTCTTGGGGCTCCCCAGAATCTTCTGCCGGTGGGGGTTTGATGGGGGAAGGTGGCCAGGAGATCGCGGGGGACCGGCGATCACACGCGTGGTGTCGGGGCCACGCGGGGGCAAGCACGGGGGCGTGGGATTTGAAATCGGGAGGCAGAGAAATGGAAGGGGGCGCTATCAGCGGGAGGTGGAAGATGATAGGGCAGGCCCGCCTGTCAGTGAGAAAGAAAGAGAGAGAGAGAGAGAAGGCACTGGCAGGCTGGTTGCTGGGCTGCGGGGAGTATGGGCCGAGAGAGGGGAGTGGGGCAGGAGAGGAGAGAGCGCGGGTGGGCCAGAATGGTGGGTTTCAGCCCACTCTTCTGGTTTCTTTTTTTCTTTTTCCTTTCTTTCCCAATTCTATTTTCTATTCTAACTTCCTGGTATTTTATTTAATAAATAAACTAAATGCTAAATGCAGATAATTATACGTGGACAATGACATGCTATGCAACTGCAACTATTTAATTAATTATTTTACAAATAATTTGTCTTAGATTATTTAATTAACTCCTAATGCTAATAATTGGCATTTTTAGAAATTGTAAAAAGTAGCGTGTTACAAATGGCCGCCCAAAGATGAGCGGTGTTTCCTTACCGACATCCATGTCGAGTACCACGAAATCGACGGGAATGAAGCAATCCCGGATTTTCACCGGAATATCTTCGGCAATTCCCGTCGAGTACCACGAAATCGACGGGAATGGAGCTGCATCGGCGTGGGGGATAAGGCTGTATAGTTCAGCCTGTCGAAGACGTCCTTTGGCATGACGCTCACGCTCGCCCTAAGATCACACAGGGCATGGTCTAAGTTCTGTGTCCTGATCGAGGAGGTGATCGTGGGACAGCCCGGATCTTTCTTCTTCTCGAGAAGCCGATTGAGTATAGCAGTGCTACACTCCTCCGTAAGCTTGACAATCTCCGTGGTCGGCATTGGACGCTTGTTGCTGATGAGGTCCTTCAGGTAGCGAGCATACGTAGGTACTTGCATCGCATCCAGCAAGGGCATGTTGATGTGTAGCTTCTGGATTACTTCAACAAAGTGTGTGAACTGCTCGTCCACGGTCGGCTTCCTCTTTCTTTCAGGAAACGGCATGAAGTTCGTGTCATGGAACTCATGTGGAGCTGTTTTCCTTAGCGGCATCACCTCATGTTCCTTTTCTTCTGCCGGCTTCTCAACTTGTGTGCTCTCCTTTTCCTTTCCTGTAGTGTTAGGATATGGCGGGTCTTGAGTGGATTTACCTCCCCTCGTGGTAACCGCATTAACATTTTCTAAGGGAGTCTTGGGTTGCCTTGGGATTTTCCCCGACTCTATAGGAGGAACAGCACCAGCCAACTGAGCTAATTGGGTTTCTAGCATTTTATTAAATCTTAGCTGGTTCTTGAAAGCAGAAGAAAGGCCTTCAATTTTAGTGTGGATGCTTTCTAGAGCCTTATCATTGGTGGCAAGCTTTTTACTAATATTCTCATTTATCCTAGCTTGACCAAGAACAAGATCTTTCAAGGAGGGCTGATTATAACCATAGTTAAAGTTGCCATTGTTACCTCCTTGGTAGCTGGGGCGCTGTTGATTCCACCCCTGGCCTCCTTGTGGACGGTAGCCGTTGTTGTTGTTGCCCATGTACATTGCATCCTCACGGGTTTCAGGACAGTCCTTTCCTGAGTACCCCGTGTTGCCACAGACCTCGCACATCATGCAAGCATCCACAGCTTGGGCAGTCCCATGTACCTCTCCCATGGCCTGATCGTTCATCTTCTTCATGAGGAGATCTATCTTAGCGGCAAGCATGTCAACCTCCTTGACGAAGTGAATGCCCCGCAGACGTGGTTGGCGGCGATCTTTACTCCATCCTTGGTTGGACACATTTTTCTCGATCAGCTCCTTTGCCTTGCTCATAGTGAACGAGAAGAAGGCTCCACCAGCAGCAGCGTCGAGGTGATCACGGGCTGACGGAGTGAGCCCGTTGTAGAAGTTCTGGATGATAAGCCAGTCATCCATCCCGTGGTGTGGGCATGCCAAGATGTACTCATGGAGCCTCTCCCACGCCTCAGGAATCAACTCCTTTGACTCCTGCTAGAAGCTCAAAATCTTTCCACGGAGGCATTGGTTTTGCCAACGGTAAAAACTTCACGAGGAAAGTGGCAGAACATTTTTCCCAAGTGTTTACAGCATCAAGGTTCGCATAGAACCACTGTCTCGCCCTCCCGAGGAGAGAGAACGGGAACAGTCGAAGACGAACAGCGTCGGGGGTGATGTCCTTCAACTTGAAAGTGTTACAAATCTCCAGGAATTGTTGCAGATGAGCACTTGCGTCCTTATTGGCCTTCCCACAGAATGGGCTGGCCTGCACCATGGTGATGAGACCCGTCTTGATCTCAAAGTTCGCATCTCCCACGTTGCCAGCTCGACCAACAGGAACATTGGTAGCAGAGGGAGCGAAGAACTCACGGAGGGTCTTTTGGGCCATTGGCTCAAAGCTTGGTAGTGCGGAAGTGACGAGTTCGCTTGATCGCGGTTGCTTTTGAGAAGGGGTGAGCTCGTGCCCTTCTCAAGAGTGATTCTGGATCTTCGGTGATGTTTGTCGGCAAGTCAAAACCAGTCATACACTACCCTGTTTTCATACAAAATGTAGAAAATAAAGCAAGGTTAGCCTGCTTAGGAGATGGCCTTACAATAGTAACATAAATATGTACTTTAGTAATTTCTTAATCATATGCCTTCCCCGGCAACGGCGCCAGAAATGCTTGTTGACTTTCGCTAAGCCATACTAATAAATCAACACTGGCAAGGTGCCATAAATGCTTCATTAATATGTCCTAGAGCCAATTAGGTAAAATCCACAAGCGCACGGAAAATACCGTTGTAGCATTTCACCCGGAAGTATTTAGGGTATCGTATTTGTTTATCCCAAAGGAAGGCAATGAATAAGATGGCTTACTTATGCACATATTTACATTGTGAATTGATAAGGATCATCTAACCAAGGCAGGCAAGCAATGGATAATGACGAGGTAGTGTGACACACAGAAGATTCTATCTCAAATATAAATAAATAAAGCCAAGTGGAGAAACAACTAAGCTGAGCTACTCCTATAGTACTTTCATATACAGTTGTATAGCCTAAGTTCTATACACATACATGCTTATACTCAGGTTCAATAGTTATTAACATAACACTTCAGGCACGGACATACCCCTGCATCCACAGGCGACTTCTGCCAAGAGCCTACGCACTAGCCTAGCATGGAGGAGTTCAAAGGACGGACAGGCTGTCACCACCTGCCGCCTACCTCAGCTAACCGGTAGACTAACAAATAATTGATGCAAATCAATTATCCAAGTACCATACTTGCATAATCAAAGAGCACTCTACTCCTCCATGGTTATATTAAAAAAGCAGAGATATCAGATAAATATGATCACCAAACCCATGTCATGTCATAACAATGAATCCTAAGCAGAAACACTATGTCATATAAATTAGACTATAGTGACAGTATATAACAAGCATGACAATAGTAGTATAATAAATTAAACTACTATCACACAAGTGGGCTATACTATCACATATATGGATCATAATATCAAAGAAGAAACTCATGACCCAAACACAACTATATGAAAAGATGACATTTATTAAATAGAGCAAAGTCTTACAAAAGGGAAATGATGCAAGATCCATACCAATTTCTCCAAGAGAAGACTTGAAGAACTAGACTCATCCTAACTCCACTAAGACTTGATACCACTAAGTAGCAAGAGAAGGAATTCTTGTTGTGGTGTGTCTGTGAGTGTAAAGCCACACCCTCCTATTTATAGCCTCTATAGGTCGGCAAAGGGGAGTAACTACCAAGAATATCCCTGCCCACCGCCTTCAGGGATCAACCAAGAGCCTCCACGTGCAAGCCCAGGAGGAAAGGCCGCATGCCTGGGTCGGTCGACCTAGGGGGGTCGGCCGACCTATGGCTGGGCCCTCCTGGGTTGTGCTTCCTCAGAGTGGCTGTCAGGTGGGTCCTCATCCCAGATGTCGGGGTAGTTTTGTGTGTTTCTTCGGTGTGGCACTGAAAATGGGCCCTTCAATCCATAGGATGTCCAGTTGGCGTTCTCTCATTGGTCGAAAGTGTGTTTCTTTGCCTTTTGAGTGTGTTTCCTTCATATTTCCTCCTGCATGCAAATAATTCCCAAGTACAAGTGGAACTACATTATTGTAAACAAATATGCGTCTATGAAATGCCAAGTTCTCCTTTATTTGAGCATAGTTGACGGATGAAAATGGTACTTAACAGCCGTCAACACCTGGACTAGAGGCGGCGAAGACGTCGGAATGCTTACGCATAGCAGCTTCCGGTCTCCAGTAGCAACGAAGTCTAGGCTCTCGAAGAGCATGCTGCTACCGGGAGCCCTGAAGGTGGAGGAAATGTCCATCCAAACAGGGTAGTGGTGAAGCGAAGCACGCAAAGCCCCTACCTGGTGCGCCAACTGTCGGCATTTAGATCACCGACGAGTAGAATTTGTTCACAGGGGTGCGCGCTTTGGGCTTGGTGGTGGCTAAGCAAGAGGACACAGGGGATTATACTAGTTCGGGGAAGTCCCATATGCCTAGTTCTTGGGCCTTCTCGTGTTACTTGCTCCGGTGAGGGTGTACAATGGTGGTGAGAGAGGAGGGCTCTCCAAGTCTCGGGTGCAGATCGTGCGTGTGTGTCTCGTATGTGGTGGTGTTTTCGGTTCTTGGTCCTCCGTCCCCCAGAGAAGAGTGTGGGTCTCCCCTTTTATACTTCAAGGGGAGGTGCCCGATTACAAAGGGAGAGAGAGAGAGAGTTCTACACGTGTAAAGTTGGTGATGTTGTGCTGCAGAAGGCGAAGCCTTAGTCGACGGTGTGGTCTTCGGTCTTCGCGGGCCCTACCATCCTGGTTTGCGTTAGAGGGACAGTACTACGCCCGAGCATGTCCCCGTTCTCTGTTGTCGAGTCAAGCCCCTTCGTGTCGCTGTAGCCGGCGAGTTCCACTATTCGCGGTGAGGTACAGCATGGGCTTCATCATGTCATTTGGACAAGGTTCAATCTAGCTGTCCCTCAAACCGTCCTGCATCGTCATCATTAGGCGCGCCATCGCACGACGGCAGTACGGCGTGCCTTGTCACGCCTGCCACCGTCAGTGGGCTGGTGCTGACGAGGGGGGCAGGTGCCTGGAGGGATTTGACTCCACAACACTATGCCCGCGTAGTGGGAATGGCATTTAAGGCCGGGTGGTTGGCGATTGTCGATGCGTTGGGTAGCGCCTATCCAGACCGATCGAGTCTGATGCGTGTGTGCCCTTAGGAGGTGCCATGTCGTACTCTGTTATTTACCCTCGACAGCATGAATTTGTGCATGTCATGGTTTTGACTAACCAGAGTTGGTAATAGAGTTGGAGAGTTTGCAGGAGATGGGAAATGCGTTTGCTTGTCTCATGATGTGTAGGTCACTGGAGTCAACTTGGCGGTCAAGAACGAGAGGATTGGGCACAACTAGGAGACTTGGGGCCGGATGATCAGGAGGCCGAGTGAAGTCAAGGGTGATCCACACCGTACACGTGGAGAGGCAAGAAGCACGGACGGTTTCATGGTTGAGCCTCAACACCGTGGGTGGTGATCAAGACGGTAGGGTGGACCAAGTCAAAGGTGATCAGAGGTCGGTGCAAGTAGAGGCTTCCAATGGACCGGAGGCGGAAGAGACTTGCCGACGAGGAGGATCACGGGACAAGGTGACACGCATCAAGATCGAGAAATCGCGCTTTGAGAAGCATGCAAGGCGGTTTCCCGGTTTGGGCCTCAAAACCGGTGGCGGCGATTGGAAGTGCACGTAGCACCATCGTGGAGCATGTGTCGAGGCGAAGCAAAGTTGTGAATGGCTCGATGACGTTCGGGCGAAGGAAAAAGAGTTGAACGGTTTTGCCCCTAATGGTAGGTGGCAATGTAATATAGGTCAAGGGTAGAAGTGTCTTGGACCCTAGGCCTATATAAGGACAGGTGTGGCTGGTGGGAGAGGTGCCTCTTCCCATTAGCCTTGTTAGGAATTCATTCAAAGTGCTAGGAGAGGTCTTCATGAAATAGAGGAGTGGAGAGGGTGTGTGAGAGACATCTCTTTCTCTTCTAAATAATGGGAGGAAGAGGGTGGCTTCGTAACCCTGTATCCATGGATCTTGTAAGCATGTTCCTATGATATGAGAGTTATTTTCATGCTCAAGATCTTCCTCTCTCCCTAAATCCTGAATTTCTCTTTTTCTCTATTTTCAGAGCTATTTTCGTGGAGATTTTCAATCTCGTTTTTGAGTTTGTTTTGGAACGAATTTCTTGAGGGATCTTGGTGCTAGGACATGCCAAAACATTCCTTCATGGATCCTTGGTTGAACCCTAGGCAAGAGCACCCTTGATTTGGTGGATTTCCTCAAGAACATTCAAACCCAAGAGCTTTCGTTAAAACCTCAATCTCGTGATGAATTCTTGAGCTTTTTGTGTGATTCCACTTGGAGAAGGAACGTCCTAACATGAGACATCTTATGTCTAAGTTTCGTGATTTTTGGAGTTCGTTTAGTTAAATTTTGCCAATTTTCTAACCAAGTCACGAGTTCAGTTTTGGTTCTAGAAAGTGTCGATCAGCACTACCGTTCTATGAACTGGCACTGCCAGTGTGCGAGGAAGAACCCCCGATCAGCACTACCAATGGCTGGAGCGGCACTGTTGGTAGCCTGGGTCTGAATCCGCATCGGCACTACCGATGTGTCAACCGACACTGCCGATGAGCTTCGTCTATGTGTTCCAGTAGCCTTGCTCTTTCTGCTGGCCAGCACTGCCAATGGCCAGACCACCACTGCTGATGGTCTGTTCCTTTAGCAGATCGACACTGCCAGTGCCTATGATCGGCACTACCAATGATAGTCCAGTAACTTGTTTTGAATTTGTTCTTTGACTGGGTCGAGTGTTGGCTGCTCTTCTTTGTTTCCGCTGTGTTCTACTGCTACTGTTGGTCACTCCTAGTGTTAGCACATCACAAGTTGGTGTGTGTAATCTTGGTGATCTTCTTAGAGGTTGGTTTGGGTTGTAATTGGGACATAGGCCAAGATCTTGTGAAGAATTTTAATTGGCTCCCATGCAACCCCCCCCCCTCTGGTCACCATCTCGGTCCTTCAATTGGTATCAGAGCCGGTTTGACACTAGTTGACCTTCACCAGCTTTGTGATCCGAAGGCGACATAGAGAAGCATGCGGTCAAGCTCTGGATGTTTGATGGTGGACTTTCCCTACTGGAAGTCAAGGACTAAGGCTTATCTCTTAAGCCAAGGTTGTGCAATTTGGGAGGTAGTTGAGCAGGAGTATGCCAAACTAGAAGACCTCAACACTACATCTGCAGGTGAGTTAACCAGGTATGAAAACAACTCAAAAGCTATCAATATCCTGCTTTCTGCTCTAGGTAGGAATGAACATGACCGTGTTTCTCATCTTGATACTGCACATGCCATTTGGGCAAAGCTTTGCACGTACCATGAGGGTACCAATCAAGTCAACTCTATGCATAAGGATTTTTACAATAGACAGTACCAAACCTTTGTAGAAAAAACTAGCGAGTCATTAGATGACACATTTCGTAGGTTTCAGGCCATTGTGTGCAACTTGCGGGCTTATGGTAACCTTGTGTATAATGATAATGATAGAGCTAAGCAATTGCTGTATTCACTTGATGAAAATGCTTGGGGGGTTAAGATTGCTACACTAGAAGAAACTACTGATTTCAATACCCTGGACTGTGAGCAGCTGTATAGCAAGCTAAAATCGCATGAACTATCTAGGAAGTCTCGTCCTAATCTTGCTAATCCTTCTTCTAGCATGGCTTTGCTCTCTAGCTCTCAAAAGGGTAGTCACAGTGGTGCTTCTTATGGAACTAACCCCTCACTTGACAAGTCTTCTTTGGAGTTTGCCCTTTCTTCTCTTGTTGCAGCTTCCAATGAACAGATGCAGTGCATTCCTGACGAGGAGTTGTACTTGCTCACAAGGAAGTTCAGGAAGTTCTACATCAACCGCAAGGGGAGAAGAGGAGGTGGTTCAAGAACCTGCTTCGAGTGTGGTGACCCGGGACACTTCATTGCTGACTGTCCCAAGAAGAAGAAGAAGGTCGGGTACCACGACAACAACACTGAAGATTTCAAGCAGAAGAAGAACCGCTTCTACAAGAATGGCAAGAACTCCAAGAAGTTCGCCAAAGCCATTGCACGCGCCTGCGTTGCCGCCTTGAGCGACATCGACCTCACATCAAGCGAAGGCCTTACAAGTTTGGAGGAGGAGGTTGAGAAGCCATGAGTCAAGAGGAAGGACGACTTCACCAGGCTCTGCTTCATGGCAAAGAACGATCACGACACCAACTCTTCCTTCGACTCTGACACTTCATTGTTGAATGATCCGAGGATTGCCTAAGCTTAAATTTGATAAGGATTTTGTTTGTGCTCCTTGTCGTCATGGGAAAATGATTGCTGCTTCTCATCCACCAATCAATTTAGTGATGACTGAACGCCCTGGAGAGCTGCTTCACATGGACACTGTTGGTCCTTCTCGGGTTCATTCAGTAGGTGGGAAGTGGTATGTTCTTGTGATTGTTGATGACTTCTCTCTCTATTCTTGGGTTTACTTTCTTGAGAGCGAGGATGAAGTGTTTCATCACTTTTGGAGCCTAGCTTTGAGGTTGTTCAAGGAACTTCCTGGTGCATTACGAGCAATCCGCAGTGATAATGGCACCGAGTTCAAGAACTCCTCATTTGATGCTTTCTGTGTTGAGCATTAGTTTTCAGCACCTCGTGTCCCTCAGCAGAATGGTGTGGTCTAAAGAAAGAACAGAACCTTGGTGGAAATGGCCTGAACGATGCTCGATGAGCATAGGACTCTGAGGCGGTTCTGGGCTGAGCCCATTAGCACTGCTTGCTATGTTTCCAATTGGGTTTTGTTGTGCTCAATTCTTAATGTGACTTCCTATGAGCTACGCTTTGGGAGGAAGCCATCTGTTTCTCATTTGTGTGCCTTTGGTTGCAAATGCTTTATTCTCAAGCGTGGCAACCTTGATAAGTTTAAGTTGAGATCTTCCGATGGCATCTTTCTTGGTTACTCTCTTCATGGCCATTCTTACAGAGTTTTGAATTTGGAAACTAACACGATCGTAGAGTCCTGAGATGTAACCTTTGATGAATCAAACTCTTGTGCAAGCAATGTGGTTGAGACTGCAGGTAACGGGGAGATGGAGGAGAGTATCTTTGTAGAAGAGGACCTACAGGGCTTGGATGATGATGATGATGAGTCATTCCATCCCACATCCAAGCTTGTTCCTACTGCTTCCACCACTCCAGCAGAGGGTCCAGAAGGTTCTACATTGATGCTAGTTGTTGTTGAGCCTGCTCCTGTCATGGTTGAGGGGGAGGTACACTCTGAGAGAGAGAGGCCCCTCATCACATTCAACATCGGCATCCTCCTCAACAGATGATCGGTAACCTCAATGAGAGGACAACAAGGTCAAGGTCTACACATCTCGCCTGCTTTACCAATTCTCTATTTGTTGCCACCTTTGAACCTCGGGATGTTGGACACAAACTATCTGATGAACATTGGGTTAATGCCATGCATGAAGAGTTGGAAAACTTTGAGAGAAACAAAGTGTGGACCCTAGTAGAGCCTCCTGTTGGCATCAATATCATACAAACCAAGTGGGTATTCAAAAACAAGCATGGGGAAGATGGTGAGGTTGTGAGAAACAAGGCTAGGCTTGTTGCTCAGGGTTTTAGCCAAGTTGAGGGCTTAGACTATGGTGAAACCTTTGCTCCTATAGCACTCATAGAAGCCATTAGGATCTTGCTTGCATTTGCTGCCTCTAAGGGCATTAGACTCTACCAAATGGATGTCAAGAATGCCTTCCTAAATGGTTTCATAGAGGAAGAGGTTTATGTGAAACAACCACCTGGCATTAAGCACCACAAATACCCAAACCATGTGTATGAGCTATAGAAGGCTTTGTACGGGGTAAAGCAAGCACCTAGGGCATGGTATGCTAGGCTTAAGACCTTCTTGCTAGAGCGTGGGTATGCCATGGGGTGTGTTGACAAAACCTTGTTCACTCTTAAGCATGGCAATGACTTTTTAATGGTTCAGATATACGTGGATGATATCATCTTTGGTGGTTCCTCTCATGCTCTTGTGTCCAGATTTCAGAAAGCTATGAAAAGTTAATTTCAGATGTCGATGAGTGGGCGAGCTCACCTTCTTTCTTGGACTTCAAATCAAGCAGTGCAAGCAAGGCACCTTCATACAAGCCAAGTACATAAAGGATCTTCTGAAGAAGTTTGAGATGGTCAATGTGAAGCCATTGTCAACTCCAATGTCCACTACAACGACACTTGACCTAGATGAAGACTGTGAAGCGGTGGACCAAAGGGAGTACAAGAGCATGATTGGCTCCCTCTTGTACCTAACAGCGATAAGGCCCGACATCCACTTTGCGGTGTGTCTGTGCTCGCTTTCAAGCTTCCCCAAGCGTGACTCGTTGCAAGGCTATCAAACGCATCTTTGGGTATCTCAAATTCACCCTTGAGTTCAGCCTTTGGTACTCTGCATCTTCATCTCTTGATCCTATTGGGTATTCGGATGCGGACTTTGCTGGGTGTAGAATTGATACGAAGAGCACTTCTGGTACTTGCCATTTCTTGGGAACATCTTTGATCTATTGGTCTTCTCGTAAGCAGTCGACTGTAGCCCAATCCACCATAGAAGCTGAGTATGTTACTGCTGCTAGCTGCTACTCACAAATCCTATGGATAGTATCCACCATGAGAGACTATGGGTTAACCTTTAAGAGTGTTCCACTCATGTGTGATAACTCCATTGCCATATGCTTAGCCAAAAACCCAGTCAAACATGGTAATGTCAAACACATAAATGTGAGATTCCACTTCCTGAGAGACAATGTTGAGAAGGGAGATGTTGAGCTCAAATACATTGACACTAAACACCAATTGGCTGATATTCTCACCAAGCCCCTAGATGCTTCAACATTTGCTTTTCTTCGGGGGGAGCTTGGTGTTTGCCATCCTTATGGCATCATTTGAGGTGGAGTTAGTTTTCTCTTGTATATATGTATCTTATCTTTTTGCATTGCATCTCATATGTAATATATGCATTGGTAGATGAGCTTTGATTCTTATGCTTTCTTGCATTTCTCTTTGCCATGATTGAGCTTGAGCTAAGTTGTGTGGATGTGATAGTAATCTCTCATGCTTAGATTTTCTAGATGGCTTGTTATAGACTCTTTTGAGCAACTTCCTAATCTTAAAGGTAAACTTAGCTTTTTGTCAAGCTTATGAACAAATCTAGCTAAAAATTGCTCATCATGTGCATAATTGCTTTTATCCCTATCAAGACTTGTGTTGAGGCTAGTCTAGAGGATATCTTGGCTTTGGCATCTTGTGTTTGCGAAATGTGGCTTTGCAAATATTTAGCTCATGATGGAACATTGTGGGAACGTTTGTTCCTTTTGCCACAAAAGCATGCTCATCCTTATGCCTTTAATTTGCAAAATAAGTTGATTGTGCTTCGAAGCCTCGGGGTGTTTGCTGTACCCGGTTGTGCGACCCGGCGCATGGATTAGAAGTAACATAAAAATGCTAATTTCAAAAATTGTGCTTTGAAGCCTCGGGGTGTTTGCCATACCCAGTCGTGTGACCTTCCGCACGGATTAGAAGCAACATGAGGATCACATAAAAATAACGCTTTCTCCTTTCTTACGAGTCTCTATTGAGATTGAGACTGGCTAGATTCTTATGAATCACTTGATACTTGTTTTGCCTTGGATGGGAGTACTTACACATGTGGTGGCAGCTTTTCTCATGATGAGCAAATTTGATTCTATCTGAGCTAGTCAATCTTTCTGCTTAGCTTGTATAGCTCTTGGTGTTTATGCCTTGCTATCTATTTTTGGTCTTTGTATGATTGCAAGCTATTGCTTTTACACTTCATGGCTCTATGTTTATGATTAGCAAGGTTAAATGCTTGTTTGCATAATTGTAGAAGCTCCTTAGGTTTGCATTTTCATGCACTACATACTTGTCCTTTTGGTTTTTTGATGAGTTCATTGCCAAAGGGGGAGAAAATATTGGGTCATGCACAAATAATGCTAAGAAACTTAAAATGATCCATTTTTCATTACATGAGCACTACCACAAGTTGAGGGGGAGCATATCATGTCCTTGAACGTTTTTCATGCGCTTTTCACAATCTTTGCATTCTCGAGTGGCTTTTTTTATCAACTCTTGGTTTGTGATCCCTATTATGCTAGATGGCTACCTTTCACCTTTTCTTTGGGTTTGGCACATTGGATGTGCTTATTCGGTTTCGTATTTCAAATCTCTAATCATTTGCATTTGATGTTGTCAATGTACTCATCAAGGGGGAGATTGACAAACCATGTTGAGATGTGCCATGGTTTGCAATATGTGATAAGTAATTGACTTTGGCGGAATTTGTGTTTGAGTTCAAATGCGAGAATCTGAGGATTGCATGGGTTTGTGCACGTCATGGTTTTGACTAACTAGAGTTGGTAATAGATTTGGAGAGTTTGCAGGAGATAGGAAATGTGTTTGCTCGTCTCATTATGTGTAGGTCACTGGAGTCAACTTGGCGGTCAACGGCGAGAGGATCAGGCACAAGTAGGAGACTTGGGGCCAGATGATCAGGAGGTCGGATAAAGTCAAGGGTGATCCACACCGTACACATGGAGAGGCAAGAAGCACGGACGGTTTCACGGTTGAGCCACAAAACCGTGGGTGATGATCAAGACGGCAGGGTTGACCAAGTCAAAGGTGATCGGACATTGGTGCAAGTAGAGGCTTCCAATGGACCGGAGGCGAGAGAGACTTGCCGACGAGGACATCTCATTTTTTAATAGGTTTTGGTGCAAATTTCTTGAGGGATCTTGGTGCTAGGACATGCCTAAACATTCCTTCATGGATCCTTGGTTGAATCCTAGGCAAGAGCACCCTTGATTTGGTGCATTTTCTCAAGAACATTCAAACCCTAGAGCTTTCGGTAAAACCTCAAATTTATGATGAATTCTTGAGCTTTTTGTGTGGTTCCACTTGGAGAAGGAACGTCCTAACATGAGACATCTTCTATCCAAGTTTCATGATTTTTGGAGTTTGTTTGGTTAGATTTTGCCGATTTTCTAACCAAGTCATGAGTTCAGTTTTGGTTCTGGAAAGTGTCGATCAGCACTGCCGTTCTCTAAACCGGCACTACCATTCTCTGAACTCTCACTGCCAGTGCACGAGGAAGAACCCCTGATCAGCACTGCCAATGGCTGGACCGGCACTGTCGGTAGCCCGGGTATGAACCCGCATCGACACTACTGATGTGTCAAATGGCACTGCTGATGAGCTTCGTCTATGTATTCGAGTAGACTTGCTCTTTCTGCTGACCGGCACTGCCGATGGTCTGTTCCTTTAGCAGATCGGCACTGCCGATGATAGTCCAGTAACTTGTTTGGAATTTATTCTTTGACTAGGTCGAGTCTTTGCTGCTCTTCTTTGTTTCCGTTGTATTCTACTGCTGCTTTTAATCACTCCTAGGGTTAGCACATCACAAGTTGGTGTGTGTAATCTTGGTGATCTGCTTAGAGGTTGGTTTGGGTTATAATTGGGACATAGGTCAAGTTCTTGTGAAGAATTTTAATTGGCTCACATTCCCCCCATCCCCTCTGGTCGCCTTCTCGGTCCTTCATCTTGAGAGGTCAACGAAGTACAAGTGGGTGCCCAAGAACAAGATCTAGAAGATGGTGGTGGTGGTGGACCGGGAGCTTCATGAAGATCTTGTGAAGTCCACCACAAGTAACATGGACCTCAACGTCATATCTACTCATGAGGGAGGTACCTATGTTTGTTCTTGGTAGTTGTAGTGTATTTTTCCTTCTCTTGCATTGCATGGTAATTAGGATTTCTTTGTGACTAGTATGCTTTGCATCCATACATGTGTAAATAACTAAAAAAACATATAAAATTTAATCAATGTCTAACTCACTCAAGATAGCCATAAGCAAGGGAGAGTGCTTAAGATGGTGGTTCGGCTTCTCTCAAAGCAAGGGTATGGCTTATAGTGACTAAGCTTGAGAGGGGTTCAAACTTGACATTGTTAGGTTTCCTTTGTGTCTTGCTTAATTTTGCTTGCATTCACATGACATGTTTACTTCCGTTGCATATGTAAAATGCTTGTTGACAAAGGAGGCTTGTCACATTTGGAGATATTTGTGACATTCCATGTCACAAAAAGTTGATTAAGCTAACCCTAATGTTAAATTGCTGGCTATTTAAAAATTTTAAATGATTAAAGTGCCAAAGAAATAGGGGGAATAAATTTAATTGATTAAATCCACAATTTTGGCCAATTAATAGCATTTCACAAACTTTATAAAACTCAATAAAAGTGTGCCAATATTTTTGCACATTCCAGTGGATCATGTCATGAAGGAATTTTGGAGAATTTATCAGAAGTTTTGGTAAAGGTTTAATACCCCTAAAAATTCCCTAAGTGCAGAGAAAAGTACCTCCCGTTTGTCGCCGACCGGTGCCACGGGGTCGCCGTGAGACCCTGAGCCCCTAGGCAAAGGACGTTGGCCTGGTCGTGCCACCGTTTGGCCGCTGGCCCGAACTCGCCGGCGCCGGCCACCGCGCGCGCGCCCTCGGGCATTTGAAAATTAGTCCCAACTCTAATAAAACATTCAAAAATTCATAACTCGAGAAATAAAAATCCAATGATCATGAAACCAATTTTGTTGGATTCATAAAATTCTCCTCTACCAGAAAAACAAGATGAGCACCAAAGTTATGAAATAGGTTAATTAAATTAAATCATCAAAGTTAGAACCTTGCAAAGAGTATTAAATTCATAAGTAAAAATATATAAATGGAAAAATTATGAAAATTGTTCAGTAAGCATATCATGCCATCTCTAAACTTTATGCAGAAGCACATTTCCATTTTTATGCAAATTTTTAGTGTTATTACATAATCTCCATTTTTTCAGTAAATGAATTTATATGAATTCTTGGGTAGGATTGTAATCATGGAACTTAGTATTCCTGTTCTTTGGGCATTTCTACATGTCTATAAATTGGCATGTAAAAACGTTGGGCACCATCAGTATGCTTTTTGCTGTTAATTTGCTCATTCACAATTAGCTTAAGGAATTTCAATGTAAATATTGCCTTGTATATGCATATAGTTATTATTAGGGATAAATTCATCTTTGGGACTGTTCATGCAACATGTTAATCTTGAATTGCAGTAAGGTTTATTACTCCCCATTGTATGCTCATGTTTCATAATTAGCTTATATATCTAGATCAGTTTATGGTTATATTTAAAAGTGTGCACATCAACTTTTAGGGGATTAAGTAAGGAGATACATGCTGGTGTTTAACTTTGCAATATAAAGTTTCTATATTCCCTAACATAATTATTATAATTGGTAAATGAATCCCGGATAGGAATTTAGTTGAGAGGCTTTGCATGTCTGCTAAGTCGGCCTTAGCACACCGATGAAAAATACCTTGCTAATTTCCTAGCACCAGAGGTATGGTTTCATTTGAGATGTGGGTGAGATGCTTATTAACTGCAATGCCTCATACTTTCCTAATTAGAAGTTTGTCCCCTTAAATTAAGTAGTTGACCAGAGTGTTATGCAAGCTATCATCTCATGCATGAGCATCATTCCATCAATTCTATTTATTGAGGAAGTGTCGTGAATCATTTTCCAATTCCTTACCGTGCATTGCACTGCATTGACTAGGAAGCGAGACCGGGAGCAAGGCCGTGACAAGCAACCCCAAGGAGCCTGAAGTTGAGCTAAACCTCGTCGAAAACTCTAACTACGATCACTCCCAAGGCAAGCCCCGGTGCACACCTATTGATTTACGAGTCCTTTTTATTTTGTCACAATATAGGAATGTTGTATTGTGCATTAGGTATAGGGCTTGGATGGAAACCCATGTGCATAAACAAACTATGACCTATAATTAGTTATGTAGTAAGCCTTTTCGTTAGCAACTGCTAGGCTTAAATTAGTGGAGTCAACTGTAGGCTATGGGATCACTTGATTCAATCGTGATTCACATGAAGAATGAAATTGGTTAAAATTTTAGAACCTATCGTTGCAACTCCGCGGACAAGTATTGAACAGTACCAAGTGCATACCTTTATATGGGAATTGGTAAACCTAGTAACTTGGGCGCTGTATTGTTGGAGAGTGCATGGGTTAAGCCTCGGATACGAAGTACTGTATCGCGGGGAGGACGTGTACTCGGGATCGATGGCCCCGGATTGACTTTATCGCAATCTCGTGAACTGTGGCCATACGTGTTCTTAAACGATGCGTATGTCATGCACTTGGGTTATTCTCCTACAGGATTTAAATCGATTCAAATTGCCATCCCTCACGGTTATGAGTACCTCTTGTTCGAGCAGTGGCAATGATACTTTAAGTAGTGGAGTTTGGTTATGCTGCTGAAATTTATTTACTCTGCGGCTACATATTGCTATGTTGTATTATTATTTATATTTGTATAGTCTTAACAGCTAGCTAGGTTCAACTACAGTTAATTTTCTGCAACAAGCAATTAAAAATCTTGGTTAAAGAATAAGCGTCGCAGCATAGAATTAATAGGTGCTTTTATGCAAATATCAAATGAGCTGGTCAGCCCCTTGCATATTAGGAGTTGGTTTTAGTAAACCTTTGGACGGGTAAGTCTTGCGGAGTAAGCTAGATACTCAGGCTTTGAGATTATGTGGTTTTCAGGTGTTCCTCAAGCTACTTATTGTGACTGTTGTAACAAAGTTGTGTGGGAAGGTGAGGAGCCCCAGAACTGGACCATTGAATGGGTCCCCAGCTCCCCTAATCAAGATGAGTGAGCCATTGCCCTATGGCCGGTATGGTTTACTTAGGTTCGACGTCGTGTTTGTCGTACTTTTCGCCTCCGCATAATTATGTAATCTGAACCAAGAATATGTGTATGGTAGTGTAACTAAATTTGCTTCCGCAGTGAGTCTGGAACTTGTAATGCTATGCACTTAATGATGTATCCTTGTAAATGATGGATGTTCATGTGCGAACGCTATGTATGGTTACTTCGTTAATCATCTCTCGAGGCGATCCTGTACGGCACACTCTATACTTTGGTATAGGGTTGCGACAGCTGGTATCAGAGCCGATTCAGGATAAGCATCACACCAATGAACATTTTAAAAACTTAAACAACCCATTTTATGTCATACGGTGAGGTATGAACTAGTAGTGCCCAAATAAGGATTTTATTAGTAGGTGGCAAGGCTAACCCTGGGTTATGTTTGTTTAAATTACTGCATCTACGAATTCTTCCCTGAAGGTATGTGCCCGTGCGTGGATCGGTTGCGCAATAAACACCGAACACCTTCCGGATGGGCAAAAACCTGGGCTTTGTTTGATGCGCGGACCGATTGCGCTTAAATATCGGCTGCCTTCCGGGTGGGCAAATACCTGGACATAAACTGTCATTGTTATTTTGGCTTGCTTCTTTTAAATTTGATGTATTGTTTCTGGAATGGATCTATTGCAGGTACACTAACCGCGTGTAGTTCGCTTAGAAACGTGCGAGAGGTGTGCGTGCCATCGAATGGATCGAGTTATATATTCGGTCAAGTTTCCCTATGTGAGGACGTAGGAAATCGGCATATTGAGCATTTGGCATTCATGCATACCACATGCATTTATTCTTACCAAATCATGTGAAAAGTCACAAATATCACAAACATATGAAATAATCAAACCCCTGGCGATTTTGAATCCCTATGGCACTTAAAACGAAAGTTTGAACTTAATCGGGAAGAAATCAAACTCTGCCATAAAAGTCCGTCCCAATAAAATGAGCATAACTTCCTCAATTTTAATCCAATGAAGGTGAATGAGTACCCGTTGGAAAGCTAATGTTTTTCCCTACAAGTCTGGTATAGTGGGTTTGTCTCAGAAAAATCTGGAAATGGGTTGAATTTGGCAAAAACAGTGAGCCTTTCCGGAATTTCAGAAGTGGCTTCACTTTTGTCCTCTGTTTTTGGATAATCATAACTCCCAGAGATGTTATCAGATGGAGATGTGGGAGTATGCGTTGGAAAGACAATAAACTCCTCCACAACTTTTGTAAAAGGTCAAAAGTTTAATTTTGTCCAGAAGCTACGTGTTTTTGCTTGTCCCTGCGAGTTACTTTGTCAACCGCAGGACTGCTTTGTCTTTCATCAAACGGATCGGGCACTTTGTGTCTCTTCCTTTACCCATCAACCCTTATGCTATGTGGGCATGTGTACTTAGTGGGATATTAAGTTTTGACTCACCCTTGCGAAACTTATTCTGACAGACGGTTGATGACAAGCTCACGAAGGACCCTGAGTACCTTTCCGCATGCGTTCTCGAGTTGGAACGAGAGCGTGAGGCGCTGCAGTCCGCACTTGCCGCCCGTGACGCCCAGCTCGCTGCTCGCGACGCTAATATCATGGTCCTCAAGGACAAACTGCACACTAGCGAGTTGGAGCGGGCTGATCTTTTTGAGCAGCTCCATGACGCTCAACTCATCATCGAGGGCGATGCTAGCGACCAGTTGCAGGAGCAACTGAACCAGCATAATGCTCAACTCACTACTGCCCAAGAGGAGATCTACTCTCTTCAAGGTCAGATTGATGCTCTCTTGGAGGAGCGAAGCGAACTCCAAGCTCAACGCGAAGAAGCCCAAGATGCGAGGGATGTCATGGAAGGGAACCTCAACGACGCTCACGTCATCATCGCACAACAAGAACAACTCATTGGGCATCTCCAAGTTGCCAATGCCCAGCTGAACGCTGTCCTTAATGCCCAGCCACCCGTGCCACTCGCGGTGATTCCCCCAGACGATGCCAACTTGAGTGAGGACGGTGACTCCAGTGTTGACTATGAGGCACCCCCTGGACCGGGTGACATGGAGTGGGAGTCCGATGGTGGCAGCCACCCGAGTGAATGAGGAGTAGTATCTTGTGTAGGGTGGAATCTCGTGAGACTTTGTGCTCGTGTGTGGATAGTGTTGGTAGCGCTAAGTGAAGTTGTAACCTAAGCTCTCCGAGATCATGTTGTTGTCGTGTTTGTAGTGATGTAACCTAAGGCTTGCCATGTATCAGAAGTTGCGTCACATGTATCCATGGTTTTTATCATAAGTATATTGCCTATGGTGTTGGAACCAATGGAATCCAAGTTATCTCCTATGACCTGCACCGTTCCCTGTCAACATTTCCGTTTATGAGCATCTGAAATTTTATTTTGTCACTATGTTATAGCCGTATTATCATATTGTCTCAGGCGATGATCGGGCTAACATGTTTTACCCCTATCGCATATGGTGCAAACTCGCCGCGGTGGAGAGAACCTCGGTGATGCTCCTGGTGCCTCCAACGTGGGTGGAAACCAGCCGCCACCCAATGCTCTGCCCATGACGCCTATGGAGCAGCTCATCCACAATCAGAACGAGATGTTTCGCATGTTCATGGAGAACATGAATCGCCAAGGAGCTCCCGGACCACCACCGCAGCAGCCTCGTGAATCCTCCTACAGCGACTTTTGGGCAACTCATCCGCCCACCTTCGGAGAAGCCGGTGACCCGCTGGAAGCGGATAATTTCATTGGCACTTTGGAATCGAAATTTGCTCTGCTCCACTGCACCGACCACCAGAAGCCCCTCTTCGCCGCGCAGCAACTCTGTGGTTTCACATGTGCTTGGTGGGCGAGCTACACCACTGCTCTTGCCCCTAGCCACCAAGTCACTTGGCTAGAATTTTAAACCGCCTTTCATGCACACCACATTCCCGCTGGTCTTATGAAGCGCAAGCTGCAAGAGTTTCTCAACCTAAAGCAAGGCTTGGGAACCGTGCAAGAGTACACACGAAAGTTCAATTACTTGACTCAGTATGCTTCATATCACGTCGATACGGATGAAAGGAAGAAGGATTGTTTCCGCTCGGGCCTTACCCCGAAGCTGCAGGACAGTTTGGCACAAGTTACCGCAGGCACGTTCAACGACCTGATGAGTGCCGCCATTGTGCAAGAAGATGCCATCCGTGCTAACCAAGAGGACAAGAAGAGGAAGCGTGCTATGGGAAGTTCGTCCGGCTCCGCGCCGCCCAAGTACAGGCTAGCAATCACCTCCCCGACTGGACAGAAGTTCCAAACTGCGGTACCATCAGGAGGAGGATCTCGTCCGACCTACTCGCAGCAGCACTTTCATTCCCATGGAGGCAACCAGCAGCCCTCCTCCGGTTCCCGCCCTCCGTAGCAGACTAATCAAGTTGTGAAGCACAACTCCTCGCAGCCATGCTACAACTGTGGCCGAACCGGTCACTTTGCCAAGGAGTGCCGTTTCCCGAAGCGCAACCAGGGAAACAACAACAACTCCAACACTTCTGGGAATAACAACAACCACCACAGCAGCGGCAACAACCACGCAACAATGGGAATCGTCCCCAGTCTTCTACCTCTACTCACAAGAATGGCCGAGTCAATTATACCATGGTCGAAGAGATTCAAGTTGGGGAGCCCGTTCTCGCGGGTATGTTCTCGATCAACCAACACGCTGCTATGGTTCTTTTGATTCGGGAGCAACGCATGATTTTATTAGTCAAGCATGTGTGAATCATCTGAAAATCACCCCCACCACTACGGGAACCCCGTACATCATCACATCCCCCGGTGGGAAAATAAGGACTCACCTCGAGTTGAGAAAAGTGCCACTTAAGTTAGCAGGCAACGTGTACCCCGCTTGGTTAATCATCTTAGATGGTCAAGGCATTGACATAATTCTTGGTATGAGATGGATGACTAAACATAGATCCGTCTTGCACATTGAATCCCGGGAAGTCCACTTGAACTCACCCCTCAATGGCCCGTCCATTCTCCGATTGCCGTGTCCTAGATTGTCCACTCCTCAAGTGTATCATGTTGAAGGGAAAAATCTAGAGGATATCCCAGTGGTACGTGACTTCCCCGACGTGTTCCCAGATGATTTACCGAGAATGCCTCCGGACAGAGATGTCGAGTTTAAAATCGAACTTCTACCCGGTACGGCACCTATCTCTCGTAGGCCGTACAAAATGGCTCCTAATGAGTTAGCAGAATTAAAAGAGCAATTACAAGAGCTTATGGACAAGGGTTACATCCAACCGAGTTCATCGCCCTAGGGATGTCCTACCCTCTTTGTGAAGAAGAAAGACAAGACCTTACGTCTGTGTGTTGACTACAGGCCTTTGAATGCCGTAACCATCAAGAACAAATACCCTCTACCTCGAATTGATATTCTCTTTGATCAACTTGTTGGTGCTAAAGTTTTCTCCAAGATTGACCACCGATCCGGTTACCACCAAATAAAGATCCGAGCCAAAGACATTCCAAAAACTGCTTTCTCCACACGATATGGCCTTTTCGAATACCTGGTCATGTCTTTTGGTCTCACCAATGCTCCAGCCCACTTCATGTATTTGATGAATTCCGTGTTCATGCCAGAGTTGGATAAGTTCGTGGTTGTGTTCATTGACGACATCCTTATCTACTCAGAGTCCGAGGAAGAACACGCCGAACATCTCCGCATTGTTCTGCAACGACTCCGAGATCACCATCTTTACGCCAAATTTAGCAAGTGTGAATTTTGGCTAAAGCAGGTTCCATTCTTGGGTCATATCATTTCAGCGGAAGGAGTAGCCGTCGATCCTACCAAGGTAGAAGAAGTGCTGAATTGGAAAGCTCCAAAATCGGTCAAGCAAATTCGTAGCTTCCTTGGTCTTGCCGGATATTATCGGAAATTTATTCCCAACTTTTCAAGCATTGCCAAGCCTATGACCAAGCTGCTGGAAAAAGATGCTAAGTTTAAGTGGAGTAGTGCATGTGAGGAAGCCTTCCAGTCACTTAAGAAGCATTTGACAACTGCCCCGGTTATGGCTCAACCCGATATTACCAAACCGTTCGATGTCTACTGTGATGCATCTGGCACCGAGTTGGGTTGTGTGCTTATGCAAGAAGGCCGTGTCATTACCTATGCCTCCCGACAGCTCGGAAAGCATGAGCAAAATTATCCCACCCACGATTTGGAGTTGGCATCCGTTGTCCTAGCCTTAAAAATCTGGTGCCATTACCTGCTTGGTAACCTTGTCAATCTCTACACCGACCACAAAAGTTCAAGTATATATTCATGCAGCAAGAACTGAATATGAGGCAACATAGATGGTTAGAATTAATCAAGAATTATGAATTGGAAATTCATTATCACCCCGGAAAAGCCAACGTGGTTGCCGATGCCCTGAGTCGTAGGGATCAATGCAATCACGCAATTGTTTGTTCTACGGAAGCTTGCCCGAATTTAGATTCAAGCGAACCAAGTCTTCATATCATTCCATTTAGATACTTGTATAATCTAGCTCTTATTCCTACCCTTCGCGACGAAATTGTTGAAGCCTAAAAGGAAGACAAGGGAATGGAACACATTCGACAAAAGATACGCAAAGATGAAGCTACATGTTTCCGATAGGACGAAGATGGAGTGCTATGGTTCAACAATCGACTTGTTGTTCCGAAGAAGGAGGAATTAAGGAAGAAAATCATGGATGAGGCTCACTTGTCCAAATACTCCATACACCCCGGCAGCAACAAGATACCATGGGTTAAAGGAAAAATTTTGGTGGACGCGCATGAAAAGAGAAGTCGTTCGTTATGTTTCCGAGTGCGATACTTGCCAGTGTGTGAAGGCCGACCATCTGAAGAAAGCCGGTCTTTTGCACCCATTGAAAATCCCCGCTTGGAAATGGGAGGATATTGCTATGGATTTTATTGTTGGGTTACCCCTCACCCCCAAGAAGCATGATTCCATATGGGTTATCGTGGATAGGTTGACAAAATCCGCTCATTTTATTCCCGTCCATACGACCTACTCGACCAAGAAGTATGCCGAGCTCTACATCGCAATAATCCTATGTTTGCACGGTGTGCCGAAGACTATTATCTCTGATCGAGGTCCCCAGTTTATTGCTCATTTTTGGAGCAACTGCATTCTTGTCTTGGCACCACCCTTATCCAGAGTTCTGCCTATCACCCGCAAACCGATGGTCAAACCGAAAGACTGAACCAATATTTGGAGGACGTATTGAGAGTCTGTGTTCTGGACAATCGGGGGAATTGGGAAGATTGCCTTCCGTTCGCTGAATTCTCATACAACAATAGCTATCAAGAGAGTTTGGGAGTGTCACCGTTTGAGGCCTTGTATGGCCACTCATGCCGAACACCACTGAATTGGTCGGAATCGGGAGAAAGAATTAACTTTGGTCCAAACCTTGTCATCCAAGCCGAAGAGAAGGTGCGGCAAATTCAAGCTAACATGAAAGCAGCACAATCCCGCCAGATAAGTTATGCCAAAAAAAGGAGACGCCCATTGGAGTTCGAAAAGGGAGATTATGTCTATCTTCGAGTTTCTCCCAACAAGGGTATATCTCGTTTTGGAATCAATGGTAAATTAGCACCACACTACATCGGACCCTTTCCGATCACGGAGAAGCATAGCGCCGTTGCTTATCGATTGAAATTACCAGAAAATCTTAAGCGGGTGCACAACGTCTTCCACGTATCCCAACTCAAGAAGTGTTTAAAGCCTCCGATCGACGTGGTCATTTCTGACACCGAACAATTGGAAGAAGACCTCTCCTACCCTGAATACCCCATCCGAATCATTGATCAAAAAGACCGAGTAACGCGCCACCGCACCAGTACCTTCTACAAAGTGCAATGGAGCAATCATACCAAAGATGAAGCCACTTGGGAGCAAGAGGAGTTTCTGAAAACCAACTTCCCTGAGTTCTTGACCTCGCAAATCCGGTAAATACCCACGCCCTCCCTCTTTTGTTCATCCAGTTACAAATCTCGGGGCGAGATTTCTTTAAGGGGGGAGTGCTGTGACATCCCATGTCACAAAAAGTTGATTAAGCTAACCCTAATGTTAAATTTCTGTCTATTTAAAAATTTTAAATGATTAAAGTGCCAAATAAATAGCGGGAATAAATTTAATTGATAAAATCCACAATTTTGGCCAATTAATAGCATTTCGCAAACTTTACAAAACTCAATAAAAGTGTGCCACTATTTTTGCACATTCCAGTGGACCATGTCAAGAAGGAATTTTGGGGAATTTATCAGAATTTTTGGTAAAGGTTTAATACCCTTAAAAATTCCCTAAGTGCAGAGAAAAGTACCTCTGTTCTAGGATTTTTCATAAATTCTCCAACAAGAATTTCGACATGGCCCCAAAAGCAAAGTTGGAGGATAGGGTTTTCTGGACATGCACAAAAACTGGCATGAAGATTAGAGCACCGAAACTTGGCGAATTTAACAGAATACAAAGCACTGTTCCAGTCAAAAGGGGTCAACCACCTTCTCTGTCCTTGGTCCACTCACCGATCGACACCGCCGTACACGCCCCCGCCCCCCCCCCCCCCCCCCCCCCGCCGGCCACCGATCACCTCCTCTCTCCTGCCCATCCTGGCCACTGCTCCGCCTGCCCGTTGCTGTGCCACTGGTGCAGCCTTGAAAGCCCCTCCACCGACGAGCCACTCTCCTCCGGCCAGCTCACCCCCCCCCCCCCCCCCCGCCCGATCCCTCTCTCTCTCGGCTATAAGCGCCACAGTGGCAAGGCTATTCCCCCACTCTCCCAGCGCTTGCACTCTCCCACACCTCCCTCTGCTCTCTCTTGTTGCTCCAGGAACCCCAACACCCCCCATCTCCATCGCCGGTAAAAGCAGCGGCGAAAATCGAGCGCCGCCCCTGTTTCCCTCCGCCATGGCCGCCGTCGCGTTGAGCTCCACTTAGGCAGCTCCCCGTTCCCTCCTTTTTCCTCAAATTGGTGCGCAAGTACCTCCACTAGTGTGCTCCTGACCCGCTCCCTCTCTGTCGCAGCGACCTCGCCGGAATTGACGAGGGAAAGAGCCGCCGCCGTCGGGTTTCTCCCACCCCGCCAATGAGACCCCCTCTCCGACCGTTCCCGTCGACCCGCTCCTCCACGCCGTTAATCGCCGCACTAAGGTGATGCTCTCCTGCCACTCCCCGACCCCTCTCGCTCGCCGTGCTCGCCACGCGACATCGCCGTACACTCCCCCTGCTCCGACGCTCGTCGCCGGCCATCTCCGGCGCCTCCCGTTGGTCGCCGACCGATGCCATCTCCGGCGCCTCCCGTAACAGCCGTCAACAGCAATCTCGTGAACGGTGGCCATACGAGTTCTTAAATGATGCGTATGTCGTGCACTTGGGTTATTCTCCTACAGGATTTAAATCGATTTGAATTGCCGTCCCTCGCGGCTATGGGTACCTCTTGTTCGAGCAGTGGTAATGATACTTTAAGTAGAGGAGTTTGGTTATGCTACTAAAATTTATTTACTCTACGGCTACATATTGCTATGTTGTATTGTTCTTTATATTTGTACAGTCTTAGCAGCTAGCTAGGTTCAACTACAGTTAATTTTCTGCAACAAGCAATTAAAAATCTTGGTTAAAGAATAAGCATCGCAGCATAGAATTAATAGGTGCTTTTATGCAAATATCAAATGAGCCGGTCAGTCCCCCTGCATATTAGGAGTCAGTTTTAATAAACCTTTGGACGGGTAAGTCTTGCGGGGTATGCTAGATACTCAGGCTTTCCGATTATGTGGTTTTCAGGTGTTCCTCAAGCTACTTATTGTGACTGTTGTAACAAAGTTGTGTGGGAAGGTGAGGAGCCCCAGAACTGGACCATTGAATGGGTCCCCAGCTCCCCTAATCAAGATGAGTGAGCCATTGCCCTAGGGCCGGTATGGTTTACTTAGGTTCAACGTTGTGTTTTGTCATACTTTCCGCCTCCGCATAATTATGTAATCTAAACCAAGAATATGTGTATGGTAGTGTAACTAAATTTGCTTCGGCAGTGACTCTGGAACTTGTAATGGTATGCACTTAATGATGTATCCTTGTAAATGATGGATGTTCATGTGTGAACGCTATGTATGGTTACTTCGTTAATCATCTCCCGAGGCGATCCTGTACGGCACACTCTATACTTTGGTATAGGGTTGCGACAATATTTGTGCCTCATGATCTATATGAGATTACATCTCCGCAAGTGTGACCAAAGGAAAGGATTGTGCTTCATGCCCACTGAGCAAGCTCTTATAAACTCTGAGGTTAATCCCACTCGTGTGGTTCATGGACTAAGGCTCATACATACCCTTTTGGTTCTTAAACCTTGGTTCTTATTTGCTCGATTCTTCATTTGGCATTTACGAAAATTATAAGGCCATAAAGAGCCACTATTTGAAAAGGAGTGTTTGAGAGTTCCCTTAATGTTCCATGTGCAAAAGTTTTATTTGGGTGTTAAGTGAGGGCACTTGGAAAATGAAGAGATTCCTTGTTTCAGCGAAATTCTTGTAGTGATCGTACAGTCCGATCACTAGACCGTACAATCAGGTCAGTGCCATTGTGCACAGTGTCACAAGTCAGTCTGGTCATAGAGACCGGACAGAACGGTTCTAGTGACCGTACCATCCGGTCTGTATGGGTCGCTAGCAGACCTGGGACCTGACCGGACAGTCCGGTCTAGAGACCGTATCGTCCGATCACAAAATTGAAAACATGTGCTTCACTTTCAATCGTGACCGCTAATCTTTCCTTAATGAGATCTCGGCTGGTCGTCGATTCCTTGACCTAAGTAAAAATCATGAAGACCTTTGTCTTCCTCCTCGTTCGCTCCCGACGTCGAGACCACGTTGAGTGCGCCGCCGCCGCCCGCTCTCTAACGTAGCCGCGCCTTCCTCCATTGTCACTGACCTCGCCCGTGTACCCGCGCCGCCACTGCTCCGGCACTCTCGCACAGCTACGCCATGCCCACAAAACCCTAGCAGAGCTGCAGCAGCGCGCACCCATCGCCAAGCAGTAGCGCTACCGCCGAGCTGCTGCCGCGCCGCCTTGCCTGGTCACCGTCACGCACTTCCTCTGCTACATCCTCACGCTCCCGCACGCACGCCTAGAGACTGCATAGCCGAGCTACACCAAAGACTAGGGCAAAGGCTTCCCCTTTTCCCTTCACCTCCATTGCTGGTGTCAAAACTTCACCTTTTCAGCAATCAGTCGTGTGTTGTCTGAGGTACTCGTCGTCGATTTCCCCAGGGATTGAGCTTTTCTCTCAATTCATCGATTATGCCCCACTTAGCAAGCAATTTTCTTAATTGATGCGATTGGATTAAATGCCCATGTTTAGTTGCATTAAATAGGTAATTAGCTCAACCTAGCTGCAATTAATTTCATGATTATCTGTTAATTGCATGTCTAAGGTTTATCTCTCATTTAGTCTGTAGTTAGATTTATTGCCTATTATTTGGCTGCAAACTAGATGATTCGCACCAGCCACATATAGTCGATGATCACAGTTGATACTTTGCATATTTGTCTAGTGATCATATCCTCCATCTCAGTGCTAGGATTTCTATTGCACAATCTTTCTTAGCGGTGCTTTGCTTGTAGATTTATATAGGATCTATGCTTATCCTTTCTATACCTACGTGCGTGCAGTGACACTTGTCAGCAGCAGAGATGGCAGGATCAGGACAGGACAAGGGCAAGGGCAAGATGCCAGACAAGCCCAGAGGCAAGAAGAAGACCAGACTGGACCTAGAGTCAAGAAGAGGACCAGACTAGACCCAGAGTCAGAGAGGGCCAGGAGGTTAGCACAACACCTGGATGCCATGGAGGATTTATGCAGGATACCTGGATCACTGTTGATCACAGGTACTTAGACAGATGACCAGGGTCACAGGAGGAGCACCAGGTAGAGGACCACAGGGCCAGAGCTGTACACAGGGATCAGGTTGCCACCTTGGTCATAGGGTACTCTGACTTCTCGCTAGGGGAGGTCGTCGAGACCAGTGGAGAAGGGATCCTCTAGGCAGCAGGAGGAGTCCGAGGAGGAGGAGAGCTCAGCCTCAGAGTGTGAGGAGTCTAAGGATCTTGAGGAGGAGGAGACTGAGCAGACAGCATAGCCACAGCAGCAGAGGACTGCTCACTGCTCAGGAGACCCGAGGTGCACCTGTGTAGTGTGCACAAGGAGGCTGCAGAGACTCGTACAGGCAGCCAGAGAGACAAACATTCATAAGGTTCCTGTGAAGGACCTTAAAACGCTTCATCTTGTCCCTTTCGAGCAGTGGGTTCCAATCCCCAGGGACCCTGCTGTAGGAGAGTGGTACTGGACTGGCCTCTAGGGAAGGATTGGAGAGGGCTTGAGACGCTATCTTGCCCTGAAGGGCAAGTGTGGACTGTTTGTGCCGCAGCAATACACCACCTACCAGGCCAGGAGGAAGGCCATCGGCACAGACATGGAGCAGTATTTCACTTATCTATCTGGTCTGGTAGAGTTGGTCACTGTGCCCTACAGATACAGAAAGGATATAGTTCTGGAGTTCTATGCTACACTATGGGTAGCTAGAGATCGTTCTGAGATCTGGTTCCTATTCAGAGGAGAGCCTCACCTGCTTACCAGGGAGGACCTGATAGCTGCACTGGGACTGCTTGCTTCAGACCTGCGACTGTACATGAGTGTTTACAGAGACCTGCTTCCACCCCGCAGACCACAAGGAGGGATCTTGCCCTCAGACGAGATGGTGTCTATTGCCTTTCTACCGCCACACACACTAGGCTTTGATAGAGGCCCTGCGAGACTCACCACAGAGGCTAAGGTGGTTAGAGCGAAGTCACCAGGACTATCATTCCCAGGTCTAGATACGAGGAGTTTACACTCTTGCACTAGTGGGATATAGCAGCTATTCTGAGGAGACAGCACTTTCACCTTGTAGACCTATTCATTGCTAAGTTAGAGGAGGACATATCTGAGAGGGTAGGAGGATGACACCTAGTCTACGCTCCTTACATCTGCTACCTTTTGAAGAGGATGGGACTACTGACAGAGGAGCAGTACGACGCCTCGAGTCCCCAGGGGATCGCAGTCAGCCTCGAGTCAGCAGATGGGAGAGGAGGAGCAGGAGTCACCGTCAGTTACTCACGAGCAGGCAGCTCATCCAGAGATGGTGGTTCCTGAGTCAGCTAGTACAGGAGCACCTCCCTAATCGGCAGGGACATATTCAGAGGATGCTATCACTGTTGCAGCACTTGCAGGACACCCGAGTGAGTTCATTCAGAGCAATTGTCAACCGAAACAAGATGAATCGCTCCATCAGATGATGGAGGTCATCAGAGGACAGGCAGAGCTTCAGAGACAGCAGATGGCACTGATGACTACTCTCATGACACAGATGGCTGAGTTCACTCAGAGGCAGGCCAGTCAGCAGCCAGGACCTTCTACTCTTCCATAGTTTCAGATGCTACAGACACAGTGAAAGGACCAAAGGCGTACCGAGAGGGGGGGTGAATCGGTAGCCGGCCACAAATTCGAACACTTCAGTTTCACACCACTAGAACCTAACAATCATTGCAAACTAAGCAATTCTAGTAGGCCAAGACCCTGCACATGCTAGTGTTCATGATGAGTACACAATGTAGAAGCTAAACACACTAGCCTATGCAAGCCACAAGTCACACTATACACTATAGCACACAAATGCGGAATAGTAAAGACAGGTCAAGGAATGCTCATGATTTTTTCTCGAGGTCTCGAAAGGATGGCGCCTTGCCCTACTCCTCGTTGGACCACTCCCGTCGGAGTCCCGGTCCCTCCCGCCACTAATGTGGAGTTCTCGCCCACGAGCCCGCAATCACTCCTGAAGTGAAGACACGCTGCGCGTCACTGCTGCCACCAAGGCACAAGATCGCGTCCCTCAAGAACTTGCCAGAGTCCCCGAGCCGACACGAGCGCTCACTAGCGATGCCCCTTTCACTAGCAGGCTCAAAACGTGTACAAACGTGTGATGGCCTTCACAACCAATCATGATAGGCTCGATCACCGACACTTAACCGGTCTAGGTCTCACCATAGACCAAGAGTAACAACCTAGATCACACCCTCAAGGACACCTAGCCTTAGATGTGCAAGATCACTCCATGTTACTCTCACTAGCACTCTCAAGATATCCAATATCTCCTCCTCGTGCTCTCCTCTTTTCCTCTTGGACCTTACCAAATGCTCTCAGGTATTCCACTGGCCAAGAGAGGTCTCCAAGACCCCAGCAAAGAAGCTATATAGGCTTCCAACCTCCAACTAGCCGTTGCTCCAAGAAATCAGCTTTCTGGACCAACTGACCAGATTGTCCGGTCACTGCCTGACCAGACCGTTCGGTCACTACAAACCTGAGCACCAATGGCTCTGCCCCTCTGCTGACTTCCACTGACCGGACCATATGGTCAGTTGACCGGACCGTCCGGTCCGTTTCTCTCTCTAGTCCAGAAACATTTCAGCGCTGCATCCTCTCTGCCCTGTTCCTCAGCTGCACTGACCGTACGGTCTGCTAACCTAACCGTACCGTCCGGTCTCTATAGCTCCCGCATAGACAGATTCCTCGCTTATTCGCTGTAAGTCCCAGACAACTTCACCTAGTGATCGTACAGTCCGATCACCACTGACCCCTCTGTTTGGTCACTATGTCTAGAAGCTAAAACTTGTCGTCTTCGCTTGACATCGTTTCCCGGCTTCTCCGAACAGCTCCCTGGCTTCTCCACTGTCACCTAGTGCATGTGATTTCAACGAGCAACCTTGCACATCACCGACTAGACATGACCTAAAGACCCCCTTGATAGTCCGGTTTTTTCCTATGGACTTAAAGCCCTAACAACTAGACAAGTGTTCCCAACACTTGCTCCATAGCTTGTCCTTCGCTATGATCCATCTCCATCAACCATTGTACTCCATCAAGCTCACAAGCCTCCATGCTTGTGGTCATTGTCATCAATCGCCAAGGCAACCATTGTCCATATGATTGGAAGTAGAGTTTAGAGATGTCTCCTACACAGACAACACTCGTGTAGATATTATCCCATAATTTCATAGTTGTCATCTATCACCAAAACATTCATACCTTGGGGATCCCATCAATGGTCATGAAGCTTACAATCTCCCCCTTTTTGGTGATTGATGACAACCACTACTTATCATAATCTTATCAATGAACAACAAGGCTAAAAGAGCTACACTATGATCGAGAGGAACCTCAAAAGCATAAGAGAAAAATGCACAAGGTCCTACTCAAACAAGCATGATCAAGAGATAAGAGGAATAAGAAAGAAAAGCACACTCTAGATGATATGCATGCATGTCATGTGAAGATACTAATAAAAGCATAGGGACATGCAATGCAAGACATGAATGATGATATGCAACAGGTTAGCATGGTAAAGCATGAGAATTAAGAACAAGCAATCATCATCATGGAATCATACACAGGCTTACAGGATAAATAAGGGAATACAAAGCACTGCGTATGAAAATAAACCAAGTGAGATCAAGATTAGTCAAACATAAGTGAATGAAAACCATGACCCATCAAAATCCATGAACATTGAATAACTCCATCAAAATAAGATCCAGATGTATCTAACTCCCAAAACCAATGTGCACGTATGCTCCCCCTAGATACAAGTTACTCTCGATCACACAGGATCACACTCCAACTCCCCCTAGACCTATGACTACTTCTTCCCCTTTGGCAACAAGCACCAAAAGGTAGGAAAAGAGAACATCTACGTGCTCGTGGTCGAAGGAAGTGGTGCAGCGACTGTTGGTCATATCTACGCACCCACTTATATAACGCAAGAGGACGGTGTACAATTGTAGCTCTTTTTCCCTTAGAGTATTCCAAGGTTATCGAATCCACAGAGAACGAGCGGAACTAATACTATTAAAAGGTTACTAACAAATTGCAATGGGTTGGTTGATGTGAATGATGACGATGAGAAAGTGGAAGGTGAATGTTATTGAAGAGTTAACAGGATGATGAAGGATTCTCTCCTTAGGATTGCTTCACTAGCATGCAACCTTATTATTATCAACTCAAGTGATGACTCTAATATTCTACAAGACATGGGGGTTTCGTTCACCCCAGCTGTCACTAATGAGGCTATTAGCTCCCCACCGGTTTCTTGCACTATGCAATGGGCAAAAGTGTATTGGCCGATACACTAATGAAAAGGATAGATAGATGTGCAATAAAGTTCATCACATAGATTAAATTCATCGAGAGAGTATCAACAAGCATAAGAGTTACATGACCAGATCCCCGCACCAGAGAAGAGAATATGAGACTACTCACTCATCCTTCCGCTAGACATAGCAGAGGGGTGAGAAATAGCGCTGGAACGCGCACGAGCCGATCGGCACGACCTCCCTTCTGGTGGATTTCGTCGGTGTTGACGAACCTCCGCCGCCAATATCCTGGAACCCTAGTTTTAATAACTCGTTCTCATGATTGTCGTCTCCCCCCTTCCTTCTCTTGGCTCTTGATAATTATCTTTCTTTTATACTCGACGGGATTAGGTCAACTTCCATCGACTCTGACTCATACTGGGCTGGGCCTTCGTCTTTCCTAGACCGGATCATGTTTTAGTCAAGTTTTCCTCCTGCGCCGATCGGCGCATGGGTCGTGCCGATCGGCGCGGCTCCGTATCTGGCCCATCTTCGTTACTCTTCAGCTCTTTATCCATAATTGCCCTGTTTTACACCTGTTTCCTGCGATTACATCCAAAACAGAACAACTACAAATATATGCAAATATGGGGTCAATTGTTAGTCCAAACCACCAAATTAAGACGCAAAACATCCCTTTTTGGTAGATAAAATGGGCATCTAGAAACCACCAACAGCGACATCCTGTGAGGGCTCTGCTCCTGGCTGATCTTGTGCTGGATCTTGCTATGCTCCTGAGCCTGTGCCGCCTGAGCATCCATCTGCTCGAAGAAGTCAAGGTCTACAAGCGAATCAGACCCTCTGTCCTACCTTGCTGGTGGGACTGTGGATGTCTCCTCGGCAACAGTCGTCTGATGAAGAGCAAGGTCATCCACGTCCTTCTAAGTGAAGCCTCGGCGGACCAGATCCTCTGCTACCTGAGGTGTGAGAATGTTGACTGTAGCAGTGGAAGGTGGAGCTGTAGCTGACTTTGGAGCTGGCTGGGGGTCTGCACAAGTGGTGTGCACTATATCTGAGAACAAACTCCTCATCGGAAGGTGCTGAGAGATGGAGGGTCCTGCCATCTATGAAGTAGAAGAGTGTGTCGATGAAGAGAACAATGCAGATACTGAGAAGGCAGACATGGGGGAGAACTGAGCTGGTGAGTGAGTCTGTCCTGCTCCCCCTGACGGTAACACCCTTGAGTGTGACAACCCGCTAGACTGGGCTATCATCACGGCAGTGAAGGGTCCTGGCTGAGTCGGCAGCTACTGAGACTATGGAAGTGCTGACGGTCCTGGCTGCTGACTGGCCTGCCTCTGCTCAGCCATCTGGGTCATGAGAGTGGTCATCAGTGCCATCTACTGTCTCTGAAGCTCTGCCTGTCCTCTAATGACCTCCATCATCTGATGTCTATCCTCAGCCATGCTCTAAATGAACTCACTCAGGCGTCGTACAAGTGTTTCTATAGTGATAGTGTCTCCTGACTGTGAACCTGTAGGCTGGGGAGGTGCTCCTATACTGGCTGACTCAGGAACCACCATCTCTGGATGAGTTGCCTACTTGTGAGTGTCTGGTGGTGACTCCTGCTCCTCCTCTCCTGTCTGCTGACTAGAGGCTAACTGCGAACCCCTGGGGACTCTAGGTGAGTAGTTGGTGGTCACCTTAGGGAATGCATCGTACTGCTCCTCCGTCACTAGTCCCATCCTCCTAAGTAGATAGCAAATGTAGGGAGCATAGATCAAGTGACATCCTCCTACCCTCTCAGAAATAACCTCCTCCATCTCACCTATCAGCAAATCAGCCAAGTCAAATGGCTGTCTCCTCAGAATAGCTGCCACTGCCCACTGGTGAAGTAGAGTGAATTCCTCTCTGTAGCCAGACCTGGGAATGATAGTCCTTGTGACTATCGCTCTAACCACCTTGACCTCTACGGTGAGTCTCACAGGGCCTCTCTCAAAGCCTGGGATGTGTGGTGGTGGAAAGGCGATCGACGCCATGTTGTTTGGAGGTAGTGTCCCTCCCTATGGTCCATGAGGTGGATCAAGGGTCCTATAGGCACTCCTGTAGAGGTGAAGGTCTGAAGCAAGAAATCTAAAGCTGGCTATGAGATTCCCCCTGGTCACACGCTGTGGCTCTCCTCTGAACATGAACTAAAACTCTGAGCGATCTCTGGCTATCCACAGTGTCGCGTAGAACTCTAGGACAATGTCCTGTCTGAACCTGTATGGTTCCGTGACCAACTCTGCATGTCTGAGCAAGTATGTGAAATACTGCTTCATGTCCATCCCGGTGGCCCTCCTCATGACCTGGTAGGTAGTGTACTGCTGCGGCACAAACACTCTATCTTTGTCCTTCAGGGCGAGGTAGCGTGTCAAACCCTCTCCAATCCTCCTTTGGAGCCCTGTCCAATACCTCTCCCCTGTAGGGGGATCCCTGGGGATTGGAACCCATAGCTCGAAGGAGACAAGACGTAGTGCTTTAAGGTCCTTTGCAAAAACCTTAAGTATGTCCATCTCCCCGGCTGCCTGTACCAGTCTCTACAGCCTCCTCGTGCACACTACACAGGTGCACTGCGGGTCTCCTGCCCGGTGAGTAGTCCTCTGCTGTTGTGGTTGTGCTAGCTACTCAGTCTCCTCCTCCTCAACCTCCTCTGACTCCTCTGTCTCCTCTGACTCTGAGCTCTCCTCTGAGTCTGACTCCTCCTCCTCTAACTCCTCCTGCTACCTGGAGGATCCCTGCTCCGCAGGTCTCGACGACCTCTCCTGACGAGAAGTCAGAGTACCCTGCGACCACGGTGGCAACCTAATCCCTGTGTACAGCTCTGGTCCTGTGGTCCTTTGCCTGGTGCTCCTCCTACGATCCTGGTCATCAGTCTGTGTACCAGTGATCAGTAGTGATCCAGGTATCCTGCGAGAAGCCTCCATGGCCGCTAAGTGTTGTGCAACTCTCCTAGCCCTCTCTGACTCTGGGTCCAGCCTGGTCCTCTTCTTGCTCTTTGGCTTCTCTGGCATCTTACCCTTGCCCTTGTCCTGACCAGATCCTGCCATCTCTACTGCTGACTGCTGTTACCTGGGAATACTCGAGATTGACGACGTCGAAAGCACGCAACCAATCTCCAAAAACTTGAACTTTTGGGTCGCCGGCAATGAAAGTGAGAAGGAGGGAAATTTGCCCTAAGCCTTGCGGTGGAGCTCGGCTAAGTGGGAAGGGAGCTGCTGCTCTAGGGCTTGCACGCAAGGAGGAATCAGGAAGCACTGAAGATGGCCGGCGGCGATGCTCGGAAGCAAGGCACATGGCTGCGGCGCGAAAGCTTTGTGCACGGCGGTGGTGCTAGGGTTTGCAGGCGCGCGCGGCTGCGTACGAAGGCGGAGTGGCAGCACGGCTGCGATGGAGAGCACGGCGGCATCAAGTTCCTGTTCTGGGTGAAAGAGTCGAATGAGGGTAGGTCCAAATCAATTTTGACCTAGGTCAAAAGAAACGGACGGCCAAGATCTTATGAAGGAAGGATCCACGGTCCAGATTTCGAAGTGCATTGCGTGATCGATTTAGGTGACCAGATGGTCCGCTCATATCACCGTATGGTCCGGTCACTTCAGGGATTTTGGAAACCTAGGTTTTGGGTGAACAGAATGACATGCAGATCGGACAGTACGGTCTTCACAAGACATTTTGTCCAGTCTCTATTTCCAACCCCTGAAGCAACTATGCATTGCTGCACAGACCGGACTGTCCGATCACTGTAGGAATTTTTGCTGAATCAAGAAATTTCTTCATTTTCCAAGTGCCCTTGCTAAACACTCAAAGAAACACTGTACTTGGAGCATGAAGGGAACTCTCAAACACTCCTTTTCAAATAGTGGCTCTCTATGGCCTTATAATTTTTGCAAGTGAAAAATGAAGAATCGAGCAAATAAGAACCAAGGCAATAAAGAACCAAATGGGTATGTATGAGCCTTAGTCCTGAACCGTGCGAGTAGGTTTAACCTCGGAGTTCATAAGAGCTTGCTCAATGGGCATGAAGCACAATCCTTTCCTTTGGTCACACTTGTGGAGATGTAATCTCATATAGAGTATGAGGCACAAATATCTCCAAATGTGACAAGCCTCCTTTGTGTTTCCTATACGATGCATGCAACACGCATTTTACATATGCAATTAAAGTAAACATGTCATGTGAATGCAAGCAAAGTTAAACAAGACACAAAGGAAACCTAACAATGTCAAGTTTGAACCCCTCCCAAGCTTACTCACTATAAGCCATACCCTTGCCTTGAGAGAAGCCAAACCACCATCTCAAGCACTCCCCCTTGCTTATAGCTATCTTGGATGAGTTAGACATTGACTAATTTTTATGTGTTTTTCTTTTAGTTATTTACACATGCATGGATGCAAAGTATACTAGTCACAAAGGATTCCTAATTACCATGCAATGCAACAGAAGGAAAAACACACTACAACTACCAAGAACAAACACGATTACCTCCCTCACGAGTAGATATATCATTGAGGTCCATGTCACTTGTCGTTGGCTTCACATGATCTTCATGAAGCTCTTGGTCCACCACCACCACCATCTTCTAGGTCTTGTTCTTGGGCACCCACTTGTACACGGTCGACCTCTCAAGATCAACTATGCACTTAGGCACCCATATGCTCTTGACCTTTCTTTTCTTGTTTGGTGGTCCCAAAGCCTTTGCTTTCACCTTGCCATCCTTGTTCCTAAAAAGCTTGAAATGGGTGTTCTCATGGAACAAGTTAGTGTTAGGTAAAACAATGGAACTCCTCACCATAGGGCAATCCTTGATGGTGTGGCCATCCTTGCAACACCTCTGGCAATAGTAGTCATCGGCGAGTAGGGGTTTGACCCATTCGGGAATGGAGTCACTCGTCCCGATGATGTCGATGGTGGCAGGATATGAGCCAAGTCCCCGGTGGGAAACATTGTTCACAAGATTCTTCTCAAGAATCTCCTTGTGGATGGCTCTACCGTGTGCAAGTCTCTCGAAGCCATCCATCGCCATTTTCCTCTCTTCCTTGAGCTTGTGATATTCCTTCAAAACAAATGGCTCAAGAGAAGAAACCTCATTTGAGGTGGTTAGTTCATCACACATAGTAGAAGCATCACTAATTGATGAACTAGAGGAGGGAGAGGCAAGGTTCTCAACATTGATGGCCTCATAAGTAATCTCAAGGGCCTTGTACTTCTCATGAAGGTCTACATGATCACCCTTGCGTTTGTCATAACTCTTGTTTAGGGCCTCATGAGATGTGACAAGGTCCTTGAACTCACTCTCAAGGTCAACAACACGGTCCTTAGCTAACTTACACTCTTTTCTTACCACATCCAACATTTTGGATTTCTTGACGGCGATGTCGCGGGCTTGCTCAAGCATACTCCATAGCTCGGCACAGGAGAGATCCTCATCATCGCTGTCATCACTGCTCTTATCCTTACTCTCCCCAAGGTGGCTCGTGGCCATGAGGGCACGTGGGAGGTGGATGAAGAGCTCGTGGACGTGTGGTCTTGATCATGGCTAGGCCGGCCACTTCTTCATCATCGCTTGAGGAAGAGGATGTGTCACTGGAGTTATCACTTGTCCACTCTCCAACAAGGGCTTTGTGAGAGAACTTCTTCTTGTAGTCTTGAGCTTTGCCTTTGCCTTTGCTCTTGTCCTTGTTGAAGTACCTCTTCTTCTTTTGCTTGGCTTTAGGATCTTCTTCTTCTTCATCATCACTTGACTCTTGGGACTTGAAAGCTTCCCTCTTGGGCTTCGGGCACTCTTTAACAAAGTGATTCTTTGAGCCACAATTGAAGCACTTGCCCCTAGACTTGGAGGCAAACTTATTCTTGAATGTCTTCATCTTCTTCATGAGAAGAGCCAAGTACTCAGTCAAGTCACCTTCATCATCATCATCTTCATCCTCTTCAATGACTGCCTTCTTCTTGTTTTTCTTGCTCTTGCTTGATTCTTGCTTGTCAGCCTGAAGAGCAAGGGTGGATGGTTGTGGATCATCCATCCCTAACTGGTAGCTCTCAAAGGTAGTGATCTTGCCAAGTACATCCTTCATGGTCTTGGTCTTGAGGTCACCTTGCAAGGTGAAGGTGATGATGGACTCATACTTGGGGTCTTTGAAAAGACTTAAGAATCTTCTAATGACCTCCACAGGTTTGAGTTTGAAATCATCCCCAAGTGCATTGATCTCCTCCACTAGCACATGAAAATGAGAATACACAGTGTTAGCTCTCTCATATGGCAATCTAGTGAAGTTATCATATTTGCTCTTCAGCACATAGTATCTTTCCTCTTTGACATCACTGGTGCCCTCATGGAGGCCCTAAATCTCAGTCCAGATATCATGTGCTATGGAACTAGCATCGAACCTAGCAAAGACATCCGTAGATATGCATGCAAACTCAGGGGTGTTTCCGGCAGGGGTAGAGTTGTCATTGTCATTGTCATCAATATAATTGGAAGTAGAGTTTAGAGATGATTCCTAAACAGACAACACTCATGTAGATATTAGCCCATAATTTCATAGTTGTCATCTATCACCAAAACATTCATACCTTGGGGATCCCATCAATGGTCATGAAGCTTACACATAGCCAGGCCCCTTCACTGCCATGATGACAGCCTAGTCTAGCGGGTTGTCAAACTCAGGGGTGTTACTGACAGGAGGGGCAGGACAGACTCACTCACCAGCTCAGTTCTCCCCCGTGTCCGCCTTCTCAGTTTTTGTGTTGTTCTATTCACCGACACACTCATCGACTTCGTAGATGGTAGGACCATCCACCTCTCAGCAGCTACCAGTCAGGAGTCTGTTCTGAGGTAGTGCACACCACACGTGCAGACTCCCAGACAGCCCTAGAGATAGCTACAGCTCCACCCCATTCTGCTACACACACACCTCTAGTCACATGTGAGGTAGCAGAGGATCTTGTCCGCTGAGGATTGACTGAGGAGGATGTGGATGACCTTGCTCTTCTTCAGGTGACAGTTGCTGAGAAGACATTCATAGTCCCACCAGCAGGGCAGGACAGAGGGTCTGCAAGGAAGTCTGTCAGCGCGAAGACCTGTAGAGACCGGACGGTACGGTCTATAGACCGGACGGTCCGGTCTGTATGGAGGTTGCTCAGGACAGAGAAGTGTAGAAGTTGGTGATCTCTGAAATGGAGAGAGAAAGTCGGACCGGACGGTCTGATCAGCTGACCGTCTGGTCAGTACGAGGAGATCATCTGGATAGAGCAGCCAACGGCTCTGGGAGTCATTTCAGAGAGACCACACGGTCTGGTCAATGGAGTCTAGAGAGATGATTTCATGGAGCAACGGCTAGTTTGAGGTTGGAAGCCTATATAACTTCATTGCTGGGGTCCAGGAGACTACGCTTGGCCAGTGGAATTGCTTGTAGCATTTGTGAGAGCCAAGAGGAAAAGAAGAGAGCACTAGGAGGACATATTGCATATCTTAAGAGTGCTAGTTAGAGTAATTTGAGCATTGATGCACATCTAAGGCTAGCGTGTCCTTGAGGGAGTGATCTAGGTTGTTACTCTTGGTCCATAGTGAGACCTAGACCGGTTAGGTGTCGGTGATCGAGTCGATCGTGATTGGTTGTGAAGGCCGTCACACGTTTGTACCTGGTTTGAGCCCACCGGTGAAAGGGGCATCGCTAGTGAGCGCCCGTGTCGGCTCGGGGAGTCCGGCAAGTTCTCGAGGGAGATGAGCTTGTGCCTTGGTGGCAACGGTGACGTGCACCATGTCTTCACTCCGGGAGTGATTGCAGGCTCATGGGCGAGAACTCCACTTGGTGGCGGGAGGGACCGGTACTCCGGTAGGAGTTATCCAACAAGGAATAGGGGAAGGCGTCATCCTTCTAAGACCTCGGGAAAAAATCATGAGCATCTCTTGACCCCTCTATACTTTTCCGCATTTGTGTGCTCTAGTTAGTAGGGTGACTTATGGCTTGCATAGGCTAGTCTGTTTAGCTTCTACATTTCGTACTCATCATGAACACTAGCATGTGTAGGGTCTTGGCCTACTAGAATTGTTAGGTTGCAACGATTGCTAGGTTCTAGTAGTGTAAATTGAAGTATTTGGATTTGTGGTCGGCTTACCGATTCACCCCCCTCCCCCCTGTTGGTATGCCTTCGGTCCTTACACACCCAGTGGCAGGGCAGGCCTACGCTCACCGGTCGTGTCGCACACTCACCAATGCAGGCAGGCACCGGCATCAATGCCACACCGCGTTGCGACAAAGTCCCTGTCACTTCGGCTGCCGTGTGGCTCGTCCACCGATAAAAAGAAGATACCCTCAATGGAAACGCCGAAAGGCAACAACGGTATGCCCCGACATGTCTCGTCAAGGCGCCCGTGTGATGAATAGGATCATTTGGTCCACCTAAATATCGTGGCACCACGACAAACGGCTCCGGCGTACTAAGCCAAAGCACGAGTCCACGACTCGCCCTCTGGCTCGAGGGCTACACCCGGCGGGTGCGCTCGCGCGCACCCACCCGAGGAGAACAACACAAAAAATCAAGCCTCGCCCGACACATCGACAGGACCCTCTCTTTTCGAAAACAATAAGCGGCCATACCAAGGAGCCGTAGTAGGCCAGGGGGTGCACGGCCCGCTATAGTACTAAGTCAACTGGGTCAACGATCCTGAATAAGGATTCGACGTGTCCTGTCTCGCCCACCCTCTGTCGAGGGGGACAAGCCGATCCCGCCTCGCTCGACCCCCGTCAAAGGGGTCGAGCACGTGACGTCACCATTCAATCCTCGTCGAAGGGTTTGACCGCGCCCAGCCTCGCTCGACCCACTGCGAAGGAGCAGGGCACGCTTCGCCTCGCTCGACCCCCGCTAGGGGTCGAGTGGATCGCGGATAAGATCACCAGCACCGTCCCAAAATAACAGTCCCCTCCCGCACATGCATAGTGACACTGGCATATCTACCACCCTCGCTAACCCCTGCTATCAGTCACCACGCTAGGACGTGACAGTACGCCACAGCGCTGACCCCGTGGGAGTGACAGAGTGGAGAAGCCCGGCTATCCTGACGGTGATAGGATGGGGCAGCATCCACGCGTCCCACCCCAAATGCTACACAGCAAACCGCCTTCACTCGAAGATGATCAAACAAGATAAAACTCCACACCTCCGCCTGCGTCTCAACAGATGTCGTACCGAGCATGTGGCAACAGTATCAAGGGGTCTAATCCCCCTACAAACCTACCCTCATCGCCATCATAACCTGTTTGATGGGACGGAACCCGGCGCTATGACGCAGTCCTTCATGATGGTGCCCCAAACAGGGGTAATCAAGGACACCGTGACGAACAGCCACGATGGGACGACACATGACTTTGCGGCAACATCTCATGCTGAGCCATCCGGGTTACCCGGTTCACGCCAATTACAGGAAAAACGAGCCCCAACTAATCGACGGAAGACGGGGGCACGCCTCAACACCACGACTTCAAGCGCGGAACCTGGACAGCGGGGCCCACGAAGTCCAAAGACCGCGCCACCAATCGAAATCCATGACTCCTTCCGCACGGCTTCAACAACTCCCCGCACGTGTCTTCCTTTCCTTCTTTCTCTCTCTCTCCCTTTCACTCTAATGTGGGCCCTCCCCTTGAAATATAAAAGGGGAGGCCCTTCTTCCTCGTCAAGACATCGCTCTACGCACGAACACACACGCACTCACCGAGACCTGGAGAACTCTCCTCTCTCAACTCCGTTTTACACACACCGGTGCAATTAACACGAGCACCTACTTAAACTGGACGTAGGAATACTCCCCGAACCAGTGTAATCCTCTATGTCCTCTTGCATTGCCATCACCGAACCTAAACGCGTATTCTCAGAATAAATTCTACTAGCCAGTGATCGAAACATCGATACCCAGTTAACCGAAAAACCGGTCTGAGCCGGCTAGAGAAACCAACGAGTTATCCGGAAGAAACCAAACCTAATACTGTAACAGTTCGATTAACCGGTCTCCGGTTAACCGGCTAGTTTTTAACTGAACCGAGCCGGCTGGCTGTCATGGTTATTTGAACCTTCGTTGTAACACAGGAACAGGAACAACGACTTGCAAGTGGAAGGTTCTGTAGCTTCCCTCTCAGGAATTTGAAATAGCAGCGCTCGTGGCCGGCGACCACGCCTGCAGCCGCAAGGCCCACCTGCACGCGAATGCGAAGAATGTGGCCGGTCGTCAGGAGCTGGTCCCCCCGCGACATCATCCTGGGCCCTACCTGGCACTCAATTTTTTATTTTTTGAGCGAGCACAACCAAACCGCAAGCCTCATGTCCTTCTCGTGATCGTGTTAGGTTGTGTTTGGTTGAGTTTTTTTTATATATGTATTATTTATAATATTTATATATATAAATATTATAAATAATAAATATAATATATATATTAAAAAACGTTTTCAATTGTTTTTTAAATTAAAACTTTTGAAATATTTAAATAAATTTTAAAGAAACTTTTTAAATTTTTAAAAAACTTTAAAATTTTTAAAAAACTTTTTAGGTTTAGAAAATATGTAGTAGAATGAAAAATTTAAACAAATTAAGATGAATTTTTTAAATTGCATATAAATTTGAATAAATAACATATTATTTTACAGTTATCAGCTCACAGTCACTTTTTTATAATCGTTTTTACCAAACGGCTTTCAGCTTTTTCACAGTTTATATCTCACAGCAGCTTTTTTTACACCCTACAACCCACAATAGTTTTTTTCACAGTTACAGCCAAACCAAACACACCCTAAAGAAGAGGAGCCACTAGCCAAGCTGCACTAGTCGGGTTGTGCGTTTGCATTTCTGCTAATGACCCGGCTGCTTTGCCAGCTCTCGCCATATAAACTACCTTGCTTTGTCTTGTTGAGCAAACTTCCGCGGCAACATTATGATATGATGGAACTAGGCGTTGAGATCTCATCTATACTTCAGTCCTCTCGTGCAAATTGAATCCTTTCCAATTGTACATAACAATTCTGAAGTAGCAGGTTAGTTTGGCGCTTCTAGTCCCAAGAGAGTGAGAACAACCCTACTCTTTAGCTAAAAAGTTAAAAGATATGTAAATAACTGTAGTTTCAACACACAATCAACTCATTTAAAAAAACACACAATCAACTTTTTTTTAACCCGTTTTAGTCCTAGCACAACACAAGTATTCGACTAAAAGTCTGATACAGAGAAGTTTATTTCATTTCATTTTGAACTGTGCACCATCATTTGTCATGGGAGCAGGAAGGTTCCTAGTACCAATTCAGTCTAGTAAACCTATAGTCTGAATCTTCATTAAAAAAAATCAAGGGACAATTGCATAAGACCTCTATTGAACTCTAATATTAAAAATTAACATCTTTTTTAGACTTTGCAAGAATAGATCTCTTTTTTGAATCTGAATCAGCTAGCAGCCCCTTTTCTAACTAAAGGTTTTAACGGTGTTAAATCTTATGTGAAAAGACATATATACCCTTATTACAAGAATTGATTGTACATCTATGTTGGCACTCCAAAGCTGTTTTGATTTTTACGCATTTTCTCACATGGGACCCACCTCTATTTACTCATTACGTTTTTTCCTTCTCTGACCTTGTCTCTTCACGCGATGGAGAACTGAACCCAAGATCGAGCCCTTTCAAAGGGAGAGCAGAAGCGGCAACGCTCGAGGACGTCGATTAATCTGCCATCTGACCGCGCCGCCGTCTTCGCTACGCCCACGCTGCCGTCTCGAGCTTTTTTGCCCGAGCAGCTTGTCTATCCTGAGTTCCTGACGCGGCGTCGGCGGAAGACATCATCTGTTTTCGGTGTTCCTCCTTGCGCGACTACGGCGAGCACATGGAAGGAGGATGGCGGCAGCTCGACGAAGAGCCGCTCCGACATACGTGCATGACGACTCGACGAGCGAGACCCACGAAGCTCGCGTTCCTGCCAGCATGGTATCGCAGGTCCGTCCCACCCGCAGTGGCGAAGCTTCATAGGGGCCAAAGGGGTCATGCCCCCCTCATCTTCTCAAATTAGCACTACATAAACAGTAATTTATTACTGTTCATCATTGATTTTTACTAAATTATTGAGGTTGGCCCCCTTTAATCTAGAGCTAAAGCTTCGCCACTGTCCACCCACCCCACGTCATGCGCGCCCGTGCTCTGCCCATAGATGCCTACCTCTTGGGCACGCCCGTCGCTGCTCGCCTGTCGCACCATTCCCTGGCCTGGAGTCATCGCTCGCTGCCACCACAAACTAATCAGGCGTGGCGTTGTAGAGAGAGGGAGAGAGGAGAAAGTGTAAGGAGAGAAGACGGCCGGGGGCAGGATGGTCCATTCAATTTTTATTTTCTTTTTTATAATTTAGAAATGAGGCATTAACAAACAGAAGTAAGAAAGAGGGGTTAACGATTGGTTCACATACAAAAATAAGGTCTATTCTTGCAAAGACTGAAAAAAGAGATCCATTTTTAATATTAAAGTTCAAAAGAGATCCTGTTATTTAATTGCCCAAAAAATCAATACCTTGAATATTAACAATCGTTTCGATAAAATGAGCATAGCTTTATTAGTTATAGTTTTTTGTTTTTGGAAGCTATACACTCAAGTTCGAGCCTCTAATTTAGGTCCTGTTTAGTACAGTTCTAGATTCCTTAAAATATTTTGGAACCATATTTAATTTATAAGGATAATTGTATCACAGAATCTATTTTCAACTCGAAATATTAAGAATGGGCCTGTTTACCAAATCTTTGTAAAAATGGATCTACTTTTCCCAAGTGCCGTCACTTGCAACCTCACTGATGGATGGTTCATTTGAAAAAAAAAAGTTTATTTTTGCAAAGATTTGAAAAACAGATCCATTTTTAATATTGGAGTTGAAAACAGTCTTGTAATGTAATTGCCCGTAACTTGTAAAATCATTTGACTTATTGATTGGATTCTGATTCAAAACAACGGATTGCAGTTAAAATGTGAAGGAAATGAATATTTTTTTGACATAGATGGAAATGAATCAACATAAGGTGAGACACCCTTTTGTGTAATTCTCATTTGTAGTGTAAAAAAGAGAAATATTTCAATCTTTTTTATTTGAACCACTTGCCAAAAACTCTTGCTTCGTAGGAACTCAAGTGATTCAATCATGAATCAGAAATGATTCATATCGACAACTCGAACCTTTAATGTTAACTATTACAATTAATTATTCTTTTTGTGGTATACATGACACAAGAGCAACTTGTGATTTTGTCAATCTAAAGATTTGTTGACCCGTTCTTTCAATGTGTTCATAGATGCACACAAGGACAAGATGCATGCTTGGCTACTGTCGTGCATGCCTGCGTCAGGCTGCCTAAGGGAGGAACACATCCAAACTAGCCCGGAGTGCACTCATAGGATGAAAAATACATACGTGGATATTTTTAATTAATCACCTATTGATTTAACATCATATTTTGGATGGAAACTAATAACAAGAATTCCAGTAATAACTCACTTCAAAATTATTATAACGAATATTCTTTTTAAAACTAAAAAAGGTAAAACAAAATAAAAATATAGCAAATGCTCAACCTAAAAAATTGATTAATTGAAAACCTTTTACAGTTATAAAAAAACATTCTAACCATAATTTTTTTTAACAAAGACACGTGGCAATGCACGGATATTTTGCTGGTACATATAATATTTTTACATATTTTTTAGTCTTTAATTGACTAAAATCTTTTAGTTATTTTGTGTTTTTTTCTTTTATATAATAATTATAAATCTTTGAATTTAGATTCAATGACTCAAAGTGATTGAAAATTATCCAAAATTTCAGTCAGCTGAAAACTAGCAAGTCTCATATTTTTAACCTTATATACTGACATAATATAGTAGACAAATTGAATTGAACATATAGCATTGCTCATCCATGTCTTCATGAACAAGGTTACAGGTTTCTCAAGCTTAAGCCACTTCAAATGGAGAGATTTAAATGAGACGAGCATCTTAGCAGAACTCTGCAGCGTTTTGCACGCAAATAAATGATGGGCATAGTATTCGGTGGGAAACTATTTTCCTATCAATTGAGAAGGGAAGTCATACATTCCTTTTCAATCCACAACCATCCCTTTAAAAAAAGATCCACAACCATCTGGAAAAGAAAGAAAAAACGGGTGCAATAATTTAGTAACGACCCACCGCATTTCCAACAACATTACAATACATTACAATATCATTAGAGGGGATGGGTTTCTGTATCTTTTCTTTTCAAGGAACATGCCAATTTTACCTCCAAAAACACATTAATTTCATTGCTTTGTAGATGCGACATGCGAGCATCTAGAATATCACTATACTAAAGATACAACATATGATACATTTGTAGCGCAAGTGCTCAACTGCCCGTCCAGAAGGTCCAAGCGCCAAGCTCACCCGTTTCTCAAACAAGGTAATATTACCTAGTCCCTATATATAATATATATAAGTTTTTTTTTCTATCCACACCATATAGTACATCCATGGACATGATTTCTACTTCATGCACCCTAGTTTGTACGTCCAAAAAAATCATTTACTCAAAATAAAAGGGTGAAATTATTTCAACGTCCAACTTCATCACATCCGTTGGTCTGAATTGTTATGGTCCTCTACCTTCCTATTTTTTTTTCTTACACCGATATGTGGGTCCGCTCTTCCTATTTTTTTTCTTACACCGATGTGTGGGTCCGCTCACCCCAATCCACTAGTCCACCACCCGCTCCCGCCCCTGTGCAGTTCATTCAAACTACAAACCACCACTTAAAAAAAAAAAAAAAAAAAACTACAAACCACCTGCCCCAAACCTAGCCCCTCTGCTGGCTGCGGGCGGCCGGCCCCTCAGTTAGGCATCGGGACGGTCCGGGCACCGCAAGGCGGGAGCAGCGCCGCGGCGGCGGCCGGCCCCGCGGCTAGGCAACGGGTTGCTACGGGCAGGGCGCGGCAAAATGGGCGCAGCGTGGCGTCCGCGCAGGACGCTGCGACGGCAGCGTGGGCGGGCGGCAGCGGGGCGACGCGCAGGGAGGGGCGGAGAACGCGGCGGCGGTGGGCGAGTTGAGAACGGAGGGTGGTGCAGGAGGGGCCGCCGCGCAGCGACGGAGCCATGGGCGGACAGCTGGTTGGAGCGGGTGGTGCGCCAGGCACGCACGCGACGCCGGGCGGGCGGGTGCCAGGCACCGGCGCGACGCGAGGGCGAGGCCCTGTCCGTCGAAGCCGCCTCCACACGCAAGGAGCATCGCCTTGCCGCGCCGCAGCAATGAGGCCTTGCCTGCTGGAGCCGCTGTCGTCACCGCCGCCGCTAAGGGTTCATCATTTTTTAATTCCGATTTCGATTCGATTTACTGGCGCGGGGTTGAGCCAGTCTCACAGATGAGCAGAACGACTGATGAGGGGCATCTATGACATCGATGGCTCAGCATCTTTCATCTTCTCTCCTCTAATCACGCATCCGCAGGTATGCTTTAGGATTTTCAAATTAGCGAGTAATTTGTGATTAAGGAAGATGAATACACCAATGTAGATGAGCATTCGCGTGCAGGTTTGCTTTTGGTGCACAGTGTGCTTTCTTGAACAGATACTGTCAACATATTAGTCAAATGAATTTTTGTTTTTCTTTTATGTACTACTCCACTTGAGATGCAATAGTGACAGTTGTCTTTGGGTTTCCCGCGTACTTCCTGTTCAGCTTCTAATAATTAATCGCTGGCGGGTTTGTCTCTTGCGTGTATTTATTTGCTTAGATTTTGCTGGTTATTTGTGACAATGTATTCGTCAAGCTCGTGAATCAAGTACATGCGGGAAGTTTCCTTTTGGTTCCTGGGAGGTGAAGAGACTAAATTTTCTTTTTGTTCCTGGGAGGTGAAGAGAATGTTATATTGGTTTATTGAAGCATACAGATAGGGCAATTGCGTTTTATGCTCAAAGATGAACATATGAATTCCTACTACAGATATTTCAATATGTCTAGAACTTCACACATTTGCTTTAGTTAGAAGCAGTTTGTTGAGCAAATCTTTTTTTTAGGTAGTCCAATAACGATGAGCTCTACCTGTGCTTCAAGGCTTAACACCTTCTTTGTGGAAGTAACTACATAGATGGTAGTTTCTGTGATGATGAGTTAATCTCTGCATCACTACGGGAAAGAGATCCTTTGCCGTGTGTCCAAACATACGGCAAAGGGCTGAATGCACATGACAAAGTGTTTGTCGTGGGTTACATACGACAAAGCACCTACAGTAAAATATCTGTCAGCAAAACTGGCTTTGCCGTGTGCCTTCTATCGGACACACGACAAAGGCTTTGCCGTGTATCAAAATACACTCGGGAAAGCCGGCACTCGGCAAAATACAAATCTAGAAAAAAAACTCAAAATAATAGCAAAAAAATGTTTTGGGCACCCAAGAACCTAGCCCGCCCATCCCCGTCTCAAGTCGCAAGTCGTGGTATTTTTTTGCATGCTACGCGTGAAGTGCACCCGTCGAGTTTTAAACCTGCAACCTCCTCTTTGCGCGTAGACTCCCCTACCACTACACTACACACTCACATGTGTCTAACCACAACTTTCACTCTTTTTATATTTTAGCTCTTTGCCGAGTGCATTTTATCGGGCACTCGGCAAAGAGTGTCTTTGCCCAGTGCAAAATATAATACACACGGCAAAGATAATGTTTGCCAAGTGTATTATATTTTGCACTCGGCAAATACCTTCTTACATAATTCAAACGTGATTTTTGTTGATAAAATTAATTCAAATAAAAAGTGTTGAACTACAAAGTTATATAACTTATGAAGATCTACAACTTTTATTTTGATCATTTGTTCATTAGACAAAGTGATAGTAATATTGTTCATAAATCTTATATGTCTCATCGAATGTTTCATAAAACTATATGAGAGTATTAGAGTTTGTGAACAATATTATAGATCAAATTGAGTAATGAATAAATAATTAAAATAAAAATTATAGGTCTTTAAAGGTTATACAACTTTGTAGTTTAAAATTTTTTCATATAAATTATTTTACGGTTTTAAAATATAGTTTGAATTTATCTTTGCCGTGCCAAGAGAAAAAACACTCGGTAAAGAGGGTGTTTGCTAAGTGCCAAGAAAAACACTCGGTAAACACCAATCTTTGCCGTGTGTCAATTTTTTTTACACACGGCAAAGATTTTATCGTGTGTTTTATTTTAACACACGGCAAACTTATTATTTGCCGTGTGCCCGAGGGAATGCACACGGTAAACTATTGGACACACGGCAAAATTAGTTTTTCCCGTAGTGATGTTTGTTCATCTAAAGTAGCTATGTGATTAAAATGATAAGCTGCTATATTCTAAGAGTGCATTGTGCAGAGAATTTTTTGAGTGTAAATTGCTGTATGATTGAAATGATAAGCTGCTACACTCAAATTAACAATTAGTTTGCTTCATTTGTATAGGATGCTCACAATGCTATCAGGCTGCTTTATTTACATAATTTCAGGCTACATAAAGTTTAGTAATATTCCTCCTTGTGCAATAGGTGACAGTAGATGCAAAGTATATTTGGCACTGATTGCTGGCTTTAGCACTGGTTTAGGTGGCCCTAAAGTTGACAGCAAACTTGTGGCATGCAGGAGTGAGGGATAAGTTGCGGCTTTAAGAAGCCATAACCTGATTACCATCAAATAAGCTTTGACCTACTTCAGTTATAATTGTGTCACACTCAGTGTTGGTTGCAATGCTGAACAGAAGATGGAATCTCAGCTTGAGTTCCTGCTTTTCAGTTTTAGTCATAGCCACACCTGTATAACTATCATCCTTGTAAATCCTTTAACAGCAACAAATCTCAGCTGTATATATTTGGCAATTACCGATGCTTATGGTCCTACTCCTGTAAATCAGATTTGTGCATAGATTAAGCTAAGGGCTAATAAGGAAGTTGTGCTGTTCTGACATCTCAAGGTTAGGTGGCGCATCATTTTTGTATGTCTCCACACATTCTATAAGACCAATTATTTTTTTCCCTTTTACCGTTCCATTATGAAATCATTATTGGAAGACAAACTAACGTGATTAAAATGAAATGAAATGAAATGTATATAATTACAGTGAGCTTGTAGGCTGCTTATTCGTCTGTTTATTTCTCACCATTGTTTGTATTCCTTGGGGAGTAGAACCAAAAGAAACAGGTGACACATGTATATGGTTGATACACCATGGTTTTCGATGGAACGTTTCGCTTCCCCTCTCCTAGGCGCCCGTCCACCTCCTCTGCCCCATAGCCCCACGCCGGCGACCACCCTCCCGGCCGATCCTGCGGCCTCTCTCCCCTCCCAGGCGCCTGTTCCTTCCCCTTCCTTGTCTCCCCATTCTCGTCTTTTCAAGCAGGTGGGTCGTTCCAAGGAATCCCGTTGGACTTCCAGCCCTTCGGCTACGAGCTCCGATGGCTCGGTGGAGGCCCGCTCCTTCAAGGAGGTGGTCTTATTAACGGCGAGCTCTGCGGCCTCTCTGCGTGCACCGTCACCTGCTCTAGCGCTGCCTCCACCACATATCCTCCTCCGCTCGGTGATCTAGGTTCCTGCCTTGGGGTCTTCGCCTGAATTCCGAGGGCTGGATGATGGTGGAATCCCGTTCTTCTCGCCGGCGGCGCGCTGCCTGGGCGCGGATTCCTCCCCGGCCAGTGTTGGTCGACCTCCGAGGAAAGTGCTTTAACTGTTTTTCGCCGAACCACCGGGCTGGACAGTGCACCTCCCCTCCACGTTGTTTCCAATGCCGCGCCCTCGGTCATCAATCCTACACCTGCCCTGGTGTTGGCAACGGTGCTTCTAGCTCCGGCCACCATGGGCAGGTAGGTGCCCAGAGGATTTCAGTTTGGAGGCGGATCTCGCCAGCTGCACTGCCTGACATGGCGATGTCTGGTGTGCCGGCGCTCGGTCAGGGCGGTCGTGTTCCCGTCTGGAGAAGGATCACCTAGTCCGCCCAGGCTAGCAACGAGCTTGGTGGCACGGCCGCGGGGGAAGCATCCAACGCTGGTGGCAAGCATCCATCCGAGGAACGACGTGGGCGTCGGCGCCGCAGGCCACGGAGGCGCCGCCGCCCCAACCAGAACGACTCGGATGCCTCGCCAGATGGCAATGGTGCATCGAGTGGCGACGGTAGGGCTGCTTCTCCGGGCCCTCGGGCCCGTGATGATGGCGCTCTCCTGGCCCCTGCTCCACCTTGTGTCATAGACTGGTCCGAGCGTATTGAGTGTGCTGAAGCAAACCTAAAGGCGATGATCGTTACAGTGTTTGGCTCTTAGGAGCGTGTCTCTGCTGAGGCAGTTGTTGATGCAATTGTGTTCAAGTTTGGACTGGAAGCTTCTTCCCTTACAATCCGTCGTTTTGGTGACGTAGAATTCATTGTTCATGTCACTACCACAAAAATGATCTGTAGCAGCGGCATTCAAAATAAGGTAGCGGCGGATATAAAGAAATCCGCCGCAACAGTGAGAAAATAATTTTTAGCGGCGGTTCAGTTTTTAGAGGCGGTTGACATTGTCAACCATCGCTATTATTTTTAGTGGCGGTTGACTTTATCAACCGTCGTTAAAAATTGATTTTTAGCAATGGTTGACTTTGTCAACCATCACTAAAATATTATTCGCCACATCAGTGATCCAGTGTTTTAACTCTCTATGAATCAGCGTGAAGCACAAGGATGTATGTTTCTCTTCTTTACTCTCGTACCTGCCCCTCTCTCTCCAGCACCCACCTCCTCCTCCTCTCTCTCTCTCTCCTGCATCCCTCTCTCTCTCTAGCATCCCTCCCTCTCTCTCACACCCACCTCCTCTCTCTCTCTCCTGCATCCCTCTCTCCCAGCCTCTCACACCTTGGGTAGCGTGATGGCGACCTGGGTTGCGGACGGCGGGCGGTGGCCTATGGGCGGGCCGCGGCGGCAGCAGGCCTTGATCGCAACGACGGCCTGGGGTGCAGACGATGGCGCAGGATAGGCGGCGGCACGTCATGGGCTGGGGGATCCAGCCGGGAGATGCGGCGGCGCCCTCCTCCTGCGCGCGGGCCAGGTCCGGTCGGCCTTCCTCCTGTGAGTGGGCCATGTCCGACCGGCCTTCCTCCTGCGCGCGGGCCTCCTCTGGCCGGCCTTCCTCCTACGCGTGGGCCTTCTCCGGCGTGGCGCGCCGGCCTCCTCCGACCGGCCCTCCTCCTACACGCAGGCCTCCTCCTCCGGCACGCCGGGCAGATCTGGATGGCGAGCAGCGTGGCGGCAGATCTGGAGGACGGCCCTGGCGGATGGGCCTCGCGCAGAGGTGGCGACGGGGCCACCACGACGAGCTCCTCCCCTTTGTGTCGTCTCCTCCCCCTCCCCTCCCCTGTGCGTGAGATCCAGTGCTGCCCCTCCTCCATGGCAGATCTGGTGGCGCCCCTCCTCCATCACAGTAGCGGTGATGGTGGGACCGGCGGGCGGTGGTGTCTGTGTTTTTTTTTTATTTTTTTGGATTTAAGGGTAGCGGCGGGTGAAAATATCACGCGCCGCTACTAATACTTCTTTAGCGGTGGTTTATTTCATTTTCTGACCATCCACTGTTAAACCTCTCCATTTTTAGCTGCGTTAACGTAGCGGCGGTTCGGTCAAACCGCCACTACAGTGAGTTTTAAACCGCTGTTACTGTGTATTTTTGTTGTAGTGTGTACCTGATGAGGCCATGGCGGTGAGGATGGCTGATAATGACGGCCCTTCGTCCAGTTCAACTCCTTTCCGTATCCACTGTAAGAGATGGGCCAGACAAGCACATGCTACAGGTGCAGTCCTGCATTCCTTGGTCGATATAGAGCTTCGTGGTGTCCCTGCCCATGCTTGGGAGGTGTCCACTACGGAGAATCTGCTTAATCCCTATGGCTGGCTCCAAAAGATCCACCCTGAGACGTGCAACCATGAAGATTACTCTGCGTTCAAGTTCTCAGCCTAGTGCTTTTGAAGGAGATAGAATAGTTGGAGGAATCCATGATAGGAGTTCTATTGATGTATGGGCACTTATATAGTGCGGTTACAATATAAACCCTGGAGGGTTACTTGACATACAAGGTAAATACAAGACTTGCTATACAAGCTAGATATAATACAAACCTATATACATATTCCAACAGCCCCCCACAGTGTCAACCGGGAGTGGCACAGACATTGAGACTGGAATGAAAGGATTGAAAGACAGCAGTCGGTAGTCCTTTAGTGAAAATGTCCGCATATTGGAGAGTAGTTGGAACATGAAGCACCCGAACTTCTCCAAGAGCAACACGATCACACACAAAATGTAGATCGATCTCCACGTGCTTGGTGCGTTGGTGTTGAATGGAATTTGTTCAGATAAACAACGCTGATGTTGTCACAATATGCCACCATAGTCTTGGAGAGAGGGCGATGCAATTCAGCAAGTAGATGACGCAGCCAACATGCCTCTGCCATAGCATTGGCAACGCCTCTATATTCAGCCTCCGCGCTGGATCAGGAGACCGTGGCTTGGCGTTTAGAAGACCAAGAGATAAGATTATCACAAGGAACACATAAAAACCTAAAGTAGAATGTCGCGTGTCCAGACAGCCAACCCAATCGGCGTCCGAATAGATGACAAGATTGTCACAAGACCCGCGCGTGAGCTGAAGGCCAAGGTGTAAAGTGCCTTTGATGTAGCGGAGGATGCGCTTCAACAAGGAGAAATGTTCTTCCCTTGGATCATGCATGTGAAGACTCACTTGCTGCACTGCATGAGCAATGTCGGGCCTCGTCAAGGTGAGATATTGAAGACCACCAGCAAGACTTCTATAGAGAGTGGGATTTGCGACGGGAGGACCTGCATCAGATGGAAGCTTGGAGCGGGCTTCTATCGGCGTGGCACAGGGATTGCACTTATCCATCTTGGCACGACTGAGTAGTTCCATAGCATACTTGTCCCGAGTAAGGAGCAAACCGGTGGGGGTGCGATGAGCAGCCACACCCAAAAAATAATGGAGACTGCCAAGATCACTCATAGCAAATTCCCGCTGAAGATAGGAGATAATTCTCTGAAGAAGAGAAGTAGTAGAGGCTGTCAAAACAATGTCGTCCACATAGAGGAGAAGATACGCAACTTCTGGGCCATGCTTGTAAATGAACAGGGAGGTGTCACTCTTGCAGCCGCAAAAACAAATGGAGAGAATGAAATTCTAAAATCTGGTGTACCAAGCGCGAGGAGCTTGTTTGAGACCATATAGAGACTTGTTTAACTTACAAACATGATGCGGATGAGCCGGGTTGACGAAACTAGAAGGTTGCTGACAATAAACTGTCTCCAGGAGGGTGCCGTTGAGAAAGGCATTTTTGACATCCAACTGATAAATAGGCCAAGATTGACAAACAACAACAGAAAGAACTGTTCATATCGTAGCAGGCTTAACCACCGGGCTGAAGGTTTCATCAAAATTGATGCCCGGTTGTTGAGAGAAACCTCGAAGCACCCACCGAGCTTTGTAGCGTTCCAATGAGCCATCGGCTTTGAACTTTTGATGGAATATCCACTTGCCGGAGACGATATTGGCATCTGGAGGATGGGGACGAGATCCCAAGTGTTGTTGGTGGTGAGAGCGTTGAACTCTTCAATCATGGCACTTTTCCAGTTCGGGTCAGCGAGCGCACGCTGATAGGAAGAAGGGACTGGAGCAAGGCTAGTCACTTGAAGATCAAATATGTCCTTGGGCTGTCGGATGCCAAGTTTGCCGCGAGTGTGCGTAGGATGATCATTCTGTATGGGTGGAACGTGCACAATGCGTGCCTTTGAAGATCCGGTGGAGGGCAATGCTACAGAGGGCACGGTGTCAGGAGCGGAGGGCTCACGGACAGACGACTCTATATGGACCGAGTGCGTCTGGGCAGGAAAAACCTCAGGATTGGTCGCAGGAGTGGAGAGCTCTGCGCGGTGACGACGTCGCTGATGGCGGGGCGCATGCTGGCATCCTCCTGGAGGCACATAGCAGAGATGGCGAGCGGAACCGGTGGCGCTGTGGTGACAGAGCCGTGATTTCGTCGAACATAGACCTGTGTCATAGGTGGCCGATGAGCATACCGGGCAGCCTGGGACGTCAATGTCGAAGTGGCGGAGCCGTGCGTGGCTGTGCGCGGCGGGGACGGGCCGCGCGTGGCAGTGCGCGGTGGAGCCGGGCCGTGCGTGACAGGGCATGGTGGAGAAGTCGTGCCGCACGTGGCATCATGCGACGAGGAGTCACGCCAGGTCGGGCGTGATGAAGATGGGCCGCACGTGGCAACACGTGGCAAGGACATTGTCAAGGCAGGTGGACTGCTCGGCGACATCGTAGGAAACCCAAGGGGAATGCCATCATCATCTGCATGGTCATCAAGAAAAGAGTACGCCGTGGTAGGAACCGGCGATCGTGAAGTATACAGAAAGGATAACTCATCGAAGACAACATGTCGGGAGGTGATGACTTTGTTTGTGGCAAGATCCAAGCAATGATAGCCTTTATGGTCTTTGGGATAGCCAAGAAAGATACATTCGGTTGATCGAGGTGCTAGTTTGTGGGGTGTCATGGCCGACAAGTTGGGATAGCACCTACAACCAAAGATCCGAAGGTGAGAGTAGGAGGGTGGCGAGCCAAAGAGGGCTTGGTGGGGTGTGAGATTTTGTAGGGTTTTGTTGGGTGTAGGTTAAAGAGGTGAGTGGCGGTTTGAAGAGCTTCAACCCAATATGGTGGAGGAAGACCAGCTTGGCTCAACAGGGTGTGCATTATGTTGTTGATGGATCGAATGACACGTTCGGCCTTCCTGTTTTGTTGCGAGGTATGAGGACACGAGAGTCAAAAGTAGGCACCATGACTAGAGAGAAGCGAGTGTGCTGCAATGTTGTCAAATTCCCTACCATTATCACTTTGGATGAACTGTATATGGCTTTGGAAATGAGTGAGGGCGTAAGCAAAAAAATCACGGATGGTTGGGAAGGTGTCAGATTTTAATTTAAGAGGAAAGGTCCAAAGATAGTGTGTAAAATCATCAAGACACGCAAGATAATATTTGCAACCCGAAATACTTGGAATAGGAGATGTCCACAAATCACAATGAATTATTTCGAAGGCCTACAAGTTTTTGATAATGACAGAGAAAAAGGGGAACGGGTATGACGACCTAATTGACACTCATGACAAGGAGTCGTGGGAGTCTTACTAGGTAAAACAGAAATTACACTCGATGCATGCAAATGAGAAAGCACATGAGCACTAGGTTGGCCAAGACGATGATGCCAAATGGTCTCGGGTAGTATGGCGAGAGCATGAGTAGTGCTGGATTGCGCCGAGAAGAAGGGGTACAGATCACCCGAGCTATTGCACCGATGAATCACTGCCTGAGTGCATAGGTCCTTCACAGACAAGCCAAGAGGGTCAAACTCGACAGGCACTTGGTTATCCGTAGTAAAACAACGAACGGAGATAAGGTTAGTGATTAAATCAGGAGAGACAAAAATGTTGGATAAAGAAAGGGGTTGGGTAGGAGAAGGAAAAGCAACACTACCACAACCAGTGATGGGAAGAAAGGAGCCATTGCCAACAAGAATGCGAGACAATAGGGTGGAAGAGTGTGTAGAAGAGAGGTTACCCTGATTGTTCGTGAGGTGAGAGGAGGCGCCCAAATCCATGTACCAATTGGGCGGTTGCTGGGACATCGAGTTGAGGGCATTGGCTAATGTCGTCTGGTCCCAAGTTAATGTAGAGGAGGGACCCGGAGCAAGTGCGCCATATGGTGCGGGGTAGGGGGGCAGACCTTGTCCCTAAGGAGCACCGACGACCATAGCCTGATGCGGGGCACCAGGATGAGGGCCGAGGATGCCCTGACCGAGTGGCATAGGCCACATCTAGAACATGCCGGTGCATGGGTTGAACCACGGGTGTGGTGCACCAAACCCGGTCTGATTCTGTCCGCTGCCACCGGTATTGTTGCGACGGTTGTTGTGGTTCCGGTCACGGTTGAAGAAGGGAGGCCGGGAGGCTGTGAAGCCGGTGGTGGGGGCGCTGCCGGAGTATTGGGTGCTGATGGTGCAGCGAGAGCAGTGGAGTTGCCGGCAGATCTTTAGATCAGCTTCCTCCAGTGACAACATGGAGCAGGCGTGGGAGAAGGAGGGCAGCGGATCGCGCGTCTTGATGATGGAGCCCATGGAACATAGAGGAGCGCGGAGCCCGTGGAGAAGGGTGAGTTTCAAGGGGGGCTCGGAGACGGTGAAGCCAAGATTGGCGAGGCCCTCGGCGTAACATTGCAGCTTCTCAGTGTAGTCCAGAACGTACATGACTCCTTGCGCAAGATTGCGGAGCTCCGCTTCGAGGGCGAGGGCGCGAGAAGGCGTGTTGTTGGGGAACAGGCCCTCGATCTTGCCCCAGACGTTGTCGGCCATGGCAAGAAGTGGTGGCGGCTACGCAAGGGAGGTAGGGTTTAAGAGCGGAAGCAGGGATTTGGATCATAGTCTCTGTATACCATGAAGGAGATAGAATAGTTGGAGGAATCCACAATAGGAGTTCTATTGATGTATGGGCACTTATATAGTGCGGTTACAATACAAACCCTAGAGGGTTACTTGACATAGAAGGTAAATACAAGACTTGCTATAGAAGCTAGATATAATACAAACCTATATACATATTCCAACAGCTTTAAAGCTGATTAAATTCCTTGCTCTCGTGACCTCTATGTTGTGGAGCCGCCATTAGAAGTGATGGAAGCCCCTATGGTCAAGCGTGCTTTGGTGTATCCTATTTCTTTCTCCATTTCTGAGGCCACTCAGCAGAAAAAAGGCAACAACTCCCCGCCTCTTGGTGAGGACAGTGCTACTGAAGACAGTGAAAATGCAGGACATCGTCAGCGTCGGCGACGTTCGGGCTCACTGGCTGCCGAAGTCCTAGGCCGTGTTTCTCTGGCAAACAGTTTTGAGCAGGGCAGGGAGGGACCAGCTGCTTCCGGTGCACGTGAGGAGGACGTCGCCGCCGTCGAGGCACGCGGTTCCCTGTCACCAGAACCAAAGAGCCCAGAAACGCCATTGGCTTCTCATCCTACCGTTGAAGCTGAGGTGTCCCCTCCTACCGGCCAACTAGAGGAGCATGTTTCAGTTAAGAGCAAGTTTAATAGAGTAGTCAGCATGCGGGCGACTCGCTACTGTGCCGTGCGTTAGGGTGGTGGGCCCTGCTGCCATTCAAGGTTGCATGGAAGTTATTGATTGGAGGAGAGGTGATTTCGCCCGCTTGCGCCGGCGACTCGGCACTCGTCCGCTGCCTTCTCTCTCCTCCTTTCTCTCTCTTCTCTATTGGATGTCGCCTGCTTAAACTTCTTCATTATACTTGCTCTAATGGACGTTGGCAACACCTCGAACAAAACCCAGATGGACGAGTCAACCGAAAGTAATTCTGAGGCCGCACATGATGGCGCTGCATCCTGGATCGGAAAATTAGAGCAAGTATAATGGAGAAGTTGAAGCAGGCGACATCCAATAGAGAAGAGAGAGAAAGGAGGAGAGAGAAGGCAGCGAGCGAGTGCCGAGTCACCGGCGCAAGCGGGCGAAATCACCTCTCCTGCAATCAATAACTTCCATGCAACCTTGAATGGCAGCAGGGCCCACCACCCTAGCGCACGGCACAGTAGCGAGTCGCCCGCATGCTGACTACTCTATTAAACTTGCTCTTACAGTGCATGTTGGGCCCACTACTACTGATCCTTTGGAACCTGTGCTCGACGCTGCTGTGCCTTCTCCTTCCATAGAAGACCCGGTGGAGTTGCGCAAAGACGGCACGCCTCCATACATGCAAGCTCCAATCAGTGATCAACCTGAACGAGCATCAACTCTGCCTCATTTGGCATCACCTATCACTTGGTTTCCTGCCGAAGATGTTCTCCCACAGGAGCCATTGACTGAACCTGTGATTGCTACTGCTGCTGAGCGTTCTGCTAATCAGCCACTGCTTGTTTATTCGAGGCGATCGAGAGCGCACGTATCTCTCTTACCAATAGAGCAGACAGTTGTGTCTGAGATACCAGCAGCGCCAACTGCCTCCTGTGCGCATCAACTCCCGATCGAGCAACCAGCACAAGAATTCATCAATCAGCTCTCAAGACCCCTACAGAATGTGCTCCCTACTCCGGTTGTGCCGAGACGTCAAAGGCGACAACGTGTGGTGTCCAGTCAAGCTCCTAGACGAAGCCGTCGGATAGCCAAATTGCCGCCGAAAGTTAACCACCAGGCTGCAGCCACGGTTTGTCGTCGTCTGGGATTCACAGACAACCAACAACAAGGACCTTTGTCAGTCAATACCATGGAGAAGTATACCAACTTCTTCAGTAAGCCGCTTAGTCGAGAGCACGTTTCTGCACTTGCTGCTCTTCTTGGGAAAGAAGTGCCACCGGAGGAAGACTTCTGGCCATCGAGCCCGGCTGTAGCTGTTGCTTGAGCTCTTTGTACTTGGTCATGTTGCTTTCCTGTGTACCAATGGATGCTTCTAAAGTTTTGATTTAGAATGTCCGGGGACTGAATGATCGCGGTCACCGTGACACCATTCGCAAATTGGTTGATGCTTGCAAGCCTAACTTCGTTTGTCTCCAAGAAACAAAGATGGCTGTCATCACAGCTCGAGACGTGCTATCTATCTTTGGTAGTAGTTTTTGGGAGTTTGTTTATCTTCCAGCTCAAGGAACACGTGGTGGGATTATAGTTTTATGGAGAGATGGTGTTTTTGGTGTAGTGGACCAGTGGAGAGTTCATCGGCACTCTGTTTCTATATTGTTTGCACCCCCGGTGAATCTCCCTGGTGGTTCTCAGGGGTGTATGGTCCTTCTCAGGATGCAGATAAGGTCTATTTCCTTGGAGAGCTGAGGGAGGTTCGCAGTCAGTGTCCAGGCCCATAGATGTTGGCTGGGGACTTCAACATGATTTACTCTTCAGAGGATAAAAATAATGCCAATCTAAATAGAGCCATGATGGGGCACTTCCGACGATTTGTTAATGATCTTGAGTTGAAAGAAATTCCTTTGATTGGGCGGCGTTACACATGGTCTAATAAGCGAGATGCCCTAACTCTTGTAAAATTAGATCGTGTCTTATGTACACCGGATTGGGAGGATTTATTTCCGGATTGCATCCTGCAGAGTCAAGCCTCCGAAGTATCTAATCATTGTCCTTTGGTGCTAGGCCTCCACGAGGGTGTCCATGGCAAGCAGCAATTTCATTTTGAGAGTTTTTGGACCAAACATGAGGGGTTTCATGATGCGGTTGAAGCTTCATGGAGTGAGCCAATCAACGCAACCTGCCCTCTTGAACGAATCTCACTCAAGCTAAAATGCCTCACTCGAGCCCTCCAATCTTGGAGTCAAAAGAAGGTTGGACATATTAACACGCAGCACGGCCTATCTCGGGAAATTCTGCACCGTCTCGAGATCGCGCGGGATAGCCGCTTGCTGAATTTGGACAAAAATTAGCTAAGATGCGAACTGAAATGCCACTGTTTGGTGTTGGCTTCTTTAGAGCGAACAATCGCTTGTTTTCGGTCGAGAATCAGATTTATGAAGGATGGGGATGCCAACACATCTCTTTTTCATAAGCATGCAGGGTTCGGACAACGGAAGAATTTCATCCCCAAATTGTTAGACGGCGATCGTGTGGTTACTTCCCAAGAGGATAAACAACAGGTCATGTTTTATTACTTTGATGGTCTCCTCGGAGCATCCTTGCCTCGTGCTACCACACTGGACCTCAATTTCTTCCATAGACATGGTACTGATTTGTCTGCTCTTGATGCACCCATTACTGAAGATGAAGTTTGGGAGACAATCAAATCCTTGCCATCGGACTGAGCCCCGGGACCTGATGGGTATACAGGTCGCTTCTATAAACATATTGGCCGCTCATCAAGCATGAGTTTATGGCTGCAATCATCACTCTTCAGCAGGGCGATGCTAGGAAATTCTGGCTCCACAATTCAGCTTATCTTACTTTGATTCCTAAGAAGGCAGATGCGTTGTTAGCCAAGGATATTAGACCTATCAGTTTGATTCATAGTTTTGCCAAGCTAATTGCTAAGATCATGGCTAACCGACTGGCTTCCCCTCTCAATTCTTTGGTGACTACTAATCAGAGTGCCTTTGTATGCGGTAGATGTATCCACGACAACTACATTCTTGTGCAGCAAACTATCAAGTCTCTCCACAAGAACAAGGTACCTAGCCTGTTCCTAAAACTGGACATTTCGAAGGAATTTGATTCTGTGTGTTGGTCTTTTTTGCTGGAGATTCTTGGTCACTTGGGTTTCGGTCCTATTTGGTGTAATTTGATCTCAAACTTGCTTCGGTCTGCATCAACTCGTGTGCTTCTTAATGGGGAACCAGGTGACGAGGTCAGACATCAGCGTGGCCTCCGCCAAGGAGACCCGCTGTATCCAATGCTTTTCACCCGCTGTATCCAATGCTTTTCATACTTGTGATGGATGTTCTCAATAGTATTTTTGTGAAGGCAAGCGACATGGGACTCCTACAACTTTTATCTCGATGGAACCCCGACCCTAAGGATATCTCTCTATGTCGATGATGTAGCGTTATTCATTCGGCCTGTGGTGGATGAGATGACCTTGACTATGGGGATCCTATCAAGCTTTGGGGAGGCATCGGGACTCCATACTAATCTACAGAAGAGTTGTGTCATTCCTATCCGTTGTGAGCAAGCACAACTAGAGACCGTTGAGACCACTCTGCCATGTACGGCTGCTACTTTTCCATGCACCTATCTTGGGCTACTGGTGTCAATTAGGAAGTTAAGCAAAGTGGACCTTCTACCATGGATAGAAAAATTTGGAAACAAATTGCCAGGTTGGCAAGCGTCCCTTATGAATCTTGCTGGTCGGACAGCGTGGGTGAGGTTCGTTCTCTCCGCCATCCCCATATATGTTCTCATTGCAATTAACGTCCCCAAGTGGTTCATCCGGGCTGTGGATAAAATTCGGCGTGGGTATATGTGGAAAGGGTGAGAACAAGCAAATGGTGGAAATTGTTTGGTGGCTTGGGATAAAGTACAGAGGCCACTTGATTTTCGGGGCCTTGGGGTACTTAACCTTGAACTCATGAGCTGGTCTTTGCAAATTCGTTGGCTATGGCTGCAGAAAACCGACCAAGATCGACCTTGGCAGGGGCTTGACATCCACATACACTCGAATGCCTTGGCTCTGTTCAAAACAACCCTTGAATCTCATGTCAGTAATGGTAATTCCACCTTGTTTTGGAGTGATAAATGGTTGATGGGCTGCTCCATAGAAGATCTTGCCCCCATGGTTCTTGCTGCTGTCCCACTTAAGCTCCAAAAACAACACATGGTTGCTCAAGCCTTGCTTGATCATAGCTGGCCATGAGATGTGCAGGGTGGTGTCTCCATGATTGGCCTTTTTGAGTACTTTCAGTTGTGGGACCTTGTCCATGAGATAGCCCTATCCCAAGAAGAAGACCATCACATATGGAGATTGGATGGATAAGGTATGTTCACCTTCAAATCTGCCTATAGAGCCTACTTCAATGGCTCGACAACCTTTGAGCCTTGGAGACGATTATGGAAATCATGGGCTCCTCCAAAATGCAAGAATTTTCTATGGCTTGCAATATGAAATAGATGTTGGATGGCAGATCGGCTTGCTAGAAGAGGGCTCCCTCATCCGAGCCAATGCCCTCTATGTGATCAAGAGGATGAAACCATTCAGCACCTACTCACTTCTTGTGTCTTCTCCCGCCAATTTTGGTTTAAAATTTTGTCCTCCTTGGGATTACAAGCCTTCACCCCGAGGCGGTATGAATCTTCTTTTGTGGAATGGTAGCGTAAAACAATCAAGAAGGTGCCAAAGGAAAAGTGGAAATGAACTAACACCACGATTATTCTAGCAGCTTGGGTGCTTTGGAAGCATAGGAACTCCTGTGTTTTTGAGGGTGCAAGTCCGAACATCTCTGACTCCTTCATGTTTTTAGTGAGGAGCATCATTTGTGGTGTCTTGCAGGTGCTCGTGGCCTGCGGGCGCTTAGTATGGGTCTAGTGGATGCACTAGTTTAGGCTACTATGTTGGTCTCACCCTGTTTTGGTTTTCGAGTTTAACGCCCTTCATTTTATATGATATACAGCTCCTCACGGTTTTGGCCCGGATTGAGGTGATTGATTTGTAAGGGGCCGATTCTTTCTCTCTATTAATGTAATGATACGCAACTCTCCTACGTATTTGAGAAAAAAAGATACACCATGGTTTTGCAACATTATTCAAGTTGATTGAGGAGTACCAGGAGGCCTGATTGGAAGAACACATGGCGGCAATATATCATTAGTTCATGACTAATTTTGTGATTTAGGCGTGCATGTGATAGATTGTATGTTTATTTAAGCACCATTTTTTTGTAAAAGTGCTATGTACAAGCAAGCTGAGGGACACAACCTATTAACATGAATGGGACATCCTTTTTTTTTTTTTGCTACTTGGACACATGACTGCTATATCATATTTGATTCATGTTTTTTTGGTGGTTTAACTTGCATTGTAGAATCGTGAATCGTAGCGTAAGCATGGGCATTATACTAGTACGGTATGAAAGACTCGATGCTTTGGAAGCGAAGGACTATTTTCATTTCCTTGAGACATAAACAAAAGCTCCTTTGGTGCTGTACATATTGTCCCGACATACGAACTAACATTGTAGTTCTAGTTTTGTGATCATGTGCAGTTCGGTACTTTCGTGAAAGGCTCCCAAAAGTTTTTTTTTTCATGATTATTAGTGCCCTTGTGACCTGTTATTTCCTAAAAACCGGCCATATGTTTTATTTCCACGTACGAAATTTATCAACGCGATAAATGAGATGTTTTCCTTATTAGAGCATAGATTAGATAGACTCTCTGTAATTTTGCTTGATTCTGAATGATGAGTATCTATGGGCCCTTACTAAAAGCTATTCGCTCCTTCAACATGGTGCTATAAGAATTTGGACATATTTTAAACTTAAATGACACACAAAATTTACATGCAGGCATTAGTCTGCTCGGGAAATAAAATTACATGGAATAAAGTACAACCATGGACGAAATTTGATCCTATGAATCATAATATTCTTGTAGTAGATTTGCTCATCTAAACAGTGTCTATAAAAGAAGAACATGATGCTCTGTCGTGGAGTGTTTTGTTAGTAGATGGGCGCGAAACTCTACAAAATAGTGTTAGCTTATTAATCAAATGTGAAGTGAGATGGCTTTACGGAATATAGATCTAGAGCAGGCAATACTTGTCTACTATAAAATCCAATAGTTGAGCAATATTTGAATTGTTGTCGTCGTTTCGCAGCCCGCAATACATCAGATTTAATTGTTGTCGTAATGTGAGCACATAGAAAGGTCAGGTAAAGTAGAGATTATATGTAAATAGATATCATTTGTACTGTTACCAGAAATTTTGGATGTGGCGTCGTGCTGTCAAATTTAGGGATTGGCCACAACACAAGGACCGTGCGTCTTTACCATCTGAAAAAGAGTGTGTACATAAAGTCAAGGATGAAAATGTAGCGATATGAAACCACAGAAAAATGATGATACATGGTACATTGTTGAGCGGTGACGATGAGGGTCAACTCTCAGCCTTTTTGCGATCACGACATTTTTTAACTCGTTGATTCTCTTGGTCACATAGGCGCTCATCGTCGGATTGAACTGCACTCAGAAACAACTGAACATAACGGGACAGAAATTAACATATAAATATTGAAGATCATGGACTACCACTAACCGTTGTTGAGGATGTTCATTCGACAATCGAAAGGCCTGGCTGCTTCGCTTGCCGAAACAGTTTAGAGTGACATGTTGTGCCCCGATGTTTGATCTAGCACTAAAAATCGTCTGAACTCAGAATCAAACATGATCCGACAGACTGTTTTCATCACGTACTGTAGCATTTACGACAAGGCACCCATGAAACAGACCGACCATGTTGGAGCCCAGTCAAACACCTTGTGTGAACGAGCGATGACGATGCCGACATCCTCCCTGGTACCTGAACAAAGAGCACCCAAAACACGGGTTAGAAACCATGGCCAACGCCCATCATCATCCACAACAATATAAACAACCGGAAAGAAAATAACAAAGATGAAACTGACTTGCTTGTTGGGGGAACGGGGAGCTACGATAGCATGAAACAATTTCTACCGTTCAACCAGGAAATCTTGCAAGAGGGGATCATGGATCGTTACCACTAGATGCGCAGGCGAAGCGGAAGAGAATGTTGGAGCAGCTCGATCCAACGTAGTCGCGCGTCGGTGTAGAGGAAGTAGTTGATCACGTCAATCTTCTCCTCCTAGTCCAGCCGTCTGGCACCACAACAACAACAGCGCCTCCTCACGGTATCCACACGTATGAGGTTGGAGCACCGTGCGCAGCGTGCTAGCACCGGCAACATGGTTAGGGTTTTATGGGCGAGAGAGAGAAGCGCGGCGGCTAGGGTTATGGACTGCTGGTATGTCGTACCCCTTGCCCCGTCTCCACTTATATAGATCCCTCTAATGGGCCTCGACTAGTTGGCCCATTAGTAAACTAATCCCTCACCGATCAATATATGTATGACCCTCATATACGGTCAAATCCGTATTGTCTCTTGGGCATATCTCCAACAATCTCGCACTTGCACTAGAGACAATCACGTAGACAAGCAATGTTCCAACCCGTTAATTGTGTGACCCGTTAGGTTCACATGTACACGACAATGATGTGAAAACCGTTTTTCAAATCATAAATCAATAGTGGCACCTAGCAGCACATATTGATTCTCATGTACATATAAAGATCATATCGGCTGAACCTTTGACATACGCATTCACCGATCCCTTTGCCTCACGATATCAGCCAAGCTCAAGGCGAGATACGTGCCATCCCTGTAATAGCTCGACCATTCACTCAAACAGCTAGTGGATTTATCATGACTAACTCTTAGTCAATGTGATTAACTTTTAATCACATTGGCATGGCCATGCATTTCCAAATCCATCTAACTCGAAGGGCCCAGAGATATCTCTCCTGTTATCAGGAAGGGCAAATTTCATCTTGATCGCTCACACCCCACGACATGTTTCATAACATACCCAAAAATTACCTTTATGACTACCCAGTTACGGAATAACATTTGGTAACCCCTAAGTGTGCTATTACACATTCTGGGAATCAATGACGATCTCAGGTCTAAGGATCCCGAAGGTACATCATACAAGACAACAACTAATGTCACAATAATAACATCTCAGCAGAATCTATTAGTCGGACAATCCAACACCATGTCTGCCAACATGTGTCCACATTATTGATTTGATATCTCCATATCTATGATCTGTGAAACATGATCATCAACCAATACATGTGCTAGTCCATGAATCATCATTGTCCCACATAATGATAAGGAACTAGGGACCATTTAGGATAATAATATGAAAGAACAATGAGTTTCACAAACAAGTCACGTACTTCCCAATCAATGAAATAATTATTATCCAAGGAACAGAATAACACATTATTCAATCACACATAAACATAGACATTACACAATCTCTCATACATTAATCATGTAGATATCTAATACCCATGGATCTCATATGTGCCTCATGCTTGGACTGAGAGAGAGAGGTTTGTCAACGGATCAGCAATGTTTGAATCCGTGTGCACCTTGCATATCTTAACGTCACCTCGATGAACAATGTCCAGGATGAGATGAAAATGCCGTAGTATGTGTTTGTTCTTTTGATGCGCTCTAGGCTCCTTGGCTTGCGCAATGGCACCACTATTATCACAATAGAGGTCAATTGGACTGGACGCACTAGGAACCACACCCAACTCAGAAACAAATTTTTTGATCCAAACAGCTTCCTTCACAGCTTCTGAAGCGGCACGGTACTCGGCCTCCGTTGTTGAGTCAGCAACCGTATCTTGCTTGGAACTTTTCTAGCTCAGTGCGCCTCCATTGAGGCAAAATACATATCCATATTGCGATCTTGAATCGTCCTTGTTAGTTTGAAAACTAGCATTGGTGTAACCATTTACAACGAGCTCTTCCTCGCCTCCATAAACTAGGAACATACCCATAGTTCTTCTGAAGTACTTTAGGATATTCTTACTAGCCACCTAGTGAGCTTGTCTTGGGTTTGATTGGAATCTGCTTGTAGCACTTAGAGCAAAAGCTACATCTGGGCGCGTACATATCATGGCATACATGATGGATCCGATAGCCGAAGCATACATGATCGCTCTCATCTTCTCTACCTCGTCAGGTGTCAAAGGACACTGAGTCTTGCTAAGAGTAATGCCATGCGACATGGGCAAGAAACCTTTCTTAGAATCTTGCATATTTAACCGTTTGAATACCTTGTCAATGTACGTATCTTGGCTTAATCCAATTAGCCTTTTTGATATATCTCTATAGATCTTAATGCCCAAAATATATGATGCCTTTCCCAAGTCCTTCATTGAGAAAAATTTTCTTAATAAAGACTTAACATCTTCAAGCATTGGAATATTATTTCCGATCAACAATATGTCATCCACATAAAGGACTAGAAACACGAGTACGCTCCTACTACTAGACTTTTTGTAAACACAAGGCTCTTCTTCATTCTTGATGAAGCCAAACCTTTTGACTTCCTCATCAAAACAAAGGTTCCAACTCTGAGATGCTTTCTTCAGTCCATAAATGGACTTCCTAAGTTTGCATATTTTCCTAGTATTTTGTGGATCAACAAAACCTTCAGGATGTGTCATGTATACATTCTCACTTAGGTTTCCATTAAGGAAAGCCGTTTTGACATCCATTTGCCATATCTCATAATCATAGTATGTGGCAATCGCTAGGAGGATCCGAATAGACTTTAGCATAGTGACGGGCGAGAAGGTCTCATCATAATCGACACCTTGAATTTGTTTAAAACCTTTCGCCACCAATCATGCTTTATAGATGTGAACATTTCCATCCTTGTCTATCTTTTTCTTAAAAACCCATTTACACTTAATAGTTTTAACACCATCAGATGGATTAATCAAGTTCCAAACTTGATTTTCTCTCATGGATTCTAATTCGGATCTCATGGATCTAAGCCATTTCTCAGAGTCTGGTCCCATCATTGCTTTCGTGTATGTCTTAGGCACATCATTGTCCAACAATAATATGTCGCGCTGCCCCGTCGTTAGGAGCGTGAACTTTTCATGTGCGCGACGTGCCTGTTCAGATCTATGTGGGGCTAGTGTCTCAATAATAGGTTCTACAACATCTTGTGCAACCTGTTCCAATTGAGGTTCAGTGGGAGAAGAAATATTTTCTAGTGTTTCTTGAACTTCTTCAAGTTGCACTGTCCTCCCACTTATCTTTCATGAGAGAAACTATTTCTCCAGAAAGACACCATTCTGAGCGACAAACACTTTGCCATCCTCCTGGTTGTAGAAATAATACCATTTGGTTTCCGTTGGATATCCTACAAAGAAACATTTATCTGACTTGGGAGAAAACTTATCAAACGTCATACATTTTACATAAGCCTCACAACCCCAAATCTTGAGAAAAGACAGCACGGGATGCTTCCCAGTCCATATCTCATATGTCATCTTCTCTATAGATTTAGATGGAACCCTATTTAAAGTGAAAGCAGCAGTTTCTAGAGCGTATACCCAAAAGGACAATGGAAGATCACTTTGGCTCATCATTGACCTAACCATGTCCAACAAGGTTCGGTTCCTCCGCTCGGACACACCATTTAATTGAGGTGTTCTGGGTGACGTCCATTGTGGAACAATTCCACATTGTCTTAGATGATCACCAAACTCATGGATCAAGTACTCACCTCCACGATCAGATCATAGGGTTTTAATTGTTTTGCCCTATTGATTTTGTACTTCATTCTGAAATTCTTTGAACTTTTCAAATGATTCAGACTTGTGCTTCATTAAGTAAATGTAACCGTATCTACTAAAGTCATCAGTGAAAGTAATGAAGTACTGAAAACCACCTCTAGCCACATAACTTATTGGTCCACATACATCTATATGTATAAGAGCCAATAGGTCGTTTGCCCTCTCACTATGTCCTGCGAAAGATGACTTAGTCATCTTGCCAAGCAAACAAGATTCGCATGTCTCAATTGATTCAAAATCGAATGAGTGTAAAAGACCATTTTTATGGAGCTTCTCCATGCGCCTCTCATTTATATGGCCTAAACAACAATGCCAAGTGTAAGTGGGATTCAAATCATTCGGGCGGAGCTTCTTTGCATCAATGTTATAAATCGGCCTATTCTCCATATCAAGACAATATAATCCATTCACTAATGGACAATTTGCATAGAGAATATCATTCAAATAAATGGAGCAACATTTGTTCCTTACTATGACCTCATAACCATCAACTTCCTCTAAACATGAGGAGGATATAATGTTTTTGCCTAAGGCAGGAATGTAATAACAATTATTTAATTCCAAAAGTAATCCCGACGGTAATGAGAGTGGATAAGTCCCAACAGCTAACGCAGCAACTTTTGCACCATTGCCGACACGAGCATCCACCTCGCCTCTTGCACACTTCCTTGTCCCTTTAAGACCCTGCAATGATTTGCAAGTATGAATCATCGATCCAATATCAAATACCCATGAATCATCAGGACGAGTAGCAAGATTAATTTCAATAACATTGATACCTAAAGTAGAAGGATCAACAACCTTCTTCTTCTTGAGTTCTTCCAAGTAAAGCTTGCATTTTCTCTTCCAGTGCCCAGTCTTCTTGCAATAATGGCAAGGATCGCCTGGATGCACTCTTGATCGGGGAAGAGCTGCTGCAACCTTAGGCTTTGAGCTTGAGATCTCATCCGCACTCTTAGCCTTGGGCTTGCGCTTTCTCTTCCTATCCTTCTGCACTATCATCACATGATTTGCCACGATTTTCTCGATGCTTTCCTCGGCAGTATTTAGCATCCCATGCAATTCAGCCATAGTCTTCTCCAGGCTATTCATATGAAAATTTATTATGAATGGCTCATAGCTCGCTGGGAGCGACTGGAGAATGACATCCCTAGCCAAATCTGGGCTAAGGGGAGAACCAAGCTTCTCCAGGCTGTGAACGTAACCAATCATCTTGATTATATGAGAACTGACAGGACTACATTCAGCTAGCCTGTACGTAAACAAGGCCTTTGAGATGTTATACCTCTCAGTCCTTGCTTGGTTCTCAAACATGTCATGAAGCCTAACAATCATATTATGGGCATCAGTGTTCTCATATTGCTTCTGAAGCTCAGAGGACATAGTAGCAAGCATGAGACAGCCAACATCAAGTGTATCATTAGTGTGCTTATCATACTCCCTCTTTTGGGCAGCACTAGCAGTTTCAAGCAGATCATCAGTTATCGGAAGCTCTAGAACATATTCCTTTTTCTCTTGCTTAAGAACAATTCTCAAGTTGCAATACCAATGCATAAAGTTTGTTCCATTAAGTTTTTCTTTCTCAAGGATCGAACGCAAATTAAAATGGAAGCATTATTAGCGGGCGGCATGATCTACAACCGAAACACATGCAAGTGTATAAGCACTATGTAAATGTAAAACTCATATTAAACCATTTTAAAAGAGTTTCTTCACTATATGCTCAGAATCGTTTCCCTCAAAATGACATATAGTGGTCCAAGATCCTTATTCAACTAGTTCCTAGTGAGCTTTGGCATCACTGCTAGAAGTGTAGTATCCTAGGTAAGCAACATTTGCTAATCACATCATATGTGACTCTTGCTTGTTGGGAGGCATCATATGACATGGCGCCCAACACCATGCCCCAAAGCCCAAAACCGTTTTGATAGCTTCGTCAAGCAAACCAATACTATGCTTGTGAATGTCTGACATTCACCCTACTTGTTAAGACAGTTGGGGCACTCTACTTTGGCAGACCTACCACACAATGATCGAAATTATAGTAGGTGCAGCTATTGGAAGGGCATCAATTTTAATCTCAAATTTTTTGAGAGAACCTATACTAGCATGATCATTATATCCAGTATATAATACATGAAAGAATAGGATGACAGGAACATCATCACATGCAATCATATTAACTGTGAAATAGTATGGCCCTTTCACATGGTGATCTTCATCTCCATTGTTGTAGGCCCTCCTCCTATCCATGTGTCCACCATGCTCCAAAACCGGCCTCCATGAACAAGTACTAAGCTAATACTCTAATAGCTAGTAGTGAATTACATGAAGAGATCAAGCATCACAAGTCGATACGCAGGTCATTATACAATAATATGATAGCCTCAATCCAGCTATTTTAAACATGACTCACAGGCCATGAAAGAACACAAACATGCATCACATACACATTTTGGGCCATACCATTCACAACATTCTCTACAAAAACAAGTTAGGCGAGAACGAATTCTATCGTGTGAATCAAAAGGGGTATAACCAACTAGGAGTGTGTCCGTATGGTGGTCCCATATTTGGCCGAATCAAAAGGGGTATAACCTCACAGGATTTCACAGATCGTATCTATATAATCACAATGAAAATCTCATTAGACAAATCATATTTGGCCAAATCTGAGTCATTCATAATGCCTCAATTTTCATTAGGGTTTCATGATAGACCGCGACATATAGTCCTGATCTCGTCGATCTCCTCCCCTAGTTTACGCTGTTAGTCCCGATGGTGATACCAGCCGGTAGGGACAGATCGCTTACACCAAGAGGCGACATGATTACATCAGCGACACATGCGCTCTATCCATCAAACACTTTGTGAACTTCCCACTAAGACCGATTGATCTAATCAACCCGTACTACAAAAACATGCAATAGATCTAATCTACTATATCGGCATATCATTTATATGCGCAAGATCCAAGTCGTAAACTAAACAAGGTCGGCTCTGATACCACTGTTGGGGAACAGGGAGGTATGATAGCATGAAACAATTTCTACCGTTCAACCAGAAAACCTTGCAAGAGGGGATCATGGATCGTTACCACTAGACACGCAGGCGGAGCGGAAGCGAATGTTGAAGCAGCTCGATCCGACATAGTCACACGTGGGTGTAGAGGAAGTAGTCGATCACGTGAATCGTCTCCTCCTAGTCCAGCCGTTCGGCACCGCAGCAACAGCAGCGCCTCCTCGCGGTATCCACACGTACGGGGTTGGAGCACCGTGCGCTGCGTGCTAGCACCAGCAACACAATTAGGGTTTTGTGGGCGAGAGAGAGGAGCGTGACGGCTAGGGTTATGGATTGCTAGTATGTCGTACCCCTTGCCCACCTACACTTATATAGATCCCTCTAATGGGCCTCGACTAGTTGACCCATTAGTGGACTAATCCCTCACAGATCAATATCCGTATGACCCTCACATACGGAGCAAATCCGTATTGCCTCTTGGGCATAGCTCCAACACTGCTAACCACCGGCAAGCGGCAATAGACACCGGCCAAAGCACCACTGATCTATTAGGTAAAGGTCTTCTAATGAGCCAAAACGGGAAAGTGTTCTGTTGTGCCAATACAGGATCAGTGAGATCAAAGAACGAAACAACAATCCAAATCTGATTGTGAAGAACAACGTCGAGGAGGTGGATGGCACGTGCTCCGTTGGGGATGGTGGCGCCCAGGAGGGCATCGTCGAGAGGTCGTCCCCACCGAGCGACTGAGTAGTCGTGCCTCTTCTGCCTCGTGTGGTTGCAGTCGCGTACACGGTGGGGGAGCGCTAGCGGGAGGTGATCGTCCTTGACCTCCGAGCCACGCATGAGGGAGCATTGAAGGAAAGAAGGAACAAGATCCCAGACTCCCACCTAACAATATGGAAAGAGCAGCATAGTTCCGGGAGCGTGTACGCGATAAAGAACGATGGATGAGGCGGGCGGGTCTACGCAGGTGAAAAAAAAAATAGGATTTTCACAATGAAACGAGAAGGAATTCATGTAGACAGCGTTTCATCTATCTTTACAACCTCTTGTGGATGGGCCTGAGAGAGATCGTGCGTTGGTGAGTGGTTTAGAGGGTTTTGATCAAGGGCTCAGATTAGAGTGGGTAGAATTGTTTTGGAGCCTATAAAATCATAAGAAGTTTAATCTTTATAGTATAGATAAATCATGTATATCTCAAATCTTTAGAAAATCATTATTAAAATGATCTTTATTTTGACAAGGTCCCACATGCAGTTAATTTGTGATATGGCAAAGGCCAAGGTGCCCATCTGCAAAACTTGCCGGACATTTGAATTTCACAGCCGTTGGAGCATCCCCTGTCTGGGCACTCGGCCCCACGAGCTTTCCCCAATTCAAAAATCGCGGATCGACACGAAGCCGAAAGCGCCCTGAGCGACTGGGTGCATTTAAAAGAGCGCCGCTTTCCCCAAATAGAGGTGCGCACACAAACTCTACTTAAACAAGAACCAGTGAGCAGCTGCCATAGCCGAGGTGGTGATGGTGCCCAATGGCTGTGGCGGAGGCGGCGAGAGCAAGGTGGAGGAGGGACGGCAGCAGCAGCAGGGGCAGGTCCTGGCGCTGGTTCTGGCCGCGCTCCGCAAGTCGGTGGTGCTTCCGTGCCAGATAGCGGACGCCGAGGACCCGGCGGCGACGGCCTGGGGGATGGAGATCGGCTGGCCCACCGACGTCCGCCACGTCGCGCACGTCACCTTCGACCGCCTCCATGGTTTCCTTGGCCTCCCAATCGAGTTCGAGCTCGAGATCCCCGGCCAGGTCCCCAGCGCCAGGTACGGGTTTCGGAACGCACCTTTGTTGTTCGATGACTATTCAGTGCCATGCTCGATTGCGGACGTTTCCTTGAATTTTCGTGCAGTGCGAGTGTGTTTGGGGTGTCGCCGGAGTCGATGCAGTGCGGCTACGATGGTAAGGGGAACTCGGTGCCCAAGATCCTCCTGCTCATGAAAGAGAGAATGTACACGCAGGATGGACTCAAGGTGCATATTCCTGCATTACAGATTCGTTAGGTGCGAATTGGAGCACAGTCGGCTTGATTCCTTTTTTTTGGACTTCCTTTTACATTTTCAGGCAGAGGGGATCTTCCGGATCACTCCTGAGAACAGCCAGGAGAAGAATGTCAGGGAACAATTGAACAGCGGCATCGTGCCGGATGACATCGACGTGCATTGTCTGGCTAGTTTGATCAAGGTAAATGGCATGTTGTGTACGAGTCTCAAAAGTAATTAAGTGATTTCCGGAATACAACTGAATATGCTTGACATGGTTTTGAAAAGCAAGCCTGATGTTATTAGTCTCCGGAGAAACAAAATTACGCTTCTTATGATGTTTGAGCTGTCATATTTGAAGTAGTTACAATATTAAAGAAATGTATTTTATTGGTTATTACCTGATAGTAGCTTATTTTGTTTATTGAGCAATTAGATCATGCAATGTAAGACAGAACGGAGGAATCCTGTATTTCTTTTTGTTAGAAACTTCTCAAATGAAGCACCTAAACTTGTCTCAGTGTTACTTCATACACCATGATATTTCATTGCTGAAGAAGGTGCAATGGAAGCTCCCCAACATTAACTGAATGAGATACTAACAGATAATTCCTTTTGTGTTTAGAAAAAAAATCTTTTGTAGTTTTTTATGTACTGTAATTGTACTTTCGGAGCTTTTACTGGTGCTAGGATAAAGTAGTCAAAGTTGTCCCTTGTACACTGCATCTTGTTAATTCTTTTTCTGTAATCAGATATATTTATGAGCAGATAAAAAGTACTAACATTACATTTTGTTCATCCAAATATTATTTACTTTCCTAGTCATTCAAATTCGAAAAGTATAGAACTCTTAATTAGCCTTTTCCAGTACAGAAGCTCTAACACTACAGATCTGAAGCATGCTTTATTACACAAAAGTTCAAAAAAGAATAAATGAAGATATTTCTTGTATGGATTGATTTTCGTTGCTGAATAGCCTAAATACTTTCCTGAATATACTTCTATCTTGAAATTGATTTATCTCAATATTGGTACTAGGTTATGATGACCTCGAAGCATATGTTTTATCCAAATGTTGGTACTATGTTACTGCTGATGACTTTAACAGCACTTTTAGTAGACCAGTGCAATATCCTCTCAAATCTCTTATATTGTATATTGCATCAATTGAATCAGGCATGGTTCAGAGAACTCCCTGAAGGCGTGCTTGATAGCCTTTCACCTGAGCAAGTTCTTCACTGCAACACAGAGGAACAGTGCATTGAGCTTGTGAAGCTTCTTCCTCCAACGCAGGCTGCACTTCTTAATTGGGTCGTCGAGCTCATGACTGATGTTGTTGAAGAAGAGGAATCAACTAAGATGAATGCTCGAAATGTGGCCATGGTTTTTGCACCGAACATGACACAGGTATGTTATTCCTCTCACATTACGCTAACCATCAATACTGTTTGCTGATAAAAGTTCTATCAAGAAAACTGAAACTTATCTCCTATCAGATGTCAGATCCTTTGACTGCTCTAATGCATGCTGTTCAAGTTATGAACTTGCTCAAGACCTTGATCCTTAAGACACTCCGGGAACGTGAGGATAATGATGTGGGAGCCTATTCATCATTTTCGTCTTCACCATGTTTATCGGTTGAAATTTATGATGATGGCGACGACCCACGAGTTGACAGAAGTTACACCAGCACTGAACAATATAATGACAGTGATAACGGAAGTCCAAAATGTATTGTCAATGCCTCTTCACTAAGTGTAGACAATGAACAGCTCATTGGTATGTCCAGAAGACACTCGTCAATTGATTGTCATCTGCCTTGCATTAGCTATGACAACAATGATGATGACTCAACCCTAAATGATATTGAAGAATGTTTCTTAAGAACGTTAGAATGGAATGCAGCGGGCAAAGGGGCAAATGAGGACAGGAGCAAGTTTCCTCTCTCCAATACAAGCTCCTTTACAAGCACAGAAGAATCTTTCATGGAGACGACAAACACCATTAGTGGGAATGTCAATGAGCTGAATCAAATGGAAATTATAGCTGGATTGACAAATGTGGATGCAAGAGGTGCTATGAAAGGGGAGTTCATTCCTTGCTCATAAGTAGCCTGCATAAAGGTGAAAACTTATCTTTGGGTTATGATCCATGTAATTTTGTGTGAGGTTTTAAGTTGGTTCTTTCTAGTCCTTTAGTCAACATGGGGTTGAAGAACTTTGCCATTGTAATTTGCAGGCTGCCTAATCGAGTAGTTGTGAGGTTCATTAAGCTGAAACGACCAGTTTCTAACTAGTTTGAACCTCTGATAATTATTATTGAAACATTTCTGTAAGGTTTCAAGCCATTTCATGTTACTCTTGCGCATCTGAAACTAGATCTGTAACTGTGTCTTAATGCAATTTAGACTTCAGTGATGATTCATTGAGCCATTTCCTTATGCGCCACTGGAAATTATACCGTTCCCTTCTCCGTCATCGAATATTATAAGTTCCCTCCTATGCCACCAGTTTTAATTTTTCATCCATTGTTTGCCACTATGTGTTATTACTTAGCTGCTAGAAGGCTGTTAAATGATAGAAACGACTAATTTACTTCTCAAGATGAAATCAAGCAAATAATATCTATAATTCCCTTTCATGTCATACATCTGCAAGCTTTAAATAATTATATATGATTGTTAATTAGCTTTCTTTGGTCTTCATGTTCTTGGGTTCATAGTTCTTTTTCCCAGCAAAGAATATATGATTGCCCAGCCTAGCAGCAATGGAGCATGGAGGCATTAGCTTATAGCTCCTGCTGCAGACATATATAACACAAACCTAACTGCACCCAGCCATGGGGTGGCCAGGCGACGACTGCACGACTCCTAGGTGTCGTGTCGCGGCAACTGGCGTGTGTCTTCTTGGACGGTGGGGCTACGATTCCCACGAGACGACGATGGTGTGCATGCGGATCGCGCCCTGGTTACGCGATGGACACGGTTTGTCCTTGCTCAATCTAACCCTCTCTCATTTGAACTAATATATAGTGGCAGATTAGGGTGGTGATTAGGATAACAAGGCCAGGATTGACTTGGATAGTTGGTTATGAGACATGACTAATAGTCAATGTGCAAAAAATACTGACAAGTTAGCGGGTGTAAGTGTGGTGTTTCAAAAAGATCTAATGGGTGGCAATCAAGGGATTAAAAAATTAAACCAGTGGTATAGAAGGGAACCTATAATTTTCGATGACAGAGAAGAGATTGGTACAATTTTTGATGGCACACAAGGAATTTTATCATGAATATATGCATCCTAAACCTCTAGTTTTACAGTCAACTATTTCTCTGGTAACAAATAGTTGCACCCATCTTAAAAGAACAATTCAAAAGATAAATACATTTTGCAGACTGATTGGTCTCCTAAATGTACCATACAGTTCTGAGAAGAGAACGTGGTCATACATTTTGCACTAGTTTATATATGGGTCCAACACATAAAACAACATATTGCGCATGTTACAACAAAGTTTTAGCTTTTTAGGTGAGTTGAATAATCCCTTGGCTTATATTGCTGTTTTCCAAAATAAACAATTGTTCTTAGTTTATGCCATAAGAATGGACAGGACAAGCTCAAATAATAAAATTATATATTTTATTATTAAATAATAATAATTAACTATGCACTAATTAATATGATCTAACATTTTTTGGTCTTAACCATATATTAACAGTTTTTAATTAGTAATAAAAACACTAATTATCATAAATTCTTGTATAATCGAGCTCTCATCATGTACTAATAAACACCTTATTGCTTGTCAATGATAATATCATAGTAACAAATGTTATTTAATAGTAAAGCATACTAATATGTCTAATTATGTTAGTAATCATCATCGTTACATGAGTTGGATAGGCTCATCCAGCCATTGTTGGCGCACAGACTCATGCAGGATCTTAAAGGAATATTCTCATTCCAGTCCATCCATGTCCACCCTGATGGTGAATGAAACACTCAACTGGATGGTCCTATCCAAGCCTATCCAATCCAATCCAGCGAAACAAGCACACCCTAAAAGGCTTCGCGACCACCGCGCTCAAAGTAGCCCGATCACCTCCTAGGAGGAAGGGTCCTACGTAGAGAAAACGAGACAATAGCGAGAAGGATATTGAGGACAAATTCCCGAAGTCACAAAAGGAGGTGAACTTCATCTTTGGAGGGCCCGAAGCAAGCTGGCGATGCGAGAAGTAAACACGGTAGAACAATCTGTCCCTGAGTACATGAGGTTATTCGAAATACCGATTACCTTCGATCTGTTGGACCATCCCAGTCACCTGCCCAAACCAGGTCCCTACCCTTTGGTGCTCAGCGCTACTGTAAGGATCATGACCATTGAGGTCACCCCAAGGTATGATTGTTTTGGTGATGAATGACAAACATAAAATATGACTAATGTCTACACGAGTGTTGTGTGTGTAGGAAACCTTTTCTACCTTATGATGATTGTTGACAGCGGCCTTGGCAATTGATGACAATGACCACAAGCATGAAGGCTTAATGAGCTTGATGGAGTCCAAGGGTTGATGAAGATGGATCAAGGCTAAGGACAAGCTATGGAGCAAGTGTTAGAAACACTTGTCTAGTTGTTAGGGCTTTGAGTCCATAGGAAAAACCGGACTATCAAAGGGGTCTAGGTCATTTCTCTTAGGTCATGTCTAGTTGGTCATGTGCATGAATGCTCAGTGAAATCACATGCACTAGGTGACAGTGGAGAAGCCAATGAGCTGTTCGGAGAAGCCGGGAAACGAAGTCAAGCGAGGACGAGGAGTTTCAGCTTATGGACAGAGTGACCGGACAGAGGGGTCAGTGGAGACCAGACTGTATGATCACTAGGAGAACAGGAAATCCAGAGATAAGACTCAGTGAGCAAACTGCCTGAGTTGCAGTCTGTAGAGACCGGACAGTCCGGTCTGTACAGTTTGACTCAGGGCAGTGAGGAAGCAACTCTGGAATGTTTCTGTAGTGGAGAGAAAGTCTGGCCGGACGGTCCGGTCAGTACGAGATCTTCAGCGCACACTGAAGCCAACGGCTCTAGGAGTTGTTCCAGGATTGACCGGACGGTCCGGTCAGGCAGTGACCGGACGGTCCGGTCAGTATGCTCAGAGAAGTGATTTCATGAAGCAACAACTAGTTGGAGGTTGGAAGCCTATATAACTTTGTTGCTGGGGTCTTGGAGACCTCTCTTAGCTAGTGGAACTGCTTGGAGCATTTGGTGAGAGCCAAGCGGAAAAGAGGAGAGCACTAGGAGGAGATATTGCATATCTTGAGAGTGCTAGTGAGAGTAACTTGAGCATTGATGCACATCTAAGGCTAGGGTGTCCTTGAGGGAGTGATCTAGGTTGTTATGCTTGGTCTATGGTGAGACCTAGACTGGTTAGGTGTCGGTGATCGATCCTATTGTGATCGGTTGTGAAGGCCGTCACACGTTTGTACGTGGTTTGAGCCCGCCAGTGAAAGGAGCTTCAATAGTGAGCTCCGGTGTCGGCTTAGGGAGTCCGACAAGTTCTCGAGGGAGACAAGCTTGTGCTAGCTATGACGCGCACCGTGTCTTCACTCCGGGAGTGATTACGGGCTCATGGGTGAGAACTCCACATTGATGGCAGGAGGGACCGGAACTCCGCCGGGAGTGGTCCAACGATGAGTAGGGGAAGGCACCATCCTTCCGAGACCTCGGGAAAAAATCATGAGACATATCTTACTCTACTCCTTACTTTCATGCATTACTTTCCGCATTTACATACCGTGCTATTCATGCTTGTGTGCTTATCTTGCTCTAGTTGTTTACCTTGTAGACTTGCATGAATAGGCTTCTCTACTTGCTAGTTGTGTTTAGCTTCCGCATTTGATCACTAGCATGTATAGGAGTTGCATTGGCTTGATTGCTCACCCTCGTATGTATTGTGCTACTCTTGCTTGTGTGCTCTAGTTCCTTATCTTGTAGCACTGCATGAGTAGGCTCCTTTGCTAGCTTGTTGTTTGCTTTTGTGTGTCTTTATCACTAGCTTGCATAGGAGTTGTATTGCTTTGTGTGATCCACTAATATGCTTAGGTTGTTGTTCCCTTCATAGGTTCATTGTCTTGCTAGTGTGATCACCAATAGAATTGTGTAGGAGTTGTTTTGAGTGTTCGGTTTTAGGAGTCGGTGAATTTGGTACATAGTGCGAGTTCCCGATTCACCCCCTTCCCGATCACTTGGTTCTTTCAGCTACAATTTACATGATCAAGTTTAACCGGGTACTCATTGATGGAGGAAGCAACCTTGACTTGATCTTCACAAAGACCCTAAAGAAGTTGGGCCTATCGGTCAATGACCACGAGCCTAGTTTTCTCACCTTTCCATGGAATCGTGCCAGGCAAGACCTCTCTTCCCATAGGGCAAATCACTCTGCCAGTAATGTTCAACACCCGGGAGAACTTCAAGACCGAGCGGCTCACTTTCCAAGTCACAGACTTCGAGTCTGCCTCTCATGTCATTATCAATCAGTCAACGATCATGAAATTCACGGCGAGCCCCCACTATCCATATCTCACCTTGAAGATGCCAGGTCATAAAGGAGTCATCTCCCTCCACTCTAATCTTTGGAACCCTTTTAATTGCAATGTGCAAAGTTGTGAGTTGGTTGAGTGACAGCTGAAGCTATCAGATAGGGAGGGGATCTCGCAGGAGGTCGGCAATATGATGAACCTTGATGCGGAAGTCTCAACGAAGAAGGCAGGCAAGGAAAATCTCCAGGTGGATGAAGTATCAACCAAGGAGATCTCGCTCGACCCATAAGACCCTGCTAAGGTCACTTATGCAAGGGTATACCTCGAGCACAAATAGGAACTCGAGCTCACTCTTTTGCTTCAGGAAAATAGGGATATCTTCACATGGCAATCTTCTGACATGCTAGGAGTTCCTAGGTAAGCGATTGAGCATGAGTTGAAGGTTCATCTGGTGAACACCAGTCAAGCAATGACTCAGAAGATTCACACAAGACCAAACGAACACTATGAAGAAGGAGATTGCTAGGCTCTTAGCTGCTAATTTTATAAAGTAAGTGTATCATCCAGATTGGCTGGCTAATCCAGTCCTTATACCTAAGAAGAATAAAGAGTGGCGTATGTGTGTTGATTATGCCGATTTGAACAAGGCATGTCCTAAGGACCCTTTTGCTCAGCCACAAATTGATCAGGTCATAGAATCCACAGCCAGATGCGAGCTGTTAAGCTTTCTGGATGCCTATTCCGGCTATCTCTAGATCCCACTGAAAGTTGAAGATCAAATCAAAACTTCCTTTATAACACCTTTTGGCGCTAATTGCTACACCACCATGTTGTTCGGTCTAAAAAAACGCTCACACCACTTACCAACGTGGTATTCAACGCTGCCTCAGAACATAGATCGCTCGGAACACCGAAGAACTTATCTCTGATCTGGCAGAGACGTTCGACATTCTGAGGCAATACTCAATGAAATTGAATCCCAGAAAATGTATTTTTGGGGTACCTTCGGGAAAGATGCTCGGATACATTGTCTCCAAATGATGCATTAAAGCTAACTCAGAGAAAATCAAGGCAATCCATGACATGGGGCTACCAAATTCTCAAAGGGGTGTTCAAAAGCTGACGGGTTGCATGGCATCCTTGAGTCGCTTCATCTCTAGGATGGGAATAAGGGGTTTATCGTTCTTCAAACTACTTAAAAAGCAGGACAATTCGTTTGCTCAGCGGAGGCTTGGTCAGCCTTGGATGAATTGAAGGATCACTTCAGCCATGTCCCAATCTTGGTGACCCTAGAGCCGGAAGAAAGGATCCAGCTTTATGTATCAGTGACTACACAAGTGGTGAGCACCATTCTTGCGGACGACCGAGAAGAAGTGGGTCACGTACAGAAAGTACAACACCCAGTGTATCTTGTTAGCGAGGTTCTAAGTGCCTCTAAAGTACCATATCACCAAATCTTGAAGCTGCTCTATGCGCTCTTGATAACCTCGTGGAAGTTGAAGCATTATTTTCAGGCTCACCCGATAGAATTTACAAATCCTTCCCGCTCGAAGAAATACTCTACAATCACGAAGTGGTTGGCAAAGTTGTGAAGTGGGCGGTAGTACTTGGTCAGTACAACGTAACGTTTGTGGCTCGCACAACAATCAAGGGACAGGCTTTGGTTGATTTTATTTCCTAGTGGACAATAGTTCAGATGGCGCCTGCACCACAAGACCTTGAATATTGGAAGTTGTACTTTGATGGATCATTCTAATTACAGGGCATGGGGGCTGGTGTTGTACTCACATCACCTCAAGGAGAGAGGCTTAAACATGTCCTTAAGATGAATTTTTGAGCATCCAAGAATGCTACAGAATATGAGGCCCTCCTTCACGGTTTGCGCATCTCCATAACCCTTGTTGACATTTGCTAAGCTACATCGATTAAATCATTCCTGGCATGGTGTCATAAATAATTTAATGATGCACCCTAGTGTATATAGAGTAAGTTCTACAAGGCATAAAAAATATCGTTGTAGCATTTCATCACTAGATTGCTCTAATGGTTGTCATTTATAGTTCTACCATAGGAAGGCAATATAAGAATAAAGGATTTAATAGTCATGACATAAGCACTAGATTATAGAGGAATCATGACCTATGCAGGGGTAAGATATGATAAAAAAGGTAGTATGACACACAAAACATCATTCCCTAAGCTAAGCCGAATCTCTAATTTTGTTCTATTAATTAGTTGCATATTCAAGCAATTACAGGCAAGCCTATACTAGTCATAGTATAATGCACACAATACTTCATGCCCGACATACACAAGGCAACTCCGCCTAGAGGACACACATCACAACTGAACGTGGAGGAGTACAATAGACAGATAGGTGTTTCACCACCTACTACCTAGACCGTGGATTATGAGGTGATTGATACTACCTAGTCATCTAAGCATCATGCTTACACATTTAAGTAGAATTCTAGCATTGATCAAACACTAGAATCTCCCTAAACCTAATCGGATATCAAACCTATGTTGAGGCATAACAATTAGATTAAAGTACAAACTAGCATTATAACATTTAGACTATAGTCAAGGAATATGCACATTGAAGTCCTATGACATCATGATAACACACTAAAGTTCTATGACATGAATATGATATATAACCGAAGAAGGAACACATATCATAGACACAAGGATATAAGAGAACTATATAAATGGAATAGAGCAAAGTCATAAATAACTAGAATAAAGTAAGGGATACAAGGGCCAATACCAAACTCCTATGACTTGGAGACTTGAGCAAGGCTCCACTTAAACTAAACTCCCGCTAGAACTTGGAACTACTAAATGAAAAAGGGAAATGACTACTCTTAACTGTGTGTAGAGAGTGGAGTGCTTCCCTCCTTTTATATGGGTCATAAGTCGGTAATGAGGAGTAACCACCACGGAGTTAACATGCACCAACACTGCAAATCCCTGGAGGAAGCACCACATGGAAGCACGCCCAAAATGGGCTCCAGACTAGGTCAACCACCCAAGAGGCCATAGGTCGGCCGACCAGGGAGTGGGGCCCCTGGCCTTGTACTTTCTCTGGGTGGCTTCTAGTGGGTCCTCTTGTTAGTTAAGGCAGTGTTCTCCCAAGAAATCACGTGCAGCCACGTATTTGATCCATGTGATGTCCAGTTGTCATAAGCCTATTGGTCGGAAGGGTGTTTTCGTGGATCTTGCTCCATTTCTCCACTTCTTGTGTACCAAATCCCTGCATGCACTTATTTCTTCTAGGACAAGTGGAGTTTTATTATTCCTAGCTAACATGAGTGTATGAAATTCTAAGTCTTCCCTTATTTATGGCTATATTGACGGTCATAATTGGTACTTAACAACCATCAACAATGCTCGGTAGATGACTAGACATCTTTGGCGACTTCGCTCTAGTCATCAAACAGGTCACCAAGGATTGGAACTGCACGGACGACAACATAGCCACTTACTGTCAAGAGGTTAGGAAGCTGAAAAAATAAATTTGATGGGCTTAAGTTTACTTATGTTCTCCGTGACAATAACCAAGCTGCCGATGAATTGGCAAAGATGGGATCATCAAAGTCAATGGTGCCTACAAGAGTGTTTGTGCATACTTTGATCAATGCCACCATCCCTCCTCGGTCAAAAGTACCATCAACCGATAATGAATATCACCCACAAGTCATGAATGTGGAGTCTGATGGGCACGACCTGATTGTTCAATATTTAACTAAGGGTACGCTGCTTACAGATCTGAATGAACAACAACGGCTTCGAGCTAAGAGTAAGGTATATATGATGGTAGACGATATTGTTTACCGCAGGGGAGGATCTAATATCTTGATGAGATGTATATCAATCCTTGAAGGCAAGGAGCTGATGACCGGAATTCATTCGAGATTGTGCGGCAATCACGCAGCGTCCAAGACTTTGGTCGGTAAGGGTTTTATTGGCCTACGGTGGTCGATGATGCACACCAAGTCGTTTGGACATGCAACGACTATCAATTCTTTGCTCATCAAATACATGTGCCTTCACAACAACTTCCGATGATACCTTTGACTTGGCCTTTTATAGTCCGGGGGCTTGACATAGTCAGTCCTTTCAAAAGGGCACCAGGCGGGTTCACTCATTTGTTTGCTGCTATCGACAAATTCACCAAGTTGATCGAAGCGTAGCCAGTCAGCAAGATAACTTCCAAGAAGGCAATCGAGTTTGCTATAGAGGTTTTCATTCGGTTTAGAGTACCACACAACAACATCGCCGATAATGGTACTTAGTTTACATCTGAGGAATTCCGTGACTTTGTTGATGAGATGGGTATAAAAATCCACTATGCATCGGTGGCTCATCCTCAAAGCAACGGGCAGGTTGAACGGGCCAATGGAATGATTCTCCAAGGGTTGAAGCCCCAAATTTTTCACAGACTCAAGCCTTATGTCGGTCGGTGGGTTCGTGAGTTGTGTTTGGTTCTCTGAGGGTTGTGTACTAACATCAGTTATGCTACCGGTCAATCACCTTTCTGAATGGTATACGGCTCTAAGGCCATGCTGCCAACTGAAGTAAACATTGTTTCAACACGGGTTAAGGGATATGACAAGAAGCTTTCTGAAGACAACCGAAAGGTTGAGTTGATTGCAGCAGAGGAGATGTGTGATCGTGCTATATTTCAGGCAGCCATATACCGAGAAGGTCTATGGCGTTACTATGACAAAACGTTAGAAGTAGACAGTTCCATGTTGGACTCTTGGTGTTGTGCCGAGTGCAATCAACAAAGAATCGGTGTTGTCCCCCAAGTGGGAAGGTCCCTATGTGATCAAGGAAGTGACTCGGCCGGAGGCTTACAGACTGGTGCTTGAAGATGGCGATGATATACCCAACTCCTGAAACATTAACCAACTACGTCGATTTTCTACTTAATCTTTATTTTCAAATATGTATTCACATATATCCTTTTGCATGAAATTGTAATATTTTTTATGAAAGATGTTTTAATATGTTCGTTCATATTTTCCTCGGTTGTTTAATTTACACATTAAACAATCAAGTCAGGGGGCTAGTAAGAACGTCCCGTTGTACCTTAACCTTGAAAAGTTCTGGTTTTGGTTTTTTTCGACCGATTTATCATATTATGATGCGGTCCTATTTCTTAGGATCTAACACTAATAATAACAAGGGCATATAATTTCTCTGTTCAATGGACTACCATTACACTAAACCAAGAGCCAAAAGCTGCTAGAGGTCATGTGTCGACTAGTTGATTCTGATTTCAGCACAGGAATGAATTATGACCTGTACTGTTGTGGTAGACCGATGCAACTTGTACTTTTACCTCTAAAATCCTATGGTGGGATGGTTTGGATGCTAATGTGCGAATATGCAGCCAACCACCATCCCTTCTACTACTTGGAAGTAAGAGAATGCGTTTCTAACTTTTCAGTCGATTTCTACTTGCTTGGCATAAACAAAATTAACAAAGCAAGTAAAAACATAGATTTATATAGGAAAAAATAATTTTAATACAAAAGTGTCTACTAATGTATTATTACACAGGTAATATCATCAATAGACATTTACAACTCGGGAGAAGGTGAGCAGGCATCGTTTTCTAACTCAGTCATCAGAGAAGGCAGATGCGTTGGTCCTGCTAGAGTGATGTCCATGTTTTGCACCAATGCCCGAGATATCTGAACCATGGAGTCGAGCAGCATATTGCATTGGTCAGTGGTTAGCTGATGTCATCCAGCGTTAGCTCTAAGCCCCAAGACTGACAGATGGTGCCTGTACCGCAAGGACTCCAAGGTTTTTCCAGTCCGCTCCACTTGGTTGGTGTGGACAAAATCCAAAGCCCTCCGAGCACTATAAGCCAAGGCTGCAAATTGGAGTGACAAGATTAGAGGAAGAAGTCTACTCAAAAGACACAAGAAGATCGAAAATATCCTTACTGGCAAGTTCACATTTAAAAGCCATGGTACTACCCTTGGCGATCTTCGACTTCTCCGCGGCCTGAGCTAGACTCTTCTTCTGCAAGGTGATCTCGGAGTCCCGCTCGGAAATAGTCTTGGGCAGGTCCTCTTTCCTAGTGGTTTGTGATTTCAATGTCGTTGACTGAGTGGAGGTGGTTTCTTCCAAGACCTTTATTTTTTGCTTTTGAGCTGGGCAAATCCAAATCAATTTGCATAGGACAATTATTAAGAGAAGTGTCTGAAGTACAAACCTTCATGGTTGAGCCGACTCTGCTCCAACATACTGGTGGCCATCTGACAATCGTCCTTCAAGCTGTCTAGCTCCATCTGGATACACTTGGTCAATGGAGCTCGGACTACGAAAAGCAGAGGTAATATAGAATCAAGAAGAAACTTCAAAAGGATCATGTGAGCTTACCGATGCTTTCTGCTTCATGGGCTTCGATCTTCATCTGCTTGGCCTTAAGGAGAGACTAGATCATGTGTAAAAAGTTAGCCGAGAGAAATTGTAAGGTTTGATGACCTTATATAAATAAAACTTAATGAGAGACTTAGGAATTAAAATATCTGGGTCAACTCCCGGTGTAGTTGGAGAATGTCAGGCTCCAAGGCACCGACGGTCTGCATCGACTGGTGGCGTGTTGGAGGTCGGCAATGGCACTGCAGCTGGTATAGCTTCCGGGTCAGTGAGTGATTTTGCCGCTTTAGTCTATTTGCTTGATGACAGGACAATAGGCTGAGGCGGATCGGTCGAACGTTGTACAGGAGGTAGCGATTGCCTCTTGGACATTGAAGTGTCCGACACTAGGGTAGGTGTCTTAGATAATCTCCAATAGCTCCCCTTTTCCATTCCCAAAAGCAAAAATTGAGACATATAGGGGATGAGAGAAGAAAAATAATGCTCCAACAGCTCCCCTTAACCATCCCCTCTTTTGATGAATCCACCAAAAATAGCCTCTCCATCCCCTCCATGGAGGGAATGTGTGCCCTCTCCATCGCCGGCCTCGCTCGGCATCGCCTGCTCACGCGGTGCAGGCATGGGCATGCGCGGGCACGTGGCGGTGGAGCAGCAGCTCCTAATCCCGCCCACGCCGCCTTGCTCCTACCCGCAGCGGCTTTGGCTGCTTGGTTCCCGCCCGCGCCTCCGCCTGCTTGGCCTTGCTCCCGCTGCCGTCGGCTTTGCTCATCGCCACTGCTCCCGCATCCGCCCCCTGCTGCTATCGTCTGCTCCCTCTCACTCCCCTGCTGGCCTGGTGCTTCGCCGGCTGCCACCCGCAGTGCTTTGCTCCTGGCCGCAACACCATGCTCCCGACCGCCGCCACATGCCACGCTCGGTCCTGTTCATGTTGTGCCCACTCTCATGTCCGGCCTGCGTCGCCTCCCACCACCCTGTCTGGCCAATGAGCCTATCAACAATGATGAACTAAACATGCTTGATGAATTGCCTAAAAGGTATGGTTGCCTGTGACACAAAAATACGCTGTATGGGATGAGATTTATGGGAGCTGCTAGAGTAGTCATGCATCAAATCCTAGAAATGTGTTTGATGGATCCCCTATAGCACCATTTGATGTATGGGTTTTTAGGGAAGCTGTTGGAGATGCTCTTAGTATATTCATTGCACAAACGACAGAAGTTAAAAGACTCATTCAAGATCATGGGATAGATCAACAATGATATTAAAGACTTACTCGGCGTCCTGCTTGTTCTTTATCATGCGAACCTTCTTCTTGGATGAGGTCATCGTAGAGTCGGAGCACCTCCTCTTGGAGGATGACTGCGTCGGGACTTGGCTGGTCTTCACCTTAGCCCCTAAGTCAGCCACCAATCGGTCTGCCTACACTGATGGACTTGATGGTCGGTCAGAGGGAATTGGAGGTTGTCGGCCGATGATGACAGGGTAGTCATCTGTCTCTTCTTCCTCGTTGTTAGCCCTGATTAGTCTTTTATGACAAATAGTGACCTTTATGTTCTGCCTTGGGGTTGAGGGGGGCGGACCGACAAGAAGAACAAGAGTCTTGCTTGCACCACCAACTGGCTCAATCGGCAGCGAACCCCCGCCAATAGCAGAGCTATATCCCGCCTGCTCGGTTCGACTAGTCAACGCCTTCGGAGTATAATCTAGTCCCTCAGTGTCAGTTGGAGGGAGTGGAGGGTGAGACAATAGGTGTTAAGAACCTGCATAACAACAAGAAGAATAAACTTAAGAATTACTTGACTTATACAAAATATGAACATTATAAGAGTTGAACGCTTACACAGGCTCAAAGAGTGCCCTTGTTGTATGCCTTCTTACTAAATTCAGGATTTTGTATGCTGAGCGACTCGTACATCTTGTTCAGATAAGCTCGACACAAAGCAGAGTTTGGTGCGTTGGGTACTTGGTTTTCATCATCAAAAGCATAACCCCATTGGGGTGGGACTGCTACTTCAAGGATTGCACTCTGCGGACGATAAAGCTTGTGGCAATAGTCACGTCAGTGATGTCGTCTTTTTTCAACTCAGCAATCTTGTCAGTAGGTCCTTCACTTGACCATCTTTGGGGTCAGGCTTCTCAAACCTAGAAGATTTGGGAGCAGATGTAACACCCTAGTTTTCCTATTTTGGCCAAACATTAATTTTCCAAATTTTTAGTAATGAGTTAATGTCTTTAGCTACATAGGTTATTTTCTTAATTTAAGTAATTAAATTATTTTTATGAATTGTTGCATTCATGCTGGAGTATATTTGCAGCAGGTGTTTTATTTGGGTGCAAATTTGTTTTAAAAATTTGATTAGAAACATTTTGGAGTTAATTTAAAAATTAAAACAGAAAATAGAAAGAAAATAGAAAAGAAAAAGAGGAAGAAAAGTTACATGGCTCCTTGGGCCAACACCCCAGCCGAGGCCCATTTTCTTTCCCTCCTCCCCCTCTTCAGTTTGGTCTAGAAACCCACCCCCACCGCAGCGCAATTCTCTCCCTTCTCTCTCTCTCTGGCCCAGCAGCGCCCGCCAGCCCACTCGCGCCGCTCGGCCCACTGGCACCCGCAGCAGCCGACCGAGCGCGCGCCGCAGCCCAGCACCCGCCCCCGCGTTCACTGACAGCTCGACCCCACCCATCGTCCCCAATGTCCCGCCTCTCTTTCTCCCATCGACACCGGAAACCGCCGTCCGCCCGCATCCCCACCTCCCCAACTCCCAATGCGACGCCCAGAGCTCCCGAACGGACGCGCCTCCTCTGCTCCCCCACTCTCGGCCTTAATAGCGCACTCCCACGCTTGGTGTTGTGACCCATCTACTCCATATCCATGTTAGAGTCCTCATCATCCGCGTCTAAGTCATCCGAACCCGGGTCAGTGGTGTTATCCTCATCCATGTCCGGATCGTCCGAACTCGAATCCAAGGAATCATCCTCACTGGTATCCTCCTCGGGGTCTATGTCTTCCGGTTCTTGTTCAGCCATGTCTACATTCTCAACGTTAGTAGGTGGCATTTCTTCATCCACTTGCTCTCCATACTCTAAATTAATTTCATCCCAACCATCAATATGTGGGAGATGAGCTTCCTTGAAAGCTGCCAACTCATCTTGAGCCTCGAACATGTCATGCTCAAAATCTTTGGTGTCCTGTATGGCTTGGTCATGCTCTTCTATAATTTCATCCATCTCTACATTCTTGGCTTGGATTTGTTGGTTTAGTTCTGAAATTTCCAGAATCTTGGCTTGTTTCTCCACTTCAAAAAGTCAGAGTGCGGCCCAAAACATATCCAGCTAATGGTTCCAATCCTTGCATAATATTCTGTGACATGTGCCACTAGATGATAGAGCGGGTGGTTCTGGTCAAAGATGAAATCCACACGCCGGTTCCACTCAAAATCCTCCAAGTCATCGATAGGCAATAAAGCGACCGGTGTCCTAGCAACTTCATGCTTGCGAACCGCACAAAATTGAGTGAGGGCCCTGAAGGCAGCAACACTCCAAGTGGTGAGTAAATCCACTCCAGAGACACTGATAGTCCATGGTTCCCACTCTGGAGCAACAAAATAGTTGGCGGGGACGACAACATGGACCACACATGATGTGGTAACATTCTCCATAGATGTCTTGCCAACATAGGTAGGAGGCACATCATGTCCAAAACCCTGGAGAATGCTCCAAAATAGCTGGTTTAGTCCAGGGATCTCCAATCCATCGGTAATCTCCCAACCGGGCAGCGGCGGGTTATCGTTTTCAGCCATCTACAAGGAATAAAATTTGAGTGAGTCAAATCTCCCTTATAGTAAAAATGCATCTCATATAAAACCAATTTTTAGTTAACATTTTCCAACCTCAGGGGGCAACAAAACAGGAATGGGGTTTTAAAGCAGATTCTGTCTTGACTGTACAGCAGTCAGTAAAATGAGCATTTCGACCAAAAAACTAAAACTCTAAAACAGGTGCTTGGCACCAAATTACTGAAGAATTTCATAGATTTCCATAATATATTTATACTCCCAAAAATTCCAAGTAGATCTGGAGTTATGATTTTTGCAAGTTCAGGTTGACAGATTCTATTTCTGGATGACAGGGGCTTACTGTTTTAACTCTACTGGGCAGAAGAAACTTTACTAGATGCTGTGACCTATTGGAAATGAACATAGACCTCGACACCTTTCCACATTGGGCTTATACACCTAAAAATTCGAAGTAAAACTCTAGTTATGAAGATTTTAAGTTCAGGGTTGCTACTGAAAACAGTGGCTGACAGATTGTGTTGGTTCTGTTTTGGAGGTTGTTCCTGTTATGATCAAAATTCAATTTAAACATTAGCTGACAGAGAACATTATGATATTTCCAACAATTATTTATATGCCTGATTTGGTTGAGTAAATTAATTACCATGGATTTTTGAAGCTAGCACTTAAAATCAGGACAGATTATGATGACCTTAACATTTGAACTTGAATTTTGAAATTTGTGTACTGGATCATAATTAGAATTTTATCCAGAAGTGAGTGACCAAGATGAGAGCCAAATTTTAATTTAGTTACATGGGGATGCATGATGCAAAAGTTTCCTTTTTATTAACCTATCGTTCCTCACAACACAACACATTATTTTGCCGGTATTTAGCGGCACGAAAATTGGTGATGACCCACACTCAACACATAAGTCAATATAATGTTTGTACAAACGGCATTAGTGTACCTGCAGAAAGTCCATTGCAGAAATAATACATCAAATTCAAAAGAAACTATAAAAATAAACACAATTCTACTAGTAACGATCCATGGAAAAGGATCTCCCCGTGATAAGCCACGAGCCAACGGTGTCTCGTATCGGTCTCCGAGCACAAACACCGATATCATGCGTGTCGGTTAAGCACGCATGTACCTTCGTTTGAAGAAGTCATAGATGCAATATTCAAACAATCATAACCCAGGGTTAGCTTTGTCACCAATCCTAATATTCTAATATGGGCAATACTAACATATCCTCACTTGCATATGTTGTATTTTTAAAAATACGATTTATTTGTTGTATTATCATGGACTACAGTTCTGGTACTAGCTGTGACACCCCTTCCCAGAGGATCGAGGTCCCAACGGAGCTGATAACGCAAACACTTGATAATATAATAGTGATTCAAATTTAAGTCCAATTATTGCCTCATTGGGTAGTTAAAGTGCAGCGGAATATTACAAGTTCATGAAAGTTGGAAAACAGCGGAAGCAAATACGAATACTAGTATGAGCTCCCAACGATAGAGTGGTGGTAATGACTCAAGCGTAAGAATTATCACCCTAGCAGCACACAACATTACTGCGGCGGCAGCTCAGACTCCTAGTGGGCAGTCCAGCCTTCAGGGACTTGCATGTCCCACGGTTCTATCACTAGATTATCTAAAAACAACAATGGCACAAAGACTGAGTACTAATTACTCAGCAAGGCTTATCCGTCAAAAGACCTACACATGCATTGGCTCTAATAGGATGGCTGTTTAAAGAACTTGCAACCTATTAGTTCTACCAAATTTTATTTAGCCAAGTTAATTGGGTGAAGCAGAAATATAACTTTAGTGAGAAGTACAAGAATAGTAAAGCATAACATGAAATAAATATAATATAAGAACAGTAGCAATAATAATCATCATAAGCAACAGAATCCATTTCATAATATCATTCAATCTACATGAAGGCGCAGTGAACAAGCGTACTCATTTCTCTGAGCGATAGCAATTGCAATTGATTTACACCAACTGGAAAACCCGAAGTACACAACATATACGCACCAATTAAGGTTGTATATGGCAACCTTTAACTAGAACATCAAAACAACATGGTTCGGGGCCAGTCTCATCGAGTGGGCGTACCGTCCTGCCAGCAGTACTTCACGGTATGCACCGCCCAGAAGGGTCAATGACCAATGTACTAGCCCATCCTCATTGCCGTGTTAATGCTACATCAGTTTACTAGTGCCCATAAACTAGCATGCATTCGGTATTGTTCAATGCTTGATCAAGGGGCCAACGACAAACGGGTCCTAGGTTTGACAAGGCAGGGCTACCGCAGTTAACACCCATGGGTTGCTGCAGACCTACACATCCATCATCCCTACCCGGTCATAATATTAAAAGTAAATTTATTCAATTAAGTTCATCTTTAGTGATCAGGTCATTCTCTTAGTAACAGTAACAGGACTAACGATAATATTCTATGACTAAGCATAGCAGTTTAGTACTGAATCCTATCACGACTCCTATAACATTTAACATGTCACATTTGGGTACTGTGCAAGTATACTTCCAACCAACTCCTATTAACCTCATGCATCGATCAACATATACACTAGCATTGATATATAAACTAGTAAAACTTTACAAAAATGGCATATGTAAACCGGGGCTTGCCTTGGCCAACACAACTGTTAGCAACTACAATCTCTTGCTCCTCAATATTATGGTCCTGTTGAAAATCCGGCTCTGGCTCCTGATTTTTGGTACCTAAATATGAACAAGGTGTCAACGGTACCGAAATAATACCGTACATGCACTAATATGATAAATGCAAAATGCAGTGGTATTAAGTTACAACATTGTTATTAATATGTTCTCGAAGCTCTATGTCTCAAATAAGCCAGTTCTAATCTTATCATTTTATGTGCAAAAGTCATTTTTAATAGGGTTAATATAGCTTTGAGAACAAATAATTCATTTAATATAGTAAAAATGTGTTTCTAGACATGGGTGATTTACCATGTACAGAGGCATGCAAAATCATCATTTTTACCAAGTGGCAGCTCCTAGATTTTATTATTTTATTTACTAGCATTTTTATAAGCAAAAGTGCTACATAAATCCTAGGGCATAAAATATTGCATATTCTGACTAACCAAAATTCAGGTTGGTGTATTCACTTAAAATAACAGTACATGCCAAAAATCATATTTAAAATTAATTTATAGAATTTATAGTGATTTATTTAGTGTTTTGGCAAGATAATTAATTATTAAAAATATATGTACAGAGGCATCATCTTCTTTTTTTTCTTTAATAGAGCGCATCAATAGGAAACTAACAAAATTTACTTGGGCTCCATTGGATTTATATTTTATTTATTATGGCTTTTCAAAGTTATCTAGCTTTTTCTGCATTTTCTCGGGTTTTCTAGTTTTCGTTTAACACGGAGCATGCCACGCAAGCAACACATCAGCGCCACATGGCATCATGTCAGCGACATGCGGTAGGCACTTTGGCTGCCAGCAGGCGCCAAGTGGCTGCCAGATAGCGCCGCCATGGGGTAGGGCAGGCTCGCCGGAGGGCTCGCCGCCGCCGGCTACACGCGTCGAGAGCTCGCCGCAGGGGTGCCGGAGGGGAGCGCACGTCGAGGCACGCCGAGTGGTAGGGTTCACGGGGGCTGGCTCTCACCAAAAGATCGTCAGCGTTGAGTGGCGGAGGAAGGTGATGTCCGGCTAGGTTCCGCTCGGTGCTCGGGGCAGGAACCTGGTGGTGTTTTGTCGTGGAGCTTCACCGTTGCATGGGGAAGAGCGGCATCGAGTCCAGCTGCGTCAAGGATGGCTGGAAGATGGAGCTCGTCGACGGGGTGGCTCGGGAGGATCGACGGCGGTGGCGGAACCTTGGATTTCTCCACTGCAAGGCGGGAATCGTGCAATTGATCGGTTAGGGAAGGTGCGAGAGCGAGAGAAGAGCATGCACGATAAGGGATTTGCACTTGACCTCGCGATATAAGAAGAATTTGACACTGCCATTGAAGTTGGTCGCGGGGAAGACCCTTACCGATTCTGATCAAGCCTGGCTGGGGTTGGCAGGTCCTGGGCGCACGAAGCAGGAGGGGTCGCATGTGTGTCGGGAGTGGCGCTGGCTTGGCTCAAGAGGCAGTAGAAGAGCAGAATGCGAGCTCGAGCTTGAGCCTCTAATGGGGAGGGGGGGGGGGGGGGCAGGCGGAAGAAGAACTAGCCGAGGGGTAGGTTTTTATAGCTGAGGGGGACTCGGGTTTGTGTCGGTCGAGACCGGTGCGAACAGGCGCGGTGACTTGACTTGTCCAAGGGGAAGGCCGAGGCGGATTGGCGCGAAGCTGCAGAGAGGCGTCGCATTGACCATGGCAGGGGGAAGGTGGGGGACACGACAGTGAATTTTTGGGGAGCGGAAGCAGCAGAGCAGGGCAGAGGGGAGTTGATGCGGCGAGCAGGAGCAAAACGACACGAGTGACGAACATGGGCGCGAAGCGAAGAGACGACGGGAATGGTGGGGACACACGTGTGCGGTTCAGGCAGGTGCGAGAGGCGGGACGAAGAAGACAAGGCCATTTTGCAACTAAGCCCTCCAAAATTTTAAATAGGTTGCAACAATGTCCTTTGCTCTGTTTTTCGTTAATTAAAACACCTCGCTAAGACCATTTGATCTGAGATTTTAAACATAGGACCTCTAAGATATTTTTGGGGCTTTGGTGGGATCCACTAGGTCAGAACTATTATAATTAATCTAGAATAAAAATTTAATTGAAAAAGGATTCTAGAATTTATTTAATGAATTAAGGCATTTCCATATGTTATAAAATACTCATTCTTGGTCAAAAATTCTCTTTTATTATCCCCTTCATGCTCATGAACTTATTTGGCATAGGTTGTGTAGAAAATTTTAATGTTACTTCACATCCATGCTCATAGGTTTTGTTTGGCCTTAAGTTAATTTGATTTGGTTTTCATTATTTCGTGTGATACATAATTACACCTTGGCTTAACATACTTGCTAATTAGGGTTACATTAATTAATTAAGATTAACCATGGGGTGTCACAATCCAGGTCATCCCTCTCGTAGCGGTAGTAGACGTCATCTCCCCACTTGTCGTGCAACGTCTCTACATGTCGCTCAGCAGGTTTCAAGGATGGCCCAATGATGTCTTCCTTGAAAAGGCGGGTGGCCACCAACCTCTTCGTTGGAGTAGTCGCACGTGCCTTCATGGAATGCATGCGCCCAGGGGAGAGGGATCACCCAATTGCGCGGGCAGGCATAGGGCCACACCCTCTAGAGCCTTCCTATAGCGGCAGGATTGCTAGAGAAGCCACAAAGATGGCTTTGAAATCCTCCGTGGTCATGCCAATGGCTGGGACACCAAGGTTCACCGGAGTACGGACTCCATCGAGATCAAAGGTTCAGGTGGAGCTGGTGTGCGGGACCAAGCTTTTGTCGGCCATGGCTAAGGTGCTTGGAGGTGGAGAGGCCACATGAGGAAGATGGAGTTTGTTCTGGTTCTGCTCTGGGTCGAGGAAAAACCCGCTTTATTGGTTCTCTACCGCGAAGGGATTAGGCTAATGCGTCAAAACGGATCAGAATCGGTTAGGTTAACGCGCATAAGGAATCAGGGGGTGGCGGCGCCAGTCCCTGTTCAATCGAACATGGGTGCTTGGCCGAACAGGGGTGGGCCCCATTTGCCCCCCTGTTTCCTGGGTGAGTTGGGCCAGCATGGGATGAGGTGCAGAGATGGGTTAGGCCCATTGGTTCTAGTAAAAATCTCAAAAAGGCTAATAGACTATATTTAAGTCAATTAAATTGACCACATCTATTTCCTTTTCTAAATTTTCATTAGAATATAAAAGCTTAAGGCGATGACCATTTACCTTAAAAAAGGTTACATGTGTCGTCTTGCAGCGTGATTGCTCCAAGAAAGGATGTGTCGATGACGGTGTATGGTCCATCCCACTTGCTCTTCAGCTTTCCATGTCCAAATAACTTCACCCATGAATTGAAGAGTAGCACCTTATCTCCTGCTTTGAACTCCTTAGGCTGAATCCTCTTGTCGTGCCATCTTTTGGTTTTATCCTTGTAGATCTTGGCGCTGTGATAGGCATTGTCCCTCCATTCCTCTAGTTCTGATATCTGTATTTTCCTTTGGATTCTAGATTTCTGGAGATCCATATTCCACTTTTATGGCCTAGTGTGCCCGATGTTCCATCTCAACAGGCAAATGGCAAGTTTTGCCATAGACAAGTTGGTATGGTGACATGCCAATGGGTGTCTTGTATGTGTCTGATATGCCCAAAGTGCCTCAGGTAGCTTGTTCTTCCATCCTGTCCACATTTCTGGTACAGTCTTCTAGAGGATATTCTTGATTTGCTTATTTGAAGTTTTTGCTTGTGCACTGTGTTGGTATTTCTTAATGTCCATAGATAAATCCACAAGCGCATGGAGAATACCGTTGTAGCACTTCCCCACAGAGTATTCCAAGGGTTATCAATCCGAGGAACAGTATGATAAATCCTAAAGTTCTAGTCAATCCAAGGACACAAGAGATAAATGTCGGCGTAGGATAAAGAGGTTTATCTATGCATAGTTTCCTAAATAAATAAGGTTAAGGCTTTAATTACTGCTTCATGTACGGATTCATGTCCAGCCTACACAAGGCAACTCCGTCTTGGACACACGTCGCAACCGAACATGAAGGAGTACAACAGACAGATGGGGTTGTCACCACCTACTGCCTACCTCTACAAACCATGGATTACAAGGTGATCAAAGATGATTTCTACCCTAAGCACCATGCCTAAGTTATTAATCACCATTTTGCTAAGCCGTCACTTAGACTAAACAAGCTATATAGGAAATAAGACTTTGAACCCACAAGTAAATAAGCACTCAACTTACGTAAATAAGAGATTTTAAGAACATAAATAAACTCGAAGACTTACTTAATAAGGCAAGGCTCCGCCGAGATACAAGGTTGGAGTAGAGGGCCCACAAACAAGGCTCCACTCCTACACTTCTCCTCACTCTCCACCTATTCTAAGCAGTAAACTAGGTAGTACTAGCACCTATTAGAGTGTGGCTCTTCTCTTGAATGTGTGTGTGAGTATGAAGCCCCTCCGCTCTTTATATAGGGCCCATAGGTCTGTTTCCAGGAGTAACCGTCATGAAACCCACATGCACCACCTTCAGGGAATGGACGAGGAAGCACCACGTGGAGGCTCGGGCGATTTGGCCGCGAGACTAGGTCGGCCGACCAAGTGGGGAGGTCGGTCAACCTGACCCCGGGCCCTATGGCCTTGTGCTTTTGCTAGGCCACTGGTAGGTGGGTCCACTCCTATTTCAGGTCAGTGTTTTACTAAGTTTCGTGGGAAATCCCGTCCATCCATGTATGCAATCCTTGTGTTGGTACCTGATTGGCCGGATTGGTATTTTCTTGGATTGATGACATGGAATTGCCCATAATTCATGGATAATTCACCTGCATTCAAATATTCACCAACACTTGTGGAATTCATTAATAATAAATCCCTACCACTATGTTGGTTTATTATTTTAACTCTTTAATGTAGGTAATTGATGATCATATTTGGTATTTAAGGACCGTCAACACACTGGTCTGAGGATGGTATGAAGTGGCTATGTTGTGGTTCACACCGAGTTCTCTTAGGGAGTGATGGAAGGTCTTATCAATGAAGTGAGATCCTCGATCACTTATCACCATCCAAGGTGTTCTAAAACGAGGAAAGATTATCTTGTGGAACATTCTTCTGGCATTCTTTGCATCGGCTCAGCATGGTATAGTTTCTACCCACTTTGATACATAATCGACGGCCACCAAGATGTACTCGCAATCATAGGACTTTGGAAAAGGTCCCATGTAGTCAATGCCCCATACATCAAAAAGTTCCTCTTGAAGATTGTATGTAAGGGGCATGGCATTGTGAGAAGTGATCCCTCCATGTTTCAGGCACATCCAGCATTTGCGGATGAACACTTTTGTATCTTCATACATTGTAGGCCAAAAGAATACACTCTGCTAGATTTTTGTTTGAGTACGGAACACACTGTAGTGCCCTCCGTATGGAGATGAATGGCACTTTTTTATGATCTCGGTGCCTTCAATTATAGGGACGCATCTTCTCAGCAACTCATCTGCTCATACTCTATATAGGTACGGGTCTTCCCAAAGGTGCCTCTGACTTTCATACATGAGCTTCTTTTTATTCTCCCCTGGTCGTACATAACATGCAACCATGTAATTCACAATATCTGCATACCAGGGGTTGGTGTCGGTCACCTCTAGTAGCATGTCGTCTCGTAGAAAATCATTTATCGACAGCTCCTGCATGTTAGTGATTTGCATACGTGAAAAATGATCTACTATAGAATTCTCTACTCCTTTCTTATCTTTTATTTCAAGCTCAAATTCTTGGAGTAAGTGAATCCATCTAATTAGCCTAGGTTTAGCATCTTTCTTAGTGAGGAAGTATTTCAAGGCAGCATGATTACTGTTAACGATTACCTTAGCTCCTACTAAGTAAGATCTAAACTTATCAATAGTAAAAACAATAGCAAGGAGCTCTTTTTTAGTGGTGGCATAATTTAATTGTGCTCCTGTCAAAATTTTGCTAGCGAAGATGAGAAACCATGTGGATATGTACCATGGTTTGTAATATGTGATGAGTAATTGACTTTGGCGGAATTTGTGTTTGAGTTGAAATGCGGGAATCTGGGGATTGACTGAGTTTGTGCATGTCATGGTTTTTGACTAACCGGAGTTGGTGAGGATGTTGGAGAGTTTGCAGGAGATGGGAAATGTGTTTGCTTGTCTCATGATGTGTAGGTCATTGGAGGCAACTTGGCAGTCTACGGCGAGAGGATCGGGCACAAGTAGGAGACTTGGGGCCAGGCGATCAGGAGGCCGGGTGAAGTCAAGGGTGATCCACACCGTACACGTGGAGAGGCAAGAAGCACCGATGGTTTCGCGATTGAGCCTCAAAACCGTGGGTGGTGATCAAGACGGCGGGGTTGACCAAGTCAAAGGTGATCGGGCGTCGGTGCAAGTAGAGGCTTCCAATGGACTGGAGGCGGGAGAGACATGCCGACGAGGAGGATCACAGGACGAGGTGACACGCGTCAAGATCGAAAAGTCACGCTTTGAGAAGCGTGCAAGGCGGTTTCCCGGTTTGGGCCTCAAAACCAATGGCGGCGATTGGAGGTGCACGTGGCACCATCGCGGAGCTTGCGTTGAGGCGACGCAAAGTTGTCAAGGGCTCGATGACGTTCGGCCGACAAAGAAAAAGTTGGATGGTTATGCCCCTAGTGGTAGGTGGCAGTGTATTGTAGGTGAGGGGTAGGATGGTCTTTTAAACAACCCCTAGGCCTATATAAGGAGAGGTGTGGCTGGTGGTAGAGGTGCCTCTTCCCATTAGCCTTGTGTTAGGTGTTCATTCAAAGTGCTAGGAAAGGTCTTCATATAATAGAGGAGAGGAGAGGGTCTATGAGAGACATCTCTTTCTCTTCCAAATAGTGGGAGGAAGAGGGTGGCTTCCTAGTCTTGTATTCATGAATCTTGTAAGCATGTTTCTATGATATGAGAAGTATTTTCGTGCTCAAGATCTTCCTCTCTTCCTAAGTCCCGAGTTTCTCTTTTTCTCAATTTTTGGAGCTATTTTCGTGAGAATTTTTTATCTCCTTTTTGGGCAAGTTTTTGGGACGGATTTCATGGGAAACTTGGTGCTATGATGAGCTAGAACAAATCCCCATAGGTCCTTGACCGAATACATAGCTCTAGCATCTTCGAATTGAATGATTTCTCAAGTTTGCCCATTTCAATCTTCTTGGCACAAGATCTGAAATTCGTCTGAGCCAATTAAGTGGATCTTCTAGGATTAGGGTCATGATGTGTTGAGGATTCATTGGTCCAAAAATCGCATCATTTGGAGTTTTTTTGATTAGGTTTTGGTCAAGTTTTTGCCTAATCCCGAAACCTTTTTCTGTTCTATCGGGGTCGACCGGCACTGCCGACGACCAGGACCGGCACTGCCGGTGGGTCAGAACTCAGATCAGCACTGCTGATGCCACGACCGGCACTGCCGATGGCTAGACCGGCACTACCAATGTGCTCTGTTAGCTGATTCGGAGAACCTCGCACCTGCACTGCCGATGGGCTTTTCCGGCACTGCTGATGGTGCCAACCGGCACTACCGATGGATGTGATCGACACTGCTGATGGTAGTCCAGTTTTGTACTATTTTGAGTGTTTTCAGTTCTCCTTTGTTTTCGCTGTGTTCTGCTTCTGCTGTTGATCACTCCTAGGGTTAGCATATCACCAGTTGGTGCGTGTAGCCTCGATGATCGGTTTAGAGGTTACCTGGGGTTGTAATTGGGACATAGGCCAAGGTCTTGTCAAGAATTTTAATTGGCTCCCATTCACCCGTCCCCCCCCCCCCTCTGGTCACCTTCTTGATCCTTCAATTGGTATCAGATCCGGTTTGATCATTAGTTGACCTTCATTGTCTTTGTAATCTGAAGGCGACATGGAGAAGCGTGCGATCAAGCTTTGGAAGTTCGATGGAGAGAACTTTCCCTACTGGAAGTCATGGACCAAGGCTTATCTTTTAAGCCAAGGACGTGCAATTTGGGAGATTGTGGAGCAGGATGACCTCAACACCGCGCCAGTAGGTGAGTTAACCAGGTATGAAAACAACTCCCAAGCTGTCAATATCCTGCTTTCTTCTCTAGGTAGGAATGAACATGACCGTGTTGCTCATGTTGATACTGCACATGCCATTTGGGCAAAGCTTTGCACGTACCATGAGGGTACCAATCAAGTCAAGTCTATGTGTAAGGATTCTTACAATAGACAGTACCAAACCTTTGCACAAAAACCTAGCGAGTCACTAGATGAAATTTTTCATAGGTTTGAGGCCAATGTGTGCAACTTGCGGGCTTGTGGTAACCTGGTGTACAATGATAATGATAGAGCTGAGCAACTGCTATATTCACTAGATGAAAATGCTTGGGGGGTTAAGATTGCTGCACTAGAAGAAACTACTGATTTCAATACCCTGGACTATGAGCAGCTGTATAGCAAGCTAAAATCTCATGAACTATCTAGGAAGTCTCGTCCTAATCTTGCTAATTCTACTTCTAGCATGGCTTTGCTTTCTAGATCTCAAAAGGGTAGTCACAGTGGTGCTTCTTTTGGAACTAACCCCTCACTTGACAAGTCTTCTTTGGAGTTTGCTCTTTCTTCTCTTGTTGCAGCTTTCGATGAAAAGATGAAGTGCATTCCTAACAAGGAGTTGTCCTTGCTCACAAGGAAGCTCAAGAAGTTCTACAACAACCGCAAGGAGAGAAGAGGAGGTGGTTCAAGAACCTGCTTCGAGTGTGGTGACCTGGGACACTTTATTGCTGAATGTCCCAAGAAGATGAAGAAGGCCGGGTACCACGACAACCACACTGAAGACTTCAAGCAGAAGAAGAATTGCTTCTACAAGAAAGGCAAGAACTCCAAGAAGTTCGCCAAGGCCATTGCACGCGCCTGCTTTGCCGCCTTGAGCAATATGGACCTCACATCAAGCGAAGGCCTTACAAGCTCAGAGGACGAGGTTGAGAAGCCACGAGTCAAGAGGAAGGACGACTTCACCGGGCTTTGCTTCATGGCAAAGAATGATCACGACACCGACTCTAGCTCTGACTCCGACACAATCGAGGTACTTCCCACTCTTGATGAGCTCTCTTCTGAACTTGATCATTTGTGTGATGTTTTGCTCATGAACGATGATAAGCTTCGCAGCGCTGTACGTGAGAGTAGAGAGCTTAAGTCTAAGTTGGAGAATGCTGAGTATGAAATCACTTCGCTTAGGTCTAAGCTTGCAAAAGATGACATTGCTGTTGACTGTGAGTCTTGTCAAGTTGTGATGAATGATCTTGCACAGAGGGAAAGTGTGCACGCTCAAGTTGCCAGTCAGCTTGAGAATGCCCTTAAAGAGCTTGATGAATTCAAAGCTAGACCAACTCTTTTGGGTGCATGTCAGAAGTGCCCCTAGCTCACTAATGAGTTCGAAGCTCAAACCCTCAAAGTCAAAGAGCTCGAGTCCAAGCTGCTAGATGAGACTCGCTTGAAAGTTCTCCCACCACCATGTGTAGTGTGTGGCTCTCTTAAGGATAAGCTTGCAATCACTAGGGAGGAAAACAAAATCCTCCCTTCAACCCAATGCAAGAGTCAAAGAACCCTAGTGAGTGAGGAGAAGATTGAGAGTGACTTGGTAAGAGTCAAAGAAAGTGCCAATAGGTCAACCTACAACTTGGGCTTGGGATTTGAGAGGTGTGACAAGGAGAGTGAGAATGTGGCTAAGTTTGTGCCTACTCTAGCTACAAGGATGAGGAACAGTCCATCAAACCCACTGACACATACTACCCACCTAACCTCGATCCTTCCTTCAACCCAAAGCAAGCCGAGAAGCAAAAACCCAAACCCACTATGCAAGCTAAGCCTAAACATGAGAGTGTCTACATTTGCATGTTCTGTGGTCGTAAGGGTCACTTGGATGAATACTGTTATAGGTGTAAGAGAATTGAGAGGATGCAAGCTGAGTTAACTAGGAATGTGCATCATGATGATTTTGTTGGTTTTCATCCTCGCTCTTTTTCTCGTGCCTATCGTGGACAGGGTCATTCCTCATATGGCTTTGATTCACGAAACAGAGGCTTTGCTCAGCAGCGCTTTGGCGCCCCACGCTTTCCCCATCATGGTGAGCGTTGCGCGTGGATTTGGTTTTTACACATATGATTTCTATCCTCACAACCTCATGTTTCAGACAAGACGCTTTGTGAAGGACCGAGAAGGCGACCAGAGGGGGGGTGAATGGGAGCCAATTAAAATTCTCCAAGAGAACTTGGCCTATGTCCCGATTACAACCCGAGCCAACCTCTAAAACAATCACCAATGCTACACACACCAACTTGTGATGTGCCAACCTTAGGAATGATCAACTACATCAGCAGAACACAGCAGAAACAAAAGGGAACTCAAAACAACGCGAAACTAGACTACCATCAGCAGTGCCGATCACAGCCATCGGTAGTGCCGGTTGGCACCATCGGCAGTGCCGGTGAGGGATTCTCAGAAGCAACAAATAGAGTGCATTGGCAGTGCCAGTCTGGCCATCGGCAGTGTCGGTGCGGGGTTTGGATGACCTACCGGCAGTGCCGGTCCCGTTCGTCAGCACTGCCGATTGACCCCGACAGAACAGGAAAAAGTTTCGAGATTAGCCAAAAACTTCGTGAAAACCTAATCAAACGAACTCCAAATGATGTGATTTTTGGACCAGTGAATCCTCAACACATTATGACTCTTATCCTAGAAGATCAAATTGATTGGCTCAAGGAATCATCACGAATTTCATATCTTTAACCAAGAACACCAAAAAGAGGAAACTTGAGAAATCCTTTAAATTGAAGGTGCTAGATCATTGATTCGGTCAAGGATCCATATAGGATTGTTCTAGCTCATCATTGAAACAAGTTTTTCAAGGAATCTGAGCCAAAAACGCATCCAAAAAGGAGACCAAAAATTCTCACGAAAATAGCTCCAATAATAGAGAAAAAGAGAAACTCGGGATTGAGGGAGAGAGGAAGATCTTGACCACGAAAATGAACCTCATATCATTGATTCAAGAATTCAAGATACATGATTACATGGCTAGGAAGCCACCCTCATCCTCCCACTATTTGAGAAGGGTAAGAGATGTCTACCACACACCCAATACTGTCCTCTTTACCGATAAAGCACTTTCCTAGCACATGAGAAGAAAAACCTAGCAAGGCTAATGACAAGAGAGGCACCTCTTCCACCAGCCCTACCTCTCCTTATATAGGCCTAGGGGTTGTATACATGACCACTCTACCCTTGACCTACATAACACTGCCACCTACCATAGGGGCAAACTTGTCCATCTCTCTCCTCGTCGCCCGAATGCCCTCGGGCCCTTCACAACTTTGCTTCGACTTGAAGCAAGCTCCGTGATGGTGCCACGTGCACCACCAACCACTGCCACCGATTTTGAGACCCAAACCGGGAAACCGCCTTGCACGCTTCTCAAAGCGAGACTTCTCGATGTCAACGCGTGTCACCTTATCCTGCAATCTTGACCACCGGCAAGTCTCTCTCGGTCTCTGTCCATCGGGGCCCCTTGTCACTTGCACCGACATCCCGCTCGCCTTGACTTGGTCAACACGTCATCTTCATCACCACCACGGTTTTGAGGCTCAACCGTGAAACCGTCCGTGCTTCTTGCCTCTCCGCGTGTACGGTATGGATCACCCTTGACTCCACCCGGCCTCCAGATCGTCTGGCCCCAAGTCTCCTACTTGTGCCCGATCCTCTCACTGTTGACCGCCAAGTCGACTCCAGTGACCTACACATCATGATACTAGCAAACACACTTCCAAACTCCTGCAACTTCTCCAACACCTCCACCAACTCCGGTTAGTGAAAACATCAACATGCACAAACCCATGCAATCCTCAAATCCCCGCATTTCAACTCAAACACCAACAAGCTCAAGTCAATTACTCATCACATATTGCAAACCATGACACATATCCACATGGTTTCTCAATCTCCCCCTTGATGAGTACATTGACAACACCAAATGTATGAAGAATAGAATTGAGAAAAGAGTTTGAAATGCAAACTCAAATAAGCACATCCAAATGGCTCAAACCCAAAGAAAAGGTGAAAGAAAGACATCTAGCATAAGAAGGATCACAAGGACCAAGAGTTGGCAAATAGAGCGCAACAATCACAAAAAGCTCAAGAAACGCTCAAAGCAATGGGATGCCCCCCTCAACTTAGGGTAGTTGACATGAATGCAAAATGGGCCATTTTAAGTTTCTTAGCATTATTTGCATGACCCAACAATTCCTCCCCTTAGGCACTTATTTCTCCCCCTTTGGCAATGAACTCATCAAAGAGGCAAAAGAGCAAACATGCAATGCATGAAAATGCACTCCTAAAGAGCTTCAACAATTAGCCAACAAGCATTTAACTCAACTAGGGCAATAAGCATTCGCAGAAAATGAGCTTCACAAACACTCACATATGCAATAGAGACTCAATTGATCAAGTGTTTATTATTTATCCTCATATGTACTCTTATCCATGCGGAGGGTCGCATGACTGGGTACAGCAAACTCCCCGAGGCCTCAAGTCACAGTGTTTGGATTTAGCATTTCAGAATTATCTTGATCAAAGCACTTACCAGATTTTTCATGATTAATCACAAGATAAAAGAGCATGCCTTTGTGGCAAAAGGAACACACGTTCCCACAATGTTTCATCATGAGCTAAACATTTGCACAAACTTCCATTTCGCAAACACAATGTGCCAAAGCCAAGACATCCTCTAGACTAGCCTCAACACAAGTTTTGATAGGGATAAAAGCAATTATACACATGGTGAGCAAGACTTAACAAGATTAGTTCATAAGGTTCACAAGAAGCTCAGTTTACCTTTAAGATTAGCAAGTTGCTCATAAGAATCTATAACAAGCCATCTATAAAATCTAAGCATGAGAGATTACTATCATATCCACACAACTTAGCTCAAGCTCAATCATAGCAAAGAGAAATGCAAGAAAGCATAAGAATCAAAGCTCATCTACAAATGCATATATTACAAATGAGATGCAATGCAAAAAAAGTAAGATACATATATACAACAGCATCAACTCCAAGAGCAAAGAGCAAATCCCCCTCAAACAATGCCATAGGGATGGCAAATACCAAGTTCCCTCCAAAGAAAAGAAAACCTCAAAGCATCTAGGGGCTTGGTGAAAATGTCGGCCAATTGGTGTTTAGTGTCAATGTATTTGAGGTCAACATCTCCCTTCTCAATATTGTCTCCTAGGAAGTGGAATCTCACATTTATGTGTTTGACCTTACCATGTTGGATTGGGTTTTTGGCTAAGCATATGGCACTAGAGTTATCACACATAAGTGAAATACTCTTGAAGTTTAACCCAAAGTCTCTCATGGTGGAAATAATCCATAGGATTTGTGAATAGCAGCTAGCAGCAACAACATACTCAGCTTTGGTTGTGGATTGGGCTACGCTAGATTGCTTGCGAGAAGACCAACAAACCAGAGAAGTACCCAAAAATGACAAGTACCAGAAGTGCTCTTCCTATCAATTCTACACCCAGCATTCTGCATCCGAATACCGAATGAGATCAAGAGATGAAGATGCAGAGTACCAAAGACCGAACTCAAGGGTGTATTTGAGATACCTGAAGACGCGCTTGATAGCCTTGTGATGAGTCACCCTTGGGGAAGCTTGAAAGCAAGCACAAAGACACACTGCAAACTGTATGTCGGGTCTTGTCGCCGTCAGGTATAAGAGGGAGCCAATCATGCTCCTGTACTCCCTTTGGTCCACCGCTTCACAGTCTTCGTCAGGGTCATGTGCAATTGTTGTGGACATTGGTGTTGACAACGGCTTCACATTGACCATGTCGAACTTCTTCAGGAGATCCTTTATGTACTTGGCTTGATGTACGCAATTTGGAAACTAACACCATCGTAGAATCCTGTGATGTAACCTTTGATGAATCAAACTCTTGTACACGCAAGAGGACCTATAGGGCTTGGATGATGATGATGATAAGTCATTCCATCTCACATTCGAGCTTGTTCTTGCTGCTTCCACTACTCCAGCAGAGGGTCCAGAAGCATCTACATCGACCTCAGCTGCTGTCGAGCCAGCTCCAGCTATGGTTGAGGGGGAGGTACGCTCTAAGAGAGAGGCTCCTCATCACATTCAGCGTCAACATCCACCTCAATAGATAATCGGTAATCTCTATGAGAGGACAATGTTGACTTTTGCTAAGCCATATTAATAAATCATTCCCGGCACGGGGCCAGAAACGGTTCACTAATATGTCCCAGAGTCAAGTAGGTAAAATCCGCAAGCGCACGGAGAATACCGCTGTAGCATTTCACCCGGAAGTATTCAGGGTATCGTATTTGTTTATCCCAAAGGAAGGGTATGATCAAGAAGCGTTACTAACATATAAGATCATGTTAACAATTAGCAAGGATATCTAACCAAGACAGGCGGGTACATGATAATAACCGGGTAGTGTGACACACACAGAAGATTCCTACTAAATAAATAAAGTCTAGTGGAGAAAAGACTAGGCTAAGCTACTCCTACTATACATTCCTATACAGTTGCATAGCCTAAGTAGAATACATACAAACCCACACTCAGGTTCAGCAGTCAATAGTATAGCACTTCAGGCACGGACTTACCCCTGCATCCACAGGCGACTTCCGCCAAGAGCCTACGCACTAGCCTAGCGGGGAGGATTTCAAAGGACGGACAGGGCTGTCACCACCTGCCGCCTACCTCAACGAACCAGTAGACTAACGAATAATTGATGCAAATCAGTCACCCAAGTACCATACTTGCATGACCAAAGAGCACTCTGCCCCTCCGCGATTACTATTAACGAGGCAGAGTTACCGTACGAATACGATCACCAAACCCATGCTATACTTTATCAGCTAAAACTAAGCATAGAGACTATAACATATAAACTAGACTATAGTGACGGTATATAACTAGCATGACAATAGTAGTATAATAAATATAAACTACTATCACACAAGGAGACTATACTATCACATATATGGATCACAATATCAAACAAGAAACTCATGACCCAAGCACAACTATATAGAAAATATATATATATTGATAAGAGCAAAGTCTTACAAAAGGGAAAAGATACAAGAGCCATACCAATTCCAAGTGAAGACTTGGGACTAGAGAGCTCTAGACTCAGCCTAACTCCACTAAAACTCCAAGAACTACTACTAGCAAGAGAGAAATGCTTCTTGTGGTGTGTGTTGAGTGTGAAGGCACACCCTCCTATTTATAGCCTCAATAGGTCGGCAAGGGAGCGTAACCGCCACGGAAGGCATCTCAAACCGTCATCAGGAGTCGCGGAGGAGCCAACACGTGGAGGCCCAGGCGGAGAGGGCGCCCGGCTGGGTCGGCCGACCTGACCAGGTCGGCCGACCTGGGGGTGGCCCCTCCTGGCCTGTGCTTTCTCCAGGTGGCTGTCCTGTGGGCCCTGACGTCGGTTTGCGCGGTATTGCAGGGAGTTACGTCGGTTAAGTGCTGCAAATGGGCCCTTCAATCCGTGTGACGTCCATGTGGCGCTCTCTGATTGGTCGAAAGTGTGTTTTCTTGCCTTTTGAGGTGTTTCCTTCACATTTCCTCTTGCATGCACAAAGTTCTCCAAGTACAAGTGGAACTATATTATTGTGATAAAGCATGCGTGTATGAAATGCCAAATTCTCCTTTATTTGAGTATAGTTGACGGTTGAAAATGGTATGATTCCTCACCAAGGCAAAGTGTTGCCTATAATCACCTACTTCTAAATAAGGCTTTATGTGGAGCTCAAGGTAGGGATATATGAAGCACTCATGTTCACATAATATTGCTATGTCAAAAGACCGGATCCAAGAAAAAACATCAATTCAAACAATCTTGATCAAGATGTGCAAGTGTGTGGGAGAACGGAGGAATGGTGGATGGGAAGAAATAACTCCTTTTTGAATTTTCCTTCTCTCTTTTGGAGTTTCTAGGCTATGGCTACCTTTTGTTTGCTCTCTTTTTTGAGCATTTTTTTTTTCTTTTCTTTTTGCATAGCCATAGTCCTAGTTTGCAATGAATACTTTGAGAGAGGAATTTTTGCAATGGATATATGGAGTGTTTCTTTGGATGGATGGATGGATAGTGGCTTTCTTCCGGTGTAGAAGAATAGCTCACAGTGGATATGGTGGATATGGTGGATGCTATCTTCTTGATTTAGAAGGATAGCTCATGGCGGTGGATGTGTGTACATGATCTTGATCAAGAAAGCATGAAAAGAGTTCTACTAGGGTCACAACAATTTTGACTAAGCTCAATGTGAAACAAGCAGCATATGTGTAAAGGTTTTCAAATGTAAACACTACATATGGCTGTGGTGGGAATTTCATCATTGAGGAACTTATTAATTTGTCATTTTGAAAAATAAAACTCCGGAATTCAAGCTTTACGTTGAGCAAGATCATAGCAGCCCTATCTATCATATCATACCTCTCAACAACTTAGAACTAGAGAATGCATATGCTACCCACAAGATTCAAGTTCAAGGCAAGATTTACCAACAAACCTAACTCTTGAGAGAGTACTAAGTTGTAAACTAGCTTTAGAGAGGAATAAAGGACAGAGCAACTATTCATCATCTCAACATAGGAAAATTATACACATTCATACCGCGCATGAAAAAGGGAAATATTTTTGTTCTTTTTATGTTTTGCAAATTTTTATGGATTTTCAGATTTAGCAAATGCAAGAAATAAAGGGAAGGGGAAAGATACAAGTTACCGTGAGAAGGGGGGTCCTCCCCCAAGCTTGTTCTTGCTCATCTGCTGGTTCGGGTCGTAGCCTTGGGAGCGGAAGAAGGCATCCCAATTGTTCTGATTCTGAGCCATCATCGCGTTCAGCTGGCGGAATTGGTTGTCGCTGAAATTCTGCCATTGCTGGGTGTCGGTGACATGTTGCGTGAGAGTTTGTTGCATGCTCTCGGTGCGCAAATCAATGTCGTTCACCCTCCTTGTCAACTCGGACATCCCATAGTTGAGTTCACGGAACCCACGGGATGAGAATGACCGAGTGGCAAAGGATGGCGGTCCGCTTGAACTTGATGACGTCTGCATGGGGTAATTGTACTGAGATTCCCATGCTCCGGCCTGCCATGTTGATGCACCCGCCTCGTCCTGTGGCGGGGGCTGCTCCCATACCGGATCTCCGGTCGGAGTGCGAAACTCCGGTGTAGGCTCCATATGCCTACGGGAACGTGTCGGTCGCCCTGAAACACTATGCCTGCGAACTTCTCCCACTGGCTCAAGTGGGAGGGTTAGTGCCCGACAGTGATACAAACGAAGACCCGGGTTAGGTAACGGGAATTCGTTTGTATACCCGAGAAAGTGATAGATCAAGGTATTATTTGGACCATGTTTCAAAGTATGTCCTTGCACAAAATAGTCCTCGCCTAGAAATTCTCTATCTACCGTCAAATATTCAACATGAACATTCTCAAGCAGACCACACTTCTGCGCAATGCGAGTAACTAAAGAAGTGCACTCAATTGGTCCTGTCAACTTTATATTGTCTAACCATTGATCAATCATGCATTCCGCGGGTGACACCCTAATTTTCTTAATCATGGCATAAAGTATTTTCAATTCATCTTGCCGGACAACCCTAATGTCACCTCGAGGAAACAAGGTCATAGCCAACCACACATGCATAAATCTAAGTGTAGGATTATGGATGGCACTTGTTCTAGGCTTGGGACCCCACTCGTTTCCGGAAATCTTTTTCCAAAAACTTTCTTTATGGAACCCCTTTAGTGCTTTATCTAAGTCTAGCCTACATTTAGGATTTAGACCTAGCATAGCATGAAGATCACCCCATGTGACCAAGCGCTCTTGCCCAAACAAGCGAAAAGAAATGCCTTCATCATACTTTCTAAGGGTGCATAAAAACTGCATAGTAAGCAAACGAGAACCCGGCTCATCTACTTCTACGAAATTTAGCCAACCCATAGTGCGAAAAATAGAGGCAAATTCTTCTCTCATACCTATTTTCTCGAGGAAGTCCGGATCGAAGCGTCGGGTGTGGGCGAATGGCCGTTCTCTCATGAGCGCGATGGCTTGGCCCTCGCGGTCGTCCTTGATGTCGAGATGCTCCTCGGTGATGAGCAAGGCTGGCCTTTCCTCCGGAATTTCAGCTTCGGGGTCACCATGCCCCGGACTTGGTGTGAGCTCGACGGAGGATGCTTGACTCGTGCTTGCACGAGTGCTTTTTCTCCGCTTGATTCCGGTGACTTGCTTCATTCGTTTGAACATGGCTGCACACAAGAACAAACACAAGACAAGAACAAAAACAAGATCGAACAAGTGTTCGGGTGAGCGTTAGTGAAAACGACAAACCCGAGCTTCTCCGAAATTGGTTTTCTTTTCACAACAACTTGCAACTGCACTAAAACAGAGGGGAAATATTTTTTTGGGTTTTTGGGGCTGTAGTAAAGTTGAAGAACACGAAATTTTGGGAGAGCAACGAGTGAGCAAAGGAGGGGAGTGAAAGATGAGCTTGGAATGGTGAAGCTCCCCCTCCTGGGCGGGCTTTATAGCCAAGGAAGCAAGATGGCCGTTAGCAAGAGACAGAACAACGGCCATATAGACGTTGGGAGAAAGGAGCACAGGAAAAAGTGGGGCCAGGGGGTCGGCCGACCTGACCAGGTCGGCCGACCTGGCAGGTGGGCCTCCTGGTAGCCCCCTTTTTCCTATGTGTTCCCCAACGGCTAGGGGATTTGTCCCCTGCTGCCTTTTTGCTCAAAAAGCTCGACAAAAAATCTTTTCAAAATGGAAAGCCCAAAAACCTATTTTCTAAATTTTCAAAAATGCAAATGAGTTTTGAAAAATTCCAAGGTGGCTGGAAAATTCAAGAATGCAGAAATGCAGTGGTCGGGAAAAATCAAAATGTGGTGGAAAGCAAATATGCAATTAAAAGAGCAAATATGGATAACTACCGGTTTAACCTCCCGGCGAGGACTCACCTTTTAAAGTCCGACGAGCGGGACTTTTCTCCGGCGTTCAGCTCGATGAAGCGTTGTCCGGTCCCGGAGATGAGGACACGGGTGATGCTTCTTGTTTCGTTCGCCACACCTTCTTGGTCTTGGTTGCGGTCGGTGGCTTCTCGGGCTTCGGAGGCTGCGGTTTTGCAGGCTTCACAACCTGTTTCTTTGCAGACCTCGGAGGTTGCTGCCTTGTGGACTTCGGAGGCTGTTGCTTAATGTGTGACCTTTGCCTCCTTGCCTTCATCAGTTGTTGCTGTGCAAAATTTTCCTTCTCAAGGAAGTTCTTCATGAATGTGATGAGGCTGTCCTTCTTTGGCGGAGTGACCTCCACTTCCTTGATGTTGCTTGGGTTCGGCCCGTACTTGATACGGATCATGTTGCACTGTTCTTTCCTTGGCCGAAAGTCAAACTTCTCCTCCTTGCCATTGATGCGGAAGCGGATTTCTCCGGCTCCTACATCGATGCGAGCATCCGCAGTGCTGAGAAATGGGCGTCCTAGGATGAGCGGTGTGCTCTTCCCGACGTCCATATCAAGCACTACGAAGTCGACGGGGATGAAGCAATCCCGGATTTTCACCGGAATATCTTCGGCGATCCCCGCCGGATAGCGGACCGTTGAATCGGCCAGCTGCAGCTGCATTGGCGTGGGGGATAGTGTGGTGTAGTTGAGCTTGTCGAAGACATCCTTCGGCATGACGCTCACACTTGCCCCAAGATCACATAAGGCATGGTCGAAGTTCTGTGTCCCGATCGAGCAGGTGATCGTGGGACACCCCGGATCTTTCTTCTTCTCAGGAAGCCGGTTGAGTATAGCAGCGCTACACTCTTCCGTCAGCTTGACAATTTCTGTGGTCGGTAGTGGGCGCTTGTTGCTGATAAGATCCTTGAGGTAGCGAGCGTACGTGGGTACTTGTATCGCATCCAGCAAGGGCACGTTGATGTGCAGCTTCTGGATTACCTCAACGAAGCGTGTGAACTGCTCGTCCACGGTGGGCTTCCTTCTTCTTTCGGGAAACGGCATGAGGTTCGTGTCATAGAACTCATGTGGGGCCGTTTTCCTGGGCGGCAGTTCTTCTTCTTCTGCCGGCTTCTCAGCTGATGTGTCCTTTCCTGCATGGTTAGGATATGGCGGATCCCGAGTGGACTTACCTCCTCTCGTGGTAACCGCATTAACATTTTCTAAGGGGGTCTCGGGTTGCCCCGGGATTTTCCCCGACTCAGCAGTAGGAATAGCAGCAGCTAACTGAGCTAATTGGGTTTCTATCATTTTATTAAAGCTCAGCTGATTCTTGAGAGCAGAGGAAACACCCTCTATCTTAGTGTGGATGCTCTCAAGAGTCCTATCAGTGGTGGCAAGCTTTTTACTAATGTTATCATTAACCTTAGCTTGACCAAGCACAAGATCTTTCAAGGAGGGCTGATTATAACTGGAATTAAAACCAGAGAAGTTGCCAGAGTTACCTCCTTGGTAGTTGGGACGTGGTGGACCCCAACTTTGACCTCCTTGTGGACGGTAGCCGTTGTTGTTGTTGTTGCCCATGAACATTACGTCCTCACGGGTCTCAGGGCAGTCATTGCCCGAGTGTCCCGTGTTGCCACAGACCTCGCAAGTCATCCGAGCATCTAGGGCTTTTACTTCTCCATTGGCTTGGTCGTCCATCTTCTTCATGAGAAGGTCAATCTTGGCGGCGAGCATGTCAACCTCCTTGACGGAGTGCATGCCTCGCTGGCGAGGTTGGAGGCGCTCTTCATTCCAACCTTGGTTGGACACCATCTTCTCGATCAAAGCTTTTGCCTTGCTTACAGTGAGCGAGAAGAAGGCTCCACCCGCAGCAGCGTCGAGGTGGTCGCGGGCCGACGGAGTAAGCCCGTTGTAGAAGTTCTGGATGATCAGCCAATCATCCATCCCGTGGTGGGGACATGCCGGGATGTACTCCTGGAGCCTCTCCCATGCCTCAGGAATCGACTCCTTCGACTCCTGCTGGAAGCTTGAGATCCTTCCGCGGAGGGCATTGGTCTTGCCCAGCGGGAAGAATTTTGCAAGGAACGCAGCTGAACACTTCTCCCAAGTGTTCACAGCTTCAGGGTTTGCGTAGAACCACTGTCTCGCTCTCCCAAGGAGAGAGAACGGGAACAGTCGAAGGCGAACAGCGTCGGGGGTGACGTCCTTCATTTTGAACGTGTTGCAAATCTCCAGGAATTGCTGGAGATGAGCACTAGCGTCCTCATTGGCTTTCCCACAGAATGGGCTAGCCTGCACCATGGTGATGAGACCGGTCTTGATCTCGAAGTTCGCATCTCCCACATTGCCAGCTGGTCCCGTAGGGATGTTGGCAGCGGAGGGAGCGGAGAACTCGCGGAGGGTCTTGTCGGCCATTTGCTCAGAGCTTGATGGTGCGGGAATGACAGGTTCGATTGGCCGAGTCTCCTTACGAGGAGGGGTGAGCCTAGCTCGTGTCCTTCTCAGGAGTGACTCAGGATCTTCAGTGAAGTTTGTCGGCAAGTCGAAACCAGTCATACACTACCCTGTTTTCATACAAAATGCAGAAAACAAAGCAAGGTTAGCCTGCCTAGGAGATAGCCTTAATAATTGCAACACTACTATATACATTAGTAATTTTTCTTAAATCATACGCCTTCCCCGGCAACGGCGCCAGAAATGCTTGTTGACTTTTGCTAAGCCATATTAATAAATCATTCCCGGCACGGGGCCAGAAACGGTTCACTAATATGTCCCAGAGTCAAGTAGGTAAAATCCGCAAGCGCACGGAGAATACCGCTGTAGCATTTCACCCGGAAGTATTCAGGGTATCGTATTTGTTTATCCCAAAGGAAGGGTATGATCAAGAAGCGTTACTAACATATAAGATCATGTTAACAATTAGCAAGGATATCTAACCAAGACAGGCGGGTACATGATAATAACCGGGTAGTGTGACACACACAGAAGATTCCTACTAAATAAATAAAGTCTAGTGGAGAAAAGACTAGGCTAAGCTACTCCTACTATACATTCCTATACAGTTGCATAGCCTAAGTAGAATACATACAAACCCACACTCAGGTTCAGCAGTCAATAGTATAGCACTTCAGGCACGGACTTACCCCTGCATCCACAGGCGACTTCCGCCAAGAGCCTACGCACTAGCCTAGCGGGGAGGATTTCAAAGGACGGACAGGGCTGTCACCACCTGCCGCCTACCTCAACGAACCAGTAGACTAACGAATAATTGATGCAAATCAGTCACCCAAGTACCATACTTGCATGACCAAAGAGCACTCTGCCCCTCCGCGATTACTATTAACGAGGCAGAGTTACCGTACGAATACGATCACCAAACCCATGCTATACTTTATCAGCTAAAACTAAGCATAGAGACTATAACATATAAACTAGACTATAGTGACGGTATATAACTAGCATGACAATAGTAGTATAATAAATATAAACTACTATCACACAAGGAGACTATACTATCACATATATGGATCACAATATCAAACAAGAAACTCATGACCCAAGCACAACTATATAGAAAATATATATATATTGATAAGAGCAAAGTCTTACAAAAGGGAAAAGATACAAGAGCCATACCAATTCCAAGTGAAGACTTGGGACTAGAGAGCTCTAGACTCAGCCTAACTCCACTAAAACTCCAAGAACTACTACTAGCAAGAGAGAAATGCTTCTTGTGGTGTGTGTTGAGTGTGAAGGCACACCCTCCTATTTATAGCCTCAATAGGTCGGCAAGGGAGCGTAACCGCCACGGAAGGCATCTCAAACCGTCATCAGGAGTCGCGGAGGAGCCAACACGTGGAGGCCCAGGCGGAGAGGGCGCCCGGCTGGGTCGGCCGACCTGACCAGGTCGGCCGACCTGGGGGTGGCCCCTCCTGGCCTGTGCTTTCTCCAGGTGGCTGTCCTGTGGGCCCTGACGTCGGTTTGCGCGGTATTGCAGGGAGTTACGTCGGTTAAGTGCTGCAAATGGGCCCTTCAATCCGTGTGACGTCCATGTGGCGCTCTCTGATTGGTCGAAAGTGTGTTTTCTTGCCTTTTGAGGTGTTTCCTTCACATTTCCTCCTGCATGCACAAAGTTCTCCAAGTACAAGTGGAACTATATTATTGTGATAAAGCATGCGTGTATGAAATGCCAAATTCTCCTTTATTTGAGTATAGTTGACGGTTGAAAATGGTACTTAACAGCCGTCAACAGACAACAAGGTCAAGGTCTGCACATCTCACCTGCTTTACTAATTCTCTCTTTGTTGCCACCTTTGAACCTCGGAATGTTGGACACGCATTATCTGATAAACATTGGGTTAATGCCATGCATGAGGAGTTGGAAAACTTTGAGAGAAACAAAGTGTGGACCCTAGTAGAGCCTCCTGTTGGTGTCAATGTTATAGGAACTAAGTGGGTTTTCAAAAACAAGCATGGGGAAGATGGCGAGGTTGTTAGAAATAAGGCTAGGCTTGTTGCCCGGGGTATCAGTCAAGTGGAGGGCTTAGACTGTGGGGAAACCTTTGCTCCTGTTGCACGCATAGAAGCCATTAGAATCTTGCTTGCATTTGCTGCCTCTAAGGGCATTAGACTCTACCAAATGGATGTCAAGAGTGCTTTCCTAAATGGTTTTATAGAGGAAGAGGTTTATGTGAGACAACCACCTGGCTTTGAGCACCACAAATACCCAAACCGTGTGTATAAGATTCAAAAGGCTTTGTATGGGCTAAAGCAAGCACCTAGGGCATGGTATGCTAGGCTTATGACCTTTCTACTAGCGCGCGGGTATGTCATGGGGTGTGTTGACAAAACCTTGTTCACTCTAAAGCATGGCAATGACTTTCTAATGGTTTAGATTTACATGGATGATCTCCTAAAGAAGTTCGACATGGTCAATGTGAAGCCGTTGTCAACACCAATGTCCACAACAATGGCACATGATCCTAACAAAGACTATGAAGCGCTGGACCAAAGGGAGTACAGGAGCATGATTGGCTCCCTCTTGTACCTGACGGCAACAAGACCCGACATACACTTTGCAATATGTCTTTGTGCTTGCTTTCAAGCTTCCCCAAGGGTGACTCATCGCAAGGCTGTCAAGCACATCTTCAGGTATCTCAAATACACCTTTTAGTTTGGTCTTTGGTACTCTGCATTTTCATCTCTTGATCTCATTGGGTATTCGGATGCGGACTTTGCTGGGTGTCGAATTGATAGGAAGAGCACTTCTAGTACTTGCCATTTCTTGGGTACTTCTTTGATCTGTTGGTCTTCTCGTAAGCAGTCGAGTGTAGCCCAATCCACCACATAGACTGAGTATGTTGTAGCTGCTAGCTGCTGCTCACAAATCCTATGGATTGTGTCCACCATGAGCGACTATGGGTTAACCTTTAAGGGTGTTCCACTCATGTGTGATAACTCCAGTGCCATATGCTTAGCCAAGAACCCAGTCCTACATGGTAAGGTCAAACACATAAATGTGAGATTCCACTTTCTGAGAGATAATGTTGAGAAGGGAGATGTGGAGGTCAAATACATCGACACCAAAAACCAATTAGCTGATATCCTTACCAAGCCTCTAGATGCTTCAAGATTTGCTTTTCTTCGGCGGGGAGCTTGGTGTTTGCCATCCTTATGGCATCATTTGAGGGGGAGTTTGTGTTCTCTTGTATATATGTATCTTACCTTTTTATGCATTGCATCTCATATGATATATGCATTGATAGATGAGCTTTGATTCTTATGCTTTCTTGCATTTCTCTTTGCTATGATTGAGCTTGAGCTAAGTTGTGTGGATGTGATAGTAACCTCGCATGCTTAGATTTTCTAGATGGCTTGTTATAGATTCTTTTGAGCAACTTGCTAATCTTAACGGTAAACTAAGCTTCTTCTGAACCTTATGAACTAATCTTGTTAAGTCTTGCTCACCCTGTGTATAATTGCTTTTATCCCTGTCAAAACTTGTGTTGAGGTTAGTCTAGAGGATGTCTTGGCTTTGGCACATTGTGTTTGCTAAATGGAAGGCATTACAAATGTTTAGCTCATGATGGAATATTGTGGGCACGTGCGTTCCTTTTGCCGCAAAGGCATGCTCTTTTGTCATGTGAATAAATCATGAAAAATCTGCTAAGTGCTTTGATCAAACTAATTCTAAAATGCTAAATCCAAACACTGTGACTTGAGGCCTCGGGGTGTTTGCCGTAACCAGTCGTGCGAGCCTCCGCATGGATAAGAGGACACATGAGGATAAATAATAAACACTTGATCAATTGAGTCTCTGTTGCATATGTGAGCGTTTGTAAAGCTCACTTTCTGTGAATGCTTGTTGCCTTGGTTGAGATGGAGACTGGCTAGGTTCTTTTGATTCACTTGATACTTGTTTTGCCTTGGATGGGAGTACTTACACATGTGGTGATAATTTTTCTCATGATAAGCAAATTTGATTCTATCTAAGCTACTCAATCTTTTTGCTTAGCTTGTATAGCTCTTAGTGTTTATGCCTTGATATCTATTTTTGGTCTTTGTATAATTGTGAGCTATTGCTTTTACACTTCATGGCTCTATGGATATGATTAGCAAGGTTAAATGATTGTGTGCATAATTGTTAAAGCTCCTTAGGTTTGCATTTTCATTCATTGCATGTTTGTTCTTTTGCTTCTTGGATGAGTTCTTTGCCAAAGGGGGAGAAAGTGGTGGGTTATGCACAAATAATGCTAAGAAACTTAAAATGACTCTTTTTGCATTACATGAGACCTATCACAAGTTGAGGGGGAGCATATCATGTGCTTGAGCGTTTTCTTGCGCTTTTCACACTCTTTGCGTCTCTAGTCGCTTTCTTTGCCAACTCTTGGTTTTGCGATTCCTAATTTGCTAGATGGCTTACTTGTCACCTTTTCTTTGGGTTTGGCCATTTGGATGTGCTTATTCGGCTTTGCATTTAAATCTCTAATCTTTGTGCATTTGGTGTTGTCAATGTTTCATCAAGGGGGATATTAAGAAACCATATGGATATGTGCCATGATTTGCAATATGTGATGAGTAGTTGACTTTGGCGGAATTTGTGTTTGAGTTGAAATGCGGGAATCTGGGGATTGCATGAGTTTGTGCATGTCATGGTTTTGACTAACCGGAGTTGGTGAGGATGTTAGAGAGTTTGCAGGAGATGCGAAATGTGTTTGCTTGTCTCATGATGTGTAGGTCACTGGAGGTAACTTGGCGGTCAACGACGAGAAAATCGGGCACAAGTAGTGTCGCAACCCTATACCGAAGTATAGAGTGTGCCGTACAGGATCGCCTCGGGAGATGGTTAACGAAGTAACCATACATAGCGTTCACACCGGACACCCATCATTTACAGAGATACATCATTAAGTGTATAATATTACAAGTTCAGGAGTCATAGCGGAAGCAAATTTAGTTACATTATCATACATATGTTCTTGGTTCATATTACATAAATATGCGGAGGCGGAAGATACGACAAACACTACGCAGAACCTAAGTAAGCCATGCCGGCCCTAGGGCAGTGGCTCACTCATCTTGATTAGGGGAGCCGGGGACCCATTCGATGGTCCAGCTCTGGGGCTCCTCACCTTCCCACACAATTTTGTTACAGCACTCGTAATAAGTTGCTTGAGGCAAACCTGAAAAACCACATAATCGCAAAGCCTGAGTATCTAGCATACTCCGCAAGACTTACCCGTCCAAAGGGTTTACTAAAACCGACTCCTAGTATGCAGGGGGCCGACCGGGTTTATTTGATATTTGCATAAAAGCACCTATTAATTCTATGCTACGCTGCTTATTCCTTAACCAAGATTTTTTTTTTATTGCTTGTTGCAGAAGAGGGACTGTAGTTGAACCTAGCTAGCTGCTAAGACTTGTACAATTATAAAGAGCAATACAACATAGCAATTTGTATCCATAGAGTAAATAAATTTCAGCATCCTAAACAAACTTCTCTACTTAAAGTATCATTGCCACTGCTCGAAACAAGAGGTACTCATGACCGCGAGGGACGGCAATTCGAATTGATTTACATCCTGCAGGAGAATAACCCAAATGCACGACATACGCATCATTTAAGAACACGTATGGCCACCGTTCACGAGGTCGCGATAAAGTCGATCCGGGGCCATCGATCCCGAGTACACGTCCTCCCCGCGATACAGTACTTCGTATCCGAGGCTTAACCCATGCACTCTCCAGCGGTCCTCGACCCGTGCATCCACCGTGCCATTCGCATCACCTCTGGATCGATGAGTAATACCGTCCAACAATACGGCGCCCAAGTTACTAGGTTTACCAATTCCCATATAGAGGTATGCACCTGGTACTGTTCAATACTTGTCCGCGGGGTTGCAACGATAGGTTCCCAAATTTTAACCAATTTCATTCTTCACGTGGATCATGATTGAATCAAGTGATCCCATAGCCTACCGTTGACTCCACTAATTTAAGCCGAGCAGTTGCTAACGAAAGGCTTACTGACGTAACTAAGTATAGGGCACAGTTTGTTTATGCAAGTGGGTTTCCATCCAAGCCCTATACCTAATGCACACATGATCTCCCTCTATGGTGACAAAAATAAACAGGACTCGTAAATCAGTAGGTGTGCACCGGGGCTTGCCTTGGGAGTGATCGTAGCTAAAGTTCTTGGCGGGGTTTAGCTCCACTTCGGGCTCCTCAGGGTTGCTTGCCACGTCCTTGCTCCCAGTCTCGCTCCCTAGTCAATGCAGTGCAATGCACGGTCAGGAGTTGGACGATGATGCATGACACTTCCTCAATAAATAGGATCTGACGGAACGATGCTCATGCATGGGATGACATGGTTGTACCACACTCTGGCAATTATTAACTTCCAGGGAACAAACTTCTAATTAGGGGAAGTGGGAGGCATGGTAATCCCTATATTCCAACTACCAGTATACCCTTGGTGCTAAGAAATTAGCAGGGCACTTTCCCTCGGTATGCCAAGGCCTACTCAGCAGATATGCAAAACCCCCTAACTACCCCCTTACCCAGGGTGCATTCACCAATTATAATGCCCATGCAAGGGAACATAGGAACTTTATCTTGCAAGGTTAATTGCATCCTCCTAGAATTTGACATGCTCACTTTTAATCATAGCCCTAACTAATCTAGATATATAAGCTAATTGTGAATCATTAGTATGCAAAAGAAATCATAACTTTACTGTAAGTCAAGATTGACATGTTGCATGGGCTGTCCCAAGGATGGATTTACCACTATAATAACCATATGCATATATTAGGCAACAATTATACTGAATTTCCTAAGCTAATTATGAATGAGTAACTTTAATAGCCAAAAGCATACTGATGGTGCCCAAATAATTTCATGGAGATTTTTATGCTTATGCAGAAATGCCCAAAGAGCAGGAATGCAAAATTTCAGAATTTAAAATCCTACCCAAGCATTTCTAGAAATTTATTTACTAAAAATAGGGCTTATGCAATAACACTAAAATGTGCACAAAAGATGGAAATGTGCTTTAGCAGAAAGTTTAGGAATGACATGAAGTGCTTACTGACCAAATCCCATGATTTTATCAGTTATAGATTTTGAATTATGAATTTAATTCTCCTATCAAGGTTCTAACTTTGGTGATTTAATTTTACTAACCTACCGCATAACCCTGGACCTCATCTTGTTTTTCTGGTAGAGGAAGATTTTAGGAATCCAGAAAAATTGGTTTCATGCTCATTGAACTTTTATTTTTTGAGTTATGAATTTTTGAAGTTTTTAGCAAAGTTGGGGGCAAATTACAGAACTGCCATCCGGCGATTTCAAACCCTCGTGGGCGCGCGCGCGCGGTGGCCGGTGCCGGCGCGCTCGGCCAGCGGCCAAATCGGCAGCGCGGCCTGGCCAACCTCGTGTGCCCACATGCTCAGCACCTCACGGCGACCTCGTGGGTCCGGTGGGTACCCCGCGGAAAGCGCCGGAGACGGCCGGCGACGAGCGGCGGAGCAGAGGCGGGGTACGGCGACGTTGCGCGGCGAGCACGGCGAGCGAGACGGGTCGAGGAGTGGAGGGAGAGCATCACCTCGGTGCGGAGATTGACGGCGTGGGGGAGCTAGGCGACGGGGAGGGCCGGAAGGGGGGTCTCGTCGGCGGGGTGGGGGAGAATCCGACAGCGGCGGCTAGTTCCTTTGTCGATTCCGGCGAGGTCCCTGCGGCAGAGGGGGAGCGGGTCAGGGAACTGCCAGGGAAGACCCTTGCGCAACGATTTGAGGAGGTAGGAGCGAACGGGAGGCGGCCTAGGCGTAGCTCGACGGGGTGGCGGTCATGGCGGCTGAAAACAGAGGCGCGGCTCAAAATCCCGCCGCTGTTTTCGCCGGCGATGGAGAGGTAGGGGCCGGGAGCCTCTGGAGTGGGGAGAGGGGGTAGAGGAAAGTGTGGGGGGGCGGTTACTTGCCAGGAGCGCGGGGAGGGGCTCTTGCCGCCGGGCGCTTATAACCGGGAAAGGGGGAGAGAGATCGGGGGCGAGCTGGCAGCGGGCGGTTGGCTCGACGGTGGTCGCCTTCAAAGCGGCACCGGTGGCGCAGTGTTGGCAGGCGGAGCAGCGGCCGGGATGGGCAAGGGAGAGAGAGAGCGCGCGGTGGCCGGCGGAAGAGGACGGCGGTGTTGATCGGAGAATGGCTCAAGGACAGGAAGTGGTTGACCTCGATTGACTAGAACAGTGTTCGGTAATTTGCTAAATTCTCCAATTACGTTGCTTCAAATCCTTAGCACATTTTTGTGCAAGTTCAGAAAATCCCACTTGCCAACTTTTCTTTTGTGGCCACGTCGAGATTCCCTCTTGAGAATTAACTAAAATTCCTGGAACAGAGGTGCTGTTTTCTGCACTTAGGGAATTTTTAGGGGGGTTAAACCTTTATTAAAAATTCCAGTAAATTCCCCAAAGTTCTTTCTTCATATGCCCTGCTGGAATATGCAAAAATATGGGCACACTTCCATTGAGTTTTGCAAGGTTTTTGAAAAGCTAATACTTGGCCAATTAGTGGAAATTTCTAATTAAGTAATTCCCCTTTTTCTTTGGCACTTTAATTATTTTGAAATTTTGAATTAATCAGCAAATTAACAATTTTTTTTTTAGCTTAATCAACATTTTGTGACTTGGGATGTCACAAGTAGGAGACTTGGGGCTAGACGATTAGGAGGCCGGGTGAATTTAAGGGTGATCCACACCGTACACATGGAGTGGCAAGAAGCATGGACGATTTCACAGTTGAGCCTCAAAACCGTGGGTGGTGATCAAGACGGCGGGTTGACCAGGTCAAAGGTGATCGGGTGTCGGTGCAAGTAGAGGCTTCCAATGGACCGGAGGCGGAAGAGACTTGCCGACAAGAAGGATCACAGGATGAGGTGACACGCGTCAAGATCGAGAAGTCACGCTTTGAGAAGCGTGCAAGGCGGTTTCCCGGTTTGGGCCTCAAAACCTGTGGCGGCGATTGGAGGTGCACATGGCACCATCGCGGAGCTTGCGTCGAGGCGAAGAAAAGTTGTGAAGAGCTCGATGGCGTTCGGGTGACGAATAAATAGTTGGAAGGTTATGCCCCTGGTGGTAGGTGGAAGTGTATTGTAGGTGATGGGTAGGATGGTCTTTAGGACAACTCGTAGGCCTATATAAGGAGAGGTGTGACTGGTGGGAGAGGTGCCTCTTGCCATTAGCCTTGTGTTAGGTGTTCATTCAAAGTGCTAGGAGAGGTCTTCATGTAATCGCGGAGAGGAGAGGGCGTGTGAGAGACATCTCTTTCTCTTCCAAATAGTGGGAGGAAGAGGGTGGCTTCCTAGTCTTGTATCCATGGATCTTGTAAGCATGTTTCTATGATATGAGAAGTATTTTCGTGCTCAAGATCTTCCTCTCTTCCTAAATCCCAAATTTCTCTTTTTCTCTATTTTCGAAGCTATTTTTGTGAGAATTTTTTATCTCCTTTTTGGGCAAGTTTTTGGGACGGATTTCATAGGAAACTTGGTTCTATGATGAGCTAGAACAAATCCCCATAGGTCCTTGACCGAATACATAGCTCTAGCATCTTCGAATTGAATGATTTCTCAAGTTTTCCCTTTTTGATGGTCTTCGCACAAAATCTGAAATTCGTTTGAGCCAATTAAGTGGATCTTCTAGGATTAGGGTCGTGATGTGTTGAGGATTCACTGGTCCAAAAATCGCATCATTTGGAGTTCGTTTGATTAGGTTTTGGTCAAGTTTTTGCCTAATCTTGAAACTTTTTTCTGTTCTGTCGGGGTCGACCGGCACTGCCGATGATCAGGACCGGCACTGTCGGTGGGTCAGTACTCGGAACGGCACTACTAATGCCACGACTGGCACTGCCGGTGGCTTGAGTCCGAACCCCGCACCGGCACTGCCGATGTGCTCTGTTAGCTGCTTCTGAGAACCTCGCACCGGCACTGCCGATGGCTGTGATCAACACTGCTGATGGTAGTCCAATTTCACACTGTTTTGAGTGTTTTCAGTTCTCCTTTGTTTTCGCTATGTTCCGCTGCTGCTGTTGATCACTCCTAGGGTTAGCATATCACCAGTTGGTGTGTGTAGCCTCGGTGATCGGTTTAGAGGTTAGCTGGGGTTGTAATTGGGACATAGGCCAAGGTCTTGTGAGGAATTTTAATTGGCTCCCATTCACCCCCCCCTCCCTCTGGTCACCTTCTCGGTCCTTTAGTAGGCTATTGTGTTATGCTTCTTATCCTTGGTTTGGCCCGAAATGGCCCCAACGGCATAATCACTAGCATCACACATGATTTCAAAAGGCAGCGCCCAATCAGGGGGTTGGATAATCAGGGCTGAGATGGGTGCCTTTTTAAGGATATTAAATTATTTGAGGCACTCATCATCAAAATCAAAGGGTGCATCTTTAGCTAAGAGGCTAGTGAGGGGTCTAGCAATTTGAGAAAAATCTTCAATGAAACACCAATAGAACCTTGCATGGCCTAGAAAGCTATGAATACCCTTAATATTGGCTGGAGGTGGAAGCTTATCTGCAACTTATATTTTTGCTTTGTTCACCTCTATCCCCCTCTCGGACACTAAGTGTCAAGCACTATGCCTTCTCGAACAATAAAGTGGCTCTTTTCCCAACTAAGTACCAGGTCCATCTCTTGGCATCTAGTCAAGACCTTGTCTAATTTCTCTATAAAGTGTTCAAAGGTTTCCCATAGACGAAGAAATCGTCCGTGAAGACTTCCATGATTTCTTCTATCATGTCGAAGAAGATTGACATCATGCATCTCTAGAAGGATGCAGGGGCGTTGCAAAGCCCAAATGACATCCGTCAGTATGCATACGTAACATATGGGCATGTGAACGTGGTCTTGATTTGATCATCAGGATGGATGGGAATTTGATGGTAATGAGAGTATCCATCAAGGAAACAAAAGAAGGAGTGGTTTCTAAGTCGCTCTAACATCTCATCAATAAAGGGCAGCGGGAAATGATCCTTCTTGGTTGCCTTGTTGAGTTTTCGGTAGTCAATACACATTCTCCATCCTGTGATGGTTCATTGTGGGATCAATTCGTTCTTGTCATTCTAAATGACCGTCATTCGTCCCTTATTTGGCACTACTTGAATCGGACTAACCCACTCACTATGTGGCACAGGATAAATAATCCCAGCATGCAAGAGTTTCAAGATCTCCTTCTTCACTACTTCTCGTGTTGCATTGTTGAGCCATCGCTGGGACTCCCTAGATGGCGTGCTATCTGGGTCAATGGGAATGCGATGGGTGCAAAGAGCCGGACTAATCCCCCTAAGGTCTTGGAGTGAGTAGCCTAAGACGGCGCGATGCTTTTCTAAAACGGCTATGAGCCTTTGGGTTTCTTGGTCTGAAAGCTTGTCACTTATGATGACAGGGGCTTCTAAATCGTCGTGAAGGAAAGCATAGCGTAGGCCAGCTGGTATGGTTTTAAGCTCAATTGGGGGTCGTTTTGGTGGTTCCTCTTTCAAAAGTTCAAATGTTTTCTGATTTTCATCCTCCTCTTCAATGAAATCTTCTGATTGTTTCTCGAGGGCGGACTCAGGAGAATCAAAAGAAAGGATGGCCCTCACTTCCTCAATTGTCTTATCGTCATCTGAGATAGTATTCCCGGCCCTAAGTGATTGGGACAGAATATTTATTTCCCCCAAGTTTGACATTAAGCTTCCCCTTGGTCGGAGCATCGGAGAAAATTTTCTCAATTGGATGTCCGATAAGTACGTCAAAGTCTGGGACTTCGAACACCTAAAACTCAAGGAGTGCATCAATGCCTTCATGTCATACACGCACTTCTTTCAAAATTCCGTATCCTTCTAGAATAGGTCCAGAGGAGTACTTGAGGAATTTGTGGGTTGGTGCCATGGGTAAATCACCCAGAATGACAAAAGCGCAAGCATGAGAAATGATGTTGGCACTAACAGTGGGATTGTAAAGAATGTCCAACTTGGCTCTTCTAATGCAGCAGGATAGAGTTGAGTTCGGCGGGCGCACCCGGATTGGGTCCATGGATAACTCGCTTTCTCTCAACCACTCACTGCTCATAATAGCCGAAAGCTCCTTTACCGTCTCGAGGAGGAATGCCTCCTCATCAGGGTCAGGGGCTACATCAGATGTTGGTGGCTTCTTATGATAGCTATAATTTGAGAAGTTCCCATAATCTTCAAAAAGATCATCCTCAAATTGGAATGGGAGCGTAGGAGATTGAATTTCTTTTTCCTCCGTTGCCCCTGATTCGGTTGACGTTTCACTAGACGACTCATCAGATAGGCAAGGGCTAGGCTTAGGTTTGACTAGTAAGGTGGCCTCAATGCTTGATGTTGCTTCCTCCTGGAGGGGCATTTTGCAATCGGCTAGGAAAGAAGTGTTTCTAGGATAAGATCTAAGACAACTCTTCCTTACTCAGGCATCTTGTGGACCAACGAACCTCCGGCGGTGATGTCGAATTACAGGGCAGACTCCTTGCTCAAACCCAGGCAAAGGTGTTGAAGCAACACATGGTCGAGCAGAGACAAGTGTAGGCCGGAACTGGTTAACGTGGTAAACCTGGCCTAGGCTACACCTATAGACTCCTTCTCAATTTGTCGAAAGTTGAGAATATCTCTTTGTAGGGAGACGATACATAATACAAGAAAGAATGCAAGACAAAATTTATTTGGAGTTTATTCCAATCACCATTCACACTCCCAACGGTATGGGTGTACCATTGCTTCGCATTCTTCATGAGGGAAAATGGAAACAATTTCCACACAGAGTTTTTTGTGTCATTCCTCTAATGGTGAGGCATGAACACAATTGCTCAAACTCTCGCAAATGATGAAATAGGTTTTCGCTATCTAAACCCGAGAATGATTGCTCCCGAACCATGGGTATAAAGCCAGGACGAAGTTCAAAGCCGGATGCAAGAATTGGGTTCGTTGACGGCGGTGGCTCGAAGAACTCGGGCTCTAGAGCAGAATGATTTTGAATGGTAGGTTGCTCCATTAGAGAAAATGGATAAGAAATAAACAAAGAAAATAAAAAGATATGAGGGCGAACTAGGTTCAAAGATCACACAACAACTGTTCTGATGAGGACATCACCCTTATGGATACACCCAGCACTCCGCCAACCAAAATACAAGCTCTGTGTGTCCTTGTTCATAGACAATCAAGAAAAAAAAATCAGATTGTTGCACACGTTGAAAGAATAGTACTACTAGAATTGTTTGCACTAAATATTTATTTAACATCTAGCCTTCTACTTTTTGTGTGCAAAAGAAACTTAGAGTGTTTTCTGTTGCACGTTGTTCCTTGAGTCAAGAGATCGCTGCACGTTGTTGCATATGAGAATTGTCGGTTCAGTTCTACATGTACATCTATTCCTTACGTAAAGAGTGCAAAAAAGAAAGTTTAGGTTTTTCCTTTGTGCTATAAAGTTCGCAACTCTTGCTGCAGTTCTATGTCAAAAAATTCATGAAAGAAGTAAAAGGCAAAGAGGTGCTGAAAAAAAAATAAGAAGAAAAAGCCGTACCTATAACAAAAGAAAAAAACGAAAGGAGAAGAGAAAAAAATTCAGAATTGCTTGCAGCCTTTGTGTCCTTTTGTTGAGCCATTTGCTTGCTTGCTTGAACTAGGTCCGAGACAAGTTTAGGCCAGTGACATAGACTACCTTGGGACTATTATTCAGTTTTGCAATTTCTGAATTGAAATTTTGCTAATCCTTGCTACTATAAATTGCCTACCTAGCTCCACATATATCCTTCTGAATAGACACAGAACTTTGGACCCTCGCAATCGTCGGATCACACTCTCCAAGGTATCCTCTGTTTTGCTACTAAGAATCTTGTAAGAACTCAGTTAGGTGCTGTCATTTGCTTGTTGAGAGTTTCCATCGTGATCAAACAGTGGTGATAGGAAAATATACTCTTGTGTGTTTTCTTGTTTTTAATTAACAATGACAGGTTACAACACCGATGGTGATGAGTCGATGGTGTCAAATGAGGTTGATACAAGTGTTGTAGCACAACGAGTGTTTAGTTCTCAAATGGAGAAGGTAGAGCAAAATCAAATGAACAACTTGTTTCAGACTCACTTTGTTGTGAAGGATCGACGTTGTCGTGTCATCATTGATGGAGAGAGTAGCAACAACATCGCAAGCTTGGAATTGGTCGAGAAGCTCGGCTTGACCACACAGCCAGACCCGTGTCCATACTACATCCAATGGGTAAATTCTTGTGGTAAGATAAAGGTAGATAAAATTGCATGCATTGAATTTTTTATTGGTTCTTATAAGGATTGTGCAGATTTTGATATAGTGCCTATACAAGCGTGTCATTTGTTATTGAGTAAGCCTTGGATTTCTACAAATAATGCTTTGCACAATACCGTTGTTAATACCTCTTCATTTAAAGACAATGGTAGAAGAGTTACTCTTAAACCTATGTCTGCTGCTGAAATTTTAGAAGAGGATCAACAAAGACTTGAGAGAAGAAAGAATGAACCATTTAGGAAAGAATGGACTACTTCAAATGTTGCAACACTTACATCAAAATCTGAATTAGATGATGAACATATTTCCTTACCTCTTGTTGCAACTAATATATTTCAGGTTCTACACAAAGAAGAGGATAGTGTGAAAGATGAAGAACATGTTGTTGTTTCAGGTAAGAGCTTTCTTGATGTGATGAATTGTTTCAACAATCTTGTTGTATTGGAACCTTGTCTTGATTTGCCTTTGCCACAAGTTGATTTATCTACTGATCCTTGTGATAAAGAGGAGTTGTGTGCCACTGCTTCACTTATACCTTTGCCACAACAAATGAACAAGATTGATGTTTTTGCTTATGATTCACCTACTAGTGCTGAAATAAAACATTTGATTTTAATAACATGTGAAAAGAATGAGCAGAAATTATTGTTTTCTCTAAATACTTTGGGTTATATTGAATTTGATGTTCTTCGTGATCTAAATACCGTGGAGAAGCAAATCTTTTCTCAAACTGAATTGCCTTTACTAACAAGAAACAAATTTTATGCTATAGGAAACTATGATCATAAAGATGTATTTATGGTGCATAAAGTTTATATTTGCTCAAACATGAATACTCCTTGTGTTGTACAACCAAATGATGAACTAGAAAACTGCAATAACAATTACCATGTCATGTCATGTTCTTCTAGTGTTTTTAAGATCAAACATTGTCTACCTTGTGATAAGAGTGAGAATGATGCTCATATTGCTGACCAAGTTTTCAAAGAGATTATTAATTTGCAAGGAATGCCTTCTACTGTAGATTCTCATTGTGATGACAAATTTCATAATGCATATAAATATGACTTCCATCCCAAGTTTGGGAATAGTTCCACAATTAATATTTTAGATTTGAGACCATACATGGGAGAAAGAGATGAGCTCGAGTCGAGGATGACTCTAATTCAAAAGGGGGAGAATGATGAGGACATCACCCTTATGGATACACCCAACACTCCGCCAACCAAAATACAAGTTAATGCGCGACAACTGAATTTACGGGTGAGCTTGTTCCTAATGATTCTTTTATGTGATTTTGAGAATAGATTGCTACCTAATGAATTAATTGTTGTTAGAAACCATGGAGATAATGATGAGATAGCTGGGGAGGTGATTGGAGACGTGATGGGCCAGCAAGGACGTCCAAGCCAAGGTGGAGGCCCAATCAAAACCGACTTCGAGTCTGTTTCAGAGCCCAGGACCAGTCTGCACTAAAACGGATGCCCAGGACGCATATGAACTCGGATTTGGACGTTCTATATATGCCTGGAAAGATAACGAAAAGCCCTTTCCAACCCAACTGGTCCCATGTCAAATTTCGTCCTGAGCCGTCGGCAATCGCCAAAACAATTCGACTTACAGAATCTGTCCTGGTGCTGCGACACCGTAATCGGTCTTTGGGCCATGTATGGAGTTGAGCCCACTTAGGGCTGCATCCAGGGGGTCTTGCACGACCCTAGGGTCCTCATATACAGCCGTCGCCTCTTCATTAGGGTTTGGGTTTTGCTTAGATTATTCTGTTGATAACAGTTTCGCCGTTTGATCGGTTTGTGAGACTCCAACTTGTGAGATTCATCGTATACTTGCAAATTTGGTTGCATTCTTCTTTGTTCTTGCTTGTGTTCTTGATTTGCAGGCAAGGATAAGCCTTCTTGGTGAGGTCAATCATTCTTGAACGGTTGATAACCAGAGGAGACGTTGTGCTGCGATTGCGGGGTTCAGAACGTGTCGTTCGAAAGCCGGATCGATTTGTGTATCGCCTCCGCCTTAATCAAGATTATCAGAACCTATCGGAAGATCGGGAACCCTTGTCCACATCATGTTCCCTGGCAACGACGCCAGAAATGCTTGTTGGTAGTTTTAACGAGTGTAGATAAATCCGTAAGCGCACGGATAATACTGTTGTAGCACTTCACCTCTGGAATATTCCAAGGGTATTGAATTCACGGTGAACGTGTGTGTCAATATTCTATTCTAGTCATCAAAAGACAACAAGATAATAACGACTTTGGGTATAGAGGATTCTGACTGGTAAAAGAGTCCTATTCAGAGTAAGCCTGACACTAAGTTGCTTGCATTGGGCATCCGGTTCTCCCCTGCATCCATAGTGCGATTCTGGCCAAGAGCCTACTGAGTAGCCAAATGTGGAGGATTTGAAAAGACAGATAGGACTGTCACCACCTACTGCCTACCTCTAGCAATCCGTGGACAACGCGATAAACAAAGGTAACCTACGGTCTAGACACCACGTCTATGCTTTCCATTACTCCCTTAATCTCTACGTACGATGGGCCAAGACTAAGGTCTTTAATTAAATAGAGCGCTGAATGAGCAAAGCAACTAAGTACTAAAACTAACTTAAATAGAAAATTAATAACTAGAGAAGAATCACAAAGACTTACTAAATAAGGCAAGCATCCGTCGAGGTACAAGCACGGAGAAGCGGTTGGACAGGCCTAAACCTCCTCTCCTGGACTTCTCCTCACTCTCTCCCTATTTTCTAAATGCTTTGGCAGCGTTGAGCCTTTTGGAAATGAAGTACTATTTTATCTTGAAGTGTGTAGAGAGTGATGCCCTTCCCTTCCTTTTATAGCACTCAAAGGAGGTTCCTAGAGTTGGTAACTTCCACCTAACGCGCACAACCGTCCTTAGGGAGGCACCAGGAGACGACACGTTGAGCCCATGCACTAGGGGGACCCACCTACTCGGTCGAACAGGGGTTGTGGGCCCTCGGCCCCCCTCTGTTTTGGGTCCCTGATGTGTGGCCCCTTGTCCCTCCTAACACCGTAAGGCGGTGGGTTATGTCGCTTTTCTTCTGAAAGTGGGCCAGTGAATCCTTGTGGTTGGCTATGATTGGCCGGAAGTGTGTTTTCTCCCTTGATGATGTTGATTTTCCATTAATTGCATTGAATAATCACCTGCAGCAAATATCTACCAACACTTGTGGAATTTGTTACCAACACCTTTAGGGGAAATATAACAGATAATGCAGGTGGCGTGAATTAATATAATCACCTGAAATCGAAATAGAGCAATCCATATATGTTTCAGAATGCTCTCAACAAGATCTATTAGTTTGTAAGTCAAACATTTCTCGTTTTTCTTGAACTCCAAATCCTCGTTGCAAGATGTTGTTGTTCTGGACTCCACGAAAATCAAAGATTTCAGGAATATTTTTGGTGAGCCTTCTAGAAGATGTGACGCCCCTTCCTGAAGGATCAGAGCTCAACGGTGCTGATAACGCAGACACTTGATAATACAACAATGATTCAAATTTAAGTCGAATTATTATATCATTGGGTAGTTAAAGTGCAGCGGAATATTACATGTTCATAAAAGTTCAAAAATAGCAGAAGCAAATACGAGTACTAATACGAGCTCTCGACGATACAGCGGTGGTAATGACTCATGCGCAAGAATCATCACCCTAGCAGCACACAACATCACTGTGGCGGCAGCTCAGACTCCCAGTGGGTAGTCCAGCATTCAGGGACTTGCATGTCCCACGGTAGCACATCAACAGGCAATTCAATCTTTGCATTACCTAAAAACAACAACAGCACAAAGCCTGAGTACTAACTACTCAACAAGGCTTACCCGTCAAAAGGTCTAGACATGCATCGGCTCTAATAGGATGGCTGTTTTAAAAGACTTGCACTAGGCATCCTATTAGTTCTATCAATTTTATTTAACCAAGTTTAATTAGGTTGAGCAGAAATATAACTTTAGTGGAACAGTGCAAGAATAATATAACATAACATAGGGTAAATACAATATAACAATAGTAGCAATAATAATCATCAGTAATCAACATAAGAAATAATCCAATTCTTAATTTCATGAGAGCTACGTGATGACTCGGTTAACATGCGTACTCATTTCTGCAGCGACAGCAATTGCAATTGATTTACACTAGCTGAAAAAACCCGAAATACATGACGTATACGCACCAATTAAGATCGTATATGCCAACCTTTCACAAGAACAGCAAACAACTTGGTCCGGGAAAAGTCTCATCGAGTGCGCATGCTGTCCGGCCAGCAGTACTTCACAGTATGGACCGCCCACTCCAGCAGCAGAAGGGTCAAAGACCAATGTACTGTGTATCATCCTCATTGTCGTGTTAATGTTACATTGGTTTACTAGTGCCCATAAACAAGCATGCATTCGGTACTGTTCAATGCTTGATCAAGGGGCCAACGACGGACGGGTCCTAGGTTCGACAAGGTAGGACTACCACAATCAACACCCATGTGTTGCCGCAAACCTACACATGCATCATCCCTGCTCGGTCATAACATCAAAAGTAAATTTATTCCATTAAGTTCAACTTTAGTGACCAATTCATTCTCCTAGTTGAGTAGCAACTACCGATACTACTCTATTACCAAGCTTAGCAGTAAGGTACCGAATCCTACCATGACTTATACAGCAGTAACATAGGTCGTTTGGTGATACGCAAGTGGGTTTCCAACCAATTCCTAACGACCTAATTCATCAATCAAAAATAGACACTAGCAGTGATATTTGAAACTAGTAAAACTTTATAACACGGCATAAGCAAACCGGGGCTTGCCTTGGTCAACAATGGTGTTAGCAACTACAGATTCTTGCTACTGAAATTCAGTGTCCTTCTAAAAATCCGGCTCTTGCTCCTGATTATCGTTACCTATATATGAACAATGTATTAACGGTATCGAAATACTAATACGCTTGAAATAATATGACAAATGCAAAATGCAAAGGTGTAAAGGTGGCAACATTGTTATTAACATGTTCTGGAAGCCATATGCTTTAAAGGAACAAGTTTAGTCTTTATCATTTTATGTGTATGTCATTTAATAGGGTTTATATAGTCTTAAGAGAAAATAATTCATTTATTATAGTAAAAATGTGTTTCTGGACATGGGTGATTTATCATGTATAGGGCCATGTATAAACATCATTTTTCACCGAGTGGCAACTCTTGCACTTTATTATTTTATTTACTAGCATTTTTATAAAAAAAGTGCTAAATAAATCCTAGAGATTAAAATAATGCATATTCTGACTAATCAAAATTTAGGGTGATGGATTAACATAAAATAGCAGTGCATGCAAAAATACAGAATTAATTTGCAGTCCTAGAATTTATAGTGATTTAATTAGTGTTTGCACAAGATAATTAATTAGTAAAAATACTTGTACAGAGGCATATGTTTCTCATTTTTCTTTAATAGAGCAGATTAAAATGAAACTAACACATTTTGTTTTAGCTCCAATGGATTTGTATTCGACTTATTATGCTTTTTCAAAGTTATTAGCATTTTCTGGTCATTTTCCTGGTAAATTTTTGTTTATCCATTAACATGTCGGTGCCACGCATGCGACACATCAGGGCCACGTTGGAGCCATGCGGGTGCCACATAGGCTGCCAGTCGGCATGCCAACTGGCACCGCCGGAGCCGCGGCAGGGGCTGTCGGAACGTTTGTCGCCGACAGCTACGCGTGTCGGGGGCTCGCTGCAGGGTTACCGAGATGGTGCGCGTGAAAAGGCGTGGCAGCTCGTGGGGTTCGCGTGGCAGAGGCTCAACGAGAAATGGTCGACGGTGAGAGGCGACGGAAAGAGAACTTCGGCGGCATCGCGTTATTGGCATAGAGCCGAAAATCAAACTCCGTCTTCGCCTACAGGTCCATAGCAGCGAGCTAAAGAGCGGCATCAGGTTCGTCATCGTCGGGGAAAGCCGAGAGGTGGGGCTCGTCGTGGAGGCGCTCTGGTTGCGGCGGCGTTGGATCAGAGTCGGGGAAAAGCGCGGTGCAGCCACCTCGCGTCAAGAACTTAGCAGGGGAAAGGGTCAGCACGGGGCGAGAAGAAGTGGCGAACATGCTAGGGAAGGAATGGGGCGATGACCCTCGCCAGATGCCGTGAATTTCACGCTGATGTCGAGGGAGGTTCATCGGGGGAGGCTTCTCTATTTTTGCTCAAATTCGGCCAATGTGGACGGGAGGATGGCCAGCCAGGGATGCGGGGAGCAGGAGGAGACTTGTGCGCAGCTGGGGGTGACACATGCTCAGCACGAGAGGCACTGATTCAGGGGTGAGCTGAGCTCGAACTTGGAGCAACAATGACGAAGGTGGGCTAAGGAAGAACAAAACTTTCGAGCACTAGCTTTTAAACGACAGGGAAGAACTTAAGGCGTGGTGGTCGAAATCGGGGAGAAAGGGCGCTCTGGTTTGCACAATAATTGGGGAGGCCGAGGACGGTTTGGCGCGAGGCGGCAGAGAGGCGTCACATCAGCCATAGCAGGGCGAATGTGGGAGGGAGACAGGGCGGCGTTTACTTTGGTGTGGCAGCAGCGGGACAGGGGGGAATTGACGCAGCGGGCAGCGCAAGGCGACACGGTGCGACGAATGTGGGCATGAAGCGGAGGGACGATGGGAAAGGCGGGGATGTGCTCGTGCGCTTCTGACCGAGCGGCAGCAGTAGGAGGAAGAAGAAAGGCATTTTTGCAAAAAGGACCTTTGGGAATTTAAATGATTTGCAACCAAGCCCTTACTCCTGTTTTAAATCAAATAAAATACTTCCTAAAGTCCAAATGGTTTGGGATTTTAAACTTAGGTCCATGGAGATATTTTTGGGGTTTGGTAGGTCCACTTGGTCAGAACTATTATAATTAATCTAGAATAAAATTTTAATTGAAAAAGGTTTCTTGGTTTTATTTAATTAATTAAGGTATTTCCATATGTTATAAAATTGTCATATTTGGTCTAAAATTCTCCTTTATTATTCCCATCATGCTCATGAACTTATTTTTTATAAGGGTTGCATATAGAATTTTACAGTTGCTTCACAATTTGATTTGCAGGGTTTTGTTTTGCTTCAAAATTCAAATTGAGTTGGTACTTATTATTTCATGTGACATTTAATTACACCTTAGATTAATATACTTGCTAATTAGGGTTAGCATTAATTAATGAAAGATTAAACATGGGGTGTCACAGCCCTCGCCCCTTAAAGAAATCTCGTCCCGAGATTTAGAGCAACCAACTAGGGGAAAGTGCGGTAACTAAAATGTATCTTAGAATGATGACCAAAATTCCGGGTAATGAGTATTCAGAAATTCCTCAAATTCCCAAATACATTCATCTTCTGAATGATTACTCCATTGGACTTTATAGAACTTGAGTGTTGGTTTATGCGTTACGTGTAGTTTTGTGTCGAGAATTTTCACAGGTTGTTCAGAGTATGTGAGATCCGGTTGAAGGTCATCAAGGTTTTCCAGCAAAATATCAATCGGTGGTTTGAGACACTGTTTCAATTAAGAGACATGAAAAATATTGTGGACTCCAAATAATTTAGCAGGTAACTCCAGCTTGTATTCTACGGGGCCACATCTCTACAAAATTTTGAATGGACCGATATAACGAGGTGCTAATTTTCCTTTGACTCCAAAACACTGAATGCCTTTCATAGGTGACACTCAGAGGTAGACAAAATCATCCTTATTGAAATATAGTGGCCTACGATGTCGGTTTGCATATTTTTCTTGACAATATTTAGCAGCCTTAAAATTTGCCTGAATGGCACGAACTTTTTTCTCGGTGTCCTTTACAAGGTCAGGACCAAACGTCACTCTTTCTCCGTATTCGGACCAGTTCAACGGTGTTCTACAACTTCGTCCATATAGTGCCTCAAACAGTGACATTTTCACACTTTCTTGATAACTGTTGTTGTATGAAAATTCCGCATAAGGCAAGTATTCGTCCTAGTTACCACTATGTGCTAGAACACATGCTCTGAGCATATCCTCCAATATTTGATTGACACGCTCTGTTTGTCCATCGGTAGCGGGATGATAAGCAGAACTACGAATTAAGTGTGTACCCAGAGATGCATGTAGTTGTTCCCAGAAACGCACAATGGACTGCAAGCCTCTATCCGAAATGATAGTCTTGGGTACTATGTGAAGACATAAAAATTCTTGATATGTACAGCTCTACGTATTGCTTTATCATATATGTGTTGTTTATCGGTAAGAAATGAGCACACTTTATGAGTCTATCCACGATGACCCAAATGGAGTCATGTTTACACGATGTGAGAGGTAGGCCAACAATAAAATCCATACTGATGTCTTCCCACTTCCAGGCAAGAATACTCAATGGTTGAAGTAATCCAGCCGATTTCAAATGATCCGCTTTAATCCTCTGACAAGTATCGCACTCTGCCACATACCGGGCAACTTCTCGCTTCATTCTTGTCCACCAAAAATTCTTTTTCAGATATTGATACATTTTATTACTACCCAGGTGAATAGAATATTTTGACTGATGTGCTTCATCCATAATGTTCCGACAAAGTTCAAAGTTCCTAGGTACTACTAAACGGTTGTTGAACCACAAAGAATCGTCCGAGTCTTGTGTAAAAAAATTGGCTTTACCGTCTTTGATGTTTTAGCGGATATATTCCATACCCTTGTCATTTTTCTATGCAGCAATAATTTCTTCACGAATGGTGGAATGTATACTAAGGTTGTTGATCATTGGAACGGGCATAACGTGAAGGCTTGTTCTGAAATATTATTTTCGGTGCTGCTGTCCTGAAATTCCAGCACTAGATTATTGCAATGAATTTTTCTACTGAGCGCATCGGTGACTACATTGGCCTTCCCCGGATGATAATGAATCTCTAGTTTGTAATCCTTGATGAATTCAAGCCACCGAAGTTGTCTCATGTTTAGATCAGTTTGGGTAAAAATATATTTCAAACTCTTATGATTCGTGTAGATATGCACTAAATTTCCGAGCAAATAATGCCTCCAAATTTTTAGTGGAAGCACAACTGCAGCTAGCTCTAAATAATGAGTTCGATAATGTTCTTCATACTTTCATAGTTGTCGTGATGCATAGGCAATGACATGACTATATTGCATGAGCACACATCCAAGTCCTGTTCCAGAAGCATCACAATACACGTCGAACGGTTTAGTGATGTCCGATTGAGCCAATACTGGGACAGTGGTTAATAGTTCTTTCAACTTCTGGAATGCTTCTTCACACTTATCATCCCATCCAAACTTCACATCATTCTTCAATAGTCTTGTGATAGGCTTGGATAGCTGGGAAAAATTAGGAATGAACCTACGGTAGTATCCAGCTAATCCAAGGAAACTACGAACTTGATGAACTGTTTTAGGTGGTTTCCAATCCAGCACATCTTGCACCTTGTTGGGGTCTATGGAAATACCTTTGGCTGACACGATGTGACCAAGGAATGGTACATGGTCCAACCAAAATTCTGTGGAATACTTACCTTATAGGTATCCATAGTTATGCCTAAGTCGGTAAACGACCGGGTACCTCATCCATAAGGAAACCGACCGAGCCGGCTTGGAGCACAAGGCAATTAGAGATAGACTTTCTATGTGAATCCTGGTAGACTACGAGTAGGACTCTTCATGTACCCCCTGTCGACTGGATATATAAGGCAGCAGGGAACCCCCATCAAGGGAGACGAACGACACAGAAAACACAACATCAATACAAACCACAGAACACAGAACGTAGGGTTTTTACTATCATCGAGAGGGCTCGAACCTCTCTAAATCAGCATCTTGTGTTTTAACCATCGAGTTCTTAATCCTGACGTAGCCCTATAGATTTATTGCCGAGTACAAGTCTCGACAGTTGGCACGCCATGTAGGGGACAAGGCTCGCCGGGAATCACCGTCGACTTCGATGGCCGAGATTCCGACCATCCAGTACTCGCTGGACTTCAAGATCTCCTTTAGGTCGCTCGACTTCACCGCCGACTCTAGCGGAGCGCTAGGCCTCGACGACCATCTATCCGACTCGGCTGCAGCCAATCTCATGGCGTGATCACCGAGCCCGTCAAATCTGATCCCTGCATTGGTTCCACTCGGATTCGGCAATACAGATCTACCTACCGGGTACGACTCTAAGTCGGTCTGCTCCTTTGATGAGGACTCAGATGGATCTACATGCCCTTATCCTTTGGCCATTAATATGGTCGAGGTTCACGAGGACCCAACCGATGATGGGGATAATGACAACAATGACGATGGTCCTGCCAACGACAATGATGGACATGGTGAGGAAGGCCAAAGGGATGATGACCCCGAAGAGGTACCACCTTCGAACGGTCACCGCCGTCGATCGAGAGGATCTCGTACATCCCGATTGGTGCGACGACTAGACATCGGGGATTTGGAAATTGAAGTAGATGGCGTCAAGCTCTACGACACCCCTCAATACAACATCACCGAGGCTAAAACATAGATTGATAGCTTGATGGCTGACGCAGCATATCAGACCCCTGCGATGGATAAGTCAGTAGCCATGCTCAAAGCAGCTGCTATTCAAGATGCGGCCAGGGACGAACTACAATCAGTGGCAAGTTCTAGCTACGCAACTTCTCATGGTCGACAATGTAGTGATCTAAGAAATTCCATGAGACCCCATGATGATTGAGATACCATCAACTCTTGTACTGAAGAGCAGATCCAGGACGACCAGCGCCACGAGGAGGAGCGCCGCAACCGGAGGACTGATGACCGACGGGATGATCGACGGGATGGCCGGCGGGACGATCAACGGTGCAATACACCTCTAAGAGACAACCGCGATGACCGACATTGATGAGACGATCTGGACCGGTGCAAAAACCATGATGAAGACAATCAGCGTCGTTGTCATAGTGATGATATAGGCCCTCGCCATAATCGACGCGCGTCTTCATCTTCCCGGTCATCAGACCGACAACAGCGGTCGGTCACCCCTAACGAGGATGAAATTGATGGGATCAAGGCTTACACACCAGAGCTTCGTATCCCTTGATGGCCAAAAGGACTCAAGCCGGTCCCCATCGAGAAGTATGAGGGTCAGACCAACCCTCGGGAGTGGCTTCAACTTTACAGCATGGCAATTCGGGCGGCAGGAGGCGACACCTATGTGATGGCTAACTACCTACCGGTCTGTCTCGAGCCAGCAGTTCAGATTTGGCTCACATCACTCCCTAATAGGTGGATTACTTCATGGGGTGACCTCAAAACAAAATTCATTGAAAGCTTCCAAGCTACCTGCAACCGGCCGGGCAATCACTTCGACCTCACCCGGATCATGCAGAAGGCTGACGAATCCCTATGCAACTACATCAAGCGGTTCGGCGCCAAGAAGACCGAGATCCCTAATGTCCCGGACCAGCAGATCATTGCAGCCCTCCAAGGAGGTGTTCAGAGCGATGAGCTAGTTCGGGAGATCGGTCAGAGGAATCATGACCTCAGGCTGACCGCTCGGGAGTGCTACGAGATTGCTGATAAGCTCGCATCCGGAGAATCGGCCTTGTATGACATTCGAGGCAAATGCAAGGAGAAGCGCTCAGACAAATCAGAGTCCTTCAAGAAGGACAAGAAGCGGAAGACTGAGAAAATGGTCACCGCAGCAGACCGAACGAGGAAAAATCCTCAGACGAACCAGCAGACCATGGACAACTTGCTGAGGCGGCCATGCTGTCACACCCGGTTTTAGGGACAAAACCAAGTGCTATTCATATGTGTGCCCAGGAACAAGTTTCACACATATCGACAGTAAAGTGAATAACAGTATAACCAATGTCATTATTAAAGCGTACCATTATTACATAAATAATTGTCTTTAAAGACTAACACCGACTCTCTCGTAGAATAACAGCGGAAAGCACCATAACACCACAGGCAATCGACCATAAGAAACCACACTACAGGTTATACCGCCTATAGAAAACCAAGGGTTACACCGCCCAAACCAAACTTGGCTACCCACCAAGTTCACCCATAAACAACCATCCTAGATGTGTGAGGATCCAGGCCGCTCATGACCGTGAGCACGGCTGTTATAACAATTTGATACTCTACAGAGGTTGCACAACTTTACCCACAGGTTGGTGATTTTATCACTATGCAGTGACTAGAAAGTCTCCATGTTGCCCAAATCACACTACCGTAGGTGTGAGGTCAAGAGATCACCACAAGCTTTTTTCAAACAGCTTCCCAGCTTGCAAACAATCCATGCTAAGGTTTCACCACTGAGGAATTAAATCATTCCTATAGAAGCCCCCTCTCGCGCTGTGGCTAGGAGTGGACCGTCCATCGCCTGAGTCCAAGAGTAAACCGTCCCGTCCACATCCCTCGACTGCCCACAAAACTGGGAAGACATCTTGATACTCAACCAAGCCTACCCATATCAGACCTGTGCTTTGCGCTATTTTCCTGGGTGGCCGCTCCATAAACTACTCTTGTGATCCCAAGCAGGTACCACCACAATCCCACAGTACTATACCGAGTACACTGTTGGCACTTCCCAAGTGCCCCTTTTATATGTGAATATTATCCCAATTAGAGCATAATTGATACTAAGTTAGGCCATTTACCCGTGATATTGTCTATATATTTGTATATGCGTTGTTTTTGAGCTTTATTGCAGAAACAGGTAAAATTGGTGATTAAAGTGATGATAGAGAGGACATGAGTCCAGAACCGACGAAAAGCACTGAAGAAGCCCAGTGCACCTATTGGCGTAGTCCATGAGCCGATCGACGCAAGGGTGTTTTGGCCCACAGAAGTGACCGAAGCCCATTCCACATGTTTATAGAAGTTTATCTGAGCAAGACACTTGAAGATATTTGCCTAGAAGATTTATGGAACTTCAAGATCTCGACGTGCAGTACAAGACTTTATGTTGAAGGAAAAGGCCCACATGGCGGCTGTGGAAGACAGAGGAACCGACTCGGAGAAGAAACTAGAGAAGACACGGCTTGCGCCGATCGGCGCAATCCTGCGCCGATTGGCGCAACCGCCTTATTTGCTAGAAACCGAGTCCTTTACGAGTAGAACCCCTATAAATACTTGTAAACCCCGGCTGCAGAAGGAGGAGAGGCGACAGGGGGACAACAGATCCATGAGTTAGAGCCACCGGGGCTTGCCCCGTTAGAATAGATCTCTAGTTGAGTTTCAAGAACCATTGGAGTTAAGAGTTGATCCGTCAAGGTAGGCCCTCTCGACGGGGATGAATCTTACTCTATGCATCTCAAGGATGATTGAATATGTTGATGATGGTTTTGGTGACTTGTCTATCTTGATTCTATAATCATGCATGTGCTTATTCCAATTGCTTAGTTCTAGGCTAAGTAAGTCGATATTATCTTGATCGTGGTGATTAGGATAGTATTCGGACATTGTATTGATTATGGTTGCTTGATGATGCTAGTAGTGTGGTTTAGCAGTGACAGCACTACGCCTGCGCAGCACTATTGGATAGTTGAGTAGGGTAAGATACTCGCACGATTAAGGGCTCAACTCCGGCGCCGATCGGCGCAACAACAGATTTACTGTCTGGCGCACCTTTGCGCTAGCCAGTCTCCCCCTCATGCAACCTAAACTCGATCTCTTACTATTAATTTTGTTTAATTATCCCTAAGGTCCCAGTAGATTCGATAAATCTTGGAATACTCAATTCAAGGGAAAAAGTGTTATAATCGTACACCGTCCTCTTGCGGTATATAAGTGTGACACCCTAGTGTCACTACATTTTTTCTTATCACATGATTGCACCTAATTCTGGTTTAGCAAGTCATATTTCAAATTTTGATGCATTTCAAATTTATTTGAATTTGAATTCAAATCAAAGTATGGTTAGGTTGAGAAACAACTGCAAATTTTACCATACAACTAGGTGCTATCAAAATTTTATGTGATAGGATTTGCCATAAAAGAATTATAGGAATTTTCTCAGAATTTTATTCTAAGAGGAAGTGTCCTAATTAATTCCTAGAAGTTTGAATTTTACTCATATTCAAATAAATGGCAAACTTAACCCATTTGAAATTGAAGTTTGAAACCTATCACATTATAATCTCCATAACTTAAGGTTTCTGTACAAATTTTCCCAAATTAATTTGGAGCCAACAGCTATTTTAGTTGATATTTTGAAGTGGTGGCTAAGATAATTCTGGAAAAAAGATTAAACCCTGCTCGTGGGACCCACCTGTCAGTCTCCCTTCTCTTTCTCTTCTCTCTTCTTCGCTGGCAGGCAGCCATGCACGGCGCCACCTCGCTCGGCCGATTGCCAGCGCAACCGACCACCCGACCACATCAAAACCGATGCCTCGGAGCTCCCCTGCGCCGGCCTTGCTTTCTCCGTCCTCTCCTCTGGAGCTCCGCCATCATTTTTCCTCTATTCCCTCCGCCCCCCTGTTCGCCATTGCCGCCGTCTCCTGCTGCTCCACGGTGCACCGCCTACTCAGTCCACCAGAGCTCAAGCTGAGGACTGAGATGGATGCGCCCTAAGATATAGGAGCTTCAAGATCAAACCTCATCTCAATCCATTCACCGAGCGGGGAGTATTTCACATTTTTCTAGGACGACCTCACCTTTGATCATCCCCGACTCCGTGACGCAATTCTTGCTCCACTGTTCGTATCGTCCTTCTATTCTTATGCTATGGCGTTCCCAACTCATTTTTCGAACCACCCTGATCCCTTATTCCTTTGATTCCTCCAAACAAACCATAGTAGTTTGCAAGTTTCTGGCCGCAAGCTCACTGGACACAGGTTGAAGACGCGCAATGGCAGTTTCGTAAATAAGTTGAAGTTATAAAGAAATTTCCAGAAAATCGCTTAAACTTGTGAAGTTCATATCTCGAGTTCCAGAGCTCCTAAAATAGCAAAGTAAATTTTTTTGGACTCCTTGTGATGAGTAATATGCAGTGAACATGTTGTTGCATATTATTTGCATGTAAATATTTGATGTATGATTTATTTAGTGTAGATCTTAATAAATTCATATGTTTAGTTGTATAAATGATTAAATGTAAAATTAAATTGTTTTAGACTTCTATTGACATGCTCTGTCCAGAATACATTTAAATGACCCTATTTTCTGGACATAAAATTATATATGATTTTATCTTTGAAATGCTTAGAAATGCATTAAAGTAATTTATGTAAACATTTAGGGTCTATACTTGTGCACCAAAATCGTGCTTATCATATTACATCATCATGAATTTTTGTAGGAATTTATCATCTATTCATATTTCACTAAAAATTATTTAGTCATAAACCTTTCCAAATGCATTCTTAATGAATTGCTCATAATAAAAATGTGAAAACTGGTGAAATTGCTCACCATACATATATTTATCATCAGTATGTCACTCATGTCCAGTAGCATAGTTTTATGTTACTAAATGATTATTTGCATGTCATATCTTGATAATCATAAATTAAAATGCATTAGTATATTTTATCTATGAATGCTTCTTATTAGAATTGCTAGCTCTGCAGCATATGGCTTCGAGAACAATGTTGAGGAATGAATTTTAATTGATATGCTCATCCATCATGTGCATCTCATTTTGTTGCATTTTCTATATATTCTCCTATATTGACATATCGGTATTTCATAGGAAACGTTAACTCTACTACGGAGGATTTTCAAAAGGATTCCTCGGATTTTTCTACACAAGAAAATCCTAACATCTGTACTAACTCCTAGTTGAAGCTCAAGGCAAGCCCCGGAACATTCCCGTGTATTAATTTGATTAAATTCCAATAATTAAATTGCTAGATGTGTATAGATGAGTTGTGCATTAAGTCTAGGAGTTGATTGAAAACCCACCTGCATTTCCTGGATATGTCCTATTTTATTTAGACATGGTATACAGGTACAGGTAGTTAGAAGAGAATATTTTATGCTTAGTTGAAAGGTTTACACTGCTTGGAACTTGAAAGTAGTGAAATGATGATTTTCACATGGTGAAGTAAGAATGTTAAGTTTTTGTCTCGCAAGGTGACAGTATTGGAAAGGGATATGTATTGGAAAGGGCGAAGGCAAAGGACTTGTAAAGTTTTTGTCTCACAAGGTGGCAGTCCGTTTAAGTCAACAGCTAAAATTTGAGACGTGGACAGGCCCCGTAGGTGAAAGGGCAAAGATCATGTGCCTTCAGAGGACATGGCTTGCAAGGCTGTAGCCTTGTCTGTGTCGACCTAGGACTCGTCCGTTGTCGGCCCTACTGAGCAAGTATTGAACAGTACCGAATGCATGCTAGTAGATGGGAACTAGTAAACTGATGTAGCATTATCATATTCATGTTGGATGGCAACCAAACGCTTGGTCATGTGATCCGGTAGGAGTTTACAGATTCCCGACGTTATTGTGGAATGGCTGCCCACTCGGGCCTTTGGACCCGGATCAGCTTGTATTATGACTTTGTGAAAAGTTGTCATACGTGTTCTTAAATGATGTGTATGCTGTGTACTTCGGGTTTTCCCAGCTCGTGTAAAACGATTGCAATTGCTGTCCCTCGCAGTAATGAGTACCGCTTGTTCACTGCATCATATCGTAGTTTAAGAACTTCACTAATAATAATACATGGAATGTTTGGATGAAGAAAATGGTGTTTTAGTGAATCTGAACTTGAATTATTTTGTACTCAATTTAAATTTCAGATTGCTTGTCGTACTTTGTATTTTTATATGTAACTTACCTTACACTATTATAGATACTAGAATGTTCACTAAAATTTATTTTTATCCATCTCTGAGCCTATGCATGTCTAGATTTAACACTTGTCGGGTAAGACTTGTTGAGCTTAGTAGCTCAGGCTTTGTCATGTTGTTGTTTTATTTATTTCAGGTAATAAGGTTGATGCATATGAGTTACCTATGGGTGTTCTTCTCTGGGATATTTCTATCCCAGAGGGATGGTCTGCCCATTGGGAGACTGAGTAGCCGCTGCTTTTGTGTGATGCTAGGTGATAATCCGTATGGGCTCGGGTTTATCACAGCTGCTATTATCGTTGAGTTGTATATTGTAGACGCTTAATCACGTTTTCTTCCGCTGTTTTCAAAACTGAATTTTGTAATAATTTCCGCTGCACTTGATAGTTAACTCTGATGTATAATTAATAACGCTCTTTTCTTCGTAATTTGAACTTGGTCGGTTGTTGTATTATCTTGTGTCTGCTTAATCAGCACCACGGGAACTTCGGTCCAAGGGGGTTGTGACAATAAGTGGGTGCGTAGGTACGACCAACATACACGTGCATACCCGCACCATCCTTGTCATCCTCCTGCTTGGATCACCTAGGTTCCATGTTGCTAAAAAGGATTACCCATCCCTCATGATCATTATGTTCAAGTGAGCCATTAGTCAAGATTAACATTAGACACTTCAAAACCCGACATAGCAAACTAAGCAAGACGTACCCATTCTAACATACTACACTAGAACCCAAGCGACAAGGAATAATATGGAACAGGATGATGACACATAGGATTCAATATTAACGAGCATGCATAGAGAATAGAGAGAAATGTAAAACATAGGTTCAAAATACATCAAGGACACTTGTCTGGTTCCCTTTGCTGCTTCTCAAAGTCTTCAAGATGGAGATTCTTCAAGTTCTCTAACTGTGGATCGTCTACTCAACGTCACACCGAAAACACAAGCATATAAACAAACTAAGAAACAACACACCACACAGTAACAAACAATAACAAAAGAAAACTATGAAATAGTACGCATTGCTACGATAGCGTGAGCGCAAGAATCACCTCAATCCGAGTTACGAGTAAAAAGTTACGAAGGTTTAAAGTTCTAGGGTTAAAATAATAAATTAGCAAAATATTACAAAACAGTATGAATAATTAATATTAAACACCACCATCGCTGTAGTGCAAGAATTTCTCAGTTTTGAGCTACGGTTGAAAAGTTATAACGATTTGTAGTTTTAAGGGTTAAAATGTAAAAACAGACAAGTTTAGGGGCCTAAAAGGAATTTTAGAAAAGTATAGGGACTAATTTGTAAAATATTAGGGTGAAAAATATAATTTATGGGAAATATATGGACTAAAATGTAAAATGAAAGGACTAAAATATAATTAATATTAAGTCCAGGGTTGTTTCTATAAAAGTATAGGAGTAAGATATAATTAACAATAAGTACAGGGGTGTTTTTGTAAACTTACAGGACTAAAATATAATTTAGAAAAATACTAGGGTCCTATTTGTAAAAATACATGGCTAAAAATAATTAGAAATAAGATCAGGGGCCTAAATATAAATTTGGAAAGGTTCTGCCTAAAGAAATAGGGGCCAAAATCTTATTTAAACATAATAGAGGGGCCTAATCATAAATCGGCATTTACTGGTAAATAAAATAAAGAAAAATAAAAAAAATGAAAACTAATCCCATGGACTAGGTCCACAGGGCATGTGCACCGGGTTGACCCCGTGGTCCATGGTCCACTATGGGCCGGAGGCGGCGGCGACCATTGGAGGTGGCCGGAGCTCGCCGAGGTGGCTCACCGGCGCGCGAGAGGCGGCGGAGAACGACTCGAGGAATGCGGCGAGGCCAGGGGAGTTCACCAGGGAGGTCGCGCGGGCGAGGGAAGGCCAGAGCTCGCGGCGGCTTCCAGCGACAGCGGCGTTGCGGCTTGCGGCGACGGCGAGGCGCGGAGAGGCGACGACGGGGCAGCAGGGCTGTGGGGCTCCCTTTTATAGGGGTGCGGACCCTAAGGATGGCCGGGCACGCACACCGAGGGCAATGACGGCGGCTAGGGTTTTGGTGCACGGCGTGGGCTGGGCGGGCTGGCGCGCGCGGGGTGGGCCGAGCGGGCGAGCTGACGCGCGTGGGGCGGGCCGAGCGGGGGATTTTGGCCCATGTGTGGGGCAGGCTGAGAGGGGGAAGGGGGAGGGAAGGCTGGGCCGCGCCGGAAGAATCGGCCCAAGCCACGAGAGGGTGAGGGGAGTGGGCCTCGGTGGGGGAATTTCGGCCCATGGTCGCGAGAGGCTGTGCAGAGGAGAAGAGAGGGACTGGGCCGCAAGGAGAGTTTTGGCCAAAAAGCCAGAAAAAGTTTTCTTTCTTTTCTCCTTTCTATCTTGATTTTCTAAACAAAACGAAATCATTTTCTAAGCAGATTTTCAAACATCTTCCCATACAATAAAAACCTAATACATCTAATGCAACAAAATAAAATTTTAAAATAACCTATCTATGATTATTTTCTTTAGAAAATAATTCTTTTTCTTAGAAAAAATATTAATAACCTAATTAATTCTAGAAAATTTTAAAATATTCCAAATTTTGAAAAATCAGGGTGTTACACATGCCTATGGCATCCAAAGGGAAATCACAAAGCAAAGGACTGTTACCGCCGGAAGGGCTTCACGACTGCCGTGCTGAAGGTTGCCAAAGATCCGCCAAGGCGCAATGGCAAGGATAAAGACAATGACGGTGATGGCAAGGACGAGGATGGAGAGTTCCAGGAGCCTCGAAAGATTCATCTTCAAAGGCCCGGATGCCTACACATCCAAGCAAAAGCAAAAGCTGGAGCTACGTGAGATCAACTCCATAGAGCCCGCCGCGCCCGAGTACATGAGGTGGTCTGAAGTACCGATTACTTTTGATCGGTCGGATCACCCTAGGCACCTGCCCAAGCCAGGTCGCTATCCACTAATGCTCATGGCAACGACAAAGACGGTCAAGTTAAACAAAGTACTCATCGACGGAGGAAGCAGTCTGGACTTGATCTTCACTAAGACCCTCACGGAGTTAGGCTTGTCGGTCAATGACTTGCAGTCGAGTTCCTCTCCCTTTCATGGGATCGTGCCTGGCAAGATTTCTGTTCCTATATGATAGATCACTCTTCCAGTCACCTTTGGGACCCGTGAGAACTTCAGGGTTAAGCGTGTCATCTTCCAGGTTGCCGACTTCGAGTCTGCTTACCATGCCATCCTTGGTGGACCGGTGATGGCAAAATTCTTGGCGGTCCCGCACTACCCGTATCTCACTCTCAAGATGTCAGGCCCCAAGGGAATCATCTCCTTCCACTCTGACCTTCGGAATTCTTTCGATTGCGATGTGCAGAGTTGTGAGATGGCCGACCGATAGTTGATGCTGTTCGATCGGCTAGAGTCCAGAAGGCAGTCGGCAGTCAGGAGCGGACTGACGCGGAGGTCCTCGTGAAGAAGCCCACCAAGGACAAAATCCAGACGGACAATGTCCCTACCAAGGAAGTTTTGCTCGACCCAGAGGACCCTGCTAAGATCACTTATGCAGGGGCCGACCTCGACAAGAAATAGGAACTCGCGCTCACTCTTTTCCTCCAAGAAAATAGGGACATCTTTGCATTAAAGCCCTCTGACATGCCGGGAGTTCCTAGAGAAAAGATTAAGCATGAGCTAAGGGTGCCTCCTGGGGCCACTCCCGTCAAGCAAAGGCTTAGAAGGTTCGCACAAGACCGCAAGGACGCCATGAAGAAGGAAATAGCTAGATTGTTATATGCTAACTTTATAAGGGAAGTGTACCATCCCGATTGGCTAGCAAACCCAGTCCTTGTACCTAAGAAGAATAAAGAGTGGCGGATGTGTGTTGATTATACCGGTTTGAACAAGGTCTTCCCTAAAGACCCCTTCGCTCTGTCACGTATTGATCAGATTGTAGACTCAACAGTCGGGTGTGAGCTTTTAAGCTTTCTGGATGCCTATTCAGGCTATCACCAGATCCCACTAAGAGTCAAAGATCAAATCAAGACTTCCTCTATAACTCCTTTCGGCGCCTATTGCTATACCTCTATACCATTCGGTCTAAAGAATGCTGGCGTGACTTACCAACGTGGTATTCAACACTGCCTCGAAACTCAGATCGGTCGGAACGCAGAGACGTATGTTGACGACATCGTGGTAAAGACTCGGAATGTTGAAGAACTTCTCTCTGACCTGGCAGAGACGTTTGACAACTTGAGGCATTACTCGATGAAGTTGAACCCTAAAAAGTGTGTTTTTGGGGTTCCTTCGGGAAAGCTACTCGGTACATCGTTTCGAAACGAGGTATAGAGGCTAACCCGGACAAAATCAAGGGATCCTTGATATGGGGCCACCTAATTCCCAAAGGGATGTTCAGAAGCTGATCGGATGTATGGCATCCTCGAGTCGCTTTATCTCCTGACTGGGGGTTAGGGATCTGTCGTTTTTTAAACTACTCAAAAAGCAGGATGACTTGGTCTGGACAACAGAGGCGCAGTCGGCGTTGGATGAGTTGAAGGTCCACCTCAGCAATATTCCAGTCCTAGTGCCTCCAGAGCCACAAGAAAAGCTTCAACTCTACATATCGACCACAACTGAAGTTGTGAGCACCGTCTTAGCAGTCCATCGAGAGGAAGAGGGTCACGTACAAAAAATACAACACTCAGTGTATTTTGTTAGTGAGGTCCTTAGTGCCACCAAAACACGATATCACCAGATCGTGAAGCTGCTATATGCGCTCTTAATCACTTCGAGGAAGTTGAAGCACTATTTTTAGGCTCATCCTATTAAAGTTCAAAGAACCTTTGCACTCGGGGAAGTCCTTCACAGCCGAGAAGCCAAAGGAAAAATTGCCAAGTGGGCAGTTGAATTCAGATGTCGCCTGCATCACAAGATATTGAGTACTGGAAAATATTCTTTAAGGGATCCCTCCAGTTACCTGGAGCAGGTGTAGGGATTGTGCTCATTTCACCACAAGGAGAAAAGCTCCGGTATGTTCTCCATATTATGTTTCGCACGTCTAACAACGCTGCAGAAGATGAGGTTCTTATACACGGTCTACGCATTGCTGTATCACTAAGGATTGGAACTGTGTGGATGACAATATGGCTGCTTACTGCCAAGAAGTAAGGAAGCTCGAAGACAAGTTCGATGGACTGAAGTTCACACATGTTCTTCGAGATAATAACCAAGCGGCTGATGAATTAGCCAAGATGGGATTGTCTCGATCGATTGTCCCACCCGGTGTTTTCTTACACATCCTATATTCTCCCACTATATCTCCTCGGTCTGACGTTTTAACGATCGATATTGTTGAGCTGGTAGATGATATCAACATAAAGACCGACTGGCGCGACCTGATCGTCCAATTTTTGACTAAGGGGACGCTGCCTCCAGATCATAATGAGCAACAAAGGTGGATGACCTACTCTATCGACGAGGAGATTCGAATATCTTGATGTGATGCATCTCGATTCCAGAAGGCAAAGAGTTGATGGAAGAAATCCATTTAGAAGTATGTGGCAACCATGTGACTTCCAAGACTTTGGTCGGCAAAACCTTGCGGCAAGGGTTCTACTGGCTTACGGCGGTCAAAGATGCACACCAGGTCATTCGGAAGTGTGAAGGCTATCAATTCTTCGCTCAACAGACACACGTGCCTTCGTAGCAACTTCAGATGATATCTATGACTTGGCCTTTTGTAGTCTGGGGGCTTGACATTGTCGGTCCTTTCAAGAAAGCACCAGGCGGGTTCACTCATTTGTTTGTTGCTATTGACAAATTCACCGAGTGGATTGAAGCAAAGCCAGTCGGCAAGATAACTTTGAAGAAGCTGATCGAGTTTGTCAGGGAGGTTTTGACTCGGTTTGGAGTTCCTTATGATGTCATAACCGACAATGGTACTCAGTTTACATCTCGGGAGTTCCGTGACTATGCCGATGAGATGGGAATAAAAATCCACTTTGCATCAGTGGCTTATCCTCAAAGCAATGGGCAGGTTGACAGGCTCAAACCGTATGCCGGTCGGTGGGTTCGAGAGCTGCCTTCAATTCTCTGGGGGCTGCGCACTAATGTCAATCGGGATACTGGCCAGTCACCTTTCTCGTTGGTCTACGGCTCCGAGGCTATGCTGCCGATCGAGGTGAACCTCGTATCAGCGTGAGTCAAGGGATACAACGAGAAGCTTTCTGAAGACAATCGAGTGATGGAGTTGATTGCAGCAAAGGAGTTGCATGATCGCGCTCTGTTTTGGTCGGCAGCATACCAGCAAAGCTTGCGACGTTATTATGACAAAAAAGTTCACAGTCACCAGTTTCATGTTGGGGATTTAGTGTTGCGATGAGTGCAATCAACCAAGAATCAGCACAAGTTATCCCCTAAATGGGAAGGACCTTATGTGGTCAAAGAAGTTACTCGGCTGGGGGCTTATCGACTGATGTATGAAGATGGCGACGACATACCAAATTTATGGAACATCAACCAGCTACGTCGCTTTTATACTTAGTCCTTTCCTTGTATTTTCATACATTATTATTGAATGAAATTCTAAGTCTTTTTGATGGAAGATGTTTTTGATTTCATTCTTATTTGTCTTGATACCTTAATTTATAACATTAAATAATCAAGCCAGGGGGCTAGTAATAATGTCCCATTACTTCTTAACCTTGACAGATTCTGGTTTTGGATTTTTTTCGACTGATTTCTCATATTTTAACACGGTCTAAAGTTTTTTGATCCTACGCTGGAACATTATGGTTATACAATTTATACTGCACAACAGACTGCCACTACACTAAACCCAGAGCCAAAGTGTGAGAGGTCATGTGTTGATTGGTCGATTCTGCTTGTTACGTAGTTATAAATTACAACCTAATATGCTAAGGCAGACCGGTGCAACTTCTGTTTTTGTCTCTAAAAGACTTAAGGTGAAAAGGTCTAAGTGCTATAGCGCGACTAATGCAGCTTGATGCCGACTGATTTGCCCTAAGTAACAGGAGATTGCTTTTATGACTATTTAGTTGATTTTTCCAAACTTGTTTAGTAACTAAGCAAGCACAAGAATTAATATTCATATTTACATGGAGATAATATTGTTTTCCTGATTCAAATACTACTAATGTTTGCTAACATTACAGATATTACAGCTCCTGTGAAGGAGAGGAAGCATCATCTTGTAACTCTAACTCTGAAGTTGCTGGAAGAGACGACACGATGGGGTCGACCTCTACATTATCGACTAAGGCACAAGAGATTTCCAGCATCGAATCCATAAGCAACTGACATTGATCGACCATCAAGTCAGGGTTGAAGCCGTCCTTGGCTTTGTCCAATGGCAGAGCAGGAGACCAAGATTGGCAAATAGCCAGTACTTGACTCCCGGCCTCGGTCGCCACTCTTCTGGTATTATTGGCGATCACCTCTGGTGCATGCTCCAGCAAGTACTCCAAGGAATGTCCGGTCTTCTCCACTTGGTTAGCATGGATATAATCCAATGCTTTCCGAGCGCTGTAAGATATGGCTGTAAAAGCCATGAAGGGTATTAGATGATGAAGTCCAAAAGTGATGATAGAAGACTTGGAGGGATACCTTACTGACAAGTTTACATTTGAAAGACTTGGAATTGCTCTTAGCCTCCCCAAGCTTTCCTTCGGTCTCCTCCGGTTTCTTCTTCAGCCGAGTGATCTCGGTGCTTTACTCTTCAACCGACTTGGAGAGGTCATTCTTCTCAGCAGTCAGAGCATCTAAGAATCTCTGCTGGTTTGAAGTTAACTTCTCCAGGTCGATGACCTTCTGATCATGAGCTAAAAACACAAATAAAGACTTTAGCGTTAGAGTGAGTAAGAAGCAAATATAAGTTGGTCTGCAATCTTACCAACGACATCAGCATGACTTTGCTCCAGAGCTCCGGTCACCTCCTTATGGTCGGTCTGTAGCTTCTCAATTTGCCTTCTGGCCTAGGAGAGCTGCTCGTCGGTAGTTGCAGACAACAAGTCAATACCTCTAAAGGAGAAGTTTGAATGCACAAGATGTTAGGGACTTGCCAAAAGTTTCGGCCTCAAGGTATTCAATCCTGGCCTACTTCTTTTCAATAAGAGAATATATTCTCTGAATATGAAGAAGGGTATGGATAGTTGGAAGAATGATTCAAGGAAGAAAAAAAATTGGTATTGATGTACCTTGTTGGCCTCTCGGTGCTGATGCATGACATCCATGTCCTCAGCTTCTGGTCGACTCAATGAGTCCTTGACCAAGACGGTCTTACCCTTATAACAGGGAGAAGACATGCCGGTCGGGGAAGGGTTGACGCTCTGAGGAGCAGGCGTCAGCAGTGGCTTGGGCGTTGGAGCGGTGGGCGACTTCCTCGGCTCGGTCTGCATACTTGATGGTGTGCGGACTGGCTGAGGTGGGTCGGTCGGTCGAGGAGCAGGAGCCGGCCGAATGTCTTGAGACCCTTGGGCGCTGTGAGTATCACTTGATCGACCGCTATGATTGCCAAGGAGCATGAAATTAAAGATTAACAGATGGATGATAATTGTGACATACCAAGTCACAAAATGTTGATTAAGCTAACACAATGTTAATTTGCTGACTAATTCAAAATTTCAAATAATTAAAGTGCCAAAGAAAAAGGGGAAATAACTTAATTAGAAATTCCACTAATTGGCCAAGTATTAGCTTTTCAAAAACTTTGCAAAACTCAATGGAAGTGTGCCCATATTTTTGCATATTCCAGTGGTGCATGTCAAGAAAGAATTTTGGAGAATTTACTGGAATATTTGGTAAAGGTTTAACCCCCCTAAAAATTCCCTAAGTGCAGAGAACAGCACCTCTGTTCCAAGAATTTTAGTTAATTTTCCAGAAGGAATCTCGATGTGGCCCCAAAAGCAAAGTTGGCAAGTAGGATTTGCTGAACCTGCACAAAAATTTGCTAAGGATCTGAAGCATCGTAATTGGAGAATTTAGCAAATTGCAGAACACTGTTCTAGTCAATCGAGGTCAACAACTCTCTGTCCTTGAGCCATTCTCCGATCGACACCGCCGTACCTCTTCCGCTGGCCACCGCGCGCCTTCTCTCTCCCTTGCCCATCCCGGCCACTGCTCCGCCTGCCATCGCTGTGCCACCGGCGCCGCTTTGAAGGCACCCCACCGTCGAGCCACCCTCCCACTGCCAGCTCGCCCCCGATCTCTCTCTCTCTTTCCCGGTTATAAGCGCCCGGCGGCAAGAGCCTTTCCCCGCGCTCCCGGCGACTACCGTGCCCCCCCCCCACACACACACACACCTTCCTCCACCCCCTCTCCCCACTCCAGAGACTCCCGGCCCCTACATCTCCATCGCCGGTGAAAGCAGTGGCGGGATTTGAGCCGCGCCCCAGTTTTCCACCGCCATGACCGCCACCCCGTCGAGCTCCGCCTAGGCCGCCTCCCGTTCGCCCCTATCTCCTCAAATTGTTGCGCAAGGGTCTTCCCTGGCAGTTCCCTGACCCGTTCCCCCTCTGCCGCAGGGACCTCGCTGGAATCGACGAAGAAAGTAGCCGCCGCCGTTGGGTTCTCCCCCACCCCGCCGACGAGACCCCCCTTCCGGCCCTCCTCGTCACCTAACTCGTCCACGCCGTCGATCTTCGCACCGAGGTGATGCTCTCCCTCCACTCCCCGACCCTCCTCGCTCGTCGTTCTCGCCGCGCAACGCCGCCGTACGCCCCCCCCCTGCTCCGCCGCTCGCCGCCGGCCATTTCCGGCGCTCCCCGCAGGACACCCACCGGACCCACGAGGTCGCCGTGAGGCGCTGAGCACGTGTGCACACGGCGTTGTCCGAGCCGCGCTGCCGATTGGCCGCTGGTCGAGCTCGCCGGCGCCGGCCACCGCGCGCGCGCGCGCCCGCCCGCGAGTGTTTGAAAATGCCGGATGGCAGTTCTGTAAATTACCTCCAACTTTGCTAAAAACTTCAAAAATTCATAACTCGAAAAATAAAAGCCCAATGAGCATGAAACCAATTTTTTTGGATTCCTAAAATCTTCCTCTACCAGAAAAACAAGATGAGAGCCAGGGTTACGCAGTAGATTAGTAAAATTAAATCACCAAAGTTAGAACCTTGCTAAGAGTATTAAATTCATAATTCAAAATTTATAACTGATAAAATCATGGGATTTGGTCAGTAAGCACTTCATGTCATTCCTAAACTTTCTGCTAAAGCACATTGCCATCTTTTATGCAAATGTTTAGTGTTATTGCGTAATCCCCATTTTTAGTAAATGAATTTCTATAAATGCTTGGGTAGGCTTTTAATTCTGAAATTTTGCATTCCTCCTCTTTGGGCATTTCTACATAACTACAAAATATCCATGAAAAATTTTGGGCACCATCAGTATGCTTTTGGCTGTTAAAGTTACTCATTCATAATTAGCTTAAGAAATTCAATATAAATGTTGCCTTGTATATGCATATAGTTATTATTAGTGATAAAGCCAGCCTTGGGACAGCTCATGTAACATGTTAATCTTGACTTGCAGTAAAGTTTATGATTTTCTTTTGTATACTCATGATTCAACATTAGTTTATATATCTAGATTGGTTAGGGTTATAATTAAAAGTGAGCATGTCAAATTCCAGAAGGTTACAATTAACCTTGCAAGATAAGGTTTCTATGTTCTCTTGCATGGGCATTATAATTGGTGAATGCACCCTGGGTAAGGGTGTAGTTAAGGAGCTTTGCATATTTGCTAAGTAGGCCTTGGCATACCGAGGGAAAATGCCCTGCTAATTTCTTAGCACCAAGGGTATACTTATATTTGGAATACAGGGATATACTCATTGATTACCATGCCTCCCACTTCCCTAATTAGAAGTTTGTCCCCTTAAATTTAGTAATTGCCAGAGTGTGGTGCAAACATGTCATCTCATGCATGGGCATCATTCCATCAAATTCTATTTATTGAGGAAGTGTCATGCATCATCGTCCAACTCCTGGCCGTGCATTGCACTGCATTGACTAGGGAGCGAGACAGGGAGCAAGGACGTAGCAAGCCACCCTGAGGAGCCCGAAGTTGAGCTAAACCCCGCCGAGAACTCTAACTACGATCACTCGCAAGGCAAGCCCCGGGGCACACCTACTGATTTACGAGTCCTTTTTATTTTGTCACCATAGAGGGATATTGTATTGTGCATTAGGTATAGGGCTTGGATGGAAACCCAGTTGCATAAACAAACTATGACCTATACTTAGTTTACGTTAGTAAGCCTTTTGTTAGCAACTGCTAGGCTTAAATTAGTGGAGTCAACGGTAGGCTATGGGATCACTTGATTCAATCATGATTCACGTGAAGAATGAAATTGGTTAAAATTTGAGAACGTATTGTTGCACTCCGCGGACAAGTATTGAACAGTATCAAGTGCATACCTCTATATGGGAATTGGTAAACCTAGTAACTTGGGCGCCGTATTGTTGGACGGTATTACTCATCGATCCAGAGGTGATGTGAATGGCATGGTGGATGCACGGGTCGAGGACCGCTGGAGAGTGCATGGGTTAAGCCTCGGATAGGAAGTACTGTATCGCGGGGAGGACGTGTACTCGAGATCGATGGCCCCGGATCGACTTTATCGCAACCTCGTGAACGGTGGCCATACGTGTTCTTAAATGATGCGTATGTCGTGCATTTGGGTTATTCTCCTACAGAATGTAAATCAATTCGAATTGCCGTCCCTCGCGGTTATGAGTACCTCTTGTGCCGAGCAGTGGCAAGGATACTTTAAGTAGAGAAGTTGTTTATGATGCTGAAATTTATTTACCCTATGGATACATATTGCTATGTTGTATTGCTCTTTATCATTGTACGAGTCTTAGCAGCTAGCTAGGTTCAACTACAGTCCCTCTTCTGCAACAAACAATTAGAAATCTTGGTTAAGGGGTAAGCATCGCAGCATAGAATTAATAGGTGCTTTTATGCAAATATCAAATAAGCCCGGTCGGCCCCCTGCATACTAGGAGTCGGTTTTAGTAAACCTTTTGGACGGGTAAGTCTTGCGGAGTATGCTAGATACTCAGGCTTTGTGATTGTGTGGTTTTTCAGGTTTGCCTCAAGCAACTTATTGCGATTGCTGTAACAAAATTGTGTGGGAAGGTGAGGAGCCCCAGAACTGGACCATTGAATGGGTCCCCAGCTCCCCTAATCAAGCAGAGTGAGCCATTGCCCTAGGGCCGGCATGGCTTACTTAGGTTTCGCGTAGTGTTGTCGTATTTTTCACCTCTGCCTATGCATGTAATATGAACCAAGAATATGTGTATGGTAATGTAACTAAGTTTACTTCCGTCGTGGCTCTCGACCTTGTAATATTATACACTTAAGGATGTATCTCTGAAAATGATGGATGTCCTGTGTGAATGCTATGTATGGTTACTTCGTTAACCATCTCCCGAGGCGATCCTGTACGGCACACTCTATACTTCGGTATAGGGTTGCGACAGCTGGTATCAGAGCCGACTCGGGATAAGCGTCACACCGATGAACATTTTAAAAGACTTAAACAACCCATTTTACGCCGTACGGTGAAGTACGAACTAGTAGTGCCCATATAAGGACTTTATTAGTAGATGGCAAAGCTAACCCTGGGTTATGTTTGTTAAACTACTCGCCTCTACGGATTCTTCCCCCGAAGGTATGTGCCTGTGTGCGGATTGGTTGCGCAACAAAAACCGAGCGCCTTCCGGGTGGGCAAAGACCTGGACTTTGTTTGATGCGCGGACTGATTGCGCTTAAATATCGGCTGCCTTCCGGGTGGGCAAATACCTGGACATAACTATCATTGTTGTTTTGGCTTGTTTCTTTTGGATTTGATGTATTGTTTCTAAAATGGATCTATTGCAGGTATACTAACCACGGGTAGTTCGCTTAGAAACGTGCGAGAAGTGTGCGTGCCATCGGATGGATCGATCTATATATTCGGTCAAAGTTTTCCTTTGTGAGGACGTAGGAAATCGGCATATTGAGCATTTGGCATTCATGCATACCACATGCATTTATCTTTCCCAAATCATGTAAAAGGTCACAAATATCACAAACATATGAATTAATCGGACCCCGGGCAAATTCGAATCCCTATGGCACTCAAAACGAAAGTTTGAACTTAACTGGGAAGAAATCAAACCCTGCCAGAAAAGTCGGTTCCACTAAAATGAACGTAACTTCCTCAATTTTAATCCGACAAAGGCGAATGACTACTCGTTGGAAAGCTAATGTTTTTCCCTACAAGTTTGGTATAGTGGGTTTGTCTCAGAAAAATCTGTAAATGGGTCAAATTTTGCAAAAACAGCGAGCTTTTCTGGAAGTTCAGCAGTTGTCTCATTGCTGTCCTCTGTTTTGGGTGATCATAACTCGCAGAGATCTTACCGGTTAAAAATGTGGGAGCATGCGTTGGAAAGATAATGAACTCCTCTACAGTTATCATAAAAGGGTCCCGAGGTTAAATTGTCCGAAAACGACGTAGTTTCGCTCATCCCTACAAGTTACCCTGTCACTCGTAGAACTGCATCGTTTTCCGTCCAACGAGTTGGACACCTGACGTCTTTTTCCCTTATCCATCAATCCTTATGCTACTTTGGCATGTGTGCTTAGAGGGATATTAAGTTTTGACTCATCCTTGCAAAACTTATTCCAACAGATGGTTCTCGAGTTGGAACGAGAGCGTGAGGCTCTGCAGCTCGCACTTGCCGCCCGAGACGCCCAGCTCGCCACTCGCGACGCGGAGATCGCGGTCCTCAGGGACAAACTGCACACTAGCGAGTTGGAGCGGGCTGATCTGTTCGAGCAGCTCCATGACGCTCAACTCATCATCGAGGGCGATGCTAGCGATCAGTTGCAGGAGCAACTGAACCAGCGTAATGCCCAACTCACTGCTGCCCAAGAAGAGATCTACTCTCTTCATGCTCAGGTTGACGCCCTCTTGGAGGAGCGAAGCGAGCTCCAAGCTCAACACGAAGAAGCCCAAGATGCAAGGGATGTCATGGAAGGGAACCTCAACGACGCTCACGTCATCATCGCACAACAAGAACAACTTATTGGGCATCTCCAAGTTGCTAAAGCCCAGCTCAACGCGGTTCTTAATGCCCAGCCACCCGTGCCACTCGTGGTGATTCCCCCAGACGACGCCGACTTGAGTGAGGACGGTGACTCCGGTGTTGACTACGAGGCACCCCTTGGACCGGGTGACATGGAATGGGAGTCCGATGGTAGCGGCCACACCGAGTGACTGAGGCGTAGTATGTCGTGTAGGGTGGAAGCTCGTGAAACTTTGTGCTCGTATGTGGATAGTGCTGGTAGTGCTAAGTGGAGTTGTAATCTAAGCTCTTCGAGACCACATTGTTATCATGAAGTAGTGATGTAACCTAAGGATTTCCATGTATTGGAAGACGTGTCACATGTACCCATGGTTTGATCATAAGTATGTTGCCTATGGTGTTGGAACCAGTGGAATCCAAGTTATCGCCCATAATCTGCACCGTTCCCGGTCAACATTTCCGTTATGAGCAATCAAAAATTTTTGTTGTCACTGTATTAGAGACATATTACCATAATGTCTCAGGCGATGATCGGGCTAACATGCTTTACTCCTGTGACAGATGGTGCAAACTCGCCGTGGTGGAGAGAACCTCGGTGATGCTCCTGGTGCCTCCAACGCGGGTAGAAACCAGCCTCCACCCAATGCTCCGCCCATGACGCCGATGGAGCAGCTCATCCACAATCAGAACGAGATGTTCCGCATGTTCATGGAGAACATGAATCGCCAAGGAGCTCCCGGACCACCACCGCAGTAGCCTCGTGAATCGTCCTACAGCGACTTTTGGGCAACTCATCCGCCCACATTCGGCGAAGCTGATGATCCGCTGGAAGCGGATAATTTCATTCGCACTCTGGAGTCGAAGTTTGCTCTGCTCCACTGCACCGACCACCAGAAGCCCCTCTTCGCAGCGCAGCAACTCCGCGGTTCCGCAAGTGCCTGGTGGGCGAGCTACACCACTGCTCTTGCCCCTGGCCACCAAGTCACTTGGCTGGAATTCTGCACCTCCTTTCGTGCACACCACATTCCGGCCGGTCTTATGAAGCGCAAGCTGCAGGAATTTCTCAACCTGAAGCAAGGCGCGGGAACCGTGCAAGAGTACGCACGGAAGTTCAACTACTTGACTCAGTATGCTTCGTATCATGCCGATACGGATGAGAAGAAGAAGGATTGTTTCCGTTCGGGCCTTACCCCGAAGCTACAGGACCGTCTGGCACAAGTTACCGCAGGAACGTTCAACGACCTAATGAGTGCCGCCATTGTGCAAGAAGATGCCATCCGTGCTAACCAGGAGGACAAGAAGAGGAAGTGTGCTATGGGAAGTTCGTCCGGCTCCGCACTGCCCAAGTACAGGCTGGCAAGCACCTCCCTGACCGGACAGAAGTTCCGAGCTGCGGTACCGTCAGGAGGAGGACCTCGTCCGACCTACTCGCAGCAGCACTTCCATTCCCATGGAGGCAACCAGCAGCCCTCCGCTGGTCCCCGCCCTCCGCAGCAGACTAATCAAGTTGTGAAGCACAACTCCTCGCAGTCATGCTACAACTGTGGCCGAACCGGTCACTTTGCCAAGGAGTGCCGCTTTCCAAAGCGCAACCAGGGAAACAACAACGGCTCCAACCCCTTCGGGAACAGCAACAACCACCCCAGTAGTGGTAACAACCACGGCAACAGTGGGAGTCGTCCCCAGTCTTCTGCCCTTACCCACAAGAATGGCCGAGTCAATTATACCACGGTCGAAGAGATTCAAGTCGGAGAGCCCGTTCTCGCGGGTACGTTCTCGATCAACCAACACGCTGCTATGGTTCTTTTTTATTCAGGAGCAACACATGATTTTATTAGTCAAGCATGTGTGAATCATCTGAAAATCACCCCCACCACTATGGGAACCCCGTACATCATCACATCCCCCGGTGGAAAAATAAGGACTCACCTCGAGTTGAGGAAAGTGCCACTTAAGTTAGCAGGCAATGTGTACCCTGCTTCGTTAATCATATTAGATGGTCAGGGTATTGACATAATTCTTGGTATGAGGTGGATGACTAAACATAGAGCCGTCTTACACATCGAATCCCGGGAAGTCCACTTGAACTCACCTCTCTATGGTCCGTCTATTCTCCGATTGCCGAGTCCCAGATTGTCCACTCCTCAAGTGTGTCATGTTGAAGGGAAAAAGCTGGAGGATATTCCAGTGGTACGTGACTTCTCCGACGTGTTCCCAGATGAGTTACCAGGAATGCCTCCGGACAGAGACGTCGAGTTTAAGATTGAACTCCTACCCGGTACGGCGCCTATCTCTCATAGGCCGTACAAAATGGCCCCTAATGAGCTAGCAGAATTAAAGGAGCAATTACAAGAGCTTATGGACAAGGGCTACATTCGACCGAGTTCATCTCCCTGGGGATGTCCCGCCCTCTTTGTGAAGAAGAAAGACAAGACCCTACGTCTATGTGTTGACTACAGGCCCCTGAATGCCGTAACCATTAAGAACAAGTACCCTCTACCTCGAATTGATATTCTCTTTGATCAACTTATTGGTGCTAAAGTTTTCTCCAAGATTGACCTCCGATCCGGTTACCACCAAATAAAGATCCGAGCCGAAGACATTCCAAAAACTGCCTTCTCCACACGATATGGCCTTTTCGAATATCTTGTCATGTCTTTTGGTCTCACTAATGCTCCAGCCCACTTCATGTATTTGATGAATTCCGTGTTCATGCCGGAGTTGGATAAGTTTGTGGTCGTGTTCATCGACGACATCCTTATCTACTCCAAATCCGAGGAAGAACACGCCGAACACCTCCGCATTGTTCTGCAACGACTCCGAGATCACTAGCTTTACGCCAAATTTAGCAAGTGTGAATTTTGGCTAAAGCAAGTTCCATTATTGGGTCATATCATCTCCGCGGAAGGGGTAGCCGTTGATCCTACCAAGGTAGAAGATGTGCTGAATTGGAAAGCTCTGAAATCGGTCAAGCAAATTCGCAGCTTCCTTGGCCTTGCTGGATATTACCGAAAATTTATTCCCAACTTCTCAAGCATTGCCAAGCCGATGACCAAGTTACTGGAAAAGGATGCTAAGTTTAAGTGGGGCAGTGCCTGTGAAGAAGCCTTTCAATCACTCAAGAAGCATTTGACAACTGCCCCGCTTTTGGCTCAACCGGATATTACCAAACCGTTTGATGTTTACTGTGATGCCTCCGGCACGGGATTGGGGTGTGTGCTTATGCAAGAAGGCCGTGTCATTGCCTATGCCTCTCAACAGCTCCGAAAGCATGAGCGAAATTATCCCACTCATGATTTGGACCTAGCATCCGTCGTCCTAGCCTTAAAGATCTGGCGCCATTACCTGCTTGGTAACCTTGTCAACCTCTACACCGACCACAAAAGTCTCAAGTATATATTTACGCAGCAAGAACTGAATATGAGGCAACGTAGATGGTTAGAATTAATCAAGGATTATGAATTGGAGATTCATTATCACCCTGGGAAGGCCAACGTGGTTGCCGACGCCCTAAGTCGTCGGGACCAATGCAATCACACAGTTGTTTGTTCCATGGGAGTTGGCCCAAATTCAGATTCAAGCGAACCAAGTCTTCGTATCATTCCATTTGGATCCGTGTATAATCTAGCTCTCGTTCCTACCCTTCGCGAAGAAATTGCCGAGGCCCAGAAGGAAGACGAGGGGATGGAACACATTCGACAAAAGATACTCAAAGATGAAGCTACATGTTTCCGACAGGACGAAGATGGAGTGCTATGGTTCAACAATCGCCTGGTTGTCCCAAAGAAGGAGGAGTTAAGGAAGAAAGATGAGGCTCACTTGTCCAAATACTCCATACACCCCGGCAGCAACAAGATGTACCGTGGGTTAAAGGAAAAGTTTTGGTGGACGCGCATGAAAAGGGAAGTCGCTCGTTATGTTTCCGAATGCGATACTTGCCAGTATGTGAAGGCCGACCATCTGAGGAAAGCCGGTCTCTTACACCCATTAAAAATCCCCGCTTGGAAATGAGAGGATATTGCAATGGATTTTATTGTTGGGTTACCCCTCACTCCTAAGAAACATGATTCCATTTGGGTCGTCGTGGATAGGTTGACCAAATCCGCTCATTTTGTTCCCATCCATACAACCTACTCTACCAAGAAGTATGCCGAACTCTACATCACAAGAATCCTATGTTTGCACGGCGTGCCCAAGACTATTATCTCTGATCGAGGTCCCCAGTTTGTTGCTCGTTTTTAGGAGCAGCTACATTCTTGTCTTGGCACCACCCTTATCCGAAGTTCTGCTTATCACCCGCAGACCGATGGTCAAACCGAGAGGCTAAACCAATATTTGGAGGACATACTAAGAGCCTGTGTTTTGGACAATCGGGAGAATTGGGAAGATTGCCTCCCGTTCGCCGAATTCTCATACAACAATAGCTATCAGGAGAGTTCAGGAATGTCACCGTTTGAGGCCTTGTACGGCCACTCATGCCGAACGCCGCTGAATTGGTCCGAATCAGGGGAAAGAACAAATTTTGGTCCCGACCTCGTCATACAAGCCGAAGAAAAGGTGCGGCAAATTCAAGCTAACATGAAGGCTAATTGTGACATACCAAGTCACAAAATGTTGATTAAGCTAACACAATGTTAATTTGCTGACTAATTCAAAATTTCAAATAATTAAAGTGCCAAAGAAAAAGGGGAAATAACTTAATTAGAAATTCCACTAATTGGCCAAGTATTAGCTTTTCAAAAACTTTGCAAAACTCAATGGAAGTGTGCCCATATTTTTGCATATTCCAGTGGGGCATGTCAAGAAAAAATTTGGGGAATTTACTGGAATTTTTGGTAAAGGTTTAACCCCCCTAAAAATTCCCTAAGTGCAGAGAACAGCACCTCTGTTCCAAGAATTTTAGTTAATTTTCCAGAAGGAATCTCGACGTGGCCCCAAAAGCAAAGTTGGCAAGTAGGGTTTGCTGAACCTGCACAAAAATTTGCTAAGGATCTGAAGCATCATAATTGGAGAATTTAGCAAATTGCAGAACACTGTTCTAGTCAATCGAGGTCAACAACTCTCTGTCCTTGAGCCATTCTCCGATCGACACCGCCGTACCTCTTCCGCCGGCAACCGTGCGCCTTCTCTCTCCCTTGCCCATCCCGACCACTACTCCGCCTGCCATCGCTGTGCCACCGGCGCCGCTTTGAAGGCACCCCACCGTCGAGCCACCCTCCCACTGCCAGCTCGCCCCCGATCTCTCTCTCTCTTTCCCGGTTATAAGCGCCCGGCGGCAAGAGCCTTTCCCCGCGCTCCCGGCGACTACCGCCCCCCCCCCCCCACACACCTTCCTCCACCCCCTCTCCCCGCTCCAGAGACTCCCGGCCCCTACATCTCCATCGCCGGTGAAAGCAGTGGCGGGATTTGAGCCGCGCCCCTGTTTTCCACCGCCATGACTGCCACCCCGTCGAGCTCCGCCTAGGCCGCCTCCCGTTCGCCCCTATCCCCTCAAATTGTTGTGCAAGGGTCTTCCCTGGTAGTTCCCTGACCCGTTCCCCCTCTGCCACAGGGACCTCACCGGAATCGACGAAGAAAGTAGCCGTCGCCGTCGGGTTCTCCCCCACCCCGCCGACGAGACCCCCCTTCCGGCCCTCCCCGTCGCCTAACTCCTCCACGCCGTCGATCTCCGCACCGAGGTGATGCTCTCCCTCCACTCCCCGACCCTCCTCGCTCGTCGTACTCGCCGCGCAACACCGCCGTACGCCCCCCCCCCCCCCCCCCGCTCCGCTGCTCGTCGCCGGCCATTTCCGGCGCTCCCCGCAGGACACCCACCGGACCCACGAGGTCGCCGTGAGGCGCTGAGCACGTGTGCACACGGCGTTGGCCGAGCCGCGCTGCCGATTGGCCGCTGGCCGAGCTCGCCGGCGCCGGCCACCGCACGCGCGAGTGTTTGAAAATGTCGGATGGCAGTTCTGTAAATTACCCCCAACTTTGCTAAAAACTTCAAAAATTCATAACTCGAAAAATAAAAGTCCAATGAGCATGAAACCAATTTTGTTGGATTCCTAAAATCTTCCTCTACCAGAAAAACAAGATGAGAGCCAGGGTTATGCAGTAGAGTAGTAAAATTAAATCACCAAAGTTAGAACCTTGCTAAGAGTATTAAATTCATAATTCAAAATTTATAACTGATAAAATCATGGGATTTGGTCAGTAAGCACTTCATGTCATTCCTAAACTTTCTGCTAAAGCACATTTCCATCTTTTATGCAAATTTTTAGTGTTATTGCGTAATCCCCATTTTTAGTAAATGAATTTCTATAAATGCTTGGGTAGGATTTTAATTCTGAAATTTTGCATTCCTGCTCTTTGGGCATTTCTACATAACTATAAAATCTCCATGAAAAATTTTGGGCACCATCAGTATGCTTTTGGCTGTTAAAGTTACTCATTCATAATTAGCTTAAGAAATTCAATATAAATGTTGCCTTGTATATGCATATAGTTATTATTAGTGATAAAGCCAGCCTTGGGACAGCTCATGTAACATGTTAATCTTGACTTGCAGTAAAGTTTATGATTTTCTTTTGTATACTCATGATTCACCATTAGTTTATATATCTAGATTGGTTAGGGTTATAATTAAAAGTGAGCATGTCAAATTCTAGAAGGTTACAATTAACCTTGCAAGATAAGGTTTCTATGTTCTCTTGCATGGGCATTATAATTGGCAAATGCACCCTGGGTAAGGGTGTAGTTAAGGAGCTGTGCATATTTGCTAAATACCCCGCCGAGAACTCTAACTACGATCACTCGCAAGGCAAGCCCCTGTGCACACCTACTGATTTACGAGTCCTTTTTATTTTGTCACCATAGAGGGATATTGTATTGTGCATTAGGTATAGGGCTTGGATGGAAACCCACTTGCATAAACAAACTAGGACCTATACTTAGTTTACGTTAGTAAGCCTTTCGTTAGCAACTGCTAGGCTTAAATTAGTGGAGTCAACGGTAGGCTATGGGATCACTTGATTCAATCATGATTCACGTGAAGAATGAAATTGGTTAAAATTTGAGAACCTATCGTTGCACTCCGCGGACAAGTATTGAACAGTATCAAGTGCATACCTCTATATGGGAATTGGTAAACCTAGTAACTTGGGCGCCGTATTGTTTGACGGTATTACTCATCGATCCAGAGGTGATGTGAATGGCATGGTGGATGCACGGGTCGAGGACCGCTGGAGAGTGCACGGGTTAAGCCTCGGATATGAAGTACTGTATCGCGGGGAGGACGTGTACTCGGGATCGATGGCCCCGGATAAACTTTATCGCAACCTCGTGAACGGTGGCCATACGTGTTCTTAAATGATGCGTATGTCGTGCATTTGGGTTATTCTCCTGCAGGATGTAAATCAATTCGAATTGCCGTCCCTCGCGGTTATGAGTACCTCTTGTGTCGAGCAGTGGCAAGGATACTTTAAGTAGAGAAGTTGTTTATGATGCTGAAATTTATTTACCCTATGGATACATATTGCTATGTTATATTGCTCTTTATCATTGTACGAGTCTTAGCAGCTAGCTAGGTTCAACTACAGTCCCTCTTCTGCAACAAACAATTAGAAATCTTGGTTAAGGGGTAAGCATCACAGCATAGAATTAATAGGTGCTTTTATGCAAATATCAAATAAGCCCGGTCGGCCCCCTGCATACTAGGAGTCGGTTTTAGTAAACCTTTTGGACGGGTAAGTCTTGCGGAGTATGCTAGATACTCAGGCTTTGCGATTGTGTGGTTTTTCACGTTTGCCTCAAGCAACTTATTGCGATTGCTGTAACAAATTTGTGTGGGAAGGTGAGGAGCCCCAGAACTGGACCATTGAATGGGTCCCCAGCTCCCCTAATCAAGAAGAGTGAGCCATTGCCCTAGGGCCGGCGTGGCTTACTTAGGTTCCGCGTAGTGTTGTCGTATTTTCCGCCTCCGCCTATGCATGTAATATGAACCAAGAATATGTGTATGGTAATGTAACTAAGTTTACTTCTGCCATGGCTCTTGAACTTGTAATATTATACACTTAAGGATGTATCTCTGTAAATGATGGATGTTCCGTGTGAATGCTATGTATGGTTACTTCGTTAACCATCTCCCGAGGCGATCCTGTACGGCACACTCTATACTTCGGTATAGGGTTGCGACAATAATTATAATGATGAAGAATCAAAAATGCAAAAAAATATACCTAGAGGCTTGTTTAGTTTTGATCTGACACACTTTCTTCTTTAGAGAAGTGGTCTGCGGGTCAGAATTTTTCCTCTTCAGGGAAGTCTTGGTGGCTTCATCGGTCTTCTTCGCCACCTTTGCATCACTCGCCGATATACTCGGAGGTTCTGACTAGCTTGATGGTTGGTCGGAGTGTGCAGGGGTTGGCAGACTGGCATCCTGGGGGCGCTCCTCTTCATCTTTGTCATCATCTCCCACGTATTGTCAATGATGGTGAGCGGTCTGTTTTACTCGTCGGCTGGGGGAGAGCAAGTCGGGGCGAGGAGGCGCAGTGGAGACGTTGGTGATGACCTCTTCGGTCGGTCGGGCGTCTGCTGAAGAGCTGGCTACACCAGTGCCAGTCTGCGGTGGCTTTTCAACATAATCCGGTCCCTCGGTATCGAACAGACGGAGTGGAGGGTGTGACACATAAGTGTCCAGAACCTGCAAAAACATCAAGACATCACATACTTTGATTATTCAAAAGGACGTCAGAATTATTCAAGACGGTCGAGGCTTACTCGGGCCCGCAGAGTGCCCATGTTGTATGCCCTCGCGATTAAGAGGTGATCTTGAATGATGTCTTGTTCAAACATCTTTGATAACCACGACCGACGCAGAGTGGAGTTTGGCGGATCAGGCACCTCCCTTGTCTTGTCATCGGTGGCATACTTCCAGGCGGGGTGGCTTTGTTTTTTCAACGGCTGCACTCGGCGCACTATGAAGCTCTTTGCTACAGTGATGCCATCAACACCTTCACTCTTTAGCTCTGTTATTTTCTCTAGTAGAGTGACTACTTGGGGGTCGGCTGGGTCAGGTCTATCTGACCACCACGTCTAGGGAATTGCCTTGGCACCAGAGAAGGCGGCAAGAACAGGAGGAGGATTGTCATAGTAGAACCACTCGTCCTTCCAGTTCTTGTTCCCGGTCTTCAATGACACGTTGATGTAGGCCTCCTTCTTGCGCAACTAAAAGTCGACTCCACCTATGGTGACTTGGTTTTCCTTGGTTGGCAGTGGTCAGAGGACGAAAAGATGGCGGAACAAAGTAAAATGGGGCAGAATGCCCAGAAAAGGCTTCGCACATATGCACGAAGATAGCAATGTGAAGGATGGAGTTGGGATTGAGGTTGATGAGCTCAATCTCATAGAAGAAAAGGAGCCTGCATAGAAAACTGCAGCAAGGAACTCTGAAGCCATGCTCAAAAAATGAGCGGAAAACTATGATCTGTTTATGAATTGGAAGGCGGTGAGCCTCCTTTGGTACCTTCCAGTCGATGCGAGCTTGCTCCAGAAGGATGCCGTCCACCACCATTTTGTCCAGATCAGCGGTGGAGATGTTGCTCTTCGAGAACTCTCGTAGCTGGTTCGGAATCTCCAGCTCCGAGGAGGAGGACTTAGCGATGGCGGTGGCCGTCTTGGATGATTTGTGAGGCATCTTTGAGGAATGCAATAGTGCGGTGGATCTAAACCCTAGCTAATTCTTGGGGTCTTGATGGTGATGAAGATCTACGGCGGCGATGGGAGAAAGTGCTAACCCTAGCTCTGGAAGCAGAGGAGTCGCAAGAATAGGGGAGGCGTGAGAACGACGAAGCACTATGTGCAAATGACGGCATGGAATTGGAGTCAACAGTGCTCTGCCCTTTTTATACCTTTGCCTTTTTGACCTAGCCTCTGGGTCCCATAGGCTGGTATGGGCCACACATTGATGGGCTTTTTCGCCTAATAATAATAAAAGCGTAAAAGGCATTGTTCTTTAAAAAGAATTAGAGCTATCCACCTTGGGAAATAATTGCAGGGGCTTCTTTGATGAGAAGCAGTGGCAAATCCACTTAAAAATACTTTTTGTATCTATGTGATTTGATGATCATGTAGCAGAGGACTTGATGGTCGTATAGGTATAAGTTCAAAAGATAAGTTATTGATTGATGTCAGTAGTTAATTATCAAAATTGGACTTATACTGAGTAGAGTGACAATTCATTAAGGAAAAGCTATACTCTGATTGAGGTCATTTAGCTTAGTACTATTATATGATTGATGTCATATTCTTTTATATGGGCTAAAACATGATTGATGTCATGAAATTTAGATCCACAAGTCACTCGGACAAGAGTGTGTATCACTCGGCCTTTCTATTAATCGGTCGGCAAGATTGATGTCTTGATAACTGACCTTCTGGTTTGATGATCAGGAGTTTACTTAAGCTCGAACTTGATGGTTTGAGTAAATTCTATATAACAAAATGTTAAGAGCTAATATTATTAGACTCTTGCATTATTTGTTAGTCTCCAAATTATACAAGAGTCGAGGGCTACACGTGATCAGGTGCACCTAGTTGGCGCATCAGATCCATCAGAAACTTCAATCATGAGGTCTTCCTAATTTGTGATCTACTCACATAATCTCGAAGATCACTCGGCAGGTCAAAGCTCAAAATTAGGAAGCACTCGGGGGCTGCTGTGGAATACTTACCTTATAGGTATCCATAGTTATGCCTAAGTCTATAGACGACCGGGTACCTCATCCATAAGGGAACCGACCGAGTCGGCTTGGAGCACAAGGCAATTAGAGATAGACTTTGTATGTGAATCCTTGTAGACTATGAGTAGGACTCTTCATGTACCCCTACCGACCGGATATATAAAGTGGTAGGGAACCCCCATCAAGGGAGACAAACGACACACAAAACACAACATCGATACAAACCAATGAACATAGGACGTAGGGTTTTTACTCTCATCGAGAGGGCCCGAACCTCTCTAAATCGGCATCTTGTGTTTTAACCATTGAGTTCTTAATCCCGACATAGCCCTATAGATTTATTGCCGAGTACAAGTCTCGACAAATTCACACTTGCTGAATTTTGCAAACAGCTTATGATCCCGTAGACGTTGAAGAACAATACAGAGGTGTTTGGCGTGTTCTTCTTTGGACTTAGAGTACATGAGGATATCATCAATAAACACTTCCACGAACTTGTCCAACTCTGGCATAAATACGGAATTCATGAGGTACATGAAATGGGCAGGAGCGTTCATTAATCCAAATGACATTACTAGGTACTTGAATAATCCGTATCTCGTAGCGAAGGCGGTCTTCGGAATATCTTTAGCTCTAATCTTGATCTGATGATAACCCAAACAAAGGTCTATTTTTGAAAAGACCTTGGCACCAACCAATTGATCAAAAAGAATATCAATTCAGGGCAGCGGGTATTTATTTTTTATCGTGACCTCATTTAGAGGCCGGTAATCAACAACTAGGTGCATAGACTTGTCTTTCTTCTTCACAAAAATAGGGGGACAACACCAAGGTGAAGTGCTTGGGTGAATGAATCCTTTTTCCAGCAGTTCATTCAATTGATTTTTCAATTCAGCCAACTCATTTGGAGCCATTTTATACGGTCGACGGGATACAGGAGAAGTTCCTGGCTGTAGTTTGATCTTAAATTCCACTTCACGGTCAGGTGGGAGGCCAGATATATCCTCAAGAAATACGTCCGGATACTCACAAATGACGGGAATACTTTCTAATGATTTCTCTTCCAAGTTATAGACAACCAGATTGCTCGGTGAATCGGTATTTAGTGAGAGTTTGTCTCGGCCATGCAGGGGAGAGTTTAAATGGACGATATGGGAGTCAATACCTAAAAATGGCTTTATGAGTTTTCATCCAGAACATGCCCAAAATTATATCGATCTCTTGGTTGTTAAGCATGATAAAATTTGCGGGATAGGCTTTTTGATTTATTTCCAAAGGAGCTTTGTATACTATTTGGTTAGCAATGATTTGTCCAGCGGGGGAACGAACTGTATAGCACTTTTCTATAGCAGTGGTTTGAAGATTGTGCTTTTGTTTGCACGTTTTGCTGATGAAATTATGTGTAGCACTAGAATCAAAAAGTTTAAGAACAGGCTGACGATAAAGTGAGAGCGTACCGGTCAGCACAGGTTCACCATGAGGAATATCTTCAGTACTGGTGTAGTTGACTTGAGCACCACGAGACCGTGCATTCTTAGATCCTCCTAGTTCTGATGTTGGTTATGATTGTCATTATTGTTGCGCTTGGGCACAGTGCATTCCTTAGCAAAATGTACGAAACGGCCACAGTTGTAACACGGGTAGGGGCCACGATTAGCGGGTTGTGGAGCATGTCCATTTTGATTTCCTTGCTGCTGCTGTGGTGCACGGTACTTGTTGTTTTGCTGCTGATATGGTGCACAAGGTGGGAAGTTTTGCTGCTGCGGTGGCCTCGCATAGTTCTGAGCATTCGAGCGCTGAAATTTTTGCTATGGGGATGCCCGGAAACGCTGTCTAGTGGGAGAAGTGTATATCAGATGGTGCTTAGCTGGTGGTGCAGCAGGGGCACTAGCTGGGGCCTTTCTTTTACAGTCCTCTTCTTCAACTTGACGCATGGCACCTTCCTGGACAATAGCAGCATTGACCCGATCATTGAATGTGCCCGTTGTCTGTCAAGTCAGACGTTCCTTCAGCGTGTCATTCATACCATGCAAGAATGCATACCTCTTTTTATCCTCAGGGTTGACATAATCAGTAGCGTACTAGGCCAGATGGTTGAAAGCTTCAGAATACTAGAGGACATTCCTCTCTCTCCTTATTTCAAATCCATGAATTCCTGAAATTTCCTCTGGATGAGGCCAGCGGGAATGAAATGTGCACGGAATGGCGTCTTGAACTCATTCCACTCAACATGGTGGCCAGCAGTCAGAGAAGCGTTATAATTTTCCCACCAAGCACTAGCAAGGCCCTGGAGTTGTTGGGCAGCGAATAGCACCTTCTGTTGCTCAGTGCATTCCAGCAAACCGAATTTAGACTCGGTCTGACACAGCTAGTGATCCGCGTCCAGAGGCTCTCTGGCACACTCGAAAGTCGGCGGGTGAGTACCCACAAAATCTGAGTACGTGCACTGACGAGGCTGGTCGTTGTTGCGGTTGCCCCCACGTCCAACCAGATGGGACGTATTCTCCACCAATTGGCGGAGCATCTCGGAACCACAATGCTGGTATGTAAGAACATAAGTGAGTATATCTGCCAGCGTGGGCTGTGCAGCACATCCCTGCTACGAGTTCTCAGGCTCATCCTGGGTCCGAGTACGCGCCATACTGCAATTTATATTGTTGCACATTAGTCATCTCTTAAAAATAATCCATAAAGACATATATGTGCATAAAATATAAACTTGCAAGAGGGCACAAATAAAATTTCAGAAGTAATAACCATTTCCATTAATTCAAGATCGATTACATGGTTGTTAAAAGGGCACATCACACTAATTCTTACATATATGTGCCAATGCCTAACTACGGTATTGCAAACACACTATGCAAGACACATGATCCCACATCTAAACTTGAGATACATATATTACATAAACTCAACACATGGTGTTTTGACCCATCTACTCCATATCCATGGCAGAGTCCTCATCATCCGCGTTTGAGTCATTCGAACCCGGGTCAGTGGTGTCATTCTCATCCATGTCCGGATCATCCAAACTCGAATCCGAGGAATCATCCTCACTGGTATCCTCCTCGGGGTCTATGTCTTCTGGTTCTTGTTCAGCCATGTCTACATTCTCAACGTCAGCAGGTGGCATTTCTTCATCCACTTGTTCTCCATACTCTAAATTAATTTCGTCCCAACCATCAATACGTGGGAGATGAGCTTCCTTGGAAGCTGCCAACTCATCTTGAGCCTCGATCATGTCATACTCAAAATCCCCTGCGTACTGTAGGGCTTGGTCATGCTCTTCTATAATTTCCTCCATCTCCACATTCTTGGTTTGGATTTGTTGGTTCAGTTCTAAAATTTCCAGAATTTTGGCTTGTTTCTCTGCATCAGAAAGCCGAAGTGCGGCCCGAAACATATCCAACTGACGGTACAAATCCTTGCATATGGAAAATACAGAGACTCCATAATATTCCACGACATGCACCACTGGTTGGTACAGCGGGTGGGTTGGATCATAGATAAAATCCAAATGCCGGTTCCACTCAAAATCCTCTATATCATCAAATGGCAATAAAGCAGTCAGTTTTCCAGCAACTTCATGCTTGCGAACCTCACAAACCCAAGTGAGGGCCTTGAAGGCAACAACACTCCAAGTGGTGAGTAAATCCACTCCAGAGACAATGATAGTCCATGGTTCCTACTCTAGAGCGACAGAATAGTTGGCAGGAACGGCATCATGGATCACACATGAAGTGGTTCCATTCTCCAGAGATGTCTTGCTAACATAGGTAGGAGGGACGTCATGTCCAAAACCCTGGAGAACGCTCTAAAATAGCTGGGTAAGTCCAGGGATCTCCAGTCCATCGGTAATCTCCCAACCAGGCGGCGGTGGGTTATCGTTTTTAGCCATCTACCAGGAATGAAATTTTAGAGAGTCAAATCTCCCTTATAGTAAAAATGCATCTCATATAAAGTGCTATGAAATACAGAGACCAATTTTTTGTTAACATTTTCCAACCTCAAGGGGCAACAAAACAGGAATGGGTTTTTAAAACAGATTCTGTCTTGACTGTACAGCAGTCAGTAAAATGAGCATTTCGACCAGAAAACTAAAACTACAGAACTGGTTCTTGAAACCAAATTACATAAGACGTTCATATCTTTCCAGAATGTATTTATACTCCCAAAAATTCCAACTAGATCTGGACTTATGATTTTTGCAAGTTCAGGTTGATAGATTCTGTTTCTGGATGATAAGGGCTTACTGTTTTAACTCTTGTGGGCATAAGGAAATTTATTAGCTGCTTAGACCTATTGTAAATGCAAATAGACCTCGACACCTTTCTAGATTGGGTTTATACACTTAAAAATTCGAAGTAAAACTCCAGTTATGAAATTTTTAAGTTCAGGGTTGCTACTGAAAACAGTGGCTGACTGATTGTGGTGGTTCTATTTTTGGAGGTTGTTCCTGTTACGGTCAAAATTCAATTTAAACATTAGCAGAGCACATTCTGGTATCTCCAATAAGTATTTATATGCCTTATTTGGTTTAGTAAATTAATTACTATGGATTTTTGAAGCTAGCACTTAAAATCAGGACAGATTATGATGACCTTAACATTTGAACTTGAATTTTGAAATTTGTGTACTGAATCATAATTAGAATTTTATCCAGAAGTGAGTGAGCAAGATGCGAGTCAAATTTTACTTGAGTTACATGGGGATGTATGATGCAAACTTTCCATTTTATTAACATATCATTCCTCACAACACAACACATTATTTTGCCGGCACTTAGCGGCACGAATATTTGGTGACGACCCGCACTCAACACGTAAATCAATCTAATGTTTGTACTAACGGTGTTAGTGTACCTATAGAAACTCATTGTAGAAACAATACATCAAATTCAAAAGAAACTATGAAAATAAGTACAGTCCTACAAGTAACAATCCATGGAAAAGGATCACCTCGTGATAAGTCACGAGCCAACAGTGTCTCGTATCCGTCTGTGAGCACATATACCAATATCATGCGTGTCGGTTAAGCACGCACATACCTTCATTTGAAGAAGCTGTAGAGGCAATATTTAAACAATCATAACTCATGTTAGCTTTGTCACCACTCCTAATATTCTAATATGAGCAATACTAATGTATCCTCACTCGCATATGTCATGGTTTTGAAAATACGATTTATTTATTTTATTATCATGAAGTACTATTTTATCTTGAAGTGTGTAGAGAGTGATGCCCTTCCCTTCCTTTTATAGCACTCAAAGGCAGTTCCTGGAGACAGTAACTTCCACCTAATGCGCACAACCGACCTTGGGGAGGCACCAGAAGACGACACGTGGAGGTCATGCATCAGGGGGGACCCACCTGTTCGGCCGAACAGGGGTTGTGGGCCCTCAGCCCCCCTCTGTTCTGGGTCCCTGATGGGTAGCCCCTTGTCCCTCCTGACACCGTAAGGCGGTGGGTTATGTCGGTTTTCTTCTGAAAGTGGGTCAGTGAATCCTTGTGCTTGGCTATGATTGGCCGGAAGTGTGTTTTCTCCCTTGATGATGTGGACTTTCCATTAATTGCATTGAATAATCACCTACAGCAAATATTTACCAGCACTTATAGAATTTGTTACCAACACCTTTAGGTGAAATATAACATATAATGCAGGCGGGGCAAATTAATATAATCACCTGAAATCCAAATAGGGTAATCCAAATAACGTAGACACTTGATAATACAACAGTGATTCAAATTTAAGTCGAATTATTACATCATTGGGCAGTTAAAGTGTAGCAGAATATTACATGTTCATAAAAGTTCAAAAATAGCAGAAGCAAAGACGAGTACTAATACGAGCTCTCGACGATACAACGATGGTAATGACTCATGCCCAAGAATCATCACCCTAGCAGCACACAACATCACTGCGGTGGCAGCTCAGACTCCTAGTGGGCAGTCCAGCCTTCAAGGACTTGCATGTCCCACGGTAGCACATCAACAGGCAATTCAATCTCTGCATTATCTAAAAATAACAGTGACACAAAGCCTGAGTACTAATTACTCAGCAAGGCTTACCCGTTAAAAGGTCTAGACATGCATTGGCTCTAATAGGATGGTTGTTTTAAAAGACTTGCACTAGACATCCTATTAGTTCTATCAATTTTATTTAGCCAAGTTTAATTGGGTGGAGCAGAAATATAACTTTAGTGGAACAGTGCAAGAATAATATAACATAACATAGGGTAAATACAATATAACAACAATAGCAATAATAATCATCAGCAATCAACATAAGCAATAATCTAATTTTTAATTTCATGAGAGCTACATGATGACTCAGTGAATAAGCATACTTATTTCTGCGAGCGATAACAATTGGAATTGATTTACACCAACTGGGAAAACCCAAAATACATGACGTATATGCACCAAGTAAGGTCGTATATGGCATCCTTTCACAAGAACAGCAAACAACTTGGTCCGGGTCCAGTCTCATCGAGTGTGCATGCCATCCTGCCAGCAGTACTTTGTGGTATGGACCGCCCACTCCAGCAGCAGAAGGGTCAAAGACCAATGTACTGGGTATCATCCTAATTGTCATGTTAATGTTACATCGGTTTACTAGTGCCCATAAACTAGCATGCATTTGGTATTGTTCAATGCTTGATCAAGGGGCCAACGACGGATGGGTCCTAGGTTTGATAAGGCAGGACTACCGTAGTCAACACCCATGTGTTGCTGCAAACCTACACATGCATCATCCCTCCCCGGTCATAACATCAAAAGTAAATTTATTCCATTAAGTTTAACCTTAGTGACCAATTCATTCTCCTAGTTGAGTAGCAACCACCGATGCTACTCTATTACCAAGCTTAGAAGTAAGGTACCGAATCCTACCATGACTTATACAGCAGTAACATAGGTCATTTGGTGATATGCAAGTGGGTTTCCAACCTAATGCATCAATCAAAAATAGACACTAACTGTGATATTTGAAACTAGTAAAACTTTATAAAACGGCATATGCAAACCGGGGCTTGCCTTGGTCAACACTGGTGTTAGCAACTACAGATTCTCGCTCCTGAAATTCAGTGTCCTTCTGAAAATCCGGCTCTTGCTCCTGATTATCGTTACCTATATATGAACAATGTGTTAACAGTATCAAAATAATACCGTGCATGCAATAATATGACAAATGCAAAATGCAAAGGTGTTAAGGTGGCAACATTGTCATTAACATATTCTCGAAGCCAGGAACAAGTTTAGTCTTTATCATTTTATGTGTATAAGTCATTTAATAGGGTTTATATAGTCTTAAGAGCAAATAATTCATTTATTATAGTAAAAATGTGTTTCTGGACATGGGTGATTTATCATGTATAGGGACATGTATAAACATCATTTTTCACCAAGTGGCAACTCCGGGATTTTATTATTTTATTTACTAGCATATTTATAAGCAAAAGTGCTAAATAAATCCTAGAGCTTAAAATAATGCATATTCTGACAAACCAAAATTTAGGGTGGTGGATTAACATAAAATAACAATGCATGCAAAAATTCAAAATTAATTTGCATTCCTAGAATTTATAGTAATTTAATTAGTGTTTGCACAAGATAATTAATTAGTAAAAATACTTGTACAGAGGTATATGTTTCTCATTTTTCTTTAATAGAGCAGATTAAAATAAAACTAACACATTTGGTTTTAGCTCCATTGGATTTGTATTCGATTTATTATGCTTTTCAAAGTTATTTGCACTTTCTGGTCATTTTCCTTGTAAATTTTGGTTTATCCATTAACACGTGGGTGCCACGCATACGACACATCAGGGCCACGTCGGAGCCACGCGAGTGCCACATAGGCTGCCAGTCGGCATGCCAACTGGCACCACCGGAGCCACGGCAGGGGCTGCCGGAACGTTTGCCGCCTACGCGCGTCGGGGGCTCGCCATAGGGATACCGGGACAGTGCGCGCGTCGAGGCGTGGTGGCTCATGGGGTTCGCGTGGCAGAGGCTCACCGAGAACTGGTCGACGGCGAGAGGCGGCGAAAAGAGAACTTTGGCGGCGTGGCGTTATTGGCACAGAGCCGAAAATCGAACTCCGTCTTCAAGTGGAGGTTCACAGCGGCGTGCTGAAGAGCGGCATCAGGTTCGTCGCCGTCCGGGAAAGCCGGGAGGTGGGGCTTGTCGCGGAGGCGGCATTGGATCCGAGTCGGGGAAAAGCACGGTGCAGCTGCCTCGTGTCAAGAACATAACAGGGGAAAGGGTCAGCACGGAGCGAGAAGAACTGGCGAACGTGGTAGGGAAGGAATGGGGTGATAACCCTCACCGGAGGCTGTGAATTTCGCGCCGGCATCGAGGGAGGTTCACCAGCGGAGGCTTCTTTGTTTTTGCTCAAATTCGGCCAATGCGGACAGGAGGATGGCCAGCCAGGGACGCGGGGAGCAGGAGGAGACTTGTGCGCAGCTTTGGGTGACACTTGCTCAGCACGAGAGGCACTGGTTCAGGGGTGAACTGAGCTCAAACTTGGAGCAACAATGACGGAGGTGGGTCAAGGAAGAAGAAAACGGTCGGGCGCTGGCTTTTAAACGACAGGGAAGAACTTGAGGCGGGGTGGTCGAAATCAGGGAGAAAGGGCGCTCTGGTGTGCACAATAATTGGAGAGGCCGAGGATGGTTTGGCGCGAGGCGGCAGAGAGGCATCGTGTCGGCCATGGCAGGGCGAACGTGGGAGGGAGACATGGCGGCGTTTACTTTGGCGTGGCAGCAGCGGGATAGGGGGGAATTGACGTGGCAGGCAGCGCAAGGCGACGCTGCGTGGCGAACGTGGGCGTGAAGCGGAGGGACGACAGAAAAGGCGGGGACACGCTCGTGCGGTTCTGAGCAAGCGGCAGCAACGGGAGGAAGAAGACATGCATTTTTGCAAAAAGGACCTTCAGGAATTTAAATGATTTGCAACCAAGCCCTTACTCTTGATTTAAATCAAATAAAATACTTCCTAAAGTCCAAATGGTTTGGGATTTTAAACTTAGGTCCCTCGATATATTTTCTAGGGTTTGGTAGGTCCACTTTGTCAGAACTATTATAATTAATCTAGAATAAAAATTTAGTTGAAAAAGGTTTCTAGGTTTTATTTAATTAATTAAGGCATTTCCATATGTTATAAAATTCCCATCATGCTCATGAACTTATTTGATAAGAGTTGCATACAGAATTTTACAGTTGCTTCATAATTTGATTTGCAGGGTTTTGTTTTGCTTCAAAATTCAAATTGAGTTGGTACTTATTATTTCATGTGACATTTAATTACACCTTGGATTAATATACTTGCTAATTAGGGTTAGCATTAATTAATAAAAGATTAAACATGGGGTGTCACAGCCCTCCCCCCTTAAAGAAATCTCGTCCCGAGATTTAGAGCAACCGACTAGAGGGAAGTGCGGTAACTAAAATGTACATGAGAATGAGGACCAAAATTCCGGGTAATGAGTACTCAGTTATTCCTCAAATTTCCAAGTATATTCATCTTCTGAATGATTACTCTATTGGACTTTATAGAACTTGAGCGTTCGTTTACGGGTTACGCGTTCTTTTGTGTCGAGAATTTTCACGGGTTGTTTAGAGTATGTGAGATCCGGTTGAAGGTCGTCAAGGTTTTCCAGGATAATATCAATCGGTGGTTTGAGACACCGTTTCAATTGTGAGACATGGAAAATGTTGTGGACTCTAGATAATTTAGCAGGTAACTCCAGCTTGTAGGCTACGGGGCCACATCTCTCCAAATTTTGAATGGACTGATATAACGAGGTGCTAATTTTCCTTTGACTCCAAAACGTTGAATGCCTTTCATAGGTGACATTCGAAGGTAGACAAAATCATCCTTATTGAAATATAGTGGCCTATGATGTCGGTTTGCATATTTTTCTTGACGACATTTAGCAGCCTTAAGATTTGCATGAATGGCACAAACTTTTTCCTTGACGTCCTTTATAAGGTCAGGACCAAACGTCACTCTTTCTCCAGATTCGGACCAGTTCAATGGTGTTCTACAACTTCGTCCGTAGAGTGCCTCAAATGGTGACATTTTCACACTTTCTTGATAACTGTTGTTATATGAAAATTCCACATAAGGCAGGTATTCGTCCTAGTTATCGCTATGTGCTAAAACACATGCTCTGAGCATATCCTCCAATATTTGATTGACACGCTCTGTTTGTCCATCGGTAGCGAGATGATAAGCAGAACTACTAATTAAGTGTGTACCCAGAGATGCATGTAGTTGTTCCCAGAAATGCGCAATGAACTACAAGCCTCTATCCGAAATGATAGTCATGGGTACTCTATGAAGACATAAAATTGTTGATATGTACAGCTCTGCATATTGCTTTATCTTATATGTGTTGTTTACCGGTAAGAAATGAGGAGACTTTGTGAGTCTATCCATAATGACCCAAATGGAGTCATGTTTACGTGATGTGAGAGGTAGGCCAACAATAAAATCCATATTGATGTCTTCCCACTTTCAGACAGGAATACTCAATGGTTGAAGTAATCCGACCAATTTCAAATGATCCGCTTTAATCCTCTGACAAGTTTCGCACTCTGCGATGTACCGGGCAACTTCTCGCTTCATTCTTGTCCACCAAAAATTCTTTTTCAGATCTTGATACATTTGATTTGCAGTTGCTTCACAAACTTGATTTGCAGGGTTTTGTTTTGCTTCAAAATTCAAATTGAGTTGGTACTTATTATTTCATGTGACATTTAATTACACCTTGGCTTAATATACTTGCTAATTAGGGTTAGCATTAATTAATGAAAGATTAAACATGGGGTGTCACAGAAGACTTGGAAACCAAGCATTTGAGTTTGGACCTTGTGTGATGGGCTTCATGGATGTCCAGGAAGTGCTTGAGGTGCCTATGTTTCGACCAGTCATTGATGGATAATTCGCCCGCCTACATTATATGTTATATTTCGCCTAAAAAGACACAAAGACACAAAAAGACACTAAAGAAGCAAAATGACATGATTAGTGGCAATAATCAATACAATATGGTAAATCATCATTGGTATATTAAGAGAATTTGGTGCCAAGAACACCAACAACATTGGGCCTCTACTGGAACTCATGATCATGAGCCTCCACAACATTGACTATCGTGCATGAAGGGGGACTTCGACATTCGAACCTTCTTTTCGAATGTTTCACATTGTACACACTAGCGTTGGAGAAGTAGACCCAACAAAGCTGAGTATGACCTCTAGAAACGAGCCTTGCTATGTTCTAGCGTCTTGCCAGTGATCCACAAAACTTCTTCTTCCTATTCTTTCTTCTCACGTGCATCAAAACACAAGCGACAATGGATACATCATCATCATCTAATTCCTCCTCTTCCTCCCAAAATCGTTGTAGAATGGTACTTTGAAACCTCGACATCTATAGTTAAAAGACAACAAGTTGAATCACAAAATGGTATATGAAACATTGACATTGATATGAAACAGTAATACACATCAACATGAAAGTGGAGCTTTTTTTTACTTCAAATAAGAGATTACATACAAGATTTATTTTCTGTGTTCTAATTGGTTTTTCAACAAGCATAAAACACTTGTCATCTAGCACACTATTGACACTGCTTTGAATAAATGGTACAATCATTCTTATGTGGTCAACAACATGCTTGGTTTTCATCAGTTTCATATGTGCAATTTGTTTTTTTTTATCATTTTCATTCAAAAGGATGAACATCATAGATAAACCATGGTTGTGGCTCATGCAAGCTTGTGTTGCATAACAATTGTGCTTGGATTTAACATGCTACAATTCATTTCAATTTGTTCTTCATCTTCATTGAGAAGAACTACAAATTTCTCATTTCAATTAGGTCTCACTCAATTGGTGCAACACACAATGAAAAGAGTTGCATATAGAACATATAGTCAAAAGAGCAAAGGGCATTTATTCCTGATTCGTCAGGTCACAGTGAAGTCTCCAAAGCTTGATTCGCCGGGATGCAGTTGTTGGTGATAGTTACGCACCCACTTATATACCGCAAGAGGATGGTGTTTTGTCTTCCCTTAGAGCATTCCAAGGTTTAATCGAATCCACAGAGAGCAAATGGGACTTTCACTATTATTTAATTTACTAATTAAAACAATGATAGAGCGAATGTATGAAATGATGATAACTAATTGAATAAAAAGAACTTAAAGATTTAACCTATGTTATGAAAGTATTCGCTCCTATGGTTCAGGTAACTAACATGCAACTCATGCTCATAGATTCATTAGGTGATTTTAGTATTCTACAAGACATGGTGGTTCCTCTCACTTTGGCCCTGTCACTATTGACGGACGTTAACTACCAATTTTGACTGTCAATATACCTATAAAAGTAGCAAGACTTAGCATTTCATACCCATATGTTAGCTAGGAATAATAAGATTCCACTTGTCCTTGAGATTTATGTGCATGCAAGGATTTGATATAGAAGAAGTGGAGACATGGACTATAATCCGGGAAAACATCATTCTAGCTAATGGGACGGTGCCAACTAGATTTTCCTCGGATTACATACATGGCTGCGTAGGATTCCTCTAGAGAACCGACATAAAGCACAAGAGGACCCACCTGTCTGCCACCTTGAGAAAGCACAGGGTCAGAGGCCCCACTTCCTGGTCGGGCGACCAAGGGGGAGATCGGCTGACCTGGTCCTAAGGTGGTTCGGCCTCCCCGTCCACATGCCACTCTCTCAACTCTTTGGCAACGTCGGTGGCCCGAGGTTTCGTGGTGGTTACTCTCCAGTACCAACCTATATACTTGTAAAGTCCGAACTGTAGTTTATACAGTTCAGGATTCAAACACTCACATATATATTTAAGGATTAGTGTTAGGTCGTTCGGCTTGTTTCTCCAACCGGGCTTCAAGATCCATATGGAACAAGAGAACGTTTTATGATCTGCCAAAAATGTAAGGATTAGAACTGGAGATTAAAGTAGATGCGCGTTGATTGAGTACAAGTCGATCAGCAGACGTGAAGCTCACACAAATTGATCAGCATACAAAAATCATGCATCTGGCGTATCTGTTAGCTCTCCCTCTCTGATCATCAGCAGTCAGGGGGGTCTTGCGAAACTTTACAACGAGGCCTTCCTACAATCCGCTGGCAAGCTTCCAAGTGGGGGCCTTACTATAATCCATCGCAAGCACAAAATCAACATGCAAATAATGGCTCACAATAGGAACAATCAAATCAACAGGAAGAAACCATATGCACGAATGAAGAAATTTCAAGATCATGACACAAGAAAAAAATTGCATAGAAAGCCAATAAAGCCGGCCGCAGAATCAATCGTGACCGAGAGGAAGAACCCATGTCGGGTTGGAAGGAGGCGGAGCTCGGAGGCAAGGCCAATCGTCGGAAAAGAACCCACGTCGGAGTAGTGAATATAGAAAACAAAAAGATGACTACCCGTGCTTAATGGAGAGATTATAGCAGAGAGTAATGGCAATAATGGCATTAATTGCACATGCCTTCCAACTAGATGCGTAGGTTTGGTTTTCTCTCTGTTTTTATTACGCATGGTTGGATGGGGTTCAGGTTTCTCTAGGCCGGTGCTGCCAGGTGGGTTGGCTGGGGTGTGGAATATTATGAGGTTGTTTGTTTCCTGGTCAGATCTGTTTTGTGTTCATTTAGTCAGTTTGTCTGTATTTGTTTTTTGTACGGGCGTATGGTAAAATTTAAATATGCATGAACGTTTCCATCATAATTAATAAAAAATAGTGATATATAATTATATATAGACTATAGAAAAATTATTTTTTTTATTCATCAGATCTAGATATAAGTATCAAAAAAATGTTGGTTAAAAGTAAACGAATTTTCAACCATATGACTCTCTCTCGCCACCGCGTATGCGGGGAGCCAACCAAGGTTAACATAACCGGCTGGACCGGTATAACCGACCAAGCCCTGTTCACCGGTTAACCGGTATAACCGATCGATTAACCAAACAAAACTCGTTTTGGTTGGTGCAGGGTTGGCAGCCGGTTAACCGGTCGGTTACATCGGTTAAACCGGTCGGTTATTTTAGTTAACCAGTCGGTTTGATCGGTTTTAGTGATATATTTTAAATATATATTTTAAAATTCAAAAATATCAGTTTTTGAACGGTTTTTCTGGTTAACCGGTCGGTTATTCTGGTAACTGGCCGGTTATATCAGTACTGACTAATTCGAATTTTTTTAAATTTAAATTTTTTTAAAAATATAACCAGGGTTAACCGGCCGACGGTTATTTCAACCCTGGAGCTAACCCACCGCCGCCCTCACCCCGCCCGCCTTGCAGCCCCTCCACTCCACGGAGCCGCCCGTCGCTCTCAGCCCTGACGGGAGAAGCCGAATCGAACGCCCGTGCTCGATTCGGAAGGGGTGCCGCCACTGACGAAGGCCACCTCCGACCCAGAGCTTCCTTTGGACGACGCCGGCGAGGGAAGGAGAGAGGCGAATCTTCGGTGCGGGCTTTCGATGGGCTCCATGGCGATCGGCGCCAAGTACAAGACCACGGTCAAGGACCCCGGCACCTCGGGCGTTCTCCGAATGGTGCGTTGCCAACACCCCCCCCCCCCCGAGTATATCCAATTAGTTGCGAGTCCAGGGAGATCGATTGAATCAGAGAAATTGATATGCGTGGGAATCTGATCAGCATATGGGGTTCGTTGTAGAGGGACAGACTAAATTTCTCGTCAAGCTAAAACATTGTTTTGGTTTGTGTGAATGACCGGTGTTGTTTTTATGCTTTGCTATTCGCCTCTCAGTTTACTTGTTTTTGCAGAATGAAGATAAATTCTCTTTCACACCAAACGATCCGCGTTCAGCAATGAAGCTTGATGTTGATTTCCATGGCATCAAAGGTACTTCCTCTGTATCCACACACAATGATGATCTTGCAAGTGTTATTTTTCTAATGGTTTAGTAAAAGTTATCGGAATAAGTCTTGGTAATCTACTTTAGCCCTTAACCTTTCAATCTGGGTATTTAACCCCTCACTTTTGCAATGCCGTTTACTTAACCCCCTCAGGCGGTTTTACTTGTGAAGGTGGCCATGATTAACCACTGCCACAACATCCTCTCCCTTGCGCACACCTCCCTGAGCACATGTTTGTGCACATCAGCAACTACTGGATTTCATATACTCGTCGCTGTTGTTTTTCGCTCCACAAGACCTCATCATCTAGCTCCACCTTCTGGCCTACCTAGATATACATGAGCTCCAGACTAGCAACTATGGAATAATGGGAGGAGCCACGAAGATTGTCGAAGAAGAACTGATCACCCAAACTAGGGGAACAGATATGGCTCAGGATAGGTGAGATGCTTTGGCGGATTAACTTTGTTCGGGTTTGCACTCTCACATAGAAATGGGCCCCACTTGTCAGCTGTATCAATCACTGCAATCATGGCAACCTCAGCATGTAGTGCAGCAAAACCACTCTCCCAAACTGCCTGAGGGATTTAAGTAAATGGTATTGCAAAGATAGGGGGTTAGCTGTAGACTTACCATGGACCTGAGGCTCATGTTATAGCTCATGTATCACATGATTATTTTGAAATGATTTCATGAACAATAGATAATAAGTTGAGCTAATGACTTACGACGTATACATGAGATCATCCAGAAATAATTTAAATTTCAATTCTTTTCTCTAATAAAATTTTAAATTTCAATTATGCTGCTTATTAGACTTCATGGTAATGTTGCAGTCTCCCTTTCTTGCAGGTCACAAATTCAACAAAGTAGATGGTAGCAAACCAGCACCACCATTATTGAATCTGTTTAAAGATTCTGATAAGGTATGAGTATTGTCTAGACATATGCTCCGCAAATGTTATTGTGATGATGCACAACATTACATGCATATTTATCTTTCTTAGGGTGGGGGCTACATTTTTGAGTTCGACAATGCTGCTAACCGCGATCTGTGTCGGGACTTTGTAGGTAATGAACATTACCTACAATTAAGCTGTTTCGAGTAGCTATTGTTTCCTTTATATGATTTCAAATGTATAAAATTAAAGGAAACTGAAATATAAGCAAGCTTTTAATGTAAGTCTTAGTATACACTATAAATTAACATATCATGTACTCATTGCCTCCGGATCTTTTTAGGGTCGGTGTTACATAAATGTAGGAATTCACGTGCCAGAACCTTGATTCTTTGTTTCTTCCTCTGTTCCTTTGTTTTTCTGTTTTGGTATTATATCACCCTTTTCCACCTCTTTTCTACTTTTTCGTCTTCACTTTTTGTTAGTTTATTTCCTCTATTTTCTCTCTCTCTCTTTTATTTGGTTTTATATTGCTCTTTCCCTACCCCTCTTACTTTTCCATCTTTATTTTGTTTGTTTGTTCTTGTGCTTTGGTTCTTCATGGTTTCATCTATAGCCTAGCCCAACTTGCTTGGGATTAAGGCTTAGTAATTGTTTTTTTTCTTAGGTGAAAGTTGTTATATAAATGTAGCTGCACCATATTCCTTAACTATATCACTTTTATTTAGAGACATGCTGAAATTTGAAATGAATTGTTATTTGTTAGGAGAGCGTGGAAGTTAGCAATTCACGTCCCAGAACCTTTATTCTTTGTTTTCCTCTTTTCTTTGGTTTAGTTTTATATCGCCCTTCTCGCGCCTCTTCTCTTCTTTTCCTTTTACAGTTTTATTTCCTCTCTTTTCTCTATTTTTCATTTGTTTTTATTGCCCCCTTTCCATCTCTCTTCTTCTTTGCCTTTTGCTTGTATTTATTTGTTTTGCTCTTGTGCTTGGGTTCTTCGGGGTTTCATCTCTAGCCTACCCCTACTAGCTTGGGATTAAAGTCTTAGTTGTTGTTGTTGTTGTTGTTGTTGTGTGCATGTTTTATGTGGCGCCAATACTCACATGAAGTATAAAATTTGGGTTTATATGTCTGTTCCTCCTTTCAGCCAGAGTTTTAGGCAAACAACAGGTGACAGTGCCCCCTCGACCAAATCCGCCTTTAGAAAACTTAGTTGCTTCATCTGGTCCGGAACAGCTTAGCGCTGCAGAAGTCAACCGACGGATGAAATTGTTGCGAGAAGATAGGTAATGTGACTATTTGGAATAGCTGCACCAGTTTGTTTTTATGACAGTTGTGGAAAGTATTGATGTCGATCCAATGCTACAAGCAAGCACAAGTTTTAGTTCTCTTTGCCCTCAAGGAACTTCATGGGCTCTACGTTATGACAAATTCTTGTTTGATTCATAACTGATTAATATTTTCCCTTGTAAACCATGTTCTTGTTCTTATATTCTCCAATATAAAACCATATTAGAACTTTGCTAGTATTTTTGTTTAGTTTAATATGCTTTGCTACAAATTGGGGTGACATGGATGCCAGCATTTCTATGCTATATGTGTTTCTCACTTTCTCTTTCATAAGTGTAATTCTATTGTCTTTGTTCCACTGTTGATGCACTCGTTTCTTTTATTTTTAGAAATTTGTTTTCAGAAATACACCGTACTTCAAATGTTTGTATAGTTAAAGAAAACATACCAGACAAATCTGCAAACTATGGTACCCTACAGAAGTTAAAGCACACTTGTTGAATGTTGTTTCACTTCACAGTGAATTGCAGAAATTACATAGGAAGTTTGTTCTTGGCAATATTCTGCAAGAATCTGAGTTTTGGGCTACAAGAAAGGTAAAATCCATAGATAAAATTGTAAAAATAAATATTAAAAAATTGATGAGGCATTTTTTGTTTCTTTACTTAAAGCATTGTTTTTAATGGCATCTTGTAGAATTTACTTGATGATGAAGCAAATAAGGAGACAAAGCAAAAGCCGGGTTTCAAGAGTGCGATGCTGGCAGATGTTAGGCCTTCAGCTGATGGTCGGGTATGCTCATAATTTTATACCCCGGTATATTATGTTACAGATTTTGTTCAGCTCTACCGAAAGACATTAAACTGATGGTAGTTAATATTCTTATTTCTACTTTGGGCATTCCAGACAAACAAGATCACATTCAACCTTACAGCTGAGATAATCCATCAGGTACCAACTTTCTATACTTTTTACTTTAGTTCATGAATCATCAGCAACATTGAGGTCTGAAGATAAAATGGTTTCTACTTTCACACTGTAATATCAGAAATTTGAAATGCTATGTTGTATCAAAATTCAAGAAACTATTCCTAATTTGTGGATGATGAAATTTCCAACAATTATTCAAATATATTTTAATGATGCATTCTCTACATATTATTGGGTTTGATTTAAGTATAGCTGTCATGCTTGATGGGTGATCCCTCATCGCCCATCAGTACTTATATGGCATGTTTCACTCTGTATGTGTTTAACTATGTACTGGTTTTTTGGGCAACATGGTACCCTGTGTTAAGGGTATTAGAGTAATATTCTAATCTAGAGTTCCTCTCATGTACTCTTCATATAGCCCCCATTGGACCTGAATACAATCATCTATGTAGTCCTTTTCATTGTAACATGGTATCACAGATAAGGTTTCTTTGAACCGGTCGCCACTCAATCTCTGTTGCCCTGCCTTGAGGGAGGAGGATCTCCGATCCTGGGGTAGCTTCTTCAGAGTTTCTTTTATGTCATTGTGATCATCTGTTTTTCATTCGTCGTAGCAGCAGATTGTATCAGCCAGAATCGCTGTCCGTTGCAGCTCCGTCAGGCTGCGCACATCGATTCTGCCCATAGTGATCACCGCCTGCCATCCCTTTTCCAGCCGAATTGCAGCTCCATCATTGGCAAGCCGTTGTTGTCTGCCGCTATTCGTTGATGCAGATCCGCCCATTGCCACTTTGCTTTCTGCCGTTGCGGATTCGTCCTCAAGCGGCCATTAATTGCTGTCGCGGTTGCAGCCCACGTCCAGGCACCTGTCCTCTACATCACATGCTCATCGCGTGCGGTTCCTGCGGCTCTTCGTCGTCAGCCCGTTGTAATTTTTCATGGGCGTACTTCGCTGGGAGATGGCTGCTCGGAGCGATCTGCCAGTCCCAGCTGATCGTCTTCGGATCAAGAAATTTTGATTGGGCGGGGTTCAGCCTGTCCCCTGGGATTGGAGCAGCAGAGACCCATCGCCTTGAATTGCTTCAAGGTAACACATCTGTTATGTGTCCCATCTGCTCCTCCTTTGTCCCATATGTCCTCAATTGGGCTTGCATTCAGCACGTATTTCATGGTTCTGCTGAGCTTCTTCAGTCATGGTTGCTGCTGATAGGTGCCTGTTGCTACTCTCGTTGAGGCCCATTCCAAGTCAATTTGCATTTGCATCGTCTGTAAGCCATGCATGTCCACATATTCGATCCAAGTCAGCCATTTTTAGTTTGTTTTATTCAGTTGGGCAAACCCATCAATTTGGCTAATCCTATCATCATCGTGGGGTGATCGTTCTTGCCCTTTGGGTCCCTTTCATAACCATCTTGCTACACATCATGACCAATGGCCATTTTGTCATCATCATGATATATCCCACTACTTGCCGTTCGCAGTAGTGATTTCAAAATCTCCTTTCGAATTGACTTGGCACATCACTATTCCCGTCGCTTATCTCTCCAAAGCAAGGTTCACATTTGAAGAGTTGAAGTACTGTCTGTCTCGAGTATTTGCTCAAGTACTATCCGTGAATGCAATACCCTCTTGGGGAGGAGATCTTCTTCATTGACATTCAAGAGGATCAGGCTTTAGCAACATTTTTTATTTTGGACTTCAGATGTGTCAATTTTGTTTTAAGTCGTGTGTGTTTATTATGAACTCTTCAAATGCAACGTCATTGCATTCAAAAGGGGGGGGGGGGGGGTAAGGGTATTAATGTAATATTCTAGTCCTTATATAGGCCCCGTTGGACCTCAATACAATCATCTCTTCAGTCCTTATTATTTGTAACACCTCGAAGGTCGGGGTGGAGGGGGGGAGACTAGTGCTTATATAGTGTTCTTCGCCGCATCGAATTTGGCATCTTCTAGGTGTGTTTTGGCGTCGGGTAGGTGCCCATAGGGCTGTGGCTGACACCCTTCGTGGAATCGAAGAGAGGTGGGAAAATTCAGGGGGGGGGGGGGGCGTTGGCACTGAGTTGATTGATGCGCATGCGCTGAACTACTCTGTGATGACCCGAAAATTGCAAGCACCTCATCAGGCATCTATTTCTTTTGAAACATTTTCCATGTAAGGTTGTGTTCTTTGAAACATGTGCTGGGTTATTTGATTGTACACCCGGATTTTCGACTAAAACAAGTAACTCATCAGGCATCTATTTCTTTTGCAGATTTTTGCTGAAAAACCTGCTGTTCGTAGGGCATTTTTAAATTTTGTTCCGAAAAAGGTAAGATCCATTTATATTATTGGATGTCTGAGTATAGATTTAATGATCTTTTTGGGTCTAAGATTCTCTAGTTTAATTACTGTTCTTGTACCAGTGCTAATTGGTGCTGAACTTTGATTGTGAATTTTTCTGTTCAGTTTCGTCATCCTCATCTGTTTATATTTGCTAAGGACAGATGTCAGAGAAAGATTTTTGGACAAAATACTGTAGAGCTGAGTATCTACTAAGAACAAAGAACACTGTTGCAGCAGCGGCTGAGGCTGCTGAAGATGAGGAATTAGCTGTCTTTCTGAAGAATGATGATATATTGGCAAAGGAGGCAAAGTCCAAGGTACAAGGTTTTGCTATACTAATGAACATCTTGTCATTTTTGTGGTGTCATTTTTTTTTTTTGAGGAATAATTTGTGGTGTCATTTCATTGCACCTTTTCTTTTGTGTAGTGATTGAAATCTTTGTTGCAGATAAAACGAGTTGATCCAACGTTAGACATGGAGGCAGACGCGGGAGATGATTACATCCATCTCCCGGTATGTTCTGCTTATAAGTTCATTGAGACAAAAACAGTTTTTGTACTTTCTCATAGTGGGCAAATTTATCTGCTCATCATATTGTGATCAAATGCTACTCCTATATTGGAAATACATTTCAGTCGTTATGGTTTTGGGAATGCAGGACCATGGAATTCTCCGTGATGGCAGCAAGGAGACAGTTGATAATGAGAGTGAATTGGCAAGGAGAACTCTGTCTCAGGATCTGAATCGGCATGCTACTGTTGTTCTTGAAGGGAGAGTTTCAGGTCAGTTTTGGACTCGACTTAAAAGCTCTAGTATATATTTTGTTTATATAGATAAATAGAATTGGTTATTTGTGTTAGCATATTATGATGTTATAAGGGATCAGTGGTATGAGATAATAGTGTTCCCTGGATGTTCGTATTAGCATATTCTACGGCTGAATAAATGGCTAGTGCCATTTAATTTGCAACCCATTTGTGTAATTTAATCTGATTGTAATTCTTTAATTGTTATACAGTTATCTGTTCTGAATGTCTATTACACATTTTAGTAATTTTTTTTTCTCGAATACGCAGGAGAGCTGTGTATCTTTGTATTAAGAAGAGAGAAAACCAGTCCCTTACAAACACCACCACCTCACTCTGAACCGAGCTGTGAGGGGTTGAACTTACATGGCAGGTTTACTTAAATAAAACACAAAAGATGAGCTTGACCAAGAAAGAAAAGACTAACTAAACCTAGTCTGAAACAGCACCGTGACCAAGCGCCTATAGAGAGGTAGCTCCTGCTGGGTGCCAAAGCTGTCTCTCAATACTAAGGTCGCTCAAAATCTTCCTTATGTTTGGCTGACCTCCTTCAAAGACACCAGTTACGGTGTTTCCATAACGTCCATGCCCCAAGGATGATCAGTGAGTTGAACCCTTTTCTTTTCTCTTTTGCTGCCCGTTTACGCGCTTTTCGCCACCATTCAGCAAACACTTGATCATTCAGACTCGGTGCGCTGTCCTAGAGGCCTAGCGGTGTTAGAATCTTGACCCAGAATTCCCGCGCGAAGACACACTCGGTGAGGATGTGTTGGACGTCCTCATCGGCTTGATCATAGAACACACATTAGGCGGGATGAGGGAGGCCCCTTTTTGCAAGGCGATCGTCTGTCCAACATTTGTTGCGAATAGCCAACCTTAAAAAGACTTTGCACTTAACTGGTGCCCAAGATTTCCATAGTCTTCGCCATGGTTCAAAGGTTGTCGACCCCTTGAGATAGCGCGATATGCTGATTTAGAAGTGAAGACGCCAGAGCTCTCAAATCTCCAAGATAAGCGCGATATGCTGATTTAGAAGTGAAGACGCCAGAGCTCTCAAATCTCCAAGTGTGGTGATCAGGTTTATCAGTCAATTCTAGTCAATTCTACTTCAAGAAAAGCATCCCATAACTGAAAATATTCATAAAGCCTGATCATTGAGAGACCTCCTTCTATGTCTGTAGGCCAGCGTCGTGCCGTGAGTGCTTTTGCCACCGTGTGAGCGCTTTTGCCACCGTGCGCTGCTGCCATACCTTGGCCGACACTGCTGCAACTACAGCCGGGGCAAGCTCTGAAAGTCCACAACCAAACATCCACTTGTCAGACCAAAAGAGAACAATTGTTCCTTGCCCAAGAACATTTGTTCCTTGCCCAACCTGGGAGATTACTGCAGTATCAAAGAGAGCGAGGACATTAGAGTAGACAGGGATATCCAAGCCATGCCATGGACGCTCCTTGTCAGTCTTTTGGAACCATAACCACCAAAGTTGCAGTGACCAACTCATAACCTCAAGATTCAAAATTCCTAGGCCTCCCAGGTCTAGCGGTCGCTGCACCTTCTCCCAAGCAACCAGACAAGAGCCTCCATTCACTTTATCTCTCCCTTTCTACACAAACACTCACCGCATTTTACTAACTGCCTTGATGAACCACTTTGGGACCTTTAAAGAAACTAAGATATAAATAGGGATGGCCGAGAGAACAAAGGGAACCCAAGTGACCCTGCCTGCCATGTTATGAGAGCGGCCTGCAACCTAGGAAGTTTGTTTCCAATTTTTTCCACCCACAAGAAGGCCCAAATACGTGCACAGAAACTCCACTGCCGTGCACGGTAGTGTTTGCTCAACTGTTGCTAATTGAGGCTCATCACAACGAATACGAATGACAGCTCTTCTGAAGGTTCGTATACAAACCCGAGGCATCACCAAATCTGTTAAGAATTCCCATAGTAAGATTCATCTCATCCTCTGACCGGCCTTATAAAAAGTGCTACATCATCTGCATATAAAGAAATCCGATGTTCTTGGTTAACGCGGGTGAGGGGCTGTAGCAAACCAAGAGCACTAGCCTTCTTGAAGAGGCTATTTAACACGTCCATGACCAAGATAACTGTCAGAAAAAAGAGAAGTCGATATAGAAACAGAAACACCAAAATCCTCAAGCAACACTGTAACCAAGTAACCTCTGCTGTCACAAGAGCCATAGCACGCAACTCAGCCTCTGCACTCGAACGAGAAACTGTTGTCTGCTTCTTAGTTTTTCAAGCAGTAAGAGAACCAACAAGAAACACACAAAAGGCAGAAAGAGAGCGACGATCAGAGGAATCACTAGCCCAGGTAGCATCACAATATGTCTAGAGCTGTAAAGAGCTAGAGCGGGGAAAGAATAAACGACAAGATATAGTCCCATGAAGATAACACAGGAGTCGAAGCAACTGAGTATAGTGGAGCTGGGTGGGAACGAAAACAAACTGACTCAGAATATGCACAACATGCGAGATATCAGGACAAGTAACATCAAGATAAACAAGCCTCCCCACAATATGACGATAATGAGTAGGATCAGTGAGAAGCTCACCATCAGTGGCACAAAGATGAACAATAAGCTACATAGGAGTCTCAACAGTGCGATGATCAGTGAGAGAAGTATGATCAAGAAGATCACTAATGTACTTTTCTTGAGACAAATAGAACCCCTTAGATGTAGGGGAAATCTCAATACCAAGAAAGTAACGAAGAGGACCAAGATCAGACATCAAAAATTGCTCATTGAGACGCACCTTCACAAAAGCTATATATTCAGAATATCTCCAGTAATGATCATATCATTAACATAAAGAAGGAGAAGAGTCCGACCACGAGCAAATGTGTGAACAAAAAGTGCTGGATCATGATTACTACCAAAAAAACCAGTAGCAGTGACCACAGTAGCAAAGCGCTGAAACCAAGCACGAGGAGCTTGCTTTAGTGAGCGACGAAGACGACAAACCATACCCTTAGGAACAAAATACCCAGGTGGTGGACACATATACACCTCCTCATGTAACTCACCATTAAGAAAGACATTTTTGACATCAAGCTGAGATCACGAACAGAGGCCACAACAAGAAGAGTGCGGACTGTAGTCATGTGAGCTACAGGCGCAAAGGTCTCATCATAGTCACAACCATACTCCTGCCGAAAGCCGCGAGCCACAAGATGAGCCTTATAGCGCTCAAGAGAATTGTCAGAGCGGGTCTTTACCTTATATACCCACTTACAAGTAATAGGAGAACATGTGCTGGAAAGGGAACAAGATTCCATGTACCAGTATGCTCAAGAGCAGCAATCTTCTCAGCCATAGCATACTGCTATTCTTGATGAAGAACAGCGTCACGATAAGTGGTGGGTTCAGAAAGAACCGTAGTAGAATAGGCAGAAGGAGAATAAAAATTAGGACGTCGACGAGTATGATCGCCACGTCTGATAAACTGCTCCGGCGAAGAATCCTTCGAAAGAGATGCGTCTAGCATAAAAGATGGCTCATCAGGTGAGAGTGACACATCAAGAGAAGAGGGCTCAACAGAGGATGAATGAACCCACCGAGTATAAACCTATGTCATTGGTGGCTTCGCAGAATAGTCCGGGTCCACAGAAGGACTAGAAGAAGACTCTCTAGAAGAAGACACCAGTAAAGAAGGCACCTGACAAGAAGATGTCGGCACCAATAAGGAAGGTATCATGAGAGAAGGTACCGGCGCCAGCAAAGAAGGCACCGGACGTGTATTAACAATAGAGGCATCAGGTAAAGTCAAGAATGAAAGTGGGTCAACTAAAGATGCAGAGGAGGTGTTCAAAGATGGACGAGGAAAGTAAGGACGTGACTCATAAAAAACAACATTCCGAGAAACCCGCATCCGACGACCAACAAGATCCTAACAACGATATCCCTTATGTTCGGCACTATAGGCTAGAAAAACACACTCAACAGACTGGGCAGTCAACTTAGTGCGCTCACCAGGGGCAAGAAGCACAACACACAACCAAAAAGACAAATGCCGGAGTAGTCTGGCAACTGGTGAAAAAGACGCTCATAAAGAATCTCTCCACGAAGGACTGACGAAGGCTGAATATTAACCAAATAATTGGCAGTAGAGACAGTCTCAGCCCAAAAATGAGGTGGGACATAATAAGCAAGCATAAGAGCACGAGCAGTCTCAAGAAGATGACGATGCTTGCGCTCAGCGACTTCATTTTGTGCATGAGCACTAGGACATGAAAACTGAGTAAGAGTGTCATGCTCAGAAAGAACCTGGCGAAGAGCTCTAGAAAGATAGTCTCTTGCAGAGTCAGCATGAAAAACACGAATGGCCGTGTTAAAATGAGTGCGAATCATAGTAGTAAAAGTCTTACAGATCGATAAATATCACTATGATGTTTCATAAAATAAATACATGTGTGGCGAGAAAAATCATCTATAAAAAGTATATAATATCTATGCCCCCTGTAGAAACAAAGGGAGCTAGACCCCGTACATCTAAATGAACAAGATCAAATGGACGCTGAGACACAGACTCACTCGAATGGTAGGAAAGCTGTATCTGCTTGCCTAATTGACATCCCTGACACTGATCTAAAGACTCATGACCAGAAACAGACCCTAAAAGACCATGACGAATCATAGTGGGCAAACGAGAGCCACAATTATGACCCAAACGATGATGCCACTAAGCAAAAGACGAGATCGACGATGCAGCAAAACTGGAGCCAACCAGACTGGCGGACGTAGCGGAAGGAAGATGAAGCCAGTCTAGCTCCCAAAGACGCTGTGAATCATGACGCGAGGGGCCAGAACCAACTACCTGACTCGTGCAACGATCCTGAACATAGCAAAAATCAGGGTCAAGAATCACACGACAGTCATGATCAGTAAGTTGACCAGCTGACATAAGCTACATGGTTACATTAGGTATACAAGAAACATTAGGAACAGAAAAAGAATCGGATAAAAGAGTACCCTGTCCTCCTATAACAGAAAGAGGAGATCCATCGGCTATATGAACAAAACCAGAACAAGATGGAGAAACCATTGAAGAGAGACAAGTGCGATATGGAGTCATATAAAAAGAAGCACCAGAGTCAAGAATCCATGGACAAGTACCTTGAGAAGAAGAGGAACGAGGTCCCTTAGTGGAAGACTGAGAAGCAGCAGCAGAACCCGTGAGTGCAGAAGACTGAGTCATAAAACTAGCAGCTCCTGGTGATGTAGAGGGCGCAAGGCGACGTAGTAACATGAGGATCTCCTATGTGTCTGAACCAGCAAAACCCCTCTAAGAGCCTCCAGCACTAACACTACCTCTGTGAAGAACGACGAGTCTGAGTCTTCTTCTCCCTCTTGTTCTTGTAACAATAAGACTCCACATGTCCATTCTTACCACAATAGTCACACTGAAAAGTACTAGAGCCACCTCGACTCCCAGAAGAAGGCGCCGTCGAAGAAGGCACCACAAGAGCAGCTGAAGGAGGAGCAGCTGAAGAACGAGCAACCAACACTGAAGGAGATGGTAGCAGACTGGCCTCACGAAGACGAATCTCCTCATTACGAATATCAGTGGAGCATCCATCAAAGAGACAAGGGTGACGAGCAAGCAGCAGAGCACGGCATGACTCATACTCATCACGAAGACGAGTCAAGAAGTCATAAGTGCGACGAAGCTCCAGTGTCTTCTTCTGACTTAGGCAGAACTCACACGTGCTAGGAGATAACTGAGGACCAAGATTGTCAAGATGACGTCAAATCGTAGATATCTGACCATAAAACTCATCTGTGGAGTCACCTTGTCGAAGAAGCTGCTCCTGACGAATGGTAGCAAGAAAGGTAGACTGTCCAGAGGGCTCATATCTCTCACGAAGAAAAGTCCACATCTGATGTGTATACTCAAACTCAACAATATCCGCAAAGAACTGATCCTCCATGCTAGCAACAAGAATAGCAGCAGCTTGAGCATCCGTATTAACCCATGTCCTGTATGCAGCGTACTTACTGAGACTCATAAAATGCCATAGGATCCTCATAATCACCATGTAGCTTCTCCACTGCAACATCAAAATCAGCAAGCGTCTTGTTATACACCGTCTTCTCAGCATCAGTGGCCGTCGGCGAAAGAACAGGCGCAACTGGAAGCACAGGCGATGTAGGAGCCGTAGGACGAGGCGGACAGGAAAGCTCGCCAGTAAGAAACTCCCAAAGACACAAACCCCGCATATGAATCCAAAGACGAGGAACCCAGTCCCGATAGTTGGTGCTATTGAAAAGCACCGGACAGTGTAGAATAGCAACTCCACTTGACGATGGAGGAGCCATGTCGACGGTGAGAGCGCAGAATGTGTAGCGGCGCAAGCTATAATTTTTTTTTTCTCGAGTACCCTACTGAAAAGGTTGCTGGCAGTTGGAAAGCAACAAGACACGTCGCAGAAAAACCAGCCAGCCGGCTCAGATTGCAATCGAGCTGCGGCCGAATCGAAGGTCGATGGCGGCGGCAGCCCAACAATGGAAGCGGTGGTGGCCGAATCACAAGCGAGGGCCGAGTCGCGAGCAGAGGCAGCCGAATCATAGGCGGAGGCGTTGCGAGCGGCGGCGATGGAATCGTGGGCGACGGCGCCGAATCACGAGCAGCGGCGCCGAATCACGAGCAGCAGCGACGACGGCCCGACGGTTGGAAGAGATCCGGCGGCAGCAGGAACTCGCGAGAAGCCAGGCGGCCAGAGGAAGAACAGGGTCACATGCTCAAGATGAAGAGCAAAAAGCGACGTCCAGTTGATCCGATGAGGAGAGAAAACCGAAGTGCAAGTGCAACACGACGGGAAAGAAAAAGGAATCGTTGGGAGGAGAACGAACCTAACCCTAATTCCTGGCTTTGTATACCATGTTATGAATAGCACTTGTATTCATAATGAGAGCACTAGGCTCAAATATATATATGTATAGGTGTGGGTAAATATGCACAAAACCCCTTATACAATGGGGAAACTACAAGAATACATATACATCTAACATGCACCACTGCAAATTCCTACATTATGTTGCATTTCTATTCTTCATTTGCATGCTGCCAACGGCAGCACACTGTTCTTCCATTCCAGATGGTGATTATTATGCGTATCCTGCAGATGTTGAATTAACTGATGCAAAGACTCTAGCAGAAGCACTTGCCAAGTCTATGCAAGGTTCAGAATGACAGCAGAATTTACTGAATCATTTACATCAGATTAATATCTTTGTTTGCTGATGAATTATTAACTGCAGAGCCATCTTCCACTTCTTTTTTTGATGATGCTAACCGTGAAAGGTTGCTAAAGGTGTCTCGTATGACTGCAATAGAGGATCTGCAAGCTCCACAAAGGCTCCCGTATGCACCTCTTTGTATAAAGGTATGTCTTGTCTTTGTCACTTAATATTTGATTTACAGGCTAGAATAGGATGATGATGGTTTTTTGCGTCTCTTTTCTTATCAGGATCCTCGAGATTATTTTGATTCCCAACAAGCAAATGCTCTGGGGTCTTTTGGTAGTAGCAACGATGGCAGAAAGGTCCGCAATAGCACCTTGAGCACTGATGATGTGTTCCATCATTTCAGAGATCAGATATCTTATATTGAAATTAATAAGTTGAACTGTCCAGTTATTCAGCCAGATATATCTCTTAAGGTAAACAGTATTATGAACTGGATAACTTCTTCGCTTAGTTTAATTCGTGCTGATTTGATTTAATCAGTAAATCTTATTCGGTTCGCAACAAATTTTAGGGTGGTAAAATCAAGAGGAATGTACAAACAAAGTTTTAGGAACTAGTACATAGAATACCTGTTATGGTCAATGTGTGGCCCAAGATCCATCCAGCTACCAAGAGGCCCAAAGGGTAGGCCTGGTAACCAAGCCGGCTACTGTTCACGTGTATGAACAGTACCTTATGTACTGTAGCAGTTGGCCCACATGTGGATCCTTGCCCATTAAGATAGATAAGATTAGACCTAAAAGTCTTCTATATTTGTAATAGGTTGCTTAGGGTCAAGTTGTGTCCTCTATATAAGAGAGGCAGTTTATATCAATAAAAGGCAAGCAGGATTAAGGGGTTAAACCCTAATCTCTCTCTCTCTCTCTCTCTCGGCGCCGCCGTCATAGCAGCACCATGCTGCCGTCCCTCTCCTCCAGCGCCTAGGACAGCAGACTTAGGGCTGTTGCTCCCCTTCTTCGCAATGTAGCTTATGGCCACAAGGCATGGGGAGAAGAGAGGTTGTCTGCTTTGTTGGCATGCAGATGGACAAAAGGCATTACCATTCAAGTTCCTTGAAAACACAAAAAGTCAGTATTCATACAGGATTCGCAAAACGGCATGGTGCCCTATGTTAAGACCATAGTCTCTATGTATCCGGTTCCATGGGGTCATGGGATGGTATACCTCCTTGGGATGCTAGTACTGAACCCAAGGATTCTGGTTCACTGAACTCGGGTCGAAACCTGGAGTTGAGGGTTCCATTATATGATTATTACGTTTATCAGCTAGGAAAGTGGAGATTAGTAACTAGTTTGTGAACCATGGAGTTCCAAAGGCCCACCATGCCTCCTAGTGATCTGCTGTCACGTGCTCTTTCTTGCCTGTGATTGTCTAGTGCACCTACACATATGCATATGTGCATGTGCACATGAGCATGCACATTAGTTTTGCAACTATTTAAACTTATCAACACCTGAGGACTTGAATTGTACTCCCTCATGTTTGTATGTTATTGTATTGCTGCTCTGTGGCTTCTTAATGTATTGCGTGAGCAGGGAAACCTAACTACCTAAATGGTTTGGTTTTAGGTTCTTAATGAATTGAACGAAGGAATTTCACGTTCAAGGAGACTAAATCAAAAGAATCCTCAAGAAAGTCTCCTTGGTCGGCTGCCTCAACACACACGGGATGAACTTGTGGATGTAAGACGCTTAACCTATTTATTTCTTATGTTCACATACTGTGCATTCAGTCTTATAATGCTTTGTAATTGAATGGTTGGGCCATTCAAAAAAATTTTATCCACCTGATTGTTTTCTATGAATTCATGTTTACTTTTCTCAGCATTGGGCGGCCATCCAGGAACTGCTACGCCACTTTTGGTCATCGTATCCGGTCGCAAGTGTGGTCCTCTATAATAAGGTATGCTTCCATCTTTACCGGAGCATTTTTTTTAAGCTTATGCATGGGTGCCATACAGATCGAATTTTACCAACTCTTGATTGAATTTGCTCCTAGAATGTTTTTGCGGACTTAGTATTTTCCAAGGATGCAAGGAAAGTGAGACTACACATAAGTGCTTAATTATTAGACCAGTATGTTTTTGGACCATTATATTTTGCATGCTTCATGCATTTGGTAAGAAAAGTAGAAAATTACTGCCAAAAGGTTAGCTTGTCATATTATTTTATCCAGTATACATTATCTACAAAGGGACTGTAATTTGAATACGCCCTATTAAGGAGATTTTGTTTCCACTGTAGTTGTGTTACTAGAGGGGATATGCTAGCTTGAAACGCTTCAAACATGAACAGCTTGCAAGGGCCATATATTGGTACTTAGGTTATCATCGAGCAAAATATTGCTTGAACTGTAGAATTTCATCTCTCTATATTTTCAGTGCTTACTTTTCAATCTACTATTTTGAAGGTTCAAAGGGTCAGGGATGCAATGACACAGATATACCATAAATTGCAGGTAAAGCTTTATAAGCAATTTTTTTTTTTTTTTTGCCCTGTTTCCATCCATTTACCCTCTTGCTCATCACCACAGGGCACTGATTACTGCTTGATATATTTATGCGGCATTGAATTACAGAGCTCCTAGCAGTTTGATTGTGTATTGCTTTCTTTATGCGCAATAGTATAGAAAATCTGAAAGATGATGTGACTAACAGTTGTTTGAAAATAATGCATCATTTGTCTTCTGATTTGCAGACCATAAAGGAATCAGCAGAGTCTGATGTAAGGCATGAGATAGCTCAGCTAGTAAAGCCCATGGCTCAGGTTTGTGGCATTACGTTCTTGGTTTTCATTACCTAGAGCCCCTTTTCCGCATTAAACCATGTGTCCTCCGTGTTTTTTTTCTTTCACCTACTTTTGGTTCGAGCATTAACTTTTAATCCTTCCATTTCCATGCATTCTTTTGCTGTGATGCAGGCTTTGGATGCTGCCTTCAACCATGATTTAGAACAGCAACGGAAATCCACGAAGGCTGGGAACATGATCAATGGGCTTTGAGCCATAAAGACTGGCTTTGTAAACAGCGAAGACCTTATATACATCAATTCTAGTTGGCATTGTTTCCAATTCTTGGGCTTCCGACGTTGGATTCTTGTAGGCTTGATTTACATAAGTATGTTTATATTCGAGCCGTTGTTTTGTTCGTGCACATGCCAATTTGTAGCCTTTGTGATGATAAATCATTATGAGAATCCTTAACATTGGCTTAAGAAGTTAAGATACAATGATTTGCTTGAATTAGTTTGGCAACATTAATATAAACTTGTAAGATATGTTTGAAGCATTTCTTAAGAAAAGTAACTGTACAGCTTTCAACGTACCTTTAAATGCTTCACCTTAGGGTAACTACCATGTAGAGGTATCTAGAGTTACCAAATTTGGACTAATAAAATTGTCAATGACGTGAAAAATATAGTCAGAATGGTATGAGACGTCATGAATGAAGTAGAAGAAAAATGCTTAAAAATTATGAATATATGTGTTCTTTAATTAATATCATAGGTTAGTCAATTACAATGAAACATTTAACTAGCAAAGTGTCAGTGCTTTGTCACTTGAGAAAAAAATAATATTTGCTTCCTCTCTAATCATCATGGACAGTGTGTGCATATGTGTATCCCTAATACCTCACCATTGGAGCGCTTGATTTTTGTTTTTGATCTTCATGCGCTTCTTCCTAACCAGATCATCTTGTTCTTCTTTACTTCCTGTATTTTCATCTAGGAGTTTTGCACTTTTGTTGTGGCCGTTGATAACCTCTATTGTCTATGTGTAGGCTTTTTGGAGTCGTTTCTTCCCATCAACCGAACAAGTATTCATGTCCTTCAACTAACAACGTGTCCCGGATTTTGCTTTCCTATAACTCAGCAACGAGTCGGGGATTATGCTTCCTAGGAACTCGGCGAGGGACAAATGGATGCGTACGGTGTTGGTTTGTTTCGTATGCTTGTTCAATTCTTTTGCACACTAACTCGTGTAGCAATTGGACTCAGATGGATGGAGTCTGTCTGGAAGCTTTTTCATAGATATAGTTGAAGGACATGAATATAAAGTAATTAGATTCGAATTAAGGAGAAGCAGTCCTGTCGTTTTTAATTTTTCTTTTCCTACTCGGGAGTGGATAAACTTGACTTTTCCTTTTTTTTTTCTTTACCTGATTGTCTCTTCCGATTAATTATTGGGGCAGAATAAGCAGCGACGCCACCTTTGGGGCAGAATAATTTATTAAAGAGGTATAGAAGTTGTATTGGATGCTTGTTAAGAGTCATATTTGATCAATCGAAGTTATTATGGAGTTATATGAAAACTACGTGTAATTCGTAGGTGTTTGTAATGAAAGTATTTGTAGATGGTTATATGAAAACTCATATAATATGTAGGTGAGTATTTGCAATTTTTCCATTTTTATATACCAGAAATCAACATTGTATTATCAGAATGTTTGCAACGCCTAAAGATCATGATGTTGGCCAACTAAAACTAAATTAAATAATCGGTAAGATTTATAATAGTGACATACTATTCCAATTTAAAATGTAAAGGCAAATCTGAATTCAAATAAGTTTCAAAAGTCATGGCAATATAACAGTAATCATATAAATAATCATTTCATTAAGAAAAATTGTGTGAGACACACTGAGAAACGGCGGTTTCGTCTATAACACACTCACAATCACGTTTTTATCTGAGACATACTACGATTTTGGGTGCACTCGTCTGTGTCACACTATTACCGTTTAACAATTGTTTTCAACTTTTTTATCTCAACACATAAAACATATTAAAATTTGAATCTTTGCACGAACATACATTGTTGCATTCTCTATCATTAAAAAATAGAGCTAGATTTTTTCTGATTGTTCACATGATTTGCTCATTATTTTAATATTTAATTTGTAGAGCAAGACATGTCAACAATAACAAAAAATATATCTATATTTTTTTATGATAGAGAATACAACAATGTATGTTTATGCAAAAATTCAAATATCAATGTATTTTGTGCATTGAGATAAAAAAGTTAAAAACAATTGTTAAACGGTAATAAGTGTGCCACAGACGAGAGTACCCAAAATCGTAATATGTTTCAGACAAAAACGCGATTGTGAGTGTGTTGTAGACGAAACCATCATTTCTCAGTGTCTCAGACAATTTTTTTCTCGAACACGCAGGAGAGCTGTGTATCATTGCATCAATAGAAGAAGAAGTTTACAACACACACACACCCCACACAAACTTAGAGGTACCTTCGCGCCTGAATCTAGAACACATAACCCGACCTAAACAACTAACCACTACAAAGGCTGAGGGCCGGCCAGCAGGGAGAGACCCTTGGCTCCAGCCATACTCCAAAGCCATGCTTCATTTTCTGCTAGAGATAAGGCAACATGAAGACTTGGTGAAGTTCCATTGAACACACAGTTATTTCGGTGACGCCACAGCACCCAGAATAATGAGGAAGTTGAGGCCATCTTTGAGCGCACTATCCACCAAACTATCTGCCCGACTCTACCAACCATCGAAGACAAGATCATGAGGCTGGGGAGAGAGAGCAGCTAGACCAGCCCTTTAAAGGATTGAAAACCAGAATTGGCGGGCAAACACACATGAAATAAGTAGGTGGTCGATTGTCTCCTCTTCTTGGTCACATAAGGGGCACTTAGACGGATGAGGCATGTTGCGCGAGGCTAGTCAGTCAGCTGTCCAACAGCGTTTATGTGCAACCAGCCACATGAAGAAGCGGCACTTGGGCGGTGCCCATGACTTCCAAATTCGCTCCCAGGGGCTGAAAGCAACAGATCCTTCGAAGAGAGCCATGTAGGCTGACTTTGCAGAGTACTGACCTGAGTTTGAGAAATGCCAGATATGCGTATCAGCAGCTCCAAGATGAAGGACCACCTCTGTAACAAATGTCCCAGAGGAAAAGGTACTCCACAATGACAGCCAGTGTCGCCCTTCCATGTATGTCCCTAACCCATCTCAGCTCTATCAGCGCTTCAAGGACTGATCTACTTTTGACAATTCGTCTGGGAATCATAGCAAATATGCGTGGAGCAAGATCCTCTATCCGCTGTCCAAGTAGCCACCTGTCCTTCCAAAATAATGTGTTACTCCCATCACCAATTTGAGTTGTGATGGCCATAGAGAATAGAGCCTCAACACGGCCATTAACCTGAAATGGGAAGGGAGCCCACTGCTTGTTTGGTTCATTTTTTCGGAGCCATAACCACCGAACCCTGAGCGCGCAATTGAGTTCTTTCAGGTCTGAGATGCCCAATCCTCCTAGTTCTTTAGGACGTGTAACTTTTGGCCAAGCGAGGAGACAATGGCCCCCATTGGCTTCTTTTCGGCCCCTCCAAAGATATCCTCGTAGAATCTTGTCCATTTCTTTAATCGCCCAGGGAGGGAGATCGAGAGCCATTGCATGGTAGATGATAGTCCCTGTTAGCACAAACTGAACATGAACAGCCCGGCCTGCTCTTGTCATCAAATCAGCTTTCCACCCTGCCAAGAGATCAGCTAGGCGATCAATGAATGGTTGGAGTTGTGCCTTGGTAAGCTTCTTGAGCGAAAGTGGTAGACCAAGATATTTAATAGGGAATTCTTCTAGCTTGCAAGGTAAGTGCTCCTGTACACTCTCAATGACGTCTGCAGCGCATTGTATGGCCACTACACTGCTCTTTTGAACATTTGTTTTCAGACCCGAAGCTTCTCCAAAGACCCGCAAAATGTTGAGAGTAAGATCAATATCACTCGCGACCGGTCGCAAGAAAAGGACGACATCATCTGCATAGAGAGATAACCTATGTTGGATGGAACATGAAGAGAGGGGCTGAAGAAGGCTAGCTTCTGATGCTTTTGTGATGATCAAGTTTAGTGTATCCATGACCATAATGAAGAGCATAGGGGAGAGGGGATCGCCTTGCTGCAGTCCTCGCCGATGCATGATGGACTCCCCCGGAACTCCATTAAGCAGCACCTGTGTGGATGAAGTAGCTAGCAGCCCACTCAACATATCTCTCCAGATTCTTCCAAACCCAAGTTTCTCCAAAACCTCCATTAGAAAGGCCCAAGAAACGGAGTCGAAAGCCTTGGAGATGTCAAGCTTTAGTAGGATTCTAGGCTGTTTTTGTGAATGCAGAAATCTGGCCGTTTGTTGCACTCGCATAAAATTGTCTTGAATGAATCTGCCCTTAATGAAAGCGCTTTGATTGTTGGAGACCATGTTCTGAAGGCGACCAGCCAGCCTGTGTGCGAGGATTTTTGTAATCAGCTTTGCAAAACTGTGGATTAGGCTTATGGGCCTAAAATCCTTTGGTTTTTCCCTTTTATTAACTGGATAAGCTGTGACAATGAAACATGCAGCTGTAACACAGCCAAATTAGCTTGTCCCATTGAATGCAAGTTATTACGTTGGAATAACCAACTGCAGAGATTGACATTATGTTTTGGTGTTGCTTATTCAATAGGCTAGCATAAATTAGTTGATCTATTTCTTCTCTAATAAGATTCATGCCCATTTAAAATAAATAAAACATGGAGATGAGTAAGTTGTTAGTTTTCACATTGATGGAAAGAAGCAACACAAAACAATCTAAAAAGTTAAAATCACTTTTGATCACCACTCCATTAATTGTATGCAAGAAAAAGGAAATTAGAATCCCAAATAAACAGACAACCATTGTGAAAGATGTTTTCATCACTATTTTTCTGGTCCAATTTCTTCTCAAGCGGAAGTATCCAGTCTGAGATCTGCACAGCTTATATTGTTTATCCGTTTCGGTCCTGATTGGTGTGTTAGCAAGTGCATCACTCTGCTTGTTTTACTCCCTTTTGGCAAAGGGAAGTTTGCAAATTTAATCGTACTAACGAGGCACTTAACATTCAGTGACTAATAGCAATTAGTAAAGCTGGGCATCTCAGTGCGTGGATTGTTGACGAAACATGCAGTTACAACTTGCTATAATATTAAAATCCCTTTGCAATTATGCTTCAACATGTAGTAATTTGTTTCTTCATTTCACGCTTGTAGAACCACAACAGAGCAAAATAGAACAGAAGGTTGAAGCTTACTTTTGATCAGCACATTTTTTAGGTGGAGGCAAAATTAAAACGCAGTAGAATATTCCAACATAACAGACAATCATTGGATCAAGTGATTTTTATGCTATCTGAAATGACATGGATGTGTTCTCCACATAATAGTTGTCTATCACTCTATATGTCCTCCCTTTCCCAATAATTTAAGCTTTTAGTTGTAACTAATCGATACATAGTAGCTCAATACAATATTAGAGTCAAAGGTCTTAAATTATGCAATTTATTAAATAAAGTGCAGCCGGCTTTTATTTCCATGTTTACGGCCTATAGACCTACATGTGAAGGGAGTGTTGAAGTAGAAGTGAATTACAATAAGTTAGCTTATATTCAGTTGGTACAATATTAAAATCACTTTGAAATTATGCTTAAATATGTAGTAATCTGATTCTTCATTTCACGCTCATAGAACCACAGCAGAGCAAAATAGAACACAAGGTTGAAGGTTACTTTTGATCAGCACTTTTTTTAGGTGGAGGCAAAATTAAAATGGAGTAGAATCCCAACGTAACAGACAACCATTGTATCAGTTGATTTTTATGCTATCTGAAATGACATGGATGTGTTCTGCACAAAATAGCTGTCTAACACTCTACATGTGTTCCCTTTTCTATCAACTTACCTTTTAGGTATAACTGATGGATGCATAGTAGCTCAATATGATATTAAGGTCAAAGGTCACAAATTTCAATCCTGACAGGCGCAATTTGTTAAATAAACTGCAGCCAACTTTCATTTCCATGTTTAAGCCATACAGACCTGCATGTTAGGGGAGTGTTGCAGTACAAGTGAATTGCCCACCATTTTTTTTCTTCTAATACATAGGAGAGCTGTATTAATAAAGAAAAAAGATAAGTTCTGTACAAACTACACCACCTCACTCTGAACTGAACTGAGGGACTAAAAAATACAATGATTTGTTGTGACTTAAAGAACAACAAAAGCTTGATCAAACACACATGAATTGTGATGTTTTCAAAGCAACCAAGCCTCCAAAATGATCAAGGTGTTTAACCCCTTTTGTTGTTTCTTGTGCACCTTCTGTCTACACTTCCTCCACCACTCCATTAAGGAAACTTCATGTGTTGTCGGAACACACCGTTGCAGACCAAAAGAGGCAAACACTTGAAACCAGAAAACCCAAGCAAACATACAAGTAGTGAGCAGATGTTAGATATCTTCCTCTTGATCACACAAAAGGCATTGCTCAAGAAAGTGACTCACCTTTACTCATGCCTCCGCTAATTCTGGGAGTGTAATCAGCCGGGATGCCGAGTCGTACACCATCACAGCCCCACAACTAATGTACATGCATAACAATAAACACTTCTCAGATTATAAGCTCCACAGCATGCATCACTTATACTAACAATCAAAGACACATACTTTGCACATTTCACATTGTTTTTTGCGCCACCACTAGGCACTGACAATATAGTCCCAAAAAAGGAAAGATTTTCATTCCCGCAATTTGGACATGGGCCCTGAAAAATGAAAAATCACCTCAGTGCTCTCCAGCTAACCATCCCAGGATGTATAGACATCAAAAATGAAAATACCTTCAGAATCAAAAAGTCTTTCACTATAGCATTCGTAATTGCCTGTGCTACCCAAAATATTAAAGGCAATGCAGCAAACCAAGTGAAGATGAAACTGAAAGGCTCTGGCAGCTGCATAAACGAGTAAAAGGCCATCATAAATCAGAATAAGTTGATTGGTACTAATACCCTACTGTATAACGAATGAGCACATAAAACATTATTCACATGTAGCACACTTTATAAGAATGCCAATTGTTGTTATTGCAACTTTCAAATATATATCTGATCTGTACCACAGGAAGTTCCAAGGAGCAAGGCCATGCTGTATTTACCAATAATGTGTTAAAACTGGATTATGAAAGTAAAAATGACCAAATGGTAGGGCCAGAATCTAATCTGGCGATCATCCACAGTTTAGATGGCCAAAATTGTTACCCATAATCATATCAAGCCTAATACGGAGTAACTGTTTATGAATAACACTCGTATTCATTTTGAGGGCTTTAGTCCTGAACGCATCACCCAAATATATATGCATGTATAGATATAGATGTGGGCAAATATGCATAAACCCCCAATACACTATGGAAATAAAGAAACTAACATATACATCTAACAATAATCATTGGGGTCGATTTATAGTGAGCATTTGTCAATGTTTCTTTAGAAACCTAAACCATTGTTCTTTTCAGTTGTTGTGGAGTACATCCAATCCAATCAAGTCATCGAACCCCTTACTGTTCATGACAAATACACTTGAAATATCATTTTTTAATACCATAACTAAAAGAGAGAAAAATGTACAGCAGGACCAATAAATTTATCAAACACTACCTCGAGAAGATATGTGATCTCAAACCCTGTTAGATCATCCAAGAAAAAGAACCTGTAAAGAAGAAATGTTAGACATAAAAAAAAGAGAGTTTGTTAATCAATGCAGTGATCCCTGCCAAAATATTAACAATATTTGGTGGTAGCAAAGTATAACCCTTTAAGATCTGCCATGTTCTATAGAACACATATCCATATAGTACTCACAGTGTAAGAGCTACAACAGCTGCTGGAACATTCAGCAGGAACATCTTGAAGTAGTCAACAGTCAAATCGCTGTAGACCTGCACAATAGAAAGATTGGTTGGGAAACTTTGATGGAACAAATTAGTGTTACAACTAAAATAGGAAAAAAGGTGTATTCCTAACAAAAGATAATTTGGTGAGACAAAATTGGAAGGGAGGCCAAGTGTAGCTTTTGTAATCATAGCAAAACTATACAACACCAAATCTTTGAGTGTCACTTTGCTAGGTCCATTTGGCAAATAATTAACAATAGCCCTAGGGATAGCAAAACCAATTTTTTTCTCGAATACGCAGGAGAGCTGTGTATCTTTGTATTAAAGAGAAGAGAGATCGGTGCCTTACAAAATACACCACCTCACTCCGGACCGGGCTGTGAGGGGTGTTTAGTACAACAGGATTGTAATCTAAAATAAAACTAGAAAGGATGAAACCTGACCTAATCACACACACCTAAGTTACGTACCTGCCTGTGTTAGGGCTCGAAGAGAGCGAGCCCCGGCCAACCCCCATAGGTGTTTCTCATTCTCAAGTTCTCGGAGGATCGTGTTAATGCAAGGTCATGCTCCATCAGAGACGCAAGCATTCCGATGCTTCCACAGAATCCAAGCTCCGAGAAAGATCAAACAGTTAAAACCTTTTCTGTTTTCTTTTCAAACTTGTTTGTGGGCCTTTCCCCACCAATCAGCGAATATCTTCTCACGACGACCTGGCACACACCTTATGAGATCCAAGGTCTTGAACCAGAATTGATGAGTATAAACACAAGAAGTGAGAAGGTGCTGGACAACCTCTTCCTCTTGATCACAAAGAACACAGTGACTAGGATGCGGTAGGCATCTGCTTGCTAGGCGATCAGCAGTCCAACATTTGTTACGCGTGGCTAACCACAGGAACACCTTGAGCCGCCAACAGTGTCTATCATCTTCGTCAGTTAGGACTATGTCTTGGACAGCAACCCAGGGCTGAAAGAATTCATATAACCCGATCATAGATAGGCCCCCTTGAATATCAGCGACCCACAAGTGATTAGGCAGAGACTCTTCTACCATGTGCTGCTTCTGCATTTTCAGAGGCACTCCTGCAACAACGGCAGGTGCAAGATCACCAATTGAGCATTCGAATAACTAGTTATCACTCCAAAACAAAGTACTATCCCCACGACCAATCTGTTGCAAAAGCAATGTTGAAGAAAGCTATAGAATTCTTGTGAACTGGTATGTCCAGACCTTTCCAAGGACGGTTAGAATCAGTCTTTTTGAACCATAGCCAGCGTATTTGGAGAGCCCAACACATATACTCCAAATTCAGCACTCCGAGACCACCGTATTCCAGGGCTCGATGCACTCTTTCCCAGGCCATAAGGCAAGAACCACCGTTTACTTCTTTTCTAACCTTCCAGATAAAAGAACGACGTACTTTGTCCACGGCCTTAATGAAACATTTGGGAACCTTGATTACAATCAACACATATATATGAATTGTGGAGAGAACAAAACAAACCCATGTAATTCTGCCTGCCATGTTCATAAGAGAATCTTGCCACTCAGGGAGCTTGTTTCCAATTTTTTCTATCCAAGGGAGAAGATCAGCATTCCTCAATTATTTTATCAGATATTGGCAGGTCTAAATATGTGCATGGGAACTTAGCCATGGTGCAAGGAAGGGTGATGCTGACTGTCTCCATTTGAACCTCTTCACACCTGATTGGCAGCACACAACTTTTTTGTAAATTAGTTTGCAGTCCTAACGCTTGACTGAATTTTCTGAGAATTTCCATTGTTAGCTGCATTTCCTCCTCCACTGATCGGATGAAGAGAGCCACATCATCGGCGTAGAGCGAGATAATGTGACCTTGATTCCTTTGAGACAGCGACTATAGGAGACCGAACTCACCGGCCTTTGTGAAGAGACTATTAAGCACGTCCATGGCCAAAAGAAACAACATGGGTGAAAGCAAGTAGATGAGGACATCCCGGCCACACTTGTAAATGATGAACAACGTAATGTGAACCAAAAGGGTGGTCATGCAACCACTAATGAAAACAATAGAAGTGTTCATGTAAATGATGGTCCAAGCTATGGAGCTGAGGGACCAAGAGAAGAATCAGTGACGTCACTACAAGGACCAATTACACGAAGGGCCACCTATTGCTTATTTAAGTAAAAAGCTAAATGGTCAAATATTCAGTTTATGACAAGGAACTTTATGTTTTTGTGAGAAGCTTGAAAACATGGCAGCATTACCTTTGCCAAAAGAATTTGTGATACATTCAGATCATGAGTCTTTGAAACACCTCAAAGGACAACTTAAACGGAACCATTGATATGGTATGGAGCGAGTTCATTGAATCTTTTCCTTATATTGTCAAGTAAAAGAAAGGGAAGGATAATATTGTAGCCGATGCACTATCACGAGGATATGTTTAGCTTGCTTAACTTGATGCTAAAATTTTTAAGCTGGAACGTATCCAAGATTTGTATGCTCACTATTCATATCTTGCTGCACCTTTCTTCAAATGTTCTCCTGAAAAAAGGATGGGAAAAGTTTCACGTACATGATGGATTTTTATTTTGATCTAATAAACTTTGCATTCCAGATTGTTTGCTCTGCCTCATGCTTGTGCCGGAAGCTTATTCCGGTGGTCTTATGGGACATTTTTGGAGCCGAAAAGACAGAGAAAGTGTTGGCTGATCATTTCTTTTGGCCAAAGATGCGACGTAATGTTGAGCGACATATTCATCGATGTGTGACATGCCACAAAGCTAAGTCCCATTTGAACTCTCATGGTTTATACACTCCTCTTCCGATTTCTGGTATACCTTGGGAGGACATTTCTATGGATTTTATTCTTGGTTTACCTCGGACTAAGAGTGGGAGGGACTCCATTTTTGTTGTGATTGATCGATTTAGCAAAATGGTTTATTTTATTCCCTGTCATAAGAGCGATGATGCTTCACACATTGCTGAATTGTTGTTCAGGGAGATTGTAAGAATACATGGTGTACCAAATACCATTGTTTCTGTTTGGACACCAAGTTCTTGAACTACTTCTGGAAAACATCATGGGGCAAACTAGGCACACAATTACTTTTCTCTACAACATGCCACCTACAGACAGACAAACAATTGAACCTTGTCCATGTTGCTTCGTGTTGTCCTAAAGAAAAATCTAAAGATGTGGGAAGAATGTATACCACACGGGGAGTTTGCGAACAACAGGGTGGTACACACAAGCACAAAACTTTCACATTTGAAATTGTGTATGGATTCAATACCGCTGCTCCCATAGATCTTTTGTCTTTGCCTATGCAGGAACGTGTCAACCTCGATGCTAATGCACGTGCTGACCTTATAAAGAAGGTCCATGCAGAAGCTTGAACCAACATTGAAAACGTGACCAAGTTGTACGAGAAGTATGCCAACAAGGGTCGCAAAAAAATTGTATTTGAACCTGGACAATTGGTTTGGGTACATCTTTTCAACGAAAGATTTTCCGAGCAATGCAAGTCCAAATTACATCCACGAGCTGATGGTCCATTCAAAGTTCTACGCCAAATCAAAGATAATGCATATGAGATTGACTTGCCAAGCAAGTACGGTTGTCAGCTCCTCATTCAATGTTGCTCACCTCTCTCCATTCTTTGGGTTAGAAGAGTCGAGGATGACTCCTTTTCAAGAGGGGGAGGATGATAAGGACATTCCGGCCACACTTGTAAACGGTGAACAACGTAACATAAACCAAGAGCTTGGTCATGCAACCACTATTAAAAACAATAGAAGTGTTCATGTAAATGATGGTCCAAGCTATAGAGCTGTTGGACCAAGAGAAGAATCAGTGACGCCACTATAAGGACCTTACACAAGTGGTGCAAAGAAACTACAACAAGAGGTGAACTCTGTCCTTACTGAATTTACATCAAACATAAATGAGAATTTTATACTATCTAATGTTCTATATTTATCTTGTTAAGGTTGACACATGAAGGACGTGCTTCTGGACTATAGGAGATGAGTTACACCAACAAAAAGATGGGTTACACCGAAGCTGAACTAGCACCTAGTCTGTTGACACAAGCCTCAACTTCTAGAAGCAACGTGCATGAAACATTTCAGTTACACCTTTCATGATGCACATGCGTCGTAAGATATTGAAGTCTACTTTCACCTCCAAAAAATGGCTCGTCATTTAGATTTCCCATTAAGGAGTAATAACCATTTTACTGAAGTCTGTCAGGAAGGTTGAATGCCACGCAAAACCTCTTAGGATTGACATTTTTCATACCTTTAAACTTCTTTATTTCATAAATAAGTTACTTCTCATCCACACCTAGCTAGGAGGGGTGTTGCTAGTATAAATACCTGTTGTAACTCAGACAATTATCAATCAAGAAATTCACCATATGGTGTTCCAACCAAGAGCTGAGTGACATACCCCAAATTTCTTGCGAGTTCTAGATAGACTTGTGAGAGACCGATTTGCCGGTATACGCAAAGGTTCCTCTAAGGCCCTCAAGTTCATGCCTTACAACTTCCATTCGGTTGCACTGCTTTGTGTGGATCAGTTCTGATTTGTGGTTTTGCAATCGTTCGGATATCGAGTCGAAGTCCTTAAAGGTTTAGGTGCCTATCTCCCCGTCGCTTGGTCGCAACCAACCTTTGTCAGGTCTAAAGCCACCAGGATTGTGCTCCTAAGTCCGTGAGATCGAGTCGAGTCCAAATATTCGGTGCCTCTCTCATAACACTTGGCCACATCCCGATCCTTTGGCAGGTATAAAGCTAGTTACCCGGCTATTTTTAGCTAGTTATCCCCTTAGCATACCTACTATCGTGAAGATCGGGCCAACCTCCAGGTTTTCCCCCTATCATTTGGTATCACATTTTAGGTTGTCACGGTAGGTACCATCCATATATCATCCCCTAGTTTATCACCATTTTATTGTTCTTAATCGCATGTCGTTCGTTTCTCACCCATATTCCACAAAAAGCCTACAAAAAAGAATCCAAAACTTTGTGTAGTACTGCTGGTCTTGTGTTGTTTACATCATTTTGTTGTTGGTCATGCTGAACTACGACAACTCCAAGAGTCGTTGATGCATGCAATGGAGATCTTGCTCAATGGGCGCCTCCGTGTTGCGGATGGTCGGGTGCTGCAACAAAATGCTTACCCTTTTGGTGAATTTGATGATGAAAATTCAGTGGGTGCTGCTGAAGATTACTACTTTGGCCATCGTTGAGGTCGTGATGGTCGATTTGGCCATGGTGGATAGCATGGAAGAGGTGCTTGTGGGCATGGTTTTCGTCCCCGTGTTCACTTTAATAATGATTTTCAGGATAATTCTAATCATTATGTGGAGTATGAGGATGATGTGAATCCCTTTGCAAACCGAGGGCTGTTTGGACAGCACAATGATCATCGCAGGGGTGTTGTTCATGAATTGCATCATCATCATTGCAGGGATGATCCGGATAATCTTGCAAAAATCAAGTTTAGTGTCCCCAAATTTACGAGACGTGAAGACCCTTATGCATATCTTGAATGGGAGGAGCAATGTGATCAGATTTTCAAAGTGCATAATCTTTCTGATTGACGGCATGTAAACCTTGCATCCGTTGAGTTTTCTGGCTATGCACTCACATGGTGAAACCAAATTCAAGAAAATCAGATTGTGCTAGATCGTACTCACATTGATACTTGAGATGAAGCAAGTGATGAGAGGGCGTTTTGTGCCATCAAGCTATCAGCGTGGGCGTCGCAATAGGCTGCAAAATTTGAGGCAAGGAACAAAGACTGTGGAAGAATATTTTATAGAGATGGAACTGCTCTTTGTTCGCTCTAGAATTAGAGAGGGTGCTGAATAAAAAATGGCTAGATTTTTTCATGGTCTTAATGCTGAAATTTCAGATTTTGTTGAGATGTTTCCATACTACACACATTGTAGGAACTTGTGGATCAAGCTATGCGAACGGAACGGAAAATTTAGAAAGCAAAGCATGCTGGATCATTTTCAATTGTGCCATGGCGCCAACAACAATTCAATAGCTCTTAATCCAGAGGTCATTCCCAAGGTGCTGCTACAAAGAGTTCTCCATTCACTCCCACATCTAAAACAACACCATCTTCAGCTTCTTCACCTGCACGTCGTGTTGTTAATTAGAGTGGTGCAGCAGCTATAGGGGCTGCATCAGCTGCATCGATATCTCACAACCGAGATATCAAATGCCACAAGTGCCAAGGATGTGGACATGTTGTTGCTAAATGTCCTAGCTGGAGGACCATGGTGATCAATGAAAATAATGAGTGGGTATCATCAAGTGAACCAGAATATGATGAGTATCCGGATAACGAACCAAATGGCAATGAATCTGAGATTTTTGCTGATGCAGATAAGAACAATTGCATTGTTTCACGTCGAGTGCTTAGTGTTGATGTCGGAAAAGAGGACAATGTACAACGACACAATCTTTTTTCACACTTGTGATATGATCTAGGATAAATTATGTCGAATCATTGTTGATAATGACAGTTGCAACAATACTGCAAGTCAAGAATTGGTTGAGCGAATAGGACTGAAACAACATCGTCACCCCTCTCCATACAAGATGCAATGGCTCACCAATAGCGTTGCAATGCGAGTAAATAATATGGTCATCATGGAATTCTCAATTGGGAAATATCATGACCAGGTGGAGTGTGATATGGTCCCAATGCAAGCATGCCAATTGCTTTTGGGGCAAACCTTGGTTATATGATCGTGTTGCCCAAATATGTCGTTGTTCCAACAAGGTTGTCCTCATGTACAAAGGAGAGCGCATCTCTTTGCTTCCACTGACTCCGGAAGAAATTATGAAGGATGATCGTAAAAGAAAACAGTGAGAGAGCGAGAAACACTTGAGTGAATCCAGCTATAGTAGTGAGCGAGGGCATCCAAAGCCAAATACAATTCCCCAGCCACAAAAAACCAAATCAATGGGAAAACTTGGATTAGTGACAATGGCTAGGAAGGGAGATATGAAAGAATTGAGAGAACCTAATGCCATATTCTTTAAACTTTTGTGCAAAGACAATTTTTTTGTCAAATAACGACTTATCATCTACTTTGCTTAGTGTTGTTTTTTATATTTTATAGGAGTATGAAGATGTGTTCCTCGATGATATACCACCTGGGCTGCCTCAAAAATGAGGTATTGAACATCAAATTGATCTTTTTCCAGGGGCTCCACTTCCAAACTGACCAGCATTTCGCACAAACACCGAATAAACAAAAGAAATTCAGTCCCAAGTACAAGAATTACTTGACAAAGGGTACGTAAATGAATCTTTCACCCTGTGTTGTGCCGGTTCTTTTAATACCAAAGAAAGATGGCTCATTTCGTATGTGTGTTGATTGTCGTGCTGTTAATAATATCACCGTAAGGTAAATACATCCCATACCTCGACTTGATGACATGTTTGAGCTTAGTGGTGCTATCATTTTTACAAAAAAATGATATGCGAAGTGGCTATTATAAAATTCGAATGAAAGAGGATGATGAGTGGAAAACTGCTTTCAAAACGAATTTTGGCTTGTATGAATGATTAGTCAAGCCTTTTGAACTAACCAATGCTCCTAGTACCTTTATGAGACTGATGAATCATGTGCTTCGATATTTTATTGGAAAATTTGTTATTATTTACTTTGATGATATCTTTATTTATAGCAGAAATTTTGCAGAACATCTTGATCATATTGCCCAAGTGTTTGCTGTCCTAAGGGAAGAAAAGAGGTATGCTAACATTGAAAAATGCACCTTTTGCACCGACAAGTTTGTTTTTCATGGCTTTGTAGTTTCAGGTCAAGGTATGGAGGTTGATGAGGAAAAGATCAAAGTTGTCCGAGAGTGGTTGCCTCCACAAAACGTGAGCCAAGTACGAAACTTCCTCGGGCTTGCTGGTTTCTACCAGTGTTTTGTGAAAGATTTCAGTACCATCGCTGCTCCTATCAATGAACTAACAAAGAAAGACGTGTCTTTCCAATGGGGGAAAACACAAGATCAACATTTGAAGAGCTAAAAATAAAGTTAACAACAGCTCCTCTCCTTGCACTTCTAGATTTTGGTAAGACATTTGAAATAGAATGTGATGCAAGTGGTGTAGGACGACCTATTGCTTACTTTAGTGAAAAGCTAAGTGGTCCAACTCTGAATTATTCAGTTTATGACAAGGAACTTTATGCTCTTGTGAGAAGTTTAAAAATATGGCAGTCTTACCTCTTGCCAAAAGAATTTGTGATACATTCAGATCATGAGTATTTAAAACACCTCAAATGACAACTTAAACTAAACCATCAACATGATAATTGGAGCGAGTTCATTAAATATTTTCCTTATATTGTCAAGTATAAGAAAGGGAAGGATAATGTTGTAGCCGATGCACTATCACGACGACATGTTTTGCTTGCTCAACTTGATGCTAAAATTCCTGGCCTGGAAATTATCAAACTCAGGATTCATATTTTGCTGTACCTTTCTTCAAATGTTCTCCTGGAAAAGGATGGGAAAAGTTTCACATACATGATGAATTTATATTTCGATTTAATAAACTTTGCATTCTAGATTGTTCATTCCGTCTCATGCTTGTGCACGAAGCAAGTTCTGTCGGCCTAATGGGACATTTTTGGAGCCAAAAAGACAGAGCAAATGTTGGATGATCATTTCTTTTGGTCAAAGATGCGACGTGATGTTGAGCGACATGTTCATCGATGTGCGACATGCCACAAAGCTAAGTCCTATTTGAACCCTCATGGTTTATACACTGCTCTTCCTATTTCTAGTTTGCCTTGGGAGGACATTTCTATAGATTTTGTTCTTGGTTTACCTTGGACTAAAGGGGGAGGGACTCCATTTTTGTTATGGTTGATCGATTTAGCAAAATGGCTCATTTTATTCCCTATCATAAGAACGATGATGCTTCACACATTGTTGAATTATTTTTCAATGAGATTGTAAGACTACATGGTGTACCAAAGACCATTGTTTCTGATTGTGACACCAAGTTCTTGAGCTACTTCCGGAAAACATTATGGGACAAAGTAGGCACACATTACTTTTCTCAACAACATGCCACCCAAAGACGGACGGACAAACTGAAGTTGTCAACCAAATCTTGTCCATGTTGATCCGTGCTGTCCTAAAGAAAAATCTAAAGATATGGGAAGAATGTATACCACACGTGTAGTTTGCGTACAACAGGGAGATAGATTCAACCACAAAACTTTCACCATTTCAAATTGTGTATCGATTCCATTCCGCTGCACCCATCAATCTTTTGCCTTTGCCTGTGCAAGAACGTGTCAACCTCAATGCTAATGCACGTGCTGACCTTGTAAAGAAAATCCATGCAGAAGCTTGAACCAACATTGAAAACATTACCAAGTTCTACGAGAAGCATGCCAACAAGGGTCACAAAAAGATTGTATTTGAACCTAGAAAATTGGTTTGGGTACATCTTCACAAGGAACGATTTCCCGAGCAACGCAAGTCCAAATTACATCCACGAGCTGATGGTTCATTCAAAGTTCTATGTCGAATTAATGATAATGCGTATGAGATTGACTTTCCAAGCAAGTACGGTGTCAACCCTCATTCAACGTTGCCTCTCTCCATTCTTTGGTTTGGAAAAGTCTCCTTTTCAAGAGAGGGAGATGATGAGGACATCCTGACCATATTTATAAACGGTGAGCAACATAACATAAACCAAGAGCTTGGTCATGCAACCACTGATGAAAATAATAGAAGTGTTCATGTAAATGATGGTCCAAGCTATGAAGCTGTTGGACCAAGAGAAGAATCAGTGACACCACTACAAGGATCAATAACACGAAGTCGAGCAAAAAAACTACAACAAGATGTGAACTCTCTTCTTACTGAATTTACATCAAATATAAATTAGAATTTTATACTATTTAAATGTTCTATATTTGTCTTGCTAAGGTTGACATATAAAAGACGTGTTGTTGGACTAGAGGAGATGAGTTACACCAACAAGAAAATGGGTTACACCGAAGCTAAACCAGCACCAAGTCTGCTGACACAAGCCTCATCTTCTAGAAGCAACGCGCAAGAAACGTTTCAGTTTCACCTTTCATGATGCACATACGTCAAAAGATATTGAAGTCTACTTTCACCTCCAACAAACAACTCGTCATTTCGACTTCCCATTAAGGAGTAATGACCATTTTACTGAAGATTGTCAGGAAGGCTGAAGGCCATGCGAGACCTCGGGATTGGCAGTTTTCACACATTTCAACTTCTTTACTTCATAAATAACTTACTTCTTGTCCACACATAGCTAGGAGGGGTGTTCCTAGTATAAATACCTGTTGTAACTTAGACAATTATCAATCAAGAAATCCACCATAAGTTGTTCCAGCCAAGAGCTGAGTGACATACCCTAAATTTCTTACGAGTTCTACATAGACTGGTGAGAGCCCGATTTTCCGGTATACGCAAATGTTCTTCTGAGGCCCTCTAGTTCATGCTCTACGATTTCCAATTTGGCTGCACCATTTTGTGTGGATTTGTCCCGGTCTGTGGTTCTGCGGTCGTTCGGAGATCGAGTCGAAGTCCTCCAAAGTTTCGGTGCCTCTCTCCCCGTCGCTTGGTCGCAACCAACCTTGGTCAAGTGTAACACCCCGCGTCCAAAGTCCTCTTACCGCCCAGCCCTCTCATAGGGGCAGGCACGCGTATTCATGCATAGCACCACTCTTATGCTTTCGTCCACGCTTCGTGTAAAAGGGTTAACCTGATGTGCTATAGTTGGAACAACGAGGGTTATATGCTGACCCTCACCTACCTAAACTTCTAATGTGGGACTAAGCCCACAACTTCACTTCACTTCTAGGCCTCTTGAGCCGAAACTATAACTATTACAGGTTGCTAACGGGCTGGGGTGTTACATCAGGTCTAAAGCCACCTGGATTATGCTCCTGGGTTCATGAGATCGAGTCGAGTTCAAGGATTTGGTTCCTCTCTCACAACACTTGGCGACATCCCCAACCTTTGATATGTGTAAAGCTAGTTACCCGACTGTTTTCAGCTAGTTATCCCCTTAGCTTACCTACTGCCGTGAAGATCGGGCTAACCTCCGGGTTTTCCCCCTATCACGGGTCTCCTTGACGGAGTCCATGCTGATGCCGGATTTCATTCCTTAGTTATCAGTTAAGCAAAATGCGAGTAGAGGCAGTGCGCAATAAGTTGGACACAAGGTTGCACCAATTTGATCCGAACCAACGATGACTAAGAACCTCCAAGAGAAAGGACCAAGAAACCGAATCAAACCAAATAACATAGCCCCCATATCCTGGAGGACTGGCAGAGGGCTTCAAGAGCTCAAAACAAAAGAATAATGCTTCTGGGGTGGCTGCCTTTTTTTTTGTCTATTTCATTGTGTTTAACAAGAAACCAACGTTAACTTTCATACAGCCCGTTTCCAGGGGCACCTACTGTATTCTGGAGGTTATTGGAAAAGGAGTTGCAAAAGGACACCATGTTGGAGACTTACCTGGCTTTGAAAGTAGTGGCAATGCAAATCTTCTGCAAACAATGAATGGATGTTTAATGATAGGCTTTGTGCATCAGTTTTATTCCTTTCGTCTCAATGCCAACAATTCTGTAATAATACCACTTGAAGGTCGTATGCCTCACCATGTGCAAAAGCCTAGAGACTAGTTAGTCATCCATTATGTAAAAAATTCCAATCCAAGGGATTTTGTACCAATACGTGAACTCATCTTAAAAGGTTACCTAGCAAGATGAAATTTCCCAGTTTTTTTAGGAACGTACAGTAGGGGAAGCCAACTGTTGGATTTTTGTATTAATAAAAAGAAAAGAAACGGGCTGTAGAGCGGAGCGGCAACTGCTAAAGAAGATGACTAAAGGCTAAAAAAGAAAAGAGAACCAGATCGCTATACACTATACAATCAAACAGTAAAGAGGGACGCCTCAAGCTACTGTCTCCAGCCAACTCAAGAAAGATGCTATAGTTTGCTCTGAGAATCTGTACGCCTGGAGGAGGGCTTCATTTTTTAGGGCTTTGTTTTTGAACTGCCTCCTCCAGGATTGAAGGTAGGGGACAGTGTTGTTGAATATTTTGCTGTTCCTTTGCTTCCAAATCTGCCAGGCCACGATGATGAAAACCTCCATGAAGAATTTGTGGGGGAATGAGCTTTGAGCTTGTTGCATCATGTCAAAGAAGGTGGAGGCGAAGTTCCAGTAGATGCCAATACTCTCCCAACACTGTTGGCTGAAAGTGCAGCTGAAGAACAAGTGGAAAGCAGTTTCCTCATAATTACCAGCACACAGGACGCAGTTGTAATTGCCTTCCTCCAGCTTATGTTTGTTTCTTCTGAGGATATTCCTTGTGTTTAGCCTGTCCATGAACAGTAGCCAACTGAACACTCTGAGCTTGTTATTGCACTTTTGAGTTTCATATCCAAATAAACGGCTGCAGCGGCTGGACAAACTTGTAGGGATAATTTCAGGTGCTGATGAGGAGTATTTGGCAGTTCCCCAAATGTAATGCCAAGTGTCTTTCTCCCCCACTGTGATTTGCAGATTCTGGATGATGGTTTGTAGTTGGTTATATTCTTGGTGTGCTTGCTCAGACATGGGGAGGTGAAACTGTTCCTGTGCTATGTTGTGAAGAAGGAAGGATGCCACTTAGATCATCTTGTGCTTTGCATAGGAGTACAGACGGGGGAATTTGTGCTGCTTTAGGTGATCATTTCAGAAATTTCCTAGTGTTATACTGAGATAACGATTTATATCATCAAAGAGTAACTATTACACTGCAAAAAGGAAAAATCCCCAAAATCCATAGTGTGTACACCCTTTCTACAGATAGACAAGACATCCTGGAGCCACTAGTACTCAGTTTAAGTTCACATGTTTCTGAGTTGAACAAAACAAGGCATTAAATCATTGAAGGAAGCTTTGACAACAATGTTGTATAAATTCAATGACAAGCCGCACAATATGGAAAATATTCCATCAATGATATTATAATAATAATAATAATATAATACTAATTTTCATCGTCACCACTGTTGTTAATGCTATCATTTGTTGTGAAGTATTATTATTAAGTGTAATCTGTGCTGCCATAAAGAGAAATAAATTGCAGGGCAATAAATTGTATTAGTTATCCTTAAAAGAACATTATTGAAATCCCTCCAACTTAAAGGTGAACTAGTCAAGGAAAATAAATCATGGAATCAATACCTTTCGACTGCGTAGGCTGCACCTTGGACCTTCTTGTACAATGTCACTTCCTTCTTTCTGGAGAACAGAAATTATCCAAATATCCAAATAAACTAAGTATAGATTGAGGACAAAAATGTGATTCTGATACTCAAAAACAAAATGACTTGAGGTATAAGTTCAGTTAATCACTAAATTTATCACAACATCAATTGCTGTGACAAGGAAAAATAACCCCCATTAAAATTTAAACGATGCCATTCACTAACCATGGAACCCAATGGTAGTGTACCTTAGCTCCTTTTGATGATAATCTACCCCACCCCCTAGTTGTGCATGGTCTTTCTATAACACACTTTACCGTCACTTTGTCCCCTTATTTCCATTACCGAGTCACCATTTTTTGGAGACATTACACACACACACACACACACACACACACCCCACGCACCATGCACACACGCAGAGCAGCAGCCAAAAGAACTACCATGTCAACCCAACCCTAAGGCAGTCAAGGAGGAGAGCCTTGAGCCCCAGTCACACATCACCCATTTCTTCATGAGCCAACTGCAGCGCTGCAGCTACACCAGGGGCTGCACCATCAGACACACATCTATTACGGTGCTTCTAGAAGGACCGAGCTCTCATACGAGGGATTTTACACATTATTGTCGCATTTGTCCACCAACCCTCTCACTCTCATTATACCACCAATCTACAAAGGAAAAATTCCCGGGCTGTGGAACTAGAGCTTGCAGTCCCAACATGTCACGGCAAGGGGAACCAAGATTCTAAAGCGAAGACACAAGCCGATTTAGCTAAGAACTAGCCAGATTACGAGAGACACCAGCTGCGGCAATGCTGAACTCCCGGCTGCAGCTCCACCTCAGCAACGATATCTAAAAATCTGAAATATTAAACCAAGAAAGCCACTGGTTGATCTCCACTATACACTTGTTTGCTCTTCTCGTCAACACCATAGCAAAGAGTTGAGAGGCAATGTACATTATTCTGATAGTTTAAGTCTTTATGTGGTCATGGTGCACTTGTTTACCACCCTACCAATGTCTAGAATCTAATTTGGAATATTCCTATGTAGTCTATAAATATTGACCCCTGAACCCTTTTAATGGGCCGAGACAATAGAATTGATCTCCACTTTGGGCCAACAAGTGGTACCAGAGCCAGTTTCAAGAAATTCACGAAATTGCCAGCGCCTCCCCAAAACCCTAACCCTGATCCTCTCCTCTCTCTCTCTCTCTCTCTCTCTCTCTCTCTCTTCACCCCGAGCTACAGTAGCCGCCGGCGGCGGCATCTCCCGATCCGCTCCTCCCGCGCGGCGGCTCCCGACCAGGAGGAGGAGGCACATCCCAGAGGAGCGGCGGCGGCGCACAAGAGAGGAGGCGACGCGCGGCCCCCGACCCGACCCTGCTCCACCCACGCGGAGGCATAGGCGGCTGGGCAGGCAACGCATGCGGGCGGCTCAAACGGCGGCGGATTTTAGGGCGGCGGAGACTAGAGAGGCGGGGGAGCTCTTCCCCGAGCTAGAGGCGATGGCGGCAGTGCAGCTGAGTAGGCAACAACTCAACCCCAATGTGTGCCTCTCCCTCCATAGTGCGCGACCTCATTCCAGCTCGCCCCCGACGCCGCGATGTCTCTCTCATTAAGCAGAGGCAGCGGCTCGTCTACGATCCTGCTCATCTCCGACAGCAGCTCGACTCCGACCCCATCTCCCTCGCCTCCCATGGCGGACCCCGGCACAACGCGTGTTCTCTCTCGCCCATCCTCCGTTGTCTCACGCGCGAGCAGCCACCACTCGTCGACATCGAATGCGAGGTGCCGCGCTGCAGAGGCAGCGGTCAAGGCGGCGGCTGCGGCTGAGCGCGAGGCGGCGACAACAATCTGGCTATTCAGGCCCGTAGGTAAACGGAGGAGCGCAAGGCTGCGGCGGCGCGAGTTGCGCAGCAGGAGGTGCGCGGCTAAGGCCAAGCGGTAGGCCGCGACGGCTGTGGCAGGCAACGGAGGAGGCGCTGGAGGCGGAGGAGCGTCCGGCACCCGCACGGGAGGACAGGCATGCGGACGTGGACCGGCGGTCATGGATCCACGTTGTGTCTCTCGCTCTTAAAAGCGGCGTCATGGATCCACGTCGTCTCTCGCTCTTAAAAGCGGCGTCATGGCCGCCATGGTCGGCGCGACTCCCCCGTCTTCAGCCGTGAGACCGGCGGGAGCACGCAGTGGCCGATGCTCACCAAGACCAACAACACCGAGTGGAGTGCTGTCATGAAGGTGAAGTTACAGGTTCGACGGATGTGGTAAGCGGTTGAGGTCGGCGACGCTAATGACCACGAGGACCGGCGGGCGCTGGAGGCACTGCTCGCCGCGTCCTGATGGAGTTGGCAGCAACCATGGCGGAGAAGGCGACCGCCAACGACGCTTGGGATGCTATCGTTGTGTCCCAGCTAGGTAGTGATCGCACTCGCAAGTCCACCCTGCAGAAGCTTTGCAAGGGGTGGGATCGTCTGGCGTTCAAGCCGGACGAGGATATCGACGACTGCACCTCTGCCTCTCCGTCCTGATCACCAAGGAGAAAGCCGTCGAGAAGTACCTCCATGTCATCCCCAAGTACTCCCAGATCGCCATCTCCATCGAGACGCCATTGGACCTCTTCGAGCTGATGATCGAGGTGGTGACGGGGCGGCTCAAGGCCGTCGACGACCACGAGGAGTTGTCCCTTGTCGAGCAGGTAACCTCGGGCGGCAAGCTGCTTCTTACCGAGGAGCAGCGGTGCGCTCGGCAAGGGGAGCGAAAGTAGACGGAGGCTTCAAGGCTGTCTTCCGGGCGTGCATGTTGCCCACGCGGGAAGGGCAAGGCAGCCCCACCTCACAGCGGTGACGATGCCGGTAGTGGCGAGCGCAAGGCCACCCGTAACGACACATGTCACAACTATAGCAGGAAGGGCCACTGGGCCAAGGACTGCATGCAGCCTAAGCTCGGCGGTGGCCACGACGGCAAGGCTCACTTCCCTATAGAGTCGGCGCTGTTCCTGATGCACGGGAGTGTTGAGCTTCACTCCAAGCGACCGCTGCACTACACCACCTCGACGAGTCTCGTGCTCACGCCTTCCTCAGGAAGGGTTCGAGCGATCAGAAGATCGACGGATGGTACCTCGACACCGACGCAACCCACCACATGACCGGTCAACGCGAGTACTTCTCCGACCTGGACACCATCGTGCAAGGCTTCGTCCAGTTCGGTGACTCCTCCGATATGGCGATCGAGGGTGTCGGCTCCGTCGTCTTCGTCGCCAAGAGCGGCGAGCACCGGCTGCTCACTGGTGTCTACTACATCCCCGCGCTGAGGTACTCCATCATCAGCTTGAGATAGCTAGATGAGAACAGCTCGCACCTGGAGATCGAGGGCGGCCTCCAACGTGTCTGGGATACCCGCGACCGTCTTCTCGCCAAGGTGAACAAGGGGTGCAACCGCCTCTACGTCCTCCACGTCGAGGTGGCACAGCCACTGTGACTTGTAGCACGGCAGGACGACGACGCGTGGAGGTGGCACGAGGGGTTCGGGCACCTCAACTTCGAGGCCCTGAAGTAACTCGGTGCCAAGGAGATGGTTTGAGACTTGACGCACATCGACCACGTCGAGCAGCTCTGCGACTCCTGCGTGCAGACGAAGCAGCGACGACTTTCCTTCCCCCGCCAGGCAAGCTATTGAGCCAAGGATAGGCTTGAGCTTCTGCACGGCGACCTTTACGGGCCGATGATGCCAGCCACTTCAGGAGGCAGGCGCTACATCCTCATCGTCAACGACCTCTCTAGCTACATGTGGGCGAACCTCCTCCACACCAAGGTTGTTGTTGTGGACGCCATCAATCATCTTCCAGTTGTTGCGGAGAAGGAGTGCGGCCGCAAGTGGCGGGTACTACGCACGGACAACGGCGGCGAGTTCACAGAGACGGAGTTCACGGAGTACTGCGCCGATGAGGGGATCCAGTGCCACTTCTTCGCGCCGTACACTCCACAACAAAACAGCGTCATCAAGCGGCGCAACTAGACAGTCGCGGCCATGCCGCGTGCGCTCCTCAAGCAGAGGGGCATGTCGGCGGACTACTGGGGGAGGTGGTGATGATAGCAGTTCGCCTCGTCAACCGCTCACCCACCAAGGCTCCCGATGGCAAGACGCCATATGAGCTTGGCATGATCGCAAGCCAACGGTCGGCTACTTCCGCGTCTTCGCCTGCCTGGCATTCGAGCTCAACAACGTTGGCAAGCGCACGGTTTACATGCCCCAGGCACCGGGATTCGTCATCCCCGGCCAGGAGCACAAGGTCCTTCAGCTGCGCAAGGCCCTTGTTGACGTTTGCTAAGTCACACCAAATTAACCACCTTTGAAAGTGATGTCAGAAACAATCTATTGATATGTCTTAGTGTCAATTAGGTAAATCCACAAGAGCACGCATAATACCATTGTAGCATTTCACAATCGGATCACTCCAATGGTTGTCCTTCATAGTTCTCCCAAGAAAAAACCGACGGTTTAAGAGATAGCATGTTCATAACCATGTAACTAATAATATATCAAGGTCTAAACAGGAGCAATGATAATAGATATGAGTAGGTGACACATAGAATAATCCAACCTAACATTAACATAAAGCCTAAATTAAACGGGTTAAAGATGAGTCAAACTAGATCCTTATGTACTTCTATATTCCTGTCTATAGGTTATATACATGCAACGCATAAAAGTCTAGGTCCTATGTTAAACCAGAACAGGGAGGATTAAGCATAGCAGGGCTGTCAGCCCTATACTAGGACACGTAACACTAGGGCTATCAAGTCACTATGTCAGTTCTAAAGTCAATCCTATTCATAGAGGCAAACAAATACTCATGGCTATTTACCAATTTAAACACCAAGTTTATATTGCTAAATAATACTCTGAATCCTCATGGGACTTTGACCATTCGGATAACCATGTCGCGAATAAGAGTATACCTAACCTTGACCTGACAGATTGTTGGCGGCCGATAAAACCCAATATCGGCTGCCAACCGGTCGGGAAATGCAAGATAAAGACCTTAGTTCAATAAATATTTATTTCAACTAATAAGATTCCACGAGTTTTGGTGAGATATATGTTTGCAGGTATAAAAGAGCCAAAATATGCACACAAAAAAAACATGAGGAAAACACCCCGTCGACTGGTCACCACTGTGAAACAGCCATTTTCACCGATCGACAGGGTCGTTTACGGCTCAAATCAGGACCTGTTTGACACGGTTGTTAACGGCTGAAATCAAGACCCGGCCGACATGGTCATTTACGGCTGAAATCAGCACCCGACCGATTCTGCAAAATACTCCACCACGATGTTGTTTTTTCCCCGGGCCAAGACACGTGAAATGTGGCGAAGGAAAGAAGACCATCAAGTGGCCTAACCGGGAGAGAATAAGGGACAACCCGGCAAAGGCTCGGCACCCGGCCAAGGCCGTCGCCCGACCTAGCCCTCGCCCGGCATGGGCTGCCGCCCGGCTTGGTATGGCCACCCGAGATTGCCAGCCTATGAGGCCCATGAGGCTTACCGCCCGCCAAAGGAGGGAGTCGATGGAAACCGACCCAACAACCGTCATTGGGACAAGATCCGAGCCATTGGCAGATAGTCGGTCGGGAACCGACCCAATCTAACGGCCGCCCGGCCTACCCCGCCGCAAGGCACACGTGGCCGCCCGGGGGACCGACTTTGGCCTACCGACTCCACTTCACCTACAAATACCCCCCAGCCCATCGTCACCTATAAATAGTGGAGAACTCGGGACAAGAACAAAAAGAAACACATCAAGTAGACTATTTTTCCACCACTGCTACAATGTAGAGTAGGATAGTTAGCTTGGGAGTTAGAGTCGGGTTGAGAGCTTCTCCTCGGGATTCCGGATTTGTCTTGGAAGTCTCGGTATAAGTTCTCTTATATCTTTTCTTCTATAAGACTTATGCCTCAATTATAAAGATGTTTGTTCTTCTATTTATCTAAGTCTGATAGTGCCTTCTTAAGCTTTGTAGTTGTTTCCTAGTTGCACCTGTTAAGAGCTTTTCCATGATTTACGTGTTCCCCGCAAGGACTTAATTGAGTCCTCATCTTGAGTAAGGGTTTTGGACTTAGTTATTTCGTCCCCACGGGCTGGACCTTCCTAGTTGCACCTTTCGTAAAGATCTACGGAAGAATATCTAGTGTGAGTGTAGGCGTGGTGCTTATGTAAATGCTAGCTGGTTATGCATTTGTCCTGACGGGCTGTGTGGTAGGCGGCAAGTGGTGAGAGCCCTGTTCGTCCATTTAGTAATACACCATGTTCGGGAAGTCTAAAGGAGGATTGTCTAACGATAGCGTACCCACTAGTACACAGGTTAGTTACCGACCCATATTAGTGGATCGTTTTCGTACCCTGAAGTGAACAAAACACGAGCCGTAGAATCGCTAATAAATGGTGCAGCTCTAGAAGCGACACTTAACGCTTGTCTTGGGAATTTTAGAACATCATTACTTAGGAAATCCAACTTTACTCGTTGTCTTCCCAACTAGCTGTACTTTTCTCTATTAAATACCTGTAGTGTGATCTTCTCTTGATGCGTCCACCATATTACCCACTCATTATCTTCATCCCGGCCGTAGTTTGGTTGGTGATTTCCTTATAGACATAAGATTGTTAACTCTCGATACTCATACGCCTTGCTTCCCTGAGGAGAAATACGATACTCTGGAATACTCCCGGGTAAAATGCTACAATGATGTTCCATGCGCTTGCGGAATTAATTGATTTTATCTTTAGAGCATAGCAAACGCCAACAAGCATTTCTAGCGCCGTTGCTGGGGAAGTGATGGCTAAGATTTCAAAATAGATTGTTTATTGAGCTAATTCACCGCTAGCCTTAGCGGGATCACCCCTGTTCTGTTTGATTATGGAACAAAACAGGATAGCGTCTCCTTGACCTTTGAGCAAGTTTTCACAGAAGAAGAGCCCATGGTGTTGCGATACTTCTCAACGAATCATCATGTACCACTATAGCTCAATTTTCAAGGAGGTAAGCCCTAAAATCTTGTCCCCGATCTATCTATTTGGACAACTTGGGTATTGATTCACATGTTTTGTCTACAACTACAACTAATGTTATATTCTTATCATATCACTTATTGGGCTATGCATTCATTGCTTGGTTGTGTGCCCCACGTATGAGTATGATATAAAATATTCCTTCTATTGTATAATTGTGGCTGTGATAGGCGTTCCTTGTTTGATTGCATATCACATTCACTTGTATGACAAACTGAACAACATAAAAATGGTTATCTCTCTGTGATGCTTTGATGTGAAATAAGAAAAATGTGCCTGTTTTTCCTCAATTGATCAAATTAGACATGGTGTCTAGGTTGATTGATGGATTAATAGAGATATGCCTATTATAGACGAATAGATTTGCGCTAACAATTACAGGAAATCAATGGACCAAGTGAAGCCAAAAGAAAATGAAAAAAAAAAGAATGGACAATAGAAAACTCAAAAAGATCACCGTCATAGAGGCCAAAAAGAAGATTCAGAAATGGCAAAAGGAGACCGTCTCGTTTGGGACGTAAAAACCGAACCCTCGTCGAAAGGTAACCGATATTTATCCCCCTTCAATATCCCTCGTATATACCATTAGATTAGGTTGTTTTTGCTTCTTTATTTTCCTGATTAAACATGGATAATAAAAAAAATATATAAAAAAAACTGAAAAAAAAAATTTTTGGTGCTACCCCGGCCGAGATCATCAGCTGACTGGCTGATTTCTAGGACAAATGATCAACCGGCCCACTCCCCGGGTTGTTAAACCCATCAGGCCAATACCTGGCCAAGATCATCGACCGGGAGGCCGTTTTTCATGTTGGATGACCTCCTGACTGGCTGTCCGGGATGCTAACCCGGTCAGGTAATGACTTGGCTGAAATCAAGGCCCGGAGGGTCATTTTTAAAAAAAAAACGATCACCCGGCTGGGCAGTTTTCATGTTAAATGTGGCCGCCGGGCCACTAACCGCCGCCCGGCCAAATATGGCCACCCGGCCTACTTTCTCTCCCTTTTTCTGGCCTAATCTCTGTAGGGAGCAAGACATTTGCAAAAAGGAGGGTCTCACCACGACCAAGATTTATAAAAAGAGCACATGGCTCTACTCCCTGTTGCAATCCTATTAATAACAAAGCAAGCACACAGCAGCAGGATCAAGTGGGCATGCCGACCGACCATGTGTTGTCGCCCGGCGAGGTGTTGCCACCCAGCAAGGTGCAACCGCCCGGCCACTTTAGTCGGCCGGCGAGGGGCTGAAGCCCCCAAAGCCTGCTCTTGAAGGCTATAAAAAAAGCAAGGAATGACAAACATTTAAAGGGTGTCTACTATGAACTTTGAGTATCCATCACTACAGTGACCACCTCTTTTAAACATAAATCTTGCAAAGACCTAAGCTTGGAGAGGTACATAGGCCAAGGTTTGCCATCAAATCCTTCTCCTCTCTCTCCTCTATATAGTTGCTTTATTGTGAAAAAAAAAACACAAAAAGATTTACCTTGTTGTCTTATCGAAAGTTATAAAAATTTACAAAAAGATTTACTGTTTTCAAATAAAATTGAGAACTTTGTCCCTATCTTGCATATGGAAATTGTGAATAGTTGCTCTGTTAGAGTCATTTGGGTCTCAAGTTTATAACCTTTACTCCTCTTTGCTTTGGTAATGATAGACCGGTATCATGATAACGCTAGTCCCTCTATGTTTTAGTGGGTGCGAAATGGTTAATAAACACCAAGTCTAGTTGTTGGAGTTTATGATATGGCATGTTTTGAATGAGTCTGTGATTTTCTTATAATTAGAGTCCAATGATTTCTTTCAAAACGATGCTGCAATAAAAACCCGCTATTTGGTGCACATCTTTCCTATGATAAATAATTTCCTACTATGGTCAAATATTGATTAACAAAACCATGTCTACGCAATTTATGCATGCATTGAGTTTAGTTAGAATTTTATCCTTATGAGGGACTTGCACTTCCAAAGTCAATCATTTTCCTTCGCGTTATCTTTAAGTTCTCAAATTAATCATGCTTGGTTATGTGGTTTCCACATCAGAATCATGCATCGATTCCACCAAGCATGTTAACCAAATCTTTCTTTTTGCGAGCCTTTGATCTCATTAAAAGATTATGGTCCTCCCAGACAATTGCTCAGGAAAAGTTTACAAAAAAATATTTGAACCATTAAATTAGCTTCTTTACACCATGAGAGAAGAAAGAAAGAAACAAAGAAAGAAAAGAAAGAAAAAGTTTATCAGCTCTCATGGATGTGCTTTACCAAAAAGTTTCAAGGTTCATTTAAAAATAAAATAAATATATCTTTGAGCAAAAATAAAGGACCATCTTTTCGCTCTGGCACAAAAATTCCAGTCTTTGGGATATCTGAACCCAAGACCTTTGCAATTGTGCTAGCCCATTCCTTCGCGTTAGTCCATTCTCTCCCTCTCCCCTGGACATCATTCCTAAATGATTGAAATGAGGAAGTGCAATGTCTTTTCGCTAGGACTTTTAGCTTAACAATACATGCATGCTAAATACGCCATCCTACCAAGGTTCACATATTTAAACCAAACTTTTAGAAAGTAGGATGAGCATTTGGTAAGTAAATACACCTTTTGAGAAATGAGAGTCATAGTGGGAGATTGCACCAAGAGAAAAGATTTTCAATCTTATGCAACATTATAAAAACTTTGAACTCATGATAAAATAGGAGATTGCATGACAAAGTCTTAACTAGTCATGACAAAGTTATGACAAAGTCTTAACTAGTCATGACAAAGTCTTAACTAGTCATACAAACTTTGAACTCATTTCTAGACTTCAACCACTTATGACAAAGTTAGAAAATACCAATAAACCCCGTTCTACAATGAGGATGATTTAGTGACCAAGTTGTGCTGATTTACACTTACCTCTATTTTGTGGGAGTATGTGTTTGTGCACTTCATCCTCGTAGGGCTCTAACATTGAAGCAACTCATGATCCATCATCTATAAGTTTTACTTTGCTGGTTTAAGCTTGGAGAGGTGTTGGCGGACGATAAAACCCAATATCAGCCGCCAACCGGTCGGGAAATACAAGATAAAGACCTTAGTTCAATAAATATTTATTTCAACTAATAAGATTTCACGAGTTTTGATGAGATATATGTTTGCAGGTATAAAAGGTTCAAAATATGCAAAAAAAACATAAGAAAAACACCCTGTCTTACAAGAGAGGACTAGAATAGAACTCACCCGAAGGCTCTTCAAGACTAGGTCGAGGATCTCAAGACAGCTCTCCTTTTTACTAAACTTCACTAGGGCCTAGAGACTAAGTGTAATGCTAGAGAATGAATTCTTCTTGGTGTATGTGAAAGTGGGAGGCACTCCACTCTTTTTATAGTGTCCAAAGGTCGGTTTCTAAGAGTAACCGCCACGGAACCTCGGCGCACCGACGTTGACAAAGGGCTGAGGGAGCGATACGTGGAAGGGGGAGGCGAACTGCCTCAAGACTTGGTCAGCCGACTAAGTCTCTAACGACAAGTAGAATCTTATTAATCCTATCTAACATACATATATGAAATGCTAAGTGTTCCTTATTTGTGGCCATGTTGACGGTTGGAATTGGTATTTAACGACCGTTAATAGCCCTCTACGGTTTGCAACAGGCACCGCGGACATGGAACATCAAGCTAGACACCACCCTCAGGGCGATGAGCTTAGAGCAAAGCCCACACGAGGCGGTCGTCTACCGGTGGGGCCAAGGTGGTTATGCCCTACTGGTGGACGTCTACGTCGACGACTTGGTCATCACCGACGCAAATGAAGCAAACGTGGAGGCATTCAAGGATGAGATGAAGGCCGTCTTCCAGATGAGCGACCTGGGGCTCCTCTCCTTCAACTTAGGGATTGAGGTGCACCACGACAACTCCGACATCACACTTCGACAGATTGCCTATGTCAAGCGCATCGTTGATCTAGGCGGTCTCACCGGCTGCAACCCCTCTCACACTCTCATGGAGGAGCGATTGAAGCTGAGTCGCGACAGCACCACCGAAGAGGTCGGCGCCACGCAGTACTGGCGCCTTGTGGGGAGTCTCGGCTACCTCGTCCACCCACACCCGGACCGGGCTTTCACGGTCGGCTACGTCAGTCAGTTCATGCAAAGACCGAAGGAGAACCTGCAAGCTGTCAAGAGGATCATTCGCTACGTGGCGGGCACCCTTGACTACGGCCTGCACTACCCGAGGTGCTCCGACGCGGTACACTTCATCGGCTACAGCGACAGCGACCACGCCGGCGACATCGACACGAGCAAGAGCGAGAGTGGGACACTCTTCTTCCTCTAGCCCAGTCCAATTGTGAGGCAGAGTACATCGCCGCCAACTTAGCTTTGACCCAGGGTCTCTAGCTAGCTCGACTGCCTAGTGACCTACTTGCTCGAGACACCGAAGCAGTGGAGCTCCGGGTGGACAACAAGTGCCCTCGCCCTAGCGAAGTATCTCGTCTTCCATGAGGTAAGCAAGCACATCCGCGTCTAGTACCACTTCATCCGGAGCTGCTTGGCGGAGGGGAGCGTCAGGGCCAACTACATCAATACCAAGGACCAGCTCGTTGATCTACTTACTAAGTCACTTGGGAGGGTCAAGTTTTAGGAGATTCGGTCGAGGATTGGGATGGTCAAGTTACCACTCAAGTCTTTATGTGGTCATGGTGCACTTGTTTAGCACCCTATCTATATCTGGGCATTGAGGCTATGCCAAATGGGTCGGCCCGAGGCCCGCATGTTTTGGCCCCACATGGGCACGGCACGGCCTAGTCACCAGCGGGCCCGTGCCGGCATGGCCTGATCCACTGTGTCATGCTTGGGCCGACCCCCAGGCACAAGGCACGGCCCTAGGCATGGCCCGAAAGGATGGCAGCCCGGTAGCGGCCCGATAAGCACAACAGGCCTTATTCCTCCCGTCTCCCGCAGTGGCCCATGGCCCAAATGCCCATCCCCCATCGTATAAAATCATCGCCTCTAACCCTAGCACCGCTTGACGCCCGCCTTGCTCAGTCCCTCTGTTGACGGCTGTTAAGTACCATTTTCAACTGTCAACTATACTCAAATAAAGGAGAATTTGGCATTTCATACACGCATGCTTTATCACAATAATATAGTTCCACTTGTACTTGGAGAACTTTGTGCATGCAGGAGGAAATGTGAAGGAAACACCTCAAAAGGCAAGAAAACACACTTTCGACCAATCAGAGAGTGCCACATGGACGTCACACGGATTGAAGGGCCCATTGTCAGCACTTAACCGACGTAACTCCCTGCAATACCGCGCAAACCAACGTCAGGGCCCACAGGACAGCCACCTGGAGAAAGCACAGGCCAGGAGGGGCCACCCCCAGGTCGGCCGACCTGGTCAGGTCGGCCGACCCAGGGGGGCGCCCTCTCCGCCTGGGCTTCCACGTGTTGGCTCCTCCGTGACTCCTGATGACGGTTTGAGATGCCTTCCGTGGCGGTTACTCTCCCTTGCCGACCTATTGAGGCTATAAATAGGAGGGTGTGCCTTCACACTCAACACACACCACAAGAAGCATTTCTCTCTTGCTAGTAGTAGTTCTTGGAGTTTTAGTGGAGTTAGGCTGAGTCTAGAGCTCTCTAGTCCCAAGTCTTCACTTGGAATTGGTATGGCTCTTGTATCTTTTCCCTTTTGTAAGACTTTACTCTTATCAATATATATATCTTTTCTATATAGTTGTGCTTGGGTCATGAGTTTCTTGTTTGATTTTGTGATCCATATATGTGATAGTATAGTCTACTTGTGTGATAGTAGTTTATATTTATTATACTACTATTGTCATACTAGTTATATACCGTCACTATAGTCTACTTTATATGTTATAGTCTCTATGCTTAGTTTTAGCTGATAAAGTATAGCATGGGTTTGGTGATCGTATTCGTACGGTAGCTCTGCCTCGTTAATAGTAATCGCGGAGGGGCAGAGTGCTCTTTGGTCATGCAAGTATGGTACTTGGGTGACTGATTTGCATCAATTATTCGTTAGTCTACTGGTTCGTTGAGGTAGGCGGCAGGTGGTGACAGCCCTGTCCGTCCTTTGAAATCCTCCCCGCTAGGCTAGTGCGTAGGCTCTTGGCGGAAGTCGCCTGTGGATGCAGGGGTAAGTCCGTGCCTGAAGTGCTATACTATTGACTGCTGAACCTGAGTGTGGGTCTGTATGTATTCTACTTAGGCTATGCAACTGTATAGGAATGTATAGTAGGAGTAGCTTAGCCTAGTCTTTCCTCCACTAGACTTTATTTATTTTGTAGGAATCTTCTGTGTGTGTCACACTACCCGGTTATTATCATATACCCGCCTGTCTTGGTTAGATATCCTTGCTAATTGTTAACATGATCTTATATGTTAGTAACGCTTCTTGATCATACCCTTCCTTTGGGATAAACAAATACGATACCCTGAATACTTCCGGGTGAAATGCTATAGCGGTATTCTCCGTGCGCTTGCGGATTTTACCTCCTTGACTCTGGGACATATTAGTGAACCGTTTCTGGCCCCGTGCCGGGAATGATTTATTAATATGGCTTAGCAAAAGTCAACAAGCATTTCTGGCGCCGTTGCCGGGGAAGGCGTATGATCTAAGAAAAATTACTAATGTATATAGTAGTGTTGCAATTATTAAGGCTATCTCCTAGGCAGGCTAACCTTGCTTTGTTTTCTGCATTTTGTATGAAAACAGGGTAGTGTATGACTGGTTTCGACTTGCCGACAAACTTCACTGAAGATCCTGAGTCACTCCTGAGAAAGACACGAGCTAGGCTCACCCCTCCTCGTAAGGAGACTCGGCCAATCGAACCTGTCATTCCCGCACCATCAAGCTCTGAGCAAATGGCCGACAAGACCCTCCGCGAGTTCTCCGCTCCCTCCGCTACCAACATCCCTACGGGACCAGCTGGCAATGTGGGAGATGTGAACTTCGAGATCAAGACCGGTCTCATCACCATGGTGCAGGCTAGCCCATTCTGTGGGAAAGCCAATGAGGACGCTAGTGCTCATCTCCAGCAATTCCTGGAGATTTGCAACACGTTCAAAAAGAAGGACAGCCTCATCACATTCATGAAGAACTTCCTTGAGAAGGAAAAAGTTGCACAGCAACAACTGATGAAGGCAAGGAGGCAAAGGTCACACATTAAGCAACAGCCTCTGAAGTCCACAAGGCAGCAACCTCCGAGGTCTGCAAAGAAACAGGCTGTGAAGCCTGCAAAACCGCAGCCTCCGAAGCCCGAGAAGCCACCGACCGCAACAAAGACCAAAAAGGTGTGGCGAGTGAAACAAGAAGCATCATCCGTGTCTTCATCTCCGGGACCGGACAACGCTTCATCGAGCTGAACGCCGGAGAACAGTCCCGCTCGTCGGACTTTAAAAGGTGAGTCCTCGCCGGGAGGTTAAACCGGTAGTTATCCATATTTGCTCTTTTAATTGCATATTTGCTTTCCACCACATTTTGATTTTTCCCGACCACTGCATTTCTGCATTTTTGAATTTTTCCAGCCACCTTGGAATTTTTCAAAACTCATTTGCATTTTTGAAAATTTAGAAAATAGGTTTTTGGGCTTTCCATTTTGAAAAGATTTTTTGTCGAGCTTTTTGAGCAAAAAGGCAGCAGGGGACAAATCCCCTAGCCGTTGGGGAACACATAGGAAAAAGGGGGCTGCCAGGAGGCCCACCTGCCAGGTCGGCCGACCTGGTGGGGTCGGCCAACCCCCTGGCCCCACCTTTTCCTGTGCTCCTTTCTCCTAACGGCTATATGGCCGTTGCTCTGTCCCTTTCTAACGGCCATCTTGCTTCCTTGGCTATAAAACCGCCCAGGAGGAGGAGTTTCACCATTCCAAGCCCATCTTTCACCCCCCCTCCTTTGCTCACTTGTTGCTCTCCCAAAATTTCGTGTTCTTCAACTTTACTACAGCCCCAAAAACCCAAAAAAATATTTCCCCTCTGTTTTAGTGCATTTGCCAGTTGTTGTGAGAAGAAAACCAATTTCGGAGAAGCTCGGGTTTGTCGTTTTCACTAACGCTCACCCGAACACTTGTTCGATCTTGTTTTTGTTCTTGTCTTGTGTTTGTTCTTGTGTGCAGCCATGTTCAACCGAATGAATCAAGTCGCCGGAATCAAGCGGAGAAAAAGCACTCGTGCAAGCACGAGCCAAGCATCCTCCGTCGAGCTCACACCAAGTCCGGGGCATGGTGACCCCGAAGCTGAAATTCCGGAGGAAAGGCCGGCCTTGCTCATCACCGAGGAGCATCTCGACATCAAGGACGACCGCGAGGGCCAAGCCATCGCGCTCATGAGAGAACGGCCATTCGCCCACACCCGACGCTTCGATCCGGACTTCCTCGAGAAAATAGGTATGAGAGAAGAATTTGCCTCTATTTTTCGCACTATGGGTTGGCTAAATTTCGTAGAAGTAGATGAGCCGGGTTCTCGTTTGCTTACTATGCAGTTTTTATGCACCCTTAGAAAGTATGATGAAGGCATTTCTTTTCGCTTGTTTGGGCAAGAGCGCTTGGTCACATGGGGTGATCGTCATGCTATGCTAGGTCTAAATCCTAAATGTAGGCTAGACTTAGATAAAGCACTAAAGGGGTTCCATAAAGAAAGTTTTTGGAAAAAGATTTCCAGAAACGAGTGGGGTCCCAAGCCTAGAACAAGTGCCATCCATAATCCTACACTTAGATTTATGCATGTGTGGTTGGCTATGACCTTGTTTCCTCGAGGTGACATTAGGGTTGTCCGGCAAGATGAATTAAAAATACTTTATGCCATGGTTAAGAAAATTAGGGTGTCACCCGCGGAATGCATGATTGATCAATGGTTAGACAATATAAAGTTGACAGGACCAATTGAGTGCACCTCTTTAGTTACTCGCATTGCGCAGAAGTGTGGTCTGCTTGAGAATGTTCATGTTGAATATTTGACGGTAGATAGAGAATTTCTAGGCGAGGACTATTTTGTGCAAGGACATACTTTGAAACATGGTCCAAATAATACCTTGATCTATCACTTTCCCGGGTATACAAATGAATTCCCGTTACCTAACCCGGGTCTTCGTTTGTATCACTGTCGGGCACTAACCCTCCCACTTGAGCCAGTGGGAGAAGTTCGCAGGCATAGTGTTTCAGGGCGACGGACACGTTCCCGTAGGCATATGGAACCTACACCGGAGTTTCACACTCCGACCGGAGATCCGGTATGGGAGCAGCCCCCGCCACAGGACGAGGTGGGTGCATCAACATGGCAGGCCGGAGCATGGGAATCTCAGTACAATTACCCCATGTAGACGTCATCAAGTTCAAGCGGACCGCCATCCTTTGCCACTCGGTCATTCTCATCCCGTGGGTTCCGTGAACTCAACTATGGGATGACCGAGTTGACAAGGAGGGTGAACGACATTGATTTGCGCACCGAGAGCATGCAACAAACTCTCACGCAACATGTCACCGACACCCAGCAATGGCAGAATTCCAGCGACAACTAATTCCGCCAGCTGAACGCGATGATGGCTCAGAATCAGAGCAATTGGGATGCCTTCTTCCGCTCCCAAGGCTACGACCCGAACCAGCAGATGAGCAAGAACAAGCTTGGGGGAGGACCCCCCTTCTCACGGTAACTTGTATCTTTCCCCTTCCCTTTATTTCTTGCATTTGCTAAATCTGAAATTCCATAAAAATTTGCAAAACATAAAAAGAACAAAAATATTTCCCTTTTTCATGCGCGGTATGAATGTGTATAATTTTCCTATGTTGAGATGATGAATAGTTGCTCTGTCCTTTATTCCTCTCTAAAGCTAGTTTACAACTTACTACTCTCTCAAGAGTTAGGTTTGTTGGTAAATCTTGCCTTGAACTTGAATCTTGTGGGTAGCATATGCATTCTCTAGTTCTAAGTTGTTGAGAGGTATGATATGATAGATAGGGCTGCTATGATCTTGCTCAACGTAAAGCTTGAATTCCGGAGTTTTATTTTTCAAAATGACAAATTAATAAGTTCCTCAATGATGAAATTCCCACCACAGCCATATGTAGTGTTTACATTTGAAAACCTTTACACATATGCTGCTTGTTTCACATTGAGCTTAGTCAAAATTGTTGTGACCCTAGTAGAACTCTTTTCATGCTTTCTTGATCAAGATCATGTACACACATCCACCGCCATGAGCTATCCTTCTAAATCAAGAAGATAGCATCCACCATATCCACCGTGAGCTATTCTTCTACACCGGAAGAAAGCCACTAGCCATCCATCCATCCAAAGAAACACTCCATATATCCATTGCAAAATTCCTCTCTCAAAGTATTCATTGCAAACTAGGACTATGGCTATGCAAAAAGAAAAGAAAAAAAAAATGCTCAAAAAAGAGAGCAAGCAAAAGGTAGCCATAGCCTAGAAACTCCAAAAGAGAGAAGGAAAATTCAAAAAGGAGTTATTTCTTCCCATCCACCATTCCTCCGTTCTCCCACACACTTGCACATCTTGATCAAGATTGTTTGAATTGATGTTTTTCTTGGATCCGGTCTTTTGACATAGCAATATTATGTGAACATGAGTGCTTCATATATCCCTACCTTGAGCTCCACATAAAGCCTTATTTAGAAGTAGGTGATTATAGGCAACACTTTGCCTTGGTGAGGAATCATACACATATTGAGTGATCCGAGAGAATCATTTGAGGAACTTGGTTTTTATTTTCAAAATCTTTTGAAAACCTCCGGAACAACATAGCGGAATCTAGAGCAAGTGATTAGTGCCCTGCAATTGTTCTATCTCTCAACCGCCCAAGACAATGAGGTGTAAAAGCCCCATGGATCGAGGTAAATGGGTAAGTTATGCGCCAATATATTTAATTCTAGGAAGAGTACTTTGTTGTGCGCATAGTATTATTGAGGAGTAGGACATTGTAGCAACTCCTGATCAACAACTTAAGTTTATCTTTGCTTCGGGACGAGCAAAGGGTAAGCTTGGGGGAGTTTGTTGACGGCTGTTAAGTACCATTTTCAACTATCAACTATACTCAAATAAAGGAGAATTTGGCATTTCATACACGCATGCTTTATCACAATAATATAGTTCCACTTGTACTTGGAGAACTTTGTGCATGCAGGAGGAAATGTGAAGGAAACACCTCAAAAGGCAAGAAAACACACTTTCGACCAATCAGAGAGTGCCACATGGACGTCACACGGATTGAAGGGCCCATTGTCAGCACTTAACCGACGTAACTCCCTGCAATACCGCGCAAACCAACGTCAGGGCCCACAGGACAGCCACCTGGAGAAAGCACAGGCCAGGAGGGGCCACCCCCAGGTCGGCCGACCTGGTCAGGTCGGCCGACCCAGGGGGGCGCCCTCTCCGCCTGGGCTTCCACGTGTTGGCTCCTCCGTGACTCCTGATGACGGTTTGAGATGCCTTCCGTGGCGGTTACTCTCCCTTGCCGACCTATTGAGGCTATAAATAGGAGGGTGTGCCTTCACACTCAACACACACCACAAGAAGCATTTCTCTCTTGCTAGTAGTAGTTCTTGGAGTTTTAGTGGAGTTAGGCTGAGTCTAGAGCTCTCTAGTCCCAAGTCTTCACTTGGAATTGGTATGGCTCTTGTATCTTTTCCCTTTTGTAAGACTTTACTCTTATCAATATATATATCTTTTCTATATAGTTGTGCTTGGGTCATGAGTTTCTTGTTTGATTTTGTGATCCATATATGTGATAGTATAGTCTACTTGTGTGATAGTAGTTTATATTTATTATACTACTATTGTCATACTAGTTATATACCGTCACTATAGTCTACTTTATATGTTATAGTCTCTATGCTTAGTTTTAGCTGATAAAGTATAGCATGGGTTTGGTGATCGTATTCGTACGGTAGCTCTGCCTCGTTAATAGTAATCGCGGAGGGGCAGAGTGCTCTTTGGTCATGCAAGTATGGTACTTGGGTGACTGATTTGCATCAATTATTCGTGAGTCTACTGGTTCGTTGAGGTAGGCAGCAGGTGGTGACAGCCCTGTCCGTCCTTTGAAATCCTCCCCGCTAGGCTAGTGCGTAGGCTCTTGGCGGAAGTCGCCTGTGGATGCAGGGGTAAGTCCGTGCCTGAAGTGCTATACTATTGACTGCTGAACCTGAGTGTGGGTCTGTATGTATTCTACTTAGGCTATGCAACTGTATAGGAATGTATAGTAGGAGTAGCTTAGCCTAGTCTTTCCTCCACTAGACTTTATTTATTTTGTAGGAATCTTCTGTGTGTGTCACACTACCCGGTTATTATCATATACCCGCCTGTCTTGGTTAGATATCCTTGCTAATTGTTAACATGATCTTATATGTTAGTAACGCTTCTTGATCATACCCTTCCTTTGGGATAAACAAATACGATACCCTGAATACTTCCGGGTGAAATGCTACAGCGGTATTCTCCGTGCGCTTGCGGATTTTACCTCCTTGACTCTGGGACATATTAGTGAACCGTTTCTGGCCCCGTGCCGGGAATGATTTATTAATATGGCTTAGCAAAAGTCAACACCCTCCCCGGCCGCCGTCTCGCTCAGTCGCTCCCCAACCGCCTCGCTCCCCGCCCGCCTCGCTCCTCGTCCGCCACCTCGCTACCCGTCTGCCATCTCGCTGCCTGTCCGCCTCGTTCCCCGGCAGGCCGACTCGCACATGCATCCGCCTTGCTACCCGTCCGCCGCCTCGCTGCCAGCCTGCCTCGCTCCCCGGCATGGCTCTCCCTCTCTCCTTGCACGTGCGCCTCGTCGCCATTCTCCTCGTGCGCAGGCGCCGGCAATGGGCTTCAGCGGGCTGCCAGGCTTGTTGTGTCGCCGGGCTCACAGGCCATTCGGGCCGGCTGTGTTCCATGTCGTGCCACGGGCCGACCCCTGAGCCTGTGGGCTCTTTCGGCCTAGAAAAAATAATGCCCTAGGCGCTAGGCGGGCGGTGACCCTCCGTCTAGAGCTTAGGCGCGCCTAGGCGCAGCCTAGACGTTACTAGGTGTTTTCTACTGTAGCAATTTTTCTTTTATAAATGTGCATCAATCAGAGATTAAAATGAAGAAAAAGGAAGAAAAATGAGAAAATGGTAGAATGAGCTTTTGTTTAGTGGTTCATTCAGCCCACCCATGCCCACTAGGCCCATCAGTCATCACTCATCACACATCGTTACCCTAATAAAGGCCTAAACGATTGGGAGCTGCCACCGTCGTCACTTCTCTTCTTGTTTCTTTGCTTCCTATTCACAACGGACGACGCGCCTACAGATAATCAACGGAGGCGCGTGATTCGGAGGTGGAGGCGTGGGATCCGCAGCGCAGGGACGCGATTTGGTGGCGGGGGCACGGGATCCGACAGCGTAGGCACGCGATTCGGCGGCGGGGGCGCGTGATTCGGCGGCGGAGGCGTGGGATCCGGCCACACAGGCCTGCGATTCAGCGGCGGAGGCACAGGATCTGTAGCGCAGGCACGCGATTCGGTGGCGCTTCGCCCGCCTAGGCTCACCAGCGCGCTCGTCAACGCTTAACCACCGCCTACACCCCAAGGCGAGGCGGTAGGCCGGCGCGTAGCGCCTAGTCGCACGGAAGCAGCGCCTAGACAATGTTTTTTTTTCGTGCCTTTCGGCACGGCCCGGTCGGCCTGTCGTGTCATGCCGGCCCGGTAGACTACCATGTCGGGCTTAAGTGGGCCCGGGCCGTGCCGAGTCGGGCCGCCCAAATGCCTAGATATAACCCTATCTATGTCTAGCATCTAATTTGGAATATTCCTTTGGGGTCTATAAATATGTACCCTTGAACCCCTTTAATGGGCCAAGACAATAGAATTGATCTCCACTTTGGGCCAACATATTCTTTTTCGTTGCAGCCATCTATCTTTCCAAAATAGGGGGTATATCATCACCCGCTCCTAAAAAATGCCATGCAGAAGAAAGAGCACGCACAATCATGTATGTCAGTCGGGTTCAGGTTTTTGCATTGCAACGAAACCCATCTTAACCGCAGAGCCCAGCCCAGATATTGGAGGTTAGCGATGCCCAGACCACAACTTGTCATGCCACGAGCTAGGTGTGCCACAATCACAATTAGGTCCTTATTATTTGGTACACTTCAAACATTTGGAGAGTGTTATAGCCTAGAAGGCTGTTGGCCAAATAGGCCAGCCCATGTCACCGTGAGATTTGTTTCTGCTTAGGTGTGTCTAAGGCACAAGGCAGAAGACCTAGGGCAAGCTTGTCAGGGCCCGTGGGCGGTGGGCGGTGATTTCAATCTTATTTACCGGGCAGAAGATAAGAATAATTCAAACTTGGATAGGGCGATGACGGGGCGGTTTCGGCGCTTTCTAAATGACTGTGAGCTACATGAGCTCGAGCTTCTCGGCAGGAAGTACACGTGGTCCAACGAGCGCGAGGCCCCGACCCTGGTCAGACTTGATCGGGTGTTTGTCACTGTCGAATGGGATAACTTATTCCCAGACTGCTCGAACCATTGTCTGCTTCTTCTGGAGCTGCATGAATACACCCAAGGCAAGCGTCGTTTTCACTTCGAAAGTTTTTGGCCCAGCCTGGAGGGATTCTCTGAGGAAGTGGAAAAATCATGGAGTCAACCCGTGCAAAGCAACTGTCCGTTGCAGACATTCGCTGACAAGTTGAAAAGATTGTCAAGGGATCTCCAATCCTGGAGTCAGCGCAAAGTTGGGAATATCAAAAAGCAGCTGCAGTTTGCAAAGGAAATCATTCATCAGCTCGAGATCGCCCAAGATAGTAGGACTCTTTTCCCGGAGGAGGATTGGCTGCGACGAAAATTAAAGTGTCATGCGCTAGGGCTTGCGTCGCTTGAACGCACAATTGCACGCATGAGATCTCGGCTGAATTGGTTGAAAGATGGGGATGCTAACACCTCATATTTTCAACTACATGCGAGGTACAGGAAAAGAAAGAATTTTATGGCCAAACTGAAGCACGAAGGTCGTGTTGTCACTAAACAGGGAGAAAAACAGGAGATGGTGTGGGATTTTTACAATAACCTGCTCGGGACTGCAGCATAGCGGGACTTGACTCTTGATCTTGCTGCTGTACATCGGCCGGCGATGGATTTGTCGGAACTGGAACAGGTCATTACAGAGGAGAAGGTCTAGGCTACGATCAAGGATTTGCCGTCTGACAAAGCCCCGGGACCCGATGGTTATACTGGCAGGTTTTACAAGGTGGCGTGGCAGTTCATCAAAGTGGATGTCATGGCAGTAGTGGGTCGACTCATGCAAGGCGATGTTAACCGGCTCTACCTCCTGAATTCGGCTTATATTACACTGATTCCCAAGGCGGCCGATGCACAAGAGGTCAGGGATTTCCGTCCGATCAGCTTGACCCACAGTTTTGCAAAGATCGTTACTAAAACTCTTGCCAACCGGCTAGCTAAGCGGCTGCCCAGCTTAGTCTCGGTCAGTCAGAGTGCTTTTATTAAGGGTCGATGCATCCATGAGAATTTTATCTTGGTCCAGCAAACCGCCAAAGCTCTTCACCAACAGAAGGACCCAAGGGTTCTGCTCAAGCTGGACATTAGTAAGGCCTTCGATTCCGTCTCGTGGACTTTCTTGTTGGAAGTGTTGCAACATTTGGGGTTTGAACCTTTTTGATGCAATCTGCTTTCAAAGCTTCTTTTGTCCTCATCAACAAGGATACTAGTGAATGGGGAGCCGGGGGAGCTCATCAATCACCAGCGAGGATTAAGACAGGGGGACCCGCTATCTCCCATGCTTTTCATCCTTGTGATGGACGTGTTAAATTCCCTGATCATGAAGGCCAGTGAGTCCGGTTTACTGCAGCCCATACTGAGAAGAGGAAATGGTCAGAGGATCTCGCTTTATGCTGATGACGTGGTGTTGTTCTTGCAGCCCCGGGTGGAGGAGCTAACCTTGGTAAAGGAGATTCTCAGAATTTTCGGGATTGCTTCTGGGTTGGTCACCAACATCAGGAAGTGCTCAGTCACCCCAATACAATGCAGCCAACAGAATGTTGAGACCGTGCAGGAAGTGCTACCTTGCAACGTGGTTGAATTTCCTTGCAAATATCTGGGGCTGCCACTTTCTGTCCGAAGATTGACAAAAGCGGACTTCCTATGGATCATTGATAAAATTGCGGAACGCTTACCAGGGTGGAAGGCTGCTTTGATGCATCCTGCCGGAAGAGTTACTCTAGTTAAGGCAGTCCTGACAGCTATACCGATCCATGTATTAATAGCGCTGAATTATCCCAAATGGGTAATTAAGGCAATTGACAAGTACAGAAGGGGTTTCATCTGGAAAGGTCGCAGAGATGTCAAGGGAGAACATTGCTTAGTGGGCTGGGATCGTGTCTGTCGGCCTCTTGATCTTGGCGGTCTGGGCATTCATAATTTGGAGATCCTTGGTTGGGCCCTCAATATGAGGTGGCTTTGGCTGAAGAAGACACAGCCTGATCGACCTTGGGTGAGCCTTGATATTCAAGTTCATCACAATGTTTCAGCTATGTTTTGCTTCAGCCGTGGTGACCGTCGTGGGAGATGGCAGAAATACCTCCTTCTGGACCAACCGTTGGTTGCACGGGCACTCAATTCAAGACTTGGCACCATAGCTGGTCGCTCTGGTCTCTAAGCGTGCTCTCAACAAGCGGACAGTCCAGGAAGCCATTGATAATTTACAATGGATTGATGATATTCGAGGAAACATACCCCTGCAGGCATCATTTGAGTTCTTTCTTTTATGGGATATCCTTCATATGACTCATCTGACGCCAGGAGTTTCAGATCAGCATCAGTGGACACTTTCGGCTGCTGGTGTTTATTCGTCGAAATCAGCCTATGAACGGTTTTTTGCGGGGTCAATCAGTTTTGAACCGGCGCAGCGTATCTGGAAGACATGGGCACCCCCAAGGTGCAAGTTCTTTGTCTGGTTGGCATCTCTAAACCGTTGTTGGACAGCAGACAGATTGGCTAGGCGTGGTCTTGATCATCCAGAGCATTGCCTGTTCTGTGAGCAAGAGGACGAGACAGCCCAACATATCTTGCTGCCCTGTGTTTTTGCGAGGGAAGTCTGGTTCAAGGCTTTGTCAATGGTCGGTCTGCAGCAATGTGCCCCAAGTCCATCTGATAAAGTCTTCCAGGAATGGTGGCATGATGCTGAAAAGATAGTGTCGAAGGAGGAGAGAAAAGGCTTTAACTCTCTGGTCATGTTGGTCGCATGGTGGCTTTGGAAGCACCGCAATAGCTGTGTTTTCGACGAGGCCTCGCCGAGTATTCCCAAGATCATGCAGGATATCAAAGATGACGCCAAGATGTGGGGTTTGGCCGGGGCAAGAGGATTGCGCAGGCTGCCGATCTAGAAGCTGTTCTTGGGGTAGTGTGTGGTCATGAGTTTGTAAGTGTGAGTGTGTGGCTTGCAGTCTGTTTAGGCTGCAAGATGTTACTTGGTCTATTTTGGACCCTCTACTTCTTCTTAATATAATGATGTGCAGTTCTCCTGCACATTCAAGAAAAAAAAAGAAAAAAAAAACTATCCCCGGTGCCCTTCCCGAGTTAGAAGATTGAGTTGTTTTTCTTATGAGTTAAGTATTTGTCATATTTGGAATGTTATTGTAAACTGTTTATAGTTTTGGTAGTTTATTTATACGGAGGAAGGTTAAGTATTTTTATAAATTTAACCCCACCCTCGTGCACATTATAAATATGTGGCCAGGGGACATGGACATTGTTATTTTTAAGGATAAATTGTTAAGAAAATTCTCTCTTGGTCCAACTCCCCACGCCTCATCTGCCCCTGAAGTATCCCATCCTCTCCCTCACAAGAGCAGTTGCACAACCACAAACCAACATAGGCCAGCCTCCGTCAAATCCTCTCTCCCTTCTCAAAGGATTTGTGCACATGACATCCAAACAAGATCAATTAGGTGCGCACCACATGCTTTGTCTTGGCATCATCTGAATATTTCATTTTTTATAGTTATTCTACTTAGATGCTTGAGATATTGAAAAATAGATTTAATCTAATCGAATCACAACTATTTTGTCCTTTGTACGTGAAAGCTACAACTTTGAAAAGTACTATAACAATCACAACTATTTGTTCCTTTGTATCACAAAACAACGATTTTTCCACCTTATTCCACATGTCAAACTAGATCGGGAAAGGCACATTTGAGATGATATAAAAAAGTGGTCGTGTACAAAGTCAAAAATAGTTATGGTTCCATGAAACTAGTTTAAAGGCAGTTGGGACTAAACAGTTGTGACTGTGAGAAACTAACTCTATGCAGAGATCTTAAAAGGAATCAAATCTGACGAAAAAGAAGTAAGTTGCACCAAATCTTTTCACTTTTTAAAATAGGGCAATTGTGTTCTTACCCCACTCTCAATGCTAATTGTGATTTTACCCCCACTTTTCTAACTTTATGATTTTGCCCTTACTTTTTTCAAAATGAGATATCAATATGATTGTACTAATAAAAAAACATAAGCGGACTAGACGTAACCTTTAGTCTCAACTTTAGTTCATCAAATTCAGCATCTGACATAATGGGGCTGCCAGCCACATATGCCATGGAGGCTTCCAAAAACCTTTGCTCATCTGGGCCTAACAAAAAAAAGGAACATTTATTAGCAACTAGCATGACCGAATCTTTTCAATTGGCTACTACGTCATTATTATAGGAAACAGTAATCTTTCCTTGCACTAAGATACGATGTTGCATTGTGCACATTGAGTTCCAGTATTTTCATCCTTTCTTTCTATATTTCTATGTCTTATGTAATGGCTTGCTGTATCGGGAACAAGTATGTTGTAGAGGCCCGAACAACATTATCTCAAAAGAAAGCCTTCATCCAAAAAAGACCTCACATATATGATATATCTTTTCAAGGAACATTTCTTCCATGTTTCATTCCGACACCACCAAGAATGCAGTCCAAATCATTCCATTTTAGATCTTTGTAATCCTCCTTGTGCTGTTGTGGACGCCTTCTTCGACAAACAGTATGCCAGCAGGAAGAAGAAGAAGAATAAGTTGGCGTCAGATGAACCTAAAAGTGGCTAGGGTCCAATTAGCAATTTGTTAGCCTTGCTTGCATACTTGTTAGTTAGTTAGTTAAGATTGCTAGAAGATAAGTCGGTTAGCAAGATCAGGAGTTTGTTACCAAGTTGTTTAGGCCTAGCTATATAATGCCGATTGATTAATGAATAAAGCAAGCAAGAATTTTGCCAATTTAGAGCCTCTTTTGTGGGCGAGTTGCTTGCTCTTGCATATCGCCATCCGCATTAGCCTTAGCCATATCATCTTGGTACTCAGAGCTACACTCCATTCGCCGCCGCTACCACCCACTCTTTTTTTCTCACACCATGACCAAGATGGCCTGCTCACGGCCTTGATGAACAAGGTTGACACTCTTTATGACGATCAGGGTCGCCTGACGGTGGCCGTCAACCTCCTACAGACCGAAAAGATTACAAGCGGTCGTTTGGAAACAAGAAGGAAGACAAGCCGACGGACGGTGCCATACCGCTCGCCGCCCAATGTGTCGACAAGCTAGTTTTCCTGACCTACAACAGCACTGATGATCCTCTCTACCTTGGTTAAACCGGTGCGAACAGTTCTTCTGCGCCCAGGACACCCCTGAGGACGGCAAGGTATGGCTCACGTCGTTCTATATGTGTGGCGATGCACAACAGTGGTATTACAGGCTGGAGCAGAACCCAGGATGCGCCGATATGGGATGAGTTCCTCAAGTTCGTGAACCAGCGTTTCCGGCCACTGATCCGTAGCAACCCGCTAGGTTAACCGAGCAATGATGATATGGTGGCAGAATACCAGGCCAAGTTTCTGGATCTGCTAGCCCGCTACAATGGCATCTCCGAGCCGCACCAGATCACCATCTTCACAGTCGGCTTGCGCCAGCCACTGCAAACCGACGTCGAGGTGTTGAATCCACTGACTTTGGAGGACGCCATGTCCTACATCAGGACCTACAAGCATGGCATGGGCCTGGTCATGTAGGAGGCGGCTCCCAAGACCGTTGCACTGACAGCCCTACAGCCTGAAGTACCTGCTCGACCAGCGCTTATCTACCATCCCACAACAGGCCTTGGCCAGCAAGCTCTTCGACTATAATTTCACTGTGGTCAGCAAAGTCTACTTATGACACCCTCTTCATGGGCTCAATTCAATTCGAGCCTTGGGAGAGAATCTGGCAGACCTGGGCACCGAGCAAGTGTCATTTCTTTATGTGGCTAGGTGTGCATCGTCGCTGCTGGACTGCAGATCGGCTGCACCGTCGGGGACTTCCTCATCAAGTGCGTTGCCCACTATGCGACCAAGAGGACGAGACCATGGATCACCTACTGGTAGGATGTGTCTTCGCCCGGCAGTTCTAGCATATGCTGCTGCAACGCATTGGACACGTCGCCCTCACCCCCCCCCCCCAAGTCTCAGATCATAACTTCAATGAGTGGTGGGCTCGAGCTACAGGGATGACAACCGGCAACACACAAAGATGGTTGAACTCCTACATAATTCTGGGCGCCTGGACATTGTGGACACATCGGAATGAGTGTGTGTTCAATGGTGTTCACCCAAGCATTGCTGCTGCTGCCATTATGGCCGGCAATGAGGCTAGGCTTTGGAGTATCGCCGGTGCTAAGGATCTTTCCTTAGTGGCTGGCTTGGATAGTGAGGACGCCACTTAGGGCCTTCCTCCCCTGGTCGGGTAATTGCTCAGTTTTAAAATGGCGCGTCTGCAAGACTTATGTTGTGTGGGATGTGTTGGGGTGTGTTTGCTTGTAATTACATTCCTTCTATTAATGCAATGATACGCAGCGCTCCTACGTGTTCGAGAAAAAAAAAATCATCATGGAGTTCAAGCATAGGCTACAGAATGGGGCGGCCGATGCCCTATCACGCCTTGATGAAGATGTCCTGGCAGTTCATGCCCTGTCCCTCCCTGATTTTGAGCTCTTTGACACCTTTCGATAGGAATCGACAACATTGGCCGAGGTGGTGGCCAAAAGAGGAGAAATTGCAGCAGGTACAACAGCAGCGGCGTGGTCCATCATCGATGACATTGTACTCTATGGCAGCCACATCCTCATGTCGTCTTCCTCCAACCTCTGGCCTAGGTGCTTCCCTAGGCTCATGGCACGGGCCATGAAGGCGTTTAGAAGACTCTGTAGCAGTTGCGCGCCTCCTTCTACACACAGCACGACAACAAGCTCCTTTGGGACTTCATTCGGGTGCTCTGTTTGTCAGTGTAACAAAACAAAGCACCTTTACCCGAGAGGTTTCCTTCAACTTCTGGACGTTCCACGCACGGTGTGGGCGGACATCGCCATGGACTTCGATGAGGGCTTCCCCAAGGTGGCAGGCAAGTCACCAGGTGTTCTTTGATCAGATTGTCTGCCTCCACAGACCACATCACTCCATCGTCAGCGACAAGGACCCGTCTTCACCAGCCACCTATGGCAGGAGTTGTTCCGTCTTTTTGAACCCAGCTTCGCCTCAGTTCTGCGTTCCACCCGCAGACGGATCGCTAGTTCGAGGTGACCAATGGGATCATCACTGTACATACGTCATCTCGTTAGGGACCGACCACGCAATTGGCTCCGCTAGCTGCCCTGGCTGAATACTGCTTCAACACTTCGCAACAATCGGCGTTGATGACCATGCCACTCCAGGTATTTTACGGTCGCAAGCCACCGGCGTTACTTGACCGACTCGGCTCGGGTGGTGGCTGTTGAACAAGAGATGGAGGAGCGGGACACCTTCTTGGCGGAAATCAGGGACCGCCTGCTCCACGCCCAAGACCACATGAAGCACGCCTATGACGCTCACCATAGGCCGCTAGAGTTTGATGTCGGCGATTGGGTGTGGGTGCACCTGAATCAACGGGCGGCCGCCACAATTCGTGACATGCCACCATCGAAGCTTGGTCCTAAGTATTCTAGACCATATGAAGTTCGGGAGCGCATTGGCTCTCTGTCCTAACAGATGCGTCTTCCACCTAAGGCGCACATTCATGATGTCTTCCATGTCGTGTTCCTGAAGAAGTTTGAGGGAGCCCCACCGACAGCAATGGTGCTGCTACCTCCGATTGTGCATCGGGCAGTACCATAGCCAGAATAGGTGGTGTGTGGCACGGCCTAGGAAGGATTCTTGGAATCTGCTTGTGCGCTGGCATGGTCGCACTTCAGAGGATGCGACATGGGATCTGCTGGAAGGATTCGAGGCTGATTACTCGAAGTTCCAGCTCGAGGATGAGCTATTTCACCAAGCGGGAGGAAGTGTTGTGGACTCCTTCCTCGGCAAATAGTATGAAGAAGAGTTGGCTGGCCTAAAAGTGGCTACGGTCCAATTAGCGATTTGTTAGCCTTGGTTGCATATCTACTAATTAGTTAAAATTGCTAGAAGATAAGTTAGTTAGCGAGATCAGAAGTTTGTTAGCAAGTTGTTTAGGCCCGGCGTTGATCAATGAATAAAGCAAGCAAGAATTTAACCAACTCAGAGCCTCTTCAGAGGGCGAGTCACTTGCTCTTGCGCATCGCCCTCTGCATTAGCCCTAGCCATATCATGTGCGATAAGGAAAAGGTCATCCTGCAGCATATGAAGCTCCCAGAAATACCATGTTTCTTTACTATCAACATGGCATACCATAGTGCTGACTGCTGACCTTTGGCCGTCAAGCCACATCTACATATAAAGCCCATAGGGATCAGCAGAGACGGTAGAGCACAGACCAGCAGCTTCAGCTCCCTTGACAGTAGAGAATACTGAGATACAGTGAATGCATCTACAGTGTGCTGTTGCAGATTTTGTTTGATCAGTTGTTGTTAAAGTGCCAAAATTTGCTAAAAATGTAATATCGTTTTTCTTGCATAGGTTTTATTTTCTATAGTAAGGACATCTTATTTTCTTACACCCATTGTCATATTCTAGCACTTCCAATCATCTAATAGTTGCAGCAAGTGTAAAACCATTGGCGCTATTTTTTGCAAGTGTAGAAAAACAATAGTTGGTCCAATCCTCCACCTGGAACCCGGGATGGCTCGTCATACTGATGGTGAAGCCTTTTGCAGGTGTCAGTAAAGGATCTACTTGCATAGTAGCATGGTTACAAAATAGTTGGTCCAATCCTCCACCAGGAACCCGGGATGGCTCATCATACTGATGGTGAAGCATCACCTTTTGCAGCTGTCAGTAAAGGAGACTGGCATAGTGGTGTGGTTAATGTCATGAAGATAGTGTTATTGGGTGTATGATCCATACAACTTCTTGACCTTAAGCGCATTGTCTTCCAACCACACGTGATGAAAATGGAAAGTCCTTGAGAAGCAACCATGGCATATCCTAGCATGTCCGTGGTATAAAATCAGGATGGAGTTATGAGAATGCACTTACTTAACATCACAACGCTGCTTCCTTCCCACATGAGTTCCTCCTTGAGGTTATCAAACTCCTCGTTTGACATGACCGCCGTCTTGTCATAATAGAACGCCTGAATACCGAGAGATATAACTTGATTCAGATCACAACCAGAAAAGTAAACATGGCAGACAATCCTGCAATGAGACTCGAGGAAGTGGCGCGCACGTGCCTGCAATGCCTGGAGGAACTCCTGCTCCATCTCCCCAATGGTCTTCTTCTCCTTCCGGTCGATGCTGCAGTAGGGAAGCACGTTGCTATCGACAACCACCTCTTCATTCTGCACCAGGCTCTGCGGCTCAGCCTCAGAGGCGCGAGGCCGCCACCGGCCGCGGGGAACCCAGATACGCAGGGGAAGCGGGCGCGGTGCGGGCGCTGACGTCACGCCGCGGCACCGCAGGGTAACCCGAGAAGCTCCGGCAGTGGGAACAGCGAGAGGAGGCGGTGGGACGAGCGAGAGGAGGCGACACGGTACAGAAAGCCATGCGTCGGAAGCCATGGCGCGATCGGCGGCGAGGGGCGAGTCAGCAGAAGCGTCTGCCTGCGGCGTGCGCGGGAGATACCTTTGTTTTTTTGTGTGGCGCGGACGGTATGGCGAATGCGAAGACGCCGACGAGCGGATAAGGCATAGTGTGTACTCCGGGATTGCCTGGTGGAGTCACCGGGATGTTGTTTTTTCTTCCAAGATTTTCTTTGCAGCTCGTCCTCTTCTTTTTTTTCTTTCTTTCCTTTTAAGACGTTCTTGTTCTGTTTATATTAAAAGCAATTTCTTTTTAATTTTAACTAGTACTAGCAATGTGTATGTGCGTTGCTACAGGTATTTAAATTTTATCATAAAAGATAAAATAACAATTATATTAATTGATTGAAAAATCCAAAGAAGTTTGAATACAAAAAATGGCTCTACACCTTATTCAAAGATTATATAAAGTCATGCTATTGCACTAACCCATCATTGGACTGAAGTATATTCATCCTTGATACAAACAATTCGTTGATAAATTTGAATCCACATCTTCAATTGCATTAACTCATCATTAATTGCTACTACTGCGCTTCACAAACATACACGGAAAAATCATTGATATTACCTTATTCTCATGATATGAATATACTTTGACTTTGCAATAGGAGCTATAAAGTTATGAAAATTATAATTTTATTAGATCATGATTTGATTTTAAATTTTTCTTGTCTCGATGGAAAGATATTTATTTTTGTATTTTTATTTTTCATATTCTCAGCCATGAACCCGGAGCCTTTGATGTGCTTCCTCTTGGACGTACTCACCTTGGAAACCTGCACCAATGATGTTGAGCCCCCCGATCAGAACAATGATGAGCGTCTGGACTCCTCGTTCCTCCCTGATCAGAACAATGAGCGAGCTAGGGCAGAATTACGTCGGGGCCTGCTATCTTTTTGTTTTTGCGCGTATATGGCCCAATAGCAGCCCATATAGATCCAAAACGAATCGTTGTTCTTCCTTAGGACGGACACTGGTGGCAGATGTCATCGCCGCCAGAGTGAGCTCGGATAGAAATCATATTAGACCACACCAATGTCATTGGATGAGTAAAACAGGTTCGAAATGATCTTCTCCTTCTTAAACAAGAAATTTTGAGAACATGGAGCTTATCCCTTTTCTAAACTGTGTAATATGGCGAAGTTCGTTTCATATCAAGTTGATGACAACAGCTTGCTCGGCTTTCCCTGCTAGCAATCCGATTGGGATGAATGAATTAAGAAATAAAAAGTCAAAAGGATTGTCAAGCGAGGACGTACGCGAGGTGGACGCAGTGGAAACCGAGCCGACTACGCCTCAACGAAGAGGACCCAGTCGGTCTGAGATGGAAGCCACACAAAGAGGAATACGACGATTGTACGTACTATTTACGAACACTGCGGACACAAAAATTTCTGCTACACGACCGCACCTCTCTTAATAAGGGGTATGTATTTAAACCGCATGTGCTATGCTTCCAGTACAAACATATATTTAATAATAAAGCTGTGTTATTATTATTATAATTAATAGTAATTTCATTAATTCAAACTTTAGATATAACATACAATTTACGCATAAGTGATTATTTTACAATACTTAGTCGCATGCATGAAAAAATAAAGACAATATAATATCACATAGTTTAATTACAAATGGGCACCCTCTGATATGTACGTGCAACACCCCCAAGCAATTATACACTAGCAATTGTTTATAAAGAACACACTGCCAATTCTTTTCTTATTATTGCTTTCTTTATAAGATGGCCTTTCATTTCTAAAATTTAGCTTCGGAACCAGCAAACCAGTGAGTAATATTGTCTCAAAATTTTGACATCAATATATCAAAAAAAAATTAAGTAAAACTATATATTCTATGCATCTAATTGATGACTTTCCATCCTTATGTTATCTATCCTAATTTCACTCAACACAAAAACCAAACCACATAATTAGTGTAAGGTGGTCTCGCAGTTGGGATACAAGTATCTTCAATCATAAACTGATCTCAAATACATTGGTATTTGAGGAATTTACACATAAATTGATCTCAAATATATTACATAAACTGACCTAAAACAAGAAAACATAGAAGTCGTGCCCTTAGGAAGAACCAGCTGTTGCATGGCTGTAAACTAAATAGTACAGTTTTACATCCCCCACAAACAAACAACACCTACCTGGCTAACCCGGAACTAATTCTAGATAATTATTGAACTCATACATTCCAGCCCATTATTACAGACTGGCCTTTCTTTAGCAACTGAGCTAGGGCTACAACCAATACTACAAGCTCTAAATTCTAAAAGACAGTATGGGAGCCAAGATATGCTTTTGTGACACCTGCTCACATAGATGGTCTCATGGAACAAAACATACCTGCTTTTGATTGGGTAGACGACAAGCCTTTAAAGGCTCTGCAATCAACCATTTCTCTGCACGATCATGGTTATGACAAATTTTATCGTCTTTTGTGTGCCCAAACACACCTGAAACAACATTGGATGATTTTTTAGGTTTCTCTTTACAAATAATGAGAATAAAAAAAGATGAGATGATGATTTAAGTAACAAGGTGAACTGAAATGGTGAAATGATAACTAATAGAAAATGCAAGGGTGGATAATACTCCCTCCATCCACGTAAACAGGACGCATTCCCCCGATTCAAAAGTTCACGAAAAGAGGGCGTGCTTCTGTTACCTCCTCGTGCGAAGGGCTGCGTCGTTAAACTTGATGGCAGCAGTAATTACGTTGCCTTCTCCCCTCTCATGGCTATTAAAGGAAACCGATCTAGTGGACTCCATCCCATCTTCTCCCACAACAACTCGATTCCATCTTCTCCCATCTCTTGATCTCGCCGCGCCGATGGATGGAGAGGACATCCCTACTGAGGTGCCGGATTCAGAAGATGAGGAAGCCGCGTTTGTTGGTGAGCAGGTTTCACTCCAAGTGACGGACACTGAGATGCCATATTCATCTGCAGAAGAAGATGTCGTGGGAGAATATGAGGTCCCAGTTGAGGTGCCAGATTCTGAGGAAGAGGAGATCGATGTAGAAGAAGAGGCGAAGCTTAGCCTTACGAAGCTTGCATCAACTAGTTGCTGGGAGTTCGTTAATCATAAGGCGAGAGATGAGATGGTTCAATTGTTCCTACCCGTGATGCATCCAATTGTTTATGGTGATAACAATGCTGATGTCAACACTACAGCAACTACACTTTTTTGGATTGGCCGGGGATTTATTCATTGTTAGGTTCAATTGTTCTTAGTGTTCTTAGGTGCATTGAGATCAATTCCTAAAGAAAACAAGGATGCAGATCAAACTTCTTCACAGCGGAAACACAAAATCAGAAATTAACAGCTTACCGTCGTTGACGATAGGGGCGCTCTCTGTGTCGCTTACCGACTCGGAGTTCAGGTCTATCGCCATAGCTCAGGAAGTTGTTGGAGGAAGAGATGGCCTTGGATCGTCTTTATATAGCCGTGGCGACCAAAACATTCGAGTGAGAGCGCGGCGGCCAAAATTTCGATTCAGAGCGCGGCGGCCAAAAGTTTTCACGGTTTCGAATTTTTGATGCAGTAACGGGGTGAAATAGGGCGCCGTTGTTGTGCCATTGTTGCGCCAAATTTTCTTAAAGCGCGGCTACCAAATTTGCGATCGAGGGGGCTTGATAATTCATGGATACGCGCGCGAGGCAAAACAGCCACCTACATGACATGTGGGCCCATATGATGGGACGTTTCCATGCAGCGATTAACATGCGCTCTTTATTGCCTGGCTAACAAAACGATCGACGAGCGGAATAGAGATTAGCGGAGGGAGTAATCACGAGCGGTTGCCGTCTTGGTCTCTGTACCAAAGAAGGATGCACCCTGTTTACGTGGACGGAGGGAGTATATGGCAAATAATCAAAGAATAGAGCCATGCACTACGGAAGTGCCAAATGGAGCTATTTAGTACACGAGGAAATTAATTGTGTGTAAGCATGTTAGGAAAAATAAATTAATTAGTATCAATGAGTAATTTTTGCATTAATACCCTAAATGTCCTCAACTAAACAGCATCATAGTTAGGCAGGGTTATCAAATATGGCATTTATTGGATCACTGCAGATATCATACAACTTTAAAAAGAATGATGACCCTATTTAACTTTGGTGAGACTCTTAGAGGCTCATCAAAAGTGTTAGTTGTGTTTTGCAACCTGCAATAATTATTATGAAAAAAATGATTACCTGATTCCATAGTTGAACACACAATAGGTACTAAAACAAAATGCTTGTCATGAGATCAGAAAGTGTAAGGTCAATCTAAAATGATCCAGGTATGAAACCCATAAGAAATAAACTAATTTAACCAAGCTCACAGCTGGCAAACACACTTGTAATTGTAAAAGATAAGAAGCCTACCCTAACATCTAGTAGTACACCTTTGAAATGATCTTGGATGCTCAGCAAGATCACGTGGGCTAGCATCTGCAGGACAGAAGTTAAACAACCATGTTAGTTAACATTGATAAGTACCTCTCGTAAGTCAGAACTAAGCACTGAAAAAAAAACACAGAAGCATTGTTAATGAAGAACCCACTCGATGCACTGAACAGGTAGCCTGCCCTCAGGTACTGTAGGTACTGTGACATCAGTCCATCCGTATTTCAATGGAATTTTTGGGCCACCAGCTTCCTGTACAAGGAAATTGGAAAAAAAATGTTTACACTCAACAGATCAAAATGAACTACTGAGATACTTTATCATAGAAAGGATTATGACCTCAATTACTGTAGCACTCGCTGAAACAAATCTGCACAAGGGATACCTGGGTACCTATCCTTGATTGGTTGGATAAGCATCAAAACATTAATCAGACCGGTGGAAAAAAATCACATCAAATTGAGAAAGTATGAGAATCTAGTCTTTGAAATTACCAGCGTTGGCTCCATGACTCAACTCAGTGTCAAATCTTAAGCTTCCATCAGCTCCACCACGATCAATGCTTTTTCGGTAGTGAAGATGCATCTAGGATCCCCTAGGGGATTTTGGTGTACGATGACATAGGATTAAAATTGTGCTAACATGTATATGGAGAAAATGTGCAGATTATCAAAAGATATGTAAACCCATATTTGTGAGATAGTTCATCCCTCTAAAAAAAGAAGAAAAGAGAAAAGACTCAAGTGCCTTAAAGTTTAGATTTTATTAATTTATTTTGTCATAGGCATGTCGAACTATTAAGAGAGGTAAACCAATCTTACTAGCAGGGAATTAATATGCTCAAGTCAACCTAAAAGCTTTGAGAGAAAATTAATAAAATCTAAACTTTCTAAGACAAATAGAGAATTACAGAAGTTCCGTGAGGTCTTTCACGGAAGTTCCGTCAGTGCCAAAATCCTAGGTTCTTGCAACCTGAGGGCTACGGAAGTTCTGTGAGGTCTCTGACGAAAGTTCCATCACCCCTTTTGTCTCAATGGAATTCATCCCACGCAACGGCTCTTTGAATCCACGAAAGATCCATGGGTAACTACGAAAGTTCCGTCAGACCCAGAATACACTACAATGGCTAGTTTTTGGAGTTTCTTTATAGATAGCTTTCCCCTTCCCCTGTGGGAAGGGTTAGACACTTTGGCATTTCACTTTTCATCCAGCTAGAGCTCTTCCCTCTCACTCAAACACTTGTTCTTGACATTCCAATCAATTGTGAGAGAGATCCAAGCACAAAAAGCTTGAATCCATCCACTCAAAAACTTGAGCACATCTTTTCCTCCCTATACAAGATTTGATTTGCTTGTTACTCTTGGAGACTTGGTCTCCTAGATGGCTAGCATCGCCCTTGAGCTCCCAATTTGTTGTGGTGATGTGGGGACGTTTGTAAAGGTGTGATTCGCCTCTGGAGGAAAAGAATCAAGTGAAGAAAGAAATCCAAGCATGATCTTTGTGATTGCTTGGCGATAAAAAGGGTTGAGAGAGACCCGGTCACTTAGTGTGGCTCCTCAACGAGTACATAGGATCTACTTTGTGTGGTTACCGAATCTCGGGTTAAATCCTTGCGTCTCTCTTTACTTTTCCCACATTTCATATTGTGCTTGTGTATTTCTTATGTTGTATTGTGCTCGATCTACTTGTGTCTTATGTTGCTAGCTACCCCTTGTAGGTATTAAGGAATTTATTGTGTTAGCTTCACTTCTATTCAAGTATTGTATATCTTCCCGGTTAAATTCCACATTTCCATTTAGCACATGATTTCACATTAGTGGAACTTCTATCGTGGGACAGAACTTCCGTGATCGTAGAAGTTCTATCAGTCTCTGTTTGACAAGTTTTATGTGCTGATTTTCAGGATTATTTTTAGATTGCCTATTCACCCCCCCCCCCCCTCTCCCCTCTAGGCAACTTTTAATTGGTATCAGAGCAAGGATCTTCTACAAGGCTTGAAAGCTTGAAGCTTAAAAGATGACAAAGCCGAGAGAAAGTGATAAACCTCAAGAGCTCGCATCGGCAAGTGGTAAAGGCCATGACTTGCACACCGCAATGTCTTTCAACTATCATGATGTGGCAAACATCCATCGAAGTGGAAGTGGGAGATTACCCTACTTCGAGGGCAAAGATTTTAGTTGGTACAAGCATTGAATGAAGATGTACCTAATGTCGATTGGTCCACCAATTTGGGATATTATGGAGAAAGGATACACCTTAGAGGATAAGGATAATCCTACATCCATGGACCAACTCAACATACATCACAATGCTCAAGCGGTGTCGATGTAGGATCTAGGAGGTCGACTAGAGGGGGGGGGTGAATAGTCGATTTCAATTCTAATTGCTACCCGATCAAAAATAATTGTGAAATTTAAAACAAGTGATCATGAGCAATATAAATAGAGCTATTCTTATGTTGATAAAAAAGAAGAACATCACTCTAATCCTAAGTCAAGGTTTGCAATGCTACGATAAGATGAGAGAAAAACAATTCTAGTAAATAGCATGAATAAGAGAGGGACAAGTAAAAGACTAAATAAATATCACAACTAAACAAAGTAACTTAAGCTCTATGTAAATGAGGTTGCAAGAATGTATAGAACAAAAAGTAAATGATCATAAATAGACAAACCACAAGGGAGACACCAAATTTTTACCGTGGTCTCGGTGACTTGCCGGTCACCCCTAATCCACGTTGAGGTGGATTCAAGCCTTTGATTTGCTTCTCTATCAAGTATGTACTTCTCCAACAAGAAGGGCTCACACAAGAGCAACTTGATCTTAAGCCAAACCAATCTTTTGAACCTCTCCAAACCTCGATTCCACTAGAGTTGCCCTTCACCACTCCGACGAGGTGAGCACAAGACCTCTCACAAGAACACCGAGCATAATCTTCTTGAAGTGCTCACGGTTTTCACACCACCGAACCGTCTAGGAGGCGGCAACCTCCAAGAGTAACAAGCCAAGACACACTTGACTCCCACCAATTTGCTCAAAGCTCAATCAACAATGCAAATGCACTTGAATCTTTCCTCTCACCCTCTATTTGATGCAACACATGCACAAATATGTGGGAGGACTCTTCTCTAGCTCAAGGATGTTCAATGGGGTGTCTAGCTTTGTCCCAAGCCGCAGGAAATGAGGTATATATATAGGATACACCAACAAAACTAGCCGTTACCTTTAGACAGCCCAAAAAGCTCTGTTATCACGGTCAGACCGTAGTCAAACCCCGGTCAGACCGCCATTCAAACCAACGGCTAGAAAACTAGCTGCTACAACTACTTTTTGACCTTTGGCGGTCAGAACGTGAGCTACTGGCGGTTAGACTGCCACAAGCAGTATCAGGACCAAACTCTCTGGACGTGGGCGGTCAAAACGCTTAGTCCGGACGGTCGGACCGCCACCCCTTTTTCAGGACGACCAACCTTCAGAGAAACAGTTGTAACTTTTGACTCTTAAATCCGATTTTCATGATCTTGGACATTCCGAAAAGATAATTCAAAGGGATACACATCCCTACTGATTGCTTGACTCCAAGCACAATGGAGAAAAGAAAAAATATTATCCAAAGATCAACCTTCAATGAATACAGATGAGCCTCAATCATTTGCAAAACACATTTGCAAATATTAGCACCATGTCAAGGAGATTATGCATATGCAAGATTGAGCTTCTCAACACATGGTAGAAATCAAGTGATCATCTAGACCCCTCTTAATAGTACGGCAAACTATCTTAGCAACCCGGTCTTTCTCCACTAATCACCAAGACCGAAAAAAGAAAATTCCTATCGTTTATATCTTTGCCTTGCGCGAATATCCACTTCGGGTCTAGCATGACGTCCATTAACATATGAAGTGTCCATGATTTTGATTTCCATCAAATGAGTGATGTGGATTATTCATAGCTTCACATGAGCTTTCATGGTTCATCGCGTCAAGCCTTCACTCGCTCTTCACCATTGCTTATGGTCCTTCGGCGCCAAGCCTCTTGGTTGCCCTTCACCCTTGCATGGTCCCTCGCAGCCAAGTCTTGCTCAACCTTCACCACCTTTCCATGTAATGCTATTTTATATCCATCACCATCAATATGCTCACTATCATTTTGCTCACCAAATTGATATTTTCACTTCCTCAAGTCTTGATTCTTTTCTTGTGTTAATGGTCACTCATCTTCAACTTATCAATGAATAATCTCAACATCAATTATTTTCACATCACCACATTGGGACCTTCAACTCTTAATATTCAATCACCTTCCATGATGTGTCTTGAGTGCTTTAAGCAAGAGTGATATTCATTTCCACCGTTATCTTCATCAACACATATATAGATAACCATGATCTCTTGTCAAGCATCTTCATCAATTAGAATGTTGACTGTCAACATGTGACCTCTCAATATTTGATATAAACATTTTAGCTTGATTCATATCTTGACCTTTTTAGCTTGATGACGGAACATAACCAAACACATGAAAAACTCACAAACTCATAGAAAAGGTTAGTTCCAATAATCATTATCATTTATCACCAAAACTCATCATTAAGTCAAGGTTAGAGACCTACACCTTTCAATCTCCCCCTTTTTGGTGATTGATGACAACACCCTCATATAAACATAATTGATAAAATTTATCTCTAGAATCACTAGAGGGGTTAGTTTCAACAAATGAAACACTAGCCATAAAGTGAGCACTCCTCATAATAAGCATGTGCATAGAAATAGATATGAAATATAAATAACCATATGCACACTTTTCTTTTGTACCATCCTTTTCTTCATTTTCATTCTTTCCTTTTGTAATTCTTTCATTCATTCCTTTTCTAATTCTTTCATTCTTCTCCCCCTTTGGCATCAAGCACCGAAAAAGGGCAAGAGAGCAATAGCATGTGAAGCTCAATAAAATGTTAGTCTCAATGTCACATAGCATAGAGCAATTTCTTTGTAACTAATAGGGTGAGCATATATAAAATAAAAATCATATTCATATGCACACTATTATTTAACAAGCACGAAGGAAAATTTGTTCTATCATTTGGCACCATCATCGAAAGTAAGCAACTTAACAATATAGAGAAGAAACATGAGTTACCTTTCGATATATGTTCATCTAAAAAAATATATCCATATAAAAACATAGCAAACTCATTAGTCTCACAAAGTATAGTGCAACTCCCCCTCAAACCATGCATAGTAGAATATTCAAGATACACATATGCATTAATCATGTAACAAATAGAAGAGAATTTTATACTATATCTTTTGGTCCAAGAAGGCAAGTATATTATAAAAGATTTGTCATGAAGTGTAGATTATATAAAAGGCATATTTTCACCATTCTTCATCCCTTTCATGGTGAATATGGATATAAGGCTCCCCCTTAATCCATTGACCATCTCTTATCCGTTTATGAGACTAAACCAAAGAACGAGCTTGCAACAAAGATGTTAGTCTCAATTTCACAAAACAAAGGATAAATCCTCTAGGATTTGTGCATAAAAATATTTGAATTACTTGTGTGAGGTATGCACTTGCCATTAATAATAATTGAGGAGAATATCCTACATCGTACAAGCATGTGATAGAGAAAAACATGCATATGTCATACATAATATTACTTAAGACTTGATGCATGTCAAGATATGTTTAAAAGCACACATGCATTTAAGCATCATGTCATCAAAGGATATAAATGCACATAGCAGATTTTCAACAAGTCATGATAAGATATGTGAACTTGAAAACACATAATATGTGAGATGGCTTACAAGGATACGAATAAATAAGGCATAAGTCGATTAAAGAAACATATCATGATAAAAAGATGGAGATTTAATACAAAATGACATGAAGCACTTTCAAAACAATAATATGTGAGATATCATAAACATAAAGATAAGAAAGTCAATCTAAAACTAAATAATGGTGTAGGATTCACATATAAAGAACATGATATCCAATAGTGTCACTAAGCTCATGTAATCCTATGCATATATACATAAAGAAGTATGAAGACAAATGCATGAAATTAAATCAATATCATTTTGCATTCAAGAGAAAGATTTTGGGTATAGTATGGTCAAGAAATACCACACATATAACATTGATACTTGACGATTGGCTTTATTTGTCAACTTTATTTTATATTCATTTGTGAGCCAATTCTCCACATCTTCTCAAGTGCCATAGATTCATGATGAGAGCCTAATATTTTGGAGTCCTTCAAGATGTTCACGATGCATGTGGACTTCTAAATAAGTTGATTTACTTCATGGCTTGCTTTGTTGATCTTATAAGCAACCATCTTCATAGTATGCTTCTCGAGCATATATTGCATTTGTTCTTATTGTATTTCATATGATTTTGGTACACTTGTTTTTCTTGGTCTTCATCAGCCACAAAGGCAAGTTTGCTAGAACAAAGAAAGAATACAAACGACTACCAAGAAACTCAATAGATACGTTAGTCTTATGTACCAACAAAGATATATCATAGGCTCCCCCTAAAATTGTGCATACAATTAATAGAAATAATTTTGAATATAAGCACATACCCAAAAACATCCGAGGGAAACATAGCCTATGTATTTGGTCATGGCAGAATAAATATACTTGAGGCAGAAACAACTTGCCATAAGCCATATGAAATAAACCACATGTAGATTGTTCAAGAAAACATAACAAGATACATACCAATCTACCATATCAAAAGAGACCATAGCCTTTGCGAATTTTTATTTTCATGCATGAGCAAATGTTAGCATATGGGATAATGAACGATTTAAACATAACAAGCATGAGCACGTAAATTTAGCATCTAGTATCATAAAAGAGCATTATCTTGTAGATCAAATACTAGTGCCAAGACATTAGAATAGAGCAACATAGAAACATATATAAGTGAAATCAAGTCACTCTATATTTATTAAAAAAAATGAGAAATTTGCATATGAGCATGATTACCTCAAATGTATTGCAATTAGAAAACTTGGCTTCTCTTTATATAAAAATCGTTAAGAATGTATACCAACCTTCCAAATCCTTCACAAAGATCAACTCAATAGCATAGATGATGTACCCATAAAATGTTGAAAAAGTTTCCAATAATAATAGTTTTTTTTATGCATGACCAGAAAATTTGATTTCCACTTCATTGACATCTTATCATATTGAGCTTGCATAAATAGGACTTTGTTATCTTCATCATGAATTGAAGGACCTAGAAGGCGACCAAAGGGGGGGGGGTGAATGGAAGCCAATTAAAATTCTCCAAGAGAACTTGGCCTATGTCCTGATTACAATCCAAGCCAACCTCTAAACCAATCATCAAGGCTACACACACCAACTTGTGATGTGCCAACCCTAGGAATGATCAACTACAGCAGCGGAACACAGCGGAAACAAAAGGGAACTCAAAACACTCAAAACAATGCGAAACTGGACTACCATCGGTAGTGTCGATCATAGCCATCGGCAGTGCCGGTTGGCACCATCGGCAGTGCCGGTAAAGCCCATCGGCAGTGCCAGTGAGGGATTCTCAGAAGCAGCAAACAGAGCGCATCGACAGTGCTGGTGCGGGGTTCGGATGACCTACCGGTAGTGTCGGTCCCGGTCGTCGACAGTGCCGATCGACCCCGACAGAACAGGAAAAGGTTTCGGGATTAAACAAAAACTTGGTCAAAACCTAATCAAACGAACTCCAAATGATGCAATTTTTGGATCAGTGAATCCTCAACACATCACGACCCTAATCCTAGAAGATCAAATTGATTGGCTCAAGGAATCATCACGAATTTCAGATCTTGTGCCAAGAACACCAAAAAGAGGAAACTTGAGAAATCCTTCAAATCGAAGGTGCTAGAGCTATTGATTCAGTCAAGGATCCATATAGGATTGTTCTAGCTCATCATAGCAACAAGTTTCTCAACAAATCCTACCCAAAAACTCATCCAAAAAGGAGACCAAAAATTCCCACTAAAATAGCTCTGAAAATAGAGAAAAAGAGAAATTCGGGATTTAGGGAGAGAGGAAGGTCTTGACCACGAAAATGAACCTCATATCATTGATTTAAGAATTCAAGATACATGATTACATGGCTAGGAAGCCACCCTCATCCTCCCACTATTTGAGAAGGGTAAGAGATGTCTGCCACATACCCACTACTCTCCTCTTTACAGATAAAGCACTCTCCTAGCACATGAGAAGAAAAACCTAGCAAGGCTAATGGCAAGAGAGGCTCCTCTTCCACCAGCCCTACCTCTCCTTATATAGGCCTAGGGGTTGTCCACATGACCACTTTACCCTTAACCTACATAACACTACCACCTACCACCAGGGGCAAACTTGTCCATCTCTCTCCTCATCGCCCGAACGCCCTCAGGCCCTTCACAACTTTGCTTCGTTTCGAAGCAAGCTCCGTGATGGTGCCACATGCACCACCAACCACCACCACCGGTTTTGAGGCCCAAACCGGGAAACCACCTTGCACGCTTCTCAAAGCACGACTTCTCGATGTCGACGTGTGTCACCTTGTCCCACGATCCTGACCACCGGCAAGTCTCTCCTGGTCCCTGCCCATCGGCCCCCCTTGTCACTTGCACCGACATCCCGCTCGCCTTGACTTGGTCAACACGCCGTCTTCGTCACCACCACGGTTTTGAGGCTCAACTGTGAAACCGTCCGTGCTTCTTGCCTCTCCGCGTGTACGGTATGGATCACCCTTGACTCCACCCAGCCTCCTGATCGTCTGGCCCCAAGTCTCCTACTTGTGCCCAATCCTCTCGCCGTTGACCGGCAAGTTGACTCCAGTGACCTACATATCATGAGACAAGCAAACACATTTCCCATCTCCTACAAACTCTCCAACATCCTTACCAACTCCGGTTAGTCAAAACCATGATATGCACAACTCCTGCAATCCCCAGATTCCCGCATTTCAACTCAAACACAGACTCAACCAATGTCAATTACTCATCACATATTACAAACCATGGCACATATCCACATGGTTTCTCATGAATAGAGCAAGTCATGTTTGCTCCCTCCGCAAGCTTCTTCTTAGTAGACCCACTATATAGCATTGAGCATTCCAAAACCATAATCTCAAGCTCATTCCCATGTATACCAATACCTTGACGAGGTTTAACATTGCTTCTAATCTCTTTCTTTATGTCCTTGACCTTTTGTATTCATGCTTGAGATTCTCGATATCCTTGCATGGTCAGTCTTAACAATAATATTTTCACAAACTTTCGTCGGTTTCAAATTGGTCGGTTTGCTCAATCCCGAGAGCGATTGAACTTCTGTCACCCACTGACGGAACTTCCGTCATTCCTAGGTTAAAGGGCCCGACGCACTCCTCTTCCCTTAGTCAACCGACCACTTCTTCTATTCTTCCCTCTCTCTCCTTGCCTCAAACCCTAACGGCAATTCACGACAATTTGGAGATTCAAACGGCGACTTCCTTCGAGTTATGGGAGATTTGACTCCTCCATAGCGGAAGTACCGAAATCCTTCCTCAATTTCCTCTATTTTTACCGAGGTATGAGCGCTGACCTAGATTTCTTATTTTAGGTCAATATCTCAAAATGTCTTTATTTCCTTTGGATAGATAGGTTCCTTTGCACCTAGTCTATCAATTCCTCAAGACATTTGCGTTGTAGTGGTAGGATTTAGGAGTTTGGTTAAATGTGGTGCAAACTGCAAATGACGGAAGTTCTATCAAAACTTCCATCAAGATGGAAGTTCCATGATAACTTCACGGAAGTTCCGTCATCTATAGTTCAATGCACTACTTTTGGCTATCTCTTAACTCTTGCTTCGACTCATATACCAAATTCCTTGAACTACTCATTACCCTTGTCAATTGAAGATGGTCAGAATCAAGTATGCATCCAATACACCTGTGGAGCCGAGTGACGATGAGCAAAACCACTCCTCCTCCTCAAGTGAACAACCTGTGCCCATTGCCAAAAGGAGAAAGGTCATGGCATCAAGACAATAAGGACAAGGCGCCCGTGCAGCTGCTGAGACAGTGACAGTTGAGCAAGGAGGATCTCTCCCTCCTAGGAGAGCTAAGGAAAAGGGCAAGGGTCCGGCTAAATAGAAAAGCTCCCGGCCGCATAAAGGAGCAAGAAATGACTCGGTGAATGTTGTGACAGACCGTCATGTCCATGCTCCTGTGTACCCGGATGATTATGTGTTCAAGGACTATAAGAAGGACCTTGATGCACTCATTGAAGCAAGAAAGCAAAATCCTATTCTAGTGGAAGAACAAGAAGCGAGTGACTACCGGTTCTATACTTGGTTCCAGCAGGATTACTACATGTCGATGTTCATTGAGAAGAACCGGAAGAACAGATTGGCAACCCACCAATGGATTTATTGGACTTACATGGAGTCAAAAGACAATCCGGTCTTCAGGGAAATCATCCAAGTGTGCAAAGATAGAGGTGTTTATGACCTTATGAGCTTCAACTATGATTGGAATGAGGAGGTCATTTGTCAATTTTATTCTACCCTCTATCTTGAGCAAAGGGACACTTTTCAATGGAGGACACTAGGTGTGGAGTATTCTATCACTCCAACTCGCTTCGCTAGCTACTTCTTCCAAGGGAGTGCAGATCGTGAGAGGGAGCTCATCTCTAATGAGTCAGTGATGAAGGAGCATGACATGGCATTCATGTATTATGAGCCAAGTCCCAATGTGTTTGGCTCAACCAATGGACTTCACAACTTATACTTCACGCTCAACCGGATGCTCAGGGTCACCATTGCACCCAAAGGGGGACATGCTACTGCTATAGTGGAGACCTCAAGGAATATTCTTGCTAGATTCAGACGCAAGGCAACTCCTTTTTGTGTCATGGATTTCATCACCAATAACATTCACATGTCATCTATTGACACGAAGAGGGTTCTCCCTTATGCACCGTATATTATGAGGATAATAGAGTCTGAGACTGGAATCACCTTTGAGAAGGAATGCAAGCATCTACCCTTGAGGCCAAGAGTGCAACATGAGCTTCGTCCATCATGTGTTGAACCCCGCTGGCGTTTCTAGAACTCGGAGAGCTGGGATTGCTCGGGCCCATGCTGAGCTAGCAGCAGCGGCAACAAGGACTTCTACACCTTCAGCTCCACCTCCTCCAGAAGATCTTCGCCGACCATCCTCTCCCATTGTTTCCTACTTCAAAAGCATTTTCAATGCTTGTTGCTTGAATGCCAAGGAAACTTAGGAGAACAAGAAGAGGATCAAGAAGCATGTTCATTGCTACAAGAGAGATCAAAGGGTTCTAGGGCATGAAGTGTCTCCGGATGGCTTCGAGTGTGAGCCGGATGGCAAGCCACTGGTCTTTGCTAACTCCTTTGCCGCTTATAAAGCTTCAGCTGGACGTCCTCTGCTCCTCCTCTGGTGAATGAAGAAAGTGAAGAAGAAGAAGATGAGAGCACCGAGGATGACGATGAGTGATTCCTTTTTTCTGAGCTCTCTCTCTATTCCCTTTTATTCTTTTTGGTGCTTTGATGCCAAAGGGGGAGAGAAAGGAGATGAAAAAGGATGTGAAAGGGTGTGCTTCATTCTATTCTTATCTATCTATTGTAATAGGCTAGTAATGAACCTATGGACAAGTTTATTGCTTATGTGCTTGAAAACTATTTGGGAACATTATTGTAATATGACTAAGCTTTGCTTTATGATATTATGTGGTGCTTGCTAAATGTCTTGAATTGATGATTATGTTAAGTGTGCCTTTGATCCTTCTTGCATTATCACTTATTGCATACTTGTACACCTTTAGGCACCCCACTTGTTGCAAAATATAGGGGGAGCTCTTTCACATGTTTTTTGTGATTCATGCATATCTTTAGGGGGAGCTCCGCTATATTTTGTTTGTTCTATCTTTTGATTATCTCTTTATGGCCCCCCTTTGTTTCAGCTAGGGATTGTGGATTATGAATTATAGAATCCACAATTTCAAACAAAGGGTCAGATTATAAAAGCAGATTGTAAAATTTGATAGCCCAGATTGTGGAATCCAACAATCCAGTCCACACCAGCTTTTGCTAGATTATGACACATATATTTACCATTTTTCCACTGGGCCCCACTGTAACTGACTGAAAGCTAGATTGTGGAATCCAGACAAACAAACATCCCTCAGATTATGACTCTCAAATTTTTACAATCTCAGATTCCATAATCCATAATCCATAATTTTTAGCTAAAACAAAGGGGGCATATATCCTTTTTAGTCTATTGTCATCAATCACCAAAAAGGAGGAGATTGAAGATGCATCTAGGATCCCCTAGTGGGTTTTGGTGTACGATGACATAGGATTAAAATTGTGCTAACATGTATATGGACAAAGTGTGTAGATTATCAAAAGAATATGTAAACCCACATTTGTGAGATAGTTCATCCCTCTACAAAAAGAAGAAAAGAGAAGAGACTCTAGTGGCTTAAAGTTTAGATTTTATTAATTTATTGAGTCATAGGCATGCTAAACTATTAAGAGGGGTAAACCAATCTTGCTAGCAGGGAATTAATGTGTTTAAGTCAACCTAAAAGCTTTGAGAGAAAATTAGCCACTAAAAGTCCAAAAAGAACCAATCCTTTCTGAGCCAAACAGAGAACTATGGAAGTTCCATGAGGTCTTTCACGGAAGTTCCGTCAGTGCCAAAATCCTAGGTTCTTGCAACTCGAGAGCTACGGAAGTACCGTGAGGTCTCTCATGGAAGTTCTGTCACCCCTTTTGTCTCAATGGAATTCATCCTGCGCAACGGCTCTTTTTGAATCCATGGAAGTTCCGTGTGTAACCACGGAAGTTTCGTCAGACCCAGAATACATTACAATGGCTAGTTTTTGGAGTTGCTCTATAAATAGCTTTCCCCTTCCCCTGTAGGAGGGGTTGGACACTTTGGCATTTCTCCCCATCTAGTTAGAGCTCTCCCCTCTCACTCATACACTTGTTCTTGACATTCCAATCAATTGTGAGAGAGATCCAACCATAAAAAGCTTGAATCCATACACTCAAAAGCTTGAGCATATCTTTCTCTCCTAATACAAAAGTTGATTTGCTTGTTACTCTTGGAGACTTGGTCTCCTAGACGGCTAGGCATCGCCCTTGAGCTCCTAATTTATTGTGGTGATACGGGGACGTTTGTGAAGGTGTGATTCACCACCGGAGAAAAAGAATCAAGTGAAGGAAGAAATCCAAGCACGATCTTTGTGATTGGTTGGCAAGAAAAAGGGTTGAGAGAGACCCGGTCACTTAGTGTGGCTCCTCAACGAGGACGTAGGAACTACTTTGTGTGGTTGTCGAACCTCGGGTTAAATCCTTGTGTCTCTCTTTACTTTTCCCAAATTTCATATTGTGCTTGTGTATTTCTTCTATTGTATTATGCTCGATGTACTTGTGTCTTGTGTTGCTAACTACCCCTTGTAGGTATTAAGGAATTCATTGTGTTAGCTTCACTTCTATTCAAGTATTGTATCTCTTCCCGGTTAAATTCCGCATTTCCATTTAGCACTTGATTTCATATTAGTGGAACTTCTGTCGTGGGACAGAACTTCCGTGATCACGGAAGTTCCGTCAGGAACTCACGGAAGTTCCATCAGTATCTGTTTGACAAGTTTTAGGTGCTGATTTTCAGGATTATTTTTAGATTACCTATTTAACCCCTCCCCCTCCCCCTCTAGGCAACTTTCAGGCTGTGTAGACTATAGCCCACAAGCTAGAGTGTCGCCACCCCGCCCTGCATCGATTCACCAAATCCGCATTGATCCTAGGGATTTGGGGATTTGGCGCATAGCACTTGCCCCCAACCAAGAGGACGTGATTCGCTCCCTTCTACTCATCATCGCCGCCGTGGCCCGTGAGTACAGCGATGTGCGAACCTGGCGACACGGGCGCAATCGCCAACCTAGATAGGAATAGCTTGCACGATTGCACCTATTTTTCAACAAATTGAAATGCAAAAGAAAACACATTCATCATGGGAGAAATCATGAGGATGGAGGATACTAACTCACCTGGCGCTCGCGCTAGCTACTATGTACACACAAATAGATGAGGAGCTTAGGCCACACCGATCCATGGTGACCCGCGCATATGAGAAGTGGAGAGCCTGGGTGCGCAGCGGAGGGGGGGGGGTCCTGCCTTGGCCCAACCGTGCAAGGATGCCTCACCGGACGTCGTCCGTGAAGCGGGGACTGCAGCGGATCTTGGCGTGGGTGGGGGATCTTGTGCTTGGCCCCATAGATGGGGGACTACGAGGACGGAGGAGCTTGTAGCAAGTCAGCACCGACAATCGACCCCACCTGGTCCTTCTAGCCTCCACCCGCCCGCATCTCGTCACTGCGATCGAGATCTTGCGGGCCAAGCACAACATGGAACGAAAGGAAAGAGGCGAGCGTGATTGACGGAGTCAGACGAAATATCCGATGGGTACAAGCGGGCAGGTAAAAACAAGATGGGTAAGAAAAAACATTTGCGGGAATTGGGACGACTATGAAGCATAAACATTTCCTAACATCGGTCAGGTTTTTTAATCAAGTAATGGGCCCAATAGCAATCGAACAATGGGGAAGGAATCTGACGTTGATCCATGGACTAATTAGAAGGGTGGGTATATTTACTCAGGGTAACTATTTTTCGATAGAATGTTTAGCTTTTATAGTAGAGAAAATATAATACTATGAAATTGCCATCTAAAGAGCGATAGGATAACCGAATGAAATTGACCCCTATATTTATACTGAACTGAACCACCATATGGGGTGAAACCATCGGGAGAAAACCAGCAGGATAATATTAACAAAACAATGAATGCCGAGAGATGGATGACAGGAACTTACCATTAACAAAATCAAATTTTAAATAACTTGGATTTAAACACAGGAACTTGTATCTAAAAAGCGCACGCTGCTGCTTTGTCCTCCTTTTGACACTAAATGTGTACTGCATCGGATGTCTGTGATTCGCTTCCTCAATTGAATAAGAAAAAGGCATGACGTGAGTTGCATTTTTGAGAAAATAAAAAACGTTGGGAATAGCATAAACATTCGTAACGGTTTCGTAAGTGGCAGCAGCATGGCCATGTGTTGGTCTGATATTGGTGGCAAACAAATTGATAGTGCGAGGTACAGGCGCCAAGACCATTTTTTTTAATTTTAAAGAAGGCATGGGTAGGCTAGTCATTAACAACTAAAAATGGTTTATATTTTATTTTTAAAAGATAAAAATAATTTATTAGAAAATTACAAGGTAGGAATTCAAAAAATTATAAAAATAGGTACCAGTTGGTGGTGCACTTACCGACTAGAGGGGAGTCAGTTGTCCAGTGACCGACCTTTTTGGTCTAGCGGCGACCAACTAGAGGGGCCCCACAGTGCACATCTGCTAATTGATTTGCGTGACGGACAGATAGGCTGATCGGTCAATGGACGACTGATAAGTCATTCGATCGTGCATCGACCGACTAGTGTCCCTTTATATGCCACTTCAACCTTCACACTTCCCCCGACGGAGAGAGCAGGCTGCGGCGACGGTGGGCACCACAGGCATGGGTGGCGGCAGGGGAGGCGGGGGCACGGCCGCGACCGCAGGTGACACAGGCACATTTGATACATGTAGATTGTTTTGTTCATTTGATATACGTGTTATATAGGCTATCTGGCTATGCATAGCCGATCGGAGGGAGTGACAAGCAAAAAAAAAGAAAAAGGGGAAATGCAACGTTTCAAATGGTGGTTCAAATGCAAGCTATGATCATGTGGTGATATTGTGACATGGAAGCTGACCATAAAGGGAAAAGTTGAGCCACGCTGAAATGAACACACCTCCAAGATTTAGGAACCCAAACAGAACAATTGAAGATACATGTAGTAGACCCAGCACTCAAATATTGTTCCACCGCATAAAGTCAAGTTCCATCGATCAAAACTCAGAAAGGATCAACCACGTGGCACGTGCCATTTTGTTATACTTTCACGCGATGAACTGAACTTTATTGCTGACTTACCTATAATGTAATGTCACATATAGAGTAATCAGTGCAACATGTCTTTAACAGACAAACATGGAGCAATATGAACAGTCACAGGTTGTATGATAAGCCTCCTCGTAGTACCATGTCATGACTAACAACACCACAACTGTTAGCAAAACCGGAGAAATGATCAAGTATTGAGTTTTTTCTAGATCTTAATAGGACCTCCAAATCCAATTCACATTCAGCGTTCAAACAAGGAACTTGCGGCTCGCTGGTCACCCTTCTGACGCCTGCTACTACCACTAATTGTATTTCATATCCTATCTTATGTATTTATAAACGCCTAGTGCCTGCTATCAAGGCCACCACTTTGATCCCAATTTTTTCTGGTACTTTTTTGTAAACCTCTTGAATAATTACCTAGCTGATTACCCCCAACCCTGCGGCTCCTATCCAGGGCTGGCCCACCATGATACATATCATAACTGTTGAATCGTTCATTACGCGTTGTTCTACCATGCCGGTCTCCACTAGATCGTCTGCCATTCAATTTAAGAGTCCTCCCATGGAAATTATCACTGGAATTTGTAGAAGATTTGGTCCTCCTAGACTGGAAGCGATCAACAATATTGGAATCCACATCATGATGAAATGGTTCATCATCATTGTAGGCAAGTGCCCTCTGCCTTATAGAAGCTCTACCAGCATTTCCCTGACTATGATTTCCTTTACTCCTAAGAAGACCTTCATCGATGTCCTCATCCAGATCAGAACCAATCCCATCGTCACTCCGAGATCCATAAGAGGCCCTTCTAAATTTGTCAGAACCACTGTGGCCCCGTGTTTTATGCCAAGAATCAGTAAGATGACTTGACCTCAGGGAAGGGTGATCCTCGAATTCATCCTCATCAGCGGACACTGTTACATCATCCGTGGCCGCATGTCTTGAATTTCTGCTGTTATTAAATTCATAAAGACCTTCTGAATCAGAAGCACCCTCAAAATCAGAATAACTCATCCTAGCCACTTCACCTGTCTGACTTCCTTTCGACAAGTCAAGCTCATAACTGTCAATGTTATCTTCATCATCAAAATCATTGAAACCAACTCTAGAGGATGACAAGCTACCTCTTTCAGATACATTGTTCTTGCTCACTGTTCCAGTCATTCTGAATTGCTCATCCTTGGAACCTCTAGCAGAATCTCCATATGGCAGACTATCCAGAAATGAGCTCTCCCTCGCCTTAGATGAGTCAGCAAACTCAAATGCGGCAACATCTGCACCATCCGACTCATTATCATCAAAATCAAAGTTCCATGCACTAGAAACATCAGATTTGCGTGGTCTTTCCAATCTTTTCCGCAGTCCAGATTGCTTCGCTTCTATTTGGCTGTTGGTGTACTCATCTGCAGGACGGTCATGCTCACAATGGAAGCATGACATATTCCGCCTATAGTTCAAGAAATTGCACCTGAAATTTCATGTACACAATTTAGCTCAATTTGCATGGCCAATTAATTCATGAATGGTGATTAAGTGTGCTATTTTCAGTTTCCTTATCCCTCCATGAACTCTTCAGAATCACAGTTAACCATCTTAATCTAAGCTACGGAGCTTCATTACCTGGTTATTCTTGTTCACAACTAGGAAGTGATAGTGCAGTATGCATCCTATACAGTTACTAAAGTGTAACATATAGGAAGATAATAGACCGCATCCTAGATGTCAAGTCTATATTATAAAGACTAAACATCTATCCATCTAACCTCACCCAAAAAATCTATTTACCCACACCATCCTGGCCTTTGATTTACTGCCTCATTTAAATTGGACCTTGTGATTAATACCGGACCCACTATGACAAATGACGACATCTTTCACAGTTATAATTTAGTGTAGTCTGCCACGAAATTCAACACTTTTTGCACGTAGCAAATTCTACCCACCCGCACCGACCTGCCGCCCGAATTTCGGGCGACGAGATCATCCTCTGCGTGATCGCGCGTAATGTGTTCTTTCCTTTCTTCCAGGCGCCAGATCCAAGTGAGGCAGACAGACAACCGGACGAATCGCCTCCAAGCGTGGCTGCGCGGAGTTCGTGCGGCAGCTCTCTCTCTCTCTCCCTCCCTCCCTCTCTCTCTCTCTCTCTCTCTCTCGCTGTCCCTCTCTCTCTCTCTCTCTCTCTCTCTCTCTCTCTCTCTCCGCATCCTTCTTTGGCGGCCTCTGCTCCCGTGAGCTCGGCGGCGCAGGTGGATTGTTTACTCCGTGTAGTGTAAATTGATCCCGCGGTCCTGTTTTTTCTCACCGGCTAGATTGCTTACCCGCCCGCCGATCCAGGAAAGTCTGTCTCCTTCCCCGTTTCGATTCCTCTCCTCTCAATCCCGTGTTCCAGGGGTCGACATGGTCAGCCCGCCGCTTCCTCTGCCTCCCTCCACCACGCCGCTGCCGAGGCGGTCAGGAAGGCCATGTGCAGCCAAGGAGACAAAGATCCCAGGACAGGCGGCGATGACAAGATGGCTTGCAGGTGAGGTGGGGCGGTCCTATCGACGGCGGCTGCTGCGCGGGGCGAGGTGGGACGACCCCGCGGCTGCCGCGGCAGTGGCGGTGTGTTGCAATGCAGGGGCGACCCGGGGCCGGCGCTGTGACGGTTAAGCGAGGGCGAGGCGGTAAGCCGGTAACTCCAGCGCTCCTTTCCACTGCTCCTCCTTCCTGATGCATTATTCATTGTTTTGTTTCCGTTTGTGTGTGGTGGATTAACGGCTTTTCTGTTCAGTTCCCTATTTTCTTTTGCCAAGGATTTGCATGCTTCTTCCATCAATTTTGGAGTCTCTCAATGATTGCCCCTCGTAGATGCGCAGATCCAGAGGCGTCATGGCTGGGAGCCTGGGACCTGCAGCTCGCCCCACAACTGGTTTCGATTGAAAACCTGTGCTTGATTTCAAAGGGTTTCTGGAGTGACGCATTGCATTGGGGAGAAGCAAAGCGTGTGACGTTGGATGAACCATCCAGGTCCCTGTGGTCACTTTATGCTTCTGAAATTGGAGTGTATCTGGACCAGGCTCCAGAGCTTCGATGTACAGATGAACAAAACTAAGTTGTCAGTTCTCTTTTGACAGCCCCGATTGATTTAATACAGATAACAGTTATTCGTTCCACGACCCTGTAGATCCTATTTGCATATGGAATGTCTTGACTAATGTTTTGTTCGTTTATATGATCTGGAGAATTGTATAGCCATCTTTCGTTTTGTTTTTCTTTCCTTTTTTTTGTCCCATTTTGACTTATAAAACAGACAATGTCACTCGCATCTGATCTCTTCGGGGATAGGGGAATAAAATTTCTTTTATCTAAAAACAACTAATGTTTTGTTCAGACATGGATTTTTCAGGCTACAACAAGAATATGAGAGAGAAACGTTGAGCGAGATGATGGTTTGTACTACCATCGTTCACAAAGCTATATGATGTGCTGTTTGTATAATATTTCACACAATATCCTATTTGTTATCAGTTCTTAGTTCTTATTAGTTGACTTTTTTTTACTTACACATAGCTGTTGAGGAGTGTAGGGAAAAATATACTCCCTTTTGTTTTAAATTGTTGTCTTCAATTGATGTTTATAGAGTACTGGATAAGATTTGTACTAAATTTTTTTGATATATATAAACTTGCAGTTTTGTATCTTATGCTTAACAAATTATGAAACTTTCGACGTCTCGGTTCTTGCATACCCCTGAAGAATATGCCCAGTTCACAAGACCAAAAGATCACCCTGGTACTAGGTTCTTGCCTCGTGTTCCTAGGCAGCTACTCAATTAATTGGTGTCGCTTGATGTTTGTTATGAATACAAAACTTTCTTTTACTCTATGCATCTGATACAGATCCTTTAACATCTTGAGTCTTGAAAGGCTGTGCACATTTGAAGAAATCTAGCTAGGGTGAGGACTGAGGACCCGGGAAATCACTCCAGCTAACCTCCCTGAGGACTACATACCTGCTAACTGAAAGGTGAGATCTTTGGTCACCAGTCCTGGTTCAGTTTTGTGCCAATGTAGCAAATAAGTTTTATTGACCTGGAGCAATATAATTATACTGGAACACCCGTACTTACATGATCATGCTTTTATTTTTTTACTGTATATTTATTGACCCACGAAATTGATTACTATTTTGATCCAGGATGGCTGGTATGTGTTAGCTTCTTTACTGGAAGGTATCAATACCAATATAAAGGGCATGTCATCATAGTTGTGTTTGTTCAGTCTTGTACATGCTGCACCTCACCTGCTTTAGATAAGCCTGAGCATGTATGCTGCTCATTCTGGATAAATAGTAAGACCAATTCTAGGTAAAGTATTGACTGCCACTTTGGTGCTAATTTTGATCTCCACTCCATAACACATATTTGCCATATTGACTAAAATGATTTTATGGTGATAAGATTCTTTTAGAAAACAATACATATCCTTTTCTTGGTTCCTGTGTATTAGAACTTGATTCAGGACTAGGGATGGCATCGGGGCGGGTTCGGGGCGGGTGGAGCAAAAGCCCACCCGCGATGAGAGATGTTGCGGGTGGAAATCTCCACCCGCACCCGCACCCGCGGGTGGAATTCCACACCCGCGCCCGCACCCGCCGGGTTTTGGGTGGGTGACGGGTCCCCCGCGGGTTTTTCATATGTATGAAAAAATACATCTTTAGTTCAATTTTACATGATTTTCACATATTTTACATAATAAAAAATACTAACTTATTCATAACTTGATAGTTAACACAATATGATAATATATATACATGTAAGAATTATTAGACTAGGATAATTCTCACTCTCACAAAAGAATATTAGACTAAAATTATTTATGCGCCTTTTATTTCAGGCCCCGCGGGGCACCCGCGGGTGGAAGAAAAAACCCGCACCCGCCCCGCGACTATGCGGGGCGGGTGTGGGTGAGCCCCACGGGTGTGAAACTGCACCCGCACCCGCACCCGCCGGGTGCCAAACCCGGCAGGGCCCCGCACCCGAGACCCGAATTGCCATCCCTATTCAGGACTCATATAAGCAAACAACCTGATGGTTAAATGAGTGGGTCTCTTATCACTCCGTGCAGCAAGATGGAACAGATTACAACAACTACTACAACAACTAAGCCTTTAATCCCAAGGAAGTTGGGGTAGGCTACAAGATGGAACAGATTCTATAGATGATTTGTGTCTAAGATAGTTCAATTGATTCCGTAATTGGTGAGCTGTTGTTAGTTTGCCACCAGAGCACTGCATGAGAACGTGGCAAAGAACCATCAAGTGAAATGAACTGTATGGGTGGGGAACTGCCTTGATGGTGTGTGCTTAATCCATTTATATGATGGTGTAATCATATATTGTATTTCAAAAATTATCAATTCAAATCTATGTTAAATAAATATTGGAGGAGTCATGCGTGTATTTCTTTGTGTATATATTATATGGGAAACTCCTTTCTTTTGACAAAAGAGATTAATGGTAGTAGAGCATATTTTGTATTATTTAGTCTGTAAAAAGGACGGATTAAAAAATTACTATTGTGCATGTTCTTTCGGATGTGACCCAGATCAGGTGGTCGTATGATCACTTGCATGTCATATGTTACTTTTAGAATTGTACGCCACCGGCACCATGTTGATAGCACATGCACGCCAGCTCCATGTTTAATCCATCGTATTGTTCTGTAGTTGTGGTGAGCCGATCACTTCAAAAGACGTTGAGGCCATCTTTGTATTATCAATTTCTCTCTGGTGTTATCAATCTCTCTGGTGCTTGATTTCCTATTCAAACACCTTGCTACGCATATTTCCATTTAGTACATGATAGCTTTATAAAAAAAATAACAATTTTCATTTAGTACATGATAGTTTTATTAAAAAAATGGCAACGTGTGTGTCACACGTGCAAAAAACTAGTTGTTTTAATTAACAACTGTGTTTTAAGGACAGATGAAGATAAATCAAACATGGTGCAACAGAAGATGAGAAAAAGTGCAGGACTCATGCAGCATGCATTCTTACTAGTTACTACAGAATAGAACAGTAGTGAGTAAGCTAACCGTGGACATTCCCACTCTCCAGGCAACAGTTGTCTTTTGGGACGCTTAGCATCACACTGCAAGCAAATCGTGTTTTTCGCAAAGTTCATGAAGTCACACCTGCAAAAGAGATTCCAGGGAATAAGAATAATATTCCACAAGTCCACAAGATTCCATGAAATACAGGCAAGTGGTCAAATTACTTAGGGCAGAGCCAATCTCCTTTCTTCATCTCTATGTCATCACGTCCAACTCGCTTCTTTGGTGGTGGTGGTGGCTGCTTCACCTTAGGAGGAGGTTTCTTTATTACAGGAGGTGGGAGATTAGGATCAATAGGGATGGCACTAAGCTTGACAATCTCATTTATTAATTTCTGGACAACAGTCTTCAAAGATTTCAATTTGAGAAGAGATTTGTTCTCTACAGTTCCCTTTATGTGATCAAAACCATAGATCAGTAAAACGCGCATAACATCAAGAGTACGAGCTTCATCTTCTTTACGTGTGAGGATATAGCCCCTTGTGCACACATTTCGTAGATTACAAGAACTGCATACCTGCAAATCACAAGCAACAAAAAACAAATCAGAAGGACAAGTCTTCTTCAGAGGTATTAACATATTTGATATTACTTTAGATGACGGCATAAAAGAAATGGACTGATGAAATTATATGGATTGGCATTCACATCCTTATTTGGTTACCACTTAGAAGACAGATTCTATGTGCTACTACTGAGCACCAATTTTACTGATACCAGCAGTCCAGCACCAAATTGCAGCACTAGGTGGCAGGTGGCTCGCAACTCACCCGCGGCAACCACCAGAGAAGGATCAAGAAGAGAAAGAACTGTATAGCTCTAATACCATGTTACAATGATAGGAGAGAGAGATCCTTCAGGTTCACTAGGGTTACGGTGTAATGTCCAAGCCAACTGGGCTATCTAGGCCATAGGCCATATAGGCCAATTGCATAGCAATACTTCTATTCTTACCACTATGATGCTGCCTTAATTAAATCTGACAAGGGGGCGGGTCGGTGCGACCCATTTGCTTCCCCTGCGATCCTTTCTACGAACAGGTGGATCAAGGGTCGATCCGCCCCTGCTATTTGGTGCAAACCGACGAACCGTGGGTCGCCCCGCCCTGAAGACGACTAAGCCGCCATGCTGCACTGGCTGGATCCATCCACAAAAGTTTCTAGGAAAGCTCACGACCTCGCGTCGCCAGAGGCTGGCCTGACGGGGCAGAAGCGTCCTTGATGCGGATTAGAGCGGCAAGACAACGAGGAGGGGCATGTCCGGCGGTTCAATCGCGCCGCTCATGCTGGCAGCGCAGCGACGGCTTCAGTCGAAGAAGGACGTCAGGTAGGGGATGACGGTTCGGTTCGATCCTAGGTTCGATGGGGTTGTCGAACCGAGAAAACCGGCCTCGTTTTGGTTCGACTCGGCCCGCTTCGCTGCGAAAATTTAGGGGCGGGTCGATGAACCATTCGGGTCGACCCTAACCGTTATCAGGATTAGCCTTAATGAGACATGCATTACCTTAAAATATGTAAAGAAGGCATGCCTTCCTAATCCTTAAGACAAAATATAGGTTTAAAATCTGATTAAACTTGAGCTTGTGAAGCAAAAATATAATACAAATGATATGCGAGATTTGACCTTGTCAGAAGGCCAAGCTATAGTGGAAAGCTCATCATGATTTATGAAGTTATATTATAGGAGAAGGGCTAGCCATAAAATTTTTATGACAGAACAAAACAACAAGAGCTATAAAGTATTAGCGTAAAAATGACATCCAGGCAAAAAAAAAGACACATGTACTCAAGGTAAAAAGGCAATTAGGATAGGTATCTAGCAGGTTTGGTCATCACAAAACAATATACCATCAGAGGACACGGAGGTACCAATACTAACACGACCTGTTTCATATTTTTCAAGGAATCTGTACAGCTTTAGCTATAGCATGACGTTTGATATGGAAAATTTTCATCCGTTCACAATAAAACAATTGGTTAAGAATATGCAACTTACGTCACCCTCATCAAGATGGACAAGTTTTCGTATCAGCTTTGCAGAAAACACCACTTTTGCATCCAGACTAGGGCACCCATGGCCAACCAATATTTGAAGTTCTTTCCTAGGCAACGATCTGCATAAGGAACCAATAATATGTCTATTATTCCACTTATATTTGTTTATTTCTCACAGCTATGATCTGTATAATGGTCAAGAGCCCCCGAGTTGTCCAAATAACTTATATAATAACGACATGTATGTCCGATATCCAACATGCAGTGTAATAAATTAGCTGTGTATTATGTGTGATTTAGGCATGGGTTTTAATTATATAAAAAAAAGTAACCAAAATTTCGGAACAAGCATAGTATTTAGTCACAACTCGAGAAAAGTAACAATCAACTATGGTAATATATGTATAACAATCATGAAATTCCACCTTTTGACTCAAACATTTGCCCTGACTCAAACTCGCTCCATTCCCAAATAAATGTAATTGTAGCATTCAAATTTGGTTCAACAATAGATGTCATTCCCATTTCCCAGTTCACCTTTCTCTCTTCCCAATACATCTCTATCTCTATCTCTCTATCTCTATCTCTCTCCTCATTTTCTGTATATCCCACCTTTTTCACTTCACCTAAATTCTTGTGCCCAAAGGTAGAATGACATTTAATTTTGAACTGAAGGAGTAATTTCCAGCTTATAAATTGAAATCAAGTATGGAACAAGCATAGTATTTCAGTGCAACCTCAATCATAAACCCAGTCATGAAGGTACAACGGAAAATTACAGTGAAAGGATATGCATAATTGTTCGACAAAATCATAGACGTATGCTCAAGGTAATTCAGTGATAATGGCAATGGTTTAAAGGTATCTCTTTAAATCTGGAGTTAAACTCTCACAAATGAGAATGGCCTCAAATCAATAGAACTGCAATTTCTGAAGTTCAGCAAACTGAATCAATGGCTACAATCTGGAAATTGTCTTAAAAAAACTTGCATTTCGATATTCTGAGGCTACAACAAATACCTCAACACATAAGGATCCCAGTTTTGACAATTCAGGCAATAATAGACGAATTTGAAATTCATATAGCTTAATTTACAGCAAATAACACATACAACGTCAGATGCAACTTCAACATCAGGAGCAACAAAATTTACTTGAGGATGTCGAACCGATCACGGCCGAAGTTCATGCAGGCGTTCTTGACAGTGGTCCAGTCCCTCGAGAAGTCGAAACCCACCTCCTCACTGACCTCCGAGAGGTCCATGGGCACCGCTGCGGCTACAGTGCCCTCGTTGGCGCCACCGGCCCGCCCAAGGTCGAAGTACTTCTGCTGAACGAGTCGCTCCATCAGTTCGATCCACTCCGGCCAGGGGTGCACCAGTTCCACCTCCCTTCGCAGCACCTCCTCCATGCTCATCCCTTCCACCTCATACGCGGGCGCCGCAGCCACAACCTCAGTCTCCTGCTTCGCCTCATCCAGTTCTCGTCCCGGCACCGGCCCCGGCTCCGACTCCAGCGGCAGTGCCTCGGGAGACGGCGCGGGGGGACGGCGCCAGGACTGGATGCGGCGGAGGGCGGCGTCACGGGCTGAGAGGTCGGAGGAGCGGGAGCGGTCGAGGGCATCGAGCTGGTCGAAGACGAAGGAGAGGCGGGCGGACAGGGCGGGGGGCTTCGAGGAGGCGGAGCTTGCCGCCGAGGGATGCGAGGGGGTGGACGGAGAAGTGGCCAAGGGGCGCCGGAGGAGGAGATGGAGGAGGGGAGGGGTGGGGATGGGGCAGTGGCGGCGACGGAGAAGCAAAGGGCAATAGTGAGCCATTTCGACAGATTTGGCGGCGGCCGGCCAAAACCCTCCCCGTCTTTGCAGAGGAGACAGACGATGAAATCGATTTTCACTAGAAACTGGATTTATCGGAAATCATGTGTCACCTTTACTAATTGATATGCATATGATGTTGAATTTAACACTGTTCAAATTAGTTTGACATTTCAACAGTATAGAATATTAAGCGTTTTGGAAATATGAATAATGAATTTGATGTCTTTTTTCTTTTGCTTTTACAGCCAATTTTGTATTAAAACACACATTGCTGCTATTTTTTAAATAATTTAAAAGTTTTAGCACACTTCTTTTCTTTTTCATCTAAACTAATAAAGAACGAATGATAGGACCAGTTTTGTCCACAAATAGCTACCTACCCAACGATCTGAAGCCTCCATTTTCTATAGCCCACCTACATCCAACCATAAAATATGAGTGGATCCACAACGTGTAAAACTTTTTACACTCATTCCTTCACAAAATTCACTCATCCCTCCCCTCCCACACCTATTTTTCTCACATCCCTTCACACCTGTACCCACCTACCCACACATATCCTAGTCTGCCTTGATTTCCTCCTTTCAAAACTCACGTACGCATCACATTTTATCACATTCTACCTTCCTTGATTTCCTCCTTTCAAAAATCACGTACGCATCTCATCTTTCCTGCCTTGGTTTTCTCCTTCAAGCTCCTTCCAAAAATTTGAAAACACATCCAACAGCCGCATCTCGACTTCAGCATCAGTAGTTTCCATGTGCATCCGCATTCGTCTGCAGCGGTGCTCCACGTCTAGTCGGTCGCCCAAACGGGAAGGACTTGACATTGGAGGACAAACTACACCGGTGCTCGAGATTAGGATCCAAAGGACAGGACAATTGGAGGAGTTTGCTGGTAAGTTCGCCATATATACTCTTATTATTGTCAAATTGTCTTTAAGAGGCTGTGATCGTGCTTTGGATCATTGCGTGATTCAGACTTAGACTATGATCTCTAGTAGGCCGCTTTGGATCATCATCAGAAGCCAGACAAATGGAAGATATGGAAGATAGGTCACCAACCCAGAACAGCATGTCAAAGAGACGGCAGTGCCAGAGCGCCTTTAGGAAATCAAACTAACTGTACAACACTAGGTAAAACATCACTGGGTAAATCAAACACTAGGTGTTTAATTATTCTTTACTCTAAATAGCTGATCACCTGAATTATTCCACAGTTTCCGATGGCGTTGGTGATAATGAATCGCATGGTAAAGTAAATAAGGCCCATAACGGTAACATGGTTCTCCCTTTTGGTTTCGTTCCTATTCCTAATCCCTGGGTCTAATGATGATCCATATAATTCTTTGCCCAGCTATTGTGGGGATCAGCCGTGCAGGGTGTGGTAAAGAAAATCTTACACCGACTATGTCTTTTTCAAAGACGGTTGAGTATCGACGTCAATATCAATCACAATATAGAGTGAGGAAAAAGGCTGCTTTGGGAGTGCCCCAAAGTCAGTCACAATCAACTTCAACGTCTGGTGTGCATATGTTTTGTTGTTGTTTCCGCGTAACTATAAGGAGAAGATATAAATATGCAATGATCTTTTTTGAAATGATTTTTCTTGTAGGCATCTTTGATTTTACTATCGAGGGAGGGTCGCTACAGGAGATAAAGAGGGCTAAAATGGCTGCGTATATGAGAGAATATCGCAAACGGAAAAATGAATAATCTCAAACATCTGGTGCGCATGCACTATATTCTTGTTCTGATTATGATTAGGGCTTGATCTAGATGGTTATTGTTCCCTTTGTTATTTGTTTAGAAATCCTTGATTTGACTATTGAGTCGGCTACCCTCAAGGAGGTGAAAAGGGCAAACAGGATAGAGTATCAAAGGCAATATCGCAAACGCAAAAAAGAGGCTGGTAAAGATGCGCAAATATGTGGTGCATCGACACAAGGTTGTCTCTAAATAAAATTAATCTAAGTTGCACTTGTCTTATGGTTGTTGATATTTTACTACCGTGAATAAAGCAGGGCTACCCGGGGTTTTGCATTCATCGGGTGTGACAGCAAATCAGTGTCCTGGGTCCTCCGGTTCTTCAGACCTGGACAATGCTGATGAGGGTGTTGAGGATGAAAGTTGGCTGCACAGGAACGATGCTTGGCAGGCACGTTCTCATGCATGCATAACGTACATCAGCTCGAGCGGTACAAAGCGAACAGGGGACAACACTCTAGGTACTATGACGCACACCCTTGTCTGTTGCCTTATATAATTACTCTCACACTCATTTTTTAAACAGGGACAAGTGAAAATCAACCCTGCGAGAGAATGTTGAGGACTCAGAAACATTCTGCAACCACAAATAAAGAAATTAGTGGGGACATATTTATATCTCCCGGGAGCACATTCCACACACGAGGAATTGTCGGTAATTAGAACCCCTTCTTTCTTAAAAAAGACTACATTTATTAGGATCTCAGTCCAATTGACACTATGTTTACAAGGTGATCCTGTTGATGACGATGTATTTGATCGTGGTAACTGGGAACTAGACGATCCAAATTCAGTTGCGCATGGTACAGATAATAACATATAAAGCTCGACATTTGACTTTTTTTGTATTTTGATCTTGTTTTGTATTTCTATGTTATGCATTATATTGATTTTGTTTAGATGACGAGGAACTTGAGAGGACAAATCCAGTGGTGTATTATAGGACTGATGATGAGGATGACGATGATGAAGAAGGCAGGTTGTTTAGACGACCAGGTGGGATTATATGTTTATAATCCTATAATTTGATGTTTTGTTTATCACAAACCCTCTTAACTGATTATTTTATACGGTTAACGAAAACAGATGTTGAATACACATCATACCGAGTGGGACCTGAACCGGTGGAAAACATAAGGGATCCTTATGACCATGTATACGGAAAGTTGCCTACTAAACACTATGTGTTGAAGCGGGTTAGAGATTGTTTTTATTGCGGAGCTACAAGGATTACTGGGAAAGGACCTTCTTTTTGTTGTAGGAAGGGAAAGGTTAAGATATACATACTAGAGGTGCCTAATGAGTTAAGATGGCTATTCACAAGTCAGACTCATAGTGATGCCAAGTATTTTAGGAATAACATCAGATATTTTAATTCACACTTCTCTTTCGCCACTTTGGGTGTTTCACTGGATAGAAAATATGCGACTATGGCGGGAAGTGGTGTGTATACCTTCAGGGCACAGGGTCAGGTCTATCACAAACTAGATCAACTGACTCATGGTGAAAATGGACCACGACACATGCAATTATACTTCTATGACACAGACCTCAGTCTTGAGCATAGGGTGCAGCGATCGCCTCATCTCGATGTTGGACTCATCCGAAAAATACTAAACATTTTAGAAAACAATCCTTATGTTGGGACGTTTAGGATGTTAGGTGGGGTACTAAACATTGACGAATACAAAATTGAGCTGAACACGGATATTGATGTCGATCAAAGACGGTATAATGCACCGACTGTGTCACAGGTCGCAGCAATGTGGATGGACCAGCAATATGGATGGACGGAACTAACCCGAGGCATATGTTTCAATGAAGTGTTATGGTCCATGGTATGTCAGATGAACCTATATATATAAGAGCATTTCACGGGTGCTATGATCCACTCTCCTATCCCCTATTTTGCCCGGACGGCGAGGCAGGTTGGAATAAATATATTAAATATGTTGATGACGTCTCCGAGAGCACTGGGAGGAGCACAGTTGAGTTGCAAGGTTTGCCCCTGCAGTTTACATTTCAAACATATCAGCTCCAGTTTTTATTATATGCTCTAAACTTGCCTATATGACTTTGTTCCCTAGGTTCGGTAAATTTAGAGTCAATTGACCCAGAAGATTGTGATCCCGAGGGTGATGAAGGTTTATTAAATCTGTTTTATATACAAATATTTTATATAAAAATTAAAATAAATATATAATAATAAATAATAATAAAATATTTTAAAAATAGAATAGAAAAATGATCTGCATATTGCAATATTCGTCTTATATGAGATGGAAGCCCTGTGTAGTTTCTACGTCCACTGTTGTAGATATGTCATAGTACTAAGATTTTATATTTAATATTTTTATTACTTCATTCCTCATAACACGTTATCTCCATCTCCATAGATGATGATCTCGAGTCAAAAAGTAAATATGTCAGCGCCAGATAATATTATTGTTACAAGATGCAGATTAGAGATGGGGAATTCAATATACTGTTTCATAGAGCCCGCTTGTTCCAGCAGTATATTGTTGATATGTACATCAAAATTGAAACTATGCGTCTCGATTGGTACTCGAAGCCCAAGCACCAGACACTAATTCGAGCTGATCTATATCAGGTGACTAACTGGAAATTTGTGCACCAGACACTAAGTCGTGCTTCAATATGCTTGGTGATTAGTTGTAATATTTTGCATATTTATAATGTAGTATACTATGACTCTGAATGCAGGGTATCCTTGACACACTTGCTGTCGGCGAGACATGCACATCTGAGATTGGTCGTCGAATTGTGCTTCCAAGGTCATTTCCCGACGGTGACCGTGATGTTAAAGCAAGATTCCTTGATGCTATGACATTAGTTCAGCGATTTGGCAAACCTGACTTCTTCGTAACAATGACATGCAATCCGTATTGGGATGAAATTATAGAGAAGCTACTGCTAGGCCAAACCCTGCAAGATCGCCCTGATGTTGTCGCTCGGGTATAAAGGCAAAGTTTCGGGACATGGAGGATTTCTTGATAAAGAAAAAACACTTCGGTGAGGTTGCAGCATATGCACATGTTACTAAGTTCCAAAAGAGGGGTTTGCCACACGAGCATTCCTTGTTGATTATGCGGCCCTGGCAGTAAGTTAAGTAACCCGGATGACTATGACAAAGTCATATCGGCTGAGATACCTGACAAGAAGAAACACTAAGTACTACATGACCTTGTGATTAAGCACATGATGCATGGTCCATGGGGGGTTTTGAACACTAAGTGCCAGTGTATGATCAATGGAGAGTGTCATTTCCATTACCCAAGGCAGTTCTGTGCTGCAACTCAACAGGGCAAGGATACATATCCCGTTTATCGGAGACGCGATGACGGTCAAAAGGTTAAAATTAGAAGGTCTGAGCTGAATAACAGATGGGTTGTTTCATATAATCCTACCCTCCTAATGCGTTATAACTGTCATATTAATGTTGAGATTTGCTCCAACATCAAGGCTGTGAAATACTTGTACAAATATATTTATAAAGGCCATGACCGTGCTTCCTGACAAGTCGGAGAACAATGAGAAAGTTATCAATAAGATCAAACAGTATAGGGATGCAAGGTGTATAACGCCGCCAGAGGCGATGTATAGGCTCTATAAGTTTTCATTGTATCATGTCTATCCACCTGTGCTGCAACTACAGCTATACTTGGAGGGAATGCATATAGTTGCTTTTAAATCAACAACGAACTTGGCCGAAGTAGCTAGAAACGAGAAGTCACAAAAGTCCATGCTTACTGAGTATTTCAAGATGAATGCTACGGACCCCAATGCGCCCAGATATTTGTACAAGGAGTTTCCAGAATATTATACTTGGCAGAAGGGAAAGTTTTGGCAGCCAAGAAAAAAGAGGGTACAAATTGGCCGTGTGGTATACGCAAGTCCAGCTGAAGGCGAGCGATTCTATCTACGTGTGCTGCTTGACCATGTGTTGGGTGCGACTTCATACAGACACCTCAGAATTGTTCGTGGTGTTACACATGACACATTCAGAGAAGCATGTGAAAACATTGGCCTTGTAGGTACTGATGACTCACTCGACAAATGTTTGACTAAATGTGCTCTTTGGCAGATGCCCTATGCTTTGCGGCAAACATTTGCTGTTATTATTGTTTTCTGTGAGTTCACTGATATCCGGACCTTATGGGATAAACATTTTGATGCGCTATCTGAGGATTTTCGCCGGATCAATAATAACGCTCATGATGTGGAGCAGATGGTTCTACGTGATATTGAGAATGTTGTGAAATCAATGGGGAAAGATTTTAGACAACTAGGCCTCCGAGAACTGGATGAAAAAGGTACTGTATTATTCACCCTCACATGCCTCTATCCGTTAACTTATTTTAAAGTTTCATAGTTGAATTTTGTTTACATATATATCCAATAGATACCATGTATATGGTGGCTCTACTATATTTAACTTTAAGATATGCAATTTTTGTTGTAATTAATTTTTATTTGTTGTCACCAGCATTAGTTTATTTTTTTATCGCCTTTATTAATAGTTTATTGTTGTAACATAACCTGGATGAGAATTTTGTCATAACTTGTTTAAACTCCTGTGTACTCAGGTTATAAGCAACAAGACTATTATCAGGAGCTGAATGAGGAGCTATCTCTCGGGGCAGATGATGATGACCTTAAAATTGTCCAAACTCTCAACGCTGAGCAACGTGCGGGTTTTGAGGCAATAATGGATCATGTCAACACGAGAAGGGGGCAGGTTTTCTTTGTTGATGGACCTGGAGGTACTGGGAAAACGTACCTATATAAGGCTCTGATTGCTACTGTTCATTCCATGGGTCTTATTGTAGTTGCCACCTCTACATCCAGTATTACGGCGGCTATAATGCCAGGTGGGCGTACTGCACATTCAAGGTTCAAGATACCAATTAAAATCAATGATGAAAGTGTTTGCAACTTTGGGAAGCAGAGTGGCACCGCTGAGTTGCTCCGCCGTGCAAGCTTGTTGATATAGGATGAAGTTGCCATGACCAAGAGACAGACTGTCGAGACTCTTGACCGGTCATTACAAGATGCAACAGGGATTTCAGAGCCATTTGGTGGCAAGGTCATGGTATTTGGTGGAGATTTTAGACAAGTTCTTCCGGTTGTGCCATGTGGGACGAGAGCTCAGATTACTGATGTCACTCTTCAGAGGTCGTACATATGGGAGACGATGCACAAAATCAAGCTCACCCAGAATATGAGGGCACAAACTGATCCTTGGTTCTCACAATTTCTACTTAGAATTGACAACAGAACAGAGGAGGATATTAGGGAAGAATATGTTCGCCTTCCGGATGAAATTTTAATTGACTATGATAAGGCAAATGCTATTGAGACTCTTATCCGTAATGTTTTCCTTGATTTGTCGCGTCATGTAGCTGATGCTGCGTATATGAGTGTTCGTGCCATACTTTCAACAAAAATGAGCATGTTGATATTCTCAACTCCAAGATGATTGACATGTTTCCTGGCACAACCAAAATATTTTATAGCCATGACTCTGTTGATGATGACTCGTGCAACCACTACCCACTTGATTTTCTCAACACAATGACGCCAAATGGGCTGCCCCCTCATGAACTGAAGATCAAGCTGAATTGTCTTCTTATTTTGCTCCGTAATCTGGATCCACACAATGGTTTGTGCAGTGGCACACGTTTGGTGGTTCGGGCTTACCAGGAGAACGCAGTCGATGCGCAGATTGTTGGTGGGCAGCATGCCGATAAAAAGGTGTTCATTCCTAGGATCCCGCTTTCACCTTCAAAAGACATATCCCTGCCTTTCAGTTTCAAGAGAAAGTAGTTTCCGGTACGTCTGAGCTTCGCAATGAAAATTAATAAAGCTCAAGTCAGACAATACCTATAGTTGGGGTATTCTTGCCCGAACCGGTGTTTGCGCATGGACAACTATATGTTGCATTGTCCAGGGGTGTTTCTCGACAAACTACATGGGTGCTTGCTAAACCTAATTTATTGGTAGACAAGATTGGAAATAGTACAAAAAACATTGTGTACAGGGATGTGTTGCAGTCATGAATGATGTCATTCTTGAGATACCAACTCCACTTATTCTTCATATTATGCATCCTTGCCTAAATATTTCTATTAGTACATACCTTATATGATTCATATTTACAAATCAAATAAATTAGCAAAAAATTCAAGAAAACCATATTCTAAACATAGATATCTAATATTTTATTATACTTGAATGAGGAAAATGAGTAACCAAACATCCTATGATTGCCATATAAATTTTAGGTTTTTATTGGGGCACCAAAATTGTAGCATGCCTGTCCCACACCCCCAAGTTCCGGGACATTAAGTGAATAAGCCGTATTTTCTGTCCTGCTATCTGATAACGCATCCTTGACCAGTGATTTGTTCTTGCCATATACATATACGTTTCCGTGTAGACGAAGTTTCTGTCCTGCTATTTGATAACGCATCCTTGACTAGGGATTTTTTCTTGCCATATACACATATGTTTGCATGTAAACGAATTTTCTGTCCTACTATTTGATAACGCATCCTTGACCAGGGATTTTTTTCTTGCCATATACATATTTGTTTCCTTGTATAAGTATCAAATAAATGCGTGAAAAAAGCAAATAATGCCAATATAGATTTTTATTGAGTAGCCAATAAATGTTTATTTTTATGGCGCCAATCAAGGCTATGGTTGGCGGGAAAACATGGACACCAGCACCATTTCACGGTTACTTCACCTCTATAAATTGGGCCTATGTGTGGTTCGAATACTCATCGACCTCCATAGAGTAGCATTCTAGGCTTGGTTGAGTACAAGGATGATATCATCATTTGTTCCCGTATCTCTCAAAGATGCAATGAAACACCCACATGGTTCATTGGTCGATGTTGTCGCTGTGGTTGGTCATGTTGCGCACCTGGAGATGGATCTCCTTTCCCCAATCAGTTTAGAGAAATCGCGCTTGTCGACCACAACGAGTAAGACTTTTACTGGTTCTTACATTTGAATAGTAAATCACGACGAATCTTCTTAACTTCACACTCTTGTGGTTTTGCGTTGTGGGAATTTCTTTATCTACAGCCAAATTGCTTTTGTGCGTGTTTACTATGGCAATGAACCAGATGTGCATCGCGGAATACTTATGCGAGCCGATCTCAATAACCATTTTATCATAGCTAATAAAGTGGAGGTGGATCGTGAAGCAAGTATGGATACTCAGTCTGATCTCTATAAATACTTTAATTTATTTGCATTTTTAAAAATTTGATACTACAATTTTTAATATTGTAGGATGTTTAGTAGCCATGGACCAGTCTTGTCTTACGTTTATGGAGACAACCGGGAACCCCTTTTCCATGTCGCTCGAAAATTTGTGTATTTTCTAATGTAATATTAGTTTTATTTGGACGTGGATGCTTTGACCACATGCATCTTTCATACATTCTTGATACTGTTTTTTTTTAGAAACAAGGCTTGAGCTGCGGGATGACTCTTCGCTTCGAGAGCACGTCAAATTGGCCATCCGCTTTTGACCGGATGAAATAAAGAGCCTGCCACCAAGTCATCGGGAGAGAGGGATCAAATGGTGGAAGGAAACCTATGTGGTCGATGCAGCAGGTGTCAAAACTCGCGCTATAATTCCTGAAATGGGATATGACGATGTTTATGGTAAGGACTAGCGTCTATTACACCATGGCAAGATTCAGATGCATGAACCATGGACTACACTTATCACCATCATCTAGCGACCATTTTATTTTTCCATGTTTTAAATAATTGACAATGATTTAGCAGTGTTGTAATCTTTTGATTTAAGATAATAATAATTTTAGCAGTGCTGTAATCTTTTGAGTTAAGATAATATAAATTATAGTCAAAATTCTACTATTTAAGAGACCCGCTGATTTATTGCCATTTTCCCGGGATATCAAGTACATGAATATTTAGATATTACGAGTCCACCTTCTATATATGTTCTCTTTTATACGGGGTAACATATATTATAACCATGGAAAAATATGCCAACAAGGATCGAGCGTGTGTATATATATTCAGTTGTTTCCCATGGAAAAATATGGAGAAGGATGAAATCTTTCCTATCCTACAGTAAACATATGAGTATATATACACCCATGTTGATTCGGAGGACGCATATTATGCACATATAAAATACATGTTCGCACCTTTGGTTGGCAACTCGGTAAAATGTCTAATCATTCTATAGGGGCATTTGTGATTCATATGGTTGCTCTCTTCTGCGTGAGGAATGACGTGTGAGTAGTGGTTTTGCTTACTAAAGGTGTGGTTTTCATATTTTCCGTGTGATTCTTTTGATTTATAATTACTTGAATCATTTGATCTTTGTCAGGGAACCCCCGACCTAGTTGTATGGCGGTGAAATGAATCATCGTCAAGTTTCTAATGTCCGTGCCATGTCAAGTCGTTACCAGAATATCATTGAGTTATTCTGGTACCCTTATCGTCCTCGGAGCCGAACATTAGAGTTGTTTCCTCTTGATCATGATGATGGCGCTCAAGTCAAAATAAGGAGTTCGACGACGCAATCTTTGGTCCAGGAATGTGGCAGCTGGACTAGCGGATGCACCATTTTGCATTGAAAAATAACAAATAATATTGTCTTTGATTTATGTTTTATTGCGGAAAGTTTCTTCTAATTTTGCTATGGCGGCATCGCCTTCTGTCTATCAACGGAAACCAAATATTAAAATATGACAAAGAATCTGACAAAATTTGAAAAATGTATACCATACGATTAAGCATAAGAACAGAGCAAACATTTCCTACATACCTTAATTGGACGCGGTTTCATATCATAGGTTTCTATATTGGACACCGTTATCAATAATTCCTTTCGCTGAGCGTAGAAAAAGGACTTTCCTGCGCTAGGCAGACACCTATTGATTACAAGGACATTTCCTAATATCTTCCTTTTTTTTAGGGACCGCTATCATCGGCATGACACGCGCCCTATGATCTTTTTTTTAAATGGAAATGTATGGGATCCTGTGGCAGTACATATACATGTCGACCCATGGGCATGGTCCTTCATCAGACCACTATTTATGTGATCACAACTGTAACCAGCTGCTCCACATCATCTCACCAGAGTTCCTCATCTCCCATTAATGGCATTTCGTAAACACATCTCCCCTATTGACTTAGCTGCTACCATGAACATGCCAAATGGGACTCACGTTGATGTGGTTGCTGTGATCGCCAATGTCGGGTTTCCGGATAGGAGACCGATGTGGCCCGATGAAGTTAGAGAAGTTGCACTATTGGATAATGGGTATGTAAAATAGCTAAATCAGTATGCAATTTTTGGATTTTAGTTCAATATTACTTGCATACTAATACTCATTTTAACGTGTAGCTGCATTGGATTTCTTCGTCTATTTATTCCACACCATGCCATATGTGATTCTGTTTTAATGGAAGCATCTGTGAACAATAGTTTCATTCATGTAACCAATGTTCTTGTGGACCGTCATAAAAGTATGTTTTTAGGTTACTGTTGGTTCATTATCCCGTTCATATGTTGTTGTTGTACCAATCATGTATTACTTTGGTGTTTATTTTATATAATGTCTTGTCAAGACAGACAAAACCCATTTTTCCTTCATGCGACCTGGAGCATGTTCACTGCTGTCTTCACTCAAAGGCAACTTATGTGCTTTTTGTTTTTTTATTTAGTATATCTACGACACATTTCATTGGTGCATTTATCATGTTTTTTATTCCTTTATTCTTTGTCCAGTTCTTCGGAACAACATACGGGGAAGGATGGAGACCCACGACTTTATCCAGGAGGCCATTATCGCACGAGATGCAGAAATAAGGAAACTTGGTCAACCAAACGAACATTGGCCGGAGCTCGAGGATCATGCGGTTCAGGAGGAATGAATTGCCTGTTACGGAAGCGTCGTGGAGATGTCTCTTTTTTTTCTACACTATAAATATTTACTATTATAATATGATTTACTACTTGTTTATGCGCGTGAGGAATTAGTTTTTGGAAGACAATATGCATTTTTATTTGTCTCCTATTCCAAGTTGAGGCAAGATATATGATTCATTTGGTTTTGGTTGGAAATCACGTGTTTGATTACTGTTATCGGTCATGCTATAGCATCAGGGCTGTTGTCGGACGTAATACAGTGGCATGGCTGTTGTCGGACATGCTATAATGGCATGGCTGTTGACGGACCGAATGCAGACCTATGCCTGTTTGTTCCCTTTATCCAAATTGTTTATGATCCTCATGGGCTGTTTGGGCCAACACTCCATTTATACGCAAATAATTTACTTATAGGGACATGTATACCATTTTCAACATGCAAGTGTTGATAATTGGGAAAATTTAAGAACGAGGATAAAACCCCATTGGGCCAACCATTGCCATAAGCCCATTTTCATATGAAAATAGACAAATGATGCAGAAATAATGAACAATCTGAGTATGGCCTTAATCAATTTGCTCTCTTTTGTCACATCAAATGTTTTTCTGAAGACTATTATTTTCAGATTTATATGTAAATTGAATTTACTATAATAATATCAGCCTTTTGTCAACTGATAACAGACCATTGCCGTACAGACATCAAAATCTTCTCTAATAAGATGATGGTACTATTGATGCATAAGTGTTTTTTGTCGTGAGATAAGATAGTATATATATGAACCAGAAAGATAGACTACTATATAATATTATAGTATTGTTTTTTCTATCCCACATAGCAAGTAGTTCCATATGATAAGACCATTAACTTTACTTAGGATTGCGTTATATTAATATGGTATATAACTTATCTATCTAATGCATGTTGATGGTAGGTACCACATTGGTTTCTGCAGAGGATCCCCGACAACCGGATAATTCAGAGGCTTCATGGTAGCCATAGGTCTGATCCCCAGCTCAAAAACACCTACCGCATTTCCTCCTACATCGGACACGTAAACACAGTAGGCTTTAACAGTGGTGCTGGGTTGTTGCACATTTTCAAAGAAATGATATCCCTATCCGAAGAGAGCACGATCACACCCTATATCTGAGAGAAGTGTCCATGTACCGTGTGAGACATCAAGCTCATAAACCAGGAGACCATCAACATCAAAAGGGCAAGTGTCATTAACTGCCAATCCCCTGAAGTGATTGTTTAAATCATGGGGTCCATACAGAAAAATTAGTAGCATACGACCATCTACTGTTAGAGCCAAGTGAAACCCATGGTCCATGAATAGGTTGTGTATGATCTCATTCCTTGGACCCGTGACCTTCACCGGGCATGTCAGATTGTTGGTAATGTCCCAGGCATAGATGTCACCATTCTTGCTAACAACCACCATCTGACTTCCTCGCATAATGATGTCGTCAAAACCACGTGCGCTGACATTTGCCCCTGTCAACACCGACCAACTACCCTGTTCATGTTGTGTGACCACAATCATGTTGCAAGAGAGTATCACTACCATGATAAAACCACTTCTGTGTCGTGGCGTCCGACAGAGCAAAACACGCCTCATGTATAAAGGCACCCACTGGTTCGAGCGACTGATCTCCATGATACCTCTAGGAAAAGGTGGCAAGTGTTCTACCTGTCCTGTAATGATATTCATAATCTTCATGTTGAGGTGGTCATCTGATGTTATGAGCCAATCATCCTTGCCACCAACCCATGATTGGTTCTTGAGCAAGTCCACCTGACACTCGAATGACATGGCCCTTCTCAAATATGTAGGCCAAATTCTCCAGGTTCAATATTATTCTCTCTGTCCCACCAGCCCTCACCATAACATGATGTGATCAAGGTGGGGGTCCCAGGCTGCAAAATTGCATTACTGCCAGCTTGCTGCATACCACGACTAAATGAGATGCAGGTGGCACCAAATGAAAGAGCTCCCACTTGGTTGAGTTGTTGCATGAGTAGGATGATCATATCAGTTGGCGGGTCGGTCCATTGTTTGCTACTGCAAATTTGTTATTGTCAGAACTATTGCTCACATAATCTAAAATTTTGTCAGAACTGCAAATCAAGTTACACAAAGTTGGATAACAACAAGGAGCATTATAGCCAGTTATTATGTTTGCATAATGAATGTTCAATCAGAGTTAGCTGTGTTAATGATATGGACCTATAATAATGAGATCACAAACATGAATAACTAAAAAAAGGTTGTTATGCTGCTATGTGTCGACTATGTTCCAACTATGCTATGACACTGAAGACCAATCATGTTTCATATACCACAACTCTTTCATTTAGATAATTTGCTTCATATTATATTTCAATTAGATAGTGTGTTTTAACTGACAATAAAACACTGCAGGGTGGTAGTTGTTCGATGCATCCATATAGTAAACTTGATCTGTAGTATGATGGCAACTTCAATGCATGCTGGTGAAGTGGCAATAACTTACATATGCACAAGAGCATCATTATTCGGTTCTTTATTCCTTGAGTGCTTGGAAGACATGGCAACATCATTGATATGACGCTCATCCCAGAACCTCTTTAGCCCCAAATTTGATGTACTTCTACAGAAGAAAAAAAAATAGCTGCATGTGCTGATCGACAAATGGTGAAATAGATTAATGATTTGTGAGTGTCATATATAAAAATATCATTCAATAATCACATATAATTTGTTAAACATAATAGAATAAAAAAACATGATATACCAGTTGTTCAAGACACACAAAATATGTGTCAGAATATAGCCACAGGCTATATGGATCAACCAAATAAGGTCCCGGTATTGTTAAAAACAAAAACTCTATTTATCTATTTGACCATTAATAAAGGCCACATTTCTAAAGATTGATTAATACATCAAGGTAAAAAAATGCTGAAGATGTTCTAATGCATTGGATGGTAATTATACATTCATCATATAAAAAATTGAAGGAATTTTTTCGGCTGAAAACATGTGTATATGCTCTCAATTAATGAAGTATGACATTGGTTCATTATATAGTTACTCCTTTCCCAATTGTTCAGGTACATGATAGTAGTTTCATAAGAAAACCTATCATTGGATTAATGAGAGGTCTAAAAATTACATGATTTCCCTGAACATGAGATCAATAATTTACTTACGGCATAACAGATAATAAAAACATGCCTGTTTTGTTCTATCAAGATGACATTTGCCTAACCTATCCAGCTCATTAGTGTATTACTGAGTAATTAATTACTGAAGTATAAAATGCTGCAGGTCAGCCATTCTGTAGACTGGCATGATTTAGCCAGGACCTAGAATAATTATAGCTTAGATAATAACCTATATATCCAGTACATTCCAATTAAATGCTTACATTAACAACATGCACCTTATGTGTCAAGGATATCTACCATTATAATGTTCTCGGATTTATACTAAGTATTTTTTAATGTAAGCTTATTTAGTTAAGCTGCAAGGATATCACCACATAAAAAAACAGTTTAAAGTGAAAATCTCAGTCATCGTAAATCCATATGTTCATCTAACCAAATCCTTGATTTCACAAAGTTTATGACTATTCATTGCAAGACACATCTGACGTGACTAAATTAAATGAAGTTGGAACAATAATCCTTATAGGCTCAAGAACAAGAGTGAACTCATGCCTCCTGTAGCTTGTTTGAAGGGTCGGGGACATGAACAACTGAGGACGATGAAGAAGCACAAACCCTCTTTCGACTCATTGCTCCATTCGCAATGTCCCCGGGATTGGTGGCTCCTTCTCCCCCGACAACGATCTCCCGACTCGTGGCGTCACCTTGTTGAGTCATCAGCCTTCAAAGATGGAGCAATGGTGTTAGGGTAGGAAAGCCTGCTAACCAAGAGTGCATTATGGATCAAATGCGAGTACGCTGGGATAGTCTAATATGAGAGGGCAGCCGCTAGAAGGGTGGCCAGAAATCGGAGGATGAAGATGAACAGTGCAAAGGGGGAGGTTCCGTGCAGGCGAAGCCGCCGAGAAGGAGGAGTAATTTCTGAGGGAGACGAGAAGACACTGATGGACCTACGACTTCGAGTGTGTAATACATGTAGTGCTATTGCACTCAGGTATGGGCTGGTCCATCATTCATTGTTAGGTGCACAATGAAGCCTCGACCCAGAATAAATGGAGTGTTGGCCTATGCCTATTGACAGTTCATTCATCTACAATAATAATGGCCCATTAATTATGATTAGTATTTAGGAAATTCGAGCCTGGACATAAACCATTTAAAAAAAGCCTAGTCCTAAACACAACACCATGTAGAAACCCAGTCAATTGGGCTTCTATTTGATTTCAATGTAGTTATAGTAGTTTACAGATAATGATTAATAATATATACATGCATAGAGAAATAAATAAACTATGTATAATACATCCCACTCTTATCCGCTAAAATTAATTCATGATGAATCATTCAATGTTATTAGTATACATTTTTCCTGCTTTGGTTTGAAGATTATCAAAACTTTACCTCTGGGTCTGCCATGCTGTTTTAAGTTCTGAGACCAATACTATATATAATATCGATGTCATTGCGTAGGGGATACATGATTTGAGACCCTCACCATGTGTAGAGTTTGCAAAATTAAATCAAGAAAGTCTGACATGTGTAGATTCTAATATAGTGATCTTCCCTTCGCTAATTCATGGTATGGATAGGGTTATGGTTGTTTCGAGAACAAGTAATACAATGTACTCTGATTTTAAGTACCAAGTAAAGGGGGACATCTCTTCAGTGCATTCGAACCCAACACGTCCGAAATCATATATGTGGGCCATCTTGAGACTCTTGTCGATTATTTCTGAGTTAACTTCCCCGTAAGCAACTCCCTCCATGCTTGCTCCCTACGGATTATATAGAAGTGACAAATAATAATGAATTGTTGTAGTATATAAGGAGACCAGAATAACAATAAAATGTTATTTTTACATCTTGATCCATCAGGATAATCCTTATACAGGTACGCTCATCCATAATCTTATGTACGGTTGTTTTAAAAGGTCACCCTTGCACGAAATTCCCAGCACCTATCATAGGTATGCTTATCATCAACCTCTTTGAACCTTAGAGTCCTGATGATGATGATGGTAAAAATATCAGAAAACAAATAGTGGTAGAGGAAGATCAAATATTTATGCTACACTTAACTATGCATGGAGGAAGAAGATTTGGCTTACCTCTTTATTGCCAGCCTTGGAAGAAGACCAATCCTTCTGCCCGTGGGTGTATGAGTGATGTATGTAAACTCCATGTTTGCAGGAACGCTGAATGATCTCCCACCGAGATGAATTACATGCTCTATATATATAGTGTTTAGGCTTAATTATGGCGTAGTTATCACAAAATATATTTGGTGCTAGTTTTAATCGTCAACAGTACCCTCCACCCTCCTAAATCAAAACACCAAATCATACCACTATCATGTATAGCATGGAAACTATTGATGTGGTGGGCGATACCTTAGGAAAGCGAATAATGTTAAACTTGGAAAGCTATATTAATGCAGGATCATTATAAGGGGAAGTTTTTATTAATTTTAGAATACAACATGGAAACTAATATGTGCAAACACGGAATCTAACTCATGTTATGGCAGTATCTCAGGAAAGATAGCAAGGTGAAGCTTGGAAAGATATAATAATGCACAAACATGATAAGGGTAGATTTTATTAGTCTTCGATTATTTTCTCCTTTAACGAAACTATCCCCAAATAAATCCATGACTATTAGGCAGTGCATTTCATTTTATTTCCTTGTTATCTCATAACTTACCATGAAGCAAAGAAATATGAGATTTCTTGTTTGGTGTAACAAGTAAACATCACACGCGGTCACCCTCCCCTTATCTACGCCTGAATTGTCCAATCCCTTCATCGCCAACCCCAAAGCATCAGTGCTGACCATAGATGGTGTAGTAAGCGATAGATGGTGTAGTAAGCGTTTCCCACCTCCTAGCTGCCGCATGGTGATGACGCCTCCTGGTCGCATTGTGGCCCTTCCTCGAGGCCTTTCTTGCAGGTGTGAATTTGTTACATTGCTCTATGTAGTATGCCTATTATAAAATCCACTGTCCCCTAATCTTTGCAACCGACTCATTTACATGTGATTTCATGAAACAACTTTCTTCGATCATTTAGCTTTGCAAACTATTGCTCATGATATATATTAATTGATTATATGGTATAGTTGGGTCATATGCTTCTAAACTAATTTGGTTTATTAGGTGTGACCTATTTATTTCCATAGATAGATGATGGTTCAGTCGAGGATCGAAATCGGTTTGTACTTATATTCTTTTTAAATATTATAAATATATTTGTTTTCTTTAAAGTGCACATACAAGTTTCATAAAGCCTATATATCTCTGTAGAGGGCATAATAAATTTTGCTATAACAAATTTTGTAGGCCATATATCCTTTTAAAATTTCTATATTTTTTGTGCTGTTTTGAATATTCCATTCAAGTAGTGATGCACAACCGCATATTCCGTTGTAGTATGGTATGTTTCCACGATGTTCAGATTGAACACATGGCCAGCAGATGGAATTTTACTACCAAGGTTTTCTTTAAAGGAAATGTACGTGCGCACCATGCTGGTAATTACATACGGCTTATTCTGATTGATGAGGAGGTGAGTTCACACTTTATAGATATATAAATACTTTAAAATTGGAGTAGGCAATAAAACAGTGTGTGCTTTCTTGTTCATGTTTATGATGTACAATAAACTGTTTGTAAGGAAGTAGGATGGAAGCTCTTGCATTTGGCTCGACATGTTTTCATTTGAACCGCACCATTGTTGAAGGGCATGCATACAATTTCAGGGATGTGTGTTTTGGAGACAGATTTGATATTTTTTTATGCAATCTATTTGTCCTACCTACAAACTTCTATGTGGTTATTTCTGTTGAAAGTAGGGTCTCTGTATCTTTAAGAAGGATCACCTTTCCTTTGTTTCCACGAGACTTCACGGATTTTGAAGAGCTGAGATTTACACCACATCAGTCAGTCATAGGTATATTATGCAAAGCTAGATATGCATGGTGTCTTAACTTACCACCACTTAAATGATGATATATGATAAATATATATACAGATGTTATTGGGGTGGTGGTCTACATCTCTGATGTTCATGATAACCAGTGCTCTTGGAGGCAACCTAGCAGACACATTGCCATAATGAATACTAGGTGTGTTTGGTTTCATGTGTTTATATTATGCATAAACTTTACTATTCTACTATGATTTAACATTTGAATTTCACAGTTTGCATATTGTTATAATTCATGTGCGTAGTCCACACATTTCGTGTCATGTTGGACAATGGCGACCAACAGAACAAAGTTTCCGCACTATTGCTGCAGTTCATGTGAAAAAGAATGGAACAAGAGGTATGTAATGCTTTAATAATTAGTGATATACACAAGTGATGCTGACTGAATGATTTATATGCATGCTGCACTAAAAACACTCGGCAAAGTGCACTTTGCCGGAACCTTTTTGGCCGAGTGCTCTTTGCCGAGTGTGTGCACTCGGCAAAGCCTTTGCCGAGTGTTTTTTTGCCTTTGCCGAGTGCTTCGGGCACTCGGCAAAGCGCTGATTTCCCGTAGTGACTTGCACAATATGCATTGGTTCAAACTCAGGTGTTTTGACCACCACTCGATATAGTAATATTATATTCTCCCCGGACAGGCAAGAAGCTGATGAAATGGAAGGTATTATTCATTGTTAAAGTTTATCTACTACGTTGTTGCAAGTTTTGACAAAGGTTGTCGCTAAATTATTTAATTTTACATTGTAGTCTTTCGCAATAGGCTACTTCATGGACCCCGTCGAGCTCGACAACTTTCCCGAGATCACATGCTCGATATGAATGTTCTCAGTGCCTAAACGGGAGTGATGAAGACAAAGTTACTACAAATAATTTTTTGAATGTATTGTGAACACTTGTAATTTTATTAATATTTTTGAAACTATCTTTATTTTGCATTCGATTTCCATATAAATGGGTTTTCATGAATGATTGGTAAAAGGTGCAATTTTATGCCATAATTAAGAATGCCCTATCGTGTCATGGATGCTTGGTTCAAAGATTTGCATAAAAAATATAACATTATATTTTTCAAAAATGTTCTTTTTTCTTTTCACAAATAACTTTTATTATCACACAATCAGTACTTTCTAAAATATAATAGAAACCACAATGTATAAGACAAACGTGATTGAGTTATCCTATTCATAGGTATTCAGTGCCGTCCAGTAATCTATTGCTAACCATAAAAATATGGAAGTAGTTTCCAAAAATAAATAGAAATTCAATGGCATGAAAATAATTATGTTTCCTAGCCGGGGATTGCTAGCCGGGGATTGCTATATGTTGGCCCATGCATCTATTATTTCCATCTACAAGTTTTTAGAAAATGTATTTAGTTTGTGGCGGCAATCTTGGCATTAGCAACAATCTGTCTACACGGTTTCATTAGAGGTGAAAGTTTTATTATTTATAGATTCTTGCCTATTATAATGGAAACTGTTTCCAAATTCATTCCTGATTATTAGGTCGTGTTCCTTCTATACCCACTATTATGTGTCCAGGCTTTGTACAAAAGGGGACCCCTGCTGCCCTCATCTCCACCCAGCAACCCATAGAGGTGGCTCCCACTACTTTCTACCGATACCGACTACTGGTCGATTTGCTGAAATTCCTAATCCCCTCCTCCTCTGAATCTGTTAATAGGTAGCGGCTGCATCTATTCGAGGAAACACAAGACCAGGAATGCGTACTAGAAGCAACGTGGGAAATGTCTGACCCCATGTTGGACGATGCTGCCTAGATCACAAAGTATGTCGAAGTCGACACTGGTGGACCACCGAAAAACAGCGGGAACCTTGGGTATGACGTCTTCATTCTGTCATTATACCAAAGTACAGGCTTGTCTCCTCTTACTTGAGTAGGACAGAAATTAACGTTAAGAATCTTGTCGTATTCATTAGATTATCGATCAACAACTCTAGAATATATGTGTGTAACAAACCAAAGAGAGCAGACTCTATCGAAGTAATCTCTGAAGGTACAAAATTACTGTTTTTGTAGACAAATAGAAGGATTGACATGTTGTTCTATTCAGCTCAATATTATTTTTTATCCTTTTTTAACTTGTAGATTACATTTGCACATCTAATGAGTATGGTTTAATTAAAGAGTTCCTAAAAATTCTGTCATGGTCGAAATATATGGATCTTTTGTTACAAAAAGAAACTTTGAATGCCTTTTCCAGCCTCATTCTTTCATATGGGATGATGTAAGTATCCATTTTTGGTTATTTCATATAGTTTGATTCTTTTATATAGTTTATTAGTTTAGATTTATTTAGAAAGCAACTGATATAAATAGTTTACATTGTGGATGCTTGGTATTTTGATAATTGCACGTAGGTATTGAGCTTGTACATATGTTAAGGATGGAGGAGCATTTGCTGACCATGGATGGTGCAAATGTGTACCTAGAAGATACGTTTGTCACCAGCATTATAAAAAAGAAAGGAGTAATATCTTTTGATGATGTCCTACAAAGTGATGGTCAGTTCATAAGGGGGAGGATTAGGAAATACCTTGAGCATGACCTGGTAATAATTGTGTGATATTTATATGTTAAGGTTATTGTATCCCCTTTTTATTATATGAAATAATTATGATTTTTTCGTCAGATATTTCTGCCAATTAACAAGCCCGATACACATTGGTACCTGGCTGTTATAAATGCACGAAAGGCTGTAGTCCAGATATTAGACTCACTTGGGGAGGCCATTGGTAGAGCTGACCTAGAGACCACGGTAAACCCATTTGTGAAAAAAATATCAGTGTTGATATTTTATTTTTATTATTATATATTGTATATATTTTTGCAACATAATTGATAGTATATATATGTTGCAATAGTTAACCGGGCTCCAAAGACAAATAAACATTGCGAGGGACAATAGAGGACTAGACTGGAATAGGTGGCCACAACTCGACGTCCATGATTGGGAGAGGATAGAAGTGGAATTCCCAATAGAGATGCGGACTGATGGGTAAGTTTAGTTTTTTAGATTTGGACAATTGTCTATCAACTTCTATCAATATAATATCTGAAATGTGTTTACTATTATATGTATAGCGCTTCTTGCGGGCTTTTCATGCTTTCCTTCATGGAGTTCTGGAATGGTGAAATTTTGTCTGAAAGGTTCCCTTAGGTAGAATGATAAAATAGTGTTGCACCTTATGCACAGCTGATGTCAACTCTCTCGCATAGTCATCAATTTAGCAATAGATTAAGAAAATTTTACATGTTGTCAATTTCTCACATTCATTATACAAAATTCACTGCAGGTTGGCATGTTCAATTTTTGTCTGAAATTAGCTGTTGTCCTGCTCGAACATGAGCAAAATATTAGACAATGGAGGCATCCCAAAAAAAAAAGAACTCCTGGGTTATTGTCAGGTTTCTGAGAGTGGAGAAGGTTCTGATTTTGTAGAGATATTGACGACACCACCAAAGAAGATGAAAACGATGGAACAATTGAGTAAAGATGAAGTGATGACTACTGTGGTGTCTCTGGTAAACCCATCAATTGTCAATGATTTGATGACTCCAGACGAGCGTATCATTGCTTTGTGCAAGTATATTCTTACCATTGATGACACCAAAACTTTGCAGTACTGCCTCTTTACTTGTGTTTACTCATACCATTTAATGTTTGGTAGCCGATTGCGATATGAATATAAAGAACTAACATTATTATTTTATTAATAGGATGGAGTGGGTGCGGAGTTCTTCCCCATATCCAATTTCACTAACCATTGCAAAACTTCAAGATGCATTGATGGTTCACAAGGATCTTCATCCAGATTGTTTCAACATGGGAGTTCGAGAAATTACGTGTCATCCTACTCAACCGTTTGTAGAATATCCAGACCACTTTATGGATCTATAATTTTCGGTATACATCTTATTTTCTCTTGCATATTTTAATAGTGTTATGTATATATTTTCAATCTTCATTTATGCCTGTGTAGCTCCTATCCCAATTCTACACGCATCCGGATTTCCGTAAGAAGCTTGATATGGTAACATTATCCAAGACACTTAACCACTTGCCCATTATGGAGTATAGAATAACTGATGTGGAACAGGTAATCAGATATCGCTTTTGGTGTTGTGTGTTTAAATGTTTTGAATAATATAAAGTGATAAATATAATTTTTGATATTTATAGGTGTTGCTGCCTCATATAACAAGTGGTCCTGAGTATACATTATTCTATATTAACATGAAAGAAAATACTATACATGTGCTGGATCCCCTTCCCGTGCCATCTTACTACAAGCATCCATTGCAATTGAATTACAAGCGCAAGCAAGAAATGATTAGTATAAACTTTGCTATGGCAATGGAGGTTGCTGTCCTAGGGTCTAAGATTGATATTTTATCATGGCCACTTAGGATGCCTTATGGTAATACACGAAGCACAAGCCGGTATGCTTAACATGAAAAAAAAATCTTTCTTTCTTAATTTGGTACACACTGTATTATTTTCTTCTTTACAGGAAAGCGTCAGGCCTTTTAGTTCTTCAATTTATGCGCTTGTGGACTGGTGACAGAATCATATACAACATGTTATGCAGAGTAAGCTTTTGTTTACAAGCATGCTTATCTATTTAACAATTTCATACACTGATTTCGAAGTTATTTTTAGGAGCCACGTGTCATGAGGGCACGTTTTGTAATAGACATGTTAAAGATTCAAAGAAATAAATGCACCACCAACATACCAGAGGACGTTAAGAAAGTACTGGACACCATTAAACAGTATTGGAGATAGCCGTTTGTGTTTCAAAATTTTTATTATAAATTATGCTATGTAATTTGCATCAATGGTTCTTGTGAAATGAGTGATATATTTGATTTAATTTTGGTTGAACTCATGTAATGAGAAATTTGGTTGCCTTTGATTTAAATTCGCTTTTGAGAATTTTGCCTGATGAAAGAATTTTGCTTGATTTAAATAAAAAACTATGCATATATTTGACATGCAACTATATGCATAGTTTATTATTTGACATGCAACTATAAATACATCTTATATGACATCTCCATGTTTATGTGCACAGTACATATGTCACTGGCTTTATAGCAGGATGATTTACTAAAGATTTAGTTGATGATTGTTTTTCAAAAATAAGACATAATTTATAATTATGATATTTTTGATGTTTATTTTATAGGGGTCTCAAATTTAATTTCGCTCTAGGCCATGAAAATTCCAGTACCGGCCATGGCTTTGTCACCATGATTGTGAACAGAATCAACCATTTGGTAACTGGAATATGATAGGGGAAATGAGCCATGTCTGACCTACACGGGGCACTGTAATTTGGCAAAAGATAATTCATGCCAAGTTTAAGTTGATGAAATGTAGATTTATGGTATTTTTTTTATCCTAGTTGTAGGTTGCTTTTTGATGATGAGATTCCTCAACTGTTAAGTTATCAAATAGTGTCCTAACAGGTATGTGATTGAATCCAATTATGTCCTCTTGCTTCCCATTGATTAGCACCTTCCGCTACGTGATTATGTCTTTTCTCCGTTCAACCGACAGGAAAAAGCAAGGTATGGTGCCCCAATCTAAATTCTGAGATCAATCAATAAGTTTCAGGCTAAGAGTGAAAAACACTAATTGGGTTAATCCATGGGAACATAGATGCACTTGTCAAATGGTCATACTTGGATAATTCTCAAAATTTAGGTTCCACTATCAATGTGCTAAAATGGATGTAAGCTTATTATATCTGAATATAATAAGTGTCCTTTGATGTACTTTTATTAGCTCCGATGTGCAGTTAGTTTTCTCACTTATTTAATTTCATGTGTGATCGTGGATAACAATTGAGTTTTTGCATGAGCAGAATATACCATGCTGCACTTCAATCTTCAGATTCATTGCAGTGGACTTGTTCCTATTATTCTGTGTGTTTACATGCTGTGATTATTATTATTTCTTTTTGTATGTAGGTAAAAACTGATTTATGCTCGAATAGGGTCGCCATGAGTAAATGCAAGTACATCATTATTTGAGTGAGGGACATGAGTAAACTGAAATTTTATTGTTTGCTGCCTTTTTGTGAAGTTTGTATCGTTTTTTCTAAGCATAAATGGGTTGAATTTACTAAAATAGTTGTAATACAGTTTCAGGTTTGCTTACATAAAAATTAAATATGGTATATTGAATAACAGCATAACATTGTTCCCGTATGTATATAGCTTCCTATCGTACTTTTCGTATTGTCTCATTAAACTTCTTTCATATAACAGCATGCAGGGATGGACATGGGCATCTAGGATGAGGGTAGAAAGTTTAACCATTTCCAAGTTCATCAAACACTGACATGATTTCCAAAGGTAAGACGGTATGAACCAGAAAATCCATAGTAGAAAGACGGTTGTGAACCAGCCACTGTTGATTGTAAGAAAGATTTGTACTGGACATAAGCATCATGTTTTAGATTTTAGAGAGCTTTATTATTTGATCTTGTGTCATGTGTTTTGTAACAAAGATTTGTATTAGACATCATGCAATGCAATAAAGTCATAATGGTTGAGAAAGATATGGTTCTGAAGTGGTAATCCTAGAGTTGAATATTAAGTTTCAGTAATATGGAGTTGACTATTGTTTTTATGGTAACACGTACCTTCATTAAATATTTATGATGGATGGATAGCATGTGCGTGTCACACGTGCAAAGTACTAGTATTCTATTGTAACCGAAAAACCAATTTACACATTAAGAATATTAGCACACTTATTCTATTGATCGACAGTGTCGATTGGAGCCACGACAAACTTCTATAGTGGTCTGCTCATTGTTAGAAACCCTAACGACAATGCTGATCAAACCATTGATAGTGCCGGTGCGGGGCGTCCAGGCACAACAACGGCACTTTTTGGGGCCATAGTATAAAAAAGCAAACTTCACTTCAGTCATTGTCTCTCAAATCTAAAAATAAAACACTCCTTTGAGCTTCACTCTCTCCACTCTCCCTCTCCAAGTCAAAGCTTTATCCTTGAGCTAGGGTTTGAGTGTGAGCAAGATTTCTAGTGATTGAAAGCACCAATTCCACTCTTGAGCATTCAACTTCATCAAGCTTGTGATTTATGTTTGTTACTGTTAGAGCTTTGGTCATAGACGGTTAGTGGCACTCATAGAGCTCCCAACTTGTGTGGTGACACCTCGGAAAGATTGTATTACCCATCCCACAAGGGATTTGTTAGTGGAAAACTCGAGCTCAATCTTTGCGGTCGCATGAGTAAGAATAGGGTTGAAAGAGACCCGGTCCTTTGCCTACTTCTCAATGGAGACGTAGAGTTCTTTGTGAGCTCGAACTTTGGTAACAAATTTGTGTCTCCATGTGCTCCTCTTTACTACTTATCGCTTCTATTCTTGCTTTAGAGTTTTTATTTGTATTAGCTTTAAATTCCTCAATCTACTTGCGTAGACTTATTTAGTTATTGCTAAACTATTGTAGTACCTTATACTACATGTTGTTGTGTTTCCCTTTAATCCTTTTGTGGTAGAACTATCTGGGCTTAGTATTTTTTCGCCTGTCTGTAACCCATCGGCACTGTCTGTTGCCCATCGGTAGTTGTCATCGATACTGCCGATCAGCCTGATCCGCACTGCCGATAGTACTGATAAATTTTGTTAAGTCTAATTTCACAGTATTTTTAGGACTGCCTATTGTAAGGTTCATGACCATTAAGGTCACCTCAAGGTATGAATATTTTGGTGATGAATGAAAAACATGAAATATGACTAATGTCTACATGAGTGTTGTGCGTATAGGAAACCTCTTATTACTTAATGATGATCATTCATAGTTGCCTTGGCGATTGATGACAATGACTATAAGCATGGGGCTTGATGGAGTCCAAGGATTGATGGAGATGGATCAAGGCTAAAGACAAGCTGTGGAGCAAGTGTTTGGAACACTTGCCTAGTTGTTAGGGCTATGAGTCCATAGGAAAAACCGGACTGTCAAGGGGGTCTAGATCATGTATCTTTGGGTCATGCTAGTCGATGATGTGTGTGGATGCTTAGTGAAATCACAGGCACTAGGTGGTAGTGGAGAAGCCAAGGAGCTGTTAGAAGAAGTTGGGAAAGGAAGTCAAGCAAGGACGAGGAGTTTCAGCTTCTGGATAGAGTGACCGGACAGAGGAGTCGGTGGAGAGTGGATTGTATGGTCATCAGAGGAGAAGGAAAACTAGAGAAGACTTGTTGCGAGAAATTTGTTTGCACGAAGTCTAGAACAGACCGGACGGTCCGGTCTGTACGAGAGGAGCGTAGGACAGAGAGGAAGCAAAAGTGGTGCTCTCTGGAATTGACGGAGATGAAGAGATCGGACGGTCCGGTCTACTGACCAGACGGTCCGGCCAGTACAGGATTCAGCAGGCCAACGACTCTGGGAACCGTTCCAGGAGTAACCGGATGGTCCGGTCAAGCAGTGACCGGACAGTCCGGTCAGCAGTTCCAAGAAACTGATTTATTGGAGCAACAGCTAGTTTGAGGTTGAAAGCCTATATAAACTCGTTGCTAGGGTCTTTGAGACCTCTCTTGGCCAGTGGAATTGTTGGGAGCATTTGTAGGGATCCAAGAGGAAAAGGGAGGAGCACTAGGAGGGGATATTGGATATCTTGAGAGTGCTAATGAGAGTAACTTGAGCATCTATCCACATCTAAGGATAGGTTGTCCTTGAAAGTTTGGTCTAGGTTGTTACTCTTGGTCTATGGTGAGACCTAGACCGGTTAGGCGTCGATGATGAGCCTATCATTGTCGGTTGTGATGGCCGTCACACGTTTGTACACGGTTTGAGCCTGCTATTGAAAGGGGAATCGATAGTGAGCGCCCTTGTCTGCTCGGGGAATCTAACAAATTCTCGAGGGAGGCGAGCTTGTACCTTGGTGGCAACGGTGACGCAACCGTGTGTTCACTCCGGGAATGATTGCGGGCTCGTGTGCGAGAACTCCACTTAGTGGTGGGAGGGACCGACACTCCGGCTGGAGTGGTCCAACAAGGACTAGGGAAAGACACCACCTTTCAATACCTAAAAAAAAATCACGAGCATTCCTTGACCCCTTTTTACTATTTTGCAATTGTGTGCTATAGTTGATAGGTTGACTTAAGGCTTGCATAGGCTAGTGTGACTTAGATTCTGCATTGTACGCATCATAAACACTAGTATATGTGTTGATGATCACTAAATGCCTATTTTAGACCGTCAATTACCTGCATAAAAGCAATAAAATGAAGAACCAACTTAGTGGTAGGGCTTTATTACTAAAAATTTCCACAAGTGTTGGTAAACATTTGCTGCAGGTGATTATTCCACGTAATTAAGGGAAAATCCATATCATGAAGGGAGAAAGCACATTTCTGGCCAATCAGAGCACAACACAAGGATCCACGGGCCCATAAACAGAGCAAACCGACATACCAGAAGGCCTAACATGTGGAATGTCAAATAGGGACAGTAAGTCAGGGACCCGGAGAAGGCTGTGGCCAAGAGACATCAGATGATGTTCGGCCCAACAACATTGAGGCCCACTCGGCCCAGGCCTGTTCGGGGAGTCTCCCACCACCTTTCCTAGGCCGGTTCCCGCGCTTAGGGCGGGAGTTACCGCCTTAGTTACCGACTTTGGGCCCTCATATAAGGAGGAGAGTGCCTCCACTCTCCACACACTTCAAGATTAGTTTAGTGCTTCATTTCCTAAAGGTTTTAGCACTGCCAAAGTGCTTAGAAAATAGGGAGAGAGTGTGGGAAAGTCCGGAGGAGGAGTGAGCCTGTCCACCTCTTCTTCACGCTTGTACCTCGACGAATGCTTGCCATATTTAGTAAGTCTTCATGATTTCTTTCTTTATATTTAAGTTTCCTTTTTAAGTAAGTTTTATACTTAGTTGCTTTGCTCGCTCAACGCTCTATTTAGTTAGAGACCTTAGTCTTATATCATCGTAGCTAAAGATTAAGGGAGTAATTGAAAGCATAGACGTGGTGTCTAGGCTGTAGGTTACCTTTGTTTATCGTGTAGTGCACAGATTGCTTGAGGTAGGCAATAGGTGGTGACAATCCTATCTGTCCTTTAAAATCCTCCATGTTTGGCTACGTAGTAAGCTCATGACTAGAATCGCATTGTGGATGCAGGGGAAAATCAGATGCCCAATGCAAGCAACCTAGTAGTACTCTTACCTTGATTAGGACCTTATAACCATTAGGAATCCTCTATACCCAAAGCCATAATTATCTTTGTGTCCTTGAACAAACTAGAACAGAAGATTAGGCACACACGTTCCAAGTGAATTCGATACCTTGGAATATTCCTAGGTGAAAGTTACTTCGGTATCCGTATGCTGCAGATTTATTCTGTTATCACTAAAATACCCAGCAGATGGTCACCCCATCATGGAATATCCTATGGTGAGAGATTCCATTATTTTGCCTAACGCTAAGCTGTTCCATGAGAACAACCATTTCAAGCTTTTTAGGGACAAGGATGGCAAGGTGAAAGGAAAGGATTTGGGACCACCAAACAAGAAGAGAAAGATCAAGAGCATATGGGTGCCTAAATGCATTGTTCATCTTGAGAGGTCAACTAAGCACAAGTGGGTGCCAAAGAACAAGACCTAGAAGATGATGATGGTGGTGGAATAGGAGCTTACTTGAAGATCAAGTGAAGTCCAGCATAAGTGACATGGACCTCAACGTTATATCTACTCATGATGGAGGTAATCGTGTTTTTATTTAGTAGTTGTAGTGTGTTTTTTCTTTCTTGCATCGCATGGTAACTAGGACTCTTTTGTGACTAGTATGTTTTGCATCCATGCATGTGTAAATAACTAAAAGAAAAACACATAAAAATTAGTCAATGTCTAACCCACTCAAGATAGCTAGAAGCAAGGGGGAGTGCTTGAGACAGTGGTTTGGCTTCTCTCAAGGCAAGGTTATGGCTTATAGCTTGAGAGGGGTTCAAACTTCACATTGTTAGGTTTCCTTTTTTCTTTGAGGATGACAATGTTAGGTTTCCTTTCTATCTTGTTTAATACTACTTGCATTCACATAACATTTTTAAAATTCCATTGCATTTGTAATGTGCATGTTGCATGCATCATGAAATAGGAAACCATAAGGAGGTTTGTCACACTTGGAGAAAATTGTGCTTCATAATCAATATGAGAATACATCTCCATAAGTGCAACCAAAGGAAAGGATTATGCTTCATGCCCATTAAGCAAGCTCTTATGAACTCCAAGGTTAAATCGACTCACACGGTTCATGGACTAAGGCTCATACATATGAATTTGGTTCTTAATTATCTTGGCTTTTATTTTCTTGGTTCTTATTTGCCATTTGTGAAAACTATTAGGCCATGGAGGGTCACTATTTGAAAAGGACTGGTTGAGAGTTCCCTTCATGCTCCAAGTGCGGTGTTTATTTGGGTGTTAAGTGAGGGCACTTGGAAAATTGGAGAAATTTCTTGATTCAACAATAATGTGGTGGAGACCGTGCAGTCTGCTCTAGGGGCCATACAGTCCGGTCTGTGCTCTAGGGCATAGTGCTTTAGAACAGTCTGGACATAGAGACCAGACAGAACGATTAACTAACCGTACAGTCCGGTCTATATGCTTTCCCATCTGGTTTGAAGCTGACCGGACCGTCTGGTCTTTAGACCGTATTGTCCCGTCTCTGACTGTTGATCTAGTCTTGATTGGATCTCAACCGTTGATCTATCCTTGACCTAGGTCAAAATCAAAAATTGGTTTTCATTCCTCTGGTCCCGACGCCGAGAGCACGCCCAGGTCACCATCTTCATCGACATCGCCTCCGCCGTCGCCATCTGTCCACAGCACCACTGCTCGCCTGCGCAACAGCATGCCTCCGTGCACCGTGCTCACTCGCCCCCGCTCATCCCTAACATGTCGCACTCGCGCAAGCGCTAGCGCCGTTGCCTCCCGAGCTGCACCGCCGCTGCTACTGCCACCATTGCCATCTGCCGCTGTCGTCACCCAATTGGCCGTCGCGAGCCACCACTACCGAGCAACTGCCACCCACCAGCACGCGCGCACACCCATGCTTCTTCGCCCCCACCTTCCTCCCCGTGCGCAAGCACGCCTAGGGCAAACCTGCCGCTTTTTTTTCTTAGTTACCGGTGATCGGAGCCCGTTCCCCGTGATCGGCTTCGTGTTTCTTGCGGCGTTCGTCATCATTATTCTCCAGAGTATTGTGCTTGTCCTCCATTCATCGTATTATGCCCTAAATTGCGAACAATTTTCTGATTTGATACAATTAGATTAAAGGCCCAATTTTTAATTGCATTAATTAGGTAATTAGCTCAACCTAGATTGCAATTAGGCACATGCTTATCTATTGACTGCAATTCTAGGGTTTTTCTCCTGTCTAGGTTGCAATTAGATTAATTATCCATTATTTAATTGCAATTCTAGATGACTTGCACTAGCCACATATTGTCGATGATCGTTGTTGTCATTTGCAAATTTGTCTAGTGATAATGTCCTTCATCCAGTGCTAGGATTTCTATTCCGTATTCTTTCCTAGCAGTGCTTTGCTTCTAGATCATATACATAGGCTCTATACTTATCCTATCTCTACCTATGTGCGTGCAGTGATAGATTGCAGCAGTTGATCAGTCCGCTATGGCAGGTTCAGGGGATCAGGATAAGGGTAAGGGCAAGATGCCCGAGCAAAGCAGAGGCAGGGAGAGGACTAGACTGGACCCAAAGATAGAGAGAGCCAGATTGGTCGCACATCACATTAAGGCCATGGAGCAGTCCTGCAGGACACCTGGGTTAGTGTTGATCTGTGAGAGGAAGCGAGAGACTAAGGAGAATAGCCTAAGAGCTGTACACAGGGATCTGAGCCCCAGCTTGGGTCCGCGTACTCTGACCTCTCGCTAGAGAGGTTCGTCAAGAACTGCGGACTAGAGCACCTCTACACAGTTTGAGGTGGAGGAGTCCGAGGAAAAGCCAGCAGAGGAGGACTCTGAGGAGTCAGAGTCAGAGGAGTCAGAGGAGGAGCAGCCATAGCAGCAGGCACCACAGCCATAGAGGACAACTCACTGGGTAGGAGACCCGTAGTGCACATGTGCAGTGTGCACCAGAAGGCTGCAGAGACTTGTTGCAGCAGCTGGAGAGAGGGCATCCTTGATGTTCCCACCCGGGATCTCAAGGTTCCCCGCCTTGTACCTTTTGAGGAGTGGGTTCTTGTTCTGAGGGATCCAGCAGGAGGAGACTGCTTCTAGACCAGCATACAGAGGAGGATTGGTGAGAGCCTTTGACTTTATCTCGCCAAGAAGGGCAAGGCACGAGTGTAGGATCTAGGAAACCAACTAAAGGGGGGGGGGGGGGTGAATAGGTGGTTTTGGACAATTTATAACCTGCACAAATAAATGCGGAAATAATACAAGAATAATACAATCAGGAAATAAAACTGACACCTATGTTGAGTGCTAAGGTTTGCAAACCTAGGTGATAAGCATCATTGTGATCTCTAGTAATGTAAAGAACAAATAAGTATACAAGGAAGACAGACACAATTTTATCTCATGGTCTCGATGACTTGCCGATCACCCCTAATGTACGTTAAGGTGGATTCAAGCCTTTGCCTTGCTTCTTTATCAAGTGTACACTTCTCCAACAAGAAGGGCTCACACAAGAGCAACTTGATGTTAAGCCAAATCAATCTCTTGAACCTCTCCAAACCTCGGTTTCACTAGAGTTACCCTTTACCGCTCCGGTGAGGTGAGTACAAGACCTCTTACAAGAACACCGGGCCTCCTTCACAATCTTCTTGAAGGGCTCACGGTTTCTATTCCACCAAACCGACTAGGAGGTAGCAACCTCCAAGCGTAACAAGCCAATGTCGCTCACTTGATGATCAACTAGCGCCACAAAGGTTAAATCTCTCTAGAATATGCACTAGATTCTAACACACTAGCAATGGATCAATGGAAGATTGTGTGAGAGAGGAGAGGGCTAATATAGCTCAATGAAAGGACCGAGTGACCGAGAGGGGGGGGGGGGTGAATCAGGAACTCACACTATGTACCAAATTTGCCAATTCCTAAAATCGAACACTCAAACAACTCCTATCACAATTCTAGTGGTGATCACACTAGCAAAATAATTGAAAGGAACAACAACCTAAGCATACTAGTGGATCACACAAAAGCAATACATCTCCTATGCAAGCTAGTAATCAAAGATACACAGAAGCATACAACTAGCTAGCAAAGAGTCCTACACATGCAAGGCTACTAAATAAAGCACCAGGGAAGTACACAAGCATGTATAGCATAATACATACTAAGGTGATCAATCAAGCCAAAACAACTCCTATACATGCTAGTGACCAAGTACGAAAGCTAAGCACTACTAGCAAGTAAAGAAGCCTATTCATTCAAGTCTACAAGGTAATCAACTAGAGCAAGATGAGCACACAAGCATGAATAGCACGGTATGTAAACACAGAAAGTAATGCATCAAAGTAAGGAGTAGAATAAGAGATGGCTCATGATTTATTCCCGAGGTCTCGGAAGGATGGCGCCTTCTCCTACTCCACGTTGGACCACTCCCGCCGGAGTTCCGGTCCCTCCCGCCACCAATGTGGAGTTCTCGCCCACGAGCCCGCAATCACTTCCGGAGTGAAGACACGGTGCGCGTCACCGCTGCCACCAAGGCACAAGCTCATCTCCCTCGAGAACTTGCCGGACTCCCCGAGCTAACACGGGCGCTCACTATTGATGCCCCTTTCATTGGCGGGCTCAAACCATGTACAAACGTGTAATGACCTTCACAACCGATCATGATAGGCTCGATCACCGACACCTAACCGGTCTAGGTCTCACCATAGACCAAGAGTAACAACCTAGATCACATCCTCAAGGACACCCTAGCCTAAGATGTGCATCAATGCTCAAGTTACTCTCACTAGCACTCTCTAGATATGCAATATCTCCTCCTAGTGCTCTCCTCTTTTCCTCTTGGCTCTCACCAAATGCTCCAAGTAATTCCACTGGCCAAGAGAGGTCTCCAAGACCCCAGCAACAAAGTTATATATGCTTCCAACCTCCAATTAGCCGTTGCTCCACGAGATCACCCTTCTAAACACCATTGATCGGACCGTCCGGTCTCTTCTGGAACGGCTCTTAGAGCCATTGGCTTCACGGTCCCTGGCGATTTCTTGTACTGACCGGACCGTCCGTCCACTACAGAAACTTTCTAGAGCGTGCTTCCTTTCTGCCCTACGCACAACTGTACAGACCGGACCGTCCGGTCTATGGATCGGATCATCCGGTCTCTACAGCTTCCAACATAGGTAGATTCCTCGCAGAGTCTTCTCTCTGGAATTCCTATTCTCCTAGTGATCGTACAGTCCAGTCTCCACTGACCCCTCTGTCCGGTCACTCTGTCCAGAAGCTGAAACTCCTCGTCCTTGCTTGACTTCGTTTCCCGGCTTCTTTGAACAGCTCCTTGGCTTCTCCACTGTCACCTAGTGCCTGTGATTTCACTAAGCATCCATCCACATCACCGACTAGACTTGGCCTAAGAGAAATGACCTAGACCTCCTTGATAGTTCGGTTTTTCCTATGGACTCAAAGCCCTAACAACTAGACAAGTGTTCCCGACACTTGCTCCATAGCTTGTCCTTAGCCTTGATCCATCTCCATCAACCCTTGGACTCCATCAAGCTTACAAGCCTCTATGCTTGTGGTCATTGTCATCCATTGCCAAGGTCGCCGTCAACAATCATCATAGAGTAGAAAAGGTTTCCTACACGAACAACACTCATGTAGACATTAGTTACATTTCATGTTTGTCATTCATCACCAAAACATTCATACCTTGGGGTGACCTTAATGGTCATGATCCTTATAATCTCCCCCTTTTTGGTGATAGATGACAACCACTACTTATGATGATCCAAAATGGATGAGCAACAAGGAACCAAAAAGGAAAGAGATGATTGAAAAAAATTACCTTGGTCCTTACCTTGGAAGTTGATGTGGACAAGGGTTCCTGACCTTTCGATAGGTTCTGATAATCTTGATTAAGGCGGAGACGATACACAAATTCTGTATGTCGATTTGTTTTGGTGATTGCCGATGCCTCGGGACGAATTTTGACATGAGACCGGTTGGGTTGGAAAGGTCTTTTTGTTATCTTTCTAGAAATATATAGAATGTTCAAATCCGAGTCCGTATGCGCCCTGGGTGTCTATTTTAGTGTAGACTGGTTCTGGGCTCCGAAATAGACTCGAAGTCGGTTTTGATTGGGCCTCCACCTTGGCTTGGACGTCCTTGCTGGCCCATCACGCCTCCAATCACCTCCCCAGCTATGTCATCATCGTCTCCATGGTTCCTAACAACAATTAATTCATTAGGTAGCAATCTATTCTCAAAACCACATAATAAAAACATGAGAAACGATCTATCCTATAAATTCAGGTGATGCACATGAACTTTCATCTTAGTTGGAGGAGTGTTGTGTGTATTCATGGGTGTGATATACTCACCAGAAGTAGTCTCCCCCTTCGAATGTGCTAGGTGTTGAGGGAGAACTACCCAATCACGTAGCGCACTAGATGTTGAGCTTGGGTTGAATTTGCGCCCGTCATGGTGTCGTGGTAGTTGATCTTGTTGACGTAGACACACACCAAAGACGTAGATGTTCATGTCGGTGTAGATGTTCATTGTTGTTGTAAATTTGCACCGTCGTTGTTCTTCTCCATTTGGTCTTCATGTTTTCCTCTTTGTCTCCTCATATCCATCTTCATGTTCTTCTCATTCTTCTTCCCTTACTAGACTTGACTTTTGGATCTTCATGTCTTCACATTCTTCTTCTCCTCCTTTTTGCTATCTTTAATCTTGACTTGGCTTTTGGATCTTCATGTTCTTCTCCCCCTTTGTCACCTATCACCAAAAACCACAAACCAAAGGCAAAACACAAGACAACCAACGAGCAAAGAATAAATGGCAAGAGTTAGGAAAACTCTCCCTTTCATGGTGCTCCTTCTTGGTCATGATGGTGTTCCACCAAAGCTCCCCCTACACACATGACTCAACAAAATATTTTCTCAAATATGCAAAGCTTAGTCATTTGTGTGATGGGAATGTATGAGTCACTTATTTTTGAGCCGCGCGAGTAGATTTAACCTCGGAGCTCGTTTGAACATGACTGAATGGGCATGAAGCACAAAGATCACTATGTGATCATCTAGAGGGTCATATACTTACATTGTAAATAAGCAACTCCCCCTAGAAACATGCTCGGAAGCATGTGAGGTATCATGATGCAAGAATGCATGAATGCAAAGAATGCAAATGCAAGTGCGACAAGTATACAAATGCATGATAAGATGCTAAAGGAAAGAGAGAGAACGACTACAAACCAAAATGCCAACGATGTGGTTTTCCCTTCTTGAGCTTACTCACAATGGACCATTCTTCAAAGCCTTAGGCATCCCATGAACCACCTTACCAAGCTTAACCCATGTCCATTGATATCTTAAGGAAGTCCAATGTTGACCTACAAGCAAAGAGAAACAAGTACAAAACAAAGGCACAAACAACAAATAAAACAAACAAGACTATACATATTTACAAGAGACAAGCTTTAGGGTTACTCTTGTAAAGTTTGAAAGGTCGAGAACATTGAGTTCTCCCCTTAGCTTGTTGAAGGTCTTCTTGTCGAGTGGCTTGGTGAAGATATCCGCCAATTGTTCTTGAGTCCGCACACTCACCAACTCGATGTCCTTCTTCTCAACGTGGTCTCTTATGAAATGATGCTTGACTTGAATATGCTTTGCATGACCATGATCTCCAGTTTTGAAAGCCATCTTGATCACCACCTCACTATTACAATATAGTGGCATTTGAGTGTAACTGAGGCCATAATCCGAGAGTGTTTGCCGCATATAAAGAAGTTGGGCACAACATGCTCCCGCCGTCATGTACTCTGCTTCAGCTGTGGATAGAGCCACCGAGTTTTGCTTCTTTGAGCTCCAACATACTAGAGATCTTTCAAGAAATTGGCAACCTCCTGATGTACTCTTCCTATTCACCTTGCATCCCGCGAAGTCCGAGTTTGAATATCCAAGTAAATCAAAGCTTGTTCCTCTAGCATACCATAATCCCATGGTAGGTGTGTACTTGAGGTATCTAAGAATCCTCTTCACGGCCTTTAAGTGAGACTTCTTTGGATTTGCTTGATAGCATGCACACAAGCACACACTAAACATGATGTCTGGTCTTGAGGCGGTGAGATAGAGCAAAGAACCAATCATTGATCTATAGAGCTTGGGGTTCGTTGGTTTTCCCTTTGCATCATCATCCAAGGGTTTGCTTGTTGCCATAGGTATATACAAGGGCTTGCAATTTTCCATATTGAATCTCTTGAGAAGGTCCTTAGTGTACTTCTCTTGGTAGATGAGGTTCCCTTCTCTCAATTGCTTCACTTAAAAACCAAGGAACACATGCAACTCTCCAATCATTGATATTTGAAATTCCCATGCCATCATTTCTCAGAACTCCTCATTGAACTTCTCATTGGTTGACCCATAGATGATATCATCCACATAGATTTGGCACACAAAGAGATCCTTCCCAACATGTCTTGTGAACAAGGTTCTATGATTGCTTCCAATCTTGAAACCATTCTTGAGGAGGAAGTTCCTCAAGTGTTCATACCACGCCTTTGGTGCTTGCTTGAGGCCATAGAGAGCTTTCTTCAATTTGTACACATGTCTTGGATGTTTAGTGTCCTCAAACCCCGGAGGTTGTTCCACATAGACTTTCTCATTGATCTCTCCATTCAAGAAGGCACTTTTGACATCCATTTGATAGAGCTTGAAGCCATTGTGTGATGCATAGGCAAGTAAGATCCGAATTGCTTCAAGCCGGGCCATAGGAGCAAATGTTTCTTCAAAGTCAATACATGCCACTTGAGAATACCCCTTGGCCACTAGGCGAGCCTTGTTCTTGACAATTGCCCCTTTCTCATCTTGCTTGTTCTTGAAGACCCACTTGGTGCCAACCACATTATGATTCTTGGGCCTCTCAACCAATTTACATACTTTGCATCTCTTAAAGTTATTCAATTCTTCTTGCATAGCAATAACCTATTTGTGATCATCCATAGCTTCATCAATTGTTGTAGGCTCAATCATGGAGACGAAAGAGAAGTTCTCAATTGCAACATTTTCTTCCTCATCATTTCCTTCACTCACATAGTTGGGCTTGTATTGATTTCTCTTTGTCTTAACTCCTTGAGATGGACTCCCAATGATCGAGTCACGTGAGTGATCCTTGTTGATGGCTCTGGGTCTAGGATGATGTTCTTCTTAAGTGGGAGGAGCTCTAGGTGAAGTATCTTGTGCATCATGGATTGCTCGCTCTCTTGAGATATGAGTGTCTTGGATTCTAAATGAGGTGGGGGAATCACTCATACGCTTCGTTGTCTTGGAACTAGAGCTTGGAGTGGATGAGGATGTATCATGTGAAGAGCTCGGAGAAGTGGTTCGAGGTGTAGTATGTGGGGAGGCTTGAGGCTCACTTTTCTTTTGGGTTCCCTCATGAGTAGGTGTATGCACTCTCAATGAATCTTGGGAGGAGCTAGTAGGTGTGTCAGTGACATCTTGGGTTGGTTCTTGCACCTCAGAGGAAGAGGTTGGTAGAGGTGGTGGAGTTAAGGGCTCATCAATATCACCATTATTGGCCTCATGGGGTAAAACCTCGCCCACGGGCATGTTTCTCAAAGCTTCCCTCATAGGCTCACCTCCAATGTTCACTTCACGAAACTCATCTCCTTTATGAGAACCATTTGACTCATCAAATTGCACATCATAAGATTCTTCCACACATCCTGTCGCTGAGTTGTAGACCCTTAGAAGTCCCTGAATACCCAACAAGAATGCCTTCATCAGTTCTGCTCTCAAATTTCCCGGGCTTCCTCCTCTTCTTGAGAATGTAACAAGTGCAGCCAAAGACCCAAAAATAGGAAACATTTTGTTTCCATCCAACCAATAGCTCATATGGTGTCTTCTTCAACAACCGGTGGAGATAGACATGATTTGAGGTGTAGCAAGCTGTGTTGATTGCTTCAGCCCAAAACCTCTCATGAGTTCCATACTCATCTAACATGGCACGAGCAAGGGTGATGAGTGTCTTGTTCTTCCTCTCCACTACTCCATTCTACTCAGAAGTATATGTGGCGGAGAATTCATGCTTGATTCCCTTCTTTTCATAATACTCCTCAACTGTTGTGTTCTTGAACTTAGTTCCATTGTCACTTCTAATCTTCACAATGCTAGCCTTGAATTCATTCTTTGCTCTCCTTGCAAACTTCTTGAAGATGTCACTTGCTTGAGACTTGTCCGCAAGAAAGTAAGTCCAAGTGTATCTTGAGAAGTCATCTACAATCACCAAGCAATATAGATTTCCTCCTAGATTCTTGTAATGTGTTGGCCCAAACAAGTCCATGTGCAAGAGGTTTAGAGGACGAGATGTAGACATGAATTACTTGGTGGGGTGAGATGATGCAACTTGCTTCCCAGCCTGACAATTACTACACAACCTGTCCTTCTCAAAAGTGACATGCTTGATTCCTTCAACTAGATTCCTCTTGACCACTTTTCTGAGTTGATTCATTACAACATGTGTCGGTCTTCTATGCCACAACCATCCTTTTGTTGCCTTAGTGAATAGGCAAGTACTTGGTGGCATATTGCTTGAGTTGAAGTCCATGACATACAAGTTCCCATGCCTAACTCCATGAAATACTAGTCCCTTTGTTGCATTTTCAATCATTGCACCATACTCATCAAATGTGCACTTGAATCCCATGTCACAAAGCTAGCCAATAGACAGGAGGTTGAAATTGAGGGTTTCCACAAGAAAGACGTTGGAGAGATGGAGGTCCTTAGTAATGGCCACCTTGCCTAATCCGCTAACTCTCCCCTTTGAGTTATCCCAAAATGTCACCTTCTTACTGTCTTCATCTTCATCAATGGTGGTGAACATGGTTGGCTTCCCAGTAATGTGTTGAGTGCACCCACTGTCAAGTATCCAATGAGTACCTCCACTCTTGTAGTTGACCCTGGTGGTAGCCATAAGACAGACACTAGAGAAAGAAGGGTTACTATCCAAAGCATTACTTGATTGACTAGCACTAACCTCATCACGTCGAATGATGAGACCATCCTCATAGATAGGGATTCTTGCAATCCCTTCCTGAAGTCTCCTCCTAATGGGATAGTGAGGAGCATGATACCTCCAATGTCCATGACCATCCCACATGTGTATGTCGTCAAGGTCGATGTAGTAGTGGGGGGATTGTTGGCACTTACCAAGTGCCCCTTTTATATGTGAATATTACCCCAATTAGAGCATAATTGATACTAATTTAGGCCATTTACCTGTGACATTGCCTATAGATTTGTATATGTGTTGTTTTGGAGCTTTATTACATAAACAGATAAAATTGGTGATTAAAGTGATGATGGAGAGGACAGGAGTCCAGAACCGACGAAAAGCACTAAAGAAGCCCAGTGCGCCGATCGGCGCAGTCCATGAGCCGATCGGCGTAAGGGTGTTTTGGCCCACAGAAGTGTCCGAGGCCCATTCCACATGTTTATGGAAGTTTATTTGCGTAAGACTGTTGACTTTTGTTAAGCCATATTAATAAATCATTCCCGGCACGGGGCCAGAAACGGTTCACTAATATGTCCCAGAGTCAAGTAGGTAAAATCCGCAAGCGCACGGAGAATACCGCTGTAGCATTTCACCCGGAAGTATTCAGGGTATCGTATTTGTTTATCCCAAAGGAAGGTTATGATCAAGAAGCGTTACTAACATATAAGATCATGTTAACAATTAGCAAGGATATCTAACCAAGACAGGCGGGTACATGATAATAACCGGGTAGTGTGACACACACAGAAGATTCCTACTAAATAAATAAAGTCTAGTGGAGGAAAGACTAGGCTAAGCTACTCCTACTATACATTCCTATACAGTTGCATAGCCTAAGTAGAATACATACAGACCCACACTTAGGTTCAGCAGTCAATAGTATAGCACTTCAGGCACGGACTTACCCCTGCATCCACAGGCGACTTCCGCCAAGAGCCTACGCACTAGCCTAGCGGGGAGGATTTCAAAGGACGGACAGGGCTGTCACCACCTGCCGCCTACCTCAACAAACCAGTAGACTAACGAATAATTGATGCAAATCAGTCACCCAAGTACCATACTTGCATGACCAAAGAGCACTCTGCCCCTCCGCGATTACTATTAACGAGGCAGAGCTACCGTACGAATACGATCACCAAACCCATGCTATACTTTATCAGCTAAAACTAAGCATAGAGACTATAACATATAAACTAGACTATAGTGACGGTATATAACTAGCATGACAATAGTAGTATAATAAATATAAACTACTATCACACAAGTAGACTATACTATCACATATATGGATCACAATATCAAACAAGAAACTCATGACCCAAGCACAACTATATAGAAAATAGATATATATTGATAAGAGCAAAGTCTTACAAAAGGGAAAAGATACAAGAGCCATACCAATTCCAAGTGAAGACTTGGGACTAGAGAGCTCTAGACTCAGCCTAACTCCACTAAAACTCCAAGAACTACTACTAGCAAGAGAGAAATGCTTCTTGTGGTGTGTGTTGAGTGTGAAGGCACACCCTCCTATTTATAGCCTCAATAGGTCGGCAAGGGAGAGTAACCGCCACGGAAGGCATCTCAAACCGTCATCAGGAGTCGCGGAGGAGCCAACACGTGGAAGCCCAGGCGGAGAGGGCGCCCGGCCGGGTCGGCCGACCTGACCAGGTCGGCCGACCTGGGGGTGGCCCCTCCTGGCCTGTGCTTTCTCCAGGTGGCTGTTCTGTGGGCCCTGACGTCGGTTTGCACGGTATTACAGGGACTTACGTCGGTTAAGTGCTGAAAATGGGCCCTTCAATCCGTGTGACATCCATGTGGCACTCTCTGATTGGTCGAAAGTGTGTTTTCTTGCCTTTTGAGGTGTTTCCTTCACATTTCCTCCTGCATGCACAAAGTTCTCCAAGTACAAGTGGAACTATATTATTGTGCTAAAGTATGCGTGTATGAAATGCCAAATTCTCCTTTATTTGAGTATAGTTGACGGTTGAAAATGGTACTTAACAGCCGTCAACAAACTCCCCCAAGCTTACCCTTTGCTCGTCCCGAAGCAAAGATAAACTTAAGTTGTTGATCAGGAGTTGCTACAATGTCCTACTCCTCAATAATACTATGCGCACAACAAAGTACTCTTCCTAGAATTAAATATGTTGGCGCATAACTTACCCATTTACCTCGATCCATGGGGCTTTTACACCTCATTGTCTTGGGCGGTTGAGAGATAGAACAATTGCAGGGCACCAATCACTTGCTCTAGATTCCGCTATGTTATTCCGGAGGTTTTCAAAAGATTTTGAAAATAAAAACCAAGTTCCTCAAATGATTCTCTCGGATCACTCAATATGTGTATGATTCCTCACCAAGGCAAAGTGTTGCCTATAATCACCTACTTCTAAATAAGGCTTTATGTGGAGCTCAAGGTAGGGATATATGAGGCACTCATGTTCACATAATATTGCTATGTCAAAAGACCGGATCCAAGAAAAACATCAATTCAAATAATCTTGATCAAGATGTGCAAGTGTGTGGGAGAACGGAGGAATGGTGGATGGGAAGAAATAACTCCTTTTTGAATTTTCCTTCTCTCTTTTGGAGTTTCTAGGCTATGGCTATCTTTTGCTTGCTCTCTTTTTTGAGCATTTTTTTTTTTTTGCATAGCCATAGTCCTAGTTTGCAATGAATACTTTGAGAGAGGAATTTTGCAATGGATATATGGAGTGTTTCTTTGGTTAGATGGATGGATAGTGGCTTTCTTCCGGTGTAGAAGAATAGCTCACGGTGGATATGGTGGATATGGTGGATGCTATCTTCTTGATTTAGAAGGATAGCTCATGGCGGTGGATGTGTGTATATGATCTTGATCAAGAAAGCATGAAAAGAGTTCTACTAGGGTCACAACAATTTTGACTAAGCTCAATGTGAAACAAGCAGCATATGTGTAAAGGTTTCCAAATGTAAACACTACATATGGCTGTGGTGGGAGTTTCATCATTGAGGAACTTATCAATTTGTCATTTTGAAAAATAAAACTCCGGAATTCAAGCTTTACGTTGAGCAAGATCATAGCAGCCCTATCTATCATATCATACCTCTCAACAACTTAGAACTAGAGAATGCATATGCTACCCACAAGATTCAAGTTCAAGGCAAGATTTACCAACAAACCTAACTCTTGAGAGAGTACTAAGTTGTAAACTAGCATTAGAGAGGAATAAAGGACAGAGCAACTATTCATCATCTCAACATAGGAAAATTATACACATTCATACCGCGCATGAAAAAGGGAAATATTTTTGTTCTTTTTATGTTTTGCAAATTTTTATGGATTTTCAGATTTAGCAAATGCAAGAAATAAAGGGAAGGGGAAAGATACAAGTTACCGTGAGAAGGGGGGTCCTCCCCCAAGCTTGTTCTTGCTCATATCTGCTGGTTCGGGTCGTAGCCTTGGGAGCGGAAGAAGGCATCCCAATTGTTCTGATTCTGAGCCATCATCGCGTTCAGCTGGCGGAATTGGTTGTCGCTGAAATTCTGCCATTGCTGGGTGTCGGTGACATGTTGCGTGAGAGTTTGTTGCATGCTCTCGGTGCGCAAATCAATGTCGTTCACCCTCCTTGTCAACTCGGCCATCCCATAGTTGAGTTCACGGAACCCACGGGATGAGAATGACCGAGTGGCAAAGAATGGCGGTCCGCTTGAACTTGATGATGTCTGCATGGGGTAATCGTACTAAGATTCCCATGCTCCGGCCTGCCATGTTGATGCACCCGCCTCGTCCTGTGGCGGGGGCTGCTCCCATACCGGATCTCCGGTCGGAGTGTGAAACTCCGGTGTAGGCTCCATATGCCTACGGGAACGTGTCGGTCGCCCTGAAACACTATGCCTGCGAACTTCTCCCACTGGCTCAAGTGGGAGGGTTAGTGCCCGACAGTGATACAAACGAAGACCCGGGTTAGGTAACGGGAATTCGTTTGTATACCCGGGAAAGTGATAGATCAAGGTATTATTTGGACCATGTTTCAAAGTATGTCCTTGCACAAAATAGTCCTCGCCTAGAAATTCTCTATCTACCGTCAAATATTCAACATGAACATTCTCAAGCAGACCACACTTCTGCGCAATGCGAGTAACTAAAGAGGTGCACTCAATTGGTCCTGTCAACTTTATATTGTCTAACCATTGATCAATCATGCATTCCGCGGGTGACACCCTAATTTTCTTAACCATGGCATAAAGTATTTTCAATTCATCTTGCCGGACAACCCTAATGTCACCTCGAGGAAACAAGGTCATAGCCAACCACACATGCATAAATCTAAGTGTAGGATTATGGATGGCACTTGTTCTAGGCTTGGGACCCCACTCGTTTCCGGAAATCTTTTTCTAAAAACTTTCTTTATGGAACCCCTTTAGCGCTTTATCTAAGTCTAGCCTACATTTAGGATTTAGACCTAGCATAGCATGAAGATCACCCCATGTGACCAAGCGCTCTTGCCCAAACAACCGAAAAGAAATGCCTTCATCATACTTTCTAAGGGTGCATAAAAACTGCATAGTAAGCAAACGAGAACCCGGCTCATCTACTTCTACGAAATTTAGCCAACCCATAGTGCGAAAAATAGAGGCAAATTCTTCTCTCATACCTATTTTCTCGAGGAAGTCCGGATCGAAGCGTCGGGTGTGGGCGAATGGCCGTTCTCTCATGAGCGCGATGGCTTGGCCCTCGCGGTCGTCCTTGATGTCGAGATGCTCCTCGGTGATGAGCAAGGCCGGCCTTTCCTCCGGAATTTCAGCTTCGGGGTCACCATGCCCCGGACTTGGTGTGAGCTCGACGGAGGATGCTTGACTCGTGCTTGCACGAGTGCTTTTTCTCCACTTGATTCCGGCGACTTGATTCATTCGGTTGAACATGGCTGCACACAAGAACAAACACAAGACAAGAACAAAAACAAGATCGAACAAGTGTTCGGGTGAGCGTTAGTTAAAACGACAAACCCGAGCTTCTCCGAAATTGGTTTTCTTCTCACAACAACTGGCAAATGCACTAAAACAGAGGGGAAATATTTTTTTGGGTTTTTGGGGCTGTAGTAAAGTTGAAGAACACGAAATTTTGGGAGAGCAACAAGTGAGCAAAGGAGGGGAGTGAAAGATGAGCTTGGAATGGTGAAACTCCTCCTCCTGGGCGGTTTTATAGCCAAGGAAGCAAGATGGCCGTTAGAAAGGGACAGAGCAACGGCCATATAGCCGTTGGGAGAAAGGAGCACAGGAAAAGGTGGGGCCAGGGGGTCGGCCGACCCCACCAGGTCGGCCGACCTGGCAGGTGGGCCTCCTGGCAGCCCCCTTTTTCCTATGTGTTCCCCAACGGCTAGGGGATTTGCCCCCTGCTGCCTTTTTGCTCAAAAAGCTTGACAAAAAATCTTTTCAAAAAGGAAAGCCCAAAAACCTATTTTCTAAATTTTCAAAAATGCAAATGAGTTTTGAAAAATTCCAAGGTGGCTGGAAAAATTCAAAAATGCAGAAATGCAGTGGTCGGGAAAAATCAAAATGTGGTGGAAAGCAAATATGCAATTAAAAGAGCAAATATGGATAACTACCAGTTTAACCTCCCGGCGAGGACTCACCTTTTAAAGTCTGACGAGCGGGACTGTTCTCCGGCGTTCAGCTCGATGAAGCGTTGTCCGGTCCCGGAGATGAAGACACGGATGATGCTTCTTGTTTCACTCGCCACACCTTTTTGGTCTTTGTTACGGTCGGTGGCTTCTCGGGCTTCGGAGGCTACGGTTTTGCAGGCTTCACAGCCTGTTTCTTTGCAGACCTCGGAGGTTGCTGCCTTGTGGACTTCGGAGGCTGTTGCTTAATGTGTGACCTTTGCCTCCTTGCCTTCATCAGTTGTTGCTGTGCAACCTTTTCCTTCTCAAGGAAGTTCTTCATGAATGTGATGAGGCTGTCCTTCTTTGGCGGAGTGACCTCCACTTCCTTGATGTTGCTTGGGTTCGGCCCGTACTTGATACGGATCATGTTGCACTGTTCTTTCCGTGACCGAAAGTCAAACTTCTCCTCCTTGCCATTGATGTGGAAGCGGATTTCTCCGGCTCCTACATCGATGCGAGCATCCGCAGTGCTGAGAAATGGGCGTCCCAAGATGAGCGGTGTGCTCTTCCCGACGTCCATGTCAAGCACTACGAAGTCGACGGGGATGAAGCAATCCCGGATTTTCACCGGAATATCTTCGACGATCCCCGCCGGATAACGGACCGTTGAATCGGCCAGCTGCAGCTGCATCGGCGTGGGGGATAGTGTGGTGTAGTTGAGCTTGTCGAAGACATCCTTCGGCATGACGCTCACACTTGCCCCAAGATCACATAAGACATGGTCGAAGTTCTGTGTCCCGATCGAGCAGGTGATCGTGGGACACCCCGGATCTTTCTTCTTCTCAGGAAGCCGGTTGAGTATAGCAGCGCTACACTCTTCCGTCAGCTTGACAATTTCTGTGGTCGGTAGTGGGCGCTTGTTGCTGATAAGATCCTTGAGGTAGCGAGCGTACGTGGGTACTTGTATCGCATCCAGCAAGGGCACGTTGATGTGCAGCTTCTGGATCACCTCAACGAAGCGTGTGAACTGCTCGTCCACGGTGGGCTTCCTTCTTCTTTCAGGAAACGGCATGAGGTTCGTGTCATAGAACTCATGTGGGGCCGTTTTCCTGGGCGGCAGTTCTTCTTCTTTTGCCGGCTTCTCAGCTGATGTGTCCTTTCCTGCATGGTTAGGGTATGGCGGATCCCGAGTGGACTTACCTCCTCTCGTGGTAACCGCATTAACATTTTCTAAGGGGGTCTCGGGTTGCCTCGGGATTTTCCCCGACTCAGTAGTAGGAACAGCAGTAGCTAACTGAGCTAATTGGGTTTCTATCATTTTATTAAAGCTCAGCTGATTCTTGAGAGCAGAGGAAACACCCTCTATCTTAGTGTGGATGCTCTCAAGAGTCCTATCAGTGGTGGCAAGCTTTTTACTGATGTTATCATTAACCTTAGCTTGACCAAGCACAAGATCTTTCAAGGAGGGCTGATTATAACCGGAATTAAAACCAGAGAAGTTGCCAGAGTTACCTCCTTGGTAGTTGGGGCGTGGTGGACCCCAACTTTGACCTCCTTGTGGACGGTAGCCGTTGTTGTTGTTGTTGCCCATGAACATTGCGTCCTCACGGGTCTCAGGGCAGTCATTGCCCGAGTGTCCCGTGTTGCCACAGACCTCGCAAGTCATACGGGCGTCTAGGGCTTTCACTTCTCCATTGGCTTGGTTGTCCATCTTCTTCATGAGAAGGTCAATCTTGGCGGCGAGCATGTCAACCTCCTTGACGGAGTGCATGCCTCGCTGGCGAGGTTGGAGGCGCTCTTCATTCCAACCTTGGTTGGACACCATCTTCTCGATCAAATCTTTTGCCTTGCTCACAGTGAGCGGGAAGAAGGCTCCACCAGCAGCAGCGTCGAGGTGGTCGCGGGCCGACGGAGTAAGCCCGTTGTAGAAGTTCTGGATGATCAGCCAATCATCCATCCCGTGGTGGGGACATGCCAGGATGTACTCCTGGAGCCTCTCCCATGCCTCAGGAATCGACTCCTTCGACTCCTGCTGGAAGCTTGAGATCCTTCCACGGAGGGCATTGGTCTTGCCCAGCGGGAAGAACTTTGCAAGGAACGTAGCTGAACACTTCTCCCAAGTGTTCACAGCTTCAGGGTTTGCGTAGAACCACTGTCTCGCTCTCCCAAGGAGAGAGAACGGGAACAGTCGAAGGCGAACAGCGTCGGGGGTGACGTCCTTCATTTTGAACGTGTTGCAAATCTCCAGGAATTGCTGGAGATGAGCACTAGCGTCCTCATTGGCTTTCCCACAGAATGGGCTAGCCTGCACCATGGTGATGAGACCGGTCTTGATCTCGAAGTTCGCATCTCCCACATTGCCAGTTGGTCCCGTAGGGATGTTGGCAGCAGAGGGAGCGGAGAACTCGCGGAGGGTCTTGTCGGCCATTTGCTCAGAGCTTGATGGTGCGGGAATGACAGGTTCGATTGGCCGAGTCTCCTTACGAGGAGGGGTGAGCCTAGCTCGTGTCCTTCTCAGGAGTGACTCAGGATCTTCAGTGAAGTTTGTCGGCAAGTCGAAACCAGTCATACACTACCCTGTTTTCATACAAAATGCAGAAAACAAAGCAAGGTTAGCCTGCCTAGGAGATAGCCTTAATAATTGCAACACTACTATATACATTAGTAATTTTTTCTTGGATCATACGCCTTCCCCGGCAACGGCGCCAGAAATGCTTGTTGACTTTTGTTAAGCCATATTAATAAATCATTCCCGGCACGGGGCCAGAAACGGTTCACTAATATGTCCCAGAGTCAAGTAGGTAAAATCCGCAAGCGCACGGAGAATACCGCTGTAGCATTTCACCCGGAAGTATTCAGGGTATCGTATTTGTTTATCCCAAAGGAAGGTTATGATCAAGAAGCGTTACTAACATATAAGATCATGTTAACAATTAGCAAGGATATCTAACCAAGACAGGCGGGTACATGATAATAACCGGGTAGTGTGACACACACAGAAGATTCCTACTAAATAAATAAAGTCTAGTGGAGGAAAGACTAGGCTAAGCTACTCCTACTATACATTCCTATACAGTTGCATAGCCTAAGTAGAATACATACAGACCCACACTCAGGTTCAGCAGTCAATAGTATAGCACTTCAGGCACGGACTTACCCCTGCATCCACAGGCGACTTCCGCCAAGAGCCTACGCACTAGCCTAGCGGGGAGGATTTCAAAGGACGGACAGGGCTGTCACCACCTGCCGCCTACCTCAACAAACCAGTAGACTAACGAATAATTGATGCAAATCAGTCACCCAAGTACCATACTTGCATGACCAAAGAGCACTCTGCCCCTCCGCGATTACTATTAACGAGGCAGAGCTACCGTACGAATACGATCACCAAACCCATGCTATACTTTATCAGCTAAAACTAAGCATAGAGACTATAACATATAAACTAGACTATAGTGACGGTATATAACTAGCATGACAATAGTAGTATAATAAATATAAACTACTATCACACAAGTAGACTATACTATCACATATATGGATCACAATATCAAACAAGAAACTCATGACCCAAGCACAACTATATAGAAAATAGATATATATTGATAAGAGCAAAGTCTTACAAAAGGGAAAAGATACAAGAGCCATACCAATTCCAAGTGAAGACTTGGGACTAGAGAGCTCTAGACTCAGCCTAACTCCACTAAAACTCCAAGAACTACTACTAGCAAGAGAGAAATGCTTCTTGTGGTGTGTGTTGAGTGTGAAGGCACACCCTCCTATTTATAGCCTCAATAGGTCGGCAAGGGAGAGTAACCGCCACGGAAGGCATCTCAAACCGTCATCAGGAGTCGCGGAGGAGCCAACACGTGGAAGCCCAGGCGGAGAGGGCGCCCGGCCGGGTCGGCCGACCTGACCAGGTCGGCCGACCTGGGGGTGGCCCCTCCTGGCCTGTGCTTTCTCCAGGTGGCTGTTCTGTGGGCCCTGACGTCGGTTTGCACGGTATTACAGGGACTTACGTCGGTTAAGTGCTGAAAATGGGCCCTTCAATCCGTGTGACATCCATGTGGCACTCTCTGATTGGTCGAAAGTGTGTTTTCTTGCCTTTTGAGGTGTTTCCTTCACATTTCCTCCTGCATGCACAAAGTTCTCCAAGTACAAGTGGAACTATATTATTGTGCTAAAGTATGCGTGTATGAAATGCCAAATTCTCCTTTATTTGAGTATAGTTGACGGTTGAAAATGGTACTTAACAGCCGTCAACAAAGACACTTGAAGATATTTGTCTAGAAGATTTATGGAACTTCAAGATCTCGACGTGTAGTACAAAACTTTATCTCGAAGGAAAAGGCCCACATGGCAGCTGTGAAAGATAGAGGAACCAACTCGGAGAAGAAACCAGAGAAGACGCGGCTTGCGCCAATCAGCGCAATCATGCGCCGATCGGCGCAACCGTCTTATTTGCTAGAAACCGAGTCCTTTACGAGTAGAACCCCTATAAATAGTTGTAAACCCTCGCCGCAGAGAGAGGAGGCGACAGAGGGACACCAGATCCGTGAGTTAGAGCCACCGGGGCTTGCCCCGTTAGAATAGATCTCTAGTTGAGTTTCAAGAACCATTGGAGTTCAGAGTTGATCCATCAAGGTAGGCCATCTTGACAGGGATGAATCTTACTCTATGGATCTCAAGGATGATTGAATATGTTGATGATGGTTTTGGTGATTTGTCTATCTTGATTCTATAATCATGCATGTGCTTATTCCAATTGCTTAGTTCTAGGCTAAGTAAGCAGATATTATCTTAATCGTGGTGATTAGGATAGTATTCAGACATTGTATTGATTATGGTTGCTTGATGATGCTAGTAGTGTGGTTTAGCGGTGACAGCACTAAGCCTGCGCAGCACTATTGGATAGTTGAGTAGGGTAAGATACTCGCACGATTAAGGGTTTCCTCTCGGCAGCGATAAATCAGGAGCCGCTCGGAAAGCAGGGTGGTCTTACTCATTATAGGTTTTCATTGATCTATGTAATTACCCATTATGATGCTATTCAATTAGACTTTCTGGTTACGATCTCACTAGTAGATATCTGGCTACTCACTTAACAACATAGTGATAAGGACACGGCGACAGTGTCCGGATTTCATCCCAATCTTTCACGGTACAGCAAGTACTAGCAAGTATATATAGGTATTGAAACTTGTTAACTCAGCTATGAATAGATAGAACAACAATCTCAAGCTCAATGATCCAGCAATCACAATAAAATAGACACCACTTGTTGTTCAATAGCAATCATAAACCAGCTAGAACATGATAGGAAAATACCGGCTGACAAGAACTTGATGTAGATGCAAACCAGTAGAGATAAACTCTCCAACCCGTTACTTAGACAAGCACGATCTGGAGATGGGGAACCACAAGTTCCAGCACGCACCCAAGGGAAGAATCACTTGATCACGCACTTCAACAACCGGCAGAGATCGACGGCAGCAACCGGTAGAGGAGGGCAACACCTCTAGGGTTTCTTGGAGGACACCACAACCAAAAATACAATACAATGACGTCCTAGCTTACAGGGGTGCTGGCCCTAGGCTATATGGCACGCAAGCCAGTCAAAAACCCGGTTCGACTCGAACACATCTAAAAACAGACTCGGACTCAACACAACCTAGCACTGTTTTGATTATTACGAACGCTAGGGAATTTATTTGACTATGGGGACAGATCCGTTGGAAAGGTTATCAAATTATCTTTCCAACAAGTATTTACTCAGCCCAATCCAACTCCATATGGCCCAGTTATGCTACTTTTACTCCGCACCTGTCTGGCTGATCCTAAACCGAGTCCGAACTGATTTTGAGTTTCCATATCTTCTGATTTCGTGACTGGGTGGACTTGAGACCATGTAGACTTTGAAAGTAAAGTATTGCATACCTTTGGGAAGGCCTGTAACACCAATATATGTTCCTTACTTTTCACAATTGGCACAACCATTGATCCAATCATAACATATTCCTTCGTTTCTCCTTTCTTTTCCCCAACCTTCAGATTGGTCCCAATGAAAACATTGCATGGCATAGAATAACTGGATGGCAAATCCTCACTTTGCTCTTCATTATTCATAATATTTGTCAAAGATCCAAACTGAATGTTGGAGTATTTTGATATATCATGTTCTGCAATATGTGTAAAATCATGCTTGTTTCCAGAATACGTAGTTTTAATGACTCGATGAGCCATGGGCTCATCATCCTCCCTTCCTTGAATCAAAGCCGTCCTCGGCTTTGACATAATTTGACGAGCTCCCTTCCTGTTCAGATCAACACCAATAGCGCTGTTTAGACAATTCTTTGCATCACTATTATTTTTCCCTTCATGTAATTCATCTTTGACCAAATCACAATGAACGGTACAATGTTCAGGAGCAACAACTGAAAGAATTTCAGAAATACTAGGTGCACTTGTTATAGCAGGAACTACCACATCATTCTCTCCCCCTTGAAATAAAGCCGTCCTTGGCTTTGAGGTAATATCGGCACCATGTTTCTTCTTTGTTGCAGCAACAAAAACCTCAGCCTTAATATCACATTCCTTCATTGGCTTTAGAACGTGACGAACACCTTTATGCATGAAAGAATAATTGTTTGAAGGACCACCATGTGTTGCATCAATATCAAAATGCCATGGTCTTCCTAACAACAAATTGCACGCACTCATCGGTGCCACATCACAATCCATAGTGTCAATATAATCTCCTACTGAAAATTTTACTCTGGCCCTATGGGTAATTTTCAGCGTGCCACTTTTATTCATCCATTGCATGTAACGAGGTGTAGGAAGCCGCCATGTAGATAAAGATAATGCATGTACCAAATCTGAACTAATCACATTATTGAAACTTCCACCATCAACAATTAATTTGCATACCTTCTTTTTAATCTTGCACTCTGAATGAAAAATATTACAGCGCTGCCCCTTGACATCTGCAATGACGCCATCTGAATTTACTTCCTAAGACATCAAAGATAAACCCATATGATCATCTGCAGCTTCAATTAATGGTTCGACCTGATCAGTACAAGAAGACTCGAGAACTTCCAATTCTACATTTGATTTGTGCACATTCGAACACACCTCAGCTTGCTTGGGTTTGGACAAAACAGCACTAAGAGCCTCCTTGATACAATGATGAATTGTATCATAATCTAGCTTTGGAACATCGAAGGACTCAAGTTCAACAATCTTCTTCTTCGACTCAAGTGGGGGATCAAATTGGTGTCGTAATTCCGACTTCATCGCTGCCCAAGATGTGCAATAGTCATCACCTTGGTATCCAAGATCTTGTTGCAATTGCCTCCACCATAGCAAAACAACAAAGGAGAATGTTTGCTTTGCCAAATTTACTAATTGGTTTACTGGCAATTCACCAATCCTATAGAAAGCCTCTATATCATCCTCCCACTCATAATACTCAGATCGAGAACTTGTTGTATCTAGTGTCGACACAAACTTCAAGTATAGGTCAAAATCATAGGAATCCATCACCACAAATCAGCAGCAAGTACCGTGAGCAACCCGACAAAACTGATACCAAATGATAAGGACACGGCGACAGTGTCCGGATTTCGTCCCAATCTTTCACGGTACAACAAGTACTAGCAAGTATATATAGGTATTGAAACTTGTTATCTCAGCTATGTATAGATAGAACAACAATCTCAAGCTCAATGATCCAGCAGTCACAATATAATAGACACCGTTTGTTGTCCAATAGCAATCATAAACCAGCTAGAACATGATAGGAAAATACCGGCTGACAAGAACTTGATGTAGATGTAAACCAGTAGAGATAAACTGTCCAACCCGTTACTTAGACAAGCACGATCTGGAGATGGGGAACCACAAGTTCCAGCACGCACCCAAGGGAAGAATCACTTGATCACGCACTTCAGCAACCGGCAGAGATCGACGGCAGCAACCCGTAGAGGAGGGCAGCACCTCTAGGGTTTCTTGGAGGACACCACAACCAAAAACACAATACAATGACGTCCTAGCTTACAGGGGCGCTGGCCCTAGGCTATATGGCATGCAAGCTAGCCAAAAACCCGGTTCGACTCGAACACATCTAAAAACAGACTCGGACTCAACACAACCTAGCACTGTTTTCATTATTTTGAACGCTAGGGAACTTATTTGGAACGCTAGGGAACTTATTTGACTATGGGGCTAGATCCGTTGGAAAGGTTATCAAATTATCTTTCCAACGAGTATTTACTCAGCCCAATCCAACTCCATATGGCCCAGTTATGCTACTTTTACTCCACACCTATCTAGCTGATCCTGAACCGAGTCCGAACTGATTGAGTTTCCATATCTTCTGATTTCGTGACTGGGTGGACTTGAGGCCGTGTAGACTTTGAAAGTAAAGTATTGCATACCTTTGGGAAGGCCTGTAACACTAATATATGTTCCTTACTTTTCACAAGTGGCACAACTATTGATCCAATCATAATATATTCCTTCGTTTCTCCTTTCTTTTCCCCAACCTTCAGATTGGTCCCAATGAAAACATTGCATGGCATAGAATAACTGGATGGCAAATCCTCACTTTGCTCTTCATTATTCATAATATTTGTCAAAGATCCAAACTGAATGTTGGAGTATTTTGATATATCATGTTCTGCAATATGTGTAAAATCATGCTTGTTTTCAGAATACGTAGTTTTAATGACTCGATGAGCCATGGGCTCATCACATAGGTTTACAAGATCTGGCACACTTTGGCTCAGATTCACTGGTGTGCCGATCGGCTGAACTCCTGCGCCGATCGGCGCAACAACTTGGCTTAGATTCACCAGTGTGCCGATCGGCTCAATTCCTGCGCTGATCGGCGCAATCACAAATTTACTAGATCTTGCGCACTTTGACTTAGTTTCACTAGTGTGCCGATCGGCGCAACGACAGATTTACTGTCTGGCGCACCTTTGCGCTGGCTAGTCTCCCCCTCATGCAACCTGACCCTGACAGTAGCCTTGACTAGATCTTTTATTGTTAACTTTGTTTAATAAATCCCTAAGGTCCCAGTGGATTCGATAATCCTTGGAATACTCAATTCAAGGGAAAAAGTGCTACAATCATACACCGTCCTCTTGCGGTATATAAGTGGGTGCGTAGATACGACCAACAGGGATCATAGAGGCCAGTGACTTGCTCAAGTACGTGTCCCACTTGTGAGTGGAGCACAAATATTATCTCCGTGGCCCTCTCAACTGAGAGCTCATGCCTTCTGTTGACTCCCTCCTCAAGTAAGAAACCCCTCTCAGGAGTTGTGATTTGTTGGAGGAGCTTGTCAATCACTTCAAGTGGTGCAACCCTCCGAAGATCTCTGAAGGAGTTTATCTTGCACACAAGATCATAAATCCTCAAGAAAGTCTCACAAAGGTCATCATTCAGATTTCTCACAACTTCATCAAATTGAAAGAAGAACTCCTATTGTTGAGCTCGACGAATGCGCCAAAGTCGATCTTGTGGTGGAGGAGGTGGAGGCGCCAGAGCCGTAGTGGTGAGATCGATCATCTCAAATGGTCTAGTGAGCATTGTTATTGGCGCCCCCCCTACACCAATGCTTGGTCCATCTGAAGTGCTTGGAGTAGAACTTGGAATGGCACTTGAGGTAGAGCTTGACGAAGTGCTTGATGAAGGGCTTGGTGTAGGTCTTGATCCGAAGGGGTTGTAGATGCTGTTGCAAGGCAATCTTGTGGAGGGATCAAAGAAGTTTGAGCTCGAAGCTACTTCTTTCCCTTTGCTTGAAGAGGCTTCAATATCCGCCTTGAACTTTTTCTTTCCCACCAAGCTTGCTGTGATCTCCTCATCCTTGCTGCTAGGGAGCAAGGTGAGGATCTTCTCGACAATCAATATCTTGAGAAGCTCGAAAGTAGTTGCCACAATTCTGTCCACGGTACCTCGCAAGCGAATAAGAGAGTTAAGTAAGTCCTCATTCTCTTTAGCACAAAAAGCAAAGAACTCCTCAACAAGTGAATCACTAGCATGATCAATAAAAACCTCACAATCATCATTAATCCTAATCATGCTAGTGGAGCAAGCAAGATCAAGAGACACATCATCAATCATGACATTAGGCACACTAGTAGAGCAACCTATCAAGTCAACACTAGAAGAATCTAGGCACTCACTAGAACTAGGCACATCCACACAATCATCACTATCATCATACACATGATTATCGGTGAAGGTATTGGCAAAGTCCACAAGAGTATTGTCAGGGGTAAAAACCGGAGATGCCACGCGACACCGCTTGGAAACCCGTCAATGAATGTTCACTCTACCCAAGACAATAGGCCCGTCGAAACATGGCCAACGTAACGTGGCCCCATGAAGGGAACCTCTGCGCCGACCGAGTCTCAGGGAGAAAGACAGTACTACTCCCGTCCTACTCGACCCACCGAGGGTCGAAAGTCGGGCGCGTCCCGCTCGACCCACCAAAAGTTGAGAGCCGGCTGCGTCTCACTCGACCCATCAAGGGTCGAGGAGCGATCACGCTCCGCTTGGTCCACCCAAGGGTCGACACCCGCTTCCACCTCGCTCGACCCCTCGAGGGTCAAAGCAGCACCAACCTATCCATAGAGGCTCGGACATGACTCGCCTTGCCCATCTCTGACAGCCCTGCCATTCACTACCTGGGCTATGACAGCACAAGTGGGGCCAGAACCACTGAATAAGCTCTGCCCCTGCCAACTCTCACCGAGCGGGTCCTGCCCCTCTGACGGGATGACCTGACAAGCCACCATTCAGGCGGAAATAGTGGGATAGAGAAACTCAATTGCCCTGTCAAGATGGGGTGGATCCCAATTCCAGGCGGGGCCAGACAAGCGCAAACTGACGCCTCAACCCTCAACGAGGGGGTCAAACGGGGCAGCAATCAACAACTACCAACTGCCCTGCCTTAAATGCTATATCGAGCATGCGTCCACAGTATCAAGAGGTCAAATCCCTCTGCACACCTGCTCCCATCGTCATTGCCTACATCGGCTGACGAAGGCAGGCGCAGCATGGCACCCCACGTTGCGCTCACCCGATGACACCCTTAACAGTGGCAATGTAGGACGGTTTGATAGACAGGTGGATCAAACTTTGCCCAAGCGATGTGATGCTGCCCGCGCTATGTCACCCACTTTCGGTGGAGCACGCCTTCTATAGGAACATGGAGGCTCGACTCATCGGTGGATTATGGGGGCACGCATCTACACAGTGAAAACTGACATGAAGACTGAGGCAGTAGGACCCGTGAGAATTGAAGACCACACCACCGACCAAACCTGCCCCGACGCTATGTAGTGGAGACAATACAAATAGAACCTCTCTCTCTCTCTCTCTCTCTGTAACATGGGCCAAACCCCTTGAAATATAAAAGGGAGGCCTTCTTCTTCCTCAAGGCACCGAGAACCACAGAAGCCAAGCCACGAGACACACACACTCACTCACATTTCGGGACTTGGAGACCCATCCTCTCTCACCACCATTGTACTCCTCCTCTGGTGCAAGTAACACAAGCAAATCCAAAAACTAGATGTAGGGGGCTTCCTCGAACCTGTATAATCCCCGTGTCCTCTTGCATTGCCATCACCGAACTTGAAACACGCATCCCCTAGAACAAATTCTACTAGCCAGTGATCTAAACACTGACAGTTGGCGTTCCATGTAGGGGAGATTTTGCGCGTTTCACCCCACAACATCTTTTTCGTTTGGATGACCACTTTCTCTGCTATCTGGGCTCTCGGCACCAGCGTGTTTGTAAGGACCGAAGGCATAACGAGAGGGGGGGGGGGGGGGGGGGAGGGTGAATCGGTAAGCGAACCACAAATCCAAATGCTATGAGTTAACACCACTTGAACCTTACAACCTAACAATTCTAGGAGGCCAAGACCCTACACATGCTAGTGTTCATGATGAAAGCAAGCGCGTAAACAAATCACACTAGCCTATGCAAGCTACCAGTAACCCTATCAACTATAGCACCCAAAAGCGGAATAGTAAAGAGGGGTCAAGGAATTCTCTTGATTTTTTCCTGAGGTCTCGGAAGGATGGCGCCTTCCCCTACACCTCGTTGGACCACTCCTACTGGAGTCCCGATTCCTCCCGAAACCAAAGTGGAGTTCTCGCCCACGAGCCCACAATCACTCCCGGAGTGAAGACACGGTGCGCCTCACCGCTGCCACCAAGGCACAAGCTTGCCTGCTACGAGAACTTGTTGAACTCCCCGAGCTGACACGAGTGCTCACTAGCGATACCTCTTTCACTGGCGGGTTCAAACCGTGTACAAACATGTGACGACCTTCACAATCGATCATGATTGGCTCGGTCACCGACACCTAACCGGTCTAGGCCTCACCATAGACCAAGAGTAACAACCTAGATCACACCCTCAAGGACACCCTAGACTTAGATGTGCATCAATGCTCAAGTTACTCTCACTAGCACTCTAAAGATATGCAATATCTCCTCTAAGTGCTCTCCTCTTTTCCTCTTGGCTCTCACCAAATGCTCCAAGCAGTTCCACTGGCCAAGAGAGGTCTCCAGGACTCCAACAACGAAGTTATATAGGCTTCCAACCTCCAACTAGCCATTGCTCCATGAAATCAGTCTTCTAAGCGAACTGACTGGACTATCCGGTCACTGTAGAATCAGCTCCAACGACTCTGCCCACTGCTAATCTTCGTACTGTACGGTCAGCTTCTCTCTCCACTACTGAAACATTTCCAGAGCCGCTTCCTCTCTGCCCTGCGCAGTCCTGTACAGACCGGACCGTCCGATCTATTGACTAAATCGTCCAGTTTCTATAGCTTCCAACACAGGCAGATTCCTCGCTGAGTCTTCTCTTTGGAATTCCTGTTCTCCTAGTGACCGTACAGTCCGGTCTCCACTGACCTCTCTATCCGGTCACTATGTCTAGAAGCAGAAACTCCTCGTCCTCGCTTGACTTCGTTTCCCGGATTCTCCGAACAGCTCTTTGGCTTCTCCACTGTCACCTAGTGCCTGTGATTTCACTGTGCATCTATGCACATCACCGACTAGACATGACCTAAGAGAAATGATCTAGACTCCCTTGATAGTCCGGTTTTTCCTATGGACTCAAAGCCCTAACAACTAGACAAGTGTTCCCAACACTTGCTCCACAGCTTGTCCTTAGCTTTGATCCATCTCCATCAACCCTTGAACTCCATCAAGCTCATCAAGCCTCCATTCTTGCGGTCATTGTCATCAATCGCCAAGGCAACTAGCATCCATATCATTTGTAGTAGAGTATAGAGATGATTTATGCATAGACAACACTCGTGTAGATATTAGCCCATGATTTCATAGTTGTCATCTATCACCAAAACATCCATACCTTGGGGATCCAATCATCAATGGTCATGAAGCTTACGGTCTCCCCCTTTTTGGTGATTGATGACAAACCATTACTTAGCATAATCTTATCAAGAAACAACAAGGCTAAAAGAGCTACACTATGATTGAGAGGAACCTCAAAAGCATAAGCAATGAATAAACAAGGTTCTACTCAATCAAGCATCATCAAGAGCTAAAAGGAATAAGAGAGAAACGCACACTCTAGATGATATGCATGCATGTCATGTGAAGATATTAAGTAAAGTATAAGAATATGTAATGCAAGACATGAATGATGATATGTAAACAGGATAGCGTGACAATGCATAGGAATTAAAAGCAAGGTATCATCATGATGGAATCATACACATGCATATAGGATAAATAATGAAAGATAAAGCACTGCGTATGTAAATAAACCAAGTGAGATCATGATGAGTCAAACACAATCGAATGAAAAACCATGACTCATGAACATCCACAGACATCGATAAAATCCACCAAAATAAGATCCAAATGTATCTAACTGCCAAAACCAATGTACACGTATGCTCCCCCCTAGATACAAGCTTCTGACTCTCAATTGCACAGGATCACACTCCCACTCCCCCTAAACCTATGACTTATCCCTCTTTGGCAACAAGCACCAAAAAGAGGAAAAAGGAAACAACTAGGCGCTCACTGTCGAAGGAAGTGGTGCAGCGACGTCCTCTGTGGCTCTGCTTCGGGCTGCTTCTGTGTTGGGTCCTGCTGCTCTCCCTGAGCCTGTGTCACCTGGGCGTCCAGCTGCTCAAAGCACTCAAGGTCAACCGGTGACTCAGACCCTTTGTCCTGACTGGCTGTGACGGTAGCGGTCTCCTGAGCAACTGTAGCCTGGAAAAGAGTGAGATCGGCCTCGTCCTATTGTGAGAAGCCTCCTCGAACGAGATCCTTTGCTATCTGAGGTGTGACAAGAGAAGTGTCTGTAGCAGAAGAAGGTGGAGCTATAACTGTTTTTGGGGCTGTCTGAGAGTCTGCTTGAGTAGTTTGCACGATGTCTGAGAACAGACTCCTGACTGGTGGCTGCTAGTGTGATGTGGAGGGTCCTACCATCTACGAAGTAAAAGAGTGGGTCGGTGAAGTAAACAACGCAGAGACTGAGAAGGTGGACACATGGGAAATCTGAGCTAGAGAGAAGGTCTGTCCAGTTCCCCCTGTCGGTAGCACCCCTGAGTGTGATGACAATCCACTGGACTAGGCTGTCATCATGGCAATAAAGTGTTCTAGCTGTGTTGGCAGCTGCTAAAACTGTGGGAAAATGGAAGGTCCTGGCTGCTGGCTGGCATGTCTTTGGGTGAGCTCTGCCATTTGAGTCACGAGGGTGGTCACCAGTGCCATCTGCTACCTCTGGAGCTCTGCTTGACCTCTGATCACCTCCCTGATTTGTCGTCTCTCCTCAGCTGTGCTCTAGATGAAGTCACCCAGGTGTCCTACAAGTGCTTCTATAGAGGCTGCATGATCTGTCTCTGACCCTGCTGGCTAGGGTGGAGCTCCAGTGTTGGCTGACTTAAGAACCACCGACTCTGGATGAGCTGCCTGCCCATGAGTGACTGGTGGTGACTCCTGCTCCTCCTCTCCTATCTACTGGCTCATGGCTAACTGTGATCCCCTGGGGACACGAGGTAAGAAGCTGGTGGTCACCTCAGGGAATGCCTCGTACTGCTCCTTAGTCACAAGTCCTAATCTCATTAGAAGATAGCAAATGTACGTCCTGTAGACTAGGTGTCTCCCTCCAACTCTTTCAGAGATCACCTCCTCCATCTCAGCAATCATCAGATCTGCAAGGTCAAACTACTGTCTCCTTAGAATGGCTGCTATTGCCCACTGGTGTAGGAGTGTGAACTCCTCTCTATACCTTGATCGTGGGATGATAGTCCTGGTGACTATCGCTCTAACAACCTTCACCTCTGCGGTGAGTCTCATAGGGCCTCTGTCAAAACCTGGGGTGTGTGATGGTGGAAAGCCGACTGAAACCATCTCATCTGAAGGTAGCATCCCTCCATATGGATTACAGGGTGGAACGAGGATCCCGTAGGCTCTCCAATACAACTACAAGTGTGAAGCAAGGAACCCCAGTGCAGCTATAAGATCCTCTATGGTCACACACTGGGGCTGTCCTCTATACAACAACCAAATCTCTTAGCGATCTCTGGCTACCCATAGTGTAGCATAAAACTCCATGACGATGTCCTCTCTGTATCTATATGCAGCAGTTTATAACTCAGCTAGTCCAGGCAAGTGCGTGAAGTACTGCTCCATGTTAGTGCCTGTGGCCGTTCTCATGGCCGGGTAGGTCGTGTACTATTGCGGCTCAAAAAATCCAGTCTTGCCCTTCCTAGCAAGATAGCGTCTCAAGCCCTCTCCTATCCTCCTCTAGAGCCCTGTCTAGTACCTCTCTCCTGCAGCAGGGTCCCTGGGAATAGGAACCCACTACTCGAAGGGGACAAAGCGACTCGCCTTAAGGTCCTTGGCAGGAACCTTAAGTATGTCACCCTCTCCGGCTGCTGCTATGAGTCTTTGCAGCTTCCTGGTGCACACCTCATAGGTGCACTACGGGTCTCCTGCCTGGTGAGCTGACCTCTAGGGTCCTGGCTGCTCCGGCTCCTCCTCTGAGTACTCCTTAGACTCTAACTCTGAGTTCTCCTCCTCCTCAAACTCCTCCTGCTTCCTAGAGGATCCCTGCTCCGCAGGTCTCGATGACCTCTCCTGACGAGAAGCCGGAGTACCCTGCGACCCCGGTGCTGGAGTGACTCATGTGGCCAAGGCTGCCCTCTGTCTGGTACTCCTTCTGAGTCCTTGAGTGTCTTCTGTTTGCTCTAAGATCAGTCGTGTCCCTGGTATCCTGCCGGACGTCTCCAAGGCATCTGTTGGGGGGATCACTTCGCAAGCCACCCTTCGAGGGTTCATCAAAGTCGGGCTGTGAATAAAAGTCAAAGTCAACACATTGATTATCCTTTGTATTCATTATTAACCATAACTTCGAGGTACAAGTGTTCATCGGAGGCCACAGAAAAACCAAGACCCTTCGGGCGGTACCTCCACGCCCTCGAAGAATGAAGCCGTCATCCTTCGAAGGACAGGGCGCTGGGCGAGAACGAGAACTGGTTTGGCGCGAAGAGGGCAATACGTGGCACCAACACGTGGTTTGGAGTGCGGAGCAAGGAAGGGTATCAGAAGTGCTCAAATGACCGATTTGTCCATTATGACCATTTTGTACAGAATATTCGAAGAATATAGTAGGTAATTAGAGACAAAATTGTCATTTGCATATGAACTAAGTACGGGCCTATAAATAGAAGGCCCCTACTTACTTGTAACGGGACGAATCTTTTTGGGGATATGTGAGAAGAGCCTTTTGTTCCGTTCCACGCCCTTCATAATTCCTTTTCATGTTTACTCTTTCTGTTAGTGACGCTGAAGCTCGCGCTTGGTGACACCAACAGTGGCGCCCACCGTGTTGTGAGCTCGTACACGAGCTCATGATGACTCAACTCCACGGACCGTTGTCTTCGAGCGGCACACCGCCCTCATGAAGCAGTGCTCTGGTAGACCCCCAACCAGCTGGCGACCAATCTACATTGCATGTAACAAAAGAGAACACCCCTGAAGTGTAACCATCGCTTCAGGTAGAAGCAGCGGGCGGCCTAAAAGACCCAGTACAGCGTCCTGAACAACCGTCGAGCTCAAACCTTCCGGGAAGGAACACCTCAACCTCGACGACAGCAACACAAGAAATGGAGCTGCTAGCCCAAAGAGCCGAGCACCTTGAGCAACTCAAGCAACAGCTGTTGCAAGAACAAGAGCTAAGAAGCAAAGCGCTGTCAGAGAGAGAGAGAAAGCGTTACAAGAGAAAGAGTACATAGCCCAGCTCAGACTCAAGAATCTGCAATTGGCAAAAGAAGTCAAAGAACTCCAGAGAACCATTGGTAAGGCAAGTCGCCAGGAATCAAACCCAATGCCCAAAGCCTACCTGTACCTCGAGCAAGAAGTACCACTCACACCAAGCCATCAACCAATAGCCGCAAAAGCGTTGCCAATTCAAAGATCAAGCACAAAAGGCATAATTGACAAAGACTCACCTCTCTCCGAAGGGTTGCAAAGAGCTCCATACCCACCGCATTTGAGAATGATACCGCTAGCCAAATTCAGGGAAAATTCTGACCCAAGGCAATTCCTCATGAGCTACGAAGCAGCAATCATTTCATCAGGAGGAGATGAGGTAACACTAGCAAAGGCATTCGTTTGCGCCCTCGAAGAGTTCGCCCTCAATTGGTACTTCAACCTGCCTCCCGGATCTCTGTACAGCTGGGAAAACATCAGGGATAAGGTGGTCGCAAGTTTTCGAGGGTTCAGCACCATTATGGAACCATCGCACGAGCTGTTGAATATTGCCTAGCAAGAGAATGAGCAATTGCATGAGTACTACAGAAGATTCCTCACGCTTCGAGCTCAAGCCCCGAGTGTCACGGATGAGGCGGCAATAAACTCTGTACTCAGGGGCATGCGAGCATGCCAGATGTCTTCATACTGCGCGCGGATACCCTTGCACACCATGCAAATGTTATGCACGAAGTTTGAAGAATACAGTAGATCGGATGTGGATTACAAGAGACGCAAGCAAAGTCAAAGTAAGAGCCGCAACCAGTCACTCAGCGAAGGTGGCTATCAAGAAAGGCAGTACAGAAAAACCAAGCAATCCACAGAACCCTCCCCTTCGTTCATTGGTCACATCGAGGGAGAGAAAGAAGACACTATGGGCAGAGGCAACCAGAGCAATGATTTCAGAGGAAGCGGCCAACGAGGGCGTGGCAGAGGCCGAGGCTCTCAAGTCCAGACTCGGCCGGCCAGAAAGCCGTACTGTTTCCACTGCGGAGAGGACAAGGGGCACAAAACTTCCACCTGCCTCAAAGCAAAAGAAATCCAAGAAAGGATTGAAGCAGAAAAGAAGGCTTTGTCTTTACCCAAAGCCATCAATTATACATCACCCAACCCATGGCCCCAGCAACCCTATCCACAGCCTGCTCAGCCCAATTATCACTACCCAAGCAGCCACCATCATCAACTTTACGCACCATCCCCATATTTTCATCCAACTCACCCCACACAACCGTCCAACCAATACACCCAACCCAGACAACAAATCCAGCAACCATCACCAAACCAAGACCAACAAAGGCAAAAGCAAGAGCCTCAACACCTACCACAGCCTAAATCAGAGCCCACCCCAAACCAAGCCACAACCTTTCCAGTACAAGGTTACATCGGAATGATATGTGGAGGGTCATCTTCAGACTTCGAAAACAAAAGAAGAAGAAAAGATCACTTTCAAATGGTAAACAACATTTTCACAAAAGGACCTGTTATCAAGTCAAAGTGGTTTCATATTCCCATCACATTCACCAAGTCAGATCTTAGCCTCAAATCTTATCCGCATGTCGATGCATTCGTAATTGAAGCCCACATCCATACCTGGATGGTCGGTAAAGTCCTTGTAGACAATGGCAGCCAGGCAGAAACCTTGTTCATAAACACCTTCGAGCATGGGCCTTAGCAAAGGTTCTCTGCAGCCGTCAAATATACCACTCATTGGCTTCGGTGGAAAAAGAATCACTCCTATGGGCACAATTTCCCTATCGGTATCGTTCGACAACACTCAAAATCCTCGAACAGAGTATGTAACATTCGATGTGGTGGATCTTTGCCACCCATTTAACGTCATATTTGTCCAGGGCACAATTAACACCTTCGAAGCCGTCATCCACAGTGCATATCTATGTATGAAGATTCCAGCAGCCGGAGGGGTTATCATAGTCAAAAGAGATCAGCAAATGGCAAGAGACACAAAAAAAGGTTATGCACCGGGGGAAAGGAAATGCAACAACATATAGATTTTCGACAAAGAGCAGCTAGAGGATGAAGAGAGAGCTCGAAAAGCTCGTGACCAGCATAAAGCGAATGCAAAAGAAGAGACACGATGTCTCGACAGAGAGAAGGTTGCAGTGCAGCCAGACAAAGAAACCAAAAAAGTACTCCTCGATGAAAAAGTCCTTGGCCAGTTTGTCACTGTAGGCTATGGTTTAGACTCCGAAGAAGAGAAAAAACTGCTAGCATTCCTCAGTAAGAACAAAGATGTATTCGCCTTATCTTTAGTAGACCTCGAAGGCATGGACAGAAGCATCATAGAGCACAAGCTAGAAGTCAACACAAAGATCAGGCCAAAAAAACAAAGGCTTCGAAAGATGTCTGATGAAAAAATAGAAGCTATCAGAGCGGAAGTCCAACGGCTCCTCGATGCTTCTGTTATCCGCGAAGTCAAATATCCATCTTGGCTAGCAAACTGCGTAATGGTGAAGAAAAAGAATGGGAAGTGGAGAATATGTATAGACTTCATAGATCTCAACAAAACTTGCCCCAAAGATGATTTCCTATTGCCCCGAATTGACAAAATCATAGACACAGCAACTGGGAGCGAGCTGCTGTCACTGCTTGATTGCTTCTCCGGCTATCATCAGATATGGATAAGGAGAGAGGATGAGGAAAAAACAAGTTTCATCACACCCTTTGATACTTACTGTTTCGTAAGAATGCCCGAGGGATTTAAAAATGCCGGCCCTACATTTTGCTGCATGACTCAGAAAGCCTTCGAGTCATAGTTCGGAAAAAGCGTACACGCTTATGTGGACGACATCATAGTAGCAAGCAAAGCAAAAGGCAACCATATCTCAGACCTCGCAGAAACATTTGCAAACCTGCAAGTAGCAAGGTTAAAACTGAATCCGGAGAAGTGTGTTTTCGGCATCCGGAAAGGAAGAGTACTCGGTTTTCTGGTGTCAGCCAAAGGCATCAAAGCCAACCTAGACAAAATCAAAGCAATCATCCTAATGCAAGAGGCCCGGTGCTGAAAGGATGTGCAGAAACTCAAAGGCAGAATGGCGGCACTAAACCGGTTCATATCCAGATCAGCCGGGAGAAGCTTGCCCTTCTTTCAAACACTCCGAGGGGCTCAACCCTTCGAATGGGGTCGAGAACAGCAAAGAGCCTTCACAGAGCTAAAAAACTACCTCGAGAAGCAATCAAAGCTCACCAACCCAGAGCCCGGGGCTGTGCTGCTATGATATGTCGCTACGTCCCATTCGGCGGTCAGTGCAGTCCTTGTGCAGAAAAAGAAAATAGTCAAAATAGTTAAAGGGGAGCCGAAGGAACTCTTGGTGCAACTACCGGTATACTATGTCAGCGAGGCACTGTCTGCCTCCAAGAGGCTATATTCTGAGATGGAAAAAATTGCATACGCGGTAGTCATGGCCTCCAGAAAGCTTTGACATTATTTTGAGGCTCACCACATCAAAGTGCTCACCAGCCAACCACTTAATGAAATATTTGGCAACTGAGAAGCGTCGGGAACAATCGGTAAATGGGCCATAGAACTCTCAGAGCATGTAGTAGACTTCGAGAAACATAGTGCCATCAAGTCTCAGGTACTTGCTGACTTCATAGCAGATTGGACAGCTCCACAGCAAGTAAAAAATCAAACATTGTCTGAGCCAGAGTGGACAGTGCACTGCGATGGAGCCTGGGGACTGGCCAGGGCAAGAATAGCAGCAATAGTCACCTCGCCCACAGGTGTGAAAATGAAATACGCTGCAAGGCTTGAGTTTTGTAAGGAAACGGACAAGTGCACCAATAACATAGCAGAGTATGAGGCAGTACTACTGGGGCTCAAGAAACTGAGGGCACTCCGAGTCCAGAGGTGCAGAATTAGAACAGATTCCAAGATCGTTGCCAGCCAAGACGACAAAGAATTCACAACCAGGGACCCACTACTTGAGAAATACCACAGCACCATCCGAAGTATGGAAAAGTATTTTAAAGGATTGGACATACAGTATATCGAGAGAAAGTTCAACATGGAGGTAGACAAGCTCACCAAATCGGGAGCAAGACAAGAGGCAATACCACAAGATGTGTTCTTTCAAACAATCATAGAACCATCGATCAAAACAGTCCTCCAGGACCCCAAGCAAATACACGCAGTAATGAGCAAAGACTGGAGAACTCAAATCATTGCGCACCTCAGGGGTTTTTACGAGCCAGACACCGAGTCAAAGGCCAAAAGAATGCATCAAAGGGCTAGGAACTACAAAATCATCGAGGGTCAGCTATACAAGTCAGGAATTTGCGCTCCACTACTCAAGTGTGTAAGCAAAACGGAGGGCACCCAGCTACTCAGCGAGCACGAGGGAATCCGTGGAGCGCATATCGGACCTCGACCATTAGCTGCAAAGGCAGTTAGGCAAGGTTTCTTCTGGCCATCTATGGTCAAGGACGCCGTAGAAGTAGTAACCAGGTGCGAAGCCTGTCAAAAAATCTCAAACAGGCAGTCAGCACCCTCGCAGCCAATTCAACTCATAGCCCCATCATGGCCTCTCCAACGCTGGGGAATCGACATTGTTGGACCCCTACCCACAGCCCCGGGGAATTACATGTGGGCAGTTGTAGCGCTAGAATATTTCACCAAGTGGATCGAAGCAAAACCAATCTCAAACATCTCGGCCGCAACAATCAGAAAGTTCTTCTGGCAAAATGTCATCTGCCGCTTCGGAGTGGCAAGGGACATAACAGTCGACAACGGAAAACAATTCGAGAATGATATGTTCAAAGAATTATGTCACTCCATTGGAACCAAAGTCGACTTCATGTCAGTATATCACCCCCAGTCAAACGGAGCCGTTGAAAGAGCAAACAGCCTTATATTCAAGGCAATCAAAAAGATACTCCTCAATGACAAGAAAGGAAAGTGGGCAGAAGAACTGCCAAGGGTCATATGGTCGCACAATACGACCGAAACCAGGGAAACCAAATACACGCCCTTCAGGTTACTTTACGGGGAAGAAGCAGTCACGCCCGAGGAGATTTTGCACCACAGCCCCAGAACCTTCAATGCAAAATCAACACAGCCTGCAGAGGCGGAATCAAGGGATCTCATGGAAGTCAATAGACTGGATGCAGTCGTCAACCTTGAAAAGTATCAATCAGAAACACGCCAGTGGAGGGATCAAAAAGTCGCACCCCGAGCCTACGCAGTAGGAGACCTAGTTCTACTCGGAATCCCGAAAACAGAAAGCAAAGGCAAGTTAGAACCCAAATGGGAGGGCCCATACATTGTGGCAAAATCAAATAGGCCCGAAGCGTACAGGCTCCAAACTTCGCAAGGAGAAGATCTGCCGCATTCTTGGAACGCGGACAACCTTCGAAGGTTCTACATATAGAAAAGGCACCACTCAGAGCATGTAAACAGCCAAGCATAGCATGAAACTATAAGTGCTACCTTGAGCTTAGTTGGTAGATTTTATTTTCAAGCTTTTCTTTTTAGGCAATTATGTAAAGGACCGTATTCTTTTCCTCACAAGGGGAACCCTTCGCAGGGGTGAGGTTTTTAACAAGGCGGATTCTATGTAAACCCCAGCTAAATCTATCAAGCTGCCTTCCCCAAAGCAGAAAGCCTCGCTCAGCAGAGCACGTCGAAACAACTCCTACCACGGAGATTGAAACATTCAATGAAGAGCAAAAAGCTCTCATGCCATAGCTCGCCCCTAGCACTTCGAGGGAGAGGGTGGCGTTTTTTCAAAAAACTTAGCAAAAAAATGCTAAGGGGCTCGTTGCAGCCCAAACCCGTTGAAGGGTTCGCCCTAAAACACCTCGCCCCTAGCACTTCGAGGGAGAGGGTGACGTTTTTTAAAAAACTTAGCGAAAAAATGCTAAGGGGCTCGTTGCAGCCCAAACCCGTCGAAGGGTTCGCCCTAAAATACCTCGCCCCTAGCACTTCGAGGGAGAGGGTGGCATTTTTCAAAAAACTGAGCGAAAAAATGCTAAGGGGCTCGTTGCAGCCCAAACCCGTCGAAGGGTTCGCCCTAAAACACCTCGCCCCTAGCACTTCAAGGGAGAGAATGGCATTTTTTAAAAAACTTAGCGAAAAAATGCTAAGGGGCTCGTTGTAGCCCAAACCCGTCGAAGGGTTCACCCTAAAACACCTCGCCCCTAGCACTTCGAGAGAGAGGGTGGCGTTTCTCAAAAACCTTAGCGAAAAATTGCTAAGGGGCTCGTTGCAGCCCAAACCCGTTGAAGGGTTTGCCCTAAAACACCTCGCCCCTAGCGCTTCGAGGGAGAGGGTGATGTTTTTCAAAAACTTAGCAAGAAAATGCTAAGGGGCTCGTTGCAGCCCAAACCCGTTGAAGGGTTCGTCCTAAAATACCTCGCCCCTAGCAATTCGAGGGAGAGGGTGGCGTTTTTCAAAATTCGATGTCAATACTAAGCAGATCATAGCAACACAAACCTGGCAAGACATAGTTTATTACAATTGTAGCTAATGAATGTTTACATCAGAAATCATAATCAATGGGTTCTTGTTTTACAACAACCCCAAATGCTAACAACTAGGGAAGAAAAATGGACCATTCATTAGCAGTGTAACCAGGCAGAGGGGGGCAAGGATTAGGTCTCAAGCCCCCGGCACCAAGGACACCCGAATCTTGGACATTTCCACTAGTTGGAACCGGCGCTTGTGAAAAGGATTTAGTAATCTTTGTCGGTGAATTCAACACGGAGCTAATTGATCGCTTCACCACAGCAAGCCACGGATGGGACGGCTGCGGAATCGAGGCGTCGGAACCTTCGGTGCTCATGGGTTTCTCGCTTTGCTTCGGATGCGGAGACCCCGGTCCGCGCTCCCTACGCAGTCTGTCTACGGAGACTCCCCTACCACGGGACCTACCCCTACCCCGACTACCAAGTATGGATGACGCACTAGATGAAGCGCCACGATTAAATAAGTGGGTATAATCCCCCAAACAAACCACACCGGTGTCCAAAGTCACCAAGCGCGCCTTGGACGAAGGTGCGCGCTCGGGGTACTCCAGTCTTTCAGCCTCCGGTGCAACATTTAACGCCTCGAAACCGCTCAAGCTGGCCTTAAACTACTCGAAGCGGGCATCAACACAGAAGCGTCATCCATTAAAGACGAGGACCCTTCGCTCATCAGGCCCAATATGCGCAACACGGAAGATCCACTAGAAGCATCCTCTTCGGATTCCCGCGCAGGTGACACAAAGGACACCTGCGCAGGGTGAAGTAGGCATGTCAAAATTATAGTTACAAAATTTCCCTCAAGACCTACCAAAAAGTACGTTACATCAACATAGCAACTACAAATAATCCTAAACCTCGCTCGGTGTGGCCTTCGATCCACCCTCCGAAGTACCAGCCTTCTCGGCGGCATTCCTCGAAGTGCCTTGGCCCCCCGAAGGATCTTCAGCCTGGCTGTCACCGCTCCTCGAAGAGCGGCGCATCTGCACAGGCACAATCAATTTCAACTTTGAACGTCGCGTGAATAAATGAAAATACAATGCACAAACAGAAGTATAACCGGAGCCAGCTTCTGAATGGCAGCCTGTCGAGCAGCTTCGCAGCCGTGATCATGCCAAAATTTCATTGCGACGCATTTAGCTGTGGCGATGGCCTCCGGCGGCAAGCCGTCCCGAGCGTCTGCCCCAATCGGAAAGTTGATCCTTCCCAGAGCATGGAAGTGGTCGTAGCCTTCGCGTTCCAGCAGCTCGAAGGCAGCCTCTGCAGTATGTAGCTCGCCAAAATTGCTGCGCTTGTCCATCACCCCCGGGAGAGCTTCGAACTCAGACTTTAGCCAGCCAAAGAAAATAGCTTCGGTTATTGCAGCCCCATTGGTCAATGACATGGGCTCAGCACCAACATAACCTAAAGCCTCGCAATATTGATGGTGTGCGGATACAGCTTGGACAGTGAAGCCATATTTACGAGTCGATCGGTCATGCTTCAAAGCTGTGTTCTTATTTTCTAGAGCTGTGATCTTAGCCTCAGCAGCTTCCAGGCAACTTAAGCCGGTCTTTAATTCAGCAACCTCTGCCCGTGAAGCATCAAGCTCCTTTTGCATGCGCATAGCTTCAAGCGCAGCCTCATCCTTCGCAGACCGAAGGCTGTTAAGCTTCTCCTTCAGCAACATATTCTCTGTTGCAAGCGAATTCTTCTCCTTCTCCAACGAAGCTAGCTCCATGCAAGTTTTCTCAGAAGAAATCCACACAAGGGTGTGGGCCTAAAACAAAACAATTGTCACGATAACCCTGTCACAAAACTCAACAAAAACAGTACAACGTTTTTTCATGCACTATCAAAGCCAAGCACACTTACATGTCTCAAAATATGGTAGGATTGCGTCGCAAGTCCCCGGCTCCAAACAGCGGAGCCCCCTCAGCTATGAAAGCATCAGGAGCCGAGCATAGATCAGCCCAAGCCTTGGGATCAGCAAAAACCTTATACCCCTCGGGTAGCCCCAAGCCTCTACCCGCAGACCCCCCAGACGTCTCAGCCCCAATAAAAAGACGACTTGGACTCGAAGGTCCAGGGCGAGCAGAAAATTTTTCTTTAAGACTAGCAAGGGTGTCCACGGCCTCCGTATCCACAGCTGGCGCATCAGCAGCACCGCCTGTAGCAGGGGGAGACACCACCACCACGTCATCCTCCTCGTCATCATCGCCATCGAAAGCGTCCGCCATTGCGCCGGCGCGCACCAAAGTCCCAACGTCGCGGAGGCCGGGGGCAGACGAGCTCGAAGAGTCCCGGCAGGGTTCTTTAGCCAGCGCACGCTTCGGAGGGACCTTCGAAGTTTCCTCCTCCCTTTTCCTTTTCCCAATCTGTAGGGGGGGCTTCATCGGATACTTCTCCGTTCTGGCCTTTTTGGCCCCCATTGCCTTGCCAACATCTGAACCAACATTACAAGGGGGCCGGTTCCACTTCATCCGAGGTCCTGGCGTGACATGAGCGGGGTACTTCACATCGGCCAATGTCAGGACACGATTAAGCCGGCCACTGTGTGAAGTATGCTCGCAAGTGTGTTTGTGCTCCTCGTGCATGTAAGGCCCCACCACAGCCTCGCTGGCGCACTGCAGTAAAACCAAAAACTCTTCGTCACCAAAACCCCGTTTATCCACGGGCACCTCCAGGAGCGATATGGTGATGTCAGGCCTCGAAGGGATCTTCTTCTGAATAAACCCGGGAATTAAGCACCCCTCGCGTAGCGGCCACTTATTAGCAGCCATGAACTGTTCAACGAGGTCCCGATCGCTTGAGTTGAAGGTAACGACGTGGAAGGTAGCCTCATTCTTACAGCCCTTGGGCACCCTGCCTTCCATGGATCGAGGCTCGCAGGGAGTTAGCTTTGAAGCTAAGGGAAAAGTAGTTGCCCCTCCCTCATCCGCAGGAACAGTTTCCGCAGCAACCTTCACATACAGCCAGCACTCATGCCACTTGTCGCTCCAGCGTTTCGGCTGCACTTAACAAACTGATTATCATGCTTGAAGCGAGGCACGAAAGTCACACAACCAAAGTCAGCCTCGTGTACTACGCCATCAATCTTGATAGTCTTCGGTTGATAGTGAGCGCAGTAATATTTATAGAACACTTCAATATCAGGCTGGCCCTGATAACTCAGTACGCCCCAGGCGAATTTGCTTAGCATAGCCATTTCGCTGGGGCTGATATGATGGAGCTGCACGTTGAACCTGCTCAGCACATCCTTCACGAAGGCTGAGCCGGGAAAGCGAAGGCCAGCAGTGAAATGGTCTTCAAAAGCCATGGCCTCGTCTTGAGCAGCGCACGGGGAAACCTCCTGACCAGCCAGTCGGGCTCCTCCGGAGGGAAAACACCCTAACTCAGCAAGTCTATGTAATCTGGGGGCATCGAGGCGAGATCGCCCGAAAACGGAGGTTCGAGGTCTGGATCCCTCGTGTTCTTTCGCTTTCCCCTTTTGGCCCTTCGGCAGGCCAAAATCATCAGCAGGCAGTAGATCGCTGATATCAGCATCCATGTCCTCTAAGTCCTTGTCCACTGGACCAGAACTCCGACCCCAGCGGCTTGAACCTTGCCCTTGGGCGTTGGTGGCGACTATCCCAACACCTCGAGGAGCGAAATCCTTGTCACCACCCCCTTCCTCATCGTCCTCCTCCTCATCCTCCTCCTCCTCATCTCCATCGTTTTCCTCTTCATTATTTTCAAATTCTTTCGAAGGGCCCCGACCATGATTGCGGCCCAGCCCTTCGGGAGCAGCAGTGAGGTTATCCTCTAAACTCCTAGCAAAATCTGCCGCGGAGTCGCCCTCACTTACAGCGGCATCGGCAGTCGTTGAAGGCAGGTTTTCTTCAACAGCGTCCTCGATAGGGCGTGTAGTCTGTGCCACTCGATCCATACCTTCAGATCCTGCAATCAAACACAAAATGTGAGTTCAGTAGGAACATGAAAACTAGTTCCAACTAGCGCAAGGAACACTTCAAAGTAAGGATTCATGCATACCGAGTGATGAGGACATCACTCCTACGGATACACATAACACTCCTCCAATTCTGGACTTGCAAGGTCCAATGACTAGAGCTCGTGCACCACGACTAAATTTAGAGGTGAGCTCGTTCCTACGTTCTTCGCTATATGTTACTTTTGAGAATGGTTTGCTACCTAATGATTATTTTATGATTAGAAACCATAGAGAGGACCAGGAGATGATGGGAGAAGGAGTTGGGAACGTGGAGGACGAGCAAGGGCTTGGAAGCCAAAGTGGAGACCCAATCAAAACCGACTTCGAGTCTGTTTCGGGGCTCAGGACCAGTCTGCACTAAAACAGTCGCCCAGCACGCATACGGACTCGGATTTGGACGTTCTACATATGCACGGAAAGATAAGGATAAGACCTTTCCAATGCCGCCGATGTCATGTCAAAATTCATCCGGAGTCATCGGGAATCGTCAAAACAAGAGAGAGTCCAGAATCTGTGTCGGTGCTGCGTCGCCTATTTTTGGCCTTTGGGCTTTATATCTAGTTGAGCCCAATTAGGGGTGCATCCAGAGGGTCTTGCACGACCCTAGGGTATTTATATACAGCCGCCGCCGCACCATTAGGGTTCGGGTTTTGCTTAGATCAATTTTGTTCATAAACAGTTTCGCCGTTCATCGGTTTGTGAGACCCAAACCTCGAGAGTTTAATCATATATCTGCAATTGTGTTGCATTCTTTGTTGTTCTTGCTTGTGTTCTTGATTCGCAGGCAGGGATTAGCCTTCTCGGCGAGATCAATCGTCTTTGGATGGTTGATAACCAGAGGAGACGTCGTGCTGCGATTGCGGGGTTTAGAACGTGCTGTTCTGAAGCCGGATCGATTTGTGTGTCGCCTCTGACCAAATCAACTTACCAAGAACCTTTCAGAAGATCGGGAACCCTTGTTCACATCAAGTGGTAATCAGAGCTTTTGGTGCACCGTCAGGTTCGCACTACCCTTTAGTTTTGTTTTCGTGTTCTTCCTATGGTCCATAGAAAATACCAAAAAAAAATTTCCCCCGCCCATAACCACGTGTTTAGCCTTTGCATATTTCAATTTCAGAGTCCGTAGTGTTGAGTTTGTGCCCTAGTTCTTGTTTAGTCGCTGGTTTAGTTTGTGTTTTTGTCGTCAGTAGTGTTTCCCTTGCAACCCTAGCCCCCATCCCCTTCACCATCCTCGGTTTTGTCGGCTTTGTGTGCTAGGGTTGATTGATCAACACGCCCACCCTAATCCCACCCTAAACCTACCCTCACCACCTCGGACCAATTTTCACATATTCCACTTTCCGCTGCATCCACCTCGCCAAACAAAAATCCCTACCCGACCCAAGCCGACTCGGGTTTCACTCAAACCCCCGGTTTCTTCATAACCGATTCCGACACCCCTTCGGTAAAACGGCCATAACTTTTCGCTCGGTTGTCCGTTTTGGCTCAAATTTTTACAGGAGATTCTTGACAAAAAGTTGAGGTGACCCACAGTAGGCTACGCCCTGTGTGCCCTCATCAAGATAAAGAAAGAATTCATTCAAGTTGAAACCCGACGTTTTCTAAAACTTCAAGTTTTTCCGTAGGTCACGTCCTAGCTCTATTTGAACTGAAATTTTTTGTAGTTTCTCCCCCATTGCTAGTGAGTTGGAAAACAATATCAAAAAAATAAAATAAAATAAAAAGAAATTTGGGATTCCTACTAGTGCTCCATCTAGCCCCCTGGAATTTCTGAGTTTGGCTGTTTTACACTTAGCCCCCTGTTATCGACAGTGTGTCTTGGTCTCCTTGTTTCTTCTTTGCTATCACTACTGTTCTAGGACATAGTTAGACCAGCAACTAGGGACAAGTTACTTGGGCACTCATTCAGCTTTACTATCTGTTTTTGATTTGTGTGCCCCTCACATATATATATTTGGCCTTCCTAGCTCTACATACTTCTTATGGACAGCGCATAGGTTATTTTGTAAACCTTGCAATCATGGAACACTTCTCCCTGGCATCCTTCGCTTTGTTGTTTTCAGAACTTTATAAGAGCTTTGCAAGAAGCTTCCTTTTGCTGTGTTGAGAGGCACCACTGCTTAGTAGTTTTGTAGGGATAACCTTCACTTTTTGTTTCCTGTTTTGGTGTTTCTGATGTCAGGAAGTGATGGAGAGGGTGCTTCACCCTCAAAATTGGATGAGTGCGTGAGCCAAAGTCAGTTACAGAAGGCTTTGTAGGCGGTTCAGAGTGATTTGGCAGAGACGATCACCAGGGCCGTCACCGACGCCATCACCAAGCTTCACCTGGGAGAAAGCATTGAGCGGTTGGATAAGAGAGTCTCTAAGCTAACCGATCAGGTTGTCGAATTGGAGTCCGCTCACAAGACCAACTACAACAACAACACCAACACCAACACCAACAACGACGTTGAAGACGATCATGATGAAGCAACGGTGTATAAGGCTGATGGCACCGTCGATAGGTCAGCTACAAGGACCGTAAGGTTACGACGTCGTTTGCAACATAACCCTCAAGGTATGGGTGGTTTCCACAACCATAACCGTCGCAAACAAGGTAACCATGCTCCAGATGATCCATATGCTAAAATTAAGTTTTCAATTCCTTCGTTTTCGGGTCAGTACGATGGTGATGCTTACCTTGATTGGGAAATAACGGTAGAACAAAAATTTAATGCCCACCTTGTTCCTGAACAACATAGAGTTAGACAAGCCACTAGTGAGTTTAAGGACTTTGCTATTGTTTGGTGGAGTGGTCTAGCTGCTGAAACTTGATTCGTTGTGCTGTGGTTGAAAAAGTAGAGGATCAGATTTGCCGCTTTTATTCTCGTTTGAGAAAAGAAATTCAGGACATCCTTCATTATAAAGAATTTTATACCCTCAACCAGTGTTTCCAGTATGCTATGCTTGTAGAGAAAGAATCACAGGGACTTTTTCAGGCTTTTGAGGAGTACAGCAAGTCCAGGAATTTCTACCCACCACGGCCGATGGGGACTTCGGGGCTGCCCAAGCCATCTTTTCGGCCGCCCCCACCAGCTAGTGTTGTTTCTGCAGCACCAAGATCAGCCCCTGCCCCTTCTACGCGCTCAGGTAAAAATTCTGTGCAGGTACCGGCTAGTAGTGCCTCCTTTGTTGCTTCGACGGGACGCACTACAGGGATTCAGTGCCACCGCTGCCATGGTCTTGGCCATGTGCAGAAAGATTGCCCAAGTAGGCGGGCATATGTGGTGACAGATGATGGCGGTTACATGAGCACCTCCGATGTGGAGGATGAGGAGGAGGATGTCGCTGCCACCAGCGGTGACCTCGTCCTTGGAGGCGGAGATACCACGGGCTACATGAATATTATTGTGCAGCGTGTGCTTAGCACACAAATCCAGCAGCCCGAGATGATGCAGCGACATAACTTGTTCCAGATTTTCTTCGTCATCAAGAACCGTCGAGCACGTGTCATCATTGATGGAGGAAGCTGCAACAATTTGGTGAGTTCTGATGTGGTTAAGAAGCTTGATTTGACCACACGCCCACATCCACATCCATACTACATTCAGTGGTTAAATGACTCTGGAAAAGCTAAGGTAATACAAACTTGCAGAGTTCCTTTTTCCATTGGTTCCTATGTGGATTCTGTTGATTGTGATGTTGTACCCATGCAAGCTTGTTCACTTTTATTGGGTAGACCTTGGGAATTTGATAATGATGCTGTACACCATGGTAAAAGTAATAAGTACACTTTTATGCATAAAGGAACTAAAATTACTTTGTTACCAATGACCCATGCTGAAATTGTACAAGCTGATTTAGAATGAGCTGCTAGTTTGAAAAATAAAAGCCCTGAAATTCAGCAACCTGTTAATTCTGCTTCTACACCAAGTAATATTAATGATTCTTCAAGTTCTAAGGGTGCTGCAATTAAATTACAAGGTCGTTCAAAATCTGAGCTTGCTGAAATTTCTACCGATGATATTTGCTATGCTTTGATATGCAAACAAGCCTTGTTTTCGCTTGGTGATATTGCTTCTAGTGCTTTGCCTCCTGCTGTCACTAACCTTTTGTAGGAGTATGAGGATGTTTTCCCAGCTGAGATACCCCTGGGATTGCCACCTTTGAGAGGGATTGAGCATCAAATTGATTTGATTCCTGGTGCTACTTTACCAAACCGTGCTGCTTATAGGACCAACCCTGAGGAGACTAAGGAGATACAACGACAAGTCCAAGACCTTTTGGATCGTGGGTATGTTCGTCAATCACTTAGTCCTTGTGCTGTTCCTGTACTTTTGGTTCCTAAGAAAGATGGTTCTTGGCATATGTGTGTAGATTGTAGAGCCATTAATAACATTACTATTAGGTATCGTCATCCTATTCCTAGGCTAGACGACATGCTTGATGAGTTATGTGGTGCTATAATTTTCACTAAAATTGATTTGCGTAGTGGCTACCATCAAATTAGAATGACACTTGGAGATGAATGGAAAACAGCTTTCAAAACCAAATTCGGGTTGTATAAGTGGTTAGTAATGCCTTTTGGGTTGACTAATGCACCCAGTACTTTCATGCGTTTGATGAATGAGGTTTTAAGACCTATTATTGGCAAATTTGTGGTTGTTTACTTCGATGATATCTTGATTTATAGCAAATCCATGGATGATCATATGATTCATTTGCGTGCTGTTTTTGATGCTTTGCGAGTTGCACGTTTATTTGGTAACCTTGAGAAGTGCACCTTTTGCACGGATCGAGTCTATTTTCTTGGCTATGTTGTGACTCCACATGGAATTGAGGTGGATGAGGCGAAGATTGAAGCCATAAAGAGCTGGCCTGTACCAAAAACTATCACACAGGTGAGGAGTTTTCTTGGTCTTGCAGGTTTCTACCGCTGCTTTGTCAAAGATTTCAGCACCGTTGCTGCACCATTGCATGAGTTGACAAAGAAGGGCGTTGACTTCTATTTTGGTAAGGTACATCATGAGTCTTTTGATTCTTTGAAGAACAAACTTACACATGCACCATTGCTACAATTACCCAATTTTGATAAGACTTTTGAGCTTGAATGTGATGCTAGTGGTATAGGCATTGGTGGTGTTTTGATGCAAGATGGTAAACCTGTTGCATACTTTAGTGAGAAAATTACTGGGCCTGTTTTGAATTATTCCACGTATGATAAGGAACTATATGCACTTGTACGTTCTTTAGAGACGTGGCGTCATTATTTGTTGCCCAAAGAATTTGTTATTCATTCTGATCATGAATCACTTAAGTATATTCCTTCTCAATGCAATTTGAACCGTAGACATGCTAAATGGGTTGAGTTTATTGAGTCTTTTCCTTATATTATTAAATATAAGAAAGGGAAGGATAATGTGATTGCTGATGCTTTATCTAGGCGATATACTTTGTTGTCTCAACTTGATTGTAGAATTTTTGGACTTGAGGCAATTAAAGAAGAATATGTTGCTGATGTTGATTTTAAAGATGTATTGCTGCACTGTAAAGAAGGTCGTGCTTGGCACAAATTTGTGTTGAATGATGGTTTCTTGTTTAGAGCAAACCGCCTATGCATTCCAGTTGGTTCTGTTCGTCTTTTGTTGTTGCAGGAGGCGCATGGAGGTGGATTGATGGGTCATTTTGGTGCTAAGAAGACAGAGGATATTTTGGCCACACACTTCTTTTGGCCAAGGATGAGGAAAGATGTTGAGCGTTTTGTTGCTCGCTGTACTACATGTCAAAAAGCTAAGTCTCGATTGAATCCACATGGTTTATACATGCCACTTCCTGTTCCTTCTATTCCTTGGGCGGATATTTCTATGGACTTTATTTTAGGACTGCCTAGGACTAAGAGGGGGAGCGATAGCATTTTTGTTGTTGTGGATCGTTTTACCAAGATGGCACACTTTATACCATGTCATAAAACTGATGATGCTAGTTATATTGCTGATCTTTTTTTCAAAGAAATTGTACGTTTGCATGGTATGCCTTCTACTATTGTTTCAGATCGTGATGCAAAATTCTTGAGTCATTTTTGGCGCACGCTTTGGAATAAGTTGGGTACAAAGTTGCTATTTTCTACAACTTGTCATCCACAAACTGATGGACAAACTAAGGTTGTGAACCGCACTTTGGGTACTATGTTGCGAGCTATTTTGAAGAAAAATTTGAAGCAATGGGAAGAATGCTTGCCTCATGTTGAGTTTGCTTATAATCGGGCAACACATTCTACTACCAAGGTAAGTCCATTCAAGGTAGTGTATGGTTTTGATCCCCGTACTCCACTTGATATACTTCCTCTACCTATTAATGAGAGAGTTCATGTTGATGCTAAGGAGCGTGCTGAATTTATTTTGCAAATGCATGAGACCACTAGACTTAGCATTGAAAAGATGAATGAAAAGTATAAAATTGCTGGTAGTAAGGGTAGAAAGGAAGTAAAGCTTAATGTAGGACATTTAGTGTGGTTACACTTAAGGAAGGATAGATTTCCAGAATTGAGAAAGTCTAAACTAATGCCTAGAGCTGATGGTCCATTCAAAATAATGGAGAAGATTAATGATAATGCATACAAACTTGAGTTGCCTCCCGAGTTCGGGGTTAGTCCTACTTTTAACATTTCAGATTTGAAACCATACTTGAGAGAAGAGGATGAGCTCGAGTCGAGGATGACTCCACTTCAAGAGGGGGAGGATGATGAGGACATCACTCCTATGGATACACACAACACTCCTCCAATTCTGCACTTGCAAGGTTCAATGACTAGAGCTCGTGCACGACGACTAAATTTAGAGGTGAGCTCGTTCCTACGTTCTTCGCTATATGTTACTTTTGAGAATGGTTTGCTACCTAATGATTATTTTATGATTAGAAACCATGGAGAGGACCAGGAGATGATGGGAGAAGGATTTGGGAACGTGGAGGACCAGCAAGGGCTTGGAAGCCAAAGTGGAGGCCCAATCAAAACCGACTTCGAGTCTGTTTCGGGGCCCAGGACCAGTCTGCACTAAAACAGTCGCCCAGGACGCATACGGACTCGGATTTAGACGTTCTACATATGCACGGAAAGATACGGAGAAGACTTTTCCAATGCTGCCGGCCCCATGTCAAAATTCATCCGGAGTCATCGGGAATCGTCAAAACAAAAGAGAGTCCAGAATCTGTGTCGGTGCTGCATCGCCTATTTTTGGCCTTTGGGCTTTGTATCTAGTTGAGCCCAATTAGGGGCACGTCCAGAGGGTCTTGCACAACCCTAGGGTCTTTATATACAGCCACCACCGCACCATTAGGGTTCGGGTTTTCCTTAGATCAATTCTGTTCATAAACAGTTTCGCCGTTCATCGGTTTGTGAGACCCCAACTTCGAGAGTTTAATCATACATCTACAATTATGTTGCATTCTTCGTTGTTCTTGCTTGTGTTCTTGATTTGCAGGCAGGGATTAGCCTTCTCGGCGAGGTCAATCGTCTTTGGACGGTTGATAACCAGAGGAGACGTCGTGCTGCGATTGCGGGGTTTAGAACGTGCTGTTCTGAAGCCGGATCGATTTGTGTGTCGCCTCCGACAAAATCAACTTACCAAGAACCTTTCGGAAGATCGGGAACCCTTGTTCACATCACCGAGTTAGCTTCAAAGTGGCATCAGAAGCAAAAGTCACCAAGCAGCTGTGTGAGCGCACGAAGCTAGGAATGCTAGAGTACTAAAAAGCAAATCGCAGCACAAGCTTCGTAGACCATTACCCCCGCCCCTCACCCCCCGCTTATATAGTCGGATAAAAATGGACGAGCATTTACTACGGAGCCTCAGGAGTCGAGACCACGGTAACAAAAAATTTAAAGCGGAAGACCAAGAGCCATGACACCTAAAAGAGCCAAATGTTACCTTCGAGAGAACCGGGTGAGCTCCCAGAAGACAACTCGCTTTCCGAAACAATTACTGTTCGAACCCTAGTCATAATCGCAGGCATAGTGGGAGCTCAACGGATGAGTAACGAGTAAAAATAATAATTTTCCATCGTAGTTACTCTCCTTTTAAAGGCAGAAGCCCTGGTAGCTTCGCTCAAAAAGCCTAACTTTGATGCTCGAAGGGTGGCGTTTTGGTAAGAGATCCCGGTGAAGCGAGAGTTTTGGCCCATCAAAGTTGGACCCACCTCTCGAGGGGCTACTGTTTGGGGGATCACTTCGCAAGCCACCCTTCGAGGGTTCATCAAAGTTGGGCTGCGAATAAAAGTTAAAGTCAACACATAACTTCTAGGTACAGGTGTTCATCGGAGGCCACAGAAAAACAAAGACCCTTCGGGCGGTACCTCCATGCCCTCGGAGGATGAAGCCGTCATCCTTTGAAGGACAGGGCGCTGGGCGAGTTCGAGAACCGGTTTGGCGCGAAGAGGGCAACACGTGGCACCAGCACGTGTTATGGCGTGCGGAGCAAGGAAGGGTATCAGAAGTGCTCAAATGACCGATTTATCCTTTATGACCATTTTGTACAGAATATTCGAAGAACATAGTAGGTAATTAGGGACAAAATGGTCATTTGCATATGATCTAAGTACGGGCCTATAAATAGAAGGCCCCTACTGATGTGAACAAGAGTTCCCGATCTTCCGAAAGGTTCTTGGTAAGTTGATTTGGTCGGAGGCGACACACAAATCGATCCGGCTTCAGAACAGCACGTTCTAAACCCCGCAATCGCAGCACGACGTCTCCTCTGGTTATCAATCGTCTAAAAGACGATTGACCTCGCCGAGAAGGCTAATCCCTGCCTGCGAATCAAGAACACAAGCAAGAACAACGAAGAATGCAACACAATTGCAGATGTATGATTAAACTCTCGAAGTTAGGGTCTCACAAACCGATGAACGACGAAACTGTTTATGAACAGAATTGATCTAAGCTAAACCCAAACCCTAATGAAGAGGCGGCGGCTGTATATGAGGACCCTAGGGTCGTGCAAGACCCCCTGGACGTAGCCCTAAGTGGGCTCAACTCGATACATGGCCCAAAGACCGATTACGGTGTCGCAGCACCAGGACAGATTCTGGAAGTCGAATTGTTTCGGCGATTGCCGACGGCTCCGGACGAATTTTGACATGGGACCAGTTGGGTTGGAAAGGGCTTTTCGTTAACTTTCCAGGAATATATAGAACGTCCAAATCCAAGTCTGTATGCGTCCTGGGCATCCGTTTTAGTGCAGACTGGTCCTGGGTTCCGAGACAGACTCGAAGTCGGTTTTGATTGGGCCTCCACCTTGGCTTGGACGTCCTTGCTGGCCCATCACGTCTCCAATCACCTCCCCAGCTATCTCATCATCATCTCCATGGTTTCTAACAACAATTAATTCATTAGGTAGCATTCTATTCTCAAAATCACATAAAGGAATCATTAGGAACAAGCTCACCCGTAAATTCAGTTGTCGCGCATGAACTTGCATTTTGGTTGGCGGAGTGCTGGGTGTATCCATAAGGGTGATGTCCTCATCATTCTCCCCCTTTTGAATTAGAGTCGTCCTCGACTCGAGCTCATCTCTTTCTCCCATGTATGGTCTCAAATCTGAAATATTAATTGTGGAACTATTCCCAAACTTAGGATGCAACTCATATTTATATGCATTATGAAATTTGTTATCACAATGAGAATCTACAGTAGAAGGCATTCCGTGCAAATTAATAATCTCTTTGAAAACTTGGTCAGCAATATGAGCATCATTCTCACTCTTATCACAAGGTATACAATGTGTGATCTTAGAAATACTAGAAAAAGATGACATGACATGGTAGTTGATATTAAAGTTTTCTAGTTGGTCATTTAGTTGCAAACCAAGAGGATGTTTCAGATTTGAACAAACATAAACTCTATGTACCATAAATACACCTCTATGATCATACTCGCTAATAGCATAAAAAATGTTTCTTATCAATAAAGGCAACTTAGTTTGAGAAAACATTTGCTTCTCTAAAGTACTTAGATTACAAAGAATATCAAATTCAATATAACCTAAATTATTTAGAGAAGAAAACAATTTCTGCTCATCCTTTTGACATGTAACTAAAATCAAACGTTTAATTTCAGCACTAGTGGGTGAATCATAAGCAAAAGCATCAAGCTCATTCATTTGTTGTGGCAAAGGTATAAATGAAGCATTGACACACAACTCCTCTTTATCACACGGACCACTAGGTAAATCAATTTGTGACAAAGGAACATGATCATAAGGTTCCGATATAGCAAGACTATTGGAACAATCCATCATATCAAGAAAGCTCTTACCTGAAGCAACAACCTGTTCTTTATCGTTCCCACTATCATCTTCTTTGTGTATATGCTGAAAAATATTAGTTGTAACAAGAGGCAAAGAAATATGTTCATCCTCTAGCAATTCAGATTTTGATGAAAGTGTTGCGACATTTGAAACAGCCCATTCTATCCTAAATGCTTCATTCTTTCTTCTCTCAAATCGTTGTTGATCCTCTTCTAAAATTTCAGTTGTGGTCATTGGTGTAAGAGTAACCCTTCTACCATTGTATTTAAATGAGTAGCTATTAGTAATGGTATTATGCAAAACATTATTTGTACAAATCCAAGGTTTACCCAATAATAAATGACATGCTTGCATAGGTACTATATCAAATTCTGCACTATCCTTATAAGAACCAATAAAAAATTCAATGCGTGCAGTTTTATCTACCTTCATCTTACCACAAGAATTTACCCATTGGATGTAGTATGGACATGGGTGTGGTTGTGTGGTCAAGCCGAGCTTCTCGACCAATTCCAAGCTTGCGATGTTGTGGCTACTCTCTCCATCAATGATGACACGACAACGTCGATCCTTCACAATAAAGTGAGTCTGAAACAAGTTGTTCATTTGATTTGCTCTACCTTCTCCATTTGATAACTAAGCACTCGTTGTGCTACAACACTTGTATCAACCTCATTTGACACCATCGACTCATCACCATCAGTGTTGTAACTTGTCATTGTTAATAGAAAACAAGAAAATACACAAGAGTATATTTTTCTATCACTACTGTTTGATTACGGTGGAAACTCTCAACAAGCAAATGGCAGCACCTAACTGAGTTCTTACAAGATTCTTAATAGCAAAATAGAGGATACCTTGGAGAGTGTGATCCAACGATTGCGAGGGTCCAAAGTTCTATGCCTATTCAGAAGGATATATATGGAGCTAGGTAGGCAATTTATAGTAGCAAGGATTAGCAAAATTTCAATTCAGAAATTGCAAAACTGAATAATAGTCCCAAGGTAGTCTATGTCACTGGCCTAAACTTGTCTCGGACCTAGTTCAAGCAAGCAAGCAAATGGCTCAACAAAGGACACAAAGGCTGCAAGCAATTCTGAATTTTTTTCTCTTCTCCTTTCGTTTTTTTCTTTTGTTATAGGTGCGGCTTTTTCTTCTTTTTTTTTTTCAGCACCTATTTGCCTTTTACTTCTTTCATGAATTTTTTGACATAGAACTGCAGCAAGAGTTGCGAACTTTATAGCACAAAGGAAAAACCTAAACTTTCTTTTTTGCAATCTTTACGTAAGGAATAGATGTACATGTAGAACTGAACCGACAATTCTCATATGCAACAACGTGCAGCGATCTCTTGACTCAAGGAACAACGTGCAACAGAAAACACTCTAAGTTTCTTTTGCACACAAAAAGTAGAAGGCTAGATGTTAAATAAATATTTAGTGCAAACAATTCTAGCAGTACTATTCTTTCAACGTGTGCAACAATCTGATTTTTTTTTCTTGATTGTCTATGAACAAGGACACACATGACTCAAACAAGACCAAAGAACAAGTACTAGACCAACAACACAATGACCTTGTAGGGACTAAAATTCAGAGAAGCAAACTAAACTGAAAATTGCAAAGCACAAGGGGGGTGTAGGACAGCGGAAACACGACGAACAAATATTTTTGTAGGGCAATTTTCTGGACTCTAGGATTGAACAAAATAACGAGGATAAGGGCAAATCTAACGGTGTACCTGAAGCTCTGATACCACTTGATGTGAACAAGGGTTCCCGATCTTTCGAAAGGTTCTTGGTAAGTTGATTTGGTCGGAGGCGACACATAAATCGATCCGGCTTCAGAACAGCATGTTCTAAACCCCGCAATCGCAGCACGACGTCTCCTCTGGTTATCAATCGTCCAAAAGACGATTGACCTCGCCGAGAAGGCTAATCCCTGCCTGCGAATCAAGAACACAAGCAAGAACAACGAAGAATGCAACACAATTGCAGATGTATGATTAAACTCTCGAAGTTGGGGTCTCACAAACCGATGAACGGCGAAACTGTTTATGAACAGAATTGATCTAAGCAAAACCTAAACCCTAATGAAGAGGCGGCGGCTGTATATGAGGACCCTAGGGTCGTGCAAGACCCCCTGGACGCAGCCCTAAGTGGGCTCAACTCGATACATGGCCCAAAGACCGATTACGGTGTCGCAGCACCAGGACAGATTCTGTAAGTCGAATTGTTTCGGCGATTGCCGACGGTTCGGGACGAATTTTGACATGGGACCAGTTGGGTTGGAAAGGGCTTTTTGTTATCTTTCCAGGCATATATAGAACATCCAAATCCGAGTCCGTATGCGTCCTGGGCATCCGTTTTAGTGCAGACTGGTCCTGGGTTCCGAGACAGACTCGAAGTCGGTTTTGATTGGGCCTCCACCTTGGCTTGGACGTCCTTGCTGGCCCATCACGTCTCCAATCACCTCCCCAGCTATCTCATCATCATCTCCATGGTTTCTAACAAGAATTAATTCATTAGGTAGCATTCTATTCTTAAAATCACATAAAGGAATCATTAGGAACAAGCTCACCCGTAAATTCAGTTGTCGCGCATGAACTTGCATTTTGGTTGGCGGAGTGCTGGGTGTATCCATAAGGATGATATCCTCATCACCTACTTACTTGTAACAGGACGAATCTTTTTGGGGATACGTGAGAAGAGCCTTTTGTTCCGTTCCACGCCCTTCGCAATTCCTTTTCATGTTTACTCTTTCTGTTAGTGACACTGAAGCTCGCGCTTGGCGACACCAATAGCATCTAAGTGTCTGGTTACCCGTCTGGCTCTCTCTGACTCTAGTTCTAGCCTGCTCCTCTTCTTGCCTCTAGGCTTCTCTATCACCCTGCCCTTTTCCTTGTCCTGATCACCTGCTCCTGCCATCTCTGCTGTTGTATAGACAGGATGAACATAGAACCTACATAAATCTACAAGCAAAGCACAACAGTGATCCTAGCACTTAATGAAGGAAATGATCACCGAACAATTATGCAAAGTGACAACAGTGATCATCGACTATAAGTGGCTGGTGCGAGCCATCTAGTGTGCAGTCAAATAATAGGCAATAAATATAACTGTAGACTAAATGAGAGACAAACCCTAGAATTACAATTAACAGATAGGAACAAAATTAATTGCAACCTAGGTTGAGCCAATTAACTAATTAATGCAATCAAAGATAGGAATTTCACTTCTAATTGCATCAATTAAGTAGATTGGTCGAAATTCAGGGCATATAATGATGAATGGAGGATGTGCACAATACCTTGAGAATATGACGACGAGTACCACAACCAACACGAAGCCGATTGCCGGAAAGGTGGAGGCTTTAGGTCATCAGCAATGAACAAAGGGAAAAGAGCAAACTATTTGCCCAAATCCTTGGTGAGAGGTGGAGCTCGACTTCTAGACTCGTGCACGCAGGAGCAGAGGCGTGTCGACGGTGACAGAGGAAGGCGCAGCGGTGGCTCAAAGGCGACGACGACGAGGAGGCGAGGGCCGTAGGGTCAAAATAACAACCAAGGAAAAATGGATGAATGACCATGATCAACTCAAGGACGGATCAACGATTCAGATTTGGAAGTGCATCGCGCGATCAAATAAGGTGACCGGACGGTCCGCTCATATCACAGTACTGTCTGATCACTTCACTGATTTTGGAAACCTAGATTCTAGGACAACAGAACTACGTGCAGACCGGACCGTACGGTCTTCACAAGACATTTCGTGTAATCTCTATTTCCAAACCCCCGAAGCAATTGTGCATTGCAGCACAGACCGGACCGTACGGTCTAATGACCAGACTGTACGGTCACTTCCAATATTTCGCTGAAACAAGTAATTTCTTCATTTTTTCGAGTGCTCTCACTAAACACTGCACTTAGACTATGAAGGGAACTCTCAAACACTCATTTTCAAAGAGCGGCTCTATATGGCCTTATAATTTTCAAAAATGCCAAATAAAGAATTGAGCAAATAACAACCAAGGCAATTAAGAACCAAATGGGTATGTATGAGCCTTAGTCCATGAACCGCGCGAGTGGGTTTAACCTTGGAGTTCATAAGAGCTTGCTCAATGGGCATGAAGCACAATCCTTTCCTTTGGTCACACTTTTGGAGATGTTCTCTCATATTGATCATGAGGCACAAATTTCTCCAAGTGAGACAAGCCTCCTTTGTGTTTCCTATAAGATGCATGCAACAAGCATTTTACATATGCAATGGAAGTAAACATGCCATGTGAATGCAAGCAAGGTTAAACAAGACACAAAGAAAACCTACCAATGTCAAGTTTAAACCCCTCCCAAGCTTACTCACTATAAGCCATACCCTTGCCTTGAGAAAAGCCAAACCACCATCTCAAGCACTCCCCCTTGCTTATAGCTATCTTGAGTAGGTTAGACATTGACTAATTTTTATGTGTTTTTCTTTTAGTTATTTACACATGCATGGGTGCAAAGCATACTAGTCACAAAGGAGTCCTAATTACCATGTAGTGCAAGACAAGAAAGAACACACTACAACTACTAAGAACAAACACGGATACCTCCCTCATGAGTAGATATATCGCTAACGTCCATGTCACTTGTGGTGGACTTCACTTGATCTACAAGTAAGCTCCCGGTCCACCACCACCACCTTTATCTAGATCTTGTTCTTGGGCACCCACTTGTACTTTGTTGACCTCTCAAGATCAACAATGCACTTAGGCACCCATATGCTCTTGACCTTTCTCTTCTTGGTCGATGGTCCCAAAGCCTTTGCTTTCACCTTGCCGTTCTTGTTCCTAAAAAGCTTCAAATGTGTGTTCTCATGGAACAAGTTAGCGTTAGGCAAAACAATGAAACTTCTCACCATAGAACAATCCTTGATTGTGTGATCATCCTTGCAACACCTCTTCGTTGGCGAGTAGGGGTTTGATCCATACGGGGATGGAGTCACTCGTCCCGATGATGTCGACGGCGGCGGGATATGAGCCAAGTCTCTGGTGAGAGACATTGTTCACAAGGTTTCTCCCAAGAATCTCCTTTTGGATGGCTCTACCACGTGTGAGCCTCTCAAAGCCGTCCATCACCATCTTCCTCTCTTCCTTGAGCTTGTGATATTTCTCCAAAACAAATGGCTCAAGAGAAGAAACCTCGGTCGAGGTGGTTAGTTCATCACACATAGTAGAAGCATCACTCTTAGATGAACTAGAGGAGGGAGAGACAAGATCATCCACATTGATGGCCTCAAAAGTAAGTTCAAGGGCCTCGTACTTCTCACATAGCTCTACATGATCACCCTTGAGTTTGTCATAACTCTTGTTTAGGGCCTCATGAGATGTGACAAGGTCCTTGAGCTCACTCTCAAGCTCACCACTATGGTCCTTAGCCAACTTACACTCTTTTCTTACCACATCCAACATTTTGGATTTCTTCACGGCGATGTTGTGGGCTAGCTCAAGCATACTCCAAATCTTGGCACATGAGAGCTCCTCATCATCGCTGTCGTTGCTGCTCTCATCCTCACTCTCCCAAGTTGGCTCGTGGCCATGAGGCACGTGGGAGGTGAAGGAAGAGCTCGAGGAAGTGTGGTCTTGATCATGGCTAGGACAACCACTTCTTTATCATCTCTTGAGGAAGAGGATGTATCACTTGAGTTGTCACTTGTCCACTCTCCAACAAGGGCCTTGTATGAGAACTTCTTCTTGTAGTCAGGAGCTTTGCCTTTGCCTTTTCTCTTGTCCTTGTTGAAGTACTTCTTCTTCTTTTGCTTGGCTTTAGGGTCTTCTTTGAACCTAGCAAATTTGTAAGCCGACCACAAATTTGAATACTATGAGTTAAGACCTCTTGAACCTAGCAATAGTTACAACCTAACATTTCTATGAGGCCAAGACCCTACACATGCTAGTGTTCATGATAAAAGCAAGCGCTAAAGCAAATAACACTAGCCTATGCAAGCCACAAGTCACCGTATCAACTATAGCACCCAAAAGCGGAATAGTAAAGAGGGGTCAAGGAATGCTCATGATTTTTTCCTGAGGTCTCAGAAGGATGGCGCCTTCCCATACTCCTCGTTGGACCACTCCCGCCGGAGTACCGGTCCCTCCCGCCACCAAATTGGAATTCTCGCCCACGAGCCCGTAATCACTCCTGGAGTGAAGACACGGTGCGAGTTACCGCTGCCACCAAGGCACAAGCTCGCCTCCTCGAGAACTTGCCGGACTCCCCGAGCCAACACGGGCGCTCACTAGCGATGCCCCTTTCACGGGCGGGCTCAAACCGTGTACAAACATATGACGGCCTTCACAACCAATCACGATAGGTTCGATCACCGACACCTAACCGATCTAGGTCTCACCATAGACCAAGAGTAACAACCTAGATCACACCCTCAAGGACACCCTAGCCTTAGATGTGCATCAATGCTCAAGTTACTCTCACTAGCACTCTCAAGATATGCAATATCTCTTCCTAGTGCTCTCCTCTTTTCCTCTTGGCTCTCACTAAATGCTTCAAGTAGTTCCACTAGCCAAGAGAGGTCTTCAAGACCCCAGCAACAAAGTTATATAGGCTTCCAACCTCCAACTAGCCGCTGCTCCACGAAATCAGTCTTCTGGGCGATTTGACCGGACTGTCCGGTCACTGCCCGATCGGACCGTCCGGTCATTATAGAATCAGCTCCAACGGCTCTACCCACTGCTGATCTTCGTACTGACCAGACTGTCTAGTCAGTTTCTCTCTCCACTACAAAAAACTTTTCAGAGCCGCTTCCTCTCTGCCCTGCGCAGTCCTGTATAGACCGGACTGTCCGGTCTGTTGACCAGGCCATCCGGTCTCTACAGCTTCCAACACAAGCAGATTTCTCGCTGAGTCTTCTCTCTAGAATTCCTATGCTAATAGTGACCATACAATTCGGTCTCCACTGACCCCTCTGTCCGGTCACTATGTTCAGATGCTACAACTCCTCGTCCTCGCTTGACTTTGTTTCCCGGCTTTGTAAGCTTCATGACCATTGATGATTGTTTCCCAGCCAGTCCTAGAGTCAGCTACAGCTTCACCTTCCACTGCTACAGTCAGCACGCTCACACCTCAGATAGCAGAGGATCTTGTCTGCCGAGGTTTCACTTAGGAGGATGTCGATGACCTTGCTCTTCTTCAGGCAACTGCTGCCAATGACACATCCATAGTCCCACCAGCAGGGCAGGACAGAGGGTCTGAGTCACCAGTAGACCTTGACTTCTTCGAGCAGATGGATGCTTAGGTGGCGTAGGCTCAAGGAGCACAGCAGGCTCCAGTACAGGAGCAGCTAGGAGCAGAGCCTTCAGAGGATGTCGCTGCACCACTTCCTTCGACCACGAGCACGTAGATGTCCACTTTTTCTGCTTTTTGGTGCTTGTTGCCAAAGGGGGAGAAGTATCATAGGTCAAGGGGCAGTTGGAGTGTGATCCTATGCGATCGAGAGTAGCATGTATCTAGGGGAAGCATATGTGTATGGTTTTGGGAGTTAGATACATTTGGATCTTATTTTGATGGAGTTATTCGATGTTCGTGGATTTTGATGGGTCATGGTTTTTCATTCGCTTGTGTTTGACTCATCCTGATCTCACTTGGTTTATTTTCATATGCAGTGCTTTGTCTTTCTATTATTTACCTTGTATGCCTGTGTATGACTCCATGATGATGATTGCTTGCCTTTAATTCTTATGCATTGCCATACTAACCTGCTGCATCTCATCATGTCTTGCACTGCATGTCTTTATGCTTTCTTTAAATGTCCTATCATGACATGCATGCATTATCATCTAGAGTGTGCTTTTCTCTCTTTTTCTTTTTAGCTTTGATGATGATTGATTGAGTAGGACCTTATGCATTTCTCTCTTATGCTTTTGTGGTTCCTCTCGATCGTAGTGTAGCTCTTTTAGCCCTGTTGTTTCTTGTTAATATTATGATAAGTAGTGGTTGTCATCAATCACCAAAAAGAGGGAGATTGTAAGCTTCATGACCATTGATGATTGGATCCCCAAGGTATGAATGTTTTGGTGATAGATGACAACAATGAAATTGTGGGCTAATATCTACACGAGTGTTGTCTATGTAGGAATCATCTCTCAACTCTATTACAAATCATATGGATGATGGTTGCCTTGGTGATTGATGACAATGACCATAAGCATGGAGGCTTGTGAGCTTGATGGAGTCCAAGGGTTGATGGAGATGGATCAAAGCAAAGGACAAGCTATGGAACAAGTGTTGGGAACACTTGTCTAGTTCTTAGGGCTTTGAGTCCATAGGAAAAACCGGACTATCAAGGGGGTCTAGGTCATTTCTCTTAGGTCATGTCTAGTCGATGATGTGCAAGGTTGCTCGGTGAAATCAAAGGCACTAGGTGATAGTGGAGAAGCCAAGGAGCTGTTCGAAGAAGCCGGGAAACGAAGTCAAGCGAGGACGAGGAGTTTCAGCTTCTGGACAAAGTGACCGGATAGAGGGGTTAGAAGTGACCGGACTGTACGGTCACTAGAGGAGAGAACAATCCAGAGAGAAGACTCAGTGAGGAAACTGCCAGAGTCAAGCCTATAGAGACCGGACGATCCGGTCTGTACAAGATGATTCTAGGCAGCGGGGAAGTAGGAGTCGAAATGTTTCTGGACTGGAGAGAGGAACGGACCGGACGGTCCAGTCAACTGACCATACGGTCCGGTCAGTACAAGATTTCAGCAGGGCAGAGCCGTTGGTGCTGAGGATTGCACTGACTTGTTGGAGCAACGGCTTGTTGGAGGTTGGAAGCCTATATAACTTTGTTGTTGGGGTCTTGGAGACCTATCTTGGCCAGTGGAATACCTGAGAGCTTTTGGTAAGGTCCAAGTGGAAAAGCGGAGAGCACTAGGAGGAGATATTGCATATCTTGAGAGTGCTAGTGAGAGTAACATGGAGTGATCTTACATATCTAAGGCTAGGTGCCCTTGAGGGTGTGATCTAGATTGTTACTCTTGGTCTATGGTGAGACCTAGACTGGTTAGGTGTCGGTGATCGAGCCTATCGTGATTGGTTGTGAAGGCCATCACATGTTTGTACATGGTTTGAGTCCGTCGGTGAAAGGGACATCGCTAGTGAGCGCCCGTGTCGGCTCAGGGAGGCAAGCTTGTGCCTTGGTGGCAGCGGTGATGCACACCGCGTCTTCACTCCAAGAGTGATTGCGGGCTTGTGGGCGAGAACTTCACATTGGTGGCGGGAGTGGTCCAATGAGGAGTAGGGGAAGGCACCATCCTTCCGAGACCTCGAGAAAAAATCATGAGCATTCCTTGACCCATCTTTACTATTCCTCATTTGTGTGCTATAGTTGATATGGTGACTTGTGGCTTGCATAGGCTAGTGTGTTTAGCTTCCGCATTGTGTACTCATCATGAACACTAGCATGTGTTGGGTCTTGGCCTACTAGAATTGCTTAGGTTGCAATGATTGTTAGGTTCTAGTGGTGTGAAACTGAAGTGTTCAAATTTGTGGTCGGCTACCGATTCACCCCCCCCCCTCTCGGTACGCCTTCGGTCCTTATAGTTGGTATTAAAGCCAAGTGCTCATCTTTGAGGCTTCACCGCCTTGTGTAAGGATGCCGGGACAGGTGGGGAGTGTACCCATATTTAATGGGGAGGACTACGGGTATTGGAAGGCACGTATGCAAGCCTACATGGAGTCCCTTGATCCGGAGATATGGATGGTGACCCATGAATCGGATGCGGATGTGAACCTTCTTGAACCTGATTTCATTAAGAACAACGCTAAGGCCAAGAATGCTCTGGTTGCATGCATATCTAAGGATGTCTTTGCTAGGTTGGATGCTAGTTCCACAACACATGGTATCTGAACTGAGATTCAGGGCCTCCATGAGGGCACCAGTGATGTCAAAGAGGAAAGATACTATGTGCTAAAAAACAAATATGATAACTTCACTAGATTGCACATGAGAGAGCTAACACTGTGTATTCTCATTTTCATGTGCTAGTGGAGGAGATCAATGCACTTGGGGATGATTTCAAGCTCAATCCTATGGAGGTCATCAGCAGATTCTTAAGGCTTTTCAAAGACCCCAAGTATGAGTCCATCATCATCTTCACCTTGCAAGGTGACCTCAAGACCAAGACCATGAAGGATGTACTTGGCAAGATCACTGCCTTTGAGAGCTATTAGTTGGGGATGGATGATCCACAACCAACCACCCTTGCTCTTCAGGCTGATAAGCAAGAATCAAGCAAGAGCAAGAAAAAACAAGAAGAAGGCAGTCATTGAAGAGGATGAAGATGATGATGATGAAGGTGACTTGACTGAGGACTTGGATCTTCTCATGAAGAAGATGAAGACCTTCAAGAACAAGTTTGCCTCCAAGTCCAGGGGCAAGTGCTTCAATTGTGGCTCAAAGAATCACTTTGTTAAAGAGTGCTCGAAGCCGAAGAGGGAAGCTTTCAAGTTCCAAGAGTCAAGTGATGAAGAAGAAGAAGAAGATCCCAAAGCCAAGCAAAAGAAGAAGAGGTACTTCAACAAGGACAAGAGCAAAGGCAAAGGCAAATCTCAAGACTACAAGAAGTCTCTCGCAAGGCCCTTGTTGAAGAGTGGACAAGTGACAACTCCAGTGACACATCCTTTTTCTCAAGCGATGATGAAGAAGTGGCCGACCTAGCCATGATCAAGACCACACATCCAAAAGCTCTTCCTCCACCTCCCATGTGCCTCATGGCCATGAGCCACTTTAGGGAGAGTAAGGATGAGAGCAGCGATGACAGCGATGATCAGGAGCCCTCCTGTGCTGACCTTTGGAGTATGCTTGAGCAAGCCCGTGACATCGCCGTCAAGAAATCCAAAATGTTGGATGTGGTAAGAAAAGAGTGTAAGTTGGCTAAGTACCATATTGTTGACCTTGTGAGTGAGCTCAAGGACCTTGTCACATCTCATGAGGCCCTAAACAAGAGTTATGACAAACTCAAGGGTGATCATGTAGAGCTCCATGAGAAGTACAAGGCCCTTGAGATTACTTATAAGGACATCAATGTTGAGAACCGTGCCTCTCCCTCCTCTAGTTCTTCAATGAGTGATGCTTCTACTATGTGTGATGAACTAATCACCTCGAATGAGGTTTCTTCTCTTGAGCCATTTGTTTTGAAGGAATATCACAAGCTCAAGGAAGAGAGGAAAATGGTGATGGATGGGTTTGAGAGACTTGCACATAGTAGAGCCATCCACAAGGAGATTCTTGGGAAGAATCTTGTGAACAATGTCTCCCACCGGGGACTTGAATCATATCCCGCCGCCATCGACATCATCGGGACGAGTGACTCCATTCCTGAATGTGTCCAACCCGTACTTGCCAATGACTACTATTGCGAGAGGTGTTGCAAGGATGGCCACACCATCAAGGATTTCCCTATGGTGAGGAGTTCCATTGCTTTACCTAACGCTAACTTGTTCCATGAGAACACACATTTGAAGCTTTTTAGGAACAAGGATGGCAAAGTGAAGCAAAGGATTTGGGACCACCAAACAAGAAGAGAAAGGTCAAGAGCATATGGATGCCTAAGTGCATAGTTGATCTTGAGAGGTCGACTGCGTACAAGTGGCTGCCCAAGAACAAGACCTAGATGGTGGTGGTGGACCAAGCGCTTTCATGAAGATCATGTGAAGTCCACCACAAGTGACATGGACCTAAACGTCATATCTACTCATGAGGGAGGTAATCGTGTTAGTTCTTAGTAGTTGTAGTGTGTTTTTTTCTTCCTCTTGCATTGCACGGTAATTAGTACTTCTTTGTGACTAGTATGCTTTGCATCCATGCATGTGTAAATAACTAAAAGAAAAACACATAAAAATTAGTCAATGTCTAACCGACTCAAGATAGCTATAAGCAAGGGGGAGTGCTTGAGATGGTGGTTTGGCTTCTCTCAAGGCAAGGGTATGGCTTATAGTGAGTAAGCTTGGGAGGGGTTCAAACTTGACATTGGTAGGTTTCCTTTGTGTCTTGTTTAACCTTGCTTGCATTCACATGGCATGTTTACTTTCATTGCATATGTAAAATGCTTGTTGCATGCATCTTATAGGAAACACAAAGGAGGCTTGTCTCACTTGGAGAAATTTGTGCCTCATGATCAATATGAGAGAATATCTCCATAAGTGTGACCAAAGGAAAGGATTGTGCTTCATGCCCGTGGAGCAAGCTCTTATGAACTCCAAGGTTAAATCTACTCGCGCAGTTCATGGACTAAGGCTCATACATACCCATTTGCTTCTTTATTGCCTTGGTTCTTATTTGCTCGATTCTTTCATTTGGCATTTGCAAAAATTATAAGGCCATAAAGTGCCACTATTTGAAAAGGAGTGTTTGAGAGTTCCCTTTATATTCTAAGTGCAGTGTTTATTTGATCGTTTAGCGAGGGCACTTGGAAAATGGAGAATTTCCTTGACTCAGCAATTTCCTGGAATTGACCGTACGGTCCGGTCATTAGATCGTACACTCCGGTCTGTGCCTAGAGCACAGTGCTTTGGGAGATTTGAAATAGAGACCGGATGAAACCCTCTCTGGAGATCGGACAGTCCGATCTATATAAGTTCTGTTCATCTAGAACCTTGGTTTCTAGTTTTCCCAAAGTAACCGGACTGTCCGGTGTAAGGAGCGGACCGTCTGGTTAGTTCAGTTGATCGTGCGATGCAATTCCCATTCTAGACCATTGATCTGGTACTTGATAGATCTCAGTCTTTGATGTCTTTTTGACCTAGGTCAAATTAGTTAGAGTCTTTTGGTTCTTTCCTCGTTCCCAACGCAACGCCGAGAACGTGCTCCCGCCGACCTCGCCTCGCCCCGCCGACGCTCATCGCCGTGCAGCTTGCCGCCTGCGCACGCTGCCACCTCCGCACTCATTGTCGCCTCTGCCGACGCTTGCACGCAACCGCGCCACCCAAAACCCTAGCGCTGCCGCCATCGTGCGCAAGCCGCGCCACCGCCATCATGCGCAAGACGTGCCGCCGCCATGTGTCTCGCCGCCGCCGGGCGCCTCACTGTCACTGCGCATCTCGCCGCCGGCCACCACCAGTGCCGCCTCTCCACTCCACGCGCGTGCACGCTGCACACAAACCAGAGCACCACCGGAAGCTAGGGTAAAGTTCATCCTTTTTCCCTCCACCCCCATTGCCGGTGACACCAAGTTCCAAACTTTTCAGCGATCGGTCGTGCCTTCTTCCTGGCTTCGGTTTTGGACTTCCTCCAAGGTATTGTGCACATCTTCTATTTCATCAATTATGCTCTAATTCGAGTAATTAGTTGAATTGATGCAATTAGAATTGGTTATCCATGATTAGTTGCATTAATTGCTAATTGACTCAACCTAGGTTGCAATTAATTACCTGCATACCTGTTAATTACAATTGTAGGGTTTATCTCTCATTTAGTCTGTAGTTAGATTGATTGCATATTATTTGACTGCACACTGGATGACTCGCACCAGCCACATATAGTCGATGATCACTGTTGTTACCTTGCATATTTGTCTAGTGATCATGTCCTTCATTCAGTGCTATGATTTCTATTGTGCATTCTTTCCTAGCGGTGCTTTGCTTGTAGATTTATATAGGATTCTATGCTCATCTAGTCTATACCTACCTGCGTGGAGTGACAGCAGTCAGCAGCAGAGATGGCAGGATCTGGTCAGGACAAGGGCAAGGGCAAGATGCCAGAGAAGCCGAAGAGTAGGAAGAGGACAAGACTAGACCCATACTCAGAGAGGGCTAGTAGAGTTGCTCAACACTTGGAGGCTATGGAGACCTTGCGCAGGACACCCGGATCACGCTTGATCCTCGGGCAGACAGAGACACAAGGTCTGCGGAGGAGCACCAGGCAGAGGACAGCTCAGGGGTTAGCTACAGGAGTGCTATTGCTAGCATGGTCGCAGCGTACTCCGACTTCCCGTTAGGGGAGGTCGTCGAGACCTGTGGAGCAAGGATCCTCCAGGCAGCAGGAGGAGTCTGAGGAGGAGGAGTCCGAGGAGGAGAGCTCTGAGTACGAGTCCGAGCAGCCGGACGAGGAGGAGACTGAACACACACAGCCAGCTGGTCCCCAGAGGACAGCTCACCGGGCAGGAGACTCAAGGTGCACCTGTGCAGTGTGCATGAGGAGGCTGCAGAGACTTGTAGAGGCAGCCGGAGAGCCGGACATACTTAAGGTTCCTGTAAACCACCTTAGGACACTGCGTCTTGTCTCCTTCGAGCAGTGGGTTCCAGACCCTAGGGATCCCGCTGCAGGAGAGAGGTACTGGTGTGACAACCCTATTGTCATTAGGGTCCCAAGGGTGTCACCTAGGCAGCCTACAACCTTGACACCAAGCTTTGGTTCAAATTCAAAATTCAAATTCAATTGAATTCAAAACCCTTTTGAATGACCTTTGAACTGCAAGTCCCAAATTTTCAATAAGACTCACCTTTGCAAAAATTATATGTTGATGGTCTTAGCCAATTAGAATTTTGGGAATTTTATCAGAATTTTAGTCCCTCATTAAAGGCCTTAAATAATTGTTGGAGTGGTCAAAAACCAGCCCTGTTCATAAAATTTCTGAGGAAAACTCTGCAGGGACTGTCAGTAGTTAGTATTTTTGTAAAAACCAGCACATCATGGGGAGCCTACCATAATTTTGGTCTGATTTTATCAGCTCTGGATTAATTCCCACAATTTTTGCAAAGGCAGTCGGCTGAATGGGGTGGAAAAAGAAAAGGAAAAAGAAAACTGCCCGCGGGACCCACCTGTCAGCGACCCTGAGGAAACACAACTCGGCCGAGGCCGTGCTGCCCGCCCGTCGCGCGCCGCGTGGTCGCCGGCGTACGGCCAACGGCCGTTGCCGCGGATCGACGGGCCCACGCGCGCGTTCGGACATGCCTTTTGCCGACCGCCGCGCTGTCCGAGCCGCATTCACTCCCTCTCTCTCTCGCGCACTCTCCGCCTTCGCCTCTGCTTCCGCCGTCGCTGCTGCTCCGCGCCACCGCCGCCTCGCCGTCGCTTCCAGGAGCTCGTCGACGTCCACAGCCTCACCACGGCGTCTTCAAGCTCCACGCGAAGCCACCTTCCTCTTCCCGCATCGAGCCGCCGCGAATCGACCTCGTCCTCCCCGTCTCCGACCGCCGTCCCACCGCGTCGCCCGGCACCCACGGTGAGCCCCTGACCGATTCTTTGCTCGAGGAGCTTCACATCGTGTTCGTGCACGTGTTTGAGCTCGGGATGGTCAAAACCGACCACGTTTTCCCTTAGTCCGTCGCTCGAGGCCGCCGCCGACCACCGCAATCCCCACCTCACCGGTGAGACCACACCCCCGGCCTCCCTCTTTCCGGAGAAGCTCGGTGACCTTCCTCCCCGTGCTCCGGCAAAGCTCTCCGACCGGGTTCCGAGCCCTACCGCCCTTCCCCTGCCGTGCTAGCCGTCGACGACCTCTGCCCTGTTTCCGCCACCGTCGCTGGGCTGCGTCCGACCATCGCCGGCGGTGTCCGATAGCCTAGATGAGTGCGCGGGGTTGCGTAGATTATTTCTCCTTTAAAGACCGGCCCGAGCCAGTGGCCGTAGCGAGCTGCGGCGACCCCCCCCCCCCCTGCCGGCGCCGCCGTGCTCCGGCGAGAGCACGCGCGCGCGCGCGCGCATACTCGGCCCCGCTGGCCGCTGGGCCGCGAAGGCCAGTGGGCCTGGCCTCGCGCTCGGCCGAGCGCCCTCGCGCTCGCGCTCGCGCTGGGCCGCGGGCGAGTCCCAGCCCAGTGGGCTGCCTGTTTACGGCCCGCGGTGTTCAATTCGGATTTTCGTAATTTAATCATTTCCAGAAATAGGTTAAACTGGTAAATTGCATAGTAAATTGAATAATGGGAATTTTGTAGCAAAATAAATTTTGTTAGGCTGGTGTGAACTTGCACTGCTGTAGAAAAATACTAATGCCCCATGTTTAGTAATTTTTATATCAGGATTAAAATAAATAGGATAAACACTAATAGAATTTTTATTAATTACAGAAAGCAGATAAAATATGAAAAATTGGCCTCCAGGGAGGATTTTCAGTTTTAGACTCCCTGGAAAAATTTCATATAGAAATTCTATGTTTATTAGCTGAAATTAATTTAATGCCTTTTCCTTATGATAATTGATAATTAATTTTTGGCTTAATATTTGCTAGGGAAACTTAATAATTAATTCTCTCCTGGTGTAACCTAATTATAACTAATCACCCCCCCCCCCCCCCCCCGCCTTTCGTAGACCCGAACCCTGTCAACCTATTAATTGCCGAGTGCAATTTTTACCCGTTCGCTAAAGGGTTCCGTTTTCAGGCAGTTCACGGGTAGTTGTACCTTGCGAAGGTTTTGCTCACACTAGTGCTATTTAGTGAGCACCTGCGAACCCTAGGCGGCACTTGCACAGTTCTGCCCCGGCACCCACCTACACACCGTACTCGGATGCGACGTCGTCGCGGTCAAGTACTGGAGTCCATGAAGGAAATACACGAAGTACCCTCGTCCTGTGCCCACTCCTTGAGTGGTGCTCTCGAACGTCTCGGCACACCGTTTAATTCCACTAACAACAGTGTGCATTAACGTATTTATTGAGGAAGTGCCATGAATCTTCCCTCACGGCTTTCCCTCTTGCATCATATAGATCACGCCGTGAACCACGTGGAGGCAGGACCGGAGCAGGATCCCGAAGGAGCGGAAGGTGCCGTAGGCGACCAAGAGCAGAACCAAGGCAAGCCCCGGTGCATAACCCAGTTTAAATTTTTATTCTATCACTAGCTATGGATGTAAGTTTGTCTGTGCATTAAGTGCTAGGAGTTGATTGCAACCCTAGTGTGCAGTAGGTCCCTTCCCGATTACTAGCCTCAGGACGATAGTCGCTCTGCTTAAAGTAAGACGACTGTTTATCGAGACCACTCGTAGATAGGAATTATTATTATCACAAGGGAATGGGTTGGAATGAAGGAAAGGGTGGATGGAATCACAATGAAGACCGGACGGGCAATTAGGTGGAAAGGGAAGGACAGCTTGTCTTCAAGGAGGTAGCCCCGTCCGAGTTCCCCCCCCCTAAGGCTACGCCTCGTGTCCGGCCCATGGGATCAAGTTTGAACGTACTGTTTGCATGCTGGAGATATGGGCCCAGTAAACCGACGTAGCTACGACTACCGCTTGGTCTGAAGATAGCCTTCTCCCTTCTTTGGTGGAACTGGGGCTGAGAGGAGGGAACAATCCACCCACGGATGGCGGCATGAGGCGCATCGCGATGGGGGACCCTTCTCGGGGGAGTCTGGACCCGGAAGACCCTGCGGTACCGGGAGCGAAAGGTTGCTCCATGCGGCTTCCAGGAAGCGCGTATGGGTCGTGCAAGCAGGTTTCTCCTGCAGGATGTAAATCGATTCGAGTCGCTGCCCCTCACAGTAACGAGTACCACTTGATCACTGCTACGGAACAGTGCCGGAAGCCATTAAGATGCTGTGTGGGTTTAATACTGCTGTTTGAAATTATTAAGATTGTATTGCAACTATGATTGCTATAGCTCTAGTGCAAACTAAATTTATTATGATTCTGCATGACAACTCAACTTGATGCTAAAACTTGAAAAATAGGGATCCACTCTTAGGCGAGTTTTTCTGGCAATATCAACCCTATCCCTAGCCTTTGCATATCTAGGTGTCGGCTGTAGTTGGCCAGTTGACGGGTCAGTCTTGCTGAGTAAACTAGTTACTCAGGGCGTAGCTCTATGTGGTTTTCAGATGACCAGGACGGAGAGTGCCACTGTGGAGGAAGATTTCTTTGGGAAGGCCAGCGTCCTGACTGTTGGAACATCGAGTGGGAGCTGTGCACAAATGAAGATGAGGATTAGGTCCTTGCTTGCCGGTACGGTGCTTGGGCAAGGCACCTATTATGGCCGGATGATCTCTGTGTGTGTCGCCGTGAGAGGGCGACTTGTATCTTAGCTATTTCGTCAAACTGGTGAACCAATGTTGAACTTTTCGCTTCCGCAACTTTATTCTGTCAAACCCCGGTTTGTAATATAACTTCGGATTTATGTAAACTCTGCTTCTCCACCTATGTTCCTGTTGCAATTATTTTCTTCCTCTGTCATGTATTGTACTATTGGGCGCCACAGCGCGTGTCGCCACCCGAGGAAGATCCTGGAACGGAACCGTCTCCGTGGTAAGGCGGGTCCGTGACAACTGGACAGGCCTCCAGAGGAGGATTGGAGAGGGCCTGAGATGCTACCTTGCCCAGAAGGGCAAGTCTGGGTTGTTTGTGCCCCACCAGTTACGACTTACCAGGCCATGAGGAGGGCCATCGACACAGACATGGACGAGTACTTCACCTACCTTCTAGGGTTGGCAGAGTTGGTCATCGAGCCGTAAATATACAGAGAGGATGTGGTCCTAGAATTCTACGCTACACTGTAGGTAGCCAGAGATCGTTCAGAGATCTGGTTTCTTTTTAGAGGACAGCCACAAAGAGTGACTAGGGAGGACCTCATAGCTAACCTGGGACTGCTAGCTTTAGACTTGCGCCTCTACACTATTGTCTACAGAGACTTGCTACCACCTCATAGACCACAGAGAAGGATCTTGCCTATAGACGAGATGGTGTTTGTTGCCTTTCCACCCCCACACACCCCAGAATTTGAGAGAGGCCCTGCGAGACTCACCATAGAGGCTAAGGTGGTTAGGGCGATAGTCACCAGGACAATCATACCCAGGTCTGGCTACAGAGAGGAATTCACTTTGCTACACTAGTGGGCCATAGCAGCTATCTTGAGGAGACAGCCGTTCGACCTGGCAGATCTACTAATTGCTGAGATGAGGAGATTATTTCTAAGAGAGTAGGTGGACGTCACTTGGTCTATGCTCCCTACATTTGCTACCTTCTGAGGAGGATGGGACTAGTGATGGAGGAGCAGTACCAGGCATTCCCTTAGGTGACCACTAGCTATGCACCTAAAGTCCCCAGGGGTTCACAGTCAGCCTCTAGTCAGTAGACGGGAGAGGAGAAGCAGGAGTCACCGCTAGTCACTCATGAGCAGGAAGCTCATCCAGAGACGGTGATCCCTGAGTCAGCTAGCACAAGAGCACCTCCCCATCCTACATGATCACAGTCAGGAGATGCTATCACCATTACAGCACTTGTAGGATGCCTGAGTGAGTTCATTCAGAGCACAGCTGAGGATAGACGTCAGATGATGGAGGTTATCAGGGGTCAGGCAGAGCTTCAGCGATAGCAGATGATGATGTTGACCACCTTGATAGCTCTGATGGCAGAGGTGCCTTAGAGACAGGCCAGTCAGTAGCTAGGACCGTCAGCACTTCCACAGTCTCAGTAGCTGCCGACTCAGCCAGGACCCATCACTGCCATGATAACAACCCAGTCTAGCGGGTTGTCACACTCAGGGGTGTAGCACAGACCTTCTCACCAGTGACTCAGTTGTCCCCTGTGTCAACCTTCTCGCTATCTATGTTGTTCTCTTCACTGACATACTCTTCTACTTAACAGATGGCAGGAACTTCTACCTCCCAGCAGCTTCCAGTAAGGAGTATGTTCTCAGAGATAGTGCACACCATTCATGCATTCTCCCAGCCAGCCGCAGAGTTAGCTACAGCTCCACCTTCCACTGCTACAGTCAGCATGCTCACACCTCAGGTAGCAGAGGATCTTGTCCGCCGAGGTTTCACTCAGGAGGATGTGGATGACCTTGCTCTTGTTCAGGCAACTACTGTCGAGGAGACATCCACAGTCCTACCAGCAGGGCAGGACAGAGGGTTTGAGTCACCTCTAGACCTTGACTTCTTCGAGCATATGGATGCTCAGGCGGCGTAGGCTCAGGGAGCGCAGCAGGATCTAGTACAAGAGCAGCTAGGAGCAGAGCCTTCATAGGATGTCGATGCACCACTTCCTTTGACCACGAGCACGTAGATGTCCACTATTTCCGCTTTTTGGTGCTTGTTGCCAAAGTGGGAGAAGTATCATAGGTCTAGGGGGAGTTGGAGTGTGATCCTGTGTGATCGAGAGTAGCATGTATCTAGGGGGAGCATATGTGTATGGTTTTGGGAGTGGACATCTACGTGTATTTTGATGGACTTATTCGATGTTCATGGATTTTGATGGGTCATGGTTTTTCATTCGCTTGTGTTTGACTCATCCTAATCTCACTTGGTTTATTTTCATATGCAGTGCTTTGTCTTTCTATTATTTACCTTGTATGCCTATGTATGATTCATTGATGATGATTGCTTGCCTTTAATTCTTATGCATTGCCATACTAACCTGCTGCATCTCATCATGTCTTGCATTGCATTTCTTTATGCTTTCTTTAAATATCTTATCATGACATGCATGCATTATCATCTAGAGTGTGCTTTTCTCTCTTTTTCTTTTTAGCTTTGATGATGATTGATTGAGTAGGACCTTGTGTGTTTCTCTCTTATGCTTTTGTGGTTCCTCTCGATCGTAGTGTAGCTCTTTTAGCCCTGTTGTTTCTTGTTAAGATTATGATAAGTAGTGGTTGTCATCAATCACCAAAAAGGGGGAGATTGTAAGCTTTATGACCATTGATGATTGGATCCCCAAGGTATGAATGTTTTGGTGATAAATGACAACTATGAAATTGTGGGCTAATATCTTCACGAGTGTTGTCTATGCAGGAATCATCTCTAAACTCTATTACAAATCATATGGATGATGGTTGCCTTGGTGATTGATGACAATGACTGCAAGCATGGAGGCTTGTGAGCTTGATGGAGTCCAAGGGTTGATGGAGATGTTTCGAAGCAAAGGACGAGCTATGGAACAAGTGTTGGGAACACTTGTCTAGTTCTTAGGGCTTTGAGTCCATAGGAAAAAACGGACTATCAAGAGGAATTAGGTCATTTATCTTAGGTCATGTCTAGTCGGTGATGTGCAAGGTTGCTCGGTGAAATCACAGGCACTAGGTGATAGTGGAGAAGCCAAGGAGCTGTTCGGAGAAGCCAGGAAATGAAGTCAAGCAAGGACGAGAAGTTTCAGCTTCTAGATGAAGTGACCGGACAGAGGGGTCAGAGGTGACCGGACTGTACGGTTAACAGAGGAGAGAACAATCCAGAGAGAAGACTCAGCGAGGAAACTGCCAGAGTCAAGCCTCTAGAGACTGGACGGTCCGGTCTACAGACCGGACGGTACGGTCTCTACAAGATGATTCTGCGTAGCGAGGAAGCAAGAGCTGAAATGTTTCTAGACTGGAGAGAATAACGGACCGGACGGTCCGGTCAACTGACCGTACGGTCCGGTCAATACAGGATTTCAGCAGGACAGAGCCGTTGGTGCTGAGGATTGCACTGACCAGACGGTCCGGTCAGACAGTGACCGGACAGTCCGGTCAGTAGGCCTAGAAAGATGATTTCGTGGAGCAACGGCTAGTTGGAGGTTGGAAGCCTATATAACTTCATTGTTGGGGCCTTGAAGACCTCTCTTGGCCAGTGGAATACTTAAGAGTTTTTGGTAAGGTCCAAGAGGAAAAGAGGAGAGCACTAGGAGGACATATTACATATCTTGAGAGAGCTAGTGAGAGTAACATGGAGTGATCTTGCACATCTAAGGCTAGGTGTCCTTGATGGTGTGATCTAGGTTATTACTCTTGGTCTATGGTGAGACCGAGACTGGTTAGGTGTCGATGATCGAGCCTATCATGATTGGTTGTGAAGGCCGTCACACGTTTGTACATGGTTTGAGCCCACCGGTGAAAGGGGCATCGCTAGTGAGTGCCCGTATCGGCTCGGGGAGTCCGCCAATTTCTTGAGGGAGGCGAGCTTGTGCCTTGGTGGCAGCGGTGACGCGCACCGTGTCTTCACTCCGGGAGTGATTGCGAGCTCGTTAGAGAGAACTCCACATTGGTGGCGGGAGGGACCGGGACTCCGGTTGGAGTGGTCCAACGAGGAGTAGGGGAAGGCGCCATCCTTCCGAGACCTCGGGAAAAAATCATGAGCATTCCTTGACCCCTCTTTACTATTCTGCATTTGTGTGCTATAGTTTTTTTCTCAAAAACGCAGGAGAGCTGCGCTTTATTAGATTAAGAAGAAAAAAGGGTAAGAACCCAATATAACACACACACACACACACACCCATCTCCTAGTACATAAACGCACCTTTTACAAGAAATAACCCGACCTGCACACCCCTTCTAACTTTCTAGGGTGGGGGCAGAATGGAGGGAGATCCCTCTAGCCCCTGCCAACATCCACAAACGCCGTTCCTCTCCTACCACTACCAAAGCACTTGTCAAGCTAGGAGAGATGCCGTCAAAAACACAACGATTTCGATGTGTCCATAAAGTCCAGGCACCCAGCACTATGAGAGAATTTATCCCTTTCCCGGACAAGGCCAGTTGCTGCTGCATTAAACCTTTCCCACCAAGCATCAAAGGAGTTATCATCGATCTGAGGCGTGAAGGCTTGCAGCCCAACTTGCCGAAGGAGAACAAACCAAAATTGTCGTGCGAAAACACAGGACAGCAGCAGGTGATCAATTGTTTCCTCCTCTTGGTCGCAAAACAGGCAATGATCATGATGAGGCAAACCATGTCTAGCTAATCTGTCCGCTGTCCAGCAGCGCTTGTGCATCATGAGCCAGAGAAAGAAACGACATTTTGGAGGTGCCCATGTATGCCAGATCCTTACCCAAGGTCCAAACAAAGTGGCACCTTCGAACATGCTCCTATAAGCCGACTTAGCAGAATAACGACCATCAGTAGAGAGTCTCCAAAAATGTGAGTCATCAACCTCTGGCTGAAGGTTGATTTCCTCCATAATGTCCCACAGCTGTAGATATTCCCCAATAACACCCACTGTTAGAGCTCACGTGATGTCAGATATCTACACGCAGTTTGTTAGGGCTTCCAGCACCGTGCGGGTTTTGTTGTGTCTCCTTGAAATCACAGCAAAAAGACGAGGAGCGAGCTCCGCAATGCTTTTGCCATGTAACCAATGATCTATCCAAAAAAGAGTGTTTGCGCCATTGCCAACCTCCGATGCCATAGCAATTAAGAAGAAAGCGCGGACTTGGTCAGGAACTTGGATTGGCAGGGCCGACCACGGTTTCTATGGTTCAGTTTTTTGTAACCAGAGCCACCGAACCCACAGCGCCCAGCCCAAGTTTCTCAAGTTAGAGATCTCCAAGCCCCCATCCCATGCCACCAGATAGTGTCCTCCCTTGACATCAATACAACCCTTCCAAATAAATCCGTGTCGTATCTTGTCCACTGCCTTATATGCCCATTGTGGAAAGTCCACAGCCATGACAAGATAGACAATAATTCCAGTGAGTACATACTAAACTTGGATCCACCGTCCTGTTCTTGTCATGAACTCAGCTTTCCAATTTGGGAGTTGATCCGCAATACGATCAATGATCGGTTGTATGTGTTCCCTTGATAACTTCTATAGACAAAGTGGTAAACCCAAAATATTTGCAAGGGAAGTCCACCACCTCACAAGGAAGGTGCTGCTGTACTATTTCCAAGTCCTGTTCCTCACATCGAATTGGGAGTGTATTGCTTTTTTGGAGATTGGTTTTGAATCCAGAAGCATCACCGAAAAGTTGGAGCATATCCATCGTGATTTCAATATCCTCAGCTGTCGTCCTTAGGAACAATGCCACATTGTCCGCGTAGAGAGATATCCGATGTTGCAAAGCTCGACGGTTGCAAGAGACCTTCGGAGCAGCCTTTGTGACCAAATGACTTAGAACATCCATGATCAAAATAAAGAGCATAGGTGATAGTGGATCACCATGCCTTAAACCTGGCCGGTGGATAATTTTTTCCCCAGGAATCCCATTCATAAGTACTTGGGTTGAAGAAGCGGTTAAAAGGCCACTAATCAAATCCCTCAAATCTGCCCAAAACCCAACCGTTGAAGAACTTCAAATAAGAATGGCCACGTCACCGAATCAAAGGCTTTAGAGATGTCGTTTCTCAAAAATAAAAAGGCTTTAGAGATGTCAAGTTTGAGGAGAATCCGAGGCAGCTTATGATGGTGCAAAAACCTTGCCGTTTGCTGCACAAGCATGAAGTTATCTTGTATGAAATGACCTTTGATGAATGCACTTTGGTTAGGAGACACCATCTCATTCAAATGACCTGCCAATCTGTTGGCCAACAATTTAGTAACTAGCTTCGTGAAGCTGTGAACTAAACTTATCGGTCGAAAGTCTTTGGGCTGCTCTGCATCATCCTTTTTGGGGAGGAGAGTGATATATGCTGAGTTTAGAAGGTGAAAACCCATAAATTTCCTGCTCCATATTGCTGAAATTGCTGTCATGACATCAACTTTGATAATAGGCCAGCAAGCTTTATAAAACCTGCCGGTAAACCCGTCCGGCCCAGGTGCCTTATCTGATGGGAGTTTCTTGATTGTGGCAAACACTTCTTCTTCCATGAAGGGTATTTCAAGTGCTGATAGGTCATGCGTTGTGATGTCCAGCTGAGAGAGATCAATAGTTATTTCACGATCCATACTTGTTCCAAGAAGGCTGTCATATATGCATCCATGAGTGTTGCCTTCTCGTCATGATTGGTATGAACCTGCCCATCCGAAACCAATCTAGCAATAAAATTCTTCCTCTTGCGGTGCCGAGCATGGAGATGAAATAATTTTGTATTCGCATCACCATCCTGCAGCCACCCAATACGAGAGCGCATTCGAGCAATGGTTCGCTGCAGCAAGGAGAGAGCAAGACTATGTTTCTTAAGATTATTCTTCAGCCACGTCTCATCGGTTGTTAGCTCCCTGTTATCATTAGCAATTTCTAGTTGATGCAGCACCTCTCATGCCAAAGCAAGCTGAAAATTAATATGCCTAACTTTTTTGTCGCTCCAACTTTGTAACCCTCTTGTGACGGCTTTGAATTTACTGTCCAGCGTGGCAAACGGGCATGAACCTATTAGGACAGAGGTCCACGCAGCTGCTACCGCTTCCTGAAATCCTTCAAGTTTTGGCCAAAAAGATTCAAAGTGAAAATGTCTCCTCCCTGTTTTATTATCATTGAGACCCAACACCATCGGACAATGATCGGAATCATTAGACGCCATACTTTGGAGCAGGCAATCTGGGAAGAGTTCCTCCCAATCAATGGAACACAACACCCGATCAAGCTTCACAAGTGTAGGAGAAATTTGATGATTGGACCAGGTAAATTTGTGCCCGTGCATAGGGATTTCCTTCAAGTCAAGGTTGTTAATAAAACGCCTAAAACGGCCCATCATCGCCCTGTTGTGATTAGCATTATTTCGGTCCTCATCCTTGTAGGTAAGATTGTAGTCACCAACCACGACCCAAGGACCATGGCAAGCTGCTCTTATATCCCTGAGCTCTTGCAAGAAAATGATCTTTTCCTGTGTGCCTTGCGGACCGTAGACACAGGTGAGCCACCACGGAACTCCATTGCAAGCAGAGAACTGAATCGATATGCTGTTGCCATCAACACCTGTAGCACCAGTGACACCAACATGTGTTCTCCATGCCACAAGAATACCGCCACTGACCCCTAATGCTGGGAGCTCACAATGATAAGCAAAATCCGTCCCCAAGGAAGATAGGATCACCCGCCTCGACATTGCACTGATTTTTGTTTCCTTCACGCAAACTATGTCCACCCTTGAAGAATCGACCAATGTGCGTAAAGAATCCTGTCGTGTCGAGGAATTGAGACCTCTCACATTCCATATTAAAAATTTTGCCAGATCCATTGATCAATCATAAAAGAAGATACGACCCAATTACATAAGAACATCAGGCGAGCAAGTCTAAGACACTAGCTCGCCTCCCCCCTCCAGGCCAAGGTCTTCTGGGATATCCATCTTGAACAATGCTGCCAACGCCTTTATATGAGAATCAGAGATAGGATTCTGAAACAGCTTGGCATACTCGTCTGGGGCCTGCTGGTTGATCCCTTCATTTTCACCAGTAATGTCGAGAGTTTGCATTACTTTCTTCTTGGACCTGTGCTCAAGATCAGTGGTCTTGAATTCCACTAGAGTCCCGGCAAGTCGACGGCTATGGCGTGGAGTTGCGTCATTCGGCAGCTTCTTCGGTCAACGCCTACTGGTAGCAGTAGGAGCCGGTAGTAGAGAGGAGGCATGTTTGGCAACTTGCTGCAAGAAAACTTCACACTTGGTTGGTGGAGAAGTAGGCGGTGGAGCCAGAGCTACATCACCTCCTGCTGTGGTCGCTGCCGGTGGTGGAGCCGAAGCTACAACACCCCCGGCTTGGGTATCAGGCATGACAAAGGATGGAGCCGCGGCTGCAACATCCCCTGCCTGAGAGTCCATCACGGGCGCAACAAGGGATGGAGCCGAGGCTACGACATCCCTTGCCTGAGAAACTGGTGTGGTCGCAGTAGAAGACGGAGCCGAGGCTACAACGTCTCCTACTTGAGTTGCGGATGTTGTGGCCTCGGACAGAGACTGAAATACGCTGTCCCCCGCCCGAAAGTCCCTTTCTGTGGCAGCAGAGGACGGAGCGGGGGTACAACGTCCTCTACCTGAGAGAGCATCGAGGCGGCAACAGGCGATGGAGCCGGAGCTACGACGTCACCTGTTTGCGTTGTCGTCAGTGTGGCCGGAGACGGAGCCGAAGCTATGCCTGGATTGCCGGTTTCTATAGATGGGTGTGCTGCCTACGTGAATAGACCTTGAACAGATTAGAGCCGGTCTTGTGTATTGGGGATCCAAACACCACAGGTGTGCAAAGCTGAGCAAACTCTGGCATAGCGATAGAAGGAGGTGTGTGAGGTGAGCATGGGGAGCCAGAAAAGGAATTAGGATCATCAACAGGGTCGTCTCGCCCCCCTCCCCTTTGTCCACGTCGGACATGGCCCGTACAGGATCCGACCTAATATGAGCTACCGGGCTTGGACCAACAAAAGATTCATCATGGCGAGGAGAGACGTCAAAGGGTGCAACTCTCTCGAGGATGGGAGAGACGATCGAGAGCACAGCTTCGAGACTTGGAGGGGACGTGAATGCGGGCTGTTCCCCTTTTGTTTTAACACCTGCCTCAACATTAGTTGCCGCCGTCCTAGGGGACCCCGCTTCCGGACTGATTGGCCGTTGTCCATCGCCTAGGTTCAGCTGCTCCACCTCGGAAATGATCACATGCTGCATGCCCGCTATGCTAGGGCCGAGACGATCTTGGACTGAGTGTTGCCTGTTGACTGTAGCGCTGCCCCCCGCCGGGTGTGAACCCGCTGACGGTGGCGGCGGTGGGGGTGGAGGGGGCGGTGGTGGCAGTAGTTCATGCCGCCTCCGCCACTGCGAGCGCCCCCCATCCTCTTCCCCTGATCCTTGAGCTGGCCCACCCGGCTGCAAACGAATTGAGTAACCAATGCTGATGGGATAGGATAACACCCTCTTCACCGGAGGTATTTCCACCACTACTGTTGGTGGCTCAACTATCCGTAGCTCCTTGGACGCAGGTAAACAGGAAGGATCGAGGCACCAAGCAGAGCACCGGAAGCAAGAAAGATCAGTGAGCTCCAATGTTTCCTGATGCACTGATTCGAGCCAGGCATAGGGATTTAGGAGCTCCTTCACCGAAGTGGACTCCCAAACGTGAAACGGTATGCCATGCAGTTCCACATCAATTAAGAATGGAAGAGCGATCCCTGTGGCACCCATGAGTCGTGACAATGTTTTGCACAGCAGGTTGAAATGCGGTGAGCGAAGCGGCTGCTGGGACGCAACTAGCTGGTCCACGATGACCTCCGTAGGCAGGAACAGAAGGTAACTAGATGGTGAAGCTTACCGGAGAACTAGCGATGTGGCCTCAACGTCAAGCCTAATAGCCAGCACCGCGGCCACAGGCATGGCAGGGGGAAGCGTCCCATCTCCGATCACTGTCACGACCACTGTACGCCAAAGAGCGTCCTCCGCCCTAGACACCCGCTCCGTCCAGTCAATGTCACACGGGGCTGCCGCCAGCACCGGCGCGGCTGTGCCCGTCACCGCTGCCACAGTGGCAGCCGTGGACCCAAGGGCCACATTGACCGATGTTGCGGAAGGTGGAGCACCCCTAGGCTGACGGTGAGGGTACCTGGGCCAGTGCAGCCGCCGTGGTAATCGAACTCTTTCAGGACTAGGAGCAACTGCCTCATTGCACTGCCCTGCTGTCACGTCCAGCCTCGTCGTCGAGGCTGGCTTGCCATCTCGAACCAGCATGATGCGCCGCCAGACCGAGATGCAACCACTGGATGCCTTTGATGGAGCTGTAGCAGCGGCAGCGGCACCAGTGCGACCAGGGCAAACATAGGATCGATGTCCCTGCAAATAGCAACGGAAACACCTTGTCTTCTGCCTGTAGTGAGCTGTTGAGTGCCAAGGCGAGAAATAATTAAAACATTTGTCGACCAGGTCCACCTGAATCCGCCGGCGAGGGTAAGCCACGCACCGTCTCCTACCGGATCCGCACGACTCAACGTGCTGCCAGCCGTCGGCATCTTTGCAGGCGTGATCCGCCTCGTCACCGGTAGCCTGGATCTGTTGTCGCCAGAGGATGATCCTGGGCTGCACCGGATCGGCGGTTTTCGCCGCGGTGTGAACTCCTGCCACGTTGGCCACAGCAGGCACCTCCTCCGCCGCCACCGAAGATGAGGTGTCCATCGACAAAAGGAGGATGTCTCAATAGGATGGCAGCGAGTCCCCATCGGAGGGAGTGCAGTCTCGCCACCTATCTTTCTTGGACCTGCCTCGCGGGTAGAAGGGCGCCACCTAAGGGGACAAGGGTGAGAGGGAAACCGACGTCAGGGCCAGAGAGGAGGGAGGCTGCGGGCGCAGCCGTGGAGGTGGCCGTCAGGCCCGGGATGGTCGCCGGCGGGGGGTTGGTGGTGGGAGGGGAGACATCGGGAGGGGAGGGGTCAGGGTGCGGCATCGCACTGTCACTCATACCTATTTCATATCTTTGTGTGCTATAATTGATAGGGTGACTTGTGGCTTGCATAGGCTAGTGTGTTTAGCTTCCGCATTGTGTACTCATCATGAACACTAGCATGTGTAGGGTCTTGGCCTACTAGAATTGCTTAGGTTGCAACAATTGTTAGGTTCTAGTTGTGTGAAACTGAAGTGTTTGAATTTTTGGTTGGCTACCGATCCACCCCCCCCCCCCCCCCCCTCTCGGTACGCCTTTGGTCCTTATAGGCTTCTCCGAACAACTCCTTGGCTTCTCCACTATCTCCTAGTGTCTGTGATTTCACTGAGCATCCATGCACCTCATCGACTGGACATGACCTAAGAGAAATGACCTAGACCCCCTTGATAGTCCGGTTTTTCCTATTGACTCAAAGCCCTAACAACTGGACAACTGTTCCCAACAATTGCTCCATAGCTTGTCCTTAGCCTTGATCGATCTCTATGAACCCTTGGACTCCATCAAGCTTACAACCCTCCATGCTTGTGGTCATTGTCATCCATTGCCAAGGTCACCATCAACAATCATCATAGAGTAGAAAAGGTTTCATACATGAACAACACTTGTGTAGATATTAGTCATATTTCATGTTTGTTATTCATCACCAAAACATTCATATCTCCGGGTGACCTCAATGGTCATGATCCTTACACTCAACAATATAGCTCAGGGTGTCAAGGGAGTTTTTTGCACGAGATGAAGGGTATATATAGTCAAAGCCTCCAAAAGTAGCCGTTGCAAAAGCCTGCGCAGCCGGCGGTCAGACCGCCAGCAGCCCAACGACTACTTTGACGAATGATTTGAATGTTTGCAAAGTTGGTGGTCCGACCGTGATGCCCTAGCAGTCAGACTGGCTGCTCCTATGGTCGTACTGCCACAGCTCAGAGGAGACATCATCTCTGGACGTGGACGGTCAGACCTTGACCTCCTGGCAATTAGACCGCCACAGGTAGGACTTGCAGCCCCCTCTGGACGAGCATGGTCAGAGTGCAACACCCTTGCGGTCAGACCGCCAGCTCCTTCTCGACTGGAAATTTTTAGGGAATATTTTGGGGGGGGGGGGATCCAACACATATTTTTCAAGGGATATGTTGGGGAAAAACATCATAGGATATGCAAGGAATATTTGGTGTAAATTGCATAGGATCTTCAATGAATATTTGGAGGAGAATGACTTTGAATATTAATTGATCACAAAGTGGCAACTAGGAATTCATCAAGTTACTAGAGCATCAACCCCTCTTAATAGTGCGGCAACTATACTAGCAACCCGGTCATTTTCTCCCCTAATCTCCTTATGACCGGTAAAATAGAAAACCTATTTTTATGTCTTTGCCTTGTGCCGCCTTCTTTACCTTCATTGAAATGTATGTATATATGAAATGATCAACCTTGAAATATAATAAGCCATAATTCTTTATTAATTACCAAAACCCTTAATTTAGGGCCTAGACACTTCAAGGAGTGTTTTGCCAAAACCCTTAATTTAGGGCCTAGTTACTTCAATCTCCCCCATTTTGGTAATTGATGACAATACAATAAAGTGAAGCAAGAATGAGCCCCATAAAGTGAGCTCCCTCTGAATGTTAGCATAAGCATGATAAAATGATAGGAACCTTAAACACAATAAGCTCAAGATAAACTCAACCCAAATACCAAACCAAATATTCTCGTGCAACCAACATTACAAACCAAGGTTCAAATGAAAGCAAACGACATAGTTTCAACACAACCATAAGAAAAATACAAATGAGAAGAACAAAGAAAGAGATAGCCATGAATTTGAGATCAAGGTCCAATCCTTCTATCCATCTTGCTCAAACTCATCTTCTTGATCTTCATCGTCTCATCACTTCATTTCAAATTTCACTCCCCCTTTGCCATCAAATGACCAAAAAGATCACTCATCCGTTGGTGGAGGCGGTGGAGGATAGAAGGGTAAGGCATATACCCCGGTGGAGGAGGACAAAGGAACAAGTGATACATATGACTACTGAAATCATTGAACTCCTCCTAAAGGTGTTGATAATCATTATGCAAATTAGTGTTGTTGGTGCTCATAGTCTAAAATTGAGTATTGAGTGCATCAACATCAGTGCGCATCTGACCCAAATTTTCATTCATAGTTGTAAGTTGCTGCATCATTGGAGTATGGTATTGCTGAGTATATGAGGTGTGAAAAGCATCCATACAGGCTTGAATACCCTGCTGGATAACGCTCTTAATGTGAGGTAGAAAAGCCTAAAAGTCTTGGGCAGGAGGCAGAGGAGGATTAGGAGCCCACTTCTGCCAAGGAGCATCTTCTTGCTCGTGCTCATCCTCATGTGCAACATTGTCTTGCTGAGGAGGTGCTACTGAATCAGGATGTGTGAGCACATGCTTAGTTGTAGAGAATGTCTTGTAGCAAGAGTGAGCAGTCCTACAATCTCTCACCAAGAATTTGGTCTTCTGAAGAATTAGTGACATGATGTATGGAGCATAGTAGAGGTTATATTGAATACTTGACGAGACTTGCTTAATAAACTTTAGAATGAACTGAGTCACATTTACTTTGCGCCCACTCATTATGTGATGAATGAAGTTCCAGAAGTGGTCATGAATAACTTCAGAATTTCCACTTTTTGGAAAGATGGTGACCCTTAGAATCTTGTTTATATCAGCAGGCATTATTTTGAGTCCGTTGACATGACCAAGTCTGCCCTGATGTGCATGGTAGTAGTGAACCCACTCACTCTCTGGAAGGAGGTCCTCTGACCATACATTTGCAACAATGTCATATCCAGTGTAGTCAATCTTATTTGCCACAGCAAACTCACCGAAGGTAGTAGTGTAGCGGTGAGTTTCAGTCATCCAAGTGAGTTTTTCTTCTTCCCAATCAAATTCAATGGTAGCATAGAATTGTCTGATGATGTCATTCTAGGCACACCGATGTTGCACAAATTCATAAAGGCTAGTGGAGTGGAATAAGGGAATCAAGGGCCTTATAGAGTCAAACTAATCGATGTAGTTCCAGTTGTAAGCTTCATGACCATTGATGATAGGATTCCCGAGGTAAGGATGTTTTGGTAATTAATGACAACTATGAAATTGTGGTCTAATATCTACATAACTGTTGTATATGCAGAAATCATCTCAAAACTCTACTACAAATCTTATTGATGATGGTTGCCTTGGCGGTTGATGACAATGACCACAAGCATGGAGGCTTGATGAGCTTGATGGAGTCCATGGGTTGATGGAGATTGATCAAGGCTAAGGACAAACTATGGAGCAAGTGTTTGGAACACTTGTCTAGTTGTTAGGGCTTTGAGTCCATAGGAAAAACCGGACTATCAAGGGGGTCTACGTCATGTCTCTTAGGTCATGCTAGTCGGTGATGTGTGTGGATGCTCAGTGAAATCACATGCACTAGATGACAGTGGAGAAGCCAAGGAGCTATTGGAAGAAGACGGGAAACAAAGTCAAGTAAGGACGAAGAGTTTCAGCTTCTGGACAGAGTGAACGGATAGAGTGGTCAGTAGAGACCGGACTATATGGTCATTAGGAGATCACAGAGCAGTTTGCAAGGAGTCCGTCAACGCGAAGGCCCATACTGACCGGATGGTCCAGTCTATATGGATGGGAGTAGGATAGAAGGTGCACTTTCAGGAACTCTCTGGATTGAGCAGGAGATGGAGAGACCGAACGGTCCAGTCTACTGACCGGATGGTCTAGTCAGTACAGGATTTCAGCCTAGGCAGGGAGCCAATGGCTCTAGAGGAGCCGATTTGTGGAGACCGGACGGTCCGGTCTAGTAGTGACCATACTATACGATCACTAGGCCCAAAAAGCTGATTTTATGGAGCAACGGCTAGTTTGAGGTTGGAAGCCTATATAACTTCGTTGCTAGGGTCTTGAAGACCTCTCTTGGCCAGTGGAATTGCTGGGAGCATTTGTAGGGAGCCAAGAGGAAAAGAGAGAAGCACTAGGAGAGGATATTGGATATTTTTGGAGTGCTAGAGAGAGTAACTTGAGCATCTATACACATCTAAGGCTAGGGTGTCCTTGAGGGTGTGATCTAGGTTGTTACTCTTGGTCTATGGTGAGACCTATACCGGTTAAGTGTTGGTGATCGAGCCTATCGTGATCGGTTGTGAAGGTCGTCACATGTTTGTACCCGGTTTGAGCCTGCCGGTGAAAGGGGCATCAATAGTGAGCGCCCGTGTTGGCTCGGGGAGTCTGGCAAGTTCCCGAGGGAGGCGAGCTTGTGCCTTGGTGGTAGCAGTGACGCAACCGTGTCTTCACTCCGAGAATGATTGCGGGCTCGTGTGCGAGAACTCCACTTGGTGGCGGGAGGGACCAGTACTCCGGTGGGAGTGGTCCAACGAGGAGTAGAAGCAGGCGGCATCCTTCCATGACCTCGGAAAAAAGTCATGAGCATTCCTTGACCCCTCTTTACTATTCCACATTTTTCTGCTATAGTGGATATGTTGACTTGTGGCTTGCATAGGCTAGTGTGTTTAGCTTCCATATTTGTACTATTCATGAACACTAGCATGTGTAGGGTCTTGGTCTCCTAAAATTGTTAGGTTTCAACGATTGCTAGGATCTAGTGGTGTAAAATTGAAGTATTCGGATTCATGGTCGGCTTACCGATTCACTCCCCCCCCTCTCAGTACGCCTTCGTTCCTTACACTAGTCAATCCACTTATGAGGAAAATGCCTTTGTCCATAATATGTCCAAGAAATGCATCAAGTTGAACTTTGGTGTGAAACTGAGGAATTTGAGAGGTGGCATCATAATCATAGGCATTTGTGTTGCGAGCTCTCACATACTCATCAGCCTTCCATCTTTTTTTTGTGATATTCCATTGAGAAGGATCAAACTCGTCATCAATGTCACTAGCATCTTCCATCTCCACAGTGTGAGAGCCGCCAGCAACTGATGATTCAACCTCAGTGTTTGCAGGCTGGTCATAATCAGAGTCATGCCCATCATCATCGGATTCAGAGGCATCAACCCAACGCTTTTTCTTCATCTTTTTGCCAATTATCTTCTTGGCGGCCACTTTAGCAGCACGAGGGAAACTGTACAATGTATATCAATCATAAGAACACATGACACATAATAATAAGTCCATGTATACATCAATGTGCAATATGGCAAGTCAATCAAGCCTGGTCGACCCTGGCGGTCTGACCGCGGACCACTGGCGGTCAGATCGCCAGCACCCAGAAACCTCAATTCGATTTGTATGATTCCAATGTAAAAGTAATTGAGATCTTTCATATACCATCACTAGTTCAAATAGAGTATCATGGTATGACTAGAATTATCACAAAGCTATCCAAGATAACTAAAAAATTATCTCATATCCAAACCCTAGGGGAGAGCAATTTGATAAACTTCAAGAAATTACTAGCACATTGTCATTGTATCTTCATGAATATCCCTCAATAAAACTAGCATGAGCCATAGCAACCATCAAAATCAACAATTTCATCCATTAATATGCAAACCCTAGGTAATGTCATGACAAAGGTGGGTACCATCAACCAACTAGGGTTTTATCATGAGTACCAAATAAAATAACAATGACTAGAACAATCACCATTATCAACTTGTCTTGCCACAAGAACAAACCCTAGGTATGGTAGAAACAAGAAACCAATGAAAAAGAGGAAGGAATCAATGAACTACCGAGAGGACATGATAGAGGAGCAAGCAGTGAGACCCGGGATGGCCTTCGGTCGGATCGGGAGCAAGGATAGCACCCACTTCAATGGAGGGCACCCTCAAGGTGAGAGAGGGGAGATGAGATGGGAAAAGTTCCTATATGGTGAGTTGTGGCTGAAAGGGTATGAGGAGAAGAAGATAAGACAACAAGGAAAGTAAACAGATCTAACTCGGGTGTAGCTGGTGGTTTGACCGTTGCATCCTGCCCGTCGGACCGCGGGCGTCTAGAGAGCATGTTTTGAGAGATTTCCCTAGCGGTCTGACCGAGCTGACCTGGCGGTCGGACCGTCTGTCCCTGGCGGTCGGACCGCAAACTGCAATATGTTAGTTTTCAGCTCTGTATTTTCTGAACTTGTGCAGGAAATTTCCAAATGTCAATTGAATCACCCTGAACATCCCGAATTCTTTTGTTTCTTGATTCTTCCATCTTGATTACTAATCATCCAACATAATGAACTCCTTGGATCATTAATTTCTAATGTTTGGTTCCTTGATCTCTTACGTCATGAAAATCACAGGGCAACAAGAAAATTTCAGCTAAAAGTCAAAATCAAGAGAAAATGAGAATTTTGACTAGCATAGAAATGTATGAGCAGAAATACACATTGTGGATCATTGCATATGAAAATGCAAGATTCTATTTGCAGAGCTCACAAGTTGCCATAAATAAGTTTTTAGAGAAGAAAAGAAATTTTCATTTCAAGTCTTTTGAGATGAAAAAAGATAACTTTATTGAAACAGATTAGTCCAAAATGCTTTTCAAATTTAGAATAGAAATTTTGAACTCTTTTTGAATATTTTGGCATATGTTTTGAGTTTTCATAAAACAAATACTTTCAAGAACATTATGGCATCAGTTTTGATTTATTCACCTAAGAGAGGAACCAATATATATGAAGAGATATAGAGCTCCCTCAAAATATGATATCCAAGAGAAAATGAAAATCAAGTCAAACTGAGAGCAAAATAAAAAAACAGAGGAAGAATCCATCAAGCAACATTGGAGACGTCAATAACATTGAGTTCACTTCTCAATTTGCAAAACCGAGTCTCATCAAGAGGTTTAGTGAATATGTTAGCCAATTGATCTTCCGTTCTCACACTTTCCATCACAATGTCTCCTTTTCTCACATGATCCCTGAAGAAATGATGACAAATATCAACATGCTTAATTCTCTTGTGTTGAACGGGATTAGTAGCAATTTTCCCAGCACTTTCATTGTCATATAGGAGAGGAATGCAATCAAATTTTACTCCATAATCCAATAGTGTTTGCTTCATCCATAATAATTGTGCACAACAACTTCGACTTAAACGTATTTGGCTTCGGCGGTAGAGAGAGCAAATGAATTTTGCTTCTTTGATGACCATGAAACCAATTATCTTCCAAGCAATTGACATGTGCCGGAGGTATTTTTTCTATCAATTTTGCATCCGGCATAATTAGAATCAGAAAATCCATTAAGAACAAATTGAGTACCTTTTGGACACCATAGGCCTAAATTTGGTGTTTGCTTCAAGTATCTTAATATTCTTTTAACATCCATCATATGACATTCTTTTGGTGATGCTTGATACCTTGCACACATACAAACACTAAACATTATATCAGGCCTAGATGCAGTGTGGTAAAGAATACTTCCAATCATAGAATAAAATAGCATTATATCAACTGAATTTCCTCCTTCATCAAGATCAAGATGTGCATTTGTTGCCATAGGTGTCTTAATTGGTTTAGAATTTTCCATGCCAAATCATTTGAGAAGGTCATTCACATACTTGCTTTGGCAAATGAAAGACCCATCTTTTATTTGTCTCACTGGAAGACCAAGAAAGAAACTCAATTCACCAATCATGGACATTTCAAATTCTTTGGACATCATATTTCCAAATTCCTCACAAAAATCTTGGTTTGTAGACCCAAAGATAATGTCATCAACATATATTTGACAAATAAAGAGATCATCTCCAATTTTCTTGGTAAATAAGGTAGTGTCCACCTTTCCAATTTTGAACCCTTTAGAAACAAGAAAGTTACTCAATCTTTCATACCAGCCACATGGTGCTTGTTTAAGGCCATATAGTACTTTTGAAAGCTTGTAAACATGATTTGGCTTCTTTGGGGCTTCAAAACCGGGTGGTTGTTCCGCAAATACTAGCTCATTTATTTTTCCATTTAAGAAGGCACTTTTCACATCCATTTGATATAATTTGCTATTGTGAGAAGTGGCATATGCAAGTAAGATTCTTGTGGCTTCAAGTCTTGCCTCGGGTGCAAAAGTTCCATCAAAATCCAAACCTTCAACTTGAGTGTAGCCTTGTGCTACGATTCTTGCCTTATTTTGCACAAAAACACCATTTTCATCTTCCTTGTTTCGAAACACCCATTTTGTTCCAGTGACATTATGATCAGTTGGTCTCTTTACCAATTCCCATACATCATTACAGGCAAAATTATTTAGCTCTTCATGCCCATTTACCCAATCCGGATCTTTTAGAGCTTCATCTATGTTGGTTGGTTCTCCATTTGAGACAAAAGAATAGTGTTCATAATATGAGGCAAGTATTGATCTTGTTTGAACACCTTTATTTATATCACCAACAATTTGATCAACCGGATAGTCTTTTGCAATAGAATTATGAATCTTAGGTTGAGAAGCCATGTCTCGAGAACTACTTGATGATGGTTCATTTTCCGATTCAAGCAAGGTTCGGTACCTATAAGCACTAGATCCTGCTTCATTAACCGATTCAATTGTATCATTTCAACATAGCCAAGCCTTCTATGTTGCACCATCCTATGCTTTGGTGAATAAACATGTACTTAGATTTGCATCCTTTGATGAGAAGTCCACAAGATAAAGATTTCCATACCAAAATCCTTTAAATATCAACTCATTGTTCTTTCTGCTAGTAATGATGACATCTTTTGGAGAGAAAATGCAAGTGAGTCCAAGATCACATAATTGAGCCACTAATAGCAAGTTAAAACTCAATGATTCAACTAACAACACATTTGAGATAGATAAATCATTTGAGATGACAAATTTTTCCAATCCTTTCACTTTGCCTTTGCTATTATCTCCAAAAGTAATCTTGTCAAATTTTGAACCTTCATTATTCATTGAGGTGAAAATGCTTTCATTTCCAGTCATGTGTTGAGATCAACCACTATCAAGCACCCAATGATGTCCACCGGATTTATAGTTCACCTACAAAACAAAATTAGTTTCTTTTAGGTACCCAACCTTGCTTGGGTCCTTGGAGGTTAGTAACCAAGGCTTTTGGCACCCAAATACTTCTCTAATTGGAGCCATTTCTTGAAAATCCAGATTTTGAGTTTTGAGCATGCACTTTATTTTTGCCAACAAATTTGGCTTGAACAGCACCATTAGAGGATTTAGTAAGAACATAAGAAGCATCCATATCCATAAACATCACATTCTTACTTCCAGTACAATCCTTTTCAAGATGCCCGGTATTTTAGCATTTAGAGCAATACAAGTCGTTCTCTTTTATGAAAGCAGTTTTCTTTTATAAGCACTTTTATTTTTGTTAGGGATAAACCTAAGTTCCTCATGCTTGAGAGTGAATTGACACTCCCACATTTTGCTAAAAACACTTTCACCCTTGTGACAATTCGCAAGAGCTTTAACAAGAGAATCAACGGTTTCACGCAATTCATCATTTTCAACAATAAGCAAAGGATCACATGAACTTGATACATTATCATATGAATCAATCTTAGAAGAGCATGGTATAGACAATAAATCATCACATGAGGTTGATATGCTAGAAGTACTAACTTTATTTATGCTAGGCACACAATCAAGCATATCACATGTAATTCAACATCCATCAATATTTTGTCATTTTGTTTAGCAACATGAGCATCTTGAGCTTACTTAAGCTTCTCATGAGTCTCCTTTGGATTTTCATGAGAGGTCTTTAGCTCCTCATACGACTCATCTAATGAAGAATACTTTCTTTTTAATTCTTTATATAATTTCTTAGTTTTGCCTAAAGAATCATCAAGCACATTTATCATATCAACAAGATCATCATATGAGAATGTATCATCATCATCACATACTTTTGGTTCTCCTTTTGCCATAAAGCACATATGTGAGTCAAATAGAGAAGGCACTTCCTTGATGGCAATACTTGCAAGTCCAGCTTTAGAGGACTTATTCTCATTTTCACTATCTTCATTTTCAAAATCCGAACTCGCATCCGAATCCTATTCAACTAGATAAGCTTTGCCATCTTTCTGGTTAAACACTTTCTTGTAATTCTTTTTCTTCCCTTTGTTATACCTTTCGTCATCTTTCTTTTTCTAGCAATTTGTAGATATATGTCCCATGTCTCCACATTTAAAGCATTTCTTGTTTGCAAATGGATTTTTGCTTGATGATCTTCAGTCTCCTTTCTTCTTCAAAAATTTCTTGAATCTTCACAATCAAAGCAACTTCCTCGTCGGTACTATCACCTTCATCATCACTATCCACTTTTAATGCTTTATCCTTGAATGCAATATTCTTCTTGCTATTTTCACATTCATCACCATGAAGCTCTTGCTGTGATTGTTTGAAAATGTCATGAGTAAGAATTTTCCCCAAGAACTTGTGAAGGAGTGATCTTAGTCAAATCTGACCTCACTAGCATGGTGAAAATTGTTTCATATTTGGGTGGCAAGCTCTAAGAAACTTATGAGAGATATCCACATTTTCAACCTTGAATTCACGGTCCTTGAGTTCATTCACAATGTGTGTCAACTAAGAGAAACTTGCCTTCAAATCTTCATTTCAAATGAATAGCTTGGCACTCTTGACCATACTTGTGCCATGAGCTTCAATGAGGGTTTGCCAAACTTCATAAGTTGTGGTAAGTTTGCACACCTTATGATATTCTTCCTTACATAATGCTCGAATGAGCACATTCATTGCTTGAGCATTGGCTTTCATAATTTCTCGATCTGCATTTGTGAGCTCTTGCGGATTAAGCACGGCATAACCAACATCCACAACATTACACACAGAATCACCCATTGCTCGAAGATGAATTTTCATGCATGTTTTCCAATAATCAAAGTACGGAGCGTGACCGATATTGACATTGTTGCTAGCCATTATCCTACTCCTGGATTGTTAAATCCTTGCTAAAATGGGAGTACCAGCTCTGATACCACTTGTAGGATCTAGGATATTGACCAAAGGGGGTGAATAGGCGGTTTTTGACCATTTATAACCTACACAAATAAATGTGGAAATAATACAAGAATAATACAAGTAGGAAATAAAACCGACACCTATGTTGAGAGCTAAGGGTTTGCAAACTTACGTGATAAGCATATTGTGATCTCTAGTAATGTAAAGAACAAATAATAAACAAGAAAGAGAGACACAATTTTATCTCATGGTCTCGATGACTTATTGATCACCCCTAATCCACGTTGAGGTGGATTCAAGCCTTTGACTTGCTTCTCTATCAAGTGTACACTTCTCCAACGAGAAGGGCTCACACAAGAGCAACTTGATCTTAAGCCAAATCAATCCCTTGAACCTCTCCAAACCACGGTTTCTTACCGCTCCAGTGAGGTGAGTATAAGACCTCTTACAAGAACATCGGGTCTCCTTCATAATCTTCTTGAAGGACTCACGATTTCCACTCCACCAAACTGATTAGGAGGCGGCAACCTCCCAGAGTAACGAGCTAATGTCACTCACTTGATGATCAACTAGCACCACAAAGCTTAAATCACTCAAGAATATGCACTAGATTCTCGCACAGTAGCAATAGATCAATGGATGCTTGTGTGAGAGAGGGGAGGGCTCATATAGCTCAACAATATAGCTCAGGCTGTCAAGAGAGTTTTCTTGCATGAGATGGAAGGGTATATATAGGCATAGCCTCTGAAACTAGTGAGAGAGGAGCAGTATGAGGCATTCCCTGAGGTCACCATCAGCTACGCTTCTCGCGTATCCAGGGGATCACAGTCAGCCTCCAGCCAGCAGACAGAGGAGCAGGAGTTGCTGCCAGTCACTCACGAGCAGGAGGCTCATCCAGAGACGGTTGTTCCTGAGTCAGCCAGTGTAGGAGCACCACCACAGCTGACAATTTCTGAGACAGATCACGCCTCCGCTATTGCAGTCATAGCTGGATGCCTGGGTGATTTCATCTAGAGCACTACAGACGAGAGGTGGGAGATCATGAGCATACTGAGGATGCATGCCGAGCAGCAGCAGCAGTAGATGAGGATGATGACTCTTCTGGTGAGTCAGGTGTCAGAGCTCACACGCGGACTGGTCAGTCAGCAGGCTGGAGTACCTTCTACTTCACTCCAACAGCTACAGCAGCTCTAGACACAGAGAGGTCCCTTCACAACGATTACGACGATGTAGTATTGTAGTATAGCACCTTCACTTTCAGGAGAGTTTCAGACAAGGGGAGTAGGACCTTCTTTCTCACCTTCACAGTTCTCCCCGTTGTCCAGCTTTTCAGTGTCTATGCTATTCTCCTCTCCTACACAGTCTGCAACACCATAGACAAGAGTACCTTCTACCTCTGCAGTACAGCAGCCAGTCAGGAGCCTGGTTTTCTCTGAGATCGTTCACGCTACTCCAACATCCCCATAGACAGAGACAGCTATGACCTCCATTCCACCTTCTTCTGCTACAGATACTATCCTTGTCACACCTCAGTTAGCAGAGAATCTAGTTCGTGGAGGATTCACCCAGCAGGATGTGGCCGACCTTAGTCTCCTTCAGGCGTCTGTTGCGCAGGAGACTGTCACTGTTCTAGGGGGAGCTCAAGGCAGAGAGTCAGAGTCATAAGAGGATCTTCCTTACTTTGAGCAGCTTGACGCTCAGGTGGCAGAGACTCAGACTGAGCAATAGGATCCGACATAGGAGCAGCCATCAGAGCAGCCCAGAGCAGGATCCCACACAGGAGCAGTCATCGAACTAGTTGTGTAGACTTATTTAGTTATTGCTGAACTATTGTAGTGTCTTATACTGCCTATTGTTGTCTTTTCCTTCAATCCTTTTGTGGTAGAACTGTCTAGGGTTAATATTTCTGCGCCTATCTATAACCCATCGGCATTGCCGGTTCCCCATCGACAGTTGTCATCGTCCAGCCTGATCGGCATTGCCGATAGTACTGATAAATTTTGTTATGTCTAATTTCTTTTAAGATTACCTATTCACCCCATTCTAGGCAACTTTCGCCTACCCATGTGACTGGATAAGGGAATTTAGACAGACCTGCATGCATCAATTGACGTCTATGTTACATTAGTGACGGGGCCTAATAGAACTTTCCATTCTTATCTCCAGCCTCTCTCCTTCTAGCTAGACCTAGGCTTTTGGTACTTCAGTTTGTTAATACAATTAAGAGAAACTTTCATTAATAGAAATAGTTAATCGATTTAAGTAAAAAAATCAACTACATATTTTGGTCGGTTAATTCGATGAATTAATCAGATTCACCAAATATATTGAAAATAACAAATTCTTTCTATCAACATATCATTATAATGATAATTACTATGGTTAATTAACCCTTTGATGATGTTTATTTGGTTAGTTATAGGTTGATGGGATGTGTTGATGGGAGTAAAATAATGATACCAGACTAATAGTTGTAATTTGTTCTCAAAATCTTAGTTGTAATTATTGTGATTAACCATACTGATTAAAAATTTTAGTTAATTTAGTTAACCAGTTTTTTTGTTAACTCGCACACCCTACTTCCAACAAGCCCTGCCCTAGGCCAGGGCAATAATCGCATGCGCCTAAGGCTAGTCCCAATGGAGGAGTTGTTTCATTATACTTAATTTAATGTTGTTTCATTGGTTGCTTATAGGAAGAAATGAAACTCCTCTGCTCCAATGTTAGTATCATAGTGTCTCAAATCTAGAAAACTGTGTATATCCAATTTTATCTAAATGAAACTTCTTCCCTCTTTTATCATAACTTATTTGTCATGTCACTAAAATTGCTTATGTGACACCTTATTTATTAAAAATAAAACTCTCATTAAAAGACGGGTGTGGGCAGGACGGCGAGGACGAGGCTTGCTCGATCGGGACACAACAACGTTGAAAAGTGGGGCTGATTGATTGGAGCAATAACGAGGGCTATTTTTGTCTTTTCATCCATACCTTGTTTTCACTCTCAAGATTCTAAAAATTATTATATTATCATAGACTGAGGAAATAGATATGTAAGTCTTGAAAACACAATAACATTGATGATTTATGTTATATTTCCGTGAAATACTACCTCCACATCATTCATCCCCGGACAGTTTCTTATATCTAGTTAACAAATAAGATACGAAGAGAAAGTATTTTAAGATCAATACAATCCAACAATTTTTATGAAAAATATTTTTAGGCGTAAACAAAATCAAAGTAAGGGCAAAAATCTAGAAAGTTTTGTTCAAAGATAAATATACAAAACAACATTTATGATTCCAGCCAATTTTAAAATAATTGCAAACAAAACCAATGTGTCAAAAATGAAAAGTTCACAATAAAGCATCTATCATGCATTGCGCTTGTAATTGAGATAATTCGTTTTTGGGTCCTAAAAAGCAAAAGCTTCCTTTCTTGGTCTTATTTGGATTAAACTTTCCTATTCAGATAGAATTCTAAAAAAAAATTTCTTTTCTTGCCCCTTCCGTTACATTTGCCTTCTAATAGTGTTAAGTGAATGAAACATTATTTTTCTATTTCCCAATTCCACGAATATCCATATACTATCTTTTAAATTGCGCAATAGCACAAAATATCCGTGCACTACTTTTAACATGAAGTAATTTCAATCTCATAATTCCACAAATATCCATATACTATATTTCAAATTCACAATTACACCATGCACTCTGTAATTGTGAAATAGAAAAATAACCCTCTCAGATTAACACAAAGAAAATCCGAAACTATAATGTTTCATGTTATATCAAGTGTGAAATAGTGATTTAACCACTCACTCAACACCGTTAGAAGGATAAGGAAGTCAAATCCGAAAAGCGCCAAAGAAAGTCAGGACCTTCGTAGGACCAAGTGTTATGTTAGAATGTAAACAGGCTCGTGGGCCTGCCGACCCATAGGTTCCCCACCATGCCTATATATGTACGCCTCCACTACTGTGATGTATTCAAACACGTATTCATACGTCTTCATGGTATCAGCGAAACGGTTCGCGTCTGCGACCGCTACGCTTCCGCTTCCGCAAACCACGCCGTCGCCGAGCCCCACACTCGCCGGCTGATCTACCGCGCCGCCGCAGAGCACGTCCAGCTCGCCGGCCCCTCCCACCATATCCTCGTATCACGCTGCTGCAGAGCTCTCGCTCGCCGGCCATCCCACCTGTCGCTGTTGATCTCTGTGCAGTTGTTGCTATGATCTCGCCAGGCTCCATCTCTGCTCGCGAGGAAGCTCGTCTCCGTCGCGAGCAGCGCGAGCGCGAACGCGATGCCGCCCTCGACGCCTATGAGGCCCAGCACGCCGCTGTCCACGGCCAAGCCATTGCCGTCCTCAACATCAAGGTGCTCATACCCGTGGTGTTGGATCGTGCTGCCAACAACTACAGCTGTTGGCGCAACCTCTTCCTCGTCGTGGCAAGTATGCCCTCACGGATCATGTCCTCACCGACGTGGTCAACGCGGATCGCTCTGCGTGGGTACAAATGAACTGCACCGTCCTCACCTGGATTTACGGCACTATCAACAACGACCTCCAACAATCGGTGATGTTAGCAATGCTAACGGGCGTGCTGCCTAGACTTTCTTGGAGAATGAGTTCCTCGGCCAGAGCGAGTCGCGAGCCCTACTGCTCTCCACCGAGTTCCGCACAGCGAAACAGGGGTCATTGTCAATCACCGACTTCTGTTGCCGCCTTGAGACGGTGGCCGCGGCTCTCGGCGAGTTCGGTGACCCCATCGGCGACTGTACCATGGTTCTCACGCTGCTCCGCGGACTCAGCGGAATGTTCCGGCACATGGTCTCCAACCTAAAGATGCAGCGCCCGTTTTCGACCTTTGACGACGCCCGCACGCTGCTTCTCTTTGAGGAGATCGACATCGACGACGTTGCTGCTGACGCCACTCCACCGGCGCCACCTGCCTTTGTTGCGGCTCCCGCTGCCGCCCCGCGCCTGGCAGTAGCGGTTCGAGCAACACCAACATCGGACATAGAGGGCAGTCTTTCTAGCGCTCCGGTCGTTGTCGCGGCGGCGGCGGCAAGCAGCCTGCAACTCCCGGCAACTACTCCGGCGGTCCTCGTCCACCTGCACCGTTCACCAACCCCTGGGCTGGCACGGTGCAATTGTGGCCGCACCCGTATGGTCCCGGTGGTGGTGCACTAGCGCCGCCGCATGGACCTCCATCGGCTGCCTTCACCGCCATACCTCAGCAGCAGCAGTACCCATACACGACGACGCCATATTTCTACTCAGTGCCACCATCATCACCCCAAGGTCATGGCACTCCGTATGGGTTTGGCTACGGGGGCGTCTCAGCTACCCGCTATGCCGCACCGCCGCCGCCACAGGCACCCTCCTGGACACCGATTCAAGGAGGGTCATGGGACGCGTCATAGCTGGTCAATAGCTTCAACACCATGTTATTGACACCACTACCATCGACCGAGTGGTATGCTGATTCCGGTGCTGGCTCACATGGTCAACAACGCTGGTATTCTATCTTCCTCTCACCCACCCCCTTCATCCGGTCCATCTATCATTGTCGGTAACGGAGCTCTGCTTCCTGTTACATCTGTTGGGTCACACTCATTCTCTACACCACGACGTCCACTTTTTCTTTCTAATGTTTTAGTCTCACCTAGCATTATTAAGAACTTGATCTCTGTACGTCGTTTCACTACTGATAATAGTTGTTCCATCGAATTTGACCCCTTTGGCCTTTCTGTGAAGGACCTACAGACTCGGAGCGTGATCGTCAGGTGCAATAGCACGGGTGACCTCTACCCGTCCTTCCCACCAACCAGCACTCCTACCCTTGCCGCCACATCATCTTCCTCCACCCTCTGGCATCGCTGCCTTGGTCACATCGGTCATGAGGCTTTGTCCAAGCTCATCAGTTCCAATGATATTTCTTGTACTAAGCACCATAGTGATCATATTTGTCATGCCTGTCAGTAAGGCTGCCATGTGCGCCTTCCTTTTAGCATGTCAAACTCTCGAGCGCTTCGTCCTTTTGATATAATACATTGTGATCGTTAGACATCTCCAGTCGTTAGTGTATCGGGATACAAATATTACCTAGTCATTCTTGATGATTGTACTCACTACATATGACTTTTCCTCTTTGCCTCAAGTCCGACACATTTGGCGTTCTCTCTAATTTTTTCTCGTATGTGCACACATAGTTTGACTCCCATCTTAAGGTAGTTCAGTGTGATAATGGCCGCGAGTTTGATAACTTCTCAGCCCGCACGTTCTTCCTTACCCATGGTGTAGTCCTACGCATGTCATGCCCCTACACCTCACAGCAGAATGGTCGTGCCGAGCGTGCTAGCCGTACGATCAACAACATTGTGCGCTCACTTTTGTTTCAAGCCAGTCTTCCTCCGATCTATTGGGTGGACTCCCTTCACACTGCCACCTACCTTCTCAATCGTCACCCCACTAAGACTTTAACTAGCCTCATTCCCTTCTTTTCCCTTTATGGCACCAAGCCTTCCTATACTCATCTTAAGTTTTTGGATGCGCTTGCTACCCCAATCTATCATCCACAGCCCCACATAAACTGTCACCTCGCTCCTCCCTGTGTGTCTTTCTTGGCTACTCTAGTGATCACAAAGGATATAGATGTCTTCATCTCCATTCTAATCGGATCATCATCTCACGACACGTGTTCAATGAGAACATGTTTCCTTTTTTGTGAGATGTCCACCTCTCCTTTGGATCCCACCACACTTCAGTTTTTGAGTGATGATGATTGTTCCTCTCTGCCCGTTGGGCCAAGAGTTGTGCATGCAGATACTCGAACTCCTGGTGGCATGGATACTACCCCTAATGTTGTGCGCATGCCCGCTGTCTCGACGCAATCGGACGCCCAACTAGTTGGGGCTTTGACTATGCCATCGGCAGCCCCGCACACCCAATCGGTTGGGCCATCAGCTGTGCCATCGGCTGATCCATCAGCGGCTGCTTCCTCTGGGTCTTCACCGAGACCAAGCATTGGTTTACCACCAACGCTGCCAGATGTCGCTGCCCCTGCGGACTCCTCATCCCAGGCTGTTGCTAGTGGCTCCTGGAAAACTACTAGTCGGACTTCCTCCACGATGCCACAGGCCATCGTTCCGGTAACAAATGCGCACAACATGCGTACCCGTGGCAAAACTAGGTTCTGCCAGCCTGTGGACCGCCTCAACCTCCACACGATGGTTCTCTCCCTGGTGCCTACTTCTGTCCGCACCGCACTCTCTGATCCGGCCTGGCGCGCCGCTATGCAGGCCGAATTTGATGCGCTGTAGGATAATGACACCTGGACCTTGGTTCCTCATCCGTCCGGGGTTAATGTTGTTATGGGAAAATGGGTCTACCGTCACAAGTTCCTATATGATGGCTCTTTTGACCGCTATAAAGCCCGGTGAGTTCTTCATGGCTTTACACATCCAGGACTTTGGCATTATCTCGCCATGTTGTCAAGCTTGCTATTATTCAGGTCATACTTACTTTGGCATTATCTCGCCACTGGCCTATTCATCAGCTTGATATAAAGAATGCATTTCTTCATGAGACCTTGACAGAGATAGTATACTGTGTTCAACCAATCGGATTTGTTGATTCTTTCAGACTAGACTATGTCTACTGCTTGAACAAGTCTCTCTACGTATTAAAGCAAGCCCCACGTGCCTGGTACAGCCGCTTCGTTTCTCACATTACCTCCTTGGGTTTTATTGAAGCTAAGTGTGACACCTCACTATTTATTTTTTCCGGAGGCGCTGATATGGCTTTCTTGCTCCTATATGTTCATGACATTGTTCTCACGGCTTCGTCTACAAGTTTTCTCTAGCATATTATTTCATCTCTTTGCCAGTAATTCTCTATAACAGATATGGGGCGCCTTCATCATTTCGTGGGTGTCACCGTTGAGCGCCAAGATGACAGTTTGTTCCTCAGAGACAATATATGTTGGATATTCTAGACTGTGCTGGTATGCGTGACTGTAAGCCGTGCAGCACCCCTGTAGATACTCACTCCAAGCTCTCTGCTGATGGGGCCTCGGTCACTGACCCCACACATTATCACAGTATAGCTAGAGCTCTTTAGTACATCACCTTCACTCGTCCAGACATTTCATATGTTGTTCAACAAGTCTGTCTTTTCATGCATGATCCACGGGAACCTCATCTTGGTGCTATGAAGCGCATCCTACGGTATATAAAAGGCACTCTGGACCTTGGTCTTCACCTCAACCAGACTTCACTGACTGATCTCACTGTCTACATGGATGCTGATTGGACAAACTGTCCTGACACTCGCAAATCCACTTTAGATTATGCAGTGTTTCTTGGGGATAACCTCATCTCCAGATCGTCCAAGCGTCAACCTACAGTGTCTCGATCTAGTGGAGAGGCTGAATATCAGGGTGTTACGAATGGAGTTGCTGAAGCTTGTTGGTTGCGCCAACTTCTATAAGAGCTTTACTGTCCTCTTCATCATGTCACACTAGTGTACTGTGGATAATATTAATGTTGTCTACCTCTCCACCAACCCAGTCCAGCACCAACATACCAAGCATGTCGAGACTAACTTGCACTTAGTCAGAGAATGAGTCAGCACCAATGTACCAAGCATGTCGAGATTGACTTGCTCTTTGACAGAGAACGAGTCACCCTCGATGCAATTCGCATCCTGCACGTCCCCACTTCGTCGTCTCAGTATGCCAACATCTTCACCAAAGGTTTGCCGACATCCGTCTTAACAAAGTTTAGGTCCAATTTGAATGTTCGTTGTGCTCCCGAGTTCCGACTGCGAGGACGTGTTAGAATGTAAACAGGCTCATGGGCCTGCCGACCCATAGGCTCCCCACCATGCCTATGTATGTACACCTCCACTACTGTGATGTATTGAAACACGTATTCATACGTCTTCACTAAGAAACAAATCATTTCCATCAACATGAGCGTTTGTGATGTATATATTGTCTAACCATACCATAAGAGCAGGCCCATGACGCGTCTTTATTATAAAAAAGCTGCACATTTTGTCGCCTAGATTAGACCGTACGATGGGCCAACACAATAAATAAAGGAAAATGCCTCCCTCAAAATTGTGTTTAGAACATCTTCAATAGTCTCTTAAACTCTCCCTAAATTAAATTAGGGAAATTTAATCTAAAAAAACAGCTCCATAAACAACTCATAGATTTACTTTTCTTTTAAATTTACCTCAATTGTAGCTAGAAACAGGAGAAAATTAAGACCCTAATCCTTGTACTTTCAAGAGAATTAATATCATTATGGTCTCAGATGCTGACGCGGTCCAATCGAAAGTTTTTTTTTATACATTGTTAGAAGAAATTATGGGAAAAGGTAAGAAAAATTATACCTAATAATTTTTAGGCTGCTATTAAAAACACCCTAGGTCTGTTATTTGAGGAGATTTTGGAGATGCTCTAATTAGCTGAGACTTGCCCGAGGGTGACAGCTTTATATAAGTTACTATTGTTTGTGTCCTTAGAATCCGGCACTGGGATTGGCAGATCCCACGGCCACAACTCCCATTCCACTTCCTTGCGTGTCTTTTTTCTCTCTCCCTTCTATAGAAGTTTCCCATTTACCATCTTTATCCATCTCTTGTACGAGGTCATTGATCCTCCGAAACTGGTAAGGCCACCTTGAGTTGTACAGGAATTGGCGGAGGTCAAATCTGTTGTCCTCTGGAGAATAACTCTGTAAAAGTGGAGCTGTGTTAAGAGAAGCCATGCAGATCTTATGCCAATGAGATGACATATAAGTACCTCAGCGTGATAAGATGGTGTCAAAACAGTCATCTTGTGCCGATTTATGGCATAGTACTTAAAGAAGTGCTTCACCTTCTCAGCCACTTCAGAGGGAGATAACCTCCCACACCACCTGTGGCACAGGTTCTACAGCAAATCCATTAGCATTGAATTTCTGCGCTCACTATATTTCAGTTCAACAGCAGAAAGAATATGTTTGTCATTTAACCAACAAAATTGTAATGGTTGCAAAATATATGTTCCAAAACAACAGCATTGTCACATTGCAAGCAAGAAAATTTTTTGTCACATTTCCCTGCATGAGGTTCATCCTTAATAAATTACTTGGTTCTCATAACATTACTGTCAAGCTCTCTTTAGAGAGTTGTGTTATTATTATCAAATCACTTAACTGACAAACTTCATTGGAAAATTCCACTGTTGATACTGTATAGAGAACACAAGACTCAGTTTAAATGAAAGAATAGTCCACTTTGGATGAAGCTCTTAGCTTTGTTTATTTTATTTTATTACTTCAAAAAACTTTGCAATCATTCAGTAACCCCCACAAAGAAGAGTTTTATGCAACACAAAAACACCTCCAGGTAGGCTCAATTCTTAATTCTTTATTGATAAATATGTACTTTCTTGGAAATAATAACTTAGAAACTACGTACCCTAGAAATATATGTTCATAAAGGCAGACATGCATAGATGAATTTGAAGTACAATGAAGATGGGCATACCGCTGTCACCACAATATTGAGGAACAAAAAATTTAAGTCCAATGCAGATGGGCAAGCTAATTTCACCACAATGTGAAGGAACAAAAAAAAAATACTCATGTCTTATTAAGAAGATTCGAAATTTCTCAGATTCTTGGGGAAACTAACAATGTTTCATGTGAAATTTCTGCGTTTTGAATAAGCCCTCAAGTTTTCAAAAGACAAACCTGAAACATTGAAACAGGACCGCATCGGAAAATTTTCCTTAATCTTCCATATATTGATAACTCTTCATAGGTCATTCCCATGTCCACTTCATCCAACTATAAACATGGTCAATGAGAATATAAAAAATATACAAAAGTTCAATTCAGATATAAATTTTCTTGGCCGCTGGCTAAGATTATGCACAATGAACGAAGTTAATGGACACCTATCCGCAAAAAAAAGAAAAGAAAGAAGTTAATGGACACCTCCAAAAGAAAAAAAAAAACTGATATAAACTTTGAACTGAGGAGTTGGCCTGCTGCATATATGGAAAAATATTGGAGACAGAAAAAGGTAGGCTATTAATTAGTACCCTAATACAGTGTAAAATGACACTATTTGAAACTAGTTAACTGGTTCATTCACTAACAGCTCAGGTGAAGAGCAACCAGAATATTTAAATCTGTAAAATGCGTCTGAAGTGTCCATGTATGCAACCATTATCTACGAGAGTGTAAAACAGTCCAAATTTTGAATAAAGCACATTACCAGGAAGATAGGATTAGATATTGCATAAAGTGAAAATAAATATTTCAAAGAAATGCAAGGAGACAAACGCTTATGTAACTTCCTGTCATATACAAAAGTAAGATGGAATCAAATTAGTGTATTCAAAATTACCCAAAAAAAGAAGATGAAAAATAAGATCATTTAAAACAAGTACGATGTGTATTCTGCAGTTTGGATCATCAAGGCCAATATGTCATTGTTGAAAATGAATTAGTATTCTTGAGCAAGAAGTCGAATCAAATTTGCACATGCATGATCCACTTGGATCTTAAAGCTGCCAGCATGAGCAAGAATTGTACCCCCTCCGTTCTTAAATTGTTATCGCCGATGACTTTTATTTATCTTTGACCTTACGTTTTATACCAATTTTTTTAAAAAAATATCAGATGTATTGTCATATTGTTGTGAATCGCCTAGATACTAGCAGGAAGAACCCCACCGTCTTCCCGTTAGTATCTAGGTGATTCACAACAATTGGTATCAGATTCAGCCGCCGCCGTCTCCACCATGGCCGGCAACGACGATCTTGTGGCCTTGACGTACTCCCAGAAGTTGGATCGCCTCCTCATGTTGTGCGGGAAGCTGCAAACCCAGATCACCGCCATGAGTCGTCAGCTGCCGCCACTTCCTTCGATGCTACCTGCAGTCGATTCATTGTCGACAAAGCTACAGCTCCCACCAAAGCTGTCGGTAATTGAAGTACCAACAGCACACGTGTGCCTCGTCGTGGAGGCTTTTGCAGTGAAAATCCCGTCTGCTCCAAGCCACATGGATAATCACCATGAAGAGGTCGATGAGGCACTTTCCGTGGAGATGCCATCTACGGCCGCGCCACACCCCTAAGCGTCGGTGATGGTGGTGTCCCCAACGTTCCTCCCCACGATCGCCTCTCTCGCATCTCCAATCATTGAGCCAGAGCTGATCAGATCGAAGGCAGCTTCTCTCCGACCTGGACCACGTCAGCGCTGCCATAGAGGCGGGGCACAGTGCTGGCTGCGACGACGAGAAGGCGCTCCAGGTGTTGGTCCCCACGCGGATCAGAAAGGCGGCGCAGCGCCGTCTCATCCACGGCATCTTCGTCGATCTGCTGCGGCTGCTCGCTGCGCTAGAGCACCGGGTATGTGCCGATGTTCTTCACCAGCAGCACTGCATCAGCGTTCTTCATGCCACAATTCGTTGTCAAGGAAGGAAAGGATCCCATGTCCTGCCTGTTTCCATGGGAACCAGGAGGAAAATCTGCACACCACGTCAAGGTTGGGACCTACAAGGGAACTGCTGCATGCAAGGCCTCAGATCGTCCATTGCACTTTGGTATGCAATCTAACATGGAAATTGCCCTCGAGCTGGCAGGAGAGAAAGTCCAGGAGGTAGAGGGACAATTCATGCATGCGTTGATGCAGGAGAGGCTACATGCACAGCAGGCGCTGACAGCACTTTGGTATGCAGGAGAGGGACAATTCATGCATGCGTTGATTCTGTTTTATTATGGTAGTAGGAAGTGCACGGTGTCCTCATTTTTTGGAAACCAAATCAATTTGTATGGAGATGCAGGAGACAATCAAGGAACAGGAGAAAGATATTTGTTTCAGAGTCTGAAATCCTTTCTATCTCCTTCTCTGACGTCCAAGTCATGCCAACAGAAAACTGAGTATTCTGAATATCTTGCGCATGCACATTTGTTTCCTCCTGGAATCACGACCAGCTTGGAAGATCATGGCCTCCAAGGAGCACCTGCACAAGAAGAATGCCATACCAGGAGTTGCCCATGGCTTCTGACCCAGCTAGCGGGCGAGCTGTCTTTCGCCGACGGTAGTATGATGGGCAGCATAATGGTCCTATGGCAAAGCAACAACAGTACGTGGCCTATCTATTTGCATAGGAACCGGGTGGAAGAGGGAAAACAGTGCTTCTTTCCATGCCGTGATGTGTTTCCATGGGAACCAAGAGGTCAACTCTCTAATCTGCTGTGGCAACAGCAGCGTTTCAAGCTGGCTTCTTCTTCAAGTTTGTGCTTCAAACTTGTTGTGAATCGCCTAGATACTAGCAGGAAGAACCCCACAAGTCGCCTCGTTTGGGAGGCCATGATCTACGACAATGTTCTTCTTTTCTGCTTGTCTCTCTAATACACCTTGACCCTCATTATATAGACCTGATAACCTAACCCTAGAGGATGCTACTGTAGCGGGCCGCTACAGTGCCATGCCAGCCCATAAAGACCCAACTGCAAGCCCATAACACATAGTTTGTTTTATTATCAAAGGAAATTATAGCATGACATAAAATTTTACTTACTTAAAATAATATTTTGAATAAGAGAAATGGTCAAAGTTGACTAAAAAAGTAAATGGCGACAACAATTGAAGAACAGAGGGAGTATTTGATTTCTACAACTAATAGGCAGCTGAAAATATGATGTTGTACTGGTCATGAAATTGGTAGGTAGCATTTAGTTGTACACTTGTAGTGACTGTCGTGAAGTCCTATAAAAGGAGGCCGCTTGATTTAGGTGGGCTGGAAGTACTTAACCTGGAGATTATGAGTTGGTCCTTGCAGATTCGTTGGCTTTGGTAAAAAAAGACTGACCCTGATCGACCATGGAAAGGCTTGGACATTAATGTACATCCTAATGCAGTGGCACTTTTCAACACAGCAATGCATTCTCAGATTGGAAATGGCACCATAACCGGCGGAAGCGAGTTCCGGCTTTGCTTCTTTTGTGATTCACGTAGATTTGAATTCACTTTCTTTAGGAAAGAGAAGAGCGAAGAAGTCGGAAGCAGTTCATCGCCTGTGGGAGCTTGCTGATAGTAAGGAAGCCATAATCTTTCTATCGGATTGCCTATTTGTCTATCTGTCTGGTGAAGAGAGAATGTAAGATACTCTCAATAGGGCAAGCACCCAATACACTTGATTAGCTACTGTGCACTTCACCAGAACATGGTCTATGTCCTCCACTACCCCTTCACAAACCAAAAAAAAAAAAATACACTGAGACAATGGGCTGTTCCATATCTGAACATGCTCCTTTGGTAGTTGCAGCAGTCCCTCCAAACCTCATTAAGCAATGCATGGTGGTTCAAGCTCTACTGGATCATACTTGGCCGAGAGATATATAGGGAGGCCTCTCCCTGATTGGTTTATTTGAATACTTTCAGTTATGGGACGCAAGAGCCTGACCACCATCTATGGAACCTTGACGTTTCCTTGACGTTTCAGGCGTTTACTCTTTAAAGTCGGCATACAGGGCATTCCATAATGGTGCCGCCACCTTTGAGCCGTGGTGTCATGTTTAGAAGTCCTGGGCACTGGCCAAATGCAAGATGTTCCCATGGTTAGCCATTCAGAATGCTGTTGGACAGCAGATAGGCTTGCGAAGAGGAATCTCCCACATCCAGCTCAATGTCCGTTGTGTGACCAAGAGGATGAGACGGTCCAGCACTTTCTAGCCTCATGTGTGTTTGCCTGGCAGTTCTGGTTCAGTCCTAGCGCCATTGGGATTACAGCGAGCAGCAACACTATCTCATTTGCAGATTGGTGGAGAAAGACAATTAAGAAAGTGCTTAAAGACAAGAGGAAGGGATGAAGGGTGCAAACTCTTTGATCATACTTGCAGCATGGTCTTTGTGGGAACACAGAAATTCTTGTGTTTTTGAAGGGGCTAGACCAAACATCAGTGTACTTTGGTGTCTAGCAGGAGCTCGGGGTTTACGTACCCTGACTCTAGGTCATGTGGATGGATTAGGATAGCCTAGTTCAGTTTGTCGGGTCAGGTGTTACTTTCCTTTGGTTTTTTATATAAGCTACAACTCTATGTATGTAACAGCCCCTCATGGCTCGGCCTGGAATGAGGTGGTGATGATTGTAAGGTGCCGTTTCTCTCTCGTAATACAAAGATACACAGCTCTCCTGCATATTCGAGAAAACTAGTTGGATTTAGCAACCATTATAGCCTCAGCAACATATCTAGAGTTTCAGTCATAGAGTGCTGCAGACAACGTTTTCCTAAACGGTAAACAGTAGATATCGGTTGACCATCGTTTAGTGTTTAAACGGTTTACATGTGTTTAGACAGAGTTTAAACGGGCTAAACGGATTGCTACAGTAGTACGATACCAGAGGAAAATAGAGGCTAATGGCAGGAAAGAAAAAGGAAAAAAGTAAATAAAAAGGGGGCAAAAAATGTATCTGGCCCAGCCCACATGTGCTGCCTTAGGTCATATGACCCTGTCGGTCGGTGCTCTTCCCAGAACAATCGAAGCCGTCGCCCACCACCGCTTCTACCTTTTGCCAGAAATCACCGCCGCCATCTCTGGCCTCACCTTCTTCGTCCCTCTCCATGGCACCACCCAGCTCTCTTCCCTCTCCATGGCATGCCCAGCTCTCTTCCCTCTCCCTCCCTCTCTGCCCGGCCCATCGTACTGGCCATGTGCACAGGTCTGGGCGGCGCCTGCGATCCTGCATGGCGGCGGCTGTATGGAGGTGCGGCGGCTGTACGGAGGTGCGACGGCAGCAAGCAACTCAATCTCCCGCCCCTGCCTATACACACAGTCTTCCCATGCAGAAAACGTCCCGTTTAGCCTGTTTACAGCATTTGCCGTTTTTGACCGATTAGACGGGTCAAGCGTCTAGAGCAGCAATTAGGCCCTAAACTACACAGTAGCCTGCCGTCTACCGTTAGATGGCCATCTAAAACCGTTTAGGAAAACACTGCTGTAGATATGTCAAACCTGACTTCATGTAATCTATCTAAAAGTTACGGATAGACTTTTTCGATATGTAAACCTGCTTATACTTTTCTTGAGGGAAGATATACCTGACTATAGTTTGTGCGGATTGGTTCAAGTTCTGCAGTAGGTGGTGCAGATTCAACCTCGGCCAAGGAAGAATACTTAAGATGAATTGCTGCCCACCGCAAGAAAGCCCTCAGGTCTTGCTTACTTATACTTCCGATGGGGTTTATATCAGCTGAACTGCAGTCATACTTTGCAAAAGAAAAGCTATTATCATTTCTGCACACCAAAAAACATGACATATTTATTGGAAAAGCAGAATTTATTACTAAAAGTGAGGTAAAGATGCACAATGTATATAGCCTACCTTCGTCAAATAACCACGTAATCCTTCATCCACGTTTGAGCTTCCTAGAACAAGATAGAACCCAGATTTGTTGTGCACCCATGGCATAAGAGAAGCCATCATAAAGGCCAGCACCATTCTGATTCGAGCTTGAATATTTTGCAGTCCCAGATTTTCTGTATTTGCACCCCCATCAACCTGAATTGTTTTAGCAGAAGCAGGAATCATTGAAATTTATCTCAGTGATGTGGGACAAATCTAGTTAGTTCCCAACACATCTAGATACTCAAAGTAAATTCAGATTTTGTTACTAAGAGGAGAAAGTCAATTTGGATTTTGACTCAAGAAGCATTGTGATTTCACTAGAATATACTAGCTGTCCTATTAGTTGGTCTTGAGTAATATTTGAGTTGTCATGAGTAATATCTTAGTTGTCACATAGGTTGTGATCTAGTTGGCTATTAATTGTCATATAGTTGTACATGAGTTGTGTAAAAGCCTTAAGCCTATAAATAGAGGCCATGGCCCCAAGTTTTGTAACTTTGCTTCATATCATTACCCTATCAATAGAACTTGATCTTTCTATCTCAGATCTTGGATTAGACCTTTCTTTGAGCTTTGGATTAAGCTCTTGCTGTCTGTGGATTCAGACTGGCCTTAGGGCATTATCTACTAGCACGTTGAAGCTGTTCATTCAACAGTTTGTGCTAGAACTACTCACAGCACCTTGGAGTGGTTCCTCCAATAACTTGTGCTGCATCAGATTGGTATCAGAGCCTCGTTGATCAATTCCTGCTGCTGTTTTCTGGTTGAGAAACCTGTGGCGAGACATGGAGGAATTGGGAAAAAGAATGGATGCTACTGACAAGAGCATCCAAGCTTTACAGGAAGAAATTAAGCAGATCACTGAAGTGATTAAACATCTTCTCCCTTCTACATCTACCAAAGATAACTTGAAGGATGATGATCTCACAAAATCAAATAATCAAAGTGATCCAGAAGCTAAGCTAAAGAGGAGAATTCCTGAACATAGAAGGCCACTTCATACCGAGGATTCAGAAGAAGAAAGGCTACATGAAGAGGATGATCTTTACATACATCCTAGAAGGTATGGTGGACAGGCAAAAGATAATTACAAGATAAACGCTGAAATCCCTACCTTCAACGGAACTGTTGACATAGAAGAGTTTCTTGATTGGATATATGAAGTTGAGACTTTCTTTGAGATCATGAATGTTGCTCAAGACCGTAAAGTTCCTTTTGTTGCATACAAACTAAAGGGAGGTGCTGGTGCATGGTAGCACCGTCACCAAGAAGAGCGCAGATTTAGGGGTGAGCCTCGTGTGAGAAATTGGCATCAAATGAAGGCACTTTTGAAGGCGAGATTTCTGCCTGCTGATTATGAACAAATCCTTTTCACACAATTTCAGAATTGTTCTCAAGGAAATAGGTCTGTTTCAGAATATACGGAGGAATTTTTGAGACTTCAAGTAAGATGCAACCTTGCTGAAACTGAAGAGCAACAAGTAGCAAGGTATATCAATGGTCTCAATGATGGCATAAGAGATCAGTTGTTCATGCTACAAATATGGTCAATTGATCAAGCACAAACCCTAGCATTAAAAGCTGAAAATCACATGAATACAAAGAAGATAAACAAGCCACGGTCATATCCTCACATGGAGGGCACATTGAAGGCATCTCCTAGCAAATCAGAAAGTAAACCTACCCACTCTAAAGATAAGCAAACTGAATCCAAGACTCATGCCGCAAGGAAAGGTAGAACAAGGAGAAACCCGAATGTCACAAAATGCTATAAGTGTGGCGAAGAAGGACATGTATCTAGTAATTGTCCTAGGAGAAAGGTTGTCAACACCACACATCATGAAAGTGACAATAATGATGACAGTGATGATGATGACTATGAAAGTGAGGAAATAGAAGAACAAGATTTTTGTGAAGAAGAAGGTGATGAAGTAGTGTGTGTGATTCAACGCATCTTGTGTTCCACACCACAACAAGATAACACACAACGAAAGAAAATATTTGAGAGCAAGTGCACCATAAATGGAAAGGTATGCAAACTAGTGATTGATAGTTGTAGTTGTGAGAATTTAATTTCTCAAAATTTAGTCAAACATTTGAAGCTGAACATTCAAGATCATCCAAATCCCTACACTATTGGATGGATCAAAAAGGGAGTAAACATGAAGATTACAAAGCAATGCAATTTGCCACTTTCTTTGGGCAAGTATTACCGCTCAAATGTGCTATGTGATGTAGTTGACATGGATGCAAGTCATGTTCTTCTTGGAAGACCTTGGCAATATGATGTGGATGCTACTCATAAAGGAAGGGACAATTCTTATTCATTCATTTGGAACAAGAAAAAGATTATCATCCAACCGAATAAACTAGACGATTCTACTAAAGTGGAAGAGAAAAATATGTTGGCTATTTCTGATAGCTCACATGAATTTGTAGGAGATTTAAAGGAAGCAAATTTATGTGCTGCACTTATTATAAAAGGTGAAGAACAATCTGCTCCTGAAATTCCAGCAGAAATACAAGGCCTTTTATCAGAATTTAAGGGTATACTTGGGGAGCCTCAACACTTGCCGCCAATGAGAGGAATTCAACCTCGAATTGATTTAATTCCTGGCGCAAGTCTTCCAAATCTTCCACACTACCGAATGAGTCCACAAGAGCATGCTATATTAAAAGAGAAGATAGAGGAGTTGCTACAAAAAGGACATATTCAGGAGAGCATTAGTCCATGTGTTGTACCATCTTTGCTCACACCAAAGAAGGATGGTTCTTGGCGTATGTGTGTGGATAGTAGAGCAATCAACAAGATCACAGTAAGGTACAGATTTCCTATACCTCGACTAGATGACATGTTGGATCAGCTAAGCAGAGCAAAGTTGTTCACTAAACTTGATTTGAGGAGTGGATATCATCAAACTCGCATTAGGCCTGGTGATGAATGGAAAACAGCCTTTAAGACAAAGGAAGGATTATATGAATGGCTAGTTATGCCATTTGGACTATCAAATGCACCGGGTACATTTATGCATTTGATGAATCAAGTCCTTCGACCCTTCTTGTCTCATATTGTTGTTGTTTATTTTGATGACATCTTAATCTATAGCAAAGATGAAGAAGAGCATTTTGTACATGTCCGAAAGGTATTGGAAGTCCTACAACAAAATGAACTCTATGTTAATTTAAAGAAATGTGTTTTTCTACAAAAACAACTACTATTCTTGGGTTTTGTTATAACAAGTGAGGGTATTCATGTTGATGAATCTAAAGTTGCTGCAATAAGAGATTGGCCAACACCAAAGACTATTACAGAAGTGAGAAGTTTTCATGGTCTTGCTACTTTCTATAGGAGGTTTGTTAAGAATTTCAGTACTATTATGGCACCAATTACTGAATGTTTGAAGAAAGGGAGGTTCCAATGGGATAAAGCTGCCGAATCAAGCTTCAAGGAGATCAAGGAAAAGCTCTCTCAAGCTCCTATTTTAGTTCTCCCTGATTTCAGCAAGACTTTTGAGTTAGAATGTGATGCAAGTGGAGTAGGCATTGGGGCTGTTTTATCTCAAGAAAGAAAACCTATTGCTTTCTTTAGTGAGAAGCTAAGTGATGCAAGACAGAAATGGAGTACTTATCAGCAAGAACTATATGCAGTTTTTAGAGCTTTAAAGACTTGGGAAGTTTATTTACTACCAAAGGAGTTTGTTGTCTATACTGGCCATCAATCCTTGAAACATTTTAGAAACCAAAAGCATGTGGATCGCATGCTAGCAAGATGGGCAGCTTATCTAGAGAGATTTAATTATCTAATTGTACACAAGTCAGGAGCAACCAACAAAGTTGCTGATGCGCTAAGTCGTCGCGCTTGTCTCTTAACTTCTTTTGAGGCTGAACTTCCAGGCATGGATCAAATGAAAGATTTATATGAGCATGATGATGACTTTGGCCAAGTTTGGTTGAAGTATCTCCATAAGCAACCATTAGGTGAAGAATATGTGGTGCAAGATGACTATCTCTTCAAAAATAATCGCTTGTGTATTCCAAGAAGTTCTCTATGTGACAAGCTAATTAGAGAGCTACATTCAAGTGACCTTAGTGGCCATGTTGGGCGTGACAAGACTATTGCCAACTTAGAGGCACGATATTATTGGCCACAACTCAAAAGGGATGCTGGAAAATTTGTGCAAAGATGCCCGGTATGTCAAGCATATAAAGGACAAGTTCAAAACACTGGATTATATATGCCACTTACAATTCCAAATGCACCATGGGATGATATATCAATGGATTTTTGTACTTGGCTTACCAAGAACAAGGCGTGGTAATGATGCTGTCTATGTTGTAGTGGACAGATTTTCTAAGGTGGCTCATTTTATTCCTTGTCGAAAGACCACAGATGCTCATCATGTGGCTAACCTTTTCTTTAGAGAAATAGTTAGACTACATGGTGTTCCAAGGTCAATCGTGTCAGACCGTGATAGCAAGTTTCTTGCTGCATTTTGGCTTACATTGTGGAAACAATTCAATACCCAATTAAAATTTTCAAGCACTGCACATCCACAAACAGATGGCTAAACAGAAGTGGTGAATAAATTCTTGGGTAACTTAATTCGTTGCATATGTGGCAATAAGAAGGGACAATGGGATTTAGCCTTATCCTTAGCTGAGTTTGCTTACAATAATTCTGAGCACAGATCTACAGGAAGAAGACCTTTCTCGATTGTTTACACAAGAATTCCAAGGCATGTGGTTGACTTAATAAAGCTATCTTCGAGAGAGAGTTCAAGGTCAGCAATAAGCTTTGCTAACAATTATTCTGATCTGTTTAAAGAGGTTCATGATGTCCTGGAATCTTCAAATCAGAAATACAAGCAACTGGCTGATAAGAAGAGACCAATGTCATTCGAGGTTGGTGATCAAGTTATGGTGTATCTTCGAAAAGAGCGATTACCTAGGGACTCGTGGAAAGCTTAGGCAAAAAAAAGTACGGTCCATTCTCAATTCTAAAGAAGATAAATGCAAATGCTTATGTTGTGGATCTACCTAAAGAGATGAACATCTCAAATACTTTTAATGTAGCAGATCTATCACTCTATCATCCGGAACAAGAACTTTACGAGATAACTCGAGGACGAGCTCCAATCAAGTAGGGGAGGATGATGTGGGACAAATCTAGTTAGTTCCCAACACATCTAGATACTCAAAGTAAATTCAGATTTTGTTACTAAGAGGAGAAAGTCAATTTGGATTTTGACTCAAGAAGCATTGTGATTTCACTAGAATATACTAGCTGTCCTATTAGTTGGTCTTGAGTAATATTTGAGTTGTCATGACTAATATCTTAGTTGTCACATAGGTTGTGATCTAGTTGGCTATTAGTTGTCATATAGTTGTATATGAGTTGTGTAAAAGCCTTAAGCCTATAAATAGAGGCCATGGCCCCAAGTTTTGTAACTTCGCTTCATATCATTACCCTATCAATAGAACTTGATGTTTCTATCTCAGATCTTGGATTAGATCTTTCTTTGAGCTTTGGATTAAGCTCTTGCTGTTTCAGACTGGCCTTAGGGCATTATCTACTAGCACGTTGAAGCTGTTCATTCAACAGTTTGTGCTAGAACTACTCACAGCACCTTGGAGTGGTTCCTCCAATAACTTGTGCTGCATCACTCAGCTTCTAAATACCTTTTGGACTGCATTATTACCATTCCAGATAGGCTACAATGACTGGCAGAAAGCCAGCTTCCACTAATATTACCATTGGACCCCTACTACCAAATCTAAATTTTCTTTCTTTATCTCTCTGAGAAGCCTAGCAATGAAACCGTAGTCTTGATGAAAAGTAAGAAAAGATCAGAGGAAGCACCTTGTAGCGGGGCCGCTTCCCTGTCAACGTTTCAAACAAAGAAAGAAAAGCAGACACTATACTATCAATGGGCACATTCAAGTGGAATGAACCAATCTCCTCAGCTAGCCTTTTGGCACGTGATCTGGTATCTTCAGAACTGCAAATAATACAGCAAAAATGTGAATAAAGCGAAATAATAATTTGCAATGTTTACGAACCAAGCCTAACCTAACTCGCTTGGGATTATAGGCTTTGTTGTTGTTATTGTAATACTCCCTCCGTTTGGAAAATGTTGTCATTCCGACAGCTTTCGGTAGCAGCTTTTTAGTTCAAATTATGTGTCCGAAACGTCAGGATTTTAAGAACAGAGGAGTATCTATTAACAAAAATAAATATTTATCACATATAAGCCCTACAAAGCAAGGAACAATGAATAAGCAGCAAATGCCTACTTTCTTCATTCATGTTTTGTGTACCATTTTGGAAACACACAAGCTCAGTTCGTTAACAATAAGCAATGAAATTTTATATACAAAAGCAATATTGTGCAATGCATGTCAAAAATGTCTTACTTATTTGATCCAGATAAAGAAAAAAGATCATTTAATGGACTTTTAATTTTACCATAGTCCAAAATTTAATCCTGAACTACAAAAACCAGACAAGAGATACTTAGTATCTTCGAACTCTTTAAACCATCCACCCATCTATAAACTCTTCAGACCATTCACTTTGCCCCTCTTGATACAAACCGCCTGGTTTTCACATCATGGCATCTAAGCTAGCATCCATGTAATCAGAGGTTTCCAAACCTCCTCATCATTGTCACATTACAATGAGTACTCCAATAGATGCCTCTGGCAGCATTACTTGGCACTGAGTACTGCACCATTGCTTGCAATGTCTCGGCTCAGCAACAGATGAATAGCAGTGGAGATATACAGAAGGCATAGTGACACTCATTACCTTCTTCAGCACATACCCAATGCAAGAGGAGGCTCAGAGTGGGTTGCGTAGGCGCTTATGACATGCTTGATCGAAATAAATAACGGTCTGCAGTTGCTGAACACTGTGCATGCAACTGGCTTCTGATCACAGGTTCCAGTATGGACGAAAACCAAAGAATAAAATAGAGGCTTTGGTGAATGAGAACATGGAATCTGTTTTGAAATCGCGACAAGGAATGTTGCAAAGGTTGTGAGCATTGTGCATCAACTAAAAGGGTTGAGATCCCTGTGCAACGGTTGAGAAGGGTGACTGGGACTGGATTGAGGAAGATGCTTTCAGGGAAGCAATGGAAAAATAAAAAAAAAAACAAAAATTCAACGGCGCCTGACTGGGCTCACACCCTCAACATCCTGGCCGGTGATTTGCACGTGTCAGGATTCGTGTTTCACGCCCATATCACGGCGTTTATGAGGGTTGGTTCTTCTTTTTTAAAATTTCTATCCCCAGCTTCAAAGACTATGCCTTTTTATCTTATTGCCTGTGCGTGGTGTTACACTAACCTCAGGATTAGAGCCAATAATCAGTCATTAGACTGTACAGAATATATATCCATGAGTAGAGTATATGGGCCAATATATGAGCCTGGACAGTATGGGCCTTAACACCCCCCATCAAACTCAAGGTGGATCTGAAACATTGAGTTTGAGCAAATGAAATCGATGCTGCTCTCGAGTTTGTGCTTTAGTATAGAAATCTGCAACTTGCAATTCTGATGGCACATACTGAAGTGCAATTGTTTTCTGATGGCAGTGAGAATGAGTAAATGAGACATCAACACCAATATGCTTTGAAAGACCTTGCTTCACGGGGTCATTGGCAATCTGTATGGCTCCAGTGTTATCACATAGAAGGGGTGTGGGGGGAGTTACAAGTAATTCCAAAATCAGCCAATAACCATCTAAGCCATATGATCTCAGCTGTGGTAGAGGCAAGTGCTCAAAGTTCTGCCTCTGTACTAGATCTGGATATAATAACCAGTGACAGAAGAATACACTTGCCCAAGTAAGGGGAGAGGAACCAAGAAGAATACAATAACCGGTGACAGAACGACGTTCCATCGGGTCACTTGCCCAAGTGGCATATGAATAAGCAAGAAGCTGAGGGGGACTATTTAGAGCATAAAACAGTCCTCGAGAAGGTGTACCCCTCAGATATCTCAGCACACGAAGGAGATGTCCGTAATGAACTGAGGTAGGAGTACTCACGAACTGACTCAAAATATGAACAGCGTGAGCAATATCAGGTCGTGTGGTAGTGAGATAGATAAGACTTCCCACAGTATGACGATATCGAGAGGGATCCTCAAGAGGTGCACCATCATCGGGTCGAAGCTACAGGTGAAGGTCCATAGGAGTTGCAGCTGTCCGACTATCACTAAGACCAAAACGATCAATAAGATCTTCAATATATTTTGATTGAGAAATGTGATAACCCTTTGTTGAATGTGTAACCTCAAGACCCAAGAAATAACTAAGAGGCCCCAAATCAGACATCTGAAATTGTTCACCTAGCTGTGTCTTTAGTAGAGAGATGTGTTCTGGATCACCTGTAATCAGCATATCATCAACATATAGAAGAAGCAAGGTACGACCACGTGAAGAAACATGAATAAACAAGGCAGGGTCATGGTCACTAGGTGAGAAACCAGCAGCTTTTATGACAGACACAAAACGCTCAAACCATGCGCGCGGAGCTTGTTTGAGGTCATATAAGGCATGGCGTAACCGACAAACATGTCCTGAGGGAGCATCAACTCCCGGAGGTGGCTGCATATAAACTTCTTCATGTAAATCTCCATGAAGGAAAGTGTTCTTGACATTCATCTGAGAGATAGTCCATGAACGAATGGCAGCCACTGCAATCATAGTACAAACAGTAGTCATGTGAGCAACTGGAGCAAAAGTCTCATCATAATTTAGTCCCTGAATCTGCTGAAAGCCTCTAGCAACAAGACGTGCTTTATATCTTTCAATAGAACCATCTGACTTGGTCTTAATTTTGAACACCCATTTACTTGAAATAGGCACTGCATGTGGTGGTAATAGAACAAGATCCCAAGTACCTGTACGATCAAGAGCAGCAAGCTCCTCAGACATAGCAAGCTGCCACTCCAAAATGTTGGAAGCCTCATGATAGTTTTTCGGCTCATGAAGGGCAGCACTAACACGGTGTCTTTTGGCACATGGATAACCCCATCTATCAGGAGGCTTAATAATTGTGCGATCGCGAAGATTATATCCAGCACGAACCTGTGTCTCATCACAAAGAGCATGTGACTCATTAGTGTTAGCAGAAGCATCAAAAACAGGAGCAGGGGAACTGGCCGGAGATGTAGGATGAGGCATAAGCTGTGTGTGTGGTGGAGGACGACATGTGTAAGTGTGTATGACAGGTGGTTTGGATGAATAGGATTGTGGTGGTTGTGGTGGTTCAGGAGGTGATATGGTAATGGGAGGAAGTGATGAAGATGGTGGTGGTAAGCTAGTATCATCAGATGGGATAGTAGGAAGATCCAAGAAGGATGTGGATTCTATGGGAGAATAGGAGGAATGAGTTGAAGAGTTGTAGAAAAAGGGGCGATTCTCAAGAAAAGTGACATCTCGAGAGATACGAATACGACGAGTGGAAGGATCATAGCATCTATAACCTTTATGTTCAGAACTGTACCCTAGAAAGACACTCAACCAACTGAGCTGTCAGCTTCGTTCGCTCACGAGGTGCAAGCAGAACATAGCATGTACAACCAAAAACACGAAGATGATCATAGTTAGGAGGAGTACCAAAAAGGACTTCACCTGGGCATTTACCAAATAATTTGGATGATGGTTATCGGTTGATGAGATAGACAGTTGTGGAAATAGCTTCCCCCTAGAAGTGAGAGGGAACAAAAGAAGCAATCAAAAGTGTTCGTCCTGTTTCTATAAGATGTCGATGCTTTCGCTCAGCTACACCATTTTGAGCATGATCACCCGGACATGAGAGTTGAGCAAGAGTGCACTCAGAAGTCAGGAACTCGCGAAACCTATGAGATAAATACTCACCACCAGAGTCAGGGCGGAAGACTTTAATAGGGGTGGAAAACTGAGTATGAACCATGCGGACAAAAGATTGATAAATGTAATTTAGAACGGTGTTTCATGAAATAGATCCCAAGTATATCGAGAATAATCATCAATAAAAATGACATAATATTTATGACCAGATTTGGTACCAAAAGGTGCTGAACCCATACATCTGAATGAACAAGATCAAAAGGTCTAGCAGAATGAGAATCACTAGAATAATATGGAAGTTGTATTTGTTTTCCAAGTTTGCAACCCTTACAATGAAAACTAGACTCGATAGATGTAGAACCTAAACAACCGCTATTTATTAAGGTGGACAAACGAGACCCACAAAGATGACCCAGACAATGATGCCACTTGGCGAAGGACGAGGTGGTCGACGAAGCAACAGAAGATACACGAGCAGGTGAAGGAAGTCGCAAGGTGTCCAAGACATAGAGGCTCGAAGAACCTCTACGGCGATGGTCAGTCCCAATCACAGCCCCTGTTTGACGATCCTGAACAAAACAAGATGAGTCATCAAATCCGACAAAACAATTTTGGTCTGTGATTTGACCAACAGAAAGAAGATTCATAGATAGCTGAGGTACAAAGGATACATCAGGAACAGAAAAATGAGAGGTGTAAAGGGCACCCATATGTGATATGTAACAAGAAGTACCATCAATTGTCTGTATAGAAGATCCATCATTGATTGGTTTGCAATCAACCAGCTAGGACTGATCTGATGTGACATGAAAAGAGGCTCTTGAATCAAGAGCCCATGAAGACGTACAGGCTCCAATAGGTGCAGCAGCACTGGCGGCAGAAACAGCAGAAACAGATGCTCTAGAAGGGGTACCACAACCTTGAGCAGCATCACGACGGGCACGGAATTCAGCTAGCTTCTCCGGAAACTTGGTAAAGCACTGATCAGATCGGTGAGTGTATTTCTTGCAATGCTGGCATTGCTCAGGAGAAGAACCACCTCTGGATGAACTGCCCTTGCGAGTAGCAGCCAGCACATTATGAGGGGAGTGATTCGCTGCCAAAGCCTCAATGCGAGTCTCTTCAGCAATCAAATCCGACAATGCCTTTGCCATGGTGAGGGAGGAAGAATCATGCAATAAACGTGTGCGAATAGAATCAAATTCAAGCCGTACTCCCATGACAAAGCGATATGTGAGGAACTGGTCAATAAATTTGTACGCTGTACACTCACTAGCTGAACACTGAGGTACCATAGATAGCAAAGGTCCAGACAAACGCTCAAATGCAGAGTTATAATCATCAATAGACATACCATGCTGCTCAATTAGATGAATTTTCTGCATGAGAGTGTGAAGAAGTGCACCACTGTCCTTAACATACCGCTGCTGTAAATAATCCCACATGGATTTGGCCGTCTTAAAGGGGCGGAGACTCATAATCATGGACTGCTTGACACTATTGACAATGGCTGACATCACCTTCCCATCATTGATTTTCCATTGTTTAATTTCAGCAGCATTACTATTGTTGGCAGTGGGTGCAGGTGCATTATCAGTCAAATGAAAGCCTAAACCATATCCACCTAAAGCAGTTTCAACACAAAAAGACCACTCACTATAATTCTGATCAAGAGTGATGTTGATGACAATGGCATTGAGTTGAGACATGTTGGAGTTACCAACCAACAACAACAGGAGATAAATAAAGGAGAGCAGCAGCAGGGAATAGTTATCACCGTGAGATGAGCAGAAACAGATTGTGTTCTTCCAGCAGCAGCACACTCGGAAGGCAGCAGCAACTAGAAATCCAGGCAAGTATATCAGCAGCAGGGACAACTCCAATGGTGACGAGCAGCAACTCAGCTAGTAACTTCACCCAAATCAGACAGAGAATCCACGGATGGAAGACAATCCACGAATCTGCAACCGCAGCCTGATGGAGACACTATGGCGACTTGGATTAACGGCAACAAGAGAGGCCGCGACGGCGGCAGAAAAGGGCCCCGACGGCGACCCAGCGGCGGATTGAGGGATGGCCACGACGGTGGACGAGATTGGTGATGACGGCGGCCCGATTGGTGGTGGCGGCTGGATTGGCCGAGGCGGCGGCGGGATAGGCTGCGGCAGCGGCTGGATTGGCCGCGGCGGCGACCAGCAGAGGAGCCGCGACGGCGGCTGGTGGAGGCCGCAACGGCGGCCTGAGATGTAGCCGCGACGGCGGCCTGAGATGCAGCCGCGACGGCGGCTGGTGGAGGCTGCGACGGCGGCCTGAGGCGGCGGCCTCGACGGCGGTTTACTGAGGTGAGGGGGAGAAAAAAAAAATGGAAGGATCGTGGGTTAGGGATTAGTTTAACCTTTACCCTAAACCATGCTCTGTACCATGTTACACTAACCTCAGGAAAAAGAGCCAATAATCAGTCATTAGACTATACAGAATATATATCCATGAGTAGAGTATATGGGCCAACATAATGGGCCTGGATAGTATGGGCCTTAACACGTGGCACATAAATTCAGCCAGACCGTACACACGCTCTGGTGCATTCCCATCATCCTCAGCCAGTGCTCTGTATAACAGTACTATTTCTAGAAAATTGATGGCCAATACGGTCCCTTCCTTTACTCTGTTCCGGCTCATTTCTTTCGTCGATTTCTACTCAGTGGTCTTTTCATCACGTCAGCCTCGTGTCATCATGGGTTGGTAAAGGAATAGTCCAGTACTGTGTGCGATGTACTCCGTGTTGTCTGAGTTTCAAAAAAAAAAAAAAAACTTCGTGTTGTCTGCCGGTTCTCATGAGCTAATACATCTGTACACAGTATGGGTCTCCCTGTTTACCACGCAAGTAGGAATGACAGATAGCAGTACACCGTCATCCTGTAGCCATGCATGCTTCTCACATGGTTGTCTAAGAAACTGCTAATGGCGTAGTGAAATGCCAGCATCCTTGGAGATCGGTTAGGATGGGCTGAACCAAAACATACGGTGTAGATATTGAGGGCACACACCCACCCGGGCGCAGAATCCGGGTTGAAAAAAAAATTGAATGGAAGGTAAGAAAGAGAGAAAATTGTCCAGCAGCCGACTTGTGCCACTCATACGCGACATATGACGAAAATCAGGAATGCTCCGGAGGGTGGATTTGTTACTTGTCCAGTACAGAAATAGAGCAACATCAGAGTGGTTGGAAATATGTTTTAGACTTTGATATCTATTCAGACTCCAGTAATAGTTTAAGGTTGCAGAAGGGACTTCTTCCTCAGCTCTATTCTTAGACTCCAGTAATAGTTCTAGGTTCCAAAAGGGACATTTCCCTCAGCTCAAATTTACAATATTGTTAGAGTGCACATAGCCTAGAAATAACCATAACCAACATAGCAACATGAATAATAATGGGAGAGAGCATACTTAGCAAACAAAGTTCACCTGTTTTCAGTTCCCATGTAAACAGTGTAAAATAAGCGTTCAGCAAATTCTCTGCTGTCCGTGGGAATCTCTCCACCTTTATACTGGCCAATCCGCAGGGCATCTACCTTAACTTGTTCATCTCCTTTCTCTATATCTGCAGGTGTGGATATCACAATTGACAACAAAGTGAACATCAGAATAATACGAAAAAAAATGCTTACATGGCCATCAGTGCTGCCTTATGTTGTTGTCCGTGGGTGCTTATCTGATAAGCTAGCATAGCAGACAGACTCTGCTAACTACATGAGCAGTTATCACCAATTGAACACAATATATTAACCTCACCTTGTAAAACGTTCATGAGAGATATATTAACCCTGATATTAGGAATTCTAGTTAGATCGTATTTATTTCCTATGCCATGTCACAAACTATAGTCTTTGACTTTTCGTTCAGTCATGTTAAGGAACACATGTACTTGCAAATTATAGTGCAGGTGGATTTTTACACAACTAATTGTTACCTTGAAGATCTGTGAGTATTAACTCTATGCAACCTATGCTTCAAAGAAATGTACATCAAATAATCCAATAAAAAGGAGGAAAAAGAACATTTTGACTCAACCTTTTATGACAAGCTGGCACATGCACCCCACTATTGCTGCTACAGATGAACTATCAGCACCACCAGAAAGTGGAAGCAAAAAACCAGATGCTTGACTCCTCCTCAGATAATCCCACAGCCAACAACTAGGTCCAAATGCAATCTCCTCTTCAGGGCAGTGGTACATGATCTGCAACGAAAAGGATAAGCCTGATATTAAAGACTTAACTACCTACCCACACAGTATTCAAACAGTTCACCAGTATACCATAAGGCTACAAAAAGAGATACAACAAGGAGATATTCGCCTCAGCATAGCGCAGATGTTCAAACAGAGTGTCGACAGCAGCGATGATTTTGCTTAAAGGGAATCCCAAGACAACCCATCCACTTTACTATAGAGGAAATCGAAGAAAGTATTGCGAAATTTCTAAGGCTATGTACAGCCAATAATCAATGACGTGAACAAAATTGGCTCCACCACTAAACCTTAAGCCCATCTCAAAGAATAACGAGTTGGGCTTTACCATGAATCTCTTAACGCATTTATTAATCAACTGCATGAGTAATTATGGAACTAGTAGAAGACATATACCTTCAAAACTTACTCATCATATCATATACTATAGAACTAGGTGATTGTTCATTGTTGAGTTCCAATAGTAAACATTCTCATGATAGTCAACAAGAAATCTCAAGTCTTTCTCTGATGTGGTTAAATAATAATCCGTATCAAAGTGTTAGAACAGATTAAAATCTAGGAATGAGAACTAACCTCAACTGGACTAGTTGGAACCATCCCACTCCTAAATGACTGGCAAAGCTTGTAAGGAACCTTGACAAAAGGCACATTGGTTCTGTGACTTGCTTGCTCTCTGAAACTAGAAACTGATGCTCGATAGCTCGACACCTGGTTACATAAAAGATCCAACATTTATGCTAAAATGCAGTTCACATTTCAATTAAGGCTGCAGCTAGACTAACTAAAAATTTACAGCTAGAAAATTCAAAAATACAAAAAAGTACAATCAAAATCTATGACTTTGAAGAACTGCAAGAGGCAAACAAACAATTAGAAGTCTGTAAAAAGAAAAGCAAGGTATAAGGAAAGGCACAGAACAGAAAAACTATGTGAACATCAGATACAGATAGCATAGAAGAATGGGAAGAATCAGGGTATAGGAAAAAAAGGGGAGAATTCTTGCGGTGTGTGCCAACCATGCCATTTTTTGGTAATATGCCAAAGATTTTGGCAACTGTTTAGAATGTTATTACATGATTCTGTCATGTTCACAGCCATAGGTCACATCTCATAATACCTCTTCCCAGTCCTAAACAAGTCATTGGCAGCCAATAACATGGTCAATGTTTTCGTCTAGCAAACAGTTCTTTTTCAAGGTTTGGTTGGGGGAACACACCAAATACCTATTTCCAATTCTGGACAAGAATAATTATTTTGTATATCTAAAAGAAAACAGACAGAAAGCAGTCATATATAGCATATAAATACAAATAACGTCTAAAGAATCTAAAACTTACAGCATCAAGATCTACAAGAGCATCCAGCACTTCTACATCCTTCAAAGAGAATTGAGATCCTTGGGCAACCACATCACCATTCACCGCAATGCAGCAACAACCATCTGTCGAGAACATTTATAGTAACTTCGAATAAACTTCAAACCATAAAATGGAAAACGTTAAGTAATGCTGATCTGACAAAAAAATACGATAAAATAAGTAAAGCATATAAAAAGGCACTTCAGTAAAATGACGTTCAGCCATCTCTTACACCATCCATCACCCACATATCAGCTACATGAAAACATGAAATATTTGGAAACAGGAAATACACATGAATTTTATTCATAATGTCCCATCCCTAAGTAGGGTTGTTGTACTGCATCCTCCTTCGACAAACTTTGTTTTCTCAAATACGCCATCCTTCGACAAATAAAGAAGAGGAATTCTGGTCCTCAGTCTCACATGCACAGTAGATGTATTATGCGAACAGGGCAATAGGCAGATGTAGGAAAGTAAGATATTAACAAGAGACATGATAACAACAAAATGGCACAGTTTTGAAGGTTGACATGAGAGCGAGAAGCATGTCATAAATCAGATAATTCTAAACACATTGGAAATAGTCCAAGAAACAGCATCTGGTATACCATAATAAAGGCGGCCACCATCACATCCTTGGTGATTGGCATACATGTAAACACCACCACATAAACGGGTTGCATTTCTTATGGAATCAATCCGAAGATTGAGCTTCCTTAGCTGATGATGGCTTCCACTTGCATTCATAAAAACTTCAACACCATTCAGTGCTAGATCAATCCGAGGAGCATTGGGTGTAAAGAGTTCTTCGCAGGTTTCAGCAGCCATAGATCTGTGCAAGAAATGTAAAACAGAAACTATGATATAATCTCTAGTCATGTATTAACCAATGAATTAAACAGTTTGCTGTCACCAAGAATACACAAAGCATCATAAGATGCAATGTACATTTGCTATTTATGAAGCATAGAGGCCGCATCATAGAAAAATACATGTTGGCATAAAAGATAAAGGGCATTGTACGTAAACTGCAGCATATTTCTAGCTAAGAATTTGGGTATTTTTCTATTTTGATCCAACATCCAGATCAACTTGAAAAATATTTGAACAGGGCCCATTAGAGTAGTTCAAAATTTTAATATAGATGCAATTAAGACAGCACTGGGTACCCTGAGGAAACAAACAGTGGTATTCATCCAGTATGTTCTAGAAAAACAGGAAGCTGAAAGTATAACCAAAAACAAATTTAAACTGAATGCATGTTTTAGTGCCAGTACTTACACGTCTAAAAACTGAATGTACCCATAACCAAATGGGACCTTTTCTTGGGATATAGCCTCTGAAACTTCAATTGGGAGATGAAAGTCAACAATCTCATCTTTAAATGTCCAAGCAGAAAACCATCGAAATTCCCGATAATTTCCATCATTTGCAAGAGACATCTTTGGTCGAATCATGATTATCTTGCGATTTAGACAGAAAACTTGGCAGTTATACCGTACACTGTTAAAAATAACTGGCATTCCTATGCTGCATAAGATGTTGTCTGTATAGTCTCCAGATAAGATGTCTGTTAGGCACTCCCACCTGCAGGTTGATGAGCAGACTAATTAATAGCTCAGCAAATAATGCAAAATAGCACATAAATATACAGATATTAAAACTATAATGCCTCCCAAAGCGAACGGGCCTCTAGTCGAGTTTTTTCTTCGAACACGCAGGAGATATGCGTATCATTCATTAATAGAAGAAGAGACTACAAGACACACACACCACACCCACAAAGACATTCAGTTTACACCCCACAGGTCCTAGGTTCGACTCCCTGTGAGAGTAAATTTCAAGCTGGAGTTAAAAAAAAAAAACTTCGTCCGTCTCACACCAAAGCACAGGTCTAAGGCCCAGCCCAGGTTGCAGGTATAGTTTGCCCAAATAAGCATGGCATATTCATCACTTCTTTCAAGCTAACTGAACTGCACGTCACAACTCCTTGGGTTCAGAATGCAGAATACAAGGATAAGCAATTAAGCATCATGCTTCAGTTATGTATGTTATGATTTGAGTCCACCAATCATAACATCTCAATTTGAGTTTTGCATACGTGCTTTGGGTAGCGCACAAAATCAATTTGGCTAGAAAGGGTCACAGAATACTTTTACTTTTTCTTCAACTTCTTGATAACATTGCTGATATCACCAAAGTGAACTACACGCCAGAAATTCTACAATATTACCGATAAACTAAATTCCACCTCATGAGGATGTCGCATCCTTCCATTGCTACCGCATCAACATCTGCTTATTACTTGGTCTGGTAATAGGAGAATTAACGAAAAAAACAGAAGACTGCAACAGCTTCACTCTAGCAACCCGCGCTAATCATGACCAGAAGGGAACACCACCCGAGGATCTATTGTTCCACCAGGTTAGGTTTGAGAGATAGAGAAAGGACGCGGTCACGTACGCGTGCGCGGTGGTGTCCTGCTCGAGGAAGTGGTCCTCGCAGCCGTAGCCGGTGAGCTCGAGTTCAGGGCCGACCCGGATGGCGGCGCCCGCAGCCTTGGCGCGCGTGATGGAGTCCTTGACGTTGCGGAGGTTCGTGTCAAAGTCCATCGCCCACTGGTTCAGGTTGCAGGTGGCCACCCGCAGCAGCCTCATCTTGCCGCCCGAATCAGAGGCCGCTTCTCGTCACTGTGAATCGAGGGCGCCGGCCAGCGGCGGGCGACGGCAAGACGGAAGAGGGGAACCGTCCTCGCTAGGATCAGCGGCGACGGCGGGCGCGAGGATTATTTGGTTATTCGCGTGTGGCTTGGCTGCGGAGAGGCCGAGAGACTCTAGGACTCGAGAGGAGCCCAGTCGCGATCGGAGCGAATAAAGCGAGGAGAGCAAACATGGGCGAGAAACGGATTGAAATCATTGCATTAGAGCAACTCCAACAGTTCTCAATAATCCATTTCTAATATAGAACTATTGGAAATACACAAAAATCAATTTTTAGATTTTAAGAATCTCTGCTCCAGCAGTTCTTTAATATCCCATCGTTAATAAAAAGCATAAACTATCAAAGACGTTTTCAGAATACGAAGACAGACAAAATGCAAATAAGTCATCCTTCTTCTCTCCCTTGCCGCCGCACGATGTTGGCCTTCACCGCCGCCGCCGCCTTGGGACCCAGGCTAGAGTGGGAGAAGATGGGCACAAGCTCGGCAAGACGCGAGCACTGGACGCTGGGCCAAGGCCACCGGCGAGTTGAATGCTCACCACCATCGCCTTCTTCAATCCCCTGCCCCATCTTCTCTCCCCTCCCCGTTGCTTTTCATCTTGGCCATGCCGTGGCGGGCGGTGGCCGAAGACGACGGGGGAGGACGACGGGCAAGTGGATCTTCGGCACAGCAACAAGTGGATCGAATCAATGGTGGGTGATGATGCTTCCTCTCCTTCGGTCCTTCCTCGATGGGGCGAGCCATTCAGCTCCTGGCGGGCCGATTCGGTGAGGCGGCGGTCTTGACAGCAGGCATGGCGGTAACACCCTTGTGCGCCCAGGTCGGAGGTCGACGGCGGGAGGGGCGGGCACGCCCAGGTCGGAGGTCGACGGCGAGAAGGGCGGTAACACCCTTGTGCGCTCAGGCGAGCGGGAGTGACGCACGCGAGAGGAAAACTGTTCGCGCCAGAGAAAAGAACGACATATAGAGAGAAAAATAGGTGAGTCCAGCTATTAGGGATGGGCGGGAGATCCCCACTATAATGAGGATAGAGGAGTGTTTTTTGGGAATGGAGAATTATTGGGGAAAGAATTGGGGAACTACTGGAGTAGTTTTTTGGCCCTCCCATCTCTAATATGACAATATTTTTGCTATTGGAGATAGGATTGGGGATCTGTTGGAGTTGCTCTTAGCTACTAGCTAATGAAGAGGGCTACTGTAGCTGGCATTAGGTTGAATGTCAAAAATCCTATCTACAACAAATGGATCAGAATTGTTGCTACAGTTATGTTAAAAAAAACAAATTGGAACAACAGTAAAATAGCTATAAAAATTTGGCCACGGTTTCCGGCATTGAATCGCTGTAGTATACTCAGGTTACTATAGCTTCTCTGCATTGACTGAAGTAAAGCAGAGAATTTGGATGTGAGTTGGGACACATGTAAAAGGGCTCTTCAATTCTATTTTGCAACTTTATTTGTAAAATTTAGCAGCTTAAAATTACAACCAATTATAGTGGAGCATGTATTTTTGTCTCCTATCCATCTTGGAACCCACGTGTCAGAAAAAAAAAATTCTTCTCTGATCCAATCGGGCAGTCGTTTTCTTCGTCGCTGTGGACGCTAGTTAGTGTGTCATTTTATACGTAAAAATGCCATGTTTTAGAGTTTAAATATCACTATTATAGACCATTAACCCCTAAAAATAATAAAATATTTGTATAATTGTTGTTCTGGAGATTTATTGCAGAAACAGATGAAAAGACAACAATTCGAGACAATTCTAGTGGACTTGGACCTTAAAGAGATGAATTATAGCAAAATAGGCCCAGGTGCCGACCGGCACATCCACCGTGCCGATCGGCACGAGGGTAACATTGGCTGATCAAGGCTAGCCCGCTCTTCGGTACCTTTTATGTCAAGATTTATTTCCGATAATATATTTATAGGGCTACGCACGAGATCAAGAACTTGATAGTTAGCACACAAGATGCCGATTTAGACAGGTTCGGGCCATCTCAATGAGAGTAAAAACGCTACATCATGTGTTCTATGGATTGTATTGAATTGTGTTTTGATATGTCCATTGAAGGGGGGTCCTGTCACCTTATATATCTGGTCGGCAGGGAATACACGAAGAGTTCTACTCGTAGTCTACAAAGCATTACACAACAAGTTTATCTTTAACTGCCTTGCGCTCCACGCCAACTCGATCGGTTTCCCTATAGGTGGGTCACCCTATCGCCCTCCAACTTTAGCATGCTATGGATATCGGTATAGTAAGTACTCCACAGCAGCCCCTGAGTGCTTTCTGATTTTGAGTTATGACTTTGTCGAGTGATCCTTCTTTGATAATTATGTGAACGTGTCACAAATTGGAAAGACCACTTGAATGAAGTTCCTGATAGATCTAGTGCACCGATTAGGTGCACCTGATCAGATGTAGCCCCTGACTCTTATATAATTTAGAGACCAACAAATAATGCAAGAGTTTAAAAATATTGACTCTTTACATATTCTCCTATAAGAGGTAAATTTTCACTCAAACCATCAAACTTGAGCCATAAACTTTCTGATCATCAAACTAGGAATCCGGTCTGCACAATATCGATCATGCCGACCGATTACTATAAATCAGAGTGATATTCACTCTTTCCCGAGTGATTCTTGATTCTTATATTATGACATCAATCATTTAATGAATCAAGGAGAGGTTTATGACATCAATCATAACCAATACTAAGCTATAATGACTTCAATCATAATTATATAGTTTTTCTTTAAATAAATATCACTGAGATAACATAAGTTTGATTTCCACTATCAATAACTGATCTGAATCCGTAACATAGCATCCAAATTTATATCTCATACGACCATCAAGTCCTCCGTGATCATCAAATCAAATAAATATGGGGAATACTCTTAGTGGTTTTAACTACAACTTCTCTTCAAAGAAGCCCCTGAGTTTAACACTCAGGTTTCCTTAATTAGCAAATAATCTTTTAAAAGAGTATTGCTTTATTTAATTAGTCACAAGAATAAAAGGCACCCATACTATACGGCCCATGACGACTCATCTGGTCCCCCACATTAGGTCAAAACCCAATGTATAAAAGGGCGGAGGCGGGATGACGATTCCATGCTGTCATTTTGCGCACCAGCTCTTCGTCTTCCTTGCGACTCCTCTCTTCCCCTGTTCTAGGGTTCGCTTGCCTCCAGCTGCCGCAAACCTCATTCGCATTCCAAGCCCCCGAGCTTCTATGACAGAAAACTAGGGTTAGGGTTAAGGCCCTAGATCCGCAACTCCATTTTTTCGCCATGCCGCGCAAGCTTGTCAAGGAACGAAGGATTCGTCCGCTGTCACTGACACTTCCTCTTCAGAGCTTGACATCCCAGAGCACCTGCGCGAGTTCTCCAAGAGCTCCCTCAACTCCAACATGTTGAACTCCATGGTCGTCAACGAAATTCTGCCTAAGCAGGTGCGTATCAACTGGAAAACTCCAGATTCTAAATCGCATCCCCTCCCTATCCACAAGCAAATAGTGGTCTTCCGCTCCTTTTTTGAGCGCGGATTCGAAGTGCCCTGGTGCAGCTTTCTGCGTGGGCTTTTGTTCTTTTACGAGATTGAGTTAGTGAATCTTAATCCCAACTCAATCCTCCATATTATCATCTTTGTGCATTTGTGCGAGGCCTTATTAGGCGTTCTGCCCCATTTCTCTTTATTCAGCCACCTGTTCATTCTCTGTCCGTTGTCGTCGGTCGCCAATCAAGAAGCTATCGGTGGCGTTAGAATTCAGTTGCACAAGAATGAGGCGTACATTGATGTCCTGCTGGCCACAGTGAACAAGCACTGGCGAGAGGAGTGGTTTTACTGTGACAACCCTCCTCCTGTCCTTTCTGACTTCACTGGAACAAATGTGAAAGTCCCTGGATGTTGCCTAGAGGGGGCGGGGGGTGAATAGGCGTTTCTGAAAAATTAACAAAACTCGTAGCGGAATTAAAACTACCAAAACCGGATGCTCCGGTTTGGCAAACTAGACCCATCGGTTTTGTAAGGGAGCTTGGAAATAAATAAGTAAATAAGGAAAGCAGCCAAGCTCTAAAGACAAGCAAGCAGAGAAAGCTATCACAGGAACCACTATTGGCGGCCCATAAAACCCAATATCGGCCACCAATCGATCCGAAAATGCAAGGTAAAGACCTAAGATCAATAAATATTTGTTTAAACTAATAAGATTCCACGAGTTTTGGTGAGATATGTGTTTGTAGGTATAAAAGGGCTAAAATATGAAAAACAAATATGAAGAAACACCCCGTCGGCCGATCACCACTATGAAATAGCCATTTTCACCGGCCGGCAGGGTCGTTTCCGGCTGAAATCAGGACCCGGCCGACAGGGTTGTGTACGGCTGAAATCAGGACCCGGCCAACAGGGTCGTTCACGGCTGAAATTAGCACCCGACCAATTCTACAAAATACTCCACCGCGATGCCGTTTTCTCCTCCCGGACCAACACACGTGAAATGTGGTGAAGGATGGAAGGCCATCAAGTGGCCTGACTGTTGGTGTTTGCTACGCTCTAAAGATAAAATAAATTAATTTCGCAAGCGCACGGAACAACATTGTAGCATTTCACCCGAAAGTATTCCAAGGTATCGTATTTATTTCCACAGGGAAGCTAGGTGTAAGATTATCTCGGCTTAACAAAGATATGACTAAAGAATAATTCCAACTATCCAAAAACGGGAGTAAGAATAATCAATGATAGAGTGGGGGTAGTAACACAAGAGAAATTCATACTAAGATAAATAAAGAGATCGGTTAAGCTAGCTAGAAGGACAGAGAGTCTAAGTCTAAGATTCCTAAAATATATCTTCCTAATATATCTAAGTCAAGCGTCAAATCCTAGTTACTCGAGTTGAGCGCTTACACCAATTTCTTGGTACAGCCTCGAGTCTTTCACCTGTTAGCTCACTTCGGGGCACAAAAATGATCCACTAATATGGGTCGATAACTAACCTCTATACTAGTGGGTACGCTATCGCTAGACAATCCTGCTTGAGACTTCCCGAACGTGGTGGATTACTAAAGGGACGGACAGGACTGTCACCACCTGCCGCCTACCACACAGCCCGTGGGGACGAATGCAAATCCAGCTAGCGTTAACTTAGGCACCGTGCCTACGCCTTCACTAGATATTCTTCCGTTGATCGAGCGGAAGAATAGCTGGAAAATAACCAAGTCTATGTCCTAGAAAGAACCAAACTTAATTAAATCCTAGTCGGGAAACCCGTGAACTACGCAACAATGTTTCTTCCCGATAATTGTAACTTGAGGAAATGACTAAATTAAAATAAATACTTGACAAGATATAAAAGGAAAGATATTTTATATTGATAAGGGATAAATCTTACATAAACAATAATGATACAAGAGATCTCATACCAAGATTCCGAGACAATTTCGGAATCTCGAGCGATGCTCTCGACTAGACTCTAACTCCCAACTAACTAACCTATTCTACATTATCGCACAAGTAGTGGGAAATGAACAACTTGATATGTTGCCTGTTGATTTCCTCCTGAATTCTCCACTATTTATACTAGGTGGCAATGGGCAGGGAGGTATTTGTAGGTCAAGTGGAGTTGGTGGGCCAAAGTCGGTCCGCTAGGCGGCAGGACCCGCCGAGCGGCCATATGATTTTGTCGGTTCGGCACCAACTTGTCTTGGACGCTTCAGATGATCTTGTGGAGTGTTGGTCGTATCTACGCACCCACTTATATACCGCAAGAGGACGGTGTACGATTATAGCACGTTTTCCCTTGAGTTGAGTATTCCAAGGTTTATCGAATCCACTGGGACCTTATGAATTTATTAAACAAAGTTAACAGTAAAAGATCTAGTCAAGGCTACTGTCAAGGTTAGGTTGCATAAGAGGGAGACTGGCCAGCAAAAAGGTGCGCCAGACAGTAAACCTGTCGTTGCACCGATTGGCGTAGGAGTCGAGCCGATCGGCACACTAGTGAAACTAAGTCAAAGTGCGCAAGATCTATTAAATCTGTGGTTGCGCTGATCGACGCAGGAATTGAGCCGATCGGCACTCTGGTGAATCTAAGCCAAAGTTGTTGCGCCGATCAGCGCAGGAGTTGAGCCAATCGACACACCAGTGAATCTAAGCCAAAGTGTGCCAGATCTTGTAAACCTATGTTGTTAAGTGAGTAGCCAGATATCTACTAGTGAGATCGTAACAGATAACCTAATTGAATAGCATCATAATGGGTAATTATATAGATCAATGAAAAGCTATAATGAGTAAGACCACCCTGCTTTCTGAGCGGTTCCCAATTTATCGCTGTCGAGAGGAAACCCTTAATCGCGCGAGTATCTTACCCTACTCAACTGTCCAATAGTGCTGCGCAGGCTTAGTGCTGTCACCGCTAAACCACACTACTAGCATCATCAAGCAACCATGATCAATACAATGTCCGAATACTATCCTAATCACTGCGATTAAGATAATATCTACATACTTAGCCTAGAACTAAGCAATTGGAATAAGCACATGCATGATTATAGAATCAAGATAGACAAATCACCAAAATCATCATCAACATATTCAATCATCCTTGAGATACATAGAGTAAGATTCATCCCCGTCGAGATGGCCTTCCTTGACGGATCAACTCTTGACTCCAATGGTCCTTGAAACTCAACTAGAGATTTATTCTAACGGGGCAAGCCCAAATGGCTCTAACTCACGGATCTGGTGTCCCTCCGTCGCCTCCTCTCTCTGCGGTGAGGGTTTATAAGTATTTATAGGGGTTATACTCGTAAAGGACTCGGTTTTTAGCAAATAAGACGGTTGCGCCAATCGGCGCAGGATTGCGCCGATCGGCGCAAGCCGAGTCTTCCCTGATTTCTTCCCCGAGTCGGTTCCTCTGTCTTCCACAGCTGCCATGTGGGACTTTTCCTTCGAGATAAAGTCTTGTACTGCACGTTAAGATCTTGAAGTTCTATAAATCTTCTTGAAGTTTCATAAATCTTCTAGACAAATATCTTCAAGTGTCTTGCGCAGATAAACTTGCATAAACATGTGGAATGGGCCTCGGTCACTTCTGTGGGCCAAAACACCCTTGCGTCGATCAGCTCATGGACTGCGCCGATCGGCGCATTAGGCTTCTTCAGTGCTTTTCGTCGGTTCTGGACTCCTGTCTTCTCCATCATCGCATTAATCACCAATTTTACCTGTTTCTACAATAAAGCTCCAAAACAACGCATATACAAATATATAGATAATATCACAGGTAAATGGCCTAAATTAGTATCAATTATGCTCTAATTGGGGTAATATTCACATATAAAAGGGGCACTTGGGAAGTGCCAACAGTTCCCCCACACTTAAACCTTTGCTCGTCCCGAGTAATGTAAAAGAAAGAAAAATTGAAAAACATACTCTTTCTATGATAAAAGATATCTCAAATCAGCAAATGTTGAGCATTGTTCTATTGTGATGTATTTCATATTGATATTCAGCAAAATAGATCAAATATGGGCATAAGCTTAAAGTTCTCCCCAAAGCAAAAGATCATGTCCAACTCATAAATTATAACTTTTTCACACATGAAAATCACTTAAAAGATTGTCGTGAACATGGAGAATCTATCTTCCAAATAATCCAAGGCAACAACTCATCTTTCAAATCACTCAACCTATATTCTACATCATAATGATCAAATAATATTAGTGTAAGGCTTATATGAGTAACTAGATGAGGTAATTCAAGGATTGCAAACATAAATCAATAATATATTGTAAAGCTAGGAGATTATTCTTCGTTAGAATTATAGAAACTTATCAAGATGGCAATTAAGAAAGAAAAATTTAAAAAAGGACTCACACTTTGGATATGTGGACATGTGCATAGCAAAAATTTGATCTTGGAAGATTGCACATGGTTGGAATGATTCATGGCTATATTAGAATGAATTTCGAGAATAAGCATGTCATATACCATCCTCCCACACTTAGAATTTTGCTAGTCCCTTAGCAAACAACAGAGCTCTTTTTTTTTTTGACAATCACCAATCTCTGCTGCGCCGATCCGCTCTCAACCCAAATTCCAATATTTGTTGGTATTTGATTTGTCTGGCTGTAATATTTATTCAAGAATTAAATATAGCCAGAAATATAAGATGTGGTCAGGGAATGATACTCAATAAGATGTTTTGGGTTTATGGTAGTGTACTCAGCGGAATTGAATTTTTGCATGAGTAATTTCAAGGCTAGAAAAAGATACACAAAGAATTGCCATATTAATAAAGTTCATACCAATAAGACATATTTGCCGAATAATCATTAAGTGTAAGTTCGAAATTTTATTCAATGCTCAACATTATTTGATCTTCATCAATACTTTTCAAGAAAGAATAAATAATTCAATTTTCCTAACAGAGCATAACCGCCACCATTATATTAAGATCAAAACTCGAATACATGGTGATAATTTTTGCACACACTTGCATGAAAATAAAACTACTACTAACACACTTGCATCAAAATAAAACTACTACTAACACACTTGCATGAAAGTAAACACACCCGATACATGGTTTCCCAACCCGCTCACACACACATAAGTAAATAAAAAAAAGACTGCAAAAGATAAAAGAAAATGCAAACCGGGAAACCGATACACGTGCCAACTCCTAGGCACTCTAGTCATCCGAAAGTGGAGTCGGTGGCTGATCGAAGCCATAGCACCGGGCCTTGAGTCGCTCGAACTCCTCCACCATCGCATCGTGGTTGTACCTCCATTGGGACGTGGCCTCCTCCACGCGCTCGATGTAGTGCATGTTGTTGTCGAGGTACCCCTGCATGGGCACGAAAAAGTCTGCACCGGGCACAGGAGGCACCACTGGTACACGCCCTTGGTACCTGTAGTCGATACTCGTGCTGCAGTAGGGTGCGCCGACTGGCGTGTCGCCTGCACCGATCGGCGCAGAGGGCTGTGAACAGCCCGCTGCATCGCTCCACCCTAACTGGTACTGCTGAGGCTCCTGGCGTGACCCCTAGGAGTCCCACTCGCCGTCGGCTACTGTAGATATGTCTGGCTGTCGAACCCGCCCACGGCGGTCCTTGAGAACTCGATCCCCCTCCAGCCAGGAGACCTTCCTCAAGCCAATTTCCTCCCTCCAACTTGCGAGGGAGAAAAACTCCTAGCTCCGCACACGGGAGCCTTACGTTGGTGCCGCCGACATGGAAGCCGGCGCGAACACTTCCCGTGACAATATTGCCACGAGTCATATTCTCGTCGATCTCCGTCGCGCACTCCCACTTGTCATCACGCCCTTCCGGTCCGTCACTGTCGCAGACGAGGGCTGCTAGGCGTTGAAGATAGGCCCCGAAGGCCAACTTCTTGCTTGCCTTGCCCCTCTTGTCGAGCCAACCCCGCACCATCACCGACATGGGATTGCAATGAGACGGACTCACGATGGCGTTGTAGAGCCACCGCAAGTCCGCATCGGTGATGTTGCTGGAGTCGACCCTGTCGCCTATGCACGTCCCCAACCATCGATGGAAGACTTGAATGGTCGGGTTGCGGATGTTGCCGCGCTTCATCTCTTCTACGAACGAGAGCCGCCTCCAAAAGGAGTCCAACTCCCCACGTCCCAAGATGCCAACGACGTCGGCGTCGAAGCCGAAGGCTTGAGCCGCCGCCTCCATGGTCACCGTGTGGCTGATGTCGCGGACGCGGAAGTTGACGTCCTCGCTACCGTCTTCGACGGTGCCAAGCCTCATCATAGAGGCAACCTCGGTGATGACGTCGAGGTTGTAGTCCATGGAGAGGAGGTGGAAATCCACCCAGCCGAGGTTGTCTAGCATCCTCCTTAAGTCCTCCCACATGCCGATCGAGGTGAGGAAGGACTCGTCCAAGTCGAAGTTGGGGACGAACCTTCCCCTCACCGCGAGGTAGTGCTGCTGTTCGTCCACGCTCAGGAGGGTGAAGCCCTCCTCCACCGTGCGTGGCATGAATGCCGGTGGCGGTGGTGATGTGGGAACCCCACGGCTTGCCGCCGTTTGGCTCCTCGTAGCACGCCCTATTGGAAGGGACGCGTCGGAGATGGAGTGGCGGACGCGGATCTCGTATGTCGCCGCCGCCGAGCCAGTGGATGCACCACCCACCGACATGTCATCGCGAGCGTCGGAGCCACCCCTCGCTGAGGAGTCACCGCTCGACTCGCTGCTGCCGCCGGAACTGCTTCCCCGGCGCAGCCTCTTGCCCAACTTGCCGACAGAGGAGCAGAGACGATCCATCTGCGAGGAATGCGGAACGTGTGCGAGATCGTGGGTAGTGGGGAAGGTGGAGAGATTACCGGGATGGTGTGCCGAATGGGGGCGCCTGGCCTCCCATTTATAGTGTGGGAAACTTCCAGGAGAAGGAACCGCCGTAAAATTTCAAAATTTGAGAACGCGCCGATCGGCACGGGTAGCTGCGCCGATCGGCACAATTCAAATTTTGAATGCTCTGACCACTCTGATGCTTGATTCCCATCCTTTGTTGCTTCCTGGCACATCATGTTGGTTGGCAGGGGGACAGCACGGAATCCTGATGTCTTGTTGGTGGCGCCAATCGGCGCAGGCCCGCGCCGATCGGCTCGCCGTCTTTTTTTCAGCTTTTGGTCAATTCCGTGTCTCCTCTGCACTGCACACCTGCATAATAATCATACCTGTTCCTCAAAATCAACGCTTGCCGCCTTTGTCGCCCATTTGGGAACCGTATGGGTACCTGCGCCGATCGGCGCAGTAGGGCGCCGAACGGTGCAAGTCCCTTGCACCTCGTTTTTTTGGTCCGGCGCTGATTCTGATGCCTCGTGTTCATCTATTTCACCTAATTTCCACTTCTCCAATGTTCCTGTAGTATTAGCATACGTGTCAGGGCTCATCTGGTGATCGCGCCGATCGGCGCTACGTCCGTTTTTGCTTCTGGCCCCTCGCTTCTTCGCTAGATGTTGTCTTTATCCTTGAAAATAGCTCTGTCTCTGAAAATTATTGTGCTGGTTTAGCACTCCTTCAATTTTGGGCGTCATCGGCCTGCTGTCCTGACTTGGGCAATACTGCGCCGATCGGCGCAAGTTCTGTTCCTTCCTGTTTTTCGTCTTTTTTTAATATATTCTCGCATTGTTAGTCTACAGTATGTATATACACAGTTTTGCATGAATAAACAGACAACACAAGAGCACACAAGAATTAAACACACACTTTTCTATTTTTTTTATTCGGGAGATTATTTTTATCACAAGCAAGCAAATTTAAAAACACCGGGTTGCCCTCCTGGCCAACACTAATTAACTAAATGAAATGGGTTGCCCTCCCATAAGCACTAAATAACTTCTAAATCCTCCGATCATTGGGTTGCCTCCCAAGAGCGTTCTAGTTAGTTAGAGGTCAAAGAGCTCGACCTCCCCGCAAACAATCAATCCTTAGTGTCGCGGTGCGGGATGTGAGGCCGCGACACTACAAGGTTATCTTATCTCCATGGTTTATATAGCTTGGATGATGATGAGGACATCACCCTTATGGATACACCCAGCACTCCGCCAACCAAAATACAAGTTCATGCGCGACAACTGAATTTACGGGTGAGCTTGTTCCTAATAATTCCTTTATGTGATTTTGAGAATAGATTGCTACCTAATGAATTAATTGTTGTTAGAAACCATGGAGATGATGATGAGATAGCTGGGGAGGTGATTGGAGACGTGATGGGCCAGCAAGGACGTCCAAGCCAAGGTGGAGGCCCAATCAAAACCGACTTCGAGTCTGTTTCGGAGCCCAGGACCAGTCTGCACTAAAACGGATGCCCAGGACGCATACGGACTCGGATTTGGACGTTCTATATATGCCTGGAAAGATAACGAAAAGCCCTTTTCAACCCAACTGGTCCCATGTCAAAATTCGTCCCGAGCCGTCGGCAGTGACCAAAACAATTTGACTTTCAGAATCTGTCCTAGTGCTGCGACACCGTAATCGGTCTTTGGGCCATGTATGGAGTTGAGCCCACTTAGGGCTGCATCCAGGGGGTCTTGCACGACCCTAGGGTCCTCATATACAGCCGCTGCCTCTTCATTAGGGTTTGGGTTTTGCTTAGATCAATTCTGTTCATAAACAGTTTCGTCGTTCATCAGTTTGTGAGACCCCAACTTCGAGAGTTTAATCATATATCTGCAATTGTGTTGCATTCTTTGTTGTTCTTGCTTGTGTTCTTGATTCGCAGGCAGGGATTAGCCTTCTCGGCGAGGTCAATCGTCTTTTGGACGGTTGATAACCAGAGGAGATGTCATGCTGCAATTGCGGGGTTTAGAACGTGCTGTTCTGAAGCCGGATCGATTTGTGTGTCGCCTCCGACCAAATCAACTTACCAAGAACCTTTCGGAAGATCGGGAACCCTTGTCCACATCAAGTGGTATCAGAGCTTCAGGTACACCGTTAGGTTCGCCCTTATCCTTGTTATTTTGTTTAATCCTAGAGTCCAGAAAATTGCCCTACAAAAATATTTGTTCGTCGTGTTTCCGCTGTCCTACACCCCCCTTGTGCCTTGCAATTTTCAGTTTAGTTTGCTTCTCTGAATTTTAGTCCCTACAAGGTCATTGTGTTGTTGGTCTAGTACTTGTTCTTTGGTCTTGTTTGAGTCGTGTGTGTCCTTGTTCATAGACAATCAAGAAAAAAAAAATCAGATTGTTGCACACATTGAGAGAATAGTACTGCTGGAATTATTTGCACTAAATATTTATTTAACATCTAGCCTTCTACTTTTTGTGTGCAAAAGAAACTTAGAGTGTTTTCTGTTGCACGTTGTTCCTTGAGTCAAGAGATTGCTGCACGTTGTTGCATATGAGAATCGTCGGTTCAGTTCTACATGTACATCTATTCCTTACGTAAAGAGTGCAAAAAAGAAAGTTTAGATTTTTTCTTTGTGCTATAAAGTTCGCAACTCTTGCTGCAGTTCTATGTCAAAAAAATCATGAAAGAAGTAAAAGGCAAAGAGGTGCTGAAAAAAAAATAAGAAGAAAAAGGCGCACCTATAACAAAAGAAAAAAAAACAAAAGGAGAAGAGAAAAAAAATTCAGAATTGCTTGCAGCCTTTGTGTCCTTTGTTGAGCCATTTGCTTGCTTGCTTGAACTAGGTCCGAGACAAGTTTAGGCCAGTGACATAGACTAGCTTGGGACTATTATTCAGTTTTGCAATTTCTGAATTAAAATTTTGCTAATCCTTGCTACTATAAATTGCCTACCTAGCTCCACATATATCCTTCTGAATAGGCACAGAAGTTTGGACCCTCGCAATCGTCGGATCACACTCTCCAAGGTATCCTCTGTTTTGCTATTAAGAATCTTGTAAAAACTCAGTTAGGTGCTGCCATTTGCTTGTTGAGAGTTTCCACCGTAATCAAACAGTAGTGATAGGAAAATATACTCTTGTGTGTTTTCTTGTTTTCTATTAACAATGACAGGTTACAACACTGATGGTGATGAGTCGATGGTGTCAAATGAGGTTGATACAAGTGTTGTAGCACAACGAGTGCTTAGTTCTCAAATGGAGAAGGTAGAGCAAAATCAAATGAACAACTTGTTTCAGACTCACTTTATTGTGAAGGATCGACGTTGTCGTGTCATCATTGATGGAGAGAGTAGCCACAACATCGCAAGCTTGGAATTGGTCGAGAAGCTCGGCTTGACCACACAGCCACACCCATGTCCATACTACATCCAATGGGTAAATTCTTGTGGTAAGATGAAGGTAGATAAAACTGCACGCATTGAATTTTTTATTGGTTCTTATAAGGATAGTGCAGAATTTGATATAGTACCTATGCAAGCATGTCATTTGTTATTGGGTAAACCTTGGATTTGTACAAATAATGTTTTGCATAATACCATTACTAATAGCTACTCATTTAAATATAATGGTAGAAGGGTTACTCTTACACCAATGACCACAGCTGAAATTTTAGAAGAGGATCAACAACGATTTGAGAGAAGAAAGAATGAACTGTTTAGGATAGAATGGGCTGTTTCAAATGTCGCAACACTTTCATCAAAATCTGAATTGCTAGAGGATGAACATATTTCTTTGCCTCTTGTTACAACTAATATTTTTTAGCATATACACAAAGAAGATGATAGTGGGAATGATAAAGAACAGATTGTTGCTTCAGGTAAGAGCTTTCTTGATGTGATGGATTGTTCCAATAGTCTTGCTATATCGGAACCTTATGATCATGTTCCTTTGTCACAAATTGATTTACCTAGTGGTCCGTGTGATAAAGAGGAGTTGTGTGTCAATGCTTCATTTATATCTTTGCCACAACAAATGAATGAGCTTGATGCTTTTGCTTATGATTCACCCACTAGTGCTGAAATTAAATGTTTGATTTTAGTTACATGTCAAAAGGATGAGCAGAAATTGTTTTCTTCTCTAAATACTTTAGGTTATATTGAATTTGATATTCTTTGTAATCTAAGTACTTTAGAGAAGCAAATGTTTTCTCAAACTAAGTTGCCTTTATTGATAAGAAATATTTTTTATGCTATTGACAACTATGATCATAGAGGTGTATTTATGGTACATAGAGTTTATGTTTGTTCAAATCTGAAACATCCTCTTGGTTTGCAACTAAATGACCAACTAGAAAACTTTAATATCAACTACCATGTCATGTCATCTTTTTCTAGTATTTCTAAGATCACACATTGTCTACCTTGTGATAAGAGTGAGAATGATGCTCATATTGCTGACCAAGTTTTCAAAGAGATTATTAATTTGCACGGAATGCCTTCTACTGTAGATTCTCATTGTGATGACAAATTTCATAATGCATATAAATATGAGTTGCTGCGATTGCGGGGTTTAGAACGTGCTGTTCTGAAGCTGGATCGATTTGTGTGTCGCCTCCGACCAAATCAACTTACCAAGAACCTTTCGGAAGATCGGGAACCCTTGTCCACATCAGATGACCTATCCATACATCCCCTCCAATTACTTTCAACGCCACGATGCCACGGTGTCTTGTATCTCTTCACTTCATCAATAGCACGACACTCTTCTCCCTTTGGGCGAAACTTGAAAGAGTAGGGAGTCCCACTTATATCGAAGCTTATCTCACCACTCCCAACATCAATAATTGCCTTCGCTGTCCTCAAGAAGGGTCTGCCTAAGATCAACGGGGTCCTCGTCCTCTTATCCATATCAAGCACAATAAAATCAACAGGGATGATATGATCTCCAATTTGAACAGGCACATCCTCAGCAATTCCATCAGGGAAGCGTACCGATTGATCGGCTAACTCCAAACACATACCCGTAGGCTCTAATTCAGGCAAATTGAGATTTGTGAATATATGACGGGGCATAACACTTACGCTTGCTCCAAGATCACACAAGAACCTATCAAATATCCTTGTTCCAATCATGCATTTGATGCTTGGTGATCCAGGGTCGGGTTTCTTCTCTTGTGCAACATCATTGATTGCCGCCGTTAGTTCCTTAGTGACCTTCACAACCTCCTCAGAAACTAGAGACTTCTTGTTTTGCATCATGTCCTTAATGTACTTGGCATAGGTGGGAACTTGGATAGCGTTAACAAAAGGGACATTGATGTAAAGCTTCTTCATAATATCGACGAACCATGCAAACTGCTCGTCGTGTTGTCGCGCTCTTTCTGTCTTCGTCAGTAGTTGAGTATCTAGAAACGTGGCAGGGCCATGCTCTTTTGTCTCCACGCCCATTTTCAGACCAGAGAGGTCATCATCCTCCTTGTGCCGATCGGCGCTTTCTGGGAGCCGATCGGCACCGACAGGGTCGTCGTGCCAATCGGCGTCGGGTGTGCGCCGATCGGCGCGGGGCTTCTTTGTTCCCACAGAGTGCTCTGGATCTTCTGTTTGTTTTCCTGATCGTGTAGCTATTGCCTTCAACTGCTCTGCAGACATCGCATTGCCAAGAACAGCCCCATTGTTGCCTTGAATGGCTTGCGATAGTTGTCCCATCTATTGCTCCATAATCTTGGTATGCTTCAAAATCTGCTCGTTGGAGCTCCCAATTTCTATCACCTTGTCATTAATTCTCTCAAGGACACGATCAATCTCCTTGAATTTAGCTTGATTGTCCTTGTTGATCTTATCTTGAGCTTAGAAGAACTCGTGACATTGGAGACGAAGTGGGATAGAATTTTGCATGGACGAACTAGGAGAGAAAAAACTTATTTGTTGCTGATATTGGGGCTTCCATCCACTACTCTTCATATATTCTATCATCTTCATCTCTTCAGGGCAATCTTTTTGCACATGACCAAATTCTCCACACTCACTACATGTGGAGCGTGATTCCGCCAGCTTGCGTGTCTCTTCCTTAGGGATATGAAGATTATTGTCCAACCTTCTTTGAATAGCATCGAGGCGATCTATAAATTCTTCCTGAGTCTTCTCAATCACATTCTTCGCTACTCCTTTGGAAGGTTGCAGATTCCTAGAGCTTCTCTCACCATCCCACGATTGATTTTCAACTAACAACTTGATCAAATTCTTAGCTTCGGTGGGGGTTTTTGACATGAATGATCCTGCAGCTGAGGGGTCCAAATGTTGACGTGATAAAAGATTCAATCCCGTGTAGAACTTCTCAACAACTTCTCCAATTGTCAGATCATGATGAGGGCATGCATCCATATACTCATTGTATCTTTCCCATGCTTCTCCAATGCTCTCATCAATATTCTGTGTAAATCAAAGAATCTTATTTTTCAAAGCTTGAGTCTTACCGGGGGGAAAGTATTTGTCCAAGAATTTAGCTGCTAACGTGTTTCACACCATTTTTATTGTGTTTTCCAATCCATTGTACCATTGCTTGGGGCGTCCAACTAGAGAGAAGGGGAACAGCCACACACGCGCTTGATCTCCTATCAATCCCGCTATCTTGAATGTACTGCAAACCTCAAGGATGTGTTGCAAGTGATGATTGGGATCTTCTGAACTTGTGAACGGTTGTTGCGCCACTATTCCAACATATCTCTCCAATTGATACGGAAGTGGATCTTGAGCTTCTTGGAAATCTGTCTTGACAATACTAGTCAATTGTGGCTTGAGACGATTAACCATAGGTACCTCTGCCATCTCCTCTTCTTCTTGCTCTTGAACTGGGTCTTCTATTGTGAATAATACTCGAGGTGTTGCGCGGACTGCTTCTAAATCTCCAAATGATTTGCTTCTCTTCTCCGTTGTTCTCTTCTTGTGTAAGAGTCTTTCTGGATCATCGGCGTAATTAGAGGGTTTGTTTGACTTAGGACCGTCCATACCTGTTAGTTTCACTTAACAGAATATATGTACTAGAGAGACAAGTAAAGCATAATGACTAAACACTAATACATCAAACAATGTTTAAAAACCTGCTATGGTCCCCGGCAACGGCGTCAGAAAAAGAGAGCTTGTTGGTCGTATCTACGCACCCACTTATATACCGCAAGAAGATGGTGTACAATTGTAGCATTTTTTTCCCTTGAATAGAGTATTCCAAGGTTTATTGAATCCACTGGGACCTTAGGGATTTATTAAACAAAGTTAACAGTAAAAGATCTAGTCAAGGCTACTGTCAAGGTTAGGTTGCATGAGAGGGAGACTGGCCAACGCAAAGGTGCGCCAGACAGTAAATCTGTCGTTGCGCCGATTGGCACAGGGGTCGAGCCGATCGGCACACTAGCGAAACTAAGTCAAAGTGCGCAAGATCTATTAAATCTGTGGTTGCTCTGATCGACGCAAGAATTGAGCCGATTGGCACACTGGTGAATCCAAGCCAAAGTTGTTGCGCCGATCGGCGCAGGAGTTGAGCCGATCGGCACACTAGTGAATCTAAGCCAAAGTGTGCCAGATCTTGTAAACCTATGCTGTTAAGTGAGTAGCCAGATATCTACTAGTGAGATCGTAACCAGATAGTCTAATTGAATAGCATCATAATGGGTAATTACATAGATCAATGAAAACCTATAATGAGTAAGACCACCCTGCTTTCCAAGCGGCTCCCGATTTATCGCTGCCAAGAGGAAACCCTTAATCGCGCTAGTATCTTACCCTACTCAACTATCCAATAGTGCTGCGCAGGCTTAGTGCTGTCACCGCTAAACCACACTACTAGCATCATCAAGCAACCATAATCAATACAATGTCCGAATACTATCCTAATCACCACGATTAAGATAATATCTACTTACTTAGCCTAGAACTAAGCAATTGGAATAAGCACATACATGATTATAGAATCAAGATAGACAAATCACCAAAACCATCATCAACATATTCAATCATCCTTGAGATACATAGAGTAAGATTCATCCCCGTCGAGATGGCCTTCCTTGACGGATCAACTCTTGACTCCAATGATTCTTGAAACTCAACTAGAGATCTATTCTAACAGGGCAAGCCCCGGTGGCTCTAACTCATGGATCTGGTGTCCTTCCATCGCCTCCTCTCTCAGCGGCGAGGGTTTACAAGTATTTATAGGGGTTATACTCGTAAAGGACTCGATTTCTAGCAAATAAGGCGGTTGCGCCGATCGGCGCAGGATTGCGCCGATCGGTGCAAGCCGTGTCTTCCCTGATTTCTTCCTCGAGTCGGTTCCTCTGTCTTCCACAGCTGCCATGTGGGCCTTTTCCTTCGAGATAAAGATTTGTACTGCATGTTGAGATCTTGAAGTTCCATAAATCTGCTTGAAGTTCCATAAATCTTCTAGACAATTATCTTCAAGTGTCTTGCACAGATAAACTTTCATAAACATGTGGAATGGGCCTCGATAACTTCTATGGGCCAAAACACCCTTGCGCCGATCGGCTCATGGACTACGCTGATCGGCGCACAAGGCTTCTTCAGTGCTTTTCGTCGGTTCTGGACTCCTGTCTTCTCCATCATCGCATTAATCACCAATTTTACCTGTTTTTGGAATAAAGCTCCAAAACAACGCATATACAAATATATAGACAATATCACAGGTAAATGGCCTAAATTAGTATCAATTATGCTCTAATTGGGGTAATATTCACATATAAAAGGGGCACTTGGGAAGTGCCAACATGGAGTCGATGCCTTGGTCGGTTTGTGCCATTTTCCACAGATTTGGGCTGGTAGGCTTAGTGCGTCGGGCGGCCTTGGGTTAAGTTCGTTTCCAACCAACCTTGCATTGGACCTCTTGGATTGCCCCGTGGAGTCGGTTGGTGGGTTGGTTCTCACGGACTCTTCATTTTGGGGTCGGGAGGCCTCATGGGCTGGCAGCCTCGGGTGGCCAATCCAGGCCGGGTGGCAGGCTAGGCCGCGCGGCGGCCTTGGCCGGGTGCCGACCCCTTGTTGGGTTGCCCCTTGACCTCTCCCGGTTAGGCCACTTGATGGCCTTCTTTCCTTCACTATATTTCACGTGCTTTGGTCTAGGAGGAGAAAACGGCTTCGTGATGGAGTGTTTGCAGAATCGGCCGAGTGCTGATTTCAACCGTAAACGACCGTGTCGGCCAGGTCCTGATTTCAGCATGTAAACGACCCTGTTGGCCGGGTCTTGATTTCAGCGTGTAAACGGCCCTATCGGCCGGTGAAAATGGCTGTTTCACAGTGGTGATCGGCCGACGGGGTGTTTCTTCATGTTTTTGCATATTTTGTCCCTTTTATACCCGCAAACATATATCTCACCAAAACTCGTGGAATCTTATTAGTTCGAACAAATATTTATTGATCTTAGGTCTTTATCTTGCATTTCCCGACCGATTGGTGGCCGATATTGGGTTTATTGGCCGCCAACACCTCCCAAGCCTAAACCTTTGCTCGTCCCGAGCAAATTAAACTTAAAATATATGAATTAGGAGTTCCTTCAATATTAGCTCCCTGCAAGTATCAAGTGCACAAACACATACTCCAATACAATATGGGTAAGTATAAACCAGTACAACTTTGTCACTAAGTCATTCTCATTGTACAACAGGGCTTATTGGCATTTTATAACCTTGTCATAAGCGGTTGAAGTCTAGAACAGCTAGTTTAGACTTCATCATGCAATCTTCTACTTGATCATGAGTCCAAAGTTTTTATAATGCTGCATAAGATTGAAAATCTTCCCTCTTGGTGCAATCTCCCACTATGACTCTCATATCTCAAAAGGTGTATTTCATTACCAAATGCTCATCCTACTTTCTAAAAGTTTTGCTTAAATATGTCGAGTTTGCTAGGATGACGCATTTAGCATGGATGTATTGTTAAGCTAAGAGATGGTCCTAGCGAAAAGACATTGCACTTCCTCATTCCAATCTTTTAGAAATGATGTCCAAGAGAGAGGGAGAGAATGGACTCACGCGAAGGAATGGGCTAGCACAATTGCAAAGGTCTTGGGTGCAGATTTATCCCAAAGACTGGATTTTTGTGCTAGAGTGAAAAGATGGTCCTTTATTTTTGCTCAATGATATATTTATTTTATTTTTGAATGAACCTTGAAACTTTTTGGTAAAACACATCCATGAGAGCTGATAAACTTTGTCTTTCTTTTCTTTTGTTTCTTTCTTTGGTTCTTTCAACTCTCAAGGTGTAAAAAAGCTAATTCAATGGTTCAAATATTTTTTTGCAAACTTTTGCTAAGCAATTGTCTTGGAGGACCATAATCTTGTAATGGAATCAAAGGCTCGCAAAAAGAAATATTTTGGTTTACATACTCGGTGGAATGGATGCATGATTCTGATATGGAAACCGAATAACCAAGCATGATTAATTTGAGAACTCAAAGATAACGCGAAGGAAACTGATTGGCTTTGGAAGTGCAAGTCGCTCATAAGGATCAAATCTTAACTAAACTCAATGCATGCATAGATGGCGTAGACATGGTTTTGCTAATCAATATTTGGCCATGGTAGGAAATTGTCTATCACAGGGAAGATGTGTACCAAGTAGGGGGGTTTTGTTACAGCATGGTTTTGAAAGAAATCATTGGACTCTAATCATAAGGAAATCACAGATTCATCCAAAACATGCCATATCATAAACTCCAACAACTAGACTTGGTGTTTATTAGCCATTTCGCACCCACTAAAACATAGAGGGACTAGTGTTATCATCAAGTCGGTCTACCATTACCCATAGAAATGAGGAGTAGAGGTTGTATACTTGAGACTAAAAGGGAGCTAATAGAGGAACTATTCATCATTTCCATAGGCAAGGTAGAGACCAAGTTCTCAAATTTTTTTTGTAAAGGGAAATCTTTTTGTTCTTTCTATTTTTGCAAATTTTTATGGTTTTCCTTGAAAGCTAAAAATCTTCTTGGGTTTTCTTAATTAGCTCAAAACAAAACGACTCAACTAGAGAAAGGGGGAGAGAGGATAGAACAAATGGCGCACCTTGGTTTGGGTACCTCCCCAAGCTTAGGTCTTTGCAAAACTTAAGCTTAGATGGTGTTCACGGCGGCGGTTGATACTCGATGTTGAAATGGCCGAATAGTTGACCCATCATGGAGATATTTGTCTGAAGTTTGTTGTCGCCATTCTTGTTCTTCCCTTATGGCTTCCTGTATTTCTTGTGTTCGAATGTTGGTCTCATAGACATTGGCAGCCAAGTATTGCATCTTCTTGCAGCTCCAAAAAATTGTATGATGTGAATCAGGTGGAGTGAGAAGTGCCTATTCCTCCGTGAGGTTGGAGGTAACTCCCCATCCCATAGGGCTCATAGTTGTCATAGGAGGAGGTAGTGTAGTTGGTTGATGAACTCGCAAAACCGGGGAATTGTGGTTGTTCCCAATTGTATTGGGAACCTCCCGATTCAGCCGTCTAAGGCGTGTTCATTGTGGTTCCGTGCTGCTGTTCCTCTCGATAGAGTTGTGCTCTCGTTCTTGGCCTATCCCCTACAACACTATGTCTTGCACGCTGCAAGGAAGCTTGCAATTTGTACACAAAGTTCCTTTTACTGATAATAGTGAGTTGGGGGTTAGGCAATTCTATTTTCATGTCATACCACAGATAAAGCATGAAGTACCTATTGTTCTCCTCTTTCAACAAGTGGGCTTGCAAGAAATGATCTTCTCCTAACAAATGAGCGCTAGGGAGATGATCTATTCTAGCTCTGTGAAGCGCGCCAACCTTTCTAGCAATTCTAGTGACAAAAGGGGTAAGTAATGGGTCCTTGTTGCCTGAATGCTAAGGTGAGCCAATGGTTGATGAGAAAAAACATGGGGTTCATTTTAATTTTCTTGATTACAACATGGAGATAGGCTTTATCCAAACTATTCACCGAACGTGCATCATTCGGAGGGGTTAGGTAGTGAGTGATAAAACGGTGAATTATACAGAATGATGGGTTATAAATGTTACTAGTGTATTCTTGCCCCGTAACGGGATTTGCTATCTTTGCCCAAAGTCCTTGTGGTGTGAAACCTTTAAGTTTATCAATTTCTAAAGCGGCCTTACGGTCGAAGCCAAGATAAGTGCTAATTTCTTTTAAAGACCGTTCGTAGGTTTCACCAAAAAGACGAAATTCATAAAGAGTGCCTATTTTGATTGATTCATGGGTATGAACTTTCATTGTGCAAATAAATTGGATAGTGAGCCATTTAGAACCGTATTCATTAAGGTGATAGAAATCATACCACCCCGTCGTGTTGAGCGCATGCTCAAAATCAGCGAGGACGCCGATTCGCTCGAGGAAGTCATGATCGAACTTGCGCACGGACGTGAACTCCCGGTCTTGTATGGCGGTGAACTTGCTTTGCTCGTCGAAGTCATTGAACACTATGTTCTCTTTACTGTCCATGAACTTCTCAAATTCTCCATCTCCTCCTCCTTGCTCACTTGCCACCGTTGCAGCCTCGGATATGGACATTGATTCCGAGTGGTAACTCGGAGCATGCCCATATGAAGCTTCAGCTTCTAAGTACTTGGGGTGCGTCTCCTTCGATTGAGCTGCTGCTAAACTTGGTGTAGAGGCCCTTCCTAATGTTTGCCATTCCTGCAAAAGGGTTACTTGGACACAATACCCGAAGGACAATATGATAATAAAGGTTAGCAATTAGTTGTTCGGATAGTAGTTCAAGTGTTAGTCGTTCAAACGTGCAAGGGAGGCAACAAACTTGCTCTAGTTGGTTTTATTGCAGCACACTTTTATTCCTATGTTCAAAGCGCACTTACTAGGGGGGCTAGTGAAAAGAAAGAAAGGGAGAAGAGTGTTTTCAACTGAAGGTTGAGGGGTGAAGAATTTAGAGAATGAGCCTTGGTATTTATAGGCTCGAGAGGAGGCATGGGGGGCAACATTCCACATCGGGCGACGAACCACGCCGGGTGTTAGGTCCTCATCCTCCTTTTGCTGCATTGTTGTTTTGGTAGTGATGGGGGAGGGCTAGGTCCATGCGCCATGTGATCCACTTGCTTACTTTGGCCAGAACTTTGTTGGAAGTGAGCAAGAAGAGAGTGATGGGATGGCCAAAGTTGGATGTTTGCAATGAGTGCCCTGCCATTCATGAATCCTAGGGGAGTAGGATGGTAGGTGAGTGTGAGTGGTGAAAGAGTGATGTGACTTGTGTGGCTCTTCTTCATTTACTTTTACTCATGGTGGGCTCTTAGGTGAGCATTTTTCACAAAAGATGTGTTGGCCACCCCTCTTCCGCTCATGGCCATTATTCCTGCATCAAAAGAGCATGGAATCCAAGAAAAAGTATGGCCGGACGGCAGCCCCTGCCGGGCGGGACAGAAATTACCCAGTCGGGTGATCGTTTTTTCACAAAAAATAACCTCCCGGATGCTGAAATCTGATTGGGTTATTCCGGCCGGGCGGCACAGAAATTACCTAGCCGGGTGATCATTTTTCATGAAAAATGACCTCCCGGTGCTGAAATCTGACTGGGCTATTCTGGCCAGGTGGCACCAAAAATTACCTAGCCGGGTGGTCGTTTTTCGCGAAAATTGACATCCTGGGTGCTGCAATTTGACTGGCCGGGTTAGAGTCCTGGATCATCACCCGGATAGTTATTTTTGACAAAAATTGACCTTCTGACCGGGAAATTTGGCCGAGACATCACTCAATTTTTTTTTGCCTAATTTCATTGTTGAAGAAAGAAATAAAAGCAACCTAATTTAGTGGTATGTACAAGAGAAATAAAAAAAAGAGGGATCAATATTGGTTACCTTCCGACAAGGGTTCGGATTTTACGTCCTGAACGAGACGACCTCCTTTTGCCATACCTATATCTTGTTTTTGGGCTCTATGGTGGTGACCTTTTAGAGTTTCCTTTTTCATTCTCTTTTGGCATCACTTGGTCCATTGATTTCTTAAAATTGTTAGTGCAAATCAATTCGTCTACAATAGGCATATCTCTATCAATTCCATCAATCAACCTAGACACCATGTCTAATTTGATCAATTGTGGGAGGAAAACACATGCATTTTTGTTAGTTTACATCATAGCATGATAGAGATTACCACTTTTATATTCTAGATCATACACATACATAGGACACGCAACCAAACAAGGAATGCATAACCCAATATAGAATAAGATAAGAACATAACATTAGTTGGTGATGAATCAATTCCATCAATATCCAAACTGTCCAAATAGATGGTTAGGAGCAAGATTTTGGGGCTTACCACCTTAAAAATTGAGCTATAGTGGTAATGATGATTCGTTGGGAAGTATCGCAACACAACGAGCTCTTCTTCTGTGAAAACTTGCTCCAAGGTCAAGGAGACTGTGTCCTGTTTGTTCCATACTCAAACAAAATAGGGGTGATCCCGCAAAGGCTATCAGTGAATTAGCTCACTAGACAACCTATGTTAGTCTTGAAATCTTAGCCATTGCTTCCCCGACAACGACGCGAGAAATGCTTGTTGGCGTTTGCTACGCTCTAAAGATGAAATAAATTATTTTCGCAAGCGCACGGAACACCATTGTAGCATTTCCACGGGGAAGCTAGACGTAAGATTATCTCGGCTTAACAAAGATATGACTAAAGAATAATTCCAACTATCCAAAGATAGGAGTAAGGATAATCAATGATAGAGTGGGGTAGTAACATAGGAGAAATCCACACTAAGATAAATAAAGAGATCGGTTAAGCTAGCTGGGAGGACAACGAGTCTAAGTCTAAAATTCCTAAAATATATCTTCCTAATATATCTAAGTCAAGTGTCAAATCCTAGTTACTCGGGTTGAGCGCTTACACCAATTTCTCGGTACAACCTTGAGTCTTTCATCTGTTAGCTCACATCGGGGCACGAAAACGATCCACTAATATGGGTCGGTAACTAACCTCTGTACTAGTGGGTATGCTATCGCTAGACAATCCTGCTTGAGACTTCCCGAACATGGTGGATTACTAAAAGGACGGATAGGGCTGTCACCACCTGCCGCCTAGCACACAGCCCGTGGGGACGAATGCAAATCCAACTAGCGTTCACTTAGGCACCGCACCTACGCCTTCACTAGATATTCTTCCGTTGATCGAGCAGAAGAAAAGCGATTGCAATCGTTTTACACCAGCTGGAAAAATCTGAAATACACGACATACACATCATTTAAGAACATGTATGACAACTTTTCGCAAAGATGTCATACAAGTCGGTCCAGATCCAAAGTCCCGAGTGGGCAGCCATTCCACACTACCTCGGGAATCTATCCACTCCTACTGGATCACACGACCAAGAATTTAGGTACCGTCCAACATGCAAATAACAATGCTACAGCAGTTTACTAGTTCCCATATACTAGCGTGCATTCAGTACTGTTCGATACTTGCTTGAAGGGCCCGACAACGGATGGGTCCTAGGTCGATACAGACAGAGCTACAGCCTTGCAAGACATGTCCTCTAAAGGCACATGATCTTTGCCCTTTCACCTATGGGGCCTGTCCATGTCTCAAATTTTTAGTTGTTGACATAAACGGACTATTACCTTGCGAGATAAAAACCTCACAGGTCCTTTGCCTTCGTCGTTTCTGAAACAGATTCATTTAGTCCAAATTTTAACATTCTTACTTAATTATGTGAACATCATCATTTCACTAATTATTCCAAATATCATAAACAGTATTGGTCCTACAACTAAACATAATAATTTCTCTATTAACTACTTGTACCTATATACCATGACTAAATAAAATAGGACATATCTAGGAAATACATGTGGGTTTCATTCAACTCCTAAACTTAATGCACAATTCATCTATACACATCTAGTAATTTAATTACTAGAATTTAATCAAATTAATACATGGGAATGTTCTGGACTTGTCTTGGGCTTCAACTACGGGGTAAGTACGGATCTTAGATACTTCTTGAGTAGAGACACCCAAATAATCCTTCTGAAAATCCTCCTCAGATGAATTAACGTTTCCTATAACAATACCGACATGTCAATATCAAGGAATGCATAGAAAATGCAATTAAACGTGATGCACATGCGAAATGAGATACATTAAATCATATTCGTTCCTCAATATTGTTCTTGAAGCCATATAATTCAAATCACAAATTGAAAGTAGAATTTTCATGATAAATATTTTCCTATTGCATTAAAATAGGATTATGCAAATATGAAGAGCAATTAATTCATTTACTATACTAAAAACATGCTACTAGACATAATTGATCTTCAGAAGATAAATGAAGGCATGATCAGTAAATTTTCCAAGTTTCATAGTTCTATTTTGAACAAATTAATTATAATGCATTTAACAAGGTTCTGCCTAAACAAAATTATACTAAAATATGAAAAGAAGATAAATTTCTACATATATTTATGGTGATGTAATATGACAAGCATGATTTTTGTGCACAAGCTCAGACCCTAAAAGTTTACAGAAATTACTTTAATGCCATTATATGCATTTTAAAGAGAAATTCATATATAATTTTATGTCCAGAAAATAGGATCATCATATTATGTTCTCAACTAAGCATGTCAAGAGAAATCCATAACAATTGAATTTACCATTTTATCAAATCTACAACTAAGTATATGTATTTATTAAGTTTTACACTAAATAAATCATACACCAAAACTTTTCATATAAAACATATGCACTAATATGCTCAATGCATAGATCACATCACCAGCAATCCAAGAAAATTTATTTTAAGATTTTTGGAGCTCTGGAACTCAAGATATCAATTTTACAAGATTAATCATTTTCCTGGATTTTCTTTTATTAGTTCGCCGAAATTACGAAATTGCCATCGTCTTTTTCATCCTTGGTCCAGTGAGCATGGCGACGAGAAAACTCCAAACTGCTACTTTTTCCTTGGAGAAACCAAAGAGAGAACAGGTCAGAGAGATTCGAAAATTAGTTGGGAAAAGTATAGAATAAGAATCAAATGACGATACAAACCGTGGAGGAAAAATTGCGCCACGGAGTTGGGGATGGTCAGAGGCAAGGTCGTCCTAGAAAAATGCAAAATACTCCACGCTCGGTGGATAGATTGAGGTGAGGTTTGATCTTGAAGCTCCTATAGCTTAGTGCGCATCCATCACAGTCCTCAGCTTGAGCTCTAGTGGACTGAGTAGGCGGTGCACCGTGGAGCAGCAAGGGACGGCGGCAATGGCGATGTGACTCGTTCGGTTGGGTGAGAAAGAGAGGGAGAAAAGACGGGAAGGCCAAGGGAGAGCGGTGCTGGAGTCGAGGGCGGTCAGAGCGTCAATTTTGGTCGCCCAGAAGTGCTCCTGCGCTGGAGACACGCACATAGGCGCCTGGCGCCGTGCATGGCAGCCATTGCCAGCGAAGAATAGAGAAGAAAAGAGAGTAGAATCTGACAGGTGGGCCCCGCGTCTGATTTTCTCTTTTTTCCTTTGATTTTTCTTCCCGTCTCTTCTAAATTGAAATTAAAATAGTTGTCTAACTCCAATGCACGTGAAACTTTGCAGAGATGCACATTAGAGTATGTAGAACATTTTGTGAAAGACCAGAAATTCAATTGGAGTTTAAAATTTTTTGAATTAATATTTCAAACAAATTCAAATTTGAACTTGAATTAATTATTTGGAGCAATGCTAGTATAGATAAATTGCTATTTTTTTAAAAAAATTCTACTTCATCAATATGTTGCTCTAGGTATTTTTGTTTGAAACAAGTTCTATTGAAAATTTTTGATTTGCTTCACGCGCTAGCCATATTCTTGTTTGAATTTAAATAAAAATTAATTTGAGATGCGGTCAAAATTGAGTTATGACTTGCTAAACTAGAATTAGGTATAATCATGTGATGAAAATAAGTATAGCGACACTGGGGTGTCACAACCCTCCCTCCTTAAGAAAATCTCGTCCCGAGATTTAAAGCAAACTGGAGGTAGGGTATTATATAAAGGTTATTACCTAAGAATTGATGCAAAAATTCCGGGTAATGGGTATTGAGGAACTCTGCAGATACCTAAGTTGCTTCATCTTCGGAATGATTATTCCATTGGACTTTATAAAACTTGATGGTTCTCTTCCGAGTAACTCGATCCTTCTCATCCAATATTTTTATTGGACGCTCGGAATAAGTCAAATCAGATTGTAGATGTTCATAATCATCCAATACGATATCCATAGGTGGTTTAAGACACTTCTTTAATTGAGATACATGAAATATGTCATGCACACCTGTAAGATTTACCGGTAACTTTAACTTGTATGCCACGGGCCCACATTACTCAATTATTTTGAAAGGACCAATATAGCGAGGCGCTAACTTTCCTTTGCTCCCAAATCTTTGAATGACTTTCATAGGTGATACCCGTAAATAGACATGATTGCCTATTTCAAAGATTAGCGGTCGACGTCTTTTTTTGGCATACATCTCTTGTCGTTGTTTTGCTGCCTTTAGATTGGCCTTAATAATCCAAACTTTTTCTTCAGCTTGTTGTACAAGATCTGGTCCAAAAATAATTCTTTCCCCAGCTTCTGACCAATTTAACGGAGTTCTACAACTACGATCATATAAGGCTTCAAATGGTGTCATACCGACGCTTTCTTGATAACCGTTGTTGCAAGAAAACTCTACGAGAGTTAAATGATCGTCCCAATTATCACTATAGGTTAAAACACAAGCTCTAAGCATGTATTTCAAGATTTGGTTAAGACGCCTGGTTTGTCCATCAGTAGTGGGGTGATATGCAAAGCCTCGGACTAAATGTGTACCCAAAGATATATGTAACTGTTCCCAAAATCTTGCTATAAACTGAGAGTCTCGATCTGAAATAATTGTCTTTGGAATTTCATGTAAACATAGAATTCGAGAGATGTATATTTCAGCATATTTCTTAATATTATAGCGAGTATGCACTGGAATAAAATGCGCTGATTTAGTAAGTCTGTCCACAATTACCCAAATAGAATCATGCTTTCAAGCAGTTAATGGAAGACCCACTATAAAATCCATACTAATATCATCCCATTTCCAAGCAGGAATACTTAATGGTTGTAACAGACTAGCTTTTTGCTGGTGATCAGCTTTGATTCGGTGACATGTATCACATTCTGCAACGTAACGGGCCACTTTCCTTTTCATTCTTATCCACCAAAAATTTTCTTTTAGTCCTTGGTACATCTTGTTACTACCAGGGTGGACCGAGTACTTGGACTGATGAGCTTCATCTAAAATCTTGTGGCGTAGCTTAAAATTCTTAGGAACCACAAGACAATTGTTAAACCATAGCACACCATTCTCATCTTGACGGAAACACGTAGCTTTTCCATCCTTGATATTTTTTCTGATGTGTGCCATGCCTTTGTCATTTTTCTGAGCAACAATTACTTCATCTCTGATGGTAGAATGGATTGCTAAATTATGTAGGGATACTACAGGCAAAATATGAACACTTGGTTCAATCAAGGAAATGTCATTACTGCTGTCCCATAGTTGCAAATTCAGATTGTTACAATGTTCTTTCCGACTCAGAGCATCAGCTACAACATTGGCTTTACCGGGATGGTAATGAACTTCCAATTCATAGTCTTTAATTAACTCTAGCCATCTCCGTTGACACATATTCAGATCTGATTGGGTAAAAATATATTTGAGACTTTTGTGATCAGTGTAGATATGCACCAGATTTCCCAACAAATAATATCGCCAAATCTTTAGTGCAAGGACTACTGCTGCTAATTCCAAGTCATGGGTTGGATAATGTTCCTCATGCTTAAGTAATTGTCGGGATGCATAAGCAATCACACGACCTTCTTGTATTAGGACACAACCCAATCCTATTCCAGAGGTATCACAATAAACATTAAAAGATTTAGTGATGTCGGGTTGAGCTAGAACAGGTGCAGTGGTTAGCAACTTCTTCAAAATTTTAAGTCTCTTCATATTATTGACTCCAATTGAGTTGTACATTATTTTGCAGGATCTTGGTGACGGGTTTTGATTCTTCGACAAGTGTCGTATTCAGAGATATACAAGGAAACGTATTGTATGAGATAGTCGATCTTCTGGGAGTACTTTAAGGGTAGTCCTCCCTCCTTATATTATTTCCATAATTTTAAAAAGATTTCACTCTATAAGACAAGTAGGAATAAGATGTGCAAGAAATGTAGCCTTTAGGTAATGAGCCTGAACGGATAAAACTTTTATTCGATAGCTCATTCAACTAGTCCTTTAGCTTGATAAGCCAATTGGGAGCCATCTTGTATGGTTATCGGGAAACTAGAGTAATTCTTTGTCTCTCCTAAATTTTGAACGTATCAAGGGAACATGTCGAGAGACTCACAGATTATTGAAATAGTTTCTAAAGAATGATTTTTCGTTAGGTTGACCGATATCAGATTCATGAAGGAATTCTGAATTTCTGATTGACAAGGATGACATAGATGGTGAAATGTGAACCATATATGCACAAGATGTACAATGTTTAGAGTACAGATATTTCGAATGGATAAAGGCGTTCTTAAGTCAACACCTGTCTAAGAGAATATACATAGGTATGGCAAGGGTGAGATTAGTTGTTGTACCAAAGCAAGAATTTAAGCATAACATTTTTCTTTCCGGTTGTGTACCCTAGATAATACGCCATCCTGTTCAGAAGAATGTTATACTCGGATTCTCTTTACCAATTTCAGCAAGCAAGTGAACTCTTCATATCACAATTTTGACTCGAGAAGCACATGGGTGAACCGGCACAATTCGAGAAGAATTGCAATTTGATCAAGCACACCGTTTTATTGAAATTGGCATATGGTCAGCTAATCAGCATTATTACAATTGAAAGATATGGGAAAGGCTTAACTTTCAGTACTAGAATCTCGAGGCAGAGAAAAGAATGAGAAGCCTCATACAAGAAGGAAACAACAATGATGAAGATGGACAAGAGTGCTCAATGTAAGAAGATGTAAGTGTCTAATGGATACATGAAATAAGGCTAGTGCAACTTTGCGCTCACGGTGTCATATCAATATACAGTACAATAGACACACGTGTACAAGAAACAAGTGTTGTCACAAATATGATACATAGATCAGACATGACATAAATCTTCATAATATTTGTTTGCCCTAGAGTGGCTCCTAAGTCTTCCTTGAATGGTCCAGTAATAAAATTTCAGACTTGCTCCAACCAAGTGAACAGAAATTGTTTCTACTGAACAGTCAATCAAAATTCTCAATTCTGGAAATCTCAGAGTCAATTCAAAAAATTATGCATAGCACCATATTATAGAGGACTTCATAATCTTTCCAGAATGTACTCATAAATGTCCACCACATCAACGAAAATAAAGATGTAAAATTCTCAAGTTGATGCTGGAACATGAAAAGATTGACTGAACTGTATGCATTCTTTTGGCATTTTGGAGCATTGTTCGAAAGATTTAAATCTACAATTGAGTTGTAGATTGAAGATAACTTCAACATCTTTCTAACCCATACTGGCTCAACAATTTAGCCAAAGCAAAACTGGAGTTATAAATTTTTCAACAACACCTAATTCTGTCATCATGAACAAGGAGCGGAATAACAGTCTTAACTTTGTCGACTGATTTGATCCAGATGCGTGCCAAATCAAGAAAAATTCATGACTACAAAGTTGTAGTTCATCAAAATATATTTCTAACGGTTACTCATACAAAATTTTAGGACATCGACACCTGGAGATATGAACTTTTACATCTGACCTGTCAGATTCTGACCAACAGAAAACAGATTCATAAGTTCTTCAATTCTGGAGCATTTTTGAACAAAATTTCTGTTCTTCAGGAGTTGGAACATCAAGAGGACTCCCATATCTTTCCATAAAATATTTTGCATGCTCCAAAATTCCAAAGGAGTAATAAACTACGAAATTTTGAAAATCAGGACAAATTGGTCTCAAATCTGAAGTTCTAGTTATTGACCTAAGTTCAAAGTTTTACAAGTTAATTTGTTCAGATTTTTAAACACATATTTAAGAGAGTGAATCAGAGGTAATATCAAATTTTAATTCACTTGATTAAATGTCATGCCATGAATGCGAGTGAAATTTTTAATCCTAACCGTTCCTCACTCAAAAGAAAAAATAAGCATATATACCGATACATTGCGGTATTCGTAACCTTTGGTGACGACCCGTACTCACGAGCAAATATTCTAAGTTTTTGACACACACACATACACTCAAACATGGTTAGTGTATCTGCAAGAGATCATTTCAGAAACATTACATCAAATTTAAAAGAAACTACGAAAATAAGCAGTTTATAAACTACTTGGCAACGGTTCATAAAATGAACCGCCTTGCGAAGCCATGGTCCTCGCAAGCGGACCCATGCTCATAAACATACCATGATGAGCATCATCTACAATAAAAAGTTGGCACGATTTATGGAAGAAACCATCTCACGAACCATAGCCCTCGTGAGCGAACTCTATGCTTCAATACTTGTTCAATGAGCCAAAAAGAAAATATATTGGCAATGATTCATGCAAAAGAATCGTCTCGCAAAGCCACAGTCCTTGCGAGCGGACTATAAATATCAAATGAAAATCCAAATAGCAAACCAACTCAAATATAACCCGTTAGCATATCACCACTCTATAATTTGCTTAAACCTGGCTCTGATACTAGCTGTCACAACCCCCTTGGACCGAAGTTCATGAGGTGCTGATTAAGGAGACACAAGATAACACAATAACCAAACAAGTTCAAATTACGTAAAAAGTAGTATTTATGTATTTTATATCAAAGTTCAAGTGATAAGTGTAGCGAAAAATATTACAAGATCAGTTTTGAAAATAGCAGAAGACAACATGATTAAACGTCTATAATATACAGCTCGACGATAATAGCAACTGTGATAAATCCGAGCCCATACGGATTATCACCTAGCATCACACAACATAAAGGGCTACTCAATCTCCCAAGGGGCTACTCAATCTTCCAATGGGCTGACCATCCTTCGGGAATAGACATATCGCAGGGAAGTACACCCAAAGGTAACTCATAAACATCAATATTATTAACTGAAATAATAAAATAACAACATGACAAAGCCTGAGCAACTAAGCTCAGCATGTCTTACCCGACATGAATTAATACTAGACCATGCTTAGGCTCAAAGATGGATAAAAGTAAATTTAGTGAACATTCTAGTAACTATAACAGTGTAAGGTAACTTGTATATAGAGATATAAAGTACAACAAGCAATCTGAAATTTAAATCAAGTACAAATTATATCAAGTTCAGATTCATTAAAACTCAATATTCTTCATCCAAACATTCCAATGATTATTATTAGTGAGGTTCTTAAGCTACGATGTGACTCAGTGAATAAGCTGTACTCATTACTGTGAGAGATAGCGATTGCAATCGTTTTACACCAGTCGGGAAAACCCGAAATACACGACATACATATCATTTAAGAACACGTATGGCAACCTTTCGCAATGACATCATACAAGTCAGTTCGGGTCCAAAGTCCAGAGTGGGCAGCCATTCCACACTACTTCGGGAATCTGTTCACTCCTACTAGATCACACAACCAAGAGTTTGGGTACTGTCCAACATGCAAATGGTAATGCTACATCAGTTTACTAGTTCTCATATACTAGCATGTATTCGATACAGTTCAAAACTTGCTCAACAGGGCCGACAATGAACAGGTCCTAGGTAGACACAGACAGGGCTATAGCCTGGCAAGACATGTCCTTTGAAGACACATGATCTTTGCCCTTTCACCTACGAGGCCTGTCCACGTCTCAAATTTTAGTTGTTGACATAAACGGACTGTCACCTTACGAGACAAAAACTTTACAAGTCCTTTGCCTTCGCCCTTTCCAAAATAGATCCGTTTAGTTCAAATTTTAACATTCTTACTTAACCATGTGAACATCATCATTTCACTAGATATTCCAAATACCATAAGCAGTGTTGATCCTACAACTAAGCCTAATAGTTTCTCTATTAACTACATGTACCTGTATACCATGTCTAAATAAAATAAGTCATATCCAGGAGATGCAGGTGGGTTTCATTCAACTCCTAAACTTAATACACAAATCATCTATACACACCTAGCAATTTAATTACTGGAATTTAATCAAATTAATACACGAGAATGTTCCGGAGCTTGCCTTGAGTTTCAACTACGGGGTTAGTACTGATGTTAGAGTTTTCTTGAGTAGAGAAACCCGAAGAATCCTTCTGAAAATCCTCCTCAGAAGAATTAAGGTTCCCTATAATAATACCGACATGTCAATATAAAGGAATACATAAAAAATGCAATAAAATGTAATGCATATGATGAATGAGCACATCAATTAAAATTCGTTCTTCAACATTGTTCCCGAAGCCATATGCTTCAGAGCATAAAATAAAAGTAACAAAGTTCATATTAAGGATTGCTTAATATATTAAAACAAGGTTATATTAACATGAGAAGTACTTAGCACATTTGGTTTACCATATTCATGCTACTAGACTCAAATGATCTACTGATGATAGGTAAATGTATGAACTTCAAGTTTATCAAGTTTCATAGTTATATCATGAGCAAATCAATTATAATATATTTAACAAGATTTCAGACTAAATAAATTATAATAATTTATGGACATAAGATAAAATCCTGTAAAACTTCAGGGTGATGCAATATGACAAGCATGATTTTTGTGCACAAGATCAATTTCTAAAAGTTTACAAAAATTACGTTAATGCAATTCTAAGCATTTCAAGGATGAATTCGTATATAAATATATGTCCAGAAACTAGGGTCAAATAATTATATTCTGGACAAAGCATGACATGAGAAGTCTAAAACAATTTAATTTGCTATTTTATCAAGTATACAACTAAGTACATAAATTTATTAAGCTATACTCTAAATAAATAATACACCAAAACTTTTCATATATACCATGTGTATTAATATGTGCAACGCATAGATCTCATCACAAAGAGTCCAACAAAATTTAGTTTACATTTTTAGGAGTTGTAAAACTCCAGATATGGATTTTACAAGATTAATCATTTTCTGGAAATTTCTTTTTAAACTTCGTTTTATTTACGAAACTGCCATTGGTCGTCTTCAACTTCAGTCTAGTGAGTTTGCGGCCAGAGACTTGGAATCAAAGGAATAAGAGTTCAGGGAGTTGCGCTATTGAGTAGTGCATACCCTTGAACAAAAATCAAGGATAGGAGCTCACCCACGTAGATGAATTTTGCGTTAACGTCGAGGTTGGTCAGAGGCGAGGTCGCCAGAGAATTTCTTCAAATACTCCTAGCTCAGGGCACTACTGACTTTGAGACTTGTTCGAGGCTGTAGAGGATAGTGTGGCGCAGCTATAGGTTCACTCGTTTTGGCCGGGGACAGAGGAGATTCATGACACAATGAGATTTAATCGAGCTCGGCCATGGCGGAAAGAAGTTGACGGGGAGAGCGAGGGAGAAGAGCGGGGAGGCCGAGGAATGGAGTGGGGAAGGTCCGAGGCGCGGTTTTATGCGGTCGGTCGGGCGGAATCGCGCTGTCAGGCCGGGGGCAGGTGTCACGGTGCATGGCAGTCTGTCTGCCCGATGAGGAAGAGTGAAGAAACGGAGAGGAAAGACTGACAGGTGGTTCCTGCTTCTGATTCCTCTTTTTTTGAATTATCTTAGTCCTATGTTCAAAAATCCAAATAAAATGGTTCCTTATTCAGAAAAATTCAGAGAAAATTTTTACAGAAACTTTAGGTTGTATAGAATACAATGTGATAGGTGGCAAGGTCCAAAATCAAATAGATTAAGTTTTTCATTTATTTGAATATAGATAAAATTCAAACTTATAGAAATTAATTAGAATATATCCTCTTTGAATAAAATTCTGAAAAAATTCCTAAAATTTTTTTATGGCAAACCCTATCATATAAATTTTTGATAGCACCTAGTTGTATGGAAGAATTTGAAGTTGCTTCACAATCTAGCCATAATTTGGTTTAAATTCAAATTCAAATAAATTTGAAATGCAACCAAACTATAATTAGGGCTTCTTAAACCAGAATTAGGTGTAATAATATGATCAAAAGAATGCAGTAACACTGGGGTGTCACAGTCCTCCCTCCTTAAGAAAATATCGTCCCGAGATTTAAAGCGAACTAGAGGTAGGGTATTAAATAAAGGTTATTACCTGAGAATTGCTGCAAAAATTCCGGATAATGGGTATTAGGGAATTCTACAGATTCCCAAGTTGCCTCATCTTCGGAATGATTATTCCATTGTACTTTATAAAACTTGATGGTTCTTTTCCGAGTAACTCGATCCTTCTCATCCAATATTTTTATTGGATGCTCCGAATAAATCAAATCAGATTGTAGATGTTCATAATCATCTAATATGACATCTACGATTTGCTTAAGATACTTCTTTAATTGAGAGACGTGAAATATGTTACGCACACCCGAAAGCTTTACCGATAACTCTAATTTGTAAGCACAGTCCCACATCGTTCCATTACTTGGAATGGTCTAATATAACGGGGAGCCAATTTTCCCTTGATTCCAAATCATTGAATACCTTTCATAGGTGATACCCGTAAATATACATGATCTCCTTTTTCAAAGATCAAGGGTCGGCGTCTCTTATTGGCATATATTTCTTGTCGTTGTTTTGCTGCCTTTAGATTGGCCTTAATAATCCGAACTTTTTCTTCAGCTTGATGTACTAGATCTGGTTCAAAAATGATTCTTTCTCCTAATTCTGACCAATTCAAAGGAGTCCTGCAACTTCATCCATATAGTTCTTCAAATGGTGTCATACCTACACTTTTCTTGATAACTATTGTTATAAGAAAATTCCACGAGAGGCAAGTAATCATCCCAATTACCTCCATAAGTCAGAACATAAGCTCTAAGCATATCTTCTAGAATTTGATTTACACGTCCTGTCTGTCCATCAGTGGCTGGATGGTATGCTGAACTTCGGATTAAATGTGTGCCCAAAGATGCATGTAATTGTTCCTAAAATCTTACCACGAATTGAGAACCTCAATCTGAGATAATCATCTTTGGTACTTCATGCAAGCATAAAATCCAAGAAATATACAATTCAGCATATTGGCATATCATATAACCATTATTTCTTGGTATAAAATGAGCAGATTTTATAAGTCTATCAACCACAACCCATATGGAGTCATGTTTTCTGAAAGTTATTGAAAGACCCACAATGAAATCCATACTAATATCATCCTATTTCCAAGCAGGAATACTTAGTGGCTGTAATAAACCAGCTTTCTTCAAATGGTCAGCCTTGATACGTTGACATGTATCATATTCCGCGACATAACGGGCCACTTTCCGTTTCATTCTTGTCCACTAAAAATTTTCTTTCAGTCCTTGGTACATCTTGTTACTACCAGGGTGAACCGAGTACTTGGATTGATGAGCTTCATCTAAAATCTTGCGGTGTAGCTTAAAATTCTTAGGAACCATAAGACGATTGTTAAACCATAGCATACCATTCATCTGGACGGAAACACGTAGCTTTTCTATCCTTGATATTTTTCCTGATGTATGCCATGCCTTTGTCATTTTTCTGAGCAACAATTACTTCATCTCTGATGGTAAAATGGATTGCTAAATTACGTAGGGATATTACAGGCAAAATATGAACACTTGGTTCAATCAAGGAAATGTCATTACTGTTGTCCCATAGTTGAAAATTCAGATTGTTGCAATGTTCTTTCTGACTCAGAGCATCAGCTACAACATTAGCTTTTCGGAATGGTAATGAACTTCCAATTCATAGTCTTTAATTAACTCTAGCCATCTTCATTGACGCATATTCAGATCTGATTGGATAAAAATATATTTGAGACTTTTATAATTAGTGTAGATATGCACTAGATTTCCTAACAAATAATATCGCCAAATCTTTAGTGCAAGGACTACTGTTGCTAATTCCAAGTCATGGGTTGGATAATGTTGCTCATGCTTACGTAATTGTCGGGATGCATAAGCAATCACACAACCATCTTGCATTAAGACAACCCAATCCTGTTCCAGAGGCATCACAATAAACATCAAAAGATTTAGTGATGCTGGGTTGAGTTAGAACTGGGGCTGCGGTTAGCAATTTTTTCAATTTTTGAAAAGCTTATTCACATTGTTGACTCCAATTGAGTTGTACATTATTTTGTAGGATCTTGGTGATGGGTTTTGATTCTTCGGCAAGTGTCATATTCAGAGATATACAAGGAAACATATCTTGATACCAGCTGTCACAATCTCGTTGGACCGAAGTTTCCGGGGTGTTGAATAAGCAGACACAAGATAATACAACAACCGACCAAGTATAAAATACATAGAAAAGGTGTTATTTAGAATTAAGTATTTAGTGTAGCAGAAATATTACAAAACCAAGTTTTGAAAACAATGGAAGACAACGTGATTAAACGTCTACAATATACAGCTTGACGATGACAGCAACTGTGATAAATCCGAGTCCATCCGAATTATCACCTAGCATCCCACAACAGCAGCGGCTACTCAGTCTCCCAATGGGCAGACCATCCCTCTGGGATAGAAATATCCCAAGGAAGAACATCCATAGATAACTCATATGCATCAACATTAATACCTGAAATAATTTAAACAACAACATGGCAAAGTCTGAGCAAAATGCTCAGCAAGTCTTACCCGACATAAATTAATACTAGACCATGCATAGGCTCAGAGATGGAAAAATAAATTTAGTGACACTTATAATAGCTAAACATTTGATTAATAACTATAAAATCTATCAAGATACACTAATCCATATAACTATAAAGTATAACATGCAGTCTGAAATTTAAGATAATGTAACAAACAACCATTTTCAGATTTACTACAACCATAAAAATTCTTCATACCAAACCATTTACATGATTATTAGTGAGGTTTTAAAGCTACGATGTGACGCAGTGAACAAGCCGTACTCATTACTGCGAGGGACAATGATTGCAATCGTTTTACACCAGCTAGGAAAAACCCGAAGTACACGGCATAGGCATCATTTAAGAATATTATGACAACTTTTCACAAAATCATAGTACAAACCATTTCACAGTACGTCGGGAATCTATCCACTCCTACCGGGTCACACGACCAAGAATTTGGTTGCCATCCAACATGAATATGATAATGTTACATCAGTTTATTAGTTCCCATATACTAGCATGTATTCGGTACTGTTCAATACTTGCTCAACAGGGCCGACAACGAACGGGTCCTAGGTCAACACAGACAGAGACAGGGCTACAATCTTGCAAGTCATGTCCTTTGAAGGCACATGATCTTTGCTCTTTCACCTACGTGGTCTGTCCATGTCTCAAATTTTAGTTATTGACATAAACGAAGTATCACCTTACGAGACAAGAACCATCACAGGTATTTTGCCTTCGTCCTTTCCAAAACAGATCGTTTAGTCCAAATTTTAACATTCTTACTTAATCATGTGACTATCATCATTTAACTAATTTTTCCAAGTATCATAACAGTGTAAATCCTACAACTAAGCCTAACATTTTCAATCAACTCCTAGACTTAATGTACAAATCAGCTATACACATCTAGTATATTAATGCAGGTGGGTTTTCAATCAACTCCTAGACTTAATGCACAAATCAGCTATACACATCTAGTATATTAATTACTGGAAATTAATCAATTTAAATACACGGAAATGTTCCGGGGCTTGTCTTGGGCCTCAACTACGGGGTCTGTACTGATGTTAGATATTTCTTGAGTATAGACACCCCAAGAATCCTTCTGAAAATTCTCTTCAAAAGAATTAACGTTTCCTATAATAATACCGACATGTCAATATAAAGGAATGCATGAAAAATATATAATGCACATGATGGATGAGCACATCAATTAAAATTCGTTCCTCAACATTGTTCTCAAAGCTATATGTTTCAAAGCATAAAATAAAAGTAATAACATTCATATTAAGTATTGCTTAATACATTAAAACAAAGTTATATTTAACACGAGAAGCACTTAACATATTTAGTATCCCATAATAAAGCTACTGGACTCAAATGATCTATTGATGATAGGCATATAAATGAACATCAAGTTTATCAAGTTTCATAGTTATATTATGAGCAAATCAATTATAATGCATTTAACAAGATTTCTGACTAAACAGTTAATATTAAAATATGTACAGAAGATAAATTCCTATAAATATTTAGAGAGATGCAATATGATAAGCATGATTTTTGTTCACAAGTTCAGACCCTAAAAGTTACAGAAATTACTTTAATGCAATTCTAAGCATTTTAAAGATAAATTCATATATAATTATATGTTCAGAAACTAGGGTTGAATAAATACATTCTGGACCGAGCATATCATGAGGAGTCTAGAAAAATTTAATTTATCATTTCATGACCTTTACAACTAAGCATATGAATTTATTAAGGTTTACACTAATTAAATCATACATCCAATATTTATAGGTAAACCATGTGTAACAACATATTCAGTGCATAGAAATCATGTCAAGCAAACCAACAAAATTTATTTTGCTATTTTAGGAGCTATAAAACTCGAGATATGATGTTTACAAGATTTAAGCATTTTCTGGAATTTCATTTAAACCTCGAGTTACTTACGAAAATGCCATCGCGCGTCTTCAACCTCTGTCCAGTGGCACGACGGCCAGAAAATCCCCAATTCTCGCGCGGTTTCTGCACAAATCAATGGGAAAAAAGTTTCAATCAATGCGCTAGGGCGTTGGGAACACAGAGGAATAAGAATCAAAGAAATAGATGGACCGTAGCCGACGAATTTGAAGGAAAAGGCATGATTGCTCGGCAGTGAGTTCTTCACTAATTATTCTTCGATTCACTCGATTCCAGGCAAGACTAGACGATTGAGAGATATGGTAAGCTGCAGGAATATTATGCGCAGCCAGTGGTTGCCTTGGTTGGACCTGGGATGATTGGAACGGGTGGTGCAGGGAGAATCAATGGCCATCGGCCATGGCGGGTGAGAGGCGAGCTGAGAGAAGGAGAGAGCAACGAGAGAGAGATGCTGGCTTCTGAGAGACCGAAGAAGAAGGGAGTAGGTGTCGCGGCGTCGGTTTTGGTCGCCCAAAGTGGCCTCCTGCTCCGGCACGCGGCCTGGTGCGCGGCGCTGTGCATGGCTTGCCGTTGCCAGCGAAACACATAGAACACGCGAGAGCAAAGGAATGAGTGGGGTGGGTGAGTGACAGGTGGGTCCCACTGAGATTTTTTCAATTTCCTGATTTTTCTCAGCCACATGTTTAACTGCCCAAATAAAATAGCTAGTAACTTGGATAATTATGAGAAAAATGGATAGTGAAAGTTTGACACGTGTAGAATACAATGGAACAGGTTCCAAACTAAATTTCAGTTTGGTTTGAATTTGCCACTAATTTGAATATGATTAAAACTCAAATTTGTAGCAATTATTTAGGGTGTTTCCAATTGGATAAAAATTCCAATAAATTTTCCAAAATTATTTCATGACATAATCTATCATATATAATTTTGGTTGTACCCCTATTGTATAGCAAAATTATGAGTTGCTTCACAATCTAGCCATACTTTGATTTGAATTTAAATTCAAATTAATTTGAAATGTAGTCAAAATTGAGTTATGACTTGCTAAAGAAGAATGGTGTGCAATGATGTGATAAAATGAGGTATAGTGACACTGGGTTGTCACAACCCTCCCTCTTTAAGAAAATCTCGTTCTGAGATTTAAAGTGAACTAGAGGAAGTTAACACACAAAAGTTTACTACCTGAGAATTGAGACAAAAATCCTTGATAATTAGTAACAAGGAATTCTGCCGATTTCTAGGTTGCTTTATCTTCAGAATGATTACTCCATAGGACCTTATAGAATTTGATTGTCCGCTTTCTAGTAACTCGATCCTTTTTATCCAATATTTTTATCGGATGTTTGGAGTAAGTCACATCAGGTTGTAAACATTCATAATCATCTAAGATAACATCTACATGTGGCTTGAGACATTTCTTCAATTGAGAGACATGGAAAATGTCATGCACACCCGAATGATCTTCAAGCAACTTCAACTTGTATGCAATGGTTCCATATCGTTCAATTGTCTTGAACGGGCCAATATAGTGAGGAGCTAATTTTCCCTTGTTTCTAAATCACTGAATACCCTTCATAGGTGATACTTGTAAATAAACATGATCATCCTTCTCAAATATTAAAGGTCGACGTCTTGTATTAGCATATATTTCTTGCTGTTGCTTTGCAGCTCTTAAGTTGGCTTGAATAATCTGAACTTTTTCTTCAGCTTGTTGTACAAGGTCTAGTCCAAAAGTAAACCTTTCTCCAGGTTCTGACCAATTTAATGGAGTTCTACAGTTGCGACCATACAATACCTCAAATGGTGTCATACCCGCACTTTGTTGATAACTGTTGTTATAAAAAAATTCTATGAGAGGCAAGTGAACATCCCATTCACCAACATATGTTAATACACAGGCCTGAAGCATGTCTTCCAAAATTTGGACAACACACTCAGTTTATCCATTAGTGGCAGGATGGTATGCTGAACTTCGGATTAAATAGGTACCCAAAGATACATGTAACTGTTCCCAAAATTGTGCCACGACTTGAGAGCCTTGATCTAAAATGATCGTTGTTAGTACACCATGCAAGCATAAAATCCGAGAGATGTATAGTTCAGCCTATTGCTTGGCATTGTATCGATTATAAACTGGAATAAAATGTGTTGTCTTAGTAAGTCTATCCACAATTATCCAAATAGAATCATGCTTTTAAGAAGTCAGTGGAAGACCCATAATAAAATCCATACTAATATCATCCCATTTCCAAGCAGGTATACTTAGTGGCTGTAATAGACCAACTTTCTTCAAAAGATCAGCCCAGATACATTGACATGTATCACATTCTGCAATGTAACGGGTGAGTTCCCGTTTCATTCTTATCCACCAAAAATTTTCCTTCAGTCCTTCGTACATCTTGTTACTACCAGGATGAATAGAGTATTTGGACTGATGAGCTTCATCTAAAATTTTATGGCGTAACTTAAGATTTTTAGGGACCACAAGACGATTGTTAAATCATAGCACATCATTCTTATCTTATGAAAACAAGTAGCTTTTCCATCCTTGATATTTTTCCTGATGTGTGCCATGCCTTTGTCATTTTTCTGAGCAACAATTACTTCATATCTGATGGTGAAATGGATGCTAAATTCTGTATAGCAACCACAAGTAGAATATGAACACTTGGTCCAGTAGAGGAAATGTACTTGCTGCTGTCCCAAGTCAATAAATTCAGATTGTTGCAGCGTTCCTTTCGGCTTAAAGCATCGACTACGACATTGGCTTTACCGGGGTGGTAATGGATCTCCAAGTCATAATCTTTAGTTAGCTCAAGCCATCTACGATATTTAAATCTGATTGGGTAAAAATATATTTAAGACTTTTGTAATCTGTGTATATATATGCACTAAATTTCCCAACAAATAATATCGCCAAATCTTTAGTGCAAAAACCATCGCTGCTAACTCAAAGTTATGAGTTGGATAATGTTCTTCATGCTTGCATAATTACCGAGATGCATAAGCAATTACACAGCCTTCTTGCATTAAAACACAACCAATCTCGTTCCATAGGCATCACAATAAATATAAAAAAAGGTTTAGTGATATCAGGTTGAGCTAGAATGGGAGCGGTAGTTAACAACTTCTTCAAATTTTAAAAAGCTCATCACATTGTTGACTCCAATGAGTTGTACATTATTTTGCAGGAGATTAGTGATGGTTTTTTATCTTTTGGGAAGTGTCTTATTCAGAGATATACAAGGAAATATATTGTATGAGATAGTTGACCCTTTGGGAGTACTTTAAGGGCAGTCCTCCCTCTTTAATTTAAATTCATAAGTTTCAAAAGATTTTTCTCTATAAGACTAGCTGGAATAAAGTGTGTAAGGAACGTAGCCTTAAATTCCTCTCATTGGATTTGATGACCAGAAACAAAGATATTGTGCATATATGGTTCATATTTCACGATCTATGTCATCCTTATCAATCAGAAATTCAGAATTCCTTCATGAATCTGATATCGGCCAACCTAACAAAAAATCAATCTTTAGAAACTATTTCAATAATCTGTGAGTCTCTCGACATGTTCCCTTGATAAGTTTAAAATTTAGGAGAGATAGAGAATTACTCCAGCTTCCCGACAACCATACAAGATGGCTCCCAATGGGCTTATCAAGCTAAAGGACTAGTTGAATGAGCTGTCGAATAAAAGTTTTATCCGTCCAGGCCCATTACCTAAAGGCTATATTTCTTGCACATCTTATTCCTACTTGTCTTATTGAGAGAAATCTTTTTAAAATTACAAAAATAATATAAGGAGGGAGGACTACCCTTAAAGTACTCCCAGAGGGTCGACTATCTCATACAGTACGTTTCCTTATGTATCTCTGAATACGACACTTGGCGAAGAATCAAAACCCGTCACCAAGATCCTGCAAAATAATGTACAACTCAATTGGAGTCAACAATGTGAAGAGACTTAAAATTTTGAAGAAGTTGCTAACCAACCCTACATCACTAAATCTTTTAATGTTTATTGTGACGCCTCTGGAATGGGATTGGGTTGTGTCCTAATACAAGAAGGTCGTGTGGTTGCTTATGCATCCCGACAATTACGTAACCATGAGGAACATTATCCAACCCATGACTTGGAATTAGCAGCAGTAGTCCTTGCACTAAAGATTTGGCGACATTATTTGTTGAGAAATCTGTTGCATATATACACTGATCACAAAAGTCTCAAATATATTTTTACCCAATCAGATCTGAATATGCGTCAACGTAGATGGCTAGAGTTAATTAAACACGATGAATTGGAAGTTCATTACCATCCAGGTAAAACCAATGTTGTAGCTGATGCTCTGAGTTGGAAAGAACATTGCAACAATCTGAATTTGCAACTATGGGACAGCAGTAATGACATTTCCTTGATTGAACCAAGTGTTCATATTTTGTCTGTAGTATCCCTATATAATTTAGCAATTCATTCTACCATCAGAGATGAAGTAATTGTTGCCGAGAAAAATGATAAAGGCATGACACACATCAGGAAAAATATCAAGGATGGAAAAGCTACGTGTTTCCGTCAAGATGAGAATGGTGTGCTATGGTTTAACATTATCAAGGATGGAAAAGCTACGTGTTTCCATCAAGATGAGAATGGTGTGCTATGGTTTAACAATCGTCTTATGGTTCCTAAGAATTTTAAGCTACGTCGCAAGATTTTAGATGAAGCTCATCAGTACAAGTACTCGGTCCACCCTGGTAGTAACAAGATGTACCAAGGACTGAAAGAAAATTTTTGGTGGACAAGAATGAAATGGGAAGTGGCCCGTTACGTTGCAGAATGTGATGCATGTCACGTATCAAGGCTGATCACCTGAAGAAAACTAGTCTATTACAGCCACTAAGTATTCCTGCTTGGAAATGGGTTGATATTAGTATGGATTTTATAGTGGGTCTTCTATTAACTGCAAAAAAGCATGATTCTATTTGGGTAATTGTGGATAGACTTACTAAATCAGCGCATTTTATCCCAGTGCATACTCGCTATAATATTAAGAAATATGGTGAAATATACATCTCTCGAATTCTGTGTTTACATAGAGTTTCAAAGACAATTATTTCAGATTGAGGCTCTTAGTTTGTAGCAAGATTTTAGGAACAGTTACATATATCTTTAGGTACACATTTAATCCGAGGCTCTGTATATCACCCCACTACTGATGGACAAACCGAGCGTGTTAACCAAATCTTGTAAGACATGCTTAGAGCTTGTGTTTTAACCTATGGTGGTAATTGGGATGATCATTTGCCTCTCATAGAGTTTTCTTATAACAACGGTTATCAAGAAAGCACAGGTATGACACCATTTGAAGCCTTATATGATCGTAGCTGTAGAACTCCGTTAAATTGGTCAGAAGCTGGGGAAAGAATTATTTTTGGACCAGATCTTGTACAACAAGCTGAAGAAAAAGTTTGGATTATTAAGGCCAAGCTAAAGGTAGCAAAACAATGACAAGAGATGTATGCCAATAGAAGACGTCGACCACTAATCTTTGAAATAGACGATCATGTCTATTTACGGGTATCACCTATGAAAGTCATTCAAAGATTTGGGAGCAAAGGAAAGTTAGTGCCTCGCTATATTGGTCCTTTCAAAATAATTGAGCAATGTGGACCCGTGGCATATAAGTTAAAGTTACCGGCAAATCTTGTAGGTGTGAATGACACATTGCATGTATCTCAATTAAAGAAGTGGCTTAAACCACCTGTGGATATCGTATTGGATGATTATGAACATCTACAATCTGATTTGACTTATTCCGAGCGTCCAATAAAAATATTGGATGAGAAGGATCGAGTTACTCGGAAGAGAACCATCAAGTTTTATAAAGTCCAATGGAATAATCATTCCGAAGATGAAGCAACTTGAGAATCTGCGGAGTTCCTTAATACCCATTACCCGGAATTTGTACATCAATAATACCCTACCTCTAGTTCGCTTTAAATCTCGGGACGAGATTTTCTTAAGGAGGGAGGGCTATGGCACCCCAGTGTCACCATACTTATTTTCATCACATGATTGCACCTAATTCTGTTTTAGCAAGTCATAACTCAATTTTGACTGCATCTCAAATTAATTTTTATTTAAATTTAAACCAGAATATGGCTAGGTTGTGAAGCAAATCAAAATTTTTCAATAGAACTTGTTTCAAAAGAAAATACCTAGAGCAACATATTGATGAAGTAGAATTTTTTTAAAAAAAATTAGCAATTTATCTATACTAGAATTGCTCTAAATAATTAATTCAAGTTCAAATTAAAATTTGTTTGAAATATTAATTCAAAAATTTTTAAACTCCAACTGAATTTCTGGTCTTACACAAAATGTTCTACACACTCTAATGTGCATCTCTTCAAAGTTTCACGTACATTGGAGTTAGACAACTATTTTAATTTGAATTTGGAAGAGAAGGGAAGAAAAATCAAAGGAAAAAGAGAAAATCAGACGTGGAACCCACCTGTCAGCCTCTACTCTCTTTTCTTCTCTATTCTTTGCTGGCAATGACAGCCATGCACGGCGCCACGCGCCTGTGTGCATGTTCTCTTTTCTTCTCTATTCTTCGCTGGCAATGACAGCCATGCACGGCGCCACGCGCCTGTGTGCATGTCTCCAGCGCAGGAGCACTTCTGGGTGACCAAAACTGACGCCTCTAGCCGCCCTTGACTCCAGCACCGCTCTCCCTCGGCCTCCCCGTCTTTTCACCCTCTTTTTATCTACCAACCGAACGAGTCACATCGCCATTGCCGCCGTCCCTTGCTGCTCCACGGTGCACCGCCTACTCAGTCCACCAGAGCTCAAGCTGAGGACTGCGATGGATGCACCCTGAACTATAGGAGCTTTAAGGTCAAATCTCATCTCAATCCATCCACCGAGCGTGGAGTATTTCACATTTTTCTAGGACGACCTCACCTCTGACCATCCTCGACTCCGTGGCGCAATTCTTCCTCCACGGTTCGTATCGTCATTTGATTCTTGTTCTATATTGTTCCCTACTCATTTTGGAATCTCCTGACCTGTTGTCTCTTTGGTTTCTCCAAGGAAAAAGTAGCAGTTTGGAGTTTTCTGGTCGCCATGCTCACTGGACCAAGGTTGAAGAAGACGATGGCAATTTCGTAATTTCGGCAAACTAATAAAAGAAAATCCAGGAAAATGATTAATCTTGTAAAATTGATATCTTGAGTTCTAGAGCTCCAAAAATCGCAAAATAAATTTTGTTGGATTCCTGGTGATGTGATCTATGCATTGAGCATATTAGTGCATATGTTTTATATGAAACGTTTTGGTGTATAATTTATTTAGTATAAAACTTAATAAATACATATACTTAGTTGTACACTTGATAAAATGGCAAATTTAGTTGTTATAGATTAATCTCGACATGCTTAGTTGAGAACATAAGACGATGACCCTATTTTTTGGACATAAAGTTATATATGAATTTCTCTTTAAAATACATATAATGGCATTAAAGTAATTTCTATAAACTTTTATGGTCTGAGCTTGTGCGCATAAATCATGCTTGTCATATTACATCACCATAAATATTTGTAGGAAGTTATCTTCTGTTCATATTTTACTATAATTTGTTTAGGCAGAAACCTTGTTAAATATATTATAATTAATTTGTCAAAATATAACTATGAAACTTGGCAAATTTACTGATCATGCCTTCATTTAACTTCAAAAGATCAATTATGTCCAGTAGCATATTTTTAGTATAGTAAATGAATTAATTGCTCCTCAGATCAATTATGTTGCAATCCTGTTTTAATGCAATAGGAAAATATTTATTATTAAATTCTACTTTTAATTTGTGATCTGAATTATATGGCTTCGAGAACAATGTTGAGGAACAAATATGATTTAATGTATCTCATTTCGCATGTGCATCGCATTTCATTGTATTTTCTATGCATTCCTTTATATTGACATGTCGGTATTGTTATAGGGAACGTTAATTCATCTGAGGAGGATTTTCAGAAGGATTCTTTGTGTGTCTCTACTCAAAAAGTATCTAACATCCGTACTGACCCGTAGTTGAAGCCCAAGGAAAGCCCGGAACATTCCCATGTATTAATTTGATTAAATTCTAGTAATTAAATTACTAGATGTGTATAGATGAATTATGCATTAAGTTTAGGAGTTGAATGAAATCCACCTGTATTTACTGGATATACAGGTACAGGTAGTTAATAGATAAATTATTAAGTTTAGTTGTAGGACCTATAATGCTTATGATATTTGGAATAATTAGTGAAATAATGATGTTCACATGATTAAGTAAGAATGTTAAAATTTGAATTAAACGGATCTGTTTCAGAAAGGGCGAAGGCAAAGGACCTGTGAGATTTTTGTCTCGCAAGGTGGCAGTCTGTTTATGTTAACAACTAAAAATTTGAGACGTGGACATGCCCCGTAGGTGAAAGGGCAAGGATCATGTGCATTCAGAGGACACGTCTTGCAAGGCTGTTGCCCTGTCTGTGTAGACCTAGGACCCGTCTGTTGTCGGCCCCTTCGAGCAAGTATTGAACAGTACCGAATGCATGCTAGTATATGAGAACTAGTAAACTGATGTAGCATTGTCATTTGCATGTTGGATAGTACCCAAATTCTTGGTCGTGTGATCCAGTAGGAATGGACAGATTCCCGAGGTAGTGTGGAGTGGCACTCGGGACTTTGGACCCCGACCGGATTGTATGATGTCTTTGCGAAAAGTTGTCATATATGTTCTTTAATGATGCGTATGCCATGTATTTCGGGTTTTTCCAGCTGGTGTAAAACGATTGCAATCGCTGTCCCTCGCAGTAATGAGTACCGCTTGTTCACTGAGTCATCACGTAGTTTAAGAACCTCACTAAGATTAATGAATGGAATGTTTGAATGAAGAATATTGTGTTTTAATGAATCTGAACTTGATTTATGTTGTACTTGATCTAAATTTCAGATTATTTGTTACACTTTATATCTCTAAATGCTAGTTACCTTACACTGTTATAGTTACTAGAATGTTCACTAAATGTACTTTTATCCATCTCTGAGCATATGCATGGTCTAGTATTAATTTATGTCGGATAAGACTTGCTGAGCTTAGTTGCTCAGTCTTTGTCATATTGTTGTTTTATTTATTTCAGGTAATAATGTTGATGCTTATGAGTTACCTTTGGGTGTACTTCCCTGGCATATGTCTATTCTAGAGGGATGGTCAGCCCATAGGGAGACTGAGTAGCCACTGCTGTTGTGTGATGCTAGGTGATAATCCGTATGGGCCTGGATTTATCACATCTGCTTTTATCGTCGAGTTGTATATTGTACACGCTTGATCACGCTATCTTCCACTATTTTCAAAACTAATCTTGTAATATTTCTGCCGCACTTAACACTTAAACTCTGATATAAAATAAATAATACCACTTTTTACATAATTTGAACTTGGTCGGTTGTTGTATTATCTTGTGTCTGTTTAATCAGCACCTTGAGAACTTCAGTCTAATGGGGTTGTGACAGCTGCTATGAGAGCTATATTCCAAAATAATACAAAAATTTAGACATATTTTCAAAAATATGGCGTATACGGTAAGGATACATTAGTATATGCTCAACTATATAGAAATTTTGGAATGGTGTAAAACGATTGCAATCGCTATCCCTCGCAGTAATGAGTACCGCTTGTTCACTGCGTCACAATATAGTTTAAGAACCTCACTAATATTAATGAATGGAATGTTTGAATGAAGAATACTATCTTTTAGTGAATCTGAACTTGATATATGTTGTACTTGATTTAAATTTCAGATTGTTGTTGTACTTTATATCTTTATATGCTAGTTATGTTACACTGTTATAGTTACTAGAATGTTCACTAAATTTACTTTTATCCATCTCTGAGCCTATGCATAGTCTAGTATTAATTTATGTCAGGTAAGACTTGCTGAGCTTAGTTGCTCAGGCTTTGCCATATTGTTATTTTACTATTTCAGGTAATAACACTGACGCATATGAGTTACCTATGGGTGTTCTTCCGTGGGATATTTCTATCCCAGAAGGATGGTCTGCCCATTGAGAGACTAAGTAGTCGCTACTATTGTGTGATGCTAGGTGATAATCTGTATAGGCTTGGATTTATCACAGTTGCTGTTATCATCAAGCTGTATATTATAGATATTTAATCACATTGTCTTCCGCTGTTTTAAAAACTTGGTTTTGTAATATTTCCGCTGCACTAAATACTTAACTCTGATGTATAATAAATAACACTCTTTTGTAATGACCCCATGCCTAGGGGCTACAGTACACTTGTTTTGATATTTTGTTGTTAAAATCACTCGAAGGGAGTGGTAGCACCAATCTTGGGGGATATAACTGGTTAAAGACATTGGATGATTTTTTAATATTTTTTTACTCACAAGGCATTTCCAGTACAGGCTCAACACCTTATGAGTTGGGGCTATGCTAGTAGAGTATGCCTTTTTAAGCATCCAAGAAAGAAGGGAATTTGTTTAGAGAATCACTTTTCAATTTTGAGAAGTATCAAGATAAGCTGAAGATTTGTATTCAAAATTGGAAAGTTCTTGGGGGCTACTATGGGACATATATATCCGAGGTACCTGACCACTCGATTATATGGCCGAGTGGGCCGGGGGCTTAGTGATGCAGCATTGGAAATTAAGCCCCAGAAGATAACTACTCGGATATTTGTTTAGAGTAGACTACAAGTTATGGTGTATAGATTGAATCAGATATGATCGAATGATTGATTACCATGTAAACCACTGTCCTTCGGATATATAAGGAGGGCAGGGGTCCTTGAAGATCATTAGAACTCGTATTGGGAACTATTTCCCAGTGCGAACCCTAGAAATACAAGAACACTAGAACATGACGTAGGGTTATTATCCACCAGGAGGCCCGAACTGTATAAACCCTGTGTCCTGTATAAACCCCTTTCATACTCATATGCATACCTAGAATAGCTATCGAGATTATTCCTCGACAGTTGGCACGCCAGGAAGGGGTAGCGTTGAGTTCAACTTCATTGAAATCAATGGCTTTCTTTGACACCTGGATCTAAAGGCATGGTGGCTACTGGAAGGGCCGCCGAACATTGCTTGACGAGGCTCTCGCTTTGATCAGCAACGAAGCTGAAGGTCGGCAAGCCTGGGCAGCTCAGATCTAACTATGGTCGATCTCCTAACCCCTTACACAGAGGAGTTGGATGAAGATCCCAATTTTTTTCTTGGATCAAGATTAGTAGCTACAATCGGCGTCAACCACGAGTCAATCTTGGACCTGATCGAAGCGCCAAGTGATTTCGAAAGTCACTCATCGGACTACTATGAGGTTTTCATGGTAGCATCGACGGCCCCAGATGGAGGCGCGGTCGGGGAGACATCCGCGGCAGCTGCTACACGGGGAGCAGTAGCGGACACAAACCTTCGGGACGGGAATGAAACCGAACTCGAAGATGATGACCTAGAAGCCGAGACCCCTCCGCTTCGATGACCAGACGCCCGTTAGAATAGATCTAGAATTGTGCAAAACTTGGACATGGGCGACCTCACCTTACAACTGGACCGTGAGGAGGTCTTCAAAACTTCGCAACACAACATCACGAGTGCGGCAACCCTATTGAACTCACTAGAACCCATGCTCCAAGCAAACCCAGAGTTGACACCTTAGGTCAACAAGCTGAAAGCGGACATCAAGGCGGCAGCTGTACTGGAGATGCACAACACATGCTCCATGCCAAGCAAATCTGCATCAGGCGTGGCTAGCTCAGTACCCAGCCAGGAAAGACGAGATCGGCGATGGAAGGATTGGCAGGTGACCCCACCGACCGAACCACGGCGGCGGCCCATCGCGAACTACTACGACCGGAACCCACACACTGATCGTCGTAGCGGCGTACTGCCGCGTGATGCCCATGTCCAATTGCATAATAGGTATCAGGAGAGGGACGAAGCGGCCCACCGAGAATATGAAGATGAGCGACATTGTCGCGGCTTTGTTGACGACCACTATTACGAGCGCAACGACAGGAGGGAGCCATTTCGAGACGATCGGTACTACAATCATCAGAAGGCAGACACCATCAAGAAGTCGGTTGCGAACGAGAGCGAACCCCCATCCTTGAGGATTATGATGACGAGGCTGGCATTAGGGCCTTCACTTGAGAACTATGTATGATCAACTGGCCGGCTGGTTTTAAGCCAGTCGGCATCGAAAAATATGATGGCAAGACAGATCCGCGGGATTGGCTTCATGTCTATACAACGGCCATCCGAGCACTCAGCGGTGACAGCTTTGTTATGGCCAATTATCTACATGTATGCCTGGCTCCAGCAGCCAAGACGTGGCTCACTAACTTGCCTGCTAATTCCATCAGTTCCTGGGCGGAGTTATGCAGGAAGTTTACCACCAACTTCCAAGCGACGTTCGACAGACCCGGGAATCACTAGGAGCTCGCCAAGATCAAGCAGCGGGACCGAGAGCCGTTACGGGAGTACATCTAGCGCTTCTGCCGAGTGAAGAACACCATCCCCAACATCTCAGATGCTTAAGTCGTCGCTGCCTTCCAGGGTGGACTTCGCGACGATGACCTAATCAAGAAGATCAGGAGGTTGGATGCTGCCGGTAGCTTAACAGGCAAGGAGCTATTCACCATGGCAGACAAGTACACAGCCGGCAACTCGGCCCTCTTTCAAGTACGTCAATATAAGGAGGAGGTGCCGCGGAATCGTAGTTAGGTGGCGCCGTCCAATTATAACAAGGACGGCGATAGGAAGCGCAAGCAGGACAGAACAGTTGCTAACACCGAGCGCCCCAACTGAAGAAGACAGGTCACGTAGGATGACTTTGATAAAATGTTCGTAGGTCCCTATCTGCTGCATGATGGCGCTCACAAGGCCAAAGAATGCTTCAAGCTGAAGAGCTTTGCGCACCATGCTCTGAAGGTCTGCAAAGAACGCCCCTAGATTCCTAAGGGTGGCAGGAATGATGCGGACAAGAAAGACGAAGACAAAGAAGAGTTTCAAGACCCCAAGCGCGAGGTCAACTACATTTGTGGTAGGTCCACAGCCAACTCGAAGCGTCAGCAAAAGATCCTCTACCGAGAGATTAACTCAGTATCACCAGCTATCCCGCACTACCTTCGGTGGTCTGAGGTCCCAATAACTTTCGATCGGTCGGACCACCCAGATCATATCCCTAGACCTGGCAAATACCCCCTAGTATTATCGTCGATCGTTAATAAAGTACGGCTCCATAGAGTTCTGGTGGACGGTGGGAGCAGCCTGGACATCAGTGAAGACCTTCAAGGAGCTCGGCATACCGTTGACCGACCTCAAGCCCAGCAGATCACCCTTCCATGGTGTGATCCCTGGCATGCAGATAGTCCCACTAGGACAAATCACCCTGCTAGTGACATTCGGCACTCGGGAGAACTACAGGACGGAGCACATCACCTTCGAAGTTGCGGATCTAGACTCCACTTATTATGCCATCATTGGATGGCCGGCCATCGCCAAATTCATGGCTATACCACACCATCCATACATGATGATGATGCTGCCAGGGCCAAATGGAGTCATCTCGCTGCACTCGGACATAAGAACCACCTACGACCACGACAACCAGAGCTACGAGTTAGCGGAAAAGAAGGTGACGGCATCAGAGCTCGCTGAGTTGAAGCTAGCAGTCACAAATGCGGAGGAGGCCAACCTCGATCGCTCTCCCAAGAAGATGTTGAAAGCCACGGTGCAGGCAGAGGCCGTGGAATCAAAGAAGATTCAGTTAGATGATAGTGATATATCCAAGATCACCAATGTTGGGGTCAATTTAGATGCTAAATAGGAAAGCACGCTCATCCTTTTCCTTCGTAATAATAAAGACATATTTACATGGAAACCTTCTAACATGCCGGGTGTTCCAAGGGAAAAGGCTGAGCATAGATTACACGTTCATCCGAATGCTAAACCTGTGAGGCAACGTCTCCGACGGTTTTTGCAAGACTGTAAGGACGCAATTAGAAAAAAAATCGGCCGATTACTGGTGGCTAGTTTTATCTAAAAAGTGTTTCACCCTAACAGTTAGCTAAGCCAATGATGTGAACAAGGGTTCCTGATCTTCCGATAGATTCTGATAATCTTGATTAAGGCAGAGGCGATACACAAATCGATCTGGCTTCCGAACGACACGTTCTGAACCCCGCAATCATCACACAATGTCTCCTCTGGTTATCAACTGTTCAAGAATGATTGAACTTGCCGAGAAGGCTTATCCTTGCCTATAAATCAAGAACACAAGCAAGAACAAAGAAGAATGCAACCAAATTTACAAGTATTCGATCAATCTCTCAAGTTGGGGTCTCACAAACCGATCAAACGGCGAAACTGTTATCAACAGAATAATCTAAGAAAAATCCCTAACCCTAATGAAGAGGTGGTGGCTGTATATGAGGACCCTAGGGTCGTGCAAGACCTCCTGAACACATCTCTAAGTGGGCTCAACTCGATACATGGCCCAAAGACCGATTACGGTGTCGCAGCACCAAGACAGATTCTGGAAGTCGATTTGTTTTGGCGATTGCTGATGGCTCATGATGAATATTGACATGGGACCAGTTGGGTTGGAAAGGACTTTCCGTTATCTTTCCAGGCATATGTAGAACGTCTAAATCTGAGTCTGTATGCATCCTGAGCGTCCGTTTTAGTGTAGACTGGTCCTGGGCTCCGAAACAGACTTGAAGTCGGTTTTGATTGGGCCTCCACCTTGGCTTGGACATCTTTGTTGGACCATCACGCCTCCAATCACCTTACAAGATATCTCATCATCATCTCCATGGTTTCTAACAATAATTAATTCATTAGGTAGCAATCTATTCTCAAAACCAAATAAACAAAACATTAGAAACGAGCTCACCTGTAAATTTAGGTGATGTGCATGAACTTTCATCTTAGTTGGAGGAGTGTTTTGTGTATCCATAGGTGTGATGTCCTCATCATTCTCCCCCTTTTGAATTAGAGTCGTCCTTGACTTGATCCCATCTCTTTCTCCCAATAGTGATCTCAAATCTGAAATATAAAATATAGAACTATTCCCAAACTTGGAATGCACCTCATGTTTATATGTGTTATAAAAATTATGATCATAATGTGAAACTATAATAGAAGGCATGCCATGCAAATTAATGACCTCTTTGAAAACTTGCTCAGCAATATGAACGTCATTCTCACTCTTATGACAAGATGGAAAATATGTGATCTTAAAAACACTAGAAGAACATGACATGACATGGTAATTGTTATTACAGTTTTCTAGTTCATCATTTGGTTGTACAACACAAGGAGGATTCAAGTTTGAGCAAATATAAACTTTATGCACCATAAATACACCTCTATGATCATAGTTTCCTATAGCATAAAATTTGTTTCTTGTTAGTAAAGGCAATTCAGTTTGAGAAAAGATTTGCTTCTCCACGGTATTTAGATCACAATGAACATCAAATTCAATATAACCCAAAGTATTTAGAGAAAACAATAATTTCTGCTCATCCTTTTCACATGTTATTAAAATCAAATGTTTCATTTCAGCACTAGTAGGTGAATCATAAGCAAAAACATCAAGCTTATTCATTTGTTGTGGCAAAGGTATAAGTGAAGCAGTGGCACACAACTCCTGTTTATCACAAGGATCAGTAGATAAATCAATTTGTGGTAAAGGCAAATCAAGACAAGTTCCAATATAACAAGATTGTTGGAACAATTCATCACATCAACAAAGCTCTTACCTGAAGAACAACATGTTCTTCATCTTTCTCACTATTCTCTTCTTTGTGTAGAACCTAAAATGTATTAGTTGCAACAAGAGGCAAGGAAATATGTTCATCATCTAATTCAGATTTTGATGTAAGTGTTACAACATTTGAAATAGTCCATTCTTTCCTAAACGGTTCATTCTTTCTCCTCTCAAGCCTTTGTTGATCCTCTTCTAAAATTTTAGCAGCGGTCATAGGTTTAAGAGTAACTCTTCTACCATTGTATTTAAATGAGTAGCTATTTGTAATGGTATTGTGCGAAGCATTATTTGTAATAATCCAAGGTTTACTCAATAACAAATGACATGCTTGCATAGGTACTATATCAAATTCTGCACTATCCTATAAGAACCAATAAAAAATTTAATGTGTGCAATTTTATCTACCTTTATCTTACCAAAAGAATTTACCCGTTGGATGTAGTATGGACATGGGTGTGGCTGTGTTGTCAATCCAAGTTTCTCAACTAATTCTAAACTTGCGATGTTACGGCTACTCTCTCCATCAATGATAACACGACAACGTTGATCCTTGACAACAAAGTGAGCCTGGAATAAATTGTTCAATTGATTTTGCTCTACCTTCTCCATTTGAGGACTGGGCACTCGTTGTACTATATCACTCATATTGTTCTCATTAGACGACGTTGAATCATCACCATGAGTGGTGTAACCTATCGTTGTTAGTAGCAAACAAGAAAACACAAGGAACTATATTTTACTATCACTACTATGTGATCACAGTGTAAACTCTCAACAAGCAAAGGGAAGCATCTTATAAAGCTCTTACAAAGTTCTTAATTACAACAAGCAAAGGATACCTTGGAGAGTGTGAACTGATGATTGCGAGAGTCAAAAAAATTTGTGCCTATTCAGAAGGAAATATATGAAGCTTGGATAGGCAATTTTAGGTAGCAAGAATTAGCAAAATTTCAATTCAGAAGTTGCAAAACTGAATAATAGTTCCAAGCTAGTCTATGTCACCGGCCTAAACTTGTCTCGGACCTAGTTCAAGCAAGCAAGCAAATGGCTCAACAAAGGACACAAAGGCTGTAAGCAATTCTGAATTTTTTTCTCTTCTCCTTTTGTTTTTTTCTTTTGTTATAGGTGCGGCTTTTTCTTCTTATTTTTTTTTCAGCACCTCTTTGCCTTTTACTTCTTTCGTGATTTTTTTGACATAAAACTGCAGCAAGAGTTCTAACTTTATAGCACAAAGGAAAAACCTTAACTTTCTTTTTTGCACTCTTTACGTAAGGAATAGATGTACATGTAGAACTGAACCGATAATTCTCATATGCAACAACGTGCAGCAATCTCTTGACTCAAGGAACAACGTGCAATAGAAAACACTCTAAGTTTCCTTTGCACACAAAAAGTAGAAGGCTAGACGTTAAATAAATATTTAGTACACACAATTCCAGCAGTACTATTCTCTCAACGTGTGGAATAATCTGATTTTTTTTCTTGATTGTATATGAACAAGGACACACAAGACTCAAACAAGACCAAAGAACAAGCACTAGACCAACAACACCATGACCTTATAGGGACTAAAATTCAGAGAAGCAAACTAAACTGAAAATTGCAAGGCACAAGGGGGGTGTAGGACAGCAGAAACACGATGAACAAATATATTTGTAGGGCAATTTTCTGGACTCTAGGATTGAACAAAATAACGAGGATAAGGGCGAATCTAACGGTGTACCTGAATCTCTGATTACCACTTGATGTGAACAAGGGTTCCCAATCTTCTGATAGGTTCTGATAATCTTGATTAAGGTAGAGACGATACACAAATCAATCTGGCTTCCGAACGACACGTTCTGAACCCCGCAATCATCGCACAACGTCTCCTCTGGTTATCAACCATTCAAGAATGATTGACCTCGCCGAGAAGGCTTATCCTTGCCTGCAAATCAAGAACACAAGCAATAACAAAGAAGAATGCAACCAAATTTGCAAGTATACGATGAATCTCATAAGTTGGGGTCTCACAAACCGATCAAACGATGAAACTGTTATCAACAGAATAATCTAAGCCAAACCCCAAACCCTAATGAAGAGGCGGTGGCTGTATATGAGGACCCTAGGGTCGTGCAAGACCCCCTGGACGCAGCCCTAAGTGGGCTCAACTCGATACATGGCCCAAAGACCGATTACGGTGTCGTAGCACCAGGACGGATTCTGGATGTCGATTTGTTTTGGTGATTGCTGACAGCTCAGGATTAATTGCGATATGGGACTGTCTGGGTTGGAAAGGACTTTTCGTTATCTTTCTAGGCATATGTAAAACGTCCAAATCTGAGTCCGTATGCATCCTGGGCGTCCGTTTTAGTGCAGAATGGTCCTGGGCTCCGAAACAGACTCAAAGTCGGTTTTGATTGGGCCTCCACCTTGGCTTGGACATCCTCTGGCCCATCACGCCTCCAATTACCTCACAAGCTATCTCATCATCATCTCCATGGTTTCTAACAATAATTAATTCATTAGGTAGGAATCTATTCTCAAAACCAAATAAACAAAACATTAGAAACGAGCTCACCTGTAAATTTAGGTGATGTGCATGATCTTTCATCTTAGTTGGAGGAGTGTTGTGTATATCCATAGGTGTGATGTCCTCATCACCCAATACTGGTGTGGAAAAAGAATAGGGAGTGGCGGATGTGCATGGATTACACCGGCCTCAACCAAGCCTGTCCCAAGGATCCTTTCACCCTCCTCCGTATTGATCAAGTGGTCGACTCAACGACTGGTTGCGCTTTATTGTGCTTCTTAGACGCCTACTCAGGGTACCATCAGATTCCCTTAAATGAGTCTGACTAGCTAAAAACATCATTCATTACGCCCTTTGGAGCTTTCTGTTACATGATGATGCCCTTTGGGCTAAAGAACGCCGGTGCCACCTACCAGTGGACCATGCAACGATGTCTGGATAACCAGATCGGAAATAACGCCGAGGCCTACATCGACGATGTGGTGGTAAAAAGCCGACTCGCCTTGGACTTGATACAAGACTTGGCTGAGACATTTGATAACCTTCAAAAGTACAACATGAAGCTGAACCCCGAGAAATGCATTTTTGGTGTTCCGTCAGGGAAGCTACTCGGTTTCCTGGTTTCACACCGAGGGATAGAGGCAAATCCAGAAAAGGTGAACGCCAAACTTTGGATGGGACGCTCGCACTCATAGAAGGACATCTAGAAGTTGACCAGTTGCATGGCAGCACTCAGCCGATTCGTGTCATGACTCGGCATTCGAGGATTACCCTTCTTCCGCTTGCCCAAGAAGCAGGAGTCGTTTGCCTGGAATGATGAAGCCCAAAAAGCCTTGGATGAATTCAAGGCCTACATTAGTGACCCACTAGTGCTAACACCCCATGAACCAAAGGAAACTTTATAGTTGTATATCTCCGCAACCACACACGTTGTCAGCACTGTGCTGGCGGTCGAACGGGCGGAAGTTGGCAAGGCTCAAAAGGTGCAGCGCCCGGTATAATTCATCAGCGAAGTCTTGTCAGATTCTAAAATATGGTACTTTCAGCTCTAGAAGCTAGTAGAAGCGCTGCTAACGACGTCTCGCAAATTAAAGCATTACTTTGAGGACCACCCGATCGAAGTTCATACATCTTTCAGGCTTGGCGAACTGCTCTATAACCGAGATGCAACCGGGAAAATTGCCAAGTGGGCCGTTGAGCTTGGGTCATACGAGATTACCTTCAAGCCTTGTGACGCAATTAAAGGCCAAGCGTTGTCAGATTTCATTGCCGAGTGGACAGAGTCCGAATTACCACCAACCCCGTAGGAGATAAGCTAATTGGACCATGTCATTTGATGGCTCCTTACAGCTAGAGGGAGCCAACGCAAGGGTAGTATTGGTATCCCTAGATGGGGTCAAGACGCGGTATGTCCTCCGAATGCATTTTCGCGCGTCCAACAACGTAGCGGAGTATGAAGCTCTCCTATATGGGTTGCGAACAGCCATATCACTCGGCGTCAAGAGGATAAGTATCTCTGGCGACTCGGCACTTGTAATCAATCAAGTGACCAAAGAATGGTGTTGTTCCGAAGAAAGCATGACAACATACTGCGCTGAAGTTCAGAAGCTAGAAGATAAGTTTGATGGCATCGAGTACAAGCATGTACTCCGGAAGTTCAATGAGGATGCAGATGAACTGGCCAAGCTTGGGTCCAACAGAGCTAAAATACCTGACAGAGTATTCCTTGATGATCTGCATAAGCCATCGGTACTGACCCAACAAACTATGGTGCAGGCTGCAATGGACAAAGAGGCAACACCGCAAGTCACTTTAATAGAGGTTGATAGGAGAACTCCATTCATCGAATATTTAAGCAAAGGAACACTTCCCACAGATAAAGAGGAAGCCCTACGTATCATCCGCAAGTCAAGGCTATATTGCACCGTTGACCACCTCTCGTATAAATAGAGCCCATACGGGGTACTGTTGAAGTGCTTGTCACAGGAAGAGGGCGTAGTCGTCTTGAGGGAAATCCACGCCGACATATGTGGTAACCATGCGGGCCCATCAACAATAGCAGCCAAAGCAACGTGGCAAGTGTTTTATTGGCCAACTGCGGTTGCCAACGCCAAAGATATCGTCCAAAAGTGCAAAGGTTGCCAATTGCTGATGCATGTGCCCGCCACCGAGCTTCAAAATATCCCGATAACTTGGCCGTTCTCAACCTGGGGTTTAGATATTGTTGGCCCTTTTCAGAAGGCCCAAGGCGGATTCACTCATCTGTTGGTGGTGGTGGACAAATTTTCTAAATGGAATGAGGTGAAACCAGTAGGAAAAATTTTAGCAAAAAAGGCCATCAAGTTCATGACAAATAATAACTCGGTTTGGTGCTCTGCACAATATCATCACTGACAATAGTTTTCAATTTACGGCACAAGAGTTTAAGGACTTTGCGGCCAGGATGGGGTTCAAGATCGGTTATGCTTCTGCTGCCCACCCACAAAGTAACAGCCCGGTTGAGCGGGAAAATGACCTCTTGTTATCCGAAATTAAGCCCCGCATTTTTGATAGATTGGAGAAGTACGCTTGACGTTGGGTTCAAGAGTTACCGTCGGTACTATGGGGGCTTCAGACCAATATCAGTCGAGCCACGGGGCATGCCATTTTCGTTAGTTTAGGGATCCGAAGCAATGCTGCCGACTGAAGTATTGTTCACCTCGCCACGTGTGGTAGCATACGAAGGAAAGGTTTCCAATGAGAACCGGTGTAATGACCTCTTAGTGTTGGAAGAAAGACGTGATGCCACTTTGGTCAAGTGGGCCAAGTATCAGCAAAGCCTCCGGCGATATCATGACAAAAATGTCAGATCACGAGACTTTGTAGTTGGCAATCTGATTCTAAAGCAAGTTCAGTCTACGGTTGGCAGGCACAAGCTGTCGGCTCCATGGGAAGGGCCTTTTATAGTAAAGGAGGTCACTCGGCGAGGCGCCTATCATTTGATGGGTGAGGATGGATCAGACATTCCTAATTCTTGGAACATTCTCAACTACGTCGTTTCTACGCTTAGCTTCAGCAAGTTATTTATATTCATACATATTTGTATTTTTATATATAAGATATAATGGGCGGTCATGATGTTTTCGCCATAACATTTATGATTACTGTGAATGATCCTTCGCTTTATTGAATATAGTCATGACTCAAATTTTGACTCTTGGTACTACCACAACTCGCATATGTTGACCAAGTGGGCTCTTAGTTTCTAGGGTTGCTGTCGTCTATTGAGGACCGAGTCAACTTCCCTAATTCGCATATGCTTGATTGAGTGGGTTCTTAGTCTCCATGGTTCATATCGGTTATTGGGGGCGTTGATTAGAGTGCTGACATGCATTGTGTATTGGTTGTGAGTGTTTAACACGAGTTCATACAATATATAAACAAAGCAGCACGACCAAAGAATTCATTGCAAAACTGGTAATGAATCTAGATCCTAAGGGTCTACAAGATTAAAAAGATTTCACTACATAATTGGTTGTGAAATATTGTTTATCAAACATTTGACAACCCATTACACTCTTGGTAATGGATCTAGGTCTATCTGGTCAATCAAAATGTTCGCGGTCTTCTGGGCTTCTGTCACACTAGAGCTTCACATTGCTCATCAGACAAGTCTTATTGGAAACCTTCAACAATTACATCCAGTTTTATTCCTGAAATATGGGATTTGGTGATAGCCAGTACTTGAGCGCCTGCCAATCCCGCAATATGCCGAGCATGCTCTTTCACTCAGCATGGGATCTCTTGTCATCGAGTGAGCAAATCCCGACATTTCGGTGGTTTTTCTTCTGGCATGATGTATTGGGCAACCACCTTAGCATCTTTTTGCAAAGTTGTAAGAGACCAGCGAAGATTTTGATCACCTTTAATAAATTTCTTTTGTAAAAGCTCATAAGCCTTTTCTGATCCTACAGGGATGCAATTGTTATACGTTTCCCTACAAACGTGGGTTCGATGGTGCAGGTAATGTAGGAACAGTTATTTACCTCTTAGACGTTTTTTGTCTTTGGCTTTTTCCGCTTCATGAGTGGTTGATTTTTCCTTGAACTCCTCCTTAAGATTTTCCGTTTCCTTAAAGGTTTCTCTAAAACTATTTAGTTCGCCTACAGCCTTTTTGTATATTTTTTCCACCTCGGCCAGCCTAGCTTCTAGCTGATCGTTTCTCTTGCTTTGAATCTTGATTTTTGCTTCCTCATCTATTTTATAGATCAAGTGAGTCGGTAGCTAGGCTTAATAGTACAATGAGTGTGTAAAGTTATACCTTCAGCCTTCTTTTTCCAATGAGCCCGAGATTCATCTATCGCTTTGAAGCCGTCCTTCAGTTTTTCAGAATTGTTTCTAAGATCATCTAAAATTTGAAGTTGCTTCTTCAATTCAAAGTTTTGTCTCTTTAAGTCTTCGATGGCGCCGGAGGACGATTCCAAAGCCTTCACACGGTCTTTCAATTCGGTGATGAGGATCGCCGAGTCAGCCTTATGCTTGCATTTAGAAGAAAGCTCTTGTGATAAATCTGCACGAAGCAAAAATGAAATTTCTACGAACTAATGGGTCATTGCGTTAACGTAATATAACTCATTGGCAACATACTTGTTACTTTGAATTGAAGTTCGTCCATCTGGGATGAACGTGTTAGTAATTCAAGAGATAGACGGCCAACTTCAAGCCTTTCTTTGGCAAGCTGTTCTTCGTTCTCCATCGCTTTAGCACACTTCCTTTGCACACTTTGCAACAGTTTGCTTTTGTTGGACATGTGTGACTTTAAGCATTGCAGGAACCATATAAGGGGAAGATGTGGGTCATTCCCTTAATAGTGACTGATGTAATGTGGGCATAATTTCAACTTTTTACCAGAAATGAGTGGTAAGCTCTTTCGGTGGTGTCGTCGAATATCATTAGTTCTTCCTGCTCGCCAGATTCATCGAGGCCCGTGATGGCATATTCGTCGATATGATACACGGTCCTGGTGGGACCAGTTTCTTTCGAGACTTTTTCTTTCACCACTCGGTGAATTGGAATTGGCATGGCATCTTCGTCAGCGCCGATCGGATAATCATATATTTTTTTTGGCACCCTTTCAAATACCAGAGTAGGCTCTTCTTCGGTGACGGGTGGTGAAGAGGTACCATGGGCCATGGTTGTCTGTGGAATATTTAGGTCCGACATAGAAGGGATCTCTGACCTGTTGGGTTCTTTTCTTGGTTGGGGGGATGTTGGAGCAGCGTTGACATCATTCGGCACCTTTGTTGAGTGATCAGGGGTGTCATCCTTGGATGCCCTACTCTTCGTCCTCGCTTGCTTTCCTTCGGAAGCAGTGTTTTGAGGCATCGTGTTGCCCGAAGAACCGGCATCGAATGGTCTGCACATCATATAATCATTAATAAAGTTGTTTATTGCTGTATACCCATACAGAACTATGATCATAAATCCTACTTACCTTTGCCGTCGTTGAAACTTCAAGCCTGACACCTTTGGTGGAGGCTTTGAAAGGACCGAGTGACCGAGGAGGGGGGGGGGGGGGGTGAATCGGGAACTCACACTATGTACCAAATTCGCCAATTTCTTTAACCGACAACTCAAAACAACTCCTACACAATCCTAGTGGTGATCACACTAGCAAGATAATGAACCTATGAAAGAAATCAATAACCTAAGCATACTAGTGGATCACACACGAGGCACACAACTCCTATGCAAGCTAGTAATCAAAGAGCACGCGCAAGCACACAACAAGATAGCAAAGGAGTCCTACTCATACAAAGCTACTAGATCAACAAGCACATTGAAAGCACACAAGCATGAGTAGCACATTACATACTAGAGTGATCAATCAAGCCAAAGCAACTCCTATACATACTAGTAATCAATTATGAAGGGTAAGCACTACTAGCAAGTAAATAAGCCTATTCATGCAAGTCTACATGGTAGTCAACTAGAGCAAGGTAAGCAAAAGTAAAGCATCATAGTAAAGAGTAGAGTAAGAGATGACTCATGATTTTTTTCTGAGGTCTCGGAAGGATGGTGCCTTCCCCTACTCCTCGTTGGACCACTCCCGCCGGAGTCCCGGTCCCTCCCGCCACCAATGTGGAGTTCTCGCCCATGAGCCCGCAATCACTCCCGGAGTGAAGACACGGTGCGCGTCATCGCTGCCACCAAGACACAAGCTCGCCTCCCTTGATAACTTGCCGGACTCCCCGAGCCGACACGGACGCTCACTAGCGATGCCCCTTTCACCGGCGGGTTCAAACCGTGTACAAACGCGTGATGGCCTTCATAACCAATCACGATAGGATCGATCACCGACACCTAACCGGTCTAGGTCTCACTATAGACCAATAGTAACAACCTAGATTACACCCTCAAGGACACCTAGCCTTAGATGTGCAAGACACTCCTTGTTACTCTCACTAGCACTCTCAAGATATGCAATATCTCCTCCTAGTGCTCTCCTCTTTTCCTCTTGGACCTTACCAAATGCTCTCAGGTACTCCACTGTCCAAGAGAGGTCTTCAAGACCCCAACAACGAAGTTATATAGGCTTCCAACCTCAAACAAGTCATTGCTCCACGAGATCACCTTTCTGGACGCACTGACTGGACTGTCCAGTCTCTGCCTGACTGGACCGTCCGGTCACTCCTGGAACGGTTCCCAGAATCAATGGCACTTCTATCCTAGCTAATCTCCTGCACTGACCGGACCGCCCGGTCTCTCGGTCTGTCGGACAAGTCTGACACGTCGGGCATCCTCATCGGACTCTAGAGAGTTGCTTCCTCTCGGCTCTGTGTTTCACCCATACTGACCGGACCATCCGATCAGTAGACTGGACTGTCCGGTCTCTATGGTCCCTGGCACAGACAGATTCCTTGCTTCTTCACTGTAAGTCCCAGACAACTTCACCTAGTGACCGTACAGTCCGGTCACCATTGACCCCTTTGTTCGGTCACTATGTCAAGAAGCTGAAACTTTTCTTCTTCGCTTGACTTCGTTTCCTGGCTTCTTCGAACAGATCCTTGGCTTCTCCACTATCATCTAGTGCCTGTCATTTCACCGAGCAACCTTGCACATCACCAACTAGACATGACCTAAGAGAATGACCCAGACCCCCTTGATAGTCCGGTTTTCCTATGGACTCAAAGCCCTAACAACTAGACAAGTGTGCCCAACACTTGCTCCATAGCTTGTCCTTCGCTTTGATCCATCTCCATCAACCCTTGGACTCCATCAAGCTCACAAGCCTCCACGCTTACGGTCAATGTCATCAATCGCCAAGGCCGTCGTCTACAATCAACATAGAGTAGAAGAGGTTTCCTACACGAACAACACTCGTGTAGATATTAGTCACATTTCACGTTTGTCATTCATCACCAAAACATCATACCTTGGGGTGACCTCAATGGTCATGATCCTTACAGGCTTAGATGGTGTCGCATTTTTTGACAGCATCAGGGATGTCTGCAGCAGAGGCTTGTCAAGCATTTTTATCATTTAATTGCTCTTGCTCTCGTGATGATTTGGTTTTTGCATTAAAACCGGACCGTTGCCGAGTGGCTGATGACTCTGCTGAAGTTTTTTTCTTCACTTCTTCTTGTAGCCTGGAAGATCTTTCTACCAAAGACTCTTCTTCATCAGAGTCAACAATATGAGCTTTGCGATGCTTGTGGCTCGATTGGCGACTTGGCGATTTTTCTCGCATAGCAGGAGCAATGGTGGGCTTGATGAATATATATCTAGTCTCTGCATTTCAACAGACATGTTACATCTTCATATTTCAATTACTGGGAATAAAAGGATCAGCAAAGGCTACTTAAGTCGTTCCTGGGGTTCTTGAAATGATGTCTGGCTTTCGCAGACCCTGGGGTCCAATCAAGCAAGGAAGAAAAAATGTTTTCAAGCCAGAGTGTTAATTCTCACTCAGATAATTCTTCATGTATCTCCATGGTAGGATCTCCTGTAAGATTGAAATTCAAACCAGGAATATGGCATTTCTTGATAGGTTGGACTCAGCGATTTATGAAGCTTGCCGCGACATGAACTCCACTATATCCTCTGGTTTTCAGCACCTCAATTTTCTTTAAAATGGCTTCAACTTGAGCCTTTTTGTCTGGCGATGCTTTGGTTGTCTCAGCGGTGAATTCTGATAGAGGGGGCACATAATTTCCATGGTAAAACCAATCTGCATGCCATCCCTTGTTTGTAGAACGAAGAGGAACTTCAATATATTTTGACTTGTTCCTCAATTGAAATCCCGCACCACCAATCACATTACTGTTGTTTGGCTTCAAAACAAACAGTTCTTTGAAAGTATCAAAATGGGGAGCGATTCCCAAGAACACCTCGCACAGGTGAACAAAAATAGCAATATGGAGAATCGAATTAGGATTCAGATTCACATGGTTGATTCCATAGAAGAACAACAGCCCACGAAAGAAATCCGAACACAGAATCCCAAATCCGCGGTAGAAAAAGGAGGCGAAAACTATAATATGATCTACAAGGGGTTGCAGGAATTTCTGACCCAGAGCTTCAATCCAATCCCCTGTCTGCTGATCTTAAAGCACTCCGTCAATCATGAGCCCATTGATTTTTTCCATGTCCATGGAGGAGGCCAAGAATTCCTTGATTCCTATCGGGATGTCGAAGACTATATCATCTTCTGCTTGGATAGGGGAGGCTTGCCTTTTCGACTAAGACCTAGGCTTCGACGAGTGTGTTTGGATGCCATTGAGGACAAGGTTGGGCGAAAATAAGGATGACCAAGATCGGTGGGCGGAAATGGTGATTGGAGATCTAGGGTTTGTGTTAGGCCAACGGCGGCGGCTGGAACACTGAGTAAAGAAGGTGAAGGGTTATGCGCGTGTTGACTAAGTTATATACTGATAAGTTTTACCTAACAGGCAAAAACGGTTCAGGGTTACTGGACCCGAGTTGTGGTATTTCTTGCAGCATTTATTCTTCACTATAAATGGGTCTTTGGTGATTCAATATTGGAATCACTCGGATAGCGGGTAGTTTTATCACTGGGGGCTATAATGCCTTTGTATTTGTGATTCATCATTGAAATCACTCGGATGAAAAATGACCCCATGCCTGGGGGCTACAGTACACTTGTTTTGATATTTTGTTGTTAAAATCACTCTGAGGGAGTGGTAGCTCAAATCTTGGGGGGCTATAACTGGTTCAAGACATTGGATGATTTTTTAATCTTTTTTACTCACAAGGTATTTCGAGTATAGGCTCAACACCTTATGAGTTGGAGGCTATGCTGGTAGAGTATGCCTTTTTAAGCATCCAAGAAAGAAGGGAATTTTTATATGCGACAAGAGAAGCACTTTTCAATTTTGAGAAGTATCAAGATAAGCTAAAGATTTGTATTCAAAATTGGAAAGTTCTTGGGGGCTACTGTGGGACATATATATCCGATGTACCTGACCACTCGGTTATATGGCCGAGTGGGCTGGAGGCTCGTTGATGAAGCATTGGAAATTAAGGCCCAGAAGATAACTACTCGGATATTTGTTTAGAGTAGACTACAAGTTAGGTTAAGAGGTGTGATGTATAGATAGAATCAGATATAACCGAATGATAGATTACCATGTAAACCACTGCCCTTCGGATATATAAGGAGGGCAGGGGGTCCTTGAAGATCATCAGAACTCGTATTGGGAACTATTGCCCAGTGTGAACCCTAGAGATACAAGAACACCAGAACATGATGTAGGGTTATTATTCTCCGGGAGGCCCGAACCTGTATAAACCCTATGTCCTATGTCCATCGGCTTTCATACTCATACGCATACCTAGAATAGCTATCAAGATTATTCCTCGACAGTCCCCAAGGGCTTTGTGGTTGGTGGCATGTGGTGACAGCCCTGTCCGTCCCTTTAGTAATCCACCATGTTCGGGAAGTCTCAAGCAGGATTGTCTAGCGATAGCGTACCCACTAGTACAAGAGGTTAGTTACCGACCCTTATTAGTGGATCATTTTTGTGCCTTGAACTGAGCTAACAGGTGAAAGACTCGAGGCTGTACCAAGAAATTGGTGAAGCGTTCAACCCAAATAATTAGGATTTGATGCTTGACTTAGATATATGTTGACTTTTGCTAAGCCATATTAATAAATCATTCCCGGCACGGGGCCAGAAACGGTTCACTAATATGTCCCAGAGTCAAGTAGGTAAAATCCGCAAGCGCACGGAGAATACCGCTGTAGCATTTCACCCGGAAGTATTCAGGGTATCGTATTTGTTTATCCCAAAGGAAGGTTATGATCAAGAAGCGTTACTAACATATAAGATCATGTTAACAATTAGCAAGGATATCTAACCAAGACAGGCGGGTATATAATAATAACCGGGTAGTGTGACACACACAGAAGATTCCTACTAAATAAATAAGTCTAGTGGAGGAAAGACTAGGCTAAGCTACTCCTACTATACATTCCTATACAGTTGCATAGCCTAAGTAGAATACATACAGACCCACATTCAGATTCAGCAGTCAATAGTATAGCACTTCAGGCACGGACTTACCCCTGCATCCACAGGCGACTTCCGCCAAGAGCCTACGCACTAGCCTAGCGGGGAGGATTTCAAAGGACGGACAGGGCTGTCACCACCTGCCGCCTACCTCAACGAACCAGTAGACTAACGAATAATTGATGCAAATCAGTCACCCAAGTACCATACTTGCATGACCAAAGAGCACTCTGCCCCTCCGCGATTACTATTAACGAGGCAGAGCTACCGTACGAATACGATCACCAAACCCATGCTATACTTTATCAGCTAAAACTAAGCATAGAGACTATAACATATAAACTAGACTATAGTGACAGTATATAACTAGCATGACAATAGTAGTATAATAAATATAAACTACTATCACACAAGTAGACTATACTATCACATATATGGATCACAAAATCAAACAAGAAACTCATGACCCAAGCACAACTATATAGAAAAGATATATATATTGATAAGAGCAAAGTCTTACAAAAGGGAAAAGATACAAGAGCCATACCAATTCCAAGTGAAGACTTGGGACTAGAGAGCTCTAGACTCAGCCTAACTCCACTAAAACTCCAAGAACTACTACTAGCAAGAGAGAAATGCTTCTTGTGGTGTGTGTTGAATGTGAAGGCACACCCTCCTATTTATAGCCTCAATAGGTCGGCAAGGGAGCGTAACCGCCACGGAAGGCATCTCAAACCGTCATCAGGAGTCGCGGAGGAGCCAACACGTGGAAGCCCAGGCGGAGAGGGCGCCCGGCTGGGTCGGCCGACCTGACCAGGTCGGCCGACCTGGGGGTGGCCCCTCCTGGCCTGTGCTTTCTCCAGGTGGCTGTCCTGTGGGTCCTGAGGTCGGTTCCCGCGGTATTACAGGGAGTTACGTCGGTTAAGTGCTGCAAATGGGCCCTTCAATCCGTGTGACGTCCATGTGGCGCTCTCTGATTGGTCGAAAGTGTGTTTTCTTGCCTTTTGAGGTGTTTCCTTCACATTTCCTCCTGCATGCACAAAGTTCTCCAAGTACAAGTGGAACTATATTATTGTGATAAAGCATGCGTGTATGAAATGCCAAATTCTCCTTTATTTGAGTATAGTTGACGGTTGAAAATGGTACTTAACAGCCGTCAACAATATATTAGGAAGATATATTTTAGGGATCTTAGACTTAGACTCACTGTCCTTCCGGCTTGCTTAATCGATCTCTTTATTTATCTTAGTGTGGATTTCTCCTGTGTTACGACCCCTACTATTATTATTGAACATCCTTAGCCCCGTCTTTGGTCAGTTGGTATAATTCTTATAGTTATATCTTTGTTAAACCAAGATAATCTTACGCCTAGCTTCCCTGAGGAAAATAAATACGATACCTTGGAATACTCCCGGATGAAATGCTACAATGGTGTTCCGTGTGCTTGCGGATTAATTCACTTTACTTTTTAAGCATAACAAACGCCAACAATCATTTCTGGCGTTGTACCAGGGATAGTGATATTCTTGATACGACGTTAAGAAGTGTCAACAAGCATTTCTGGCGCCGTTGCCGAGGAGCTATAGGCTAAGATATCAGAAATTTAACATTGATATTTCTATCAAGAAGTTACCGCTTTCCTTTGTGGGCTTACCCTTGTTTTGTTTATTGGTGGTATAAACATGATGCTTTATGACTGGTTTCGACCTACCAGACAACTACCGAAACGATCCGAAGGCTTTGTTGAGGAGAGTGCGTCAATGACTCACCCCTCCTTGGCCTGTACTTGCTCTTGAAGCACCTCCAATCACACGAGCTCAGCAACAAGATCCGTCTACGTCCGCTCAACCAACCATGGCTGAAAAGACAATCTGTGACTACTCCGCCCCGTCTTTAGACAACATCCGCACCGGTCCGAAGCTAAGCATGGGGAACGGAGGCTATAAGCTAAAACCGGCCTTAATCAACATGATTTTGGCCACTCCTTTTTGTGGCAAGGCATCGGAAGACGCAAACACCCACCTGCAACAATTTTTGGCAGTGTGCAACACTTTCACCATGAGAGATGTGACTCCTGAAGCCATTCGCCTTCACCTTTTCCCATTCTCACTCTTCAGGAAGGCCAAGCAGTGGTTCGATAGCAATCAAGAAGATCTTACCACATGGGACAAGTGCTCCAATGCCTTCCTTGCTAGGTTCTTCCCGCTAGGCAAAACCAATGCCCTGCAGAACAAAATTTCAAGTTTCCAACAACTGACCGATGAAAGCATCCCTAAGGCATGGTAACGCTTCCAAGAGTACACTTTAGAGTGCACACATCATGGAATGCAAGACTAGTTGCTAATCCAAAGCTTTTACCATGGACTTAACCGTCCCGCTCGTGTGCACCTAGATCCAGCCGGTAGAGCTCAAACTCTCACAGAAAAGATGGTCACCAACTATAGTGGCTATGATGAGAGGCAGAGCCAGCCACAACCCAAGATGAGGGGAGTCCACCAAGTTGATGGTATTGACATGTTAGCAATCAAGATGGATCAACTTTTGAAGAAGATGGATTCGCCTTAGACTGGCCAATCCTTAGACTCTCACATGACTTGCAAAGTCTACGGCAATGTTGGACACATGGGTAGCCATTGTCCAGAGACTCAGGAAGAAGAAGTGAACTACCTCAACAACAACAATGGGTTTAGGCCCCGTATGAACAACTTCGGATGGGAGTCCAAGCCAAACCTCTCCTTTGACAAGAACATGGGTAACTCTGGAAACTTCACTCGTAATGAACCTTCCTTCCGTGATCTTGTTCTAGGACAATCTAAAATCAATGAAAGTATTAGTAGGAAGTTCATTGCTACTGATGAAGTCCTAGAAAGCATAGATTCTCATCTAGAAGCTTTCAATACCTCTCTGTAAAACCAACTTAGTCATAATAAAATGTTAGAAACACAAATTGCTCAATTGGCCGCTTCTTTTGTTAAGCCTAACTCAGGCAAGCTCCTCGGTCAGCAGAAAGCCAATAGTGGACGAACAACTCGAGAAGTTTGTGGAGGTAATAAAGAAATTATACGTCAACATACCGCTACTTGATGCTGTGCAGGTTCCTACCTACTCCAAGTACTTAAAGGACATCCTCAACAACAAGCGCCCAATGCCGTCCATGGAGGTTATCAAATTAACAGAGGAGTGCAGCGCTGCTATCTTGAACTCCCTCCCAGAAAAGAAGCGAGATCCAGGATGCCCAACCATCCCATGTTCCATAAGGATGCAACAATTCAACAACGCCCTTTGTGATTTGGGGGAAAGTATGAGCGTCATGCCAAAGAGGGTGTATGACAAACTTAATGTCAATTCATTATCCCCTACAACAATGTGCTTGCAGCTCGCCGATCAATCAGTTCGCTACCCGGCGGGCATTGCCGAGGACGTACACGTGAAGATAAGGAACTCTCTCGTTCTCATCGACTTTGTGGTGCTGGATATGGAGGTCGACGTGAAGACACCTCTTATACTAGGAAGGACGTTCCTTAGCACAGAAAATGCCAACATTGATGTTGGGGATGGAGAAATCCACCTTAACATTAATGGGCACGACAAAAAGTTCGCCTTCAAGCCCCCAACGGAACAATGCAATCCGGTACGCATCTTTTATGGCAAAAGTCCTAACAAGGTGCATAAAATTGAGGTGTACCCAATTGCACAAAAATTGGGTGCACTGGTGGTAAAAGTTGAGAGCGCACCACCGCTGCCCAAGAAGAAGAACGAGTCACAGGAAATGAAGAAAAAGGTCCCCGCCGAGCCAAAGAAAATCAAACAAGTATGGCGGAAGAAAGAAGTTGCACCGATTGTGGAAAATTCTCCATCCACGAAGGGCACCATGAAGAACTAAATACGGAGAATGTCTTGCTCGAGACGAAAAATTCGAACCCTTGTCGGATGGTAACCGATATTTACCCCCCTTTCTTTTGTATATACCATAAATTAGATTGTTTTGTTTCCTTCTTTTATCACCAAATTTAGGCCATAGAAGAAAAGAAAAATAAATTACAAAAGTAAGAAAAAAATATTTTGGGTGATCACCCGACCAAGTCGGTCAGCCGGAAGGCTGATTCCGGGGTCAAAACGAACACCCGGCTGCTTATCCGGGACACTAACCCCGCCAAAAATCACCTAGTAATTTTTTCAGCACACAGAGGTCATTTTTTTTTTCTGAAAAACGACCACCCAATTGGGTGATTTCTGAGCTGTTTGATCCTACCCTGCCGCCCGGCCACACTTTTTCTTAGATTCTCTAATCTCTTATATCAGGGATGATGGCCATGAGTTGAGGAGGAGTGTCCAGCTTTTCCTTTGTGAAAAAAATTCTCACCTAGAACCCCACATGAATAAAAGCAAATGAAGAAGAGCCACTCAAGTCTCCTCACACTTTAATCACCCACTCTCACCTACCATCCTACTCCCCTAGGCCTCATAGATGGCAGGGCACTCATTGCAAAAATTCAACTTGGCCATCCCATCACTCCCTCCTTGCTCTCCACACTCTTAACACATTTATGAACAAAGTGAGCATGAAAATCACATGGCGCATGGTAAGCTTCATGGCCATTGATGTCTGGATCCCCAAGGTATGGATGTTTTGGTGATAGATGACAACTATGAAATTGTGGGCTAATATCTACATGAGTGTTGTCTATGCAGAAATCATATGGATGATGGTTGCCTTGGCGATTGATGACAATGACCACAAGCATGGAGGCTTGATGAGCATGATGGAGTCCAAGGGTTGATGGAGATGGATCAAAGCTAAGACAAGCTATTGAGCAAGTGTCGAGGACACTTGTCTAGTTGTTAAGGCTTTGAGTCCATAGGAAAAACCGGACTATCAAGGGGGTCTAGGTCATTTCTCTTAGGTCATGTCTAGTTCGTGATGTGCATGGATGCTCAGTGAAATCACAAGCACTAGGTGACAATGGAGAAACCAAGGAGCTGTTCGGAGAAGCCGGGAAACAAAGTCAAGCGAGGACAAAGAGTTTTAGCTTCTAGACATAGTGACCGGACAGAGGGGTTAGTAGAGACCGGACTATACGGTCATTAGAAGAATAGGAAATCTAGAGAAGAGATTCAGCGACGAATCTGTCTATGCTGAAATCTAAAGAGACTGGTCGGTTTGGTTTGGGGACTTGCACGGGACCGAGAGGAACCAACGCTCTAGAAATGTTTCTGTAGTGGAGAGAGAAACTGACCGGATGGTCCGGTCAGTTGATCGGACGGTCCGGTCAGCATGGATATCAGCAGTGGGCAGAGCCGTTGGAGCAGTAACTATAGTGACCGGATAGTCCGGACAGGCAGTGACCGAACAGTCTAGTCAGTTGGCCCAGAGAGCTGATTTCGTGGAGCAACGACTAGTTGGAGGTTGGAAGCCTATAAAACTTTGTTGTTGGGGTCTTGGAGACCTCTCTTGGCTAGTGGAATTTCTTGTAGCATTTCGTGAGAGCCAAGAGGAAAAGAGGAGAGCACTAGTAGGAGATATTACATATCTTAAGAGTGCTAGTGAGAGTAACTTGAGCATTGATGCACATCTAAGGCTAGGGTGTCCTTGAGGGTGTGATCTAGGTTGTTACTCTTGATCTATGGTGAGACCTAGACCGGTTAGGTGTCAGCGATCGAGCCTATCATGATCGGTTGTAAAGGCCGTCACAAGTTTGTACACAGTTTGTGGGTCCAAAAACCACTTTGTTCGAGATTGCCCCAAGCCAAAGAAAGAAGCTTTCAAGTCACAAGACTCACATGATGATGAAGAATAAGAACAAGACCCCTAAGCCAAGCAAAAGAAGAAGAAGTACTTCATCAAGCACAAGAGCAAAGGCCAAGGCAAAGCTCAAGACTACAAGATGAAGTTCTCATGCAAGGCCCTTGTTGGAGAGTGGACAAGTGACAACTCAAGTGACACATCCTCTTCCTCAAGAGATGATGAAGAAGTGGCCGGCCTAGCCATGATCAGGACCACACTTCCACGAGCTCTTCCTCCACCGCCCACGTGACTCATGGCCGTGAGCCAACTTGGGAAGAGTGAGGATGAGAGCAGCGATGACAGCAATGATGAGGAGCTCTCATGTGACGAGCTTTGGAGTATGCTTGAGCAAGCTTGCGACATCACCGTCACAAAATAAAAAATGTTGGAAGTGGTAAGAAAAGAGTGTGAGTTGGCTAAGGACCATGTTGGTGGGCTTGAGAGTGAGCTCAAGGACCTTGTCACATCTCATGAGGCGCTAAACAAGAGTTACGACAAACTCAAGGGTGATCATATAGAGCTACGTGAGAAGTATGAGGCCCTTGAACTTACTTTTGAGGCCATACATGTGGATGATCTTGCCTCTCCCTCCTCTAGTTCATCTAACAGTGACGCTTCTACTATGTATGATGAACTAACCACCTCGGTCGAGGTTTCTTCTCTTGAGCCATTTGTTTTGGAGGAATATCACAAGGTCAAGGAAGAGATGAAGATGGTGATGGACGGCTTCGAGAGGCTCACACGTGGTAGAGCCATCCACAAGGAGATTCTTGGGAGAAACCTTGTGAACAATGTCTCCCATCATGGACTTGGCTCATATCCGCCACCACCGACGTCATCAGGACGAGTGACTCCATCCCCGCATGGATTAAACCCCTACTCGCTGACGACTACTATTGCGAGAGGTGTTGCAAGGATGGTCACACCATCAAGGATTGTCCTATGATGAGAAGTTCCGTTGTTTTGCCTAACGCTAACTTGTTGCATGAGATCACACATTTCAAGCTTTTTAGGAACAAGGATGGAAAGGTGAATGAAAAGGCTTTGGGACCACCAAACAAGAAGAGAAAGGTCAAGAGCATATGGGTGCCTAAGTGCATTGTTGATCTTGAGAGGTCAACGAAGTACAAGTGGGTACCCAAGAACAAGACCTAGAAGATGGTGGTGGTGGTCGACCGGAAGCTTACTTGAAGATCAAGTGAAGTCCACCACAAGTGACATGGACCTTAACGACATATCTACTCATGAGGGAGGTATCCTTGTTTGTTCTTGGTAGTAGTAGTGTACTCTTTCTTATTTTGTATTACATGGTAATTAGGACTCCTTTGTGACTAGTATGCTTTGCATCCATTCATATGTAAATAACTAAAAGAAAAACACATAAAAATTAGTCAATGTTTAACCCACTCAAGGTAGCTATAAGCATGGGGGAGTGCTTGAGATTGTGGTTTGGCTTCTCTCAAGGCAGGGGTATGGCTTATAGTGAGTAAGCTTGAGAGGGGTTCAAACTTGACATTGTTAGGTTTCCTTTATGTCTTGATTAGTATTGCTTGCATTCACATGGCATGTTTACTTTTATTGCATATGTAAAATGCTTGTTGCATGCATCATATAGGAAACACAAAGGAGGCTTGTCACATTTGGAGATATTTGTGCCTCATGATCTATATGAGATTACATTTCTGCAGGTGTGACCAAAGGAATGGATTGTGCTTCATGCCCATTAAGAAAGCTCTTGTGAACTCCGAGGTTAAACCCACTCGCGCGGTTCATGGACTATGGCTCATACTTACCCATTTGGTTCTTAATTGCCTTGGTTCTTATTTGCTCGATTCTTCATTTGACATTTGCAAAAATTATAAGGCATTATAGAGCCGCTATTTGAAAAGGAATAGTTGAGAGTTACCTTCATTTTGCAAGTGTAGTGTTTATTTGGGTGTTAAGTGAGGGCACTTGGAAAATGGAGAAATTCCTTGTTCCTACGAATTTTTTTGTAGTGACCGTACCGTCCGATCTTCGGACTGTACAGTCCGGTCAGTGCCCATGGGCACAGTGTTCTATGGAGTCTGGTAATAGAGACCGGACTGAATAGTCCTAGTGATCGGATCATCCGGTCTGTATGGAGAGCCAGCAGACCCAAAGCAGACCGGACCATTAGGTCCAAAGACCGTATTGTCCGGTCACTATGCTTGAAACATGTAATGCATTTCAGATTGTGACCGCTGCTCAATTCCTTGCACGATCTCGGTCGTTCATTCATCTTTGACCTAGGTCAATTTAGGAAGGACCTTGGTATCTTCCTCGTTCAGCCCCCGACGCCGAGACCTTGCTCTGAACACGCCGCCATCGCTCCCTCCGCCTTGCCTTCATTGCCGTCCTCGCCCCTACACCGACGAGATACCTCGCCGCGGCTGCGTGTCCTCCACCTAGCTGCGCTGCCGCTCGTTGCACACACGTAGCCGCTCACACCTACGCAAGCCCTAGCACCGCCGCGAGCCGTTGCCTCCTCCACCCAAATCGCCGCCGCGAGCCGAGCTTTGTTGTGCGCCCACGCCGCCGTCTCGCCGATGTGCATAGCTGCCGTCATGCCTCTGCTCCTGCATGCACTGCCCTGGGCCCGAGCTTCCAGAGTAAAGAGGGGTTAAGGAATGCTCATGATTTTTTCCTGAGGTCTCGAAAGGATGGTGCTTTTCCCTACTCCGCATTGGACCACTCCCACTGGAGTCCCGGTCCCTCCCGCCATCATTGTTGAGTTCTCGCCCATGAGCCCGCAATCACTCCTAGAGTGAAGACATGGTGCACGTCACCGCTGCCACCAAGGCACAAGATCGCCTCCCTCGAGAACTTGCCGGACTCTCCGAGCCGACACGGGTGCTCACTAGCGATTCCCTTTCACGAGTGGGCTCAAACAGTGTGACAGCCAGGTGTCTCATTTTCGTTTAACTAGCATGTTAAGCATATTTGGAGCTCAAGTGAAGCATGAAATAATAGAGCCATTTGAAATTTAGAATTTCCTTTAAGCCAAGTAAAGCCCTGCAAATTAAAATGAGAAGCAAATTAATTTCATCATCAGTATGGGATTATTAAAAAAGAATTTAAGGCCAAGAATGAGCATTTTATCCTATTTGGAATTACCCCAAATAATTAATTTAAGCCTAGAAACAACTCATGTTAAATTTTAATTCCAAATAAAATACTCATTTTTGGACCAAATGAAGTCCTCTATTAAACTCCTCACATCCTGTAGAGCTCAAATATAAAAATTTCATCTCAATTGGACCCTTGTAGCCTAGGGAATTTAAATAAAATAAACCAGGGACCTTTTTGCAAACAATTCAAAAGATGGAGGGCCCATGTGCAAAAGTCTCTTGTCTTCTTCCTCCCGTCGCTCTCTCACACGCGCGCCCTCGCGATTCCCTGCTGCCGCTTCATTCTCGGGACTCGGCGTCTCTTCCTTCCGTTTGGCCGCCGTCGCATCAGCGTCCCTGCACTGTTGCGCACCCCCCTTTTTCTTTCTCTCTCCGCGCGCTAGCCGCCATGCGACCGAGTCGCTTTCACCCTGCACGAAGCCGACACTGCTCTACTCTCCTTGGAACTCCCAGCCGCACTATCTCGCGCGTTGCAGGTTCCATCATGTCCTGTGCACGCCTTTTCGGACCAACCGGCCACCGCACGCTGCTGGAAGCAAAAGGCTTGAGTCGCTTTCGCTCTGTCCAAGCCGCCATGGCCACTGGCCGAGCTCCACAAATTCCCGCGCCACTACTACTTTCGGTCGCTCCAACCGCGCCTGCTTCCCCCTGGGTGACCACGGCATCCCGTGAACCTCATCTGGCACCGAGCAACCCGACCCAAGGTCTATAAAACCCTCCCTGCCTCTGCCATTTCTGCATCACCGCCTCCTGCCATTACCGAGCTATGAGCTCGAGCTTGCTATTCGGCCACCACTGCCTCCCTCCCCAGGCCAGGAGCACCTTTAGCTGCGCCTCAACTTCCTCTAGCTTCCCTTGCTCACCCCTCAGCCAATCCAAGCGTGAGTTCGAGCCAATTTAAAGAAAACCAAGCCATGCTCCCCGGCGACCAACTTTGACGCCATTGCAAAATTCTCAGTTTCTGGTGAGCCTCGTCCTCTCCTTTCTTTTCTCTTTCGTGCATAACTCTCTGCCGAGCGCGCCTAACCAGTTTTCCCCTCGGGTTCTTGCGCGAGACCGCTGGCATCACACTTTCCCCGGCCACCGCCTCTGCTTCGCCGTGTTCGAGCCGCCTCGCCGACGAGCCCCTCCTGGCAGCCCTCCCAGACGAATGCCGACTTGATGCCAATCTTCACGATGCCGCCATGAAGCTGTAGGAGCAAACCGTGACTGATTTGCCGCTTCGAGCCCATTTCGTGATGGCGCTGAACCCTACCCCTCCGCCGCTGCTCGTCGACATCAACCCTCCGGTGAGAATCCGACCTCGCGACCCCCTCCATCCTCCTCACCTAGTTGTGCGCGTCATTCTCCCTCAACTGCGACGAGCCTTCGCCCCGCGTAGAGTCCTGCGGTGAACCCTCCGGCCACGCGCCGTCGCGCTCCGGAGAAGCTGACTGGCAGCTGAGCTGGTGCCTACTAGCTTCCCACGTGGTGCTGTCGTGTACTGCCAGTAAGCACTCAAAAATTGCAGAAAATCGATTAGAACTTCCAAAATCCATAATAAATTCGTTTCAAATCTAATAGACCTCAAACCAATTTTGTTAGTTTTATAAAAATGTGCTCTATTTTAGAAAAATGCTAGCAAGCTACTTCTGTCCAAGTATTTTTCATAATTAATTTAACTTGTGCAAATGCAAATTCAATCCTTATAAATTCTAGAAATGCAAATTAATTCTAATATTCTGCATGCACTGTTATTTTATGGTAATACATCCCCCTGATTTGTGGTTAAGTTAAATTTGCAGTATTTCATACACTATGATTTATTTAGTGCTTTAACTTATATAAATGCCAGTAAATAAAATACTAACGTTCAGAAGCTGTAACTTGGTGAAAATGATGTTCATACATTTCCCAGTTCATAATAAATCACTCAAGTCCATTAACACCTTTGTACTATATTAATTGCATTAATTGTTTATACAACTATAATAAACCTATTTAAATGGTTAACACACATAAAATAATGAAACTCTAATTTGCTTCTTTGAAGCATATGTCCTCCAGAACATATTAATAAGATTAATTACCATGTTAACACTAATGCATTATACATCCATCATATCATTTTATGTAATGGTGTTTCAACAATACCGTTAATCCATTGTTCATTAATAGGTAACGACACTCAGGAGCAGAAGCCGGACTTCCAGCAGGACACTGAGTCCGAAGAGCAGGAGACTGTGGTTACTAACACTAGTGTTGATCCAGGCAAGCCCCGGTTTGCATTCACCTCTTTATAAAGTTTTGCTAGTTTATATCACTACTAGTGTCCATCCGTGTTTGTTGCATTAGGTCACAGGAGTTGATTGAAACTCACATTGCATGTTACCTAAATGACATATGCCACTGTTATTAGAATCTTGGTAGGATCGGTACTGTATTGCTATGCTTAGTAATTAATAGTCCCGATAGATAATATAATAACTTAGGAATGAACTTGATCACTAAATTTGAACATAATGAAAGAAGTTTACTTTTGATGTTATGACTGGACAGGGATTATGCATGTGTAGGTTTGCAGCAATACATGGGTGTTGACTGCAGTAGCCCTACCTTGTCGAACCTAGGACCCGCCCATGGTCGGCCCCTTGATCAAGTTTTGAACAGTACCGAATGCATGCTAGTTTACAGGCACTAGTAAACCGATGTAGCATTGACACGGCAATGAGGACAGTACCTAGTACAGTGGTCGTTGACCCTTCTGTTGCTGCAGTGGGTGGTCCATACCGCGAAGTACTGCTGGCAGGACGGCATGCCCACTCACTGAGACTGGACTCGGACCAGGTTGTTTTTCGTTCTTGCGAAAGGTTGTTGTATATGACCTTAATTGGTGCATATATGACGTGTACTTCGGGTTTTCCCGGCTGGTGTAAATTCGATTGCAATTGCTGTCCCAAACAGTAATGAGTACCGCTTGGTCACTAAGATGTCACGTAGTTGCACATGATATTATGAAACTGGATTACTTGTTTTTATTAATTATTATTATTACTACGGCTCTTATGTTGTTTTTACTTTATGTATTGTTTTCTTTATATTCACTAAAGTTACATTTCTACTCCACCCAATTAACTTGGCTAATTAAAACTTGATATAACTAATAGGTTGCTTAGGGCGAGTCTTTTTAAACAGGCCACCTATTAGAGCCATTGCATATCTAGGTTTTTGAAGGGTAAGTCTTGCTGAGTAATTAGTACTCAGGCTTTGCGCCTCTGTTGTTTTCAGGAACTGAAGAAATAGAATTGCTTGTAGATGTGTTGCCTTGAGACATGCAGGTCCCTGAGGGTTGGTCTGCCCACTGGGAGTCTGACCTGCCGCCGCAGTGACAGTTATGTGCTGCTAGGGTGATGGTTCTTCGGGCATGAATCATCACTACTGCTGTATCGTCGAGCTCATAGATTTATTATCGTTATTTGCTTTCGTTGTTTTTTCAAAACAAACTTGAACTTGTATCATTCCGCTGCACTTTGATCACCATAATGATGTAATAATTCAATTTAGATTCAAGTCATTGTTGTATTATCAAGTGTCTGCGTTATCAGCACCTTCGGGACCTCGATCCACCAAGAAGGGGCGCCTCAGCTGGTATCAGAGCCATGGTCCATGATAATACAACAAATAAAACGTATTTTCAAAAACTATGACGTTTACGTGTGAGGATATGTTAGTATTGCCCCTATTAGATGTTAGGGTTGGTGACAAGCTAACGGGTTATGCTTGAGTTGGTTTATTATTTGGTTTTCCATTTGACATTTAAAGTTCGCTCGTAAGGACTGTGGCTTTATGGGACAATTCCTTCCATGAATCGTTGCTGGAGTGTAGAGTTCGCTCGTGAGGGCTATGGTTTCACGACACGGTTTCTCCCATAAACCATGCCAACCTTTTTCTTAGTGATTCTCATCATGGTAGGTTTATGAGCATGGGTCCGCTTGTGAGGACCGTGGCTTCGCAAGGCGGTTCATTTCATGAACTGTTGCCAAGTAGAATTGTGCTTATTTTCGTAGTTTCTTTTGAATTTGATGTATTGTTTCTGCAATGAGTTTTCTGCAGGTACACTAACACCGTTAGTGCAACACTTAGATCCTCATGATAGGTTAATAAATTAAAATCTTTGCATCATGCATCCTTATATAATTTAACTAAAATTTTGTTCTCTCCTTACTCACCCACCTCTGAATAAAAATGTGCAAGTTTGTTGAGTATAAATTTCAACTCTTAAGTCCAAATTGTTAAGTTAACAACAACCTGTCAGCCTCCTGTTTTTAGCATGACCCTGAACTTAAAATTTAATAACTAAAAATTTAATAACTGGAGTTCCACTTAGAATATAGAGGTGTTTCAGACCATTCTCGAAAGCCATAGAAGTCTACTTTCATTACCAATAAGCCCCAGCCTCTAATAAAGTTTCCTCAGACCAGTAGAGCAACAACAGTGAGCCCCTGTCATCCAGAAATGAAAGCTGCCAGCCTAAACTTGTAAAAATCATAAGTCCAGTTTTACTTGGAATTTTTGGGAGTATTAATATAATCTGAAAAGCTATTAAAGTCTACTATAACATGGTGCCAAGCACCAGTTCTGGAGATTTTGTTTTCTGGACACAATACTCATTTTTCTGACTGCTGTGCAGTCAAGACAAAATCTATTTTAAAACCCGTCTCCGTATTATTGCCCCTTGAAGCTGGAAAATGTAAACTAAAACTGTTCCTGTATTTCATAACACTTTATATGAAATGAATTTTTACTGCAAGGAAGGTTTTTGACTCAATCAAATATCCTTGCAGCATGGTGCGAACTCGGAATCAGGATGATCCTGAGAGCTCTCAGCAGGGAGCTAAGGCTCAGCCCTCACTGGCAGAGATACTGTCTGCTATGATCAACCGGCAGTAGAATGACTCCAAGTTGCGCCACCACCTGGTAGAGAATACATCCAACCTAGGTGGACATGGGGGCAACCACAATAACCAGCCCCGACAGTGCACGTACTCAGACTTTCTGGGTACGCACCCGCCAACCTTCAAGCGTGCTAGAGAGCCTCTAGATGCCAACCACTGGCTGCGCCAGACCAAGTCCAAGTTCGGTCTGCTGGACTGCACTCAGCACTAGAAGTTGCTATTCACCGCCCAGCAACTCCAGGGCCCTGCTGGTGCCTGGTGGGCGAACTACGCCGCTTCACTACCTGCTGGACACCGCGTCGAGTGGAATGAGTTGAGGACTGCTTTTCAAGCTCATTTCATTCTAGCTGGCCTTGTGCAGAGGAAGTTTCAGGAGTTCATGTATCTGAAACAAGGAGGGAGGAATGTCCTCCAATATTCTAAGGCATTCAACCATCTTGCTCAGTATGCCACTGAGTATGTCAACACTGAAGAGAAGAAGAGGTATGCATTCCTACGTGGTATGAATGCCACACTGAAGGAGCGTCTGACTTGGCAGACGACTGGCACATACAACGACTTGGTCAATCCTGCTATTGTCCAAGAAGGTGCCATGCGCCAAGTTGAGGAGAAAGAGCGCAAGAGGAAGGCCCCTCCTAGTGCCTCTGCTGCCCCATAGCCGAAGCATCACCTGATATACACTTCACTGTCTGGACAAGGATACCGGACATCCCCGCTGCAGCAGTTTCAGGACCCGTATGGCCAAAACTACTCGAGGCCATCGCAGCAGAAGAACTTCCCACCTCGTGCACCATACCAGCAGCAAGGAAGTCAGAATGCACGCACTCCACAGCCTGCTAATCGTGGAGGCAACTACCCATGCTACAACTGTGGTCGCACCAACCATTTTGCTAAGGAGTGTACTGCACCCAGGCACAACAACAACAACAGCAATCAGCGTCAGAACCAGGACAAGAATAAGAATGCACCATCTCATGGTGCCCAAGTGAACTACACCAACGCTGAAGAGATTCCCCAGGGTGACCCTGTACTGACTGGTACGCATTCACTTTACCGTCAGCCTGCCCTTACAATTTTTGATTCTGGTGCTACTCATAATTTCATTAGCCAAGCATGTGTGCAAAAGTATAATCTTTGAACCACTGTGATAGATAAATGCTACATATTCCGTTCCCCTGCTGGACAAATCCATGCCAACCAAATAGTCTGCAAGGCTCCACTAGAAATAAATCAGAAAATCTATCCCACAAATTTTATCATGCTTAGTAACCAAGGAATTGATTTGATTTTGGACATGTTTTGGATGATAACCCATAGATTCATGCTAGATATTGAGCCCCGTATTGTGCATTTGAACTCTCCTTTGCACGGCCCAGACACACTTTCTCTTAGTATTGAGTTATCGAAAAATCTGGTTGTCTATCACTTGGTAGGACTGTTACTTGAGAATATTCCTGTTGTCTGTGAGTATCCTGACATGTTCCCTGAAGATATTTCTGGCCTTCCACTTGACCGTGAAGTGGAATTCAAGATTGAGCTACAGCCGGGAACGTCTCCCATATCACATCGTCCGTATAAAATGGCTCCAAATGAGCTAGCTGAGTTGAAAAAGCAATTGAATGAATTACTGGAAAAAGGATTTATTCGTCCAAGTACTTCACCTTGGGGCTGCCCTGCCATTTTTGTGAAGAAGAAGGACAAGTCTCTGTGCCTTGTCGTTGATTATCGGCCTCTCAATGAAGTCATAATAAAAAATAAATACCCGCTGCCCCGTATTGACATTCTTTTTGGTCCATTGGTTAGTGCTAAGGTCTTTTAAAAAACTGACCTTCGTTCAGGTTATCATCAAATCAAGATAAGAGCAGAGAATATTCCGAAGACCGCTTTCTCTACTACATACGGATTATTCGAGTATATAGTAATGTCTTTTGGATTGACAAATGCACCTGACCATTTCATGTACCTCATGAATTCAGTATTCATGCTAGAATTGGACAAATTCGTGGTGGTATTCATCGATGATATTCTTATCTATTCGAGGTCCAAGGAAGAACATGCTGAACATCTTCGTATTGTTCTTCAACGTCTACGAGATCACAAGTTGTATGCAAAATTCAGCAAGTGTGAATTTTGGTTGGACCGTGTGCCATTCCATGGTCACATAGTATCAGCCGAAGGCATCTCTGTAGACCCTGGCAAGGTTCAAGATGTGCTGGATTGGAAGCCACCTACTACCGTCCACTAAGTTTGCAGTTTCCTCGTACTAGCTGGATATTATCATAGGTTCATTCCTAATTTTTCTTAGCTGTCCAAGCTCATCACAAGACTGCTGAAAAATGATGTGAAGTTAGAATGGAGCAATGAATGTGAAGAAGCATTCCAGAAGTTCAAGAAATTGTTGACTACTGCCCTAGTGTTGGCTCAGCCAGACATCACCAAGTCGTTTAATGTGTATTGTGATGCATCTGGGACAGGACTTGGATGTGTGCTCATGCAATGTGGTCGTGTCATTGCCTATGCATCTCGACAACTATGAAAGCATGCAGAGCATTATCCAACTCATGATTTTGAACTAGTTGTAGTTGTGCTTGACTAAAAATCCGGAGGCATTATTTGCTCGAAAACTTAGTGCACATCTACACGGATCATAAGAGCTTGAAGTATATCTTTACTCAGACCGATCTGAACATGAGACAACGTTGGTGGTTAGAACTAATCAAGGACTATAATCTAGAGATTCATTATCATCCAGGCAAGACTAATATGGTTGCCGACGCACTGATTAGAAAGATACACTGTAGTAACTTAATGCTGGGATTTCAAGACAGCAGCACTGAAGCAAGCAAAACAGAACCAAGCCTTCATGTTATGCCTACCTTAATGATCAGCAATCTTAGTATTCATTCCACCATTCGGGATGAAGTCATTGCTACACAAGAACAAGACGTTGGAATGAAGTACATTTGGGAGAACATTAAGAATGGCAAGGCAAAATGCTTCACACAAGATTCAGATGGTACTCTGTGGTTCAATAACCGTCTAGTAGTACCGAAAGATTTTGAGCTTCGTCGGAAAATCTTGGATGAAGCACATCACTCCAAATATTCCATTCACCCTGGTAGTAACAAGATGTACCAGGACCTGAAGAAGAATTTTTGGTGGACAAGAATGAAGTGAGAAGTTGCTCGGTATGTCATGGAGTGTGATACCTGTCAGAGAGCTAAGGCTGACCATTTGAAACAGGCTGGATTACTTCAACCATTGAGTATTCCCGCCTGGAAATGGGAAGATATCAGCATGGATTTCATTGTTGGCCTCCCTCACACTTCTCGGAAGGATGATTCGATTTGGGTCATTATGGACAGACTCACAAAATCTTCTCACTTCCTACAAGTCAATAACACATACAAGATGAAGCAATATGCGGAACTATACATATCAAGAGTTTTATGTCTTCATGGACTACCCAAGACCATCATTTCAGACCGTGGTTCACAATTCGTTGCTCGTTTCTGGGAAGAGCTGCATGCATCTCTGGGAACAAAGTTGATTCAGAGTTCTGCTTACCATGCCGCTACCGATGGACAAACATAGCGTGTCAACCAAATTTTGGAAGATATGCTTAGAGCATGTGTTCTAGCACATTGTGGTAACTGGGACGAGTACTTACCCTATGCAGAATTTTCATACAACAACAATTACCAAGAGAGTGTAAAAATGTCACCATTTGAAGCACTTTACAGTCAGAGTTGTAGAACACCGCTGAACTGGTCCAAATCTGAAGAAAGAGTAACCTTTGGTCCTGACCTTGTCAAGGATGCCGAAGAAAAGGTTCGAAACATTCAGGCAAATCTTAAGGCTGCCAAATGTCGTCAAGAAAAATATGCAAATCGACGACGTAGGCCCTTGTATTTCAACAAGGATGATTTGTCTATCTCCGAGTATTGCCAATGAAGGGCATTCAACGCTTTGGAATTAAAGGAAAATTAGCAGCCCGCTATATCGGCCCATTCAAAATCTTAAACAGATGTGGACAAGTAGCCTACAAGCTAGAGCTACCTGCTAATCTATCTGGAGTTCATAACACGTTTCATGTATCACAACTGAAACGGTGTCTCAAACCTCTAATAGATGTTGTCTTGGAAGAGTATGACCATCTTCAACTGGACCTCACATACTTTGAGCAACCAATAAAAATCCTTGATGAGAAAGAACACACAATGATGAGCCCATGGCTCATCGAGTCATTAAAACTACGTATTCTGAAAACAAGCATGATTTTACACATATTGCAGAACATGATGTGTCATAATACTCTAACATTCAGTTTGGATCTTTGAAAAATATTATGAATAATGAAGAGCAAAGTGAGGATTTGCTAGCCAATTATTCTATGCCATGCAATGTTTTCATTGGGACCAATCTGAAGGTTGAGGAAAAGAAAGGAGAAACGAAGGAATATGTTATGATTGGATCAATGGTTGTGCCACTTGTGAAAAGTAAGGAACATATATTGGTGTTACGGGCCTTCCCAAAGGTATGCAATACTTTAATTTCAAAGTCTACACGGTCTCAAGTCTATCCAGTCATGAAATCAGAAGATATGGAAACTCAAAATCAGTTCGGACTCGGTTTAGGATCAGGAGACAGGTGCGGAGTAAAAGTAGCATAACTGGGCCATACGGAGTCGGATTGGGCTGAGTAAATACTCGTTGGAAAGATAATTTGATAACCTTTCCAACGGATCTGGCCCCATAGTCAAATAAATTCCCTAGCGGTTGCAATAATCAAAACAATTCTGAGTTGTGTTGAGTCCGAGTCTGTTTTTAAATGTGTTCGAGTCGGACCGGGTTTTTAGCTGGCTTGCATGCCATATAACCAAGAGCCAGCGCCCCTGTAAGGGAGGAGGTGATTGTATTGTGTTTTTGGTCGTGGTGTCCTCCAAGAAACCCTAGAGGTGTTGCCCTCCTCTACCGGTTGCTGCCGCCGATCTCTGCCGGTCGCTGAAGTGCGTGATCAAGTGATTCTTCCCTTGGGTGCGTGCTGGAACTTGTGGTTCCCCATCTCCAGATCATGCTTGTCTAAGTAATGGGTTGGAGAGTTTATCTCTACTGGTTTGCATCTACATCAAGTTCTTGTAAGCCGGTATTTTCCTATCGTGTTCTAGCTGGTTTATGATTCCTATTGGATAACAAATCTGTGGTGTCTATTTTATTATGGTTGCTGGATCATTGAGCTTGAGATTGTTGTTCTATCTATTTATAGCTGAGATAACAAGTTTCAATACCTATATATACTTGCTAGTACTTGCTGTACCGTGAAAGATTGGGATAAAATCCGGATAGCGTCGTCGTGTTCGTATCATTTGGTATCAGTTTTGCCGGGTTGCTCCCCGTACTTGCTGTTGATTTGTGGTGATGGATTCCTATGATTTTGACCTATACTTGAAGTTTGTGCCAACACTATATACAACAAGTTCTCGATCTGAGTATTATGAGTGGGAGGATGATATAGAAGCTTTCTATAGGATTGGTGAATTGCGACTAAACCAACTAGTAAATTTGGCAAAGCAAACATTCTCCTTTGCTGTTTTGCTATGGTGGAGGCAATTGCAACAAGATCTTACATACCAAGGTGATAACTATTGCACATCTTGGGCAGCGATGAAGTCGGAATTACGACACCGATTTGATCCCCCACTTGAGTCAAAGAAGAAGATTGTTGAACTTGAGTCCTTCGATGTTCTAAAGCTAGATTATGATACAATTCATCATTGTGTCAAGGAGGCTGTTAGTGCTGTTTTGTCCAAACTCAAGCAAGCTGAGGTGTGTTCGAATGTGCACAAATCAAATGTAGAGTTGGAAGTTCTTGAGTCTTCTTGTGCTGATGAGGTCGAACCATTAATTGAAGCTGCAGATCATATAGGTTTATCTTTGATGTCTCAGGAAGTAAATTCAGATGGCGTCATTGCAGATGTCAAGGGGCAGCGCTGTAATATTTTTTATTCAGAGTGCAAGATTAAAAAGAAGGTATGCAAATTAATTGTTGATGGTGGAAGTTTCAATAATGTGATTAGTTCAGATTTGGTACATGCATTATCTTTATCTACATGGTGGCTTCCTACACCTCGTTACATGCAATGGATGAATAAAAGTGGCACGCTGAAAATTACCCATAGGGCCAGAGTAAAATTTTTAGTAGGAGATTATGTTGACACTATGGATTGTGATGTGGCACCGATGAGTGCGTGCAATTTGTTGTTAGGAAGACCATGGCAGTTTGATCTTGATGCAACACATGGTGGTCGTTCAAACAATTATTCTTTCATGCATAAAGGTGTTCATCACATTCTAAAGCCAATGAAGGAATGTGATATTAAGGCTGAGGTTTTTGTTGCTGCAACAAAGAAGAAATATGGTGCCGATATTACCTCAAAGCCGAGGACGGCTTTGTTTCAAGGGGGAGAGAATGATGTGATAGTTCCTGCTGTAACAAGTGCACCTAGTATTTCTGAATTTCTTTTAGTTGTTGCTCCTGAACATTGTACCATTCATTGTGATTTGGTCAAAGATGAATTACATGAAGAGAAAAATAATAGTGATGCAAAGAATTGTCTAAATAGTGCTATTGGTGTTGATCTGAACAGGAGAGGAGCTCATCAAATTATGTCAAAGCCGAGGACGGCTTTGATTCAAGGAAGGGAGGATGATGAGCCCATGGCTCATCGAGTCATTAAAACTACGTATTCTGAAAACAAGCATGATTTTACACATATTGTAGAACATGATGTGTCAAAATACTCTAACATTCAGTTTGGATATTTGAAAAATATTATGAATAATGAAGAGCAAAGTGAGGATTTGCTAGCCAATTATTCTATGCCATGCATTGTTTTCATTGGGACCAATCTGAAGGTTGAGGAAAAGAAAGGAGAAACGAAGGAATATGTTATGATTGGATCAATGGTTGTGCCACTTGTGAAAAGTAAGGAACATATATTGGTGTTACGGGCCTTCCCAAAGGTATGCAATACTTTAATTTCAAAGTCTACACGGTCTCAAGTCTACCCACTCACGAAATCAGAAGATATGGAAACTCAAAATCAGTTCGGACTCGGTTTAGGATCAGCCAGACAGGTGCGGAGTAAAAGTAGCATAACTGGGCCATACGGAGTCGGATTGGGCTGAGTAAATACTCGTTGGAAAGATAATTTGATAACCTTTCCAACGGATCTGGCCCCATAGTCAAATAAATTCCCTAGCGGTCGCAATAATCAAAACAATTCTGAGTTGTGTTGAGTCCGAGTCTGTTTTTAAATGTGTTCGAGTCGAACCGGGTTTTTAGCTGGCTTGCATGCCATATAACCTAGGGCCAGTGCCCCTGTAAGGGAGGAGGTGATTGTATTGTGTTTTTGGTCGTGGTGTCCTCCAAGAAACCCTAGAGGTGTTGCCCTCCTCTACCGGTTGCTGCCGCCGATCTCTGCCGGTCGCTAAAGTGCGTGATCAAGTGATTCTTCCCTTGGGTGCGTGCTGGAACTTGTGGTTCCCCATCTCCAGATCATGCTTGTCTAAGTAATGGGTTGGAGAGTTTATCTCTACTGGTTTGCATCTACATCAAGTTCTTGTAAGCCGGTATTTTCCTATCGTTTTCTAGCTGGTTTATGATTCCTATTGGATAACAAATCTATGGTGTCTATTTTATTTTGGTTGCTGGATCATTAAGCTTGAGAATGTTGTTCTATCTATTTATAGCTGAGATAACAAGTTTCAATACCTATATATACTTGCTAGTATTTGCTGTACCGTGAAAGATTGGGATAAAATCCGGACAGCGTCGTCGTGTTCGTATCACACAAACCGCAAAAGAATAATCAAATTTTATAAAGTGCAATGGAGTAATCACTCAGAAGAAGAATCTACATGGGAATCTGAAGAATTTTTTAGTACCCATTACCCAGAATTCTGGTCTTCAATCCCAGGTAAAAATTTTATTTCGCGCCCCTCTCTAGTCTGCTTTGTTCTTAATCTTGGGACGAGATTTCATTAAGGAGGGAGGGCTGTGACACCTAGGTGTCTCATTTTCGTTTAACTAGCATGCTAAGCATAATTGGAGCTCCAGTGAAGCATGAAATATTAGAGCCATTTGAAATTTAGAATTTCCTTTAAGCCAAATAAAGCCCTACAAATTAAAATGTGAAGCAAAATAATTTTTTCTATAAGACATGTGCCAATTAATTTCATCTTCAGTATGGGATTATTAAAAAAGAATTTTAGGCCAAGAATGAGCATTTTATCCTATTTAGAATTACCCTAAATAATTAATTTTAGCCTAGAAACAACTCATCTTAAATTTTAATTCCAAATAAAATATTCATTTTCTGATCAAATGAAGTACTCTATTAAACTCCTCACATCCTGTAGAGCTCAAGTATAAAAATTTCATCTCCATTGGGCTCTTGTAGCCTAGGGAATTTAAATAAAACAGACCAGGGACCTTTTTGTAAACAATTCAAAAGATGGAGGGCCCATGTGCAAAAGTCTCCTGTCTTCTTCCTCCTGTCGCTTCCTCACGCGCGTGCCCGCGCGATTCCCTACCGCCGCTGCTTTCTCGGGACTCGGCGTCTCTTCCTTCAGTTCGGCCGCCGTTGCATCAGACTCCCTACACGGCCGTGCACCGCCCCCCCTTTTTTTTCTCTCGCCGCGCGCCGCTAGCTGCCATGCGACCGAGTCGCTTTTGCCCTGCACGAAGCCAACACAGCTCTGCTCTCCTCGGAACTCCCCGCCACACTATCTCGCACATTGCAGGTTCCATCGTGTCCTGTGCACGCCTTTCCGAACCAACCGGCCACCACACGCTGCTGCAAGCCAAAGGCTTGAGTCGCTTTCGCTCTGTCCAAGCCGCCATGGCCACTGGCCGAGCTCCGCAAATTCCCGCGCCATCTGCTGCTTCCGGTCGCTCTGACCGCGCCTGCTTCCCCCTGCGCGACCACGACATCCCGTGAACCTCCTCTGGCACCGAGCAACCCAACCCCTGGTCTATAAAACCCTCCCTGCCTCTGCCATTTCCGCATCACCGCCTCCTGCCATTACCGAGCTCTGAGCTCGAGCTTGCTACCCGGCGACCACAGCCTGCCTCCTCAGGCCAGGAGCACCATTAGCTGCACCTCAACTTCCTCTAGCTTCCCTTGCTCACCCCTCGGCCAATCCACGCGTGAGTTCGAGTGAATTTAAAGAAAACCAAGCCTTGCTCCCTGACGACCAACTTTGACGCCACCGCGATATTCTTTGTTTCTGGTGAGCCTAGTCCCCTCCTTTCTTTTCTCTTTCGTGCGTAACTCTCCGCCGAGCGCGCCTAACCAGTTTTCCCCTTGGGTTCTTATGCGAGACCGCAGGCATCACACATTTCCCCGGCCGCCGCCTCTGCTTCGCCGTGTTCGAGCCGCCACGCCGACGAGCCCCTGCTGGCAGCCTTCCCAGATGAACGCCGACTTGATGCCGATCTTCATGACGCCGCCGTGAAGGTGTAGGAGCAAACTGTGACTGATTTTCTGCTCCGAGCCCACTTCACGACGACATCAAACCCTGCCCCTCCACCGCCACTCATCGACGTCGACCCTCCGGTGAGAATCCCACCTCGCTAGCCCCCCATCCTCCTCACCTTGTTGTGCCCGTCATTCTCCCTCAACCGCGACGACCTTTTGCCCCGCATAGAGCCCCGCGGCGAGCCCTCTGGCCACGCGCCGCCGTGCTCCGGTGAAGCTGACTGGCTGCTAAGCTGGCACCTACTGGCTTCCCACATGGCGCTGACGTGTACTGCCAGTTAGCACTAAAAAATTGTAGAAAATCGATTAGAACTTCCAAAATCCATAGTAAATTCATTTCAAATCCAATGGACCTCAAACCAATATGTCCTCCAGAACATATTAATAAGATTAATTACCATATTAACGCTAATGCATTATACATCTATCATATCATTGCATGTAACGGTGTTACAACAATACCGTTAATCCATTATTTATCAATAGGTAACGACACTCAGGAGCAGGAGCCGGACTTCTAGCAGGACACTAAGTCTGAAGAGCAGGAGACTGTGGTTACTAACACTAGTGTTGATCCAGGCAAGCCCCAGTTTGCATTCGCCTCTTTATAAAGTTTTGCTAGTTTATATCACTACTAGTGCCTATCCATGTTTGTTGCATTAGGTCACAGGAGTTGATTGAAACCCACCTTGCATGTTACCCAAATTACCTATGCCACTGTTATTAGAATCTTGGTAGGATCGGTACTCTATTGCTATGCTTAGTAATTAATAGTCCTAATAGATAATATAATTACTAAGGAATGATCTTGATCACTAAATTTGAACATAATGAAAGAATTTTACTTTTGATGCTATGACCGGGCAGGGATTATGCATGTGTAGGTTTGCAGCAACACATGGGTGTTGACTGCACTAGTCCTACCTTGTTGAACCAAGGACCCGTCCGTGGTCGGCCCCTTGATCAAGTTTTGAACAGTACTGAATGCATGCTAGTTTATGGGCACTAGTAAACCGATGTAGCATTGACGCGGCAATGAGGACGGTACCTAGTACAGTGGTCGTTGACCCTTCTGCTGCTGGAGTGGGCAGTCCATACCGTGAAGTACTGCTGGCAGGACGGCATGCCCACTCGCTGAGACTGGCCCGGACCAAGTTGTTTTTCGTCCTTAATTGGTGCATATATGACATGTACTTCGAGTTTTCCCAGCTGGTGTAAGTCGATTACAATTGCTGTCCCTCGCAGTAATAAGTACCGCTTGGTCACTAAGTCATCACATAGTTGCACATGATATTATGAAACTTTACTTGTTTTTATTAATTATTATTATTACTACTGCTCTTATGTTGTGTTTACTTTATGTATTGTTTTCTTTATATTCACTAAAGTTACATTTCTGCTCCATCCAATTCACTTGGCTAATTAAAACTTGATAAAACTAATAGGTTGCTTAGTGCGAGTCTTTTCAAACAAGCCACCTATTAGAGCCATTGCATGTCTAGGTTTTTGACGGGTAAGTCTTGCTGAGTAATTAGTACTCAAGCTTTGCGCCTCTGTTGTTTTTAGGTACTGAAGAAATAGAATTGGATGTAGATGTGTTGCCTTTGAACATGTAGGTCCCTGACGGTTGGACTGCCCACTGGGAGTCTGACCTGCCGCCGCAGTGACTGTTGTGTGCTGCTAGGGTGATGGTTCTTCGGGCATGAATCATCACTACCACTGTATCATCGAGCTCGTAGATTTATTATCGTTAATTGCTTCTGCTGTTTTTCAAAACAAACTTGAACTTGTATCATTCCGCTGCACTTTGATCATCTTAATGATGTAATAATTCAACTTAAATTTAAGTCATTGTTGTATTATCAAGTGTTTGCGTCATCCGCACCTTCGGGACCTCGATCCTCTAGGAAGGGGCGCCTCAAACCGCGTACAAACATGTGACGACCTTCACAACTGATCACAATAGGCTCGATCACCGACACCTAACCGGTCTAGGTCTCACCATAGACCAAGATTAACAACCTAGATCACACCCTCAACGACACCATAGCCTTAAATGTGCATCAATGCTCATGTTACTCTCACTAGCACTCTCAAGATATGCAATATCTCCTCCTAGTGCTCTCCTCTTTTCCTCTTGGCTCTCACCAAATGCTCCAAGCAATTCCATTGGCCAAGAGAGGTCTCCAAGACTCTAGCAACAAAGTTATATAGGCTTCCAACCTCAAACTAGTCAATGCTCCACAAAATCAGCTCTCTAGACCAACTGACCGGACTGTCCGGTCACTACCTGACCAGACCGTCCGGTGACTATAGTTCCTGCTCCAACGGCTTTGCCCACTGCTGACCTCCACACTGACCGGACCATCCGGTCAGCTAACTGGACCATCCGGTCAGTTTCTCCCTCCACTCCAGAAACATTTCCAGAGCGCTGCTTCCTCTCTGTCCTGTGCAAGTCCCCAGACTGGACCGCTGAGTCCTTTCTCTGGATTTTCTGTTCTCCTAGTGACTGTACAATCTGGTCTCCACTGACCCCTCTGTCCGGTCACTATGTCCAGAAGCTGAAACTCTTCGTCCTCACTTGACTTCGTTTCCTGGCTTCTCCGAATAGCTCCTTGGCTTCTTCAATCTCACCTAGTGCCTATGATTTCACTGAGCATCCATGCACATCACCGACTAGACATGAACTAAGAGAAATGACCTAGACCCCCTTGATAGTCCGGTTTTTCCTATGGACTCAAAGCCCTAACAAGTAGATAAGTGTTCCCGACACTTACTCCATAGCTTATCTTTAGCTTTGATCCATCTCCATCAACCCTTGGACTCCGTCAAGCTCATCAAGCCTCTATGCTTGTGGTCATTGTCATCAATCGCCAAGGCAAGCAATCCGTATGATTTGTAGTAGAGTTTAGAGATGATTTCTGCATAGTCGTGTAGATATTAGCCCACAATTTCGTAGTTGTCATCTATCACTAAAACTTTCATACCCTAGGGATCCAATCACCAATGGTCATGAAGCTTACAATCTCCCCCTTTTTGGTGATTGATGAAGACCACTACTTATCATAATCTTACCAAGAAACAACATGGCTAAAAGAACTACACAATGATCAAGAGGAACCTTAAAAGCATAAGCAATGAATAAACAAGGTCCTACTCAATCAAGCATCATCAAGAGCTAAAAGGAATAAGAGAAAAAAGCACACTCTTAGATGATATGCATGCATGTCATGTGAACATATCAATTAACGCATAAAGACATGCTATGCAAGACATGAATGATGATATGCAAACAGGATAGCATGACAATGCATAGAATTAAAAGCAAGCAATCATCATCATGGAATCATACACAAGCATGCAAGACAAATAATGAAGGACAAACCACTGCATATGAAAATAAACAAACTGAGATCATGACGAGTCAAACACAAGCGAATGAAAAATAAGATCCAAATGTATCTATGTCCCAAAACCAATGTACATGTATGCTCCCCCTAGATACATGCTACTAACTCTCGATCGCACAGGATCACTCTCCCACTCCCCCTAGACCTATGACTTCTCCCCCTTTGGCAACAAGCACCAAAAAGAGGAAAATGAAATAACTAGCCGCTCAAGGTCGAAGGAGGTGGTGGTGCAGCGACGTCCTCTGTGGGCTCTGCTCTGGGCTGCTCCTGTGCTGGATCCTGCTACTCTCCCTGAGCCTGTGTCACCTGAGCATCAAGGTGCTCAAAGTACGTGAGATCCTCTAGTGGCTCAGACCCTCTGTCCTGACTGGCAATAACGGTGGCGGTCACCTGAGCAACTGAAGCCTGGAGAAGAGTGAGATCTGCCACGTCCTGCTGTGAGAAGCCTCCTCAGACAAGATCCTCTGCTATCTGAGGTGTGACAAGAGAAGTGTCTGAAGCCGAAGAAGGTGGAGCTGTAGCTGTCTCTGGGGTTGTCTGAGAGTCTGCTCGAGTAGAGTGCACGACGTCTGAGAATATACTCCTGATTGGTGGCTGCTGTTGGGAGGTGGACGGAACTGTCATCTGCGAAGCTATAGACTGGGCTAGAGAAGTGAACATCGCAGAGACTAAGAAGGCGGACACGGGGGAGAACTAAGCTGGTGAGAAGGTCTGTCTGGACCGGTAACACCCCTGAGTGTGATGACAAACCACTGGACTGGGCTGTCATCATGGCAGTGAAGGTTCCTGGCTGTGTTGGCAGCTGCTAAAACTGTGGGAAAGTAGAAGGTCCTGACTGCTGGCTGGCCTGTCTCTGAGTGAGCTCTGCCATCTGTGTCACAAGGGTGGTCACCAGTGCCATCAATTGCCACTGGAGCTCTGCCTGACCTCTAATCACCGCCATGATCTGTCGTCTCTCCTCAGTTGAGCTCTAGATGAAGTCACCCAGGCGTCCTGCAAGTGCTTCTATAGAGGTTGCGTGGTCTGTCTCTAAAATTGCTGGCTGGGGTGGAGCTCCAGTGCTAACTGACTCAGGAACCACCGACTTTGGATGAGCTGCCTGCTCGTGAGTGACTGGCGGTGACTCTAGCTCCTCCTCTCCTGTCTGCTGACTCGAGGCTGACTGTGATCCCCTAGGTACTCGAGGTGAGTAGCTGGTGGTCACCTTAGAGAATGCCTCGTATTGCTCCTCAGTCACAAGCCCTAGTCTCATCAAAAGGTAGCAAATATACGACCCGTAGACTAGATGTCTTCCTCCAACTCTCTTAGAGATCACCTCCTCCATCTCAGCAATCAGAAGATCCACAAGATCAAACTGCTGCCTCCTCAGAATGGCTGCTACTGCACACTGGTGTATGAGTGCGAACTCCTCTCTTTACCTTGACCGTGGGATGATAGTCCTGGTGACTATCGCTCTAACCACATTCGCCTTTGCAGTGAGTCTCATAGGGCCTCTATGAAAACCAGGTGTGTGTGGTGGTGGAAAGGCGATTGACACTATGTCGTATGGAGGTCGTGTCCCTCCCTGTGGTCTGCAGGGTGGAACGAGGGTCCCATAGGTGCTCCTGTACAACTGTAAGTCTGAAGCAAGGAACCCCAGTGGAGCTATAAGATCCTCTCTGGTCACACGTTGGAGCTGTCCTCTGTACAAGAATCAGATCTTTGAGCGATCTCTAGCAACCCACACTATAGCATAGAACTCCATCACAATATCCTCTTTATATCTGTATGGAGCGGTGACTAACTCAGCTAGTCCAGGCAAGTATGTGAAGTACTACTCCATGTTAGTGCATGTGGCCTCAATGGCCGGGTAGGTCGTGTACTCCTGCGGCACCAAAAGTCCAGTCTTGCCCTTCCTGGCAAGATAGCGTCTCAAGCCCTCTTCTATCCTCCTCTAGAGCCCTGTCTAGTACCTCTCTCGAGCAGCAGAGTCCCTGGGGACTGGAATCCACTGCTCAAAGGGGACAAAGCGACTCTCCTTAAGGTCCTTGGCAGGAACCTTAAGTATGTCCCTCTCTTCGGCTGCTGCTACGAGTCTCTGCAGCCTCCAAGTGCACACGTCACAGGTGCACCGCGGGTCTCCTACCTGGTGAGCTGACCTCTAGGGTCCTCAGTCTCCTCCTCGTCTCAGTACTCCTTAGACTCTGACTCTGAGCTCTCCTCGTCCTCGGACTCCTCCTGCTGCCTGGAGGATCCCTGCTCCACAGGTCTCGATGACCTCTCCTGACGAGAAGCCAGAGTACCCTACGACCATGGTGCTGGAGTGACTCCTGTGGCCAAGACTGTCCTCTGTTTGGTACTCCTCCTGAGTCCCTGAGTGTCATCTGTCCGCTCTAAGATCAGCCATATCCCTGGTGTCTTGCAGGAAGTCTCCAAGGCAACTAGGTGTCTGGCTACCCGTCTGACTTTCTCTGACTTTGGGTCCAGCTTGGTCCTCTTCTTGCTCTTGGGCTTCTCTGGAATCTTGCCCTTTCCCTTGTCCTGATCATCTGATCTTGCCATCTCTGCTGCTGTCAGGTGTCACTGCAGGCACGTAGGTATAGACAGGATGAGCATAAAACCTATATAAATCTACAACCAAAGCACCGTTAGGTAATAATGTGCAATAGAAATCCTAGCACTAAATGAAGGGTCTGATCACTGAACAAATATGCAAAGTAACAACAGTGATCGTCGACTATATGTGCCTGCTACGAGTCACTAGTGTGTAGTCAAATAATAGGCAGTAAATCTAACTGCAGACTAAACAACAGTCAAACCCTAGACATGCAATTAACAGATAAGCATAGAATTAATTGCAGCTAGGTTGAGCTAATTACCTAATTAATGCAACTAAACATGGGAAATTAATTCAATTGCATCAATTAAGAAAATTGCTCATTAATTCGGGCATAATTCGATGAATGGGAGATAAGCACAATACCCTAGAGGATCACCAAAGTCGAAGACACTCAAATCACACGGCCGATCGCTGAAAAGTGGAGGCTTTAAGGGTTGCCAGCAATGGAGGTTGAGGGAGAAGGGGGGACTTTCCATAATCCTTGCGGTGGAGGTCGGCTCTGGTGATCTCGGCGTGTGCGCGCGCGAGAGGAAGCAGGGCGGCTGCTCGGCGGCGACAGCGGCAGGTGCACGATGGCGATTATGGTGAAGGCGGCGGCAACAATGGCTTCCGGCGGCGGCGCAGCTAGGGTTTGCGGGAGCATGTGCGTAGCGGCACGTGAGTGAGCGGCGACACGGCTAGGCGTGGGAGCTCACGGGCACGGTGGTGGCTCGGTCAGAGGCCTGGCGACGGCGAGGACGGCGGCGAGTCGGGGGAGGTAGCAATGACGGTTAGGAAGAACTCGACGCGTTTTCGGCTGCGAAAATGAGAGACGAGGATGAATTGGATTTTGACCTAGGTCAAAGTGAAAGTCAACGGCCAAGATTCATCAAGGAGCGAACCAACGGTCAAGATCGAAAGAGCATCATGCATTTCAACTGTAGTGACCGGACCGTCCGCTCTCTAGACCGGACTATCCAGTCACTTTGGGATTTCTGGAAATCGAGGTTCTGGATGAACAGAACTTATATAGACCGGACCGTTCAATCCATAGGACTGATTCATCTAGTTTCCATTTGCAGTCCCTCGAAGCATTGTGCACTGCTGCACAGACCGGACTGTACGGTCTAATGACCAGACCGTACGGTCACTACCAGGATTTCGCTGAATCAAGGAATTTCATCATTTTCCAAGTGCCCTTACTTAACACTCAAATAAACAATACACGGAGTATAGAGGGAACTCTCAAACACTCATTTTCCAATAGCGGCTCTATATGGCCTTATAATTTTTGCAAATGCCAAATGAAGATTCGAGCAAATAAGAACCAAGGCAATTAAGAACCAAATGAGTATGTATGAGCCTTAGTCCATAAACCTCACGAGTGGGTTTAACCTCGAAGTTCATAAGAGCTTGCTTAATGGGCATGAAGCACAATCCATTACTTTGGTCACACTTGCAGAAATGTAATCTCATATAGATCATGAGGCAGAAATATATCCGAATGTGACAAGCCTCCTTTGTGTTTCCTATATGATACATGCAACAAGCATTTTACATATGCAATGAAAGTAAACATGCCGTGTGAATGCAAGCAATATTAAACAAGACACAAAGGAAACCTAACAATGTCAAGTTTGAACCCCTCTCAAGCTTACTCACTATAAGCATTGCCTTGAGAGAAGCCAAACCACCATCTCATGGATGCAAAGCATACTAGTCACAAAGGAGTCCTAATTACCATGTAATGCAAAATAAGAAAGAACACACTACAACTACCAAGAACGAACATGGATACCTCCCTCATGAGTAGATATATCGTTGAGGTCCATGTCACTTGTGGTGGACTTCACTTGATCTTCAAGTAAGCTCCCAGTCCACCACCACCACCAACTTCTAGGTCTTGTTCTTGGGCACCCACTTGTACTTCTTTGACCTCTCAAGATCTACAATGCACTTAGGCACCCATATGCTCTTGACCTTTCTCTTCTTGTTTGGTGGTCCCAAAGCCTTTGCATTCAGCTTGCCTTCCTTGTTCCTAAAAAGCTTGAAATGTATGATCTCATGGAACAAGTTAGCGTTAGGTAAAACAATGGAACTTCTCACCATAGGACAATCCTTGATGGTATGACCATCCTTGCAACACCTCTCGCAATAGTAGGCATCAACGAGTAGAGGTTTGATCCATGAGGGGATGGAATCACTCGTCCCGATGGTGTCGATGGCGGCGGGATATGAGCCAAGTCCCCGGTGGGAGACATTGTTCACAAGGTTTGTCACAAGAATCTCCTTGTGGACGGCTCTACCACGTGTGAGCCTCTCGAAGCCGTCCATCACCATCTTCCACTACTAAAATCCATGAGTTTCCCTAGGAAAGAAATAGTAGGGAAAGACAATAGAAACACTAGGGAAAGTATTTCCCTACAAAATATCCTAGGGAAAGACTTGTAGGGAAAAAGGTTGACGGGAAATCAATCATGCCCTACCGATTTGGTTGAAAACTGTAGGGAAAGAAATTGTTCCCTAGGAAAGCTAGTTGTAGGGAAACTGACACTGTCCAATTAAATAAAAAATGACCCTCTGCCCAAGGCTTCGATGGTCCACCGTTCTGACAGCCAGCATCGTTGTGCTCGCCTCCGTCACTGCTCAATCGATGTTGCCTGATCACCCCCAATCACCACCACCGGCTTGCCAGAGCTGTTGTCGTTGTCGCTCGCCTCATGTGCTACTGCTGCTGACCATTGCTTGCCTCAGTCAGTACTTAGTCAATGCTGTCTTGCAGCCTTGGTCGCCCCCAATCGCCCCCACCCCACCGGCTTGTCGGAGTTGTTGTCGTTGCCGCTCGCCTCGCGTGCTGCCACTGCTGACTGCCGCTCCCTTCTGTCACTGCTCAATCGATGCTGCCTTGGCCGAGCCCAATCACCCCCGCACTAGCTTCCCGAAGTTGTTGTCGTTGCCGCTTGCCTCGTGTGCTGCCGCTATTCATCATCAACGGAGAGGATGTCCAAGCCAGCTCGCCACTGCTGCACCATCCTCGCGAGCCCCACTGCAGCCTCCAAGATTGAGCTCTTGTGGGTGCGTGCTTGTGTTGTGTGAGAGGAGAGAGTGAGCAAGAGGGAAGGTGCGAGCGGGAGGCTCTAGTGGAGTAATAGAAAGAATGGATGCGGGTGAGAGAACGAGAGAGAATTTTGAAATGGAAGCCTGGGACTCTGTTTGTAGAACCAAGGGAAAGGCTCTCGTTCCCTACCATTTTCTAGGTTCCCTAGGAATCTCAAAATGAATCTAGGGAAATTTTCTTTCCGTACGATTTTGAAAAAAAACTCTAGGGATAAAAGAAAGTCCTAGGGGAACCAGTGAATTCCAGTAGTGTTCCTCTCTTCCTTGAGCTTGTGGTATTCCTCCAAAACAAATGGCTCAAGAGAAGAAACCTCGACCGAGGTGGTTAGTTCATCACACATAGTAGTAGCATCACTCTTAGATGAACTAGAGGAGGGAGAGGCAAGATCATCCACATTGATGGCCTCAAAAGTAAGTTCAGGCGCATCATACTTCTCACGTAGCTCTACATGATCACCCTTGAGTTTGTCATAACTCTTGTTTAGGGTCTCATGAGATGTGACAAGGTCCTTGAGTTCACTCTCAAGCTCACCAACAGGGTCCTTAGCCAACTTACACTCTTTTCTTACCACATCCAACATTTTGGATTTCTTGACGGCAATGTTACGGGCTTGCTCAAGCATTTTCCAAAGCTCGGCACATGGGAGCTCCACATCATCGCTGTCATCGCTGCTCTCATCCTCTCTATCCCCAAGTTGGCTCGTGGCCATGAGGCATATGGAAGGTGGAGGAAGAGCTCGTGGAAGCATGGTCTTGATCATGACTAGGCCGGCCACTTCTTCATCATCGCTTGAGAAAGAGGATGTTTCACTTGAGTTGTCACTTGTCCACTCTCCAACAAGGGTCTTGCGTGGGAACTTCTTCTTGTAGTCTTGAGCTTTGCCTTTGCCTTTGATCTTGTCCTTGTTGCAGTACTTCTTCTTCTATTGCTTGGCTTTGGGGTCTTCCTCTTCTTCTTCTTCATCACTTGAGTCTTGGGTCTTGGAGGCTTCTTTCTTTGGCTTGGGCCAATCTCGAACAAAGTGGTTCTCGGATCCACAGTTGAAGCACTTGCCATGGATTTGGAGGCAAACTTGTGCTTGAAGGTCCTCATCTTCTTCATGAGAAGAGCCAAGTCCTCACTCAAGTCATCTTCATCATCATCATCATCATCATCTTCAATCACAACTTTCTTCTTGTGCTTCTTGCTCTTGGTAGGCTCTTACTTCTTGGCTTGAAGAGCAAGGTTGGATGGTTGAGAATCATCCAAACCCAGCTGGTAGCTCTCGAAGGCTGTGATCTTGCCAAGTACATCCTTCATGATCTTGGTCTTGAGGTCACCTTGCAAGCTGAAGGTGATGATGGACTCATACTTGGGGTCTTTGAATAGCCTCAAGAATCTTCTTATCACCTCAACAGGCTTGAGCTTGAAGTCATCCCCAAGAGCATTGATCTCCTCCACTAGTACATGAAAGCGAGAATAAACAGTGTTAGCTCTCTCATGTGGCAATCTAGTGAAGTTATCATACTATTTCTTCAGCACATAGTATCTTTCCTCTTTGATATCACTAGTACCCTCATGGATACTTTGAATCTAAGTCTAGATATAGTGTGCTGTCAAACTCGCATCCAATCTAGCAAAGACATCCTTGGATATGCATGCAAACAGAGCATTTTTGGCCTTAGCATTGTTTTTAATGAAATCAGGTTCACATCCGCATCAGACTTGTGGGTCACCATCCATATCCCTGGATCAATGGACTCTAGGTAGGCTTGCATATGAGCCTTCCAATACCCGTAGTCCTCCCCATCGAATTTGTGAACACTCCTCACCTGTCCTGGCATCCTTACTCAAGGCGGTGAAGCCTCTAGGATGAGCACTTGGCTCTGATACCACTTGTAAGGACCGAAGGCGTACTGAGAGGAGGGGGGGGGGGGAATCGGTAAGTCGACCACAAATCTGAATACTACTAGTTAACACCACTTTAACCTAGCAATTGTTGCAACCTAACAATTCTAGGAGGCCAAGACCCTACACATGCTAGTGTTCATGATGAAAGCAAGGGCAGAAGCTAATCACACTAGCCTATGCAAGCCACAAGTCACCCTATCAACTATAGCACCCAAATGCAGAATAGTAAAGAGGGGTCAAGCAATGCTCATGATTTTTTCCTGAGGTCTCGGAAGGATGGCGCCTTCCCTTACTCCTCGTTGGAGTTCTCGCCCTATGTGGAGTTCTCGCCCACGAGCCTGCAATCACTCCCGGAGTGAAGACACGATGCGCGTCACCAGTGCCACCAAGGTACAAGCTCGCCTCCCTCGAGAAGTTGTTGGACTCCCTGAGCCGACACGAGCACTCACTAGTGATGCCTCTTTCACCAGCAGGCTCAAACCGTGTACGAACGTGCGATGACCGTCACAACCGATCACGATAGGCTCGATCACTGACACCTAACCAATCTAGGTTTCACCAAAGACCATGAGTAACAACCTAGATCACACCCTCAAGGACACCCTAGCCTTAGATGTGCATCAATGCTCAAGTTACTCTCAGTAGCACTCTCAAGATATGCAATATCTCCTCCTAGTGCTCTCCTCTTTTTCTCTTGGCTCTCACCAAATGCTCCAAGCAATTACACTGGCCAAGAGAGGTCTCTAAGAACCCAGCAATGAAGTTATATAGGCTTCCAACCTCAAACTAGTCGTTGCTCCAAGAAATTAGCTCTCTGGGCCAACTGATCGGACCGTCCGGGCACTGCCTGACCGGACCGTCCGGTCACTGTAGTTCCTGCTCCAACGGCTCTGCCCACTGCTGACCTCCATACTGACCGGACGGTTCAGTCAGCTGATCAAACCGTCTAGTCTGTTTCTCTCTCCACTACAGAAACATTTCCAGAGCGCTGCTTCCTCTTTGTCCTGTGCAAGTCCCTAGACCGGACCGTCCTGTTTGTAGACCGAACCCGTCCGGTCTCTTGAGACTTCAGCACAGTTAGATTCCTCACTGAGTCTCTTCTCCGGATTTCCTGTTCTACTAGTGACCGTACAGTCCGGTCCCCACTGACCCCTCTGTCTAGTCAATATGTCCAGAAGCTGAAACTCTTCGTCCTCGCCTGACTTCGTTTCCCGGCTTCTTCGAACTGCTCCTTGGCTTCTCCACTATCACCTAGTGCCCTATGATTTCACTGAGCATCCATGCACATCACCGATTAGACATGACCTAAAAGAAATGACCTTGAACCCCTTGATAGTCCGGTTTTTCCTATGGACTCAGAGCCCTAACAACTAAAAAAGTGTTCTCGACGCTTGATCCATAGCTTGTCCTTAGCTTTGATCCATCTCCATCAACCCTTGGACTCTATCAAGCTCATCAAACCTCCATGCTTGTGGTCATTATCATCAATCACCAAGGCAACCATTATCCATATGATTTGTAGTAGAGTTCAGAGATGATTTCTTCATAGACAACACTCGTGTAGATATTAGCCCATAATTTCATACTTGTCATCTATCACCACAACTTTCATACCCCAGGGACCCAATCATCAATGGTCATGATGCTTACAGAGAGTGTTGGCTTTTGCTACGCTCTAAAGATAAAATCAATTAATTCCACAAGCGCACGGAATACCATTGTACCATTTCACCCATGTGTATTCCAGGGTATCATATTTCTCCTTAGGGAAGGAAGGCGTAAGCGTATTGAGACTTAACAATCTTATGTCTATAAGGAAATCACCAACCAAACCATTGCGGGGATGAAGATAATGAGTGGGTAATATGGCGGACGCATCAAGAGAAGACCACACTACTAATATTTAATAGAGAAAAGTACAACTTGTTGGGAGGATAACGAGTCAAGTTGGATTTCCTACGTAATGATGTTGTACAATTTCCAAGACAAGCGTCAAGCGTTGCTTCTGGAGCTGCCACTATTTACTAGCGATTCTAGGGCTCATGCTTTGTTCACTTCAGGGCACGAAAATGATCCACTAATATGGGTCAGTAACTAACCTCTGTACTAGTGGGTACGCTATCGCTAGACAACCTTGCTTGAGACTTACCGAACATGGTGGATTACTAAAGGGACGGCCAGGACTCACACCACCTTCCGCCTACCACACAGCTTGTGGGGATAAATGCATAACCAACTAGCATTTATATAGGCACCATGCCCACATTCACACTAGATATTCTTCCGTAGATCTTTGCAGAAGAACAACCGGGAAACCCATGAACATGTAAATGATGGAAACACTCTAAAAAGGTGCAACTAGGAAACAACTATAAATCTTAAGAAGGCACTATCGGACTTGGATAAATAAAAGAACAAACATCTTTATATTTGAGGCATAAGTCTTATAGAAGAAAAGAAACAAGAGAACTTATACCAAGGCTTCCAAGACAACTCCGGAATCCCGAGGAGAAGCTCTCAACCAGAATCTAAATCCCAAGCTAACTATCCTATTCTACGTTGTAGCTGAGGTAGTGCGAAAGTAGTCTTCTTGATGTGTTTTCTCCTGAATTCTCCACTTTTTATAGGTGGCAATGGGTCAGGGGGTATTTGTAGGTGAAGTGGAGTCGGTAGGCCAAAGTCGGTCTGCCAGGCGGCCACGTGTACCGGGCGGCGGGGTAGGCTGGGCGACCGTTAGATTGGGTTGGTTCCTGACCGACTTTCTTCCAATGGCTCGGATCTTGTCCCAAAGGCGGTAGTTGGGTCGGATTCCACTGACTCCCTCCTTTGGCGGGCGGTAGGCCTCATGGGCCACATGGGCTGGCAACCCCAGGTGGCCATCCTAGGCCGGGCAGCGGGCTAGGCCTCATGCGCCGGGCGGCATCCCACTCGTAGTTGGCCAAAGTTGTATGAAAATCATGGGTTGGGCGGCCTGTTCTGCCGGGCAGCCAGATTTGCTAGAAAATCAATGGCCGGGTGGCCTATTTTCACCAGCCAGCAGCCTGTTTTGTGCACTTTGTTCCTAGGTCGCCCAAAATTGTTTGTAAGACCAAGATATGATCGGACCAACTCATCTTGAATGTTGATGAAGTCCTTGGCACATTTTGGGGAGTCAGGTGACCAGCCGGGTATTGTCGGGTGACGGTCCCGATCAATCGACCAGGTGGTCATCCGAGTAGCCGATCAGGCCTCCGGCCTTCATTCGGGTGATGGTTCTGGTCACCCGGCTGGGTGATGATCTCACATGGAATTGACCCAGCCAGGGGATGATCCGGATGGGCGATTACCCTGTCGGCCCATGACCTATCGGAATGACACAGCCGGGTGCTGATTTCAGCCATAAACGACCATGTCGGCCGAGTCCTGATTTCAGCCGTAAACGACCCTGCCGGCCGGTGAAAATGGCTCTTCATAGTGGTGATCAGCCGACGGGGTGTTTCTTCATGTTTTTGCATATTTTGGCCCTTTTATACCCGCAAACACATATCTCACCAAAACTCGTGGAGTCTTATTAGTTTAAATAAATATTTATTAATCTTAGGTCTTTACCTTGCATTTCCCGACCGGTTAGTGATCGATATAGGGTTTTATAGGCTGCCAACACCGCCCCAACCTTAAACCTTTGCTCATCCCGAGCAAATTAAACTTCGAAGTGATGGATCAGGAGTTGCTTCAATATTAGCGCCCTGCGACGATCAAGTGCACAAACACATACTCCAACACAATATGGATAAGTGTATACTAGCACAACTGTGTTACTAAGTCATTCTCATTGTAATGCGGCGCTATTGGCATTCTATAACCTTGTCATAAGCGGATGAAGTCTAGAACGGCTAGTTTAGACTTTGTCATGCAATCTCCTACTTGATCATGAGTCCAAAGTTTTTATAATGCTGCATAAGATTGAAAATCTTCCCTCTTGGTGCAACCTCCCACTATGACTCTCATCTCAAAAGGTGTATTTCCTTTCCAAATGCTCATCCTACTTTCTAAAAGTTTGGCTTAAAAATGTGGAGCTTGGTAGGATGGCGCATTTAGCATGCATGTATTGTTAAGCTAAGACATGGTCCTAGCGAAAAGACATTGCACTTCCTCATTCCAATCATTTGGAAATTATGTCCAGTGGAGAGGGAGAGAATGGACTCACGCAAAAGAATGGGCTAGCACAATTGCAAAGGTCATGGGTGCAGATTTATCCCAAAGTCTGGATTTTTGTGCTAGAGCGAAAGGATGGTCCTTTATTTTTGCTCAAAGATATTTATTTTACTTTTGAATGAACCTTGAAACTTTTTGATATAGCACATCCATGAGAGCTGATAAACTTTTTCTTTCTTTCTTTCTTTGTTTCTTTCTTTCAGCTCTCATGGTGTAAAGAAGCTAATTCAATGATTCAAATATTTTTGCAAACTTTTTGTGAGCAATTGTCTGGGAGGACCATAATCTTTAAATGGGATCAAAGCCTCACAAGGAGAAAGATTTTTGGTTAACATGCTTGGTGTAGCGGATGCATGATTCCGACGTGGAAACCGCAAAACCAAGCATGATTAATTTGAGAACTCAAAGATAACGCGAAGGAAAATGATTGGCTTTGGAAATTCAAGTCCCTCATAAGAATCGAATCCTATCTAAACTCAATGCATGCATAATGGCGTAGACATGGTTTTGCTAATCAATATTTGGCCATGGTAGGAAATTGTCTATCGTAGGGAAGATGTGCATCAAGTAGGGGGTTTTTGTTGCAGCATGGTTTTGAAAGAAATCATTGGACTCTAATCATAAGGAAATCTCAGACTCATCCAAAACATGGCATATCATAAACTCCAACAACTAGACTTGGTGTTTATTAGCCATTTTGCACCCACTAAAACATAGGGGGACTAGCGTTGTCATCATGCCGGTCTACCATTACCCAAAAAATAAGGAGTAGAGGTTGTATACTTGAGACTCAAAGGGAGCTAATAGAGCAACTATTCATCATTTCCATAGGCAAGGTAGAGACTGAATTCTCAATTTTATTTGAAAATAGTAAATCTGTTTGCAAATTTTTATGACTTTTGATAAGACAACAAGGTAAATCTTTTTGTGTTTTTTTTTTCACAATAAAGCAACTAGATAGAGGGGGGTGGGGAGGAGAAGGATTTGATGGCAAACCTTGGTTTATGTACCTCCCCAAGCTTAGGTCTTTGCAAGATTTATGTTTAAAAGTGGTGGTCACTATAGCGATGGATACTCAAGGTTCATAGTGGACACTCTTCAAATGTTTGCCATTCCTAGCTTTTTTTTATAGCCTTCAAGAGCAGGCTTTGGGGGCTTAAGCCCCTCACCAGCCGACTAAAGTAGCAGGGCGGCAGCACCTCGCCGGGCGGCAACACATGGCCGGGCACCAACATATGGTCGACCGGCATGCCCACTTGATCCTGCTGCTGCGTGCTTCCTTTGTTGTTAATAGGAGTGCAACAGGGAGTAGAGCCATGTGCTCTTTTTACAAATCTTGGTCATGGCGAGACCCTCCTTTTTGCAAATTGTTTCAAGGGCAACATTGCTTGTGCTTTAGCCACCCATGACCTAAATGTCTTGCTCCCTGCAGAGATTAGGCAAGAGAAAGGGAGGGAAAATTGGTCGGGTGGCCATATTTGGCCGGGCGGCCACATTTGACATGAAAACTGCCCAGACGGGTGATCATTTTTCCTGAAAAATGACCCCCCGGGCCTTGATTTCAGCCAAGTAATTACCTGGCCGGGTTAGCATCCCGGACAGCTAGTTAGGAGGTCATCCAACATGAAAAACGGCCTCTCGGTCGATGATCTTGGCTAGCTATTGGCCTGACGGGTTTAACAACTCAGGGAGTCAGCCGGTTGATCATTTGGCCTAGAAATCAGCCAGTCGGCTGATGATCTTAGTCGGGGTAGCACCAAAATTTTTTTTAGTTTTTTTTTTCCATTTTTCTATTATCCACATTTTATCAGTAAAACAAAGAAGCAAAAACAACCTAATCTAATGGTATATACGAGGGACATTGAAGGGGGATAAATATCGGTTACCTTCCGACGAGGGATCGGTTTTTACATCCCAAACGAGACCGTCTCCTTTTGCCATACCTCAATCTTGGCCTCTATGGCGGGGACCTTTTTGATTTTTCTATTATCCATTCTTTTTTTCATTTTTTTTGGCTTCACTTGGTCGATTTATTTCTTGTAATTGTTAGCACAAGTCTATTCGTCTATAATAGGCATATCTCTATTGATCCATCAATCAACCTAGACACCATGTCTAATTTGATCAATTAAGGAGGGAAAATGAACGCATTTTCCTTATTTCATATGAAAGACTCATAGAGAGATGACCATTTTTATGTTGTTCAGTTTATCATACAAGTGAATGCGATATGCAACCAAACAAGGAACGCTTATCACAGCCACAATTATACATTAGAAGGACTATTCTATATCATACACATACATGGGGCATGCAACCAAACAAGGAACAATAACCCAAATATATGATACGATAAGAACATAACACTAGTTGTAGATGAAACAATTAAATCAATACCTAAGTGTTCCAAAGGGATAGATAGGGGGCAATAATTTGGGCCTTACCTCCTCTAGAATAGAGAGAGAGTGATGATGATACGTTGAGAAGGATCAAAGCACCACAGGCTTTTCTTTTGTGAATATTTGCTGCAAGGTCAAGGCGACTTTGTCCTGTTTGTTCCACACTCAAACAAAATAGGGGTGATCCCACTAAGGCTAGCTGTGAATTTGCTCAATAGACAATCTATATTAGTCTCAAAATCTTAGCCATTGTTTCCCCGGCAACGGTGCCAGAAACGCTTGTTGGCGTTTGCTACGCTCTAAAAATGAAATCAATTAATTCCACAAGCGCACGAAACACCATTGTAGCATTTCACCCAGGAGTATTCCAGGGTATCGTATTTCTCCTCAGGGAAGCAAGGCGTAAGAGTATCGAGAGTTAACAATCTTATGTCTATAAGGAAATCACCAACCAAACCACGACGGGGATGAAGATAATGAGTGGGCAATATGGCGGACACATCAAGAGAAGACCACACTATTGGTATTTAATAGAGACAAGTACATCTAGTTCGGAGGACAACGAGTCAAGTTGGATTTCCTAAGTAATGATGTTCTAAAATTTCCAAGACAAGTGTCAAGCGTTGCTTCTGGAGCTGCCACTATTTACTAGCTATTCTATGGCTCATGTTTTGTTCACTTCAGGGCATGAAAATGATCCACTAATATGGGTCGGTAACTAACCTCTGTACTAGTGGGTATGCTATCGCTAGACAACCCTGGTTGAGACTTCCCGAACGTGGTGGATTACTAAAGGAACGGACATGGCTGTCACCACCTGGTGCCTACCACACAGCCCATAGGGATGAATGCATAACCAGCTAGCATTTACATAGGCACCACGCCTACGCTGACACTAGATATTCTTCCGTAGATCTTTGCAAAAGAACAGCCGGGAAAATAACTAAGTCTAAAACCCTTACTCAGGACGACGACTCAATTAAGTTCTAGCCAGGAAACCCGTGAACATGTAAATCATGGAAACACTCTAAATATGTGCAACTAGGAAACAACTACAAAGCTTAAGAAGGTACTATCAGACTTGGATAAATAAAAGAAGAAACATCTTTTTATTTGAGGCATAAGTCTTATAGATGAAAAGATACAAGAGAACTTATACTAAGGCTTCCAAGACAACTCTGGAATCCCGAGGAGAAGCTCTCAACCTGACTCTAACTCCCAAGCTAACTATCCTATTCTACATTGTAGCTAAGGTACTGGGAAAATAGTCTTCTTGATGTGTTTTTTCTCGAATTCTCCACTTTTTATAGGCGGTGATGGGCCGGGGGGTATTTGTAGGTGAAGTTAGTCGGTAGGCCAAAGTCGGTCCACCGGGCGGGCACGTGTGTCGGGCGGTGGGATAGGCCGGGCGACCATTAGATTAGGTTGGTTCCTGACCAACTTTTTTCTAATGGCTCGGATCTTGTCCCAATGGCGGTAGTTGGGTCGGTTTCCACAGACTCCCTCCTTTGGTGGGCGGTAGGCCTCATGGCTGGCAACCCCAGGTGGCCATCCCAGGCCGGGCGGGCACACCAGGCTAGGCGATCGGCTAGGCCATTTGATTGGGGGCGGTAGGCCTCATGTGCCGGGCGGCGGTCTAGGCCGGGTGGCAGCCCACTCCCGGTTGGCCAGAGTTGTCTAAAAATCATGGGGCAGGCGGCTAGATTTTCTTGGAAATCAATGGTCGGGCGGCCTGTTTTCACCGGCCAGGTGGCCTGTTCTACCAAGCGGCAAGATTTGCTTGAAAATCAATGGCCAATTTTGACTTTTGCTAAGCCATACTAATAAATCATCGCTGGCAAGGTGCCATAAATGCTTCACTAATATGTCCTAGGGCTAATTAGGTAAATCCGCAAGCGCACGGAATATACCGTTGTAGCATTACACCCGAAAGTATTCAGGGTATCGTATTTGTTTATCCCAAAGGAAGGCAATGAATAAGAAGGCTTACTTATGCACATATTTACATTGTGAATTGATAAGGATCATCTAACCAAGGCAGGCAAGCAATGGATAATGATGAGGTAGTGTGACACACAGAAGATTCAATCTCAAAAATAAATAAATAAATAAAGCCAAGTGGAGAAACAACTAAGCTGAGCTACTCCTATAGTACTTTCATATACAGTTGTATAGCCTAAGTTCTATACACATACACGCTTATACTCAGGTTCAACAGTTATTAACATAACACTTCAGGCACGGACCTACCCCTGCATCCACAGGCGACTTCCGCCAAGAGCCTACACACTAGCCTAGCGTGGAGGAGTTCAAAGGACAGAAAGGGCTGTCACCACCTGCCGCCTACCTCAGCTAACCGGTAGACTAATAAATAATTGATGCAAATCAATTATCCAAATACCATACTTGCATAATCAAAGAGCACTCCACTCCTCCATGGTTATATTAATGAAGCAGAGCTATCATATAAATATAATAACAAACCCATGTCATGTCATAACAATGAATCCTAAGCATAAAGACTATATCATATAAATTAGACTATAGTGATGGTATATAAGAAGCATGACAATAGTAGTATAATAAATATAAACTACTATCACACAAGTGGGCTATACTATCACATATATGGATCACAATATCAAACAAGAAACTCATGACCCAAACACAACTATATTAAAAGATGAGATTTATTAAATAGAGAAAAGTCTTACAAAAGGGAAATGATACAAGAGCCATACCAATTTATCCAAGAGAAGACTTGAAGGACTAGAGAGCTCTAGACACAGCCTAACTCCACTAAGACTTGAGAACAACTAAGTAGCAAGAGAAGGAATTCTTCTTGTGGTGTGTATGTGTGAGTGTAAAGCCACACCCTCCTATTTATAGCCTCTATAGGTCGGCAAAGGGGAGTAACTGTCAAGAATATCCCTACCCACCGCCGTCAGGGATCAACCAGGAGCCTCCACATGCAAGCCCAGGAGGAAAGGCCGCATGCCTGGGTTGGCCGACCTAGTAGGGTCGGCCGACATGTGGTTAGGCCCTCCTGGGTTGTGCTTCCTCAGGGTGGCTGCCAGGTGGGTCCTCATCCCAGATGTGGGGGTAGTTTTGTGTGTTTCTTTGATGTGGTACTGAAAATGGGCCCTTCAATCCATGGGATGTCTAGTTGGCGCTCTCTCATTGGTCGAAAGTGTGTTTCTTTGCCTTTTGGGTGTGTTTCCTTCATATTTCCTCCTGCATGCAAATAATTCCCAAGTACAAGTGGAACTACATTATTGTAAACAAATATGCATGTATGAAATGCCAAGTTCTCCTTTATTTGAGCATAGTTGATGGATGAAATGGGTACTTAACAGCCATCAACAGCCGGGCGGCCTGTTTTCACCGGCCGGTAGCCTGTTTTGTGCACTTTGTTCCTGGGTCGCCCACAATTGTTTGTAATTCCAAGATATGATCGAACCAACTCATTGATGAGGCCATCACCCTTATGGATACACCCAGCACTCCACCAACCAAAATGCAAGTTCATGCGCGACAACTGAATTTACGGGTGAGCTTGTTCCTAATGATTCCTTTATGTGATTTTGAGAATAGATTGCTACCTAATGAATTAATTGTTGTTAGAAACCATGGAGATGATGATGAGATAGCTGGGGAGGTGATTGGAGACGTGATGGGCGAGCAAGGACGTCCAAGCCAAGGTGGAGGCCCAATCAAAACCGACTTCGAGTCTGTCTCGGAGCCCAGGACCAGTTTGCACTAAAACGGATGCCCAGGATGCATACGGATTCGGATTTGGACGTTCTATATATGCCTGGAAAGATAACAAAAAGACCTTTCCAACCAAACTGGTCCCATGTCAAAATTCGTCCCGAGCCGTTAGCAATCGCCGAAACAATTGAACTTCCAGAATCTGTCCTGGTGCTGCGACACCGTAATCGGTCTTTGGGCCATGTATCGAGTTGAGCCCACTTAGGGCTGCGTCCAGGGGGTCTTGCACGACCCTAGGGTCCTCATATACAGCTGCCTCCTCTTCATTAGGGTTTGGGTTTTGCTTAGATCAATTCTGTTCATAAACAGTTTCGCCGTTCATCGGTTTGTGAGACCCCAACTTCGAGAGTTTAATCATACATCTGCAATTGTGTTGCATTCTTCGTTGTTCTTGCTTGTGTTCTTGATTCTCAGGCAGGGATTAGCCTTCTCGGTGAGGTCAATCGTCTTTGGACGGTTGATAACCAGAGGAGACGTCGTGCTGCGATTGCGGGGTTTAGAACGTGCTGTTCTGAAGCCGGATCGATTTCTGTGTCGCCTCCGACCAAATCAACTTACCAAGAACCTTTCGGAAGATCGGGAACCCTTGTCCACATCAAGTGGTAATCAGAGCTTCAGGTACACCGTTAGGTTTGCCCTTATCCTCGTTATTTTGTTCAATCCTAGAGTCCAGAAAATTGCCCTACAAAAATATTTGTTCGTCGTGTTTCCGCTGTCCTACACCCCCCTTGTGCCTTGCAATTTTCAGTTTAGTTTGTTGCTCTGAATTTTAGTCCCTATAAAGTCATTGTGTTGCTGGTCTAGTGCTTGTTCTTTGGTCTTGTTTGAGTCGTGCATATCCTGGTCATAGACAAACAAGAGAAAAAATAAGTGTTGCACATGTTGAGATAATAGTATTGATGGAATTGTGTGCACTAAATATTTTTTTAACATCTAGCCTTCTACTTTCGTGTGCAAAAGAAAATTAGAGTGCTCTGCTGCTGTCTCATTGTAATCAAAAGCCAACCAATTAGTGCTTGATCTTGTTATAGAAGTTTGTTTTAGTTGTGCTATTACAAGAATCCTTTTGCTGCACTTGTAGTAAGAAAAAAAAAATATATTCTGGGGTTCCATTGGTAACTTGTAATACCTTGCTGCAGATCTGATTCTCAAGAAAAGAAAAGAAAAAGGCAAAAGTGCACAAGAGAAAAAGCCGCACAAAAAAAAAGGAGAAAAAAGAAAAGATACAAATTCAGAATTGCTTGCATCCTTTGTGTTCTTTGTTGAGTCATTTGCTTGCTTGCTTGAACTAGGTCCGAGACAAGTTTAGGCCGGTGACATAGACTAGCTTGGGGCTATTATTCAGTTTTGCAACTTCTGAATTGAAATTTTGCTAATCCTTGCTACCTAATATTGCCTATCCAAGCTCTATATATTTCCTTCTGAACAGGCACAAATTTTTTTGACTCTCGCAATCATCAGTTCACACTCTCCAAGGTATCCTTTGCTTGTTGTAATTAAGAACTTTGTAAGAGCTTGATAAGATGCTTCCCTTTGCTTGTTGAGAGTTTACACTGTGATCACATAGTAGTGATAGAAAAATATACTTCCGTGTGTTTTCTTGTTTGCTACTAACAATGACAGGTTACGCCACTCATGGTGATGATTCAATGTCGTCTAATGAGAACAATATGAGTGATGTAGTACGAAGAGTGCTCAGTTCTCAAATGGAGAAGGTAGAGCAAAATCAAATGAACAACTTGTTTCAGACTCACTTTATTGGGAAGGATCGACGTTGTCGTGTCATCATTGATGGAGAGAGTAGCCACAACATCGCAAGCTTGGAATTGGTCGAGAAGCTCGGCTTGACCACACAGCCACACCCATGTCCATACTACATCCAATGGGTAAATTCTTATGGTAAGATGAAGGTAGATAAAACTGCACGCATTGAATTTTTTATTGGTTCTTATAACAATAGTGCAGAATTTGATATAGTACCTATGCAAGCATGTCATTTGTTATTGGGTAAACCTTGGATTTGTACAAATAATGTTTTGCACAATACCATTACTAATAGCTACTCATTTAAATACAATGGTAGAAGGGTTACTCTTACACCAATGACCACAGCTGAAATTTTAGAAGAGGATCAACAACGATTTGAGAGAAGAAAGAATGAACCGTTTAGGATAGAATGGGTTGTTTCAAATGTCGCAACACTTTCATCAAAATCTGAATTGCTAGAGGATGAACATATTTCTTTGCCTCTTGTTACAACTAATATTTTTCAGCATATACACAAAGAAGATGATAGTGGGAACGATAAAGAACAGGTTGTTGCTTCAGGTAAGAGCTTTCTTGATATGATGGATTGTTCCAATAGTCTGGCTATATCGGAACCTTATGATCATGTTCCTTTGTCACAAGTTGATTTACCTAGTGGTCCATGTGATAAAGAGGAGTTGTGTGTCAATGCTTCATTTATACCTTTTCCACAACAAATGAATGAGCTTGATGCTTTTGCTTATGATTCACCCACTAGTGCTGAAATTAAACGTTTGATTTTAGTTACATGTCAAAAGGATGAGCAGAAATTGTTTTCTTCTCTAAATACTTTAGGTTATATTGAATTTGATATTCTTTGTAATCTAAGTACTTTAGAGAAGCAAATGTTTTCTCAAACTAAGTTGCCTTTATTGATAAGAAACATTTTTTATGCTATTGGCAAGTATGATCATAGAGGTGTATTTATGGTACATAGAGTTTATGTTTGTTCAAATCTGAAACATCCTCTTGGTTTGCAACTAAATGACCAACTAGAAAACTTTAATATCAACTACCATGTCATGTCATCTTTTTCTAGTATTTCTAAGATCACACATTGTCTATCTTGTGATAAGAGTGAGAATGATGCTCATATTGCTGACCAAGTTTTCAAAGAGATTATTAATTTACACGGAATGCCTTCTACTGTAGATTCTCATTGTGATGACAAATTTCATAATGCATATAAATATGAGTTGCATCCCAAGATTGGGAATAGTTCCACAATTAATATTTCAGATTTGAGACCATACATGGGAGAAAGAGATGAGCTCGAGTCGAGGACGACTCTAATTCAAAAGGGGGAGAATGATGAGGACATCACCCTTATGGATACACCCAGCATTCCGCCAACCAAAATGCAAGTTCATGCGCGACAACTGAATTTACGGGTGAGCTTGTTCCTAATGATTTCTTTATGTGATTTTGAGAATAGATTGCTACCTAATGAATTAATTGTTGTTAGAAACCATGGAGATGATGATGAGATAGCTGGGGAGGTGATTGGAGACGTGATGGGTGAGCAAGGACGTCCAAGCCAAGGTGGAGGCCCAATCAAAACCGACTTCGAGTGTGTCTTGGAGCCCAGGACCAGTTTGCACTAAAACGGATGCCCAGGACGCATACGGATTCGGATTTGGACGTGCTATATATGCCTGGAAAGATAACGAAAAGACCTTTCCAACTAAACTGGTCCCATGTGAAAATTCGTCCCGAGCCGTTGGCAATCGCTGAAACAATTGAACTTCCAGAATCTGTCCTGGTGCTGCGACACCGTAATCGGTCTTTGGGCCATGTATCGAGTTGAGCCCACTTAGGGCTGCGTCCAGGGGGTCTTGCACGACCCTAGGGTCCTCATATACAGCCGCCGCCTCTTCATTAGGGTTTGGGTTTTGCTTAGATCAATTCTGTTCATAAACAGTTTCGCCGTTCATCGGTTTGTGAGACCCTAACTTCGAGAGTTTAATCATACATCTGCAATTGTGTTGCATTCTTCGTTGTTCTTGCTTGTGTTCTTGATTCGCAGGCAGGGATTAGCCTTCTCGGCGAGGTCAATCGTCTTTGGACGGTTGATAACCAGAGGAGACGTCGTGCTGCGATTGCGGGGTTTAGAACGTGCTGTTCTGAAGCCGGATCGATTTCTGTGTCGCCTCCGACCAAATCAACTTACCAAGAACCTTTCGGAAGATCGGGAACCCTTGTCCACATCACTCATCTTGAATGTTGATAAAGTCCTTGGCACATTTTGGGGAGTCGGGTGACCAGCCGGGTATTGTCGGGTGACGGTCCCGATCGATCGGCCAGGTGGTCATCCGAGCAGCTGATCAGGCCTCCGGCCATCATTCGGGTAATGGTCCTGGTCACTCAACTGGGTGATGATCTGACTTGGAATTGACCCGGCCGGGGGATGATCCGGATGGCCGATTACCCTATCGGCCCATGATCTATCGGAATGACACTGCCAGGTGCTGATTTCAGCCGTAAATGACCATGTCGGCCGAATCCGGATTTCAGCCGTAAACGAACCTGCCGACCGATGAAAATGGTTGTTTCACTATGGTGATCGACTGACGGGGTGTTTCTTCATGTTTTTGCATATTTTTGCCCTTTTATACCTACATACACATATCTCACCAAAACTCGTGGAATCGTATAAGTTTAAATAAATATTTATTAATCTTAGGTCCTTACCTTGCAATTCCCGACCAGTTGGCGATCGATATTGGGTTTTATAGGCCGCCAATAAAGAGCCAGACTGGTAGCCAGACACTTGGATGCTTTGGAGACTTCCAGTAGTACCCCAGGGACACGACTAAGCTTAGAGTGGACAGATGACACTCAGGGGCTCAGGAGGAGTACTAGACAGAGGGCAGCCTTGGCCACAGGAGTCACTCCACAACCGTGGTCGCAGGGTACTCTGGCTTTTCATTAGGAGAGGTCGTCGAGACCTGCAGAGCAAGAATCCTCCACGCAGCAGGAGGAGTCCCAAGAGGAGGGAAGCTCAAAGTCAGAGTCTGTGGAGTACTCAAAGGAGGAGGAGACTGAGGAGCTAGAGCAACCAAGACCCCAGAGGTCAGCTCATCGGGCAGGAGACCGCAGTGCGCCTGTGAGGTGTGCACTAGGAGGCTGTAGAGACTCGTAGTAGCCGTCGGAGAGAGGGACATACTTAAGGTTCCTGCCAAGGACCTTAAGGCGAGTCGATTTGTCCCCTTCGAGCAGTGGGTTACAGTCCCCAGAGACCCTGCTGCTAGAGAGAGGTACTAGACAGGGCTCTAGAGGAGGATAGGAGAGAGATTGAGATGTTATCTTGCCAGGAAGGGCAAGACCGGACTTTTTGTGTCACAACAGTACACGACTTACCCAGCCATGAGGAGGGCCAAAGGCACTGACATGGAGCAGTACTTCACGTACTTGCCTAGACTAGCAGAGTTAGTCACTGCTCCATACAGATATAGAGAGGATATTGTGATGGAGTTCTACGCTACACTGTGGGTAGCCAGAGATCGCTCAGAGATCTGGTTCTTGTACAGAGGACAACCCCAGCGTGTGACCAGAGAAGATCTTATAGCTGCACTGGGGTTCCTTGCTTCAGACATGTAGTTGTACAGGAGCACCTATGGGACCCTCGTTTCACCCCGCAGACCACAGGGAGGGACACTATCTCCAGATGACATGGTGTCAGTCGCCTTTCCACCACCGCACACACCTGGTTTTGACAGAGGCCCTACAAGACTCACCGCAAAGGTGAAGGTGATTAGAGCGATAGTCACCAGGACTATCATCCCACGATCTGGGTACAGAAAGGAGTTCACACTTCTTCACCAGTGGGCAGCGGCAACCATTATGAGGAGGCAGCAGTTTGACCTTATGGATCTTATGATTGCTGAGATGGAGGAGGTGATCTCTAAGAGAGATCGAGGGAGACACCTAGTCTATAGGTCGTATATTTGCTATCTTCTGATGAGACTAGTGCTTGTGACTGAGGAGCAGTACGAGGCGTTCCCTGAGGTGACCATTAGCTACTCACCTCGAGTCCCCAGGGGATCACAGTCAGCCTCGAGTCAGCAGACAGGAGAGGAGGAGCAGGAGTCACCGCCAGTCACTCATGAGCAGGAAGCTCATCTAGAGTCGGTGGTTCCTGAGTCAGCCAACACTGGAGCTCCACCCCAGCTAGCAGGGTCAGAGACAGATCATGCAACCTCTATAGCAGCACTTGCAGGACGCCTTTGTGACTTCATCCAGAGCTCAGCTGAGGAGAGACAACAGATCATGGAGGTGATCATAGGTCAGGCAGAGCTCCAGAGGCTGCAGATGGCCCTAGTGGCCACCCTTCTAACACAGATGGCAAAGCTCACCCAAGGAACGGCCAGCCAGCAGCCAAGACCTTCTACTTTCCCACAGTTCCAGCAGCTATCGACACAGCCAGGACCCTTTACTACCATGATGACAACCCAGTCTAGTGGATTCTCATCACACTCAGGGGTGCTACCGACAGGGGGAGCCGGACAGACCTTCTCTCTAGCTCAGTTCTCCGCTGTGTCCGCCTTCTCAGTATCTACGTTGTTTACTTCACTGACCCACTCTTCCACTTCGCAGATGACAGGACACTCCATCACACACCCACAGCTACCAGCCAATAGTTTGACATTCTCAAAGGTTGTGCACACTACTCAAGCAGACTCTCAGACAGCCCCAGAGACAGCTACAACTCCACCTTCTTCTAATACAGACACTACTCTTGTTACACCTTAGATAGCAGAGGATCTTGTCCGAGGAGGCTTCTCACAGCAGTACGTGGCAGATCTCAATCTTCTCTAGACTTCAGTTGCTCAGGAGACCGCCACCGTTACAACCAGACAGGACAGAGGGTCTGAGTCACCAGAGGATCTCACAAACTTTGAGCACCTTGACGCTCAGGTGACACAGGCTCAGGGAGAGCAGTAGGACCCAGCACAGGAGCAGCCCAGAGCAGATCCCACAGAGGACGTCTTTGCACCACTTCCTTCAACCATGAGCGCCTAGTTGTTTCCTTTTTCCTCTTTTTGGTGCTTGTTGCAAAAGTGGGAGAAGTCATAGGTCTAGGGGGGAGTGGGAGTGTGATCTTGTGTGATCGAGAGTCAGTAGCTTCTATCAAGATGGAGCATACCAGTTTTTATGTGTATATACATTTGGTTCTTATTCTGATGGAGTTATTCGACGTTCATGGATTTTGATGAGTCATGGTTTTCATCCGCTTTTGTTTTGTCTGTCTTTCATTATTTATCCTATATGCCTGTGTATGATTCCATGATGATGATTACTTGCTTTTAATTCCTATGCATTGTCATGCTATCCTTGTTGCACATCATCATTCATGTCTTCAATTGCATGTTCTTATGCTTTACTTAATATCTTCACATGACATGCATGCATATCATCTAGAGTGTACTTTTCTCTCTTATACCTTTTAGCTCTTGATGATGCTTGATTGAGTAGGACCTTTTATTCATCGCTTATGCTTTTAAGGTTCCTCTCGATCGTAGTGTAGCTCTTTTAGCCTTGTTGTTTCTTGATAATATTATGCTAAGTAGTGGTTGTCATCAATCACCAAAAAAGGGGAGATTGTAAGCTTCATGACCATTAATGGCTGGATCCCTAAGGTATGGATGTTTTGGTGATAGATGACAACTATGAAATTATAGGCTAATATCTACACGAGTGTTGTCTATGCAGAAATAATCTCTAAACTCTACTACAAATCATATGGATGATGGTTGCCTTAGCAATTGATGACAATGACCACAAGCATGGAGGCTTGATGTGCTTGATGGAGTCCAAGGGTTGATGGAGATGGAACAAAGCTAGGGACAAGCTATGGAGCAAGTGTTGGGAACACTTGCCTAGTAGTTAGGACTTTGAGTCAATAGGAAAAACCGGACTATTGGGGGGGGGGGGGGTCTAGGTCATTTCTCTTAGGTCAAGTCTAGTCGGTGAGGTGCGTGGGCGCTCAGTAAAATCACAGGCACTAGGTGACAGTGGAAATGCCAAGGAGCTGTTCGAAGAAGCCGAGAAACGAAGTCAAGCGAGGACGAAGAGTTTTAGCTTCTGGACATAGTGACTGGAAAGAGGGGTTAGTGGAGACCGGACTGTACGGTCACTAGAAGAACAGGAAACCCAGAGAAGAGACTCAGTGAGGAATCTATCTGTGCTAAAGTCTGAAGAGACCGGACGGTTTGGTCAGCATGGAGATCAGCAGTGGGCAGAGCTGTTGGAACAGTAACTGCAGGGACTGGACGGTCCGGTCAGGCAGTGACCGGACAGTCCGGTCAGTTGGCCCAGTGTGCTGATTTTGTGGAGCAACGGATTGGTGGGGGATGGAAGCCTATATAACTTCATTGCTAGGGTCTTGGAGACCTCTTTTGGAGCATTTGGTGAGAGCGAAGAGCAAAAGAGGAGTCCACTACGAGGAGATATTGCATATCTTGAGAGTTCTAGTGAGAGTAACTTGAGCATTGATGCACATCTAAGGCTAGGGTGTCCTTGTGGGTGTGATCTAGGTTATTACTCTTGGTCTATGGCGAGACCTAGACCGGTTAGGTGTTGGTGATTGAGCCTATTGTGATCAGTTTTGAAAGCCGTCACACGTTTGTACACGGTTTGAGCCTGCCGGTGAAAGGGGCATCACTAGTGAGTGCTCTTGTCGGCTCGGGGAGTCCGACAAGTTCTCGAGGGAGGCGATCTTGTGCCTTGGTGGCAGCGGTGATGCACATCATGTCTTCACTCTGGGAGTGATTGCGGGCTCATGGGCGAGAGCTCCACATTGGTGGCGGGAGGGACCGGGACTTCGACGGGAGTGGTCCAACGAGGATTAGGGGAAGGTGCCATCCTTTCGAGACCTCGGGGAAAAATCATGAGCATTCCTTCACCCCTCTTTACTATTTCGCATTTGGGTGCTATAGTTGATAGGATGACTTGTGGCTTGCATAGGCTAGTGTGATTTGTTTTCGCGCTTGCTTTCATCATGAACACTAGCATGTGTAGGGTCTTGGCCTCCAAGAATTGTTAGGTTGCAACGATTGCTAGGTTCAAGTGGTGTTAACTCGTAGTATTTGGATTTGTGGTCGGCTTACCGATTCACCCCCCCCCCCCCCTCTCGATACGCCTTCAGTCCTTACACGCATGCACTAGGGCACCCCCCCCCCTCAATCATCAAAGCAATAATGCAGCAAGTGGCAGAAAAAGTCCTGCCGCCCGGCATTGGTTGCCGCCGGGCCTGGCCTGCCGCCCGGCATGGGTGGCCGCCCGGCGTGTCCTGCCACTTGGCCTGAAAAATTTGCTCCAAGGCTCCCACTCGAGCCTATAAATACCGAGTGCCCTCCCACTCATTTTTCCACCACTGTTCCTTCAGCTAAAACTTCATCTCTCACTCACATCTCGCCCCCCTTTTTGTCTCTTTCTCACTCCACTAGTTTGCATAGTAAGTGCACCTTGAACATAGGAATAAAAGTGTGCTGAAATAAAACCAACTAGAGCAAGATTTCTGCCTCCCTTGCATGTTTGAATGACTAACACTTTGACTACTAACTGAATGACTAACCACTAACCATTATTATTATTATTGTCCTTCGAGTATTGTGTCCAAGTAACCCTTTTGTAAGAATGGCGAACATTTGGAGGGGCCTCTACACCAAGTTCAGAAGCAGCAGCTCAAGTCGTGGGAGGCGCACCCCAAGTGAGTGCTCAGAAGCTGAACACTCAGAAGCTTCATATGGGCATGCTCCAAGTTACCACTCGAAAACAATGTCTATATCCGAGGCTACAACAGTGGCGAGTATGCAGGATGAAGAATTTTAGAAGTTCATGGAGCGTGAAGAGAACAAGGTGTTCAACGACTTCGATGAGCAAAGCAAGTTCACTGCCATTCAAGATCAGGAGTTCACGTCCGTGCGCAAGTTCGACCATGACTTCCTCGAGCGAATCGGTGTCCTCGCTGATTTTGAGTATGCACTCAACACGACAGGGTGGTATGATTTCTATCACCTCAATGAATATGGTTCTAAATGGCTTATTATCAAATTTCTTTGCACCTTGAAAGTTCATGCTCATGAGTCAAACAAAATAGGCACTCTCTATGAATTTAACCTTTTTGGTGAAATCTATGAATGGTCTTTAAAATAAATTAGCACTTATCTTGGTTTTGACCGTAAGTTAGCTTTTCATGTTGATAAACTTAAAGGTTTCACACCACTAGGACTTTGGGTAAAGATAGGAAATCCCATTACGGGGCAAGAACGCACTAGCGACATTCATAACCCATCGCTCCATATAATTCACCATTTTATCACTCACTACCTAACCCCTCGGGGTGATGTACGTTCAGTGAATAGTTTGGATAAAGCCTATCTCCATGCTGTAATCAAGATGAGTAAAATGAACCCCACGTTTTTCCTCATCAACCATTGGCTCACCTTAGCATTCACGCAACAAGGACCCATTACTTTTACCATTTTGTCACTAGAATTGCTAGAAAGGTTGGCGCGCTTCACAGAGCTAGAATAGATCATTTCCCTAGCGCTCCTTTGTTAGGAGAAGATAATTTCTTGCAAGCCCACTTGTTGAAAGAGGAGAACAATAGGTACTTCATGCTTTATCTGGGGTACGACACAGAAATTGAGTTGCCTAATCCCCAGCTCACTATTATCGGTAAAAAGAACTTTGTGTACAAATTGCAAGTTCCCTTGCAGCGTGGAAGACATAATGTTTTAGGGGATAGGCCAAGAGCAAGAGCAGAATTTCGACGAGCAGAACAGCAACACGAACAACCATGAACACACCTCTACTGGGTACTTGGGGAAACTCCTAATACCATTGAGAGAAACCATAGTTTCTCGGATTTGCTAGTTCATCAACAAACTACATTACCTCCTCCTATGAAGAGTATGAACCTTCCAATCCCTATGGGATGAGAAGTTACCATCAACCTCATGGAGGCATGGGGACTTCACATTCTGCCCGATTCACATCGTACAATTTTTCGGAGTTGCAAGAAGATATGCAATACTTGGCTTCCAATGCCTATGAAATCAATGTCCAAACCAAAGAAATACAAGCAGCCATGAGAGAAGGACAACAATGGCAGCAACAGACAACACAACGAATCCAAATGAACCTCTCCATGATGGACCAACTGTTCGGTCACCTCAACATCAATTATCAACCACCACAGTGAAGGCGTTCTAAGCTTAAGTCTTGTAAAGACCTAAGCTTGGGGAGGTACGCAAAATAAGGTGCGCCATATGCTCTCTTCTCTCGCCCTCCTTCTAGTTGAGTCGTTTTGTTTCCTTTTGTATATAGCTAATTAAGAAAAATCTAAAAAGATTTTTAGTTTTGATAAAATTTAAGAAAACCCAAAAAGATTTTGGCTTGTTAAAACTTTGAGAAAAACACAAAAAGATTTTAGCTTTGAAGGAAAACCATAAAAATTTGCAAAACCAAAAAGAACAAAAAGATTTCCTATTTTTGAATAAAATTGAGAACTTAGTCTCTACCTTGGCTATGGAAATGATGAAGAGTTGCTCTATTAGGTCCCTTTGAGTCTCAAGTATACAACCTCTACTCCTCATTTTTGTAGGCGGTGGTAGATCGGCATGATGATAATGCTAGTCCCTCTATGTTTTAGTGGGTGCAAAATGGCTATTAAACACCAAGTCTAGTTGTTGGAGTTTATGATTTGGCATGTTTTAGATAAGTCTATGATTTCCTCGTGATTAGAGTCCAATGATTTCTTTCAAAACCATGCTGCAATACCCCCAACTTGCTGCACATCTTCCCTATGATAGAAATTTTCCTACCATGGCCAAACATTAATTGTAAACCCACTTTCATGCCATCTATGCATGCATTAAGTTTAGTTAGGATTTGATCCTTATGAGGGACTTGCACTTCCAAAGCTAATCATTTTCCTTCATGTTATCTTTGAGTTCTCAATTAACCATGCTTGGTTATGCGGTCTCCACTTCGGATTCAAGCATCCACATCACCAAGCATGCCAACCAAGAATCTTTCCTTTTGTGAAACTTTGATCCTATAAGAAAGATTTTGGTTCTCCCCAATAAATGCTCAGAAAAAGTCTGCACAATATTTGAACCATTGAATCAACCTCCTTACACCATGAGAGCAGAAAGAAAGGAAAGAAAAAGAAGAAAGAAAGAAAGAAAATAAGAAAAGTTTATCAGCTCTCATGGACGTACAACGACAAGTTTCAAGGTTCAAAAATATCTTTGAGCAAAATAAGGAACCATCCTTTCACTCTAGCACAAAAAAAAAATTCTAGGCTTTTGGGACTAATTTGTACCCATGGCTTCTGCAATTGTGCTAGCCTACTCCTTCACGCGAGTCCATTCTCTCCCTCTCCCATGGAAATTATTTCTAAACGATTGGAATGAGGAGGTGCAAAGTCTTTTCGCTAGGACCATCTCTTAACTTCACAATATATGCATGCTAGATGTGCCATCTTACCAAGCCCCACATATAAAGCCAAATTTAAAGTATGATGAGCACTTGGTAAGGAAATACACTTTTTGAGAGATGAGAGTCATAGTGGAAGATTACACCAAGGGGGAAGAATTTCAACCTTATGTAGCATTATAAAAACTTTGGACTCATGATCAAGTAGGAGATTGCATGACAAAGTCTAAACTAGCCGTTCTAGATTTCAACCACTTATGACAAGGTTATAAAATGTCAATAAGCCCCGCTGTACAATGAGAATGACTTAGTGACCAAGTTGTGCTGGTTTACACTTACCCATATTGTGTTGGAGTATGTGTTTGTGCACTTGATCCTTGCAGGGCTCTAATATTGAAGCAACTTCTGATCCATCACCTCTAAGTTTTCATTTGCTCGGGACGAGCAAAGGTTTAAGCTTGGGGAGGTGTTGGCGGCCTATAGAACCCAATATCGGCCACCAACCGATCAGAAATGCAAGGTAAAGAGCTAAGATCAATAAATATTTGTTTAAACTAATGAGATTCCATGAGTTTTAGTGAGATATGTGTTTGCAGGTATAAAAGGGCCAAGATATGGAAAAAAAACATGAAGATACACCCCGTTAGCCGATCAACAATGTGAAATAGCCATTTTCACCAGCCGACAGGGTCGTTTCTAGCTGAAATCAGGACCCAGTCGATAGGCTCGTTTACGGCTGAAATTAGGACCCGACCGACAGGGTCATTTACGGTTGAAATCAGCACCCGACCGATTCTGCAAAATACTCCACCATGATGCCATTTTCTCCTCCTGGACCATGACATGTGAAATGTGGTGAAGGAAAGAAGGCGATCAAGTGGCCTAACCAGGAGAGGTCAAGGGGCAACCCAGCAAGGGATCGGCACCCGACCAAGGCCACCGCCCGGCTTAGCCCGCTGCCCAGCCATCCTGGGCACCTGACCTGGGCTGCCGCCCGGCCTCGGGTTGCTACCTGAGGTAAGCGCTCAATGCGAGTAACTAAGATTTGACGCTTGACTTAGATATATTAAGAAGATATATTTCAGAAATCTTAGACTTAGAATCGCTGTCCTCTCGGCTAGCTTAACCAATCTCTTTATTTATCTTAGTGTGGATATCTCTTGTGTTACTACCCCTAATATTATTATTGAACATCCTTACCCCCGTCTTTGGTTAGTTCGTATAATTCTTGTAGTTAGATCTTTGTTAAACCAAGATAATCTTACGTCTAGCTTCCCTGAGGAAAATACGATACCTTGGAATACTCCCAGGTGAAATGATACAATGGTGTTCCGTGCGCTTGCGGATTAATTCACTTTACTCTTAAAGCATAACAAACGTCAACAATCATTTTTGGTGTTGTACCAGGGATAGTGATATTCTTGATACGACGTTAAGAACTGTCAACAACCACCCCAATGAGATTCACAAAGAATCAACCTAAAGAAACAGAGTCAAAAAACCACTATTAGATTTTCCCCTAACACCACGACCACCTACGCCAACAGTCATATTTTGGGTGCAATAGGTCTTTCTGTCGCAACAAAACTGCAGAATGGTGATAATATGTGACTATGTTGCAATGGATTAATTGTGTTGCAGTATAGCTGGATTGTGTTGCAACAGAAAGGTGCTACTGCAACCATTGTAAGATTTGTTTTGCCATTTGTAAGGAGTATTGCAATGGCACAATCGAGTTGCATTATTCTTCTGGTTGTTGCTATAAGGTCGTGCTATAGCAACCAAATTTGGCTTTGTTGGTTTTGCTCGGCAATATTGCAACATGTTATTTGGGTTGCAAATATCTTCTTAGTGATGCAATAGGTAAATGGATATTGCATCGAGTATCAGCGAGTGGAAGCAATAGCATGTTCATATTTCAACGCATTTCTGTCGTGTTAATAATGTTCGTATTGCATCGAGTATTTGCCATTTGTCCACCTGCGGAAAAAAACAACATAATTAACATCAGAAGCCGCAAAACAAATAATAGCTAAGGCAAGGTTCGATCTCACAACCTTTACCCTAGCGGCCTAGAAAATAAAGCCACAATCCAGTGGGACTAAATGGGATTAGTGATTTTTATAGTCCAAAATATTCTTTATATGAGGAAACAGGGGCACTAGTTAATCTTACTCTTTAATATGCAAGGTAACTGAATATCTTGATCAATATTTATTTTCATTATCCTCATGAGCCAGAGAATTTTGCATCTATATATAGTTTGTATGAGGATTTGTGTTGCATATTGTCTTCGGCTAGGGCCGGTGCCCAGGGGAACACCGTCATTGATTGTCCAGGGCCAATGATCAGGGGCACGTTGTCGATCATCGATTGTCAAGGCCGACACTTGATCCCGTGATCCGTATTTGCCTTTATACGCTGATCAATCTGCTCAAGTACGCTTAGAGGAGCTGAAGGGTTGAGCACTTGATCCCGTGATCCGTTTGCCTTTTCAATCAATCAGCAGGTATCTAATTCTTGTAATTTCTTAGTGCTAGGTGATGATACCTATATTAGTGTTGGTCGTATCTACGCACCCACTTATATACCGCAAGAGGACGGTGTACGATTGTAGCACTTTTTCCCTTGAATTGAGTATTCCAAGGTTTATCGAATCCACTGGGACCTTAGGGATTTATTAAACGAAGTTAACAGTAAAAGATCTAGTCAAGGCTACTGTCAAGGTCATGTTGCATGAGGGGGAGACTGGCCAGCGCAAAGGTGCGCTAGAAAGTAAATCTGTCGTTGCGCCGATCGACGCGGGGATTGAGCCGATCGACACGCTGGTGAAACTAAGCCAAGGTTGTTACGCCGATTGACACAAGAGTTGAGCCGATCAGCACACTGGTGAATCTGTGGTGGCGCCGATCGGCGCAGGAATCGAGCCGATCGGCACACTGGTGAATCTAAGCCAAAGTGCACTAGATTTAGTAAACCTATGCTGGTTAGTGAGTAGCCAGATATCTACTAGTGAGATCGTAAACAGAAAGTCTAACTGAATAGCATCATAATGGGTAATTACATGGATCAATGACAACCTATAATGAGTAAGACCACCCTGCTTTCCGAGCGGCTCCCTATTTATCGCAGCGAGGAGGAAACCCTTAATCGCGCGAGTATCTTACCCTACTCAACTATCCAATAGTGTTGCGCAGGCTTAGTGCTGTCACCGCTAAAACACACTACTGGCATCATCAAGCAACCATAATCAATACAATGTCCGAATACTATCCTAATCACCACGATTAAGATAATATCTACTTACTTAGCCTAGAACTAAGCAATTGGAATAAGCACATGCATGATTATAGAATCAAGATAGACAAATCTCCAAAACCATCATCAACATATTCAATCATCCTTGAGATACATAGAGTAAGAATCATCCCCGTCGAGATGGCCTACCTTGATGGATCAACTCTTGACTCTAATGGTTCTTGAAACTCAACTAGAGATCTATTCTAACGGGGCAAGCCCTGGTGGCTCTAACTCGCGGATCTGGTGTCCCTCTGTCTACAAGTATTTATAGGGGTTCTACTCATAAAAGACTCGGTTTCTAGCAAATAAGGCGGTTGCGCCGATCGGCGCAGGATTGTGCCGATCAGCGCAAGCTGTGTCTTCTCTGATTTCTTCCCTGAGTTGGTTCCTTTGTCTTCCACAGCTGCTATGTGGGCCTTTTCCTTCGAGATAAAGTCTTGTACTGCATGTTAAGATCTTGGAGTTCCATAAATCTTGTTGAAGTTCCATAATTCTTCTTAGACAAATATCTTCAAGTGTCTTGCGAATCTAAACTTCCATAAACATGTGGAATGGGCCTCGGTCATTTCTGTGGGTCAAAACACCCTTGCGCCGATCGGCGCACTGGGCTTCTTCAGTGCTTTTCGTCGATTCTGGACTCCTATCCTCTCCATCATCGCATTAATCACCAATTTTACCTGTTTCTGTAATAAAGCTCAAAAAGAACGCATATATAAATATATAGGCAATATCACAAGTAAATGGCCTAAATTAGTATCAATTATGCTCTAATTGGGGTAATATTCACATATAAAAGGGGCACTTGGGAAGTGCCAACAGTTCCCCCACACTTAATCCTTTGCTCGTCCCGAGTAAAGTAAAAGAAAGAAAAATCAAAAAACATACTCTTTCTATCATAAATGATATCTCAGATCAGCAAATATTGAGCATTGTTCTATTGTGGTGTATTTCATATTGGTATTCAGCAAAATGGATCAAATATGGGCATAAGCTTAAAGTTCTCCCCAAAGCAAAAGATCATGTTCAATTCATAAATTATAACTTTTCCACACATGAGAATCACTTAAAAGATTGTTGTGAACATAGAGAATCTATCTTCCAAATAATCCAGGGCAACAACTCATCTTTCAAATCACTAAACCTATATTCTATATCATAATGATCAAATAATATTAGTGTAAGGCTTATATGAGTAGCTAGGTGAGGTAATTCAAGGATTGCAAGCATAAATCAATAATATCTTGTAAAGGTAGGAGATTATTCTTCGTTGGATTATCAAGATGGCAATTAAGAAAGAAAAATTTAAGAAAGGACTCAGACTTTGGATATGTGGACATGTGCATAGCAAAAATTTGATCTTGGAAAGTTACACATGGTTGGAATGATTCATGGCTATATTGAATTTCAAGAATAATCATGTCATATACCATCCCCCCACACTTAAAATTTTGCTAGTCCCTTAGCAAACAGCAGAGTTTTTTTTTTCTGCTGCGCCGATCGGCTCAGGGTGCGCCGATCGGCTCTCAACCTAAATTTACCAACATTTGTTGGTATTTGATTTGTCTGGCTTCAACATTTAGTCAAGAATTAAATATAGCTAGAAATATAGGATGTGGTCAAGGAATGATACTCAACAAGATGTTTTGGGTTTATGGTAGTGTACTCAGCGGAATTGAATTTTTGCATGAGTAATTTCAAGGCTACAAAAGATACACAAAGAATTGCCATCTTAATAAAGTTCATACGAAAAAGAATTAAATCCTAACCGAACTCAACCATCAATTTAATGTTTATCTACATATCAAAGGTTTATGAGTGTGGTTCAAAATATGGCATTGGTAGGTAAGGATCTTGAAAAACAATAAATTCTAAATTTCACAACATGAAAATTTATTTTTGAAAAGATTGGTACTAAGTTATCATTACAAACTGGACAACACAAATGAAGCACATGGGTACTCAAAATTGCTCCACATAAGACATATTTGTCGAATAATCATTAAGTGTAAGTTCAAAATTTTATTCAATGCTCAACACTATTTGATCTTCATCAACACTTTTCAAGAAAGAATAAATAATTCAATTCTCCTAATAGAGCATAACCGTCACCATTATAAAACTACTACTAACACACTTGCATGAAAGTAAAACTACTACTAACACACTTGCATGAAAATAAAACTACTACTAACACACTTGCATGAAAGTAAACACACCCGATACATGGTTTCCCAACCCGCTCACACACACATAAGTACATAAAGAAAAAGACTGCAAAAGATAAAAGAAAACACAAACCGGGAAACCGATACACGTGCCAACTCCTAGGCACTCTAGTCATCCGAAAGTAGAGTCGATGGCTGATCGAAGCCATAGCACCGCGCCTTGAGTCGCTCGAACTCCTCCACCATCGCATCGTGGTTGTACCTCCATTAGGACGTGGCCTCCTCCACGCCCTCGATGTAGTGCATGTCGTTGTCGAGGTACCCCTGCATGGGCACGAAAAAATCTGCACCGGGCATAGGAGGCACCATTCGTACACACCCTTGGTTCCTGTAGTCAATGCCCGTGCTGCAGGAGAGTGCACCGATCGGCGCGTTGCCTGCGCCGATCGACGCAGAGGGCTGTGAACTGTCCACTGCCTCGCTCCACCCTGACTAGTACTGCTTGTACTCCTGGCGTAACCTCCAGGAGTCCCACTCGCTGCCGACTGCTGTAGATGTGTCCGGCTGTCGAACCCGCCCACGGTGGTCCTTGAGAACTCGACCCCCCTCCAAGAGACCATCCTCAAGCCAATTTCCTCCCTCCAGCTTGCAAGGGAGAAAAACTCCTAGCTCCACACACAGGAGCTTTACGTTGGTGCCGCCGACAAGGAAGCCGGCACGAACACTTCCCGTGACAATATTGCCACAAGTCATATTCTCGCCGATCTCCGTCGTGCACTCCCACTTGTCATTGCGCCCTCCCGGTCCGTCGCTGTCGCGGACGAGGGCTGCTAGGCGTTGAAGATAGGCCCCGAAGGCCAACTTCTTGCTTGCCTTGCCCCTCTTGTCGAGCCAACCCTGCCCCATCACCAACATGGGATTGCAATGAGACGGACTCACGATGGCGTTGAAGAGCCACGGCAAGTCCGCATCGGTGACGTTGCTGGAGTCGACCTTGTCGCCTATGCGCGCCGCCAACCATCGATGGAAGACTTGAATGGTCAGGTTGCGGATGTTCCCGCGCTTCATCTCCTCTACGAACGAGAGCCACCTCCAAAAGGAGTCCAACTCCCCACATCCCAAGATGCCGGCGACGTCGGCATCGGCGTCGAAGCCGAAGGCTTGAACCGCCGCCTCTATGGTCACCGTGTGGCTGATGTCGCGGACGCGGAAGTTGATGGCCTCGCTACCATCTTTGATGGTGCCAAGCCTCATCGTAGAAGCAACCTTGTTGACGATGTCGAGGTTGTAGTCCATGGGGAGGAGGTGGAAATCTACCCAGCCGAGGTTGTCTAGCATCCTCCTTAAGTACTCCCACATGTCGATCAAGGTGAGGAAGGTCTCGTCCAAGTCGAAGTTGGGGACGAACCTTCCCCTCACCGCGAGGTAGAGCCACTGTTCCTCCGCGCTCAGGAGGGTGAAGCCCTCCTCCACCGTGCGCGGCATGAATGCCGGCGGCGGTGATGATGTGGGAACCCCACGGCTTGCCGCCGTTTGGCTCCTCGTAGCACGCCCTGTTGGTAGGGACGCGCCGGAGACGAAGTGGCGGGTGCGGACCTCGTATGTCGCCGCCGCCGAGCCGGTGGATGCACCACCCACCGACATGTCATCGTGAGTGTCGGAGCCACCCCTCGCCGAGGAGTTACCGCTCGACTCGCTGCTCCTGCCGGAACTGCTCCCCCGGCGTAGCCTCTTGCCCAACTTGCCGACGGAGGAGCGGAGAAGATCCATCTGCGAGGAATGCGGAATGTGTGCGAGATCGTGGGTAGTGGGAAAGGTGGAGAGATTACCAGGATGGTGTGCTGAATGGGGGCGCCTGGCCTCCCTTTTATAGTGTGGGAAACTTCCAGGAGAAGGAACCGCCATAAAGTTTCAAAATTTGGGAGTGCGCCGATCGGCACGGATACTGCGCCGATCGGCACGATTCAAATTTTGAATGATCTGACTACTCTGATGCTTGATTCCCCTCCTTCATGTTGCTTCTTGGTACATCATGTTGGTTGGCAGAGAAACAACACGGTATCCTGATGTCTTGTTGGCGGCGCCAATCGACGCGGGCCCGCGCCGATCGGCGCGCCGTCTCTTTTTCAGCCTTTGGTCAATTCCATGTCTCCCCCGCACTGCACACCTGGATAATAATCATACCTGTTCCTCAAAATCAATGCCTGCCGCTTTTGTCGCCCATTTGAGAACATCATGGTACCCGCGCAGATCGGTGCGGTAGGGCGCCGAACGGCGCAAGTCCCTTGCACCTCGTCCTTAGGTCTGGCGCTGATTCTAATGCCTTGTATTTATCTCTTTCTCCTAATTTCCACTTCTCTAATGTTCCTGTAGTATTGGCATACGTGTCGGGGCTCATCTGGTGAATACGCCGGTCGGCGCTGACTCGCGTCGATCGGCGCGACGTCCGTTTTTGCTTCTGGCCCCTCGCTTCTTCGCGAGATGTTGTCTTCATCCTTGAAAATAGCTCTGTCTCCAAAAATTATTGTGCTGGTTTAGCACTCTTGCAATTCTAGGAGTCGTCGGCCTTCTGTCCTGACTTGGGCAATACGGCGCCGATCGGCGCAGATGTGCGCCGATCGGCGCAAGCTCTGTTCCTTCCTATTTTTGGTCTTTTTTTTTATGCCTGCATTGTTAGTCTATAGTATGTATATACATAATTTTGCACGAATAAACAGACAACGCAAGAGCACACAAGAATTAAGCACACACTTTTCTATTTTTTTTTATTCGGGAGATTATTTTTTATCACAAGCAAGCAAATTTTAAAAACACCGGGTTGTCCTCCCGGCCAGCACTAAATGAAATGGGTTGCCCTCCCATAAGCACTAAATAACTTCTAAATCCCCCGATCATTGGGTTTCCTCCCTAGAGCGCTCTAGTTATTTAAAGGTCAAAGAGCTCGACCTCCCCGCAAACAACCAATCCTTAGTGTCGCGGTGCGGGATATGAGGCCGCGACACTACAAGGTTATCTTATCTCCATTGCTCCGAAGTAATCATTGATCTGCTCTCGGACATCAAGACCTATTCAGCTGGTGACTCTTTCTTCTTCATAACTTCTAGGCATTGCCGATTTGGTTATAGATATTCTTCCCAATGCTTGTGCAAAGGTTCATTCTCGGCAATTTTGCCTAACAATTTGATCCCTACCTTGGCTGTCAATCTCAGAAAACTTCCTCCGGCCGATCCGTCCAAATGCATCCTCGATGCCTTGTTTATGGCCATGTAGAAGGTTTGAGCGCACATATTCTCATCAATGCTAAGGTCAGGTCCTTGTTTCAACAATGTTTGAAAATGCATCCAGGCTTCCGCGAGAGATTCTTCATCTTCTTGTAAGAAGTTCTCCACTTCCCTTTTCAACTTCTGCACCTTTGGCAAAGAAAAATAGTGGAGACAAAAATTTCCAACTAACTCACTCCACTTACCTTTTCCTTCTCGAGATGCTGCCTTGTGCCACTCTTTGGCTTTTCCTCCCAAAGAGAATGGGAAAAGCACCCACCTATAAAGATCCCGAGGCACTCCTTCATGATGTAATGTTTGGCAAAGTGCCTCCAAATCTTGTGAGTGAGTATACGGGTTCTCCTCTTTCGCTCCAAAGAACTTGTTTGCTTCGACCATGCTAATGATAATGGGGTTCAACACATACGAGTAGGCCGTGGCCTTCTCATCTGAGGGTTGACGCACCAGCACGTCTAGAGATGGTAGAGAAAGTTCCCTGAGCGTCCGAGAAGGTCCTGTCATACTCATCTTGAAAATTCACACAAAACACAAAAACAAAAACAAATAGAAAAGAGAGGATTAGACGTTAGTAAAATATTAATAGTAAAAGAACTGGCTTGTTCCCCGGTAACGGCGCCAGAAAAAGGGCTTGTTGGTCATAGTTACGCACCCACTTATATACCGCAAGAGGACGGTGTACAGTTGTAGCTCTTTTTCCCTCAGAGTATTCCAAGGTTATCGAATCCACAGGGAACGAGAAAAACTAATACTATTAAAAGGTTACTAACAGATTGCAATGGATTGGTTGGTGTGAATAATAACGGTGAGAAAGTGGAAGGTGAATGTTATTGAAGAGGCAATAGAATAATGAAGGATTCTCTCCTTTAGATTGGTTCACTAGCATGCAACCTTATTCTTATCAACTCGAGTGATAACTCTAATATTCTACAAGACATGGTGGTTTCGTTCACCCCGGCTGTCACTACAGAGGCTATTAGCTCCCCACTAGTTTCTTGCACTATGTAATGGGCAAAAGTGTATTGGCCGATACACTAATGAAAGGGATAGATAGATGTGCAATAAAGTTCATCACATAGATTAAATTCATCGAAAGAGTATGAACAAGTATGAGAGTTACATGACCAGATCCCCGCACTAGAGAAGAGAATATGAGACTACTCACTCATCCTTCCGCTAGACATAGCAGAGGGGTGAGAAATAGCGCTGGAACGCGGCACGAGCCGATCGGCGCAACCGTCGCGCCGATCGGTGTGACCTCCCTTCTGGTGGATCTCGTCGGTGTTGGCGAACCTCCGCCACCAATATCCTGCAACCCTAGTTTTAATAACTGATTCTCGCGATCGCCGTCTCTCCTTGATCGTCCTTGGCTCTTGATAATTATCTTCCTTTTATACTCGATGGGATTAGGTCAACTTCCACCGACTCTAACTCATACTGGGCTGGGCTTTCATCTTTCCTGGACCGGATCATGTTTTAGTCATCTTTTCCTCGTGCGCCGATCGGCGCATGGGTCGCGCCGATCGGCGCGGCTCCGTATCTGGCCCATCTTTGTTACTCTTAAGCTCTTTATCCATAATTGCCCTGTTTTATACCTGTTTCCTGCGATTACATCCAAAACAGAACAACTACAAATATATGCAAATATGGGGTTAATTGTTAGTCCAAACCACCAAATTAAGACGCAAAACATCCCTTTTTGGTAGATAAAATGAGCATCTAGAAACCACCAACAAGAGCCGATCGACGCACCCTGAGCCGATCGGTGCAAAAAAAAAACTCTACTGTTTGCAAAGGGACTAGTAAAATTTTAAGTGTGGGGAGATGGTATATGATATGCTTATTCTCGAAATTCATTCTAATATAGCCATGAATCATTCCAACCATGTGCAATCTTCCAAGATCAAACTTTTACTATGCACATGTCCAAATATCCAAAGTGTGAGTCCTTTCTTAATGGCCATCTTGATAAGTTTCTATAATTCCAATGAAGAATAATCTCCTAGCTTTACAATATATTATTGATTTATGTTTGCAATCCTTGAATTACCTCACCTAGCTACTCATATAAGCCTTACACTATTATTATTTGATCATTATAATATAGAATATAGGTTGAGTGATTTGAAAGATGAGTTGTTGCCTTGGATTATTTGGAAGATAGATTCTCTATGTTCACAACAATCTTTTAAGTAATTTACATGTGTGGAAAAGTTATAATTTGTGAGTTGGACATGATCTGTTGCTTTGGAGAGAAACTTTAAGCTTTATATGTGAATATAACCCCAATTAGAATATAATTGATACTAATTTAGGCCATTTACCTGTGATATTGTCTATATATTTATATATGTGTTGTTTTGGAACTTTATTGCAGAAACAGGTAAAATTGGTGATTAAAGTGATGCTGGAGAGGACAGGAGTCCAGAACCGATGAAAAGCACTGAAGAAGCCCAGTGCGCCGATCGGCGCAGTCCATGAGCCGATCGGCGCAAGGGTGTTTTGGCCCACAGAAGTGACCGAGGCCCATTCCACATGTTTATGAAAGTTTATCTATGCAAGACACTTGAAGATATTTGCCTAAAAGATTTATGGAACTTCAAGATCTTGACGTGCAGTACAAGACTTTATCTCGAAGGAAAAGGCTCACATGGCAGCTGTGGAAGACAGAGGAACCGACTCGGAGAAGAAACCAGAGAAGACACGGCTTGCGCCGATCGGCGCAACCGCCTTATTTGCTAGAAACTGAGTCCTTTACGAGTAGAACCCCTATAAATACTTGTAAACCCCGGCCACAGAGAGATGAGGCGACAGAGGGACAACAAATCCGTGAGTTAGAGCCACCGGGGCTTGCCCCAATAGAATAGATCTCTAGTTGAGTTTCAAGAACCATTGGTGTTAAGAGTTGATCTGTCAAGGTAGGCTATCTCGACGGGGATGAATCTTACTCTATGTATCTCAAGGATGATTGAATATGTTGATGATGGTTTTGGTGATTTGTCTATCTTGATTCTATAATCATGCATGTGCTTATTCCAATTGGTTAGTTCTAGGCTAAGCAAGTTGATATTATCTTGATCGTGGTGATTAGGATAGTATTCGGACATTGTATTGATTATGGTTGCTTGATGATGCTAGTAGTGTGGTTTAGCGGTGACAGCACTAAGCCTGTGCAGCACTATTGGATAGTTGAGTAGGGTAAGATACTCACGCGATTAAGGGTTTCCTCTCGGCAGCGATAAATCGGGAGCCGCTCGGAAAGCAGGGTGGTCTTATTTATTATAGGTTTTCATTGGTCTATGTAATTACCTATTATGATGCTATTTAATTACACTTTCTGGTACGATCTCACTAGTAGATATCTGGTTACTCACTTAACGGCCTAGGCTTACAAGGCATCTGGCGCACTTTGGCTTAGATTCACTAGTGTGCCGATCGGCTCAACTCCTACACCGATCGGCGTGACGACAGATTCACTAGTGTGTCGATCGGCTCAATTCCTACGTCGATCAGCGCAACAACAGATTTACTGTTTGGCGCACCTTTGCGCTGGCCAGTCTCCCCTCATGCAACGTAAACTCGACAGTAGCCTTGACTAGATCTTTTACTGTTAACTTTATTTAATTATCCCTAAGGTCCGAGTGGATTCGATAAACCTTGGAATACTCAATTCAAGGGAAAAAGTGCTACAATCGTAAACCGTCCTCTTGCGGTATATAAGTTGGTACGTAGGTACGACCAACAGCGGCAGAACAAGAGGTGGAGGAGGAGGTCGTCTCAGCGGCAACGAAGGAGGAGGAGTTCGTCCCGACGACGGCAGAGGGGGAGGACAACACCACCACCGACTATGACCGGGATGAAGCGTACAGCGACAGCAGTGACTCCGTCGACTACTACCATTCCCCCAATAGTGGCACGCACGTCGTGTATTGGTAGGATTATTATTCTGGCAAGACCTTGTACTCGTGCCCGGTTTTCCAAGATAGGGAGTTCGAGTGCAAGGAGGAGGTTTAGGTGCACGCGTTGCGGTTCTTCCACGATACGGTGGGGGTGCCCGACAACATTGAGAGGCACCGTCAGATTGCTCGGGCCGCGAGATACAAGCCTGCCTTCAAGAAGAGATGGACTTCCTCCTCGATTGTTATCGCCACCGCGCCGAGGTCATCCCGTTCATAGTCGTTAATTACTAGTACTAGTTTGATGCTTTTGTTTTTCATCTCTTTCTTTCCGTGTGTTGATGATGAACACTATCGATGTCGATCATCTATGTATATCCAGTGGTGGTGTACTAGCCAATGCTATTTTGTGAATGTATATATATTAGGTCATATATGTGTCTTGCTCGTTTTTCATCATCTTCACCTAAAAAAGATGCTAGTTACTCTGACATACAATATATTGAGCATTGAGCACACTTAGTATTAATAAGCATTCAACAAAAACATATATTGAGGCTCTGGGAATGATATAGAAATACCATTGCATACCATGTAACAAATGAAGCATTCCTTACATAAGTAAGCTTCATCCGGCATAATTTCAAAATAACAAAGTGGCATCAATGCATATGTCATCCAAACACTAGATAAGTTCATTCATACATGCCTAAGTTGATTATTTGTTATTCTTGTACACTCTGTCCATCACCTTCTTCTTCAGAATAATCTGAAGAACCTCAACCCTAGCCATGATCTGAAGTTTTACAAGGCGCATAGTTTATAAGTATATCTAGCGTGTCGAACTATATCAGTATTGTAATCAACATGAAGGACCATCACCTCCTTGCAAGACAACACCTTGTTAGGTCTAACATCGCTGCTTTTATAGGTGAACGTAAACTTGATGTGTATTTTTTCCATTCTGAGGTCACATTGAACTTCACATCCTAGTGGACATCCATATCAGCCATGAAATTAAACACGGGTTCAGATTTCGTCTTCCTTTTGTTTTCGAATCCTGATGGCACATCGAGGAAGTTGGGCTTGAGAACCTATAATAAAGAGATTCATGAAATGAGATAATCATAATTTTTTTATGGATACCATGATACAAAATTGATGTAAGCATGTAAAATTAACATATAGCATAAATCAAAGTTCTAGTACAAATAAAACTAAAAGTACATTAATAAATCTTTCTAATTACCTTAACAGATTAATCAAGTGAAGCAGAGGGTACTCACAGATCGATACATGCATATAGCATAAAACAAACTAATAGTACAATTAATAAGCCCCAACTGCATTTGTTAATGAATCTAAATCACAATAATCAATCTATCTAATTACTCTAACAAATTAATTGATTGAAGCACGTGGTACGCACAGACAGATTTGTGGCGATGGCTGATATAGAGGTTTTTGCTATTCCCTTCCCTTTCTTCCTCATGCTCGTCGTGGCTCAGGCGAGGCTATTACTGTTCCCTTCCCTTTCTTCCTCGCACTCATTGTGGCTGAGGCAGAGGCTTCTACAAGCCCCTTCCCTTTGTCCATTGCGTTCGAGGAGCACGGTGGCTGAGGCAGAGATAGAGGCGCGCCATGGTGGGAGAAGCTGAGGTCGAACGGGATGGGGGCCGAGGACTCGCGGGTGGCCGACGGAGACGCCGCGGTCACTGCACTATGCGAGAAGCAGGCGGTTGTGGCTGCCCCCGAGGTTGAAGAGGGTTTCAGCCAGCGTCGCAGGGGAGATTGGGGATATGAAGTTGAATCGCTGATGGGACGTTTTGGTGAGGAGATGAACAGTGAGGCTTCAGAGCGTAGAAGCTTGTGCTTCGGTTGGGTTTTGTCGGGCTAAAAACCGCTCTGGCACCACAGTAACTAAGACCACACGAGTGGCCACAGAGCCTACTCAGCGGGTCCCGCCCTGGCGACGGGACAACCCTCTGAATCACTGACCGCGCGGGAGCGGCGGGTGAAGAAACTTGATTACACTGTCAAGTTGAGACGAATTCCCACTCTAGGTGGATCCGATCAAACATGGCCAGACAACTCGACCCATGATGGGAGAGTCTAACCGGGCGAAGGTCAACAACTACCAACCGCCCGATCTTAAATGGCTGCCACACCCCAAAATTTAAATTTTGGTATGTGACCTAAATTTCACTAAATTTTAAATTTTTTCAAAATAGATTAAAATTTAATTTAAATTAATTAGAACATGAACATTTATTTTAGGCAAAAGAAATATTTTCTAAAAGTAATTAAATTAATTTAGATTAAGTTATTTATTATTATATATTTGGTTGTTGTATTCATGCCTATTAGATGCATTAGGTTTTATTGTATGAAAATGAGTTTGAAAATCCGATTAGATTTCGAGTTTATTTTGATTTATAAAAAAAGAAATAGAAATAGGAAGAGAAAAGAAAGAAAGAAAAAGCCCTTTCGGTTTTAGGCCGAATTCCCTTTTCCCCGGCCCAGCTTGCTACCTCTCCGTTCCCCCCCCCCCCCCTGCTCCTTCCCCGCTCTCCCTCGGCCTGGGCCGAATCCCCTCCCCTGCACGGCACAGCGCGCGCACAGCCCACCTCCCGCCAACCCGCCCGCTCGACCCACGCCACCCCGAAACCCTAGCCATCGCTAGGCAAGACACCGCCGCTGCCCTCTGCGTGCGCGCCAAGGCAAACCTAGGGGCCTGTGCCCCTATAAATAGGCAGGATCCGCCTCCCGCGCCGTCTTTCCCCCACCCCACTGCCCCGCCGCAGCCGCTCGCTGTCGCTCGAATCCGTCGTCGCCACCACCGCTCCCGGCGTCCTCGCCTCATCGCGCACCTCCTGATGAGCTCGTCTCTCTACGCCGCCCTCCCCTCTCCCTTCCCGCTGCCTCCCGCGCATCGGAGAGCCTCATCGGTAAGCTCCAACACGACACCAATGGCCGCAGCCGCTTCCTACCACCGGCGCCACCATCCCCCTCGCTGGAGCCGTCACGGCCGTTCGATCTTAGATCGACGGCCGAGATTAGAAGGCCCCGAAGGGGTATGCTCCGGGTCCACCAAGGACCGTGAACCCTGGGTCAACGCCTGGTCCACAGAACCATGGACCCGATCCATGAGGTTTTTGGGTTAAAATAATTAATTAAATCCTGAGTAATTGCTTTTTTTGCACATAGGCCCCTAGATAGTAATAAAATTATTTTTAACCTAATTTTGCTATAGAACCTTTATTTAATTAGATTTAGGTCCCTAAGCTTATAATTAATTATGTTCTAGCACTGTATTTTGTAGAAAAGCCCCTAACTTTTTTAATAATATTTTATTCCTATAATTTTACAAAAACACCCCTGGTCTTTTTATTATTTATATTTTAGTCCTACATTTCTACACTTTAGTCCCTATAATTTTTATAAATTACATTTTGGTCCCTAAAATTTTATAAATTATATTTTATACTTATATTTTACAGTTTAGCCCTCAATTTTTTTTAAAATTACTTTTAGACCCCTAAACTTGTCTGTTTTTACATTTTAGCCCCTAAAACTTCAAATCATCATAACTTTTCAACCGTAGCTCAGAACTAAGAAATTCTTGCGCCAATACGATCATATGAATGAATATTATCTAGTTGTACTATTTATGGTAGTTTTCTGATTTTACTATTTTAACCCTAGAACTTTAAAGCTTCGTAACTTTCTACTCGTAACTCGGATTTAGGCGATTCTTGCACTCACATGACCGTAGTATTGTTATCATTATTGTTTTATACTGTGTGGTGTGTTGTTTCTTAGTTTGTTCGTATGCTTGTTTTTTTGGTGTGACGTTGAGTAGGCGAGTCGTACTTAGGGAACTTCCAAGATCTCTATCCCGAAGACTTTGAGCAGCAGCAAAGGGAACCAGGCAAGTGTCCTTGATACATTTTGAACCTATGTTTTACATTCCTGTTTGTCTTTATGCATGCTGGTAAGTATTGAATCCCATGTGTCATTATCCTGTTCCATATTATTCCTTGTTGTCTGGGTTTTGGTGTAGTGTATTAGTATGGGTACGTCATGCTTAGTTTGCTATGTCAGAAATGAAAGTGTCTAATGTTAACCTTGATTAATGGCTCCTGTAACATAATCATCAGGGATGGGTAATCCTATTTAGCAATATGGAATCTAGGTGATCCAAGCAGGAGGATGATGAGGATGGTGTGGGTATGCACGTGTACTCGGTATAGTACTGTGGGATTGTGGTGGTACCTGCTTGGAATCAAAAGGGTAGGTTCATGGAACGTGTAACCATGAAAACTACACAAAGCATAGGGCTGATATGGGTAGGCTTGGTTGAGTATCGAGATGTCTTCCTGTTCACGGTCCTTAAATGCCAAATCTGACCATTAAATCCTTGCATAAATAACATAAAAGGAATAAACAACATAGTGGTAGCAGTTTATTACTAACAATTTCCACAAGTGTTGATGAATATTTGTATGCAGGTACAAAAGGCCAAAATATGCACAAAAAAAAAACATGACGAAACACCCATGGCCGATCACCACTATGAAACAGCCATTTTCACCGTCCGACAGGGTCGTTTATGGCTGAAATCAGCAACCGGCCGACAGGGTCGTTTAAGGCCGAAATCAGCCACCCGGTTGATTAACCGGAATCATTGTTCGGCTGATTATCCGACCCGACCGATTCTACAAAACACTCCACCATGATGCTGTTTTCACCTCCCGGACCAAAAGTGATGAAATATGGCTAAGGAAAGAATGCCAACAAGTAGCCTAACTAGAAGAATTCAAGGTGTGACCCGGAGGGGGTTGGCACACGGCCAAGGCCACTGCCCGGTCAACCTTGCCGCCTGGCCTAGGCCGCTGCCCGGCCAACCTTGTTGCTTGGCCAAGGCCGCTGCCAGGCCCACCTTGCCGCCCGACCTACCTTGCTGCCCGGCCTCGGGTTGCCACCCGGGGTTGCCTGCTCATAAGGCCTAAGAACCCTACCGCCCGCCAAAGGAGGGAGTCGGTGGAAACCGACCCAACAACCGCCTTTGGGACAAGATCTGAGCCATTAGAAGAGAGTCAGTCCGGAACCGACCCAATCTAACGGCTGCCTGGCCTACCTTGCCGCCAGGCGATGCATGCCGCCCGGCACACGTGGTCGCCCGGCATGGCCCGCCGCCCGGCACACGTGGCCGCCCGGCGGACCGACTTTGGCCAACCGACTCTACTTTACCTACAAGTACCCCCCTTCCCATTGCCACCTATAAATAGAGGGGGAATTCGGCGTAAACAACACAAACATCATGATCTTCCATTGGTATTTATGTTTCCTCTTTAAGTAAGTTCTTTTCTTAGTTGCTTACGAGATCATCGCTCAATTTAGTTAGAGAATGATAGTCTTCTATAAGTGTGATGTCGAGACTTTGATAGTAATTAATAGCATAGACGTGTTGTCTAGGCTAGAGGTTACCTTTGTTTGCTGCGTGCCCCATAGTTTGTAGAGGTAGTCGGTAGGTAGTGACAGCCCTATCTGACCTTAGTAATCCTCCACGTTCGGGTACGTTGTAGAGCTATTGGCCGGAGTCGCCTATGGATGCAGGGGTAAGCCGGTGCCCGAAGTAAGCACTAATCGACCGAACCCATCTTATTATAGGATCCTTGACCATAGGAGTCCTCTCTACCCTCTGCCTACCATATTCTTGTTGTCCTTGGACGGATTAGGATAGGAGATTAGATACACACGTTCCCTGTGAATTCGATACCTTGGAATACTCTTAGGTGAAGTGCTACAGCGGTATCCGTGTGCTTGTGGATTTGTCTGAGATCATAAGAAATACCAACAGTTCCTAGTTTTGTGGGTAGTTGAGGAATGAGGACGGGACGGTTTACTCTCAGACTCCGGCAATGGACGGTTCACTCCTAGCCACGGCGCCAAAGGGGGCTTCTGTAGGAACGGTTTGATTCCGCAGTAGTGAAACCTTAGCGTGGATTGTTTGCAAGCTGGGAAGCTCTTTGAAAGACTTTGTGGTGATCTCTTGGCCTCACACCTACGGTAGTTTGATTTGGGCAACATGGAGACTTTAGTCACCGATGGGTGACGAAATCACCAACCTATGGGTAAAGTTGTGCAACCTCTACAGAGTGTAAAACTGTTATAACAGTCGTGCTCACGGTCATGAGTGACATGGACCTTTTACACGATTAGAGGGGTTGGTGATGGGTGGACTTGGTGGTTAGCAAAGTTTGGTTTGGGCAGTGTAACCCTTGGTTTGCTACAGGCGGCGTATGGTTTCTTATGGGCGGTTTAACCCTTGGTTTGCTACAGGCGGTGTAACTTGTAGTGTGGTTTCTTATGGGCGGTTTAACCCATGGTTTGCTACAGGCAGTGTAACCTGTAGTTTGGTTTCCTTTGGGCGGTTTAACCCATGTTTGGCTACAAGTGGTGTAACCTGTAGTGTTGGATAGGTGAGGTAACTTGGGAGAACTTTTCACTTAGTAAATAGGAGTGCTATTCAAATGGTCTTAGGTGTAGTGCTCATTTATGCAAATGAACCATTGTGTTAGCCTTTCTTCTATTAAGCTTGCATGTCATATTTTCCCCCACTTGCTGAGTACGACATGTGCTCACTCTTGCTATTTCCCTTTGTTGTTGTACTATAAACTGCTGCTCCGAAGATGGAGAGATGGATTACACCGATGAATACTACTACTAGGCAAACGTGCCCCTGATCAATTGCCTGTGGTGTTATGGTGACTTCCGCTGTTATTTCTCGAGAGAGTCGCTTTTAGTCTTTAAAGACAATTACTTATGTAATAATGGTATGTTGTAATAATGACATTGGTTATACTATTACTCACTTTTACTGTCGATATGTGTGAAACTTGTTCTGGGCACACATATACTAAGCATCTGGTTTTGTCCTTGAAACCGGGTGTCACAGATGTTGTATCAGAGCCGTGTCGACCATAGGACACTAGCTTAGATAGAATGGTCGTGTTATAGGTACTATTTTCAAAACTAGTATTCGGAAAACTTTTACTTCTCCAAAAAAATTCTTCTATCGTATCTCTGTACCTACTCTTCACTTGCCTATCCTAAAATGATTCAAAAAATGTTATTTTTTATTTCCTTTCGCTTTTCAAAATAATAGTTACCAACCTACGCTGTCATGAACAAGATGAATGGTACAGAAGAATGGACAAGGTGGTTCTACTCAATATGAAGATGAAGATAAAAAAGTCAAAGTCAAAGGCCCTTCACCACACCAAGGGCATTGGTCATCACTCTACATGAAGAAAGACTTTCCGAAGAACCGTGGTTTTGGAATCCTTTCTATTTTAGAAGGATAATCGCTTTATAGAATGTTGCTAATCGTATGCTTTGTGTTGCTTGTGGTGTGCTATGTTTGAGTTAGATCTTTGATTGAATGTTGGTGTGCTTGCAAAGCGCTTAGCTTTTTTATTGCATCATTAGTTATAGCTTGTTTTAGTTTAGTTGGGGTTATCGTTTCTCTCTATTTCTTTCTCTCTTACTTCTATCATTCCATTCTATCCTAGTCACTTATCACCCAACCAATTCAAGAAGATGTGGAACTCGACCATTAGATTCTTGGAATGAAGAATCGACAAGAGGATGCCAATACTCAAGAAAGTTCACCCTTGACCCCGCCAGCTATAAATAACTATCGTAAGAGTGGGATCTCCCTACGGAAGAGGCAACACACAACTTGAGAAACCATGTGGATATGTGCCATGGTTTCAATATATGATCAGTAATTGACATGGGCCGATTTGGTGTTTCAGTTGAAATGCGGGAATCTGGGGATTGCATGAGTTTGTGCTTGTCATGGTTTTTACTAACCAGAGTTGATAATTGAGTTGGAGAAGTTGCAGGAGATGAGAAATGTGTTTGCTTGTCTCATGATGTGTAGGTCACTGGAGTCCACTTGGACGGTGAACAGCGAGAGGAACGGGCACAAGTAGGAGACTTAGGGCCGGACAATGAAGTCAAGGGTGATCCATACCGAGCACTTGGAGAGGCAAGAAGCATGGACAGTTTTGTGGTTGAGCCTCAAAACCGTGGGTGGTGATCGAGACGATAGGGTGGACCAAGTCAAAGGTGATCGGGCATCGATGTAAGTAGAGGCTTCCAATGGACCGGAGGCAGGAGAGACTTGCCAACGAGGAGGATCGTGGGACGAGGTGACAAGCACCAAGATCAAGAAGTCACACTTTGAGAAGCGTGCAAGGCGGTTTCCCGATTTGGGCCTCGAAACCGGTGGCGGCGACGGAAGGTGCACGTGGGCGGTTTCCCGATTTAGGCCTCAAAACCGGTGGCGGTGATTGGAGGTGCATGTGGCACCATCACGGAGCTTGTGTTGAGGCGAAGCAAAGTTGTGAAGGGCACCATGGCGTTCGGGCGATGAGGAAAAAGATGGACGGTTATGCCCTTGGTGATAGGTGGCAGTGTATTGTAGGTGAGGGGTAGGATGGTCTTTCGGAAAGCCCCTAGGCCCATATAAGGAGAGGTAGGGCTGGTGGAAGAGGTGCCTCTCTTTCCCTTAGCCTTGCCTTAGGCCTTCATTCAAAGTGCTAGGAGAGGTCTTCATGTAATAGAGGAGAGGTGAGGGTGTGTGAGAGACATCTCTTTCTCTTCCAAATAGTGGGAGGAAGATGGTCGCTTCCTAGCCTTGTATCCATGGATCTTGTAAACATGTTTCTATGATATGAGAGTTATTTTCATGCTCAAGATCTTCCTCTCTCCCTAAATCTTGAATTTCTCTTTTTCTCTATTTTTGGAGCTATTTTTGTGGGAATTTTTGATCTCATTTTTGACTGAGTTTTTGGGGCGGATTTCTTGGGGATCTTAGTGCTATGATGAGCTAGAACAATTCTACATAGGTCCTTGACCGAATCAAGAGCTCTAGCACCTTTGATTTGAAGGATTTCTCAAGTTTTCCCTTTTTGGTGTTCTTGGCGCAAGATCTGAAATTCGTGATGATTTCACAATGAACCGAGGATTCTCTGGTCCAAATATCGCACGTTTTGGAGATCATTTGGTTGAGTTTTGGAGAGATTTGTGGGAAAATCACGATAGTTTTCTGTTCTATCGGGGGTGGATCGGCACTGCCGGTGGGTCTGAGCTCGGATCGGCACTGTTGATGCCATGATCAGCACTACTAGTGGCTTGAGTCTGAACCCGCATCAGCACTGCCGATAGCTCCAACCAAAGCTGCCGATACGCTCTGTGCTCTGCTTCTCGAAGTCCTAAGATCCCGCATCGGCACTACCGATGGGTGTAACCGGCACTGCTTTGTTTCTGCTGTATTCCACTACTGTTGTTGATCTATTTTGTGGTCGGCTCGGGTCAAAATTGGGATATAGGCGAAGTTCTTGTGAAGAATTTTTATTGGCTCCCATTCACCCTCTCGCCCGTCTGGTCGCCTTCTCGGTCCTTCAATTGGTATTAAAGCCGGTTTGATCAGTAGTTGACCTTCATTGCCTTTGTGATCTGAAGATGACATGGAGAAGCATGTGGTCAAGCTTTGAATGTTCAATGGAGAGGACTTTCCCTACTGGAAGTCAAGGACTAAGGCTTATCTCTTAAGCCAAGGATGTGCAATTTGGGAGATAGTTGAGGAGTATGCCAACTCTAAAGCTGTCAATATCCTGCTTTCTGCTCTAGGTAGGAATCAACATGACCGTGTTGCTCATCTTGATACTGTACATGCCATTTTGGCAAAACTTTGCACATACCATTGTTGACTTTTGCTAAGCCATATTAATAAATCATTCCCGGCACGGGGCCAGAAACGGTTCACTAATATGTCCCAGAGTCAAGTAGGTAAAATCCGCAAGCGCACGGAGAATACCGCTGTAGCATTTCACCCGGAAGTATTCAGGGTATCGTATTTGTTTATCCCAAAGGAAGGGTATGATCAAGAAGCGTTACTAACATATAAGATCATGTTAACAATTAGCAAGGATATCTAACCAAGACAGGCGGGTACATAATAATAACCGGGTAGTGTGACACACACAGAAGATTCCTACTAAATAAATAAAGTCTAGTGGAGGAAAGACTAGGCTAAGCTACTCCTATTATACATTCCTATACAGTTGCATAGCCTAAGTAGAATACATACAGACCCACACTCAGGTTCAACAGTCAATAGTATAGCACTTCAGGCACGGACTTACCCCTGCATCCACAGGCGACTTCCGCCAAGAGCCTACGCACTAGCCTAGCGGGGAGGATTTCAAAGGACGGACAGGGCTGTCACCACCTGCCGCCTACCTCAACGAACCAGTAGACTAACGAATAATTGATGCAAATCAGTCACCCAAGTACCATACTTGCATGACCAAAGAGCACTCTGCCCCTCCGCGATTACTATTAACGAGGCAGAGTTACCGTACGAATACGATCACCAAACCCATGCTATACTTTATCAGCTAAAACTAAGCATAGAGACTATAACATATAAACTAGACTATAGTGATGGTATATAACTAGCATGACAATAGTAGTATAATAAATATAAACTACTATCACACAAGTAGACTATACTATCACATATATGGATCACAAAATCAAACAAGAAACTCATGACCCAAGCACAACTATATAGAAAAGATATATATATTGATAAGAGTAAAGTCTTACAAAAGGGAAAAGATACAAGAGCCATACCAATTCCAAGTGAAGACTTGGGACTAGAGAGCTCTAGACTCAGCCTAACTCCACTAAAACTCCAAGAACTATTACTAGCAAGAGAGAAATGCTTCTTGTGGTGTGTGTTGAATGTGAAGGCACACCCTCCTATTTATAGCCTCAATAGGTCGGCAAGGGAGCGTAACCGCCACGGAAGGCATCTCAAACCGTTATCAGGAGTCACGGAGGAGCCAACACGTGGAAGCCCAGGCGGAGAGGGCGCCCGGCTGGGTCGGCCGACCTGACCAGGTCGGCCGACCTGGGGGTGGCCCCTCCTGGCCTGTGCTTTCTCCAGGTGGCTGTCCTGTGGGCCCTGACGTCGGTTCCCGCGGTATTACAGGGAGTTACGTCGGTTAAGTGCTGCAAATGGGCCCTTCAATCCGTGTGACGTCCATGTGGCGCTCTCTGATTGGTCGAAAGTGTGTTTTCTTGCCTTTTGAGGTGTTTCCTTCATATTTCCTCCTGCATGCACAAAGTTCTCCAAGTACAAGTGGAACTATATTATTGTGCTAAAGCATGCGTGTATGAAATGCCAAATTATCCTTTATTTGAGTATAGTTGACGGTTGAAAATGGTACTTAACAGCCGTCAACAAACTCCCCCAAGCTTACCCTTTGCTCGTCCCGAAGCAAAGATAAACTTAAGTTGTTGATCAGGAGTTGCTACAATGTCCTACTCCTCAATAATACTATGCGCACAACAAAGTACTCTTCCTAGAATTAAATATATTGGCGCATAACTTACCCATTTACCTCGATCCATGGGGCTTTTACACCTCATTGTCTTGGGCGGTTGAGAGATAGAACAATTGCAGGGCACCAATCACTTGCTCTAGATTCCGCTATGTTATTCCGGAGGTTTTCAAAAGATTTTGAAAATAAAAACCAAGTTCCTCAAATGATTCTCTCGGATCACTCAATATGTGTATGATTCCTCACCAAGGCAAAGTGTTGCCTATAATCACCTACTTCTAAATAAGGCTTTATGTGGAGCTCAAGGTAGGGATATATGAGGCACTCATGTTCACATAATATTGCTATGTCAAAAAACCGGATCCAAGAAAAACATCAATTCAAACAATCTTGATCAAGATGTGCAAGTGTGTGGGAGAACGGAGGAATGGTGGATGGGAAGAAATAACTCTTTTTTGAATTTTCCTTCTCTCTTTTGGAGTTTCTAGGCTATGGCTATCTTTTGCTTGCTCTCTTTTTTTGAGCATTTTTTTTTTCTTTTCTTTTTTTTTTTTGCATAGCCATAGTCCTAGTTTGCAATGAATACTTTGAGAGAGGAATTTTGCAATGGATATATGGAGTGTTTCTTTGGATAGATGGATGGATAGTGGCTTTCTTCCGGTGTAGAAGAATAGCTCACGGTGGATATGGTGGATGCTATCTTCTTGATTTAGAAGGATAGCTCATGGCGGTGGATGTGTGTACATGATCTTGATCAAGAAAGCATGAAAAGAGTTCTACTAGGGTCACAACAATTTTGACTAAGCTCAATGTGAAACAAGCAGCATATGTGTAAAGGTTTTCAAATGTAAACACTACATATGGCTGTGGTGGGAATTTCATCATTGAGGAACTTATCAATTTGTCATTTTGAAAAATAAAACTCCGGAATTCAAGCTTTACGTTGAGCAAGATCATAGCAGCCCTATCTATCATATCATACCTCTCAACAACTTAGAACTAGAGAATGCATATGCTACCCACAAGATTCAAGTTCAAGGCAAGATTTACCAACAAACCTAACTCTTGAGAGAGTACTAAGTTGTAAACTAGCTTTAGAGAGGAATAAAGGACAGAGCAACTATTCATCATCTCAACATAGGAAAATTATACACATTCATACCGCGCATGAAAAAGGGAAATATTTTTGTTCTTTTTATGTTTTGCAAATTTTTATGGAATTTCAGATTTAGCAAATGCAAGAAATAAAGAGAAAGGGAAAGATACAAGTTACCGTGAAAAGGGAGGTCCTCCCCCAAGCTTGTTCTTGCTCATCTGCTGGTTCGGGTCGTAGCCTTGGGAGCGGAAGAAGGCATCCCAATTGTTCCGATTCTGAGCCATCATCGCGTTCAGCTGGCGGAATTGGTTGTCGCTGAAATTCTGCCATTGCTGGGTGTCGGTGACATGTTGCGTGAGAGTTTGTTGCATGCTCTCGGTGCGCAAATCAATGTCGTTCATCCTCCTTGTCAACTCGGCCATCCCATAGTTGAGTTCACGGAACCCACGGGATGAGAATGACCGAGTGGCAAAGGATGGCGGTCCGCTTGAACTTGATGACGTCTGCATGGGGTAATCGTACTGAGATTCCCATGCTCCGGCCTGCCATGTTGATGCACCCGCCTCGTCCTGTGGCGGGGGCTGCTCCCATACCGGATCTCCGGTCGGAGTGTGAAACTCCGGTGTAGGCTCCATATGCCTACGGGAACGTGTCGGTCGCCCTGAAACACTATGCCTGCGAACTTCTCCCACTAGCTCAAGTGGGAGGGTTAGTGCCCGACAGTGATACAAACGAAGACCCGGGTTAGGTAACGGGAATTCGTTTGTATACCCGGGAAAGTGATAGATCAAGGTATTATTTGGACCATGTTTCAAAGTATGTCCTTGCACAAAATAGTCCTCGCCTAGAAATTCTCTATCTACCGTCAAATATTCAACATGAACATTCTCAAGCAGACCACACTTCTGCGCAATGCGAGTAACTAAAGAGGTGCACTCAATTGGTCCTGTCAACTTTTTATTGTCTAACCATTGATCAATCATGCATTCCGCGGGTGACACCCTAATTTTCTTAACCAAGCGCTCTTGCCCAAACAAGCGAAAAGAAATGCCTTCATCATACTTTCTAAGGGTGCATAAAAACTGCATAGTAAGCAAACGAGAACCCGGCTCATCTACTTCTACGAAATTTAGCCAACCCATAGTGCGAAAAATAGAGGCAAATTCTTCTCTCATACTTATTTTCTCGAGGAAGTCCGGATCGAAGCGTCGGGTGTGGGCGAATGGCCGTTCTCTCATGAGCGCGATGGCTTGGCCCTCGCGGTCGTCCTTGATGTCGAGATGCTCCTCGGTGATGAGCAAGGCCGGCCTTTCCTCCGGAATTTTAGCTTCGGGGTCACCATGCCCCGGATCTGGTGTGAGCTCGACGGAGGATGCTTGACTCGTGCTTGCACGAGTGCTTTTTCTCCGCTTGATTCCGGCGACTTGCTTCATTCGGTTGAACATGGCTGCACACAAGAACAAACACAAGACAAGAACAAAAACAAGATCGAACAAGTGTTCGGGTGAGCGTTAGTGAAAACGACAAACCCGAGCTTCTCCGAAATTGGTTTTCTTTTCACAACAACTTGCAACTGCACTAAAACAGAGGGGAAATATTTTTTTGGGTTTTTGGGGCTGTAGTAAAGTTGAAGAACACGAAATTTTGGGAGAGCAACGAGTGAGCAAAGGAGGGGAGTGAAAGATGAGCTTGGAATGGTGAAGCTCCCCCTCCTGGGCGGTTTTTATAGCCAAGGAAGCAAGATGGCCGTTAGCAAGAGACAGAACAACGGCCATATAGACGTTGGGAGAAAGGAGCACAGGAAAAAGTGGGGCCAGGGGGTCGGCCGACCTGACCAGGTCGGCCGACCTGGCAGGTGGGCCTCCTGGCAGCCCCCTTTTTCCTATGTGTTCCCCAACGGCTAGGGGATTTGTCCCCTGCTGCCTTTTTGCTCAAAAAGCTCGACAAAAAATCTTTTCAAAATGGAAAGCCCAAAAACCTATTTTCTAAATTTTCAAAAATGCAAATGAGTTTTGAAAAATTCCAAGGTGGCTGGAAAATTCAAGAATGCAGAAATGCAGTGGTCGGGAAAAATCAAAATGTGGTGGAAAGCAAATATGCAATTAAAAGAGCAAATATGGATAACTACCGGTTTAACCTCCCGGCGAGGACTCACCTTTTAAAGTCCGACGAGCGGGACTTTTCTCCGGCGTTCAGCTCGATGAAGCGTTGTCCGGTCCCGGAGATGAAGACACGGGTGATGCTTCTTGTTTCGTTCGCCACACCTTCTTGGTCTTGGTTGCGGTCGGTGGCTTCTCGGGCTTCGGAGGCTGCGGTTTTGCAGGCTTCACAGCCTGTTTCTTTGCAGACCTCGGAGGTTGCTGCCTTGTGGACTTCGGAGGCTGTTGCTTAATGTGTGACCTTTGCCTCCTTGCCTTCATCAGTTGTTGCTGTGCAAAATTTTCCTTCTCAAGGAAGTTCTTCATGAATGTGATGAGGCTGTCCTTCTTTGGCGGAGTGACCTCCACTTCCTTGATGTTGCTTGGGTTCGGCCCGTACTTGATACGGATCATGTTGCACTGTTCTTTCCTTGGCCGAAAGTCAAACTTCTCCTCCTTGCCATTGATGCGGAAGCGGATTTCTCCGGCTCCTACATCGATGCGAGCATCCGCAGTGCTGAGAAATGGGCGTCCTAGGATGAGCGGTGTGCTCTTCCCGACGTCCATATCAAGCACTACGAAGTCGACGGGGATGAAGCAATCCCGGATTTTCACCGGAATATCTTCGGCGATCCCCGCCGGATAGCGGACCGTTGAATCGGCCAGCTGAAGCTGCATTGGCGTGGGGGATAGTGTGGTGTAGTTGAGCTTGTCGAAGACATCCTTCGGCATGACGCTCACACTTGCCCCAAGATCACATAAGGCATGGTCGAAGTTCTGTGTCCCGATCGAGCAGGTGATCGTGGGACACCCCGGATCTTTCTTCTTCTCAGGAAGCCGGTTGAGTATAGCAGCGCTACACTCTTCCGTCAGCTTGACAATTTCTATGGTCGGTAGTGGGCGCTTGTTGCTGATAAGATCCTTGAGGTAGCGAGCGTACGTGGGTACTTGTATCGCATCCAGCAAGGGCACGTTGATGTGCAGCTTCTGGATTACCTCAACGAAGCGTGTGAACTGCTCGTCCACGGTGGGCTTCCTTCTTCTTTCGGGAAACGGCATGAGGTTCGTGTCATAGAACTCATGTGGGGCCGTTTTCCTGGGCGGTAGTTCTTCTTCTTCTGCCGGCTTCTCAGCTGATGTGTCCTTTCCTGCATGGTTAGGGTATGGCGGATCCCGAGTGGACTTACCTCCTCTCGTGGTAACCGCATTAACATTTTCTAAGGGGGTCTCGGGTTGCCCCGGGATTTTCCCCGACTCAGCAGTAGGAACAGCAGCAGCTAACTGAGCTAATTGAGTTTCTATCATTTTATTAAAGCTCAGCTGATTCTTGAGAGCAGAGGAAACACCCTCTGTCTTAGTGTGGATGCTCTCAAGAGTCCTATCAGTGGTGGCAAGCTTTTTACTGATGTTATCATTAACCTTAGCTTGACCAAGCACAAGATCTTTCAAGGAGGGCTGATTATAACTGGAATTAAAACCAGAGAAGTTGCCAGAGTTACCTCCTTGGTAGTTGGGACGTGGTGGACCCCAACTTTGACCTCCTTGTGGACGGTAGCCGTTGTTGTTGTTGTTGCCCATGAACATTACGTCCTCACGGGTCTCAGGGCAGTCATTGCCCGAGTGTCCCGTGTCGCCACAGACCTCGCAAGTCATCCGAGCATCTAGGGCTTTCACTTCTCCATAGGCTTGGTCGTCCATCTTCTTCATGAGAAGGTCAATCTTGGCGGCGAGCATGTCAACCTCCTTGACGGAGTGCATGCCTCGCTGGCGAGGTTGGAGGCGTTCTTCATTCCAACCTTGGTTGGACACCATCTTCTCGATCAAAGCTTTTGCCTTGCTTACAGTGAGCGAGAAGAAGGCTCCACCAGCAGCAGCGTCGAGGTGGTCGCGGGCCGACGGAGTAAGCCCGTTGTAGAAGTTCTGGATGATCAGCCAATCATCCATCCCGTGGTGGGGACATGCCAGGATGTACTCCTGGAGCCTCTCCCATGCCTCAGGAATCGACTCCTTCGACTCCTGCTGGAAGCTTGAGATCCTTCCGCGGAGGGCATTGGTCTTGCCCAGCGGGAAGAACTTTGCAAGGAACGCAGCTGAACACTTCTCCCAAGTGTTCACAGCTTCAAGGTTTGCGTAGAACCACTGTCTCGCTCTCCCAAGGAGAGAGAACGGGAACAGTCGAAGGCGAACAGCGTCGGGGGTGACGTCCTTCATTTTGAACGTGTTGCAAATCTCCAGGAATTGCTGGAGATGAGCACTAGCGTCCTCATTGGCTTTCCCACAGAATGGGCTAGCCTGCACCATGGTGATGAGACCGGTCTTGATCTCGAAGTTCGCTTCTCCCACATTGCCAGCTGGTCCCGTAGGGATGTTGGCAGCGGAGGGAGCGGAGAACTCGCGGAGGGTCTTGTCGGCCATTTGTTCAGAGCTTGATGGTGCGGGAATGACAGGTTCGACTGGCCGAGTCTCCTTACGAGGAGGGGTGAGCCTAGCTCGTGTCCTTCTCAGGAGTGACTCAGGATCTTCAGTGAAGTTTGTCGGCAAGTCGAAACCAGTCATACACTACCCTGTTTTCATACAAAATGCAGAAAACAAAGCAAGGTTAACCTGCTTAGGAGATAGCCTTAATAATTGCAACACTACTATATACATTAGTAATTTTTCTTAATCATACGCCTTCCCCGGCAACGGCGCCAGAAATGCTTGTTGACTTTTGCTAAGCCATATTAATAAATCATTCCCGGCACGGGGCCAGAAACGGTTCACTAATATGTCCCAGAGTCAAGTAGGTAAAATCCGCAAGCGCACGGAGAATACCGCTGTAGCATTTCACCCGGAAGTATTCAGGGTATCGTATTTGTTTATCCCAAAGGAAGGGTATGATCAAGAAGCGTTACTAACATATAAGATCATGTTAACAATTAGCAAGGATATCTAACCAAGACAGGCGGGTACATAATAATAACCGGGTAGTGTGACACACACAGAAGATTCCTACTAAATAAATAAAGTCTAGTGGAGGAAAGACTAGGCTAAGCTACTCCTATTATACATTCCTATACAGTTGCATAGCCTAAGTAGAATACATACAGACCCACACTCAGGTTCAACAGTCAATAGTATAGCACTTCAGGCACGGACTTACCCCTGCATCCACAGGCGACTTCCGCCAAGAGCCTACGCACTAGCCTAGCGGGGAGGATTTCAAAGGACGGACAGGGCTGTCACCACCTGCCGCCTACCTCAACGAACCAGTAGACTAACGAATAATTGATGCAAATCAGTCACCCAAGTACCATACTTGCATGACCAAAGAGCACTCTGCCCCTCCGCGATTACTATTAACGAGGCAGAGTTACCGTACGAATACGATCACCAAACCCATGCTATACTTTATCAGCTAAAACTAAGCATAGAGACTATAACATATAAACTAGACTATAGTGATGGTATATAACTAGCATGACAATAGTAGTATAATAAATATAAACTACTATCACACAAGTAGACTATACTATCACATATATGGATCACAAAATCAAACAAGAAACTCATGACCCAAGCACAACTATATAGAAAAGATATATATATTGATAAGAGTAAAGTCTTACAAAAGGGAAAAGATACAAGAGCCATACCAATTCCAAGTGAAGACTTGGGACTAGAGAGCTCTAGACTCAGCCTAACTCCACTAAAACTCCAAGAACTATTACTAGCAAGAGAGAAATGCTTCTTGTGGTGTGTGTTGAATGTGAAGGCACACCCTCCTATTTATAGCCTCAATAGGTCGGCAAGGGAGCGTAACCGCCACGGAAGGCATCTCAAACCGTTATCAGGAGTCACGGAGGAGCCAACACGTGGAAGCCCAGGCGGAGAGGGCGCCCGGCTGGGTCGGCCGACCTGACCAGGTCGGCCGACCTGGGGGTGGCCCCTCCTGGCCTGTGCTTTCTCCAGGTGGCTGTCCTGTGGGCCCTGACGTCGGTTCCCGCGGTATTACAGGGAGTTACGTCGGTTAAGTGCTGCAAATGGGCCCTTCAATCCGTGTGACGTCCATGTGGCGCTCTCTGATTGGTCGAAAGTGTGTTTTCTTGCCTTTTGAGGTGTTTCCTTCATATTTCCTCCTGCATGCACAAAGTTCTCCAAGTACAAGTGGAACTATATTATTGTGCTAAAGCATGCGTGTATGAAATGCCAAATTATCCTTTATTTGAGTATAGTTGACGGTTGAAAATGGTACTTAACAGCCGTCAACAACCATGAGGGTACCAATCAAGTCAAGTCTATGCGTAAGGATTGTTACAATAGACAACACCAAACCTTTGCACAAAAACCTGGTGAGTCACTAGATGACACTTTTCGTAGGTTTGAGGCCATTGTGTGCAACTTGCGGGCTTGTGGTAACCTTGTGTACAATGATAATGATAGAGCTAAGTAATTGCTGTATTCTCTTGATGAAAATGCTTAGGGGCTTAAGATTGCTGCACTAGAAGAAACTGCTGATTTCAATACCGTGGACTGTGAGCAGCTATATAGCAAGCTAAAATCTCATGAACTGTCTAGGAAATCTTGTCCTAATCTTGCTAATCCTGCTTCTAGCATGGATTTGCTTTCTAGCTCTTAAAAGGGTAGTCACAGTGGCGCTTCTTATGGAACTAACCCCTCACTTGACAAGTCTTCTTTTGAGTTTGCTCTTTCTTCTCTTGTTGCAGCTTCCGATGAATAGATGGAGTGCATTCCTGATAAGGAGTTGTCCTTGCTCACAAGGAAGTTCAGGAAGTTCTACAACAACCGCAAGGAGAGAAGAGGAGGTGGTTCAAGAACCTGCTTCGAGTGTGGTGACCCGGGACACTTCGAGAACAAATGGTTGATGAACTTCGGGTGTTCGCGCCACAGGACCGGAGATGGAAAGTGGTTCTCTAGCCTCACTCCCTTGAAGCGCCAGGAGTATGTGACCTTTGGAGATGAGGAGAGAGTCCTGCGATGTAACCTTTGATGAATCAAACTCTTGTGCAAGCAATGTGATTAAGACTGTAGGTAACAAGGAGATGGAGTAGAGTATCTTTGTAGAAGAGGATCTATAGGGCTTGGATGATGATGATGATGATGATGAGTCATTCCATCCCACATCCGAGCTTGTTCCTGCTGCTTCCACCACTCCAGCAGAGGGTCCAGAAGCTTCTACATCGGCCTTAGCAGCTGTCGAGGTAGCTCCAGTTGTGGTTGAGGGGGAGGTATGCTCTGAGAGAGAGGCTCCTCACCACATTCAACGTCAACATCCACCTCAACAGATGATCGGTAATCTCTATGAGAGGACAACAAGGTCAAGGTCTGCACATCTCGCCTGCTTTACCAATTCTCTCTTTGTTGTCACCTTTGAACCTCGGGATGTTGGACATGCACTATCTGATCAACATTGGGTTAATGCCATGCATGAGGAGTTAGAAAACTTTGAGAGAAACAAAGTGTGGACCCTAGTAGGGCCTCTTATTGGTGTCAATGTCATAGGAACCAAGTGGGTATTCAAAAACAAACATGGGGAAGATGGTGAGGTTGTGAGAAACAAGGCTACGCTTGTTGCTCAGGGTTTTAGCCAAGTTGACGGCTTAGACTATGGGAAGACCTTTGCTCCTGTTGCATGCATAGAAGCTATTAGAATCTTGCTTGCATTTGCTGCCTCTAAGGGCATTAGACTCTACCAAATGGATGGCAAGAGTGCTTTCCTAAATGGTTTCATAGGAAGAGGTTTATGTGAAACAGCCACCTGGTTTTGAGCACCACAAATACCCAATCGTGTGTACAAGCTTCAGAAGGCTTTGTACGGGCTAAAGCAAGCACCTAGGACATGGTATGCTAGGCTTAAGACCTTCTTGCTAGAGCGCGGGTATGTCATGGGGTGTGTTGACAAAACCTTGTTCACTCTAAAGCATGGCAATGACTTTCTAATGGTTCAGATATACGTGGATGATGTCATCTTTAGAGGTTTCTCTCATGCTCTTCTGTCCAGGTTTCAGGAAGCTATGGAAAGTGAATTTCAGATGTCGATGATGGGCAAGCTCACCTTCTTTCTTGGACTTCAAATCAAGCAGTGCAAGCAAGGCACCTTCATACATCAAGCCAAGTACACGAAGGATCTTCTACAGAAGTTCGAGATGGTCAATGTGAAGCCGTTGTCAACTCCAATATCCACTACAACAACACTGGACCCAGATAAAGACTGTGAAGTTGTGGATCAAAGGGAGTACAAGAGCATGATCGGCTCCCTCTTGTACCTGACGGCGACAAGACCCAACATACACTTTGCGGTGTGTCTTTGTACTCGCTTTCAAGCTTCCCCAAGGGTGACTCATTGCAAGGCTGTCAAGCACATCTTCAGGTATCTCAAATACACCCATGAGTTCGGTCTTTGGTACTCTGCATCTTCATCTCTTGATCTCATTGGTTATTCAGATGTGGACTTTTCCGGGTGTAGAATTGATAGAAAGAGCACTTCTGGTACTTGCCATTTCTTGGGTACTTCTTTGATCTGTTGGTCTTCTCGTAAGCAGTCGAGTGTAGCCCAATCCACCACTGAGGCTGAGTATATTGCTGCTGCTAGCTGCTGCTCACAAATCCTATGGATAGTATCCACAATGAGAGACTATGGGTTAACCTTTAAGAGTGTTCCACTCATGTGTGATATCTCCTGTGCCATATGCTTAGCCAAAAGATGTCTTTTCATACCCGGTTCCAACGACCAAAACCAAATGCATCTGTATACATGCCCAGGATCAAGTTTTTACGCACATAGGACAATTAGTGTGATAAAAGAATAATATCTTTATTAAATCGATAAAATTATTACAATAGTGACCCGTAGGTCAAAATGAAAAAAGATTACATTGCAGCGGAAAAACTAAGCGTTAACGTCCTTCAGCTCCCACAGGAAGTTGACCGGAAGACACCATGCCTAGTCTCCTCCATCGTCTTCATAGTTGTACCATCCTTCTCCTATAGCTGAGCAGCAATATGGTATAGTACAAGGGTGAGTACATGTCGTACTCAGCAAGTGGGGGAAAAGATGACTTGGGGCTAAAGACAAGGAAGGCTTATAGGGGTTTATTGCATGAGCTTTTAATTTCCTAAGCATCCTAATTACTAGGTGAGGTCATCCCAACAATCAATCCACAGGGTGCTATCCAAGCCGAGTCCAATCCCATCCACCAGTCCCAACCATTCCATCCCATAACCAACTAATCTTGTGAGGGATCTAGACCGCTCGTGACCGTGAGCACGGCTCTCATGACAATTTTTCACTCTGCAGAGGTTGTGCCACTTTACCCACAAGTCGTGATTTCGTCCCCTGTTGCCAGGTGGACTGGAATGTAAACCACTTTGATACAATATATTTCTATTTCTCAAATTTTGAGAATATTTACAAGAAACTTTGCAAAACAAAGATTTTATTTGGGCTGAACAAATTGCTCTATGTCACAAAAGTTTTTAGTTAAAAAAAAAACCTTTTAAAATAAGTAAAATCATTTTATTTTACTTCATTTCAATATTTTCTCATTTTTGGATTCCATCTTAATAGAAACTTGAAACCCTTTCAATCAAGTTTTTTGAATCTACATTCTATTTTCTAAGATGGGCTCAACTATCTCTTCCCCTCTCTTTTGCTCACTCCTACGCTTAGTCGAAGTGTACACGTCATTCTTATCTCTCTCGAAATGTTTGTTCATTCACCAAATAATCTATCGTATCTGTCAAATGTATGTAGCTTCAAGTAGGTCCTCATTCTCCCCTCCTACCACATGAACGTATCTAGATGTGAAGGCAGCCACATTCATCCCACCTACCATAAACACTTAAAAGGAAGGAACAACAGAATAAATTACCTTCAATAATGCATTTATTCTTCATAAATCTCGTTCTATATTCTTCCCCCACCTGCCCCACCCCTCCTATAAATACTAGACCCCTTCCCACGTCCACCCCACCCCCCTCAAACCCTCACCACGTCGCCAGGCTGCCGCCACGCCACCTTGCCCTCGTGTCCAACAACAGTTCTGCCGGTTGGCTTTCGCGTTCCCGGTGATCCACCCATCCAAATGGCGCCAAACATTACATGGAGGTGCGCCCAGATGTCCCCTACAAGATATCCATATGCCTCTGGGATCTGCATCGCAATGCTGGCTGCTCCCGGTTCCTGATCTGTCCAGCACATGCATTGGTAATTCGATCAGTTTTCCTATTAATTAAGGCACTTGATTGATACAAAATTTGATCCAAACTATGTTCCAGGAAGTTATCAACATCTCCACCAAAGGCTTCTCCAAGATCTGTCTTGGTTCGACCGACAACACGATTGGCGTGAAACCCGCTGCTGCGTGACCTAGATTCGTTCTAACACCAAAATCACCCTATCAGGTCAATTCCTATGACACAAGCCCTGCCATTCATGTGTTCCACGTTACAACCAATACTTATGTTCATCTCTTGTTTCATATCCATCTGGAATAACAGGGAACGCGCATGTCTTCTTTATGTTCTTTGCAGATGGCTGTTGTTCGCTATCTGTTCGCGTCCCGCAGAGATCCTGGTAATTTCAATCAATGTTCTACCCAAACCATTTGTGTTTTGGATGATAGACCAATACCATATCGTGTTTCAAGTAGTTAGCTACTCATTCCCAGAAGCGCGTCTCATGATCTACTCCGACGCCTCCAGGAACGCCGTTGGCGTCCAAACTGTCACTGGGCAACCTTGCCCTACTCAAATCCATCGATCTCCAATACAGTTGATTTCTGATCCAATTCACCTTGCGTTTCACATGTCCCACATCATTGGGAAGATTTATGTTCAAACAATTCCTTTAGAACTAGAGCAAATCAATAGGAACAGCCAATAAATAGGAACATGCACATATGTTTTGCACTGTCTGTGCGCAGCCGCAGTCCTTGCTAGTTTAACCTTGCATACCTTTTGATCGACAACCCCGATTTAGATGATTCTTCCGCCTACATTCTTGTATCCAAATAAACTATCCAATTGCAAAATTTGTTCAACCATACCTAATTGTTCTATTCCTTGCGTTGTGTTTTTATTATGTGTATGCTTTGTACGCCTTGCACGAATAGGATTTTTACGCACGAGAATCGTACAAGGATGAAGATCAAGATTTGTTAGCACTGAGCAGCAACATCTAATTGCAGGCAACTGTCCTTGATGCATTTTGATCCTATTATGAATGATTATTTTAGAATTGCATGCTTGTGTCAAATGGATGGGTACCTATTGTTAGGGTTTACTAGTATTGCTTCATCTTTTCCTTGTCGCCTTGATCTAGAGGTTTAATTAGCTACGGGTAGACATGCTTAGTTGCTTATTGGGTTGTTGGGTTCAATTAATATTGACTAATGAACAATGTCATATTAGGGATAATTTGGTAATTCTTTTAGCAACATGGACTTAGGGATCTCAATCAACAAGCTGGATGGAATGGATGTGGTGCCGCTGGCACATGTTCGGTGGTGGTATGCTTGTTGTAGATCATAGGAACTGGTTCTTAGAGTGGTAACCCAGGACAACAGTGCCATCACAAGGCTGCTACGGAAGAGCTTGGCTTATTAATTAGGAGTTCTCCCGGTGTCGGTGCAGCATTTGGTGGAGCGGGGAATGGAAGTCAAGAGGACTGTCCTTGTATCCGAATGGCTCAAGAGGGGGCTCCTGGGGTGATGAGCTGCTTGTTGATGGGCTATCACTTATGGACGGAAGTGGAACCTTAGTGGCTAGCATGTACTGGGAGACCCTTTGTAAAAGCCTCATAGTGATCTCCTAGTCACACACCTAAGAAAGTGTGCTAGTGCTTGGCTGGCATGGCAACATGGAGATTCTAGTCAACCTGGCAACAGGGGATGAAATCACGACTTGTGGGTAAAGTGGAGCAACCTCTGCAGAGTGAAAAACTGTCATGACAGCCGTGCTCACGGTCACGAGCGGCCTGGATCCCTCACAAGATTAGTTGGTTATGGGATGGAATGGTTGGGACTTGTGGATGGGATTGGACTCGGCTTGGATAGCACCCTATGGAATGATTGTTGGGATGACCTCACCTAGTAATTAGGATGCTTCGGAAATTAAAAGCTCATGCAATAAACCCCTATAAGCCTTCCTTCTCTTTAGCCCTATGTCATCTTTTCCCCACTTGCTGAGTACGACATGTACTCACCCTTGCACTATACCACATTTGTGCTTAGCTACAGGAGAAGGATGGTTCAACTATGAAGACGATGGAGGAGACTAGGCATGCTATCTTCCAGTTGACTTCCTGTGGGAGCTGAAGGACGCCAACGCTTAGTTTTTTTTCTGCAATGTAATCTTTTTCATTTTGACCTACGGGTCACTATTGTAATAATGTTATCAATTTAATAAAGATATTGTTCTTTTATCACAATAATTGTCTTGTGTGCGTCAAAACTTGATCCTGGGCACGTATACAGATGCATTCGGTTTCGGTCATTGGAACCGGGTGTGAAATGACATCATTTGATGGTCTTTAAGACAACACCTAGGCCTATATAAGGAGAGGTAGGGCTGGTGGAAGAGGTGCCTCTCTTTCCATTAGCCTTGCATTAGGTCTTCATTCAAAGTGCTAGGAGAGGTCTTCATGTAATAGAGGAGAGGTGAGGTTGTGTGAGAGACATCTCTTTCTCTTCCAAATAGTGGGAGGAAGAGGGTGGCTTCCTAGCCTTGTATCCATGGATCTTGTAAGCATGTTTCTATGATATGAGAGTTATTTTTGTGCTCAAGATCTTCCTTTCTCCCTAAATCCTAAATTTCTCTTTTTCTCTATTTATGGAGCTATTTTCGTGGGAATTTTTGTTCTCATTTTTGAGTGAGTTTTTGGGACGGATTTCTTGGGGACCTTAGTGCTATGATGAGCTAGAACAATCCTACAAAGGTCCTTGACTGAATCAAGAGCTCTACCACCTTTGATTTGAAGGATTTCTCAAGTTTCCCCTTTTTGGTGTTCTTGGCACAAGATCTGAAATTCGTGATGATTTCTTGAGCCAATTGAGTGGATCTTTTTGGAGGAAGGTCACAATGACCTGAGGATTCCCTGGTCCGAATATCGCACATTTTGGAGATCATTTGGTGTAGTTTTGGAGAGATTTGTGGGAAAATCATGACAGTTTTTTGTTGTGTCGGGGGTCGATAGACATTGCCGATGACCAGGACTGGCACTGCTGGTGGGTCTAAGCTCGGATCGGTACTGTCGATGCCATGATAGGCACTGTCGGTGGCTTGAGTCTGAACCCGCATCAGCACTGCCGATAGCTCCAACCGGCGCTGCCGATACGCTCTGTGCTCTACCGATGGGGTTACCGGCACTGCTTTGTTTCCGCTATGTTCCACTGCTGTTGTTGATCATTCCTAGGGTTAGCACATCACAAGTTGGTGTGTGTAATCTTGGTGATCTATTTTGTGGTTGGTTCAGGTTGGAATTGGGACATTGGCTCCCATTCACCCCCTATGTGTCACCTTCTCGGTCCTTCACAACCTCTAGCATCGCACCAACAACCCCGCATGTGTCACCATAGAAGAAACATCTAAGTCACGAAAGAAGAGGAAGCATGCCAAGGATGGTACCTGCAAGACACCAACTGAGTGATCCAAGAAGAAGCATAAGTCCGATAGAGTTCAAGAAGCCTACTATTGTTGTAAATTTCATGGTCACCCATGTTGTCCTTCAAAGCAACCTGAGTGAATCTGAGTTGAAGCGACAACCCTCAAGAGAGATGAGCTACTATCAGGAAAGTCCCAAGGCCGCCTTTCCAAAGCCTTTAGTTACAAGAATCTGATGCTTTACTTGTAGCTGATATGGTCAATGGCTTGAAGCTTGCCCAAGGAAGGAAATATAGACCATCTGGCCAATGAAAGAATTCAGAATGCTACAAATTGGTGCATGGATTGAGAAGATAGTTACAATTGGAGGACAAGAGTTGATGGTCATTTTTGTCCGACCCTAAGTGTGAACTTAAGGGGGGTAGCGATCACCACCCAACTTATCAACATGGGGTACCAAGACATACGTGTTATACATGGGAGAATACGAAAGAAAGATATGGGACATCAAGATTTCCTTTACCTTCTTCTTGCTAGCCAATCACCATCAGCCAATCAAGTGAATAGAGATCAAAGAGTAAGGATGAACAACAAGATTACCTTTACCTTTTTCTTGCTAGCCATAAAGAATCTCGTGGTGAGATTCCTATTAAGGGTGGTAGTCTTGTCACACCCTAAAATTTTAAATGTTGGTATGTGACGTAAATTTCACTAAATTTTAATTTTTTTAAAAAAAGATTAAAATTTAACTTAAATTAATTAGATCATTAACATTTATTTTTGGCAAAAGAACTATTTTCTAAAAGTAATTAAATTAATTTAGGTTTATTTATTTATTATTATATATGTGGTTGTTGCATTCATGCCTATTAGATGCATCAGGTTTTATTGTATGAAAATGAGTTTGAAAATCTGATTTATTTCATGTGCCGATTTGCTTCCCCGCAGCCCACTTCTCCCTCTCCTCCCCCTCCCTTTCACTTTCTGCCCGACCCAGCCACCCCTCCCTCTCCCTCCTTCCCCGCTCTCCCTTGGCCTGGGCCGAATCCCCTCCCCTGCTCGGCCAAGCGCGCGCAGCCCACCTCGCGCCAGCCCGCCCACTCGGCCCATGCCACCCCAAAACCCTAGCCGCCACCTCCAGTCCAACCGCCGCTGCTTCCCTCGACGTGCGTGCCAAGGCAAACCTAGGGGCTCGCGCCCCTATAAATAGGCGGGACTCGCCTACCGCGCCGCCTTTCCCCCACCCAGCTGCCCCGCCGCCGCCTCGTTCCCGCGCATCGCCGTCGCTCGAAGCTGTCGTCGCCGCTGCCGCTGCCAGCGTCCGCGCCTCATCGCGCACCTCCCGGTGAGCTTGCCTCTCTACGCCGCCCTCCCCTCTCCCCTTCCCGCCGCCTCCCGTGCGTCAGAGAGCCTCGTCGGCGCGCTCCGACGCGACACCAATGGCCGTCGTCGCCTCCTACCATCGGCGCCACCACCCTCTCATCAGAGTCGTTCGATCTTAGATCCACGGCCGAGATTAGAAGCCCCCGAAGGGGTATGCTCCGGGTCCGCCGTGGACCGTGGACCCTGGGTCAACGCCCGGTCCACAGAACCATGGATCTGGTCCATGTGGTTTTTGGGTTAAAATAATTAATTAAATCCTGGGTAATTGCTTTTTTGCACGTAGGCCCCTAGACAGTAATAAAATTATTTTTTAACCTAATTTTTCTCCAAAACCTTTATTTAATTATATTCAGGTCCCTGAGCTTATAATTAATTATTTGATAGCACTGCATTTTGTAGAAAAACCCCTAACTTTTTATAAATAATATTTTAGTCCTATAATTTTATAAACATACCCCTGGTCTTTTTGTTAATTATATTTTAGTCCTACATTTTTACAATTTAGTCCCTATACTTTTTATAAATTACATTTTGGCCTCATACCTTTTTGGAATTACTTTTAGGTCCCTAAACTTCTCTATTTTTACATTTTAGCCCCTGAAACTTTAAATCGTCATAACTTTTCAATCGTAGCTCGAAACTGAGAAATTTTTAAGCCAATGCGATCATAGGAATGAATATTATCTATTTGCACTATTTATAGTAGTTTTTCAATTTTACTATTTTAACCCTAGAACTTTAAACCTTCATAACTTTTTACTCGTAACTCGGATTTAGGTGATTCTTGTGCTCACACGATCGTAGCAACACGTACTATTTTATAGTATTGTTTTTAGTGTTGTTTGGTATTGTGTGGTGTGTTGATTATTAGTTTGTTTGTATGGTTGTCTTTTCGGTGTGACGTTGTGTAGACGAACTGTACTTAGAGAATTTCTAGGATCTCTATTCCGAAGACTTTGAGCAGTAGCAAAGGGAACCAGGCAAGTGTCCTTGATGCATTTTGAACATATGTTTTATATTTCTCTCCATCTTTATGCATGCTTGTTAATATTGAATCCCATGTGTCACTATCCTGTTTCATATTATTCCTTGTCTCCTGGGTTTTGGTGTAGTGTATTAGTATGGGTACGTCATGCTTAGTTTGCTATGTAGGGAATGGAAGTGTCTAATGTTAATCTTGATTAATGGCTCACTTTAATATAATCATGTGGGATGGGTAATCCTTTTTAGCAACATGGAACCTAGATGATGCGGGTATGCACGTGTACTCGGTATAGTCCTGTGGGATTGTGGTGGTACGTGCTTGGGATCACAGGGGTAGGTGTTGACGGCTGTTAAGTACCATTTTCAACCGTCAACTATACTTAAATAAAGGAGAATTTGGCATTTCATACACGCATGCTTTATCACAATAATATAGTTCCACTTGTACTTGGAGAACTTTGTGCATGCAGGAGGAAATGTGAAGGAAACACCTCAAAAGGCAAGAAAACACACTTTCGACCAATCAGAGAGTGCCACATGGACGTCACACGGATTGAAGGGCCCATTTTCAGCTCTTAACCGACGTAACTCCCTGTAATACCGCGGGAACCGACCTCAGGACCCACCTGCCAGCCTCCCCAAGAAAGCACAGGCCAGGAGGACCCCTGGCCAGGTCGGGCGACCCAGTCAGGTCGGCCGACCTGGTCCTGGGGGATATTCCTTTGTGCTTCCACGTGTTGGCTCCTCAGCGACTCCTGATGGCGGTTTGAGGTGCCTTCCGTGGCGGTTACTCTCCCTTGCCGACCTATTGAGGCTATAAATAGGAGGGTGTGCCTTCACACTCAACACACACCACAAGAAGCATTTCTCTCTTGCTAGTAGTAGTTCTTGGAGTTTTAGTGGAGTTAGGCTGAGTCTAGAGCTCTCTAGTCCCAAGTCTTCACTTGGAATTGGTATGGCTCTTGTATCTTTTCCCTTTTGTAAGACTTTGCTCTTATCAATATATATATTTTTTCTATATAGTTGTGCTTGGGTCATGAGTTTCTTGTTTGATATTGTGATCCATATATGTGATAGTATAGTCTACTTGTGTGATAGTAGTTTATATTTATTATACTACTATTGTCATGCTAGTTATATACCGTCACTATAGTCTAGTTTATATGTTATAGTCTCTATGTAACCTGTAGTGTTGGATACATGAGATAACTTGGGAGAACTTTTCACTTAGTAAATAGGAGTGCTATTCAAATGGTCTTAGGTGTAGTGCTCATTTATGCAAATGAACCATGGTGTTAGCCTTTCTTCTTTTAAGCTTGCATGTCATATTTTCCCCCACTTGCTAAGTACGGCATGTGCTCACCCTTGCTATTTTCCTTTGTTGTTGTACTATAAACTGTAGCTCAAAAGATGGAGAGATGGATTACATCGATGAAGACTACTACTGCGCGAGTGTGGCCCTGGTCGTTTGCCTGTGGTGTTATGGTGTCTTCCGCTGTTATTTCTCGAGAGAGTCGCTTTTAGTCTTTAAAGACAATTACTTACGTAATAATGGTATGTTGTAATAATGACATTGGTTATACTATTACTCACTTTTACTATCGATATGTGTGAAACTTGTCCTGGGCACACATATACTAAGCATCTGGCTTCGTCCTTGAAACTGGGTGTGACAATGGCGTACCAATCGTACGTCCACAGGCTCAGAAGGTCGAATCCTCCTAGAAATTTGCTCCTACCACCATCCCTTCATCGATGGGATAGGGCCTGACATCGCCAAGAAGCCCACGATGCATTCCCAGAAGCTTTGGTTCAATGACACCCTCAGCAGTGGTTGCAAGGGATGAATTGATGGACAGCAACGACCTCACCGTGCTTAAGCGTCATGATGCCGCCCATGCTGCACCACCCCTTTCAGTGGAACACGTCTCCTACAGGGACACTGAGGCAAAACCAATCGATGGATTACAGGGGCACGCCTCAACACAGTGTCATCTGACACAAGAACCAGGACAGTGGGACCGATAAGGATCGAAAACCACACCACCGACCAACAGTGCTCCCTCACCATCTCACGATGATTACACGCGTAGATATCGCCCTTCTCTCTCTGTAATATGGGCTCGATCCCATAAAATATAAAAGGGATGCTTCCTTCTTTCTCAGGACATGACACAATCCATAGGCAACACAACACACACACGCACACCGAGACTTGGAGTCCCCTCCTCTCTCACCACCATTGTACAACCCCAATGCGAGCAACATGAGCAGCCTCTCAAACTAGACGTAGAGGATTTCCCTGAACCAGTACAACCCCCGTGTCCCCTCGCATAGCCATTGCCAAGCCCAAGCGCGCATCCCCTTAAACAAATTCTACTTGCCGGTGATCTAAACACCGACAGTTGGCGTGCCAGGTAGGGGAGTTTTTGCACGCTTCGATCGACAACCATTCCCCGGTTCAGATGGCTAGTTTTTCCACCTTCTGGGCTCCCGACACTAGTGTGTTTTTCGGGAGCCGGGAATTTATCGCTATGGTGGAGCAGATGCCGGTACGCGTTAGCTCGCCACCGCCGCCTCTAGCCCCCACGCCTCTCGCCGAGGCACCGCGCCAGTGGTGGCTAGAGGACCAGAGTCGTATGCTGGGCTTTGCGGTCATAGCGGATGGGACGCTGGAGCTTGCCAACGAGTCGCTCTCGGACCCCATTGCAGCGGCCACAGCTGTCGACGTCGACGTGATGCGGGCTGTTCAACTGGATCCCGTGAGACCCCGAGTCTCCAGTCACTCCACACCATCAACCAACTACAGGGATCAGGTGTGGCATCACCTGGAGCGCTACTTGGGCCTCACACAAACCCAGGATGATCTCCGGTGTGTAGAGTTCGCTCTTGCGAATATCCTTGGAGGGCCTCCCATGCGGCCTGCGTAACGCCGCGTGGGCGTCCCTATAGCCGCGTACCACGGGTTCGTGGGCGTGTTCGAGCGCCCTGACGAGTCCCTCTTTGATCACCTCGATATGGGGTCTAAAGGGGATTCTGACTCCAATTGCGAAAGTTGTGTGGGGAGCCAGGACCCCCCCCCACACACACACACGAATGTCACATGGTGCACCTCGCGCCCGAGCCGAACACAGGAGACGTTGGAACCTCAGCGGTCGGGGTGCTAGCAAACCCTGGAACCCACGCTCCGGCGAACCCGACGATGGGAGCCACAGCGAGGGAGACCCTCATTAGCATGCCCATCATGCCATCTGTGGGGACGGGGGCAACTCGCACCCCGCCCGGATGACCCTCAGCGGCAGCCAACGGCAAGACGGGTAGAGGTGGAGGAAGCCCGGCGTCAGCTAGAGCACGAGAGGGCCAAGATAGACCGCGAGTTGGCGCGCTCGGGCGCCGGTGGACGTGTCCAAGCTGTGGCTTGTGACGTCCAGCAGCGCATTCTCAATGACGACTAAGGACCCCCTGTCACAACCTAAAATTTTAAAATTTGGTTTGTGATCTAATTTCACTAAATATAAATATTTCTTTATATAGATTAAAATTTATTGTAAATTAACTAGAGGACTAATAATTATTTTAGGCAAAAGAACTATTTTCTAAATTAAATAAATCAATTTAGATTTTAATTATTCTATGTGTTGCATTCATGCTAGTTAAGTGCATTAGGGTTTTATTGTGTGAAAAAGTATTTAAATATTTGATTAGAATTGAGTTTATTTGGATTTAAAAAATAGGAATAGAGAAGGAAAAGAAAAGGAGGAGAACCAGAACTTGGGCCGACAACCCCCTATTCTGGCCCAATCCGGAGCCCTCCTCTCCTTCCCCCACTACCCCCCACGACCCACCAGCCCACAAGGCCAGTGACCGAGCCAGCCCAGCCAGCCCCCTACGTAGATGGCGTATTTTCAAAACTCGCCAATCCTTCTCCCCCTCTGTCTCTCTCACTGACGAGCAGGCCCCACACGTCATCTTCCACCTCCCGCCATCTCCAGCCCTCTGCGCATTCAAGTCCCGCCCGCGCATTCAAATTTTCCCTCTACGCATTCAAATCCCACCCGCGCGCTTGCTCCCGCCCACCCCCAACAATGCGAGCATGATCGCCGCACGCCCTGCAATCTCCTGGCCCTCTTTCCCCCTATTTCTCCCCCGCCGCTAGCTTCGATTTTGGAAGGCGAGCACCTCCGCTGCACCTGCTCCTTGGCCAAGCCGCATAGGCCAACCCTAGGCCCGTCCTCTACAAATTCGAGCCCCTGAACACTGCTTCCCCACTTCTCCTCGCGATCGGGATCTCCCTTCCCCTTTGCCCCTCTTCCACAGCCGCCGCGCTGCCATTTCGTCATGGCAGAGCATCAAAGCTCGAGGCCAAGGCGCGAAGATGCCATGCCAGGCCTCCCTGACCTGCTGCCGAGAATAGCGAGGTCATACCGCCCCGCAGAGCTCCTTTTCGATCTGTGGTGGCCTGCATGACATCTCCCCGACGCCGCTGGAAGTCTCCGTCGCCACCTTGCCATCACGAGCCCTCCCCGACCATCTCCCTCCCTGCGCGATCCGCTAGGTGACCTCCCCTCGGCCTCGTCTCCCTCCCGAACCCCTCCGCGTCAATCTCGAGCCGCCGGAGCGTGGTTCTGGCCAACTCCGGCGGGTTCTCGCCGCTGCGCCACCGCCTCGTGGTCACAGCCGGCAACCACACCTCGCCGTTTAATTCTGGCCGTTGGATCTTGATCCAAGCGTCCAAATACCCCTTCGAGGTATGTAATCGGTCCATCATGGACCCGTCGACCAATGGTCCACAGAGCCATGCACTCGGTCCATGGATTTTTTAAGGATTTTTAGTTTAAATTTAATTCATTTAATTCCAGATTAAGGGTAGTTTAGCGCCTAGGCCCCTATACTTTGCTTTAATTGCTTTTTCAACCTCATTATTTCTGCACATTCTCTAGTAAATTATTATTAGGCCCCTGAGTTTGTTTTTAATTATTTTTAACACTGTATTTTTTGTAGAAAAGCCCCTATACTTTTTAGACATAATATTTTACCATATATTTTTACAGAAACACACCTGAACTTTATTTGAATTAAATTGTTAGCCTGTCTTTTTACAAATAGGCCCCTAAACTATTTATAAATTACATTTTTGTCCCTAAACTTTTCATAAATTATATTTTTACCCTGATATGTCTCTATACTATTCTGAAATTATTTTTAAGTCCCTAAACCAATCTGTTTTTACTATTTTAACTCCTAAAACTTCAAACCTTCATAACTTTTCAACGTAACTCCGATTTAAGAAATTCTTGCGCTGATGCGATCGTAACAATGAATACCACATGTTCGTATTGTTTTATATTAGTTTTCTCATTTTACTATTTTAACCCTATACCTTCGAACCTTCATAACGTTCTACTCGTAACCTCGATTTAGTTGATCCTTGTCCTCACGTGATCGTAGGAATGCGTACTATCTTTCAAGATTGATTTTATAGTACTTTATTATTGTTTGATGTACTGTTTCTTAGTTTGTTTTATGATTGTGTGCATGTTGTGCCTACGTGACGTTAATTAGAGAACAGGATATTCTAGGAATCGCAAGAGCATGAGTTGAAGATCTGAGCAGCAACATCTATTTTCAGGCAAGTGTCCTTGATGTATTTTACCCCTATTATGAATAATTATTGTAGAGCTACATGCTTGTGTCAAATGAATGGGTACCTATTGTTAGGGTTAACTAGTATTGCCTTATGTTTTCCTTGTCGCCTTGAACTAGAGGTTTAATTAGCTATGGGTAGACATGCTTAGTTGCTTCTTAGGTTGTTGGGTTCAATTAATGTTGACTAATGAACAATGTCATATTGGGGATACTTTGGTAATTCTTTTAGCAACATGGACTTAGGGATCTCAACGAGCTAGATGGAATGGATGTGGTGCCGTTGGCACATGTTGGGTGGTGGTATGCTGTTTGTAGATCATAGGAACCGGTTCTTAGAGCGGTAACCTTGGACAACAGTGCCACCACAAGGCGGCTATGGAACAGCTTGGCTGATTAATTAGGAGTTCTCCCAGTATCAGTGGAACATTTCGTGGAGCGGGGATTGGACGTCAAGAGGACTGTCCTTGTATCCATGTTGATGAGTTGCTTGTTGATGGGCTATCACTTATGGACGGGAGTGAAACCTTTGTGGCTAGAATGTAATGGGACACCCTTTTTAAAAGCCTCGTAGTGATCTCCTGGCCGCACACCTAAGAAAGTGTGCTAGTGCTTGGCCGGCATGGCAACATGGAGACTCTAGTCCACCTGGCAACAGGGGACGAAATCACGACTTGTGGGTAAAGTGGTACAAACTCTGCAGAGTGTAAAACTGTCATGACAGCCGTGCTCACAGTCACGAGCGGCCTAGATCCCTCACTTGATTAGTTGGTGGTTTAAGGTTGGTTATGGTTGGGAATGGTTGGGATGTTGGTCTTGGCTTTGATAGTACCTTATGGATTGATGGTTGGGATGACCTCACCTAGTAATTAGGATGCTTAGGGTAATTAAAAGCTCTTGCAATGAACCCTATAAGCCTTCCTTGTCTTTAGCCCCATGTCATCTTTTCCCCCACATTGCTGCTCAACTACAGGAGAAGGATGTTACAACTATGAAGACGATGGAGGAGACAAGGTATGTGGTCTTCCGGTCGATTCCTGTGGGAGCTGAAGGACACCAACACTTAGTTTATTCCGCTACAATGTAATCTTTTTTTGTTTTGACCTACAGGTAACCAATGTGTTAATATTATCCATTTAATAAAGATATTGTTCTTTTATCACCTATATTATCCTATGTGCGTGCAAACTTGATCCTAGGCACGCATACATATGCATTCATTTTCGGTCATTGGAACCGGGTGTGACATCCCCGCAGTTTGCTCATGCGAGGCAAAACATAGCAGCAGCTATTACATTTTTGAAAACTCTCCCCAGGCCCATGATGCCCGAGGCCCGGTAGGTACAATGGGAAGTCATGGCCCTGTTGGCTAAGGACGCCGAACTCCAAGCCGAGAGCTCATTGCGCCGTGCCGCCCAATCCAGCCAGCAGATCTCCGCCTCCCGATCAGCGGGAGGAGGCTGTGATATGGGGTCATAAAAACCCACAGTACAACAGGCGCCGCCGGCCCGAGACGCACCTAACAAAGCCTTTGTCCACGACCGCATGGGGCCCAACTATGACATGCGCCTTTTCCTCAAAGCACACCATCTCGAGAAAGAGCGGTTGAATAAGGATACGGGACGCCAGCCACGCCGTGGCAGACGACACGACGACATCGATGAAGAGAGGATCCGGAGCCCGAGCCCACCAGGCCACGGGTGTTTAGCTCACGCATCCAAAGCACCGAGTTCCCCCAGCGTTTCCGGGCACCCACGACTGTCACCAAGTACGCGGGCGAGATGGACCCCGGGCTCTGGCTCGAGGACTATCGCCTTGCGTGCCAAGCAGGGGGAGGGACTGACGATCATGCCATCATTCCCATGATCTGAGGGACATCTTTGTTAGAAACTTCCAGGGACCTATGTCCGACCGAGCAACCCCTAGGACTTGAAAAATTGTCGACAGAAGGCCAGCGAGTCCATTCGGGACTACATCCGATGCTTTAGTAAGAAGTGCAATGAGTTGCCTAACCAAGGCGATGTGGACATTGTTGGAGCCTTCACTTCTGGCACGACGTCCAAGCAGCTTATCCACGAGCTGGGGCGCAAAGTCGCTCGAACAGCTCAAGAGCTCCTGGACATCGCCAGGAGCTGCGCTTCCGGCGAGGAGTGCTTGGGAGCGGTCCTCAACCGCACCCCGGAAAGCAAGGCCAAGGGCAAGCGAGAGGAGTGCGCCAGCGAAGGCGCCTCAGACTGCCAAAAAAGAAGAAGAACAAGTCACATAGTGGACGCGACCCCATCGTGGCCACCGCCAAGCGCAAGGCAATGAGGCCTCCAGCAGGGGAGGCGTCGAACCACTTCAGGAAGAAGTGGAACGGACTGGGCCCCAACCATGCCTTCCCTGTCAAGCACCTCCTCAAATACTGCTCTATGATGAGGAAATTCATCCGAGAGGAGGTTAAAAGGGGGAGCCGAAGACCTCACGGACGACAACGATGAACAATGGGGACCAGTGTTTCCCAACACCAAGGCGTGCCACATGATCTTCATGGGTCCTAAGTGAGGCGTCCCTTCCCAGAGGATCAAGGTCCTGAAGGTGCTGATAACACAGACACTTGATAATACAACAATGGTCCAAATTTAAGTTGAATTATTACATCATTCAGGTGATTGAGGTGCAGCGGAATGATACAAGTTCAAGTTTGTTTTGAAAAGCAGTGGAATCAAATAACGATAAGAAACTATGAGCTCGACGATACAGCATAGTGATGATTCATGCCTGAAGAACCATCACCCTAGCAGCACACATACAGTCACTGCGGCGGCAGGTCAGACTCCCAGTGGGCAGTCCAACCCTCAGGGACTTGCATGTCCCAAGGCATCACATCTACAGGAAATTCTATATCTTCATTACCTGAAAATCAACAATGGCACAAAGCCTGAGTACTAATTACTCAGCAAGACTTACCCGTCGAAAGACCTAGACATGCATTGGCTCTAATAGGATGGCTATTTAAAAAGACTTGCACTAAGCATCCTATTAGTTCTACCAAATTTTATTTAGCCAAGTTAATTGGATAGGTCAGAAATATAACTTTAGTGATAGCATGAGATAATAACACAGTACATAAAGTAAGTACAACATAATAGTAGTAATAATAATAATCAACAATAACCAACATAATCCATTTCCATAGTATCATGTGCAACTATGTGACGACTCAGTATCCAAGCGGTACTCATTACTGCGAGTGACAGCAATTGCAATCGATTTACACCAGCTGGGAAAACCCGAGATACACGACACATACGTACCAATTAAGGTCGTATATGGCAAACTTTCGCAATAAAAGAACTTACATCTTAGACCGGGTGTGGTGACATCGAGTGGGCATGCCATTCTGCCAACAGTAGTTCGTGGTATCAACCGCCCACTCCAGCAGCAGAAGGGTCAATAACCAATGCACCTTAACCTATCCTATTGCTAGTATTTTTTAATGCTACATCGGTTTACTAGTGCTCATAAACTAGCATGCATTCAGTACTATTCAAAACTTGATCAAGGGGCCGACCACGGACGGGTCCTAGGGTGGGCAAGGTAGGACTACCGCAGCCAACACCCATGTGTTGCTGCAAACCTACACATGCATAATCCCTTCCCGACCATACATCAAAAGTAAACTTCTTTTATAAGTTCAAATTTAATGATTAAGTCATCCCTTAGTAATAATATCTATCGTGACTATTATTTACTAAGCATAACATTACAGTACCGAGCCTACCAGGGTTCTAATCACAGTAGTATAGGTCATTTGGGGTAACATGCAAGGTGGGTTTCAAACAACTCCTACAACCTACTGCAACAATAAACTTAGACACTAGTAATATTATAAACTAGCAAAACTTTAAAAGGCGAATGCAAACCAGGGCTTGCCTTGGTCAACACTAGTGTTAGCAACCTCTACTTCTTGCTCAATATCCTTCTGAAAATCCTCTTCTTTCTCCTGATTGTCGTTACCTATATGATGAAAAATGTGTTAACGGTATTGTCGTAACACCGTTCATGCAATGATATGATGGATGCATAATGCATTAGTTTTTAATGCCAACAATATTATTAATATGTTCTCGAAGCCATATGCTTCAGAGAAGCAATTTAGAATTTCATCATTTTATGTGTGTCATCCATTTAAATGGGGTTATTATAATTTTATGAACAATTAATGCAATTAATATCGTAAAAAGGTGTTACTGTACTTGAGTGATTTATCATGAACATGTACATGTATGAACAGCATCTTTGCCAAGCCATAGCTTCTGGACATTAATATTTTATTTACTAGCATTTATATAAGCTAAAGTACCAAATAAATTCTAGAGCATACAATATTTCATATTTTACCAAACCAATTTTTATGGTAATATATAATCATGTGTTTACTAAGCATGCCACAAATCATGATTTAATTTTGTTCCTAGAATTTCTGGTGATTTATTTCGTCTTTTGATAATTAAATGCATTATTAAAAATACATGTACAGAGACAACTTGCTATCATTTTTCTAGAATAAAGCAGATCATTATGAGACTAACAAAATTTGTTTGAGGTCCATTGGATTTCGGGTTCATTTACTATGATTTTTAGAAGTTTTTAACCTTTTCCTGTTATTTTTCTGGTTTTACTAGTTTATTTAAAGACACATGGGTGCCACGTGAGCTGCTACGTTGTTGGTCGTATCTACGCACCCACTTATATACCGCAAGAGGACGGTTAACGATTGTAGCACTTTTTCCCTTGAATTGAGTATTCCAATGTTTATCGAATCCACTGGGACCTTAGGGATTTATTAAACAAAGTTAACAGTAAAAGATTTAGTCAAGGCCACTGTCAAGGTCATGTTGCATGAGGGGGAGACTGGCTAGCGCAAAGATGCGCCAGACAGTAAATCTGTCTTTGCGCCGATCGGCGTAGGAGTTGAGCCGATCGGCACACTAGTGAATTGTTGCGCCGATCGGTGCAGAAGTTGAGCCGATCGGCACACTAATAAATCTTAGCCAAAGTGCGCCAGATGCCTTGTAAGCCTAGGTTGTTAAGTGAGTAACCAGATATCTACTAGTGAGATCGTAACCAGAAAGTCTAATTAAATAGCATCATAATGGGTAATTACATGGATCAATGAAAACCTATAATGAATAAGACCACCCTGCTTTCCGAGCGGTTCCCAATTTATCGCTGCCATGAGGAAACCCTTAATCGCGCGAGTATCTTATCCTACTCAACTATCCAATAGTGTTGTGCAGGCTTAGTGCTGTCACCGCTAAACCACACTACTAGCATCATCAAGCAACTATAATCAATACAATGTCCGAATACTATCCTAATCACCACGATCAAGATAATATCAACTTACTTAGCCTAGAACTAAGTAATTGGAATAAGCACATGCATGATTATAGAATCAAGATAGACATATCACCAAAACCATCATCAACATATTCAATCATCCTTGAGATACATAGAGTAAGATTCATCCCCGTCGAGATGGCCTAACTTGACGGTTCAACTCTTAACTCCAATGGTTCTTGATACTCAACTAGAGATCTATTCTAATGTGGCAAGCCTTGGTGGCTCTAACTCACGGATTTGTTGTCCCTCTGTCGCCTCCCCTCCTTCTGCGGCCAGGATTTGCAAGTATTTATAGGGGTTCTACTCGTAAAGGACTCTGTTTCTCGCAAATAAGGCGGTTGCGCCGATCGGCACAAGATTGCGCCGATCGGCGCAAGCCATGTCTTCTCTGGTTTCTTCTCCGAGTCGGTTCCTCTGTCTTCCGTAGCTGCCATGTGGGCCTTTTCCTTCGAGATAAAGTCTTGTGCTGCATGTCGAGATCTTGAAGTTCCATAAATCTTCTAGGCAAATATCTTCAAGTGTCTTGCGCAGATAAACTTCCATAAACATGTCGAAAGGGCCTCGGTCACTTCCGTGGGCCAAAATACCCTTGCGCCGATCGGCTCATGGACTGTGCGGATCGGTGCACTGGACTTCTTTAGTGCTTTTCGTCGGTTCTGGACTCCTGTCCTTTCCATCATCACTTTAATCACCAATTTTACTTGTTTCTGCAATAAAGCTGCAAAACAACGCATATACAAATATATAGACAATACCACAGGTAAATGGCCTAAATTAGTATCAATTATGCTCTAATTGGGGTAATATTCACATATAAAAGGGGCACCTGGGAAGTGCCAACAGTTCTCTCACACTTAAACCTTTGCTCGTCCCAAGTAAAGTAAAAGAAAGAAAAATCAAAAAACATACTCTTTCTATCATAAAAGATATCTCAAATCAGCAAATATTGAGCATTGTTCTATTGTGGTGTAATTCATATTGGTATTCAGCGAAATAGTTCAAATATGGGCATAAAGCTTAAAGTTCTCCCCAAAGCAAAAGGTCATGTCCAACTCATAAATTATAACTTTTCCATACATGAAAATCACTTAAAAGATTGTTGTGAACATAGAGAATCTATCTTCCAAATAATCCAAGGCAACAACTCATCTTTCAAATCACTCAACCTATATTCTACAATACAATGATCAAATAATATTAGTGTAAGGCTTATATGAGTAGGTAGGTGAGGTAATTCAAGGATTGCAAACATAAATCAATAATATATTGTAAAGCTAGGAGATTATTCTTCGTTGGAGTTATAGAAACTTATCAAGATGGCCATTAAGAAAGAAAATTTTAAGAAAGGACTCACACTTTGGATATGTGGACATGTGCATAGCAAAAATTTGATCTTGGAAGATTACACATGGTTGGAATGATTCATGGCTATATTAGAATGAATTTCGAGAATAAGCATGTCATATACCATCCCCCCACACTTAAATTTTTGCTAGTCCCTTAGCAAACAGCAGAGCATTTTTTTTTAATTTTTTTTTTATTTTGCTCTCTGCTTGTTGAGTCCCTTAGCAAACATCCGATCGGCTCAGAGTGCGCCGATCGGCTCTCAACCCAAATTCACTAACATTTGTTGGTATTTGTTCCATCTGGCTTCAACATTTATTCAAGAATTAAATATAGCCAGAAATATAGGATGTGGTCAAGGAATGACACTCAACAAGATGTTTTGGGTTTATGGTAGTGTACTCAGCGGAATTGAATTTTTGCATGTGTAATTCAAGGCTAGAAAAAGGTACACAAAGAATTGCCATCTTAGTAATGTTCATACCAAAAAGAATTATATCCTAACCGAACTCAACCATCAATTTAATGTTTATCTACATATCAAAGGTTCATGAGTATTGCTCAAATTATGGCATTGGTAGGTAAGTATCTTGAAAACAATAAATTTCAAAGTTCACAACATGAAAATTTATTTATGAAAAGATTGGTACTAAGTTATCATCACAAACTCGACAACACAAATGAAGCACATGGGTACTCAAAATTGCTCTACATAAGACATATGTGCCGAATAATCATTAAGTGTAAGTTTGAAATTTTATTCAATGCTCAACATTATTTGGTCTTCATCAACACTTTTCAAGAAAGAATAAATAATTCAATTCTCCTAAAAGAGCATAACCGCCACCATTATATTAAGATCGAAACTTGAATACATGGTGATGATTTTTGCACAGACTTGCATGACAATAGAACTACTACTAACACACTTGCATGAAAATAAAAATACTACTAACACACTTGCATGAAAATAAAACTACTACTAACTACTACTAACACACTTGCATGAAAATAAGCACACCTGATACATGGTTTCCCAACCTGCTCACACACATATAAGTAAATAAAGAAAAAGATTGCAAAAGATAAAGAAAACACAAACCGGGAAACCGATACTCGTGCCAACTCCTAGGCACTCAAGTCATCCGAAAGTGGAGGCGGTGGCTGATCGAAGCCATAGCACCGCGCCTTGAGTCGCTTGAACTCCTCCACCATCGCTTCGTGGTTGTTCCTCCATTGGGACGTGGCGTCCTCCACGCGCTCGATGTAGTGCATGTTGTTGTCGAGGTACACCTGCATGGGCACGAAAAAGTCTGCACCGGGCACAAGAGGCACCACATGTACACGCCCTTGGTACCTGTAGTCGATACTCGCGCTAAAGTAGGGTGCGCCGACAGGTGCGTCGCCTGCGCCGATCGGCGCAGAGGGCTGTGAACCGCCCGCTGCGTCGCTCCACCCTGACTTGTACTGCTGAGGCCCCTAGCGTGACCCCCAGGAGTCCCACTCACCACCGGCCGCTGTAGATGTGTCCGGCTATCGAACCCGCCCACAGCGGTCCTTGAGAACTCGGCCCCCCTCCAGGAGACCTTCCTCAAGCCAATTTCCTCCCTCCAGCTTGCGAGGGAGGAAAACTCCTAGCTCCACACACGGGAGCTTAACGTTGGTGCCACCGATATGGAAGCCGGCGTGAACACTTCCCGTGACAATATTGCCACGAGTCATATTCTCGCCGATCTCCGTCACGCACTCCCACTTGTCGTCGCGCCCTCCCGGTCGTCACAGTCGCAGACGAGGGCTCCTAGGCGTTGAAGATAGGCCTCGAAGGCCAACTCTTTGCTTGCCTTGTCCCTCTTGTCGAGCCAGTCCCGCACCATCACCGACATGGGGTTGCAATGAGACGGACTCACGATGGCGTCGAAGAGCCACCGCAAGTCCGCATCGGTGACGTTGCTGGAGTCGACCTTGTCGCCTATGCGCGTCGCCAACCACCGATGGAAGACTTGAATGGTCATGTTGCGGATGTTGCCGCGCTTCATCTCTTCTACGAACGAGAGCCGCCTCTAAAAGGAGTCCAACTCCCCACGTCCCAAGATGCCGGCGACGTCGGCGTCGGCGTTGAAGCCAAAGGCTTGAGCCGCCGCCTCCATGGTCACCGTGTAGCTAACGTCGCAGACACGGAAGTTGATGGCCTCGTTGCCGTAGTCGTCGGTGCCGAGCCTCATCATAGAGGCAACCTCGGTGACGACGTCGTGGATGTAGTCCATGGGGAGGAGGTGGAAATCCACCCAGCCGAGGCTGTCTAGCATCCTCCTTAAGTCCTCCCACAAGCCGATCGAGGTGAGGAAGGTCTCGTCCAGGTCGATGTTGGGGACGAACCTTCCCCTCACCACGAGGTAGTGCTGCTGTTCCTCCGAGCTTCGAAGGGTGAAGCCCTCCTCCACCGTGCGCGGCATGAATGCCGGTGGTGGTGGTGATGTGGGAGCCCCACGGCTTGCCGCCGTTTGGCTCCTTGTAGCACGCCCCGTTGGAAAGGACGCGCCGGAGACGGAGTGGCGGACACGGATCTCGTATGTCGCCGCCGTCGACTCAGTGGATGCACCACCAACGACATGTCATCACGAGTGCCGGAGCCACCCCTCGCCGAGGAGTCACCGCTCAACTCGCTGCTGCCGCCGGAACTGCTTCCTCGGCGCAGCCTCTTGCCCAACTTGCCGACGGAGGAGCGGACACGATCCATCTACGAGGACTGCGGAACGTGTGCGAGATCGTGGGTAGCGGGGAAGGTGGAGAGATTATCGGGATGGTGTGCTGAGGCCACCTGGCCTCTCTTTTATAGTGTGAAAAACTTCCAGGAGAAGGAACCGCCAAAAAATTTCAAAATTTGAGATTGCGCCGATTGGAACGGCATTGCGCCGATCGGCACAGTTCAAACTTTGAATGCTCTGACCACTCTGGCGCTTGATTCCCATCCTTCATGTCACTGTCCGGTACATCATGTTGGTTGGCAGGGGAACAGCACGGAATACCGATGTCTTGTTAGCTGTGCCAATTGGCGCGGGCCCACGCTGACCGGCACGCCGTCTCTTTTTCAGCTTTTGGTCAATTTTGTGTCTCCTCTGCACTGCATACCTGCATAATAATCATACCTGCTCCTCAAAATCAACGCCTGCCGCCTTTGTCACCCATTTGGGAACCTCATGGGTACCTGCGCCAATCGGCGCAGAACGGCGCCGATCAGCGCAAGTCCCTTGCACCTCGCCTTTTGGTCTGGCGCTGATCCTGATGCCTCGTGTTCATCTCTTTCACCTAATTTTCCACTTTTCCCAATGTTCCTGTAGTATTGACACACGTAGCGGGGCTCGTCTAGTGACCGCGCTGATTGGCGCTGAACCGCGCCGATCGGCGCGACGTCCACTTTTGCTCCTGGCACCTCGCTTTTTCGCTAGATGTTGCTCTTCATACTTTCCTGCGTCATTTAGCAACCATTTTGCACACAAAAATTAATTCAAAAAGATTTTGATTACCTTGAAAATAGCTCCGTCTCTGAAAATTACTGTGCTGGTTATTTTTAGCACCCCTTCAATTCTGGGCGTCGTCAGTCTTCTGTCCTGACTTGGGCAATAATGCGTTGATTGGCGCAGAAGTGCGCCGATCGGCCCAAGCTCTGTTCCTTGCTGTTTTTGGTCTTTTTTTTTATACACAGTTTTGCACGAATAAACAGACAACGCAAGAGCACACAAGAATTAAGCACACACTTTTCTATTTTTTTTACTCGAGAGATTGTTTTTATCACAAGCAAGCAAATTAAAAGCACTGGGTTGCCCTCCCGGCTAGCACTAATTAACTAAGTGAAATGGGTTGCCCTCCCACAAGCACTAAACAACTTCTAAATCCCCCGATCATTGGGTTGCCTCCCAAGAGCACTCTAGTTATTTAGAGGTCAAAGAGCTTGACCTCCCCGCAAACAATCAATCCTTAGTGTCACGGTGCGGGATGTGAGGCCGCGACACTACAAGGTTCTTTTATCTCCTTGGTTCATATCGCTCGAACGACCTATCCATACATCCCCTCCAATTACTTTCGACGCCACGTTGCCACGGTGTCTTGTATCTCTTCACTTTATCAATAGCACGGCACTCTTCTCCCTTTGGGCGAAATTTGAAAGAGTAGGGAGTCCCACTTATCTTGAAGCTTATCTCACCACTCCCAACATCAATACTTGCCTTTGCTGTCCTCAAGAAGGGTCTGCCTAAGATCAACGGGGTCCTCGTCCTCTTATCCATATCAAGCACAATAAAATCAACAGGGACGATGTGATCTCCAATTTGAACAGGCACATCCTCAACAATTCCATATGGGAAACGTACCGATTGATCGGCTAACTCCAAACACATACCCGTAGGCTCTAATTCAGGCAAATTGAGGCTTGTGAATATATGACGGGGCATAACACTTACACTTGCTCCAAGATCACACAAGCACCTATCAAATATCCTTGTTCCCATCATGCATTTGATGCTTGGTGATCCAGGGTCGGGTTTCTTCTCCAATGCAACATCATTGATTGCCGCCGTTAGCTCCTTAGTAACCTTCACAACCTCCTCAGAAACTAGAGACTTCTTGTTTTGCATCATGTCCTTAATGTACTTGGCATAGGTGGGAACTTGGATAGCGTCAACAAAAGGGACATTGATGTAAAGATTCTTCATAATATCGACAAACCTTGCAAATTGCTCGTCGTGTTGCCGTGCTCTTTCTGTCTTCGTCAGTAGTTGAGTATCCAGGAACCTGGCAGGGCCATGCTCTTCTGTCTCCATGCCCATTTTCAGACCAGAGAGGTCAACATCCTCCTCGCGCCGATCGGCGCTTTCAGGGAGCCGATCGACTCCAACAGGATCGTCGCGCCGATCGGCGCCAGGTGTGCGCATCGGCGCGGGGCTTTCTTGCTCCTGTAGAGTGGTCTGGATCTTCTGTTTGCTTTCCTGACCGCGTAGCTATTGCCTTCAACTACTCTGCAGACATCGTATTGCCAGGAATAGCCCCTTTGTTGCCCTTAATGGCTTGCGATAGCTGTCCCATCTATTGCTCCATAATCTTGGTATGCTTTAAAATCTGCTCATTGGAGCTCCCAATTTCTATCATCATGTCATTAATTCCCACAAGGACATGATCAATCTCCTTGAGTTTAGCTTGATTGTCCTTGTTGATTTTCTCTTGAGCTTGGAAGAACTCATGACATTGGAGACGGAGTGCGATAGAATTTTGCATGGACGAACTAGGAGAGAAAGAACTCTTTTGTTGCTGGTATTGGGGCTTCCATCCACTATTCTTCATATATTCTAGCATCTTCATGCCTTCAGGGCAATCTTTCTGCACATGACCAAATTCTCCACACTCACTACATGTGGAGCGTGATTCCGCCAGCTTGAGTGTCTCTTCCTTAGGGATATGAAGATTATTTTCCAACCTCCTTTGAATAGCATCGAGGCGATCTATAATCAAGTCTTCCTGAGTCTTCTCAATCACACTCTTCGCTACTCCTTTTGAAGGTTGCAAATTCCTTGAGCTTCTCTCACCATCCCACGATTGATTTTCAACTAGCAACTTGATCAAATTCTTACCTTCAGTGGGGGGGGGGGGTTGACATGAATGATCCTGTAGCTGAGGCGTCTAAGTGTTGACGTGATAGAAGATTCAATCCTGTGAAGAACTTCTCAACAACTTCTCCAACCGTCAGATTATGATGAGGGCATGCATCCATATATTCATTTTATCTTTCCCATGCTTCTCTAATGCTCTCATCAATATTCTGTGTAAATCCAAGAATCTTATTTTTCAAAGCTTGAGTCTTACCAGGAGGGAAGTATTTGGCCAAGAATTCAGCTGCTAACATGTTCCACACCGTTTTTACTGGGTTTTCCAATCCATTGTACCATTGCTTGGGGCGTCCAACTAGAGAGAAGGGGAACAGCCGCACACGTGCTTGGTCTCCTGTCAATCCCGCTATCTTGAATGTACTGCAAACCTCAAGGAAGTGTTGCAAGTGATGATTGGGATCTTCCGAACCTGTGAACGGTTGTTGCGCCACTATTCCAACATATCTCTCCAATTGATACGAAAGTTGATCTTGAGCTTCTTGGAAATCTAACTTGACAAGACTAGTCAATTGTGTCTTGAAACGATTAACCATAGGTACCTCTGCCATCTCCTCTTCTTCTTGCTCTTGAACTGGGTCTTCTATTGTGAATAATACTCGAGGCGTTGCGTGGATTGCTTCTCCAGCTAAATCTCCAAGTGACTTGCTTTTCTTCTCCGCTGTTCTCTTTTTGTGAAAGAGTCTTTCTGGATCATCGGTGTAATTAGAGGGTCTGTTTGACTTAGGACCATCCATACCTGTTAGTTTCACCTAACAGAATATATGTACTAGAGAGACAAGTAAAGCACAATGACTAAACACTAATACATCAAACAATGTTTAAAAACCTGCCATGGTCCCCGGCAATGGCGCCAGAAAATGTAGCTTGTTTGTCGTACCTACGCACCCACTTATATACTGCAAGAGGACGGTGTACGATTGTAGCACTTTTTCCCTTGAATTGAGTATTCCAAGGTTTATCGAATCCACTGGGACATTAGGGATAATTAAACTAAGTAACAGTAAAAGATCTAGTCAAGGCTACTGTCAAGTTTAGGTTGCATAAGGGGAAGACTGGCCAGCGCAAAGGTGCGCCAGACAGTAAATCTGTCGTTGCGCCGATCGGCGTCGGAGTTGAGCCGATCGGCACACTAGTGAGTCTAAGCCAATCTGTCGTTGCGCCGATCGACGCAGGAGTTGAGCCAATCGGCACACTAGTGAATCGTTGCACCGATCGGCGTAGAAGTTGAGCCGATCGACACACCAATGAATCAAAGCCAAAGTGCGTCAGATGCCTTGTAAGCCTAGGCTGTTAAGTGAGTAACCAGATATCTACTAGTGAGGTCATAACCAGAAAGTCTAATTAAATAGCAACATAATGGGTAATTACATGGATCAATGAAAACCTATAATGAATAAGACCACCTTGCTTTCCGAGCGGCTCCCAATTTATCGTTGCCGAGAGGAAACTCTGAATCGCGCGAGTATCTTACCCTACTCAACTATCCAATAGTGCTACGCTGGCTTAGTGCTGTCACCGTTAAACCACACTACTAGCATCATCAAGCAACCATAATCAATACAATGTCCGAATACTATACTAATCACCACGATCAAGATAATATCAACTTACTTAGCCTAGAACTCAGCAATTGGAATAAGCACATGCATGATTATAAAATCAAGATAGACAAATCACCAAAACCATCATCAACATATTCAATCATCCTTGAGATACATAGAGTAAGACTCTTCCCTGTCGAGATGGCCTACCTTGACGGATCAACTCTTAACTCCAATGGTTCTTGAAACTCAACTAGAGATCTATTCTAACGGGGCAAGCCCCGGTGGCTCTAACTCACAGATCTGTTGTCCCTCTATCGCCTCCCCTCCTTCTGCGGCCGGGGTTTACAAGTATTTATAGGGGTTCTACTCATAAAGGACTCGGTTTCTAGCAAATAAGGTGGTTGCGCCGATCGGCGTAGGATTGCGCCGATCGGCGCAAGCCATGTCTTCTCTGGTTTCTTCTCCGAGTCGGTTCCTCTGTCTTCCGCAGCTGCCATGTGGGCCTTTTCCTTCGAGATAAAGTCTTGTGCTGCATGTCGAGATCTTGAAGTTCCATAAATCTTCTAGGCAAATATCTTCAAGTGTCTTGCGCAGATAAACTTCCATAAACAGATGGAATGGGCCTCGGTCACTTCTGTGGGCCAAAACACCCTTGTGCCGATCGGCTCATGGACTGCGCCGATCGGCGCACTAGGCTTCTTCAGTGCTTTTCGTCGATTCTAGACTTCTGTCCTCTCTATTATCACTTTAATCACCAATTTTACCTGTTTCTGCAATAAAGCTCCAAAACAACGCATATACAAATATATAGACAATATCACAGGCAAATGGCCTAAATTAGTATCAATTATGCTCTAATTGGGGTAATATTCACATATAAAAGGGGCACTTGGGAAGTGCCAACAAATACCATTGTAGCATTTCACCCAGAGGTATTCAGGGTATCGTATTTGTTTATCCCAAAGGAAGGCAATGAATAAGAAGGCTTACTTATGCACATATTTGCATTGCGAATTGATAAGGATCATCTAACCGAGGCAGGCAAGCAATGGATAATGACGAGGTAGTGTGACACACAGAAGATTCTATCTCAAATATATATAAGTAAATAAAGCCAAGTGGAGAAAAAACTAAGCTGAGCCAGTCCTACAGTACTTTCATATACAGTTGTATAGCCTAAGTTCTATACACATACACGCTTATACTCAGGTTCAACAGTTATTAACATAACAATTCAGGCTTACAAAAGTATTAACATAACAGTTATTGACATAACAAGCAGAGCTATCATATAATTATGATCACCAAACCCATGTCATGTCATAACAATGAATCCTAAGCATAAAGACTATGTCATATAAATGAGACTATAGTGACGGTATATAACAAGCATGACAATAGTAGTATAATAAATATAAACTACTATCACACAAGTGGGCTATACTATCACATATATGGGTCACAATATCAAACAAGAAACTCATGACCCAAACACAACTATATGAAAAGATGACATTTATTAAATAGAGCAAAGTCTTACAAAAGGGAAATGATACAAGAGCCATACCAATTTCTCCAAGAGAAGACTTGAAGAACTAGAGAGCTCTAGACTCAGCCTAACTCCACTAAGACTTGAGAACAACTAAGTAGCAAGAGAAGAAATTCTTCTTGTGGTGTGTGTGTGAGTGTAAAGCCACACCCTCCTATTTATAGCCTCTATAGGTCGGCAAAGGGGAGTAACTGCCAAGAATATCCCTGCCCACCGCCTTCAGAGATCAACCAGGAGCCTCCATGTGCAAGCTTAGGAGGAAAGGCCACATGCCTAGGTCGGCCAACCTGTGGCTGGGCCCTCCTAGGTTGTGCTTCCTCAGGGTGGCTTCCAAGTGGGTCCTCATCCCAGATGTCGGGGCAGTTTTGTGTGTTTCTTCGGTGTGGTACTGAAAATGGGCTCTTCAATCCATGAGATGTCTAGTTGGCACTCTCTCATTGGTCGAAAGTGTGTTTCTTTTCCTTATGGGTGTGTTTCCTTCATATTTCCTCTTGCATGCATATAATTCCCAAGTACAAGTGGAACTACATTATTGTAAACAAATATGCATGTATGAAATGCCAAGTTCTCCTTTATTTGAGCATAGTTGATGGATGAAATTGGTACTTAACAGCCGTCAACAGGAAGAAAGCATCATTACCTTCCATAGAAGGGCCCCTTCTCATCCACTCTCGACAAATGGCAGGATTTATAGAGGCTGGGCTCGTCTTCCCATCATCATGCCACGACCGCAGGCCGCAACGACCGCAACTTAACAAAACAGCAGGCACCTCAACACCCCACCATCCTAGGTAAAGACGGGGAGCTTTGTCCCGCTCGAGTTTAAGGCATCATCCTCGTCCTCACCCCTGTCGCCGGGCGAGCAGCCGCACCGAGCGGCCATGCCAATGACGGGAGTCAAGCAAATCAAACAATGCTAAACGGCAGATATTTGTGTTGCCAGGTCCAAAGAGGAGAGGCCTTGATTCTAAGGGTGATGAATGAGCCCCGCCCCGCGATGGCCTTAAATAGCCGAGCCGCCCTGAACTACAGCCTTGGAATCCCCCTGGCATACAGGAGATTTGTTTAGCCGAGAGATCACAAAAGACAAAACTTGGCCGATACGTCCCATTTTGGGGCCCCGTATGGCGCCCCAAACCGCCTGACTCACCCACGTGTGACGTGATAGTACTCCCCTAATCGGCGTGGACTGACAAAGCCAAAAGGCGAGTGTCTACAAGACTCAACCTCTAGTTCGGGGGCGCGCGCTCGCCCCCCCCCCCCCCCCCCCCCGCCAGGGAACAACCACCAGCTAAAGTTCTTGTCCGCACATTAGGTTCTAAGAGACTCGGGCACAACAATATGCCCGTGATCGCCTCAAGCGGTTAAAGCGAAAGCACGAGTGACCACCGAGCGAGGCTCCACTCCGCCCGTGAAGACCAGGTGGCATCCCCCAAAAGACTCTCCGACTCGCTCGGGGGCTACTGTCAGGGGGGGGGGGGAATCGGCGGTGCTACGTGGCCCCGGTTAGACTCTTTAATTCAACAATAGTACAGTGTAAGCCGGCAAAACATGGCGCAATGTGGGCTGTGCAGGACCACCCCTCGCCTCACTTGACTACCGAGGATCGAGCATCGTCCTTGCCCCACTCGACCCACCAAGGGTCGAGAGCCACCTCTGCCTCGCTCGACCCATCGAGGGTCGAGGCAGCACCAACTCTGGTTAGCTCTCGAAGGACCAAAGTCGTACCGCTTCGCTCGATTACGACGAAGATCGAGTGGGCCAACCCCATCCCACAACCGAGCCAGATGCCTTGGGGATAAGGATGTCTGCTTTGGCACCATAGTAAATAAGACCACGCGAGTGGCCGCAGAGCCTACCCTATTTCTGCCAGCTCTTGTTAGCGGGCCCTGCCCAACGACGGAACAACCCCCTGAATCACTGACCGTGCGGGAGTGGCGGGTCAAGAAACTTGATTACACTGTCAAGTTGAGATGGATTCCCACTCTAGGTGGATCCAAACAAACATGACCAGACAACTCGACCCATGACGGGAGGGTCAAGCCGAGTAAAGGTCAACAACTATCAACCGCCCCGCCTTAAATGTCGTATGAATCGTACGTCCACAATCTCAGGAGGTCGAATGCTCCTGAAAATCGACTCCTACCATCGTCCTCTCATCGATGGGACAAGGCCTGACTTCGCCATGAAGCCCACGCCGCATTCCCAAACCTTAGCAGTTGCAGCAAGGGACGACCCGATGGACAGCGGCGACCGGACTGTGCTTAAGCGTCATGATGCCGCCCATACTGCACCACCCTTTCAGCGGAACACGTCTCCTACAGGGACACAAGGCACAAACCATCGATGGATTACGGGGCCACGCCTCAACACAGTGTTGTCTGATGCAAGAACCAGGAATACGGGATCCACAATGATCGAAGACCACACCACCGACCAACAGCACTCCCTCACTGTCTCGCGAAGATTACATGCATAGATCTCACCCTTCTTTCTCTGTAATATGGGCCTGATCCCTTGAAATATAAAAGGGAGGCTTCCTTCTTTCTAAGGACATGAGACAATCCGTAGGCAACACAACACGCACACGCACACCAAGACTTGCAGCCCCCTCCTCTCTCAATACCATTGTAGAACCCCGGTGTGAGCAACACGAGCAGCCTCTCGAACTGGACGTAGGGGATTTCCCCGAACCAGTATAACCCTCGTGTCCTCTCACATAGCCATCGCCGAGCCCAAGCGTGCATCCCCTTGAACAAATTCTACTTGCCGGTGATCTAAACAAGGAACATCACAGTTGTTTACCCTCCAGTCACTGACATAGTTGTTTAGAGCGTAAATGGGGTTCTCTTTGTTACTCAATCAGGGGATGAGAGCTCGCATGCTTCAGTCGGCCCCCCTCAGTATTCTTTATTATCTCCACTTTGACGACACTTGGGAAAAAGTCAAACAAGTCAAAACTACCCCTCCCCACATATAATATTTTTCTTCAACCCACACATATGTTCACTTTTTGGTTAGTTAATAAAGGGCATACATGTTTACATTTTGTTTAGACAAAGATTTTAGTCATGGATCCAAACATGCACCTCCTAAACTTTAGTTGGCTAAAATTTAACCAACTAGATGGATGGAGCGTGCCAGTGTCATTGAGGGTGCCGTTACCCATTGCAACTGCACTTGGATAGATCATTGTCAGTTCCTTGCAAAGGGGCCTGGAAACAAGATTTTGGTCATCAGGTTGCATGGAGAGTGCCGCTACCTAGACTCATTCATGCTGGCAATTCTCTACGCACTATTCACTTTGCTCAATTACGGTCAATCTCATGGCCCTACGTGGAGTAATGATAGCAGCTGCGATTACACATTCACATCGAGTAATAGTAGCAGCTGTGAATGCTCATGTCGCTTGACTCGAATGAAGGCGAGCGGCGCTGCCCACGTTGAAATTGACTAGCTCCCGTTGCCCTGCGTTGCAATGGATTCACCAGCCCACGAACTTGTGTTGACGTGTTCTTGGTATTTTGCCTTTTGATTCTAGCTACCAAAATCTATGAACTTGTGTATATTTCTCTTATGGTAAACAAATGATGTGATTCCTTTTTCCTATATTATTATACAACTAGTATCTGCTATCACATGGGTCAATTCACATCATGAAAATCTAGTTTGATCTTACTTTTATCCGAACCATACACAAACCCTTCATATAAGCGTGTTTTGCTACATGATGCGCAAACACATTCAAAGATCTAAGAAAATGCACAATCTCGATCTCGATGATGGAGCTCTTCCATTTAGGCCAGTGTCACTGCATAGTTTCATCTCGCACATTTCAATAGTGCCACATCAGCTTTAGATTTTTCATCATATAGATGAAATGGTCTTTCTCAATGCACAACTTCATTTCATGTTTATTTCACGACTTGGATTGGTCAATGCATGTTTTTTTGACACAGATTAGTCAATGCATGTTAGGATGAAACTTTATGCTCTTAATGGTAGTTTGAATTGAGTTTCACGCATACTATGAAATAGTGCTAAATGAGTTCATCCCTTTGAAACTCATTTGCCCAGTTTCATAATAATTACTCTGCTATGTCATCCCTTTGCTGATGTGATACATCATTTAATGCAAATGAAACCCCAATTGAGACTGACCACACTTTGGCCTCCTTCAAAGCACAAAGATACGATACGATCTACCCCCTCTGTCCTACACAGAAACCAAAGAAAAGAATCAAGTTGTGTGTGTTCACATGGTTCGTGAACCACGCACGACAGCATCGCCGAGCCATGCGTTGGGACTAGGTACGCTGGTTGACGAGTCCTACGCATGCGCTCAGTAATTGCCGTCGGAGCGAGTAGGGCTGGTTAGTAGATCACTTGATAATGCTGGTGAAGCTACATAGTACTTCCCTCCGTTCATGTATACAGTGCGCATGCATCCCACCATGCACTGACGCCCTTATAGATTTTCCTACCAGAAGAGAGCAAATCCAACTTTACCTCACCTCTCTCCTCACAATATGCAAAATGCCTACTCGTTTGCCTCTTCTGTTGGAGCCTAGTTTGGTGATGCACACTGTAAATTGAGATGCATATTTGGCCCTATTTTTATTGCATATTTGGCAAAAGTTGCACGATTGATCCTATTTTATTGCATATTTGTCCCTGTTTTGACATGTAATAGGGTGAATCATGCAATTCGTTTCCAAAAACCAGGGTCACATGTGCAAACCCTAAAAAAGGGGGTCAAACGTGCAATTGAACTTGAAATTTGGGTCATTGGCACAACTGTCTGATGCAAAAACAAGCAAATAGAGAAATTATCATATTGCCCCTAATAAATGTAGCCTTCCCTTCTCAAAATACCCACATAATTTAAATTCAATTGGAAGTAATTTCCACATTTGGATGTTTTACCAAAAAAATTATTATGAAGCCCTCCATATATGGCCCACTGATATATGGGGTCCAGTAGTCGGCGTCGGGTTGTTCACGGTTCACCTGTTTCTTCCTTAATTCTTCTTCTTGTTGTTGTTTTGTCTTTTTCATCCGGAATAAAAACTTTGAACTTGTATAGATTTCTCATATGATGTCCGAATCACTTGATTCTTTTTTTTTCTGAATTCATATGAAACTTTTATCTATCACATAGACCCAATTTGCATCCTGACAGTCCAATTTGATTTTGTTTTGTTTCGACCAAACTCCTTATATTACTATTTGTGACATGTTTATATAGCTCACTAATAAAGATGTGTTTGGCTATGAGTTGTGTTTATACCAACCATACGCCTCCCTGCATATAGAATGTGTTTGTTCATGTTTTACTGCAACTTGTAATTGGCGATATCCATTTCACCTTCAATTATACTAGACGTACTATTTCATATATCCCCCATCCAACATACATTGATGGAAGATTCATCCCAAAGAGTTTGGAAATACTGTATATAGGTGGTATTTGAAATGGAATACTCGACAAAACAACCATGAGCTCAAAACACCACTTACTTTAAAATCAACCCTGAAGCAATTTGCACTTTTGATGAATCGGGAAAACTTTGATTACGTGTTCTTTTAATTAGGTAATGCATAATTTAAAGCTATGTCATGAGTCACTTGCATGCACAGGGGGCGACAATCCATTTGGAAGCAATTTGGACAATTGTTTTTTTAAGAAGAGTTATTATTATGAAGACCTCTCCGTATATGTACAATCGTGTTTTGCGAGATGATGTGCGCAAACACATTCTGTAATCTAACCAGTGCACAATCTTGATCTTGATCCGTAAGCTCTTCCATGTGAGCACTTTGTTTCACTTTCTCAAATCAGAGAGGTATGACCTATCCTCTTGATTTGATCTTAGATTGGGCCCTGTTATGATACCTCTATCACCTCCTAATAAGAGGTAGGACTTCAATTCAAACACATCCCTTGATTTTTAGAGTGAGAAATAGGAAAGGTAATGACGAGAATGTGTTGATCCATATCCGTTCCAGGTTCTTCTTTCTGACTAAAAAATCATATAGAAATTATTTATTAAAAATATAAACTATATTCTTTTGTATAGTGAGAGATATCATATATTATTACAAAAAATTTCATCTTCAAATTCAAATGGTACAAAGAGAAACAAAAAAGAAATTTGCATAAGGGGGTAGGTTGCACCAACTTAAATTGTTTAGGGGACTAAATTGAGCCAATATTTTGTTTGGGGACTAATATGAACAAAATGGGTTGTTCAGGGGAGTAAAACTTTTCCCAAAAAAGAAAAACTTTATGCCTTCCATTTTTTACGACATATGCTGAAGTTCTACTCAGCATACAATGACAGGTAGGCTCGAATTTACGCGGTCCCATGTTTTAGTGTGTTAGCATATCAGACACCAAGCTCAAGCACCTCTTGACCTCACACCCATATCAGAGGCCCACTCCCATATCTGCCATCACTCCACTCTCCCGCTTCATCTTCTTTGGTGCCATGCTCAAACCCTCGCTCTTGCCGCTCGCTATGCTAAACTACCATGGCGCCCATAGGGGACTCGAGTGAGGCCTCTAGCAACCGGAAGCTTCACACCCTTCTCCTCCCGTCGTCTGCGGTATGTTCCTACCTATGTTCTGCGATTTCCATACAATTCTAGGGGTTTTCTGTTTGCTCAATATCTCTGTGATTCTCGATAGATCTCAACTGTTTTAGGCCAATACTGGTAGTATTTGTGCTTCAATTTAGTTATCAAGTCCTTATATCATGACTTATCGAATGGGGATTGTTTACTGTTCATCAAGTCTCTACAGACCGGCGGTACGTCTTCTTCTATGGATCAAGCACGCCACGGTGAGTCACGCTTGCCTTTGCTGTAGCGCGTCCACGGCGCTCTGGCCCCGGTCATCTCAGCGATCGCATAGGAGGAGCAGGTGGTGGTCATCCCGGTAGCAGTGAAGAGGAGGAGGAGTTCATCCTGGTGGCGGAGGAGGAGAAGGAGGTCATCCTAGTGGCAGCATAGGAGGAGAAGGAGGTGGTCATCTCGAAGGCAGCGAAGGAGGTAAAGGAGGAGGTAGTCCCTGCAGTGGCTGAGGAGGATGAGGAGGTCATGCTGGCACAAGCGAAGGAGGAGGTCATCCCGGCGGTGGCAGAGGAGGAGGAGGAGGCACCACCGGAGGAGGTCGTCAAGACGACCGTTCCTTACCGGTGCACCCTCTCCAGCAAGTACTGGTATCAGTGATCAGTCTGCAATCACAACCAGGAGTATGGCTCTAGGATGGTGGTCAGCATGCACGTGTCTCGGTTCATCAGCAACCCCGACAACACGGGGAGGCTGGACGCCGTTGAGCTATAGTGCAAGATTGCTTGGGTGGACTGATGAGTCCCCTCCTTGTCATCGTCGTCACTCGCCTCCATGGATTCTCGTCATCCCGTCCTCGTCGTCTAGATAGTTTCAAGTCTCATCATTGTCGTTTTTAATTTGTTTTCTTTCTTTGTATTAGTATATTTGTGTTGAACACTTCTGATCATGTTTTTATTGATCTTGTTGATGGTCGTTAACTACCATTTCCAGCCATCCACATTACTCAAAATAAAGAAGGATTGTATATTCCTATCATGCATTTTAGTTAGAATTAATAAAGTTCTAGTAGTACTTCGAAAAGGACTCCCATGCCTGGAAAGTGCATAAAAGGAGTGAAGAAGTTCCTCATGATCCGTGGAAATGAACTTCTGGCCAATCACAGCCAAGTACACGGATTGAATGGCTTACACACAGAAGCAAACTGCCTCAACATTCAATCTTACAGTATCACTGTGCAATGGGATCCACTTGGCAGGGCTCCTGAGGCGGCAGGACCCTAGTGGGCCCACCCCCTGTTCGGCCAAACAGGGGTGTTTGGTGGAATACGAGGTCAGTCCACTGAGGCCCATCTTCAAAAGGCAGTTCCCCACTGAGTTTCCAAAGGCGGTTGTTCCCCTTAGGGCGAGAGTTACCGACATTAGAGCTGCCTTTGGACACCTATAAAAGGAAGGGTGTGGCTCACTCCTCAACACATACCAAGAAGCATCACTCTCTTTGTTGATGAGGACATCAACGACAAACGAATAATGACGACGGAAGATGGCGCGCCAAACCAAGTTGCCACGCCTCCACCTCTCGTCGTCGCGCCTCCTCGAGTTACGGATCCATCTTCTAACGTGACGGCGACGTACAAGGGCACAATCACTAGAGCTCGAGCCCAGGAATTGAAGACGGTTTTGATGCTAAGGAACGACGGTCCAGGATGATGCCGCCCGAAGGCCCACGTGGCCCAAGTCGCACGATTCCCTCTCCACCGCGCGCCTCTCCACTTCAGCCGGCCCTAGATGCCTCGTCCTCCGCCTATATAGTCAAGGGCTGTGCCCCTTGCAATCTTCGAGTTTTGTTTTAAGTTTAGCTTAGCTATACATCCATCTCTCGACGTGAATTCAGAACTCCACCTTCGTGCAATACATCAGATTGCTCGCCTCTAATTCTTGCTCGTTCTTCAATTGCGCGTAAGAATTGATCCTCGTGATCAGGTTGATCTTCTTTACCGCAAGGTTAATATCCTCCAGAAGTTGGTTCAGCGATTGCATTGGCGCTTCGGCTTGCTCGTCGTAGTCGGATCGTGAGGGTCAACATCCACCAAATCGAAGTTATCTCCACTCGCCGAAAGATCGGGCACTCTACACCTATTCGGCCAAACATGGGTGTTTGGTGGAATAGAAGGTCAGTCCACTGAGGCCCATCTTCAAAAGGCAGTTCCCCACCGAGTTCCCAAAGGCGGTTGTTCCCCTTAGGGCGAGAGTTACCGACCTTAGAACCGCCTTTGGACACCTATAAAAGGAAGGGTGTGGCTCACTCCTCAACACATACCAAGAAGCATCACTCTCTTTGTCATTTCAAGTTTCTATCTAGTTTTAGTGCAGTTAGGCTTAGAATATAGTCTTCTTTAGTTCTCAAGTCTTCCATGGAGTTGTGGTATGGCTCTTGTATCTTTCTCCTTTTGTAAGACTTTGTTCTATTTAATATGTTTAGTCTTTCCATATAGTTATGCTTGGGTCATGTGATTCTTATTTGATTATATGATCCATTCATGTATGTGGTTATTATGCCTGCATGTTAGTAACGTAGTTATACAATATTACCATGTTAGACATAAGACCTTACTATAGTCTTTATTTATATCGTTATATTGATGCATGACTAGTGTTTGACTTAGATCATTTCCAATTGCTTTGTATTTACTTAAACGTGATTACTCCTTTTCTGATCCATTGCTAGGGGATTAGGGGTATTGTTCTAGAGATGTAAGGGTGGTTTTTAGATCAATAGAATGCTTGATTTGTCGTGTAGCCCACGGATTGCTAGGGGTAGGTAGTAGGTGGGGACAACCCTATCTGTCCTTTGAAACCCCCCATGTTCGGCTATGCAATAGGCTCTGCAGGGGGAAACCGGATGCCTAGGGTGTCATGATCTGATTGTCTTGCATTGTCATTGTATCTATATAAAAGTATATAATGTAGATTATGTGTCCCTCTCCACTAGACTAGTATTTTTTTATCTTGAATATGCTATCTGTGTGTCCACTACCATGTTTATCATTATCCTTACCCCTGTGAGGACTTTGTATTATAATCCAATGTGCAATGTTTAGAACATGGTAATTACTCTGATCAATCCCCAGCCTTCCTTCGGGATAAAGTAAATATGATACCTTGAATACGTCTGGGTGAAATGCTACAACAGTATTCTTCGTGTGCTTGTGGACTCTCTGCATTGGTTAAAGATTACCAATATACACTTCTAGGCTTTGTTGCTAAGGCAACTTAGTGACGACACTTAGAAATGTCAACAAGCATTTATAGTGCCGTTGCCGAGGAAGGCAAATTGATCAAAAGAATTACCCATGTTCTATACTTGCATATGAGATTATTTGGCATTCGCCCAAATTGGTTAAACTTGTATGTTTTCTCCTTTTGTGTGAAAACAGGGCAGCGCATGACCGGCTTCACCTTGCCTGAAAATAATATTGAAGATCCCAAACAACTCTTGAGAAGGGTATGTGCACGTCTTGTCCCTCCTTAGAAATTCGTGTTTGCAAGTGAACCGGTCATTTCTGCACCATCAAGCTTCAAGGTCATGGCGTAGAAGAGTCTTCATGATTTCACCACTCCCTCGGCGTCCAACATTCCTGTTGCGCCCAACATCACAGGAGATGCAACTTTGGAGATCAAGACGGGTCTTATTACCATGGTGCAGGCCAGCCCATTCTATGGGAAGGCCAATGAGGACGCCAGCATCCATCTGCAATAGTTTCTGGATTTTTGCAGCACCTTCAAGATGAAGGACGTCTCTCAAGACGCCATTCGCCTTCTTCTATTTCTGTTCTCCCTTCTGGGGAGGGCAAAATAGTGGTTCTATGCGAACAAGGTTGTTGTGAGTACTTGGGAAAAATGTTCAGTCGCATTCCTCACCAAGTTCTTCCCGTTGGGCAAAACCAGCGCCCTTCACGGGAGAATTTCAAGCTTCTAGTAGGACTCCAAGAAGTCAACCTCCAAGGCTTGGAAGAGGCTGCAAGAATACGTTGCTGCCTGTCCTCATTATGGGATGGATGAATGGCTTATCATCCAAAACTTCTACAATGGGCTAATGCCGTCAGCCTGTGATCATATTGATGCTGCTGTCGGAGGAGTCTTCTTCTCACTGACCGTTGAAAAGGCTAAAGAACTTATTGAGAAGATGGTCTCCAACTAAGTATAGAGTGAAGATCGTCTTCACTCACATCAGCGGGGCATGCACACCATTAGGGAGGTGGACATGCTAGCCACTAAAATGGACCTCCTCATAAAGAAGATGGGTGAGCAGGCCAAAGGACATGAAGTCGGCACCATCAACGTCTTAGGCGCCCGCATGACGTGCGAAGTCTGTGGCAACACAGGTCACACGGGCAATGACTGCCCTGAGACTCATGAGGACGTGCTATACATGAACAACAACAACAACGATGACGACTATATTCTACAAGGAGGCAACAGGTGGAATGAACTATGCCCGTATTATCAAAGAGGTAACAACTTTAACTCTTCCAACAATCAACCCTCCTTTAAAGATCTTATCTTAGGCCAGGCTAAAATTAATGAAACCTTTACTAAGAAGCTTTCGGCTAATGCCAAGACTTTAGAAATTGTGAATGCTAAGTTAGAAGGTCTTGCTTCTTCTTTTAAGAATCAGCTTAGCTTCAACATAAAGCTAGAGGCCCAACTAGCCCAGCCAGCTGCTATCATTCCTCCCTTAGAGTCAAGGAAGATTCTAGGGCAACCTGAGTCTCTTGTTGAAAATATTAATGTGGTGACCACTCGGGACCCGCCATGTCCTAACACTGTAGGGAAGGACAAGGAAAAGGAAAAGGAAGGACCCTCTGATAAGGATGAAGTAGTACACAACGGGAAGATGGCCCACATGAGTTCTTCAACACCACCGCTATGTCATTTTCCCGTCGAAACAGGAAGCGGACTGTGGATGACCAATTCGCCCACTTCGTTGAACTTATCCAGAAATCCACATCAATGCACCCTTGTTGGATGCGATGCAAGTTCCAAAATTATGCTCGCTACCTCAAGGACACCCTCAGCAACAAGCGTCTGGTACCCACAATAGAAGTTGTGAAGTTGACAGAAGAGGGTACCGCAGCTATACTCAACTGGCTTCCTGAAAAGAAGCAAGATCTGGGGTGCCCCACGATCACTTGCTCGATTGGGGCGCAGAAATTCGACCAAGCCTTGTGCGACCTTGGTGCAAACGTAAGAGTGATGCACAAGGCTGTCTTTGACAAGCTGAACTAGACAGCTCTACCTCCTACGCCAATGCAACTTCAGTTAGCCGATTCATCGGTCCGCTATCCTGAGGGGATTGCAGAACATGTTTCGATGAAATTTTGAGATTGCTTCATCCCCATGGATTTTGTGGTGCTCGACATGGATGTTGAGAAGTAAACGCCACTCATTCTTGGGCCAGAGAAATCCGTTTCCTCAGCAATGGAAAGGAGGAGAGGTTTGATTTTCGGCCAAGGAGAGAGCAGTGCTCAATGATCAAGATCAAGTATGGGCTGAACCCAAAGAATATTCAAGAGGTCGAACTAACACCCCCGAAGAAGGATAGCCTCATTCTCTACATGAAGAAGATAATGGCTAAGGAGATGCCATACTATTTTGAGAAGAAGAACCCACCTATGGCGAGGCCAGGACTATGGGCAAAGCCACAACCTGTTAAATCCAAGAAGCCGCCAACCATGAAGAAGGTGTGGCGGGTGAAGGAATTGCAGCCATCCGCATCTAATTCTCCAGGACCGGACGCAACGACATCAAGCTAAACATGATGGAGAAATGTCCCGCTCGTCAGACATTAAAAATTGGTGAGCCCTTTTTCCAAAGGTAAATTGGAATTTATCTCATATTTGATTTCTCAACTTTTCCACATTTGAATTTTCCAACTTTTGGATTTTTCAAATTTGCCTTTGCATTTGCATATTTGGACTTCGCATATGCATGTTGGAATTTATTCCAACCTTTTCCTTTCTTTTGATAATAATACAAAATTTGGTTTTCGGTTACCAACTTTGAGAAAATATTTATCCAAGAAAAATTTTGTTGAAACATTGGACCTAACCCCTTCAGCTCATATTTCATAAAATATAGCTGTTAGGGAGTTGTGGGCCAAAGTAGGGACTAGTGGGACCCACCCACGGTCGGTCGAACACCAATGTTCGGTCGAAGGGGTGTGGGCCCCACCAACCTTGACCTTTTGCCAACGATTGGATTTGGCTCCCCACTAGCCGTTTTCGACCGTTTGGGTTTTTTCCTATAAATTGAGTGCCCGGGGGAGAGTATTTTTCCATTGTAAGTTCACTTCTCATTTCACTCCCTCTTTCACTTATTTTCTCTTGAGCTATCACTTTGTTTCTCCAAAGTTCTTATTCCAAAAATACCAAAAATATTTCCCTTTTTAGTTTGCTTTAGTTTTTGGATTGTTCAAGTCCATTACGAAGCTTGACAAGATCAACACGGCCAACAGATTTTATTTGCTAACCCATAAGACGTGTTTGAATTGTTCTTGTTTTTTTCTTAAGTGGTGCAGATGAAGAAAGCTAAGGCGTTGATGCAACAAGTGACACGTTTGAGTTCACATCGTTCACATGGTAGCTCGAGCACGACCCTCTCCATCAAGAAGGAATCAACGAGGTACAGACCAGTCGAGGATGACATGGAGGAGGATGGGCCACATGTTCTTCTTGTCAACAATGACCTCAAGCTGTTGGATGAATGGGAGAAATGAGTCTACCACCGCCTACGCAACCACGGTTTCATCCACACCAAGGTGTACGACGACGACCTGCTCTCCACTATAAGTATGGACCTTGAGTTCTTTTATGTTTGGAAAGCTTTAGGTTGGACCAAATTTGCACACATCACTGAGGGGGGGGGGGGCACGCCTCCTCACTATTCAGTTTTTGTGCACTTTTCAAAAAGATAACGACGGGGTACTTTTCCGCTTGTTCGGGAAAGAATACCGTCTCACTTGGAAAGACATTAGCATCATAAGTTTTCTTGTGAACGTCTTAGGACTAGTGACATTCACAACCCAACTCTACAACTATGGCATAGGTGGCTTGCTATGACTTGTTTCCCTAGATAAGACACTAGACCTGTCTGTAATAATGAATCTCGTGTCTTGCTTGCTGCAATTGCTAAGATTCCTATTGCTCCTATTAAAGCTATGATTGGTCAATGGTTAGATTATATTAGGGGATCGTAACCCATTGAATGCACTTCTTTAGTGACCTGTATTGCTGCAGGGGTCAGGGCTTTGTCTAATGCTAGATTTGATTATCTTTGTGAGCCTTGTCCTAGGATAGATTATAAATTTCTTGAGCAGGGTCACACATTAAAGAAGGGTCCCGACGGTTCTATTATCTTCTATTACCTTGGCTATATAGATGCAATACACTTCCTAACCCAGGATATCATTTTTATAGTTGTTGGGAACTAACTATACAGCTACAGAGAGAAAGAATGCCCAGTAGGTCCGCCAATCGATGTACACGACAAAGCACGAAGTGTGTCACCACTAGCGTAGCCAGAACTACACCACAAGTCCATGATTACCTTGCAGACTTAGAATATTCTGGCTACCCCACTTGGATGTTCATGTCGTGGCACTACAAGACTGGAGGTTCGTCTTGGCAGCAGGCTAGTAGTGCATAATGGGGACATGGCCCTGAGTCGATCGGAACGCCTCCACATCACGACAGGCATCACTTCTTTTTGGGCTTTAGTCATCATGACTATGGTTCGTAATAGAGGGAACTTACAAGGAGGATGGACGATCTGGACATGAGAACAGGAGAAATGCAAAACACCCTTGCTACTCATGTCTGGACCACCAGAGAGTGGCAGTAGCACAGCGACGACCAGTTTCGTCACCTCCAGTAGCAGCTACGAGAGCACCACGATTACACGGCAACATACTACTGTTTGAGAGGATTTGATCCTAACCAACAACCGTGAGCAAGAGCAAGCTTGGGGGAGCACCCCCGCCAAGGTGACTTGTATCTTTCCTTTCTTTCTTTTTTCTTTATCGGACTTACCCTCATAAAACAAAATAAAAATTTGCAAAACTAAAAGAACAAAAATAATAGGTTGTCATGCATGCTAGGGATGTTCATGCCTTCATGAGATGATGAATTGTTTCTCTGTTTTATATCTTTCTATAGTCCCTCGTATACAACTTAGTACTCTCCCAATTTTTGAGTTTGTTGGCTAAACATTGCTTGCCTTGAACTTGAATACTTGTGGGTTGCATAAGAGCACGATCTAAGTCTAGGATCTCGCAAGGCATGATATGGTTAGAATAGGGCTACTATGATTCTTGTCCCAAAGTGAAGCTTAACGTCCAGAGATTTTATTTTTCAAAATGATAAAATTGAAAAGTTCCTCAATGATGAAAATTCCTACCACGGACATATGTTATACTTCATTGCAAAAGCTTCCACATATGCTGCTTGTTTTCACATTGAGCTTTATCAAAATGCTTGCAACCTTTGTGAGATCCATTTCATTCTTTTATGATCAAAATTCACGTATACATCCACCATCATTTGCTAATGCTCCTACACCGGGAGATAGCAAAACATTCCTTTGCATCCACCACCATATGCTCAACTTCTATTCCGGAAGTTAGCAAAAAAAATGCTCCATGAATATAATATTATGATTCTGTCTCAATTTCTTGCATGGAAGGATGGTTATCAAAAATAGAATAAATACTTGCTCTCAATCTTGAGCATGATGAAAAAACAGAAGAAAAGAAATAGTCATGCCCAAGTGCTTATTAAAGAAAGAAAGAGTGTACTAAAAAAGGAGTATCCACCATTCCATCAACGTTCCACCACATTCCACACACATGCACATCATGATCAGATTGTATGACTTGTTTCTCTGTGGGTTCAGTCTTTTGGTTTAGCAATATATGAGTTACAATTATGTCTTAATTATTCCTACCCAGAGCTCCACATAAGCCTTATTTTGGAGGTAGAAACAAAAAGAGGCAACATCGATTCCTTGGTAAGGATTTATACATATTGAGCGACCGATTGAATTATCGGAGGAACTTAGCTTTATTTGCTAAAATCTTTTGCAAAACTCCGGATGAAAAGGGGAACACAGGTATGAGAGAATGGTGTCCTACAAACACCATTCTATGTTTCAACCACCCAAGATGAAGAGAAGCCAAAAGCCCCACAGGGACTAAGGTAAAAAGGGTGAGTTACCAAATGCCAACTTATTCAATTAAAGGTAGAGTATTTTGTTGTGCACTTGGTACTATGGGACAATATAAAACATTGTAGCTACTCCTGATCAACAACCTAAAGTTCTATCTTTGCATCGGAACGAGCAAAGGTTTAGCTTGGGGGAGTTTGTTGACGGTCCTTAACTACCATTTACGGCCATCAACATTACTCAAAATAAAGAAGGATTGTATATTCCTACCACACATTTTAGTTAGAATTGATAAAGTTCCACTAGTACTCAGAAAAAGACTCACATGCAAGGAAAGTGCTTAAAAGGAGTGATGAAGTGCCTCACGATCCATGGAAATGAACTTCCGGCCAATCACAGCCAAGTACATGAATTGAATGGCCCACACATAGAACCAAACCGTACCAAATAACCAACCTTACAGTATCACTGGGCAATAGGACCCACCTGGCAGGGCTCTCGAGGCGGCAGGACCTCAGTGGGCCCACCCTAAGGCCCATATTCGAAAGGCGGTTGGCCACCGATTTCCCAATGGCGGTTGTCCCCCTTAGGGTCGGAGTTACCAACCTCAGAACCGCCTTTGGATAGCTATAAAAGGAAGAGTTAGGCTCACTCCTCAACACACACCAAGAAGCATCACTCTCTTTGTCATTTCGAGTTTCTATCTAGTCTTAGTGGAGTTAGGCTTAGAATAGAGTCTTCTTCAGTTCTCAAGTAGTTATACTATATTACCATGTTAGACATAAGCCCTTACTATAGTCTTTATTTATATCGTTATAATGATGCATGACTAATGTTTGACTCAGATCATTTCCATGTGCTTAGTGTTCGCTTAAATGTGGTTACTCCTTTTCTGATCCATCACTAGGGGATTAGGGGTATTGTTCTAGATATGTAAGCGTGGTTTTTAGATCAATAGAATGCATTATTTGTCGTGTAGCCCATGGATTGCTAGGGGTAGACAGTAGGTGGCGACAACCCTATATGTCCTTTGAAATCCCCCACGTTCGGCTGTGCAATAGGCTCTTGGCGGGAATCGTGCTGTGGATGAGGGAAAAACCGGATGCCCAGGGTATGATGATCTGATTGTCTTGCAATGTCATTGTATCTATATAATACTATATAATGTAGATTATGTAACTATGTAAAAGCAACATAGGAACTTAGCTCTTTCTTTGTCTTTCTCCACTAGATTAGTCTTTATTTATCTTGAGTATGTCATCTGTGTGTCCACTACCATGTTTATCATTATCCTTACCCCTGTGAGGACTTTCTCTTATAATCCAATGTGCAATGTTTAGAACATGGTAATTACTCTGATCAATTCCCAGCCTTCCTTTGGGATAAAATAAATGTGATACCCTGAATACTTTCAAGTGAAATGCTACAACGGTATTCTCCGTGCGCTTGCAGACTCTCTTCATTCGTTAAAGATTACCAATATACGTTTCTAGCCTTCTTTGCTACGGCAACTTAGTGATAACTCTTAGAAATGCCAATAGACCTCGTGGTTGAACTAGATGAACTGTGTTAGTTTGTGAATGTATTATGTGTTCTGATCGTCATCCCCTCGTCGGTGATGTATGTTTGGGTTAGGATTGGTGTTTTTAACATATTTCATTATGGCGAAACTAGAGCAAAATCAAGAGGAGGCACCTAGCTGCTAGCTCTACCTAGCTGGAGCAAAACCAAGGGCTAGAGCAAAATCAAAGGGATGCTGCTAGCTAAGGGCCTGTTTGTTTAAAGGCCAGATCATGTAATAATCTCGATTACAGGTGTTGTATTATGTAATCTGCCAGTTTGTTTCACTCTTGGATTATATAATCCAGATAATATAATCTAGGTGGATTATAAGCTGAAATAAATAGGCCCTAACTAGCTAGATGTTGTTTTTTATTGTTTTCTTGGGTGCAAATATGGTGAAAAATATAGGATTACAACTAATTTTTCATTTTGTTGTGGGTGCATTTGCACCCACTAGCTACAAGATAGCTTCGCCCACGTTTACTTTTGTTTGCAAGTGATTCAAAACAACGCCAAATAATTCAAAACTAATTAGTTGCTTTCAATCACATTGTTCTATGCAAAACAATGTCAAATAATTCAAAACTAATCTCTTGAACGGTTATTAGCGCTGCTTGAAAGGTTCCTTAACATCCTAATGACTGAAACATAGCAAGGTTCGAGTTTTTATTACTAGATGGAACATTACCCTCCAATTTTTTGGCGCGCGTGGGTGAAATTTTTTGGCGAGCCCGTCTAATTCAACTTAACCATTTAAAATTAATGTGGTTCGGCCCCTAGAGCAACCTACCTAAAACTCACAACGCATGTCTGTTGACTTTTGCTAAGCCATATTAATAAATCATTCCCGGCACGGGGCCAGAAACGGTTCACTAATATGTCCTAGAGTCAAGTAGGTAAAATCCGCAAGCGCACGGAGAATACCGCTGTAGCATTTCACCCGGAAGTATTCAGGGTATCGTATTTGTTTATCCCAAAGAAAGGTTATGATCAAGAAGCGTTACTAACATATAAGATCATGTTGACAATTAGCAAGGATATCTAACCAAGACAGGCGGGTACATGATAATAACTGGGTAGTGTGACACACACAGAAGATTCCTACTAAATAAATAAAGTCTAGTGGAGGAAAGACTAGGCTAAGCTACTCCTACTATACATTCCTATAGAGTTGCATAGCCTAAGTAGAATACATACAGACCCACACTCAGGTTCAGCAGTCAATAGTATAGCACTTCAGGCACGGACTTACCCCTGCATCCACATGCGACTTCCGCCAAGAGCCTACGCACTAGCCTAGCGGGGAGGATTTCAAAGGACGGACAGGGCTGTCACCACCTGCCGCCTACCTCAACGAACCAGTAGACTAACGAATAATTGATGCAAATCAGTCACCCAAGTACCATACTTGCATGACCAAAGAGCACTCTGCCCCTCCGCGATTACTATTAACGAGGCAGAGCTACCGTACGAATACGATCACCAAACCCATGCTATACTTTATCAGCTAAAACTAAGCATAGAGACTATAACATATAAACTAGACTATAGTGACGGTATATAACTAGCATGACAATAGTAGTATAATAAATATAAACTACTATCACACAAGTAGACTATACTATCACATATATGGATCACAAAATCAAACAAGAAACTCATGACCCAAGCACAACTATATAGAAAAGATATATATATTGATAAGAGTAAAGTCTTACAAAAGGGAAAAGATACAAGAGCCATACCAATTCCAAGTGAAGACTTGGGACTAGAGAGCTCTAGACTCAGCCTAACTCCACTAAAACTCCAAGAACTACTACTAGCAAGAGAGAAATGCTTCTTGTGGTGTGTGTTGAATGTGAAGGCACACCCTCCTATTTATAGCCTCAATAGGTCGGCAAGGGAGCGTAACCGCCACGGAAGGCATCTCAAACCGTCATCAGGAGTCGCGGAGGAGCCAACACGTGGAAGCCCAGGCGGAGAGGGCGCCCGGCTGGGTCGGCCGACCTGACCAGGTCGGCCGACCTGGGGGTGGCCCCTCCTGGCCTGTGCTTTCTCCAGGTGGCTGTCCTGTGGGTCCTGAGGTCGGTTCCCGCGGTATTACAGGGAGTTACGTCGGTTAAGTGCTGCAAATGGGCCCTTCAATCCGTGTGACGTCCATGTGGCGCTCTCTGATTGGTCGAAAGTGTGTTTTCTTGCCTTTTGAGGTGTTTCCTTCACATTTCCTCCTGCATGCACAAAGTTCTCCAAGTACAAGTGGAACTATATTATTGTGCTAAAGCATGCGTGTATGAAATGCCAAATTCTCCTTTATTTGAGTATAGTTGACGGTTGAAAATGGTACTTAACAGCCGTCAACAAACTCCCCCAAGCTTACCCTTTGCTCGTCCCGAAGCAAAGATAAACTTAAGTTGTTGATCAGGAGTTGCTACAATGTCCTACTCCTCAATAATACTATGCGCACAACAAAGTACTCTTCCTAGAATTAAATATATTGGCGCATAACTTACCCATTTACCTTGATCCATGGAGCTTTTACACCTCATTGTCTTGGGCGGTTGAGAGATAGAACAATTGCAGGGCACCAATCACTTGCTCTAGATTCCGCTATGTTGTTCCGGAGGTTTTCAAAAGATTTTGAAAATAAAAACCAAGTTCCTCAAATGATTCTCTCGGATCACTCAATATGTGTATGATTCCTCACCAAGGCAAAGTGTTGCCTATAATCACCTACTTCTAAATAAGGCTTTATGTAGAGCTCAAGGTAGGGATATATGAGGCACTCATGTTCACATAATATTGCTATGTCAAAAGACCGGATCCAAGAAAAACATCAATTCAAACAATCTTGATCAAGATGTGCAAGTGTGTGGGAGAACGGAGGAATGGTGGATGGGAAGAAATAACTCCTTTTTGAATTTTCCTTCTCTCTTTTGGAGTTTCTAGGCTATGGCTATCTTTTGCTTGCTCTCTTTTTTGAGCATTTTTTTTTCTTTTCTTTTTTTGCATAGCCATAGTCCTAGTTTGCAATGAATACTTTGAGAGAGGAATTTTGTAATGGATATATGGAGTGTTTCTTTGGATGGATGGATGGATAGTGGCTTTCTTCCGGTGTAGAAGAATAGCTCACGGTGGATATGGTGGATGCTATCTTCTTGATTTAGAAGGATAGCTCATGGCGGTGGATGTGTGTATATGATCTTGATCAAGAAAGCATAAAAAGAGTTCTACTAGGGTCACAACAATTTTGACTAAGCTCAATGTGAAACAAGCAGCATATGTGTAAAGGTTTTCAAATGTAAACACTACATATGGCTGTGGTGGGAATTTCATCATTGAGGAACTTATCAATTTGTCATTTTGAAAAATAAAACTCCGGAATTCAAGCTTTACGTTGAGCAAGATCATAGCAGCCCTATCTATCATATCATACCTCTCAACAACTTAGAACTAGAGAATGCATATGCTACCCACAAGATTCAAGTTCAAGGCAAGATTTACCAACAAACCTAACTCTTGAGAGAGTACTAAGTTGTAAACTAGCATTAGAGAGGAATAAAGGACAGAGCAACTATTCATCATCTCAACATAGGAAAATTATACACATTCATACCGCGCATGAAAAAGGGAAATATTTTTGTTCTTTTTATGTTTTGCAAATTTTTATGGATTTTCAGATTTAGCAAATGCAAGAAATAAAGGGAAGGGGAAAGATACAAGTTACCGTGAGAAGGGGGGTCCTCCCCCAAGCTTGTTCTTGCTCATATCTGCTGGTTCGGGTCATCGCCTTGGGAGCGGAGGAAGGCATCCCAATTGCTCTGATTCTGAGCCATCATCGCGTTCAGCTGGCGGAATTGGTTGTCGCTGAAATTCTGCCATTGCTGGGTGTCGGTGACATGTTGCGTGAGAGTTTGTTGCATGCTCTCGGTGCGCAAATCAATGTCGTTCGCCCTCCTTGTCAACTCGGCCATCCCATAGTTGAGTTCACGGAACCCACGGGATGAGAATGACCGAGTGGCAAAGGATGGCGGTCCGCTTGAACTTGATGACGTCTGCATGGGGTAATCGTACTGAGATTCCCATGCTCCGGCCTGCCATGTTGATGCACCCGCCTCGTCCTGTGGCGGGGGCTGCTCCCATACCGGATCTCCGGTCGGAGTGTGAAACTCCGGTGTAGGCTCCATATGCCTACGGGAACGTGTCGGTCGCCCTGAAACACTATGCCTGCGAACTTCTCCCACTGGCTCAAGAGGGAGGGTTAGTGCCCGACAGTGATACAAACGAAGACCCGGGTTAGGTAACGGGAATTCGTTTGTATATCCGGGAAAGTGATAGATCAAGGTATTATTTGGACCATGTTTCAAAGTATGTCCTTGCACAAAATAGTCCTCGCCTAGAAATTCTCTATCTACCGTCAAATATTCAACATGAACATTCTCAAGCAGACCACACTTCTGCGCAATGCGAGTAACTAAAGAGGTGCACTCAATTGGTCCTGTCAACTTTATATTGTCTAACCATTGATCAATCATGCATTCCGCGGGTGACACCCTAGTTTTCTTAACCATGGCATAAAGTATTTTCAATTCATCTTGCCGGACAACCCTAATGTCACCTCGAGGAAACAAGGTCATAGCCAACCACACATGCATAAATCTAAGTGTAGGATTATGGATGGCACTTGTTCTAGGCTTGGGACCCCACTCGTTTCCGGAAATCTTTTTCCAAAAACTTTCTTTATGGAACCCCTTTAGCGCTTTATCTAAGTCTAGCCTACATTTAGGATTTAGACCTAGCATAGCATGAAGATCACCCCATGTGACCAAGCGCTCTTGCCCAAACAAGCGAAAAGAAATGCCTTCATCATACTTTCTAAGGGTGCATAAAAACTGCATAGTAAGCAAACGAGAACCCGGCTCATCTACTTCTACGAAATTTAGCCAACCCATAGTGCGAAAAATAGAGGCAAATTCTTCTCTCATACCTATTTTCTCGAGGAAGTCCGGATCGAAGCGTCGGGTGTGGGCGAATGGCCGTTCTCTCATGAGCGCGATGGCTTGGCCCTCGCGGTCGTCCTTGATGTCGAGATGCTCCTCGGTGATGAGCAAGGCTGGCCTTTCCTCCGGAATTTCAGCTTCGGGGTCACCATGCCCCGGACTTGGTGTGAGCTCGACGGAGGATGCTTGACTCGTGCTTGCACGAGTGCTTTTTCTCTGCTTGATTCCGGTGACTTGCTTCATTCGTTTGAACATGGCTGCACACAAGAACAAACACAAGACAAGAACAAAAACAAGATCGAACAAGTGTTCGGGTGAGCGTTAGTGAAAACGACAAACCCGAGCTTCTCCGAAATTAGTTTTCTTTTCACAACAACTTGCAACTGCACTAAAACAGAGGGGAAATATTTTTTTGGGTTTTTGGGGCTGTAGTAAAGTTGAAGAACACGAAATTTTGGGAGAGCAACGAGTGAGCAAAGGAGGGGAGTGAAAGATGAGCTTGGAATGGTGAAGCTCCCCCTCCTGGACGGTTTTTATAGCCAAGGAAGCAAGATGGCCGTTAGCAAGAGACAGAACAACGGCCATATAGACGTTGGGAGAAAGGAGCACAGGAAAAAGTGGGGCCAGGGGGTCGGCCGACCTGACCAGGTCGGCCGACCTGGCAGGTGGGCCTCCTGGCAGCCCCCTTTTTCCTATGTGTTCCCCAACGGCTAGGGGATTTGTCCCCTGCTGCCTTTTTGCTCAAAAAGCTCGACAAAAAATCTTTTCAAAATGGAAAGCCCAAAAACCTATTTTCTAAATTTTCAAAAATGCAAATGAGTTTTGAAAAATTCCAAGGTGGCTGGAAAATTCAAGAATGCAGAAATGCAGTGGTCGGGAAAAATCAAAATGTGGTGGAAAGCAAATATGCAATTAAAAGAGCAAATATGGATAACTACCGGTTTAACCTCCCGGCGAGGACTCACCTTTTAAAGTCCGACGAGCGGGACTTTTCTCCGGCGTTCAGCTCGATGAAGCGTTGTCCGGTCCCGGAGATGAGGACACGGGTGATGCTTCTTGTTTCGTTCGCCACACCTTCTTGGTCTTGGTTGCGGTCGGTGGCTTCTCGGGCTTCGGAGGCTGCGGTTTTGCAGGCTTCATAGCCTGTTTCTTTGCAGACCTCGGAGGTTGCTGCCTTGTGGACTTCGGAGGCTGTTGCTTAATGTGTGACCTTTGCCTCCTTGCCTTCATCAGTTGTTGCTGTGCAAAATTTTCCTTCTCAAGGAAGTTCTTCATGAATGTGATGAGGCTGTCCTTCTTTGGCGGAGTGACCTCCACTTCCTTGATGTTGCTTGGGTTCGGCCCGTACTTGATACGGATCATGTTGCACTGTTCTTTCCTTGGCCGAAAGTCAAACTTCTCCTCCTTGCCATTGATGCGGAAGCGGATTTCTCCGGCTCCTACATCGATGCGAGCATCCGCAGTGCTGAGAAATGGGCGTCCTAGGATGAGCGGTGTGCTCTTCCCGACGTCCATATCAAGCACTACGAAGTCGACGGGGATGAAGCAATCCCGGATTTTCACCGGAATATCTTCGGCGATCCCCGCCGGATAGCGGACCGTTGAATCGGCCAGCTGCAGCTGTATCGGCGTGGGGGATAGTGTGGTGTAGTTGAGCTTGTCGAAGACATCCTTCGGCATGACGCTCACACTTGCCCCAAGATCACATAAGGCATGGTCGAAGTTCTGTGTCCCGATCGAGCAGGTGATCGTGGGACACCCCGGATCTTTCTTCTTCTCAGGAAGCCGGTTGAGTATAGCAGCGCTACACTCTTCCGTCAGCTTGACAATTTCTGTGGTCGGTAGTGGGCGCTTGTTGCTGATAAGATCCTTGAGGTAGCGAGCGTACGTGGGTACTTGTATCGCATCCAGCAAGGGCACGTTGATGTGCAGCTTCTGGATTACCTCAACGAAGCGTGTGAACTGCTCGTCCACGGTGGGCTTCCTTCTTCTTTCGGGAAACGGCATGAGGTTCGTGTCATAGAACTCATGTGGGGCCGTTTTCCTGGGCGGCAGTTCTTCTTCTTCTGCCGGCTTCTCAGCTGATGTGTCCTTTCCTGCATGGTTAGGATATGGCGGATCCCGAGTGGACTTACCTCCTCTCGTGGTAACCGCATTAACATTTTCTAAGGGGGTCTCGGGTTGCCCCGGGATTTTCCCCGACTCAGCAGTAGGAACAGCAGCAGCTAACTGAGCTAATTGGGTTTCTATCATTTTATTAAAGCTCAGCTGATTCTTGAGAGCAGAGGAAACACCCTCTATCTTAGTGTGGATGCTCTCAAGAGTCCTATCAGTGGTGGCAAGCTTTTTACTAATGTTATCATTAACCTTAGCTTGACCAAGCACAAGATCTTTCAAGGAGGGCTGATTATAACTGGAATTAAAACCAGAGAAGTTGCCAGAGTTACCTCCTTGGTAGTTGGGACGTGGTGGACCCCAACTTTGACCTCCTTGTGGACGGTAGCCGTTGTTGTTGTTGTTGCCCATGAACATTACGTCCTCACGGGTCTCAGGGCAGTCATTGCCCGAGTGTCCCGTGTTGCCACAGACCTCGCAAGTCATCCGAGCATCTAGGGCTTTTACTTCTCCATTGGCTTGGTCGTCCATCTTCTTCATGAGAAGGTCAATCTTGGCGGCGAGCATGTCAACCTCCTTGACGGAGTGCATGCCTCGCTGGCGAGGTTGGAGGCGCTCTTCATTCCAACCTTGGTTGGACACCATCTTCTCGATCAAAGCTTTTGCCTTGCTTACAGTGAGCGAGAAGAAGGCTCCACCAGCAGCAGCGTCGAGGTGGTCGCGGGCCGACGGAGTAAGCCCGTTGTAGAAGTTCTGGATGATCAGCCAATCATCCATCCCGTGGTGGGGACATGCCAGGATGTACTCCTGGAGCCTCTCCCATGCCTCAGGAATCGACTCCTTCGACTCCTGCTGGAAGCTTGAGATCCTTCCGCGGAGGGCATTGGTCTTGCCCAGCGGGAAGAATTTTGCAAGGAACGCAGCTGAACACTTCTCCCAAGTGTTCACAGCTTCAGGGTTTGCGTAGAACCACTGTCTCGCTCTCCCAAGGAGAGAGAACGGGAACAGTCGAAGGCGAACAGCGTCGGGGGTGACGTCCTTCATTTTGAACGTGTTGCAAATCTCCAGGAATTGCTAGAGATGAGCACTAGCGTCCTCATTGGCTTTCCCACAGAATGGGCTAGCCTGCACCATGGTGATGAGACCGGTCTTGATCTCGAAGTTCGCATCTCCCACATTGCCAGCTGGTCCCGTAGGGATGTTGGCAGCGGAGGGAGCGGAGAACTCGCGGAGGGTCTTGTCGGCCATTTGCTCAGAGCTTGATGGTGCGGGAATGACAGGTTCGATTGGCCGAGTCTCCTTACGAGGAGGGGTGAGCCTAGCTCGTGTCCTTCTCAGGAGTGACTCAGGATCTTCAGTGAAGTTTGTCGGCAAGTCGAAACCAGTCATACACTACCCTGTTTTCATACAAAATGCAGAAAACAAAGCAAGGTTAGCCTGCCTAGGAGATAGCCTTAATAATTGCAACACTACTATATACATTAGTAACTTTTCTTGAATCATACGCCTTCCCCGGCAACGGCGCCAGAAATGCTTGTTGACTTTTGCTAAGCCATATTAATAAATCATTCCCGGCACGGGGCCAGAAACGGTTCACTAATATGTCCTAGAGTCAAGTAGGTAAAATCCGCAAGCGCACGGAGAATACCGCTGTAGCATTTCACCCGGAAGTATTCAGGGTATCGTATTTGTTTATCCCAAAGGAAGGTTATGATCAAGAAGCGTTACTAACATATAAGATCATGTTGACAATTAGCAAGGATATCTAACCAAGACAGGCGGGTACATGATAATAACTGGGTAGTGTGACACACACAGAAGATTCCTACTAAATAAATAAAGTCTAGTGGAGGAAAGACTAGGCTAAGCTACTCCTACTATACATTCCTATAGAGTTGCATAGCCTAAGTAGAATACATACAGACCCACACTCAGGTTCAGCAGTCAATAGTATAGCACTTCAGGCACGGACTTACCCCTGCATCCACAGGCGACTTCCGCCAAGAGCCTACGCACTAGCCTAGCGGGGAGGATTTCAAAGGACGGACAGGGCTGTCACCACCTGCCGCCTACCTCAACGAACCAGTAGACTAACGAATAATTGATGCAAATCAGTCACCCAAGTACCATACTTGCATGACCAAAGAGCACTCTGCCCCTCCGCGATTACTATTAACGAGGCAGAGCTACCGTACGAATACGATCACCAAACCCATGCTATACTTTATCAGCTAAAACTAAGCATAGAGACTATAACATATAAACTAGACTATAGTGACGGTATATAACTAGCATGACAATAGTAGTATAATAAATATAAACTACTATCACACAAGTAGACTATACTATCACATATATGGATCACAAAATCAAACAAGAAACTCATGACCCAAGCACAATTATATAGAAAAGATATATATATTGATAAGAGTAAAGTCTTACAAAAGGGAAAAGATACAAGAGCCATACCAATTCCAAGTGAAGACTTGGGACTAGAGAGCTCTAGACTCAGCCTAACTCCACTAAAACTCCAAGAACTACTACTAGCAAGAGAGAAATGCTTCTTGTGGTGTGTGTTGAATGTGAAGGCACACCCTCCTATTTATAGCCTCAATAGGTCGGCAAGGGAGCGTAACCGCCACGGAAGGCATCTCAAACCGTCATCAGGAGTCGCGGAGGAGCCAACACGTGGAAGCCCAGGCGGAGAGGGCGCCCGGCTGGGTCGGCCGACCTGACCAGGTCGGCCGACCTGGGGGTGGCCCCTCCTGGCCTGTGCTTTCTCCAGGTGGCTGTCCTGTGGGTCCTGAGGTCGGTTCCCGCGGTATTACAGGGAGTTACGTCGGTTAAGTGCTGCAAATGGGCCCTTCAATCCGTGTGACGTCCATGTGGCGCTCTCTGATTGGTCGAAAGTGTGTTTTCTTGCCTTTTGAGGTGTTTCCTTCACATTTCCTCCTGCATGCACAAAGTTCTCCAAGTACAAGTGGAACTATATTATTGTGCTAAAGCATGCGTGTATGAAATGCCAAATTCTCCTTTATTTGAGTATAGTTGACGGTTGAAAATGGTACTTAACAGCCGTCAACAATGTCAAAAGGAGGAAACTCACAGCCGCTGCTACCTTTTTGCATAATCTGTTGGAGACGACTGGTTGCTGCACGGCGTTGCCATCATCATCTGCATTGCCTGGGGAATTGGGAGGCCAACACACGGTTGTCAATTTTGGTTCATAGACAGCCCCACAAATGCCAGCATCTGGTCCTACACTGGTTGTTGCAAATACCAATGATTCGACCGATTACTAGGCAGTGAAGATTGCTGAGGTGATGAGAGAACAATTTGGGTTAAAGCCAAAACAGCACACTTACATGTATCCACCCATGTATCCTCCTAGCTATGACTTGATTCCTATGCCGAGTTGATACAGGCCACCAAAATTTGCTAAGTTCACTAGACAAGACAATAATACCACTGTTGAGCATATCAACCGATTTTCGGTGCAATATGGAGAGGCAGGAGCTACCGAAGCATTGAAAATCAGGCTGTTTCTGTTATCATTGTCCATTTTGGCCTTTCTGTGGTTCGCATCGTTGCCCCCAAATTCTATTATAACTTGGGCCGATCTCGAACAGAAATTTCATAAGTATTTCTTCGCTGAGACTAGGGAGATAAGATTGTTAGATTTGATTGCTGTAAGGGAGAAAGCTGGTGAGTTTGTGCATGATTATGTGCAGAGGTTCAGGGAAGTGTGTAGCAAGTGTTTTAGTCTCCAATTAACAAATAATCAGATGGCAGAGATTGCTTTTAATGGATCAGTAGCGCCTCTAAGGGAAAAGTTTCCTTCGGCTGAATTTGAAAACTTATCTCAACTAGTGCAGAAGGTGTCTATCCAAGAGAATCTGCCTCGGGGAGCACAGGTCTAGGCTGATTCAAGTCAACTATAATGATTACGACTCTGAGTGTGGGGAAGAGACCGAAGATTTCAATATGGCTGAGTGGATGAGGAATAAGAATATTTTGTCATGTCCTTGGGTGAAGCAGAATAAGCCTGAAGAAAAGTATGACTTTGATATCACTAAGGCTAATAAGATATTTGACATGCTGTTACAAGAAAAGCATATTCAGTTGCCATCCAATCATGTGATTCCACCTGCTGAAGAATTGAAGTAAAAGCAATATTGCAAGTGGCATAACTCTCTAATGATTGCAAAGTTTTTAGGAGACGGATTCAAATGGCAATTGAGCAAGGCAACATAAAGGTTACCAAAGGTGCTATGAAAATCGATGAACATCCATTCCCTAGAAATGTTAATATGGCTGGTATCGACAATGTCAAAGCTTTTATTAGCCGATATCAGAAGAAAAGAGATAGGAAGTTAAAAGAATCATAGTTTGACCCACACTAGGAATGTCCTTTTTAAATATTGTTGGGAGAATAATATGAACCTGCCTTCAATCAACAGTTGTCCTGGTTGCAGTCGGCGTATGGATCAGATGTATAGAGAGGCTCCAAAATTCTATCAACAGCAGGGATGACAAAGCAACATCAACGAGTCGATGAAAGGAGAAGTTGATAGTCAGGGCAGAGTATTAGCTTTTGATCGACTTGGAGCAAGAAAGACCGAAGAAGAAGATAAGTTTGACAAGGAAGTCGATGAAGAGTTGCAGGGAGACCAAGCAAAGGAAGAGCAGTGGTGTCCATCTGGTATATTTTCTAGGAGCCAGAAACGAAGAGTCCAGAGGATGCGATGCCGACAGATAAGGGATGGCAGGTATTATTATGATAAGGATGATGATCAGCCGCCTAAAATGTTATGGAGGCCGAAGGTGAAATCACAAGTACAAGTGTCTAGTGCTACAGTGGGTATGGTGATGATGCTTCCGCAACAATTCATGGCTTCAGAAGATGAGTTGTTTGCTGATAATGATGAGGTGCTTCAGATTGTTTTTTGATGTTCAGCAAGTAGTGTTTGATAAACCAGATGAAACTAAACATCAGCACTTGAAGGCTTTATATTTAAAAGGGTTCATCAATGGGATGCTGATGGGGAAAATTATGGTTGATGGAGGTGCTGCGGCCAATATTATGCCAATCACTACTGTTAGAAAGTTGAGTAAGACCGATGATGATTTAATCAATACTAACATGATTTTCCGGGATTATGGTGGTCATACTGCAGTAGCCAAAGGAGTTTTGAATGTGGAACTCACGACCGGCAGCAAAACTTTGTCGATTATGTTCTTTGTTATTGAAGGAAAGGGAACCTATAGCCTTCTACTAGGTCATGATTTGGTACATGTGAATTATTGTATACCATCGACAATGCATCAGTCTACGATCCAGTGGATTGGTGATCGAGTGGAGGTGGTTCCGACCGATGAAACCATCAACATTGCATCGGCCGATTTAGCACCATGGCACGCAGATGAAATGGAGTGTCTTTCTGGCAGGATTTAGGATGGGGACTATATCAAGATTACTACTCAGGGTCTTGAGGTGATGGACCAGTCAAATTCAAAGTTATTTCCCTGACAAACACCTCAATGGAGTTTGTAGAAGATGGCAAGTTGGGAAAAGGGTTTATGTCGGCCGATAAATTACAAGAAGTCGATGTAGGAGATGGCAACAAGTCCAGGCCGACATTTATCAAAGAAGAGATACCGAAGACTGCTTTTACGATTAGATGGAAAAGAGTTTGGGAGAGCAATCAATTAGAAATATTTGAAGAAATATCATCCAAGCGTTTGGGTGCTTGATCACGACCGATATGATGAGTATCATCCTTAGCAGAAGAAACAAAAATAAAAGACCGAGGTGACTCACAGCCGATGTCTACACATCGTCTTCAGATGGCCGATATCAAGGATATCGCCCTTAGTTCAAAAAATATTATAGAACAAAATAGGTTGCAGATTTACAAAACAGATCATATCTAATGACCACTCATCAGGGCAGTAGAAGTCAATGATCTCAATTGCTTTCATTTGAAGTACATTGACTTGTGCTACTGTGTAAGAGTCTTCGTCAACGGTGTCGGGGATACTGGACATAATGCTCCATACGTCAGTAGCTTGTTCATAAGCCAATGTGGTGATGCCTTCTTGCTCCACAATTTCTTCTGGTATTCTGGCAAGTATGGCTTCCGCATCGGCTATTTCCTTGTTCTTGGCTTCAAGGGCTGCCTGGAGCTCGTCTCGCTCTTGCCGCGAATCAATAAATTTCCCCTCAAGATTGGCTGATTTGGAGATTAAGGCCGTGTATTTGTTCTTCTCTTCTCCAGCCCTCTTGTCACCTGCCTCTACTTGAATTCTCTACGCTAATCGATGCTCAACGCGGGCTTGGGCTTCTAGTACTTGGAGTTGGTGGAATTCGATATATGCCACCGGCTGCAATACAGAAACCAGACCAGAGGGCAGGAAGTCTTTTATCTCAAGGTATCTTGCTCTGATTGGGCCAGCGTCCAGACTAGATTCTCGATGGGGATGTCGAGTCGATGGTGGATATTCTGTAAAGCAGCCTGGACTTCTGGAGCCAAGTATATTGATGAAATGCGTCTAGAGATTTGAGCCTAAAAAGGGAGAGAGGGGATTGTTAAGAAGATGGCAGTCAAATATATATTATTAAGACAAGAGGGATTGATTCTTACTGTTGTTTCTGGAGTCGATGAGGGCATCTGGGCATTGTGGCCAGGAATCGATGAAGGAGTCAGAACATCCAAGGATTCAGGGATGTATGCGATGATGGCCGATGATTGGAATTCCTAACGATACGTAGGGTTAAGAGTTAAAAAGGATAAAGTGTTGAGTTGTAGATCGAAGAATAGTACCTGTGGATCGACCCAAGGAATCAAAGCCAGAGTTGATCAATGAGCATGTACTGGTTCATCGACTTCCCTAGCAGAAGCTGTGTCGATGGGAGGGGAGTCGATACGAGTAGTGCGCTCTGAAGGATGATCTGATATAGTGGTGCTGCTATCATGTTAAATCTCCTGAGAAGAAATGGGAAGGGTAAATAACACTTTGACAAAGAAATAATTGTGAAAAGAGAGAAGTGTTTATACCGTAGCTACTGAAGATGAAGGCTGCTCTATCGGCTTGGGTAGATTTGATAGATTTTCTGGCGGTAATACAGTACCCAGAGTTGATAGATCTATTGTTGATGGAGTGGTGGAAGTTGATGGCAATGTCTAAAAGACAAAAAACTTATTAAGTTGAGCGTTGATGAAGACAATGTGTGTTATGAGATTATTACCTGTGCAGTTTGGGCAAGACTAGCAACTACTTCTTGGGCTACTTCTTGAATGACAAGCCGAAGTCGATGGAGGAGTTTCTTAAATAAAAGAAAGAGTTGAGATAATAAAATTACGAGGAGTTTTATTAAAGGGGTTGTTACTTGAGTTGATGCAGGATCAGTTGAAATTGGTGGAACTGGTGAAGGGATTGCGATCCTGGCGCGCTTCTGCTGCTCGGCTACCTGAGTCGATTGGGTTCTAGTGTTGGCTTTCCATTTTGTTGACTACTTCGCCATAGCTTCGCGAGTTGTCTTCATCAGGCCTCAGCCACTGAGAAGTTGAGCAGGAGTTGGAGCATCACAGCCAATCTTGGATTGTTGGCCATTCGACAATATACGATTGGCTTCCCGATGTTGCTCACAGTTGGAGGAATTATGGTTGGGTCCCGCATCAAGAAGAAATTAATTATGAAAGTCAATGAAAGTATAATTCAAATTGATATCAAATGACAAGAGACTTATTGTGTCCACGATGTCAATGAGATGGTCAGTCAGCTGGTAGCAGAAAAGGTGTTTCTTCCATTCTTTCCACCAGGACTTGAACAATGTAGAGATGGAGGGCAGCAGTTGAATATCGGTCGGGTTGCCCATCGAGATCTCTGAGGCCATGTCATAGATTTTCTCGTATTCGAGAGGACTTTGACTGCTTGTCTAGCCTTGAGACGACCGAAAAAGAAGGAACCGGTGGGAAGCCGAGCTGACAGGAAATCACTACTGGGTTATAAAAGTCGTATGAATGAGTTCTAAGTTGTCCGCCGTGGAAGTCGACGGGCAAGATGTCGGATCTGATGCAAACTTCAAAGATCAGGGTTGATTCTCTGTCCTGTAGAGGATTGTCTGGGCGAAAGATGGAAGGGTTTTCAAACTCAAGATCTCCATAGGGGAACCATATCCGTTTATCTATTTGGATGCTATTGTAGAAGAGGGTGAAATAAATATGGAAGTCTTCTTTGGACATCCGGAATCCAGGAATTACCATGGCAGCCTCACCTAGAGATGTGCAACGAGAAATTGGGATTTCCTCACCCACTGCCGCATCTGTCGATGGGAAGGAGTTTTCTGAAAAGGGGTCCAACTCCATGGCCTGAGAATAGTAGACATTGAGCCACAACTGTATGAACCACCATGCCCCCCCCCCCCCGCTTGAAGGGTTTGGTTGGTCTGGAGGCTGCCGGCAGCGTGGTATAAAACTGGTACACACAGCCCAAGAGAAATCTACCCAGAGGAAATTTGTTGCCATTGGCCAAGATATCAGCTATGCCCAAGAAGTTGGTAGTGGGCATACAGGATGAGACACAAAAGATAAAATGTTCGAGCCGAAGATTTAAAAATGCGAATAACTCTCGGTTGGAGATTGATCCAGTCTTCTGGTGAGTGGCGATATATTTGGGCTATCTATTTGATCCCTTGGCATCAAATTTGTGTTGTTTATGGTTGTTTTTGATGAGGAAAGGATTGTAATACTGGTCGGCATTCAAGCCAAGAAGCATCACCTCATCCGTAAGGGAGGGTGCCATAGGACCTTGGTTGAACAAGAAGGCATTGAAAGCATCCGACCAAAAATAAGAGGTTGTCGCTAGTATTGGTTTGTTCATAGCCATATCGGCCAACGAAAGCGGCAGTGCCATGTCTATTTGGGCATCTAGAAGAGTGGTGGCGCAAGCAGTGGTAACCCTACGATGCCAATTTCTCCAGCCTGGAATTGATGATGGACATGATCTGAAAACGGCTTTCCAGGGTTCGGGGGTGGCCGGAGTGGATTTAAGAGGAATCCGGTTGGTTTCATAGTTGATAAGTTATGTAGGGTCAAAATCATCACAGGGGCCTAGATAAAAATGGTTTTGATCAACACTGGAGGGAATGCAGATGTGGTTCTCGAGTTCCTAGTATGAGCAAAAGATGGAGCTATTATTAAAAAGGGGGAAAACTAGATACAAAGGCAGAAGCAAGCCAAAATCAATAAAGGAGAAATATGGTAAGGGATTACTGCTAGTTTATAAAATGGCTACAATAAGTATGAGTTATGAACAGCGACTAAGAGCATGGCGAGTTGAATCTGAAAAAATAAGACCTAAGAGCAGAAGAAAGAGCAAGAGAAGTTTACTTCAGGGACACTCTCCGGGGTCGCCATCGATGAGATTGAAGCTGCTGGATTTTGTTAGTGCTTAGGGTTTGAAACCTTCTGAGGCGGAGGAGTGCGCCGGTGAAACAGATGAGAAAAGAAGATAAAAAAATTCAAACTCGGGTGAAAGTGAAAAGGGGAAGAAGATGCATTTATAAGGATGGGACGCCGGTAGGTTGCAGTAAAGACGTGCGGTAAGCGAGGAGATAAAATTTGGCACACGAAGATTTCGTACCTTGGACTCGGGGGGCATGTGTTGGCACCGGAATTTGGACCGGTCCCATTGACCAAAGGCGGAGAATTGAAGTCGGCTAAAGTCAGCGAAGGTCAACGGCTGAAAAAAATAAAGTGGGCCCGATAGGATTATTTTATATCTTTTTGTTTTTTGTTTAGAGTTTATTTGGAAATAAGAATAGTCGATTTGTTTAAGAGTCCTGACCGAGTCGGGTTAGAACCCCTTACACAGGGCTATAAATATGTAATAGGGACTGGTTCTCGAGTTCCTAGTATGAGCAAAAGATGGAACTATTATTAAAAAGGGGGAAAACTAGATACAAAGGCAGAAGCAAGCCAAAATCAATAAAGGAGAAATATGGTAAGGGATTACTGCTAGTTTATAAAATGGCTACAATAAGTATGAGTTATGAACAGCGACTAAGAGCATGGCGAGTTGAATCTGAAAAAATAAGACCTAATAGCAGAAGAAAGAGCAAGAGAAGTTTACTTCAGGGACACTCTCCGGGGTCGCCATCGATGAGATTGAAGCTGCTGGATTTTGTTAGTGCTTAGGGTTTGAAACCTTCTAAGGTGGAGGAGTGCGCCGGTTAAACAGAGGAGAGAAGAAGATAAAAAAATTCAAACTCGGGTGAAAGTGAAAAGGGGAAGAAGATGCATTTATAAGGATGGGACGCCGGTAGGTTGCAGTAAAGACGTGCGGTAAGCGAGGAGATAAAATTTGGCACACGAAGATTTCGTACCTTGGACTCGGGGGGCATGTGTTGGCACCGGAATTTGGACCTGTCCCGTTGACCAAAGGCGGAGAATTGAAGTCAGCTAAAGTCAGCGAAGGTCAACGGCTGAAAAAAATAAAGTGGGCCCGATAGGATTATTTTATATCTTTCTGTTTTTCGTTTAGAGTTTATTTGGAAATAAGAATAGTCGATTTGTTTAAGAGTCCTGACCGAGTCGAGTTAGAACCCCTTACACAGGGCTATAAATATGTAATAGGGACTGGTTCTCGAGTTCCTAGTATGAGCAAAAGATGGAACTATTATTAAAAAGGGGGAAAACTAGATACAAATGCAGAAGCAAGCCAAAATCAATAAAGGAGAAATATGGTAAGGGATTACTGCTAGTTTATTACTTCAGGGACACTCTCCGGGGTCGCCATCGATGAGATTGAAGCTGCTGGATTTTGTTAGTGCTTAGGGTTTGAAACCTTCTGAGGCGGAGGAGTGCGCTGGTGAAACAGAGGAGAGAAGAAGATAAAAAAATTCAAACTCGGGTGAAAGTGAAAAGGGGAAGAAGATGCATTTATAAGGATGGGACGCCGGTAGGTTGCAGTAAAGACGCGCGGTAAGCGAGGAGATAAAATTTGGCACACGAAGATTTCGTACCTTGGACTCGGGGGGCATGTGTTGGCACCGGAATTTGGACCGGTCCCATTGACCAAAGGCGGAGAATTGAAGTCGGCTAAAGTCAGCGAAGGTCAACGGCTGAAAAAAATAAAGTGGGCCTGATTGGATTATTTTATATCTTTCTGTTTTTCGTTTAGAGTTTATTTGGAAATAAGAATAGTCGATTTGTTTAAGAGTCCTGACCGAGTCGGGTTAGAACCCCTTACACAGGGTTATAAATATGTAATAGGGATTGTACGTAATGAATAACACTTTCGTTCAACACAATTCGGCGTATCGCCAAACCTTTTCTCGACGACATCCTCGTCTCGTGTAGGCTGCATCGTCTTCAATCTCAGCGAGAGACTTGGATTAGTCACCCTCGGTAATTCTATTGACTTTAGCTAGTACTTTCTCATTGATTTGATATTCTAGTTGTCATCTTTAGAATTGCCAGTTACCTGGCAATTGGATCTTAATTACATTTATATTATCGATTTTGAGTTGTAATACTATCTCGGTTCGGTTCGATCTGTTGTGACTTTTAGGAGGTTCTACAAATTTAATATAGATACGTTATTCTAGTCACTTTATTGACTTTACCTATAATTAGATCGTATCTAGTCCTATTTGCTTTGTTTGGATATTGTCTCGATTAAGTTCGATCTACTCAAACGAGCAAGGCTGCATCGATTTCGACATCTTGTTGAGTCGATAGGACTAGGTGTGGACTGGTTGTGGGAAGAGTCAATAGGGTTCTGTCGGAGCGTTTAGCCGACAAGTTATCACGGTTTGATCAACTTCTCATCGTCTTAATCATTTAATTTTGCATTCATTGAAGTCAATTACCCCCTTATCTGATAAGATTAGATCTGTGATTTTGAGGCATATTTGCAATACCAGCTATCAGATCTATGGACTTAACACTATCGACCGGGAGAGTCTTTGCATGATTACTGTATCCTATCGACTCTGGCCAATCAACTTTTTGACATTAATAGAGCAAGTCTGGCGTGTCTACCATAGATTTACCAACTTTGCTCTATCAATTAGTTCTCATCGGCACTGCTTATGTGATATTTAATACTCGTTTATTGAATTGCCGATGAACCGATTCAAATCAGCTGATTAGTTTATTTTAATAATATCATTTGTTGTTTATAGCCATCGGCTGGTTTTCACTAACAGTGATTATCGGCTTTCTTCATCAGCCTGTCCTGGGCCGGTGACCCATGGAATTTAACTGTTCGTCTCTTTGTCGATTTGTAGGGAAAATCAACTAGCACGCTCTGGTTTCTTTTGTGTTTGAGCATGCACTAGATTCAAGCAAATCTCTCTGATCATGCGTGTGATTTTCGCGTCAACAGTTACCGACCTCAGAACCGCCTTTGGATAGCTATAAAAGGAAGGGTGTGGCCCACTCCTTGACACACACCAAGAAGCATCACTCTCTTTATCATTTCGAGTTTCTATCTAGTTTTAGTTGAGTTAGGCCTAGGATAGAGTCTTCTTCAGTTCTGAAGTCTTCCTCGGAGTTGTGGTATGGCTCTTGTATCTTTCTCCTTTTGTAAGACTTTGTTCTATTTAATATATGTTCTCTTTCTATATAGTTATGCTTGGGTCATGTGTTTCTTGTTTGATTATATGGTCCATTCATGTATGTGGTTATTATGCTTGCATGTTAGTAATGTAGTTATACTACATTACCATGTTAGACATAATGATGCATGACTAATGTTAGTCTTAGATCATTTCCACATGCTTTATTTATATCATTATAATGATGCATGACTAATGTTTGACTTAGATCATTTCCACATGCTTAGTGTTCACTTAAATATGATTACTCTTTTTCTGATCCATCGCTAGGGGATTAGGGGTATTGTTCTTGAGATGTAAGTGTGGTGCTCAGATCAATAGAATACATTAGTTTTCGTGTAGCCCACAGATTGCTAGGGATAAGCAGTATGTGGTGACAACCCTATCTGTTCTTTGAAATCCCCCATGTTCGGTTATGCAATAGGCTCTTGGCCGGAATCATACTATGGATGCAGGACAAAACCGGATACCTAGGATGTGATATGATCTAATTTTCTTGCATTGTCTATGTATTTGTATAATAGTATATAATGTAGACTATGTAACTATATAAAAGCAACATAGCACTTAGCTCTTTCTTTGTCCTTCTCCACTAAACTAGTATTTATTTTGAGTATGCTATCTGTGTGTCCACTACCTATGTTTATCATTATCCTTGTGAGGACTTTGTCTTATAGTCTAATGTGCAATGCTTATAACATGGTAATTACTCTAATCAAATCCCCCGCCTTCCTTTGGGATAAAATAAATACTATACCTTGAATACTTCCGGGTGAAATGCTGCAACATTATTCTCCGTGCGCTTGCGGACTCTCTGCATTCGTGAAAGATTACCAATATAAATTTCTAGGCTTCGTTGCTAAGGAAACTTAGTGACAATGCATAGATATGTCAACATATATCAAGAGGACTGTCTACACCAACATGGAGAAGAACAATAATGGTGCATGTCTACGACAATAATGAACATCTGCACGGACGTGGAGAAGAACAACGATGATACATTGCTATGGGACAATAAACATCTTAACCGATATGAACATCTATGTGTATGGTGTGTGTCTACTTCAACAAGATCTACTACCATGATACCATGATGGGCGCAAAATTCAACTCAAGCTCAATATGTAGTATGCTACATACTTGGGTAGTTCTCCCTTTTTCTATTGGTTCCTCTGTACGTTCAAGTTTTTTGTTCCTTTCTTTCTTATCCTTTTTGAACTCGTTCATTTTGGAACATAAGTAGTGGTTGTCATCAATCACCAAAAATAGGGAGATTGTATGCTTCATGACCATTGATGATTGGATCCCCGAGGTATAAATGTTTTGGTGATTAATGGCAACTATGAAATTGTGGGGTAATATCTACATGAGTGTTGTCTATGCACATATCATCTCTAAACACTACTACAAATCCTATTGATGATGATGGTTGCCTTAGTGATGGATGACAATGGCCACAAGCATGGAGGCTTGATGAACTTGACGGAGTCCAAGATTTGATGGAGATGGATCAAGCCTAAGGACAAGCTATGGAGCAAGTGTTTGGAACACTTGTCTCGTTGTTAGGACTATGAGTCCATAAAAAAACTGAACTATCAAGGGAGTCTAGGTCCTGTCTCTTAGGTCATGCTAGTCGGTGATATGTGTGGATGCTCAGTGAAATCAAAGACACTAGATGATAGTGGAGAAGCCAAGGAGATGTTCGAAGAAGCTGAGAAACGAAGTCAAGGACGAGGAATTTTAGCTTCTAGACATAGTGACCGAACAGAAGGGTCAGTGGAGACCAGACTGTATTGTCACTAGGTGATCAGAGAGAGGACTTGTGAGGAATCTGTCTGTGCTAGAGTCTATGGAGACCGGACGGTCTGGTCTACAGACCGGATAGTCCAGTCTGTGTGGATCAGTACAGGACAGAGAGGAAGCAATTTGAGAAGCTCTCTGGAATGCACAGTATTTCAAGAGACCGGACGGTCTGGTCTACTGACCGGACGGTCCGGTCAGTATGGAGATCACCAAGGCCATGGAGGTGTCAATTCTAAGGGAGCTGTTACAGAGTCACCAGACGCTCCGATCAGGCAGAGACTAGATAGTCTAGTGAATGCGTCTAGAAAGGTGATTTCGTGGAGCAGTGGCTAGTTTAAGGTTGGAAGCCTATATAACAGCCAAGAGGAATAGCTTGGAGCATTTGGTGACAGCCAAGAGGAAAAGAGAAGAGCACTAGGAGAGGATATTGGATATCTTGAGAGTGCTAGTGAGAGTAACTTGAGCATCTATCCACATTCAAGGCTAGGGTGTCCCGAGGGTGTGATCTAGATTGTTACTGTCGAGATTTGCACTCGGCACTAGACATAGGGTAGTTCACCTATAAAGATTTATATGTAGAATAGGGGTATGCACGAGATCGAGAGACGATGGTAACACAAGACACCGATTTATACAGGTTCGGGCCTCTCGGAGGATAATAACCCTACGTCCAGTGTTCTGTGGTATTTGTATTGATATCTTTAGATCATAGATATAGACGAGGTGGCTAGACCTAGACGATGATGTCTAGCTCTATGTATGCGTGATGCCCCTTGAGGGAGGCCCCAGCCTCTCCTTATATATCCGGGGGACAGGGTTACATGGCGGAGTCCTAGTCGGTCTACTATACATATCTAAGTAGGATTCTATCTCCACTTTCTATCTATGTGAGGTATCCCAGGTACGTATCATCGACAGAAGCCTCCGAGAGTCTTGCAAGCTTGATGATAATCTTTAGTAGTTTCCCGACTGGTTTGTGCCATGTAGAATGCTTTAGCTTTATATTAGCGAGCTTGTAAGGGTCTCAAAGATCAATACGTCTTCAGGAAATCCACTGGTGTGCTGAATAGGAGCACCTAATTGGGTGTAGCCCCCGACTCTTGTATCATTTGGAAATTACAAATAATGCAAGACTCCAAAACAAGAATAGTCGTGTTGGCTCTCTTTAAGAAAAAAAATCAGTTGAATCATCAAATTCGAGTGATAAATAGCTCAGTAGAGTGACATCAATCACTACCGAGTGATAAATGATTCAGACGTGTTGCTTCAATCACCGCTGACTACTAGATGACTCAAACCAATGTCCGAGTGGCAACCGCGCTCAACTCATAATATCATGTCTGAGAGGCAACGACGCTCAACTCAAGACCAAAAGGTCGAGTAAAGAAGGCAAACGAGGTTGTTGTAGCTGCCGACCGCTGATGTAGTAGCAACCATTTAAAGTCATGATGACCGAGTGACACCAATGGTCTGATATGTGGCCGTCCGATGGCGGCGATCAGATGTGATGTGGCAGATCAATGGTGGCGGTCGGAACTGGTGTAGCCGACCGATGAAGGCAGTCGGAACTGGTGTAGCCGACCAATGAAGGTAGTCGGAACTGTGAGCCGACCAATAAAGGCAGTCGGAACTGTCATGGTCGACTGATGAAGGTGGTCGGAGCTATAAGCCGACCAATAAAGGCGAGGAAATCACTCTATGTCGAGTGATGTATCCGTCTATCCGTCATAAATGTTCTTGACAATAAAGAAAATTAGAATAATTAGTTATAATTAATATTGTTTCGTTGATACTTATTTATATAAGCCAAACAAATCAGTCGACTGAAGAGTCAAATTTATATCCATTTTTCTCCAGTAAGTAGACCGACTAGCGCAGAGCAGCATATTCACGCGTTAGCAACCAGACTGACTTACCATAGGACACTTAGGATAAAATATAAAGAGCTCGGAGCTCAGTCTACCACAACAACGTCGGTCATAATTATTCTTGCATTGCAATCTGAGTCAACCAGTCGACACATGACCTCTCGCAACTTTGGCTCTGGGTTTAGTATAGTGGTAGTCTGACACATAGCTCAAAAATTCTATGCCTTAGTTGTTTATTGGCGTCAGACCAAAAATAAGACCAAATCACAAAATAAGATGCAATATATCGGTCGAGGCAGAAGCTAAAAAAAGTAGAACTAGAACAGACGATATGGGTCATATGGTGTCAGGGCTGAAGCACTATTGAAAGGTCACTGACCGACATGGATCATATAGTGTCAGGGCCGAGGCACTACTGAAAGGTCATCGACCGATATGTGTACTACTAGATTCATAAAAAAGTGGAGGAGGACCACGTGTATAGATACACAAATAGCCCCCTGGCTCGATTGTTTAATGTGAAGAATTAAAGAACTGAGGCAATAAAAAGATAAATAAAGCCATAAAAAGAGCACTGATTAAAAAGCCCAACTTTAGTCATCAAAAATCTTATGACCTTCTACTCAGAAAACAGAAATAAACGGCCGTGGGAAAAAATAAAGGACATGAGCCTAAATCCTCAAAATAATCGAGAAAGTATAAAGATACTTAGCTTTGTAATTTGGCGAGTTGAAGATGGGCCCCCGAGCGTGTCGATGTGGTTGGCGATTGGTTGAACGTTGATATCGAGTCATCATGTCGCACGAACATCGAAGCTCGAAGTAGTTGGCTTGTATCACCAAGTCATCGAAGGTGTCGTCAAGTGGCCGAGTGGCCAAGCAATCTAATCAGCGAGTCACCGAAGATGTCGCCGAGGTGCTAGATCATTGAGACGCGGAGTTGTTGTAGTGCCACCGAATCATCGACGGATGTAGCCTCCAAGCATGGCGATGTGATTAGCGAGTAGTCGAATGTTGAAGTTGAGTCATCCTGACACCAGACCATCAAAACCCGAAGTGGTTAGTTTGAATCAACAAGTGGCCGGATTATCGAAATGCCAAGTGGATGACTGAGAAGCCAAGTCATGGCAATGTTGTCGAGTGACGATGTCGCTAAGTCACGACGATGTTGCTGAGTGACACAGTCATCGGGTCATCGTTGAGTAGCCCCTGGGCAAGTCCATGTGGCCGCCGAGTAGCGAGCCATCGAGTCACGGCGATGTCGCCGAGTCGTTGGTGTCACGGTGATGTTGCCGAGTCACAGTGATGTTGCCGAGTGATTGAAACATCAAAACTCTAAATCTTCGAAGGCATTGTCGTGCAGCGATGTTGCCGAGTGGCCAAGTCGCGATGCTGCTGTTGAGTGGAAGAGGCCGTTGTTGAGTCGTCCAGTAGCATGTCAATAGATATGTTCGACTAGTGAATGACGAGCCCCCGAGCGTGGCCCATGAACCCGTTGCCTCATTGCAGCAGTTGTCTCGAGCTGGAAATCAAGTCGCAGCATGACGATGATTTGCGTGGTGGTGATAGTTGATCGGCAGAGGATGGTGCGTGCCGTGGCTAAGCTGTCATGTCACCAAGTAGATGGTAGCACCACTGTAGGCCAGCAGGATCGCGTTCAGCACGGCTTTGCCATGCTGCTCCTCAAAATAGCTTGCCGTTTAACATCGCCTTGCTTGCTAACTGCTGTGACAAATTGCATGGCACACTATGTGCAAAACACATGTCGTTTGTCAACACGTACATGCAAAAGAAGAATCACATAATTAATATCCATCAACCAGATTGATTATTCTATATGGAATAAAGTAATAAAGAAAGAAGGAAACTTCCTGGTGAGCACGTGAACTCCTTGTTTCCATGATGCTGAGTGTACGAATCGGATTTTGCTTCCAAGTATGACAGGAAGTCGACTCCGGGTCAATTGTACAGCCCAGACTTGAAGATTTCGTCGATTTCTTAATCCTTAACTCGCCGACTTCTTGTGCATCAATTGCAGCAGGACAACACGACGTGCCATCGTACCAATGTGTTTGCATGCTGCCTCGTCGGATGGATTTGTTTCTTTTGACTTGATCTGGCGTGGTCTTCGATGCCATGATGGAGTCGTTAATTTGGACGACTGATTGATCGATCCGACCGGCCAGCAGCATGTACCCGAATTTCTCGCACGCAAAAGTCAATCGTAGATGGATCCCGATGAAAGCATCCTGGACGTAGGCGCACAAGGCCGATGGCGACCATCGTCCAGATGCAAATCTGAGCAGCTTACTTGTTGATTGATCTTGATGGTGTAAGTTGGCCATCGAGTTTTGACAAGGCGATCTCTACACGTGCCATGTTGGTGATTCGGCGTTTCAACATCGGTCTGCTCGCGATCAAATCTTGAAGTAGATTGAGACCATCAAACTCAACAAGCCGACCGTCGCGCTATCCCCATGGACGGCGCCAAATGTCGAGATTTATAATCAGCACTAGACATAGGATAGTTCACCTATGAAGATTTATATGTAGAATAGGGGTATGCGCGAGATCGAGAGACAATGGTCACACAAGACGCCGATTTATACAGGTTTAGGCCTCCCAGAGGATAATAACCTTACGTCCTGTGTTCTGTGGTATTTGTATTGATATGTCTAGATCATAGATCCAGATGAGGTGGGTAGACCTAGACGATGATGTCTAGCTCTATGTTATGTGTGATGCCCCTTGAGGGAGACCCCTTATATATCTGGGGGACAGGGTTACATGGCGGAGTGCTAGTCGATCTACTATACATATCCAAGTAAGATTCTATCTCTACTTTCTATTTATGTGAGGTATCTAGGTATGTATCATCGACAGTTACTCTTAGTCTATGGTGAAACCTAGATCGGTTAGGTGTCGGTGATCGAGTCTATCGTGATCGGTTGTGAAGGCCGTCACGTGTTTGTCTCCGGTTTGAGCGCACCGGTGAAAGGGACATCGCTAGTGAGCGCCCGTGTCAGCTCGAGGAGTCCGACAAGTTTTCGATGGTGGCGAGCTTGTGCCTTGGTGGCAGCAGGACACAACCGTGTCTTCACTCCGGGAGTGATTGTGGGCTCGTGTGCGAGAACTCCACTTGGTGGCGAGAGGGACCGACACTCTAGCGGGAGTGATCCTACGAGGAGTAGGGGAAGGTGCCATCCTTGCGAGACCTCGAGAAAAAATTATGAGCACTCCTTGACCCCTCTTTACTATTCGGCAATTGTGTGCTCTAGTAACTAGGTTGACTTGTGGCTTTCATATGCTAGTATGTTTAGCTTCGGCATTTGCACTTATCATGAACACTGGCAAGTGTAGGGTCTTGGTCTAATAGAATTACTTAGATTGCAATGATTGCTAGGATCTAGTGGTGTGAAGTTGAAGTATTCAGATTTGTGGTCGGCTTAGCAATTCAGCCGCTCCCCCCCCCCTTCTCGGTACGCCTTTGGTCCTTACAATTGGTATCAGAGCCAAGTGCTCATCTTTGAGGCTTCACTGCTTTGAGTGAGGATGCCTGGACAGGTGGAGAGTGTTCCCATATTTAATGGGGCGGACTACCGGTATTGGAAGGCTCGTATGCAAGCATATCTTGAGTCCCTTGATCTAGAGATATGGACTGTGACCCATGATTCGGATGTAGATGTGAACCCGTTTGATCTTGATTTCATTAAGCACAATGCTAAGGCCAAGAATGCTCTGTTTACATGCATATCTAAGGATGTCTTTGCTAGATTGGATGCGAGTTCGACAGCACATGGTATCTGGACTGAGATTCAAGGTATTCATGAGGAAATCAGTTATGTGAAAGAGGAAAGATACTATGTGCTGAAGAACAAGTATGATAACTTCACTAGATTGCCACATGAGAGAGATAAAACTATTTATTCTTGTTTTTATATACTAGTGGAGGAGATCAATGCTCTTGGGGATGACTTCAAGCTCAAGCCTATTGAGGTGATAAGAAGATTCCTGAGGCTATTCAAAGACCCCAAGTATGAGTCCATAATCACCTTCACTCTACAAGGTGACCTCAAGACCAAGACCATCAAGGACATGCTTGGCAAGATCACTGCTTTTGAGAGCTATCAGTTGAGTTTGGATGATCCACAACCATCCAACCTACCTCTTCAAGCGGAGAAGCAAGAGTCTATCAAGATCAAAAAGAGCAAGAAGAAGAAAGTTATTGAAGATGATGATGATGATGACTTGAGTGAAGACTTGGCACTTCTCATGAAGAAGATGAGGACCTTCAAGAATAAGTTTGCCATCAAGTCTAAGGGCAAGTGCTTCAACTGTGGATCCAAGGATCACTTTGTTCGGGATTGCCCCAAGTCAAAGAAAGAAGCTTTCGAGTACCAAGACTCAAGTGATGAAGAAGAAGAAGAAGAAGAACACCGCAAAGCCAAGCAAAAGAAGAAGAGGTACTTCAACAAGGACAAGAGCAAAGGCAAAGGCAAATCTCAAGGCTACAAGAAAATGTTCTCACGCAAGGCCCATGTTAGAGAGTGGACAAGTAACAACTCAAATGATACATTCTCTTTCTCAAGCGATGATGAAGAAATGGCCGGCCTAGCCATGATCAAGACTACACTTCCTCGGGCTCTTCCTCCACCTCCCACGTGCCTCATGGCCATAAACCAACTTCGGGAGAGTAAGGATGAGAGTAGCGGTGACAGCGATGACGAGGAGCTCTCCTACGTCGAGCTTTGGAGTATGCTTGAGCAAGCCTGTGACATCTCCGTGAAGAAATCCAAAATGTTGGAAGTGGTAAGAAAAGAATGTAAGTTGGCTAAGGACCGTGTTGGTGAGCTTGAGAGTGAGCTCAAGGACCTTGTCACATCTCATGAGGCCCTGAACAAGAGTTATGACAAACTCAAGGGAGATCATGTCGAGCTACATGAGAAGTACGAGGCACTTGAACTTACTTTTGTGGCCATCAATGTGGATAATCTTGCCTCTCTCTCCTCTAGTTCATCTAAGAGTGATGCTTCTACTATGTGTGATGGACTAACCACCTCGGTCGAGGTTTCTTCTCCTGAGCCATTTGTTTTTGTGCAATATCACAAGCTCAAGGAAGAGAGGAAGATAGTGATGGATGGCTATGAGAGGCTCATATGAGATAGAGCCATCCACAAGGAGATCCTTGGGAGAAACCTAGTGAACACTGTCTCCCATTGGGGACTTGGCTCATATCCTGTCGCCAATGACATCATCGGGATGAGTGACTCCATCCTCGCATGGATCAAGCCCCTACTCACCAATGACTAATATTACGAGAGGTGTTGCAAGGATGGTCACACCATTAAGGATTGCCCTATGGTGACAAGTTCCATTGTTTTACCTAATGCTAAATTGTTCCATGAGACCACACATTTCAAGCTTTTTACAGAAAAGGGTGGCAAGGTGAAAGCAAAGGCTTTGGGAGCACCGAACAAGAAGAGAAAGGTCAAGAGCATATGGGTGCCTAAGTGCATTATTGATCTTGAGAGGTCAACAACGTACAAGTGGGTGCCCAAGAACAAGACCTAAATGAAGGTAGTGGTGATGGACCGGGAGCTTACTTGAAGATCAAGTGAAGTCTACCACAAGTGGCATGGACCTCAACGATATATCTACTCATGAGGGAGGCATCCATGTTTGTTCTTGGTAGTTGTAGTGTGTTCTTTCTTTCTTGCATTGCATGGTAATTAGGACTCCTTTGTGACTAGTATGTTTTGCATCCATGCATGTGTGAATAACTAAAAGAAAAAAACACATAAAAATTAGTCAATGTCTAACCCTCTCAAGATAGCTATAAGCAAGGGGGAGTGCTTGAGATGGTGGTTTGGCTTCTCTCAAGGCAAGGGTATGGCTTATAGTGAGTAAGCTTGAGAGGGGTTCAAACTTGACATTGTTAGGTTTCCTTTGTGTCTTGTTTAATATTGCTTGCATTCACATGGCATGTTTACTTTCTATGCATGAGTAAAAATGCTTGTTGCATGCATCACATTTGAAGATATTTGTGCCTCATGATCTATATGAGATTACATCTCCACAAGTGTGACCAAAGGAAAGGATTGTGCTTCATGCCCATTGAGCAAGCTCTTATGAACTCCGAGGTTAAACCCCCTCACGCGGTTCATGGACCAAGGCTCATACATACCCATTTGGTTCTCAATTGTCTTGGTTCTTATTTGGCATTTGCGATAACTATAAGGCCATGGAGAGCCTCTATTTGAAAAGCAGTGTTTGAGAGTTCCCTTCGTGCTCCAAGTGCGGTGTTTCATTGAGTGTTAAGTGAGGGCACTTGGAAAATGGAGAAATTCCTTGATTCTGCAAAATTTCCTATAGTGACCATATAGTACGATCTTCAGACCGTATAGTCCGATCAGTGCCAAGTGCATAGTGTCACGAGTCAGTCTGGTCATAGAGACAAGACAGATCGGTCCTAGAGACCAGACCGTCCGGTTTATATGGGTTGCCAGCAGTCCAGTCCAGAGATCGTTCTGTCAGGTCACTATGATTGAAAACGCAATGTCTCTTCAATCCGTGACCGTTGATCTTTCCTTGAGTCAATCTCGGCCGTTCATCAAAACAGGCCCTTGGTCTCTTCCTCGTTTAGCCCCCGAGTCCGAGTACATGCACCCGCCGTCCGTTCGCTCGTCGTCGACCAAGCCGCCGCCGCTACTGCGTGACCTGAAGCTTGCCCACACAGCGCCACCGCTCGCTCCTCTCCTCGTGCACGCACACTCGCTGCCCTTGCGCACATGGGCACCCACAGCCGCAGCTCCATCGCCGCCACAGCGCTGTTGCCGTCATGTCCAGCTTCCTCTCTTGCACGCGCATCTCCAGGGAAGCCTCCATCTTGTCGAGCTCCACCAAAGAAAAGGGCAAAGCTTGCCCCTTTTCTTCCCCCTCCATTACCGGTGATCGTGTTCCCCTTGTTTTTCGGCAATAGGCTTCGAGGTTTCGGTGGTACTCGTCGTCTTCACCCCAGGGTATTGAGCCTATCTCTCCAATGCATCGTATATGCCCTAATTTTGAGCATGTTCCTTAATTGATGCAATTAGATTAATTGCCCAGATTTAGTTGCATTAATTAGGTATTGTGGCTCAACCTAGATTGCAATTAAATTTCATGCATATCCGTTAATTGCAATTCTACGGTTGAATACTGTCTAGTCTACAGTTAGATCAATTGCTTATTATGTGACTGTACACTAGATGACTCGCCCCAGCCACTTATAGTCGATGATCACTATTGTTATTTTTCTTATTTGTCTAGCGATCATGTCATTCATCTCAGTGCTAGGATTTCTATTGCACATTCTTACCTAGTGGTATTGTGCTTGTAGATTTATGTAGGGTCTATGCTTATCCTATCTCTACCTATGTGCGTGCAGTGACAACAGTCAGCAGCAGAGATGGCAGGAGCAGGTGATCACGACAAGGGAAAGGGCAAGGTGGTAGAGAAGACTAGAGGCAAGAAGAGAACCAAAATGGACCCTGAGTCAGAGAGAGCCAGACGGGTTGCCCGACACCTAGAGGCTATGGAGACATCCCGCAGGACTCCAGGGACACGGTTGATCATGGAGTAGACAGATGACACCAAGGGTTTGAGGTGGAGTAGCAGGAGGAGGACACTAGCTTTGGCTACAGGAGTAGTTCCACCACCTTGGTCATAGCGTACTCCGACTTCTCGTCAGGAGAGGTCGTCGAGAACTACAGAGCAGGGATCCTCCAGGTAGCAGGAGGAGTCTAAGCAAGAGGAGTCAGAGGAGGATAGTGATTTAGAGTCTGAGGAGTCTAAGGAGTTTGAGGAGGAGGAGCCTGAGCAGCCACCGTAGCAGTCATCTCACCGGGCAGGAGACCCGCACTGCATGTGTGTCGTGCGGGCCAGGAGGCTACAGAGACTCATGGATGCCGCAAGAGAGGGAGACATCCTTAAGGTTCCCACTCGGGATTTTAAGGTGAGTCGCCTTATCTCTTTTGAGTAGTGGGTTCGAGTTCCCAGGGACCCTGCTGGAGGAGAGAGGTACTAGACTAGTATCTAGAGGAGGATTGGTGAGGGATTGAGATGCTACCTTGCCAAGAAGGGCAAGTTTGGACTGTTTGTGCCACAGCAGCACATGACGTACCATGCTATGAGGAGTGCCACAAGCATGAACTTAGTAACCAACCCCTACAGATACCGGGAGGATATAGTGATAGAGTTCTATGCTACACTGTGGTGGCCAAAGATCATTCAGATATCTGGTTCATGTTCAGAGGAGAGCCCAGATGCTTGACCAGGGAGGACCTCATAGCTGCACTGGGACTTATAGCTTTAGATCTGCAGTTATACAAGAGTGGCTATGGGACCTTCGCTCCGCCCCGTAGACCACAGGGAGGGATGCTACCTCCGGACGACATGATGTCGATTGCTTTTCCACCACTGCACACTCCAGGCTTTGACAGATGCCCTGCTAGGCTCACTATAGAGGCAAAAGTGGTTAGAGTGATAGTCACCAGGACTATCATTCCATGGTTTGGGTACAGAGAGGAGTTCACTTTTGAACTAGTGGGCAGTGGCAGCTATGTTGAGGAGACAACACTTTGACTTGGCAGACCCGTTCAATGCGGAGATGGAGGTGGTCATTTCTAATAGGGTTGGAGGACATCACTTAGTCTTTGGTCCATATATTTGCTATCTTCTGAGGAGGCTTGGACTAGTGACAGAGGAGCAGCATGATGCATTCCATGAGATGACCACCAGCTATGCACCTCGAGTCCCTAGGGGATCACAGTCAGCCTCGAGTCAGCAGACGGACGAGCAGGAGTCGCTACTAGTCACTCACGAGTAGGAGGCTCATCCAGAGAGTGCGGTTACTGAGTCAGCGAGTACAGGAGCACCACCACAACCGGCAGCAGTTTTAGAGTCTGATCACGCCTCCACCATAGGAGCGCTTGTAGAACGTCGGGGTGACTTCATCCAGAGCTCAGCTGAGGATCATGGACATGCTGAGCGGACAGGCAGAGCTCCAGAGACTGCAGATGATGCTGATGACTACACTGATGACTCAGATGGCAGAACTAGAGGACAGTCTAGCCAACAAGCAGGAGTCCCTACGCTTTCACAGTCTCAGCAGCTCCAGACAAAGCCAGGGCCCTTCACTGCCATGATGATAGCCCAGTCCAGTGGTTTGTCATCACACTCAAGGGCATTACCAATAGGGGGAGCAGGACAGCCCTTCTCACCAGTTACACAGTTCTCCCTCATGTCAGCTTTCTCAGTCTCTACGTTGTTCACATCACTAGCTCAGTCTACAGCTTCGCAGATGATAGTACCCTCCACCTCTCAGCAGCAGCCACCAGTCAGGAGTCTATTCTCAGATATAGTGCACACTCTCGAGCAGACCCACAGACAGCCACAGCTATAAGCTTAGTTCTACCGTGTTCTGCTACAGACTCTACACTTGTCACACCTCAGATAGTAGAGGATCTTCACCATGGAGGTTTCACTCAGGAGGACGTGGCCAATCTCACTCTTCTCTAGGCTTCAGCTACACAGAAGACAACCACAGTCGCACCAGCAGGACAGGATAGAGGGTCTGAGTCACCAGAGGACCTCGCATACTTTGAGAAGCTCGATGCTCAGGTGACACAGGATCAGGGAGAGCAGTAGGAACCAACACAGAAGCTGCCCAGAGCAAAGGCCTGAGAGGACGTTTCTGCACCACCTCCTTCGACCATGAGCGCTTAGTTTTTTTCCTTCTCTTTTTGGTGCTTGTTGCCAAAGGGGGAGAAGACATGGAGATAAGGGGAGTGTGATCCAGTAACGATCGAGAGATAGTAGCTTGTATCTAGGGGGAGCATACGTGTACATTGGTTTTTGGAGATGGGAGATAGAGATACATTTGGATCTTATTTTGATGGATTTATTCGAGGTTTTCGTGGATTTTGATGAGTCATGTTTCTCATTCACTTGTGTTTGACTCGTCATGATCTCACTTAGTTTATTTACATATGCATTGCTTTGTCTTTCATTATTTATGTTGTATACCTATGTATGTATCCATGATGATGATTGCTTGTTTCTATGTTTCATGCTATCCTGTTGCATATCATCATCATGTCTTGCATTGTTTGTCTTTATGTTTTATTTAAATATCCTAACATGACATGCTTGAATTATCATCCAGAGTGTCCTTTGCTCTCTTTATCCTTTTAGCTCTTGATGATGCTTGATTGAGTAGGACCTTTTTTATTCTTTGCTTATGCTTTAGAGGTTCCTCTCAATCATAGTGTAGCTCTTTTAGCCTTGATGTTTTATGATAAGTAGTGGTTGTCATCAATCACCAAAAAGGGGGAGATTGTAAGCTTCATGACCATTGATGATTGGATCCTCGAGGTATGAATGTTTTGGTGATTAATGACAACTATGAAATTGTGGTCTAATATCGACACGAGTGTTGTCTATGCAGATATCATCTCTAAACTCTACTACAAATCATATTGACGATGATGGTTGCCTTAGCGATGGATGACAATGGCCACAAGAATGGAGGCTTGATGAACTTGTTGGAGTCCAAGGGTTGATGGAGATGGATCAAGGCTAAGGACAAGCTATGGAGCAAGTGTTTGGAACACTTGTCTCGTTGTTAGGGCTATGAGTCCATTGGAAAAATCAGACTATCAAGAGGGTCTAGGTCATGTCTCTTAGGTCATGCTAGTCGGTGATATGTGTGGATGCTTAGTGAAATCACAGGCACTAGTTGACAGTGGAGAAGCCAAGGAGCTATTCGGAGAAGCTAGGAAACGAAGTCAAGCGAGGACGAGGATTTTCAGCATCTAGACATAGTGACCGGACAGAGGGATCAGTGGAGACTGGACTATACAATCACTTGTTGATCAGAGAGAGGACTTGCGAGGAATCTGTCTATGCTAGAGTTTATAGAGACCGGACAGTTCGGTCTGTGTGGATCAGTATAGGACAGAGAGGAAGCACTTCGGGAAGCTCTCTGGAATGCACAGAATTTGGAGAGACCGGACGGTTCGGTCAGTATGGAGATCACAGAGGACAGGGAGCTATCAATTCTGGAGGAGCCGTTACATAGTGACCGAAAGGTACGGTCAGGAAGAGATCAGACAACGGCTAGCTAGAGGTTGGAAGCCTATATAACTTTGTTGTTGGGTCTTGGAGACCTCTCTTGGCTAGTGGAATAGCTTGGAGCATTTGGTGAGAGCAAAGAGGAAAAGAAAAGAGCACTAGGAGAGGATATTGGATATCTTGAGAGTGCTAGTGAGAGTAACTTGAGCATCTATCCACATCAAATGATAGGGTGTCTTTAGGGTGTGATCTAGATTGTTACTCTTGGTCAATGGTGAGACCTAGATCGATTAGGTGTTGGTGATGGAGCCTACCGTGATCACTTGTGAAGGTCGTCACAGGTTTGTACCTGATTCAAGCTCGCCGGTGAGAGGGGCATCGCTAGTGAGCGCCCGTGTCAGCTCGGGGAGTCCAGCAAGTTCTCGAGGGAGGCGAGCTTGTGCCTTTGGTGGTAGTGGTGGCACAACCGTTTCTTCACTCCAGGAGTGATTGCAGGCTTGTGTGCGAGAACTCCACTTGGTGGCAGGAGGGACCGACACTCTGGTGGGAATGGTCCAAGGAGGAGTAGGGGAAGGCGCCATCCTTCCAAGACCTCGGAAAAAAATCATGAGCATTCCTTGACCCCTCTTTAGTATTCCATAATTCTGTGCTCTAGTAACTAGGTTGATTTGTGGCTTGCATAGGCTAGTGTGTTTAGCTTCCGCATGCACTCATCATGAACACTAGCATCTAGTGGTGTGAAGTTGAAGTATCCGAATTTGTGGTCGGCTTACCGATTCACCCCTCCCCCCCTCTCTCGGTACGCCTTCGGTCCTTACACCTAACCATGCCGAACTATTAGGAGGGGTAAACTAATCTTTCTTGTAGGGAAATTATCTGCTCAAGTCATCTAAAAAGCTTTGAGAAAAAATTATCCACAAAATGTCCTAAAAGAACCATCTCAATATGAGCCAAATAGAGAGCCACGGATGTTCTGCGAGCAATTCATGGAAGTTCCATCAATGCCAATTCCCGGGGTTGTTTGCAACCCAAGAGCTATGGAAGTTCCACCATTCCTTTGCTTAGTTGATTTCATCCCGTGCAACAACACTTTTTAAATCCACGGAAGTTCCGTTAGACCCAGAATCACTGCAACGGCTAGTTTTTGGAGTTGCTCTATAACTAGTTCACCCCTTCCCCCGTGGGCACGGTTAGACACTGATGAGTACATCACACTCATGGATACACACAACACTCCTCCAACCAAGATGAAAGTTCATGTGCATCGCCTGAATTTACAGGTGAGAACGTTTCTAATATTTTTAATATGTCATTTTGAGAATAGATTTCTACCTAATGAATTAATTGTTGTTAGAAACCATAGAGATGATGATGAGATAGCTCGGGAGGTGATTGGAGATGTGATGGGCCAGCAAGGACGCCCAAACCAAGGTGGAGGCCCAATCAAAATTGACTTCGAGTCTGTTTCGGAGCTCAGGACCAGTCTGCACCAAAAGGAACGCCCAGGACGCATACGGACTCAGATTTGGATGTTGTATATATGCCTGGAAAGATAACGAAAAGAACTATCCAACCCAACCGGTCCCATGTCAAAATTCGTCTGGAGCCATCGGCAATTGCCGAAACAAATCGACTTCCAGAATCTGTCCTGGTGCTGCGACACCGTAATCGGTCTTTGGGCCATGTATCGAGTTGAGCCCACTTAGGGCTGCGTATAGGGGGCCTTGCACGACCCTAGAGTCCTTATATACAGCCACCTCCTCTTCATTAGGGTTTGGGGTTTCGCTTAGATTATTATGTTGATAACAGTTTTGCCTTTATCCTCGTTTATTTGTTCTATCCTATAGTCCAGAAAATTGCCCCACAAAAATATCGGTTCGTCGTGTTTCCGCTGTCCTATACCCCATTGTGACTTGCAAATTTTTATTTCAGATTGCTTCTCTGAATTTTAATCCCTATAAAGTCATTGTGTTGCTGGTCTAGTGCTTGTTCTTTGGTCTTGATTGAGTCGTGCATATCCTTGTCATAGACAAACAAGGGAAAAAAATCAGTGTTGCACATGTTGAGATAATAGTATTGCTGGAATTGTGTGCACTAAATATTTCTTTAACATCTAGCCTTCTACTTTCATGTGCAAAAGAAAATTAGAGTGCTCTGCTGCTGTCTCATTGTGATCAAAAGCCAACAAATTAGTGCTTGATCTTGTTATAGAAGTTTGTTTTAGTTGTACTATTACAAGAATCCTTTTGCTGCACTTGTAGTAAGAAAAAAAAATATTCTGGGGTTCCATTGGTTGTAAAACTTATAATTTTTACCTTGCTGCAGTTTTGATTCTCGAGAAAAGAAAAGAAAAAGGCAAAAGTGCATAAGAGAAAAAGCCGCACAAAAAAAAGGAAGTAGAAAAAAGAAAAGATACAAATTCAGAATTACTTGCATCCTTTGTGTCCTTTGTTGAGTCATTTGCTTGCTTGCTTGAACTAGGTCCGAGACAAGTTTAGGACGGTGGCATAGACTAGCTTGGGACTATTATTCAGTTTTGCAACTTCTGAATTGAAATTTTGCTAACCCTTGCTACCTAATATTGCCATCCAAGCTCCATATATTTCCTTCTGAACAGGCACAAATTTTTTTGACTCTCGCAATCATCAGTTCACACTCTCCAAGGTATCCTTTGCTTGTTGTAATTAAGAACTTTGTAAGAGCTTGATAAGATGCTTCCCTTTGCTTGTTGAGAGTTTACACTGGGATCATATAGTAGTGATAGGAAAATATACTTCCGTGTATTTTCTTGTTTGCTACTCACAATGACAGGTTATGCCACTCATGGTGATGATTCAACGTCGTTTAATGAGAACAATATGAGTGATGTAGTACAAAGAGTGCTCAGTCCTTAAATGGAGAAGGTAGAGCAAAATCAATTGAACAATTTATTTCAGACTCACTTTGTTGTCAAGGATCGACGTTGTCATGTTATCATTGATGGAGAGAGTAGCCACAACATCGCAAGTTTAGAATTAGTAGAGAAGCATGGATTGACAACACAGCCACACCCATATTCATACTACATCCAATGGGTAAATTCTTTTGGTAAGATAAAGGTAGATAAAATTGCACGTATTGAATTTTTTATTGGTTCTTATAAGGATAGTGCAGAATTTGATATAGTACCTATGCAAGCATGTCATTTGTTATTGAGTAAACCTTGGATTATTATAAATAATGCTACGCACAATACCATTATAACTAGCTACTCATTTAAATACAATGGTAGAAGAGTTACTCTTAAACCTATGACCGCTGCTGAAATTTTAGAAGAGGATCAACAAAGGCTTGAAAGGAGAAAGAACGAACCATTTAGGAAAGAATGGACTATTTCAAATGTTACAACACTTACGTCAAAATCTGAATTAGATGATGAACATATTTCCTTGCCTCTTGTTGCAACTAATACATTTCAGGTTCTACACAAAGAGGAGGATATTGTGAAAGATGAAGAACATGTTGTTGCTTCAGGCAAGAGCTTTCTTGATGTGATGAATTGTTCCAACAATATTGTTGTATTGGAACCTTGTCTTGATTTTCCTTTGCCACAAGTTGATTTATCTACTGATCCTTGTGATAAAGAGGAGTTGTGTGCCACTGCTTTACTTATACCTTTGCCACAACAAATGAATAAGCTTGATGTTTTTGCTTATGATTCACCTACTAGTGCTGAAATAAAACATTTGATTTTAATAACATGTGAAAAGGATGAGCAGAAATTATTGTCTTCTCTAAATACTTTGGGTTATATTGAATTTGATGTTCTTTGTGATCTAAATACCGTGGAGAAGCAAATCTTTTCTCAAACTGAATTGCCTTTACTACAAGAAACAAATTTTATACTATAAGAAACTATGATCATAGAGGTGTATTTATGGTGCATAAAGTTTATATTTGCTTAAACATGAATACTCCTTGTGTTGTATAACCAAATGATGAACTAGAAAACTTCAATAACAATTACCATGTCATGTCATGTTTTTCTAGTGTTTTTAAGATCACATATTTTCCATCTTGTCATAAGAGTGAGAATGACGTTCATATTGTTGAGCAAGTTTTCAAAGAGGTCATTAATTTGCATGGCATGCCTTCTATTGTGGTTTCACATTGTGATGATAATTTTTATAACACATATAAACACGAGGTGCATTCCAAGTTTGGGAATAGTTCTATATTTTATATTTCAGATTTGAGACCACTATTGGGAGAAAGAGATGGGATCGAGTCGGGGACAACTCTAATTCAAAAGGGGGAGAATGATGAGTACATCACACTCATGGATACACACAACACTCCTCCAACTAAGATAAAAGTTCATGTGCATCACCTGAATTTACAGGTGAGATCGTTTCTAATGTTTTTATTATGTGGTTTTGAGAATAGATTGCTACCTAATGAATTAGTTCTTGTTAGAAACCATGGAGATTATAATGAGATAGCTGGGGAGGTGATTGGAGACGTGATGGGCCAGCAAGGACGTCCAAGCCAAGGTGGAGGCCCAATCAAAACCGACTTCGAGTCTGTTTCTGAGCCCAGGACCAGTCTGCATTAAAACGGACGGGTAGGACGCATACGGACTTGTATTTGGACGTTCTATATATGCCTAGAAAGATAACAAAAAGAACTTTCCAACCCAACGTTCTATATATGCCTAGGACGCATACGGTCCCATGTCAAAATTCATCCCGAGCCATCGGCAATCACCGAAACTAATCCACTTCTAGAATCTGTCCTGGTGCTGCGACATCGTAATCAGTCTTTGGGCCATGTATCGAGTTGAGACCACTTAGGGCTGCATACAGGGGGTCTTGCATGATCCTAGGATCCTTATATACAGCCGACACCTCTTCATTAGGGTTTGGGGTTTTTCTTAGATTATTCTGTTGATAACAGTTTTGCCGTTTGATCGGTTTGTGAGATCAAACAGAATTTTGATCAAACGGCAAAACTGTTATCAACAGAATAATCTAAGCAAAACCCTAAACCCTAATAAAGAGGCGGCGGCTGTATATGAGGACCCTAGGGTCGTGCAAGACCCCCTGGACACAGCCCTAAGTGGGCTCAACTCGATACATGGCCCAAAGACCGATTACGGTGTCGCAGCACCAGGACAGATTCTATAAGTCGATTTGTTTTGGTGATTGCCGACGCCTCGGGACGAATTTTGACCTGGTACCAATTGGGTTGGAAACAAATTTTCGTCATCTTTCCAGGCATATATAGAACGTCCAAATCCGAGTCCGTATGCATCCTGGGTGTCCGTTTTAGTGCAGACTGGTACTGGGCTCCAAAACAGACTCGAAGTCGGTTTTGATTGGGCCTCCACCTTGGCTTTGACGTTCTTGCTGGCCCATCACGCCTCCAATCATCTCCCCAGCTATCGCATCATCATCTCCATGGTTTCTAACAATAATTAATTCATTAGGTAGCAATCTATTCTCAAAACCACATAATAAAAACATTAGGAACGATCTCACCTCTAAATTCAGGTGATGCACATGAACTTTCATCTTAGTTCGAGGAGTGTTGTATGTATCCATGAGTGTGATGTACTCATCAGACACTTTGGCATTTCACTCCTCATTCAGCTAGAGCTCTCCAGTCTCACTCATACACTTCTTCTTGACATTCCAATCAATTGTGAGAGAGATCCAACCACAAAAAGCTTGAATCCATCCACTCAAAAGCTTGAGCACATCTTTCCTTCCCCATACAAGATTTCATTTGCTTGTTACTCTTGGAGATTTGATCTCCTAGACGGCTAGGTGTCTCCCTTGAGCTCCCAACTTGTTGTGGTGAGACGGGGACGTTTGTGAAGGTGTGATTCGTCTCCAGAGGAAGAGAATCTAGTGACGGAAGAAATCCAAGCATGATCTTTATGATTGCTTGGCGGGGAAAAGGGTTGAGAGAGACCCAACCACTTTGTGTGGCTCCTCAACGAGGACATAGAAACTACTTTGTGTGGTTGCCGAACCTCGAGTTAAATCCTTGTGTCTCTCTTTACACTTCCCGCATTTCTTTTGTGCTTGTGTATTTCAGCTATCATATTGTGCTCTCTACATTTGTATATTGTGTTTGCTAGCTTTCCATTGCAGATATTGAGACATACTTCATGCTAGCTTCATCACCTATGAAGTATATCATTCTATCCTGGTTATTTTTCCGCAATTCATTTTAGCACTTCCTTCTCATTACTAGAACTTCTGTCACCATGGAAGTTCTATTATTGACTGATGGAAATTCCATCAGTCTTTGTCTGATTAGTTCAAACTGTTGTTTCTAGGATTAATTTTTAGATTGCCTATTCACCCCCCCCCCCTCCCTCCCCTCTAGGCAACTTTCAAGTAGGGAAGAGGAAAAGAGCACTAGGAGGAGATATTGGATATCTTGAGGGTGCTAGAGAGAGTTACTTGAGCATTCATACACATCGAAGGTTAGGATTTCCCTGAGAGTTTGTTCTAGGCTATTACGCTTGGTCTATGGTGTTACCTAGACTGGTTAGGTGTCGGTGATGAGCCTCTTGTGATCGATTGTGAAGGTCGTCACATGTTTGTACATGGTTTGAGCTCGCTGTTGAAACGAGCACCGATAGTGAGGGCTTGTGTCGGCTCGAGGAGTCTCTTGACATTTCTTAACATCGTCGCTAAGTTTCCTTAGCAATGAAGCTAGAAATGTTTATTGGTAATCTTTAATGAATGTAGAGAGTCCGCAAGCGCACGGAGAAGCATTTCACCTGAAAGTATTTAGGGTATCGTATATGTTTTATCCCAAAGGAAGGCAGATGATTAAACATAGTAAGGATAAAGATAAACATGATAGTGAACACACAGATAGCATACTCAAGTTAGATAAATATTAGTCTAGTGGAGAAGGACAAAGAAAGAGCTAATTTCCTCTGTTGCTTTTATATAGTTACATAGTCTATTATACTATTATATAGATACAATGACAATGCAATACAATTAGATCATCACACCCTGGGCATCCGGTTTTCCCCTGCATCCACAGTACAATTCTGGCCAAGAGCCTATTGCATAGCCGAACGTGGGGGATTTCAAAGGACAGATAAGGCTGTCACCACCTAATGCCTACCCCTAGCAATCTGTGGGCTACACGACAAATAATGTATTCTATTGATCTAAGGACCACGCTTACCTCTCTAGAACAATACTCCTAATCCCTTATGTGATGGATCAGAAAAGGAGTAATCATATTTAAGTGAACTCTAAGCACATGGAAATGTTCTAAGTCACACATTAGTAATGCATCATTATAACGACATAAATAAAGACTATAGTAAGGGCTTATGTCTAACGTTGTAATATAGTATGACTATATTACTAACATGCAAGCATAATAACCACATACATGAATGGATCATATAATCAAATAAGAAACACATGACCCAAACATAACTATATAGAAAGATTAAATATATTAAATAGAATAAAGTCTTATAAAAGGAGAAAGATACAAGAGCCATATGACAACTCCAAGGAAGACTTGGCAACTGAAGAAGACTCTATTCTAAGCCTAACTCCACTAAAACTAAAGGGAATCACGAAATGTTAAAGAGAGTAATGTTTCTTGGTGTCTGCTTTGGAGTGAGGCCTGTCCCTTCCCTTTATAGCTGTCAAAGGCGGTTCTGAGGTTGGCGACTCCAGCCCTAAGGGGGCCAACCGCCTTTGGGAAGTCGGTGGGGAATTGCCATTCAAAGATGGGCCCTAGTGGGCTGCCCACCTGTTCGGCCGAACACCCCTGTTCAGCCGAACAGAGGGTGGTCCCACAGGGGTCCTGCCGCCTCGGGAGCCCTGCTAGGTGGGAGCCCACAGGAAAGGATTGTTGTTGAGGAGGTGTGCTTCTGTATGTGGGCCATTCAATCCCTGTACTTGGCTGTGATTGGCCAAAATTTCATTTCCACGGACCTTGAGGCACTTCTTCACTCAATTTGTGTTTTTTTCCTACATGTCAGTGTTTCTCCAAGCAATAGTGGATATTTATTAATTCTAACTAGAATGCAGGATGGGAATATACAATCCTTCTTTATTTAGAGTAATGTTGATGGCCGAAAATGGTAGTTAACGACCATCAATAAACTCCCCCAAGTTCAACGTTTGCTCGTCCCGATGCAAAGATAGAACTTTAGGTTGTTGATCAAGAGTTGCTACAATGTTTTATATTCCCCTATAGTACCAAGTGCACAACAAAATATTCTACCTTTATTGACTAAGTTGGCATTTGGTAACTCACCCTTTTTACCTTAGTCCCTACTTGGCTTTTGGCTTCTCTTCATCTTGGGTGGTTGAAAGACAGATTGGTCTTTTGTAGGACACCATTCTCTCATCCCTGTGTTCCACTTTTCATCTGGAGTTTTTCAAAAGATTTTAGCAAATTAAACTCATTTCCTCCAATGATTCACTCGGTCGCTCAATGTGTATAAATCCTTACCAAGGCATTGAAGTTGACTCTTTTTGTTCCTATCTCTAAATAAGGCTTATGTGGAGCTCTGGGTAGGAATAAATGAGACATACTTGTAACACATATATTGCTAAACCAAAAGACTAAACCCACGGAGAAACAAATTGTACAATCTGATCAAAATGTGCATGTGTGTGGAATTTAGTGGAATGGTGATGGAATGGTGGATACTCCTTTTTGAGTAGACTCTCTCTTTCTTTAATTAGCACTTGGGCATGGCTATTTCTTTTTCTTCTTCTTTTCTCTCTTTTTTTCATCATGCTCAAGATTGAGAGCAAGCATTTATTCTATTTTTGATAGCCATGCCTTCCATGCAACCAATTGAGAGAGAGTCATAACATGATATTCATGGAGTATTTATTTTGCTATCTTCCGGAATAGAAGTTAAGCATATGGTGGTAGATGCAATGGAATGATATTGCTATCGCCCGGTGTAGGAGCATTAGCAAATGATGGTGGATGTGTACATGAATCTTGATCATAAAAGCATGAAATGGATCTCACAAAGGTTGCAAGCATTTTGATAAAGCTCAATGTGAAAACAAGCAGCATATGTGGAAGGTTTTGCAATGAAGTATAACATATGGCCAAGATAACAATTTTTATCATTGAGGAACTTTTCAATTTTATCATTTTGAAAAACAAAATCTCCAGATGTTAAGCTTCACTTTTGGACAAAGATCATAGCAGCCCTATTCTAACCATATCATGCCTTACAAAAACCTAGACTTAGATCATGCACTTTGCAACCCACAAGTATTCAAGTTCAAGGCAAGCATGTTTAGCCAACAAACTAAAAAATTAGGAGATTACTAAGTTGTATACAAGGGACTATAAAAAGATATAAAATAGAGCAACTATTCATCATCACAACATGAAGGCATGAACATCCCTAGCATGCATGACAACCTATTATTTTGTTTTATGAGGGTAAGTCAAACAAAAAAAAAGAAAGAAAGGAAAGATACAAGTCACCTTGGTGGGGGTGCTCCCCTAAGTTTGCTCTTGCTCACAGCCGTTGGTTAGGATCAAATCCTCCCCAACGGTAGTATGCCGCCGTGTAGTCGTGGTGCTCTCGTAGCTATTCCTGGAGGTGACGAAACTGGTTGTCACTGTGCTGCTACCACTATGTGGTGGTCTGGGCGTGAGTAGCAAGGCTGTTTTGCATTTCCTCTGTTCTCACATCCAGATCGTCTATCCTCCTTGTAAGATCTCTCAATTCCGCACCATAGTCGTGATGACTTGGGGTCCGTCGTGATGTGCAGGTGTCCCGATCGGCTCAGGGCCATGTCCCCAATGTGTACTACTAGCTTGCTGCCAAGACAAACCTCCAGCCCCATACCACTGTGGCATGAACATCCAAGCGGGGTTGCTGGAATGTTCTGAGCCTGCAGTGTAATCTTGGACTGGTGGTGTAGTCCGGGCTGCTCTAGTGGTGGCACACCTCGTGCTTTGTCGCGTGTGTTGATCGGCAGACCTGCCAGGCATTCCTTCTCTCTGCAGCTGTATGGTTAGTTCCCAACAACTACACAAATGATATCTCGGGTTAGGCAGCGGGATTTCATTTGTATAGCCGGGGTAATAAAAGATAATAGAACCATCGGGACCCTTCTTTAAAGTGTGACCCTGCTCAAGAAATTTATAGTCTATCTTGGGATGGGGCTCAGAAAGATAATCAAATCTAGTGTTGGATAAAGCCCCGACCCCTACAGCAATATGGGTCACTAAAGAAGTGCATTCAATAGGAGCAATAGGAATTTTAGCAATTGCAACAAACAAGACACGCAATTCATCGTTACGGATAGGTCTAGTGTCTTGTCTAGGGAAACAGGTCATAGCAAGCCACCTATGCCACAGTTGTATAGTTGGGTTGTGAATGTCACTCGCCCTAAGACGTTCACAAGAAAACTCCACCGAAATCCTTTGCCAAAAAGATCCCTTTTCAAAACCCGTGGTTGCACCTTCTAAGTTAGTGTTGCAATAACTTCTAAACTTAAGAATGATGCTAAGGTCTTTCCAAGTCAGATGGTATCTCTTCCCGAACAAGCGGAAAAGTACCCCGTCGTTATCTTTCAGCACGGTGCACAAAAACTGGATAGTGACGAGGCGTGAACCAGCCTCAGTGATGTGTGCAAATTTGGTCCAACCCAATGCTTTCCAAATAGAAAGGAACTCAGAGTCCATACCTATAGTGCAGAGTAGGTCATCGTCATACGCCCTGGTGTGGACGAAACTGCGGTAGTGTAGGCGGTGCTAGACTCGGCTCTCCTGTTCATCCAGCAGCTCAATGTCGGTGTCGACGAGAAGAACGTGTGGCTCATCATCCTCCATATCATCCTCAAAATGTGCATACGTCGTTGGTTCATCCTTGATGGAGAAGTGTGTCCTCGAGCTACCGTGTGAACAGCGTGAACTCGAACGCGTCACCCGCTGCATCGATGCCTTAGCCTTCTTCATCTGCACCACTTAAGCAAAAACACAAGAACAACTTGAACACTGGTTATGGGTTAGCAAATAAAATCTATCGGCCGTGTTGATCTTGCCAAACCTTGCAAAGGACTTGAACAATCATAAAAAAAACAAAGCAAACTAAAAAGGGAAATATTTTTTGTGCTTTTTGGAATGACAACTTTGGAGAAGCAATGTGAGAGCTCAAGAGAAAATGAGTGAAGGAGGGAGTGAAATGAGAAGTGAACTTGGAATGGAAAAACACTCTCCCTCAGGCACTCAATTTATAGTAAAATTCCCAAACGGTCAAAAACGGCTAGTGGGGAGCCAAATCCAACCATTGGCAAAAGGCCAAGGTTGGTGGGGCCCACACCCCTTCGGCCGAACATGGGTGTTTGGCTGACCGTGAGTGGGTCCCACTGGTCCCCCACTTTCTCCCATTACTCCCTAATAGCTATATTTTCTAAGTTGTAGGGGTTAGGTCCAATGTTTCGACAGAATTTTGCGCAGAAAAATATTTTCTCATAGTTGGAAACCAAAAACTGAATTTTGTATTTTTATCAAACTAAGAGGGTTGGAATAAATTCCAACATGTATGTGTGAAATCCAAATACGCAAATGCAGAGGCAAATTTTAAAGAATCCAAAAGTTTGGAAAAATTTAAATGTGCAAAAATTGAGGAAAATAAAATATGAGAGAAATACAAATTTACCTTTGGCAAGGTCTCACTGATTTTTAAAGTTCGATGAGCGGGACTTTTCTCCACCATGTTAGCTTGATGTTGCAGCGTCCAGTCCTGGATAAGTGGATGTGGATGGCTGCACTTCCTTCACTCGCCACACCTTCTTCATCTTTGGTGCGGTCGGTGGCTTCTTGGGTGAAGGAGTCTTCTTTACCAGGTGCTTCTTTTTCTAGAGTCTCGACGTGCCTGTTGCCTTCTTCTTCTGAGTGACAGGAGTGTGATTTTCTTGTGCCCAGAGATTTATCATGGAATCCTCTAGGCTGTCACCCCTTGTCTCCATCTCTAATTTCTTGATGTCGTGAAGGTTCGGCCAGCTTTTGACTCTACCCATGAGGCAAGGCTGAAACTCAAATTCTGCTTCCTTGCCATTGAGGTGGAGATAGACTATTTGATCTCCCACATAAATTTGCGCAAACGTGGTGCTTAAGAATGGCCGCCCAAGGATGAGCGGCGTACTCCTGTCGACTTCCATGTCGAGCACCACAAAATCCACAGGGACGAAGCATCCATGTATCTCACCCAGAACTTTCTCGACAATCCTTGTGGGGTGTCGCAGTGTCGAGTTGGCAAGCTAAATCTACATCTGAGTTGGGACTAGGCCTGAGAGGTTCAATTTGTTGAAGATAGCTTTTGGCATGATGCTGACACTGGCTCCAAGGTCGCATAATGCTTGTTCGAAGAACTCTGTCCCAATTGAACACGAGATCATCAGGCTTCCTGGATCACCTTGGATGACGAGATGATGTTCAATTCATCTTCTTCATCATTTCCTGCATGGTTAGTATTTGGTCAGCTGCGGGTATGGTTCCCAACAAGCATCACCGTATTCATACCTTCTGCGGTAGATTCGGGTTGCCCTGAAATTTTCCCATGATCTAATGCAGGCAGAGCAGTGGCCAACTGAACTAGTTGGGTTTCTAGCATTTTATTAAAACTAAGGTAATTTTTAAAGGAAGAAGCAAGGCCTTCTAGCTTAGCATTAACACTTTATAAAGTCTTGTCATTGGGGGCAACCTTTTTAGTGAAGGTTTCATTGATTTTAGCCTAGCCTAAGACAAGATCTTTAAAGGAGGGTCGATTATTGGAAGAGTTAAAGTTGTTACCTCCTTGATAATACGGGCCTGGTTGATTCCACCCATTGCCTCCTTGTGGACGATAGCCGTTGTTGTTGTTGTTGTTCATGTACAACACATCCTCATGAGTCTCAGGGCAGTCATTACCCGAGTGACCCGTGTTTCCGCAGACCTCACACGTCATGCATGAGTCTAAGGCATTGATGGTGCCAACTTCATACCCTTTGGCTTGTTCGTCCATCTTCTTCATAAGGAGGTCCATTTTAGCGGCTAGCATGTCCACCTCCTTAACGGTGTGCATGCTCCGCTGGCGCGAGTGAAGACGATCTTTACTCCATCCTTGGTTGGAAACTATCTTCTCAATAAGTTCTTTAGCCTTATCAATGTTCAGTGAGAAGAAGGCTCCTCCCATAGCAGCATCAATATGATCATGAGCCGACGGAGTCAGCCCGTTGTAAAAGTTCTGGATGATAAGTCATTCATCCATCCCATGATGAGGACAAGTGGCAATGTACTTTTGCAGCCTCTTCCAATCCTCGGAGATTGACTCCTTGGACTCCTGCTGGAAGCTTGAAATTCTTCCACAAAGGGCATTGGTTTTGCCCAGCGGGAAGAATTTAGCGAGGAACACGGCTGAACACTTTTCCCAGGTACCCACAGCATCCTTGTTCGCATAGAACCACTGTTTTTCCCTCCTCAGAAGGGAGAACATAAACAGATGAAGGCGAATGGCGTCTTGAGAGACATCCTTCATCTTGAAGGTGCTACAAATCTCCAGAAATTGTTGCAGTTGGGCGCTGGCGTCCTCATTGGCCTTCCCACAGAATGGGCTGGCCTGCACCATGGTAATGAAACCCGTCTCGATCTCAAGATTCGGATCTCTTGTGATATTGGGTGCAATAGGAATGTTGGACACTGAGGGAGCAGAGAAATCATGAAGACTCTTCTGGGCCATGACCTCGAAACTTGATGCTGCGGAGATGACTAGCTCACTTGCAGACACGAACTTTTAAGGAGGGACGAGACATGCACGTACCCTTCTTAAGAGTTCTTCGGGATCTTCAATATAATTTTCAGGTAAGGTGAAGCTGGTCATGCACTCCCATGTTTTCACACAAAAGGAGAAAACAGACAAGTTTAGCCTATTTGGGCAAATGCCAAATAATCTCATATGCAAGTATAGAATATGGTTAATTCTTTTGATCAATTGCCTTCCACGGCAACAGCGCCAGGAATGCTTGTTGACATTTCTTAACGTCGTCACTAAGTTTCCTTAACAAAGAAGCTACAAATGTTTATTGGTAATCTTTAACGAATGCAGAGAGTCCGCAACTGCATGGAGAATACCGTTGTAGCATTTCACCCAGAAGTATTTAGGGTATCGTATTTGTTTTATCACAAAGGAAGGCATATGATTGATCAGAGTAATTACCATATTCTAGATATCTGCACATTAGATTATTAGACAAAGTCCTTATATGGGTAAGGATAAAGATAAACATGGTAGTGGACACACAGATAGCATACTCAAGTTAGATAAATATTAGTCTAGTGCAGAAGGACAAAGAAATAGCCAAGTTCCTATGTTGCTTTTAAATAGTTACATAGTCTACATTATATACTATTATATAGATACATGACAATGCAAGACTATTTGAGCATCACACCCTGGGCATCCGGTTTTCCCATGCATCCACAGTACGATTCCGGTCAAGAGCCTATTGCATAGCCGAACGTGGGGCATTAAAAAGGACAGATAGGGCTATCACCACCCACTGCCTACCCTTAGCAATCCATGGGCTACACGACAAATAATGCATTCTATTGATCTAAGCACCACGCTTACATCTCTAGAACAATACTCCAAATCCCTTAAGTGATGGATCAGAAAAGGAGTAATCACATTTAAGTGAACACTAAGCACATGGAAATGATCTAAGTCACACATTAGTCATGCATCATTATAATAACATAAATAAAGACTATAGTAAGGGATTATGTCTAACAAGATAATATAGTATGACTACATTACTAACATGCAAGAATAATAACCACATACATGAATGGATCATATAATCAAATAAGAAACACATGACCCAAACATAACTATATAGAAAGACTAAATATATTAAATAGAAAAAAGTCTTACAAAAGGAGAAAGATACAAGAGTCATACCACAACTCTAAGGAAGACTTGGGATATGAAGAAGGCTCTATTCTAAGCCTAACTCCACTAAAACTAAAGGGAATCATGAAATGGGAAAGAGAGTAATGCTTCTTGGTGTGTGCTTTGGAGTGAGGCCTCTCCCTTCCTTTTATAGCTATCAAAGGCGGTTCTGAGGTCGGTAACTCTAGCCCTAAGGGGGCCAACCACCTTTCGGAAGCCAGTGGGGAACTGCCATTCAAAGATGGGCCCTAGTAGGCTGCCCACCTGTTCAGCTGAACACCCCTGCTCAGTAGAACAGGGTTTGGGCCCATTGAGGTCCTACCACCTCGGGAGCCCTGCCATGTGGGTTCCAGTGTCGGGTGATATGGTAAGGTTGGTAGTTGAGGCGGTTTGCTTCTGTATGTGGGCCATTCAACCGTGTACTTGGTTATGATTGGCCGAAAGTTCATTTCCACGGATCTTGAGGCACTTCTTCACTCCGTTTATGTATTTTCCCTGCATGTCAGTGTTTCTCTGAGCATGGATATTTATTAATTCTAACTAAAATGCATGATGGGAATATACAATTCTTCTTTATTTTGAGTAATGTTAATGGCCGGAAATGATAGTTAACGGCCGTCAACAGAGTCTGACAAGTACTCGAGGGAGGCAAACTTGTGCCTTGGTGGCAGCGGTGATGCAACCGTTTCTTTACTCACGGAGTGATTGCAAGCTTGTGTGCGAGGACTCCACTTTGTGGCGGGAGGGACCGACACTTCGGCTAGAGTGGTCCAATGACTATGGGAAGGCGCCATCCTTTCGAGACCTCAGAAAGAAATCATGAGTCATCTCTTACTCATACTCCTTACTTTGATGTTTTACCTTTCACATTTACATACCATGCTATTCATGCTTGTGTCCTTACCTTGCTCTTCTTGACTACCTTGTGGACTTGCATGACTAGGCTCCTTGCTACTAGTAGTGTTTAGCTTCCACATTTGATCACTAGCTTGTATAGGAGTTACTTTGGCTTAAATGATCATCCTTGTATGTATTGTGCTACTCATGCTTGTGTGCTCTAGTTCATTATCTTGTAGCTTTGCATGAGTAGACTCCTTTGCTAGCTTGTTATTTGCTAATGCGTGTCTTTGATTACTTGCTTGTCTAGGAGTTGCATTGCCTTGCGGGATCCACTAGTTTGCTTAGGTTGTTTTTCCTTTCACAGAACTATTATCTTCCTAGTCTGATCACCACTAGAATTGTTATAGGAGTTGTTTGAGTGTTTGATTTTAAGAATTGGCGAATTTGATACATATAGTGAGTTCGCGATTCACCCCCCCCCCCTCTAGGTCACTCGGTCCTTTCATTTCGCAATAATGACCCTAGGAACAAGCTACTCAGGTACGACGATCTTAAGCAATTCGAGTTCCTTCACAATACAAGTCTATACAAGATCTAGATAGGTCTATAAAGTCACAGAAAATTATAGCATCAACCCTACTATCCACAACTATTCTAGATAAATAGATCACAATAGCTAGTATGGAAGACATGGTTTGAGATGAGAGTACACATGTTTCCTTCTAGACCAGGTAGAGTAGGCGGCGATGACGTCCATCACCGTCACATGGTTGCTAATGGCGGGTGAGACTGACTCGACATTAAGAAAGACGATCCGTGGCGACGAGCTTTATAAAGATGAGGAAGCGATTGAGCAGTCACACTGAGCGCTTCTCAAAAACCTTGTTCGCCCTCACTCGATGTAGGATCGCAAAGGATGATGCTTCCGGAGACCCGCTCTCCTGTTCGCTGGTGCACACCGACGATCGGTATGGATAAGTCTTGGCGGCGCAACAGCAGAGAGAGGCAAAACGCTAGGCGATTGCATGATATGATTTGCAGCAGCACCCGTACGTAATTATAGGGGGCGAACCGCTAGGGTTGGTCATCCCGCAATCGAGTCGGTTTTTCGTATCAAAACATATTGGACACGTAGCAAAAGGTAAGTGCAAAAGGAAGCCACGCCCCCGCAAGGCAAGGGACCGGATTTTGCGGGAGCATTCACGCAGGTGATGCAGGACCGCGCCCGTCGACCACGCCCCGCCCCGCCCTGCCCGACGAGGCGAGCGAACACGCATCTATGTTCTTCCTTTCTCCCATCGACACACTTGCAAGAGATGCTAGAGTTATCAACCTGATAAGTTGGACTCCTTCTACCTCGACTAGCAATGTGAGACTAAACCTTTGCACTCCCACCACTTATCAATAAGGATTTGAGATTTAATAGGAATTATTGTGAAAATAAATAGGCCAAGCCCATAGAATTCCAGCAGCCTCAACGGAGGTGATTGAGTTTGGAGCGAAGGAAGTGCCACACGAAGGGATGACATTGTTAAACTGTCCTTGTTCGATTGTATGATAGCAGAAAGAACTGATCTGGCCTGTGGAACTCTAAACGTGATAAGGTTTAAAGCGATAGACAGTAAGGTGCTGTTGGACAAGGAGGCGTGTGCAAGTTCATGGCAGAGCATGACATCAACCTGGTCACGGTGTGTCCGATTGTCACCATGGGCACTGCGTTGGCCAGAAAGGCACACAAGCACCCCTATGGATGCGTTTCGTTGGCTAGTTGTGTCTTGGTCTGGCTAGGGGTGGGATATCAACAGATGCAGGCCCGTGTATTTGGTAGCCTGGTTTGTCCAAGGGGTGGACCTACAGGGTATGCCGGTTGGGCCACGGTGTATCCTCTAAATTTGGCGCAGCCCCGCAACATACCCTAGTTTGCCTGTTTCCAGTCTGCGGCCTAACTCCATGCCAACCCACAACCGCTCCACATCCACACCGCTAGTACACCTACACGTCGCCTCCCGATTGCTTGAACAATGAAGCGACGAAGCTGATCTCTGCTGCCACAACACCGATGGAGTAAAAAGTGCTCCAGCTCCAGGAATCCAGATTCGTATGGACATTACTCAAATTGCCTGGACGAATGATGATGACGATCTCTCTATGTGGATCAATACACGGAGCTCTCTTGGAACAACCACATCCTGACATCGCCTTGAGCCCTTGATCGTCCGTTTGTAAATTTGTATCACATTGTAAATCAATCGTCAGGTACAAACAAGTTAATCCCACCTATCAGTACCTTTTTTACCACTGTTTAATCCATCAATTCACTCTAAGGGCAGGTATAATGCTACACGTAAGTAGTCTCATAGTCTGTCTCATGCATTGCCATATAGTATTTTTGATGATGTGGAAGAGAGAGATGTTGGTGAGAGAAAGAGGCGGTTACACCTCATGTGCTAAAATTTAGGAGTATGAGACGGCTCTCACACCATTGTATGGGTTCTAATAGTCTTTTAACCTATAAATATTCTTTTTTACATTTATAAATTAAGCAGTCATATAATTAATAGGAGACAACTAATAAGATCACTCATTGTATAAGTCGTCTCATAATCCGTCATAAGATTACGTGTCATGTATGAGACGGGCTATAAGACAACAACATTGTACTTGCCCTTATTGTGCATCAGATTTTCTATGTTTTTTTACTCATCTAGCTAGCTAGTATGCATCGATGTTTTTGTCAATTAAATGAGTGATAGAAGAATTAGTACTAAATTTGCAACTGATTTCCTCTCTTTTTTAGTCAACACACAGTTGACTTAATAAACTATGATTATAGGGAATTTATGCCTATATGCATGTTTAACTTAATGAGGAATTTTTATATATTCTCGTTCTTCTGAATATATTATTATGCGATTTTGTACATATGTTACGTTCTTAGTAACTATAGTATACATGGGTATCTAACTTTTTTAAAAAAAACAGCTTCACACAAATCTGTCACTGAAAAATGCAGCAATCCGATTTGGATTCAGTTGGTGCCCCTCATCTTCAACTGTCACTTGGAGTCATTAGTAGCAGCTAGATGCAAGGCGATTTGTTGTGCGGCAGAAAGCAAATATAGATAGGAAAAACAAGTAGCAAGAACTAGCACATGAACATCGTCCTTGTCATGGCCAGCAGCAGAGCAACTCTGCTATACTTCTAAAAATTTAATCAATGGAACAGCATTACTGATCATTGCCTTGTCATTTCCAAGCAGCACGAAGATTCCTTGGCAGGGGGCCAAAATACAAATCTGTTGACGAGATCTTCAGAGAAGAACAATCACCATGGGAGAAGGAACACTCGTAGGACAGCAAGATCTTTTTTGGTTTATTATTTTTAGGACAGCAAGATCTTGACTGCACGTGAAGAATCGACTTTCCAAGACCATGTCTGAGCGTCTCCCGGTCACCTCTCATAGCCGAATCGACCTTCCAAAATCTAGGTATCTTCTGGTCACCTCACGTCATCTAGATCTGGATGAGAATGACCATGAGAAGGGGAAGAAATCTGAGATTTGCGAGCTCCGGCGATGGATTCGGTGGTGGCGGTGGAGAGTGGCAGGATGAGTGGAGAAGGAAAACAAGTCAATGCTAGCATCCGCGCTCATCCGTTCGCACGCGGTAAGCAACTACGGGCCTGATTGGTTGGATGTACCAGCCTTGGCCAGGCTCTTCGGATGCAGCATCTTTCATTTTTACGGTGATTGGTTGCATGGATGGCTTAGCTTGCCTAGCTCAAGTGTTGCAAAACAGAGCATTCTACCTGCATTGTGGGATATGAGAAATGAGTTTGTTTTTCCAGAGCCACACTCCACCGAGACCTATTGGACGTGTTTGGTTGCCCGCATGAGGCCTCGGCCAGGACCAAGTGGTGCAGCCTCTCAATGTTTGGTTACCTGTAGAGGCACCTGGGCCTGGCTCCACAGATGCAAGGGGTGCCCCGCAGCCAGGCCCAACAGGCACGCGAGATTTGAGCTTTCCTCCGGAGCCTGTCTCATTTCACGCAGCGTGAGCCTGCAAGCCTGCACCCACAGATGCAGGGAACAAAACCAACAGAGCCACCTAGGGCATTAGGGTTACCCATGTACGGTCATTTGTGACGACTCAGCTCACCTCCCTTCTCTCTCGTGGCGACGAGTCCATTGAGCTTGCCCTTCTTAACCGCCCCCTCCCCCATTCGGTGATGAGCTCTCGTCCTCCTCCTCGCCCCCCTCCCCACCTCCGGCGATGAGCTCGATCTTCTCTCCCTCATGGAGATGAGCTCGATCTGTTCTCCCTTGCGGGGACGAGCTCGATCTAATCTCCCTCACAGAGACGAGCTCACCCCTTCCTCACCGCTCTCCCTCACGAAGACAAGCTCGCCTCCCCCCTCAGTGGACGAGATCGATCTGCTCTCCCTCACGGAGATGAGCTCGATCCGCTCCCATGGCGACGGTAGGCCACCTCCCTCTATCACCTGTCTCTCATGGCGGCAGTAAGGCCGCCTCCCTCCTTCACCTTTGCTCTCCTTGGATCAATGATTCCTGGTACTTTTTGTCTTTAGATTTATGATCATGCTACTATTTGTTCTAGATTTAGAAGCAATGGTAATTTCTTGTGATTTGTCAATAGATATAGCAATTATTGCTAGGCTTAGGTTTGTTAATCTTCATGCAGTATGATTGATTGGGTAAGGCCGAGCACCTCTTTCCTCGTTCCCCCATTTCTCTCTCTCTCTCTCTCTGAGATTTTGTCTAATTTGGTCTTGTCATTCATGGATCTGAATCCATAACATGTAGATCTATGAAAAAAACTGAGCACATGGTCATGGTCAATGATTTTGAGCATGCCAACAGATGAACATCCCATGAATGTGGCAGCCATGGCTTACTGACTTGTTGAATATGTTGTTTTGTTCAAGTTACCAATACATTCATCATTTTTACTACTTGTTTGATCTAATACTTGAGTTTGTTAGCATTACATACATGTGCATCCCTTCGATGATTTTTAAGCATGTCATTGTTTACTACTTGTTATGTGATCTACTGTTTTTTATTTGCACAATAATTTGAAACTGAATTAGAAACTGAGACCATTTGACCTGTGCAGTGATGATTTTCTACCTTCAAGTTTACTATTAATTTAGTTTCCTTCTCATCAAATATTGTGATCAGTGCAATGATTTGGTTCTGAATTAGAAACAGAGACCATTTAATCTGTGCAATGAAGATTTTGTACCTTCAAGGTTTTCATTTATCTTGTGATGAGTGTCCTGCTTCCCGTTAAAGAGATCGGGTGAGTATCCTGCTCCATGGCAATAAGAAGACGAAGCTGCAACTTGACATGTAATATTTGTAGAAACCAGGTCATGACGATTTGATGTTCTTATGCTATAAAAAGCTGTAACTATTGTACTAATTTTTACCAAATTTGATACTTTATTCACTTGTGATGTGCCATTGAAGTCAGTGAAGAACAAGTCATGTACTAGGTTAATTTTTTCATCACTATGTACAAAAATGAGCTAGTAACTTCACCAGTTCTAAACCAAGGTAATCAGACCACAACCGTATGCAGCCTACCAATAATGCCTACCTGCACCCACGCATACAACTTAGCCAGCAAATCAGCCTACCAAACACTACCTCCCTCAAGCCAGGCCTAGAGCTAACCAGGCTACCAAACACACATGCCTGCATCTGTGCATGTTGGCTCTGTTGGGCCTACATCCGCCCTTCAGCCAGGCCTAGGCAGGTGCAGGCAACCAAACATACCCATATTGAATCATGTGACCAGCTTCAACCACCACCCCACAACCTAAGACTAAGTCACCTCGAGCCTATTCTGACCACATAGAAATTAAGATGTTCACATAGATGGATGGTAACTTTACCCGAACTAATACAAGATAAGCACATCTACAACCAGCAGGTTACCAATCAATGCTTGAATACAGTTTGTGCCAATCCAGTTAGTATGCCAAACATAAAGATTAAAAACGATGTTGCATCTTCAAAGCCTGACTCGTGGAGGCCTGGCTCTACAGTAAGATGTAGGTCACAAGTATGTTCGTGGCATCTAAATTTTAATGTTGTTATATTATTTCTTCAAACGCTAAATATGATGATTAAATATAAATTAAAATACAAAACTAATTACATAGTTGGATCCTAATTTACGAGACAAATCTATTAAACCTAATTAAATCATTGTTAGAAGATGTTTACTATATCATATTATCTAATCATGGCCTAATTAGTTTTACAGATTCGTCTTGTCATTTAGTGGGTAGGTTATGGACTGTGTTTTGTCATTAATCTATATTTAATATTTAAATTAGTATTCTAATATTCGATGAGACAGGTATAAAAATTAGAGAGCAAGAAACGAACACAACCTAAGCCAGGCTCAGCGCCCGTTTCCTGCATTTCAGTTTGGTCTGACTCTTGAGAAAATCTTGCATCTATCGGACCTGGCTACGGACTTTGTCAGCCAACCGTACACAAGATGACTGCATTAGTTGGATCTGCCTGGAGGCTAATGCGAGCTACCAAACACACCTTATGACTGTATGAGTTTGAAGTGAAGACTTAAACTGCATGTGAGGGATGTGATCACTATATCCATTTTATCGAAGCAAAATTTTGTTCATTTCTTGAAAGTTATAATAAATAGTCGTATAAATTTTTAATGGTTGACTAACTAAAGATAAATAGTAAAAAGAATTCTTCATTTTTAAAGAATAGATCATGTTGCTAGAGCGATCAAGAAACATAGGGTTCCTAACAACTACTAGTACTGTGCACGTGGGACAGGCACATGATATCCTCCCACTAAGAATATATCCAAAATAGGAACATGTTATAATAAAAAAAATAAAAGTAGGCGTAATGTGGTAAAACATGTTACAATACAAGAATGTGTCACCAGATATTACACACATATTAAAGACATGACAAATGACTATTGCACGCTGACAAATAACGTCAAGCAATATAGAGTCACATTGTGTAAATATATGGAATGACACCATATCAGTAATACAATTAATTCCTTTGGTTTGGATCCTCACGAATTATGGAGAATGAAAGTTCCATAAATAAAAAAGGCGAGTGTATTGCTCTTCAAAATTCAAACAAGTTATTTAATCATACATTTTTCTAATGCAGTTTCAATTAAAATCATAGTTTGATCTATGATTTGGCAATCAATTTGCTATTTTGTGCTCGCCAATCAATCGATGGCGCCGCCGTGGCCGCGGGTGGCAGGAGGGCGGTGGGCGGGGTCGGCGGCGGGGGTGTCGTGACCCAAATGGTTAGTGTGGCGGCAACACGGTGACGGCTGCGGCGTGGTGGGTGGCGGCGGTGGGTGCGGGCAGTGCAGCGAGGCTGCGTAGCACCGCCGGCCGTCGTTGGTGGTGACTGGGGGTGGTAGGGGCCATGCGGCGGGCGGCGACGGCATCGGGACAGCGTCGGAGTCAGAGTGGCGGCGGTCAGGCGAGACGGGGACGGAGGCGGAGCAACAGTATAAGCCTTCAACGAACTAATAATATATAAAGCACAATAAAAATACCAAAAACATAAGCAATCAGAACAAATAGTAGTCGAGTAAACATTGGTCATGAAATCTTGAAAGCCTAACACTCTAAGATATCTCAGTAAACAATATTCTTCGTGCTATTCCCTTCCGGATCTATCTCTTTGTTAGGCTTTGCGAGAACCCAAGTCGTTTGTCGTGACACTCCTCTCGGCAAACCAACGTATAGTTGACCATGAGCAAAAACCAGTTCAGGCAGGTAAATACCAACATGAGGCACCATTTGTCCTTGTGCTTTATTAATTGTCATGGCGAAGCTCAAACACACGGAAAATTGCTTCCTCTTAAACTTGAAGGGAAGAGAAAGATCTTTGGAAGGTGACATGAGAATCCGGGATATAAAAACTCGTTCTCCAGGATGTGTCCCATTGACCATCTCAGCATCAATAACATGATCATCAAATGGCCGGACAATTAAACATGTACCATTGCACATACCACTGCACGGATCAAGATTACTTAGTAGAATAAGGGGCCAATTGACTTTAATCTTCAGCTCGTGTGGAGGTGTTGACGCCAAAAATCAATAGTCAATCCTCCACGTGCAAACATGAGGTGTAGGAGATCTGCTTACCTCCAGGGCAGGTCCAATGGCGTGCGATGGATGGTGCGTGGCGTGCCAATCAGTTTGATCATTTAGCTGACAAAGTGTGTGCCTGCGAGTCGATGAACGATAGCCTCCAGGTAGAGAGTCGATGAAGATTAAGTCAATGCACGCACAGAGTCGATCCAGCCACAGAGTTGATGCAGACACGGAGTCGATGTAGGCTAAGTATATGACTGAGCATCAGCTTTATACTGATAATACAAAGCATGAATCTACTAGCCGATGCAATACTAGACTAATTACAATATTTAATGCTATATCGAACTGTTAATAGAATCACAATACTCAGCCAATACAACACTGATAAATAAATAAACTACACGATAATTCATCGGCTAGACAAATAAGACTAGTGCAATACCTATAGCCGATGGACCAATAGTTGATGAACAGGAGCCGATAAGAAAGAACTAAACATGTGAATATCTATCGGCTGCTAATAATAACCAGATAACTCGTTGGCTAAACACTCTGACGATACCCCAAACAGCCCCTCGCGAGGAGATCGTTCTTGTATGGTTGTCCAACTAGAAGATCGAACTTAACCGAGACAGTTCTAGATATCCCAGAAGATCGGTCTGAGCCAATACAATTCTTGGAATGAACGAACGCCCAGGCAATACTAGGTCCAATCGCTAAGGTCTATTCAGAGGTGACTCGAATATACAGATCTCACTAGATTGAATCGCTAGAATTAACTATGATAGATTGGTTTTTCCGAGGCAGTATGCAGCTAATCCTAGCAAAACAACCTAGAAAAATATAGTATATTGGACAACTAGCAACCACGGAAAAACTAACCAGAAGATCGGTCTACGCCGAGATAGTCCTGGGCAGGTCGCCGCGATCACCAGGGTGGCGAGTCCTCTGTCATGTCGCCGAGGTCGAACTAGACGATGCAACCTACATCATGACGATGAACCCGCCGGGGTGACGAGTCCTACATCTATCCCGAAGAGCCCGCTCTAGACGAAGAACCCTTCAAGGTATACATGTTTCCATGGTGACGATGCACCGCGGAGTAGTTGTATTGATGGATTAATAGATTACATTTGCCGTCACCCATTATATTTGTAGGGTCGGTGGTCTTGTTGTACAAGGAAAAGGCTCCAGGCCCAAACCGAATAGATCCTGCCTAATAGCATCGAATCATGACCAAAGTTGTGTTCTAGTATAAAACCTAATGACCTCTAAAGGAAACAATAAAATATTACGGCCACATGCTAATTACAAGATAAGGAAAATTTCTTAAGACTTGCCCTTGCTCCTCAGCACTTTCCTTCCTGTAAATATGATTAGCCTCCTCCGTAATAATCACGTTTGACTTTCTTTACTTCATATTCGCTTCCTTTCTCTTAATCTTCTAGGCCAAACCTCCCGTGGATCCTTCATGGACGCGTCTTGCTTGGTTAGCGTAACACATGTTTCCGTCCAAGTCCTGTCATACACTCAAGGCTGTGAGCGTATATTTGTCTAGGCACTATCTCCTATGCATTGACCATGAAGCACATCATTCACTAGAGGGCCGAGCTTCACATAATAGGTGAGTCTCTCGCCTACAAAATAGCCAGATCAAATCCAAGCCAGTAGCATTTGCCCAGTCACTTCAATCAACCAATCGAGTGACCAATTCGGCTAAGCAATTATTCAACCATCTGATTAAGCCAGAATTAGCCATTACTATCAAATTCGACAATCAACACGCGCTTCACTTTTATAGGCGGGATGACGGCACTGTACTAAATTTCGGTGTCAACACATGTCCCAGTTTTAGAATATAATATATTATGTTTTGAAATTGTTTTCCTTGCACCTCCATAATCTTTTCTTCGAATCCTGCAGGTACCTTGTTTCTGCTAACACTTTCGATATCACTTGAATTCATCAACCTGAAAATTCTGACTACCCAAGCATGATGCGTAACCATTGCACGTCTCCTGAGCCGATATCCACTGGCTGCTGCACCATCCACTCGACCTTCTCTGTCACAAGTGAAAACCATGTATGTTTCGATGCGTACACATCTCTTGAACCGACATCATCCTGTTGCTTCTCTCCTTGTGTCAGACACCCAAGCATTGGTCGTACTCCACTGCCCACATTGATTTTCACCTGAATCCACCAGTGACACACATATATGCAGCTTATTATGTTGAAATTTCGCACATGTTGCTTGCATTATCGCGCATGTGCCCCCCATGCCATATTCACACCTCGATCTGCTCGACAAGGACCAAACAAGCACCATGCCAAATCACCATCACGCAACAGTCTGTAACAATCTGGATATTGCCCATACCTCTGATGTCACTTGAACTCAATCGGCTAAAAGTTCTAACTGCTCAACTGTTCAAGCCGATTGAGATTAATGAAACTAGGCCTTCTTTAGTGAATAATACCAGCAATGTAAACTGATTCAGGATTGCTCTCTTCGTCGTGTGGTCAAATGCCAGAACCGTCTGTGGTGATCGTGTATCTCTTTACAAATAAAATAGGTCTGTCAGCCACCAAGTAACTCGACCGGGCATCCATCAGAGACTCTAGAAAGAACTGACACCATCATGCTTCTACTCTGAGTGCCGATGCCCCCCCAAGTCTATGACCAGCATTCATTTTGGGGTAATCAACATCAGCATCTCCCTTGTCAGTGGCTATTAGTTATCCTCATGTGACTCCATGTTATGAGCTATCAGGCCAAAAAGACTTACACTATCGTCACCTCTGGATGGATCCGACTTAACCGAGACAACACCAATGCGCAGCGCGACAGTATATGACTCAAAGACTGATAGAAGACCCAAGAAAACCAGAAATCAACTACTAATAGCCTTGTTATCCGCATGTAGCAATTTGAGAAAAACCAATCCTGCATTAGGCACGGACCAACCAGCTAATCTTGTGGCATAATCTTTTTTGTATATGTAATATAGATCCACGTCTTCAATGACAGAAGCAAATCTACCTAGGACCGAAGCAAACATCCAACGTCAGCAAATTCCTAACTGATCTTATTGATACAGCCGACGCCGATAGCAGAAGTAGTATGATTAACAATCAATGTCCATCTTGACTGCTATAAAGTTCTGCAACAATGCCTCTCCACACAATATTTTCGTTACAAAATTTCTGATTGCTTCATCGACTGAACCACCACATCAGGTCCTTCAAAGATACGTGGCTTATAATACTAGCCAATGAATATATGACCACAGCCGATCCATTAATATTTCCAGCAGCCAATACATACTCGATGCGTTTAGATATGTCCTTTTCTGATCCTCTCTCAATGATATTCAGCTTTTCCCAATCATGACAATACTATCCTCCTGCGAAGTGGAAAAACTGAGCCTCTCTCGAACCTTGCATGTGGTTTCAGCTGATCTACTCTCGAGGCATTAAAATAAATCGGCTTCTATAACCCAGATGGGCCTTCGACTCTCCAGCTACACTCTGTCTCTGAATCCTCACGGGAAATATTTGATGTTTGGATCCCTCCCTAAATTATGACAACATGATGCTCATCCATCTGCTTCTCTTGTGCTTCAATCACTTCGTCCATCATCACTAGGATTTCAGTACTCAAGCCCTCATGTGTCACCGCTGCAACTAAGCCGTTGAGTATACCCCAGGCCATTGCGTGGTCATATGCACTTGGACGCTCAAGCCGACGAGGAAGTGAATAAATACACTAACCCATAGAGTACAAAATAAAAACAGGTGCAGCCGATGGCGGGATAACATAAAAGATTAATACTGGTTGCCTTCACATAATGTGACCACGCATCGGCTCTGCCCCACCGAATGATATGATCATAGAGTCAACTCTGCATCTTCTTGGTTGCCAGATCATTCAAGATGAACCCCATCAAGATTTTAGCAACTGAAATTTTAGCAACACTCCCTGCTGAGTAATTCTGAAAAATTCCAAGTCCGATGGTTTCACACTAGTCTATCATCGACATTGCGCTGCCTCCTTCGATTCCTTGTATCCTCCATGTCGATAGTGAATTTTCACCACACTGTAGTCAGATACCTAGGACAAGCTGATGAAGAGAAAGATGCCTAATGATCCCAGAAGAATATAGCTTATTCAGCACAATGCATCGACATCTCCAGAGTATGTTATTTCAAAACTAGCAGATGAAAACATCCCACAGGCTAGCAGCCGAAGACAGATTAAATTCCTCAATCAACTTGTTTGTTCTCACAACAGCATAGCAGAAAGAAAATTCCAATGAGCTGATTCTGCCCATCTGCCAATCATGAGAAAAATCAAGCCTTCTTCTTAATCGATAACTTAGAAGCCGTCGGCTGTTGTACGCTGAAACTTTGCAGATCCTTAATGCACCATTGCCATTACCAGGCCGATGGTTGCCCCCAAGAAACAAACATCACGGCTTCGCAAAATTATGTAGTAAGATTTTAACCTTCGTGTCCTTCTTGGACCTAATGCTCATTGCTGAGACGATCCCTGTATCACCAGACCACCTTGAAGTCTATGTCATCTCCAGCCGATGTGCCTAATCACCAACAGTAGTAAAGTCGATTTGCATGGCAACTCGTCAATTACCCAGATCCCGCAAACAACACATCAGGAGACCTTCACTTCTGGAATATGGTCACACCTTGTTCTCAATGAGATCCATCGACCTTATCTGGCCACTGTGCTAAATTAAATGGAATAAAAAAAATCATGTGATTTACTATATCCATCAATGCTTCTCTCAAGAATAGTCCTATTTTCCTTGGCAGCGAAGCACATATATTCCTCGGTTGAAACTTTCTCCATGCACAAAAGCACTGATCTCACATGTATGAACCCAACTGATGGTGGAACGATAAGAAATAATATCGACTGTCACCATCGGCTTCTATCTTTCAGTTCCTTGAGATTCCGACAAAACCAATGCCAATATATATCGTAAGGCAAGCCAACCATCAGATGAGAATAGATGTGGTACCAAGCCGATAGAGAATTTTCTCCACGCTGCAGACGTGATAAGTCTTCAATTTCACAGTGGCCAGCCGATGCAACCAATGCAATCATGCATCGACTCTGCCCAGCCATTATCTTTATTAACTGAATCCGCTGCCAACATCAAGTATCATATCCTCACCAGGCTCCTCACATCGGCCGATGGTGAAAAGAAAACATAACACATTGGCCGATGGTCGCTTCTAGGATTCACACCATTGCAGAATTTCTTCTAACGTTTTTTCTCAACTGTTTATTCAACCATTGCCGCCTTTATTTTTTATGCTGAAATACCAGAGCCAATCAAAGTTGCCATTCCACCTCCCAGCAAATTTGCAAAACCCGTCTGATCAAGACCAAACAGTGCCATTGCCAATGATGGAAAAAAAGTAATCACACATTGGCTTCTATCTTTCTGATGCTTAAAACGGCAACACAACCAAGTTCAATGATTGTCATAAATCAATCTGTCCATCACTAATATCACCACTGCTGTTGTATCATTTTGACTATAAGAAATAATCTGCATAAGCTCGAACAGACGACAGGCTTTTCCAGATACTCTCCTAACAGAGTATTAGCAGCCTTAGTACATTTGATCAGCATGAATACGTAATGCAAAATAGACTTCAGTTCTTCAGTCGATCAGAGGCAGCACTGTTAACAATGAACGCCCACCTGGCTGCAACAGTACTCCAGTTCATCGACTTAGTGCTTACTCACCATATCGGCTCTTCTAGAGGTGTCCGATACTCCAAAAACCGATACCTGATATTTTCTGATAACCGATACACTCGAAGCCGAGACATATCGATATATTCCTTCAGCTTATGCACACTAATGGCCAATAACTAGTGTATTCCAATCTTTACCTTGCCGATCTGTCTCTTATGCTTTATCGACTTTAGCCCCCCGAGACCTTTTCATATTCCAGCCGATAGAAAGAAAAGTTGGTACAACGTAATTCTATCGGCTTAGGACCATGTTACTCCAGCTTCCACGAAGCGTCAGCTCCCACATAAGTCTACACACATCAGGCTCCGTCGGTTTTTATTCAAGAAGCTCGCGCCCAATTGATTGTCACAATATTCTCAACACAGTTTCCTGTTTTAATATCTGACTGCCATCGACCGTTGTTGGCTCCACCCTTTCCTTATTTGAAACTATCCACTGATTAACACCGGCTATAATTGTGATGCTATTAGAACCAAAGTCGATGACAGTCATAAATCCACCTCCCATCGAGACCTCAAATATATTTTTCTCTTTGACATCAGAAATAAAACAAGATATTTCAGCTTTCTCGTGTCAAGCCAATTAATGCTGCATCCCTTGCAGGTAATGTTTCAATAATTCTTTACTCAATATATTGTATAATAATCAACCATCGACTCCCAGGCGCCTAACATCACTGTAACTGATATGCCGATTGGAATAGAACCGATCAATGTCATGTGGCCCCAAATCCCGCTCAGAGTATTGTCATATAAGAGCAAGCCACTAGTATCGATGTTAAGTGGTTCCATAAAAGACTGAAGATATATTTGACTTCTAATCAGGTGATATAAAAATATGAGTTCATCTGATTCTCACCAAATAATGAAGATGGGTCCCACCAGGAGTGCCAAAAGTGTGTTGACGCCAAAAATCAATAGTCGATCCTTCGCGTGCAAACACGAGGCCTGAGAGATCTACTTAGCTCCAGTGCACGTCCAATGGCACGCGATGGATGGTGCGCGACGTGCTAGTCAGTTTGACCATTCAACTGACAAGGTGTGTGCCTGCAAGTCGATGGACGATAGCCTCCAGCCAGAGAGTCAATCAAGATTAAGTCAATGCAGGCACAGAGTCGATCCAGGCACAAAGTTGATGCAGACACAGAGTCGATGTAGGCTAAGTACATGACTGAGCATGGCTTTATACTGAGAATACAGAGCATGAATCTACTAGCCGATGTAAGACTAGACTAATTACAATATTTAATGCTATATCGACCAGTTAATAGAATCACAATACTCAGCCGATACAACACTGATAAGTAAATAAACTACATGATAATTCATCGGCTAGACAAATAAGACTAGTGTAATACCTAAATCTGATGGACCAATAGTCGATGAACCGGAGCCGATAAAAAAGAACTAAACATGTGAATATCTATCGGCTGCTGATAGTAACCAGATAACTCATCGGCTAAACACTCCGATGATACTCGGAACAGGCCCTCACGATGAGATCGTTCTTATATGGTTTTCCAACTAGAAGATCGGACTTAACCGAGACAGTTCTAGATATCCCAAAAGATCGGTCTGAGCCAAGACAGTTCTTGGAACGAACGAATGCCCAGGAAATACTAGGTCCAATCGCTAAGATCTATTCAGAGGTGACTCGAATGTACAGACCTCACTAGATTGAATTGCTAGAATTAAATACGATAGATCAGTTTTTCTGAGACAGTATGCAGCTAATCCGAGCATTAGAACCTAAAAAGATATAGTATATCGGATAACTAGCAACCACGACAAACTAACCAGAAGATCGGTCTGCGCCGAGACAGTCCAGGGTAGGTCGTAGCGATCACCGAGGTGGCGAGTCCTCCGGCATGTCGCCAAGGTCCAACTAGACGATGCAGCCTGCTTCATAATGACGAACCCGCCGGGGTGACGAGTCCTACATCTATCGCGGAGAGCCCGCTCTAGACAAAGAACCTGTTGGGGTATACCTGTTTCCAGGGTGACGATGCACTGAATGGTAGTTGTATTGATCGATTGATAGATTACATTTGCCGCCACTGTTTATATTTATAGGGTCGGTGGTCTTGCTGTACAAGGAAAAGGCTCCAGGCCCAAACCGAACATAACCTGCCTAATAGCATCGAATCATGACCAAAGGTGTGTTCTTGTATAAAACCTAATGACCTCTAAAGGAAACAATAAAATATTATGGCCACATGCTAATTTCAAGATAAGGAAAATTCCTTAAGAATTGCCCTTGCTCCTCAGCACTTTCCTTCCTATAAACATGATTGGCCTCCTTCGTAATAATAACCTTTGACTTTCTTTACTTCATATTCGCTTCCTTTCTCTTAATCTTCGAGGCCAAACCTCTCGTGGCTTCTTCATGCAAGCGTCTTGCCTGGTTAGCGTAACAGATGTTTTCGTCCAAGTCCTGTCATACACTCCAGGCTGTGAGCGTATATTTGTCTAGGTGCTGCCTCCTATGCAATGACCATGAAGCACATTATTTACTAGAGGGCCGAGCTTCACCTAGTAGGTGAGTCTCTCGCCAACAAAATAGCTAGATCAAATCCAAGCAAGTAGCATTTGTCCAGTCACTTCAATCAACCAATCAAGTGGTCTCCACGATTTGCCTCTTAGTCATGGCTACCTCATCCAAAATGATTATAGAAGCCACATAAAGGAGACCAGCAGTATCACACCTCTTTGTAAAGTTGCAAGTGCTTGTATTTGTGATCTTGATGGGAATTTTATAAATAGAGTGAGCTCAGCGACCACCTGGCATGATGGATACTGCAATGCCTAAAGTAGCGGTAGCAATGGCAATGTAACCTTCTGAACGCACAATAGCAATCAGTGCCTTGTAAAGGAAATTTTTTCCAGTACCGCCAGGACCATCCACAAAGAAACCTGGATCCTTTTCTTTTGTATATAGTTGCTCTGTCTTTTATAACTTTTGAATACCCGTTTATAACCTAGCACTCTATCTAGTTTTGGTTTGTTGGCATGATTAAATTTCACCTCAAATACACAAGTGGGTAGCATAAGCATTGTCCTTCTAGGTTGCTGGGAGATATGACATGGTTAGTTAGAGCTGCTATGATCTTGCTCAATTTGTGAAACTTGACACTCGGAGAATTAATTTGACAAAAATGACAAGTTCCTCAATGATATAAATTCCTACCTCAGCCATATGTTGATCTACATTGCAAAACCTATATACATATGCTACTTCTAGTTTCATTTCATTGAGCCTTGTCAAAATTTTATGACCCTAGTGTTGGTGTAAAGAGGAATCTCGAAGGATTCAAAGCAGAGTGGCGAATGCTCTCCACATATTCCCAAAAAGATTATCCCTTTACAAGTAAGTAGGGATGCTCTATTTATAGGCCCGTACTTGGGTCAACTATAAATGACCATTTGTTGACTTTTGCTAAGCCATACTAATAAATCATCGCTGGCAAGGTGCCATAAATGCTTCATTAATATGTCCTAGAGCCAATTAGGTAAAATCCATAAGCGCACGGAAAATACCATTGTAGCATTTCACCCGGAAGTATTCAGGGTATCGTATTTGTTTATCCCAATGGAAGGCAATGAATAAGAAGGCTTACTTATGCACATATTTACATTGTGAATTGATAAGGATCATCTAACCAATGCAGGCAAGCAATGGATAATGACGAGGTAGTGTGACACACAGAAGATTCTATTTTAAATATAAATAAATAAATAAAGCCAAGTGGAGAAAGAACTAAGCTGAGCTACTCCTACAGTACTTTCATATATAGTTGTATAGCCTAAGTTCTATACACATACACACTTATACTCAAGTTCAACAGTTATTAACATAACACTTAAGGCACGGACCTACCCCTGCATCCACAGGGACTTCCGGCAAGAGCCTACGCACCGCCAAGGTCGGCAAAGGGGAGTAACCGCCAAGAATATCCCTGCCCACCGCCTTCAGGGATCAATCAGGAGCCTCCACGTGCAAGCCCAGGAGGAAAGGCCACATGCCTGGGTCGGCCAACCTAGGGGGGCCGGCCGACCTGTGGCTGGGCCCTCTTGGGTTATGCTTCCTCAGGGTGGCTGCCAGGTGGGTCCTCATCCCAGATGTCGGGGTAGTTTTGTGTGTTTCTTCGGTGTGGTACTAAAAATAGGCCCTTCAATCCATAGGATGTCCAGTTGGCGCTCTCTCATTGGTTGAAAGTGTGTTTCTTTGCCTTTTGGGTGTGTTTCCTTCATATTTCCTCTTACATGCAAATAATTCCCAAGTACAAGTGGAACTACATTATTGTAAATAAATATGCGTGTATGAAATGCCAAGTTCTCCTTTATTTGAGCATAGTTGATGGATGAAAATGGTACTTAACAGCCGTCAACACCATTTTACCCCTATTTACCTACTATATTCTATGAATATTCGATACCAAATGGTCATAAAGGGCAGACTGGTTTTTTGAGGTCTTCCAGCACCCCTCCTTGGCCCGCACACCTCGGCACGTGCTGGTGTCACGTGTCGCCATCTACAGGCCTCGCCCGCTTTTGGACTTCAGTGTAGTCTTATCTCACGAAGGCGTAGTGTCATCCTTCGAATGGGCCTGGTACCATCGGGGAGTCCCTACACTCCGTGTGCTGTACTGGGGTCCACTCTAGCGTAGTCTCGCCCTTCGAAGGTACCATGGTATCCTTCGAAGGGGACTCACACCCTTCGAGCATCGCTGCCTTCCTTCTGCTTGAGCCGAAGGGCCTTGATTCTTCCGGAGTCTGCGATGGAAACCTGCGTCTCGAAATTATGGTTAGTGAGAGGGCAATAGTGGTTAGCCTCAACCCTTGTTTGCAGCCCGACTTTGACAAGCCTTGAAGGGTGGCCCATGAGGTGATCCCCCAACAGTAGCCCCTCGAGGGGTGGGTCCAATGTTGATGGGCCGAAACCCTCGCTCCAATGGGATCTCTTACCAAAACGCCACCCTTCGAACATCAAAGTTGGGCTGCGCAGAGTGTGGTTTGTAACGGAGTTTGGTGTTTTTAAGTGATGTTTTTGGGGCCTCTGCCTATAGAAAGAGAGTGGCTGTGGTAGAAAAGTATTTTTACTGCTCTTGTGATACTTGAACTTGCACGATCTGCCATTATGACTCATACTCGAACGGTGACTGTTTCAGGGATTGAATCTTCTTCTAGGAGTTCACCTGACTCCATTGAAGGTAACCCTGAGCTAATTTGTGTGCTGTGGCTGTTCGCATTCTGTCCTTATCTTTAAATTACTACACTCTCGGTTGTCGAGCCTTCGTAGTAAATGCTGGTTCATTTTCACCCGACTATATAAGCGAGGGGTGGGGGGGGTTAATGCTTATGAAGGTTTCTTGCACTTTGCTTTCTTTTCGCCTTTGCTTTGCTAATGCTTCGCACATTGTAATTGAGGAAGATAGGGTCAGATTTGCTGCAAAGCACTGTCTGAGGTATGCTTCATAGTAGTCAAGCTGGAGCATGCCTCCTAGCTTGTTTTGCTTTTTCAAAAGTTTATAGCTATTCTCTTTGTTAATTCCATCATTCGGTTTTGGTTTCAGGATCTCAGGATATGGCTAGAGTTGCACAAACTGTTCGACCTGACGAGGAGTCTTCAGAGAGAAGTCGGCCTCCCCTAGATTCTAAGGTTGCTACCATGGACACGGAGGCGGACGATGCCTTCATCTAGAATCTGGAAGAGACTTTGAGTACCGGTCCTGAGGGCGAGGCTCGGGATCCCCCTCGGGCTACTGGCGAGGAGATCGAGGATGAGGAAGTGGACGACAATGGAGATGAAGAGGAGGATGAGGAATTTCATCCTCGGGGGGGGGGGGGGGGAGACAGAGTTTCCGTTGAAGCTCAGGCCCAGGGCTCAACCCACAAGATTCGAAGCTCTGATCCCCACGAGGAGAGTTTGGAGGGTGTAGACGCTGATATTAGCGATCTCCTGCCACTTGGTGCACCTGGCCCTCAAAATGGTCAGAAAGGAAAAAACAAGGAAGGTGAGGAACCGAGGCCTCGAACCTTTGTGTTTGGCAGATCCTGCTGTAAAGCTGTCGCGGTTACGAACCTTGTCAAGTTGGGATGCTTTGCTGCTGGCGAGGCTCGACTGCCTAGTCCAGAAGATGTTCCTTGCCCTCAGGAAAACGAGGTTGTGGTCTTCGAAGAGCATTTTACTGCTGGACTGCGCTTTCCGTGCTCATCTTTTGTGAGGGAAGTGTTGGATAGATTCGATGTTCAACTTCACCATATCAGTCCAAGCGGGATAGTGATGCTTAGCAAATTTGCTTGGGGTTTGAGGTGTTCTGCAAATACTATTGTGCTCATTAGCCGAAGCTTATAAAGATCGATGGCGTGACACGCGAGGTGGAATTTGGCTACATCACCTTCGTGCCTCGCTTTCGGAAGAATGACCAATTTGTCAATTGCAGTCATAACCATTGGGGTGACAGGTGGCACGAGAGCTGGTTATATGTTAAGGTTCCTTCGGAGGATGCTGTTGTGGATGAGAAAGAGATGAAGATTTTTCCGCTGGCCTCACGCCTTACCCCCTGCGAGCCTCGATCCATGGATGGACGAGTACCTTGAGGTTGCAAGAATGACGCTGTTTTTCGTGTTGCCACTGATAACTCCAGTGGTCGTGATCTTATTGAGGAGTTCATTGCTGCTAACAAGTGGCCTTTGCACGAAGGTTGTTTGATCGCTGGCTTTATTCAAAAGAAGATTCCTTCAAGGCTTGACATTACTATACCATTTCTTGAAGTCGCTGTGGACAAGCGGGGCCTTGGTGATGATGAGTTTTTGACTTTGTTGCTCCGTGCTGGTGAGGCTATAGTGGGTCCCTATACCCGTGAGGAGCACAAGCATACCAACGAAAGGACTTCACACAGCGGGTGCCTTAACCGTGTTTTTGTTTTGGCTGGTTTTGGCAGTGTCGTGCCTGGGCCTCGCGTTAAGCGCACTCGGGCTATTGGCAATGTGGGTTCTGGGCTGCTATTACAAAGAAGAGCAAAAAAGGGAAATGACCCGCCGCATGTTAGGCTAAAGCTAGCAAAAGAAAATGAGAAGATTTGCTGCCTATAGATGCTTCAAAATGTGTGCACACTGCCATACCTAGTCGCGATTGCTTGGGTTCTTCGGCCCTAAGTTTTCACGCTATGGGAACTTTGATAACTGCTGGGGCAATGGTAGATGCCTTTGGCAGCGATGATGATGGGGATGAGAATGTGGTTGTAATTTCTCCTGCCCCCACGACAGATGCTGGTGCTGCACCTCCCCCTTCCAGTCCCCAACCTATGGATCTGGCCGTTCTGCTGACATAGAGGTGGCTGATGTTCTTGTTGATCTAATGGGGCGATTCATTTCCCATCCTAGGATCGAAGCTCAGATGCCCAATTTGGTGCTGGATGGTGCTGGTCGAAGGGCTGCTGGGAAAGAACCATCGTCATCCAGAAGAGATGGAAACTTTGCGGATCCCGGGGCATGGGCTAAACTCCGCTCCGCTACCGATGACTTGGTGGCTTCTACAACTGAAGAATTTGATACTAAGGACTTGCAAGTTAATCTTGCTCATATCCTGAGACATGTATGCCAATTTTCGCTTTTCAAGATTCAACTTTGCTAATTTTCTCGCATTGTTTCTCACTTTTAACTTCATCTCGTACTTTTGCTTGTATTGCAGCTGAGAAATCTAGGCAGGAGCTGGTGTTGCTTGAGAGGGTCAAGGATTCATATGCAGCAGAGAATGCTTTGCTAACGGAAAATGTCGCTTCCCTTCAAACTATGAACGATGAGGCCACCCTTGAGGCGACTCGTGCGAAAAAAGAGCCAGATGCTTTGCGAGCGAAAGTGGCTGAATTGAGAAAATCTAACCCGCCTCGAAGCTGCTGAAGCCAAAACTGCCACTCTTAGCGAGGAAAACAAGGCTCTGATACATGCCACGTCAACCCGCAACTAAGGCTTTGCTGCCCAAGCTCTGATGGCTCACCACACATATCGCGAAGCTTTAAACTATGTGGAGGCTGAGTTCACAGTGCTCCCGGGGGTTATGGACAGGCGCAGCAATTTGGGCTCGCAGTATACCACCGAGGCTAGCTTCGCTGTGCTGGAGTGCCGAGGTTTGACCACTTTCGAGGTCTGGGGAAGCGGGACTTTCCTATTGGGGCTGACGCTCGGGACAACTTGTCAGCCGATGCTTCCGCTGTTGCGAAACATCTAGCTATCAGGTTTTGGCGCGAACACGATCGCGAGGATGCCCGGCTAGTTGCGATCGAAAAACTTGCCCAGGTGCGCATTCTATTTTCTATAGATTTTTAATATAATCCTGGGGCTTTGAAGGTGACTATCGTTTTTGATATGTTTAGGCTCACGACGCTGCACTAGCTGCTCAAAAGCCTTCGAGTGGGGGAGGAGGTCAAGAGGACCAGTCTTGGACTCTTGAGGGGGTGAAGGATGGAGGCGTACATTCTTCTCGTGAGGTCTAGAGCCTGCTCCAACTTGATGCATGCAGGCTAGCCATATGTGACATCCCATGTCACAACATGAAGTTAACTAAGCCTAACCTCAATTAAGGACTAAGCCAGAGTATGATTAATCCATGTGCCAAAGGATAAAGAAAAGAAACCTAGTTAATTAAATTCCAAAATATTCAAATAGGGGTCACTCACAAACATCCTCAAAATCCATGAAAGTACCCAAATATTTTTACTTATTCTGAATGCCCATAATAAAATAGAATTTTGAGAATTTTTCCAGAATTTTTGGTAACCATTTAATACCCTTAAAAATTTCCCCAAAGTCAGAAAAGTGTATTTCGGGTTTAGAATTTTCATAAATTCTCAAAGGCAAACTAACAGGTGCACCCAACAGAAAAGTTGGAGCACACGTTTTACTGAATACACACAAAAAGTTGTGTCAAATTTGGAGCACGGGAACGTGTCGGAATTTACCAAACCCCAGTCCAAGTTCTGGGTCAAGCCGGGTCAACCGCCCCCTTCCTCTCCCATTCTCTCCGGCCAGTCTCCGCCCGACACCGACGCGCCCGTACGAGCCACCGTCGATCGCTGTAGCCCCGTCATGGTCACTGCTCCGCCAAATCGCGCCTGTGCCACCGGCCGGCATTGAAGCTCCACCGGAGGAGCCACTCCCTGCCCGACAGCTCGCCGTCCTCTCTCCTTCCCTCTCTCGGCTCCTCCTTCCGGCGGCCACAACAGAAGAGCAGCAGCGGCTCACCCACCCCCATTCCTCTCCTGCTCTGCTCGCCAACACTCCCGCACGCCCCAGGCGCTCCTGCAAGGTCGCGCAGCGCTGCTACCGCCATGCTCCTCCTCTGCCGCAAGGAAACCCGGCGAGCTCCCCTGCTCCGGGTCGCGTGAGCGCCGCCGCGTCCAGCCCTGACCAGGCCGCCCCTCCCTTCTTCTTTCTTTCGCAAATCAGCGCGCTAAGGAGTCCTCTCGCCGCCTACTGATCCTCTCCCTCCCTCGTGCAGAGACGTTGCCGGAATTTGGAGAACCCGAGCCACCGTCAGCCACCACGCGGAAAGGGCTCACGGCGACGACCACCCTCCCGGCCACCCCAACTCTAGCCAACGCGTCGACGAGCACCGCGCCACCCAGGTGATGCTTCCGGACCTCCCTCCTTGCCGATTCCATCTCTGGGCGTGCCTGCCGCCATCGGCCACCGTCCAGCTTCGCCGCCGCTCGTCGCCGGCAGAGCTCCGGCAGCCCCCGCTCCGGCCACCACCACCCACGTGACCGCCTTGGGTCACTGATCATGTAGAGCAGCACCAAGTTCCGTGCCTCGCCGCCGATCGCCGCCGGCGAGCCAGCAGAGCCACCCCGCCGCTCCGCCGCGCGCACGCGCGGGGAATTTTGAAAATGGCCAGTGGCAGATTTGTAAATAAGGGTGAACTTTGATTAAACTTTAAAATTCAATAACTCCAGGAATAAGAGGCCTAAAAATGTGGAATTAATTTTTTTTGACTCCAAAAATCTTGCTCTACCAGAAAAACAAGATGAGATCCAGGGTTATGCAGTAGGTTAGTAGAATTAAATCACCAAAGTTAGAACCTTGCTAAGAGTATTAAATTCATAATTCAAAATCTATAACTGATAAAATCATGGGATTTGGTCAGTAAGCACTTCATGTCATTCCTAAACTTTCTGCTAAAGCACATTTCCATCTTTTATGCAAATTTTAGTGTTATTGCATAATCCCCATTTCTAGTAAATAAATTTCTATAAATGCTTGGGTAGGATTTTAATTCTGAAATTTTGCATTCCTACTCTTTGGGCATTTCTACATAAGTATAAAATCTCCATGAAAAATGTTTGGGCACCATCAGTGTGCTTTTGGCTGTTAAAGTTACTCATTCATAATTAACTTAAGAATTTCAATATAATTGTTGCCTAATATATGCATATGGTTATTATTAGTGGTAAATCCATCCTTGGGACAGCCCATGCAACATGTCAATCTTGACTTACAGTGAAGTTATGATTTTCTTTTGCATAATAATGATTCACAATTATTGTATATATCTAGATTAGTCAGGGCTATAATTAAAAGTGAACATGTAAAACTCTAGGAGGTTGCAATTAACCTTGCAAAATAAAATTTCTATGTTCTCTTGCATAGGTAGTTTAATTGGGGAATGAGCCCTGGGTAAGTGGGAAGTCAAGGAGCTTTGCATGTTTGCTAAGTGGGCCTCGATGGTATACTCGTAATTGGATATAGGTGATATGCTCATTTATTACCATGCCTCCCATTTCCCTAATTAGAAGTTTGTCCCCTGAAAGTTAATAATTGCCAGAGTGTGGTACAAACATGTCATCTCATGCATGAGCATCATTCCATCAAATCCTATTTATTGAGGAAGTGTCATGCATCATCGTCCAACTCCTGACCATGCATTGCACTGCATTGACTAGGGAGCGAGACTGGGAGCAAGGACGTGGCAAGCAACCCTGAGGAGCCCGAAGTTGAGCTCAACCCCGTCGAAAACTTTAACTACGATCACTCCCAAGGCAAGCCCCGGTGCACACCTACTGATTTACGAGTCCTTTTTATTTTGTCACCATAGAGGGATACTGTATTGTGCATTAGGTATAGGGCTTGGATGGAAACCCACTTGCATAAACAAACTGTGACCTATACGCAGTTACGTCAGTAAGCCTTTCGTTAGCAACTGCTCAGCTTAAATTAGTGGAGTCAACGGTAGGCTATGGGATCACTTGATTCAATCAGGATCCACGCGAAGGACGAAATTGGTTAAAAAATTGGGAACCTATCGTTGCAACCCCGCGGACAAGTATTGAACAGTACCAAGTGCATACCTCTATATGGGAATTGGTAAACCTAGTAACTTGGGCGCCGTATTGTTGGACGGTATTACTCATCAATCCAGAGGTGATGTGAATGGCACGGTGGATGCACGGGTCGAGGACCGCTGGAGAGTGCACGGGTTAAGCCTCGGATACGAAGTACTGTATCGCGGGGAGGACGTGTACTCGGGATCGATGGCCCCGGATCGACTTTATCGCAACCTCGTGAACGGTGGCCATACGTGTTCTTAAATGATGCGTATGTCATGCATTTGGGTTATTCTCCTGAAGGATGTAAATCAATTCGAATTGCCGTCTCTCGCGGTCATGAGTATCTCTTGTTTCGAGCAGTGGCAATGATACTTTAAGTAGAGAAATTTGTTTAGGATGCTGATATTTATTTACTCTATGGATACAAATTGCTATGTTGTATTGTTCTTTATATTTGAACAGTCTTAGCAGCTAGCTAGGGTCCACTATAGTTCCTTTCCCACAACAAGCAATTAAAATCTTGGTTAAGGAATAAGCATCGCAGCATAGAATTAATAGGTGCTTTTATGCAAACATCAAATAAACCCGGTCGGCCCCCTTGCATACTAGGAGTCGGTTTTAGTAAACCCTTTGGACGGGTAAGTCTTGCGGAGTATGCTAGATACTCAGGCTTTGCGATTATGTGGTTTTCAGGTTTGCCTCAAGCGACTTATTGCGATTGCTGTAACAAAATTGTGTGGGAAGGCGAGGAGCCCCAGAACTGGACCATTGAATGGGTCCCCGGCTCCCCTAATCAAGACGAGTGAGCCACTACCCTAGGGCCGGCATGGCTTGCTTAGGTTCGGCGGAGTGTTTGTCGTATCTCCCGCCTCCGCATATTTATGTAATATGAACCAAGAACATATGTATAATAATGTAACTAAATTTGCTTCCGCTATGACTCTTGAGCTGTAATATTATACCCTTAATGATGTATCTCTGTAAATGATGGATGTCCTGTGTGAACGCTATGTATGGTTACTTCGTTAACCATCTCCCGAGGCGATCCTGTACGGCACAATCCATACTTCGGTATAGGGTTGCGACAGCTGGTATCAGAGCCAACTCGGGATAAGCATCACACCGATGAACATTTTAAAAGGCCTAAACAACCCGTTTTATGCCGTACGGTGAGGTACGAGCTAGTAGTGCCCATATAAGGACTTTATTAGTAGATGGCAAAGCTAACCCTGGGTTATGTTTGTTAAGTTACTCGTCTCTACGGATTCTTCCCCGAAGGTATGTGTCTGTGCGCGGATCGGTTGCGCAATAAACACCGAACGCCTTCCGGGTGGGCAAAGACCTGGACTTTGTTTGACGCGCGGACCGATTGCGCTTAAATATCGGCTGCCTTCCGGGTGGACAAATACCTGGACATAACTGTCATTGTTGTTTTGGCTTGTTTCTTTTGGATTTGATGTATTGTTTCTGAAATGGATCTATTGCAGGTATACTAACCGCGGGTAGATCGCTTAGAAACGTGCGAGAAGTGTGCGTGCCATCGGACGGATCGATCTATATATTCGGTCAAGGTTTTCCTTTGTGAGGACGTAGGAAATCGGCATATTGAGCATTTGGCATTCATGCATACTACATGCATTTATCTTTACCAAATTATGTAAAAGGTCACAAATATCACAAACATGTGAAATAATCAAACTCCGGGCGAATGCGAATCCCTATGGTGCTTAAAACGAAAGTTCGAATTTAATTGGGACGAACTCTGCCAGGAAAGTCGGTCCCACAAAAATGAGCATAACTTCCTCGATTTTAATCCGACGAAGGCGAATAAGTATCCGTTGGAAAGCTAATGTTTTCCCCTACGAGTTTGGTATAGTGGGTTTGTCTCAGAAAAATCTGTAAATGGGTCGGATTTTGCAAAAACAGCAAGCTTTTCGGAAAGTTCAGCAGCAGTCTCATTTCTGTCCTCTGTTTTTGGATGATCATAACTCTCGGAGATGTTATCGGTTAGGGATGTGGGAGCATGCGTTGGAAAGATACTGAGCTCCTCTACAATTATCATAAAAGGGTCAAAAGGTTAAATTGTACAGAAGCGACGTGTTTTTGCTCATCCCTGCCAGTTACCCTGTCAATCGTAGAACTGCATAGTTCTCCGTCCCACGGGTTGGGCACCTTACGTTTTTTTTTTCTCCCTTATCCGTCAATCCTTATGCCACTTTGGGCAAGTATGCTTAAAGGGATATTAAGTTTTGACTCATCCTCGCAAAAACTTGTTCCGACAGATGGTGGACGACAAGCTCCCGAAGAACTACGAGCCCCTTCCCGCACGCGTTCTCGAGTTGGAACGAGAGCGTGAGGCGCTGCGGCTCGCACTTGCCGCCCGAGACGCCCAGCTCGCCACTCGCGATGCAGAGATCGCGGTCCTCAGGGGCAAACTGCACACTAGCGAGTTGGAGCGGGCGGACCTGTTCGAGCAGCTCCATGACGCTCAACTCATCATCGCGGGCGATGCTAGCGAGCAGTTGCAGGAGCAACTGAACCAGCGTAATGCCCAACTCACTGCTGCCCAAGAGGAGATCTACTCCCTTCATGGTCAGGTTGACGCCCTCTTGGAGGAGCGAAGTGAGCTCCAAGCTCAACGCGAGGAAGCCCAAGATGCGAGGGATGTCATGGAAGGGAACCTCAACGACGCACATGTCATCATCGCACAACAAGAACAACTTATTGGGCATCTCCAAGTTGCTAATGCCCAGCTGAACGCGGTTCTTAATGCCCAGCCACCCGTGCCACTCGCGGTGATTCCCCCAGACGACGCCGACTTGAGTGAGGACGGTGACTCCGGTGTTGACTATGAGGCACCCCCTGGACCGGGCGACATGGAATGGGAGTCCGATGGTAGCAGCACGCCGAGTGACTGAGGCGTAGTAGGTCATGTACGGTGGAAGCTCGTGAAGACTTGGTGCTCGTATGTGGATAGTGCTAGTAGTGCTAGGTGGAGTTGTAACCGAAAGCTCTTCCAGACCACATGCTATCACGAGGTAGTAGGGTAACATAAGGATTTCCATGTATTGGAAGACGTGTCACATGTACCCATGGTTTGATCATAAGTATGTTGCCTATGTTGTTGAAACTAGTGGAATCCAAGTTACCACCCGTAATTTGCACCGTGCACTGTCAACAGTTCCGTTTTGAGCAGTTAAAATGTTATTGTTGTCACTGTAGTATAGGCTTATTACCACAATGTCTCAGGCGATAATCGGGTTAACATGCTTTACTCATGTGACAGATGGTGCAAACTCGTCGTGGTGGAGAGAACCTCGGTGAGGCTCCCGGTGCCTCCAACGCGGGTAGAAACCAGCCGCCACCCAATGCTCCGCCCATGACGCCGATGGAGCAGCTCATCCACAATCAGAACGAGATGTTCCGCATGTTCATGGAGAACATGAATCGCCAAGGATCTCCTGGACCACCACCGCCGCAGCCCCGCGAATCGTCCTACAGCGACTTTTGGGCAACTCATCCGCCCACATTCGGCGAAGCTGGTGATCCGCTGGAAGCGGATAATTTCATTCACACTCTAGAGTCAAAGTTTGCTCTGCTCCACTGCACCGACCACCAGAAGCCCCTCTTCGCAGCGCAGCAACTCCGCGGTTCCGCAAGTGCTTGGTGGGCAAGCTACACCTCTGCTCTTGCCCCTGGCCACCAAGTCACTTGGCCGGAATTCTGCGCCGCCTTTCGTGCACACCACATTCCGGCCGGTCTTATGAAGCGCAAGCTGCAAGAATTTCTCAACCTGAAGCAAGGCGCGGGAACTGTGCAGGAGTACGCACGAAAGTTCAACTACTTGGCTCAGTATGCATCATATCATGCCGACACGGACGAGAAGAAGAAAGATTGTTTCCGTTCGGGCCTTACCCCGAAGCTGCAAGGCCGTCTGGCACAAGTTACCGCAGGGACATTCAATGATCTAATGAGTGCTGCCATTGTGCAAGAAGATGCCATCCGTGCTAACCAGGAGGACAAGAAGAGGAAGCGTGCTATGGGAAGTTCGTCCGGCTCCGCACTGCCCAAGTACAGGCTGGCAATCACCTCCCCGACGGGACAGAAGTTCCGAGCTGCGCTACCGTCAGGAGGAGGGCCTCGTCCGACCTACTCGCAGCAGCACTTCCATTCCCATGGAGGCAACCTGCAGCCCTCCGCTGGTCCCCGCCCCCCGCAGCAGACTAATCAAGTTGTGAAGCACAACTCCCCGCAGTCATGCTACAACTGTGGCCGAACCGGTCACTTTGCCAAGGAGTGCCGCTTTCCGAAGCGCAACCAGGGAAACAACAACAACTCCAACCCCTCTGGGAACATCAACAACCACCCCAACAGTGGTAACAACCACGGCAGCAATGGGAGTCGTCCCCAGTCTTCTGCCCTTACCCACAAGAATGGCCGAATCAATTATACCACGGTCGAAGAGATTCAAGTCGGAGAGCCTGTTCTCGCGGGTACGTTCTCGATCAACCAACACGCTGCCATGGTTCTCTTTGACTCAGGAGCAACGCATGATTTTATTAGTCAAGGATGTGTGAATCATCTGAAAGTCACCCCCACCACTACGGGAACCCCATACATCATCACATCCCCCGGTGGAAAAATAAGAACTCACCTTGAGTTGAGAAAAGTGCCACTCAAGTTAGCAGGCAACGTGTACCCCGCTTCGTTAATCATCTTAGATGGTCAGGGTATTGACATAATTCTTGGTATGAGGTGGATGACTAAACATAGAGCCGTCTTACACATTGAATCCCGGGAGGTCCACTTGAACTCACCCCTCTATGGTCCATCCATTCTTCGGTTGCCGAGTCCTAGATTGTCCATTCCTCAAGTGTGTCATGCTGAAGGGAAAAAGCTAGAGGATATTCCAGTGGTACGTGACTTCTCCGACGTGTTCCCAGATGAGTTACCAGGAATGCCTCCGGACAGAGACGTCGAGTTTAAGATTGAACTCCTACCCGGTACGGCGCCTATCTCTCGTAGGCCATACAAGATGGCCCCTAATGAGTTAGCAGAATTAAAGGAACAATTACAAGAGCTTATGGACAAGGGCTACATCCGACCGAGTTCATCTCCCTGGGGATGTCCCGCCCTCTTTGTGAAGAAGAAAGACAAGACCCTACGTCTGTGTGTCGACTACAGGCCCCTGAATGCCGTAACCGTTAAGAACAAGTACCCTTTACCTCGAATTGATATTCTATTTGATCAACTTGTTGGTGCTAAGGTTTTCTCCAAGATTGACCTCCGATCCGGTTACCACCAAATAAAGATCCGAACCGAAGACGTTCCAAAAACTGCCTTCTCCACACGATATGGTCTTTTCGAGTATCTCGTCATGTCTTTTGGTCTCACTAATGCTCCAGCCCATTTCATGTATTTGATGCATTCCGTGTTCATGCCAGAGTTGGATAAGTTCGTGGTGGTATTCATCGATGATATTCTGATCTACTCTAAGTCCGATAAGGAACATGCCGAACACCTTCGCATTGTTCTACAACGACTCCGAGATCATCAACTTTACGCCAAATTTAGCAAATGTGAATTTTGGCTAAAGCGAGTTCCATTCTTGGGCCACATCATATCAGCAGAAGGAGTAGCCGTGGACCCTAGCAAGGTAGAGGACGTGCTGAATTGGAAGGCTCCGAAATCGGTTAGACAAATTCGCAGTTTCCTTGGCCTTGCCGGTTATTATCGGAAATTCATCCCCAACTTCTCAAGTATTGCCAAGCCTATGACCAAGCTGCTGGAAAAGGATTCTAAGTTCAAGTGGAGTGGTGCATGTGAAGAAGCTTTTCAGTCACTCAAGAAGCATCTGACAACCGCTCCGGTTTTAGCTCAACCCGATATCACCAAACCATTCGATGTTTATTGCGATGCCTCCGGCACCGGATTGGGTTGTGTGCTTATGCAAAAAGGTCGTGTCATTGCCTATGCCTCACGACAGCTCCGGAAGCATGAGAAAAATTATCCCACTCATGACTTAGAATTGGCCTCCGTTGTTCTAGCCTTGAAAACTTGGCGCCACTACCTGCTCGGTAATCTTGTCAACCTCTACACCGACCACAAAAGTCTCAAATATATCTTCACTCAACAAGAACTGAATATGCGGCAACGTAGATGGTTGGAACTGATCAAGGATTATGAATTGGAAATTCATTATCACCCCGGAAAAGCAAACGTGGTTGCCGACGCCTTGAGTCGAAGGGACCAATGCAATCACGCGATTGTTTGCTCTATGGAAGCTTGCCCAAATTCAGATTCAAGCGAACCAAGTCTTCGTATCATTCCATTTGGATACTTGTATAATCTAGCTCTCGTTCCTACCCTTCGCGAAGAAATTGCCGAGGCCCAGAAGGAAGACGAGGGGATGGAACGCATTCGACAAAAGATACTCCAAGGGGAAGCTACATGTTTCCGACAGGACGAAGATGGAGTGCTATGGTTCAACAATCGCCTGGTTATCCCAAAGAAGGAGGAGTTAAGGAAGAAAATTTTGGATGAGGCTCACTTGTCCAAGTACTCCATACACCCCGGCAGCAACAAGATGTACCGTGGGTTAAGGGAAAAGTTTTGGTGGACGCGCATGAAAAGGGAAGTCGCTTGTTATGTTTCCGAATGCGATACGTGCCAGCGTGTGAAGGCCGACCACCTGAGGAAAGCCGGTCTTTTACACCCTTTAAAAATCCCCGCTTGGAAATGGGAGGATATTGCTATGGATTTTATTGTCGGGTTACCCCTCACCCCCAAGAAACATGATTCCATATGGGTTATCGTGGATAGGTTGACCAAGTCCGCTCACTTTATTCCAGTCCATACAACCTACTCTACCAAGAAGTATGCTGAACTCTACATCACAAGAATTCTATGTTTGCACGGCGTGCCCAAGACTATTATCTCCGATCGAGGTCCCCAGTTTATTGCTCGTTTTTGGGAACAGCTACATTCTTGTCTTGGCACCACCCTTATCCGAAGTTCTGCTTATCACCCACAGACCAATGGTCAAACCGAGAGGCTGAACCAATGTTTAGAGGACATACTAAGAGCCTGTGTTTTGGACAATCGGGAGAATTGGGAAGATTGCCTTCCGTTCGCCGAATTCTCATACAACAATAGCTATCAGGAGAGTTCGGGAATGTCCCCGTTTGAGGCCTTGTACGGCCACTCATGCCGAACGCCCCTGAATTGGTCCGAATCAGGGGAAAGAACTAATTTTGGTCCCGACCTCGTCATACAAGCCGAAGAAAAGGTGCGGCAGATTCAAGCTAACATGAAGGCAGCACAATCCCGTCAAATCAGCTATGCCAACAAAAGGAGACGCCCATTGGAGTTCGAGAAGGGGGACCATGTCTATCTACGAGTCTCTCCCAATAAGGGCGTATCTCGCTTTGGAATCAAGGGCAAATTAGCACCCCGCTACATCGGACCCTTTCCGATCACGGAAAAGCATAGCGCCGCTGCGTATCGGTTGCAACTACCGGAAAATCTTGAGCGGGTGCACAACGTCTTCCATGTCTCCCAACTCAAGAGATGTTTGAAGCCTCCGATCGACGTGGTTATCTCCGACACCGAGCAATTGGAAGAAGATCTCTCCTACCCCGAATACCCCGTTCGTATCCTCGATCAACAGGACCGGGTAACTCGGAGCCGCACTATCACCTTCTACAAAGTGCAATGGAGTAACCATACTGAAGAGGAAGCCACATGGGAACAAGAGGAGTTTCTGAAGGCCAACTTTCCAGAATTTTTGGCCTCCCAAAACCGGTAACTATCCGCACCCTCCCTTTTGTTCGTTCTTTTGCAAATCTCGGGACGAGATTTCCTTAAGGGGGGTGTGCTGTGACATCCCATGTCACAACATGAAGTTAACTAAGCCTAACCTCAATTAAGGACTAAGCCAGAGTATGATTAATCCATGTGCCAAAGGATAAAGAAAAGAAACCTAGTTAATTAAATTCCAAAATATTCAAATAGGGGTCACTCACAAACATCCTCAAAATCCATGAAAGTACCCAAATATTTTTACATATTCTGAACGCCCACAATAAAATAGAATTTTGAGAATTTTTCCAGAATTTTTGGTAACCATTTAATACCCTTAAAAATTTCCCCAAAGTCAGAAAAGTGTATTTCGGGTTTAGACTTTTCATAAATTCTCAAAGGCAAACTAACAGGTGCACCCAACAGAAAAGTTGGAGCACACGTTTTACTGAATACACAAAAAAATTTGTGTCAAATTTGGAGCAGGGGAACGTGTTGGAATTTACCAAACCCGAGTCCAAGTTCTGGGTCAAGCCGGGTCAACCGCCCCCTTCCTCTCCCATTCTCTCCGGCCAGTCTCCGCCCGACACCGACGTGCCCGTACGTGCCACCGTCGATCGCTGTAGCCCCGTCACGGTCACTGCTCCGCCAAATCGCGCCTGTGCCACCAGCCGGCATTGAAGCTCCACCGGAGGAGCCACTCCCTGCCCGACAGCTCGCCGTCCTCTCTCCTTCCCTCTCTCGGCTCCTCCTTCCGGCGGCCACAACAGAAGAGCAGCAGCGGCTCACCCACCCCCATTCCTCTCCTGCTCTGCTCGCCAACACTCCCGCACGCCCCAGGCGCTCCTGCAAGGTCGCGCAGCGCTGCTACCGCCATGCTCCTCCTCTGCCGCAAGGAAACCCGGCGAGCTCCCCTGCTCCGGGTCGCGTGAGCGCCGCCGCGTCCAGCCCTGACCAGGCAGCCCCTCCCTTCTTCTTTCTTTCGCAAATCAGCGCGCTAAGGAGTCCTCTCGCCGCCTACTGATCCTCTCCCTCCCTCGTGCAGAGACGTTGCCGGAATTTGGAGAACCCGAGCCACCGTCGGCCACCACGCGGAAAGGGCTCACGGCGACGACCACCCTCCCGGCCACCCCAACTCCAGCCAACGCGTCGACGAGCACCGCGGCACCCAGGTGATGCTTTCGGACCTCCCCCCTTGCCGATTCCATCTCTGGGCGTGCCTGCCGCCATCGGCCACCGTCCAGCTTCGCCGCCGCTCGTCGCCGGCAGAGCTCCGGCAGCCCCCGCTCCGGCCACCACCACCCACGTGACCGCCTTGGGTCACTGATCATGTAGAGCAGCACCAAGTTCCGTGCCTCGCCGCCGATCGCCGCCGGCGAGCCAGCAGAGCCACCCCGCCGCTCCGCCGCGCGCACGCGCGGGGAATTTTGAAAATGGCCAGTGGTAGATTTGTAAATAAGGGTGAACTTTGATTAAACTTTAAAATTCAATAACTCCAGGAATAAGAGGCCTAAAAATGTGGAATTAATTTTTTGTGACTCCAAAAATCTTGCTCTACCAGAAAAACAAGATGAGATCCAGGGTTATGCAGTAGGTTAGTAGAATTAAATCACCAAAGTTAGAACCTTGCTAAGAGTATTAAATTCATAATTCAAAATCTATAACTGATAAAATCATGGGATTTGGTCAGTAAGCACTTCATGTCATTCCTAAACTTTCTGCTAAAGCACATTTCCATCTTTTATGCAAATTTTAGTGTTATTGCATAATCCCCATTTCTAGTAAATAAATTTCTATAAATGCTTGGGTAGGATTTTAATTCTGAAATTTTGCATTCCTACTCTTTGGGCATTTCTACATAAGTATAAAATCTCCATGAAAAATGTTTGGGCACCATCAGTGTGCTTTTGGCTGTTAAAGTTACTCATTCATAATTAACTTAAGAATTTCAATATAATTGTTGCCTAATATATGCATATGGTTATTATTAGTGGTAAATCCATCCTTGGGACAGCCCATGCAACATGTCAATCTTGACTTACAGTGAAGTTATGATTTTCTTTTGCATAATAATGATTCACAATTAGTGTATATATCTAGATTAGTCAGGGCTATAATTAAAAGTGAACATGTAAAACTCTAGGAGGTTGCAATTAACCTTGCAAAATAAAATTTCTATGTTCTCTTGCATAGGTAGTTTAATTGGGGAATGAGCCCTGGGTAAGTGGGAAGTCAAGGAGCTTTGCATGTTTGCTAAGTGGGCCTCGATGGTATACTCGTAATTGGATATAGGTGATATGCTCATTTATTACCATGCCTCCCATTTCCCTAATTAGAAGTTTGTCCCCTGAAAGTTAATAATTGCCAGAGTGTGGTACAAACATGTCATCTCATGCATGAGCATCATTCCATCAAATCCTATTTATTGAGGAAGTGTCATGCATCATCGTCCAACTCCTGACCATGCATTGCACTGCATTGACTAGGGAGCGAGACTGGGAGCAAGGACGTGGCAAGCAACCCTGAGGAGCCCGAAGTTGAGCTCAACCCCGTCGAAAACTTTAACTACGATCACTCCCAAGGCAAGCCCCGGTGCACACCTACTGATTTACGAGTCCTTTTTATTTTGTCACCATAAAGGGATACTGTATTGTGCATTAGGTATAGGGCTTGGATGGAAACCCACTTGCATAAACAAATTGTGACCTATACGCAGTTACGTCAGTAAGCCTTTCGTTAGCAACTGCTCAGCTTAAATTAGTGGAGTCAACGGTAGGCTATGGGATCACTTGATTCAATCAGGATCCACGCGAAGGACGAAATTGGTTAAAAAATTGGGAACCTATCGTTGCAACCCCGCGGACAAGTATTGAACAGTACCAAGTGCATACCTCTATATGGGAATTGGTAAACCTAGTAACTTGGGCGCCGTATTGTTGGACGGTATTACTCATCGATCCAGAGGTGATGTGAATGGCACGGTGGATGCACGGGTCGAGGACCGCTGGAGAGTGCACGGGTTAAGCCTCGGATACGAAGTACTGTATCGCGGGGAGGACGTGTACTCGGGATCGATGGCCCCGGATCGACTTTATCGCAACCTCGTGAACGGTGGCCATACGTGTTCTTAAATGATGCGTATGTCGTGCATTTGGGTTATTCTCCTGAAGGATGTAAATCAATTCGAATTGCCGTCTCTCGCGGTCATGAGTATCTCTTGTTTCGAGCAGTGGCAATGATACTTTAAGTAGAGAAATTTGTTTAGGATGCTGATATTTATTTACTCTATGGATACAAATTGCTATGTTGTATTGTTCTTTATATTTGAACAGTCTTAGCAGCTAGCTAGGGTCCACTATAGTTCCTTTCCCACAACAAGCAATTAAAATCTTGGTTAAGGAATAAGCATCGCAGCATAGAATTAATAGGTGCTTTTATGCAAATATCAAATAAACCCGGTCGGCCCCCCTGCATACTAGGAGTCGGTTTTAGTAAACCCTTTGGACGGGTAAGTCTTGCGGAGTATGCTAGATACTCAGGCTTTGCGATTATGTGGTTTTCAGGTTTGCCTCAAGCGACTTATTGCGATTGCTGTAACAAAATTGTGTGGGAAGGCGAGGAGCCCCAGAACTGGACCATTGAATGGGTCCCCGGCTCCCCTAATCAAGACGAGTGAGCCACTACCCTAGGGCCGGCATGGCTTGCTTAGGTTCGGCGGAGTGTTTGTCGTATCTCCCGCCTCCGCATATTTATGTAATATGAACCAAGAACATATGTATAATAATGTAACTAAATTTGCTTCCGCTATGACTCTTGAGCTGTAATATTATACCCTTAATGATGTATCTCTGTAAATGATGGATGTCCTGTGTGAACGCTATGTATGGTTACTTCGTTAACCATCTCCCGAGGCGATCCTGTACGGCACAATCCATACTTCGGTATAGGGTTGCGACACCATACATTTTGGATGGAGTGGGGATTAGTTTTTGTAGCGGATGACATTGTAAAGGATGTTTTTAACGCTTGGTTTTGGACCTGCGCAGGTGCCTGAAGAGCCGCCTGCACAGGTTGACGAGGAAATTTCTTCCAGCGATTCTTCCATAATGCACATTCTTGGTGACTTGGACGGTTCCTCTACTTTAGGAGCGCCCGACAGGGGTAATGCTGCGGCAATCTCAACAAGCTCGGAGGCTATTTTGAGTGGCTTTGTGGCCTTGGACATTGCTAATGCTGCCGATGAGGCTACCAGTTTGACCCAACCTAGTTTGCTAAGGGGTGATGTTGTCACTTTAGACGTCGGAGTGATTTGTGTATGGGATTATTCGCATATATTTGGACGTCGGTTCTGATCTCGTGGGTCGAGGGGTCGGCGTGCTTGATGTAATGTTGGTTTTAGTGTCGACGATCCTCTTCGAGTGTTAGCATAGGTGCGACGCGTGATCGCATCGAGGGTAGTCAATTGTCGTGCCGATGTGAAGTACAAGTTTTGAAACCTTAGTCATTAGGCAACGAAGGGAGCCTCGGCCAGGTTGGGATTCTGCCACCAGTTGAGAATGAATCTGAGAGTTCAATTCCGCGGTCGTGGCACCCTCGACCCATCGTGGCTAAACACTCTATTAGTTCTGTGATGAATGCTTCTGCTAGGTGCACCGGGTCTAAATTGACCGTTGGGGCGCCTTCGGACGAAGCTGTAGGGAGTTCTGGTGCTATTAGAGCTACATTCCCGGGGTGTGACCCTGGCCCACCTCCACCTGGTTATAGTGTTGACGAATGGTCTATTTTGTTTCCCTAGCTTTTGGCATCTGGGGTTATTGTAAAAGAAGAAACTATCGACAATGATTTTTAAGTATATAAGTGATTAGTTTTTGGCTTGAGGAGAACTTTCTGCAAATTTGATTGCTTTTGTTTTTTGCTAACCCTTTGATGGGTTTAGTCTACAATGAGCCCCTTAGCAATTATCGCTACATTTTTTTGAAAAACGCCATCCTGCCCCTCGAAGTGCTAGGGGCGAGGTGTTTTCGGGTGAACCCTTCGACGGGTTTGGGCTGCAATGAGCCCCTTAGCATTTTTTGCTAACTGTTTTTGAAAAACGCCACCCTCCCCCTCGAAGTGCTAGGGGCGAGGTGTTTCCGGGCGAACCCTTGGTCGGGTTTGGGCTGCAACGAGCCCCTTAGCATTTTTTGCTAAGTTTTTTGAAAAATGCCACCCTCCCCCTCGAAGTGCTAGGGGCGAGGTGTTTTCGGGCGAACCCTTCAACGGGTTTGGGCTGGAACGAGCCCCTTAAGTTTTTTGAAAAACGCCACCCTTCCCCTCGAAGTGCTAGGGGCGAGGTGTTTTCAGGAGAACCCTTCGACGGGTTTGGGCTGCAACGAGCCACTTAGCATTATTTGCTAAGTTTTTTGAAAAACGCCATCCTCTCCCTCGAAGTGCTAGGGGCGAGGTGTTTTCAGGCCAACCCTTTGACGGGTTTGGGCTGCAACGAGCCCCTTAGCATTTTTCGCTATGTTTTTCGAAGAACACCACCCTTCCCCTCGAAGTGCTAGGGGCGAGGTGTTTTCAGGCGAACTCTTCGACGGGTTTGGGCTGCAACGAGCCACTTAGCATTTTTCGCTAAGTTTTTAGAAAAATGCCACCCTTCCCCTCGAAGTGCTAGGGGCGAGGTGTTTTCAGGCGAACCCTTCGACAGGTTTGGGCTGCAACGAGCCCCTTAGCATTTTTCGCTATGTTTTTTGAAAAACGCCACCCTTCCCCTCGAAGTGCTAGGGGCGAGGTGTTTTTGAGCGAACCCTTCGACGGGTTTGGGCTGGAACAATTCTCATAGCATTTTTTGCTAAGTTTTTTGAAAAACGCCATCCTCCCTCTCGAAGTGCTAGGGGCGAGGTGTTTTCGGGTGAACCCTTCAACGGGTTTGGGCTACAACGAGCCAGTTAGCACTTTTTGGTCTGATTTTTGAAAAATGCCACCCTCCCCCTCGAAGTGCTAGGGGCGAGCTGTTTTCGGGCGAACCCTTCGACGGGTTTGGGCTGCAACGAGTCCCTTAGCATTTTTTGCTAAGTTTTTTTAAAAACACCACCCTCGCCCTCGAAGTGCTAGGGCGAGGTGTTTTCGGGCGAACCCTTCGACGGGTTTGGGCTGGAACGAGCCCCTTAGCATTTTTCGCTAAGTTTTTTGAAAAACAACACCCTTCCCCTCGATGTGCTAGGGGCGAGGTGTTTTCAGGGCGAACCCTTCGACGGGTTTGGGCTGCAACGAGCCCCTTAGCATTTTTCGCTAAGTTTTTTGAAAAACGCCACCCTCCCCCTCGAAGTGCTAGGGGCGAGGTGTTTTGAGGTGAACCCTTCGACGGGTTTGGGCTGCAACGAGCCCCTTAGCATTTTTTGCTAAGTTTTTTGAAGAACACCACCCTTCCCCTCGAAGTGATAGGGGCGAGGTGTTTTCAGGGGAACTCTTCGACGGGTCTGGGCTGCAACGAGCCACTTAGCATTTGTTGCTAAGTTTTTTGAAAAACAACACCCTTCCCCTCGATGTGCTAGGGGCGAGGTGTTTTCGGGCGAACTCTTCGATGGGCTTGGGCTAGAACGAGCCCCTTAGCATTTTTCGCTAAGTTTTTAGAAAAACGCCACCCTTCCCCTCGAACTGCTAGGGGCAAGGTGTTTTCAGGCGAACCCTTCGACAGGTTTGGGCTGCAACGAGGCCCTTAACATTTTTCGCTAAGTTTTTGGAAAAACACCACCCTTCCCCTCGAACTCCTAGGGGCGAGGTGTTCTCAGGCGAACCCTTCGACTGGTTTGGGCTGCCACGAGCCCCTTAGCATTTTTTGCTAAGTTTTTCAAAGAACACCACCCTTCCCCTCGAAGTGCTAGGGGCGAGGTGTTTTCAGGCGAACTCTTCGACGGGTTTGGGTTGCAACGAGCCACTTAGCATTTTTCGCTAAATTTTGAAAAAACGCCACCCTTCCCCTCGAAGTGCTAGCGGCGAGGTGTTTTTGAGCGAACCCTTCGACGGATTTGGGCTGGAACAATTCCCATAGCATTTTTTGCTAATTTTTTGAAAAACGCCATCCTCCCTCTCGAAGTGCTAGGGGCGAGGTGTTTTCGGGCGAACCCTTCGACGGGTTTGGGCTGGAACGAGCCCCTTAGCATTTTTTGCTAAGTTTTTTGAAAAACGCCACCCTTGCCATCGAAGAGCTAGGGGCGAGGTGTTTTCAGGCGAACCCTTCAACGGGTTTGGGCTGCAACGAGCCCCTTAGCATTTTTCGCTAAGTTTTTTCAAAAACACCACCCTCCCCCTCGAAGTGCTAGGGGCAAGGTGTTTTCAGGCGAACCCTTCGACGGGTTTGGGCTGCAACGAGTCCCTTAGTATTTTTCGCAAAGTTTTTTGAAGAACACCACCCTTCCCCTCGAAGTGATAGGGGCGAGGTGTTTTAAGGCCAACTCTGCGACGGGTTTGGGCTGCAACGAGCCACTTAGCATTCTTTGCTAAGTTTTTTGAAAAACGCCACCCTTCCCCTCGAAGTGCTTGGGGCGAGGTGTTTTCAGGCGAACTCTTCGATGGGCTTGGGCTAGAACGAGCCCCTTAGTATTTTTCGCTAAGTTTTTAGAAAAACGCCACCCTTCCCCTCAAACTGCTAGGGGCAAGGTGTTTTCAGGCGAACCCTTCGACAGGTTTGGGCTGCAACGAGCCCCTTAGCATTTTTCGCTAAGTTTTTGGAAAAACACCACCCTTCCCCTCGAAGTGCTAGGGGCGAGGTATTTTCAGGCGAACCCTTCGACGGGTTTGGGCTGCAACGAGCCACATAGCATTATTCGCTAAGTTTTTTGAAAAACGCCATCCTCCCCCTCGAAGTGCTAGGGGCGAGGTGTTTTCAGGCCAACACTTCGACGGGTTTGGGCTGCAACGAGCCCCTTAGCATTTTTCGCTAAGTTTTTCGAAGAACACCACCCTTCCCCTCGAAGTGCTAGGGGCGAGGTGTTTTCAGGCGAACTCTTCGACGGGTTTGGGCTGCAACGAGCCACTTAGCGTTTTTTGCTAAGTTTTTTGAAAAACGCCACCCTTCCCCTCGAAGTGCTAGGGGTGAGGTGTTTTCGGGCGAACTCTTCGATGGGCTTGGGCTAGAACGAGCCCCTTGGCATTTTTCGCTAAGTTTTTAGAAAAACGCCACCCTCCCCCTCGAACTGCTAGGGGCAAGGTGTTTTCAGGCGAACCCTTCAACGGGTTTGGGCTGCAACGAGCCCCTTAGCATTTTTTGCTAAGTTTTTTTAAAAACACCACCCTCACCCTCGAAGTGCTAGGGCGAGGTGTTTTCGGGCGAACCCTTCGACGGGTTTGGCCTGGAACGAGCCCCTTAGCAATTTTTGCTATGTTTTTTGAAAAACACCACCCTCCCCATCGATGAGCTAGAGGCGAGGTGTCTTCAGGCGAACCCTTCAACGGGTTTGGGCTGCAACGAGCCCCTTAGCGTTTTTCGCTAAGTTTTTAGAAAAACGCCACCCTTCCCCTCGAACTCCTAGGGGCAAGGTGTTTTCAGGCGAACCCTTCGACAGGTTTGGGCTGCAACGAGCCCCTTAGCATTTTTCGCTAAGTTTTTGGAAAAACACCACCCTTCCCCTCGAAGTGCTAGGGGCGAGGTGTTTTCAGGTGAACCCTTCTATGGGTTTGGGCTGCAACGAGCCACTTAGCATTATTCGCTAAGTTTTTTGAAAAACGCCATCCTCCCCCTCGAAGTGCTAGGGGCGAGGTGTTTTCAGGCCAACCCTTCGACGGGTTTGGGATGGAACGAGCCCGTTAACATTTTTCGCTAAGTTTTTTGAAAAACGCCACCCTCCCCCTTGAAGTGTTAGGGGCGAGGTGTTTTCAGGTGAACCCTTCGACGGGTTTGGGCTGCAACGAGTCCCTTAGCATTTTTTGCTATGTTTTTTTTTAAAACACCACCCTCACCCTCGAAGTGCTAGGGCGAGGTGTTTTCAGGCGAACCCTTCGACAGGTTTGGGCTGCAATGAGCCCCTTAGCATTTTTTGCTAAGTTTTTTGAAAAACGCCACCCTTGCCCATCGAAGAGCTAGGGGCGAGGTGTTTTCAGGCGAACCCTTCAACGGGTTTGGGCTGCAACGAGCCCCTTAGCATTTTTCGCTAAGTTTTTTCAAAAACACCACCCTCCCCCTCGAAGTGCTAGGGGCAAGGTGTTTTCAGGCGAACCCTTCGACGGGTTTGGGCTGCAACGAGTCCCTTAGTATTTTTCGCAAAGTTTTTTGAAGAACACCACCCTTCCCCTCGAAGTGATAGGGGCGAGGTGTTTTAAGGCCAACTCTGCGACGGGTTTGGGCTGCAACGAGCCACTTAGCATTCTTTGCTAAGTTTTTTGAAAAACGCCACCCTTCCCCTCGAAGTGCTTGGGGCGAGGTGTTTTCAGGCGAACTCTTCGATGGGCTTGGGCTAGAACGAGCCCCTTAGTATTTTTCGCTAAGTTTTTAGAAAAACACCACCCTCCCCCTCGAAGTGCAAGGGGCGAGGTGTTTTCGGGTGAACCCTTCGACGGGTTTGGGCTGGAACAAGCCCCTTAGCATTTTTCACTAAGTTTTTTGAAAAACACCACCCTCACCCTCGAAGGGCTAGGGCGAGGTGTTTTCGGGCGAATCCTTCGACGGGTTTGGGCTGCAACAAGCCCCTTAGCATTTTTTGCTATGTTTTTTGAAAAATGCCACCGTCCCCCTTGAAGTGCTAGGGGCGAGGTGTTTTCGGGCGAACCCTTCGACGGGTTTGGGGTGCAACGAGTCCCTTAGCATGTTTGGCTAAGTTTTTTGAAAAACATCACCCTCCCCCTCAAAGTGCTAGGGTGAGATGTTTTCGGGTGAACCCTTCGACGGGTTTGGGCTGCAACAAGCCCCTTAGCATTTTTTGCTATGTTTTTTGAAAAATGCCACCGTCCCCCTTGAAGTGCTAGGAGCGAGGTGTTTTCGGGCGAACCCTTCGACGGGTTTGGGCTGCAACGAGTCCCTTAGCATGTTTTGCTAAGTTTTTTGAAAAACATCACCCTCCCTCTGAAAGTGCTAGGGCGAGGTGTTTTCGGGTGAACCCTTCAACGGGTTTGGGCTGCAACAAGCCCCTTAGCGTTTTTCACTAAGTTTTTTGAAAAATGCCACCCTCCCCCTCAAAGTGCTAGGGTGAGATGTTTTCCGACAAACCCTTTGACCGGTTTGGGTTGGAATGAGCTCCTTAGCATTTTTCACTAAGTTTTTTGAGAAATGCCACCCTCCCCCTCGATGTGCTAGGGGCGAGGTGTTTTTGGGTGAACCCTTCGACAGGTTTGGGCTGCAACGACACCCTTATCATTTTTTGCTAAGTTTTTTGAAAAACGCCACCCTTCCCCTCGAAGTGCGAGGGGAGAGGTGTTTTCAGGCGAACCCTTTGACGGGTTTGGGCTGCAACGATCCCCTTGGCATTTTTTGCTATGTTTTTTGAAAAATGCCACCCTTCCCCTCAAAGTGCTAGGGGCGAGGTGTTTCCGGGCGAACCCTTCAACGGGTTTGGGCTGCAACGAGCCCCTTAGCATTTTTTGCTACGTTTTTTGAAAAATGCCACCCTCCCCATCGAAGTGCTAGGGGCGAGCTATTTTCGGGCGAACCCTTCAACGGGTTTCGACTACAACGAGTCCCTTAGCATTTTTTGCTAACTTTTTTTAAAAACACCACCCTCCCCCTCGAAGTGCAAGGGGCGAGGTGTTTTCGGGTGAACCCTTCGACGGGTTTGGGCTGGAACAAGCCCCTTAGCATTTTTTTGCTATGTTTTTTGAAAAATGCCACCCTTCCCCTCAGAGTGCTAGGGGCGAGGTGTTTCCGGGCGAACCCTTCAACGGGTTTGGGCTGCAATGAGCCCCTTACCATTTTTTGCTATGATTTTTGAAAAACGCCACCCTCCCCCTCGAAGTGGTCGGGGCGAGGTGTTTTCGAGCGAACCCTTCGACGGGTTTGGGCTGGAACAAGTCCCATAGCATTTTTTACTATGTTTTTTCAAAAACGCCATCCTCCCTCTCGAAGTGGTAGGGACGAGGTGTTTTCGGGCGAACCCTACAACGGGTTTGGGCTGCAACGAGCTCCTTCGCATTTTTTGCTACGTTTTTTGAAAAATGCCACCCTCCCCATCGAAGTGCTAGGGGCGAGCTGTTTTCGGGCGAACCCTTCAACGGGTTTCGACTACATCGAGTCCCTTAGCATTTTTTGCTAACTTTTTTTAAAAACACCACCCTCCCCCTCGAAGTGCAAGGGGCGAGGTGTTTTCGGGTGAACCCTTCGACGGGTTTGGGCTGGAACAAGCCCCTTAGCATTTTTCACTAAGTTTTTTGAAAAACACCACCCTCACCCTCGAAGGGCTAGGGCGAGGTGTTTTCGGGCGAATCCTTCGACGGGTTTGGGCTGCAACAAGCCCCTTAGCATTTTTTGCTATGTTTTTTGAAAAATGCCACCGTCCCCCTTGAAGTGCTAGGGGCGAGGTGTTTTCGGGCGAACCCTTCGACGGGTTTGGGGTGCAACGAGTCCCTTAGCATGTTTGGCTAAGTTTTTTGAAAAACATCACCCTCCCCCTCAAAGTGCTAGGGTGAGATGTTTTCGGGTGAACCCTTCGACGGGTTTGGGCTGCAACAAGCCCCTTAGCATTTTTTGCTATGTTTTTTGAAAAATGCCACCGTCCCCCTTGAAGTGCTAGGAGCGAGGTGTTTTCGGGCGAACCCTTCGACGGGTTTGGGCTGCAACGAGTCCCTTAGCATGTTTTGCTAAGTTTTTTGAAAAACATCACCCTCCCTCTCAAAGTGCTAGGGCGAGGTGTTTTCGGGTGAACCCTTCAACGGGTTTGGGCTGCAACAAGCCCCTTAGCGTTTTTCACTAAGTTTTTTGAAAAATGCCACCCTCCCCCTCAAAGTGCTAGGGTGAGATGTTTTCCGACAAACCCTTTGACCGGTTTGGGTTGGAATGAGCTCCTTAGCATTTTTCACTAAGTTTTTTGAGAAATGCCACCCTCCCCCTCGATGTGCTAGGGGCGAGGTGTTTTTGGGTGAACCCTTCGACAGGTTTGGGCTGCAACGACACCCTTATCATTTTTTGCTAAGTTTTTTGAAAAACGCCACCCTTCCCCTCGAAGTGCGAGGGGAGAGGTGTTTTCAGGCGAACCCTTTGACGGGTTTGGGCTGCAACGATCCCCTTGGCATTTTTTGCTATGTTTTTTGAAAAATGCCACCCTTCCCCTCAAAGTGCTAGGGGCGAGGTGTTTCCGGGCGAACCCTTCAACGGGTTTGGGCTGCAACGAGCCCCTTAGCATTTTTTGCTACGTTTTTTGAAAAATGCCACCCTCCCCATCGAAGTGCTAGGGGCGAGCTATTTTCGGGCGAACCCTTCAACGGGTTTCGACTACAACGAGTCCCTTAGCATTTTTTGCTAACTTTTTTTAAAAACACCACCCTCCCCCTCGAAGTGCAAGGGGCGAGGTGTTTTCGGGTGAACCCTTCGACGGGTTTGGGCTGGAACAAGCCCCTTAGCATTTTTCACTAAGTTTTTTGAAAAACACCACCCTCACCCTCGAAGGGCTAGCGCGAGGTGTTATCGGGCGAATCCTTCGACGGGTTTGGGCTGCAACAAGCCCCTTAGCTTTTTTTGCTATGTTTTTTGAAAAATGCCACCGTCCCCCTTGAAGTGCTAGGGGCGAGGTGTTTTCGGGCAAATCCTTCGACGGGTTTGGGCTGCAACAAGCCCCTTAGCATTTTTTGCTATGTTTTTTGAAAAATGCCACCGTCCCCCTTGAAGTGCTAGGGGAGAGGTGTTTTCGGGCGAATCCTTCGACGGGTTTGGGCTGCAACGAGCCCCTTAGCATTTTTTGCTATGTTTTTTGAAAAATGCCAGCGTCCCCCTTGAAGTGCTAGGGGCGAGGTGTTTTCGGGCGAATCCTTCGACGGGTTTGGGCTGCAACAAGCCCCTTAGCATTTTTTGCTATGTTTTTTGAAAAATGCCACCGTCCCCCTTGAAGTGCTAGGGGCGAGGTGTTTTCAGGCGAATCCTTCGACGGGTTTGGGCTGCAACGAGTCCCTTAGCATCTTTTGCTAAGTTTTTTGAAAAACATCACCCTCCCCCTCAAAGTGCTAGGGCGAGGTGTTTTCGGGCGAACCCTTCGACGGGTTTGGGCTGCAACAAGCCCCTTAGCGTTTTTCACTAAGTTTTTTGAAAAATGCCACCCTCCCCCTCAAAGTGCTAGGGTGAGATGTTTTCGGGCAAACCCTTTGACCGGATTGGGTTGGAATGAGCCCCTTAGCATTTTTCACTAAGTTTTTTGAGAAATGCCACCCTCCCCCTCGATGTGCTAGGGGCGAGGTGTTTTTGGGTGAACCCTTCGACAGGTTTGGGCTGCAACGAGACCCTTATCATTTTTTGCTAAGTTTTTTGAAAAACGCCACCCTTCCCCTCGAAGTGCTAGGGGAAAGGTGTTTTCAGGCGAACCCTTTGACGGGTTTGGGCTGCAACGATCCCCTTGGCATTTTTTGCTATGTTTTTTGAAAAATGCCACCCTTCCCCCCAAAGTGCTAGGGGCGAGGTGTTTCCGGGCGAACCCTTCGACGGGTTTGGGCTGCAATGAGCCCCTTAGCATTTTTTGCTACGTTTTTTGAAAAATGCCACCCTCCCCATCGAAGTGCTAGGGGCGAGCTGTTTTCGGGCGAACCCTTCAATGGGTTTCGACTACAACGAGTCCCTTAGCATTTTTTGCTAACTTTTTTTAAAAACACCACCCTCCCCCTCGGAGTGCAAGGGGCGAGGTGTTTTCGGGTGAACCCTTCGACGGGTTTGGCCTGGAACAAGCCCCTTAGCATTTTTCACTAAGTTTTTTGAAAAACACCACCCTCACCATCGAAGGGCTAGGGCGAGGTGTTTTCGGGCGAATCCTTCGACGGGTTTGGGCTGCAACGAGCCCCTTAGCATTTTTTCTATGTTTTTTGAAAAATGCCACCGTCCCCCTTGAAGTGCTAGGGCCGAGGTGTTTTCGGGCGAGTCCTTCGACGGGTTTGGGCTGCAACGAGCCCCTTAGCATTTTTTGCTATCTTTTTTGAAAAATGCCACCGTCGCCCTTGAAGTGCTAGGGGCGAGGTGTTTTCGGGTAAATCCTTCGACGGGTTTGGGCTGCAACAAGCCCCTTAGCATTTTTTGCTATGTCTTTTGAAAAATGCCACCGTCCCCCTTGAAGTGCTAGGAGCGAGGTGTTTTCGGGCGAACCCTTCGACGGGTTTGGGCTGCAACGAGTCCCTTAGCATGTTTTGCTAAGTTTTTTGAAAAACATCACCCTCCCTCTCAAAGTGCTAGGGCGAGGTGTTTTCGGGCGAACCCTTCGACGGGTTTGGGCTGCAACAAGCCCCTTAGCGTTTTTCACTAAGTTTTTTGAAAAATGCCACCCTCCCCCTCAAAGTGCTAGGGTGATATGTTTTCGGGCAAACCCTTTGACCGGATTGGGTTGGAATTAGCCCCTTAGCATTTTTCACTAAGTTTTTTGAGAAATGCCACCCTCCCCCTCGATGTGCTAGGGGCGAGGTGTTTTTGGGTGAACCCTTCGACAGGTTTGGGCTGCAACGAGACCCTTATCATTTTTTGCTAAGTTTTTTGAAAAACGCCACCCTTCCCCTCGAAGTGCTAGGGGAGAGGTGTTTTCAGGCGAACCCTTTGACGGGTTTGGGCTGCAACGATCCCTTGGCATTTTTTGCTATGTTTTTTGAAAAATGCCACCCTTCCCCTCAAAGTGCTAGGGGCGAGGTGTTTCCGGGCGAACCCTTCGACGGGTTTGGGCTGCAACGAGCCCCTTACCATTTTTTGCTATGATTTTTGAAAAACGCCACCCTCCCCCTCGAAGTGGTCGGGGCGAGGTGTTTTCGAGCGAACCCTTCGACGGGTTTGGGCTGGAACAAGTCCCATAGCGTTTTTTGCTATGTTTTTTGAAAAACGCCATCCTCCCTCTCGAAGTGGTAGGGACGAGGTGTTTTCGGGCGAACCCTACAACGGGTTTGGGCTGCAACGAGCCCCTTAGCATTTTTTGCTACGTTTTTTTTAAAATGCCACCCTCCCCATCGAAGTGCTAGGGGCGAGCTGTTTTCGGGCGAACCCTTCAACGGGTTTCGACTACAACGAGTCCCTTAGCATTTTTTGCTAACTTTTTTTAAAAACACCACCCTCCCCCTCGAAGTGCAAGGGGCGAGGTGTTTTCGGGTGAACCCTTCGACGGGTTTGGGCTGGAACAAGCCCCTTAGCATTTTTCACTAAGTTTTTTGAAAAACACCACCCTCACCCTCGAAGGGCTAGGGCGAGGTGTTTTCGGGCGAATCCTTCGACGGGTTTGGGCTGCAACGAGCCCCTTAGCATTTTTTGCTATGTTTTTTGAAAAATGCCACCGTCCCCCTTGAAGTGCTTGGGGCGAGGTGTTTTCGGGCGAATCCTTCGACGGGTTTGGGCTGCAACAAGCCCCTTAGCGTTTTTCACTAAGTTTTTTGAAAAATGCCACCCTCCCCCTCAAAGTGCTAGGGTGAGATGTTTTCGGGCAAACCCTTTGACCGGATTGGGTTGGAATGAGCCCCTTAGCATTTTTCACTAAGTTTTTTGAGAAATGCCACCCTCCCCCTCGATGTGCTAGGGGCGAGGTGTTTTTGGGTGAACCCTTCGACAGGTTTGGGCTGCAACGAGACCCTTATCATTTTTTGCTAAGTTTTTTGAAAAACGCCACCCTTCCCCTCGAAGTGCTAGGGGAAAGGTGTTTTCAGGCGAACCCTTTGACGGGTTTGGGCTGCAACGATCCCCTTGGCATTTTTTGCTATGTTTTTTGAAAAATGCCACCCTTCCCCCCAAAGTGCTAGGGGCGAGGTGTTTCCGGGCGAACCCTTCGACGGGTTTGGGCTGCAATGAGCCCCTTAGCATTTTTTGCTACGTTTTTTGAAAAATGCCACCCTCCCCATCGAAGTGCTAGGGGCGAGCTGTTTTCGGGCGAACCCTTCAATGGGTTTCGACTACAACGAGTCCCTTAGCATTTTTTGCTAACTTTTTTTAAAAACACCACCCTCCCCCTCGGAGTGCAAGGGGCGAGGTGTTTTCGGGTGAACCCTTCGACGGGTTTGGCCTGGAACAAGCCCCTTAGCATTTTTCACTAAGTTTTTTGAAAAACACCACCCTCACCATCGAAGGGCTAGGGCGAGGTGTTTTCGGGCGAATCCTTCGACGGGTTTGGGCTGCAACGAGCCCCTTAGCATTTTTTCTATGTTTTTTGAAAAATGCCACCGTCCCCCTTGAAGTGCTAGGGCCGAGGTGTTTTCGGGCGAGTCCTTCGACGGGTTTGGGCTGCAACGAGCCCCTTAGCATTTTTTGCTATCTTTTTTGAAAAATGCCACCGTCGCCCTTGAAGTGCTAGGGGCGAGGTGTTTTCGGGTAAATCCTTCGACGGGTTTGGGCTGCAACAAGCCCCTTAGCATTTTTTGCTATGTCTTTTGAAAAATGCCACCGTCCCCCTTGAAGTGCTAGGAGCGAGGTGTTTTCGGGCGAACCCTTCGACGGGTTTGGGCTGCAACGAGTCCCTTAGCATGTTTTGCTAAGTTTTTTGAAAAACATCACCCTCCCTCTCAAAGTGCTAGGGCGAGGTGTTTTCGGGCGAACCCTTCGACGGGTTTGGGCTGCAACAAGCCCCTTAGCGTTTTTCACTAAGTTTTTTGAAAAATGCCACCCTCCCCCTCAAAGTGCTAGGGTGATATGTTTTCGGGCAAACCCTTTGACCGGATTGGGTTGGAATTAGCCCCTTAGCATTTTTCACTAAGTTTTTTGAGAAATGCCACCCTCCCCCTCGATGTGCTAGGGGCGAGGTGTTTTTGGGTGAACCCTTCGACAGGTTTGGGCTGCAACGAGACCCTTATCATTTTTTGCTAAGTTTTTTGAAAAACGCCACCCTTCCCCTCGAAGTGCTAGGGGAGAGGTGTTTTCAGGCGAACCCTTTGACGGGTTTGGGCTGCAACGATCCCTTGGCATTTTTTGCTATGTTTTTTGAAAAATGCCACCCTTCCCCTCAAAGTGCTAGGGGCGAGGTGTTTCCGGGCGAACCCTTCGACGGGTTTGGGCTGCAACGAGCCCCTTACCATTTTTTGCTATGATTTTTGAAAAACGCCACCCTCCCCCTCGAAGTGGTCGGGGCGAGGTGTTTTCGAGCGAACCCTTCGACGGGTTTGGGCTGGAACAAGTCCCATAGCGTTTTTTGCTATGTTTTTTGAAAAACGCCATCCTCCCTCTCGAAGTGGTAGGGACGAGGTGTTTTCGGGCGAACCCTACAACGGGTTTGGGCTGCAACGAGCCCCTTAGCATTTTTTGCTACGTTTTTTTTAAAATGCCACCCTCCCCATCGAAGTGCTAGGGGCGAGCTGTTTTCGGGCGAACCCTTCAACGGGTTTCGACTACAACGAGTCCCTTAGCATTTTTTGCTAACTTTTTTTAAAAACACCACCCTCCCCCTCGAAGTGCAAGGGGCGAGGTGTTTTCGGGTGAACCCTTCGACGGGTTTGGGCTGGAACAAGCCCCTTAGCATTTTTCACTAAGTTTTTTGAAAAACACCACCCTCACCCTCGAAGGGCTAGGGCGAGGTGTTTTCGGGCGAATCCTTCGACGGGTTTGGGCTGCAACGAGCCCCTTAGCATTTTTTGCTATGTTTTTTGAAAAATGCCACCGTCCCCCTTGAAGTGCTTGGGGCGAGGTGTTTTCGGGCGAATCCTTCGACAGGTTTGGGCTGCAACAAGCCCCTTAGCATTTTTTGCTATGTTTTTTGAAAAATGCCACCGTCCCCCTTGAAGTGCTAGGGGCGAGGTGTTTTCAGGCGAATCCTTCGACGGGTTTGGGCTGCAACGAGCCCCTTAGCATTTTTTGCTATCTTTTTTGAAAAATGCCACCGTCGCCCTTGAAGTGCTAGGGGCGAGGTGTTTTCGGGCGAATCCTTCGACGGGTTTGGGCTGCAACGAGCCCCTTAGCATTTTTTGCTACGTTTTTTTTAAAATGCCACCCTCCCCATCGAAGTGCTAGGGGCGAGCTGTTTTCGGGCGAACCCTTCAACGGGTTTCGACTACAACGAGTCCCTTAGCATTTTTTGCTAACTTTTTTTAAAAACACCACCCTCCCCCTCGAAGTGCAAGGGGCGAGGTGTTTTCGGGTGAACCCTTCGACGGGTTTGGGCTGGAACAAGCCCCTTAGCATTTTTCACTAAGTTTTTTGAAAAACACCACCCTCACCCTCGAAGGGCTAGGGCGAGGTGTTTTCGGGCGAATCCTTCGACGGGTTTGGGCTGCAACGAGCCCCTTAGCATTTTTTGCTATGTTTTTTGAAAAATGCCACCGTCCCCCTTGAAGTGCTTGGGGCGAGGTGTTTTCGGGCGAATCCTTCGACGGGTTTGGGCTGCAACAAGCCCCTTAGCATTTTTTGCTATGTTTTTTGAAAAATGCCACCGTCCCCCTTGAAGTGCTAGGGGCGAGGTGTTTTCAGGCGAATCCTTCGACGGGTTTGGGCTGCAACGAGCCCCTTAGCATTTTTTGCTATCTTTTTTGAAAAATGCCACCGTCGCCCTTGAAGTGCTAGGGGCGAGGTGTTTTCGGGCGAATCCTTCGACGGGTTTGGGCTGCAACAAGCCCCTTAGCATTTTTTGCTATGTCTTTTGAAAAATGCCACCGTCCCCCTTGAACTGCTAGGAGCGAGGTGTTTTCGGGCGAACCCTTCGACGGGTTTGGGCTGCAACGAGTCCCTTAGCATGTTTTGCTAAGTTTTTTGAAAAACATCACCCTCCCTCTCAAAGTGCTAGGGCGAGGTGTTTTCGGGCGAACCCTTCGACGGGTTTGGGCTGCAACAAGCCCCTTAGCGTTTTTCACTAAGTTTTTTGAAAAATGCCACCCTCCCCCTCAAAGTGCTAGGGTGAGATGTTTTCGGGCAAACCCTTTGACCGGTTTGGGTTGGAATGAGCCCCTTAGCATTTTTCACTAAGTTTTTTGAGACATGCCACCCTCCCCCTCGATGTGCTAGGGGCGAGGTGTTTTTGGGTGAACCCTTCGACAAGTTTGGGCTGCAACGAGACCCTTATCATTTTTTGCTAAGTTTTTTGAAAAACGCCACCCTTCCCCTCGAAGTGCTAGGGGAGAGGTGTTTTCAGGCGAACCCTTTGACGGGTTTGGGCTGCAACGATCCCTTGGCATTTTTTGCTATGTTTTTTGAAAAATGCCACCCTTCCCCTCAAAGTGCTAGGGGCGAGGTGTTTCCGGGCGAACCCTTCGACGGGTTTGGGCTGCAACGAGCCCCTTACCATTTTTTGCTATGATTTTTGAAAAACGCCACCCTCCCCCTCGAAGTGGTCGGGGCGAGGTGTTTTCGAGCGAACCCTTCGACGGGTTTGGGCTGGAACAAGTCCCATAGCGTTTTTTGCTATGTTTTTTGAAAAACGCCATCCTCCCTCTCGAAGTGGTAGGGACGAGGTGTTTTCGGGCGAACCCTACAACGGGTTTGGGCTGCAACGAGCCCCTTAGCATTTTTTGCTACGTTTTTTTTAAAATGCCACCCTCCCCATCGAAGTGCTAGGGGCGAGCTGTTTTCGGGCGAACCCTTCAACGGGTTTCGACTACAACGAGTCCCTTAGCATTTTTTGCTAACTTTTTTTAAAAACACCACCCTCCCCCTCGAAGTGCAAGGGGCGAGGTGTTTTCGGGTGAACCCTTCGACGGGTTTGGGCTGGAACAAGCCCCTTAGCATTTTTCACTAAGTTTTTTGAAAAACACCACCCTCACCCTCGAAGGGCTAGGGCGAGGTGTTTTCGGGCGAATCCTTCGACGGGTTTGGGCTGCAACGAGCCCCTTAGCATTTTTTGCTATGTTTTTTGAAAAATGCCACCGTCCCCCTTGAAGTGCTTGGGGCGAGGTGTTTTCGGGCGAATCCTTCGACGGGTTTGGGCTGCAACAAGCCCCTTAGCATTTTTTGCTATGTTTTTTGAAAAATGCCACCGTCCCCCTTGAAGTGCTAGGGGCGAGGTGTTTTCAGGCGAATCCTTCGACGGGTTTGGGCTGCAACGAGCCCCGTAGCATTTTTTGCTATCTTTTTTGAAAAATGCCACCGTCGCCCTTGAAGTGCTAGAGGCGAGGTGTTTTCGGGCGAATCCTTCGACGGGTTTGGGCTGCAACAAGCCCCTTAGCATTTTTTGCTATGTCTTTTGAAAAATGCCACCGTCCCTCTTGAAGTGCTAGGAGCGAGGTGTTTTCGGGCGAACCCTTCGACGGGTTTGGGCTGCAACGAGTCCCTTAGCATGTTTTGCTAAGTTTTTTGAAAAACATCACCCTCCCTCTCAAAGTGCTAGGGCGAGGTGTTTTCGGGCGAACCCTTCGACGGGTTTGGGCTGCAACAAGCCCCTTAGCGTTTTTCACTATGTTTTTTGAAAAATGCCACCCTCCCCCTCAAAGTGCTAGGGTGAGATGTTTTCGGGCAAACCCTTTGACCGGTTTGGGTTGGAATGGGCCCCTTAGCATTTTTCACTAAGTTTTTTGAGAAATGCCACCCTCCCCCTCGATGTGCTAGGGGCGAGGTGTTTTTGGGTGAACCCTTCGTCAGGTTTGGGCTGCAACGAGACCCTTATCATTTTTTGCTAAGTGTTTTGAAAATCGCCACCCTCCCCCTTGAAGTGCTAGGGGCGAGGTGTTTTTGGGCGAACCCTTCGACAGGTTTGGGCTGCAACGAGCCCCTTAGCATTTTTTGCTACATTTTTTGAAAAACACCACCCTCCCCCTCAAAGTGCTAGGGGCGATGTGTTTTCGGGCGAACCCTTCGACGGGTTTGGGCTGTAACGAGTCCCTTAGCATTTTTTGCTAAGTTTTTTGAAAAACGCCACCCTCCCCCTCGAAGTGCTAGTGGCGAGGTGTTTTCGAGTGAACCCTTTGATGGGTTTGGGCTAGAACGAGTCCCTTAGCATTTTTCCCTATGGTTTTTGAAAAACGCCACCCTCCCCCTCTAAGTGCTAGGGGCGAGGTGTTTTCAGGTGAACCCTTTGACGTGTTTGGGCTGGAAGGAGTCCCTTAGCATTTTTCGCTAAGGTTTTGAAAAACGCCACCCTCCCGCTCGACATGCTAGGGGTGATGTGTTTTCGGGCGAACCCTTCGACGGGTTTCGGCTGCAACAAGCCCCTTAGCACTTTTTGCTAAGTTTTTTGAAAAACGCCACCCTTCCCCTCGAAGTGCTAGGGGTGAGGGTTTTTTGAGTGAACCCTTCAATGGGTTTGGGCTGCAACGAGCCCCTTAGCATTAAAATCTACCAACTAAGCTCAAGGTAGCACTTATAGTTTCGTGTTGTGCTTGGCTGTTTACATACTTGGACCATTACTTTCCTAAACATGAAACTTTCAAAGGTTGTCCACGTTCCAAGAATGCAGCAACTCTTCTCCCTGCGAAGTCTGGAGTCTATAGGCTTTGGGCCTATTTGACTTTGCCACAATGTTAGGGCCCTCCCATTTGGGTTCCAATTTGCCTTTACTTTCTGCCTTTGGGCTTCGGAGTAAGACTAGATCTCCAACCGCATAGGCCCAAGGTGTAACCTTTTGATCCCTCCATTAACATGTTTCCTTCTGATATTTCTCGAGGTTGACAACTGCATTTAACCTATCAACTTCCATGAGGTCCTTTGACTCTGCTTCCGTAGGCTACGGTGACTTTGTGCTTAACGTTCTTGGACTTTGGTGGGTGATTTCTTCGGGGCTAACTGCTTCCTCCATGTAAAGAAGTCTGAAAGGTGAATACTTGGTTGCCCTAGTTTCTGTTGTGTTGTGTGACCATATGACCCTTAGTAATTCCTCGACCCACTTTCCTTTTCTGTCATCCAAAAGTATTTTCTTGATTGCCTTGAATATGAGGTTGTTTGCCCGCTCAACGGCTCTATTTGATTGGGGGGGGGGGGGGTATACTGATGTGAAATCGACTTTCATTCTCATGGAGTGACAGAATTGTTTGAACATGTCATTTTCAAATTGTTTGCCATTGTCTACCGTAATGTCTTTCGGGACTCCAAAGCAACAAATGATGTTTTGCCAAAAGAACTTCTTGATTGTGGTGGTAGAGATGTTTGTGATTGGTCTGGCTTCGATCCACTTGGTGAAGTATTCGAGGGCTACGACTGCCCATCTGTAATTCTTGGGAGTTGTAGGTAGTGGTCCAACAATGTCAATCCCCCAGCGTTCAAGGGGCCATGATGGGCCTATGAGTTGAGTTGGCTCCGAAGGTGCTGACTAATTTTTCAAAATCATTTGGCAAGCTTCATATTTAGTTGCCACTTCTACAACATCCCTTATCATTGAAGGCCAGGAGAAACCTTGCCTGACCGCTTTTGCAGCTAACGGTCGAGGGCCTATGTGTGCTCTGTAGACACATTCATGTATCTTTCTAAGCAATTGAGAACCCTCTGCTTGGCTTACGCATTTGAGTAATGGGGCGCATACTCCAGACTGGTAGAGCTCACCCTTGATGATTCTATAATTTCTGGCTCGTTGTTGCATTCTCTTTGTTTCTGGCTCAGTGTCAGGTTCATAAAATCCCTTAGAATACACAATGATTTGATCTCTCCAGTCTTCGCTGACTAGCGCATGGATTTGTTCGGAGTCTTGCAGAGCAACTTTGATCGAGGGTTTGGTGATTGTTTGAAAGAACACATCTTGCGGCACTACCTCTTGTTTTGCTACTAGTTTTGTGAGTTCATCTGCCTCGGTGTTGAACTTTCTCTCGATATACTATGTATTGAAGCCTTTGAAATACTTTTCCATACCCCTGATGGTGCTATGATACTTCTCAAGCTGAGGGTCCCTGATTGTGAATTCTTTGTCGTGTTGACTGGCAACAATTTTAGAGTCCATTCTGATCTTGCTCCTCTAAACTCTGAGTGCCCTGAGTTTCTTGAGACCCAGTAATTCTGCCTCGTTTTCTGCTATATTGTTAGTGCACTTGTCTGTCTCCTTGCTGAATTTGAGCCGCAGCGTATCTCATTTTTACACCTGTGGGTGAGGTGATTATCGCTCCTATGCCTGCCCCGGCTAGCCCCAAAGCTCCATGGCAATGCACTGTCCATTCGGGCTTAGGCAGCTCTTGATTTTTTGTGTACTCTAGGGCCGTCCAGTCCGCTATGAAATCAGAAAGTACTTGAGATTTGGTGGCACTTCGTCTCTCGAAGTCTACCACATGCTCTGACAATTCCATGGCCCATTTGCCGATTGTCCCTGAGGCCTCTCTGTTGCCAAATACATCATTGAGTGGTTGGTTGGTGAGCACTTTGATATGCTGAGCCTCAAAATAGAGCTGCAACTTTCTTGAAGCCATGACCATTGCATATGCGATCTTTTCCATCTCAGAATATAATTTTTTGGAGTCGGGCAGTGCTTCACTAACATAGTAAACTAGGAGCTGTACTAGGAGTTCCTTTGGTTCCCCTTTGATCATCTTAACCATTTTCTTTTCCTGTACAAGGACCGCACTGACTACTGAGTGTGATGTAGCCACATACAAAAATAGAACAGCCCCTGGCTCTGGGTTGGTGAGCTTCGATTGCTTCTGCAGGTAACTTTTCAAATCGGCAAAAGCTTTCTGCTGCTCTGCGCCCCATTTGAAGGGTTGGGCCCCTCGGAGAGTTTGGGAACAGGGCAGGCTTCTAGGCCAATCTGGATATGAATCAGTTCAGTGCCGCCATTCTGCCTGTGAGTTTCTGCACATCTTTTCTGCACTTGGGTTCTTGCATTTGAGTCATCACTTTTATTTTGTCGGGGTTGGCTTCGATGCCTTTGGCTGACACTAAGCCACCGAGTACTTTTCCTTTACGAATGCCGAAGACACACTTTTCCGGGTTCAACTTTAGCCTTGCCGCTCGGAGGTTTGCAAATGTTTTAGCCAGGTCTGAAATGTGATTACTCCTTTTCTTGCTGGCTATTATGATGTCATCCACATAGGTGTGTACACTTTTTCCAAACTGTGAATCGAAAGCTTTCTGAGTCATGCGGCAGAATGTAGGGCCAGCATTTTTCAACCCCTCAGGCATTCTTACAAAACAATAAGTGCCAAAGGGTGTGATAAAACTTGTTTTTTCTTCATCTTCCCTCCTTAGCCAAATCTGATGGTAGCCTGAAAAACAGTCAAGCAAAGACAACAGCTCGCTTCCTGCCGCTGCGTCCACAATTTTGTCGATTCGAGGCAGTGGGAAATCGTCCTTGGGGCAGGCCTTGTTGAGATTGGTGAAATCTATACACATTCTCCACTTTCTGTTCTTCTTCCTGACCATTACATAGTTTGCCAGCCAGCACGGGTATTTGACTTCACGAATGACGGAGGCATCGAGGAGTTGTTGTACTTCCGCCTTGATGGCTTCAGTTTTTTCATCAGACATCTTTCGAAGCCTTTGCTTCTTTGGTCTGATCTTTCTGTCTATTTCCACCTTGTGTTCTATGATGCTTCTGTCTACTCCTTCAAGATCAGCCGAAGACCAGGCGCATACATCTTTGTTCTTGCCTAAGAATGCTAGCAATTCTTTTTTTTTCTTCGGGATCTAGGCCGGAGCCTATTATGATGAACTGCCCAAGGATTTGCTCATCGAGGAGTACTTTTCTGGTTTCTTTGTCTAGTTGTACTGCGATTCTATCTTTGTCCAGATAGCGTGTTTCTTCTCTTGCATTCGCCATATGTTGCTCACGAGCTTTTTAGGCTCTTTCCTTTTCTTCTAGTTGCTCTTGGCTGAAGACTTGTATATTGTTGCAGTTTCTTTTCCTGGAGTATAACCTTGTTCTATATCTTTTGCCATCTGCTGGTTTCCTCTAACTATGATAACCCTTCCGGCTGCTAGAATCTTCATGCATAGATACGCACCATGGATGACAGCCTCGAAGGTATTGATGGTGCCTTGGCCAAATATGACATTGAATGGGTGGTAGAGATCCACTACGTCGAATGTTACATACTCCGTCCGGGGGTTCTGAGTGTTGCCGAATGACACAGGGAGGGAAATTGTGCCCATGGGAGTGATTCCTTTTCCTTTGAAGCCTATGAGTGGTATATTTGATGGCTCCAAGGAACTTTTGCTGAGGCCCATATGTTCAAAGGCATTTATAAACAATATATCTGCTTGGCTACCATTGTCTACGAGGACTTTACTGACCATCCAAGTGTGGATGTGGGCTTCGATTACAAGTGCGTCAACATGCGGATAAGCTTTGAGATTGAGATCCGATTCTGTGAATGTCATGGGGATATGAGACCATTTTGATTTGATGACGGGTCCTTCTGTGAGAACACTGTTTACCATTCAGAAGTGATCCCTTCTTCTTTTCTTGTTCTCAAAGTCTGAAGATGACCTCCGCATATTATTCCGATAAATCCTTGCACTAGGAATGTTGTGGCTTGGTTTGGGTTAGACTCAGGCTTAGGCTGAGGTAATTGTTGTGGCTGTTGCTTTTGTGGTTGGCGCTCTTGGCTAGGCTCTAGTTGCTGGGTTGGTTGCCTTGGTTGAATATACTGGCTCGAAGGTTGGGTTGGATGGTTTGTGTTGAAGTATGGGGATGGTGTGTACAGCTGGTGCAGATGGGTGCTTGGGTAATGATAGTTGAGCTGTGTGGGTTGTGGATATGGCCGTTGGGGCCATGGGTTGGGCGATGTGTAATTGATGGCTTTTGGTTGGGATGGGACTTTTCTTTCTGCTTTGATTCTTTCTTGGATTTCTTTTTCTTTGAGGCAAGTGAAAGTTTTGTGCCCCTTGTCCTCTCCGCAGTAGAAGCAATATGGTTTTTTGGCTGGTCGGCTTTGGTTTTGAGGGCCTCGGCCTCTGCCGCAGCCTTGATAGTTACTCTCTCTATAGTCGTTGTTGCGGCTATCTTTGCTATTGTGATCTTGCCTTTCTTCTTCGATGTGCCCTACGAACGATGGCGACTGCTCGGTGGGCTGCTTGTATTTTCTGTACTGTCTTTCTTGGTAAGTACCTTCATTGTGCGGTTGATTTTGCTCTAGCTCTGCTTACGCCTTTTGTAATCCATATCAGATCTGTTGTAATCATCAAACTTTGTGCACAGTGTCTGCATTATGTGCGGGGGTGTCCGCACAAAGTAAGATGACATCTGGCATGCCCGCATGCCTCGAAGCACCGAGGTTATTGATGCTTTGTTTGTGACACTGGGTGCTTGAGACCGAAGGGTGGGGAACCTTCTGTAGTAATCATGTAATAGCTCATTTTCTTGCTGAGTTATATTTAGTACCTCGTGTGATGGCTCCGTGATAGTGCAGAACCCTCGAAAACTTGCTACCACCTTGTCCATGATGTTTTCCCAACTGTATAGTGAGCTAGGAGGTAGGTTAAAATACCAATTCAGGGCTGACTATTTAAGTGCGCAAACAAATGCTTTTGCCAAGGTTGTCTCATCTCCTTCTGTTGCTATGATTGCAGCTTCATAACTCATGTGGAACTGCCTTGGGTCAGAATTTTCCCTAAACTTAGCGAATGGTACCATCCTGAATTATGGTGGGTATGGTGCCCTCTACAACCCCTCGAAGAGGGGTGAGTCTTTGTCAATTATGCCCGATGTGCTTCTCCTTTGAATCGGCAGTACTTCTATGGATATCGGTTGGCGGCTTGGCATAAATGGTACTCCTTGGTCGATATATGGATGAGTTTCAGGCATTGGGTTCGGTTCTTGGTGACTTGCTCTACCCATGGCTCTTTGGAGTTCCTCAACTTCTTTTGCAAGTTGCAGATTCTTGAGTCTGAGCTGGGCTATGTACTCCTTCTCTTGCAAGGCTTTCTCTCTCTCCAACGGCGCTTTGCTTCTTAGTTGTTTCTCTTGGAGTAGCTGTTTGCTTGGGTTGCTCGAGATGCTCGGCTCTTTGGGCTAACACTTCTAACTCCTGCACTGCTGTCGCTGAGGTTGGGGTGCTGGTTCTGGGGGGGGGGGGGGGGTTTGAACTTGATGGTTGTTCGGGGCACTGTGCCGGGTCTTTTGGGTCGATCGGCGCATCCGCCTGTGATGGCTGGGCTTCGGCGGTGTTCTCCTTACTTGCGAAGTGGATTGATCATCCGTCAGTTGGGGGTCTCCCGGGATGCTACTTCGGGGGGGGGGGGGGGGGGGGGGGGCGGAGTGCCACTCCAAGGTAGTGGTCCACGGAGTTGAGTCATCGTGAGCTAGTATACGAGCTCACAACACGATGGGCGCCACTGTTGGTGTCACTAAGCGTATGCTTCGGTGCCACGAACAGAAAAGGTGAATGAGAAGAGGAATCCCAAAGGATTCAAAGCAGAGTGGTGAATGCTCTCCACATATTCTCAAAAAGATTCTTCCTTTACAAATAAGTATTGGTGCTCTATTTATAGGCCCATACTTAGGTCATATGCAAATGAACATTTTACCCCTGTTTACCTACTATATTCTATGAATATTCGATACAAAATGGTCCTAATGGGGAAACTGGTCTTTTGAAGTCTTCCAGCACCCCTCCTTGGCTCGCACGCCTCGACACGTGTTGGTGTCACGTGTTGCCATCTGCAGGCCTCGCCCGCTTTTGGACTTGAGCGTAGTCTTGTCTCACGAAGGCGCAGTGTCATCATTCGAATGGGCCGGGTACCTTCAGGGAGTCCATGCACTCCGTGCGCTGCACTGGGGTCCACTCTGGCGGGGGTCTCGCCCTTCGAAGGTATCGTGGTATCCTTCGAAGGGGACTTGCACACTTCGGGCATCGCTGCGTTCCTTCTGCTTGAGCCGAAGGGCCTTGATTTTTCTGGAGTCTCCGATGCGAACCTGCGTCTCAAAATTATGTTTAGTGAGAGGGCAGCGGTGGTTAGCCTCAACCCTTGTTTGTAGCCCGACTTTGACAAGCCCTGAAGGGTGGCCCACGAGGTGATCCCCCAACACCTAGTGAGAAACATTTTTCGGCATTCAAGATCAAGTCCGCGCACATCATGCTAAGTTTCCACACTGGAAATTAGCAATGCTCCATGTCACACCCTCCATCCGCAAAGTAAAGACGTTGTCTTCAGGATTGATCTCTCCCCAAGGCAATCAAGGTTATGGCTATTGAAAAAAAAGGAGAGACAAAAAGATTATTGCTCCATGAAGAGCTTGAAAAAAAACTCTTGCTCCATGAAGAGCATGAGAGAAAAAGAAAGACAAAAAAACATAGCCAATATTGCCAAATAAATGGAGAGACAAATAAAAAGAGTCTCTATTCCACTCCACAATATCCACCACACATGCACATCTTGATCATGCTTGTAGGAAATGCTTTCTCCATGGATCAACTCTTTTGCCTCGACGACATATGAAATACAGGTATGCCACATTTATCCTTACCCTGAGCTCCACATATTAGCCATTAGGGGTAGGATTTCTGAGGCATCATAAGCCGTGGTGAGGAATACAAACACATTGAGTGATCTGAGTGAATCATTTGAGGAACTTAGATTTTTCACTAACATTAATAACCTCCAGGCTAAAGTTGATCAAAGAGAGTTGGTGAAATAGGAGTCCTGCAACTATTCTGTCTTCCAACATCTCAAGATTTGGAGAAGCTACAACATCCCATAGGTAAATAAAAAAGGTGAATTACTCATGCCAACTTGTTCAATTCTATGTAGAGTATCTCAATTCTGCACTTGGGTATATATTAAGAGTAAGACGTTGTAGCAACTCTTGATCAACAAAACCCATGTTTAGCTTTGCTCGGGACGAGCAAAGTTCAGCTTGGAGGGTCTTGTTGACGGTCGTTAAATACCAATTCCGACCGTCAATATAACCACAAATAAGGGAAGACTTAGCATTACATACACACATGTTAGCTAAGATTAATAAGATTCCACTTGTCCTTGAAGAAATAAGTGCATGCAGAGATTTGGTACAAAAGAAGTGGAGAAATGGAGCACAATCTAGGAAAACACCATTCCAGCCAATGGGACGGTGCCAACTAGACTTCCCCCGGATCAAATACGTGGCTACATGGGATTCCTCAGCAGAACACCGCCTTAAACCAGAAGAGGACCCACCAGGCAGCCAACCCCGAGAAAGCACAAGCCGATAGGGCCTAGACTCAGGTCGAGCGACTAGGAAGGCTGGTCGGCCGACCTTGACTTGAGGTGGTTCGGGCTCTCCTTCCACGTGTCTCTTCCTTAGCCCTTTGCCAAGGTCGATGCACCGAGGTTCCGTGGTGGTTATTCCTGGATACCGACCTTTGGGCACTATGGTTGTCATACCTGCATGTTAGTTAGGAATAATAAGATTCCACTTGTCCTTGGAGAAATATGTGCATGCAGGGATTTGATACAATATATGTGGAGAAATGGAGCACAATCCGGGGAACATAGCTCCAGTCAATGAGACGGTGCCAACTGGACTTCCCTCGGATTGCATACGTGGCTGCATAGGATTCCTCTGGAAAACACTACCTCAAAACAGAAGAGCCTGTCAGTCACCTCGAGAAAGCACAGGACAGGAGGCCCCACTCCCTGGTCGGCCGACCTTGTCCTGAGGCGGTTTAGCCTCCCCTTCCATGTGTCATCTCCTCAACCCTTTGGCAACATCGGTGGCCTGAAGTTTTGTGGCGGTTACTCTCCAAAACCGACCTTTGGACACTATAAATAGAGGGGGAGGGCTTCACTTCAACATACACACTCAAGAGTTTGTTATTTCCCTCTTTCCATTAGTAGTTTCCTAGTCCTAGTGGACTTTAGTGTAGGAGGACCATTGCTCAAGTCTCCAAGTCATAGGAGTATTGGTATGGCTCTTGTATGTTTACCTTCATTCTTTTATATTATCATTATGACTTTGATCTACTCCATTAATATAGTTCTTCCATATAGTTATGCATATGATATGTATTCCTTGTTTGGTTATATATCATATTCATGTTATAGGACTTTATGCTTTCATGATAATATAGATTTTTTTATTTTATTATCATGATTCTCATATACCTTGAGTATATTCTAAATGTTATAATGCTAGTTGTACTTTAGTCTAGTTGTGATGATTCAACATGGGTTTGATATCCAATTAGGATTGCAATTGCTTAGCTCATGACTTGTTAATCCATAGGGTTAGATTTATGTCTGCTTTAGTACTTGTCAATCTGAACGGTGATTCTAGGGTTTGATCAATGCTATAATTCTTCTTAAATGTGTAAGCATGGTGCCTAGATGGCTAGGTAGTATTAATCACCTCGTAATCCATGGTTTGTAGAGGTAGGTAGTAGGTGGTGACAGCCCTATCTTTCCATTGTACACCACCACGTTCGGTGACGACGTGTGTCCAATACGGAGTTGCCTTGTGTTTGTCGGGCATAAATCTATACACGAAGTGTTGAATGCATTAGGCTATGACTAGTATAACCTTGCATATAATTATTTGACTAAGTAACTATATAAGTAGACTAACATTAGAGATAAAGCTTTGCTTTCCTAACTAAAACTCCATACTGACGTAGGACTTTATTTATCTTTAAGAATGATTGCTCTGTGTGTCACACTACCCCTATCCTTATTATATGCTTACCACTGTATGAACTCTGAATACTCATAACAATCTTTATGACTATATTATCATTAACAATCATATATTTATGCTATAGCCTTCTTTTGGTAGAACTATAAATGACAAGCTATTGGAGAAAGCCAATAGTGAAATGCTACAATGGTATTATCCGTGCGCTTGCGGATCTTACTATATTGAAACTGAAGTGTGTCTTTATAATTATGTCTGGTGTGACGTTTAGAAGTGCCACAAGCATTTCTAGCGTCTAGCCGGGGACGATTATATCGATGTAACTTAGTAAACGTTAGCAAGTGTCAACAAGCATTTCTGGCGCCGTTGCTGGGGAAGGCATAGACAAATATATATTGTTAATAATAATGTAACCATATTGATTGTATGGCAGTCATTGTTTATGCAGGCTAACTTTGTATGTTTTCTGCCTTTTTGTGTGAAAACAGGGTAGTGCATGACCAGTTTTGATCTGCCTGACAATTTCATCGAGAATCCGGAAAGAGTTCTAAGGAAAAGTAGACTTAACGTCTCTTCTCCTCGACACTCTAAGCCAGCAGTCATTGTTTATGCGGGCTAACTTTGTATGTTTTCTACCTTTTTATGTGAAAACAGGGTAGTGCATGACAAGTTTTGATCTGCCTGACAATTTTATCGAGAATCTGGAAAGAGTTCTAAGAAAAAGTAGACTTAACGTCTCTTCTCCTCGACACCCTAAGCCAGCAGATCAACCAGTCATCACTGCACCACCAAGATCTAAGCCAAAGGCTGAGAAGGCTATCAAGGACTACTCAGCTCCCTCTGCCAGTAACGTGCTCGCTGGGCCCGAGATTGACATAAGGGACGGAAACTTTGAGATCAACACCAGTCGGATCACGATGGTGCAAACTAGCCCATTTTGTGGGAAAGCCAATGAGGATGCCAGCGCTCACTTGGAGTTGTGCAACATGACTCCATCTGCCATTAGACTCCGTCTGTTTCTATTCTCGCTGCTAGGCAAGGCCAAGTAGTGGTTCTACGCCAACAAGGAGGCTGTCAACACCTGGGAGAAATGCTCCACTGCGTTCCTCGTGAAGTTCTTCCCATTGGGTAAAACTAACTCTCTACAGGGAAGAATTTCAAGCTTCCAGCAAGTGATTGGAGAAACAATACCAGAAGCATGCGAAAGGGTTCAGGAATACATCCTGGCATGTCCCCATCATGGAATAGATAAATGGCTTATTATCCAGAACTTCTACAATGGGCTGATGGCCTGAAGCTATCAGCACATTGACGCCGCCACTGGAGGAGCCTTCTTCTCACTCAATGTCAAGCTGACAACTGAGTTAATTGAGAAGATGGTCTCCAATCAAGGCTGAAATGATGAGCGACACTAGCCACATGCACGAGGCATGCACACCGTCAAGGAGATGGACATGCTCGCCACGAAAGTGGACTTTATCTTGAAGCGGCTCGACATCCACAACAACACCAACCTGAAGGGTGTGTACAAGCTCTGGACCATCGCACGATGTGCCAGGTCTATGGCAACACGGGACATTCGGGCAATGACTGCCTGAAGACTCGTGAGGAGACTGCGGTCGTGAGCAACGGGTATTGCCATCAAGGAGGTCAGGGGTGGCAACCACACCCCTATCAAGGAGGTAACAATGGTTATTTTAATAATTTTTCAATCCTAACCAACCTTCCTTGAAAGATCTTGTCTTAGGCCAAACTAAAATTAATGAAAAAACAATAGTAAAAATTTTGCCTCCACTAACAAGACTTTAGAAAGCATTAATGCTAACTTAGAAGGCCTTTCTTCTTCACTTAAGACCAGCTTAGTTTTAATAAATGTTTGAAACTCAGCTAGCTCAAATAGCCGCTGCTATGCCTAATTTGCACTGTGGGAAAATTCCGAGGCAACTTGAATCTACCATAGAAAATGTTAATGCGGTGATGACACATGGGGGTAAATCCACTCGCGACCCGCCAATTCCTAACAATGCAGGGACATCAAATGAAAAGAAGGATGGACCCTCTGACGACATTGAAGATGAAGTGGTTCATGACGGGAAGACGGCTCTGCACGAGTTTTATGACCCAAGCACTCTGTCGTTTCCCCGCAGAAACAGGAAGCCAACTGTGGATCAGCAATTTGCCTGCTTTGTTGAAGTTATCAAGAAAATCTACATCAACGTGCCTTTGGTGGATGCGATGCAAGTTTCAATCTATGCTCGCTACCTCAAAGACATGTTGAGCAACAAGCATCCAATGCCCACCACAGAGGTCATCAAGTGACAGAAGAGTGTAGCGCAGCTATACTCAACTTGCTTCTTCAGAAGAAGAAGGATCCCGGTTGTCCCACAATCTCATGCTCAATTGGGACAGATTCTTTGATCAAGCACTCTGTGATCTTGGAGCTAGTGTCAGTGTTATGCCAAAGGCCATCTTCGACAAGTTGAACTTCCCATACGTGGCTCCCACTCCTATGCAGCTAATAGTAGACTCATCCGTGCGATATCTCACAAGGATTGCAGAAGTTATCTAGATAAAAATTTGTGGGTCTTTTGTCCCTGTGGATTTTGTGGTGCTAGATATGGACATCGATAAGAAGACGCTGCTCATCCTTGTGCGGCTATTCTCAAGCAGTGCAGACGCACAAATTGATGTCGGGGCCGGAGTAATCCGCCTTAACATCAATGACAAGGAGGAAAAATTTGAATTCCGACAAAGAGTGGAACGATGCTCCATGGTCAGAGTTAAGTTTGTACCGAACCCGCAGAACATCAAGGAGGGAGAAGTGAGTCCAAGAAGAGACAACCTAGTGGACTTCTTGGCATAAGGGAAATCCACTCTTGTCGCCTAGACGAAGAAGGCAACACTTGAACTCTAGACAAAGAAGCAGCCGATGAAGAAGAATCCTTCATCCACAATACCCAAAAAGGTGAAAAACGTGTGGTGGCCAAAGAAGACATCCACATTATCATCTTCGGACAAGGATGCACTGGCAGTGAGCTAAACGTTAAAGGAGAGAAAGTCCCGTCCACTCGACTCAAAATTGGTGAACCCTCACCGGCAGGTTAAACGATATTTATCCATGTTTCCCTTTTCAAAACTTTTTGATTTCAACTTGCATGTTTGATTTTTTCACTGCATGTAGGAATTTATTCCAACCTAATTTCAAAAAAAATATGGAATTTTTTGAAGTTTATCTTTTTGAGATTTTGGATTTACAGAAAGCCTGAAAATGTTTTTTCTCAAAATATATTTTCATTCTTGTGGGCCTCCACTAGTGGAGCCCACTGGCCAGAGCAGTGGACCAGAAGAGCCAACCTCTGGTCGGCCGACCAGAGAGCAACGGCTCTCTAGCCCCAGTGGCTAGTAGGCAACGACCACTCTTCAAAATGACCGTTGTTCTACTCTGCAATTTTAGGCAATCGTCGGGAGAGGTTGTTCTTCACTCCATTCTCATTTTTCACCTCAACACTTTGCTCTAGCCATTTGCTTCCTTTTTCTCCAAGCCTTTGCCTTGATGAGCACTTTGAAAATTCCACCAAAATTATTTGCTTCGATTCGCACTTGCATTTACAAGTTGGTTTCACACTTGCCAGAGTTTCCAACAGAGTTTTTGTTTGGTGTTTTCGCTAACCTAAATGCCTGTTCAAGTTGCTCTTGTGTTGGTTTATTGAAGTGTGCAGCAATGAACAAGATGAAGCAAGCATTAAGCAAGATGAAGAACAAGGTAACATGAATCCCAAGCAATGCAAGTCCTACACCTTCAATGGTGTACAGTACTCGCTCCCGTCACCAACCTTCTTGAGGAAGAGCTAGAGGAGGACGCACCGGTCGAGGAACTAACGGAAGTAGAGCTGGAAGCATTGCTGGATTTCAGCAGTATTTAACTCCGACTCAACACCGACCGTGACCTCGACTTGGTTGGAAAGAGGGACCATGACGTCTGCCGGATGATTACCGACCGGTCTTACGTTCCTACGCGAACAAATGATCCGGACTTTCTTTCCAAGATAGGTATGGATACTGAATTTGCTTCTATCTTTCATGCTGTCGGATGGGATGGTTTTGTTCTGGTAGTTGAGCATTGCTCTCACCTACTTACCATTCAATTCTTATGCAACCATCAGTGGGAGGGTGATAGGATTTTGTTCTGATTCAATGGAATGAAAATCTCACTCACATGGAGGCAATTCAGTGATTTGCTAGGCTTTTCTCCTATTGCTGTTTTAGAATCTCATTCTGAAAACTTCGGTCTTAACAAAAACAATTTTTGGGAAGAAATAACAGGGCATACCCTCGCCCTGTCACCTAGGAATATGGATATCCATAATCCTACCTTGCATTTTATGCATAAATAGCTAACAATAACTTTGTTCCCTAGAAAGGATGTTAGAACTGTGCGGGGGGGGGGGGGGGATGAAATGTTTCTTCTTTACTGCATGGTTAATAAAATCAATGTCCTGCCTGTTATAGCCATGGTTAAGCAATGGGTCAAAGTTATCAAACAAGTAATGGGTTGAATTTATGTCCTTAATTTATCGCCTTGTGCACAATCTTGGTTTACTTAGGAACGCGCATATGAATGATTTAAATTTTGAATGGGCTATCCTAGGCGAACAATTCTTTAGATCGGGACATTCTCTGAAACAAAGACCCAATGGCTCTTTGGTTTATTTCTTTCCCGATTATGCAAATGAAATCTAGTTACCTAACCCGGATTTTCATTTGTATACCTGTGATGAACTAACCGTTCCTCTAGAGACATCCTTTGCAGCTCGTGGGAACAGCGTTTCTGGTCCTATGACCAAAAATAAATCACGAAGTCATCCTTCCCAAGGGAGGAGCCAAGCACGAGTTCTTGGGATCACGCTATTCCTCTCGGAAGTGGTAGTGCATCCTGGGACACTGGTGAATAGCCCGAGGGAGCCTACGATAGCTCAAGTTCCAGTGGCTTAACACCACCATTCAGCACACATCACTCTTGCAGCGGTTCAAGAAGGGGCACAGACGACCTCACAAGACAAATTGACAGTATGGTCCTCTAGATCGATCAGTTGGACTACACCATCCACACTCATATCTAGCAGGAAAATGACTGGAGGGATGATGCCCAACGGCAGCTCTCAAGAATTGAGAATAAGGTCTCTTGGAGTAACGCCCAAATGAGCTCTTATTTTCATTCTCAATGCTACTTCGAACAGGGGCCGCCGCTATTCTGGTGAGCTCAAGCCAGCGTGGGGGGAGTTCCTCCCCCTAATATGAAGGTAACTTGTATCATTTCCCTTTCCAATCACCACATGCTTGATAAACTAAAAACAACAAAAAGATTTATTTCCCTTTCACATGCATGATAAATAGAAAAACCTAAAATAATAATAAATAGTAGTAATGAATAAATCCATGCGCGGTATGAATGCATAATGTTTCGTATGTTGGGATGATGAATAGTTGCTCTGTCTTTTATTCCTTTCGTATGCACAGTTTACAGCTTAGCACTCCATCTAGTGTTCGTTTGTTGGCATGATTTAAATTTCACATCAAACACACTAGTGTGTAGCATAAGCATTGTCCTTCTAAGTTGTTGGGAGATATGATATGGTTAGTTAGGGCTGCTGTGATCTTGCTCAATTTGTGAAACTTGACACCCGGAGAATTAATTTGATGAAAATGACAAGTTCCTCAATGATATAAATTCCTACCACAGCCATATGTTGTTCTACATTGCAAAACCTTATACATATGCTGCTTGTATTATCATTGAGCCTTGCCAAAATTGTGTGACTCTAGTGAGAAATATTTTCTGCATTCATGATCAAGTCCGCACACATCATGCTAAGTTTCCACATTGGAAATCATCAATCATACATGTCACACCATCCATCCACAAAATAAAATACTTTGTCTTCATAATTAATCTCCCCCCAAGTTAATCAAGGTTATGGCTACCAAAAAAAAGAAGAAAGAATAGAGAAAAGACTCTTGCTCCATGAAGAGCTTGAGAGAAAAGAAAGAAAGACAAGATAGCCAATAGTGCCAAAGAAAGGGAGAGACAAATAAAAAGAGTCTTCATTCCACTCCACCAAATCCACCACACATGCACATCTTGATCATGTTTGCATGAAATATTTTCTCCATGGATCCACTCCTTTGACTCAGCGACAAATGAAATACAGGTATGCCACATTTATCCTTACCCTGAGCTACACATATCAGCCTTTAGAGGTAGGATTTTTGAGGCATCATTAGCCTTGCTGAGGAATTTATACACATTGAGCCATCTGAGTGAATCATTTGAGGAACTTAGATTTATCACAAAAATTAACCTCCGGGCTAAAGCTGATCAAAAAGAGTAAGAGAAATGGCAGTCCTACGAACTGTTCTGTCTTCCAACCACCCAAGATTTGGAGAAGCTACAACGCCCCATAGGTAATAAATAGGGAAATACTCGTGCGAACTTATTCAATTCTATATAGAGTGTCTTAGTTGTGCATTTGGGTATAAGTTAAGAATAAGACATTGTAGCAACTCCTGAACAACACAAACCTAAGTTTTGCCATCACTCGGGACGAGCAAAGGTTCAGCTTGGGGGGTTTGTTGACGGTCGTGAAATACCATTTCTGACCATCAATATACCTATAAAAGTAGGAACACTTAGCATTTCATACATGCATGTTAGTTAGGAATAAAATACCGCCTTCAAATAGAAGAGGACCCACCTGTCAGTCACCTCGAGAAAGCACAGGGTAGGAGGCCCCACTCCCTGGTCGGCCGACCAAGGAGGAGGTCGACCAACCTTGTCCTGAGGCGGTTTAGCCTCCCCTTCCACATGTCGTCTCCTCAGCCCTTTGGCAACATCATTGGCCTGAAGTTTCGTGGTGGTTACTCTCTAGAACCGACCTTTGGACACTATAAATAGAAGGGGAGGGCTTGACTTCAACACACACACACTCAAGAGTTATTCATTTCCCTCTTTCACTTAGTAGTTTCCTAGTCCTAGTGGAGTTTAGTGTAGGAGGAGCCTTGCTCAAGTCTCCAAGTCATAGGAGTATTGGTATGGCTCTTGTATCTTTACCTTTACTCTTTTATATTATTATTATGACTTTGATCTATTCTAGTAATATAGTTCTTCCATATAGTTATGCTTATGATAGGTGTTCCTTGTTTGGTTATATATCATATTCATGTTATAGGACTTTATTCTTTCATGATAATATAGATTTGCTACCTTATTGTCATGATTGTCACATACGTTGACTATAGTCTAAATGTTATAATGCTAGTTGTACTTTAGTCTAGTTGTGATGATTCAACATGGGTTTGATATCCAATTAGGATTGCAATTGCTTCGCTCATGACTTGTTAATCCATAGGGTTAGAGTTATGTATGCTTTTGTACTTGTTAATCTGAATGATGATTCTAGTGTTCGATCAATGCTAGAATTCTACTTAAATGTGTAAGTGTGGTGCTTTGACGGCTAGGCAATATTGATCACCTCGTAATTCATAGTTTGTAGAGGTAGGCAGTAGGTGGTGACAGTCCTATTTGCCCATTGTACTCCTCCATGTTCGATTATAATGTGTATCCAAGACGGAGTTGTCTTGTGTATGCCGGGCATGAATCCATACACGAAGTATTGAATGCATTAGGCTATGACTACTATAACCTTGCAACACCTGGTTCCAATGACCGAAACCGAATGTATTTGTATGTGTGCCCAGGATCAAGTTTTCACGTACACAGGACAATCATTGTGATAAAAGAATAATATCTTTATTAAATCAAACATATTATTACAACGTTGACCCATAGGTCAAAAAAAAGGTTACATTGCGACGGAATAAACTGAGCGTTAGCGTCCTTCAGCTCCCATAGGAAATCGACCGGAAGACCGCGTGCCTAAACTCCTCCATCATCTTCATGGTTGTACCAACCTTCTCCTATAGCTGAGCAGCAATGTGGTATATAGCAAGGGTGAGTACGTGTCGTACTCAGCAAGTGGGGGAAAAGATGACATGGGGCTAAAGACAAGGAAGGCTTATAGGGAGGTTTATTGCATGAGCTTTTAATTTCCTAAGCATCCTAATTACTAGGTGAGGTCATCCCAACCATCGATCCATAGGGTGCTATCCTAGACAAGTCCAATCCCATCCATTCCATCCAATAACCCACTAATCTTGTGAGGATCCATGCCGCTCTTGATCGTGAGCACGGCTGTCATGACACTTTTCACTCTGTAGAGGTTGTACACATTCCCCATAAGAAGCGATTTCATCCCCTGTTTCTAGGTGACTAACTCTCCATCCTGTCATGCCTGCCAAGCAGTTGCACACTTCCTTTGGTGTGTGGCTAGGAGATCACTTCAAGGCATTTCAACGGCTAGGAGTGAACCATCCATCGCCTAAGTCCGAGAGTAAACCGTCTCATCCTCATGCCTTGACTGCCCGCAAAACTGGGAAGACATCTTGATACTCAACCCAACCTACCCATATGAGACTTGTGCTTTGCACTGTTTTCCGGGGTGGCCGCTCCATAAACTAACTCATGTGATCCCAAACAAGTACCACCACAATCCCACAGTACTGTACCAAGTACATGTGCATACCCACACCATCCTTGTCATCCTCCTTCTTGGATCACCTAGGTTCCATGTTGCTAAAAAGGATTACCCATCCCTCATGATCATTATGTTAAAGTGAACCATTAGTCAATATTAACACTAGACACTTCCATTCGTGACATAGCAACTACGCACGACGTACCCGCACTAATAAGCTACACCAGAACCCAGGCGACAAGGAATAATATGGAACAGGATGATGACACATAGGATTCAGTATTAATACGCATGCATAAAGATTGAGAGGAATGTAAAACATAGGTTCAAAATGCATCATGGACACTTGTCTGGTTCCCTTTGCTATTGGTCAAAGTCTTCAAGATGAAGATTCTTGAAGTTCTCTAACTGCGGATCGTTTACTCAACGTCACACTGGAAAAACAAGCATACAAACAAACTATGAAACAATACACCACATGGTACAAAACAACATTGAAGGCAAAGCTATGTTGCTACCATCGCGTGAGCGCAAGAATCGCCTTAATCTGAGGTACGAGTAAAAAGTTACGAAGGCTTAAAGTTCTAGGATTAAAAATAGTAAATTAGCAAAATACAGTAAGACAGTATGGATAAATAATATTAAACACTATGATCACACTGGTGCAAGAATTTCTCAGTTTTAAGCTGCGGTTGAAAGGTTATGACGATTCAAAAATTTTAGGGGCTAAAATATAAAAATAGACATGTTTAGGGACCTAAAAGTAATTTTAGAAAAGTATAAGGCCTAAATTGTAAAATTTAAGTATGAAATATAATTTTAGAACATATTAGAGACTAAAATGTAATTTATTAAAAGTACAGGGGCCTAAGTGTAAAAAGATAGGGCTAAAATATAATTAAAAATAAGTACAGGGGTGTTTATATAGAAATTCAGGGCTAAAATATTGTTTAGGAAAATACTAGGGTCTTTTCTGTAAACAAATATAGTGCTAAAAATAATTATATGAGAACTCATGGGCTTAAACATAAATTAATAAAGTTCTGTGGAGAAAATCAGGATCATAAATTAATTAAAGCAAAGCGCAAGGGCCTAACCAGAATATTAGCATTTACTGGTAAATAAATAAAATAAAATAGAAATTAAAACTAATCCCGTGGACTAGGTCCACGGGGCTTGTGGACCGGGTTGACCTCGTGGTCCAGCGTGCACGGTGGACCATCGGCGGCGGCGGACATGGGTGGCCTCCCGGAGCTTGGCGAGGAGGCGCACCGGCGCGTGGCGGCTGGTGGGCGGAGCGCGATGGTGGCGGCAGGGGAGACCTAAGGTGGTGCGGCGCACGAGGGTCAGCCCTATTTATGGGCGCGGTGCCCTAGGATAGTCGAGGGGCACGCATGCCAAGGCCGGTGGTGGCTAGGGTTTCAGACGAAGGCGCGGGTGGACCGAGCGGGCGCGGGCAGACATGCTGTGCCGCGTGGGTGGCTGGCAGGCCGGGCAAGGGAGCGAGGAGCAAACTGGGCCAGAGGGAGGGGATTCGGCCCAAGCAGAGCAGGCCAAGGGGAGGGAGAGGGGAGTGGCTGGGCTACGGGAAGGAACTCGGCCCGAGCGGAAGGGAGAGGGAGGAGGGGAGAAATTGGACCGGGGAGAGGGGATTTCGGCCCAAAGGCCAGGAAAGGATTTTCTCTTCTCTTCTCTTTAAAATTAAAACTATTTCCTAAATAAAGTTCTAAACGAATTTTATATGATTTTCAAATACTTTTGCACAGAATAAAATCCTACATGCAACTAATTCAAAATGAATGCAACAAACAAAATTTTAAAATAACCTATATTTGATTATTTTCTTTAGAAAATAATTCTTTTTCTTATTAAAATATTAACACCCTAATTAATTCTAGAAAATTTTTAAACTATTCATAGATTTGAAAAACAGGGTGTTACAAATTAATATTAACCCAACATCCCACAAGCAACCCAAGCATTATCTACTCATAACCAACCAATCAACTAGTTCAAGGCGACAAGGAAAAGAATAAAGCAATACTAGGAAAACCATAACAACAGGTACCCATTCATTTGACACAAGCATGCAGTTCTAAAATTAATATTCATAATAGGTAGAAAATGCATCAAGGACACCTGCCTTCGTCCTGCGCGGGTTGCTGCTCAAGCACTTCAAATTCTTGCGCTTGGAGATCCTCGTATGATTCTTGTGCGTAAAAATCCTATTTGCGCAAGACATACAAAACATACACACAATAAATACACAATGCAAGGTATCAAACAATTGGGTATGGTTGAACAAAGGTTTCAATTAGATAGTTTATTTGGATACAAGAATATAGGTGGAAGAATCACCTAAATCGGGGTTGTGGATCAAAAGATATGCAAGGTTAAAGTTGTAAGGACTGTGCAAAACATATGAGCGTGTTTCCATTGATTGGCTCTAGTTCTCAAGAAATAGTTTGAACATTCTAGTGATGTGGGACATGTGAAACGCAAGGTGAATGGGATCAGAAATCACATATACTGGATATTGATGGGATGCATCATGGTGAGGTCGTCCAGCGGTAGATCGAGCACATATCGCGTTCCTGGACACACCATGGCCGTTCTAGGAGAACCCCCGGTGGAGATGATCACAAGACCCTGGAACACAATTTGGATTGTAGCTTGTATCAATAACTCTTCTAGATTGGGAGAAAATGGAACGCATTTACTGTCGCACACGCTGGATTCGCCCAGATCAGGGAGTAGCTGACATTGGGATGCAGATCCCGGAGGCATCCGATGGCTAATGGCTTTGAGTTTTGGATATGTTATATGGGACATCCGGGCGCACCTCCAAGACACATTTTTTCACCTTCTGTTGGGTGGATCGCCGGAAACACCGAAGCCAACCGACAGAACTGTTCCTGAACACGAGGGCAGGGTGGCGTGGCGGCAGCCTAGCGGCGTGGTGAGGTTTTGAGGGGGTAGGGAGGACGTGGGAGGGAGCTGGTATTTATAGGAGAGGTGAGGGCAGGTGGGGTAACAATGTGGAAAGTAAATCAAGAGGAATAAATGCATTTATTGGAGGCAAACATGGAAGGCATAGGAAATATGGAAAAGAAATTATTCTCTTGTTCTTTCCTTATGAATGATTATGGAAGGTGGGGTTTATTTCCATAGAGATGTTTATGGAAGGTCGACTAAAGATGGAACGCATCACGTCTAGGTACATCAATGCGGTAGGAAAAATGAATGCGGATGAAAATGAGTCTAAATACATCAACTGCGTGTAGGGTGGAATTATTGATGAACGAAGAGACAATGTGATGAAATAAGTTTGGAAGACGGTGCTCGACGATGCATTCACTTGAGTCAAGGAGATCAGGATAGTTGAGCCCTCTTTTAAAACAAACATACATTCATTAAATTTCATTAAAAGGATTTTCAATTTTTTCTCATATCAACATGTAATCCAATAATGACAAAATATTAAAATCAAATAAAATTAAATGATTTTATTTATTTTTAAAAAAAGATGTTTTGGTTCAAAACTAAAAACTTTTAGGACATATAGCAACCTATTGAATCCAATAAAATCTTTGTTAATTTGCAAAGTTTCTTATAAATAGTTTCAAAATTTGAGAAATCCAAATATATTGTTTGAAAGCGGTTCACATTCCAAAATGGGAAATTTTGGGAGTTGACATGTAACTATTTCACTAAGTAACTATATAGGTAGACTAACATTAGAGATAAAGCTTTGCTCTGTGTGTCACACTACCCCTATCCTTATTATATACTTACCCCTGTATGAACTCTGAATACTCATGCCAATCTTTATGACTACATTATCATTAATTATCATATATTTATGCTATAGCCTTCCTTTGGTAGAACTATAAATGACAAGCTATTAGAGCAATCCATTAGTGAAATGCTACAACGGTATTATCCGTGCGCTTGTGGATCTTACTATATTGACACTGAAGTGCGTCTTTATAATTATGTTTGGTGTGACGTTTAGAAGTGCCACAAGCATTTCTGGTGCCTTGCCGGGGATGATTATATCGATGTAACTTAGTAAACGTTAGCAAGTGTCAACATTGATCCATAGGGTCAAAGTTATGCATGTCCTAACCCTTGACTTGTTGATCCATAGAGTCGGAGTCATGCATTCTCTAGTACTTGACTCGTCAGAGTTATGCATTCTCTAGTACATGACTCGTTGGTCCATCGTGTTAGAGTTAGGTGTATTCTTGCTCTCGATTTGTTGGTCCAAAGGGCAAAAGTCCCATGGGAATCGAGAGTATTATTTAGCAATGTAAGCATGGTGCTTAGGTTGGTAAATATCTTTGAGTGCTTGGTTGCCCCACGAACAGGAATAAGTGTGGCGATAAAGACTTAACTGCCTTTTGTCACGTGTCCTAGTATAGGATTGCCAGTAGGTGATGACAATCCTGTTGTGCTTATTAATCCCCCTTGTCTCGGCTTGGCATAGGACTTAGTCTTGTATGTGTTGCATGTATTTAACCTTTATATAGGAGTATAGAAGTACATAGGGACCTAGCTTAACTCTTCCTAACCCACTTAACCTAGACTTTTGGACTATTGTGAGATTGGATTGTTCTGTGTGTCACTACCCATTATCCTTTATTATCCTTACCCCTATCTATGACTTTGGTATATTATTAGTTATATGGTTACGAACATGCTATCTCTTGACCGCCGCCTTCTCTTGGGAGAACTATAAATGATAGTCATTGGAGTAATCCAGTGGTGAAATGCTACAATGGGATGTCCGTGCGCTTGCGGATTTAACTTGCCCACAGTAACCATCTGTTGAGTTCTACCAATAAGTAGTACTGGCGCCTTGCCTAGGTCTATTTATTTGGTGTGACTTAGCAGATGTCAACAAGCATTTCTAGCGCCGTTGCTGGGGATAGTAATATTTCTAGTGCGACATTAAGAAATGCCAACAAGCATTTCTGATGGCGCTATTGCCTGGGATGATTATAGCAAGTGCCAACAAGAATTTTTGGCGTTGTTGCTGGGGATAGCAATATTTATGGTGCGGCGTTAACAAATGCCAACATCCGGTCAGGTAGTGACCAGACTGTACGGACACTAGGCCTGGAAAGCTGATTTCGTGGAGCAACGTCTAGTTTGAGGTTGGAAGCCTATATAATCTCGTTGCTAGGGTCTTGGAGGTCTCTCTTGGTCAGTGGAATTGCTAGAAGTATTTGTAGGGACCCAAGAGGAAAAGAGAGGAGCACTAGGAGAGGATATTGGATATCTTGAGAGTGATAGGGAGAGTAACTTGAGCATCTATACACATCTAAGTCTAGGGTATCCTTGAGGTTGTGATCTAGGTTGTTACTCTTGGTCTATGGTGAGACCTAGACTGGTTAGGTGTCAATGATCGAGCCTATCATGATTGGTTGTGAAGGCCGTCACACTTTTGAATACGGTTTGAGACCGCCGTTGAAAGGGGCATCAATAGTGAGCGCTCTAGTCGGCTGAGGGAGTCCAGAAAGTTCTTGAGGGATGCGAGCTTGTGCCTTGGTGGCAGCGGTGACGCAACCGTGTCTTCACTCTTGGAGTGATTGCGGGCTCGTGTGCGAGAACTCCACTCGGTGGCGATAGGGACCGATACTCCTGCGAGAGTGGTCCAACGAGGAGTAGGGAAAGGCGCCATCCTTCCGAGACCTCAGGAAAAAATCATGAACCATCTTTTACTCTACCCCTTACTTTGACGCTTTACCGTTCGCATTTACTGCTACTCATGCTTGTGTGCTTACCTTGCTCTTGTTGATTATCTTGTAGATTTGCATGAATAGGCTTCTTTACTTGCTAGTAGTGTTTAGCTTCCGTATTTGACCACTAGCATGTGTAGGAGTTACTTTGGCTTGATTGATCACCCTTCTATGTATTGTACTACCCATGCTAGTGTGATCTAGTTCCTTATCTTGTAGCTTTGCATGAGTAGGCTGCTTTGCTGGCTTGTTGTTTGCTTCCGTGTGTGTTTGTTATTAGCTTGCATAGGAGTTTTATTGCCTTATGTGTGATCCACTAGCATGCTTAGGTCGTTGTTCCTTTCATAGGACTATTATCTTGCTAGCATGTTCACCACTAGAATTGATAAGTGAGTTTTTAAGTGCTCAGTTTTAGGAATTGGCGAATTTGGTACATATAGCAAGTTCCTGATTCACCCCCAACTATGGCACAGCTGTAGAGTTGGGTTATGAATGTCAGTAGTCCTAAGACGTTCACAAGAAAACTCTCCTGAAATCCTTTGCCAAAAAGAACCCTTTTCAAAACCCGTGGAGCATCCTCTAAGTTAGTGTTGCAATAACTTCTAAATTTAAGAATGATGCAAAGGTCTTTCCAAGTGAGACGGTATTCTTTCCTGCACAAGCGAAAAAGTACCCCCGTCGTTATCTTTTAGGAAGGTGCACAAAAACTGGACAATGAGGAGGTGTGAACCTCCTTTAGTGATGTGTGCAAATTCGGTCCAACCTAAAGCTTTCCACATAGAAAGGAACTCAAGGTCCACACCTATACTGGAGAGTAGGTCGTCGTCATATGTCCCGGTGTGGACGAAACTGCGGTTGCGTAGGCGGCGGTAGACTCGTTTCTCTCATTCATGCAACAGCTTGAGGTTGGTGTCAGCGAGAAGAACGTGTGGCTGATCCTCCTCCATGTCATCCACAACGGGCGTGTACCTCGTTGGTTCATGCTCGATGGAGAGGTTCGTGCTCGAGCAACCGTGTGAACGCGTGAACTTGAACACGTCACTTGTTACATCAACGCCTTAGCTTTCTTCATCTGCACCACTTGAGCAAAGACACGGGAACAACTCAAACATGGGTTATGTGTTAGCAAAATCAAATCCACTGGTCATGTTGCCCTTGTCAAGCTTGTCAAAAAGACTCGAACAATCCAAAACAAAGCAAACGAAAAAGGGAAATATTTTGGTGTTTTGGAATGACAACTTTGGAGAAGTAAAGTGAGAGCTCAAGAGAAAATGAGTGAAGGAGGGAGTGAAATGAGATATGAACTTTGGATGGCCAAACATTCTCCCCCGGACACTCTATTTATAGGTCAATTTTCTAACGGTCAAAAATAGCTAGTGGGGAGCCAAATCCAACCGTTGGCAAAAGGCAAACGTTGGTGGGGCCCACACCCCTTCGGTCAAACATGGGTGTTCGGCTGACTATGTGTGGGCCCAGTAGTCCCCCACTTTGGCCCACAACTTGCTAACAGCTATATTTCTTGAGCTACAGGGGTTAGGTCCAAAGTTTCGACAAAATTTTGCTCAGAAAAATATTTTCTCAAAGTTAGAAATCAAAACCGATTTTTGTATTTTTATGAAAAGAAAGAAAGGTTGGAATAAATTCCAACATGAATGTGTGAAATCCAAATATGCAAATGCAAGGACATAATTGAAAAGTCCAAAAGTTGGAAAATTCAAATATGTAAAATTTGATGAAATCAAATATGAGATAAAAACTATTTTGACTTTTCTCCATCGTGTTTAGCTTGATGTCGCTGCGTCGAGTCCTGAAGAAGTGGACATGGATGGCTGCACTACCTTCACTCGCCACACCTTCTTCGTCTTCGGTGCGATCGGTGGTTTCTTGGATTTAACAGGTTGTGGCATTGCCCACAGTCTTGGACTTGCCATAGGTGGGTTCTTCTTCTCCAAATGGTACGACATCTCCTAGCCATGATCTTCTTCATGTAGAGAATGAGGCTAAGAAACCATATGGATATGTGCCATGGTTTGCAATATGTGATAAGTAATTGACTTTGGTTGATTTGGTGTTTGAGTTAAAATACGGGAATCTGGGGATTGCATGAGTGTGTGCATTGTTATGGTTATGACTAACCGGGAGTTGATGAGGATGTTGGAGAGCTTGTAGGAGAAGGAAAATGTGTTTGTTTATCTCATGATGTGTAGGTCAATGCAGTCAACTTGGCAGTCAACAGTGAGAGGATCGGGCACAAGTAGGGGACTTGGGGCCGGACGATCGGGAGGCCGGGTGAAGTCAAGGGTGATCCACACCGTACATGTGGAGAGGCAAGAAGCACAGACGGTTTTGCGGCTGAGCCTCAAAACCATCGAGGTGATGAAGATGGCGTGTTGACCAAGTCAAGGCGAACGGGATGCCAGTGCAAGTGACAAGGGGGCCCAATGGAGTGGGACCAGGAGAGACTTGCCGGTGGTCAGGATCACGGGACAAGGTGACACGTGTTGATATCAAGAAGTCACCCTTTAAGAAGCATGCAAGACGGTTTCCCGGTAGTGCATGTAGCACCATCACGGATCTTGCGTCGAGGTGAAGCAAAGTCGTGAAGGGCCCGAAAGCGTTCAGGTGACGAGGAAAAAAATGGATGATTGTGCCCCTGGTGATAGGTGGCAGTGTATTGTAGGTGAGAGGTAGGATGGTTGTTGGTAGCCCGTAGAACCCAATATCGGCCACCAACCGGTCGGAAAATACAAGGTAAAGACCTAAGACCAATAAATATTTGTTTAAACTAATAAGGTTCCATGAGTTTTAGTGAGATATGTGTTTGCAGGTATAAAAAGGGCCAAAATATGCAGAAACATGAAGAAACACCCCGTCGCCTGATCACCACTGTCAAATAGCCATTTTCACCGGCCGACATGGCCATTTACGGCTGAAATCAGCACCCAGTCGATTCTGCAAAATACTCCACCACAATGCCGTTTTCTCCTCCCGGACCAAGACATGTGAAATATGGTAACAAAAGAAGGTCATCAAGTGGCCTAACTGAGAGAGGTCAAGGGACAACCCGGCAAGTGCTCGGCACCCGGCCAAGGCCACCGCCCGGCCTTGCCTACCGCCGGCATGGGCTACCGCCCGGCCTGGGTTGGCCACCCGGGGTTGCCAGCCCATGAGGCCCATGAGGCCTACCACCCGCCAAAGGAAGAGTCGGTAGAAACCAGAACAACCGCCTTCGGGACACAATCCAAGCCATCTGAAGAGAGTCGGTCATGAACCGACACGATCCAAAGGCCGCCGGACCCTGCCCGCCGCCCGGCACACATGGCCGCCTGGCATGGCCCACCGCTGTCACACCCGGTTCGAACGACCGAAACCGAATGCATCTGTATGCGTGCCTAGGAACAAGTTTTCACACACACATGACAGGAGAATTATTGTGATAAAAAAACAATATACTTATTAATTCAGTAATATTATTACATGGGTGACCCGTACGTCAAAAGAAAAGATTACATTGTAGCGGAATAAACTAAGCGTTGGCATTCTTCAGCTCCCACAGGAAGTCGACCTGAAGACCGCATGCCTAGTCTCCTCCATCATCTTCATAGTTGTACCATCCTTCGCCTGTAGCTGAGCAGCAATGTGGTATAGTGCAAGGGTAAGTACATGTCATACACAGCAAGTGCGGGAAAAGATGACATGGGGCTAAAGACAAGGAAGGCTTATAGGGGGTTTATTGCATGAGCTTTTAATTTTCTAAGCATCCTAATTACTAGGTGAGGTCATCCCAACCATCAAACCACGGGGTACTATCCAAGCCAAGACCAAATCCAACCATTCCTAACCATAACCATCCATAAACAACCAACTAATCTAGTGAGGGATCCAGGCCGCTCATGACCATGAGCACGGTTGTCATGACAAATTTACACTCTATAGAGGTTGTACCACTTTACCCACAAGTCATAATTTCGTCCCATGTTGCTAGGTGGACTAGAATCTGCATGTTGCCATGCTGGCCAAGCACTAGCACACTTCCTTTGGTGTGCGGCCAGGAGATCACTACGAGGCTTTTACAAAGGCTCTGCCAGTACATGTTAGCCACTAAGATTTCATTTCCGTCCATAAGTGATAGCCCATCAACAAGCAGCTCATCACCCCAGGAGAACCCTCTCCAGCCATTCGGATACAAGGACAGCCCTCTTGACTTCCATTCCCCGCTCCACCAAATGCTGCACCGACACTGGGAGAACTCATAATTAATCAGCCAGGTTGTTCCGTAGCATTCTTGTGATGGCACTGCTCCAAGAACCGGTTCCTAGGATCTACAAAAAGCATACCACCACCCAACATGTGCCAACGGCACCACATCCATTCCATCCAGCTTGTTGAGATCCCTAAGTCCATGTTGCTAAAAGAATTACCAAATTATCCCCAATATGATATAGTTTATTAGTCAACATTAATTGAACCCAACAACCCAATAAGCAACTAAGCATGTCTATCCACAGCTAATTAAACATCTAGTTCAAGGCGACAAGGACAAGATAAAGCAATACTAGTTTATTTGGATACAAAAATGTAGGCGGAAGAATCACCTAAATCGGGGTTGTGGATGAAAAGATATGCAAGGTTAAAGCTACAAGGACTATGGGTGTGCACAGATAGAGCAAAACATATGAGTATGTTTCCATTGATTGGCTCTAGTTCTAAAGAAATTGTTTAAACATAAATCTTCCTAGTGATGTGGGACATGTGAAACGCAAGGTGAAATGGATCAGAAATCAACTGTATTGGAGATCGATGGGTTTGAGCAGGGTAAGGTTGCCCAGCAACAGTTTGAACGCCAACAGCGTTCCTGGAGGCATCAGAGTAGATCTTGGGATGTGCTTCTAGCAAAACGTAGCTAACTACCTAGAACATGATATGGTATAGGGTTATAATCAAGAACACAAATGATTTGGACAGAACATGGATTGAAATTACCAGGATCCGCGCGGGACACGAACAGACAGCAAATAGCAGCCATCTACAGAGAACATAAAGAAGACATGCGCGTTCCTGGTTATTCCAGATGGATATGAAACAATAGTTGAACCGAAGTATTGGTTGTGGTGTGGAACACATGAATGTAAGGGTTTCTGTCATAAGAATTGAACTGATCTGGAGATTATGGCATTAGAACGAAACAAGGTCATGCAGCGGCGGGTTTCACGTCAATCGCGTTCTCAGTCGATCCAAGACAGATCTTGGAGAAGCCTTTGGTGGAGATGTTGACAACTTCCTGGAACACAGTTTGGATCAAATTTTATATCAATCACGTGCCTCAATTAATAGGAAAAATGATTGAATTACCAATGCGTGTGCTGGACAGATCAGGAACCGGGAGCAGCCAACACTGCGATGCAGGTCCCGGAGGCATACGGACTCCAATGGATCTGAGTTTTGGATATGTTGTAGGGGACAATTGGGCGCACCTCCATGTAGAATTTGGCGGCATTTGGATTGGTAAATCACTGGGAACGTCGATGCCAATTGCCGGCAGCAGTGCTGGATGCGAGAGCAGGGTGGAGCGGCGGTAGCCTGGCAGCGTGGTGAGGGTTTGAGGGGGTGGGAATTTCGTGGCAGAGGCCTGGTATATATAGTAGAGTGAGGGCAGGTGGGGTAACAATATGAAAAGGAAATTAACAGGAATAAATTCATTCATTAGAGGCAAACATGGAAGGCATAGGAAATCTGGAAATGAAATTATTCTCTTGTCCTTTCCTTATGAATGTTTATGGAAGGTGGAGTTTCTTTTCATGGAAATGTTTATGGAAGGTGGGTTTATTTCCATAGAAATGTTTATGGAAGGACGGTTCTCGTTCCATAGGAATGTTTATGGAAGGTGGGGCAAACATGGAGGGTATGACATCTAGGTACGCCCATGTGGTAGGTAAAATGAATGAGGATGAAAATGAGTCTAGATACATTAATGGTGTGTAGGGCGAAATATTTGATGAACGGAAATACAATGTGATGAAACAAGTTTGGAAGACGGTGTTCGGTGATGCGTTCAGGTGAGTCAAGGAGACAGGGATAGTCGAGCCCCATTTTAAAATAGAATGTACATTCATAAAATTTTATTGAAAGGATTTGAATTTTCTCAAATTAATGTGGAATCCAGAAATAACAAACTATTGAAATAAAATAAAATAAAAATGATTTTACTTACCTAAAAAGGTTTTGGTTCAAAACTAAAAACTTTTGTGACATAGAGCAATTTCTTCAACGTAATAAAATCTTTGTTAATTTGCAAAGATTCTTATAAGTAGTTTCAAAAATTGAGAAATCCAAATATATTGTTTGAAAACGGTTCACATTCCAAAATGGAAATTTTGGGATGTGACAATCTACCCCCCTTAACACGAATGTCGTCCCGAGATTTGGAGAGACTAGGTTAAGATGACTAGATAGGAGAGCAATGAGAAGATCAAGACATAGGGACAGAGAAAATAACAGACAAGGTTGAAATCAATCCTATATGGGTTTTGATCACACTATATGCATCAAGGATGATAGATACATTTCAATGATGAAATGATGGTCAAGGAAGATAGGCACAAAGTAACCTATATCACACAAAGCAAACATACATGACTCAACAAAGGGTAACTGATGATGATGCCTTAGGTTCATCTTCATCTTCCTTACTAAGAGCTTCACTTCTTGATGTAGAGGTACTTCGGTAGTATGTCTTGTTCCTAGAATTGTTGTTGATGATGATGATTCTCTTTGACTTGGCCATCTCCTCGAACCAAAAGGTAGTATTAGAGTCCACAAAATAGGATCAATGTGGCTATGGACAAGGATAAGGCCTAACTCAAGGGATTTGAAACAAGAAAACAATCACACAGCCACATCACATTCAAACAGTCAAATCGCAATTGCACGTAGGACTAATACAACCTAGGGTACCTTCCTAATATCCATTAATGGTAGGCCTGGGAGAAGTGAACCTGCACTGAAACTATATACAACCTATTGGCTGGGCAAGTCGGTAAACATTTTATCTCAAAACAAAAGGAGAAAATGAAATAGTCAAGGAAGTAGGGGAAAGAAGTGGAGTTTGCAAAAATATACTTTAAAAATCGACCATTTCTAACTAGGCTTGCATTTGGCGATCGATATAGCTCTGATACCACTTGTCACACCCGGTTCCAATGACCGAAACTGAATGCTTCTATATGTGTGCCCAGGAACAAGTTTTTACGCACATAGGACAATTATTGTGATAAAATAATAATATATTTATTAATTTGGTAATATTATTACAAGGGTGACCCGTATGTCAAAAGAAAAGATTACATCGCTGCGGAATAAACTAAGCATTGGCATCCTTCAGCTCCCATAGGAAGTCGACCGGAAGACCGCATGCCTAGTCTCCTCCATCATCTTCATAGTTGTACCATCCTTCTCCTGTAGCTGAGCAGCAATGTGGTATAGTGCAAGGGTGAGTACATATCGTACTCAGCAAGTGGGGGAAAATATGACATGGGGCTAAAGACAAGGAAGGCTTATAGGGGCTTTATTGCATAAGCTTTTAATTTCCTAAGCATCCTAATTACTAGGTGAGGTGATCCCAACCATCAAACCACTGGGTACTATCCAAGCAAAGACCAATCCCAAACATTCCCAACCATAACCAACTAATCAAGTGAGCGATCCAGGCCGCTCGTGACCATGAGCACGGGTGTCATGATAGTTTTACACTTTGCAGAGGTTGTACCACTTTACCCACAAGTCGTGATTTCGTCCCCTGTTGCTAGGTGGACTAGAATCTTCATGTTGCCATGCTGGCCAAGCACTAGCACACTTGCTTAGGTGTGCGGCCAGGAGAGCACTATGAGGCTGTTACCAAGGGTCTCCCAATACATGCTAGCCACTAAGGTTTCACTCCCGTCCATAAGTGATAGCCCATCAACAAGCAGCTAATCACCCCAGGAGCCCCCTCTTGAGCCATTCGGATACAAGGACAGTCCTCTTGACTTCCATTCCTTGCTCCACCAAATGCTGCACTGACACTGGGAGAACTCCTAATTAATCAGCCAAGCTGTTCCATTGCAGTCTTGTGATGGCACTGTTGTCCTAGTTACCGCTCCAAGAACCGGTTCCTAGAATTTACAACAAGCATACCACCACCCAACATATGCCAACGGCACCACATCCATTCCATCCAGCTTGTTGTGATCCCTAAGTCCATGTTGCTAAAAGAATTACCAAATTATCCCTAATAAGACATTGTTCATTAGTCAACATTAATTGAAACCAACAACCTAATAAGCAACTAAGCATGTCTATCCATAGCTAATTAAACCTCTAGTTCAAGGCGACAAGGACAGGATAAAGTAATACTAGTAAACCCTAACAATAGGTACCGATTCATTTGACACAAGCATGCAGTTCTAAAATAATCATTCATAATAGGAGCAAAATGCATCAAGGACACTTGCCTTCGTCTTGTGCGGGTTGCTGCTCCAACACTTCAAACTCTTGCTCTTGGAGATTCTCGTATGATTCTCATGTGTAAAATCCTATTTGCGCAAGACATACAAAGCATACACACAATAAATACACAATACAAGCTATAGAACAATTGGGTATGGTTGTACAAAGGTTGTGCTTAGATAGTTTATTTGGATACAAGAATGTAGGCGGAAGAATCACCTAAATCGGGGTTGTGGATGAAAAGATATGCAAGGTTAAAACTGCAAGGACTGCAGTTGTGCATAGATAGTGCAAAACATATATGTGTGTTCCCATTGACTGGATCTAGTTATAAAGAAATTGTTTGAACATAAATCTTCCTAGTGATCTGGGACATGTGAAACGCAAGATGAAATGGATCAGTAATCACATGTACTGGAGATCGATGGGTTTGAGCAGGGAAAGGTTCCCCGACGACAGTTTGAACACCAATGGCATTCCTGGAAGCATCATAGTAGATCTTGAGATGTGCTTCTGGGAACAAGTAGCTAACTACCTAGAACATGATATGGTATAGGGTTATAATCAATAACACAAATGATTTGGGCAGAGCATGGATTGAAATTACTAGGATCCACGTGGGACATGAACAGACAGCGAACAACAGCCATCTGCAGAGAACATATAGTTGAACCAAAGTATTGGTTGTGGAATGGAACACATGAATGGAAGGGTTTGTATCGTAGGAATTGACCTGATCTGGAGATTATGGCGTTAGAACGAAACAAGGTCATACAGCAGCGGGTTTCACACCAATCGCGTTCTCGGTCGATCCAAGACAGATCATGGAGAAGCCTTTGTTGGAGATGTCGATGACTTCCTAGAACACAGTTTGGATCAAATTTTGTTTCCATCAAATGCCTCAATTAATAGGAAATATGATCGAATTACCGACACGTGTGCTGGACAGATCAGGAACCGGGAGCAGCCAGCGTTGCGATGCAGATTCCGGAGGCATACGGACTCCAATGGATCTGATTTTTGGATATGTTGTAGGGGACATCTGGGCACACCTCCATGTAAAATGTGGCGGCATTTGGATGGGTGAATCACCGGAAATGTCAATGGTAATCGGCGGCAGCATTGCCGGACGCGATAGCAGGGTGGAGCGGCGGCAGCCTGGCTGCGTGGTGAGGGTTTGAGGGGGTGGGAATTTCATGGGAGAGGCCTGGTATATATAGGAGAGGTGAGGGCAGGTGGGGTAACAATATGTAAAGGAAATTAAGAGGAATAAATGCATTTATTGGAGGCAAACATGGAAGGCATAGGAAATCTAGAAAGGAAATTATTCTATTGCTCTTTCCTTATGAATGTCTATGGAAGGTGGAGTTTCTTTCCATGGAAATGTTTATGCAAGGTGGGTTTATTTCCATAGAAATATTTATGGAAGGACGGGTTTCTTTCCATAGGAATGTTTATTGAAAGTGGGGCAAACATGGAGGGTATGACATCTAGGTATGTCTATGCATTAGGTAAAATGAATGAGGATGAAAATGAGTCTAGATACATCAACGGCTTGTAGATGAAATATTTGATGAACGAAGATACAATGTGATGAAACAAGTTTGGAAGACGGTGTTCGGTGATGCGTTCACGTGAGTCAAGGAGACAGGGATAGTCGAGCCCCTTTTTAAAATAGAATTTATATTCATAAAATTTTATTGAAAGGATTTAAATTTTCTCAAATTAACATGGAATCCAAAAATTACAAACTATTGAAATAAAATAAAATAAAAATGATTTTACTTATCTAAAAAGGTTTTGATTCAAAACTAAAAACTTTTGTGACATAGAGCAATTTCTTCAATGTAATAAAATCTTTGTTACTTTGCAAAGATTCTTATAAGTAGTTTCAAAAATTGAGAAATCCAAATATATTGTTTGAAAGCGGTTCACATTCCAAAATGGAAATTTTGGGATGTGACAGCCGCCCGGCGGACCGACTTTAGCCTACCGACTCTACTTCACCTACAAGTACCCCCTGCCCATTGCCATATATAAATAGAGGGGGAATTCGATAGAAAAAGAACATCAAAGAAGCAACACATCAAGGAGTCCATTTCCCACTACTTGTGTTTCTTAGTGGAGTAGGCTAGTTAGTCAGGAGTTAGTGTCCAGTTGAGAGCATCGCTTGAGATTCTAGAATTGTCTTGGAGTCTTGGTATGAGCTCTCTTGTATCTTTTCTTTTTTTGTAAGACTTATCTTTTTATAAATATAAATATATTTCCTCATATATCTTATCAAGTATTTATTTTAACTTAGTCATTTCTTCAAATTACAATCATCAAGAAGAAACATTGTTGCGTAGTTCACAGATTTTCCGGCTAGGATTTAATTAAGTTTAGTTCTTTCTAGGATTTGAACTTGGTTATTTCCTGGCTATTCTTTCGCTAGGTCAACGGAAGAATATCTAGCGAAGGCGTAGGCATGGTTTCTAAGTTAACGCTAGCTGGATTTGCATTTGTCCCTAGTGGCTGTGTGGTAGGCGGCAGATGGTGACAGTCCTCTCTGTCCCTTTAGTAATCCACCACGTTCGGGTTGTCTCAAGAAGGGTTGTCTAGTCAAAGCGTACCCACTAGTACAGAGGTTAGTTACCGATCCATATTAGTGGATCATTTTCGTGCCCTGAAGTGAGCTAACAGGTGAAAGACTCGAAGCTGTACCAAAAAATTGGTGTAAGCGCTCAACCCGAGTAATTAGGATTTGATGCTTGACTTAGATATATTAGGAAGATATATTTTTAAAAATCTTAGACTTAGACTCGCTGTTCTGCTGGCTAGCTTAACCGATCTCTTTATTTATCTTAGTGCGGATTTCTCTTGTGTTACTACCCCTACTATTATTATTGAACATCCTTACCCCCGTTTTTGGTCAGTTGATATAATTCTTATAGTTATATATTTATTAAACCAAGATAATCTTAATGTTGACACCAGAATTTAGTAATTTCTAGCTGCTTATGATCATGTCGAGATTTGGCAATGCAAGGAAAAGTAAGATGGTGATGAGGAAAGCAGGACAATGTTGTACGTGTGCACAAGGGAGTTGTAGATGAGCTGTACTCAAGGAAGAAGCTAATCATGGCCTTCTATACGGAACTATGGCGTTCTCTTTTCCATGTGTTTGTGAGGCACTACCAGGTCTGTGAGTTGGGTTATGCTACACTTGAGGACTCCAGCATCGTGATGCGAGAGAGAACCTGTGTGCGTGGCCAAGAAGGAAAGCAATGAGGAGAATTAGGCAAAAAGACCAAATTGGATACATGCGTACAGCACACGTACGTATATGCATAGAGCCAAATAAAATGTTCCTTATTGTATTTGGTAGTCTCGGGATAGAGTTAGATGAGGCTAATCAAGAATCTGTACATGCCTTCAAGGCCAAGCCAGCACACCCTATAAATATCAAGGGTCCCGGCTACTGTAAAATCTATCTCTCGATCAATATACAACTTTGACGCATCACCAATCCTGGAAACAGGTATACCCCGACGGGTTCTTCGTCTAGAGAAGGCTCTCCGTGATAGATGTTGGACTTGTCCTCCCGGCAGGTTCATCGTCATAAATCAGGCTGTATCGACTAGTTCGACCTCGGCGACATGGCGGAGGACTCGCCACCCCGGTGATCACGGCGACCTGTCTAAGACTTCCTCGGCGCAGACCGATATTCGGGTCAGTTCATCATGGTTGCTAGTTATCCGGTATACTAGATTTTTCTAGGTTGTTTTATTAAGATTAGCTGCATACTGTCTCGAGAAAACCGATCTATCATAGTTAATTCTAGTGATGCAATTTTAGTTAGATCTGTATATTTGAGTCACTTCCGAATAGATCTTAGCGATTGGAGCTAGTATTGACTGGGCGTTCGTTCATTTCAAGAACTGTCTCGGCTCAGACCGATCTGCTGGAATATCTAGAACTGTCTCGGTTAGGTCCGATCTTCTAGTTGGACAACGAAGCAAGAATGATCTCATCATGAGGGCCTGTTTAGGGTATCGTCGGAGTGCTTAGCCGATGAATTATCTGGTTACTAGCAGCAGCCGATAGATACTTAGATGTTTCATTCTTTTATCGGCTCTTGTTCATCGACTATTGGTCCATCGGTTTTAGGTATTGCACTAGTCTTATTTGTCTAGCCGATGGATTATTATATAGTTTATTTATTTATCAGTGTTGTATCGGCTAGGTATTGTGATTCTATTAACTGGTTGATATAATATTAATTGTTATTATTAGTCTAATATGCATGGGCTTGTAGATTTATGCTTTGTATTATTATGATAAAGCTGATGCTTAATCATATACTTAGTCTGTATCGACTTTGTGCCTTTATCGACTTTATGCATGCATCGACTCTATGCCTGTATCCATTCTGTGCCCGGAAGCCATCGTCGGTCGACTTACAGGTGCACATCTTGTCAGTTGAATGATCAAACTGACTGGCACGCCGCGTACCGTCTATAACGCGTCATTGGACTTGCACTGGAGCTAAGCAGATCTCCTAGGCCTCGTGTTTGCACGCGGATAATCGACAGTCTGTTTTTCACGTCAAGACACTTATGACACGTCCGGTGGGACTCATCTTCATTATTTGGTGAGCATCAGAAGAATTCATACTTTTCATCACCAGATTAGAAGTCGGATTTAGTTTTCAATGTCTTGTGAGAGTATAAGAGAGGTCGTGACCATTAGGTTCAGACCATTATGAAGATTTGGCATCGGCTTTACTTTGGCCTCGGGGGGCAAAAGTCGATGTATGGTTGCGTCACGTGGGATATATTCAGCTGAGTCGATGCATGAGGTTGTGTCCTATAAGGAGAATCGATATCAAGCTTACTACATGGGACAAGATCATTGCTATGTAATGATGATTTGGCGGAATACTTGCTTGACCCTCATCAAGGCGATGGCCACCTGAACATGTAACGAAAGAAGCTCGTCATTGGAAGACTCGTGTGAAATAGGAGATTGTAGCGTGTAAGCATGATTGACGCAAAGAAGGGAAAACCATGGAAGATTTTGTTAAGGAATAATCTGATACACAGCGTGACAGAGGCAAATCCTTGTCATCGACTATTCTCTCTCCATCGACTTGCTCTGGTCATTAAACTGCAGCATGGCAAACAGTTTCTTGTCGATATGAGCGAGACAGTGGCACTACGAACAAGTTTTCTTCCACGAGCATATCTACAGTCCAGAAGCAAGTTGATGGTCAGCCGATTTTCAGTTGTGATAGCAAAGCACCAGATCACTCCAAAATGCTATCGGCTGGCGAGCTCCGTAAGGCATCGGAAAAAATGGTTTAAGCATAGAAGACACGAACATGGTTACAAGATGTTATTCGGCCTGTGAAGATTATAATTTTCTTGTCTACGTTGCTTTGGCCGAGTGGTTTACAAGATTATGTCGTTGGTGGATTCAAGTGCGAGATTGGAATTGTAATTTGAATTGGGAACACATGTGCATATGCATGGATATTTGACAAAGAGAGGCTTGGAGGGAAGGTGATTCAACGGATGTATGAGAAGATTGCCGAGTATACGGGTCACATCATTATCGGCTACACAGATATTCTACTATCTACTGTGGTGCGCAGTGTCTGGACAGCAACTCACGGCCGATATGACATGCCCACATCTGGCCGGATTAATGAAAGGAGAATTTTAAAGCGAGGCGAGGCATATATATAAAGGAGTCCAGCGGATTCCAAGGATGAGTCGGTCTACATGAAGAAAGCCCTGGCTAAGCGCACAAAGAGCAGATTGGTGTGGAGATCGACTTTTGAGTTTGGAGGTGCAAAATTCAAGGTCAAGACAAAGCACTAGCCAATATGATCTCGGTGGGATACAATTTTAATCATCTGGCAACCAGGAACATGCATAGTTGACTTTATGGTTATGTCGTCTTGGGGACAGATACTGGATTTATTTTCTTTGCCATACATTATTGGTCTTGATGGATAGTTGATGATTATTGTGAAGTGGTGAACGACAAGCCGGAGAGTTCAATTTATCATCAGAAAATATGCAAGCCGATGTGTGGCTAAAATACAATCAATATTACTTTTTTTAATATCCCACCATTGGCTGTATTTTGTCGGTTATATGCATTCATGTGAGGAGGCAAGGAGGAACCTTTTTCTATCATTTATTTATTTTCGGGAGTCGTACGCAAAGCAGCATATAGTAAAGCTGGGTCCAGAGAAGGAGCCGATGTGGTGGTCCAGTAGCAAAAGTCAGTTTGATGCATCGACAATTAGTGCGCTGTCTATTGAAGAATGCTAGTGCATCGGCTTAGGAGTGTCTCATCAACAACTAGTAGGAAGAGTCGATACATGGAGTCGATCTGATCATTGGGTCCATACGTGTGGGAACAGTGCTTTTGTGCATGAAGAAAATTTCAACCAAGGAATATATGTGCTTCGCTGCCAAGGATAATAGAGCTATTCCTATTTTTATTATCCCACTTGATTGGTACCGTGACCAGATAGAAGTCGATGGATCTCATAGACTAATTGAAGAGTTTCCACGCCAATCGACTTTACTACAGAGTGGTTAGGCACATCGGCCGGAAACATAAGCCTTCAAGGTGATCTGATGATGCACGGATAATCTCACCAATGAATACTATATAGGTCCGAGAGGGATACGAAGGTCAGAATCTTACCGCATAATTTTGCGAAGGCGTGAAGTTTGTTTCCTGGAGCAACCATCGGCTTAGCAGTAACAACTGTGTATTGAAGATCCGATGGTTGAATCAATAAAATTTCAGCGTACAACAGTCGATGGTAGAAGTAAATTGATCCATCATCGGTTGTGGGATGTTTTCATCGACTTAGTATTGAAATAACATTCTTCTGGAGATGTCGATGCATGGTACCAAAAAAACCATGAGTAATTTAACTTCTCGGTGCACAATAACATACTACTGGCTTGGCCGTTGCTGGTTATGTACATCGGCGAAACATGGTATTGGACTCAGTAAAAAAGAGCTCTCGTCAACAGATGTTCTGCACAAATACCCAAAGACGACTGAAACTCATCGCGCTTCGATGCCATGTTATCTGATATGCATGCTGAGAAACCATGTGGATATGTGCCATAGTTTGTAATATGTGATGAGTAATTGACATTGGTTGAGTTGGTATTTAAATTAAAATACGAAAATCTGGGGATTGCAGGAGTTTGTGCATATTATGGTTTCGACTAACCAGAGTTGGTGAGGATGTTGGAGAGTTGTAGGAGATGAGAAATGTGTTTGCTTGTCTCATAATGTGTAGGTCACTGGAGTCAACTTGGCGGTCAACGGCGAGAGGATCGGGCACAAGTAGGAGACTTGGGGCCGGACGATCCGGAGGCCGGATGAAGTCAAGGGTGATCCACACTGTACATGTGAAGAGGCAAGAAGCATGGACGGTTTCGCGGTTGAGCCTCAAAACCGTGGTTGATGATCAAGACTGCGGAGTTGACCAAGTCAAAGGTGATCGAGCGTCGGTGCAAGTAGAGCCTTCCAATGGACCGGAGGCGGGAGAGACTTACCGATGAGGAGGGTCACAGGACGAGGTGACACGCGTCAAGATCAAGAAGTCATGCTTTGAGAAGCGTGCAAGGTGGTTTCCCGGTTTGAGCCTCAAAACTGGTGACGGTGGTTGGTGGTGCACGTGGCACCATCGCGGAGCTTAAAGTCACGCTTTGAGAAGCATGCAAGGTGGTTTCCCGGTGTGAGCCTCAAAACCGGTGGTGGCGGTTGGTGGTGCACGTGGCACCATCACGAAGCTTGTGTCGAGGCGAAGCAAAGTTGTGAAGGGCTCGATGGCGTTCAGGCGAAGGAAAAAATATTGGACGGTTTTGCCCCTGGTGGTAGGTGGCAATGAGTTATAGGTCAAGGGTAGAGGTGTCTTGGACCCTAAGCCTATATAAGGAGTGGTGTGGCTGGTGGGAGAGGTGTATCTTCCCATTAACCTTGTTAGGACTTCATTCAAAGTGCTAGGAGAGGTCTTCATGTAATAGAGGAGAGGAGAGGGTGTGTGAGAGACATCTCTTTCTCTTCCAAATAGTGGGAGGAAGAGGATGGCTTCCTAGCCTTGTATCAATGGATCTTGTAAGCATGTTTCTATGATATGAGAACTATTTTCATGCTCAAGATCTTCTTTCTTCCTAAATCCCAAATTTCTCTTTTTCTCTATTTTTGGAGCTGTTTTCGTGGGAATTTTCGATCTCACTTTTGGGCAAGTTTTGGGGCAGAATTCTTGGGGGATCTTAGTGCTATGATGAGCTAGAACAATCCTTCATGGGTCCTTGACCGAATCAAGAGCTCTAGCACCTTTGATTTGAAGGAATTCTCAAGTTTCCCCTTTTTGGTGTTCTTGGCACAAGATCTGAAATTTGTGATGAATCCTTGAGCCCATTAAGTGGATCTTCTAGGATTAGGGTCATGATGTGTTGAGGATTGGCTGGTGCAAAAATCACATGTTTTGGAGATCATTTGATCGAGTTTTGGAGAGATTTGAGGGAAAATCACGATAGTTTTCTGTTCTGTCGGGGGTCAATCGGCACTGCCGATCGCCTGGACCGGCACTGCTGGTGGGTCAGAACCCCACATCGGCACTGTCAATGGACATGATCGGCACTGCCAATAGTACCAATCAGCACTGCCGATGCCAGTGATCGGCACTGCCGATGATCATCCAGTAAGTTATTTTGAGTTTGTTCTTTGATCGTGTCAAGTCTTTGCTGCTCTCCTTTGTGTCCGCTGTGTTCCACTACTGTTGTTGATCACTCATGGGGTTGACATATCATAAGTTGGTGTGTGTGGCCTTGGTGATCAGTTTAGAGGTTGGCTTAAGTTGTAATTAGGATATAGGCCAAGTTCTTGTAAAGAATTTTAGTTGTCTCCCATTCACCCCCCCTCTGGTCACCTTCTCGGTCCTTCAATGGGTATCAGAGCCGGTTTGATCACTAGTTGACCTTCACCGGCTTTGTGATCCGAAGGCAACATGGAGAAGCGTGCAGTCAAGCTCTGGATGTTTGATGGAGAGGACTTTCCCTCCTGAAAGTCATGGACTAAGGCTTATCTCTTAACAACTCCAAAGCTGTCAATATCCTGCTGTCTGCTCTAGGTAGGAATGAACATGACCGTGTTGCTCATCTTGATACTGCACATGGTATTTAGGCAAAGCTTTGCACGCACCATGAGGGTACCAATCAAGTCAAGTCTATGCGTAAAGATTCTTACAATAGACAGTACCAAACTTTTGCACAAAAACCTGACAAGTCACTAGATGACACTTTTTGTAGGTTTGAGGCCATTGTGTGCAACTTGCGGGCTTGTGGCAACCTTGTGTACAGTGATAATGATAGAGCTAAGCAATTGCTTCATTCACTTGATGAAAATTCTTGGGGGGTTAAGATTGCTGCACTAGAAGAAACTGCCGACTTTAACACCCTGGACTGTGAGCAGCTGTATAGCAAACTAAAATCTCATGAACTATCTAGAAAGTCTCGTCCTAATCTTGCTAATCCGGCTTCTAGCATGGCTTTGCTTTCTAGCTCTCAAAAGGGTAGTCACAGTGGTGCTTCTTATGAAACTAACCCCCCACTTTACAAGTCTTGTTTGGAGTTTGCTTTCTCTTCTCTTGTTGCAGCTTCTGATGAACAGATGAAGTGCATTCCTTATGAGGAACTGTCCTTGCTCACAAGGAAGTTCAGAAAGTTCTACAACAACCACAAGGAGAGAAGAAAAGGTGGTTCAAGAACCTGCTCTGAGTGTGGTGACCCGGGACACTTCATTGCTGTCTGTCCCACGAAGAAGAAGAAGGTTGGGTACCACGTCAACAACACTGAAGACTTAAAGGAGAAGAAGAACTGCTTCTACAAGAAAGGCAAGAACTCCAAGAAGTTCGCCAAGCCCATTGCATGCGCCTACGTTGCTGCCTTGTGTGATGTGGACCTCACATCAAGCGAAGGCCTTACAAGCTCAAAGGAGGAGGTTGAGAAGCCACGAGTCAAGAGGAAGGACGACGTCACCGGGCTTTGCTTCATGGCAAAGAATGATCACGACACCGACTCTGACTTCGACTCCGACACAAGCAAGGTACCTCTCGCTCTTGATGAGCTCTCTTCTAAACTTGATCATTTGCATGATGTTCTGCTCATGCAAGATGATAAGCTTCACAGCGCTGTTCGTGACAATAGAGAGTTTAAGTCTAAGTTGGAGAGTGCTGAGTATGAAATCACTTCGCTTAGGTCTAAGCTTGCAAAAGATGACATTGTTGTTGAGTGTGAGTCTTGTCAAGTTGTGATGAATGATCTTGCATAGAGGGAAAGTGTGCATGCTCAAGTTGCCCATCAGCTTGAGAGTGCCCTTAAAAAGCTTGATGAATTCAAAACTAGACCAACTCTTTTGGGTGCATGTCAGAAGTGCCCCAAGCTCACTAATGAGTTGGAATCTCAAACCCTCAAAGTCAAAGAGCTCGAGTCCAAGCTGCTAGATGAGACTCGCTCGAAAGTTCTCCCTGTGTAGTGTGTGGCTCTCTTAAGGATAAGCTTGCAATCACTAGAGAGGAAAACAAAATCCTAACCCAAGAAAATGACTATCTCATCTATCATATCCATAGAACCCTAGTGAGTGAGGAGAAGATTGAGAGTGACTTGGCAAGAGTCAAAGAAAGTGCCAGTAGGTCAACCTACAACTTGGGCTTGGGATTTGAGAGGTGTGACAAAGAGAGTGAGAATGTGGGTAAGTTTGTGCCTAGCTCTAGCTACAAGGATGAGGAACAATCCATCAAACCCACTGACACATACTATCCATCTAACCCCAATCCTTCCTTCAACCCAAAGCAAGCCGAGAAGCCAAAACCCAAACCCACTGTCACTACTAGAAACATACCCCTATAGATATGCTTTACTTGAGACTTAGATATGTTTATTTCATCTTTACTGTAAAATAGAGACGTTTTCACAAAACGTGTTGGAGGCGTCTCCGCATGGACCGTGTCATGTTCTTGTAGATATGGATTTTAAAAATGTATCTAGAATATATGAGATGTTTTATTGAGTTGATATAAACACGTTTGCACGTCTACATATGCTTTCATAGTTACGTTATGTGACATCTCAACTATTCTAGACATATTTTGATAACGTGTTAATAAAACTAAACATGATTTTATTGATATATTTTTATATTATGTATCTACTAACATAGACACACTTTGCATAGTATTTAAAAAAAATATTTTTTAGTTGTTGTTTGAAATGAGTGAGTTATTTTTCAAGTAGCAAGATTTGAACACGTGACCTGTTTGTTTGGTGTAAACTCATTTAACCATCTCATCCGGCAAGCAATTCTGATTGTAGTTAAGATATTTTTTCATTTATTTTTATGTCTTTTATGTCTTTTAACATCTCTAGAGTTCTCAATAATGTGTCAAAAATGTCCTTAAATAAAAGTATATATGATTAATGTATGTCTAATACCGTCTCACTTTTATACGTTTTGAATAACATGTCAACAAGCATCTTTACTTTAGGCTAGATATGATCAAAACATATCTAAATAACATATCATATTGCGAAATTCTCAAACCATGTCAAGAATCATATTTCTAGTTAACTCATATCATTTTGAGATGTTTTCAAAAACATGTCAAAACAACATTTCTATGATAGCTACTTACAGTTCAAAGCATGTCAATATCGTGTCACTTTGAGATGTTATAAAAAGCGTGTCAAAAAACATCTTTACTTTTTTTTACCAATGCTGAACCATATCTAATATCATGTCTTGTTGATACGTTTATAAAAATGTATCAGAAAACATTTTTAGATATTAATGTAGTGACGTTTATAAAAACGTAGCTACACAACCGTGTCTAGAAGTTCTTTTTCTTGTAGTATTTGCAAGCTAAGCCTAAACATGAGAGTGTCTACATTTGCATGTTCTGTGGCCGCAAGGGTCACTTGGATGAGTACTATTATAGGCGTAAGAGATTGAGAGGATGCAAGCTGAGTTAACTAGAAATGTCCATCATTATGATTTTGTTGGTTTTCAGCCTCGCTCTTTTTCTCGTGCCTATCGTGGACAGGGTCATTCCTCATATGGCTTTGATTCATGAAACAGAGGCTTTGCGCAGCAGCGCTTTGGCGCCCCATGTTTTCCCCATCGTGGTGAGCGTTGCTCGCATGGATTTGGCTTTCACACAGATGATTTCTATCCTCACAACCACGGGTTTGAGTCGAGACGCTTTGACAGGCCATGCTTTCCCCATCATGATTCTCATCCCACGCGTTCAACTGGTAATGCAAAGAACTATGATAACTCCTGCAGGTCATGTGATTCAGTGCTGGCTTCCCAAGAGTTTTCTTTCTAACCCCAGCACTGGGTCATCGATCTTTCCTTCTCGTTCTTTGTAGGCAGCAGGTGGAGGCTTGGAGAACAAATGGCTAATGGACTCCGGGTGTTCGCGCCACATGACCGGAGATGCAAAGTGGTTCTTCAGCCTCACTCCCTTGAAGTGCCAGGAGTATGTTGTCACAGCCCTATACCAAAATATAGAGTGTGTCGTACAGGATCACATCAGGAGATGATTACCGAAGTAACCATACATAGCATACACAAATGAACATCCATCATTTACAACGATACATCATTTAAGTGCTTAATATTACAAGTCCAAGAGTCATAGCGGAATCAAATTAAGTTACATTACAATACATATGTTCTTGGTTCGGAGTACATAAATAAGCGGAAGTGAAAACACGGTACACTCGATGATATATAGCCTAAGTAGACCATGCCGGCCCTATGGCAATGGCTCACTCATCTTGGGTAGGCGAACTAGGAACCCACTCAATGGTCCACTCCTGTGGTTCCTCACCTTCCCACACAATCTTATTACAACAATCACCGTAGGCAGCCTGAGGGATACCTAAAAGTAACATAAATCGCAAAGTCTGAGTATCTATTATACTCCACAAGACTTACCCGACAAATGGTTATCTAAAACCGACTCCTAGCATGCAGGGGGCTGACCGGGCTTACTTGGTATTTTGCATAAACAAGAGGTACTCATAACCACGAGGTACTCATAATCGCCGGAGAGTAAATAAAATTCAGAATCATAATCAATCCTCTTTACTTAATTATCATTGCCAACTGCTCGAAACAAGAGGTACTCATAACCGTGAGGGACGGTAATTCGAATTGATTTACATCTAGCAGGAGAAAACCCAAGTACACGACATACGCATCATTTAAGAACACGTATCACCACTGTTCACGAGGTTGCTATAAAGTCGGTCCGGGGCCATCGATCCCGAGTACACGTCCTCCCCACGATACAGTACTTCGTATCCGAGGCTTAACCCGTGCACTCTCCAGCGGTCCTCCAATCCGTGCAACCACCGTGCCATTCACATCACCTCTGGATCAATGAGTGTATCCGTCCAACAATACGGTGTCCAAGTTACTAGGTTTACCAATTCTCATATAAAGGTATGCACTTGGTACTATTCGATACTTGTTAGCAGAGTTGCGATGATAGGTTCTCAAGTTTTAACCAAATTCATCTTTTCATGTGAACCATAAGTGTATCAAGTGACTCCATAACCTATTGTTGACTCCACTAGAGTAAGTGTCGCATTTTCTAACGAAAGGCTTACCAACATAGACTAACATAGGTCATTGTTGGTTTATGCAAGTGGATTTTCATTCAAGCCCTATACCTAATGCACAATACAATATCCTTATATTGTGATTAAACAAAAAAGACTCTCAAATAAATAGGTGTGCACCGGGGTTTGCCTTGGGAGTGATCATAGTTAGGGTCTCCGATGAAATTCACGTCAGCACCGGCCTTCTCCGGTGTGGTCTCCTCGGGTTCATGTCCTATATGAAAATGGAAATGCATAAATAAGAGATGACTGCTCAAGGATTTATGGAATTTCTTGAATAAATATGACATGCATGGTGATGAGCATATGATGATGAACACATAAACTTACTGCTATTCATGACCTAAATATACTGAATGAACAGTACCATGGAGTCAATAATAGTAATTTATCTATTTAGGCATATAAGTCAATTTTTAGCTAATTAATTTCTAGGTTTGATATTTGAATAAACTAATAAAGAGCAAAAACATACTTGTATTGCTAAGGATTTAACATGAAACTTTATACGATGGTGTCAAGACATATGTAACAATTAGTCAAAGTTTCATAATTAAATCCCTAACATAGAATTTATCAAAATTCATTTACTAGTAATAATGATTATGCAATAACTCTAACAAATATGCATAAAATGGAGATGTGCTTTTGCAGAGAGTTTAGAGATGCTATGAGATGCTTACTGGCCAAATTTCATGATTTTATAATTTATATATTTTTACTTATGAATTTATTAATCTTAGAATGGTTCTAACTTTGGTGAATTATTTTAATTAATAAGCTTCAGAACCTTGATGCTCATCTTACTTTTTGGATAAAGGAGAATTTTTTGAGCCTAACAAAATTGGTTTTGCATTTTTCTGACCTTTAGTTTTTGAGTTATAGATTTTTGAATATTTAACAAAGTTCAGTCTATATTACGAAAAAGCCATTGATGATTTTTAAATCGGCAAAGGGCGCGCGCATGGCCAGGCTCGCCGGAGCGCTCACCGGCAGTCGTTGCGGTGGGGGAGAGGGCTCGGGACCGGCACCATCTGGCCGTGCGCACGACGACTAGCAACCCCAGGGGGTCATTGACCGACGGCGGTGACCGGAACAGTGTCGGCGACGGCGGCGGAGGTAGGGGAGAGTTTCGGCGGCGTCGCACGTCACATAAAGGGGGCGAGAAGGGTCGGGGTTCGATCGAGGAGCTTAACCTTGTTTCGCAGATGGCCGACGTCGGGGAAGAAGATGACGGGAATGGCCGGGAAAGGGGTCTCGTCTTGGGGGTGGCGGATTCCGGCGCGGCGGCGCTCTTTTCTTCCTGAAATCTAGCGACGGCTCTGCGAGGTAGAGGGAGAGGGTCAGAGGGATGCTAGAGGAGGTCGTCGCTCATCAAATTGAAGAAGAGGTAGAGGGAAGGGAGCTGCCTAGGCGGAGGTCGACACGGCGGCGTCCATGGCGGCCGAAACAGGGGAGTGGCCGGAGTTTTCCTCGCCTGGGGCTCGTTGGCAAGGGAACAGGGAGGCGCTGGAGCTTGGCGCATCACGAGACACCAGCGGGAGAGTGAGGGTGCGCTGGAGGGTGGGAGCTCAGCCTGTTGCAGGTGTTTTCCTGGGAGAGGTGAGCTCAGCGGTTAAAGACAGGGAGAGCAGAGGGAAGGTCGCTAGGTGGATAAGGGCGGCTTCAATGCGTCACCGGCTGCTCCGGGGAGTTAGGCATCATAGTGGTCAGCTTGGGAGGACATCAAGGTGGCAGGTTGGCCGGTGGTCCGAAGGCGCAGGACGATGACGCGGTCGTCGGCCCGCTGGGCAAAGGCTGAAGTTGACCCCACTTTGACCTAGAAGAGGACTTCTGTAAATCGACAAACATCTGAAGTTACCTTCCTCCAACAATTATGCCAATTTTTGTGCATGTCCAGCAACATATCTTCTCCAACTTTGCTTTTGGGGTCAGGTTGTGATCTGCACTGGAACAATTACCACAATTCATGGAATAGAGAAACCTTTTTCTGCATTTAGGGAATTTTTAAGGGTATTTATACTTTACCAAAAATTCAGATAAATTCCCTAAAAATTCACTCTTGATATGACCCACTGGAATATGCATAAACATTGGCACACTTCCATTGAGTTTTGTGATGTTTGTGTAAAATTTGGTTTTTTTGGCCGATTTGGATTTAATTAATTCAAATTTCTTTTTTTTTCTTGGCAATTTAATTAATCACAATCTAATTAGCCAGCACTTAACATTAGGATTAGGTTAATTGCCTTTTTGGTGACATGGGATGTCACATATGTGACCTTTGCAGATGATAAGAGAGGGAGAGTGAAGGCAAGAGGCGCAGTAAAGGTAAATGATAAATTCACTCTCAAGGATGTTGGTTTGGTTGAGCATCTCAAGTATAATCTCCTCTCTGTCTCTCAGTTGCTTGATGTTGGTTTGTAAGTGTGCTTTAAGAAAAATACTTCTTGTGCTCTTGATTCGACTGGCTCTTAGGTTTCTGGGATTTCTAGTATTGGTAAAGTTTTTCAGGCTGATTTTGCTGGTTCTCCTGGTTCTCGGAAGTGCTTGTTTGCTCAATCTTTGTCTGATCTCTAGAAATGGCATAGGAGACTAGGTCACATGAGCTGTGACTTGCTTTGTCGCTTGAGTGACCTAGGTTTGATCCGAGGATCGCCTAAGCTCAAATTTGATAAGGATTTGGTTTGTGCTCCTTGTCACCATGGGAAGATGATTGCCGCTTCTCATCCACCAATCAATTTGGTGATGACTGAATGTCCTGGAGAGCTGCTTCATCTGGACACTGTTGGTCCTTCTCGGGTTCGTTCGGCGGCTGGGAAGTGGTATGTTCTTATGATTGTTGATAACTACTCTCACTACTCTTGGGTTTACTTTCTTGAGAGCAAGGATGAAGTGTTTCATCACTTTCGAAGCTTAGCTTTGAGGTTGTTTAAGGAACTTCCGAGTGCATTACGAGCAGTTCGCAGTGATAATGGCATCGAGTTCAAGAACACCTCCTTTGATGCTTTCTACCTTGAGCATGGTATTGAGCATCAGTTTTTAGCACCTCGTGTCCCTCAGCAAAATGGTGTGGTCGAAAGAAAGAACATAACCTTGGTGGAAATGGCCCGGACGATGCTCGATGCGCAGAGGACTCTGAGATGATTCTGGGCTGAGGCCATTTGCACTGCTTTCTATGTTTCCAATCAGATTTTCTTGCGCTAAATTCTTAATGTGACTTCCTATGAGCTACACTTTGGGAGGAAGCCATTTGTTTCTCATTTGCGTGCCTTTGGTTGCAAGTGCTTTATTCTCAAGCATGGCAATCTTGATAAGTTTGAGTCAAGATCTTCGACGGCATCTTTCTTGGCTATACCCCTCATGGCCATTCCTACAGAATTCTGAATTTGGAGACTAACACCATCGTAGAATCCTGCGATGTAACCTTTGATGAACCAAACTCTTGTGCAAGCTATGTGATTGAGACTGTAGGTAACAAGGAGATGGAGGAGAATATCTTTGTAGAAGAGGACCTACAGGGCATGGATGATGACGATGATGAGTCACTTCATCCCATATCTAAGCTTGTTCCTGCTGCTTCCACCACTCCAGCAGAGGGTCCAGAAGCTTCTACATTGACCTTAGCAGCTGTCGAGCCAACTCCAGCTATGGTTGAGGGGGAGGTACACTCTGAGAGAGAGGCCCCTCACCATATTCAACGTCGACATCCACCTCACCAGATGATCAGTAATCTCTGTGAGAGGACAACAAGGTCAAAGTCTGCACATCTCGCCTACTTTACCAATTCTCTCTTTGTTGCCACCTTTGAACCTCGGGATATTGGACACGCACTATCTGATGAACATTGGGTTAATACTATGCATGAGGAGTTGGAAAACTTTGAGAGAAACAAAGTGTGGACCCTAGTAGAGCCTCCTGTTGCTGTCAATGTCAAAGGAACCAAGTGGGTTTTCAAAAAACAAGCATGGGGAAGATGGTGAGGTTGTTAGAAACAAGGCTAGGCTTGTAGCCCAGGGTTTCAGTCAAATGGAAGGCTTAGACTATGGGGAAACCTTTACTCCTGTTGCTCGCATAGAAGCCATTAGGATCTTGCTTGCATTTGCTGCCTCTAAGGGCATTAGACTCTACCAAATGGATGTCAACAGTGCTTTCCTAAATGGTTTCATAGAGGAAGAGGTTTATGTGAGACAACCACCTGGCTTTGAGCACCATAAATACCCAAACCGTGTGTATAAGCTTTAAAAGGCTTTGTACGGGCTAAACCAAGCACCTAGGGCATGGTATGCTAGGCTTAAGAATTTCTTGCTAGAGTACAGGTATGTCATGGGGTGTGTTGACAAAACCTTGTTCACTCTAAAGCATGACAATGACTTTTTAATGGTTCAGATATACGTGGATGATATCATCTTTGATGTTTCCTCTCATGCTGTTGTGTCTAGATTTTAGGAAGCTATGGAAAGTGAATTTCAGATGTTGATTAAGGGTGAGCTCACCTTCTTTCTTGGACTTCAAATCAAGCAGTGCAAGCAAGGCACCTTCATACATCAAGCCAAGTACATGAAGGATCTCCTCAAGAAGTTCAACATGGTCAATGTGAAGTCGTTGTCAACATTAATGTCCACAACAATGGCACTTGACCCTAATGAAGACTGTGAAGTGGTGGACCAAAGGGAGTACAGGAGCATGATTGGCTCCCTCTTGTACCTGACGGCGACAAGGCCCGACATACACTTTGCAGTGTGTCTTTGTGCTCGCTTTCAGGCTTTCCCAAGGGTGACTCAGCGCAAGGCTGTCAAGCGCATCTTCAGGTATCTCAAATACACCCTTGAGTTTGGTCTTTGGTACTCTACGTCTTCATCTCTTGATCTTATTGGGTATTCGGATGCGGACTTTGCTGGGTGTAGGATTGATAGGAAGAGCACTTCTAGTACTTGCCATTTCTTAGGTACTTCTTTGATTTGTTGGTCTTCTCATAAGCAGTCGAGTGTAGCCCAATCCACCACAAAGGCTAAGTATGTTGCTGCTGCTAGTTGCTGCTCACAAATCCTATGGATAGTATCCACCATGAGAGACTATGGGTTAACCTTTAAGAGTGTTCCACTCATGTGTGATAACTCTAGTGCCATATGCTTAGCCAAAAATGCAGTCCAACATGGTAAGGTCAAACACATAAATGTGAGATTCCACTTTCTGAAAGATAATGTTGAGAAGGGAGATGTTGAGCTCAAATACATTGACACTACACACCAAATGGCTGATATTCACACAAAGCCCCTAGATGCTTCGAGATTTGCTTTTCTTCGGAGGGAGCTTGGTGTTTGCCATCCTTATGGCATCATTTGAGGGGGAGTTGGTGTTCTCTTGTATATATGTATCTTATCTTTTTGCATTGCATCTTATATGTAATATATGCATTGGTAGATAAGCTTTGAGTCTTATGCTTTCTTGTATTTGTGTTTGCTATGATTGAGCTTGAGCTAAGTTGTGTGGATGTGATAGTAATCTATCATGCTTAGATTTTCTAGATGGCTTGTTATAGACTTTTTTGAGCAACTTGCTAATCTTAAAGGTAAACTGAGCTTCTTGTAAACCGTATGAACCAATCTTGTTAAGACTTGCTCAGCATGTGTATAATTGCTTTTATCCTTATCAAGACTTGTGTTGAGGCTAGTCTAGAGGATATCTTGGCTTTGGCACCTTGTGTTTGTGAAATGTGGCTTTGCAAATGTTTAGATCATGATGGAACATTGTGGGAACATTTGTTCCTTTTGCCGCAAAGGCATGCTCATCTTTATGATTTTAATTTGCAAAATAAGTTGATTGTGCTTCGAAGCCTCGGGGTGTTTGCCGTATCCAGTCGTGCGACCCTCCACATGGATTAGAAGTAACATAAAAATGCTAAATCCAAACATTGTACTTCGAAGCCTCGGGGTGTTTGCCATACCCAGTCGTGCAACCCTTCGCACGGATTAGAAGATACATGAGGATTACATAAGAATAATGCTTTTCTCTTTTCTTATGAGTCTCTGTTGGATATGTGAGCGTTTGTAGAGCTTATTTTCTACGAATGCTTGTTGCCTTGGTTGAGATTGAGACTGACTAGTTTCTTTTGATTCAATTGGTGCCTGTTTTGCCTTAGATGGGAGTACTTACACATGTGGTGGTAGTTTTTCTCATGATGAGCAAATTTGATTCTATCTAAGCTAGTCAATCTTTTTGCTTAGCTTGTATAGCTCTTGGTGTTTATGCCTTGCTAACTATTTTTGGTCTTTGTATGATTGTGAGCTATTGTTTTTACACTTCATAGCTCTATGTTTATGATTAGCAAGGTTAACTACTTGTTTGCATAATTGTTGAAGCTCCTTATGTTTGCATTTTCATGCATTGCATTTTTGCTTGTTCTTTTGCTTCTTTGATGAGTTTATTGCCAAAGGGGGAGAAAATGTTGGGTCATGAATAAATAATGCTAAAAAACTTAAAATTATCCATTTTGCATTACATAAGACCTACCACAAGATGAGGGGGAGCATATCATGTCCTTGAGCGTTTTCTTGCGTTTTTCACACTCTTTGCGTCTCAAGTCGCTTTCTTTGTCAACTCTTGGTTTTGTGATCCCTATTTTGCTAGATGGCCTACTTTTCACCTTTTCTTTGGGTTTGGCCATTTGGATGTGCTTATTCAGCTTCGCATTTCAATCTCTAATCTTTGTGCATTTGGTGTTGTCAATGTACTCATTAAGGGGGAGATTGAGAAACCATGTGGATATTTGACATGGTTTGCAATATGTGATGAGTAATTGACATTGGTTGAGTTGGTGTTTGAGTTGAAATGCGGGAATCTGGAGATTGCATGAGTTTGTGCATATCATGGTTTTGACTAACCAGAGTTGGTGAGGATGTTGGAGAGTTGCAGGATATGGGAAATGTGTTTGGTTGTGTCATGATGTGTAGGTCACTGGAATCAACTTGGCGGTTAACAACGAGAGGATTAGACAAAAGTAGGAGACTTGGGGCCGGACGATCGGGAGGCCGGGTGAAGTCAAGGGTGATCCACACCGTACACGTGGAGAGGCAAGAAGCACGGACGGTTTCGTGACTGAGCCTCAAAATCGTGGGTGGTGATCAAGACGGCGGGGTTAATCAAGTCAAAGGTGATCGAGCGTCGATGCAAGTAGAGGCTTCCAATAGACTGGAGGCAGGAGAGACTTACCGATGAGGAGGATCACGGAACGAGGTGACACACATCAAGATCAAGAAGTCACGCTTTGAGAAGCGTGCAAGGTGGTTTCCCGGTTTGATCCTCAAAACAGGTGATGGTGGTTGGTGGTGCACATGGCACCATCACGGACCTTGCGTTGAGGTGAAGCAAAGTTGTGAAGGGCTTGATGGCGTTCGGGCGAAGTAAAAAGAGTTGGACGGTTTTGGCCCTGATGGTAGGTGGCAATGAGTTATAGGTTAAGGGTAGAGGTGTCTTGTACCCTAGGCCTATGTAAGGAGAGGTGTGGCTAGTGAGAGAGGTGTCTCTTCCCATTAGCCTTGTTAGGACTTCATTCAAAGTGCTATGAGAGGTCTTCATGTAATAGAGGAGAGGAGAGGGTGTGTGAGAACATCTCTTTCTCTTCCAAATAGTGGAAGGAAGAGGGTAGCTTTCTAGCCTTGTATCCATAGATCTTGTAAGCATGTTTCTATGATATGAGAATTATTTTCGTGCTCAAGATCTTCTTCTCTCCCTAAATCCTGAATTTCTCTTTTTCTCTATTTTTGGAGCTATTTTCGTGGGAATTTTCGATCTCACTTTTGGGCAAATTTTGGGGCAGAATTCTTAGGGGATCTTGGTGCTATGATAAGCTAGAACAATCCTTTATGGGTCCTTGAACGAATCAAGAGCTCTAGCACCTTCGATTTGAAGGATTTCTCAAGTTTCCCCTTTTTGGTGTTCTTGGCATAAGATCTGAAACTCGTGATGAATCCTTGAGCCAATTAAGTGGATCTTCTAGGATTAGGGTCGTGATGTGTTGAGAATTGGCCGGTCCAAAAATCGCACGTTTTGGAGATCATTTGATTGAGTTTTGGAGAGATTTGGGGGAAAATCGTGACGGTTTTCTGTTCTGTCAGGTCGATCGGCACTGCCGATCGCCTGGACCGGCACTGCCAGTGGGTCGGAACCCGGATCGGCACTGCCGGTGGGTCGGAACCCCGATCGGCACCGCCGATGCCACAACCGGTACTGCCGGTGGCTTGGGTCAGAACCCCGCATCGGCACTGCCGATAGTACCAATCGGCACTGCCGATGCCAGTGATTGGCACTGCCGATGATCATCCAGTAACTTGTTTTGAGTTTGTTCTTTGACTGTGTCAAGTCTTTGCTGCTCTCCTTTGTGTCCGCTGTGTTCCACTGTTGTTGTTGATCACTCCTAGGGTTGACACATCATAAGTTGATGTGTGTGGCCTTAGTGACCAGTTTAGAGGTTGACTTAAGTTATAATCGGGATATAGATCAAGTTCTTGTAAAGAATCTTAATTGGCTCCCATTCATCCCCCTCTGGTCGCCTTCTCGGTCCTTCACATGTCACATCAGGACCAAGCTACAAGTGTGATGAGAAAATCCAAAGAAGCAGTGTGTATGTTGTCGATGGACTTATGCAAAAGTCAGAGTAGGAATTCGAGTCGCAGACATGAGTACTGAGCAGGCTACGTTCTTCTGGGATCAGCTAGTATCTCTTTGTATCGACTTGCCCTGGATATCGGACTACGGCGTAGGGAAGGTTTTCTATCGACGTGGGGAAACCAAGAGCAATAAGGATATCGGCCTCAAGAGATATGCATCAGACGTCAGCGAGTGAAGGATAACCGAAGCAGCACAGAGTGAAGGTTAATCTAGAAGCTGATTGGAGAGCGGATATGATGCAATAGTCAAAAAGGCTTTTCTCTGTCCATCGACCGATTCTGAACACGGCGTGGAGAGCATTGACATTTTGGATTTTCATTCGTCATTGATTCTGGTTACATGGTTAACGATGGATGATTATTACGAACTGATGGAAATAAATTGGGAGTTCTGATCAAAGATCAGGTCATTTGAAAAGTCAAGATAATCCACCTGTGCTCAGATATGATAATAAAGGGGTGCTCGCCTTGGTCAACACAATGCTGGTGTTTAGTAGAAACGGATAAAAATGGTCCTGAAGATAATTCTTTGGCCGAGCGCGTCATCGGGTCATCATTGAAAAGGGTATTATGATCAGGAGACAAGACAACACATCATCTAGCAACCGATGGCAAACTGCAAGATTATAACAGATCATCAGACTTGAGTTTGAAGCAAGCTATCGATACACAATTGCAGTGGCATGAACAGCTTGGCCGATGTTGATCATCAAAGACGCTGGCAGCAGCCATTGGCCAAGTGTAGCATGGGGTTCGGAAACATGAAATTCTCGTCAATACAAATATTCTGCGCATGTATCCAAAGACGATGAAGTTTCTTGGCAGTTGGTATGACCAGGGATCGCCCGCCGTTACTTGCCTGTTGAAGCATGGGTTCATTGAAAGAATAATGTAAGTTTTCTTCAAGTGTTTGGCCTGCAACTCATCGTTATCGCTCTGATTGCTCCCTGCTCGAGGCCTGATCAGATTTAGACTGTGAGCGCTCAAGATTTGATGTTGGTGCCTTTGTTATCTCAAGATTTGTTCTGTTGGCTCGATGAAAGAAAAGTGTGAAGTACTTCATAAACGAAGAGCAGGAAAATCAGCATGGAGCACGATAATGGCATTGCCAAGTGCAGAATTGGTTCTTCTTAGATTGCTGGGCACAGACAACAAGGTTATCAGTGGTTGGTTTCTTGTGACTTCTATCAGTCTTTAAGTCTTATATTGTCGCCCTGCGCATTGGTGCTGTCTTGGTTAAGTCCGATCCATCCAAGTGTGACGCTAGTGTAAGTCTTTTTAGCGTGATAGCTTATAATATGAAGGAGTCATATGCGTATAACTAGTAGCCACGAACAAGGAAGATGCCAAATGTTGATTATCCCATAGTGAATGATAGTCGAAGGCTCGGGGGGCATCCACAATCAGAACAGGAGCATGGTGATTATCTCAATGATTTATTGCTGGAGTTGCTGGGGAGATGATTATTGCTATGAAGTGCTAGACAGGGTTGGAGAATTTAATCCATCTTCAGGCAATGTTTATTGGTACAAAACTAAGCTGAAGAGGTACTCAGAAAGTTGGGTCTTGCAGCAGTCGGTTGACATGATATTTTGGAGGCCGATGGTGTTTACATCATGATAAGACAGCCTGTATCAATTTCACTACAACACTATCGGCTGACTGTCTGGCCTTTTCTTGGTGGTATAGTCAATGAGCATGCTGAGGGAATAGTTCAAGTGACCAGCCAGAGAATGCCCATATTGATGGCCATTGGATTTGTCTAGTTCAATTTGGAGCGATGTTAGGAAATATGTTATTAACGGCAAGCACTATTTCTTATTCATTCCATCGGCCATAGCAAGATTTGTGCATTCCACCATCGGCTAGTTTAGTGTTTTTATCAGCAGGAGGCAGATGCCACAGTCTCGGCATTGAAGGTTAACTAGGAAGGGGGTTGTCATAGCTATTGGCCGATGGTGGAGAATTTGTCAAGGTGGCAAGAAAGCCAGATTGCTAAGTTCCAGTGGTGCTGGGGATTTTTCAGTTTAACATGAAGTCGATAGAAACGTTTGGATTGCATAACAGGAAGAGACCATCAGGATGGTCTGTCTACATGTATCATGTACCCTTTCCTTCGATTTGCTAGCATTTAAAAGGTCACTGACAAATATACAAAACTTGCTCTGGAGTAATAGGATGGTTGAGGAGGCATTCAAAATGCATGTTGTGGTAAGATGGTCACTGGTTGTGCTTGCTGAGGAATGCTAGATCAAGGGAGTACGAAGATCAAGAGAGGCGTCAAGATTGTTTAAGGGCACAATCATCAGTTAGTAATGGCGGTGGCAAAATGACAAGATGATGGTTGGATCCGCCATATATTCAGAAGTAAGTTCGAGCAAATAATATTTAGAATGATTATGGACAAGTCGAGTGTTCCGTCAAAGAAGCAGATGGATGGCAATTTTGATAATTCTCTTGGAGATGATTGGCCCAATGACCTGAGAGAAGCCGATGTATATAACTGATTTAATCTAGAGCTAATGCAAATCATAGACTCCGGGGGCATCGGCACTCAGAGTAGAGGCCGTGGGCATAGATTGCTTCATGAAGATATGCACTTAACAAGATCAAGCGTAAGATTGGTCAGAGAAGAAGCGGATGGGTTGATATGTTTCTAGAGGATACAGAGAAGTGCTTGATATGTTCATCAGGTCCGGTTAGCAAGTCTCTGCAAAATACAGGTCGTTTTAGACTTGCCTGTTCTTTTGTTTGGTTGCAGCAGGGAGTCATAACCAAGGAATACATCAAAGACGGATATGAACTTTGGAGAGTTAGATATTTTATCCTTACCATCGGCAGTATTGGGGTCATTAGGATTAATACTTAGCCTACGATAGTAATGGTGCAGCTTGACAAGGGGTCGATAAAACTAAACCTTGATATGGCGACAGTATCTTCACGTGAGGTTTTGGTAAAAGGATCCACCGAGTCAGAGAAACGCTATGATACATGCAGGCATAATATCACACTGCAAAGGAAGCAAAGCTAAATCATTTTAAGGCATTGCTGATGATACAGTGCATCGGGAAGGACTCCATCGGCTAGGATAGTCGAGCAGCGAGAACTTTGAGTCGATTGAGTTTTTGGAATATCAAAGGTGTCAGCAATGGGTGCATGGAAAAAATATCTACAGAGTTGAGCAAATGATTAGGAGAAACAAAATTTTGGAACATATATTATATTTCGAAACTCGGGGAGCATGTGTTGATATCAGAATTTGGTAATTTCCAGCTGCTTATGATTGTGTCGAGATTTGGCAATGCAAGGAAAAGTAAGATGGTGATGAGGAAAGCAGGACAGTGTTGTACGTGTGCACAAGGGAGTTGTAGATGAGCTGTACTCTTATGCACGGCTTATGTGCGTAATCAAGGAAGAAACTAATCATGGCCTTCTATATGGAACTATGGCGTTCTGTTTTCCATGTGTTTGAGGCATTACCAGGTTCGTGAGTTGGGTTATGCTATACTTGAGGACTCCAGCATCGTGATCTAAAAGGGAATCTGTGTGCGTGGTCAAGAAGGAAAGCCATGAGGAGAATTAGGCAAAAAGATCAAATTGGATACATGCGTACAACACTCGTACGTATATGCATAGAGCCGAATAAAATATTCCTTATTGTATTTGGTTGTCTCGGGATAGAGTTAGATTAGGCTAATCAAGAATCTGTACATGCATTCAAGGCCAAGCCAGCACACCCTATAAATATAAAGGGTCCCGGCTACTGTAAAATCTATCTCTCGATCAATATACAACTTCGGCGCATCGTCAACCCTGAAAACAGGTATATCCCGACGGGTTCTTCGTCTAGAGCGGGCTCTCCTTGATAGATGTAGGACTTGTCATCCCGGTAGGTTCATCATCATGAAGCAGGTCGAATCGACTAGTTCAACCTCGGCGACATGGCGGAGGACTCGCCACCCCGGTGATCACGGTAACCTGTCCATAACTTCCTCGACGCAGAATTCATCGTGGTTGCTAGTTATCCGGTATACTAGATTTTTTTAGGTTGTTTTGCTACGATTAGCTGCATACTGTCTCGGGAAAACTGATCGATCATAGTTAATTCTAGCGATGCAATTCTAGTTAGATCTGTATATTTGAGTCACCTCTGAATAAATCTTAGCGATTGGATCTAGTATTGTCTGGACGTTCGTTCGTTCTAAGAACTGTCTCGACTCAGACCGATCTTCTAGAATATCTAAAACTGTCTCGGTTAAGTCCGATCTTCTAGTTGGACAACCAAGCAAGAATTATCTCGTCATGAGGGCTTGTTTTGGGTATCGTCGGAGTGTTTAGCCGACGAATTATCTGGTTACTAGCAGCAGCCGATAGATACTCACATGTTTCATTCTTCTATCGGCTCTGGTTCATCGACTATTAGTCCATCGACTTTAGGTATTGCACTAGTCTTATTTATCTAGCCGATGGATCATTATATAGTTTATTTATTTACCAGTGTTGTATTGTCTAAGTATTATGATTCTATTAACTGGCTGATATAATATTAATTGTTATGATTAGTCTATTGTGTATCGGCTTGTAGATTTATGCTTTGTATTATTATGATAAAGTCAATGCTTAATCATGTACTTAGCCTGTATCGACTCTGTGTCTTCATTGACTTTATGCATGCATCGACTCTATGCCTGTATCAACTTAGTGACTAGAAGCCATCGTCGGTCGATAGGCGCACACCTTGTCAGTTGAATGGTGAAACTGACTGGCAAGCCACGCACCATCTATAACGCGTCATTGGACCTGCACTGGAGCTAAGCAGATCTCCCAGGCCTCGTGTTTGCACGCAGAGGATCGACAGTTTTTTTTTCGCATCAACACTTACGCCTTGCTTCCCTGAGGAAAATAAATACGATACATTGGAATACTCCTGGGTGAAATGCTACAATTGTGTTCTGTGCGCGTGTGGATTAATTCACTTCACTTTTAAAGCATAACAAACGCCAACAATCTTTTCTAGCGTCGTACCAGGGATAGTGAGATTCTCGATATGACGTTAAGAAGTGTCAACAATGGTCTTTAGGACAACCCCTAGGCCTATATACGGAGAGGTAGGGCTGGTGGAAGAGGTGCCTCTCTTTCTCTTAGCCTTGCCTTAGGTCTTCATTCAAAGTGCTAAGAGAGGTCATCATGTATTAGAGGAGAGTAGTGGTTGTGTGAGAGACATCTCTTACTCTTCCAAATAGTGGGAGGACGAGGGTGGCTTTCTAGCCATGTATCCATGTATCTTGACTTGATGAATCAATGATATGAGATTCAAATTCGTGCTCAAGTTCTTCCTCTCTCCCTAAATCCCGAATTTCTCTTTTTTCCCTATTTTCAGAGCTATTTTCGTGGTGATTTTCTATCTTGATATTGTGTGAGTTTTGTGATGGATTTCTTGGAGGATCTTGGTGCTATGATGTGCTAGAACAACTATAGGTCCTTGACAGAATCAAAGGCACGAGCACCTTAAATTTTGTAGATTTCTTGAAGTTCTTCTTTTTGGTATTCTCCACGAGATCTAAAATTCATGATGATTTCTTGTGCTATTTGATGTCTTGTGGATGATCTGGTCCAATTTCATGATTTTTAGAGTTTGTTTGATGGGGTTTTGGCAATTTTCTTTCCGAAATAGAGTTGTTGTTCTGTCCAGGACAAAACTTTCATCGCCAGGACAGAACTTCCATCACCATGATGAAACTTCTGTCAAGGACCACGGGACTTTCATGAGTGACAGAACTTCCATCGCCCGAAACTTCCGCGAGTGATAGAACCTTCATCGTGGACTTCGGAACTTCCGTCGGGCACCACGAAACTTCCATCAAGCTCAGTTTTGCGATTTCTCAAATCTTCCTTGTTTCCCTTTTTGTCCCTCTTGAGCTTCCACTATGTGTCCTATTGGATTGAGTCATTCCTAGGGTTAGCACATCGTAAGTTGAAGTGTGTAATCTTGGTGATCTGGTTAGAGGTTGGTTTGGATAGTAATCGAGATATAGGCCAAGTTCTTGTGAAGAATTTTAATTAGCTCCCATTCACCCCCCTGGTCGCCTTCTCAGTCCTTCAATTGGTATCAGAGCCGGTTTGATCACTAGTTAACCTTCACCAGCTTTGTGATCCAAAGGTGACATGGAGAAGCGTGTGGTCAAGCTTTAGATGTTTGATAAAGAAGACTTTCCCTACTGGAAGTCACGGATCAAGGCTTTTCTCTTAAGTGAAGGACGTGCAATTTGGGAGATCGCTGAGCAGGACTACGCCATACCGAACGACCTCAACACCGCGCCAGTAGATGAGTTGAGCAAGTATGAAAACAACTCCAAAGCTGTCAATATTCTGCTTTCTACTCTAGGTAGGAGTGAACATGATCGTGTTGCACATCTTGATGCTGCTCATGCAATTTGGGAAAAGCTTTGCACATACCATGATGGTACCAATCAAGTCAAGTCTCTGCGTAAGGATTCTTACAATAGACAGTACCAAACTTTTGCACAAAAACTTGGCGAGTCACTAGATGAAACTTTTCGTTGGTTTGAGGCAATTATCTGCAACTTGAGGGCTTGTGGTAATCTTGTCTACAATGATAATGATAGAGCTAACCAACTGTTATATTCTCTTGATGAAAATGTTTCGGGGTTAAGATTGCTGCTCTAGAGGAAACTGCTGATTTCAATATCCTAAACTGTGAGCAACTGTATACCAAGCTGAAATCTCATGATCTGTCTAGGAAATCTTGTCCTAATCATGTTAATCCTGTTTCTAGCATGGCTTTACTTTCTATCTCTCAAAAGGGTAGTCACAATGGTGCCTCTTATGGAACTAACCCCTCACATGACAAGTCTTCCTTGGAGTTCGCTTTCTCTTCTCTTATTACAGCTTCCGATGAACAGATAGAGTGCATCCCTGACAAGGAGCTGTCCTTGCCCACAAGGAAGTTCAGGAAGTTCTACAACAACCACAAGGAGAGAAGAGGAGGTGGTTCAAGAACCTGCTTCGAGTGTGGTGACCCTGGACATTCCATCGCTGACTGCCCCAAGAAGAAGAAGAAGGCCGGGTACCACGACAACAACTCTAAAGATTTCAAGCAAAAGAAGAACCACTTCTACAAGAAAGGAAAGAACTCCAAGAAGTTTGCGAAGGCGGTCGCACGCGCCTGCGTTGCCGCTCTAAGCAATGTTGAACTAACATCAAGCAAAGGCCTTACAAGCTTGGAGGAGGAGGTTGAAAAGCCACGAGTCAAGAGGAAGGACGACTTCATTGGGCTTTGCTTCGTGGCAAAGAATGATCACAGCACCGACTCTTGCTCCGACTCCGACACAAGCGAGGTGCCTCCCACTCTTGATGAGCTCTCCTCTGAACTTGATCAGTTGCGCAATGTTTTGCCCATGCAAGATGATAAGCTTCACTGTGCTATTCACGAGAGTAGAGAGCTTAAGTCTAAGTTGGAGAGTGTTGAGTGTGAGATCACTTCGCTTAGGTCTAAGCTTGCTAAAGATGATATTGTAGTTGAGTGTGAGTTTTGTCCAGTTGTGATGAATGATCTCAGTCAGAGGGAATGTGTGCATGCTCAATTTGCCAGTCAACTTGAGAGTGCCCTTAAAGAGCTTGATGAATTCAAAGCTAGGCCAACTCTTTTGGGTGCATGTCAGAAGTGCCCCAAGCTCACAAGTGAGTTGGAAGCTCAAACCCTCAAAGTCAAAGAGCTCGAGTCCAAGCTGCTAAATGAGACTCACTCGAAAGTTCTCCCACCACCATGTGTAGTTTGTAGAGCTCTCTAGGATAAGCTTGCAATCACTAGAGAGAAAAACAAGGTCCTAACCCAAGAAAATGACTACCTTATCTCTCATCTCAAAAGAACCCTAGTGAGCAAAGAAAATATTTAGAGTGACATGTCAAGAGTTAAGGAGAGTGCTTGTAGGTCAACCTACAACTTGGGGTTGGGATATGAGAGGTGTGACAAAGAGAGTGCTAATGTGGGTACGTTTGTACCAAGCTCTAGCTACAAGGATGAGGAACAGTCCATCAAGCCCACTGACCCATACTATCCACCAAACCCAAATCCCTCATTCAACCCAAAGCAAGCTGAGAAACCAAAACCCAAACCTCCTATGCAATCACAGCCTAAATCTGAGAGAGTCTACATTTGCATGTTCTGTGGTCGTAAGGGTCACTTAGATGTGTTCTATTATAGGCGTAAGAGGATTGAGAGGATGCAAGCTGAGTTAACTAGAAATGTGCATCATGATGATTTTGTTGATTCATGAAACAGAGGCTTTACACAGCAGCGCTTTGGTGCCCCACGTTTCTCCCATCGTGGTGAGCGTCGTTCGCGTGGCTTTGGCATTCACATAAATGATTTCTATCCTCACAACTCAAGGTTTGAGTCGAGACACTTTGATAGGTCACGCTTTCACCATCGTGTTCTCATCCTATGCGTCTGAATGGTAATGTGCAAAGAACTGTGATAACCTCTGCAGGTCGTATGGTGAAGTGCTCGCGGCCCAAAAGTTTTCTCTCTAACCCCAGCACTAAACCATCAATCTTTCCTTTGTGTTCTTTGTAGGTAGTAGGTGGAGGCTTGGAGAACAAATGGTTGATGGACTCCGGGTGTTGGCACCACATGACCGGAGATGCAAAGTGGTTCTCCAGCCTCACTCCCTTGAAGCGCCGGGAGTATGTGACCTTTTGGGATGACAAGAGAGGGAGGGTGAAGACAAGAGGCGTAATAAAGGTAAATGAACACTTCACTCTCAAGTGTGTTGTTTTGGCTGAGCATCTCAAGTACAATCTCCTCTCTGTTTATCAATTGCTTGATGTTGGTTTGGAAGTGTTCTTTAAGAAAAATGCTTCTTGTGTTCTTGATTCGATTGGCTCTGTGATTTGTGGGATTTCTAGCATTGGGAGAGTTTTTCTGGCTGATTTTGCTGTTTCTCCTCGTTCTCACAAGTGCTTGTTTGCTCAATCTTCTTCTGAGCTCTGGACATGGCATAGGAGACTAGGTCACATAAGCTTTGACTTGCTTTGTTGCTTGAGTGGCCTAGGTTTTGATCCGAGGATTGCCTAAGCTCAAATTTGACAAGAATTTGGTTTGTGCTGCTTGTCGTCATGGCAAAATGGTTGCCGCTTCTCATCCACCAATTAATTTGGTGATGACTGAATGCCCTAGGGAGCTACTTCACATGGACACTGTTGGTCCTTCTCGGGTTCGTTCGGCAGGTGGGATGTGGTATGTTCTTGTGATTGTTGATGACTTTTCTTGCTACTCTTGGGTTTACTTTCTTGAGAGCAAGGATGAAGTGTTTCATCACTTTTGGAGTTTAGCTTTGAGATTGTTCAAGGAACTTGTTGGTGCATTACGAGCAATCCGCAGTGATAATGGCACCGAGTTCAAGAACTCCTCCTTTGATGCCTTCTGTCTTGAGCATGGTATTGAGCACCAATTTTCAGCACCTCATGTTCCTCAGCAAAATGACGTGGTCGAAAGAAAGAATAGAACTTTGGTGGAAATGGCCCAGATAATGCTTGATGAGCATAGGACACCAAGGCAATTCTGGGCTGAGGCCATTAGCACTGCTTGCTATGTTTCCAATTGGGTTTTCTTGTGCTCAATTCTTAATGTGACTTCCTATGAGCTACGCTTTGGGAGGAAGCCATCTGTTTCTCATTTGCGTGCCTTTGGTTACAAGTTCTTTATCCTCAAACGTGGTAATCTTGATAATTGAATTAGGATTTTGCTTGCCTTTCCTGCTTATAAGGGTTGTAAGCTATACCAAATGGATGTCAAGAGTGCTTTCCTAAATGGCTACATAGAGGAAGAGGTTTATGTGAAACAACCAACTGGCTTTGAGCACCACAAGTACCCAAACCAAGTGTACAAGCTTTAGAAGGCTTTGTACGGGCTAAACCAAGCACCTAGGGCTTGGTATGCTAGGCTTAAGACGTTCTTGCTATAGCGCGAGTGTGTGATGGGGTGTGTTGACAAAACCTTGTTCACTCTAAAGCATGGCAATAACTTTCTAATGGTTCAGATATATGTGGATGATATCATCTTTGGTGGTTCCTCTCATGCTCTCGTGTCTAGATTTCAGGAAGCTATGGAAAGTGAATTTCAGATGTTGATGATGGGCGGGCTCACCTTCTTTCTTGGACTTCAAATCAAGCAATGCAAAAAAGGTACCTTCATACATCAATCCAAGTACACGAAGGACCTCCTGAAGAAGTTCGAGATGGTCAATGTGAAGCCATTGTCAACACCAATGTCCACTACAATGACACTTGACCCAGACAAGGACTGTGAAGCGGTGGACCAAAGGGAGTACAGGAGCATGATCGACTCCCTCTTGTACCTGACGGTGACAAGACCTGACATACACTTTGCGGTGTGTCTTTGTGCTCGCTTTCAAGCTTCCCCAAGGGTGACTCATCGCAAGGCTGTTAAGCGCATCTTCAGGTATCTCAAATACACCCTTAAGTTTGATCTTTGGTACTCTGCATCTTCATCTTTTGATCTCATTGGTTATTCGGATGCGGACTTTGCTGGGTGTAGAATTGATAGGAAGAGCACTTCGGGTACTTGCCGTTTCTTGGGTACTTCTTTGATTTGTTGGTCTTGTCGCAAGCAATCTAGTGTAACCCAATCCACAACCAAAGCTGAGTATGTTGCTGCCACTAGCTGCTGTTCCTAAATCCTATGGATTGTTTCCACCATGAGAGACTCTGGGTTAACTTTTAAGAGTGTTCCACTTATGTGTGATAACTCCAGTGCCATTTGCTTAGCCAAAAACCCAATCTAGCATGGTAAGGTCAAACACATAAATGTGAGATTCCACTTCCTAAGGGACAATGTTGAGAAGGGAAATGTTGAGCTCAAATACATTGATACTAAAAAACCAATTGGCTGATATTCTCACCAAGCCCCTAGATACTTTGAGATTTGCTTTTCTTCGGGGGAGCTTGGTGTTTCCCATCCCTATGGTATCGTTTGAGGGGCAGTTGCTCTTTTGTATATATGTATCTTACCTTTTCATATTACATCTTATATGTAATATATGCATTTGTTGGTGAGCTTTGATTCTTATGCTTTCTTACATTTTTCATTGCTATGATTGAGCTTGAGCTAAGTTGTGTGGATATGATAGTAATCTCTGATGCTTAGATTTTCTAGATGGCATGTTATAAACTCTTTTGAGCAACTAGCTAATCTTAAAGGTAAACTTGGGTTTTTGTGAAGCTTATGAACTAATCTTGCTAAAAATTGCTCACCATGTGTATAATTGCTCTTGTCCTTGTTGAAACTTGTGTTGAGGCTAGGCTAGAGGATATCTTGGCCATGACACCTTGTGTTTGCGAGATGTGGCTTTGCAAATGATGGAACATTGTGGGAACATATGTTCCTTTTATAGCAAAGACAAGCTCATCTTTTGCTTTTATTTGCAAGTGAAGTTGCTCAAATGAAAATTGCTTCGAAGCCTTAGGGTGTTTGCTATACCCAATCGTGAGACCCTCAGCATGGATTAGAAGTTTCATAAAAATGCTAAATCCAAAAATTGTGCTTCAAAGCCTCGGGGTGCTTGTTGCCTTGGCTGAGATTGAGAGTGGCTAGTTTCTTTTGATTCACTTGATGCTTGTTTTTCCTTGTATAGCTCTTGGTGTTTACGCCTTGCTATCTATTTTTTATCTTTGTATGATTGTGAGCTATTGCTTTTACACTTCATAACTCTCTACTTGTGATTAGCAAGGTTAAATGCTTGTTGGCATATTTGTTGAAGCTCCTTAGGTTTGCATTTTCATACATTGCATGCTTGTTTTTTTGCTTCTTTGATGAGTTCATTGCCAAAGGTGGAGAAAATATTGGGTCATGCACAAATAATGCTAAGAGACTTAAAATGATCCATTTTGCATTACATCAGACCTACCACAAGTTGAGGGAGAACATATAATGTCCTTGAGCGTTTTTCATGCGCTTTTCACAATCTTTGCATTCTCGAGTGCCTTTCTTTGTCAACTCTTGGTTTTGTGATCCCTCTTATGCTAGATGGCTACTTTTCACCTTTTCTTTGGGTTTGGCCATTTGGATGTGCTTATTCAGCTTTGCATTTCAAATCTCTAATCTTGTGCATTTGAGGTTGTCAATGTACTCATCAAGGGGGCGATTGAGAAACCATGTGGATATGTGCCATGGTTTCTCATATGTGATTAGTAATTGACTTTGGTTGACTTGGTGTTTGAGTTGAAATGTGGGAATCTAGGGATTGCATGAGTGTGTGCATTTTTTATGGTTATGACTAACCGGGAGTTGATGAGCATGTTGGAGAGCTTGCAGCAGAAGGAAAATGTGTTTGTTTGTCTCATGATGTTTAGGTCAATGGAATCAACTTGGCGGTCAACGGCGACAGGATTGGGCACAAGTAGGGGACTTGGGTCCGGATGATCGGGAGGCCGGGTGAAGTCAAGGGTGATCCACACCGTACACGTGGATAGGCAAGAAGCATGGACGGTTTCACGGCTAAGCCTCAAAACCGTGGAGGTGATGAAGATGGCGTGTAGACCAAGTCAAGGCGAACGGGATGCCGGTGGAAGTGACAAGGGGGCCCAATGGAGTGGGACCGGGAGAGACTTGCCAGTGGTCAGGATCGCGGGACAAGGTGACATGTTTCGACATCAAGAAGTTGCGCTTTGAGAAGCATGGAAGACGGTTTCCCGGTTTGGGCCTCAAAACTGGTGGCGGTGGTCGGTGGTTCATGTGGCACCATCACGGAGCTTGCGTCGAGGCAAAGCAAAGTCGTGAAGGGCCCGAGAGCGTTCGGGTGACGAGAAAAAAGATGGATAGTTGTGCCCCTGGTGGTAGGTGGTAGTGTATTATAGGTGAGTGGTAGGATGGTCTTTAGGACAACCCCTAGGCCTATATAAGGAGAGGTAGGGCTGGTGGAAGAGGTGCCTCTCTTTCCCTTAGCCTTGCCTTAGGTCTTCATTCAAAGTGCTCAGAGACGTCTTCATGTATTAGAGGAGAGTAGTGGGTGTGTGAGAGACATGTCTTGCTCTTCCAAATAGTGGAAGGAAGAGGGTGGCTTCCTAGCCATGTATCTTGACTTCATGAATCAATGATATGAGATTCAAATTCATGCTCAAGTTCTTCCTCTCTCCCTAAATCTCAACTTTCTCTTTTCCCCTATTTTTGGAGTTATTTTTGTTGTGATCTTGAGTGAGTTTTGGGATGGATTTACTAGGGTATCTTGGTGCTATGACATGCTAGAACAACCCTATATAGGTCCTTGACTGAATCAAAGGCACGAGCACCATCAGTTTCATAGATTTCTCCAAGTTCTTCCTTTTGGTGTTCTTGGCACAAGATCTGAAATTCATGGTGATTCCTTGTGATATTTGAGTGGATCTCTTTAGAGGAGAGTCGTGATTTCTTGTGGATGATCTGGTTCAAATTTCGCAATTTTTGGACTTCGTTTGATGGGGTTTTGGCAATTTTCTTTCTGAAACAGAGCTGCTGTTCTGTCCAGGATAGAACATCCATCGCCAAGACAGAACTTCCGTCACCATAACGGAACTTCCATCAAGGACCATGGAACTTCCATCACCCGGAACTTCCGTGAGTGACAGAACCTTCATCGTGGACTTCGATACTTCTGTCGGGCACCACGAAACTTCCGTCAAGCTCAGTCTTACGATTTCTCGGATCTCCCTTGTTTCCCTTTTTGTCCCTCTTGAGCTTCCGCTATGTGTCCTATTGGATTGAGTCATTCCTAGGGTTAGCAAATCATAAATTGGTATGTGTAATCTTGGTGATTTGGTTAGAGGTTGGTTTGTGTAGTAATCAGGAAATAGGCCAAGTTCTTGTGAAGAATTATAATTGGCTCCCATTCACCGCCCCCCCTCTGGTCGCCTTCTCGGTCCTTTAGAGGCTATCCATTTTTAGGGGTGTTACTTCGACCTGTTGAATATTTTTTGGGTTCGGCCCGTACTTGGTCTCGATCATTGAGCATTGCTCTCTCCTTGGCCAAAAATCAAACCTCTCCTCCTTCCCATTGATGAGGAAACGAATTTCTTCGACCCTAACATCAATGTGTGCATTTGCGGTGCTTAGAAAAGGGCACCCAAGAATGAGCGGTGTTTTCTTCTCGACATCCATGTCGAGCACCAAAAAATCCACGAGGACGAAGCAATCCCGAATTTTCAGCAGAACATCTTCTACAATTCCCTTCGGATAGCAGACCGATGAATCGGCTAGCTGAATTTGCATCGGTGTAGGAGATAGAGCGGTGTAGTTCAGCTTGTCAAAGGCGCCTTGGGCATGACACTCACGCTTGCACCAAGGTCCCACAAGGCTTGATTGAATTTGTGACATCCCAAGTCACAAAAAGTTGATTAAGCTAACACAATGTTAAATTGCTGGTTAATTAAAAATTTCAAATAATTAAAGTGCCAAAGAAAAAGGGAAAATAATTTAATTAGTTAATTCCACCAATTGGCCAATTAGTAGCTTTTCAACAACTTTGCAAAACTCAATGGAAGTGTGCCAATATTTTTGCATATTCCAGTGGAGCATGTCAAGAAAGAATTTTGAGGAATTTACCAAAATTGTTGGTAAAGGTTTGATAGCCTTAATAATTAAGGGAAAGCAGAAAATAGTGTTTAGTCCAGGATTTTTCATAATTTTGTGAGGCATAATCTCAGAAAACACTCTAAATAGAAGTTGTTCCAACGTTCATTCCAAACACTCACAAAAATTGGCAACGCAAGGAAAAATCGGGAAGACTTCATCTTGACTGCAACAGTAAGGAGGCAAAAAAAATCAACTCGATGGACCCGCTTGTCATCCTCTACCCTTTCCCCTGCCCATGCCGAGTGCTGTGCCTGCCGTCACCGCTGCACGGCCATCTCGCCACCTTCCATGAACCAGCAGGAGAGCAGGCAACACTTGACCTTATCCTCTTCTCCTCCTCCTTTCCAGCAGGCCAAGCCGCAAGCCAAGGAGTCCTGCTCGTGAGGGAAAGGAAAAGCTCGTGCTAGCTGCCATTGCTGCCCCTGCCGAGCTCGAGTGGCGCTGCTGAGGCCTCGCTGCACCCAGCCACCATTGCTGCCACCTAGAGCTGCGCCCCCACCCTACTCATCATTCCCCAAGCACCCTCTTCCTCCTTCCCATGATGAGCTGCCATGAATCGAGACGTCTTCGCCAACAACGACCGAGCCGACTGCCGCAGCCTCTCCGCGAAATTCTTCCTATTCCTATGCGGTGAGCCCCAGGCCAAACTTAAGCTCATAGTGGTTGCATAATATCCTTGTGAACTCATGTGATTCATTTCCAAGCTGGTTCCATCACTCTAGTGGATGGAATTTGAGGTTCCAGAGCCGCCATTCAAATCCCCTGTTTTGTTACTTTTCACGAGCAAAAATTAGAAAAATGAAAAAAAAATAGCTAGCAGATTCAAAAATTCATAACTCCCAACATAAAACTGATAAAACCATGAAACAAATTTTGTTGGTTTCCTGTTAATGAGATCTATCTAATTATCCTGAATTTGATTAGGTTTTTCATATAGTTTATAATGAATAATTCAAAGAATATAAAGCTAAATAAAATAATATCTCCAATATTATTCATGGAAAAATCATGAAACTTTGCAGGAACATATTTCATGTCATTTATAAACTGTACACCAAGTCTCATATTTTATTTATGCATAGTTTTGCATTTATAGCAGATTTCGTGTTCTCTGTATATGAATTTTTGTAATTTATTTATACATGATTTAAATCTTAAACTTAGTGTAAAGTACCTTTTCTTCATTATACAAGTTCTGTAAATTCACATAGATTAATTCCTTCTAGAATCATGTTTATAAATTTCAAAGTATAAAAGTCATATATTAACTATGTATATTGCCCTAGGTTAATTATGTTAGCTTTTCTTTTCTGAAATTTATTCATACATGAACATTGTTAATCACATGATAGGTGTGGCCATTTACTTATATTTGTGTTTCATGATAATAACTTAGAATGTTCAGGTTGATCTATATCACCTTTAGTTGATAATTCAGTTAAACTATAGAGTTAATGATGAACAAGATAAACTAAAATTTTGTAGTTCAAATCTGTGCATACCAGCATAATGAGCATTATTCCATGTTCTATGAATCTTCTCGGTTAAATCAATGAATTGCATTGCATCATCTTCCTAGGATGAAGTGGGATCGATAACATCAAACATGGACTTTGTGTTTGTTGCCGACGAAGCCAATGTTGAGAAGATAGTGGTGGAGATGTCCATGATTTTGAGAGTGCTAAAACTTTTCAAGCCCAAGGCAAGCCCCGGTACACACCTACTGATTTACGAGTCCTTTTTATTTTGTCACCATAGAGGGATATTGTATTGTGCATTAGGTATAGGGCTTGGATGGAAACCCACTTGCATAAACAAACTATGACCTATACTTAGTTTACGTTAGTAAGCCTTTTCGTTAGCAACTACTAGGCTTAAATTAGTGGAGTCAACGGTAGGCTATGGGATCACTAGATTCAATTATGATTCGTGTGAAGAATGAAATTGGTTAAAATTTGAGAACCTATCATTGCAACTCCGCGGACAAGTATTGAACAGTACCAAGTGCGTACCTCTATATGGGAATTGGTAAACCTAGTAACTTGGGCGCCGTATTGTTGGACGGTATTACTCATCGATCCAGAGGTGATGTGAATGGCACGGTGGATGCACGGGTCGAGGACCGCTGGAGAGTGCACGGGTTAAGCCTCGGATACGAAGTACTGTATCGCGGGGAGGACGTGTACTCAGGATTGATGGCCCCGGATCGACGTTATCGCAACCTCATGAATGGTGGCCATACGTGTTCTTAAATGATGCGTATGTCGTGCATTTGGGTTATTCTCCTGCAGGATGTAAATCGATTCGAATTGTCGTCCCTCGCGGTTATGAGTACCTCTTGTTTCGAGCAGTGGCAATGATACTTTAAGTAGAGAAGTTTGGTTATGATGCTGAAATTTATTTACTCTATGGATACATATTGCTATGTTGTATTGCGCTTTATAATTTTACAAGTCTTAGCAGCTAGCTAGGTTCAACTACAGTCCCTCTTCTGCAACAAGCAATTAAAAACCTTGGTTAAGGAATAAGCATCGCAGCATAGAATTAATAGGTGCTTTTATGCAATTATCAAATAAGCCCGGTCAGCCCCCTGCATATTAGGAGTCGGTTTTAGTAAACCTCTTGGACGGGTAAGTCTTGCGGAGTATGCTAGATACTCAGGCTTTGCGATTATGTGGTTTTTCAGGTTTCCCTCAAGCTACTTATTGTGAATGCTGTAACAAAGTTGTGTGGGAAGGTGAGGAGCCCCAGAACTGGACCATTGAATGGGTCCCCAGCTCCCCTTATCAAGATGAGTGAGCCATTGCCCTAGGGCCGGCATGGCTTACTTAGGTTCTGCGTAGTGTTTGTCGTATCTTTCGCCTCCGCATATTTATGTAATATGAACCAAGAACATATGTATGATAATGTAACTAAATTTGCTTCCGCTATGACTCTTGAACTTGTAATATTATACACTTAATGATGTATCTCTGTAAATGATGGATGTTCTTGTGTGAACGCTATGTATGGTTACTTCGTTAACCATCTCCCGAGGCGATCCTGTACGGCACACTCTATAATTCGGTATAGGGTTGCGATAGAATTTCTATGCCTCGATCGAGCAAGTGATTGAGGGCACCCTAGATCTTTATTGTTTTCACGAAGCCGGTTGAGAATAGCCGCGCTACACTCTTCTGTCAACTTCACAACTTCTGTGGTGGGCATTGGACTCTTGTTGTTGAGGATGTCCTTGAGGTAGTGAGCATAAGTTGGAACTTGCATCACATCCGACAAGGCCACATTGATGTGGATCTTCTGGATAACCTCAACAAAGCGAGCGAATTGCTCATCCATAGTCGGCTTCTTGTTTTGACGAGGAAATGGCATGGTGGTGGTGTCGAGGAACTCATGTGGAGCCATCTTCCTATCATGTACTACTTCATCTTTGTCAGCGGGTATATCCTTTTCCCTTTCCTTGTCCTTCCTTGCAGTGTTAGGATATGGCAGAGATGAATGGTCCACTTGCAGACACGAACTTCTGAGGAGGGACGAGACATGCATGTACCCTTCTCAAGAGTTGTTCGGGATCTTCAATATAATTTTCAGACAAGTTGAAGCCGGTCATGCACTACCCTATTTTCACACAAAAGGGAGAAAACAGACAAGTTTAGCCTATTTCGGCGAATGCCAAGTTTAACCCCGAGAACGGCGCCAGAAATGTTTGTTAACATTTCTTAACGTCGTCACTAAGTTTCCTTAGCAACAAAGCCAGAAATGTGTATTGGTAATCTTTAACGAATGCAGCGAGTCCGCAAGCGCGCGGAGAATACCGTTGTAGCATTTCACCTGGAATTATTCAGTGTATCATATTTATTTTATCGCAAAGGAAGGCGGGGGGTCGATCAGAGTAATTACCATGTTCTTAACCAGCATAATGGATTATGAGGCAATGTCCTCACAAGTTGTTATAGGGGTAAGAATAAAGATAAACATGGGTAGTGGACACACAGGTAGCATACTCAAAAGATAAATAAATACTAGTCTAGCGCAGAACGACCAAGAAAGAGCTAAGTTCCTATGTTGCTTTTATATAGTTATAGTCTACATTATATACTATTATACAGATACATAAACAATGCAAAACAATCAGATCATCACACCCTGGGCATCTGGTTTTCCCCTGCATCCACAGTATGATTCCGGGCAAGAGCCTATTGCATAGCCAAACGTGCGGGATTAGAAAGGATAGATAGGGTTGTCACCACCTACTGCCTACCCCTAGCAATCCGTGGGCTGCACGACAAATAATGCATTCTATTGATCTAAGAACCATGCTTACATATCTAGAATAATGTTGGTATTTCTTACGATCACAGATAAATCTGCAAGCGCATGGATACCGCTGTAGCACTTCACCTAAGAGTATTCCAAGGTATCGAATTCATAGGCAACGTGTGTGTCTAATCTTCTGTCTTAATCCATCCAAGGACAACAAGAATATGGTAGATAGAGGGTAAAGAGGATTCCTATGGTAAATGATACTAAAGTAACATAGGGACAGTCTATAATTGCTTACTTTAGGGCACCGGCTTACCCCTGCATCCACAGGCAACTCCGGCCAATAGCACTACAACGTACCCAAACATGGAGAATTACTAAGGCCGGATAGGGCTGTCACCACCTACCAGCTGTGACATCCCAAGTCACAAAATATTGATTAAGCTAAAAAAAATTGTTAATTTGCTGATTAATTCAAAATTTCAAAATAATTAAAGTGCCAAAGAAAAAGGGGAATTACTTAATTAGAAATTTCCACTAATTGGCCAAGTATTAGCTTTTCAAAAACCTTGCAAAACTCAATGGAAGTGTGCCCATATTTTTGCATATTCCAGCAGGGCATATGAAGAAAGAATTTTGGGGAATTTACTGGAATTTTTAATAAAGGTTTCACCCCCCTAAAAATTCCCTAAGTGCAGAAAACAGCAGCTCTGTTCCAGGAATTTTAGTTAATTCTCCAGAGGGAATCTCGACGTGGCCACAAAAGAAAGGTTGGCAAGTGGGATTTGCTGAACTTGCACAAAAATTTGCTAAGGATTTGAAGCAACGTAATTGGAGAATTTAGCAAATTACCGAACACTGTTCTAGTCAATCGAGGTCAACCACTTCCTGTCCTTGAGCCATTCTCCGATCGACACCGCCGTCCTCTTCCGCCGGCCACCGCGCGCTCTCTCTCTCCCTTGCTCATCCCGGCCGCTGCTCCGCCTGCCAACACTGTGCCACCGGCGCCGCTTTGAAGGCGACCACCGTCGAGCCAACCGCCCGCTGACAGCTCGCCCCCGATCTCTCTCCCCCTTTCCCGGTTATAAGCGCCCGGCGGCAAGAGCCCCTCCCCGCGCTCCCGGCAAGTAACCGCCCCCCCCACACTTTCCTCTACCCCCTCTCCCCACTCCAGAGGCTCCCGGCCCCTACCTCTCCATCGCCGGCGAAAACAGCGGCGGGATTTTGAGCCGCGCCTCTGTTTTCAGCCGCCATGACCGCCACCCCGTCGAGCTACGCCTAGGCCGCCTCCCGTTCGCTCCTACCTCCTCAAATCGTTGCGCAAGGGTCTTCCCTGGCAGTTGCCTGACCCGCTCCCCCTCTGCCGCAGGGACCTCGCCGGAATCGACAAAGGAAGTAGCCGCCGCCGTCGGATTCTCCCCACCCCGCCGACGAGACCCCCCTTCCGGCCCTCCCCGTCGCCTAGCTCCCCCACGCCGTCAATCTCCGCACCGAGGTGATGCTCTCCCTCCACTCCTCGACCCGTCTCGCTCGCCGTGCTCGCCGCGCAACGCCGCCGTACCCCGCCTCTGCTCCGCCGCTCGTCGCCGGCCGTCTCCGGCGCTTTCCGCGGGGTACCCACCGGACCCACGAGGTCGCCGTGAGGTGCTGAGCATGTGGGCACACGAGGTTGGCCAGGCCGCGCTGCCGATTTGGCCGCTGGCCGAGCGCGCCGGCACCGGCCACCGCGCGCGCGCGCGTGCCCGCGAGGGTTTGAAATCGCCGGATGGCAGTTCTGTAATTTGCCCCCAACTTTGCTAAAAACTTCAAAAATTCATAACTCAAAAAATAAAAGTCCAATGAGCATGAAACCAATTTTGCTGGATTCCTAAAATCTTCCTCTACCAGAAAAACAAGATGAGGTCCAGGGTTATGCGGTAGGTTAGTAAAATTAAATCACCAAAGTTAGAACCTTGATAGGAGAATTAAATTCATAATTCAAAATCTATAACAGATAAAATCATGGGATTTGGTCAGTAAGCACTTCATGTCATTCCTAAACTTTCTGCTAAAGCACATTTCCATCTTTTATGCACATTTTAGTGTTATTGCATAATCCCTGTTTTTAGTAAATAAATTTCTATAAATGCTTGGGTAGAATTTTAAATTCTGAAATTTTGCATTCCTGCTCTTTGGGCATTTCTGCATAAGCATAAAAATCTCCATGAAAATATTTGGGCACCATCAGTATGCTTTTGGCTATTAAAGTTACTCATTCATAATTAGCTTAGGAAATTCAGTATAATTGTTGCCTAATATATGCATATGGTTATTATAGTGGTAAATCCATCCTTGGGACAGCCCATGCAACATGTCAATCTTGACTTACAGTAAAGTTATGATTTCTTTTGCATACTAATGATTCACAATTAGCTTATATATCTAGATTAGTTAGGGCTATAATTAAAAGTGAGCATGTCAAATTCTAGGAGGATGCAATTAACCTTGCAAGATAAAGTTCCTATGTTCCTTTGCATGGGCATTATAGTTGGTGAATGCACCCTGGGTAAGGGGGTAGTTAGGGGGTTTTGCATATCTGCTGAGTAGGCCTTGGCATACCGAGGGAAAGTGCCCTACTAATTTCTTAACACCAAGGGTATACTGGTAGTTGGAATATAGGGATATGCTCAGTGATTACCATGCCTCCCACTTCCCCTAATTAGAAGTTTGTTCCCTGGAAGTTAATAATTGCCAGAGTGTGGTACAACCATGTCATCCCATGCATGAGCATCGTTCCGTCAGATCCTATTTATTGAGGAAGTGTCATGCATCATCGTCCAACTCCTGATCGTGCATTGCACTGCATTGACTAGGGAGCGAGACTGGGAGCAAGGACGTGGCAAGCAACCCTGAGGAGCCCGAAGTGGAGCTAAACCCCGCCAAGAACTTTAGGTACGATCACTCCCAAGGCAAGCCCCGGTGCACACCTACTGATTTACGAGTCCTGTTTATTTTTGTCACCATAGAGGGAGATCGTGTGTGCATTAGGTATAGGGCTTGGATGGAAACCCACTTGCATAAACAAACTGTGCCCTATACTTAGTTACGTCAGTAAGCCTTTTGTTAGCAACTGCTCGGCTTAAATTAGTGGAGTCAACGGTAGGCTATGGGATCACTTGATTCAATCATGATCCACGTGAAGAATGAAATTGGTTAAAATTTGGGAACCTATCATTGCAACCCCGCGGACAAGTATTGAACAGTACCAGGTGCATACCTCTATATGGGAATTGGTAAACCTAGTAACTTGGGCGCCGTATTGTTGGACGGTATTACTCATCGATCCAGAGGTGATGCGAATGGCACGGTGGATGCACGGGTCGAGGACCGCTGGAGAGTGCATGGGTTAAGCCTCGGATACGAAGTACTGTATCGCGAGGAGGACGTGTACTCGGGATCGATGGCCCCGGATCGACTTTATCGCGACCTCGTGAACGGTGGCCATACGTGTTCTTAAATGATGCGTATGTCGTGCATTTGGGTTATTCTCCTGCAGGATGTAAATCAATTCGAATTTCCGTCCCTCGCGGTCATGAGTACCTCTTGTTTCGGGCAGTGGCAATGATACTTTAAGTAGAGAAGTTTGTTTAGGATGCTGAAATTTATTTACTCTATGGATACAAATTGCTATGTTGTATTGCTCTTTATAATTGTACAAGTCTTAGCAGCTAGCTAGGTTCAACTACAGTCCCTCTTCTGCAACAAGCAATAAAAAAAAAATCTTGGTTAAGGAATAAGCAGCGTAGCATAGAATTAATAGGTGCTTTTATGCAAATATCAAATAAACCCGGTCGACCCCCTGCATACTAGGAGTCGGTTTTGGTAAACCCTTTGGACGGGTAAGTCTTGCGGAGTATGCTAGATACTCAGGCTTTGCGATTATGTGGTTTTTCAGGTTTGCCTCAAGCAACTTATTACGAGTGCTGTAACAAAATTGTGTGGGAAGGTGAGGAGCCCCAGAGCTGGACCATCGAATGGGTCCCCGACTCCCCTAATCAAGATGAGTGAGCCACTGCCCTAGGGCCGGCATGGCTTACTTAGGTTCTGCGTAGTGTTTGTCGTATCTTCCGCCTCCGCATATTTATGTAATATGAACCAAGAACATATGTATGATAATGTAACTAAATTTGCTTCCGCTATGACTCCTGAACTTGTAATATTATACACTTAATGATGTATCTCTGTAAATGATGGGTGTCCGGTGTGAACGCTATGTATGGTTACTTCGTTAACCATCTCCCGAGGCGATCCTGTACGGCACACTCTATACTTCGGTATAGGGTTGCGACAGCTGGTATCAGAGCCAACTCAGGATAAGCGTCACACCGATGAACATTTTAACAGACTTAAACAACCCGTTTTACGCCGTACGGTGAGGTACGTACTAGTAGTGCCCATGTAAGGACTTTATTAGTAGATGGCAAAGCTAACCCTGGGTTATGTTTGTTAAGTTACTCGCCTCTACGGATTCTTCCCCGAAGGTATGTGTCTGTGCGCGGATCGGTTGCGCAATAAACACCGAACGCCTTTCGGGTGGGCAAAGACCTGGACTTGTTTGACGCGCGGACCGATTGCGCTTAAATACCGGCTGCCTTCCGGGTGGGCAAATACCTGGACATAACTGTCATTGTTGTTTTGGCTTGTTTCTTTTGGATTTGATGTATTGTTTCTGAAATGGATCTATTGCAGGTATACTAACCACGGGTAGTTCGCTTAGAAACGTGCGAGAAGTGTGCGTGCCATCGGATGGATCGATCTATATATTCGGTCAAAGTTTTCCTTCGTGAGGACGTAGGAAATCGGCATCTTGAGCATTTGGCATTCATGCATACCACATGCCTTTATCTTTACCAAATCATGTAAAAGGTCATAAATATCACAAACATGTGAAATAATCAAACTCCGGGCGAATGCGAATCCCTATGGCGCTCAAAACGAAAGTTCGAACTTAATTGGGACGAACTCTGCTAGGAAAGTCAGTCCCACAAAAATGAACATAACTCCCTCGATTTTAATCCGACGAAGGCGAATAAGTATCCGTTGGAAAGCTAATGTTTTCCCCTACAAGTTTGGTATAGTGGGTTTGTCTCAGAAAGATCTGTAAATGGGTCGGATTTTGCAAAAACAGCAAGCTTTTTGGGAAGTTCAGCAGTAGTCTCATTTCTGTCCTCTGTTTTTGGATGATCATAACTCTTGGAGATGTTATCGGTTAGGAATGTGGGAGCATGCGATGGAAAGATACTGAACTCCCCTACAATTATCATAAGAGGGTCAAGAGGTTAAATTGTACAGAAGCAACGTGTTTTTGCTCATCCCCGCAAGTTACCCTGTCAATCGTAGAACTGCATAGTTCTTCGTCCACGGGTTGGGCACCTTACGTCTTTTTCCCTTATCCGTCAATCCTTATGCCACTTTGGGCATGTATGCTTAAGGGGATATTAAGTTTTGACTCATCCTCATAAAACTTATTCCGACAGATGGTGGACGACAAGCTCCCGAAGAACTACGAGCCCCTTCCCGCACGCGTTCTCGAGTTGGAACGAGAGCGTGAGGCGCTGCAGCTCGCACTTGCCGCCCGAGACGCCCAGCTCGCCACTCGCGACGCGGAGATCGTGGTCCTCAGGGGCAAACTGCGCACTAGCGAGTTGGAGCGGGCAGACCTGTTCGAGCAGCTCCATGACGCTCAACTCATCATCGAGGGCGATGCTAGCGAGCAGCTGCAGGAGCAACTGAACCAGCGTAATGCCCAACTCACTGCTGCCCAAGAGGAGATCTACTCCCTTCATGGTCAGGTTGACGCCCTCTTGGAGGAGCGAAGCGAGCTCCAAGCTCAACGCGAAGAAGCCCAAGATGCGAGGGATGTCATGGAAGGGAACCTCAATGACGCACATGTCATCATCGCACAACAAGAACAACTTATTGGGCATCTCCAAGTTGCTAATGCCCAGCTGAACGCGGTTCTTAATGCCCAGCCACCCGTGCCACTCGCGGTGATTCCCCCAGACGACGCCGACTTGAGTGAGGACGGTGACTCCGGTGTTGACTACGAGGCACCCCCTGGACCGGGCGACATGGAATGGGAGTCCGATGGTAGCAGCCACGCCGAGTGACTGAGGCGTAGTAGGTTGTGTAGGGTGGAAGCCCGTGAAAACTTTGTGCTCGTAGGTGGAGTTGTAACCGAAGCTCTTCCAGACCACATGCTATCACGAGGTAGTAAGGTAACATAAGGATTTCCATGTATTGGAAGACGTGTCGCATGTACCCATGGTTTGATCATAAGTATGTTGCCTATGTTGTTGAAACCAGTTGAATCCAAGTTACCACCCGTAATCTGCACCGTGCACTATCAACAGTTCCGTTATGAGCAGTTAAAAATGTTATTGTTGTCACTGAATTATAGGCTTATTACCATAATGTCTCAGGCGATAATCGGGCTAACATGCTTTACTCCTGTGACAGATGGTGCAAACTCGCCGTGGAGGAGAGAACCTCGGTGAGGCTCCCGGTGCCTCCAACGCGGGTAGAAACCAGCCGCCACCCAATGCTCCGCCCCTGACGCCGATGGAGCAGCTCATCCACAATCAGAACGAGATGTTCCGCATGTTCATGGAGAACATGAATTGCCAAGGAGCTCCCGGACCACCACCGCCGCAGCCCCACGAATCGTCCTACAACGACTTTTGGGCAACTCATCCGCCCACATTCGGCGAAGCTGGTGATCCGCTGGAAGTGGATAATTTCATTCGCACTCTAGAGTCGAAGTTTGCTCTGCTCCACTGCACCGACCACCAGAAGCCCCTCTTCGCAGCGCAGCAACTCCGTGGTTCCGCAAGTGCTTGGTGGGCAAGCTACACCACTGCTCTTGCCCCTGGCCACCAAGTCACTTGGCCGGAATTCTGCACCGCCTTTCGTGCACACCACATTCCGGCCGGTCTTATGAAGCGCAAGCTGCAAGAATTTCTCAACCTGAAGCAAGGCGCGGGAACTGTGCAAGAGTACGCACGAAAGTTCAACTACTTGGCTCAGTATGCGTCGTATCATGCCGACACGGACGAGAAGAAGAAAGATTGTTTCCGTTCGGGCCTTACCCTGAAGCTGCAAGACCGTCTGGCACAAGTTACCGCAGGGACATTCAACGACCTAATGAGTGCCGCCATTGTGCAAGAAGATGCCATCCGTGCTAACTAGGAGGACAAGAAGAGGAAGCGTGCTATGGGAAGTTCGTCCGGCTCCGCACTGCCCAAGTACAGGCTGGCAGTCACCTCCCCGACGGGACAGAAGTTCCGAGCTGCGCTACCGTCAGGAGGAGGGCCTCGTCCGACCTACTCGCAGCAGCACTTCCATTCTCATGGAGGCAACCTGCAGCCCTCCGCTGGTCCCCGCCCCCCGCAGCAGACTAATCAAGTTGTGAAGCACAACTCCCCGCAGTCATGCTACAACTGTGGCCGAACCGGTCACTTTGCCAAGGAGTGCCGCTTTCCGAAGCGCAACCAGGGAAACAACAACAACTCCAACCCCTCTGGGAACATCAACAACCACCCCAGCAATGGTAACAACCACGGCAACAATGGGAGTCGTCCCCAGTCTTCTGCCCTTACCCACAAGAATGGCCGAGTCAATTATACCACGGTCGAAGAGATTCAAGTCGGAGAGCCCGTTCTCGCGGGTACGTTCTCGATCAACCAACACGCTGCCATGGTCCTCTTTGATTCAGGAGCAACGCATGATTTTATTAGTCAAGCATGTGTGAATCATCTGAAAATCACCCCCACCACTACGGGAACCCCATACATCATCACATCCCCCGGTGGGAAAATAAGAACTCACCTTGAGTTGAGAAAAGTGCCACTTAAGTTAGCAGGCAACGTGTACCCCGCTTCGTTAATCATCATAGATGGTCAGGGTATCGACATAATTCTTGGTATGAGGTGGATGACTAAACATAGAGTCGTCTTACACATTGAATCCCGGGAGGTCCACTTGAACTCACCCCTCTATGGTCCGTCCATTCTTCGGTTGCCGAGTCCTAGATTGTCCATTCCTCAAGTGTGTCATGCTGGAGGGAAAAAGCTAGAGGATATTCCAGTGGTACGTGACTTCTCCGACGTGTTCCCAGATGAGTTACCAGGAATGCCTCCGGACAGAGACGTCGAGTTTAAGATTGAACTCCTACCCGGTACGGCGCCTATCTCTCGCAGGCCATACAAGATGGCCCCTAATGAGTTAGCAGAATTAAAGGAACAATTACAAGAGCTTATGGACAAGGGCTACATCCGACCGAGTTCATCTCCCTGGGGATGTCCCGCCCTCTTTGTGAAGAAGAAAGACAAGACCCTACGTCTGTGTGTCGACTACAGGCCCCTGAATGCCGTAACCATTAAGAACAAGTACCCTTTACCTCGAATTGATATTCTATTTGATCAACTTGTTGGTGCTAAAGTTTTCTCCAAGATTGACCTCCGATCCGGTTACCACCAAATAAAGATCCGAACCGAAGACGTTCCAAAAACTGCCTTCTCCACACGATATGGTGTTTTCGAGTATCTCGTCATGTCTTTTGGTCTCACTAATGCTCCAGCCCATTTCACGTATTTGATGAATTCCGTGTTCATGCCAGAGTTGGATAAGTTCGTGGTCGTGTTCATCGACGACATCCTTATCTACTCCAAATCCGAGGAAGAACACGCCGAACACCTCCGCATTGTTCTGCAACGACTCCGAGATCACCAGCTTTACGCCAAATTTAGCAAGTGTGAATTTTGGCTAAAGCAAGTCCCATTCTTGGGTCATATCATCTCCGTAGAAGGGGTAGCCGTTGATCCTGCCAAGGTGGAAGATGTGTTGACTTGGAAAGCTCCGAAATCGGTCAAGCAAATTCGCAACTTCCTTGGCCTTGCTGGATATTACCGGAAATTTATTCCCAACTTCTCAAGCATTGCCAAGCCTATGACCAAGTTGCTGGAAAAGGATGCGAAGTTTAAGTGGAGTAGTGCATGTGAAGAAGCCTTTCAATCACTCAAGAAGCACTTGACAACTGCTCCGGTTTTGGCTCAACCTGATATTACCAAACCATTCGACGTTTACTGTGATGCCTCCGGCACTGGATTGGGTTGTGTGCTTATGCAAGAAGGCCGTGTCATTGCCTATGCCTCTCGACAGCTCCGAAAGCATGAGCAAAACTATCCCACTCACGATTTAGAATTGGCATCCGTAGTCCTGGCCTTAAAGATCTGGCGCCACTACCTGCTTGGTAACCTTGTCAACCTCTACACCGACCACAAAAGTCTCAAGTATATATTCACGCAGCAAGAACTGAATATGAGGCAACGGAGATGGTTAGAATTAATTAAGGATTATGAATTGGAGATTCATTATCACCCCGGGAAGGCCAACGTGGTTGCCGACGCCCTAAGTCGTCGGGACCAATGCAATCACGCAGTTGATTGTTCCATGGGAGCTTGCCCAAATTCAGACTCAAGCGAACCAAGTCTTCGTATCATTCCATTTGGGTCCTTGTATAATCTAGCTCTCGTTCCTACCCTTCGCGAAGAAATTGCCGAGGCCCAGAAGGAAGACGAGGGGATGGAACGCATTCGACAAAAGGTACTCCAAGGGGAAGCTACATGTTTCCGACAGGACGAAGAGGGAGTGCTATGGTTCAACAATCGCCTGGTTGTCCTAAAGAAGGAGGAGTTAAGGAAGAAAATTATGGATGAGGCTCACTTGTCCAAGTACTCCATACACCCCGACAGCAACAAGATGTACCGTGGGTTAAGGGAAAAGTTTTGGTGGACGCGCATGAAAAGGGAAGTCGCTCGTTATGTTTCCGAATGCGATACGTGCCAGCGTGTGAAGGCCGACCACCTGAGGAAAGCCGGTCTATTACACCCTTTAAAAATCCCCGCTTGGAAATGAGAGGATATTGCTATGGATTTTATTGTCGGGTTACCCCTCACCCCCAAGAAACATGATTCCATATGGGTAATCGTGGATAGGTTGACCAAGTCCGCTCACTTTATTCCAGTCCATACAACCTACTCTACCAAGAAGTATGCTGAACTCTACATCACAAGAATTCTATGTTTGCACGGCGTGCCCAAGACTATTATCTCCGATCGAGGTCCCAGTTTATTGCTCGTTTTTGGGAACAGCTACATTCTTGTCTTGGCACCACCCTTATCCGAAGTTCTGCTTATCACCCGCAGACCGATGGTCAAACCGAGAGGCTGAACCAATATTTAGAGGACATACTAAGAGCCTGTGTTTTGGACAATCGGGAGAATTGGGAAGATTGCCTTCCGTTCGCCGAATTCTCATACAACAATAGCTATCAGGAGAGTTCGGGAATGTCCCCGTTTGAGGCCTTGTACGGCCACTCATGCCGAACACCGCTGAATTGGTCCGAATCAGGGGAAAGAACTAATTTTGGTCCCGACCTCGTCATACAAGCCGAAGAAAAGGTGCGGCAGATTCAAGCTAACATGAAGGCAGCACAATCCCGTCAAATCAGCTATGCCAACAAAAGGAGACGCCCATTGGAGTTCGAGAAGGGGGATCATGTCTATCTACGAGTCTCTCCCAATAAGGGTGTATCTCGCTTTGGAATCAAGGGCAAATTAGCACCCCGCTACATCGGACTCTTTCCGATCATGGAGAAGCATAGCGCCATTGCTTATCGATTGCAACTACCAGAAACTCTTGAGCAGGTGCACAACATGTTCCACGTATCCCAACTAAAGAAGTGTTTGAAGCCTCCGGTCGACGTGGTCATTGCTGACACCGAACAATTAGAAGAAGACCTCTCCTACCCCGAGTACCCTGTCCGAATCATTGATAAAAAGGACCGGGTAACGCGCCATCGCACCACCACCTTCTACAAGGTGCAATGGAGCAATCATACCGAGGATGAAGCCACCTGGGAGCAAGAGGAGTTCCTGAAAACCAACTTTCCTGAGTTCCTGACCTCGCAAATCCGGTAAACACCGCGCTCTCTTTCTCTTGTGTTCAACGAGGAACAAATCTCGGGGCGAGATTTCGTTTAAGGGGGGAGTGCTGTGACATCCCAAGTCACAAAATGTTGATTAAGCTAAAAAAAAAATTGTTAATTTGCTGATTAATTCAAAATTTCAAAATAATTAAAGTGCCAAAGAAAAAGGGGAATTACTTAATTAGAAATTTCCACTAATTGGCCAAGTATTAGCTTTTCAAAAACCTTGCAAAACTAAATGGAAGTGTGCCCATATTTTTGCATATTCCAGCAGGGCATATGAAGAAAGAATTTTGGGGAATTTACTGGAATTTTTAATAAAGGTTTAACCCCCCTAAAAATTCCCTAAGTGCAGAAAACAGCACCTCTGTTCCAGGAATTTTAGTTAATTCTCCAGAGGGAATCTCGACGTGGCCACAAAAGAAAAGTTGGCAAGTGGGATTTGCTGAACTTGCACAAAAATTTGCTAAGGATTTGAAGCAATGTAATTGGAGAATTTAGCAAATTACCGAACACTGTTCTAGTCAATCGAGGTCAACCACTTCCTGTCCTTGAGCCATTCTCCGATCGACACCGCCGTCCTCTTCCGCCGGCCACCGCGTGCTCTCTCTCTCCCTTTCCCATCCCGGCCGCTGCTCCGCCTGCCAACACTGTACCACCGGCGCCGCTTTGAAGGCGACCACCGTCGAGCCAACCGCCCGCTGCCAGCTCGCCCCCGATCTCTCTCCCCCTTTCCCGGTTATAAGCGCCCGGCGGCAAGAGCCCCTCCCCGCGCTCCCGGCAAGTAACCGCCCCCCCCCCCACACACTTTCCTCTACCCCCTCTCCCCACTCCAGAGGCTCCCGGCCCCTACCTCTCCATCGCGGGCGAAAACAGCGACGGGATTTTGAGCCGCGCCTCTGTTTTCAGCCGCCATGACCGCCACCCCGTCGAGCTACGCCTAGGCCGCCTCCCGTTCGCTCCTACCTCCTCAAATCGTTGCGCAAGGGTCTTCCCTGGCAGTTCACTGACCCGCTCCCCCTCTGCCGCAGGGACCTCGCCGGAATCGACAAAGGAAGTAGCCGCCGCCGTCGGATTCTCCCCCACCCCGCCGATGAGACCCCCCTTCCGGCCCTCCCCGTCGCCTAGCTCCCCCACGCCGTCAATCTCCGCACCGAGGTGATGCTCTCCCTCCACTCCTCGACCCGTCTCGCTCGCCGTGCTCGCCGCGCAACGCCGCCGTACCCCGCCTCTGCTCCGCCGCTCGTCGCCGGCCGTCTCCGGCGCTTTCCGCGGGGTACCCACCGGACCCACGAGGTCGCCGTGAGGTGTTGAGCATGTGGGCACACGAGGTTGGCCAGGCCGCGCTGCCGATTGGGCCGCTGGCCGAGCGCGCCGGCACCGGCCACCGCGCGCGCGCGCGCGCCCGCGAGGGTTTGAAATCGCCGGATGGCAGTTCTGTAATTTGCCCCCAACTTTGCTAAAAACTTCAAAAATTCATAACTCAAAAAATAAAAGTCCAATGAGCATGAAACCAATTTTGCTGGATTCCTAAAATCTTCCTCTACCAGAAAAACAAGATGAGGTCCAGGGTTATGCGGTAGGTTAGTAAAATTAAATCACCAAAGTTAGAACCTTGATAGGAGAATTAAATTCATAATTCAAAATCTATAACTGATAAAATCATGGGATTTGGTCAGTAAGCACTTCATGTCATTCCTAAACTTTCTGCTACAGCACATTTCCATCTTTTATGCACATTTTAGTGTTATTGCATAATCCCTGTTTTTAGTAAATAAATTTCTATAAATGCTTGGGTAGGATTTTAAATTCTGAAATTTTGCATTCCTGCTCTTTGGGCATTTCTGCATAAGCATAAAAATCTCCATGAAAATATTTGGGCACCATCAGTATGCTTTTGGCTATTAAAGTTACTCATTCATAATTAGCTTAGGAAATTCAGTATAATTGTTGCCTAATATATGCATATGGTTATTATAGTGGTAAATCCATCCTTGGGACAGCCCATGCAACATGTCAATCTTGACTTACAGTAAAGTTATGATTTCTTTTGCATACTAATGATTCACAATTAGCTTATATATCTAGATTAGTTAGGGCTATAATTAAAAGTGAGCATGTCAAATTCTAGGAGGATGCAATTAACCTTGCAAGATAAAGTTCCTATGTTCCCTTGCATGGGCATTATAGTTGGTGAATGCACCCTGGGTAAGGGGGTAGTTAGGGGGTTTTGCATATCTGCTGAGTAGGCCTTGGCATACCGAGGGAAAGTGCCCTGCTAATTTCTTAGCACCAAGGGTATACTGGTAGTTGGAATATAGGGATATGCTCAGTGATTACCATGCCTCCCACTTCCCCTAATTAGAAGTTTGTTCCCTGGAAGTTAATAATTGCCAGAGTGTGGTACAACCATGTCATCCCATGCATGAGCATCGTTCCGTCAGATCCTATTTATTGAGGAAGTGTCATGCATCATCGTCCAACTCCTGACCGTGCATTGCACTGCATTGACTAGGGAGCGAGACTGGGAGCAAGGACGTGGCAAGCAACCCTGAGGAGCCCGAAGTGGAGCTAAACCCCGCCAAGAACTTTAGCTACGATCACTCCCAAGGCAAGCCCCCGTGCACACCTACTGATTTACGAGTCCTGTTTATTTTTGTCACCATAGAGGGAGATCGTGTGTGCATTAGGTATAGGGCTTGGATGGAAACCCACTTGCATAAACAAACTGTGCCCTATACTTAGTTACGTCAGTAAGCCTTTCGTTAGCAACTGCTCGGCTTAAATTAGTGGAGTCAACGGTAGGCTATGGGATCACTTGATTGAATCATGATCCACGTGAAGAATGAAATTGGTTAAAATTTGGGAACCTATCGGTGCAACCCCGCGGACAAGTATTGAACAGTACCAGGTGCATACCTCTATATGGGAATTGGTAAACCTAGTAACTTGGGCGCCGTATTGTTGGACGGTATTACTCATCGATCTAGAGGTGATGCGAATGGCACGGTGGATGCACGGGTCGAGGACCGCTGGAGAGTGCATGGGTTAAGCCTCGGATACGAAGTACTGTATCGCGGGGAGGACGTGTACTCGGGATCGATGGCCCCGGATCGACTTTATCGCGACCTCGTGAACGGTGGCCATACGTGTTCTTAAATGATGCGTATGTCGTGCATTTGGGTTATTCTCCTGCAGGATGTAAATCAATTCGAATTGCCGTCCCTCGCGGTCATGAGTACCTCTTGTTTCGAGCAGTGGCAATGATACTTTAAGTAGAGAAGTTTGTTTAGGATGCTGAAATTTATTTACTCTATGGATACAAATTGCTATGTTGTATTGCTCTTTATAATTGTACAAGTCTTAGCAGCTAGCTAGGTTCAACTACAGTCCCTCTTCTACAACATGCAATAAAAAAAAATATTGGTTAAGAAATAAGCAGCGTAGCATAGAATTAATAGGTGCTTTTATGCAAATATCAAATAAACCCGGTCGGCCCCCTGCATACTAGGAGTCGGTTTTAGTAAACCCTTTGGACGGGTAAGTCTTGCGGAGTATGCTAGATACTCAGGCTTTGCGATTATGTGGTTTTTCAGGTTTGCCTCAAGCAACTTATTACGAGTGCTGTAACAAAATTGTGTGGGAAGGTGAGGAGCCCCAGAGCTGGACCATCGAATGGGTCCCCGGCTCCCCTAATCAAGATGAGTGAGCCACTGCCCTAGGGCCGGCATGGCTTACTTAGGTTCTGCGTAGTGTTTGTCGTATCTTCCGCCTCCGCATATTTATGTAATATGAACCAAGAACATATGTATGATAATGTAACTAAATTTGCTTCCGCTATGACTCCTGAACTTGTAATATTATACACTTAATGATGTATCTCTGTAAATGATGGGTGTCCGGTGTGAACGCTATGTATGGTTACTTCGTGAACCATCTCCCGAGGCGATCCTGTACGGCACACTCTATACTTCGGTATAGGGTTGCGACACCAACTACCTCTACAAACCGTGGGGCACACGGGAAACATAGGTAACCTCTAGCCTAGATACCATGTCTACGCAATTAATTACTATCAAAGTCTCGACGTCGCGCTTATAGAAGACTATGATACTCTAACTAAATAGAGCGATGATCCCGTAAGCAACTAAGGACAGAACTTTCTTAAAAAGGAAACTTAATACCAAAGAAAGATCACAAATACTTACTAAGAAAGGAAAGCATCCGTCGAGGTACAAATGTGGAGAAGGTGCCGACAAGCCCGGACCACCTCCTAACTCTCCCTCATTCTGTCCCTATTTTCTAAGCACTTTGGTAGTCCTAAAGCCTTTGGAGTGGAGTTCTAAATCTTCTTCTTCTTGTGTGTGTTGTTCATGCCAAATCCGCCCTCTACTTATAGGTGGCGATAGGCCAGGGGGGGGGGGGTACTTGATGAGGACATCAACGACATACGAATAATGATGACGGAAGATGGCGCGCCAAACCAAGCTGTCATGCCTCCACCTCTCGTCGTCGCGCCTCCTCGAGTTACGGATCCATGTTCTAACAAGACGACGACGTACAAGGGCCCAATCACTAGAGCTCGAGCCCAGGAATTGAAGACGGTTTTGATGCTAAGGAACGACGGCCCAGGATGATGTCGAGCGAAGGCCCACGTGGCCCAAGTCGCACGACTCCCTCTCCACCGCGCGCCTCTCCACTTCAGCCGGCCCTAGATGCCTCGTCCTCCCCCTATATAGTCAAGGGCTGCGCCCCTTGTAATCTTCGAGTTTTGTTTTAAGTTTAGCTTAGCTATACATCCGTCTTTCGACGTGAATTCAGAACTCCACCTTCGTGCAATACATCAGATTGCTCGCCTCTAATTCTTGCTCGTTCTTCGATTACGCGTAAGAATTGATCCTCGTGATCAGGTTGATCTTGTTTACCGCAAGGTTAATATCCTCCGGAAGTTGGTTCAGCGATTGCATTGGCGCTTCGGCTTGCTCGTCGTAGTCGGATCGTGAGGGTCAACATCCACCAAATCGAAGTTATCTCCACTCGCCGAAAGATCGGGCACTCTACACCTATCATCTACCCGCTTTATGGGATAGGTGAGTCATTTATTCATTGATAAAGAAAAAAAAAGCGCTTGTGCTTAATTGCTTATTTGAGGTCTCATTGTTTATATTTTCAGCAAAAAGTATAAAAAAAAGAAAAAAAAAGAAAAAAAAAAGAGAAAAACAAAAAGAGCGGCCGAGCAACACAGGCGACGCGTTCTTGCTGCACTTTGTTTGGATCCTTCTTCCTTCCTCTTGCACTTGTACCGGCAGCAATCTTTTCGCGTTTAGCACCATTATTCAGCTTTGCAGTTATTGTTTGAATTGTGCTAACCCTTGGATTGAGTGCAGCCTCCTAGCCCCACAAATTTTCTACTACGAGCAGGTTTTTGTTTCACCACGCAATCGCTCCTCCAATCTTCCACCGGTTTTACCTGTGGTTGCAGTTCACGCTTGCGTGCTTGGTAAGGACGGGTAAGAATTTGATAACAGCTTTTTGATTGAGCTTTTCATCCACCACTCACCTCTCATTGTAGGATCCCGGTTTTTGTATTGCTTGTGTTTCTATGGCAGAAAACAGCTCGAAGTCGGAGGAGCTCACCCTCCAGGATGTCCAGGCACAGGTTGATGGTCTACAAAACGACATGAAGACGATGCATGAGAGACTTGACTCTACGGTCACTTCGTCGAATGAGCGTTTTGATCAACTGGACCTCGCTGATACGGCTGCCCGCACCACGCTCGCGACGATCATGACTCGTCTTGAGGCCATGTCGACGCAGCTTGGGACCATGACGACGCAGCTCACGGAGTTGCAACATGCATGTGACTACGGCGCCGACACCGAGCAGGACGATGACAATCACCGTGGTCGTGCTCGTAGGGTACGTGTTCCTATTAATGATTCTTTTGCCAAAATAAAATTTCGTATTCCCACTTTTAATGGCAAATATGATCCGGGTGCTTATCTTGATTGGGAATTAGAGGTTGAACAAAAATTTGCATGCCATGATATTCCTGCTAATTTACAAGTTAAGGCTGCTATTAGTGAATTTACTGAATTTGCTTTACTTTGGTGGCGTGAGTATAGATAAAGATATCCTGATAATATTCCAGCCACTTGGACGGCATTAAAAGCTGCTATGCGTCATCGTTTTGTGCCGTCATATTATGCTAGAGATTTTCTTAATCAAATGCAGCGTTTTCAACAAGGTTCACTTTCCGTAGAGGATTATTATCAAGCTTTGCAAAAGGGTATGATTCGCTGTGGTTTAGTTGAACTGGATGATGCTGCTATGGCTCGCTTTAGGGGTGGGTTAAATCGTGAAATTCAGAATATTCTTGATTATAAGCATTATGATGATATGACCACCTTAATTGAATATGCTTGTAAAGCTGAACGTGAAGTGCAGGATCGACAATCTTCGTCAAGACGTAACATTTTTGTAGGGTCCAAGACGCCTTCAGCTCCACGGTCGACACCTCCGTCCACGTCGCGCGACCACTCCTCGACCACGTCCAAGTCGAGTGCTCCATCCACGGCCAAATCTGCCTCGATCGTGCCATCCTCCTCGTCGTCTGGACGAGCTCGTGATATTCAGTGTCACCGTTGCCGAGGATTTGGTCATGTGATACGCGATTGTCCAAATAAACGAACTATGTTGATTCATGACGACGGTGGGTATTCTTCTGCTAGTGATTCTGAGGATATTCAGCAGTCTATGCTTGCCACTAATCATGCAGATAATACGGAGCTTCATGTCGACTCTAGTGCCGCCGACAGGTATGCCACTCTTGTTGTGCAGCGTGTTCTTAGTACACAGGTCATTCAGGATGAAAAGCATCAGCGCCACAACATTTTTCATATCAAAGGCGTTGTGCAAGAACGAGCGGTCCGTATAATCATCGATGGTGGCAGTTGCAACAATTTAGCTAGTACGACCTTGGTGGAGCAGTTGTCATTGCCAACAAGGAAGCATCCACATCCTTATCACGTTCAATGGCTTAATGATGGCGGCAAAATAAAGGTAACGCGCTCGGTACGTGTTCCTTTCTCTCTTGGCGCCTATTCTGATTTTGTAGATTGTGATGTTGTTCCAATGGAAGCATGCTCTTTGTTGCTTGGCCGTCCTTGGCAATATGATGTTGATAGTGTTCATCATGGTCGCTCCAATTATTATTCCTTCATGTTTAAGGGTCAGAAAATTGTTATTCATCCTATGACACCTGAACAAGTTCTTAAAGATGATATTGCTCGAGCGACAAAAGCTGTAAAATTGGTTACATCGCCTCCTGTTGCACCTGTTCAACATGAGATCAAATTGAATAACCCTATCTTACTTGTTACACGTGCTGATTTTGATGAATTACATGATGCTAATCTGCTTTGCTATGCGCTAGTTTGCTCTCGTATGCTTGTTTCACTAGATGAGGCGCCTATGTTGCATATTCCTCCTGCTGTTGCTAACCTTTTGCAGGACTACAAAGATGTTTTTCCCGCTGAATTGCCGCCGGGTCTTCCTCCTATTCATGACATAGAACATCAGATTGATTTAATTCCAGGCGCACAGTGATAGGTGTAGAGTGCCCGATCTTTCGGCGAGTGGAGATAACTTCGATTTGGTGGATGTTGACCCTCACGATCCGACTACGACGAGCAAGCCGAAGCGCCAATGCAATCGCTGAACCAACTTCCGGAGGATATTAACCTTGCGGTAAACAAGATCAACCTGATCACGAGGATCAATTCTTACGCGCAATCGAAGAACGAGCAAGAATTAGAGGCGAGCAATCTGATGTATTGCACGAAGGTGGAGTTCTGAATTCACGTCGAGAGACGGATGTATAGCTAAGCTAAACTTAAAACAAAACTCAAAGATTACAAGGGGCGCAGCCCTTGACTATATAGGGGGAGGACGAGGCATCTAGGGCCGGCTGAAGTGGAGGGGCGCGCGGTGGAGAGGGAGTCGTGCGACTTGGGCCACGTGGGCCTTCGGGCCACATCATCCTGGGCCGTCGTTCCTTAGCATCAAAACCGTCTTCAATTCCTGGGCTCGAGCTCTAGTGATTGGGCCCTTGTACGTCGTCGTCTCGTTAGAAGATGGATCCGTAACTCGAGGAGGCGCGACGACGAGAGGTGGAGGCGTGACATCTTGGTTTGTCGTGCCATCTTCCGTCGTCATTATTCGTATGTCGTTGATGTCCTCATCATCCTCCCCTTCTTGAAGTGAAGTCGTCCTCGACGGCAACTCATCATCCTCACCCAAGTATGGTTTCAAATCTGCAACATTAAAACTAGTGGAAACACCAAACTCCATGGGCAAGTCAAGAACATAAGCATTATCGTTAATCTTGGTTAGCACTTTAAAAGGACCAGCAGCACGAGGCATCAGTTTAGAACGACGCAAAGTAGGAAATCTATCTTTACGCAAGTGCAACCAAACCAAATCACCAGGTTCAAAAGAAATATGTTTTCTACCTTTACTACCAGCAACTTGATACTTTTTATTAGCAATGGCAATGTTGTGTTGTGTTTCTTCATGCAATTGTTTCATGTGATCAATATGAGCAAGAGCATCAAGATGTGGTTCATCCTCAGCATCAATAGAAAACAAATCAATAGGCGCCTTAGGAACATAGCCATAAACAACCTCAAAAGGACACATCTTAGTGGCAGAATGTGTAGCACGATTATAAGCAAATTCAACATGAGGTAAACAATCTTCCCAGCGTCTCAAATTTTTATCTAAAACAGCTCTAAGCATAGCAGACAAAGTTCTATTTACTACCTCAGTTTGCCCATCAGTTTGAGGATGACAAGTAGTACTAAACAGCAGCTTAGTTCCTAATTTATTCCAAAGAGAACGCCAAAAATGACTAAGAAACTTAGCATCACGATCAGAGACAATTGTTTTAGGAATTCCATGTAATCTAACAATCTCTCTAAAGAACAATTCAGCAACATTTGAGGCATCATCAGTTTTATGACAAGGTATAAAGTGAGCCATTTTAGAGAAACGATCAACAACCACAAAAATACTGTCCCTCCCCTTCTTAGTGCGAGGCAATCCCAAAACAAAATCCATCGAAATATCAAGCCAAGGAGAAGAGGGAACAGGCAAGGGCATATACAAACCATGATTACCCAAACGAGATTTAGCTTTTTGACATGTGGTACAGCGTGCAACAAGGCGCTCAACATCACGGCGCATCCGTGGCCAAAAGAAATGGTCGGCCAACACCTCATGTGTCTTGAAAACTCCGAAGTGACCCATAAGACCACCTCCATGCGCCTCCTGTAACAACAAAAGACGAACCGAGCTAGCTGGAATACACAGCTTGTTAGCACGAAACAGGAACCCATCCTGCATATGAAATTTGCCCCAAGGTTTGCCATCCTTACAATGCATCATAATATCATGAAAATCAGCATCATTCACATATTGATCTTTCAAAGCGTGCAAACCAAAGATTTTAAAGTCTAATTGCGACAGCATCATATAACGACGAGACAAAGCATCGGCAATCACATTTTCCTTCCCGTTTTTATGTTTAATGATGTATGGAAAAGATTCAATAAATTCAACCCATTTAGCATGACGACGATTCAGATTAGTTTGGGTTCTAATATGTTTCAAAGCCTCATGATCAGAATGAATAATAAATTCGCGAGGCCATAAATAATGCTGCCATGTTTGCAAAGTTCTTACTAAAGCATAAAGTTCTTTATCATAAGTGGAATATTTAAGAGCAGCACCACTTAACTTCTCACTAAAATAAGCAATGGGTTTATGATCTTGCAACAAAACAGCACCCAAACCAATTCCACTAGCATCACATTCCAATTCAAACACTTTATCAAAATTAGGCAATTGTAAGAGAGGAGCATGAGTTAACCGTTCCTTTAAAGTGTTGAATGCGTCGTCTTGTGGTGCGCCCCACTCAAATGGCGCACCCTTCTTGGTCAGCTCATGTAATGGTGCAGCAATAGAACTGAAATCCCGCACAAAACGACGATAGAAGCCTGCAAGACCAAGAAAACTACGAACCTGTGTGACCGTCGTCGGTTGGGGCCAACTCTGAATGGCGTCCACCTTGCTGCTATCGACCTCAATGCCCTGTGGAGTAACAACATATCCAAGAAACGAAACACGTTGCGTGCAAAAAGTGCATTTTTCCATGTTCCCAAACAAGTGAGCAGCACGCAAAGCATCAAAAACAGCACGCAAATGCTCTAAATGCTCATTCATGGATTTGCTGTATATAAGGATATCATCAAAATAGACAACAACAAATATTCCAATGAAAGACCGAAGAACTTCATTCATTAAGCGCATAAAAGTGCTAGGAGCATTAGACAATCCAAACGGCATAACCAACCATTCATACAAGCCAAATTTAGTTTTAAAAGCCGTTTTCCATTCATCTCCTAATTTCATTCTTATTTGATGGTAACCACTACGTAAATCAACCTTAGAGAAAATTGTGGCACCACTAAGTTCATCAAGCATATCATCAAGGCGTGGTATAGGATATCGATAACGAATTGTAATATTGTTAATTGCACGACAATCTACACACATACGCCAAGAACAATCTTTCTTAGGAACAAGCAAAACAGGAACCGAACAAGGGCTGAGAGACTCACGAATGTAATCTTTATCAAGCAATGCCTGCACTTGACGCTGAATTTCTTTCGTCTCCTCAGGATTTGTGCGGTACGGGGCGCGATTAGGAAGCTGTGCGCCTGGAATTAAATCAATCTGATGTTCTATGCCACGAATAGGAGGAAGACCCGGCGGCAATTCAGCGGGAAAAACATCTTTATAGTCCTGCAAAAGGTTAGCAACAACAGGAGGAATATGCAACATAGGCGCCTCATCTAGTGAAACAAGCATACGAGAGCAAACTAGCGCATAGCAAAGCAGATTAGCATCATGTAATTCATCAAAATCAGCACGTGTAGCAAGCAAGATAGGGTTATTCAATTTGATCTCATGTTGAACAGGTGCAACAGGAGGCGATGTAACCAATTTTGCAGCTTTTGTCGCTCGAGCAATATCATCTTTAAGAACTTGTTCAGGTGTCATAGGATGAATAACAATTTTCTGACCCTTAAACATGAAGGAATAATAATTGGAGCGACCATGATGAACACTATCAACATCATATTGCCAAGGACGGCCAAGCAACAAAGAGCATGCTTCCATTGGAACAACATCACAATCTACAAAATCAGAATAGGCGCCAAGAGAGAAAGGAACACGTACCGAGCGCGTTACCTTTATTTTGCCGCCATCATTGAGCCATTGAACGTGATAAGGATGTGGATGCTTCCTTGTTGGCAATGACAACTGCTCCACCAAGGTCGTACTAGCCAAATTGTTGCAACTGCCACCATCGATGATTATACGGACCGCTCGTTCTTGCACAACGCCTTTGATATGAAAAATGTTGTGGCGCTGATGCTTTTCATCCTGAACGACCTGTGTACTAAGAACACGCTGCACAACAAGAGTGGCATACCTGTCGGCGGCACTAGAGTCGACATGAAGCTCCGTATTATCTGCATGATTAGTGGCAAGCATAGTCTGATGAATATCCTCAGAATCACTAGCAAAAGAATACCCACCGTCGTCACGAATCAACATAGTTCGTTTATTTGGACAATCACGTATCACATGACCAAATCCTCGGCAACGGTGACACTGAATATCCCGAGCTCGTCCAGACGACGAGGAGGACGGCACGAACGAGGCAGATTTGGCCGTGGATGGAGCACTCGACTTGGACGTGGTCGAGGAGTGGTCGCGTGACGTGGAAGGAGGTGTCGACCGTGGAGCTGAAGGCGTCTTGGACCCTACAAAAATGTTAGGTCTTGACGAAGATTGTCGATCCTGCACTTCACGTTCAGCTTTACAAGCATATTCAAATAAGGTGGTCATATCATCATAATGCTTATAATCAAGAATATTCTGAATTTCACGATTTAACCCACCCCTAAAGCGAGCCATAGCAGCATCATCCAGTTCAACTAAACCACAGCGAATCATACCCTTTTGCAAAGCTTGATAATAATCCTCTACGGAAAGTGAACCTTGTTGAAAACGCTGCATTTGATTAAGCAAATCTCTAGCATAATATGACGGCACAAAACGATGACGCATAGCAGCTTTTAATGCCGTCCAAGTGGCTGGAATATTATCAGGATATTTTTGTCTATACTCACGCCACCAAAGTAAAGCAAATTCAGTAAATTCACTAATAGCAGCCTTAACTTGTAAATTAGCAGGAATATCATGGCATGCAAATTTTTGTTCAACCTCTAATTCCCAATCAAGATAAGCACCCGGATCATATTTGCCATTAAAAGTGGGAATACGAAATTTTATTTTGGCAAAAGAATCATTAATAGGAACGCGTACCCTACGAGCACGACCACGACGATTGTCGTCGTCCTGCTCGGTGTTGGCGCCGTAGTCACGTGCATGTTGCAACTCCGTGAGCTGCGTCGTCATGGTCCCAAGCTGCGTCGACATGGCCTCAAGACGAGTCATGATCGTCGCGAGCGTGGTGCGGGCAGCCGTATCAGCGAGGTCCAGTTGATCAAAACGCTCATTCGACGAAGTGACCGTAGAGTCAAGTCTCTCGTGCATCGTCTTCATGTCGTTTTGTAGACCGTCAACCTGTGCCTGGACATCCTGGAGGGTGAGCTCCTCCGACTTCGAGCTGTTTTCTGCCATAGAAACACAAGCAATACAAAAAGCGGGATCCTACAACGAGAGGTGAGTGGTGGGTGAAAAGCTCAATCAAAAAGCTGTTATCAAATTCTTACCCGTCCTTACCAAGCACGCAAGCGTGAACTGCAACCACAGGTAAAACCGGTGGAAGATTGGAGGAGCGATTGCGTGGTGAAACAAAAACCTGCTCGTAGTAGAAAATTTGTGGGGCTAGGAGGCTGCACTCAATCCAAGGGTTAGCACAATTCAAACAATAACTGCAAAGCTGAATAATGGTGCTAAACGCGAAAAGATTGCTGCCGGTACAAGTGCAAGAGGAAGGAAAAAGGATCAAAACAAAGTGCAGCAAGAACGCGTCGCCTGTGTTGCTCGGCCGCTCTTTTTTTTTCTCTTTTTTTTTTTCCTTTCTTTTTTTTTTCTCTTTTTTTTTCTTTTTTTTTCTCTTTTTTTTAATACTTTTTGCTGAAAATATAAACAATGAGACCTCAAATAAGCAATTAAGCACAAGCACTTTTTTTTCTCTCTCTCTCTAGAGTAGGAACAAACGAAACCGAGCAGAAACAAACACAGGGCGAGGCGAGCGGGTCACGATGTAACCGAGTAGGACTCGATCAGCGAGGCGAGCGGGACACACGAAACCGAACAGAACTAAACACAGGGCGAGGCGAGCGGGTCACGACATAACCGAGTAGGACTCGATCGTCGAGGCAGTGATTGACCCGGACTCACGGTGCAGCGGATAAATTTGGCAAGCGAGACGGGATAAACAGATGCGGCGGAAAGCAAACTGTGGTGGTGAAAACACGCGGCACGGCGGAAGGATACGACGATGATAGGAAGAAAACGATGAAACACAGTGTACCAGCAACGATCAAAAGCGAAAGCACAAAAACTCAACAACGCAAATTATTGAACGAAAGTGCGAGGCTCAAAACCGTACTGGGGTAAACTTTTTTTTTTTGTAATTTTTGGTTTATGTGGACTTGGATAAAACTCACCGAGAAACACTGGAATCTGATACCACTTGATAGGTGTAGAGTGCCCGATCTTTCGGCGAGTGGAGATAACTTCGATTTGGTGGATGTTGACCCTCACGATCCGACTACGACGAGCAAGCCGAAGCGCCAATGCAATCGCTGAACCAACTTCCGGAGGATATTAACCTTGCGGTAAACAAGATCAACCTGATCACGAGGATCAATTCTTACGCGCAATCGAAGAACGAGCAAGAATTAGAGGCGAGCAATCTGATGTATTGCACGAAGGTGGAGTTCTGAATTCACGTCGAGAGACGGATGTATAGCTAAGCTAAACTTAAAACAAAACTCAAAGATTACAAGGGGCGCAGCCCTTGACTATATAGGGGGAGGACGAGGCATCTAGGGCCGGCTGAAGTGGAGGGGCGCGCGGTGGAGAGGGAGTCGTGCGACTTGGGCCACGTGGGCCTTCGGGCCACATCATCCTGGGCCATCGTTCCTTAGCATCAAAACCGTCTTCAATTCCTGGGCTCGAGCTCTAGTGATTGGGCCCTTGTACGTCGTCGTCTCGTTAGAAGATGGATCCGTAACTCGAGGAGGCGCGACGACGAGAGGTGGAGGCGTGACATCTTGGTTTGTCGTGCCATCTTCCGTCGTCATTATTCGTATGTCGTTGATGTCCTCATCACACAGCTTCCTAATCGCGCCCCGTACCGCACAAATCCTGAGGAGACGAAAGAAATTCAGCGTCAAGTGCAGGCATTGCTTGATAAAGGTTACATTCGTGAGTCTCTCAGCTCTTGTTCGGTTCCTGTTTTGCTTGTTCCTAAGAAAGATGGTTCTTGGCATATGTGTGTAGATTATCGTGCAATTAACAATATTACAATCCGTTATCGATATCCTATACCACGCCTTGATGATATGCTTGATGAACTTAGTGGTGCCATAATTTTCTCTAAGGTTGATTTACGTAGTGGTTACCATCAAATAAGAATGAAATTAGGAGATGAATGGAAAACGGCTTTTAAAACTAAATTTGGCTTGTATGAATGGTTGGTTATGCCGTTTGGATTGTCTAATGCTCCTAGCACTTTTATGCGCTTAATGAATGAAGTTCTTCGGTCTTTCATTAGAATATTTGTTGTTGTCTATTTTGATGATATCCTTATATACAGCAAATCCATGAATGAGCATTTAGAGCATTTGCGTGCTGTTTTTGATGCTTTGCGTGCTGCTCACTTGTTTGGGAACATGGAAAAATGCACTTTTTGCACGCAACGTGTTTCGTTTCTTGGATATGTTGTTACTCCACAGGGCATTGAGGTCGATAGCAGCAAGGTGGATGCCATTCAGAGTTGGCCCCAACCGACGACGGTCACACAGGTTCGCAGTTTTCTTGGTCTTGCAGGCTTCTATCGTTGTTTTGTGCGGGATTTCAGTTCTATTGCTGCACCATTACATGAGCTGACCAAGAAGGGTGCGCCATTTGAGTGGGGCGCACCACAAGACGACGCATTCAACACTTTAAAGGAACGGTTAACTCATGCTCCTCTCTTACAATTGCCTAATTTTGATAAAGTGTTTGAATTGGAATGTGATGCTAGTGGAATTGGTTTGGGTGCTGTTTTGTTGCAAGATCATAAACCCATAGCTTATTTTAGTGAGAAGTTAAGTGGTGCTGCTCTTAAATATTCCACTTATGATAAAGAACCTTATGCTTTAGTAAGAACTTTGCAAACATGGCAGCATTATTTATGGCCTCGCGAATTTATTATTCATTCTGATCATGAGGCTTTGAAACATATTAGAACCCAAACTAATCTGAATCGTCGTCATGCTAAATGGGTTGAATTTATTGAATCTTTTCCATACATCATTAAACATAAAAATGGGAAGGAAAATGTGATTGCCGATGCTTTGTCTCGTCGTTATATGATGCTGTCCCAATTAGACTTTAAAATCTTTGGTTTGCAAGCTTTGAAAGATCAATATGTGAATGATGCTGATTTTCATGATATTATGATGCATTGTAAGGATGGCAAACCTTGGGGCAAATTTCATATGCAGGATGGGTTCCTGTTTCGTGCTAACAAGCTGTGTATTCCAGCTAGCTCGGTTCGTCTTTTGTTGTTACAGGAGGCGCATGGAGGTGGTCTTATGGGTCATTTCGGAGTTTTCAAGACACATGAGGTGTTGGCCGACCATTTCTTTTGGCCACGGATGCGCCGTGATGTTGAGCGCCTTGTTCCACGCTGTACTACATGTCAAAAAGCTAAATCTCCTTTGGGTAATCATGGTTTGTATATGCCCTTGCCTGTTCCCTCTTCTCCTTGGCATGATATTTCGATGGACTTTGTTTTGGGATTGCCTCGCACTAAGAAGGGGAGGGACAGTATTTTTGTGGTTGTTGATCGTTTCTCTAAAATGGCTCACTTTATACCTTGTCATAAAACTGATGATGCCTCAAATGTTGCTGAATTGTTCTTTAGAGAGATTGTTAGATTGCATGGAATTCCTAAAACAATTGTCTCTGATCGTGATGCTAAGTTTCTTAGTCATTTTTGGCGTTCTCTTTGGAATAAATTAGGAACTAAGCTGCTGTTTAGTACTACTTGTCATCCTCAAACTGATGGGCAAACTGAGGTAGTAAATAGAACTTTGTCTGCTATGCTTAGAGCTGTTTTAGATAAAAATTTGAGACGCTGGGAAGATTGTTTACCTCATGTTGAATTTGCTTATAATCGTGCTACACATTCTGCCACTAAGATGTGTCCTTTTGAGGTTGTTTATGGCTATGTTCCTAAGGCGCCTATTGATTTGTTTGCTATTGATGCTGAAGATGAACCACATCTTGATGCTCTTGCTCATATTGATCACATGAAACAATTGCATGAAGAAACACAACACAACATTGTCATTGCTAATAAAAAGTATCAAGTTGCTGATAGTAAAGGTAGAAAACATATTTCTTTTGAACCTGGTGATTTGGTTTGGTTGCACTTACGTAAAGATAAATTTCCTACTTTGCGTCGTTCTAAACTGATGCCACGTGCTGCTGGTCCTTTTAAAGTGCTAACCAAGATTAACGATAATGCTTATGTTCTTGACTTGCCCATGGAGTTTGGTGTTTCCACTAGTTTTAATGTTGCAGATTTGAAACCATACTTGGGTGAGGATGATGAGTTACCGTCGAGGACGACTTCACTTCAAGAAGGGGAGGATGATGAGGACATCAACGACATACGAATAATGACGACGAAAGATGGCGCGCCAAACCAAGCTGTCATGCCTCCACCTCTCGTCGTCGCGCCTCCTCGAGTTACGAATCCATGTTCCAACGAGACGACGACGTACAAGGGCCCAATCACTAGAGCTCGAGCCCAGGAATTGAAGACAGTTTTGATGCTAAGGAACGACGGCCCAGGATGATGTCGCTCGAAGGCCCACGTGGCCCAAGTCGCACGACTCCCTCTCCACCGCGCGCCTCTCCACTTCAGCCGGCCCTAGATGCCTCGTCCTCCCCCTATTTAGTCAAGGGCTGCGCCCCTTGTAATCTTCGAGTTTTGTTTTAAGTTTAGCTTAGCTATACATCCGTCTCTCGACGTGAATTCAGAACTCCACCTTCGTGCAATACATCAGATTGCTCGCCTCTAATTCTTGCTCGTTCTTCGATTGCGCGTAAGAATTGATCCTCGTGATCAGGTTGATCTTGTTTACCGCAAGGTTAATATCCTCCGGAAGTTGGTTCAGCGATTGCATTGGCGCTTCGGCTTGCTCGTCGTAGTCGGATCGTGAGGGTCAACATCCACCAAATCGAAGTTATCTCCACTCGCCGAAAGATCGGGCACTCTACACCTATCAGTACTTGTAGGTGAAGAAGAGTCGATAGGCCGAAGTCGGTCCACCGGGTGGTAGCCAAGGCCGGGCGGCCCTTGGATCGTGTCGGTTCATGACCGACTCCTCTTGGATGGCTTGAATCTTGTCCTGATGTCGGTTGTTTGGTCGGTTCACACCGACTTCTCCATTTTGGGGCCAATAGGCCTATTGGGCCTCATGGGCTAGCAACCCGAGGCCAAGCGGCAAGGGGGGTTGGGCGGCAGGCCAGTCCGGGCGGCAGGCTAGGACGGGCGGCGGCCTTGGCCGAGTGTCGACTCCCTCTGGGTTGCCCCTTTGCTTTTCCCGGTTAGGCCACTTGTTGGCCTTCTTTCCTTAGCCATATTTCATAACTTTTGGTCCGGAAGGAGAAAACGACATCATGATGATGTGTTTTGCAAAATCGGCCAGGTCGGATGATCAGCCTGACAATGCTTCAGGTCGATCAGCCGGGTGGCTGATTTTAGTCTTAAATGATCCTGTCGATCGGGTCCTGATTTCAGTTGTAAATGACCGTGTCGGCCGGTGAAAATGATTGTTTCACAGTGGTGATCGACTGACAGGGTGTTTCTTCATGTTTTTGCATATTTTGGCTCTTTTATACCTGCAAACACATATCTCATCAAAACTCATGGAAATTGTTAATAATAAACTGCTACCACTATGTTGTTTATTCCTTTTTTGTTATTTATGCAAGGATTTGACAATCTGATTTAGAATTTAAGGAACGTCAACAAACTCCCCCACACTAAGCCTTTGCTCATCCTCGAGTAAAGGTTGAAGACTAAGGTGGATCGTAACTTCAATTAGTGTGATGCTAGCATGAAAATTCCTATGTCATGCCTGTACCCATGAACTTTTGAAGTATCTATCATGTTACCTTCGGTGGTTGAGGAATGGAATGGTCTTGACTCCAATCATTCTCACTCGTTCTACTTTGTAGCTTGGGTTTTTGGAAAGATTTTCAAAACAAATCATAGCTATACTCCTCAAGTGATTCTCTCAAATCGCTCAATGTGTATGGTTCCTCACCAGGGCCTTTGACATTGCGTCTTTTCATCCTACTTCTGAATATGGTGTTATGTGGAGCTCAAGGTTCGGGTAAAAGAGAGGCGTACTTATTTCTCATATATCACTAAGTCAAAAACCGGATCCGTGGAGAACAATTCATGAACTTTTCATCAAGCATGTGCACATGTGGATATGTGGATGGAAAATGACTGAATGTGAATACTCCCTTTTTTTTAAGATGCTCCCTCCCTTCTATTGGATAGGCATTTGAGAACATGGGCTAATTCTTTCTCTATCTATCTTTTTTTCTCTTTTCTTCCTTTTTTCACTTTTTTTTTGAATCATGAATAGCCCATGTCTCTTTTACAAGGATATTTAGAGAGGGGGTTCATCATAATATGATGGAGTACTTTATTTAATGGATGGATAAGGACATGGAAGTGCTATCTTCCAGTAAAGAAGGGTCATAAAAAGTAACTCACAAGGGTCACAACAATTTTACAAAGTTCAACAAAACAACAAGTAGCATATGCATAAGGTTTTCAATGAGTTCATCATATGGATTTGGTAGGAAGATATAATCATTGAGGAGTCAAGCTATTGATTTTAATTTTTGTAAGAAAAATTTTGAAGCACATCAAGCATAAAAGAAAGATTCATTTCGTCAAACCATATCTCATGCAACAACTACCTAGGTGACATGCTTTCCTAAAGACATAGTTTATCAGCAGCAAGTGATGAACTAGGAATAAGGAGCATGCAAGTCAATCAAAGAGAAGCATGATAATGAGGGTTCATAAGAATTGGTTTTAGTTTTCAAGTTAAATTTATTGATTGACTCAGGATAAATTTGATTTAACTTGGAAACTAGTTGGAAAGGGATAGAGTGTGCAAACCATCACTATGAAAGATGTGGAAGCTTATGAGCACCATGCTTGTGTCGACTGTCCTTGTAGGTTGGTCGATGTCGCTTGGAGACCGATAACCTCGACCTTTGACATGTTGACTTAAGCGAGGATGTGCAATGTGTTGGAGGGAGGCCTTGTATTGTTTGTGTGTTGAAACTCTTGAACGCCTCCCCCACACTTGACCTTGTACCTAGCTGATTTTTATTCAAAACAAACAAAAGATTGTGGAAACAAAAAGGACTGTATCGGGTCTAGGACCGGGGATTCTAAATTTATTCAAATGAAAAAACACAGAGAGAAATGCTAGGGTAGAGCATTGAAATCAATTAAATTGATCACATCTACCTCCTTACCTTGGTTGTCATCTGGCTCTAGGAAGACTTTTAAACGATGACCATTTACCTTAAACTGATTCCCTCCGTCATCTTAGACTGTGATTGCTCCATGCGATGCAGCATTAATGATGGTGAATGTTTCTTCCCATTTACTCTGAAGCTTCCCGTGGCCGAACAACCTGACTCTAGAGTTAAAGAGCAACACCTTGTCGCCTGGCTTGAACTCCTTAGGCTTGATCCTTCGGTCGTGCCATCTTTTGGTTCTATCCTTGTAGATCTTAGCACTATGATAAACCTTCTCTCTCTCCACTCCTCTAACTCGGACAACTGCATTTTTTTATGTGTCCCAGCCTCCCTAAAGTCCATGTTCCATTTTCGGATGGCCTAATGTGCTCTATGTTCTAGCTCGATTGGTAGATGACATGTTCTTCCATATACAAGCTGGAAGGGAGACATACCAATCGGTGTTTTGTATGCTGTCCTGTATGCCCAAAGTGCGTCTGGTAGCTTCGTCTTCCATCCACTCCCCATCTCATTCATGATCTTCTGCGGGATGTTCTTAATTTGTTTATTTGAAGTTTCTTCCTACCCGCTTGTCTGAGGGTGGTATAGAGTTGCAATGTTGTGCCTTACTCCAAGCTCTCTTAAGAAGTTCTGGAAAGTCTTATCAATGAAATGAGACCCTCCATCACTTATCACCTTCTGTGGTGTTCCAAAATGAGGAAAGATGATCTTGTGGAACATTCTCCGAGCATGCTTCGAGTCGGCAGCTCTGCATGGCATTGCTTCTACCCACATGGATACATACTCAACGTCCACTAAGATGTACTCGCAATCATAGGACTTTGGAAATGGTCACATGAAGTCAATGCCCCTTACATCGAATAATTCTACTTGAAGGTTGTATGGTAGGGGCGTTGCATTGCGAGCAGCAATCCCTCCATGCTTCTAGCAATTCTGACATCTTCGGATGAATTCTTTTGTGTCTTCATGCATTGTTGGACAGAAGAATCCACTCCGCTAGATTTTTGCTTGGGTGTGGAATACACCAAAGTGGCCTCCATATGGAGATGCATGGCATTTCTCGATTATCTGGGTGCCTTCGATTCTTGGGACACATCTCCTTAGCAACCTGTAAGAACGTACTCTGTAGAGGTACGGGTCGTCCCACACGTGATGTCGACTCTCATAGATGAGCTTCTTTTTGTTCTCCACTGGTGGTACATACCCTGTAACAATGAAATTCACAATGTCTACATACCAGGGGTTGGAGTCCGTCACTTGTAGTAGCATGTCATCGCGGAGGAAGTCATTTATCAGAATTCACTGCATGTTAGTCACTTGCATACGCGACAAATGATCCGTAACAGAATTCTCTAGTCCTTTCTTATCTCTAATTTCAAGGTCAAATTCTTGGAGTATAAGAATCTATCTTATTAGCCTAGGTTTAGCATCTTTCTTAGTGAGCAGGTATTTTAAAGCAGCATGATCAGTGTGAACGATAACCTTTGCTCCTACTAAGTATGACCTAAACTTATCGATAGCAAAAACAATGGCAAGAAGCTCTTTTCCTGTAGTGGCATAATTAACTTGTGCTCCTGTCAAGGTCTTGCTAGCGTAGGCTATGGCGTGATGCTTCTTATCTTTGGTTTGGCCAAGAACTGCCCCAACAACATAGTCACTAGCATCACACATGATTTCGAAAGGCAGCGTCCAATCGGGGGGTTGAATGATTGCAGCTGAGATTAGTGCCTTCTTAAGGATATTAAAGGAATGTAGGTAGTCATCACCGAAATCAAAGGGAGCATCCTTAGCCAAAAGACTAGTGAGGGGTCTGGCAATCTAGGAAAAGTCCTTGCTAAACCGATAAAACCCCGCATGTCCTAAGAAACTATGGGTCCCCTTAACATTAATCGGAGGTTAAAGCCTTTCTATGACCTCAATCTTATCTCTATCCACCTCAATCCCCCTCTCGGACACAAGGTGTCCCAAAATGGTGCCCTCTCGGACCATAAAGTGACACTTTTCCTAATTAAGTACCAAGTCCTTTTCTCGGCATCTTTGTAAGACCCTATTTAGGTTCTCAAGACAATGATCAAAAGTTTTCCCATAAACAGAGAAATCATCCATGAAGACTTCCATGATTTCTTCGATCATGTCAGAGAATATAGACATCATGCACCTTTGGCACGAAGTGGGTGTATTACACAACCCGAATGACATTCTCCGATAGGCATAGGTTCTGTAAGGGCTTGTGAAGGTAGTCTTACTTTGATCATCGGGATGGATGGGAATTTGATGGTAACCAGAGTACCCATCAAGGAAACAAAAGAAGGAGTGATTAGCAAGCCACTCCAACATTTCATCAATGAAGGGCAGCGGGAAATGATCCTTTTTCATTGCCTTGTTGAGCCTCCGATAGTTGATGCACATCCTGCATCCCGTGACGGTGTGTTGAGGGATTAACTCATTTCTATCGTTTCTAATGATCGTCATGCCTCCCTTCTTAGGCACTACTTGCACAGGGCTAACCCACTCACTATGAGGAATGGGATAAATTATCCCGGCATGCAAAAGTTTCAAGACCTCCTTCTTAACAACCTCTCTCATTGCATTATTTAGCCTCCTCTGAGGCTCCCTAGAAGGTGTGCTATCAGGATCAATGGGAATGTGATGGGTGCAAAGAGAGGGACTAATTCCCTTAAGGTCATGGAGTGAGTAGCCTAGGATAGAACGATGCTTCTCTAGTATGGCTAAAAGTTTAGCAGTTTCTTCCTTGGATAGCCTATCACTTATGATAACAGGGGTTTCCAGGTCACCATTTAGGAAAGCATAGCGTAGGCCAGAAGGCAAGGCCTTAAACTCAATCGGAGGTCGTGATGGTGGTTCTTCTGATGAGGACATCACTCCTATGGATACACACAACACTCTTCCAAATTTGGACTTGCAAGGTCTAATGACTAGAGCTCGTGCACGACTACTAAATTTGGAGGTGAGCTCGTTCCTACGTTCTTCGCTATATGTTACTTTTCAGAATGGTTTGCTACCTAATGATTATTTTATGATTAGAAACCATGGATAGAACCAGGAGATGATGGGAGAAGGAGTTGGGAATGTGGAGGACCAGCAAGGGCTTGGAAGCCAAAGTGGAGGCCCAATCAAAATCGACTTCGAGTCTGTTTCGGGGCCCAGGACCAGTCTGCACTAAAACAGTCGCCCAGGACGCATACGGACTCGGATTTGGATGTTCTACATATGCACAGAAAGATAAGGAGAAGACCTTTCCAATGCCGCTGGCCTCATGTCAAAATTCATCCGGAGTCATCGGGTATCATCAAAACAAGAGAGAGTCCAGAATCTGTGTCGGTGCTGCGTTGCCTATTTTTGGCCTTTGGGCTTTGTATCTAGTTGAGCCCAATTAGGGGCGCGTCCAGAGGGTCTTGCACGACCCTAGGGTCTTTATATACAGCCGCCACCGCACCATTAGGGTTCGGGTTTTTCTTAGATCAATTCTGTTCACAAACAGTGTCGCCGTTCATCGGTTTGTGAGACCCCAACTTCGAGAGTTTAATCATACATCTACAATTGTGTTGCATCCTTTGTTGTTCTTGCTTGTGTTCTTGATTCACAGGCAGGGATTAGCCTTCTCGGCGAGGTCAGTCGTCTTTGGACGGTTGATAACCAGAGGAGACGTCGTGCTGCGATTGCGGGGTTTAGAACGTGCTGTTCTGAAGCCGGATCGATTTGTGTGTCGCCTCCGACCAAATCAACTTACCAAGAACCTTTCGGAAGATCGGGAACCCTTGTTCACATCAAGTGGTAATCAGAGCTTCAGGTGCACCGTCAGGTTCACACTACCCTTTAGTTTTGTTTTCATGTTCTTCCTATCGTCCACAGAAAATACCAAAAAAAAATTTCCCTCGCCCATAACCACGTGTTTAGCCTTTGCATATTTCAATTTCAGAGTCCGTAGTGTTGAGTTTGTGCCCTAGTTCTTGTTTAGTCGCTGGTTTAGTTTGTGTTTTTGTCGTCAGTAGTGTTTCCCTTGCAACCCTAGCCGCCATCCCCTTCACCATCCTCGGTTTTGTCGGCTTTGTGTGCTAGGGTTGATTGATCAACACGCCCACCCTAATCCCACCCTAAACCCACCCTCACCACCTCGGACCAATTTTCACAAATTCCACTTTCCGCTGCATCCACCTCGCCAAAAAAAAATCCCTACCCGACCCCAAGCCCGACTCAGATTTCACTCAAACCCCCGGGTTCTTCATAACCGATTCCGACACCCCTTCGGTAAAACAGCCATAACTTTTCGCTCGGTTGTCCGTTTTGGCTGAAATTTTTACAGGAGATTCTTGATAAAAAGTTGAGCATACCCACACTCGGCTATGCCCTGTGTGCCCTTGTCAAAAAATTCAAAAAAAATCGGGAAGATAAAGGAAAAATTCATTCAAGTTGAAACCCGACGTTTTCTGAAACTTCAAGATTTTCTGTAGGCCACATCCTAGCTCGGTTTGAGCTGAAATTTTTTGTCGTTTCTTCCTGTTTCCTAGTGAGTTGGAAAAAAATATCAAAAAAATAAAATAAAATAAAAGAAATTTAAGATTCCAACTAGTGTTCCATCTAGGACATAGTTAGACTAGCAACTAGGGACAAGTTATTTGGGCACTTATTCAGCTTTACTATCTGTTTTTGATTTGTGTGCCACTCATATATATATATTTGACCTTCCTAACTCTACATACTTCTTCTGGACAGCACATAGGTTATTTTGTAACCCTTGCCATCGTGGAACACTTCTCCCTAGTATCCTTCGCTTTGTTGTTTTCAAAACTTCGTAAGAGCTTTGCAAGAAGCTTACTTTTGCTGTGTTGAGAGGCACCACTGCTTAGTAGTTTTGTAGGGATAACCTTCACTTTTTGTTTCCTGTTTTGGTGTTTCTGATGTCAGGAAGCGATGGGGAGGGTGCTTCACCCTCAAAATTGGATGAGTGCGTGAGCCAAAATCAGTTATAGAAGGCTTTGCAGGCGGTTCAGAGTGATTTGGCAGAGACGATCACCAGGGCCGTCACCGACGCCGTCACCAAGCTTCACCTGGGAGAAAGCATTGAGCGGTTGGATAAGAGAGTCTCTAAGCTAACCGATCAGGTTGTCGAATTGCAGACCGCTCACAAGACCAACAACAACACCAACACCAACAACAACACCAACACCAACAACGACGTTGAAGACGATCATGATGAAGCAACGGTGTATAAGGCTGATGGCACCGTCGATAGGTCAGCTACAAGGACCGCAAGGTTACGACGTCGTTTGCAACGTAACCCTCAAGGTATGGGTGGTTTCCACAACCACAACCGTCGCACACAAGGTAACCATGCTCCAGATGATCCGTATGCTAAAATTAAGTTTTCAATTCCTTTGTTTTCGGGTTAGTACGATGGTGATGCTTACCTTGATTGGGAAATGACGGTAGAACAAAAATTTAATGCCCACCTTGTTCCTGAACAACATAGAGTTAGACAAGCCACTAGTGAGTTTAAGGACTTTGCTATTGTTTGGTGGAGTGGTCTAGCTGCTGAAACCGATTTGCCTACTACTTGGGAAGAACTTAAGGTAGAAATGCGTGATCGTTTTGTTCCTCCTTCTTTTTATAGAGAAATTCGTAATAAACTGCAGCGTTTAGATCAAGGAGATAAAACTGTTCAGGAGTATTTTAGTGAGCTTCAGAAGGGTTTGATTCGTTGTGCTGTGGTTGAAAAAGTAGAGGATCAGATTTGCCGCTTTTATTCTGGTTTGAGAAAAGAAATTCAGGACATCCTTGATTATAAAGAATTTTATACCCTCAACCAGTGTTTCCAGTATGCTATGCTTGCAGAGAAAGAATCACAGGGACTTTTCCAAGCTTTTGAGGAGTACAGCAAATCCAGGAATTTCTACCCACCACGGCCGACGGGGACTTCGGAGCTGCCCAAGCCATCTTTCCGGCCGCCCCCACCAGCTAGTGTTGTTTCTGCAGCACCAAGATCAGCCCCTGCCCCTTCTACGCGCTCAGGTAAAAATTCTGTGCAGGTACCGGCTAGTAGTGCCTTCTCTGTTGCTTCGACGGGACGCACTACAGGGATTCAGTGCCACCGCTGCCATGGTCTTGGCCATGTGCAGAAAGATTGCCCAAGTAGGCGGGCATATGTGGCGACAGATGATGGCGGTTACATGAGCACCTCCGATGTGGAGGATGAGGAGGAGGATGTCGCTGCCACCAGCGTGACCTCGTCCTTGGAGGCGAAGATACCACGGGCTACATGAATATTATTGTGCAGCGTGTGCTTAGCACACAAATCCAGCAGCCCGAGATGATGCAGCGACATAACTTGTTCCAGATTTTCTTCGTCATCAAGAACCGTCGGGCACGTGTCATCATTGATGGAGGAAGCTGCAACAATTTGGTGAGTTCTGATGTGGTTAAGAAGCTTGATTTGACCACACGCCCACATCCACATCCATACTACATTCAGTGGTTAAATGACTCTGGAAAAGCTAAGGTAACACAAACTTGCAGAGTTCCTTTTTCCATTGGTTCCTATGTGGATTCTGTTGATTGTGATGTTGTACCCATGCAAGCTTGTTCACTTTTATTGGGTAGACCTTGGGAATTTGATAACGATGTTGTACACCATGGTACAAGTAATAAGTACACTTTTATGCATAAAGGAACTAAAATTACTTCGTTACCAATGACCCCTGCTGAAATTATACAAGCTGATTTAGAACGAGCTGCTAGTTTGAAAAATAAAAGCCCTGAAATTCAGCAACCTGTTAATTCTACTTCTACACCAAGTAATGTTAATGATTCTTCAAGTTCTAAGGGTGCTGCAATTAAATTACAAGGTCGTTCATGTCTTGCCACAAAATCTGAGCTTGCTGAAATTTCTACTGATGATATTTGCTATGCTTTGATATGCAAACAAGCCTTGTTTTCGCTTGGTGATATTGCTTCTAGTGCTTTGCCTCCTGCTGTCACTAACCTTTTGCAGGAGTATGAGGATGTTTTCCCAGCTGAGATACCCCCGGGATTGCCACCTTTGAGAGGGATTGAGCATCAAATTGATTTGATCCCTGGTGCTACTTGACCAAACCGTGCTGCTTATAGGACCAACCCTGAGGAGACTAAGGAGATACAACGACAAGTCCAAGACCTTTTGGATCGTGGGTATGTTCGTCAATCACTTAGTCCTTGTGCTGTTCCTGTACTTTTGGTTCCTAAGAAAGATGGTTCTTGGCGTATGTGTGTAGATTGTAGAGCCATTAATAACATTACTATTAGGTATCGTCATCCTATTCCTAGGCTAGACGACATGCTTGATGAGTTATGTGGTGCTATAATTTTCACTAAAATTGATTTGCGTAGTGGCTACCATCAAATTAGAATGAAACTTGGAGATGAATGGAAAACAGCTTTCAAAACCAAATTCGGGTTGTATGAGTAGTTAGTAATGCCTTTTGGGTTGACTAGTGCACCCAGTACTTTCATGCGTTTGATGAATTAGGTTTTAAGACCTTTTATTGGCAAATTTGTGGTTGTTTACTTTGATGATATCTTGATTTATAGCAAATCCATGGATGATCATATGATTCATTTGCGTGCTGTTTTTGATGCTTTGCGACTTGCACGTTTATTTAGTAACCTTGAGAAGTGCACCTTTTGCACGGATCGAGTCTCTTTTCTCGGCTATGTTGTGACTCCACAGGGAATTGAGGTGGATGAGGCGAAGATTGAAGCCATAAAGAGCTGGCCTGTACCAAAAACTATCACACAGGTGAGGAGTTTTCTTGGTCTTGCAGGTTTCTACCGCCGCTGTCAAAGATTTTAGCACCATTGCTGCACCATTGCATGAGTTGACAAAGAAGGGCGTTGACTTCCATTTTGGTAAGGTACATCATGAGTCTTTTGATGCTTTGAAGGACAAACTTACACAGGCACCATTGCTGCAATTACCCAATTTTGATAAGACTTTTGAGCTTGGATGTGATGCTAGTGGTATAGGCATTGGTGGTGTTTTGATGCAAGATGGTAAACCTATTGCATACTTTAGTGAGAAAATTACTGGGCCTGTTTTGAATAATTCCACGTATGATAAGGAACTATATGCACTTGTACGTTCTTTAGAGACGTGGCGTCATTATTTGTTGCCCAAAGAATTTGTTATTCATTCTGATCATGAATCACTTAAGTATATTCGTTCTCAATGCAATTTGAACCGTAGACATGCTAAATGGGTTGAGTTTATTGAGTCTTTTCCTTATATTATTAAATATAAAAAAGGGAAGGATAATGTGATTGCTGATGCTTTATCTAGGCGATATACTTTGTTGTCTCAACTTGATTGTAGAATTTTTGGACTTGAGGCAATTAAAGAACAATATGTTGCTGATGTTGATTTTAAAGATGTATTGCTGCACTGTAAAGAAGGTCGTGCTTGGCACAAATTTGTGTTGAATGATGGATTCTTGTTTAGAGCTAACCGCCTATGCATTCTAGTTGGTTCCGTTCGTCTTTTGTTGTTGCAGGAGGCGCATGGAGATGGACTGATGGGTCATTTTGGTGCTAAGAAGACAGAGGATATTTTGGCCACACACTTCTTTTGGCCAAGGATGAGGAAAGATGTTGAGCGTTTTGTTGCTCGCTGCACTACGTGTCAAAAAGCTAAGTCTCGATTGAATCCACATGGTTTATACATGCCACTTCCTGTTCCTTCTATTCCTTGGGCGGATATTTCTATGGACTTTATTTTAGGACTGCCTAGGACTAAGAGGGGGAGCGATAGCATTTTTGTTGTCGTGGATCGTTTTTTCAAGATGGCACACTTTATACCATGTCATAAAACTGATGATGCTAGTTATATTGCTGATCTTTTTTTCAAAGAAATTGTACGTTTGCATGGTATGCCTTCTACTATTGTTTCAGATCATGATGCAAAATTCTTGAGTCATTTTTGGCGCACGCTTTGGAATAAGTTGGGTACAAAGTTGCTATTTTCTACAACTTGTCATCCACAAACTGATGGACAAACTGAGGTTGTGAACCGCACTTTGGGTACTATGTTGCAAGCTATTTTGAAGAAAAATTTGAAGCAATGGGAAGAATGCTTACCTCATGTTGAGTTTGCTTATAATTGGGCAACACATTCTACTACCAAGGTAAGTCCATTCAAGGTAGTGTATGGTTTTGATCCCCGTACTCCACTTGATATACTTCCTCTACCTATTAATGAGAGAGTTCATGTTGATGCTAAGGAGCGTGCTGAATTTATTTTGCAAATGCATGAGACCACTAGACTTAGCATTGAAAAGATGAATGAAAAGTATAAAATTGCTGGTAGTAAGGGTAGAAAGGAAGTAAAGCTTGATGTAGGAGATTTAGTGTGGTTACACTTAAGGAAGGATAGATTTCCAGAATTGAGAAAGTCTAGACTAATGCCTAGAGCTGATGGTCCATTCAAAATAATGGAGACGATTAATGATAATGCATACAAACTTGAGTTGCCTCCCGAGTTCGGGGTTAGTCCTACTTTTAACATTTCAGATTTGAAACCATACTTGGGAGAAGAGGATGAGCTCGAGTCGAGGACGACTCCACTTCAAGAGGGGGAGGATGATGAGGACATCACTCCTATGGATACACACAACACTCCTCCAAATTTGGACTTGCAAGGTCCAATGACTAGAGCTCGTGCACGACGACTAAATTTAGAGGTGAGCTCGTTCCTACGTTCTTCGCTATATGTTACTTTTCAGAATGGTTTGCTACCTAATGATTATTTTATGATTAGAAACCATGGAGAGGACCAGGAGATGATGGGAGAAGGAGTTGGGAACGTGGAGGACCAGCAAGGGCATGGAAGCCAAAGTGGAGGCCCAATCAAAACCGACTTCGAGTCTGTTTCGGGGCCCAGGACCAGTCTGCACTAAAACAGTCGCCCAGGACGCATACGGACTCGGATTTGGACGTTCTACATATGCACGGAAAGATAAGGAGAATACCTTTCCAATGCCGCCGGGCTGATGTCAAAATTCATCGGGAGTTATCGGGAATCGTCAAAACAAGGGAGAGTCCAGAATCTGTGGCGGTGTTGCGTCGCCTATTTTTTGGCCTTTGTATCTAGTTGAGCCCAATTAGGGGAGCGTCCAGAGGGTCTTGCACAACCCTAGGGTCTTTATATACAGCCTCCGCCGCACCATTAGGGTTCGGGTTTTGCTTAGATCAATTCTGTTCATAAACAGTGTCGCCGTTCATCGGTTTGTGAGACCCCAACTTCGAGAGTTTAATCATACATCTGCAATTGTGTTGCATTCTTCGTTGTTCGTGCTTGTGTTCTTGATTCACAGGCAGGGATTAGCCTTCTCGGCGAGGTCAATCGTCTTTGGACGGTTGATAACCAGAGGAGACGTCGTGCTGCGATTGCGGGGTTTAGAACGTGCTGTTCTGAAGCCGGATCGATTTGTGTGTCACCTCCGACCAAATCAACTTACCAAGAACCTTTCGGAAGATCGGGAACCCTTGTTCACATCATCTTCAATGGGTAGCTCAATTGTCTCCTGAAACTCATCCTGCTCTTGGATAACCTCTTTAGCATCTCTTTCTAGAAGGGGTTCAGGAGAATCAAGTGGGAGAATAGCCATTGCTTCCTTGATTGGCTCTTCCTCGGGGGAAGGATCTGGTAGGGAGTTCATCGATCGGGAGATCGGGACATAAAACTCCTCCCCCACCCCCCCCCCCCCCTCGAGTTTTACGTCAATACTTCCAAGCGTGGGTACATCCATGAGTAATTTCTCAATGGGATGTCCGATTAAGACATCAAAATCCTAAATGTCAAAGACATGGAAGTCTAGGACAGCCTCGATGTTGGTGTGCCTTACGGTCACATGTTGCAAAATCCTACATCCTTCTAAAATATTGCCAAAGGGGCTCTTGAGGGATTTTCTTGTCAGTGCCAACAGTGGCAAAGGTACTAGAAACTATGTTGGCACCAATAGTGGGATTATAAAGAACTTCCGTCGTGATTCCTCTAATGGCGCATTGAATGGTTGAAGAGAGGGAGCAAATTCGAATTACTTCATAGGATAGCTCAACCCCTCATAACCATTCATTGCTCATAGTTGAAGTTAACTCCTTCATTGTCTCTTGGAGGAATGCCTCTTCAAGTGGCTCAGGAGGAGAGACGGGAGTCGGGGGTTTCTTTTGGCAACAATAACTTGAGGTGTTTCCATAATCTTCAAAAAGTTGTTCCTTAAAGTCAAATGGGAATTTTGAGGGTTGAATTTCTTCTTCCCTAGGTGTTCCCAGTTGGGGTGAGGGCTTAATGGTTGAATCATGGGGTATGCAAGAAATGGGTTTGGATTCAGCTATTAAGGGTTCCCAATGGCTCGACTTGGCTTCCGCATGGAGGGGTTCGGCATGATCAGAAAGGAAGGAAGTGTTTTCTAGAATACGTCTTGGATTTCTCTTCCTTTCGTCACGGTCCTGTGGACGAACGATCCTCTAGCGGCAATGTCGAGATGTAGGACAGCTTCCTTGTTCAAACCCTCACAAAAATGTTGTAGCAACATCGGATCGGGAATAGCAAGGTTGGGTCCAGATTTTGATAGGAAATTCAGCCTAGCCCAGGTTGCACCTAAAGACTCCTTCTCGTTTTGGCAAAAATCGAGAATTTCCTTACGAAGGGAGACAATATGGGACGTAGGGAAGAAAGTGAGACAAAATTTGTCTTGAAGTTCTTCCCAATCACCGGTTACACTCCTGACAGTGCGAGTGTACCATTGTTTTGCCCTCTCCATTAGAGAAAAGGAAAACAATTTCCACTTTAGAGTTTCCTGTGTCATGCCCTTTATAGAAAGGCATGAACACAGTTGCTCGAATTCACTATCTAAGCAAGAAAAGTATTGCTCCCGAACAATGGCTATAAAGCTAGGGCGAAGTTCATAGCTAGATGTACGAATTGGGTCCACGGATGGTGGTGGCTCAAAGAACTTGCCTTTTGGAGCAGAAAAGGATTGGATAATAGGTTGCTCCATTGTAGAAATGGGTAAAGAAATAAAGAAAGACAAAAATGATACGAGGACAAACAAGGTTCAAAGATGATATAACAACCATTCCCCCGTAACGGTGCAAGAAATGCTTGTTGGTATTTCTTACGATCACAGATAAATCCGCAAGTGCATGGATACCGTTGTAGCACTTCACCTAAGAGTATTCCAAGGTATCAAATTCAAAGGGAACATGTGTGTCTTATCTTCTATCTTAATCCGTCCAAGAACAACAAGAATATGGTAGGCAGAGGGTAAAGAGGATTCCTATGGTAAATGATCCTAAAATAAGATAGGTTCAGTCTATAATTGCTTACTTTGGGCACCGGCTTACCCCTGCATCCACAGGAGACTCTGGCCAACTACTCTACGACGTATCCGAACATGAAGGATTACTAAGGCCAGATAGGGCTGTCACCACTTACCGACTACCTCTACAAACTGTAGGGCACGCGACAAACAAAGGTAACCTCTAGCCTAGACACCACGTCTATGCTATTAATTACTATCGAAGTCTCGACATCACGCTTATACAAGACTATGATACTATAACTAAATAGAGCGATGATCCCATAAGCAACAAAGGAAAGAACTTTCTTAAAAACGAAACTTAATACCAAAGGAATATCACGAATACTTACTAAGAAAGGAAAGCATCCGTCGAGGTACAAGCGTGGAGAAGGTGCCAACAAGCCTGGACCTCCTAACTCTCCCTCACTTTCTGCCTATTTTCTAAGCAGTTTGGCAGTGCTAAAGCCTTTGGAGTGGAGTTCTAAATATTCTTCTTCTTGTGTGTGTTGTTCATGCAAAATCCCCCCTCTATTTATAGGTGGCGATGGGCCGGGGGTTACTTGTAGGAGAAGAAGAGTCGGTAGGCCGAAGTCGGTCCGCCGAGCGGCGGGCGAGGCCGGGCGGCCAGGCATGCTGGTGTTGACGGCTGTTAAGTACCATTTTCATCCGTCAACTATGCTCAAATAAAAGAGAACTTGGCATTTCATACACGCATATTTGTTTACAATAATGTAGTTCCACTTGTACTTGGGAATTATTTTCATGCTGGAGGAAATATGAAGGAAACACACCCAAAAGGCAAAGAAACACACTTTCGACCAATGAGAGAGCACCAACTGGACATCCCATGGATTGAAGGGTCCATTTTCAGTACCACACCGAAGAAACACACAAAACTACCCCAACATCTGGGATGAGGACCCACCTGGCAGCCACCGTGAGGAAGCACAACCCAGGAGGGCCCAGCCACAGGTCAGCCGACCCCCCTAGGTTGGCCGACCCAGGCATGCGGCCTTTCCTCCTGGGCTTGCACGTGGAGGCTCCTGGTTGATCCCTGAAGGCGGTGGGCAGGGATATTCTTGGCGGTTACTCCCCTTTGCCGACCTATAGAGGCTATAAATAGGAGGGTGTGGCTTTACACTCACACACACACCACAAGAAGAATTCCTTCTCTTGCCACTTAGTTGTTCTCAAGTCTTAGTGGAGTTATGCTGAGTCTAGAGCTCTCTAGTTCTTCAAGTCTTCTCTTGTAGAAATTGGTATGGCTCTTGTATCATTTCCCTTTTGTAAGACTTTGCTCTATTTAATAAATGTCATCTTTTCATATAGTTGTGTCTGGGTCATGAGTTTCTTGTTTGATATTGTGATCCATATATGTGATAGTATAGCCCACTTGTGTGATAGTAGTTTATATTTATTATACTAGTATTGTCATGCTTGTTATGTACCATCACTATATTCTAATTTATATGACATAGTCTTTATGCTTAGGATTCATTGTTATGACATGACATGGGTTTGGTGATCATATTTATATGATAGCTCTGCTTCGTTAATATAACCATGGAGGAGTAGAGTGCTCTTTGATTATGCAAGTATGGTACTTGGATAATTGATTTGCATCAATTATTCATTAGTCTACCGGTTAGCTGAGGTAGGCGGTTGGTGGTGATAGCCCTGTCCGTCCTTTGAACTCCTCCACGCTAGGCCAGTGCATAGGCTGTTGGCGGAAGTCGCCTGTGGATGCAGGGGTAGCTCCGTGCCTGAAGTGTTATGTTAATAACTGTTGAACCTGAGTATAAGCGTGTATGTGTATAGAACTTAGGCTATACAACTGTATATGAAAGTACTGTAGGAGTAGCTCAGCTAAGTTCTTTCTCCACCTGGCTTTATTTATTTATTTATATTTGAGATAGAATCTTCTGTGTGTCACACTACCTCGTCATTATCCATTGCTTGCCTGCCTTTGTTAGATGATCCTTATCAATTCGCAATGTAAATATGTGCATATGTAAGTCTTCTTATTCATAGCCTTCCTTTGGGATAAACAAATACGATACCCTGAATACTTCCGGGTGAAATGCTACAACGGTATTTTCCATGTGCTTGTGGATTTTACCTAATTGGCTCTAGGACATATTAATGAAGCATTTATGGCATCTTGCCAGTGATGATTTATTAGTATGGCTTAGCAAAAGTCAACAGCCGGGCGACATGCACCACCGGGTGGCAGCCCAAGCCGGGCGGCCCTTGGATCATGTCGGTTCGTAACCGACTCCTCTTGGATGGCTTGGATCTTGTCCCGATGTCGGTTGTTTGGTCGGTTCGCACCGACTTCTCCATTTTGGGGCCGGTAGGCCTATTGGGCCTCATGGGTTGGCAACCCCGGGTGGCAACCTAAGGCCGAGCGGCAAGGGGGGCCGGGTGGCATGCTAGACTCGGCGGCGGCCTTGGCCAGGTGCCAACCCCCTCCAGGTCGCCCCTTGACTTTTCCCGATTAGGCCACTTGTTGGCCTTCGTTCCTTAGCCATATTCATCACTTTTGGTTCAGGAGGAGAAAACGGTATCACAATGAAGTGTTTTGCAAAATCGGCCAGGTCGGATGATCAGCCTAACAATGCTTCTGGTCGATCATCCGGGTGGTTGATTTCAGTCTTAAATGATCCTATTGGCCGGGTCCTGATTTCAGCTGTAGACGACTCTGTCGGCTAGTGAAAATGGCTGTTTCATAGTGGTGATCGTCTAACGGGAATTTTCTTCATGTTTTTGCATATTTTTGGTCTTTTATACTTGCAAACACATATCTCACCAAAACTGCTACCACTATGTTGTTTATTCCTTTTTTGTTATTTGTGCAAGGATTTGACGGTCAGATTTAGCATTTAAGAGCAAACAATACCTCTAACCCCCTAGCGACAGATCAGAAAAGGAGTAATCACATGGAAATGATCTAAGTCAAACACTAGTCATGCATCTCTATAACGATATAAATAAAGATTATAGTAAGGGCTTATGTCTAACATGGTAATATAGTATAACTACATTACAAACATGCAAGCATAGCAACCACATACATGAATGCATCATATAATCAAACAAGAAACACATGACCCAAGCGTAACTATATAGAAAGACTAAATATATTAAATGTAATAAAGTCTTATAATAGAAGAAAGATACTAGAGCCATATCACAACTCCAAGGAACACTTGGGAACTGAAGAAGACTCTATTCTATGCCTAACTCCACTAAAACTAGAGTTAGGCTTAAGGGGTTTAGAATAGAGTCTTCTTGAGTTCCCAAATCTTCCTTGGAGTTGTGGTATGGCTCTTATATCTTTCTCCTTTTGTGCGAGTTTGTTCTATTTAATATATTTAGTCTTTCTATATAGTTATGCTTGGGTCATGTGTTTCTCGTTTTATTATATGATCCATTCATGTATGCGGTTGTTTTGCTTACATGATAGTAATATGGTGGTACTATATTACCATATTAGACATAAAACCTTACTATAGTATTTATATCGTTATAGTGATGCATGACTAATGTTTAACTTAGATCATTTCCACGTGCTTAGTCTTCACTTCAATGTGATTACTGTTGACGGTCACTAAATGCCTATTTTAGACTGTCAATTACCTACATAAAAGCAATAAAATGAATAACCAACATAGGGTAGGAGTTTACTACTGAAAAAATCCACAAGTGTTGATAAGTATTTGCTGCAGGAGGTTATTCCACGAAATTGATGAAAAATCCCTTAATCTCTAGCTACGATGATATAAGACTAAGGTCTCTAATTAAATAGAGCGCTCAGTGAGCAAAGCAACTAAGTATAAATCTTACTTCAAAAAGGAAACTTAAATACATAGAATAGAATCACAAAGACCTACTAAATATGGCAAGCATCCATCAAGGTACAAGCGTGCAAAAGAGGTGGACAGGCCCACTCGTCCTCCAGACTTCCCTTACTCTATACCTATTTTCTAAACGTTTTGGCAGCGTTGATCCTTAAGGAAATGAAGCACTAAACTCTAATCTTGAAGTGCGTGGAGAGTGGAGCCTCTCCTCTTCATTTATAGGGCCCAAAGGTGGTTCCAAAGGCGATTTCTTCCGCCTAAGGTGCATAACTGATCTTGGAAAGGCGGTAACGGCGAACATGGAGGCTTGGGGCGAACGGGGTCACTTTCTGCTCGGCCAAACAGGGCACTTCGACCGAACAAAAGTGGACGCCCCTCGTGTCGCCCTTTCGTCCATACACTGATTTGTGGGCCCTTTATCCTTTTATATATGTGAGGTCCTGAGGAACGTCGGTCCCCGCCCCCCCCCCCTGCTTATGTGTCAAGACTTAATCTCAACAATATACTTATAGGGCTATGTCGGACTAAGAATTTTGATGGTAACACAAGAAGTCCTGTGTTCTATGGTTTTTGTATTCATATGTCTAGATCATAGATCTAGACGAGGAGGGTTGACCTAGACGATGATGTCTAGTTGTGTCTAATTGTGCGATCTGTCTTTTTTGATGGGGGGTTTGTAAGCTTCATGACCGTTGATGATTGGATCCGCAAGGTATGAATGTTTTAGTGATAGATGACAACTATGAAATTGTGGGATAATATCTATACGAGTGTTGTCTATGTAGGAATCATCACTAAACTCTACTACAAATCATATGGATGATGGTTGCCTTGGCGATTGATGTCAATGATCGCAAGCATGGAGGCTTGTGAGCTTGATGGAGTCCAAGGGTTGATGGAGATGGATCAAAGCTAAGGACAAGCTATAGAGCAAGTGTTGAAACACTTGTCTAGTTGTTAGGGCTTTGAGTCCACAGGAAAAACCGGACTATCAAGGGGGTCTAGGTCATTTCTCTTAGGTCATGTCTAGTCAGTGATGTGCAAGGTTGCTCGGTGACATCATAGGCACTAGGTGACAGTGGAGAAGCCAAGGATCTGTTCAGAGAAGTTGGGAAACAAAGTCAAGCGAGGACGAGGAGTTTCAGCTTCCGGACGTAGTGACCGGACAGAGAGGTCAGTGGTGATCGGACTATACAGTCATTAAGAGGACTTGTCTGGGACTTACAGCGGGTAACGAGGAATCTGTCTGTGTTGGGAGCTGTACTGATCGGACAATCCGGTCTGTGTGGCTTCACACAAGGTAGAGTGGAAGCAGTGCTGTGAAATGTTTCTAGACTAGAGAGAGAAACGGACCGGACTGTCCGGTCACTTGACCGTATGGTCCGATCAGTAGGAGTCAGCAGAGGGGCAGAGCCGTTGGAGCTGAAGACTATACTGATCAGACGGTCCGGTCAGGCAATGTTTGGACTATCTGGTCAGTATGCCTAGGAAGCTGATCTCGTGGAGCAATGACTAGTTTGAGGTTGGAAGCCAATATAACTTCGTTGTTGGGGTCCTTGTGACCAGTGTTGGCCAGTGGAATTGCTTGGAGCATTTGGTGGGAGCCAAGAGGCAAAGAGGAGAGCACTAGGAGGAGATATTGCATATCTAGAGAGTGCTACTGAGAGTAACAAGGAGTGATCTTGCACATCTAAGGCTAGGTGTCCTTGAGGGTGTTATCTAGGTTGTTACTCTTGGTCTATAGTGAGACCTAGACCAGTCAGGTGTCGGTGATCGAGCCTATCATGATCGATTGTGAAAGCCGTCACATGTTTGTACACGGTTTGAGCGCCCGTGTCGGCTCGGGGAGTCTGGCAAGTTCTCAAGGGAGGCGAGCTTGTGCCTTGGTGGCAGTGGTGCCATGCACCATGTCTTCACTCGGGGAATGATTGTGGGCTCGTGGGCAAGAACTCCACATTGGTGGGGGGAGGGACCGGGACTCCGACAGGAGTGGTCCAATAAGGAGTAGGGGAAGGCGCCATCCTTCCGAGACCTCAAGAAAAAATCGTGAGCATTCCTTGACCTGCTCCTTACTATTCCGCATTTGTGTGGTCTAGTAACTAGGTTGAATTATGGCTTGCATAGGCTAGTGTGTTTATCTTCCGCGCTTGCTATCATCATGAACACTAGCATGTGTAGGGTCTTGGTCTACTAGACTTGTTAGGTTGCAACGATTGTTAGGATCTAGTAGTGTAAATTGAAGTATTTGGATTTGGGAGTGGCTTACTGTTTCACCCCCCTCCCCTCTCGGTATGCCTTCGGTCCTTACAAGTGGTATCAGAGCCAAGTGCTCATCTTTGAGGCTTCACCGCCTTGAGTAAGGATGCCGGGACAGGTGGGGAGTGTTCCCATATTCAATGGGGAGGACTACGGGTATTAGAAGGCTCGCATGCAAGCCTACCTAGAGTCCCTTGATCCAGAGATATGGATGGTTACTCACAAGTCTGATGCGGATGTGAACCTGCTTGAGCCTGATTTTATTAAGTGCAACGCTAAGGCCAAGAATGCTCTATTTGCATGCATATCTAAGGATGTCTTTGCTAGGTTGGATGCTAGTTCACCAGCACATGGTATCTTGACTGAGATTCACCGTCTCCATGAGGGTACCAGTGATGTCAAAGAGGAAAGATACTATGAGCTGAAGAACAAGTATGATAACTTCTTTAGATTGCCACATGAGAGAGCTAACACTATTTATTCTTGCTTTCATGTTCTAGTGGAGGAGATCAATGCTCTTGGGGATGACTTCAAGTTGAAGCCTGTTGAGGTGATAAGAAGATTCTTGAGGCTATTCAATGACCCCAAGTATGAGTCCATCATCACTTTCACCTTGCAAGGTGACCTCAAAACCAAGACCATGAAGGATGTACTTGGCAATATCACAACCTTTGAGAGCTACCAACTGGTTTTGGATGATCCTCAACCATGTAACCTTGCTCTTCAAGCCGAGAAGCAAGAGCCTATCAGGAGCAAGAAGAGCAATAAGAAGGCAGAGATTGGAGAAGATGATGAAGATGACTTGAGTGAGGACTTCACTCTTCTCATGAAGAAGATGAGGACCTTCACGAACAAGTTTGCTTCCAAGTCCAGGGTCAAGTGCTATAACTGTGGGTCAAAGAACCACTTTGTTCGAGATTGTCCCAAGCCCAAGAAAGAAGCTTTCAAGTCCCAAGACTCAAGTGATGATGATGATGAAGAAGAAGACACCAAAGCCAAGCAAAAGAAGAAGATCTACTTCAAAAAGGACAAGAGAAAAGGCAAGGGAAAAGCTTAAGACCACAAGAAGAAGTTCTCATGCAAGGCCCTTGTTGGAGAGTGGACAAGTGACAACTCAAGTGATGAGTCCTCCTCCTCAAGTGATGAAGAAGTGGCCGGCCTAGCCATGATCAATACCACACTTAAACACGAGCTCTTCCTCCACCTCCCACGTGCCTCATCACCATGAGCCAACTTGGGGAGAGTGAGGATGAGAGCAGTGACGACAGCGATGATGAGGAGCTCTCCTGCGCTGAGCTTTGGAGTATGCTTGTGGAAACCCGCGACATCACCGTCAAGAAATCCAAAATGTTAGATGTGGTAAGAAAAGAGTGGAAGTTGGTTACGGACCGTGTTGGTGAGCTTGAGAGTGAGCTCAAGGACCTTGTCACATCTCATGAGGCCCTAAACAAGAGTTATGACAAACTCAAGGGTGATCATGTAGAGCTACATGAGAAGTACAAGGACCTTGAACTTACTTTTGAGGCCATCAATGTTGACAACCTTGCCTCTCCCTCCTCGAGTTCATCCAAGAGTGATGCTTCAACTATGTGTGATGAACTAACCACCTCAGTCGAGGTTTCTTCTCTTGATCCATTTGTTTTGAAGGAATATCACAAGCTTAAGAAAGAGAGGAAGATGGTGATGGATGGCTTCGAGAGGCTCACACATGGTAGAGCCATCCACAAGGAGATTCTTGGGAGAAACCTTGTGAACAATGTCTCTCATCGGGGACTGTTGACGGCTGTTAAGTACCATCCTTAACCGTCAACTATACTCAAATAAAGGAGAATTTGGCATTTCATACACGCATGCTTTATCACAATAATATAGTTCCACTTGTACTTGGAGAACTTTGTGCATGCAGGAGGAAATGTGAAGGAAACACCTCAAAAGGCAAGAAAACACACTTTCGACCAATCAGAGAGTGCCACATGGACGTCACACGGATTGAAGGGCCCATTTTCAGCTCTTAACCGACGTAACTCCCTGTAATACCGCGGGAACCGACCTCAGGACCCACCTGCCAGCCTCCCCAAGAAAGCACAGGCCAGGAGGGGCCACCCCCAGGTCGGCCGACCTGGTCAGGTCGGCCGACCCAGCCGGGCGCCCTCTCCGCCTGGGCTTCCACGTGTTGGCTCCTCCGCGACTCCTGATGACGGTTTGAGATGCCTTCCGTGGCGGTTACTCTCCCTTGCCGACCTATTGAGGCTATAAATAGGAGGGTGTGCCTTCACACTCAACACACACCACAAGAAGCATTTCTCTCTTGCTAGTAGTAGTTCTTGGAGTTTTAGTGGAGTTAGGCTGAGTCTAGAGCTCTCTAGTCCCAAGTCTTCACTTGGAATTGGTATGGCTCTTGTATCTTTTCCCTTTTGTAAGACTTTACTCTTATCAATATATATATCTTTTCTATATAGTTGTGCTTGGGTCATGAGTTTCTTGTTTGATTTTGTGATCCATATATGTGATAGTATAGTCTACTTGTGTGATAGTAGTTTATATTTATTATACTACTATTGTCATACTAGTTATATACCGTCACTATAGTCTAGTTTATATGTTATAGTCTCTATGCTTAGTTTTAGCTGATAAAGTATGGCATGGGTTTGGTGATCGTATTCGTACGGTAGCTCTGCCTCGTTAATAGTAATCGCGGAGGGGCAGAGTGCTCTTTGGTCATGCAAGTATGGTACTTGGGTGACTGATTTGCATCAATTATTCGTTAGTCTACTGGTTCGTTGAGGTAGGCGGCAGGTGGTGACAGCCCTGTCCGTCCTTTGAAATCCTCCCCGCTAGGCTAGTGCGTAGGCTCTTGGCGGAAGTCGCCTGTGGATGCAGGGGTAAGTCCGTGCCTGAAGTGCTATACTATTGACTGCTAAACCTGAGTGTGGGTCTGTATGTATTCTACTTAGGCTATGCAACTGTATAGGAATGTATAGTAGGAGTAGCTTAGCCTAGCCTTTCCTCCACTAGACTTTATTTATTTGGTAGGAATCTTCTGTGTGTGTCACACTACCCGGTTATTATCATATACCCGCCTGTCTTGGTTAGATATCCTTGCTAATTGTTAACATGATCTTATATGTTAGTAACGCTTCTTGATCATACCCTTCCTTTGGGATAAACAAATACGATACCCTGAATACTTCCGGGTGAAATGCTACAGCGGTATTCTCCGTGCGCTTGCGGATTTTACCTACTTGACTCTGGGACATATTAGTGAACCGTTTCTGGCCCCGTGCCGGGAATGATTTATTAATATGGCTTAGCAAAAGTCAACAAGCATTTCTGGCGCCGTTGCCGGGGAAGGCGTATGATTCAAGAAAAATTACTAATGTATATAGTAGTGTTGCAATTAGTACGGCTATCTCCTAGGCAGGCTAACCTTGCTTTGTTTTCTGCATTTTGTATGAAAACAGGGTAGTGTATGACTGGTTTCGACTTGCCGACAAACTTCACTGAAGATCCTGAGTCACTCCTGAGAAGGACACGAGCTAGGCTCACCCCTCCTCGTAAGGAGACTCGGCCAATCGAACCTGTCATTCCCGCACCATCAAGCTCTGAACAAATGGCCGACAAGACCCTCCGCGAGTTCTCCGCTGCCAACATCCCTACGGGACCAGCTGGCAATGTGGGAGATGCGAACTTCGAGATCAAGACCGGTCTCATCACCATGGTGCAGGCTAGCCCATTCTGTGGGAAAGCCAATGAGGACGCTAGTGCTCATCTCCAGCAATTCCTGGAGATTTGCAACACGTTCAAAATGAAGGACGTCACCCCCGACGCTGTTCGCCTTCGACTGTTCCCGTTCTCTCTCCTTGGGAGAGCGAGACAGTGGTTCTACGCAAACCCTGAAGCTGTGAACACTTGGGAGAAGTGTTCAGCTGCGTTCCTTGCAAAGTTCTTCCCGCTGGGCAAGACCAATGCCCTCCGCGGAAGGATCTCAAGCTTCCAGCAGGAGTCGAAGGAGTCGATTCCTGAGGCATAGGAGAGGCTCCAGGAGTACATCCTGGCATGTCCCCACCACGGGATGGATGATTGGCTGATCATCCAGAACTTCTACAACGGGCTTACTCCGTCGGCCCGCGACCACCTCGACGCTGCTGCTGGTGGAGCCTTCTTCTCGCTCACTGTAAGCAAGGCAAAAGCTTTGATCGAGAAGATGGTGTCCAACCAAGGTTGGAATGAAGAACGCCTCCAACCTCGCCAGCGAGGCATGCACTCCATCAAGGAGGTTGACATGCTCGCCGCCAAGATTGACCTTCTCATGAAGAAGATGGACGACCAAGCCAATGGAGAAGTGAAAGCCCTAGATGCTCGGATGACTTGCGAGGTCTGTGGCAACACGGGACACTCGGGCAATGACTGCCCTGAGACCCGTGAGGACGTAATGTTCATGGGCAACAACAACAACAACGGCTACCGTCCACAAGGAGGTCAAAGTTGGGGTCCACCACGTCCCAACTACCAAGGAGGTAACTCTGGCAACTTCTCTGGTTTTAATTCCGGTTATAATCAGCCCTCCTTGAAAGATCTTGTGCTTGGTCAAGCTAAGGTTAATGATAACATCAGTAAAAAGCTTGCCACCACTGATAGGACTCTTGAGAGCATCCACACTAAGATAGAGGGTGTTTCCTCTGCTCTCAAGAATCAGCTGAGCTTTAATAAAATGATAGAAACCCAATTAGCTCAGTTAGCTGCTGCTGTTCCTACTGCTGAGTCGGGGAAAATCCCGGGGCAACCCGAGACCCCCTTAAAAAATGTTAATGCGGTTACCACGAGAGGAGGTAAGTCCACTCGGGATCCGCCATACCCTAACCATGCAGGAAAGGACACATCAGCTGAGAAGCCGGCAGAAGAAGAAGAACTGCCGCCCAGGAAAACGGCCCCACATGAGTTCTATGACACGAGCCTCATGCCGTTTCCTGAAAGAAGAAGGAAGCCAACCGTGGACGAGCAGTTCACACGCTTCGTTGAGGTGATCCAGAAGCTGCACATCAACGTGCCCTTGCTGGATGCGATACAAGTACCCACGTACGCTCGCTACCTCAAGGATCTTATCAGCAACAAGCGCCCACTACCGACCACACAAATCGTCAAGCTGACGGAAGAGTGTAGCGCTGCTATACTCAACCGGCTTCCCGAGAAGAAGAAAGATCCGGGGTGTCCCACGATCACCTGCTCGATCGGGACACAGAACTTCGACCATGCCTTATGTGATCTTGGGGCAAGTGTGAGCGTCATGCCGAAGGATGTCTTCGACAAGCTCAACTACACCACACTATCCCCCACGCCGATGCAGCTGCAGCTGGCCGATTCAACGGTCCGCTATCCGGCGGGGATCGCCGAAGATATTCTGGTGAAAATCCGGGATTGCTTCATCCCCGTCGACTTCATAGTGCTTGACATGGACGTCGGGAAGAGCACACCGCTCATCCTAGGACGCCCATTTCTCAGCACTGCGGATGCTCGCATCGATGTAGGAGCCGGAGAAATCCGCTTCCACATCAATGGCAAGGAGGAGAAGTTTGACTTTCGGCCAAGAAAAGAACAGTGCAACATGATCCGTATCAAGTACAGGCCGAACCCAAGCAACATCAAGGAAGTGGAGGTCACCCCGCCAAAGAAGGACAGCCTCATCACATTCATGAAGAACTTCCTTGAGAAGGAAAAGGTTGCACAGCAACAACTGATGAAGGCAAGGAGGCAAAGTTCACACATTAAGCAACAGCCTCTGAAGTCCACAAGGCAGCAACCTCCGAGGTCTGCAAAGAAACAGGCTGTGAAGCCTGCAAAACCGCAGCCTCCGAAGCCCGAGAAGCCACTGACCGCAACAAAGACCAAGAAGGTGTGGCGAATGAAACAAGAAGCATCATCCGTGTCTTCATCTCCGGGACCGGACAACGCTTCATCGAGCTGAACGCCGGAGAAAAGTCCCGCTCGTCGGACTTTAAAAGGTGAGTCCTCGCCGGGAGGTTAAACCGGTAGTTATCCATATTTGCTCTTTTAATTGCATATTTGCTTTCCACCACATTTTGATTTTTCCCGACCACTGCATTTCTGCATTTTTGAATTTTTCCAGCCACCTGGGAATTTTTCAAAACTCATTTGCATTTTTTGAAGATTTAGAAAATAGGTTTTTGGGCTTTCCATTTTGAAAAGATTTTTTGTCGAGCTTTTTGAGCAAAAAGGCAGCAGGGGACAAATCCCCTAGCCGTTGGGGAACACATAGGAAAAAGGGGGCTGCCAGGAGGCCCACCTGCCAGGTCGGCCGACCTGGTGAGGTCGGCCGACCCCGTGGCCCCACCTTTTCCTGTGCTCCTTTCTCCCAACGGCTATATGGCCGTTGCTCTATCCCTTTCTAACGGCCATCTTGCTTCCTTGGCTATAAAACCGCCCAGGAGGAGGAGTTTCACCATTCCAAGCCCATCTTTCACCCCCCTCCTTTGCTCACTTGTTGCTCTCCCAAAATTTCGTGTTCTTCAACTTTACTACAGCCCCAAAAACCCAAAAAAAAATATTTCCCCTCTGTTTTAGTGCATTTGCAAGTTGTTGTGAGAAGAAAACCAATTTCGGAGAAGCTCGGGTTTGTCGTTTTCACTAACGCTCACCCGAACACTTGTTCGATCTTGTTTTTGTTCTTGTCTTGTGTTTGTTCTTGTGTGCAGCCATGTTCAACCGACTGAAGCAAGTCACCGGAATCAAGCGGAGAAAAAAGCACTCGTGCAAGCACGAATCAAGCATCCTCCGTCAATTTCAGCGACAACCAATTCCGCCAGCTGAACGCAATGATGGCTCAGAATCAGAGCAATTGGGATGCCTTCTTCCGCTCCCAAGGCTACGACCCGAACCAGCAGATATGAGCAAGAACAAGCTTGGGGGAGGACCTCCTTTCTCACGGTAACTCGTATCTTTCCCCTTCCCTTTATTTCTTGCATTTGCTAAATCTGAAATTCCATAAAAATTTGCAAAACATAAAAAGAACAAAAATATTTCCCTTTTTCATGCGCGGTATGAATGTGTATAATTTTCCTATGTTGAGATGATGAATAGTTGCTCTGTCCTTTATTCCTCTCTAAAGCTAGTTTACAACTTAGTACTCTCTCAAGAGTTAGGTTTGTTGGTAAATCTTGCCTTGAACTTGAATCTTGTGGGTAGCATATGCATTCTCTAGTTCTAAGTTGTTGAGAGGTATGATATGATAGATAGGGCTGCTATGATCTTGCTCAACGTAAAGCTTGAATTCCGGAGTTTTATTTTTCAAAATGACAAATTGATAAGTTCCTCAATGATGAAATTCCCACCACAGCCATATGTAGTGTTTACATTTGAAAACCTTTACACATATGCTGCTTGTTTCACATTGAGCTTAGTCAAAATTGTTGTGACCCTAGTAGAACTCTTTTCATGCTTTCTTGATCAAGATCATATACACACATCCACCGCCATGAGCTATCCTTCTAAATCAAGAAGATAGCATCCACCATATCCACCATATCCACCGTGAGCTATTCTTCTACACCGGAAGAAAGCCACTATCCATCCATCCATCCAAAGAAACACTCCATATATCCATTGCAAAATTCCTCTCTCAAAGTATTCATTGCAAACTAGGACTATGGCTATGCAAAAAGAAAAGAAAAAAAATGCTCAAAAAAGAGAGCAAGCAAAAGATAGCCATAGCCTAGAAACTCCAAAAGAGAGAAGGAAAATTCAAAAAGGAGTTATTTCTTCCCATCCACCATTCCTCCGTTCTCCCACACACTTGCACATCTTGATCAAGATTGTTTGAATTGATGTTTTTCTTGGATCCGGTCTTTTGACATAGCAATATTATGTGAACATGAGTGCCTCATATATCCCTGCCTTGAGCTCCACATAAAGCCTTATTTAGAAGTAGGTGATTATAGGCAACACTTTGCCTTGGTGAGGAATCATACACATATTGAGTGATCCGAGAGAATCATTTGAGGAACTTGGTTTTTATTTTCAAAATCTTTTGAAAACCTCCGGAAGAACATAGCGGAATCTAGAGCAAGTGATTGGTGCCCTGCAATTGTTCTATCTCTCAACCGCCCAAGACAATGAGGTGTAAAAGCCCCATGGATCGAGGTAAATGGGTAAGTTATGTACCAACATATTTAATTCTAGGAAGAGTATTTTGTTGTGCGCATAGTATTATTGAGGAGTAGGACATTGTAGCAACTCCTGATCAACAACTTAAGTTTATCTTTGCTTCGGGACGAGCAAAGGGTAAGCTTGGGGGAGTTTGTTGACGGCTGTTAAGTACCATTTTCAACCGTCAACTATACTCAAATAAAGGAGAATTTGGCATTTCATACACGCATGCTTTATCACAATAATATAGTTCCACTTGTACTTGGAGAACTTTGTGCATGCAGGAGGAAATGTGAAGGAAACACCTCAAAAGGCAAGAAAACACACTTTCGACCAATCAGAGAGTGCCACATGGACGTCACACGGATTGAAGGGCCCATTTTCAGCACTTAACCAACGTAACTCCCTGTAATACCGCGCAAACCGACGTCAGGGCCCACAGGACAGCCACCTGGAGAAAGCACAGGCACGGAGGGGCCACCCCCAGGTCGGCCGACCTGGTCAGGTCGGGCGACCTGGTCTGGCACCCTCTCCACCTGGCCTTCCACGTGTAGGCTCCAGACGACTCCCTGATGGCGGTTTGGGGGGATTCCGTGGCGGTTACTCCTCTGAATAGGAGGGTGTGCCTTCACACTCAACACACACCACAAGAAGCATTTCTCTCTTGCTAGTAGTAGTTCTTGGAGTTTTAGTGGAGTTAGGCTGAGTCTAGAGCTCTCTAGTCCCAAGTCTTCACTTGGAATTGGTATGGCTCTTGTATCTTTTCCCTTTTGTAAGACTTTACTCTTATCAATATATATATCTTTTCTATATAGTTGTGCTTGGGTCATGAGTTTCTTGTTTGATTTTGTGATCCATATATGTGATAGTATAGTCTACTTGTGTGATAGTAGTTTATATTTATTATACTACTATTGTCATACTAGTTATATACCGTCACTATAGTCTAGTTTATATGTTATAGTCTCTATGCTTAGTTTTAGCTGATAAAGTATGGCATGGGTTTGGTGATCGTATTCGTACGGTAGCTCTGCCTCGTTAATAGTAATCGCGGAGGGGCAGAGTGCTCTTTGGTCATGCAAGTATGGTACTTGGGTGACTGATTTGCATCAATTATTCGTTAGTCTACTGGTTCGTTGAGGTAGGCGGCAGGTGGTGACAGCCCTGTCCGTCCTTTGAAATCCTCCCCGCTAGGCTAGTGCGTAGGCTCTTGGCGGAAGTCGCCTGTGGATGCAGGGGTAAGTCCGTGCCTGAAGTGCTATACTATTGACTGCTAAACCTGAGTGTGGGTCTGTATGTATTCTACTTAGGCTATGCAACTGTATAGGAATGTATAGTAGGAGTAGCTTAGCCTAGCCTTTCCTCCACTAGACTTTATTTATTTGGTAGGAATCTTCTGTGTGTGTCACACTACCCGGTTATTATCATATACCCGCCTGTCTTGGTTAGATATCCTTGCTAATTGTTAACATGATCTTATATGTTAGTAACGCTTCTTGATCATACCCTTCCTTTGGGATAAACAAATACGATACCCTGAATACTTCCGGGTGAAATGCTACAGCGGTATTCTCCGTGCGCTTGCGGATTTTACCTACTTGACTCTGGGACATATTAGTGAACCGTTTCTGGCCCCGTGCCGGGAATGATTTATTAATATGGCTTAGCAAAAGTCAACAGGGACTTGGCTCATATCCTGCCGCCATCGACATCATCGGGACGAGTGACTCCATCCCCACATGGATCAAGCCCCTACTCGCCAACGACTACTATTGCGAGAGGTGTTGCAAGGATGGCCACACCATCAAAGATTGTCCTATGGTGAGAAGTTCCAATGTTTTGCCTAATGCTAACTTGTTCCATGTGAACACACATTTCAAGCTTTTTAGGAACAAGGATGGCAAGGTGACTGGTAAGGCTTTGGGACCACGAAACAAGAAGAGAAAGGTCAAGAGCATATGGGTGCCTAAGTGCATTGTTGATCTTGCGAGATCAATGAAGTACAAGTGGGTGCCCAAGAACAAGACCTAAAAGATGGTGGTGGTGGTGGATCGGGAGCTTACTTGAAGAATCACGTGAGGTCCACCACAGGTGACATGGACCTCAACGATGTATCTACTCAAGAGGGAGGTAACTGTGTTTGTTCTTGGTAGTTGAAGTGTGTTTTTCCTTCTCTTGCACTACATGGTAATTAGGACTCCTTTGTGACTAGTATGCTTTGCATCCATGCATGTGTAAATAACTAAAAGAAAAACACATAAAAATTAGTCAATGTCTAACCCATCCAAGATAGCTATAAGCAAAGGGGAGTGCTTGAAATGGTGGTTTGGCTTCTGTCAAGGCAAGGGTATGGCTTATAGTGAGTAAGCTTGGGAGTGGTTCAAACTTGACATTGTTAGGTTTCCTTTGTGTCTTGTTTAACATTGCTTGCATTCACATGGCATGTTTACTTTCATTGCACATGTGAAATGCTTGTTGCATGCATCATATAGGAAACATAAAGGAGGCTTGTCACATTTTGAGATATTTGTGCCTCATGCTCTATATGAGATTACATCTCCGTAAGTGTGACCAAAGGAAAGGATTGTGCTTCATGCCTATTGAGCAAGCTCTTATGAACTCCGAGCTTAAACCCACTCGCGCGGTTCATGGAGTAAAGCTCATACATACCCATTTGGCTCTTATTTGCTTTGGTTCTATTTGCTCGATTCTTCATTTGGCATTTCTGAAAATTATAAGGCCATAAAGAGCCACTACTTGAAAATGAGTGTTTGAGAGTTCCCTTCATATTCCAAGGGCAGTGTTTATTTGTGTGTTTAGCGAGGACACAAGGAAAATGGAGAATTTCCTTGACTCAACAATTTTCTGGTAGTGACCGTACAGTCTGGTCAGTGGACCGTATAGTCCGGTCTGTGCAGCAATGCACAGTGCTTCGGGGAGAAGAAAAATGGAGATCGGACGAAACTCATCTACAGACCGTACGGTCCGGTCTGTATAAGTTCTGGTTTGCCAGAATTCAGATTTTTCAGAACCCCAAAGTGACCGGACGGCCGTGTCTAGTGAGCGGATGGTCCAGTCACTTTGGTTGATCGCGCGATGCATTCCAAATCCGTGGCCATTGAACTGTTTCTTGATCAATCTCAGTCATTCGTCATTCACTTGACCTAAGTCAAATCTATCGGGACTTTGTCCCCTTCCTCAGAACGATGCCGCCTCCAAGCCGAGTTCGCGCTGAGTTTGTCGCAAATGTCTCCCTCCGCCATCACCGCCAGGGCCTCGCCCCCGCCGATGTCGAGCCGTTGTGCCGCACGCCACTGCTCGTCCCTAGCTGCACGCGCACCGGCCACCACCAAAGCTTCTGCCGCCGTGTTTCTAAGCTGCGCCGTGGCCTCCACCGCAAGTCGCCACTGTCTCCACCTCAGCCGCCATCGCTCCGCCATCTGCCGATGGTCAGCCTCCACTGCCTTCGCTCCGCACGCGCAGACCACAGCTCCTCTCCGTCAGTGCCTAGTTCCACAGAAAGTTAGGGCAACGTTACCCCCTTTCTCTTCTTTCTTCATTGCTGGCAACTGTTCATCAGCATTTCCAGCGATCAGTCGTGATTGTTGTGGTTCTCGGCTTCGGACTTTCTCGGGGTATCGAGCTTTTCTATCAATTCATAGATTATACCTCGATTAGCGAGCAATTTCCTTAAACTAATGAAATTGGATTAACTGCCCACATTTAGTTGCATTAATTAGGTAATTAGCTCAACCTAACTGCAATTAGTTCCATGCCATATCTGTTAGTTGCATGTCTAGGGTTTGTCTCTCGTTTAGTCTGCAGTTAGATTTATTGCCTATTATTTGACTGCACACTAGATGACTCGCACCAACCACATGTAGTTGATGATCATTGTTGTTACATTGCTTTATTTGTTCAGTGATCATGTCCTTCATTCAGTGCTTGGATTTCTATTGTGCATTCTTACCTAGCGGTGCTTTACTGGTAGGTTTATATAAGATCTATGCTTATCCTTTCTATACCTGCGTGCGTGCAGTGACACTTGTCAGCAGCAGAAATGGCAGTTTCTGGACAGGATAAGGGCAAGGGCAAGATGCCAGAGAAGGCCAAAGGCAAGAAGAGGACCAGGCTGGACCCAAAATTAGAGAGGGCCAGGACGGTTGCACAGCACCTAGAGGCCATGGAGCAGTCACGCAGGACATTTGGATCACTGTTGATCCCAGGTACTCAGACAGACGAACAGGGTCATAGGAGGAGCACCAGGCATAGGACAACAGTCCCAGAGCTGTACACAGGGATCAGGTTGCCACCGTGGTCGCAGTGTCCTCTGACTTCTCACCAGGAGAGGTCATCGAGACCTGTGGAGCTGGGATCCTCCAGCAGCAGGAGGAGTCAGAGTCAGAGGAGAGCTCAGACTCAGAGTTGAGGAGTCAAAGAAGCTTGAGGAGGAGGAGACTGAGCAGACAGCACAGCCACAACAGAAGAGGGCTGCTCACCGGGCAGGAGACCTGAGGTGCACCTGTGCAGTGTGCATGAGGAGGCTGCAAAGACTGGTACAGGTAGCTAGAGAGATAGACATTCTTAAGGTTCCTGCAAAGGACCTTAAGTCACTGTGTCTTGTTTCCTTCGAGCAGTGGGTTCCAGTCCCAGGGACCCTGCTATAGGAGAGAGGTACTAGACAGGCGTCCAGAGGAGGATTGGAGAGGGCCTAAGATGCTACCTTGCCAGGAGGAGCAAGGCTGGACTGTTTGTGCCACAATAGTACACCACATACCAGGCTATGAGGAGAGCCACAGGCACAGACATGGAGCAGTATTTCACTTATCTGCCCGGTCTAGCAGAGTTGGTCACGGAGCCGTATAGAGAAGATATAGTTCTGGAGTTCTATGCTACATTATGGGTAACCAGAGATCGTTCTGAGATCTAGTTCCTATTTAGAGGAGAGCCCCAGAGACTTACCAGGGAGGATTTGATAGCTAACCTAGAGCTCCTTGCTTCAGACTTCCATCTTTACAGGAGTCCTACGGGATGTTTGCTCCACCCCGCATACCACAGGAAGGGATGCTACCCTAAGACGACTTGGTGTCGATTGCCTTTCCACCACCACACACCCCAGGTTTTGACAGAGGCCCTGCGAGACTCTTCGTAGAGGCTAAGGTGGTTAGAGCGATAGTCACCAAGACTATCACTCCCAGGTCTGGATACAGAGAGGAGTTTACACTTCTACACCATTGGGCAGTGGCAGCTATCCTTAGGAGACAACAGTTTGATCTCGCAGACCTTCTGATTGCTGAGATGGAGGAGGTCATCCGTGAGAGAGTTTGAGGACGTCACTTAGTCTACGGTCCATACATATGCTACGTTTTCACGAGGATGGGACCAGTGACAAAGGAGTAGTATGACGCGTTCTCGGAGGTGACCACCAGCTACTCACCTCGAGTCCCCAGGGGTTCGCAGTCAGCCTCGAGTCAGCAGACAGGAGAGGAGGAGCATGAGTCACCGCCAGTCACTCACGAGCAGGCAGCTCATCCAGAGATGGTGGTTCCTGAGTCAGCTAGTACTAGAGCACCTCCCTAGCCTACAGGGACACAGACAAAGGACACTCTCACTGTAGCAGCACTGGCAGGACGCTTTGGGTGACTTCATCCAGAGCGCAGCTAAAGATAGACATCAGATCATTGAGGTCTTCAAAGGACAGGAAGAGCTTCAGAAACAGCAGATGGCACTAGTGACTACTCTCATGACACAGATGACAGAGATGACACAGAGGCAGGCCTGTCAGCAGCCAGGACCTTCAGCACTTCCATAGTTCTAGCAGCTACCGACTCAGTCAGGACCCTTCACCGCTATGATGACAGCCCAGTCTTCTGGACTACCTTCACTCTCAGGGGTCCTTTCGACAGGGGGAGCAGGACAGACTGAATCACCAGCTCAGTTTTCCCCTGTGTCCGCCTTCTGAGTGTCTCTGTTGTTCACTTCACTGACACACTCTTGTACTTCATAGATGGTAGGACCTTCCACCTCCCAGCAGGTACCAGTCAGGAGTCTGTTCTCAAAGATAGTGCACACCACTTGTGTAGACTCCCAGACAGCCCCAGAGTCAACCACATCTCTACCTTCCACTGCTACAGTCAGCACGCTCACACCTCAGGTAGCAGAGGATCTTGTCCACCAAGGTTTCACTCAGGAGGATGTGGATGACTTTGCTCTTCTTCGAGCGACTGTTGCCGAGGAGACATCCACAGTCCCATCAGCAGGGCAGGACAGAGGGTCTGACTTGAGTTTTTTTAGCAGTTGGATGTTCAGGTGGCACAGGCTCTGGGAGCACAGCAGGATTCAGCACAGGAGCAGCCAGAAGCAGAGCCTTCAAAGGACATTGCTGCACCACTTCCTTCGACCATGAGCGCTTAGATGTTCACTTTTTCTTGCTTTTTGGTGCTTGTTGCCAAAGGGGGAGAAGTAGTCATGGGTACAGGTGGAGTGGGAGTGTGATCCTGTGCGATCGAGAGTTAGTAGCATGTATCTAGGGGGAGCATATGTGTACATTGGTTTGGGAGTCAGATACATTCGAATCTTATTTTGATGGAGTTATTCGATGTTCATGAATTTTGATGGGTCATGGTTTTTCATTCGCTTGTGTTTGACTCATCTTGATCTCACTTGGTTTATTTTTATACGTAGTGCTTGTTTTTCTTCTTTATCCTGGTTGCCTGTGTATGATGCCATGATGATGAGTGCTTATGCTTCAATTCCTTGCATGTTCATGCCTATCCTGTTGCATCTCATCATTCATGTCTTGCATTGCATGTCTTTATGCTTTAAATAATATCTTCACATGACATGCATGCAAATCATCTAGACTGTGCTCTTCTTTCTTATTCCTCTTAACTCTTGATGATGCTTGATTGAGTAGGACCTTGTGCATTTCTCTCCTATGCTTTTGAGGTTCCTCTCGATCGTTGTGCAGTCTTTTATCCCTATTGTTTTATGATAAGATTATGTTAAGTAGTGGTTATCATCAATCACAAAAAAGGGGGAGATTGTAAGCTTCATGACCATTGATGATTGGATCCCCAAGGTATGAATGTTTTGGTGATAGATGGCAACTATGAAATTGTGGGCTAATGTCCGCAGACCGCCTCTCCTCCCCCGGCCGGCAATGTGCCTTCTCCCATTAAGGACAGAGCCATGCCAGTCGAGAAACCTTCGGTTTGGCCTGATGCTGAAGACTTGGAAATTCTCCACCAACACCGAGAGGCGACCAAGGTACATCAATACCAAGGCCCTATTCTTCCTCGTATCAGTGTTGCTTCTAACCATAGCTGTCTCCCTTAATTCAGAAAATATATACTCTGGTGGAGGAAAAATAGGCCAGGATAGAGTACCTCGAGGCCGAGAGCTTTGGTATGTATTGAAATTCCTCTTTATATATAAACATTTCATCATATGTTTGACTTTCTGTTGTTCATAGTCACTAGTCAGCAGGTGGCAAAAGTTGAACAACAACAAGAGAAGCTGCAGACCGGTTACAAGGAAGCTTCCGCTTCTTTACAGTAGTGCCACCTTGACCTTGCAGGTAAGAAATCTTCACATCTTCCTATCTTTTATGCTTTCACCATATGTTTGTAAATCATGAAGAAAACAATGAAGAACTGGAGAAGGTCAATTCCAATCAACAGAAATATTTGGATGTCCTAAATACTAAGAAGGTTGACCTCTCCAAGACTCTTGGCGAGTGAGATGCTGAACTTGCTCAACTAAAAAAGAAGTTACAGGAGACCAAGGAGTCCCTGAAGAATGCCAAGGATAGTGCATAACAGCATAAATGTAATCTGACCCGTAAGCTCTTCTTGTTTTCCTCTTATTAGTCTTCGTTGTAACCTTCATCTTCTAATCTTGGTGCCGGTCTGTAGTATTGTCATACAGCGCTCGAAAAGCTCTGGACTATATCCACGCAAAGCAAGTGGAGCAGACCGGGCATTCTCTTGTTTACTTGCTGGAACATGCACCAGAGGCGATCACCAGTCATACCAGGAGGGTGGCAACCGAGGCCTGGAGTCAAGTATTGGCCATTTGCCAGTCTTGGTCTCCGGAACTGCCATTGGACAAGATCAAGGAGGGCTTCAACCCATCGTTGTCGATCAACCAATGTCAGTTGCTGATGGATTCGATGGTAGAAACCTTCCAAGCCCTGGTTGAAAACATTGACGTCGATCCAGCTGTACCGACTCCTCCTGCCTCTCCGAAAATAGAAGATAACGTCTCATCTCCTTCGGCAGGGCTGTAATTTAAGTAATCAGATACATTAGTAGTATTTGAGTAGAAAAACAGTATATTCCTTGTGTAGATAAAGATTGTTCTTTTTCTTGCTTAATTATTAAACAAGTTAGAAAACCCGATTAAATAGTCAAAAGAGCGATCTCCTGTCACTTATAGTAGTCTAGGCGGTACTTAGCTGCGTTAGTCGCGCTTTAGCACTTAAACCTTTTTACTATAAGATCTTAGAGATAAAACAGAAGACACATCAATCTGCCTTAACATACACAGTCATAATTCATAACTGCATAACAATCAGAGTCGACCAATCGACACATAACCACTCTCACTTTGGCTCTAGGTTTAGTGTAGTGGCAGTCTATTGTGCAGTATAAATTGTATGATCGTCATGTTAGAGCGTTAGACCAAAAAATATAAGACCGTATCAAAATATGATGAATTGGTCGTTAAAAATCCAAAACCAGAATTTATCATGGTTAAGGAATAGTGGGACATTATTGCTAGCCCCCTGGCTCGATTGTTTAATATATAATATTAAAGAATCGAGGCAAATAAGAATGAAAATCATCAAAAACCTTTCATCAAAAAGATTGAAGTTTCAATCAAGAAAAATGTATGAGAATACATAAATGGACTAAGTATAAAAAGCAACGTAGATGATTGATGTTCCATGAATTTGGTACGTCACTGCCGTCTTCATACATCAGTCAGTAAGCCCCCGGCCGAGTGACTTCCTTGACCACATAAGGTCCGTCCCATTTAGGGGACAACTTATGCTGATTCTTGGTTGATTGCACTCAGTGCAGTACTAAGTCTCCAACATGGAACTGACGACTTCGGACATTCCTGTCATAGTAACATCGTAAGCCTTGCTGGTATACTGCCAACCGAACAGAGCGTGGTCATGTATCTCCTCTGTCGCAATCAACTCGACCTCTCGGTTGTCTTCAGAAAGCTTCTCATCATATCCCCTGACTCGTGATAAAATGAGGTTTACTTCAGTCGGCAACATAGCCTCAGAGCCATAGACCAACGAGAAAGGTGACTGGCCAGTAGTCTGACTGACATTAGTGCGTAGTCTCTAGAGGACCGAATGTAGCTCTCAAATCCACCGACCGACATAAGGTTTGAGTCTGGCAAAAATACGGGGCTTCAACCCCTGAACAATCATACCGTTGGCCCATTCGACCTACCCATTACTTTGAGGATGAGACACCAAAGCAAAGTGGATTTTATTCCCATCTCATCGGCAAAGTCACGAACTCCTCAGATGTAAACTGAGTACCATTGTCGGTGATTATATCGTGAGGGACTCCTGAGCGAATGAAGACCTCTCTGATAAATTTGACCGCCTTCTTTGAAGTTATCTTGCCGACCGGCTTTGCTTCAATACACTTGGTGAACTTGTCAATAGCAACAAACAAATGAGTAAACCCGCCTGGCGCGTTTTTGAAAGGACCGACAATATCAAGCCCCCAAACTGGAAAAGGCCAAGTCAAAGGTATCATCTGAAGTTGTCGCGAAGGCACATGTGTTTTTTGAGCGAAGAATTTACAGCCTTCACACTTCTGAATGATCTGGTGTGCGTCTTCGACTGCCGTGGACCAATAAAACCCTTACCGGAAAGCCTTGCCGACCAAAGTCTTGGATGCTGCATGGTTGTCGCATGCCCCTTGCATGGATTTCCTCCATCAACTCTTGGCCTTTTGGAATTGAAATGCATCACATCAAGATATTCAATCATCCTCTTTGATAGAGCAGGTCATCCACCATTAAGTATCCCCGAGATCGAGCCTTTAGCCTATGTTGCTCATTAGAATCCGCAGGCAGCGTACCCTTAACCAAGAATTGAATAATAGGGTCGCGCCAGTCGGTCTCCATGTTGACATCTTCCACAGGGTCAGCAACATCGGTCGTTAAGTCCTCCAACCGAGGAGAAATAGTGGGAGAATCTAGGGTGTGTAAGAAAACACCAAGTGGGACAATCGATCATGATGATTCCATCTTGGCTATCTCATCAGCAGCTTGGTTTTTATCGTGAAGAACATGCGTGAGCTTGAGTCCATCAAACTTGTTCTCCATCTTCCTGACTTCTTGGCAGTAGGCAGCCATGTTGTCATCCACACAATTCCAATCCTTAGTGACTTGTTTGATGACCAAAGCCGAGTCACCAAAGATATCGAGGCCTTGCATGCCAAGCGATATGGCAATACGTAGACCATGTAGAAGAGCTTCATACTCTGCAGCGTTATTGCATGCGCGGAACTTGATTTGTAGGACATATCGAAGTTTCTCTCCTGTTGGAGAAATGAGTACGATTTCTGCCCCTGCCCCCAACAACTGGAGTGAACCGTCAAAGTACATCTTCTAGTATTCAATATCTTGCTGTGTCGATGGCATCTGAATCTCTGTCCACTCGGAAATGAAATCAGCTAGCGCATGTCCTTTGATCACCGATCGTGGAACAAACGTGATTGAAAAACCTCTCCGAGTGCAAAAGTGGTACGAAGTTCGATCGGATGAGTGTAAAAATAATGCTTCAGCTTCCTCGAGGTGATCAAGAGCGCATGTAGCAGCTTCAAGATCTGGTGATATCGAGTCTTGGCGGTGTTAAGGACCTCGCTAACGAAATACACAAGGTGTTGTAGTTTTTGTACATGTCCCTCTTCCTCTCGGTCGACTCTTAAAATAGTATTCACAACTTGAGTTGTTGCCAAAATGTAAAGATGAAGCTTTTCTAGTGGCTTCGGTGGCTCTAAGACCGGAATGTTGCTGAGGTGAACCTTCAACTCATCCAAAGTCGACTGCGCCTCTACTGTCCAGATGAAGTTGTCTTTCTTTTTGAGCAATTTTGAAGAACGACACACCCCTGACCCCTAGTCAGGAGATAAAGCAACTCAAAGATGCCATGCACCCGATCAGCTTTTGAAGATCTCTTTGGGAATTAGGTGGTCCCATATCAAGGATTGCCTTGATTTTTTCTGGGTTAGCCTCTATACCTCGTTTTGAAACGATCTAACTGAGTAGCTTTCCCAAAGGAACCCTGAAGACACACTTCTTGGGATTCAGCTTCATCGAGTATCATCTTAAATTGTCAAACGTCTCTGCCAAGTTAGAGAGAAGTTCTCCAATGTTCTGAGTCTTTACCACGATGTCATCAACATATGCTTCAGCATTCTGACCAATCTGAGTATTGAGGTAGTGTTGAATACCATGTTGGTAAGTCGCGCCAGCATTCTTTATGTTGAACGGTATTGTTATATAGCAATAGGCTCCAAAAGGAGTTATAAATGAAGTCTTGATTTGATCCTCGACTTTCAGTGGGATCTAGTGATAGCCTGAATAGGCATCCAGAAAGCTCAAGAGCTCACACCCAGCTGTTGAGTCTATGATCTGATCAATGCGTAGCAAAGCAAAGGGGTCCTTAGGACAGACCTTGTTCAAATCAGTATAATCAACGCACATACGCCACTCTTTATTCTTCTTCGATACAAGGACTAGATTTGCCAGCTAATCTGGATGGTACACTTCCTTTATAAAATTAGCATCTAAAAGCCTAGCTAACTCTTCCTTCATAGCGTCCTTGCAATCTTGAGCGAATCTTCTAAGATGTTGGTTGATGGGTGTAGCCCCTAGAGGCACCCTTAATTCATGCTCAATCTTTTCCCTAGGAGCTCCTGGCATGTCAGAAGGTTTCCATGTGAAGATGTCCCTGTTTTCCTGGAGGAAAAGAGTGAGCGCGAGTTCCTATTTCTCCCGGAGAGCTGCCGCTACATAAGTGACCTTTGTAGGGTCTTCAGGGTCGAGCGGAATTTCCCTGGTTGGCACGTCATCCGTCTGGATCTTCTCCTTACTGGTCTTTTTCGCGAGGATCTCCGCATCGGCCTCCACCTCTTTTCCCACCGCCTTCTAGATCTCCATCCGGTCGGACAGCATCAACTGTCGGTCAGCCAACTCACAACTCGGTATATCACAATCGAAAAAATTGCAAAGATCAGAGTGGAGGGAGATGATTCCTTTGGGGCCTGTCATCTTCAAGGTAAGGTAGGGATAGTGCAGGACCGCCATGAATTTTGCCATCTCCGGTCTACCAATGATTGCATGGTAGGCAGACTCGAAGTCAGCTACTTGGAAGATGATACGCTCGGTCCTGAAGTTCTGTCAGGCGCCGAATGTGACCGGCAAAGTGATATGCCCGATTGGCACCGACGTCTTACCTGACACAATCCCGTGAAAGGGAGAGGTGCTTGGTTTAAGGTCATCGGTCGTCAGGCCGAGATCCCTGAGAGTCTTGGTGAAGATCAAGGGAAGACTACTTCCTACATCGATGAGTACTTTGTTAAACTTGACCTCCTCCAAAGTTGCCGCGAGTGCAAGCGGGTAGTGACCTGGCTTGGGCAGGCGCCTGGGGTGATCCGACCGATCAAAAGTGATCGGAACTTCAGACCACCCCATGTACTCGGGGGCAGCTAGTTCCAGGGAGTTGATCTCTCGCAGTTCTAGCATGTGTTTACGCTTGGATGTGTAAGTGTCGGGCCCTCCAAAGATGAAGTTGACTTGCTTTCGGGGCTTCTGAAACTCTCCTTCCTCATCCTTGTCGCCATCTTCGCCGGCTTTGTCCTTGCCGTTTCGCCGCGGTGGAGCTTTGGCCACCTTCAGTGTGGCAGTTGTGAAGCCCTTCAGACGATAACAACCCTTTGCTTTGTGATTTCCCTTTGGGTGCCATAGGCATGAGCCATTCATCAAGTTGTCCATGGTCTGCTGGTTCATCCGAGGGTTCTTCTTGGATCGATCTAGCGCAGTGACCATGTTGTCATTCTGACTCTTCTTGTCCTTTTTGGAGGACTCTGGCTTGTCCAAGCGCTGCTCCTTGCCTTTGCCATGGATGTTGTACTGAGCCGACTCGCCCAATGCGAACTTATCAGCGATCTCGATGCACTCTCGAGCGGTCAACTTGAGGTCATGATTCCTCCAACCGATATCCCGGACCAAGTCATCGCTCTGCACGCCTCCTTGGAAGGCTGCAATGATCTACTGATCCGGAACATTGGGGATCTCGATCTTCTTGGCACAGAACCTCTTGATGTAGTCGCGAAGGGGCTCATCGGACTTCTGCTTGATCCGGGTAAGGTCAAAGTGGTTGCCCGGCCGGTTGCAAGTAGCTTGGAAACTTTCTATGTGTTTCCTATTGAGGTCTCCCCATGAATTGACCGATTTCCCTGGGAGGGATGTGAGCCAAATCCGGACGGCCGGCTCAAGGTAGACTGGCAAATAATTAGCCATCACAAGGTATCACCCCCTGTCGACCGAGTTGTCGTGCTATACAGCTGAAGCCACTCTCAGGGGTTAGTCTGACCATCGTATTTTTAAATGGGAACCGGCTTGAATCATTTTGGCCATCATGCAATGCGAATCTCAGGTACATAGGCCTTGATTTGGTCAAATTCCTCGTTGCTCGGTATGGTAAACCTTCTTCGTCGGTCAGGAGATGAAGATGGGCGGTAATTATGGCGAGAGCCAACATCGTCGTCATGGCAATGACGTCGATTATCTTCATCATGATTCTCACACCAGTCTCGATCATCATGTCGACGTCGGTCGTGGCGGTTGTCTCTTGGTGGTGGGTCACGTCAGTCTTCCCATCTGTCATCCCGGTTGTTGTTGGCTCGCCAATCGCGGCGCTCTTCCTCGTGGCGTTGGTCGTTGCAGACCCTCTCTTCATGATGGAGTTGATGGTATCCCGACCGTTATGGACGCTGAGGGAATTTCTCAAGTCGCCACGTCTTCGTTGACTGCACGATGTCGCATGACTAGAACTTGCCACTGACTATGGTTCATCCCTGACCGCCTCTTGAACAGCAGCAACTTTATGCATGGCCACCGCCTTATGCATTATAGGGGTCTGATATGCCGCGTCAGCCATCAAACTATCGAGCAATGCATTTGCCCCGGTGACGTTGTTCTACGGGGTGTCGTAGACCTTGACGCCATGTACTTCAATCTAAAGCTGCCTGAGATCTAGTCAACGGGTGAGGTGTGACCCACACGATCCTCTCGCTCGACGGCGGTGTCCTGCCGATGAGTTGTTGTCTTGGGGGTTCTCTTCCCTATGGTCATCACCAGTGCGGCCATTTTCTTCATGACCGTCTCTTCCATGGTGACCTTCCTCATCATTGTTTCCAGATAGGTTCTCATCTAGCTCAACCACGTTTACGGTCAAAGGATATAAGTAAACAGATCCATCTGAATCCTCATCAAATGAACGAACCAACTTTGAGTCGTACCCCATGGGTGCATATGCCTCGCCAAATCTGAATGGAACCAATGCAAGGATCAGGTCTGATGAACTCGGTGATCGCGTCGTAGAACCGGCTGCGACTGAGTCGAATCAGTAGTCCTCCAGACCTAGATCTCCGTTAGTGTCGATGATGAAGTCGAGGCACCCAAAGGAGATCTTGAAGTCCGACGAGTACTGGATGTTGAGAATTTTGGCCATCATAGTCGACGGAGAACCCCGGCAAGCCTTGTTCCCTTCCTGGCGTGCCAACTGTCGAGACTTAATCTCGGCAATATACTTATGGGGCTACGTCGCTACTAAGAACTATGATGGTAACACAAGACACCAAGTTATACAGGTTCGGGCCCCTCAATGAGAGTAAAAACCTTACGTCCTATGTTATGTGGTTTTTGTATTCATATGTCTAGATCATATAGATCTAGATGAGGAGGGTTGACATAGACGATAATGTCTAGTTGTGTCTAATTGTGCGATCTGTCTTTTTTGATGGGGAGTTTCCTGCCGCTTTATATATCCGGTCAACAGGGGTACATGAAGAGTCCTACTCGTAGTCTACAAGGACTTACATAGAAACTCTATCACTAATTGCCTTGTGCCCCAAGCCGACTCGGTCGGTTCCCCTATGGTGGGCCATCCGGTCGTCTACCGACTTAAGCTCAACTATGGATACCCGGAACATAAGTATTCCACAAGGGAGGACACAATTCCGGCCAATCAAAGCCAAGCACACGGATTCATTGGCCCACTTATAGAAGAAAACCGACGTAACCTACTGCCTTACGGTGTCAGGTTGGAGAAGGGTCCACCCAACAGGGACTCAGAACAAGGTGGGCACCTGGGCCCATGACCCCTATTCGGTCAAACTGGTGGGTCCCCCCTGGTGCACCGCCTCCACATATCGTCTCCTAGTGCCTCCCCAAGGTATGTTCTGCATGTTTAGTGGAAGTTACCAGACTCCAGGAACCGCCTTTGGGTGCTATAAAAGGAAGGGAAGGGCCTCACTCTCTCAACACTTCAAGATAGAATAGTACTTCATTTCAAAAGGCTCAACGCTACCAAAGCGTTTAGAAAATAGGGAGAAAGCGAGGAGTTTAGAAGAGGTGGTTCGGGCCTGTCCAACCCAGTCTTCGCGCTTGTACCTCAGCTGATGCTTGCCATAATTGGTAAGTATTTATGATTCATTTCTTGGTATTTAAGTTTCCTTTTTAAGTAAGTTTCATACTTAGTTGCTTTGCTCGCTCAATGCTCTATTTAGTTATAGACCTGTTGGCACCAAAATTTATCCGGTCCCAGTGATCAGCTGCATGGAGTCAGAATTGGCTGGAGTCAACAGAATTCAACGGCCGAGGGAAATCAAATGGGCCTGTTAGGGTCATTTTAATTTTGTCTATTTTTAGTTTAAATTTAGTTTAGAAATAAATCATAGTCAGTTTTTTCAAGAGTCCTGACCGAGTGGTGTCAGAATCTCTTGCATGGGGTTTTAAATATGTAATAGGGTCCGTACAGAAAAACAACACTTTCGTTCAATACAACTCGGCGCATCGCCAAACTTTTTCTCGACGACATACTCGACTCGCGCGGGCTGCATCGGCTCTGATCTCGGCGAGAGACTTGGACTAATCACCCTCGGTAATTTCATCGACTTCAGCTAGTACTTTCTCATTAAGTTGATATTCTAGTTGTTATCTTTGAAATTGCTAGTTATCCAGTAATTAGGTCTTTCTTTTGGTTTGTATTGCCAACTTTGATTGCATTACTGTCTCGGTTAGGTCCGATCTTCTACTATTTCTATAAGTTTTATAAACTAGGTTTTAGATCTTTTATTTGAGTCACTCGATTGATCCTATATGTAATTAGATTAATTTTAGCTTTTTTTGCCATGTTTGAACATTGTCTCAATTTAGTTCGATTTGTTCGAATCAGTGAGGCTGCATCGACTTTGATCTCTCGCTGGGCTGATAGGGTTAGATTCGATCTGCTTATAGGCGAAGTCGACAGAGTTCTATCGGGACGTTTAGCCGACAGGTTATCACGGTTCGATCGACTTCCTGGTATTTTGCCTATTTCATTGTTGTATATTAGAAGTCAATTGCCCCCCTTTGTTTAATAGAATCATATCTATGAATTTGAAGCATATTTGCAATACCAGCTATCAGATCTATTGACTTAGCCCCTATTCGACGGGCAAAGTTCCGCACATGATTATTATACTTCTATCGACTTACTTTCATCGACAGAGCGAGTTTTTACACCTTTATTGTAGATCTATCGACTTTAAGTCTAATGTATCAACCTGGCCAGTCATCGTACGAATACAGTGGATTTATCGACTCTGGCCTATTTTTCTAATTTCTTATCGGTATTCATGATTTATAATTGCATATTTTATTAAATTTGCTGATAAGCCAATATAATCAGCTGATTAGTTTATATTTTCTTATGTTTTATTTCCACAATAGCATCCGCTGGTGTCGGTGTTTTGATCACCAGCAAGTAGTATTTGTTCTAGGGGCGCACGCTTCGGTTTTGGTGATGGCTAGGCAAGAGGACACAAGGATTAGGCTAGTTCGAGGACAACCCCTACGTCAAGTTCATGGCTCTACGCGTGTTACTCGCACCGGGGTGTACAAAGGTGGCGAGGGAGGAGGAGGAGCCTCCAAGTGTGGGTGTGTGGTGTTGCTGATGTGGTGTGCCTAAAGAAAAGATAGGCATTCTCTTTTATATCTCTAGATAACCGGTCCCAATTGCAGATTGAGAGAGAGAGAGAGCGAGAGAGAGAGAGAGAGAGAGTAACTTCCTACACATATGGAGTCGGTGAAGCCATGCCGGAGAAGGTAGAGGCCCCGATCGGTGGCGTGACTTTGGCCCTCATGGGCCCCCGTCGTCCTGGTCTGTGGTCAGAGGTGAGCGGTGGGGGGGCACTATGATTAGGCGAGCCCCTAATTTCCGTCGTCGGGTCAAGCTCCCTTGTCACTGTAGAGGGCGTGCTCTGCTATTCGTGGGGTGGCGCAGCATGGGCATTGTCATATCTCTTAGTCGAGGTCTCGTCCAACCGTCCATCAGGCGATCCTTTATCGTCATTGTTGGCGATGTCATCGAGTGTTAGCAGTACGGAGAGCCTTATCGTGCCTGTGACCGTCAGCCAGCGCTGGCGATGATGAGGAGGGCAGGTATACGGAGAGATTTGACCCCCTAACATTGTGTGCTTCGAACTGGGTGTAGCATATAAGGTGGGGCAGTCGGTAGTTGGTGACCGTCGTCCCGCTCAACCCCCATGTCGGGGGTCGACGCGTCGGGTTGCGCTTACCTGGGCCCACTCGAAGATGGGATTCATCCCATCTTGTCAGGGCAATCGAGTCTCTCCACCCGTCATCTTTGGTTTAGCCAGTGATTCGCAAGGCTGTCCTGTCATCAGTGGTGGTCCACAGAGGGCGTTCCGATGGAGACAAGGCTTATCGGTGGTCTCGGGGCCTACTCAGTATTCGTTATGATGATGATGGCGGTGAGACTGTCGTCCTTATCCGAGAGTCGGTTAAGACCGACCAAGCGGGCTAGCCGGCAGCTCGAGAGAGCGACCCGCTCCATGGACCTTGGTGGGCAGACTGGTTTTGTCTCGACCCCTTGCTGGGTCGAGAGAATCATCACAGGCCCTCAACCCCTCGAGGGGTCGAGCGGGACGCTACCGACTCTCGACACCCAGAGCGTCAAGCAAGTCAGAGGTGACGTGGCCTTTGTTTCTTGGATTTGGTTGTCGCGGAGATCCCCTTTGTGGGGTTCGCGTAGGTGGCACGATGGCGGGGATCGAGCACATCTGTTATTCCGGACGAGGACGGGTCTCGGGGGTGCCACATGGCAGCCCTGGTTTCTGCCCCCGACAGTAGCCCCCGAGCGAGTCAGGGAATTGTTCGGGGGATCTTTGTATCGACATTTCCAGATTTTATGAATCTGGTTTCTTATCGTCTGAGTCCTCAAAGAGGTGCGCGCGAGCGCACCCGACGGGTGTAGCCCCCGAGCCAGGGGGCAAGTTTCGATGAAACTCGCGCCTTGGCTTGATTCGGTGTGGGGTGCTTTGCCGGTTCTCTGAACAGGGTGCGCACGAGCGCACCCATTGGGTGTAGCCCCCGAGCCAAGGGATGAGTCCGAATGGACTCGCGTTTTGGCTTTATTCGTTCGGAGCGGTCACGCGAAAGCTATCACGCCTAGGTCCTTTGGGTTTCGCACTCTGGGCTGAGTGGACGGTTCCCAGGGTTGCAGAAGTGATGTTTAGCCATAGCACCCTTGTGACAGGATGCACCTTTCTTTCCTAAAAAGGCAGGATACAGCGCTGCCGAGATGGCAGGTCCTTGTCTTCTTCTGGCGTGCAAGGTGCAGAGGCATCTTCCTATTGGGCCTGACGTCGATGTACTGTGCGTCAGGGGGAATCCAAGGGCGTCCACCGAGGTGCACTGGCGATTTAAAGATGCCGCGAGGTAGCGTTTTCTCATCCAAGCTCGCCCCAGAGCCTATTTTGCTCTTTGGCTCTGCCGCATCCCTTGAGTTGGTGTCATTTGACGGGCCTTGTATGGAGCCCTCCAGCGCTTGCAAGGCAGCTAAAGACGGGTGCCTGTCAGGTGATGGGAGCAAGAGCGAAGGTGAAGATGACGCCCTAAAGCCATGCGGCTTGATGCTCCTTGTTGGTGACCACTGTGGCGGAATGGAGGGCAATCTGACGTTCTGCAAGGATGCTGCCACCGCGGTTGTCGCTCGTGGTGGCGACGGTAGGTCAGGGGATATGAGCCTTGTAACCTTCTCCTCTTGCCGACACTTGGTTGGAAATAAGGGGCCCTCCTATGTAAGGCCTAGGTGGCTTCTCATCTACTCCCCTTTTTGCCTTAGATGGCGTCAGTAAGGACGGGGGTACGGAGAGGTGTCGCACCGGCCCTCTTGCTCTTGTAGGGATCCTAGTCCCTATGACCAACAACATTTGCGTCCCCAGGGTGCGGATAATCTACTTGCTTCGTTGGTCAGGGGGATTCCGCGCTCTCAAATGAGGGCATCTTTCTCGCAACGACGAAGCAATACAGCTGCTTCACCCCCTATGCACCCGCCAAGGTGCGGGTACCGACTCTTATTGTAGTGCGCTCTGCGGGGTCGATTTTTTATTTTTCTCTTTCTTGTATCTAGCGAATGGCAGGCATTCACCTTGTAAGTGATTTCTATAAAGTGATTTTTGTAACATCGACCCTAGGAGACATGTATCAATAAAGAGATTTTATCATGCAATCCCACCATTGGATTTCTATTAGCGATGCCGGCTCTCGAGCCCCCACTCGATGCGATCGGACTAGCCGTGTGACCATTCCGGCTTTATCGGTTTCTCCTTCCGTGCCAATGTTCATGAGGTGGAGGATAGTGCCGAGCCATGCTTTTGCCTTGGTGGCTGAAACACGGTGCTCGTCGAGCTGCTGTCGGGTTCATTCGAGTGAAGCCCCCGGTTCCCTGTTGACAGGGTCCCAACGAACCAGCTGGTGGCTGGCTTCATGAATCCATCTTTCTGACTCGACTGGTTACCCCAACCGTTCGATAGGTTCTGGCGGCTAGCTGCCTCTCTTAGGGGAGATACCAACGGACAGGTCGAAACAGGACTCAAACGCGACTCCGCGATGCTCTTGACCTTTGGGGTCAGGGTGTTGGCTGCTAGGTGTGCCCATTGCTCGTGCCCCTCGCTCTTGTGGGTGGCTGTCGAACCCCTCCGCGAGGCTAGCCTTAGAACCCTGGCGCTATCAGGCAGTCAACGCAGTTTTCAACCCCTTATCCCATCTTACCCGCGCCCGCCAACCCTGGGTTGGGTCGAGTGAGTCGTGGTTTGTCACATCGGCGCCTCGTCGGCATTGGTCAAATCCCGCAGGGCCAATCGAGTTGTTGCTGTAAGATGGGATAAGCAGAAGCCTGCCTCGATTGCCCTGTTCCCTATCCACGAACCCAGGGGCTTTGTGGGCGGATTGTTAGGGCGCAGGAAACAAGGGGTCTCGGACGGATGGTATCCGCTTTCTTAAATATAGAGGAAATAAAGGAGGGCGTGGGGTTTCAATGGGTTCGGAACCGTCTTCCCATTGCCCGAGACAAGGGCAGCGTGTTTACCTTCCTTGACGTGGCGATAGTGGGCACACGTTCCTCACCTGAATGATGAGGATAGTGGGCGCCGTGGAGTGGAGCAGAAGCCAGAGAGTCATGGGGATACAAGGAGAGCGGAGGAAGGCGTGGCGGCATTTAAGCCGCGGGAGGCGCGGAGAGCGGTTAATCCTTACCTTGGGCAGAGCATGGCTGGCCCCCACAGTCAGGCCGGGGTGTGTCCCTTGGAGGTGTGGCATCTATTTATGTCCGGCCCGGGCCGTCTTCCTCCCTTCTTCCTCTTTTGGCTTTGCATTTGCTTCCTCCCTTGCTTTCAGCCTTCGAGAGCGCCGAGATTCCTAGTGCTCATTCGATTGTCCTTCGCTGCTCCGTCCTCCTTGCATCTATTGCCTCTTACATCGCCGTGATGGCCCAGCTAGAGAGGACTGCCTGGGGTCGCTCGTCCTTGAGGATGTCATAGATGGAGGGCCTCTTGGAGGCCCGTTTTCTCCCTGCTCTCACTGACACGATGGAGTGGATCATCCCGGACAACGAGGCTGCGCCTGACCCTCCGTTAGGATTCATCGTCTCCCTCGTGCCGTTTCACAAGAGGGACACCGGCTCGCCGGGGAGCAAGTTCATTTACGGCCTGCTGCACTTTTACGAGATTGAGTTGCAACACCTAAACCCGAATGGGGTCCTTCACATTGCGTTGTTCGTCGTGCAGTGTGAGGGATTCCTAGGGATTGAACCTGACATCAAGGTATGGAAGTACTTCTTCTCCCCTTCTCTCTTTATGAGGATGGTCGACGACAGGGTGCGTCCTGTTGCCCTTTGTTGCTGCAGCCTTCGCTTGATCCAGAAGAGGGCGCAGGAGTATATCTTCGTTCTCTTCCCTTCAAATGTGCCGGGGTGGCATTCGAAGTGGTTCTACCTTTGTAATGACGCGATCGATCGATTCTGGAGGTGCCTGAGGTCTGTCGGCCCCATCGTCCAGGCCATCCGACGCTTGAAGGAGCATGGACTCTCCGCTGTCGGAGTCACAGGGTGGTGGTTTTGATGCCGCTTCATTCCACTCGTGGCCCGGCCTCTTCCCATGTTCCAGGTGAGCCCAGAGAAGCACGGGGTCACCAGCATGGTCGCGGCCGTGAAGGAGCTGACCGACCACTTGGCCGTGGTGGAGAGGATTAGGATGGCGCTCGGAGAAGTCGCAACATGACCGAGTCATGGCCGTGGCCAAGGCCTGAGCCGAAGCCGAGTCTTCCTATCTAGCGCAGGTGCAGGAGACCCATACGATTAGGGAAGGTGCACATTGCTCTTCTTCGCATATATTTTTTGTGTTGGGTGATCCCAGTGGTATTTCTCATCATCGCTTCTGGTTGGCGCAGAGTTGGAGAAGAAGTTGTCGACAGTGACGGAGTCCCTTCGCCGAGAGATGGCAGAGAAGGCTGAACTACACGACGTGCTGGGGAGGGCGGCCTGGGAGCTCCAAATCCCTGTGATGCCCGAGGCTTCTCTGGGGCTGTAGGTCCGGAACCTGATGTCGTCGGGGAATGAATGGATCAGGCGCGGTGTGCGATTTGGTGTGCGCACTGCCCTTGCCGTGCTTGGGACGCACTTTGAGGAAGTGGACTACGAGGCATTGAGCCGACTCAGAGCCTCATGCCAACGTTTCGGCTATGAAGTACAAGGGAGACGCGCTCCCAAAGACCAAAGATGAAGATTAGTCAGAGTTTGCTTTATTTCTGAATGCTAGGTCATCATGCCCACTTTTTATGTAATAGCTCTAAGTCGTGAGCTTGGATTTGGACTCGTGTTTCACTTATTTGATTAGCCCGTGGTGGCTTTTGATTTTAATATTTGTTATTTAAATCACTTTGTGCGCCCGGCCTGTTGTCTCTCTTGTTTTTGACTCACAAAGTCTGAGCCCCCGAGCCTTCGGAAGTTTAGTCTCGCCAGTGATCGCCGTTGTCGCGGCCGCTGGGGCAAGCACGACGTCACGCTGTCCGACCGGCTTGACTGCCAACTTCTTTTCTTGTGGCTTACTTTGAGTGCCAGCATGGTGAGACTCGAGGTCGAGAAAAGCAGAAAAGGATAAGGAAAGCTTTCTCGATAAAAAAACCAGAGGCGCGTTATCGCGCAGGGTTATTGTGCCTTTCCAACCCCTGAGTGACACTCGACCCCTTGGAAGGGGTTGAATGTCACTTAAGAGCGAGCGAGGTGTGCGAGAGTTGTGCGGGACGAAAGGCTAGGGATAGAATTTACGTAGTTGTGAGGTGTTCCATGCATTCTTGAATTCTTCGCCCTCCATGGTCTTGAGCTTGTAGGTGCCAGGATGGATCACTCGAGAGACAACGTATGGTCTTTCCCAGGGTGGTGAGAGCTTGTGCTGGCCCCTATTGTTCTGCACCCTCCATAAAATGAGGTCGCCTTCGAGGAGTCCCCTATGTCGAACATTTCGATCGTGGTAGCAGTGGAGTGCCTATTGGTACTTGGCCAAGTGGAGGAGCACGACGTCTCGCGGCTTCGTCTATCTGGTCCAGCACGTCCTGGAGCGCTGCGTCGTTGCCTTGCTTGTTGTACACGCACACTCAAGATGCGCCATAGTCTAGATTCGTGAGCAGAATTTCTTCTGACCCGTAAACCTTGAAGAAAGGCATGAAGGCTCCAGAGTATGGCATGGAGCTCGACCGCCCATCGTCCGCTAAATTGCTTCAGGCGGTTGAAGACAATGGTTGGGTTGAAGATCCTAGGCTTCAACCCTTGGAGTATCATGCCATTTGCTCGCTCGACATGGCTGTTCGTCTCGTGATGGGTGACGGCGGCCCAACCGATGCGGATGTGGTAGTCGTCATTGTTGACGGCTGTTAAGTACCATTTTCAACCGTCAACTATACTCAAATAAAGGAGAATTTGGCATTTCATACACGCATGCTTTATCACAATAATATAGTTCCACTTGTACTTGGAGAACTTTGTGCATGCAGGAGGAAATGTGAAGGAAACACCTCAAAAGGCAAGAAAACACACTTTCGACCAATCAGAGAGTGCCACATGGACGTCACACGGATTGAAGGGCCCATTTTCAGCACTTAACCGACGTAAGTCCCTGTAATACCGCGCAAACTGACGTCAGGGCCCACAGGACAGCCACCTGGAGAAAGCACAGGCCAGGAGGGGCCACCCCCAGGTCGGCCGACCTGGTCAGGTCGGGCGACCTGGTCTGGCGCCCTCTCCGCCTGGCCTTCCACGTGTAGGCTCCAGACGACTCCCTGATGGCGGTTTGGGGGGATTCCGTGGCGGTTACTCCTCTGAAATCGACGTTAGGAGGCTATAAATAGAGGGTGAGGGCCTTCACACTCAACACACACCACAAGAAGCATTTCTCTCTTGCTAGTAGTAGTTCTTGGAGTTTTAGTGGAGTTAGGCTGAGTCTAGAGCTCTCTAGTCCCAAGTCTTCACTTGGAATTGGTATGGCTCTTGTATCTTTTCCCTTTTGTAAGACTTTGCTCTTATCAATATATATATATTTTCTATATAGTTGTGCTTGGGTCATGAGTTTCTTGTTTGATATTGTGATCCATATATGTGATAGTATAGTCTACTTGTGTGATAGTAGTTTATATTTATTATACTACTATTGTCATGCTAGTTATATACCGTCACTATAGTCTAGTTTATATGTTATAGTCTCTATGCTTAGTTTTAGCTGATAAAGTATAGCATGGGTTTGGTGATCGTATTCGTACGGTAGCTCTGCCTCGTTAATAGTAATCGCGGAGGGGCAGAGTGCTCTTTGGTCATGCAAGTATGGTACTTGGGTGACTGATTTGCATCAATTATTCGTTAGTCTACTGGTTTGTTGAGGTAGGCGGCAGGTGGTGACAGCCCTGTCCGTCCTTTGAAATCCTCCCCGCTAGGCTAGTGCGTAGGCTCTTGGCGGAAGTCGCCTGTGGATGCAGGGGTAAGTCCGTGCCTGAAGTGCTATACTATTGACTGCTGAACCTGAGTGTGGGTCTGTATGTATTCTACTTAGGCTATGCAACTGTATAGGAATGTATAGTAGGAGTAGCTTAGCCTAGTCTTTCCTCCACTAGACTTTATTTATTTAGTAGGAATCTTCTGTGTGTGTCACACTACCCGGTTATTATCATGTACCCGCCTGTCTTGGTTAGATATCCTTGCTAATTGTTAACATGATCTTATATGTTAGTAACGCTTCTTGATCATAACCTTCCTTTGGGATAAACAAATACGATACCCTGAATACTTCCGGGTGAAATGCTACAGCGGTATTCTCCGTGCGCTTGCGGATTTTACCTACTTGACTCTGGGACATATTAGTGAACCGTTTCTGGCCCCGTGCCGGGAATGATTTATTAATATGGCTTAGCAAAAGTCAACAAGCATTTCTGGCGCCGTTGCCGGGGAAGGCGTATGATTTAAAAAAAATTACTAATGTATATAGTAGTGTTGCAATTATTAAGGCTATCTCCTAAGCAGGTTAACCTTGCTTTGTTTTCTGCATTTTGTATGAAAACAGGGTAGTGTATGACTGGTTTCGACTTGCCGACAAACTTCACTGAAGATCCTGAGTCACTCCTGAGACGGACACGAGCTAGGCTCACCCCTCCTCGTAAGGAGACTCGGCCAATCGAACCTGTCATTCCCGCACCATCAAGCTCTGAGCAAATGGCCGACAAGACCCTCCGCGAGTTCTCCGCTCCCTCCGCTGCCAACATCCCTACGGGACCAGCTGGCAATGTGGGAGATGCGAACTTCGAGATCAAGACCGGTCTCATCACCATGGTGCAGGCTAGCCCATTCTGTGGGAAAGCCAATGAGGACGCTAGTGCTCATCTCCAGCAATTCCTGGAGATTTGCAACACGTTCACAATGAAGGACGTCACCCCCGACGCTGTTCGCCTTCGACTGTTCCTGTTCTCTCTCCTTGGGAGAGCGAGACAGTGGTTCTACGCAAGCCCTGAAGCTGTGAACACTTGGGAGAAGTGTTCAGCTGTGTTCCTTGCAAAGTTCTTCCCGCTGGGCAAGACCAATGCCCTCCGCGGAAGGATGTCAAGCTTCCAGCAGGAGTCGAAGGAGTCGATTCCTGAGGCATGGGAGAGGCTCCAGGAGTACATCCTGGCATGTCCCCACCACGGGATGGATGATTGGCTGATCATCCAGAACTTCTACAACGGGCTTACTCCGTCGGCCCGAGACCACCTCGACGCTGCTGCTGGTGGAGCCTTCTTCTCGCTCACTGTGAGCAAGGCAAAAGATTTGATCGAGAAGATGGTGTCCAACCAAGGTTGGAATGAAGAGCGCCTCCAACCTCGCCAGCGAGGCATGCACTCCGTCAAGGAGGTTGACATGCTCGCCGCCAAGATTGAGCTTCTCATAAAGAAGATGGACGACCAAGCCAATGGAGAAGTGAAAGCCCTAGACGCTCGTATGACTTGCGAGGTCTGTGGCAACACGGGACACTCGGGCAACGACTGCCCTGAGACCCGTGAGGACGCAATGTTCATCGGCAACAACAACAACAACGGCTACCGTCCACAAGGAGGTCAAAGTTGGGGTCCACCACGTCCCAACTACCAAGGAGGTAACTCTGGCAACTTCTCTGGTTTTAATTCCGGTTATAATCAGCCCTCCTTGAAAGATCTTGTGCTTGGTCAAGCTAAGGTTAATGATAACATCAGTAAAAAGCCTGCCACCACTGATAGGACTCTTGAGAGCATCCACACTAAGATAGAGGGTGTTTCCTCTGCTCTCAAGAATCAGCTGAGCTTTAATAAAATGATAGAAACCCAATTAGCTCAGTTAGCTGCTGCTGTTCCTACTGCTGAGTCGGGGAAAATCCCGGGGCAACCCGAGACCCCCTTAGAAAATGTTAATGCGGTTACCATGAGAGGAGGTAAGTCCACTCGGGATCCGCCATACCCTAACCATGCAGGAAAGGACACATCAGCTGAGAAGCCGGCAGAAGAAGAAGAACTGCCGCCCAGGAAAACGGCCCCACATGAGTTTTATGACATGAACCTCATGCCGTTTCCTGAAAGAAGAAGGAAGCCCACCGTGGACGAGCAGTTCACACGCTTCGTTGAGGTGATCCAGAAGCTGCACATCAACGTGCCCTTGCTGGATGCGATACAAGTACCCACGTACGCTCGCTACCTCAAGGATCTTATCAGCAACAAGCGCCCACTACCGACCACAGAAATTGTCAAGCTGACGGAAGAGTGTAGCGCTGCTATACTCAACCGGCTTCCTGAGAAGAAGAAAGATCCGGGGTGTCCCACGATCACCTGCTCGATCGAGACACAGAACTTCGACCATGCCTTATGTGATCTTGGGGCAAGTGTGAGCGTCATGCCGAAGGATGTCTTCGACAAGCTCAACTACACCACACTATCCCCCACGCCGATGCAGCTGCAGCTGGCCGATTCAACGGTCCGCTATCCGGCGGGGATCGCCGAAGATATTCCGGTGAAAATCCGGGATTGCTTCATCCCCGTCGACTTCGTAGTGCTTGACATGGACGTCGGGAAGAGCACACCGCTCATCCTGGGACGCCCATTTCTCAGCACTGTGGATGCTCGCATCGATGTAGGAGCCGGAGAAATCCGCTTCCACATCAATGGTAAGGAGGAGAAGTTTGACTTTCGGCCACGAAAAGAACAGTGCAACATGATCCGTATCAAGTACGGGCCGAACCCAAGCAACATCAAGGAAGTGGAGGTCACTCCGCCAAAAAAGGACAGCCTCATCACATTCATGAAGAACTTCCTTGAGAAGGAAAAGGTTGCACAGCAACAACTGATGAAGGCAAGGAGGCAAAGGTCACACATTAAGCAACAGCCTCCGAAGTCCACAAGGCAGCAACCTCCGAGGTCTGCAAAGAAACAGGCTGTGAAGCCTGCAAAACCGTAGCCTCCGAAGCCCGAGAAGCCACCGACCGCAACAAAGACCAAAAAGGTGTGGCGAGTGAAACAAGAAGCATCATCCGTGTCTTCATCTCTGGGACCGGACAACGCTTCATCGAGCTGAACGCCGGAGAAAAGTCCCGCTCGTCGGACTTTAAAAGGTGAGTCCTCGCCGGGAGGTTAAACCGGTAGTTATCCATATTTGCTCTTTTAATTGCATATTTGCTTTCCACCACATTTTGATTTTTCCGACCACTGCATTTCTGCATTTTTGAATTTTTCCAGCCACCTTGGAATTTTTCAAAACTCATTTGCATTTTTGAAAATTTAGAAAATAGGTTTTTGGGCTTTCCATTTTGAAAAGATTTTTTGTCGAGCTTTTTGAGCAAAAAGGCAGCAGGGGGCAAATCCCCTAGCCGTTGGGGAACACATAGGAAAAAGGGGGCTGCCAGGAGGCCCACCTGCCAGGTCGGCCGACCTGGTGGGGTCGGCCGACCCCCTGGCCCCACCTTTTCCTGTGCACTTTTCTCCCAACGGCTATATGGCCGTTGCTCTATCCCTTTCTAACGGCCATCTTGCTTCCTTGGCTATAAAAACCGCCCAGGAGGAGGAGCTTCACCATTCCAAGCTTATCTTTCACTCCCCTCCTTTGCTCACTTGTTGCTCTCCCAAAATTTCGTGTTCTTCAACTTTACTACAGCCCCAAAAACCCAAAAAAAATATTTCCCCTCTGTTTTAGTGCATTTGCAAGTTGTTGTGAGAAGAAAACCAATTTCGGAGAAGCTCGGGTTTGTCGTTTTCACTAACGCTCACCCGAACACTTGTTCGATCTTGTTTTTGTTCTTGTCTTGTGTTTGTTCTTGTGTGCAGCCATGTTCAACCGAATGAAGCAAGTCGCCGGAATCAAGCGGAGAAAAAGCACTCGTGCAAGCACGAGTCAAGCATCCTCCGTCGAGCTCACACCAAGTCCGGGGCATGGTGACCCCGAAGCTGAAATTCCGGAGGAAAGGCCGGCCTTGCTCATCACCGAGGAGCATCTCGACATCAAGGACGACCGCGAGGGCCAAGCCATCGCGCTCATGAGAGAACGGCCATTCGCCCACACCCGACGCTTCGATCCGGACTTCCTCGAGAAAATAGGTATGAGAGAAGAATTTGCCTCTATTTTTCGCACTATGGGTTGGCTAAATTTCGTAGAAGTAGATGAGCCGGGTTCTCGTTTGCTTACTATGCAGTTTTTATGCACCCTTAGAAAGTATGATGAAGGCATTTCCTTTCGCTTGTTTGGGCAAGAGCGCTTGGTCACATGGGGTGATCTTCATGCTATGCTAGGTCTAAATCCTAAATGTAGGCTAGACTTAGATAAAGCGCTAAAGGGGTTCCATAAAGAAAGTTTTTGGAAAAAGATTTCCGGAAACGAGTGGGGTCCCAAGCCTAGAACAAGTGCCATCCATAATCCTACACTTAGATTTATGCATGTGTGGTTGGCTATGACCTTGTTTCCTCGAGGTGACATTAGGGTTGTCCGGCAAGATGAATTGAAAATACTTTATGCCATGGTTAAGAAAATTAGGGTGTCACCCGCGGAATGCATGATTGATCAATGGTTAGACAATATAAAGTTGACAGGACCAATTGAGTGCACCTCTTTAGTTACTCGCATTGCGCAGCAGTGTGGTCTGCTTGAGAATGTTCATGTTGAATATTTGACGGTAGATAGAGAATTTCTAGGCGAGGACTATTTTGTGCAAGGACATACTTTGAAACATGGTCCAAATAATACCTTGATCTATCACTTTCCCGGGTATACAAATGAATTCCCGTTACCTAACCTGGGTCTTCGTTTGTATCACTGTCGGGCACTAACCCTCCCACTTGAGCCAGTGGGAGAAGTTCGCAGGCATAGTGTTTCAGGGCGACCGACACGTTCCCGTAGGCATATGGAGCCTACACCGGAGTTTCACACTCCGACCGGAGATCCGGTATGGGAGCAGCCCCCGCCACAGGACGAGGCGGGTGCATCAACATGGCAGGCCGGAGCATGGGAATCTCAGTACGATTACCCCATGCAGACGTCATCAAGTTCAAGCGGACCGCCATCCTTTGCCACTCGGTCATTCTCATCCCGTGGGTTCCGTGAACTCAACTATGGGATGGCCGAGTTGACAAGGAGGGTGAACGACATTGATTTGCGCACCGAGAGCATGCAACAAACTCTCACGCAACATGTCGCCGACACCCAGCAATGGCAGAATTTCAGCGACAACCAATTCCGCCAGCTGAACGCGATGATGGCTCAGAATCAGAGCAATTGGGATGCCTTCTTCCGCTCCCAAGGCTACGACCCGAACCAGCAGATATGAGCAAGAACAAGCTTGGGGGAGGACCCCCCTTCTCACGGTAACTTGTATCTTTCCCCTTCCCTTTATTTCTTGCATTTGCTAAATCTGAAAACCATAAAAATTTGCAAAACATAAAAAGAACAAAAATATTTCCCTTTTTCATGCACGGTATGAATGTGTATAATTTTCCTATGTTGAGATGATGAATAGTTGTTCTGTCCTTTATTCCTCTCTAATGCTAGTTTACAACTTAGTACTCTCTCAAGAGTTAGGTTTGTTGGTAAATCTTGCCTTGAACTTGAATCTTGTGGGTAGCATATGCATTCTCTAGTTCTAAGTTGTTGAGAGGTATGATACGATAGATAGGGCTGCTATGATCTTGCTCAACGTAAAGCTTGAATTCCGGAGTTTTATTTTTCAAAATGACAAATTGATAAGTTCCTCAATGATGAAATTCCGACCACAGCCATATGTAGTGTTTACATTTGAAAACCTTTACACATATGCTGCTTGTTTCACATTGAGCTTAGTCAAAATTGTTGTGACCCTAGTAGAACTCTTTTCATGCTTTCTTGATCAAGATCATATACACACATCCACCGCCATGAGCTATCCTTCTAAATCAAGAAGATAGCATCCACCATATCCACCATATCCACCGTGAGCTATTCTTCTACACCGGAAGAAAGCCACTATCCATCCATCCATCCAAAGAAACACTCCATATATCCATTGCAAAATTCCTCTCTCAAAGTATTCATTGCAAACTAGGACTATGGCTATGCAAAAAGAAAAGAAAAAACATGCTCAAAAAAGAGAGCAAGCAAAAGATAGCCATAGCCTAGAAACTCCAAAAGAGAGAAGGAAAATTCAAAAAGGAGTTATTTCTTCCCATCCACCATTCCTCCGTTCTCCCACACACTTGCACATCTTGATCAAGATTGTTTGAATTGATGTTTTTCTTGGATCCGGTCTTTTGACATAGCAATATTATGTGAACATGAGTGCCTCATATATCCCTGCCTTGAGCTCCACATAAAGCCTTATTTAGAAGTAGGTGATTATAGGCAACACTTTGCCTTGGTGAGGAATCATACACATATTGAGTGATCCGAGAGAATCATTTGAGGAACTTGGTTTTTATTTTCAAAATCTTTTGAAAACCTCCGGAAGAACATAGCGGAATCTAGAGCAAGTGATTGGTGCCCTGCAATTGTTCTATCTCTCAACCGCCCAAGACAATGAGGTGTAAAAGCCCCATGGATCGAGGTAAATGGGTAAGTTATGTACCAACATATTTAATTCTAGGAAGAGTATTTTGTTGTGCGCATAGTATTATTGAGGAGTAGGACATTGTAGCAACTCCTGATCAACAACTTAAGTTTATCTTTGCTTCGGGACGAGCAAAGGGTAAGCTTGGGGGAGTTTGTTGACGGCTGTTAAGTACCATTTTCAACCGTCAACTATACTCAAATAAAGGAGAATTTGGCATTTCATACACGCATGCTTTATCACAATAATATAGTTCCACTTGTACTTGGAGAACTTTGTGCATGCAGGAGGAAATGTGAAGGAAACACCTCAAAAGGCAAGAAAACACACTTTCGACCAATCAGAGAGTGCCACATGGACGTCACACGGATTGAAGGGCCCATTTTCAGCACTTAACCAACGTAACTCCCTGTAATACCGCGCAAACCGACGTCAGGGCCCACAGGACAGCCACCTGGAGAAAGCACAGGCACGGAGGGGCCACCCCCAGGTCGGCCGACCTGGTCAGGTCGGGCAACCTGGTCTGGCGCCCTCTCCACCTGGCCTTCCACGTGTAGGCTCCAGACGACTCCCTGATGGCGGTTTGGGGGGATTCCGTGGCGGTTACTCCTCTGAAACCGACGTTAGGAGGCTATAGATAGAGGGTGAGGGCCTTCACACTCAACACACACCACAAGAAGCATTTCTCTCTTGCTAGTAGTAGTTCTTGGAGTTTTAGTGGAGTTAGGCTGAGTCTAGAGCTCTCTAGTCCCAAGTCTTCACTTGGAATTGGTATGGCTCTTGTATCTTTTCCCTTTTGTAAGACTTTGCTCTTATCAATATATATATATTTTCTATATAGTTGTGCTTGGGTCATGAGTTTCTTGTTTGATATTGTGATCCATATATGTGATAGTATAGTCTACTTGTGTGATAGTAGTTTATATTTATTATACTACTATTGTCATGCTAGTTATATACCGTCACTATAGTCTAGTTTATATGTTATAGTCTCTATGCTTAGTTTTAGCTGATAAAGTATAGCATGGGTTTGGTGATCGTATTCGTACGGTAGCTCTGCCTCGTTAATAGTAATCGCGGAGGGGCAGAGTGCTCTTTGGTCATGCAAGTATGGTACTTGGGTGACTGATTTGCATCAATTATTCGTTAGTCTACTGGTTTGTTGAGGTAGGCGGCAGGTGGTGACAGCCCTGTCCGTCCTTTGAAATCCTCCCCGCTAGGCTAGTGCGTAGGCTCTTGGCGGAAGTCGCCTGTGGATGCAGGGGTAAGTCCGTGCCTGAAGTGCTATACTATTGACTGCTGAACCTGAGTGTGGGTCTGTATGTATTCTACTTAGGCTATGCAACTGTATAGGAATGTATAGTAGGAGTAGCTTAGCCTAGTCTTTCCTCCACTAGACTTTATTTATTTAGTAGGAATCTTCTGTGTGTGTCACACTACCCGGTTATTATCATGTACCCGCCTGTCTTGGTTAGATATCCTTGCTAATTGTTAACATGATCTTATATGTTAGTAACGCTTCTTGATCATAACCTTCCTTTGGGATAAACAAATACGATACCCTGAATACTTCCGGGTGAAATGCTACAGCGGTATTCTCCGTGCGCTTGCGGATTTTACCTACTTGACTCTGGGACATATTAGTGAACCGTTTCTGGCCCCGTGCCGGGAATGATTTATTAATATGGCTTAGCAAAAGTCAACAAGCATTTCTGGCGCCGTTGCCGGGGAAGGCGTATGATTTAAGAAAAATTACTAATGTATATAGTAGTGTTGCAATTATTAAGGCTATCTCCTAAGCAGGTTAACCTTGCTTTGTTTTCTGCATTTTGTATGAAAACAGGGTAGTGTATGACTGGTTTCGACTTGCCGACAAACTTCACTGAAGATCCTGAGTCACTCCTGAGAAGGACACGAGCTAGGCTCACCCCTCCTCGTAAGGAGACTCGGCCAATCGAACCTGTCATTCCCGCACCATCAAGCTCTGAGCAAATGGCCGACAAGACCCTCCGCGAGTTCTCCGCTCCCTCCGCTGCCAACATCCCTACGGGACCAGCTGGCAATGTGGGAGATGCGAACTTCGAGATCAAGACCGGTCTCATCACCATGGTGCAGGCTAGCCCATTCTGTGGGAAAGCCAATGAGGACGCTAGTGCTCATCTCCAGCAATTCCTGGAGATTTGCAACACGTTCACAATGAAGGACGTCACCCCCGACGCTGTTCGCCTTCGACTGTTCCTGTTCTCTCTCCTTGGGAGAGCGAGACAGTGGTTCTACGCAAGCCCTGAAGCTGTGAACACTTGGGAGAAGTGTTCAGCTGTGTTCCTTGCAAAGTTCTTCCCGCTGGGCAAGACCAATGCCCTCCGCGGAAGGATGTCAAGCTTCCAGCAGGAGTCGAAGGAGTCGATTCCTGAGGCATGGGAGAGGCTCCAGGAGTACATCCTGGCATGTCCCCACCACGGGATGGATGATTGGCTGATCATCCAGAACTTCTACAACGGGCTTACTCCGTCGGCCCGAGACCACCTCGACGCTGCTGCTGGTGGAGCCTTCTTCTCGCTCACTGTGAGCAAGGCAAAAGATTTGATCGAGAAGATGGTGTCCAACCAAGGTTGGAATGAAGAGCGCCTCCAACCTCGCCAGCGAGGCATGCACTCCGTCAAGGAGGTTGACATGCTCGCCGCCAAGATTGAGCTTCTCATAAAGAAGATGGACGACCAAGCCAATGGAGAAGTGAAAGCCCTAGACGCTCGTATGACTTGCGAGGTCTGTGGCAACACGGGACACTCGGGCAACGACTGCCCTGAGACCCGTGAGGACGCAATGTTCATGGGCAACAACAACAACAACGGCTACCGTCCACAAGGAGGTCAAAGTTGGGGTCCACCACGTCCCAACTACCAAGGAGGTAACTCTGGCAACTTCTCTGGTTTTAATTCCGGTTATAATCAGCCCTCCTTGAAAGATCTTGTGCTTGGTCAAGCTAAGGTTAATGATAACATCAGTAAAAAGCCTGCCACCACTGATAGGACTCTTGAGAGCATCCACACTAAGATAGAGGGTGTTTCCTCTGCTCTCAAGAATCAGCTGAGCTTTAATAAAATGATAGAAACCCAATTAGCTCAGTTAGCTGCTGCTGTTCCTACTGCTGAGTCGGGGAAAATCCCGGGGCAACCCGAGACCCCCTTAGAAAATGTTAATGCGGTTACCATGAGAGGAGGTAAGTCCACTCGGGATCCGCCATACCCTAACCATGCAGGAAAGGACACATCAGCTGAGAAGCCGGCAGAAGAAGAAGAACTGCCGCCCAGGAAAACGGCCCCACATGAGTTTTATGACATGAACCTCATGCCGTTTCCTGAAAGAAGAAGGAAGCCCACCGTGGACGAGCAGTTCACACGCTTCGTTGAGGTGATCCAGAAGCTGCACATCAACGTGCCCTTGCTGGATGCGATACAAGTACCCACGTACGCTCGCTACCTCAAGGATCTTATCAGCAACAAGCGCCCACTACCGACCACAGAAATTGTCAAGCTGACGGAAGAGTGTAGCGCTGCTATACTCAACCGGCTTCCTGAGAAGAAGAAAGATCCGGGGTGTCCCACGATCACCTGCTCGATCGAGACACAGAACTTCGACCATGCCTTATGTGATCTTGGGGCAAGTGTGAGCGTCATGCCGAAGGATGTCTTCGACAAGCTCAACTACACCACACTATCCCCCACGCCGATGCAGCTGCAGCTGGCCGATTCAACGGTCCGCTATCCGGCGGGGATCGCCGAAGATATTCCGGTGAAAATCCGGGATTGCTTCATCCCCGTCGACTTCGTAGTGCTTGACATGGACGTCGGGAAGAGCACACCGCTCATCCTGGGACGCCCATTTCTCAGCACTGTGGATGCTCGCATCGATGTAGGAGCCGGAGAAATCCGCTTCCACATCAATGGTAAGGAGGAGAAGTTTGACTTTCGGCCACGAAAAGAACAGTGCAACATGATCCGTATCAAGTACGGGCCGAACCCAAGCAACATCAAGGAAGTGGAGGTCACTCCGCCAAAAAAGGACAGCCTCATCACATTCATGAAGAACTTCCTTGAGAAGGAAAAGGTTGCACAGCAACAACTGATGAAGGCAAGGAGGCAAAGGTCACACATTAAGCAACAGCCTCCGAAGTCCACAAGGCAGCAACCTCCGAGGTCTGCAAAGAAACAGGCTGTGAAGCCTGCAAAACCGTAGCCTCCGAAGCCCGAGAAGCCACCGACCGCAACAAAGACCAAAAAGGTGTGGCGAGTGAAACAAGAAGCATCATCCGTGTCTTCATCTCTGGGACCGGACAACGCTTCATCGAGCTGAACGCCGGAGAAAAGTCCCGCTCGTCGGACTTTAAAAGGTGAGTCCTCGCCGGGAGGTTAAACCGGTAGTTATCCATATTTGCTCTTTTAATTGCATATTTGCTTTCCACCACATTTTGATTTTTCCGACCACTGCATTTCTGCATTTTTGAATTTTTCCAGCCACCTTGGAATTTTTCAAAACTCATTTGCATTTTTGAAAATTTAGAAAATAGGTTTTTGGGCTTTCCATTTTGAAAAGATTTTTTGTCGAGCTTTTTGAGCAAAAAGGCAGCAGGGGGCAAATCCCCTAGCCGTTGGGGAACACATAGGAAAAAGGGGGCTGCCAGGAGGCCCACCTGCCAGGTCGGCCGACCTGGTGGGGTCGGCCGACCCCCTGGCCCCACCTTTTCCTGTGCACTTTTCTCCCAACGGCTATATGGCCGTTGCTCTATCCCTTTCTAACGGCCATCTTGCTTCCTTGGCTATAAAAACCGCCCAGGAGGAGGAGCTTCACCATTCCAAGCTTATCTTTCACTCCCCTCCTTTGCTCACTTGTTGCTCTCCCAAAATTTCGTGTTCTTCAACTTTACTACAGCCCCAAAAACCCAAAAAAAATATTTCCCCTCTGTTTTAGTGCATTTGCAAGTTGTTGTGAGAAGAAAACCAATTTCGGAGAAGCTCGGGTTTGTCGTTTTCACTAACGCTCACCCGAACACTTGTTCGATCTTGTTTTTGTTCTTGTCTTGTGTTTGTTCTTGTGTGCAGCCATGTTCAACCGAATGAAGCAAGTCGCCGGAATCAAGCGGAGAAAAAGCACTCGTGCAAGCACGAGTCAAGCATCCTCCGTCGAGCTCACACCAAGTCCGGGGCATGGTGACCCCGAAGCTGAAATTCCGGAGGAAAGGCCGGCCTTGCTCATCACCGAGGAGCATCTCGACATCAAGGACGACCGCGAGGGCCAAGCCATCGCGCTCATGAGAGAACGGCCATTCGCCCACACCCGACGCTTCGATCCGGACTTCCTCGAGAAAATAGGTATGAGAGAAGAATTTGCCTCTATTTTTCGCACTATGGGTTGGCTAAATTTCGTAGAAGTAGATGAGCCGGGTTCTCGTTTGCTTACTATGCAGTTTTTATGCACCCTTAGAAAGTATGATGAAGGCATTTCCTTTCGCTTGTTTGGGCAAGAGCGCTTGGTCACATGGGGTGATCTTCATGCTATGCTAGGTCTAAATCCTAAATGTAGGCTAGACTTAGATAAAGCGCTAAAGGGGTTCCATAAAGAAAGTTTTTGGAAAAAGATTTCCGGAAACGAGTGGGGTCCCAAGCCTAGAACAAGTGCCATCCATAATCCTACACTTAGATTTATGCATGTGTGGTTGGCTATGACCTTGTTTCCTCGAGGTGACATTAGGGTTGTCCGGCAAGATGAATTGAAAATACTTTATGCCATGGTTAAGAAAATTAGGGTGTCACCCGCGGAATGCATGATTGATCAATGGTTAGACAATATAAAGTTGACAGGACCAATTGAGTGCACCTCTTTAGTTACTCGCATTGCGCAGCAGTGTGGTCTGCTTGAGAATGTTCATGTTGAATATTTGACGGTAGATAGAGAATTTCTAGGCGAGGACTATTTTGTGCAAGGACATACTTTGAAACATGGTCCAAATAATACCTTGATCTATCACTTTCCCGGGTATACAAATGAATTCCCGTTACCTAACCTGGGTCTTCGTTTGTATCACTGTCGGGCACTAACCCTCCCACTTGAGCCAGTGGGAGAAGTTCGCAGGCATAGTGTTTCAGGGCGACCGACACGTTCCCGTAGGCATATGGAGCCTACACCGGAGTTTCACACTCCGACCGGAGATCCGGTATGGGAGCAGCCCCCGCCACAGGACGAGGCGGGTGCATCAACATGGCAGGCCGGAGCATGGGAATCTCAGTACGATTACCCCATGCAGACGTCATCAAGTTCAAGCGGACCGCCATCCTTTGCCACTCGGTCATTCTCATCCCGTGGGTTCCGTGAACTCAACTATGGGATGGCCGAGTTGACAAGGAGGGTGAACGACATTGATTTGCGCACCGAGAGCATGCAACAAACTCTCACGCAACATGTCGCCGACACCCAGCAATGGCAGAATTTCAGCGACAACCAATTCCGCCAGCTGAACGCGATGATGGCTCAGAATCAGAGCAATTGGGATGCCTTCTTCCGCTCCCAAGGCTACGACCCGAACCAGCAGATATGAGCAAGAACAAGCTTGGGGGAGGACCCCCCTTCTCACGGTAACTTGTATCTTTCCCCTTCCCTTTATTTCTTGCATTTGCTAAATCTGAAAACCATAAAAATTTGCAAAACATAAAAAGAACAAAAATATTTCCCTTTTTCATGCACGGTATGAATGTGTATAATTTTCCTATGTTGAGATGATGAATAGTTGTTCTGTCCTTTATTCCTCTCTAATGCTAGTTTACAACTTAGTACTCTCTCAAGAGTTAGGTTTGTTGGTAAATCTTGCCTTAAACTTGAATCTTGTGGGTAGCATATGCATTCTCTAGTTCTAAGTTGTTGAGAGGTATGATACGATAGATAGGGCTGCTATGATCTTGCTCAACGTAAAGCTTGAATTCCGGAGTTTTATTTTTCAAAATGACAAATTGATAAGTTCCTCAATGATGAAATTCCGACCACAGCCATATGTAGTGTTTACATTTGAAAACCTTTACACATATGCTGCTTGTTTCACATTGAGCTTAGTCAAAATTGTTGTGACCCTAGTAGAACTCTTTTCATGCTTTCTTGATCAAGATCATATACACACATCCACCGCCATGAGCTATCCTTCTAAATCAAGAAGATAGCATCCACCATATCCACCATATCCACCGTGAGCTATTCTTCTACACCGGAAGAAAGCCACTATCCATCCATCCATCCAAAGAAACACTCCATATATCCATTGCAAAATTCCTCTCTCAAAGTATTCATTGCAAACTAGGACTATGGCTATGCAAAAAGAAAAGAAAAAAAATGCTCAAAAAAGAGAGCAAGCAAAAGATAGCCATAGCCTAGAAACTCCAAAAGAGAGAAGGAAAATTCAAAAAGGAGTTATTTCTTCCCATCCACCATTCCTCCGTTCTCCCACACACTTGCACATCTTGATCAAGATTGTTTGAATTGATGTTTTTCTTGGATCCGGTCTTTTGACATAGCAATATTATGTGAACATGAGTGCCTCATATATCCCTGCCTTGAGCTCCACATAAAGCCTTATTTAGAAGTAGGTGATTATAGGCAACACTTTGCCTTGGTGAGGAATCATACACATATTGAGTGATCCGAGAGAATCATTTGAGGAACTTGGTTTTTATTTTCAAAATCTTTTGAAAACCTCCGGAAGAACATAGCGGAATCTAGAGCAAGTGATTGGTGCCCTGCAATTGTTCTATCTCTCAACCGCCCAAGACAATGAGGTGTAAAAGCCCCATGGATCGAGGTAAATGGGTAAGTTATGTACCAACATATTTAATTCTAGGAAGAGTATTTTGTTGTGCGCATAGTATTATTGAGGAGTAGGACATTGTAGCAACTCCTGATCAACAACTTAAGTTTATCCTTGCTTCGGGACGAGCAAAGGGTAAGCTTGGGGGAGTTTGTTGACGGCTGTTAAGTACCATTTTCAACCGTCAACTATACTCAAATAAAGGAGAATTTGGCATTTCATACACGCATGCTTTATCACAATAATATAGTTCCACTTGTACTTGGAGAACTTTGTGCATGCAGGAGGAAATGTGAAGGAAACACCTCAAAAGGCAAGAAAACACACTTTCGACCAATCAGAGAGTGCCACATGGACGTCACACGGATTGAAGGGCCCATTTTCAGCACTTAACCAACGTAACTCCCTGTAATACCGCGCAAACCGACGTCAGGGCCCACAGGACAGCCACCTGGAGAAAGCACAGGCACGGAGGGGCCACCCCCAGGTCGGCCGACCTGGTCAGGTCGGGCAACCTGGTCTGGCGCCCTCTCCACCTGGCCTTCCACGTGTAGGCTCCAGACGACTCCCTGATGGCGGTTTGGGGGGATTCCGTGGCGGTTACTCCTCTGAAACCGACGTTAGGAGGCTATAGATAGAGGGTGAGGGCCTTCACACTCAACACACACCACAAGAAGCATTTCTCTCTTGCTAGTAGTAGTTCTTGGAGTTTTAGTGGAGTTAGGCTGAGTCTAGAGCTCTCTAGTCCCAAGTCTTCACTTGGAATTGGTATGGCTCTTGTATCTTTTCCCTTTTGTAAGACTTTGCTCTTATCAATATATATATATTTTCTATATAGTTGTGCTTGGGTCATGAGTTTCTTGTTTGATATTGTGATCCATATATGTGATAGTATAGTCTACTTGTGTGATAGTAGTTTATATTTATTATACTACTATTGTCATGCTAGTTATATACCGTCACTATAGTCTAGTTTATATGTTATAGTCTCTATGCTTAGTTTTAGCTGATAAAGTATAGCATGGGTTTGGTGATCGTATTCGTACGGTAGCTCTGCCTCGTTAATAGTAATCGCGGAGGGGCAGAGTGCTCTTTGGTCATGCAAGTATGGTACTTGGGTGACTGATTTGCATCAATTATTCGTTAGTCTACTGGTTTGTTGAGGTAGGCGGCAGGTGGTGACAGCCCTGTCCGTCCTTTGAAATCCTCCCCGCTAGGCTAGTGCGTAGGCTCTTGGCGGAAGTCGCCTGTGGATGCAGGGGTAAGTCCGTGCCTGAAGTGCTATACTATTGACTGCTGAACCTGAGTGTGGGTCTGTATGTATTCTACTTAGGCTATGCAACTGTATAGGAATGTATAGTAGGAGTAGCTTAGCCTAGTCTTTCCTCCACTAGACTTTATTTATTTAGTAGGAATCTTCTGTGTGTGTCACACTACCCGGTTATTATCATGTACCCGCCTGTCTTGGTTAGATATCCTTGCTAATTGTTAACATGATCTTATATGTTAGTAACGCTTCTTGATCATAACCTTCCTTTGGGATAAACAAATACGATACCCTGAATACTTCCGGGTGAAATGCTACAGCGGTATTCTCCGTGCGCTTGCGGATTTTACCTACTTGACTCTGGGACATATTAGTGAACCGTTTCTGGCCCCGTGCCGGGAATGATTTATTAATATGGCTTAGCAAAAGTCAACAGTCATAGAATTTCAGGAATTTCTTTCCCGTGAACTACGTTCCATTGTCCGTGATTATGGAGTTCGGGATACCAAATCGATGGTTCGAGGAAGAATTCGACTGCTTCCTTGGATCGGATTTTTACCAGCGGGCATGCCTCGATCCACTTGGTGACCTTGTCGACCGCGACAAGCAAGTGGGTGTAGCCCCCGGGCGCTTTTTGGAGCGGGCCGACCAGGTCTAGGCCCCAGACCACAAAAGGCCATGTGAGGGGGATCGTTTCGAGGGCCTGTGCCAGCAAGTGCATTTGGCAGGGGTAGTACTGGCAAGGTTTTGACTATGCGGGTCGTGTCGCCCACGGCAGTCGGCCAATAAAAGCCTTTGCAAAATGCATTACCCACGAGGGTTCGAGGTGCAGCATGGTGACCGTAGACCCGCCCCTCCCTTTGAATGTCGACGAGTAGCTGGATTCCTTCGCTGATGGGGATACAACGCTGCATAATTTTGATGACACTGTGCTTGTAAAGCTCCCTGTCGATTAAGACGAAAGACTTAGCACGCCGATAGAGTCGCTTGGCTTCGGTGCCATCGACGGGAAGCATGCCCCAAGCCAAGAACTCGACGTACGGGATTCTCCAACCATCCGGGGGCTCTGCTCTCTTGACGTCGGTGTCGATTTGCTACACCCCGGGGTCGTCTGGCCAGTCGTCCGCCTCATGTAAGTCACTTGGTCGGTCGATGTGGTGGGGGTCGAGGGGGGCCCTATTTTCATAGGCAGCCCGTCGGCCCTTGGGCTGAGGTTGACGGAGTCGCTTAGGCCCTCCTTAGCCCCTTCGCGTTCCATGGGCCACGCCAAGGGCTAGAACTGGTCGTTTGCGAAGACTCCCGGGGGAATATGCTCTCGACCAGATGCCATCTTGGCCAACTCATCCGCCGCCTCGTTGAGACGTCGCAGGACATGCATGAGCTCTAGGCCATCGAACCTGCCTTCGAGCCTATGAACTTCTTGGCAGTAGAGTGCCATGGTGTCAGTTTGACAGCTAGATTCGTTCATGGCCTGGTCAATCACGAGCAGGGAGTCCCCCCGGATCTCTAGCAGTTGAATGCCTAGCTCGATGGCGATCTTGAGGCCGTTTACAAGTGCCTCGTACTCAGTGGCATTATTTGAAGCGGGGAATTGCAGTTGAATGGCGTATTTCATACGTACCCCGAGTGGAGAGACGAAGACGAGGCCGATGCCTGTGCCTGTTCGCATGAGTGACCTGTCGAAGTACAGGACCCAGTACTCCTGGTCGACCGGAGTTGGCGCGAGTTTTGCTGTGGTCCATTCCACCATGAAGTCGACGAGGACTTTGGACTTGATGGCCGCTTGAGGTTGGTACATGACGTCGTGCCCCATCAGCTCGAGTGCCCACTTGGCGACCTTGCCTGCCGAGTCCCTATTCTGTATAATTTCACGAAGTGGAAAGGAACTTACAATGTGTACCGTATGGGAGTCGAAGTAGTGCCAGAGCTTGCGCCTTGCGACCATCACTGCGTAGAGGATCTTGAGGATCAGTAGCTACGGGTCTTTGAGTCAGATAGGACTTCGCAGCCATAGTAGACGGGGTGCTGGACTTTGAGGGCGTGACCTTCACTTTCCCGCTCGACTACAAGCGCCAAGCTCACGACCTGAGTCGTTGCCGCTATGTATAGTAGCAACACCTCTCCTGGGAGCGGGGGTGTCAACACCGGTGCATTACTCAGGATGCGCTTGACTTCGTTGAGAGTCTACTGCGCCTCGAAGGTCCACTCGAACCGGTCGGATTTCTTTAGAAGCCTGTACAACGGGAGCACTCTTTCGTCGAGGCGCGTGATGAAGCGGCTCAGCGCCGCCAGACACCCCGTAAGCCGATGCAGCCCTTTGAGTTTCTGCACCGGGCCCATCCGCTAGATCGCAAAAATCTTCTCCGCGTTCAGAAATGATGAACCCGAGGAGCATGTCCTTGGGACCCCGAAGACACATTTCTTGGGGTTAAGTTTAACGCCGTTTGCATGAACTTGGAGAAGATGCGCTCGAGGTCAGCCACGAGAGTGTTGGCCCTTTTGTATTTGACAACAATATCATCCACATAGGCCTCGACCGTGTGGCCGATCAGATGGTCGAAGCACCGTTGCATACAACGTTGAAAGGTAGCGCCGGCGTTCTTGAGCCCGAAAGGCATCGTCACATAGCAGTAAGAGCCCAACGGTGTGATGAAAGACGTCGCGAGCTGGTCGGATTCTTTCATTGCGATTTGGTGATACCCATAGTAGGCAACCAGGAAGCAGAGGGATAGGATCCTTTGGACATGCCTTGTTCAGGCTCGTGTAGTCAACACACATCCTCCATTTTGCATTCTTTTTTCTACAAGAATAGGAGTAACTAACCATTCGGGGTGAAACACCTCCTTGATGAATCCAACGGCCTATAGCTTTGCGATCTCCTCGTCGATTGCCCTGCACTTCTCGTCGTCGAAGCGGTGCAAGTGTTGCGTCGCTAGTTTGGAGCCTGGTCTAATGTTCAAGGAGTGCTTGGCGACTCCCCTCGGTATGCTGGGCATGTCCGAGGGCCTCCACGCAAAGATGTCGGTGTTCGCGTGGAGAAAGTCGACGAGCTCGCTTTCCTATTTGGGAGTGAGGGATGTCCCCACTCTCACCGTCTTTCCCTTGTCGCCCTCAGGGTCGACCAAGACTTCCTTGGTGTCTCCTACTGGCTTGAACAAGGCGTCCTTGTGGTTGGTGTCGGGGGTTCCCTCCTTGAGGTGCGCCCAGATCCCTTCGAGCTCCTCGGCGGAGGGTACCATCGTGGCGGCGAGATCGCCGTTCTCCATCTCGCAGTGGAAAGCATGTTGGAGGGACGCACTCACGGTGATGACCCCCTTTGGCCCCGGCATCTTCAGCTTTAGATAAGTGTAGTTGGGAACGGCCATGAACTTGGCATAGCATGGGCGTCCGAGGAGAGCGTGGTACGCCCCCGGGAAGTCGACGACTTCGAAGACGAGGGTCTTGGTCCTGAAGTTGGAAGGAGTCCCAAACGTGACGGGCGAGCTGATCTAACCGAGGGGAATGGCTTGTCTCCCAGGGACAATCCCATGGAAGGGCACATCGGCTAGCTGGAGGCGTGACCGGGCTACCCGAGGAGATCGAGGGTGTCGGCGTAAAGGACGTTGATGTAGCTGCCCCTGTCCATCATCACCTTGGTGAGGCGAACTTCGGCGATGATGGGATCAACAATGAGCGGATATCGACTCGGTCGCGGCACATATGGGGGATGGTCTGACAGGTCAAAAGTGGTCAGTAGGTCTGACCATTTGAGGAAGGATGGTATGGCGGGCTCCGCTGTGAAGACCTCGTGACGCTTGACCTTGCCTATGCGTCGACTACCTCAGGACTCAGCTCCTGTGAAGATCATGTGTCTGGCTTTGGTGTTGGGGAAACATGGGCCCCCCTTGCTCGTCGTCGCCGTCAGGAGGGTCTTGAGTCCCTGGCTCAGACACTTTCTTTGAGTCCCCCTTCTTTGCCTCCTCTCGGATTAACTTCTTCATCATGGAGCAGTCTTTGAGGAGATGCTTGACGGGGAACCCATGGTTCGGGCACAAACCATTCCACTTCTTCTCAAAGTGGTTTGGTGCCTCCCTTGTTGCGGGCCTCGGTGGCTTGCGCTCGGTGGCAGCCACTACAGGGTCCTGCCAGGCTCACAATTTGTTCTTCTTCTTCTTCTTCTTTAGACGGTCGACAGGACTATCACTGGCTCCTTCGTCTCGCTTGCCTTTGCCCTTGCCCTCCGGCATGTGCTAGAGGACCGCCCCCACGCACTCCTCACCGGAGGCATAGCTCGTAGCGATGTCGAGGAGCACGCGGGCAGTGAGAGGACCCTTTCGGCCCAGCTCATGGATGAGCCGCTCCAAGGTCATGCCGGAGATGAAGGCTCCAACAATGTCTGCATTGCCCACGTTGGGCAGCTCGTTGCACTTCTTACTGAAGCACCGGATGTAATCCTGGAGGGACTTTTTGCTAGCAGTTCTTGAGGTCCCAGGGGTTGCCTGGCCGAAAGTAGGTTCCCTGGAAGTTCCAGATGAATATGTCCCTCAAGTCACCCCAGTTGTAGATCTGGCCCTCGGGCAGGTCCTCAAGCCTTGCCTGAGCCGAGTCGGTGAGATATACGGGGCGGTTGCGGATGTTGGTGTTGACTTTTGCTAAGCCATATTAATAAATCATTCCCGGCACGGGGCCAGAAACGGTTCACTAATATGTCCCAGAGTCAAGTAGGTAAAATCCGCAAGCGCACGGAGAATACCGCTGTAGCATTTCACCCGGAAGTATTCAGGGTATCGTATTTGTTTATCCCAAAGGAAGGGTATGATCAAGAAGCGTTACTAACATATAAGATCATGTTAACAATTAGCAAGGATATCTAACCAAGACAGGCGGGTACATGATAATAACCGGGTAGTGTGACACACACAGAAGATTCCTACTAAATAAATAAAGTCTAGTGGAGGAAAGACTAGGCTAAGCTACTCCTACTATACATTCCTATACAGTTGCATAGCCTAAGTAGAATACATACAGACCCACACTCAGGTTCAGCAGTCAATAGTATAGCACTTCAGGCACGGACTTACCCCTGCATCCACAGGCGACTTCCGCCAAGAGCCTACGCACTAGCCTAGCGGGGAGGATTTCAAAGGACGGACAGGGCTGTCACCACCTGCCGCCTACCTCAACGAACCAGTAGACTAACGAATAATTGATGCAAATCAGTCACCCAAGTACCATACTTGCATGACCAAAGAGCACTCTGCCCCTCCGCGATTACTATTAACGAGGCAGAGCTACCGTACGAATACGATCACCAAACCCATGCTATACTTTATCAGCTAAAACTAAGCATAGAGACTATAACATATAAACTAGACTATAGTGATGGTATATAACTAGCATGACAATAGTAGTATAATAAATATAAACTACTATCACACAAGTAGACTATACTATCACATATATGGATCACAAAATCAAACAAGAAACTCATGACCCAAGCACAACTATATAGAAAATAGATATATATTAATAAGAGCAAAGTCTTACAAAAGGGAAAAGATACAAGAGCCATACCAATTCCAAGTGAAGACTCGGGACTAGAGAGCTCTAGACTCAGCCTAACTCCACTAAAACTCCAAGAACTACTACTAGCAAGAGAGAAATGCTTCTTGTGGTGTGTGTTGAATGTGAAGGCACACCCTCCTATTTATAGCCTCAATAGGTCGGCAAGGGAGCGTAACCGCCACGGAAGGCATCTCAAACCGTCATCAGGAGTCGCGGAGGAGCCAACACGTGGAAGCCCAGGCGGAGAGGGCGCCCGGCTGGGTCGGCCGACCTGGGGGTGGCCCCTCCTGGCCTGTGCTTTCTCCAGGTGGCTGTCCTGTGGGTCCTGAGGTCGGTTCCCGCGGTATTACTGGGAGTTACGTCGGTTAAGTGCTGCAAATGGGCCCTTCAATCCGTGTGACGTCCATGTGGCACTCTCTGATTGGTCGAAAGTGTGTTTCTTGCCTTTTGAGGTGTTTCCTTCACATTTCCTCCTGCATGCACAAAGTTCTCCAAGTACAAGTGGAACTACATTATTGTGATAAAGCATGCGTGTATGAAATGCCAAATTCTCCTTTATTTGAGTATAGTTGACGGTTGAAAATGGTACTTAACAGCCGTCAACAAACTCCCCCAAGCTTACCCTTTGCTCGTCCCGAAGCAAAGATAAACTTAAGTTGTTGATTAGGAGTTGCTACAATGTCCTACTCCTCAATAATACTATGCGCACAACAAAGTACTCTTCCTAGAATTAAATATATTGGCGCATAACTTACCCATTTACCTCGATCCATGGGGCTTTTACACCTCATTGTCTTGGGTGGTTGAGAAATAGAACAATTGCAGGGCACCAATCACTTGCTCTAGATTCCGCTATGTTGTTCCGGAGGTTTTCAAAAGATTTTGAAAATAAAAACCAAGTTCCTCAAATGATTCTCTCGGATCACTCAATATGTGTATGATTCCTCACCGAGGCAAAGTGTTGCCTATAATCACCTACTTCTAAATAAGGCTTTATGTGGAGCTCAAGGTAGGGATATATGAAGCACTCATGTTCACATAATATTGCTATGTCAAAAGACCGGATCCAAGAAAAACATCAATTCAAACAATCTTGATCAAGATGTGCAAGTGTGTGGGAGAATAGAGGAATGGTGGATGGGAAGAAATAACTCCTTTTTGAATTTTCCTTCTCTCTTTTGGAGTTTCTAGGCTATGGCTATCTTTTGCTTGCTCTCTTTTTTGAGCATTTTTTTTTCTTTTCTTTTTTTTTTTTTTGCATAGCCATAGTCCTAGTTTGCAATGAATACTTTGAGAGAGGAATTTTGCAATGGATATATGGAGTGTTTCTTTGGATGGATGGATGGATAGTGGCTTTCTTCCGGTGTAGAAGAATAGCTCACGGTGGATATGGTGGATATGGTGGATACTATCTTCTTGATTTAGAAGGATAGCTCATGGCGGTGGATGTGTGTATATGATCTTGATCAAGAAAGCATGAAAAGAGTTCTACTAGGGTCACAACAATTTTGACTAAGCTCAATGTGAAACAAGCAGCATATGTGTAAAGGTTTTCAAATGTAAACACTACATATGGCTGTGGTGGGAATTTCATCATTGAGGAACTTATCAATTTGTCATTTTGAAAAATAAAACTCCGGAATTCAAGCTTTACGTTGAGCAAGATCATAGCAGCCCTATCTATCATATCATACCTCTCAACAACTTAGAACTAGAGAATGCATATGCTACCCGCAAGATTCAAGTTCAAGGCAAGATTTACCAACAAACCTAACTCTTGAGAGAGTACTAAGTTGTAAACTAGCATTAGAGAGGAATAAAGGACAGAGCAACTATTCATCATCTCAACATAAGAAAATTATACACATTCATACCGCGCATGAAAAAGGGAAATATTTTTGTTCTTTTTATGTTTTGCAAATTTTTATGGATTTTCAGATTTAGCAAATGCAAGAAATAAAGGGAAGGGGAAAGATACAAGTTACCGTGAGAAGGGGGGTCCTCCCCCAAGCTTGTTCTTGCTCATATCTGCTGGTTCGGGTCGTAGCCTTGGGAGCGGAAGAAGGCATCCCAATTGTTCTGATTCTGAGCCATCATCGCGTTCAGCTGGCGGAATTGGTTGTCGCTGAAATTCTGCCATTGCTAGGTGTCGGTGACATGTTGCGTTAGAGTTTGTTGCATGCTCTCGGTGCGCAAATCAATGTCGTTCACCCTCCTTGTCAACTCGGCCATCCCATAGTTGAGTTCACGGAACCCACGGGATGAGAATGACCGAGTGGCAAAGGATGGCGGTCCGCTTGAACTTGATGACGTCTGCATGGGGTAATCGTACTGAGATTCCCATGCTCCGGCCTGCCATGTTGATGTACCCGCCTCGTCCTGTGGCGGGGGCTGCTCCCATACCGGATCTCCGATCGGAGTGTGAAACTCCGGTGTAGGCTCCATATGCCTACGGGAACGTGTCGGTCGCCCTGAAACACTATGCCTGCGAACTTCTCCCACTGGCTCAAGTGGGAGGGTTAGTGCCCGACAGTGATACAAACGAAGACCCGGGTTAGGTAACGGGAATTTGTTTGTATACCCGGGAAAGTGATAGATCAAGGTATTATTTGGACCATGTTTCAAAGTATGTCCTTGCACAAAATAGTCCTCGCCTAGAAATTCTCTATCTACCGTCAAATATTCAACATGAACATTCTCAAGCAGACCACACTTCTGCGCAATGCGAGTAACTAAAGAGGTGCACTCAATTGGTCCTGTCAACTTTTTATTGTCTAACCATTGATCAATCATGCATTCCGCGGGTGACACCCTAATTTTCTTAACCATGGCATAAAGTATTTTCAATTCATCTTGCCGGACAACCCTAATGTCACCTCGAGGAAACAAGGTCATAGCCAACCACACATGCATAAATCTAAGTGTAGGATTATGGATGGCACTTGTTCTAGGCTTGGGACCCCACTCGTTTCCGGAAATCTTTTTCCAAAAACTTTCTTTATGAAACCCCTTTAGCGCTTTATCTAAGTCTAGCCTACATTTAGGATTTAGACCTAGCATAGCATGAAGATCACCCCATGTGACCAAGCGCTCTTGCCCAAACAAGCGAAAAGAAATGCCTTCATCATACTTTCTAAGGGTGCATAAAAACTGCATAGTAAGCAAACGAGAACCCGGCTCATCTACTTCTACGAAATTTAGCCAACCCATAGTGCGAAAAATAGAGGCAAATTCTTCTCTCATACCTATTTTCTCGAGGAAGTCCGGATCGAAGCGTCGGGTGTGGGCGAATGGCCGTTCTCTCATGAGCGCGATGGCTTGGCCCTCGCGGTCGTCCTTGATGTCGAGATGCTCCTCGGTGATGAGCAAGGCCGGCCTTTCCTCCGGAATTTCAGCTTCGGGGTCACCATGCCCCGGACTTGGTGTGAGCTCGATGGAGGATGCTTGACTCGTGCTTGCACGAGTGCTTTTTCTCCGCTTGATTCCGGCGACTTGCTTCATTCGTTTGAACATGGCTGCACACAAGAACAAACACAAGACAAGAACAAAAACAAGATCGAACAAGTGTTCGGGTGAGCGTTAGTGAAAACGACAAACCCGAGCTTCTCCGAAATTGGTTTTCTTCTCACAACAACTTGCAAATGCACTAAAACAGAGGGGAAATATTTTTTTTGGGTTTTTGGGGCTGTAGTAAAGTTGAAGAACACGAAATTTTGGGAGAGCAACAAGTGAGCAAAGGAGGGGAGTGAAAGATGAGCTTCGAATGGTGAAACTCCTCCTCCTGGGCGGTTTTATAGCCAAGGAAGCAAGATGGCCGTTAGAAAGGGACAGAGCAACGGCCATATAGCCGTTGGGAGAAAAGAGCACAGGAAAAGGTGGGGCCAGGGGGTCGGCCGACCCCACCAGGTCGGCCGACCTGGCAGGTGGGCCTCCTGGCAGCCCCCTTTTTCCTATGTGTTCCCCAACGGCTAGGGGATTTGTCCCCTGCTGCCTTTTTGCTCAAAAAGCTCGACAAAAAATCTTTTCAAAATGGAGAGCCCAAAAACCTATTTTCTAAATTTTCAAAAATGCAAATGAGTTTTGAAAAATTCCAAGGTGGCTGGAAAAATTCAAAAATGCAGAAATGCAGTGGTCGGGAAAAATCAAAATGTGGTGGAAAGCAAATATGCAATTAAAAGAGCAAATATGGATAACTACCGGTTTAACCTCCCGGCGAGGACTCACCTTTTAAAGTCCGACGAGCGGGACTTTTCTCCGGCGTTCAGCTCGATGAAGCGTTGTCCGGTCCCGGAGATGAAGACACGGATGATGCTTCTTGTTTCACTCGCCACACCTTCTTGGTCTTTGTTGCGGTCGGTGGCTTCTCGGGCTTCGGAGGCTGCGGTTTTGCAGGCTTCACAGCCTGTTTCTTTTGCAGACCTCGGAGGTTGCTGCCTTGTGGACTTCGGAGGCTGTTGCTTGAAGTGTGACCTTTGCCTCCTTGCCTTCATCAGTTGTTGCTGTGCAACCTTTTCCTTCTCAAGGAAGTTCTTCATGAATGTGATGAGGTTGTCCTTCTTTTTGAACGTGTTGCAAATCTCCAGGAATTGCTGGAGATGAGCACTAGCGTCCTCATTGGCTTTCCCACAGAATGGGCTAGCCTGCACCATGGTGATGAGACCGGTCTTGATCTCGAAGTTCGCATCTCCCACATTGCCAGCTGGTCCCGTAGGGATGTTGGCAGCGGAGGGAGCGGAGAACTCGCGGAGGGTCTTGTCGGCCATTTGCTCAGAGCTTGATGGTGCGGGAATGACAGGTTCGATTGGCCGAGTCTCCTTACGAGGAGGGGTGAGCCTAGCTCGTGTCCTTCTCAGGAGTGACTCAGGATCTTCAGTGAAGTTTGTCGGCAAGTCGAAACCAGTCATACACTACCCTGTTTTCATACAAAATGCAGAAAACAAAGCAAGGTTAGCCTGCCTAGGAGATAGCCTTAATAATTGCAACACTACTATATACATTAGTAATTTTTCTTGAATCATACGCCTTCCCCGGCAACGGCGCCAGAAATGCTTGTTGACTTTTGCTAAGCCATATTAATAAATCATTCCCGGCACGGGGCCAGAAACGGTTCACTAATATGTCCTAGAGTCAAGTAGGTAAAATCCGCAAGCGCACGGAGAATACCGCTGTAGCATTTCACCCGGAAGTATTCAGGGTATCGTATTTGTTTATCCCAAAGGAAGGGTATGATCAAGAAGCGTTACTAACATATAAGATCATGTTAACAATTAGCAAGGATATCTAACCAAGACAGGCGGGTACATGATAATAACCGGGTAGTGTGACACACACAGAAGATTCCTACTAAATAAATAAAGTCTAGTGGAGGAAAGACTAGGCTAAGCTACTCCTACTATACATTCCTATACAGTTGCATAGCCTAAGTAGAATACATACAGACCCACACTCAGGTTCAGCAGTCAATAGTATAGCACTTCAGGCACGGACTTACCCCTGCATCCACAGGCGACTTCCGCCAAGAGCCTACGCACTAGCCTAGCGGGGAGGATTTCAAAGGACGGACAGGGCTGTCACCACCTGCCGCCTACCTCAACGAACCAGTAGACTAACGAATAATTGATGCAAATCAGTCACCCAAGTACCATACTTGCATGACCAAAGAGCACTCTGCCCCTCCGCGATTACTATTAACGAGGCAGAGCTACCGTACGAATACGATCACCAAACCCATGCTATACTTTATCAGCTAAAACTAAGCATAGAGACTATAACATATAAACTAGACTATAGTGATGGTATATAACTAGCATGACAATAGTAGTATAATAAATATAAACTACTATCACACAAGTAGACTATACTATCACATATATGGATCACAAAATCAAACAAGAAACTCATGACCCAAGCACAACTATATAGAAAATAGATATATATTAATAAGAGCAAAGTCTTACAAAAGGGAAAAGATACAAGAGCCATACCAATTCCAAGTGAAGACTCGGGACTAGAGAGCTCTAGACTCAGCCTAACTCCACTAAAACTCCAAGAACTACTACTAGCAAGAGAGAAATGCTTCTTGTGGTGTGTGTTGAATGTGAAGGCACACCCTCCTATTTATAGCCTCAATAGGTCGGCAAGGGAGCGTAACCGCCACGGAAGGCATCTCAAACCGTCATCAGGAGTCGCGGAGGAGCCAACACGTGGAAGCCCAGGCGGAGAGGGCGCCCGGCTGGGTCGGCCGACCTGACCAGGTCGGCCGACCTGGGGGTGGCCCCTCCTGGCCTGTGCTTTCTCCAGGTGGCTGTCCTGTGGGTCCTGAGGTCGGTTCCCGCGGTATTACAGGGAGTTACGTCGGTTAAGTGCTGCAAATGGGCCCTTCAATCCGTGTGACGTCCATGTGGCACTCTCTGATTGGTCGAAAGTGTGTTTCTTGCCTTTTGAGGTGTTTCCTTCACATTTCCTCCTGCATGCACAAAGTTCTCCAAGTACAAGTGGAACTACATTATTGTGATAAAGCATGCGTGTATGAAATGCCAAATTCTCCTTTATTTGAGTATAGTTGACGGTTGAAAATGGTACTTAACAGCCGTCAACAGTTGGCCAAGTCGTCGATTGCGCCCCCTGCCTGGCACGAGAGACGATAGTCCTCAAGCCAGAGTCTGGGGTCCGTCTCACCTGTGTACTTGGTGACAGTCACGGGCGCTCGAAAGCGCTGCAGGAACTCGGCACTGCGGATACGCGAACTGAAGACCTGTGGCCCGGCAGGGCTCCGGCGCCTCCTCAGTGTCATCGTACCAGCCTCTGTGACACGGTTGATGACCCCTTTCCTTGTCGAAGCGCTCTCTTTCACGTCGATGCGCCCTGAGGGTGCCACGCGCATCGCGATGAGCTCCGACCCGGTCATGAACTAAGGCGTTCTTGGGCGCGCCTCCGGCCTAGTTGGGTTGCCAAACTGAGTGCTGCTGCGATCCAACGATGCTGCCCCCTCTAGCGCACCTGGATGTGGAGATCTGCAGGATAGACGGGGCAGTGCGCCATTCTGAGCTCTTCACTTGGAGTGTGGCGGCCTTGGCAAGAAGAGCCGTGACTTCTCGTTGGGTCTGCTGGGCCTCTGGTGTCACGGGCTCAGGGAGGGTCTTGAGCAGCATGACAGCTGCCGCTATGTTTTGTCTCGCACGAGCGAATTGTGGGGATCCCTGGTCGTTGATGAGGATGCGCAGGTGGAAATCACGAGCCACGGCCCGAGCGCGGCCGCCCGCGCCGGAGCAGGCCAACTCACGGTCTATTTCCTCCTTCTCATGTTCCAACTGGCGCCGGGTTTCCTCTAGCTCCACCCTTCTAGACCTGAGCCGCTGGTAGAGGTCCAATGGGCGGTACACGGGCTACGGCTGGCCGGCCGTGGCAGGGGGGACGTCAACGAGCATCTTCCCCGCCCGTGCGCCCATCGTCGGGTTCGCTGGATCAGGGTTCCTGGGGTTTGCCATCGCCCCGGCGGCCAAGTTTTAGCACCTCTCGTAGCCGGCATAGGGGTGAGTTGCACCATGTGACATCCGCGCGGGAGGTCGTAGCTTCCTGCGTACCTCCCTGAGTAAGAGCTAGAGTCTTCCAGCGACCCCATGTCAAGGAGATTGAAAAGAGACTCATTTGGACTCTCGATCATGCCAACGAATTCAAGGCCCACATAGGCGGGATCTGCCCAGCGGATGGCCGTGTCCTGGAGGCATCCCAAAGCATTTCTCTGGCCGAGCGGGTAAATGTCCGGAGGGACTTCGGTGAGCCAGTTCAGGTTGAGGGGCTCGCCCCTGAGGAGCTGCCCGTGGACGTTCGTGAGCACGAACACAAACCTTCGGAGATCGTCCTGGTCGGGCGCGGCGCCCAAATAACGCTCCAAGCAGAACCATAGCTGGTCGCTATAGTCGGTCGGCAGAACGGGCTAGCTGGCAACCCGTGGCCTGGCCGGCTCGAGCCGGACCGCGCTCATCACCTCGTTGATGATGATGGTGGCCGCAGCGATGGTGTCAGGGAGTGTCTCGCCGACGAACTCCAACGCCCCATCGGTCGCAACGACGAAGTCAAGAGTGTGGCCCAGGCCATCCAGCCACCACTGGCGCGCCGTCGTGGGGATGGGCGTTAGGGCTAGAGGCAGCTGTCGCAACCCTATACCGAAGTATGGATTGTGCCGTACAGGATCGCCTCGGGAGATGGTTAACGAAGTAACCATACATAGCGTTCACACAGGACATCCATCATTTACAGAGATACATCATTAAGGGTATAATATTACAGCTCAAGAGTCATAGCGGAAGCAAATTTAGTTATATTATTATACATATGTTCTTGGTTCATATTACATAAATATGCGGAGGCGGGAGATACGACAAACACTCCGCCGAACCTAAGCAAGCCATGCCGGCCCTAGGGTAGTGGCTCACTCGTCTTGATTAGGGGAGCCGGGGACCCATTCAATGGTCCAGTTCTGGGGCTCCTCGCCTTCCCACACAATTTTGTTACAGCAATCGCAATAAGTCGCTTGAGGCAAACCTGAAAACCACATAATCGCAAAGCCTGAGTATCTAGCATACTCCGCAAGACTTACCCATCCAAAGGGTTTACTAAAACCGACTCCTAGTATGCAGGGGGGCCGACCGGGTTTATTTGATATTTGCATAAAAGCACCTATTAATTCTATGCTGCGATGTTTATTCCTTAACCAAGATTTTAATTGCTTGTTGCGGGAAAGGAACTATAGTGGACCCTAGCTAGCTGCTAAGACTGTTCAAATATAAAGAACAATACAACATAGCAATTTGTATCCATAGAGTAAATAAATATCAGCATCCTAAACAAATTTCTCTACTTAAAGTATCATTGCCACTGCTCAAAACAAGAGATACTCATGACCGCGAGAGACGACAATTTCGAATTGATTTACATCCTTCAGGAGAATAACCCAAATGCACGACATACGCATCATTTAAGAACACGTATGGCCACCGTTCACGAGGTTGCGATAAAGTCGATCCGGGGCCATCGATCCCGAGTACACGTCCTCCCCGCGATACAGTACTTCGTATCCGAGGCTTAACCCGTGCACTCTCCAGCGGTCCTCGACCCGTGCATCCACCGTGCCATTCACATCACCTCTGGATCGATGAGTAATACCGTCCAACAATACGGCGCCCAAGTTACTAGGTTTGCCAATTCCCATATAGAGGTATGCACTTGGTACTGTTCAATACTTGTCCGCGGGGTTGCAACGATAGGTTCCCAATTTTTTAACCAATTTCGTCCTTCGCGTGGATCCTGATTGAATCAAGTGATCCCATAGCCTACCGTTGACTCCACTAATTTAAGCTGAGCAGTTGCTAACGACAGGCTTACTGACGTAACTGCGTATAGGTCACAGTTTGTTTATGCAAGTGGGTTTCCATCCAAGCCCTATACCTAATGCACAATACAGTATCCCTCTATGGTGACAAAATAAAAAGGACTCGTAAATCAGTAGGTGTGCACCGGGGCTTGCCTTGGGAGTGATCGTAGTTAAAGTTTTCGACGGGGTTGAGCTCAACTTCGGGCTCCTCAGGGTTGCTTGCCACGTCCTTGCTCCCAGTCTCGCTCCCTAGTCAATGCAGTGCAATGCATGGTCAGGAGTTGGACGATGATGCATGACACTTCCTCAATAGATAGGATTTGATGGAATGATGCTCATGCATGAGATGACATGTTTGTACCACACTCTGGCAATTATTAACTTTCAGGGGACAAACTTCTAATTAGGGAAATGGGAGGCATGGTAATAAATGAGCATATCACCTATATCCAATTACGAGTATACCATCGAGGCCCACTTAGCAAACATGCAAAGCTCCTTGACTTCTCACTTACCCAGGGCTCATTCCCCAATTAAACTACCTATGCAAGAGAACATAGAAATTTTATTTTGCAAGGTTAATTGCAACCTCCTAGAGTTTTACATGTTCACTTTTAATTATAGCCCTGACTAATCTAGATATATACACTAATTGTGAATCATTATTATGCAAAAGAAAATCATAACTTCACTGTAAGTCAAGATTGACATGTTGCATGGGCTGTCCCAAGGATGGATTTACCACTAATAATAACCATATGTATATATTAGGCAACAATTATATTGAAATTCTTAAGTTAATTATGAATGAGTAACTTTAACAGCCAAAAGCACACTGATGGTGCCCAAACATTTTTCATGGAGATTTTATACTTATGTAGAAATGCCCAAAGAGTAGGAATGCAAAATTTCAGAATTAAAATCCTATCCAAGCATTTATAGAAATTTATTTACTAAAAATGGGGATTATGCAATAACACTAAAATTTGCATAAAAGATGGAAATGTGCTTTAGCAGAAAGTTTAGGAATGACATGAAGTGCTTACTGACCAAATCCCATGATTTTATCAGTTATAGATTTTGAATTATGAATTTAATACTCTTAGCAAGGTTCTAACTTTGGTGATTTAATTCTACTAACCTACTGCATAACCCTGGATCTCATCTTGTTTTTCTGGTAGAGCAAGATTTTTGGAGTCAAAAAAAATTAATTCCACATTTTTAGGCCTCTTATTCCTGGAGTTATTGAATTTTAAAGTTTAATCAAAGTTCACCCTTATTTACAAATCTGCCACTGGCCATTTTCAAAATTCCCCGCGCGTGCGCGCGGCGGAGCGGCGGGGTGGCTCTGCTGGCTCGCCGGCGGCGATCGGCGGCGAGGCACGGAACTTGGTGCTGCTCTACATGATCAGTGACCCAAGGCGGTCACGTGGGTGGTGGTGGCCGGAGCTCTGCCGGCGACGAGCGGCGGCGAAGCTGGACGGTGGCCGATGGCGGCAGGCACGCCCAGAGATGGAATCGGCAAGGGGGGAGGTCCGGAAGCATCACCTGGGTGCCGCGGTGCTCGTCGACGCGTTGGCTGGAGTTGGGGTGGCCGGGAGGGTGGTCGTCGCCGTGAGCCCTTTCCGCGTGGTGGCCGACGGTGGCTCGGGTTCTCCAAATTCCGGCAACGTCTCTGCACGAGGGAGGGAGAGGATCAGTAGGCGGCGAGAGGACTCCTTAGCACGCTGATTTGCGAAAGAAAGAAGAAGGGAGGGGCTGCCTGGTCAGGGCTGGACGCGGCGGCGCTCACGCGACCCGGAGCAGGGGAGCTCGCCGGGTTTCCTTGCGGCAGAGGAGGAGCATGGCGGTAGCAGCGCTGCGCGACCTTGCAGGAGCGCCTGGGGCGTGCGGGAGTGTTGGCGAGCAGAGCAGGAGAGGAATGGGGGTGGGTGAGCCGCTGCTGCCCTTCTGTTGTGGCCGCCGGAAGGAGGAGCCGAGAGAGGGAAGGAGAGAGGACGGCGAGCTGTCGGGCAGGGAGTGGCTCCTCCGGTGGAGCTTCAATGCCGGCCGGTGGCACAGGCGCGATTTGGCGGAGCAGTGACCGTGACGGGGCTACAGCGATCGATGGTGGCTCGTACGGGCGCGTCGGTGTCGGGCGGAGACTGGCCGGAGAGAATGGGAGAGGAAGGGGGCGGTTGACCCGGCTTGACCCAGAACTTGGACTCGGGTTTGGTAAATTCCGACACGTTCCCGTGCTCCAAATTTGACACAAATTTTTGTGTGTATTCAGTAAAACGTGTGCTCCAACTTTTCTGTTGGGTGCACCTGTTAGTTTGCCTTTGAGAATTTATGAAAATTCTAAACCCGAAATACACTTTTCTGACTTTGGGGAAATTTTTAAGGGTATTAAATGGTTACCAAAAATTCTGGAAAAATTCTCAAAATTCTATTTTATTATGGGAATTCAGAATATGTAAAAATATTTGGGTACTTACATGGATTTTGAGGATGTTTGTGAGTGACCCCTATTTGAATATTTTGGAATTTAATTAACTAGGTTTCTTTTCTTTATCCTTTGGCACATGGATTAATCATACTCTGGCTTAGTCCTTAATTGAGGTTAGGCTTAGTTAACTTCATGTTGTGACATGGGATGTCACAGCAGCGAGGATGCCGGGATGCTAAAGCACAGCAACTTCTTGTCGCTGTTGGCGATCCTTATGCCTAACAGAGAAATCCTCAAGCGTACGGATGCCGATGTAGCCTTCACCCAAGAGTATTCCAAGGTATCGAATCCATGGGGAACGAGAAGTGAAATTCTATCCTAATCCAATTATAGTGAACAAAAGAGATGGATAACAACGGGTTGAGAGGGTCCTCCAGCCTTGGCTTCATGTGCCAACTTATATCTAAATAATCATGAGACTCCAATATTTACCCTTGTTTACTTCGGGGCATAGTCGTCCGAGGTACGAAAAGAGATGAGAAGGGACCTCGGCTAAAATTACCATCAACGCATCTGAGCCCAACCTGAACATGGTGGAATACAGGGGATAGCTCAGTGCAGTCACCACCTAACTACTGACCACACAACCCAAGGGGTTGGGAGCAAACTTAGATAATTCTATGTCTATACACCACGTATACACTTACAATTAGTACTCTAACCTTGTTAACTAGAGGCAAAGTAACCATAGTCAAATAAAGTACAAGACTTTATCTAACATGGAATAAGAACCTATAAACAAGATATAAATAAAGAAAGCTTCAAGGATTAAATGAACAAAAGAATGTCTACATGTTACCCAGCCGAAGGACAGGGACTCTACTCTTGGTAGAGAATCATCCCCAAGGCACAAGGTGGAGAAGGAGCCGACATTCCCAGCTCCCTCCCAAACTTCTACCACTCACTCTCACTCCCTATTCTAATATATTTCTACAGTGTGGTGCTTGTTCTTCTCCTCTTCAATTGTTGATCTTTTCTGCCGAATTCCCCTTCTATTTATAGGTGGCAATGGGTAGGGGGTACTTGTAGGTGAAGGAGAGTCAGTAGCCAAAGTTGGTCCACCGGGCGGCGAGCAAGGCCGGGGGGCCATGTGTGCCGGGCAGCCTGGCATGCTGGGCGGCTTGAACCGCCGGGCGGCATCCCAGGCTGGGTGGCCCTTGGATCGTGTCGGTTTCCTGACCGACCTTCTCCTGATGGCTAGGATTGCATCACGAAGGCGGTTGTTGGGTCGGTCTCCACCGACTCTTCATTTTGGGGCCGGTAGGCTTCATGGGCCTCATGGGCTGGCAACCCCTGGTGGCAAGCCCGCCGGGCGGCAAGGTCCGCCGGGCGGCACAACTCACCGAGCGGCAATTCCCGCCGCGTGGCACAATTCGTCGGGCGGCAATTCCCACTGGGCAGTGGCCCATTTTTGGGCGGCAGCCCTATGGCCTTGTGTCCTAGTTGTCCTTCCCTTCTCCCAGTTAGTCCGTGTGTCAACCTCCTTCCTTTGTCTCTTTGAAAATCTTTTGGACCGGAGTTAGGAGACGGCTTCATGGCGAGGGTGTTTGCATGTCGGCCGGGTGAGGGGGTGAAGTTCTAAATCGGTCGGTGGTCCTAGGACGTGTTGTTGTATGGCCGGGAATTGGTTGAACACTTGATTCACCATGCCAGGTGATGATAGCTTATGATTTGGCCGATTGACAATTTTACTTGGTGATGACCGGGTGCTGATTCTGGTTGTTAACGACCCTGTCGACTGTCAGAAAACGGCTGTTTCACAGCCGTGATCGGCCGACATGGTATTTTCACATGTTTTTGCATATTTTGACCCTATAGCACCCACAACCACATATTTCACCCAAACTTGTGGAACTCATGAGTACAAAGATTATTTTCATTACATTTTTAATTAAGATCCACCTTTTTATTGTAAATTGGTAGTCAAAAAAGGGAATTTACGACTACCAACATCCCTCCAAGCTTAGGACATTGCTCGTCCCGAGCAAAGTAAGAAATGAAGACTAGGAATGAGCAAGATCAAAGGAAATTCTCATCATGCTTTGCATATATAAAGACTACTTCATGACTCATCATGCCATAGGGTTTTAGGTAGCTAAATACCTTGTCTTGAAAAGTTGAGAGACGGAACAACATAGAGAAGTCTTACCTTTCTTTTTCCTAAGGAACTTCAATTTTGGTTGCTTTATTTTCAATAAAAACAAAGCTTCAGGTCACAAGTTATTCTCAATTAATGCTCTCGAATCGCTCAATGTGGTTTTGATTCCTCACTTAGGCCAGTGGCCGAAATTTCCCTACATACTAAGGCTTATGTGGAGCTAAAAGTAGGGAACATTAGGGCCACATACTTGTATTTCATATATCACTAAATCAAAAACCGGACCCAAGGAGGAAACAAGTCATGAATTATGATCAAGCCATGTGCACAATTTTGATATGTATGGATGGATGATGGACGATGAGTGCTCCGTTTGAAGTGATCACTCTCTCTCTTCCATTTGATTTATATTTCTTTACATGGGCTATTTTAGCATTCATGATTCATTTTTTCTTCTATTTTTTTTCAAATAGATATATAGCCCATATTCCTTTTAGAATGATTGTTGGAGAGAGATTAACAAATATACTGGAGCACTTTATTCCATGAGTGGATTTGCGGGGATGATGGATGGGAACTTCCAGTTTAGAAGCTTCAACATATGGAGTGATTGAGGTGTGCACATGAACTTGATCAATAACACATAACAAGCATCTCACAAGGGTCACAACAATTTGACAAAGTTCAAAGAAAATAGAAGTAGCAAATGCAATAGGTTTTTAGCAAGATCATCAGCTGGCTTTGGTAGGAATAAAATCATCATTGGAAAGATTGTGAATCTGGAGTTCTTATTTATAAGCTTTTGAAAATTAGTAATCAAGGAAGTTCACTTGGTTCCAAGAAAGGTTATGCTCTCTATGGTCATATCACATCTACCAACAATTTAGACAAGGTTTTCCTACACAATGCGGATTTACCAAGGGCGATGAAAGAAAGCAGGGAACAATCTTTTTATATCAAGCATGAATGAGAAGGAAGTTATATTTTAGTTGCCATTTATCATGCGGCACAACACGCCGGGCGACGGCCCATTTTTGGGCGGCAGCCCTTTGGCCTTGTGGCATAGTTGTCCTTCCCTTCTCCCAGTTAGTCCATGTGTCAACCTCCTTCCTTTGTCTCTTTGAAAATCTTTTGGACCGGAGTTAGGAGACGGCTTCATGGCGACGGTGTTTGCATGTCGTCCGGGTGAGGGGGTGAAGTTCTAAATCGGCCGGTGGTCCTAGGACGTGTTGTCGTATGGCCGGGAATTGGTTGAACACTTGATTCACCCTGCTGGATGATGATAGCTTATGATTTGGCCGATTGACAAATTTACTTGGTGATGACCTGACCGGGTGCTGATTCTGGTTGTTAACGACCCTGTCGGCTGTCAGAAAACGGCTGTTTCACAGTCGTGATCGGCTGACATGATATTTTTATGTGTTTTTGCATATTTTGACCCTATAGCACCTGCAAGCACATGTTTCACCAAAACTTGTGGAACTCATGAGTACAAAGATTATTTTCATTACATTTTTAATTAAGATCCACCTTTTTATTGTAAATTGGTCGTCAAAAAAGGGAATTTACGACTACCAACACCCCTCCATGCTTAGGACATTGCTCGTCCCAAGCAAAGTAAGAAATGAAGACTAGGAATGAGCAAAATCAAAGGAAATTCTCATCATGCTTTGCATACATAAAGACTATCCATGACTCCTCATGCCATATGGTTTTAGGTGGCTAAATACCTTGTCTTGAAAAGTTGAGAGACAGAACAACATAGAGAAGTCTTACCTTTCTTTTTCCTAGGGAACTTCAATTTTGGTTGCTTTTTTTCCAATAAAAATAGAGCTCCAGATAACACTTATTCTCAATTGATGCTCTCGCATCGCTCAATGTGATTTTGATTCCTCACTTAGGCCAGTGCCCAAAATTTCCCTATATACTAAGGCTTGTGTGGAGCTAAAGGTAGGGAATATTAGGGCCACATACTAGTATTTCATATATCACTAAGTCAAAAAACCGGGCCCTAGGAGGAAACAAGTCATGAATTATGATCAAGCCATGTGCACAATTTTTATATGTTTGGATGGGTGATGGACGGCGGGTGCTCCGTTTGAAGTGATCTCTCTCTCTTCCATTTGATTTATGTTTCTTTACATGGGCTATTTTAGCATTCATGATTCATTTTTTTCTTCTATTTTTTTTCAAATAGATATATAGCCCATATTCCTTTTGGAATGATTGTTGGAGAGAGATTAACAAATATAGTGGAGCACTTTATTCCATGAGTGGATTTGTGGGGATGATGGATGGGAACTTCTAGTTTAGAAGCTTCAACATATGGAGTGGTTGGGGTGTGCACATGAACTTGATCAATAACACATAACAAACATCTCACAAGGGTCACAAAAATTTGACAAAGTTCAATGAAAATAGAAGTAGCAAATGCAATAGGTTTTTAGCAAGATCATCAGCTAGCTTTGGTAGGAATAAAATCATCATTGATAAGATTGTGAATCTGGAGTTCTTATTTATAAGCTTTTGAAAATTAGTAATCAAGGAAGTTCACTTGGTTCTAAGAAAGGTTATTCTCTGTATGGTCATATCACATCTACCAATAATTTAGACAAGGTTTTCCTACGCAATGAGGATTTACCAAGGGCGATGAAAGAAAGCAGGGAACAATCTTTTTATATCAAGCATGAATGAGAAGGAAGTTATATTTTAGTTGCCATTTATCATGCTTGCCGAAAAAAATTCAGTTCATAGAAAGACATGAAAACAACAAGGGGTAGGTGATACGAAGAATAATGAAATAGTTGTTGTTGTTTCGTACCTTGTCCTCTTGTTCCTTTTGATCTTTAACCTGCAAAGGTTAGCTAACAAAATAACCGAAGGAACAAGCCAAAAGTTGTGCCACTATTATTGTCGAGTAAATTTTATTGTTGAGAAGGAACAAATCATTTTTCTTCTTGATTAACACTGGTTCTCTTCACCCATTCCATGTTATGAGTGTTTCCGAAATCTAGAAAAGGTTCATCATCGAGTTCAAAGGATTGAGGTGGGAGAAAGTGTGTGTCTTCTTCTACATCATCAGGGTGTGGTGAGTGGAGTGAGGCTATCATAGGAGCTTCGGCCATTTGTGGGAGACACTTGTCTTCTATTTCTTTGGATTGGCTAGAAGTTTGGGTGCTTTCGTTGGTAGGTTCTGTGGAGATGGATGACTCATTTGCAAGATTTTGGATGATTTTGCTTAGGATCTCCATTCGCTTTGATGGTGTTGCGCAAAAGAAAGCACCTCCAGCTACCACATTTAAATAATTTGCAATGTTGGGCCTTAGACGAAAGACAAAGTGTTGCAGCCTTATAGGCTCCTCTATACCTAAACATACTCCTGTTTTGGTGTAGGACAGGAACCTTTCCCATGATGCTCCTAGTGATTCATGGTCTTGTTGCTCAAAATTGATAACCTTTTTCCTTAGAGCAACTATCTTATAGAGAGGAAAATATTTGCGCAAAAAATACTCTCTTAAGGTGGACCAAACTCCATCCACTTCACCTACATGTTTAAAATACCATGTTTTCGCTGCCCCGCCTAATGAAAAAGGGATCAACTTCCATTTCATGGTTTCTTGAGGAACCCCTTCAATGGCAAGAGTGGAGCAACAAAGCTCAAACTGTTGTAGGTGAGTATATGGATTTTCATTTTCGGCCCCTATAAATGGTGTATTCTGAATCAAAAGTATGAGCCCTGTGGTAGGCGGCAGGTGGTGACAGTCCTGTCCGTCCTTTGAACTCCTCCATGCTAGGCTAGTGCGTAGGCTCTTGGCGGAAGTCGCCTGTGGATGCAGGGGTAGGTCCGTGCCTGAAGTGTTATGTTAATAATTGTTGAACCTGAGTATAAGTGTGTATGTGTATAGAACTTAGGCTATACAATTGTATATGAAAGTACTATAGGAGTAGCTCAGCTTAGTTCTTTCTCCACTTGGCTTTATTTATTTATTTATTTTTATTTGAGATAGAATCTTCTGTGTGTCACACTACCTCGTCATGATGCATTGCTTGCCTGCCTTGGTTAGATGATCCTTATCAATTTGTAATATAAATATGTGCATAAGTAAGCCTTCTTATTCATTGCCTTCCTTTGGGATAAACAAATACGATACCCTGAATACTTCCGGGTGAAATGCTACAGCGGTATGTTCCGTGCGCTTACAGATTTTACCTAATTGACTCAAGGACATATTAATGAAGCATTTATGACACCTTGCCAGCGATGATTTATTAGTTTGGCTTAGCAAAATTCAACAAGCATTTCTGGCGTCGTTGCCGGGGAAGGCGTATGATTAAGAAATTACTAATGTACATATTTATGTTACAATTATAAGGCCATCTTGATGTGAACAAGGGTTCCCAATCTTCCGATAGGTTTGGATAATCTTGATTAAGGCGGAGGTGATACACAAATCGATCCGTCTTCCGAACGACACGTTCTGAACCCCGCAATCGCAGCACAACGTCTCCTCTGGTTATCAACCATTCAAGAACAATTGAACTCGCCGAGAAAGCTTATCCTTGCCTGCAAATCAAGAACACAAGCAAGAACAAAGAAGAGTGCAACCAAATTTGCAAGTATACGATGAATCTCACAAGTTGGAGTCTCACAAACCGATCAAACGGCAAAACTGTTATCAACAGAATAATCTAAGCAAAACCCCAAACCCTAATGAAGAGGCAGCGGCTGAATATAAGGACCCTAGGGTCGTGCAAGACCCCCTGTATGCAGCCTTAAGTGGGCTTAACTCGATACATGGCCCAAAGACCGATTACGGTGTCGCAGCACCAGGACAGATTCTGGAGGTCGGTTTCTTGCGGTGATTGCCGGCGTCTCGGGATGAATTTTGACATGGGACCTGTTGGGTTGGAAAGCTCTTTTCGTTATCTTTCCAGGAATATATAGAACGTCCAAATCCGAGTCCGTATACGTCCTAGGAGTCCGTTTTAGTGCAGACTGGTCCTGGGCTCCGAAATAGATTCGAAGTCGGTTTAGATTGGGCCTCCACCTTGGCTTGGACGTCCTTGCTGGCCCATCACATCTCCAATCACCTCTCCAGCTATCTCATCATCATCTCCATGGTTTCTAACAACAATTAATTTATTAGGTAGCAATCTATTCTCAAAACCACATAATAAAAACATTAGAAACGATCTCACCTGTAAATTTAGGTGATGCATATGAACTTTCATCTTAGTTCGAGGTGTGTTGTGTGTATCCATGAGTGTGATGTACTCATCACATCTCCTAAGCAGGCTAACTTTGCTTTGTTTCCTACATTTTGTATGAAAATAGGGTAGTGTATGACTAGTTTCGACTTGCCGACAAACTTCACCGAAGATCCAGAATCACTCTTGAGAAGGGCACGAGCTAGGCTCACCCCTCCTCAAAAGCAACCTCGGTTAAGCAAACCCATCACTTCCACACCACCAAGCTTTGAGCCGATGGCCCAAAAGACCCTCCGTGAGTTCTCCGCACCCTCTTCTGCCAATGTTCTTGTTGGTCCAGCTGGCAACATGGGAGATGCAAACTTTGAGATCAAGACGGGTCTCATCACCATGGTGCAGGCCAGCCCATTCTATGGGAAGGCCAATGAGGATGCAAGTGCTCATCTGCAACAATTTCTGGAGATTTGCAACACTTTCAAGATGAAGGATGTCACCCCCGACGCTGTTCGTCTTCGACTGTTCCCGTTCTCTCTCCTCAGGAGGGCAAGACAGTGGTTCTATGCGAACCTTGATGCTGTAAACACTTGGGAAAAATGTTCTGCCGCATTCCTCGCGAAGTTTTTCCCGTTGGACAAAACCAATGCCCTCCGTGGAAAGATTTCGAGCTTCCAGCAGGAGTCGAAGGAGTCGATTCCTGTGGCATGGGAGAGGCTCCAAGAGTACATCTTGGCATGCCCACACCACGGGATGGATGACTGGCTTATCATCCAGAACTTCTACAACGGGCTCACTCCGTTGGCCCGTGATCACCTCGACGCTGCTGCTGGTGGAGCCTTCTTCTCGCTCACTGTGAGCAAGGCAAAGGAGGTGATCAAGAAAATGGTGTCCAACTAAGGTTGGAGAGAAAATCACCTCCAACCACATCTACGGGGCATGCACTCCGTCAAGGAGGTTGACATGCTTGTCGCTAAGATAGATCTACTCATGAAGAAGATGGACGATCAGGCCAAGGGAGAAGTACATGGGACTGCCCAAGCTGTGGATGCTCGCATGACGTGCGAGGTCTGTGGCAACACGGGGCACTTAGGAAATGACTATCCTAAAACCCGTAAGGACGCAATGTACTTGTGCAACAACAACAACGGCTACCATCCACAAGGAGGCCAGGGATGGAATCAACAGCGCCCCAACTACCAAGGAGGTAACAATGGCAACTTTAACTCTGGTTATAATCAGTCCTCCTTGAAAGATCTTGTTCTTGGTTAAGCTAGGATAAATGAGAATATTAGTAAAAAGCTTGCCACCAATGATAAGACTCTAGAAAGCATCCACACTAAAATTGAAGGCCTTCGTTCTGCTTTCAAGAACCAGCTAAGCTTTAATAAAATGCTTGAAACCCAATTAGCTCAGTTGGCTGCTGCTGTTCCTCCTGTAGAGTCGGGGAAAATCCCGGGGCAACCCGAGACTCCCTTAGAAAATGTTAATGCGGTTACCACGAGGGGAGGTAAATCCACTCGGGACCCGCCATATCCAACACTGCAAGAAAGGAAAAGGAGAGCACACAAGTTGAGAAGTCGGTGGAAGAAAAGGAACAAGAGGCGATGCCGCTAAGGAAAACGGCTCCACATGAGTTCTATGACACGAACTTCATATCGTTTCCTGAAAGAAAGAGGAAGCCAACCATGGATGAGCAGTTCACATACTTTGTTGAAGTAATCCAGAAGCTGCACATCAACGTGCCCTTGCTGGATGCGATGCAAGTACCTACGTACGCTCGCTCCCTCAAGGACCTCATCAACAACAAGCGTCCGATGCCGACCACGAAGATTGTTAAGCTTACGGAAGAGTGTAGCGCTGCTATACTCAACCGGCTTCCCGAGAAGAAGAAAGATCCGGGCTGTCCCACGATCACCTGCTCGATCGGGACACAGAACTTCGACCACGCCCTGTGTGATCTCGGGGCGAGCATGAGCGTCATGCTGGAGGACGTCTTCGACAGGTTGAACTATACAGCCTTGTCCCCCACGCCAATGCAGCTCTAGCTGGCCGATTCCTCAGTCCGCTACCCGGCGGGAATTGCCAAAGATATTCTGCACTGCGGATGCTCGCATTGATGTTGGAGCCAGAGAAATCCGTTTCCATATCAATGGCAAGGAGGAGAAGTTCGATTTTCGGCCACGAAAGGAGCAATACAACATGATCTGCATCAAGTATGGGCCAAACCCGAACAACATCAAGGAAGTCAAAATCACGCCCCCAAAGAAGGACAGCCTCATAACGTTCATGAAGAACTTCCTCGAGAAGAAAAAAGTGTCACCACGACGGGTGACGTGAAAAGGTCGGAGCCACGTGCCAAGCCACAGGCTCCGAAGTCTGCAAAGCCGCCAACCACACCGACAAAGAATACCAAGAAGGTGTGGCGAGTGAAGCAAGAAGCATCATCCATGTCCTCATCTCCGGGACCGGACGACACCACATCGAGCTAAACGCCGGAGAAAAGTCCCGCTTGTCGGACTTAAATGGATGAGCCCTCGTCGGGAGGTTAAATCGGTATTTATCCATATTTATTTTCTTCAATTCCATATTTGCTTTCCACCATGTTTAGATTCATTTCCAACTTTTGTATTTTGCATATTTGAATTTTTCAACCATCTTGCACATTGGAATTTTTCCAATCATATACATATTTAAAAATATATATATATAAATAGGTTTTTTGGGTTTGTCTTTTTGAAAAGAATTTTTGTCGAGCAATTTGAGCAAACTGGCTGCACTGGCTAGATTCACTAGCTGCTGGCGAACATCTTGGAAAAAGCAGGGAGCCAAGAGGGCCCACTGGCAGGTAGGCCGACCTGACCAGGTCGGCCGACCCCCTGGTCCCACCTTTTGGTCCCCAACTTTTTCCCAACGGCTCTATAGCCGTTGCTCTATCCATTTCTTGCTGTCATTCTGGTGTTTGGGCTATAAAAATGGACCAGGAGGAGGAGCTTCACCATTCCAAGCTCATTCTTCACTCTCCTCCTTTGCTCACTTTGTTGCTCTTCAAGATTTCGTGTTCTTCACTTAGCTACTGCCCCAAAAACCCAAAAAAATAGTTCCCCTCTGTTTTGTGCATTTTCATGTTGATTGTGAGAATCAAAATCAAGTTCGGGAGGGTTCGGTTTCGTTTTCACTAACGTTAACCCGAACGCAAGGTCGTTCTTGTTTTTGTTTGTTCTTGTGTGCAGCCATGGTCAATCGAATCAAGCAAGCTGTCATGGGGAAGAAGAGGAAGAGTTCTCAGGCAAGCACGAGCCGGACGCCCTCCGTCGAGCTTACCCCGATTTCGGGACATGGCGACTCCGAAGCTGAAATTCCGGAGGACGAAACGCCGGCCATGCTCACCTCCGAGGAGCACCTCGACATCGTCGACGACTATGAAGGACAAGCCATCGAGCTCATGAGAGACCGGCCGTTCGCCCACACCCAACATTTCGACCTGTACTTCCTCGACAAAATAGGGACAGCATCTCCGAACGACTAACCCGACCACAGAGAAGCATGACGGCCACACCGGGGTTCCAAACCCCAATCGGAGGTACGGGTTGGGAACAACCCCCACCATTGGACGAGGCCAGAGGATCATCATGGCAGGCCGGTGCATGGGGATCTCAGCATGACTACCCCATGCACACATCATCAAGCTCGAGCGTAGCGCCATCCTTTGCTAACCGATCATTCTCATCCCATGGGTTCCGTGAACTCAATTTCGGGATGGTCGAGTTAACAAGGCGGGTGGACGACATTGACTTGCGCACCAAGAGTATGCAACAAACTCTCTCGTAGCACATCACCGACACCCAACAATAGCAGAATTTCAGCGACAACCAATTCCGCCAACTCAACGCGAAAGCAATTGGGACGCCTTCTTCCGCTCCCAAGGGTACGACTCGAACCAGCAAATGTGAGCAAGAACAAGCTTGGGGGAGGACCCCCATCTCATGGTAACTTGTATCTTTCCCTTGTTTTCATTTTTGCATTAGAAAATCCAAAAAAAAATATATAATCCGAAAATCAAAAAAAAATGAGAAAATGATAAAAAGACCAAAAATATTTTCTTTAGCTTTTTCATGCGCGGTATGAATGTGTATAGTTTTCCTATGTTGAAATGATGAATAGTTGCGTTGTTTTATTCCTCTCTAACATTGGTTTACAACTTAGTACTCTCCCAAGAATTAAGTTTGTTGGCTAAAATTTTACCTTGAACTTGAAACTTGTGGGTAGCACATACATTCTCTAGTTCTAAGTTGTTGGAAGATATGATATAGTGAATAGGGCTGCTATGATCTTGCTCAAAGTAAAGCTTGAATTCCGGAGTTTTATTTTTCAAAATGATAAATTAATAAGGTCCTCAATGATGAAAATTCCTACTGAAGCCATATGTAGTGCTTATTTGAAAAACCTTATACATATGCTGCTTGTTTCACATTGAGCTTAGTTAAAATTGTTGTGACCCTAGTAAGACTCATTTTATGCTTTCTTGATCAAGATCACATACATACATCCACTGCCATGAGCTATTCTTCTAAATTGGAAGATAGCAGCCACCATATCCACCACCATGAGCTATCCTTTTACACCGGAAGAAAGCCACCACCACTTCCATCCACCTGAAAGAAATACTCCATATGTTCATTGCAAAAATTCCTCTCTCAATTATCACTGCAAACTAGGAATATGGCTATGCAAAAAGAAAATAAATGGATGCTCCAAAGAAGAGCAATCAAAAGATAGCCACGTCCTAGAAAAATTCCAAAAGAGAGGAAAGAAGTTCAAAAAGGAGTTATTCATTCCATCCATCATTCCACCATGTTTCCCACACACTTGCACGTCTTGATCAAAATTGTGTGAATTGATTTTTCTAGGATCCGTCTTTTGACATAGCAATAGTATGTGAACAAGTATGCCTCAATTATCCCTACCTTGAGCTCCACATAAGCCTTATTAGAAGTATGTATTTTAGGCAACACTTTGCCTTGGTGAGGAATCACACACTTTTGAGCGATCCGAGAGAATCATTTTAGGAACTTGGTTTTATTTGCAAAATCTATTGAAGTTAAAAGCCCCATGATGATCAAGGTAAATGGGTGAATACTGTGCCAACATATTTAATTCAAGGAAAAGTATCTTTGTTGTGCACTTAGTATTATTGAGGAGTAGGACATCGTAGCAACTCCTGATCAACAATTTAAGTTTTATCTTTGCTTCGGGACGAGCAAAGGTTCAGCTTGGGGGAGTTTGTTGACGGCTGTTAAGTACCATTTTCATCCATCAACTATGCTCAAATAAAGGAGAACTTGGCATTTCATACATGCATATTTGTTTACAATAATGTAGTCCCACTTGTAGATGGGAATTATTTGCATGCAGGAGGAAATATGAAGGAAACACACCCAAAAGGCAAAAAAACACACTTTCAACCAATGAGAGAGCACCAACTGGACATCCCATGGATTAAAGGGCCCATTTTCAGTACCACATAGGAGAAACACACAAAACTACCACGACATCTGGGATGAGGACCCACCTGGCAGCCACCCTGAGGAAGCACAACCCAGGAGGGCCCAGCCACAGGTCGGGCGACCCCCCTAGGTCGGCCGACCCAGGCATGCGGCCTTTCCTCCTGGGCTTGCATGTGGAGGCTCTTGGTTGATCCCTGAAGGCGGTGGGTAGGGATATTCTTGGCGGTTACTCCCCTTTGCCGGCCTATAGAGGCTATAAATAGGAGGGTGTGGCTTTACACTGACACACACACCACAAGAAGAATTCCTTCCCTTGCTACTTAGTTGTTCTCAAGTCTTAGTGGAGTTAGGCTGAGTCTAGAGCTCTCTAGTTCTTCAAGTCTTCTCTTGGAGAAATTGGTATGGCTCTTGTATCATTGCCCTTTTGTAAGACTTTGCTCTATTTAATAAATGTCATCTTTTCATATAGTTGTGTTTGGGTCATGAGTTTCTTGTTTGATATTGTGACCATATATGTGATAGTATAGCCCACTTGTGTGATAGTAGTTTATATTTATTATACTACTATAGTCATGCTTGTTATATACCATCACTATAGTCTAATTTATATGACATAGTCTTTATGCTTAGGATGCATTGTTATGACATGACATGGGTTTGGTGATCATATTTATATGATAGCTCTGCTTCGTTAATATAACCATGGAGGAGTAGAGTGCTCTTTGATTATGCAAGTATAGTACTTGGATGATTGATTTGCATCAATTATTCGTTAGTCTACCGGTTAGCTGAGGTAGGCGGCAGGTGGTGACAGTCCTGTCTATCCTTTGAACTCCACGCTAGGCTAGTGCGTAGGCTCTTGGCGGAAGTCGCCTGTGGATGCAGGGGTAGGTCCGTGCCTGAAGTGTTATGTTAATAACTGTTGAACCTGAGTATAAGCCTGTATGTGTATGGAACTTAGGCTATACAACTTTATGAAAGTACTATAGGAGTAGCTTAGCTTAGTTCTTTCTCCACTTGGCTTTATTTATTTATTTATATTTGAGATAGAATCTTCTATGTGTCACACTACCTCGTCATTATCCATTCCTTGCCTGCCTTGGTTAGATGATCCTTATCAATTCACAATGTAAATATGTGCATAAGTAAGCCTTCTTATTCATTGCCTTCCTTTGGGATAAACAAATACGATACCCTGAATACTTCTGGGTGAAGTATTTTCCGTGCGCTTGCGGATTTTACCTAATTGACTCTAGGACATATTAATGAAGAATTTATGGCACCTTGCTAGCGATGATTTATTAGTATGGCTTAGCAAAAATCAACAGTGACCAAGCTAGACGCCATGATGATTCAGCCGAACCCTCTAGGATGACTGAACCCATCTTGGCCCCGCTCGTCCTCATCATCTACTAGTGCGACACTCTGCACGTATTATCCCTCTATCTCCCGATTTTGTGCATGTTGATACTTCTTAACATCGTATCAAGAATATCACTATCCCTGGTACGACGCCAGAATGACTGCTGGCATTTGTTATGCTTTAAGAGTAAAGTGAATTAATCCGTAAGCGCACGGAACACCATTGTAGCATTTCATCTGGGAGTATTCCAAGGTATCGAATTTATTTTCCTCAAGGAAGCTAGGCGTAAGATTATCTTGGTTTAACAAAGATATAACTATAAGAATTATACCAACTGACCAAAGATGGGGGTAAGGATCTTCAATAATAATAGTAGGGGTAGTAACACAGGAGAAATCCTTAAATAAAGAGATCGGTTAAGCTAGCCGGGAGGACAGCGATTCTAAGTCTAAGATTACTAAAATTTATCTTCCTAATATATCTAAGTCAAGTGTCAAATCCTAGTTACTCGGGTTGAGTGCTTACACCAATTTCTTGGTACAGCCTTGAGTCTTTCACCTGTTAGCTCACTTCGGGGCATGAAAACGATCCCCTAATAAGGGTCGGTAACTAACCTCATGTACTAGTGGGTACGCTATCGCTAGACAACCCTGCTTGAGGCTTCCCGAAAGTGGTGAATTACTAAAGGGACGGACAGGGCTGTCACCACCTGCCACCAACCACAAAACCCGTGGGGACGAGTGCAAAACCAGCTAGCGTTAACTTAGGCACCATGCCTACGCCTTCACTAGATATTCCTCGATTGGCCTAGCAGAAGAATAGCCGGGAAATAACCAAGTCTAAGTACCTGAAAGAACTAAACTTAATTAAATCCTAGCCGGAAAACCCATGCACTACGCAACAATGTTTCTTCCTGATAATTATAACTTGAGGAAATGACTAAATTAAAATAAATACTTTGACAAGAGTAATGATGGAAAGATATTTATATTAATAAAAGATAAGTCTCACATAAAGAGAAAAGATACAAGAGAGCACATACCAAGTAAGTAGCACAAGTAGTGGGAAATGGATTCCTTGATGCGTTGCTTTGTTGATGTTCTTTTTTCTGCCAAATTCCCCCTCTATTTATAGGTGGCAATGGACAGGGGGGGGGTACTTGTACGTGAAGTAGAGTCGGTGGGTCAAATTCAGTCCGTCGGGCAGCGGGATAGGCCGGGCGGCTAGGCATGCCGGGCGGTGTGGCACGCCAAGCGGCAGGGTAGGCTGGGCGGCCGTTAGATTAAGTCGATTCCCGACCGCCTCTCCTTGGATGGTTTGGATTGTGTCCCGATGGCGGTTGATAGGTCGGCTTTGACCGACATCCTCCTTCTGGGGGTGGTAGGCCTCTTGGGCCTAGTGAGCTGGCCACCCCAGGTGGCAAACCCTGGTCGGGCGGCAGGCCAGGCCGGGTGGCGACCCCCTTCGGGTCGCCCCTTGACTTCTCTCGGTTAGGCCACTTGTTGGCCTTCTTTCCTTAGCCATATTTCATCACTTTTGGTCCGGGAGGAGAAAACGGCATCATGGTGGAGTGTTTTGTAGAATCAGTCGGGTCGGATGATTAGCCGGACGATGATTCCGGTTGATCGGTCGGGTGGTTGTCCGGGCAGTCGCTTAAGCTTCCAGTCTTCACCCGGGTGATAACTCTAATCACTTGGTTGGGTGATGATCCGGGTGGCTGATTTCCCTACCGATCCCTGATCTATCGGAAAGACAGGGCTGGGTGCTGATTTTGGCCATAAACGACCCTGTCGGCCGGCTGTTTTACAGTGTGATTGGCCGACGGTGTGTTTCTTCATGTTTTTGCATATTTTGGCCCTTTTATACCTGCAGACACATATTGCACCAAAACTTGTGGAACTTTATTAGTTTTTTCCCAGCCGGTTGGTGGCTGAGATTAGGTTATATAGGCTGCCAACACCTCCCCTTGCTTAAGCCTTTGCTCGTCCCAAGCAAATTAAAACTTAGAGGTGATGGATCAGGAGTTGCTTCGATATTCGAGCCCTGCGAGGATCAAATGCACAACCACATATTCCAACACAATATGGGTAGGTGTAAACTAGCACAACTTGGTCACTAAGTCATTCTCATATTACGGCGGGGCTTATTGACATTTTAACCTTGTCATAAGCGGTTGAAGTATAGATCAGCTAGTTTAGACTTTGTCATGCAATCTCCTACTAGATCATGAGTCCAAAGTTTTTATAATGCTGCATAACGTTGAAATTCTTCCCTTTTGGTGTAATCTCCCACTATGACTCTCATCTCTCAAAAAGTGTATTTCCTTAAAGTGCTCATCATACTTTAAAATTTGGCTTTATATGTGGGGCTTGGTAGGATGGCAGATCTAGCATGCATATATTGTTAAGTTAAGAGATGGTCCTAGTGAAAAGACTTTGCACCTCCTCATTCCAATCATTTAGAAATAATGTCTAGGGGAGAGGGAGAGAATGGACTCACGCGAAGGAGTAGGCTAGCACAATTGCAGAAGCCTTGGGTACAAATTAGTCCCAAAAGAATGGATTTTTGTGCTAGAGTGATGATAAACTTTTCTTATTTTCTTTCTTTCTTTCTTCCTTTCTTTCTTACTTTTGTTTCAGCTCTCATGGTGCAGGGAGGTTAATTCAATGGTTCAAATATTTTGCATACTTTTTTCAGAGCATTTATTGGGGAGAACCAAAATCTTTCTTATAGGATCAAAGTTTCGCAAAAGGAAAGATTTTTGGTTGGCATGCTTGGTGAAGTGGATGCTTGAATCCGAAGTGGAAACAGCATAACCAAGCATGATTAATTGAGATCTCAAAGATAACACAAATGAAAATGATTGGATTTGGAAGTGCAAGTCCCTCATGAGGATCAAATCCAAACTAAACTCAATGCACACATAGATGGCATGAAACTGGGTTTACAATTAATGTTTGGCTATAGTAAGAAACTTTCTATCATAGGGAAGATGTGCACCAAGTAGGGGGGGTTTATTGCAGCATGGTTTTGAAAGAAATCATTGGACTTTAATCAGGAGGAAATCATAGACTCATCCAAAACATGCCATATCATAAATTCCAACAACTAGACTTCGTGTTTAATAGCCATTTTGCACCCACTAGAACATATAGGGACTAGCATTATCATCATGCCGATCTACCACCGCCCATAAAAAATGAGGAGTAGAGGTTGTATACTTGAGACTCAAAGGGACCTAATAGAGCAACTATTCATCATTTCCATAGGCAAGGTACAGACTAAGTTCTCAATTTTATTCGAAAACAGGAAATCTTTTTGTTCTTTTTGGTTTTGCAAATTTTTATGGTTTTCCTTGAAAGATAAAATCTTTTTGTGTTTTTCTCCAAGTTTTAACAAGCCGAAAAATCTTTTAGGTTTTCTTAAATTTTATCAAAACTGAAAATCTTTTTGGATTTTTCTTAAACAGCTATATACAAAGAGAAACAAAACCACTCAACTAGAAAGAGGGCAAGAGGGTAGAACAAATGGCGCACCTTGGTTTGAGTACCTCCCCAAGCTTAGGTCTTTGCAAGACTTAAGCTTAGATGTCGCTCACTACGGCGGTTGATACTCGATGTTGAAGTGGCCGAACAGTTGGTCCATCACGGAGATGTTTGTATGAAGTTGTTCTGATGTTTGTTGGTGCCATTCTTGTTCTTCCCTTATGGCTGCTTGTATTTCTTGAGTTTGCATGTTGGTCTCATAAGCATTCGCAGCCAGGTATTGCATATCTTCTTCCAACTCTAAAAAAGTTGTACGATGTGAATCGGGCGGAACGAGATGTGCCTACGCCTCCATGAGGTTGGGGGTAACTCCTTGTCCCGTAGGGATTAGGGTCATAGTTGTCATAGGAGGAAGTAGTGTAGTTGATCGATGAACTCGCAAAACCGGGAATTATGGCTGCTCCAAATTGTATTAGGGACCTCCCGATCCACTCGTTGTTGGTCTATCCCCTGCAATACTATGTCGTGCACGCTGCAAGGGAGCTTGCAATTTGTACACTAAGTTCTTTTTACTGATAATAGTGAGTTGGGGGTTAGGCAACTCAATTTTTGTGTCATACCCCAGATAAAACATGACGTACCTATTGTTCTCCTCTTTCAACAAGTGGGCTTGCAAGAAATGATCTTCTCCTACAAAGGAGCGCCAGGGAGATGATCTATTCTAGCTCTATGAAGCGCGCCAACCTTTCTAGCAATTCTAGTGACAAAAGTGGTAAAAGTAATGGGTCCTTGTTGCATGAATGCTAAGGTGAGCCAATGGTTGATGTGGAAAAACGTGGGGTTCGTTTTAATCTTCTTGATTACAACATGGAGATAGGCTATATCCAAACTATTCACCGAACGTATATCACCCCGATGGGTTAGGTAGTGAGTGATAAAATGGTGAATTATATGGAGTGATGGGTTATGAATGTCACTAGTGCGTTCTTGCCTCGTAATGAGATTTCCTATCTTTATCCAAAGTCCTTGTGGTGTGAAACCTTTAAGATTATCAATATCTAAAGATGCCTTATGGTCAAAACAAAGATAAGTGCCAATTTCTTTTAAAGACCATTCGTAGGTTTCACCAAAAAGACGAAATTCATAAAGAGTGCCTATTTTGTTTGACTCATGGACATGAACTTTCAAGGTGCAAAGAAATTCGATAGTAAGCCATTTAGAACCATATTAATTGAGGTGATAGAAATCATACCACTCCACCGTGTTGAGTGCATACTCAAAATCAGCAAGGACGCCGATTCGTTCGAGGAAGTCGTGGTTGAACTTGCACATGGATGTGAGCTCCTTGTCTTGAATAACGTTGAACTTGCTTTGCTCGTCAAAGTCTTTGAACACCATGTTCTCTTCACCCTCCATGAACTTCTCATATTCTTCATCTTTCATACACGCCACTGTTGCAGCCACGGATATGGACATTGTTTCCAAGTGGTAACTCGGAGCATGCCCATATGAAGCTTCTGAGTGTTCATCTCCTGAGCGCTCACTTGGGGTGCGCCTCCCATGACTTGAGCTGCTGCTGTTGAACTTGGTGTAGAGGCCCCTCCAAATGTTGGCCATTCCTGCAAAAGGTTTACTTGGACATAATACCCGAAGGACAATATGATAATAATGGTTAATAGTTAGTCACTCGGTTAGTAGTCCAAGTGTTAGTCGTTCAAACATGCAAGGGAGGCGGAAATCTAGCTCTAGTTGGTTTTATTTCTGCACACTTTTATTCTATGTTCAAGGCGCACTTACTAAGCAAACTAGTGGAGTGAGAGAGAGAGCAAAATGGGAGGAGAGATGTGATTGAGAGATGCAGTTTCAGCTGAAGGAAGAGTGGTGGAGAAATGAGTGAGAGGGCACTCACTATTTATAGGCTCGAGGGGGAGCCTTTGAGCAAATTTTTTTAGGCCGGGCGGCAGGACACACTGGGCGGCCACCCATGCCGGGCGGCGCGCCAGGCCAGGCGGCAACCCATGCCGGGCAGCAGTAATCTTTCCTCCACTTGCTGCATTATTGCTTTGATGATTGAGGGGGGTGCCCTAGTGCATGCGCCATGTGATCTTCATGCTCACTTTGTTCAGAAATGTGTTGAGAGTGTGGGGAGCAAGGAGGAAGTGATGGGATGGCCAAGTTGAATTTTTGCAATGAGTGCCCTGCCATCTTTGAGGCCTAGGGGAGTAGGATGGCAGGTGAGACTTGGTGATTAAAGTGCGAGGAGACTTGAGTGGCTCTTCTTCATTTGCTTTTATTCATGTGGGGCTCTAGGTGAGAATTTGAAGGACCGAGAAGGCGACCAGAGGGGGGGGGGGTGAATCAGAGCCAATTAAAATTCTTCTCAAGAACTTGGCCTATATCCCAATTACAACCCGAATCAGCCTCTGAAAGAATCACCAAGGCCACACATACCAACTTGTGATGTCCTAACTCTAGGAATGACTCACAACAGCGGAAGAACTAGAAAGAAGCAAAGAAAAACAACCAAGACATGAAACCAGGAAAGAGAACACAAAACAGACAGCTAAGTCTGACTGTCAGCAGTGCCGGTCAGGGGCATGGTAGTGCCGATCAAGGAATTTTCTCCCACACCAGCAGTGCTGGTCCAAGAATCGGCCGTGTCAAAGGACAACAGAGAGAAGATGAAATTCATGGTAAGGACATCGGCAGTGCCGATCCATATTTTTCTTCCCACACCGGCAGTGCCGAAGGAAAGATCGGCAATGCCGATCAACCCTCGACAGAACAGAAAAACAGTCACGATTTTGCATAAATCTCACCCAAAACCTATCCAAATGATCTCCAAATCTTGCGATTTTTGGACCAGCCAATCCTCAAGACATCACGACCCTAATCCTAGAAGATCCACTCAATTGGCTCAAGGAATCATCCCGAATTTCAGATCAAAGGTGCTAGAGCTCTTTGTTCGGTCAAGGACCCATGTAGGATTTTTCTAGCTCATCATAGCACTAAGATCCCCAAGAAATCCGCCCCAAAAATCACCCAAAAATGAGATCGAAAATTCCCACAAAAATAGCTCCAAAAATAGAGAAAAAGAGAAGTTCAAGATTTAGGGAGAGAGGAAGATCTTGAGCATGAAAATAACTCTCATATCATCAAAGCATGCTTACAAGATCCATGGATACAAGGCTAGGAAGCCACCCTCTTCCCCCCACTATTTGGAAGAGAAAGAGATGTCTCTCACACACCCTCTCCTCTCCTCTATTACATGAAGACGTCTCGATCCTCTAACAAGGCTAATGGAAGAGAGGCACCTCTTCCACCAGCCCTACCCCTCCTTATATAGGCCTAGGGGTTGTCCTAAAGACCATCCTACCCCTCACCTACAATACGCTGCCACCTACCACAAGGGGCACAAATCGAGCCCTTCACGACTTTGCTTCGCCTCGATGCAAGCTCCGCGATGGTGCCACGTGCACCTCCAATCACTGCCACCGGTTTTGAGGCCCAAACCAGGAAACCGCCTTGCACGCTTCTCAAAGTGCAGCTTCTTGATCTTGACATATGTCACCTCGTCTCGTGGGCCTTGATAGGTGTAGAGTGCCCGATCTTTCGTCGAGTGGAGATAACTTCGATTTGGTGGATGTTGACCCTCATGATCCGACTACGACGAGCAAGCCGAAGCACCAATGCAATCGTTGAACCAACTTCCGGAGGATATTAACCTTGCGGTAAACAAGATCAACCTGATCACAAGGATCAATTCTTACGCGCAATCAAAGAACGAGCAAGAATTAGGGGCGAGCAATCTGATGTATTGCACGAAGGTGGAGTTCTGAACTCACGTCGAGAGACGGATGTATAGCTAAGCTAAACTTAAAACAAAACTCAAAGATTGCAAGGGGCGCAGCCCTTGACTAAATAGGGGGAGGACGAGGCATCTAGGGCCGGCTAAAGTGGAGAGGCGTGCAGTGGAGAGTGAGTCGCGTGACTTGGGCCACGTGGGCCTTTGGACGGCGTCATCCTGGGCCATCGTTCCTTAGCATCAAAACCGTCTTCAATTCCTGGGCTCGAGCTCTAGTGATTGGGCCCTTGTACGTCGTCGTCTCGTTAAAAGATGGATCCGTAACTCGAGGAGGCACGACGACGAGAGGTGGAGGCGTGACAACTTGGTTTGGCGCGCCATCTTCCGTCATCATTATTCGTATGTCGTTGATGTCCTCATCAGGCCTCTTCGTCGGCAAGTCTCTCCCGCCTCCGGTCCATTAGAAGCCTCTACTTGCACCGACGCACGATCACCTTTGACTTGGTCAATCCTGCGTCCTCGATCACCACCCACGGTTTTGAGGCTCAACCGTGAAACTATCCGTGCTTCTTGTCTCCCCACGTGTACGGTATGGATCCCCCTTGACTTCACCGGCCTCCCAATCGTCCGGCCCCAAGTCTCCTACTTGTGCCCAATCCTCTCGCCGTTGACCGCCAAGTTGACTCTAGTGACCTACACATCATGAGACAAGCAAACACATTTCCCGTCTCCTGCAAACTCTCCAACTCTATTACCAACTCTGGTTAGTCAAAACCATGACATGCACAAACCCATGCAATCCTCAAATTCCTGCATTACAATTCAAACACTGAACTCAACCAATGTCAATTACTCATCACATATTGCAAACCATGGGACATATCCACATGGTTTCTCAAGTTATGACGGCATTAAGAATTTCTTTAGGGCTAGCTTCCAGCTGACCAGGGAGCTTTCCTGAGTTAGGATTAACAATAAAAGTGGCGAGCTGAGCAATTTGTGTTTCTAACATTTTATAATGACTAAGCTGGTTTTGCAGAGAGGTATAAGAAGCTTCCATACGAGAATCTATCCTTTCTAGAACTTTATCAGTAGCAATGAACTTCCTACAAATACTTTCATTAATTTCAGATTGTCCTAGAACAAGATCATGAAAAGAGGGTTCATTATGAGTGAAGTTTCCAGAGTTACCCAGGTTCTTGTCGAAGAAGAGGTTTGGCTTGGACTCCCATCCAAAGTTGTTCGTGCGGGGCCTAAACCCATTGTTGTTGCTGTTGTTGTTGAGGTAGTTCACTTCTTCTTCATGAGTCTCCAGACAGTGGCTACCCATGTGTCCAATATTGCTGCAGACTTCGCATGTCATGCGAGAGTCTAAGGATTGGGCAGTCTAACGCGAATACATCTTCTTCAAAAGTTGATCCATCTTGATTGCTAACATGTCAATACCATCAACTTGATGGACTCCCCTCATCTTGGGTTGCGGCTGGCTCTGCCTCTCGTCGTAGCCACTGTAGTTGGCGGACATCTTTTCTATGAGAGTTTGAGCTTCTTTGACCTTCAGAGAGAACAAGGAACCTCCAGCGGCTGCATCAAGGTGCTCATGAGAGAGACGGTTGAGCCAATGGTAAATGATTTGGAGTAGCAACCAATCTTGCATTTTATGATGTGGGCACGCCAAAGTGTACTTTTGGAAGCATTCCCATGCCTCAGGGATGCTTTCATCGGTCAGCTGTTGAAAACTTGAAATTTTGTTCCACAGGGCATTGGTTTTGCCTAGCAGGAAGAACCTGGCAAGGAAGGCTTTGGAGCACTTGTCCCATCTGGTGAGATCGTCTTGATTGTTGTAGAACCACTACTTGGGCTTCCCCAAGAGTGAGAATGGAAAAAGGCAAAGGCGAATGGCTTTAGGTGTCACATCCCTCATGGTGAAAGTGCTAGACACCGCCAGAAACTGTTGGAGATGGGCATTGGCGTCTTCTGATGCCTTGCCACAGAAAGGACTGGCCAAAACCATATTGATTAAGGCCGGTTTCAGCTCATAACCTCCGTTCCCCATGATCGGGTTTGGACTGGTGCGGATGTTGTCTGCAGACGGGGCGGAGTAGTCACGAATCATCCTTTTAGCCATAGTTGGTTGAGCGGACGAAGATGGGACTCACTGTTGGTGGCCTATAAAACCCAATATTGGCCACCAACCGGTCAGGGAATGCAAGGTAAAGACTAAAGCTTAATAAATAGTTGCTTAAACTAATAAAGTTCCACGAGTTTTGGTGAGATATGCGTTTGTAGGTATAAAAGAGCCAAAATATGCAAAAACATGAGGAAACACCCCATCGGCTGATCACGACTGAAAAATAGCCGTTTTCACTTGCCAATAGGGTCGTTTTCAAGCTGAAATCAGAATCTGGCCAACAGGGTCGTTTAAGGCTGAAATTAGCCACCCGACTAATTGACCGGAATCATTGTCACGCTGATAATCCGACCGGGCCGATTTTGCAAAACACTTAACCGTGATGCCGTTTTCTCCTCCCGGACCAAAAGTGATGAAATATGGCTAAGAAAAGAAGGCCAACAAGTGGCCTAACTGGAAGAAGTCAAGGGGCGACCCGAAGGGGGTCGGCATCCAACCAAGGCCTCCGCCCGGCCTAGCATACTGCCCGGCCTGGATTGCCGGCCGGCCTAGGCTGCTGCCCGGCCTGGATTGGCCACCTGGGGTTGCCAGCCCAAAAGGCCCATGAGGCCTCCCGACCCCAAAATGAAGAGGCGGTGAGAACCAACCCACCAACTGACTCCACGGGGCAATCCAAGAGATCCAATGCATGGTTGGTTGGAAACGAACTTAACCCAAGGCTGCCCGGCGCACTAGGCCCACTGGCCCATGTCCGCAGAAAACAGCCAAACCGACCAAGGCACCGACTCCACAAGATCATCTGTAGCGTCCAAGACAAGTCGGTGCCGAACCAACAAAATCATGTGGCCGCCCGGTGGGTCCCACAGCCCGACAGTCTGACTTTGGGCCACCGACTAACTTGATCTACATATACCTCCCTGCCCATTGCCACCTATAAATAGTGGAGAATTCGGGAAGAGATAAGAAAGAAACACATCAAGGAGTCCATTTCCCACTACTTGTGCCACAATGTAGAATAGGTTAGTTAGTCGGGACTTAGAGTCTAGTCGAGAGCATCTATCCAGGGATATTGGAATTGTCTCGAACTCTTGGTATGAGATCTCTTGTATCTTTTCTTTTTATGTAAGATTTATCCCTTATCAATATAAAATATCTTTCCTTTTATATCTTGTCAAATATTGATTTTAATTTAGTCATTTCCTCAAGTTACAATTATTAGGAAGAAACACTATTGCGTAGTTAACGGGTTTCGCGGCCAGGATTTAATTAAGTTTAGTTCTTTCTGGGACTTAGACCTGGTTATTTCCCGTCTATTCTTCTCTTCAATCAACGGAAGAATATCTAGTGAAGGCATAGGCATGGTGCCTAAGTTAACGCTAGCTAGATTTGCATTTGTCCCTATGGGCTGTGTGGTAGGCGGCAGGTGGTGATAGCCCTGTATGTCCCTTTAGTAATCCACCACGTTCGGGAAGTCTCAAGCAGGGTTGTCTAGCAATAGTGTACCCACTAGTATAGAGGTTAGTTACCGACCCATATTAGTGGATCTTTTTTGTGCCCTGAAGTGAGCTAGCAGGTGAAAGACTCGAGGGTGTACCAAGAAATTGGTGTAAGCGCTCAACCTGAGTAACTAGGATTTGACGCTTGACTTAGGTATATTAGGAAGATATATTTTAGGAATTTTAGACTTAGACTCGCTGTCCTCCCGGCTAGCTTAACCGATCTCTTTATTTATCTTAGTGTGGATTTCTCCTGTGTTACTACCCCACTCTATCATTGATTATCCTTACTCCCGTCTTTGGATAGTTGGATTTATTCTTTAGTCATATTTTTGTTAAGCCAAGATAATCTTACGCCTAGCTTCCCTGTGGAAATAAATACGATACCTTGGAATACTCCTGGGTGAAATGCTATAATGGGGTTCCATGCGCTTGCGGAATTAATTCATTTTATCTTTAGAGCGTAGCAAACGCCAACACTTGCAGCTAAGTTTGCGTGATCGGAGGTGCTTTAAGAGCATTTACATGTCGAGGAGGGGTGATTCGTTGACGCACTCTCCTCAACAAAGCCTCCGGATCATTTTGGTAGTTGTCTGGTAGGTCGAAACCAGTCATAATGTGTCCTGTATACACCATAGATAAACAGAACAAGGGTAAGCCCACAAAGGAAAGCGGTAACTTCTTGATAGAAATATCGATGTTAAATTTCTGATATCTTAGCCTATTGCTTCCACGGCAACAATGCCAGAAATGCTTGTTGACACTTCTTAACATCGTATCAAGAATATCAAATATCACTTTCCCTGGTACGGCGCCAGAAATGATTGTTGGCATTTGTTATGCTTTAAGAGTAAAGTGAATTAATCCACAAGCGCACGGAACACCATTGTATCATTTCACCTGGGAGTATTCCAAGGTATCATATTCATTTTCCTCAGGGAAGCTAGGCGTGAGATTATCTTGGTTTAACAAAGATATAACTATAAGAATTATACCAACTAACCAAACACAGGGGTAAGGATCTTCAATAATAATAGTAGGGGTAGTAACACAGGAGAAACGCACCCAAAGATAAATAAAGAGATCGGTTAAGCTAGCCGGGAGGCTAGCGAGTCTAAGTCTTAGATTCCTAGAATATATCTCTAATATATCTAAGTCAAGTGTCAAATCCTAGTTACTCTGGTTGAGCGCTTACACCGCTTCCTTGGTACAGCCTCAAGTCTTTCATCTGTTAGCTCACTTCGGGGCACGAAAACGATCCACCAATAACGGTCGGTAACTAACCTCATGTACTAGTGGGTATGCTATCGCTAGACAACCCTACTTGAGACTTCCCAAACGTGGTGGATTACTAAAGGGACGGATAGGATTGTCACCACCTGCCACCTACCACACAGCCCGTGGGGACGAATGCAAATCCAGCTAACGTTAATTTAGGCACCGCGCCTACGCCTTCACTAGATATTCTTCCACTGGCCTACCGGAAGTATAGCCGGGAAATAGGAAAGTCTAAGTCCCAGAAAGAAATAAAGTTAATTAAATCCTAGCAGGGAACCCGTGAACAATGCAATAATGTTTCTTCCCGATAATTATAACTTGAGGAAATGACTAAATTAAAATAAATACTTTGACAAGAGTAATGAGGGAAAGATATTTATATTAATAAACATAAGTCTCACATAAAGAGAAAAGATACAATAGAGCTTTTACCAAGACTCCGAGACAATTCCAGAATCTCAAGCGATGCTCTCGACTAGACACTAACTCACAACTAACTAACCTACTCTACTAAGTTGCACAAGTAGTGGGAAATGGATTCCTTGATGTGTTGCTTCATTGATGTTCTTTTTTCTGCCGAATTCCCCCTCTATTTATTGGTGGCAATGGGCAAGAGGTACATGTAGGTGAAGTAGAGTCGGTGGGCCAAAGTCAGTCCCAGGCGGCAGGATAGGTCGGGCAGCCAGGCATGCCGGGCAGCGGAGTAGGCCGAACGGCTGCTAGCTTAAGTCGGTTCCCGACCACCTCTCCTTGGATGGCTCGGATCTTGTCCCAATGGTAGTTGATGGGTCGGTTTTCACCGACTTCCTCCTTCTGGGGGTGGTAGGCCTCTTGGGCCGAGTGGGCTAGCAACCCCGGATGGCAAACCCAGACCGGGCAGCAGGCCAGGCCGGGCGGCGACCCCCTTCGGGTCGCACATTGACTTCTCCCGGTTAGACCATTTGTTGGCCTTCTTTCCTTAGCCATATTTCATCACTTTTGGTCTGGGAAGAGAAAACGACATCATCGTGGAGTTTTTTGCAGAATCGGGTGGGTCGGATGATCAGCCAGATGATGATTCCGGTTGATCAGTCGGGTTTTCGTCCTGGCAGCCGGTTAGGCTTCCAGTCTTCACCCGGGTGATAACTCCGATCACTTGGTCGGGTGATGATACGGGTAGCTGATGGCCTTGCCGGTCCATGATCTGTCGGAAAGACAGGGCCGGGTACTGATTTTGGTCGTAAACGACCCTCTCGATTGGCTGTTTTACAATGTGATCGGCTGACGTGGTGTTTCTTCATGTTTTTGCATATTTTGGCCATTATGTACCTGGAAACACATACTTCACCAAAACTCATGGAAATTTATTAGTTTAAACAAATATTTATTAAACTTTGGTCTTTACCTTGCATTTTCCGGCGGGTTGGTGGCCGAATTTAGGTTTTATAGGCCGGCAATAGTGCATTGATTTAATTTTCCTAGAACAAACTGATAAAATCTAAATGTGGAAACTAAAATCAACCTTGATGACCTCCCAATTATTCAAAGCTTTCTATGGTTGGCTTGCATGCTCTTTATTCCTTGCTCTTATGGCAATACTGGTGGACTATATTCATAGGGACCACAAGCTACCTAGGTTGTTGACTTGTGAGATATGGTTTGATGAAGTGATTCTTGTTCTATTGCATAGAGTGCTTGGAAATTCTTTTTGAAAATAAAAAATCTAAAAGCTTACTCCTTAATGATTTGAAATACCCCACCAGAGCCATATGATAGTTGCATTTGATAAACCTAATGCATAGGCTACTTGTGCCTTCATTGAACCTTGTCAAATTGTTGTGACCCTAGTGAGATGCTTCTTATGTATTGATGATCAAGTTCATGTGCACATTCCTCTAATTTGTTAATCTTCTACATTGGAAGTTAGCATAACCATCATCATCATCGTCATCCATTCGTCCACCAAAAGAATTACTCCTTGATTATCTTTTTATGACTATTAAAAAATGCTCTCAATCCTTGAGCATGAAAAGAAATAGAAACAAAACAAATAGCCATAGCTAATCTCATTTCATGGAAAGAGAGAGTCTACACGTAAAGGTGTATTCATTCGCCTCCATCATCCATCGCCTTCCATATGCTACTCTTCCACTTCGGAAAATAGCATCACACATATCCATCATCTGTCCATAAAATAAAGTGCTCTTTGAGAAAATCCCTCTCGAATTATCCTTGCTATAAGAGACATGGGTTGTCAAGTATTCAAAAAAAAAGAAGAGAGAGAGAGATAACCCATGTTCTCAAATAGAAGAGAGGGAGGATATCAAAAGGACTACCTATATTTCACCACTACATCCATTCCATCCACATAAGTGCACATACTTGATTAATGATTCATGACTTGTTTTCTCCTTGGATCTGGTTTTTGACTCGGTAATGTATGGAGCACTGATATGGCTTCTTTTTATTCCCTACCCTGAGCTCCACATAAGACTATCTTTAGAAGCAGGAACAAAACAAGGAAACAACAAAAACTTCAGTGAGGATCCACACACATATATGAGTGAGTTGAGGGAATCATGTGAGGAGTACAGCTCTGTTTTACTTTTGAAAATTCTTGAAAACCCTAAGTTACTTAGCACAAGGAGCAAAGATCACCAGTCTATACTGTTCCACTCTTCAACCGTCCAAGGTGAGATGGTAGACACTTCAAAGTCCATTGGTATAGGTATGGTTTGGAATAATTTGCATGCTACCATCATACTGTTTGGAGATTATGGTCCACCTTAGTCCATTTTTTTTTACTCGAGGACGAGCAAAGGCTAAGTGTGGGGGAGTTTGTCGACGGTCACTAAGTGCCTATTTTAGACCGTCAACTACCTGCATAAAAGCAATAAAATGAATAACGAACATAGGGTAGGAGTTTACTAGTGAAAAATTCCATAAGTATTGGTAAATATTTGTTGTAGGAGGTTATTCCATGAAATTGATGGAGAATCCACATCATCAAGGGAGAAAACATACTTCCGGCCAATCAGAGCCAAGCACACGGAGTCACTATCCCACTTACAAAAGAAAACCGACGTAACCTACTGCCTTACAGAGTCAGGAGGGACAAGGGGCCACCTAATAGGGACTTAGAGCAAGGGGGACCTAGGCCCACAACCCCTGTTCAGTTGAACACCCCTGTTTGGCCGAACAAGTGGGTCCCTGCTGGTGCACCGCCTTCACATGTCGTCTCCTGGTGCCTCTCCAAGGTTTGTTGTGTGCGTTTGCTGGAAGTTACCGACTCTAGGAACTGCCTTTGGGTGCTATAAATGGAAAGAAAAAGAAGAGCCTGAAGAACAGGAGCAAGCAGAAGATCCTGAGGAGCCCCAAGAAGAAGGAGACCTTGAAGCGCGAGAAAACCCTGAAGACCCTGAAGGCAGTGATGATGATTCAGAGAATGAAGACAAGAACCCCGTCGTCCACTAGGCCGAGAAGTATCGCTCTTTTGGACAAGAAGGTGAAACTTTCTCCAAGACTCTGCGGAAGCTACTTGAGAGGATCGGCATCAACAACAGGCCACAGTACTTCCTCAAGAAGGTGGATCGCCCTTTCCGTGAGGAGTGGACAGCAGAGGTCAACATCTATGACGACGACCGCATCATATCTACTCACTGTGGCCGCACCCTTAGGGCTACACGTGGAGCCGCGGTGGATGACGCTGCTTGGAAGGCTCTCACTAGCCTCTGCTACACTCATCTCCATGGGATAGCGAAGACAAACTTTGCCCACATCCCCCGTCAGAAGCCAGGCACGGGGAAGTACATTGCTGCTCCTACAGAATGGTATGTGAGCACTAGGGAGACGGACGAGACCCAGGGAGTGGTCGTGGACTTAAGCCACACTGTGGAAGCCTTACAGATGGAAAACCACACTCTTCGGAAGCTGCTGCATGATGTAGAGGCTTATCTGAGGCGGGATCATCGGGTTAAGATGGGAGAAGAGAGTGATCTTTACTCCTCTGGCATCCGTACGTGGAGTGCCACGTCACCATAGCGTGCAAGCTCTGTGCCTTCCGTCTCCGACGAAGCCGACTTCCATGCCTAGGAGGCTAGCTTGTCCCTATGAATAAAGTTGTAATAATCAAACACTTAGATCAATTTGCTTTCATGGTGTGATGTAATGAACTCTTTTGCTTGGTTTATGTGTGCTCGATGTGAGTTGTGGGATGATTTGGCACCTTGTCCACAACCTCATCTTTTTTTTGGTTTAATTAATAAGACTATCATGTTGCTTATCATCCCTTGATGCATGTAGTTGGGGGTTTTTCTTCTATCTCTTCATTTCATCTTACACCGCTTCCACCCCGTCAGATGGTTCGCACTAGGGGAAACGCTGATCCCAACGAGTAGAACGATGAGGACAACAACAATGCCCCAAACTTTCAACAACTCCTAGCCATGCAGACTCAGCTCATGCAGACGGTGATCCAGACCTTGGGTGCCATACAGCAGAATCACAATGCCCCACCACCTCCACCTCCACCACCACCCCAGAATAGGTTAGGAGAGTTCCTAAGGACTAGGCCACCTACCTTCTCCCAGTCCAAGGATCCTATGGAGGCTGATGATTGGCTCAAGGTAGTAGAGAAGAAGCTGATGATCGCCCAGTGCAATGATCGAGAGAAGGTTCTCTTTGCAGCTCATCAATTGTTCGTTGTAGGCGCAGACTGGTGGGAAGCCTATTGCAATGCTCATGCTGATGTGGAGTCCATTACCTGGAATGAGTTCAAGGCCAGCTTTCATACTCACTATGTCCCTACGGGCATCAAGATGCTGAAGAGGCAAGAGTTCCAAGACTTGAGGCAGGGGAGCATGTCAGTGAGTGAGTACCTGAATAGATTCATTCAGCTATCTAGGTATGCTCCTGATGATGTGAGCACCGATGAGAAGAAGCAGTACATGTTCATGATGGGACTACAGAATGATATCTGGTTCCAGCTGCTAAACAATGACTATGTGAACTTCCAGAAGCTGGTAGACAAGGCCATTGTTTTGGAGAACAAGCGTAATGAGATCGAGAGGGATGGCAAGAGGAAGATGCCATTCCACGGGCAGACATCAGGCAGTAACAATCGCCCTCGCATGATGCCACCACCAAGTCCATACTACAGAGCTTCCAACACCATTAGGCCACCCATGCAAGCCCCACGCCCCAACTTCCAAATGCTACGCCCCATCAACCAAGCGCCTCGCCCCAACCAGCAACAAACACCTCGACCCACCTACCAACAGGCACCCCGCCCTGCTGCCCCGACAGCTCCACACAACCAGAGCCGTAATACCTCTGGAACCACTAGTGGTGTGAAACGAGGTTGTTATCATTGTGGACAGGAAGGTAACTTCACGGGACAGTGTCCCCAATGGAACAACGCACCAAGCCAAGTCCCAACCAACACAATGCAAGGCAATCAGGGACAGCAGAATTATGCTCGAGGTTGCGTCAATCATGTCACTAGTGAGGAGGCTGAACAAGCTGCATATGTGGTGCTCGGTATGTTCCTAGCTAACTCTCAACCTGCAACCATTTTATACGATTCGGGAGCGTCACATTCATTCATCACCTCAGCCTATGTTGCAAAGTATAATCTGTCGATTGCTATTTTGAAGCATGCCATGCTAGTTAGTTCTCCAAGAGGAGAAATGAGGACCAATCAATTATGCCCAAAGGTTACCCTTAAAATAAGGAGGTAGACTTATCAGCTAATCTCATAGTACTAGACTCAAAGGGTATAGATATTATACTTGGGATGGACTGGCTACGCATGTATAATGGGGTGATACAGTGCGCCAAGCGAGCGGTACAGTTGACCAGTGTAGAAGGTACCAAGGTCGAGTTCATAGCCGCCAACTCCGCGGTCAAGGAGGTCGTACTAAATCAAGCCAAGGGCACCCCCATGGATGAGATCCGGGTGGTTTGCGAATTCCTTGATGTATTCCCAGAAGAACTTCCAGGTATGCCGCCTTACCGCGACATAGAGTTTGTTATTGACCTAATACCTGGAACTGCACCTATCTCTAAGAGGCCCTATAGGATGCCTGTTAATGAGTTAGTAGAGCTCAAAAAGCAATTACAAGAGATGCTAGAAAAAGGCTTCATTCGCCCTAGTTCCTCACCTTGGGGAGCTCTAGTACTCTTTGTTGAGAAGAAGGATAAGACACAGAGAATGTGCGTAGACTACCGTTCTCTTAATGAGGTGACTGCTAAGAACAAATACCCCCTACCACAGATTGAGGATTTGTTTGATCAAATAAAGGGAGCTTGTGTCTTTTCCAAGATCGATCTACGATCTGGGTACCACCAATTGAAGATCAGACCATCGGATATACCCATGACGGCTTTTCGGACAAGATATGGGTTATATGAGTATACCGCGATGTCATTTGGACTGACCAATGCACCAGCCTACTTCATGTACCTTATGAACAAGGAGTTTATGGAGTATTTGAATAAGTTCATTGTAGTTTTCATCGATGACATCTTCGTATTTTCAAAGAATGAGGAAGAACATGAGGAACACCTGAGGCTAGTTCTAGAAAAGCTACGAGAGCACAAGTTGTATGCCAAGCTGAGCAAGTGTGAATTCTGGTTGAAGGAGATAGCATTCCTCGGGCACGTCATCTCCGCGGGAGGAGTGTCAGTCGACCTAGGCAAAGTAAAGGATGTTCTAGATTGGAAGCCACCCCTGACGGTACGAGAGATTAGAAGTTTCCTTGGATTAGCCGGGTACTATCGGCGTTTCATAAAGGATTTCTCCAGAATAGCCAAGCCGATGACAACGTTGTTGGGGAAGGACAAGATTTTTGAGTGGACTCCGAACTGTCAAGCCAACTTTGAAGAATTAAAGCAAAGACTAACGTCAGCTCCTGTCCTGATATTACCAGACATCAGTAAGAGTTTTGATATATGCTGTGACGCCTCAAAGCAAGGACTTGGATGTGTACTCATGCAAGAAGGACATGTCGTAGCGTATGCATCTAGGCAATTACGGACACACGAAGAAAACTACCCGACACATGATTTAGAGTCAGCAGCTGTGGTACAAGCCCTGAAGATTTGGAGGCACTATATTCTTGGCCATCGTTGTGAGATCTATACGGATCACAAGAGCCTCAAGTACATATTTACTCAATCTGGGTTGAACCTAAGACAACGACGTTGGTTGGAGTTGATCAAAGACTATGATGTGGGTATCAACTATCACCCAGGGAAGGCAAATGTCGTGGCTGATGCCCTGAGTAGAAAGACCTATTGCCGCCAGCTAGTTGTGGAGGAGTTATCACCAGAGCTATGCAAGGAGTTTGAACAACTGAATCTTGGGTTTGTGAATGAGCTAGAGACTGTTGCAATGGAAGTGGAACCTTAGTGGCTAGCATGTACTGGGAGACTCTTTGGAAAAGCCTCGTAGTGAAACCCTGCCACACACCCAAGGAAGTGTGTAATGTGGGTCACGTCCACGGGCACAAGGGGAATCATGACTTGTGGGTAAAGTGGTACAAACTTTGCAGAGTATCAAACTATCATGATAGCCGTGCTCACGGTCATGAGTGGCCTGGAGTCCTCACAAGAATAGTTGGTTATGGGATGAAATGGTGGGTATTGGTGGTTTGGAATGTACTTGGCTTGGATAGGACCCCATGGTGGAGGGTTGGGATGACCCCATATAGTAAATAGGATGCTTAGGTTAATTAAAAGCTCATGCAATAAACCTAAGCCTTTCTTGTCTTTAGCCCCATGTCATCTTTTCCCCCACTTGCTGAGTACGACACGTACTCACCCTTGCTATACCATATCGCTGCTCAGCCATAGGAGAAGGTTGGGACTACCAGGAAGAAGATGGCGGCGAATACTAGGCGATGGTCCACCAGTCGGTGCCTGTGGAGTCTTAGGACGTCTACGCTAGTTTATTTCCGCTGCTTTGATGTACTTTTGTTTTAGACCTACGGGTCCTTTTGTAATAAAGATACGATAGAATAAATAAAGGATATGGATACTTATTCTGTTTACCACTAATGATGTACCGTATGTGTGTGTAACTGGATCCTGGGCACATGAATGGCTGCACCTCTTTTGCTTCTTAAAATGGGTGTGATAGAAGTGCACCCTACTTTTTACAATTTCTAAAAATGCCAATTATTAGCATTTAGGAGTTAATTAAATAACCTAAGACAAATTATTTTTTTAAAATAATTAATTAAATAGTTGCAGTTGCATAGCATGTCATTGTCCATGTATAATTATCTGCATTTAGCATTTAGTTTATTTATTAGATAAAATACCAGGAAGTTAGAATAGAAAATGGAATTGGGAAAGAAAGGAAAAAGAAAAAGAGAAACAAGATAAGTGGGCCGAAACCCACCATTCTGGCCCACCCGCGCTCTCTCCTCTCCTCCCCCACTCCCCTCTCTCGGCCCACACTCCCCGCAGCCCAGCAACCAGCCAGCCAGTGCCTTCTCTCTCTCTCTCTCTCTCTCTCTCTCTCTCACTGATAGGCGGGCCAACCCTGTCATCTTCCACCTCCCCCTGATCACGCCCCCTTCCATTTCTCTGCCTCCCGATTTCAAATCCCGCGCCCCCGCGCTTGCCCCCACGTGGCCCCGACACCGCGCGCGTGATCGCCGCTCCCCCGCGATCTTCTGGCCACCTTCCCCCATGAAACCCCTGCCGCCGGCTCCAATTGTTGGAAAGCGCCGACATTGCCAGCCCTACCCCCTACACCGAGCCGCTCCGGGCAAACCCTAGCCTCCCGGCTACAAAACCGAGTCCCGGCGCCCCCCCCCCTAGCCCCCTCACCTCACCATTGAGCTCACCCCGACCCCTCTCTGCCCGCTCAATCGCCGCCAATTGGAGAATTTCCCATCGCCGGTAAGCAGCGCCGCCCGACATTGCCTCTTCGCTCCGACGCGCCTAGGCTCCAATTGACCGGCCTGTGGTCTTCGCAGGTGATCAAGAAGCCCTCCGAGCCCATCCCGGCCACCTTCCGTTGCCGCCAAGGACCTTCTCGCCGTCGCCGATGAGCCGGAGCTACCACCGTCGTCGCGAGCCCCTCCCCGACCTCTTCCTCCCGTGCGTGACCCCCTAGGTGAGATCGCCGTCTTCTCCTCCCCCTTTTTCCCCATTTGCACCGAGATCCGGCCACCGGAGCCCGAGCTCCGACGAGCTCCGTCGATCTCCCGCCGCTCCGCCGCCTGGAGTGGCCGCCAGCAGCCATGCCCCAACCCGCTTAAACCTCGGCCGTTGGATCTTGATCCAACGCGCCAGATTACATACCCCTTCGGGGTGTGCAATCGGTCCACCGTGGACCAGTGGACCACGGGTCCACAGATCCACAGGCCCGGTCCACGGATTTTTGTAAGATTTTTAGTTAAAAATTAATTCTATTAATTCCTCGTTAATACTACACTTTTGCGCATAGGTCCCTAGGGTTTGCTAAAATTAGTTTTCAAACCTAAGTTTTTTTAGAACCTTTATTTAATTGTAATTAGGCCCCTGTATTTATTTTAAATTATATTTATGCCTGTTCTTATGCAGAAACCTTACAAAATTTTATTTAAGCCCCTGAACTTCATAAAAATTATTTTAGCACTACATTTTTATAGAAACACCCCTATATTTTTCTAGAATTATTATTTTGCCCTTGTATTTTTACAAAAAACACCCCTGGACTTATTTTTAATTATATTTAGGTCCTGTCTTTTTGCACTTTAGTCCTTGAACTTGTTATAAATTACATTTTAGTCCCTAGATTTTATGATAGGTTATTTCACCATGTTATTTTTACAAATTAGTCCATATACTTTTTAGAAATTACTTTTAGGTCCCCACATCTATCTGTTTTTACTATTTTAGTCCCAAAACTTCAAACCTTCATAACTTTTCAATCATAACTCGAAATTAAGTAATTCTTGCGCCAACGTGATCGTAGTAACTAATACTACCTGTTAGTACTACTTTTCTGATTTTCTTATTTTAACCTTGTATCTTCAAACCTTCATAACTTTTTACTCGTAACTCCGAATTAAGTGATTCTTGTGCCAAAACGATCGTAGGAGCATAACCTATGCATTCATGGCATTATCATATTGTTTTTTTACGATTGCATGGCTGTGTATTGATGGTGTATGCAATTGCTTGTGCCGGTTCTGTCACGCGTAAAGACGACTGCACGCAAGGATTAACGTACGAGGACCTCCAAGAGCAGGAGTTCGAAGTGGTTGAGCAACAGCACGCGCAGGACGAAGGCAAGTGTCCTTGATGCATTTTGTACCTATTGTGAATATTACTTTAGGATTTGCATGCTTGTGTTAATTGATTGGGAACCTATCGATAGGGTTTACTGGTATTGTTCTATCTTGTCCTTGTCGCCTTGAATTAGAACTTTATCGGTCAATGGGTAGACATGCTTAGTTGCTTACTGCGTCGATGGGTTCCATTTAATTTTGACTAATGAACAATATCACTTGGGAAAGAGTTGGTAATTTTTAGCAACATGGACTTAGGGATCTATGCAGGCCGGATGGAATGGATGTGGTGCCGTGGGCACATGGTTGGTGGCGGTGGGCCTGTTGTAGATCCTAGGAACCGATTCTTAGAGCGAGAACCGAGGAAAACAATGCCATTACAAGACCGATATGGGTAAGGCTAGGCCTAGTAATTAGGTGTTCTCCTAGTGTCGGTGCAGCATTTACCGATATGGAGCGGGGAATGGAAGTCAAGAGAAGACTGTCCTTGTATCCGATTGGCTAAGGAGGGGTTCCTGGGGTGATGAACTGCTTGTTGATGGGCTATCATTTAGGGATAGGAGTGGAACCTTAGTGGCTAGCATGTACTAGGAGACCCTTTGGAAAAGCCTCATAGTGAAACCCTGCCACACACACAAGGAAGTGTGTAATGTGCGTCGCGTCCACGGGCACAAGAGGAATCATGAATTGTGGGTAAAGTGGTACAAACTCTGCAGAGTATCAAACTATCATGATAGCCGTGCTCACGGTCACGAGCGGCCTCGAGTCCTCACAAGATTAGTTGGTTTGGGATGAAATGGTGGGTACTGGTGGTTTGGAATGTACTTGGCGCGTGGTTGAGGGTTGGGATGACCCCATATAGTAAATAGGATGCTTAGGTTAATTATAAGCTCATGCAATAAACTCCTGTAAGCCTTTCTTGTCTTTAGCCCCATGTCATCTTTTCCCCCACTTGCTGAGTACGACACGTACTCACCCTTGCTATACCATATCGCTGCTCAGCCACAGGAGAAGGTTGGGACTACCATGAAGAAGATGGCGGCGAATTCTAGGCGATGGTCCACCAGTCGGTGCCTGTGGAGTCTTGGGACGTCTACGCTAGTTTATTTCTGCTGCTTTGATGTACTTTTCTTTTAGACCTACAGGTCCTTTTGTAATAAAGATACGACAGAATAAAAAAAGGATATGGATACTTATTCAGTTTACCACTAATGATGTACCGTATGTGTGTGTAACTGGATCCTAGGCACACGTACGGCTGCACCCCTTTTTCTTCTTAAAATGGGTGTGACAAGGTTGGAGCAAATTTGCACACATCACTAAGGCAGGTTCACGCCTCCTCACTATCCATTTTTTGTGCACCTTGCTAAAAGACAACGATGGGGTACTTTACCGCTTGTTCGGGAAGGGATACCGTCTCACTTGGAGAGACCTTAGCATCGTTCTTAAGTTTAAAAGTTACTGCAACACTAACTTAGAAGGTGCAACCACGGGTTTTGAAAAGTGATCTTTTTGGCCAAGGATTTCATGGGAGTTTTCTTGTGAACGTCTTACGACAAGTAACATTCACAACCCAACTCTACAACTGTGGCATAGGTTGCTTACTATGACTTGTTTCCCTAGACAAGACACTAGACCTATCCGTGATGATGAATTACGTGTCTTGTTTGCTGCAATTGCTAAAATTCCTATTGCTCCGGTTGAAGCTATGATTTGTCAATGGTTAGATTATATTAAAGGATTGGGATCCATTGAATGCACTTCATTAGTGATCCGTATTGCTGCAGGTGTCGGGGCTTTATCCAACACTAGTTTTGATTATCTTTCTGAGCCCCATCACATAATAGACTATAAATTTCTTGAGTACGGTCACACTTTAAAGAAGGGTCCTGATGGTTCTATTATCTTTTATTACCCCGGCTAAACAAACGAAATCCCGCTGCCTAACCCGAAATATCATTTGTATAGTTGTTGTGAACTAACCATATAGCTGCACAGAGAAGGGATGCATGGCAGCTCCGCCGATCGACACACGCAACAATGCACAAGGCGTGCCACCACTAGCGCAGCCAGGACTACACCACCAGTCCATGATTAATCTGCAGGCTCAGAACATTCCGGCGACCCCGCTTGGATGTTCATGCCGCAACAGTATGAGACTGGAGGTTCGTCTTGGCAGCAAGGTAGTAGTACACAATAGGGACATGGCCCTAAGCCGATTGGGACGCCTCAACATCACGACGTACGTCACTCGTTTTCGGGCTTTTGTCATCATGACTATGGTTCAGAATTGAGGGATCTTACATGGAGGATGGGCAATCTGGATATGAGAACAGGGAAATGAAAAACACCCTTGCTACTCATGCCTAGAACCAGAGAGTGGTAGCAACACAGTGACGACCAGTTTCATCACCTCTAGGAATAACTACGAAAGCACCACGACTACATAGCGGCATACTACAGTTGGAGAGGATTTGATCCTAACCAACAGCCGTGAGCAAGAGCAAGCTTGGGGGAGCACCCCCACCAAGGTGACTTGTATCTTTTCTTTCTTTCTTTTTTCCTTTCTCGGACTTGCTCTCATAAAACAAAATAAAAATTTGCAAAACTAAAAAGAATAAAAATAATAGGTTGTCATGCATGCTAGGGATGTTCATGCCTTCATGTTGAGATGATGAATAGTTGCTCTATTTTATATCTTTTTATAGTCCCTCGTATACAACTTAGTACTCTCCCAATTTTTGAGTTTGTTGGCTAAACATGCTTGCCTTGAGCTTGAATACTTGTGGGTTGCAAAGTGCATCATCTAAGTATAGGTTGTTGTGAGGCATGATATGGTTAGAATAGGACTGCTATGATCTTTGTCCCAAAGTGAAGCTTAACATCCGGAGATTTTGTTTTTCAAAATGATAAAATTGAAAAGTTTCTCAATGATGAAAATTCCTACCACGGTCATATGTACTTCACCGCAAAACCTTCCACATATGTTGCTTATTTTCACATTGAGCATTATCAAAATTCTTGTAACCTTTGTGAGATCCGTTTCATGCTTTTATGATCAAGATTCACGTACACATCCATCATCATTTGCTAATGCTCCTACACGGGGAGATAGCAATATCATTCCATTGCACCCACCACCATATGCTTAACTTCTATTCCAAAAGTTAGCAAAATAAATACTCCATGAATATCATGTTATGACTCTCTCTCAATTGGTTGCATGGAAGGCATTGCTATCAAAAATAGAATAAATGTTTGCTCTCAATCTTGAGCATGATTAAAAAAAAGGAGAAAAGAAGAACAAGAAAAATAAATAGCCATGCCCAAGTGCTAATTAAAGAAAGAGAGAGCCTACTCAAAAAGGAGTATCCACCATTCCATCATCATTCCACCAAATTCCACACACATGCACATCTTGATTACATTGTATGACTTGTCTCTTCGTGGGTTCAGTCTTTTGGTTTAGCAATATATTTGTTAAAAAATGTCTCATTTATTCCTACCTAGTGCTCCATATAAGCCATATTTAGAGGTCGGAACAAAATGAGGCAACTTTAATACCTTGGTAAGGATTTATACACATTGAGTGACCGAGTGAATCATTAGAGGAACTTAGTTTTATTTGCTAAAATCTTTTGAAAAAACTCCGGATGAAAAGTGGAACACACGGATGAGAGAATGGTGTCCTACAAAAGACCGTTCTATCTTTCAACCACCCAAGATGAAGAGAAGCCAAAAGCCCTGCACGGACTAAGGTATAAGGGGTGAGTTACCAAATGCCAACTTATTCGATAAAAGGTAGAATATTTTGTTGTGCACTTGGTACTATGGGGGAATATAAAACATTGTACCAACTCTTGATAAAAAATCTAAAGTTTTATCTTTGCATCAGGATGAGCGAAGGTTCAGCTTGGGGGACTTTATTGACGGTCGTTAAATACCATTTCTGGCCATCAACATTACTCAAAATAAAGAAGGATTGTATATTCCCACCATGCATTTTAGTTAGAATTAATAAATATCCATATTGCTTGGAGAAACACTAACATGCAGGAGAAATAATGAAAGGAGGAGGAAACACACCCGTGTGAGGAGGAAACACACCCGTGTGGCGAAGAAACACAACTTCCACTGATCAGAGCTCGCCAACTAGGACTCCAACGGATTGACTGGCCCACTTACAGAAGAAAACCGACTTAACAACCGACCTTACAGTGTCATGGGGCAGTGGGACCCACCTAGGAGGCCACTAGAGGCAGCAATACCCGAGGGGACTCACAGGAGTGTTCGGCTGAATAGGGAGTGGCCCTCCTGGTGCATGGCTCCCACGTCCTGGCTCCTCGTGACTCCCCAACGATGGTTGTGCATGTTTGGCGGTGGTTACTGACTCCAACAACCGACTTTGGGTAGTATAAATAGAGGAGAGAGGGCTCACTCCAAAGCACACACCAAGAAGCATTACTCTCTTTACCATTTTGTGATTACCTTTAGATTTAGTGGAGTTAGGCTTAGAATAGAGTCTACTTCTGTACCCAAGTCTTCCTTGGAGTTGTGGTATGGCTCTTGTATCTTTCTCCTTTTATAAGACTTTATTCTATTTAATATATTTAGTCTTTCTATATAGTTATGTTTGGGTCTTGTGTTTCTTGTTTGATTATATGATCCATTCATGTATATGGTTATTATGCTTGCATGTTAGTAATGTAGTCTTACTATATTACCATGTTAGACATAAGCCCGTACTATAGTTTTTAGTTATGTCGTTATAATGATGCATGACTAATGTGTGACTTAGATCATTTCTATGTGCTTAGTGTTCACTTAAATGTGATTACTCCTTTATTGATCCATCATTTAAGGGATTAGGAGTATTGTTCTAGATGTAAGCGTGGTTTGTCGTGTAGCCCACAGATTGCTAGGGGTAAGGAGTAGGTGATGACAGTCCTATCTGTCGTTGAAATCCCCCACGTTCGGCTATGCAATAGGCTCTTGGCCGGAATCGTACTGTGGATGCAAGGGAAAACCAGGTGCCCAGGGTGTCATGATCTGATTATCTTGCATTGTCATTGTATCTTTATAATAGTATATAATGTAGACTATGTAACTATATAAAAGCAACATAGGAATTTAGCTCTTTCTTTGTCCTTCTCCACTAGACTAATATTTATCTAAGTTGAGTATGCTATTTGTGTGTCCACTACCATGTTTATCCTTATCCTTACCCCTATGAGGACTTTGTCTTATAATCCAATGTGCAGATATTTAGAATATGGTAGTTACTCTGATCAATCATATGCCTTCCTGTGGGATAAAAGAAATACGATACCCCGAATACTTCTGGGTAAAATGCTACAACAGTATTCTTCGTGCGCTTGCGGACTCTTTGCTTTCGTTAAAGATTATCAATAAACATTTCTAGCTTCATTGCTAAGGAAATTTAGTGATGACATTAAGAAATGTCAACAAGCATCATGCTAGAGAAAACAAGGACCAAGGGGGGCCAGGATCTGTTCGGCCGAACTCCCCTGGTCCCCAAGTGGGTCCCACTTTTGTGTGTTGTTCCATGCAATGATATACACCATATTTTTCATTGTGTGGAATATTTGTTTGCGTCGGAAGTCCCGAGGATCTCCCACACACTTGTTTTCTTGCCTTCTCTTTTTATTGACACAAAAACAAAGAAAAAACTAAAATGCAAAGGAACTCTACTGATGAGGACATCAACGACATACGAATAATGACGACGGAAGATGGCGCGCCAAACCAAGCTGTCAAGCCTCCACCTCTCGTCGTCGCGCCTCCTCGAGTTACGGATCCATCTTCTAACGAGACGACGATGTACAAGGGCCCAATCACTAGAGCTCGAGCCCAGGAATTGAAGACGGTTTTGATGCTAAGGAACGACGGCCCAGGATGATATCGCCCGAAGGCCCACGTGGCCCAAGTCGCACGACTCCCTCTCCACCGCGCGCCTCTCCACTTCAGCCAGCCCTAGATGCCTCGTCCTCCCCCTATATAGTCAAGGGCTGCGCCCCTTGTAATCTTCGAGTTTTGTTTTAAGTTTAGCTTAGCTATACATCCGTCTCTCGACATGAATTCAGAACTCCACCTTCGTGCAATACATCAGATTGCTCGCCTCTAATTCTTGCTCGTTCTTCGATTGCGCGTAAGAATTGATCCTCGTGATCAGGTTGATCTTGTTTACCGCAAGGTTAATATCCTCCGGAAGTTGGTTCAGTGATTGCATTGGCGCTTCGGCTTGCTCGTCGTAGTCGGATCGTGAGGGTCAACATCCACTAAATCGAAGTTATCTCCACTCGCCGAAAGATCGGGCACTCTACACCTATCATCTACCCGCTTTATGGGATAGGTGAGTCATTTATTCATTGATAAAGTAAACTAATAGGCGCTGATTACAATAATGGAATGAAATAAATAACTAAAGGGAAATTTAAACTAAGCACCTACTTTATTTCCTAGATAAAAGATAGGGAAGCATAATCATTTGCCATGATAAAGCTCAGGCTTCCCTAACTCATAGCACACTTGCATAAGCTTAGTGCCATGAATACGGCGGAGGCTGCCTAATTCACGCTTGAGGGCATCAAGGTCATCCTTGGTATCGGCCCTCTCTAATTTTTCCTCCGCCAGTTCATCAACTACCTGCCTATTTGCTAGGCAGAGGCTCTCAATCTCCTTAGCTAGTTGTGCAGCGATCTTTCTCTTGGGAGAGTCTTTCCCACTACTCTGTTAGTACCCTACCAGTCTTTGGATAGGAGAGGGTGAAGGCGACCAGAGGGGGGGTGAATGGGAGCCAATTAAAATTCTTCACAAGAACTTGGATTATGTCCCAATTACAACCCCAACCAACCTCTAAGGAGATCACCAAGACTACACACACCAACTTGTGATGTGCTAACCCTAGGAGTGATCAACAGCAGCAGTAGACCACAGTGGAAACAAAGAAGAGTAGCAAAGACTCGACCCAATCAATGACAAATTCACAACGAGTTACTGGACTTTCATCAGCAGTGCCAATCACAGGCATTGGCAGTGCCGATCTGCTAAAGGAACAGACCATCAGCAGTGCCGGTCTGGCCATCGGTAGTTCCGATCTGGTCATCGGCAGTGCCGGTCAGCAGAAAGAGCGAGGCTACTTGAACACACAGACGAGGCTCATCGGCAGTGCCGGTTGACACATCGGTAGTGCCAATGCGTGTTCAGACCCAGGTTACCGGCAGTGCCGGTCCAGCCATCGGTAGTGCCGATCAGCGATTCTTCCTCGCGCACAGGCAGTGCTGGTTGAGAGAACGGCAGTGCCGATCGACACTTTCCGGAACCAAAACTGAACTCGTGACTTGGTTGGAAAAATGGCAAAATCTAACCAAACAAACTCCAAAAATCACAAAACTTTGACAGAAGATGTCTCATGTTAGGATGTTCCTTCTCCAAGTGGAATCACACAAAAAGCTCAAGAATTCATCACGAATTTGAGGTTTTATAGAAAGCTCTAGGGTTTGAATGTTCTTGAGGAAATCCACTAAATCAACGGTGCTCTTGCCTAGGATTCAAACAAGGATCCATAAAGGAATGTTTAGGCATGTCCTAGAATCAAGATCCCTCAAGAAATTCGTACCAAAACCCACTCAAAAACAAGATTGAAAATCTCCACGAAAATAGCTCCAAAAATAGAGAAAAAGAGAAATTCGGGATTTAGGGAGAGAGGAAGATCTTGAGCACGAAAATAACTCTCATATCATAGAAACATGCTAACAAGATCCATGGATACAAGGCTAGGAAGCCACCCTCTTCCTCCCACTATTTGGAAGAGAAAGAGATGTCTCTCACACACCCTCTCCTCTCCACTAGAACATGAAGACCTCTCCTAGCACTTTCAATGAATTCCTAACAAGGCTAATGGGAAGAGACACCTCTCCCACCAGCCACACCTCTCCTTATATACGCCTAGGTTCCAAGACAATTCTACCCTTGACCTATATTATATTGCCACCTACCACTAGGGGCAAAACCGTCCAACTCTTTTTCCTTCGCCCGAACGCCATCGAGCCCTTCACAACTTTGCTTCGCCTCGACGCAAGCTCCGCAATGGTGCCATGTGCACCTCCAATCGCCGCCACCGATTTTGAGGCCCAAATCGGGAAACCACCTTGCACGCTTCTCAAAACGTGACTTCTCAATCTTGATGCGTGTCACCTCGTCCCGTGATCCTCCTCGTCAGCAAGTCTCTCCCGCCTCCGGTTCATTGGAAGCCTCTACTTGCACCGATGTCCGATCACCTTTGACTTGGTCAACCCTGCCGTCTTGATCACCACCCACGGTTTTGAAGCTCAACTATGAAACCATCCATGCTCCTTGACTCTCCACGTGTACGGTGTGGATCACCCTTGACCTCACCCGGCCTCCTGATCATCCGGCCCTAAATCTCCTACTTGTGCCCGATCGTCTCGCCGTTGACCGCCAACTTGACACTAGTGACCCACACATCATGAGACAAGCAAACACATTTCCCATCTCCTGCAAACTCTCCAACATCCTTACCAACTCTGGTTAGTCAAAACCATGACATGCACAAACTCATGCAATCCCTATATTCCCGCATTTCAAATCAAACACAAATTCTACCAAGGTTAATTACTCATCACATATTGCAAACCATGGCACATCTCAACATGGTTTCTCAAAACCGCCTTATGGTGTTCTTCGGTGGGGGAGAGATGACTGACTCCTCCCGTTCTCCTTTTTCTGCCGGTGTGATATGCTTCATGAGCTGCTTTGCCACACCGTCTACACCCTTCACCCCTTGTCTTGTAGGCGTGTTGCTCCTGGGTGAGTAAGGTGGGGTGTCCCGGGAGAAACTGTTCAGGGAAGGTTGTCCTGATTTGGTCTTCACAGCTGGCGGGACGAACACATCCTGCGGGAGATGCGGCAGCATCCCCTTTGGAGTGATCACACCAACAGTTCGCCTCCTAGGCAGGGTCCCTGCCCGTCCCTTCATAGGTGGCCCTCTGATCGGGGACAGGGAGCATGCAGCAATGCGGGTCGCCATGGTCTTGCGCCCACGAGTGCCCTCCATGATGGTTGCGACACCGGAGGGGCTAAGGAGAGGTCAAGGGCTGGGTCAAGCTCGTCATGGCCACAGGAGGATCTAGGGCCAGCAAAAGGGGTGATCATCTATTCGGCCATGGTGTGTGGAGGTGGAGAGGCCAAAGGAGGAAGATAGAGTTATTTCTGGTTCTGTTCTGGGATGAGGAAAAACTCTATTTTATTGACTCCCCATCGTGAAGGGATTGGGCTAACATATCAAAAAGGAAAGGGGTAGGTTAGGTTAGAGTGCTCGAGGAAGCAGGGTTGTGGCGTCGCCAGTCCCTGTTCGTCCGAACAGGGTTGGGCCTCGTTTGCCCCTTTGTTTCCTGGGTGAGTTGGGCCAGACGGGGGTAAGGTCCAGAGATGGGCTAGGCCGATTAGTTCTGTGACATCCCATGTCACAAAAAGTTGACTAAGTTAACCCTAATGTTAAATTGTGGGCTAATTAAAAATTTTAAATGATTAAAGTGCCAAAGAGAAAGGGGAGTAAATTTAATTGATTAAATCCACAATTTGGCCAACTAATAGCATTTTCCCAAACATTACAAAACTCAATGAAAGTGGGCCAATGTTTTTGCACATTCTAGTGGATCATGTGAAGAATGAATTTTTGGGAATTTACCAGAATTTTTGGTAAAAGTTTAATGCCCTTAAAAATTCCCTAGGTGCAGATAAAAGTACCTCTGTTCCAGGATTTTTCATACATTCTCCAACAGGAATTTCAACAAGGCCCCAAAAGCAAAGTTGGAGGATATCGTTTTCTGGACATGCACAAAAATTGGCATGAAGATTGGAGCAACGAAACTTGGAAGATTTGGCAAAGTATAGAACACTATTTCTAGTCAAGGGGGTCAACAATCTTCTTTTTCCTTGGTCCACTTAGCACTCGACAACACCGTACCCCGCCCCCCCCTCCACCGGCCACTGATCGCCCCTCCTCTTTCCTGCCCTGCTGGCCACTGCTCCGCCTGCTTGCTCCTGTGCCACCGGCCAGCATTGAAGCCCCCATCGGCGAGCCAATTCCCGGCGGCCAGCTCACCTTCCCTCTCTCTGCCCTCCCTCTCTGCCGATCGGCACTTAAGGCCACAGCTGCCGAGGCTTTCTCCTCCTCCTCCTCTATCTTCGCTCGCACGCACGCCACACGATTCCTAGGTTCCCCCATGAAACTAGGTGCCCTTGCCCTCGCCTCTTTCCTCCTCTTCCACAAGAACAGGCGAAAGCCTGTGCTTTCCCTCCGCCATGGCCGCCGTCGCGGTGAGCTCCACCTAGGCAGCTCCCCGTCCTCTTCTTTTTCCTCAAATCAGTGCGCAAGTGTCCCCACTAGCGTGCCCCTTACCCCCTCTCCGGCCATCCCCGTCGACCAGATCCCCCACGCCGTCAATCACCGAACCAAGGTGATGCTCTCCTGCCACTCCTCGACCTCTCTCGCTCGTCGTACACGCCGGGCGACATTGCCGTACACCCCCCCCCCCTGCTCCGTCGCTCGCCGCCGGCCACCTCCGACACCTCCCGTTGGTCGCCGACCGATGCCACGAGGTCATCGTGAGACGCTGAGCACTTGGGCACAGGGCGTTGGCCTGGCCGTGCCGCCGTTTGGCCGCTGGTCCGGGCTCGCCGGCGCCGGCCGCCGCGCGGGCGCGCGCGCTCTCTGTCATTTGAAAATGCCGAGTGGCATTTCTTTAATATAGCTCAAACTTTAATAAACATTCAATATTCATAACTCGAAAAATAAAAGTCAAATGAGTTTGAAACCAATTTTATTGGATTCATAAAATTCCCCTCTACCAGAAAAACAAGATGAGAGCCAGTGTTATATAGTATATTAATGAAATTAAATCACCAAAGTTAAAACCTTACTAAGAGTATTAAATTCATAAGTAAAAATATATAAATGGTAAAATTATGAAAATTGTTTAGTAAGCATATCATGGCATCTCTAAATTTTCTGCAAAAGCACATTTCCATTTTTATGCAAATTTTTAGTGATGTTGCATAATCTCCATTTTCAGTAAATGAATTTATATAAATTCTTGGGCAGGATTTGAATCATGAAATTTAGTACGCCTGTTCTTTGGGCATTTCTACATGTCTATAAATTCCCATGTAAAAATTGTGGGCACCATCAGTAGATATTGCCTTATATATGCATATAGTTATTATTAGGGATAAATTCATCTCTAGGACTGTTCATACAACATGTTAATCTTGACTTGCAGGAAGGTTTATTACTCCCCATTGTATGCTCATATTTCATAATTAGCTTATATACATCTAGATCGGTTTAGGGTTATATTAAAAGTGTGCACGTCAACTTTTAGGAGATTAATTAAGGAGATACATGCTGGTGTTAAACTTTGCAATATAAAGTTTCTATGTTCCTTTACATAATCATTATAATTGGTAAATGATTTTTTTTTATAAATTCCCTCATAGGAATTTAGTTAAGAGGCTTTGCATGTCTGTTAAGTAGGCCTTAACACACCCACGAAAAATACCTTCTTAATTCCCTAGCACCAGAGGTATGCTTCTATTTGAGATATAGGTGATGTGCTTATTAATTGCAGTGCCTCATACTTCCTTAATTAGAAGTTTCTCCCCTTAAATTAAGTAGTTGCCCAGAATGTTATGCAGGCATACCATCTCATGCATGAGCATCATCCCGTCAATTCTATTTATTGAGGAAGTGCCATGAATCATCGTCCAAATTATTACCGTGCATTGCACTGCATTGACTAGGAAGCGAGACCGGGAGCAAGGCCGTGGCAAGCAACCCCGAGGAGCCTGAAGTTGAGCTAAACCTCGTCGAAAACTCTAACTACGATCACTTCCAAGGCAAGCCCTGGTGCACACCTATTTAATTGCGAGTCCTTTTTATTTTGTCGCAATATAGGAATATTGTATTGTGCATTAGGTATAGGGCTTGGATGGAAACCCACATGCATGAAAAAACTATGACCAATACTTAGTTTACGTTAGTAAGCCTTTTCGTTAGCAACTGCTAGGCTTAAATTAGTGGAGTCAACGGTAGGCTATGGGATCACTTGATTCAATCATGATTCACTTGAAGAATGAAATTGGTAAAAATTTGAGAACCTATCGTTGCAACTCCGCGGACAAGTATTGAACAGTACCAAGTGCATACCTTTATATGGGAATTAGCAAACCTAGTAACTTGGGCGCCATATTGTTGGATGGTATTACTCATCAATCCAGAGGTGATGTGAATGGCACGGTGGATGCACGGGTTGAGGACCGCTAGAGAGTGCACAGGGTAAGCCTCGGATACGAAGTGCTGTATCGCGGGGAGGACGTGTACTCGGGATCGATGGCCCCGGATCGACTTTATCGCAATCTCGTGAACGATGGCCATACGTCTTCTTAAATGATGCGTATGTCGTGCACTTGGGTTATTCTCCTGCAGGATTTAAATCGATTCGAATTGCCATCCCTCGCGGTTATGAGTACCTCTTGTTCGAGCAGTGACAATGATACTTTTAGTAGAGAAGTTTGGTTATGCTATGTTGTAGTGTTCTTTATATTTGTACAAGTATTAGCAGCTAGCTAGGTTCAACTACAGTTAATTTTTTGCAACAAGCAATTAAAATCTTGGTTAAAGAATAAGCATCACAGCATAGAATTAATAGGTGCTTTTTATGCAAACATCAAATAAGCCCGGTCAGCCCCCTGCATATTAGGAGTCGGTTTTAGTAAACCTTTGGGACGGGTAAGTCTTGCGGAGTATGCTAGATACTCAGGCTTTGCGATTATGTGGTTTTTCAGGTTTTCCTCAAGCTACTTATTGTGACTGTTGTAACAAATTTGTGTGGGAAGGTGAGGAGCCCCAGAACTGGACCACTGAATGGGTCCCCAGCTCTCCTAACCAAGATGAGTGAGCCATTGCCCTAGGGCCGGCATGGTTTACTTAGGTTCTACGTCGTGTTTTGTCGTATTTTGTTCCGCCTCCGCATATTTATGTAATCTAAGCCAAAATATATGTATGGTAATGTGACTAAATTTGCTTCCGCTATGACTCTTGAACTTGTAATATTATGCACTTAATGATGTATCTTTGTAAATGACGGATGTTCATGTGTGAACGCTATGTATGGTTACTTCATTAATCATCTCCCGAGGCGATCCTGTACGGCACACTCTATACTTTGGTATAGGGTTGCGACAAGTTCTAGTAAAAATCTCGAAAAAGGCTAATAGAGTATATTTAAGTCAATTAAATTGACCACATCTATTTCCTTATCTAAATCTTCACTAGAATGAAAAAGCTTTAAGCGATGGCCATTTACCTTAAAGAGGTTACCTGTGTCATCTTGCAGCATGATCGCTCCATGAAAAGACATGTCGACTATGGTGTACAGTCCATCCCATTTGCTCTTCAGCTTTCCATGTTCGAATAGCTTTACCCTAGAATTAAAAAGTAGTGCCTTATCTCCTGCCTTGAACTCCTTAGGCTGGATCCTTTTGTCGTGCCATATTTTAGTTTTCTCCTTGTAGATCTTGGCACTATGGTAAGCCTTGTCCCTCCATTCCTCCAGCTCTGATATCTGTATTTTTCCTTGGATCACAGATTTCTAGAGATCCATATCCCAGGTAAATGGCAAGTTTTGCCATAGACAAGTTAATATGGTGACATGCCGATGGGTGTCTTGTATGCCGTTCGATATGCCCAAAGTACCTCAGGTAGCTTGTTCTTCCATCCTGTCCCTATTTCTAGTACGATCTTCTGGATAATATTCCTAATTTGCTTATTTGAAGTTTCTGCCTGACCACTTGTTTGAGGGTGGTATGGAGTAGCTATGTTGTGGTTCACACCGAGTTCTCTTGGGAAGTTACGGAAGGTCATACCAATGAAGTGAGATCCTCCATCACATAGCACCATCCGAGGTGTTCAAAAATGAGGGAAGATTACCTCGTGGAACATTCTTCTAGCGTTCTTTCCATCCACTGCTAGGCATGGTATAGCTTCTACCAATTTTGATACATAGTCAACGGCCACCAAGATGTACTCACAATCATAGGACTTTGGAAAGGGCCTCATGTAGTCAATGCCCCTAACTCAAAAAGTTCCACTTGAAGATTGTATGTAAGGGGCATGGCATTGTGAGCAGTGATCTCTCCATGTTTGTGGCATCTCCAGCATTTGCGAATGAACTCTTTTGTGTCTTCATACATTGTAGGCCAAAAGAATCCACTCTGCCCGATTTTTGCTTGAGTGCGGAACACACCGTAGTGTCCTCCGTTTGGAGATGAGTGGCACTTTTCTATGATCTTAGCACCTTCGACTGTAGGGACACATCTTCATAGCAACCCATCTGCACATACTCTGTATAGGTATGGGTCTTCCCAAAGGTGCCGCTGACTCTCATATATCAATTTCTTTTTATTCTCCCCTAGTGGTGCACAACCTACAACCATGTAATTCACAATATCTGCATACCAGGGGTTAGTGTCGGTCAACTTGAGAAGCATGTTGCCTCATAGAAAATCATTTATCGATAGCTCCTGCATGTTAGTGATTTGCATACGCGACAAATGATCTGCTATAGAATTCTCTACTAATTTCTTATCTTTTATTTCAAGGTCAAATTCTTGGAGTAAGAGAATCCATCTAATTAGCCTAGGTTTAGCCTCTTTCTTAGTGAGGAGATATTTTAAGGCAGCATGATCGGTGTAAACAATCACCTTTGCTCCTACCAAGTAAGATCTAAACTTATCGATAGCAAAAACAATAGCAAGGAGTTCTTTCTTAGCGGTAGCATAATTAAGTTGTGATTTTGTCAAAGTTTTGCTAGCATAGGCTATTGCATGATGCTTCTTATCCATGGTTTGGCGCAAAACAGCCCCAACGGCATAATCACTAGCATCACACATGATTTTGAAAGGCAGCACCCAATCAGGGGGTTGGATAATTAGGGCCGAGATGAGTGCCTTTTCAAGGGTATCAAATGAGTTGAGGCACTCATCATTGAAATCAAAGGGTGCATCTTTAGCTAAGAGGCTAGTGAGGGTCTAGCAATATGAGAGAAATCCTTAATGAAACGCCAGTAGAACCCCGCTTGGCCTAGAAAGCTACGGATACCCTTAATGTTGATAGGAGGTGGACGTTTTTCTATAACTTCTTTTTTTGCTTTGTCCACCTCTATCCCCCTTTTGGACACTAAGTGTCTGAGCACTATGCCCTCTCGGACCATAAAGTGGCACTTTTCCCAATTAAGCACCAGGTCCTTTTCTTGGCATCTAGTCAAGACCTTTTCTAAATTCTCCAGACAGTGTTCAAAGATTTTTCCATGGACGGAGAAATCGTCCATGAAAACTTCCATGATTTCTTCTATCATGTCGAAAAAGATGGACGTCATGCACCTTTGGAAGGATGCCAGGGCATTGCAGAACCCAGGTGACATTCACCGGTAAGCATACGTTCCATACGGACATGTGAACATGGTCTTGCTTTGATCATCAGGATGGATGGGAATTTGATGGTAACTAGAGTAACCATCAAGGAAACAAGAGAAGGAGTGGTTTGCAAGCCGCTCTAACATCTGATCAATGAAGGGCAGCGGGAAATGATCCTTCTTGGTTTCCTTGTTGAGTTTCCGGTAGTCAATGCACATTCTCCATCTCGTGACAGTTCGTTGTGGGATCAACTCATTTTTGTCATTTTGAACGACCGTCATTCCTCCCTTCTCTTGGACTAATTGAACTGGGCTAACCCACTCCCTATGAGGCATGGGATAAATAATCCTGGCGTGCAAAAGTTTCAAGACCTCCTTCTTCACTACTTCTCGCATTGCATTGTTGAGCCTACGTTGAGGCTCCCTAGATGGCGTATTGTCTGGGTCAATGGGAATGTGATGAGTGCAAAGAGCAGGACTAATTCACTTAAGGTCTTGAAGTGAGTAGCCTAGGACCGCATGATGCTTTTCTAAAACGGCTATGAGGCTTTGGGTTTCTTGATCTGAAAGCTTGTCACTTATGATGACAAGGGCCTTCTAAATCGCCATGAAGGAAAGAATAGTGTAGGCCGGCTGGTAGGGTTTTAAGCTCAATTGGGGGTTGTTTTGGTGGCTCCTCCTTCGGAAGTTCAAAGGTTTCCTGATTTTTGTCATCCTCCTCAATGAAATCTTCTAATTGTTGCACGAGGGTAGATTCAGGTGAATCAAAAGGAAAGACAACCTTAATTTCCTCAATTGGCTCATCATCGAGGGAAAAATCTAAGATAGTGTTCTAGGATCGAGTGATCGGGACAGAATATTTATTTCCCCCGAGTTTGACATTAAGCTTCCCCTTGGTCGGAGCATTAGAGAAAATTTTCTCAATTGGATGCCCGATAAATATGTCAAAGTCTAAGACTTCAAACACATAAAAATCAAGGAGTGCATCAATGCCTTCGTGCCGTACAGGCACTTCTCGCAAAATTTTGTATCCTTCCAGAATGGGTCCAGAGGAACACTCAAGGAATTTGCAGGTCGGTGCAATGGGTAAATCACCCAGAATGGCAAAAGCGCAAGCATCAGAAATTATGTTGGCACCGATAGTGGGACTATAAAGAATGTCCACCTTGGCTCTTCTAATGTAGCAGGACAGAGTCGAGGTTGGTATGCATACCCGAATTGGGTCCATGGATAGCTCACTTTCTCTCGACCATTCACTGCTCATAATAGCCGAAAGCTCCTTTACCGTCTTGAGGAGGTATGCCTTCTTGTCGGGGTCAGGGCCTGAGTCAGGTACTGGTGGCTTCTTATGATAGCTATAATTTGAGGAGTTCCCATAATATTCAAAAAGATCATCCTCGAATTGAAAAGGGAGCTTTGAAGGTTGAATTTCTTCTTCCTCCGTTGCCCTTGGTTCGGTCGAGGTTTTACTAGTAGGATCTTTATCCCCCTTTGTTTTCCCTTTCTTTACTGTCCTAAACCCAAAATTACCAAAAATTTCTACTACCCATAACCCGATCTGAAATTTCAGTGAGTTTTATTAAGTTTCAGTCCAATAGATAGAGTTTGGTTGTTGAATCTTTGTGTTTCCCATCGTATTCCGCCTCTAATTTGTTTTCCCCAATAGTTCCCCATCAGGATTTGTGTTTTCCTCTTCGTTTTTGTGTTCTTGTTCAGGTCAAGTTTCATCCTGAAATATTTTCGTGCTCAGATATGAAATTTGAACAACATACACCAAAACAAGCATAACTTTTGCATCTGAAATCCGCTTTTGGGGTTCTTGAGCTCGTTGGAAAGCTTATTTGAAGTACTATCAGAATATTAGGTGCTAAAGTTGTGAATAATAAAGTTGAATATTTATTTGAACATGAAAAGTTTCAGTTACTTCTGCTATTGAAATTTCAGATTGTGCTGAGACTGAAATCTTATGTATCGGCTCATCCTTTGTGTAGATCAAGTGCAGTACATATCAGTAGTACACCATATCATCCTTTTGAGACTAGCTTTTGAGACTAGTTGTAGGTTGTTGCTTGAGGGCTTTGCACTTTGCTGAAACTGAAGTTTTGTTTGAACATCAATAGTTCATTGTTGTGTACAATCTGATGTGCTGATTTTAGTAGTAAAAAGAAGGAAAACAAAAGAGAGCATAGAAGAGTGAAAGAAAAAGAAAAAGAATTAAAAGAAACATAACAAGTGCTGAGATCACCACATTGATTGGCTTGCTTGTTATTGTTTCAGTTTCATTTAGGGTCATCATTTGTGCAAATCTTGTAGTCTTTCTATTTATGTGAGCAATCAGCTAGCATCTCTCCATAACTTGTGTAGGAGCTTTGGTTCTTGAGTTGAATATTCAGTTTAGCTCATTTCCTTGGCTGCGACAAGTTCCACCATCTTTTTATGTGAGTTGCTAAACACATTTGCCATTTCATTTGTTTTCAGTTCAGCAACTCGACTTTTCTATCTTGGTTGGATTGTTACTTAACTTGACAGTAGCTTGAAGTTTCAGTTTGCATCCCAAATAAATAACCCTCCAAGCTGTACAAATAAGCCTATGTTTAGGATGCACTGTGACTTTGATTTCGCTTGATATATCACCTTTGTTGTGCCGACTAGCACCAAGGTTTGTTTGCAGCTTGCAATTTCAGCAAGGATTCATAAGAACTTCGGTGGTAATAGAAGGTGAGATTGAGTGATTTTCAAATAGCCACATAACAAGAATTAGTCTTTTTGTTTTGCCAACTAACCATGGCAGGTGGAGAAGGAGATCAACCGAGCTATGTCACACAAGAGCAACTACAAAAGCTAGTGCAAGGCTTCAATGTACAACTCAATGAGAACATGACTACTGTCCAAGCAAGCATGGTTGCTGAAGTTGTGAAAGCATTAAAGGCACAAGGTACTGTAGGTGCTCATGAAGAAGAGCTAGATGAGACCGATGATGAATATGCAGCCCGGTAGCAGTGGGAAGAGCAAGCAAGAAAGAATGCCCCTAGGCGAGGGCGTGGTGGAGGAAGAGGCGGTGATGCTTTCGGTCGAGGAAGAGGCCGTGGGCATGGTGATGATGGTGCAGCTGAAATAAATCAAGATACATTCAGATTAGATTGCAATGTCAACTTTCATCATCATCGCAATGTCAACAATGATCAGCCCAATGAAGAGTAGTTTAGAAAGCTCAAATTCAGCATGCCAAAAATTTCAAGCCACATCTAACCCTGATGCATATCTTACATAGGAGTGAAGGTTGATAAAATATTTCAGATGCATAATTATTCAGAGGAAAAGAAGGTGCATATGGCTGCACTTGACTTTTTGGATATTCTCTCATTTGGTGGGAACAAATTCAGAACCAAAGAGAGGAGAATGGTGAACTTCCAGTGGCCACATGGGCGGAAATTAAGAGAGAAATGAGGTCATGATTTCTTCCAAAACATTATAAACGTGACCTCTTTGACAAGATGCAGAATTTGAGGCAAGGAAGCAAGTCTGTGGAGGAATACTTGAAGGACCAAGAAGGCGACCCGAGGGGGGGGTCAATGGGAGCCAATTAAAATTCTTCAAGAGAACTTTTCCTATGTCCCGATTACCACCCGAGCCAACCTCTAAACTGATCACCAAGGCTACACACACCAACTTGTAATGTGCTAACCCAAGGAATGATCAACTACAGCAGCGAACACAGCGGAAACAAAAGAGAACTCAAAACACTCAAAATAGTGCAAAACTGGACTACCATTGGCAGTGCCGGTGAGGGAGTCTCAAAAGCAGCAGATAGAATGCATCGGCAGTGCTGGTGCGGGGTTCAGATGACCCACCAACAGTGCCAGTCCCGGTCGCCGGCAGTGTCGATCGACCCCGACAGAACAGGAAAAGGTTTCGGGATTAGGAAAAAACTTCGTCAAAACTAATCAAACAAACTCCAAATAATGCATTTTTTGGACCAGCGAATCCTCAACACATCATGACCCTAATCCTAGAAGATCAAATTGATTGGCTCAAGGAATCATCACGAATTTCAGATCTTGTGCCAAGAACACCAAAAAGAGGAAACTTGAGAAATCTTTCAAATCGATGGTGCTAGAGCTATTGATTCGGTCAAGGATCCATATAGGATTGTTCTAGCTCATCATAGCAACAAGTTTCTCAAGAAATCCGACCCAAAAACTCATCCAAAAAGGAGACCGAAAATTCCCACGAAAATAGCTCCAAAAATAGAGAAAAAGAGAAATTCAGAATTTAGGGAGAGAGGAAGATCTTGACCATGAAATGAATCTCATATCATTGATTCAAGAATTCAAGATACATGATTACATGGCTAGGAAGCCACCCTCATCCTCCCACAATTTGAGAAGGGTAAGAGATGTCTGCCACACACCCACTACTCTCCTCTTTACAGATAAAGCACTCTCCTAGCACATGAGAAGAAAAACCTAGCAAGGCTAATGGAAAGAGAGACACCTCTTTCACCAGCCCTACCTCTCCTTATATAGGCCTAGGGGTTGTCCACATGACCACTCTACCCCTGACCTACATAAGACTGCCACCTACCACCAGGGGCAAACTTGTCCATCTCTCTCCTCGTCGCCCGAACGCCCTCGGGCCCTTCCCGACTTTGCTTCGCCTCGAAGCAAGCTCCGTGATGGTGCCACGTGCACCACCAACCACTGCCACTGGTTTTAAGGCCCAAACCGAGAAACCGCCTTGCACGCTTCTCAAAGTGCGACTTCTCGATCTTGACGCGTGTCGCCTCGTCTTGTGATCCTCCACGTTGGCAAGTCTCTCCCGCCTCCGGTCCATTGGAAGCCTCTACTTGCACCGATGCCCGATCACCTTTGACTTGGTCAACCCCGCCATCTTGATCACCACCCACGGTTTTGAGGCTCAACCGCGAAACCGTCCGTGTTTCTTGTCTCTCCACGTGTATGATGTAGATCACCCTTGACTTCACCCGGCCTCCCGATCGTCTGGCCCTAAGTCTCCTATTTGTGCCCGATCCTCTCGCCGTTGACCACCAAGTTGACTCCAGTGACCTACACATCATGAGACAAGCAAACACATTTCCTATCTCGTGCAAACTCTCCAACATCTCCAGCAACTCCGGTTAGTGAAAACATCAACATGCACAAACCCATGCATTCCTCAAATCCTCGCATTTCAACTCAAACACCAACAAGCTCAAGTCAATTACTCATCACATATTGCAAACCATGGCACATATCCACATGGTTTCTCAATCTCCCCCTTGATGAGTACATTGACAACACCAAATGTATAAAGAATATAATTGAGAAAAGAGTTTGAAATGCAAACTCAAATAAGCACATCCAAATGGTTCAAACCCAAAGAAAAGGTGAAAGAAAGCCATCTAGCATAAGAAGGATCCCAAGGACCAAGAGTTGGCGCACGAAGCGCAACAATCACAAAAATTTCAAGAAACGCTCAAAGCAATGGGATGCTCCCCCTCAACTTATGGTAGTTGACCTGAATGCAATGAACTCATCAAAGAGACAAAAGAGCAAACATGCAATGCATGAAAATGCACACCTAAAGAGGTTCAACAATTAGCCAACAAGCATTTAACTTTGCTAATCATAATCATAGAGCTATGAAGTGTAAAAGCAATAGCTCACAATCATGTAGAGATCAAAAGCAGATAGCAAGGCATAAGCTCCAAGAGCTGGACAAGCTAAGTAGAAAGATTGACTAGCTTAGATAGAATCAAATTTGCTTATCATGAGAAAACTGCCACCACATGTATAAGTACTCCCATCCAAGGCAAAACAGGCATCAAGTGAATCAAAAGAAACTAGCCAGTCTTAATCTCAACTAGGGCAACAAGCATTCGTAGAAAATGAGCTTTACAAACACTCACATATGCAACAGGGACTCAATTGATCAAGTGTTTATTATTTATCCTCATGTGTACTCTTATCTATGCGGAGGGTCGCACGATTGGGTACGGCAAACACCCCGAGGCCTCAAGTCACAGTGTTTGGATTTAGCATTTTAGAATTATCTTGATCAAAGCACTTAGCAGATTTTTCATGATTAATCACAAGACAAAAGAGCATGCCTTTGCGGCAAAAGGAACACATGTTCCCACAATGTTCCATCAGGAGCTAAGCATTTGCAAAGCCTTCCATTTCACAAACACAAGGTGCCAAAGCCAAGACATCCTCTAGACTAGCCTCAACACAAGTTTCAACAAGGATAAAAGCAACTATCCACATGGTGAGCAAGTTTTAGCAAGATTAGCTCATAAGGTTCACAAAAAGCCAAGTTTATCTTTAATATTAGCAAGTTACTCAACAAAAGTCTATGACAAGCCATCTAGACAATCCTAGCAAGAGAGTTTGCTCATCACATCCACACAACTTAGCTCAAGCTCAATCATATCACTGAGAAATACAAGAAGGTATAAGAATCAAAGCTCATCTACAAATGCATATATTACAAATGAGATGCAATGCAGAAAATGTAAGATACATATATACAATAGCATCAACTCCAAGAGCAAAGAGCAACTCTCCCTCAAACAATGCCATAGGGATGAGAAATACCAAGTTTCCCCCGAAGAAAAGCAAACCTCGAAGCATCTAGGGGCTTGGTGAAAATGTCAGCCAATTGTTGTTTAGTGTCAATGTATTTGAGGTCAACATCTCCCTTCTGAACATTGTCTCTCACGAAGTGGAATCTCACATTTATGTGTTTGACCTTACCATGTTGGATTGGGTTTTTGGCTAAGCATATGGCACTGGAGTTATCACACATAAGTGGAACACTCTTGAAGTTTAATCCAAAGTCTCTCATGGTGGAAACCATCCATAGGATTTGTGAACAGCAGCTAGCAGCAGCAACATACTCAGCTTCAGTTGTGGATTGAGCTACGCTGGATTGCTTGCGAGAAGACCAACAAATCGGAGAAGTACCCACAAAGTGACAAGTACTAGAAGTGCTCTTCCTATCAATTCTACACCCAGCAAAGTCCGCATCCGAATATCCAATGAGATCAAGAGATGAAGATGCAGAGTACCAAAGACCGAACTCAAGGGTGTATTTGAGATACCTAAAGATGTGCTTGACAGCCTTGCGATGAGTCACCCTTGGGGAAGCTTGAAAGCGAGCACAAAGACACACTGCAAAGTGTATGTCGGGTCTTGTCGCTGTCAGGTATAAGAGGGAGCCAATCATGCTCCTGTGCTCCCTTTGGTCCACCGCTTCACAGTCTTTGTCAGGGTCAAGTGTCATTGTTGTGGACATTGGTGTTGGCAACGGCTTCACATTGACCATGTCGAACTTCTTCAGGAGATCCTTTGTGTACTTGGCTTGATGTATGAAGGTGCCTTGCTTGCACTTCTTGATTTGAAATCCAAGAAAGAAGGTAAGCTCGCCCATCATCGACATCTGAAATTCACTTTCCATAGCTTCCTGAAATCTGGACACAAGAGCATGAGAGGAACCTCCAAAGATGATATCATCCACGTAAATCTGAACCATTAGAAAGTTATTGCCATATTTTAGAGTGAACAAGGTTTTGTCAACACACCCCATGACATACCCGCGCTCTAGCAAGAAGGTCTTAATTCTAGCATACCATGCCCTAGGTGCTTGCTTTAGCCTGTACAAAGCCTTTTGAAGCTTGTACACATGGTTTGGGTATTTGTGGTGCTCAAAGCCAGGTGGTTGTCTCACACAAACGTCTTCCTCTATGAAACCATTTACGAAAGCACTCTTGACATCCATTTGGTAGAGTCTAATGCCCTTAGAGGTAGCAAATGCAAGCAAAATCCTAATGGCTTCTATATGTGCAACAGGAGCAAAGGTTTCCCCATAGTCTAAGCTCTCCACTTGACTGAAACCCTAGGCAACAAGCCTAGCCATGTTTCTAACAACCTCACCATCTTTCCCATGATTATTTTTGAAAACCCACTTGGTTCCTATGACATTGACACCAACAAGAGGCTCTACTAGGGTCCACACTTTGTTTCTCTCAAAGTTTTCCAACTCCTCATGCATGGCATTAACCCAATGTTCATCAGATAATGCGTGTCCAACATCCCGAGGTTCAAAGGTGGCAACAAAGAGAAAACTAGTAAAGCAGGTAAGATGTGCAGACCTTGACCTTGTTGTTCTCTCATAGAGATTACCGATCATCTGTTGTGATGGATATTGACTCTGAATGTGGTGAGGAGCCTCTCTCTCAGAGCGTACCTCCCCCTCAACCATAGCTGAAGCTGGCTCGACAGCTGCTGAGGTTGATGTAAAAGCTTCTGGACCCTCTGTTTGAGTGGTGGAAGCAGCAGGACCAAGCTCGGATGTGGGATGGAATGACTCATCATCGTCATCATCCAAGCCCTATAGGTCCTCTTATACAAAGATACTCTCCTCCATTTCCTTGTTACCTGCAGTCTCAATCACATTGCTTGCACAAGAGTTTGATTCATCAAAGGTTACATCGCAGGATTCTACGATGGTGTTAGTTTCCAAATTCAGAACTGTGTAGGAATGGCCATGAGGGGTGTAGCCAAGAAAGAGGCCATTAGAAGATCTCGACTCAAACTTATCAAGATTGCCACGCTGGAGAATGAAGCACTTGCAACTAAAGGCATGAAAATGAGAAACAGATGGATTCCTCCCAAAGCGTAGCTCATAGGAAGTCACATTAAGAATTGAGCACAAGAAAACCCGATTGGAAACATAGCAAGCAGTGCTAATGGCCTAAGCCCAGAACCGCCTTGGAGTCCTATGCTCATCAAGCATCGTCCAGGCCATTTCCACCAAGGTCATGTTCTTTCTTTCGACCACACCATTTTGCTGAGGGACACGAGGTGCTAAAAATTGATGCTCAATACCATGCTCAAGGCAAAAAGCATCAAAGGAGGAGTTCTTGAACTTGGTGCCATTATCACTGCGGATTGCTCGTAATGCACTAGGGAGTTCCTTGAACAACCTTAAAGCTAAGCTCTGAAAGTGATGAAACACTTCATCCTTGCTTTCAAGAAAGTAAACCCAAGAGTAGCGAGAGTAGTCATCAACAATCACAAGAACATACCACTTCCCACCTGCCGAACAAACCCAAGAAGGACCAACAGTGTCCATATGAAGCAGCTCTCCAAGGCGTTCAGTCATCACCAAATTGATTGGTGGATGAGAAGCGGCAATCATTTTCCCATGACGACAAGGAGCACAAACCAAATCCTTGTCAAATTTGAGCTTAGGCAATTCTCGGATCAAACCTAGGCCACTCAAGCGACAAAGCAAGTCAAAGCTCATGTGACCTAGTCTCCTATGCCATTTCTAGAGCTCAGAAGGAGATTGAGTAAACAAGCACTTGTGAGAACCAGCAAAATCAACCTGAAAAACTTTCCCAATGCTAGAAATCCCACAAACCAAAGAGCCATTCGAATCAAGAACACAAGAAGCATTTTTCTTAAAGCGCACTTCCAAACCAACATCAAGCAACTGAGAGACAGAGAGGAGATTGTACTTGAGATGCTCAACCAAACCAACATCCTTGAGAGTGAATTTTTCACTTACCTTTACCGCGCCTCTTGCCTTCACTCTCCCTCTCTTGTCCTCTCCAAAGGTCACATACTCTCGGTGCTTCAAGGGAGTGAGGCTGGAGAACCACTTTGCATCTCCGGTCATGTGGTGCGAGCACCCGGAGTCCATCAACCATTTGTTCTCCAGGCCTCCACCTTGCTGCCTACAAAGAACAAGAGGAAAAGATCGATGACTCAGTGCTGGGGTTAGAAAGAAAACTCTTAGGAAGCCAGCACTGAATCACACAACCTGCAGGGGTTATCACAGTTCTTTGCACACTACCAGTCGAACACGTGGGACGAGAACCACGATGAGGAAAACGTGGCCTGTCAAAGTGTCTCGACTCAAACTTGTGGTTGTGAGAATAGAAATCATCTGTGTGAAAGTCAAATCTACGTGAGCGACGCTCACCACGATGGAGAAAACATGGGGTGCCAAAGCGCTGCTGCGCAAAGCCTCTATTTCATGAATCAAAGCCATATAAGGAATGACCCTGTCCATGGTAGGCACGAGAAAAAGAGCGAGGCTGAAAACCAACAAAATCATCATGATGCACATTTCTAGTTAACTTAGCTTGCATCCTCTCAATCCTCTTACGCCTATAACAGTACTCATCCAAGTGACCCTTACGACCATAGAACATGCAAATGTAGACACTCTCATGTTTAGGCTTAGCTTGCATAGTGGGTTTGGGGTTTGGCTTCTCAGCTTGCTTTGGGTTGAAGGAAGGATTGGGGTTAGGTGGATAGTATGTGTCAGTGGGTTTGATGGATTGTTCCTCATCCTTCTAACTAGAGCTAGGCACAAACTTACCCACATTTTTATCTTCTTTGTCACACCTCTCAAATCCCAAGCCCAAGTTGTAGGTTTACCTACTAGCACTTTCTTTGACTCTTGCCAAGTCACTCTCAATCTTCTCCTCACTCACTAGGGTTCTTTGGAGCCTAGAAACAAGATAGTCATTTTCTTGGACGAGGACTTTGTTTTCCTCCCTAGTGATTACAAGCTTGTCCTTAAGGGAGACACACACTTCACATGGTGGTAGGAGAACTTTAGAGCGAGTCTCATTTAACAGCTTGGACTCGAGCTCTTTGACTTTGAGGGTTTGAGCTTCCAACTCACTAGTGAGCTTAGGGCACTTCTGACATGCACCCAAAAGAGTTGGTCTATCCTTGAATTCATCAAGCTCTTTAAGGGCACTCTCAAGCTAACTGGCAACTTGAGCATGCACACTTTCCCTCTGCGCAAGATCATTCATCACAACTTGACAAGACTCACACTCAGCAACAATGTCATCTCTAGCAAGCTTAGACCTAAGCGAAGTGATCTCATACTCAACACTCTCCAATTTAGACTTAAGCTCTCTACTGTCACGTACAGCGCTGTGAAGCTTATCATCTTGCATGAGCAGAACATCGCGCAAACGATCAAATTCAGAAGAGAGCTCATCAAGAGTGGGAGGTACCTCGCTTGTGTCAGAGTCGGAGCCAGAGTCGGTGTTGTGGTTGTTCTTTGCCATGAAGCAAAGCCCGGTGTGAAGTCGTCCTTCCTCTTGACTCATGGCTTCTCAACCTCCTCCTCAGAGCTTTTAAGGCCATCGCTTGATGTGAGGTCGACATCACTCAAGGCGGCAACGCAAGCGCGTGCAATGGCCTTGGCAAACTTCTTGGAGTTCTTGCCTTTCTTGTAGAACCGGTTCTTCTTCTGCTTGAAATCTTCAATGTTGTTGTCATGGTACCCATCCTTCTTCTTCTTCTTGGGACAGTCAGCAATGAAGTGTCCCGGGTCACCACACTCGAAGCAGGTTCTTGAACCACCTCCTCTTCTCTCCATGCGGTTGTTCTAGAACTTCCTAAACTTCCTTGTGAGCAAGGACAGCTCCTCGTTAGGAATGCACTCCATCTGTTCATCGGAAGCTACAACAAGAGAAGACAAAGCAAACTCCAAAGAAGACTTGTCCAGTGAGGGGTTAGTTCCATAAGAAGCACCACTATGACTACCCTTTTGAGAGCTAGAAAGCAAAGTCATGCTAGAAGCAGGATTAGCAAGGTTAGGATGAGACTTCCTAGACAGTTCATGAGATTTTAGCTTGCTATACAGCTGCTCATAGTCTAGGGTATTGAAATCAGCAGTTTCTTCAAGTGCAGCAATCTTAACCCCCCAAGCATTTTCATCAAGTGAGTACAGTAATTGCTTAGCTCTATTATCACCGTACACAAGGTTACCACAAGCCCGCAAGTTGCCCACAATGGCCTCAAACCTACGAGAAGTGTCATCTAGTGACTCGCCAGGTTTTTATGCAAAGGTTTCATACTGTCAATTGTAACAATCCTTATGCATAGACTTGACTTGATTGGTACCCTCATGGTACGTGCAAAGCTTTGTCCAAATGGCATATGCAGTATCAAGATGAGCAACACGGTCATGTTCATTCCTACCTAGAGCAGAAAGCAGGATATTGACAGCTTTGGAGTTGTTTTCATACCTAGTTAACTCACCTGCTGGCGTGGTGTTGAGGTCGTCCGGTATGGCGTAGTCCTGCTCCACGATCTCCCAAATTGCACGTCCTTAGCTCAAGAGATAAGCCTTGGTCCGTGACTTCCAATAGGGCAAGTCCTCTCCATCGAACATCCAAAGCTTGACCGCACGCTTCTCCATGTCGCCTTCGGATCACAAAGCCAGTGAAGGTCAACTAGTGATCAAACTGGCTCTGATACCAATTGAAGGACCGAGAAGGTGACTAGAGGGGGGTTGAATGGGAGCCAATTAAAATCCTCCAGGAGAACTTGGCCTATGTCCTGATTACCACCCGAGCCAACCTCTAAATCGATCACCAAGGCTACACACACCAACTTGTGATGTGCTAACCCTAGGAATGATCAACTACAGCAACAGAACACAGAGGAAACAAAAGAGAACTCAAAACACTCAAAATAGTGCGAAATTGGACTACCATCGGCAGTGCCGATCAAAGCCATCGACAGTGCTAGTAAGACCCATCGGCAGTGCCGGTGAGGGAGTCTCAAAAGCAGCAGATAGAATGCATCGGCTGTGCCGGTCTGGCCATCGGCAGTGCTGGTGTGGGGTTTGGATGACCCACCGGCAGTGCCGATCCGGGTCGTCGGCAGTGCCAATCGACCCCGACAGAACAGGAAAAGGTTTCGGGATTAGGCAGAAACTTGGTCAAAAACTAATCAAACAAACTTCAAATGAAGCGATTTTTGGACCAGTGAATCCTCAACACATCACAACCCTAATCCTAGAAGACCAAATCGATTGGCTCAAGGAATCATCACGAATTTAAGATCTTGTGCCAAGAACACCAAAAAGAGGAAACTTGAGAAATCTTTCAAATTGATGGTGCTAGAGCTATTGATTCGGTCAAGGATCCATATAGGATTGTTCTAGCTCATCATAGCAACAAGTTTTTCAAGAAATCCAATCCAAAAACTCATCCAAAAAGGAGACCAAAAATTCCCACAAAAATAGCTCTGAAAATAGAGAAAAAAGAGAAATTCGGGATTTAGGGAGAGAGGAAGATCTTGACCATGAAAATGAATCTCATATCATTTATTCAAGAATTCAAGACACATGATTACATGGCTAGGAAGTCACCCTCATCCTTCCACTATTTGAGAAGGGTAAGAGATGTCTGCCACATACCCACTACTCTCCTCTTTAAAGATAAAGCACTCTCCTAGCACATGAGAAGAAAAACCTAGCAAGGCTAATGGCAAGAGAGGCACCTCTTCCACCAGCCCTACCTCTCCTTATATAGGCCTAGGGGTTGTCAACATGACCACTCTATCCTTGACCTACATAACACTGCCACCTACCACTAGGGGCAAACTTGTTCATCTCTCTCCTCGTCGCCCAAACGCCCTCGGGCCCTTCACGACTTTGCTTCGCCTTGAAGCAACCTCTGTGATGGTGCCACGTGCAACACCAACCACCGCCACCGGTTTTGAGGCCCAAACCGGGAAACCGCCTTGCACACTTCTCAAAGCGTGACTTCTCGATCTTGATGTGTGTCGCCTTGTCCTGTGATCCTCCTTGTCGGCAAGTCTCTCCCGCCTCCGGTCCATTGGAAGCCTCTACTTGCACCGACGCCCGATCACCTTTGACTTGGTCAACCCCACCGTCTTGATCACCACCCACGGTTTTGAGGCTCAACCGCGAAACCGTCCGTGCTTCTTGCCTCTCCACGTGTACGGTGTGGATCACCTTTTGACTCCACTTGACCTCCCTATCGTCTGGCCCCATGTCTCGTACTTGTGCCCGATCCTCTCGCTGTTGACCGCCAAGTTGACTCCAGTGACCTACACATCATGAGACAAGCAAACACATTTCCCATCTCCTGCAAACTCTCCAACATCTCCACCAACTCCGGTTAGTGAAAACATCAACATGCACAAACCCATGCAATCCTCAAATACCCGTATTTCAACTCGAACACCAACAAGCTCAAGTCAATTACTCATCATATATTGCAAACCATGGCACATATCCACATGGTTTCTCAATACTACAAGGAGATGGAACATGCCATGATTAGAGCTCGTGTGCATGAGGATGAAGACCAGTCCATGGCACGTTTTCTTTCCGGTTCGAACAAGCCAATCAAACGCATTGTGGAATTTCTGACCTACAACAATGTGGTGGAGCTAGTACACAGTGCCCAAAAGGCTGAAAGGCAACTGCTTGATGATGCTAAACCAAGTAAGACTTCAAATTTCAGCTCAAGGTCATCATCAAATGCTCCAAAAATAGGAAGGTTTGATTTGGGGCGAGGCATGTTTTCATCCGAATCAAACTCCAACAACAACTCTCATTCCAATGCTGCTGAAAAATCTAATGCATCGCCAAATTTGGGGAAAACTGCTAGGCCAACATCATCAAAGGCCAATACTCCAATTGGTTCCACCTTTAGGAGTAGTGGAATTCAATGTTTCAGGTGCTTGGGTAGAGGCCTTGTCATCAAGGACTGTCCAAACAATTGAGTTGTGATTGTTACAGAAGGTGGAGAATATGATTTCACTAGCGAAGATGAGTGTGATACTGTTTCTGAAAATGACAAGTTTGATGATGCACAAGAATCTGAACAAGGTGACTATGAAAGCTATACGTTTGAAGCTGGTAACACCATTGTGGTCACCAAAGCATTAAGTGTTTAGCTCAAAGATGAAGAACAAGCACAGAAGTTCAACTTATTTTAGACCCAAGCCAAGGTAAACAAAAAGTTGGTCAAATTGATAATTGATGGTGGTAGCTTCCACAACCTTGCTACCAAAATGTGTGATAAATTGGGACTGACCATGATAAAACACCTCCATCCATATCATGTGCAATTGTTCACCGTCTGTGGAGATGTCAAGGTACAATATATGGTGAGGGTCACTTTCAGCATACATGATTACACCGACACCGTTGAGTGTGATGTTGTGCCGATGACGGTTTGTCACTTGCTGTTGGGAAGGCCATGGCAATTTGATAGGCATGCTTTACATGATGGTCATGACAATACATATGCTTTCAAATGGCAAGGAAAGGGTGTCAAGCGGCTGCCCGTGACTCCCACTCAAATCATAGCAACCAACATGCAAAAGAAAATGAGTGAGAGTAGAGAAATAAAAACACTAGTGCTGTCCACAAATCAGTGAATGAGCGCCACAAGCCAAACATGAGTGAAAAAAGAGAGCATGAGAGAAAAAGTATGGTTGCCATAGCCACAAAATCTGAGATGAAAGAAATGAGAGAAAACCCTAACATAACGCATTTTGTACTCTTGTACAAACATGCAATTCTTTCCACTAACATCATGACCTCTCTTCTTAGTGTTGTTTCTAATGTGTTGCAGGCATTCAATGATGTTTTTTCCGGAGGAGGTACCTGCTGACCTACCCCCACTTCGTGGGATTGAGCATCAAATTGATCTCATTCCTGGAGCTTCTCTTCCAAACCGGTGACCATACCGCACAACCCAGAAGCAAAGGAAATTTAGTGACAAGTGCAAGCACTACTTGACAAAGGGTATGTACACGAGAGTCTTAGTCCTTTTGTTGTCCCTGTTATTCTTGTTCCAAAGAAAGATGGTACTTGGAGAATGTGTGTTGATTGTAGAGCTATTAACAATATCACTATCCGATATCGTCATCCTATTCCTAGGCTTGATGACATGCTTGATGAACCTAGTGGTGCTGTTATTTTCTCTAAAATTGACCTACATAGTGGATACCATCAGATTAGAATGAAGGAAGTAGATGAATGGAAGACAGCCTTTAAAAACAATATTTGAGGTGTCTGAGTGGCTAGTGATGTCTTTTGGTTTAACTAATGCACCTAGCACTTTTATGTGCTTAATGAATCATATTTCAAGGGCTTTCGTTGGAAAATTTTTGGTGGTTTATTTTGATGACACATTGATATATAGCCGCACCCTAGAAGAACATGTTGAACACATCAAAATGGTGTTGGAGGTGCTTAGAACTAAAAACTTATATGCTAACCTAGTAAAGTGCACCTTTTGCACCGACAAGGTTGTGTTTTTGGGATTTGTTGTTTCAGAACAGGGGGTGGAGGTGGATGAATCCAAGGTCAAAGCTATCAAGAATTGGCCAACTCCTGTCAATATGAGCCAAGTAAGAAGCTTTCATGGTCTTGCTGGCTTCTACAGGCGCTTAGTAAAGAATTTCAGCATCATTGCAGCCCCATTGAACGAGCTAACCAAGAAGGGTGTTGAATTTGTGTGGGGTAAGTCACAAGAAGCTGGTTTTCAAGTGTTCAAAGAATTGTTTAACTTCATCCCTATTGCTTTCTTTACCTGATTTTAATAAATCCTTTGAGATAGAATGTGATGCTAGTGGGATAGGATAGGTGTCTTTATGCAAGAAGGCAAACCCATAGCATATTTTAGTGAGAAACTTGGTGACGCTTGTAACATCTTAAATTTTAAATTTGGGTTTTAAATAAAATTTCACTAAATTTTAAAAACTTTTGCAATAGATTCAAAATTTAACTTCAATTACTTAGATATCATTATTCGTTAGGCAAAAAATATATTTTCTAAAATTCAACAAATTAATTTAGGTTATATTTGTATTGTCGTATTCATGCTTGAGTAGTATGCATCAGAGTTTTTACTGTGTGAAAAATATATTTAAAATACGAGTATAAATCATTTTAGTGTTAGAAGTTAGCAATAACGAATAAAAAAAATTAAATAGAGAAGGAAACAAAATTCATGTGGCCTCCTGGCCAAAACTTCTCTGTGCGACCCAACTCCCTCCCCTTTTCTTTTTTTTTTCCCTTCTACCTTGGCCCAGCAATTCCACCTCATGGCCCAACTAGCCTGCCTGCCTGACCCAGCACCCGTGCGCAACAAACCAGAACGCAGCCCACCAACTGGCTCTGCCTTCGTCTTCCTCGCGCAGATACACGAGCGTCGCCGCCTGGAGAAACTGCTGCCACTGCCACTCTGCATGCCGCTTCATCAGCTTCACAAACTGACGCCCGAGCACACAAACGGACGCGCAGCGTCGACTCCCCACTCCTCGGCCATTATAATCCTTAAACCGCGCACTCAGGAGCTCTAGCGCCCATTAATGGCCACGACGGCCATTGAAGTTCCGACGACCTCGTGCCCTCTCGCTTCTCCCTCTCTTTCCCCTATAAAAGCATCCCTGGATCACCCATGTGATGTGTACCGACGCTCCTTGCCTCCTCTCTCTCAGTGTAGACCTTTGGAGTCAAGTTTCATCGCCATCTCACCCTGCTCCCATCGCGTCCACACTGGTAGCGTCATGTTGACATGGGCGTTTCCGGAGATTCACTCAACCAATTGACGCACAATTTCACCAGATCGTGTTCCAGGTTTCCCTCTACAACATAACCGAAGAGCATAGCCATAGGAGCCCTGATGAGATCAGGATTGTGTCCGCCATGGCCACAGGTCCCTGTCAGATCATGGACTGCGCGCGACAAGGTAAATTCTAACATTTCTTTGATGAATTCAGAGGTTCCTAAGCTTCGACCTTTTCTCCTTGTCGTGTTCCAGGAAGCCGTCTTCGCGATCCCTGGAGCCCTCGGTGAGATCCGTCCTCAAGACTATAGAGATTGATGGAGGCGTACCTCTAGGGTAGCCGAGGATTTCATTATATAGGCATGAAGCCGTAACATACAAGGAATATATGATGAGTTGTGTTACAAGAAATATCTACAACTTAACTCAATCTAAACAAGATCGAGAGTCTATCTCTAAGTATATTAAGTCTATCTCTAAGTACATTAACATTCCCCCTCAATCAAAGCTTCTGAAGATTGAGATGCCGTCGAAAATGAAGAAGCTTCTGATTGAATAGAGACTTAGTAAACCCATCAGCAATTTGATCATCGGATGAAATAAAACGAATAAGCAATTGCCGACGAGCAACTCGTTCCCGAACGAAATGAAAATCAACTTCAACATGCTTCGTTCGGCCATAGAAAACTGGATTAGCTATTAAATACGTCGCACCCAAATTGTCACACCAGAGGACAAGAGGACGAGGTTGAGGAATGCGAAGTTCAGACAACAAATTTTGAAGCCAAATAACCTCTGTAGTGGCATTGGTCAACGACTTGTATTCGGCTTCAGTACTTGACCGGGAGACAGTAGCTTGCTTACGTGCATTCCATGCAATCAGATTAGACCCAAAATAAACAGCAAAGCCACTGGTAGATCGTCGATCATCAGAGGATCCAACCCAATCGGCGTCAGAGAAAGCTTTGACAAGAACGGACGAAGATTGTTGAATGCATAGGCCGAGACCCATAGTGCTTTGAAGATATCGAAGAAGCCGTTTGACAGCAGACCAATGAACATCAATGGGCGCCTTTAGGAACTGACAAACCTTGTTTACTACAAAGGAGATATCTAGTCGCGTCAACATAAGATATTGCAAGGCACCAACAACACTGCGGTAATGAGAGATATCATCTCCAACAAAAAGTTCACCTTCATAAGCTGACAACTTCTCTGTGATTGATAACGGAGTAGGCATAGGTTTACAAGTCCGCATATTAAGTTTGTGCAGTAGGTCAGAGGTGTACTTTGATTGAGAGAGCAGTAGATCATTCCCAACTTGCTGCACTTCAATCCCCAAGAAATAATGTAAAGGACCAAGGTATTTTAGCGCAAAGTCAGCACTCAACCGATGAAGCAAAGCATCAACTACAGACGAAGAGGAGCTAGCAACAATGATATTGTCAACATAGACCAGAAGAAACATCACCACATCATTGCTATGAAACATGAAGAGAGAAATATCAGCCTTGGATGGAACAAAACCGAGCTTTTGTAGTGTATGACTCAAACGAGAGTACCAGGCATGGGGTGCTTGTTTGAGACCATAAAGTGCTTTGTCCAGCTTGCAAACATGATCAGGATGCAAGAGACTCTTATACCCAGGGGGTTGTCGCATATAGACATCTTCCTCCAGAACGCCGTGAAGAAACGCATTCTGAACATCTAGCTGTCGAAGACACCATCCTTTTGTCACTGCAACAGACAAGACAAGGTGAATAGTAGGATGTTTAACAACGGGGCTGAATGTCTCATCATAGTCAATGCCATAGCGTTGCTTAAAACCTTTAGCAACTAACCGAGCCTTGTATCGATCAACAGACCCATCAGACTTTCTTTTGACCTTGTAGATCCACTTGCAATCAACAACGTTGCTACCTTCATGTGCAGGAACTAAATGCCAAGTTTGATTTTTGAGAAGAGCAGAAAACTCTTTCCATAGCCTCTTTCCTGTGCAGGAACGTCCATAGCCTCTTTCCATCGTGGATCAGCAAGAGCTTCTTTCATCGTGGCTAGTTCACCAGTAGCTGCAAAATTACCGTATCGAATCATCCCAGGGAACAACTTCTTGGGCAAACTGATATTGTCTTGAAGCCGAGTGCAAGGACGAGACAGTGCAACTGGACCAGGAGCCGGTTGAGCAGACATACGAGCAGGTGATCAAGCTGGCACAATGCTTCCATATGCAGGAGCTGAGGACGACGGATCAACAACCAACACGGGTGACATGGGCACCTGTGGGTCAGGCACAGAGGCCGGAGGTACCACGTCACCTAGAGAGACAGGTACAGGAGACAAATCATGTATAGAGGGAGCCATGAAGTCAGATGCTGAAGGCGACACCAAATGCGATGAAGACACGTCTGCCACCGATGGAGAGGTGGTGGAGGAACCTGAGTCCAGGGCAGCCTGTACAAGTTGCGGTAGTTGATAAGACTCCAGGGTCAGCGGCGGTAAAGCCGTTGTAGTATGTGCACCTGCAAACTCATCAGATTCATGAGTAGACTTAGGCAGCTGGTCAATATCTTTTATGTTATCACCAAACTTGTTAGAGTGCAAAGTTGGAGGAAGGAGAAGAATTTGAGACCGAAGGAGAGCACCTGCATTAGGGTGAAGCAAGGCAGAAGGAAAAACAGACTCATCAAAGACAACATCTCTTGAGATATAAACACGACCTGATGAAACGACAAGGCACTTATAACCTTTATGATGACCACTATAGCAAAGAAACACACATTGTTTAGACCGAAAAGCTAATTTGTGATCATTGTATGGTCGAAGGTTGGGCCAACACGCGCACCCAAAGGTGCGAAGAAAAGAATAATCAGGAGTCATGCCAAATAGTTTCTCCATAGGAGAGATGAAGCCAAGCACACGAGACGGAAGGCATGGAAGCATGAGAAAGCAAGGAGAGACTCACTTCAACTATATGACGATGCTTGCGCTCCGCAGAGCCATTTTGTTGATGGGTGTGAGGGCAAGACACAAGGTGAGAAATACCAAGTTGAGAGAAAAAGGCGCTAAGTTTCTGGTATTCACCGCCCCACTCAGTTTGAAGGGCAAGGATCTTACGATCAAACAACCGCTCAACATGGGCTTGAAACACATGAAATTTTTGAAACACTTCAGATTTATGTTTGAGAAAATAGACCCAAGTGAATTTACTATAATCATCAATGAAGCTTACATAATATTGAAAACGACCTACTGAAGTGGAGGCCGGACCCCAAACATCTGAAAACACAAGTTCTAGTGGAGCTCTAGACTTGCTAGATGACCGAGAAAACGAAAGCTGATGACTTTTAGCACATTGGCAAGCATCACAAACTTCACCACACACAGACTCAAATGCACATGGTAGATGATGATGACTAATGACCTTCTGGACAATGGTAGACGACAGATGACCAAGCCTGTTATGCCACCTCACAAAACTTGGACGACCCACAGCAAAGACACACTTCATTGATGACGACTCCAGAGACGGTAGAGGGTAAAGGCCACCTCTACACGGGCCGCGAAGGAGGGTTTGTCTCGTGGTTGGATCCTTAACCAAGAAAAAGGTGGGATGATATTCAAGATAGATGTTATTATCAGATGTAAAATGATGAACAGAAAGAAGATTTTTAGTAGCACAAGGAACATGAAGAATATGTTTTAGCTGAAGCATACGAGTAGGTGTAGAAACAGAAGAATGACCAACATGTTGTATCATCATACCTAGACCATTGGCTTGATGCACACGATCCTGTCCATTGTAGGGCTCCTTCATAGTCATGCGATCAAGATCACTAGTAATGTGATCTGTAGCTCCAGTGTTAGTATACCAGGCGGTGTCAATGTTGTAGGAGGAGGCAACCGCTGTATTGGCCACCTTTTCTTCAGCGAAGAAGTTCTGATCAAAGCGCTTCCAACACTTGACAGCTTCATGTCCATGCTTCTTGCAGATCTGATAGACAAGGTGATCAGTGGAGGTAGAATCAGTCGGGGCGCCACGACCACGATCGCCGCTAGGGAAGCGTCCCCCATCGGAGCGTCCACGAGAGCGACTAGCACCATGACCTCTAGTAGCCGTGTTGACGTGATGAGGATAATGGTGGTTCTGATGTTCAATGCGTGCCTCAGCAGCGAGGAACTGAGCATAAAAATCACCAATGTTAATTGGATCAGCACGTCCAAGAAAACTTTCCACCATGGGATTGTAGTCGGCATCGAGGCCCGACATGATGAAGGACATAAGGTCATCGTCGTCCAAAGGTTTGCCCACTGCTGACATCTCATCAGCAAACCCACTGCCCGACATGATGAAGGACATAGCAAAGTATGCGGCAGCAAGCATCTCGTCCTTGTGAGTGATGGCAAGCTGATAGGGTAGATGAATGATGCACGCACATGACTGTGATGCGAACATGCGGGCGATCTCCACCCACATAGCAGCCGAAGTAGTATATCGAGCCACCTGCCCCATCACATCTCATGAGAGGGAGGTGAGCAAGAATGCCAAGAGTTGTTGATCTTGCGCAACCCAGGTAAGGTATGCTTGGTTGGCAGATTCAACCTTCGAAGTGCCAGAGCCAGTCTTGATCGTCTTGGCCGGAGCAGCAGCAGTTCTCGCGCCGTTGCGAGGGATAGAAATATTTTTGGAGCGACATTAAGATATGCCAACAAGCTTTCTGGCGCCGTTGCCGGGGAACAGTTGCTGCTTGATCTTCGAACCTAGTTCATTCTTGTATCTTTTTATTTCCTTTTATTTATTTATTTCCCCTTCTCTACCATGGAGTGACTATCAATTCAAAACCTTTATGCTCCAAATGGTGACTTATTCAAGACGCCGCTTTCAGTGGACCTAATTCATTCATTTGGCTTTGAACTCCGTCCTGGTTTTATATCCATGGTTTGGGAACAATCCTTCTCGAGTTTAAATAGCAAAAACCCGTTCCATCATTTGTGAGAGTTTGAGCATTTGTGTTCATGCCTATCGATCAAAGGCATGACTCAAGACCCCGGTAATGGCACGAGAAATGCTTGTTGACATTTCTTAAGTCACACCAAATAAATCACCACTGACAGTGATGTCAGAGATAATCTATTTAGGTACCTTAGTGTCAATTGGGTAACATCCGCAACCGCACAGGTAATACCATTATAGCATTTCACCATTGGAGTAATCCAATGGTTGTCATTTATAGTTCTCCCAAGGGAAGGCGGTGATATAAGAGAATTACTATGTCCATAATCATATTGTAAAGATAGACCAATGTCCTAACAGGGTTAAGGATAATATGCATGGGTAGTGTGACACACAGAAGATTCCACTCTACTATACATCCTAAGCCAACTGGAGAAAGAACAAAGAAAAGAGCTAACTTCCTATTGTGCTTCTATACAGTTGCATAACATTCATCTACACATACACATACATGACTAAGGTCAATAATTATGTACTCAAGCAATTCGCGTACGGGCTTACCCCTGGTGGACCAGGTGACTCCCGCTAATAACTCTACTACATATCTGAACAGGGAGGATTACTAAGGATAGATAGGGCTATCACCACCTACCGTCTACCTCTACAACTGTAGACTACGCGGCAATCAAAGGTAACCTCTAGCCTAGACACCACGTCTATGTTATCAATTACTACTTTAGCCTCGTGCAAGAACATCCTTCTTTATCCAGAGTCTTATAGCTAAAGCATTCACTAATATAGCAAATGATGATCTATACTTGGACATAAAGCAATCAACCTAAGTATGTACATAGATATTATATAAGCGTTCTATTGTGTAGGTATATGATGATCATAATAGTATAGCACGAATACATCACTATCATGAGGGCATAATAACAACCATGCATATGAATGAGGCATGCAACCAAACAAGGAATGCTTATCCCAATCATAACTATATAGCAAGACTATAATTACTCTATTACATAAGCATGCTAAGGATCCACAACTAAACAAGGAACGCTTAACCAAAGCAAGACTATAGGGAAAGACTAATATCACTAAATAGAATAAAGTCTTACAAAGAGAATAAGATACAAGAGCCATAACAAATTCTCCGAAGACCGGGGAACTAGAGAGTAGCTCTATTCTAAGCCTAACTCCACTAGAGCCTTGGAACTACAACTAAATGCAAGAGAGGAGAATACTTCTTGGTGTGTGTGGAAGTGGGAGGAACTCCCCTCCCTTTATAGCCTCCAAAGGTCGGTAACGAATAACTCACATGCACCAACTTCAGGAAATGGACGAGGGAGCAATACATGGAAGGGGGTGTTTGCCGTACCCAGTCATGAGACCCTCCACATGGATTAGAAGTAACATAAAAATGCTAAATCCAAAAATTATGCTTCGAAGCCTCAGGGTGTTTGCCGTACCCAGTCATGCGACCCTCCGCACGGATTGGAAGTTACATGAGGATCACATAGGAATAATGCCTTTTTCTTTTCTTTATGAGTCTCTGTTGCATATGTGAGCGTTTGTAGAGCTTATTTTCTGAGAATGCTTGTTTCCTTGGTTGAGATTGAGACTAACTAGTTTCTTTTGATTCACTTGATGCCTATTTTGCCTTGGATGGGAGTACTTACATATGTGGTGGCAGCTTTTCTCATGAGAAGCAAATTTGATTCTATCTGAGCTAGTCAATCTTTCTTCTTAGCTTGGATAGCTCTTGGTGTTTATGCCTTGCTATCTATTTTTGGTCTTTGTATGATTGTGAGCTATTGCTTTTACACTTCATAGCTCTATACTTGTGATTAGCAAGGTCAAATGCTTGTTTGCATACTTGTTGAACTCCTTAGGTTTGCATTTTCATGCATTTTTTTGTTTTTGTGCTTCTGTGATGAGTTCATTGCCAAAGGGAGAGAAAATAGTGGGTCATGCATAAACAATGCTAAGAAACTTAAGATGACCTAATTTTGCATTACATGTGAACTACCATAAGTTGAGGGGGAGCATATTATGATCTCGAGCATTTTCATGCGCTTTTCACATTCTTTGCGTCTCAAGTCGCTTTCTTTGTCAACTCTTAGTTTTGTGATCCTTTCTTTGCTAGATGGCCCATTTTTACCTTTTCTTTGGGTTTGAGCCATTTGAATGTGCTTATTCGGTGTCACATTTCAAATTCCAAGTCATTGTGCATTTGGTGTTGTCAATGTACTCATCAAGGGGGAGATTGAGAAACCATGTGAATAAGTGCCATAGTTTGCAATATGCGATGAGTAATTGACTTTGGCTGAATTTGTGGTTGAGTTGAAATGCGAGATTTTATTGGGTTGAAGAAATTTCTCTATGTCACAAAAGTTTTTAGTTTTGAACCAAAACCATTTTAGATAAGTAAAATCATTTTATTTTATTTCATTTTAATATTTTATCATTTTTTGATTCCATGTTAATTTGAGAAAATTGAAATCCTTTTAATAAAATTTTTTGAATGTGCATTCTCTTTTATGAAATGGGATCAACTATCTATGCCTCGTTCACTCACGTGAATGCATCATCGAACACCGTCTTCCAAACTTATTTCATCACATTGTATCTTCGTTCATCAAATATTTCACCCTACATTATGTTGATGCATCTAGACTCATTTTCATCTGCATTCATTTTTCCTACCGCATAAATGTACCTAGACGTGACGCCTTCTATGTTTACCCCACCTTCCATAAACATCTCTATGGAAATAAACCCTACCTTCCATAAACATTCATAAGGAAAGAACAAGAGAATAATTTCTTATCCATATTTCCTATGCCTTTCATGTTTGCCTCTAATAAATGCATTTATACCTCTTAATGTCTTTTCCATATTGTTACCCCACCTGCCCTCACCTCTCCTATATATATCAGGCCTCTCCCATGAAATTCCCACACCCTCAAACCCTCACCACGCCACCAGGCTACCGCCGCTCCACCCTGCTTTCGCGTCCAGCAATGCTGCCACCGATTGACATCGATGTTCCCTGTGATCCACCCATCCAAATGCCGCCAAATTTGACATGACGATGATCCCAGATGTACTCTACAACATATCCAAAAATCAACACCATTGGACATTGTATGCCTCTAGGATCTGCATCGCAATGGCAGCTTCTCCCTGATCTGGGCGAATCCAGCGCGTGCGACGGTAAATCCATCCCCTTTTCTCCCAATCACGAGGGGTTTTTGACACAAGCTACAATCCCAATTGTGTTCTAGGGTATTTTGATCATCTACACAGGAGGGTTCTCCTAGAAGGACCTTGGTGTGTCCAAGGAACACGACCTGTTCTTGATCTGCCGCTGGACGACCTCACCATGATGCAGCCAATCGATCTCTAGTATAGTTGATTTCTGATCCAATCCACCTTGCGTTTCACATGTCCCACATCACTAGGAAGATATCTTTTCAAATGTTGCCTTAGAACTAGAGCCAAATCAATGGAAACGCGCACATATGTTTTGCACTGTCTGTGCGCAGCCTCAATCCTTGCAGCTTTATCCTTGCATATCTTTTGATCTACAACCTCGATTTAGATGATTCTTTGACCTACATTCTTGTATACAAATAAACTATCTAATTGCAACATTTTTCCAACCATACCCAAGTGTATTTATTATGTGTATGCTTTGTATGTCTTGCATGAATAGGATTTTTATGCACGACAATCGTACGAGGACAAGATCAAGATTTGTTATCACTGAGCAGCAACATCTGATTTCAGTCAAGTATCCTTGATGCATTTTGTACCTATTATGAATATTACTTTAGGATTGCATGCTTGTGTCAAATGGATGGGTACCTATTGTTGGAGTTTACTAGTATTTCTTTACATTTTCCTTGTTGCCTTGAACTAGAGGTTTAATTAGCTATGGGTAGACATGCTTAGTTGCTTATTGGGTTGTTGGGTTCAATTAATCCTGACTAATGAACAATGTCACATTGGGAATAATTTGGTAATTCTTTTAGCAACATGGACTTAGGGATCTCAACAAGTTGGATGGAATGGATGTGGTGTCGTTGGCACATGTTGGGTGGTGGAATGCTTGTTGTTGATCATAGGAACCGGTTCTTGGAGCGGTAACACAGGACAACAGTGCCATCACAAGGCTGCTATGGAACAGCTTGGCTGATTAATTAGGAGTTCTCCCAGTGTGGTATGAGCATATAGTGGAGCGGGGAATGGAAGTCAAGAGGACTGTCCTAGTATCCGAATGGCTCAAGAGGGGGCTCCTGGGGTGATGAGCTGCTTTTTGATGCGCTATCACTTATGGACGTGAGTGAAACCTTATTGGGCGAGTACATACTGGGAGACCCTTTGTAAAAGCCTCATAGTGATCTCCTGGCCACACACCTAAGGAAGTGTGCTAGTGCTTGGCCGGCATGGCAACATGGAGACTCTAGTCCACCCGGCAACAGGGGACGAAATCACGACTGGTGGGTAAAGTGGCGCAACCTCTGTAGAGTGTAAAACTGTCATGACAGTCGTGCTCATGGTCACGAGCAGCGTGTATCCTTCACAAGATTAGTTGGTGGTTTATGGATGGTTATGGTTGGGAATGGTTGGTTGGTGGACCGGATTGGACTCGGCTTGAATAGAAACATGTGGATTGATGGTTGGGATGACCTCACCTAGTAATTAGGATGCTTAGGAAATTAAAAGATCATGCAATAACCCCTATAAGCCTTCATTGTCTTTAGCCCCATGTCATCTTTTCCCCCACTTGCTGAGTACGACATGTACTCACCCTTGCACTATACCACATTGTTGCTCAGCTACAGGAGAAGGATGGTACAGCTATGAAGATGATGGAGGATACTAGGCATGCTATCTTCCGGTCGACTTCCTGTGGGATCTGGTGGACGCCAACGATTAGATTATTTCGCTGCAATGTATTTTTTTTTTCTTTTTGACCTATGGGTCACTGTTGTAATAATGCTATCGATTTAATAAAGATATTGTTCTTTTATCACGATAATTGTCTTGTGTGCGTGAAAACTTGATCCTGGGCACGCATACAGATGCATTCGGTTTTGGTCGTTGAAACCGGTTGTGACACTTTGATAGGCCATGCTTTCTCCATCGTGGTTCTCGTCCCATGCGTCCAAATGGTAGTGTGCAAAGAACTGTGATGACTTCTACAGGTCGTATGGTAAAGTGCTAGATCCCCAAAAGCTTTCTGACTAACCCCAGCACTGAGCCATCGATCTTTCCTTCTCATTCTTCGTAGGCAGCAGGTGGATGCCTGGAGAACAAATGGTTGATGGACTCCGGGTGTTCGCGCCACATGACCGGAGATGCAAAATGGTTCTCCAGCCTCACCCCCTTAAAGCGTCATGAGTATGTGACCTGTGGGGATGACAAGAGAAGGAGAGTGAAGGCAAGGGGCGCGATGAAAGTAAATGAAAACTTCTCTCTCATGGATGTTGGTTTGGTTGAGCATCTCAAGTACAATCTCCTCTCTATTTCTTAGCTGCTTGATGTTAGTTTGGAAGTGTGCTTTAAAAAAATGCTTCTTGTGTTCTTGATTCGGATGGTTCTTTGGTTTGTGGGATTTCTAGCATTGGGAGAGTTTTTCAGGCTGACTTTGCTGTTTCTCATGGTTCTTACAAGTGCTTGTTTGCTCAATCTTCTTCTGAGCTCTGGAAAGGGCATAGGAGACTAGGTCACATGAGCTTTGACTTTCTTTGTCGCTTGAGTGGCCTAGGTTAGATCCGAGGATTGCCTAAGCTCAAATTTGATAAGGATTTGGTTTGTGCTTCTTGCCGTCATGGGAAAATGGTTGCCGCTTCTCATCCACCAATTAATTTGGTGATGACTGAACGCCCTGGAGAGTTGCTTCACATGGACACTGTTGGTCCTTCTCAGGTTCGTTCAGCTGTTGGGAAGTGGTATGTTCTTGTGATTGTTGATGACTCCTCTTGCTATTCTTGGGTTTACTTTTTTCAAAGCAGGGTTGAAGTGTTTCATCATTTTTGGAGCTTAGCTTTGAGGTTCTTCAAGGAACTCCTTGGTGCATTACGAGCAATCCGTAGTGATAATGGCACCGAGTTCAAGAACTCCTTCTTTGATGCTTTCTACCTTGAGCGTGGTATTGAGCATCAATTCTTAGCACCTCGTGTCCCTCAATAGAATGGTGTAGTCGAAAGAAAGAACAGAACCTTAGTGGAGATGGCCCGGACAATGATCGACGAGCATAGGACTCCGAGGTGGTTCCGGGCTGAGGCCATTAGCACCACTTGCTATGTTTCCAATCGGGTTTTCTTGCGCTCAATTTTTAATGTGACTTCCTGTGAGCTACGCTTTGGGAGGAAGCCATCTATTTCTCATTTGCCGACCTTTGGTTGCAAGTGCTTTATTCTCAAGCACAGCAATCTTGATAAGTTTGAGTCGAGATCTTCCAATGGCATCTTTCTTGGTTACACTCTTCGGTCATTCATACAGAGTTTTAAATTTGGAAACTAACATCATCGTATAGTCCTGCAATGTAACCTTTGATGAATCAAACTCTTGTGCAAGCAATGTGGTTGAGACAACAGGTAGTAGGAAAATAGAGGAAAGCATCTTTGTAGAAGAGGACCTAGAGGGCTTTGACAATGATGATGATGATTCACCTCATCTCTCATCTGAGCTCGTTCCTGCTGCTTCCACCACTCTGGTAGAGGGTCCAGAAGCTTCTACATCGACGTCAGCAGCTGTCGATCCAGCTCTAGTTGTGGTTGAGGGGGAGGTACACTTTGAGATAGAGGCCCCTCGCCACATTCAACGTCGGCCTCCTCCTCAACAGATAATCAATAATCTTCATGAGAGGACAACAAGGTTAAGGTCTGCACATCTAGCCTGCTTTACTAATTCTCTATTTGTTGCCACCTTTGAACCTCGGGATGTTGGACGTGCACTATCCGATGAACATTGGGTTAATGCCATGCATGAGGAGTTGGAAAACTTTGAGAGCAACAAAGTGTGGACCCTAGTATAGCCTCCTGTTGGTGTCAGTGTTATAGGAACCAAGTGGGTGTTCAAACACAAGCATGGGGAAGAAGGTGAGGTTGTGAGAAACAAGGCTAGGCTTGTTGCCCAAGATTTTGGTCAAGTGGCGGGCTTAGACTATGGGGAACCTTTGCTCCTGTTGCACGCATAGAAGCCATTACGATCTTGCTTGTATTTGCCACTTCAAAGGGCATTAAGTTGTATCAAATGGATGTCAAGAGTGCTTTCCTAAATGGTTACATAGAGGAAGAGGTGTATGTGAAACAACCACCTGGCTTTGAGCACCACAAATATCCAAACCGAGTGTACAAGCTCTAGAAGGCTTTGTACGGGCTAAAGCAAGCACCCAGGGCTTGGTATGCTAGGCTTAAGACTTTTTTGCTATAGCACGGGTATCTCATGGTGTGTGTTGACAAAACCTTGTTCACTGTGAAGCATGGCAATGACTTTCTAATGGTTCAGATATACATGGATGATATCATCTTTGGAGGTTCCTCTTATGCTCTTATGTCTAGATTTCAGGAAGCCATGGAAAGTGAATTTCAGATGTCGATGATGGGTGAGCTCACCTTCTTCCTTGGACATCAAATCATGCAATGCAAGCAAGACACCTTCGTACATCAAGCCAAGTACACGAAGGACCTTCTAAAGAAGTTCGAGATGGTCAATGTGAAGCCGTTGTGTACCAATGTCCACTATAACAACACTTGACCCAGATGAGGACTGTGTAGTGGTGGACCAAAGGGAGTATAGGAGCATGATCAGCTCCCTCCTGTACCTAATGGCGACAAGACCCAACATACACTTTGTTGTGTGTCTTTATGCTCGCTTTCAAGCTTCCCTAAGGGTGACTCATCGCAAAGCTATCAAGCGCATCTTCAGGTATCTCAAATACACCCTTGAGTTTGGTCTTTGGTGCTCTGCATCTTCATCTCTTGATCTTATTGGGTATTCGGATGCGGACTTCGCTGGGTGTAGAATTGGTAGCAAGAGCACTTCGGGTACTTGTCATTTCTTGGGTACTTCTTTGATTTGTTGTTCTTCTCGCAAGCAATTTAGTGTAGCCCAATCCACAACCAAAGCTGAATATGTTGCTACTGCTAGTTGCTGTTCCCAAATCCTATGGATTGTTTCCACCATCAAAGCCTGTGGGTTAACCTTTAAGAGTGTTCCACATATGTGTGATAACTCCAGTGCTATTTGCTTAGCCAAAAACCCAATCCAGCATGGTAAGATCAAACACATAAATGTGAGATTCCACTTTCTAAAGCTCAAACACATAAAGTTGATCTAATGAAAATTGCTTTGAAGCCTTAGGGTGTTTGCCGTAATCAGTCGTGTGACCCTCCGTAAGGATTAGAAGTAACATAAAAATGCTAAAATCAAAAATTATGCTTCGAAGCCTCGGGGTGTTTGCCATACCCAGTCGTGCGACCCTCCGCACGGATTAGAAGTTACAAGAGGATCACATAAGAATAATGCCTTTTTCTTTTCTTTATGAGTCTCTGTTGCATATGTGAGCGTTTATAGAGCTTATTTTCTATGAATGCTTGTTGCCTTGGTTGAGATTGAGACTGACTAGTTTCTTTTGATTCACTTGTCGCCTGTTTTGCCTTGGATGGGAGTACTTACACATGTGGTGGCAGCTTTTCTCATGAGAAGCAAATTTTATTCTATCTGAGCTAGTCATTTCTACTTAGCTTGTATAGCTCTTGGTGTTTATGCCTTGCTATCTATTTTTGGTCTTTGTATGATTATGAGTTATTGCTTTTACACTTCATAGCTCTATACTTGTGATTAGCATGGTTAAATGCTTGTTTGCATAATTGCTGAAGCTCGTTAGGTTTGCATTTTCATGCATGTTTTGTTTTTGTGCTTCTTCGATGAGTTCATTGCCAAAGGGGGAGAAAATAGTGGGTCATGCATAAATAATGCTAAGAAACTTAAGATGACCTAATTTTGCATTACATTTGAACTACCACAAGTTGAGGGGGAGCATATTATGATCTCGAGCATTTTCATGCGCTATTCACATTCTTTGTGTCTCAAGTCGCTTTCTCTATCAACTCTTAGTTTTGTGATCCTTTCTTTGCTAGATGGCCCATTTTATCTTTTCTTTGGGTTTGAGTCATTTGGATGTGGTTATTCGGTTTCGCATTTCAAATTTCAAGTCTTTGTGCATTTGGTGTTGTCAATGTACTCATCAAGGGGCAGATTGAGAAACCATATGAATAAGTGCCATGGTTTGCAATATGCGATGAGTAATTGACTTTGGCTGAATTCATGGTTGAGTTGAAATGTGGAAATCTGGGGATTGCATGCGTTGTGCATGATTATGATTATGACTAACCGGAGTTGGTGGAGATATTGGTGAAGTTACAGAAGAAGGGAAATATGTTTGCTTGTCTCATGATGTGTAGGTCAATGGAGTCGACTTGACGGTCAACAGCGAGAGGATCGGGCACAAGTAGGGGACTTGGGGCCGGACGATCAGGATGCCGGGTGAAGTCAAGAATGATCCACATCGTACATATGGAGAGGCAAGAAGCACAGACGCTTGAGCGGTTGAGCCTCAAAACCGTGGAGGTGATGAAGACGGCGTGTTGACCAAGTCAATACGAACAGGATGCCGGTGCAAGCTAGGTTGTATACTAGGCATATGAGAAGACTTAAGACAGAGCAACTATTCATCATCTCAACATAGAAAACCTTATGCACTCATACTGCGTATGTGAAAAGCAAATTTATTTATTTTTTTAGTTTCCCTTTTTATCATGCATGTGAAAGGGAAATAAACCTTTTTGGTTGTTTTTAGTTTTATCATGCGTGTGGTGATGGAAAGGGAAATGATACAAGTTACCTCACATTTAGGGGGAGGGGGGGGGGACTCCCCCCAAGCTGGTTTGTGCTTACTTGAATGGTGGTGGTTGTCTGCAGTGGAATGGTTAATTCCTCATGGTTATACAAATGATAATCTGGGTTAGGTAACAGAATCTCATTCGCATAACCAGAGAAGAAATAAATCAAAGAGCCATCAAGAACATACTTGAGAGCATGTCCCAACCAAATATACTTCTCGTCTAGATAAAAGCGAGCATTTGGTGAAGGCACCAAATTGAGCTTGATTGAGCAGCCCCAGATTACATGCAAGGTTAGAGATCAAAGATGTTCATTGAATTTTATATATTTGTGCAAGGCTCTTGATTCATTATCTAACCATGGCTACGACTAGTGAAATTTTAATCATATCAACCATGCAGAATAAAATTTTAATTTCATTTTTAGGCATGGTCCTAAGATCTTTATTTTAGGAAACAGAGTCATAGTCATTCACGGTTGCAAGGAACGCAAGGTAGGATTATGGACATTACTTATTCTAGGCCAAGTGCAACATGATTGCCGAGATCCTCCCAAAATGTGCTTTTAACAAAACACTCAGATGCAGTGTCTAAGTTTAAAGTGCATAAGGAAGAAAATCCTAGCATCTCACTAAATTGCCTCCATGTCAGAGAGAATTTAATTCCGGTGAACCAAAATAAATTCCTCTCGTCATCCAAGCCAAAGGTGCATAGAAACTAGATTATGAGAGAGCGCGAGCAAGACTCAATTACTGACACTAAAGCATTTCACCCTATAGCATGGAAGACAGAAGCAAAGTTTTTATCCATACCTTTATTGGAAAGAAATTCCGGAGGCCAAGGAAGGATGCCTGAGCCAAAAGTGTCACTAGCCAAAGGGGACCCATAATGACTATGAATGCTTGTACCATACACTCACGTAGGATTGTAAGACCGGCCGCTGACAACCTGGAGGATATCATGTTCTTCCCTTCCAACCGAGTTGAGGTTGTTGTCAAAGAGAAGCTTTATCTCAATGTTGCTTACATCCAGCAAGGTCGTAGCTTCTTCCTGCATTTATGGTTCCTCCACGAGTACGTCCTCCATCAGACGTTGGCAATGTGCTCTCGTGTTGTACACCATTAACGGTCTAGGATTTGCTTCAATTGGCGCATTGCTTGAGCTTCCTGCCAACTTACCTTTCATCGCTGCACACGTGAGCAAACCAACACAAGAGCAACTCGAACGGGGGTTAAGGTTAGTTGAAAACCAATCGAAAGCTCCATCAAAAGCTCTTGCAAATGTGAGACCAACTTGCAAATGCAAATGAAACTCGAACCAAATGTTTTTGGCAGAAATTCAGAGTTTGAAAATAATGCAAGATCCAGGAGAAAATGAGAGAAAATGGTCAGACCAAAGTAGGGAGGTGAAAAATGCAAAGAGAGTTAAGGACTCCATCTCCTGAGCCTTGCCATAAATAGTGAAGCGTAACAATTGTCATATTGGCACATGACAGTTGCCAGCTAGCAATTAAGGCATGTTGGGCCAGACAGCCATAACTCTTTGGTTGGCCGACCTGGTGACCCGACTGGCCGACCAAGGGCTGCCTCTTCTGGTCTTCTGTTCTGGCCAGTGGGCTCCACTGGTGGTGGCCCACGAGAAAGAAAATATATTTCATAAAAAAACGTTTCCAATCTTTTGCAAAATCATTTTTCTCAAATGAAACTCTAAAATTCTTCTTTTTAAAGGGGAAAAGGTTGGAATTAATTCCAACATCCAAATGTGGTGGAAGAATTCAGATATGCAAAGGAAAATCAAATTTATGGAAATCCAAATTGAGAAGGGAAATATGAGATAAATACCGTCTATCCGGTGATGGAGTTCGCCAGTTAAAATTCCGTCGGATGAGTCTTTTCTCTGTTGCGTTCAGCTCAATAATGTGGCATCCAATCTCGGAGAGGAAGATGCGGATAACTCCACTTCACACCAGCTTGAAGTGGTGCGATGATAACTGGTTCAGTTGCCGATAGATCGTTCTTGAGAAGGGTTGGTACCTTCTCAAGATCGATTCAGGATTCTTCATGAAGTTCTGCAGCATGCTGCAGCCAGTCGAGCACTATCCTTTTTTCACCCAAAAGAAAAGAAAACAAAGCAAGGGTAATCCTACTAGAGCAATGTCATACCCGGTTCCAACAACCGAAACCGAATGCATTTGTATGCGTGCCCAGGATCAAGTTCTCACACACACGGGACAATTATTGTGAGAAAAGAACAATATCTTTATTAAATCGATAACATTAGTGCAAAGGTCACTCGTAGGTCAAAATTAAAAGATTACATTGCAGCGGAATAACAAAGCGTTGGCGTCCTTTAGCTCTCACAGGAAATCGACCGAAAGATCGCATGCCTAGTCTCCTCCATCATCTTCATAGTTGTATCATCATTCTCCTATAGCTGAGCAGCAACATAGGATATAGCAAGGGTGAGTACATGTCGTACTCAGCAAGTGGGGGAAAAGATGACATGGGGCTAAGACAAGAAAGGCTTATTGGGGTTTATTGTATGACCTTTTAATTTCCTAAGCATCCTAATTACTAGGTGAGGTCATCCCAACCATCAATCCACAGGGTGCTATCCAAGCCAAGTCCAGACCCAATCCAATCCAACCATTCCCAACCATAACCATCCATAAACCACCTACTAGTCAAGTGAGGGATCCAGGCCGCTCGTCACCGTGAGCACGACTGTCATTACACTCTGCAGAGGTTGCTCCACTTTACCCACAAGTCGTAATTTCATCCCCTGTTGCCAGGTGGACTAGAATCTCCATGTTGCCATGCCGGCCAAGCACTAGCACACTTACTTAGGTGTGCGGCCAGGAGATCATTACGAGGCTTTTACAAAGGGTCTCCCAGTACATGCTAGCCACTAAGGTTCCACTCCTATCCATAAGTGATAGCCCATTAACAAGCAGCTCATCACCCTAGGAGCCCCCTCTTGAGCCTTTCGGATACAAGGACAGTCCTCTTGACTTCCATTCCTCGCTCCACCAAATGCTGCACCGACACTGGGAGAACTCCTAATTAATCAGACAAGCTGTTCCATAGCAGCCTTGTGATGGCACTGCTGTCCTGGGTTACCGCTCCAAGAACTGGTTCCTAGGATCTACAACAAGCATACCACCACCCAACATGTGCCAACGGCACCACATCCATTCCATCCAGCTTGTTGAGATCCCTAAGTCCATGTTGCTAAAAGAATTACCCAATTATCCCCAATATGACATTATTCATTAGTCAACATTAATTGAACCCAACCACCCAATAAGCAACTAAGCATGTCTACCCGTAGCTAATTAAACCTCTAGTTCAAGGCGACAAGGACAAGATAAAGCAATACTAGTAAACCCTAACAATAGGTACCCATTCATTTGACACAAGCATGTAGTTCTAAAATAATCATTCAAAATAGGAGCAAAATGCATCAAGGACACTTGCCTGAAATTAGATGTTGCTGCTCAGTGATAACAAATCTTCATCTTCATCCTCGTATGATTCCCGTGCGTAAAAATCCTATTCACGCAAGACATACAAAGCATACACACAATAAATACACAATGCAAGGTATGGGATAATTGGGTATGGTTGAACAAAGGTTGCAATTAGCTAGTTTATTTGGATACAATAACGTAGGTGGAAGAATCAAAAGATATGCAAAGTTAAAGTTGCAAGGATTGCGGCCGCGCACAGACAATGCAAAACATATGTGCGCGTTTTCAATGATTGACTCTAGTTCTCAAGGAAAAACTTGAACAGAAATATTTCAAATGACGTGGAACATGTGAAACGCATGGTGAATTGGTGCAGAAGTCACCTATACTAGAGATTGATTGGCTGCATCATGGTGAGGTCGTCCAGCGACAGATCGAGCACGGATCGCATTCCTTGTTGCACCAGGGCTGTTCTAGGAGAACCCTATAGTGTAGATGACCACAAGACCCTGGAACATAATTAGGAGTGTTGGTTGTATCAAGAACATCTATGGATTAGGAGAAAATGAGATGGTTTTACCGTCACACGTGCTGGATTCGCCCAGATCAGGGAGCAGCTGCCATTGCGATGCAGATCCTGGAGGCATACGATGTCCAATGATGCTGATTTCTGGATATCTTGTATAGTACATCTGAGTGCACCTCCATGTAAAATTTGGCGGCATTTGGATGGGTGGATCACCGGGAGCGCCAAAACCAACCGGCAGAACTGTTGCTGGACGCGAGGGCAGGGTGGCTTGGCGGCAGCCTGGCGGCGTGGTGAGGGTTTGGGGGGTGGGGAGGACGTGGGAGAGGGGCTAGTATTTCTAGGAGGGGTGGGGTGGGTGGGGGAAAAGTATGGAAACGGAATTAAGAGGAATTAATGCATTTATTAGAGGCAAACATGGAAGGCATAAGAAATATGGAAATGATATTATTCTCTTGTTCTTTCCTTATGATTGTTTATGGAAGGTGGAATTTCTTTCCATAGAAATGTTTATGGAAGGTGGGTTTATTTCCATAGAATGTTTATGGAAGGAGGGGTTTCTTTCCATAGGAATATTTATGGAAGGTGGGGCAAACATGGAAGGTCTGACATCTAGGTACGTCCATGTGGTAGGTGAAATGAATGAGGATGAAAATGAGATAGATACATCAACGCGTGTAGGGTGAAATATGTGATGAAACAAGTTTGAAAGAAAGTGTTCGACGATGCATTCACATGAGTCATGAAGATAATGATAGTTGAGCCCCATTTTAAAACAAAATGTACATTCATAAAATTTGATTGAAAGGATTTCAATTTTCTCAGATTAACATGGAATAAAAAAATGACAAAATATTGAAATCAAATAAAATAAAATGATTTTACTTATTTAAAAAGGTTTTTGTTCAAAACTGAAAAGATTTGTGACATAGAGCAATTACTTCAACCCAACAAAATCTTTGTTAATTTGCAAAGTTTCTTATAAATAGTTTCAAAATTTGAGAAATCCAAATATATTGTTTGAAAGCGGTTCATGTTCCAAAATGGGAAATTTTGGATTATGACAAGCAATGGCTACCAATTACAAATATAGTTAAGAACATTTGTAATCTCTTAATATGTGCCTTGCCCGTCAACTGCGCCAGAAATGCTTGTTGACATTTCTTAACGTCGCACAAGAAATATTACTATCCCTGGCAACGGTGCCAGAAGTGCTTGTTGGCATTTCTTAACATCGCACAAGAAATATTACTATCCCAGCAACGACGCCAGAAATGCTTGTTGATATTTCTTAAGGCACACCAAAAAAATCACCTCTGACAGTGATGTCAGAGATAATCTATTTAGGTACCTTTGTGTCAATTGGATAACATCCGCAAGCACACGGATAATACCGTTGTAGCATTTCACCATTGGAGTAATCCAATGGTTGTCATTAATAGTTCTCCCAAAGGAAGGCGGTCATATAAGAGAATTACTATGTCCATAATCATATGGTAAAGATAGACCAATGTCCTAATAGGTTTAAGGATAATATGTAGAGGTAGTGTGACACACAGAAGATTCCACTCTACTATACATCCTAAGCCAAGTGGAGAAAGAACAAAGAAAAGAGCTAAGTTCCTATTGTGCTTCTATACAGTTGCATAGCATTCATCTACACATACACATATATGACTAAGGTCGACACTTATGTACTCTAGAATTCGGGTGCGGGCTTACCCCTGGTCGACCAGGCGACTCTCGCTTATAACTCTACTACGTATCCGAACAGGGAGGATTACTAAGGATAGATAGGGTTGTCACCACCTACTGTCTACCTCTATGACTCTAGAATACACAGCAATCAAAGGTAACCTCTAGCCTAGACACCACGTCTATGGTATCAATTATTACTTTAGCCTCGTGCAAGAACATCCTTCTTTATCCAGAGTCTTATAGCTAAAGCTTTCACTAATATAGCAAACGATGATCTATACTTGGACATAAAGCAATCAACCTAACTATGTACATAGATATTATATAAGTGCGCTATTGTGTAGGTATATGATGATCATAATAGTATAGTTAGAAAACATCACTATCATGATGGCATAAAAGCAACCATGCATCTGAATCCCTTATTTATGGTTATATTGATAGTCGGACAAGTGGAATCTTATTATTCCTAGCTAATATGCATGTATAAAATGCTAAGTCTTCCCTTATTTATGGTTATATTGACAGTTAGAATTGGTGTTTAACGACTGTCAACAGCCCCATAGTCGGTGCAAACATCATGTCAGAATCCATTGCACCCGCCTTCGTAGGCTGTGAGCCCCTTGCACCAATTAGCAAATCCTTCCTAGGCCCCTTAGTCCAGCGCTTAGAAGGATTTGGGACCTTGCAAAGAGTGGCCATGAAACACAAAAATGTTGGTGCCCATGAAACACAAAAATGTTGCAACTATCCTAGACTTCCATATAGTAGAGGTCTCTGACTTCCAAATCTTGATGGGGCATCCGTTGGATGAGCTATACCCGGATGGACCGAAGCTAGGAAGTCTTGACATAAGACTTGGGAGTGGCATATCTTCTGTCTCAATATGTCAATCAGAAAATCTTTTGAGAGAATCTCTCCCAATGGGTGAGCCATCCGATGAAGCGGTCGCAACATTCCCATTTGGCCCCTCTGGATCCATTCTTAAGGAAGGAGACCATCCATTTCTCCAAGGGGAAGGCAAGCCAACCCACAAGGGTCTCTCAACAACTGAATTCGAGCCTATTGCTATCTCATCTTTCAATTCTATTGTTGAGACCTCTCGGAAGGCAAGAGAAATTCTACCTTCAGGGTTGCCAGTCAAGTTCAAGGAAGGGCTATCTAATAAACATGAAAACTCCTCAAATCACTTTTGGTAGAAGAAGCCTATGACATCCCTTTTACCTCCCAAGCCTTTCCAAGAAGAAATCCTATAGGAGGCCATTAACAAGGAGTGGTTGAAGGAAGAAAGATGTTTTTCAAGAGAAATCCAAATATTTTCTCCTTCTTCTACCGTTCCCTGTTATGTAAAGGGAAATGCTATAAAAGGCCTTCATGATCCCACCATAAGAGCCAACATCATCCCCGAGTATATAGCTTGGCAACTCTTGGATGATATACCTCTTGAGCCCAATGACACACTCCTAAAGGATGCCTTGGGAGTAACCTTTCCATGTCAGGGAATTGTGAGGGTTGTACTTGAGATGGACAAAGTCAAAGTTCACCTAGACCTGCACGTCTTTCCTATCACCAACTTTGAACTTCTCATTGGCTTCCCACTAGACAACGTTCATAGAAAGGGTGCATCTCAAGGGAGCCTAAATGAAGATCTTAGGAAACTCACTTTTGCCACCAATGCCCATTGCTTAGAAAATCTAATGGTGAAGCCTCATCTCAAGCACTCCCCGCTTGAGGAAGTGATGTTTATTTCCCAACACACATCACCGAGGTTTGTTCTTTATAAGGACACGAAGCATTGCCTCCAAGGGGGAGACAATTTGGGAGAAACTCTTAATCCTTTTGAAACCAAACAGTCATCCTTCTTGCCTAAGCCTTTTTCCTTTGGTCCTCAATACTCCATTCTTGATGGTGATCAAGAATCACTGATAAGCTTTCTGAAGGAAATTCTTGAGGAGAACTTTTGGACCATTAGATTGCATGAGCCATTGACTCTAGAGACAGGAGAAAAGGATTCAACTAATGAGCATGGACGCTTCTTCCTTGAACAAACACAAGATACATGCTCATATGAGAAATCTCTAGAGTCAATAATGATTATTGCTAAAACTACCTACAAGGACTACAACCACCTTAAGGCCTTAATTAGTAAAATGTTTAGAAGGATGGTTGTAGATGTTTTTGTTTATCATAAATTTTGCAAATCTCGTATTTTCATTTTAGCGCTAACCTTGCAGATAAGACTTCATTGATACATCATCAACAATTGGAGGTAAGATGGGAACTACATCGCCAATAATACTCTCAATTCCAATGGGATTTTGTGCCTTCAGACCAACAAGTCTAGAATAAGAGTACACCTAATAATAGCCCAACAGATCAACAAGTCAAGTACTAGAGAATGCATAACTCTGACCCTATGGATCAACAAGCCAAGGGCTAAGACATGCATAACTTTGACCTTATAGATCATCAAGCTAAAGACTATAGCACACATAACATTAACCCTACAGATTAACAAGTTATGGACTAAAGCATGTCTAGCTGTACTATGCACTGAATGAGTGTAAAAGCGTAGACTAACTAGTATGAGTATGTGAAGCAACCAAACATAACTAGGCAACAACCATATAAAAGGCACATGACTATCACACTAGTATAAATAAATAAAGCACAAGGAGTAAAGAAGATAATTCTATTAATAGAAGAAACAAGTCTTACTAGAGAGGGTTAGTGTGGAACTATACCCAAAACTCCAAGACTAGATCAAGGACCTCTAGTCAGCTCTTCTCTATCCTAAACTCCACTAGGACCTGAAGACTAAGTACAATGCTAAAGAATGGACTCTTCTTGGTGTGTGTTGGAGTGGGAGCACTCCCCTCCTTTTATAGTGTCCAAAGGTCAGTTTCCGGGAGTAACCACCACGGAACCTCGGCGCACCGATGTTGACAAAGGGCTAAGGGAGCGACACGTGGAAGCTCGGCCGAAAAGGCCTCAAGACCCGGTCGGCTGACCATAGGGCCCGGTCACCCGACCAAGAGTTGGGCTCGTTGGTCCTGTGCTTTCTTGAGGTGGCTGACAGGTGGGTCCTCTTCTGATTTAGGTCAGTGTTCTCCAAAGTAATCCAGTGCAACCATGTCATTGATCAGTAGGGAGTCCGACTGGCGCTCTCCTATTGGTCGGAATGTTATTTTATGGATCTTGCTTCATTCTCCACTCCTTTTATATATATTCTCTGCATGCACATAAATCTCCAAGGACAAGTAGAATCTTATTAATCCTAGCTAACATGAATGTATGAAATGCTAAGTCTTCCCTTATTTATGGCTATATTGGTGGTCAGAATTGGTATTTAACAACCATCAACAGCCCCTTTGTTGCGTCTTTGCCATGTGTAATAGTGGAGGATGTCATCATAAGTCTTCGTGATTCCTTTCTTGGTATTTAAGTTTCCTTTTTAAGTAAGTTTTATACTCAGTTGTTTCGCTCGTTCAATGCTCTATTTAGTTAGAGACCTTAGTCTTATATCATCGCAATTGGAGATTAAGGGAGTAATTAAAAGCATAGACGTGGTGCCTAGGCCGTAAGTTACCTTTGTTTAATGTGTAGTCCATGTATTGCTTGAGGTAGGCAGTAGGTGGTGACAGCCCTATCTATCCTTTGAAATCCTCCACGTTCGGCTATGTAGTAGGCTCTTGGCTGGAATCGCACTGTGGATGCAGGGGAAAACCGGATGCCCAATGCAAGCAACCTAGTAGTACTCTTACCTTGATTAGGACCTTATAACTATTAGGAATCCTCTCTACCCAAAGCCACATTTATCTTGGTGTCCTCTCTAATCCGGTATCCGTACACTTGCGGATTTATTCTGTTGCTGTTAAAATACCCAACAAGCTTTCTTGAGCCGTTGCCGGGGATAGCAATATTTCTGGAGCGACGCTAAGAAAAGTCAACAACAGCCCAAAGGATATCATGTTCTTTCTTTCCAACCAAGTGGAAGATGTTGTTAGACGGAAGCTTGAGCAGGGTTGTGGCTTCTTTCTCCGTTGGCAATTTCTCCACTTGTGCATTCTCCATCAGACATTGGCGGTGTGTGCCTGCCAGCTTGTATTTCAATGCTACACATGTGAGTAAACCAACACAAGAGCAACTCGAACGGGGGTTAAGGTTAGTTGAAAACCAATTCAAAGCTCCGTGGGAAGCTCTTGCAAATGAGAGACCAACTTGCGAATGCAAATGGAACTCAATGCAAATGTTTTTGGCAGAAATTCAAAGTTGGAAAATGATGAACAATCCAGAAAAAAAATGACAACAAATGGCTGGAGCATAATTCCTCTCCTGGACCTTGCCTCAAAATGTAGAGCAAAACAACAGTCATATTGGTACATGACCGTTGCAAGCTAGTAGTTGGGGCAAGTGGAGGCAGAGAGTCATTTTCCTCTGGTCAGCCGACCAATAGGTCGGGTCATCCAACCAGAGGATGGCCCCTCTGGTCCTCTGCTCTAGTCAGCGGGCCCTATTTGTGGTGGCCCAGAAGAAAGAAAATATATTTCAAAGAAAAACATTTTCGATCTTTTGTACTCTCAATTTCTCAAAAGATGAACTCTGAAATTCTATATTTTTTTATAATTTGAAAAAGGGAAATGGGTTGGAATAAATTCCAATGTGCAGATATGGTGGAAAAATCAAATATGCAAATGCATTTGGAAATCCAAAGATTGGTGGAAAGCAAATATGAGATAAGTACCAATTTACCTTTGGCAAGGGCTCATCAATTTTAAGTCCAATGAGCAGGACACTACCCAGTTTTCACTTAAAGAGAAAATAAAGCAAAGGTAAACCTATCTAGACAATGGTAATTAATAGAAATATAATTAGGAACATTGCTAGTGATTCTCTTTTAACTAGTTCCTTCCCCGGCAACGGCGCTAGAAATGCTTGTTGACATTTCTTAACGTCGCACAAGAAATATTACTATCCCCGGCAACGGCGCCAGAAATGCTTGTTGACATCTACTAAGTCATACCAAATAAAAATAATGGGCAAGGCGCCAGAACTACTTGTTGGTAGAACTCAACAGATGATTAGTGCAGGCAAGTTAAATCCACGAGTGTGTGGACATCTGTTGACATATCTTAACATCATCACTAAGTTTTCGTAGCAATGAAGCCAGAAATGTTTATTGGTAATCTTCAATGAATATAGAGCGTTCGCAAGCGCATGGCAAATACCGTTGTAGCATTTCATCCGGAAGTATTCAGGGTATCGTATTAGTTTTATCCCAAAGGAAGGCATATGATTGATCAGAGTAATTACCATATTCTAGATATTTGCACATTGGACACACAGATAGCATACTCAAGTTAGGTAAATATTAGTCTAGTGGAGAAGGACAAAAAAAGAACTAAGTTCCTATGTTGCTTTTATATAGTTACATAGTCTACATTACATACTATTATATAGATACAATGACAATGCAAGACAATCATATCATCACACCTTGGGCATCCGGTTTTCCCCTACATCCACAATACAATTCCGGCCAAGAGCCTATTGCATAGCCAAACGTGGGGGATTTCAAAGGACAGATAGGGTTGTCACCACCTACTGCCTACCCCTAGCAATCCGTGGGCTACATGACAAACAATGCATTCTATTGATCTAAGCACCACGCTTACATCTCTAGAACAGTACTCCTAATCCTTTAAGCGATGGATTAGAAAAGGAGTAATCACATGTAAGTGAACACTAAGAACATGGAAATGATCTAAGTCACACATTAGTCATGCATCATTATAACAACATAAATAAAGACTATTGTAAGGGCTTATGTTTAACATGGTAATATAGTATGACTACATTACTAACATGCAAGCATAATAACCACATACATGAATGGATCATATAATCAGATAAGAAACACATGATCCAAACATAACTATATAGAAAGACTAAATATATTCAATAGAATAATATCTTATAAAAGGAGAAAGATACAAGAGCCATACCACAACCCCAAGGAAGACTTGGAAACTGAAGAATACTCTATTCTAAGCCTAACTCCACTAAAACTAAAGGGAATCACGAAATGGTAAAGAGAGTTATGCTTCTTGGCTTGTGCTTTGGAGTGAGGCCTCTCCCTTCCTTTTACAACTATCCAAAGGTGGTTCTGAGATCGGTAACTTCTGCCCTAAGGGGGACAACCGCCTTTGGGAAGTCGGTGGGGAACCATTGGGCTGCCAACTATTCGGGCGAACAGGGGGTGGGCCTACTGGGGTCTGCCATCTCGGGAGCCCTGCTAGGTGGGTCCCAGTCTCTAGTGATATGGTAAGGTCGGTTGTTGAGGCGGTTTGCTTCTGTATGTGGGCCATTCAATCCGTGTACTGGGATATGATTGGCCGAAAGTTCATTTCCATGGATCTTGAGGCACTTCTTCACTCTGTTTATGTATTTTCACTACATGTCAGTGTTTCTCCAAGCAATAGTGGATATTTATTAATTCAAACTAAGTGATTCTTGGACCCACAGTTGAAACACTTGACCTTGGACTTGGAAGCAAACTAGTTCTTGAAAGTCCTCATCTTCTTCATGAGAAGATCCAAGTCCTCACTCAAGTCATCTTCATCATCATCATCATCTTCAATCACTCCTTTTTCTTGTTCTTCTTGCTCTTGATAGGCTCTTGCTTCTCAGCTTGAAGAGCTAGGTTGGATGGTTGTGGATCATCCATACCCAACTGATAGCTCTCAAAAGCAGTGATCTTGCCAAGTACGTCCTTGATGGTCTTGGTCTTGAGGTCACCTTGCAAGGTGATGGTGATGATGGACTCATACTTGGGGTCTTTGAATAGCCACAAGAATCTTCTTATCACCTCAACAGGCTTGATCTTGAAGTCATCTCCAAGATCATTGATCTCCTCCACTACTATATGAAAGGGAAAATACTTAGTGTTAGCTCTCTCATGTGGCAATCTAGTGAAATTATCATACTTGTTTATCAGCACAGAATATCTTTCCTCTTTCACATCAGTGGTACCCTCATGAATACCCTGAATTTCAGTCTAGATACCATGTGCTTTCGAACCCACATCCAATCTAGCAAAGACATCCTTAGATATGCATGCAAACAGAGCATTCTTGGCCTTAGCAATTTTCTTAACAAATTTAGGTTCAAACGGGTTCACATCCGCATCCGAATCATGGGTCACCTTCCATATCTCTGGATCAAGGGACTCAATGTAGGCTTGCATACGAGTCTTCCAATACCCGTAGTCCTCCCCATTGAATATGGGAACACTCCCCACCTGTCCCGGCATCCTTACTCACGGCGGTGAAGCCTCAAAGATGAGCATCCTTGGCTCTGATACCAATTGTAAGGACCAAAGGCGTACCAAGAGGGGGGGGGGCTGAATCGGTAAGTCGATCACAAATCCGAATACTTCCATTTCACACCACTAGATCCTAGTAATCGTTGCAACCTATGCAATTCTATGAGGCCAAAACCCTACACATGCTAGTGTTCATGATGAACACAAATGCGGAAGCTAAACACACTAGCCTATGCAAGCCATGAGTCAACCTAGTTTCTAGAGCACACAATTGAGGAATAGTAAAGAGGGGCCAAGGAATGCTCATAATTTTTTCCCGAGGTCTTGGAAGGATGGCGCATTCCCCTACTCCTCGTTGGACCACTGCCACCGGAATCCCGGTCCCTCCTGCCACTGTTGACACTTCTTAACATCGTATCAAGAATATCACTATTCCTGGTACGGCGCTAGAAATGATTGTTGGTGTTTGTTATGCTTTAAGAGTCAAGTGAATTAATCCGCAAGCGCATGGAACATCATTGCAGCATTTCACCCTGGAGTATTCCAAGGTATCGTATTTATTTTTGTCAGGGAAGCTAGGTGTAAGATTATCTTGGTTTAACAAAGATATAGCCATAAGAATTATACCAACGAACCAAACACAGTGGTAAGGATGTTCAATAATAATAATAGGGGTAGTAACACAGGAGAAATCCACACTAAGATAAACAAAGAGAACAATTAAGCTAGCCGGGAGGATAGCGAGTCTAAGCCTAAGATTCCTAAAATATATCTTCCTAATATATATAAGTCAAGCGTCAAATCCTAAATACTCGGGTTGAGCGCTTACACCAATTTCTTGGTACAACCTATAGTCTTTCACCTGTTAGCTCAATTCAGGGCACAAAAACGATCCACTAGTATGGGTCGGTAACTAACCTCTGTACTAGTGGGTATGCTATAGCTAGACAACCCTACTTGAGACTTCCCGAACATGGTGGATTACTAAGTGACGGACAGGGCTGTCACCACCTGCCGCCTACCACACAGCCCATGGGGACGAATGCAAATCCAGCTAGTGTTAACTTAGGCACAGCGCCTAAACCTTCACTAGATATTTTTCAGTTGGCCTAGCGGAAGAATAGCCGGGAAATAACCAAGTCTAAGCTCCAGAAAGAACTAAACTTAATTAAATCCTAGCCGGGAAACCCGTGAACTATGCAACAATATTTTTCCCCGATGATTGTAACTTGAAGAAATGACTAAATTAAAATAAATACTTGACAAGATACAAAAGGAAAGATATTAATACTGATAACAGATAAGTCTTACAAAAAGAAGATACAAGATACAAGAGAGCTCATACCAAGACTTCAAGACAATTCCGGAATCTCGAGCGATGCTCTCGTCTAGACTCTAGCTCCCAAATAACTAACCTACTCTACTAAGTAGCACAAGTAGTGGGAAATGGACTCCTTGATGTCCTTCTTCTGCCGAATTTCCCCTCTATTTATAGGAGGCGATGGGCCGGGAGGCATTTGTAGGTAGAGTGGAGTTGGTAGGCTGAAGTTGGTTCGCCGGGCGGCGGGCAAGGTCGGGCGGCCACATGTGCCGGGTGGTCGGGCATGCTGGGCGGCATGCACCGTCGGGCGACGGGCAAGGCCGGGCGGCCCTTGGATCATGTCGGTTTCCCAACCGACCTTCTCCTAATAGCTTGGATTGCGTCCCGAAGGCGGTTGTTGGGTCGGTTTTCACTGACTTTTCATTTTGGGGCCGGTAAGCCTCATGGGCCTTATGGGCTGGCAACCCTGGGTGGCCAACCCAGGCCGGGCGGCGGCCTTGGCCGGGTGCCGACCTATGTCGGGTTATCCTAGTTAGGCAACTTGATGACCTTGTTTCCTTCACCATATTTCTTGTGTCTTGGTCCGGGAGGAGAAAACGGCTTCTCGGTGGAATATTTGCAGAATCGGTCGGGTGCTGATTTCAGCTGTAAACGACCCTATCAGCCGGTTCCTAATTTCAGCCCGAAAACGACCCTGTTGGCTGGTGAAAAATCGGTGATTTACAGTGGTGACGGGCCGACGGGGCGTTTCTTCATGTTTTTGCATATTTTGGCCCTTTTATACCTACATACACATATCTCACCAAAACTTGTGGAATCTTATTAGTTTAAATAAATATTTATTGATTTTAGGTCTTTACCATGCATTCCCCAACCAGTTGGCAGCTGATATTAGACTTTATTGGCCGTGAACACCTCCCCAAGCTTAAACCTTTGCTCGTCCCAAGCAAATTAAAACCGAGCATATTAGACTTTATCAGGACTTGCTTCAATACTAGCGCCCTACAAGTATCAAGTGCATAAACACATATTCCAACACAATATGGGTAAGTGTGAACCAGCACAACTTGGTCACTAAGTCATCCTCATTGTACAGTGGGGCTTATTGACATTTTATAACCTAGTCATGAGCGGTTGAAGTCTAGAATGGCTAGTTTAGACTTTGTCATGCATTCTCCTACTTGATCATGAGTCCATGGTTTTTGTAATGCTGCATCAGATTGAAAATCTTCCCTGTTGGTGCAATCTTCACAATGACTCTCATCTCTCAAAAGGTGTATTTCCTTACCAAATGCTCATCATACTTTAAAAATTGGCTTTGTATGTGGGGATGGGTAGGATGGCACATCTAGCATGCATATATTGTAAAGTTAAGAGATGGTCCCAACGAAAAGACTTTGCACTTCCTCATTCCAATCATTTAGAAATAATGTCTAGGGGAGAGGGAGAGAATGGACTCATGCGAAGGAGTAGGCTAGCACCATTGCAAAGGTCTTGGGTGCAGATTTATCCCAAAGACCGGATTTTTGTGCTAGAGCGAAAGGATGGTCCTTTATTTTTGCTCAAAGATATTTATTTTTGAATGAACCTTGAAACTTTATGATGTAGCACATCCATGAGAGCTGATAAACATTTTCTTTCTTTCTTTCTTTGTTTCTTTCTTTCAGCTCTCATGGTGTAAAGAAGCTAATTCAATGGTTCAAATATTTTTTTGCAAACTTTTTCTGAGCAACTGTCTGGGAGGACCATAATATTTTAATGGGATCAAAGGCTCGCAAAAAAAAGTTTTTGGTTAACATGCTTGGTGGAGTGATGCATGATTCCAATGTGGAAACCGCACAACCAAGCATGATTAATTTGAGAACTCAAAGAAGGAAAATGATTGGCTTTGAAAGTGCAAGTCCCTCATAAGGATCAATTCCTAACTAAACTCAATGCATGCATAAATGGCATAGACATGGTTTTGCTAATCAATATTTGGTCGTGGTAGGAAATTGTCTATCATAGGGAAGATGTGCACCAAGCAGGGTTTTTTGTTGCAGCATGGTTTTAAAAGAAATCATTGGACTCTAGTCATAAGGAAATCATAGACTCATCCAAAACATACCATATCATAAACTCCAACAATTAGACTTGGTGATAATTAGCCATTTTGCAACCACTAAAACATAGAGGGACTAGTGTTATCATCACGCCGGTCTACCATTACCCAAAAAATGAGGAGTAGAGGTTGTATACTTGAGACTCAAAGGGAGCTAATAGAGCAACTATTCATCATTTCCATAGGCAAGGTAGAGACCAAGCTCTCAATTTTATTCAAAAACAGGAAATATTTTTGTTCTTTTTTGCTTTTACAAATTTGGATGGGTTTTCCTTGAAAGTAAAAATCTTTTTTGATTTTTCTTAATTAGCTAAATACAAAAAGGAGCAAAGCAACTCAACTAGAGAAAGAGGGCGAGAGGGTAGAGCAAATGGCGCACCTTGGTTTGGGTACCTCTCAAGCTTACATCTTTGCAAGACTTAAGCTTAGATGGCGTTCACTGCAGCGGTTGATACTCGATGTTGAAGTTGCCGAAAAGTTGGTCCATCATGGAGATGTTTGTCTGAAGTTGTTCTGACATTTGTTGCTGCCATTCTTGTTCTCTCCTTATGGCTGCCTTTCTTTCTTGAGTTCATATGTTGGTCTCATAAGGATTGGCAGTCTGGTATTGCATATCTTCTTGCAACTCTGAAAAATTATATGATGTGAATCAGGTGGAGCATGAGGTTCCTATGCCTCCATGAGGTTGATGGTAACTCCCCATCCCATAGGGTTGTAAGGTTCATACTCTTCATAGGAAGAAGTAGTGTAGTTGGTCGATGAACTTGCCAAACCGAGGTATTGTAGCTGCTCCCAATTGTATTGGGGACCTCTCGATCTATCCGTTTGAGGCGTGTTCATTGTGGCTCCATGTTGTTGCTCTTCTCGACGGAGTTGTGCTCTCGTTCTTTGTCTATCACCTGCAATACTATGTCGTGCACGTTTCAAGGAATCTTGCAATTGGTACACAAAGTGTTTTTTACCGATAATAGTGAGCTGGGGGGTTAGGCAACTCAATTTCTATGTCATGCCCCGGATAAAGCATGAAGTATCTATTGTTTTCCTCTTCAACAAGTGTGCTTGCAAGAAATGATCTTCTCCTAACAAAGGAGCGCTAGGGAGATGATCTATTCTATCTATGTGAAGTGCACCAACCTTTCTAGCAATTCTAGTGACAAAGGGAGTAAAAGTAATGGGTCCTTGTTGCCTGAATGCTAAGGTGAGCCAATGGTTGATGAGATAAAATGTGGGGTTTGTTTTAATCTTCTTGATCACAGCATGGAGATAGGTTTTATCTAAACTATTCACCGAACGTACATCACCCCAGGGGGTTAGGTAATGAGTGATAAAATGGTGAATTACACGGAGTGATGGGTTATGAATGTCACTAGTTAATTCTTGCCCCATAATGGGATTTCCTATCTTTGCCCAAAGTCCTTGTGGTGTGAAACCTTTAAGTTTATCAATGTCTATGGTAGCCTTACGGTCAAAACCAAGGTAAGTACTAATTTCTTTTAAGGACCGTTCGTAGGTTTCACCAAAAAGATGAAATTCATAGAGAGTCCCTAATTTTTTTGATGCATGGCATGAACTTTAAGGTGCAATGAAATTCGATAGTAAGCCATTTAGAACTGTATTCATTGAGGAGATAGAAATCATACCACCCCGTAGTGTTGAGCGCGTACTCAAAATCAGCGAGGACGCCAATTCGCTCGAGGAAGTCGTGGTCGAACTTGCGCACAGACATGAACTCCTGATCTTGAATGGCGTTACTCGTCGAATTCGTTGAACACCATGTTCTCTTCACTCCCCATGAACTTCGCAAATTCTTCATCTTGCACACTCGCCACCATTGCCGCCTCGAATATGGACATTGTTTCCGTGTGGTAACTCGGAGCATGTCCATATGAAGCTTCTGAGCGCTCACTTGGGGTGCGCCTCCCATGACTTGAGCTGCTGGTGCTGCTGAACTTCGTGTAGAGGCCCCTCAAATGTTCGCCATTCCTGCAAAAGGGTTACTTGGGCACAATACCCAAGGGACAATATGATAATAAAGGTTAGCAGTTAGTCATTCGATTAGTAGTCCATGTGTTAGTCATCCAAACATGCAAGGGCAGCAGCAAACTTGCTCTAGTTGGTTTTATTGCAGCACACTTTTGTTCCTATGTTAAAAGTGCACTTACTAGAGGGACTAGTGAAAAGAAAGAGAAAATGCAAAGGGAGTGAGACATGAGGGAGAAGAGTGTTTTCAGCTAGAGGTTGAGGGGTGAAGAATTTGGAGAATGAGCCCTGGTATATATAGGCTCGAGAGGAGGCTTGGAGGGCAACATCCCATGCCGAGCGGCAGGACACGCCGGGCAGTGACCCATGCCGGGCGACGGGCCATGCCGGGTGGCAGGTACTCATCCTCCTTTTGCTGCATTATTGCTTTGGTGGTGATGGGAGAGGGCTAGGTCCATGTGCCATGTTCTCCACTTGCTTGCTATGACCAAAACTTTGTGTTGAGAGTGTGGGGAGCAAGGAGGGATTGATGGGATTGCTAAAGTTGGATGTTTGCAATGAGTACTCTGCCATTCATGAGGCCCAGTGGAGTAGAGTGGCAGGTGAGTGTGGGTGGTGAAAGTGTGAGGTGACTTGAGTGGCTCTCTTTCATTTGGTTTCACTCATGGCGGGGTCTTAGGTGAGAATTTTTCATAAAAGGAAGTGCTGGCCAAACCTCTTCCACTCATGGCCATCATCCCTGCAACACAAGAGCAACAAATCCAAGAAAAAGCATGGCCAGGCGGCCATATTTGTCTAGGCGGCAGGCCCTGGCCAGGCGGCATAGAAATCACCCAGTCGGGTGGTCATTTTTCATGAAAAATGACATTTCGAGTGCTGAAATTTGACAGGTCATGTTAGAGTCCCGGATCATCACCCGGATAGTCATTTTCGACGAAAATTGACCTCCCAGCCGGAAAATTTGGCCGAGACATCACCAAATTTTTTTTTCAAATTGTTAATTTTTATTTCTCTTCTCTTATAGCCTAATTTAATTGTTACAGAGCAACCTAATTTAGTGTTACGTCCACCATGTTCAATTTTGGGCGGTGCCTTCCGTGGATGGAGAATTTTCCACGGTCAGTGGAACTTCTTTCCTCCGCCATACTTGTTTGATTTTCTTGGGCTTGGCGGCGATCTTTTTCTTTGCTTCTTGTGGCTCGTTCTTCTTTTTGGGCAGCAACAGTGTGCTCGTTCTTCTTTTACCATAAAAGATGTGTATCTGATTGCATTGTTCCGTTCGGGGCTTGAAGGCGAACTTTTCGTCGTGCCCATTGATGTTAAGGTGGATTTCTCTGGCCCCAACGTCAATGTTGGCATTTGCGGTGCTAAGGAACGGTCTTCCTAGTATAAGAGGTGTCTTCACATTGGCCTCCATGTCTAGCACTACAAAGTCGACGGGAACAAGACTGTTCCTTATCTTTACGGGTACGTCCTCCACAATGCCCGTTGGGTAGCGAACGGATTGATCGGCGAGCTGCAAGCACATTGCTGTAGGGGATAATGAATTGACATTAAGTTTATCATACACCATCTTTGGCATGACGCTCATGCTTGCCCCCAAACCATAAAGGGTGTTTTTGAATTATTGCATCCTGATGGAACATGGGATTTTTGCGCATCTTGGATCTCGCTTCTTTTCAGGCAAAGAGTTCAAGATAGCGGCGCTGCATTCCTCCTTTAATTTGACAATCTTAGTGGATGGCATTGGGCGTTTATTGTTGAGGATGTCCTTTAGGTACTTGGAGTAGTAGGAACCTGCATGGCATCAAGTAGTGATATATTGACATATAATTTCTTTATTACCTCTTTTCCCAAATTGCTCATCCACTGTTGGCTTGCGTTGGCGAGAGGGAAATGGCAACACCGGCATGTGGCACCTTCTTAGGAGGTTCCTTTGTCTCCTCAACTTCAATTTCTTCTTCATCCTCTGACTCTACATTCGGTTCCTTGTCCTTCCCTGCATTGTAACAGCATTAACATTTTCTTTGGGGCTGGCTTCCAGCTGACTGGGGAGCGTGCCATGTTTCTAACATTTTATTATGGCTCAGCTGGTTTTGCAGAGAGGTATTGAAAGCTTCCATACGAGAATCTATGCTTTCTAGGACTTTATCAGTAGCAATAAATTTCCTACTAATACTTTCATTGATTTTGGATTGTCCTACAAAATTTAAACGGAAGGAAGGTTCATTACGAGTGAAGTTTCCAGAGTTACCCATGTTCTTGTCAAAGGAGTGGTTTGGCTTGGACTCCCATCTAAAGTTGTTCGTACGAGGCCTAAACCCGTTGTTGTTGTTGCTGCTGCTGCGGTTGTTGAGGTAGTTCACTTCTTCTTCTTGAGTCTCTAGGCAGCGGCTTCCAATATGTCCAACATTACACAGACTTTGCAAGTCATGTGAGAGTCTAAGGATTGGGCAGTCTGAGGCGAATCCGTCTTCTTCAAAAGTTGATCCATCTTGACTGCTAACATGTCAATACCATCAACTTGGTGGATTCCCCTCATCTTGGGTTACGGTTGTCTCTGCCTCTCATCATATCCACTGTAGTTGCTGACCATCTTTTCTATGAGAGTTTGGGCTTCTGTGACCTTCAGGGAGAAGAAAGAACCTCCAACAGCTGCATCAAGGTGCTCACGAGCGGGATGGTTGAGCCCATGGTAGAAGCTTTGGATTAGCAACCAATCTTGCATTCTATGATGTGGGCACGCCAAAGTGTACCCTTGGAAGCGTTCCCATGCCTTAGGGATGCTTTCATCGGTTAGCTATTGGAAACTTGAAATTTTGTTACACAGGGCATTGGTTTTGCCTAACTGGAAGAACCTGGCAAGGAAGGCATTGGAGCACTTGTACCATGTGGTGAGATCTTCTTGATTGCTGTATAACCACTGCTTTGCCTCCCCTAAGAGTGAATATGGGAAAAGGCAAAGGCGAATGGCTTCAGGGGTCACATCCCTCATGGTGAAAGTGCTGCACACCGCCAAAAACTGTTGGAGGTGGGCATTTGAGTCTTTCGAAGCCTTGCCACAGAAAGGACTGGCCAAAACCATGTTGATTAAGGCTGGTTTCAGCTCATAGCCTCCATTCCCCATGTTCGGGTTCAGACCGATGCGGATGTTGTCTACAGACGGGGCGGAGTAGTCATAGATCATCTTTTCAGCCATAGTTGGTTGAGCGAACGAAGACGGGACTCGCTGCTGAGCTTGCATGATCGGAGGTTCTTCAAGAGCAAGTACAGGCCGAGGAGGGGTGAGTCATTGATGGACTCTCCTCAACAAAGCCTCCGGATCGTTGTGGTAGTTGTCTGGTAGGTCGAAACTAGTCATAAAGCGTCCTGTTTACACCATAGATAAACAAAACAAGGGTAATTCCATAAAGGAAAGCGGTACCTTCTTGATAGAAACATCAATGTTAAATTTCCGATATCTTAGCCTATTCCTTCCCCAGGAACGGCGCCATAAATGCTTGTTGACACTTTGTTGACGGCTGTTAAGTACCATTTTCAACCGTCAACTATACTCAAATAAAGGAGAATTTGGCATTTCATACACGCATGCTTTAGCACAATAATATAGTTCCACTTGTACTTGGAGAACTTTGTGCATGCAGGAGGAAATGTGAAGGAAACACCTCAAAAGGCAAGAAAACACACTTTCGACCAATCAGAGAGTGCCACACGGACGTCACACGGATTGAAGGGCCCATTTTCAGCACTTAACCGACATAACTCCCTGTAATACCGCGCAAACCAACGTCAGGGCCCACAGGACAGCCACCAGGAGAAAGCACAGGCCAGGAGGGGCCACCCCCAGGTCGGCCGACCTGGTCAGGTCGGCCGACCCAGCCGGGCGCCGTCTCCGCCTGGGCTTCCACGTGTTGGCTCCTCCGCGACTCCTGATGACGGTTTGAGATGCCTTCCGTGGCGGTTACGCTCCCTTGCCGACCTATTGAGGCTATAAATAGGAGGGTGTGCCTTCACACTCAACACACACCACAAGAAGCATTTCTCTCTTGCTAGTAGTAGTTCTTGGAGTTTTAGTGGAGTTAGGCTGAGTCTAGAGCTCTCTAGTCCCAAGTCTTCACTTGGAATTGGTATGGCTCTTGTATCTTTTCCCTTTTGTAAGACTTTGCTCTTATTAATATATATCTATTTTCTATATAGTTGTGCTTGGGTCATGAGTTTCTTGTTTGATTTTGTGATCCATATATGTGATAGTATAGTCTACTTGTGTGATAGTAGTTTATATTTATTATACTACTATTGTCATGCTAGTTATATACCGTCACTATAGTCTAGTTTATATGTTATAGTCTCTATGCTTAGTTTCAGCTGATAAAGTATAGCATGGGTTTGGTGATCGTATTCGTACGGTAACTCTGCCTCGTTAATAGTAGTCGCGGAGGGGCAGAGTGCTCTTTGGTCATGCAAGTATGGTACTTGGGTGACTGATTTGCATCAATTATTCGTTAGTCTACTGGTTCGTTGAGGTAGGCGGCAGGTGGTGACAGCCCTGTCCGTCCTTTGAAATCCTCCCCGCTAGGCTAGTGCGTAGGCTCTTGGCGGAAGTCGCCTGTGGATGCAGGGGTAAGTCCGTGCCTGAAGTGCTATACTATTGACTGCTGAACCTGAGTGTGGGTCTGTATGTATTCTACTTAGGCTATGCAACTGTATAGGAATGTATAGTAGGAGTAGCTTAACCTAGTCTTTCCTCCACTAGACTTTATTTATTTGGTAGGAATCTTCTGTGTGTGTCACACTACCCGGTTATTATCATATACCCGCCTGTCTTGGTTAGATATCCTTGCTAATTGTTAACATGATCTTATATGTTAGTAACGCTTCTTGATCATAACCTTCCTCTGGGATAAACAAATACGATACCCTGAATACTTCCGGGTGAAATGCTACAGCGGTATTCTCCGTGCGCTTGCGGATTTTACCTACTTGACTCTGGGACATATTAGTGAACCGTTTCTGGCCCCGTGCCGGGAATGATTTATTAATATGGCTTAGCAAAAGTCAACAAGCATTTCTGGCGCCGTTGCCGGGGAAGGCGTATGATCTAAGAAAAATTACTAATGTATATAGTAGTGTTGCAATTATTAAGGCTATCTCCTAGGCAGGCTAACCTTGCTTTGTTTTCTGCATTTTGTATGAAAACAGGGTAGTGTATGACTGGTTTCGACTTGCCGACAAACTTCACTGAAGATCCTGAGTCACTCCTGAGAAGGACACGAGCTAGGCTCACCCCTCCTCATAAGGAGATTCGGCCAATCGAACCTGTCATTCCCGCACCATCAAGCTCTGAGCAAATGGCCGACAAGACCCTCCGCGAGTTCTCCGCTCCCTCCGCTGCCAACATCCCTACGGGACCAGCTGGCAATGTGGGAGATGCGAACTTCGAGAATCAAGACCGGTCTCATCACCATGGTGCAGGCTAGCCCATTCTGTGGGAAAGCCAATGAGGACGCTAGTGCTCATCTCCAGCAATTCCTGGAGATTTGCAACACGTTCAAAAAGAAGGACAGCCTCATCACATTCATGAAGAACTTCCTTGAGAAGGAGAAGGTTGCACAGCAACAACTGATGAAGGCAAGGAGGCAAAGGTCACACATTAAGCAACAGCCTCCGAAGTCCACAAGGCAGCAACCTCCGAGGTCTGCAAAGAAATAGGCTGTGAAGCCTGCAAAACCGCAGCCTCCGAAGCCCGAGAAGCCACCGACCACAACAAAGACCAAGAAGGTGTGGCAAATGAAACAAGAAGCATCATCCGTGTCTTCATCTCCGGGACCGGACAACGCTTCATCGAGCTGAACGCCGGAGAAAAGTCCCGCTCGTCGGACTTTAAAAGGTGAGTCCTCGCCGGGAGGTTAAACCGGTAAGTTATCCATATTTGCTCTTTTAATTGCATATTTGCTTTCCACCACATTTTGATTTTTCCCGACCACTGCATTTCTGCATTTTTGAATTTTTCCAGCCACCTTGGAATTTTTCAAAACTCATTTGCATTTTTTTTTGAAAATTTAGAAAATAGGTTTTTGGGCTTTCCATTTTGAAAAGATTTTTTGTCGAGCTTTTTGAGCAAAAAGGCAGCAGGGGACAAATCCCCTAGCCGTTGGGGAACACATAGGAAAAAGGGGGCTACCAGGAGGCCCACCTGCCAGGTCGGCCGACCTGGTGGGGTCGGCCGACCCCCTGGCCCCACCTTTTCCTGTGCTCCTTTCTCCCAACGGCTATATGGCCGTTGCTCTGTCTCTTTCTAACGGCCATCTTGCTTCCTTGGCTATAAAAACCGCCCAGGAGGGGGAGCTTCACCATTCCAAGCTCATCTTTCACTCCCCTCCTTTGCTCACTTGTTGCTCTCCCAAAATTTCGTGCTCTTCAACTTTACTACAGCCCCAAAAACCCAAAAAATATTTCCCCTCTGTTTTAGTGCATTTGCAAGTTGTTGTAAGAAGAAAACCAATTTCGGAGAAGCTCGGGTTTGTCGTTTTCACTAACGCTCACCCGAACACTTGTTCGATCTTGTTTTTGTTCTTGTCTTGTGTTTGTTCTTGTGTGCAGCCATGTTCAAACGAATGAAGCAAGTCGCCGGAATCAAGCGGAGAAAAAGCACTCGTGCAAGCACGAGTCAAGCATCCTCCGTCGAGCTCACACCAAGTCCGGGGCATGGTGACCCCGAAGCTGAAATTCCGGAGGAAAGGCCGGCCTTGCTCATCACCGAGGAGCATCTCGACATCAAGGACGACCGCGAGGGCCAAGCCATCGCGCTCATGAGAGAACGGCCATTCGCCCACACCCGACGCTTCGATCCGGACTTCCTCGAGAAAATAGGTATGAGAGAAGAATTTGCCTCTATTTTTCGCACTATGGGTTGGCTAAATTTCGTAGAAGTAGATGAGCCGGGTTCTCGTTTGCTTACTATGCAGTTTTTATGCACCCTTAGAAAGTATGATGAAGGCATTTCTTTTCGCTTGTTTGGGCAAGAGCGCTTGGTCACATGGGGTGATCTTCATGCTATGCTAGGTCTAAATCCTAAATGTAGGCTAGACTTAGATAAAGCGCTAAAGGGGTTCCATAAAGAAAGTTTTTGGAAAAAGATTTCCGGAAACGAGTGGGGTCCCAAGCCTAGAACAAGTGCCATCCATAATCCTACACTTAGATTTATGCATGTGTGGTTGGCTATGACCTTGTTTCCTCGAGGTGACATTAGGGTTGTCCGGCAAGATGAATTGAAAATACTTTATGCCATGGTTAAGAAAATTAGGGTGTCACCCGCGGAATGCATGATTGATCAATGGTTAGACAATATAAAGTTGACAGGACCAATTGAGTGCACCTCTTTAGTTACTCGCATTGTGCAGAAGTGTGGTCTGCTTGAGAATGTTCATGTTGAATATTTGACAGTAGATAGAGAATTTCTAGGCGAGGACTATTTTGTGCAAGGACATACTTTGAAACATGGTCCAAATAATGCCTTGATCTATCACTTTCTCGGGTATACAAATGAATTCCCGTTACCTAACCCGGGTCTTCGTTTGTATCACTGTCGGGCACTAACCCTCCCACTTGAGCCAGTGGGAGAAGTTCGCAGGCATAGTGTTTCAGGGCGACCGACACGTTCCCGTAGGCATATGGAGCCTACACCGGAGTTTCGCACTCCGACCGGAGATCCGGTATGGGAGCAGCCCCCGCCACAGGACGAGGCGGGTGCATCAACATGGCAGGCCGGAGCATGGGAATCTCAGTACGATTACCCCATGCAGACGTCATCAAGTTCAAGCGGACCGCCATCCTTTGCCACTCGGTCATTCTCATCCCGTGGGTTCCGTGAACTCAACTATGGGATGTCCGAGTTGACAAGGAGGGTGGACGACATTGATTTGCGCACCGAGAGCATGCAACAAACTCTCACGCAACATGTCGCCGACACCCAGCAATGGCAGAATTGCAGCGACAACCAATTCCGCCAGCTGAACGCGATGATGGCTCAGAATCAGAACAATTGGGATGCCTTCTTCCGCTCCCAAGGCTACGACCCGAACCAGCAGATATGAGCAAGAACAAGCTTGGGGGAGGACCCCCCTTCTCACGGTAACTTGTATCCTTCCCCTTCCCTTTATTTCTTGCATTTGCTAAATCTGAAAAAACCATAAAAATTTGCAAAACATAAAAAGAACAAAAATATTTCCCTTTTTTATGCGCGGTATGAATGTGTATAATTTTCCTATGTTGAGATGATGAATAGTTGCTCTGTCCTTTATTCCTCTCTAAAGCTAGTTTACAACTTAGTACTCTCTCAAGAGTTAGGTTTGTTGGTAAATCTTGCCTTGAACTTGAATCTTGTGGGTAGCATATGCATTCTCTAGTTCTAAGTTGTTGAGAGGTATGATATGATAGATAGGGCTGCTATGATCTTGCTCAACGAAAAGCTTGAATTCCGGAGTTTTATTTTTCAAAATGACAAATTGATAAGTTCCTCAATGATGAAATTCCCACCACAGCCATATGTAGTGTTTACATTTGAAAATCTTTACACATATGCTGCTTGTTTCACATTGAGCTTAGTCAAAATTGTTGTGACCCTAGTAGAACTCTTTTCATGCTTTCTTGATCAAGATCATATACACACATCCACCGCCATGAGCTATCCTTCTAAATCAAGAAGATAGCATCCACCATATCCACCATATCGACCGTGAGCTATTCTTCTACACCGGAAGAAAGCCACTATCCATCCATCCATCCAAAGAAACACTCCATATATCCATTGCAAAAATCTTCTCTCAAAGTATTCATTGCAAACTAGGACTATGGCTATGCAAAAAAAAAAAAATGCTCAAGAAAGAGAGCAAGTAAAAGGTAGCCATAGCCTAGAAACTCCAAAAGAGAGAAGGAAAATTCAAAAAGGAGTTATTTCTTCCCATCCACCATTCCTCCGTTCTCCCACACACTTGCACATCTTGATCAAGATTGTTTGAATTGATGTTTTTCTTGGATCCAGTCTTTTGACATAGCAATATTATGTGAACATGAGTGCTTCATATATCCCTACCTTGAGCTCCACATAAAGCCTTATTTAGAAGTAGGTGATTATAGGCAACACTTTGCCTTGGTGAGGAATCATACACATATTGAGTGATCCGAGAGAATCATTTGAGGAACTTGGTTTTTATTTTCAAAATCTTTTGAAAACCTCCGGAACAACATAGCGGAATCTAGAGCAAGTGATTGGTGCCCTGCAATTGTTCTATCTCTCAACCGCCCAAGACAATGAGGTGTAAAAGCCCCATGGATCGAGGTAAATGGGTAAGTTATGCGCCAATATATTTAATTCTAGGAAGAGTACTTTGTTGTGCGCATAGTATTATTGAGGAGTAGGACATTGTAGCAACTCCTGATCAACAACTTAAGTTTATCTTTGCTTCGGGACGAGCAAAGGGTAAGCTTGGGGGAGTTTGTTGACGGCTGTTAAGTACCATTTTCAACCGTCAACTATACTCAAATAAAGGAGAATTTGGCATTTCATACACGCATGCTTTAGCACAATAATATAGTTCCACTTGTACTTGGAGAACTTTGTGCATGCAGGAGGAAATGTGAAGGAAACACCTCAAAAGGCAAGAAAACACACTTTCGACCAATCAGAGAGTGCCACACGGACGTCACACGGATTGAAGGGCCCATTTTCAGCACTTAACCGACATAACTCCCTGTAATACCGCGCAAACCAACGTCAGGGCCCACAGGACAGCCACCAGGAGAAAGCACAGGCCAGGAGGGGCCACCCCCAGGTCGGCCGACCTGGTCAGGTCGGCCGACCCAGCCGGGCGCCGTCTCCGCCTGGGCTTCCACGTGTTGGCTCCTCCGCGACTCCTGATGACGGTTTGAGATGCCTTCCGTGGCGGTTACGCTCCCTTGCCGACCTATTGAGGCTATAAATAGGAGGGTGTGCCTTCACACTCAACACACACCACAAGAAGCATTTCTCTCTTGCTAGTAGTAGTTCTTGGAGTTTTAGTGGAGTTAGGCTGAGTCTAGAGCTCTCTAGTCCCAAGTCTTCACTTGGAATTGGTATGGCTCTTGTATCTTTTCCCTTTTGTAAGACTTTGCTCTTATTAATATATATCTATTTTCTATATAGTTGTGCTTGGGTCATGAGTTTCTTGTTTGATTTTGTGATCCATATATGTGATAGTATAGTCTACTTGTGTGATAGTAGTTTATATTTATTATACTACTATTGTCATGCTAGTTATATACCGTCACTATAGTCTAGTTTATATGTTATAGTCTCTATGCTTAGTTTCAGCTGATAAAGTATAGCATGGGTTTGGTGATCGTATTCGTACGGTAACTCTGCCTCGTTAATAGTAGTCGCGGAGGGGCAGAGTGCTCTTTGGTCATGCAAGTATGGTACTTGGGTGACTGATTTGCATCAATTATTCGTTAGTCTACTGGTTCGTTGAGGTAGGCGGCAGGTGGTGACAGCCCTGTCCGTCCTTTGAAATCCTCCCCGCTAGGCTAGTGCGTAGGCTCTTGGCGGAAGTCGCCTGTGGATGCAGGGGTAAGTCCGTGCCTGAAGTGCTATACTATTGACTGCTGAACCTGAGTGTGGGTCTGTATGTATTCTACTTAGGCTATGCAACTGTATAGGAATGTATAGTAGGAGTAGCTTAACCTAGTCTTTCCTCCACTAGACTTTATTTATTTGGTAGGAATCTTCTGTGTGTGTCACACTACCCGGTTATTATCATATACCCGCCTGTCTTGGTTAGATATCCTTGCTAATTGTTAACATGATCTTATATGTTAGTAACGCTTCTTGATCATAACCTTCCTCTGGGATAAACAAATACGATACCCTGAATACTTCCGGGTGAAATGCTACAGCGGTATTCTCCGTGCGCTTGCGGATTTTACCTACTTGACTCTGGGACATATTAGTGAACCGTTTCTGGCCCCGTGCCGGGAATGATTTATTAATATGGCTTAGCAAAAGTCAACACACTTCTTAATGTCATATTAAGAATATCACTATTCCTGGTATGGCGCTAGAAATGATTGTTGGCGTTTGTTATGCTTTAAGACTAAAGTGAATTAATCCGCAAGCACACGGAACACCATTGTAGCATTTCACCCGGGAGTATTCCAAGGTATCGTATTTATTTTCCTCAGGGAAGCTAGGCGTAAGACGATCTTGGTTTAACAAAGATATAGCTATAAGAATTATACTAACTAACCAAAGACGGGGGTAAGGGTGTTCAATAATAATAATAGGGGCAGTAACACAGGAGAAATCCACACTAAGATAAATAAAGAGAACGGTTAAGCTAGCCGGGAGGACAGCAAGTCTAAGTCTAAGATTCCTAAAATATATCTTCCTAATATATCTAAGTCAAGCATCAAATCCTAATTACTCGGGTTGAGCGCTTATACCAATTTCTTGGTACAGCCTCGAGTCTTTCACCTGTTAGCTCACTAGTATTGGTCGGTAACTAACTTCTGTACTAGTCGCTACGCTATCGCTAGACAACCCTGCTTGAGACTTCCCGAACGTGGTGGATTACTAAGGGATGGACAGGGCTGTAACCACCTGCCACCTACCACACAGCCCATGGGGAGGAATGCAAATCCAGCTAGTGTTAACTTAGGCACCGTGCCTACGCCTTCACTAGATATTCTTCTGTTAGCCTAGCGGAAAAATAGCCGGGAAGTAACCAAGTCTAAGCTCCAGAAAGAACTAAACTTAATGAAATCCTAGCCGGGAAACCCGTGAACTATGCAACAATGTTTCTTCCCGATGATTGTAACTTGAGCAAATGACTAAATTAAAATAAATACTTGACAAGATATAAAAGTAAAGATATTAATATTGATAAAAGACAAGTCTTACAAAAAAAGAGAAAATATACAAGAGAGCTCATACCAAGTCTCCAAGACAATTCCGGAATCTCGAGCGATGCTCTCGACTAGACTCTAACTCCCGACTAACTAATGTACTCTACTAAGTAGCACAAGTAGTGAGAAACGGACTCCTTGATGTGTTTCTTCCTTCATGTCCTTCTTCTGCTAAATTTCCCCTCTATTTATAGGTGGCGATGGGCCGGGAGGCATTTGTAGGTGGAGTGGAGTCGGTAGCCCGAAGTCGGTCCGCCAGGTGGCGGGAAAGGTCGGGCGGCCATGTGTGCCGGGCGGCGGGGCATGCCGGGCGGCATGCACCATCGGGCGGCGGGCAAGGCCGGGAGGCCCTTAGATCATGTCGGTTCCTCGACCGACCTTCTTCCGATCGCTTGGATTGCGTCCTGAAGGCGGTTGAGGGGTCAATTTCCACCGACTCTTTATTTTTGGGCCGCTAGGCCTCTTGGGCCTTATGGGCTGGCAACCCCTAGTGGCCAATCTAGGCTAGGCGGCAACCGAGGTCGGGCGGCAAGGGTGGCCGGGCGGCAGCCCATGCCGGGCGGCGGCTTTGGCCGGTTGCCGACCCCTGTCGGGTTGTCCCTTAACCTCTCTTGGTTAAGCCATTTAATGACCTTGTTTCCTTCACCATATTTCTTGTGTCTCGGTCCGAGAGGAGAAAATGGCTTCTCAGTGGAATATTTGCAGAATCGACTGGGTGCTCATTTCAGCCAAAAACGACCCTGTCAGCCAGGTCCTAATTTCAGCCCGAAAATGACCCTATCGGCTGGTGAAAATGGCTGATTTACAGTGGTGATCGGCTGACGGGGCGTTTCTTCATGTTTTTGCATATTTTGACCAAAACTTGTGGAATCTTATTAGTTTAAATAAATATTTATTGATTTTAGGTCTTTACCTTGCATTTCCCGACCGGTTGGCGACTGATATTAGACTTTATTGGCCGCCAACAGCCACCAAGTGGAGTTCTCGCACACGAGCTCGCAATCACTCCCGGACTGAAGACACGGTTGCGTCACTGCTACCACCAAGGCACAAGCTCGCCTCCCTCGAGAACTTGCCGGACTCCTCGAGCTGACACGAGCGCTCATTACTGATGCCCCTTTCATCGGCGGGCTCAAACCAGGTACAAACGTGTGACGGCCTTCTCAACCGATCATGATAGGCTCGATCATTGACACCTAACCGGTCTAGATCTCACCATAGACCAAGCGTAACAGCCTAGATCACAACCTCAAGGACACCCTAGCCTTAGATGTACAAGATGCTCAAGTTACTCTCACTAGCACTCTCAAGATATGCAATATCTCCTCCTAGTGCTCTCCTCTTTTCCTCTTGGCTCTCACCAAATGCTCCAAGCAATTCCACTGACCAAGAGAGATCTCCAAGACCCCAACAATGAAGTTATCTAGGCTTCCAACCTCAAACTAGTTGTTGCTCCACAAAATCACCTTTCTGGACACCATTGACCGGGCTATCCGATCACTGTCAGACTGGACCGTCCGGTCTCTCTGAAACGGTTCCTAGAACCGTTGGCTGCTCTGTCCAGGTGATCTCTCTGTACTGACAGGACTGTCTATTGAGTAGACCGGATCGTCTGGTCTCTCCAACTCTGATGATTCGAGAGAGCTTCCCGAAGTGCTTCCTCTCTGCCCTCTACAAGTCCACATCGACCAGACCGTTCAGTCTCTATAGACTCCAGCACAGATAGATTCCTCGCAAGTCCTCTCTCTGATCTCCTAGAGACCGTATAGTCCGGTCTCCACTGACCCCTTTATCCGGTCACTACATCCAGAAGCTGAAACTCCTCGTCCTCGCTTGACTTCGTTTCCTGGCTTCTCTGAACAGCTCCTTGGCTTCTTCACTGTCACCTAGTGCCTATGATTTCACTGAGCATCCATGGACATCACCGACTAGTCGTGACCTAAGAGACATGACCTAGACCCCCTTGATAGTCCAGTTTTTCCTATGGACTCAAAGCCCTAACAACTAGACATGTGTTCCAAACACTTGCTCCATAGCTTGTCCTTAGCCTTGATCCATCTCCATCAACCCTTGGACTCCATCAAGCTCATCAAGCCTCCATACTTGTGGTCATTGTCATCCATCGCCAAGGCAACCATCATCACCAATAAGATTTGTAGTAGAGTTTGGAGATGAAATCTGCATAGACAACACTCGTGTAGATATTAACCCACAATTTCATAGTTGTCATTAATCACTAAAACATTCAAACCTCAGGGATCCAATCATCAATGGTCATGAAGCTTACAATCTCCCCCTTTTTAGTGACTTATGACAACCACTACTTATCATAAAACATCAAGGAAAAAAGAGCTACACTACGATCGAGAGGAACCTCAAAAACATAAGCAATGAACAAACAAGGTCCTACTCAATCCGGCATCATCAAGAGCGAAGAGAATGAAAAGAGAAAAGCACACTCTAGATGATATGCATGCATGTCATATGAAGATATTAATTAAAGCATAAAGACATGCAAGTGCAACATGAATGATGATATGCAACAAGATAGCATGAAACATGCAAGGAATTAAAAGCAAGCAATCATCACCTTGAAATACATACACATGCATACAAGATAAATAATGAAAGGCAAAGCATTACGTATGTAAATAAACCAAGTGAGATCATGACGAGTCAAACACAAACGAATGAAAACCACGACTCATCAAAATTCATGAACATCGATAAATCCATCAAAATAAGATCCAAATGTATCTAACTCCCAAAACCAATGTACATGTAAGCTTCCCCTAGATACATACTACTATCTCTCGATTGTCACAGGATCACACTCCCCCTATCTCTATGTCTTCTCCTCCTTTGGCAACAAGCATCAAAAAGAGAAGGAAAAACAACTAAGTGCTCATGGTCGGGTGGTGGTGCAGCGACGTCCTCTGAGGGCTCTGCTCTAGGCTACTCCTATGATGGACCCTGCTGCTCTGCCTGAGCCTATGTCACCTGAGTGTCAAGCTGCTCGAAGTAGGAAAGCTCCTCTAGTGACTTGGAACTGTTGTCCTGTCCTGGTGGTGGGACCATGGCTATCTCCTATGCAACTGAAGCCTGGAGAAGAGTGAGATCGGCCACGTCCTCCTGAGTGAGAACTATGTAATTGGCGAGAAAGATTGTCCTACTCCCCCAGTCGGTAATGCCCCTGAGTGTGATGACAAACCACTGGACTGGGCTGTCATCTTGGTAGTAAAAGGCCCTGGCTGTGTCTGGAGCTACTGAAACTGTGAAAACGTAGGGATTCCTGCCTGCTGGCTAGACTGTCCTCTTCTTGCCTTTGGGCTTCTCTATCACCTTGCCCTTTCCCTTGTCCTGATCACCTGCTCCTATCATCTCTGTTGCTATCAAGTGTCACTGCACGCACATAGGTATAGATAGGATAACCATAGACCCTATATCAATCTACAAGCACAACACCGCTAGGTAAGAATGCGGAATAGAAACTGTACCACTGAGATGAAGGACATGATCACTAGAAAAATAAAGCAATGTGACAACAGTGATCATCAACTATAAGTGACTAGTGCGAGTCAGCTAGTGTACAGTCAAATAATTTGTCAAAGAATCTAACTGTAGATTAGACAGGAGACAACCCTAGGCATGCAATTAATGGATAGGCATGGAATTAAGTGCAGCTAGATTGAGTGAATTAACCAACTAATGCAACTAAAAGATAGGATTTTCTATTAATTCCATCAATTAGGTTAACTACTCAAACTTCAGGGCATATAACGATGAAAGGAGGAAAGTAGCACGATACCCTAGGCAGAAGACGACGACCGTCAAAGAACACGCGACCGATTTCCTAGAAACTGAAGCTTTTTAGGTTGTCGGCAACTGGACCGGGGTGAGGTGGCACGGTGGCTCGACGGCAAGGGCGCGGTGTCGGCGAGGAAGCAGAGGCAGCGCTCTTGGCGTGCATGAACTCGGCGGCGGGGGGTGAATGAGGAAGATACCAAAAGTCTTCTCCTACTTTGACCTAGGTCAAATCTTGAAGAACGGTCGAGATCAACTTAAGGATAGATCAATGATCGCGGATTGAAGATACATCGTGTTTTCTATCATAGTGACCGGACGGTATGGTCTCTAGACCGGACTGTCCGGTCAGGTCCCGAGTCTGCTGGCGACCCCCACAGACCGGATGGTACCGTCTCTAGGACCGTTCTATCCGGTGTCTATGACTAGACTAACTCGTGACACTGTGCACTTAGCACTAACCGGATTGTACGCTCCAGTGATCGGACCCTACGGTCACTATAGGATTATCGCTGAATCATGGAATTTCTCCATTTTCCAAGTGTCCTCACTTAACACTCAATTAAACACTGCACTTGGAGCATGAAGGGAACTCTCAAACACTCCTTTTCAAATAGCGGTTCTATATGACCTTAACATTTTTGCAAATGCCAAATAAAGAATCGAGCAAATAAGAACCAATGCAATTAAGAACCAAATGGTTATGTATGAGCCTTAGTCCATGAACCGCACGAGTGGGTTTATCCTCAGAGTTCATAAGAGCTTGCTCAATGGGCATGAAGCATAATCCTTTCCTTTGGTCACACTTGGGAAGATGTAATCTCATATAGATCATGAGACACAAATATCTCTAAATGTGACAAGCCTCCTTTGTGTTTTCTATATGATGCGTGCAACAAGCATTTTACATATGCAATGAAAGTAAACATGCCATGTGAATGCAAGCAATATTAAACAAGACACAAAGGAAAGCTAACAATGTCAAGTTTGAACCCCTCTCAAGCTTACTCACTATAAGCCATACCCCTTGCCTTGAGAGAAGCCAAACCACCATCTCAAGCACTCCCCCTTTCTTATAGCTATCTTGAGTGGGTTAGACATTGACTAATTTTTATGTGTTTTTCTTTTAGTTATATACATGCATGGATGCAAAACATACTAGTCACAAAGAAGTCCTAATTACCATGCAATGCAAAAAAAGAAAGAACACACTACAACTACCAAGAACAAGCACGGATACCTCCCTCATGAGTACATATATCGTTGAGGTCCATGTCACTTCTGGTGGACTTCACTTGATCTTCAAGAAAGCTCCCGATCCACCACCACCACCTTCATCTAGGTCTTGTTCTTGGGCACCCACTTGTACTTTGTTGACCTCTCAAGATCAACAATGCACTTAGGCACCCATATGCTCTTGACCTTTCTCTTCTTGTTTGGTGGTCCCAAAGTCTTTTCTTTCACCTTGCCACCCTTGTACCTAAAAAGCTTGAAATGGGTGTTCTCAAGGAACAAGTTAGCATTAGGTAAAACAATGAAACTTCTCACCATAGGACAATCCTTGATGGTGTGGCCATCCATACAACACCTCTCGTAATAGTAGTCATCGGCGAGTAGGGGTCTGATCCATACGGGGATGGAGTCACTCGTCCCGATGATGTTTATGGCGGCGGGATATGAGTCAAGTCCTCGGTGGGAGATATTGTTCACAAGGTTTCTCCCAAGGATCTCCTTGTGGATGGCTCTACCATATGTGAGCATCTCGAAGCCATCCATCACCATCTTCCTCTCTTCCTTGAGCTTGTGATATTCCTCCAAAACAAATGGCTCAAGAGAAAAAACCTTGATCGAGGTGGTTAGTTCATCACACATAGTAGAAGCATCACTCTTAGATGAACTAGAGGAGGGAGAGGCAAGATCATCCACATTGATGGCCTCAAAAGTAAGTTCAAGGGCCTCGTACTTCTCACGTAGCTCTACATGATCACCCCTGAGTTTGTCATAACCCTTGTTTAGGGCCTCAATAGATGTGACAAGGTCCCTGAGCTTACTCTCAAGCTCACCAACACGGTCCTTAGCCAGCTTATATTCTTTTCTTACCACTTTCAACATTTTGTCTATTCTTGACCATGGCTAGGCCGGCCACTTCTTCATCATCGCTTAGGGAAGAGGATGTGTCACTTCAGTTGTCACTTGTCCACTCTCCAACAAGGGCCTTGCGAGAGAACTTCTTCGTGTAGTCTTGAGCTTTGCCTTTGCCTTTGCTCTTGTCCTTGTTGAAGTACCTTTTCTTCTTTTTCTTGGCTTTGGGGAAAGCTTCTTTGTTTGGCTTGGGGCAATCCCGAATAAATTTGTTCTTGGACCCATAATTGAAACACTTGCCCTTGGACTTGGAAGCAAACTTGTTCTTGAATGTCCTCATCTTCTTCATGAGAATAGCCAAGTCCTCACTTAAGTCATCTTCATCTTCATCATCATCATCTTCAATCACTCCTTTTTTCTTGCTCTTCTTGCTCTTGATAGGTTCTTGCTTCTCAGCTTGAAGAGTTAGGTTGGATGGTTGTGGATCATCCATACCCAACTGATAGCTCTCAAAAGCAGTGATCTTGACAAGTACGTCCTTGATGGTCTTGGTCTTGAGGTCACCCTACAAGGTGAAGGTGATGATGGACTCATACTTGGGGTCTTTGAATAGCCTCAAGAATCTTCTTATCACCTCAACAGGCTTGAGCTTGAAGTCATCCCCAAGATCATTGATCTCCTCCATTGGTACATGAAAGTGAGAATAGACAGTGTTAGCTCTCTCATGTGGCAATCTAGTGAAGTTATCATACTTGTTCATCAGCACATAGTATCTTTCCTCTTTCACATCACTAGTACCCTCATGAATATCCTGAATCTCAGTCTAGATACAATGTGCTATCAAACTCGCATCCAATCTAGCAAAGACATCCTTAGATATGCATGCAAACAGAGCATTCTTGGCCTTAGCGGTTTGCTTAACAAATTCAGGTTCGAGCGGGTTCACATCCGCATCTGAATCATGGGTCACCTTCCATATCTCTGGATTACCTGAAAACAACAATGACACAACGCCTGAGTACTAATTACTCAGGAAGGCTTACCCGTCAAAAGATCTAGACATGCATTGGCTCTAATAGGATGGCTGTTTAAGAAGACTTGCACTAATCATCCTATTAGCTCTATCAATTTTATTTAGCCAAGGTTAATTGGGTGGAGAAGAAATATTACTTTAGTGGAATAGTGCAAGAATAATATAACATAATATAAGGTAAATATAATATAATAACAGCACCAATAATAATCATCAGTAATCAACATAAGCCATAATCCAATTCTTAATTTCATACGAGCTACGTGATGACTCAGCGAACAAGCGTACTCATTTCTGCGAGCGATAGGAATTGCAATTAATTTACACCAGCTGGGAAAACCCGAAATACACGACATATACGTATCACTTAAGGTCGTATATGGCAACCTTTCACAACTAAAACTTACACCTTCCACCAGATCCAGTGACGTCGAGTGGGTATGCCGTTCTGCCAGTAGTACTTCGCGGTATGAACGACCCACTCCAGCAGCAGAAGGGTCATATAACACTACAAGAAATCTGACATTTCATTTGTGTCACAAAACCTGAAATATATGTCATATATTGAATTCAGTGACGATTCGGTGATGATAGTATCTTTGTCACAGAATGTGCGTAATAAAAAATGTTTTATGACGATTTAGTTTATTTTTGTCATAATGTTTAGGTGACGATATGTCTTTCGTCACTACTCTTTGACATTAGTTTTTCGTCATTATAAAGTCATTAAACGTCATAAAATTTCAAGTTCAAATAAAACAGCCCATCTAGTATTATGGGCCAAGCCCACGTAGTGTGCATAAGTCAATTATTTTATTCAGCCCAATAGAGTTAATTAGGCTGAAAATTTTGGTTGCGGACGAGCTGAATTCTTTTGCATACCTGTTAATTTTTTCGGCCCAACCAATTATTCCAATGTTTTTGAATATTAGTTTCGAATTAAGTTTTGTGGTGGACGTTGTCAAATTCTGATCCAATATTCATTCCAGCACATAAATACATATTTTTTTCAACTCATGCATGATACATTCATTTCAGCCCACACATGGTACAACAAAATAAGTTAAATGTACCCACGAATAGTTAAATCATCAATGACTAACAGAATACAAGTCACATGTCCACACAAATATATATCTATATGAAGCTGACATTCGTCACTCACAAAATCACATATCCAAAGAAATTCTAGACTTATGTGCACCCATAGTCATGTAACAATACATGTTAGTATGTCACAGCACTAAGATACAACTAGAAATATTCAGCAATTATGGCATACTAAAATTCTGGGTCAGAAAGGCATCCAAATAGTGACAAGTTCCGGACCAGACCACAGCCAACTCAACATATAGAACTTGGATGGACCAGAGACCATGGCAAATTGAGCCTAAACAAGAGAATAGATGTCAAAACATATAAAAAGTCAAGTATTGGATACAGCAGAATAGTTTGGCAAATAATTAACTGTTTTTGACATGGAATAAAAACAGCAGAAAAACTTATCTACACAGTATTAGATACTAGGTATAACAAACCTATTCAAAACATTCAATGAAAATACTTTGCATTGGGACAATTTGATACTGAATCTGAATTCTATAAACCAAATCATTAGTCAAGTAGAAAGAACAATTAATTAGTACTGCATTGCAGATTTTCTCATGAATCAAACAAAACAGGAGATTATCTAGTATTAATAAAGTGGCAGCTAATTAGCTCTTCTTGCCGTTGTGCAGCTAAGTACGTGCTGCAGCCAAGGACGAGCTACGTGATGCAGGCAAGCATGGACTTTCGGCTCACCTGACCTCAAAGCTGGATCAGAGGACTTTCAGGTAAGACCATGAGGTGAGCCACGATTGCAAGGGCTACCACAAAGGAATATGCTAACAACAGCTCCGCTGAACAAAATCCCAGTGTGTTGAGGATTTACATGTGCAGAACTATCTGAAAATCTAAGTATGGATCGAATAAACAATTGGCTCACTGAATGGCTGGATCGAACACTGGAGTCATGTGCTTGCACGGTTGCCAAAAATCAAAGAAACTGCAGGCGCTTGAGATCCTGTGGACGGACGCGAAGACTCTGAGCGACCCGTTCCCCGCGGTCTCCATGTACTCGGGTTCTTCGGAGATGTCGAGGCAGTCAGCTCCGGCCACAGCGCAGGGCGCCGCCATGGCGTGACCGTAGAGGCGGAACGACCCAGCGCAGGAGAGCACGAGCCGGGCCAGCGAGGCGAGGGCCGCGATGGAAGCCTGGTCGGAGGAGCCCGCGACGAGGATGGGGACATCTTCAGGCGGCGGCGGCGGCGGGGGGCCGCAGACCAACCGAGCGCGTCTGCAACGCGGTCCCGGCTACGGCCTACAACGGCGAGCGAGCGAACACATTATTTCAAATAATTATAATATGGAAATTTAGTCAAAAAGTTCAAGGAACTTACATGGGAACATTTTTCTAGGTCCATAAGCTTTCCTAAAAAAATTCAAATGATTTGAGTGATGTGAGACTATATGTTGTTCACAAAATGAGACATCTCTCAAATAGTTTCATGCATCTTAAGTGAACACATTATTTCAAATAATTAAATAAATCAAAATTTGGTCAAACTATTCTGAAAATTGATATAGCACCATATTGTGGATCCATAAACCGGTTATAAATGTTTCACATGATTTTGATAAAGTGATATTGAACACTGTTCACAAATTGATATATGTCTCACATAGTCTCATACATCATATGTTGATTGCTAAAATTTGAACACACTTTGATACTAAATTTTTTTAAAAAAAATCACTAAAAAATCTGGAGATGTGGGTTGCCTTGGAAAAGCACCAGACCAAAATATACTTCAAAATTCGATATATTTTTGGAGATACAAAAAACTAAAAAAAGCAGCTTTCATATTTTTTTTATTACACAAAAACTATGAGTATTTTCGAACCCAAATTTGTTTTACACATGTATGATTGTATTAAAAAAAATTCGTGCAATTTTCATAGATTTTTAAAATATTTTTGATTCATGTAACAATATAAAACGATTAGTTTAAATGAATTATATAGGCCTTCTGATACTGAATACGTATTCTTGGAGACGAGCTGGGCCAAGTGGCGCTGGGCCTCCTGGTTGGTGGGCTGTGGGCAGTTGAGCTGGGCCAAGGCAGGCTGAAAGAGTGCAGGGATGGGGAAAGGGAAAATTGGCCTGCGCAGGGGGAGTAACTGAGCCGAAGAGGCCACGTGAGGTGATGTTCTTCTCCTTTTCTCTAATTTCGTTTTCCTGTTTTCTATTGCTCATTCTAATTTGAAAATAATTTCTACTCAGATTTCAAATATATTTTTACACAATAATTTCTAGCAAAATTTTATCAACACTTCAAAATTAAAATTTTGGATGTTACAGCTAACGCCCTGGGCCAAATCTGTGTCACAAGTCTTTGAAGTTCTTTGTGTTTAATTGAAGTTAATTTTTAAACAATTAATAGTTTGTTTGTTAACTAAGAGTAAAAAACTACGGTTAATCTATAAAGTAGTCAAAATCTTAGCCGATAATTTTGTGATTATCTGTGGTATTTATTTTCTTACACTAGTTTTTTTTTTCTTGGGTTCAAGTCAATGTTGCCATTTTTTCATTTTCTCACACCGAAGATAAAAGTTTAGTGACGAAAATTTAAATCTGTGACAATTTACCATTGTCATGACATTGTGACGCTCTCACTTTGCCTCATATGACAAAATATCTTTTGTCACAATATCCATTTGTCTTAGTTTGTGACGATTCGGATATGATTTTTATGACGCATAACTAAAATTCGCCACCAAACAAAATCCATTGTCACAAAACAATGTACATTATGACATTTTGATAATTGTCACTCTATAATCGTTACAGAATGTTAGATTTCTTGTAGTATATAGACCAACACATCATAGCCGTTTTCCAATGCAAGATTTTAATGCTACGTCGGTTTACTAGTGTCTATAAAACAAGCATGTCTTCGGTACTGTTCAATGCTTGATCAAGGGGTCAACGACAGACGGGTTCTAGGTTCGACAAGGCAGGACTACCGCAGTCAACACCCATGTGTTGCTGCAAACCTACACATGCATTATTTCTGTTTAGTCATAACATTAAAAGTAAATTTATTCCATTAAATTCAACTTTAGTGATCAAGTCATTCTCCTAGTTGAGTAGCAACTACCGATACTACTCTATCACTAAGCATAGCAGTAAGGTACTGAATTCTACCATGACTTATACAGCAGTAACATAGGTCATTTGGTGATATGCAAGTGGGTTTCCAACCAATTCCAAAGAATCTAATGCATCAATAAAAAATAGACACTAGTAGTGATATTTGAAACTAGTAAAACTTTATAAAATGGCATATCCAAACCGGGGCTTGCCTTGCTCAACACAAGTGTTAGCTACAATAACTTCTTGCTCCTCGGTATTTTGATCCTACTGAAAATCCGGTTCTGGTCCCTGATTCTCGTTACATACTTATGAGCAAGGTGTCAACGGTACCGAAATATACCGTAACATGCAATAATATGGAAAATGCAAAATGCAATAGTGTGAAGGTGAATACATTGTTACTAATATGTTCTCAAAGCCATATGCTTCAAAGAAACAAGTTTAGTCTTTATCATTTTATGCGCAAAAGTCATTTTAATAGGTTTAATATAACTTTGAGAACAAATAATTCATTTAATATAGTAAGAATGTGTTTTTGGACAAGGGTGATTTATCATCTACAGGGGTATGTATAATCATCATTTTCACTAAGTGGCAACTCCTGGATTTTATTATTTTATTTACTAGCATTTTTATAAGCAAAAGTGCTAAATAAATCCTTGGGCATAAAATAATACATATTGTGCCTAACCAAAAATTAGGGCAGTAGATTAGTATAAAATAATAGTACATGCAAAATTTTAGAATTAAATTATATATCTACAATTTATAGTGATTTATTTAGTGTTTTCACAAGATAATTAATTGTTAAAAATACATATATAGAGGCATATTTTTATCATTTTGGTTTAATATAGCATATAAAAATAAAACTAACAAAGGTTATTTGAGCTCCATTGGATTTATATTGCATTTACTATGATTTTTCAAACTTCGTCAACTTTTTTGTGATTTTTCTGGCCTTTTCTGGTTATTTCTTGTTTATCCATTAATAAGTGGATGCCACGCATGCCACACATCAGCGCCACAGGGCAACACGTCAACGCCATGTTGGTCGTACCTACGCACCCACTTATATACCGCAAGAGGACGGTGTATGATTGTAGCACTTTTTCCCTTGAATTGAGTATTCCAAGGTTTATCGAATCCACTGGGACCTTAGGGGTAATTAAACAAAGTTAACAGTGAAAGATCTAGTTAAGACTAATGTCGAATTCAGGTTGCATGAGGGGAAGACTGGCCAGCGCAAAGGCGCGTCAGACAGTAAATCTGTCGTTGCATCGATCGGCGTAGGAGTTGAGCCGATCGGCACACTAGTGAATCTGTCGTCGCGTCGAACGGCGCAGGAGTTGAGCCGTGAATCTAAGCCAAAGTGCGCCAGATGCCTTGTAAACCTAGGCTGTTAAGTGAGTAACCAGATATCTACTAGTGAGATCGTAACTAGAAAGTCTAATTAAATAGCATCATAATAGGTAATTACATGGATCAATAAAAACCTATAATGAATAAGACCACCCTGCTTTCCGAGCGGCTTCCGATTTATCGCTGCCGAGAGTAAACCCTTAATCGCGCGAGTATCTTACCCTACTCAACTATCCAATAGTGCTACGCAGGCGTAGTGCTGTCACCGCTAAACCACACTACTAGCATCATCAAGCAACCATAATCAATACAATGTCCGAATACTATCCTAATCACCACGATCAAGATAATATCGACTTACTTAGCCTAGAACTAAGCAATTGGAATAAGCACATGCATGATTATAGAATCAAGATAGACAAATCACCAAAACCATCATCAACATATTCAATCATCCTTGAGATATATAGAGCAAGATTCATCCCCGTCGAGATGGTCTACCTTGACGGATCAACTCTTAACTCCAATGGTTCTTGAAACTCAACTAGAGATCTATTCTAACGGGGCAAGCCCCGGTGGCTCTAACTCACGGATCTGTTATCCCTCTATCCCCTCCTTCTCTGCGAACAGGGTTTACAAGTATTTATAGGGGTTCTACTCATAAGGGACTCGGTTTCTAGCAAATAACGCGGTTGCGCCGATGGGCGCAGGATTGCGCCGATCGGCGCAAGCCATGTCTTCTCTGGTTTCTTCTCCGAGTCGGTTCCTCTGTCTTCCATAGCTGCCATGTGGGCCTTTCCCTTTGAGATAAAGTCTTATACTGCACGTTGAGATCTTGAAGTTCCATAAATCTTCTTGAAGTTCCATAAATATTCTAGACAAATATCTTCAAGTGTCCTGCGCAGATAAACTTCAAAAAACATGTGGAATGGGCCTCGGTCACTTCTTTGGGCCAAAACACCCTTGCGCCGATCGGCTCATGGATTGCGCCGATCGGCGCACTGGGCTTTCTTCAGTGCTTCTTGTCGTTTCTGGACTCCTATCCTCTTCATCATCACTTTAATCACCAATATTACCTGTTTTTGTAATAAAGCTCCAAAACAATAGATATACAAATATATAGATAATATCATAGGTAAATGGCCTCAATTAGTATCAATTTTGCTCTAATTGGGGTAATATTCACATATAAAAGGGACACTTGGGAAGTGCCAACACGCCATGAGGCAGGCACATCAACTGCCAGCCAGCAGTCGCCGAAGCGCGGCCGAGCTCACCGGAGCGCTCGCCGCCGGCGGTTACGGATGCCGAGAGCTCGCAGCGGGGAGGGGGGGGGGGGGGGGGAGGAGGGGGGACCAGAAGGATGTGCGCATCCAGGTGAAGTGGTCCGAGATTGTCACGAGGTTAACGGCTCACCGGAGGTGGGTTGTCGGCGAGCGGCGGCGAAAGGGCGGGTTCGGCGGCGTCACGATGTTGATGTGGTTGACGCAAGGCGTCTCGGCTTCCTCGTAGAGCTTGAGGAGGTGGCGGAAAACATCGGCGTCGAGGTAGCTGTCATCGCCGAGGGTTGAAAGTAGGGGCTCATCGTCGAGGTGGAGATGGCCGGAGCTTGGCAACGGAGCAAAAGGGAACTGCTCTCAGCTCAAGCAAAGAAAGGGGTGAAAATGGGTTTAAATAGGTCCGTACATGATTGGAACATCCTTGTGTGCAATGAATTTGAGGTTGGCTCACCGTGGGGAAAGAAATTGCAGGTGGCAGCAATGGTGGTAGCAGGAAGGACTAATTGAGAAGAACTTTGTTTCCTAGTGACGCACTCAACGATTCATGATCAGACCTCACAAGAGAGTGGAGGGTTTGTGTGCGTAGCTAGTTGGACAATTGGTTTGGCTAGTGGTCGTGATGGCAGCAGGGCTTAAGTTCAAGCTTGAGCTCGGTTCGACAATGGCGGTAGAGAGAAAAGAGGGGAGGAAAGCATGGGGTCGGGGTGGAGTTTTATACGGCCAATAGGCTCAGGGTTGGGGTGGGCAAGGTCGGGCAATGTCGTGCTCGGTTTTGACTCATCAAAAGAGAAGGCCAGGGCGGCTTGGCGTAGAGTGGAAGCGAGGCATTCCTACGGTGGCCATGGTGGCAGAGCGGAGAGGACAGGGCGCGCATGGGTGCGGTAGGAGACGGTGATGCAGTGGGACAGCGAAGACGATGCAGGCGCGACAAAGATGGGAAGCAGGGAAGCAAGGAAGCGAGGCAGACGATAGGAAATGCGGCATGCGCGGCAGCATCTTTGACCGGGTGCGGCACTGGCAGGAGGAAGAAGACAAAAACATTTTGCAATTTGGCCCTCCAGATTTTTGAGGTACTTGCAAACAAGCCCTTGCTCCTGTTTTAAATCAAATAAAATACTTCCTAAAGTCCAAATGATTTAGGATTTTAAACATAGGTCCCTCAAGATATTTAAAGGGTGTTGGTGGGGTTCAAATGTCCAAGATAGATAAAATTATTTTAGAATATTAATTGAATTGATATGGTTTCTTGGCCTTAATAAATTAATTGGGGCATTTCTAAATGGAATAAAATTCTCATTCTTGGTCCAAAATTCTCTTTTATTATTGCCATCATGCTCATGTTATTATTTGGTATGGGTTGCATATAGAAATTTAAAGTTTCTTCACAACTTGATTTGCAGGATTTTGTTTTGCCTCATAATTTAAATTGAGTTGGTACTTATTATTTCATGTGATGTTTAATTATACCTTGGCTTAATATACTTGCTAATTAGGGTTTAAAATTAATCAATTAAAGATTAAACATGGGGTGTCACAGCCCTCCGCCCTTAAAGAAATCTTGTCCCGAGATTAAGAACAAAGCAGACTAGAGGGAAGTGCGGTGATTAAATAATATACCAGAGAATGACGACCAGAATTCTGGGTAATGAGTACTCGGAAACTCCTTAGATTCCCAAGTAAATTCATCTTCCGAATGGTTATTCCATTGAACTTTATAGAATTTGAGTGTTCATTTGCGGGTTACGCGTTCCTTTGTATCGAGGATTTTTACCGGGTGTTCGGAGTAAGTGAGATCCGGCTGAAGATTGTCAAAATTTTCCAGGACAACATCAATCAGCAGTTCAAGACACCGTTTCAATTGTGAAACATTGAAAATGTTGTGGACTCCTGATAATTTAGCAGGTAACTCCAATTTGTATGCTACGGGGTCACATCTCTCCAAAATTTTGAATGGAGCGATATAACGAGGCGCTCATTTTTCTTTGACTCCAAAATGATGAATGCCTTTCATAGATGACACGCGGAGGTAGACAAAATCATTCTTATAGAAATAGAGTGGCATGTGATGTCTGCTTGTGTATTTTTCTTGATGACATTTAGCAGCCTTAAGATTTGCCTGAATGGCACGAACTTTTTCCTCGACGTCCTTTACAAGATCAGAACCAAACGTCACTCTTTCTCCAGATTCGGACCAGTTCAACAATGTTCTGCAACTTCGTCCGTAGAGTGCCTCAAACAGTGACATTTTCACACTTTCTTGATAACTGGTATTATATGAAAATTCAACATAAGGCAAGTATTTGACCCAGTTACCGCTATGTGCTAAAACACATGATCTGAGCATATCTTCCAATATTTGATTGACACGCTCTATTTGTGCATCGGTAGTGGGATGATAAGCAGAACTACGAATTAAGTGTGTACCCATAGATGCATGTAGTTGTTCCTAGAAATGAGCAACGAACTGCAAGCCTCTATCCGAAATGATAGTCGTGGATACTCCGTGAAGACATAAAATTCTTTATAGGTACAGCTCTGCATATTGCTTTATCTTATATGTGTTGTTGACCGGTAAGAAACGAGCAGACTTTGTGAGTCTATACACGATGACCCAAATCGAGTCATGTTTCCGTGAAGTGAGAGGTAGGCCAACAATAAAATCCATATTGATTTTTTCCCACTTCCAGACAGGAATACTTAATGGTTGAAGTAATTAGACCAATTTCAAATGGTCAGCTTTGATTCTTTGACAAGTATCACATTCTTCAACGTACAGGGCAACTTCTAGCTTCATTCTTGTCCACCAAAAATTATTTTTCAGATCTTGATATATTTTATTACTACCCGGGTGAACGGAATATTTTGACTGATGTGCTTCATCCATAATTTTCCGATGAAGTTCAAAGTTCTTTGGTACTACTAAACGGTTATTGAACCACAGAGTACCGTCCGAGTCTTGTGTAAAATATTTGGCTCTACCGTCTTTAATATTTTGGCGGATATATTCCATACCCTTGTCATTTTTCTATGCAGCAATAATTTCTTCATGAATGGTGGAATGTATACTAAGGTTGTTGATCATTGGGACGGGCATAATGTGAAGGCTTGGTTTTGAAATAAACTTTCCAGTGCTGCTGTCCTAAAATTCCAGCACCAAGTGATTGCAGTGAACCTTTCTACTGAGCGCGTCGGCGACTACATTGGCCTTGTCCGGATGATAATGAATCTCCAGGTTGTAATCCTTGATTAATTCCAGCCACCGACGTTGTCTCATGTTCAAATCAGTTTGGGTAAAAATGTATTTCAAAGTCTTATGATCTGTGTAGATATGCACTAAATTCCCGAGTAAATAATGCCTCCAAATATTTAGTGCAACCACAACTGCAGCTAGGTCTAAATAATGAGTTGGATAATGTTCCTCATGCTTTTGCAGTTGCCGTGATGCGTAGGCAATGACACGATCACATTGCATAAGCACACATCCAAGCCCTATCCCAGATGCATCACAATATACGTTGAACGGCTTAGTGATGTCAGGTTGAGCTAATACTAGGGCAGTAGTTAATAATTCCTTCAACTTCTGGAATGCTTCTTCACACTTACTATCCCATTCAAACTTCACATCATTTTTCAAGAATTTTGTGATAGGTTTGGTTAGCTGGGAAAAATTAGGGATGAATCTGTGGTAGTAACCAGCTAATTCGAGAAAACTACGGACTTGATGAACCATTTTGGGCGGTTTCCAATCTAGCACATCTTGCACTTTGCTGGGGTCTACAGAGATGCCTTCGGCTGAAACTATGTGGCCAAGAAACGACACACGGTCCAACCAAAATTCACACTTGCTGAATTTTGCATACGACTTGTGATCGCATAGACGTTGAAGAACAATACGAAGATGTTTGGCATGTTCTTCCATAAACTTAGAATAGATGAGGATATCATCAATAAACACTATCACAAACTTGTCCAACTCTGGCATAAATACTGAATTCATGAGGTACATGAAATGGGTAGGAGCATTGGTTAATCCAAATGACATTACTAGGTACTCGAATAACCCGTATCTAGTAGCGAAGGCGGTCTTTGGAATATCTTCAGATCTAATCTTGATTTGATGAAAATCCGAGCGAAGGTCAATTTTTGAAAAGACCTTGGCACCAACCAATTGATCAAAAAGAATATCAATTCGGGTAGCGGGTATTTATTCTTGATCGTGACTTCATTCAGAGGCCGGTAATCAACAACTAGGCGCAAAGTCTTGTCATCCTTCTTCACAAAAATAGTAGGATAGCCCCAAGGTGATGTGCTTGAGCAAATGAATCCTTTCTCCAATAATTCATTCAATTGCTTTTCCAATTCAGCCAACTCATTCGGAGCCATTTTATATGGATAGCGGGATATAGGAGATGTTCCTAGCTGTAGCTCAATCTTAAATTCCACTTCACGGTCAGATGGGAGGCCAGATATATTCTCAGGAAACACATCTGGATACTCACAGACGACTGGAATATTTTCCAATGATGGTCCATTCAATTGATAGACTACCAGATGGTTCAGTGAATCGGTGTTTAGCGAGAGGGTCTCTTGGCCATGCAGGGGAGAGTTTAGGTGGACAACACGTGGCTCGATATCCAACATGACTCTATGGATTTTCATCCAGACCATGCCTATAATGAGATCGATTTCTTGATTATATAGCATGATAAAATTGGTGGGGTAGATTTTCTAATTTATTTCGAGTGGAGCTTTGCATACTACCTTGTTAGCAAGAATTTGTCCAGCAGGAGAGCGGGTGTAGCACTTATTTCCGGTGGTAGTATGTAGATTATACTTTTGCACACATCCTTTGCTGATGAAATAATGCGTAGCACCGAAATCAAATAGCGTAAGGACATGCTGACGATAGTGTGAAAGCGTACTGGTCAGCATAGTTCGCCATGAGGGATATCTTCAGCATTGGTATAGTTGACTTGAGCACCACGAGATGGTGTATTCTTAGACTCGTCTTTGTTCTATTGCTGGTTATGATTACCCTTATTGTTGCGCTTGGGCGCAGTGCATTTCTTAGCAAAATGACTGACACGACCATAGTTGTAGCACGGGTAGGGGCCACGATTAGCAGGCTGTGGGGCGCATCCATTTTGATTTCCTTGCTGCTGCTATGGCGCACAGTAATAATTGTTTTGTTGCTGATATGGTGCACGAGGCGGGAAGTTCTGTTGCTGCGGTGGCCTCGCATAGTTCTGAGCGTACGGGCGCTGAAATTTCTGTTGTGGAGATGCCCGAAAACGATGTCCAGTGGGAGATGTATAAATCAGACGATGCTTAGCTTGTGGAACAGCAGCAGCACTAGCAGGGGCCTTTCTCTTGCGGTCTTCTTCTTCAACTTGACGCATGACTCCTTCTTGGACAATAGCAGTATTGACTAGATCATTGAACGTACCGGTTGTCTGCCAAGTCAGACGTTCCTTCAGTGTGGCATTCATACCACGCAAGAATACATACCTCTTCTTATCCTCGGTGTTGACATAATCAGTAGCATACTGAGCAAGATGATTGAAAGCTTCAGAATATTGGAGGACATTCCTCCCTCCTTGTTTCAAATCCATGAATTTCTGGAATTTCCTCTGGATGAGGCCAGTGGGAATGAAAATGTGCACGGAGTGCTGTCTTGAACTCATTCCACTCAACACGGTGGCCAACAGTCAGAGAAGCTTCATAATTTGCCCACCAGGCACTAGCGGGATCCTGGAGTTGTTGGGCAACGAAAAGCACCTTCTGATGCTCAGTGCAATCCAGCAGATTGAATTTGGACTCGGTCTGACGCAGCCAGTGATCCGCGTCCAGAGGCTCTATGGCACGCTCAAAGGTCGGCGGATGAGTATCCAGAAAATCCGAGTACGTGCACTGACGAGGCTGGTTGTTGTTGTGGTTGCCTCCACGTCCTCTCAATTGGGACGTATTCTCCACCAATTGGTGAAGCATCTCAGAATCACCCCACTGATGGGTGACAACAGCAGCGAGTATTTCTACCATTGTGGGGTGTGCAGCACCTCTCTCCCGCGAGCTCTCGGGCTCATCCTGGGTCCGAGTACGCGCCATGCTGCAAGGATATTATTTGATTGAGTCAAAACTTTTCCTTACAGTAAAAATACATTTCAGATGGAGTGCTATGAAATACAGAGGCAAGGTTTAGTGTACATTTTCCAGCTTCAAGGGACAACAATACTGAAACGGGTTTTAAAACAGATTTTGCCTTGAGTGTACAGCTGTTAGTAAAATGAGTATTTCAACCAGAAAGTTAACACTACAGAACTGGTGCTTAGCACCAAGTTACAGAATAGTTCCATAGCTTTCCAGAATGTGTTTATACTCCCAAAAATTCCAAGTGGATCTGGTCTTATGATTTTTACCATCTTAGGTTGATAGATTCTGTTTCTGGATGACAGGGGCTTACTGTTTTAACTCTACTGGGGAGAAGAAAATTTATTAGATGTCGAGACCTATTGGGAATAAAAATGGACTTTGAAACCCTTCCATATTGGGATTAAACACCTCTAAATTCAAAGTAAAACTCTAGTTATGAGTTTTTCAAGTTCAGGGTTGATGCTGAAAATAGTGGCTGACAGGTTGTGTTTGTTCTGTTTTTGGAGGTTGTTCCTGTTATGATCAAAATTTGATTTCAACATTGGGTAATAGAGAACATTTAATTACTATGAATTTTTGAAGTTAACGATTAAAACAGGACAGATTATGGTGAACTTAACAATTGGATTTGTAATTCAAAATTTATGTACTCAACATAGTTGGATTTTTATTCAGAGGTGGGTGAACAAGATGAGGACAATATTTTAGTTGAGTTTTACATGGATGCATGATGCGAAATATTTTTATTTTATTAACCTATCATTCCTCACAACACAACACATTATTTTGCCGACACTTAGCGACACAAATATTTGGTGACGACCCACACTCAACACGTAAGTCAATCTAATGTTTGTAGTAACGGTGTTAGTGTACCTACAGAAACTCATTGCAGAAACAATACAGCACATTCAAAAGAAACTATGAAAGTAAGCACAATTCTACAAGTAAGGATCCATGGAAAAGGACCGCCCCGTGATAAGTCACGAGCCAACAGTGTCCCGTATCCGTCTGTGGGCACAGACACCGTTATCATGCGTGTCGGTTAAGCACGCATGTACCTTCGTTTGAAGAAGCCGTAGATGCAATATTTAAACAATCATAACCCAGGTTAGCTTTGTCACCACTCCTAATATTCTAATATGGGCAATACTAACATATCCTTACTCGCATACATAGTAGTTTTGAAAATATAATTTATTTGTTATATTATTATGGACTACGGCTCTCATACCAGCTGTGACACCCCTTCCCGGAGGATCGAGGTCCTAACGGTGTTGATAACGCAGACACTTGATAATACAATATTGATTCAATTTTAAGTCAAATTATTATATCATTGGGTAGTTAAAGTGCAGTGGAATATTACAAGTTCGTGAAAGTTTGAAAAATAGCAGAAGCAAATATGAATACTAATATGAGCTCTCGACAATACAACGGTGGTAATGACTCATGCCCAAGAATCATCACCCTAGCAGCACACAACATTACTACGGCGGCAGCTCAGACTCTCAGTGGGCAGTCTAGCCTTCAGGGACTTGTATGTCCCAAGGTAGCACATCAACAAGCAATTCTATCTCTGGACTACCTGAAAACAACAGTGACACAAAGCCTGAGTACTAATTACTCAGCAAGGGATACCCGTCAAAAGATCAAGATATGCATTGGCTCTAATAGGATGGCTGTTTAAGAAGACTTGCACTAAGCATCCCATTAGTTCTATCAATTTTATTTAGCCAAGTTTAATTCAGTGGAGCAGAAATATAACTTTAGTGGAACAGTGCAAGAATAATATAACATAACATAAAGTAAATACAATATAATAATAGGAGCAATAATAATCATCAGTAATCAACATAAGCCATAATCCAGTTCTTAATTTCATGCGAGCTACGTGTTGACTCAGTGAACAAGCGTACTCATTTCTACGAGCGACAACAATTGTAATTGATTTATACCAGCTGGAAAAACCCGAAATACACGACATATATGCAGCACTTAAGGTCGTATATGCCAACCTTACGCAATTAAAACTTACACCTTCTACTGGATCCAGTGACGTCGAGTGGGCATGCTGTTCTGCTAGCAATTCTTCGCGGTATGAACTGCCAACTCCAGCAGTAGAAAGGTCGTAGACCAAGGCACCATAGCCGTTTTCCAATGCAAGATTTTAATGCTATGTCGGTTTACTAGTGCCCATAAAACTAGCATGTATTCGATACTATTCAATGCTTAATCAAGGGGCCAACGATGGACAGGTCCTAGGTTCGACAAGGCAGGATTACCACAGTCAACACCCGTGTGTTGTTGCAAACCTACACATGCATTGTCTCTGCCTGGTCATAACATCAAAAGTAAATTTATTCCATTAAGTTCAACTTTAGTGACCAAGTCATTCTCCTAGTGGAGTAGCAACTACCGATACTACTCTATTACTAAGCATAGCAGTAAGGTACCGAATCCTACCATGACTTATACAACAGTAACATAGGTCATTTGGTGCTATGCAAGTGGGTTTCCAACCAATTCCTAACAACCTAACACATCAATAAAAAATAGACACAAGCTCTGATATTTGAAACTAGTAAAACTTTATAAAATGACATATGCAAACCGGGGCTTGCCTTGGTCAACACAAGTGTTAGCTACAACAACTTCTTGCTCCTTAGTATTTTGATCCTGCTGAAAATCCGTTCTGGCTCCTGATTCTCGTTACTTACGTGTGAGCAAGGTGTCAATGGTACCAAAATATACCGTAACATGCAATAATATGGAAAATGCAAAATGCAATAGTGTGAAGGTGAATACATTGTTACTAATATGTTCTTGAAGCCATATGCTTCAAAGAAACAAGTTTAGTCTTTATCATTTTATGCGCAAAAGTCATTTTAATAGAGTTAATATAGCTTGGATAACAAATAATTCATTTAATATAGTAAGAATGTGTTTCTGGACATGGGTGATTTATCATGTACAGAGGTATGTATAATCATCATTTTCACCAAGTGGCAACTCATGGATTTTATTATTTTATTTACTAGCATTGTTATAAGCAAAAGTGCTAAATAAATCCTTAGACATAAAATAATACATATTGTGCCTAACCAAAAATCAGGGCAGTAGATTGGTATAAAATAACAGTACATGCAATAGTTCAGAATTAAATTGTATACCTAGAATTTATAGTGATTTAGTTAGTGTTTCCACAAGATAATTATTTATTAAAAATACATGTACAAAGGCATCTTTTTATCATTTTGGTTTAATATAGCATATCAAAAGGAAACTAACAAAGTTTATTTGGACTCGATTGCATTTATATTGCATTTACTATGATTTTTCAAACTTTGTCAGCAATTTTTGTGATTTTTCTAGCCTTTTCTAGTTATTTCTTGTTTATCCATTAATAAGTGGGTGCCACTCATGCGACACATCAGTGCCATAGGGCAACATGTCAGCGCCATGCGGCAGGCACATCGGCTGCCAGTCAGCAGTCGTCGGAGCGCGGCCGAGCTCGTTGGAGCGCTTGCCACCGGCGGTTACGAACGACGTGAGCTCACCGCACGGGGGGGGGGGGGGGGGGGCAGAAGGATGCGCGCGTCGAGGCGAAGTGGTCCGGGATGGTTGCAAGGTCAATGGCTCATCGGAGGTGGGTCGTCGGTGAGAGGCGGCGGAAGGGCGGGTTTGGAGGCATCTCGATGTTGATGTGGTTGACAAAAGGCATCTCGGCTTCCTCATAGAGGTTCAGGAGGTGGCAGAATACATCGGCGTCGAGGTAGTTGTCATCGTCGAGGGTTGGAAGTAAGGGCTCATCATCAAGGAGGCGACGACCGGAGCTTGGCGACGGAGCAAAACGGAACTGCTCTCAGCCCAAGCAAAGAACAAGGTGAAAATGGGTTTAAATAGGTCCGTACATGATTGGAGTATGTGTGTGTGCAATGAATTTGAGGTTGGCTCACCGTGAGGAAAGAAATTGTAGGCGACAGCAATGGTGGTAGCAGGAAGGACTAATTGAGAAGAACTTCAATTCCTAGTGACACACTCAATGATTCACGATCAGACCTCGCAAGAGAGTGGAGGGTTTGTGTGCGTAGCTAGTTGGACAATTGGTTTGGCCAGTGGTCGCGAGGGCAGCAGGGCTCAAGTTCAAGCTTGAGCTCGGTTCGACAATGGCGGAAGAGAGAAAAGAGGAGAGGAAAGAACGGGGTCGGGGTGGAGTTTTATACGGCCAACATGCTCGGGGTTGGGGTGGGCGAGGCCGGGCAATGTCGTGTGCCGGTTTTGACTCATCAAAGGGGAAGACCGGGGCGGCTTGGCACGGAGTGGCAGCGAGGCATTGCTACGGCGGCCATGGTGGCAGAGCGGAAAGGACTAGGCACGCATGGGTGCGCTAGGAGATGATGATGCAGCAGGGCAGCGAAGACGATGCAGGCACGATAAAGATGGGAAGCAGAGAAGCAAGGAAGCGAGATAGATGACTGGAAATGCGGCACGCGTGGCAGCAGCTTTGACCGGGCACGGCACTGGCGGGAGGAAGAAGACAAGGACATTTTGCAATTTGGCCTCCAGATTTTTGAATGACTTGCAAACAAGCCCTTGCTCCTGTTTTAAATCAAATAAAATACTTCCTAAAGTCCAAATGATTTGGGATTTTAAACATAGGTCCCTCAAGATATTTATAGGTTGCTGGTGGGGTCCAAATGTCCAAGATAGATAAAATTATTTTAGAATATTAATTCAATTGATAATGGTTTCTTGGCCTCAATTAATTAATTAGGGCATTTCTAAATGGTCCAAACTTCTCACTATAGGACAAGCCTTGATGGTGTGGCCATCCTTGCAACACCTCTCGCAATAGTAGTCATCCGCGAGTAGGGTTTTGATCCATGCGGGGATGGAGTCACTCGTCCCGATGATGTCGATGGCGGCAGGATATGAGCCAAGTCCCCGTTGGGAGACATTGTTCATAAGGTTTCTCCTAAGGATCTCCTTGTGGATGGCTCTACCACGTGTGAGGCTCTCGAAGCCGTCCATCACCATCTTCCTCTCTTCCTTGAGCTTGTGATGTTCCTCCAAAACAAATGGCTTAAGAGAAGAAACCTCGACCGAGGTGGTTAGTTCATCACACATAGTAGAAGCATCACTCATAGATGAACTAGAGGACGGAGAGGCAAGATCATCCACATTGATGGCCTCAAAAGTAAGTTCAAGGGCCTCGTACTTCTCACGTAGCTCTACATGATCACCCTTGAGTATGTCATAACTTTTGTTTAGGGCCTCATGATATGTGACAAGGTCCTTGAGCTCATTCTCAAGCTCACCAACACGGTCCTTAGCCGGCTTACATTCTTTTCTTACCACTTCCAACATTTTGGATTTCTTGACGGCGATGTCACGGGCTTGCTCAAGCATACTCCAAAGCTCGGCACATGAGACCTCCTCATCATCGCTGTTGTCTCTGCTCTCATCCTCACTCTTCCCAAGTTGGTTCGTAGCCATGAGGCACGGGGGAGGTGGAGGAAGAGCTTGTGGAAGTGTGGTCTTGACCATGGCTGGGCCGACCACTTCTTCATCATTGCTTGAAAAAAGAGGATGTGTCACTTGAGTTGTCACTTATCCACTCTCCAACAAGAGCCTTGCGAGAGAAATTTTTATTGTAGTGTTGAGGTTTGCCTTTGCCTTTGCTCTTGTCCTTGTTGAAGTACCTCTTCTTCTTTTGCTTGGCTTTGGGGTCTTCTTCTTCTTCTTCTTCTTCATCACTTGAGTCTTGGGACTTGAAAGCTTCTTTGTTTGGCTTAGGGCAATCCCGAACAAAGTGGTTCTTGGACCCATAGTTGAAACACTTGCCCTTGGACATGGAAGCAAACTTGTTCTTGAAGGTCCTCATCTTCTTCATGAAAAGAGCCAAGTCCTCACTCAAGTCATCATCATCATCATCATCATCATCTTCAATCACTCCTTTTTTCTTGCTCTTCATGCTCTTGATAGGCTCTTGCTTCTCAGCTTGAAGAGCTAAGTTGGATGGTTGTGGATCATCCATACCCAACTGATAGCTCTCAAAAGCAATGATCTTGTCAAGTACGTCCTTGATGGTCTTGGTCTTGAGGTCACCTTGCAAGGTGAAGATAATGATGGACTCATACTTGGGGTCATTGAATAGCCTCAAGAATCTTCTTATCACCTCAACAGGCTTGAGCTTGAAGTCAACTCCAAGATCATTGATCTCCTCCACTAGTACATGAAAGCGAGAATAGACAGTGTTAGCTCTCTCATGTGGCAATCTAGTGAAGTTATCATACTTGTTCATCAGCATATAGTATCTTTTCCTCTTTCACATCACTGGTACCCTCATGAATACCTTGAATCTCACATATCATGTGTTGTCGAACTCGCATCCAATCTAGCAAAGACATCCTTAGATATGCGTGCAAATAGAGCATTCTTGGCCTTAATGGTTTGCTTAACAAATTCAGGTTCAAGCGGGTTTACATCCGCATTCGAATCATGGGTCACCTTCCATATCTCTAGATCAAGGGACTCAAGGTAGGCTTGCAGACGAGCCTTCCAATACCCATAGTCGTCCCTATTGTATATGGGAACACTCCCCACCTGTCCCGGCATCCTTACTCAAAGCGGTGAAGCCTAAAAAATGAGCACTTGGCTCTTGTGGAATACTTACCTTCCGGGTATCCATAGGTGTGCCTAAGTCAGCAACCGACCGGGTACCTCACCAATAAGGGAACCGACCGAGTTGTCTTGGAGCGCAAGACAATTAAAGATAGACTTTCTATGTAAATCCTTATAGACTACGAGTAGGACTCTTCATGTACCCACTGTCGACCGGATATACGAGGTGGCAGGGACCCACCCCCCCCTCCCCCCCCCCCCCCATCGGGGAGAGGAGATTACAAAGCAATACAAACCACATAACACAGGACATAGGGTTTTTACTCTCCTCGAGAGGGCCTGAAACTGTATAACTTAGCATCTTGTGTCTCAATCGTTGTAGATCTTAGTCTCGATGTAGCCCTATAAATATATTGTCGAGATCAAGTCTCAATAGTTGGCGCGCCAGGTAGGGGACAAGGCTCGTCGGGATTTTTTGTCGACTACGATGGCCGAAATTCCCAACATCCCGTACTCACCGGACTTCAAGATCTCCTTCGGTTCACTCAATTTCACCGTCGACACCAATGGATACCTAGGTCTGGAAGACTATTGATCTGACTCGGCCATAGCCAATTTCATGGCGCGATCATCAAGCTTGTCAGATCTGATCCCAGCGTTGGCTCCACTTGAATTCGGCGATACAGACCTACCCATCGGGTACAACTCAAAGTCGACCCGTTCCTTTGATGAGGACTCGAATGGATCTGGCTGCTTATACCCTCTGACCATGAACATGGTCGAGATATATGAGAGTCCATCAGGAGACAACGACAAGGAGGGTGACCGCAAAAGAGACGGTCACGAAGAAGATGGCCGCGCAGAAGAAGGCCACAAGGAAGAAAACCCCCCAAGACAACAACAGACCATGGATGACTTGCTAAGTGGCCCGTTCCTATGGCACCTAAAGGCAAACCACAAAGCAAGGGACTGTTACCGACCGAAAGGCTTCATGACTGCCACGCTCAAGGTGGCCAAGGATCCACCAATGAGCAATGGCAAGGACAAGACTAATGACGGTGACGACAAGGACGAGGAAGGAGAGTTCCAGGAGCCCCGGAAGGAAGTCAACTTCATCTTGGTGGCCCGGATGCCTACATGTCCAAACACAAGCAACAACTGGAACTACGAGAGATCAACTCCGTAGAGCCTGCTACGTCCATGTACATGAGGTGGTCTGAGGTACCGGTCACATTTGATCGATCAGATCACCCCAGGCACCTACCCAAGCCAGGTCGCTACCCGCTGGTACTCCCGACAATGATGAAGGGGGTCAAGTTCAACAAAGTACTCATTGATGGAGGAAGCAGTCTGGACTTGATCTTCACCATGACCCTCACGGAGTTAGGCTTATCGGTCAATGACCTCCAGCCGAGTTCCTCACCCTTCCATGGGATCGTGCCTAGTAAGACCTCGGTTCCTATTGGACATATTGTTTTGCCTGTTACCTTTGGAACCCGTGAGAACTTCAGGACCGAGCGGGTCATCTTCCAGGTGGCTTATTTCGAGTCAGCCTACCATGCTATCCTCGGCAGACCGGCGATGGCGAAGTTCATGGCGGTCCTGCACTACCTATACCTCACTCTCAAGCTGCCAGGCGCTAAACTCCACTCTGACCTTCTGAATTCTTTCGATTGCGATGTGTAGAGATGTGAGATGGCCGATCAATAGTTGATGTTGGCCGAGCGACTAGGGATCCAGAAGGCAGTCGGTAATGAGGTGCAGACCAACACAAAGATCCCCATGAAGAAGTCCACTAAGGACAAGATACAGACGGACGACGTCCCTACTAAGGAGATCGTGCTCGACGCAGAGAATCCTGCTAAGACCACTTATGCAGGGGTCGACCTCAATGAGAAATAGGAACTCGCGCTCACTCTTTTCCTCCTGGAAAATAGGGACATCTTTGCATGGAAGCCTTCTGACATGCCGGGAGTTCCTAGGGAAAAGATTGAGCATGAATTATGGGTGCCTCCTAGGGCCACCCCTGTCAAGCATAGACTTAGAAGGTTCGCACAAGACCGCAAGGATGCCATGAAGAAGGAGATAGCTAGGTTATTAGATGCTAAGTTTATAAAGGAAGTGTACCATCCAGATTGGCTGGCAAATCCAGTCCTTGTACCCCAGAAGAATAAAGAGTGACGGATGTTCGTAATTGATTATACCAATTTGAACAAGGTCTATCCTAAAGACCCTTTCGCTCTGCCACGTATCCATCAGATCATAGACTCAACAGCCGGGTCTGAGCTTTTAAGATTTCTAGATGCCTATTCAGGCTATCACCAGATCCCACTGAAAGTCAAAGATCAAATCAAGACTTCCTTTCTAACTCCCTTTGGCGCTTATTGCTATATTACTATGCCGCTCGGTCTGAAAAATGCTAGCGCGACTTACCAATGTGGTATTCAACGCTGCCTTAAAACTCAGATCGGTCGGAATGTAGAAGCATATGTAGATGACATCGTGGTAAAAACTCAGAATGTCGAAGAACTTCTCTCTGACCTGGCAGAGACATTTGACAATTTGAGGCATTACTCGATGAAGCTGAATCCTAAAAAGTGTGTTTTTGGGGTTCTTTCGGAAAAGCTACTCGGTTATATTGTTTCAAAACGAGGTATAGAGGCCAACCAGGAAAAGGTCAAGGCGATCCTTGATATGGGGCCACCTAATTCTCAAAGGGATGTTCAGAAGCTGACTGGATGTATGGCATACTTGAGTCGCTTTATCTCCTGACTGGGGGTCAGGGGTCTGCCACTTTTTAAACTGCTCAAGAAGCAGGATGACTTCGTCTGGACAACAGAGGCGCAATCGGCGTTGGTTGAGTTGAAGGTCCACCTCAGCAATATTCCAGTCTTGGTGCCTCCGGAGCCACAATAAAAGCTTCAACTCTACATATCGGCCACAACTCAAGTTGTGAGTACCGTTTTAATGGTCGACCGAGAGGAAGAGGGTCATGTACAAAAAGTACAACACCCAGTGTACTTTGTCAATGAAGTCCGCAGTGCCTCTATAACATGATATCACTAGATCTTGAAGCTGCTATATGTGCTCCTGATCACCTCGAGGAAGTTGAAGCACTATTTTCAAGCTCATCCTATCAAAGTTCAAACAACCTTTGCACTCGGCGCAATCCTTCATAACCGTGAAGCCGAAGGAAAGATTGCTAAGTGGGCAATTGAACTCGGTCATTACACCATCACGTTCGTACCTCGTTCGGCAATCAAAGGATAGGCATTGGCCGACTTCGTTACCAAGTGGACAAAGATTCAGATGCCGCTTGCATCACAAGATATCGAGTACTGGACAATGTACTTTGATGGATCCCTCCAGTTACCTGGAGCAGGCGCAAGAAATGTGTTCATCCCACCCCAAGGAGAGAAATTACAATACGCCCTTAGATCATGTTTCACCCCAAGGAGAGAAGCTCTTCTACACTATCTATGCATTGCTGTTTCGCTCGGCAATCAACGTCTTGACATCTTTGGTGACTCGGCTCTGGTCATCGATCAGGTCACTAAGGATTGGAACTATGTGGATGATAACATGGTTGCCTACCGCCAAGAAGTAAGGAAGCCCAAAGACAAATTCGATGGATTGAAGTTCACACATGTTCTTTGAGATAATAATCAAGCGGCTGATGAATTAGCCAAGATGGGATTATCTCAATCGATTGTCCCACCCGGTGTTTTCTTACACACTATGGATTCTCCCACTATTTCTCCTTGCTCTGACGTCTTAATGACCGATGTTGCTGAGCCCGTAAGCGATGTCAATGTAGAGACCGACTGGTGCGACCCGATTGTCCAATTTTTGAGCAAGGGTACTGTTGACGGCTGTTAAGTACCATTTTCAACCGTCAACTATACTCAAATAAAGGAGAATTTGGCATTTCATACACGCATGCTTTATCACAATAATATAGTTCCACTTGTACTTGGAGAACTTTGTGCATGCAGGAGGAAATGTGAAGGAAACACCTCAAAAGGCAAGAAAACACACTTTCGACCAATCAGAGAGCGCCACATGGACGTCACACGGATTGAAGGGCCCATTTTCAGCACTTAACCGACGTAACTCCCTGCAATACCGCGCAAACCAACGTCAGGGCCCACAGGACAGCCACCTGGAGAAAGCACAGGCCAGGAGGGGCCACCCCCAGGTCGGCTGACCTGGTCAGGTCGGCCGACCCAGCCGGGCGCCCTCTCCGCCTGGGCTTCCACGTGTTGGCTCCTCCGTGACTCCTGATGACGGTTTGAGATGCCTTCCGTGGCGGTTACGCTCCCTTGCCGACCTATTGAGGCTATAAATAGGAGGGTGTGCCTTCACATTCAACACACACCACAAGAAGCATTTCTCTCTTGCTAGTAGTAGTTCTTGGAGTTTTAGTGGAGTTAGGCTGAGTCTAGAGCTCTCTAGTCCCAAGTCTTCACTTGGAATTGGTATGGCTCTTGTATCTTTTCCCTTTTGTAAGACTTTGCTCTTATTAATATATATCTATTTTCTATATAGTTGTGCTTGGGTCATGAGTTTCTTGTTTGATTTTGTGATCCATATATGTGATAGTATAGTCTACTTGTGTGATAGTAGTTTATATTTATTATACTACTATTGTCATGCTAGTTATATACCATCACTATAGTCTAGTTTATATGTTATAGTCTCTATGCTTAGTTTTAGCTGATAAAGTATAGCATGGGTTTGGTGATCGTATTCGTACGGTAGCTCTGCCTCGTTAATAGTAATCGCGGAGGGGCAGAGCGCTCTTTGGTCATGCAAGTATGGTACTTGGGTGACTGATTTGCATCAATTATTCGTTAGTCTACTGGTTCGTTGAGGTAGGCGGCAGGTGGTGACAGCCCTGTCCGTCCTTTGAAATCCTCCCCGCTAGGCTAGTGCGTAGGCTCTTGGCGGAAGTCGCCTGTGGATGCAGGGGTAAGTCCGTGCCTGAAGTGCTATACTATTGACTGCTGAACCTGAGTGTAGGTCTGTCTGTATTCTACTTAGGCTATGCAACTGTATAGGAATGTATAGTAGGAGTAGCTTAGCCTAGTCTTTCCTCCACTAGACTTTATTTATTTAGTAGGAATCTTCTGTGTGTGTCACACTACCCGGTTATTATCATATACCCGCCTGTCTTGGTTAGATATCCTTGCTAATTGTTAACATGATCTTATATGTTAGTAACGCTTCTTGATCATAACCTTCCTTTGGGATAAACAAATACGATACCCTGAATACTTCCGGGTGAAATGCTACAGCGGTATTCTCCGTGCGCTTGCGGATTTTACTTACTTGACTCTGGGACATATTAGTGAACCGTTTCTGGCCCCGTGCCGGGAATGATTTATTAATATGGCTTAGCAAAAGTCAACAAGCATTTCTGGCGCCGTTGCCGGGGAAGGCGTATGATTAAGAAAAATTACTAATGTATATAGTAGTGTTGCAATTATTAAGGCTATCTCCTAGGCAGGCTAACCTTGCTTTGTTTTCTGCATTTTGTATGAAAACAGGGTAGTGTATGACTGGTTTCGACTTGCCGACAAACTTCACTGAAGATCCTGAATCACTCCTGAGAAGGACACGAGCCAGGCTCACCCCTCCTCGTAAGGAGACTCGGCCAATCGAACCTGTCATTCCCGCACCATCAAGCTCTGAGCAAATGGCCGACAAGACCCTCCGCGAGTTCTCCGCTCCCTCCGCTGCCAACATCCCTACGGGACCAGCTGGCAATGTGGGAGATGCGAACTTCGAGATCAAGACCGGTCTCATCACCATGGTGCAGGCTAGCCCATTCTGTGGGAAAGCCAATGAGGACGCTAGTGCTCATCTCCAGCAATTCCTGGAGATTTGCAACATGTTCAAAATGAAGGACGTCACCCCCGACGCTGTTCGCCTTCGACTGTTCCCGTTCTCTCTCCTTGGGAGAGCGAGACAGTGGTTCTACGCAAACCCTGAAGCTGTGAACACTTGGGAGAAGTGTTCAGCTGCGTTCCTTGCAAAGTTCTTCCCGCTGGGCAAGACCAATGCCCTCCGCGGAAGGATCTCAAGCTTCCAGCAGGAGTCGAAGGAGTCGATTCCTGAGGCATGGGAGAGGCTCCAGGAGTACATCCTGGCATGTCCCCACCACGGGATGGATGATTGGCTGATCATCCAGAACTTCTACAACGGGCTTACTCCGTCGGCCCGCGACCACCTCGACGCTGCTGCTGGTGGAGCCTTCTTCTCGCTCACTGTAAGCAAGGCAAAAGCTTTGATCGAGAAGATGGCGTCCAACCAAGGTTGGAATGAAGAACGCCTCCAACCTCGCCAGCGAGGCATGCACTCCGTCAAGGAGGTTGACATGCTCGCCGCCAAGATTGACCTTCTCATGAAGAAGATGGACGACCAAGCCAATGGAGAAGTGAAAGCCCTAGATGCTCGGATGACTTGCGAGGTCTGTGGCAACACGGGACACTCGGGCAATGACTGCCCTGAGACCCGTGAGGACGTAATGTTCATGGGCAACAACAACAACAACGGCTACCGTCCACAAGGAGGTCAAAGTTGGGGTCCACCACGTCCCAACTACCAAGGAGGTAACTCTGGCAACTTCTCTGGTTTTAATTCCAGTTATAATCAGCCCTCCTTGAAAGATCTTGTGCTTGGTCAAGCTAAGGTTAATGATAACATCAGTAAAAAGCTTGCCACCACTGATAAGACTCTTGAGAGCATCCACACTAAAATAGAGGGTGTCTCCTCTGCTCTCAAGAATCAGCTGAGCTTTAATAAAATGATAGAAACCCAATTAGCTCAGTTAGCTGCTGCTGTTCCTACTGCTGAGTCGGGGAAAATCCCGGGGCAACCCGAGACCCCCTTAGAAAATGTTAATGCGGTTACCACGAGAGGAGGTAAGTCCACTCGGGATCCGCCATACCCTAACCATGCAGGAAAGGACACATCAGCTGAGAAGCCGGCAGAAGAAGAAGAACTGCCGCCCAGGAGAACGGCCCCACATGAGTTCTATGACACGAACCTCATGCCGTTTCCCGAAAGAAGAAGGAAGCCCACCGTGGACGAGCAGTTCACACGCTTCGTTGAGGTGATCCAGAAGCTGCACATCAACGTGCCCTTGCTGGATGCGATACAAGTACCCACGTACGCTCGCTACCTCAAGGATCTTATCAGCAACAAGCGCCCACTACCGACCACAGAAATTGTCAAGCTGACGGAAGAGTGTAGCGCTGCTATACTCAACCGGCTTCCTGAGAAGAAGAAAGATCCAGGGTGTCCCACGATCACCTGCTCGATCGGGACACAGAACTTCGACCATGCCTTATGTGATCTTGGGGCAAGTGTGAGCGTCATGCCGAAGGATGTCTTCGACAAGCTCAACTACACTACACTATCCCCCACGCCGATGCAGCTGCAGCTGGCCGATTCAACGGTCCGCTATCCGGCGGGGATCGCCGAAGATATTCCGGTGAAAATCCGGGATTGCTTCATCCCCGTCGACTTCGTAGTGCTTAATATGGACGTCGGGAAGAGCACACCGCTCATCCTAGGACGCCCATTTCTCAGCACTGCGGATGCTCGCATCGATGTAGGAGCCGGAGAAATCCGCTTCCACATCAATGGCAAGGAGGAGAAGTTTGACTTTCGGCCAAGGAAAGAACAGTGCAACATGATCCGTATCAAGTACGGGCCGAACCCAAGCAACATCAAGGAAGTGGAGGTCACTCCGCCAAAGAAGGACAGCCTCATCACATTCATGAAGAACTTCCTTGAGAAGGAAAAGGCTGCACAGCAACAACTGATGAAGGCAAGGAGGCAAAGGTCACACATTAAGCAACAGCCTCCGAAGTCCACAAGGCAGCAACCTCCGAGGTCTGCAAAGAAACAGGCTGTGAAGCCTGCAAAACCGCAGCCTCCGAAGCCCGAGAAGCCACCGACCGCAACAAAGACCAAGAAGGTGTGGCGAACGAAACAAGAAGCATCATCCGTGTCTTCATCTCCGGGACCGGACAATGCTTCATCGAGCTGAACGCCGGAGAAAAGTCCCGCTCGTCGGACTTTAAAAGGTGAGTCCTCGCCGGGAGGTTAAACCGGTAGTTATCCATATTTGCTCTTTTAATTGCATATTTGCTTTCCACCACATTTTGCTTTTTTCCGACCACTGCATTTCTGCATTTTTGAATTTTTCCAGCCACCTTGGAATTTTTCAAAACTCATTTGCATTTTTGAAAATTTAGAAAATAGGTTTTTGGGCTTTCCATTTTGAAAAGATTTTTTTTGTCGAGCTTTTTGAGCAAAAAGGCAGCAGGGGACAAATCCCCTAGCCGTTGGGGAACACATAGGAAAAAGGGGGCTGCCAGGAGGCCCACCTGTCAGGTCGGCCGACCTGGTGAGGTCGGCCGACCCCCTGGCCCCACCTTTTCCTGTGCTCCTTTCTCCCAACGGCTATATGGCCGTTGTTCTGTCCCTTTCTAACGGCCATCTTGCTTCCTTGGCTATAAAAACCGCCCAGGAGGGAGAGCTTCACCATTCCAAGCTCATCTTTCACTCCCCTCCTTTGCTCACTTGTTGCTCTCCCAAAATTTCGTGTTCTTCAACTTTACTACAGCCCCAAAAACCCAAAAAAATATTTCCCCTCTGTTTTAGTGCATTTGCAAGTTGTTGTGAGAAGGAAACCAATTTCGGAGAAGCTCGGGTTTGTCGTTTTCACTAACGCTCACCCGAACACTTGTTCGATCTTGTTTTTGTTCTTGTCTTGTGTTTGATTCTTGTGTGCAGCCATGTTCAAACGAATGAAGCAAGACGCCGGAATCAAGCGGAGAAAAAGCACTCGTGCAAGCACGAGTCAAGCATCCTCCGTCGAGCTCACACCAAGTCCGGGGCATGGTGACCCCGAAGCTGAAATTCCGGAGGAAAGGCCGGCCTTGCTCATCACCGAGGGGCATCTCGACATCAAGGACGACCGCGAGGGCCAAGCCATCGCGCTCATGAGAGAGCGGCCATTCGCCCACACCCGACGCTTCGATCCGGACTTCCTCGAGAAAATAGGTATGAGAGAAGAATTTGCCTCTATTTTTCGCACTATGGGTTGGCTAAATTTCGTAGAAGTAGATGAGCCGGGTTCTCGTTTGCTTACTATGCAGTTTTTATGCACCCTTAGAAAGTATGATGAAGGCATTTCTTTTCGCTTGTTTGGGCAAGAGCGCTTGGTCACATGGGGTGATCTTCATGCTATGCTAGGTCTAAATCCTAAATGTAGGCTAGACTTAGATAAAGCGCTAAAGGGGTTCCATAAAGAAAGTTTTTGGAAAAAGATTTCCGGAAACGAGTGGGGTCCCAAGCCTAGAACAAGTGTCATCCATAATCCTACACTTAGATTTATGCATGTGTGGTTGGCTATGACCTTGTTTCCTCGAGGTGACATTAGGGTTGTCCGGCAAGATGAATTGAAAATACTTTATGCCATGGTTAAGAAAATTAGGGTGTCACCCGCGGAATGCATGATTGATCAATGGTTAGACAATATAAAGTTGACAGGACCAATTGAGTGCACCTCTTTAGTTACTGGCATTGCGCAGAAGTGTGGTCTGCTTGAGAATGTTCATGTTGAATATTTGACGGTAGATAGAGAATTTCTAGGCGAGGACTATTTTGTGCAAGGACATACTTTGAAACATGGTCCAAATAATACCTTGATCTATCACTTTCCTGGGTATACAAATGAATTCCCGTTACCTAACCCGGGTCTTCGTTTGTATCACTGTCGGGCACTAACCCTCCCACTTGAGCCAGTGGGAGAAGTTCGCAGGCATAGTGTTGCAGGGCGACCGACACGTTCCCGTAGGCATATGGAGCCTACACCGGAGTTTCACACTCCGACCGGAGATCCGGTATGGGAGCAGCCCCCGCCACAGGACGAGGCGGGTGCATCAACATGGCAGGCCGGAGCATGGGAATCTCAGTACGATTACCCCATGCAGACATCATCAAGTTCAAGCGGACCGCCATTCTTTGCCACTCGGTCATTCTCATCCCGTGGGTTCCGTGAACTCAACTATGGGATGGCCGAGTTGACAAGGAGGGTGAACGACATTGATTTGCGCACCGAGAGCATGCAACAAACTCTCACGCAACATGTCACCGACACCCAGCAATGGCAGAATTTCAGCGACAACCAATTCCGCCAGCTGAACGCGATGATGGCTCAGAATCAGAACAATTGGGATGCCTTCTTCCGCTCCCAAGACTACGACCCGAACCAGCAGATATGAGCAAGAACAAGCTTGGGGGAGGACCCCCCTTCTCACGGTAACTTGTATCTTTCCCCTTTTCTTTATTTCTTGCATTTGCTAAATCTGAAAATCCATAAAAATTTGCAAAACATAAAAAGAACAAAAATATTTCCCTTTTTCATGCGCGGTATGAATGTGTATAATTTTCCTATGTTGAGATGATGAATAGTTGCTCTGTCCTTTATTCCTCTCTAATGCTAGTTTACAACTTAGTACTCTCTCAAGAGTTAGGTTTGTTGGTAAATCTTGCCTTGAACTTGAATCTTGTGGGTAGCATATGCATTCTCTAGTTCTAAGTTGTTGAGAGGTATGATATGATAGATAGGGCTGCTATGATCTTGCTCAACGTAAAGCTTGAATTCCGGAGTTTTATTTTTCAAAATGACAAATTGATAAGTTCCTCAATGATGAAATTCCCACCACAGCCATATGTAGTGTTTACATTTGAAAACCTTTACACATATGCTGCTTGTTTCACATTGAGCTTAGTCAAAATTGTTGTGACCCTAGTAGAACTCTTTTCATGCTTTCTTGATCAAGATCATATACACACATCCACCGCCATGAGCTATCCTTCTAAATCAAGAAGATAGCATCCACCATATCCACCATATCCACCGTGAGCTATTCTTCTACACCGGAAGAAAGCCACTATCCATCCATCTATCCAAAGAAACACTCCATATATCCATTGCAAAATTCCTCTCTCAAAGTATTCATTGCAAACTAGGACTATGGCTATGCAAAAAGAAAAGAAAAGAAAAAAAAAAGAAAAAAAAATGCTCAAAAAAGAGAGCAAGCAAAAGATAGCCATAGCCTAGAAACTCCAAAAGAGAGAAGGAAAATTCAAAAAGGAGTTATTTCTTCCCATCCACCATTCCTCCGTTCTCCCACACACTTGCACATCTTGATCAAGATTGTTTGAATTGATGTTTTTCTTGGATCCGGTCTTTTGACATAGCAATATTATGTGAACATGAGTGCTTCATATATCCCTACCTTGAGCTCCACATAAAGCCTTATTTAGAAGTAGGTGATTATAGGCAACACTTTGCCTCGGTGAGGAATCATACACATATTGAGTGATCCGAGAGAATCATTTGAGGAACTTGGTTTTTATTTTCAAAATCTTTTGGAAACCTCCGGAACAACATAGCGGAATCTAGAGCAAGTGATTGGTGCCCTGCAATTGTTCTATCTCTCAACCGCCCAAGACAATGAGGTGTAAAAGCTCCATGGATCAAGGTAAATGGGTAAGTTATGCGCCAATATATTTAATTCTAGGAAGAGTACTTTGTTGTGCGCATATTATTATTGAGGAATAGGACATTGTAGCAACTCCTGATCAACAACTTAAGTTTATCTTTGCTTCGGGACGAGCAAAGGGTAAGCTTGGGGGAGTTTGTTGACGGCTGTTAAGTACCATTTTCAACCGTCAACTATACTCAAATAAAGAAGAATTTGGCATTTCATACACGCATGCTTTATCACAATAATATAGTTCCACTTGTACTTGGAGAACTTTGTGCATGCAGGAGGAAATGTGAAGGAAACACCTCAAAAGGCAAGAAAACACACTTTCGACCAATCAGAGAGCGCCACATGGACGTCACACGGATTGAAGGGCCCATTTTCAGCACTTAACCGACGTAACTCCCTGCAATACCGCACAAACCAACGTCAGGGCCCACAGGACAGCCACCTGGAGAAAGCACAGGCCAGGAGGGGCCACCCCCAGGTCGGCTGACCTGGTCAGGTCGGCCGACCCAGCCGGGCGCCCTCTCCGCCTGGGCTTCCACGTGTTGGCTCCTCCGTGACTCCTGATGACGGTTTGAGATGCCTTCCGTGGCGGTTACGCTCCCTTGCCAACCTATTGAGGCTATAAATAGGAGGGTGTGCCTTCACATTCAACACACACCACAAGAAGCATTTCTCTCTTGCTAGTAGTAGTTCTTGGAGTTTTAGTGGAGTTAGGCTGAGTCTAGAGCTCTCTAGTCCCAAGTCTTCACTTGGAATTGGTATGGCTCTTATATCTTTTCCCTTTTGTAAGACTTTGCTCTTATTAATATATATCTATTTTCTATATAGTTGTGCTTGGGTCATGAGTTTCTTGTTTGATTTTGTGATCCATATATGTGATAGTATAGTCTACTTGTGTGATAGTAGTTTATATTTATTATACTACTATTGTCATGCTAGTTATATACCATCACTATAGTCTAGTTTATATGTTATAGTCTCTATGCTTAGTTTTAGCTGATAAAGTATAGCATGGGTTTGGTGATCGTATTCGTACGGTAGCTCTGCCTCGTTAATAGTAATCGCGGAGGGGCAGAGCGCTCTTTGGTCATGCAAGTATGGTACTTGGGTGACTGATTTGCATCAATTATTCGTTAGTCTACTGGTTCGTTGAGGTAGGCGGCAGGTGGTGATAGCCCTGTCCGTCCTTTGAAATCCTCCCCGCTAGGCTAGTGCGTAGGCTCTTGGCGGAAGTCGCCTGTGGATGCAGGGGTAAGTCCGTGCCTGAAGTGCTATACTATTGACTGCTGAACCTGAGTGTAGGTCTGTCTGTATTCTACTTAGGCTATGCAACTGTATAGGAATGTATAGTAGGAGTAGCTTAGCCTAGTCTTTCCTCCACTAGACTTTATTTATTTAGTAGGAATCTTCTGTGTGTGTCACACTACCCGGTTATTATCATATACCCGCCTGTCTTGGTTAGATATCCTTGCTAATTGTTAACATGATCTTATATGTTAGTAACGCTTCTTGATCATAACCTTCCTTTGGGATAAACAAATACGATACCCTGAATACTTCCGGGTGAAATGCTACAGCGGTATTCTCCGTGCGCTTGCGGATTTTACTTACTTGACTCTGGGACATATTAGTGAACCGTTTCTGGCCCCGTGCCAGGAATGATTTATTAATATGGCTTAGCAAAAGTCAACAGGTACGTTACCTATGGATCCTAATGAGTAGCAGAGGTTGAAGGCTAGATATCGAGGATACTTGATAGTGGACGACCTACTTTATAGAAGAGGAGGATCGAACATCTTTATGCAATGCATCTCGATACCAGAAGGCAAACAGTTGATGGAAGAAATCCATTCAGGAGTATGCGGCAATCATGCAGCTTCCAAGACTTTGGTTGGCAAAGCTTTCCGGCAAGGGTTTTATTGGCCTACAGCGGTTGAAGATTTACATCAGGTCATTCGGAAGTGTGAAGGCAGTCAATTCTTTGCTCAACAGACACATGTGCCTTCGCAGCAACTTCTGATGATACCTGTGACTTGGCCTTTTGCAAACTGGGGGCTTGATATTGTCGGTCCTTTCAGGAAAGCGCCAGGCTGGTTCACTCATTTATTTGTTGCTATTGACAAATTCACCAAGTGGATTGAAGCGAAGCTGGTTGGCAAGATAACTTCGAAGAAGGCGGTCGAGTTTCTCAGAGAGGTCTTCACTCGGTTTGGGGTTCCTCATGATATCATCACCGACAATGGTACTCAGTTTACATCTGAGGAGTTCCTTGACTTTGCTGATGAGATGGGAATAAAAATCCACTTTGCATTAGTGGCTCATCCTCAGAGCAATGGACAGGTTGAACGGGCCAACGGTATGATTCTTTAGGGGTTGAAGCCCCGGATATTTGACAGGCTCAAACCTTATGCCGGTCGGTGGGTTCGAGAGCTTCCTTCGGTTCTCTAGGGGCTGCATACTAATGTCAGTCGGGCTACTGGCCAGTCACCTTTCTTGTTAGTCTATGGCTCCGAGGCTATGCTGCCGACCGAGGTAAACCTCGTATCAGCGTGAGTCAAGGGATACGACGAGATGCTTTTTGAAGAAAACTGAGAGATTGATTTGATTGCAGCAGAGGAGTTGCGTGATCGCGCTCTGTTTTGCTCGGCAGTATATCAGCAGGGCCTGTGACGATACTATGACAAGAACGTACGCAATCGCCAGTTTCATGTTGTTGATTTAGTGCTGCACCGAGTGCAATCAACCAAGAATCAGGACAAACTTTCCCCTAAATGGGAAGGACCTTATGTGGTCAAAGAAGTCACTCGACCGGGGGCTTATCGACTGATGTATGAAGACGGCGACGACATACCAAACTTGTGGAACATAAATTAGCTATGTCATTTTTATAATTAGTCTATCTTTTGTATTTTCATACATTATTAGTGAATGAAACTTTAGTCTTTTTGATGAAAGATTTATTGATGATATTCATTCTTATTTGTCTCGATTCCTTAATCTATCATATTAAACAATCGAGCCAGCGGGCTAGTAATAATGTCCCACTGCTCCTTAACCTTGATAAATTCTGGTTTTGGATTTTGTTAGACCGATTTCTCATGTTTTGACACGGTCTTAAGATTTTTGGTCTAACGCCTAACATTATGGTTATGCAGTTCATACTGCACAACAGACTGCCACTACACTAAACTCAGAGCTAAAGAGTGAGAGATCATGTGTCGATTGATCGATTCTACTTGTTACACGACTATGAATTACAACCTAGTATGCTAAGGCAGACTGATGCAACTTCTATTTTTATCTCTAAAAGACTTATGGTGAAAAGATCTAAGTGCTAAAGCGCGAGTAACATAGCTAAGTACTGATCGTTTTGCTTCAAGTAACAGGGGATTGCCTTTATGACTACTTTGTCGATTTTTTAACTTGTTTACGAACTACTCAAGTTTGAGACTTAATATTTACATGGAAACCATATTGTTCCTATATTCAAAATACTACTAATGTCTTCCAAACTTTACAGATGTTTACAACTCCTTTGAACGAGAAGAGGCATCATCCTGCAATTCTAATTCCGGTGTAGCTGGAGGAGTCAGAATCATGGGATCGATCTCTACATTATCAACCAGGGCATGGGTGGTCTCTAGCATCGAGTCCATGAGCAACTGATATTGATCAATAGACAAGTCTGGGTTGAAGCCCACCTTAATCTTGTCCAATGGCAGCGCTAGAGACCAAGACTGGCATATCGCCAGCACTTGAGTTTCAGCCTCGGTCGCCACCCTCTTGGTATGATTAGCAATCACCTTCGAAGCATGCCCCAGCAGATACTCCAAGGAGTGACCGGTCTTCTCCACTTGGTTAGCATGGATATAATCCAATGCTTTCCGAGCGCCGTAAGATAATGCTACAAAGGATTTTCAAGATGTTAGAATCTGAAGTCAACAAGAGAAATAAAGAAGACACCATGGAGAGCTTACTGGAAAGAATACATTTGAAAGCTTTAGAGCTGCTCTTTGCTTCCTCTAGCTTCTCCTCGATCTCCTTGAGCTTTTTCTGCATCCGAGCATGCTCTAAGTCCCGCTCGTCAAGAGACTAGGCGAGATCGTTCTTCTCAACAGTCAGAGCGTCTAAAAATCTCTGTTGGTTGGAAGTGAGCTTCTCCAAGTCGATCAACTTTTCTTCATGAGCTAAAGACAATACAGAGGTTCTTTGGCATTAGTGTGAACAAAGATTGGAAGGCTTAAAAAGTTGGTCTGTAGTCTCATCGGCATTGTCAAGACGACCTTGCTCCCAAGCATCAGTGGCTTAGTTATAGTCAGTCTGTAGTTTCTCCACTTGCCTTCTGGCCTCGGAAAGCTGCTCGCCGGTAACTAGCAAGATGCCAACAACAAGTCAACACCTCAAAGAAAGGATCTGACATGGAAAAAAAACTTGGTATTGATGTACCTTGTTGGCCTCTCGGTGCTGATGGATGATCTCCATATCTTCAGCTTTAGGACAACGCAATGAATCCTTGACCAACACGGCCTTACCCTTGTAGAGAGGACGAGAAATGCCGGTTGAGGAAGGATTGACAGTCTGAGGTGTCGGTGTCGGCATCAGCGTGCGTTGGAGCTTTGGGCCACTTCCTCGACTCGGTCTGTGTACTTGATGGCGTGTGGACTGGCTGAGGCAAGTTGGTCGGACGAGGAGTAGGAGCTGACCGGGTGTCCTCAGACCCTTGGGCGCTCTGAGCATCACTTGACCGACTGCTATGATCACCAAAGAGCATGACGTCAGAAATCATACTTTGGCCAGTATTAACGAAAACTCAAGAACATGAAGGAATTTACCTGGAGGCTTGTTTGATTTTGATTTGACAGACTCTCTTCTGTGAGGAAGTGGTCTGCGAGTCAGTCTCCTTCCTCTTCAGGGAAGACTTGCCGGTTTCATCGGTCTTCTTCGCCGCCTCTACATCATTCGTTGTTTTTCACTGGGGCTTCAGTTGGCTTGATGGTCGGTCGGAGTGTGCAGGGGTTTGTAGACTAGCATCTTGGGGGCGCTCCTCCTCGTCATCATCATCATCTCCCATGTATTGCCGATGACGCGGGGCGGTCTGCTTTACTCATCGGCTTGGAGAGGGCAAGTTGGTGGGAGATGCGGTAGAGATGCTTGTGACGGCCCCAGTGGTTGGCCGCTCGCTCACTGATGAGCTTGAACCACCAGTACCGGTCTGTGGCGGCTTTTCTACATAGTCCGGTCCCTCGATATCGGTTGGAGGGAGCAGAGGGTGTGACACAAAAGTGTCCAAAACCTGCAGAAGCATGAAGACATCACATGTTGTGATCAACCTGTCAGAAAGAACATCAGAAACTCAAAATGACCGAAGCTTACTCGGGCCCGTAGAGTGCCCACATTGTATGCCTTCGTGATTAAGAAGTGATCCTGAATAATGTTTCCTTCAAACATATTCGATAACCTCACCAACATAGAGTGGAGTTTGATGGATCAGGCACTTCCCTCATTTCGTCGTCAGTGGCATATTCCCAGGCGGGGTGGGTTTGCTGCTTCAAGGGTTGTACTCGGTGCACTATGAAGCTCTTCGCTATAGTAATACCATCAATCCCTTCATTCTTTAGCTCAACAATTTTTTCTAGCAGAGTGACCACCCGAGGATCAGTTGGGTCTGGTCTCTCTGACCACCGCGCCTGAGGGATGGATTTCGCACTAGAGAAATCAGCAAGAACAGCGGGAGGGTTGTCATAGTAGAACCACTCATCCCTCCAGTTCTTGTTCCTGTTGTTCAGAGGCACATTAATGTTTGGCTCGTTCTTGCGCAACTGGAAGCCAACTCCACCAATGGCGACTTGGTTTTCCTTAGTTGGCAGCGGCCGGAGGACGATGAGATGGCAGAACAAAGTGAAGTGGGGCAGAATGCCTAGAAAGGCTTCACACATATACACCAAGATGGCAATATGGAGAATGGAGTTGGGATTGAGGTTGACGAGCTCAATCCCATAGAAGAAGAGGAGCCTACGCAGAAAACTGCAGCAGGGAACTCCAAAACCATGCTCGAAAAAAGAGAAAAAAAACTACAATCTGTTTATGGATTAGGAGGGGGCGAGTTTCCTTCGGTACCTTCCAATCAATGCACGCCTGTTCCAGGAGGATACCGTCCCTCACCATTGAGTTCAGATAGATGGTGGTGATGCTGCTCTTTGATAATTCTCGCAGCTGTTCTGGGATCTCCAACTCCAAGGGGGAAGATTCGGCAGCGACGGCCTTCTTGGATGACTTGCAAGGCATTGTTGATGAAGAGGTCGCACGCTGGATCCGGAGGTGGGGAGCTAACCCTAGCAGGAGCTCAGAGCTTGATGGCGTTGAGGATCTGTGGCGGTGGTGATAAAATGCATAACCCTAGCTCTGAAGCGGAGGAGTTGCAGGAGCAGGGGAGGCGTAAGGAAGACAAAGCGTTGTGTGCGAAATGGCGGCATGGACTTGGAGTCAACAGCCCTTTGCCCTTTTGTACCTTTGCCTTTTTGACCTAGTGTAAGGACCGAAGGAGTACCGAGAAGGGAGGGGGGGGGGGGGTGAATCGATAGCCGACCACAAATTCAAATACTTCAGTTTCACACCACTAGAACCTAACAATCATTGCAACCTAAGCAAATCTAGTAGGCCAAGACCCTACACATGCTAGTGTTCATGATGAGTACACAATGTGGAAGCTAAACACACTAACCTATGCAAGCCACAAGTCACCCTATCAACTAGCACACAAATGCGGAATAGTAAAGAGGGGTCAAGGAATGCTCATGATTTTTTCCCAAGGTCTTAGAAGGATGGCGCCTTCCCCTACTCCTCGTTGCACCACTCCCGCCAGAGTCCTGGTCCCTCCTGCCACCAAGTGGAGTTCTCACCCACGAGCCCAAAATCACTCCCGGAGTGAAGACATGGTGTGCGTCACCGCTACCACCAAGGCACAAGCTCGCCTCCCTCGAGAACTTGCCGGACTCCCCGAGTCGACACAGGCGCTCACTAGCAATGCCCCTTTCACCGGCGGGCTCAAACCGTGTACAAACGTGTGACGACCTTCACTACCAATCATGATAGGCTCGATCACCGACACCTAACCGGTCTAGGTCTCACCATAGACCAAGAGTAATAACCTAGATCACACCCTCAAAGACACCCTAGCCTTAAATGTGCAAGATGCTCAAGTTACTCTCACTAGCACTCTCAAGATATGCAATATCTCCTCCTAGTGCTCTCCTCTTTTCCTCTTGGACCTTACTAAATGCTCTCAGGTATTCCACTGGCCAAGAGAGGTCTCCAAGACCCCAGCGATGAAGTTATATAGGCTTCTAACCTCCAACTAGTAGTTCCTCCATGAAATCACCTTTCTGAACGCATTGACTAGGTTGTCTGGTCTCTGCCTGACCGGACCGTCCGGTCACTCCTGGAACGACTCCCCGAGCCGCTGGCTTCACTATGCGTAGGCAATTTCCTCGTACTGACCAGATCGTCCGGTCTGTCCAACCGTCGGACAAGTCCGACGCGTCGGACATCATCGTCGGACTCCAGAACCTTGCTTCCTCTCTGACTTGCATTTCACCAATACTAACCGGACCGTCCGGTCAGTAGACCAGACCGTCCGGTCTTTAGTGCAGTCAGATTCCTCGCTGGTCTCCTCTCTGGACTGTCCTCTCCTCTGTTGACCATACAGTTCGGTCACTCCTTGATGACTGTCCGGTCTCTCTATCTAGAAGCTGAAACTCCTTATCCTTGCTTGACTTTGTTTCCTGGCTTCTGCGAACAGCTCCTTAGCTTCTCCACTGTCACCTAGTGCCTGTGTTTTCACCGAACATTCATACACATTACCAACTAGACATGACCTAAGAGAAATGACCTAGACCCCCTTGATAGTCCAGTTCTTCCTATGGACTCAAAGCCCTAACAACTAGACAAGTGTATCCAACACTTGTTCCGTAGCTTGTTTCATAGTTGTCATCTATCATCAAAACATTCATACCTTGGGGATCCAATCATCAATGGTCATGAAGCTTACACCTAGTCCTTGAGGTCCCTATGGGCTATGGTGGGCCGTACAGTGCCAGGCTTTTTCTGCCTGTAAAAAAAATGATGAGGCATTATTCTTTAAAAAGAATTAAAGCTATAAACCTTGAGAAGTTAATCTCGAGGGATTCTTTGATGAGAAGCAGTGGAATATCCATTTAAAAATACTTCCCATATCTATGTGAGTGATGATCATATAGCAAGAGGACTTGATGGTCGTATGGGTTCAAGTTCACAAGTACCTTACTGATTGAAGTCAGTAAGTAATTACCAACGTTGGGCTTGTTTTAATCCGAGTAATAATTTCTTAAGGAAAGGCTATATCATGCCTGATGTCATTTAGCTTACTACTATGGTATGATTCATGTAATATAAATTTATAGACTACAACATGATTGATGACATGGAATTTTGGGCCTATAAATTATTCGAATAAGAGTGAAAATCACTTGGCATTACTTTTAATCAGTCGGCATGATTGATGTCGTGTTGACTGATCCTTTGGTTTGACGATTAGAGGATTATCAGCTCCAGCTTGATGGTTTGTGTGTAATTTATATAACAAAATGTTAAGAGCTAATCTTATTACACTCTTGCGTTATTTTTTAGTCTCCAAATTATACAAGAGTCGGGGGCTACATCTGATCAGGTGCACCTAGTCGGTGCATCAGATCCATCAGGAACTTCAATCAAGAGATCTTCTTAATTTATGACCTGTTCGTATCGACATTGAAGATCACTCGACAAGTCACAGCTCAAAATCAGAAAGCACTCGGGGGCTGCTGTGGAATACTTACATTCCGGGTATCCATAGATATGACTAAGTCGGCGACCGACCGGGTACCTCACCAATAAGGGAACCGACCGAGTCGGCTTGGAGCGCAAGGCAATTAAGGATAGACTTTCTATGTAAATCCTTGTAGACTATGAGTAGGACTCTTCATGTACCCCCTGTCGACCGGATATATAAGATGGCAGGGAACCCCCCATTGGGGAGAGGATATTACAAAGCAATACAAACCACAGAACACAGGACGTAGGGTTTTTTTACTCTCCTCGAGACGGCCCGAACCTATATAACTCTGCGTCTTGTATCTCAACCATCATAGATCTTAGTGTCGACATAGCCCTATAAATATATTGCCAAGATCAAGTCTCGACAGCTTTTACCAATTATAAGGACCGAAGGCGTACCGAGAGGGGGGGGGGGGTTAAATCGGTAAGCCGACCACAAATCCGAATACTTCAATTTCACACCACTAGATCCTACCAATCGTTGCAACCTAAAAAATTCTAGGAGGCCAAGACCCTACACATGCTAGTGTTCATGATGAACACAAATGCGGAAGCTAAACACACTAGTCTATGCAAGCCACAAGTCAACCTTGCTAGTAGAGCACACAATTGCGGAATAGTAAACAGGGGCCAAGGAATGCTCATAATTTTTTCCTGAGGTGTTGGAAGGATGGCTCCTTCCCCTACTCCTTGTTGGACCACTCTCGTTGGAGTCCTAGCCCCTCCTGCCACCAAGTGGAGTTCTCGCACACGAGCCCGCAATCACACTCGGAGTGAAGATACGGTTGCGTCACTGCTGCCACCAAGACACAAGCTCGCCTCCCTCGAGAACTTGCCGGACTCCCTAAGCCGACATGGACGCTCACTATTGATGCCCCTTTCATCGGCAGGCTCAAACCATGTATAAACGTGTGACGGCCTTCACAATCGATCACGATAGGCTCGATCACCGACTCCTAACCAGACTTGGTCTCACCATAGACCAAGAGTAACAGCCTAGATCACACCCTCATGGACACCCTAGCCTTAGATGTGCAAGATGCTAAAGTTACTCTCACTAGCACTCTCAAGATATGCAATATCCCCTCCTAGTGCTCTCATCTTTTCAACTTGGCTCTCACCAAATGGTCCAAGAAATTCCACTGGGCAAGAGAGGTCTCCAAGACCCTAGCAGTGAAGTTATATAGGCTTCCAACCTCAAACTAGTCGTTGCTCCACGAAATTACCTTTTTGGACACCATTGACCAGATTGTCCGGTCACTTCCAGACCAGACCGTCCGGCCTCTCTGAAACGGTTCCTAGAACCATTGGCTGCTCTGTCTAGGTTATCTCTCTGTACTAACTGGACCATCCGGTCAGTAGACCGGATTGTCTGGTCTCTCCAACTCTGACGATTCCAAAGACCTTCCGGAAGTGCTTCCTCTCTGCCCTGTGCAAGACCACACAGACCGGACCGTCCGGTCTGTAGAACGGACCGTCCGGTCTCTATAGACTCCAGCACCGATAGATTCCTCGCAAGTCCTCTCTCTGAAGTCCTAGTGACTATAAAGTTCGGTCTGCACTGATCCCTCTGTCCGATCACTACGTCCAAAATCTGAAACTTCTCATCCTCGCTTGACTTCATTTCTCGGCTTCTCCGAACAGTTCCTTGGCTTCTCCACTGTGACCTAGTGCCTATGATTTCACTGAGCATCCATGCACATCACCAACTAGTCGTGACCTAAGAGACATGACCTAGACCCCCTTGATAGTCCGGCTTTTCCTATACACTCAAAGCCCTAACAACTAGACAAGTGTTCCAAACACTTGCTCCATAGCTTGTCCTTAGCCTTGATCCATCTCCATCAACCATTGGACTCCATCAAGCTCATCAAGCCTCCATGCTTGTGGTCATTGTCATCCATTGCCAAGGCAACCATCATCATCAATAAAATTCATAGTAGAGTTTGGAGATGAAATCTGCATAGACAACACTCATGTAGATATTAGCCCACAATTTCATAGTTGTCATTAATCACCAAAACATTCATACCTCGAGGATCCAATCATCAATGGTCATGAAGCTTACACTATGCCATTTCTAGAGCTCAGAAGAAGATTGAGCAAACAAGCACTTGTGAGAGCCATGAGAAACAACAAAGTCAGCCTGAAAAACTCTGTCAATGCGAGAAATCCCACAAATCAAAGAATGATTCAAATCAAGAACACAAGAAGCATTTTTCTAAAAGCGCACTTCTAAACCAACATCAAGTAGCTGAGAAATAGAGAGAAGATTGTACTTGAGACGCGCAACCACACCAACATCCTTGAGAGTGAAGTTTTCATTTTTACCTTTATCGTGCCCCTTCCCTTCATTCTTCCTCTCTTTTCATCCCCGAAGGTGACATACTCCTGGCGCTTCAAGGGAGTGAGGCTGGAGAACCATTTTGCAACTCCGATCATGTGGCATGAACACCCAGAGTCCGTTCTCGAAGCCTCCACCTGTTGCCTACAAAGAACGAGAAGGAAAGATCGATGGCTCAGTGCTAGGGTTAGTCAGAAAGCTTTTGGGGATCCAACACTTTACCATATGACATGTAGTAGTCATCATAGTTCTTTGCACATCATTCGAACACATGGGATGAGAACCACGATGGGGAAAACATGGCCCGTCAAAGTGTCTCGACTCGAACCTTGGGTTGTGAGAATAGAAATCATCTGTGTGAAAACCAAATCCCTACGAGCGACGCTCACCACAATGGGGAAAATATGGGGTGCCAAAGCGGTGCTGCGCAAAGCCTCTATTTCATGAATCAAAGCCATATGAGGGATGACCCTGTCCGATACGCACGAGAAAAAGAACGAGGCTCAAAGTCAACAAATTTATCATGATGCACATTTCTAGTTAACCCATCTTGCATCCTCTAAATCCTCTTATACCAATAAAATAACTCATCCAAGTGACCTTTGTGACCACAGAACATGCAAATGTAGACACTCTCATGTTTAGGCTTAGCTTGCATAGGTGGTTTGGGTTTTGGTTTCTCTGTTTGCTTGGGGTTGAAGGAAGGATTGGGGTTAGGTGGATAGTATGTGTCAGTGGGTTTGATGGATTGTTCTTCATCCTTGTAGCTAGAGCTAGGCACAAACTTATCCATATTTTCACTCTCTTTGTCACACCTCTCAAATCCCAAACCCAGGTTGTAGGTTGACCTACAAGCACTCTCTTTGACTCTTGCCAAGTCAGTCTCAATCTTTTCCTCACTCACTAGGGTTCTTTGGAGACGAGAGATAATATAGTCATTTTCTTTAGCAAGGTTTTGTTTTCCTCTCTAGTGATTGCAAGCTTATCCTTAAGAGAGCCACACACTACACATGGTGGTGGGAGAACTTTTGAGCGAGCCCTATTTAGCAGCTTGGACTCGAGCTCTTTGACTTTGAGGGTTTGAGCTTCCAACTCACTAGTGAGCTTGGGGCACTTCTGGCATGCACCCAAAAGAGTTGGTCTAGCCTTGACTTCATCAAGCTCCTTAAGGGCACTCTCAAGCTGACTGGCAACTTGAGCATGCACACTTTCCCTCTGACTGAGATCATTCATGACTACTTGACAAGACTCACACTTAGCATTTTTAGCAAGCTTGGATATAAGTGAAGCAATCTCATAATCAGCACTCTCTAACTTAGACTTAAGCACTCTACTCTCATGAACAGCACTGCAAAGCTTATCATCTTGCATGAGCAGAACATCGCGCAATTGATCAAGTTCAGAAGAGAGCTCATTAAGAGTGGGGGGTACCTCGCTTATGTCGGAGTCAGAGCCAGAGTCAATGTCATGGTCATTCTTTGCCATGAAGCAAAGCCCAGTGAAGTCTTCTTTCCTCTTGACTCGTGGCTTGTCAACCTCCTCTTCGAAGCTTGTAAGGCCTTTGCCTGATGTGAGGTCGATGTCATTCAAAGCGGCAACGTAGGCACGTGCAACCACCTTGGCGAGCTTCTTGGAGGCCTTGCTTTTCTTGTAGAAGTGGTTCTTCTTCTTCTTCAAGTCTTCAGTGTTCTTGTAGTGGTACCCGATTTTCTTCTTCTTCTTGGGGCAGTCAGCAATGAAGTGTCCAGGGTTACCACACTCGAAGCAGGTTCGTGAACCACCACCTCTTCTCTCCTTGCGGTTGTTGTAGAACTTCATGAACTTCCATGTGAGCAATGACAACTCCTTGTTAGGAATGCACTCCATCTGTTCATCAGAAGCTACAACAAGAGAAGACAAAGCGAACTCCAAGGAGGACTTGTCATGTAAGGGGTTAGTTTCATAAGAGGCACTACCACGACTACCCTTTTGAGAGTTAGAAATCAAAGACATACTAGAAGCAGGATTTTAAGATGATATTTCCTAGACAAATCATAAGATTTTAGCTTGCTATACAGTTGCTCACAATTCAGGGTATTGAAATCAGGAGTTTTCTCTAAACCAGCAATCTTAACCCCCCCAAGCATTTATATCAAGAGAATACAACAATTGCTTAGCTCTATCATTATCATTGTACACAAGGTTGCCACAAGCCCTCAAGTTGTACATAATAGCCTCAAACCTACAAAAGGTATCATCTAGTGATTCGCCAGGTTTCTATGCAAAGGTTTGGTACTGTCTATTGTAAGAGTCCTTACGTATAGACTTGACTTGGTTGGTACCCTCATGGTACGTGCAAAGCTTTTCCAAAATTGCATGAGCAGTGTCAAGATGGGAAACACGATCAAATTCACTTCTACCAAGTGCAGATAAGAAGATATTGACAGCTTTGGAGTTGTTTTAATACCCGTTTACCTCACCGACGGGTGCAGCGTCGAGGTTGACAGGTATGTTATATTCTTGCTCAACGATGTCCCAAATAGCACGTCCTTGACTTAATAGATAATCCTTGGTCCGTGATTTCCAATAGGGAAAATCTTCCCCATTGAACATCACAAGCTTGACCACACGGTGCTCCATGTCACCTCTGAATCACAAAGCCGGTGAAGGTCAACTAGTGATCAAACCGGCTGTGATACCAATTGAAGGACCGAGAAGATGACCACAGGGGGGGTGAAGAACTTGGTCTATGTCCTAATTACAACCCAAGCCAACCTCAAAACAAGTCACCAAGGTCACACACATCAACTTGTGATGTGCTAATCCTAGGAATGACTCACACCAGTGGAAGATTAAACCAAAAGCATGGAAGGTGAAAGAGAACAGCCAAGACATAGCTATGGGAGAGCCACACTCAAATCAGAACAGTTCTAAATTTGCATCAGCAGTGTCAGTCGGTAGATTTGACAGAGCATCGGCAGTGCCGATCAGATCGTCGGTAGTGCCAGTGGAGTGCAGCTAAGACACAAATCTATGGGAGAAACACACAGAAAACAATGGATGAGGGTGGACATCCAAGGCACAAAACTACGGAAGAAACGCACTCAAAACTGAGCAATTCTTACGGAGAATCGGCAGTGCCGATCGGTAGTGCTGGTCCAGGCGATCGGCAGTGCTGGTCCGGTCATCGATAGTGACCAATGGCACTACTAGTCTATCGGCAGTTGGTGCCATTGGCACTGCCGATTGCGCCCGACAGGGCCAAGACAGGAACAATGATTTGCAGAGAAAAATTGCAAAACCCTATCAAACAAACTCAAAAAATCATGAAATTTGGACTAGAGGTATATCATGGTAGTACGCATCTACTCCAAGTGGAATAATCTCAATAGCTCAAGAATCCATCACTAATTTTGGCTTCTACCGAAAAGTCTTGGGTTTGGATGAACTTGGGGAAATCCACGAAATTAAATGTGCTCTTTCCTTGAATTCAGTCAAGGATCCATCAAGGATTGTTCTAGCATGTCCTAGCACCAAGATCCCTCAAGAAACCCATCCCAAAACCCACTCAAAACCGACATAAAAAATACCCATGAAAATGGCTCCAAAAAGAGAGAAAAAGAGAAATTCAAGATTTAGGGAGAGAGGAAGATCGTGAGCAAGAAATTGAATCTCATTTCATTGATCCTTGCATACAAGATTCATGGATACATGGTTAGGAAGCCACTCTCTTTCTCCCACTATTTGGAAGAGAAAAGTTTGTCTCTCACACACACTTTCCTCTCCACTAAAACATCTAGACCTCTCCTAGCACTTTGAATGAAAACCTAACACAAGGCTAATGGGAAGAGGCACCTGTCCCACCAGCCATACCTCTCCTAATATAGGCCTAGTGTCTAAGACAACTCTACCCTTGACCTACAATACATTGCCACCTACCACTAGAGGCAAAACCATCCAATTCTTTTTCCATCGCCCGAACGCCATTGGGCCCTTCACATCTTTGTTTCACCTCGACGCAATCTTCACGATGGTGCCACGTGCACCTCCAATCGCTGCCACAGGTTTTGAGGCCCAAACCGGGAAACCACCTTGCACGGTTCTCAAAGTGTGTCTTCCTTGATGTCGACGCGTGTCACCTTGTCCCGCGATCCTGACCACCAGCAAGTCTCTCCCGATCCCGCTCCATTGGGCCTCCTTGTCACTTGCACCGGCATCCCCCTCGCCTTGACTTGGTCAACATGCCGTCTTCATCGCTCCCATGGTTTAGAGGCTCAACCGTGAAACCGTCTGTGCTTCTTGCCTCTCCATGTGTACGTTGTGGATCACCCTTGAATTCACCCGGCATCCCGATCGTCTGGCCCCAAGTCCCCTACTTGTGCCCGATCCTCTCGCCGTTGACCGCCAAGTCGACTCCATTGACCTACACATCATGAGACAAGCCAATACATTTCCCTTCGCCTGCAACTTCACCAATATCTCCACCAACTCTGATTAGTCATAATCATAACCATGCACAACTCATGCAATCTCTAGATTCCCGCATTTCAACTCACACACAAACTCAGCCAATGTCAATTACTCATCACATATTGCAAACCATGGCACATATCAACATGGAATTTTAGATGTCGAGCAAAAGGAATTTCATTCTCATTCCTAATGGCGATGTGTTGGAAGCTCAATAGTCAAAGTCACTATGTAGGGAATTTTAGTCTATGATTGATCAGTCTTCTTGGCTGGGAGTCCCTTTTCTTTGAGCTCCGGTCATGGTGGCTCGATTGCAGCAACGGGGAAAACAGACAACTGAGGGTACTTGAGGCGGGGCGAAGTTTCAAATTCCATGGGCCTTTTATTAACTTCATGGGACCTGTGGGTCATGGGCCCTTCATTGAATGGGCTGACAAAATTGGGCCGGACGGAAGCGGGTTTGATTCTGTGGCTGCAATCTGATTTGGCCTTGTTCAGAAATGTTTCTTTTCTAATTCGGTAAGGATTTCCGAGGATTTGTTTTGTTGTGCTGATCATCTGATAATACATGGTTGTACTTCTGTTAAGCATGTAATCATCCATAATCCAAGAGTGTGATCTTGTTTTCTCTGAGTGACAATCCAAGAGTAAGAATTTTTTTTTATTTGCTTCTGTGTCTTGGGTAGACTATTCTCGAGTGGTCTTCCTAAAGGATTCTTGTGTTTTCTTGTACGCGGAGGGGGGCGTATTTTAGGTGATTTCTTTTTATTTTGTCATTGTTTGACTGATCTTTAGGTTGTTTAGAGCACACAAATCACTCAAGCAAAATTCCAAATGCATTCAAGGCAAATGCACCAAACAAGTTCTACATTACACACCGATTATACTAGCGTGGTAGAACAGCTTGTAGGGTTGTTACGGTACTAGGGTTCAGAGTCTGCGGTACTAGGATGCCGGGTGTGCTATACAAATATGGGGTCAGACCATGCTGCTTCACCCCATGCTTGGTGACACTGGCGGTGCTTCTAGGGACAGTGTCCAAACAGTCATGCTTTTGCGAGGTCCTTTGCCAGAGAGTTCTCGCGAGATGGGACAGGAGTATTGCCTCCTTCCTCCTTTATTGGCTGCTGATTTAGGGGAATAAGTTCTTCTTCTTCACTAGATGAGGAAGAGGTAGATGCAGTCTCCTTAAACTTTCTCTTGGCACTGGTGTCTTGTTGTACTGGAACTCCATACAGGATCATGCTTCCGCAAACTTCATGGTGATGCGGGGATTTCTTATGTGCATGTCCCGTGAGAAACATATGGCTATGACGGTTCTCTGCATTCTTGATGGCGATATCCTTGAAGACGGTATGGCTTTCAGCTTCTGCGACTTGCACCTTGGTTTCTGCTAGCTGAACACAAAGGATCTGGTTCTCTCTTTCAGCTTCTTTGTACTGCTGAATGCACCGCTTCAATTTCTTGGCCTGTTGGTCATGTAGCACATCAAGGGCGAGCAGATGACTGGCGAAAACAATGGTGGGTGGATCATTGGCACGGATTCCTAGGGAATCCAGGGCGGTAATCCGTTCCTGCCAAGAGGACTAATCTTTGACCAAAGGTGGGAAAAATCTCATACTAGAATTGCTCAGAAACTCTTCAAATATTTGGCATAGGGATCTTATGGCTTTTCAGGCAATAGGCTGATAGGTATCCGAGAACCAGAATCCAGTTGTGGATATGCTCCAAGGCTTGATGTTTAGGTGGTCTTTGCTTGCTCCAATGTGAATGGTGACATCACATCACTTTATTACTGCCATACTTGTCCAAGTGTTCGATAGCACATTAACTTTTCTTAGTGGACCTTTTTGCTAATTACTGATGGATAAGGCACATATGATACAGGTTACATGGCATATGACACATGACACAAGTTATGTCATACATGACATATAATACATACACATGACACATGCTGCAATACATGGCACATGGTACATAATACATGAGCATGATGCAAATACTTGGCACATGTTACATTATTCATGATACATGGTACATGCGCTTATGACTAGCAATCTATGTTGATTCTCCAATCTCAGGAGGCTAGGTCTGTGTGGCATAGGCTTCTACGGCATCTTCTAGAGTGAGAATTTTGGTCTTGCTGGTTGAGCTTCCTTTGCTTCTCATTGTCGGTCATTGTCTTCTTGGGGGACTCGAGTTTTATGTTGGCTTCAGTGACCTCTCTGTGATATTCCACTAGTTGTTTCTCATACTTTTCCTTCTGCTTGATCATGTTTGTCCTTATTTATTCTAGCAATGTTTGTTGTTTTTTGAGTGCCTCTACACCCATGGCATGCTCTTTTTCCAGAGTTCTAATTTGTTCTTCGTCCTTCATATGGGCTGATGCAGCTATTGATTGGGAGGCAGCCAACTTGGCCTTGTAATGGTCTGTTTCAGCTTGGGTGTCAGCAAGTTGTGATAGTAGGTTTTTGATATCCTTTTGTGCAAAATCATGTTCCTTCATCCAAGTTATTCCTTCTACTAAGGCTTCTCTTGCACGATCTATCTCGTCCATCCATAGATCATAAGTCTTCCTATAGTGCCAGTCTAGGACGTGCAAATATGTGGTTCTCTCAATCATTGCTTTACTTTCCTTGCAGTCAGGCCGTTCTAGGTTTTCGAGTCGTTCGTGAAACAGCGGGTCATTTGGGAAAATAGGTAAGTATCTTATTGGCTTCCTTGCTGTTTGTCCCACGAGTTGACCACAGAAATGGAGAAGGGCTCCTCGAGCGGCTGTTTGTAGGGTGTTGTCCTATTGGGCGCCTTCCCGATAGACTAAAATGGGTGTCACCTGGACATCCTTAACTTCCTCTTTGATGGTGACCTCCATATCACATCTCGGAATTTCTCCTTCCGCATAGTACTCATGCCAGCGATATTTTGGCATCTTCTGGTATCGATATGCTGATAAGGCTCTGCGAAGGAGTACTGGAAATCCAAAATCAGCGTCTGTAGCAGTGGTTTCTTTCCACTCATCCTCAGCCATCTGCAAGACATCATCATGTCCGTGTGAGAGGGGAAAAGGGTTTGTAGTTGAAGGTAGATTTTAATTAATGGAGTCAGATAAGAGAGAGTTTTGTGTTTATAAGATAAGATTTAGAGGTTTGTGCAGCCTTAGAGGACATTCTAGTGGTTATTAATCCTACGAATCGCGTCCTACGGTCGAGTGTCGGCTCTCATACCATTCTATGACACCCCCTTCCGGGGTGACTCGTAATTACCGTACCAATCCCTAGATTAGTAGTTGATACACACGTACAAATGATACATAGTCGATTTATGTCCTTTACTAAGTCCACGTAGGGACGATACATACATATAAGTTCTAAATTACAAACAAAAGGGATTGATCAAGACAATCAGGACTAAAGAAAACATGAAAAAAGCTTCGATAACTCCACAGGCAAACTTGGAGCTTCCCTCGCATCCTAATGCGCTTGCCCTGTTTGCAGCAACAGTCACCACAAAGATTGGAAATGGGAGCAGCACCCTTTTTTGGTCTGACCAATGGTTGCATGGTTGCTCGATTGAGAACCTGGCTGATGAGTACATCACACTCATGGATACACACAACACTCCTCCAACTAAGATGTGCCTCAACTTGTGAGATTCATCGTATACTTGCAAATTTGGTTGCATTCTTCTTTGTTCTTGATTTGCAGGCAAGGATAAGCCTTCTCGATGAGGTCAATTTTTCTTGAACGGTTGATAACCAGAGGAGACGTTGTGCTGCGATTGCGGGGTTCAGAACGTGTCCATCGGAAGCCAGATCGATTTGTGTATCGCCTCCGCCTTAATCAAGATTATCAGAACCTATCGGAAGATCGGGAACCCTTGTCCACATCACCGAGCCTACCCAGTAGGAGACCTAGTTCTACTCTGAGGCCCTAGAATAGAAAGAAAAGGCAAGTTAGAACCAAAATGGGAGGGTCCATAGATTATGGCAAAATCAAACAGGCCCGGAGCGTACAGGTTCCAGACTTCGCAAGGAGAAGAGTTGCCGCATTCTTGGAACGTGGACAACCTTCAAAGGTTTTACGTATAAGAAAAAGCACCACTCGAAGCATGTAAAAAGCCAAGCATAGCATGAAACTATAAGTGCTACCTTGAGCTTAGTTGGTAGATTTTCTTTTCTAGGCAATTATGTAAAGGACCGTACTCTTTTCCTCACAAGGGGAACCCTTCGCAGGGGTGAGGTTTTTAACGAGGCGGATCCTATGTAAACCCCAGCTAAATCTATAAAGCTGCCTTCCCCAAAGTGGAAAGCCTCGCTCAGCAGAACACGTCGAAACAACTCCCACCACGGAGATTGAAACATTCGATGAAGAGGAAAAAGCTCTCAAGCCATAGCTGCCACACTAGTCAAGCCCGAAGAGCTAAAACCTATGCAGCCAGCTAACTTAGCGAAAAAAATGCTAAGGGGCTCGTTGCAGCCCAAACCCATCAAAGGGTTCGCCCTAAAACACCACGCCTAGCACTTCGAGGGGGAGGGTGGTGTTTTTCAAAAAACATAGCGACTAAATGCTAAGGGGCTCGTTGCAGCCCAAACCCGTCAAACGGTTTGCCCTAATACACCTTGCCCCTAGCACTTCGAGGGGGAGGGTGGCATTTTTCAAAAAAACTTAGCGAAAAAATGCTAAGGGGCTCGTTGCAGCCAAAACCCGTCAAAGGGTTTGCCCTAAAACACCTCGCCCTTAGCACTTCGAGGGGGAGGGTGGCAATTTTCAAAAAACTTAGCACAAAAAATGCTAAGGGGCACGTTGCAGCCCAAACCCGTCAAAAGATTTGCCCTAAAACACCTCGCCCCTAGCACTTCGAGGGGGAGGGATGCGTTTTTCAAAAAACTTAGCGAAAAAATGATAAGGGGCTCATTGAAGCCCAACCCGTCAAAGGTTTCGCCCTAAAACACCTCGCCCCTAGCACTTCGAGGGGGAGGGTGGCGTGTTTCAAAAAACTTAGCAAAAAAATGATAAGAGGCTCGTTGCAGCCCAAACCCGTCAAAGGGTTCGCCCAAAAACACCTCGCCCCTAGCACTTCGAGGGGGAAGGTGGTGTTTTTAAAAAAACTTAGCGAAAAAATGGTAAGGGGCTCCTTGCAGCACAAACCCATCAAAGGTTTCGCCCTAAAACACCTCGCCCCTAGCACTTCGAGGGGGAGGGTTGCATTTTTCAAAAAACTTAGCGAAAAAATGATAAGGGGCTCGTTGCAGCCCAAACCCGTCAAAGGGTTCGCCCTAAAACACCTCGCCCCTAGCACTTCGAGGGGGAGGGTGGCGTGTTTCAAAAAACTTAGCGAAAAATTGATAAGAGGCTCGTTGCAGCACAAACCCGTCAAAGGGTTCGCCCAAAAACACCTTGCCCGTAGTACATCGAGGGGGAAGGCGGCGTTTTTCAAAAAACTTAGCGAAGAAATGCTAAGGGGCTCGTTGCAGCCCAAACCAGTCAAAGGGTTCGCCCTAAAACACCTCGCCCCTAGCACTTCGAGGGGGAGGGTGGTGTTTTTCAAAAAACATAGCGACTAAATGCTAAGGGGCTCGTTGCAGCCGAAACCCGTCAAAGGGTTCGCCCTAAAACACCTCGCCCCTAGCACTTCGAGGGGGAAGGTGGTGTTTTTCAAACAACTTAGCGAAAAAGTGCTGAGGGGCTCGTTGCAGCCCAAACCCGTCAAAGTGTTCGCCCTAAACCACGTCGCCCCTATCACTTCGAGGGGGAGGGTGGCGTTTTTCAAAAAACTTAGCGAAAGAATGGTAAGGGGCTTGTTGCAGCCCAAACCCGTCAAAGGGTTCGCCCTAAAACACCTCGCCCCTAGCACTTCGAGGGGAAGGGTGGCGTTTTTCAAAAATCTTAGCGCAAAAAATGCTAAGAGGCTCGTTGCAGCCCAAACCCGTCAAAGGGTTCGCCCAAAAATACCTCGCCCGTAGCACTTCGAGGGGGAAGGTGGCGTTTTTCAAAAAACTTAGCGAAAAAATGCTAAGGGGTTCGTTGCAGCCCCAACACGTCAAAGGGTTCACCCTAAAACATCTCGCCACTAGCACTTCGAGGGGGAAGGTGGCGTTTTCAAACAACTTAGCGAAAAAATGCTGAGGGGCTCGTTGCAGCCCAAACCCGTCAAAGGGTTCGCCCTAAAACACCTCGCCCCTAGCACTTCGAGGGGGAAGGTGGTGTTTTTGAAAAAACTTAGCGAAAAAATGTTGAGGGGCTCGTTGCAGCCCAAACCCGTCAAAGGGTTCGCCCTAAAACACCTCGCCCCTAGCACTTCGAGGGGGAAGGTGGTGTTTTTCAGAAAACTTAGCGAAAAAATGCTGAGGGGCTCGTTGCAGCCCAAACCCGTCAACGGGTTCACCCTAAACCACCTCGCCCCTATCACTTCGAGGGGGAGGGTGGTGTTTTTCAAAAAACAAAGCGAAAAAATGGTAAGGGGCTCATTGCAGCGCAAACCCGTCAAAGGGTTTGCCCTAAAACACCTCGCCCCTAGCACTTCGAGGGCGAGGGTTGTGTTTTTCAAAAAACTTAATGAAAAAATGATAAGGGGCTCGTTGCAGCCCAAACCCGTCAAAGGGTTCGCCCTAAAACACCTCGCCCCTAGCACTTTTAGGGGGAGGGTGGCGTGTTTCAAAAAACTTAGCGAAAAAATGATAAGAGGCTCATTGCAGCCCAAACCCATCAAAGGGTTCGCCCAAAAACACCTCGCATCTAGCACTTCGAGGGGGAAGGTGGTGTTTTTCAAAAAACTTAGCAAAAAAATGCTAAGGGGCTCGTTGCAGTCCAAACCCGTCAAAGGGTTTGCCCTAAAACACCTCGCCTCTAGCACTTCTAGGGGGGGGGGGTGGCATTTTTCAAAAAACTTAGCAAAAAAATGCTAAGGGGCTCGTTGCAGCCCAAACCCGTCAAAGGGTTCGTCCTAAAACACCTCGCCCGTAGCACTTCGAGGGGGAGGGTGGCGTTTTTCGAAAAAACTTTGCGAAAAAATGATAAGGGGCTTGTTGCAGCCCAAACCCATCAAAGGGTTCGCCCTAAAACACCTCGCCCCTAGCACTTCGAGGGGGAGGGTTGCGTTTTTTAAAAAACTTAGCGAAAAAATGCTAAGGGGCTCGTTGCAGCCCAAACCTGTCAAAGGGTTCGCCCTAAAACACCTCGCCCCTAGCACTTCGAGGGGGAGGGTGGCGTTTTTCAAAAAACTTTGCGAAAAAATGATAAGGGGCTTGTTGCAGCCCAAACCCATCAAAGGGTTCGCCCTAAAACACCTCGCCCCTAGCACTTCGAGGGGGAGGGTTGCGTTTTTCAAAAAACTTAGCAAGAAAATGATAAGGGGATCGTTGCAGCCAAAACCCATCAAATGGTTCGCCCGAAAACACCACGCCCCTAGCACTTTGAGGGGGAGGGTGGCGTTTTTCAAAAAACTTAGCAAAAAACACTAACGAGCTCATTGCAACCCAAATCCCGTCGAAGGGTTCGTCCTAGAATACATCGCCTTTAGCGATTCGAGGGAGAGGGTGGTGTTTTTCAAAATTCGACGTTGGCACTAAGAAAATCATAGCAACACAAACATGGCAAGACATAATTTATTACAATTGCAGCTAATGAATGTTTACATCAGAAATCATAATCAATGGGTTCTTCTTTTACAATAACCCCAGAGGCTAACAGCTGGGGAAGCAAAACCGACCATTCATCAGCGGTGTAACCAGGCGGATAGGGGCAAGGATTAGGTCTTGAGCCCCCGGAACCAAGGACACCCAAATCTTGGGCATTTCTACTAGTTGGAACCGGCGCTTGCGAAAAGGATTTAGTAGTCTTCGTCGGTGAATTCAGCATGGAGCTAATGGACCGCTTCGCCACAGCAAGACGCGTACGGGTTTGCCGGGGAATCAAGGCGCTGGAACCTTCGGTGCTCCAGGATTTCTCGCTTTGCTTCAGATGCGGAGACCCCAGTCCTCGCTCCCTACGCAGTCTGTCTACGGAGACTCCCCCACCATGGGACCTACCCTACCCCAATGGTCAAGTGTGGATGACGCACTACATGAAGCGCCACAAGTGAATAAGTGGGAATAATCCCCCACACAAACCACACCGGCGTCTGTTGGCACTTCCCAAGTGCCCCTTTTATATGTGAATATTACCCCAATTAGAGCATAATTGATACTAATTTAGGCCATTTACCTGTGATATTGTCTATATATTTGTATATGCGTTGTTTTGGAGCTTTATTACAGAAACAGGTAAAATTGGTGATTAAAGTGATGATGGAGAGGACAAGAGTCCAGAACCAACGAAAAGCACTGAAGAAGCCCAGTGCACCGATCGGCGCAGTCTATGAGCTGATCGGCGCAAGGGTGTTTTGGCCCACAGAAGTGACCGAGGCCCATTCCACATGTTTATGGAAGTTTATCTGCGCAAGACACTTGAAGATATTTGCCTAGAAGATTTATGGAACTTCAAAATCTCGACGTGCAGTACAAGACTTTATCTTGAAGGAAAAGGCCTACATGGCAGCTGTGAAAGACAGAGGAACCGACTCAGAGAAGAAACCAGAGAAGACACGGCTTGCACCGATCGGCGCAATCCTGCGCCGATCAGCGCAACCGCCTTATTTCCTAGAAACCAAGTCCTTTACGAGTAGAACCCTTATAAATACTTGTAAACCCCGGCTGTAGAAGGAAAAGAGGGGACAGAGGGACAACTGATCCGTGAGTTAGAGCCACTGGGCTTGCCCCGGTGGCTCAAATCTCTAGTTGAGTTTTAAGAACCATTGGAGTTAAGAGTTGATCCGTCAAGGTAGGCCATCTCGATGGGGTTGAATCTTACTCTATGTATCTCAAGGATGATTGAATATGTTGATGATGGTTTTGGTGATTTGTCTATCTTGATTCTATAATCATGCATGTGCTTATTCCAATTGCTTAGTTCTAGGCTAAGTAAGTTGATATTATCTTGATCATGGTGATTAGGATAGTATTCGGACATTGTATTGATTATGGTTGCTTGATGATGCTAGTAGTGTGGTTTAGCGGTGACAGCACTAAGCCTGCATAGCACTATTGGATAGTTGAGTTGGGTAAGATACTCGCGCGATTAAGGGTTTCCTCTCGGCAACGATAAATCGGGAGCCGCTCGGAAAGCAGGGTGGTCTTATTCATTATAGGTTTTCCATGTAATTACCCATTATGATGCTATTTAATTAGACTTTCTGGTAATGATCTCACTAGTAGATATCTGGTTACTCACTTAACAGCCTAGGCTTACAAGGCATCTGGCGCACTTTGGCTTAGATTCCTTAGTGTGCCGATCGGCTCAACTTCTACGCCGATCGGCGCAACGATTCACTAGTGTGCCAATCGGCTCAACTCCTGCGCCGATCGGAGCAACGACAGATTGGCATAGATTCACTAGTGTGCTGATCGGCTCAACTCCGGCGCCGATCGGCGCAACGACAGATTTATTGTCTAGCGCACCTTTGCGCTGGCCAGTCTCCCCCTCATGCAACCTAAAGTCGACAGTAGCCTTGACTAGATCTTTTACATTTAACTTTGTTTAATTATCCCTAAGGTCCCAGTGGATTCGATAAACCTTGGAATACTCAATTCAAGGGAGAAAGTGCTACAATCGTACACCATCCTCTTGCGGTATATAAGTGGGTGCCTAGGTACGACCAACAAGCTACATTTTCTGGCGCCGTTGCCTGGGACCATAGCAGGTTTTTCAACATTGTTTGATGTATTAGTGTTTAGTCATTGTGCTTTACTTGTCTCTCTAGTACATATATTCTGTTAAGTGAAACTAATAGGTATGGACGGTCCTAAGTCAAACAAACCCTCTAATTACACTGATGATCCAGAAAGACTCTTTCACAAGAGGGGAACAGCGGAGACGAAAAGCAAGTCACTTGGAGATTTAGCTAGAGAAGCAATCCGCGTAACGCCCCGAGTATTATTCACAATAGAAGACCCAGTTCAAGAGCAAGAAGAAGAGGAGATGGTAGAGGTACCTATGGTTAATCGTCTCAAGCCACGATTGACTAGTATTGTCAAGACAGATTTCCAAGAAGCTCAAGATCAACTTCCGTATCAATTGGAGAGATATGTTGGAATAGTGGTGCAACAACCGTTCACAGGTTTGGAAGATCCCAATCATCACTTGCAATACTTCCTTGAGGTTTGCAGTACATTCAAGATAGCGGGATTGATAGGAGACCAAGCACATGTGCGACTGTTCTCCTTCTCTCTAGTTGGACGCCCCAAGCAACGGTACAACGGATTGGGAAACCCAGTAAAAACGGTGTGGAACACGTTAGCAGCTGAATTCTTGGCCAAATACTTCCCTCCTGGTAAGACTCAAGCTTTAAAAAATAAGATTCTTGGATTTACACAGAATATTGATGAGAGCATTGGAGAAGCATGGGAAAGATACAATGAATATATGGATGCATGCCCTCATCATGGTCTGACGGTTGGAGAAGTTGTTGAGAAGTTCTACACAGGATTAAATCTTCTATCACGTCAACACTTGGACACCTCAGCTGCAGGATCATTCATGTCAAAAACCCCCACCAAAGCTAAGAATTTGATCAAATTGCTAGTTGAAAATCAATCGTGGGATGGTGAGAGAAGATTTGCAACCTTCAAAAGGAGTAGCGAAGAGAGTGATTGAGAAGACTCAGGAAGACTTGATTATAGATTGCCTCGATGCTATTCAAAGGAGGTTGGACAATAATCTTCATATACCTAAGGAAGAGACACTTAAGCTGGTGGAATCACGCTCCACATGTAGTGAGTGTGGAGAATTTGGTCATGTGCAGAAAGATTGCCCTGAAGAGATGAAGATGCTAGCATATATAAAGAATAGTGGATGGAAGCCCTAATATCAGCAACAAAGGAGTTCTTTCTCTCCTAGTTCGTCCAAGCTCAAGAGAAGATCAACAAGGACAATCAAGCTAAATTCAAGGAGATTGATCGTGTCCTTGAGGGAATTAATGACAAGGTGATAGAAATTAGGAGCTCCAATGAGCAGATTTTGAAGCATACCAAGATTATGGAGCATTAGATAGGACAGCTATCGCAAGCCATTCAAGGCAACAAAGGGGCTATTCCTGGCAATACGATGTCTGCAGAGCAGTTGAAGGCAATAGCTACGCGGTCAGGAAAGCAAACAGAAGATCCAGAGCACTCCGCGGGAGCAAAGAGGCCCCGCGCCGATCGGCGCACTCTCGGCGCCGATTGGCGCGACGATCCTGACGGAGCCGATCGGCTCCCTGAAAGCACCGGTTGGCATGAGGAGGATGTTGACCTCTCTGGTCTGAAAATGGGCGTGGAGACAGAAGAGCATGGCCCTGCCACATTCCTGGATACTCAACTACTGACGAGACAGAAAGAGCGCGGCAACACGACGAGCAATTTGCAATGTTCGTCGATATTATGAAGAAGCTTTACATCAATGTCCCTTTTGTTGACGCTATCCAAGTTCCCACCTATGCAAAGTACATTAAGGACATGATGCAAAACAAGAAGTCTCTGGTTTCTGAGGAGGTTGTGAAGGTTACTAAGGAGCTTACGGTGGCAATCAATGATGTTGCACTGGAGAAGAAATCCGACCCTGGATCACCAAGCATCAAATGCATGATTGGAACAAGGATATTTGATAGGTGCTTGTGCGATCTTCGAGGTCAAGCTCTTTGACCTCTAAATAACTAGAGCGCTCTTGGTAGGCAACCTAATGATCGGGGGATTTAAAAGTTGTTTAGTGCTTGTGGGAGGGCAACCCATTTCACTTAGTTAATTAGTGCTGGACGGGAGGGCAACCCGGTGTTTTTAATTTTCTTGCTTGTGATAAAACAATCTCCCGAATAAAAAAAATACAAAAGTGTATGCTTAATTCTTGTATGCTCTTGCGTTGTTTGTTTATTCATGCAAAACTATGTATATCCATACTGTAGACTAACAATACAAGAATAAAAAAAAAGACCAAAAATAGGAAGGAACAGAGCTTGCGCCGATCGGCGCATTATTGCCCAGGTCAGGACAGAAGGCTGACGACGCCCAGAATTGAAGGGGTGCTAAAAATCAACCAGCACAGTAATTTTCAGAGATGGAGCAATTTTCATGGTAATCAAAATCTTTTTGAATTAATTTTTGTGTGCAAAATGGTTGCTGAATGACGCTGGAAAGTATGAAGAGCAACATCTAGCGAAGAAGTGAGGGGCCAGGAGCAAAAGTGGACGTCGCGCCGATCGGCGCGGTCACCAGACGAGCCCCACTATGTGTGTCAATACTATAGGAACATTGGAAAAAGTGGAAAATTAGGTGAAAGAGATGAACACGAGGCATCAGGATCAGCGCCGGAGCAAAAGAAGAGGTGCAAGGGACTTGCACCGATCGGCGCCGTTCTGCGCCGATCGGCGCAGGTACCCATGAGGTTCCCAAATGGGTGACAAAGGCGACATGCATTGATTTTGAGGAGCAGGTATGATTATTATGCAGGTGTGCAGTGCAGAGGAGACACAAAATTGACCAAAAGCTGAAAAAGAGACGGCGCGCCGGTCGGCATGGGCCCGCGCCGATTGGCGCAGCTAACAAGACATCGGTATTCCGTGCTGTTGCCCTGCCAACCAACATGATGTACCGGGAAGCGACATGAAGGATGGGAATCAAGCGCCAGAGCGGTCAGAGCATTCAAAGTTTGAATTGTGCCGATCGGCGCAATGCCGTGCCGATTGGCGCAATCTCAAATTTTGAAATTTTTTGGCGGTTCCTTCTCCTGGAAGTTTCTCACACTATAAAAGGGAGGCCAGGCGCCCCCAGTTCAGCACACCATCCCGGAAATCTCTCCACCTTCCCCACTACCCATGATCTTGCACACGTTCCGCATTCCTCGCAGATGAATCGTCTCCACTCCTCCGTCGACAAGTTGGGCAAGAGGCTGCGCCGGGGAAGAAGTTCCGGTGGCAGCAGCGAGTCGAGCGGTGACTCCTCGATGAGGGGTGGCTCCGGCGCTCACAATGACATGTTGGTGGGTCCGCGCCCGGCGACGGTGACATACGAGATCCGCGCCCGCCACTCCGTCTCCGGCGCGTCCTTTCCAACGGGGCGTGCTACGAGGAGCCAAACGGTGACAAGCCGTGGGGTTCCCACTCACCACCACCGCCGGCATTCATGCCGCGCACGATGGAGGAGGGCTTCACCCTCCAGAGCGCGGAGGAATAGCAGCACTACCTCGCGGTGAGGGGAAGGTTCGTCCCCAACTTCGACCTGGACAAGACCTTCCTCACCTCGATCGACCTGTGGGAGGACTTAAGGAGGATGCTAGACAACCTCAGATGGGAGGATTTCCACCTCCTCCCCATGGACTACAACCATGACATCGTCACCGAGGTTGCCTCTACGATGAGGCTCGGCACCGACGACTACGGCAACGAGGCCTTCAACTTTCGTGTCCGCGACGTCAGCTACACGGTGACCATGGAGGCGGCGGCTCAAGCCTTTGGCTTCGACGCCGATGCCGACGTCGCCGGCATCTTGGGACGTGGGGAGTTGGACTCCTTTTGGAGGCGGCTCTTGTTCATAGAAGAGATGAAGCGCGGCAACATCTGCAACCCGACCATTCAAGTCTTCGATCGGTGGTTGGCGGCGCGCATAGGCGACAAGGTCGACTCCAGCAACGTCACCGATGCGGACTTGTGGTGGCTCTTCGACGCCATCGTGAGTCCGTTTCATTGCAACCCCATGTCGGTGATGGTGCGGGGTTGGCTCGACAAGAGGGACAAGACAAGCAAAAATTTGGCCTTTGGGGCCTATCTTCAACGCCTACCGGCCCTCGTCTACGACGGCAACGGACCGGGAGGGCGCGATGACAAGTGGGAGTGCGCGACGGAGATCGGCGAGAATATGACTCGTGGCAATATTGTCACGGGAAGTGTTCGCGCCGGCTTCCATGTCGGTGGCACCAACGTTAAGCTCCCGTGTGCGGAGCTAGGAGTTTTCCTCCCTCGCAAGCTGGAGGGAGGAAATTGGCTTGAGGAAGGTCTCCTAGAGGGGGGCCGAGTTCTCAAGGACCACCATGGGCGGGTTCGACAGCCGGACACATCTACAGCAGCCGACGGCGAGTGGGACTGCTGGGGGTCACGCCAGGGGCCTCAGCAGTACAAGTCAGGGTGGAGCGACGCAGCGGGCGGTTCACAGCCCTCTGCGCCGATCGACGCAGGCGACGCGCCGGTCGGCGCACCCTACTTCAGCACGAGTATCGACTATAGGTACCAAGGGCGTGTACCTGTGATGCCTGCTGTGCCCGGTGCAGACTTTTTCGTGCCCATGCTGGGGTACCTCGGCAACAACATGCACTACATCGAGCGCGTGGAGGACGCCACGTCCCAATGGAGGAACAACCACGATGCGATGGTGGAGGAGTTCGAGCGACTCAAGGCGCGGTGCTATGGCTTCGATCAGCCACCGCCTCCACTTTTGGAAGACTAGAGTGCCTAGGAGTTGGCACGAATATCGGTTTCCCGATTTGCATTTTCTTTTATCTTTTGCAATCTTTTTCTTTATTTACTTATATGTGTGTGAGCGGGTTGGGAAACCATGTATCGGGTGTGCTTATTTTCATGCAAGTGTGTTAGTAGTAGTTAGTAGTAGTTTTATTTTCATGCAAGTGTGTTAGTAGTAGTTTTTTTTTCATGCAAGTGTGTTAGTAGTAGTTTTCTTTCGTGGAAGTGTGTTAGTAGTAGTTTTATTTTCATGCAAGTGTGTGCAAAAATCATCACCATGTATTCAAGTTTTGATCTTAATATAATGGTGGCGGTTATGCTCTTTTAGGAGAATTGAATTATTTATTCTTTCTTGAAAAGTGTTGATGAAGACCAAATAATGTTGAGCATTGAATAAAATTTCGAACTTACACTTAATGATTATTCGGCAAATATGTCTTATGTGGAGCAATTTTAAGTACCCATGTGCTTTATTTGTGTTGTCCAGTTTGTGATAATAACTTAGTAGCAATCTTTTCATCAATAAATTTTCATGTTGTGAACTTTGGAATTTATTATTTTCAAGATCCTTACCTACCAATGCCATATTTTGTGCAATACTCATGAACCTTTGATATGTAGATAAACATTAAATTGATGGTTGAGTTCAGTTAGGATTTAATTCTTTTTAGTATGAACTTTACTAAGATGGCAATTCTTTTTGTATCTTTTTCTAGCCTTGAATTACTCATGATGGTTGAGCTCTGCTGTTTGCTAAGGGATTAGCAATATTTTAAGTGTGGGGGGATGGTATATGACATGCTTATTCTCAAAATTCATTCTAATATAGCCATGAATCATTCCAACCATGTGTAATCTTGCAAGATCAAATTTTTGCTATGCACATGTCCACATACCCAAAGTGTGAGTCCTTTCTTAAATTTTTCTTTCTTAATGGCCATCTTGATAAGTTTCTATAATTCCAACGAAGAATAATCTCCTAGCTTTATAATATATTATTGAGTTATGTTTGCAATCCTTGAATTACCTCACCTAGCTACTCATATAAGCCTTACACTAATATTATTTGATCATTATGTTGTAAAATATAGGTTCAGTGATTTGAAAGATGAGTTGTTGCCTTGGATTATTTGGAAGATAGATTCTCTATGTTCACAACAATCTTTTAAGTGATTTTCATGTGTGAAAAAGCTATAATTTATGAGTTGGACATGATCTTTTGCTTTGGGGAGAACTTTAAACTTTATACCAATATTTGAACTATTTTGCTGAATACCAATATGAATTACACCATAATAAAACAATGCTCAACATTTGCTGATTTGAGATATCTTTTATGATAGAAAGTGTATGTTTTTCGATTTTTCTTTCTTTTACTTTACTCGGGACAAGCAAAGGTTTAAGTGTGGGGGAACTGTTGGCACTTCCCAAGTGCCCCTTTTATATGTAAATATTACCCCAATTAGAGCATAATTGATACTAATTTAGGACATTTACCGATGATATTGTCTATATATTTGTATATGCGTTGTTTTGGAGCTTTATTGCAGAAACAGGTAAAATTGGTGATTAAAGTGATGATGGAGAGGACAGGAGTCCAGAAACAATGAACAGCACTGAAGAAGCCCAGTGCGCCGATCGACGCAGTCCATGAGCCGATCGGCGCACGGGTGTTTTGGCCCACAGAAGTGACCGAGGCCCATTCCACATGTTTATGGAAGTTTATCTGCGCAAGACACTTGAAGATATTTGCCTAGAAGATTTATGGAACTTCAAGATCTCGACGTGCAGTACAAGACTTTATCTCAAAGGAAAAGGCCCACATGACAGCCGTGGAAGACAGAGGAACCGACTCAGAGAAGAAACCGGAGAAGACACGGCTTGCACCGATCGGCGCAATCCTGCGCCGATCAGCACAACCGCCTTATTTTCTAGAAACCGAGTCCTTTATGAGTAGAACCCCTATAAATACTTGTAAACCACGGCCGCAGAAGGAGGAGAGGCGACAGAGGGACAACAGATTCGTGAGTTAGAGCCACCGGGGCTTGCCCTGTTAGAATAGATCTCTAGTTGAGTTTCAAGAACCATTGGAGTTAAGAGTTGATCCGTCAAGGTAGGCCATCTCGACGGGGATAAATCTTACTCTATGTATCTCAAGGATGATTGAATATGTTGATGATGGTTTTGTTGATTTGTCTATCTTGGTTCTATAATCATGCATGTGCTTATTCCAATTGCTTAGTTCTAGGCTAAGTAAGTTGATATTATCTTGATCGTGGTGATTAGGATAGTATTCGGATATTGTATTGATTATGGTTGCTTGATGGTGCTAGTAGTGTGGTTTAGCGGTGACAGCACTAAGCCTGCGCAGCACTATTGGATAGTTGAGTAGGGTAAGATACTCGCGCGATTAAGGGTTTTCTCTCGGCAGCGATAAATCGGGAGCCGCTCAGAAATCAGGGTGGTCTTATTCATTTTAGGTTTTCATTGATCCATGTAATTACCCATTATGACGCTATTTAATTAGACTTTCTGGTTACTATCTCACTAGTAGATATCTGGTTACTCACTTAACAGCCTAGGCTTAGAAGGCATCTGGCGCACTTTGGCTTAGATTCATTAGTGTGCCGATCGGCTCAACTTCTGCGCTGATCGGCGCAACGATTCACTAGTGTGCCGATCGGCTCAACTCCTGCGCCGATCGACGCAACGACAGATTGGCTTAGATTCACTAGTGTGCCGATCGGCTCAACTTTGGCGCCGATCGGCGCAACGACAGATTTATTGTCTGGCGCACCTTTGTGCCGGCCAGTCTCCTCCTCATGCAACCTAAACTCGACAGTAGCCTTGACTAGATCTTTTGCTGTTAACTTTGTTTAATTATCCCTAAGGTCCTAGTGGATTCGATAAACCTTGGAATACTCAATTCAAGGGAAAAAGTGCTACAATCGTACACCGTCCTCTTGCGGTATATAAGTGGGTGCGTAGGTATGACCAACAGCGTCCAAAGTCACCAAGCGCGCTTTGGACGAAGATGCGCGCTCGGGGTACTCAAATCTTTCAGCCTCCGCCGCAACATCTAACGCTTCGAAGCCGCTCAAACTGGCCTTAGAACTACTCGAAGCAGGCGTCGGTATGGAAGCATCATTTATTAAAGATTGGGACCCTTCGCTCATCAAGTCCAACATGCGCAACACGGAAGATCCACTAGAAGCATCCTCTTCGGACTCCCGCGCAGGCGACACGAAGGACACCTGCGTAGGGTGAAGTAGGCATGTCAAAATTATAGTTACAAAATTTCCCTCAGGACCTCCCAAAAAGTACGTTACATCAACACAACAACTACAAATAATCCTAAACCTCGCTCGGTGCGGCCTTTGATCCACCCTCCGAAGTTCCAGCCTTCTCGGCGACGCTCCTCGAAGTGCCTTGCCCCCCCCCCCCCCCCCCCCCGAATGATCTTCAGCCTGGCCGTTACCGCTCCTCCAAGAGCCACGCATCTGCACAAACACAATCATTTTCAACTTCGAACGTCGCACGAATAAATGAAAATACAATGCACAAATAGAAGTATAACCTGAGCCAGTTTCTCAATGGCAGCCTATAAAGTGGCTTCACGGCCGTGATCGTGCCAGAGTTTCATTGCGACGCGCTTAGCCACGGCGATGGCCTCCAGCGAAAAGCCGTCCCGAGAGTCCGCCCCAATCGGAAAGTTGCGCCTTCCTAGAGCATGGAAGTGGTCGCAGCCTTCGCGTTCCAGCAGCCCAAAAGCGGCCTGTGCAGTATGCAGCGTGCCAAAGTTGCTGCGCTTGTCCATCACCCCAGGAGAGCTTCGAACTCAGACTTTTGCCACCCAAAGAAAACAACTTCGATGATTGCAGCCCTGTCGGTCAATGACATGGGCTCAGCACCAACATAACCTAAAGCCTCGCAATACTGCTGTTGTGCGGATACAGCTTGGACGGCAAGTCCCCGTCTCCAAACAGCTGAGCCCCCTCGGCTATGAAAGCGTCAGGAGCCGAGCATAGATTAGCCCAAGCCTGAGGATCAGCAAAATCCTCATACCCCTCGAGCAGCCCCAAGCCTCTACCAGCAGACCCTCCAGAGGCTCCAGCCCCAATCAAAAGTTGACTTGGACTCGAAGGTCTAGGGCGAGCAGAAAAGTTTTCCTTGAGACCTACAATGGTGTCCGCGGCCTCCATATCCACAGCCCGACTCCTCGCGGGAATAACGGAGGGACTCGAAGCTGGCGCATCAGCAGCACCGCCCGCAGCAGGGGGAGACATGATGTGGACAAGGGTTCCCGATCTTCCGAAAGGTTCTTGGTAAGTTGATTTGGTCGGAGGCGACACACAAATCAATCCGGCTTCAGAACAGCACGTTCTAAACCCCGCAATCGCAGCACGACGTCTCCTCTGGTTATCAACCGTCCAAAGATGATTGACCTCGCCGAGAAGGCTAATCCCTGCCTATGAATCAAGAACACAAGCAAGAACAACGAAGAATGCAACACAATTGCAGATGTATGATTAAACTCTCGAAGTTGGGGTCTCACAAACCGATGAACGGCGAAACTGTTTATGAACAGAATTGATCTAAGCAAAACCCGAACCGTAATGGTGCAGTGGCGGCTGTATATAAAGACCCTAGGGTCGTGCAAGACCCTCTGGACGCGCCCCTAATTGGGCTCAACTAGATACAAAGCCCAAAGGCCAAAAATAGGCGACGCAGCACCGACACAGATTCTGGACTCTCTCTTGTTTTGACGATTTCCAATGACTCCGGACGAATTTTGACATGAGGCCAATGGCATTGGAAAGGTCTTCTCCTTATCTTTCCGTGCATATGTAGAACGTCCAAATCCGAGTCCGTATGCGTCCTGGGCGACTGTTTTAGTACAGACTGGTCCTGGGCCCCGAAACAGACTCGAAGTCGGTTTTGATTGGGCCTCCACTTTGGCTTCCAAGCCCTTGCTGGTCCTCCACGTTCCCAACTCCTTCTCCCATCATCTCCTGGTCCTCTCCATGGTTTCTAATCATAAAATAATTATTAGGTAGCAAACCATTCTCAAAAGTAACATATAGCGAAGAACGTAGGAACGAGCTCACCTCTAAATTTAGTCGTCGTGCACGAGCTCTAGTCATTGGACGTTGCAAGTCCAGATTTGGAGGAGTGTTGTGTGTATCCATAGGAGTGATGTCCTCATCATCCTCCCCCTCTTGAAGTGGAGTCGTCCTCGACTCGAGCTCATCCTCTTCTCCCAAGTATGGTTTCAAATCTGAAATGTTAAAAGTAGGACTAACCCCGAACTCGGGAGGCAACTCAAGTTTGTATGCATTATCATTAATCTTCTCTATTATTTTGAAAGGACCATCAGCTCTAGACATTAGCTTAGACTTTCTCAATTCTGGAAATCTATCCTTCCTTAAGTGTAACCACACTAAATCTCCTACATCAAGCTTTACTTCCTTTCTACCTTTACTACCAGCAATTTTATACTTTTCATTCATCTTTTCAGTGCTAAGTCTAGTGGTCTCATGCATTTGCAAAATAAATTCAGCACGCTCCTTAGCATCAACATGAACTCTCATTAATAGGTAGAGGAAGTATATCAAGTGGAGTACGGGGATCAAAACCATACACTACCTTGAATGGACTTACCTTGGTAGTAGAATGTGTTGCCCGATTATAAGCAAACTCAACATGAGGTAAGCATTCTTCCCATTGCTTCAAATTTTTCTTCAAAATAGCTCGCAACATAGTACCCAGAGTGCGGTTCACAACCTCAGTTTGTCCATCAGTTTGTGGATGACAAGTTGTAGAAAATAACAACTTTGTACCCAACTTATTCCAAAGCGTGCGTCAAAAATGACTCAAGAATTTTGCATCACGATCTGAAACAATAGTAGAAGGCATACCATGCAAACGTATAATTTCTTTGAAAAAAAAATCAGCAATGTAACTAGCATCATCAGTTTTATGACATGGTATAAAGTGTGCCATCTTGGAAAAACGATCCACAACAACAAAAATGCTATCGCTCCCCCTCTTAGTCCTAGGCAGTCCTAAAATAAAGTCCATAGAAATATCCGCCCAAGGAATAGAAGGAACAGGAAGTGGCATGTATAAACCATGTGGATTCAATCGAGACTTAGCTTTTTGACATGTAGTGCAGCGAGCAACAAAACGCTCAACATCTTTCCTCATCCTTGGCCAAAAGAAGTGTGTGGCCAAAATATCCTCTGTCTTCTTAGCACCAAAATGACCCATCAATCCACCTCCATGCGCCTCCTGCAACAACAAAAGACGAACGGAACCAACTGGAATGCATAGGCGGTTAGCTCTAAACAAGAATCCATCATTCAACACAAATTTGTGCCAAGCACGACCTTCTTTACAGTGCAGCAATACATCTTTAAAATCAACATCAGCAACATATTGTTCTTTAATTGCCTCAAGTCCAAAAATTCTACAATCAAGTTGAGACAACAAAGTATATCGCCTAGATATAGCATCAGCAATCACATTATCCTTCCCTTTCTTATGTTTAATAATATAAGGAAAAGACTCAATAAACTCAACCCATTTAGCATGTCTACGGTTCAAATTGCATTGAGAACGAATATACTTAAGTGATTCATGATCAGAATGAATAACAAATTCTTGGGGCAACAAATAATGACGCCACGTCTCTAAAGAATGTACAAGTGCATATAGTTCCTTATGATATGTGGAATAATTCAAAACAGGCCCAGTAATTTTCTCACTAAAGTATGCAACAGGTTTACCATCTTGCATCAAAACACCACCAATGCCTATACCACTAGCATCACATTCAAGCTCAAAAGTATTATCAAAATTGGGTAATTGCAGCAATGGTGCATGTGTAAGTTTGTCCTTCAAAGCATCAAAAGACTCATGATGTACCTTACCAAAATGGAAGTCAACGCCCTTCTTTGTCAACTCATGCAATGGTGTAGCAATGGTGCTGAAATCTTTGACAAAGCGGCGGTAGAAACCTGCAAGACCAAGAAAACTCCTCACCTGTGTGATAGTTTTTGGTACAGGCCAGCTCTTTATGGCTTCAATCTTTGCCTCATCCACCTCAATTCCCTGTGGAGTCACAACATAGCCAAGAAAAGAGACTCGATCCGTGCAAAAGGTGCACTTCTCAAGGTTACCAAATAAAAGTGCAACTCGCAAAGCATCAAAAACAGCACGCAAATGAATCATATGATCATCCATGGACTTGCTATAAATCAAGATATCATCAAAGTAAACAACCACAAATTTGCTAATAAAAGGTCTTAAAACCTCATTCATCAAACGCATGAAAGTACTGGGTGCATTAGTTAACCCAAAAGGCATTACTAACCACTCATACAACCCGAATTTGGTTTTGAAAGCTGTTTTCATTCATCTCCAAGTTTCATTCTAATTTGATGGTAGCCACTACGCAAATCAATTTTAGTGAAAATTATAGCACCACATAACTCATCAAGCATGTCGTCTAGCCTAGGAATAGGATGACGATACCTAATAGTAATATTATTAATGGCTCTACAATCTACACACATACGCCAAGAACCATCTTTCTTAGGAACCAAAAGTACAGGAACAGCACAAGGACTAAGTGATTGACGAACATACCCACGATCCAAAAGGTCTTGGACTTGTCGTTGTATCTCCTTAGTCTCCTCAGGGTTGGTCCTATAAGCAGCACGGTTTGGTAAAGTAGCACCAGGAATCAAATCAATTTGATGCTCAATCCCTCTCAAAGGTGGCAATCCCGGGGGTATCTCAGCTAGGAAAACATCCTCATACTCCTGCAAAAGGTTAGTGACAGCAGGAGGCAAAGCACTAGAAGCAATATCACCAAGCGAAAACAAGGCTTGTTTGCATATCAAAGCATAGCAAATATCATCAGTAGAAATTTCAGCAAGCTCAGATTTTGTGGCAAGACATGAACGACCTTGTAATTTAATTGCAGCACCCTTAGAACTTGAAGAATCATTAACATTACCTGGTGTAGAAGCAGAATTAATAGGTTGCTGAATTTCAGGGCTTTTATTTTTCAAACTAGCAGCTCGTTCTAAATCAGCTTGTACAATTTCAGCAGGGGTCATTGGTAACAAAGTAATTTTAGTTTCTTTATGCATAAAAGTGTACTTATTACTTTTACCATGGTGTACAGCATCATTATCAAATTCCCAAGGTCTACCCAATAAAAGTGAACAAGCTTGCATGGGTACAACATCACAATCAACAGAATCGACATAGGAACCAATGGAAAAACGAACTCTGCAAGTTTGTGTTACCTTAGCTTTTCCAAAGTCATTTAACCACTGAATGTAGTATGGATGTGGATGTGGGCGTGTGGTCAAATCAAGCTTCTTAACCACATCAGAACTCACCAAATTGTTGCAGCTTCCTCCATCAATGATGACACGTGCCCGACGGTTCTTGATGACGAAGAAAATCTGGAACAAGTTATGTCGCTGCATCACCTCGGGCTGCTGGATTTGTGTGCTAAGCACACGCTGCACAATAATATTCATGTAGCCCGTGGTATCTCCGCCTCCAAGGACGAGGTCACCGCTGGTGGCAGCGACATCCTCCTCCTCATCCTCCACATCGGAGGTGCTCATGTAACCGCCATCATCTGTCGCCACATATGCCCGCCTACTTGGGCAATCTTTCTGCACATGGCCAAGACCATGGCAGCGGTGGCACTGAATCCCTGTAGTGCGTCCCGTCGAAGCAACAGAGGAGGCACTACTAGCCGGTACCTGCACAGAATTTTTACCTGAGCGCGTAGAAGGGGCAGGGGCTGATCTTTGTGCTGCAGGAACAACACTAGCTGGTGGGGGCGGCCGAAAAGATGGCTTGGGCAGCCCCGAAGTCCCCGTCGGCCGTGGTGGGTAGAAATTCCTGGACTTGCTGTACTCCTCAAAAGCCTGGAAAAGTCCCTGTGATTCTTTCTCTGCAAGCATAGCATACTGGAAACACTGGTTGAGGGTATAAAATTCTTTATAATCAAGGATGTCCTGAATTTCTTTTCTCAAACCAGAATAAAAGCGGCAAATCTGATCCTCTACTTTTTCAACCACAGCACAACGAATCAAACCCTTCTGAAGCTCACTAAAATACTCCTGAACAGTTTTATCTCCTTGATCTAAACGCTGCAGTTTATTACGAATTTCTCTATAAAAAGGAGGAACAAAACGATCACGCATTTCTACCTTAAGTTCTTCCCAAGTAGTAGGCAAATCAGTTTCAGCAGCTAGACCACTCCACCAAACAATAGCAAAGTCCTTAAACTCACTAGTGGCTTGTCTAACTCTATGTTGTTTAGGAACAAGGTGGGCATTAAATTTTTGTTCTACCGTCATTTCCCAATCAAGGTAATCATCACCATCGTACTGACCCGAAAACGAGGGAATTGAAAAATTTTTAGCATACGGATCATCTGGAGCATGGTTACCTTGTGTGCGACGGTTGTGGTTGTGGAAACCACCCATACCTTGAGGGTTACGTTGCAAACGACGTCGTAACCTTGCGGTCCTTGTAGCTGACCTATCGACGGTGCCATCAGCCTTATACACCGTTGCTTCATCATGATCGTCTTCAACGTCGTTGTTGGTGTTGGTGTTGGTGTTGTTGTTGGTGTTGGTGTTGATGTTGCTGTTGTTGTTATTGTTGTTGTTGGTCTTGTGAGCAGTCTCCAATTCGACAACCTGATCGGTTAGCTTAGAGACTCTCTTATCCAACCGCTCAATGCTTTCTCCCAGGTGAAGCTTGGTGACGGCGTCAGTGACGGCCCTGGTGATCGTCTCTGCCAAATCACTCTGAACCGCCTGCAAAGCCTTCTGTAACTGATTTTGGCTCACGCACTCATCCAATTTTGAGGGTGAAGCACCCTCCCCATCGCTTCCTGACATCAGAAACACCAAAACAGGAAACAAAAAGTGAAGGTTATCCCTACAAAACTACTAAGCAGTGGTGCCTCTCAACACAGCAAAAGTAAGCTTCTTGCAAAGCTCTTACAAAGTTCTGAAAACAACAAAGCGAAGGATACCAGGGAGAAGTGTTCCATGATTGCAAGGGTTACAAAATAACCTATGTGCTGTCCAGAAGAAGTATGTAGAGCTAGAAAGGCCAAATATATATATGAGTGGCACACAAATCAACAACAGATAGTAAAGCTGAATAAGTGTCCAAGTAACTTGTCCCTAGTTGCTGGTCTAACTATATTCTAGAACAGTAGTGATAGCAAAGAAGAAACAAGGAGACAAAGGGACACAGTCGATAACAGGGGGCTTAGTGTAAAACAGCCAAACTCAGAAATTCCAGGGGGCTAGATGGAGCACTAGTAGGAATCCCAAATTTCTTTTTTTTTATTTTATTTTTTTGATATTTATTTCCAACTCACTAGCAAACAGGAAGAAACCACAAAAAATTTCAGCTCCAACCGAGCTAGGATGTGGCCTACAGAAAATCATGAAGTTTCAGAAAACGTCGGGTTTCAACTTGAATGAATTTTTTCTTTATCTTCCCGATTTTTTTTGAATTTTTTGACGAGGGCACACAGGGCGTATCCTAGTGTGGGTATGCTCAACTTTTCGTCAAGAATCTCCTGTAAAAATTTCAGCCAAAACGGACAACCGAGCGAAAAGTTATGGCCGTTTTACCGAAGAGGTGTCAGAATCGGTTATGAAGAACCCGGGGGTTTGAGTGAAATCCGAGTCGGGCTTGGGGTCAGGTAGGGATTTTTTTTTTAGCGAGGTGGATGCAGCGGAAAGTGGAATTTGTGAAAATTGGTCCGAGGTGGTGAGGGTGGGTTTAGGGTGGGATTAGGGTGGGCGTGTTGATCAATCAACCCTAGCACACAAAGCCGACAAAACCGAGGATGGTGAAGGGGATGGCGGCTAGGGTTGCAAGGGAAACACTACTGACGACAAAAACACAAACTAAACCAGCGACTAAACAAGAACTACGGCACAAACTCAACACTACGGACTCTGAAATTGAAATATGCAAAGGCTAAACACGTGGTTATGGGCGGGGGAAATTTTTTTTTGGTATTTTCTGTGGACGATAGGAAGAACACGAAAACAAAACTAAAGGGTAGTGTGAACCTGATGGTGCACCTGAAGCTCTGATTACCACTTGATGTGGACAAGGGTTCCCAATCTTCCGAAAGGTTCTTGGTAAGTTGATTTGGTCGGAGGCGACACACAAATCGATCCGGCTTCAGAACAGCACGTTCTAAACCCCGCAATCGCAGCACGACGTCTCCTCTGGTTATCAACCGTCCAAAGATGATTGACCTCGCCGAGAAGGCTAATCCCTGCCTGCGAATCAAGAACACAAGCAAAAACAACAAAGAATGCAACACAATTGCAGATGTATGATTAAACTCTCGAAGTTGGGGTCTCACAAACCGATGAACGACAAAACTGTTTATGAACAGAATTGATCTAAGCAAAACCTGAACCCTAATGGTGCGGCAGCGGCTGTATATAAAGACTCTAGGGTCATGCAAGACCCTCTGGACGCGCCCCTAATTGGGCTCAACTAGATATAAAGCCCAAAGGCCAAAAATAGGTGACGCAGCACCGACACAGATTCTGGACTCTCTCTTGTTTTGATGATTCCTGATGACTCCGGATGAATTTTGACATGAGGACGGTGGCATTGGAAAGGTCTTCTCCTTATCTTGCTGTGCATATGTAGAACGTCCAAATCCGAGTCCGTATGCGTCCTGGGCGACTGTTTTAGTATAGACTAGTCCTGGGCCCCGAAACAGACTCGAAGTCGGTTTTGATTGGGCCTCCACTTTGGCTTCCAAGCCCTTGCTGGTTCTCCACGTTCCCAACTCCTTCTCCCATCATCTCCTGGTCCTCTCCATGGTTTCTAATCATAAAATAATCATTAGGTAGCACACCATTCTCAAAAGTAACATATAGCGAAGAACGTAGGAACGAGCACACCTCTAAATTTAGTCGTCGTGCACGAGCTCTAGTCATTGGACCTTGCAAGTCCAGATTTGGAGGAGTGTTGTGTGTATCCATAGGAGTGATGTCCTCATCAAGACACCACCACCACGTCGTCTTCACCGTTGAAGGCATCCGCCATCGCGCCGGCACGCACCAAAGTCCCAACGGCGAGGAGGCCGGGGGCAGACGAGCTCAAAGAGTCCCGGTGGGGTTCTTTAGCTAGCGCACGCTTCGGAGGAACCTTCGAAGTTTCCTCCTCCCTTTTCCTCTTCCCAATCTGCTGGGGAGGCTTCGACGAACACTTCTCCTTCTTGGCTTTTTTGGCCCCCGTTGCCTTGCCAACATCTGAACCAACATTTCCAGGGGGCCGGTTCTGCTTCATCCGAGGTTCTGGCGTGACATGAGCGGGGTACTTCACATCGGCCAATGTCAAGACACGGTTAAGCCGGCCATTGTGCGAAGTCCGCTCGCAGGTGTGCTTGTGCTCCTCGTGAGTGTAAGGCCCCACCACAGCCTCGCTGGTGCACTACAGGAAAACCAAAAACTCTTCGTCACCAAAACCCCATTTATCCACGGGCACCTCCGGGAAAGGTATGGTGATGTCAGGCCGCGAGGGGATCTTCTTCTGAATAAACCCAGGAATTAAACACCCCTCGTGTAGTGGCCACATATTCGCAGCCACGAACTCTTCGATGAGGTCCCGGCTGCTTGAGTTGAAGGTAGCGACACGGAAGGCAGCCTCGTTCTTACAGCCCTTGGGCACCCTGCCTTCTATGGACCGAGGCTCGCAATGAGATAGCTTTGAAGCTAAGGGAAAAGTAGTCTCCCCTCCCTCTTCTACAGGAGCAGTTTCTGCGGCAACCTTCACGTACAGCCAGCACTCATGCCACTTGTCAGTCCAGCGGTTTCGACTGCACTTAACAAATTGATTATCACGCTTGAAGTGGGGCATGAAGGTTACGTAGCCAAAGTCAGCCTCATGCACCATGCCATCAATCTTGATAGCCTTCGGCTGATATTGAGCGCAGTAGTATTTGCAGAATACTTCGATATCAGGGTCGCCCTGATAACTCAGCACACCCCAGGCGAATTTGATTAGCATAGCCATCCCACTAGGGCTGATGTGATGCAGCTGCACGTTGAACCTATCAACACGTCCTTCACGAAGGCTGAGCAGGGAAAGCGAAGGCCAGCAGTGAAATGGTCTTCAAAAACCACGGCCTCGTCTTGAGCAGGGCACGGGGTAACCTCCTGACCAGCCAGTCGGGCTCCTCTAGAAGGAAAACACCCTAACTCGGCAAGCCTGTGTAGTTTGGGGGCATCGAGGCGAGGGCACCCAAAAACGGAGGTCCGAGGTCTGGATCCCTCGTGGTCTTTCCCCTTCCCCTTTTGGCCCTTCGGCAGGCCAAAATCATCAGCGGGCAGTAGATCGCTGATATCTGCATCCATGTCCTCTAGGTCCTCATCCACCGGACCAGAGCTCCGAACCCTGCGGCTCGAACCTTGCCCTTGGGTGTTGGTGGCTACCCTCCCAACACCTCGAGGAGCGAAATCCCTGTCACCACCCCTTCCTCATCGTCCTCCTCATCATCCTCCTCCTCATCCCCATCGTCCTCTTCTTCATTATCTTCAACCTCATTCGATGGTTCCCGATCTTTATCATGACTCAACCCTTCGGGAGCACCAGTAAGGTTATCCTCCAAGTTCCTAGTAAATTCCGCCTCAGAGTCGCCCTCACTTGCAGCGGCGTCGACAGCCGTCGAAGGTAGGTTTTCCTCAGCGGCAGCCTTGTCAGAGCGAGCAGTTTGCATAACTCGAGCCATATCTTCAGATCCTGCAATTAAACACAAAAGGTGAGCTCCGTAGGAACCTGGAAACTAGCCCCAACTATTGCTAGGAACACTTCGAAGCAAGGATCCACGCATACCGAGTTAGCTCGAATGCAGCTTCAAAAGAAAAAGCCACCAAACAGCAGCATGAGCGCACGAAGCTAGGTGAAGCTAGAGTACTAAAAAGCAAATCGCAATAGAAGCTTCGTAGACCTTTAGCCCCCCCCCCCCCACCCCCCGCTTATATAGTCGGGTAAAACCGGACGAGCATTTACTACGGAGCCTCGGGAGTCAAAGCCAGAGTAACACAAAATTTAAAGCGGAAGACAAAGAGACACCACACCCAAGATAGCCAAGTGTTACCTTTGAGAGAGCCGGGTGAGCTCCTAGAAGACGACTCACTTTTCGAAACAATTACTGTTCAAACCCTAGTCATAATCACAGGCATAGCGGAAGCTCAACGCACAAGTAACTAGTAAATATAATAATTTTCCATCGTAGTTATTTTCCTTTTATAGGCAGAAGCCCTGGTAGCTTCGTTCGAAAAGCCCAACTTTGATGCTCGAAGGGTGGCGTTTGGGTAAGAGATCCCGGCGAAGCGAGGGTTTCGGCCCATCAAAGTTGGACCCATCCCTCGAGGGGCTACTGTTGGGGGAATCACTTCGCAAGCCACCCTTCGAGGGTTCATCAAAGTCGGGCTTCGAATAAAAGTCAAAGTCAACACATTGTTATCCTTTTTCTTTATTAGTCATTATTAACCATAACTTTGAGGTACAGGCGTTCATCAGAGGCCACAGTAAAACCCGGACCCTTCGAGCAGGATCTCCGCGCTCTCGGAGGATGAAGTCATCATCCTTCGAAGGAATGCGTACAGGGCAAGATCAAGAGCCTGTTCGGCGCGAAGAGAGCAGCATGTGGCACCAGCACGTGTTGTAGCGTGCGGAGCAAGGAAGGGTACCAAGAGTGCTCAAATGACCAATTTATTCTTTATGACCATTTTGTATAGAATATTTGAAGAATATAGTAGGTAATTAGGGGCAAAATGATCATTTGCACATGGCCTAAGTACGGGCCTATAAAAGGAACACCCCTACTTACTTGTAACGGGATGAATCTTTTTGGGAATATCTGAGAAGAGCCCTTTTGTTCTGTTTCGAACCCTTCGCAATTTCTTTTTATGTTCACTCTTTCTGTCATTGTCATCGAAGCTCACGCTCAGTGACACCAACTTCCGATATCGTCGGACTTGTCCGACACTTGGAGGAGAAGATAGATAAGGCTCCAGCCAGCAAAATAGGTATAGTTTTTCAAAGTAGTTTTTAATATACAAAGGCATGCCTTGACATCGTAGGGTCAGCCAACAAACAACAAATCATAACAATAACCATACTTTGACAAGATTTGATCTAGAGATCAAAGACCAACTTCAATAGCACAAATAATAGGTTTTTGACATAAAGCAATGTTTTTCGCAATAAAGAAGCAATCACCAATCAAATGTGCACATTCTCTACATCACATTGCTAGAGTCAAGAATATTTAGTTCACTCCTAAGATAGTAAAATCTCTTCTCATCTAGGGGCTTGGTGAAAATATTGGCTAGTTGATCTTTGGTTCACACATGACTAACTTCTATATCCCCCTTGATAGAATGATCTCTCAAAAAGTGGTGACGAATATCTATATGCTTTGTGCGTGAATGCTCAATGGGGTTATAAGCAAGCTTTATGGCACTCTCATTGTCACATAGGAGAGGAACACGGTTCAACTTGTAAACGTAGTCCCTTAGAGTTTGTCTCATCCAAAGTAGTTGTGCACAACAACTACCGGCTGCAACATACTCCGCTTCGGCCGTGGAAAATGCAATGGAATTTTGTTTTCTTGGATGACCATGACACTAGGTACCTACCCAAGAATTGGCATGTCCTAGAGGTGCTCTTCCTATCCACCTTATCCCCGGCATAATCCGCATTGGAATAGCCTAATAGGTTGAACTTTGAACCCTTGGGGTACCAAATCCCTAGGTTGGGTGTGTGAACCAAATACCTCAATATTCTCTTAATGGCCAGCATGTGACACTCCATAGGAGCAGCTTGAAAATGTGCACACATACACACACTAAGCATGATATCGGGCCTAGATGCACAAAGATAAAGCAAAGATCCTATCATGGAGCGGTATACCTTTTGATCAACGGGCTTGTCCCTTTAGTTGAGGTCTAGGTGGCCATTTGTTGGCATGGGAGTTTTGATGGGCTTGGCCTTGTCCATGTCAAACTTCTTCAATAAGTCTTGTGTGTACTTAGCTTGACATATGAAGGTGCCCTCCTTGAGCTGCTTCACTTGGAAGCCTAGAAAGAATGTCCATTCTCCCATCATGGACATCTCGAACCTCTTTGTCATAATCTTGCTAAATTCATCACAAAAAGTTTGGTTAATAGAACCAAATATAATGTCGTCGACTTATATTTGGCACACAAATATATCATTCCCAAAACACTTTGTGAAGAGAGTTGCATCGGCCTTGCCAATGACAAAACCCTTTTTAACTAGAAAATCCCTAAGGCATTCATACCATGCTCTTGGAGCTTGTTTAAGCCCATAGAGCGCCTTATGGAGTTTATAAACTTGATTAGGATACTTAGGGTCTTCAAAGCCCGGTGGTTGCTCCACATACACCTCTTCCTTGATTGGCCCATTTAGGAATGCACTTTTCACATCCATTTGGTACAACTTAAAATCATGGTGAGTGGCAAAAGCAAGTAAGATTCTAATTGATTCAAGTCTTGCTATGGAGGCATAGGTTTCATCAAAATCCAAACCTTCGACTTGTGAATACCCCTTTGCCACGAGCCTTCCCTTGTTTCTTGTCACAACACCATCTTTATTTTGTTTGTTGCGGAACACCCATTTGGTGCCCACAACATTCTTGTTCTTCGGTCTTTCCTCCAATGTCCACACTTCATTTCTTGTGAAGTTGTTCAATTCCTCTTGCATGTCCATCACCCAATCCGAATCCTCAAGTGCTTGTTCTACCCTAAATGGCTCCATAGAAGAGACAAAAGAGTAATGTTCACAAAAAATTTTAACTCCAGATCTAGTGATTACCCCCTTATCAATATCTCCAAGAATTTGCTCGACGGGGTGATCACGTTGTACATTTTGATGCACTCTTGGGTGTGGTGGATGTCAAGTTCTTTGACCACAGTCTTCATCAACCTATTGATCATGTCTTTGGGAGTCATCACTTGATGCTTGTACATGATCACCAACATCTTGATCTTGACCACTTGTATGATCAATTTCTTCATTTTCACAATATTGGTCTTGTCTTGACAGAGAGGGTTGATTTTCAACACTTGTTGGTTCTTGTGGTCTCATATCACCAATGGCCATCCTTTCTATTGCATTTCTAGGAGCATTATTATCTACATCATCATTAATAAGTTGCTCCTCTTGAGAGCCGTTAGATTCATCAAACGTCACGTCATGTGAGATTTCAACACAACCAGTGGTTTTGTTGAACACACGATAGGTATGAACATTTGACCCATAACCAAGCAAGAAACCTTCATCAACTTTTGGAGCAAACTTTGAAGTCTTGGGTTTCTTGTTTAGCAAAAAACATTTGCTCCCAAAAACACGAAAGTAGTAAATATTAGGCTTGTTACCGGTTAGTAGCTCATATGGTGTTTTCTTCAATAATCGGTGGAGATACAACCGGTTGGAGGCATGGCATGCGGTGTTGACGGCTTCGGCCGAAAAACGGTCAGACGTCTTGTATTCGTCAAGCATTGTCCTTGCCATCTGAATGAGTGTGTAATTCTTTATTTCGGCCACTCCATTTTGTTGAGGGGAGTAGGGGGCCAAAAATTCATGCTTGATGCCTTTTTCATCAAGGTATTCCTCAAGTTGGGTGTTCTTGAATTCGGTGCCGTTGTCACTTCTTATTTTCTTGATCTTGACTTCATATTCATTTAGTGCTCTTTTTATGAATGTTTTGAGCACGTCTTTAACTTCACCTTTATCATGCAAAAAGAATACCCACGTGAAGCGAGAAAAATCATCAACAATTACAAGACCATATTTGTTACCACCAATGCTTATATAAGAGATGGGGCCAAAGAGGTCCATGTGCAATATCTCCAATGGTCTTGTGGTTGTCATCACGTTCTTGGAGGGGTGTGAGGCTCCAACTTGCTTTCCCGCTTGACATGCACTACAAATTCTATATTTCTCAAAACACACATTGGTTAGTCCTATGATGTGGCCGCCCTTTTGGAGTTTGTGAAGATTTCTCATACCAACATGGGCTAGCCTTCTATGCCACAACCACCCCATCTTGGACTTTGCTAATAAGCATGTACCAAGTCTAGCTTCATCCGTGGAGAAGTCCATAACATAAAGCTTTCCTTTAAGCACACCCTTAAAAGCAACCAAGCCATCACTCCTCTTATAGACGGTCACACCACATTCGTTGAACAAGCAATCATAGCCTATTTTACAAAATTGCGAAATGGATAATAGATTGAAGTCGACGTGATCAACAAGCATAACCTTAGAAAGAGAATACGAAGGAGTAAGAGGAACTTTACCATAACCTAGTACTTGTCTCGTTCCATTGTCACCAAATGTAATGTATTCATTTTTGTTGTGACTTGGTTCAAATGACTTGAACATCTTTTTGTCTCCGATCATATGATTGGTGCATCCACTATCAATCACCCAACTTGACCCTCCGGAGACATAGTCCTATAAAACAAGTTAAGCTTTGTTTTTAGGTACCCAAATTTGCTTGGGTCCTTTCACATTAGTCACAAGCGCTTTGGACACCCACACACAAGTCTTTGGCCTCTTCTTGTGTGGCCCAACATATTTAGCAAACACACGACCATGCATGTTTCTCATGAGTACATATGAAGCATCAAAATCGTGAAAGAGTGCACAAGTAGCATTAGACATATTAGCATGAGAATTATTAACAAAAGAAGAACGGTTGTTGTTCATGTTCTTGGCTTGCTTCTTTTGGTAAGATCCTTCCTTGATGAACTTAAGGAATTCCTTCCCATTCTTGTTTTCCCTAGCATTGTGCTTGGCACCGTCAACATATCCAATGCCATCCATGACATTAGGGTGCCGAGAATATGAGTATGCACCTCTTGCATACTTTGCCTTTTCATCATCAACAACATTTTTCTCATGTTGTATTTTTCTTTCAAGAGTCTTCACTTGCTTGTTCAAATCATCAATCAATTTGACATTAGTAGCGCAAGCATCAACATCGATATTATAGCACCTATCACATCCATTGCTAGTGGAAGCACGAGAAGAATTGTTGGTGGAGGATGTGAAGGTTGAAAGTATCTTATATTGTTCTTCAAGAGACTTCTGAGTCTTTTCCAAATCCTCATATTTCTCTTAAAGTACATTTCTTGTGCTTTTAATACTTTCACATGAGGTTTTAGTTTCATTGAGAGACTTGATTAAATTTTTATTTTTCTTCCTCTCATCTTCTAGGAGCTTCTCTAGTTCAAGGTTTCTTTTCTTTTCAAGAATAAGCAAGTCTTCTTGTTTTTCAAGAAGCTCCTCTTGTCTATCATTTTTTTCCTTTTGTTTTTCAAGCAATTCCATAAATTCAAGCATTTTAACAAGAGAAGCATTAACATTATCAGCATCATCATCACTACTACTAGCATAAGAGGAATGTTTATGTTTAGATTTAGATACCTTGGATCCTCTTGCCATGAAGCACTTGTGAGTGTTGTTGTCATCATCATCACTCCAACTCCCAAATAAAGAAATGTTTGTGGGAGAGACGCCAATGGCAATTGTAGCAATGCCTCCCTTATCCGAGTCGGATTCGGAGGAGGAAGATGATGAAGCGGATGAGTCATCGGAATTCCATTCTTGACCAATGTGAGCTTCACCTCTTCTATGCTTCTTGTACTTCTTGTCTTTCTTATGGTGCTTGTCTCTTTTTCTTTCATCCTTGTTCTTCTTCTTTGGACATTCCACAATGAAATGTCCTTCATCACCACACTCATAGCAAGTCCTTTTTTATCTTCCTGCTTTGCCCTTGTCAAAACTCTTCTTCTTGTAACCATCTTAATTAAGAAATGACTTTAATCTCCTCACAAGCAAAGCCATTTCATCATCACTATCATCACCACTAGGATCAACCACTTTCTTCTTTTTCTCTTGCTTCTCTCTTGTAGCGTTGAGTGCTACATCATTCTTGTCATCACTTGCTCCCTCAATTTGCTTGATCAAGGCATTTATTTTTTTGGCTTGATCATTTTGTTCCTTTTGGGATAGAAGCTTTCTAAGCACTTCATCGGTTGAAAAAGTTTTGAAGTTATCCTTCTCTCTAATGTTTGAGCAAATGTTGCTCTCCCATGCTTGTAGCAATCTTTTGTTGATATGCAAGTCGGTCATTTTGGCTCCCAGTGCTCTTCTTTGATTTACAATCCTCATGAGCCTATCATGAACTTCTTTAGGGCCTTCTCCCGGACCCACGATGAATAGGTTGAATTCATTTTGTAATTCTTCAAGTCGTGCATCCTTGACAGAATCAATGCCCTCATAAATAACCTCAAGTTTTCTCCATAGTTGATTGGCGTTCTTTATTCTGGCAACCTTATCATACTCAGTGGAGCTAAGCGGAGACAATTGCACTAGCCACCACGCATTGCGATGAATGTTGATTTATTCCTTGCGAGTTGGGTTATCTCTATTTTCCCACAAGAAACCATTCTCGGTTATGCTTGTAACATGTGGACTCATGGATTCCAAATACATCATCATCTTGCATTTCCAATGATCATAGAATTGTCCATCAAAGTAAGGGAGTCTACTCAACCCTTGTCCAATGTGATCTTCCTTGAGGTCATCATAATCATGCATGACATTGTTGTAGGTTCTTGGTTGATCATCTTTGTCACCATCTAAATCTCGAGAACTACTAGCACCACCTTTGGTTGAAAGAATGGTGGATGGTTGATCTTCTGGTTTTGACATCTTTAATCTTCAAGTGGTTAAGCTTTGTAGAAGATACCCGCTCTGATACCAATTGAAAGTGCCTAGAGGGGGGTGAATAGGCACAAATCCCTGAAAATGGCTTAATAATAAAAGTTAAATGTGCAGTGTCGGACTTGTCTGACGATCGTGAGTAAAGTGCACCTACTTGTCCAATGACCCGAGATAGAAAAGTAGATCGGGCGATTAAAACTTCAAACTAGTGCAAGGCAAGTTAAGAGCTAGTGATTACAAGCTAGAGGAAGCTATAGAAGTAAGGAAAAAATCTAGCATGCAACCTACATAAGTTAATTTAAGAAATACAAAGCAAACCCTAACTAGCAAGTTTAAGAGCAAGAACTAGTAAATGAAGGACAAGTAATAAAGCACACAAGAGACACGGGATTTTTCACCGAAGTTCAGCTCCACAAAGAAGCCTACATTTCTGTTGAGGAATCCACAAAGGAACGGGTCTCTTTCAACCCTAAACCTCTCCAAGTGATCACAAAGATCAAACTCGATGTTCCACTAGCAACTCCACAAAGGAGGGGTCAATACAAACTTCCAAGGCGTCACCACACAAGTTGGGAGCTCAACGGGCACCTCTAACCGTCTAAGGGATGAATCCCCAAGAGTAACAAACACAAGAGTTGACGGCGGTGAGGATGAACCTAGTGCTTAATAGGATGGAAGCTTGGAGGTGATGGAGCTCTTCAATCTTCTCTCAATCCCGTCACAAATCAAGAGTGGAAGCAAGGGAGGAGAGTTGGGGAGAGCAAAATGAGCTTAAGAGTGTTTTTGAGTGGAATGAGTGACCCACCGGCCAAGGGGCGAGATGGGGGTCTATTTATAGCCCAAGGAGAAAAAGAGCCGTTTGAGGGGATATTTCTCAGATCTGTGTCGGACAAGTTTGATGGTCATCGGATAAGTCCGACGAAACAACATGGCACGAGTACTGGAGCCCGATGGACTTGCCCGATGCCTCGAACAAGTCTTGTCCGTCGGACAAGTCCGATGGGCATCGGACAAGTCTGATGGAACCAAGGTGGAAGAGGAACTGGAGTCCGATGGAGAAGTCCGTCACGTTGGACAAGTCTGACGGCACGGAGTGGCAAGCATACTGGAGTCCGATGGACTTGTCCGACACGTCGGACAAGTCCGATAGAAAGCCTCTGGAAAAGAGTATTTTGCTGGGAAAAAGGATTTTTAGCACGTAGTTCACCTTTGCTTCACATTTTTTCTGTCCCTCTTAATAGTACGGCTTTTCCTATACTCAAGAATTAAAAAAAACTCTATGAACTTCATTCTTGATCATATTTTGAATTTCATCTTTGAAGCACTTTGCCATCTTCTTTTCTCCTTTTTGTTTGTATGCATTTAATCATCAAACTTTGGACCATTTTCTACACACATGCTCATTAAAAGATTAGTCTATTCTTAATTGTATTGATGTCAATCACCAAAATAAAATTAGGGGCCTAGATGCACTTTCAGCTACAAAGGGCCTCATTGGCCAACATATAATGAACAACGCCGCATAGAACACCACGTCATACGGTGTCCAAGTTAGATGCCAGGATGATTCAGACGAACCCTCTAGGTCGATGCAACCCACCTTGGCCCCACTCGGCCTCATCATCTACTAGTGCGACAGTTTGCGTGTCTTATCCCTCTATCTCCCTATTTTGTGCATTGATTTAATTTTCCTAGGACAAAATGATAAAATCCAAATTGGAAAATTAAAATCAACCTTGATGATCTCCTAATTATTCAAAACTTTCCATGGTTGGCTTGCATGCTCTTTATTCCTTGCTCTTATGCCAATACTAGTGGACTATATTCATAGGGACCAACATGCTACCTAGGTTGTTGACTAGTGTGATATGGTTTGATGAAGTGATTCTTGATCTTTATTGCATAAAGTACTTCGGAATTCTTTCTAAAATTAAAAATCTATAAGCTTACTCCTCAATGATTTGAAATATCCCACTAGAGCCATATGATAGTTTCATTTGATAAACCTAATGCATATGCTACTTGTGCCTTCATTGAACCTTGTCAAATTGTTGTGACCCTAGTGAGATGTTTGTTATGTATTGTTCATCAAGTTCATGTGCACATTCCCCTGATATGTTAATCTTCTACATTGGAAGTTAGCATAACCATCATCATAATCATCCATTCATCCACCAAAAGAATTTCTCCATGATTATCTTGTTATGACTCTCTCTCAATTGTTCTCATAGAAGGTATGGCTATCAAAAAAATGTTGTCAATCCTTGAGCATGAAAAAAGAGAGAAAGAAAAGAAATAGCCATACCCAATATCATTTTAAGGAAAGAGAGAGTCTATACAAAAAGGAGTATTATTCACCTCCATCATCCATCTCCTTCCATATGCTACTCTTCCACTCCAGAAGATAGCATCACACATATCCAATATCCGCCCACAAAATAAAGTGCTCCATCATCCTTTGAGAAACTCCCTCTGCAATTATCCTTGCTAAAAGAGACATGGGCTGTCAAGTATTCAAAAAAAGTAAAAAGAAAAAAAAAGAGAGATAGCCCATGTTCTCAAATAGAAGAGAGGGAGGATATCAAAAGGAGTACCATTATCCACTACTACATCCTTTCCATCCATATATGTGCACATACTTGATTGATGATTCATGACTTGTTTTCTCCATGGATTCAGTTTTTGACTTGGTAATACATGAAGCACAGGAATGCCTTCTTTTTATTCCCTACCCTGAGCTCCACATAAGCCTATCTGTAGAGGTAGGAACAAAATAGGGCAACACAAAAAGCCTCGGTGAGGATCCACACACACATATGAGTGACTTGAGAGAATCACTCGAGGAGTACAACTTTATTTTATCCTTGAAAATTCTTTCAAAAACCCAAGTTACTTAGCACAATGAGTAGAGATGACCAGAATCTTTACTGTTCCACTCTTCAACTGCCCAAGGTGACATGGTAGACACTTCAAAGTCCATTGGTACAGGTATGGAGATTATGATCCACCTTAGTCCTTTTGAATAATCTGCATGCTAGCATCATACCATTTGGAGATTATGATCCACCTTAGTCCTTTTCCTTCACTCGAGAATTAGCAAAGGCAAGTGTGGGGGAGTTCGTTAACGGTCACTAAGTACCAAATCCAACCGTCAAATAACTACAAAAAAGCAATAAAGTGAACAACCAACATAGTGGTAGGAGTTTATTACTAACAAGTTCCACAAGTGTTGGTAAATATTTGTTGCAGGTGATTATTCTACAAAATTAATGAAAAATCCACATCATCAAGGGATAAAGCACAACTCCAGCCAATCACAGGCAAGCACAAGGATCAAATGGCCCACCTACGGTAGGAAACTGACTTAGTCCACTGCCTCACGGTGTGAGGGGACAAGAGGGGCCACCAACTAGTGACCCAGAGCAAGCAGGGGGGCATAGGGCCCCACTCATGTTCAGCCGAACAAGGCCCTTTGGCCGAAGGTGGAGTGGGCCCAATGGGGTCCATCCTGCTCTATCAGTTCCCCACCGCCTTTCCTATGTCGGTTATCCTCCTTAGGGCGGGAGTTACCGACTTATGAACCGCCTTTGGAGTGCTATAAAAGGAAGGCCAAGGCACCACCCTCAAAACACCTCAAGATTAGTTTAGTGTTTCATTTCTCAAAGGCTTTAGCACTGCTAAAGTGCTTAGAAAATAGGGAGAGAGTGAGGGGAAGTCCGAAGGAGGAGTGGGCCTGTCCACCCCTTCTCCACGCTTGTACCTCGACGGATGTTTGCCATATTTAGTAAGTCTTCATGATTCCTTTATTGGTATTTAAGTTTCCTTTTTAAGTAAGTTTTATACTTAGTTTCTTTGCTCGCTCGGTGCCCTATTTAGTTAGAGACCTTAGTCTTGTACTATCGTAGCTAGAGATTAAAGGAGTAATTGAAAGCATAGCTGTGGTGTCTAGGCCGTAGATTACCTTTGTTTATCGCATAGTCTACGGATTGCTTGAGGTAGTCAGTAGGTGATGACAGTCCTATCTGTCCTTTGAAATCCTCCACGTTCGGCTACGCAATAGACTCTTGGACGGAATTGCACTGTGGATGCAGGGGAAAACCGGATGCCCAATGCAAGCAACCTAGTAGTGCTCTTACCTTGATTAGGACCTTATAACCATTAGGAATCCTCTCTACCCAAAGCCACAATTATCTTGGTGTCCTTGGTCGAACTAGAACAGAAGATTAGGCACACATGTTCCCTATGGATTTGATACCTTGGAATACTCCTAGGTGAAAACTACTTTGGTATCCGTACGCTTGCGGATTTATTTTGTTGTCGTTAAAATACCCAACAAGGGGCGAGTTGGGCGAGAGAAAGAAAAGAGGGTGACGGCCCATGCGGGGAGAAGAAGAGGAGGGGAGGGAGCTAGGCCGAGAGGGGCGAGGCCCAGTCGAGGAGAAGAGAAGGGAGTGGGCAAGTTGGGTTGGGCCGAGCAAGTGAGAGGGAGGAGGGTTTTTGGCCAGAGGGAAAAGGGGAGGGAAGGAAACGGTTTAAACATTTCCTAGGATTTTGGCATTGGGGTTTAAAAGCAAATTGAAATCCAAATTTCAAATAGGCTACTGAAATCTGACCAAAAATAGAAGCATACAAACTAACAACCACTTGAGCACTCATTTTAGCTTTTTTAAAAAAATCTTTTCTACTTCTAGCTTTATATTTAGTGACATTTTTATTTTGAAAGTTTAGTTAAGAGATAAGATTCGAGGAAAATTTTAATTAACTCTGATTTTTAATCTTAATAAATTTTTTGAATGCCACAAACTAGAATTGATTATGGCAGATGGTAGATGGACCAAACCACGGGGAGTTGTCAAGAATATGAAAATTGAAGTCAGAAGAAACACTGTCCAAGTTGATGTATTCGTTCTTGACAAAGGTGAAGTGGGAGTAGAAGACGTCATTCTGGGTAGACCTTTCTAAAGATTGGTACAAGCAGTGTTAGATGCAACACGAGGACATATCACATTTACGTTAGGAGAAGAGGAAATTCTTTTCAAATTTCAAACCCACCCTCCCACACTAACACAATTTTTCCTAAAGAAAGGATGAAGAAATCGACATTGACTATACAAATCCTTTGAATAAGCTATTCAAAGAAGATGACAAGGAGGAAGAATGACAGGACGTGGTAGGTGCCGATCGGCACAAATCGGGTGCCGGACAGCAGAGGGCAGATGCCGACCGGCACAATCAAGATGCTGATCGACATAGAGAAAAACATGAGGAATTCAAGCCCCTTGGCGACCTGGACCTAGGAGAAGCACCTCATGTCGAACGGAAGCCACTTCCTGATGGTTTAAGGTATGAATATCTAGGAAAGAACAAGACTTATCCTATTATTGCAGTTTTGAAGAAGTATAAGAAAGCTACTGGATATTGCTTGGATGACATCAAAGGTATCAACCCGGCTTTCTACACACATAAGATTAATTTGGACGAGTCTACCAAACCGGTAGTTGAAGGCATGAGAAGACTGAAAGAAGGTATGAAGTGGCGAAGAAGTTAATTCTAAGACTTCTCAATGCCAGAATGATATACTCAGTACCTGATAGTGAATGGGTCAGCCCAATCATTATGTACACAAGAAATGAGGACTGATAGTAGGCCCGATGAAAATAATGAATTGATTCCTCAAAGAACAGTCACGGGATGGAGCATGTGCATTGATTACAGGAAACTCAACAAAGCTACAAAGGAAGATCATTATCCATTACCATTCATCGATGAGATGCTTGAAAGGTTAGCTAAAAATTCTTATTTCTGCTATCTAGATGGATATAGTGGTATCTTCCAAATACATGTTCGATCAGAAGACCAACACAAGACCAAATTCACTTGCCGAGGAACTTATGCGTATCGACGAATGCCATTTGGACTTTGCAACACACCAGCGACCTTCTAGAGATGCATGAATGCCATCTTTGCTGAGTTTATTGAGGACATCATGGAGGTATTTATGGATGATTTCTCTATCATTGGAACTGATTTTGATAATTGTTTAGCGAATTTAGAGAAAGTTCTAAAATGGTGTGTTGAAGTGGATCTGGTTCTTAATTGGGAGAAGTGTCACTTTATGGTAACCGAAGGGATTGTTTTGGGTCATGTTATCTCTAATAGAGGAATTGAAGTTGATAAAGCCAAGATACCAACTGTAAAAGATTAGCACCATCTAGAGATCTCAAAACTTTATAGAGTTTTCTTAGGCATGCAAACTTCTACCGCCGGTTTGTCAAATACTACTCTAAGATTGCTAAACCATTGATGGAATTATTACCAAAGGACGAACCTTTTGAGATGGACGATGAACGACTATATGGCTTCAGGAAATTAAAAGAAGCTTTATGTTCTGCTTCTATTATGCAACCACCTGATTGGAATCTACCTTTTGAAATTATATGTGATGCAAGTGATTATGCAGTGGGCGCTATTCTTGGACAACATAAAGAAGGTAAAGTTCATGCCATATACTATGCTAATAATACTCCCAATGAAGTGCAGATCAATTATACAACTACAGAAAAAGAAATGCTAGCAGGGATATTTGCTTTTGAGAAATTGAGATCCTACATTATTAATATTAGCTCTAAGATCATTGTTTACACGGATCACGCTGCTATTAGATATATTGTTTCCAAAAAGGAGTGTAAGACCAGGATGCTTTGATGGGTTTTAATGTTGCAAGAATTTGACCTGGAAATAAGAGATAAGAAAGGAATCAAGAATTATGTAGTTGACCATTTATCGCGCATCACATTTCAGAGCAAGGACACACATATTGCTAATGAGATGAGGCAGGAACAGTTATTTGCAGCCTATGATAATAGAGATAATTGGATTCACGACATGACATTGTATCAGGATTCCAAGGAAATCTTGACCATCTTACCAGAAACAGTAGACGCAGGGTAAGGAGTGAGATGTGAAAATTCATTTGGGATGAGCCTTACTTGTATCGATATTGTGAAGATGAAGCTGTCCGGAGATGCGTTCCCCATAATGAAAGATTCAGTATCCTTGAAAAATGTTATTCTTTAGAATACGACGGGCATTATGGCCATTTTCGAACTCAGGATAAAGTATGGGCCAGTGGATTTATGGTGGACATTATGGCCATTTTCGAACTCAGGCCAAAGTTTGGGCCAATAGATTTTATTGGCCTTCTATGCATTAGGATGCTAAAAGGTACATTGCAACATGCCAATAACCAAGCCTACGAGTCTTAGTTAGATATGAATGAAACACACAACACTAGGACAGGTCGTAGTTCATAGCGAAAGCCAATCCAATCTATAGTCCAATGAAGCAAATCAATCTACCATCCCCTTTAATCTCGTACCTATGCATCTAAGCTGTTTGTCGTGACTATCACGATGGCGGCTAATAAGGCAAAGGAAGAGGCACTACCTTGAGCATCAATTAGCATTGAATCGCTATTAAGTTTTGACATCTGATCCTTGACGACAGCAGCTAATCTACTAATAGATAAATAACACTGATAAGAATAAACAACACACCTACATGTTGCATCTAAGGTTGGTGCCGTGCTATAGCATAATTGCAACATGTAAGAAAATATAGAGGGGAACATGATCAAAAGCAAGTATAAACACAAGATAGATCGACCGATATTAATAGATAGTTTTGTTATTTTCAGAATGTATTTGATAACTCTTTTAATCTACAAATAAGAAGATAATAGATTGCATAAATTGTTCATATGATATATTTGGTCCTGCTAAAGAAAAATCAGCAGGGATGCGTGCAGAAGCCAGCGCAGTACCACACTTGGCGCCATGTCTGCTGGAGCTGGAGGTTACCTACGCGTCCTCGCTGCCGGCCTAGTACAACTATGTAAACTGGAGGTCGCTTATTATAGTTGCGCGACCACGTGAACAGCGACGTTGGAATGCTGGAGCCCAAGGCTTCAGCAAATGGCGAGCGCTGAAACCACACTACCCAGGGCCATCTCTACATATTTGAGGCCCGGTGCGAAACATAAAACGAGGCCCTAAAATTTGAAAATCACATAGCCAAAATATACTTATAGTTAACTATATAGCTTTCATACATGTCATTTTTCACAATATTTGAAAATGTCATATCAATATTAATGCTAAGAGAGTAAAATTAGTACTCGTAAATATACTAACCTTATGTTCTAGTAAAGGGCAAAATCCTTCTAGTATTCCTTGAGGTAAAATCGTCGATTATATCTTCATACTTAATTTGCTCTAAGACATCACTTTCAAGTGCTATTGTCTGGTGGGACAAAAAACTTATCGGTTAGTGGACGACCGATTACTCCATGGAACAGGACTAGTTGGTTATCTAGTAGTCGACTAGATCCTAGCCCACGGCTATAGGCATGCATGAGGTCAAATAAGATTGTCTGTTGTTGGCTAACCGATTAGCTTCTTTGAAATAGCCCTTTTGGTCACCCAACGACTGACTAGTTCCGGTGTAGGGCCTTGCCTCCACTGCTGCAGCCATCCAAGTGCCCCGTCTCTCGCTCCTTCGTTGGGCAAAGGAACAATGAGGGTCACGGGAGCGGTATGTGGGCGCTAATTAGTCGCGGGATGACCAACTACACTATAGGATGCCCACGAACTGATAAGCTTGTAGGAGATTAGTGCTTGGACGTGGACTGGGGGGGGGAGGGGGGGGGCTTGTGGCTACTCCGTCGGTTGAAAACTAGCCGCAAGTATATCGTCGGATTTTGAGAGATTGGGGATTAAGGGTGTGTTCATTTTCTAAGGTCTAAATTTTAGTATTGTCATATCAATCTTTCAAACACTGAATAGAGTGACTAAATATAAGATTAATTATTTCTTCAGTTGAATGCTAATTTACGAGATAATTCTATTAATCTTAACTAAATTATTATTTTGAGATATTTACTGTAGCATCATATTGTCTAATCATGGTCTAATCAGGTTTAATAAATATGTCTCTTCATTTAGTCAAGGGATTATGAAATGAGTTTTGTTACTAGTTTATATTTATTATTTTTAATTAATGATCCAATATTCGATGAAACAGGACTAAAATTTAGTTCGTAGAAAAAAAAGGGCAAAATTATCTATAACATACTAAGAAGATGTGGTTTGGTCTCCAACACATCAATAAAGTCGATCTTGTGATTTCTTGTCTGGGACACATTATGACCATTTAACAATTATTTTCAACTTTTTTATCTCAATACTCATAATATATTAGGATTTAAAACTTGACATAAATATACATTATTGTATTATCTATCACTAAAAAATAGAGCTAAATTTTTTTCAAATATTTTTCATGTTTGCTCATTGTTTTAATATTAAATTCGTCCAGCAAATCATGCAAATAATAAATAAAAAAATCTAGCCCTATTTTTTTAATGATAGATATTACAACAATGTATATTTGTGTCAAGTTTTAAGTTCTAATGTATTCTAAGTATTGAGATAAAAAATTTGAAAACAATTGTTAAATGTTCATAATGTGTTGCAGACGAGAAATTACAAAATCGTAGTGTGTTACAGACAAATTCAACTTTATCGATATGTTAGAGATGAAGCCATATTTTCTCAATGTGTTACAGACAATTTTACCGAAAAAAACACACCCTAAATGTACCTGGTATCAAATTCCTGTGGATGTGAACACCATCCATCACACCAGCGTAGAGCCAGACAGCCTGAGCTCATCCTAGGAAACCACGGGCGAGAATCGAACAAATTACTCACGCCTAAATAAATTCCAAACGTAGAAGAACCGTACCGTTAATAGAGCGGAACAAATTTAATTATCTGTGACCAAATAAATGAATAGTCGCAGCCGACTCATTGCCGGTGCAGCATCATCAAGATTCACGCACAGTGCATCCGGTGCACCACGACCAATTCATCATGATCGCACTGCAACACTCCGCATCGCCAGGCCCGCGGGTGAACCTTGATGATGCCGCACCTGCAAAGGCCGGCTCCAACGCCAGAACTATGCGCGCGCGCGGCGCCTTCATGCTCAGACCACTAGAGCCGCGCTGGCTTGTATATAAAGGCGGCACGCAAGCTGGCACCGGAGGAGATGCATTGGATCGGGCACGACGACGACGAGACCGGTCAAGGGGAATGAAGGCACGTGCGCGCGCGTGCGCACCATGCATCTAAGGCGGCGGCGCGGTTAGATTTTCGGGTCCTGCACCTTGAGATAGGAGAAGCAGCTTGTTAGCCCCGACGTGTTGTGATCGCCGGTGTGCAGTCGATAGCAAAGATATTTATTTCCCCTTTTCAAATATATATGCCTCACCGCGCCGGAGTAGGTAGACCCATCGAGACCGTTATGGGGAGGTCCCAACTAGCAGTGGCAACATCGGGAGAGCCATGCCGCCTGCCGATGCGAGCAAGATCGGCTCCAACGACAATGGCCTGCCCAAGAATGGATACCTTTGCGGTGGATATTTTGGGACATGGCGTAGCTCCGATGCGGTGATATCCAGCAACACTCCCGCGACTTGTTCTGATTTATTTAGTCCCAGATTGAGATGTTTGTACTTTTTTGGTACAAAAATAACTTAACCATGAATCGAGTTTTGGACCGCGCGATTTCTGAACAGATGGGACTCCTAGTGACAACATGTATGCAAGTCTCACACGACATTCATCCCTTTCCAAGTTTTGTATTCGACAAGAGAAAACCTGTCGTGTCCATTCGGCGCATGAAAGGTACCTTTTTTTTCTATTTGTGGATTCCTTACTGATGGAAATGGCTGTCGTGTCGTGACTGAGCGTTGAGCGAACCAAGCGACGTCAAACACCGCCTGTAGAGGGCCCCGGATGTTCTTTGAAAGCTAGTCGTTCTGGTGAAAGGGAAAATTTACGAAAACTAGTCGTGTTGTGTGTCTCATCTCATTTGAGACCAAACTACCCCTACCACTGGGTGTCTCATCTCACACGAGTAGGTATTTTTCTTGTTTTTTGTGTGAGCACACCATTTCTCACTATGGAAAACACTTATTTGCCGAGTGTCTAGATCTTAGCCGAGTACAATATATCGGACACTCAGCAAAGAACGTCTTTACCGAGTGTCACCCAAAAAACACTCTGCCACCATCTTTGAACCTTAAGCCTTGATTCCTTCCCTCCTTAATGGCTGAGTTTTGAGTCCCAACCTAGCTACCAATTATTCTCAAGCATCAAGTCTGGCATTCAGTGCCGATCGAAGCCTTCTCATTCTCTCTCGCCGGCAAGAAGAAAACATAGTCAACCAACCTAGAAATAAAAGAGAAATAGATATCACTACCGGAAAACCTACATTCGCCGAGTGTCCTCGGATTTGTCGAGAGCTTTCTGTCGGAAACTCGGCAAACAGATCATTTGCTGAGTGTTAACCAAAAAAGACTCGACAAACATGACACACTCAGTATAAATGAGTGTTTGTTGAGTGCACCTGTGAGGACACTCAGCAAAACCGCATATGACACTCGGCAACCTGGATACACTCGGAAAACATAGCACATGCGGATCACGTGCTAACGGCGTTAGGCAAGAAGCATGAGCGGTACTATCTTGGTGACAACACACTCAACACGTCAAGTACTCCCACACTCCCTCATATTCGCGCACAGCTGGCCCAACCATACACCCACGACCAATCATTACATAGTTGGAGATGTAGGCCTTTCAGGTTATTTTTGTTTTATTTATGATTCATTTATTTTTAACATTGGGGATCATTGCATAGTTGGAGATGTAGGCCTTTCATGTTATTTTTGTTTTATTTATGATTCATTTATTTTTAACGTTGGGATGCACTCCAGGTTAACATTTGATGGAATATTGTAGGCCCAGCTTTAAGAAGAGAACAAGAAACAGGAGGATCTGGAGAGGCGGATGGAAGAGCGGATTAAGGAGGCCCAGCGGCAGAGTCAACAGCAGATGGCAGTTGTATAGCTACATGAAAGGTATTACTGCGTAGCTTGGTCATACTCTACCACCAATGTCATCCTAGGCTCCACCACCACCTCCCATTTCTCTTGTAAGTCCCTTGACAACCTTCATTAGTCGGCTTAGAGCTCCGACCGTCTTCATCAGTCTACGATGCCAGTTCCGACTATCTTCATCGGTTGACTTACAATTCAGACCGCCTTCATCAGTCGGCTACACCAATTCTGACTACCATCACCGGTCTGTCACATCACATCTGACCCCCATCATTGGTCGGCCACATATCAGACCGTCGGCTTCACTCGGTCATCATGACTTTGAGTGATTTCTACTTCGACAGTGGTCGACAGGCTACAACAACTTCGACTGCCTTCTTCACTCGACCTTATCATCTTCAGTTGATTGCTGCCGCCACTCGGATATGATATTCTGAGTTGAGCGCGGTTGCGACTCACAACGGCGATTATCTCAAGGGCTTCTTTGAGAAGAAGCGCTTTCTACCAAATTTATGATTAATGCCAACACGACTATTCTTGTTTTGGACTCTTGAATTATTTGCAGTTTCCAAATGACACAAGAGTTGGGGTCTACACCTAATTAGGTGCACCTATTCGGCGCATCAGTGGATTTCTTGAAAATGTTTTGATCTTTGAGACCCTCACAAGCTCGCTGATATAAAGTTGAAGCATTCTACATGGCACAAACCAGTCAAGAAACTACTGAAGATTATTATCTCCCTTGCAACACTCTCGGGAGCTAACTGTCGATGACTCATACCCAGGGTACCTCATGGAGAAGGAAAGAAGAGATAGACTCCTACTAGGATAAGAACAGTAGACCGGCTAGGACTCCGTCGTGTGAAGGACTGAGAAGGCGACCAGAGGGGGGGTCAATGGGAGCCAATTAAAATTCTTTACAAGAACTTGCCCTATATCCCAATTATAACTCAAGCCAACCTCTAAACTAATCACCAAGGCCACACACACCAACTTGTGATGTGTCAATCCTAGAAGTGATCAACAATAGCAGTGGAACATAGCGGACACAAAGGAGAGCAGAAAAGACTTGACACGAACAAACTCAAGACAAGTTATTGCATGATCATCTGCAGTGCCGATTGTTGACTTTTGCTAAGCCATATTAATAAATCATTCCCGGCACGGGGCCAGAAACGGTTCACTAATATGTCCCAGAGTCAAGTAGGTAAAATCCGCAAGCGCACGGAGAATACCGCTGTAGCATTTCACCCGGAAGTATTCAGGGTATCGTATTTGTTTATCCCAAAGGAAGGGTATGATCAAGAAGCGTTACTAACATATAAGATCATGTTAACAATTAGCAAGGATATCTAACCAAGACAGGCGGGTACATAATAATAACCGGGTAGTGTGACACACACAGAAGATTCCTACTAAATAAATAAAGTCTAGTGGAGGAAAGACTAGGCTAAGCTACTCCTACTATACATTCCTATACAGTTGCATAGCCTAAGTAGAATACATACAGACCCACACTCAGGTTCAGCAGTCAATAGTATAGCACTTCAGGCACGGACTTACCCCTGCATCCACAGGCGACTTCCGCCAAGAGCCTACGCACTAGCCTAGCGGGGAGGATTTCAAAGGACGGACAGGGCTGTCACCACCTGCCGCCTACCTCAACGAACCAGTAGACTAACGAATAATTGATGCAAATCAGTCACCCAAGTACCATACTTGCATGACCAAAGAGCACTCTGCCCCTCCGCGATTACTATTAACGAGGCAGAGTTACCGTATGAATACGATCACCAAACCCATGCTATACTTTATCAGCTAAAACTAAGCATAGAGACTATAACATATAAACTAGACTATAGTGACGGTATATAACTAGCATGACAATAGTAGTATAATAAATATAAACTACTATCACACAAGTAGACTATACTATCACATATATGGATCACAAAATCAAACAAGAAACTCATGACCCAAGCACAACTATATAGAAAAGATATATATATTAATAAGAGCAAAGTCTTACAAAAGGGAAAAGATACAAGAGCCATACCAATTCCAAGTGAAGACTTGGGACTAGAGAGCTCTAGACTCAGCCTAACTCCACTAAAACTCCAAGAACTACTACTAGCAAGAGAGAAATGCTTCTTGTGGTGTGTGTTGAGTGTGAAGGCACACCCTCCTATTTATAGCCTCAATAGGTCGGCAAGGGAGCGTAACCGCCACGGAAGGCATCTCAAACCGTCATCAGGAGTCACGGAGGAGCCAACACGTGGAAGCCCAGGCGGAGAGGGCGCCCGGCTGGGTCGGCCGACCTGACCAGGTCGGCCGACCTGGGGGTGGCCCCTCCTGGCCTGTGCTTTCTTGGGGAGGCTGGCAGGTGGGTCCTAAGGTCGGTTCCCGCGGTATTACAGGGAGTTACGTCGGTTAAGTGCTGCAAATGGGCCCTTCAATCCGTGTGACGTCCATGTGGCGCTCTCTGATTGGTCGAAAGTGTGTTTTCTTGCCTTTTGAGGTGTTTCCTTCACATTTCCTCCTGCATGCACAAAGTTCTCCAAGTACAAGTGGAACTATATTATTGTGATAAAGCATGCGTGTATGAAATGCCAAATTCTCCTTTATTTGAGTATAGTTGACGGTTAAGAATGGTACTTAACAGCCGTCAACAAACTCCCCCAAGCTTACCCTTTGCTCGTCCCGAAGCAAAGATAAACTTAAGTTGTTGATCAGGAGTTGCTACAATGTCCTACTCCTCAATAATACTATGCGCACAACAAAGTACTTCTTCCTAGAATTAAATATATTGGCACATAACTTACCCATTTACCTCGATCCATGGGGCTTTTACACCTCATTGTCTTGGGCGGTTGAGAGATAGAACAATTGCAGGGCACCAATCACTTGCTCTAGATTCCGCTATGTTATTCCGGAGGTTTTCAAAAGATTTTGAAAATAAAAACCAAGTTCCTCTAATGATTCTCTCGGATCACTCAATATGTGTATGATTCCTCACCAAGGCAAAGTGTTGCCTATAATCACCTACTTCTAAATAAGGCTTTATGTGGAGCTCAAGGTAGGGATATATGAAGCACTCATGTTCACATAATATTGCTATGTCAAAAGACCGGATCCAAGAAAAACATCAATTCAAACAATCTTGATCAAGATGTGCAAGTGTGTGGGAGAACGGAGGAATGGTGGATGGGAAGAAATAACTCCTTTTTGAATTTTCCTTCTCTCTTTTGGAGTTTCTAGGCTATGGCTATCTTTTGCTTGCTCTCTTTTCTGAGCATTTTTTTTTCTTTTCTTTTTGCATAGCCATAGTACTAGTTTGCAATGAATACTTTGAGAGAGGAATTTTGCAATGGATATATGGAGTGTTTCTTTGGATGGATGGATGGATAGTGGCTTTCTTCCGGTGTAGAAGAATAGCTCACGGTGGATATGGTGGATATGGTGGATGCTATCTTCTTGATTTAGAAGGATAGCTCATGGCGGTGGATGTGTGTACATGATCTTGATCAAGAAAGCATGAAAAGAGTTCTACTAGGGTCACAACAATTTTGACTAAGCTCAATGTGAAACAAGCAGCATATGTGTAAAGGTTTTCAAATGTAAACACTACATATGGCTGTGGTGGGAATTTCATCATTGAGGAACTTATCAATTTGTCATTTTGAAAAATAAAACTCCGGAATTCAAGCTTTACGTTGAGCAAGATCATAGCAGCCCTATCTATCATATCATACCTCTCAACAACTTAGAACTAGAGAATGCATATGCTACCCACAAGATTCAAGTTCAAGGCAAGATTTACCAACAAACCTAACTCTTGAGAGAGTACTAAGTTGTAAACTAGCATTAGAGAGGAATAAAGGACAGAGCAACTATTCATCATCTCAACATGGGAAAATTATACACATTCATACCGCGCATGAAAAAGGGAAATATTTTTGTTCTTTTTATATTTTGCAAATTTTTATGGTTTTTTCAGATTTAGCAGATGCAAGAAATAAAGGGAAGGGGAAAGATACAAGTTACCGTGAGAAGGGGGGTCCTCCCCCAAGCTTGTTCTTGCTCATATCTGCTGGTTCGGGTCGTAGCCTTGGGAGCGGAAGAAGGCATCCCAATTGTTCTGATTCTGAGCCATCATCGCGTTCAGCTGGCGGAATTGGTTGTCGCTGAAATTCTGCCATTGCTGGGTGTCGGCGACATGTTGCGTGAGAGTTTGTTGCATGCTCTCGGTGCGCAAATCAATGTCGTCCACCCTCCTTGTCAACTCGGACATCCCATAGTTGAGTTCACGGAACCCACGGGATGAGAATGACCGAGTGGCAAAGGATGGCGGTCCGCTTGAACTTGATGAGGTCTGCATGGGGTAATTGTACTGAGATTCCCATGCTCCGGCCTGCCATGTTGATGCACCCGCCTCGTCCTGTGGCGGGGGCTGCTCCCATACCGGATCTCCGGTCGGAGTGTGAAACTCCGGTGTAGGCTCCATATGCCTACGGGAACGTGTCGGTTGCCCTGAAACACTATGCCTGCGAACTTCTCCCACTGGCTCAAGTGGGAGGGTTAGTGCCCGACAGTGATACAAACGAAGACCCGGGTTAGGTAACGGGAATTCATTTGTATACCCGGGAAAGTGATAGATCAAGGTATTATTTGGACCATGTTTCAAAGTATGTCCTTGCACAAAATAGTCCTCGCCTAGGAATTCTCTATCTACCGTCAAATATTCAACATGAACATTCTCAAGCAGACCACACTTCTGCACAATGCGAGTAACTAAAGAGGTGCACTCAATTGGTCCTGTCAACTTTATATTGTCTAACCATTGATCAATCATGCATTCCGCGGGTGACACCCTAATTTTCTTAACCATGGCATAAAGTATTTTCAATTCATCTTGCCGGACAACCCTAATGTCACCTCGAGGAAACAAGGTCATAGCCAACCACACATGCATAAATCTAAGTGTAGGATTATGGATGGCACTTGTTCTAGGCTTGGGACCCCACTCGTTTCCGGAAATCTTTTTCCAAAAACTTTCTTTATGGAACCCCTTTAGCGCTTTATCTAAGTCTAGCCTACATTTAGGATTTAGACCTAGCATAGCATGAAGATCACCCCATGTGACCAAGCGCTCTTGCCCAAACAAGCGAAAAGAAATGCCTTCATCATACTTTCTAAGGGTGCATAAAAACTGCATAGTAAGCAAACGAGAACCCGGCTCATCTACTTCTACGAAATTTAGCCAACCCATAGTGCGAAAAATAGAGGCAAATTCTTCTCTCATACCTATTTTCTCGAGGAAGTCCGGATCGAAGCGTCGGGTGTGGCCGAATGGCCGTTCTCTCATGAGCGCGATGGCTTGGCCCTCGCGGTCGTCCTTGATGTCGAGATGCTCCTCGGTGATGAGCAAGGCCGGCCTTTCCTCCGGAATTTCAGCTTCGGGGTCACCATGCCCCGGACTTGGTGTGAGCTCGACGGAGGATGCTTGACTCGTGCTTGCACGAGTGCTTTTTCTCCGCTTGATTCCGGCGACTTGCTTCATTCGTTTGAACATGGCTGCACACAAGAACAAACACAAGACAAGAACAAAAACAAGATCGAACAAGTGTTCGGGTGAGCGTTAGTGAAAACGACAAACCCGAGCTTCTCCGAAATTGGTTTTCTTCTCACAACAACTTGCAAATGCACTAAAACAGAGGGGAAATATTTTTTGGGTTTTTGGGGCTGTAGTAAAGTTGAAGAACACGAAATTTTGGGAGAGCAACAAGTGAGCAAAGGAGGGGAGTGAAAGATGAGCTTGGAATGGTGAAGCTCCCCCTCCTGGGCGGTTTTTATAGCCAAGGAAGCAAGATGGCCGTTATAAAGGGACAGAACAACGGCCATATAGCCGTTGGGAGAAAGGAGCATAGGAAAAGGTGGGGCCAGGGGGTCGGCCGACCCTACCAGGTCGGCCGACCTGGCAGGTGGGCCTCCTGGCAGCCCCCTTTTTCCTATGTGTTCCCCAACGGCTAGGGGATTTGTCCCCTGCTGCCTTTTTTCTCAAAAAGCTCGACAAAAAATCTTTTCAAAATGGAGAGCCCAAAAACCTATTTTCTAAATTTTCAAAAAATGCAAATGAGTTTTGAAAAATTCCAAGGTGGCTAGAAAAATTCAAAAATGCAGAAATGCAGTGGTCGGGAAAAATCAAAATATGGTGGAAAGCAAATATGCAATTAAAAGAGCAAATATGGATAACTACCGGTTTAACCTCCCGGCGAGGACTCACCTTTTAAAGTCCGACGAGCGGGACTTTTCTCCGGCGTTCAGCTCGATGAAGCGTTGTCCGGTCCCGGAGATGAAGACACGGATGATGCTTCTTGTTTCATTCGCCACACCTTCTTGGTCTTTGTTGCGGTCGGTGGCTTCTCGGGCTTCGGAGGCTGCGGTTTTGCAGGCTTCACAGCCTGTTTCTTTGCAGACCTCGGAGGTTGCTGCCTTGTGGACTTCGGAGGCTGTTGCTTAATGTGTGACCTTTGCCTCCTTGCCTTCATCAGTTGTTGCTGTGTAGCCTTTTCCTTCTCAAGGAAGTTCTTCATGAATGTGATGAGGCTGTCCTTCTTTGGCGGAGTGACCTCCACTTCCTTGATGTTGCTTGGGTTCGGCCCGTACTTGATACGGATCATGTTGCACTGTTCTTTCCTTGGCCGAAAGTGAAACTTCTCCTCCTTGCCATTGATGTGGAAGCGGATTTCTCCGGCTCCTACATCGATGCGAGCATCCGCAGTGCTGAGAAATGGGCGTCCTAAGATGAGCGGTGTGCTCTTCCCGACGTCCATGTCAAGCACTACGAAGTCGACGGGGATGAAGCAATCCCGGATTTTCACCGGAATATCTTCGACGATCCCCGCCGGATAGCGGACCGTTGAATCGGCCAGCTGCAGCTGCATCGGCGTGGGGGATAGTGTGGTGTAGTTGAGCTTGTCGAAGACATCCTTCGGCATGACGCTCACACTTGCCCCAAGATCACATAAGGCATGGTCGAAGTTCTGTGTCCCGATCGAGCAGGTGATCGTGGGACACCCCGGATCTTTCTTCTTCTCTGGAAGCCGGTTGAGTATAGCAGCGCTACACTCTTCCGTCAGCTTGACAATTTCTATGGTCGGTAGTGGGCGCTTGTTGCTGATAAGATCCTTGAGGTAGCGAGCGTACGTGGGTACTTGTATCGCATCCAGCAAGGGCACGTTGATGTGCAGCTTCTGGATCACCTCAACGAAGCGTGTGAACTGCTCGTCCACGGTTGGCTTCCTTCTTCTTTCAGGAAACGGCATGAGGCTCGTGTCATAGAACTCATGTGGGGCCATTTTCCTGGGCGGCAGTTCTTCTTCTTCTGCCGGCTTCTGAGCTGATGTGTCCTTTCCTGCATGGTTAGGGTATGGCGGATCCCGAGTGGACTTACCTCCTCTCGTGGTGACCGCATTAACATTTTCTAAGGGGGTCTCGGGTTGCCCCGGGATTTTCCCCGACTCAGCAGTAGGAACAGCAGCAGCTAACTGAGCTAATTGGGTTTCTATCATTTTATTAAAGCTCAGCTGATTCTTGAGAGCAGAGGAAACACCCTCTATCTTAGTGTGGATGCTCTCAAGAGTCCTATCAGTGGTGGCAAGCTTTTTACTGATGTTATCATTAACCTTAGCTTGACCAAGCACAAGATCTTTCAAGGAGGGCTGATTATAACCGGAATTAAAACCAGAGAAGTTGCCAGAGTTACCTCCTTGGTAGTTGGGACGTGGTGGACCCCAACTTTGACCTCCTTGTGGACGGTAGCCGTTGTTGTTGTTGTTGCCCATGAACATTGCGTCCTCACGGGTCTCAGGGCAATCATTGCCCGAGTGTCCCGTGTTGCCACAGACCTCGCAAGTCATACGGGCGTTTAGGGCTTTCACTTCTCCATTGGCTTGGTCGTCCATCTTCTTCATGAGAAGGTCAATCTTGGCAGCGAGCATGTCAACCTCCTTGACGGAGTGCATGCCTCGCTGGCGAGGTTGGAGGCGCTCTTCATTCCAACCTTGGTTGGACACCATCTTCTCGATCAAATCTTTTGCCTTGCTCACAGTGAGCGAGAAGAAGGCTCCACCAGCAGCAGCGTCGAGGTGGTCGCGGGCCGACGGAGTAAGCCCGTTGTAGAAGTTCTGGATGATCAGCCAATCATCCATCCCGTGGTGGGGACATGCCAGGATGTACTCCTGGAGCCTCTCCCATGCCTCGGGAATCGACTCCTTCGACTCCTGCTGGAAGCTTGAGATCCTTCCGCGGAGGGCATTGGTTTTGCCCAGCGGGAAGAACTTTGCAAGGAACGCAGCTGAACACTTCTCCCAAGTGTTCACAGCTTCAGGGTTTGCGTAGAACCACTGTCTCGCTCTCCCAAGGAGAGAGAACGGGAACAGTCGAAGGCGAACAGCGTCGGGGGTGACGTCCTTCATTTTGAACGTGTTGCAAATCTCCAGGAATTGCTGGAGATGAGCACTAGCGTCCTCATTGGCTTTCCCACAGAATGGGCTAGCCTGCACCATGGTGATGAGACCGGTCTTGATCTCGAAGTTCGCATCTCCCACATTGCCAGCTGGTCCCGTAGGGATGTTAGCAGCGGAGGGAGCGGAGAACTCGCGGAGGGTCTTGTCGGCCATTTGCTCAGAGCTTGATGGTGCGGGAATGACAGGTTCGATTGGCCGAGTCTCCTTACGAGGAGGGGTGAGCCTAGCTCGTGTCCTTCTCAGGAGTGACTCAGGATCTTCAGTGAAGTTTGTCGGCAAGTCGAAACCAGTCATACACTACCCTGTTTTCATACAAAATGCAGAAAACAAAGCAAGGTTAACCTGCTTAGGAGATAGCCTTAATAATTGCAACACTACTATATACATTAGTAATTTTTCTTGAATCATACGCCTTCCCCGGCAACGGCGCCAGAAATGCTTGTTGACTTTTGCTAAGCCATATTAATAAATCATTCCCGGCACGGGGCCAGAAACGGTTCACTAATATGTCCCAGAGTCAAGTAGGTAAAATCCGCAAGCGCACGGAGAATACCGCTGTAGCATTTCACCCGGAAGTATTCAGGGTATCGTATTTGTTTATCCCAAAGGAAGGGTATGATCAAGAAGCGTTACTAACATATAAGATCATGTTAACAATTAGCAAGGATATCTAACCAAGACAGGCGGGTACATAATAATAACCGGGTAGTGTGACACACACAGAAGATTCCTACTAAATAAATAAAGTCTAGTGGAGGAAAGACTAGGCTAAGCTACTCCTACTATACATTCCTATACAGTTGCATAGCCTAAGTAGAATACATACAGACCCACACTCAGGTTCAGCAGTCAATAGTATAGCACTTCAGGCACGGACTTACCCCTGCATCCACAGGCGACTTCCGCCAAGAGCCTACGCACTAGCCTAGCGGGGAGGATTTCAAAGGACGGACAGGGCTGTCACCACCTGCCGCCTACCTCAACGAACCAGTAGACTAACGAATAATTGATGCAAATCAGTCACCCAAGTACCATACTTGCATGACCAAAGAGCACTCTGCCCCTCCGCGATTACTATTAACGAGGCAGAGTTACCGTATGAATACGATCACCAAACCCATGCTATACTTTATCAGCTAAAACTAAGCATAGAGACTATAACATATAAACTAGACTATAGTGACGGTATATAACTAGCATGACAATAGTAGTATAATAAATATAAACTACTATCACACAAGTAGACTATACTATCACATATATGGATCACAAAATCAAACAAGAAACTCATGACCCAAGCACAACTATATAGAAAAGATATATATATTAATAAGAGCAAAGTCTTACAAAAGGGAAAAGATACAAGAGCCATACCAATTCCAAGTGAAGACTTGGGACTAGAGAGCTCTAGACTCAGCCTAACTCCACTAAAACTCCAAGAACTACTACTAGCAAGAGAGAAATGCTTCTTGTGGTGTGTGTTGAGTGTGAAGGCACACCCTCCTATTTATAGCCTCAATAGGTCGGCAAGGGAGCGTAACCGCCACGGAAGGCATCTCAAACCGTCATCAGGAGTCACGGAGGAGCCAACACGTGGAAGCCCAGGCGGAGAGGGCGCCCGGCTGGGTCGGCCGACCTGACCAGGTCGGCCGACCTGGGGGTGGCCCCTCCTGGCCTGTGCTTTCTTGGGGAGGCTGGCAGGTGGGTCCTAAGGTCGGTTCCCGCGGTATTACAGGGAGTTACGTCGGTTAAGTGCTGCAAATGGGCCCTTCAATCCGTGTGACGTCCATGTGGCGCTCTCTGATTGGTCGAAAGTGTGTTTTCTTGCCTTTTGAGGTGTTTCCTTCACATTTCCTCCTGCATGCACAAAGTTCTCCAAGTACAAGTGGAACTATATTATTGTGATAAAGCATGCGTGTATGAAATGCCAAATTCTCCTTTATTTGAGTATAGTTGACGGTTAAGAATGGTACTTAACAGCCGTCAACACCGATCATGTCCATCGGTAGGGCCGAAGCGGGGTTCTGACCCAAGCCACAGGCAGTGCCGATCCGGGTTCTGACCCACCGGTAGTGCCGGTCTAGGCGATCAGCAGTGCCGATCGACCCCCGACAGAACAGAAAACTGTCGCGTTTTTCCCTCAAATCTCTCTAAAACTCAATCAAATGATCTCCAAAACATGCGATTTTTGGACCAGCCAATCCTCAACACACCACGACCCTAATCCTAGAAGATCCACTCAATTGGCTCAAGGATTCATCACGAATTTCAGATCTTGTGCCAAGAACACCAAAAAGGGGAAACTTCAGAAATCCTTCAAATCGAAGGTGCTAGAGCTCTTGATTCAGTCAAGGACCCATGAAGGATTGTTCTAGCTCATCATAGCACTAAGATCCCTCAAGAATTCCGCCCCAAAACATCCCTAAAGGTGAGATAAAAAATTCCCACGAAAATAGCTCCGAAAATAGAGAAAAAGAGAAATTCAGGATTTAGGGAGAGAGGGAGATCTTCATCACGAAAATAATTCTCATATCATAGAAACATGCTTACAAGATCCATTGATACAAGGCTAGGAAGCCACCCTCTTCCTCCCACTATTTGGAAGAGAAAGAGATGTCTCTCACACACCCTCTCCTCTCCTCTATTACATGAAGACCTCTCCTAGCACTTTGAATGAAGTCCTAACAAGGCTAATGGGAAGAGCCACCTCTCCCACCAGCCACACCTCTCCTTATATAGGCCTAGGGTCCAAGACACCTCTACCCTTGACCTATAACTCATTGCCACCTACCACCAGGGGCAAAACCGTCCAACTCTTTTTTCTTCGCTCGAACGCCATTGAGCCCTTCACAACTTTGCTTCGTCTCGACGCAAGCTCCGCGATGGTGCCACGTGCACCACCAACCGCCGCCATCGATTTTGAGGCTCTAACCGGGAAACCATCTTGCACGCTTCTCAAAGCATGACTTCTTGATCTTGACGCGTGTCACCTCGTCCCGTGATCCTCCTCGTCGGCAAGTCTCTCCCGCCTCCGGTCCATTGGAAGCCTCTACTTGCACCGACGCCCGATCACCTTTCACTTGGTCAACCCCGCCGTCTTGATCACCACCCACGGTTTTGAGGCTCAACCGTTAAACTGTCTGTGCTCCTTGCCTCTCCACGTGTACAGTGTGGATCACCCTTGACTTCACCCGGCCTCCCAATCGTCCGGCCCTAAATCTCCTACTTGTGCCTGATCCACTCGCTGTTGACCGCCAAGTTGACTCCTATGACCTACACATCATGAGACAAGCAAATACATTTCCCATCTCCTGCAACTCTCCAACATCCTCACCAACTCTGGTTAGTCAAAACCATGACATGCACAAACTTATGCAATCCCCAGATTCCCGTATTTCAACTCAAACACCAAACTCAACCAACGTCAATTACTCATCACATATTGCAAACCATGGCACATATCCCTATGGTTTCTCATTCTCCCCCTTGATAAGTACATTAACAACATCAAATACACAAAGCTTAGAGATTTGAAATGCGATGCCGAATAAGCACATCCAAATGGCCAAACCCAAAGAAATGGTGAAAACTAGGCCATCTAGCAAAATAGGGATCACAAAACCAAGAGTTGGCAAAGAAAGCAACTTGAGACGTAAAGCATGTGAAAAGAGCAAGAAAACGCTCAAGGACATGATATGCTCCCCCTCAACTTGTGGTAGGTCTCATGTAATGCAAAATAGATCATTTTAAGTTTCTTAGCATTATTTGTGCATGACCCAACATTTTCTCTCCTTAGGCACTTATTTCTCCCACTTTGGCAATGAACTCATCAAAGAGGCAAAAGAGCAAACATGCAATGCATGAAAATGCACATCTAAAGAGCTTCAACAATTAGCCAACAAGCATTTAACTGTGCTAATCAAAAACAAAGAGCCATGAAGTGTAAGAGCAATAGCTCACCATCATACAAAGACCAAAAATAGATAGCAAAGCATAAACACCAAGAGCTATACAAGCTAAGCAAAAAGATTGACTAGCTTAGATAGAATCAAATTTGCTCATCATGAGAAAAACTGTCATCACATGTATAAGTACTCCCATCCAAGGCAAAACAGGCATCAAGTGAATCAAAAGAAACTAGCCAATCTCAATCTCAACTAGGGCAACAAGCATTCGCAGAAAATGAGCTTTACAAACGCTCACATATGCAACAGAGATTCATTTGATCAAGTGATTATTATTTATCCTCATGTGTCCTCTTATCCATACGGAGGGTCGCACGACTGGGTACGGCAAATAACCCAAGGCTTCAAGTCACAGTGTTTGGATTTAGCATTTTAGAATTATTTGATCAAGGCACTTAGCAGATTTTTCATGATTTATTCACAAGACAAAAGAGCATGCCTTTGCGGCAAAAAGGAACACATGTTCCCATAATGTTCCATCATGAGCTAAACATTTGCAAAGCTTTTCATTTCGCAAACACAAGGTGCCAAAGCCAAGATATCCTCTAAACTAGCCTCAACACAAGTCTTGACAGGGATAAAAGCAGTTATGCACATGGTGAGCAAGTCTTAGCAAGATTAGTGCATAAGGTTCACAAGAAGCTAGGTTTACCTTTAAGATTAGAAAGTTGCTCAAAAGAGTCTATAACAAGCCATCTAGAAAATCTAAGCATGAGAGATTACTATCACATCCACACAACTTAGCTCAAGCTCTATCATAGCAAAGATAAATGCAAGAAAGCATAAGAATCAAAGCTCATCTACCAATGCATATATTACATATGAGATGCAATGCAAAAAGGTAAGATACATATATACAAGAGAACACCAACTCCCCCTCAAATGATGCCATAAGGATGGCAAACACCAAGCTCTGCCCCGAAGAAAAGCAAATCTCGAAGCATCTAGGGGCTTGGTGAGAATATCACCAATTGGTTTTTGGTGTCGATGTATTTGATCTCAATATCTCCCTTCTCAACATTATCTCTCAGAAAGTGGAATCTCACATTTATGTGTTTAACCTTACCATGTAGGAGTAGGTTCTTGGCTGAGCATATGGCACTAGAGTTATAACACATGAGTGGAACACCATTAAAGGTTAACCCATAGTCTCTCATGGTGGACACAATCCATAGGATTTGTGAGCAACAGCAACATACTCATCCTCTGTGATGGATTGGGCTACACTCGACTGCTTACGAGAAGACCAACAGATCAAAGAAGTACCCAAGAAATGGCAAGTACCAGAAGTGCTCTTCCTATCAATTCTACACCTAGAAAAGTCCGCATCCAAATACCCAATAAGATCAAGAGATGAAGATGCAGAGTACCAAAAATGGAACTCAAGGGTGTATTTGAGATACCTGAAGATGTGCTTGACAGCCTTGCGATGAGTCACCCTTAGGGAAGCCTGAAAGCGAGCACAAAGACACACTACAAAGTGTATGTCAGGTCTCATCGCCATCAGGTACAAGAGGGAGCCAATCATGCTCCTGTACTCCCTTTGATCCACCGCTTCACAGTCTTCGTCAGGGTCAAGTGCCGTTGTTGTGGACATTGGTGTTGACAACGGCTTCACATTTACCATGTCGAACTTCTTCAGGAGATCCTTCGTGTACTTGGCTTGATGTATGAAGGTGCCTTGCTTGCACTGCTTGATTTGAAGTCCAAGAAAGAAGGTGAGCTTGCCCATCATCGACATCTCAAATTCACTTTCCATAGCTTCTTGAAATCTGGACACAAGAGCATGAGAGGAACCACCAAAAATATATCATCCATGTATATCTAAACCATTAAAAAGTCATTGCCATGCTTTAGAGTGAACAAGGTTTTGTCAACACACCCCATGACACACCCGCGCTCTAGCAAGAAGGTATTAGGCCTAGCATACCATACCCTAAGTGCTTGCTTTAGCCCGTACAAAGCCTTTTGAAGCTTGTACACACAATTTGGATATTTGTGGTGCTCAAAGCCAGGTGGTTGTCTCACATAAACCTCTTCCTATATGAAACCATTTAGGAAAGCACTCTTGACATCCATTTGGTAGAGTCTAATGCCCTTAGAGGCGGAAAATGCAAGCAAGATCCTAATGGCTTCTATGCGAGCAATAGGAGCAAAGGTTTCCCCATAGTCTAAGCCCTCCACTTGACTGAAACCCTGGTCAACAAGCCTAGCCTTGTTTCTAACAACCTCACCATCTTCCCCATGCTTGTTTTTGAAAACCCATTTGGTTCCTATGACATTGACACCAACAGGAGGCTCTACTAGGGTCCACACTTTGTTTCTCTCAAAGTTTTCCAACTCCTCATGCATGGCATTAACCTAATGTTCATCAGATAGTGCGTGTCCAACATCCCGAGGTTCAAAGATGGCAACAAAGAGAGAATTGGTAAAGCAGGCGAGATGTGTAGACCTTGACCTTGTTGTCCTCTCATAGAGATTACCGATCATCTATTGTGGTGGATGCTGATGCTGAATGTGGCGAGGAGCCTCTCTCTCAGAGCGTACCTCCCCTTCAACCATAGCTGGAGCTAGCTCGACAGCTGCTGAGGTCGATGTAGAAGCTTCTGGACCCTCTGCTGGATTGGTGGAAGCAACAGGAACAAGCTCAGACATGGGATGGAATGACTCATCATCGTCATCATCCGAGCCCTGTAGGTCCTCTTCTACAAAGATACTTTCCTCCATCTCCTTGTTACCTACAGTCTCAACCACATTGCTTGCACAAGAGTTAGATTCATCAAAGGTCACATCATAGGACTCTACGATGGTATTAGTTTCCAAATTCAAAACTCTATAAGAATGGCCATGAAGGGTGTAGCCAAGAAAGATGCCATCGGAAGATCTCGACGCAAACTTATCAAGATTGCCACGCTTGATAATGAAGCACTTGCAACCAAAAGCACGCAAATGAGAAACAGATGGCTTATTCCCAAAGTGTAGCTCATAAGAAGTCACATTAAGAATTGAGCACAAGAAAACCCGATTTGAAACATAGAAAGCAGTGCTAATGGCCTCAGCCCAGAACCACCTTGGAATCCTATGCTTATTGAGCATCGTCCGAGCCATTTCCATCAAGGTTCTGTTCTTTCATTCGACCACACCATTTTGCTGAGGGACATGAGGTGCTGAAAACTGATGCTCAATACCATGCTCAAGGCAGAAAGCATCAAAGGAGGAGTTCTTGAACTCGGTGCCATTATCACTACGAATTGCTCGTAATGCACCAGGAAGTTCCTTGAACAACCTCAAAACTAAGCTCCGAAAGTGATGAAACACTTCACCCTTGCTCTCAAGAAAGTAAACCCAAGAGTAGCGAGAATAGTCATCAACAATCACAAGAACATACCACTTCCCACACATTGATCTTCACGCGTGTCACCTCGTCCCGTGATCCTTCTCGTCGGCAAGTCTCTCTCGCCTCCGGTCCATTGGAAGCCTCTCTTTGCACCAACCCTCGATCACCTTTGACTTGGTCAACCCCACCGTCGTGATCACCACCCACGGTTTTGAGGCTCAACCATGAAATTGTCCGTGCTCCTTGCCTCTCCACGTGTACGGTGTGGATCACCCTTGACTTCACCAGGCCTCCCGATCGTCCGGCCCCAAGTCTCCTACTTGTGCCCGATCCTGTCGCCGTTGACCGCCAAGTTGACTCTTGTGACCTACATATAATGAGACAAGCAAACACATTTCCCATCTCCTGCAACTCTCCAACATCCTCACCAACTCTGGTTAGTCAAAACCATGACATGCAGAAACTCATGCTATCCCTAGATTCCCGCATTTCAACTCAAACACCGAACTCAACCAACATCAATTACTCATTACATATTGCAAACCATGGCACATATCCACATGGTTTCTCACTATGTAACCCTGTCCCCCGGATATATAAGGCAGGGCAGGGACTCCCCTCAAGGGACAAGCCCTCAACTAGAGATCCCACAACGGGACACAATTAGACATAGAACTAGACATCATCGTCTAGGTCTACCCTCCTCGTCTAGATATATGATCTAGACATATGAATACAAATACCCAAGAACACAGGACATAGGGTTATTATCCTCCGGGAGGCCCGAACCTGTATAAATCGTCGTCTTGTGTTACCATCATCTCTCGATCTCGCGCATACCACTTTCTACATATAAATCATTATAGATGAACTACCCTGTGTCTAGTGCCGAGATTAAGTCTCGACATATAGCTACAAGGATGAGGAACAATCCATCAAACCCACTGACACATACTATCCACCTAACCCCAATCCTTCCTTCAACCCAAAGCAAGCTGAGAAGCCAAAACCCAAACCCACTATGCAAGCTAAGCCTAAACATGAGAGTGTCTACATTTGCACGTTCTGTGGTCGTAAGGGTCACTTGGATGAGTACTATTATAGGTGTAAGAGGATTGAGAGGATGCAAGCTGAGTTATCTAGAAATGTGCATCATGGTAATTTTGTTGATTTTTAGCCTTGCTCTTTTTCTCGTGCCTATCGTGGACAGGGTCATCCCTCATATGGCTTTGATTCACGAAATAGAGGCTTTACGCAGCAGCTCTTTGGCATCCCACGTTTTTCTCATCATGGTGAGCATCTCTTGTGTGGATTTGGTTCTTCTAGGGTTCATTCGGCGGTGGGAAGTGGTATGTTCTTGTGATTGTTTACAACTTTTCTCGCTACTCTTGGGTTTACTTTCTTGAGAGCAAGGATGAAGTATTTCATCACTTTCGGAGCTTAGCCTTGAGGTTGTTCAAGGATCTCCCTGGTGCATTATGAGCAATGCGCAGTGATAATGGCACCGAGTTCAAGAACTCGTCCTTTAATGCTTTCTGTCTTGAGCATGGTATTGAGCATCAGTTTTTAGCACCTCGTGTTCCACAACAGAATGGAGTGGTCGAAAGAAAGAACAAAACCTTGGTGGAAATGGCCCGGACGATGCTCGATGAGCATAGGACTCCGAAGCGGTTCTAGGCTGAGGCCATTAGCACTGCTTGCTATATTTCCAATCGGGTTTTCTTGCGCTCAATTCTTAATGTGACTTCCTATGAGGGACGCTTTGGGATGAAGCCATCTGTTTCTCATTTACGTGCCTTTGGTTGCAAGTGCTTTATTCTCAAGCGTGGCAATCTTGATAAGTTTGAGTCGAGATCTTCTGATGGCATCTTTCTTGGTTACACTTTTCATGGTCATTCATACAGAGTTTTGAATTTGGAAACTAACACCATCATACAATCCTGCAATGTAACCTTTGGTGAATCAAACTCTTGTGCAAGCAATATGGTTAAGACTGCAGGTAACAGGGAGATGGAGGAGAGTATCTTTGTAGAAGAGGACCTACAGGGCTTGGATGATGATGATGATGAGTCATTCCATCCCACATCCGAGCTTGTTCCTACTGCTTCTACTACTCCAGCAGAGGGTTCGAAAGCTTCTATATCGACGTCAGTTGCTGTTGAGCCTGCTCCAGCCATGGTTGAGGGGGAGGTACACTCTAAGAGAGAGGCCCCTCACCACATTCAACGTCGGCATCCTCCTCAATAGATGATCGGTAACCTCATTGAGAGGACAACAAGGTCAAGGTCTGCACATCTCGCTTGCTTTACCAATTCTCTATTTGTTGCCACCTTTAAACCTCGGGATGTTGGACACGCACTATCTGATGAACATTGGGTTAATGCCATGCATGAAGAGTTGGAAAACTTTGAGAGAAACAAAGTCTGGACCCTAGTAGCGCCTCCTGGTTGTGTCAATGTCATAGGAATCAAGTGGGTGTTCAAAAACAAGCATGGGGAAGATGGTGATGTGAGAAACAAGGCTAGGCTTGTTGCTCATGGGTTTAGCCAAGTTGAGGGCTTAGACTATGGGGAAAACTTTGCTCCTGTTGCATGCATAGAAGCCATTAGGATCTTGCTTGCATTTGTTGCCTCTAAGGGCATTAGACTCTACCAAATGGATGTCAAGAGTGCTTTCCTAAATGAATTCATAGAGGAAGAGGTTTATATGAAACAACCACCTAGCTTTGAGCACCACAAATGCCCAAACCGTGTGTACAAGCTTCAGATTGCTTTGTACGGTCTAAAGCAAGCACCTAGGACATGGTATGCTAGGCTTAAGACCTTCTTGCTAGAGCGCGGGTATGTCATGGGGTGTGTTGACAAAACCTTGTTCACTTTAAAGCATGCCAATGACTTTCTAATGGTTTAGATATACGTGGATGATATCATCTTTGGAGGTTCCTCTCATGCTCTTGTGTCCAGATTTCAGGAAGCTATGGAAAGTGAATTTCAGATGTCGATGATGGGCAAGCTCACCTTCTTTCTTGGACTTCAAATCAAGCAGTGCAAGCAAGACACCTTCATACATCAAGCCAAGTACATGAAGGATCTCCTGAAGAAGTTCGACATGGTAAATGTGAAGCTGTTGTCAACACCAATGTCCACAACAACGACACTTGACCCTGACGAAGACTGTGAAGCGATGGATCAAAGGGAGTACAGGAGCATGATCGGCTCCCTCTTGTACCTGACAGTGACAAGACCCAACATACACTTTGCGGTGTGTCTTTGTGCTCGCTTTCAAGCTTCTCCAGCGGTGACTCATCGCAAGGTTGTCAAGCGCATCTTCAGGTATCTCAAATACACCCTTGAGTTCGGTCTTTGGTATCTGCATCTTCATCTCTTGATCTAATTGGGTATTCGGATGCGGACTTTGCTGGGTGTAGAATTGATAGGAAGAGAACTTCTGGTACTTGCCATATCTTGGGTACTTCTTTGATCTTTTGGTCTTCTCGTAAGCAGTCGAGTGTAGCCCAATCCACCATAGAGGCTGAGTATGTTGCTGCTGCTAGATGCTACTCACAAATCCTATGGATAGTATCCACCATGAGAGACTATGGGTTAACCTTTAACAGTGTTCCACTCATGTGTGATAACTCCAATGCCATATGCTTAGCCAAAAAACCCAATCCAACATGGTAAGGTCAAACACATTAGTGTGCGATTCCACTTTCTGAGAGACAATGTTGAAAAGGGAGATGTTGATCTCAAAAACATCGACACCAAAAACCAACTGGCTGATATCCTTACCAAGCCCCTAGATGCTTCACGATTCGCTTTTCTTTGGGGGGAGCTAGGTGTTTGCCATCCTTATGGCATCATTTGATAGGGAGTTGGTATTCTCTTGTATATATGTATCTTACCTTTTTCGTATTGCATCTCATATGTAATATATGCATTGGTAGATGAGCTTTGATTCTTATGCTTGCTTGCATTTCTCTTTGCTATGATTGAGGTTGAGCAAAGTTGTGTGGATGTGATGGTAATCTCTCATGCTTAGATTTTCTAGATGGCTTGTTATAGACTCATTTGAGCAACTTGCTTATCTTAAAGGCGAACTTAGCTTTTTGTGAAGCTTCAAAAATTGCTCACCATGTGTATAATTGCTTTTATCCTTGTTGAAACTTGTATTGAGGCTAGTTTAGAGGTTATCTTGGCTTTGGCACCTTATGTTTGCGAAATGTGGCTTTGCAAATGTTTAGCTCATGATGGAACATTGTGCGGCGTTCGTTCCTTTTGCCGCAAAGGCATGCTCATCCTTATGATTTTAATTTGCACAATAAGTTGATTATGCTTTGAAGCCTCAAGGTGTTTGCCGTACCCAGTCGTGCGACCCTGCCCATGGATTAGAAGTCATATAAAATGCTAAATCCAAAAATTGTGCTTCGAAGCCTCTAGGTGTTTGCCATACCCAGTCGTGCGACCCTCCGCACGGATTAGAAGCTACATGAGGATCACATAAGAATAATGCTTTTCTCTTTTCTTATGAGTCTCTATTATACATGTGAGCGTTTGTAGAGCTTATTTTCTGTGAATGCTTGTTGCCTTGGTTGAGATTGAAACTGGCTAGATTCTTATGATTCACTTGATACTTGTTTTCCCTTGGATAGGAGTACTTACACATGTGGTGGAAGCTTTTCTCATGAGTAGTAAATTTGATTCTATCTAGGCTAGTCAATCTTTCTGCTTAGCCTGTATGATTGTGAGCTATTGCTTTTACACTTCATAGCTCTATACTTGTGATTAACAAAGTTAAATGCTCATTTGCATAATTGTTGAAGCTCCTTAGATTTGCATTTTCATGCATTGCATGTTTGCTTGTTCTTTTGCCTCTTTGATGAGTTCATTGCCAAAGGGGGAGAAAATATTGGGTCATGGACAAATAATGCTAAGGAACTTAAAATGATACATTTTGCATTACATGAGACCTACTGCAAGTTCAGGGGGAGCATATCATGTCCTTGAGCGTTTTTCGTGCGCTTTTTACAATCTTTATGTTCTTGAGTGGCTTTCTTTGTCAACTCTTGGTTTTGTGATCCCTCTTATGCCAGATGGCTACTTTTCACCTTTTGTTTGGGTTTGGCCATTTGGATGTGTGTTGACTTTTGCTAAGCCATACTAATAAATCATCGCTAGCAAGGTGCCATAAATTCTTCACTAATATGTCCTAGAGCCAATTAGGTAAAATCCGCAAGCGCACGGAAAATACCGTTGTAGCATTTTTCCCGGAAGTATTCAGGGTATTGTGTTTGTTTATCCCAAAGGAAGGCAATGAATAAGAAGGCTTACTGATGAGGACATCACTCCTATGGATACACACAACACTCCTCCAAATCTGGACTTGCAAGGTCCAATGACTAGAGCTCGTGCACGACGACTAAATTTAGAGGTGAGCTCGTTCCTACGTTCTTCGCTATATGTTACATCACTTACTTATGCACATATTTACATTGCGAATTGATAAGGATCGTCTAACCAAGGCAGGCAAGCAATGGATAATGACGAGGTAGTGTGACACATAGAAGATTCTATCTCAAATATAAATAAATAAATAAAGCCAAGTGGAGAAAGAACTAAGCTGAGCTACTCCTACAGTACTTTCCTATACAGTTGTATAGCCTAAGTTCTATACACATACACGCTTATACTCAGGTTCAACAGTTATTAACATAACACTTCAGGCACGGACCTACCCCTGCATCCACAGGCGACTTCCGCCTAGCCTAGCGTGGAGGAGTTCAAAGGACGGACAGGGCTGTCACCACCTGCCGCCTACCTCAGCTAACCGGTAGACTAATGAATAATTGATGCAAATCAATTATCCAAGTACCATACTTGCATAATCAAAGAGCACTCTACTCCTCCATGGTTATATTAACGAAGCAGAGCTATCATATAAATATGATCACCAAACCCATGTCATGTCATAACAATGAATCCTAAGCATAAAGACTATGTCATATAAATTAGACTATAGTGACGGTATATAACAAGCATGACAATATATGGATCACAAATATCAAACAAGAAACTCATGACCCAAACACAACTATATGGATCACAATATCAAACAAGAAACTCATGACCCAAACACAACTATATGAAAAGATGACATTTATTAAATAGAGCAAAGTCTTACAAAAGGGAAATGATACAAGAGCCATACCAATTTCTCCAAGAGAAGACTTGAAGAACTAGAGAGCTCTAGACTCAGCCTAACTCCACTAAGACTTGAGAACAACTAAGTACCAAGAGAAGGAATTCTTCTTGTGATGTGTGTGTGAGTGTAAAGCCATACCCTCCTATTTATAGCCTCTATAGGTCGGCAAAGGGGAGTAACCGCCAAGAATATCCCTGCCCACTGCCTTCAAGGATCAACCAGGAGCCTCCACGTGCAAGCCTAGGAGGAAAGGCCGCATGCCTGGGTCGGCCGACCTAGGGGGGTCGGCCGACCTATGGCTGGGCCCTCCTGGGTTGTGCTTCCTCAGGGTGGCAGCTAGGTGGGTCCTCATCCCAGATGTCGGGGTAGTTTTGTGTGTTTCTTCGGTGTGCTACTGAAAATGGGCCCTTCAATCCATAGGATGTCCAGTTGGCGCTCTCTCATTGGTCGAAAGTGTGTTTCTTTGCCTTTTGGGTGTGTTTCCTTCATATTTCCTCCTGCATGCAAATAATTCCCAAGTACAAGTGGAACTACATTATTGTAAACAAATATGCGTCTATGAAATGCCAAGTTCTCCTTTATTTGAGCATAGTTGACGGATGAAAATGGTACTTAACAGCCATCAACAATGTGCTTATTTCGTTTCACATTTCGAATCTCTAAGCTTTGTGCATTTGATGTTGTCAATGTACTCATCAAGGGGGAGATTGAGAAACCATGTTGATATGTGCCATAGTTTGCAATATGCAATGAGTAATTGACATTGGTTGAGTTCGGTGTTTGAGTTGAAATGCGGGAATTTAAGGATTGCATGAGTTTTGCATATCATGGTTTTGACTAACCGGAGTTGGTGAGGATGTTGGAAAGTTTGCAGAAGATGGGAAATGTGTTTGCTTGTCTCATGATGTGTAGGTCACTCGAGTCAACTTGGCGATCAACAGCGAGAGGATCGGGCATAAGTAGGAGACTTGGGGCTGGATAGATCGGGAGGCCGGGTGAAGTCAAGGGTGATCCATACAGTACATGTGGAGAGGCAAGAAGCACGAACGGTTTCGCGGTTGAGCCTCAAAACCATGGGTGGTGATCAAGACGGCGGGGTTGACCATGTCAAAGGTGATCAGGCGTCGGTGCAACTAGAAGCTTCCAATGTATAGAAGTGGGAGAGACTTGCCAACGAGGAGGATCACGGGACGAGGTGACACGCGTCAAGATCGAGAAGTTGCGCTTTGAGAAGCGTGCAAGGCGGTTTCCTGGTTTGGGCCTCAAAACCGGTGGTGGCGATTGGAGCTGCACGTGGCACCATCACGGAGCTTGCATCGAGGCGAAGCAAAGTTGTAAAGGGCTCGATGGCGTTCGAGCAAAGGAAAAACAGTTGGACGGTTTCGCACCTAGTGGTAGGTGGCAATGTACTATAGGTCAAGGATACAGTCATCTTAGACCCTAGGCCTATATAAGGAGGAGTAGGGCTGGTGCAAGAGGTGCCTCTCTTTCCCTTAGCCTTGCTAGGTCTTCACTTCAAAGTGCTAGGAGAGGTCTTCACGTTTTAATGGAGAGGAGAGGGTGTGTGAGAGACATCTCTTTCTCATCCAAATAGTGGGAGAAAGAGGGTGACTTCCTAGCCATGTATTCATGAATCTTGTATGCAAGGACCAATGATATGAGATTCAAATTCGTGCTCAAGATCTTCCACTCTCCCTAAATCCCGAATTTCTCTTTTTCTTTATTTTTGGAGCTATTTTCGTGGGAATTTTTTATTTCACTTTTGGTTGAGTTTTTGAGTTGGATTTCATTGGGAACTTGGTGCTATGATGAGCTAGAATGAATCTCTATAGGTCCTTGATCAAATCAAGAGCTCTAGCATCTTCGATTTGAAAGTTTTCACAAGTTTTTTCTTTTTGGTGTTCTTGGCACAAGATCTGAAATTCGTGATGATTTCCTGAGCCATTTGAGTGGATCTTACTGGAGGAAGGTCACAATGACCTAAGGATTCCCTGGGCCAAAAATCGCACATTTTGGAGATCGTTTGATTGGGTTTTGGAAAGTTTTGGGAGAAAATTGCGATGGTTTTCTATTCTGTCGGGGGTTGATCGGCACTGCTGATCACTAGGACCGGCACTGCCGGTGGGTCTAAACTCGAATTGACACTACCAATGCCACGACCGGCATCGTCAGTGGCTTGAGTCTAAACCTCGCACCAGCATTGCCGACAGCCCCCACCAGCACTGCCGATGTGCGCTAATCGTTGTATTTCAGAGTTTCGACATCCCGCACCGGCTGTAAGGACGAAAGGCGTACGGAGAGGGGGGGTGAATCGGTAAGCCGCTCACGAATCCAAATACTTTAATTTACACTACTAGAGCCTAGCAATCTTTGCAACCTAACAAGTCTAGTAGGCCCAGACCCTACACATGCTAGTGTTCATGATGATGGCAAGCGCGGAAGCTAAACACACTAGCCTATGCAAGCCACAATTCAACCTAGTTACTAGAGCACACAAATGCGGAATAGTAAAGATGGGTTCAAGGAATGCTCATAATTTTTTTCCCGAGGTCTCGGAAGGATGGCGCTTTCCCCTACTCCTCATTGGACCACTCCTGCCGGAGTTCCGGTCCCTCCCGCCACCAATATGGAGTTCGCGCCCACGAGCCCGCAATCACTCTCGGAGTGAAGACACGGTGCGTGTCACCTCTGCCACCAAAGGCACAAGCTTGCCTCCCTCGAGAACTTGTCGGACTCCCTGAACCGACACGGGCCCTCACTAGTGATGCCCTATTCACCAGAGGGCTCAAACCGATCACGATAGACTCGATCACGATCACGATAGACTCGATCACCGACACCTAACCGGTCTAGGTCTCACCATAGACCAAGAGTACCAACCTAGATCACACATGCAAGGACACCTAGCCTTAGATGTGCAAGATCACACCTTGTTACTCTCTCTAGCACTCTCAAGATATGCAATATCTCATCCTAGTGCTCTCCTCTTTGCCTCTTTGCTCTCACCAAATGCTCCAAGCAATTCCACTGGCCAAGAGTGGTCACAAAGATCCCAGCAATGAAGTTATATAGGCTTCCAACCTCAAACTAGTCATTGCTTCACGAGATCAGCTTCCTGGGCATACTGACCGGATAGTCCGGTCACTGCCTGACCGGACAGTCCGGTCTCTGCAGTTTTCAGCTCCAACGGCTCTGCCCCTCTGTTGACTCCTACTGACCGGACCTATACGGTTAGCTGATCGAACCATCCAATCTGTTTCTCTCTCTACTCTAAAAACATTTCGCGGCACTGCTTCCTCTCAACCCTGTGTGAAGCCACACAGATCGGACCGTCCGGTCAGTATAGCTCCCAGCACAGATAGATTCCTTGCTGCCCATTGTAAGTCCCAGACAAGTCCTCTTAGTACAGTCCGGTCACCATTGACCCCTCTGTCCTGTCACTATGTCTAGAAGCTGAAACTCCTCATCCTCACTTGACTTCATTTACTGGCTTCTCCGAACAGCTCCTTGGCTTCTCCACTATCACCTAGTGCTTGTGATTTCACCGAGCAATGTTGCACATCACCGACTAGACATGACCTAAGAGAAATGACCTAGACCCCCTTGACAGTCCGATTTTTCCTATGGACTCAAATCCCTAACAACTAGACAAGTGTTCCCAACACTTGCTCCATAGCTTGTCCTTAGCTTTGATCCATCTCCATCAACCCTTGGACTCCATCAAGCTCACAAGCCTCCATGCTTGCGGTCATTGTCATCAACCGCCAAGGCAACCATCATCCATATGATTTATAGTAGAGTTTAGAGATGATTTCTACATAGACAACACTCGTGTAGATATTAGCCCACAATTTCATAGTTGTCATCTATCACCAAAACATTCATTCCTTGGGGATCCAATCTTCAATGATCATGATGCTTACAATCTTCCCCTTTTTGGTCATTGATGACAACCACTACTTAACATAATCTTATCATAAAACAACAGGGCTAAAAGGCTACAAAACGATCGAGAGGAATCTCAACAGTATAAGCAATGAAAGAACACGGTCCTACTCAATCATGCATCATCAAGAGCTAAGAGGAATAAGAAAGAAGAGAACACTCTAGATGATATGCATGCATGTCATGTGAAGATATTAATTAAAGCATAAAGACATACAATGCAAGACATGAATGATGAGATGCAACAAGATAGGCATGAACATGCAAGGAATTGAAGAACAAGCACTCATCATCATGGCATCATACACAGGCAAACAGGATAAAGAAGAGAAACAAGCACTACGTATGAAAATAAACCAAGTGAGATCAAGATGAGTCAAACACAAGTGAATGAAAAACCATGACCCATCAAAATCCACGAACATCGAATAACTCCATCAAAATAAGATCCAAATGTATCTAACTCCCAAAACCAATGTATACGTATGCTCCCCCTAGATACATGCTACTAACTCTCAATCACACAGGATCACACTCCCACTCCCCCTAGACCTATGACTACTTCTCCCCCTTTGGCAACAAGCACCAAAAAGCAGGAAAAAGTGAACATCTAAGCGCTCGTGGTCGAAGGAAGTGGTGTAGCAACGTCCTCTGAAGGCTCTGCTCCTGGTTGCTCCTGTGCTGAATCCTGTTGTGCTCCCTGAGCGCGTGTCTCTTGAACATACAACTGTTCTAAGAACTCAAGGTCTACAGGCCACTCGGACCCTCTGTCCTGCCCTGCTGGTGGGACTATGGATGTCTTCTCGGCAATAGTCGCCTGAAGAAGAGCAAGGTCATCCATATCCTCCTGAATGAAACCTCGGCGGATAAGATCCTCTGCTACCTGAGGTGTGAGCGTGCTGACTGTTGCAGTGGAAGGTGGAGCTGTAGCTGACTCTAGGACTGTCTGGGAGTCTGCACAAGTGGTATGCACTATCTCTGAGAACAGACTCCTGACTGGTACCTGCTGGGAGGTGGAAGGTCCTGCCATCTGTGAAGTAGAAGAGTGTGTCGGTGAAGTGAACAACACAGACACTGAGAGGGCGGACACGGGGAAGAACTGAGCTAGTGAGTGAGTCTACCGTGCTCCCCCTATCAAAAGGACCCCTGAGAGTGAAGGCAGTCCAGAAGACTGGGTTGTCATCATAGCGGTGAAGGGTCCTGGCTGAGTCGGCAGCTACTGGAACTATGGAAGTGCTGAAGGTCTTAGCTACTGACTGGCCTGCCTCTGGGTCATCTTTGCCATCTATGTCGTGAGAGTATTCATCAGTGCCATCTGCTGTCTCTGAAGCTCTGCCTGTCCTCTGATGACCTCCGTGATCTAACGTCTCTCCTCAGCTGCGCTCTGGATAAAGTCACTCAGGCGTCCTGCCAGTGCTGCTATAGTGAGAGTGTCCTCTGTCTGTGTCCCTGTAGGCTAGGGAGGTGCTCCTGTACTAGATAACTCACGAACCACCGTCTCTGGATGTCACACCTGGTTCCAACGACCAAAACCGAATACATCTGTATGCGTGCCCAGGAACAAGTTTTCATGCACACAGGACAATTATTGTGATAAAAGAATAATATATTTATTAATTCGGTAATATTATTACAAGGGTGACCCGTACATCAAAAGAAAGGATTACATTGCAGTGGAATAAACTAAGCGTTGGTGTCCTTCAGCTCCCACAGGAAGTAGACCGGAAGACCGCATGCCTAGTCTCCTCCATCGTCTTCATAGTTGTACCGTCCTTCTCCTGTAGCTGAGCAGCAATGTGGGATATAGCATGGGTGATTACATGTCATACTCAGCAAGTGGGGGGAAAAGATGACATGGGGCTAAAACAAGGAAGGCTTATAGGGGTTCATTGCATGAGCTTTTAATTACCCTAAGCATCCTAATTACTAGGTGAGGTCATTCCAACCATCAATCCACAGGGTACTATCCAAGCCAAGACCAATCCCAACAATTCCCAACCATAACCATCCATAAACCACCAACGAATCAAGTGAGGGATCCAGGCCGCTCATGACCATGAGCATGGCTGTCATGATAGTTTTACACTCTGCAGAGGTTGTGCCACTTTACCCACAAGTCGTGATTTCGTCCCTGTTGCCAGGTGGACTAGAGTCTTCATGTTGCCACGTCGGCCAAGCACTAGCACACTTCCTTAGATGTGCGGCCAGGAGATCACTATGAGGCTTTTACAAAGGGTCTCCCAGTACATGCTAGCCACTAAGGTTTCACTCCCGTTCATAAGTGATAGCCCATCAACAAGCAGCTCATCACCCTAGGAGCCCCCTCTTGAGCCATTCAGATACAAGGACAGTCCTCTTGACTTCCATTCCCCGCTCCACCAAATGTTGCACCAATGCTAGGAGAACTCCTAATTAATCAACCAAGCTGTTCCAAAGCAGCCTTGTGATGGCACTGTTGTCTTGGGTTACCGCTCCAAGAAGCATTTCCTATGATCTACAACAAGCATACCACCACCCAACATGTGCCAACGGCACCACATCCATTCCATCCAGCTTGTTGAGATCCCTAAGTCCATGTTGCTAAAAGAATTACCAAATTATCCCCAATATGGCATTGTTTATTAGTCAACATTAATTGAACCCAACAACCTAATAAGCAACTAAGCAAGTCTACCGATAGCTACTTAAACCTCTAGTTCAAGACGACAAGAAAAGATAAAGGAATACTAGTAAACCCTAACAATAGGTACCCATCCATTTGGCACAAGCATGCAATTCTAAAATAATCATTCATAATAGAATCAAAATTCATCAAGGACACTTGCCTAAAAAATATATATTTCTGCTCAGTGATAACAAATCTTGATCTTCATCCTCGTACGATTCCCGTGCGTAAAACTCCTATTTGCACAAGACATCTCCTATTTGCACAAGACATACAAAGCATACACACAATAAATACACAATGCAAGGTATGGAACAATTGGGTATGGTTGAACAAAGGTTGCAATTAGCTATTTTATTTGGATACAAGAATGTAGGCGTAAAAATCATCTATATTAGGATTGTGGATCAAAAGATATGTAAGTGTAAGGTTAAAGCTGCAAGGATTATGGCTATGCACAGACAGTGCAAAATATATGTACGCGTTCCTAATTACTGGCTCTGATTCACAAGGATTAATTAGAACATAAATATTCCTTGTGATGTGGAACATGTGAAACGCGAGGTGAATTGCTTCAGAAGTCACCTATACTGAAGATCGATTGGCTGCATCATGGTGAGGTCGTCCAGTGGCAGATCGAGCACGGATCGCGTTCCTCGTCGCACCGGAGCCATTCACAAAGAACCCTATGTTAGAGACGATCACAAGACACTGGAACACAATTAGGAGTGTTGGTTCTATCAAGAACATCTTTGGATTGGGAGAAAAGGTGATGGTTTTACCGTCGCGTGTGCTGGATTCGCCCGGATCAGGGAGCAGCTGCCATTGCGATGCACATCCCGGAGGCATACAACGTCCAATGGTGCTGATTTTTGGATATGTTGTATAGAACATCTGGGCGCACCTCCATGTCAAATTTTGTGGCTTTCTGTTGGGTGGATTGCCGGAAACGTCAAGGCAGCATTGTTGGACTCGAGAGCAGGGTGGAGCGGCGGTAGCCTGGCGGCGTGGTGAGCGTTTGAGGGGATGTGTAGTACGTGGGAGAGGACCTAGTATTTATAGGAGGGGTAGGGCAGATGGGGGGAGAATATGAAAAGAAAATTAAGAGGAATTAATGCATTTATTGGAGGCAAACATGGAAGGCATAGGAAATATAGAAATGATATTATTCTCTTGTTCTTTCCTTATGAATGTTTATGGAAGGTGGAGTTTTTTCCATAGAAATGTTTATGGAAGGTGGGTTTATTTCCATAGAAATGTTTATGGAAGGAGGGGTTTCTTTCCATAGGAATGTTTATGGAACGTGGGGCTAACATGAAAGCTATGACGTCTAGGTACGTCCATGCGGTAGGTAAAATGAATGAGGATGAGAATAAGTATAGATACATCAACGACTTGTAGGGTGAAATATATGGTGAAACAAGTTTGGAAGACACTGTTCGACAATGCATTAACGTGAGTCAAGGAGACAATGATAGTTAAGCCCCATTTTAAAACAGAATGTACATTCATAAAATTTGATTGAAAAGATTTCAATTTTCTCAAATTAACATGGAATCAAAAAAATGACAAAATATTTAAATAAAATAAAATAAAATGATTTTACTTATTTAAAAAGGTTTTTGTTCAAAACTGAAAACATTTGTGACATAGAGCAATTACTTCAACCCAACAAAATCTTTGTTAATTTGCAAAGTTTCTTATAAATAGTTTCAAAATTTGAGAAATCTAAATATATTTTTTTGAAAGCAGTTCACATTCCAAAATGGGAAATTTTGGGATGTGATACTGGATGAGCTGCCTGCTCGTGAGTGACTGGCGGTGACTCCTGCTTCTCCTCTCCCGTCTACTGACTTGAGGCTGACTACGAACCCCTGGGGACTCGAGGTGAGTAGCTAGTGGTCACCTCAAGGAACGTGTCGTACTGCTCCTCTGTCACTAGTCCCATCCTCCTCAAAAGGTAGCATATGTATGGACCATCAACTAAGTGACGCCCTCCAAGTCTCTCAGAGATGACCTCCTCCATCTCAGCAATCAGAAGGTCTGCAAGATCAAACTATTGTCTCCTTAGTATAGCTGCTACTGCCCTCTGGTGTAGTAAAGTGAACTCCTATCTATATCCAGACCTAGGAATGATAGTCCTGGGGACTATCGCTCTAACCACCTTAGCCTCTGTGGTGAGTCTCACAGGGTCTCTGTCAAAACCTAGGGTCTGTGGTGGTGAAAAGGCAATCAACACCAAGTCGTCTGAGGGTAGCATCCCTCCCTGTGGTCTGCGGGGTGGAGCAAATGTCTTGTAGGCACTCCTGTAAAGCTGGAAGTCTAAAGCAAGGAGCCCTAGGTTAACTATCAAATCCACCTTGGTAAGTCTCTAGGGCTCTCCTCTGAATAGGAACCAAATCTCAGAACGATCTCTGGCTACCCACAATATAGCATAGAACTCTAAGACTATATCCTCACTGTATGGAGCAGTAACTAGCTCTGCTAGCCCTGGCAAGTACGTGAAGTACTGCTCTATGTCTGTGCATGTGGCCCTCCTCATGGGCGGGTACAACGTGTACTGCTAGGGCACAAACAGTCCAGTCTTGCCCTTCCTGGCAAGATAGCATCTCAGGCCCTCTCCAATCCTACTCTAGAGGCATGTCCAGTACCTCTCTCCTACAGTGAGGTCCCTAGGGACTGGAACCCACTGCTCGAAGGAGACAAGACATAGCGACTTAAGGTCCTTTGCAGGAAACTTAAGAATGTCTGTCTCTCCAGCTGCCTGTACCAGTCTCTACAGCCTCCTCGTGCACACTGCATAGGTATACCTCGGGTCTCCTGCCCGGTGAGTAGCCCTCTGCTGCTGTGGTTGTGCTATCTGCTCAGTCTCCTCCTCCTCAAGCCCCTCTGACTCCTCAGACTCTGAGTGTGAGCTCTCCTCTAACTCTGACTCCTCCTGCTGCCTGGAGGATCCCTGCTCTGCAGGTCTCGACGACCTCTCCTAGCGAGAAGTCGGAGTACCCTGCGACCACGGTGGCAACCTGATCCCTGTGTATAGCTCTGGGACTGCTGTCCTCTGCCTGGTGCTCCTCCTACGACCCTGGTCATCTGTCTGAGTACCTATGATCAACAGTGATTTAGGTGTCCTGCGTGACTGCTCCATGGCCTCTATGTGTTGTGCAACCCTCCTGGCCCTCTCTGACTCGGGGTCCATCCTGGTCCTCTTCTTGCTCTTCAGCTTCTATGGCATCTTGCCCTTGCCCTTATCCTGTCCAGAACCTGCCATCTCTACTACTGAAACTGTCACTGCACGCACATAGGTATAGACAGGATAAGTATAGACCCTATATAATTATACAAGCATAGCACCAATAGGTAAGAATGCGCAATAGAAATCCTAGCACTGAGATGAAGGACATCATCACTAAACAAATATGCAAAGTAACAATAGTGATCATCGACTATATGTGGCTGGTGCGAGTCATCTAGTGTGCAGTCAAATAATAGGCAATAAATCTAATTGCAGACAAAATGAGAGATAGACCCTAGAATTGCAATTAACAGATATGCATGGTAGTAATTGCAACCTAGGTTGAGCTAATTACCTAATTAATGCAACTAATCATGGGCAATTAATTCAATTGCATCAATTAAGGCAACTACTCTAAATCAGGGCATAAACGATGAATGAAGAGATAATGGCACAATACCCTAGAGTGAGAAATGACACACCGAAGATGAGCACTCCGGAACGTGCTCCGATCACCGAAAAGATGGAACCTTTGACACAAGCAATGGAGGTGAAGGGAAAGGGGAGCCCTTTGCCCTAGGAGAGATGAACTCGGTGAGATGGCTGCTGCGCGTGCGTGCGAGGAAGCAACAGGCGGCAACGGCAAGGAAGCGGCGGCGCGCGACGGCGGTGATGAGGTGGAGGCGGCAGCGCTTGGTGGCAGCGGTTCTGCCTAGGGTTCTGGGAGCGCGGCGCGCCTGCGCGGAGGCTGAGAGGGGGCGAGCAGCAGCACAATGAGGTGTACGGGCATGCTTGGAGGTGCAGGCACGGCGGTGGTTCGGCAGAGGTAGCTCGGCGACGGCAGCTGTTGGAAAGGTGGCGGAGGGTGTGTGTTCTCGGCCTTGGAGTCGAATAAGGAAGAAAATGATTTTTGACTTAGGTCAAACAGACATGAACGGCCGAGATCTAATGAAGGACAGATCAACGGCTTTGGAGAAGGAAGTCATCGTTCGATCAAACAAGGTGACCAGACGGTCCGTTCTCGACACCGTACTGTCCGGTCACTTCAACCCTTCTAGAAATTAAGATTCTATGAATAGAACACCATATAGACCGGATCATACGGTCTTTAGAGACAATTCCGTCCGGTCTCCATTTCCAGTCAGATTGAAGCACTGTGCTCAGAGCATAGACCGAACTGTACGGTCACATCCAGAAAATTTGCTGAGTTAAAGAATTTCTTCATTTTTCAAGTGCCCTCACTTAACACCCAAATAAACATTGTACTTGGAGCATGAAGGGAACTCTCAAACACTCCTTTTCGAATAGTGGCTCTTTATGGCCTTATAATTTTCGCAAATGCCAAATGAAGAATTGAGCAAATAAGAACCAAAGCGAATAAGAGTCAAATGGGTATGTATGAGCCTTAGTCCATGAACTGTGCGAGTGGGTTTAACCTCAGAGTTCATAAGAGCTTGCTCAATGGGCATGAAGCACAATCCTTTCCTTTGGTCACACTAGCAGAGATGTAATCTCATATAGAGCATGAGGCACAAATATCTCCAAATGTGACAAGCCTCCTTTGTGTTTCCTATATGATGCATGCACCAGGCATTTTACAAATGCAATGAAATTAAACATGCCATGTGAATGCAAGCAATGTTAAACAAGACACAAAAAAAACCTAACAATGTCAAGTTTGAACCCCTCCCAAGCTTACTCACTATAAGCCATACCCTTGCCTTGAGAGAAGCCAAACCACCATCTCAAGCACTCCCCCTTGCTTATAGCTATCTTGGATGGCTTAGACATTGACTAATTTTTATGTGTTTTTCTTTTAGTTATTTACACATGCATGGATGCAAAGCATACTAGTCACAAAGGAGTCCTAATTACTATGCAATGCAAGAGAAGGAAAAACACACTACAACTACCAAGAACTAACATGGTTACCTCCCTCATGAGTAGATATGACGTTGAGGTCCATGTCACTTGTGGTGGACTTCACATGATCTTCATGAAGCTCCCGGTCCACGACCACCACCACCATCTTCTAGGTCTTGTTCTTGGGCACCCACTTGTGCTTCGTTGACCTCTTAAGATCAACAATGCACTTAGGCACCCATATGCTCTTGACCTTTCTCTTCTTGTTTGGTGGTCCCAGAGCCTTAGCATTCACCTTGCCATACTTGTTCCTAAAAAGCTTGAAATGTGTGTTCTCATGGAACAAGTTAGCATTAGGCAAAACATTGGAACTTCTCACCATAGGACAATCCTCGATGGTGTGGCCATCCTTGCAACACCTCTCGCAATAGTAGTCATCAGGGAGTAGGGGCTTGATCCATACGGGGATGGAGTCACTCGTCCCGATGATGTCGATAGTGGCGGGATATGAGTCAAGTCCCCAATGAGAAACATTGTTCACAAGGTTTCTCCTAAGAATCTCGTTATGGATGGCTCTACCATGTGTGAGCCTCTTGAAGCCATCCATCACCATCTTCCTCTCTTCCTTGAGCTTGTGATATTCCTCCAAAACAAATGGCTCAAGAGAAGAAACCTCGACCGAGGTGGTTAGTTCATCACACACAGTAGAAGCATCACTCTTGGATGAACTAGAGGAGGGAGAGGAAAGGTTGTCAACATTGATGGCCTCAAAAGTAAGTTCAAGGGTCTCGTACTTCTCACATAGCTACATGATCACCCTTGAGTTTGTCATAACTCTTGTTTAGGGCCTCACGAGATGTGACAAGGTCCTTGAGCTCACTCTCAAGCTCACCAATATGGTCCTTAGCCGACTTATACTCTTTTCTTACCACATCCAACATTTTGGATTTCTTGACGGTGATGTTGCGGGCTTGCTCAAGCATACTCCAAAGCTCAGCGCAGGAGAGCTCCTCATCATCGCTGTCATCACTGCTCTCATCCTCACTCTCCCCAAGTTGGCTCGCGGCCATGAGGCACGTGGGAGGTGGAGGAAGAGCTTGTGGTGATGTGGTCTTGATCATGGCTAGGCCGACCACTTCTTCATCACTTGAGGAGGAGGACTCATCACTTGAGTTGTCACTTGTCCACTCTCCAACAAGGGCCTTGCGTGAGAACTTCTTCTTGTGGTCTTGAGCTTTGCCCTTGCCTTTGCTCTTGTCCTCGTTGAAGTACTTCTTCACTTGATTCTTGGGACTTGAAAGCTTCTTTCTTGGGCTTGGGACAATCTCAAACAAAGTGGTTCTTTGACCCACAGTTGTAGCACTTGCCCCTGGACTTGGAAGCAAATTTGTTCTTGAAGGTCCTCATCTTCTTCATGAGAAGAGCCAAGTCCTCACTCAAGTCATCTTCTTCAATCTCTGCCTTCTTCTTGCTCTTCTTGCTTATGATAGGCTCTTGCTTCTCGGCTTGAAGAGCAAGGTTAGATTGTTAAGGATCATCCAAACCCAGCTGGTAGCTCTCGAAGGTTGTGATCTTGCCAAGTACATCCTCCATGGTCTTGGTCTTGAGGTCACCTTGCAAGGTGAAGGTGATGATGGACTCATACTTGGGGTATTTGAATAGCCTCAAGAATCTTCTTATCACCTTGATAGGCTTAAGCTTGAAGTCATCCCCAAGAGCATTGATCTCCTCCACTAGTACATGAAAGTGAGAACAAATAGTGTTAGCTCTCTCATGTGGCAATCTAGTGAAGTTATCATACTTGTTCTTCAGCATATAGTATCTTTCCTCTTTGACATCACTAGTACCCTCATGGAGACCCTGAATCTCAGTCCAGATACCATGTGTTGTAGAACTTGCATCCAACCTAGAAAAGACATCCTTAGATATGCATGCAAACAGAGCATTCTTGGCCTTAGCATTGTTCTTAATGAAATCAGGCTCAAGCAGGTTCACATTCGCATCAGACTCGTGAGTCACCATCCATATCTCTAGATCAAGAGACTCCAGGTAGGCTTGCATGTGAGCCTTCTAATACCTGTAGTCCTCCCCATTGAATATGGAAACACTCCCCACCTGTCCCGGTATCCTTACTCAAGACGGTGAAGCCTTAAAGATGAGCACTTGGCTCTGATACCACTTGTAAGGACCGAAGGCGTACCGAGAGGGGGGTGAATCGGTAAGCCGCTCACGAATCCAAATACTTCAATTTACACTACTAGAGCCTAGAAATCATTACAACCTAACAAGTCTAGTAGGCCAAGACCCTACACATGCTAGTGTTCATGATGATGGCAAGCGCGGAAGCTAAACACACTAGCCTATGCAAGCCACAATTCAACCTAGTTACTAGAGCATATAAATACGGAATAGTAAAGAGGGGGTCAAGGAATGCTCATGATTTTTTCCTGAGATCTCAGAAGGACGGCGCCTTCCCCTACTCCTCGTTGGACCACTCCCACCAGAATCCCGGTCCCTCCCGCCACCAATGTGGAGTTCTTGCCCACGAGCCCGCAATCACTCCTAAAGTGAAGACACGGTGAGCGTCACCGGTGCCACCAATGCGCAAGCTCGCCTTCCTCGAGAACTTGTCAGACTCCCCGAGCCGACACGGGCGTCACTTGCAATGCCCCTTTCACCAGCGGGGTCAAACCGTGTACAAACGTGTGACGACCTTCAAAACCGATCATGATAGGCTCGATCACCGACACCTAACCAGTCCAGGTCTCACCATAGACCGAGAGTAACAACCTAGATCACACCCTCAAGGACACCTAGCCTTAGATGTGCAAGATCACACCTTGTTACTCTCACTAGCACTCTCAAGTTATGCAATATCTCCTCCTAGTGCTCTCCTCTTTGCCTCTTGGCTCTCACCAATTGCTCCAAGCAATTCCACTAGCCAAGAGTGGTCACAAAAACCCCAACAACGAAGTTATATAGGCTTCCAACCTCAAACTAGTCGTTGCTCCACGAGATCAGCTTCCTGGGCATACTGACCGATCAGTTCGGTCACTGCCTAACCGGACCGTTCGGTCTCTACAGTTTTTAGCTCCAACGGCTCTGCCCCTCTGCTGACTCCTACTGACTGGACCGTATAGTTAGTTGACCAGACCGTCCGGTCCGTTTCTCTCTCCAGTCCCAAAACATTTCGCGGCGCTGCTTCCTCTCAGTCCTGTGTGAAGCCACACAGACCGGACCATCTGGTCAGTACAGCTTCTAGCACAGACAGATTCCTCATTGTCCGCTGTAAGTCCCAGACAAGTCCTCTTAGTGACCGTATAGTCCGGTCACCACTGACCCCTCTGTCCGGTCACTATATCCAGAAGCTGAAACTCCTCGTCCTCGCTTGACTTCGTTTCTCGGCTTCTCCGAACAGCTCCTTGACTTCTCCACCGTAACCTAGTGCCTGTGATTTTATCGAGCAACCTTGCACATCACCGACTAGACATGACCTAAGAGAAATGACCTAGACCCCCTTGATAGTCCGGTTTTTCCTATGGACTTAAAGCTCTAACAACTGGACAAGTGTTCCCAACACTTGCTCTATAGCTTGTCCTTAGCTTTGATCCATCTCCATCAACCCTTGGACTCCATCAAGCTCACAAGCCTCCATGCTTGCGGTCATTGTCATCAATCGCCAAGGCAACCATCATCCATATGATTTGTAGTAGAGTTTAGAGATGACTCCTACATAGACAACACTCGTATAGATATTAGCTTACAATTTCATAGTTGTCATCTATCACCAAAACATTCATACCTTGGGGATCCAATCATCAACGGTCATGAAGCTTACACTGGCACTGCCGATGGGTGTGACCGGCACTGTCGATGGTGCCAACCGGCACTGCCGATGGCTGTGATTTGCACTGCTGATTGTAGTCTAGACCTGATCTGTTTTGGTGCATTTCATTGTCAGTTTCGAATCTTTGCAGTTCTTCGTTGTTTCCACTATGTTCCGCTGTTGTTGTTGATCACTCCTAGGGTTAGCACATCACAAGTTGGTGTGTATGGCCTTGGTGATCGGTTTAGAGGTTGGCTTGGGTTGTAATTTGGACATAGGTCAAGTTCTTGTGAAAGAATTTTTAATTGGCTCCCATTCACCCCCCCCCCCCTCCTGTCGCCTTCTCGGTCCATCTTTTATCATCATGTATAAGAACTACATGTGATGTTTATTATGATGTTTGTCAGTTTAAGCGACCGACAAAAAAAACTAGGATTTGGATGGCTAGTTTGCTGAGTGTCTTGACCAAGACACTCGGCAAACATTGACACCATTGCTGAGTGTCATGCCCAAGACACTAGGCAAAGGTTTAGAGGTTTACTGAGTGTCTAGGTCATGACACTCTCCAAGGCGTGAAATTTTTGCCGAGTGCCTCGACAAGGTACTCGGCAAAAATGTAAAACTTTGTCGAGTTTGAAATTTTGCCAGGCACTTGACAAAGCCTCTGTCACCGTCAAAGTCCCCGTTGGCATTGCTTTTGTTGGCCGAGAGACGACACTCGGCAAAGTGTTTGTCTAGTGCCCAAGGAAAAACACTCGGCAATGTTCTCTTTGCCGAGAAAATTTCTGGCATGTGTCGTTTGCCGAGTGTTTCTGAGGATTTGCCGAGTGCTTCGGGCACTCAGCAAATCATTCATTTCCGGTAGTGATAGTTTTCGGGTCCCAGATTTACGTGGGCTAGTTCGGCTGGTGTACCTATGTATGGAAATAGATAGGATCTTAGTACAGAGTGTGAGCTTAATGGCTTAAATATTCTCCCTCTACTGTGGAGGCCTTATCCAGAGATATCTCTGACCATACTCTACTATTTTTAGATACTCGTCACAAGCATCCCATAGGGGTAATACATCTTAATTCAAATTTTATTTGAGTTGGCTTTCATGACTTTATTGCAAAAGTGTGAAGTCAGTCAAATAGAGGTTGGTCTCCTTTAGAAAGATGGAAAAATAAAATTTGATCTGTTCAACACTTTTTTAGAGGTTGGGGTAATAATTTGGTAGGTGAAAATAGGAAGAAAAAGAAATTCTGGCCCGAACATTAAGACCTTTTAGACAGAAAAGCAGAGCATTCATTAGTATATGTGTAAGAATTGGATTTAAAACACATTGTCTTAACGCCGAGTTATCTAAGTTGCTTAAAGAGGAGGAAATGTATTGGTTCCAAAGATCTAAGGCAACTAGATTATTATAAGGTTAGGACAATACAAAATATTTCTATTTCCTTGCCAATGGTTGATACCACAAATCTAGAATTTATCAACTAGAGCAAGAGGAAGGAGTCATAGTGGGCAATAATAATCTGAAGAATTACATTACTAATTACTACAAAAGTTTGTTTTGTTCTCCAGCTAGCAATAACTTTTCTCTAAATGAAGATATAACAGATCATATTCTGCAAGTTTACGAGCTAGAAAATGAAGTCGTAACTGATAAGTTAAGTGAAAAGGAGATTAAAGATGTGATTATTCTGGAGCATAATTAAGCGCCAGGTGCAAATGGCTTTTCTACTGAATTCTATCAGTTTTTTGCGAGATCAACAAAGATGGCTTGTTAGAGCTCTTTAATGAATTCCATAGTGGAAGTCTTTTGGTCTACAGTCTAAACTTTCGGGTGCTTACTTTGTTACCAAAGAAAGAGGAGGCTATCATGATACAGCAATATAGACAAATCTGCCTCCTTAATGTTAGTTCCAAGATCTTCACTAAAGCACTTAATAATAGAGAGGCTTTGATAACGGATAAAGTAATATTTGTGCCTCAAACCACATTCATTCCTGGTAGGTATATCATGGAAGGGGTCGTTTTTTGCACGAAATCATCCATGAAATGCACAGAAAAAAGAAGAGCAAGGTTATTTTCAAATTGTACTTTGAAAAGGCCTATGACAAGGATCATTTCTTCAACAAGTTTTGAGGATGAAAGGTTTTTCACCCATTTGGTGTCATTGGATAAGCCAAGGATGAAGGTCAAGGATGAATTTTTTTTAGTTTTGGCAAGTTCAAATTAGGAGATGGTAGACAAGTAAGATTCTAGGAAGATATTTGGCCACGGGATACTGCTTTTATGCACCAATATCATGAGCTGTATAGCATTGTGAGAAAGGAAAGTAGTAAAGTTAGAACGGTTTTATGATCCACTCCTTTAAATGTCCCCTTCAAAAGGTCTCTAATTGGTGCAAACTTAGTGGCTTGGCAAGAGCTGGTGGCCAGAGTGATGCTCACTAAGCTTTCAGATACAAGGGATATATTTAGGTGGTCGTTACACAGTTTGTTCCATGTATAGAGTGATAACTGTTAACAATGTACCATTGCATCCCCATTTTATTTGAAAACTAAAACTGTCCCTCAAAATTAAGATTTTCATGTGGCATATGATTGAAGAGTTAACCCTGATTAAAGATAATCTTGCTAAGAGGCGATTGAAAGCAAGTGCTAACTGTTGTTTTTGTAATTATGATGAAACAATTTAACATCTCTTCTTTTGATTGTCCTAATGCTAAACTAAACTGTAGTGACTCATTTTCTTTTAATATTCCTCAACCCTTAAATGTCGATCACATTTTTAAAAGATGGTTGCAAGGAATGGATAGGAAATTGAGATTCAAAGCTTGGGTTCAGACAATTTGTTTAGGTCGTATTGATGTAATATTTAACAAGACACGAGTTTGTTCTCCCATGCAAGTATTGTTTAAAGGAACTCGCTGGATCCAGTTCTAGGTGCTAATATAAAATGAGGAAGAAAGGCCACACATAAGTTGGGCTTATTGTGTTCTTGAAACTGCGATCATGTTTGCTTCAAATTGCTGGTCTTTTAGCAATAGACTTTCGTTTTCCTAAGTACACCATTATGGAGGTTTTGCTTTGTTTGTTCAGTTTTGATCAATTTGTAATAATGAACAAGCACATACAGAAGCTGGAATATTAACAATATTCCCTTTAATAAAAAAAAGAAATAAAGTCTTTCTAAAACAGAGGGAGTAAGTACATACAGCTAGACAAATGTCCATTTAGTACAAAAAAATTAAGAGAAAGGATTTTACAAAAAACACTTAAAAGTCAATTTTGTGTTCTTATTTTCTCCCTATAAGTCAGTACCTTAAATATCCCACCTTGATATGTATTCGATTTAGTTTTATTTTCCATATCCTGTTTGAATTGTAAAACGTTATTTATGACTAACCTTTCCGTATTTATCTATGCCTTCAATTCATAGTATAATCATATTTTCAATAATCCAAAACCGTTTTTTTAGAAATTTGGTTTAATAGTTGGATTTGTCAATGTAATAAATGGGGCAAGAGAACGAAGTTATTATATCTAGCATGCTTTGTGGCTCATTAGTCATTACTATATCTCTACAATCTATTAATTTAGGTATGGTCGTCCACTACGTGTTTACAAAGTTAGAGATTTTGAATCAAAGTCGGTTTTATACTTACATATTAAGCACTAACTTTTAAAAATCATAACTCCTAGGTCCGGAGTCTAAATGAGACAAACTTGGACTTTATCTCATAGCCCTCGAAAATTCTACAACTTTGATATTCCATGGATCTACAGATTCGACCGTCTCTGTGTTCAAATATGTGATACAAAAATGTCTATTCAGATTCAGACTACTCTACATAGGTCTCCTTGCGGGGCTCATATATCATAACTCTGGAGTTTAAATAAATGATGCATATATATTCCAGAAAGCTCTCGACGAGATCTATAACTCTTGTAGTCAAACTTTTCCCATTAGAGCACGACTTAAAGTTCAAAACCGTGTCGCAATACAGTATTGTTTTTAGACTGTGTAAGTTGATCTTTCCTTCCGGATAAACCTTCTAGAAATTCTTAGTTATTGGATTACAACGTTGGGCTTACATGTTTGGTTTCATAGACGCAAGGGATGTCTTGTAGGTGCCACGGGCTTGTGAGAAGCCCTCCTTGCATGGCGAGTCGAACTTCATATCACTATTTCTCATATTTGAGCCTAATTCTGGAAAATAGCACTCAGAACACTACATATGGAAATCGTTAACATTAGAGGTGAAAAAAATATATTTATAATGAGAATATGGTGGAAAATGATTAAAAAAAGGTTACTTTTATATATAAAATGATACACTAAGAAGCACCAACAGTAATATAAATATGATATTTTATGTAAAAATATCAATAATACTATATATGTCTAACAATTATATTATTTCACCTAATTCTAGAACATAGCACTCAAACAACACTGCATATGGAAATCGTTAACATTAGAGGTAAAAAATATATTTATAGTAAAAATATGGTGAAAATGATAGAAAAATGGTTACATTTGACATATAAAATGGTACACTAAAAAGCACCAACAGTAATATAAATTTAATCTTTTATATAAAAAATATCAGTAATACAGTAATTTTTATTTAAATCATATAAAATATTTTATTTTTATTAAGCCCGTAGCAACGCACGGACGCTTTGCTAGTCTTTAAAAGATTTGTTATGGTGGTTCCTCTCCCACCAGTTGCAACAAATCTTTTAAAGACTAGTTCCTCTCCCACCAGTTATTACTTATAGTTGATCTTACAAAAGCTGTTTAGGACTACCATTTATTGTAAACAGGGGCACCATGATAATTCTCCCTTAACTCCAGCCCTTTTTTTTTATGGTCTAGGGGCGGGGGGGGAGAACTCCCCACCTGATGATTTAATTGATCAATGGCCCGGCAATGGCCCAAGAACAGTTGTATTATATCGAAATTAGTTGAAAAAAAGGGACTAGGGATGGACAATTAGTCTACATTTGGACTAAACAAAGTACACCATTGGTTGCAGATTTCCTCTTCTTCCCGCTTAAAGCGGCATCACCATTCAGCTGCCTCTGCACGGCAGCATGCCATTAGGCGTTGTAGGGACGGCAGTTCCTGGTTGAAGACGATTCCGTTTCTATGTTTCCACACCTGCCAGTAACAAAGTAGAGCCAGGGTCGAGCGGTGTTTGTGCGGCGCGTTTGTCGGCCAAGTGAGGCCCCAGGGTTCTGACGCAGTGGCATTGCTGGGGTCGACGCCGATGGCTCGCCAGAAGTCGCGTGCGAAGCTGCAATGGAAGAAGATATGGTTGGTATCCTCCTGGTCTGCGCCGCAGACTTCACAAGTGTCATTGTCCTCGCAGCGTTGCATAAGCTCCCACACCGTCACTCTTCCAGTTCGTTGCCGGTGGACTTGCCTGCTCCCTGACGACATCGGCATTGCCTCACCTGGACAACTTCGGCTGCAGGTACCCCATAGGGGAAGCACCATGCTGAATCCATGCCCGTGTTATCCATATCCATTGACGAGATCTTCTCCTCGGCCTCCTCCGAGGTTCCTTATACACAGCCACCGCTGGCACAAACACTATCCTTTATATCTCAAAAAAAAAACACTATGCTTTCTAACTGAATACAAATGTTTCTGCTGCACACCGTACTGAACTTTCAAACAATTGTTTCCGGGGGCAATAGATACAATCCATTATCGTTGAGCAGTTTTACAGTAGATCCAAATAGATGCAAACCGTTAACTTTTTTGATCCGATAGTTGAGATATATCGGTGTCTAGATCATGATATTTTTTTAATTTATTGGTATCATAAATATCATGAAGATAAATTATATATATCATATGGGTAATATAGTAATTTCACCTTAGTTAAAAAAACAGTTTCACGTGATGGCAAACATGTGATTCTTCATGTTCTATGTCTAAGGTCTTCTCTCATTTCCAATTCCTCATGTCTAGGGTTCTATCGGTGGCAGCGGCGCACATAGCGCGGGAGGGCGGATGGGGAGGTCGGTGACGATTTGGGCGATGGGGAGAGCGGATGAAGAGGAGGAGGCATGGGGTGGCGTGTGCAGGCGGACGCGACGGTGTTGCAGCGGCTCCGTGGCGGCCAGGTAGGGCGAAAGGAAGGGCGACAGGGGAGGAGAAGGCATGGGGCCACGGCGGCCCGCGCGCATTGGAGCCACGGCGGGCGCGCGGGAGCCATGGAGACACGTCGATGGTGGGCACGCGCGGGAGCCACGGCATCCAGTCAGAGACGGCGGGGGCGCGGGAGCCATGGCGGCGCGTCTATGGCAGGCGCTGAAGGAGGCGGCGTGTGCCGTGCGCGAGGCGGTGCCTTGGCAGCCAGGAGCGCGCCATGAAGATGAGGCGGCCGGCGATGCGTAGCATCAGGATCCCCGTGCTCGTGTCGTGGTGGTGACGGAGCCACTGGACGTCGCGTGGTTCCTGACCAAGGTCTACGAATGGTTCCCGATCCGGAGACTAGCCACTTCACCAGCTTCATACAGCTATTCCTATGTGAGATTTCCCTCATCCCCTATGCTTCCCTCGATCCTTAGCTGCTTCGCCTGTGTGCTGGTGCCCGTGTTTCATTTTTCTTTAGCTGCTTAATTCTTCTTCCCAAGCAAGACTCCTCTTTTCTTTTTATGTTTTATTTTCCTTAACTGCAACATAGTGGGACAGAAATATGGAGAATTGAAGGTGTTAAGCCAGTTCATTTGCCAAAATCAGATTATGGAAAATTCTACTATGGAGATTCGTATATAGTTTTGGGGTTAATTTCTTTAGTGTTATTGAAAACTTCTCTAATCTTTATTTAACAACAACAAAAACTTAACAGAGCAACAAAAAGACTCTTTTGCCCTCATCTTCAACCTTGAACCAACCAGGGATCTCTCTCTCTCCGTCATCCTCCCTTTCCCTCCCCGCGCACCGTCGGCCTCCCCTTCCCACCTTCGGCGCGCACGACGGTGAATCAGAGAGGCAGCAGCGGTTCTAGGCGCGGCAAGGCGGGGCCAGAAGCAGCGGCGGTGACGCTCGGCCCTGGGCACGGTGCGACGAGCCCGAGGCAGCGGCAGCGGCTCCTCCTTCACTCCCTTCCTCAGGCCGCCTCCTCCCTCTTCAATGTCGGCAGGAGAGAGAGCGTGCGTGGACGCGGGAGCGAGGAGGAGAGGAGGAGGGAGGCGGCGACCATTTCTCAGTTCTCGCGCACGCCGCTGCTGGCCGGGTTCCTCGGGAGATAGAAGAGAGAGAGAGGTTGAAGACAAGGGCAAAATGGTCTTTTCCTTGCTCCGTTAATGAAAAATAGACGGTAGTGGCGTCGACGGGAAAAGAGTTTAAGATAACTGGCATTAACGAGAATGAAGTTTTTGCGGTGGCGTTGAAGGGATCGAAGAAGTTTTCAATGACACTGAAGGAATTAACCCATAGTTTTGCAGGTACCGTTTGGTTCCTTCCTCTCTCGAAGGCATATTTATAACAAATTGTTCTAATGCATCTTTCTCTTGTTTTAGACAACCTATAACAAAGAGGGTGCTTATCTTCTTGACATCCACTTCTGGATTGGGAAGAATTATAGCCAGGTTTATTTTTTAGAACACCGTAAATTTTATTTGCTACAATATATGAAGGATATATACAGTTTTCAAAGTTTAATTGGAATTAAAAGGAAAAAAATAGTCTCTGCCTCAAGAACTGGAGAAAAACGGAGCCGACACGTGTCCAGGCTAGCTGCAGCTGGCGCCGACAGGTGGGGCTGTGCATTTGCTTCTGAGCTGCCGGCCTGTTTCGTCATTGTGGATTGTGGGCTTCTTCTGTGGACGTCGTTGAAATCTGAAACGAACTATATCCCACTCGCTTCATTCAGCTGGACATCTAGCTTAGCCTCACATCTGCACCGTGTAAGTCCCTTTGGTTCCCTCTTCTTATCGGTCTTCTCAAAGCTTTTTATCGATCTGTATCCGCCTCACCTTGCCTTTCCTCACGCTGAAACCTTTGCACTCAGCATATGAATTATAAAACTCATAAAATTCATCCTCTGTTCAAAATGACTGGTTCACTATGTTGTTGTATTCCTCCTGCTCCTCTAGGCTCATACATCTACTCATGCCGCTCCGCTGTCATTGCAAAATAGAGCGTAAGAAACAAATTAATTTGTTCACACCAGATTGAACTTAACTTAATTCTACTTCTATTTAGTCAAAAATATATAATTTACACATCTGATTGCACTTATCCATTAGCTAAGAAAGAGCATCACTGGAAATACCAAAATAGTTCTCCATAATTCAACCATAAAGAAAAATACCATATCTCATTTTCCTTGATCCAAAAACAAATAATATTTCTTTTGCAACTACATACTAGAAAACAATATAAATTTCAATAGCACATATTTACTTAAAATGTGACATCGATACAATAAACTCATCAAATGCAAAACATTATCTCCAAAATAAGAGGCACATCCAGCTATCATGTGTAACAACTAATTCTGAAACGAGATCAAATGACTAGGCATTCCATCAAACAGGTTGCATGCATCAAATTGGCAGCTACGTCCCCCATAGCACAAATACAGTCAAATACCACAAACTACACACATCCTCACATCCTAGCATAAGAAAACTGCAATACGAGTACCTGAATCAACCCAATAACAGGGTGGAGACGCAATAATCGAGCTTGGAGCCGACCAGAACGCCTTCACGGACTAGCGCTCGCGCAACAGGGGCGTCTGCGATTTGGATGAGGTGCACAGCGTCAACGCCGACCCTCAAAATCTCGATATTGCCTGAGTGGAATGGGAAGCCGACGCGAGACGCAGCGATCCACTCCCGGGACAAGGCGGACTCCGGGAGGATTTGGTGGCGCAGCGGACTCCGGGAGGATTTGGTGGCGCAGCCGACTCCGGCGAGGTCGATCCGGTATGGCGGCGGCGACAGCGGCCGACTCTGGCGATGATCTGCAGCGGCGGCAGCGGCCGACTCCGGCAAGGATCCGTGGCGGCGGCGGCGGCGTCCGACTCTGAATTGCGGTTCGTGCGAGCGTGAGGCGACAATGCGTGCGTGAGGCTGAACAGTTACGGTAGAATAGGATAGAAAGATAATTAACCTATTGCTTAATTAACCTTAATGTATACAGTAATTACCGTTGCTACCATCCTAAATGAATGGTTAGATTTAATCTATGATACCTCAAATTTACATGTATCATGCAACATCACTCAGCCAAAAACACCAGAGCAGGGTGCTATAACGTGTGAGCTACATGACAATCTTCAGTTCTTCGGACCAACTGACATAACATTAAACTGTTGCAAATCAAACTGTCAGTCTGGCACTGATTCAGATTGTAAATCAGTACAATTGCAATCTATAAAACAAAAAATTCAATAAAAATGACCAAACGAAAATGTTAATTTGAAGATAGAAAACATCACAAATTGAATCGTCTGCTTATCTGCTGGTGCTTATCTGCTGGCCGCCTCCATCAGGACGCTTCATCTGGAGCTGGTTCTTTTGCATCCATGTAAAGATGAGTCATGTGAGGATGAGTTTGAGCAGTGGCATGCAGTCTGGCATTCACCAAACGAGCCAGGCAACCGCGAAGCCGCGGCCTCAATGGTGGGCAGGGAAGGTGTATCCCATGGAGATTATCCAATCTTTAGCGCTCGTGAGCCACTCTATAGAGAACCGAGACAGATCGTTCCCCGCTGCCACATCACTATTCCAGCCGAGGCAGGCTCGACGAACTTGTTGCGTGTCCGCATCGTACTGGTAATGCCTAATACGTCATCGAACACTATAAGAAATCTGACATTCCATGATATTTTATTTGTATCATAAAATCTGAAATATGTGTTATATATTAAATTCAGTGACGATTTGATGACGGAAGTGTCTTTGTCACAGAATGTGCGTAATAAAAGATGTTTTATGATAATTTAGTTTATTTTTATCATAATGTTTACGTGACGTCTGTCTTTCGTCACTATTCTATGATATTAGTTTTTCGTCATTATAAAGTCAAAAAAGGTCACAAAATTTCAAGTTCAAATAAAACAACCCATTTAGTATTATGGGTCAAGCCCACGTAGGGTGCATACGTCAGTCATTTTATTTGGCCTAATATAAATAATTAGGTCAAAAAATTTGGTTGGGACGAGCTGAATTCTTTTGCATACCTGTTAATTTGTTCGGCCCAACCAATTCTTCCATTGATTTCTAATATTAATTTTGAATTATATTTTTTGGTGAACCTGGTCAAATTCTGATCCAATATTCATTCCAGCACATAAATACATATTTCTTTTCAACTCATACATGATACATTTATTTCAGCCCACACATGATACAACAAAATAAATTAAATGTACCCACGAATAATCAAATTCATCAATAACTAACAGAATACAAGTCACATGTCCACACAAATATATGTATCTATATGAAGCTGACATTCGTCACTCACAAAATCACATATCCACAGAATTGCAGACTTATGCACCCATAGTCATGTAACAATACATGTCAGTATGTCACAACACTAAGATACAAGTAACTAGAAATATTCAGTAATTATCGCATAATTTCTAAGATACTGGGTCAGAAAGGCATCCAGATAGTCACAAGTTCCAGACCAGACCACAGCTAACTCACCATATAGAACTTGGATGCACCAGAGACCATGGCAAATTGAGCCTAAACAAGAGAATAGATATCAGAACATTTAAAAAGTCAAGTATTAGATACAACAGAATAGTTTGACAAATAATTAACCATTGTCGACATGGAATAAAACAACAGAAACATATCTACACAGTATTAGATACTAAGTATAACAAACCTATTCAAAACATTCAGGGTCCGTTTGGAATGTAGGAATGAAAAACATAAGAATAGGAAAAAAAACAAGAATTAAGAAAACACAGAAATCTAAAAAATGAGAAAACCACGGGAATCTAAAACATAGGAATGGAGAACTTAAGGTGTTTGGAATGCAGGAATCAAAATATAGAAATAAAAATATTATTGTAACTAAACAATATATATCATAATAACTAAAATATTTAATAATCATGTTATTATTATGTAAGACATTTAAAAACAAATTAATCATGTTAACTACTAATTTTTCTTCTTAAAATAATTTCTCCCTGTATTCTGTTAGCAAATTTCATTGTGTGTGAAGCAACCATTATGCTAAACAAAACAAAGGAAATTTTCCTTATCTCTAATCTCATATTTTCTTACGTTTTGTGAAGGAAGTCATTCCTTTCCTAAGGAAAGGAATTCACCATTCCTCAATTCCAAACACCAAGTATAGGAAAAAATTCCTTAGGAATGAGTTCCTTTGAATTTTCTTTATCCCAAACACACCCTCGATGAAAGTATTTTGCAATGGGACAATTTGATACTGAATCTGAATTCTATAAACCAAATCATTAGTCAACTAAAAAGAACAATTAGTACTGCATTGCAGATTTTATCATGAATCAAACAAAACAGGAGATTATCTAATATTAATAAAGTGGCAGCTAATTAGCTCTTCTTGCCGTTGTGCAGCTAAGTACGTGCTGCAGCCAACGACGAGCTACGGGATGCAGGCAAGCAAAGGACTTTCGTCTCACCTGACCCCAATCCTTCTAAAATTTTTTATGATTTTGATGAAGTGTGAGTAGACATTGTTCACAAAGTGATACATCTCTCATATAGTTTGATATAACTTAAGTCAAACATTGAAGTTTGCACACTTCCACAAATGTATTTGAACTCAGACGAGTCTATAACTTTTTTTTTTTGAGGAACTACGAGTCTATAACTTTGAAACAACCTTAGTCTCACTATAACATTAGATAATATGAAGTTATATATACAATTACTTTGTAAACAAAACTAGTTTTCTACTTTTTACTTTTCAAAAGAAACAAGACACAAAAAGAGATTTCATAAATAATAGTCATCATACAAACAGACTAGTCACATGAAAGGCCATGATTTTAGAAAAATTCAAGAAAATAATCATCAAATTTGAAGTTCATTTGCAGGATAAATACTAGTTACATGTTTTAAATCTAGATTAAAATGAGATCAGCTATTCACGTGTTCTTCATCATAATCCAGATGATAAATTCTTTAGTTATATAAGCTTGCTCGCTTCAGCTAAACAAAAAGAATGCAGTGGTCTAGTGGGCCAAAGAAGCCCTACGGAACCAAAGGTTGCAGGTTTGAATCTTGTGTTTTGTGCAAGTCTTCAAAGTATTTTTTTTTTTTTTTTTGGAAATCGATTTAGCACCTTGCACCTGGGCCAAGTTGCGTTACGCCTCCTTGTTGGTGGGCTGTGGGCAAACGAGCTGGGCCAAGGCAGGCTGAAAGAGTGGAAGGATGGGGAAAGAGAAATTGGCCTGCGCAGGGACAGTAATTGGCCCAAAGAGGTCACGTGAGGTGAGGTTCTTCTCCTTTTCTCTAATTTCGTTTTCCTGTTTGCTATTGCTAATTCTAATTAAAAAATGATTTCTACTCGAATTTCAAATATATTTTTCACACAATAAAGACCCTAATGCATACTACTCCATGTAAGTCTTCAAAGTATAATTTATTTTTTTTTAAAATCGATTTAGTACCTTGCAGCTGGGCCAAGTTGCGCTGGGCCTCCTGGTTGGTGGGCTGTGGGCAAACGAGCTGGGCCAAGTCAGGCTGAAAGAGTGAAAGGATGGGGAAAGAGAAATTGGCCTGCGCAGGGGCAGTAATTGGCCCAAAGAGGTCACGTGAGGTGAGGTTCTTCTCCTTTTCTCGAATTTCGTTTTCCTGTTTGCTATTGCTAATTCTAATTAAAAAATGATTTCTACTCGAATTTTAAATATATTTTCCACACAATAAAGACCCTAATGCATACTACTCTATCATGAATGCAACAAAAAAAAATTAATTTGTTTAATTTAAGAAATATATATTTTACTTACAGAAAATTATAACAACCTAATTAATTGAAGTTAATTTTTAAACTATTATAAAAAGTTTTAAAATTTTGTGAAATTTTATTAACACTCTAAAATTGAAATTTTGGATGTTACAGCTGATGCCTTGGGTAAAATTTGTGTCGCACTTGGAAATCGACAGTATAGAACCTTGCAATTGGGCCAAATCGCTCTGGGCTATAGTGGGCTGACACTCTAGGCCAAATCTGAGTCGAAGTCACAAGGGTGCGTGATTTGTTTCAGCAAAAAAGAGTCGAAGCCCATGATCTGATGGACTGAAAATCAAATCTTGGTCAATCGGTTTTATTATTTGAGACAATTAATATTTTGTTCGTTAACTAAGAGTCAAAAACTACGGTTAATCTATAAAGTAGTCAAAATCTTAGCCGATAATTTTGTGATTATCTGCGGTATTTATTTTCTTACACTAGTTTTTTCTTTCTTGGGTTCAAGTCAATGTTGCCATTTTTTCATTTTCTTACACCTAAGATAAAAGTTTAGTGACGAAAATTTAAATTTATGACAATTTACCATTGTCATAACATTATGATGCTCTCACTTTGCCTCATATGACAAAATATCTTTCGTCACAATATCTATTTGTCTTAATTTGTGATGATTCCAGTATGATTTTTATGACGCATAACTAAAAATCATCACTAAACAAAATCCATCCTCACAAAAAAATGCACATTATGACGTTTTGTTAATTGTCACTCTATAATGGTCACAGAATGTTAGATTTATTGTAGTGTGAAGTTACTAATCTATCTTTTGTCTAATTAAAAAAGAAATAATTAGTAATAGTCCCACTAATAATATTTAATACTGGTTCACAACTTAAAGTACCATTTAGTAGGTACCTCTTTATTTTTAACCATTAGGTTCAATCAAACCAACTATTATTAATTCCAAGTATGGTAACATTTCTCTATCTTTAAATATGTTCAAGGTGTCGAATGGCAAGAGGGAAAGAGACCTTACTCCCGATCTAGAGAAACGGTACACAAATTCTATTTGTCGATGACATGTACTCGGGGTATCTCACATAGAAGGAAAGTAGAGATAGACTTCTGCTTGGATATGTATAGTAGACTGACTAGTACTCCGTTATGTAACTCTGTTCCCCGGATATATAAGAAAGGGTAGGGACCTCCCTTAAGGGACATCGGTCATAATATAGAACTAGACATCGTCTAGATCTACCCTCCTTATCTAGATCTATGATCTAGACATATCAATACAAATATCACAAAACACAGGACGTAGGGTTATTATCCTCCGGTAGGGCTGAACCTGTATAAATCGCCGTCTTGTGTTACCATCGTCTCTCGATCTCGCGCGTATCCCTATCCTCATATAAATCGTAATAGGTGAACTATCCTATATCTGATATCGAGAATAAGTCTTGACTACATGGACATGCACAGGGGCTACTCGACGATGACCTGATGACTGCGTCACTCGGCAACATTGTTATGACTCGGCGACTTCGCCACTCGACAATATCACCATGACCTGGCGTTTTGGTGTTTTCGGCCACTCGGCTACTCAACGACACCTTCGACAATTTAGCACTTCGGCGTTTTGGTGCCTTGATGATCCGGCTACTTGGCGACATAAGCCAACAACTTCGAGTTTCGATGTTTTGGTGACACGATGGCTCGACATCGATGTTTGACCACTCGTCAACAACATCGGCACACTTGTAGGCTCCTCTTCAATTCATCTAATTGCAAAGCTAAGTATCTTTATACTTTCTCGATTTATTTTCAAAGTTTTGGGCTCATGTCCTTCATACTTTTTCCCCACAACTGCTTATCTCTGTTTTCTAAGCAGAAGGTCGCAAGTTTTTGATGAGTAAAGTTGGGCTTTAATCAGTGCTTTTTTATGGCTTTATTCAACGCTTATGGGCCAGGCCCATCTTCTAGAAGAAGAACTCCTGGCCCATGTGGGCTTCTTATCTAATCCTAGCCCAACACGAAGTAGGGTTTTTCCTTTATAAATAGTTGAGGAGACACCCCTTTATAATTTTGCCAGAATTATTTAATAAAGAATTTTGTCTCCTCTATTCTTGTCACTTTTAGTTTTCGTTTTCTACTTCGATCTACGTGCCTGCGATCGTCGATAACTCAACACGTTATCAGCATGCTCTATAGAGCCGGCCATCTACTCGACAATTAAAGATATGATTTTTGATGGAATTTATATCTTGACTCGTTGCAGCCATGATCTGTCCAGGAGATCGCCACAAAAATCTTGACTCGTTGCAGTCAAGATCTACAACAACAAAAACCCGCCATAGGAGGCGGCACTATAAAATAACAGAATCAGATTAAAGGCACTTATGCGCCCGCAATCTCGCAACCCTAACCGGATCTGGAACCGTCAAGGGGAGGATCTGGAATATCCAGATCCAAAACGGGATACGTCCAGAAGTTCGAAAAAAAAAGGCCGCGTGAGAGTCCTCCGCCGACGCGAGCCACGAAGATGGCAAGAAGAAAAGACTGGATCTACCCTAACCCTAGTGGTGAAGGTGATCGGATCCACAAGAAAAAAAAATCTCGAGATCCGTTCTGAGACGGCTCAGATCTGGACTATGTGCGTCCAGATCCGGCCCCACCAGACCTTGGACTCGACTCCATACATCACAGAGAGTTGAAAAAGAAAATAGAAGAGGAGGGCAACCGGATCTGGAAAGATCCAGTCCCCACCACGCACGCACCACCACTGGACTCTCCAGCACGTGCTGCCAGGCGCTACGCCCAGCATCTCTCCCGCAGGCCCACCTGGCCGCGCACGCAGCACCGGCCCCGACCGCTCCCGGGCCCGCGCATGGCAACGACCGAGGCTTCGGCGCCCCGACCTGCCGCCTGCGACCGAGCCTGGGCGCGATTCTGCCCCCCCCCCCCGAGTGCGGTGCCCCCGGGATAAGCACCCGCCCACGAGCGATTCCCCCCCCCCCCCGGCCGATGGGATTAGCGCCCGAGGCAGCAGCCGCCGACGCGCCTCCGGTGCTGGGCTCCCTCGCACCGAGGCTCCATGCCCGAGTGCCCGAGCCCGAGCGTGATCCCCCACCCCCCGCGACACCGATTGGAGGGCGCTGGATCTGAGGAAGCGGCCGGGCCTGGGCGCTGGATCTGGGGAAGAAGAGAGAGGAGGAAGGTGTCGGTGGGGAGAAACAAAGAAAAGAGAGAGTGGCGGCTGGTTGGAGGAAAGAAAGAATGAGAAAGTGAAGGGATTTAGGGTTTTGACCCCTTTTATACCCCTTCAGGAGATATGGATCATTTGGGCCGGTTTCTGGCCCACTTTATGCCCGATAAGCAAAAATATCTGGAAAAATTCGTAAAGAAGTCCTCAAATTTTTGGGATTTTCAGTTTTTCGCAGAAACAGACCCAATTTTTGTAGAAGGCCCCTGAAAATTATGAAAATTACCAGAAAATCATAGAATAAATAGAAATTTCACGGGAATGTGTTATTTTGCATATAACACCCTGGATTTTTCCAGATTTATATCAAGATGGACTATAGTCCTTATATTAGTCTGTTTTCACGGTTTATTGGTTATTTTTATGCAGAAATACCAATAAAAAATAACTTAAACATGCAGTTTTTGTTATACCACTTTACTTATGCCCCCTATTATTTGGAGATATTATTTGTATATACACGAAGTAATTTTTGCACCATGATATTATGTAGATGTCTGACCTTATGAAGAGAGAATTTGATGTGCTTACCCCCCATGGAAGAAACTACCTGTCTTGGACCCTCGATACTGAAATTCTCCTTAGTGACAAAAATCTCTTGAAGACAATTATGCCCAAAAATGGAGAATTTGCTGCAACAGCAGTGGAGCAAGCTCAGTCCCTACATTTCCTGAGGCATCATTTATGTACTACATTGAAAAATGAGTAGATGACCGAAAGGAACCCAAAGGTCTTGTGGGGCTCACTTCGTAATTGCTTTGAGCAAATTGAAGCAGTCTTACTTCTCAAAGTGGAGCGTGAATGGCAAAACCTACACTTCCAAGACTACAAGACTATTGAGGAATACAATACCAAGCTTTATAGTATTGTGTCACGCATGAAGCTATGTGGCAAAGATCTTAAAGATCCCAACCTCATCCACAAGACTCTCTCCACCTTTCACCCTAAGCTCACCCATATGAGCCGCCAGTACAAGAAGAACAAATATGACTCTTATGTCGCCCTGAGCAATGCATTACAGCAAGATCAGGGGGAGGACGAATTGATCAAGCAGAATCATTTGTCTCGTCCTACTGGCTCCATAGCACTGCAAGAAGCAAATGTCACGTCATTCAAGAAGAATAACAACAAGGGTAAAGGAGCTTCGAAGGCACCACCGAAGGCGCAAAACAACCCTAACAAGTTCAAGAAGAACTATAAAGGAAAGTCAAAGTAGACGTCTTCAGGGGGAGAATATGGAAAACAGGACCAGAAATGTTACGGATGTGGCATGAATGGACATTGGTCCAAAATTTATTGCATGCCTAAGCACGTTGTCGACATGTACCAAGAACTCAGGAACAAGCTTGCGGAGCATGAAGCCAACTATGTTGAAGCTCCACAAGCCAAAGAAGACATCACGAAGATGGATTTTGGTACATTAGACAAAGCTCAAGGTCATGGAGAACCAAGCAAGGCCTCTGATATTCAATTTGATGATGACCTCATGGCAAAGGATGAGGAGGACCTGCATGGAGATTCCCACTAGTCTCGTAGACTACTTAGAATCAAGAATTCTCCATTAGAATTAAGCATTAGTAATAGGGGTGCATTAAGTTTTTAGTGGTGGTTTATTTATGTAATCTCATGAAGAGAAGACATTTTCTCATTAATATATCATATTAGTGTAGAAATTGTTTACATTATTATTTCTGTTGATTATACATGATTATATTAATTACATAATCGTGGAGTATATGACTATTCAAGAGGAGCTTTGTCTCGTAGATAGTGGCACTACCGTTACCGTTTTAAGGGACACTAGTTATTTCCAAACACTTCAAAAGTATGATGGAGATATAACTACTGTCATTGGCAATGACACTAGGATTGTTGGCACAGGCAGGGCCACAATCATCCTACCGAATGGTACGCGGCTAGTAATCCATGAAGCATTACTTTATCCCGAGTCTACTCGGACATTTTTAAGCTTCAAGGACATCTGTGCAAATAGATTTCACGTAGAAACCAATGATGATAAAGGCGAAGAATGTCTCATTATGACCAAGAAAGATATAGAACATAAGACTATCGTAGAAAGTTTTCCGACCATTAAAGAAAGCATGTACTACACTTATGTTAAACCACATAAAGAGTTTGCTGCGTTCAAGACCGTATTTAGCAACCAAGAAGCCTATCGAAGATGGCACGATAGACTTGGTCATCCAGGGCTCAATATGATGCAAAGAATCACGAAGACTTCAAATGGTCATAACTTGAAGACAAAAGATTTCCCAAATCAAGAAGATATTTTGTGCGTTGCATGTTCAAAAGTGAAGCTTATCACTCGATCCTCAAAGCTTAAGATTCAAGCAGAATCGATGACATTCCTTGAACGAATTCAAGGAGACATACGTGGACTAATTAACCCCTTGTTAGGACCTTTTCGGTACTTCATGATGTTGATTGATGCTTCCTCGAAGTGGAGTTATGTATGTTTATTGTCTACTAGAAACCATGCGTTTGCACGATTGACAACTCAGATCATATAATTGAAAACCAATTTTTTGGATCATAGAATTCAATCCATCAGGATGGATAATGCCGGAGAATTTACCTCAAAGGTGTTTAATGACTATTGTATGAGTCTGGATATCAAAGTGGAACACTCTGTCCGACACGTGCATACATAAAATGGACTTGTAGAATCATTAATTAAGAGGATCAAGTTGATAGCACGACCATTATTGCAGAATTGCTTATTGTCTACCTCTTGTTGGGGGCATGCAGTGTTGCACGTAGTAACATTAATTCAATTGAGGCCATCTGCTACACATGAAGAATCACCATTAGCAATGGTGCGTGGTACAATACCAAATGTTTCTCACTTACGGAGATTTGGATGTGCTGTGTATGTCCCTATCCCTCCGCCTCAACGAACTGCAATGGGTGCACAACGAAAACTCGGAGTTTACGTTGGATATGAAAGTGCATCCATAATCAAGTATTTAGAGCCATCCACTGGAGATTTACACACAGCTCGCTTTGCTGATTGTATCTTTAATAAAGATTATTTTTCGGCATTAGGGGGAGGAAAGTATCTCTCTCGGGGTGAATGTCGTGAAATAGAATAGGAAACTAAAGGAATTCAAGGAATGGATCCTCGCACTAAAGAAACTGAGCTCGAAGTTCAGAACATCCTCCATCTATAGAGGTTGCTAATGAACTGGCAGAAGCTTTTACTAATATAAGAGACATTGTGAAATCTCATATACCGGCTGCAAATGCACCTAAAAGAATAGACATCCCATTTGAAGAAGATGACTATATGGAATTCCAGCCTCCTTCCTCAAAAGCAACAAATACTAGGAAGAGGAGGAGTGATCCGGTTACACGAGCACCAAAGAAGCCTAGAGTACAAGCTCAAGCTAAAACTCCTAGGAAATGTCCTGCGGAGAATAAGCCTAAGCAAACTACTCAAAAGAAGAATATAGAAGGTGAAAGCAAACCACACGAAGTGGTGAGCCTTGAAGAAGAAATTCCAAGTGAGAATGTGCGCACACTTGAAACTCACGACGGGTTACCCGAAATTCCTGATCTAAACACACCTCTGAGTGATGTGGATCAAGAAAATAAAGTAATAGAAGAAGTTTCAATGAATTATGTTGAGACGAGAGTAGTATACAATAGAAAGATAATGAAAGTTGACTCATATTTTGCTGACATAATTGCAACACAGATTGACTTGGAATCTGAACCAAAGTCAATGAAGGAATGTAAGAAGCGTCCTGACTGGCCAAAGTGGAAAGAAGCAATTTGTGCAGAGTTGAACTCGCTAAAGAAAAGAAAAGTGTTCGGCAATATAAGCCTTACACCAAAAGGTATCTTCCCAGTGGGTCACAAATGGATGTTTGTCGAGAAGAGAAATGCTAAAAATAAAATGACTAGATACAAGACGAGACTCGTAGCTCAAGGTTTCACGCAGAGACCAGGAATTGACTACGAAGAAACCTACTCTCCCGTAATGGATGGAATTAATTTCTGGTATTTAATATCATTGATAGTGAATATGAATTTGCAAATGCGACTTATGGATGTCGTCACTGCATATTTATATGGAACATTAGATACGGAAATCTATATGAAAGTTCCAGAAGGAATTAAAGTCACGAATGAAGAAGAACGCAAATTGTATAGTGTCAAACTTCAGAAGTCACTATATGGTTTAAAGCAATCTGGAAGAATGTGGTATAACAAACTCAGTAACTTTTTACTGGAGAAAGGATTCTTGAAGAATGATGATTGTCCTTGTGTATTCATTAAGAAATCAGAGAAGGTTATTACATAATCTCTGTTTATGTTGATGATTTGAATATCATTGGCACTACACAGGACATCGAAGATGCATGTTCTTACTTAAAATCTGAATTTGAAATGAAAGATTTAGGTAAGACTGCATATTATTTAGGCTTGCAGCTTAAGCATACCCACGAAGAGATATTATTGCATCAATCAAACTATACCAAGAAGGTATTAGAGAGATTTAATATAAAAGATGCATACTCACTCAGATCCCCTATGGTTGTAAGATCACTCAATACAGAGGAAGACCCATTTAGACCAAAAGAGGAAGATGAGGAATTATTGGGATCTCAATATCCCTATCTCAGTGCTATTGGAGCATTGATGTACCTTGTAAATGATACGGGATCCGATATAGCTTTTGCTATTAATCTACTTGCTAGATACAGCTCGACATTAACTATGCGATATTGGAAAGACATTAAACAATTATTAAGATATCTAAGAGGAACTGAAGATTTCAGATTATTTTTCAATAAGAATACAGAAGTAACCTTGGTTGGGTATACTGATGCTGGCTACTTATCCGATCCACACAAGTCAATCTCGCAGACTGGATATATGTTCTTATTTGGTGGAACGACAATTTCATGGAAGTCAACAAAACAGATGATTGTTGCTATATCAACAAATTACTCAGAGATCATCGCATTATTTGAAACCGTCAAGGAATGCACTTGGCTTAGAAGGATGTCAAGACATATAATAGAGAGTTGTGGAGTATCATATGCTCCATCCTCTACAGTTATCTATGAAGATAATAACGCTTGTATTACACAAATACAATCAGGATACATAAAGTCAAACAGGACAAAGCATATGTTACCCAAATTCTTCCATACGCATGAATTGCAAGAGAAGGGAGAGATTTTGGTAACTCATGTTCAATCTTGTGATAATCTTGTAGATATGTTTACAAAGGCACTACCAGCTTGCACTCTTAAAAAGTGTCGGCATGGTATTGGCATGAGAAAACTTAGAGAAGTGCTTGGAACAGGGGAAGAACTTCCCTAAGTACATCACGTTCCCGAATTAAAAATTATCTTGAAGATAATTCATGTCGTTCATAAAGATCGATAAAAATTAATCATAAATATTAAAGCATTGTACTCTTTTTCTCTTATGAGTTTTTTATATGAAGTTTTCTCATTAAGGTTTTTGATGAGACAATACATACAATACAAGTAACGGTAATATGTGCTCTTTTCTCCATTTTTCCTACTGGGTTTTTGAGGAGTTTTTAATGAGACATGTTTATCGTGATAAAGAGCCTAAGGGGGAGTGTTGTAAAACGTTTATGGACCAGGCCCATCTTCTAGAAGAAGAACTCCTGACTCATTTGGACTCCGTATCTAATTCTAGCCCAACACGAAGTAGGGTTTACCCTTTATAAATAATTAAGAAGACACTTCTTTATAATTTTGTCAGAATCATTCAATAAAAAATTTCATCTCCTCTATTTTTATTATTTTTAATTTTTATTTTCTACTTCGATGTACGTGGCTGCTATCGGGGATAACTCAACAAACAACGAGTCTCCGATAAAAAGATGGTTCTATCACAGACTCATCTCAGCAAACTACGTCTCCTTGTGTCGGAACCGGACCCCGAAATTATTATCAATTGGCGTTCTTTCTTCCCTCGCGTCCCAACCCTGACTCCCCCGTCCCCGGATCCGCGCCCGTGCCCCGGTCCTCATCGCTCGCATTCGTTGAAACGCGAAGCCAAGCCAGCACCACTCCCTCTCCCTCCTCTCCGCTCTTGACGACAGCGGCCGCATCCAGCCGTCGAGCGCTCATCACAAAGTTGCCGGTAGCAAAGCCCTACGAAATCTCATCATGCTTCGCCCCCCGCATCCTTCTCCGTTGCATGGGCATTAGCATCGGGCGACCAGAGGCAGTTGAGCTCACTGTGGAGAGGAGGACTTGACCGCAGCATCCTTGTCCCCCACCGTGTTGGTGGGCCATTAGGGCCAAGGTTGGTGGCACGAGCAGGAGGTCATGGTGGCCATCTCTTGCTCAGGCTCAGGCGGATCCAGCGCCGATGGAGCTCAAGGAGGCAAGCCCAGGGTGGGGGAGGACGGATCCGCAGTGATGGAGCTCTAGCACCATGGTCCCCAATCTCCCCATCGCCATTCCCAACTCCCTGCTTCAGGTAAATCTCAATCTCTCTCTCTCTCTCTCCGCGCTTCAAATTGAGCTCGAGCCGACACCACATGCATGAAATCTTGCTCCAGTGGCTAATACTCGACGAAATCACCCCTCCTTTAGTTCCTGCATTTCACAGTATCAAAAACGTTCATGACTGTAATTGTGTGGGTTTTGTCATGTGCACTAGCTGTTTGTTGTAATGCCAAGGAGGAAACTGAAACATACAACTAGATTCTTTTGTTTGCTTTATGATTCCCAGTCATGAGTGCACCTATTGTAACTTATTTTCTTAGCTAATGATCCATGTCAAATTTTGTTTGTCCGGCAGGTTAATAATAGTCTACGTATCTATGTGGGGGTGATGATACAGTTTAACAATCCTGCATGAGCAAGTGCTACTTGTGGGGTTGCAAGCATGCACTGTGGTACACATCCTATTCATCAACCGTAGTACCACAGTCTGCCTGGTAGCTTTAATTGCAGATTATCTGTCACTAGCGTTATCAGCACGCTTACAGGTTACAACTAACTATTCTTGTCCTTTGCATAACACTATGGTCTTTCGAATTGAATGATGCTAAACAGTAGGATATATCATGCTATTGTTCTTGCAGGAAACAATTCAGTTACAAGCTGCAAAGTAAAGCATGCAATCTAATTAGTAATTACTGTATAAAACTTCTCACCTTTGAACAAATCTGATATTCTTTTGTGATAGAAGGATGTGTCAAGGACAGAAACTGGGCTTGGGATAATCTCCAATGAGTCTGATGCTAGAATGGATGGATCCTGAAAAGGCAAAAGATACTGTTCACCACGTAAGTATCTTAGCTCTAAAATCAACACGGTAAAGAAGAAAGTTTTAAAAATAGATGGTTTTAAATTATGGTGTTTCTTTCTGTACCTTGTGACTTGATGTTGCAGCAGTGTTTCCTGATCTGACAGCCCGAGGCTTTTGATAATCCATAATACTGACATTGACTTCTTTCACTAAGCTGATTTTTCTTCCTGTACTCTGTAGGACCTCATTATCTCGGGGGCTCTTGACTTGGGAAGACTTTGATCTTGTTCGTCCTCTTGGGGAGACAACTTCATTGGACTTCTTACTTGGAAATCTTGGTGAGACTGGTGGATGAGATCTTCTCTCAGACTCTGATTTCTTCTGGGCCATTCTGGGGCTGGATGAGCCTGTAGGACTCGGTGAGCTTGCACTACAGACAGATTCTTTAGGCTTTGACTGAGCTTTTGCCACCCTTGTTGTATTAACGTGACATGCTCTCTAGCTTTGTTAAACTGTAACATCCTCATTGGTTTTTGCCTTGTGTTTATGGATATTCTTTGGCTTTTCTTTTGCCTGTCCCGAACTCCCGATTAGCCATGTTAGTTCAATAGCACCTGCTCACTAGTGTGTCTGTTAGTTTTATTTCAACAGCTTGACTGGTATCTTCTCCACATGTATTGAACTTCTGTTCCTGTCAATTGCTCTAGATAGCCAGCTCTATTATATTTCTCTTCTCCTTGCAATTGTCCTACTTAAATTAGCCTTGCATTGATCCTCTTGCATGAAAGCAACACCATGTCTGAGTTCAGATTATTATGCGTAGTTCATAACTGAGAGCTCCTTGCTTCATTACCAATGCTTTCGTTGTTTCAACTTTATGTGACACCTAGGTGTCTCACTTTCATTTAACTAGCATGCTAAGTATAAATTGAAGCTCAAGTGTAGCATAAAATAATAGAGCCATTTGGAAATTGAAATTTCCTTTAAATCAAATAAAAGCCTTGCAAACTAAGATGTGAAGTAATTTAAATTTTTCTATGAAACATGAGCCAAATAATTACATAATCATTTTGGTAATGATAAAATAGAATTTTAGGACAAAAATGAGAATTTTATCTCATTTGAAAGTACCCTAAATAAATAAGTTAAGCCTAGAAACCTTTTGAATTTTAATTTTAAAATTATTATAATCATTCTGAACACTTGGACCCCATTAGAATATTATACACATCACAAGGGGCCTATGAGCAAAATCCCACATTATTTTTGGGCCTCTAGCTATTTTATTTTGAAATAACTCAAACCAGGGACTTAGTTGCAAAAATCAGAGAAAGATCGAGGGTTGCAGAGCAAAATCTCTTTCTTCCTCCTCCATTGGCGCAGGCCAGCCCCGGCGAGCATGCCATGTCGCTACAGTGTCGCCTGACCCCCCCTGCCGCGTCCCGTCCCGTCCGCCTTTCCCCGTTTCCCGTTTCGGCGCCAGTGCCATCAATCTTCACTTATCTGAAGCATATGTCTTCCAGAACATATTAAGAAGATTAATTATCATATTAACATCACTGTCTTACTGCATATACCATATCATTGCATGTTACGGTGTTATTTTAATACTGTTAACATATTTTTCATCATATAGATAACGACAACTAGGAGCAAGACGAGGATTTTCAGAAGGATATTGACTTTCAGAGCAAGAAGTAGAGGTTGCTAACACTAGTGTCGATCAAGACAAGCCCCAGTTTGCATTCGTCTTTTTACAAAGTTGCTAGTTTAACATCACTACTAGTTTCTATATTTGATTGTTGCATTAGGTCAATAGGAGTTGATCCAAAACCCACTTTGCATGATACCCCAAATGACCAATGTTACTGTTGTAAGAGTCTTGGTAGGTCGGTATTGTAATGCTATGCTTAGTAATTGAATAGCCTCGTAGTTATTATTGTTACTAAGGAATGAACTTGATCACTAATTTTGAACTTAATGAAAATAAGTTTACTTTGATATTATGACCGGGCAGGGATAATGCATGTGTAGGTTTGCAGCAACATATGGGTGTTGGCTGCGGTAGCCCTGTCTTGTCGAATGTAGGACCTGTCCGTTGTTGGCCTCTTGATCAAGTATTGAACAGTATCAAATGCATATTAGTTTATGGGCACTAGTAAACTGATGTAGCATTAAAAATTACTTACAATAGGACGGTTAAGGTACATTGGTTATTGACCTTTCTGCTGCTGGAGTGGACGGTTCATACCACGAAGTACTGTTGGCAGAACGGCATGCCCACTCGATGTCACCACATCCGATCTGAGGTGTAAGTTCTTGTGAAAGGTTGTCATATACGACCTTAAGTGATGTGTATGTGTCGTGTATCTCGGGTTTTTTCAGTTGGTGTAAATCGATTGTAATTGTTGTCACTCGCAGTAATGAGTATCGCTTGGTCACTGAGTCATCACGTAGTTCACATGATACTATGAAAGTTGATTATTTGCTTATTGTTGATTATTATTACTGCTGCTCTTATTTTGTATTTACTTCATGTATTGATTTTATTATTTTATGTTGCTCCACTAAAGTTATATTTCTGCCCTACCTAATTAACTTGGTTAAATAAAATTTGGTAGACTAATAAGATGCTTAGTGCAAGTTTTTTTAAATAGCCATCCTATCAGAGTCAATGCATGTCTAGGTCTTTCGACGGGTAAGTCTTGCTCAGTAATTAGTACTCAGGCTTTGTATCATTGTTATTTTTCAGGTAATGAAGATATAGAATTGCTTCTAGATGTGATGCCTTGGGACATGCAAGTCCCTGAGGGTTGGATTGCCCGCTGGGAGTCTGAATTGCCGCCACAGTATTGTTGTGTGCTGCTAGGGAAATGGTTCTCTGGACATGAATCATTACTACCGTTGTATCGTCGAGAGCTCGTAGAACTTTCGTTATTTTGCTTTCGCTGTTTTTGAACTATCTTAATTTTGTAATATTTCGCTGCACTCAGTACTCTATTTATGTAATAACTTAACTTAAAATGGACAAATGTTGTATTATCAAGTGTCTGCGTTATTAATATCTTTGGAACCTCGATCCTCTGGGAAGGGACGCCTCACTTTAGAGTTGGACCTATATTTGTTCTTTATTAATGATTAATTAAGATTGTTGCGTGCTTCAGCATTGTAACCTTGTGATTCATCTTGCTTTTGTAGAACAGCCTAGCCTGATACTTAGAGACATACCCTTTTCTTAAATACTTACTTAGCTCAGTGACTGTACACTGCCCTTTGCTTGAACGTAGGCTAGAGAAAAGATGACATGACTTGAAGGCTCCAATCTTATGACATGGCTACGTCAAACTTTTGAGTTGCATTGTTCCAGGTAATCATTGCTCACTAACCTATACATGTTAGTTGCCTAAAATGAATTTATGTTTAGCTTCGTAACTAGAACTGTTAGTAGTTAAGTTCTTGAACAACCTTGTAAATTCTAGTTAAGTTAATTCTTGAGTACATGAATAATCAATTGAAGGTTAAATACTACCTCATTTGTTTTCCTTGATTACAATAACTTAGCCACATACTTTATCCTAAATGAGCTCCATTTTCCCTTGATCATTGTTGTTTGGTACGTGTGCTCTATCTATTCATGTATGATGCCATAAGTGACATGTTCAGCTTGTGAATGCAACATATTGATTGAGTTCTTTCCTGCTAACTGTGACAGTTTTTGGATATAGGGAGATAGATATCATAGTTTGTTCGCATCATATTCCCATAATTTTGCTTCTTGTTACTCTAGAGCTTTATGTTCATTTTTGTCTGAGCTCACCAAACTTTGCTCTCAATTATTTCTTTGTCTGTTCAAAGTGTCAAAACTGGATTGTTCTAGTTGATTGATGTTCTTGTCTCTGTAGAAAACATAATAGCACTGTTAAACCTGATATTTATTCTTTTTCTGTTCCTTCACAGAGCTGCAAAGGAATTACAAGTACGAGAAGTCAAAGCGTTGGATGGAAGGTGTTATGATTCTGGTTTTTTTTTTCTTCTTCGAGTATTGTTGTAAGGATGTTCCTTCACTGTTAGCATTTTAGTTGCTTTAAGAACAATATTGTTAGCAAATTTTTTGTTCATCGAAGTGAAGCTATAGTTAGCAAAATATATGTTAATTAAAGTGAAGCTGCAATTGTATATCTAGTGAAGCATGTTAGTTGCTTTAAGGATCAAAACAGTGTATTTGTAATACATATAGTGGATAAAGCATGTGTACTAGACTTTGTATAATATATATTATTATGCATAGAAATGTCTATTTTCTTTTTTTTAATTTTTAATATATCATTGGAGACTTTGGTTGGTAAAACGACTCTGTAATGAATGGTCATTGGAGACTGGTTTGCAAAAACGAGTCTCTGATGACCATTCATTGGAGACTCGTTTTGTCAGAGACTCGTTTCGTCAACTAGAGTCTCCAATGATACTCTCATCGGAGAAAATGAGTCTCTGATGAGGGAGACAGGGAGTGATTGCAGACTCGAGAATTCGAGTTTCTAATGACTTCACATCAAAGACGTAAATTTAGAGACACACACAAAAAAAAAGAGTCTCTGATGTGGCTTGAGCAGTGAAACCGAAGTTTCTGATTTTGGTAGCTTTTAACATCTAGTTCTTTTCTGCCATCTGCACAAGGGCGTGCTCGTGTATTGACGTTTTTGGGCGTCAACAATTTTGTCACTGTAAGATATATATATTCTAATTGCTTCTCTGCATGTTGAAGAGAAAGTTCAGGCTAAGAATAAACAACCAAAACGACCTGATCACATATGAGGGCTCTTTGAAATTAAAGATTTAAAACTCTGGAATGCTACATATGTCCCGTACTATTGCGCACTAAGCAGGAAGCACCCTGTTCTTTTCGATTATACAGAATGCACCACAAACTTAAATAAGCAAATGATACATCCTACATCAGACTGGTAGAAAGTCACATGAACTAAAAAAAATCAGTACACAAAGATTGTCTATATCAAAAGGACAAATCAAATGATCGAGTTGTTCGTATTGTAACCCAGACCCGCCCTTTCTTGGCTGCTGTAGAACAGTAGTAGAGAGGTTGGCAGAGTTAATCGCCACGCCCTAAACCCGTAGCCTTCTGCTCTCTGTGCTCATTATGCCATGCGCTGCCACAACTGGCTTATGGAGTGCTGGAGAGTGGAGACATGCATCCAGATAGTTTAACTGGGCCTCATTCTTCTGGCCCTCACCAATGCAAAGGTACAGGTGGCCAAATGGACGGCACAGCTAAGGCCTTAAAAGTCCCGACACATTTAGTTTCGGCCTAGATTGGTACATCGTGTTTATAGGGCCATGCCGAGGCAGCCAACGGGCTGAGGCATCAGCCAACGACACGGCACGACCGGACTTAACCGTGTTGTATCGGCCCGTTAAGCACGGTGTGCCTGATTGGCCCAATAGCCCATACAGCCCAACTAGCCCGGAAATTAAAAAAACATTAAAACTGATTCAAATTCCGTGTCGATATTTTCACTTCAAATCTATAGACAAACAGAAAAAATAACTAGTTATACTGAAGAGCAAATTTGGACAAAGGAAACTTAATTATATTAAGTTCAATTAGAGATGTTCCTAGTTGGTTGCCTCATTAAAAACCCTGACCTAAAGGGAAAAAGAGTATAACCCAACTCAAAGTGTGCAAGTTCAATATAAAGTTTTACAATCTTGGAGACGGTATGGTTGGAGGAGCCATGTGAAGTCGATGCGTGCACTCATTGTAGTGTTCGCACCATGACATAGAGGCATCTCTGCCGCTCTTGGCCCAGGTGCAGCAGTTGTGCCCGACCGAGGAGCAGCAGCCACGGATGGCACACTCGGTCGGAGGAGAGCAGTCGTGCCCGACACATTCAGCCTCTGCAGCGTCCACGTAGCCGTCCTTGGTGGAGATGTCCACAAGCATGGCCGTGGCGTCGTCGTTGAGCACGGCCACAAGAGGTTCTTTGTAGTCTGCAAAGCCTTGTCACTTGGCTCCGGGATGGCATCAGCGACGAGCGACAACATGGATCTAGGGTTCTGCCAAGTGGTGAGAGAGAGAGGTCGGCCGTGACCATGCCGCCCAACGTGCCAAGGGGTTGGCCCAAGCACGGCCTGATGCATCGGGTCATGCCGGCCTTGGCATAAATTATTTTGGGTCGTCCCATGTTTGGGTCGGGTCTGAAAATTCCGGTATCGCGCATGCCCGATTAGCCCGAGCCAATTGGCTACCTATAGCAATAGGTGTACTAGTTAGTATATGTGCGACTCAATGAAGAAGCAGCCGAACCAACAAGCCTAAAATCACAAGATATCTATCTAGACCAGATGACTAATTTTGTCCCCTTTCTAAATTCTAACCCAGCTAGCAGCTGTATTGGCCATATCCTCTTTTAGAAGTGTAGGTAGGGACTCTTTTTCCCATTATCTAAAACTAGTAATTTGTTATTCTTGCACCATAAATATTTAGTAAAACAATTTTTTATTATTTTTCAAAAAATATAACAACATATTATTATTAAAAACCAATGGTATCCGGTTAACATACATGTTATTTGCATCGAATGTGATTTTTTCTAATGCATGGACTCGGGCCCCAAGAAAATAATCAGGTACACATTCAAAACATTGCCATATGACCCTCATTTTCACCATGCACGCCTTCCCAAATTCTCTTCCTCGGTCTGGATTTTTAGTAGATGTGTACAAAACCCTGCAAATTAATAGCATCATGTTTGGTTGACGTAAATGGATTACCGAGTCAACTGATCCCTCTCGTTGTCTATCTCTTGGCCTTCACTGTCTCCTCCCTCCTGTCGAGTGCGCCGCGGCAAAAATCCAATCGACAATCACTAGAGATCGATCACGTGTGGCCGCGACAATCCAATCAGCAAGCAACCCATGGGGAATGATCTTGGAGCAGGCGGCAGCATGGTCCAAAATCTGTGGTAAAAACGCAAAATATGAAAATCAAGGCCTAGATCAAAATTGGACTCCAAAACTATGGTCAAAATGTTATGGCCCCAACTACAAATGCATTCATGGCTTGCTTATTTACATCATAGCAAATAAATATTAAGTATGAGAGACATAAGATCTTGTATCTGTCATAGATTAGTTACCATGACCTACAAGTACGAATTGTGCCTAACGCTGAAGTGTACTTTGCACGTGTCACACTGACATGCACGTGTGATATCTAAAACTAACTGGTATCATATATTAAGACAAATAATTAAAACAACCAATGCATGAGTACATCTCAATAGGTCGCATGAGGATTTCAAGATTCTCAATGTTCACAAAAGAAGTTCGTAAAATATGCATGATATCCCTATTTCATTGAGCTAGCTTATGTCATAATATCAAAGACTGCTAGAATCACATAATACATAAATTTTCGTATGATGCTCCAAAATTTGTATCCTAAGAACAACCTTCACGCTACCATTTATTGGAGAATTCATTGCAGCAATATATCACCGACTTCAATTTTTTTTCTTTTAAGATCAGATTTAAAAATATTATATCACAGAGATCTTGATATTTTAGTGCAGAACGGCAGCAAAGATTGGAAATTGATGCACATGCTAATTGGACATAGATTCTGAGTCTTTGTCACATATAGGATATCAAGAATTGTTCATTTCAAGTCATGCCAACAAATTCAATAAAATTGTTTGCAAAATTCTTGCCTCTAGCTACACAATTCAGACCACTTTAGAAACAATATCTATGAACACATTGTATTCCATCACAAGTAAAACGAAATAAATTAAAAAAAATGTCAGGAGCGACCTATTAATGTCTTATTCCAACGAATCGAACATACACAAATGATCTTCTGATGCTCCTCAACCCACTTGAGTAATCTATGAGCTCCTGGCAAAGTCAAGAAATCTAGTGTTATGGTCAATGTGTGCCCCAAGATCCATCCTACCAACAGGCCTAAAGGATAGACCCAGTAACCAAGTCAGTTACTGTTCTATGGTTTTTATACACTTATTTATTTACCACATATATGACAATAAAAAAAGAAAAGAAAAACTAAAAATTACAGATAAAATCATATAAAGTTTTCTTCCGGTTTGGAAATTTCAACTTTATGCAATGATGCTTCAAATAATGCTATAATGTTATATATTTGATCATTCAAGAATTGAAGCTATAATGCAATATAATGTGACACCCTTTTAATATTCACAATGGAACAACAGTAATAAAATGATAGAATGACATAATAACAGTTGAAGATCATTTAGGTAAAAAACTACTCGGTAGATGCTCCGCCGTGTTTTTTTTTTTGACTGTCAATGGGGGGGACTCCCCACCTGAATTTCCATTACGGATATTGGCCCCATAACTGGCCCAAAGAGTTTCAAGTGTACATCACATTTTGATTTGAAAGAGCAAACAGGAGAAGATAGATTAGGCTACATGGGAACTAAACAAACGACACCAGGACATGCATATTTCTTCTTCTTCCCTCTTAAACCTGCAGCGCCACAAGGTTAGCTTCTTCTCGGCATAGAGCAAAAAGACGCTGTAGTGATGGGACTTCAGCTCGAAAGATAACTCCGTTTCGGTGTTTCCACAGTTGCCAAAAACACAGAAGCGTAAGACAGTCGCGGTGCTTGGCCGGCACACTAGCAGGCCATTCGATGGTCCATGGAGTGGTTGTTGAAGCTGCCGACAGGTCCGCACCAACGGCGTCCCAAAAATTCCTAGCAAACGAGCAGCCAAAGAGGACGTGGTGCGTGTCCTCGATGCCCGTCGCGCAAAGGTCACATGCGTTGTTGTCGATGATGTTCTTGGTCATGAGGTGTTTCTTGCATTGGATGCGGTCTTGTACCACAAGCCAGGCGAAGAACTGTACCTTTGGTGGTGCTCGGTTGTGCCAGACAAATTTGACAAGCTTGTAGAGGGCTGCTGTGCTGAGGGTGCCATCCGGCTTCAACAACTCACTGCATCTGATGTCACGTTGGTCTGAGAGATCCGTCCCGGAGATGAGATCATCAACCGCAAAATCATCAACCGCAAAAAGCTCCAGGGTAGCTGCCCGTGAAAGTCGCGGAATAAGCTGGGACCGCACGCCGGCGGCAAGAACTGTGGCCACTGAGGCTTTCGTAGAGATGGCGTGGCTGGCCAGAGCCGGGAACGCATCCGCCAGTCGACCAATGTCCAGCCAAGCATCGTGCCAAAATGAGGTTGTGGTACCGTTGCCAATCTTGACCGTTGTGATGGCCTGGTAAAGAGGCAGTAAGCGCTGTAGTTTTGCCCAGTGAGTTCCGGCGATGTCCCCTTCCATGGATGAGATGTCAGCGTGTTCCCGCACCCATGTTGCTCAAGACGAGTCAGTCGCCGTGTGGAGGCGATGGATGAGCTTGAGAAGGAGGCAGTCATTCTGCACCTTTAGATCACGCACGCCCAACCCCCCATGTTCTCGTGGCCTTGTTACTTTGTCCCAGGACACAAGGCAGCTGGCGCCTGTTGTCTTCCTTTCCCCAGACCAGAAGAAAGAACGGCGGATGGCATCCATGTCATCAACCGTACCTTGCAGAAGCTCCATGGCGCACATTGCCTAGGTCGGCAAGCTGTCCAGCACAGAATTCACAAGCACACAGCGCGCTTGATGGTTGAGAAGGGCAGCCTGCCACCCAGGAAGGTAGCGGTCTGAGCGGCCAATGATGGGCGTGAATGCCGACAGTCTTAGTTTCTCGCTTGAGAGGGGAAGGCCCAGATATGTTTGAGGAAAACTCTCTTGTTTGCATTGGAGTGCCACGAGGGAAGGATGCTCTCCGGGACATGCATGGGTACAACTGTGCTCTTGGAGAAATTGATCTTGAGTCCGGTGGCAGCCGAGAAGGACTCCAGGTTATGTTTCAGGCGTTGTACGTCGTGCAAGTCGGCCCGCAGGAGAATGAGTGTGTCATCGGCATACTGGAGCACCGGGCAAGTGCGGTCTGCAGCGATGGGGTGTCGGATGCTCCCAACCTTCCTGATTAGCATCTGCAGAACATCAGCCACAAGCAGGAAGAGGTACGGTGAGAGCAGGTCTCCTTGCCAGAGTCCTCTCTTGCAGGTGAACCATGGTCCCGGGCAACCATTGACAAGCACGGCAGATTTGGAAGTTACTAACAGGGAATTGATCCAGTGGCACCATTGTTCCGGGAAACCACGGACTGTCATGATGCGGAGCAAGCTTTCCCAATTCACTGAGTCGAACGCTTTCGCGAAATCCAGCTTGAGCACCAAGGTTGGTACGCGTCGTTTGTAGCAGCACTGAACAAGTTCCACAGCCATGACAAAGTTTTCCGAGATTGACCTGCCTTTGATGAAGCCTGTTTGATCGGGATCCACAAGCGTTGCAATTTCTTTCTGTAGCCTTGGGGTGAGGATGTTGGCTCCAATCTTGACACTACAGTTCTAGAGGCAGATGGGCCGGTGATGGTCGGTGGTGACTGCGGCCGCATGCTTCGGGATCAGAACAACATACGCACGGTTGATGCGCTCCAGCTGCCCACTGCCGGCATGAAACTCCTGTAGAAACTCCGTGATTTGCGGGCCAATGGTGGACCACGCCGCTTGGTAGAAACTGGGTCCAAAGCCATCACAGGCCCTGGCGCGCTCGTTTTGTTCATGGCGCGCACCGCGCCAAAGCTTCGGCCGTCGTGAACGGCGCGACGAGCGCGTCCGAGTTCCAGGCAGGTTGCTCCATGTAGAGATGGTCGAGGTTGAACGTCCAGTGTGACGGCACCCGGACCCCCAGGATGTTGGTCAGGTGCGCCGTCAAGGCCTGCGTCTGCCCATCATGCAAGGTAAGCAAAACGCCGTCAACCTCGATCCCGTGGATCTGGTTGCGTCTTGGCCGTTGGGTGGCTTTGGCTTGGAAATACTTCGTATTTGCATCTCCCTACGGAGCTCCTGACACTTTCCACATTGTTTCCAGTACGCGGCGAGTTCGCGTAGTGCGAGTTGCAACCGGTCCCGTCACAGTTGTCGAACGCATCGTTTTGGGACCCAGAACCAGTCTGCAATAAAACGGTCGCCCAGTACGACTCGGATTTAGACGTTCTACATATGCACGGAAAGATAAGGAGAAGACCTTTCCAATGCCCAGGACGCATACGGACTCAGATTTGGATGTTTTACTTATGCACGGAAAGATAAGAAGAAGACCTTTCCAATGCCGCCAGCCTCATGTCAAAATTCATCCGGAGTCATCAGAAATCGTCGAAACAAGAGAGGGTTCAGAATCTGTGTCGGTGCTGCGTCGCCTATTTTTGGCCTTTGGGCTTTGTATCTACTTGAGCCCAATTAGGGGCGCCTCCAGAGGGTCTTGCACGACCCTAGGGTCTTCATATACAGCCGCCGCCGCCGCCGCACCATTAGGGTTCGGGTTTTGCTTAGATCAATTCTGTTCATAAACAGTATCGCCGTTCATCGGTTTGTGAGACCCCAACTTCGAGAGTTTAATCATACATCTGCAATTGTGTTGCATTCTTCGTTGTTCTTGCTTGTGTTCTAGATTCGCAAGCAGGGATTAGCCTTCTCGACGAGGTCAATCGTCTTTGGACGGTTGATAACCAGAGGAGACGTCATGCTGCGATTGCGGGGTTTAGAACGTGCTGTTCTGAAGCCGGATCGATTTGTGTGTCGCCTCCGACCAAATCTACTTACCAAGAACCTTTCGAAAGATCGGGAACCCTTATTTACATCATCCCCAAGGTGAGGAACTAGGGTGAATGAAACCTTTCTCTAGAATCTCTTGTAATTGCTTATTGAGCTCTACTAATTCATTAATTGGCTGTTGACGGCTGTCAAGTACCATTTTCATCCGTCAACTATGCTCAAATAAAGGAGAACTTGGTATTTCATACACGTATATTTGTTTACTATAATGTAGTTCCACTTGTACTTGGGAATTATTTGCATGTAGGAGGAAATATGAAGGAAACACACCCGAAAGGCAAAGAAACACACTTTCGACCAATAAGAGAGCGCCAACTGGACATCCCATAGATTGAAGGGCCTATTTTCAGAACCACACCGAAGAAACACACAAAACTACCCCGACATCTGGGATGAGGACCCACCTGGCAGCCACCCTGAGGAAGCACAACCCAGGAGGGCCCAACCACAGGTCGGCCGACCCCCCTAGGTCGGCCGACCCAGGCATGCGGCCTTTCCTCCTGGGCTTGCACGTGAAGGCTCCTGGTTGATCCCTGAAGGTGGTAGACAGGGATATTCTTGGCGGTTACTCCCTTTTGTCGACCTATAGAGGCTATAAATAGGAGGGTGTGGCTTTACACTCACACACACACCATAAGAAGAATTCCTTCTCTTGCTACTTAGTTGTTCTCAAGTCTTAGTGGAGTTAGGTTGAGTCTAGAGCTCTCTAGTTCTTCAAGTTTTCTCTTGGAGAAATTGGTATGGCTCTAGTATCATTTCCCTTTTATAAGACTTTGCTCTATTTAATAAATGTCATCTTTTCATATAGTTGTGTTTAGGTCATGAGTTTCTTTTTTGATATTGCGATCCATATATGTGATAGTATAGCCCACTTGTGTGATAGTAGTTTATATTGATTATACTACTATTGTCATGCTTGTTATATACCGTCACTATAGTCTAATTTATATGATATAGCCTTTATGCTTAGGATTCATTGTTATGATATGACATGGGTTTGGTGATCATATTTATAGGATAGCTCTGCTTCGTTAATGTAACCATGGAGGAGTAGAGTGCTCTTTGATTATGCAAGTATGGTACTTGGATAATTGATTTGCATCAATTATTCGCCATGGTGCAGGCCAGCCCACCAAGCTTTGAGCCGATGGCCCAAAAGACCTTTCGTGAGTTCTCCGCTCCCTCTGCTGCCAATGTTCCTGTTGGTCCAGCTGGCAACGTGAGAGATGCAAACTTTGAGATCAAGACGGGTCTCATCACCATGGTGCAGGCCAGCCCATTTTGTGGGAAGGCCAATGAGGACGCAAGTGCTCATCTACAACAATTCCTGGAGATTTGCAACACTTTCAAGATGAAGGATGTCACCCTCGATGCTGTTCGTCTTTGACTGTTCCCGTTCTCTCTCCTCGGGAGGGCGAGATAGTGGTTCTACGCAAACCTTGATGTTGTAAACACTTGGGAAAAATGTTCTGCCGCGTTCCTCGTGAAGTTTTTCCCGTTGGGCAAAACCAATGCCCTCTGTGGAAAGATTTCGAGCTTAGTCGAAGGAGCCGATTCCTGAGGCGTGGGAGAGGCTCCAAGAGTACATCTTGGCATGCCCACACCACAGGATGGATGACTGGCTTATCATCCAGAACTTCTACAACAGGCTCACTCCGTCGGCCTGTGATCACCTCGACGCTGTTGCTGGTGGAGCCTTCTTCTCGCTCACTATGAGCAAGGCAAAGGAGCTGATCGAGAAAATGGTGTCCAACCAAGGTTGGAGTGAAGATCACCTCCAACCACGTCCGCGGGGCATGCACTCCGTCAAGGAGGTTGACATGCTTGCCGCTAAGATAGATCTCTTCATGAAGAAGATGGATGATCAGGCTAAGGGAGAAGTACATGGGACTGCCCAAGCTGTGGACGCTCTCATGACGTGCGAGGTCTGTGGCAACACGGGGCACTCAGGAAATGACTGTCCTGAAACCTATGAGGACGCAATGTACATGGGCAACAACAACAACGGCTATCGTCCACAAGGAGGTCAGGGGTGGAATCAACAGCGCCCCAACTACCAAGGAGGTAACAATGGCAACTTTAACTCTGGTTATAATCAGCCCTTCTTGAAAGATCTTGTTCTTGGTCAAGCTAGGATAAATGAGAATATTAGTAAAAAGCTTGCCACCAATGATAAGACTATAGAAAGCATCCACACTAAAATTGAAGGCCTTTCTTCTGCTTTCAAGAACCAGCTAAGCTTTAATAAAATACTTGAAACCCAATTAGCTAAGTTGGCTGCTGCTGTTCCTCCTGTAGAGTCAGGGAAAATCCCGGGGCAACCCGAGACTCCCTTAGAAAATGTTAATGCAGTTATCACGAGGGGAGGTAAATCCACTCGGGACCCGCCATATCCTAACACTGCAGGAAAGGAAAAGAAGAGCACACAAGTTGAGAAGCCGGCGGAAGAAAAGGAACAAGAGGCGATGCCGCTAAGGAAAACGACTCCACATGAGTTCTATGACATGAACTTCATGCCGTTTCCTGAAAGAAAGAGGAAGCCGACCGTGGACAAGCAGTTCACACGCTTTGTTGAAGTAATCTAGAAGCTGCACAACAACGTGCCCTTGCTAGATGCGATGCAAGTACCTACGTACGCTAGCTACCTCAAGGACCTCATCAGCAACAAGCATCCGATGCCGACCACGGAGATTGTCAAGCTTACGGAAGAGTGTAGCGCTGCTATACTCAACCGGCTTCCCGAGAAGAAGAAAGATCCGGGCTGTCCCACGATCACCTGCTCGATCGGGACACAGAACTTCGACCACGCCCTCTGTGATCTCGGGGCAAGCGTGAGCGACATGCCGAAGGACGTCTTCGACAGGCTGAACTATACAACCTTATCCCCCACGCCGATGTAGCTCCAGCTGGCCGATTCCTCGGTCCGCTACCCAGTGGGAATTGCCAAAGATATTCCGGTGAAAATCCGGGATTGCTTCATTCCCATCAATTTCGTGGTACTCGACATGGATGTCGGTAAGGAAACACCGCTCATCTTTGGGCGGCCATTCCTCAGCACCGCGGATGCTCACATTGATGTTGGAGTCGGTGAAATCCGTTTCCATATCAATGGCAAGGAGGAGAAGTTTGATTTTCGGCCACGGAAGGAGCAATGCAATATGATCCGCATCAAGTATGGGCCAAACCCAAACAACATCAAGGAAGTCGAAGTCATGCCCCCAAAGAAGGACAGCCTCATAACGTTCATGAAGAACTTCCTCGAGAAGGAAAAAGTGTAACCACGACGGGTGACGGTGAAGAGGTCGGAGCCGCGTGCCAAGCCACAGGCTCCGAAGTCTGCAAAGCCGCCGACCACACCGACAAAAAAGACCAAGAAGGTGTGGCGAGTGAAGCAAAAAGCATCATCTGTGTCCTCATCTTCGGGACCGGACGAAACCACATCAAGCTAAACGCCGGAGAAAAGTCCCGCTCGTCAGACTTAAATGGGTGAGCCCTCGCTGAGAGGTTAAATCGGTATTTATCCATATTTATTTTCTTCAATTCCATATTTGCTTTCCATCATGTTTAGATTCATTTCCAACTTTTGCGTTTTGTATATTTGAATTTTTCAACCATCTTGCATATTGGAATTTTTCCAATCATATGCATATTTAAAAAAATATATAAAAATAGGTTTTTTGGGTTTGTCTTTTTGAAAAGAATTTTTGTCGAGCAATTTGAAAAAAATGGCTGCACTGGCTAGATTCACTAGCCGTTGGGGAACATCCTGGAAAAGGAGGGAGCCAGGAGGGCCCACTGGCAGGTCGGCCGACCCCCTGGTCCCACCTATTTGTCCCCAGCTTTTTTCCAACGGCTCTATAGTCGTTGCTCTGTCCATTTCTTGCTGCCATTCTAGTGTTTGGGCTATAAAAACCGACCAGAAGGAGGAGCTTCACCATTCCAAGCTCATTCTTCACTCTCCTCCTTTGCTCACTTTGTTGCTCTTCAAGATTTCGTGTTCTTCACTTAGCTACTGCCCCTAAAACCCAAAAAGATAGTTCCCCCTCTGTTTTGTGCATTTTCAAGTTGATTACGAGAATCAAAATCACGTTCAGGAGGGTTTGGGTTTGTTTTCACTAACGTTAACCCGAACGCAAGGCCGTTCTTGTTTTTGTTTGTTCTTGTGTGCAGCCATGCTTAATCGAATCAAGCAAGCTGTCAGGGGGAAGAAGAGGAAGAGTTCTCGGGCAAGCACGAGCCGGACGCCCTCCGTCGAGCTTACCTTGAGTTTGGAACTTGGCGACTCTGAAACTGAAATTCTGGAGGAAGAAGCGCCGGCCATGCTCACCTCCGAGGAGCACCTTGACATCATCGACGACCATGAAGGACAAGCCATCGAGCTCATGAGAGACCGACCATTCGCCCACACCCGACATTTTGACTTGAACTTTCTCGAGAAAATAGGTATGCAAGAAGAATTTGCCATTGTTTTTCGCACTATGGGTTGGACTGATTTCGTAGACGTAAATGAGGAAGGTTCTCGTTTGCTTACTACGCAGTTTTTGTGCACCCTTAGAAAACATGATGAAAGCATTTCTTTTCGCTTGTTTAGGCAAGAACGTTTTGTTCCTTGGACCCACCTTAATTCTATGCTTGGTCTAAATGTCAAATGTAGAGTATACTTAGACAAAGCATTGAAAAGATTTCATAAGGAAAGTTTTTGGAAACAAATTACTGGAAATGATTGGGGTCCAAAGCCTAGAACAAGTGCCATCCATAATCCCACTTTGAGATTCATGCATGTTTGGTTGGCCATGACCTTGTTTCCTCGACATGATATTAGGATTGTCAGTAAAGATGATTTAAAACTGCTGTATGCCATGGTCAAAAGAATTAGAGTTTCTCCCGTGGAATGCATGATTGACCAATGGTTAGAAAATATAAAACTGAAAGGACCAATTGAGTGCACTTCCTTAATTACTCGCATTGCTCAAAAATGTGAAATGCTAAAAAATGTTCAAATTGAATATTTGAGTGCGGACAGAGAATACATAGGCGAGGATTATTTTGTGCATGGACATACTTTGAAGCGTGGTCCGGATGATACCTTGGTCTATTATTTTCCTGGGTATATGAACGAATACTCGTTACCTAATCCGGGTCTTCGTTTGTATCACTGTCGGGCACTAACCTTCCCTCTCGAGGTAAGGGGAGATTCTCGCAGGGACAGCGTCTCCGAACGACCAACCCAACCACGGAGAAGCATGACGGCCACACCGAGGTTCCAAACCCCAATCGGAGGTACGGGTTGGGATCAGGCCCCCCCACCAGACGAGGCAGGAGGATCATCATGGCAGGCCGGTGCATGGGGATCTTAGCACGACTACCCCATGCACACATCATCAAGCTCGAGCGGAGTGCCATCCTTTGCTAACCGGTCATTCTCATCCCATGGGTTTCCGTAAACTCAATTTCGGGATGGCCGAGTTAACAAGGCGGGTGGACGACATCGACTTGCGCACCGAGAGTATGCAACAAACTCTCTCGCAGCACGTCACTGACACCCAACAATGCAGAATTTCAGTGACAACCAATTCCGCCAACTCAACGCGATGATGGCCCAGAACCAAAGCAATTGGGACGCCTTCTTCCGCTCCCAAGGGTACGACCTGAACCAGCAAATGTGAGCAAGAACAAGCTTGGGGGAGGACCCCCATCTCACGATAACTTGTATCTTTCCCTTGGTTTCATTTTTGCATTAGAAAATCCAAAACTCCAAAAAAATATATAATCTGAAAATCAAAAAAAAAAATGAGAAGATGATATAAAGACCAAAAATATTTTCTTTAGCTTTTTCATGCGCGATATGAATGTGTATAGTTTTCCTATGTTGAAATATGAATAGTTGCTCTTTTTTATTCCTCTCTAACATTGGTTTACAACTTAGTACTCTCCTAAGAATTAAGTTTGTTGGCTAAAATTTTACCTTGAACTTGAAACTTGTGGGTAGCACATACATTCTCTAGTTCTAAGTTATTGTGAGATATGATATAGTGAATAGGGCTGCTATGATCTTGCTCAAAGTAAAGCTTGAATTCCGGACTTTTATTTTTCAAAATGATAAATTGATAAGTTCCTCAATGATGAAAATTCCTATGAAAGCCATATATAGTGCTTATTTGAAAAACCTTATACATATGCTGCTTGTTTCACATTGAGCTTAGTCAAAATTGTTGTGACCCTAGTAAGACTCTTTTCATGGTTTCTTTATCCAGATCACATACACACACCCACCGCATGAGCTATTCTTCTAAATTGGAAGATAGAAGCCACCATATCCACCACCATGAGCTATTCTTTTACACCCGAAGAAAGCCACCACCACTTCCATCCATCTGAAAGAAATACTCATATGTTCATTGCAAAAATTCCTCTCTCAATTATCATTGCAAACTAGGAATATGGCTATGCAAAAAGAAAATAAATGGATGCTCCAAAGAAGAGCAATCAAAAGATAGCCATGTTCTAGAAAAATTCCAAAAGAGAGGAAAGAAATTCAAAACGGAGTTATTCTTCCATCCATCATTCCACCATGTTTTCCACACACTTGCACGTCTTGATCAAAATTGTGTGAATTGATTTTTCTAGGATCTGGTCTTTTGACATAGCAATAGTATGTGAACAAGTATGCCTCAATTATCCCTACCTTGAGCTCCACATAAGCCTTATTAGAAGTTGGTGATTTTAGGCAACACTTTGCCTTGGTGAGGAATCATACACTTTTGAGTGATCCGGAGAATAATTTGAGGAACTTGGTTTTATTTGCAAAATCTATTAAAAACCTCCAGAGTAAGATAGTGGAATAGAGAGCAAGTAATTAGTGCCCTACAATTGTTCTATCTCTCAACCGCCCAAGACAATAAGGTGTTAAAAGCCCCATGATGATCAAGGTAAATGGGTGAATACTATGGCAACATATTTAATTCAAGGAAAAGTATCTTTGTTGTGCACTTAGTATTTTTGAGGAGTAGGACATTGTAGCAACTCCTGATCAACAACTTAAGTTTTATCTTTGCTTCGAGATGAGCAAAGGTTCAGCTTGGGGGAGTTTGTTGACGGCTGTTAAGTACCATTTTCATCCGTCAACTATGCTCAAATAAAGGAGAAGTTGGCATTTTATACACGCATATTTGTTTACAATAATGTAGTTCCACTTGTACTTGGGAATTATTTGTATGCAGGAGGAAATATGAAGAAAACACACCCAAAAGGCAAAGAAACACACTTTCAACCAATGAGAGAGCGCCAACTGGACATCCCATGGATTGAAGGGCCCATTTTTAGTACCACACCGAAGAAACACACAAAACTACCCCGACATCTGGGATAAGGACCCACCTGGCAGCCACCCTGAGAAAGCACAACCCAGGAGAGCCCAGCCACAGGTTGGCCGACCCCCCTAGGTCGTCCGACCCAGGCTTGAGGCCTTTCCTCCTGGGCTTGCACGTGGAGGCTCCTGGTTGATCCCTGAAGGCGGTGGGCAGGGATATTATTGGCGATTACTCCCCTTTGCCGACCTATAGAGGCTATAAATAGGAGGGTGTGGCTTTACACTCACACACACACCACAAGAAGAATTCCTTCTCTTGCTACTTAGTTGTTCTCAAGTCTTACTGGAGTTAGGCTGAGTCTAGAGCTCTCTAGTTCTTCAAGTCTTCTGTTGGAGAAATTGGTATGGCTCTTGTATCATTTTCCTTTTGTAAGACTTTGCTCTATTTAATAAATGTCATCTTTTCATATAGTTGGTTTTGGGTCTATGTGATAGTATAGCCCACTTGTGTGATAGTAGTTTATATTTATTATACTACTATTGTCATGCTTGTTATATACCGTCACTATAGTCTAATTTATATGACATAGTCTTTATGCTTAGGATTCATTGTTATGACATGACATGGGTTTGGTGATCATATTTATATGATAGCTCTGCTTTGTTAATATAACCATGGAGGAGTAGAGTGCTCTTTGATTATGCAAGTATGGTACTTGGATAATTGATTTGCATCAATTATTCATTAGTCTACCGGTTAGCTGAGGTAGGCGGCAGGTGGTGACAGCCCTGTCCGTCCTTTGAACTCCTCCACGCTAGGCTAGTGCGTAGGCTCTTGGCAGAAGTCGCCTGTGGATGCAGGGGTAGGTCCATGCCTGAAGTGTTATGTTAATAACTGTTGAACTTGAGTATAAGCGTGTATGTGTATAGAACTTAGGCTATACAACTATATATGAAAGCACTATAGGAGTAGCTCAGCTTAGTTCTTTCTCCACTTGGCTTTATTTATTTATTTACATTTGAGATAGAATCTTCTGTGTGTCACACTACCTCGTCATTATCCATTGCTTGCCTGTCTTGGTTAGATGATCCTTATCAATTCGCAATGTAAATATGTGCATAAGTAAGCCTTCTTATTCATTGCCTTCCTTTGAGATAAACAAATACGATACCCTGAATACTTCTGGGTGAAATGCTACAACGGTATTTTCCGTGTGCTTACGGATTTTACCTAATTGGATCTAGGACATATTAATGAAGCATTTATGGCACCTTACCAACGATGATTTATTAGTATGGCTTAGCAAAAGTCAACATTGGCATCCTATAGGGCCTCTTAGATATAGGTGCAGTCCCAGGTATTAAGTCGATAACAAACTCTATGTCACGGTCAGGCGTCATACCTGGAAGTTCTTCTGGGAATACATCAGGAAATTCACAAACCACTCGTATCTCTTCTATGGGGGTGCCCGTGGCTTGATTCAGTACGAGTTCCTTGACTGCGGAGTTGGCAGCTATGAACTCAACCTTGGTACCTTCTGCACTGGTCAACTGTACTGCCCGCTTGGCGCATTGTATCACCCTATTGTACTTGAGTAGCCAATCCATTCCAAGTATAATGTCTATCCTCTTTGAGTCTAGTACTATGAGATTAGCTGAGAAGTCTACCCTCCTTATTTTAAGGGTAACCTTTGGGCATATTTGATTGGTTCTCATTTCTCCACCTGGAGAACTAACTAGCATGGTATGCTTCATAATAGCAATTGGCATATTGTGCTTTGCAACATAGGCTGATGTTATGAATGAATGTGATGCTCTCGAATCAAACAAAATGGTTGCAGGTTGAGAGTTAGCTAAGAACATACCGAGCATTACATCTACAACTTGTTCATCCTCCTCTGTAGTGACATGGTTGATGTGGCCTCGAGCATAATTCTGCTGTCCTCGATTGCCTTGCAGCAGGTTGGTTGGGGCATGCCTTGGTGCGTTGTTCCGCTGGGGACACTGTCCCATGAAGTGACCTTTTTGCCCACACTGATAACAACCTCGCTTCAGACCACTAGTGTTTCTAGAGGTATTGTGGTTCTGGTTTTGTGGAGCTGTAGGGGTTGCAAGGCGGGGTGCCTGCTGATAGGTGGGGCGAGGTGCTTGCTGCTGCTTAAGGCGAGGTGCCTGATAGTTTGGGCGTTGCATCTAGAAGTTGGGGCGTGGGGCTTGCATGGGTGGCCTAATTGTGTTAGGAGCTCTCTAGTATGGGTTTGGGGATGGCATCATGCGGGTGTGAGTGTTACTACCAGATGACTGCCCTTGGAATGGCATCTTCCTCTTGCCATCTCTTTCAATCTCATTACGCTTGTTCTCCACAACAATGGCCTTGTCCACCAGTTTCTGGAAGTTCACATAGTCATTGTTCAACAGCTGGAACTAGATATCATTCTGCAATCCCCTCATGAACATATACTGCTTCTTCTCATTGGTGCTCACATCCTCAGGAGCATACCTGGATAGCTGAATGAATCTATTCAGGTACTCACTCACTGACATGATTCCCTGCCTCAGGTCTTGGAATTATTGCCTGTTCAGCATCTTGATGCCCGTAGGGACATAGTGAGTATGAAAGCTAGCCTTGAACTCATTCCAAGTGATGGACTCCATATCAGCATGGGCATTGCAATAGACCTCCCACCAGTCTATGGCTACACCAAACAATTGATGAGCTGCAAAGAGGACCTTCTCTTGATCATTGCATTGGGAGATCATCAGCTTCTTCTCTATTGCCTTGAGCCAATCATCATCCTCCATAGGATCCTTGGACTGGGAGAAGGTTGGTGGCCTAGTCCTTAGGAACTCTCCTAACCTATTCTGGGGTGGAGGTGGAGGTGGTGGGGCGTTGTAATTCTGCTGTATGGCGCCCAAGGTCTGGATCACCATCTGCATGGCTAGGAGTTGCTGAAGGTCCCGGGCATTGTTGTTGTCCTCGTTGTTCTGCTCGTTAGGATCAGCGTTTCCCCTAGTGCGAACCATCTGAGAGAGAATGAGTGGTGGGAGTGGTGTAAGACGGGGTTTGATAATGAAAAAGAAGAGATAGAAAAAAAAAACCCAAACTATATGCATCAAGGAATGATAAGTAAAACAATAGTTCATTTAAATAAGCAATTAAAAAGATGAGGTTGTGGAGCATCCCACAACTCACATCAAGCACACACAAACTAAGCAAAAGAGTTCATTACATCACTCCATGAAAGCAAATCGATCTAAGCGTTTTGATTATTACAACTTTATTCATAGGGACAAGGTAGTCTCCTAGGCATGGGAGTTGGCTTCATCGGAGACAGAAGGCAGAGAGCTTGCACGCTGTGGGGACGTGGCACTCCAAGTACGGATGCCAGAGGAGTAGAGATCACTCTCCTGTCCCATCTTAACCCGCTGGTTGCGCCTTAGATAAGTCTCAGCATTCGCAACCTTTTCCGAAGAGCATGGTTCTCCTTCTATAAGGCCTCCATAGTGTGGCTTAGGTTCACAGCAGCTTCCTGGGTCTTGTCCATCTCACTAGTGCTCACATACCATCCTGTAGGAGCAACAGTGTACTTCCCTATGCCTGGCTTCCGACGGGGAACATGGGCAAAGCTTGTTTTTGCTATCCCATGGCAATGAGTGAAGCAGAAGCTAGTGAGAGCCTTCCAAGCAGTGTCACCCACTGCGGTTCCATGAGTATCCCTATGAGTGGAGCCATGGTGAGTAGCTATGACTCGATCACCGTCATAGATGTTAACTTCCGCTATCCACTCTTCACGGAAAAGGGTGGTCCACCTTCTTGAGGAAGTACTGTGGCCTGTTGGTGATGCCGATCCTCTCAAGTAGATCCCGCAGGGTCTTGGAGAAGGTCTCGCTCTCCTATCCAAAAGAGTGGTACTTCTCAGCCTGACGGACGATGGGGTCCTTATCTTCCTCCTCTTAGTCCTAATCATCACCATCTTCAGGATCTTCAGGGTCCTTAGGCTCTACTGGGTCTTGTTCCTCTTAGGGCTCCTTAGGATCTTCTTCTTGCTCATGTTCTTCAGGCTCTTCCTCTTCGGGTGCCTCTGGAAGCTCCTCGTCACTCAACGGGGCCTCCTCACATTCTGGCTAAGTTACCTCCTCACTTGCTTCCTTTTGAACACGCCTAGGGGCAAGGCCTCCACAGTGAACTCCAGACGTAGCCTTACAAGCAGTCTTCTTGGTACGGGCCATCTACATTTTTGAAATAACAAGGTACAAATAATCAACAGTTAAAAGAAATCTGAAAAGTCAACAAAATATATAACCAAATAAAACAATAAGAAATAAAATCATTTTTTTGAAAATAGTTTGTATATGTATAAAACAAAATAGTATCCCTAAATGCGTCCATTTCTAAGTAGGCTGACGTCCTACAGTTGATATGGCTCTGATACCACTTCTGTCACACCCATTTTAAGAAGCAAAATAGGTGCAGTCATATGTGTGCTCAGGATCAAGTTACACACACATACGGTACATCATTAATGGTAAACAGAATAAATATCCATATCCTTTAATTATTATATTGTTTCTTTATTACAAAAGGACCCATAGGTCTAAAAGAAAAGTACATCAAAGCAGCGGAAATAAACTAGCGTAGACGTCCCAAGACTCCACAGGCATCGACTGGTGGACCATCGCCTAGTACTCGCCTCTATCGTCTTCATAGTGGTTCCAACCTTCTCTTGTGGCTGAGCAACAATATGGGTATAGCAAGGGTGAGTACGTGTCGTACTCAGCAAGTGGGGGAAAAGATGACATGGGGCTATAGACAAGAAAGACTTATAGGGGTTTATTGCATGAGCTTTTAATTAACCTAAGCATCCTATTTACTAAGTGGGGTCACCCCAACCACAAATCCATATGGTCCTATCCAAGCCAAGTCCAATCCCGTCCACCAATCCCAACCATAACCATCTACAAACCACCAACTAATCTTGTGAGGACTCCAGGCCGCTTGTGACCGTGAACATGGCTGTCATGACAATTTGATACTCTATAGAGTTTGTACCACTTTACCCACAAGTCGTGATTCCCTTTGTGCCCGTGGATGTGACCCACATTACACACTTCCTTTGTTGTGTGGCAGGGTTTCACTACGAGGCTTTTCCAAAGGGTCTCCCAGTATATGCTAGCCACTAAGGTTCCACTCCTGTCCATAAGTGATAGCCCATCAACAAGCAGCTCATCACCCCAGGAGCCCCTCTTGAGCCATTCGGATACAAGGACAGTCCTCTTGACTTCCATTCCTCGCTCCACCAAATGCTACACCGACACTGGGAGAACACCTAATTACTAGGCTAAGCCTTACCCATATCGGTCTTGTGATAGCACTGTTTTCTTGGGTTATCGCTCCAAGAACCGGTTCCTAGGTTCTACAACAAGCATACCACCACACAACATGTGCCAACGGCACCACATCCATTCCATCCCGCTTGTTGAGATCCCTAAGTCCATGTTGCTAAAAGAATTACCCCATTATTCCCAAGGTGACATTCTTCATTAGTCAAGATTAATTGAACCCAACAACCCAATAAGCAACTAAGCAAATCTACCCATAGCTAACTAAACCTCTAGTTCAAGGCAACGAGGACAAGAATAAGCAATACTAGTCAACCCTAATAATAGGTACCCATTCATTTGACAAGCATGCAATTCTAAAATAATATTCATAATAGGTACAAAATGCATCAAGGACACTTGCCTTCGTCCTATGCGTGTTGTTGTTCAACCACTTCGAACTCCTGCTCTTGGAGATCCTCGTACGTGGATCCTTGCATATGTTCATCTTTACGCATAATAGTACTGACACAAGCAATTGCATACCAAATCAATACACAGCCATGCAACAGTGAAAAAAGAATATGTGAATGCAATGAATGCACAGGTTATGTTCCTACGAGAAATTTAGCGCAAGAATCACCTAATTCGGAGTTACGAGTAAAAAGTTATGCCTAATTGAAGTTCTAAGGTTAAAACAATAAAAACAGGCTAATTTGGGGTTATAAAAATGTAATTTCAAAATACTACAAGGTCTAAACTACAAAATACATGGTCTAAATAATATATAATAAAATCTAGGGACTAAAATATAATATTGGTGAAGTACAGGGGTTAAATTGTAAAAAGATAGGACCTAAAAATAATTAGAAACAAGTCCAGGAGTGTTTTCAAAAAATTACAGGGCCAAAATAATAATTTTAATAAAGTACAGGGGTGTTTCTATTAAAAATAAAGTGCCAAAAAGATTTTAGGAAGTTTAGGGGCTTAATTAAAATTTTCTAAAGCTTTTGTATAAAAAAAGGGTCATAAATCTAATTTAATCTAAGCGTAGGGGCCTAAATAAAAAATCCTAACATTAACCAAGAATTAATTAAAAACTAAAAAGGGCTATAGCCTGGGTCTAAGGTTCTATGGACCCGTGGTCTACCGGTCCATGGTGCGTTGGATCGAGATCCAACGGCCAGGGTTTAAACAGGAGGATGGGGGGTGCGGTGGCTGCCGGCGGCCAGCGCGGCAGAGCTCGCCGGAGGCGGCGCTCTAGTGGCTGAATGAAGGCGGGGAGGGGCTCAAAAGGGAGAGGGAAACACGGGGGTCTCACCGAGGGGATCGCGGCGGGGGTCAGAGAGTTGGAGAGGGCTTGCGGCGGTAAGTGGCGGCTCGAGGTTGTCGGTGACGTCGGGGAAGGCGCTTGCATCGACGGGAGGTGGCCGGGATGAGCTCACAGTGGTCCTCGAGCACCTGCGATGCACGGCGATGGGTCAAACTAGACCGAGATGCGTCGGAGGGGAGGAATTGGTGGTGGCGGCGGAGCTTACCGGCGACGGTGAAGGACTCGCGCGCGGTGGCGCTAGAGCGGTGCCGAGAGGGAGATAGGCTCAAGCGCAGTTAGGATGGGGGCTGGGGGTCCTCGGGGGTCGAATTTATAGGGAGGGAGATGGGCTAGGGCTGTACGCAACATCGGGGAGCAGAGGCCAGTGGAGGCGCTCGCATTCCAAAAATTCGCCGGCGGCGGCACGGGAAAATTGTGGGAAAACAAGGAAGGCGGCGCGTAGGGTCGCGGCGATCACGCACGTGGTGTCAGGGGGTCGCAGGGAGGGATTTGAAACGGGGAAGGCAGAGGAATGGCAGGTGGTGGGGATTGCGGGAGGAAGGCGATGATAGGACGGGCCCACTTGTCAGAGAGAGAGAGAGACAGGGGGGATAGGGTGGTGGGTTTTTGAGCGGAGCGCCTTCTGCGCAGGCTGGCTGGGCCGGGAGGGGGAGTGGGGAGGAAAGAGAGGAGGGCTTCGGGTGGGCTAGAATGAGGGATTTGGGCCTAAGTTCTGGTTTTCTGTTTTCTTTTCCTTTTCTAATTCTTTTCCTAATTTCTATTCCTATTTCCTGGTAACTTTGTAGTAATTAAACTAAATGCACAATGCAAATAAATTCTACATGGACAATGACATGCTATGCAAATGCAACAAGTTAATTAATTATTTTAGAAAATTAATATGTCCTAGGCTATTTAACTATTTGCTTAAATGTTAATAATTGGCATTTTTAGAAATTGCAAAATATAGGGTGGTATAGAAACTAACTCATCTACACATCCTCATGTTGTTCCAAAAAATGAGGACAATTCGAAGTAGATACGGTTAGAGATATGTAAAGATCTACATATTTACAAACATATCTCTTTTGATTGGGAGACGTTTAATTAGATTACGTGACCTACAAATATGAACAAAAAGAGGTTCTTTTTGCCTCATCTTGCTATCCAGCAAAGTGACGTGTCGAGGACGGTCACAAGGGTCTTCTATGCCTCACCTTGCCGATCCCTCCAAAAAAGAAGAAAAAATACTATCAATCCAAATTTTGGAGGCACCTCCCATGAACGGTTAGGTTACTGAAACCTACAAGAAAAACAACGGCACGATGGCCGGGCATCTACATACATGTCCTCTACCGGAGTCAAGCTCGGGGTGGGCATCGGGATGATCGAGATGGGTAGGGGTCGACGCCGGGGTGCGATGTCAAGGTCGAAGGCTCTACACAGGGTCGAGGCTAGGGCACGGGGTGCGGGGCCGCGAGGTCAGGGCCGAGGGCTCGGGGTGACTGGCAGGGGTACAAGGCCGCAACGCTAGGCTCAAGGCCGGGGCGTGGGGCCGGTTGGGGCAGGCGTGGGTGTGGCAACTAGGGCAGGGGCACGAGGCTGGCGTCTAGGGGCATGGGAGGTGGCACCAGGCGGTGGCGCATCGGGTGCAGGGGCGTGGGCGCAGGCGTAGTGGTGGTGGGTGCGAGGGATGGGGAGGCGGGGGCGAGGCGCCAGCGGGGGGTGAGGGGGCGGGGACGAGATGTGGGTGGCGAGGACGGTAGGAGCGGGGGGCACAGAGAGAGAGAGAGAGAGAGACTTAGGGTCTTTTCGGCCAAGACAGTAGGCAAAGAACCGTGTTTGCCGAGTGTCTGGGCTTGACACTCGGCAAAGGGTTGTCTTTGCTGAGTGCCTCAGAGGGTCACTCAGCAAATGTACTGTTTACTGAGTGTTTTCAAAAAATACTCGGCAAACATTTTTTTTTGAAACTTGAAAAATACAAATTTCAAATACATTTGAAAGATAACCAAATTTTTGTGAGATACATTTTATATGATCTAATACCTATATAAAAATATTTGAAGTCAACATCAAATTCGAACATCCATTTGACTCGAATTCTTAACAACTCATTCTCAACTATATGATTATTCTCCGATATCTGAGCATCGTACGTGATAAATTGTATGAAAACTTCTCTAGCTTTTTCCTCAATCTTCACATATGATATCCTGATGGCATGATAATTCTCATAATTTTCTGACTATGTTTGATTTTTTAAAAATTTATATACAATTCGACCACACTATTGTTGTGATATTTCATGAACAAGATGCGCAAAATTTCCTTTTATTTTCTTGATACGACCTGACATGGACGCACTAACATGAATAATAACTTCCCATCCACTTTATTCTATTATTTGACCCACTTGTAGTTGTAATTTAACATATTCAAGAAAATACATTTAAATAAATAAACTAATTAAATATAGCAAACAGATCGGCAAATTTACCAACTTCAAACATTGAATACCATATAGTGTAAGAGTAGAGGGAAAAAAATTCAAGGGCAGAAGAGCAAAAAAAAACACTTACCAAGTGTCCCATAAAAACACTCAGCAAACAAAATTTTTGCCGAGTGTCCACTGTTTGACACTCGGCAATGAGGCACACATGAGCCGACCAACACCGTTGACTGTTGACTGACGACCGTCAATTGTTTAATTTGCCGCCAGTCAACTGCGCCAGTCGACTCATGTGGGCCTCTTTGCTGTGTCTTCCACCTTTGCTGAGTGCCGGTGTCATGTTTGCCGAGTGTTTTCACCATGGCACTCAACAAAAGTTACATGTTACCGAGTGTTACTTAAAGGACACTCGGCAAACGAGTTGTTTACCAAGTGTCCGATAAATTGCACTCGGCAAAGATGTGGGCACTGGGCAACCAGCCGTTTTCCTATAGTGTTTTGTCTTATTGAGATATTATATGACTATATGGAATATTCTTGCGATGCAATGTTGTATGTATTGGCGGATCCCAAAAAATTATGCAGATATTTCACACTCGCTCCTCTGCAACTTATTCTCGTATCTGAAAGAAGGATGAGGACAAGATATACAATTCCAATGATGGCACCATGTATGCATATTTTATATTGGCAATTTGGGTTTAAAAAGTGTAAAAGCTACAATGTTTGATTATATAAGTACAGATCCAGGGACTATTGTGTACCACATGCAAGGGAAAGGTGCATGAATCTAGGGTGGCATGTAAGGGGACCTAGCCCATCGACTGCTCCAGCTCACTGCATACCCTTGAGTTAGAGAAAGGCCAGCAAATTGCTCACTTGGCACTTGTGTGCATTGTTTTTATATATATATCATATATCCAGGATACGCAACAATAATAGTACCTCGTGTTAGCCGTGTGGAGGTATTGATAGCAGCAGAGATATGAAGCAGATGTATTACGCTTGGATCAAACTCGCAGTTTCTTTTTTGGGATATATATACACAGGTCTTGTGCTGTCTAGATAAACACTATTTCTTTTTGTAATATTTTGGGGATTTAGTTCGAATCTGCAACGAATCCCAAAGCACCCCAAAACTGACATGCCCTTACCGTATACACAGCATCCAATTTAGGAGGCAACCCCGATATTGCATTGATCTCCCAGCAAGCTATCTAGTGAGGATGGAATTCTGCGAGCAGTGATCACCTAGCACTCGGAGATCCTGAGAAGCTCCTCCAGGTAGTCGGCGCCGAGGTCCTCCAGCTCCACAACGAACCGGTTCGGCTGCTTCAGGTAGTCGGCGCCAAGGCTGGTCTTGCTCTTCATCTTATTGCTCCTGCCGAGGACAGCGCCGTCGTTCCCAGCCGCGGCGGCAATAATCTCTGACTTCTTCCGCCGCTTCCTCTTGGAGTGCCGTGACTTGAGCTCGAGCACGGGTGAGGCATCGCCGCCTGTTGCCGCCGCGCCTGATCCCAGCGCGAGCGCACGGAGCGACTCCCGCACGCGCTCTACGGGGAAGTTGAGCGCTGCGGCGGGGCCCCGCGCCGACAGCGCCGCCTGGTCGTAGGCCATCGCGGCGGCCTCGGCGCTCTCGAAGGTGCCCAGCCACACCCGCGCGCCGTTCCGCGTCGAGTCGCGGATCTCCGCTGCGAACCTTCCCCACGGACGCCTCCGCACACCGATGAAGGCCTCCTTGCTCGGCGACGCTCGCTCGCACCGCGCGACGGTCGACGTGGGCGCGGGCACCTCGTCGCAGCCGCCGCCCGTGCTGAAAGGCAGGTAATCGGAGGAGGAGGAGGACGAAGACGAGGTCGCCGCGGTGGAGGCCGTGTACTCGCTGCTGTACAGGAAATATCCCTGCTGTTGATGCTCCATTTCTACTGGAAACGGTGCTCTTGTTGACTTTATTATTTGCAATTTGTATCTAAGCAGCGATGCGTCGGCGTATGTGCACTGTTTATATAGACGGGAAGAGGTTCGGGTTACGCGAATTTTCAACGTACCTGGACCGTTCGGGTGGGCTCGGGGCAGGTTCTGAAATGTGGGGACAACCATGGCTGTCACTTTTAACGGGAAAGATAGGGCGTTGTCGGAACGTAGGACAGGGCTGACGTAGGGCGGCTAGATACGACAAAAGATGGTGGCGTCAGCGTCACTTATGGCCCCTGTATTGTTGTATCGGATGCTGCCTCCGACCTTCCTGCGGGTGGGCCGCGCGACGCACCCTTGTTAACAGCACCACATAAATGACAATCTCCACATCCTATATATATGATTGGATCAACCTTGACTGGACAGTAAAAGTTCCATACAGGAACTTTATTGTTCATTTGACGGATCGAGTTCTTTTAAGATTCGCTTGTACATATATCTGCTGTTCTCTAAAAACTATGCTGATATTCTTTCATGCACTAGTTTTTTACACATGCTACACGTACATACGATTATTCATCTATACAATATAGACAGACAATCCTTGTTGACAAATGCACAACTAATCATCTATATTTCTTTTTTTAGACACTTTCTTCATGATAAGGCTGCCACACAGGTGAAATCATTTCATTAAAAAAATTACATAACATCAAAGATAATGAGAATATATATATTATATGGTTAAACTCTATTTAAATGAAACAGTTGACAAAATAAAGGTCTTTCTTCGCCCTCTCTATACCTTCATTTCACTCTACAAAAATTATTATATGAAACGAAACCACGTATGACTGTGATGAAAAACTGAAGTCTCATTACTTGACATACATAAGTTCACACACATCGAACCCCATTCATTCCACATGACATGTTATTCAGAGTGTACAACTGAAATGACATCCAAACTTCCATCCTATAGGGTTTTATTTTTCAAAAGGCAGGTTCAGAGATAAATGAAACAAAAGTATATAACAATTTTGTTTGATAACTATAATTGTTTCTTGGTAAACTGGTTTGATTTACACATTTATAAAAGTTGAGAAATACATGAGAGCTAACAACAGCAATGATGGGTTTTCTTTGACTACTAAATTATTCGAGTTACATACATGTTTGTACATGACCCTCAATATTGAAGAGGTAAATACCTCAAGAAAGAGAACAAATTCTGCCAAAATCATATAAAAAAATTAATAAAGTGAATGGACATGTTCAAATTAGTGAAAGTAATCATACACCCGATAGAATTAGACATGTCGGTACTAACAACTTGGAAAGACAAGTAAAGTTTAGGAATATACAGACCACTCAAGTAAAGAGCTAGGAGAAAAACTTTTACAACCCATAAATCATATAGCTCCTACTATATATAACATGTGACCATTTGTTTGCTCTTCGAGCCAATCATTTTTCTTATATTGCTAATTTCCTATCAACATTAATAAACTCCAATATTAAGAACTATAAAAATGTCTCTAGCCAGAAAGAGAAAAATATTATTTCAACAACGTATCAAGCTTCCATTTTGTTGGCTAATTTCTTATCAACATAAACAATCAGGCAAGATCACATCTGATTCTTCCAATAGAACTCAGCTGCTCATGGCATTCAGTATAGGCATATTAAATTTTCACACTGCAGCATCATGTGATTTTTGCATCTAAATCTGAATTAGAAGACAGGTCTTTGTTTGGCTCTTTTGCAGAAGAATCAAAGTAGGGCTTCACTGAGCATGTATATATGCTTCTACTATAAATTTCTTTGTTTCATGGAAGATGAGTAAATGTGAAATAAATCAAGGCTTCACGGAGCATGTGTAGCATAGGGAAATTTGTAGTTGCAGCAGGCCATTTTCATTTAGAAGCTTCGAGAGATTACAAACACAACCTATTTTGTTTTGTGGCTGCAAGACTATAGGGACATTTGCAGCCTTCAGAAAAGCATAAGAGTTACTGTTCCCTTTTCTAATGATCTATAAAATATTATTATTTGAGTAGAAAACTGCTACTAAAATGTAAACTATATAGTTCCTCACTTTATCTTTGATTATTTACTTCTCCTGAGTAAAATATTTTCTCAAAACTATCATGTACTTTAGATTACAGCAGGGGCCTCCCTCGCTATATTCACTCAAAAAAGAAAAATGTGTACTATGATCAAGTGCTAAAGATTTATGAGTCCACCACAAGCAGCGCATTAAGATTGGTACCTGCACCGCCTACAATTGTATCATAACTAAATTTGCATGAATAATATTCCAAGATTGACACCCATCTGCTATATAAAAGAGGAACTTACAAACGGAGAGCCTCTTAACCAGTTATAAATACTAACATCATCACACGTGTCAAGTCAATCTTGAATTTGCTGCAAATGCTACTAGAGAGCTACAATTTAGACTGCCATATCCGTAGGATTGCATCTATAGGAAGAATAATAAAAGGAAAAAGATGATTGCTAGTAGGCTAATAAAATCCAGATAAGATACAAGCCTGCTAGTGATTAATCCATTGAAGCTTAACATGGTGAGTAATTGTTTTAAACCAAACAAACTACTGCTAGGTCTGACTTCAAGCTCTAGCTCTAGGTGTGCTGACTGCTGACACATGCAACTCTATTATTACTTGGCAAATTCTCACAAAATCGAGTTCGAACAATGTCTGTGTAGAGAATAATGTAGTCTATTTAGCACTTGATTAATCTGTGAACAATGTAGTCTGTCAAGCCATGGCCTGAATCTAAACAGAAGAAGTAGTGATAGTTCCTCTGCATGCAGCATCAAAAAGTGTGTTTATTCTAGTCTTCTAGATTAATGAAAACTATTTCAGAAGATATCAATATTCAATGGAACTTGCCAGTGTTTACTCACAAAAATACTATACCATTTTGACATACATATACGAATTAAAAATACTATACCATTCTGTGTTCGTCGGTACTATTCCTAGGACTCTGGCGGATGTCATGAAGAGGAAGACCAGGTCCCGTGTTCAAATTGACAGACTCTTTAGTGTGTATTCAAGCGTCTGTTGGAATACTCAATCTTGGAGTTCGTTTGAGCCAGTTTCAGATATTCAGGCAGAGATCATTGTGGAATCCATGATGGTTGGTTGGGCTGATTTAAAAAATGACAAAGTTGCTCCTTAAAGATATCCAGTAGCAAGAATGATAGATACTGACCATAATTGCTGTGAGGATCACTATCAGCACTGCTGCTTGATGCTTCTCAGGTCCTCTAATACTCCAACCCAACGCATGACATGTAGAAATCATGCATCTGCACAACAGGGAACATCGTCCCCTACAAGTAGTAATCTTGCATCTACACGACCCAAATGAGTTGGCAAAACAAAAAAAAAACAAAATAGATATATACCATCCATATATAGATTTTGGCCCTCCACGGTGTAATCTACGCTCCGAATCTGGGGGGGGGGGGGGGGGGGTGCGTGCGGAAGGATGTAAAATCATCGGGGATCAACTTTGCCGGTGTGATCGTGGATGCCTGCGGTGGTCTACCATTTGAATCACGAAATCAAAATTTATCTGAACAAAAAGAGAAGACCTAATAGATCAAAAGAAAAGAAAGTCAAACCAACCTGATTCGTGATGTTCTAAACTTCTGATCACTGAATTCCTGTTGTTCGATCTCATCTAGAAATCTAAAGAAACAAACAAAGAGGAGCGTGTCGTCGTCGCAACGGTGGCGGTTGGCGTGTCAGGGTCAAGCTTCCTCGCAGCGGCGGCAGCGGACGACGCCCTCGCCGAACGTCTTCTTCCTCAAGGGCGGCGGCGGCATCACGCGACAACGATGATGCGCGGGCCTCGGCTCCACCGACGACCGTGAGGAGAGTCGCACGCTCGGCCTCCTGCTCCGCGGTGCAGTATTGAAAAAAATTCCTTCCCTAAAGCAATGCGTGACTCACTTTAGCAATAAAAATGAAACTAATCAAACTTTCCTCAGGCGGACCGTCAATCACGGAGCATAGAAAAATATGTGAATTATGTGTGCGGGCAGGTAGAGAATCATGGGTGAAAAAAATCACCAAAGAACGGACGAAGGGTAAGATCAAGCGTAAGATTAGCGTAACAAAATATAATGCTTCAGGGGTAATTTTGTGGGACCACTTTAATCTGATGATTTGAGACGTTTTAACTGGTTGGGATGGACGGTTGATCTGATATTGGGTATGTTGCTTCAGGGTAATCATTTACAGGGAGATGTTTAGCTTTTATAGGGTAGATATTAAAAATTAAAATATAAGTAAATGGCGAAACAACAATCAAGCTTCGGTAGCAAGGTTGAAATTTTTAAGAAAAATTTAGTGTTTATCAGATTCCTTGCAATAATGGATTAGTTCCATAAAATTTATCATGTTAAGTGACATCGAAATTTGAACGCGGCATCTCTTCCTGTATATTATGCGCTTATTACATTCAAAAATGCATTTACTATCACAAAAAGTTAGTACATATATTTCCTTCGTTCCAGATTATATATCATTCCACCATTCAAATTTTGTTACACAACACACGTTATTCTTACTTTTTAATGCATATTTCTATCTTCCTAATACATCTGCATATCTATCTTTCTCCTCCTCTTTTTATTAGAAATCACACATTTTCACCTTTCCAAAATTTCCATATCCAGAGCTAGAATGATATTTATGTCTGAATGGATGGACTATTACTTTGAGGTGGCTCCCCTAACTGTACATAAATGGATAGCTAAAAAAATTACAGCAAACATTTCAACATGAAGTCGAAACCTCTAATCATGTTTATGCTACTCTTATAGATGGATTTACTAAAGTATATAAAAAATGTAATATATACATGAACAATTAATTAACTGAAGCTACGTAAATATATGAATTAAAACTTTAATGGAGATAAATATGAATAAAATAATAAGAATCCTAGAAATGCAAAAAGGATGTACGGGGATGGTAAATTATTGTAGGAAACACTTGAAATAGACTCATTTGCTCAAACTCAACAATTAAATTGAAATGGAGATCTTGTGCCTTTCTACATAGAATCTCTGCAAAGGTATTAGTTTCTTTGTTAAATTTTTTAATTGATTCTCATCCAAAATTCCAAATTTATGCATTTTTTATATATATTCGTTATAATACCAAAAAAAACTTTACATGTGTGTAAGGGATCTATTTCTGTTGTTGACCATGTTTTGTATTTGCGTGTTTCCAGCAGTATATTAAATATTATGATACTCACAAATACGTACGTTCACTCGATGCTGGCAAATTGATATTTTGGACAAAAGTACTTTGGTGGGCACAGAGAAGGGGGGGGGGGGGGGGTGCGTTGTTCCGAGCAGGTGGTTAACAGACGCCACCAGTTCTCTGGAACCCAACAGAAACGACCTAGCAGAAAAAAAGAGGAAATAACGTTTCTAACCAACTGGAGGAAAACACACAATCAAAAAGGAATATGGTCGGAACATGCTATTAGGAGGAACTAGGTGTCTAACAATACAAATAAAAATGCCTGTTTCGTAAAAATTTCATCATCAAAAGTAATACACTATTTTGTAGGTTCATTTCTGTTTCTTTGAAATGTACCTGAAAGAATCATATCATTCTAACACTGGGAAACATTTGTCTAAATTAAACCATTAGACTCCATGAATCTTGATAACGCATATAAAAATGTTCCATATATTTTCTAAATTCATTGTTCTCTGTTGCCAAGTTGTACAACGAGCAATTATTCTCAATTTGTGACAAAATGGCAATAGCTCACTCTCGTGTTTACTCCCAACAGTTTTCTCCTCCCCCCTGTAATTTTTGTGTTGTGTAGCATAAGCTATTGTGATGTGGTCCATTTTCCTTTGCGATGGATGAGCGGTACCTTGGCTGCAATACGGCAATAAGTTATTTGCATCATGAAATACGGCAATAAGTTTTTTGCTGCAAAACTACTTGACCACTCATTTGCCTCATCTATATACAGTGCAATCCCTACTCCGCGCACGCCCGCGTGTTCGGAAGATATGGCCCTTCGTGTTGCGGTGGCCAGCGTTGCCCACGTTTGTTTGCTTAAGTGAAACTGTCTGACACGCTTCCGTTGTTTGTGCTGGCCCGCCTGCCTCGAAGTCCATGTTTCGGTCAAGCCCACCTGCCCACGGGTTTGCTTTGATGATTGTTATTTGAACCTGCTGCTTAGTGTGACTCACAAATATGTAAATGTTTTAGAGCACGTGATGCGGCCTTCAGAAATGTATATATAAAAATTAGAAAAGTAAAAGTTATGTATAATATTTATTCGTCATAATGTATAATATGTAGAATTTATAGTAACACTACTATATAAAGGGCTTGTTGCAGCAGGCTAAAAGGCACTGTAACAATGTTGGCACTTTCCAAGTGTCCCTTTTATATATAAATATTACCTCAATTAGAGCATAATTGATACTAATTTAGGCCATTTACCTGTGATATTGTCTATATATTTATATATGTGTTGTTTTGGAGCTTTATTGTAGAAACAGGTAAAATTGGTGATTAATATGATGATGGAGAAGACAGGAGTCCAGAACCGACGAAAAGCACTGAAGAAGCCCAATGCGCCGATCGGCGCAGTCCATGAGCCGATCGGCGTAAGGGTGTTTTGGCCCACAGAAGTGACCGAGGCCCATTCCACATGTTTATGGAAGTTTATCTGCGCAAGACACTTGAAGATATTTATAAAGAAGATTTATGGAACTTCAAGAAGATTTAAGTAACTTCAAGATCTCAACATGCAGTACAAGACTTTATCTCGAAGGAAAAGGCCGACATGACAGCTATGGAAGATAGAGGAATCGACTCGGGGAAGAAATCAGAGAAGACACGGCTTGCGCCGATCGGCGCAATCCTGCGCTGATCGGCGCAACCGCCTTATTTGCTAGAAACTGAGTCCTTTACGAGTAGAACCCTTATAAATACTTGTAAACCCTCGCCGCAGAGAGAGGAGGCGACAGAGGGACACCAGATCTGTGAGTTAGAGCCACCGGGGCTTGCCCCGTTAGAATAGATCTCTAGTTGAGTTTCAAGAACCATTAGAGTTAAGAGTTGATCCGTCAAGGTAGGCCATCTCGATGGGGATGAATCTTACTCTATGTATCTCAAGGATGATTGAATATGTTGATGATGGTTTTGGTGATTTGTCTGTCTTGATTCTATAATCATGCATGTGCTTATTCCAATTGCTTAGTTCTAGGCTAAGTAAGTAGATATTATCTTAATCGTGGTGATTAGGATAGTATTCGGACATTGTATTGATTATGGTTGCTTGATGATGCTAGTAGTGTGGTTTAGCGGTGACCGCACTAAGCCTGCGCAACACTATTAGATAGTTGAGTAGGGTAAGATACTCGCGCGATTAAGGGTTTCCTCTCGGCAGCGATAAATCGGGAGCCGCTCGGAAAGCAGGGTGGTCTTACTCATTATAGGTTTTCATTGATCCATGTAATTACCCATTATGATGCTATTCAATTAGACTTTCTGGTTATGATCTCACTAGTAGATATCTGGCTACTCACTTAACAGCATAGGTTTATAAGATCTGGTGCACTTTGGCTTAGATTCACCAGTGTGCCGATCGGCTCAATTCCTGCGCCGATTGGCGCAACCACAGATTCACTAGATCTTGCGCACTTTGACTTAGTTTCACTAGTGTGCCGATCGACTCGACTCCTGCGCTGATCGGCGCAACGACAGATTTACTGTCTGGCGCACCTTTGCACTGGCCAGTCTCCCCCTCATGCAATCTGACCTTAATAGTAGCCTTGACTAAATCTTTTACTGTTAACTTTGTTTAATAAATCCCTAAGGTCCCAGTGGATTCGATAAACCTTAGAATACTCAATTCAAGGGAAAAAGTGCTACAATCGTACACCGTCCTCTTGCGGTATATAAGTGGGTGCGTAGATACGACCAACAAGCTTCCTTTTCCTGGCGCCGTTGCCGGGGACCATAGCAGGTTTTTAAACATTGTTTGATGTATTAGTGTTTAGTCATTGTGTTTTACTTGTCTCTCTAGTACATATATTCTGTTAAGTGAAACTAACAGGTATGGACGGTCCTAAGTGAAACAAACCCTCTAATTACGCCGATGATCCAGAAAGACTCTTTCATAAGAAGAGAACAGTGGAGAACAGAAGCAAGTCACTTGGAGATTTAGAAGCAGTCCGTGCAACACCTCGAGTATTATTCACAGTAAAAGACTCAGTTCAAGAGCAAGAAGAAGAGGAGATGGCGGAGGTACCTATGGTTAATCGTCTCAAGCCACAATTGACTAGTATTGTCAAGACAGATTTCCAAGAAGCTCAAGATCAACTTCCGTATCGATTGGAGAGATATGTTGGAATAGTGGCGTAACAACCGTTCATAGGTTTAGAAGATCCCAATCATCACTTGCAACACTTCCTTGAGGTTTGCAGTATATTCAAGATAGCGGGATTGACAGGAGATCAAGCACGTGTGCGGCTGTTCCCTTTCTCTCTAGTTGGACGCTCCAAACAATGGTACAATGGATTGGAAAACACAGTAAAAACAGCGTGGAACACGTTAGCAGCGTGTAAGACTCAAGCTTTGAAAAATAAGATTCTTGGATTTACACAGAATATTGATGAGAGCATTGGAGAAGCCTGGGAAAGATATAATGAATATATGGATGCATGCCCTCATTATGGTCTGACGGTTGGAGAAGTTGTTGAGAAGTTCTATACAGGATTGAATCTTTTATCACGTCAACATTTGGACGCCTCAGCTGCAGGATCATTCATGTCGAAAACCCCCACCAAAGCTAAGAATTTGATCAAGTTGCTAGTTAAAAATCAATCATGGGATGGTGAGAGAAGCTCAAGGAGTTTGCAACCTTCAAAAGGAGTAGCGAAGAGTGTGATTGAGAAGACTCAGGAAGAATTGATTATAGATCGCCTCGACGCTATTCAAAGAAGGTTGGACAATAATCTTCATATCCCTAAGGAAGAGACACTCAAGCTGGCGGAATCACGCTCAACATGTAGTGAGTGTGGAGAATTTGGTCATGTGCAGAAAGATTGCCCTGAAGAGATGAAGATGTTAGAATATATGAAGAATAGTGGATGGAAGCCCCAATATCAGCAGCAAAGGAGTTCTTTCTCTCCTAGTTCGTCCATGCAAAATTCTATCCCACTTCGTCTCCAATGTCATGAGTTCTTCCAAGCTCAAGAGAAGATCAACAAGGACAATCAAGCTAAATTCAAGGAGATTGATCGTGTCCTTGAGAAAATTAATGACAAGGTGATAGAAATTGGGAGCTCCAACGAGCAGATTTTGAAGCATACCAAGATTATGGAGCAACAGATGGGACAGCAATCGCAAGCCATTCAAGGCAACAAGGGGGCTATTCCTGGCAATACGATGTCTGTAGAGCAGTTGAAAGAAATAGCTACACGATCAGGAAAATAAACAGAAGATCCAGAGCACTCTGCGGGAGCAAAGAAGCCCCGCGCCGATCACCGCATACCCAGCGCCGATCGACGCGACGACCCTACTGGCACCGATCGGCTCCCTGAAAGCGTCGATCGGCGCATGGAGGATGATGACCTCTCTGGTCTAAAAATGGGCGTGGAGACAGAAGAGCATGGCCCTGCCACGTTTCTGGATACTCAACTACTGACGAAGGCTGAAAGAGCGCGACAACACGACGAGCAGTTTGCAAGGTTCGTCGATATTATGAAGAAGCTTTACATCAATGTCCCTTTTGTTGACGCTATCCAAGTTCCCACCTCTGCCAAGTACATTAAGGACATGATGCAAAACAAGAAGTCTCTAGTTTCTGAGGAGGTTGTGAAGGTAACTAAGGAACTAATGGCGGCAATCAATGATGTTGCACTGGAGAAGAAACCCGACCCTGGATCACTAAGCATCAAATGCATGATTGGAACAAGGATATTTGATAGGTGCTTGTGCGATCTTGGAGCAAGCATAAGTGTTATGCCCCGTCATATATTCACAAATCTCAACTTGCCTGAATTAGAGCCTATGGGTATGTGTTTGGAGTTAGCCGATCAATCGGTACGCTTCCGTGATGGAATTGCTGAGGATGTGCCTGTTCAAATTGGAGATCATATCGTCCCTGTTGATTTTATTGTGCTTGACATGGATAAGAGGACGAGGATCCCGTTGATCTTAGGCAAACCCTTCTTGAGGACAGCAAAGGCAAGTATTGATGTTGGGAGTGGTGAGATAAGCTTCGATATAAGTGGGACTCCCTACTCTTTCAATTTTCGCCCAAAGGGAGAAGAGTGCCGTGCTATTGATGAAGTAAAGAGATACAAGATACCGTGGCATCGATGCGTCGAAAGTAGGAGGGGATGTATGGATAGGTCGTCCAAGCTATATGAACCATGGGGATAAGATAACCTTGTAGTGTCGCAACCTCACATCCCGCACCGCGACACTAAGGATTGATTGTATGCGGGGAGGTCAAGCTCTTTGACCTCTAAATAACTAGAGCGCTCTTGGGAGGCAACCCAATGATCGAGGGATTTAGAAGTTATTTAATGCTTATGGGAGGGCAACCCATTTCATTTAGTTAATTAGTGCTGGTCGGGAGGGCAACCCGGTGTTTTTAAAATTTGCTTGCTTGTGATAAAAACAATCTCCCGAATAAAAAAATAGAAAAGTGTGTGCTTAATTCTTGTGTGCTCTTGCGTTGTCTGTTTATTCGTGCAAAACTGTGTATATACATACTGTAGGCTAACAATACAAGAATATAAAAAAAAACACCAAAAACAGGAAGGAACAGAGCTTGCGCCGATTGTCGCACTTCTGCGCCGATCGACGCAGTATTGCCCAAATCAGGACAGAAGGCCGACGACGCCCAGAATTGAAGGAGTGCTAAAAATCAACCAGTACAGTAATTTCCAGAGACGGAGCTATTTTCAAGGTAATCAAAAATAGTTTTGAATTAATTTTTTTGTGTGCAAAATGGTTGTAAATAACACAGGAAAGGTTGAAGAACAACATCTAGAGAAGAAGCAAGGGGCCTGAAGCTAAAACGGACTTCGCGCCGATCGACGCGAGTCAGCGTCGATCGGCACGATCATCAGAATAGCCCTGATACGTATGCCAATACTACAGGAACATTGGAGAAGTGGAAATTAGGTGAAAGAGATGAACACGAGGCATCAGAATCAGCGCTGAACCTAAAGACGAGGTGCAAGGGATTTGCGCCGTTCGGCGTCCTACTACACCGATCGGCGCAGATACCCATACGGTTCCCAAATAGGCGACAAAGGCGGCAGGCGTTGATTTTGAGGAACAGGTATGATTATTATATAGGTGTGCAGTGCAGAGGAGACACGGAATTGACCAAAAGCTAAAAAAGAGACGGCGTACCGATCGGCGCGGGTCCGCGCCGATTGGCGCCGCCAACAAGACATCAGGATTTCGTGCTGTTCCCCTGCCAACCAACATGATGTGCCAGGAAACGACAAAGGATGGGAATCAAGCATCAGAGTGGTCAGCGCATTCAAAATTTGAATTGTGCCGATCGACGCAGGTACCCATGCCGATCGGCACGCTCTCAAATTTTGAAATTTTATGGCGGTTCCTTCTCCTGGAAGTTTCCCACACTATAAAAGGGAGGCCAGGTGCCCCCATTTGGCATACCATCCCGGTAATCTCTCTACCTTCCCCACTACCCATGATCTCGCACACGTTCCACAATTTTCGCAGATGGATCGTCTCCGCTCCTCCGTCGGCAAGTTGGGCAAGAGGCTGCGCCGGGGAAGCAGTTCTGGCGGCAGCAGCGAGTCGAGCGGTGACTCCTCGGCGAGGGGTGGCTCCGACGCTCGTGATGACATGTCGGTGGGTGGTGCATCGGCTGGCTCGGCGGCGGCGACATACGAGATCCGCGCCCGCCACTCCGTCTCCGGCGCGTGCCCTCCAACAGGGCATGCTACGAGGAGCCAAATGGCGGCAAGCCGTGGGGTTCCCACATCACCACCACCGCCGGCATTCATGCCGCGCACGGTGGAGGAGGGCTTCACCCTCCTGAGCGTGGAGGAACAGCGACACTACCTCGCGGTGAGGGGAAGGTTCGTCCCCTACTTCGACTTGGATAAGACCTTCCTCACCTCGATCGGCATGTGGGAGGACTTAAGGAGGATGCTAGACAACCTTGGCTGGGTGGATTTCCACCTCCTCCCCATGGACTACAACCTCGAAGTTGTCACTGAGGTTGCCTCTACGATGAGGCTTGGCACCGTCGAAGATGGTAGCAGGGCCGTCAACTTCCGCGTCCGCGACATCAGCCACACGGTGACCATGGAGGCGGCGGCTCAAGCCTTCGGCTTCGACGTCAACGCCGATGTCGCCGGCATCTTGGGATGCGGGGAGTTGGACTCCTTTTGGAGGCGGCTCTCGTTTGTAGAAGAAATGAAGCGCGACAACATCCGCAACCCGACCATTCAAGTCTTCCATCGGTGGTTGGCGGCGCGCATGGCGCGCATAGGCGACAAGGTCGACTTCAGCAACGTCACCGATGCGGACTTGCGGTGGTATTCAACGCCATCATGAGTCTATCTCATTACAATCCCATGTCGGTGATGATGCCGGGTTGGCTCGACAAGAGGGGCAAGGCAAGCAAGAAGTTGGCCTTCGGGCCTATCTTCAATGCCTAGCAGCCCTCGTCTGCGACGGCGACGGACCGAGAGGGCGCGATGACAAGTGGGAGTGCATGACGTAGATCGACGAGAATATGACTCATGGCAATATTGTCACGGGAAGTGTTCGCGCCGGCTTCCATGTCGGCGGCACCAACGTAAAGCTCCCATGTGCGGAGCTAGGAGTTTTTCTCCCTCGCAAGCTGGAGGGAGGAAATTGGCTTGAGGAAGGTCTCCTGGAGGGGGGCCGAATTCTCAAGGACCGCCGTGGGCAGGTTCGACAGCCGGACACATCTACAGAAGCCGACGGCGAGTGGGACTTTTGGGTGTCACGCCAGGAGCATCAGCAGTACCAGTCAGGGTGAAGCAACGCAGCGGGCGGTTCACAGCCCTCTGCGCCGATCGGCGCAGGCGATGCGCCGGTTGGCGCACCCTACTGTAGCGCGAGTATCGACTACAGGTACCAAGGGCGTGTACCAGTGGTGCCTCTTGTGCCCGGTGCAGACTTTTTCGTGCCCATGCAGGGGTACCTTGACGACAACATGCACTACATTGAGCGCGTGGAGGAAGCCACGTCCCAATGGAGGTACAACCACGATGGGATGGTGGAGGAGTTCGAGCGACTCAAGGCGTGGTGCTATGGCTTCGATCAGCCACCAACTCCACTTTCGGATGACTAGAGTGTCTAGGAGTTGGCACGTGTATCGGTTTCCCGGTTTGCGTTTTCTTTTATCTTTTACAGTCTTTTTGTTTATTTACTTATGTGTGTGTGAGCGGGATGGGAAACCATGTATCGGGTGTGTTTACTTTCATACAAGTGTGTTAGTAGTAGTTTTACTTTCATGCTTTGTTAGTAGTAGTTTTATTTTCATGCAAGTGTGTTAGTAGTAGTTTTATTTTCATGCAAGTGTGTGCAAAAATCATCACCATGTATTCGAGTTTCGATCTTGAATATAATGGTGGCGGTTATGCTCTTTTAGGAGAATTGAATTATTTATTCTTTCTTGAAAAGTGTTGATGAAGATCAAATAGTGTTGAGCATTGAATAAATTTTTGAACTTACACTTCAGAGCCAAATTGTAGTAGTGGTGATAGGCCACAAATTAGCAGTCTCATCAACAGTCTTTCCTTGGTCTACTATTTGTACTAATTCAGTGTAAAAATTCCCCCATTGCAATAATGTTGACTTTGTTCTTGTTATTTATATCATCTATTATATATATATTTGAGCAACAAAAAAAATCACCGTGTTCGTTCTCAAGTCCTAGAAATTGCCACGTTAATCAGACAAAAAATAAAAACAAAATTACCCATCACTGCCATTATGAAATGTGGTGGCCTACACAACAACAAAAATGGCCTGTAGAGGCGGTTCGTAAAGCCCTGTAGCGGCGGGCAGGCCACCCCGCCGCTACGCAAATGTAGCTACAAATAAGCATTTTGTAGCGGCGAGTGGTCTGTCGCCCAAACAAACCGCCGCTACAGTCGTATTAGTAGCGACGGTTGAAGATGTCAACCGCCGCTATTGTTACCTATTAGTAGCAACGGTTGATATCATTAACCGCCGCTATTGTTAACTATTAGTAGCGGCGGTTGACACCATCAATCGCTGCTACTTGTTATTTTTTAAAAAAATAAATAAAATAAAGCAAATATACAGAAATCACAGATTCTGCATACACAGAAATTTACAACATCTCATCACAGATATTTATAACATCTCATCACAGAATATATATAAAACATCTCATCAAAATATTCAATGGATAGTACAAAATATCTTATATAAACCGTAATGCATAGTCATCATCTTTCTCTGGAACATTAGGCTCATATGGTGCTCTCGAACTAGCCCACTCACAAAGGGACCTATGTTTTGTTGCTAGTAAACCCTTTGAATCAAAGCACTTCTTTTCTGGACTAATAACCTCTCTCAACATAAAATGACAAAGAGAAGCTATAACTAGATACATGGCATTGTACTCAAGTGAACACGTGATTCAGGAATTATACCCTTTTTGATCTTATCGTTCCTTTTCATCTTGGCAGCCCATTATCTCTTTGCCCTTGCAGCTTTCTATGTCATATGAGCAGAGTCTGTTAATATATAAGATATTAAAAATAAAAAATAAAGTAAAATGGACATAAACAAAATCAACTTACCTCTTGTTGAGACTCCTCAATGATATGGTCTAGGTAAGTTGAAGTGCAATCCGAGAACACACAAGTGTAGTAACCACAATGCACACTTCCTCGTATTTGCTTATGGCACTATAAATTAAAGAACCCAAGTTCATTACACTTATGATAATTATATGAATGGATAGTATGACAAGGACGTGTATGAGATGCATACAAATCTTACCCAAAACTTATGACGGAAGTACAGGTTATTTTCCTTGTAGGATGACATGGCCCACTGGCTACGACATATTTCTCGTAAGCACTGCGTGATTGACAAAAGCTTATCATTAGATGATATTTATATCATCAAACCATATACACGTACACCAATTTCTTACCGATCTATGACTTCCAGAATGTCGCTATATAACTTCTTGTCGAAGTCCAGGCTATTAACTGCTAGTAGGTACCCTTCTTTGGAAAATATCATTAGACAGATCCAATGATCGCTACAACAATATTATCAACAAGTTAATTATGATTGGATTTAACTTTAACATAGGATACATGACGAAGGCAGTAGTTGTCCAACTTACTTGAAGTTGTAAGGGGCCCTAATGCATTCTCTATCTTACCATCTCATGAAGCAGTCGTACAATTAATTTGCAACATAAGTCCTTGCTTCTGTTGTCAAGATCGTCTTCATGTCAGCAAGCTCTGTCGGTGTCTTATCCGGATTGTTTTCCGGATTTACCGTTGGGTTGATCGAGCTTTGGTTGATCCGGTTTGGATTGACGTAGGCCACCCTCCAATCCTTTCTGTCGGTCTCCTTTCTTTGGAAAATGGAGTTCATGCTATAAAAAAAGCATAAGATAATATATGGAATTATGCTATGGAATTTTGCTTGAAATATGAAGTAGATCGAACGCGACACTTACATGCACCACAAGGTGATGACAATGACACCCATCTTGTCTAGACGAAACATCGAGTGTACATCCTCCCAAAATAGGTATAATATTTGTTTGTCTTCTTTGTTGAACACCTCTTTTAGAATCTTACAAGAGATTTCGGTGACCCCTTCTTTTGATGCCATCATGTACCAGTCGTGCAACTTCCGCATCTCCCATGATAGGCTCTTGTACATGTTCTTTGATATATGGGGTTTACCGAATACAAATTTTAGGTAGTCCACTTTGTTTGCAGGATTGTCCAAAATTTGATCGTCGTACGACAATACATCCCCAGGATCTTGTTCTTGCAAGACGAGCTTGCCGGTGGTTGCTAGATATTTTTTCAATCCAGCCAAGTACTTATCAACATCACTTTTTGCTTTCGGTTCCTTTGCCTCTTTGTCAAAGATGGTAATCGTCTTTGGGATTACCAAAGCCTTGACGCCAACTAGGGCAGGCTGAACTTGGATTACTGGAGCCTGAACTTCAACCATCGCAGCCGCTATTGACGGAGGCTCGACTTGAATTGCCGAAGCCAAGACTTGAATTGGTGGAGCCTTGACGACAACAGGCGAAGGCTCGAGTTGAATAGTCTCCGAAAGAGGCTTGTTGTCATGATAGATTATAGGACTGAGAATCAGGCCATCTTCCGCATGAGGAGATTAGGGTCTGTTGCCCGAAGCTGCCGCAGACGGAGATTGTTGTCCAGCTGCCATGACTGGCTTGCTGTTGACTTTTACTAAGCCATACTAATAAATCATCGCTAGCAAGGTGTGATAAATGCTTCATTAATATGTCCTAGAGCCAATTAGGTAAAATCTACAAGCGCACGGAAAATACCGTTGTAGCATTTCACCCGAAAGTATTCAGGGTATCGTATTTGTTTATCCGAAAGGAAGGCAATGAATAAGAAGGCTTACTTATGCACATATTTACATTGTGAATTGATAAGGATCATCTAACCAAGTTAGGCAAGCAATGGATAATGACGAGGTAGTGTGACACACAGAAGATTCTATCTCTAATATAAATAAATAAATAAAGCCAAGTGGAGAAAGAATAAAGCTGAGCTACGAAATATAAATATAAATAAATAAATAAAGCCATGATGCCTTGTAAGCCTATGCTGTTAAGTGAGTAACCAGATATCTACTAGTGAGATCGTAACCAGAAAGTCTAATTAAATAGCATCATAATGGGTAATTACATAGATCAATGAAAACCTATAATGAATAAGACCACCCTGCTTTCCGAGCGGCTCCCGATTTATTGCTACCGAGAGGAAACCCTTAATCGTGCAAGTATCTTACCCTACTCAACTATCCTATAGTGCTGCGCAGGCTTAGTGCTATCACCGCTAAACCACACTACTAGCATCATCAAGCAACCATAATCAATACAATGTCCGAATACTATCCTAATCACCACGATCAAGATAATATCAACTTACTTAGCCTAGAACTAAGCAATTGGAATAAGCACATGCATGATTATAGAATCAAGACAGACAAATCACCAAAACCATCATCAACATATTCAATCATCCTTGAGATACATAGGTAATGATAGGGGTTCTACTCGTAAAGGACTCGGTTTCTAGCAAATAAGGCGGTTGCGCCGATCGTCGCAGGATTGCGCCGATTGGCGCAAGCCGTGTCTTTTCTGGTTTCTTCTCCGAGTCGGTTCCTCTGTCTTCCACAGCTGCCATGTGGGCCTTTTCCTTCGAGATAAAGTCTTGTACTGCACGTCGAGATCTTAAAGTTCTATAAATCTTCTAGGCAAATATCTTCAAGTGTCTTGCGCAGATAAACTTCCACAAACATGTGGAATGGGCCTCGGTCACTTCTATGGGCCAAAACACCCTAGCACCGACCGGCTCATGGACTGTGCCGATCGGCTCACTGGGCTTCTTCAGTGCTTTTCGTCGGTTCTGGATTCCTGTCCTCTCTAACATCACTTTAATCACTAATTTTACCTATTTCTGCAATAAAGCTCCAAAACAACGCATATACAAATATATAGACAATATCATAGTTAAATGGCCTAAATTAGTATCAATTATGCTCTAATTGGGGTAATATTCACATATAAAAGGGGCACTTAGGAAGTGACAGCAGTTCCCCCACACTTAAACCTTTGCTCATCCCGAGTAAAGTAAAAGAAAGAAAAATCAAAAAACATACTCTTTCTATCATAAAAGATATCTCAAATCAGCAAATGTTGAGCATTGTTCTATTGTTGTGTATTTCATATTGGTATTCAGCAAAATAGTTCAAATATGGGCATAAACCTTAAAGTTTCTCCCCAAAGCAACAGATCATGTCCAACTCACAAATTATAACTTTTCCACATATGTAAATTACTTAAAAGATTGTTGTGAACATAGAGAATCTATCTTCCAAATAATCCAAGGCAATAACTCATCTTTCAAATCACTCAACCTATATTCTATATCATAATGATCAAATAATATTAGTGTAGGGCTTATATGAGTAGCTAGGTGAGATAATTAAAGGATTGCAAACATAAATCAATAATATATTGTAAATCTAGGAGATTATTCTTCGTTGAAATTATAGAAACTTATCAAGATGGTCATTAAGAAAGAAAAATTTAAGAAAGGACTCACACTTTGGATATGTGGACATGTGCATAGCAAAAATTTGATCTTGGAAGATTGCACATGGTTGGAATGATTCATGGCTATATTAGAATGAATTTCGAGAATAAGCATGTCATATACCATCCCCCCACACTTAAAATTTTGCTAGTCCCTTAGCAAACAGTAGAGCTTTTTTTTTTCACTTCTTGTTTCTCCCTTTTTTTTTTATTTTGCTCTCTGCTGCGCCGATCGGTTCAGGGTGCGCCGATCGGCTCTCAACCCAAATTCACCAACATTTGTTCGTATTTGATCCGTCTGGCTTCAATATTTATTCAAGAATTAAATATAGCCAGAGGTATAGGATGTGGTCAAGGAATGATACTCAACAAGATGTTTTGGGTTTATGGTAGTATACTCAGCGGAATTGAATTTTTGCATGAGTAATTCAAGGCTAGAAAAAGATACACAAAGAGTTGCCATCTTAGTAAAGTTCATACCAAAAAGAATTAAATCCTAACCAAACTCAACCATCAATTTAATGTTTATCTACAAATCAAAGGTTCATGAGTATTGCTCAAAATATGGCATTGGTAGGTAAGGATCTTGAAATCAATAAATTCCAAAGTTCACAACATGAAAATTTATTTATGAAAAGATTGGTACTAAGTTATCATCACAAACTGGACAATACAAATGAAGCACATGGGTACTCAAAATTGCTCCACATAAGACATATTTGCCGAATAATCATTAAGTGTAAGTTCGAAATTTTATTCAATGCTCAACATTATTTGGTCTTCATCAACACTTTTCAAAAAGAATAAATAATTCAATTCTCCTAAAAGAGCATAACCGCCACCATTATATTAAGATCAAAACTCGAATACATGGTGATGATTTTTGCACACACTTGCATGAAAATAAAACTACTACTAACACACTTCCACGAAAGAAAACTACTACTAACACACTTGCATGAAAGTAAAACTACTACTAACACACTTGCATGAAAATAAAACTACTACTAACTATTACTAACACACTTGCATGAAAGTAAGCACACCCGATACATGGTTTCCGAACCCACTCACACACATATAAGCAAATAAAGGAAAAGATTGCAAAAGATAAAACAAAATGCAAACCAGAAAACCGATACTCGTGCCAACTCCTAGGCACTCCAGTCATCCGAAAGTGGAGGCGGTGCCTGATCGAAGCCATAGCACCGCGCCTTGAGTCGCTCGAACTCCTCCACCATCGCATCGTGGTTGTCCCTCCATTGGGACGTGGCTTCCTCCACGCGCTCGATGTAGTGCATGTTGTTATCGAGGTACCCCTGCATGGGCACAAAAAAGTCTGCACCGGACACAGGAGGCACCACAGGTACACGCCCTTGGTACCTGTAGTCGATACCCGTGCTGAAGTAGGGAGTGCCGACCGGCGCGTCACCTGCGCTAATCGGCACAGAGGGCTGTGAACCGCCCGTTGCGTCGCTCCACCCTGACTAGTACTGATGAGGCTCCTGGAGTGACCCCCAAGAGTCCCACTCGTCGCTGGCTACTGTAGATGTGTCCGGCTGTCGAACCCGCCCACGGCGGTCCTTGAGAACTCGGCCCCCCTTTAGGAGACCTTTCTCAAGCCAATTTCCTCCCTCCAGCTTGCGAGGGAGGAAAACTCCTAGCTCCGCACACGGGAGCTTGATGTTAGTGCCACCGACATGGAAGCCGGCACGAACACTTCCCATGACAATATTGCCACAAGTCATATTCTCGTCGATCTCCATCGCGCACTCCCACTTGTCTTCGCGCCCTCTCGGTCCGTCGCCGTCGCAGACGAGGGCTGCTAGGCGTTGAAGATAGGCCCCGAAGGCCAACTTCTTGCTTGCCTTGCCCCTCTTGTCGAGCCAACCCCGCACCATCACCGACATGGGGTTGCAATAAGACGGACTCACGATGGTCTTGTAGAGCCACCGCAAGTCCGCATCGGTGACGTTGCTGGAGACGACCATGTCGCCTATGCGCGCCGCCAACCACCGATGGAAGATTTGAATGATCGGATTGCGGATGTTGTCGCGCTTCATCTCTTCTACGAACGAGAGCCGCCTCCAAAAGGAGTCCAACTCCCCACGTCCCAAGATGCCGCGACGTCAGCATTGGGGTCGAATCCGAATGCTTGAGCTGCCGCCTCCATGGTCACCGTGTAGCTGATGTCGCGGACGTGGAAGTTGACAGCCTCGTTGCCGTCTTCGACAGTGCCAAGCCTCATCGTAGAGGCAATCTCGGTGACGACATCGCGGTTGTAGTCCATGGGAAGAAGGTGCAAGTCCACCGAACCGAGATTGTTGAGCATCCTCCTTATGTCCTCCCACAGGCCGATCGAGATGAGGAAGGTCTCGTCCAAGTTGAAGTTGGGGACGAACCTTCCCCTCACCGCGAGGTAGTGCCGCTGTTCCTCCGCGCTCTGAAGGGTGAAGCCTCTCCTCCACCGTGCGCGGCATGAATGCCAGCGGTGGTGGTGATGTGGGAACCCCACGGCTTGCCGCCGTTTGGCTCCTCGTAGCACGCCCCGCCGGAAGGGACGCGCCGGAGACGGAGTGGCGGGCGCGGATCTCGTATGTCGCCACCGCCGAGCCAGTGGATGAACCACCCACTGACATGTCATCGCGAGCGTCAGTACCCCCCCCCCTTGCTGAGGAGTCACCGCTCGACTCGCCGCTGCCACCAGAACTGCTTCCCCGGCGCAGCCTCTTGTCCAACTTGCCGACGGAGGAGCGGAGACGATCCATCTGCGAGGAATGCGGAACGTGTGCGAGATCATGGGTAGTGGGGAAGGTGAAGAGGTTACCGGGATGGTGTGCCGAACTGGGGGCGCCTGGCCTCCCTTTTATAGTGTGGGAAACTTCCAGGAGCAGGAATCGCCAAAAAATTTAAAAATTTGAGAGCGCGCCGATTGGCACGGCAATGCACCGCAATTCAAATTTTGAATGCTCTGACCACTATGGCGCTTGATTCCCATCTTTCATGTCGCTTCCCGGTACATCATGTTGGCTGGCAGGGGAACAGCACGGAATCCCGATGTCTTGTTGACTGCGCAAATCGGCGCGGGCCCGCGCCGATCGGCACGCCGTCTCTTTTTCAGCTTTTGGTCAATTCCGTGTCTCCTCTGCACTGCACACTTGCATAATAATCATACCTGTTCCTCAAAATCAACACCTGCCGCCTTTGTCACCCATTTGGGAACCGCATGGGTACCTGCGCCGATCGGCGCAGAAGGGCGCCGAACGGCGCAAGTCCCTTGCACCTCGTCTTTTGGTCCGGCACTGATCCTGATGTCTCGTGTTCATCAATTTCACCTAATTTTTCCACTTTTCCCAATGTTCCTGTAGTATTGACATATGTAGCGGGGCTCATCTGGTGACCGCGCCGAACGACGACGCCCATTTTCGCTCCTGGCCCCTCGCTTCTTCGCTAGATGTTACTCTTCATCCTTTCCTGCGTCATTTACCAACCATTTTGCACATAAAAATTAATTCAAAAAGATTTTTAATTACCTTGAAAATAGCTCCGTCTGTGAAAATTATTGTGCTGGTTGATTTTTAGCACCCCTTTAATTCTAGGCGTCGTCAGCCTTGCGTCCTGACTTGGGCAATAATGCGCCGACCGGCACAGAAGTGCGCCTATCGGCGCAAGCTCTGTTCCTTCCTGTTTTTGGTCTTTTTTTTATATATTCCTGCATTGTTAGTCTACAGTATGTATATACACAGTTTTGCATGAATAAACAGACAATGCAAGAGCACATCAGAATTAAGCACACACTTTTCTATTTCTTTTATTCGGGAGATTGTTTTTATCAAAAGGAAGCAAATTAAAAACACCGGGTTGCCCTCCCGGCCAGCACTAATTAACTAAGTGAAATGGGTTGCCCTCCCACAAGCACTAAACAACTTCTAAATCCCCCGTTCATTGGGTTGCCTCCCAACAGCGCTCTAGTTATTTAGAGGTCAAAGAGCTCGACCTCCCCGCAAACAATCAATCCTTAGTGTCACCGTGCGGGATGTGAGGCCGCAACACTACAAGGTTCTCTTATCTCCATTGTTCATATAGCTTGACGACCTGTCCATACATCCCCTCTAATTACTTTCAACGCCACGTTGCCACGGTGTCTTGTATCTCTTCACTTCATCAATAACATGACACTCTTCTCCCTTTGGGTGAAATTTGAAAGAGTAGGGAGTCCCACTTATATCGAAGCTTATCTCACCACTCCCAATATCAATACTTGCCTTTGCTGTCCTCAAGAAGGATCTGCCTAAGATCAACGGGGTCCTCGTCCTCTTATCCATATCAAGCACAATAAAATCAATAGGGACGATGTGATCTCCATTTTGAATAGGCACATCCTCAGCAATTCCATTAGGAGAGCGTACCGATTGATCGGCTAACTCCAAAGACATACCCGTAGGCTCTAATTCAGGCAAACTGAGACTTGTGAATGTACTACGGGGCATAACACTTACACTTGCTCCAAGATCGCACAGGCACCTATCAAATATCCTTGTTCCAATGATGCATTTGATGCTTGGTGATCCAGGGTTGGATTTCTTCTCTAGTGCAACATCATTGATTGCCGCCGTTAGCTCCTTAGTGACCTTCACAACCTCCTCAGAAACTAGAGACTTCTTGTTTTGCATCATGTCCTTAATGTACTTGGCATAGGCGGGAACTTGGATAGCATCAACAAAAGGGACATTGATGTAAATCTTCTTCATAATATCGACGAACCTTGCAAATTGCTCGTCGTGTGGCCGCGCTCTTTCTATTGTCGTGAGTAGTTGAGTATCCAGGAACGTGGCAGGGCCATGCTCTTCTGTCTCCACACCCATTTTCAGACCAGAGAGGTCAACATCCTCCTCGCGCCGATCGGCGCTTTCAGGGAGCCGATCGGCGCCGGGTGTGCGCCGATCGGCGCGGGGCTTCCTTGCTCCTGCAGAGTCCTCTAGATCTTCTGTTTGCTTTCCTGACCGTGTAGCTATTTCCTTCAACTGCTGTGCAGACATCATATTGCCAGGAATAGCCCCTTTGTTGCCTTGAATGGCTTGCGATAGCTGTCCCATCTGTTGCTTCATAATCTTGGTATGCTTCAAAATTTTCTCATTGGAGCTCCCAATTTCTGTCACCTTGTCATTAATTCCCTCAAGGACACGATCAATCTCCTTGAATTTAGCTTTATTGTCCTTGTTGATCTTCTCTTGAGCTTGGAAGAACTCATGACATTGGAGATGAAGTGGGATAGAATTTTGCATGGACGAACTAGGAGAGAAAGAACTCCTTTGCTGCTGATATTGGGGCTTCCATCCACTATTCTTCATATATTCTAACATCTTCATCTCTTCAGGGCAATCTTTCTGCACATGACCAAATTCTCCACACTCACTACATGTTGAGCGTGATTCCGCCAGCTTGAGTGTCTCTTCCTTAGGGATATGAAGATTATTGTCCAACCTTCTTTGAATAGCGTCGAGGCGATCTATAATCAATTCTTCCTGAGTCTTCTCAATCACACTCTTCGCTACTCCTTTTGAAGGTTGCAAACTCCTTGAGCTTCTCTCACCATCCCATGATTGATTTTTAACTAGCAACTTGATCAAATTCTTAGCTTTGGTGGGGGTTTTCGACATGAATGATCCTGCAGCTGAGGCGTCCAAATGTTGACGTGATAAAAGATTCAATCCTGTATAGAACTTCTCAACAACTTCTCCAACCGTCAGACCATAATGAGGGCATGCATCCATATATTCATTATATCTTTCCCAGGCTTCTCCAATGCTCTCATCAATATTCTGTGTAAATCCAAGAATCTTATTTTTCAAAGCTTGAGTCTTACACGCTGCTAACGTGTTCCACGCTGTTTTTACTGTGTTTTCCAATCCATTGTACCATTGTTTGGAGCGTCCAACTAGAGAGAAAGGGAACAGCCGCACACGTGCTTGATCTCCTGTCAATCCCGCTATCTTGAATATACTGCAAACCTCAAGGAAGTGTTGCAAGTGATGATTGGGATCTTCTAAACCTATGAACGGTTGTTACGCCACTATTCCAACATATCTCTCCAATCGATACGGAAGTTGATCTTGAGCTTCTTGGAAATCTGTCTTGACAATACTAGTCAATTGTGGCTTGAGACGATTAACCATAGGTACCTCCGCCATCTCCTCTTCTTCTTGCTCTTGAACTGAGTCTTTTACTGTGAATAATACTCGAGGTGTTGCACGGACTGCTTCTAAATCTCCAAGTGACTTGCTTCTGTTCTCCACTGTTCTCTTCTTATGAAAGAGTCTTTCTGGATCATCGGCGTAATTAGAGGGTTTGTTTCACTTAGGACCGTCCATACCTGTTAGTTTCACTTAACAGAATATATGTACTAGAGAGACAAGTAAAACACAATGACTAAACACTAATACATCAAACAATGTTTAAAAACCTGCTATGGTCCCCGGCAACGGCGCCAGAAAAATTAAGCTTGTTGGTCGTACCTACGCACCCACTTATATACCGCAAGAGGACGGTGTACGATTGTAGCACTTTTTCCCTTGAATAGAGTATTCCAAGGTTTATCGAATCCACTGGGACCTTAGGGATAATTAAACAAATTTACAGTAAAAGATCTAGTCAAAGCTACTGTCGAATTTAGGTTGCATGAGGGGGAGACTAGCCAGCGCAAAGGTGCGCCAGACAGTAAATCTGTCATTGCGCCGATCGGCGCAGGAGTTGAGCCGATCGGCACACTAGTGAATCTAAGCCAAAGTGCGCCAGATGCCTTGTAAGCCTATGCTGTTAAGTGAGTAACCAGATATCTACTAGTGAGATCGTAACTAGAAAGTCTAATTAAATAGCATCATAATGGGTAATTACATAGATCAATGAAAACTTATAATGAATAAGACCACCCTGCTTTCTGAGCGGCTCCCGATTTAGCGCTGCCGAGAGGAAACCCTTAATCGCGCGAGTATCTTACCCTACTCAACTATCCAATAGTGTTGCGCAGGCTTAGTGCTGTCACCGCTAAACCATGCTACTAGCATCATCAAGCAACCATTATCAATACAATGTCCGAATACTATCCTAATCACCACGATCAAGATAATATCAACTTACTTAGCCTAGAACTAAGCAATTGGAATAAGCACATGCATGATTATAGAATCAAGATAGACAAATCACCAAAACCATCATCAACATATTCAATCATCCTTGAGATACATAGAGCAAGATTCATCCCCGTCGAGATGGCCTACCTTGACGGATCAACTCTTAACACCAATGGTTCTTGAAACTCAACTAGAGATCTATTCTAACGGGGCAAGCCCCGGTGGCTCTAACTCACGGATCTGTTGTCCCTCTGTCGCCTCCCTCTCTGCGGCCAGGGTTTACAAGTATTTATAGGGGTTCTACTCGTAAAGGACTCGGCTTCTAGCAAATAAAGCGGGTGCGGCAATCGGCACAGGATTGTGCCGATCGGTGCAAGCCGTGTCTTTTCTGGTTTCTTCTCCGCGTCAGTTCCTTTGTCTTCCACAGCTGCCATATGGACCTTTTCCTTCGAGATAAAGTCTTGTACTGCACGTCGAGATCTTGAAGTTCCATAAATCTTCTAGGCAAATATCTTCAAGTGTCTTGCGCAGATAAACTTCCACAAACAAGTAGAATGGGCCTCGGTCACTTCTGTGGGCCAAAACACCCTAGCGCCGACCGGCTCATGGACTGTGCCGATCGGCGCACTGGGCTTCTTCAGTGCTTTTTGTCGGTTCTGGATTCCTGTCCTCTCCAGCATCACTTTAATCACCAATATTACCTGTTTCTGCATAAAGCTCCAAAATAATGCATATACAAATATATAGACAATATCATAGGTAAATGGCCTAAATTAGTATCAATTATGGTCTAATTGGGGTAATATTCACATATAAAAGGGGCACTTAGGATGTGCCAACAGATGCAGATCCTCTGGTTCTTCCCAGTGTTCGCTTGATCCATCATCGTCTCAAGACGACCTCGCTTCTATGGACACCTTGAGCACATTTTCCCCTTGAGAGGCCATATTGTGAGCCATGACGAGAAGACTTTGACACCTTATAGTAGATATGATGACTAGTTTAGAAAAGAAGGAGTATACACCTTTCATCATTGAGCATATAGACAAGGAAAAGAAAAGAAAAGAACAGAAAAGTCAAAATTTGCTCTCAGTGCGGGTTGCCGAATTAACGGCTTTCCAACGCTCTAAGATCCTTGACTTGTAGAGCAACATGTATCCGATATCCTAAGATATGGTCCATGTCGCCGTACTAGCCTCACTTAGCCCGCTTTCATCATTGAGCATCGATCCCCTACATAGAATAGATAAGTAGTATAGAGAGACAAGGAGAAGAATAGAAAAAGTCAAAATTTGCTCCCAATGAGCATAGGGAATATAGGGCAGCAAGTAATATGGCATATATATGGCAAAAAGTAAATAATGCTACGGATTTCAGAAATGGCATATAGGGAATTTATAGTATGACAACAAGTATATGAGTATCAACATGTAGTGTAAGCAAGCAAAAGATCAACAACATGGATATCAACATGGAAAATGGCAGACAGTGAGCAGAAATGGCTAGTTAACTAGTACTAATTAACAAGGCTAGTTAACTACAGCAGGGTAAACTAGTACTAATTAACAATACAAAATAAAATCCCATAGATGACCAAAGCAAAACGCAAGTACATGATATTAAAAATACAAATTGCGAGAACAAACATGACTATAGGTTAGAGATAGGAAAATCATATAGTGAAGCACAAAAAGAGAGCATCGGTCTAGAAATCTGAAATAGAAAGATGTAGCACTAAAAATGTGAAGTGGGCAATGAAGCATACATATGCTACTAATACACCAATGGCATTCTGATCACATAAAAACATAAGTAACCTATTTAACCCAACTAGTAGCTAACAAGGACTTAAATGAAGGGTTCAGTCAATACTAGATCAATAGTTTGTAGAAAAAATGTGCAAATTCATTAAGGTTTCAGGTTTTGATGTCTTTAGTAAATAATAATTTTAGGTATTATACACCACTAATTGGGTGGATATTTTTTAGAAACAGGAGTATATTTCAATATTGGAGGAGTCGTTGCAACTATATGTGAGCAACATAAGATCGAGTTTCAAGTGATGGCCCGTACAGGGATCTATTGATAGGGAGAGGGAGGTCTCCATGAGGGAGGAGATCGAGGCAGCAAGATGTCCTGCTTGGGCCCATCTCTTAACATAGTGACATTTATATTCTATAGGATTTTCATCTATCAGACTACCAACTGCAAATGCAATGTAGAATTACAAACTGGAGGTGGTGCATAGCAATTTCTCGTCTCACTATAGAGGCTTCAAAAGTTCAAAACTCCACCAACCAAGCGCATCGAATGCAGAGAAAAACATGCTCCCAATGCCTCAGACACCCACCAACGGGGATCAAATGACCTAGCAAGTGATCCATGAGAGAGAGAGGGCACACCTGGTTGTCGACGGGAAGGAGGGCGTTAGGGAGGGAGGCGCCCGGGAGAGACGACGGGCTCGTGCCTGCAGCGGAAAAGCTCAGGGAGGAGGCAATCCGACATGGTAGTGCTCGGGGAGGAGAGAGGCCTGAGGCGGCAGCGCTCGGGGAGGGGGGCCCACATGGCGGTTGACAAAGCCGAGGACGAGGAGGGCACGACGGTGGCGCTCGGAGAGGGAGAGCAGGTGGCCCGCGTGGTGGCCATCGACGAGGAGAGGAGGAGGCCCGTGCTTGGGGAGGGGAGGCCGGGACAGCGGTGGCAGCAGTCTGGGGAGGGGCCCACATGGTGGTCGGCGAGCGGGGGGCCCACACGGCGAGCTCGAGGAGGGTGAGAGGGCTCGCGAGTGCGTCATCGATGAGGGGGAGGTCAACGCAGTCAGAGTCGGCGAGCTCGAGGAAGGGGAGGAGGCCCGGCGGCCGTCGACAAGCTCGAGGAGGGGGAGGAGGATCGGCGGCCGTCAACGAACTCGAGGAGGCGGCGGTGCTCGGGGATGGATTTGGGAAGCCTTACGGCGTGGAGAATAGTTTCGGGGAGTTAGGGTTTGGGCCCCGCGTGCGCCGTTATTATATAGGGTAGTTCTCTTTAGCGGCGGCTCACAAAGCCAACCGCCGCTAAAGAGCAAAAGCGACGGCTGGTTTTGTGAGCCGCCGCTATTCCAAAATGTTTTAAAATACCTTATACATTTAGAAAGCAATTAAAAATATATTATTCATTTAGAAAGGCTTTCAAAAATATATTATTTATTTAGAAATATATTATTCATTTAGAAATATATTTTTCCTCTTACCATTGTAATAACATCTTTTTATTTAAATAACTTACAAAATCTTTATATTAAAATAAGCATAAATTACAGAAAACATAATACAAGGTTCGCCTAATAAACAATAATACAAGGTTCAAAAATAAAATTACATGATGCTTGAATTAGCCTTGAATGACTTTTCCTTGGCAGTGATCGGTGCGCATGTAGGGCATTCCTCCAGCATAGGAGACTCTTTCTTCTATGAGTTCAAACTTTTTTGGATCTATGAAAAATGCCACCTCATCATATTGATTGTATTCATCTCGATCCTCCACATTTTCCACTCTCATAATTCTTTGTTTATCTGGAACCACAACATATTTCTTTTCGTCCTTTGGATCAAGTACATAAAACACCTGTTCCACGGTCTTGGCCAGTATCCAAGGCTCATCTTTGTGACCAACATTGTTAAGATGAACGATTGTGAAACCGTACTCATCCACCTCTATGCCATTTGAGTGTTTCACCCATTTGCATTTAAATATGGGAACCTGTAAATTTGCACCGTAGTCTAGTTCCCATATTTCCTCAATGTACCCGTAATACGAGGTCGTTTGGTCCTCTTCGTCAATGGCTTCTACTCGAACACCGCTGTTTTGACACTTGCTCTTCTTATCCTTCTGTTGTGTGTAGAAGGTGAAACCATTAATGTCGTATGCCTGAAAGGTAACCACAGTTCTTCTCGGGCGGTTAGCTAACTTTCTCAACATTTTCTCTTCCACGGACTCACCAAATGGAAGGTGAATGGAGTTAAACCATTATATGAAAGAACGCTTGTGCTCGTCTATGATCCATTCATCCGTCGCATCCTTGTTGTTCCGACGGAGCTCTAATAGATGTTTCTCAAAGTATGGTCCCACAATCTGTGTCTGTTGCAATACGTTGAACTGTGCTTGGTTCACTCATTTGAAGTCACGGTCAACAAACGATCTACGTCCTTTGGTACATTTTCCAGATAATCTACCCTCATGACGAGACACGGGGAGACCAATTGATCTGCTACCATCATTAATGTAATCTGAGCAACATTCGATGATCTCTTCAGTTGTGTAGCCCTTGATCATAGAACCCTCTGGATGTGAACGAGTACATACATAGCGTTTCAATACATACATGAACCTCTCAAGAGATCTGGTCAACAATATGAATCATGAAGTGTTCCATCGTATCGAAAAAGGATAGAGGGAAGACCATCTCAAGCACGCACATTGTTTCCTTCATGTGGGTCCATAGGTCATTTAACTCGTCTTTAGTTATCACCTTCTTCAATACCACGTTAAAGAAGTAGCAAAGGTGAGATACAACCAACTTCAGCCATGGCGATTTCACAGCTCGAATAGCAATAGGAAGAAACATTGAAAGCATTATATGGCAATCGTGAGTGTTGTACCCAGTTATCTTTCACTCTTCCATGTTTACAAGATTCTTGATTTTCGATGAGAAACCCCCGGTACTTTAATCCCACTGAGGCACTTACAGAATGTCGTTTTCTCCTCAATCGTAAGGATGTAGGCCGTCGGGGGGAGAAAGTATTTTCCATTAGCTATTTCTTGCGGATGAGGTTCTGGTCTTATTCCCATCTCTAGAAGATCTCTACGTGCGTTGAGTCCATCCTTTGTCTTACCAGGTTGGTCAAGTATAAGTCCGCTAGTACTGTCAAATACACCCTTCCCAATATGCATCCAGTCGAAGGCATGATTCACTTCCAATTCTTTCCAATAATTGAAATATACGAAGAAAATGGATTTCTTTTTAAACAGCATGAGACCATTAGCCTTTTTGACACCCTTCACTAGCTTTTCAAAAACAACACTAATGTTTTTAACAAGGTCAAACATGACCTTGCTAGTCCAACATCGAGCAACTGTGTCGTTCTCAACTTTGTCATCAAAGTATTTAGCCATTGCATGATACCTGTGTTTCGCTGGTAAGAATCGCCGGTTTTGCGTATACACTAGCTTCTGGGATGCTGGAAGGTACACATGGGATGTATCATCAACGCATACGAAACATGTCGCCTTTCCTTTCACCTGCCCCGATAGCGCCCTTAGTGCCGAGGAATCACTTACTGTGCATAAAAATAATTGGTCTGAGCTTGAAGTTCTCTCTTAGATACTCGTCCCATATAAGGACCCCCTCTAACCACAGTTTTTGCAATTCTTCGAACAATGGTACTAAGAATATGTCTATGTCGTTACCAGGTTCTTTGGGCCCAGATATAAGAGTGGTCAGTAGTAGGTACTTACGCTTATGGCATAACCATGGTGAAATGTTGTATATTGCTAGTATCACTGGCCAAGTGCTATGCGGATTTCTCATTTGACCGAATGGATTCATCCCATCTTTACTCAATGCAAACCGTAGGTTCCTTTTCTCATTAGAGAAGTCTCGATGATTCTCATCGAACTTTTTCCACTGTGTTCCATCTGTAGGATGCCTGAGCTTACCGTCCCCCTTACGCGCATGCCATGTCATCATTGCCGCATCCCTAGGGTTGGCAAACAAACATCTGATGCAATCGACCACGGGTAAGTACCACATGACTAAGGCAGGAACCTTATTATGATCACTGTCATCAACGATAGAACTTTTTTTCGTCTTTCTTCCCTTTTTGGTATTCTTCATGCCACCATCGGCATCACAGTCGTTGTTCCTCTTGTAATGATTGTGTTTGCACCTTGGGCATCTCATAGCGTCCTGATGCTCCTTTCGATACAATATGTAATGATTTGGACATGCGTGAATTTTTTGCACGTCCATCGAAAGTGGGAAAATCAGCTTCTTAGCAAGGTATGTTGTCCTTGGCAACAAGTTGGGCTTTGGCAGCGTATCGAAAATAAGCTCCAACAAATCCGTGAAACTAGCGTCCGACCAGCATGCATGGCCTTCAACTTCATCAGCTCAAGTACAGTACGCAACACGGTGAACTCTTTACCATATCCCTTAGATTAAACATATAATGGATCCTTTGATGCCTTCTCTATTCTATGAAAATTATCAAGCCCTTTAGTTGTACCGGCATTGATCAACACCTGCAGCTCAATGTGACATAATAACTCTTCAACATCAAAATCAGCTTCACCAGACGACTCTGTCGCATCTGCACTAGGCGAATTGATAGCCTCGACTTCAACATCAATAGGCTCATCAAATTCCATATCAACCACACTGTTTTCACCATGTTTTGTCGATCTCGTGTACCCAACAACAAAACCCCTCCGCACCAAGTGTGAGTTGATCACTTCTATATCTGTCCATAGCTTATGATTCTTGCAATCAAAGCACGGGTAATAAATATCAGTTGTTCCTTCACGTCGAGCATGTTGTGCAGCCCATTGGACGAATTTAGAGACTTCTCAAAAGATATTGGACCCGGTCTTGGCGCCTTGTACATCCAAGATCTATCCATCGCGAACGACCTTGAACGGAAACCCAAAAATTATTAAAATTCATTAATTAATTATATGTGATAAAAAATTTAAACATTCACTATATATATATATATACTATATATATATATACGATATATATATATATACGATATATATATATATACTATATATATATATATATATATATTGAATATTACATGAAGTGAGAAATATTATGCAAGATAAAATAAAATAAACATCAAATTATTTTATATATTATTTAACTTTTATACAGAAATAATAAAAAAATTAACATCCCTCTTGCCCTAATACTAGATTCTCTCTCTTCTATAAACCAAACTAGATCTAGATTCCCATTGATATAAAACAAGCTAGATATAATAATTTTTTTGTGTAGTGATAAAAAGAGATGATGTATGCCTCCATAAACTTTAACTACAACATAATAGAACCATCCAAATCAAACAAATTTAGCTAAAATTTGATGAAAAACTAACAAACTTAAAACCCAAAATTCAACTTGATTTCAAAATCAGAGCAAAAAAACCTACGGAATGAGTTCCTCTTACCTCAGAGAGCAAATTTCTGCAAAAAAAAAAACTCAAAACCTTCCCCCCTTGATTTTCATGATTCGCCCAAATTTTTGGGCTGCCACTGTTCGATTGAGGGTCAAAGATGTCCGAACGCGGCTTTTATAGCCTGGGCACTTTATAGCAGCGGTTGGCATTGTCAACCGTCGCTATTATGCCCTTAATAGCGGTGGTTGGCATTGTCAACCACCGCTATAAACCTAGGCCATTTATAGGGGCGATTGACAATGTCAACCGCCACTATAGTGGATCTCTGTAGCGGTGGAGTGGTTGGGGTCAGTGCTCATGGGCTCTGTAGCGGCGGCCGATGTTGGCTCGCGTCGCTATGCCGTTTTGTCTGCCGCCGCTACAGGCTCTATTTGTGGTAGTGTTAAAATATTCTTCATCTGTTTACCACACCTACCAGATATTTTGGCAACATGCAGAAACTTTTTCCTAGCCACGTGAAAAAGAAACATATGCCATGAAAGCACTCCCGATCAAGGAAACACATCCGGCCGCAAACGGGCTCACGTTGATGCACACAAGGGGAGATCGACCTATAACAAGTAAGGGATGAAACGAGAAGGAAGCAGATTCCAGGAGATGGAGCTCTTCCTCCATCTATATTTCCCTCTTCGATCTAATGCATAGATGGGACGCTGGCCACAATCAGGATCAAATTAATGCACACAAGAGGAGATCGACCAACAACAAGCAAGAGATCAAAATGGGCTCACGTTGATGCACACAAGGGGAGATCGACCAACAACAAGCAAGAGATGAAACGAGCAGGATGCAGATTCTAGGAGATGGAGCTCTTCCTCCCTGAATCTCTCTCCCTCCTTCCCTCTCTCCGATCTAATAGATAGATTGGATGACGCTGGCCGCAACTAGGCTCACATTGATGAACATAAGAGGAGATCGACAAACAAACAAGCAAGATTTTCAAGGGCTTAGATTGTCAATGAGGTGATGGAATTGTCCCCAGGTAGATCGAGCCGTTCTTTTCAAACAATTCAAATGTTCAGTTTAGGTAACCACGTGCTACCAGAAATTGGTTGTTAGCTCGGCCGTTGTACATCAGCTCATACCGTGTTGCAGAAATCCATGTGATGGAACAAATTAGAGCTCTTTCATCCATGTTGTCCAGCTGCCCATCCCCTACCACCAGAGTTCGGCAGCTTGCCAAATTAGATGAGTCACGCACCACCACCATCCACGACCTGTTGCAGCCTGAATAGGTTAACAACGTCGCTAAACTTAATCAAGACTGCAGGGGCACAATTCTCATGACACGCACCACCTTTAGGTGTCCGCTTGCCAGCTACCTTCAACATCGGCATATCGCTAATTGCCTCCGGCGGATCATCACTGGCTCACTGCTGAGAAGTAAGAGATTGTCATGCAGCCTACTACATGTCGAGCCTCTACGTGAGTCTTCCAGAATGCCATCTATGTTGCCAACATGTACTAGAGCCACATTGGTGTATCTCTAATAATCGCCTCGGGCGCATCATCTCTGTTGTGCGGTTAGAGTCTAGATTGTCATGCAGCCTACAACATGTCGACCCTCTACATGAGTTTTCCAGGACACCGTCTATGTTGTCAACATGTACTAGAGCCATTTTACACATTCCCAAAACGTTATGATGCTTGGGCACATCTTTAAATGTTTTTACAGATGGGGTGATTAAAGAGAGTAGAGACAGCAGAAATAGGGTCCATTAAGGCATTGTCATATTATACATACAAGCTGCTGAAGGAGCCAATATGTTGGCTGCAGGAGATCAAGCAGTGGGACGAGAGTCATGTGAAGACATCATCGTAATCAAGGAGATACAAAATGCACCGTATTGTGGACTTGAGGTGCTCATGACGGGTTCTATACATAATTCTATCTATTGAATTTTAGTAAGTGTATATCATTTAGGAGCCACCAATGAAAAACAGTCTATTTGATTTGTTCCAAGATTGGTCATCCATATATTGTAAGTGTATATTATTTTAGTAAGCGTATATCATTTTATTAAGTATATATAATGCTGGATTGATTATCCATATATTGTTATGGTTGTAGCGGACGAGGGACTACTCCATTGTCATTGCATCGTCATGGATCATGGTGGTTGTGTTATCCACACAAACATCTTTTTTATTGTCTTGGATCAGTCTACCACTGACATCCATGTTGTTGCACACTGTTATGTAATCCACACAGCATTAGAAGTTAGTGTGACAAGTGCAACAAAGTGTATTACAGGTGCTCATGCCGAAGCAGGTTTAGACATATGTGCTAAAGAGCTATCATGATTCATGTTGAATATTTCAAAAGGCAGAGTTTGATATATCCTTTTTAATACAAATGGCACATGAGCTTATGATGTTTGTGAGGGGTAGATACGATACATTGGTTCTAACTGAGTGATAGAACGAAGCTTTGATGCTGAATTTTCAAAGAGATATTCCCTATATTATCATTATAAAAAAGTATCCAAAATACCCGTATATAAGTTCAAATAAAATGAATAAATATAAATTCGCACATTTTTCATATTATTAAGAGAAAAGAAAATATTTACTATTATGATTTAATAATTTGACTGATATAAGGTATATTATAAATAAGAGATATTATATTTATTAATTTTTATAACAAGCTATAAAGACTAGCCACGCAAATGCGCGGGTAGGTTAGCTAGTTGATAATATATGAAATATGCCTCCTAGTAAAATATGGAATTAGAATAATTCACATTTTTTAAACAACTAATTGCAAGCAACAAAAGGATGATGTATATATAGTGGTTTTTTATTTTCATCACTATTTAAGAAACATTCGTTTTTACTTCATACCAGATTAGCGCAGCAAATTTGGTGTATGAACGACGCATAATCTTCACAAACTTGCATATTAATAATTTTCTGAAATGTTTCTATAAATATATTTGTTGGAGTCGTTTAGATTGGAGCCAACAGCAATGCCAACTTTTGGTTGTTGAATATGGGTCAGTGGCGGAGGTAGGATTCAAACTCATTGTGGGCCGAAGCAAGAAAAAAATAAAATAAAATAATAAATCTACATTGTAAGTTTAATTTAAAATGTCAACTTAATAAATTTGTATCAAAATAATATTACATGAGTATAATTTAAGTTGAACAGGAAGTTACACCATCAGCGGTGAATTTTGGGCCTTCGGTTTTGTACTAGTACTAGTGTCGTATCAAGCATAGCTATAACTATGCCTCCAATGACCAGAAAATTCTAAATTATATCAAGTTCCTTTATTTAAAAAATATGAGCAAACAATTAATTATCCAAAAGATTGTCCTTCTCATCCTATTTTTTAATTTATTCTTGAGAAAAACTCATTGGTAAAAATGGTCTTTCAACAAGTTATGTAAAAGAAAAATGAGAAGTCATTTTTATACTGTTTCTAGGTTTCATGTACACAAGCCAATGATATTTGTGATATCACATAGAAGTATAGAACTCGATGACGTATTTCTAGTCCTATTTTCTTTATCTTAAATTCATGTACACAAGACACCGTGGTTTTCTATTGCAATGTAGCCATGTAAGAGAGCAATCAAGGTGGATTAACAAATCAAAAGGAATAGTGAGTGGATTAAACACCTCGAGGGCTTGACCGCTCGAGGCTTTCTACTGCAGCGGCATGGGTGCGGACGCAAAGAGGAATCAGAGCAGCAGCCACGCCGCATCACGCCACTGCCCGCATCTCACTCGCCGGAAGCCAATCGGCCCCTAATCCTTGCTCTCGGTCGTTTGCTTCGTTCACTCGGCCAAATCTTAGGATGGGCCGTGGCCCACCCTGTCCACCCTCTAGCTCCGCCCATGATATGGGTGCACAGATTTCAGCAAGAGAGTTTGTCTGGTCTGTACACAAAGACCTACTGAGGAAATCTACACATATCTTGATAGCGTTTCCTGTGTACCTCGATCGCCTCCTAGTATGCTACCAAGCTACCAATTTGCAATGGCAGTAGCACATCTACAATAGAGCATAATTGTTTTAAATAAAAAATATAGATGAATAGTGAATCAAACCATCTAGCATCATCTATTTTGATACACAATAAAATTTTATGCTGTCAAATATAATTAAAAGAAGAGAATATAAAATTTGATTAGTTGCGATTGTATAACTTTATTCAAACCTGTAAGTTTGTACAGTTACAAGTTAGATATGGATCTCAAAGGTTTCATGAAGATAGATGACGGCTTGTTCTATGAATCTAAATTTTTGTTGCAATTTGTGTGCATCCTCCATAGTGCTGCCAGCAATATTAGTAGCCAGATAACACCACTACGTATTGGATTTGGACTGCATTTGGTTTGAGGTGAAACTTGGATGTGAGGAGGTCATCACTATTTTTTGGGACGAGGTTGTCATATTATCTATATGTTTGATTGGGTCGATATAACAGGCCACTTTTTGTTTTGTACAATGGATGAATGGTATATGGGACAGTCTTAGATTTTTTTTTATGGATGGACGAAGCCCCGCCCTGCGCGCTATGGCTTGTGCTTGTCGCCGCTTTATGCACACCGTCGCAGCTTTGCCACGTGCCACCACTTTTTTTTTTGAAGGAAAACTGGAGGGCTCATCCCCTACAGTACTTTATTTATAAAAGACAAAGAGAACAAGAGTTTACAACTACAAAAGAAAGAAGAGAAAACCAAGACTGAAAAAACAAAAACAGAACTACTGATGCTGTTGGATCTACTGTTGAAACTGCTGCCGATGTCTCTCTTTTGCTCGATGGAAAACCATCTGAAGCGCTCTGAAGAAATAGTCACTAACATTTGGCACTGTGGGATCTTTATTATCAAAGATCCATCCATTTCTACCCTTCCAAATTGACCAACACATGGTAATTAGAATCTCCATATAGAAAGGAACTAACAGCCTTCTTTTAACCCATTTCACTAATCTGGTTGGTTGGATATTGGTAGGGATATTGAGGTTTCATGATGCTGCAGTTTGCCCGTCATTAGGAATGCACACGTTCTCCATTTTGTGGGTTACGGCCGGGTCGAACCAAAAGCTCTCTCAAATGAATAAAAGAATATTCGTACCTTCACAAATCGACTATGCAAAATGTACTAAGATGTTATTCGATGACTATCTAATGGGTACTCGTCGACATCCCTACCCATGAGCAGTATGTACAGCTTACTAACGCTCGAGAACCTACAGGGACGGAGTGGTCCGGTTGTGGCGTCACCCATTCTGCTCGTGCTCCGAAACAAACATGTACTTTACCCTCGCGACCCCTCTCATCTGTCTCATTATCTCATACATTAAACCAAAACACATCCTTAACAAACACAGGATAATTCTCTTAACTCACCGTATCGAACCTATGCATAGAACAATCTTTCTGTAGCACGACTTTTTGCACTTGACCAGAGTGAAAATTTCAGATATACTGGCTGGTGTTTGTTGAAACGCATGCTTTCAAAAACGACTGATCATATGCACGCTCCCTCAAGTAGCTACTGGTTTTGCCTAGTCATGTAGATATGTGAACATATTTACCTTAAAAGATAGCGCAAGATCTCATCAATCACAGACAAGAGAGCATCGCCGAATCGAAGGTTCCCCGATGGCTCAGGGTGCATATACTTATGCGGACGTTGACAGGGGAGCCGCCTCTCCTACTTTTCTCCGCGACGGTTGACACTTAATATAAAATCTGAACCAGTCCAAATCAGTTGCAATCACATTAGCCAAAGTTGCCCCCTCGGAATCAATATTATCAGCAGGTTTCTCCGGAGAACGCTTTCAGGGTCGCATGGTCGGCTGCGTTCACTGGTCATGTTCCAGTCAAAAGCCATATAATTATTATCTTGAGAAAGTCGACAGAATTAAATAACAAACGAGCAAATCTTTGCATACCTTGTTTTGTGAGGTGATACGTATGAATCGATTTGTAGCATCGTACTATATTAGTTGTGCATATTGCAAAATAAATAAAAGGCTGATGTTGCATTGCAAGGTCAGTCGTCAAAAATATTACAAATTTTCATGGTTTCAATCAGACAGTCAACATTCAAATCTCACCGGCATCTAAGAATAGGGGCTTCTCCGACGAGATTTCTATTAACGGGGTGGCAAGCGGTGCTGATGGTAGGAGAGACAGTGGAGGTAGTGGGAGTTGATGATTTTGTCAGTCTGGGGTGGGGCAAAGCTAGATGACGACTAGTCAGTGCAGTCGGCGAACTTGATAGCGAAGTTAGCCCTGCCGCATGGAGGGGGGAGGGGGAGCGAGGTTCAAGTGTTGTGTGTGAGAGAGAAGAAAGAAAGAGGCCAGAGGTTGAAGGCAAAGTGATGACCATTGATCACTGATCCGTTAGTCTCAACAAAGATACCTCTATTTCCCGGCGACTAAAAGTATTATGCTGCTTTTCTTTTGTGCAGATATGGGTACTTTGTTAGAATGTCGACAGGGAAAAAATTTCTAGTACAATATATTTCTTTGGTTAGTTTTATCTATCCGTTTGTTATATTGTGACTAGAAGAAACTATTTATTCCATGACGGTTCACTTATGACGGTTTAGAAATCCGTCACGGATTTCCATGACGGTTCACTTATCACATGTTAACAAAAAGTTACTCTTTAGATGTTCAGATGTGACGTTTCTTAATTCTGAAAAATAGAATGCACATCTGGGGACACATAATACACCCGAGTGGAGTATATGATTCTTGAAACTAAAAAAAAACTAAGTGTGGCATGTCATGTACTCAACAAGCTTCAAATTTTGTGTTAGCATTGACTTCCATTGTTATGGCTGATATTTTCCACGTAGAATCAACGCTCGAAGTTTCAAAGTCCAAACAAGAAATTTCTTCGCCCATATGGACTTCGTATTTTCAGAGATTTCCTGCTCAAAGAATTTGAACTGGATATATAATATTATATCCAGGTACTTGACCAACAAACATAACTACATAATTTGAGTAGTAATTATGAGCAGAATTGACTGAGACAATCTCCGGGAAGTAGCTAGGCTTAAGCAATCAAATTGCAAGAAATCAACAAAAAAATGGAGACATTCAATAATAAAAAATACCAAATGATTGTAAGTTTTATTTGGCTTCATTCTGGAACTACAATTTTTGTATAGAGAAGGTGGCAGTCTCAAGTCTAACAAGCCCTATCGGAAAATCAATGTTTGCCAAGTGCCCGTTTGCCGAGTGTCCTCTTTTTTTTGAGTGTTTTCCAAGTGCCCATTTGTCGAGTGTCTGTAACACCCTAATTTTCCTATTTTGGCCAAACATTAATTTTCCTAATTTTTAGTAAAGAGTTAATATATTTGTCTTTAGCTACAAAGGTTATTTTCTTAATTTAAGTAATTAAATTATTTTTATGAATTGTTGCATTGATGCTGGAGTAGATTTGCAGTAGGTGTTTCATTTGGGTGCAAATTTGTTTTAAAAATTTGATTAGAAATGTTTTGGAGTTAATTTAAAAAATTAAAACAGAAAATAGAAAAGAATTAGAAAAGAAAAGGGGAAAGAAACTTACCTGGCTCTTGGGCCAACTCTCTTCCCGAGGCCCACCTTCTCTCCCCCTTTTCTCTCTGTTTCAGCCTTGGGCCAACTCTCTCCTGGCGGCCCACCTTCCTCCCCCTCCCCTCCCCCGCAGCCTTCGCCCTCTTCCTTCTCTTTCTCGGCCTGCAGCCCCGCCTCAACCCAGCGCATGCCCGCACAGCCCAGCACCCCGGCCCAGCCTCCTGCCCCGCGGCCTACTCACGCGCGCAGCTCAGCCCTGCCCGCGCTCGCTGATAGCCCGGCCCCACCCATCATCTTCTTCCTCTAGCCCCTCTCTCTCTCCGATACTGACCGACAGGAAACCGTCGTCGATCCCCAACCTCCCGCCTCTCCCTCTCCCATCGATGCCAGAAACCGCCGTCCCCCTCCCCCTGCATCCCCGCCTCCCCAACTCCCAAACCGACGCTCAGAGCTCCCGAACGGACACGCCTCCTCTGCTCCCCTACTCCCGGCCTTAATAGCGCACTCCCGCGTTGTACTGGCCATCAATGGTGCCACCGCCGGCCATTAATGGCCACAAGTTCGCCCCGCTCGCCTTCCCCCTCCCCGGCCCTATAAAGGTGACCCCGGGCATCGCCATACCCCGCCGCTTCTTCCCCCTCGCTCACCCCCGTTCCCCGACCCCCAGAGCCGGCCCCCGATATCACTAGCGACCGGAACCCGCCCCCTCTCCGTCGTTGAGCTCCCTCGAGCTTTTCCTCGGCCGGCAGCCCTACCTAGACCCCCCTCAGCCGTCCATCTGTAAAACAACGTCCTAGATTAGAACACCCCGAAGGGGTAAGTTCCTGGTCCACCATGGACCTATGGACCTTGGTCAACCCCTAGTCCATGGAGCTCGTGGACCTAGTCCACACCTTTTAGGATTTATTTTAAATCCATTATTTCCAGGATAATGTTAATTTTGCGAATAAGCCCTTCTATTTTGTCCTAATTAGATTTTACCCAATTTTTTCTGCAGAAGCTTTAGTTAATTTATATTTTAGCCCCTAAACTTTTCAGAAATATTATTTTGTCTGTGGAATTTTATGGAAAACACCCCTGAGCTTATACTTAATAAAAATTATGTTTAGGTCCTAAAATTTTGCAAAACAACCCCATACTTTTTAGTAATTACTTTTAGTCCCAATATTTTACACCTTAATCCCTATAGTTTTATAAAATTACAAATTGGTCCCTAAATATTCCTGTTTTCACTTTTTAGCCCCTAGAATTCCAAACTAGCATAACTTTTTAATTGTAACTTCGATTTAGGTGATTTTTACGCTAACGGAATCGTAGGAACGCGTACTATCTTATAGTACTATTTTTATAGTCATTAGGAAATGTTTGGTGTACTGTTTCTTATTTGTTTGTGTTTTATTTTTCGATCATTTATCGGTATTAGATGAGGAGCAGCACTAGAATTTCTAGGATCTTGATTTTGAGCAGCAGCCAGCGGGAGAACAAGGCAAGTGTCCTTGACCATATTGCACCTATTAAGGATACTGGTTTACTTTTCATGCATGCTTGTCTAAATTTGAATCCCATATTAGGGTTGACTAGTTATTGATTAATCCTATCTGGTCGCCTGGTTTGGCTTGGTAGTTGAGTTTGGGTACGTCTTGCTAGTGCAATTCTTTAGGGTATAAAAAATGAATAATACTAAACTTGACTAGTATTCACTTGAATCTAATTATCATTTGGGTAATTTAGATGACCCAAGCAGGAGTATGTTGAGGATGGTGCAGGTATGCACAGGTACGGGTAATGTACTGTTTTGTTTGCGGTAGTACCTGCTTGTGGTCATAAAAACCAAATTCATGGAGCGGTCACCCAGGAAAACAGCGCAAAGCACAAGGCTGATATGGGTAGGCGTGGTTTAGTATTAGATGTCTTCCCAGTTTTGCGGGCGTTCGAGGAAGGAGGATGAGAGGTTACTTTCGGCGTCAGGTGATGAAGGGTTACTTCTAGCCACGGCGCCAGAGGGGGCTTCTGTAGGGATGGTTAATCCCGTGGCGGTGAAACCTTAGCATGGACGTTTTGCAAGCTGGGGAGCGCTTTGAAAGACCATGTGGTGACCTCTTGGCCTCACACCTATGGTAGTGTGTTGGCAACAGGGAGACTTTAGTCACTGGATAGTGATGGAATCACCAACCTGTGGGTAAAGTTGTGCAACCTCTGTAGAGTGTAAAACTGTTATAGCAGCCATGCTCACGGTCAAGAGCGGCCTGGATCCTCACACGATTAGATGGAAAGTTGGTTGGATCTGGTGGGTAACCAGATTTGGGTGATAGCTCCAGGTGGGTAACCTATAGTGTTATGGTATGGGTGGGTAACTCATAGTTTTGCTATCGGTGGGCAACCGATAGTGTTGGACAGGTGGTTAACCTGTTGGGCTACTTTCACCTAGTAAATAGGATGCTTGTATAATTGAGTCATAGGATGCGTAGTGCAGTAAACCTATGTCAAGCCTATTCTTGTTTTAGCCTGCATGTCATTACTTTCCCCCACTTGCTGAGTACTTTATGTACTCACGCATTTTAGTTTTTCCTGTGTTGTTGCTATATTACCGCTGCTCAGACAACGCTGGCGAGATAGACTATGCGGATGAAGACTACTACGACTAGGCGTGCGACCCCTGGTGGATTGCCTATGGCATTATGGAGCCTTCCGCTGTTTTCTTTTATGTTTTGTTGTAATCTAGACTATGTAATAACAGTATGATATAATAATAATGACATTGGTTATTTACTGTTACTTCACTTTTGTCCTGTATACATGAAAACTTGATCCTAGGCACGTGTACAGAAGCATTCAGTTTTGGCATTAAAACCAGGTGTGACAGTGTCGTATAAAAAAAGACTCGATAAAACAAATATACTCGGCAAATAATGCTTTTCCAAGTGCCAAAAAATACACTCGGTAAAGAAGATCCTTTGCTGAGTGTTTTCTTTGGCACTCAGCAAAGTCTTTGTTTGTTGAGTGTAAAAAATAATACACTCGGCAAAGAGGTTCTTTGCCAAGTGCTAAAATAATACACTGGATGAATAAATTTTCTAGAATACTTAAAAAATTATGAAAAAATTTCAAGATTAATCAAATTTTGTAATGATATAATTTATGTAATCTATGACCTATACAAAATATTTGAATTAAAATTCAAATTTGACTATCAATTTGACTTCAAATCTTAACGACTCATTCTCAACTATAAGGTTATTCTTCGTAAATTATCTGTTTTTGTAAGTGACATATGTGACAACTTGCGCAAAATCTTCTCTACTTTTTATCCTAACTTCCACTTTTAATACCATCACATCATTACAATGTCATGATTATCAGACTTTATTTGAGAGTTTTAAAAATTAAAAATCATTCGTACACAGGTTAGTGTGGTCATATTTCTTAAACAAAATGTTGAATTTTTTTTTATTACATGGGTAAGGTTTTAAATTATGCTAAATAACATAAATATAATTTTTATACTCATCAATTTTGTTTATTTGAGTCACTTGTAGTTCTAATTTTACTTTATTCAAGAAATTGCTAGAAATGTAATTAATTATCTAAATATAGAAAATAAATACAAAAAATGCTAAATTTTAACATGAAGTAACACATGTTGTGTATGGAGAGTACGAAGAGTTTTGAGCATAGAAGAGGGGAAAAAAAAAGAAACTTTTGCCGAATGTCAAGCAAAAACACTCGGCAAAGCCTTATCTTTGTTGAGTGTCAAAAATAATACATACGGCAAAGAAGGTTTTGCCAAGTGTTTTTTTTATTGACACTCGACAAACAAGGACATTACTGAGTGTCTGACAAATATAACTCAACAAAGAGGTATAATATAAAAGATTGAGAACGGAGTGTAGACTCAAGTGACAATGTGGTTTAGTGGTAGGGGACTTCACGCGCGAAGGGAAGGCCACCGGTTTGGTCGAGGATAAATATCGGCGATGCCACATGGCTAGTGATTAGACACCCGCAGAAACAGGCTTACTAAAGCTCTACGGTGGGTCTGAAGAACTGCGGTCCAAACAACACTCAGTCAATGCACTCATGCCCTGGTCAACCAACTGGGAAGGGACCCGGTCCACCGTGCCTTGATTTACCATGTTTGACGAGCTTGACGTTACCCGCCTTGCTTGACCCCCCTCGAGGGGTCGAGCCCACATCACGACACTCGACCCTCAAGGACGAGAAGCGAATGGATCCCGCCTCACTTGATCCCCGCAATGAGGGTCGACGACGCTTCGGATAAGAAAGGAAACCCCGCACCCATGATACCAACGCTACATGTGCGGGTACAACGATGCCTGCCTGTCTCGACCAATGGTCCATACCTCTGAGACGGGACATAGCCCTGTGGCGCTGACTGTGCGAGAGTGATGGGATGGAGAACCCTGATTAGACTATCATGAAGGGATGACATCCAATCCAAACACTTGGCGCCAAGCACCACACAACAAATCAACCCAAGTCGTACGGGGTCGAGCGGGATGGAAGCAGGTGGCTGGCAACTACCCCGCCTTAAATACCCCATCACACATGCAACTACAGTTCAGGAGGATAAATCCCCCTAGAACGTACCGCTTACGCCATCATCGTCGTCCTGCCCGACGGGACGGTGCATGACGATGTGATGCAGCCAATGCTTCACGGGTGAATCACAACACCATCATGACGATACCATCAGTAGTAACAACGATGAACGAGTTGACGGACGATGGTACTCGTTCCAATAGGAGGAACCAGACAACCGCGCCACGATTCAGAAGACGGGTAGCGACTAGATTCCCAGGCCATCGAGACCCACAAAGACCGCTGACCACACCTACGATTTGGAAGACAAGCCTTTCTCTCTCTCCCTCTCTCTATCTATCTATCTCTCTTTACACCCCTATAAATGAGCCTCAGTTTGAGTACAAAAGGTGTTAGGATCATGACCATTGAGGTCACCCAGAGGTATGAATGTTTTGGTGATGAATGACAAACATGAAATGTGACTAATGCCTACACGAGTGTTGTGCGTGTAAGAAACCTTTTCTACTCTATGATGATTGTTGATGCTTGCCTTGGCGTTGGATAACAATGACCACAAGCGTGGTGCTTGATGAGCTTGATGGAGTAACAACGATGAATGAGTTGACGGAGGATGGGATTGATGGAGATGAATCAAGGCTAAGGACAAGCTATGGAGCAAGTGTTTGGAACACTTGTCTAATTATTAGGGATTTGAGTCCATAGGAAAAACCGAACTATCAAGGGGGTCTAGGTCATGCTAGTCGGTGATGTGCATAGATGCTCAGTGAAATCACAGGCACTAGGTGATAGTGGAGAAGCCAAGGAGATGTTCGAAGAAGCCGGGAAACGAAGTCAAGCGGGGACGAGAAGTTTCAGCTTCTGGACAGAGAGACCGGACATAAGGTTAGTAGTGACTGGACTGTACGATCATTAGGAGATCAGAAAGTAGTCTATGAGGAATCTATCAGCGCGAAGGCCCATAGAGACCGGACGGTATGGTCTAGAGAGCAGACGGTCCGGTCTGTATGGATGGGAGCTGGACAAAGAGGTGCAGATTTGGGTGCTCCCTGGAATTAGCAGAAGGTGGAGAGACCAGACAGTTCGATCAGTATAGAAGATCAGCTAGGGCAGAGAGCCAACAGCTCTGGAGGAGTCATTCTGTGGAGACCGGACGGTCCGGTCAAGGAGTGACCGGACTGTACGGTCAGTTGGCCCAGAAAGATGATTTCGTGGAGCAATGGATAGTTTGAGGTTGGAAGCCTATATAAAACTTTATTGCTAGGGTCTTAGAGACCCCTCATGGCCAGTGGAATTGCTAGGAGCATTTGTAGGGAGCTAAGAGGAAAAGAAAGGAGCACTAGGAGAAGATATTGGATATCTTGAGAGTGCTAGTAAGAGTAACTTGAGCATCTATCCACATCTAAGACTAAGATGTCCTTGAGGGTGTGATCTAGATTGTTACTCTTGGTCTATGGTGAGACCTAGACTAGTTAGATGTCGGTGATCGAGCCTATCATGATTGGTTTTGAAGGCTTTCACACGTTTGTATACGGTTTGAGCCTGCTAGTGAAAGGGGCATCAATAGTGAGCGTTCGTGTCAGCTCCGAGAGTCTGGCAACTTCTTAAGGGAGGTGAGCTTGTGCCTTGGTGACAGTAGTGGCGCAACCGTGTCTTCTCTCCGGGAGTGATTACGGGCTCATGTGCGAGAACTCCACTTGGTGGCGGAGGGACCAGTACTCCAGCTGGAGTGGTCCAACGAGGAGTAGGGGAAGGCGCCATCCTTCCGAGACCTCAGAAAAAATCATGAGCATTCCTTGATCCTCTCCTTACTATGATGCTTTACCTTTAGCATTTACATACCGTGCTATTTATGCTTGTGTGCTTATCTTGCTTGTGTTGATTATCTTGTAGCTTTGCATGAGTAGGCTCCTTTGCTAGCATGTTGTTTGCTTCCGTGTATCTACTTTACTAGCTCGCATAGGAGTTGTATTGGCTTGTGAGTAATCCACTTGTATGCTTAGGCTGTTGTTCCTTTCATAGGGCTATTTTCTTGCTAGTGTGACCACCGTTAGAATTGCTATAGGAATTGATTGAGTGTTAGGTTTTAGGAATGAGCGAATTTGGTACATATAGTGAGTTCCTGATTCAGCCCCCCTCCACTCGGTCACTCGGTCTTTACAAGTGGTATCAGAGCAAAGTGCTCATCATAGGGCTTAACCGCCTTGAGTAGTGACCTGTTGACAGTCCTTAAGTACAAAATTTGACCGTCAATTGCCTACATAAAAGAGCTGAATTAAATAACATCCATAGTGGTAGGAGTTTATTATTAATGAATTCCACAAGTGTTGGTGAATATATGAGTGCTGGCGATTTATCCATGAATTAAGGGAATTTACATGTCATCAGTCCAAGCAAATATCCAATCAGCCAATCAGAATTCAGCACAAGGATTGCTTATGTGGAAACACAGGATTCCTCAGACTTCCTGGGGTGAACAATGGAATATCTAGGGATAGGACCCACCTGTAAAGCCACCTCGAGAAAGCACAACCCAAGGGGGGCCACCCTCAGGTCGGTTGACCTAGCCCCTTGGTTAGCTGACCTAGTCTTGCGGCCATTTCGCTCACGCTTCCATGTGTCGCTTCCTCGTTCATTTCCTAAAGGTGGTGCATGTGAGTTTTGTGGCGGTGACGCTTCGTTACCGACCTTTGGAGGCTATAAAAGGAGGTGGAGAGCTCCACTCAACACACACACACCAAAGAGATGAGAAAGAAGGGCCACACTCCAATGGTGTTAGTACTACTAGTTTAATACTTAGAATTAGGGAGAGAGTGAGGAGAAGTCTAGGAGTGGAGCCTTGTATGTGGGCCCTCTACTCCAACCTTGTACCTCTATGGAGCCTTGCCTTATCAAGTAAGTCTTCGTGTTCATTTATGTTCTTCAGTTATCTTGTTTAAGTAAGTTGTGTCCTCATTTACTTGTGGGTTCAAAGTCCTATCGTGCATAGGTTGTTTAGACTTATACTAGTTGGACTAAATAGTAATTAATAACTTAGGCGTGGTGCTTAGGTTAGAGATTATCTTTGATCACCTCGTAATCCAAAATTTGTAGAGGTAGGTACTAGGTGGTGATAACCCTATCTATCCATTGTACTCCTCCATGTTCTGTTGCGACGTGAGTCCAAGACGGAGTTGCCTTGTGTATGCTGGGCATGAATCCATACACGAAGCAGTAATTAGAGCCTCAATCTTACTTATTTAGGAGCTTACCCATAGGTAAACCTCTCTATCCTACACCAACAATTATCTCTTATGTCCTTGGATTGACTAGAACTTAGGATTTACCTATACCGTTCCTTGGATTGATTACCCTTGGCATACTCCATGGGGAAGTGCTACAACGGTATTTCCTTGCACTTGTGGATTAGTCTATGATCGTTAAAAATTCCAACATGACCGTATTGAGTAGGGATGTCATCCCATTCGGGGCCGGGTCATCGCTCATGGAATGATCGCTTGAAAAGCTACCTATGCCATGATTACGGATGAGTTGATGGATACTCTTGTGGACTTTGTCAATACCTTTACTGATGATCATGTGTATGATGATGATTGTGTGGATGTGCTTAGTTCTAGTGAGTGCTTAGATCTTCTAGTGACAACTTGATAGGTTGCTCTACTAGTATGCCTAATGAGGTGATTGATAATGATGTATCTCTTGATCTTGCTTGCTTTTCTAGCATGACTAGTATTGACGATGATTGTGAGCCTTTTATTGATCATGCTAGTACTTCCCTTGTTGAGGAGTTCTTTGCTTTTCATGCTACTGATAATGAGGACTTACTTGTCTCTCTTATTCGCTTGCGAGGTATTGTGAACCAAATTGAAGCAACTGAAGAACCTTCCAAGCTTCCAAAGATATTGATAGTCGAGAAGATCCTCACCTTGCTCCCTAGGAGCAAGCTCCTGTACATAACCCTTGATCTGATAATAGACAAGAATCATTCTGTTGATGATGTGATCGGGCTACTCTTCAAGGATGAGGAGATCACCGCAAGCTTGACGGTAATGAAAACATTCAAGGAAACACAATAAAGCATCTTCAAGCAAAGGGAAAGAAGTAGCTTCAAGCTTAAACTTGTTTGACCTCTCCACAAGATTTCCTTGCAACAGCTTCTACAACCCGTTTGGATCAAGACCAACACAAAGCTCTTCATCAAGCGCTTCATCAAGCTCTACCTCAAGTGCCATTCCAATCTCTACTCCAAGCACTTCGGGTGGACCATGCACTGGTGTAGGGGAAGCACCGACCACAATGCTCAGAAGATCAAATAGGATGGTTGATCTCACCACAGCGGCTTCGGCACCTCCACCTCCTCCTCCACAAGATTGACATTGACATCTTTGTCAAGCTCTCCAATAGGATATCTTTTTCCAATTTGATGAATATGTGAGAAATCCGAACAATGACCTTTGTGAGACTCTCTAATGCATTAATGATGAAACTCTCTAATGCATTTATGATCGTGTGTGTAGGATAAACTCCTTTAGAGGTCTTCAGAGGATCACATCATATGAAGTGATTGACAGGCTCCTCTTGCAAATTACAACTCCTGAGAGGGGTTTCTTGCTTAAAGAGGTCATCAACAGAAGGCATGAGCTCTCATGAGAGAGCAATGGAGATGATACTTGTGCTCGACTCACAAGTGGGACACATGCTTGAGCCCGTCACTAGTCTCTATGATCCTCCCCACTACTACATGAACCTCGACAATGTGCACATGGGGGATGGTCACGGACAATGGATGTATCGTGCTCCCCACCATACTATACAGAGGAGACTTCAAGAAGGGATTGCAAGGATCCCTAATTATGAGGATGGTCTCATGGTTTAACGTGATGAGGTTAGTGCAAGTCAATTGAGCAATGCTTTGGATACTAACCCCTCTTCCTATAGTGCTTGTCTTATGGCTACCACTAGGGTCAACTACAAGAGTGCAGGCACCCATTAGATTCTTGAGAGTGGGTGCACCCAACATATGATCGAGAAGCCAACCTTGTTCACCAACATTGATGAAGACGAAGACAGTGAGAAGGTGACTTTTGGGGACAACTCAAAAGGAAGAGTTAGAGGCTCAGGCAAGGTGGCCATTATAGAGGAACTTGTATGTAACGGACTTCAAATCAAGCAACATGCCACAAAGTACTTGCCTATTCACTAAGGCAACGAAGGGATGGTTGTGGCATTAAAGATTGGCACATGTTGGAATGAATCAACTCAAGAAAGTGGTCAAGAGGAGTCTAGTTGAAGGAATCAAGGATGTTACCTTTGAGAAGGACAACTTGTGTAGTGCTTGTCAAGCTGGAAAGAAAGTTGCATCTTCCCATCCCACCAAATTATTCTTGTCAACATCTCATCCTCTAGAGCTCTTGCACATGCACTTGTTTGGGCCAACACATTACAAGAGTCTAGGAGACAATCTCTATTGTTTGGTGATAGTGAATGACTTCACAAGATACACTTGGACCCTCTTTCATGTGGACAAGTCTCAAGCAAGTGATATCTTCAGAAAGTTTGCAAGGAGAGGAAAGAATGAATTCAATGCTAGCATTGTGAAGATAAGGAGTGACAATGGGACTGAGTTTAAGAACACAATAGTGGAGGAATATTGTGACAAAAAGGGAATCAAGCATGAGTTCTATGCTACATACACTCCTGAGCAAAATGGAGTAGTGCAGAGAAAGAACAAGACACTCACCACTCTAGCTCGTGCAATGTTAGATGAGTATGGGACTCATAAGAGGTTTTGGGCTGAAGTAATCAATATAGCTTGTAACACCTCCAGTCGTGTATATCTCCACCGGTTGTTGAAGAAGACACCCTATGAGCTATTGGTTGGACGGAAACTGAATGTTTCCTATTTTCGGGTCTTTGGCTGCACTTGCTACATTCTCAAGAATAGGAGGAAGCCCTAGAAGTTTGAGAGCAGAACTGATGAAGGCATTCTTATTGGGTATTCAGGGACTTCTAAGGCATATCAGGTCTACAACTCAGCCATAGGATGTGTGGAGAAACCTTATGATGTGCAATTTGATGAGTCAAAAGGTTCTCAAAGGGAAGAGGAATTTCATGAAGTGAACATTGGAGATGAACCAATAAGAAAACTGTTGAGGAACATGCTCGTGGGCGATGTTTTACTCCACCACCTCAACCAATGATGATGATATTGGTGAGCCCTCTACTCCACCACCTCAACCAATCTCATCGTCCGAGGTTCAAGAACCACCCCATGATGCTAATGAAATACCCACTAGCTCCTCCCAAGATTCTATGAGAGTGCACCCACCAAGCCATGAGGAACCCAAGTGAGAAGTGAGCCATAAGTCTCCCCACATACTTCACCTCAAGCCACTTCTCCAAGCTCTTCACACAACACTCCCTCTTCCACTCTAACATCTAGTTCCAAAAGAAGAAAGCATATGAGTTATTCCCTCACCCCATTACGAATCCAAGACACCCATATCTCAAGAGAGCAAGCAATCCATGATGTACGAGATACTTTACCTTAGGAAGAACATCATCCTAGACCCAAAGCCATCAACAAGGATCACTCACGTGATTTGATCATTGGGAGTCCATCTCAAGGAGTGAGGACAAGGAGAAATCAATACAAGCCCAACTATGTGAGTGAAAGGAATGATGATGAGGAAAATGTTGCAATTGAGAACTTCTCTTTTGTCTCCATGATTGAGCTCACAACAATTGAAGAAGCTATGGATGATCATAAGTGGGTTGTTGCTATGCAAGAAGGGTTGAATAACTTCAGGAGATGCAAAGTATGGAAATTTGTTGAAAGGCCTAAGAATCATAATGTGGTTGGCACTAAGTGGGTCTTGAAGAACAAACAAGATGAGAAAGGGGCCATTGTCAAAAACAAGGCTCGCCTAGTGGCCAACGGTTATTCTCAAGTGGCGGGTATTGGCTTTGAAGAAACATTTGCTTTTGTGGCCCGTCTTGAAGCAATTCGAATCTTACTTGCCTATGCACACATAATGGCTTCAAGCTCTATCAAATGGATGTGAAGAGTGCATTGTTGAATGGAGAGATCAATGAAAAGGTCAATGTGGAACAACCTCCAGGGTTTGAGGACCCTAAGCATCCAAGACATGTGTACAAGTTGAACTAAGCTCTATGGCCTCAAGCAAGCACCAAGGACACGGTATGAACACTTGAGGAACTTTCTTCTGAAGAATGGCTTCAAAATTAGAAGTATTGATAGCACATTGTTCACAAGACATGTTGGAAAGGATCTCTTTGTGTGCCAAATCTACGTGGATGATATCATCTATGGATCAACATATGAGAAATGCAATAAAGAGTTCTGGGAGATGATGGCAAGGAAATTTCAAATGTCAATGATTGGAGAATTGCATGTGTTCCTTGGTTTTCAATTCAAGAAATTGAGAAAGGGAAACTTCATCTACCAAGAAAAGTATACCAAGGACCTTCTCAATAGATTCAACATGGAAAATTGCAAACCCTTACAGACTCCTATGGCAACAAGCAAACCATTGGATGATGACGTGAAGGGAAAGTCTGTGAACCCCAAGCTCTATAGATCAATGATTGGTTCTTTGCTGTACCTCACCGCCTCAAGAGCGAACGTCATGTTTAGTATGTGCTTGTGTGCACGCTACTGTTGATGGTCGTTAAATACCAATTCCGGCCATCAATATACCTATAAAAGTAAGACTTAGCATTTCACACCTGCATGTTAGTTTGGAATAATAAGATTTCACTTGTCCTTGGAGAAATATGTGCATGCAGGGATATTATACAATATATGTGGAGAAATGGAGCATAATACGGGGAAACACAGGTCCAGCCAATGAGATGGTGCCAACTGGACCTCCCTCGGATTGCATACATGGCTACATGGGATTCCTCCGGAAAACACCGAGTCAAAATAGAAGAGGACCCACCTATCAACCACTCTGAAGAAGCACAACCCGAGAGGGCCTAGTTCCTGGTTGGACGATGTTGACACTTCTTAACGTCGCATCAGGAATATCACTATTCCTCGTACGGTGCCAGAAATGATTATTGGCATTTTTTATGCTTTAAGAATAAAGTGAATTAATCCGCAAGTGCACAAAACACCATTGTAGAATTTCACCCGGGAGTATTCCAAGGAATCATATTTATTTTCCTCAGGGAAGCTAGGCGTAAGATTATCTTGGCTTAACAAAGATATAACTACAAGAATTATACCAACTGACCAAAGACGGGGGTAAGAATGTTCAATGATAATGTGGTAGGGGTAGCAACACAGGAGGAATCCACACTAAGATAAATAAAAAGATCGATTAAGCTAGCTTGGAGGACAACGAGTCTAAGTCTAAGATTCCTAAAATATATCTTTCTAATATATCTAAGTCAAGCATTAAATCCTAGTTACTCGGGTTGAGGCTTACACCTATTAGCTCGATTCGGGGCACAAAAACGATCCACTAATATGGGTTGGTAACTAACCTCTGTACTAGTGGGTACGCTATCGCTAGACAATCCTGCTTGAGACTTCCTGAACGTGGTGGATTAGTAAAGGGACGGATAGGACTGTCACCACCTGCCGCCTACCACACAGCCCGTGGGGACAAATGCCAATCCAGCTAGTATTAACTTAGGCACCGCGCCTACACCTTCACTAGATATTCTTCCATTGGCCTAGCAGAAGAATAGCCGGGAAACAACCAAGTCTAAGTTTCAGAAAGAACTAAATTTAATTAAATCCTAGCCAGGAAACCCGTGAACTATGCAACAAAGTTTCTTCCCAATAATTGTAACTTAAGGAAATGACTACGTTAAGATAAACACTTGACAAGATATAAAGGGGAAGGTAATTATATTGATAAAGGATAAGTCCTACAAAAGAAGAAAAGATACAAGAGAGCTCATACCAAGACTCCAAGACGATTCTAGAATCTAGAGCGATGCTCTCGACTAGACTCTAACTCCCGACTAACTAACCTACTCTACTAAGTAGCCCAAGTAGTGGGAAATGGACTCCTTGATGTGTTTCTTGCTTGATGTTCTTTTTCTGCAGAATTCCCCCTCTCATTATAGGTGGCGATGGGCAGGGGGGGTACTTGTAGGTGAAGAAGGGCCGGTAGACCGAAGTCAGTCCGCCAGGAAGCGGGCAAGGCCAGGCGGCCACGTGTGCTGGACGGCCGGGCATGCCGGGCGGCAGCCCAGGCCAGGCGGCCCTTGGATCATGTCAGTTCGTGACTGACTCCTCTTGGATGGCTTGGATCATGTCCCAATGTCGGTTATTTGGTCGGTTCGTACCGACTCCTCCATTTTGGGGGCCGGTAGGCTTATTGGGCTTCATGGGCTGGGAACCCCGGGTGACAACCTGTTGGTGGCCCATAACCACATATCGGCCACCAACCGGTCAGGAAATGCAAGGTAAAGGCCAAAGTTTAATAAATATTTGCTTAATCTAATAAAGTTCCACAAGTTTTGGTGAGATATGTGTTTGCAAGTATAAAAGAGCAAAAATATGCAAACACATGAAGAAACACCCCATCGGCTGATCATGATTGCGAAACAGCCGTTTTCACTGGCTGACAGGGTCGTTTCAGGCAGAAATCAGGCTCCGGCCGATAGGGTCGTTGAAGGCTGAAATCAACCACCCGGCTCATCGACCGGAATCATTGTCAGGCTGATAATCCGAGTCAGCCAATTTTGCAAAAAACTTCACCGTGATGCCGATTTCTCCTCTCGGACCAAAAGTGATAAAATATGGCTAAAGAAAGAAGGCCAACAAGTGGCCTAACCGAGAGAAGTCAAGGGACGACCCGAAGGGGGTCGGCACCCGACCAAGGCCGCCGCTCGACCTAGCATGCCGCACGGCCTGGCTTGCCGCCGGCCTGGGCTGCTGCCCAGCCTGGATTGACCACCCGGGGTTGCCAGCCCATGAGGCCCATGAGGCCTCCCGACCCCAAAATGATGAGTCAGTGAGAACGAACCCACCAACTGACTCCACGCGGAAATCCAAGAGATTCAATGCAAGTTCGGTTTGAAACGGATTTAACCCAAGGCCACCCGGCGCACTAGGCTTATTGGCCCAAATCCACGGAAAATAGCACAAACCGACCAAGGCACTGACTTCACAATATCATCTGAAGCATCCAAGACAAGTCAGTGCCGAACAGATAAAATCATGTGGCCGTCCAGGGGGCCCCGCCGCCCGACAGACCAACTTTGGCCCACCGACTCTACTTGACCTACAAATACCTCCATACCCATTGCCGTCTATAAATAGTGGAGAATTCAGGAGGAGAAAAACAAGAAACACATCAAAGAGTCCATTTCCCAATACTTGTGCCACAATGTAGAATAGGTTAGTTAGTCGGGAGTTAGAGTCTAGTTGAGAGCATCGCTCGAGATTCCGCAATTCTGTCGGAGTCTTGGTATGAGATCTCTTGTATCTTTTCTCTTTATGTAAGATTTATTCCTTATCAATATAAAATATCTTTCGTTTTATATCTTGTGAAGTATTTATATTAATTTAGTCATTTCCTCAAGTTATAATTATCGGGAAGAAACATTGTTGCATAGTTCGCGGATTTCCCGGCTAGGATTTAATTAAGTTTAGTTCTTTCTGGGACTTACACTTGGTTATTTCCTGGGTATTCTTCCGCTCGATCAATGGAAGAATATCTAGTGAAGGCGTAGGCGCGGTGCCTAAGTTAACGCTAGCTAGATTTGCATTTGTTCCCATGGGCTGTGTGGTAGGCGGCAGGTGGTGACAACCCTGTCCATCCCTTTAGTAATCCACCACGTTCGGGAAGTCTCAAGCAGGGTTGTCTAGCGATAGCGTACCCACTAATACAAAGATTAGTTACCGACCCATATTAGTGGATCCTTTTCGTGCCCCGAAGTGAGCTAATAGGTGAAAGACTCGAGGCTGTACCAAGAAATTAGTGTAAGCGCTCAACTCGAGTAACTAGGATTTGACGCTTGACTTAGATATATTAGGAAGATATATTTTAGAAATCTTAGACTTAGACTCGCTGTCCTCCCGGCTAGCTTAATCGATCTCTATATTTATTTTAGTGTGGATTTCTCTTATGTTACTACCCCACTCTATCATTGATTATCCTTACTCCCGTCTTTGGATAGTTGGAATTATTCTTTAGTCATATCTTTGTTAAGGGGAGATGCTACCATGGTGTTTCGTGCGCTTGTGGAATTAATTCATTTTATCTTTAGAGCATAGCAAACGCCAACAAGCATTTCTGGCGCCGTTGCCGGGGAAGCGACGGCTAAGATTTCATGACTAACATAGATTGTCTACTGAGCTAATTCACCGATAGCCTTAGCGGGATCACCCCTGTTTTGTTTGAGTATGGAACAAACAAGACACAGTCTCCTTGACCTTGGATAAATTTTTCATAGAAGAAGAGCTCATGGTGTTGTGATACTTCTCAACGAATCCTCATGTACCACTATAGCTCAATTTTCAAGGAGGTAAGCCCCAAAATCTTGCCCCTAACCATCTATTTGGATAGTTTGGGTATTGATGGAATTGATTCGTCACCAACTTATGTTATGTTCTTATCTTATTCTATATTGGGTTATGCGTTCCTTGTTTGGTTGCATGCTCTATGTATGTGTATGATCTAGAATATAAAAGTGGTAATCTCTATCATGCTATGATATAAAATAAGGAAAATTCATGTGTTTTCCTCCAATAATTGATCAAATTAGACATGGTGTCTAGGTTGATTGATGGAATTGATGGAGATATGCCTATTGTAGACGAATGGACTTGCGCTAACAATTATAGGAAATCAATGGACCAAGTGATGCCAAAAGAGAATGAAAAAGGAAACTCTAAAAGGTCACCACCATAGAGCCCAAAAACAATATTTAGGTATGGCAAAAGGAGGCCGTCTCGTTCAGAACGTAAAATCCGAACCCTTGTCCGAAGGTAACCGATATTTATCCCCCTTGTACATACCACTAAATTAGGTTGCTTTTATTTCCTTCTTTAACAATGAAATTAGGCAAAAATAAATAAATAAATTGGGTGATGTCTCGGCCAAATTTCCCGACCGGGAGGTCAATTTTCGTCAAAAATGACTATCCGGGTGATGATTCGGGACTCCAACCTGGCCAGACAAATTTTAGCATCCGGGATGACAATTTTCGTGAAAACGACCACCCGGCTGGAAAATTTTTGGTGGCACCCGTCCAGAATAACCCAATCAGACTTCAGCACTCGGGAGGTCATTTTTCATGAAAAACGACCACCCGGCTGGGTAATTTCTATGCCGCCCGTCCAGAATAACCCAGTCAGATTTCAGCACCTGGGAGGTCGTGTTTCGTGAAAAACAACCACCCGGCTGGGTAATTTCTGTGCCGCCCGGCAGGGGCTGCCACCCGGCCATACTTTTTCTCAGATTCCATGCTTTTGTGATGCAGTAATAATGGCCATGAGCAGAAGAGGTGTGGCCAGCACATCCTTTGTGAAAAATGCTCAACTAAGACCCCACCATGAGTAAAAGTAAATGAAGGAGAGCCACACAAGTCACATCACTCTTTCACCACTCACACTCACCTGCCATCCTACTCCCCCAGGCTTCATGAATGGCAGGTCACTCATTGCAAACATCCAACTTTGGCCATCCCATCACTCTCTTCTTGCTCCCTTCACTTCCAACAAAGTTCTAGCTAAAGTAAGCAAGTGGATCACATGGCGCATGGACCTAGCCCTCCCCCATCACCACCAAAACAATAATGCAGAAAAAGGAGGTTGAGGACCTACCTTGGCCTGCCGCCTAGCATGGGTCGCCCCCCGGCATGTCCCGCCGCCCGGCGTGGAATGTTGCCCCTCATGCCTCCTCTCGAGCCTACAAATACCAGGGCTCATTCTCCAAATTCTTCAGCCCTCAACCTTCAGTTGAAAACACTCTTCTCCCTTTCTTTCTTTTCACTAGCCCTCCTAGTAAGTGCGCTTTGAACATAGGAATAAAAGTGTGCTGCAATAAAACCAACTAGAGCAAGTTTGTTGCCTCCCTTGCACGTTTGAACGACTAACACTTGGACTACTAACCGAACAACTAATTACTAACCTTTATTATCATATTGTCCTTCGGATATTGTGTCCAAGTAACCCTTTTGCAGGAATGGCAAACATTAGGAAGGGCCTCTACACCAAGTTCAGCAGCAGCTCAAGTCGAGGGAGACACACCCCAAGTGAGCACTAAGAAGCTGAAGCTTCATATGGGCATGCTCCGAGTGACCACTCGGAATCAATGTCCATATCCGAGGATGCAACGGTGGGAAGTGAGCAAGGAGGAGGAGATGGATAATTGGAGATGTTCATGGACAGTAAAGTGAACATGATGTTCAATGACTTTGACGAGCAAACCAAGTTCACCGCCATACAAGACCGGGAGTTCACGTCTGTGCGCAAGTTCGATCATGACTTCCTCGAGCGAATTGGCATCCTCGCTGATTTTGGAGCGCACGCTCAACACGGCCTGGTGAATAGGCACTTCTTGATCTGCCTGATTCACATCATACAATTTTTTGGAGGTGCAAGAAGATATGCAATACTTGGCTGCCAATGCCTATGAGACCAACATTCGAACACAAGAAATACAGGAAGCCATAAGGGAAGAATAAGAATGGTGAGAACAAACAATGGAACAACTTCAGACAAACATCTCCATTATGGATCAACTGTTCGGCCATTTCAACATCGAGTATCAACCGCCGTAGTGAACACCATCTAAGCTTAAGTCTTGCAAAGACCTAAGCTTGGGGAGGTACCCAAACCAAGGTGCGCCATTTGTTCTATCCTCTCTCCCTCTTTCTCTAATTGAGTCGTTTTGTTTTGAGCTAATTAAGAAAACCCAAAAAGATTTTGAGCTTTCAAGGAAAACCATAAAAAATTGCAAAACCAGAAAGAACAAAAAGATTTTCCTTTACAAATAAAATTTGAGAACTTGGTCTCTACCTTACATATGTAAATGATGAATAGTTGCTCTATTAGCTCCCTTGGTCTCAAGTATACAACATCTACTCCTCATTTTTGTGGGTAATGGTAGACCGACATGATGATAATACTAGTTCCTCTATGTTTTAGTGGGTGCGAAATGGCTAATAAACACCAAGTCTAGTTGTTGGAGTTTATGATATGGCATGTTTTGGATGAATCTGTGATTTCCTTATGATCAGAGTCCAATGATTTCTTTCAAAACCATGCTGCAACAAAAACCCCTACTTGGTGCACATTTTCACTATGATAGACAATTTCCTACCATGACAAAATATTGATTAGCAAAACCATGTCTACGCCATTTATGCATGCATTGAGTTTAGTTAGGATTTGATCCTTATGAGGGACTTGCACTTCCAAAGCCAATCATTTTTCTTCGTGTTATCTTTGAGATCTCAAATTAATCATGCTTGGATATGCGCTTTCCACATCAGAATCATGCATCCACTCCACCAAGCATGTTAACCAAAATCTTTCTTTTTGCGAGCCTTTGATCCCATTAAAAGATTATGGTATTCACAGACAATTGCTTAGGAAATGTTTGCAAAAAAATATTTGAACCATTGAATTAGCCTCTTTACACCATGAGAGCTGAAAGAAAGAAACAATGAAAGAAAGAAAGAAAAGAAAGAAAAAGTTTATCAGCTCTCATGGATGTGCTTTACCAAAAAGTTTCAAGGTTGATTCAAAAATAAAATAAATATATCTTTGAGCAAAAATAAAGGACCATCTTTTCGCTATAGCACAAAAAAAATCCAGTCTTTGGGATAAATCTGCACCCAAGACCTTTGCAATTGTGCTAGCCCAATCCTTTGCATGAGTCCATTCTCTCCCTCTCCCCTAGACATTATTTCTAAATGATTGGAATGAGGAAGTGCAATGTCTTTTGGCTAGGATCATCTCTTAGCTTAACAATATATGCATGCAAAATGTGACATCCTACCAAGCTCCACATATTTAAACCAAACTTTTAGAAAGAACGATGAGCATTTGGTAAGGAAATACACCCTTTGAGAGATGAAAGTCATAGTGAAGATTGCACCAAGAGGGAAGATTTTCAATCCTATGCAGCAATACAAAAACTTTGGACTCATGATCAAGTAGGAGGTTGCATGACAAAGTCTAAACTATTCTAGACTTCAACCGCTTATGACAAGGATATAAAATGCCAAAAAGCCCCGCTGTAGAATGAGAATGACTTAGTGACCAAGTTGTGCTGGTTTACACTTACCCATATTGTGTTGGAGTATGTGTTTATGCACTTGATACTTGCAAGGCTCTAATATTGAAGCAACTCCTGATCCATCAGTTCTAAGTTTTAATTTGCTCGGGACAAGCAAAGGCTTAAGATTGGGGAGGTATTGGTGGCCCATAAAACCCAATATCGGCCACCAACTGGTCAGGAAATGCAAGGTAAAGACCAAAGTTTAATAAATATTTGCTTAAACTAATATAGTTCTACGAGTTTTGGTGAGATATGTGTTTGCCGGTATAAAAGAGCCAAAATATGCAACAACATGAAGAAACACCACGTTAGCCGATCACGACTGCGAAACATCTGTTTTCATTGGTCGACAGGGTTGTTTTCAGGCTGAAATCAGGACCCGGCCGACAGGGTCGCTTAAGGCTGAAATCAACCACCCGGCATCGACTGGAATCATTCTCAAGCTGATAATCCAACACGGTCGATTTTGCAAAACAGTTCACCGTATGCTGTTTTCTCCTCCCGGACCAAAAGTGATGAAATATGGCTAAGGAAAGAAGGCCAACAAGTGGCCTAACCAGGAGAAGTCAAGGGTCGACCTGAAGGAGGTCGGCACCCGACCAAGGCTGCCGCCCAGCCTGGCTTGTCGGCCGGCCTAGGCTGCCGCCCGGCCTGGATTGGCCACCCGGGATTGCCAGCCCATGAGGCCCATGAGGCCTCTCGACCCCAAAATGAAGAGTCGGTGAGAACCAACCCACCAACCGACTCCACGGGGCAATCCAAGAGATCCAATCCAAGGTCCATTGGAACGGACCTAACCCAAGGCCGGCCTGCGCACTAGGCCTATTGTCCCAAATCCATGGAAAAGAGCACAAACCGACCAAGGCACCGACTCCACAAGATCATCTGAAGTGTCCAAGACAAGTCATTGCCGAACCGACAAAATCATGTGGTTGCCCAGTGGGTCCCGCTGCCCAGCGGACCGACTTTGGCCCACCGATTTCACTTGACCTACCAATACCTCTCTACCTATTGCCACCTATAAATAGTGGAGAATCCAGGAGGAGAAAAACAAGAAATGCATCAAGGAGTCCATTTCCCACTTCTTGTGCCACAATGTCGAATAGGTTAGTTAGTCGGGAGTTAGAGTCTAGTCGAAAGCATCGCTCAAGATTCCAGAATTGTCTCGGAGTCTTGGTACGAGATCTCTTGTATCTTTTCTCTTTATGTAAGATTTATCCCTTATCAATATAAAATATCTTTCCTTTTATATCTTGTCAAGTATTTATTTTAATTTAGTCATTTCCTCAAGTTACAATTATCGAGAAGAAACATTGTTGCGTAGTTCACGGATTTCCCGGCAAGGATTTAATTAAGTTTAGTTCTTTTTGGGACATAGCCTTAGTTTTTTCCCGGCTATTCTTCTGCTCGATCAACGAAAGAATATCTAGTGAAGGCGTAGGCGCGGTGCCTTCAACCGATTTCAACTCTCTACCTCCGACCAATAGGACTGGTCCAAATTCCGGTGCCAACACATGCCCCCCGAGTTCGGGTATGGAATCTTCGTGCGCCGGATTTTATCTCGTCGTTTACCACGCGTCTTTACCGCAGCCTACCGATGTCTCATCCTTATAAATGCATCTTTTTCCTTCTTTCATTTTTACCCGACCTCGAGCCTTTTCACCTTCTTCTCCCTCCTCTATTTCGCCGCCGCACTCCCCCGCCTCAGACGGTCCCAAACTCAAGCACCGACGAAATCCAACGGCTTCATCCTCGGCGATGTCAAACCCGCAGAATGTTCCTGAGGTAAACTTCTTCCTCGCTTTCCTTTACCTTTAAGTCTTATCCTCTGAGTCAATCCTGCCATGTCCTTATTTTATTGTTCATAGATTCATAATTGTTTGAAGTAGTAATATTTGCCTCTTTATTGATTTTGGCCTGCTCCTTCTTTTCAAAGGTGCTCATGAACCAAGTTTCCATCCCCTCTATCACATATCCTCATCACTATTATTTAGGACCTTGTGCCAACCTAGATCTGCTAGAATTTATTAACTCTGAAACCAATAAAAGCCCCCTCAAAACCAGGACTGCCTCTTTAGACGAATGGAAGTCTGTCTTTTAGTCCTGACCATCAGAGATCCAAGATTGGAGAAATTGGTACCAACGAGTAACCACCAGCCACGCTTCAACTCTACTTAATGCTCAGATTGATCATTCGATCACTCTGTCACTAGCTCATATGGAGAAGAATGAACCAATCCTGGTTGCTGCCTCATATTTCTGGTGTGATGCCCTAAATGCCTTTCTTTTCAATGACGGCCCCCTCGCTCCTTCTTTAATGGACGTCTTTGTGTTAACCTCCATGAATATTTCCACCACTCATGACCCCTTCATTTTCCAGACAAATCCCAAATGCCTCCAGCACAAACTTTTCACAAAAGATCTTGGCAGTTGGGGCAAATATATCTCTGAACACCACCGCACAGGACCTGTTAACCACAAAGAACTCTTCACATTTTTGAACTTGTGGCTAGACCATTTCATCTTCTGTGGATTGTCTGACAACCCTACTGCCAATTTCCAAGGCATGGCTGAATCTTTGGCCGATGGTACACCTATCCCTCTCAACCATTATCTGCTTGGAGCGGTCTACCAACTCCTTCACCAGGTTGCTATAAACCTACAGCTTAATCAAACCATCAGCGCAAGAGGCCCCTTGTGGTTTATTCAACTTTGGCTAAATGTTCATTTTGCCAAAGTCATGAAATTCAAAGCTTTCACTGCATATTCCTTCCCATCCACCAAGGCTCCTGAACCTGAAGAGGCTAGTATTCACTGCACATCTCTAGGTCAAGCTGCAATGAGAGCTCCTGGATTCAAAACCACTCTAGCTACCTTCAATGGTTTCTTCCTACTTTTCTTTAATGGTGTAGTTCGGAAGAACCAGATATGGTTTCCCTATGAAGAGTTACCTTTTGAAAACCCAGCAGCCTTTCGTCTTAATGATCCCACAGCTAATGACGAATCAAAGGCAATTTTTCTATCCCGCATCACCCCAACCATCCTCCCTATTGACTTCTGTGGTGGTCAACATAAGACTCGATCATACGAGTTCTACCACCCATCAGTGATTGCTCGTCAGCTCGGCTTTGGTCAATTGCCACTCCATCTCTTCTTCACCGATCATCTCCGAGCACATCAAGAATTAAAGACTTCACTGGAACTGATCAAGATTATGGGTCTAACCAATGACATCATGGTGGGTGATTATAATGACATCATTTTGTCACCCTTAGCATTATACCTCTTCATCAACTGGTGGAGAGAATGGAAGCAGCATCTTTTCTGCAATAACCTAACTCACCATCTCGTCGGCTTTGTGGACAAGGTAAACTTCTTCGATCTAGAATCTTTATAATATATTCTCATCGACTTTTCATAACTAACTATCACATTATTCATGGCCTAGCCATAACTCCTCCAACCGTCAGTGATAGTGGGAAACTGATCAAATATTGCGGGAAACTCATCTTGTGCAACATTACAAAAACCTTGGACTCATGATCGAATAGGAGATTGCATGAAAAAGTCTAAACTAGCCGTTCTAGACTTCAACCGCTTATGACAAGGTTATAAAATGCCAATAACCCTGTTGTACAATGAGAATGACTTAGTGACCATGTTGTGCTAGTTTACACTTATCCAAATTGTGTTGGAGTATGTGTTTGTGCACTTGATACTTGTAGGGATCTAATATTGAAGCAACTCCTGATCCATCACAACTAAGTTTTAATTTGCATGGGACAAGCAAAGGTTTAAGCTTGGGGAGGTGTTGGTGGCCCATAAAACCCGATATCGGCCACCAACTGGTCAGTAAATGCAACATAAAGACCAAAGTTTAATAAATATTTGCTTATTCGTAGATATGTGTTTGTGGGTATAAAAGAGCCAAAATATGCAAAAATATGAAGAAACACCCCATCGGCCGATCACGACTGTGAAACATCCATTTTCACTAGCCTACAGAGTCGTTTTCAGGCTGGAATTAGGATCCGACCAACAGGGTCGTTTAAGGCTGAAATCAGCAACCCGGCTGATCGACCGGAATCATTGTCAGGCTTATAATCCAACCTGGCCAATTTTGCAAAACACTTCACTGTGATGCCGTTTTCTCCTCCCGGACCAAAAGTGATGAAATATGGCTAAGGAAAGAAGGCCAACAAGTGGGCTAACCTGGAGAAGTCAAGGGGCAACCCGAAGGGGGTTGGCATCCAACCAAGGACGCCACCCGGCCCAGCATGCCGCACGACCTGGCTTACCGGCTGGCCTGGGCTGCCGCCTGGCCTGTATTGGCCACCCGGGGTTTCTGCGGACTAGGCCTACCGTCCCAAATCCGTGGAAAAGAACACAAATCGACCAAGGCACCGACTCCACAGGATCATCTGAAGCATCCAAGACAAGTCGGTGCCGAACCGACAAAATCATGTGGTTACCCGGTGGGTCCTGCTGCCCGGCGGACCGACTTTGGCCTACCGACTTCAATTGACCTACGAATACCACTCTGCCCATTGCCACCTATAAATAGTGGAGAATTCAGGAGGAGAAAAACAAGAAACACATCAAGGAGTCCATTTCCCACTACTTGTGCCACAATGTCGAATAGGTTAGTTAGTCGGGAGTTAGAGTCTAGTCGAGAGCATCGCTTGAGATTCCGAAATTGTCTCGAAGTCTTGGTATGAGATCTCTTATATCTTTTCTCTTTATGTAAGATTTATCCCTTATCAATATAAAATATTTTTCCTTTTATATATTGTCAAGTATTTATTTTAACTTAGTCATTTCCTGAAGTTACAATTATCAGGAAGAAATATTGTTGCGTAGTTCACGGGTTTCTCAGCTAGAATTTAATAAAGTTTAGTTCTTTCTGGAACTTAGACTTAGTTATTTCCTGGCTATTCTTCCTCTCGATCAACAGAAGAATATATAGTGAAGGCGTAGGCACGGTGCCTAAGTTAATGCTACCTGGATTTGCATTCGTCCCCACGGGCTGTGTGGTAGGCGGCAGGTGGTGACAGCCCTGTGTTGACGTAAAAATCACACGCGTGACCCGAGAGATTTGCTAAACTCTAATACGGGCTCAACACAAAGAAACCGGGACATGCCAATCGATTTTCCCTACGAATCGACAAAGAGATAAACGGTTAAATACCACGGGTCACCGGCCCAGGACAGGCCGATGAAGAAAGCCGATATTCATTGTCAGTGAAAACCAGCCGATGGCTATAGACAACGAATGATATTATTAAAATAAACTAATTGGCTGATTTGAATTGGTTCATCGGCAGTTCAATAAATGAGTATTAAATATCACATAAACAGTGTTGATGAGAAGTAGATCGATAGAGCAAAGTTGATAAAACTATGAAAGACACGCTAGACTTGCTCTGTCGATGAAGTAAAGTCGATAGGTATACAGTAATCATGCAAAGACCCTCCCTGTCGATAGTGCTAAGTCTATAGGTCTGATAGCTGGTATTGCACATATGCCTCGAGATCACAGATCTAATTCTTATTAAATAGACGGGGCAATCGAGTTAAGTGAATACATCAATAAACAAGTGGAACACTGAGAAGTCGATCGAACCATGATAACTTGTCGGCTAAACGTCCCGACAGAACCCTATTGACTCTACCTATGATTGAACCGTACCAAATCCTATCGACTCAGTGAGAGGTCAGAATTGATGCAGCCTCACTGGCTCGAGCAGATCGAACTTAATCGAGACAGTGCCCAAACAAAGCAAATAGAACTAAAAACTCTCCAATTATAGGTAAAATCAATAAGATGACTCGAATAATAGATCGAAACCGAACTTATAAAACCTACTAAAGATTATAATAGATCGGACCTAACCGAGACAGTATTGCAATCAAAAGTCGATATTATAAATGCAATTAAGGTCTAATTACCAGATAACTAGCAATTCTAAAGATAACAACTGGAATATCAAATCAACGATGATGTACTAGTTAGAGTCCATAGAATTACCGAGGGTGACTAATCCAAGTCTCTCGCCGAGATCGGAGCCGATGCAGCCCACGCGAGTCGAGGATGTCGTCGAGAAAAGGTTTGGCGATACGCCGAATTGTGTTGAACGAAAGTGTTATTTTTCTTGTACAAACAATATTACATATTTATAGCCTCATGCAAGAGGTTCTGACCCGACTCAGTTAGGACTCCTAAACAAACCGACTAGATTTTTTATTCCTAAACAAAATCTAAACTAAAATAGAAAGAGATAAAACAACCCTATCGGGACCACTTTATTCTTTTCGGATGTTGAGCTTCACTGACTTCAGCCGATTTCATCTCTCCACCTCTGACCAATGGGACCAGTTCAAATTCCAGTTCCAACACCCTGTCCATCCCTTTAGTAATCCACCACATTCAGGAAGTCTCAAGCAGGGTTGTCTAGCAATAGCGTACCCAGTAGTACAGAGGTTAGTTACCGACCCATATTAGTGGATCGTTTTCGTACCCCGAAGTGAGCTAATAGATGTAAGCACTCAACTCAAGGAACTAGGATTTGACGCTTGACTTAGATATATTAGGAAGATATATTTTAGGAATCTTAGACTTAGATTCGCTGTCCTCCCGGCCAGCTTAACTGATCTCTTTATTTATCTTAGTGTGGATTTCTCCTATGTTACTACCCCACTCTATCATTGATTATCCTTACTCCCGTCTTTGGATAGTTGGAATTAGTCTTTTGTCATATCTTTGTTAAGCCGAGATAATCTTATGCCTAGCTTCCCTATGGAAATAAATATGATACCTTGGAATACTCCCGGGTGCAATGCTACAATGGTGTTCCGTGCGCTTGCAAAATTAATTCATTTTATCTTTAGAGCATAGCAATCGCCAACACAACCCAAGGCCGGGCGGCAAGCCAGGCCTGGCGGCGGCCTTGGCCGGGTGCCGACCCCCTCCGAGTCGCCCCTTGACTTCTCCCGGTTAGGCCACTTGTTGGCCTTCTTTTCCTTAGCCATATCTCATCATTTTTAGTCCAGGACAAGAAAATGACATCACGGTGAAGTGTTTTGCAAAATCAGCCCGGTCGGATGATCAGCCTGAAAAACAACTCCGGTTGATCAGCCGGGTGGCTGATTTCATCCGTAAATGACCCTGTCGGCCGGTTCCGGATTTCAGCCTGAAAACGACCCTGTCGGCCGGTGAAAACGGCTGTTTCACAGTCGTGATCGGCCGATGTGGTGTTTCTTCATGTTTTTGCATATTTTGGCTCTTTTATACCTACAAACACATATTTCACCAAAACTCATGGAACTTTATTAGTTTAAACAAATATTTATTAAACTTTGGTCTTTACCTTGCATTTTCTGACCGATTGGTGGCCGATATTGAGTTTTATGGGCTAGCAACACCTCCCTAGGATTAAACCTTTGCTCGTCCCGAGCAAATTAGAACTTTGAAGTGATGGATCAGGTGTTGCTTCAATATTAGAGCCTTGCAAGTATCAAGTGCACAAACACATACTCCAACACAATATGGGTAAGTGTAAACCAGCACAACTAGGTCACTAAGTCATTCTCATTCTACAGCGGGGATTTTTGGCATTTTATATCCTTGTCATAAGCGGTTGAAGTCTAGAACAGCTAGTTTAGACTTTGTCATGCAACCTCCTACTTGATCATGAGTCCAAAGTTTTTGTATTGCTGCATAGGACTGAAAATCTTCCCTCTTGGTGCAATCTTCACTATGACTTTCATCTCTCAAAGGGTGTATTTCCTTACCAAATGCTCATCCTTCTTTCTAAAAGTTTGGCTTAAATATGTGGAGCTTGGTAGGATGTCGCATTTAGCATGCATATATTGTTAAGCTAAGAGATGATCCTAGCCAAAAGACATTGCACTTCCTCACTCCAATCATTTAGAAATAATGTCTAGGGGAGAGGGAGAGAATGGACTCATGCAAAGGATTGGGCTAGCACAATTGTGAAGGTCTTGGGTGCAGTTTTATCCCAAAGACTGGATTTTTGTGCTAGAGAGAAAGGATGGCTCTTTATTTTTGCTCAAGGAAATATTTTATTTTTTTATGAACCTTGAAGCTTTTTGATATAGCACATCCATGAGAGCTGATAAATTTTTCCTTTCTTTCCTTTCTTTCTTTCTTTGCTTCTTTCTTCCAGCCCTGATGGTGTAAAGAGGCTAATTCAATGGTTCAAATATTTTTGCAAACTTTTTCTAAGCAATTGTTTGGGAGGACCATAATCTTTTAATAGGATCAAAGGCTCACAAAAAGAAAGATTTTGGTTAACATGCTTGGTAGAGTGGATGCATGATTCCGATGTGGAAACCGCATAACCAAGCATGATTAATTTGAGAACTCAAAGATAACGTGAAGGAAAATGATTGGCTTTGGAAGTGCAAGTCCCTCATAAGGATCAAATCTTAACTAAACTCAATGCATGCATAAATGGCGTAGACAAAGTTTTGCTACATAATATTTAGCCATGGTAGGAAATTGTCTATCATAGGGAAGATGTGCACCAAGTAGGGGGTTTTGTTGCAGCACGGTTTTGAAAGAAATCATTGGACTCTAATCATAAGGAAATCACAGACTCATCCAAAACATGCCATATCATAAACTCCAACAACTAGACTTGGTGTTTATTAGCCATTTTGCACCCACTAAAACATAGAGGGACTAGTGTTATCATTATGTAGGTCTACCATTACCCACAAAAATGAGGACTAGAGGTTGTAAACTTGAGACTCAAAGGGAGCTAATAGAGTAACTATTCATCATTTCTATAGGCAAGGTGAAGACCAAGTTCTCAAATTTTATTTGTAAAAGGGAAATCTTTTTGTACTTTTTGGCTTTGGAAATTTTTATGGTTTTCCTTAAAAGCTAATATCTTTTTGGGTTTTCTTAAATTTTATCAAAACTGAAAAACTTTTTAGATTTTTCTTAGTCTACACTATTGATTACTATCCAAGTCTCAGATCCACGCTTATAGAAGACTAAGATACTCTAATTAAATAGAGCGATAAACCCATAGGCAATAAAGGAAAGAACTTACTTAAATAAGAAACTTAAATACCAAAGAGGAAACGTGAACACTTACTTGAAAAAGAAAGCATCCGTCGAGGTACAAGTGTGGGGAAGATCGCCAACAAACCCGACACTTCCCTGAACTCTCCCTCACTCTCTCCCTATTTTCTAAACACTTTGGCAGTGCTAAAGCCTTTGGAATGGAGGTCTAAACTCTCTTCTTGTGTGTTGTGTTGTTCATGCCAAATTCCCCCTCTATTTATAGGTGGCAATGGGTAGGGGGATACTTGTAGGTGAAGGCGAGTCGGTAGGCCAAAGTCGGTCCGCCGGGTGGCGGGCAAGGCCGGGAAGCCACGTGTGCCAGGCGACCTAGCATACAGGCGGCAGCCCAGGCCGGGCGGCCCTTGGATCGTGTCAGTTCGCGACCGAAGTCTCTTGGATGGCTTCGATTTTGTCCCGAAGTTCGTCATTTGGTCGGTTTCCACCGACTCTTCATTTGGCGGGCGGTAGGCCTCATGGGCCTCATGGGCTGGCAACCCTGGGTGGCCAACCCAGGTCGGGCGGCAGCCTTGGCCGGGTGCCGACCCCCTTCAGGTTGCCTCTTGACTTCTCCTGGTTAGGCCACATGTTGGCCTCTTTTCCTTAGCCATATTTGATCACTTTTTGTCCGGGAGGAGAAAATGGCATCATGGTAAAGTGTTCTACAAAATTGACTGGATCGAATGATCAGTCTGACAATGATTTTGGTCGATCAGCCAGGTGGCTGATTTCAGCCTTAAATGACCCTGTCGGCCAGGTCCTGATTTCAGCAGTAAACGACCCTAGCGGTCGGGTCCTTATTTCAGCCTTAAACGATCCTTTCGGCTGGTGAAAATGGCTGTTTCACAGTGGTGATCGGCTAACGAGGTGTTTCTTTATGTTTTTGCATATTTTGGCTCTTTTATACCAGCAAACACATACTCACCAATACTTGTGGAAATTGTTAGTAATAAACTCCTACCACTATGTTGGTTATTTATTTTATATGTATTATGCAGGCAATTGATGGTCGGATTTAGCATTTAAGGGCCGTCAACAACACCTCCACACTTAGCCTTTGCTCGTCCTCGAGTAAAGGAATAGAGACTAACGTGAATCATAACTTACTTTTGATACAATACTAGCATGCAAATTATTCCAAATCATACCTGTACCCATGAACTTTGAAGTGTCTATCATATTCCCTTGGGTGATTGAAGAATGGAACGGTATTGACTCTAGTCATCTTTACTCCTTCTGCTGAGTAACTTGGGTTTTTATAAGATTTTCAAAAACAAATCATGGCCATTCTCCTCAAATGATTCTTTTAGATCACTCACTATGTGTGTGGTTCCTCACCAATGCATTTGACTTTGCCTCTTTTCATCCTACCTCTAAATATGGCTTATGTGGAGCTCAGGGTAGGTGAATAAAGAAGGCATACTTGTGTCTCATTTATTACTAAGTCAAAAACTGGATCCGCAGAGAAAACAAGTCGTGATGCACATAAATGGATGGGATGGATGGAAATGCAAATGATGGATTCTCCTTTTGAAATCCTCCCTCCCTTCTATTTGAGAACATGAGCTATCTTTCTTTCTCTCTCTCTCTTTTTTTATACTTGACAACCCATGTGTCTTTCTGCAAGCGTAATTGGAGAGGGAGTTTTTTTTCAAAGCATGGTGGAGCACTTTATTTTTGTGGATGGATGAATATGGATGATGCTATCTTCTGATGTAGAAGAATTAGCATATGGAGGACGGTGGATGATGGAGGTGGATGAGTACTCCTTTATGTGTAGACTCTCTTTCTTTGAAATGATATTGGGCATGGCTTTTTCTTTTTTTTCATCATGCTCAAAGATGAGAGTATGTGTTTTTTTTAATAGCCATGCCTTCTATAGAACAATTGAGAGAGGGTCATAACAGGATAATCATGGAGTATTTCTTTTGGTGGATGGATGGCTGATGATGGAAATGCTACTTTCTAATGTAGAAGATTAGCATATGAAGGGAATGTGCACATGATCTTGATCAACAAAACATAAACATGCATCTCACTAGAGTCACAAGAATTTGACAAAGTTCAATGGAACAACAAGCAGCATATGCATAAGGTTTTCAATATAACTATCATATGGCTTTGGTAGGACATTCACATCATTGAGGAGAGGGCCATTCATTTTTCCCGAGCACAACAAGCATAAGAGCAAAATTTCTTTCATCACACCATATCTCATAAGTCAACTACTTAGGTGACATGCTTCCCTAAAGATATAGTTCATAAGCAGCAAGTAAATGAACTAGGAATAAGGCGCATGCAAGTCAATCAAAGAGAAGCATGATAATGAGGGTTCACAAGAATTGGTTTTAGTTTTCAAGTTAAATTTATTGATTGACTCAGGATAAATTTGATTTAACTTGGAAACTAGGAGGAAAGGGATAGACTATGCAAACTATCACTATGGAAGATGTGGAAGCTTAGGAGCACCATGCTTATGTCAACTGTCCTTGTAGGTTGGTCGATGTCACTTGGAGCCTGATCACCTCAACCTTTGACATGTTAGCTTAAGTGACGATTGTGCAATGTGTGGGTGGGAGGCCTTGTATTGTTTGTGCGTTGAAAATCTTGAAGGTCTCCCCCACACTTGATCTTGTACCTAGATGCTTTATTTGAACAAAAATAAAAATAAAAACAAAAAGGGTGAAAAGAAATGGGACTCTATCGGCTTTATGGGCCTGATAGAGTCACAAATTTATTTATTATTTTTTTTCTTCTCTAGGCGCACTATAAGATTGAAAGGAAATAAAAAGGAAAATAAACTAAAGTGCCTCTTAATATTTATTTTCTTTTTTTTAAGCAAGGCATGAAAGAAAGAACTGGCAACACCTCTAAACCGACATAAAATTGGTAAGAATGGAACTTGCTACGAGATACTTACAGACCTCCACCCACACTTGGATTTTTGTATCGCGAGATGCTGAAAATCAAGTGTGTAGTGTTGTAGCCTTCTAGTAGTGGGTTCCTTCACCAAAAATACAATGGTGTTAAAGTTGATGTAGCTCCTATGTTAATAGGTGCAGAATGACCATTGTTCTTTTTAATCTCAACCTGAAAAGGTTAGCGACCAAAAATACGTGAAAGCAAACATAACGTTAAAACATATTCTTGCTTTTATTTAGGCAAAAGGGACATGATAATCCAGGCCATCTCCTGATAGTGGTTTCTTTGCGGTCAGAAGCTTAACCACGGGGACTTCATATTGCAGCTATCATTGGCGACGTAGTTCCCAGTCCACCAGCAATTCTTGATGTGTCATTGAAGCTCTAGCTGCAAGGTTAGTGCCAAAGTGCAATCTATGACATTTGCAATATTTATGGTAAACAAAAGCATCTACAACCATCCTAACAAATATTTTGCTAATGAGGCACTTGAGGCGATTGTAGTTCTCATAGGTGCGCTTGGCACAAACGTTGATTGACTCTAGAGATTCATTAAATGAGCATGTTTCATGTGTGTTTTCAAGAAAGAAGCTCTCACGCTCATCTATTGAATCTTCTCCTCCTGTTTCTTGAGTCAATGGCTCAACTGATCCAATGGCCCAAAGTTTCTCCTTCTCAGGAAAACCATCGATGATGGTCATGGATGGTTCTTGATCACCATCGAGAACAGAGTAATGAGGGCAAGAGGAAAAAGTCTTAGGCAACAAAGGTGGTTCGATTTCAATAGGATTTGGAATTCCTCCTGAATTGTCTCCATGCTAGGTGGAAAGCTTCACGTCCTCACAAAGAAAAGGCTTTGATGATGCAAGTTGAGAAACAAACATCACTTTCTCAAGAGGGGAATGCTCGAGATGAGGCCTCACTAACGGACATTCTAAGCAAGAGGTCTTGGTGGCAAAAGCAATATACCTAAGTTTTTTAGTAAGGCTCCCTTGTGATGCACCTAGTAGGTGGAGTTTTTCTAGTGGGTAGCCAAGGAGGAGTTCAAAATCAATGATAGGAAAGACATGGAAGTATAGGTGAAGCTCAACTTTTCCTATCTTGATTGGTATAGCCTTTGCGACCCCCCGACATGTGTAGGATATTCCCAAGGAATCCTTGAAAAGAGAATCGGTCGGGTCTAGAGGTATATCATCCACAAGCTGTAAAGCTTTGTATTCGAAGATGATATTAACTCCTACGGTGGGATCATGAAGGGCCTCTATGGTATTTCCTCGTATAAGACAAGGAATGGTTGTGGAAGGCGAATGAATTTGGATAGTTTTGAAATAGCGCTTTTCTTCCTTCAACCGCCGCTTATTCATGGCCTCCATTGGAGTTGCTTCTTGGAAAGGACCAGGAGGCAAAGCAAATATTGTAGGCTTGTTTAGCCAGATATAATTCGAGATTTTTCTACTATCATCAAGTAAGCTTTCCTCAAATTTGACTGGCAACCCTGAAGGTAGAATTTCTTCTTCCTTCCGAGAGGTATCAACAGCAAAATCAAGAGATGAGAAAGCTATGGGTTTGAATTTAGCCATTGATGGATCCTCATGGGATGGTTTTCCATCCTCTCGAGAATGAGGAGGGCAGATGGGAACTGGTAGGTTCTTTTTGGAACAGTAATTCAAGGCGTTCCCAAAGTCTTTAAAAAGACCATCCTCAAATTCAAAAGAGAACTCTAGATGTTGAATTTCTTCTTCCTCTAGTGTTCGTGGTTCGGGGGACGGCTCAAAAGTCAAATCTAGGGATTGGCAAGGTGTGAGCTCGGATTTGGCTATTGAGGGGTCCATGCGGCTCGACGTAGCTTCCTCCTGGAGGGACTCACTAAGGTCGGCTAAGAAGGATAAGTTTTCAAAGATGCATTCTAGGATTGCTCTTCCTTCTTTTGTAGTCTTGTGGATGAACGATCCTCCAATGACAGTGTCGAGGAATTGGGCAGACTCCTTGTTTAGACCCGAATAAAAGTGTTGAAGCAACATTTCATCGGTTATAGACAAGTTTGGTCCGGAATGCAGTAGCAAAGAGATCCTGGCCCAAGCTGCTCCAATAGATTCCTTCTCACTCTGGCAAAAGCCGAGAATTTCCATACGAAGGGAGACAACATGAGATTGAGAGAAGAACACAAGACAAAATTTATCCCGCAACTTCTCCCAATCACCATGTACACTCCCAACAGTATGAGTGTACCATTGCTTGGCCCTCACCGTGAGGGAGAAGGGAAACAATTTCCACTTTATAATTTCATGTGTCATGCTATCGATGAGCAAACATGAACACAAATACTCAAATTCTCGCAAATGATGGTAAGGATTTTCAAAATCCAAACTAGTGAAGGATTGCTCCCAAACCATGGCTATAAAGCCAGGGTGGAGTTCATAGTCAGATGTGCGAATTGGGTCCGCAGACGGCGGTGGCTCAAAGAACTCGCCCTTCAGAGCGGAAAAGGATAGGATAGAAGTTTGCTCCATGGTGGAAAAATAAAAGAAATAAAAAGAAGGGAAATAGGAAAAGATACGTGGATGAACAAGGTTCAAAAATGATACAACAACCATTCTCCAGCAACGGCGCCAGAAATGCTTGTTGGTATTTCTTACGATCACAGATAAATCCGCAAGGGCATGGATACCGATGTAGCACTTCACCTAGGAGTATTCCAGGTTATCAAATCACAGGGAACATGTGTGTGCTAATCTTCTAAGCTAGTTCGTCCAAGGACAACAAGAATATGATAGGTAGAGGGTAGAGAGGATTCCTATGGTCAAAGATCCTATAACAAGATAGGTTCGGTCTCTACTGCTTACTTCGGGCACCGGCTTACCCCTGCATCCACAGGCGACTCTGGCCAACAGCTCTACGACGTACCCGAACGTGGAGGATTAATAAGGCCGGATAGGGCTGTCACCACCTACCGACTACCTCCACAAACCGTGGGGCACGCGGCAAATAAAAGTAACCTCTAGCCTAGACACCACGTCTACACTATTGATTACTGTCCTAGTCTCGGATGCACGCTTATAGAAGACTAAGATACTCTACGTACCTGAACGTGGAGGATTAATAAGGCCGGATAGGGCTATCACCACCTACCGACTACCTCCACAAACCGTGGGGCACGCGGTAAATAAAGGTAACCTCTAGCCTAGACACCACGTCTACACTATTGATTACTGTCCTAGTCTCGGATGCACGCTTATAGAAGACTAAGATACTCTAATTAAATAGAGCGATAAACCCATAAGTAATAAAGGAAAGAACTTACTTAAATAAGGAAATTAAAAACCAATGAGGAAACATGAACACTTACTTGAAAAAGAAAGCATCTGTCGAGCTACAAGTGTGGGGAAGATCGCCGACAAAGCCGGTGCTTCCCCGAAATCTCCCTCACTCTCTCCCTGTTTTCTAAACACTTTGGCAGTGCTAAAGCCTTTCAAATGCAGGTCTAAACTCTCTTCTTGTGTGTTGTGTTGTGCATGATGAATTCCCCCACTATTTATAGGTGGCAATGGGTAGGGGGGTACTTGTAGGTGAAGGCGAGTCGGTAGGCCAAAGTTAGTCCGCTAGGCGACGGGCAAGGCCGGGTGGCCACGTGTGCCGGGCAGCCCTTGGATTGTATTGGTTCACGACCGACTTCTCTTGGATAGCTTGGATTTTTTTCCGAAGTAGGTCGTTTGGTCGGTTTCCACCGACTCTTCATCTGGCGGGCGGTAGGCCTCATGGGCCGCATGGGCTGGCAACCCTGGGTGGCCAACCCAGGCCGGTTGGTAGCCTTGTCTGGGTGCCGACACCCTCCGGGTCGTCTGTTGACTTCTCCTAGTTAGGTCACAAGTTGGCCTCTTTTCCTTAGCCATATTTGATCACTTTTGGTCTAGGAGGAGAAAACGGCATCACGGTGAAGTGTTTTGCAAAATCGGCCGGGTCGAATGATCAGTCTGACAATGATTCCGGTCAATCAGCCGGGTGGCTGATTTCAGCCTTAAACGACCCTGTCGGCCGGGTCCTTATTTCAGCCTTAAACGTCCCTATTGGCCGGTGAAAATGGCTGTTTCACAGCGGTGATCGGCCGACGGGGTGTTTCTTCATGTTTTTGCATATTTTGGCTCTTTTATTCCTACAAACACATAATCACCAAAACTCATGGAAATTGTTAGTAATAAACTCCTACCACTATGTTGGTTATTTATTTTATATGTATTATGCAGGAATTTGACGATCGGATTTAGTATTTAAGGACCGTCAACAGATGGCGTTTACTGCGGAGGTTGATACTCGATGTTGAAATGGTTGAACAGTTGGTCCATCATGGAGATGTTTGTCTGAAGTTGTTCTGACGTCTATTGCTGCCATTCTTGTTCTCTCCTTATGGCTGCTTGTATTTCTTGAGTTCGCATGTTGGTCTCATAAGCATTGGCAGCCAAGTATTGCATATCTTATTGCAACTTCGTAAAGTTGTATGATGTGAATCGGGCGGAACGAGAAGTGCCTATGCCTCCATAAGGTTAATGGTAACTTCCCATCCCATAGGGGTTGGAAGGTTCATACTCTTCATAGGAGGAGGTAGTATAGTTTGTTGATGAACTAGAAAATCCGGGAAACCTTGGTTGCTACCAATGGTATTGGGAGTTTCCCGAAGTACCCGGTTGAGGTGTGTTCATGGCTGTTTCGTGCTGCTGTTATGCTCGTCAGAGTTGTGCTCTTGTTCTTGGCCTATCCCCTAAATCACTATGTCTTACATGCTACGAAGGAGCTTGCAATTTGTACACAAAGTTCTTTTTACAAATAATAGTGAGCTGGGGGTTAGGCAACTCAATTTCTATGTCATACCCCAGATAAAGCATGAAGTACTTATTATTCTCCTCTTTTAACAAGTGGGCTTGCAAAAAATGATCTTCTCCTAACAAAGGAGCGCTAGGGAGATGATCTATTCTAGATCTATGAAGTGCACCAACCTTTCTAGCAATTCTAGTGACAAAAGGGGTAAAAGTAATGGGTCCTTGTTGTCTAAATGCTAAGGTGAGCCAATGGTTGATGAGGAAAAATGTGGGGTTCATTTTAATCTTCTTGATTATAGCATGGAGGTAGGCTTTATCCAAGCTATTCACCGAACGTACATCACCTCGAGGGGGTAAAGAAGTGAGTGATAAAACAGTGAATTTTATGGAGTGATGGGTTGTGAATGTCACTACTGCATTCTTGCCCCGTAACAGGATTTCCTAACTTTGACCAAAGTCCTTGTGGTGTGAAACATTTAAGTTTATCAATGTCTATGGTGGCCTTACGGTCAAAACCAAGATAAGTACTAATTTCTTTTAAGGACCATTCGTATGTTTCACCAAAAAGACAAAATTCATAGAGAGTGCCTGTTTTGTTTGATTCATGGGTATGAACTTTCAAAGTGCAAAGAAATTCGATAGTAAGCCATTTAGAACCGTATTCATTGAGGTGATAGAAATCATACCACCCTGCTATGTTGAGCACATACTCAAAATCAGCGAGGACGCCAATTTGCTCGAGGAAGTCATGGTCGAACTTGCGCACGGAAGTGAACTCCCAGTCTTGTATGGTGGTGAACTTGCTTTGCTCGTCGAAGTCGTTGAACACCATGTTCTCCTGACTCTCCATGTACTTCTCGAATTCTCCATCTCCTCCTCCTTGTTCACTTGCTACTGTTGCAGCCTCGGATATGGACATTGATTCCGAGTGGTAATTCGGAGCATGCCCATATGACGCTTCGGAGTGTTCCGCTTCTGAGTGCTCACTTGGGGTGCGTCTCCCATGACTTGAGCTGTTGCTGAACTTGTTGCAGAGGACCCTCCAAATGTTTGCCATTCCTACAAAAGGGTTACTTGGACACAATACCCGATGGACAATATGGCAATAATGGTTAGTAGTCCAAGTGTTAGTCATTCAAATCTGCAAGGGTGGCGGCAAACTTGCTCTAGTTGGTTTTATTGCAGCACACTTTGAGAAACCATGTTGAGATGTGCCATGGCTTGCAATATGTGATGAGTAATTGACTTGAGCTGTTTTGGTGTTTGTGTTGAAATGCGGGAATCCAGGGATTGCAAGGGTTTGTGCATGATTATGCTTTGACTAACCAGAGTTTGTGAAGGTGTTGGAAAGTTGCAAGAGTTGGAAAGTGTATTTGCTTTTCTCATGATAAGTAGGTCACTGGAGTCAACTTGGCGGTCAACGGCAAAAGGATCGGGCACAAGTAGGAGACTTGGGGCCAGACGATCAGGAGGCCGGGTGGAGTCAAGGGTGATCCATACCGTACACATGGAGAGGCAAGGAGCACGGATGGTTTCGCGGTTGAGCCTCAAAACCGTGGGTGATGATCAAGACGGTGGGGTTGACCAAGTCGAAGGTGATTAGGTGTCGGTGCAAGTAGAGGCTTCCAATGGACCGGAGGAGGAGAGACTTGCCAACGGGGAGGATCATAGGATGAGGTGACACGCGTCAAGATCATGAAGTCTTGCTTCCGTGGAAGTGAGCATGAAGTCACGCTACGAGAAGCGTGCAAGGCGGTTTCCCGGTTTGGGCCTCAAAACTAGTAGCGGTGATTGGTGGTGCACGTAGCACCATCATGGAGCTTGCTTTGAGAGGAAGCAAAGTTGTGAAGGGCCCGAGGGCGTTTGGGTGACGAGGGGAAAGATGGACAAGTTTGCCCCTGGTGGTAGGTGGCAGCGTTATGTAGGTCAAAGGTAGAGTGGTCATGTGGACATCCCGTAGGCCTATATAAGGAGAGGTAGGGCTAGTGGAAGAGGTGGACTTTTGGGTGTCTCTTGTGCCTCTCTTTCCCTTAGCCTTGCCTTAGGTCTTCATTCAAAGTGCTAGGAGAGGTCTTCATGTAATAGAGGAGAGGAGTGGGTGTGTGAGAGACATCTCTTTCTCTTCCAAATAGTAGGAGGAAGAGGTTGGCTTCCTAGCCATGTATCCATGTATCTTGACTTGATGAATCAATGATATGAGACTTAAATTCGTGCTCAAGTTCTTCCTCTCTCCCTAAATACCGAATTTCTCTTTTTCCCTATTTTCGGAGCTATTTTCGTGGTGATTTTCGATCATGTTTTTCAGTGAATCTTAGGATGGATTTCTTGAGGGATCTTGGTGCTATGATGTGCTAGAACAACCCTATATAGGTCCTTGACCAAATCAAAGACACGAGCACCTTCGATTTCAAAGATTTCTCAAGTTTCCCCTTTTTGATGTTCTTGGCATGAGATCTGAAATTCATGATGATTTCTTGTGCTTTTTGAGTGGATCTCTTTAAAGGAGTGTTGTGATGTATTGAGGATGATCTGGTCCAAATTTCGTGATTTTTGGAGTTCATTTGATAGGGTTTTGGAGTTCTTTTCAAAACGGAGCTGCTATTTTGCCCAGGACAGAAGTTCCGTTGCCAGGACAGAACTTCCGTCACCATGACGGAACTTCCGTCAAGCATCACGGAACTTCCATAAGTGACAGAACTTTCGTCGCCCAGAACTTCCGTGAGTGTCAGAACCTTTGCCGGGGACTTTGGAACTTCCATCGGGTACCACGGAACTTCTGTCAAGCTCAGTTTTGTGATTTCTCAGATCTTCCTTGTTTCTCTTTTTGTCTCTCTTGAGCTTCCACTATGTGTCCTTTTGGTTTGAGTAATTCCTAGGGTTAGCACATCACAAGTTGGTGTGTGTAATCTTGGTGACTCGATTAGAGGTTGGGTTGGGTACTAATTGGAATATAGGCCAAGTTCTTATGAAGAATGTTAATTGGCTCTCATTCACCCCCTCTCAGGCCGCCTTCTCGGTCCTTCACACTTTTATTTCTATGTTTAAAGTGTACTTACTAAAAAAATTAGTGAAAAGAAAGAGAGAATGCAAAGGGAGAGAGAAGTGAGGGAGAAGAATGTTTTTAGCTAAAGATTGAGAGGTGAAGAATGTGGAGAGTGACCCTCGGTATTTATAGGCTTGAGAGGAGGCAAGGGGGCAAACATCTCATGCTGGGCGGCGACCCATGTGATCCACTCGTTATTATTGCATTGGTGGTGATGGGAGTGGGCTAGGTGCATACGGCATGTGATCCACTCATTATCTTTGGCCAAAACTTTGTGTTGAGAGTGTGAGGAGCAAGGAGGGATTGATGGGATGGCCAAAGTTGGATGTTTGTAATGAGTATCCTGCCACTCATGAGGCCTAGGGGAGTAGGATGGCAGGTGAGAGTTGGTGATTGGGGTGTGAGGTGCCTTGAGTGGCTCCTTCATTTGGTTTCACTCATGGCGGGGCCTTAGGTGAGAGTTTTTCACAAAGGAAGTGACGGCAACACCTCCTCCACTCATGTCCATGATCCCTGCATCTCAAGAGTGAAGATTTCGAGAAAAAGTATGGCCGGGCGGCACAAAAATCACCCAGGCGGGTGGTCTTTTTTTTTGTGAAAAATGACCTCCTGGGTGCTAAAATTTGACTGGCAGGGTTAGAGTCTGGGCGACATAAAAGTTACCCAGCCGGGTGGTCATTTTTCGTGAAAAATGACCTCCCGGGTGCTGAAATTTGACTGGCCGGGTTAGAGTCTCGGATCATCACCCGGATAGTCGTTTTTGATGAAATTTGACCTCCCGGCCAGGAAATTTGGCCGAGACATCAATTTTTTTTAAAGGGGTATGTAATGATTTAAAGAAGGAAATGAAAGAAACTTGATTAGTGGTATGTACAAGAGAAGGGGGGGGGGGTGTAAATATCGGTTACCTTCCAACAAGGGTCCGGATTTTTTGTCTCGAACAAGGTGTTCTCCGCGTTCAGTCTTGCGCGGTGCCTTCCGTGGATGGAGAATTCTCCACGGTTGGTGCAACTTCTTTCTTCTGCCATACTTGTTAGATTTTCTTGGGCTTGGCGGCAACCTTTTTCTTTGCTTCTTGTGGCTCGTTCTTCTTTTTGGGTAGTGATGTGTGCTCTTGACTTTTACCAGCGGTGTGCCCGATTTTTGTGCCATTGGGTATACCTCAATTTTCTAGACCGTGTTAGGTTTTTTACCATAAAAGATGCGTACCTGATTGCATTGTTCCGCTCGGGGCCTGAAGGCAAACTTCTCTTCGTTCCCATTAATGTTAAGATGGATTTCTCCAGTCCTAATGTCAATGTTGGAATTTGCGGTGCTGAGGAACGACCTTCCTAGTATAAGAGGCGTCCTTACATCGGCCTCCATATCTAGCACCACAAAATCGATGGGAACGAGACAGATCCTTATCTTCATGAGTACGTCCTCCGTGATGCCCGCCGGGTAGCGAACTGATTGGTCGGTGAGCTGCAAGCACATTGCTGTAGGGGATAATGAATTGACATTAAGTCTGTCATACACCACCTTGGGCATGACGCTCATGCTTACCCCCAAATCACAAAGGGCGTTGTTGAATTGTTGTATCCGGATGGAACACTAGATGGTTGGGCATTCCGGGTCTTGCTTCTTTTCTGGGAGAGAGTTTAAGATGGCGATGCTGCATTCCTCCGTTAATTTGACAATCTCAGTGGATGGCATTGGGCGTTTATCGTTGAGGATGTCCTTTTGGTACTTGGAGTAGGTAGGGACCTGCATGGCATCAAGTAGCGGTATATTGACATATAATTTCTGTATTACCTCTACAAATTTCCCAAATTGCTCGTCCACTGTTGGCTTGCGTTGGCGAGAGGGAAATGGCAACACCGGCGTATCATAGAACTCATGTGGCACCTTCTTGAGGGGTGCCTTGGCCTCTTCAGTTTCAATTTCTTCTTCATCCTCTAACTCTGCATTAGGTTCCTTGTCTTTCCCTGCATTGTTAGGATTTTGGCGGATCCTATGTTGATTTTCCGCCTCTAGTTGTGACAGCATTAACATTTTCTTTGGGGCTAGCTTCCGGCTGACCGGGGAGCTTGTTAGAGTTAGGCTTAACAACAGAAGCGGCCAACTGAGCAATTTGGGTTTCTAACATTTTATTGTGACTAAGCTGGTTTTGCAGAGAGGTATTGAAAGCTTCCATGTGAGAATCTATGCTTTCTAGGACTTTATCAGTAGCAATAAATTTTCTACTAATACTTTCATTGATTTTAGATTGTCCTAGAACAAGATCACAGAAGGAAGGTTCATTATGAGTGAAGTTTCTAGAGTTACCCATATTCTTGTCAGAGGGGAGGTTTGGCTTGGACTCCCATCCGAAGTTGTTCATGCGGGGCCTAAACCTGTTGTTGTTATTTTTGTTGAGGTAGTTCACTTCTTCTTCTTGAGTCTCTGGGAAGTGTCCAACATTGCCACAGACTTCGCAAGTCATGCGAGAGTCTAAGGATTGGACAGTCTGAGGTGAATCCATTTTCTTCAAGAGTTGATCCATCTTGATTGCTAGCATGTCAATACCATCAACTTGGTGGACTCCCCTCATCTTGGGCTACGGCTGGCTCTGCCTTTCATCATAGCCACTATAGTTGGCGACCATCTTTTCTATGAGAATTTGGGCTTCTTTGACCTTCAGGGAGAAGAAAGAACCTCCAGCGGCTGCATCAAGGTGTTCACGAGCGGGACGGTTGAACCCATGGTAGAAGCTTTAGATTAGCAACCAATCTTGCATTCCATGATGTGGGCATGCCAAATTGTACTCTTGGAAGTGTTCCCATGCCTCAGGGATGCTTTCATCGATCAGCTGTTGGAATCTTGAAATCTTGTTCCGCAGGGCATTAGTTTTGCCAAGCGGGAAGAACCTGGCAAGGAAGGCATTGGAGCACTTGTCCCATGTGGTGAGCTCTTCCTGATTGCTATAGAACCACTGCTTGGCCTTCCCCAGGAGTCAGAATGGAAAAAGGCGAACACGGATGGCTTCAGGGGTCACATCCCTCATAGTGAAAGTGCTACACACCGCCAAAAACTGTTGGAGATGGGCGCTTGCGTCTTCTGATGCCTTGCCACAGAAAGGACTAGCTAAAACCATGTTGATTAAGGCTAGTTTCAGCTCATAGCCTCCGTTCCCCATGTTCGGGTTCAGACCGGTGCGGATGTTGTCTGCAGATGGGGTGGAGTAGTCATGGATCGTGTTTTGAGCCATAGTTGGTTGAGCGGATGTAGACAGCACTCGCTGTTGAGCCTATGTGATCGGAGGTGCTTCAAGAGCAAGTACAGGTCGAGGAGGGATGAGTTGTTGATGCACTCTCCTCAACAAAGCCTCCGGATCGTTGTAGTAGTTGTCTGGTAGGTCAAAACCCGTCATAAAGCGCCCTGTTTACACCACAAATAGACAGGACAAGGGTAAGCCTACAAAGGAAAGCGGTAACTTCTTGATAGAAATATCAATGTTATATTTCTGGTACCTTAGCCTATGGCTTCCCCGGCAATGGTGCGAGAAATGCTTGCTGACACTTCTTAACATCGCATCAGGAATATTACTATTCTTGGTATGGCGCCAGAAATGATTATCAGCATTTGTTATGCTTTAAGAATAAAGTGAATTAATCCACAAGCGCACGGAACACCATTGTAGCATTTCACCCAAGAGTATTCCAAGGTATCATATTTATTTTCCTCAGGGGAGCTAGGCGTAAGATTATCTTGGTTTAACAAAGATATAACTACATTAATTATACCAACTGACCAAAGATGGAGATAAGAATGTTCAATGATAATGTGGTAGGGGTAGCAACACAAGAACAATCCATGCTAAGATAAAAAAAAGATCGGTTAAGCTAGCCAAAAGGACAGCGAGTCTAAGTCTAAGATTCCTAAAATATATCTTTCTAATATATCTAAGTCAAACATCAAATCCTAGTTACTCGGGTTGAGGCTTACACCTATTAGCTCGCTTCGGGGCACGAAAATGATCCACTAATATGGGTCGGTAACTAACCTCTGTACAAGTGGGTACGCTATCACTAGACAACCTTGCTTGAGACTTCCCGAACGTGGTGGATTACTAAAGGGATGAACAGGGCTGTCAGCACCTACCGCCTACCCGAGAGCCCATGGGGATGAATGCAAATCTAGCTAGTGTTAATTTAGGCACCGCGCCTACGCCTTCACTAGATATTCTTTCGTTGGCCTACCGGAAGTATAGCCAGGAAATAACCAAGTCTAAATTCCAAAAAGAACTAAACTTGATGAAATCCTAGCTAGGAAACCCGTGAACTACGCAACAAAGTTTCTTCCTGATAATTGCAACTGAAGGAAAAGACTAAGTTAAGATAAACACTTGACAAGATATAAAGGGGAAGATAATTATATTGATAAAGCATAAGCCTTACAAAAGGAGAAAAGATACAAGAGAGCACATACCAAGACTCTGAGACAATTTCGGAATCTAGAGCGATGCTCTCGACTAGACTCTAACTGCCGACTAACTAACCTACTCTACTAAGTAGCACAAGTAGTGGGAAATGGACTCCTTGATGTGTTTCTTGCTTGATGTTCTTTTTTTGCCGAATTCCCTCTCTATTTATAGGTAGTGATGGGTAGGGGGGGGTACTTGTAGGTGAAGAAGGGTCGGTAGGCCGAAGTCGGTCCGCCGGGCAGCGGGCAAGGCCGGGCGGCCACACGTGTCGGGCGGCCGGGCGGCAGCCCTGGCCAATCGGCCCTTGGATCGTGTCGGTTCGTGACCGACTCCTCTTGGACGGTTTGGATCTTGTTCCGATGTCGGTTATTTGGTTGGTTCGTACCGACTCCTCCATTTTGGGGCCGGTAGGCTTATTGGGCTTCATGGGCTGGCAACCCCGGGTTAGGCCACTTGTTGGCCTTCTTTTCCTTAGCCATATCTCATCATTTTTAGTCTGGGAGGAGAAAACAACATCACGGTGAAGTGTTTTGCAATCAACTAGGTCGGATGATCAACCTGAAAAATGACTCCGGTTGATCAACCGGGTGGCTGATTTCAATCGTAAATGACCTCGTCGGCCGGTGAAAACGGTTGTTTCACAGTCGTGATCGGCTAACGGGGTGTTTCTTCACGTTTTTGTATATTTTGGCTCTTTTATACCTATAAACAAATATTTCATCAAAACTCATGAAACTTTATTAGTTTAAACAAATATTTATTAAACTTTGGTCTTTACCTTGCATTTCCTGACCGGTTGGTGGCCGATATTGGGTTTTATGGGCCCCAGCAGCTGACCTAGGGGTATGGTCGGCCGACCAGTCCTTGAGCCCATTTCGGGCAGGCTTTCATGTGTCGACTCCTAACCTCCTTTGGAAGGTCGGTGCATGGCAGTTTCGTCGCGGTTACTCCTCAGTACCGACTATACCCACTATAAGAAGAAGGAGAGAGCTCCAATCCAACACACACACACACTCAAGAGCTAGTCATTTCCATCTTTCACTTAGTAGTTTAGTGTTGGAGAAGCCTTGCTCAAGTCTACAAGTCATAGGAGTATTGGTATGGCTCTTGTATCTTTACCTTTATTTTTTATATTATTATGACTTTATTCTATTCAATTAATATAGTTCTTCCTTATAGTTAAGCTTATGATATGTGTTCCTTGTTTGGTTATATATCATATTCATGTCATAGGACTTTATACTTTCATGATAACATAGACTTGCTGCCTTATTGTCATGATTGTCATATACCTTGACTATAGTCTAAATGTTATAATGCTAGTTGTACTTTAGTCTAGTTGTGATGATTCAACATGACTTGTTAATCCGTACGGTTAGAGTTAGGAATGCTTACTACTTGTTTATCCAAACGGTGATTCTAGTGTTTGATCGATGCTAGAATTCTACTTAAATGTGTAAGCGTGGTGCTTAGACGGCTATGTAGTATTGATCACCTCGTAATCCATGGTTTGTAGAGGTAGGGAGTAGGTGGTGACAGTCCTATCTGTCCATTGTACTCCTCCACATTCGGTTACAATGTGGGTCCAAGATGGAGTTGCCTTGCGTATGTCGGGCACGAATCCATACACGAAGTATTGAATGCATTAGGCTATGACTAGTGTAACATTAGAGAAATAGCTTTGCTTTCCTTATTATTATACTTACCCATGTATGAACTCTGAAAACTCATACCAATCTTTATGACTACATTATTATTAACAATTATATATTTATGCTATAGCCTTACTTTGGTAGAACTATAAATAACAAGCTATTGGTGCAATCCAATAGTGAAATGCTACAACGGTATTATCCGTGCGCTTGCGGATCTTACTATATTGACATGGAAGTGCATCTTTATAATTATGTTCGGTGTGACGTTAAGAAGTGCCACAAGCATTTCTGGCGCCTAGCCGGGGATGATTATATCGATGTAACTTAGTAAACGTTAGCAAGTGTCAGCAAGCATTTTTGGCGCCGTTGCCGGGGAAGGCATAGACAAATATATATTGTTAATAATAACGTACGCATATTGATTGTATTGTAGTTAGTGTTTATGCAGGCTAACCTTGTATGTTTTCTACTTTTTGGTGTGAAAACAGGATAGTGCATGACCGGTTTCGATGTGCGTGAGAACTTCATCGCGAATCCGGAAAGAGTTCTAAGGAAAAGTATACTTAACGTCTCTTCTCCTCGATAATCTAAGCCAGCAGATCCACCAGTCATCACCGCACCACCCTGATTAAAGCCAATGGCTGAGAAGGCTCTTAAGGACTACTCCACTCCCTCTACCAGTAACGTGCTCACTGGGCCCAACATTGACATCAGGGATGGGAACTTTGAGATTAGACCAGTTTGATCATGATGGTGCAGGCTGGCCCATTATGTGGGAAAGACAATGAGGACGCCAGCACTCACTTACAGCAATTCTTGGAGTTGTGCAGCACCTTTACCATAAGGAACATGACTCCGGATGCCATTAGGCTCCATCTGTTCCCGTTCTCGCTGCTAGGTAAGGCCAAGCAGAGGTTCTACACCAACAAGGAGGCTGTCAATATCTGGGAGATATGCTCAACTACGTTCCTTGCGAAGTTCTTCCCGTTGGGTAAAACCAACTCTCTACGGGGAAGAATTTCAAGTTTCCAGCAGGCGGCTGGAGAAACAATACCAGAAGCATGGGAAAGGCTACAAAAGTACATCCTGGCCTATCCCCATCATGGAATGGATAAATGGCTTATTATCCAAAACTTCTACTATGGACTGACGGCCTCAAGCCGTCATCACATTGATGCTGCCACTGGAGGAGCCTTCTTCTTACTCACCATCAAGTTGGCAACTGAGTTAATTGAGAAGATGGTCTCCAATCAAGGCTGGAATGATGAGCGACTTCAGCCATGTGCGTGAGGCATGCACACCGTCAAGGAGACGGATATGCTCACCGTGAAAGTGGACCTTATCTTGAAGTGGCTCGACATCCGTGATGACCCTAGCCTGAAGAGCACAGTACAAGCTCTGGACCACCGCATGACTTGCGAGGTCTGTGGCAACATGGGACATTCGGGCAATGACTGCCCGGAGACTCATGAGGAGGCTGCATTCGTAAACAACAGGTATCACCCTCAAGGAGGTCAGGGGTGGCAACAACGCCCCTATCAAGGTGGTAACTATGGTAATTCTTTCAATCCTAACCAACCTTCCTTGAAAGATCTTGTCTTGGGCCAAACCAAAATTAATGAACATTATAGTACAAAGTTTGCCTCCACTAACAAGAACTTAGAAAGCATTAATGCTAAGTTAGAAGGTCTTTCTTCTTCCCTTAAGAGCCAATTTAGTTTTAATAAAATGTTTGAAACTCAGCTAGCTCAAATAGCCGCTGCTCTGTCTACTTTGGACTGTGGGAAAATTCTGGGGCACCCTGAATCTACCACAGAAAATGTGAATGTGGTGATGCTTGTGGGTAATCCTACTTGCAACCCGCTATATACTGACCTTGCAGGAAATGATGAAGTGGATGAATTGAACATCATCCTAGTGATCAAAGGTGATCCAGGGAGCATGATGATTTCATGTTAAATTGGGACAAAATTCTTTGAGCAAGCATTATGCAACTTTGGAGCCAGTGTCAGCATCATGCTAAGAGCTATCTTCAACAATCTGAACCTCACAGGCCTAGTCCCAACTCGAAGGCGGATACAACTTGCTGACTCATCAATACGGTACCCCGCAAGGATTGCCGAGGAAGTTTTGGTTGAGATCCGTGGATGCTTCATCCTTGTGGATTTTGAGGTGCTCGACATTGAGTTCAATAAGAGTACGTCGCTCATCCTTGGGCAGCCGTTCTTAAGCACCACATTTGCACAAATTGATGTCGGGGCTGAAGTAATCCGCCTCGACCTCAATGGCATGAAAGAAGTGTTTGAGTTCCAGCCCTGCCTTATGGGTGGAGTCAAAAGCTGACGGAACTCACAGGACATTAAGAAACTAGAGGTAAAGTCAAGAAGGGACAACCTAGTGGACTTCATGCAAAACTTCTTCGCACAAGGGAAACCTACTCTTGTCGCCTAGAAGAAGAAGGCAATAGGCACGCCTGAGCTCGGGACAAAGAAGCAGCCGATACAGAAGAATCCTTCATCCACACAGCCCAAGAAGGTGAAAAAGGTGTGGCAGCCAAAGAAGACATCCACGTCCTCATTTCTAGACAAGGATGTGATAACAGCAAGCTAAACATCAAAGAAGAGAAAGTCCCATCCACCGAACCCAAAATTGGTGAACTCTCGCCGACAGGTTAAACGGTATTTATCCATATTCCCATTTCAAAACTTTTTGATTTCAATTTGCATGTTTAATTTTTCCATTGCATGTTGGAATTTATTCCAACCCAATTTCAAAAAAAAGGAATTTTTTCAGAGTTTATCTTTTTGATATTTTAGATTTGCAGAAAGATTGAAAATGTTTTTCCTCGAAACATATTTACTTTCTTGTGGGCCACCATACCTGGGGCCCACTGGCCAGAGCAGTGGACCAGAGGAGCCAACCCCTGGTTGGCCGACCTAACCCCTTGGTTGTCCGACCAGAGAGCAACGGCTCTCTAGCCCCACTTACCCCAATGGCTAGCAGGACCCTTGCTCTGCTCTGCTATTTAAGGCAATAGCCGGGAGAGGGTGTTTCTTCATTCCATTCTCATTTTCCACCTCTCTACTTTGCTCTAGCTACTTGCTTCCACTTTTTCCAAGCCTTTGCATTGATCAACATTCTAAAAATTCCAACAAAAATATTTCCATTGATTCACATTTGCATTCACGAGTTGGTTGGACATTTGCAAGAGTTTCCAACGGAGATTTCGTTTGGTGCTTTTTACCAACCTTAACCCCCATTCGAGTTGCTCTTGTGTTGGTTTGTTGAGGTGTGCAGGGATGAACAAAATGAAGCGGGCCTTAAGCAAGATGAAGAACAAGGTGACGGGAAGCCCAAGTGATGCGAGTCCTACACCTTCAATGGTGTATAGCACTCGCTCCTGTCGCCAACGTCTTGAGGAAGAGCTAGACGCACCGGTCGAGGAACTGACGGAAGTAGAGTCGGCAACATTGCCGAATTTCAGCAGTGTTCAACTCCGCCTCAACACCAACATCGACCTCGACTTGGTTGGAAAGAGAGAACATGACATCTATCGGATGATCACCGGCCAGTCTTATGTTCCTACGCACACATATGATCCGTACTTTCTTTCCAAGATAGGTATAGACACTGAATTTGCTTCTATCTTTTATGTTGTGGGATAGGATGGTTTTGTTCTGGTAGTTGAGCCTTGCTCTCGCCTGCTTACCATTCATTTCTTATGCACCCTTCAGTGGGAAGGTGATAGGATTTCATTCCGGTTCAATCGAATGAAAATCTCACTCACCTGGTGGCAATTTAGTGATTTGCTAGGTTTTTCTGCTATTGTTGTTTTGTGTCACATCCCAAAATTTCCCATCTTGGAATATGAACCGCTTTCAAACAATATATTTGGATTTCTCAAATTTTGAAACTTTTTATAAGGAAATTTGCAAATTAACAAAGATTTTATTGGGTTGAAGAAATTGCTCTATGTCACAAAAGTTTTCAGTTTTGAACCAAAACCATTTTAGATAAGTTAAATTATATTATTTTATTTTATTTCAATATTTTGTCATTTTTGGATTCCATGTTAATTTGAGAAAATTCAAATCCTTTCAATAAAATTTTTTCGAATGTACACTCTATTTTCCAAAATGGGCTCAACTATCTATGTCTCCTTGACTCACGTGAATACATCGTCGAACACCGTCTTCCAAAGTTATTTTATCACATTGTATCTTCGTTCATCAAATATTTCACCCAACACACCATTGAAGCATCTAGACTCATTTTCATCTTCATTCATTTTTCCTTCCGCATCGATGTACCTAGATGTGATGCCTCCCATGTTTACCTCACCTTCCGTAAACATCTCTATGAAAATAAACCCCACCTTCCATAAACATTCATAAGGAAAGAACAAGAGAATAATTTCCTTTCCATATTTCCTATGTCTTCCATGTTTGCCTCCAATAAATGCATTTATACCTCTTAATGTCCTTTCCATATTGTTACCCCACCTACCCTCACCTCTCCTATAAATACCAGGCCTCTCCCATGAAATCCCTCACCTCTCCTCATATTCTTTAGATCGGGACATTCTCTGAAACAAGGACCCAATGGCTCTTTGTTTTATTTCATTCCCGGTTATGCAAATGAAATCCAATTACCTAACCTAGTTTTTCATTTGTATAACTGTGATGAACTAACCATTCCTCTAGAGACATGCTTTGCAGCTCGTAGGAACAATGTTTCTGGTCCTATGACTAGGAACAAATCACGGAGGAACACCGAGGCGTCCTTCCCGAGGGAAGAGCCAAGCACGGGTTCTTGGGATCACGCCATTCCTTACGAAAGTGGCAGTGCATCTTGGGACACCGGTGAATGGCCCGGGGGAGCCTGTGGCAGCTAAAGTTCCAGTGGCTTACCACCACCGTTCGACACACATCATTCTCGTAGCGGTTCAAGGAGGGCACAGATGACCTCACAAGACAAATTGACAGTATGTCCCTCCACATCAACCAATTGGACCACACCATCCACCCTCATATCAATAACAAAATGAGTGGAGAGATGATGTCCAACGGCAGGTCTTGAGAATTCAAGATAAGTTCTCTTGGGGTAACACCCAAATGAGTTCTTATTTTCACTCTCAAGGCTACTTCGGTCAGGGGCCGCCGCCGTTCGAGTGAGCTTAAGCCAGCTTGGGGGGATTCCCTCCCCATAATGTGAAGTAACTTGTATCATTTCCCTTTCGAATCACCACATGCATGATAAACTAAAATATGAAAAAGATTTATTTCCCTTTCACATGCATGATAAATAGAAAAAAAACTAAAAACAACAATAATACTAATGAATAAATCCATGTGCGGTATGAATGCATAAGGTTTCCTTTGTTCAGATGATGAGTAGTTGCTCTGTGTTTTATTCCGTTCATATGCCTAGTCTACAACTTAGTACTCTACCTAGTTTTGGTTTGTTGCCATGATTTAAATTTCACCTCAAACACACTAGTGGGTAGCATAAGCATTATCGTTCTAGGTTGCTGGGAGTTATGATATGATTAGGTAGGGCTGCTATGATCTTGCTCAATTTCCAAAACTTGACACCTGGAGAATTAGTTTGATAATGACAAGTTCCTCAATGATATAATTTCCTACCACAACCATATGTTGTTCTACATTGCAAAACCTTATACATATGCTACTTGTATTTTCATTGAGCCTAGTGAGAAATATTTTCTGCATTCATGATCATGTTCGGGCACATCACGCTAAGTTTCCACACTGAAAATTTGCAATCATCCATGCCACACCATCCATCCACAAAATAAGGACTCTGTCTTCATGATTGATCTCTCCCCAAGGTAATGAAGGTTATGGCTATCAAAAAAAAGAGAAAAGACTCTGGCTCCATTAAGAGCTTGAGAGAAAAGACAGAAAGAAAAGATTGCCATTACTGGCAAATAAAGGGAGAGACAAATAAAAAGAGTCTCCATTCCACTCCACGAAATCCACCACACATGCACATCTTGATCATGCTTGTAGGAAATGTTTTCTCCACGGATCCACTCTTTTGACTCGACGACATATGAAATACAGGTATGCCACAATTATCCTGACCCTGAGCTCCAAATATCAGCCTTTAGAGGTAGGATTTTTGAGGCATCATAAGCCTTGGTGATGAATTTATACACTCTAAGCGATCTGAGTGAATCATTTGGGGAACTTAGATTTATCACAGAAGATTAACCTTTAGGTTAAAGCTGATAAAAAAGAGTAGATGTAATGGTAGTCCTACGAACTGTTCTGTCTACCAACCACCCAAGATTTGGAGAAGCTACAACGCCCCATAGGTAATAAAAGGTGAAATACTCGTGCCAACTTATTCAATTCTTTATAGAGTGTCTTAGTTGTTCATTTGGGTATAAGTCAAGAATAAGACATTGTAGCTTATGATATGTGTTCCTTGTTTGGTTATATATCATATTCATGTCATAGGACTTTATGCTTTCATGATAATATAGACTTGCTACCTTATTGTCATAATTGTCATATACCTTGACTATAGTCTAAATGTTACAATGCTAGTTGTACTTTAGTCTAGTTGTGATGATTCAACATGGGTTTGATATCCAATTAGGATTGCAATTCCTTAGCTCTTGACTTGTTAATCCATAGGGTTAGAGTTATGAATGCTTAGTACTTGTTTATCCAAACAGTGATTCTAGTGTTTGATCGAAGCTAGAATTCTACTTAAATGTGTAAGCGCGGTGCTTAGATGACTAGGTAGTATTAATCACCTCGTAATCCACGGTTTGTAGAGGTAGGCAGTAGGTGGTGCCAGCCCTATCTGTCCATTGTACTCCTCCACGTTCGGTTACGACGTGTGTCCAAGACGGAGTTGCCTTGTGTATGCCGGGCATGAATCCGTACATGAAGTATTGAATGCATTAGGCTATGACTAGTATAACCTTGCATGTAATTGTTTGACTATATAACTATATAGGTAGACTAACATTAGAGATATAGCTTTGCTTTCCTAACTAAAACTCCCTGGTGACTTAGGACTTTATTTATCTTTAGGAATGATTGCTCTGTGTGTCACACTACCCCTATCCTTATTATTACACTTACCCCTGTATGAACTCTGAATACTCATACCAATCTTGATGACTACATTACTATTAACAATCATATATTTATGCCATAGCCTTCCTTTGGCAGAACTATAAATGACAAACTATTGGAGTAATCCAATAGTGAAATGCTACAACGATGTTATCCGTGCGCTTGCGGATCTTACTATATTGACACTGAAGTGCATCTTTATAATTATGTCTGGTGTGACGTTAAGAAGTGCCACAAGCATTTCTGGCACCTAGCCGAGGACGATTATATCGATGTAACTTAGTAAACATTAGCAAGTGTGAACAACTACCAAGCAAATTGAAAGGAGTCTCACTTGAAGGCCGTGAAGAGGATACTTAGATACCTCAAGTACACACCTACCATGGGATTATGGTATCCTAGAGGAACAAGCTTTGAGTTACTTGCGTATTTGGACTCGTACTTCATGGGGTGCAAAGTGAATAGGAAGAGTATATCGGGAGGTTGCCAATTTCTTGGAAGATCTCTAGTATCTTGGAGATCAAAGAAGAAAAACTTGGTGGCTCTATCCACAGCTGAAGCGGAGTACATGGCAGCGGGAGCGTGTTGTTCCCAACTTCTCTACATGAGGCAAACACTCTCGTATTATGGCTTGAACTACACACAAATGCCACTATATTGTGATAGTGAAGCAGCAATCAAAATGGCTCCTAAAACAGGAGACCATGGTTATGTAAAGCATATTCAAGTCAAGCATCACTTCATAAGGGACCATGTTGAGAAGAAGGACATTGAATTGGTGAGTGTGCTGACTCATGAACAATTGGCGGATATCTTCACCAAGCCTCTCGACGAGAAGACCTTCAACAAGCTAAGGGGAGAACTCAGTGTTCTCAACCTTTCAAACTTCACATGACGTATCCCTGAAGCTTGTCCTTTGTAAATATGTATAGAATTTGTTTGTTTTGTTTGGTTGCTTGTGCCTTTGCTTTGTGCTTGTTCTTCTTCTTCTTGTAGGTCAACTTTGGACCTCCTTGAGACAGCAATGGACATGGGTTAATCTTAGGAAGGTGATTCATGGTGTGCCCAAGGCTTTGAAGAATGGTCCATTTTGAGTAAGCTCGAGAAGGGAACAACTCGTTGTTGGCATTTTGGTTTGTAGCCTTTCTCTCTCTTTTTTTAGCATCGCATCATGCATTTGTATACTTTTTGCATTTGCATTTACATTCTTTGCATTCATGCATTCTTACATCCTGATACCTTACATGCTTCCAATCATGTTTCTAGGGGGGAGTTGCTGTTGGCGGCCTATAAAACTTAATATCGGCCACCAACCAGCCGAGAAATGCAAGGTAAAGACCAAAGTTTAATAAATATTTGTTTAAACTAATAAAGTTCCATGAGTTTTGGTGAAATATGTGTTTGCAGGTACAAAAGGGCCAAAATATGCAAAAATATGAAGAAACACCCCGTCGCCCGATCACACTGTAAAACAGCCGACTGACAGGGTCGTTTACGACCAAAATTAGTACCCGGCCCTATGTTACCGACAAAATCTGGGACTGACAGGGCAATCAGCCCCCCAGATCATCACCCAGCCAAGTGATCAGAGTTATCACCCAAGTGCAGACCGAAAGCCTAACCGGCTGCCCGAGCGACCACCCGGTCGATGAACCGGAATCATCGTCCGACTGATCATCCGACCTGGCCGGTTTTGCAAAACACTCCAGCGTGATGCCGTTTTCTCCTCCCAGATAAAAAGTGATGAAATATGTCTAAGAAAAGAAAGCCAACAAGTGGCCTAACTCGGAGAAGTCAAGGGGTGACCCGAAGGGGGTCGCTACCTAACATGGGCCACCGCCCGACCTAGCTTGCCGCCCGGGCTAGGTTTGCCACCCAGGGTGGCCAGCCCACTAGGCCCAAGAGGCCTAGCGCCCCCAAAAATATGAAGTCGGTCAAAACCGACCCATCAACCACCATTGGGACAAGATCCAAGCTATCCAAGGAGAGGCGGTCGAGAAACCTACTTAATCTAAAGGTTGCCCGGCCTATCCCGCTACCCGCCTGCCATGCCACCCGACCTATCCCACCGCCCGACGGAACAACTTTGGCCCACCGACTCTACTTCACCTACAAGTACCCCCTGCCCATTGCCACCTATAAATAGAGGGGGAATTCGGCAGAAAAGCGGATCATCAATGAAGCAAGACATCAAGGAATCCATTTCCCACTACTTGTGCTACTTAGTAGAGTAGGTTAGTTAGTCTAGAGTTAGAGTCTAGTCCAGGGCATCTCTCGAGATTCCAAAATTGTCTTGGAGTCTTCGTATCAGCTCTCTTGTATCTTTTCTGTTTATGTGAGACTTATCCTTTATTAATATAAATATCTTTCCCTCATTACTCTCTTCAAAGTATTTATTTTCATTTAGTCATTTCCTCAAGTTATAATTATCAGGAAGAAACATTGTTGCGTAGTTCACAAGTTTCCCGGCTAGGATTTAATTAGGTTTAGTTCTTTCTGGGACTTAGACTTGGTTATTTCCCGGCTAGTCTTCTGCTAGGCCAATGAAAGAATATCTAGTGAAGGCGTAGGCGCAGTGTCTAAGTTAACGCTAGCTGGATTTGCATTCATCCCCATGGGCTGTGTGGTAGGCGACAGGTGGTGACAACTCTGTCCGTCCCTTTAGTAATCTACCATGTTCGAGAAGCCTCAAGCATGGTTGACTAGCGATAGTGTACCTACTAGTGCATAAGGTTACTTACTGACCCTTGTTAGTGGATCATTTTCGTGCCCCGAAGTGAGCTAACAAGTGAAAGACTCAAGGCTATACCAAGAAACTAGTGTAAGCGCTCAACCCGAGTAACTAGGATTTGATGCTTGACTTAGATATATTAGGAAGATATATTTTAGGAATCTTAGACTTAGACTCACTGTCCTCCTGGCTAGCTTAACTGTTCTCTTTATTTATCTTAGTGTGGATTTCTCTTGTGCAACTACCCCTATTATTATTATTGAACACCCTCACCGCCGTCTTTGGTCAGTTGGTATAATTCTTATAGCTATATCTTTGTGTTCTGTGTGCTTGCGGATTAATTCACTTTATTCTTAAAGCATAACAAACGCCAACAATCATTTCTGGCGCCGTACCAGGGATAGTGATATTCTTGGTACGATGTTAAGAAGTGTCAACAAGCATTTCTCGCGCCGTTGTCGGGGAAGCAATAGGCTAAGATATTAGAATTTTAACATTGATATTTTCATCAAGAAGTTATTGCTTCCCTTTGCGGGTTTACCCTTGTTTTGTTTATTTGTGGTGTAAACAGGATGCTTTATGACAGGTTTCAACCTACCAGACAACAACCACAACAATCCGTAGGCTTTGTTGAGGAGAGTGCGTCAATGACTCACCCCTCCTTGGCCTGTACTTGGTCTTAAAGCACCTCCGATCACGCAATCTCAGCCGCGAGTCCCATCTTCATCCGCTCAACCAACTATGGCTGAAAAGACGATTCGTGACTACCCCATCTGCAGACAACATCCGCACCGGTCTGAACCCGAACCCGAACATGAGCTGAAATCGGCCTTAATCAACATGGTTTCGGCCAGTCCTTTTTGTGGCAAGGCATCGGAAGACGCAAACGCCCACCTCTAACAGTTTTTGGCGGTGTGCAGCACTCTCACCATGAGGGATGTGACCCCTCAAGTCATTCGCATTTGCCTCTTCCCATTCTCACTCTTGGGGAAGGCCAAGCAGTGGTTCTACAGCAATCAAGATGATGTCATCACATGGGATGAGTGCTCCAATGCCTTCCTTGCCAGGTTCTTCCTGCTAGGCAAAACCAATGCCCTACAGAACAAAAATTTCAAGTTTCCAACATCTGACTGAGCAAAGCATCCCTGAAGCATGGGAACATTTCCAAGAGTACACTTTGGCATGCCCACATCATGGAATGCAAGATTGGTTGCTAATCCAAAGCTTTTACCATGGGCTCAACCATCCCGCTCGTGAGCACCTTGATGCAGCCGCTGGAGGTTCCTTCTTCTCTCTAAAGGTCAAAGAAGCTCAAACTCTCATAGAAAAGATGGTTGCCAACTACAGTGGCTATGAAAAGAGGAAGAGCCAACTGCAACCCATGATGAGGGGAGTCCACCAAGTTGATGGTATTGACATGTTAGCAATCAAGATAGATCAGCATTTGAAGAAGATGGATTCGCCTCAGATCGTCCAATCCTTAGGCTCTCGCATGACTTGCGAAGTTTGTGGTAATGTTGGACACATGGTTATCCACGGTTTGGGGACTCAGGAAGAAGAAGTGAATTACCTCAACAACAATGGGTTTAGGCCCCATACGAACAACTTCGCATGGGAGTCCAAGCCAAACATCTCCTTTGACAAGAACATGGGTAACTCTGGAAACTTCACTCGTAATGAACCTTCCTTCCGTGATCTTGTTCTAGGACAATCTAAAATAAATGATAGTATTAGTAGGAAATTTATTGCTACTGATAAAGTCCTAGAAAGCATAGACTCTCGTATGGAAGCTATCAATACATCTCTGCAAAACCAGCTTAGTCATAATAAAATGTTAGAAACACAAATTGTTCAGTTGGCCGCTTGTATTGTTAAGCCTACCTCAGGCAAGCTCCCCGGTCAGCCGGAAACTAGCCATAAGGAAAATGTTAATGCTGTCACTACTAGAGGCGGAAAATCCACACAGGATCCGCAAAATCCTAACACTACATGGAAGACTAGGGAACCCGATGAAGAGTCAGAAGGAGAGGAGGAAATTGAAGTTGAGGAGATGAAGGCGCCTCCCAAGAAGGCACCACATTAGTTCTATGATAACCCGGTGTTGCCATTTCCCTCTCGCCAGAGGAAGCCAATAGCGGACGAACAATTCGAGAAGTTGGTGGAGGTAATAAAGAATATATATGCCAACATACTGCTACTTGATGCTATGTAGGTTCCTACCTACTCCATGTACTTAAAGGACATCCTCAACAACAAACGCTCAATGCCGTCCAAGGAGGTTATCAAATTAACAGAAGAGTGCAGCACCGCTATCTTAAACTCCCTCCCAAAAAAGAAGCGAGATCCAGGATGCCCAACCATCCCATGTTCCATCGGGATGCAACAATTTAACAATGCCGTTTGTGATGTGCGGTCAAGCGTGAGCGTCATGCCAAAGGTGGTGTATGACAAACTTAATGTCAATTCATTATCCCCTACAGCAATGTGCTTGCAGCTCGCTGATCAATCAGTCCGCTACCCTGCAGGCAATGCGGAGGACGTACCCATGAAGATAAGGAACTCTCTTGTTCCCGTTGACTTTTTGGTGCTAGATATGGAGGCCGACGTCGAGACACCTCTAATACTAGGAAGGTCATTCCTTAGCACCGCAAATGCCAACATTGACGTTGGGGCTGGAGAAATCCACCTTAACATTAATGGGAATGACGAAAAGTTCGCCTTCAAGCAACGAACAGAACAATGCAATCAGGTATGCATCTTTTATGGAAAAAATCCTAACACGGTGCAGAATATTGATGTCTAACCAATTGCACAAAAATCAGGTGCACTGGTGGTAAAAGTTGAGAGCGCACCATCGCTGCCCAAGAAGAATAACGAGCCATAAGAATTGAAGAAAAAGGTCCTTGCCAAGCCAAAGAAAATCAAACAAATATGGTGGAAGAAAGAAGTTGCACTGATTGTGGAAAATTCTCCATCCACGAAAGGCACCATGAAGAACTAAACGGTGAGAACGTCTTGTTCGAGACAAAAAATTCGAACCCCTGTCGGACGGTAACCGATATTTACCCCTCCCCCCTTTTTTTTGTATATACCATTAAATTAGATTGTTTCTATTCCCTTCTTTTATCACCAAATTTAGGCCATAGAAGAAAAGAAATAAAAAAATTTACAAAAGTAAAAAAATATTTTGGGTGATCACCGGACCAAGTCGGTCGGTCGGAAGGCTGATTCCGGGTTCAAAACGACCACCCGGCTGCTTATCTGGGACACTAACCCGGCCGGAAATCACCCTGTCATTTTTTCAGCACCCTGAGGTCATTTTTACTGAGAAACGACCACCCGGCTGAGTGATTTCTGAGCTGTCTGACCCAATCCTGCCGCCCGGCCAATAATGGCCGCCCGACCACACTTTTTCTTGGACTCTCTACTCTCTGATAGTAGGGATGATGGCCATGAGTTGAGGAGGAGTGTCCAGCTTTTCCTTTGTGAAAAAAATTCTCACTTAGAGCCCCACATGAATAAAAACAAATGAAGGAGAGCCACTCAAGTCTCCTCACACTTTAATCACCCCCTCTCACGTGACATCCTACTCCCCTAGGCCTCATAGATAGCAGGGTACTCATTGCAAAAATTCAACTTGGCCATCCCATCACTCCCACCTTGCTCCCCACATTCTCAACACATTTCTGAACAAAGTGAGCTTGAAGATCACATGGCGCATGCACTAGGGCACCCCCCCCCCCTCAATCATCAAAGCAATAATGCAGCAAGTGCACGAAAAAGTCCTGCCACCCGGCATGGGTGGCCGCCCGGCCTTAAAAATCTGCTCCAAGGCTCCCCCTCGAGCCTATAAATACCGAGTGCCCTCTCACTCATTTCTCCACCACTCTTCCTTCAGCTGAAACTTCATCTCTCACTCACATCTCCCTCCTTTTTGCTCTCTTTTTCACTCCACTAGTTTGCTTAGTAAGCGCACTTTGAACATAGGAATTAAAGTAAAACAAAATAGAGCAAGATTTCCGCCTCCCTTGCATGTTTGAACGACTAACAATTGGAGTACTAACCGAATGACTAACCGCTAACCATTATTATCATATTGTCCTTCGGGTATTGTGTCCAAGTAACCCTATTGCAGGAATGGTGAACATTTGGAGGGGCCTCTACATCAAGTTCAGTAGTCACAGCTCAAGTCATGGGAGGCACACCCCAAGTGAGCGCTCAGAAGCTGAACACTCAGAAGCTTCATATGGGCATGCTCCGAGTTACCACTCAGTAACAATGTCCATATCCGAGGCTGCAACAGTAGCGAGTATGCAAGATGAAGAATTTGAGAAGTTCATGGAGAGTGAAGAGAACATGGTGTTCAATGACTTCGACGAGCAAAGCAAGTTCAACGTCATTCAATACCGGGAGTTCACATCCGTGCGCAAGTTCGACCATGACTTCCTCGAACGAATCGGCGTCCTCGCTGATTTTGAGTATGCACTCAACATGGCGGGGTGGTATGATTTCTATCACCTCAATGAATACGGTTCTAAATGGCTTATTATTGAATTTCTTTGCACCTTGAAAGTTCATGCCCATGAGTCAAACAAAATAGGCAGTCTCTATGAATTTCGTCTTTTTGGTGAAACCTACGAACGGTCTTTAAAAGAAATTAGCACTTATCTTGGTTTTGACCGTAAGGCAACTTTAGATTTGATAAACTTAAAGGTTTCTCACCACAAGGGCTTTGGGCAAAGATAGAAAATCCAGTTACAGGGCAGGAGCACACTAGTGATATCCACAACCCATCGCTCCGCATAATTCACCGTTTCATCACTCACTACCTCACCCCTCGGGCTGATGTACATGCGGTGAATAGTTTGGATAAAGCCCATCTCCATGCTGTAATCAAGAAGATTAAATTGAACCCCACATTTTTCCTCATCAGGCATTGGATCACCTAAGCATTCAGGCAAGAAGGACCCATTACTTTTACCCCTTTTGTCACTAGAATTGCTAGAAAGGTTGGTGCGCTTCACAGAGCTAGAATGGATCATCTCCCTAGCGCTCCTTCGTTAGGAGAAGATGATTTCTTGCAATCCCACTTGTTGAAAGAGGAGAACAATGGGTACTTCATGCTTTATCCGGGGTATGACATAGAAATTGAGTTGCCTAACCCCCAGCTCACTATTATCGGTAAATAGAACTTTGTGTACAAATTGCAAGCTTCCTTGAAATGTGCACGACATAGTGTTGCAGGCTATAGACCAAGAATGAGAGCACAACTTCATCGAGAAGAGCAACAACATGGAACCATGATGAACACGCCTGAGACAGGTGAATGGAGAAGGTCCCCAATACAATTGGGAGCAGCCACAATTCCCTGGTTTTACGAGTTCATCGACCAACTACACTATTTCCTCCTATACAGCTATGAGCCCCCTAATCCCTATGGGATGGGGAGTTACCCCTAACCTCATGGAGGCGTAGGCACTTCTCATTCCGCCCGATTCACATCGTACAACTTTTCAGAGTTGGAAGAAGATATGTAATACTAGGTTGCCAATGCTTATAAGACCAACATGTGAATTCAAGAAATACAAGCAGCCATAAGGGAAGAACAAGAATGGCAGCAATAAACATCAAAACAACTTCAGACAAACATCTCCATGATGGACCAATTGTTCGGCCACTTCATCATCGAGTATCAACTGCCACAGTGAACGCCATCTAAGCTTAATTCCTGCAAAGACCTGAGCTTGGGGAGGTACCAAACCAAGGTGCGCCATTTGTTCTACCCTCTCGCCCTCTTTCTAGTTGAGTTGTTTTCTTTTCTTTTGTATATAGCTAATTAAGAAAAATCCAAAAAGATTTTTTAGCTTGTTAAAACTTCGAGAAAAACATAAAAGTATTTTAGTTTTCAAGGAAAATCGTAAAAATTTGCAAAACCAAAAGGAACAAAAAGATTTCCTGTTTTCGAATAAAATTGAGAACTTAGTCTCTACCTTGCCTATGGTAATGATGAATAGTTGCCCTATTAGGTCCCTTTGAGTCTCAAGTGTAGAACCTCCACTCCTCATTTTTGTAGGCGGTGGTAGATCGACATGATGGTAATGGTAGTCCCACTATGTTCTAGTGGGTGCAAAATGGCTATTAAACACCAAGGTCCAGTTGTTGGAGTTGATGATATGGCATGTTTTGGATGAGTCTATGATTTCTTCATGGTTAGAGTCCAATGATTTCTTTCAAAACCATGCTGCAATAAAAAACCCCTACTTGGTGCACATCTTCCCTATGATAGAAAATTTCGTACCATGACCAAACATTAATTGTAAACCCACTTTCATGCCATCTATGTGTGCATTGAGTTTAGTTAACATTTGATCCTTATGAGGGACTTGCACTTCCAAAGCCAGTCATTTTCCTTCATGTTATCTTTGAGTTCTCAATTAATCATGCTTGGTTATGCGGTCTCCACTTCGGATTCAAGCATCACTTCACTAAGCATGCCAACCAAAAATCTATCCTTTTGCGAAACTTTGATCCTATAAGAAACATTTTTGCTCTCCCCAGTAAGGCTCAAAAAAAGTCTACAAAATATTTGAACCATTAAAATAACCTCCCTACACCATGAGAGCTAAAAGAAAAGATAGAAAGAAAGGAAGAAAGAAAGGAAGAAAGAAAGAAAGAAAGAAGATAAGAAAAGTTTATCAGCTCTCATGGACATACAACGTCAAGTTTCAAGGTTCAAAAATATCTTTGAGCAAAATAAAGAACCATCCTTTCACTCTAGCACAAAAATCCAGTCTTTTGGGAATAATTTGTACCCAAGGCTTCTGCAATTGTGCTAACCTACTCCTTCGTGTGAGTCCATTCTCTCCCTCTCTCCTGGACATTATTTCTAAATGATTGGAATGCGGAGGTGCGAAGTCTTTTCGCTAGGACCATCTCTTAACTTAACAATATATGCATACTAGATGTGCCATCCTACCTAGCCCCACATATAAAGCCAAATTTTAAAGTATGATGAGCACTTGGTATGGAAATACACTTTTTGAGAGATGAGAGTCATAGTGAGAGATTAACACCAAGAGGGAAGAATTTCAACCTTATGCAGCATTATAAAAACTTTGGACTCATGATGAAGTAGGAGATTGCATGAAAAAGTCTAAACTAGCCGTCCTAGACTTGAACCGCTTATGACAAGGTTATAAAATGCCAATAAGCCCCGTTGTACAATGAGAATGACTTAGTGACCAAGTTGTGCTGGTTTACACTTACCCATATTATGTTGGAGTATGTGTTTGTGTCCTTGATCCTCGCAGGGCTCTAATATCGAAGCAACTCCTGATCCATCACCTCTAAGTCTTAATTGCTCGGGACGAGCAAAGTTTTAAGCTTGGGGAGGTGTTGGCGACCTATAAAACCTAACATTGGCCACCAACCGACCAGGAAATGCAAGGTAAAGACCAAAGTTTAATAAATATTTATTTAAACTAATAAAATTCCATGAGTTTTGGTGAAATATGTGTTTGCAGGTACAAAAGGGCCAAAATATGCAACTACTTGAAGAAACACCCCGTTGACTGATCACACTGTAAAATAGCCGGTCGACAGGGTCGTTCACAGCCAAAATCAGTACCCGGCCCTATCTTTCTGACAGATCAAGGACCGTCAGGGCAATCAGCCACCCGGATCATCACCCGGCCAAGTGAACAGAGGTATCACCTGGGTGAAGACCGGAAGCCTAACCGGCTGTCCGGACGACCATTCGGCCAATCAACCAGAATCATCGTCCGGCTGATCATCTGACCCGACTAATTCTGCAAAACAGTCCACCATTATGCCATTTTCTACTCCCGGACCAAAAGTGATGAAATATGGCTAAGGAAAGAAGGCCAACAAGTGGCCTAACCGGGAGAAGTCAAGGGGCCACCTGGAGGGGGTCGCCGCCTGGCAGGGGCCGCCGCGTGGCCTAGCTGGCCTACCACCCGGCCTGGGTTTGCCACCCGGGGTAGCTAGCCCACTAGGGCCAAGAGGCCTACCACCCGCAAAAGGAAGAAGTCGGTCAGAACCGACCCATCAACCGCTATCAGGACAAAATTCAAGCCATCCAAGGAGAGGCGGTCGGGAACCGACTTAATCTAATGGTCGCCCGGCCTACCACGGCGCCCAGCATGCCCGGCTGCTCGGCCTATCCCGCCGCCCGGTGGACTGACTTTGGTCCACCGACTCTACTTCACCTACAAGTACCCCTTCCCCATTGCCACCTATAAATAGAGGGGGAATTCGACAGAAGAGGATCATCAATGAAGCAACACATCAAGGAATCCATTTCCCACTACTTGTGCTACTTAGTAGAGTAGGTTAGTTAGTCGGGAGTTAGAGTCTAGTCGAGAGCATCGCTCGAGATTCCAGAATTGTCTCTGAGTCTTGGTATGAGCTCTCTTGTATCTTTTCTCTTTATGTGAGACTTATCTTTTATTAATATAAATATCTTTCCCTCATTACTTTTGTCAAAGTATTTATTTTAATTTAGTCATTTCCTGAAGTTATAATTATCAGGAAGAAACATTGTTGCGTAGTTCACAGGTTTCCTGACTAGGATTTAATTAAGTGTAGTTCTTTTTGGGACTTAGACTTGGTTATTTCCTGGCTATTCTTCCGCTAGGCCAACAAAAGAATATCTAGTGAAGGTGTAGACGCGGTGCCTAAGTTAACGCTAGCTGGATTTGCATTTGTCCCCACGCACTATGTGGTAGGAGGTGGGTGGTGACAACCCTGTCTGTCCCTTTAGTAATCCACTGTTGGTGGCCCACAAAACCCAATATTGGCCACCAACCGGTCAGGAAATGTAAGGTAAAGACCTAAAATTAAGAAATATTTGTTTAAACTAATAAGATTCCATGAGTTTTGGTGAGATATGTGTTTGCAGGTATAAAAGAGCCAAAATATGCAAAAACATGAAGAAACACCTTGTCGGCCGATCACCACTGTGAAACAGCCATTTCACCGGCCGAAAGGGTCATTTACGGCTGAAATCAGAACCCGGCCGACAGGGTCATTTACGGCTGAAATCAGGACCCAACCGAGAGGGTCGTTTACGGCTGAAATCAGCACCCGGCCGATAGAGTCAATTACGGCCGAAATTGATGGGTACATCACACTCATGGATGCACACAACACTCCTCCAACTAAGATGAAAGTTCATGCGCATCACCTGAATTTACAGGTGAGATCGTTTCTAATGTTTTTATTATGTGGTTTTGAGAATAGATTGCTATCTAATGAATTAATTGTTGTTAGAAACCATGGAGATGATGATGAGATAGCTGGGGATGTGATTGGAGACGTGATGGGCCAGCAAGGACGTCCAAGCCAAGGTGGAGGCCCAATCAAAACCGACTTCGAGTCTGTTTCAGAGCCCAGGACCAGTCTGCACTAAAACGGACGCCCAGGACGCATACGGACTCGGATTTGAACGTTCGATATATCCCTGGAAAGGTAACAAAAATAACTTTCCAACCCAACTGGTCCCATGTCAAAATGTGTCCCGAGCCGTCGGCAATCGCCAAAATCGACTTCTAGAATCTGTCCTGGTGCTGCGACACCGTAATCGGTCTTTGGGCCATGTATGGAGTTGAGGCCACTTAGGGCTGCGTCCAGGGGGTCTTGCACGACCCTAGGGTCCTCATATACAGCCGTTGCCTCTTCATTAGGGTTTGGGTTTTTCTTAGATTATTCTGTTCATAACAGTTTCGCCGTCATATCGGTTTGTGAGACCCCAACTTGTGAGATTCATCATATACTTGTAAATTTGGTTCTTGAACGGTTGATAACCAGAGGAGATGTTGTGCTGTGATTACAGGGTTCAGAACATGTCGTTCAGAAGCCGGATCAATTTGTATATCGCCTCTGCCTTAATCAAGATTATCAGAACCTATCGGAAGATCGGGAACCCTTGTCCACATCAGAAATCATCACCAGGCTGTCTGATATCATCACCCGGACAATTCTGCAAAATAATCCACCATGATGTTGTTTTCTCCTAACGGACCAAGACACATGAAATATGGTGAAGGAAAGAAAGCCATCAAGTGGCCTAACCGGGAGAGGTCAAGGGGCAACCCAGCAAGGGTCAGCACCCGACCAAGGCCGCCGCTCGACCTAGCCTGCCGCCGGACCTGGGTTGGCCACCTGAGGTTGCTAGCCCATGAGGCCCATGAGGTGTACCGACCCCAAAAGAAGAGAGTCGGTGGCAACCGACTAAACAACCACCATCGGGATCAAATCCAAGCCATCTGGAGAAATTCGATGGGGAACTGACATGATCCAAGGGCCTCCCGCCCTTGCCCGCCGCCCGAGGGTGCATGCCGCCCGGCACACATGGCCGCCTGGCCTTGCCCACCGCCCGGTGGACCGACTTTGGCCTACCGACTCCACTCCACCTAAAAATGCCTCTCGCCCCATCGCCACCTATAAATAGAGGGGGGAATTCGGCAGAAAAAGAAGACAAATGAAGAAACACATCATGGAGTCCATTTCCCACTACTTGTGCTACTTAGTAGAGTAGGTTAGTTAGTCGGAAATTAGAGTCTAGTCAAGAGCATCGCTTGAGATTCCGGAATGGTCTTGGAGTCTTGGTATGAGCTCTCTTATATCTTTTCTCTTTTTATAAGACTTATCTTGTATCAATATAAATATCTTTTCCTTTATATCTTGTCAAGTACTTATTTTAACTTAGTCATTTCCTCAAGTTACAATTATTGGAAAAAAACATTATTGCGTAGTTCACGGTTTCCCAGCTAGGATTTAATTAAGTTTAGTTCTTTCTGGGACTTAGACTAGGTTATTTCCCAGCTATTCTTCTGTTAGGCTAACGGAAGAATATCTAGTGAAGGCGTAGGCGCGGTGCCTAAGTTAACGCTGGCTGGATTTGCATTCGTCCCCACGGGCTATGTGGTAGGCGGCAGGTGGTGACAGTCCTATCCGTCCCTTTAGTAATCCACCACGTTCGGGAAGTCTCAAGTAGGGTTGTCTAGCGATAGCGTACCCACTAGTACAAAGGTTAGTTACCGACCCATATAGTGGTTCGTTTTCATGCCCTGAAGTGAGCTAACAGGTGAAAGACACGAGGTTGTACCAAGAAATTGGTGTATGCGCTCAACCTGAGTAACTAGGATTTGATGCTTGACTTAGATATATTAGGAAGATATATTTTAGGAATCTTAGACTTAGACTCACTGTCCTCCCCGCTAGCTTAACTGATCTCTTTATTTGTCTTAGTTTGGATTTCTCCAGTGTTACTACCCCCACTATTATTATTGAACATCCCTACCCCCATGTTTCATCAATTGGTGTAATTCTTATAGTGATATCATTGTTAAACAAAGATAATCTTACGCCTAGCTTCCCTGAGAAAAATAAATACATACCTTGGAATACTCCCGGGTGAAATGCTATAATGGTGTTCCATGCGCTTGCGGATTAATTCACTTTACTCTTAAAGCATAACAAATGCCAACAATCATTTATGGTGTTGTACTAGGAATAGTGATATTCTTCATACGACATTAAGAAGTGTCAACAAGCATTTCTGGCACCGTTGCCGAGGAAGCAATAGGCTAAGATATCGGAATTTTAACATTGATATTTCTATCAAGAAGTTACCGCTTTCCTTTGTGGGTTTACCCTTCGTCTGTTTATTTGTGGTGTAAACAGGACGCTTTATGACTGGTTTCGACCTACCAGACAACTACCACAATGATCTGGAGGCTTTGTTGAGGAGAGTGCGTCAACAACTCACCCCCCCACCCTCGGCCTGTACTTACTCTTGAAGCACCTCCGATCACGCAAGATCTGTAGCAAGATCCATCTACGTCCGCTCAACCAACCATGGCTGAAAAGACAATCCGTGACTACTCCGCCTCGTCTGTAGACAACATCCGCACCGGTCTGAACCCAAGCATGGGGAACGGAGGCTATGAGCTGAAATCGGCCTTAATCAACATGGTTTTGGCCAGTCCTTTTTGTGGCAAGGCATCAGAAGACGCAAATGCCCACATCCAACAGTTTTTGGCCGTGTGCAGCACTTTCACCACGAGGGATTTGACCCCTGAAGCCATTCGCCTTTGCCTTTTCCCATTCTCACTCTTGGCGAAGGCCAAGCAGTGGTTCTACAGCAATCAAGAGGAGCTTACCAATAGGGACAAGTGCTCCAATACTTTCCTTGCCAGGTTCTTTCCGCTAGGCATTCCAACATCTGACTGATGAAAGCATCCCTGAGGCATGGGAACGCTTCCAAGAGTACACTTTGACATGCTCACATCATGGAATGCAAGATTGGTTGCTAATCCAAAACTTTTACCATGGGCTCAACCGTCCCGCTCATGAGCACCTTGATGCAGCCGCTAGAGGTTCCATTTTCTCTCTGAAGGTCAAAGAAGCTCAAACTCTCATAGAAAAGATGGCCGCCAACTACAGTGGCTATGATGAGAGGCAAAGCCAGCCGCAACCCAAGATGAGGGAAGTCCACCAAATTGATGGTATTGACATGTTAGCAATCAAGATGGAAAACTTTTGAAGAAGATGGATTCGCCTAAAACTACCCAATCCTTAGACTCTCGCATGACTTGTGAAGTCTGTGGTAATGTTGGACATATGGGAAGCCGCTGCCCAAAGAGTCAAGAAGAAGAAGTGAACTAGCTCAACAACAACAACGACAACCACAACAGGTTTAGGCCCCGTACGAACAACTTCGGATGGGAGTCCAAGCCAAACCTCTCCTTTGACAAGAACATGGGTAACTCTGGAAACTTCACTCTTAATGAACCTTCCTTCCGTGATCTTATTCTAAGACAATCTAAAATCAATGAAAGTTTTAGTAGAAAATTTATTGCTACTGATAAAATCCTAGAAAGCATAGATTCTCGTATGGAAGCTTTCAATACCTCTCTGCAAAACCAGGTTAGTCATAATAAAATATTAGAAACACAAAATGCTCAGTTGGTCGCTTCTACTGTTAAGCCTAACTCAAGCAAGCTTCTTGGTCAGCCAGAAGCTAGCCCCAAAGAAAATGTTAATGCTGTCACAACTAGAAGTGGAAAATCTACACAGGATCCGCCAAATCCTAACAATGTAGGGAAGGACAAGGAACCTAATGTAGAGTCAGAGGATGAAGAAGAAATTGACATTGAGGAGGCAAAGGCGCCTCTCAAGAAGGCACCATATGAGTTCTCTGATACCCCGGTGTTGCCATTTCCTTCTCGCCAGAGGAAGCCGACAGTGAACCAACAATTTGGGAAATTTGTAGAGGTACTAAAGAAATTATATGTCAATATACCGCTACTTGATGCCATGCAGGTTTCTACCTACTCCAAGTACCTAAAGGACATCCTCAACAATAAACGCCCAATGCCATCCACTGAGATTGTCAAATTAATGAAGGAATGCAGCACAGCTATCTTGAACTCCCTCCCAGAAAAGAAGCGAGATCCGGGATGCCCAACCATCCCATGTTCCATCGGGATGCAACTATTCAACAACGCCCTTTGTGATTTGAGGGCAAGTGTGAGCGTCATGCCAAAGGTGGTGTATGACAAACTTAATGTCAATTCATTATCCCCTATAGCAATGTGCTTGCAGCTCACCGATCAATCAGTGCGCTACCCGACAGGCATTGTAGAGGACATACCCGTAAAGATAAGGAACTCTCTTGTTCCCGTCGACTTTGTGGTGCTAGATATGGAAGCCGACGTGAACACACCTTTTATACTAGGAAGGTCATTCCTTAGCACCACAAATGCCAACATTGACGTTGGGGCTGGAGAAATCCACCTTAACATTAATGGGCACGATGAAATGTTAGCCTTTAAGACCCAAAAGGAACAAAGCAATCAGGTACGCATCTTTTATGGCAAAAATCCTAACATGGTGCAAGATATTGAGGTGTACCCAATTGTACAAAAATTGAGTGCACTGGTGGTAAAAGTTGAGAGCGTTGTTCGCGTTTGCTACGCTCTAAAGATAAAATCAATTAATTCGGCAAGCGCACAGAACACCATTGTAGCATTTTACCCAGAGTATTCCAAGGTATCGTATTTCTCCTCAGGGAAGCAAGGCGTAAGAGTATCGAGAGTTAACAATCTTATGTCTAAAAGGAAATCACCAATCAAACCATGGCGGGGATGAAGATAATGAGTGGGTAATGTGGTGGACGCATCAAGAGAAGACCACACCGCAGGTATTTAATAGAAAGGTACAGCTAGTTGGGAGGACAATGAGTCAAGTAGGATTTCTTAAGTTATGATGTTCTAAAATTCCCAAGACAAGCGATAAGTGTTGCTTCTAGACCTGCACCATTTACTAGCGATTCTATGGCTCACATTTTGTTCACTTCGAGGCACAAAAATGATACACTAATATAGGTCGGTAACTAACCTCTATACTAGTGGGTATGCTATCGCTAGACAACCCTGCTTGAGACTTCCCGAGTGGTGGATTACTAAAGGGACGAACAGGGCAATCACCACATGCCGCCTACCACACAGCCCGTGGGGAGGAATGCATAACCAGCTAGCATTTACATAGGCACCACACCTACATTCACACTAGATATTCTTTCGTGGATCTTTGCGGAAGAACAGCCGGGAAATAACTAAGTCTAAAGCCCTTACTAAGGACGGCGAGTCAATTAATTCATAGCCGGGAAACCCATGAACATGTAAATCATGGAACCACTCTCAAAAGGTGCAACTAGGAAACAACTAGAAAGATTAAGAAGGCACTATCAGACTTGGATAAATAAAAGAACAAACATCTTTATATTTGAGGCATAAGTCTTATAAAAGAAAAGATACAAGAGAACTTATACCAAGGCTTCCAAGACAAATCCGGAATCCCAAGGAGAAGCTCTCAACCCGACTCTAACTCCCAAGCTAACTATCCAATTCTACATTGTAGCAGAAGTAGTGGGAAAGTAGTCTTCTTGATGTTCCTCTTCGTTGATGTCTTCTTCTGCCGAATTTTCCTATTATTTTTAGGTGGCAATTGGCAGGAAGGTATTTGTTGGTCAAGTGGAGTCGGTGGGCCAAAGTCGGTCCGCCGGGCGGTGGGACCCACCGAGTGGCCACATGATTTTGTCGGTTCGGCACCGACTTGTCTTGGACGCTTCAGATGATCTTGTAGAGTTGCTTCAATATTAGCGCCCTGCAAGTATCAAGTGCACAAACACATACTCCAACACAATATGGGTAAGTGTAAACCAGCACAACTGTGTTACTAAGTCATTCTCAATGTACATTAGGGCTTATTGGCATTTTATAACCTTGTCATAAGCGGAGCGGTTGAAGTCTAGAACGACTAGTTTAGACTTTGTCATGCAATCTCCTATTCGATCATGAGTCCAAGGTTTTTATAATGCTGCATAAGAGTGAAAATCTTCCCTCTTGGTGTAATCTCCCACTATGACTCTCATCTCTCAAAAGGTGTATTTCCTTACCAAATGCTCATCCTATTTTCTAATAGTTTGGGTTAAATATGTGGAGCTTGGTAGGATGGCGCATTTAGCATGCATGTATTATTAAGCTAAGAGATGGTCCTAGCGAAAAGACATTGCACTTCCTCATTCCAATCATTTAGAAATGATGTCCAGAGGAGAGGGAGAGAATGGACTCATGCAAAGGAATAGGCTAGGATAATTGCAAAGGTCTTGGGTGTAGACTAATCCCAAAGACTGGATTTTTGTGCTAGAGTGAAAAGATGGTCCTTTATTTTTGCTCAAAGGTATATTTATAAACTTTGAGACTTTTTGGTAAAGCACATCCATGAGAGATGAAAAACTTTTTCTTTCTTTTCTTTCTTTCTTTCTTTCTTTCTTTGTTTCTTTCTTTCAGCTCTCATGGTGTAAAGAAGCTAATTCAATGGTTCGAATAAATATATTTTTTTTTGCAAACTTTTCCTGAGCAATTGTTTGGGAGGACCATAATCTTTTAATGGGATCAAAGGCTCGCAAAAAAAAAAGATTTTGGTTAACATGCTTGGTGGAGTGGATGCATGATTCCGATATGGAAACTGCATAACCAAGCATGATTAATTTGAGAACTGAAAGATAACGCGAAGGAAAATGATTGGCTTTGGAAGTGCAAGTCCCTCATAAGGATCAAATCCTAACTAAACTCAATGCATGCATAAATGGCATAGACATGGTTTTGCTAATCAATATTTGGCCATGGTAGGAAGTTGTCTATCATATAGAAGACATGCACCAAGTAGGGGGTTTTTAGTTGCAGCATGGTTTTGAAAGAAATCATTGGACTCTAAGCATAAGGAAATCACAGACTCATCCAAAACATGCCATATCATAAACTCCAAAAAATAGACTTGGTGTTTCTTAGCCATTTCACACCCACCGAAACATAGAGGTACTAGCGTTATCATCATGCCGGTCTACCATTACCCCAAAAAAATGAGGAGTATAGGTTGTATACTTGAGACTCAAAGGGAGCTAATAGAGCAACTATTCATCATTTCCATAGGCAAAGTAAAGACCAAGTTCTCAATTTTATTCAAAAACAGTAAATCTTTTTGCAAATTTTTATGACTTTTGATAAGACAACAAGGTAAGTCTTTTTGTCTTTTTTTTCACAATAAAGCAAATAGATAAAGGGGAGAGAGGGGAAGGATTTGATGGCAAACCTTGGTTTATGTACCTCCCCAAGCTTAGGTCTTTGCAAAATTTATGTTTAAAAGAGCTGGTCACTGTAGCGATGGATACTCAAGGTTCGTAGTAGGAACCCTTCAAATGTTTGCCATTCCTTGCCTCTTTTTTTATAGCCTTCAAGAGCAGGCTTTGGGGGCCTAAACCCCTCGCCGGCCGACTAAAGTGGTCGGGTGGCAGCACCTCACTGGGTGGCAACACCTCGCCAGGCAGCAACACATGGCCAGGCAGACAGATGGTCGGCCGGCACGCCCACTTGATCCCGCTGCTGCATGCTTGCTTTGTTGTTAATGGGAATGCAACAGGGAGTAGAGCCATGTGCTCTTTTTACAAATCTTGTTCATGGCGAGACCCTCCTTTTTGCAAATTGTTTCAATGGCAACATTGCTCGTGCTTTAGCCACCCACGTCCTAAATGTCTTGCTCCCTGTAGGGATTAAGCAAGAGAAAGGGAAAGAAAGTAGGCTTGGTGGACATATTTGGCCGGGCGGCGGTTAGTGGCCGAGCGACAACATTTGACATGTAAACTGCCTAGCCGGGAGATCGTTTTTCCTAAAAAATGACCCCTCGGGCCTTGATTTTAGCCAAGTAATTACCTAGCCCGGTTAGCATCCTGGACAGCTAGTTAGGAGGTCATCCAACATGAAAAACAGCTTCCGGGTCGATGATCTTGGCCAGGTGTTGGCATGACGGGTTTAACAACCCGAGGAGTCGGCCGGTTAATCATATGGCCTAGAAATCAGCCAGTCGGCTGATGATCTCGGTCGGGGTAGCACTGAATTTTTTTTTTAGTTTTTTTAACATTTTTTTCTATTATCCACATTTAATCAATAAAACAAAGAAGCAAAAACAACCTAATCTAATGGTATATACGAGGAATATTGAAGGGGGATAAGTATCGGTTACCCTCCGACGAGGGTTCGGTTTTTACGTCCCAAACGAGACGGTCTCCTTTTGCTATACCTGAATCTTCTTTTTGCCCTCTATGGTGGTGACCTTTTTGAGTTTTCTATTGTCCATTCTTCTTTTTTTTTCATTTTCTTTTGGCTTCACTTGGTCCATTGATTTCCTGTAATTGTTAGAGCAAATCTATTCATCTATAGTAGGCATATCTCTATTGATCCACCAATCAACCTAGACACCATGTCTAATTTGATCAATTACGGACACATTTTCCTTATTTCACATCAAAGCATCATAGAGAGATGACCATTTTTATGTTGTTAAGTTTATCATACAAATGAATGCTTTATGCAACCAAACAAGGGACGCTTATCACAACCACAATTATACAATAGAAGGAATATTCTATATCATACTCATACGTCGGACACACAACCAAGCAATGAACGCATAGCCCAATATGTGATATGATAAGAATGTAACATTAATTGTAGACAAAACAATTGAATCAACACCCAAGTTATCCAAATAGATAGATCGGGGGCAAGATTTTGGGTCTTACCTCGTCCAGAACAGAGCTAGAGTGATGATGATTCGTTGAGGAGGATCAACGCACCACGGGCTCTTCTTTTGTGAAAAATCGCTGCAACGTCAAGGCGACTTTGTCATGTTTGTTCCACACTCAAACAAAACAGGGGTGATCCCGCTAAGGCTAGTGGTAAATTTGCTCAATTGACAATCTATATTAGTCTCAAAATCTTAGCCATTGATTCACCGGCAACGACACCAGAAATGCTTGTTGGCATTTGCTACACTCTAAAGATAAAATCAAATAATTCCGCAAGTGCACAGAACACCATTGTAGCATTTCACCCGAGAGTATTCCAAGGTATCATATTTCTCCTCAGGGAAGCAAGGCGTAAAAGTATCGAGAGTTAACAATCTTATGTCTATAAGGAAATCACCAACCAAACCATGTCAAGGATGAAGATAATCAGTTGGTAATATGGTGGATGCATTAAGAGAAGACCACACTATAGGTATTTAATAGAGAAAAGTATAGCTAGTTTGGAGGACAATGAGTCAAGTTGCATTTCCTAAGTAATGATGTTCTAAAATTCCCCAGACAAGTGATAAGTGTTGCTTCTAGAGCTGCACCATTTACTAGCGATTCTACGGCTGACGTTTTATTCACTTCGGGGCACGAAAACGGTCCACTAATATAGGTCGGTAACTAACCTCTGTACTAGTGGGTACGCAATCGCTAGACAACCCTGCTTGAGACTTCCCGAACGTGGTGGATTACTAAAGGGACGAACAGGGCTGTCACCACCTGTCGCCCACCACACAGCCCGTGGGGACGAATGCATAACCAGCTAGCATTTACATACGCACCACGCCTACATTCGCACTAGATATTCTTCCGTAGATCTTTGCAGAAGAATAGCCGGGAAACAACTAAGTCTAAAGCCGTTGCTCAGGACGGTGACTCAATTAATTCCTAGTCGGGAAACCCGTGAACATGTAAATCATGGAACTACTCTCAAAAGGTGCAACTAGGAAACAACTACAAAGATTAAGAAGGCACTATCAGACTTGGATAAATAAAAGAACAAACATCTTTATATTTGAGGCATAAGTCTTACAAAAGAAAAGATACAAGAGAACTTATACCAACGCTTCCAAGACAAATCCGAAATCCTGAGGAGAAGCTCTCAATCCGACTCTAACTCCCAAGCTAACTATCATATTCTACATTATAGCAGAAGTAGTGGGAAAGTAGTCTTCTTGATGTTCCTCTTCATTGATGTCTTCTTCTACCAAATTTCCCCTCTATTTATAGGTGGCAATGGGCAGGGAGGTATTTGTAGGTCAAGTGGAGTCGGTGGGCCAAAGTCGGTCCGCCAGGGGGCCACATGATTTTGTCGGTTCGGCACTGACTTGTCGTGGATGCTTCAGATGATCTTGTGGAGTCGGTGCCTTGGTCGGTTCGTGCCGTTTTCTGAGGATTTGGGCTGGTAGGCCTTGTGCGCCGAGCGGCCTTGGGTTCTGTTTCCAACCGACCTTGCATGGACCTCCTGGATTGCCCCGTGGAGTCGGTTGGTAGGTTGGTTCTCACCGACTCTGCATTTTGGGGTCGGGAGGCCTCATGGGCCTCATGGGCTGGCAACCCCAGGTGGCCAACCCAGGCCGGCCGGCAAGCCGGGCCAGGCGGCATGCTAGGCCAGGCGTCGGCCCCCTCCGGGTCGCCTCATGATTTCTCCCGGTTAGGCCACTTGCTGGCCTTCTTTCCTTAGCCATATTTCATCACTTTTGGTCTGGGAGGAGAAAACGGCATCACGGTGAAGTGTTTTGCAAAATCGGTCGGGTCGGATGATCAGCCTGACAATGATTCCGGTTGATCAATCGGGTGGTTGATTTCAGCCTTAAATGACCCTGTGGGCCGGGTCCTGATTTCAGCCTGAAAACGACCCTGTCGGCCGGTGAAAACTGTTGTTTCACAGTCGTGATCGGCCGACGAGGTGTTTCTTCATGATTTTGCATATTTTGGCTCTTTTATACCTGCAAACACATATCTGACCAAAACTCATCGAACTATTAGTTTAAACAAATATTTATTAATCTTTGGTCTTTACCTTGCGTTTCCTGACCGGTAGGTGGCCGATATTGGGTTTTATGGGCCACCAACAGAGCGCACCACCGCTGCCGAAGAAGAAGAACGAGCCACAAGAAATGAAGAAAAAGGTCCCCGCCAAGCCAAAGAAAATCAAACAAGTATGGCGGAAGAAAGAAGTTGCACCGATCATGGAAAATTCTCCACCCACGAAGGGCACCATGAAGAACTGAGCATGGAGAACGTTCTGTTCAAGACGAAAAATCTGGACCCTTGTCGAAGGGTAACTGATATTTATCCCCCCTTCTCTTGTACATACCACTAAATTAGGTTGCGTTTATTCCCCTCTTTTATCATTAAATTAGGCTATAAAAGAAAAAAATAATAAATAATAGAAACCATGCGCGCCAACCAGCAAAACTTCACTATCAATAATTGGGTTAAAACGCAGGTTGGGCTGCTTCACTATCCCTGGGTTGGGCCGCTTCGCTACGCCAAGCCTCTGGCGACAGGCCTCCGCTTCGCTCCGTCAGAACTCGACCTCCAATGTACAATGAATTTGGAACGTAACTCAACAAACTCCACCTTGAGACAAATTCTTCTTGTAGCATAAATCAAAACCTTCATCCTAAACACAACAAAGAAAAGAAATACTTCTGGCGCCAAATAGCCGCTTGGGCTAATCCATAATACCAACTAAGCTTGAGCACAGCTCAAACATAGCAACAAGAACTGGCTTTGTCAACATATCTGCAAGATTATCATGAGTACTAATCTTGCATACCTTTAGCTTATCCTTTTCAATCTGATCACGAATGAAATGATACTTAATCTCAATGTGCTTTGTCCTCCAATGAAACATCTGATCTTTAGTAAGACGTATAGCACTTTGACTGTTAGAGAATAACTTGATGCAAGAATCAACTCCATAAAGCTCAACAAACAACCCTTTTAGCCAAATCCACTCCTTGCTCGCTTCAGCAATAGCAACATACTCAGCTTCAGTGGTGGATTGAGCAACAATAGACTACAAAGTAGCCTTCCAACTCACAACACAACTACCAATTGTGAACACATAACTTGTGAAGGACCGTCGCTTATCCAAATCACCAGCATAATCTGAATCAACATAGCCAATAAGCCCCTTATCAGTTCTGCCAAACTTCAAACAATAATCTGCTGTCCCTCTGAGATACCTGAGAATGCACTGAACTGCTATCGAGTGCTCTTTACTAGGCTTAGACATGTATCTACTCACCAAACTCATAGCATAAGATAAATTCGGGTGAGAGCAAACCATGGCATACATCAAAGAACAAACAACATTAGAATAAGGAACTCTTGACATGTATTCAATTCCCTCAACTGTACTAGCACATTGCTTAGCGGAGAACTTAAAATGCGGTGCAATAGGAGTATTAACAGAGTCACAATCATGCATGTTGAAATAATGAAGAACCTTCTCAATGTAACCATGCTGACTAAGAAACAATAAACTAGTTCTATGGTCTCTAGTAATTTCCATACCTAGAATTTTCTTAGCAGCACCAAGATCCTTCATGTCAAACTCACTACTCAACAATTTCTTCAATGTAGTGACTTCTTTTGCGCTCTTGGCAGCAATCAACATATCATCAACATATAACAGCAAGTATATAGGTGATCCATTAACAAACTTGATGTAAACACAACTATCATAATTAGATCTCTTAAAGCCATGCGACAACATAAATGAATCAAACCTCTTATACCACTGATGTGGGGATTGCTTTAAACCATACAAGGATCTTTTTTGCTTGCAAACATATTTTTCCTTGCCAGGCACTATGAACCCTTCAAGCTGATCCATGTATAATCTCCTCCTCAAGCTCACCATGCAAAAATGCAGTCTTCACATCTAACTGCTCAAGCTCAAGATCATGTGAAGCAACAATACTGAAGAACGTGCGAATTGAACTATGCTTAACCACAGGAGAGAACACCTCATTGTAATCAACACCAGGAATTTGACTGTACAAGTTTGCTACTAACCTTGACTTGAATTTAGGAGGCTCACTAGGAGATAAACCCTCCTTTCTCTTGTAAATCCATTTGCAGCGGACAGTCTTCTTTCCCTTAGGCAAAGGCGCAACCTCCCATGTACAATTCTTCTTGAGAGATTGCATCTCCTCCTGCATAGCTAAAATCCACTTCTCACGATCACCACAATCAACAGCTTCAGTATAAGTTGCAGGCTCATGAATGCTCTCCACTTGTTCAGCACAGCTCAAAGCATAGTAAGTCATATTACATTCTTCAATGAGACGGGTTGGAGGTCCACAACGCCTCTTTGATCTGCGATGAGCAATAGGTAAGTCCTCCTTAGGCTGCAAAATAGGAGGTGAGTGCTGCTGAACATCATCATCATGAGCATCATCATCAACTTCATTTACTTGGTCAACCACTGGCTCCACCTGCTCGACTTCCTTATCAGTCACATGCTCCACCTGCACACTGATATGCTGCAGCTCTTTTACATAACTCTCTAGAACATGATCTGAAGTCAAACTGTCAGTAAACATCACAGATTCATTGAAAACAACACTCCTGCTCATGAAAGTCTTTCCAGTTTAGGGATTCCATAACTTATATCCTTTAACTCCCGAGCCATAACCAACGAAAAGACATTTAATAGCTCTAGGCTCTAGTGTTCCATTATTAGCATGAGCATAAGCAGTACAGCCAAAAACTTTCAATTGTGAATAATCAGCAGGTGTACCTGACGATACCTCAATAGGAGTTTTCTTATGCAGTGGGATAGAGGGCGACCTGTTAATCAAGTAACATGCAGTGTTCGTAGCTTCTGCCCAAAAATGCTTGTTCATCTTTGCGTTGCACAGCATGCATCGAGCCTTCAAGATGATGGTTCTATTCATGTGCTCAGCCACATTGTTTTGCTATAGTGTGTACGGTATGGTGTGACGCCTGACAATGCCTTCTTGCCTGCAATAATCATTAAAAGCATCCGAACAAAATTCTCCACCATTATCAGTACGAAGCACTTTTACCTTGTTTTCAGTTTGCATTTCTATCATAACTTTCCACTCTTTAAAAGTAGCAAAAGTATCACTCTTGTGTTTCAGAAAGTAAGGCCATACTTTTCTAGAGTAATCATCAATAATAGTAAGCATGTAACGAGCACCAGCAACAGAAGGCTTACGAGAGGGACCCCATAAGTCAGCATGTACATAATCAAGAGTAACCTTGGTAGTATGAACAACGGTATTCAACTTAACCCTTTTATGCTTCCCGAAAATACAATGCTCACAATACAACTTAACCCTTCTTGCTACTCACAGTACAGCCTTCCAGTAGGTTCCTCTTCATAAATTCTGCCATACCAAGTTCACTCATATGTCCAAGATGCATATGCCAAAGGTTGGTTTTACTAAGTTCAGATTTAAAAACAGTAGCAGCAGAACCAGAACCATGTAAAGTTCTTCCTCTAAGAACATATAAATTTGCAGAATTCAGATCACCTACCAACCAAACAAGAGAACCTTTTGCAATCTTTAAAACTCCACCAGAACCAGAGTACTTAAAACCTTCTGCATCAAGACTGCTAACCGAGATAAAATTTCTGGTCATAGTTGGAATATACCTCACATTTGCTAGTGTGCGTATCATGCCATCATGTGCCTTGATCTGAATAGAGCCGATGCCCACAATCTCACGCGGGTTATCGTCTCCCATACGCACAACATCTCCCTTCTGCACAGGTTCATAGGATCTATGCCAATCTCTGTTAGTGCAGATATGAAATGAACATGCGGAATCAAGTATCCATTCATCATGACCAGAAACACAACCAGCAAGAACAGCCAGACAATCTCTCGAATCTGAGTTACTAGCAGCAGCAACTAATGCCTTACCATCAGAATTATTTTTCCTATTCTCCTTGTTCTTCAGTTTCCAACAATCCTCAATAAAATGAGTTTTCTTCTTGCAGTACTTATAGAACTTCTTAGTGGGCGGTTTGGACTTCAAGCGACCTCTACCGTCATGGCTCTTCTCATGCGCGTTGCCATCATTGGATCATCACGGCTCAAAAAGATGGTGTCACAAAAATTTGCAAACGAACTAGGAAGAGAACATAAAAGTAAGAGTCCTAGATCCTCATCATCTTACTCAACTTGCATCGACAACAGACCGGCAACGATCTCCTTAAAAACAGATATGTGATTCAACACCGAACCACCCTCCTGCATGTGAAACCTAGGTGTCTAATTTCTACTTGACAAGTATGTAGAGCACAAATTATAGCTAAGTGTAACATATAATGATAGAGTCCCCACCCAATTTCAATTAATTATAGACAAATAAAAACCCTGCAACCAAGATTGTGAGGCAAGTTAAAAATTTTCTATACAACATATGCCAAGTAATTTCATAATCATTTTAGTAATGACAAAATAGAATTTTATAAATTAAATAAGCATTTTACCATATTTGGAAATACCTCAAACAATTAATTTAAGCTTAGAAACCTTTCATAATGAGGAAATAATTATAAAATAGTTATAAATTTTCTAGTAAATTGGGTCCCACCAGAGCACCAGAAATGTCGCAAGGGACCTATGTGCAAAATCCCATATTATTTTGGGCCTTGTAGCTATTTTATTTTGAATTAATTGAAACTAGGGACCTATTTGTGAATTTGGAAAGAATAGAAGGGGCGCAGTGCAAAATTTCCTTTCTTCTTCCTCCATTGGCATAGGCCAGTTCGGGCGAGCACGCCAGTGCCTCTACATGCCACCGTCCGCCTCGGAACCCCACGCGCTACAGTGTCGCCTAACCCCCCTGCTGCGTCCCATCCCACCCGCCTTTCCCCATTTCCCGATTCGGCGCCAGTGCCATCAATCTTGGCCGCTCTGCCCACCTGCCATGGCCACTGCCCTTGCCTACTCGGCCACCCCCGTGTCGACCACTCCCATCGCTCCATCAGCTTGCAACCGAAGCATTGACCTTTGCACGACACCACTGAGGCCATGAACCCTTGGCCGAGCTCTCTGCCCCACAGTTCCGGTTCCCCTTCTTTAAACCCTCTGCTCCTCCCCGCCATGGACAGAGACCATTAGAAACCTTTGCTCACTGCTTCCCCACTTAAGAAAAAACCACTAACACGCGCCTAGACCCCTTCTACCTCCCCATGCCCCTACTTGGCCTTTTCCTCGCGCTCATTGTCTGAATCGAAGGAAGAACCGAGACGAACACCCCTGCGACTGCCATTGACATCACCGCAAAATTCCTCGCCTCTGGTGAGCATCGTCCCCTTCTTCCTCTTCGTGCATGTGCTCAACTTACGGTCGATCGTGCCTGAACTTTTTCCCCTTTGTTTTCGTGCAAGAGGTCACCGGCATTTCATTATCCCCAGCCCTGCCCCATCGCCGCCAATCACAGAAGCCGCCTCCATGACGAGCTCCACTTCTCGGCTTCCCTCGGCACATAGGAACCCGATGCCGAGTTTCTGCACGTCGCCATGAAGCTGTAGGTGAAGACGAAGTCCCATTTCGTGCCCCGTAGCAGAAACGCGCCACTCCCGAAGTCCTCCTCTCCGCCTCCTCTCGTCGCCAACCAAACTGCGGTGAGATTTCCACCTCGTGAATCCTACCAACCATTCCGCCTTGGCTCACGCACTATTGTTCTGCAACCGCGGCGAGATTCCGACGCCGGTAGCCCCACGCGGCGAGCCTTTGGCTGCGTGTCGCCTCGCTCCGGCGAGCCCCCCTGGCATGTCCAGCTGGCGCCTACTGCTGCTGATGTGTTGCTCACGTGGCGCCAACGTGTACTGAATAAACCCAGAAAACATAGAAAAATAACAGAAATTGCTACAAAGTTTGAAAAGGCACAGTACATTCATTTCAAATCCAATGGACCTCAAACCAAGTTTGTTGGGTTCATAAAAATGTGCTCTATTTTATAAAAATGATATCAAGCTACTTCTGTCAAAGTATTTTTGATAATTAAATTAACTTGTTCAAACACCAATTAAATTCTTATAAATTCTAGAAATGCAATTTAATTCTAATCTTTTGCATGCACAGTTATTTCATATTACTACATCACCCTGATTTTTGGTTAAGTTAATTTTGCAATATTTCATACTCTATGATTATTGAATGCTTTAACTTGAATAATTTCTAGTAAATAAAATTTTAATGTTCAGAAGCTGTAACTTGGTGGAACTGATCCTCACACATGTCCCTGTTCATAATAAATCACTCAAGTCTAGTAACTCCTTTTTACTATATTAATTGCATTAATTGTTCATAGAATTATAATAACCCTATTTAAATGGTTAACACACATAAGATAATGAGAATCTAATTTGCTTCTTTGAAGCATATGACTTCGAGAACATATTAATAAGATCGTTGGCACTAAAACACTACTGCATTATGCATCCATCATATCATTGCATGTAACGGTGTTACGATAATACCGTTAACACATTTTCCATCATATAGGTAACGACAACCAGGAGCAAGAAGAGGATTTTTAGAAGGATATTGACTCTCACGAGCAAGAAGTAGAGGTTGATAACACTAGTGTCGATCAAGGCAAGCCCCGTTTTGCATTCTCCTTTTTACAAAGTTGCTAGTTTAACATCACTACTAGTGTCTATATTTGATTGTTGCATTAGGTCACTAGGAGTTGATCGAAAACCCACTTTGCATGATACCCCAAATGACCTATGTTACTATTATATGAGTCTTGGTAGGATCCGGTACTGTGCTGCTATGCTTAGTAATTGAATAATAGCATTAGTTTTATTATTCGTACTAAGAGGATGAACTTGATCACTAAATTTGAACTTAATGGAAATAAGTTTACTTTTGATGCTATGACCGGGCAGGGATAATGCATGTGTAGGTTTGTAGCAACATATGGGTGTTGGCTGCGGTAGCTCTGCCTTGTCGAACCTAGGACCCATCCGTTGTTGGCCCCTTGATCAAGTTTTGAACAGTACCGAATGCATGCTAGTTATGGGCACTAGTAAACCGATGTAACATTAAAAATTACTTGCAATAGGATCGGTTAAGGTGCATTGGTTATTGACCCTTCTGCTGCTGGAGTGGGTGGTTCATACCACGAATACTGTTGGCAGAACGGCTTGCCCACTCGATGTCACCACACCCGGTCTGAGGTGTAAGTTCTTTTATTGAGAAAGGTTGCCATATACGACCTTAATTGGTGTGTATGTGTCGTGTATCTCGGGTTTTCCCAGCTGGTGTAAATCGATTGCAATTGCTATCACTCGCAGTAATGAGTACCGCTTGGTCATTGAGTCATCACGTAGTTCACATGATGCTATGAAAGTTTATTATTTGCTTATTGTTGATTATTGTTACTGCTGCTCTTATTTTGTATTTACTTCATGTATTGATTTCATTATTTATGTTGCTCCACTAAAGTTATATTTCTGCCCTACCCAATTAACTTGGCTAAATAAAATTTGGTAGAACTAATAGGATGCTTAGTGCAAGTCTTTTTAAATAGCCATCCTATTACTCAGGCTTGCTAAGTAATTAGTACTGAGGCTTTGTGCCATTGTTGTTTTTCAGGTAATGAAGATATAGAATTGCTTGTAGATGTGATGCCTTGGGACATGCAAGTCCCTAAGGGTTGAACTGCCCACTGGGAGTCTGATTTACCGCCGTAGTGATTGTTGTGTGCTGCTAGGGTAATGGCTCTCTGGGCATGAATCATTACTACCGCTGTATCGTCGAGAACTCGTAGAACTTTCGTTATTTTGCTTCCGCTGTTTTGAAACTATCCTAAATTTGTAATATTCTGCTACACTTCAGTACTCTATTTATGTAATAACTTAACTTAAAATGAACAAATTTTGTATTATCAAGTGTCAGCACCTTTGGGACCTCGATCCTCCGGGAAGGGGCGCCTCACTGCATCTTAAGCATTAACAGCTTCATCTTCATATGCGTCTTACTAGCTAGATCTTTGGACATATAGATCGATTCCAGTTTTAGCCAAAGTTCTACAGCACTCTTTTCCTATAGCACTTCATGCAAAAAATCATTAGATAGATGAAGCTGCATTAGGGATAGAGCCTTACTATCCTTGCGCTTCTCCTCATCCATCCACTCATCCTTCTTCTTCTTGCCAAAGCCTTCTGGCGCCTCATCGAGATCTTGAGTTTGCGCCAGAACAGCCCGCATCTTGACTTGCCACAGCGAGAACCTCTTGCTGTAATCCAACAGCGGTATATCATACTTCATCGACGTGATCGAGAAACCCTAGATGGGAAACAACCTGGCTCTGGTACCACTTGTTATAAACTTATGCCGTGAAAACGATGAAGAACAAAGAAATCAAACCATAGAGGACACGAGATTTAACGTGGAAAACCCTCCCAATGCAGAAGGAAAAAAAACACGGGCGCCAGCCGGCAAAACTTCACTATCAAGAGTTGGGTTACAACACCGAAGAGAACGGTGGCTCTCAAGAAGACAATGCTCTCTCGATAAAATCCTAAAAAGGATTATGTACCATATAGCGGGGGGCCCAAACCTCCAGCGACGGGCCTCCGCTTCGCTCCATCAGAAGTCGGCCTCTAATGTATAATGAATTTGGAACATAACTCAACAAAGTCGTGAAAGGCGCACCCCAAGTGAGCACTCAAAAGCTTATAACACTCAGAAGCTTCATATGGGCATGCTCAGAGTTACCACTCAGAAACAATGTCCATATCCGAGGCTACAATAGTAGAGAATTTGAGAAGTTCATGGAGAGTGAAGAGAACATGGCGTTCAACGACTTCGATGAGCAAAGCAAGTTCGCCGCCATTAAAGACCGGGAGTTCACATCCGTGCGAAACTTCGACCACGACTTCCTCGAGCGAATCGGCGTCCTCGTTGATTTTGAGTACGTGCTCAACACGGCGGGGTGGTATGATTTCTATCACCTTAATGAATACGGTCCTAAATGGCTTACTATCAAAGTTATTTGCACCTTGAAAGTTCATGCCCATGAATGAAACAAAATAGGCACTCTCTATGAATTTTGTCTTTTTGGTGAAACCTACAAACGGTCTTTAAAAGAAATAAGTACTTATCTTGGTTTCGACTGTAAGGCCACCATAGACATTAATAAACTTTAAGTTTTCACACCACAAGGACTTTGGACAAAGATAGGAAATCCCGTTACGGGGCAAGAACGCACTAGTGACATTGATAACCCATCGCTCTATATAATTCACCGTTTTATCACTCACTACCTAACCCCTCGGGGTGATGTACGTTCAGTGAATAGTTTGGATAAAGCCTATCTCTATGCTATAATCAAGAAGATTAAAATGAACCCCATGTTTTTCCTCATCAACCATTGGCTCACCTTAGCATTCAGGCAACAAGGACCCATTACTTTTACCCCTTTTGTCAGTACAATTGCTAGAAATGTTGGCGCACTTCACAGAGCTAGAATAGATCATCTCCCTAGCGCTCCTTTGTTCGGAGAAGATCATTTCTTACAAGCCCACTTGTTGAAAGAGGAGAACAATAGGTACTTCATGCTTTATCTGGGCTATGACATAGAAATTGAGTTGCCTAACCCCCAGCTCACTACTATCAGTAAAAAGAACTTTGTGTACAAATTGCAAGCTCCTTCGCAGTGTCAAGACATAGTGTTTTAGGGGATAGGCCAAGAACAAGAGCACAACTCCGACGAGCAGAACAGCAGCACGAAATAGACATGAACACACCTCAACCGAGTACTCCGGGAAACTCCCAATACCATTGGGAGCAACCACAGTTTCCCGAATTTGTTGGTTCATCAACAAACTACACTACCTCCTCCTATAAAGAGTATGAACCTTCCAATCCCTATGGGATGGGGAATTATCATCAACATCATGGAGGCATGGGGACTTCACGTTCTGCCCGATTCACATCATACAATTTTCTGGAGTTGCAAGAAGATATGCAATACTTGGCTACCATTGCCTATGAAATCAATGTCCAAACCAAAGAAATACAAGGAGCCATGAGAGAAGGACAACAATGGTAGCAACAGACAACACAACAAATCCAAACAAACCTCTCCATGAAGGACCAACTATTCGGTCACCTCAACATCAATTATCAACCACCGCAGTGAAGGCATTGTAATCTTATGTCTTGCAAAGACCTAAGCTTAGGGAGGTACGCAAAATAAGTTACGCCATATGCTCTCTTCTCTCGCCGTCCCTTTTTCTAGTTGAGTTGTCCTTGCTCCCTTTTGTATAGCTATAATTAAGAAAATCCAAAAAGATTTTTCAGCTTGTTAAAACATTGAGAAAAACACAAAAAGATTTTAGCTTTCAAGGAAAAGCATAAAAATTTGCAAAACCAAAAAGAGCAAAAAGATTTCCCCTTTTTGAATAAAATTTGAGAACTTGGTCTCTACCTTGCCTATGGAAATGATGAATACACCAACTATTTCTCCTCGGTCGGACTTCTTAACGACCGATGTTGCTAACCCTGTGGAAGATGTCGACATGGAGGTCGACTGGCACGACCCAATTATTCAGTTCTTGGTTAGCGGTACGCTGCTTGCGGATTCCAATGAGCAACAGAGGTTAAAGGCTCGATCTCGGGGATATTTAATGGTGGTTAATGGTGGATAACCTGCTCTCCCAAAAAGGAGGATCGGACATCTTGATGCGATGCATTTCAATTCCAGAAGGGAAAAAGTTGATGGAGGAAATTCATGCAGGAGCATGCGGTAACCATACAGCTTCTAAGACTTTGGTCGGCAAGGCATTCCGGCATGGGTTCTATTGGCCCATGGCGGTCAAAGATGCACATTAGGTCGTTTGGAAGTGTGAAGGTTGTCAATTTTTTGCTCAGCAGACTCACATGCCTTCACAACAACTTCATATGATACCTATAACTTGGCCTTTTGCAATTTGGGGGCTGGATATTGTTGGTCCTTTCAAAAAAGCGCCAGGCGGGTTTACTCATTTGTTTGTTGCCATTGACAAGTTCACCAAGTGGATTGAAGCAAAGCCGGTCAGGAAGATAACTTTGAAAAAGGCAATCGAGTCTGTCAGAGAGGTCTTCACTCGGTTTGGAGTTCCTCACGACATCATCACCGACAATGGTACTCAGTTTCCATCTGAGGAATTCCGTGACTATGCTGATGAGATGGGAATAAAAATCCACTTTGCTTCGGTGGCCCATCCTCAAAGCAACGGGCAGGTCGAACGGGCCAACGGTATGATTCTTCAAGGGTTGAAGCCTTAGATTTTTGACAGACCTAAGCCGTATGCTGGTCGGTGAGTTCGAGAGCTTCCTTCGGTCCTCTAGGGGCTGCGCACTAATGTCAGTCGAGCCACTGATCAGTGTCCTTTCTCGTTGGTCTATGGCTCTAAGGCTATGCTATCGACCAAGGTAAACCTTGTTTCAGCACGAGTCAAGGGATATGACGAGAAGCTTTCTGAAGATAATCGAGAAATCGAGTTGATTGTGGCAGAGGAGATGGGTGAATGCGCTCTGTTTCGGTCGGCAGTGTACCAGCAGGGCTTACGATGTTACTACGACAAGAATGTCCGAAGTCAACAGTTCCATGTTGGAGACTTAGTACTGCGCCCAGTACAATCAACCAAGAATCGACACAAGTTATCCCCTAAATGGAAAGGACCATATGTGGTCAAAGAAGTCACTCGGCCGGGGGCTTATCGACTGATGTATGAAGACGACGATGATGTACCAAATTTATGGAACATAAATCAGCTATGCCGCTTTTATACTTAATATATTTTTGTATTCCTATACATTATTATTGAATGGAACTTCAATCTTTTTGATGAAAGGTTTTTGTTGATTTTCATTCTTATTTATCTCGACGCCTTAATTTAAACATTAAACAATCGAGACAGGGGGCTAATAATAATGTCCCACTCCTCCTTAACCTTGGTAAACGCTAGTTTTGGATTTTTACAGACCGATTCCTCATATTTTGATACGGTCTTATGTTTTTTGGTCTAACCATGCAGCATGACAGCATACAATTTGTACTGCACAATAGACTGCCACTACACTAAACCTAGAGCCAAAGTGCGAGAGGTCATGTGTCGATTGGTCGATTCTGATTGTTACGTGGTTACAAATTACGGCTAAATATGCTAAGGCAAACCGATGCAAAAAGGGTTTCAGTACCAAAGCGCGACTAACGCAGCTAAGTACTACCTGAATTGCTATAAGTAATAGGAAATCACTCTACTGACTACTTAGTCGAGTTTTTAACTTGTTTAGTAATTAAGAAAGAAAAAGAACAATCAATATTATCCAAGGAACATACTGTTTCCCCATTCAAATACTACTAATGTATTTGATTACATAAATTACAGCTCTGCCAAAGGAGAAGAGGCGTTATCTTCTATTTCTGGAGAACCAGGAGGAGTCGGAGCAGCAGGATCGATGTCAATGTTCTCAACCAGGGCTTGGGAGGTTTCTATCATCGAGTCCATCAGCAACTGACATTGGTTGACCAACATCGATGGGTTGAAGCCCTCCTTGATCTTGTCCAATGGAAGTTCCGGGGACCAAGACGGGCAAATAGCCAACAATTGACTCCCGGCATCGGTTGCCACCCTCCTGGTATGATTGGTGATCGCCTCTGGTGCGTGCTCCAGCAAGTATTCAATGGTATGCCCAGTCTGCTCCACTTTCTCTGCGTGGATATAGTCCAGAGCCTTCCGAGCGCCATATGATAATACTGCAGATCGGCATCAAGATTAGAAGATGAAGTTTATAATGAAGACTAATAAGAGGAAAACAAGAAGAGCTTACTGGCCAAATTACATTTATGTTGTAGGGCACTGGACTTAGCATTCTTCAGGGACTCCTTTGTCTCCTGCAGCTTCTTCTTCAGTTCAGTAAGCTCAACATCTCGCTCGCCAAGAGTCTTGGATAGGTCGTCCTTCTCGGTCTTCAGAACATCCAAATACTCCTGTTGATTAGAAGTGACCTTCTCCAATTCTGCAATAATTTCTTTGTGAGATTTACAAACATATGGAGAAAGCGCGGATGATAGGAAGATTTGAAGATCTCTTACCTGCAAGGTCAAGACGACTCTGCTGTAAAGAAGCAGAGGCATCCTTGTAACCGGTCTGTAGCTTCTCTTGTTGTTGTTGAGCTTTTGTCAGCTGCTGACCAGTGACTACGAACAACAGCAAGTCAGAGACACAATGAAATATTTATATATAAAGAAGGATTTCAATACATACCAAAGCTCTCGGCCACAAGGTACTATATCATTCCTTGCTTTTGCTCCACCAGAGCATAAATTTTCTAGACAATGGGAGACCGTTATGGTTAGAAGCAACGATAAGGTGAGAAAGAAAAAGGCCTTGGTATTGACGCACCTTGGTTGCTTCTCGGTGTTGGTGGAGAATTTCCAAGTCTTCGGCTTCAGGCCGACCCAAAGTTTTCTCGACTGGTATGACCTTGTCCTTGATAGGACAAGGTGCACCACCAGTCGGGGGAGGAGAGGTGGTCTGCGGAGGCGGCCTTGGAACTGCTGGGATCTCCTTCGCCTGAGTCTGCACGCTTGGTGGCATGGCTTCAGACTCAGATAAGTTGGTCGAACGAAGAGCAGGAGTCGACCGAGTGTCTTTAGACACAGCGGCACTCTGAGTCTCGGTTGACCGAGTAGTGTGTTCACTACAAGTCAAAAATGTCAGAAACTGAACATATTTTGATTATACTTGATGAAGATTCGAAGATGTGAAGTAACTTACTCAGAGGCGTTCTTGAGATTGATCCGGCTGATTTTCTTCTTTATGGAAGTAGTTTGTGAATCTGATCGCTTCCTCTTGGCGGATTCGTCAACCTTCTTTGTTGCTCCTGCATCATACACCTCTTGACTTGGGGGCTCCAACCGATCTGATGGTCGATCGGAGGGAGCAGGGGAGGGCTGACTGACGTTTTGAGGTTGGTCTTCCCTCTCCTCCTCATCATCTCCTAGATATTTCTTTGGGCGGAGAGCAAGCTTTTTTACCCACTGACTGGCGAGGGGGAGATCGGTGGTGGGGACAGCAGAGTCGCTAGCGACGACCGATTCGGTCGGACGCACGCTTCCTGACCTTGACCCAACATTACCGGTTTGCAGCGGCTTCTCCGCATAATCTGGTCCCTCGGTGTCGGTCGAAGGAAGCGGAGGGTGTGACACGTAAGTGTCTAGAACCTGAAAATAAACATCAAGATATCACACTAGTCTTATCACTTTGCCAAGGTGGACATCAAATAAACATTGAACATCCAGAAGCTTACTCGGGCCCGATGAGTGCCCACGTTGTATGCCTTTGTGATCAAGGCATGATCCTGAAAGGTGTTCCCTTCAAACATCTTCTCTAAGCGAGACCGACGCGGAGTGGAGTTTGGTAGGTCAGGCACCCCCCTCGTCTCATCATCGGTGGAATATTTCCAAGCAGGATGGCTCCATTGTTTGAGGGGTTGAACTCGACGCACCATGAAGCTTTTAGCTATTGTGACGCCGTCGACTCCCTCTTTCTTCAAGTCAGCAATCTTCTTCAACAGCTCGACTACTTGGGTGTCATTAGGGTCCAGCCTCTTTGACCAACAGGTTTGGGGGCTGGCCTTTGCACTAGTAAAATCCGTAAGAACAGGAGGAGGATTATCACAATAGAACCACTCCTCCCCCTATTTCTTGTTCTCAGTGTTCAGAGGAACATTGATGTAGGCCTCCTTCTTGTGCAACTGAAGGCCGACTCCACCAATGGTGATTTGGTTCTCCTTTGTTGGTAGTGGTCGGAGGATGAAAAGATGGCAAAAAGAGAAAATTGGGGCAACACGCCCAGAAAAGCTTCACACAAATGCACAAAAATTGCAATGTGCAAGATAGAGGTTGGATTGAGATTAACAAGCTCAATCCCGTAGAATAAAAGGAGCCGGTGCAAGAAGCTGCAGCAGGGAACTCCGAGACCGTGCTCAAAAAATGAGCAAAAGACAACAATCTGCTTATGGATTGGAAGAGGATGGGCTTCAGAACCAGGTACCTTCCAATTGATGCGCGCCTGTTCTGGAAGGATGTCGTCGACCACCATGGTGTTTAGGTCTTTGGTGGAGATGCTACTCTTTGAGAATTGCCGCAGCTGTTCTGGGATCTCCAGCTCCGAAGACGACAACTCAACAGCGGCGACGGTAGCTTTCTGCCCTTGGCGGATTTGCGCGTCATCTTGATGGGATGGTGCATCGTAGTGGATCTGGAAATAGAACCCTAACCCTAGCACGAGCTCGGGGGCTGAGGAACATTGTAGGATCTATTGCGGCGACGAGAAACTGGTAACCCTAGCAATGAGGAGCTGAGGAGGTGCAAGAACAGAGGAAGACGTAGCGCAAGAGCGAAATGACAGTGTGGACTTGACGTCATCCTTCCCTCGCCCTTTTATACCTTCGCTTTTTGACCTAGTCCCGGGGGGTCCATATGGGCTGGTGTGGGCTGCACAGTAGCAGGCCATTTGTTTTTGTTCGCTAAAATAAAGATAAGCGATATTCTTTAAATAGAATCATTGCTTAAAAACCATGAGAGTTAATCTCGGGGGCTTCTTTATTGAGAAGCAATGGCAAACCCACTAATAATTTCTCCGTATATATGTGGTTTGATGATCATGTAGCAGAGGACTTGATGGTCGTTCGGATATGAGTTCATGATTATGTTGCTGATTGATGTCAGTAATTGAATATCAAAAATGAGCTTATTATAATTCGAGTGATGATTTATTAAGGAAAAGCTATTTTATGATCGATGTCATTTTAGCTTAGTACTATGTTATGATTGATGTCATAAAATTTTATATGGACCATAACATGATTGATGTCATGGTATTAAGTCTATGAATCACTTGGACTAGAGTGTATATCACTCGGCCTTACATTCCATCGGTCGGCATGTTTAACGATATGCAGACTGAACCTCTAGTTTGACGATTAGAGGTTAGAAAATCACATACTTGATGGTTTGAGTAAACTAATCCCAACAAAATGTTAAGAGCTAATATTATTTGACTTTTGCATTATTTGTTAGTCTCCAAATTATACAAGAGTCAGGGGCTACACCTGATCAGGTGCACCTAATCGACGCACTAGATCTATTAAGGACTTCAATTCAGAGGTCTTCCTAATTTGTGACCTGTTCACATAAACATTAAAGATCACTCGGTGAGTCACAACTCAAAATCAGAAAGCACTCAGGGGCTGTTGTGGAATATATACCTTCCGAGTATCCATAGGTAGGCTGAAGTCAGTAGATAACCAGGCGGCCCACCATAAGGGAACCGACCGAGTTAGCTTGGAGCATAAAGCAATTGGAGATAGACTTTCTATGTAAATCCTTGTAGACTACGAGTATGACTCTTCATGTACCCCCTACTGGCTGGATATATAACGCGGCAGGGACCTCCTAATCAAGGGCACCAATTTACATCGCAATGCAAACCACAGAACACAAGACGTAGGGTTTTTACTCTCATCGAGAGGGCCCAAACTTGTATAACTCAGTGTCTTGTGTTACCGTCATAGTTCTTAGTCCCGATTTAGTCCTATAAATATATTGCCAAGAATAAGTCTTGACACTAGTGTTCATGATGAGAGCAAGCGTGGAAGCTAAACACTCTAGCCTATGCACGCCGCAATTCAACCTACTCACTAGAGCACCCAATTGCGGAAAGTAAAGAGAGGATCAAGGAATGCTCATGATTTTTTTCCTGAGGTCTCGGAAGGATGGTGCCTTCCCCTACTCCTCTTTGGACAACTCTTGCCAGAGTACCGGTCCCTCCCTCCACCAAGTGGAGTTCTCGCGCACGAGCCCACAATCACTCCTGAAGTGAAGACACAGTTGCGTCACCGCTGCCACCAAGGCACAAGCTTGCCTCCCACGAGAACTTGTTGGACTCCTCGAGCTGACACGGGCGCTCACTAGTGATGCCCCTTTCACCAGCGAGCTCAAACCATGTACAAACGTGTGACGACCTTCACAACCAATCATGATAGGCTCGATCACTGACACCTAACTGGTCTAGGTCTCACCATAGACCAAGAGTAACAACCTAGATCACACCCTTAATGACACCCTAGCCTTAGATCTGCAAGATGCTCTAGTTACTCTCACTAGCACTTTCAAGATATGCAATATCTCCTCCTACTGCTCCTCTCTTCTCCTCTTGGCTCTCACCAAATACCCCAAGCAATTTCACTAGCCAAGAGAGGTCTCCAAGACCCCAGCAACGAAGTTATATAGGCTTCCAACCTCAAACTAGTCGTTTCTCCACAAAATTAGCCTTCTGGGCGTACTGACCGGACTGTCTGGTCACTGCCTGACCAAACCATCCGATCACTATAGATCTAGCTCCAACGGTTCTACCCACTGGTGATCGACGAACTGACCGGACTATCCGGTCACTACCTGACCGGACCGTCAGATCAATGTAGATCTAGCTCCAGTGGCTCTACCCACTCATGATCGACGAACTGATCGGACCGTACGGTCAGCTGACCGGACCGTCTGGTCCTTTTCTCTCTCCATTACAGAAACATTCCATAGCCCATGATGAGGACATCAACCAAGATTAACGATAATGCTTATGTTCTTGACTTGCCCATGGAGTTTGGTGTTTCCACTAGTTTTAATGTTGCAGATTTGAAACCATACTTGGGTGAGGATGATGAGTTGCCGTGGAGGATGACTTCACTTCAAGAAGGGGAGGATGATGAGGACATCAACGACATACGAATAATGACGACGGAAGATGGCGCGCCAAACCAAGCTGTCACGCCTCCACCTCTCGTTGTCGCGCCTCCTCGAGTTACGGATCCATCTTCTAAGAAGACGACGACGTACAAGGGCCCAATCACTAGAGCTCGAGCCCAGGAATTGAAGACGGTTTTGATGCTAAGGAACGACGGCCCAGGATGATGTCGCCCGAAGGCCCACGTGGCCCAAGTCGCACGACTCCCTCTCCACCGTGCGCCTCTCCACTTCAACCGGCCCTAGATGCCTCGTCCTCCCCCTATATAGTCAAGGGCTGCGCCCCTTGTAATCTTTGAGTTTTGTTTTAAGTTTAGCTTAGCTATACATCCGTCTCTCGACGTGAATTCAGAACTCCACCTTCGTGCAATACATCAGATTGCTCACCTCTAATTCTTGCTCGTTCTTCGATTGCGCGTAAGAATTGATCCTCGTGATCAGGTTGATCTTGTTTACCGCAAGGTTAATATCCTCCGGAAGTTGGTTCAGTGATTGCATTGGCGCTTCGGCTTGCTCGTCGTAGTCGGATCGTGAGGGTCAACATCCACCAAATCGAAGTTATCTCCACTCGCCGAAAGATCGGGCACTCTACACCTATCAAGTGGTATCAGATTCTAGTGTTTCTCGGTGAGTTTTATCCAAGTCCACATAAAAAGAAAACTACAACAAAAAAAGTTTACCCCAGTACGGTTTTGAGCCTTGCACTTTCGTTCAATAATTTGTGTTGTTGAGTTTTTGTGCTTTCGCTTTTGATCGTTGCTGGTACACTGTGTTTTATCGTTTTCTTCCTATCATCGTCGTATCCTTCCGCCGTGCCGCGTGTTTTCACCACCACAGTTTGCTTTCCGCCGCATCTGTTTACCCCGTCTCGCTTGCCAATATTTCCCACTGCACCGTGAGTCCGGGTCAATCACTGCCTCGACGATCGAGTCCTACTCGGTTACGTCATGACTCGCTCGCCTCGCCCTGTGTTTAGTTCTGTTCGGTTTCGTGTGTCCTGCTCGCCTCGCTGATCGAGTCCTACTCGGTTACGTCGTGACCCGCTCGCCTCGCCCTGTGTTTAGTTCTGTTCGGTTTCGTGTGTCCCGCTCGCCTCGCTGATCGAGTCCTACTCGGTTACGTCGTGACCCGCTCGCCTCGCCCTGTGTTTGTTTCTGCTCGGTTTCGTTTGTTCCTACTCTAGAGAGAGAGAGAGAGAGAGAGAGAGAGAGAAAGTGCTTCTGCTTAATTGCTTATTTGAGGTCTCATTGTTTATATTTTCAGCAAAAAGTATTAAAAAAAGAGAAAAAAAAGAAAAAAAGAGAAAAAAAAGAAAAAAAAAGAGCGGCTGAGCAACACAGGCGACGCGTTCTTGCTGCACTTTGTTTTGATCCTTTTTCCTTCCTCTTGCACTTGTACCGGCAGCAATCTTTTCGCGTTTAGCACCATTATTCAGCTTTGCAGTTATTGTTTGAATTGTGCTAACCCTTGGATTGAGTGCAGCCTCCTAGCCCCACAAATTTTCTACTACGAGCAGGTTTTTGTTTCACCACGCAATCGCTCCACCAATCTTCCACCGGTTTTACCTGTGGTTGCAGTTCACGCTTGCGTGCTTGGTAAGGACGGGTAAGAATTTCATAACAGCTTTTTGATTGAGCTTTACATCCACCACTCACCTCTCGTTGTAGGATCCCGCTTTTTGTATTGCTTGTGTTTCTATGGCAGAAAACAGCTCGAAGTCGGAGGAGCTCACCCTCCAGGATGTCCAGGCACAGGTAGATGGTCTACAAAACGACATGAAGATGATGCACGAGAGACTTGACTCTACGGTCACTTCGTCGAATGAGCGTTTTGATCAACTAGACCTTGCTGATACGGCTGCCCGCACCACGCTCGCGACGATCATGACTCGTCTTGAGGCCATGTCGACGCAGCTTGGGACCATGACGACGCAGCTCACGGAGTTGCAACATGCACGTGACTACGACACCGACACCGAGCAGGATGACGACAATCGTCGTGGTCGTGCTCGTAGGGTACGTGTTCCTATTAATGATTCTTTTGCCAAAATAAAATTTCGTATTCCCACTTTTAATGGCAAATATGATCCGGGTGCTTATCTTGATTGGAAATTAGAGGTTGAACAAAAATTTGCATGCCATGATATTCCTGCTAATTTACAAGTTAAGGCTGCTATTAGTGAATTTACTGAATTTGCTTTACTTTGGTGGCGTGAGTATAGACAAAGATATCCTGATAATATTCCAGCCACTTGGACGGCATTAAAAGCTGCTATGCGTCATCGTTTTGTGCCGTCATATTATGCTAGAGATTAGCTTAATCAAATGCAGCGTTTTCAACAAGGTTCACTTTTTGTAGAGGATTATTATTAAGCTTTGCAAAAGGGTATGATTCGCTGTGGTTTAGTTGAACTGGATGATGCTGCTATGGCTCGCTTTAGGGGTGGGTTAAATCGTGAAATTCAGAATATTCTTAATTATAAGCATTATGATGATATGACCACCTTATTTGAATATGCTTGTAAAGCTGAACGTGAAGTGCAGGATCGACAATCTTCGTCAAGACCTAACATTTTTGTAGGGTCCAAGACGCCTTCAGCTCCACGGTCGACACCTCCTTCCACGTCGCGCGACCACTCCTCGACCACGTCCAAGTCGAGTGCTCCATCCACGGCCAAATCTGCCTCGTTCGTGCCGTCCTCCTCGTCGTCTGGACGAGCTCGTGATATTCAGTGTCACCGTTGCCGAGGATTTGGTCATGTGATACGCGATTGTCCAAATAAATGAACTATGTTGATTCGTGACGACGGTGGGTATTCTTCTGCTAGTGATTCTGAGGATATTCAGCAGACTATGCTTGCCACTAATCATGCAGATAATACGGAGCTTCATGTCGACTCTAGTGCCGCCGACAGGTATGCCACTCTTGTTGTGCAGCGTGTTCTTAGTACACAGGTCGTTCAGGATGAAAAGCATCAGCGCCACAACATTTTTCATATCAAAGGCATTGTGCAAGAACGAGCGGTCCGTATAATCATCGATGGTGGCAGTTGCAACTATTTGGCTAGTACGACCTTGGTGGAGCAGTTGTCATTGCCAACAAGGAAGCATCCACATCCTTATCACGTTCAATGGCTTAATGATAGCGGCAAAATAAAGGTAACGCGCTCGGTACGTGTTCCTTTCTCTCTTGGCACCTATTCTGATTTTGTAGATTGTGATGTTGTTCCAATGGAAGCATGCTCTTTGTTGCTTGGCCGTCCTTGGCAATATGATGTTGATAGTGTTCATCATGGTTGCTCCAATTATTATTCCTTCATGTTCAAGGGTCAGAAAATTGTTATTCATCCTATGACACCTGAACAAGTTCTTAAAGATGATATTGCTCGAGCGACAAAAGCTGCAAAATTGGTTACATCGCCCCTGTTGCACCTGTTCAATATGAGATCAAATTGAATAACCCTATCTTGCTTGCTACACGTGCTGATTTTGATGAATTACATGATGCTAATCTGCATTGCTATGCGCTAGTTTGCTCTCGTATGCTTGTTTCACTAGATGAGGCGCCTATGTTGCATATTCCTCCTGCTGTTGTTAACCTTTTGCAGGTCTATAAAGATGTTTTTCCCACTGAATTGCCGCCGGGTCTTCCTCCTATTCGTGGCATAGAACATCAGATTGATTTAATTCCAGGCACACAGCTTCCTAATCGCGCTACGTACCGCACAAATCCTGAGGAGACGAAAGAAATTCAGCGTCAAGTGCAGGCATTGCTTGATAAAGGTTACATTTGTGAGTCTCTCAGCCCTTGTTCGGTTCCTGTTTTGCTTGTTCCTAAGAAAGATGGTTCTTGGCGTATATGTGTAGATTGTCGTGCAATTAACAATATTACAATTCGTTATCGATATCCTATACCACGCCTTGATGATATGCTTGATGAACTTAGTGGTGCCATAATTTTCTCTAAGGTTGATTTGCGTAGTGGTTACCATCAAATAAGAATGAAATTAGGAGATGAATGGAAAACGGCTTTTAAAACTAAATTTGGCTTGTATGAATGGTTGGTTATGCCGTTTGGATTGTCTAATGCTCCTAGCACTTTTATGCGCTTAATGAATGAAGTTCTTTGGCCTTTCATTGGAATATTTGTTGTTGTCTATTTTGATGATATCCTTATATACAGCAAATCCATGAATGAGCATTTAGATCATTTGCGTGCTGTTTTTGATGCTTTGCGTGCTGCTCACTTGTTTGGGAACATGGAAAAATGCACTTTTTGCACGCAACGTGTTTCGTTTCTTGGATATGTTGTTACTCCACAGGGCATTGAGGTCGATAGCAGCAAGGTGGACGCCATTCAGAGTTGGCCCCAACCGACGACGGTCACACAGGTTCGCAGTTTTCTTGGTCTTGCAGGCTTCTATCGTCGTTTTGTGCGGGATTTCAATTCTATTGCTGCACCATTACATGAGCTGACCAAGAAGGGTGCGCCATTTGAGTGGGACGCACCACAAGACGACGCATTCAACACTTTAAAGGAACGGTTAACTCATGCTCCTCTCTTACAATTGCCTAATTTTGATAAAGTGTTTGAATTGGAATGTGATGCTAGTGGAATTGGTTTGGGTGCTGTTTTGTTGCAAGATCATAAACCCATTGCTTATTTTAGTGAGAAGTTAAGTGGTGCTGCTCTTAAATATTCCACTTATGATAAAGAACTTTATGCTTTAGTAAGAACTTTGCAAACATGGCAGCATTATTTATGGCCTCGCGAATTTATTATTCATTCTGATCATGAGGCTTTGAAACATATTAGAACCCAAACTAATCTGAATCGTCGACATGCTAAATGGGTTGAATTTATTGAATCTTTTCCATACATCATTAAACATAAAAACGGGAAGGAAAATGTGATTGCCGATGCTTTGTCTCGTCGTTATATGATGCTGTCCCAATTAGACTTTAAAATCTTTGGTTTGCAAGCTTTGAAAGATCAATATGTGAATGATGCTGATTTTCATGATATTATGATGCATTGTAAGGATGGCAAACCTTGGGGCAAATTTCATATGCAGGATGGGTTCTTGTTTCGTGCTAACAAGCTATGTATTCCAGCTAGCTCGATTCGTTTTTTTGTTGTTACAGGAGGCGCATGGAGATGGTCTTATGGGTCACTTCGGAGTTTTCAAGACACATGAGGTGTTGGCCGGCCATTTCTTTTGGCCACGGATGCGCCGTGATGTTGAGCGCCTTGTTGCACGCTGTACTACATGTCAAAAAGCTAAATCTCGTTTGGGTAATCATGGTTTGTATATGCCCTTGCCTGTTCCCTCTTCTCCTTGGCTTGATATTTCGATGGATTTTGTTTTGGGATTGCCTCGCACTAAGAAGGGGAGGGACAATATTTTTGTGGTTGTTGATCGTTTCTCTAAAATGGCTCACTTTATACCTTGTCATAAAACTAATGATGCCTCAAATGTTGCTGAATTGTTCTTTAGAGAGATTGTTAGATTGCATGGAATTCCTAAAACAATTGTCTCTGATCGTGATGCTAAGTTTCTTAGTCATTTTTGGCGTTCTCTTTGGAATAAATTAGGAACTAAGCTGCTGTTTAGTACTACTTGTCATCCTCAAACTGATGGGCAAACTGAGGTAGTAAATAGAACTTTGTCTGCTATGCTTAGAGCTGTTTTAGATAAAAAATTGAGATGCTAGGAAGATTGTTTACCTCATGTTGAATTTTCTTATAATCGTGCTACACATTCTGCCACTAAGATGTGTCCTTTTGAGGTTGTTTATGGCTATGTTCCTAAGGCGCCTATTGATTTGTTTGCTATTGATGCTGAGGATGAATCACATCTTGATGCTCTTGCTCATATTGATCACATGAAACAATTGCATGAAGAAACACAACACAACATTGCCATTGCTAATAAAAAGTATCAAGTTGCTGGTAGTAAAGGTAGAAAACATATTGCTTTTGAACCTGGTGATTTGGTTTGGTTACACTTGCGTAAAGATAGATTTCCTACTTTGCGTCGTTCTAAACTGATGCCTCGTGCTGCTGGTCCTTTTAAAGTGCTAACCAAGATTAACGATAATGCTTATGTTCTTGACTTGCCCATGGAGTTTGGTGTTTCCACTAGTTTTAATGTTGCAGATTTGAAACCATACTTGGGTGAGGATGATGAGTTGCCGTGGAGGACGACTTCACTTCAAGAAGGGGAGGATGATGAGGACATCAACGACATACGAATAATGACGACGGAAGATGGCGCGCCAAACCAAGCTGTCACGCCTCCACCTCTCGTTGTCGCGCCTCCTCGAGTTACGGATCCATCTTCTAACGAGACGACGACGTAGAAGGGCCCAATCACTAGAGCTCGAGCCCAGGAATTGAAGACGGTTTTGATGCTAAGGAACGACGGCCCAGGATGATGTCGCCCGAAGGCCCACGTGGCCCAAGTCGCACGACTCCCTCTCCACCGCGCGCCTCTCCACTTCAGTCGGCCCTAGATGCCTCGTCCTCCCCCTATATAGTCAAGGGCTGCGCCCCTTGTAATCTTTGAGTTTTGTTTTAAGTTTAGCTTAGCTATACATCCGTCTCTCGACGTGAATTCAGAACTCCACCTTCGTGCAATACATCAGATTGCTCGCCTCTAATTCTTGCTCGTTCTTCGATTGCGCGTAAGAATTGATCCTCGTGATCAGGTTGATCTTGTTTACCGCAAGGTTAATATCCTCCGGAAGTTGGTTCAGCGATTGCATTGGCGCTTCGGCTTGCTCGTCGTAGTCGGATCGTGAGGGTCAACATCCACCAAATCGAAGTTATCTCCACTCGCCGAAAGATCGGGCACTCTACACCTATCAGCCCACTTCCTCTCTGCCCTGAGCTGACCTGTACAGACCAGACCGTCCGGTCTCTACAGACTCCAACACAGGCAGATTCGTCGCTGAGTCTTCTCTTTGGATTTCCTGATCTCCTAGTGATCGCACAGTCCGGTCTCCACTGACCCCTCTGTCCGGTGACTCTGTCCATAAGCTAAAACTCCTCGTCCTCGCTTGACTTTGTTTCCCGGCTTCTTTGAACAGCTCCTTGGCTTCTCCACTGTCACCTAGTGCCTGTGATTTCATTGAGCATCCATGCACATCACCGACTTGCATAACCTAAGAGACATGACCTATATCCCCTTGATAGTCCGGTTTTTCCTATGGATTCAAAGCACTAATAACAAGACAAGTGTTCCCAACACTTGCTCCATAGCTTGTCCTTCCCTTTGATCCATCTCCATCAACCCTTGGACTCCATCAAGCTCATCAAGCTCCATGCTTGTGGTCATTGTCATCCATTGCCACGACAACCGTCATCATCAATAACATTTGTAGTAGAGTTTGGAGATGATATCTGCATGGACAACACTCGTGTAGATATTAGCCCACAATTTCATAGTTGTCATCTATCACCAAAACATTCATACCTTAGGGATCCAATCATCAATGGTCATGAAGGTTACAACTCCCCCCCCCCCCCCCCCCCGTTTTTGGTGATTGATGATAACCACTACTTAACATAATCTTATCAAGAAACAACAAGGCTTAAAGAGCTACACTATGATCAAGAGGAACCACAAAAGCATAAGCAAAGAACAAACAATGTCCTACTCAATCAAGCATCATCAAGAGCTAAGAGAATGATAAGAGAAAAGCGCACTCTAGATGATATTCATGCATGTCATATGAGGATATTAATTAAAGCATAAAGACATGCAAGCACGACATGAATGATGATGTGTAACAGGAAAGCATGGCAATGCATTAGAATTGAAGACAAGCAATCATCATCATGGAATCATACATAGGCATATATAATAAATAAAGGAAGACAAGGCACTGCATATGAAAATAAACCAAGTGAGCTCAAGATGGGTCAAACACAAGCGAATGAAAACCATGACTCATCAAAATCCACAAACATCAATATAAAACCAACAAAATAAGATCCAAATGTATCTAACTCCGAAAACCAATGTACACATATGCTCCCCCTAGATACATGCTACTATCTCTCGATTGACAGGATCACACTCCCACTCCCCCCATCTCTATGTCTTCTCCCCCTTTGGCAACAAGCACCAAAACAAGATGAAGAGAACAACTAAGCGCTCGAGGTCGAAGGAGGTGATGGTGCAGCGATGTCGTCTGTGGGCTCTGCTCTGGGCTGCTCCTGTGCTGGATCCTACTACTCTGCCTGAGGCTGTGTCACCTGAGCGTCGAGCTGCTCAAAGTACGTGAGGTCCACTGGTGACTCAGACCCTTTGTCTTGTCCTGCTGGTGCGACTGTCGCTCTCTCCTATCCTACTGAGGCCTGGAGAAGGGTGAGATCAGCCACGTCCTACTGAGTGAAGCCTCCTCGAACAAGATCCTCTGCTACCTGAGGTGTGGCAACAGAAGTGTTTGTAGCAGAAGAAGGTAGAGCTGTAGCTGTCTCTAGGGCTGTCTAAGAGCCTCCTTGAGTAGTGTGCACTATATCTGAGAACAGACTCCTGACTAGCGGCTGCTGCTAGGAGGTGGAGGGTACTGTCGTCTGCGAAGCTATGGACTAGGCTAGAGAAGTGAACAACGTAGAGACTGAGAAAGCTGACATAGGGGAGAACTATGTAACTTGTGAGAATGACTATCCTGCTCCCCCTGTCGGTAACACACTTGAGTGTGATGACAAACCGCTGGACTGGGTTGTCATCATGGCAATGAAAGGTCCTGGCTGTGTCTACAGTGGCTAAAACTATGGAAGTGCAAAAGGTCCTAGCTACTGACTGTTCTATCTCTGAGTCATCTCTGCCACTTGTGTCATCAGCATAGTCAAGATCATCAAGTGTTGTATCTAGAGCTCTGCCTGTCCTCTCAGCACGTCCATGATCTGACGCCTCTCTTCAGCTGAGTTCTGAATGAAGTCACTTAGTCATCCTACAAGCGCTGCTACGAAAGTGGCATCCTCTGACTATATACCTGCTGGCTGAGGTGGTGCTCCAGTGCTGGCTAACTCAGGAACCATTATCTCTGGATGAGCTGCCTACTCGTGAGTAACTGGTGGTGACTCCTGCTCCTCCTCTCCCTTCTAATGGCTGGAGGCTGGCTGTGATCCCCTAGGTACTTGAGGTGCATAGCTAGTGGTCACCTCAGGGAAAGCGGCGTACTGCTCCTCAGTCACAAGTCCTAGTCTCCTCAAAAGATAGCAAATAAACGGCCCGTAGACTAGGTGACTTCCTCCAACACTCTCAGAAATAACCTCCTATATCTCAGCAATGAACAAGTCTGCCAAGTCAAATTGTTGTCTCCTCAGTATAGCTGCCACTGCCCACTGGTGCAAGAGTGTGAACTCCTCTCTCTATCCTGACCTGGGAATGATAGTCCTGGTAACTATCACTCTGACCACCTTCGCCTCTGCGATGAGACTCATAGGGCGTCTGTCGAAGCCAAGTGTGTGTGGTGGTGGAAAGGCGACTGACACTATGTCATCCGGTGGTAGTGTCCCTCCCTATGGTCTGCGGAGTGGAGCAAAGGTCCTGTAGGCACTCCTGTATAGCTGAAAGTCTGAAGCTAGAAGTCCCAGTGCTGCTATGAGGTCCTCCCTGGTCAAGTGCTGGGGCTCTCCTTTGAACAAGAACCCGATCTCTGGGTACTCACAGTCTAGCATAGAACTCCATCACTATGTCCTCTCTGTATCTGTAGGGGCTGGTGACTAACTCTGCTAGTCCAGGCAAGTACATGAAGTACTGCTCGATGTCTGTGCCTATGGCTCTCCTCGTAGCCGGGTACAACGTGTACTGCTGTGGCACAAATAATCCAGACTTGCCCTTCTTGGCAAGATACCATCTCATTCCCTCACCAATCCTCCTCTGAAGACTGGTCTAGTATCTCTCTCCTCTAGCAGAGTCCCTAGGAATTGGAACCCACTGCTTGAAGGGGACGAGACGACTCACCTTAAGGTCCTTTGTAGGAACCTTAAGGATGTCTCCCTCTCCAATAGTTGCTACAAGACTGTGCAGCCTTCTAGTGCACACCACACAACTGCACTGCGGGTCTCCTGCCCTGTGAGCTGACCTTTGGGGTCATATCTGTACTGGCTGCTCTGGCTCCTCCTCCACAAACTCCTCAAACTCCTCAGACTCGGACTCACTGTCCTCCTCTGACTCCTCCTGCTCAGACTCCTCCTGCTGCCTGGAGGATTCCTGCTCTGTAGGTCTCAATGACCTCTCCTGACGAGAAGCCGGAGTACGTTACGACCAAGGTGCTGGTACAACTCCTGTGGCCAATGCTAGTGTCCTCGTCCTGCTACTCCTCCTCAGACCCTGGGTGTCAGCTGTGTAATACCCAAAAATTTTAATTCCATATTAATTAGATAAAATCATGGTGAAATTTAATTTTTCAAAGTTAATATGGTCTCATGATTTTTCAAAAAAAAAACAAAATCTCACTAAATAATCAAACAAGAGACCGCATGCACGTGCCGCGGCTCCACCGAAGCCAACCGCCATACCGCGCTATAACTCCGCCTGGCGGACCCGTCCCTTCACCGACGCGCACGGACAAGCACACCAGCCAGCGCCTTTACTTCCCCTGCCCGAGCCATCGCGTCATGCTGCACCACCATTCACTCGCTCACCGATAATGAGCTCACAGCAAAGCCATTAATGGTGGACGACCGCTACTCTGGCCTCCACGCAAAGATGACTGCAAACAGACGCTGCCTACTTCCCGCCTCCCTCACTACCCGACGCACGCACGCGTTCCATGCACAAAGCACAACGCCGCCATCGTCGCCAAGCAACTTACCCTCACCGCAGAGACTGCATTCAAGCGCATGCCACCATTAAACACCTGCCGCTCTGGTCACCTCGCCGCACAGCTCGACGTCGATGACTCCCTGCTGCTCCGCAATAACGCACGTCGTGCCATCCTGCGGAGCACCCACCCTGCTTGTCGATGTGCGTATGCGTTTCACGCCCCTGCCGTGCACTCTTCAGGCACAGTTCCGCAATCGATGGCGGGTGCACAAGTGGTCAAGCTCGAAGCACCGCCAGCTAGCTGACCGCCTGCTCCCCCCTTCTCCGCGCCTATAAAACCGACGCGCTGTCATCCCCTCCGCATCGACGCCAGCACCTCCTCCTCTCCCATCCCGAGCCGCCCCGATTTCCATCTTTTCTACTTCCCTCCCGAGCTCCGATCATTGCCAGCAATTCCCAAATCTGCCACCGCTCCCACTCCCACGCCCTCGCCCTCATCTCCCACCACCGGTGAGCGTGCAGCGACCCCACACACCAGAGCCCTAGCGTTCCGGCCGCCCTCCCCCTTTATCCCGTGCAAAACTCGAGCTCCGTGCCTCAGCCATGGCATGTGAGCAGAGAGAGAGAACGACTCCCTCTGTTTTCACGTGAGGAAGAAAGGAGGTTTTGCAGAAGAGCCCTTCCCCTTTCCCAAATAAACCCACCTCCCAATATAGTTATGCCCATTTGCATTCTAGCCCTTGGTCCACAGTGAGCCGACCCTGAGCCTAGTCCATAGAGCCATACACACGGTCCACATAATTTCCCATACAAAAATAATATTGGAAATACCATAAAATACCATGCCCTTGTCTTTTTGTAGAAAAGCCCCTCTCCTTCATCTGAATTCTATTTCAGTCCTGATCTTTTACAGAAAGGCCCTATACTTTCTATAAATTATATTTTAGTCCCTATGAAGGACCGAGAAGGCGACCAGAGGGGGGGTGAATGGGAGCCAATTAAATATTCTTTCAAAAGAACTTGGCCTATGTCCCAATTACAACCCAAGCCAACTTCTAAACTGATCACCAAGGCCACACACACCAACTTGTGATGTGCTATTCCTAGCAGTGATGAACAACAGTAGCGGAACATAGCGAAAACAAAAGAGAACTGCAAAGACTCGAAACTGTCGAAGAAACGCACCAAAATAGATCAGGTCTGGACTGCCATCGGCAGTGCCGATCACAGCCATCGGCAGTGCCGGTTGGCACCATCAGCAGTGCTAGTCACAACCATCGGTAGTGCCGGTGCGGGATCTCGAACTTCTAGAAAACAGTGATCAGTGCAAATCGACAGTGCTGGTGCGGGGTTCAGACTCAAGCCACTGGCTGTGCCAGTCGTGGCATCAGCAGTGCCAACCCGAGTTCAGACCAACCAGCAGTGCCAGTCCTCGTCATCGACAGTGCCGATCAGCCCCCGACAGAATAGAAAGCTGTCACAATTTTCCCCCAAAACTTTTCAAAACCCAATCAAACGATCTCCTAAATGTGCGATTTTAGAACCAAGGAATCCTTAGGTCATTGTGACCTTCCTCCAACAAGATCCACTCGATTGGCTCAAGAAACCATCACGAATTTCAGATCTTGTGCGAAGAACACCAAAAAGAGAAAACTTGAGAAAACCTTCCAATCAAAGATGCTAGAGCTATTGATTCGGTCAAGGACCTATAGAGATTTTTTCTAGCTCGTCATAGAACCAAGTTCCCCACGAAATCCGTCCCAAAAACTCAACCAAAAGTGAGATCGAAAATTTCCACTAAAATAGCTCCAAAAATAGAGAAAAAGACAAATTCAAGATTTAGGGAGAGAGGAAGATCTTGAGCACGAAAATTGATCTCATATCATTGATTCATCAAGTCAAGATACATGGATACATGGCTAGGAAGCCACCCTCTTCCTCCCTCTATTTGGAAGAGAAAGAGATGTCTCTCACACACCCTCTCCTCTCCTCTATTACATAAAGACCTCTCCTAACACTTTGAATGAAGACCTAAGGCAAGGCTAAGGGGCAGAGAGGCACCTCTTCCACCAGCCCTACCTTTCCTTATATAGGCCTAGGGTCTAAGACAACACTACCCTTGACCTATACTACATTGCCACCTACCACCAAGGACAAAACCATCCAACTCTTTTTCGTTCGCCCGAACGCCATCGAGCCCTTCACAACTTTGCTCCGTCTCGACGCAAGCTCCGTGATGGTGCCATGTGCACCTCTAATCGCCGCCACCCGTTTTGAGGCCCAAACCGAGAAACTGCCTTGCACGCTTCTCAAGGTGTGACTTCTTGATCTTGATGCATGTCACCTTGTCTTGTGATCCTCCTCATCAGCAAGTCTCTCCCGCCTCCGGTCCATTGGAGGCCTCTACTTGCACCGACGCTCGATCACCTTTGACTTGGTCAACCCCACCGTCTTGATCACCACCCACGGTTTTGAGGCACAATCGTGAAACCGGTCGTGCTTCTTGCCTCTCCACATGTACGGTGTGGATCACCCTTGACTTCACCCGGCCTCCCGATCATTCGGACCCAAGTCTCCTACTTGTGCCCGATCCTCTCGCCGTTGACTGCTAAGTTGACTCCAGTGACTTACACATCACGAGACAAGCAAACACATTTTCCATCTCCTACAAACTCTCTAACATCCTCACCAACTCCGATTTGTCAAGACCATGACAAGCACAAACTCATGCAATCCCAGATTCCCGCATTTCAACTCAAACACCGAACTCAACCAATGTCAATTACTCATGACATATTGCAAACCATGGCACATATCCACATGGTTTCTCAATCTCCCCCTTGATGAGTACATTGACAACATCAAATGCACAAGTACTTGGAATTTGGAACATGAATCAGAATAAGCACATCCAAATGACTCAAACCCAAAGAAAAGGTGGAAATGAGCCATCTAGCAAAATAGGGATCATAAAAACCAAGAGTTGGCAAAGAAAGCGACTTGAGATGCAAAGAATGTGAAAGGCACATGAAAATCAAGGACATGATATGCTCTCCCTCAACTTGTGGTAGTTCACATGTAATGCAAAATGAGATCATCTTAAGTTTCTTAGCATTATTTGTGCATGACCCACTATTTTCTCCCCCTTTGGCAATGAACTCATCAAAGAAGCAAAAGAACTAGTATGCAGTGCATGAAAATGCAAACCTAAGGAGCTTCAACAATTATGCAAACAAGTATTTAACCTTGCTAATCACAAGTATAGAGCTATGAAGTGTAAAAGCAATAGCAGAGCTATGAAGTGTAAAAGCAATAGCTCACAATCATACAAATATCAAAAATTGATAGCAAGGCATAAACACTAAGAGCTATATAGGCTAAGCAAAAATATTAACTAGCTTAGATAAAATCGAATTTGTTTATCATGAGAAAAGCTGCCACCACATGTATAAGTACTCCCATCCAAGACAAAACAAGCATCAAGTGAATCATAAGAATCTAGCCAGTCTCAATCTCAACCAAGGCAGCAAGCATTAACAGAAAATAAGCTCTACAAATGGTCACATATGCAACAGAGACTCATAAGAAAAGAGAAAAGCATTATCCTTATGTGATCCTCATGTAGCTTCTAATCTGTGCGGAGGGTTGCACGACTAGGTACGGCAAACACCCCAAGGCTTTGAAGCACAATTTTTGGATTTAGCATTTTTATGTTACTTCTAATTCATGCAGAGGGTCGCACGACTAGGCACGGCAAACACCCCGAGGCTTCGAAGCACAATCAACTTATTTTGCAAATTAAAAGCATAATGATGAACATGCCTTTGCGGCAAAAAGAACAAATGTTCCCACAATGTTCCATCATGAGCTAAACATTTGCAAAGCCACATTTCGCAACACACAAGGTGCAAAGGCCAAGATATCCTCCAAACTAGCCTCAACACAAGTTTCAACAATGATAAAAGAAATTATACACATGGTGAGCAAGTTTTAGCAAGATTAGTTCATATGGTTCACAAGAAGCCTAGTTTACCTTTAAAATTAGCAAGTTGCTCAAGAGGGTCTATAACAAGCCATCAAGAAAATCTAAGCATGAGAGACTACTATCACATCCACACAACTTAGCTCAAGCTCAATCATAGCAAAGAGAAATGCAAGAAAGCATAAGAATCAAAGCTCATCTACCAATGCATATATTACATATGAGATGCAATACGAAAAGATAAGATACATATATACAAGAGAATACCAACTCCCCCTCAAATGATGCCATAAGGATGACAAACACCAAACTCCCCCCGAAAAAAAGCAAATCGCGAAGCATCTAGGGGCTTGGTAAGGATATCAGCCGGTTGGTTTTTGGTGTTGATGTATTTAAAGTCAACATCTCCCTTCTCAACATTGTCTCTCAGAAAATGGAATCCCAAATTAATGTGTTTGACCTTACCATGTTGGACTGGGTTCTTGGCTAAGCATATGGCACTAGAGTTATCACACATGAGTGGAACACTCTTAAAGGTTAACACATAGTCTCTCATGGTGGATACTATCCACAGGATTTGTGAGCAGCAGCAACATACTCAACCTCTGTGGTGGATTGGGCTACACTAGACTGCTTATAAGAAGACAAACAGATCAAAGAAGTACCCAAGAAATGACAAGTACTAGAAGTGCTCTTCCTATTAATTCTACACCCAGCAAAGTTCGTAGCCGAGTACCTAATGAGATCAAGAGATGAAGATCCTTCGTGTACTTGGCTTGATGTATGAAGGTGCTTTGCTTGCACTGCTTGATTTGAAGTCCAAGAAATAAGGTGAGCTTGCCCATCATCAACATCTAAAATTCACTTTCCATAGCTTCCTGAAATCTAGACACAAGAACATGAGAGGAACCTCCAAAGATGATATCATCACGGATATTTGAACCATTAGAAAGTCATTGCCATGCTTTAGAGTGAACAAGGTTTTGTCAACACACCCCATGACACACCTGCGCTCTAGCAAGAAGGTCTTAAGCCTAGTATACCATACCCTAGGTGCTTGCTTTAGCCCGTATAAAGCCTTCTGAAGCTTGTACACACGGTTTGGGTATTTGTGGTGCTCAAAGCCAGGTGGTTGTTTCACATAAACCTCTTCCTCTATGAAACCATTTAGGAAAGCACTCTTGACATCCATTTGGTAGAGTCTAATGCCCTTAGAGGAAGCAATTGCAAGCAAGATCCTAATAGCTTCTATGCGTGCAACAGGAGCAAAGGTTTCCCCATAGTCTAAGCCCTTAACTTGGCTAAAACCCTGAGCAACAAGTCTAGCCTTGTTTCTCACAACCTCACCATCTTCCCCATGCTTGTTTATGAACACCCACTTGGTTCCTATGACATTGACACCAATAGGAGGCTCTACCAGGGTCCACACTTTGTTTCTCTCAAAGTTTTCCAACTCTTCATGTATGGCATTAACCCAATGTTCATCAAATAATGCGTGTCCAACATGCTGAGGTTCAAAGGTGGCAACAAATAGAGAATTGGTAAAGCAGGTGAGATGTGCAGTCCTTGACCTTGTTGTCCTCTCATAGAGATTACCGTTCATCTGTTGAGGTGGATGTTGATGCTGAATGTGGTGAGGAGCCTCTCTCTCAGAGCGTACCTCCCCCTCAACCACAGCTGGAGCTGGCTCAATAGCTGCTGAGGTCGATGTAGAAGCTTCTGGACCCTCTGCTGGAGTGGTGGAAGCAGCAGGAACAAGCTCGGATGTGGGATGGAATGACTCATCATCATCACTGTAGGTCATCTTCTACAGAGATACTCTCCTCTATCTCCCTGTTACCTACAGTATCAATCACATTGCTTGCACAATAGTTTGATTCATCAAAGGTTACATTGCAAGATTCTACGATTGTGTTAGTTTCCAAATTCAAAACTCTATAGGAATGGCCATGAAAGGTGTAGCCAAGAAAGATGCCATCGAAAGATCTCAGCTCAAACTTATCAAGATTGCCACGCTTGAGAATAAAGCACTTGCAACCAAAAGCACGCAAGTGAGAAACGGATGGCTTCCTCCCAAAGCGTAGCTCATAGGAAGTCACATTAAGAATTGAGCGCAAGAAAACCTGATTGGAAACATAGCAAGCAGTGCTGATGGCCTCAGCCCAGAACCGCCTCGAAGTACTATGCTCATCGAGCATCGTCCGGGCCATTTCCACCAAGGTTGTGTTCTTTCTTTCGACCACACCATTCTGCTGAGGGACACAAGGTGTTGAAAACTGATGCTCAATACCATGCTCAAGGCTGAAAGCATCAAAGGAGGAGTTCTTAAACCCGGTGCCATTATCACTACAGATTGCTCATAATGCACCAGGGAGTTCCTTGAACAACCTCAAAGCTAAGCTCCAAAAGTGATGAAACACTTTATCCTTTCTCTCAAGAAAGTAAACCCAAGAATATCGAGAGAAGTCATCAACAATCACAAGAACATACCACTTCCCACCCGCCAAACGAACCCGAGAAGGACCTATAGTGTCCATGTGAAGCAACTCTCCAGGGCGTTCAGTCATCACAAAATTAATTGGTGGATGAGAAGCGGCAATCATTTTCCCATGACTAGAAGGAGCACAAACCAAATTCTTATCAAATTTAAGCTTAGGCAATCCTCGGATCAAACCTAGGCCACTTAAGCGACAAAGAAGGTCAAAGCTCATGTGACCTAGTCTCCCATGCCATTTCCAGAGCTCAAAAGAAGATTGAGAAAACAAGCATTTGTGAGAACCAGGAGAAACAAATTATTCTGAGAAACTCTCCCAATGCTAGAAATCCCACAAACCAAAGAGTCATTCGAATCAAGAACACAACAAGCATTTTTTTAAAGTGCACTTCCAAACCAATATCAAGCAACTGAGAGACAGAGAGGAGATTGTACTTGAGATGCTCAACCAAACCAACATCCTTGAGAGTAAATTTTTCATTTACCTTTACCACGCCCCTTGCCTTCTGATGTGAACAAGGGTTCCCGATCTTCTAAAAGGTTCTTGGTAAGTTGATTTGGTCGGAGGCAACACACAAATCGATCTGGCTTCAGAATAGCACGTTCTAAACCCCGCAATCGCAGCACGATGTCTCCTCTGGTTATCAACCGTTCAAAGACGATTGACCTCACCGAGAAGGCTAATCCCTGCCTAGGAATCAAGAACACAAGCAAGAACAATTAAACTCTCGAAGTTGGGGTCTCACAAACCGATGAACGGCGACACTGTTTATGAACAGAATTGATCTATGCAAAACCCGAACCCTAATGGTGCGGCGGCAGCTGTATATAAAGACCCTAGGGGTCATGCAAGACCCTCTGGACGCGCCCCTAATTGGGCTCAACTAGATACAAAGCCCAAAGGCCAAAAATAGGCGACGCAGCACCGACAAAGATTCTGGACTTTCTCTTGTTTTGACGATTCCTGACGACTCCGGATGAATTTTGACATGAGGCTGGCGGCATTGGAAAGGTCTTCTCCTTATCTTTTTGTGCATATGTAGAACGTCCAAATCAGAGTCCGTATACGTTCTGGGCGACTATTTTAGTGCAGACTGGTCCTGAGCCCCAAAATAGACTTGAAGTGAGTTTTGATTGGGCCTCCACTTTGGCTTCCAAGCCCTTGCTGGTCCTCCACATTACCAACTCCTTCTCCCGTCATATCCTGGTCCTCTCCATGGTTTTTAATTATAAAATAATCATTATGTAGCAAACCATTCTCAAAAGTAACATATAGCGAAGAACGTAGGAACGAGCTCACCTCTAAATTTAGTCGTCGTGCACGAGCTCTAGTCATTGGACCTTGCAAGTCTAGAATTGGAGGAGTGTTGTGTGTATCCATAGGAGTGATGTCCTCATCATCCTCCCCCTCTTGAAGTGGAGTCGTCCTCGACTCAAGCTCATCCTCTTCTCTCAAGTATGGTTTCAAATCAGAAATGTTAAAAGTAGGACTAACCCCGAACCCGGGAGGCAACTCAAGTTTGTATGCATTATCATTAATCTTCTCCATTATTTTAAATGGACCATCAGCTCTAGGCATTAGTTTAGACTTTCTTAATTCTAGAAATCTATCCTTCCTTAAGTGTAACCACACTAAATCTCCTACATCAAACTTTACTTCCTTTCTACCTTTACTACCAGCAATTTTATACTTTTCATTCATCTTTTCAATGCTAAGTCTAGTGGTCTCATGCATTTGCAAAATAAATTCAGCACGCTCCTTAGCATCAACATGAACTCTCTCATTAATAGGTAGAGGAAGTATATCAAGTGGAGTATGGGGATCAAAACCATACACTACCTTGAAGGGACTTACCTTGGTAGTAGAATGTGTTGCCCGATTATAAGCAAACTCAACATGAGGCAAGCATTCTTCCCATTGCTTCAAATTTTTTTTCAAAATAGCTCGCAACATAGTGCCCAAAGTGCGGTTCACAACCTCAGTTTGTCCATCAGTTTGTGGATGACAAGTCGTAGAAAATAGCAACTTTGTACCCAACTTATTCCAAAGCGTGCGCCAAAAATGACTCAAGAATTTTGCATCACGATCTGAAACAATAGTAGACGGCATACCATGCAAACATACAATTTCTTTGAAAAAGAGGTCAGCAATATAACTAGCATCATCAGTTTTATGACATGGTATAAAGTGTGCCATCTTGGAAAAATGATCCACAATAACAAAAATGCTATCGCTCCCCCTCTTAGTCCTAGGCAGTCCTAAAACAAAGTCCATAGAAATATCCGCCCAAGGAATAGAAGGAACAGGAAGTGGCATGTATAAACCATGTGGATTCAATCGAGACTTAGCTTTTTGACATGTAGTGCAGCGAGCAACAAAATGCTCAACATCTTTCCTCATCCTTGGCCAAAAGAAGTGTGTGGCCAAAATATCCTCCATCTTCTTAGCACCAAAATGACCCATCAATCCACCTCCATGCACCTCCTGCAACAACAAAAGACGAACGGAACCAACTGGAATGCATAGGCGGTTAGCTCTAAACAAGAAACCATCATTCAACAGAAATTTGTTCCAAGCACGACCTTCTTTACAGTGCAGCAATACATCTTTAAAATCAACATCAGCAACATATTGTTCTTTAATTGCCTCAAGTCCAAAAATTCTACAATCAAGTTGAGACAACAAAGTATATCGCCTAGATAAAGCATCAGTAATCACATTATCCTTCCCTTTCTTATGTTTAATAATATAAGGAAAAGACTCAATAAACTCAACCATTTAGCATGTCTACGGTTCAAATTGCATTGAGAACGAATATACTTAAGTGATTCATGATCAGCATGAATAACAAATTCTTTGGGCAACAAATAATGACACCACGTCTCTAAAGAACGTACAAGTGCATATAGTTCCTTATCATACGTGGAATAATTCAAAACAGGCCCAGTAATTCTCTCACTAAAGTATGCAACAGGTTTACCATCTTGCATCAAAACATCATCAATGCCTATACCACTAGCATCACATTCAAGCTCAAAAGTCTTATCAAAATTGGGTAACTGCAGCAATGGTGCATGTGTCAGTTTGTCCTTCAAAGCATCAAAAGACTCATGATGTACCTTATCAAAATGGAAGTTAATGCCCTTCTTTGTCAACTCATGCAATGGTGCAGCAATGGTGCTGAAATCGTTGACAAAGCGGCAGTAGAAACCTGCAAGACCAAGAAAACTCCTCACCTGTGTGATAGTTTTTGGTACAGGCCAGCTCTTTATGGGTTCAATCTTCGCCTCATCCACCTCAATTCCCTATGGAGTCACAACATAGCCAAGAAAAGAGACTCGATCCGTGCAAAAGGTGCACTTCTCAAGGTTACCAAATAAATGTGCAACTCGCAAAGCATCAAAAACAGCACGCAAATGAATCATATGATCATCCATGGATTTGCTATAAATCAAGATATCATCAAAGTAAACAACCACAAATTTGCCAATAAAAGGTCTTAAAACCTCATTCATCAAACACATGAAAGCACTGGGTGCATTAGTTAACCCAAAAGGCATTACTAACCACCCATACAACCCGAATTTGGTTTTGAAAGCTGTTTTCCATTCATCTCCAAGTTTCATTCTAATTTGATGGTAGCCACTATGCAAATCAATTTTAGTGAAAATTATAGCACCACATAACTCATCAAGCATGTCGTCTAGCCTAGGAATAGGATGACGATACCTAATAGTAATGTTATTAATGGCTCTACAATCTACACACATACACCAAGAACCATCTTTCTTAGGAACCAAAAGTACAGGAACAACACAAGGACTAAGTGATTGACGAACATACCCACGATCCAAAAGGTCTTGTACTTGTCGTTGTATCTCCTTAGTCTCCTCGGGGTTGGTCCTATAAGCAGCACGGTTTGGCAAAGTAGCACCAGGAATCAAATCAATTTGATGCTCAATCCCTCTCAAAGGTGGCAATCCCGGGGGTATCTCAGTTGGGAAAACATCCTCATACTCCTACAAAAGGTTAGTGACAGCAGGAGGCAAAGCACTAGAAGCAATATCACCAAGCGAAAACAAGGCTTGTTTGCATATCAAAGCATCGCAAATATCATCAGCAGAAATTTCAGCAAGCTCAGATTTTGTGGCAAGACATGAACGACCTTGTAATTTAATTCCAGCACCCTTAGAACTTGAAGAATCATTAACATTACTTGGTGTAGAATCAGAATTAACAAGTTGCTGAATTTCAGGGCCTTTATTTTTCAAACTAGCAGCTCGTTCTAAATCAGCTTGTACAATTTCAGTAGGGGTCATTGGTAACAAAGTAATTTTAGTTCCTTTATGCATAAAAGTATACTTATTACTTTTACCATGGTGTACAACATCATTATCAAATTCCCAAGGTCTACCCAATAAAAGTGAACAAGCTTGCATGGGTACAACATCACAATCAATAGAATCCACATAGGAACCAATGGAAAAAGGAACTCTACAAGTTTGTATTACCTTAGCTTTTCCAGAGTCATTTAACCACTGAATGTAGTATGGATGTGGATGTGCGCGTGTGGTCAAATCAAGCTTCTTAACCACATCAGAACTCACCAAATTGTTGCAGCTTCCTCTATCAATGATGACACGTGCTCGACGGTTCTTGATGACGAAGAAAATCGAGAACAAGTTATGTCGCTGCATCATCTCGGGCTGTTGGATTTGTGTGCTAAGCACACGCTACACAATAATATTCATGTAGCCCGTGGTATCTCCACCTCCAAGGATGAGGTCACCGCTGGTGGCAGCGACATCCTCCTCCTCATCCTCCACATCGGAGGTGCTCATGTAACCGCCATCATCTGTCACCACATATGCCCGCCTACTTGGGCAATCTTTCTGCACATGGCCAAGACCATGGCAGCGGTGGCACTGAATCCCTGTACTGCATCCCGTCGAAGCAACAGAGGAGGCACTACTAGCCGGTACCTGCACAGAATTTTTACCTGAGCGCGTAGAAGGGGCAGGGGCTGATCTTGGTGCTGCAGAAACAACACTAGCTGGTGGGGGCGGCTGGAAAGATGGCTTGGGCAGCCCCGAAGTCCCCGTCGGTCGTGGTGGGTAGAAATTCCTGGACTTGCTGTACTCCTCAAAAGCCTGGAAAAGTCCCTGTGATTCTTTCTCTGCAAGCATAGCATACTGGAAACACTGGTTGAGGGTATAAAATTCTTTATAATCAAGGACGTCCTAAATTTCTTTTCTCAAACCAGAATAAAAGTGGCAAATCCGATCCTCTACTTTTTCAACCACAGCACAACGAATCAAACCCTTCTGAAGCTCACTAAAATACTCCTGAACAGTTTTATCTCCTTGATCTAAACGTTGTAGTTTATTACAAATTTCTCTATAAAAAGAAGGAGGAACAAAATGATCACGCATTTCTACCTTAAGTTCTTTCCAAGTAGTAGGCAAATCAGTTTCAGCAGCTAGACCACTCCACCAAACAATAGCAAAGTCCTTAAACTCACTAGTGCCTTGTCTAACTCTATGTTGTTCAGGAACAAGGTGGGCATTAAATTTTTGTTCTACCGTCATTTCCCAATCAAGGTAAGCGTCACCATCGCACTGACCCGAAAATGAAGGAATTGAAAACTTAATTTTAGCATACGGGTCATCTAGAGCAACGTTACCTTGTGTGCGACGGTTGTGATTGTGGAAACCACCCATACCTTGAGGGTTACGTTGCAAACGACGTCGTAACCTTGCGGTCCTTGTAGCTGACCTATCGACGGTGCCATCAGCCTTATACACCGTTGCTTCATCATGATCGTCTTCAACGTCGTTGTTGGTGTTGGTGTTGGTGTTGGTGTTGTTGTTGGTATTGGTGTTGATGGTCTTGTGAGTGGTCTCCAATTCGACAACCTGATCGATTAACTTAGAGACTCTCTTATCCAACCGCTCAATGCTTTCTCCCAGGTGAAGCTTGGTGACGGCGTCAGTGACGGCCCTGGTGATCGTCTCTGCCAAATCACTCTGAACCGCCTACAAAGCCTTCTGTAGCTGACTTTGGCTCACGCACTCATCAAATTTTGAGGGTGAAGCACCCTCTCCATCGCTTCCTGACATCAGAAACACCAAAACAGGAAACAAAAAGTGAAGGTTATCCCTACAAAACTACTAAGCAGTGGTGCCTCTCAACACAGCAAAGGGAAGCTTCTTGCAAAGCTCTTACAAAGTTCTGAACCAGGGAGGTGTGTTCCATGATTGCAAGGGTTACAAAATAATCTATGTGCTGTCGAGAAGAAGTATGTAGATCTAGGAAGGCCAAATATATATATGTGAGTGGCACACAAATCAAAAACAGATAGTAAAGCTCAATAAGTGCCCAAATAACTTGTCCCTAGTTGCTGGTCTAACTATGTCCTAGAATAGTAGTGATAGCAAAGAAGAAACAAGGAGACCAAGGCACACAGTCGATAACAGGGGGCTAAGTGTAAAACAGCCAAACTCAGAAATTCTAGGGGGCTAGATGGAGCACTAGTAGGAATCCCAAATTTTTTTTTATTTTATTTTATTTTTTTGATATTTTCTCCCAACTCACTAGCAATGGGGGAGAAACCACAAAAACTTTCAGCTCAAACAGAGCTAGTACATGGCACACAGAAAATCTTGAAGTTTCAAAAAACATCGGGTTTCAACTTGAATCAATTTTTTCTTTATCTTCCCGATTTGTTTTGAATTTTTTGACGAGGGCACACAGGGCGTAGCCTACTGTGGGTATGCTTAACTTCCTGTTCAAGAATCTCCTGTAAAAATTTCAGCCAAAACGGACAACCGAGCGAAAAGTCATGGCTGTTTTACCGAAGGGGTGTCGGAATCGGTTATGAAGAAACCCAGGATTTGAGTGAAACCCGAGTCGGGCTTGGGGTCGGGTAGGGATTGTTTTGGCGAGGTGGATGCAGCGAAAAGTGGAATTTATGAAAATTGGTCTGAGGTGTTGAGGGTGGATTTAGGGTGGGATCAGGGTGGGCGTGTTGATCAATCAACCCTAGCACACAAAGCCGACAAAACCGACTCTGAAATTCAACACCACCAGCGACTAAACAAGAACTAGGGCACAAGCTCAACACTACGGACTCTGAAATTGAAATATGCAAAGGCTAAACACGTGGTTATGGACGGGGGAATTTTTTTTTTTGGCTTTTTTGTGGACGATAGGAAGAACATGAAAACAAAACTAAACGGTAGTGCGAACCTGACGGAGCACCTGAAGCTCTGATATCACTTAATGTGAACAAGGGTTCCCGATCTACCGAAAGGTTCTTGGTAAGTTGATTTGGTCAGAGGCGACACACAAATCAATCCGGCTTCAGAACAGCACGTTCTAAACCCCGCAATCGCAGCACGACGTCTCCTCTGGTTATCAACCGTCCAAAGACGATTGACCTCACCGAGAAGGCTAATCACTGCCTCTGAATCAAGAACACAAGCAAGAAAAACAAAGAATGCAACACAATTGCAGATGTATGATTAAACTCTCGAAGTTAGGGTCTCACAAACCGATGAACGGCGACACTGTTTATGAACAGAATTGATCTAAGCAAAACCCGAACCCTAATGGTGTGGTGGCAACTGTATAAAAAAAACCCTAGGGTCATGCAAGACCCTCTGAACGTGCCCCTAATTGGGCTCAACTAGATGCAAAGCCGAAAGGCCAAAAATAGGCGACGCAGCACCAACACAGATTCTGGACTTTCTCTTGTTTCGACGATTTCCGATGACTCCGGATGCATTTTGACATGAGGCCAGCGGCATTGGAAAGGTCTTCTCCTTATCTTTCCGTGCATATGTAGAACGTCCAAATCCGAGTCCGTATGCAACTTGGGCGACTGTTTTAGTGCAGACTGGTCCTGGGCCCCGAAACAGACTCGAAGTCGGTTTTGATTGGGCCTCCACTTTGGCTTCCAAGCACTTGCTGGTCCTCCACGTTCCCAACTCCTTCTCCCGTCATATCCTGGTCCTCTTCATGGTTTCTAATTATAAAATAATCATTAGGTAGCAAACCATTCTCAAAAGTAATATATAGCGAAGAACGTAGGAACGAGCTCACCTCTGAATTTAGTCGTCGTGCATGAGCTCTAGTCATTGGACCTTGCAAGTCTAGAATTAGAGGAGTATTGTGTGTATCCATAGGAGTGATGTCCTTATCACCTTCACTCCCCCTCTCTTGTCATCTCCAAAGGTCACATACTTCCTGTGCTTCAAGAGAGTGAGGCTGGAGAACCACTTTGCATCTCCGGTCATGTGGCGCGAACACCCGGAGTCCATTAGCCACTTGTTCTCCAGGCCTCCACCTGCTACCTACAAAGAACGAGAAGGAAAGATTGATGGCTTAGTGCTGGGGTTAGAAACAAAACTTTTAGGAAGCCAGCACTGAACCACATGACCTGTAGGAGTTATCACAGTTCTTTACACATTACCACTCGAACACATGGGACGAGAACCACAATGGGGAAAGTGTGGCCTATCAAAGCTTCTCGACTCAAACCTAGGGTTATGAAAATAGAACTCATTTGAGTGAAAGCCAAAGCCACGCGAGCAACACTCACCATGATGAGGAAAATGTGGGGCACCAAAGCGCTGCTACGTAAAGCCTCTGTTTCATGAATCAAAGCCATATGAGGAATGACCCTATCCATGATAGGCACGAGAAAAAGAGCGATGCTGAAAATCAACAAAATCATCATGATACATATTTCTAGTTAATTCAACTTGCATCCTCTCAATCCTTTTATGCCTATAACAGTACTCATCCAAGTGACCCTTACGACCACAGAACATGCAAATGTAGACACTCTCATGTTTAGGCTTAGCTTGCACAGTGGGTTTGGGTTTTCGCTTCTCAGCATGCTTTGGGTTGAAGGAAGGATTGGGTTAGGTGGATAGTATGTGTCAGTGGGTTTGATGGACTGTTCCTCATCCTTGTAGCTAGAGCTAGGCACAAACTTACCCACATTATCACTCTCTTTGTCATACCTCTCAAATCCCAAGCACAAGTTGTAGGTTGACCTACAAGCACTCTCTTTAACTCTACCCAAGTCACTCTTAATCTTCTCCTCACTCACTAGGGTTGTTTGGAGACGAGAGATGAGAGTCATTTTCTTGAACTAGGTTTTTGTTTTCCTCTCTAGTGATTGCAAGCTTATCCTAAAGAGAGCCACACACTACACAGGGTGGTGGAAGAACTTTAGAGCGAGTCTCATCTAGCAGCTTGGACTCGAGCTCTTTGACTTTGAGGGTTTGAGCTTCCAACTCACTAGTGAGCTTGGGGCACTTCTGACATGCACCCAAAAGAGTTGGTCTAGCCTTGAATTCATCAAGCTCTTTAAGGGCACTCTCAAGCTGACTGGCAACTTGAGCATGCACACTTTCCCTCTGTGCAAGATCATTCATCACAACTTGAGAAGACTCACACTCAACAACAATGTCATCTTTGGCAAGCTTAGACCTAAGCGAAGTGATTTCATACTCAGCACTCTCCAATTTAGACTTAAGCTCTCTACTCTCACAAATAGCGCTGAAAAGCTTATCATCTTGCATGAGCAAAACATTGTGGAAGTGATCAAGTTCAGAAGAGAGCTCATCAAGAGTGGGAGGTACCTTGCTTGTGTCGGAGTCGAAGAATGAGTCAGTGTCGTGATCATTCATTGCCATGAAGCAAAGCCCGATGAAGTTGTCCTTCCTCTTGACTCGTAGCTTTTCAACTTCCTCCTTAGAGCTTGTAAGGCCATCGCTTGATGTGAGGTCGACGTCGCTTAGAGCAGGAATGCAGGCGCGTGCGACCGCCTTCACGAACTTCTTGGAGTTCTTGCTTCGCTTGTAGAAGTGGTTGTTCTTCTTCTTGAAGTCTTCAGTGTTGTTGTCATGGTACCCGGCCTTCTTCTTCTTCCTGGGGCAGTCAGCGATGAAGTGTCCAGGGCCACCACACTCAAAGCAGGTTCTTGAACCACCTCCTCTTCTCTCCTTCTGGTTGTTGTAGAACTACCTAAACTTCCTTGTGAGCAAGGACATCTCCTTGAAAGGAATGCACTCCATATGTTCATCGGAAGCTACAACAAGAGAAGACAAAGCAAACTCAAAGGAAGACTTGTCAAGTGAAGGGTTAGTTCAATAAGAAGCACCACTGTGACTACCCTTTTGAGAGCTAGAAAGCAAAGCCATGCTAGAAGCAGGATTAGCAAGATTAGGACGAGATTTCCTAGACATTCATGAGATTTTTGTTTGCTATATAGTTGCTCACAGTTCAGGGTAATGAAATCAGCAGTTTCTTCTAGTGCAGCAATCTTAACCCCCTAAGCATTTTCATCAAGAGAATACAGCAGTTGCTTAGCTCTATCATTATTATTGTACACAAGGTTACCACAAGCCCGCAAGTTGCACACAATGGCCTCAAACCTATGAAAAGTGTCATCTAGTGACTCGCCAGGTTTTTGTGCAAAGGTTTGGTACTATCTATTGTACGAATCCTTACGCATAGACTTGACTTGATTGGTACCCTCATGGTACGTGCAGAGCCTATCCCAAATTGCATGAGCGGTTTCAAGATGTGCAACACGATCATGTTCACTCCTACCTAAAGCAGAAAGCAGAATATTGACAGCTTTGGAGTTGTTTTCATACTTGGTTAACTCACATGCAACTGCAGTGTTGAGGTCTTTCGGTATGGCATACTTCTGCTCAGCTATCTCCTAAATTGCATGTGGTTGGCTTAAGAGATAAGCCTTGGTCCGTGACTTCCAGTAGGGAAAGTCCTCTCCATCAAACATCTAAAGCTTGAACGCACGCTTCTCCATGTCACCTTTGGATCGGAAAGCCGATGAAGATCACCTAGTGATCAAACCGGCTCTGATACCAATTGAAGGACCGAGAAGGCGACCAGAGGGAGGGCGAGTGGGAGCCAATTAAAAATTCTTTCAAAAGAACTTGGCCTATGTCCCAATTACAACCCAAGCCAACTTCTAAACCAATCACCAAGGCCACACACACCAACTTGTGATGTGCTAACCCTAGGGGTGATCAACAACAGTAGCGGAACACAGCGGAAACAAAGGAGAACTGCAAAGACTCAAAACTGTCTAAGAAACACAGCAAAACAGATCTGGTCTAGACTACCATCGGCAGTGCCGATCACATCCATCGACAGTGCTGGTTGGCACCATCGGCAGTGCCGATCACACCCATCGGTAGTGCCGGTGCGGGATCTCGAACTTCTGGAAAACAGCGATGATGTGGACAAGGGTTCCCGATCTTCCGAAAGGTTCTTGGTAAGTTGATTTGGTCGGAGGCGACACACAAATCGATCCGGCTTCAGAACAGCACGTTCTAAACCCCGCAATCGCAGCACGACGTCTCCTCTGGTTATCAACCGTCCAAAAGACGATTGACCTCGCCGAGAAGGCTGATCCCTGCCTGCGAATCAAGAACACAAGCAAGAACAACGAAGATTGCAACACAATTGCAGATGTATGATTAAACTCTCGAAGTTGGGGTCTCACAAACCGATGAACGGCGAAACTGTTTATGAACAGAATTGATCTAAGCAAAACCCGAACCCTAATGGTGCGGCGGCGGCTGTATATAAAGACCCTAGGGTCGTGCAAGACCCTCTGGATGCGCCCCTAATTGGGCTCAACTAGATACAAAGCCCAAAGGCCAAAAATAGGCGACACAGCACCGACACAGATTCTGGACTCTGTCTTGTTTTGACGATTTCCGATGACTCCGGATGAATTTTGACATGAGGCCGGCGGCATTGGAAAGGTCTTCTCCTTATCTTTCCGTGCATATGTAGAACGTCCAAATCCGAGTCCGTATGCGTCCTGGGCAACTGTTTTAGTACAGACTGGTCCTGGGCCCCGAAACAGACTCGAAGTCGGTTTTGATTGGGCCTCCACTTTGGCTTCCAAGCTCTTGCTGGTCCTCCACGTTCCCAGCTCCTTCTCCCATCATCTCTTGGTCTTCTCCATGGTTTCTAATCATAAAATAATCATTAGGTAGCAAACCATTCTCAAAAGTAACATATAGCGAAGAACGTAGGAACGAGCTCACCTCTAAATTTAGTCGTCGTGCACGAGCTCTAGTCATTGGACCTTGCAAGTCCAGATTTGGAGGAGTGTTGTGTGTATCCATAGGAGTGATGTCCTCATCAAGCGATCAGTGCAAATTGGCAGTGCCAGTGCGGGATTCAGACCCAAGCCATCGGCTGTGCTGGTCGTGGCATCGGCAGTGCCGATCCGAGTTCAGACCTACCAGCAGTGCCGGTTTTGGTCATTGGCAGTGCCGATCAGCCCCCGATAGAACAGAAATCTGTCGCAATTTTCCCCCAAAACTTTCCAAAACCCAATCAAATGATCTCCTAAACATGTGATTTTTGTACCAGGGAATCCTTAGGTCATTGTGACCTTCCTCCAACAAGATCCACTCGATTGGCTCAAGAAATCATCGTGAATTTGAGATCTTGTGCCAAGAACACCAAAAAGAGAAAACTTGAGAAAACTTCCAAATTGAAGATGCTAGAGCTATTGATTCGGTCAAGGACCTATTGAGATTTGTTCGAGCTCATCATAGCACCAAGTTCCCCATGAAATCCGTCCCAAAAACTCAACCAAAAGTGAGATAAAAAATTCCCACTAAAATAGCTTCGAAATTAGAGAAAAAGACAAATTTGGGCTTTAGGGAGAGAGGAAGATCTTGAGCATGAAAATGGATCTCATATCATTGATTCATCAAGTCAAGATACATGGATACATGGCTAGGAAGCCACCCTCTTCCTCCCACAATTTGGAAAAGAAAGAGATGTCTCTCACACACCCTCTCCTCCCCTCTATTACATAAAGACCTCTCCTAGCACTTTGAATGAAGACCTAAGGCAAGGCTAAGGGGCAGAGAGGCACCTCTTCCACCAGCCCTACCTTTCCTTATATAGGCCTAGGGTCTAAGACAACTCTACCCTTGACCTATAGTACATTGCAACCTACCATCAAGGGCAAAACCGTCCAACTCTTTTTCCTTCGCCCGAACGCCATCAAGCCCTTCACAACTTTGCTTCGCCTCGGCGCAAGCTCCGCGATGGTGCCACGTGCACCTCCAATCGCCCCTACCGGTTTTGAGGCCTAAACCAGGAAACCGCCTTGCACACTTCTCAAGGTGTGACTTCTTGATCTTGATCCGTGTCACCTCGTCTCGTGATCCTCCTCGTCGGCAAGTCTCTACCACCTCCGGTCCATCGGAGGCCTCTACTTGTACCGACGCTCGATCACCTTTGACTTGCAACCCCGCCGTCTTATTCACCACCCACTGTTTTGAGGCTCAACCGCAAAACCGTCCGTGCTTCTTGCCTCTCCATGTGTACGGTGTGGATCACCCTTGATTTCACTCGACCTCCCGATCGTCCGGCCCCAAGTCTCCTACTTGTGCCCGATCCGCTCGCCGTTGACCGTCAAGTTGACTTCAGTGACCTACACATCATGAGATAAGCAAACACATTTCTCATCTCCTGCAAACTCTCCAACATCTCACCAACTCCGGTTAGTCAAAACCATGACATGCACAAACTCATGCAATCCCCATATTCCCGCATTTCAACTCAAACACCGAACCCAACCAATGTCAATTACTCATCACATATTGCAAACCATGGCACATATTCACATGGTTTCTCACCTTGCAATTTTTACAACCAAGCACCTGATATCTTTAGTAATTACAAATAGGTCCCCACAACCTTATGAAAATTACAAATAAGCCCCTAGACCTCCCAAAAATCATATCTTTTCAATCGTAGCTCTGTTTCGGGCGATTCTTGCGCCCACATGATCGTCCTGATACGGGGAACCTTTTGCCACCCACCATATTTCCACTCCTGTCATGATATTTTACCTCTGATTTCACTGATTCTTCCGCTGTGAGTCTCCTGAGACCCGACCTAACTAGATCATACCCCGTAAACCCGAACCTTACCTATAAAGCTTTGACCTACCTATAATCCCCCTGGTATACACCAAACCTCGCAAATATCCTGTCTGGAGTTTTAATTGCAGCATTGATTCTTCTTATTTATCTTATTTTCTTTGCGCTAGCGTCATGTATCGTAGCACGCGGAGAACCTGAAGAGCCCGATGCTGGAGACGAAGCCTGAAGGCCCAAGTCTCGAGACTCTAACACCATTACGCGAAGCGACGTAAACTACAATGTTTAAGGATAACATTACCAGGCAAGCTCTAGCATCCCCTTGATCATATTGATCCCATTACAATAGTCTAGAAACAAACTTAGAGCCTACTCTATATTGCATGCTCTCTTGAGTGCCATTGTTGTCGAATGCTTGCATGATTGCTACCTACTTGAGTATTGGTAATTCCGTATTTATTACCGCAACCCCTCCTTGTCCGCCTTACCTTACCACCTCGTAAGCCCCACATACACTGACATTAGATTCCTAATGTATAGAATGCTGCTATGCTTAGAAGCGCTTAGGAACCCCGCGATGAGGATCATCGCAACACCATATTACATACCTCTATTTTGAAAATGAGTGAAAACGTGTTTGGTGGTGTGCGTATAAGTACGATGTGGGTGGGTGATAAATCAACTGTGTGAAGGTGAAGTTGGGTGGGACTGACTTCGTCGAGGGCGAAACTCCTTAGTATTGGTGCAGAGTACTTGGTGATGGTGTCTTCGTTGTATATCCACCTGTCCTGGATGAGTGCTTGCCCGGCCGCTCAGGAACGATTGCGAGACCTCAACTTGGTGATATTTTCAGTACGAGCACAGAACATGTATGGGCAGGACTAACGCGGAACCTGGGTAATGCAGCAATGAAGTATCACCCGGCGAAGTAGGAACGGACTCAGGGGTTGGTTTTAGTGCAGTGGTGATAAGTCCGGTACTCGGCAAGATTATATGGCTGTGTGTCAAAGTGCGGTGATATGACTGTGTGTCATCATGGTGAAACCCCTGAGCTCCATGGTGCACTTGTGGGCGTGCCTGGGTGAAGTGCTGGCGTTATGCACTTACTTGCAAAGAGTGCATAGCCTGTGGGTACAGCGTACTAAGCTCTGCAGAGTCAACCCTAAATCATTCGGATATCCGTTGTCACTGGTCATGGCACACCAATCATTGGGCTTTCGTTGATTAGCCAATTTCCTTGACATGTGAGAGGGTGAGGTGATACCCGTGTTTTAGAAGTGCAATGTTTGAATATGGAGATCCATTCCTTTTAAAATTGTGAGAACTGGTGGGAATGGTATATACTCCCTCCATGGCCAACCTACTAAAATATTGATAGGTCCCCTCTTTCCTTGATATCTATTCTTAGGGAACTGTAACATCCTAATTTTTACAGTTTTTACAATCAAATTATTTTTCTTAATTAATTAGGAGATTAATATTAGGCAAAATATTTACTTTCCTAATAGAGTAAATTAGTTAAGGAATTTATATTTACAAAACTATTTGTGTTTGTTGCATTCATGCTGGTTAGTGTAGTAGGATTTTATTGTTTGTAAAATTTATTTAAAAATCTGAATAGGAATCGAATTGGTTTAGTTTTAGGGCTATAGGAAAAGAAAACAAAGAAAGAAACCAAATTTGGCGTTTGAGCCAAATTTCCCTGGCCCACCTCCTGCTCCCTTCCCCCTTCTCCCTCTTTCGGCCTTGGGCCTTTCCCTCACTACGCGGCCCACTCCCCCTCCCCTTCTTCCTGGCCTGCCTCGGCCCAGCACACCTCCGCCTCGCCCGCTCAACCCAGCTACGCACTTCGGCCCACTACCGTGCCTGCCAGCCCGCGCCGCCGCAAACCTAACCTTAGCGAGGCCCAGCCGCCGCAGCCAGCCTTGGCGTGCGCGCCACGGCCACCCTGGGGGTCGTGCCCCCATAAATAACGGGCCCCACACACCCCACGTCGCCTTTCCCCCACCCCGCCGCCTCGCGCATCTCGTCGTCGAGCCGCACCGCCGTCGAGCTCCGCCGTCGTTCCCTCGCCATGGCTCGGGCACCTTCGATCTTCCCAGCCGCGCGCGAGCCCAATATAAGCATCCCCGCGAGCTCCTCTCTCGTTTGGTGTGGTCACTGCCGCATTTCGTCAATCATAGGCCGTGATCCCCGCGCGCCACCGCCTCTCAGCCATGGCGCCGCCGCCTGGCTCGTCGCCGGCCGCCGCCTCCCACGCCGGAGCCCCTGCAGCCCTTGGATCTAATCTTGATGGTCCAGGTTAGATCTAACCCGAAGGGGTATGAGCCCGGTCCACCGTGGACCGCAAACTCGGGTCAACCCCCCGGTTCACGACCCCGTGGACCTAGTCCACAGGAATTTATTTAATTAGTTTTTTATTATTTAATTAATTAATTATAAGGGCGTAATTTTGCGTTTAGATGAGCTTATGATTAATTATTTTCTAGCACTGTATTTTTATAGAAAAGCCCCTAGACTTTTCTTAAATAATATTTTAGTCCTGTAATTTTACAAAAACACCCCTGAACTTATTATTAATTATGTTTTAGTCCTGTCTTTTAACACTTAGGCCCCTATACTTTTTATTAATTACATTTTGGTCCCTAATATTTTCTAAAATTCTATTTTATATTTACATTTTATAGTTTAGCCCTTATACTTTTCTAAAATTACTTTTAGGTCCCTAAATTTGTCTGTTTTTATATTTTAGCCCCTGAAACTTCAAATCGTCATAACTTTTCAACTGTAGCTCGGAACTGAGAAATTCTTGCACCAGAGCGATCGGAGTTATTTTTAACCCAGAACTTTAAACCTTCGTAACTTTTTACTCGTACTTCAGATTGAGGCGATTCTTGCGCTCACGCGATCGTAGCAACACGTACTTTTTCGTAGCTTTGTTTTTATTGTTGTTTGTTACTATGTGGTGTGTTGTTTTTTAGTTTGATTGTATGCTTGTCTTTCCATTATGACGTTAAGTAGACAACCAGCAGCTGGAGAGCTTTCAGGACCTACAGCCAGAAGACTTTGAGCAGCAGCAAGGGGAACCAGGCAAGTGTCCTTGATGCATTTTGAACCTATGTTTTAGATTCCTCTCTATCTCTATGCATGCTTGTTAATATTGAATCCCATGTGTCATTATCCTGTTCCATATTATTCCTTGTCGCTTGGGTTATGGTGTAGTATATTAGTATGGGTACGTCATGCTTAGTTGCTATGTCAGGAATTAGAAGTGTCTAATTATAATCTTGACTAATGGTTTAGTGGAACACAATCATGAGGGATGGGTAATCCTTTTTAGCACCATGGAATCTAGGGTGATCCAAGCAGGAGGATGATGATGATGGTGCGGGTACGCACGTGTACTCGGTACAGTACAGTGGGTTGGTGGTACCTACTTAGGATCACAAGAATAGGTTCATGGAGCGGCCACCCAGGAAAATAGCGCAAAGCACAGGGCTGATATGGGTAGGCTTGGTTGAGTATCAAGATGTCTTCCCAGTCTTGCGGGCAGTCGAGGAATGAGGATGGGACAGTTTACTCTCGGACTCAGGCGATGGACGGTTCACTCCTAGCCACGACACCAGAGGGGGCTTCTGTAGGAACGGTTTAATTCTCCGGTGGTGAAACCTTAGCGTGGATTGTTTACAAGCTTGGAAGATCTTTGAAAGACCTTATGGTGATCTCTTGGCCTCAGACCTATGGTAGTGTGATTTGGGCAACATGGAGACTTGAGTCGCTGACGGGTGACGGAATCACCGACCTGTGGGTAAAGTTGTGCAACCTCTGCAGAGTGTAAAACTGTTATAACAGCCGTGCTCACGGTCATGAGAGGCCTGGATCCTCACACGATTAGAGGGGCTGATTAGATGGGTGGACTTCATGGGTATCCAAGTTTGGTTTGGATGGCGTAACCCTTAGTTTGCTACAGGCGGTGTAACCTGTAGTGTGGTTTCTTATGGGCGGTTTATCCCATGGTGGGCTACAGGTGGTGTAACCTGTAGTGTTGGATGGATGAGATAATTTGGGAGAACTTATCACCTAGTAAATAGGCTTGCTTTTCAAATGGTCTTAGGTGTAGTGCTCATTTATACAAATGAACCATTGTGTTAGCCTTTCTTCTAATCAGCTTGCACGTCATATTTTCCCCCACTTGCTGAGTATGGCACGTGCTCACCCTTGCTATTTCCCTTTGTTGTTGTACTATAAACTGCTGCTCAGAAGATGGAGAGATGGACTACATCGATGAAGACTACTACTAGGCGAGCGTGCCCCCAGTCGATTGCTGTTGACGGCTGTTAAGTACCATTTTCAACCGTCAACTATACTCAAATAAAGGAGAATTTGGCATTTCATACACGCATGCTTTATCACAATAATATAGTTCCACTTGTACTTGGAGAACTTTGTGCATGCAGGAGGAAATGTGAAGGAAACACCTCAAAAGGCAAGAAAACACACTTTCGACCAATCAGAGAGCGCCACATGGACGTCACACGGATTGAAGGGCCCATTTGCAGCACTTAACCGACGTAACTCCCTGTAATACCGCGGGAACCGACCTCAGGGCCCACAGGACAGCCACCTGGAGAAAGCACAGGCCAGGAGGGGCCACCCCCAGGTCGGCCGACCTGGTCAGGTCGGCCGACCCAGCCGGGCGCCCTCTCCGCCTGGGCTTCCACGTGTTGGCTCCTCCGCGACTCCTGATGACGGTTTGAGATGCCTTCCGTAGCGGTTACGCTCCCTTGCCGACCTATTGAGGCTATAAATAGGAGGGTGTGCCTTCACATTCAACACACACCACAAGAAGCATTTCTCTCTTGCTAATAGTAGTTCTTGGAGTTTTAGTGGAGTTAGGCTGAGTCTAGAGCTCTCTAGTCCCAAGTCTTCACTTGGAATTGGTATGGATCTTGTATCTTTTCCCTTTTGTAAGACTTTGCTCTTATTAATATATATCTATTTTCTATATAGTTGTGCTTGGGTCATGAGTTTCTTGTTTGATTTTGTGATCCATATATGTGATAGTATAGTCTACTTGTGTGATAGTAGTTTATATTTATTATACTACTATTGTCATGCTAGTTATATACCGTCACTATAGTCTAGTTTATATGTTATAGTCTCTATGCTTAGTTTCAGCTGATAAAGTATGGCATGGGTTTGGTGATCGTATTCGTACGGTAACTCTGCCTCATTAATAGTAATCGCGGAGGGGCAGAGTGCTCTTTGGTCATGCAAGTATGGTACTTGGGTGACTGATTTGCATCAATTATTCGTTAGTCTACTGGTTCGTTGAGGTAGGCGGCAGGTGGTGACAGCCCTGTCCGTCCTTTGAAATCCTCCCCGCTAGGCTAGTGCGTAGGCTCTTGGCGGAAGTCGCCTGTGGATGCAGGGGTAAGTCCGTGCCTGAAGTGCTATACTATTGACTGCTGAACCTGAGTGTGGGTCTGTATGTATTCTACTTAGGCTATGCAACTGTATAGGAATGTATAGTAGGAGTAGCTTAGCTTAGTCTTTCCTCCACTAGACTTTATTTATTTAGTAGGAATCTTCTGTGTGTGTCACACTACCCGGTTATTATCATATACCCGCCTGTCTTGGTTAGATATCCTTGCTAATTGTTAACATGATCTTATATGTTAGTAACGCTTCATGATCATAACCTTCCTTTGGGATAAACAAATACGATACCCTGAATACTTCCGGGTGAAATGCTACAGCGGTATTCTCCGTGCGCTTGCGGATTTTACCTACTTGACTCTGGGACATATTAGTGAACCGTTTCTGGCCCCGTGCCGGGAATGATTTATTAATATGGCTTAGCAAAAGTCAACAAGCATTTCTGGCGCCGTTGCCGGGGAAGGCGTATGATTTAAGAAAAATTACTAATGTATATAGTAGTGTTGCAATTATTAAGGCTATCTCCTAGGCAGGCTAACCTTGCTTTGTTTTCTGCATTTTGTATGAAAACAGGGTAGTGTATGACTGGTTTCGACTTGCCGACAAACTTCACTGAAGATCCTGAGTCACTCCTGAGAAGGACACGAGCTAGGCTCACCCCTCCTCGTAAGGAGACTCGGCCAATCGAACCTGTCATTCCCGCACCATCAAGCTCTGAGCAAATGGCCGACAAGACCCTCCGCGAGTTCTCCGCTCCCTCCGCTGCCAACATCCCTACGGGACCAGCTGGCAATGTGGGAGATGCGAACTTCGAGATCAAGACCGGTCTCATCACCATGGTGCAGGCTAGCCCATTCTGTAGGAAAGCCAATGAGGACGCTAGTGCTCATCTCCAGCAATTCCTGGAGATTTGCAACACGTTCAAAATGAAGGACGTCACCCCCGACGCTGTTCGCCTTCGACTGTTCCCGTTCTCTCTCCTTGGGAGAGCGAGACAGTGGTTCTACGCAAACCCTGAAGCTGTGAACACTTGGGAGAAGTGTTCAGCTGCGTTCCTTGCAAAATTCTTCCCGCTGGGCAAGACCAATGCCCTCCGCGGAAGGATCTCAAGCTTCCAGCAGGAGTCGAAGGAGTCGATTCCTGAGGCATGGGAGAGGCTCCAGGAGTACATCCTGGCATGTCCCCACCACGGGATGGATGATTGGCTGATCATCCAGAACTTCTACAACGGGCTTACTCCGTCGGCCCGCGACCACCTCGACGCTGCTGCGGGTGGAGCCTTCTTCTCGCTCACTGTAAGCAAGGCAAAAGCTTTGATCGAGAAGATGGTGTCCAACCAAGGTTGGAATGAAGAGCGCCTCCAACCTCGCCAGCGAGGCATGCACTCCGTCAAGGAGGTTGACATGCTCGCCGCCAAGATTGACCTTCTCATGAAGCAGATGGACGACCAAGCCAATGGAGAAGTAAAAGCCCTAGATGCTCGGATGACTTGCGAGGTCTGTGGCAACACGGGACACTCGGGCAATGACTGCCCTGAGACCCGTGAGGACGTAATGTTCATGGGCAACAACAACAACAACGGCTACCGTCCACAAGGAGGTCAAAGTTGGGGTCCAGCACGTCCCAACTACCAAGGAGGTAACTCTGGCAACTTCTCTGGTTTTAATTCCAGTTATAATCAGCCCTCCTTGAAAGATCTTGTGCTTGGTCAAGCTAAGGTTAATGATAACATTAGTAAAAAGCTTGCCACCACTGATAGGACTCTTGAGAGCATCCACACTAAGATAGAGGGTGTTTCCTCTGCTCTCAAGAATCAGCTGAGCTTTAATAAAATGATAGAAACCCAATTAGCTCAGTTAGCTGCTGCTGTTCCTACTGCTGAGTCGGGGAAAATCCCGGGGCAACCCGAGACCCCCTTAGAAAATGTTAATGCGGTTACCACGAGAGGAGGTAAGTCCACTCGGGATCCGCCATATCCTAACCATGCAGGAAAGGACACATCAGCTGAGAAGCCGGCAGAAGAAGAAGAACTGCCGCCCAGGAAAACGGCCCCACATGAGTTCTATGACACGAACCTCATGCCGTTTCCCGAAAGAAGAAGGAAGCCCACCGTGGACGAGCAGTTCACACGCTTCGTTGAGGTAATCCAGAAGCTGCACATCAACGTGCCCTTGCTGGATGCGATACAAGTACCCACGTACGCTCGCTACCTCAAGGATCTTATCAGCAACAAGCGCCCACTACCGACCACAGAAATTGTCAAGCTGACGGAAGAGTGTAGCGCTGCTATACTCAACCGGCTTCCTGAGAAGAAGAAAGATCCGGGGTGTCCCACGATCACCTGCTCGATCGGGACACAGAACTTCGACCATGCCTTATGTGATCTTGGGGCAAGTGTGAGCGTCATGCCGAAGGATGTCTTCGACAAGCTCAACTACACCACACTATCCCCCACGCCAATGCAGCTGCAGCTGGCCGATTCAACGGTCCGCTATCCGGCGGGGATCGCCGAAGATATTCCGGTGAAAATCCGGGATTGCTTCATCCCCGTCGACTTCGTAGTGCTTGATATGGACGTCGGGAAGAGCACACCGCTCATCCTAGGACGCCCATTTCTCAGCACTGCGGATGCTCGCATCGATGTAGGAGCCGGAGAAATCCGCTTCCGCATCAATGGCAAGGAGGAGAAGTTTGACTTTCGGCCAAGGAAAGAACAGTGCAACATGATCCGTATCAAGTACGGGCCGAACCCAAGCAACATCAAGGAAGTGGAGGTCACTCCGCCAAAGAAGGACAGCCTCATCACATTCATGAAGAACTTCCTTGAGAAGGAAAATTTTGCACAGCAACAACTGATGAAGGCAAGGAGGCAAAGGTCACACATTAAGCAACAGCCTCCGAAGTCCACAAGGCAGCAACCTCCGAGGTCTGCAAAGAAACAGGCTGTGAAGCCTGCAAAACCGCAGCCTCCGAAGCCCGAGAAGCCACCGACCGCAACCAAGACCAAGAAGGTGTGGCGAACGAAACAAGAAGCATCACCCGTGTCCTCATCTCCGGGACCGGACAACGCTTCATCGAGCTGAACGCCGGAGAAAAGTCCCGCTCGTCGGACTTTAAAAGGTGAGTCCTCGCCGGGAGGTTAAACCGGTAGTTATCCACATTTGCTCTTTTAATTGCATATTTGCTTTCCACCACATTTTGATTTTTCCCGACCACTGCATTTCTGCATTCTTGAATTTTCCAGCCACCTTGGAATTTTTCAAAACTCATTTGCATTTTTGAAAATTTAGAAAATAGGTTTTTGGGCTTTCCATTTTGAAAAGATTTTTTGTCGAGCTTTTTGAGCAAAAAGGCAGCAGGGGACAAATCCCCTAGCCGTTGGGGAACACATAGGAAAAAGGGGGCTGCCAGGAGGCCCACCTGCTAGGTCGGCCGACCTGGTCAGGTCGGCCGACCCCCTGGCCCCACTTTTTCCTGTGCTCCTTTCTCCCAACGTCTACATGGCCGTTGTTCTGTCTCTTGCTAACGGCCATCTTGCTTCCTTGGCTATAAAAACCGCCCAGGAGGGGGAGCTTCACCATTCCAAGCTCATCTTTCACTCCCCTCCTTTGCTCACTCGTTGCTCTCCCAAAATTTCGTGTTCTTCAACTTTACTACAGCCCCAAAAACCCAAAAAAATATTTCCCCTCTGTTTTAGTGCAGTTGCAAGTTGTTGTGAAAAGAAAACCAATTTCGGAGAAGCTCGGGTTTGTCGTTTTCACTAACGCTCACCCGAACACTTGTTCGATCTTGTTTTTGTTCTTGTCTTGTGTTTGTTCTTGTGTGCAGCCATGTTCAAACGAATGAAGCAAGTCACCGGAATCAAGCGGAGAAAAAGCACTCGTGCAAGCACGAGTCAAGCATCCTCCGTCGAGCTCACACCAAGTCCGGGGCATGGTGACCCCGAAGCTGAAATTCCGGAGGAAAGGCCAGCCTTGCTCATCACCGAGGAGCATCTCGACATCAAGGACGACCGCGAGGGCCAAGCCATCGCGCTCATGAGAGAGCGGCCATTCGCCCACACCCGACGCTTCGATCCGGACTTCCTCGAGAAAATAGGTATGAGAGAAGAATTTGCCTCTATTTTTCGCACTATGGGTTGGCTAAATTTCGTAGAAGTAGATGAGCCGGGTTCTCGTTTGCTTACTATGCAGTTTTTATGCACCCTTAGAAAGTATGATGAAGGCATTTCTTTTCGCTTGTTTGGGCAAGAGCGCTTGGTCACATGGGGTGATCTTCATGCTATGCTAGGTCTAAATCCTAATTGTAGGCTAGACTTAGATAAAGCGCTAAAGGGGTTCCATAAAGAAAGTTTTTGGAAAAAGATTTCCGGAAACGAGTGGGGTCCCAAGCCTAGAACAAGTGCCATCCATAATCCTACACTTAGATTTATGCATGTGTGGTTGGCTATGACCTTGTTTCCTCGAGGTGACATTAGGGTTGTCCGGCAAGATGAATTGAAAATACTTTATGCCATGGTTAAGAAAATTAGGGTGTCACCCGCGAAATGCATGATTGATCAATGGTTAGACAATATAAAGTTGACAGGACCAATTGAGTGCACCTCTTTAGTTACTCGCATTGCGCAGAAGTGTGGTCTGCTTGAGAATGTTCATGTTGAATATTTGACGGTAGATAGAGAATTTCTAGGCGAGGACTATTTTGTGCAAGGACATACTTTGAAACATGGTCCAAATAATACCTTGATCTATCACTTTCCCGGGTATACAAATGAATTCCCGTTACCTAACCCGGGTCTTCGTTTGTATCACTGTCGGGCACTAACCCTCCCACTTGAGCCAGTGGGAGAAGTTCGCAGGCATAGTGTTTCAGGGCGACCGACACGTTCCCGTAGGCATATGGAGCCTACACCGGAGTTTCACACTCCGACCGGAGATCCGGTATGGGAGCAGCCCCCGCCACAGGACGAGGCGGGTGCATCAACATGGCAGGCCGGAGCATGGGAATCTCAGTACAATTACCCCATGCAGACGTCATCAAGTTCAAGCGGACCGCCATCCTTTGCCACTCGGTCATTCTCATCCCGTGGGTTCCGTGAACTCAACTATGAGATGGCCGAGTTGACAAGGAGGGTGAACGACATTGATTTGCGCACCGAGAGCATGCAACAAACTCTCACGCAACATGTCACCGACACCCAGCAATGGCAGAATTTCAGCGACAACCAATTCCGCCAGCTGAACGCGATGATGGCTCAGAATCAGAGCAATTGGGATGCCTTCGTCCGCTCCCAAGGCTACGACCCGAACCAGCAGATATGAGCAAGAACAAGCTTGGGGGAGGACCCCCCTTCTTACGGTAACTTGTATCTTTCCCCTTCCCTTTATTTCTTGCATTTGCTAAATCTGAAATTCCATAAAAATTTGCAAAACATAAAAAGAACAAAAATATTTCCCTTTTTCATGCGCGGTATGAATGTGTATAATTTTCCTATGTTGAGATGATGAATAGTTGCTCTGTCCTTTATTCCTCTCTAAAGCTAGTTTACAACTTAGTACTCTCTCAAGAGTTAGGTTTGTTGGTAAATCTTGCCTTGAACTTGAATCTTGTGGGTAGCATATGCATTCTCTAGTTCTAAGTTGTTGAGAGGTATGATATGATAGATAGGGCTGCTATGATCTTGCTCAACGTAAAGCTTGAATTCCGGAGTTTTATTTTTCAAAATGACAAATTGATAAGTTCCTCAATGATGAAATTCCCACCACAGCCATATGTAGTGTTTACATTTGAAAACCTTTACACATATGCTGCTTGTTTCACATTGAGCTTAGTCAAAATTGTTGTGACCCTAGTAGAACTCTTTTCATGCTTTCTTGATCAAGATCATATACACACATCCACCGCCATGAGCTATCCTTCTAAATCAAGAAGATAGCATCCACCATATCCACCATATCCACCGTGAGCTATTCTTCTACACCGGAAGAAAGCCACTATCCATCCATCCATCCAAAGAAACACTCCATATATCCATTGCAAAATTCCTCTCTCAAAGTATTCATTGCAAACTAGGACTATGGCTATGCAAAAAGAAAAAAAAATGCTCAAAAAAAAGAGAGCAAGCAAAAGATAGCCATAGCCTAGAAACTCCAAAAGAGAGAAGGAAAATTCAAAAAGGAGTTATTTCTTCCCATCCACCATTCCTCCATTCTCCCACACACTTGCACATCTTGATCAAGATTGTTTGAATTGATGTTTTTCTTGGATCCGGTCTTTTGACATAGCAATATTATGTGAACATGAGTGCTTCATATATCCCTACCTTGAGCTCCACATAAAGCCTTATTTAGAAGTAGGTGATTATAGGCAACACTTTGCCTTGGTGAGGAATCATACACATATTGAGTGATCCGAGAGAATCATTTGAGGAACTTGGTTTTTATTTTCAAAATCTTTTGAAAACCTCCGGAACAACATAGCGGAATCTAGAGCAAGTGATTAGTGCCCTGCAATTGTTCTATCTCTCAACCGCCCAAGACAATGAGGTGTAAAAGCCCCATGGATCGAGGTAAATGGGTAAGTTATGCGCCAATATATTTAATTCTAGGAAGAGTACTTTGTTGTGCGCATAGTATTATTGAGGAGTAGGACATTGTAGCAACTCCTGATCAACAACTTAAGTTTATCTTTGCTTCGGGACGAGCAAAGGGTAAGCTTGGGGGAGTTTGTTGACGGCTGTTAAGTACCATTTTCAACCGTCAACTATACTCAAATAAAGGAGAATTTGGCATTTCATACACGCATGCTTTATCACAATAATATAGTTCCACTTGTACTTGGAGAACTTTGTGCATGCAGGAGGAAATGTGAAGGAAACACCTCAAAAGGCAAGAAAACACACTTTCGACCAATCAGAGAGCGCCACATGGACGTCACACGGATTGAAGGGCCTATTTGCAGCACTTAACCGACGTAACTCCCTGTAATACCGCGGGAACCGACCTCAGGGCCCACAGGACAGCCACCTGGAGAAAGCACAGGCCAGGAGGGGCCACCCCCAGGTCGGCCGACCTGGTCAGGTCGGCCGACCCAGCCGGGCGCCCTCTCCGCCTGGGCTTCCACGTGTTGGCTCCTCCGCGACTCCTGATGACGGTTTGAGATGCCTTCCGTGGCGGTTACGCTCCCTTGCCGACCTATTGAGGCTATAAATAGGAGGGTGTGCCTTCACATTCAACACACACCACAAGAAGCATTTCTCTCTTGCTAATAGTAGTTCTTGGAGTTTTAGTGGAGTTAGGCTGAGTCTAGAGCTCTCTAGTCCCAAGTCTTCACTTGGAATTGGTATGGCTCTTGTATCTTTTCCCTTTTGTAAGACTTTGCTCTTATTAATATATATCTATTTTCTATATAGTTGTGCTTGGGTCATGAGTTTCTTGTTTGATTTTGTGATCCATATATGTGATAGTATAGTCTACTTGTGTGATAGTAGTTTATATTTATTATACTACTATTGTCATGCTAGTTATATACCGTCACTATAGTCTAGTTTATATGTTATAGTCTCTATGCTTAGTTTCAGCTGATAAAGTATGGCATGGGTTTGGTGATCGTATTCGTACGGTAACTCTGCCTCGTTAATAGTAATCGCGGAGGGGCAGAGTGCTCTTTGGTCATGCAAGTATGGTACTTGGGTGACTGATTTGCATCAATTATTCGTTAGTCTACTGGTTCGTTGAGGTAGGCGGCAGGTGGTGACAGCCCTGTCCGTCCTTTGAAATCCTCCCCGCTAGGCTAGTGCGTAGGCTCTTGGCGGAAGTCGCCTGTGGATGCAGGGGTAAGTCCGTGCCTGAAGTGCTATACTATTGACTGCTGAACCTGAGTGTGGGTCTGTATGTATTCTACTTAGGCTATGCAACTGTATAGGAATGTATAGTAGGAGTAGCTTAGCTTAGTCTTTCCTCCACTAGACTTTATTTATTTAGTAGGAATCTTCTGTGTGTGTCACACTACCCGGTTATTATCATATACCCGCCTGTCTTGGTTAGATATCCTTGCTAATTGTTAACATGATCTTATATGTTAGTAACGCTTCTTGATCATAACCTTCCTTTGGGATAAACAAATACGATACCCTGAATACTTCCGGGTGAAATGCTACAGCGGTATTCTCCGTGCGCTTGCGGATTTTACCTACTTGACTCTGGGACATATTAGTGAACCGTTTCTGGCCCCGTGCCGGGAATGATTTATTAATATGGCTTAGCAAAAGTCAACAATTGCCTGTGGTGTTATGGTGTTTTTCCGCTGCTAGTTATCAGGGGTGTCATTTTAGTCTTTGAAGACAATTATTTATGTAATAATGATACGCTGTAATAATGACATTGGTTACTCTGTTATTCACTTTACTATCGATATGTGTGAAACTTGTCCCTAGGCACACATATAATAAGCACTTGGTTTTGTCCTTAAAACCGGGTGTGACAGAGTTGGTATCAGAACCGACCCTCACGGTTTCATGGCGCGTGGGGTTGCAATTGCGCAGGCATGGTGTGCGTGGCTAGTATGGGCCCAGAGATTGGTCACACAACATGGCACATGCGCTGGCACTGGGCACACGGACGTGGCCAAGAGGGGCCATTCCTGGCTGGGGATGATCGACGAGGACATCGATCTTCTAAGGGGGTCAGATTGTAATATCCCAGCTCGGAGCTTAATTGGATTGATAGAGTACTCATACCAACAAGTTGCAACTTCTTTTCTAGAAGCTCATCCCCAAAGAACTCCGAAGTTAAGCGTGTTTGATCTGGAGCAATTTAGGGATGGGTGACCAACCGGGAAGTTTGTGCTGGGTGCGCATGAGTGAGGACAAAGGGCGCAGAAAATACATGTGTTGGTCTGTGAGGAAAGTCTTGAGGTCCTAGAGAGCTGCCAGGTGTAAGCAGGCCTCGCCTCGGAGGGGTGGGACGTTACAGGAACCCCGCATGCTTAGTGGCTAGCGCAAATATTGAACCCCTTGCCTACATCCTTGCTACAGCCTCAATGCATGATTTTACCCTTGAGTAGTGTTAGTGCTTGTTGAGTACACTATGTACTCACGGTTTGTTAATTTGTGGTTTTTAGTGAACGAACTCCTGAAGAGTAAAAGTAGTAGGGTTTCGTTGTATGCTCGAGTTTTCCTATGGATGTGTTGTGATGTGATGGACGAGAAGTGAACCAGTCTTCCGCACCTGATTTCCGCTGCAATGTAAATTAGCCATGTTTGGTAAGTCATCCATATAATCTCGTATTTTAGTACTGTATGGATTTGAGATGATCTGATTGTGCATACCAACTACTAATCCAGAGATTGGTATAGGATGCACAGTAGACGCCCCGGAGAGTGGGGTGTCACAAGCAGTCTACTCCATGATTAGTCATATCCCTGGTGTCCTACAGGAAGTCTCCATAGCCTCTAGGTGTCTGGCTACCCGTCTAGCTCTCTCTGACTCTAGGTCCAGCCTAGTACTCTTCTTTCTTCTGGGCTTTTCTATCATCTTGCCTTTCCCCGTATCCTGGTCACATGCACCTACCATCTCTGCTGCTAACAAGTGTTACTGCACGGACGTAGGTATAGACAGGATAAGCATAGAACCTATATAAATATATAAGCAAAGCATCGCTAGGTCAGAATGCGCAATAGAAATCCTAGCACTGAATGAAGGACATGATCACAAGACAAATAAAGCAATGTGACAACAGTGATCAGCGGCTATAAGTGGCTAGTGTGAGTCATCTAGTGTACAGTCAAATAATTGGCAATAAATCTAACTATAGAATAAATGAGAGACAACCCTAGACTTGCAATTAACATTTGGGCATGGAATTTAATTGCAAAATAGGTTGAGCTAATTACCCAATTAATGCAACTAAAAGATGGATTTTAATCTAATTGCATTAATTAAGGACAATTGCTCGCTAAACAGGGCATACACAATGAATAGGAGAATGGGCATAATACCCTGGAGGATTGGAGACGACGAACACCAAGAACAACTCATAGCCGATTGCCGAAAAACTACAGTTTTTGGTCATTGGCAATGAAGATGAAGATAAAGGGGAAACCTTTGCTCTAATTGAGGTAGACCTCGGCTTGGGCAGTGGAGGCGCGCGCGAGGGAAAGCAGTAGCAGTGGCTGGCGACGGTGGTGGCGCTCGGCGGCGAGCACGCGCCGGCGCAGGGCGGCGAGCATCTACGACGGCGGTTGGGCAATAGGCGGTGGCGGTTATGACTAGGGTTCGTGGACGTACGGGCAGGGTGTGAGGCGAGCGCGGCGACAGAGCACGTGCGCGGGGCGAGCTCGACGACGTCGGTGATGACAATGGTGGTTGGCGAGCAAGGCGACGAAAGGAGCAAGGCAGCATCTAGGGCGAGCTCTTGGTGTCGGGTGCGAACGAAGACGAGTACAATCAAGGGGACCTTGATTTTGACTTAGGTCGAAACTTGATTGAACGGTCGAGATCGAACAAGGCAAGATCAAAAGACCAGATCTAGAAATCATCGCACGATCAACCGTAGTGACCGGATAGTCCGTTCGCTAGATCGGACCGTCCGGTCACTTCGGAGGTTCCGAGAATTTGTGTTCTATTGAAACAGAGCTCGTGCTGACCGGACCGTCTGCTCTTTAGAAAGGTTTCGTCCGGTCTCCATTGTCATTCTTCCCGAAGCACCGTGCATTGCTGCACAAACCGGACTGTACAGTCTTATGACTGGACTATACGGTCACTACCTAATTTTCACAGAATCAAGGAATTTCTTCATATTTGCATGTGCCCTCACTTAACACCCAAATAAACATTGCACTTGGAGCATCAAGGGAACTCTATGGCCTTATAATTTCGCAAATGCCAAATGAAGAATCGAGCAAATAAGAAACAAGGCAATTAAGAACCAAATGGGTATGTATGAGCCGCGCGAGTGGGTTTAACCATGAAGTGCCGCGCGAACCAAGGACTTTCAAATAGTCCATGAACCACACGAGTGGGTTTAACCTCGGAGTTCATAAGAGCTTGCTCAATGGGCATGAAGCACAATCCTTTCCTTTTGTCACACTTGTAGAGATGTAATCTCATATTGATCATGAGGCAAGCCTCCTTTGTGTTTCATATATGATGCATGCAACAAGCATTTTACATATGCAATGAAAGTAAACATGCCATGTGAATGCAAGCAATGTTAAACAAGACACAAAGCAAATCTAACAATGTCAAGTTTGAACCCCTCTCAAGCTTACTCACTATAAGCACTCTCCCTTGCTTATAGCTATCTTGAGTGGGTTAGACATTGACTAATTTATGTGTTTTTCTTTTAGTTATTTACACATGCATGGATGCAAAACATACTAGTCACAAAGGAGTCCTAATTACCATGCAATGTAAGAATAGAAAGAACACACTACAACTACCAAGAACAAACACAGATACCTCCCTCATGAGTAGATATATCGTTGATGTCCAAGTAAGCTCCCAGTCGACCACAACCACCTTCGTCTAGGTCTTGTTCTTGGGTACCTACTTATACTTCATTGACCTCTCAAGATCAACAATGCACTTAGGCACCCATATGCTCTTGACCTTTCTCTTCTTGTTCGGTGGTCCCAAAGCCTTTGCTTTCACCTTGCCATCCTTGTTACTAAAGAGCTTGAAATGTGTGTTCTCATGGAACAAGTTAGCGTTAGGCAAAACAATGGAACTTCTCACCATAGTACAATCCTTGATGGTATGACCATCCTTGCAACACCTCTCGCAATAGTAGTCGTCGACAAGTAGGAGCTTGATCCATGCGGGGATGTAGTCACTTGTCCCGATGATGTCGACGGCGGCGAGATATGTGCCAAGTCCCCAGTGGGAGACATTGTTCACAAGGTTTCTCCCACGGATCTCCTTGTGGATGGATCTACCATGTGTGAGCCTCTCAAAGCCGTCCATCACCATCTTCCTCTCTTCCTTGAGCTTGTGATATTCCTCCAAAACAAATGCCTCAAGAGAAGAAACCTCTACCGAGGTGGTTAGTTCATCACACATAGTAGAGGCATCACTCTTAGAGGAACTAGAGGGAGAGGCGAGATCATCCACATTGATGGCCTCAAAATTAAGTTCAAGGGCCACTTCTCACGTAGCTCTACATGGTCACATTTGAGTTTGTCATAACTCTTCTTTAGGGCCTCATGAGATGTGACAAGGTCCTAACTCACTCTCAAGCTCACCAACATGGTCCTTAGCCAACTTACATTCTTTTCTTACCAATTCCAACATTTTGGATTTCTTGACGGTGATGTCACGGGCTTACTCCAGCATACTCCAAAGCTCAGCACATGAGAGCTCCTCATCATCGTTGTCGTCGCTGCTCTCATCCTGACTCTCCTCAAGTTGGCTCGTGGCCATGAGGCATGTCGGAGGTGGAGGAAGAGCTCGTGGAAGTGTGGTATTGATCATGGCTAGGTCGGCCACTTTTTCATCATCGCTTGAGGAAGAGGATGTGTCACTTGAGTTGTCACTTGTCCACTCTCCAACAAGGGCCTTGTGTAAGAACTTCTTCTTGTAGTCTTGACCTTTGCCTTTGCCTTTGCTCTTGTCCTAGTTGAAGTACCTCTTCTTCTTTTCCTTGGCTTTGGGGTCTTCTTCATCATCATCATCATCACTTGAGTCTTGGGACTTGAAAGCTTCTTTCTTTGGCTTGGGGCAATCTCGAACAAAGTGGTTCTTGGACCCACAGTTGAAGCACTTGGCCTTGGACTTGGAAGCAATCTTGTTCTTGGAGGTACTCATAATATTCATGAGAAGAGTCAAGTCATCTTCATCATCATCTTCAATCACTGCTTTCTTCTTGCTCTTGATAGGCTCTTGCTTCTCATCTTGAGCAGCTAGGTTGGATGGTTGTGGATCATCCATACCCAACTGATAGCTCTCAAAGGCTGTGATCTTGCCAAGCACGTCCTTCATGGTCTTGGTCTTGAAGTCACCTTGCAAGGTGAAGGTGATGATGGACTCATACTTGAGGTCTTTGAATAGCCTCAAGAATCTTCTTATCACCTCAACAGGCTTGAGCTTGAAGTAATCCTCAAGAGCATTGATCTCCTACACTAGTACATGAAAGCGAGAATAAACAGCATTAGCTCTCTCATGTGGAAATCTTGTGAAGTTATCATACTTGTTCTTCAGCATATAACATCTTTCCTCTTTGACATCACTAGTACCCTCATGGATACTCTGAATCTCAGTCCAGATACCATGTGCTATCGAACTCGCATCCAATTGTCACATCCCAAATTTTCCCATTTTGGAATATGAACCGCTTTTAAAAAATATATTTAGATTTCTCAAATTTTGAAACTATTTATAAGAAACTTTGCAAATTAACAAAGATTTTGTTGGGTTGAAGTAATTGCTCTATGTCACAAATGTTTTCAGTTTTGAACAAAAACCTTTTTTAAACAAGTAAAATCATTTTATTTTATTTGATTTCAATATTTTTTCATTTTTTTATTCCTTGTTAATTTGAGAAAATTGAAATCCTTTCAATCAAATTTTATGAATGTACATTCTGTTTTAAAATGGGGCTCAACTATCATTGTCTCCGTGACTCACGTGATTGCATCGTCGAACACTTTCTTCCAAACTTGTTTCATTATATATTTTACCCTACACACTGTTGATGTATCTATCTCATTTTCATCCTCATTCATTTCACCTACCGCATGGACGTACCTAGACGTCAGACCTTCCATGTTTGCCCCACCTTCCATAAATACTCCGATGGAAAGAAACCCCTGCTTCCATAAACATTCTAAGGAAATAAACCTCTCCTTCCATAAACATTTCTATGGAAAGAAATTCCACCTTCCATAAACATTGATAAGGAAAGAACAAGAGAATAATATCCTTTCCACATTTCTTAAGTCTTCCATGTTTGCCTCCAATAAATGCATTAATTCCTCTTAATTGCCTTTCCATACTCTTCCCCCACCTGCCCCACCCCTCCTATAAATACTAGCCCCTCTCCCACGTCCTCCCCACCCCCTCCAACCCTCACCACACCGCCAGGCTGCCGCCACGCCACCCTGCCCTCGCGTCCAACAACAGTTCTGCCAGTTGGCTTTGGCGTTCCCGGTGATCCACCCATCCAAATGCCGCCAAATTTTACATGGAGGTGCCCAGATGTCCTCTACAAGATATCCAGAAATCAGCACCATTGGACATCGTATGCCTCCGGGATCTGCATCGCAATGGCAGCTGCTCCGTGATCTGGGCGAATCCAGCACGCGTGAAAGTATAACCATCTCATTTTCTCCCAATCCATAGATATTCTTGATACAATCGACACTCCTAATTGTGTTCTAGGGTCTTATGGTCATCTAAACTATAGGGTTCTCCTAGAGCAGCCCTGCTGCAACGAGGAACGTGATCCGTGCTCGATCTGCCGCTAGACGACCTCACCATGATGCAGCCAATCGATCTCCAGTATAAGTGACTTCTGAACCAATTCACCATGCGTTTCACATGTTCCATGTCATTGGGAATATTTTTGCTCAAGTTATTTCTTGAGAACCAGAGCCAATCATTGGGAAAACGCATATATCTTTTGCACTGTCTGTGCGCAGCCGCAATCCTTGCAACTTTAACCTTGCATATCTTTTGATCCACAACCTCGATTTAGATGATTCTTCCACCTACATTATTGTATCCAAATAAACTAGCTAATTGCAACCTTTGTTGAACCAAACCCAATTGTCCCATTCCTTGCATTGTATATTTATTGTGTGTATGATTTGTATGTCTTACGCGAATAGGATTTTTACGCACGGGAATCATACGAGGATGAAGATCAAGATTTGTTATCACTGAGCAGCAACATCTAATTTTAGACAAGTGTCCTTGATGCATTTTGCACCTATTATGAATTATTATTATAGAATTGTATGCTTCTGTCAAATGAATGGGTACCTATTGTTAGGGTTTACTAGTATTTGCTTTATCTTGTCCTTGTCGCCTTAAACTATAGGTTTAATAAGCTATGGGTAGACATGCTTAGTTGCTTATTGGGTTATTGGGTTTAATTAATCTTGACTAATGAAGAATATCATATTGGGAATAATTGGGTAATTCTTTTAGCAACATGGACTTAGGGATCTCAACAAGCTGGATGGAATGGACGTGGTGCCGTTGGCACATGTTGGGTGGTGGTATGCTTGTTGTAGATCCTAGGAACCGGTTCTTGGAGCGGTAACCCAGGACAATAGTGCCATCACAAGGCTGCTATGGAACAGCTTGGCTGATTAATTAGGAGTTCTCCCAGTGTGGGTGCAACATTTGGTGGAGCGGGTAATGGAAGTCAAGAGGACTGCCCATGTATTCGAATGGCTCAAGAGGGGGCTCCTGTGGTGATGAGCTGCATATTGATGGGCTATCACTTATGGACGGGAGTGAAACCTTAGTGGCTAGCATGTACTAGGAGACCCTTTATAAAAGCCTCATAGTGATCTCCTGGGTACACACCTAAGGAAGTGTGCTAGTGCTTGGCCGGCATGGGAACATGGAGACTCTAGTCCACCTGGCAACAGGGGATGAAATCATGACTTCTGGGTAAAGTGGTACAACCTCTGCATAGTGTAAAACTATCATGATAGCCGTGCTCATGGTCACGAGCGGCCTGGATCCCTCACGAGATTAGTTGGTGGTTTATGGATGGTTATGGTTGGGAATGGTTGGTTGGTGGATGGGATTGGACTTGGCTTGGATAGCACCTTATGGATCGATGGTTGGGATGACCTCACCTAGTAATTAGGATGCTTAGTGAATTAAAAGCGCATGCAATAAACCCCTATAAGCCTTCCTTTTCTTTAGCCCCATGTCATCTTTTCCCCCACTTGCTGAGTACGACACGTACTCACCCTTGCTATATCCCACATTGCTGCTCAGCTACAGGAGAAGGATGGTACACTATGAAGACGATGGAGGAGAGTAGGCATGCTGTCTTCTGGTCAACTTCCTGTGGGAGCTAAAGGACACCAACGCTTAGTTATTCCGCTGCAATGTAATCTTTTACTTTTGACCTACGAGTCACCTTTGTAATAATGTTATCGATTTAATAAAGATATTGTTCTTTTATCACAATAATTATCATGTGTGCGTGCAAACTTGATCCTAGGCACGCATGTAGATGCATTCGATTTTGGTTATTGAAACTGGGTGTGACACCAATCTAGCAAAGATATCCTTAGATATGCATGCAAATAGAGCATTCTTGGCCTTAGCATTGTGCTGAAGAAATTCAGGTTTAAGCGGGTTCACATCCGCATCCGAATCATGGGTTACCTTCGATATCTCTAGATCAAGGGACTCATGGTAGGCTTGCATACGAGCCATCCAATACCTGTAGTCGTCCCTATTGAATATGGGAACACTCCCCACTTGTCCCGGCATCCTTACTCAAGGTGGTGAAGCCTCAAAGATGAGCACTTGGCTCTGGTACCACTTGTAAGTACCGAAGGCGTACCGAGAAGGGAGGGGGGTGAATCGGTAAGCCGACCACAAATCTGAATACTTCAATTTCACACCACTAGAACCTAGCAACTGTTACAACCTAACAATTCTAGGAGGCCAAGACCCTAAACATGCTAGTGTTCATGATGAGAGAAAGCACGGAAGCTAAACACACAAGCCTATGCCAGCCACAATTCAACCTACTCACTAGAGCACTCAATTGCGGAAAGTAAAGAGAGGGTCAAGAAATGCTCATGATTTTTTCCCGAGGTCTCAGAAGGATGGCGCCTTCCCCAACTCCTTGTTGGACCACTCACGTCGGACTACCGGTCCCTCCCACCACCAAGTGAAGTTCTCCCACACGAGCCTACAATCACTCTCGAAGTGAAGACATGATTGTGTCACCGCTGCCACCGAGGCACAAGCTCGCCTCCCTCGAGAACTTGTTAGACTCTCCAAGCTGACATGGGCTCACTAGCGATGTGGCTTTCACCGATAGGCTCAAACCGTGTACGAACGTGTGATGGCCTTCACAACCGATCATGATAGGCTCGATCACCGACACCTAACTGGTCTAGGTCGCACCATAGACCAATAGTAACAACCTAGATCACATCCTCAAGAACATCCTAGCCTAAGATGTGCAAGATGCTCTAGTTACTCTTACTAGCACTCTCAAGATATGCAATATCTCCTCCCAGTCTCTTCTCTTCTCCTCTTGGTTCTCACCAAATGCTCCAAGCAATTCCACTGGCCAAGAGAGGTCTCCAAGACCCCAGTAAGAAAGTTATATAGGCTTCCAACCTCAAACTGGGCGTACTAACTGGACTGTCCGGTCACTACTTGACCGGACCGTCCGCTCAATGCAGATCCAACTCCAACGGCTCTGCCCACTGCTGATCGACGAACTGACCGGACCGTCCGGTCCTTTTCTCTCTCCATTACAAAAACATTCTAGAGCTCGCTTCCTCTCTGCCCTGAGTTGACCTGTACAAACCGGACCATCCGGTCTGTAGACCGGACCGTCCGATCTCTACAAATTCCAACACAGGCAGATTCCTCACCGTGTCTTCTCTCTGGATTGCCTGATCTCCTAGTGACCATACAGTCCGGTCTCCACGGAACCCTCTATCCGGTCACTCTGTACGGAAGCTGAAACTCCTCGTCCTTGCTTGACTTCGTTTCCCGACTTCTCTGGACAACTCATTGGCTTCTCTACTGTCACCTAGTGCCTATGATTTCACTGAGCATCTATGCACATCATCAATGGTCATGATATCTGCACGGACAACACTCATATAGATATTAGCCCATAATTTCATAGTTGTCATCTATCACCAAAACATTCATACCTTGGGGATCGAATCATCTATGGTCATGAAGCTTACAACAACCTTGACGTTCCCACTCAGGATCTTAAGGTTCTTCACCTTGTGATGTTCGAGGAGTGGGTTCTGACCCCGAGGGACCTAGCTGGAGGAGAGAGGATGTGGATAGACCTACAGAGGAGGATTGGTGAGGGACTTTGTCGTTACCTCACCAAGAAGGGAAAGACAACATCCTCTTAGCTCTTTTTTCCTCATCTTGGATTCCGCAGCGAAGCTTTTGCCTTTAAATAGGATTCGGTTTCTGCCTGAAACATGTAGATTTTCTCCCCAAACACAACATCCTCTCAGCTACAAGGAAGACTACACCCACAACATCTGAATTTTGTAGTTAACAATCATACTCTAGTTCTACATTGTAATTTTCACAAATAAAACTACATAGTGAATGCTTGTTCATATTCTCTGTATCCATTCAACCAAATCGAAAAGCAAGAAAAAGCATACAGATAATGTCACAACAGCCCGCATCGACCAACACTTCCTCTAGTTGACCCATGTTTGCTTGCTGCCGCCAGCATGGGGTCAAACAACGACCGTGAGCTTGGAAGCAGTGAGTAGTCGGTGAAGAAACTAAAAAGAGATTCACACTAATGCGAAATGTTTGATGCCAGCGTCATCAACGAAAGAGCTTGGGCATGACCTCCTGAAGTGCATCTAGGCCTCAGTGTGGGTTTTGATTGATTAATGATGAACAATTAAAGGACTAATGATATCTGCTAAATATATGAGCATGGTGAATACTTCATGCATCAAAGACGACTCCGCCCCCCCCCCCCACCCCAAACAAAATGGAAAGGAAAAAGAAAAGAGGCAATCGGCGACTCTTAGTTTATATTCCTATTTTTGAGTCATAGCTATGTCGTACTATTTAGAGGGACACAGCGTGAAAAGTGGTGAAATTGACCAAGTGCTCAAAATTTCTAACACCATATTGCATTTTTCCAAGTGTTAACAGTGCAACCTTCTCTAGAACTCGGACTAGTTCGGAGATGGCCGGACTAGGATGGCTTTGGCCAAAACAGAACCACTTTTGTTTCTGGAGTCGATCGAGCTAGATTAGGATGCCGGTACCTGGACTAGAACAGGGACCAGGTTGGTCGGAGTAGGACAGATTAGCCAAGAGTAGGACGTCACAAGGTCTAATAGTGGGAATTTGGGTCGGCTTTAACTCTACCCAGATCAGGACGCCATGGGCCGCACTAGGACGGGTCCTTGACCCAACAGGGAGCATTTTTCTCAAAGAGTTGCTTGGTCCGAACTAGGATGGGTATTACCGGACTAGTACGGGTCACTAACATTTAGCCAATTTTCTAGGGTATGGTGAGTATCTGTCTTCACTTTTAACTCCAAGACCGGACTAGGACAGCCTCTGACACTCTAACGGCTATATTTCTCTCCCCAACCATAAATATACCCCTTCGTCCCCAAAACATCATTAGCCACTCCATAGAGCTGAAAAACACATCTGAGCACTCTTGAGCTTCCCCTACTCTCTGCCAAGCTTGCTACTCTGATTGTTGTGGGATTGAGAGGAGATTTATGAGGATTAGAGTGAGCCACCTCATATTGCATTGGAGCACTTCGGTTTCTCTTCACCGTCACCTGAAGTACCGAGATTGCAACCAGATGGGGGGTGAATGAGGACATCACCCTTATGGATACACCCAGCACTCTGCCAACCAAAATACAAGTTCATGCGCGACAACTGAATTTACGGGTGAGCTTGTTCCTAATGATTCCTTTATGTGACTTTGAGAATAGATTGCTACCTAATGAATTAATTGTTGTTAGAAACCATGGAGATGATCATGAGATAGCTGGGGAGGTGAATGGAGACGTGATGGGCCAGCAAGGACGTCCAAGCCAAGGTGGAGGCCCAATCAAAACCGACTTCGAGTCTGTTTCGGAGCCCAGGACCAGTCTGCACTAAAATGGATGCCCAGGACGCATACAGACTCGGATTTGGACGTTCTATATATGCCTGAAAAGATAACGAAAATCCCTTTCCAACCCAACTGGTCCCATGTCAAAATTCGTCCCGAGCCATCGGCAATCGCCGAAACAATTCGACTTCCAGAATCTGTCCTGGTGCTGCGACACCGTAATCGGTCTTTGGGCCATGTATGGAGTTGAGGCCACTTAGGGCTGCGTCCAGGGGGTCTTGCACGACCCTAGGGTCCTCATATACAGCCGCCGCCTCTTCATTAGGGTTTGGTTTTTGCTTAGATTATTCTGTTGATAACAGTTTCGCCGTTTGATCGGTTTGTGAGATCCCAACTTGTGAGATTCATCGTATACTTGTAAATTTGGTTGCATTCTTCTTTGTTCTTGCTTGTGTCCTTGATTTGCAGGCAAGGATAAGCCTTCTCGGTGAGGTCAATCGTTCTTGAACGGTTGATAACCAGAGGAGACGTTGTGCTGCGATTGCGGGGTTCAGAACGTGTCGTTCGGAAGCCGGATCGATTTGTGTATCGCCTCCGCCTTAATCAAGATTATCAGAACCTATCGGAAGATCGGGAACCCTTGTTCACATCAAGTGGTATCAGAGCTTCAGGTACGCCGTTAGGTTCGTCGTTATCCTTGTTATTTTGTTCAATCCTAGAGTCCAGAAAATTGCCCTACAAAAATATTTGTTCGTCGTGTTTCCGCTGTCCTACACCCTCCTTGTGCCTTGCAATTTTCAGTTTAGTTTGCTTCTCTGAATTTTAGTTCCTACAAGGTCATTGTGTTGCTGGTCTAGTGCTTGTTCTTTGGTCTTGTTTGAGTCGTGCATATCCTTGTCATAGACAAACAAGGGAAAAATCAGTGTTGCATATGTTTAGATAATAGTATTGCTGGAATTATGTGCACTAAATATTTCTTTAACATCTAGCCTTCTACTTTCGTGTGCAAAAGAAAATTAGAGTGCTCTGCTGCTGTCTCATTGTGATCAAAAGCCAACCAATTAGTGCTTGATCTTGTTATAGAAGTTTGTTTTAGTTGTGCTATTACAAGAATCCTTTTGCTGCACTTGTAGTAAGAAAAATATATATATTCTGGGGTTCCATTGGTTGTAAAACTTGTAATACCTTGCTGCAGTTCTGATTCTCAAGAAAAGAAAAGAAAAAGGCAAAAGTGCAGAAGAGAAAAAGCCGCACAAAAAAAAGTAGAAAAAAGAAAAGATACAAATTCAGAATTGCTTGCATCCTTTGTGTCCTTTGTTGAGTCATTTGCTTGCTTGCTTGAACTAGGTCCGAGACAAGTTTAGGCCGGTGACATAGACTAGCTTGGGACTATTATTCAGTTTTGCAATTTCTGAACTGAAATTTTGCTAATCCTTGCTACTATAAATTGCCTACCTAGCTCCATATATATCCTTCTGAATAGGCACAGAACTTTGGACCCTCGCAATCGTCGGATCACACTCTCCAAGGTATCCTCTGTTTTGCTACTAAGAATGTTGTAAGAACTCAGTTAGGTGCTGTCATTTGCTTGTTGAGAGTTTTCACCGTGATCAAACAATGGTGATAGGAAAATATACTCTTGTGTGTTTTCTTGTTTTCTATTAACAATGACAGGTTACAACACCGATGGTGATGAGTCGATAGTGTCAAATGAGGTTGATACAAGTGTTGTAGCACAACGAGTGTTTAGTTCTCAAATGAAGAAGGTAGAGCAAAATCAAATGAACAACTTGTTTCAGACTCACTTTGTTGTGAAGGATCGACGTTGTCGTGTCATCATTGATGGAGAGAGTAGCAACAAGATCGCAAGCTTGGAATTGGTCAAGAAGCTCGGCTTGACCACACAGCCACACCCGTGTCCAGACTACATCCAATGGGTAAATTCTTGTGGTAAGATAAAGGTAGATAAAATTGCATGCATTGAATTTTTTATTGGTTCTTATAAGGATTGTGCAGATTTTGATATAGTGCCTATGCAAGCGTGTCATTTGTTATTGAGTAAGCCTTGGATTTCTACAAATAATGCTTTGCACAATACCATTGCTAATACCTATTCATTTAAATACAATGGTAGAAGAGTTACTCTTAAACCTATGTCTGCTGCTGAAATTTTAGAAGAGGATCAACAAAGACTTGAGAGAAGAAAGAATGAACCATTTAGGAAAGAATGGACTACTTCAAATGTTGCAACACTTACATCAAAATCTGAATTAGATGATGAACATATTTCCTTGCCTCTTGTTGCAACTAATACATTTCAGGTTCTACACAAAGAAGAGGATAGTGTGAAAGATAAAGAACATGTTGTTGTTTCAGGTAAGAGCTTTCTTGATGTGATGAATTGTTCCAACAATCTTGTTGTATTGGAACCTTGTCTTGATTTGCCTTTGCCACAAGTTGATTTATCTACTGATCCTTGTGATAAAGAGGAGTTGTGTGCCACTGCTTCACTTATACCTTTGCCACAACAAATGAACAAGATTGATGTTTTTGCTTATGATTCACCTACTAGTGCTGAAATAAAACATTTGATTTTAATAACATGTGAAAAGAATGAGCAGAAATTATTGTCTTCTCTAAATACTTTGGGTTATATTGAATTTGATGTTCTTTGTGATCTAAATACCGTGGAGAAGCAAATCTTTTCTCAAACTGAATTGCCTTTACTAACAAGAAACAAATTTTATGCTATAGGAAACTATGATCATAGAGGTGTATTTATGGTGCATAAAGTTCATATTTGCTCAAACATGAATACTCCTTGTGTTGTACAACCAAATGATGAACTAGAAAACTACAATAACAATTACCATGTCATGTCATGTTTTTCTAGTGTTTTTAAGATCACACATTTTCCATCTTGTCATAAGAGTGAGAATGACGTTCATATTGCTGAGCAAGTTTTCAAAGAGGTCATTAATTTGCATGGCATGCCTTCTATTATGGTTTCACATTGTGATGATAATTTTCATAACACATATAAACGCGAGGTGCATTCCAAGTTTGGGAATAGTTCTATATTTTATATTTCAGATTTGAGACCACTATTGGGAGAAAGAGATGGGATCGAGTCGAGGACGACTCTAATTCAAAAGGGGGAGAATGATGAGGACATCACCCTTATGGATACACCCAGCACTCCGCCAACCAAAATACAAGTTCATGCGCGACAACTGAATTTACGGGTGAGCTTGTTCCTAATGATTCCTTTATGTGATTTTGAGAATAGATTGCTACCTAATGAATTAATTGTTGTTAGAAACCATGGAGATGATCATGAGATAGCTGGGGAGGTGAATGGAGACGTGATGGGCCAGCAAGGACGTCCAAGCCAAGGTGGAGGCCCAATCAAAACCGACTTCGAGTCTGTTTCGGAGCCCAGGATCAGTCTGCACTAAAACGGATGCCTAGGACGCATACAGACTCGGATTTGGACGTTCTATATATGCCTGGAAAGATAACGAAAATCCCTTTCCAACCCAACTGGTCCCATGTCAAAATTCGTCCCGAGCCATCAGCAATCGCCGAAACAATTCGACTTCCAGAATCTATCCTGGTGCTGCGACACCGTAATCGGTCTTTGGGCCATGTATGGAGTTGAGGCTACTTAGGGCTGCGTCCAGGGGGTCTTGCACGACCCTAGGGTCCTCATATACAGCCGCCGCCTCTTCATTAGGGTTTGGTTTTTGCTTAGATTATTCTTTTGATAACAGTTTCGCCGTTTGATCGGTTTGTGAGACCCCAACTTGTGAGATTCATCGTATACTTGCAAATTTGGTTGCATTCTTCTTTGTTCTTGCTTGTGTTCTCGATTTGCAGGCAAGGATAAGCCTTCTCGGCGAGGTCAATCGTTCTTGAACGGTTGATAACCAGAGGAGACGTTGTGCTGCGATTGCGGGGTTCAGAACGTGTCGTTCGGAAGCCGGATCGATTTGTGTATCGCCTCCGCCTTAATCAAGATTATCAGAACGTATCCGAAGATCGGGAACCCTTGTTCACATCACTTCATCTAGGTCAAGTGCCATTGTAGTGTACATTGGTGTTGACAATGACTTCACGTTTACCATGTCGAACTTCTTCAGGAGATCTTTGTGTACTTGGCTTAATATATGAAGGTGCCTTGCTTGCATTGCTTGATTTGAAGTCCAAGAAATAAGTTGAGCTCACCCATCATCGACATTTTAAATTCACTTTCCATAGCTTCCTGAAACCTGGACACAAGAGCATGAGAGAAACCTCCAAAGATGATATCATCCATGTATATTTGTACTATTAAAAAGTCATTTCCATGCATCAGAGTGAAGAAGGTTTTGTCAACACACCCCATTACATACCCGCGCTCAAGCAAGAAGGTCTTAAGCCTAGCATACCAAGCCCTAGATGCTTGCTTTAGACCGTACAAAGCCTTCTAAAGCTTGTACACTCGGTTTGGGCACTTGTGGTGCTCAAATCCAGGTGGTTGCTACACATAAGCCTCTTCATCTATGTTGCCATTTAGGAACGCACTCTTGACATTCATTTGGCAAAGCCTAATACCCTTAGACGCTGCAAAGGCAAGAAAGATCCTAATGGCTTCTATGCGTGCAACAGGAGCAATGGTTTCCCCATAGTCTAAGCCCTCCACTTGGCTAAAACCCTGAGCAACAAACTGATAGGTGTAGAGTGCCCGATCTTTCGGCGAGTGGAGATAACTTCGATTTGGTGGATGTTGACCCTCACGATCCGACTACGACGAGCAAGCCGAAGCGCCAATGCAATCGCTGAACCAACTTCCGAAGGATATTAACCTTGCGGTAAACAAGATCAACCTGATCACGAGGATCAATTCTTACGCGCAATCGAAGAACGAGCAAGAATTAGAGGCGAGCAATCTGATGTATTGCACGAAGGTGGAGTTCTGAATTCACGTCGAGAGACGGATGTATAGCTAAGCTAAACTTAAAACAAAACTCAAAGATTACAAGGGGCGCAACCCCTGACTATATAGGGGGAGGACGAGGCATCTAGGGCCGGCTGAAGTGGAGAGGCGCGCGGTGGAGAGGGAGTCGTGCGACTTGGACCACGTGGGCCTTCGGGCGACATCATCCTAGGCCGTCGTTCCTTAGCATCAAAACCGTCTTCAATTCCTGGGCTCGAGCTCTAGTGATTGGGCCCTTGTACGTCATCGTCTCGTTAGAAGATGGATCCGTAACTCGAGGAGGCGCGACAACGAGAGGTGGAGGCGTGACAGCTTGGTTTGGCGCGCCATCTTCCATCGTCATTATTCGTATGTCGTTGATGTCCTCATCATCCTCCCCTTCTTGAAGTGAAGTCGTCCTCCACGGCAACTCATCATCCTCACCCAAGTATGGTTTCAAATCTGCAACATTAAAACTAGTGGAAACACCAAACTCCATGGGCAAGTCAAGAACATAAGCATTATCGTTAATCTTGGTTAGCACTTTAAAAGGACCAGCAGCATGAGGCATCAGTTTAGAACGACGCAAAGTAGGAAATCTATCTTTACGCAAGTGCAACCAAACCAAATCACCAGGTTCAAAAGAAATATGTTTTCTACCTTTACTACCAGCAACTTGATACTTTTTATTAGCAATGGCAATGTTGTGTTGTGTTTCTTCATGCAATTGTTTCATGTGATCAATATGAGCAAGAGCATCAAGATGTGGTTCATCTTCAGCATCAATAGCAAACAAATCAATAGGCGCCTTAGGAACATAGCCATAAACAACCTCAAAAGGACACATCTTAGTGGCAGAATGTGTAGCACGATTATAAGCAAATTCAACATGAGGTAAACAATCTTCCCAGCGTCTCAAATTTTTATCTAAAACAGCTCTAAGCATAGCAGACAAAGTTCTATTTACTACCTCAGTTTGCCCATCAGTTTGAGGATGACAAGTAGTACTAAACAGCAGCTTAGTTCCTAATTTATTCCAAAGAGAACGCCAAAAATGACTAAGAAACTTAGCATCACGATCAGAGACAATTGTTTTAGGAATTCCATGCAATCTAACAATCTCTCTAAAGAACAATTCAGCAACATTTGAGGCATCATCAGTTTTATGACAAGGTATAAAGTGAGCCATTTTAGAGAAACGATCAACAACCACAAAAATACTGTCCCTCCCCTTCTTAGTGCGAGGCAATCCCAAAACAAAATCCATCGAAATATCAAGCCAAGGAGAAGAGGGAACAGGCAAGGGCATATACAAACCATGATTACCCAAACGAGATTTAGCTTTTTGACATGTAGTACAGCGTGCAACAAGGCGCTCAACATCACGGCGCATCCGTGGCCAAAAGAAATGGTCGGCCAACACCTCATGTGTCTTGAAAACTCCGAAGTGACCCATAAGACCACCTCCATGCGCCTCCTGTAACAACAAAAAAACGAATCGAGCTAGCTGGAATACATAGCTTGTTAGCACGAAACAAGAACCCATCCTGCATATGAAATTTGCCCCAAGGTTTGCCATCCTTACAATGCATCATAATATCATGAAAATCAGCATCATTCACATATTGATCTTTCAAAGCTTGCAAACCAAAGATTTTAAAGTCTAATTGGGACAGCATCATATAACGACGAGACAAAGCATCGGCAATCACATTTTCCTTCCCGTTTTTATGTTTAATGATGTATGGAAAAGATTCAATAAATTCAACCCATTTAGCATGTCGACGATTCAGATTAGTTTGGGTTCTAATATGTTTCAAAGCCTCATGATCAGAATGAATAATAAATTCGCGAGGCCATAAATAATGCTGCCATGTTTGCAAAGTTCTTACTAAAGCATAAAGTTCTTTATCATAAGTGGAATATTTAAGAGCAGCACCACTTAACTTCTCACTAATATAAGCAATGGGTTTATGATCTTGCAACAAAACAGCACCCAAACCAATTCCACTAGCATCACATTCCAATTCAAACACTTTATCAAAATTAGGCAATTGTAAGAGAGGAGCATGAGTTAACCGTTCCTTTAAAGTGTTGAATACGTCGTCTTGTGGTGCGTCCCACTCCAATGGCGCACCCTTCTTGGTCAGCTCATGTAATGGTGCAGCAATAGAACTGAAATCCCGCACAAAACGACGATAGAAGCCTGCAAGACCAAGAAAACTGCGAACCTGTGTGACCGTCGTCAGTTGGGGCCAACTCTGAATGGCGTCCACCTTGCTGCTATCGACCTCAATGCCCTGTGCAGTAACAACATATCCAAGAAACGAAACACGTTGCGTGCAAAAAGTGCATTTTTCCATGTTCCCAAACAAGTGAGCAGCACGCAAAGCATCAAAAATAGCACGCAAATGATCTAAATGCTCATTCATGGATTTGCTGTATATAAGGATATCATCAAAATAGACAACAACAAATATTCCAATGAAAGGCCGAAGAACTTCATTCATTAAGCGCATAAAAGTGCTAGGAGCATTAGACAATCCAAACGGCATAACCAACCATTCATACAAGCCAAATTTAGTTTTAAAAGCCGTTTTCCATTCATCTCCTAATTTCATTCTTATTTGATGGTAACCACTACGCAAATCAACCTTAGAGAAAATTGTGGCACCACTAAGTTCATCAAGCATATCATCAAGGCGTGGTATAGGATATCGATAACAAATTGTAATATTGTTAATTGCACGACAATCTACACACATATGCCAAGAACCATCTTTCTTAGGAACAAGCAAAACAGGAACCGAACAAGGGCTGAGAGACTCACGAATGTAACCTTTATCAAGCAATGCCTGCACTTGACGCTGAATTTCTTTCGTCTGCTCAGGATTTGTGCGCCTGGAATTAAATCAATCTGATGTTCTATGCCACGAATAGGAGGAAGACCCGGCGGCAATTCAGTAGGAAAAACATCTTTATAGACCTGCAAAAGGTTAACAACAGCAGGAAGAATATGCAACATAGGCGCCTCATCTAGTGAAACAAGCATACGAGAGCAAACTAGCGCATAGCAAAGCAGATTAGCATCATGTAATTCATCAAAATCAGCACGTGTAGCAAGCAAGATAGGGTTATTCAATTTGATCTCATGTTGAACAGGTGCAACAGGAGGCGATGTAACCAATTTTGCAGCTTTTGTCGCTCGAGCAATATCATCTTTAAGAACTTGTTCAGGTGTCATAGGATGAATAACAATTTTCTGACCCTTGAACATGAAGGAATAATAATTGGAGCGACCATGATGAACACTATCAACATCATATTGCCAAGGACGGCCAAGCAACAAAGAGCATGCTTCCATTGGAACAACATCACAATCTACAAAATCAGAATAGGCGCCAAGAGAGAAAGGAACACGTACCGAGCGCGTTACCTTTATTTTGCCGCCATCATTAAGCCATTGAACGTGATAAGGATGTGGATGCTTCCTTGTTGGCAATGACAACTGCTCCACCAAGGTCGTACTAGCCAAATTGTTGCAACTGCCACCATCGATGATTATACGGACCGCTCGTTCTTGCACAACGCCTTTGATATGAAAAATGTTGTGGCGCTGATGCTTTTCATCCTGAACGACCTGTGTACTAAGAACACGCTGCACAACAAGAGTGGCATACCTGTCGGCGGCACTAGAGTCGACATGAAGCTCCGTATTATCTGCATGATTAGTGGCAAGCATAGTCTGCTGAATATCCTCAGAATCACTAGCAGAAGAATACCCACCGTAGTCACGAATCAACATAGTTCGTTTATTTGGACAATCGCGTATCACATGACCAAATCCTCGGCAACGGTGACACTGAATATCATGAGCTTGTCCAGACGACGAGGAGGACGGCACGAACGAGGCAGATTTGGCCGTGGATGGAGCACTCGACTTGGACGTGGTCAAGGAGTGGTCGCGCGACGTGGAAGGAGGTGTCGACCGTGGAGCTGAAGGCGTCTTGGACCGTACAAAAATGTTAGGTCTTGACGAAGATTGTCGATCCTGCACTTCACGTTCAGCTTTACAAGCATATTCAAATAAGGTGGTCATATCATCATAATGCTTATAATCAAGAATATTCTGAATTTCACAATTTAACCCACCCCTAAAGCGAGCCATAGCAGCATCATCCAGTTCAACTAAACCACAGCGAATCATACCCTTTTGCAAAGCTTGATAATAATCCTCTACGGAAAGTGACCCTTGTTGCAAACGCTGCATTTGATTAAGCAAATCTCTAGCATAATATGACGGCACAAAACGATGACGCATAGCAGCTTTTAATGCCGTCCAAGTGGCTGGAATATTATCAGGATATCTTTGTCTATACTCACGCCACCAAAGTAAAGCAAATTCAGTAAATTCACTAATAGCAGCCTTAACTTGTAAATTAGCAGGAATAGGCATGCAAATTTTTGTTCAACCTCTAATTCCCAATCAAGATAAGCACCCGGATCATATTTGCCATTAAAAGTGGGAATACGAAATTTTATTTTGGCAAAAGAATCATTAATAGGAACACGTACCCTACGAGCACGACCACGACGATTGTCGTCGTCCTGCTCGGTGTCGGCGCCGTAGTCACGTGCATGTTGCAACTCCGTGAGCTGCGTCGTCATGGTCCCAAGCTGCGTCGACATGGCCTCAAGACGAGTCATGATCGTCGCGAGCGTGGTGCGGGCAGCCGTATCAGCAAGGTCCAGTTGATCAAAACGCTCATTCGACGAAGTGACCGTAGAGTCAAGTCTCTCGTGCATCGTCTTCATGTCGTTTTGTGGACCATCTACCTGTGCCTGGACATCCTGGAGGGTGAGCTCCTCCGACTTCGAGCTGTTTTCTGCCATAGAAACACAAGCAATACAAAAAGCGGGATCCTACAACGAGAGGTGAGTGGTGGATGAAAAGCTCAATCAAAAAGCTGTTCTGAAATTCTTACCCGTCCTTACCAAGCACGCAAGCGTGAACTGCAACCACAGGTAAAACCGGTGGAAGATTGGTGGAGCGATTGCGTGGTGAAACAAAAACCTGCTCGTAGTAGAAAATTTGTGGGGCTAGGAGGCTGCACTCAATCCAAGGGTTAGCACAATTCAAACAATAACTGCAAAGCTGAATAATGGTGCTAAACGCGAAAAGATTGCTGCCGGTACAAGTGCAAGAGGAAGGAAAAAGGATCAAAACAAAGTGCAGCAAGAACGCGTCGCCTGTGTTGCTCGGCCGCTCTTTTTTTTTCTCTCTTTTTTTTTCTTTCTTTTTTTTCTCTTTTTTTCTTTTTTTTCTTTTTTTTCTTATTTTTTTATACTTTTTGCTGAAAATATAAACAATGAGACCTCAAATAAGCAATTAAGCACAAGCACTTTTTTTTTGAGACAGGGGTAGAACGGTAATAAAAAGATACTCTCTCTCTCTCTCTAGAGTAGGAACAAACGAAACCGAGCAGAAACAAACACAGGGCGAGGCGAGCGGGTCACGACGTAACCGAGTAGGACTCGATCAGCGAGGCGAGCGGGACACACGAAACCGAACAGAACTAAACACAGGGCGAGGCGAGCGGGTCACGACGTAACCGAGTAGGACTCGATCAGCGAGGCGAGCGGGACACACGAAACCGAACAGAACTAAAAACAGGGCGAGGCGAGCGGGTCACGACGTAACCGAGTAGGACTCGATCGTCGAGGCAGTGATTGACCCGGACTCACGGTGCAGTGGGAAAATTTGGCAAGCGAGACGGGGTAAACAGATGCGGCGGAAAGCAAACTGTGGTGGTGAAAACACACGGCACGGCGGAAGGATACGACGATGATAGGAAGAAAACGATGAAACACAGTGTACCAGCAACGATCAAAAGCGAAAGCACAAAAACTCAACAACGCAAATTATTGAACGAAAGTGCAAGGCTCAAAACCGTACTGGGGTAAACTTTTTTTGTTGTAGTTTTCTTTTTATGTGGACTTGGATAAAACTCACCGAGAAACACTAGAATCTGATACCACTTGATAGGTGTAGAGTGCCCGATCTTTCGGCGAGTGGAGATAACTTCGATTTGGTGGATGTTGACCCTCACGATCCGACTACGACGAGCAAGCCGAAGCGCCAATGCAATCGCTGAACCAACTTCCGGAGGATATTAACCTTGCGGTAAACAAGATCAACCTGATCACGAGGATCAATTCTTACGCGCAATCGAAGAACGAGCAAGAATTAGAGGCGAGCAATCTGATGTATTGCACGAAGGTGGAGTTCTGAATTCACGTCGAGAGACGGATGTATAGCTAAGCTAAACTTAAAACAAAACTCAAAGATTACAACGGGCGCAGCCCTTGACTATATAGGGGGAGGACGAGGCATCTAGGGCCGGCTGAAGTGGAGAGGCGCGTGGTGGAGAGGGAGTCGTGCGACTTGGGCCACGTGGGCCTTCGGGCGACATCATCCTGGGCCGTCGTTCCTTAGCATCAAAACCGTCTTCAATTCCTGGGCTCGAGCTCTAGTGATTGGGCCCTTGTACGTTGTCGTCTCGTTAGAAGATGGATCCGTAACTCGAGGAGGCGCGACAACGAGAGGTGGAGGCGTGATAGCTTGGTTTGGCGCGCCATCTTCCGTCGTCATGATTCGTATGTCGTTGATGTCCTCATCACAAACCTAGCCTTGTTTCTCACAAGCTCACCATCTTCCCCATGCTTGTTTTCAAACACCCACTTGGTTCGTATGACATTGACACCAACTGGAGGCTTTACTACGGTCCACACTTTGTTTCTCTCAAAGTTTTCCAACTCTTCATGCATGGCATTAACCCAATGTTCATCAGATAGTGTGTGTCCAACATCCTGAGGTTCAAAGGTGGCAACTAATAGAGAACTGGTAAAAAAAAAAGCGAGATGTGCAGACCTCGACCTTGTCGTCCTCTCATAGAGATTACCAATTATATGTTGAGGAGTGTTGGTAGTCGTAAATTCCCTGTTTTGACTACCCATTTACCATAAAAAGGTGGATCTTAACTAATAATTTAATGAAAATAATCTTTGTACTCATGAGTTCCACAAGTTTTGGTGAAATATGTGTTGCAGGTGCTACAGGGTCAAAATATGCAAAAACATATGAAAATAACCCGTCGGTCAATCACGGCTGTGAAACAGCCGTTTCCTGACAGCTGACAGGGTCGTTAACAGCCAGAATCAGCACCCGATCAGGTCATCACCAAGTAAAATTGTCAACTGGCTGGATAATAAGCTATCATTACCCAGCAGGGTGAATCAAGTGTTCAATCAATTCCCGGTTGTACGACAATGCGACCTAGGACCACCGGCCGAGTTGGAACTTCACCCCTTCACCCGGCCGACATAGAAACGCCATCACCATGAAGTCATTTCCTAATTCCTATCCAAAAGATTTTCAAAGAAACAAAGGAAGGAGGTCGACAAATGGCCTAACCAGGAGAGGGGAAGGACAACTAGGCCACTTGGCCAAAGCCGCGCGACGGGCTTGCCACCCGGCCTACCGGGCCATTCGGCCCATTAAGCCTACCGCCCGGCCTGCCATGCCTACTGACATACAACCAAAGGAAAATGGCCAACCGACCCTCAAAATTGACATTAGAACATCATTACGGCCGTCCAGAATGAGTCGGTTGGAAAACCGACCAAATCGGGTGGCCGCCCGGCCCTCCCGGCCGCCCAACCGACCCTACCGCCCGGCCTCCACGGCCGTCCGATGTACCCGGCCGCCCGGTCAATGGTTTTTCACCATTTTTGGCCACTGACTTCCCACTGGCCTATGTACTACCCCTCCATCATTTGGGTATAAATACCATAGTTTGGCCACCTGTTTAGACAACAATTGTAGAGGAGAACAACAAGCACCACACTGCAGAAATGGATGAGAATAGGGAGTGAGAGTGAGAAGTAGAAGTTCAGGATGGAGCCGGGAATGTCGGCTCCTTCTCCATCTTGTGCCTCGGGGATGAAGCTCCACCGAGAGTAGATTCCTCGTCCTTCCGCCGGGTAACATGTAGTTAAACTCTTGTCCAAGTAATAAAGTGAGAATTTATAACCTTTTTATCTACGGGATCCTCATGCATAATCTTTTATTGCTTCATAGCATTATTTGTTATGCTTACCAATTCTAGAGCTGGTACGAAAGTCTAAGTGTAAACAAGGTGTTTAGACTTAGTTTTCATGGGATTGCATTCGTCCCCACGGGCTGTGTGGTAGGCGGCAGGTGGTGACAGCCCTATCCGTCCAATACTGTAATCCACCACGTTCGGAAAGTCTCAAGCAGGGTTGTCTAGCAATAGCGTACCCACTAGTACATGAGGTTAGTTATCGACCCTTATTAGTGGATCATTTTTGTGCCCCGAAGCAGATAAATTGAAATAGGATCTCATTAAATTACTTAGCGGGAGTTTACTACATTAGATTACCTGGCCCGAGGATCTCTTCTCTCTATAGAACCTATTCTCCTCTCAACCATTGTTGTTCCTCTCCTTTGTTCACTAGAGTTGGATTAGGATAGAGTTTCACTTCTCGTTCCTCGTAGATTTGATACCTTAGAATACTCCCGGGTGAAAGGTACATCGGCATCCGTATGCTTACGGATTTCTCTGTTAGGCTTAAAGATCATGAAGATGCTAACGTTGAATGCGAAGAGGGGCCTCTATCTCAGAGTGTACCTCCCCCTCAACCACAGCTGGAGCTGGCTCAACAGCGGCTGAAGTCTATGTAGAAGCTTCTGGACCCTCTGCTGGAGTGGTGAAAGCAACAGGAACAAGCTCGGATGTAATGAGATGTGGTGAATTATCATCATCCAGGCCCTATAGGTCCTTTTCTACAAAGATGCTCTCCTCCATTTCCCTGTTACCTGTAGTCTCAACCACATTGCTTGCACAAGATTTGATTCATCAAAGGTTACATTGCAGGACTCTACGACGGTGTTAGTTTCCAAATTCAAGACTCTGTAGGAATGAACCTGCAGAGTGTAACCAAGAAAAATGCCATTGGAAGATCTCGACTCAAATTTATCGAGATTGCCACGCTTGAGAATAAAGAACTTGCAACCAAAGGCACGCAAATGAGAAACAAATGGCTTCCTCCTAAAGTGTAGCTCATGGGAAGTCACATTAAGAATTGAGCGCAAGAAAACCCGATTGGAAACATAGCAAGCAGTGTTGATGGCCTCAGCCAAGAACCGCCTCGGAGTCCTATGCTCATTGAGCATCATCCGGGCCATCTCCACTAAGGTTCTGTTCTTTCTTTCTACCACATTATTCTGCTGAGAAACACGAGGTGCTGAAAATTGATGCTCAATACCATGCCCAAGGCAGGAAGCATTAAAGGAGGAGTTCTTGAACTCGATGCCATTATCACTGCGAATTGCTCGTAATGCACCAGGAAGTTCCTTGAACAACTATTGGTGGCCGATAAAACCCAAAATCGGCCACAGGGCGTTTTCAAGCTGAAATCAGGAACCGACCGACAGGGTCATATATTGCTGAAATGAGCCACCCGGCTGATTAACCGGAGTCGTTTTTCAGGCTGAACATTTGACCTGGCCGGTTTTGCAAAAACACTTCACCGTGATGCTGTTTTCTCCTCCTGGATTAAGAATGATGAAATATGGCTAAGGAAAAGAAGGCCAAACAAGTGGCCTAACCAGGAGAAATCAAGAGGCAACCCGGAGGGGGTTGGCACCCGGCCTAGGCCATTGCCTAGCCCGGGTTGCTGCCCGGCATAGCCTGTCGCCCGGCCTGGGTTGGACACCCAGGGATGCCAGCTCATTAGGCCCAATAAATCTATCGGCCCTAAAATGGAGAAGTCGGTACGAACTGACCGAATAACCACCATCAGGACAAGATCGGAGCCGACCAAAAGAAGTCGGTCACGAACCGACATGATCCTACAGCCGCCCGGCATGCCCGGCCGCCTGGCGCACCGACTTCGGCCAACCGACCCTCCTTCACCTACAAATACCCCCCGGACCATCACCACCTATAAATAGAGGGGGAATTCGGTAGAAAAGAGGACAAAAAGCAAGAAACACATCAAGGAGTCTAGTTCCCACTACTTGTGCTACTTAGTAGAGTAGGTGAGTTAGTCGGGAGTTAGAGTCTTGTCAAGACCGTCGCTCGGGATTCCGAAATTGTCTTGGAGTCTTGGTATGAGCTCTCTTGTATCTTTTCCCTTTATGTAAGACTTATCCTTTATCAATATAAATATCATTTTCTTTTATATCTTGTCAAGTATTTATCTTAACTTAGTCATTTTTTTAAGTTACATTTATCGGGAAGAAACTTTGTTGCGTAGTTCATGGGTTTCCCGGCTAGGATTTAATTAAGTTTAGTTCTTTCCGAACTTAGACTTGGTTATTTCCCGGCTATTCTTCCGCTAGCTAACGGAAGAATATCTAGTGAAGGCGTAGGCGCGGTGCCTAAGTTAACGCTAGCTGGATTTGCATTCGTCCCCATGGGCTGTGTGGTAGGCGGCAGGTGGTGACAGTCCTGTCCGTCCTTTTGTAATCCACCATATTCGAGAAGTCTCAAGCAGGGTTGTCTAGCGATAGTGTAATCACTAGTATAGAGGTTAGTTACTGACCCATATTAGTTGAATGTTTTCGTGTCCCGAAGTGAGCTAACAGGTGAAAGACTCGAGGCTGTACCAAGAAATTGGTATAAGCACTCAACTCGAGTAACTAGGATTTGACGCTTGACTTAGATATATTAGGAAGATATATATTTTTAGGAGTCTTAGACTTAGACTTGCTGTCCTTCCGGCTAGCTTAACCGATCTCTTTATTTATTTTAGTGTGAATTTTTTCTGTGTTGCTACCCCCACTCTTATTATTGAACATCCTTACCCTCGTCTTTGGTCAGTTGGTATAATTCTTGTAGTTATATCTTTGTTAAACCAAGATAATCTTACGCCTAGCTTCCCTGAGGAAAATAAATACGATACCTTGGAATACTCCCGGGTGAAATGCTACAATGGTATTCCGTGCGCTTGTGGATTAATTTATATTATTCTTAAAGCATAACAAATGCCAACAATCATTTCTGGTGTCGTATCAAGAATAGATATATTCTTGATGCGATGTTAAGAAGTGTCAACAAGCATTTCTGGCGTCGTTGTCGAGGAAGCAATAGGCTAAGATATCAGAAATTTAACATTGATATTTCAACCAAGAAGTTACCACTTTCCTTTGTGGGCTTACCATTGTTCTATTTATTTGTGGTGTAAACATGATGCTTTATGACTGGTTTTGACCTACCAGACAACTACCACAACAATCCGGAGACTTTGTTGAGGAGAGTGCGTCAACGACTCACCCCTCCTCGGCCTAGACTTTCTCTTGAAGCACCTCCGATCATACAAGCTCAGCATCAAGATCCGTATATGTTCGCTCAACCAACCATGGCTGAGAAGACAATCTGTGACTACTCCGCCCCATCTGTAGACAACATCCGCACCGGTCCGAACCCGAACATGGGGAACGGAAGCTATGAGCTAAAGCCGGCCTTAATCAACATGGTTTTGGCCAGTCCTTTCTACGGCAAGGCGTCGAAAGACGCAAACGCCCACCTCCAACAATTCATGGCAGTGTGCAGCACTTTCACCATGAGGGACGTGACCCCTGAATCCATTCGCCTTCGCCTTTTCCCCTTCTCACTTTTAGGGAAGGCCAAGTAGTGGTTCTACAGCAATCAAGAAGAACTCACCACATGGGAAAAGTGCTCTAACGCCTTCCTTGCCAGGTTCTTCCTGCTAGGAAAAACCAACGCACTGCAGAACAAAATTTCAAGCTTTCAACAGCTAACCGTTGAAAGCATCCCTGAGGCATGGGAACGCTTCCAAGAGTACACTTTAGCATGCCCATATCATGGAATGCAAGATTGGTTGCTGATCCAAAGCTTTTACCATGGGCTCCACCGCCCCGCTCGTGAGCACCTAGATGCAGCCGTTAGAGGTTCTTTCTTCTCCCTGAAGGTCAAAGAAGCTCAAACTCTCATAGAAAATATGGTCGCCAACTACAGTGGCTATGATGAGAGGCAGAGCCAGCCGCAGCCCAAGATGAGGGGAGTCCACCAAGTTGATGGTATTGACATGCTAGCAACCAAGATGGATCAACTTTTGAAGAAGATGGATTCACTGCAAACTGCCCAGTCCTTGCGAAGTCTGTGGCAATGTTGGACACACGGGTAGCCACTGCCCAGAAACTCAGGAAGAAGAAGTAAACTACCGCAACAACAACAACAACAACAACGGGTTTAGGCCCTGCACGAACAACTTCGGATGGGAGTCCAAGCCAAACCTCCCCTTTGACAAAAATACAGGTAACTCTGGAAACTTCACTCGTAATGAACCTTCCTTCCGTGATCTTGTTGTAGGACAATCTAAAATCAATGAAAGTATTAGCAAAACATTTATTGCCACTGATAAAGTTCTAAAAAGTATAGACTCTCGCATGGAAGCTTTCAATACCTCTCTGCAAAACCAGCTTAGTCATAACAAAATGTTAGAAACACAAATCGCTCAGCTGGCCGCTTCTATTGTTAAGCCTAACTCGGGCAAGCTTCCCGGTCAGCCGGAAGCTAGCCCCAAGGAAAATGTTTAGCTGTCACAACTAGAGGTGGAAAATCTACACAGGATCTGCCAAATCCTAACAATGTAGGGAAGGACAGGGAACCCAATGCAGAGTCAGAGGATGAAGAAGAAATTGAAGTTGAGGAAACAAAGGCGCCTCTTAAGAAGGCACCACATGAGTTCTATGATACCCTAGTGTTGTCATTTCCCTCTCACAAGAAGAAGCCAACAGTGGACGAACAATTCGGGAAATTTGTGGAGGTAATAAAGAAATTATATGTCAACATACCTTTACTTGATGCTATGCAGGTTCCTACCTACTCCAAGTACCTAAAGGACATCCTCAATAATAAACGCCCAATACCGTCCACAGAGATTGTAAAATTAATGGAGGAATGGAGCGCCGCCATCTTAAACTCCCCCCCCAGAAAAGAAGCGATATCCGGGATGCCCAACCATCCCATGTTCCATCGGGATGCAACAATTCAACAACGCCCTTTGTGATTTGGGAGCAAGCGTGAGCGTTATGCCGAGGGTATTGTATGACAAACTTAATGTCAATTCATTATCCTCTATAGCAATGTGCTTGCAGCTCACCGACCAATCAATCCGTTACCTGGCGGGTATCGCGGGAGGACGTACCCGTGAAGATAAGGAACTGCCTCGTTCCCGTATCAAGAATATAGATATTCTTGATGTGATGTTAAGAAGTGTCAACAACAACCTCAGAGCTAAGCTCCAAAAGTAATGAAACACTTCATCCTTGCTCTCAAGAAAGTAAACCCATGAATAGTGAGAAAAGTCGTCAACTATCACAAGAACATACCACTTCCCACCCGCCGAACGAACCCGAGAAGGACCAACAGTGTTCATGTGAAGCAACTCTCCAAGTCGTTCAGTCATCACCAAATTAATTGGTGGATGAGAAGCGGCAACCATTTTCCCATGGCGACAAGGAGCACAAACCAAATTCTTATGAAAATTGAGCCTAGGCAAACCTCGGATCAAACCTAGGCCACTCAAGCGACAAAGAAAGTCAAAACTCATATGACCTAGTCTCCTATGCCATGTCCAGAGCTCCAAAAAAGATTGAGGAAACAAGCACTTGTGAGAGCCATGAGAAACATCAAAGTCAGTCTGAAAAACTCTCCCAATGCGAGAAATCCCACATACCAAAGAACCATTCGAATCAAGAACACGAGAAGCATTTTTCTTAAAGTGCACTTCCAAACAACATCAAGCAATTGAGAAATAGAGAGGAGATAGTACTTGAGATGCTCAACCAAACCAACATCCTTGAGAGTGAAGTTTTCATTTACCTTTATCGCACCCCTTCCTTTCACTCTTCCTCTCTCGACATCCCCAAAGGTCCCATACTCGTGACGCTTCAAGGGAGTGAGGCTGGAGAACCATTTTGCACCTCCGGTCATGTGGCACGAACACCTCAAGTCCATCAACCACTTGTTCTCCAAGCCTCCACCTGCTGCCTACAAAGAACGAGAGGGAAAGATCGATGGCTCAGTGCTGGTGTTAGAAAGAAAGCTTTTGGGGATCCAGCACTTCACCATATGACCTGCGGAAGTCATCATAGTTCTTTGCACATCACCATTCAGACGCATAGGACGAGGACCACGATGGGAAAAGCATGGGTCGTCAAGGCGTCTCAACTCAAACCTTGTGTTACATGGATAGAAATCATTTGAGTGAAAACCATATCAATGTGATGGACGCTCACCATAATGGGGAAAATGTGGGGCACCAAAGGGCTGTAGCTCAAAGCCTCTGTTTCGTGAACCAAAGCCATATGAGGAATGACCCTGTCCATGATAGGCACGAGAAAAAGAGCAAGACTGAAGGTCAACAAAATCATCATGAGGCAAATTTCTAGTTAACTCAGCTTGCATCCTCTCAATCCTTCTATGCCTAGAACCGAAATCATCCAAGTGGCCTTTACGACCACAGAACATGCAAATGTAGACACTCTCATGATTAGGCTTTGCTTGCATAGGAGGTTTGGGTTTTGGCTTCTTTGTTTGCTTTGGGATGGAGGGATTGGGGTTAGATGGATAGTATGTGTCAGTGGGTTTGATGAATTGTTCCTCATCCTTGTAGCTAAAGCTAGGCACACACGTACCCATATTGGCACTTTGTTTATCACACCTCTCATATCCCAAACCCAAGTTGTATGTTGACCTACAAGCACTCTCCTTAACTCTTGACAAGTCACTCTCAATCTTTTCTTCGCTCACTAGGGTTCTTTTGAGATGAGAGATGAGATAGTCATTTTCTTGAGTTAGCTTCTTGTTTTCCTCTCTAGTGATTGCTAGCTTATCCTTGAGAGAGCCACACACTTCACATGGTGGTGGGAGATCTTTTGAGCGAGTCTCACTTAGCAGCCTAGACTCAAGCTCTTTGGCTGTGAGGGTTTAAGCTTCCAACTCACTAGAAAGCTTGGGGCCCTTCTGGCATGCACCCAAGAGAGTTGGTATAGCTTTGAATTCATCAAACTCTTTTACGGCACACTCAAGACGACTGGCAACTTAAGCGTGCACACTTTCCCTCTGATTGAGATCATTCATCGCAACTTGACAAGACTCACATTCTACAACAATGTCATGTCTAGCAAGCTTAGACCTAAGCAAAGCAATCTCATAGTCCGCACTCTCCAATTTAGACTCAAGCTCTCTACTCTCATGAATAGCATTGTGGAGCTTATCATATTGCATGAGCAAAACATCACGCAATTGATCAAGTTCAGAAGATTACACACACCAATTGACTAATTTCAACCCAAGCCACCCTCAAACAAATCACCAAGGTTACACACACCAACTTATGATGTGCCTAGGCAGACTCACACCAGCAGAAGAGTATAGCGGAAGCAAAAGAGAATAGCAAAGACACAAAACTGTCAAAGAAACGCACTCAAAATAGACAGTTCTGTGGAAGCATCGGCAGTGCTGATCAGGACATCGACAGTGCTGATCGGCAGTTGAGATAGAGCATCGGTAGTGCATATCATATCATCAGTAGTGTCATACGACAAAACAGACAGAGGGAACCGGTAGTGCCGGTTAGGTCATCGGCTGTTCCGATGAGGAGTTCTGACCCAAGCCACCGGCAGTGCCGGTCCAGCCATCAGCAGTGCCAATCAGGGGTTCTGACTACACACCAGCAGTGCTGGCTAAGGAATCGGCAGTGTCGATCGACCCTCGACAGAACCAAAATTGTACTCGCAACTTGGCTAGGAAATTAGCAAAACCTAATCAAACGAACTCTAAAAATCCCAAAACTTGGACAAAAGATGTCTCATGGTAGAACGCCCCTTCTCCAAGTGGAATCACATGAAACACTCAACTAATCATTACGAATTTTGAGTTCTACCAAAAAGTATAGGGTTTGGATAAACTTGGGGAAATCCACGACATCGAAGGAAGGTGCTCTTGCCTATGATTCGGTCAAGCATCTATCAAGGATTGTTCAAGCATGTCCTAGCACCAAGATCCCCCAGGAAATCCGTCCCAAAACCCACTCAAAATTGAGATAAAAAATCCCCACGAAAATAGCTCCAAAAATAGAGAAAAAGGAAAGCTCAGGATTTAAAAAGAGAGGAAGATCTTGAGCATGAAATTGAATCTCATATCATTGATCCATCCATTCAAGAGACATGGATACATGGCTAGGAAGCCACCATCTTTCTCCCACTCTTTGGAAGAGAAAAGCTTGTCTCTCACACACTCCCTTCTCTCCACTACAACATGAAGCACACTCCTAGCTCTATGGAATGTGTCGAGACTTGATCTCGGCAATATATTTATAGGGTTACACCGAGACTAAGAACTATGATGGTTGCAAAAGACACTGAGTTATACAAGTTCGGGCCCTCTCGATGAGAGTAAAAACCCTACATCCTGTGTTCTGTGGATTGTATTGCTTGTAATTTCTTGTCCCTGATGGGGGGGTTTCCAGCCGCCTTATATATCCAGTCGGTAGAGGGTACATGAAGAGTCCTACTCATAGTCTACAAGGATTTATATAGAAAGTCTATCTCTAATTGCCTTGTGCTCCACGCCGACTCGGTCGGTTCCCTTATTGGTGAGATACCCGGTCGGTTGCCGATTTAGGCATATATATGGATACACGGAAGGTAAGTATTCCACAACAGCCCTCAAGTGCTATTTGATTTTTGAGCTGTGACTTGCCGTGTGATCTCCAATATTGATGTGAATAAATCATAAATTAGGAAGACCTCAGATCAAAATTCCTGATGGATCTGGTACACCGACTAGGTGCACCTGATCAGGTGTAGCCCCCGACTCTTGTATAATTTGGAGACTAACAAATAATGCAAGAGTCTAATAATATTAGCTCTTAACATTTTGTTCTACAAATTCAACTCAATCCATCAAGCTCGAGCTGATAATCCTCTGGTCATCAAACCAAAAGATCAGTCTACATGACATCAATTATGCCGACCGATTTAAAGTTATACCGAGTGATTTACACTCTTATCTGAATAATTCATAGACTCAAAATTCCATGACATCAATCATATTGTAGTCTATATGGAAAATTATATGACATCAATCATATAATAAATAAGCCAAATGACATCAATCATGCTATAGTCTTTCTTTAAGAAGTTATTACTCGGATTAAAACAAGCCCAATGTTGGTAATTACTTATTGACTTCAATCAATAAGGTACCTATGAACTTGAACCCATACGACCATCAAGTCCTCTTGCTATATGATCTTTAAATCATATAGATATGGGAAGTATATATATTTTTGTAAATGGATATTCCATTGCTTCTCATCAAAGAAGCCCCCGAGATCAAGTTCTCAAGGTGATAGGTGTAGAGTGCCCGATCTTTCGGCGAGTGGAGATAACTTCGATTTGGTGGATGTTGACCCTCACGATCCGACTACGACGAGCAAGCCGAAGCGCCAATGCAATCGCTGAACCAACTTCCGGAGGATATTAACCTTGCGGTAAACAAGATCAACCTGATCACGAGGATCAATTCTTACGCGCAATCGAAGAACGAGCAAGAATTAGAGGCGAGCAATCTGATGTATTGCACGAAGGTGGAGTTCTGAATTCACGTCGAGAGACGGATGTATAGCTAAGCTAAACTTAAAACAAAACTCAAAGATTACAAGGGGCGCAGCCCTTGACTATATAGGGGGAGGACGAGGCATCTAGGGCCGGCTGAAGTGGAGAGGCGCGCGGTGGAGAGGGAGTCGTGCGACTTGGGCCACGTGGGCCTTCGGGCGACATCATCCTGGGCCGTCGTTCCTTAGCATCAAAACCGTCTTCAATTCCTGGGCTCGAGCTCTAGTGATTGGGCCCTTGTACGTCGTCGTCTCGTTAGAAGATGGATCCGTAACTCGAGGAGGCGCGACGACGAGAGGTGGAGGCGTGACAGCTTGGTTTGGCGCGCCATCTTCCGTCGTCATTATTCGTATGTCGTTGATGTCCTCATCATCCTCCCCTTCTTGAAGTGAAGTCGTCCTCGACGGCAACTCATCATCCTCACCCAAGTATGGTTTCAAATCTGCAACATTAAAACTAGTGGAAACACCAAACTCCATGGGCAAGTCAAGAACATAAGCATTATCGTTAATCTTGGTTAGCACTTTAAAAGGACCAGCAGCACGAGGCATCAGTTTAGAACGACGCAAAGTAGGAAATCTATCTTTACGCAAGTGCAACCAAACCAAATCACCAGGTTCAAAAGAAATATGTTTTTTACCTTTACTACCAGCAACTTGATACTTTTTATTAGCAATGGTAATGTTGTGTTGTGTTTCTTCATGCAATTGTTTCATGTGATCAATATGAGCAAGAGCATCAAGATGTGGTTCATCCTCAGCATCAATAGCAAACAAATCAATAGGCGCCTTAGGAACATAGCCATAAACAACCTCAAAAGGACACAACTTTGTGGCAGAATGTGTAGCACGATTATAAGCAAATTCAACATGAGGTAAACAATCTTCCCAGCGTCTCAAATTTTTATCTAAAACAGCTCTAAGCATAGCAGACAAAGTTCTATTTACTACCTCAGTTTGCCCATCAGTTTGAGGATGACAAGTAGTACTAAACAGCAGCTTAGTTCCTAATTTATTCCAAAGAGAACGCCAAAAATGACTAAGAAACTTAGCATCACGATCAGAGACAATTGTTTTAGGAATTCCATGCAATCTAACAATCTCTCTGAAGAACAATTCAGCAACATTTGAGGCATCATCAGTTTTATGACAAGGTATAAAGTGAGCCATTTTAGAGAAACGATCAACAACCACAAAAATACTGTCCCTCCCCTTCTTAGTGCGAGGCAATCCCAAAACAAAATCCATCGAAATATCAAGCCAAGGAGAAGAGGGAACAGGCAAGGGCATATACAAACCATGATTAGCCAAACGAGATTTAGCTTTTTGACATGTGGTACAGCGTGCAACAAGGCGCTCAACATCACGGCGCATCCGTGGCCAAAAGAAATGGTCGGCCAACACCTCATGTGTCTTAAAAACTCCGAAGTGACCCATAAGACCACCTCCATGCGCCTCCTGTAACAACAAAAGACGAACCGAGCTAGCTGGAATACACAGCTTGTTAGCACGAAACAGGAACCCATCCTGCATCTGAAATTTGCCCCAAGGTTTCCCATCCTTACAATGCATCATAATATCATGAAAATCAGCATCATTCACATATTGATCTTTCAAAGCTTGCAAACCAAAGATTTTAAAGTCTAATTGGGACAGCATCATATAACGACGAGACAAAGCATCGGCAATCACATTTTCCTTCCCGTTTTTATGTTTAATGATGTATGGAAAAGATTCAATAAATTCAACCCATTTAGCATGACGACGATTCAGATTAGTTTGGGTTCTAATATGTTTCAAAGCCTCATGATCAGAATGAATAATAAATTCGCGAGGCCATAAATAATGCTGCCATGTTTGCAAAGTTCTTACTAAAGCATAAAGTTCTTTATCATAAGTGGAATATTTAAGAGCAGCACCACTTAACTTCTCACTAAAATAAGCAATGGGTTTATGATCTTGCAACAAAACAGCACCCAAACCAATTCCACTAGCATCACATTCCAATTCAAACACTTTATCAAAATTAGGCAATTGTAAGAGAGGAGCATGAGTTAACCGTTCCTTTAAAGTGTTGAATGCGTCGTCTTGTGGTGCGCCCCACTCAAATGGCGCACCCTTCTTGGTCAGCTCATGTAATGGTGCAGCAATAGAACTGAAATCCCGCACAAAACGACGATAGAAGCCTGCAAGACCAAGAAAACTGCGAATCTGTGTGACCGTCGTCGGTTGGGGCCAACTCTGAATGGCGTCCACCTTGCTGCTATCGACCTCAATGCCCTGTGGAGTAACAACATATCCAAGAAACGAAACACGTTGCGTGCAAAAAGTGCATTTTTCCATGTTCCCAAACAAGTGAGCAGCACGCAAAGCATCAAAAACAGCACGCAAATGATCTAAATGCTCATTCATGGATTTGCTGTATATAAGGATATCATCAAAATAGACAACAACAAATATTCCAATGAAAGACCGAAGAACTTCATTCATTAAGCGCATAAAAGTGCTAGGAGCATTAGACAATCCAAACGGCATAACCAACCATTCATACAAGCCAAATTTAGTTTTAAAAGCCGTTTTCCATTCATCTCCTAATTTCATTCTTATTTGATGGTAACCACTACGTAAATCAACCTTAGAGAAAATTGTGGCACCACTAAGTTCATCAAGCATATCATCAAGGCGTGGTATAGGATATCGATAACGAATTGTAATATTGTTAATTGCACGACAATCTACACACATACGCCAAGAACCATCTTTCTTAGGAACAAGCAAAACAGGAACCGAACAAGGGCTGAGAGACTCACGAATGTAACCTTTATCAAGCAATGCCTGCACTTGACGCTGAATTTCTTTCGTCTCCTCAGGATTTGTGCGGTACGGGGCGCGATTAGGAAGCTGTGCGCCTGGAATTAAATCAATCTGATGTTCTATGCCACGAATAGGAGGAAGACCCGGCGGCAATTCAGCGGGAAAAACATCTTTATAGTCCTGCAAAAGGTTAGCAACAACAGGTGGAATATGCAACATAGGCGCCTCATCTAGTGAAACAAGCATACGAGAGCAAACTAGCGCATAGCAAAGCAGATGAGCATCATGTAATTCATCAAAATCAGCACGTGTAGCAAGCAAGATAGCATTATTCAATTTGATCTCATGTTGAACAGGTGCAACAGGAGGCGATGTAACCAATTTTGCAGCTTTTGTCGCTCGAGCGATATCATCTTTAAGAACTTGTTCAGGTGTCATAGGATGAATAACAATTTTCTGACCCTTAAACATGAAGGAATAATAATTGGAGCGACCATGATGAACACTATCAACATCATATTGCCAAGGACGGCCAAGCAACAAAGAGCATGCTTCCATTGGAACAACATCACAATCTACAAAATCAGAATAGGCGCCAAGAGAGAAAGGAACACGTACCGAGCGCGTTACCTTTATTTTGCCGCCATCATTGAGCCATTGAACGTGATAAGGATGTGGATGCTTCCTTGTTGGCAATGACAACTGCTCCACCAATGTCGTACTAGCCAAATTGTTGCAACTGCCACCATCGATGATTATACGGACCGCTCGTTCTTGCACAACGCCTTTGATATGAAAAATGTTGTGGCGCTGATGCTTTTCATCCTGAACGACCTGTGTACTAAGAACACGCTGCACAACAAGAGTGGCATACCTGTCGGCGGCACTAGAGTCGACATGAAGCTCCGTATTATCTGCATGATTAGTGGCAAGCATAGTCTGCTGAATATCCTCAGAATCACTAGCAGAAGAATACCCACCGTCGTCACGAATCAACATAGTTCGTTTATTTGGACAATCACGTATCACATGACCAAATCCTCGGCAACGGTGACACTGAATATCACGAGCTCGTCCAGACGACGAGGAGGACGGCACGAACGAGGCAGATTTGGCCGTGGATGGAGCACTCGACTTGGACGTGGTCGAGGAGTGGTCGCGCGATGTGGAAGGAGGTGTCGACCGTGGAGCTGAAGGCGTCTTGGACCCTACAAAAATGTTAGGTCTTGACGAAGATTGTCGATCCTGCACTTCACGTTCAGCTTTACAAGCATATTCAAATAAGGTGGTCATATCATCATAATGCTTATAATCAAGAATATTCTGAATTTCACGATTTAACCCACCCCTAAAGCGAGCCATAGCAGCATCATCCAGTTCAACTAAACCACAGCGAATCATACCCTTTTGCAAAGCTTGATAATAATCCTCTACGGAAAGTGAACCTTGTTGAAAACGCTGCATTTGATTAAGCAAATCTCTAGCATAATATGACGGCACAAAACGATGACGCATAGCAGCTTTTAATGCCGTCCAAGTGGCTGGAATATTATCAGGATATCTTTGTCTATACTCACGCCACCAAAGTAAAGCAAATTCAGTAAATTCACTAATAGCAGCCTTAACTTGTAAATTAGCAGGAATATCATGGCATGCAAATTTTTGTTCAACCTCTAATTCCCAATCAAGATAAGCACCCGGATCATATTTGCCATTAAAAGTGGGAATACGAAATTTTATTTTGGCAAAAGAATCATTAATAGGAACACGTACCCTACGAGCACGACCACGGCGATTGTCGTCGTCCTGCTCGGTGTCGGCGCCGTAGTCACGTGCATGTTGCAACTCCGTGAGCTGCGTCGTCATGGTCCCAAGCTGCGTCGACATGGCCTCAAGACGAGTCATGATCGTCGCGAGCGTGATGCGGGCAGCCGTATCAGCGAGGTCCAATTGATCAAAACGCTCATTCGACGAAGTGACCGTAGAGTCAAGTCTCTCGTGCATCGTCTTCATGTCGTTTTGTAGACCGTCAACCTGTGCCTGGACATCCTGGAGGGTGAGCTCCTCCGACTTCGAACTGTGTTCTGCCATAGAAACACAAGCAATACAAAAAGCGGGATCCTACAACGAGAGGTGAGTGGTGGGTGAAAAGCTCAATCAAAAAGCTGTTATCAAATTCTTACCCGTCCTTACCAAGCACGCAAGCGTGAACTGCAACCACAGGTAAAACCGGTGGAAGATTGGAGGAGCGATTGCGTGGTGAAACAAAAACCTGCTCGTAGTAGAAAATTTGTGGGGCTAGGAGGCTGCACTCAATCCAAGGGTTAGCACAATTCAAACAATAACTGCAAAGCTGAATAATGGTGCTAAACGCGAAAAGATTGCTGCCGGTACAAGTGCAAGAGGAAGGAAAAAAAAGATCAAAACAAAGTGCAGCAAGAACGCGTCGCCTGTGTTGCTCGGCCGCTCTTTTTTTTTCTCTTTTTTTTTCTTTCTTTTTTTTTCTCTTTTTTTTTCTTTTCTTTTTCTTTTTTTTTCTCCTTTTTTTTAATACTTTTTGCTGAAAATATAAACAATGAGACCTCAAATAAGCAATTAAGCACAAGCACTTTTTTTTGAGGCAGGGGTAGAACGGTAATAAAAAGATACTCTCTCTCTCTCTCTCTCTCTAGAGTAGGAACAAACGAAACCGAGCAGAAACAAACACAGGGCGAGGCGAGCGGGTCACGATGTAACCGAGTAGGATTCGATCAGCGAGGCGAGCGGGACACACGAAACCGAACAGAAACAAACACAGGGCGAGGCGAGCGGGTCACGACGTAACCGAGTAGGACTCGATCAGTGAGGCGAGCGGGTCACGACGTAACCGAGTAGGACTCGATCGTCGAGGCAGTGATTGACCCGGACTCACGGTGCAGCGGATAAATTTGGCAAGCGAGACGGGATAAACAGATGCGGCGGAAAGCAAACTGTGATGGTGAAAACACGCGGCACGGCGGAGGGATACGACGATGATAGGAAGAAAACGATGAAACACAGTGTACCAGCAACGATCAAAAGCGAAAGCACAAAAACTCAACAACGCAAATTATTGAACGAAAGTGCGAGGCTCAAAACCGTACTGGGGTAAACTTTTTTTTTGTAATTTTTGGTTTATGTGGACTTGGATAAAACTCACCGAGAAACACTGGAATCTGATACCACTTGATAGGTGTAGAGTGCCCGATCTTTCGGCGAGTGGAGATAACTTCGATTTGGTGGATGTTGACCCTCACGATCCGACTACGACGAGCAAGCCGAAGCGCCAATGCAATCGCTGAACCAACTTCCGGAGGATATTAACCTTGCGGTAAACAAGATCAACCTGATCACGAGGATCAATTCTTACGCGCAATCGAAGAACGAGCAAGAATTAGAGGCGAGCAATCTGATGTATTGCACGAAGGTGGAGTTCTGAATTCACGTCGAGAGACGGATGTATAGCTAAGCTAAACTTAAAACAAAACTCAAAGATTACAAGGGGCGCAGCCCTTGACTATATAGGGGGAGGACGAGGCATCTAGGGCCGGCTGAAGTGGAGAGGCGCGCGGTGGAGAGGGAGTCGTGCGACTTGGGCCACGTGGGCCTTCGGGCGACATCATCCTGGGCCGTCGTTCCTTAGCATCAAAACCGTCTTCAATTCCTGGGCTCGAGCTCTAGTGATTGGGCCCTTGTACGTCGTCGTCTCGTTAGAAGATGGATCCGTAACTCGAGGAGGCGCGACGACGAGAGGTGGAGGCGTGACAGCTTGGTTTGGCGTGCCATCTTCCGTCGTCATTATTCGTATGTCGTTGATGTCCTCATCACAAGGTCTATTGCATTAATTATTTTTAAAGAACAATGCCTGGCACTATACGGCCCCACCAAAGCCCACGGGGACCTCAAATACTAGGTCAAAAAGGTAAAGGTACAAAAGGGTGAAGGGCTGGTGACTCCAAGTCCACGCTGCCATTTCGCACATAACGCTTCATCTTCCTTGCGCCTCTGATGCTCCCGCAACTCCTCTGCTTCAAAGCTAGGATTAACCATTTCATCACCGCCGCCACAGGTCCTCATCGCCAACAAGCTCTGAGCTCCTGCTAGGGTTACTCTCCGCCTCTGGATCCAGCGCGCTACCTCTTCATCGACAATGCCTTGCAAGCAGTCCAAAAAGGTCATCGCCACCGAATCATCTTCCTCAGAGCTGGAGATCCCGGAACAGCTGCGGGAGTTCCCAAAGAGCAGCATCACCACCAACGATCTGAATACAATGGTGATGGACAGCATCCTCCCGCAGCAGATGCCCATTGATTGGAAGGTACATAAGGAAACTTGCCCCCTTCCAATCCATAAGCAGATTGTAGTTTTTCGCTCTTTTTTTAGCATGGTTTTGGAGTTCCTTGGTACAGTTTTCTGCGCGGGTTCCTTTTCTTCTATGAGACTGAGCTCGTCAACCTCAATCCCAACTCCATTCTTCACATTGTCACCTTCGTGCATCTGCGCGATGCCTTTCTAGGCGTTCTGCCCTATTTCACTCTGTTCTGCCATCTCTTCGTCTTCTAACTGCTGCCAACTAAGGAAAACCAAGTCGCCATTGGTCGAATTGGCTTCCAGTTGCGCAAGAAGGAGGCATATATCAATGTGCCACTGAACACTAGGAATAAGAACTGGAGGGATGAGTGGTTCTATTGTGACAATCATCCCCCTGCTCTTGCTGATTTCTCTGATGCAAAAGCCACTCCTCAAGCGCGGTGGTCAGAGAGACCGGATCCGACCGACCCTTAGGTGGTCACTCTGCTGGAAAAGATTGCAGAGCTAAAGAATGATGGGGTTGACGACATTACTATAGCGAAGAGCTTCATAGTCCGCTGAGTGCAGCCCTTGAAGTGGCAGAGTCACCCCGCCTAGATGTATGCCTCTAATGATGAGATGAGGGAAGTGCCTGATCCACCGAACTCCACTCTGCGTCAGTCATGATTATCGAAGATGTTCGAAGGAGACATTATTTAGGATCACTTCTTAATCTCAAAGGCATACAATGTGGGCACTCTACGGGCCCGAGTAAGCTTTGGTCATTCTGAGTATTTCTAATATTCTTTTTTGACAGACTGATCATAACACATGATGTCTTCATATTTCTGTAGGTTTTGGACACTTTTGTGTCACACCCTCCGCTCCCTCCGAATGATTCCGAGGGATCGGATTATATTGAAAAGCTGCCGCAGTCCGGTACTGGAGGTTCAAGCTTACCAGTGAGCACGCGGCCGACCGCAGGGACCATCGCAGGCACCACTACCTCGTATCCCGTCAACTTGCTCTCCCCAAGATGACGAGTGAAGTAGACCGCCCATCATCGTCGACAATACATGGGAGACAATGACGATGACGAAGAAGAGCTACCCCAGGACGCCGGTCTACCAACCCCTGCACACTCTGACCGACCATCAAGTGATGCAAGAGAGAGTCTGATGCAGGAGCAGCAAAGAAGACTGATGAAGCCGGCAAATCTTCCAAGAAGAGGAAGGAGACCAACACCTCAAACTATCAATCCTTCCCCGATCGGCATTTCTTCCCCTCTCAACAAGGGTAAGGCCGTGTTGGTCGAGGATTCATTGGGTCGGCCTGAAGCTGAAGATATGCAGATTATCCATCAACACTGAGAGGCCAACAAGGTACATCAATACCAAGTTTTTTCTTTCCTTTGACTTAATCTTTCAACTAACCATGCCCATCTTTGCATTCAGAAAATATATTCTCTTATGGAGAAGAAGCAGGCCAGGATCAAGTATCTTGAAGCCGAGACTTTTGGTATGCTCCACATTCTTTTTGCATATTAAATCCTTTCTTCAAGATATTGACTTGTTATTGGTATCTTGCTAGTTACCGGCGAGAAGCTCTCCCTGGCCAAGAAACAGATTGAAAGGTTGTAGACCGACCACAAGGAGGCGACCAAAGCTCTAGAACAAAGTCGTGTCGATGTCGTCGGTAAGATCGCATGCCAACTTTCATTTGCTTTTTGCTCACTCTATCGCTAAAGATTATATATGTGTATTTAGCTCACGATCAAAAAGTCACTGACCTGGAGAAATTGACTTCATACCAGCAGAGATTCTTGGATGCTCTGAATGCTGAGAAGGATGACCTCTCCAAGTCGGTCAGAGAGCAAAACTCTGAAATCACTCGGCTGAAGAAGAAACTGGAGGAAGCCGAAGAGAAGATTGAGGAGGCTAAGAGCATCTCCAAATCTTTCAAATATAATCTTGCCAGTAAACTCCCAATCGTATCTTCATTATTTCTCTTGCTGACTTCAGATTCTGACGTTCTAAAAATCTTTTGCAGCATTGTCTTATGGTGCTCGGAAAGCATTGGATTATATCCATGCTAACCAATTGGAGAATACCGGTCACTCCTTGGAGTATCTGCTAGAGCATGCTTCAGAGGCAATTGCTAACAATACCCGGAGGGTGGCAACCGAGGCCGGGAGCCAAGTGTTGGCTATTTGCCAGTCTTGGACTCCTGCATTGCCATTGCATAATATCAAGGTGGGCTTCAATCTAGACTTGACAATAGATCAATACCAATTGCTTATGGACTCTATGCTGGAGACCTCCCGTGCCTTGGTTGACAATGTAGAGGTTGATCCAATCGCGCCAACTCCTCCAGCATCTCTAGAAGAAGAATTGCAGGATGATGCCTCCTCTCATTTGAAGGAGTTGTAATATCTGTAATGTCAGAAAACATTAGTAGTATTTATGTAGGAAGACGCTATTATCTCCATGTAAATAATAATTCTTATGCTTGCTTAGTTCTTAAACAAGTTAAAAGATCGACAAAGTAGTCATAAGGCAATCTCCCGTTACTTAAAGCAAATCAATCAGTACTTAGCTACGTTACTCGCGCTTTAGCACTTAGATCTTTTTACCATAAGTCTTTCAAAGATAAAGACAGAAGTTGCAATCGGTCTGCTTTAGCATATTAGGTTGCAACTCATAGCTGCATAAGAGCAGAGTCGACCAGTCGACACATGACCTCTCGCTCATTGGCTCTAGGTTTAGTGTAGTGGTAGTTTGTTGTGTAGTATGAATTGTGTAACCATGATGTTAGGCGTTAGACCAACAAATCCTAAGACCGTATCAAAATATGATAAATCGGTCGGATAAAATCCAAAACCACAATTTATCATGGTTAAGGTGTAGTGGGACATTATTACTAGCCCCCTGGCTTGATTGTTTAATATTATAAATTAAGAAATTGAGACAAATAAGAATTAAAATCATCAATAAATCTTTCCTCAAAAGGACCGAAGTTTCATTCAATAATAATGTATGAGAATACAAGAGATAGACTAAGTATAAAAGCGACATAGTTGATTTATGTTCCACGAGTTTGGTATATCGTCGCCATCTTCATACATCAGTCGATAAGCCCCCGGCCGAGTGACTTCTTTAACCACATAAGGTCCTTCCCACTTAGGAGATAGTTTGTGCTGATTCTTGGTTGATTGCACTCGGCATAGCACTAAATCCCCAATACGAAACTGGCGACTGCATATGTTCTTATCATCGTAACATCGCAAGCCTTGCTGGTATAGCGTAGACCGAAACAGAGCGTGATCATGCAACTTCTCTGCCGCAATCAAATCAATCTCTCGGTTTTTTTCAGAAAGCTTCTTGTTGTATCCCTTGACTCGCGCTGATACGAGATTTACCTCGGTCGGCAGCATAGCCTCGGAGTCATAAACCAACAAGAAAGGTGATTGGCTAGTAGCCCAACTGGCACTAGTTCGCAGCCCCCAAAGAACTAAAGGCAGCTCTCAAACCCACCGATCGGCATAAGGTTTGAGCCAGTCAAATATCCGGAGCTTCAACCCCTGAAGAATCATACCTTTGGCCCGTTCGACCTGCCCATTGCTTTGAGGATGAGCCACTGACACAAAGTGGATTTTTATTCCCATTTTATCGGCAAAGTCATGGAACTCCTCAGATGTAAATTGAGTACCATTAGTGGTGATGATATCATGAGGGACCCCAAACCAAGTGAAGACATCTCTGACAAACTCGACCACTTTCTTTGAAGTTATCTTGTCGACTGGCTTCGCTTCAATCCACTTGGTGAATTTGTCAATACCAACAAACAAATGAGTGAACCTGCCTGGTGCTTTCTTGAAAGGACCAACAATATCAAGCCCCCAGATTGCAAAAGGCCAAGTCATAGGTATCATCTGAAGTTGCTGCGAAGGCACATGTGTCTGTTGAGCAAACAATCGACAGCCTTCACACTTCCGAACGACCTGGTGTGCATCTTCGACCGACGTAGGCCAATAAACCCTTGCTGGAATGCCTTGCCAACCAAAGTCTTGGAAGCTGCATGATTGCCACATACTCCTAAATGGATTTCTTCCATCAACACTTTGCCTTCTGGTATCAAGATGCACCACATCAAGATGTTCGATCCTCCTCTTCTATAAAGCAGATCATCCTTCATCAAGTATCCTCAACATTTAGCCTTCAACCTATGTTGCTCATTAGAATCTGTAGGCAGCATACCCTTGCTCAAAAATTGGACAATCGGGTCGTGCCAGTCGGTCTCTATATTGTCATCGCTTACGGGCTCAGCAACATCGAACGCCAAGACATCAGATCGAAGAGAAATAGTGGGGGAATCTAGGGTGTGTAAGAAAACACCGGGTGGGACAATCGATCGAGATGATCCCATCTTGGCTAATTCATCAGCCGCTTGATTATTATCTCGAAGAACATATGTGAACTTCAGTCCATCGAAGTTGTCTTTGAGCTTTCTTACTTCTTGGCAGTAAGCACCCATGTTATTGTCCACACAGTTTCAATCCTTGGTGACTTGGTTAATGACTAGAGCCAAGTCACCAAAGATGTCAAGACGCCGAATGCCGAGCGAAATAGCAATGCGCGGACCGTGCAAAAGAGCTTCATATTCCATAGCATTATTAGACGCGCGAAACATGATCTGGAGGACATATCGTAATTTCTCTCCTATGGGTGAGATGAACACAATTTCTACACCAGCCCCAGGTAACTGGAGGGATCTATTAGAGTACATTTTCCAGTATTCAATATCTTGCGATGCAGGCGGCATTTGAATCTCTGCCCACTCAGAAACGAAGTCGGCCAATGCCTGTCCTTTGATTGCCAAACGAGGCGCCAACATGATGGTATACTGAGCAAGTTCAACTGTCGACTTGGCAATCTTTCCTTCGTCTTCTAGGTTGTGAAGGACTACACCGAGTGCAAAGGATGTTTGGACTTCTATAGGATGAGCTTGAAAGTAGTGCTTCAACTTCCTTGAGGTGACCAAGAGCGCGTATAGCAGCTTCAAGATCTGGTGATATCATGTTTTGGAGGCACTGATAACTTCACTAACGAAGTACACCGGGTGTTGCACTTTTTGTACTTGACCCTCTTCCTCTTGATCGACCATTAGAACGGTACTCACAACTTGAGTTGTGGCCGATATGTAGAGTTGAAGCTTTTCTTGCGGCTCCGGAGGCACCAAGACTGGAATATTGCTGAGGTGGACCTCCAACTCATCCAACGCCAATTGCGCCTCTGCTATCCAGACGAAATCATCCTGCTTCTTGAGCAGTTTAAAGAGTGGCAGACCCCTAACCCCCAGTCGGGAAATAAAGCGACTCAGGGATGCCATACATCCGGTCAGCTTCTGAACATCTCTCTGAGAATTAGGTGGCCCCATACCAAGGATCGCCTTGATATTATCTGGTTTATCCTCTATACCTTGTTTTGAAATGATGTAATCGAGTAGCTTTCCTGAAGGAACCCCAAAAACACACTTTTTAGGATTCAGCTTCATCGAGTAATGCCTCAAATTGTCAAACGTCTCTGCTAGGTCAGAGAGAAGTTTTGCAACATTCTAAGTATTTACCACGATATCATCTACATATGCTTTTGCATTCCGACCGATCTGAGTTTCAAGGCAGCGTTGAATACCACGTTGGTAAGTCGTGCTAGCATTTTTCAGACCGAATGGCATGGTAATATAGCAGTAGACGCCAAAGGGTGTTATAAAGGAAGTCTTGATTTAATCTTTGACTTTCAGTGGGATCTGGTGATAGCCTGAATAGGCATCCAGAAAGCTTAAAAGCTCACACCCGGCTGTTGAGTCTACGATCTGATCGATACGTGGCAGAGCGAAGGGGTCTTTAGGACAGACCTTGTTCAAATCAGTATAATCAAGGCACATCCACCACTCTTTATTCTTCTTGGGTACAAGGACTGGATTTGTCAGCCAATCTGGATGGTACACTTCCTTTATAAACTTAGCATCTAATAACCTAGCTATCTCCTTCTTCATGGCGTCCTTGCGGTCTTGTGCAAACCTTCTAAGTCTTTGCCTGACAGGGGTGGCCCTAGGAGGCACCCTTAATTCGTGCTAAATCTTTTCCCTAGGAACTCCCGGCATGTCAGAAGGCTTCCATGCAAAGATATCCCTATTTTCCTGGAGGAAAAGAGTGAGCGCGAGTTCCTATTTCTCGTCGAGGTCGGTCCCTGCATAAGTGATCTTAGCAGGGTCTTCTGGGTCGAGCGCGATCTCCTTAGTAGGGATGTCCTCTGTCTGTATCTTGTCCCTGGTGGGCTTCTTCATGGGGATTTCTGTATCGGTCTGCTCCTCATTGTCGACTGCCTTCTGCATCTCCAGCCGGTCGGACAGCATCAACTGTTGGTCGGCCATCTCGCAACTTTGCACATCGCAATCAAAAGAATTCCGAAGATCAGAGTGGAGGGTGATTATTCCTTTAGGGCTTGGCATCTTAAGAGTGAGGTATGGGTAGTGCAGTACCGCCATGAACTTTGCCATCGCTGATCTACTGAGGATAGCATGGTATGCTGACTCAAAGTCGACCACCTAGAAGAGAATACGCTCAGTCCTAAAGGAACCGAGGTCTTGCCGGGCATGATCCCGTGGAAGGGTGAGGAACTCAGCTGGAGGTCATTGACCGATAAGCCTAACTCCGTGAGGGTCTTGGTGAAGATCAAGTCCACAATGCTTCCTCCGTCGATGAGTACTTTGTTGAACTTGACCTCCTTCATCGTGGCTGTGAGAACCAGTGGGTAGTGACCTGGCTTTGGCAGGTGCCTGGGGTGATCCGACCGATCGAATGTGATCGGTACCTCAGACCACCTCATGTATCTGGGCATAGCAGGCTCTATGGAGTTGATCTCATGTAGCTCCATCTTTTGCTTGCGCTTGGACACGTAGGCATCTAAGCCTCCGAAGATGAAGTTTACTTCCTTCTAGGGCTCCTAGAACTCTCCTTCTTCGTCCTTGTTGTCATTGTCTTTAGCCTTGTCTTTCCCATTGCGCCTTGGCGGATCCTTGGCCACCTTGAGCGTGGCAATCGTGAAGGCCTTCAGTTGGTAACAGTCCTTTGCTTTGTGGTTCCCTTTTGGGTGCCATAGGCACGGGCCACTTAGTAAGTCATCCATGGTCTGCTGGTTCATCCGAGGGTTTTTCTGGGATCGGTCTGCCGCAGCGACCATGTTGTCAGACTTCCTTTTCTTGTCCTTCTTGGAGGACTCCGGCTTGTCCGAGCGCTTCTCCTTGCCTTTGCCATGGATGTCATCTAGCGCCGACTCTCCTGATACGAACTTATTAGCGATCTCAAAGCACTCCCGAGCGGTCAACTTGAGGTCATGATTCCTCCGACCGATCTCCTGGACCAGGTCATCGCTGTGTATGCCTCCTTGAAAGGCTGCAATGATCTGCTAATCTGGGACATTAGAGATCTCGGTCTTCTTGGCGCAGAACCGCTTGATGTAGTCGCGCAGGGGCTTGTTAGACTTCTGCTTGATCCGAGTGAGGTCAAAGTGATTGCCCAAACGATTGCAAGTAGCTTGGAAACTTTCTATGAGCTTTCTATTAAGGTCTCCCCAAGAGGTGACCAATTTCTCTCGAAGAGATGTGAGCCAAATCCAAACAGCCGGATCAAGGCAGACCGGTAGGTAATTGGCCATCACGAAGGTATCACCCCCGGCTGACCGAATCGTTGTACTATACAGCTGAAGCCACTCTCGGGGGTTGGTCTGACCATCGTATTTTTCAATGGGAACCGGCTTGAATCCTTTCGGCCACAAAGCTATGCGAAGCTCAGGTACATAGGCCTTGATGCCGTCGAATTCTTCATCGCTCAGAGTAGTTGACCTTCTATGTCAGTCAGGAGATGGAGATGAGCGATGATTATGACGTGGGCCAACATCGTCATCATGGCGATGACACCGATTATCTCCATCATGATTCTCGCGCTGGTCCCGATCATCACATCGACGTCGGTCATCGCGGTTGTTTCTTGGAGGTGGATCATGTCGGTCTTCCCGTCGGTTGTCGGTCCTCCGATCACGGCGCTCCTCCTCGTGGCGTCGGTCGTCCCGAGCCCTCTCTTTGTAATGGAAGTTGATGGTGTCCCGACCGTCGTGGATGCTGAGGGAATTTCTCAGATCCTGACGCCTCCATTGACCGTGTGATGTCGCATGACTGGAACTGGCCACCGACTGTGATTTGTTCCTAGCCGCATCTTGGGCTGCAGCGGCCTTGAGCATAGCCACCGCCTTCTACATCATGGGGGTCTGATATGCTGCGTCAGCCATCAAGGTGTTGAGCAATGTATTAGCCCCGGTGATGTTGTTCTGCGCGGTGTCATAGACCTTGACGCCGTCTACTTCAATTCCAGGTCCAAGGTCTAGTCAGCATGCAAGGCGGGATCCACGTGATCCTCTCGGTCGGCAACGATGTCCTTCCGACAAGTTGTTGTCTTGATAGTTTTCTTCCCTGTGGCCTTCTTCTATGTGTTCTTCTACGCGGCCATCTTCTTCGTGACCGTCTTCACAGTCACCCTCCTCATCGTTGTCTCCTGAAGGATTCTCCTCTGTATCGACCACGTTCACGGTCAGAGGGTATAAGCAGGCAGATCCGACTGAATCCTCATCAAAGGAACGGACCGACTTTGAGTCGTACCCGAAGGGTAGGTCTGTTTCACTGAATCTAAGTGGAGCCAACGCTGGGATCAGATCTGATGAGCTCAGTGATCGTGCCATGGAATTGGCTGCGACCGAGTCAGATTGGTGGTTTTCTAGACCTAGCTCTCTGTTGGTGTCGACGATGAAGTCGAGCGATCCGAAGAAGATCTTGAAGTCCGGTGAGTACTGGATGTTGGGAGTTTCAGCCATCGTAGTCGACGGAGAATCCCGGCAAGCCTTGTTCTCTTCCTGGCGCGCCAACTATCGAGACTTGATCTCGGCAATATATTTATAGGGCTACACCGAGACTAAGAAATACAATGGTTACAAAAGATGTCGAGTTATATAGGTTCGGGCCCTCTCGATGAGAGTAAAAACCCTACGTCCTGTGTTCTGTGGATTGTATTGCTTGTAATTTCTTGTCCCCGATGGGGTTTCCTAGCCGCCTTATATATCCAGTCGGTAGGGGGTACATGAAGAGTCCTACTCATAGTCTACAAGGATTTACATAGAAAGTCTATCTCTAATTGCCTTGTGCTCCAAGCCGACTTGGTCGGTTCTCTTATTGGTAAGATACCAGGTTGGTTGCCGACTTAGGCATATCTATGGATACCCGAAAGGTAAGTATTCTACAGAATGAAAACCTAGCACAAGACTAATGGGAAGAGACATTCTCTCCCACCATCCCTACCTCTCCTTATATAGGCCTAGGGATTGTCCTAAAGACCACACTACCCTTGACCTACAATACATTGCCACCTACCACCAGGGGCAAACTTGTACAATGCTTTTCTCATCGCCGGGAGCCCTAGGGCCCTTCACATCTTTGCTTCGCCTCGACACAAGCTTCGCGGTGGTGCCACGTGCACCTCCAATCGCCGATATCGGTTTTGAGGCCCAAACCTGGAAAACCGACATGCATGCTTCTCAAAGTGTGTCTTCCTTGATGTTGACGCGTGTCACCTTGTCCCGTGATCATGACCACCGGCAAGTCTCTCCCGATCCCGCTCCATTGGGCCCCTTGTCACTTTCATCGGTATCCCGCTTGCCTTGACTTGGTCAACACATCATCTTCATCACTACCATGGTTTTGAGGCTTAACCGCGAAACTATCTGTGCTTCTTGCCTCTCCACGTATACGGTGTGGATCACCCTTGACTTCACTCGGCCTCCCGATCGTCTGGCCCCAAGTCCCTAACTTGTGCCCGATCCTCTCCCCGTTGACCACCAAGTTGACTCCATTGACCTATACATCATGAGATAAGAAAACACATTTTCCTTCTCCTGCAACTTCTCCGACATCCTCACCAACCCGGGTTAGTCATAACAACAACCATGCACAAACTCATGCAATCCTAAAATTCCTGCATTTCAACGCAAACACCAAATCAGCCAATGTCAATTACTCATCACATATTGCAAACCATGGCACATATCTACATGGTTTCTCACCGTTGATGTTTGTGTTCATCCCCTAGATGGTTAGCCATCGCCCAGGGCTCTCGAGATTGTGGTTGAGACCTGGTAAGTTTGTATTTCCCTCCTTCCAACAGGATTTATAGTGGAAAACCGAGCTTGACCTTTGTGGTTGCTTGGAAAAGGTTCTAGGGTTGAGAGCAACCCGGTCCTTTATGGACTCCTCAACGGAGACGTAGGTTCCATTGTGGGAATGAACTTTGGTTAACAAATCATTATGTATCATGTGCTTGTTCTTGTTCTCATTGTTCATATTCACTAATATTGCTATATTATTGTGCTCTCATAAATTGCTTGAGTAGCTTGTTCCTGTTGACGGTCCTTAAACAATAAAATTGGTCGTCAATTACCTACATGGAAGTGCTAAAATAATAATCCAACATAGTGGTAGAGACTTATTACTAATGAATTCCACAAGTGTTGGTGAATATTTGAGTGCAGGTGAATTATCCATTAATTATGGGCAATTCCATGTCATCAATCCAAGAAAATACCGATCCGGCCATTCAGGAGCCAGCACAAGGATTGTATACATGGATGGACGGGATTCCCACATGTAACTCAGGAGAATAGCAACCTTAAACAGGAGTGGACCCACCTACCAGAGACCCAGCAAAAGCACAAGGCCAATGGGCCCATGGCCAGGTCAGCCGACTTGGTCTTGAGGTGTATCGGCCCGAGCTTCCACGTGATGCTTCCTCGTTCATTTCCTAAAGGCAGTGCATGTGAGTTTTGTGGCGGTTACTCCTGGAAACCGACCTATGGGCCCTATATAAAAGAGGAGGGGCTTCACACTCACACACACATCCAAGAGAAGAAAGCCACACTCCAAAGGTGCTAGTACTACCTAGTTTAGTACTTAGAATAGGTGGAGAGTGAGGAGAAGTGTAGGAGTGGAGCCTTTTCTGTGGGCCCTCTACTCCAACCTTGTACCTCGGTGGAGCCTCGCCTTATTAAGTAAGTCTTCAAGTTTATTTATGTTCTTTAGCCTTCTTATTTAAGTAAGTTGAGTGCTTATTTACTTGTGGTTCAAAGTCTTATATCCTATATAGGTTGTTTAGTCTAAGTGACGACTTAGCTAAATAGTGATTAATAATTAGGCATGGTGCTTAGGTTAGAAATCATCTTTGATAACCTCATAATCCACGGTTTTAGAGGGGTAGTAGGTGGTGACAGCCTTATCTATCCATTGTACTCCTCCATGTTCAGTTGCGACGTGTCTCCAAGACGGAGTTGCCTTGTGTATGTCGGGCACTAATCCATACACAAAGCAGTAATTAAAGCCTCAATATTATTTATTTAGGAACCTATCCATAGATAAACCTCTCTATCCTACACCAACATTTAATTCTTGCGTCCTTGGACTGACTAGAACTTTAGGATATACCATACCGTTCCTTGGATGGATAACCCTTGGAATACTCCGTTGGGGAAGTGCTACAGCGGTATTTCCGTGCGCTTGCGGATTAATCCGTGGTCGTTAAAAAGTACCAACAGTTCCCTAGTCCTCTTCTACTGTTTTAAGCTTCCTAGTACTTGCCTTTACCTGTCTTTAGCTTCTTGTAAAGTTATTGAATGATAGAAAGCTATCTAGAGCACTTTCTCTTATCTATCGTGTGCAGGACGCATACTAAGACACTAACCCTAGTGGACTAGGATGGCTACCTGGATTAGATGGCCACAGAGGCGTCTTCTTTCTGTGCCTCAATGTCCATGGTCCAGTTCATCATCCTTGACATCCACGGGGATCCTCAACGCTCTAGTCTACATCGTCACCTGCTTCATGGCTTCCATCGTCGGGCTGGTCTCGATCAAGGGCGCCATAAGGACTCAGATTGGGCTGGTGTTGGAATATTGGGCATTATTCTACATGTTTTAATCCAGAAATTAACAACAATATAAGAAAAGAACATTATCATGATAAAGGCATGTTGCTCAGGATGCAGGTGGGCCACATTGGGTCGACCCAACCACTGACCCAGGCGACCCAGCTTGATTAGTGTGGGTAATGGGTCCGCTTGACCCATGAGAAGCGCTGACCCAGAAAATGCAAATACCCAGTGTTTGACCCAAAGTCTCACGGCTACGATGAGCTCGTCGGCCGCCTCGCCCCATGGTTCACGAGAAAAGAATGCATGCTGCGCTTCCTCGAGGACGCCGAGCTCCACCACTTCCTCATCTCCTTCAGCCTCGCCGCATAGTCCAGCACGCGGTCACGGAGGATCTCGCGTCCGACCGACACGACGAGTACTGGAGACAAATCTACCGGCTCCAGATCAGGGCTCTTCGAGCCGAACGGGTTCGCCACCGGGTGGTCCCTGGTGGCCCCTGCCGAAAGCAACATACGTCACAGCTTGTCGTACATCTCCGGCGTGAACAGCCCACTGGCCGGCGGCTCGGCCTCCATCACGGTGCGCTCGGTGCCACGAAAGAATGGCGTTAGCAGCACATACCCGGAGACGTGAAGGGCGCTCAGATCGAGTAGGCCCGACCCGTGCATCACCACAACATGGTGGGCCATGTTGGCACCGGACGACTCGCCGGTGACGAACACCCTGGTGAAATCAGCTGATTCTGTGAGCCAAGAATGGGCGCCGGTGTCAAGGCCGTGCTGGTCTTGCCCGTGCAGCCAGGACACGACGGCCACAACATCGTTGATGGCGGCGGGGAGGCGGTGCTCGGAGCCAAGGTGGTAGTCATCGGAGAGGACCACAGCGGGCAGGTCCGATAGAGCATAACCCGGCAATGTCCTCTGGGCCAATTGGGTTATCCATCAACCCGTTGTGCATACCCAACTTGACCCAGAATATTAGTGGGTCGGTCCGAGAGGGCAATTACCCCGTTACTAAATTTTTGGGTCGTGGGTCGCGATGAAAAGAATCTAGCCACTTAAAGCTGCATCCTGACATGTTGCGATGAAAAGAATCTAGCCAAGACATCAACATGTCTTGATTATGGATAAAGAACAAGGAAAACAAAGGGAACAAGGAGAGAACAACATAATGCGACGGCACGACAATAGGGATCGCGTCGAACACACCATCACCACTTCGGGCAGACATCTAGAAGTAGTTGATGTAGTTGTTCATGTGATGAAGATGATGTAGAGGTTCACCACTACTAGCGAACAATCATGTCGAGCGCTCCCCAAAAACCTTATCGCCCTCCAATCCCGATGCAAGAATGCGAGAGGGTCGAGGTTCCAGAGGCCCTGCTCTCCCACCGTTTGTGCATGCAAATGCCGGGATGAGGATAATCACCTTGCAGCTACTGTTGTGGTTACAATATGTAAAAGAGAAGGAGTTGTTGTGATGTGTATTCTCAAAGGGACTCATGCTCCCATTATATAGGTGTGAGAGAGAGGGGTAAGAAGAGATTTCAGCCTCTACATGTGCTCAAGGGAGGTGAAAAACCAAAAGATATGTAAATCAAGTAATTAGTCACTTAATTGATAATTAGTAACTTAATTGCATTGCATGCATATAATGGCCAATTGGCACCAGCACACACGCACATATGCATATAGCATTCACACCAATCAATCTCACATTTGTAACTCCTATCAAATAAATGAGCCTTTTGGAATTTCTGATTTAATGGGATATTACCCATAAATCTAACAATCCCCATCAAATTTCGAAGGCACATTTGAAAATTTTCCATAAATCACTTCAGTTTTGATATACTAGTGTTTTGATGGAGACTGGTTTAAGGTTGAACATCCACCTAGAACAAGAGTTACACCTATTCACAACTACACAATGGAAGGTTGAACATCCACCTAGAACAAGAGTTACAACTATTCACAACTACATAATGGACTAAGCCTTGAATTGCCAGTTTTGTGCGAAAAAGGTGTCACTCAGGTTCTTTACAGATACTTGGCTATTGTAAGCATCCTCGCGGTTTAGAGCATATAAGTCAAACACCTGACCTTTCCATGAGCTTCCTAGAGATTACCCAAGAGCTTCCTAGAGATTACCCAAATCTCATAGACTATGATTAGCAGTCGGACTCATATAGGTGTGTTCCTTTAAGATGTTCTGTAGGACAACATCTATGCTAACCAGGCACTTGGAACATATTAAGATAAGATCAACCTATCATACATATTAGGAGAGTATTGCATCTTCATGGAGTGGGTTAGGACATATTGTACTCTCCTCTCAGTTAACCACCAGCTTGTTTCACCAACCTAATTCACGGGATGTCCGGTCACATAGGATGGGTTATTATTGTGGTGTAACTCATGTGGGTCTCATACCCATCTCCCTCGATGCATTATCTATCATATCGTGAAAGACCCTTTGTGAAGGGATCTGCCAGATTTTCAGTTGTTTGGACATGATCCAAAGCTATCACTTTGGAGTTTTTCAATTTCCTAACAGATTTCAATCTCCTCTTCACATGTCTTGATGACTTCATATTATCCTTAGAACTATTTACATAGGTTACCACAGTCTGGTTGTCATAGTTCATAAGAATAGCCGGTATTGATTTCTCAACCATCGGCAAGTCCATCAAGAATTCATAAAGCCAATCTGCTTCTACAGTGGTTGTGTCCATGTCACATCCCAAAATTTCCCATTTTGGAATATGAACCGCTTTCAAACAATGTATTTAGATTTCTCAAACTTTGAAACTATTTATAAGAAACTTTACAAATTAACAAAGATTTTGTTGGGTTGAAGTAATTGCTCTATGTCACAAATGTTTTCAGTTTTGAACAAAAACCTTTTTAAATAAGTAAAATCATTTTATTTTATTTGATTTCAATATTTTGTCATTTTTTGATTCCATGTTAATTTGAGAAAATTGAAATCCTTTCAATCAAATTTTATGAATTTATATTCTGTTTTAAAATGGGGCTCAACTATCATTGTCTCAGTGACTCACGTGAATGCATCATCGAACACTTTCTTCTAAACTTGTTTCATCGCATATTTCACCCTACACGCTGTTGATGTATCTATCTCATTTTCATTTTCATTCATTTCACCTACCGCATGGACGTACCTAGACGTCAGACCTTCCATGTTTGCCCCACCTTTCATAAATATTCCTATGAAAAGAAACCCCTCCTTCCATAAACATTCTATGGAAATAAACCCACCATCCATAAACATTTTTATGGAAAGAAATTCCACCTTCCATAAACATTCAAAAGGAAAGAACAAGAGAATAATATCCTTTCCATATTTCTTATGCCTTTCATGTTTGCCTCCAAAAAATGCATTAATTCCACTTAATTGTCTTTCCATACTCTTCCCCCACCTGCCCCACCTCTCCCACGTCCTCCCCACCCCCTCAAACCCTCACCACACCGCCAGGCTACCGCCACGCCACCCTGCCCTCGCATCCAGCAACAGTTCTGACGGTTGCTTTGGCGTTCATGGTGATCCACCCATCCAAATGCCGCGAAATTTTACATGGAGGTGCGCCCTGATGTCCCATACAACATATCCAAAACTCAGAGCCATTGGATGTTGTATGCCTCTGGGATCTGCATCGCAATGTCAGCTGCTCCTTGATCTGGGTGAATCCAGCACGCGCAACGGTAAAACCATCACCTTGTCTCCCAATACAGAGATGGTATTGATATAACCGACACTCTTACTTGTGTTCCAGGTTCTTGTGATCATCTCCACCAAAGGCTTCTCCAAGATCTGTCTTGGATCGACCGAGAACGCAATTGGCGTGAAACCCGCCGCTGCATGACCTTGTTTCGTTCTAACACCAAAATCTCCAGATCAGGTCAATTCCTATGACACAAACCCTGCCATTCATGTGTTCCACATCACAGTCAATACTTATGTTCAACTATTGTTTCATATCCATCTGGAATAACAGGGAACGCGCATGTCTTCTTTATGTTCTCTGCAGATGGCTGTTGCTCGCTATCTGTCCGTGTCCCGCGTAGATCCTGGTAATTTCAATCAATGTTCTGCCATAACCATTTGTGTTCTTGATGATAGACCTATACCATATAGTGTTCCAGGTAGTTAGCTACTCGTTTCGAGAAGCACGACCTATGATCTACTCCGACGCCTCCAGGAACGTCGTTGGCGTTCAAACTATCACTGGGCAACCTTGCCCTGCTCAAATCCATCGATCTCCAATACAGGTGATTTCTGATCCAATTCACCTTGCGTTTCACATGTCCCACATCATTAGGAAGGTTTTTGTTTAAACAATTCCTTTAGAACTAGAGCCAATCAATAGGAACACGCACATATGTTTTGCACTGTCTATGCGCAGCCGCAATCCTTGCAACTTTAACCGTGCATATCTTTTGATCCACAACCCCCATTTAGATGATTCTTCCACCTATATTATTGTATCCAAATAAACTAGCTAATTGCAACCCTTATTCAACTGTACCCAATTGTCCCATACCTTGCATTGTGTATTTATTGTATGTATGCTTTGTATGTCTTGCGTGAATAGGATTTTTATGCACGGGAATCATACGAGGATGAAGATCAAGATTTGTTATCATTGAGCAGCAACATCTAATTTTAGGAAAGTGTCCTTGATGCATTTTATACCTATTATGAATCTTACTTTAGGACTACATGCTTGCGTCAAATGAATGAGTACCTATTGTTACGGTTTACTAGGATTGCTTTATCTTATCCTTGTCGCCTTGAACTAGAGGTTTAATTAGCTATAGGTAGACATGCTTAGTTGCTTATTGGGTTATTGGGTTCAATTAATGTTGACTAATGATCAATGTCATATTGGGGATAATTTGGTAATTCTTTTAGCAATATGGACTTAGGGATCTCAACAAGCTGGTTGGAATAGATGTGGTGCCGTTGGCACATGTTGGGTTGTGGTATGCTTGTTGTAGATCCTAGGAACTGGTTCTTGGAGCGGTAACCCAGGATAACAGTGCCATCACAAGGCTGCTACGGAACAGCTTGGATGATTAATTAGGAGTTCTCCCAGTGTCGGTGCAGCATTTGGTGGAGCGGGGAATGGAAGTCAAGAGGACTGTCCTTGTATCTGAATGGCTCAAGAGGGGGCTCCTAGGGTGATGAGCTGCTTGTTGATGGGCTATCACTTATGGACGGGAGTGGAACCTTAGTGGCTAGCATGTACTGGGAGACCCTTTGTAAAAGCCTCGTAGTGATCTCCTGGCCGCACACCTAAGGAACTGTGCTAGTGCTTGGCCGGCATGGCAACATGGAGACTCCAGTCCACCTGGCAACAAGGGACGAAATCACGACTTGTGGGTAAAGTGGTACAACCCTTGCAGAGTGTAAAACTATCATGATAGTCGTGTTCACGGTCACAAGCGACCTAGATCCCTCACGAGATTAGTTGGTGGTTTAAGGATGGTTATTGTTGGGAATGGTTGGTTGGTGGATGGGATTGGACTTGGCCTGGATAGCACCCTGTGGATCGACGGTTGGGATGACCTCACCTAGTAATTAGGATGCTTAGTGAATTAAAAGCTCAAGCAATAAACCCCATTAAGCCTTCCTTGTCTATAGCCCCATGTCATCTTTTCCCCCACTTGCTGAGTACGACATGTACTCACCCTTGCTATATCCCACATTGCTGCTCAGCTACAGGAGAAGGATGGTACACTATGAAGACAATGAATGGGACTACGCATGCGGTCTTCCGGTCGACTTCCTGTGCGAGCTGAAGGATGCCAACGCTTAGTTTTTCCGCTGCAATGTAATCTTTTTCATTTTGACCTCCGAGTCACTATTGTAATAATGTTATCGATTTAATAAAGATATTGTTCTTTTATTACAATAATTGTTCTGTGTGCGTGAAAACTTGATCCTGGGCATGCATACAGATGCATTCGGTTTTGGTCGTTGGAACCGGGTGTGACAGTCCAAAGCTGTGAGTTCTACTTCCATTGTTGACCTCGTTAAGATGGTCTGCTTGCAAGACTTCCATGAAACAGCACCACCTCCAAGAGTGAATACATATCCACTTATGGCTTTAATCTCATCAGCATCAGATATCCAATTAGAATCACTATATCCCTCGAGTACCCCTGAATGTCCGGAATAGTGAATTCCATAGGTCACAGTACCTTTCAAGTAGCATAATACTCTCTCAAGAGCATGCCAATGATCATCTCCTGGATTTGAAATAAATCGACTCAGTTTGCTCACAACAAAAGAGATGTCAGGTCAGGTAACGCTAGTTAGATACATGAGCGAACCAATGATCTGAGAGTATCTCAACTGATCCTTTGCTACATTTTGATTCTTATGTAGCATAACACTAGGATCATAAGGAGTTGGAGCAGGTTTGCTATCACTAAACCCAAAACGGCTCAAAACCTTTTCCACATAGTGGGATTGAACCAGTGTCATCCCACCATCATCGTCCTTAAGTAACTTGATGTTCAAGATCACATTAGCTACTCTCAGATCTTTCATCTCAAAGTTTTGGGACAAGAACTCTTTAAATTCGTTAACAACATTGATATTGGTCCTACAAATTACTATGTCATCAACATACAAACACAAGATAACTCCCTCGCCCCCACCATAGAAATAGTATACATATTTATGTGCTTCATTTACAACAAAGCCTGTTGAAGTTAAAGTTTGGTCGAACTTATGATGCCATTGATTTGGTGCTTGCTTGAGGCCATATAAAGATTTTAACAATTTACACACTTTCCTTTCTTGACCTTTTACTACAAATCCATTTGGTTGATCCATATAGATTTCCTCTTCCAATTCTCCATTGAGAAAGGTTGTCTTAACATCCATTTGATGAATGAGAAGACCGTGTGAGATAGCCAATGATAGTAGTACTCGAATTATGGTCAATCGGGCAACTGGTGAATAAGTGTCATAGAAATCTTCTCCTTCTTTCTGGGTGTAACCTTTGCCACAAGCCTTGTCTTGTACTTCTCAATCATACCATCAGGCCTCAGCTTTTTCTTGAACACCCACTTGCATCCTATAGGTTTACACCTATATGGACGATCAACAACCTCCCAAGTTCCATTAGACATTATGGAATCCATCTCATTACACACCGCTTCCTTCCAATAGTCAGTGTCAAGAGATGCATAAGCCTCTTCAATGATTTTAGGAGTATCATCTACGAGGTACACAATGAAATCATCACCAAAGGATTTAGCAATCCTTTGTCTCTTGCTCTTTCGAGACAAGTCATTGTTGTGTTCTTCCTCATGATGATCCACAAGTGATTGTTCAACATGTTCCATTGGAACGGTAGGTTCTGGAGTTAAAGCATATTCATAACTCGATGTTCCACATGCTTCCTTCATTGGAAAGATATCGTCAAAGAATGTGTCATCTCTTGATTCAATGATTGTATCAACATACATATCTGGTAACTCAGATTTTACTATCAAAAATCTATAACCGGTGATGTGGAATGCATGCCCAAGAAGTACACAGTCTACTATTTTGGGTCCAAGTTTGCGCTTTTTGGCAATAGGTACACTAACCTTAGCCAAACAGCCCCAAGTGCGCAAGTACGATAGTGTGAGTATTTTGTCCTCCCATTCCTCGAATGGAGTCTTTTCTTTGTTCTTTGTAGGAACTCAGTTTAGGACATGACATGCAGTCAACATAGCCTCACACCACTATTCCCAAGGAAGTCTCGATGTTCCTAACATGGCGTTAACCATCTTAGTTAGGGTACGGTTTTTTCTTTCAGCCACACCATTTGACTCAAGAGAGTAGGGAGGCGTCCTTTCATGAATGATGCCATGTTCCTCACAAAATAACTTGAACTCATTTGAAAAGTACTCACCACCTCGATCAGACCTAACTCGTTTGATTTTTCTCTCAAGTTGGTTTTCAACCTCAGCCTTATAGATTTTGAAATAGTGCAATGCTTCATCTTTGGTTTTCAAAAGATACACGTAGCAATAACAAGTAGAATCATCAATCAATGTCATAAAGTACCTCTTTTCTCCTTTAGTCAATATGCCCTTCATCTCACTTAAATCTGTATGAACAAGTTCCAATGGATCCAAGTGTCTTGCCTCTGTAGCTTTGTGAGGCTTGCGAGGTTTCTTTGGAAGATTGGAATTAGCAATTGATATAAAAGAAAGGATATGGGCTCACGTGAGTAGGAAACAAAAGATATCTATTTTAGTTCTATCATAAGCTATGGGTTCGAATCTAAGGGAAATTTTAGATAATGTTTCCTACCCCGAAATTTTCTTGTCTTTCCCTAATGCTAAGGAGAAAAAGAGGATTGAGTCAAGAGAAAAAGCTATTTTGGAGTTTGGGATATTTTCTTGCTAGGATTCTAAACATGCGGATAATATATAATCCTAAAAATGCATATATCATTACATGAAATTCTATTAAGATATTATACGAAAGTCAAATTTCTTCCATTCTCATTTGAGAATGCGAATACAAGGAGGTATTTTATGTTTGGGAAAGTCCAAAGAAAAAAGGATTTTGAATCCACCTTTTCTTTTCCCTTAGAAAAATAACTCACACACACACTTGACATTTTGAGCTCTTGACAATGGGAAATTTTAGGATTAAACTCATATTAGCCAGCCACGTCATACAACCAAGATTAACATGACAAAGACATGAATGCCAAACATTTGATTCAACATCATCGCATACATGATTAACCATTTTATTACACATGTCTGACAAAGATAGGCGGAACAAGCCTCCGCACTCATAGCCTTTACCAATAAAAGTTCCATATTTTGATAATACAACTTTATTGGACTCAAACACCAACTTGAAACCGTCTCTACATAATAGAGACCTGCTCACAAGGTTTTTATTTATTAAGGGAACATGTTGCAAGTTCTTTAGTTGCACGGTCTTTCTTGAGGTGAGCTTCAGATTGACCATACCAACACCACGAACAAAAGCATGTCAGTCGTTCCCCATCAACATGGAGGAAGTCCTTGTGACCTGATAAGAGGAAAACACGGAAGAATCAACACACACATGTATATTGGCTCTTGTGTCAATCCACCAATCAGGGGAGTAACAAACTAAGAGAATGATTGGATTACCATACCAGGTCGTTTCCATCTCAATGTCACCAATAACAACATTTGCAGACTTATTCTTCTGCTTGTGATGTTGCATGTCTTTGCGGTCCTTGCAATCTCTAGCCCAATGATCAGAGCTACCGCACACATAGCAATTTCCTTTATCCTCCTTCTTCTTGAAGTTGGTTGTCTGAGAGGCTTTGTTGTTGCCCTCGAATTTGGCCTTGTGGGTTTGAGGATTCTTCTTCTTGTGGAATTGAAAGTTCTTCTTTTGCACCACATTTGCATTAGAAGTTCCTTCCCCATGTCCCTTTGCACGTAAGTCCTTAGCTCTTGCTCTCTCTTCAATATCAAGAGTTCCAATCAAATCCACCATAGTGAATTGTTGTTTCTTGTGTTTTCGACTTGTGGTAAAATTCCTTCATGAAGGAGGGAGCTTGGCAATAATGCCACTGGCAACAAAAACTTGTCCGGTAACACACATGTAAAGTTTTCAAGTTCTTTTGAGATAGATTGTATTTCATAAGCTTGCTTCACCACAAAATGATCATCTACCATCTTGTAGTCACCAAATAGCTCCATTACATGCAACTCACTACTCGCATCAAAGACTCCAAATTTAGCCTCAAGAGCATCCCACATATCTTTGCCAATGAAATGATGCATGTAAGCATCCACCAAATTCTCGTCAAGTGCGTTAATCATGGCACCTCGAAAGAGGTTATCGACAACTTCGAACGCTTTATCCTCATCAGGACTAAGTGTTCCTTCAGGCTTCCATTGTGCCACATGAAAAACATTCATGGCAGTGAGCCAAAGCATCATCTTTGCTCTCCAATGTTTATAGTTCGCACCATCGAACACGTTGGGTTTCAATGCAGCGGCAAAACCAGTAGTAGAAAATTACCTATAAATATAAGGTTTCTGGATTGTTGGAATGTTTGGCATTATTCTACATGTTTTAATCCAGAAATTAACAATGATATAAGAAAAGAACATTATCATGACTAAAGGCATGTTGCAATCAAAAGAATCTAGCCAAGATATCAACATGTCTTAATTATGAATAAAGAACAGGAAAAACAAAGAGAACAAGGAGAGAACGACATACTTCGATGGCACGACAATAGGGATCACGTCGAACACACCATTACCACTTGGGGCAGACATCTAGAAGTAATCGATGTAGTCGTTCACATGATGAAGATGATGTAGAGGTTCACCACTAGTAGCGAGCAGTCGCGTCGAGCGCTCCCCCAAAAATCTTATCGCCCTCCTATCCCGATGCAAGAATGCGAGAGGATCAAGGTTCCAGAGGCCCTGCTCTCCCACCATTTGTGCACGCAAATGCCGGCATGAGGATGATCACCTTGTAGTTACTGTTGTGATTGCAATATGGAAAAGAGAAGGAGTTGTTGTGATGTGTATTCTCAAAGGGACTCATGCTCCTTTTATATAGGTGTGAAAGAGAGGGATAAGAAGAGATTTCAGACTCTTCATGTGCTCACGAGAGGTGAAAAACGAAGACATATAAACTAAGTAATTAGTCATTTAATTGAGAATAAGTAACTTAATTGTATTGCGTGCATATAATGGACAATTAACACCAGCACACACGCACATATGCATGTAACATTCACACTAATCAATCTCACACTTGTAACTCCTATCAAATAAATGAATCCTTCGAAATTTCTGATTTAGTGGGATATTACCCATAAATCTAACAGCTGGTCGTCACTAACCGTGTACATGGTGGCGGGCATCCTGGCTCTCAGCGCCGTCGTGATAGCGTGCTCGGGGGCTGTCCGCGTCTGGGCGCAGTACCCCAAGCGGGCAGTTCATGGGGTTCAAGATGCCCTGCTAAAGATCAGAGAGCTGGTAGAGATCGTCCACAATGTTTACTTAATGGTGTGTCTGCTTGAAGGCTTTGAGATCACTTTTCGAAATAAGCTGCTGAGGTAATAAACAATGCCGTGCGTGGCACTAATCTGATTCCTTTGCCTCTGTTTTTTTTTTATCGTTAATTTTTAACTTATTTTTGTGCATTCCGAGTTAAACATGACCGACCGTCTTATAGGCTCTGGCTGGCCTAGCATTATTATGTTGATGGAGAACTTATTAAGAACGAAATTTAATATAGTGATCATCCAATAACACTGATGATGATGTTTATTCCAGTGATGATGTAATAAAGTGTTAACACGCTAGGTTGAACTCCACGACCACGAACAGAGCAGGGGACGCCGAGACGGTGAAGTATCATTAGTCCAGCTCTGCTTCTAGTTGATCTGTGCGCGCGCCTGCAGGTTCCTGGCGAGGATGCCCTCGAACGTGATCCCAGGGCCAAACGCCAGGATGAGCCCCCACTCGCAGTCGTCCCGGTCCTCCGCTGCCGCCCCCTCGTTCCTCTTCCGGGTCTCCTCCACCATGTTCTCCAGCACGTAGACGATGGTGTTGCTGCTGGCGTTCCCGAAGTCCCGGAGCGCGCTGCGGCTGGCCCGGAGCTTCCCGGCGTCCAGGCCCAGCCGGCCCTCCATCTTTGTCAGGATCGCCGGCCCGCCGGGGTGCACGGCCCAGAACATGTCGTCGTACGTCATCGTCCCTTGGCCGCCATCATCCTCCCGCTCCTTCATCAGCTTCTTGCAGAAATCCTCCACGTTGGCCTCGATGAGGTGGGGCAGCTCCCGGCCCAGCTGGAACTTGATGCCCTCCTCCGTGAGCCGGCCCACGATGGTCTCATCGGTGTCGGGGAGGAACCGCTGCAGCGCGGCGTGGAGCTCGAACAGCGGGCGCTCCAGCGGGGTGGGGTCGGCGCCGACGACCGCCGCGCCGGCGCCGTCACCGAAGAGCGCGACGCCGACGAGGTCGTAGGGCCGGTCGGGGCTGGGCGGGCGGAAGCCTACGATGGTGGTCTCGGAGGTGGCGAGCAGGACGCGGGCCCCCGGGCTGCTCTCGGCCAGGCCCTTGGCCACGCGGAGGCCCGCCACGCCGCCCGAGCAGCCCGTGAAGGCGAGCATCACGCGGCGAACGTCCGGGCTGAGCCCGAGGGCGCGGGCCAGGTGCAGGTCGCCGCCCGGGAACCGGGCCTCGCTGGAGGAGACGTAGACGAGGTGGGTGATGGAGGAGAGCCCACCGCCGCCCCAGGACTGGACGCAGGCGAGGGACGCCTCGGCCGCCATCTGCGTCACCGCTTTGTTGGCGATCTCGAGGCGCTGCTTCATAGTCGGCAGGCCCTCCTCGGCCAGCTCCGGATAGTTCTTGAGGATCTCCTCAGACATCACAACGTACCGAGTCTTCACTGTCGTAGTCTTGCCTGCATCATCATCAACAAAATATAGCCATCAATAATATGTCCCTTACATTATGGGACTCAAGATTTCTGCTTATCTATGCTATTATTGACAGCTGAGAAAATTATTGTTACAGAGTCTTGTGAGCTTCTCCTTTAGCTCCGGGTCGTCGCACTTGGTGTTCCTCATGAAGCCGTCGACGACGTAGTCCTGCATGACTAGCTGCTGCGGGAAGGCGTGTCCGAGGGCAAGGATCGTGGCCTTTCCCGGGGTCGGAACCATGGATGACGCCTGCTTCATCATTGTTGAATCGAGATCTGGTCTCACCATTATCGCGTCCTGTGAAAAGAGATATGGACGCAAATGGTGAACACCACAAGGCAGCTACCGCGTTGAAGATTCAGAGTTCAGTAGCATGTATATATATATATAGCTTAATTTCTGTCTACACTACTCATGAGTACTGTAGTTGATAAGCAACAAGGGCATGATGGTACACGGAAAGCATGGTTGGTGACAAGCAGATGAACGATTGGTTGCTTAACAGCGTACCTCACACTCCGAGTCCATGACCATATGTATAACAGAGGACGAGAATATTTTTTTTCCATACGAATTGAAATTTCTCTATTTTGCAAATTATTCTTATAAATCACGACTGGTAGCTACCCAGAACGCATTAAATCTTTCTCTGGAAAGAATCTGCAAGAGAAAGTCGGTAACACTGATATTTAATTAAGTACATGCAACTTCAAGCATTGGGAACATGCCACCTAATGCTCGACAATGAGCGAGTTCAAACAAGTTCTTCGAGACCCCTGTTGCGTGGGACCATTCCAGATATCCGCTGACAGCAACTGAAATAAAGAGGAGAACTTCCCAGCCAAATTGAAAAAAAGGAATAAACCAGGCGATTCTTTGGCAATCAGAGATCATATTACATGTTTTTAGAAAAGGAAATATATTAACTTAATATTCCAGCCTCTGCATCGACTGATATATGTGGCACATATTTATTACAATAGGATCACACCAGGGAATAATAAACATAAAGTTTCTATCCATCAAAACGAGATATTAGAATGTGATTCTATTTGAGAAGTCCCTGTCATTATTTGCGAAGATCTCCAAGACAACAGTCTCAAACAACCTGCAAGACATTTTCATCATAAGGCGCTCCTCCTCCTTCTGAAGTAGGGACCAACATCTCGACCAATGTGTCCCCCGAATATCACCTGTAGGTAAAAAGGTATTAATGATTTGTCAAAGACCACTTTATTGCGACACAACCATAAAGACCAGCATAGGCTTGATATGTCACTCCAAATTAGTTTTTTGATTTTAAACTCCGTATCTCCTAGCTAATCAGAGAACATATGCTGAAAGTTATCAGGTGGAGGCAGATTATAAGTTGAAAAGACAACACGCCACACAAACCGGGCAATAGTACAATGGAAAAACAAATGTTAGATATTCTCACTTAGATTGCAGAAATAACAAGTTGTACTCTCATTCCAGATTCTTCTGGCTAAGTTGTCTTTAGTTAAAGTGACTCCTTTATACAAATACCACATAAAGACCTTAATCTTAAGTGTTAATTTAATCTTTCATAAATTTGGAGTAAAGAGCAAAGCTTGTGTCGTAAAAAGGGCTTTATACATGGATTTCACCGAGAAATGACCATGTTGATGCAACGCCTATTTAAACCAATCCCTATGATTTGATAACTGAACATTGAGAATTGAAAACACTAATCGATTTCAAGATTCAAGATTATGATCAACTAGTGCCCTTCGGAAAGAAACATTTAACAGTTGTGAGGACAGGACCGTGACCACTGCCGCATTCTTTCTCCTAACGATATTATAAAGATTTAGGAATTTGTCTATAAAGCTCTCATTACCCAACCAATTATCTTCCTAGAATCTAATATGATTTCCATCACCTAGAGGGAAGCTCCCAAGACGGATCTTTTTTTTAATGCTAAGACACTAGTCTGAAAATGGGAGTCTTCGGGCCTATGTTCAACCTGGGATAAGGTTTTGGAATTCAGGTATTTTTGTTTCAAAATTGTTTGCCAAGTACCGTCAGAATTAACCAACCTAAATAACCATTTGCGAAGTAGGCATTTGTTTTGGAGCTCAAGGTTGAGAATTCCCAATCTACCTTTTTGGAGTATACAGAATACTCCATTTGGTTAGGCGATATTTCTTTTTGTGGCCCTCATTTTGCCAAAAAAAAAATCTGAATTTATAGTAATCAAGTTTTTGTAGTACTCCTTTAGGAACTTCAAAGGAGAACATGAACATCGGCAAGGTACTCAACACAGAGTTAGTTAAAGTAAGCCCCCGTCCCACAGATAGCATCTTACTCTTCCAACAACTTAAGCGTTTTTAAAACCTTTTGATCCAATCAGAGTTCCCAAGTACCTAACTGGGAAAGCACCCAGCTCACACCCAAAGATCGAAGTGTATTCCTATTGATGGGCGAGGGCTTCCCCAAAAAAGAACAGTTCACTTTTGTGAAAATTAATATTGAGTCCTGAGAGCTGCTCAAAAGCACAAAGCAACCGCTTCAGATTTCTAGCCTCATCTAGGTTGTGTTCCAGAAGAAGGAACGTGTCGTCTGCATATTGTAAGATGGACAAACCATCATCGACTAGATGCGAGACGACACCTCGAAATTGTCCATCATCCTTTGCACGTTCCATTAACAATGCAAGGACGTCGGCTGCTAGATTGAACAACATCGGGAAAAGGGAGTCATCTTGTCTAACTCCTTTTTTTATTTGAAAAAAGTGACCTACGTCGTCATTAAACTTGACGGCGACACTACCTTTTGCAACTACCTGATGGATCCAATCGCACCACTTAGGTGAGAATCCTTTAATTCTTAGGGCCTGCTGAAGGAACGACCAATTTACTTTGTCATAGGCTTTCTCAAAGTCTAATTTCAGAACTACAACATTACTTTTTCCTCTGGATCTCGTGTAATGATTCATGAAGGGTAACCACTCCATCTAAAATAAAATGCCTGGGCATAAAAGCAGACTGGGATTGAGAGATGTATTTATCAGAGATTTGCATGACCCTATTATTTATTATTTTTGTAAAAATATTAAAACTGAAATTCAACAAGCAAATGGGGCGATGTCGTTAGATTCATGTAGCATCTGTTTTTTTAGGGAGAAGTGTAATCAGGCCAACGTTTAGGCTATGGATGGGAAGTTTGCCGCTATGAAATTCATGGAACATATCCATCAAATCATTTTTTATGACTTCTCAAAAAAATTGATAGAATTTGACTGGGAAACCATCAGATGGCTCTTTTTGACTAAGTATTTCCATATAAAACACTGCTTCTTTAACTTCTTTTTCACTAAAGATGACTCTAAGAAATTCATTCTCCTGCACCGTGACCTGTGGAATATCCATCCATACTTCCTCATTCATGATAAACCCATTATCATGTTGAGGACCAAACAAGTTTTTATAATAATTCATGATAAAATGCTTAAGATTCTCGTGGCCTATAATGATCCCCTCATCTTGCTCAAGTTGAAAATTTTGGGTTTTTCTATGCCTCCCATTTGCTAGCATCTGAAAATACTTAGTGTTTTCTTCCCCTTGCGACAACTTAGTTGCTTTGGACGTTGGAGCCAATAAAGTTCTTCTTCTCTTAAGATTCTATTCAACTCCCTTTTTATCATAACTATTGAATCGATTTGTGTGGGTGAGAGCACTAAGCTTTTAGCCTTTTTATCTAGCAAATCCAGTTCTTTAAGAAGTTTGACTTTCTTAGATTTGCTTTGAGCTCCTATATTCCTAGCCCAACCTTTGAGGTACCTTCTAACTCTCCTAATTTTATTTTGCCAACGCTGAATTGGCGAGTCTCCTTTGTTTTCTGACCGCCAAACAGACGCAACTAGGTCATAGAAACCCTCCTTAAGAAACCAGACAAGCTCAAACCCAAACAACCTAGAATCGCCTCTATGGTCACGCAAACCCGAGGATAAGAGAAAGGGAGTATGATCAGAAATTTCCCTTGTAAGAGCCTGAACCAACACCAGAGGAAATTTTTGCTCCCATTCCGTACTCACTAAGATACGGTCTAGTTTTTCGTAAGTAGGAATTTCTGCATAGTTGGCCCAAGTGTATTGTCTCCCAGACAATTCCAGCTCCCTCAGGTTTAAAGAATCAATAATAGCATTAAACAGATTTGGCCAATGGCTTTAGAATCTAGCATTGTTCTTTTCCGACGAATTGTGAATAATCTTAAAATCACCTCCAACCAATAAAGGGATTCTTCATCTTCGCCGCGCACTAATTCTGAAAGGAACTCATCCTTAAACTCATCTTGTGTTGCTCCATAAACCGACATCAGTGCCCATTTAAAACCATCATCTCTATTAGTTAGCCAAAATTTAATAAAAAACTCCTGTATCCACACTATCCACCACAAAGTTTGATAGTTAAACTCCTAATAAAATCCCCCCCCCCCCCCCCCCCCCGAAAGGCCCCTCGGTGACGTTCAATGCCAATGGAAATCCGCCCCGGCGAAGCACTCAGCTGAGAAAACATGTCTACCCATCTCTAAAACAGAAATAAAATCTAAGTTATGTTCCCTAGCAGAATCAAAGAGAAATCTGTGTTTCGCCAAGTCACGTAGCCCATGACTATTTCAAAAGATACCTTTTATTAGAAAACAATTTTCTTTTTTGCTTGCATCTTCGACTTAGAAGATGTTTTCCTCCTACGGATTTTGGCTTGTTTAACCGGGACGTCAACTAAATTACCAATCAGGTATTGATAGTCATCTAGGAGCTCTTACGAGTCCCCATCCAGAGAAAAATCTGAATTTACCACGCGCTGGCCCGAAGGCTTTACTCTAGCTTGCTCTAGAGCTTTAATTCTAGAAATTCCTGAATCTAAATACCCAAGCGACCGACTAGAAGAAATCCTTAAAGCACGAAGATTACTCTGAATGACAGGCGAGTGGGGGATGGACATGGGGTACGGACCTGGATTGTCAAGGTTTCTGATCGCCACCGCCTTGGAAGCCTTCTTGATAGAATCCACATCTGTTGTCGCAGCGTTGCCCTTACTCCTCCGGACCACCACGTCCGTTGGCGACCCGGTCGAGGACTGAGCTGGCACCTGAACACAGCCCAGTCCGCCGCCTAAATTGCCATCCGCCGAAACGCCGGCCTCCAACACCGAGTCGGCGAGGTCATCCAGCGTGAAAACAGCAATAGCGCCACCAACCGATGGCTCATCGAGGCACGACGGGCCCGGCTTTTGCCGACTTGCTTCAGACCCGGTGCCGATCATCACGCCAGCCGCTACCTCTGGACGAACCGAAGGTGGCGACTTAGGCGCCGGTGAAGATGTGCAGCCACCACTTCCCAAAGTGGTCGACGTGAGCACTGACGCAGAGGCCACCGCCGAGGCAGTAGCCAAATGCAATTGCACCACCTTAGCAGCTGCAGGTACCCCCGCAGCAGCCGGAGTCGACGAGGCCAACACGACGGGGTCCACACCCGACACCAGGTCAGGGGTTGCAGCGCCACGGCCTGGCGTGGCCATGGCTCTGGCCGCCAGCTCTGTTGGCATCCTGCTCCCACTTCCTACCACTGGGAAAGCCTTGGTCAAAGGCTGCCCGCACCTTGCCAGAGATGACGTCGGGGCCATAATCTTGGAAGCGCCTAGACCTGATCCTGCAGAAGAGAGAACCGAACCCAGATAGGCTCCAGTAGAATTGTTAAATTGATTTTTCCTACTAGCAAGAGAGGGTGCTGATTTTTCCTACTAGCAAGAGAGGGTGCTGAGGTCACATTAATTGGATCCTCCGGGCGCACATGGACTTTTTTCTGTTCCATTATTAAGATCACATTAATTGGATCTTCACCTAGAAGATCATCGTTATCCCAGTCATGTTCTATTAAAATTTCCCCGTCTTCTACTACTCCTGCACCATTTTTCTGAGTCCCTGAAGAGTTACCTAAACCATGCTCATTTGACTGTTTATCCTGATGTGGAGCGGCATCCTGCATCTCCTCATCATTATGGGCAGCATCGCCCTTGCTATCAGAATCAAAGTTCTCATCTTGCAAGAAACTAGAGATCCCCATATTAGGTGTAAAAGGCTCCACCTGAAAATTTCAGTTGGAAGAATCGGTTCCCGATGATAACTTCCATGTTTGTTGAGATCAGTTCTGGTTCTAACACGGCAACACAAAAACGGCCAAACTTATTAACCTTAGTCATCGCCATGTCTACCTTCTGCGTTACACCAAACATAGAGCCAATAGCCCAAAGAATTCTAAAGGTTCTCAAGATGGAGGACAGGTTAACAACTCTCATCCAAATTGTGGGCAACAAATGTCCAAAGTACTCCTCCACAAATTCCTCAAATTTGATCGAGAGGTCTTTAGAAATGTTTGCACTTACCCAGTAAGTAGTTCTAAGCAATTCAGTTCTACTAGGAAATACAACCTTGAATGAATTGTCTTTGATGCGTTGTACATCCCATTCAAAATTATTGCAGACTAGCAGTTTAAGATGCTCAACTAATTCTGCCTCAGATAATGAGCTCCCTGCCACTGAGACGAGAGCAGTTCTAAAACTTTTGCAGTCGGCTGAATTGGTGGATGATTAATAAAATATATATGCACCTAGCGCATCAACTGCGTAACCGACTGACATGGCAGCAGCATGTACCTTTTCGCTCTTATCTTTAATGACCAGAGAAGAGTTAGCAGCCTCAGAGAAATCCTTGACAATTTTACCAATAAAGTCTGTCGAAGGCGTTGCGGTGGACTCCGAAGCCGGATAAGAAGTTTTTTTTTTTTTTTTTTTTTTTTTTGACAAAGAAGCCGGATAAGAAGTTGAGGATCCTTCTCCACAACATGGGCGTCCTTAGCGGCCGAGGTCGAGGCAATCTGCGTCGGGACCCCGGTTGCCGACAGTTGCCTGCCTGCCTTGGGAGAGGGGGGGGGGGGGGGGGGGGGGGCTCGAGGAAAACCAGAGCCATGGCCCGGTCCACCATGGCGCCCGCCACGACCCCCGGACATAGATCATGTTGTGCCACCCCCATCCGGGCACAAAGGAATAGTCCTCTAAAAGATACTGGTGGCTTTGCCAGTTTCCACACACCATTACAAGGAAGGCTAGTAACGACACTATACTGTCAGGATAGATTCTAAAACATATTCCTATTCCTGAATATACTACAGAGCCGACTTCAGGGAGTAGCTACATTTTCCTTGGCAAGTGGTGCGATCTCCTCGCCATCTATGCCTGGCTGATTTCCCTCCACTCCAAGGCCGAGGAGCACCTCCTCCCACTTCTTTGCAGGCCCCTGTATCAGAGGACTATATGTTCAGAAATATATATATATATATATATATATGGTAAAACTAAAACTTTTTGCATCTGTGCCTACCTTCCAAGATAGGTCCTGTGCCATGCAATTCTGAACCATTTCATTGAACATTGGTGTGTTGTACTGTTTCAAAGCTCGTTTCACAGTCGAAGCAATTGATGTGACATCAGCAGGATCGACAGTTTCACACTACAAGGCAACAAAGGCTGCAATTACGGACTATTTTTTCAACAAGTAATAACTCAATGGTTCCCTACTCTTTTTTTACCTCGACATTGAATGAACCCATGTGAAATCCAGTAATGCCCTCCTTAACTGTGTCAACGAGTCCTCCAGTAGACGAACAGATGGGAACCTGAAAATGTTTCCAGGAATTTGCCACTGATAGTCATTTTCAATTAATTCTATGTGGCACAAAGTATTGACAGCGAAATGACTACAGAGATAAGTATGTGGTATTGTTTTAACATGCTATGGAGAATCATGGTATACGCATGGTGACTAAGAGAAATACCTGGTATTTCATGTAATCTAATTAGAAATCTAACAAGTGAAGTGAAAAAATTTACCACTCCATATCTCATCCCTTGCAGTTGAATTAGACCACAGGGCTCAAACCTACTAGGGACGACAATATAATCAGCCCCAGCAAACATCATATGTGCCAGTGGAACGTTGAATTTTGCTATGCCTCTAGCATTGTTTGGATACGTGACTTCTAGCAGCATCAATTCCTCCTCCATTTTCTTCTTTCCTGTACCCTGTTAGAGAAATTTGCTTAGTGCGATCAGCTTTAACATTGTCAGGTGGAAGAACTATAATTCGTTCATAAATTAGAACATACAAGAACAATTATCTGGACATTCTCCTCAACGAATTCTGGAATAGCTGCAATGAGTATGTCTGATCCCTTCTGCTCTTCAAGACGGCCAACAAAAACTATAACTGGGATGCTCGAATCCACAGGCAATCCAACTTCAGCTTGCAACCTTTCTTTATTAAGAGCCCTTGCTTCAGTTACCTGACAAATTATCTCATTAAGTAGAGAAATCTCCATATGTGGTAACCACTGGGCAGTATTGTAACAGTAACATTACCGTTGTTGCATCATATTTCACGCCTATGTACTTATCTGTAGCTGGATTCCACTCATAAACGTCCATGCCATTAACAATTCCAGTTTCAAGAGGCTTTGTGCGAAGGACACCATCCAACTCAACACCTTTGTCTGGGCCAGAGGTGAGCTCCTTTACATAATGCGGACTAACTGTTAGGACCAAATCACTCTCAATAATCCCTGCCTTCATCCAGTTAATCTTTCTTCCTGCTACAGGCTTAAAATGTCTGCAATGTCGCATGTTGCTGGTGTCAGAGAAGTTGACACACAGAATTTACTGAATATATGATAAAGCAACATAATATCATCATCCATACCCATCAACAAAATCAAATGAAGGCAAGAAGCTGTCAGGTAAATTAAGAAGATCAAAGTCAGCTTGGGCGAATCTACCCTGGTAGGCAATATTGTGAATGCAGAATGCAACCTACAAGGCAACAATCACAAAGAACACAAAATGAGAATTTGCAAGGCCTCAAACTAAAAAATTCTTCCCTACTCACTTTCAATTCAGTTCACAACACTGTTAACAAAACTTAAAAAGAGCAAAGTAGAGTACCTTCGCATTCGTATAAATTCCATTTGGCTTATACATGCTCTTCAGGTAGCATGGTAGAACTGCAGTGTGCCAGTCATTGGCTACAAAGACAACATTTTCTCCTGATTCAAAGGAAGAAAATGTTAGTCAGTAAGACATTAGATCTTCACCTAGAATGCACACATGTTATTTTTCTAATAGTCAAATCTACCATATGGTCCAGAGAAATATTCAGAATTGTTGAGGTTGAGAACCCTTGGAGCTTCCAAAGCAGCCTAAAAATAATAACTGGATTATAAGAACTTCCACTAAAGTAAAGATCAAATAGAATAAGAAAATGGATTCCAGTGTACTATGGATAATGCAATTGTTGACTTGCGCAAAACATCAAACTGTGATCAGCGATCACCTTACTCCATATGTCCAGATTTAAATTTGAGCCCACCAAAAGGAATCTAAATATCTTTAATAAGCGCAACCCACTAAAGATCGTTGACTCCTATTTCTCTCAATTCTCATGCAGCCACATCATCACGATATTTTCCACCGTTAGATCATGAGGCTTGAGTCCCATCTGTCCATCCGTTTATTAGCAAATGATCCACCCCTTCCAATGCAGTTATTGCTCAGGCATCAAATTCCTTTCCTCTAATTATTCACTAGCACTTATTCACTTAGTGCTTCATATTTTCCAGTAGGTCACGAGGGTATAATCCATATAATCAAGAGACCAAATTAATTAGTAGCACCAATACTCTTGTGCATCTATTCCTACTAAAGACACTATAACTGAAATCATCCTATTTAACATCCACTAACTGCACTCTCCCGTATGTGCTGCATTGTTTCCTCTTCAGTAGCCGATCAGCCAATTCCCTATATAAAGGATGAGGCACCATGTAGAGCTGTGCACATTCCACCTTCCACTCTACTACGTGTAACTCATCTCTCTACCTATCGATGGAGAAGTAGACAAGGGAAATGCATGGCTTGCTGCACACGAGTTTATTTATCGCATTTTATTCCTATTTTGATTTTCCTATAATCTTTGAGATCTTTTATACGTTGTTAAGGCCTTTAGTCTTGATTTTCCTATTTTCCTGCTAGCAACACATTTACTCATCAATTTCTCTTAATTTGTATAGGCCTTTTGTATTCTCTCTTGAGCATGTTTTCGATATGCATCGTATTCTATAATTCTTTACAATCAATTGACCCCGTGTGAGCACAGAACGTTGAATCTTAATTTGTATAAGCTTTCTGTGTATTCTCTCTTGAGCATGTTTTGGGAATGCGTTATAATCTGTAGATCTTACAATCAATTGATCCATCGAGAGCACAAAACGTTGAATCTAAATTAGAGTGAATATATAAACTTATATTGTTTTGTCATAATCCACATCTTCAATTGTTAATTGCTGAAGGATGATGCACTATCTGGTATGCTAAAAGCGTGTTTTCCGAAACTATGGTATTTAACACATCATTGGAGGCGAAGTATATACTGTCTTTTTTTAATACATCTACAATAATTTGTATAAGCTTTCTGTATTCTCTTTTGAGCATGTTTTGGGAATGCATTATAATCTTTAGATCTTACAATCAATTGATCCCTCGAGAGCACAAAACTTTGAATCTAAAATAGAGTGAATATATGAACTTACAATGTTTTGTCATAATCCACATCTTGAATTGTCAATTGCTGAAGGATGATGCACTACCTGGTATGCTAAAAGCATGTTTTCCAAAAGTATGGTATTTAACACACACGCCAAGTAACGCAAAACTTTGAATCTAAAATAGAGTGAATATATGAACTTGCAATGAAGCATCAATTTTAGTGCAATTGTAATCTCAAATAAAAGTTCTTGAGCTATCATCTCATACATTCATAAAAATCCGCTGCCACGTCGGGGTATCACCTAGTACTGATTTAAAAAGTTCTACCAAGCTTTGGGACCATAAGATTCCCCCAAAAGCATAACATGTTAAGGAAAGATGTCTAATACACTCATATTTCAACACTTCCCATCACATCTAAATGCAATAAAGTAAATGGGCCTGAGAAGTCAACATGGCTAGAAAGTGGACACTTGTCTACTCATTATTGCTTAGCTCTAGTACCATATTAAATTGCACCACCAGCCGATTGGCCCAAAATTAAGCTATTCAGGGAAATATACTATACTACATCCACTTATTGATGTAAGGCAGCCTTTCTCCAGAAAAGCACGATTGACAATAAATGCATTAGCATTAATGAATATGTTGGTTCTAATTCGGGATGGTGGACAGCAGCTAGCAACTTGTGGAGAGCTGCAAGAGGGAAGGCTTAATGCTTATGACTAGGCAGGCTGAGGCAGTAAGTCGTTCAGCTACAGTGCTGCTGCTGATTTCTAGAACACTCGACTAGTCTCTACTGCATTCCAGAAACACAAGGATTAGTCCTAACAGAATATAGAAAAACAATCGATGCTGATAGCCTCACTAGTTATTCAGGGTTTTTGGATCAAGCCTGTAGCAATGTGCTACCAGATCTGACGCTCAAAGACTGACCTGACCTACAATCTATGTACATGACCGTATAAATTTAAACCTTACCATGCTTCATAATTTTATTTGATATCTAGATAAAGATGGTTTGTAGTAAAAAATCATAGTGACAATCTTTTTAGTAAAAAATATATATACATTCTATAATTAGCTTCATCATAGTATTAATTCGTGTAATATAAAAGGACAACCAAGACTTCATGGTAATATGGATCAGTATTAAGTGCTTTTTTTCTCAAATAAGTAGTAAGTGTTTTGGGTTTCTATGAATCCAGAACCTAAGAGATGAAGATTGCTAAGGGGTACTAAGAACATTAAAGCATACCATAGCACAGGGAAGTCAACGCATTAGTCTACTAAGAATGAAGAAATGTACGTTAAATTGGAATTACTTACAAGAGCCAAAAGGCAGAACCGCAACTGGTTATCCCGATAGTCAGTCCCAGTAGTAGGACCATACAACTTTGCTCCAGTCTTGCCCCATACCTTAAGTATTATGATTCAAATGCAACACTGGAAGGTTATGACACATGCTTACGATATTCAACAGGAACAAAGCTTTACACTTCAACGGACCTTCTCAAGAAACATCGGATGATCGACAAAAACACGATCCACTCCTCTTTTGTAGCAGTGGAAGAAACGAACTGTTTCTACCTTGTCACCAACATTTACCTGCAGAAGTGAAAATTATTTTAGCATGTAAAATATCTTAAAGCTGATACAACTGCAAGTTAAGTAGCAATAAGGACCAAAATAAAACTTATACCTCAACAAGGACATTCGTATCCCATGCATCCTTGTATTGGTCATAGCGAGGAGCTATTGTCATGACCCGGTGCCCCATTGCCTAAGAAGAAATAAGGTGTCCATCACAAAAAAAACATAGTATATCTACGAAATACAATCTCAAAAAAAAAAAAAGTAAATATATATGAAAACAGCATGCATTAAGCATTTGTATAATCAGAATACACACTATTATCACGAATCTATTGAAAAAGTTCAAATCAAAGATAATCTCAAGCAAACTTAACTAACAAATAATTTGTCAAAACTAACAATTTGTCACAAAGAATACTTACAGCCAGAGCTGGGGGCAGTCCACCTACAACATCACCAAGGCCACCAGTTTTGCACCATGGGTGCACTTCAGTTGCAACAAAAATTATGGTCATTCCACTAGAACATACAATAGGTGCCTGAGACCTAGTAGCCTTAGGATAAATTCCATTGTTTGCAACTCTTCTTTTATCCAGCTGTGTTTTTTGTTGCACAGATCGGGTTTTCTTGTTCATGAACCTAACTCCACTACTACAACATTGTTGAAATTGCATGTGGCGTGACTGTTTCAGTGCCCTGGCGCCATTTGCTTGGTAACAACCATATGCAGAAATGGAACCCATTGTTGCAGCCATTCAGTGATGACCTGCCAAAACATCAAATGAAGATAACAATATTTTAGTGTTATTTTGGATCCGAGAACATGGCACAAAAACGTGAATCTCATAAATATACATCCTAAATTAAAAAACAATGTGCAGAGAAGTCAACAATTTACAGGTTCCACAATTTGACATGCTGATTATGGTGTTCAGGCTGTAGATCGATGTTAAGAAAAAATGCTCTTGAGATTGAATTTATGAATAATCTTTCAAATTTTAAGTGTATAATGAGGACAATCGAATTGAAAATACTGAAAGATTTAAAGGAGATAATCTGTCCCCATAACACCAAATCTAGTCCAGGTATCTTTTTGTATTGGGTTAATTCCTTCCATTAGACCTCTCATATTTGCTATTAACCCTTCAGACAGGTTTTCTTTGTACAGGTTTCTGATTCTCCACATAGGGCCTATGAGGGCCCGATTTCAGTTGTCTAAGATAGTAGATGTACACAAAATTTGTGAGGTTTCTGACACCTTCATCAAGCATCACCTTGAGTTCATAACAACTTCAATCATTTTTAGACATATTCAAACAAAGCTGGAAACAGGGGAGGAACGTTATTACACCAGAATACATACAAAATAGGCTTCCTTCTTTTTTTTTAATAAAGAATAGACTTTCTTGTTCGGTAGTAAGTGCTTATATACAAGGTAAAGGAGAGAGACCAAAGGAAAGATTTCCTCAGGGATCAATTCATATTAGTTTGACTGAAATGGAAATTTCCATACTGAAGCAGAAGATTTGTGGAAAGGTCGTTCTTAAAATAATTTTTGTCTTTGACGGCAAATGTTTAAGCTTTTGACTGAAATGCAAATGGCCAAAAGATACAATTTAAGGAGCAGCAACATCACAGAAATACTCATAGTAGTCGCAATCCACTTGTTGCTATCATAGCAACCTACGTCTGAAATGATTATGTTGGAAGTTTCTTACTGCGGTACTCTCTCCGCGACCAGTGACCATCACCATCTATGCCTCTGAGGCGGGCGGGGCATGTTTTTGAGAGAAGACACGCTCAGCAGCTTTCCTAGAAGAGGAGATCAGAAAATCAGGAGCACCGTATTTTGGCATTTGGTCTTATGCCTCATTTGTTCCATCAGTGTGTTCGATCAGCTGCATGTTACGAAAACTATGCGATGCTCTATGCTTGTTTCAGAGCATGGGTTGAAATTTTGTTTTCGACTGTCTAAACAAGGGAGCACGCCGAAGCGAGAAACGACAGGTGGGGGAAAAGGATTACATTGTGGGCAGAAAGAAAAAAGGAAACTAGCAAAGCACTTACATACAGTTGCAGAGCGCAGCTCACACTTTACCCAGGTGCGTTAAACCACCTAGCGGCCGGTCAAATGCACAACCAAGCTGCAATCCCATAAGGCCGTAACCAAGAAACAAACACCGCACCGCACGCCAAAAATCTCTCGCCACAGGGACACCGCAACACTGAGGCACTGATATCCCACTCATTGCAATTTGGCGGAACGAAAAGGGGGGTAATAAAGGAGTAACAACAACAAAGCAAAAATCACGAAATCGAAATGGGAACAGAAAGGGGGGATATGGTACCTTCCGATTGTCGGTGCTGGCTGTGAGAGCTGGCGGGGGAAGGCGAAGAAGCCTGCTCGGCACAGTGGAGTGGAGTGGAGTGGAGAGCGAGAGGAGGGAGCCTCGAGTAGAAATAGGCAGCACAGGAAAAATATCGGGCGGGTGCCAGGCGGCGCCACCGTTGTGGCTCGATCACTCGCGCCACACGATTCCCGCACCGAACCCCAGCAGCGCGGCCCGGCCACGCATGGGATGGGGGTGGGGGAGCGCCCCGCCCTGCGTACCGGCACCGGCGCGACAGGTCCGAGGCGAAGGGAAGCGAATATGCCGAGGCGAGCGGGGTCGTCGGAGCGCGGCACGAGAGCCGTCGGTTCGGCTCGCGGGCCCGGCTCCGGGAAAAGGGCGCGGAACTCGTGGCTTCTCTGATCCCGGGCGTCGGAAGGGGACGGGCTGAGCGGCGCGGCGTGAGCCGTTGGTGAGGAGAGGACAGGGGCCCATGATGCTTGGTGACGAGACGACACGGTGGAAAACGACGATCGACATGTGTCTGGGTGGGGCCCGGCGTGGCGATCCTGTACGAGATTTTCTTCTTTTCTTGGATGCCCTGTTTTCTTAGTGTTTTTCCCGTAACTCGTGTGAAACTCATTTTATTCTTTTGCTTTCGTCCAATTGATTATGAACCCCCGGTCTTTCTTTTCCTTTCTTTGTTTCTCTACAGTGCGTTTAGGGAGATCAGAGATCCGGCTCTGGCTATTTGTAGATGCACCAGACTTTCGTTGTCATCAAGATTTTCTTTTCCTCTAATAACCTTTCTAATACTGATTTGTTTTGTATCTGGTAATTTAGTCTGATCAATCGTATTTTGTGACCATCGATTGAGATCCAACAGCAGAGAACAAAATAACTTTATAAATGTTCAATGAACGACTGTAGTTAGACTTATCACATCCAATGTTTAACTATAAATTAAAAGTATTAAATATAGAGTAAATATAAAATCAATTACATAGATGGAGACTGATTTGTGAGAGGAATTTATTAAACCTAATTAATCCATAATTTGACAATAGAGTGTTATAGTAAACACTTGCTAATGATAGATTAGTTATACTTAATAGATTTCTCTCGTAAATTAGCCTAGAATTTTTATAGTTATTTTATAATTAACTCATATTTAGTTCTCCTAATTAGCATCCGAATATTCGATATGACATGGCTAAAGTTTAACCCAGAAAAAACGAACAACCAGTATGTCGAAAGCGTAACAAACTTGCTATCGGTTGCTGATTTTTTAATGGAAAAAATATGAGCTTTATTTTTGTGGGCGTTATTTTTGGCTTATTTTTAATAGGAAATAAATGTCTTCATAAACTTCTCCAAATATTGACACGATCTAGCCATGAGCAGGTTCAAAAAAGCTCTAACAGGCCTTGACCCTTGGAGGATTGAACCCTCATATTCTTGGAGGACTGAACCAACGGTCCTTGACCCTTGGAGGACTGAACCCTCGTATCCTTGGAGGACTGAACCATGATGAATATGAGGCAGAATACTCGCATGACTTGTAGCTTGGGATAATAAAATGTTTAATTTTGGTTGGATTAAGAGTAAAACCTTTTTCCACTGGTTCACTTGAATGCAACAAATGTTTTCGCATCAAATGGAAACAGATATGCATATCTCAAGAGACATTATCAAGAAGATCAATTAACATAATTAGGATCTATGGATCTGAGTTTTCTGCTAACTGCATCTGAGGCGATTGGAGAGGCGATCATGATCCCGATCTAGTTTCTCGCTTCCTCCGATGAGATTTAGCAGCAACGCCGGTGTCGCCTTAGGCCATTGGCGTCCACGCCACGGAGGCGAACCCCCGTCGTCGACGTTCACCGCAAATTGATGGTTAGTCGGTCCGATGCCGTCGACCACAAAAGTCTCAAAACCTAGTTTTCCTGGGGTCTGGTGCCGCTTAGGGTCTAGTCTCAGGATCGTAGCCTGTGCGCAATTGTTTGATTGAGGCACTTCTTTTCCACGTTTTGCTGCATATGGCGACGATGGGCGGAAACCCTAGTGTCATAGAGATGCTGCAAAAACTCCAGCTTACGGCGGAGGAGGAGGTTGTGGCAGATTTTAGTGATGAAGAAGATGCTACCGGTGAGGCGAACCCAGAATGGATTCTGGTCAGGAAGGTGTTGTCACCGGTACCTCTACATATGACCACGGTCCAGGCGACGATGAGGCCGGCATGGGGGAATCCACAAGGTTTGAAGCTGAGATCGATCAGAGCGAGAGAAGATAACATGTTCCTAGTGGAGTTCGGCTGTAAGGCAAACTTGGATCGCGCAATGGCTGGATCACCATGGGCTGTAGGAAAATACTCAATCCTTTTGTAGGAGTATGAAGAGAAATTGAGTGCGGCTGAAATAAAATTTGATCGCATGTGTATTTGGGCACGTCTGCTTGATTTACCTCTGGGATGGATGAATGATCAGAGGGGGAAGCAGGCTATGAGCTTATTAGGAGAAGTAGGATCAATGGATGTTGATGCGGAGGGGAAGGCTAGCGGTGCCTTCCCACGGTCACATATCACAATTGATTTACTGAAGCCTATCAAAAGGGGAGTGCTTCTAAGATTAACGAAGGACGGCGAACCCAAGTGGTTTGCTGCCCAGTATGAGAAGTTGCCTTTCCTGTGTTTTTCATGTGGAGTAATAGGCCATTCTGAGTTGGACTGTGCTAGTCCGGCACAGAGAGACGCGTCGGGCAAGCTACCCTACCACACTAGGGTTCCGTTGCGAGCTCCTGAGGATAAAAGGAGGAAACTTTAGAGTTTTGCTGAAGTTGCAGTGGAGTCTTTTGGTAGTGGAGGATCGTCGAGCTCCAGACAAAGCCGTAGCCATAACCATGTGTAAGGACCAAAGGTGTACCAAGAGGGGGGGGGTGAATCGGTAAGACGACCGCGAATTCGAATACCTCAATTTCACACCACAAGAACCCGACAATTGTTGCAACCTAACAATTCTAGTAGGCCAAGGCCCTACACATGCTAGTGTTCATGATAAGAGCAAATGCGAAAGCTAAACACACTAGCCTATGCAAGCCACAATTCAACCTACTCACTAGACCACACAATTGGGAAATAGTAAAGAGGGGATCAAAGAATGCTTATGATTTTTTTCCTGAGGTCTCGGAAGGATGGCGCCTTCCCCTAATCCTCGTTGGACCACTCCCGTCGGAGTGTCGGTCCCTCCCGCCACCAAGTGGAGTTCTCGCACACGAGCCCGCAATCGCTCTCGAAGTGAAGACACGGTCGCGTCACCGCTGCCACCAAGACACAAGCTCGCCTCCCTCGAGAACTTGTCGAACTCTCTGAGCCGACATGGGCGCTCACTAGCGATGTCCCTTTCAACAGCGGGCTCAAACCGTGTACAAATGTGTGACAGCCTTCATAACCGATCATGATAGGCTCAATCACCGACACCTAACCGGTCTAGGTCTTACCATATACCAAGAGTAACAACCTAGATCACACCCTCAAGGATACCCTAGCCCTAGATATGGACAGATGCTCAGGTTACTCTCACTAGCACTCTCAGGATATCCAATATCCTCTCCTAGTGCTCTTTTCTTTTCCTCTTGGCTCTTACCAAATGCTCCCAGCTATTCCACTGACCAAGAGAGGTCTCCAAGATCCCAGCAACAAAGTTATATAGGCTTCCAACCTCAAACTAACCGTTGCTCCACGAAATCACCTTTCTGGACGTGCATACCGTACCGTCCAGTCTCTGCCAGACCGAACCGTCCGGTCACTCTATAACAGCTCCTCCAGAGCCGACTGCTTCCTGTTCTTGGCTGATTTTTGTACTGACCGGACCGTCCGGTCAGTAGAACGGACTGTCTGATCTCCTCATCTCTGATGATTTCAGAGAGCACCACTTTTGCTTACTCTTTGTCCTGCGTTCTTCCCGTACAGACCGGACCGTTCGGTCTCTGCTGAACTTCGCGTAGATAGATTTCTCGTAACAAGTCTTCTCTGGTTTTCCTTCTCCTTTGATGATCGTACAGTCCGGTCTCCACTGATCCCTCTGTCCAGTCTCTCTGTCCAGAAGCTAAAACTTCTCGTCCTCGCTTGACTTCGTTTCCTGGCTTCTTCCAACAGCTCCTTGGCTTCTACACTGTCACCTAGTGCCTGTTATTTCACTGAGCATCTACGCACATCACCGACTAGCATAACCTAAAGAGACATGACCTAGACCCCCTTGATAGTCAGGTTTTTCCTATGGACTCAAAGCGCTAACAACTAGACAAGTGTTCCAAACACTTGCTCCATAGCTTATCCTTAGCCTTGATCTATCTCCATCAACCGTTGGACTCCATCAAGCTCATTAAGCTCCATGCTTGTGGTCATTATCATTAACCGTTAAGACCAAAAGAAATGGTCGGCCAACACCTCATGTGTCTTGAAAACTCCGAAGTGACCCATAAGACCACCTCCATGCGCCTCCTGTAACAACAAAAGACGAACCGAGCTAGCTGGAATACACAGCTTGTTAGCACGAAACAGGAACCCATCCTGCATATGAAATTTGCCCTAAGGTTTGCCATCCTTACAATGCATCATAATATCATGAAAATCAGCATCATTCACATATTGATCTTTCAAAGCTTGCAAACCAAAGATTTTAAAGTCTAATTGGGACAACATCATATAACGACGAGACAAAGCATCGGCAATCACATTTTCCTTCCCGTTTTTATGTTTAATGATGTATGGAAAAGATTCAATAAATTCAACCATTTAGCATGACGACGATTCAGATTAGTTTGGGTTCTAATATGTTTCAAAGCCTCATGATCAGAATGAATAATAAATTCGCGAGGCCATAAATAATGCTGCCATGTTTGCAAAGTTCTTACTAAAGCATAAAGTTCTTTATCATAAGTGGAATATTTAAGAGCAGCACCACTTAATTTCTCACTAAAATAAGCAATGGGTTTATGATCTTGCAACAAAATAGCACCCAAACCAATTCCACTAGCATCACATTCCAATTCAAACACTTTATCAAAATTAGGCAATTATAAGAGAGGAGCATGAGTTAACCGTTCCTTTAAAGTGTTGAATGCATCGTCTTGTGGTGTGCCCCACTCAAATGGCGCACCCTTCTTGGTCAGCTCATGTAATGGTGCAGCAATAGAACTGAAATCCCGCACAAAACGACGATAGAAGCCTGCAAGACCAAGAAAACTGCGAACCTGTGTGACCGTCGTCGGTTGGGGCCAACTCTGAATGGCGTCCACCTTGCTGCTATCGACCTCAATGCCTTGTGGAGTAACAACATATCCAAGAAACGAAACACGTTGCGTGCAAAAAGTGCATTTTTCCATGTTCCCAAACAAGTGAGCAGCACGCAAAGCATCAAAAACAGCACGCAAATGATCTAAATGCTCATTTATGGATTTACTGTATATAAGGATATCATCAAAATAGACAACAACAAATATTCCAATGAAAGGCCGAAGAACTTTATTCATTAAGCGCATAAAAGTGCTAGGAGCATTAGACAATCCAAACGGCATAATCAACCATTCATACAAGCCAAATTTAGTTTTAAAAGCCGTTTTCCATTCATCTCCTAATTTCATTCTTATTTGATGGTAACCACTACGCAAATCAACCTTAGAGAAAATTGTGGCACCACTATGTTCATCAAGCATATCATCAAGGCGTGGTATAGGATATCGATAACGAATTGTAATATTGTTAATTGCACGATAATCTACACACATACGCCAAGAACCATCTTTCTTAGGAACAAGCAAAACAGGAACCGAACAAGGGCTGAGAGACTCACGAATGTAACCTTTATCAAGCAATGCCTGCACTTGACGCTGAATTTCTTTCGTCTCCTCAGGATTTGTACGGTACGGGACGCGATTAGGAAGCTGTGCGCCTGGAATTAAATCAATCTGATGTTCTATGCCATGAATAGGAGGAAGACTCGGCGGCAATTCAGTGGGAAAAACATCTTTATAGTCCTGCAAAAGGTTAGCAACAGCAGGAGGAATATGCAACATAGGCGCCTCATCTAGTGAAACAAGCATACGAGAGCAAACTAGCGCATAACAAAGCAGATTAGCATCATGTAATTCATCAAAATCAGCACGTGTAGCAAGCAAGATAGGGTTATTCAATTTGATCTCATGTTGAACAGGTGCAACAGGAGGCGATGTAACCAATTTTGCAGCTTTTGTCGCTCGAGCAATATCATCTTTAAGAACTTGTTCAGGTGTCATATGATGAATAACAATTTTCTGACCCTTAAACATGAAGGAATAATAATTGGAGCGACCATGATGAACACTATCAACATCATATTGCCAAGGACGGCCAAGTAACAAAGAGCATGCTTCCATTGGAACAACATCACAATCTACAAAATCAGAATAGGCGCCAAGAGAGAAAGGAACACGTACTGAGCGCGTTACCTTTATTTTGCCGCCATCATTAAGCCATTGAACGTGATAAGGATGTGGATGCTTCCTTGTTGGCAATGATAACTGCTCCACCAAGGTCGTACTAGCCAAATTGTTGCAACTGCCACCATCGATGATTATACGGACCGCTCGTTCTTGCACAACACCTTTGATATGAAAAATGTTGTGGTGCTGATGCTTTTCATCCTGAATGACCTGTGTACTAAGAACACGCTGCACAACAAGAGTGGCATACCTGTCGGCGGCACTAGAATCGACATGAAGCTCCGTATTATCTACATGATTAGTGGCAAGCATAGTCTGCTGAATATCCTCAGAATCACTAGCAGAAGAATACCCACCGTCGTCACGAATCAACATAGTTCGTTTATTTGGACAATCGCATATCACATGACCAAATCCTCGGCAACGGTGACACTGAATATCACGAGCTCGTCCAGACGACGAGGAGGACGGCACGATCGAGGCAGATTTGGCCGTGGATGGAGCACTCGACTTGGACGTGGTCGAGGAGTGGTCGCGCCACGTGCAAGGAGGTGTCGACCGTGGAGTTGAAGGCGTCTTGGACCCTACAAAAATGTTAGATCTTGACGAAGATTGTCGATCCTGCACTTCACGTTCAGCTTTACAAGCATATTCAAATAAGGTGGTCATATCATCATAATGCTTATAATCAAGAATATTCTGAATTTCACGATTTAACCCACCCCTAAAGCGAGCCATAGCAGCATCATCCAGTTCAACTAAACCACAGCGAATCATACCCTTTTGCAAAGCTTGATAATAATCCTCTACGGAAAGTGAACCTTGTTGAAAACGCTGCATTTGATTAAGCAAATCTCTAGCATAATATGACGGCACAAAACGATGACGCATAGCAGCTTTTAATGCCGTCTAAGTGGCTGGAATATTATCAGGATATCTTTGTCTATACTCACGCCACCAAAGTAAAGCAAATTCAGTAAATTCACTAATAGCAGCCTTAACTTGTAAATTAGCAGGAATATCATGGCATGCAAATTTTTGTTCAACCTCTAATTCCCAATCAAGATAAGCACCCGGATCATATTTGCCATTAAAAGTGGGATACGAAATTTTATTTTGGCAAAAGAATCATTAATAGGAACACGTACCCTACGAGCATGACCACGGCGATTGTCGTCGTCCTGCTCGGTGTCGGCGCCGTAGTCACGTGCATGTTGCAACTCCGTGAGCTGCGTTGTCATGGTCCCAAGCTGCGTCGACATGGCCTCAAGACGAGTCACGATCGTCGTGAGCGTGGTGCGGGCAGCCGTATCAGCGAGGTCCAGTTGATCAAAACGCTCATTCGACGAAGTGACCGTAGAGTCAAGTCTCTCGTGCATCGTCTTCATGTGGTTTTGGAGACCATCAACCTGTGCCTGGACATCCTGGAGGGTGAGCTCCTCCGACTTCAAGCTGTTTTCTGCCATAGAAAGACAAGCAATACAAAAAACGGGATCCTACAACGAGAGGTGAGTGGTGGATGGAAAGCTCAATCAAAAAGTTGTTATCAAATTCTTACCCGTCCTTACCAAGCACGCAAGCGTGAATTGCAACCACAGGTAAAACCGGTGGAAGATTGGAGGAGGGATTGCGTGGTGAAATAAAAACCTGCTCGTAGTAGAAAATTTGTGGGGCTAGGAGGCTGCACTCAATCCAAGGGTTAGCACAATTCAAACAATAACTGCAAAGATGAATAATGGTGCTAAACGCGAAAAGATTGCTGCCGGTACAAGTGCAAGAGGAAGGAAAAAGGATCAAAACAAAGTGCAGCAAGAACGCGTCGCCTGTGTTGCTCGGCCGCTCTTTTTTTTTCTCTTTTTTTTTCCTTTCTTTTTTTTTCTCTTGTTTTTCTTTTTTTTTCTTTTTTTTAATACTTTTTGCTGAAAATATAAACAATGAGACCTCAAATAAGCAATTAAGCACAGACACTTGTTTTTCTTTCTCTCTCTCTCTCTCTCTCTCTCTCTCTAGAGTAGGAACAAACGAAACCGAGCAGAAACAAACACAGGACGAGGCGAGACGGGGTAAACAGATGCGGCGGAAAGCAAACTGTGGTGGTGAAAACACGCGGCACGACGGAAGGATACGACGATGATAGGAAGAAAACGATGAAACACAGTGTACCAGCAATGATCAAAAGCGAAAGCACAAAAACTCAACAACGCAAATTATTGAACGAAAGTGCGAGGCTCAAAACCGTACTGGAGTAAACTTTTTTTTTTGTAGTGTTCGGTTTATGTGGACTTGGATAAAACTCACCGAGAAACACTGCAATCTGATACCACTTGATAGGTGTAGAGTGCCCGATCTTTCGGCGAGTGGAGATAACTTCGATTTAGTGGATGTTGACCTTCACGATCCGACTACGACGAGCAAGCCGAAGCGCCAATGCAATCGCTGAACCAACTTCCGGAGGATATTAACGTTGCGGTAAACAAGATCAACCTGATCACGAGGATCAATTCTTACGCGCAATCGAAGAACGAGCAAGAATTAGAGGCGAGCAATCTGATGTATTGCACGAAGGTGGAGTTCTGAATTCACGTCGAGAGACGGATGTATAGCTAAGCTAAACTTAAAACAAAACTCGAAGATTACAAGGGGCGCAGCCCTTGACTATATAGGGGGAGGACGAGGCATCTAGGGCCGGCTGAAGTGGAGAGGCGCGCGGTGGAGAGGGAGTCGTGCGACTTGGGCCACGTGGGCCTTCGGGCGACATCATCCTGCGCTGTCGTTCCTTAGAATCAAAACCGTCTTCAATTCCTGGGCTCGAGCTCTAGTGATTGGGCCCTTGTACGTCGTCGTCTCGTTAGAAGATGGATCCGTAACTGGAGGAGGCACGACGACGAGAGGTGGAGGCGTGACAGCTTGGTTTGGCGCGCCATCTTCTGTCATCATTATTCGTATGTCGTTGATGTCCTCATCACCTCAGGACCTCTCTCCTCCAGCAGGATCCCTAGGTACTGGAACCCACTGCTCGAAAGAGACAAGGCGACTCACCTTGAGATCTCGAGCAGGAACCTCAAGGATGTCCCCCTCTCCAGCTGAAACTACCAACCTCTGTAGCATCCTGGTGCACATGTCACACGTGCAGTGCGGGTCTTTTGCCCGGTGAGCTGACCTCTGCTGTGGTCCTGTCTGCTCTTGCTGTACTGGCTCCTCCTCTGACTCCCCAGACTCGCCAGACTCTGACTCTGCACTCTCCTCCTCCTCAGACTCCTCCTGCTGCCTGGAGGATCCCTGCTCTGCAGTCCTCGACGACCTCTCCTGACGAGAAGTCGGAGTACCCTACGACCACAGTGGCAGCCTGATCCCTGTATACAGCTCTTGGGGCTGCTGTCCTCTACCTGGTGCTCCTCCTATGGCCCTGATCATCAGTTTGCGTCCCTGTGATTAGTACTGCTGCTGGTGTCCTATGTGCCTGCTCCATGGCATCCAGGTGCTGAGCTAACCGTCTGGCTCTCTCTGACTCTCTGTCCAGCCTCGTCCTCTTCTTACCCTTGCTTTGCACTGGCATCTTGCCCTTACCCTTATCCTGGTCACCTGCTCCTGCCATCTCTGTTGCTGACAAGTGTTACTGCACGCACATAAGTAGGGATAGGATAAGTATAGAACCTATATAAATCTATAAGACAAGCACCGCTAGGTAAGAATGCGCAATAGAAATCCTAGCACTGAATGAAGGACATGATCACTGGACAAATATATAAAGTAACAACAGTGATCATCGACTATATGCGGCTGGTGCGAATCATCTAGTGTACAGTCAAATAATTGCAATTAATCTAACTATAGACTAAATGAGAGACAATCCTAGAATTTCAATTAACAGATAGGCATGGAATTAATTGCAAACTAGGTGGAGCCAATTAACTAATTAATACAACTAAAAAATTGGATTTTTATCTAATTGCATCAATTAAAGAAATTGCTTGAAATTTGGACATTTATTGAAGAAATGCAGAATGGCACAATACCCTGGGGAAACAACGATGAGAACCACATGAACCGAGGAGATGATCACCGGCGAATGCGCTCCGATCACTGAAACCAAAAAAAAGGAGGCAACTTTGCACTTGGCGGTGGAGCTCGATGAGGTGGGAAAAGAGCAGCGGCTCTGGAGGTATGCGCGTGCGAGGGCAAGGCGGTGGCTTGATGGCGATAGAGCAGCAGCAACGCACGGCGGTGGAAGTGGGTGTGGCGGCAGCGGTTCTGGCTTGCAGTAGCACTAGGGCACGCGGCGGCGGGCGCACTGCGCGCGGGCGAGCAGCAGCACAGCGGCGCGGGCGAGGCGAGCGCGCACGGCGAACGATGGCGCACGGCTGAGCAGGTGATACGGCAGTGTAGCGATGGGGCGAGCTCAGAGGTGGCGAGGCGGCGTGCTCCATGTGGGCTCTCGGCGTCGGGTTGAAGACGAAAGGGGCCAAGACAAAATTTTGACCTAGGTCAATAAGCAACGGACGACCGAGATCCTCAAGAAATAGATCAACGATCATGGATTTGAAGTGCATTACGTGTTTTCAATATAGTGACCAGATGGTACGGTTTCTAGACCGGATAGTCCGGTCAGCTCCGAGTCTGCTGCAACCCACACAGATCGGACGGTACGGTCTCTAGGACCGTTCTGTCCGGTCTCTATGCCAAGACTGACTCGAGGCACTGTGCACTGGGCACTGACCGGACTATACGGTTCGAAGATTGGACTGTACAATCACTACCAGAATTTCATTGAATCAAGGAATTTTCTCCAATTTCCAAGTGCCCTCACTTAACACCCAATTAAACACTGCACTTGAAGCATGAAGGGAACTCTAAAACACTCCTTTTCAAATAGTGGCTCTATATGGCCTTATAATTTTTGCAAAAGCCAAATGAAGAATCAAGCAAATAAGAACCAAGGCAATTAAGAACCAAATGGGTATGTATGAGCCTTAGTCTATGAACCACGTGAGTAGATTTAACCTCGAAGTTCATAAGAGCTTGCTCAATGGGCATGAAGCACAATCCTTTCCTTTGGTCATACTTGTGGAGATGTAATATCATATAGATCATGAGGCACAAATAACTCCAAAATGTGACAAGCCTCCTTTGTGTTTCCTATATGACGCATGCAACAAGCATTTTACATGTATAATGAAAGTAAACATGCCATGTGAATGCAAGCAATATTAAACAAGACACAAAGAAAATCTAACAATGTCAAGTTTGAACCCCTCTCAAGCTTACTCACTATAAGTCATACCCTTGCCTTGAGAGAAGCCAAACCACCATCTCAACCACTCCCCCTTACTTATAGCTATCTTGAGTGGGTTAGACATTGACTATTTTTTATGTGTTTTTCTTTTAGCTATTTACATATGCATGGATGCAAAACATACTAGTCACAAAGGAGTCCTAATTACCATGCAATGCTAGAAAACAAAGAACACACTACAACTACCAAGAACAAACACACACGGATACCTCCCTTATGAGTAAATATGTCATTGAGGTCCATGTCACATATGGTGGACTTCACTTGATCTTCAAGTAAGCTCCCAGTCTACCACCACCACCATCTTCTAGGTCTTATGCTTGGGCACCCACTTGTACTTCGTTGAGCTCTCAAGATCAACAATGCACTTAGGCACCCATATGCTCTTGACCTTTCTCTTCTTGTTCGGTCATCCCAAAGCCTTTCCTTTCACCTTGCCACCCTTGTCCCTAAAAAGCTTGAAGTGGGTGTTCTCATGGAACAAGTTAGTGTTAGGTAAAACAATGGAACTCCTCACCATAGGATAATCCTTGATGGTGTGGCCATCCTTGCAACACCTTTCGCAATAGTAGTCATCGGCGAGTAGGGGCCTGACCCATGCGGGAATAGAGTCACTCGTCCCAATGATGTTGGTGGCGGCGGGATATGAGCCAAGACCATGGTGGGAGACGTTGTTCACAAGGTTTCTCCCTAGAATCTCCTTGTGGATGGCTCTACCACGTGTAAGCCTCTCGAAGCTGTCTATCACCATCTTCCTCTCTTCCCTTGAGCTTGTGATATTCCGTCAAAACAAATGGATCAATGGAAGAAACCTCATCCGAGGTGGTTAGTTCATCACACATAGTGGAAGCATCGCTCTTGGATGAACTAGAGGTGGGAGAGGCAAGGTTATCAACATTGATGGCCTCAAAAGTAAGTTTAAGGGCCTTGTACTTCTCACGTAGCTCTATATGATCCCCCTTGAGTTTGTCATAACTCTTGTTTAGGGCCTCATGAGATGTGACAAGGTCCTTGAGCTCACTCTCAAGCTCACCAACACGGTCCTTAACTAACTTACACTCTTTTCTTACCATTTCCAACATTTTGAATTTCTTGACGGCGATGTCGCGAGCTTGCTCAAGCATGTTTCAAAGGTCGGCGTAGTAGAGCTTGTCAACATCGCTATCGTCGCTGCTCTCATCCTCACTCTCCCCAAGTTGGCTCGTGACCATGAGGCATGTGGGAGGTGGAGGAAGAGCTTGAGGCAGAGTGGTCTTGATGATGGCTAGGTCGGCCATTTCTTCATCATCGCTTGAGGAAGAGGATGTTTTACTTGAGTTGTCACTTGTCCACTCTTGGACAAGAGCCTTGTATGAGAACTTCTTCTTGAAATCTTTGTCTTTGGCTTTGCCTTTGCTCTTGTCCTTGTTGAGGTACCTCTTCTTATTTTACTTAGCTTTGGGGTCTTTTTCTTCATCTTCATCACTTGAGTCTTGGGACTTGAAAGCTTCTTTCTTCGGCTTGGGGCAATCCCGAACAAAGTTTTTCTTAGAGCCACAATTATAGCACTTTTCCTTGAACTTGAAGGCAAACTTGTTCTTGAAGGACCTCATCTTCTTCATGAGAAGAGCCAAGTCTTCACTCAAGTCATCATCATCATCATCATAATAATCATCTTCTTCAATCACCACCATCTTCTTGCCTTTCTTGCTCTTGGTAGGCTCTTGCTTCTCAGCTTGAAGAGCTAGGTTGGATGGTTGTGGATCATCCAAACCCAACTGGTAGCTCTCGAAAGCAGTGATCTTCCCAAGCACTTCCTTGATTGTCTTGGTCTTGAGGTCATCTTGTAAGGTGTATGTGATGATGGACTCATACTTTGGGTCTCTAAACAGCCTCACAAATCTTCTAATGAACTCCATAGGCTTGAACTTGAAGTCATCCCCAAGAGCATTGATATCCTTCCACTAGCACATGAAAACAAGAATAAACAGTGTTAGCTCTCTCATGTGGCAATATAGTGAAGTTATCATACTTGTTCTTCAACACATAGTATCTTTCCTCTTTCACATCACTGGTACCCTCACGAATACACTGAATCTCGGTCCAGATACCATATGATGTCGAACTCGCATCCAATCTAGCAAACACATCCTTAGAGATGCATGCAAACAGAGCATTCTTGGCCTTAGCATTGTGCTTAATGAATTCAGGATCAAGTGGGTTCACATCCGCATTCGAATCATGGCTCACCTTCCATATCTCTCGGTCAAGGGATTCGAGGTAGGCTTGCATGCGAGCCTTCCAACAGCTATAGTCCTCACCATTGAATATGCGAACCCTCCCCATCTCTCCCGGCATCCTTACTCAAGGCGGTGAAGCCACAAAGTTGACCACTTGGCTCTGATACCAATTGTAAGGACCGAAGGCATACCAAGATAGGGGGGGTGAATTAGTAAGCCGACCATGAATTCGAATACTTCAATTTCATACCACTAGAACCTGGTAATCGTTGCAACCTAACAATTCTAGTAGGCCAAGACCCTACACACGCTAGTGTTCATGATGAGAGCAAATATGGAAGCTAAACACACTAGCCTTTGCAAGCCACAATTTAACATACTCACTAGAGCACACAATTGCGAAAAAGTAAATTGGGGAACAAGAAATACTCATGATTTTTTTCTCGAGGCCTAGGAAGGATGGCGCCTTCCCCTAATCCTCGTTGGACCACTCCTGTCGGAGTGTTGGTCCCTCCCGCCACCAAGTGGAGTTCTCGCACATGAGCTCGCAATCACTCCCGGAGTGAAGACACGGTCACATCACCGCTGCCACCAAGGCACAAGCTCGCCTCTCTCGAGAACTTGCCGGACGCCCCAAGCCAACATGGACAGTCACTAGCGATGCCCCTTTTAACGGCGGGTTCAAACCGTGTACAAACATGTGACAGCCTTCACAACCGATCACGATAGGCTCGATCACCGACACCTAACCGGTCAAGGTCTTACCATAGACCAAGAGTAACATCCTTGATAGTCCGATTTTTCCTATGGACTCAAAGCCCTAACAACTAGACAAGTGTTCTAAACACTTGCTCTATAGCTTGTCCTTAGCCTTGATCCATCTCCATCAACCCTTGGACTCCATCAAGCTCCATGCTTGTGGTTATTGTCATCAACCGCAAAGGCAACCATCATCAATAAGATTTGTAGTAAAGTTGAGAGATGATTCCTGCATAGACAACACTCGTGTAGATATTAGCCCACAATTTCATAATTGTCATTAATCACCAAAACATCCATACCTTAGAGATCCAATCATCAGTGGTCATGAAGCTTACACCTTGGGGCTAGAAACCGTAGCTTAGAAGAAAATAAGTCCCGACAACCTACTGGTGATGAGGGCATATCCCCGCTAAAATAGCCGGATGACAGGAGGCAAAAAGGGGAGGATGGAAGAGGTGTCACCTGCTAGCTGCCAGTTGTTCCAACCAAAAGAGAACACAAAGGTTGTGAGGAAGAGAAAATCAAAGGGCTTTGGCTCTAGTCCGCAAGGCCCAAACCTAGACCTGAACATTGCTCTGAATGAAACTACAGCACTTGTGCCTGCTGGTCGGGTACATGCTTTGGTGAACCAAATGGATGGGACAGGAAACAGTGTGGGGGTGGAGGAAGAGCTGCTCAAGAAGTAGAAAGTGTCAGTTTTATCTCAAGATACGTGATTGGCGGTGGCTATGATGGATAGCCCTCGCCGGGCACAATGAAACTACTATGTGTGAACTGTCGGGGTTTGGGACAACCTTAGGAAGTTCGCGAGCTTTGTAGCTTGGTACAACTACATTGTGCCTGGGTGGTATTTTTGTCGGAGACATGGTTTTTTCATGATCGAGTCGATAAGTTGCAGAGAACACTCGGTTTTGATGAAGGTTTTGGTGTGAGGTGCCGTGGGAGAGGAGGCGGCCTTGCACTGTTGTGGAAGCGTGATGTCGATGTGAAGATTCAGAGCTACGATAAACTTCACATTGATGTTGCGGTGCTTGATCCGCGGACGCGTGTTGAGGTCTGGAGGTTCACTGGTTTCTATGGCGAGTCCAAGAGGGAGTTGTGCCATCAAAGTTGGGAATTGATGGAGTACATGGCTGCGCAAAGCAGTCTACCTTGGCTGTGCTCGGGCGATTTCAATGAGACCCTTGATGTGGTGGAACAGATTGGGGGTGCACCACGAGCGGAACAACAGATGGAGGGGTTTCGAAAAGCGGTGGAGACTTGTGGTTTCAAGGATCAAGGCTTCAACGGGCTGCCATACACTTGGGATAATAGGCAGCAAGATCGTAACAATATCAAGGTTCGGTTGGATATAGGTTTTGCCACTTCAGTGTTCCTCGATCTCTATAGGGAGGTTGAAATATTGCATATCCTGATAGTTGAGTCGAATCACTGTGCCTTGGCCATTGAATGCTCGAAGACCACAGCAAGGAGAAGACGAGGACAGAATTTGTTATGTTATGAGAATATGTGGTGGAGGGACCCAGGCTACTTAAGCATGCTCCAACAAGCATGTGGTGATGTTGATGATGCACAGAACCTGGCTGAGTTATGTTCCCATCTCGGGCAGGTACGTGAGTCAATGCAAGAATGGGAGACCTCAGCGTTTCGCTCGGTAAGGAAGGAACTTGCATTACTACGTCGCGAACTAGAGCGAGTTTGGTAGCGCTGACTGCATGCAGGCCCTTCACGTGAAGAAAAGAGGATTCTGTCAAAGATCTCTGAGCTCCTATCCCGGGAAGAAATAATGGAGAAACAAAGATCGCGACAGAATTGGCTGAAAGATGGTGATCACAACATGACTTTCTGAAGATGCATCTAGGAACCCCTTGTGGGTTTTGGTGTACGATGATGGAAGATTAAAATTGTACTAACAATGTTCATGAATTAAATGTGCAGACAATCAAAATTATTGTCTAAACCCACATTTGCAAGATGGCTATTACTCCCAAAATAAGAAAAGGAAAATTGACTCAAATGCCTTAAAGATTAGTTTTTGTTTTAATTGAGTGACAGGCATGCCGAACTATAAAGGGGGGTAAACCAATCTTGCTAAGAAGGGAAATTTGTGTGCTCAAGCCTACCAAAAAGTTTTGTGAGAGTTTAGTGAACAAATGCCAAGAAGAACCAATCCTTTTTGAGCCAAATAGAGAGTCACGGAAGTTCTGTGGTTCATTCCATGGAAGTTCCATCATTGCCAAGCTTCTAACCTCAGCCAACCTGAGAGTTACGGAAGTTCCGTGTGCACCCCCACGGATGTTCAGTCGTTCTCTGGTTTCTCTATGTTGCAAACCCGAGAGCGACGGAAGTTCGGTGAGGACCATCATGAAAGTTCTGTCATCTCTGACTCAGTCAAAATTCAACCGTGCAACGACTCTTTTTGAACTGACAGAAGTTCCGTGGGTAACCACGGAAGTTCTGTCAGACACAAAAAAGCTATGTAACGGCTAGTTTTTGGAGAGCCTCTATATATAGTCTCCCCTTTCCCCCGTGGGAAGGGTTAGACTCCTTGAAAATTCACTCTCATTTCAGCTAGAGCTCTCCCCTCTCACTCCTAGACTTGTTCTTGAGATTCCAAGCAAGTGTGAGAGATCCAACCACAAAAAGATTGAATCCATCCACTCAAAAGCTTGAGCACATCTTTCCCTCCCCAACAAGATTTGATTTGCTTGTTACTCTTGGAGACTTGGTCTCCTAGACGGCTAGGCATCGCCCTTGAGCTCCTAAATTGTTGTGGTGAGACAGGGACATTTGTGAAGGTGTGATTCGCCTCTGGAGGAAAAGAATCAAATGGACAAAGAAATCCGAGCACGATCTTTGTGATTGCTTGGCGGGGAAAAGGGTTGAGAGAGATCCGACCACTTTGTGTGGCTCCTCAACGAGGACGTAGGAACTACTTAGTGTGGTTGCCAAACCTCGGGTTAATTTCTTGTGTCTCTCTTTACATTTCTGTATTTCTTTCATATTATTGTGCTCGATTCACTTGTTGATTGTGTTGCTAGCTATTCTTCAAAGAACCCTAAGTGTGCATTGTTGTAGTTGCACCTTTATCAAGTATTGTATCTCTACTTGTTTAGTTATCCGCATTTAAATAAGTTTTAGAGAAAGGATTGGTGAAGTTCTGTCATTTGACAGAATTTCCGTGGGGACGGAAGTTCCGTCATTCTAGATGAAAGTTCCGTCGTTCCTATCATTTGATCAAAACTTAGTGTTTTGTAGGATTATTTTTAGATTTCCTATTCACCACCCCCCTCCTCTAGGCAACTTTCAATTGATATCAGAGCCAGAATCTTCTATAAGGCTTAAAAGCTTGAAGATTAAGAGATGTCATAGCCGGGTGTCGGCATTTAGATCACCGACTAGTAGAATTTGTTCACTAGGGTGCACGCTTCGGGTTCGACGATCGCTAAGCAAGGGGACAAGGGGGATTATACTGGTTCGGGGAAGCCCCCTGCGTCCAGTTCATGAGCCTGCGCATGTTACTTGCTCCGGTGAGGGGTTACAACGGTGGTGAGAGAGGAGAGTGCTCCAAGTCACGGGTGAGGGGTGTGCGTGTGTGTGATTGCTATGGCTATGTGGTTCAGTCACCTCTTCTGCTGTGTATTGTGTCTTGTGTTTCTGGTCCTTAGAGAAGAGAGTGGGTCTCCCCTTTTATACTTCAAGGGGGCAGGCCCATTACAGAGAGAGAGAGAGAGAGAGAGAGAGAGAGAGAGAGAGATTTCTACACGTGATGAGTTGGTGGAGGCATGCTGAAGAAGGCGTAGTCCTCAGTCGGCGGCGTGGTCTTTGGTCTTCACGGGCCCTATCATCCGGGCCTTGCGTCAGAGGGACGGTACTGCGTCCGAGCGTGCCCCCATTCTCCGTCGTCAAGTCGAGTCCCCCCGCGTTTCTGTAGCTGGTGTGTTCTGTCATGTACGGGGAGGTGCAGCATGGGCTTTGTCACGTCATTCAGGCAGGGCTCAATCTAGGTGTCCCTCAAGCCGTCCTGCTTTATCATCATTAGGCGTGCCGTCGCACGATGGCAGTGCAACAAACCTTGCCATGCCTGCCACCGTCAGCGGGCGCTGGTGCTGACAAAGGGGGCAGGTATCTGGAGGGATTTGACTCCTCGATAGTATGTCAGCGTAGTGGGCATGGCATTTAAGGCTGGGTGGGTGGCAGTTATTGACCGTTGGCTCGCTCGACCCCCTCCGTCGGGGGTCGTTGTGTCGGGTTGCGTCTGTCCGGAACGGCTTGGAGTTGGAGTCCGTATCGTACAGACGAGGCAATCGAGCTTCTCCACTCCGCCACTCCTGGCCTGGCCAGGGTTCCCTCACCCCGCCCTGTCCGGGCTCGGGTCCCACTGATGGGAGTTGACGGAGGCAGCGTTTGACTATCGATTGCGGGGGGGGGGGGGGGGGGCACACTGTCGTCGCGACAGTGGTGGCAGCGGGGCGTCCGTTCTTGCCCCCGGAGTGGATAGGCTCAGGTTAATGGCTGAGTCATTTGCTTGGAAGTGCGAGCCGTGCCTGCGCTCCATCAGGTGAAGCGATCTGCCCTCTGCCCCTTTCGAGGGGTCGAGCGGGGTGTTGCGAATCCCCGACCCCCATTGAGGGGTCGAGCGGGACACGGTCGGCCCTCGACCACTCGGGGGTCGAGCGAGTCAGGGTAATGGCATGACTTTTGCGGCTAAGGACTGACTGCCACGGGGATGTTTCCCGTGGGGGCCCATGCGAGTGGCGCCTTGGTGGCGATCCTAGGGGCCCTGTTGAGTCTGGCGCATGCGAGTCCTTAGGATGTGCCACATGGCACCCTGTTATTTACCCTCGACACCGAGAGAAGGTGACAAGCCTCAAGATCTTGCTTCGGCAAGCAAAGGAAGTGAATTGCACACGGTCATGCCATTCAACTATGTCGATGTGGCAAATATTCATGGCAGTGGAAGTGGAAGGTTGCCTTATTTCAAGGGCCAAGATTTCAGTTGGTACAAGCACCGGATGAAGATGTACCACATGTCTATTGGTCCACCAATTTAGGAAATTGTGGAGAAGGGATTCACTTTGGAGGACAAGGACAATCCTACAACCATGGACCAACTCAACATACATCACAATGCTTAAGCGGTGTCGGCCATTCTCTCTTCCTTGAACCCCAAGGAATATTCAAGAGTAGCCGGAATTGAGAATGCCCGAAGAATGTGGAAGATGCTAGTATGTGCCATGAGGGAGTAGATGTTGTGAACAAGTCAAGGCTCCAAGTTCTTAAGAATCAATTCAATTTCTTTGTGATGAACAAGGGAGAAGAGCCTCAACAAACTCATGATAGGCTCATGGACATTGTGAATGAGAGAAAAGCATATGGGGACAACATCAAAGATGAAGAAGTCAACTACAAGCTTCTCATGGCTCTTAGAATGTGGAACCCAACTCTATGCACCATCATTGAAGAAAAGGATGGATTTAAGAACTTCACAACCGATGAAGTGATTGGAAGAATCAATGCCCACAAGAGTCATGATGATAAGGGCAAAAGAGTGAATGTGCTCATTGGTGATGAGGGCTCAAGCAAGAAGGACATAGCTCTCAAGGCAAATGATGACGAAGATGATGACAATGATGATGAAGAAGAAGACAATGAAGAGTTTGCCTTATTTGTCAAAAAATTGGGCAAATACATGATCAAGAACGGCTTCACCAAGAGAAGCTTTGAGAAGGCCAAAGCTAGAAGAACAAGTAGAAGATGCTATGAGTGTCATGAACAAGGACACATGATTGTCGATTGTCCTAGGCTAAATGGCAAGGGCAAGAAAAATGAAAAGTACAACAATAAGACCAAGCCCAACAAGAAGCCAAACAACAAGGGGCAAGCTCACATTGACCAAGAATAAATCTCCGATGATGATGATGAAGATGATGAGGGTGGTATTGCCAACATTGCCATTGGCCTACCTCCGGCCAAGAAGTCACTCTTCAATAATCTCACCGATGATAAGGATGATGCTCCCCGATGCTTCATGGCCAAGGAAAGCAAGGTAGCTCCTCACACCGATTTCAATCCCTCTTATTGTAGTCATGAAGAGGAGGACTTCGTCCCCTCTATGCATGAAATGATTAAAATGCTAGATAAGCTATAGGGGGAGTTGGAGAATTAAGAAAGAATCATTGATAGACAAGAAGAGTTGCTTGATGAAGAAAGAAGCAAGAACCTTGAGCTCACCAAGCAACTTGAGCAAGAGAAGCAGAAGAACAAGACCTTGACTAAGGACCTTGCAAAGGTCAATGAGTCAAGTGAATCATGCACCTCAACGAGCAAGAAGTATCAAGAAAGGTGCAACTCCTTGCTAAAGGAGAACAAGGCCTTAGTAGAGGCCATTGAAGATCTCAAGACAAGCTCCCGCTAATTGATGAAGAAGCTTGAATCCTCTTAAGCTTCAACAAGCAAGGATTGTGGAAGGTGCCACAACATTGTTGTTGATATGATTGCCAAGCAAGATGCAATCACTGAGAAGCTAACCAACCAAGTCAATGAGCTCATGAAGGCTCAAGTGAAGACCACAACAAAAATAGTTGGTGAACCAAGAGCCTCCCATGACAAAAGAGGATTGAGGTATAACAAGAATATACCCAAAAGAAGGTACAACAAAAGAATCAACTTTGTGCGTGAGAATAAGGGAAAGCAAGTGGCACAAGAAATACTGTCAAGCCCAAGAATGCTTCCCAAGTCAACAAGAACACCAAGAACTCTACCATATCCTTTGATGATTTTAATTCCTCTTATGTGCTAGCCCGTAATGCTTATGGTAGAGTGGTTGCCAAGTTTGTTGGGCCACATGATACAAGGTGGAAGCCTTGTGTGTGGGTGCCCAAAGTTCTTGTATCTAGTGTTAAGGGACCCAAACCAACTTGGGTGCCTAAAACACATGCTTGATTTCCTTTGTAGGAATACTCCTCCGATGGTGCAATATGGGTGCTTGATAGTGGGTGCTCAAATCATATGACCGGAGAGAGATCAATGTTCTCCACACTTGAACATGATAATCTACCAAGTGGAGGCATATCATTTGGGAATGACAACAAAGGAAAGGTAATTGGTCATGGACGGATTGACGTCACCCATGACCTTTCAATTAGTAATGCTTATCTTGTGAATGGTCTAGGGTACAACTTGATGTCCGTATCACAACTTTGTGAAATGGGCCTTAGTTGTCTCTTTGACGATGATGGTGTGACTGTCTTTAGGAAAAAGGATTCCTCTATAGCTTTCAAAGGATATTTAGAGGACAAGATCTATCTTGTTGATTTCACCAACAAAAAGGGATCTAACCTAAATACTTGTTTGGTTGCTAAAACCACTTTGGGTTGGCTACGGCACCGCCGGCTAGCTCATGTTGGGATGAGAAATCTTTCTAAACTCCTAAAAGGTGGTCACGTTGTTGGACTAAAGGATATCGCTTTTGAGAAGGACAAAATATGTAGCGCATGTCAAGCCGGAAAGCAAGTAGGAGCGACGCATCCATGCAAGACAATGATGACAACGACAAGACAGTTGGAAATGCTCCACATGGACCTTTTTGGACCGGTCACCTACATAAGCATTAGCGGTAACAAATATGGTCTTGTAAGTGTTGATGATTATTCTCGTTTCACTTGGGTATTATTTTTGAAGGACAAAAGTGAAACACAAGAAATCCTAAAGAAACCTTGAGGAGAGCCTAAAATGAGTATGAGGTGAAGATCAAGAAGATAAGGAGTGATAATGGAACCGAGTTCAAGAACACACAAGTTAAAGAATATCTTGATGAAGAAGGCATCAAGCATGAATTCTCTGCTCCATACACTCCACAACAAAATGGTGTAGCCGAAAGGAAGAACCGCATACTCATAGAGATGGCAAGAATAATGCTTGATGAGTACAAGACATCAGACACTTTTTGGGCCGAAGCCATCAACACCGCATGCCATGCAACAAATAGATTATATCTTCACAAGATTTTGAAGAAGACACCTTATGAGCTCCTCATCGGTAACCTTTCCAATGTTTCATATTTTCGTGTTTTTGGGAGCAAATGTTTTATTCTTAACAAGAAACCTAAATCCTCTAAGTTTGCTCCTAAGACACATGAATGTTTTCTTCTTGGATATGGAACTAACGTCTATGCATATTGAGTCTTTAACAAAGACATCGAGATTGTTGAAATCACCCGTGATGTGCAATTTGATGAATATAATGGCTCTCAAGTAGAGCAAGTTAATCCAAGTGATGTAGGTGATGAAGCTCCTTGTGATGCAATAAGGAACATGGCAATAGGTGAGATAAGACCACAAGACCCAAACTCAAGTCAAGATGAACCATCTTCTTCAACACAAGATGAATCAACTCCACAAGAGCCACATGATGAACAAGATCAAGGCAACAACCAAGATCAAGATCAAGATGGCGGAGATAGAGACATTCAAGATGACAACAATCAAGAAGAAGAAGAAGAAGAAGAAGAAGAAGATGCATCTAGGACAATTCATCCACGAGTCCGACAAAGAATTCAAAAGGATCATCCCGTTGACAACATTCTTGGTGACACCTAAAAGGGGGTAACTACTACATCCCGAATGGCTACATTTTGTCATCATTACTCATTTGTTTCCTCTATGGAACCTCTTAGGGTGAAACAAGCACTTCAAGACTCGGATTGGGTGATGGCCATGCAAGAAGAGTTGAACAACTTTGAAAGAAACAAGGTGTGGTCATTGGTGGAAAGACCCAAGCAAAATATTGTTGGTACAAAATGGGTCTTCCGCAATAAACAAGATGAGTATGGTGTGGTGGTGAGAAACAAAGCAAGACTTGTTGCTACAGGCTACTCACAAGTTGAAGGTTTGGACTTTGGTGAAACTTATGCACCCATAAGCTAGGCTTGAGTCAATTCGTATATTACTTGCCTATACTACTCACCATGGTTTTAAGCTTTTTCAAATGGACGTGAAAAGTGCATTTCTTAACGGCCCCATTCAAGAAGAGGTGTATGTACAACAACCTCCGGGGTTTGAAGACCTAAAGAAACTAAACCACGTGTACAAGCTTCACAAAGCTCTCTACGGCCTCAAACAAGCTCCTCGAGCTTGGTATGAACACCTCAAGGGATACTTGATCAACAAGGGCTTCACAATTGGCAAGGTCGATCCTACTCTCTTCACAAGAAAAGTTGATAATGATATTTTTGTGTGCCAAATATATGTCGATGACATTATATTTGGTTCTACTAATCAATCCTTTTGTGACGAGTTTGCCAAGATCATGACTAGGAAATTTGAGATGTCTATGATAGGAGAATTGAAGTTCTTTCTAAGTTTTCAAGTCAAGCAACTTGAAGAAGGAACATTCATAAGTCAAACCAAGTACACTCAAGACATACTCAAGAAGTTTGACATGGAGAATGCAAAACCAAACAAGACTCCCATAAAGACAAATGGACATCTCGGGCTAGATGTAATAGGTAAGCCCGTGGATCAAAAGGTATATCGATCCATGATTGGCTCTTTGCTTTATCTTTGTGCATCTAGGCTTGATATCATGCTTAGTGTGTGCATGTGTGCAAGATTTCAAAGTGCTCCTAAGGAAAGTCACTTAGTCGCTGTAAAAAGAATCTTGAGATATTTAGTTCACACGCCAAACCTAGGATTGTGGTATCCAAAGGGCTCCAAGTTCAAGCTAGTCGGTTATTCCGATGCGGACTATGCTGGATGTAAGGTGGATAGGAAGAGTACCTCCGGGACGTGCCAATTCTTGGGTAGGTCCCTTGTGTCATGATCTTCCAAGAAACAAAATTTTGTTGCCCTATCCATAGCCGAAGTGGAGTATGTCGCAGCCAGAAGTTGTTGTGCTCAACTACTTTGGATGTGGCAAACTCTAAAGGACTTTGGATACACTATGACCAAAGTTCCACTCCTATGTGACAATGAGAGTGCCATCATGATTGCATATAACCCCATTGATCATAATAGGACTAAGCATATAGATATCCAACACCACTTCTTGAGAGATCATTCAATCAAAGGGGATATTGAGATTAGCTATGTTAGAACCGATAAACAACTAGCGGATATATTTACCAAACCCCTAGATGAGAAGCGGTTTTGTGAGCTTAGGAGTGAACTAAATATTCTTGACTCATCCAACTTGGAGTAGAATCTTGTACTTTGTTTGATGTAGTGCTCATGCAAAATGCCTTGAAAATAAAATTCTTCAAAAATTTCATAATGTCTTTGTTTTTTTAAACAAAATGTTTTGATCAATACATCATATTGTTGAAACATATGAATATAGTTTTACTTGGTTGATTGTTGCTATTCACAAGTTGAAACAAGTCCTATATTCCCTACCTGATCTTGTCCAAAAGTTCAAACTAGTAGAGGATTTCTCTCTGTCAAACAGAGAACGACGGAACTTCCATCACTCATTGAGGGAACTTTCGTCGTCCATGGAAGTTCTGTGGAAACTTCTGTGACTTCTCAATCGGGCTGTTTGCCCAAACCCGAGAGCGACAGAACTTCCGTCACTCTCAGGTTAAAGGGCCAATGAAGTTGATCAAAAAGGTGGAGATTTGGCTCCTCCCCTACGGAAGTTCTGCAATCTCCATCGTTTTTCTTCGGTTTTTGATCTAGGTATGAGTTTTTGACCTAAACTTTGTTTTTAGGTCAATAGTTCAAATGCCTTCACTTTCCTTGGATAGATTGACTCGTCTAGGGCTAGTCTACCCTATATTGGAAGCATTTGTCGTGTTGTGGTAGGATCTAGGAGTAGTATCGGTTTTGAATACAAACTACAAATGATGAAAGTTCCGTCAGAACTTTCATCATGACGGAACTTCCGTCGCCTGCAGTTCAGTGCATTGAACTTGATCATCTCTTAAATCTTAACCCTAACATGTGACTCACCTTGGTCAATTCTTTTGCCAGTGTTAGTTCAAGATGGTGAGAGTCAAGCAAGGGGCAACTGTTCAGTTTGAAGGAAGCAACGATGACTCTTCCTCCTCCTCTTCAAGTGAGGAACTTGTGGCCGTCTCTAAGAGGAGGAAGGCCGTTGCAGTTCGGGACCATGAGGCGAGTGGCCAAGGATCTAGTGGGGATGCCCAGACAGTACATGTTCAGCCAGGAGGGTCTCTCCCTCCTAGGAGGTCCCAAGATAAGGGCAAGAAGCCTATAAAGGAAAAGAGGTTCGTAAAGGCAAAGGGATCCTCAAGAGTAGCAAGGACAGACCCTGTAGATGTGGTTAAGGGACTCAAAGTCCACGAACCCATCTATCCTGAGGACTACATCTATAAGGACTACAAGAAAGATTTGGATGCACTCATAGGAGCAAGAAAACACAATCCTATGTTGCTTGATGAACAAGAGGCCACTGATCCTAGGTTCCACACTTGGTTTCAGTAGGACTACTACATGTCTATGTTCATTGACAAGAACTGGAAGAATAGGCTAGCATCTCATCAATGGATTGACTGGTCTTACATGGAGTCCAAGAAAAACCAGGTGTTTGCTGACATTATTCAGACATGCAAGGACAGAGGTGTGTATGAGTTGATGGGATTCAACTATGGATGGAATCAGGAAGTAATTTGTCAGTTCTATGTGACTCTCTACCTTGATGGCAGAGGTGTTCTTCATTGGAGGACTCAAGGTCAGGGATACTCAGTTTCTACCTCGAGGTTTGCTAGCTACTTCTTCCAAGGTAGTGCTGATCATAAGAGGGAGCTTATCTCAAATGAGCCTGTGATGAAGGATACGGAAATGGCCTTCATGTATTATGAGTCAAGCAAGAGATTCTTTGGCTCAACAAATGGTCTTGACAACTACTACTTCATGCTCAACCGGATGCTTAGAGTGACCATCGCACCCAAGGGAGGATTATGCTACTGCTATAGTGGAGAGCTCAAGGAACATTCTTGCTAGGTTTAATCCTCAGGCAAGACCCTTCTGTGTCATGGACTTCATCACAAATGAAATCGACTTAGCTTCCATTGACACTAGAAGGAGCCTTCCTTATGCTCCCTATCTCATGAGGATGATTGAGGCTGAGACCAGGATGGTCTTTGAGAAGGAGTGTGAGCACCTTCCACTAAGGCCGAGAGTGCAGTCCGAGGTCCGACCCATGTTTGCTCCTCCCAAAGGTGTGTCATCTTCTGAGAGAGCCGACATCAATCAGTTCTATGCTGAGCAAGCCGTAGAGCAAGATGCAGCAGCAGCAGGGGCCTCTTCCTCAACCCAAGACCGACAACACCGTCCATCTTCTCTAGTTCTTGCCTTCCTCAAAGGCATATTCAATGTTTGTTGCTTCAATGCTAAAGAGAACTGGGAGAACAAGAGGAGAATGAAGAAGCAAGTGAGGCGCTACAAGAGGAACCAGCGAGCTCAAGGACATGAGGTGTCTTCCGATGGCTCCGAGTGTGAGCCCGATGGTGAGCCACCGGTCTTTGATGACCCTCTTGTAGGATATGATTGGAATGATCTCTCTGCCTGGCCATCTACAGCTCCTCCGCCTCATGAAGCTCAAGAGGAAGATGAAGATGAGGATGAGGGATCTGAGGAAGAAGATGAGTAATTTCATTTCTTTTCTCTCTCTCTTTCCTTCTTTTTGGTGCGTTGATGCCAAAGGGGGAGAGAAGCGATGAAAAAGGATGATAGTTGTGTGCTTATCTCGTTTGTATTAGGATAGTGATGAACCTATGGACACCAATGGACAAGTACCTTTCTATTTGCTTTGTGTGTGAAAAGTATTTATGAACCTTTATTGTAATAACTCTATTGTTTTATGTCATGTGTGGTGCTTGCTTTATTGCTCTTTATTGTTGTTTGTGTCTAGTGTGTTGACAGCTTATCGCTTTATCACTATGTTGCACACTTGAACACCCTTAGGCACCCCACTCATTGCAAAACATAGGGGGAGCTCCTTCGCATATTTGTGTGACTCATGCATATCTTTAGGGGGAGCTCCGCTATATTTTGCTCTTTGTTAAGTTTGATTATCTCCTTTATATCCTTTTTAATCTATTGTCATCAATCACCAAAAAGGGGGAGATTGAAGATGCATCTAGGATCCCCTAGTGGGTTTTGGTGTACGATGATAGAAGATTAAAATTGTACTAACAATGTTCATGAAGTAAAATGCAGATAATCAAAATTATTGTCTAAACCCACATTTGCAAGATGGTTATTACTCCTAAAAATAAGAAAAGGAAAATTGACTCAAATGCCTTAAAAAGTAGTTTTTATTTTAATTGAGTCATAGGCATGCCAAACTATAAAGCGGGGTAAACCAATCTTGCTAAGAAGGGAAATTTGTGTGCTCAAGCCTACCAAAAAGTTTTATGAGAGTTTAGCGAACCAATGCCAAAAAGAACCAATTCTTTTTGAGCCAAACAGAGAGTCACGGAAGTTCCATGGTTCATTTCACGGAAGTTTCATCATTGCCAAGCTTCTAACCTTAGCCAGCCCGAGAGTTACGGAAGTTCCGTGGGCTCCCTCACGGAAGTTCCGTCGTTCTCTGGTTTCTCTGTGTTGCAAACCCGAGAGCGATGGAAGTTCCGTGATGACCATCACAGAAGTTCTGTCGTCTCTAACTTAGATGAATCCAACCACGCAACGGCTCTTTTTGAACTGACGGAAGTTCCGTGGGTAACCACAGAATTTCCGCCAGACACAAAAAAGTTGTGTAACGGCTAGTTTTTGGAGAGCCTCTATATATAGTCTCCCCTTTTCCCCGTGGGAAGAGTTGGACTGCTTGAAAATTCACTCTCATTTCAGCTAGAGCTCTCCCCTCTTAATCCTAGACTTGTTCTTGAGATTCCAAGCAAGTGAGAAAGATCCAACTATAAAAAGATTGGATCCATCCACTCAAAAGCTTGAGCACATCTTTCCCTCCCCATCAAGATTTGATTTGCTTGTTACTCTTGGAGACTTGGTCTCCTAGACGGTTAGGCGTCGCCCTTGAGCTCCCAACTTGTTGTGGTGAGACGGGGATGTTTGTGAAGGTGTGATTCGCCTTCGGAGGAAAAGAATCAAGTGGAGAAAGAAATCCAAGCACGATCTTTGTGATTGCTTGGCGGGGAAAAGGGTTGAGAGAGACCCGGCCACTTTGTGTGGCTTCTCAACGAGGATGTAGGAACTACTTAGTGTGGTTGCCGAACCTCGGGTTAATTCCTTGTGTCTCTATTTACATTTCCGCATTTCTTTCATATTATTATGCTCGATTCACTTGTTGATTGTGTTGCTAGCTATTCTTCAAAGAACCCTAAGTGTGCATTGTTGTAGCTTCACCTTTATCAAGTATTGTATCTCCACTTGTTTAGTTATCCGTATTCAAATAAGTTTTAGAGAAAGGATTGGTGAAGTTCTGTCATTTGACAGAATTTTTATGGTGACGGAAGTTCCGTCATTCCTGACGAAAGTTCCGTCGTTTCTGGCATTTGATCAAAATTTAGTGTTTTTTCAGGATTATTTTTAGATTGCCTATTCACCCCCCCCCCCCCCTTCTAGGCAACTTTCACTTTCTATCAAGCAAAAGCCAGGGAACGTGCTCATTCCAATAAAATCACATCCTTTTACTAGACGATGGGTCATTGGCGACTGATCAGGTAGACCTGAAGATTGTGGTGAAAGTTTTCTATGAGAACTTGTTCACAGCGCAAGATGAGCTTGCGCGAGAGGAGATTTTACGGCATGTGCCGCGGAAGGTGACACAGGAGATGAATTCATCGCTCACGCGTCCTTACACAGCAGCGGAAGTGGAACGTGCGCTGTTCATGATGGGGGCATCAAAGGCGTCGGGACCGAACGGTTTTCATGCGGGCTTCTATTAGCTGCACTGGGATGTTGTAGGCCCAAGTGTGACAAGAGCGGTGCTGACTTTCTAAATGGAACTACCATTATAAAGCATTGTTCTTATATCCAAAATAAAGCATCCTCAGGAGATGAAAAGTTATAGGCCCATATCGTTGTGTAATGTTATTTATAAACTTTGCTCCAAAGTCATTGCTAATAGATTGAGGGAATTCCTTGATGAGATTATCTCTGAAGAACAAAGTACCTTTGTACCTGGACGGTTGATCATGGATAATGTTTTGATCGCTTACGAGTGTACACATTATTTGAAAAGAAAGAAAGGAAAATTGGGAGCATGTGCCATCAAGCTTGATATGGCAAAGGCGTATGACCATGTGGAATGGGAGTATCTACGACTGATAATGTTGAAACTGGCTTTTCATGATTCTTTTCTTACTCTAATCATGAGGTGTGTGACATCAGTTTCCTTCTTAGTTAGGGTTAATGGAGTTCTCTTAGATATTTTTTGGGCCTACAAGGGGAATTCGACAAGGTGATCCTATATCACCTTACCTGTTCTTGCTATGTGGAGAGGGGTTATCATGTCTCCTTAAATCGGTTGGTCCAATGCTTTTATCTAGAGGTGTTCGAGTGGGTGTTCACTCGTCATGGATCTCACATGTTTTCTCTATGGATGATTGTAAGCATCACAGAGAGGGGCTACCCGGTTGCAAGGAATCTTGGATGTCTACGGGGCTCAGGGCAGATGGTAAACCGGGATAAATCTATCGTGCTTTTCAGCTCTAATTGTGATGATAACATGGAGGAGGAAATCAGGTTGGGGCTAGATATTCACAATGAAGCTTTGGCAGAGAAATATTTGGGGCTCCCTACTACAGTAGGGCGATCTACCACGGAGGCGTTTGAGTACATGCCGACACACATACTTGGTTTGGTAGGAACATGGAGTGGCAAGGAGGCAAGCTGTGTGGGTCGGGAAATTCTCATCAAATCCGTTGCGCAAGCTGTCCCAACGTACTCCGTGAGTTGTTTTTTGCTGCCTGCTGAGACAAGAAAGAAGATGCGGACAATGGTGGCTAATTACTGGTGGCGGAGTGCCGCTAATTCTCGATGAATTCATTGGCAAAAATGGGATGATCTTACTAGGTCGAAGGTGCAAGGCGGCATGGGCTTCCGAGAGCTCAAACTACTCAATATTGCTATGCTTGGGAAGCAAGGTTGGCAATTGATGACAAGGTCGGATAGCCTATGTGCTCGGGTGTTAAAAGGCCGTTACTATCATGATATAGATTATTTGGAGGCCCGGAAGAAGCGTGCAAGCTTTACATGGCGCGCGATTATGGCAGGCAGGGAAGTACTGCGCCAAGGGTTGGTGAAACGCATCGGGGATGGTACCTCTATAAGAATTTGGGACGATCACTGGATCCCAAGTCACTTCAGAGGACGGCCACTAACTCCACGAGATGGCCAAGAAGTTGCCCGAGTCACTAATCTGATCACGACAAGCGGATCGTGGATTGTGGACCTGATACGAATGATTTTCTTTGATGTTGATGTGTACGCCATTCTAAAACTGCCGGTATGCTGTCGAGGCGAGGATTTCTGGGAATGGGAAGCTGAAAAACATGACAATTACTCTATCAAATCAGCCTATGGATTGCTTGAAGCTGGGCGAGGTACGAATGGAGTTGAGTCGAGGACGAGTGGCTCGGCGGCGGTGGAATGGAAGCAAACGTGGAAACTGGACGTTCCACAAAAAGTACGCGTCTTCTGATGGCGTGTTCTCCATGGATACTTGTCTGCTAAACAAGTTCTTCACCACCATCATGTGGAGAGGCTGCCTCATTGTGATACCGGTGGTGCTGATGAGCAGTCCATCCGCCATGTCTTGCTTGAGTGCACGGTGGCGCAGACGTTCTAGTCGCGAACAAAGGATCTCTTCGGGGTCAAATTACCAAAGCTACGGCATGACTCCTGGGCTCGAGACCTTTTGTCAGACTCTGTTTGTTCGGGAAAGAACCGGACAGTGATCATTTGTGGCATGTGGGCGCTCTGGACACTCAGGAACAAACAACGCCACGGCGAGGCTGAGTGGCCACTCTGACAAGCCGTGTTCTGGGCACAGGATACGGCGTTTGACTTGTGGCAAATTGGGCACCCAGACAGGTAAAAGAAGCCGAGTGAGATGCAAAGATGAAAACCACCGGCTGATGGGTGAATTAAGTGCACACTGATGGCGCGTTTTATTCTGATGGAAGTGCAGCAGTGGGCGTTGTCCTGAGAGATGATCACGGATCTCCGTTGGGTGGACGAGCACGTTGGCTTGAATGTTGCCAAGATGCGTTGATGGCCGAGGCTATGTCATGTCGGGAAGGACTAGTCCTTGCGCTGGAACATGGATTGCCAAACGTCGTCGTGGAGACGGATTGCAAAGAGTTGGTGCAACGTTGGTCTATGCAGAGCTCACAGCGATCTGTAGTCTCCGGGGTGCTGGGGAAATGTTTGAGTTAAGTCTCTCTTTTCAGGGGTTTTCCTTTGTTTTTGCTAATAGAGTTTGTAACAAAGTGGCTCATGAGTTAGCTAAACTCGTGTCTCGAACGTGTGTGTCGGGAGAGTGGTTGAATGAACTCCCGACGAGCGTCCACGGACACATTATGTCTGATTGTAATCACATTCATGAGTAATGAAAGCCCCTTTTGTCTCAAAAAAAAAAGAGACACTATCAAGAATATGCTTCTGAGAGTTGGAACATTAACTAGCATAATAATGTTTGAAATCTTTGCTTTTACTTAACAATTGCATCAAAGTATCCATTGTTAATTTATGAAAATTCAAATTATAGTTTGAGCTCATAATTCATCAACTAATAGTGTACTTGTCCGATTGCACAAGTAGTCAAGTATTACCTCCGTCCCATATTACTTGTCATTTTGAATTTGGATACGGAGATTAAGCATAAATGAAAAAGGTGGTTATATAAAAAACGAGAAGGAGAGAGATAGAAATATATTAAAAAAGAAAAAAATATTTATTAAAATACAAGAATGATAAGTAAATTAGAAAAACTAGAGAGTATAGGATGACAAGTAATATAGGACGGAGGGAGTAATTGCATAAAACATCTCTAAGTTTAGGGAAAATTTCTTCTATGCCATTGACATAAACCTCAATCCTGATTTTGCCATCTAAAAATCTTGTATCCCATATATACCAGTATTCTAAAATTTTTATCCCTTTCATGCCACGCTGTTACATTGATTTGCTTTTACCGCTAGGGGAAAAATTCTAAATACCAATACTGCCCTTGTGGCCCTGTGTGAGCTATTAGCTGCTGCTGCTGCTCGACAATCCAAGTCTCGATTTGCATCAGCTGCTGCTGCTCCGACCATCCTGCTCGCCTGCAAAATGCTTGCCTGAAGCATGCTGAGAGCAGATATTAGCTATGGAATGACAAAGTCAATCTAATTGTGATCCTTGGGAACTATTTTAGGCAACAAATTCAGAGGCGGGGCCATGCTTGGCGTCGTAAGCTTGAGTGGCAGTGGCTCATCACAGCCGCAAGCAGACGACATTGACTTAGCGGTGGCAATCTATTCCAGACTACAAGCTCGCGGTGCAGTAAAGCGCAATGACATCCTTGCCACGACAACCTGACCAATGACACCATAGTCTAGGCGAGACTCTCTACGCTAGGCCTGGTAGAAGCGACCTACGATGCATTCCATCTGAATCCTTGCGTCCGTCAAGAGCTCATGGAGCTCACGGGGGAGGTGGTGGCTGCCTCGACGCACGCAGCAACCGCGTACACCACGGAGGTCTTGCCTCCGCCCTAAAGATGGAGGTGCATGTGGCCATGGATATGCTAGCGCCTGCGCTGCGTCTGAGTGAGAGCCGGGAAGTGGAGGAAGAAGGGACTGACTGATGGACCTAGGGGTAAAAGAGACCTTTTGTCTGATCTGAGATTAAAATTTAAAACCCATGGCATTCAAGGAATATAAGTATTTTTTATGGCAGATGTGGGATTGAAGTTTATGCCAATGGTATAGAAGGAAATTTCCCTTAAGTTTATGATCAAATATCAAAAGAATATAATTGTTACATGTTGAACCACTGATAATTCTGTCATTGTTTTACAAAAATTTAACAACTAGCATTGTCACTTGCAGATATATTGGGCCGGACAGGAAAATAGGATAATTGAAGAAATAAATGAACATTTTCTTGTGTAAAAAGTCATATTTTTCCCCCTCAACTTTTTAGAGAGTGATAGATTGTACCTCAAATTACAAAACTGGGTAACACAACTCTCTAAACTCTTAGGCCCGTTGTAAGTTTTCTCGTGAGACGATATTTTAAGCGGTTTTGGCTGTCTCAGCACAATGTCTGTCAGTTGTCACATGGATGAAATTATCTTCCTTCTTCCTCCTCATGTTTCTCCCCAAATCCCACTACTACCTCCGTGGACGTCAACACGAGCGAGCTGTAGGCCGGCCTGGACAACACCCTCCCAGACTCGCCAGTTTCCCCTGTCACGCCCCTCACCTCCGCCGCCGTCGCACGGGCCTCCATTGACTGCTTCAATTGCCTCCCCGACCAGATCCTGCTTCATTTGTCCGCATCAGCTGCCTTCCCAACCAGATCCTTCACCGCATCAGCTGCCTCCCTGACCACAACCATGCTTGCCTCGCGCTCGCGCGACATTTGGCGCTTCGTCCCCCTCTCGTTAACGCACACTTCCTCTCGGCCTGACTCCCGACTAAGCGCATCGTGCCCGAAGGCAAAGATGCCTAGTCGAAAGCCATTGTCACCACCGCTTCAAGCACCCTGGTTGCGCATCAGCAACCCCTCCGCTACTTCTACATCACCCGCGGCCACATGCCGTCCCACCAGGGCGAGGCTGCGCACTGCCTAGAACTCCTCGCGGCAAGGACGTCTAGTCATCTTCAATCGCTCGTGGCCGCTCGACTTCCCTCTCTCTGCCACCATCTTCTGCTGCATCTTCGTCACCCGGCTACATCTCGTGTCTGGAGGCTGCCGGAGACCACCGCGCTCTCACGCCTACTTCCCCCACCTCCAAGAGCTCGTCTTTATCTGGATAGTGATGTGGCAACTGACAAGTGGGCCCTACTATGCTGAGTTAACCAAAACCGCTCAAAATTTCGTTCAGGAGTAAAGTTGCAACATATCTAAGAGTTCGAGGAGTCAGAATATCCAATTTTATAGTTCTAGGTATAATCTGCGACTCACTAAAAAGTTGAGGGAGAAAAATATAAATTCTTCCTTTTCTTGTGATCGGCCGACCCGAAGCACAATATTTTTGATCTAGCTCAGGCACGACACGTCCCGAATAATTTCGTGCCCGGACCAGCATGTCGGAGGCACCGTGCCGTGCTTGGGCCGAAGGTGTGGCTCGGAGGGCGGCGCGAGCACGACCCGATTTATTTTTTAAAATATAATAATATTTTATACACCCTTAATAATATTTGGGTGGTCTAGTGATAAGACTATTCTTTTTTTTTTCAAAAGATCACATATTCAAAACCTCATTATACCTTTTATTTTTTTGATTTTTTTACCATTTGCATAATTAATGAGCTACAAATTTGGCACGTTTCATCTAATTCGTGCCGGGCACGTGGGCTGGCACCGCCGAAAAGGCCCGCATATGAATGCGACCCATTAAGCACACGACGGCCGGCCCACCCAGATCCAACTACAGCGGCGGTATACATTCGCATCGGACAGAGGCAGCGAACACAAAACCGTGCCCTCGCGAAGTCGCGATGGCGGCGGCGAACGGCGGCGGCTCGAGACGGGGGCGCCCGAACGTGCTGATGACGGGAACGCCGGGGACCGGGAAGACGACGACGTGCTCGCTCCTCGCCGAATCCGCAGACCTCCGCCACGTCAACATCGGCGACCTCGTCCGCGAGAAGGGCCTACACGACGGTTGGGATGAGGACCTCCAGTGCCACGTCATCAACGAGGACCTGGTAAGCCTCCGCCTCGGCCGCGCTCCCTCCTCCTCGGCTCCTTGATCCGGATTCATTTATTTGTCGTATCGTGCGCACCGGGTAAATGGTTCCATTGTTTGCTGTTGATTATTGGCGTCACCTTGGTTCGGGTTGGAGACGTAGATGAATTGTCTGATTTCTTATGTTTGCGAAACTAAAAGTTGGGGTGTAGTGGATTGTTTCCGTCTTAACAACAGATTGTCATCCATTGGATTAACTAATAAATTTGCAACAAAGTAGTCCGTGGATGGTGATAGCTGTAGTACTGGGATGTTTGTCGATAGCCTGATTGATGGCAGTGTTGAGGAAAAAGATACAATGCACCACTGCAATCAAGTTGCTTTGTGGAGTGGACCTACATCCTATGTCTGCAAAAATCATCACTCAGGACTGGAGTACTTTGTTGTAAGATTTCTGGTTAGTTTCATCTAAGATAGTTCTAAATTGCAGCTAGTAACAATTAGGGCCAAGTGCGTTTCGACCACAGTTTTGTACCCTAATGGTGATATAGATCCAGATTTTGAAACTTTGCGTTTTTACCACAACTTTTTGAATCTGAATCTGCAGCTTACCATAAGTTCAGTTATTGTCCATAACGGTGTTAACTTTGTTGTAAAAAGACGAACTTGCCCTTTGCAATTTTACCACAGTTTGGAGGTTAGACATTATGGAATGTTGTTTGTTGTACCAATAATTGGAAATGTATCTTTATGACAGATTTTGAACTGAATGAAATGGAACAATCAGACAAAGTTAATAAAATGTGACAAATAAATTTGAAATTTGTTGAATTTTCGAAATTTGAACTGATTTTCATTTAAAAATTTAAAAAATTTGGGCAGAATTTGGACAACATTTGTACATAATTTGGTCAACATTTGTACAGAATTTGGACAGCAGTTGTATGCAGTGTGACACATGAATCATATGCAATAGTTATATAAAACAAAGACAAATAGAGTCACAATCTTGAAACTGAGGAAGTCGTCTAAAATATCCCTTTCAGATTACATGCCTAACAAAATAGTCAATACATGATCAACAAAACAAGCAATACATGTCCTATAAAAGAACCATTACACGTGCAATCCCATCAGCACACATTCAATCATTAATCCCAAGCAAATGAGCAAGCCTCCCTCCACTTCGTCCTCTTCCTTGTCTACCCTCTTCCTTGCTGCCCTCTTCCCCTTCCTCGTCCCGTTGGTGCTCTTCCTCCTCCCATGTCGATGTCAGCCATACTAGCACTAGCACTAGCACTTAAAGGAGAAGAAATTTGTTATAGTTGATCAAAATCAACAATGACTTACTAAGTGGTTTGTGATCCACTTGCTTCATTGGTATCCTGTACATCTTGTGAAAGCCTCCTTTTTTGACTAGCTGTGAGGCCACCTTGACAATACTTGGCTATATGACTAGTTTCATCGCATTCAGTACATTTCATTCTCTTCTTGCTAGTATTGCCCTCATTAGATGCTCTAATTCTACTCTAGGCCTTTCGGGTTTCCGTATCAATTTTGGCTTCTTGATTTTTTAGCCCAAATTGACACGCTGCTACTGATGTTTTGAAGTCATGGGTTTGAATGTACCCGCATAGCCCTTTCTAAGCCTCTCAACGGAGTAGTATTCATGGATAAACTCGTCCATGTTCACCTCTCTTGTTCTACCCTTTAAATATGTTTTGTATTCATGGACAAACTCCTCCATGTTCACTACCCTTTAAATATCTCTTTGGTTCCCATCCGGCAAGCTCCAATATGTACGAACCCTAACAACAAGTTTCAACCTACAATGCACATGTGCATAACCAGTTAAATTAACCTATGCACTACACTGGTTTCATGCTCTAAACTGAATCAATCAGACATTTATAAGTTCAATCAATTAATACGTTACTAGCAATTTGCCCGTGCGCTGCGATGGGCTAAATAACTTATATGAGATCATAGCTACATGCATGTTTGTTGCATTTATGCATGTTAAATTCTCTCATATATTAATATTGAAAATGGTTAAAACATCAAATATTATTTAAATTATAGCCCCAACAATGCTGGCAGGTCAATGCTACTAAAACTATTTAGCACATTTGATTATTGAAGTCTGTTAGCGTAAGTATGGTTCATCTAATCAAACATGAATATCAAGTCAAAAAAGGGTGGCTCATCTAAAATTATTAACAAAAATCAAAACAATTTAGCTGCAAGTTATGAATGGATCATTATATCTTAAGTGGTAGAAATGTTTGTCGAACATGTTATTTCATCAGTAGTAGCAGTCAATACTCTGCCATATTATTCCTCATTTTGTGTGATTCCTAATCTAAATTCATCTGCATCGCTCCAGCCTATATAACAAATTTGTAATTCATTTAGTGGAATGCCCACTGCTTTGTCTCCACATTGTTTATGTATCAATGCAAATCTACAACTGTTTTGTAATTCTGCAAAATCAGAGAGCCTGACAAAAATTAGCATATTTATTCTACACAATTAAGGACATAACTCGTGCTAAATTGCTAAGAATTTTTGTTTGTTGATAGGAAAATCAATCCATGTAACTCGATATTGTTGTTTGACTGGAGTGTCAGGATTGGCCTCATAGTTTATGCTTTTATGAAAAAAAAAGACATGTAAATTAACAAAAATGCGCATCTCATAAGTATTTCAGTTAAACGAAGAAACCATTGTCACAGTTTCTAAGTCAATAAAAAATAAATGTATTTGAAAAGGTAAATTCGTTGGGCCTCTATTTATTTAGCATGTGACAAGCCAAAAAACAATGCACTGAAATGGAACCTGTGTGCATCAAGTGGTAAATCTGCCTGCATAAACAATCATGCCAAACAACACTGAATCACCTCTAGTGTAGCACTCAACAACTCAATAATATACCTAGATATATCATTCCATAATAAATTAAAAAGAAAAATATATACATATGGCCTTATAATCTTTGAGCCCACCAGGCCCAACCCACCAAGACCACTTCTGTTCATCTTCCTCCCGACACCAGCACGTACAAGAGAGAAAGGAAGAGAAAGAAAGAGGGTTTGCCGGCGGTGCTGGTGAGACAAATCTAGGATTCTGGGATAAGGAAATTGATCAACTCATCGAGAGGAACCCATTTGAGGTGTCGGAGGCAGAGGAGAGCTCTTGTTGGTGGCAATGTTTTTCCTTCCTGCATTTAGTATGCGCTCCGGCATGGAACCTTCACCATGGTGGAACGCGCTTAACGATAGTAAAGCTTGTAGTTGCTAGGGCTTGCCGCGAGCCTGAGTAGGCATTAGGGTGCTTTCCACGAGCCTGATCAAGATATGGGCGTTCCATGATGGCGCGACGAACATGACATGGATACGGAAAGGACTCCACCCGACTCCGCGTTGAATACGACTGAGGACATGAAAAAATTGACGTGGACGACCACACCTCTCTTATTAAGGAGTAGAGTTGCACCATATTGCTGCTTATTTTTGCTCTTTTCATTTGTGTCCTGGTGTCTGCATCACAGCTGGATGTATTGTTGCTGGAGTATCATACTGCAAAATAGCTTTTGTTTAAAGTTGGATGCAAAGCATATAACTGGTGCAAACTACAACTTTAATGATTCAGAGATATTTTGGGAGAAGATAGGTGCTGGCTGTTCTGTTCTGTAGTCTAACATGATGTTGCAAACTCTTTCTGTATTGAGAGAATTAAATAATCAGTGAAGCAATGATATTGGACATTCCATTAAATCTTCAGAATCCTCTACAGAAGAGTTGGATCACGAAACGTGACAAAGACAAATGATTTTATTCATTTCCGGAAGTTTTACCGATGAGTCATTGTGGTGTGGGATTTACTCTTAACTCTTTTCTGCTAGATGGCTTGACTCATTGATTGTGGCATTACAAATAAGAAGATAGATAACTAGTGTAAGAATGATTGTGCTAGATCGTTTTACCAATGTCATTGTGGTGTGGGATTTACTCTTTTCTGCTAGATGGCTTGACTCATTGATTGTGGCATTACAAATAAGAAGATAGATAACTATTGTAAGAATGATTGTGCTAGATCGTTTTACCGATGAGTCATTGTGGTGTGGGGTTTACTCTTTACTCTTTTCTGCTAGATGGCTTGACTCATTGATTGTGGCATTACAAATAAGAAGATAGATAACTAGTGTAAGAATGGTTGTGCTAGATCAAATTGTTTTAGTAGCCCTTGTCCTTCTTTAATAAAGAAGAAGATTAGTAGATAATTTCGGTATCCTTTCATTTGCCTTGATCAGTTATTTTTTGTAAATAGTCACTTTCACTGCAATTTTCTGGTGCCTAGTAATCACCATGTACCTATGTGAGTTGCTGAAGTTTCAGTGAGAGGCTACTTGCCAATAATATGATATCTGCTGGTAGATACAAATGGACTTAGTGTTCGCTATATTTGATTTCAGGTCTGTGATGAGCTTGAGGACCTGATGGAAGAAGGTGGTATTTTAGTAGATTACCATGGATGTGATTTCTTCCCAGAACGTTGGTTTGACCTAGTTGTTGTGCTCCAGACTGACAACTCGATTTTGCATGACCGCCTGACCAGCAGGTAACCTAAATGGGAGTTTAATAGCAACCATCCTTTCAGAACTACTGATTTGTCATCCTTACAACGACTGATTGGATTTTATTTACAGAGGTTATATGGGCGCCAAGCTCACAAACAACATAGAGTGTGAGATTTTTCAAGTCCTCTTGGAAGAGGCAAGGGAGAGCTACAAAGAGGAGATAGTGATGCCCTTGCGAAGTGACAATGTGGAGGATATTAGCAGGAACGTGGGTACATTGAAAGAGTGGATAAGCAACTGGAGACCGTCCCGTTGATTTGACAACGCTTTGCATGTGATGAAATGACTTCAGATTCAGTGTGCAATTCCCCCCCCCTTTCCTGGACCTTCATAGTACACGATTGACCAAGGGTTTTGATTGGCTGTGATGAATGTAAATTAATTCTGTTGATTTTCATGTGGGTCACCTGATGCTAATTTGTGGTCATACCGTTGCAATTAAAACAGGAAACGAAGTATTTCCCTTACAAAGTATCAGTAAAGGCGGCACCATTGGTCAATGCTTGAATCATTGTAGTATGCCAATAAATCATTCTAGAGCCGAGATTGTTTAGTGCGCATCTCACATTAATTTCCTCGCCACCAGATCTAAGATCCATATCTGGGGTTTTCTTGTCTCACTATAAATTCATGTACTTTCTTTGCAAAACTAAAATGGTATGATTTCATCTGGCTTTTCATATCTTGGATATAAGGATGGCCACTAAGGCCATTCTCAGTGACCCTTTTATTTGACATTAATTAAGTGTCACATTAGACTTTTTGATGACATGGCAAGAATTTAATCAGGAAAGAGAAGAGAACTCTTTCATCCTAGTGAAAGTATGGTGGCGTTGTTTCCTACCAAATGAAAGGAGAATGAAAGTCCGTTGAGGCCAAGCCTTTCTTTCATCCAGATCCCATATGACACATTTGATCATATCCTTATGCAAAAATTTAATGATCTGTTAAATCTATGAAATTATGAAAATAAAAAAGACCATTAAGAGATACCCTTTCATTTCACAGAATAAAAACAGAACGCTGAGGTGTCACACTTGAAAACTATAAAATAAAACAGACCACTGAGAATAGCCTAAGAGCACCTCTAGCAAGTTTATAAATTTATAACTCCTAAAAAGACCACTCCATGGCCGGACAGGACAGTGGCATTGACCAGAAACGAGAACATCTCTAGTGCTCCCACCGATTTAGGTGTTCCTGCATAACATACGATGATTCCGTTATCATATTCCTTGATTGATCCATTGAATTCTTTTTTGACCTCACTGTAGCATATGGTGACTTGGCCGTATGCTTCACTAAAATATTTTGCCCTCTCGCTCCATTTCTTCCTCTGCATCACCATACCTTACGTGACCACTCCGTATCTTTCACAAAGAGTTCTCAACTTCAGGTCTTCCTCATCTTGGTTCACCATACCTTACTGTGACCTCACCGGATCTTATGGTGACTCCTCCTCATGTCCAGAGAGCAACTCTGTAGCACATCTTCTCTGTTCAAACTCTAGGTCCTCACCATACCTTATTGTGACCCCACCGTATCCTATGGTGACCTCTCGATCCTCCCAACAAATGATCATCCTCATGTCTGGGTCCATCTAGGTCCTCATCGTACCCTACGGCGACCACCATCATATCTTTGACCTTGACTCGTCCAGACCAGAGCCAAGGCTATAGCATGGATTCTTCTAGACTCCATCTTGTTCGCTCATCGTATCATATAGTGCGGTATCATACAGTGCGGTATGAGATAGCACTATATCCATAAGACTAAACACCTTGCACACTAGCAGACCTTGTTAGTCCCATTGACCATGTTGACATCAATCACAAAAACATGTGAACCCTACTCTAGGGTCATTGATCTTACAACCACTTGCTGAGAGCATGCAAAGATAATAAGTTTGTTTCTACATCCACAAAACTAGATGTACGCGTTAAGATACATTTCAAGTTGGCACTCAATCATCAAAACATTCATACCTTTGAGGTTCCATACTCTAATGGTCATGACGCTTACACGTCTGAGTCATCGTAGTATACAATAATGGTCATCATATAATCGAGCGACTCTAGTTTCCGTTGATTCTTGTTTCGGCGATAGCTCTTCACTCCAAACCCATATTTTGGTGATCTTTGACTTGTTGGAAAGCTTATGAAGAGCTCTACATACTTCCACTGATATGTTGAGCTCACTACCATTTGTTCCATATTCAAACTCATGAGATAAGTGTAATTCATTCCTCTTTTATTCTCATGTTCCTTTTCATGTTGGGTCATCCTTTGGTCTTCAAGAGCTAGCCAAGACTAGTGTGCATCATTAACTTGGTGACTGACCCAAAGACATGAGATCAAGCTACTAAATCAAAACCCGTCTTTATAGTATGGTCTTTCCTATGGACTCAAGACCTACACCTACAGTAAGTGTTCTTGAAAGGACCTTAATGTCGCCTAGAGGGGGGGGGGGGCGTGAATAGGCGATTAAATTAAATCTACAATGGATAAACCCGGATAAAACCGGGCAGGCTTGGACTAGTCCTTAGGGTTTCTGAACTAGTTTGGACTACACGACAGAAAGATGTATAAAATCATGTTTTTAGAACTCTAGGCACAAATCGACATCTACCAAGCTGTTCTAAACATATATATGAGAAAATACACCAAATAAATTGAACCAAATAACAAGTATAATGAGAGAATAATTCGATGTAAGAAAATCAAGCACAATAATGAAGAACTAGGTAGAGAACATGCAAACCAATTGTGAGACACGATGATTTGTTTCCCCATGTTCGGATTCCGCCATGAATCCTATGTCTCCGTTGAGGAGCTCCAAAGTGTCGGGTTTCTTTCAACCCTAATCCTCACCGAGCAATCACAAAGTTTGAATTCGAGTTTTCTTGCTTCCTTTGATTACTTCCCTTGTGGAGATGTATCGAAACCTTCATAAACTTCTCGAGATTCACCACAAAGCTTGGGAGCTCATCAGGTGATGCCTTGCCATCTAGGGGATGAATCCCCAAGAGTAAGAATTGCCACAAAGATTGCTTGCTATGAACTCAAGTGCTCAATAATGGAATTAGCTCTCTTTCACCCAATCTCTCACCCAATCACCCACAAGATCAAGCACTAAGCAATGGGGACCAGAGAGGTTGTTTCTTGGCTCAAATGTGTGTTTCTTTGATATGGAACCGGGACCCTACCATGGGGGACAAAGGGGGAGGGGTGTAAATAGGAAGTTTTTAAAAACTAGTTGTTATGTTATGTCAGTTCCCGGACTTGCCCGGCTCGGACCTGGACTTGTGCGGCCATCGGGTTCACTCTACCACGACCCTAGAAATGTTCTAAGTCATCAGCGACCCGGCCTAGTCCGGACCAAACCATTCCCGAGCTATAGACTTCTGTTTTCCCAAGACTAATCCGTGAAGGAAGAGTCCATAGATCAGCACGCAGCTCGCAATACTTTACATAAAAGGGCCATAACTTTTGCTTCTGAAGTTCGATTTAGGTGATCTTGGGCTCTATGGGAAGATAATTTAGAGGGCTATCCACACCAACTGAGAACTAGCCCTAAATCCACCTAAAGGAATGTTAAACTCTCACATAAGTTTATTAGATCATTTTGAGCACCGAGACATAAGCAAAGATATCAACGTTGCATCCCTCTTGATAGTATGACATTCCTGTACTCAAAAGTAAATAAAAAAACAATACCAATAGGAACATCTTCATGTCACAAACTTTCCTTTTCTTGAGGGTTGCCAATGCATGAGCATTTTACCATTTGGACTTTATCATTTAGACATTTAACTATTGATCAAATATCAGTAAGCATATATGTCCAACATTATACCTTTGCCTTGAGCATGTCCACTTGAGATTTTAAATTTGATGTTCATCAACATATAAAGTGTGACCATTTCCATATGTTCATCCCACTTGACGTTCTTCAACTTGTGAAATCCAACCAATGCTCTTACTTTCAATTTCACTTGACGTGAGTAAACTCATGAACACCATCTTCTTGCATTTCACATTTCAAACATTCTTCAAATGAGTGATGCCGATAATCCATAGCTTCAAATGGTCTTGCACGGTTCATCGTGCTAAGCCTTCACTCACTCTACACCATTGCCTTTGGACCATTGTTGCCAAGCCTTTTGCTTTCCCTTCACCCTTGTATGGTCCGTCATAGCCAAGTCTTACTCAACCTTTATCGTCTTTCCATGTAATGCTATTTTATATCCATTATCATCAATATGTTCACTATAATTTGAATAACCAAGATAATATATTCATTTTCTTAAGTGTCTTGATTTTTTTCTTGTCTTAATGGTCACTTAGCTTCAAGTTATTGACCAATAATCTCTATATCCATTATTTACACATCACCATGTTGACACCATCAACTCTTGATATTCAATCATCTCCTATGGTGTCTCTTCCTCTTTAAGCATATGATGTGTTTTTAGCTTCAACCATAAATGTTGACAATGTCTATCGACACCTTCATCAACACCTTGATCACTATTATTCTTTATCAAGCATACTCATCAAATAACTTATTAAGTCAATCATATTTTCATCAATCCACAAGCTTGTCCATGTTGATCATCAACACATGTTATAAACTTTCTTGTTCAATGGCATAACTTGACCTTCTTGCTTGATGCTGGAACATAACCCATCATGCAAACTCACAAACTCATATAAAAGATTAGTTTCAACAACCATTGTCATCTATCATCAAAACTCATCATTAATTCAATGCTAGAGAACTAGACCTTTCAGTTCTCCACACCAATGACACTTAGTTCTAGCAAGTCCTTAGTCTTGATCCATCTCCATTACCGTGACTCCTATCAAGATCCTCCAGCTTCCGCTTGGAGTTGTTTCCAATTATCCGAAACAACCATCTTCTTCATTGTATATTGAGTTGATAGATATTTCGTGCACGTACAACACTCGTATAGACATTAGGCACATTTCATGCTTGTCATCAATCACCAAATCCAATGATCATGAAGCATAGAGGCACCACTGGTGCTCCCGGCACCACCCGTGGAGCAACTCCCTCTAGCTCCGGTGCTACAACAAGGGGATCACCTGAAGCTAGCAGAATTTGTGCAACACATTTATAATGAGTCAGGAGTACACAAAGCTATGTTCTAGCCATAACCAGGGGCTTCGGCCTTGATTTTTCATCCAAGAGGCAGTGCCGAGAGTATGTTCAACAAGTGTAGTAGGTTGTCTCCGATGGGGTTGTCGCACTAGATAGATGTTCTACTTTCATTCTTAGCGGTCGATCATAGGCCCATGATAATTCCTCATAATGTTGCATTTGTGATGGCATTGAACATTTAGGGGTATTATGTGCACAAATTATTGAAGTACTATTTTGAAGGTGTCATTTTTTGGGCTCGGGGGGGCGGGGCACCAAATTGAGGATACCAAGTTTGATGTTGTGGAAATAAACTACCGATACAATGCTGTAATGATCATGACCATTGAGGTCACCCCAAAGGTATGAATGTTTTAGTGATGAATGACATGCATGAAATGTGACTAACATCTACATGAGTGTTGTGTGTGTAGGAAACCTTTCTACTTAAACGATTGCCTTGGCGGTTGATGACAATGACCACAAGCATGGTGACTTGATGAGCTTGATGGAGTCTAAGGGTTGATGGAGATGGATCAAGGTTATGGACAAGCTAGGAGCAAGTGTTTGGAACACTTGTCTAGTTGTTGGGGCTTGTGTCCATAGGAAAAACCGGACTGTCAAGGGGGTCTAGGTGATGTCTCTTAGGTCATGCTAGTCGGTGATGTGCATAGATGCTCAGTAAAATCACAGGCACTAGGTAGCAGTGGAGAAGCCAAGGAGCTGTTGGAATAAGCCGGGAAACAAAGTCAAGCGAGAACAAAGAGTTTTAGCTTCTAGAGATAGAGACCAGATAGAGGGGTCAGAGAGACCGAACTATATGGTCATCAGAGGATCAGAGGTCAGAGCTATGAGGAATTTGTTGCATGAAGACCCATAGAGACCGAACTTATGGTCTATAGAACGGATGATATGGTCTGTATGGATGGGGAGAAAATAGAGAGGAAGTAGTTTTGGATGCTCTCTGGAATGAAGAGGGATCATAGAGACCAGACGGTCCAGTCTACAGACCGGACTATATGGTCTATACAGTAGAAGCAGTGGACAGAAGAGCAACGGCTCTGGAGGAGCCGTCCGGTGGAGATCGGACTGTCCGCTCTGGACAGAGACCAGATTGCTTGGTCTGTATGTCCAGAAGGCTGTTTTGCGGAGCAACGACTAGTTTGTGGTTAGAAGCCTATATAAACTCGTTCTGGGGTCTTGGAGACCTCTCTTGGCCATTTGGGATAGCTAGGAGCATCAATAGGGAGCCAAGAGGAAAAGAGAGGAGCACTAGAAGGAGATTTTAGAGATCTTGAGAGTGCTAGAGAGAGTAACTTGAGCATACATCCATGTCTAAGGCTAGGGTGTCCTTGAGAGTGTGATCTAGGTTGTTACTCTTGGTCTATGTTGAGACCTAGACCAGTTAGGTGTCGGTGATTGAGCTGTAAGGACCGAAGGCATACCGTGAGGGGGGGGGGGGTGAATTGGTAAGCCGCTCACGAATCTAAATACTTCAATTTACACTACTAGAGCCTAGCAATCATTGCAACCTAACAAGTCTAGTAGGCCAAGACCCTATACATGCTAGTGTTCATGATGACAGCAAGCGCGGAAGGAAAACACACTAGCCTATGCAAGCCACAATTCAACCTAGTTACTAGAGCCTGTATCTCAGTCCAGATACCATGTGCTGTAGAACTTGCATCCAACCTAGCAAAGACATCCTTAGATATGCATGCAAATAGAGCATTCTTGGCCATAACGTTGTTCTTAATGAAATCAGGCTCAAGCAGGTTCATATCCGCATCAGACTCGTGAGTGACCATCCATATCTCTGGATCAATGCACTCTAGGTAGGCTTGCATGCGAGCCTTCCAATCACCGACACCTAACCGGTCTAGGTCTCACCATAGACCAAGAGTAACAGCCAAGATCACACCCTCAAGGACACCCTAGCCTTAGATGTGCAAGATGCTCAATTTACTCTCCACTATCACTCTCAAGATATGCAATATCTCCTCCTATTGCCCTCTTCTTTTCCTCTTGGACCTTACCAAATGCTCTCAGGTATTCCACTGGCCAAGAGAGGTCTCCAAGACCCCAACAACGAAATTATATAGGCTTCCAACCTCCAACTAGCCGTTGCTCCACGAAATCAACTTTCTGGGCCTATTGACCGGACTGTCCGATCACTGCCTGACCAGACCGTCTGGTCACTACAGACTTCAGGTCCAACGGCTCTGCCCCCTCTGCTAACTTCAACTGACCGAACCATCCGGTCAGTTGACCGAATGGTCTGTTTCTCTCTCCAGTCCAGAAACATTTCCAGTGCTGCTTCCTCATTGCCCAAGTCCCAGACCTACTGACCGGACCGTCCAGTCACTAGACCAGACCGTCCGGTCTCTAGGTCTTCTAGATTTGGCAGTTTCCTCGCTTCTCGCTATAGGCTCCGGACAAAACCTCTTAGTGACCATACAGTCCGGTCACTTCGTCCAGAAGCTGCAACTCCTCGTCCTCGCTTGACTTCGTTTTCTGGTTTCTCCGAATAGCTCCTTGGCTTCTCCACTATCACTTAGTGCCTGTGATTTCACCGAGCATTCATGCACATCACTTAAGGGAAATGATCTAGACCTTCTTGGTAGTCCGGTTTTTCCTATGGACTCAAAGCCCTAACAACTAGACAAGTGTTCCCAACACTTGCTCCATAGCTTGTCCTTAGCCTCGATCCATCTTCATCAACCCTTGGACTTCATCAAGCTCATCAAGTCTCCATGCTTGTGGTCATTGCCATCAATCGCCAAGGCAACCATCATCCATATGATTTGTAATAGAGTTTAGAGATGATTCCTGCATAGACAACACTCATGTAGATATTAGCTCATAATTTCAGAGTTGTCATCTATCACCGAAACATTCATACCTTGGGGATCCCATCAATGGTCAGGAAGCTTACAATCTCCCCCTTTTTGATGATTGATGACAACCAGTACTTATCGTAATCTTAACAAGAAACACAAGGGTAAAAGACTACACAACGATCGAGAGGAACCACAAAAGCATAAGAGAGAAACGCACAAGGTCCTACTCAATCAAGCATCATCAAGAGCTAAGAGGAATAAGAAAGAAGAGCACACTCTAGATGATATGCATGCGTGTCATGTGAAGATATTAATTAAAGCATAAAGACATGCAATGCAAGACATGATTGATGAGATGCAACAGTATAGGCATGAACATGCTAGGAATTTAAGAACAAGCACTCATCATCATGGCATCATACATAGGCAAACAGGATAAAGAAGAGAAACAAGCACTGCGTATGAAAATAAACCAAGTGAGATCAAGATGAGTCAAACACAAGCGAATGAAAAAACCATGGCAAACCATGACCCATCAAAATCCATGAACATCAAATAACTCCATCAAAATAAGATTGAAATGTATCTAATTCCCAAAACCAATGTACACGTATGCTCCCCCTAGATACAAGCTACTCTTGATCGCACAGGATCACACTCCAACTCCCCCTAGACCTGTGACATACTTCTCCCCCTTTGGCAACAAGCACCAAAAATGGGGAAAAAAGAACATCTACGTGCTCGTGGTCGAAGGAAGTGGTGCAGCGACGTCCTCTGAAGGCTCTGCTCCTGGCTGCTCCTGTGCTAGAACCTACTGCGCTGCCAGAGCCTGCGCCTGAGCATCCATCTGTTCGAAGAAGTCAAGGTCTACATGCGACTCAAACCCTCTGTCCTGCCCTGTTGGTGGGACTGTGGATGTCTTGTCGGCAGCAGTCGCCTGAAGAAGAGCAAGGTCATCCACATCCTCCTGTGATAGGTGTAGAGTGCTCGATCTTTCGGTGAGTGGAGATAACTTCGATTTTTTGGATGTTGACCCTCATGATCCGACTACGACGAGCAAGCTGAAGCGCCAATGCAATCGCTGAACCAACTTCTGGAGGATATTAACCTTGCGGTAAACAAGATCAACCTGATCACGAGGATCAATTCTTACGCGCAATCGAAGAACGAGCAAGAATTAGAGGCGAACAATCTGATGTATTGCACGAAGGTGGAGTTCTGAATTCACGTCGAGAGATGGATGTATAGCTCAGCTAAACTTAAAACAATACTCGAAGATTACAAGGGGCGCAGCCCTTGACTATATAGGGGAGGACGAGGCATCTAGGGCCGGCTGAAGTGGAGAGGCGCGCGGTGGAGAGGGAGTCGTGCGACTTGGGCCACGTGGGTCTTCGAGCGACATCATCCTGGGCCGTCGTTCCTTAGCATCAAAACCGTCTTCAATTCCTGGGCTCGAGCTCTAGTGATTGGGCCCTTGTACGTCGTCGTCTCGTTAGAAGATGGATCCGTAACTCGAGGAGGCGTGATGATGAGAGGTGGAGGCATGACAACTTGGTTTGGCGCGCCATCTTCCGTCGTCATTATTCGTATGTCGTTGATGTCCTCATCATTCTGAGTGAAGCCTCGGCGGACCAGATCCTCTGCTACCTGAGGTGTGAGAGTGCTGACTGTAGCAGTGGAAGGTGGAGCTGTAGCTGACTCTGGGGCTGTCTGGGAGTGTACACGAGTGGTGTGCACTATCTCTGAGAACAGACTCCTGACCGGAAGGTGCTGGGAGGTGGAGGGTCCTGCCATATGTGAAGTAGAAGAGTGTGTCAGTGAAGAGAACAACGCAAATACTGAGAAAGTGGACACAGGGGAGAACTGAGTTGGTGAGTGAGTCTGTCCTACTCCCTCTGTCGATAACACCCCTGAGTGTGACAACCCACTAGACTGGGCTGTCATCATGGCAGTTAAGGGTCCTGGCTGAGTCGGCAGCTGCTGAGACTATGGAACTACTGACGGTCCTGGTTGCTGACTAACCTGCCTCTGAGTCATCTCAGCCATCTGGGTCATGAGAGTGGTCATCAGTGCCATCTGCTGTCTCTGAAGCTCTGCCTGTCCTCTGATGACCTCCATCATCTGACGTCTATCCTCAGCTATGCTCTGAATGAACTCACTCAGGCGTCCTGCAAGTGCTGCTATAGTGATAGCGTTGTCTGACTGTGTACCTGTAGGCTGGGGTGGTGCTCCTGTACTAGCTGACTCAGGGATCACCGTCTCTGGATGAGCTGCCTGCTCATGAGTGACTGGCGGTGACTCCTGCTCCTCCTCTCCTGTCTGCTGACTAGAGGCCGACTGCGATCCCCTGGGGACTTGAGGTGCATAACTAGTGGTCACTTTAGGGAATGCGTCGTACTGCTCCTCTGTCACTAGGCCCATCCTCCTCAGAAGATAGCAAATGTTGGGAGCATAGACCAAGTGACGTCCTCCTACTCTCTCAGAAATAACCTCCTCCATCTCTCCAATCAGTAAATCTGCCAAGTCAAACTGCTCTCTCCTCAGAATAGCTGCTACAGCCCACTGGTGAAGTTGTGTAAATTCCTCTCTGTAGCTAGACCTGGGAATGATAGTCCTGGTGACTATCGCTCTACCCATCTTAGCTTCTGTAGTGAGTCTCGCAGGGTCTCTCTCAAAGCCTGGGGTGTGCGGTGGTGGAAAAGCGATCGACGCCATGTCGTCTAGTGGTAGCTTCCCTCCCTGTGGTCTGTGGGGTGGAGCGAGGGTCCCATAGGCACTCCTGTATAACTAAAAGTCTGACACCAGAAGTCCGAAGTTAGCTATGAGATCCTCTCTAGTCATAGGCTGTGGCTGCCCTCTGAACAAGAACCAGATCTTTGAGCGGTCTCTGGCAACCCACAGTGTCGCGTAGAACACTAGGACAATGTCCTCTCTGTACCTGTATGGAGCAGTAACAAGCTCTGCTAGCCCTGGCAAGTATGTGAAATACTGCTCCATGTCAGTGACGGTGGCTCTGCTCATAGCCTCATAGGTGTTGTACTGCTATGGCACAAACAGTCTGTCCTTGCCCTTCAGGCCAAGGTAACATCTTAGACCCTCTCCAATCCTCCTCTGGAGGCCTGTCCAATACCTCTCTCCTGCAGTGGGATCCCTGGGGACTGGAACCCACTACTCAAAAGGGGCGAGACGGAGTGACTTAAGGTCCTTTGCAAGAACCTTAAGAATATCCGGCTCTTCGACTGCCTCTACAAGTCTCTACAGCCTCCTCGTGCACACTGCACAGGTGCACCTCGGGTCTCCTACCCGGTGAGCAGTCCTCTTGGGACCAACTGGCTGTGTCTACTCAGTCTCCTTCTCCTCTAGCTCCTCTGACTCGTACTCAGAGCTCTCCTACTCGGACTCCCCCTCATCAGACTCCTCCTACTGCCTCGAGGATCCCTACTCTGCAGGTCTCGACGACCTCCCCTGACGGGAAGCCGGAGTACGCTGCGACCATGCTGGCAGTAGCACTCCTGTGGCTAAGGGTGGTGGTGCAGTCCTTTGCCTGGTACAACTCTGCAGACGCTGTGTCTCTGTCTGCCCAGTGATCAAGCGTGATCTAGGGTGTCCTGCACGAGGTCTCCATAGCCTCCAAGTGCTGAGCAACTCTCCAAGCCCTCTCTGACTCTGGGTCTAGTCTGGTCCTCTTTCTGCTCTTTGGCTTCTCTGGCATCTTACCCTTGCCCTTGTCCTGACCAGATCCTGCCATCTCTGACTCTGCTAATAGCTGTCACTGCACGCACGTAGGTATAGATAGGATAAGCATAGAATCCTATATAAATCTACAAGCAAAGCATTGCTAGGAAAGAACGCGCAATAGAAATCCTAGCACTGAATGAAGGACATGATCACTAGGCAAATATGCAAAGTAACAACAGTGATTATTGACTATATGTGGCTGGTGCGAGTCATCTAGTGTGCAGTGAAATAATGAGCAATAAATCTAACTACAGACTAAACGAGAGACAAACCCTAGACATGTAATTTATAGATAGGCATGGAATTAATTGCAGCTAGGTTGAGCCAATTAATCCTAATTAATGCAACTACACATGGGCAATTAATCTAATTGCATCAATTAAGAACAAATGCTCAAAATTCAGGGTATGATCAATGAATGGAGGATAGGCACAATACCTTGGGAGGATACTCGAAGTCAAGTACCAAGAGGGACACGATCGATTGCCGGGAACGCTGATGAACAGTAAAGGGGACAACTTTCTCTCAATCGGTGGAACTCGGCGAGGAGATGTGTGGGGGCCTGCTGCTTAGGTGTTGCGCGTGCGTGAGGAGGGAGAAGCAGCGGTGGCTCTCGGCGGCACGTGGTAGGATGACAAGCAGTGGTGCGGCGCACGCGGCAGCACTACTAGGGTTCACGGGTGTGGCGTGGCTGTGCGTGTGCGAGGGGCGAGCGGAGAGGCGAGGAGACAGGGCAGCACGACGGTAAGACGGCAAAGGGCACGACGTCAGGGGCGAACAATGAAGAAACCAAATCGATCTGACTATTTTTGACCTAGGTCAAAATAGAACGGACGACCGAGATCACGCAAGGAATTGATCGATGACTCAGATTTGAAGTTGCATCGTGCAATCAACTGAACTGACCTGTCCGCTCCTTACACCGGACAGTCCGGTCACTTCGAGAAAACTGGAAACCAAGGTTCTGGATGAACAGAACTGGTATAGACCAGACGGTCCGATCTGGAGAGAGAGTTTCGTCCGCTCTCTATTTCCAGTCTCCCGAAGCACTATGCTCTAGGCACAGACCGGACATTACGGTCTAATGACCGGACCGTACGGTCACTTCTAGGAATTTGCTGAGTCAAGGAAATTCTCCATTTTCCAAGTGCCCTTGCTAAACACTCAAATAAACACTGCACTTGGAATATGAAGGAAACTGTCAAACACTCCTTTTCAAATAGTGGCACTCTATGGCCTTATAATTTTTGCAAATGCCAAATGAAAGATCGAGCAAATAAGAACCAAGGCAATAAAGAACCAAATGGGTATGTTTGAGCCGCGCGAGTAGTTTTAACCTTGGAGTTCATAAGAGCTTGCTCAATGGGCATGAAGCACAATCCTTTCCTTTGGTCACACTTATGGAGATATAATCTCATATAGAGCATGAGGCACAAATATCTCCATGTGAGACAAGCCTCCTTTGTGTTTCCTATATGATGCATGCAACAAGCATTTTACATGTGCAATGAAAGTAAACATGGCATGTGAATACAAGCAAAGTTAAACAAGACACAAAGGAAACCTAACAATGTCAAGTTTGAACCCCTCCCAAGCTTACTCACTATAAGCCATACCCTTGCCTTGAGAGAAACCAAACCACCTTCTCAAGCACTCCCCCTTGCTTATAGCTATCTTGAGTGGGTTAGACATTGACTAATTATTATGTGTTTTTCTTTTAGTTATTTACACTTGCATGGATACAAAGCATACTAGTCACAAAGGAGTCCTAATTACCATGCAATGCAAGAGAAAGAAAAACACACTATAACTACTAAACTAACACGGTTACCTCCCTCATGAGTAGATAGGTCATTGAGGTCCATGTCAATTGTGGTGGACTTCACATGATCTTCATGAAAGCGCTCGGTCCACCACAACCACCATCTAGGTCTTGTTCTTGGGCACCCACTTGTACGCGGTCGACCTCTCAAGATCAACTATGCACTTAGGCACCCATATGCTCTTGACCTTTCTCTTCTTGTTTGGTGGTCCCAAAGCCTTTGCTTTCACCTTGCCATCCTTGTTCCTAAAAAGCTTGAAATGGGTGTTCTCATGGAACAAGTTAGCGTTAGGTAAAACAATGGAACTCCTCACCATAGGGCAATCCTTGATGGTGTGGTCATCCTTGCAACACCTCTCGCAATAGTAGTCATCGGCGAGTAGGGGTTTGACCCATTCGGGAATGGAGTCACTCGTCCTGATGATGTCGATGGCGGTGGGATATGAGCCAAGTCCTTGGTGGGAGACATTGTTCACAAGGTTTCTCCCAAGAATCTCGCTATGAATGACTCTACCATATGTGAGTCTCTCAAAGCCATCCATCACCATTTTCCTGTCTTCCTTGGGCTGGTGATATTCCTTCAAAACAAATGGTTCAAGAGAAGAAACCTTGACCGAGGTGGTTAGTTCATCACACATAGTAGAAGCATCACTCTTGGATGAACTAGAGGAGGGAGAGGCAAGGTTGTCAACATTGATGGCCTCAAAAGTAAGTTCAAGGGCCTCGTACTTCTCATGTAGCACTACATGATCATCCTTGAGTTTGTCATAACTCTTGTTTAGGGCCTCATGAGATGTGACAAGGTCCTTGAGATGACTCTCAAGCTCACCAACATGGTCCTTAGCCAACTTACACTCTTTTCTTACCACATCCAACATTTTGGATTTCTTGATGGCGATGTCGCGGGCTTGCTCAAGCATACTCCAAAGCTCGACGCAGGAGAGCTCCTTATCATCGCTGTCATCACTGCTCTCATCCTCACTCTCCCCAAGTTGGCTTACGGCCATGAGGCACGTGGGAGGTGGAGGAAGAGCTCGTGGTGATGTGGACTTGATCATGGCTAGGCCGACCACTTCTTCATCACTTGAGGAGGAGGACTCATCACTCGAGTTATCACTTGTCCACTCCCCAACAAGAGCCTTGTGTGAGAACTTCTTCTTGTGGTCTTGAGCTTTGCCCTTGCCTTTGCTCTTGTCCTTGTTGAAGTACTTCTTCTTCTTTTGCTTGGTTTTGGTGTCTTCTTCTTCTTCATCATCACTTGAGTCTTGGGATTTAAAGGCTTCTTTCTTGGGCTTGGGACAATCTTGAACAAAGTGGTTTCTTGACCCATAGTTGTAGCACTTGCCCCTAAGACTTGGAAGCAAACTTGTTCTTGAAGGTCCAAATCTTCTTCATGAGAAGTGCCAAGTCCTCACTCAAGTCATCTTCTTCATCATCATCATCTTTTTCAATCTCTGCCTTCTTCTTGCTCTTCTTGCTCTTGAAAGGCTCTTGCTTCTCAGCTTGAAGAGCAAGATTGGATGGTTGAGGATCATCCAAACCCAGCTAGTAGCTCTCAAAGGCGGTGATCTTGCCAAGTACATCCTTCATGTTCTTGGTCTTGAGGTCACCTTGCAAGGTGAAGGTGATGATGGACTCATACTTGGGGTCTTTGAATAGCCACAAGAATCTTCTTATCACCTCAACAGGCTTCAGCTTAAATTCATCCCTAAGAGCATTGATCTCCTCCACTAGAACATGAAAGCAAGAATAAACAGTGTTAGCCCTCTCATATGGCAATCTAGTGAAGTTATCATACTTGTTCTTCAGCATATATTATCTTTCCTCTTTGACATCACTGGTACCCTCATGGAGACCCTGAATCTCTGTCCAGATACCATGTGTTATAGAACTTGCATCCAACCTAGCAAAGACATTCTTAGATATGCATGCAAACAGAGCATTCTTGGCCTTAGCATTGTTCTTAATGAAATCAGACTCAAGCAGGTTCACATCCGCATCAGACTCGTGAGTGACCATCCATATCTCTGGATCAAGGGACTCCAGGTAGGCTTGCATGCGAGCCTTCCAATACCCGTAGTCCTCCCTATCAAAAATAGGAACACTCCCCATCTGTCCCGACATCCTTACTCAAGGCGGTGAAGCCTTAAAGATGAGCACTTGGCTCTGATATCACTTGTAAAGACTGAAGGCGTACCGAGAGGGGGGGGGGGTGAATTGGTAAGTCGCTCACGAATCCAAATACTTCAATTTACACTACTAGAGCCTAGCAATCATCACAACCTAACAAGTCTAGTAGGCCAAGACCCTACACATGCTAGTGTTCATGATGATAGCAAGCATGGAAGCAAAACACACTAGCCTATGCAAGCCACAATTCAACCTAGTTACTAGAGCACACAAATGCGGAATAGTAAAGAGGGGTTCAAGAAATGCTCAAGATTTTTTCCCGAGGTCTCGGAAGGATGGCGCCTTCCCCTACTCCTTATTGGACCACTCACGCCAGAGTCCCGGTCCCTCCCGCCACCAATGTGGAGTTCTCGCCCACAAGCTTGCAATCACTCCCGGAGTGAAGACACGGTGCGCTTCACCGCTGCCACCAAGGCACAAGCTCACCTCCCTCGAGAACTTGCCGGACTCCCCGAGCCGACACGGGCGCTCACTAGCGATGCCCCTTTCACCGGCGGGCTCAAACCGTGTACAAACGTGTGACGGCCTTCACAACCAATCACGATAGGCTCGATCACCAACACCTAACCGGTCTAGGTCTCATCATAGACTAAGAGTAACAGCCTAGGTCACACCCTCAAGGACACCCTAGCCTTAGATGTGCAAGATGCTCAAGTTACTCTCCACTAGCACTCTCAAGATATGCAATATCTCCTCCTAATGCCCTCTTCTTTTCCTCTTGGATCTTACCAAATGCTCTCAGGTATTCCACTGGCCAAGAGAGGTCTCTAAGACCCCAGCACCGAAGTTATATAGGCTTCGAACCTCCAACTAGCCATTGCTCCACGAAATCAGCTTTCTAGGCCTACTGACCGGACTGTCCGTGTCACACCCCTATACCGAAATATAGAGTGTGCCGTATAGGATCTTCTTAGGAGATGATTACCGAAGTAACCATACATAGCATACACACATGAACATCCATCATTTACAACGATACATCATTTAAGTGCTTAATATTACAAGTCCAAGAGTCACAGCAGAAGCAAATTAAGTTACATTACAATACATATGTTCTTGGTTCGGAGTACATAATAAGCGGAAGTGAAAACACGGTACACTCGACGATAGATAGCCTAAGTAAACCATGCCAGCCCTATGGCAATGGCTTACTCATCTTGGGTAGGCGAACTAGGAACGCACTCAATGTTCCAATCCTGTGGTTCCTCAACTTCCCACACAATCTTGTTACAACAATCACAATAGGTAGCTTGAGGGATGCCTGAAAAGTTAACATAAATCACAAAGCCTGAGTATCTAACATACTCCGCAAGACTCACCCGGCAAATGGTTATCTAAAACCGACTCCTAGCATGTAGGGGGGCTAACCGGGCTTACTTGGTATTTTGCATAAAAAGCGCCTATTTGCTCTGGTTTGCAAGTCGATCACTTAGCTAAATTTTAATTTTTTATTGCGGAAAGGTAACTTTAGTTGAACTTGGCTATCTACTAGGTTTGTGCAATTATAAAGAACAATACATCATAACAATATGTAGCCATAGAGTAAAAAAAATCTAGAATCATAATCAATCTTCTCTACTTTACTATTGTTGCCAACTGCTCGAAACAAGAGGTACTCATGACCGCGAGGAACGGCAATTCGAATTGATTTACATCCTATAGGAGAAAACCCAAGTACACGACATACGCATCATTTAAGAACACGTATGGCCACCATTCACGAGGTTGCTATAAAGTTGGTCTGGGGCCATCAATCCCAAGTACACGTCCCTCCCCGCGATACAGTACTTCGTATACGAGGCTTAACCCATGCACTCTCCAGCAGTCCTCCAACCCGTGCATCCACCGTGCCATTCACGTCACCTCTAGATCGATGAGTGTATCTGTCCAACAATACGGCGCCCAAGTTACTAGGTTTACCAATTCCCATATAAAGGTATGCACTTGGTATAGTTCGATACTTGTTCGCGGAGTTGCAATGATAGGTTCTCAAATTTTTAACCAAATTCATCTTTTCATGTGAACCATAAGTGTATCAAGTGGTCCCATAACCTATCGTTGACTCCACTAGGTAAGCATAGCATTTTCTAACGAAAGGCTTACTAACATAGACTAGCATAGGTCATTGTTTGTTTATGCAAGTGGGTTTTCATCCAAGCCCTATACCTAATGCACATTACAATATCCTTATATTGTGATTAAACTAAAAAGGACTCGCAAAAATAAATAGGTGTGCATCAGGGCTTGCCTTGGGAGTGATCGTAGTTAGTTCTCCAGTGAAGTTCACGTCAGTACTGGCTTTCTCTAGTGTGGTCTCCTCGAGTTCGTTTCCAATATGAAAATGGCAATGCATGAAGAAGAGACGAATGCTCAAGGATTATGGAACTTCTTAAATAACCATGACATGTATGATGATGAACATGTGCACCTGCTATTATTCATGACCTGAACATGCTGAATGAATACTACCAGGGAGTCAATAATAGTAATTTATCTATTTAGGCATATAAGTCAATATTTAGCTAATTAATTACTAGGCTATTTATTAAATAACTAATCAAGAGCAAAAACATACTTCTAGTGCTAAGGATTTAACATGGAATTTTATATGTAGGTGTCAAGCCATAAATAACAACCAGGCAAAGTTTCATAATTAAATCCCTAACAGAGAATTTATAAACAATCATTTACTAGAAATAATGATTATGCAATAACTCTAAAAATATGCATAAAATGGAGATGTGCTTTTGCAGAGAGTTTATAGATGCCATGAGATGCTTACTGACCAAATTTCATGATTTTATAGTTTATATATTTTTACTTATGGATTTATTAATCTTAGAAGGGTTCCAAATTTGGTGAATTGTTTTAATTAATAAACTTTAGAACCTTGATGCTCATCTTACTTTTTGAGATAGAGGAGAATTTTTTGAATCTAGCAAAATTAGTTTTGCATTTTTCTCACCAATAGTTTTTGAGTTATGGATTTTTGAATATTTATCAAAGTTTGAACTAATTTACAAAAATGCCATCGGCATTTTATATCGGCAAAGGGCGTGCGCGGTGGCCAGGCTCGCTGGGGCTTCACCAGGGGCTCACCACTGGCCTCTATAGAGGGAGATGGGGGATGGGAGCAGCACCAAAGTGACCCTCACGCGACGGTGAGTCCTTCCCAGTGGTTGTCGACCGATGGCGGTGGCCGGAGCAGTAGCGGTGATGGCGGCAGAACCAGGGGTGAGGTCCGGCGGCGTCGCGCGCTGCGCACAAAGGATGAGAAGGGTCGGAAGTTGGTCGAGAAGCTTCACCGTGGCATGGAGATCACTAGCGTGGAAGAAGACGTCGACGGTGATGGCCGGAAGATGGGTCTCATCGTGGGGGGGGGGGGGGGGAATCCGGTGGCGGCGGCACTCCTTTCTTCCCAAATTCCGGCGAACCTAGAGGACAGCAGGGCAGGGGAGTTAGGGAGGAGCTAGAGGAGGTCATCACGCATCAATTTGAGGAGGAAGAAGAAGAGGTGAAACTACCTAGACGGAGGTCGTCGCGGCGGCGTCCATGGCGCGCTGGAACAAAGGCACGCGCCTTATTTCACAAAGGAGGAGGAAGGAGGCAGGAAGATGGGTGATCGGCCACATGGGGGAGTTGCTGGGGCGCGTGTGGAGTGTGTGGACACAGAGAGAGTGAGGGAGAGCGGCTCCTGTCACTATTGCCTTCTTATAGCCGGGTGAGGGAGAGAACACAGAGGGAAACAAGAGAGGACAGAGGGTCGCTTGGTGGATGAGAGTGTCTTCAAAGCGGCGCCGGTTGCCCATGGTGGTAGGCCGAGCAGTGGATGGCATGGGGGCTGCATAGGTGGTGATTTGGCCAGCGGTCCGAAGGGGACGGACGACGGCGCAGCGTCGGTCCGCTAGGCAAAGACTGGAGTTTGCCTCCAGCTTGACCAAGACAGGGCTACTGTAATTTGACAAAAACTTGAAGTTACCCTACTCTAATAATTATGCCGATTTTTCTGCATGTCTACCAAAATATCGTCTCTAACTTTGCTTTTGGGGTCAGGTCACGATATCGTTCGGAAAAATTATGAAAATTCATAGAACAGAGGAACCTTTTTCTGCATTTAAGGAATTTTAAGGGTATTTAGGCTTTACCAAAAATTCCAATAAATTCCCTAAAAAGCTTTCTTAATATTATCCACTAGAACATGCAAAAACATTGGCATACATTCATAGAGTTTTGTGATATTTGTGCAAGGCTAGTATTTGGCCGATTTGGATTTTGATTATTGAAATTTCCCTTTTCTTTGGCAATTTAATTACTCACATTTTAATTAGCTAGCAATTAGCATTAAGATTAGTTTAATTGCCTTTTAGAGACATGGGATGTCACAGTCCGGTCACTGCCTGACCGGACCGTCCAGTCACTGCAGACTTCAGCTCCAATGGCTCTGGCCCCTCTGCTGACTTCCACTGACCAGACCGTTCGGTCAATTGACCGGATGGTCCGTTTCTCTCTTCAGTCCAGAAACATTTGTAGCACTGCTTCCTCGCTGCCCAAGTCCCAAACCTACAAATCGGACCGTCCGGTCAGTAGACCGGACCGTCCGGTCTCTAGGTCTTCAAGACTTGGCAGTTTCCTTGCTGCTCGCTATAGGCTCCGGACAAAACCTCTTAGTGACCGTACAGTCCGGTCACCATTGACCCCTCTGTTCGGTCACTTCGTCCAAAAGCTAAAACTCCTCGTCCTCGCTTGACTTCATTTCCCGGCTTCTCCGAACAGCTCCTTGGCTTCTCCACTGTCACCTAGTGCCTGTGATTTCACCGAGCATTCATGTACATCACTGACTAGACATGACCTAAGAGAAATGACCTAGACCCCCTTGATAGTTCGGTTTTTCCTATGGACTCAAAGCCCTAACAACTAGACAATTGTTCCCAACACTTGCTCCATAGCTTGTCCTTAGCCTCGATCCATCTTCATCAACCCTTGGACTGCATCAAGCTCATCAAGCCTCCATGCTTGTGGTCATTGTCATCAATCGCCAAGGCAACCATCATCCATATGATTTGTAATAGAGTTTAGAGATGATTCCTGCATAGACAATACTCATGTAGATATTAGCCAAAAATTTAATAGTTGTCATCTATCACCAAAACATTCATACCTTGGGGATCCCATCAATGGTCATGAAGCTTACACGAGCCTACCTTGATTGGTTGTGAAGGTTGTCACACGTTTGTACACGATTTGAGCCTGCTGTTGAAATGGGCATCGATAGTGAGTGCCCGTGTCGGCTCGGGGAGTCCAACAAGTTCTCGAGGGATGCGACCTTGTGCATTGGTGGCAGCAGTGATGCAACCCTATCTTCACTTTGAGAGTGATTGCGGGCTCGTGTGCAAGACCTCCACTTGGTGGCGGGAGGGACCGGCACTCCGGCGGGAGTGGTCCAACAAGGAGTAGGGGAAGGCGCCATCCTTCCAAGACCTTAGGAAAAAAAAATATCATGAACCATCTCTTACTGTTACGACTTATTATAATGTTTTATCTTCCACATTTACATACCATGCTACTCATGCTTGTGTGCTTACCTTGTTCTTATTGATGATCTTATAGCTTTGCGTGAGTAGGCTCCTTTACTAGCTTGTTGTTTGCTTCCGCGTGTCTTTTATTACTAGCTTGCATAGGAGTTGCATTGCCTTGTGTCATCCACTAGTATGCTTAGGTCGTTATTTCTTTCATAGGGTTATCATCCTGTTAGTGTGATCACCACTAGAATATCTATAGGATTTGTTTGAGTGTAAGGTTATAGGAATTGGAAAATTTGGAACATCTAGTGAGTTCCTGATTCACCCCCCTCTTGGTCACTCGATTCTTTCAAGTGGCATCAGAGTCAAGTTCTCATTATAGGGATTAACCGCCTTGAGTAGTGACCGTATTGAGTTGGGATGTCATCCCATTCAGGACTGGGTCATGGCACATGGAAGGATCGCTTGAGTAGCTACCTAAAAGCCATGATACTGGATGAGTTGATGGATACTCTTGTGGACTTTGGCAATATGTTTACCGATGATGATGTGTTTGATGATGATTGTGTGGATGTGCCTTGTTCTAGTGAGTGCCTAGATTCTTCTAATGATAACTTGATAGTTTGCTCTGCTAGTGTGCCCTATGTAATGATTGATACTGATGTGCCTTTTGATCTTGCTTGCTCTTCTAGCATGACTAGTATTGATGATGCTTGTGAGCCTTTTATTGATCATGCTACTGACTCATTTGTTGAGGAGTTCTTTGCTTTTCATGCTAATGAGAATAAGGACTTACTTGACTCTCTTAGTTGCTTGCGAGGTATTGTGGATGGAATGCTGCAACTTGAAGGCCCTTCGTGCTTCCAAAAATCTTGAAGTCGAGAAGATCCTCACCTTGCTCCCTAGCAGCAAGCTCCTCTACATCACCCTTGATCTCATCATGGACAAGGATCTCTCCGTTGATGATGTGATCGGGCCGCTCTTCATGTATGAGGAGATCATCACAAGCTTGACGGAGAAGAAGACATTCAAGACAAACAATGAAGCATCTTCAAGCAATGGGAAAGAAGTTACATCGAGCTGAAACTTCTTTGATCCCTCCACAAGATTGCCTTGCAACATCTTCTACAACCCCTTCGGATCAAGACCCACACCAAGCTCTCATCATGCTCTTAGTCAAGCTCTACCTCAAGTGTCTTTCCATGTTCTACTCCAAGCACTTCGGGTGGACCACACATTGGTGTAGTGGGAGCGCCGATCACAATGCTCACAAGATCAAATGAGATGATTGATCTCACCATTGCGGCTCCGGCACCTCCACCTCCTCCACCACAAGATCATCTTTGGCATCTTTGTTGAGCTCACCAGCATGATCTCTTCTTTCAATTTGATGAATTTGTGAGAAATCCAAATGATGAACTTTCTGAGACTCTCTTATGCATTTATGATCTTGTGTGTAGGATAAACTCCTTTTGAGGCCTAAGGAGGATTCCACCACATGAAGTGATTGGTAAGTACCTCCTGCAAATCACAACTCCTGAGAGGGGTTTCTTGCTTGAGGAGGTGATCAACAGAAGGCATGAGCTCTTAATTGAGAGAGCAATGGAGATGATACTTGTGCTTCACACACAAGTGGGACACATGCTTGAGCACGTCACTGGACTTTGAGAAACCATGTTGATATGTGCCATGGTTTGCAATATGTGATAAGTGTTGGTGGTTTCAGGATGCCCATTTTATCTACCAAAAAGGGATGTTTTGCGTCTTAATTTGGTAGTTTGGACTAACAATTAACCCCATATTTGCATATATTTGTAGTTATTCTATTTTGGATGTAATCGTAGGAAACAGGTATAAAACAGGGCAATTATGGATAAAGAGCTAAAGAGTAACGAAGATGGGCCAGATACGAAGCCGCGCCGATTGGCACGACCCATGCGCCGATCGGCGCAGGAGGAAAAGATGACTAAAACATGATCCGGTCCAGGAAAGACGAAAGCCCAGCCCAGTATGAGTTAGAGTCGGTGGTAGTTGACCTAATCCCATCGAGTATAAAAGGAAGATAATTATCAAGAGCCAAGGAGGACCAAGGAGAGACGACGATCACGAGAATCAGTTATTAAAACTAGGGTTCCAGGATATTGGTGGCGGAGGTTCGCCAACACCGATGAGATCCACCAGAAGGGAGGTTGCGCCAATCAGCGCGACGCTTGCGCCGATCGGCTCGTGCGCGTTCCAGCGCTATTTCTCACCCCTCTGCTATGTCTAGCGGAAGGATGAGTGAGTAGTCTCATATTCTCTTCTCTGGTGCGGGGATCTGGTCATGTAACTCTCACACTTGTTGATACTCTTTCGATGAATTTAATTTATGTGATGAACTTTACTGCACATCTATCTATCCCTTTCATTAGTGTATCGGCCAATATACTTTTGCCCATTACATAGGGCAAGAAACCAGTGAGGAGCTAATAGCCTCTGTAGTGACAGCCGGGGTGAACGAAACCACCATGTCTTGTAGAATATTAGAGTCATCACTCGAGTTGATAAGAATAATGTTGCATGCTAGTGAACCAATCCGAAGGAGAGAATCCTTCATTATTCTATTGCCTCTTCAATAACATTCACCTTCCACTTTCTCACCGTTATTATTCACACCAACCAATCCATTGCAATTTTTTAGTAACCTTTTAATAGTATTAGTTCCACTCGTTCCCAGTGGATTCGATAACCTTGGAATACTCTAAGGGAGAAAGAGCTACAACTGTACACCGTCCTCTTGCGGTATATAAGTGGGTGCGTAATTACGACCAACAAGCCCTTTTTCTGGCGCCGTTGCCGTGGAACAAGCCAGTTCTTTTACTATTAATAGTTTACTAGCGTCTAATCCTCTCTTTTCTAGTTGTTTTCATTTTTGTGTTTTGTGTGAATTTTTAGGATGAGTATGACAGGACCTTCTCAGACGCTCAGGGAACTTTCTCTACCATTTCCAGACGTGCTGGTGCCTCAACCCTCAGATGAGAAGGCCACGGCCTCCTCGTATGTGTTGAACCCCATTATCATTAGCATGGCCGAAGCAAACAAGTTCTTTGGAGCGAAAGAGGACAACCCGTATACTCAGTTACAAGATTTGGAGGCACTTTACCAAACATTCCATCATGAAGGAGTGCCTCGGGATCTTTATAGGTGGCTGCTTTTTCCATTCTCTTTGGGAGGAAAAGCCAAAGAGTGGCACAAGGCAGCATCTCGAGAAGCAAAAGGTAAGTGGAGTGAGTTAGTTGAAAATTTTTGTCTCCACTATTTTCCTTTGCCAAAGGTGCAGAAGTTGAGAAGGGAAGTGGTGAACTTCTTACAAGAAGATGAAGAATCTCTCGCGGAAGCCTGGATGCGTTTTCAAACATTGTTGAAACAAGGACCTGACCTTGGCATTGATGAGAATATGTGCGCTCAAACCTTCTACATGGCCATAAACAAGGCATCGAGGATGCATTTGGACGGATCAGCCGGAGGAAGTTTTTTGAGATTGACAGCCAAGGTAGGGATCGAATTGTTAGGCAAAATTGCCAAGAATGAACCTTTGCACAAGCATTGGGAAGAGTATCTAGAACCAAATCGGCAATGCCCAGAAGTTATGAAGAAGGAAGAGTCGCCAGCTGAACAGGTCTTGATGTCCGAGAGCAGATCAATGATTACTTCGGAGCAAATCGAAGAGATAAAGCCCGTCAGACTGGATTCCCATTGATTTCTCGCAGGAATTGCTTAATATGAGAAGATCCTTCAGTCCGCAAGATGCCTTCGAAGCCGGAATTGAGTATAATTTCCCAAGTAATCGCCTCAAGTCGGAAGTTTTCGATCAAGAAATTATTGGGAGAGTTTTAGGGAACCTTTACAAGGATGATATAAAGCTTGATGGAACAGAGGTGAAACAAGCAAAGAGATTGCTAGACAGTTGCTTTGAGCCATCCCCCTACGAAGGATTATGTGGTGTGTATGCTGTAAGAGTCACTGAAGAGGAAAAAGAAGAACCATACATACCCTATGAGATATCGGGAAAGAAATTTCCGAAAGCCTTGTGTGATTTTGGCTCCCGTGTCAGCTTGATGACTTACGATGCATTCATGAGCATGCCTTATGGAACTCAACAGCGGCTGATGGGGACTGAACTTGAGCTGATCATGGCGGATGGCAGGAAAACCAAGCCACTGGGAGTGATCAAGAATGTCGCAATTGAGATCAGCTTGAAAACAATGCCGGTAGATTTCTTCGTTCTAGACAATAAAGAAACTGGGGTTGAAGATATCATTCTGGGAAGGCCATTCTTAAGATTAGTACAAGCTATTCTGGATGCTGAGAAAGGTCAAATCACGCTACACCTAGGAGAGGAAGAAGTGCAATTTCAATTTAATGATCCGTCTCATTAAGACTCTTCTTACTATCGGGAATTCTGCCCAGAGGAAGAAGAGAGGATAGGGATGGATATGGGAGACCCACTGGACCACATCATGCGTGGAACTGACAAGTATACTATTAGCGCCGATCGGCGCGACCCTTGCACCGATCGGCTTAATCATACTGGCAGCGCCGATCGGTGCGACCCTTGCGCCAATAGGCTCAATCGTACTGGCAGCGCCGATCTGCGTGACCCTTGCGCCAATTGGCTCAATCATACTGGCAGCATCGATCGGCGCGACCCTTGCGCCGATCGACTCAATCATATTGGTAGCGCCGATCGGCTCAACCAGGAAAATCCTGAATTTGAACCTCTCGGGGAGCTGGATCCAGACGAATCGCCAGAAGTGGAACAGAATGAACTTCCAAAGGAGCTACGCTATAAATATCTAGGAAAGAATAGAACATATCCAGTTATTATGAACAATGCCCTAACAAAAGAAGAAACAGAGAGGCTTCTTGTTGTGCTCAAAAGGTATAAGAAGGCCATTGGTTACATATTAGATGACATCAAGGGAATCGGCCTCGCATTTTGCACCCACAAGATTAACTTGAAGGACAATACTAAACTAGTGGTTGAAGGGATGCGAAGGTTAAAGGAATCAATGAAGCCAGTGGTTAAAAAGGAGATTTTGAAGCTGCTTAATGCAGGTATGATCTACCCTGTTGCTGATAGTGAATGGGTTAGTCCAGTGCATTGTGTACCCAAGAAAGGAGGGTTGACAGTAGTGCCTAACAAGAACAATGAGTTGATCCCTCAAAGGACTGTAACTAGATTGAGAATGTGCATAGATTATAGAAGTTTGAACAAAGTGACGAAGAAAGATCACTATCCTCTTCCGTTCATTGATGAGATGCTTGAAAGATTAGCAAGGAATTCATACTTTTGTTATTTGGATGGATATAGTGGTTTCTTTCAAATACCGGTAAGACCAGAAGATCAGGAGAAAACTACTTTTACTTGCCCTTTTGGGACATATGCATATAGAAGGATGCCATTTGGTCTTTGCAACGCGCCTGCAACATTTCAAAGATGCATGAATGCAATGTTCGCTGAATTCATAGAAGATATTATGGAGGTATTTATGGATGACTTCTCCGTGCATGGTGCTGATTTTGATAGCTGTTTGGAGAATTTGGAGAAGGTTTTGAAAAGGTGTGTTGAATGCGACTTAGTTCTTAATTGGGAGAAGTGTCACTTCATGGTAACAGAAGGGATAGTACTTGGTCATGTCATATCTAAAAGAGAGATAGAGGTTGATAAGGCAAAGGTATCTACAGTCGAGAAATTACCTCCCCCTACTGATCTTACAACTTTAAGGAGTTTTCTTGGACATGCCAACTTCTATTGCAGATTTGTTAAGGATTATTCAAAGATTGTGATAGGTGTAGAGTGCCCGATCTTTCGGCGAGTGGAGATAACTTCGATTTAGTGGATGTTGACCCTCACGATACGACTACGACGAGCAAGCCGAAGCGCCAATGCAATCGCTGAACCAACTTCTGGAGGATATTAACCTTGCGGTAAACAAGATCAACCTGATCACGAGGATCAATTCTTACGCGCAATCGAAGAACGAGCAAGAATTAGAGGCGAGCAATCTGATGTATTGCACGAAGGTGGAGTTCTGAATTCACGTCGAGAGACGGATGTATAGCTAAGCTAAACTTAAAACAAAACTCGAAGATTACAAGGGGCGCAGCCCTTGACTATATAGGGGGAGGACGAGGCATCTAGGGCCGGCTGAAGTGGAGAGGAGCGCGGTGGAGAGGGAGTCGTGCGACTTGGGCCACGTGGGCCTTCGGGCGACATCATCCTGGGCCGTCGTTCCTTAGCATCGAAACCGTCTTCAATTCCTGGGCTCGAGCTCTAGTGATTGGGCCCTTGTACGTCGTCGTCTCGTTAGAAGATGGATCCGTAACTCGAGGAGGCGCGACGACGAGAGGTGGAGGCGTGACAGCTTGGTTTGGCGCGCCATCTTCCGTCGTCATTATTCGTATGTCGTTGATGTCCTCATCAGATTGCTAAACCCCTGACAGAATTGTTAAAGCAAGATACAGAATTTGTTATGGATGAGGAAAGACTCTTCGCCTTCAGAATATTAAAGGAAGCTCTATGGTCTGCACCCGTTATGCAGCCACCTGATTGGAGTTTACCTTTTGAAATTATGTGTGATGCAAGCGACTATGCAGTTGGAGCTGTTCTTGGACAACGGAAGGAAGGTAAAGTGCATGCTATTTATTGTGCTAGCAAAAATTTGAATGAGGCGCAGATCAATTATACAACAATTGAGAAAGAGATGTTTGCTGTTATATTTACTGTCATGAAAACCATACATCTTTGTTTCCCCCTCCTCCTTGATACAACCTATATTCTCAATAAAAGGGAATTCAGAAAATTTCTGCTGCTGATACAAGACAGAAATTGCTGATCATATTAGGCAATATATATAAAAAAAGAGGTAAAAGAAAAGAAAAAAATAGACCGCGCCGACCGACACAGTGTTGCGCCGATCGGCGCTGTTGCATAAAGAAGAAAAGAGGTTATTATGAAAAAAAGGGGGGTAAAAAGAAAAAAAAATATATTCCCTGAGAGGCAGTAAGGTCATCAAAGAAGGCAGATTTTTTATTATTTCTCATTCTTTACCAATTGTTCTCATTGAATTTTCTTTTAGATCTTCTACATTCCTCTTCTCCATTAAAAGTTCTTTTCCAAGAAAATTCTTTCTTATAGGCATGATTGAGAACATTGTTGACATGGTTAATCTTATGGTTTAATTTAGTTATATCGCCCTCCAAGATCCACATACAATCCTTGATTAGATAGGAGAGGTAAGGAAATACACTTGAGAGACCTAGAGAAGACCAAATGCTTGATGTTTGATGCTAAAAGATGAGTCGAGGAGAACTAAAATTGTTTTTCAAAAGTTTTATGGTAATTTGATTAAGTTCAAGTAAGATATGCCGATTGGATAACGAGTAAAAATGATGATTGAGATTGACTGCATGAGAGATGGTGTGAAAATTCTTATTACATATTTGATTTTGTATTGCTCGAGGACTAGCAAAGATTTGAGTGTGGGGGAACTGATGGTGGTTTCTAGATGCCCATTTTATCTACCAAAAAGGGATGTTTTGCGTCTTAATTTGGTGGTTTGGACTAACAATTAACCCTATATTTGCATATATTTGTAGTTGTTCTGTTTTGGATGTAATCGCAAGAAACAGGTATAAAACAGGGCAATTATGGATAAAGAGCTGAAGAGTAACGAAGATGGGCCAGATACGAAGCCGCGCCGATCGGCGCAGGAGGAAAAGATGACTAAAACATGATCCGGTCCAGGAAAGACGAAAGCCCAGCGCAGTATGAGTTAGACTTGGTGGAAGTTGACCTAATCCCGTCGAGTATAAAAGGAAGATAATTATCAAGAGCCAAGGATGACCAAGGAGAGACGGCGATCACGAGAATCAGTTATTAAAACTAGGGTTCTAGGATATTGGCGGCGGAGGTTCGTCAACACCGATGAGATCCACCAGAAGGGAGGTCGCACCGATCGGCGTGACGCTTGCGCCGATCGGCTCGTGTGCGTTCCAGCGCTATTTCTCACCCCTCTGTTATGTCTAGCGGAAGGATGAGTGAGTAGTCTCATATTCTCTTCTCTAGTGCGGGGATCTGGTCATGTAACTCTCATACTTGTTGATACTCTTTTGATGAATTTAATCTATGTGATGAACTTTATTGCACATCTATCTATCCCTTTCATTAGTGTATCGGTCAATACATTTTTGCCTGTTACATAGTGCAAGAAACCAGTGGGGAGCTAATAGCCTCTGTGGTGACAGCCGGGGTAAACGAAACCACCATGTCTTATAGAATATTAGAGTCATCACTCGAGTTGATAAGAATAAGGTTGCATGCTAGTGAACCAATCCGAAGGAGAGAATCCTTCATTATTCTATTGCCTCTTCAATAACATTCACCTTCCACTTTCTCACCGTTATTATTCACACCAACCAACCCATTGCAATTTGTTAGTAACCTTTTAATAGTATTAGTTCTGCTCGTTCCCAGTGGATTCGATAACCTTGGAATACTCTGAGGGAAAAAGAGCTACAACTGTACACCGTCCTCTGGCGGTATATAAGTGGGTGCGTAATTACGACCAACAATAAGTAATTGACTTGGGTTGATTTGGTGTTTGAGTTGAATGTGGGTATTTGGGGATTGCATGAGTTTGTGCTTGGTTGTGGTTATGACTAACCGGAGTTGGTGAAGATATTGGAGAAGTTGTAGGAGATGGGAAATTTGTTTGCTTGTCTCATGATGTGTAGGTCAATGGAGTCAACTTGGCAATCAATTGTGAGAGGATCAGGCACAAGTAGGGGACTTAGGGCCAGACAATCAGGAGGCCGGGTGGAGTTAAGGGTGATCCACACCGTACACGTGGAGAGGCAAGAAGCACGGACGGTTTCGCGGTTGAGCCTCAAAACCATGGAGGTGATGAAGATGTCGTGTTGACCAAGTCAAGGTGAACAGGATGCCGGTGCAAGTGACAAGGGGGCCCAATGGAGCGGGACCGTGAGAGACTTGTCGATGGTCAGGATCGCGGGAGAAGGTGACCTGCGTCGACATCAAGAAGTCATGCATTGAGAAGCGTGCAAGGTGGTGTCCCGGGTTGGGCCTCAAAACTGGTGGCGGCAATTTGTGGTGCACGTGGCACCATCACGGAGCTTGGGTCGAAGTGAAGCAAAGACATGAAGGGCCCAAGGGCGTTCGGGCGATGAGGAAAGAGATGGACAATTTTGCCCTTGGTGGTAGTTGGCCATGTATTGTAGGTCATGGGTAGAGTGGTCTTTAGGACAACCCTTAGGCCTATATAAGAAGAGGTAGGCCTGGTGAGAGAGGGTGTCTCTTCCCATTAGTCTTGTGCTAGGATTGTGCTTCATGCTATAGAGGAGAGAAGAGAGTGTGTGAGAGACAAACTCTTCTCTTCCAAATTGTGGGAGGAAGAGGGTGGCTTCCTAGCCATGTATCCCTGTATCTTGAATGAATCAATCAATGATATGAGATTCAAATTCGTGCTCAAGTTCATCCTCTCTTCCTAAATCCCGAATTTCTCTTTTTCTCTATTTTTGAAGCTATTTTCGTGGGAATTTTTGATCTTATTTTTGGGTGAGTTTTTGGGGAAAAATTCTTGGGGATCCTAGTGCTATGATGAGCTAGAACATTGCTATGTGGGTCCTTGACCGAATCAAGAGCTCTAGCACCTTCGATTCATAGATTTCTCAAGTTTCCCCTTTTTGGTGTTCTTGGCACGAGATCTGACATTCGAGATGATTTCTTGTGCTATTTGAGTGGATCTTGTTGGAGGAAGGTCACAATGACTTGAGGATTCCCTAGTACAAAAATCGCACGTTTTGGAGATCATTTGGTTGAGTTTTGGTGAGATTTATGGAGAAATCATGACAATTTTATGTTTTGTCGGGGGTCGATCGGCACTGCCGGTGGGTTAGAAGCCGGATCGGCACTGCCGATGCCATGACTGGCACTATCGGTGGTTTGGGTTCGAAGCCCGCATCGGCACTGCCGATGGACGTCACCGGCACTGCCAATGCCTGTGATTGGCACTACTGATGGTAGTTCAGAGTGGTCTATTTTGCATGCTTTTCTTTGGTAGTGTTTGGTCCTAGCTGTTTTCTTGTGCTTCTCCTGTTCTCTTCTGCTGGTACTAGTCATTCCTAGGGTTAGCACATCACAAGTTGGTGTGTGTGACCTTGGTGACTTGCTTTAGGGTTGGGTTCGGTTAGAATAGGGACATAGGCTAAGTTCTTGTGAAGAACTTTTATTGGCTCCCATTCACCCCCTCTAGTCGTCTTCTTAGTGCTTCAATTGGTATCAGAGCTAGTTTGATCACTAGTTGACCTTAACCAGCTTTGTGATCCGGAGGCGACATGGAGAAGCATGCGGTCAAGCTTTGGATGTTCGATGGGGAAGACTTTCCCTATTGGAAGTCACGGACCAAGGCTTATCTCTTAAGCCAAGGACGTGCAATTTGGGAAATCGTTGAGCAAGACTACGCCATACCAAATGACCTTAACACTGCAGTAGTAGGTGAGTTAAACAAGTATGAAAACAACTCCAAAGCTGTCAATATTGTGCTCTCTGCTTTTGGTAGGAATGAACATGATCGTGTTGCACATCTTGACACTACTCATGCAATTTGAGAAAAGCATTGCACGTACCATGAGGGTACCAACCAAGTCAAGTCTATGCGTAAGGACTCTTATGATAGACAGTACCAAATCTTTGCACAAAAACCTGCCGAGTCACTAGATGAAACCTTTCGCAGGTTCGAGGCAATTGTTTGTAACTTGAGGGCTTGTGGTAAACTGTTAAGACTTGATCTCAGCAATATATTTATAGGGCTATGTCGGTATTAAGAACAATGATAGTAACACAAGACATCGAGTTATACAGGTTTGGGCCCTCTCGATGAGAGTAAAAACCCTACGCCCTGTGTTATGTGGTTTGTATTACAATGTAAATTGGTGCCCTCGATGGGGAGGTCCCTGCCACCTTATATATCCGGTCGGCAGGGGGTACATGAAGAGTCCTACTCGTAGTCTACAAGGATTTATATAGTAAGTTTATCTCTAATTGCCTTGCGCTCCAAGCCGACTCGGTCAGTTCCCTTACTGATGGGTTACCCAGTCGTACACTGTCTTAAGCCTAACTATGGATACCGGTAAGGTAAGTATTCCATAGCAGCCCTCGAGTGCTTTCTGATTTGGAGTTGTGACTTGCCGAGTGATTCCTCTTTGAATCTTGTTGTGAACATGTCACAAATTAGGTAGAACTCTTGATTGAAGTTCCTGAAGGATCCGGTGCACCGACTAGGTGCACCTGATCAGGTGTAGCCCCCGACTCTTGTACAATTTGAAGACTAGCAGATAATGCAAGAGTCTTACAATATTAACTCTCTACATTTTGTTGCATAAATTAACTCAAACCACCAAGCTTGAACTTATTAGTGTCCTGATCCTCAAATCAGGCACTCAGTCCACTCAACATCAATTGAGCCGACCGACCCATAGAAGGCAGAGTGACGTCTGCTATTGGTTGAGTGATTCTTGATTCCAATATAATGACATCAATCATGTTAAGAATCTAAGAAAGTTTATGACAACAATCATAACTCAGTATTAGACTATAATGACTTCAATCATGATATAGCTTTTCCTTGATTATTCATCACTCAAACCATGTAAGTTAGATTGTTAACCTATTAATTGATTTCAATCAGTGGCATAATCTTTAGATTTACTCCCATATGACCATCAAGTCCTCTACAACATGATCATCAAATTACATAAATATGGGAATTATTTATAATGGTTGTTAACCATTGCTTCTCACCAAAGAAGCCCCCAAGTTCAACACTCAGGTTTATTAATTTAGCAAAAATCTTTCAAAAGGTTTGTTGCAAATTTTAATCAGCCGAGAAAACCAATTTGGTGCAGTACGACCCATAGAGGCCCACATGGTCCCCCACGACTTAGGTCAACATGAAGGTATAAAAGGGGGAAGGTAGGATGACGCAAACTCACACCACCATTTTGCAACTCTTTGTCTTCCTTGCGCCTCCTCTACTTCTCCGCTCCCCTGTCCTAGGGTTCCTATGCATTGTCATCGCCGCTAATCGGTATTGCGCCCAAGCCCCCAAGCTCGAGAGCCAGAGTTAGGGTTGTCAGAATAGATCCGCCGCAGTTTGAAGCTCACCACCATGCCTTGCAAGCTAGTGAAGGGCGCGAAAGCTTCGGCCACCGCCGCCACTAAATCGTCCTCTTCGGAGCTGGAGATCCTAGAGCACCTACGCAAGTTCTCCGAGAGCACCATCAGCACCAACACCTTGAACACCATGGTCGTCGATGGCGCCCTGCCGGAGCAGGCATGACTGAATTGGAAGGTACCCAGATCTGAACCTCATCCTCTTCCAATCTGCAAGCGAATAGTCATTTTCCGCTCCTTCTTTGAGCGAGGCCTTGGAGTTCCCTGCTGTAGTTTCTTGCGTGGGCTCCTTTCTTTCTATGAGATTGTGCTTGTCAATCTCAATCCTAACTCCATTCTGCACATCGCCATCTTCGTGCATATGTGCGAGGCTTTCTTGGATGTGCTGCCGCATTTCACTCTGTTCCACCACCTCTTCGTTCTCCATCCCTTGCCGTCCACCATCAACTAGGAGGGCATTGAAGGAGTCGGCATTCAGCTTCGGAAGAAAGTGCAGTACATTGATGTGCCACTGGCCACCGGGAATAAGAAATTGCATGATGAGTGGTTCTATTGCAACAACCCCCCTCCAGCCATCTCTGACTTCATTGGTGCCAGCCCCCAACCTTGTTGGACCAAGAAGCCAAATCCGAACCATGCTCAAGTTCAGGAGCTCTTGAAGAACATTGCTGATCTGAAGAAGGAAGGAATTGATGGTATTACCATTGCCAAGAGTTTCATCGTTCGTCGAGTGCAACCTCTCAAATAGTAATGTCATCCCGAATGGGAATACACTTCGGATGATGAAACCAGAGAGGTGCCTGATTAATTAAGAGGGCATACAACAAGGACACTCTTCGAGCCCGTGTAAGCCTTGTCTTCAATTATGTTTGTCAATTGCAGTCTTTAGCAAAATATTTGTTGCTAATACAGCCTTCATGCTTGTATGCAGGTACTTGACACTTTTGTGTCTCACCCTCCACTCCCTTGGACTGACACAGAGGGAGTGGACTATGCTCCTAAGCCACCATGCCCAGTCATCCCTGCTGTGCCAAGTACCACAACTGGCCAGCAGACCGATCCGGTCAGCGATATTGGCCCCTCTGCTTCCCCACCGGTCGACCCGTCTTCTGGCCATCGGCAAAAGCTGCTTGCCCACCGACAGAGACAATACCGGGGAGATAATGGAGATGATGATGATGCGGAAGATGATCTCTCGCTTGCTGACCGCATGCCTCCTGCAACTTCCGACCAACCTATAGGTCGGTCAGGGCTATCAAGCAAAGCAGCGAGTGACGCGGGGATAGTGGCTAAGTCTGCAGAGGCTGCGAAGCAACTTTCTTTGAAGAGAAAGCATACTGACTCATAGACCTCCTCCTTGAAGACAAAGCTTGGTAGGATCAAGATCAAGCAAGCTTCCAGGTAACTCCTTGCTTGTGTTCACTTCCCTTCTTGATTTTAAGCATATATTCAATTCTGAGTGCTGAATACAGCAAAAGTACTCCTCAGTCGACCAAGGCACCAGAAGTTTCTGTGTCTAAAGACACGATACAGACCTCTGCTTCTCGTCCGACTCACCTGGCTCAGTCGGTACTCACGCCATCTAGCCTGCCGACCGAGCCAGTGAAATCTCCAGGTGCTCCTGCTCCGACGCAGACCGCCACTCCTCTGCTGACTGCCAAGACGCCGACTCTCGAGAAAGATAAGAGCACGCCAGTCGAGAAGCCATCCGATCGGCCGGATGCAGAAGACATGGAGATCCTATGCAACCACCGCGAAGCATCTTTCTGCTACTGTTGACCAGCAAATGTACTCACTAGTGGAGAGGAAACAATCGAGGATAGACTTCCTTGAGGCTAAAAGCTTCGGTAAGTTCTCAAAATCTTTGATACATGAATCAATATTCTAACTGACTGGCTTTCCTCCAAATTCTTCAGTAACTGATCAGCAATATTCCAAGATGAAAAACCAAGTAGACAGACTACTGACTGACCTCAAAGCGGCCACCACCTCTTTGGATGAAAGTCGTCTTGCCAGCGCAGGTAAAGACCATCAAGCCTTTATTTCTTATCATACCTTGATGCTGAGTATTTTTTTTTACTTTCAGCTCATGAGCAAAAAGTAACCGACCTGGAGAAGCTTACTTCAAATCAATACAGGTTTTTTTTAACTCTAACTGCAGAGAAGAATGATCTCTCCAAATTGCTAAAAGAGCAGAGTGCTGAAAACGCTCAGCTGAAGAAGAAACTGGAGGAGACCGAGGAAAAGCTGAAGGACGTGAAAAGCAGTGCTACGACCTTTAAATGTAACCTATCCAGTAAGCTTCTTTTGATCGCTTTCAATCTTCAGTCTACATTATCCTTTTGACTTGCTAATATTCTTCGTCCTTGTCTTACGACGCTCGGAAAGCCTTGGACTATATGCATGCTAACCAAGTCCAACAGACCGGGCACTCATTGGATTATCTTCTGGAGCATGCGCCTAAAGCGATTGAACAACACACCAAGCGAGTGGCTATTGATGCCGGGAGCCAAGTGCTGGCCATTTGCAAGTCTTGGAGTCCTAAGCTACCTGTTGAAAACATCATGGAAGGCTTCAACCCCAAGCTCACAATGGACCAGTGCCAGCTACTTCTTGACTGCATGGTGGAGGCCTCCTGCGCTCTGGTGGATAATATTGATATTGCTCCTGCTGCTTCTACTCCTCCGGTGTCTCCAAACGTAGAATTAGAAGATGATGCCTCTTTTCCTTCCATGGGGTTGTAATTATCTAAATAATGAAGTACATTAATTGTATTCAAATATGGAAACAACATATGCCTTGTATAAATGAGAGTTCTTTTCTTGCTTAATTACTAAACAATTAGAAACTCGACTGAAAAGTCTTAAGAGCAATATCCTGTCACTTCAGTAAATTGGCTAGCACTTAGCTGCGTTATTCGCGCTTGAGTACTTAGACCTTTTTACCATAAGATCTTTGAGATAAAATAGAAGATGCATTGGTTTGCCGTATCATATTAGGTCGTAATTCATAACTACGTAACAATCAGAGTCGACCAATCGACACATGATCTCTCGCTCTTTGGCTCTGGATTTAGTGTAGTGGCAGTCTGTTATGCAGAACAAATTGTATGACCGTAATGATTCAGCATTTAGACCAAAAAATTAAGACCGTGTCAAGATATGAGAAATCGGTCTGACAAGATCCAAACCAAAAATTTATCAAGGTTAAAAAGTAGTAAGACATTATTACTAGCCCCCTGGCTTGATTGTTTAATATATAGATTAAGGAATCGAGACAAATAGGAATGAAAATCATCAAAAAATATCTTTCATCAAAAGACTGAAGTTTCATTCAATAATAATGTATGTGTAAATACATAAAGGAACTAAGTATAAAAACGACGTAGCTGGTTAATATTCCAAGAATTTAGTATGTCGTCGGCATCCTCATACATCAGTCGATAAGTCCCCGACCGAGTGACTTCTTTGACCACATAAGGTCCTACCCATTTAGGGGATAACTTGTGCCAATTCTTGGTAGATTGCACTCGGCGCAATACTAGCTCTCCAACTTGGAATTGGCGACTTCGGACATTTTTGTCGTAGTAGCGTCGCAAACCTTGCTAGTATACTGCCGATCAAAACAGAGCACGATCATGCATCTCCTCTGCTGCAATCAACTCAATTTCTCGGTTGTCTTCAGAAAGCTTCTCGTCGTATCCTTTAACTCGCACCAAAACAAGGTTCACCTCGGTCGGTAGCATAGCTTCGGCACCGTACACCAACGAGAAAGGTGACTGACCGGTAGCCCGACTAACATTAGTGCGCAGTCCCTAGAGGACCGAAGGGAACTCACGAAACCATCATCCGGCATACGGCTTTAGCCTGTCAAAAATCCGAGGCTTCAACCCCTAAAGAACCATAATGTTGGCCCGCTCAACCTGCCCATTGCTTTGAGGATGAGCCATCGAAGCAAAGTGGATTTTTATTCCCATCTCATCGGCAAGGTCACAGAATTCTTTAGATGTAAACTGAGTACCATTATCGGTGATGATATCGTGAGGGACTCCAAATCGAGTGAAGATCTCTTTGACAAACTAAATCGCCTTTTTAGAAGTTATCTTATCGACCGGCTTTGCTTTGATCCACTTGGTGAACTTGTCAATGGCACGAACAAATGAGTGAACCCCCCCCTAGCGCCTTTTTGAAAGGACCGACAATGTCGAGCCCCCACACTACAAAGGGCCAAGTCATAGATATCATTTGAGGCTGTTGTGACGGCACATGCGTTTGCTGAGCGAAGAATTAACATCCTTCACACTTCCGAATGACTTGGTGTGCATCTTCGACCGCCGTGGGCCAATAAAACCCTTGCCGACCAAAGTCTTGGAAGCCGCATGATTTCCACATGCTCCTGCGTGAATCTCCGCCATCAACTCTTTGCCTTCGCGAATGGAGATACAACACATCAAAATATTAGACCCTCCTCTTCGATAAAAGAGGTCATCCACTATCAAATATCCTTGACACTTGGCTTTCAAACCTTTGTTGCTCCTTAGAATCCGTAAGCAACATACCATTAGTCAAGTATTGGACAATTGGGTCGCGCCAGTTGGCTTCCATGTCTGCATCTGCTAGCTCGGCAACATCGGTCGTCAACATGTCTGACCGAGGAGGAATAGTAGGAATATCTAGGGTGTGACGGAAAACACCGGGTGGAACCATCGATCGAGATGATCCCATCTTTGCTAGTTCATCAGCAGCTTGATTATTATCATGAAGAACATGCATGAACTTGAGTCCATCAAACTTATTCTCCAGTTTCCTCACTTCTTGGCAGTACGCAGCCATATTGTCATCTACACAGTTCCAGTCCTTAGTGACCTGGTTAATTACCAGAGCCGAATCACCAAAGATGTCCAGACATTGAATGTCGAGTGACACTGCAATGCGTAGATCATGTAGGAGAGCATCATATTCTGCAGCATTGTTGGACACTCAAAAATTAATTTGAAGGACATATCTGAGCTTCTCACCCTGAGGTGAGATAAGCATGATTCCAGCCCCTGCACCTTGTAGTTGAAGTGACCCATCAAAGTACATCCTCCAAACTCAATGTCTTGTGGCACCGGTGGCATTTGAATTTCTGTCCATTCGGAAACAAAGTCCGCTAGAGCCTGTCCTTGAATAGACGAGCCAGCTACGAACGTAATGGAATATTGACCAAGTTCGACCGCCCACTTAGCAATCTTGCCGACCGCTTCCCGGTTGTGAAGCACTTCTCTAAGCGTGAACGATGTTTGGACTTCAATCGGATGAGCTTGAAAATAATGCTTCAGCTTCCTCGAGGTGATCAAGAGCGCATAAAGCAGCTTCAGGATCTGGTCATATCGAGTCTTGGAGGCATGAAGGACCTCGCTAACGAAATACACCGGATGCTATACTTTTTGTACATGGCCCTCCTCTTCTTGGTCGACCGTGAGAACAGTGCTTACAACTTGAGTTGTAGCCGAAATATAAAGCTGAAGCTTTTCTTGTGGTTTCGGAGGCACTAAGACTGGAATCTTGCTAAGAAGACTCTTCAGTTCGTCCAAAGCCGACTGTGCTTCATCCGTCTAGATGAAGTTATCCTACTTTTTAAGCAATTTGAAGAAAGGTAGACCTCTGACCCCTAGCCGAGAAATAAAGCGACTCAAGGATACCATGCAACCGGTCAGCTTTTGTACATCCCTTTGAGAGTTTGGGGGTCCAATATCAAGGATCGCCTTGATTTTGTCTGGGTTAGCCTCTATACCTCATTTTTAAATGATGTAAGTGAGCAGCTTTCTCGAAGGTACCCTAAAAACGCACTTCATGGGATTTAACTTCATTGAGTATTGCCTCAAGTTGTCGAACGTTTCTGCTAGGTCAGAAATAAGTTCTTCAACTTTTTGAGACTTCACCACGATGTCATTGACGTATACTTCTGTGTTCGAACCGATTTGAGTCCTAAGGCAGTGTTAATACCACGTTGGTAAGTCACGCCAGTGTTTTTTCAGACCGAACGGCATAGTGATGTAGCAATTGGGAGTTATAAAGGAAGTCTTGATCTGATTTTCGACTTTCAGTGGGATCTAATGATACAAGGTCTGGATTGGCCAGCCAATCTGGATGATACACTTCCTTTAGAAATTTAGCATCTAAAAGTATAGCTACCTCCTTCTGCATGGCGTCCTTGCAGTCTTATGCAAATCTTCTAAGTCCCTGCTTAACAGGGATGGCCCCAGGAGGCACCCTTAATTCGTGCTCAATCTTTTCCCTAGGAACCCCCGGCATGTTAGAAGGCTTCTATGCAAAGATGTCCCTATTTTCCTGGAGGAAAAGAGTGAGCGCGAGTTTCTATTTCTCTCCGAGATCGGTCCCTGTATAAGTGACCTTAGCAGGGTCTTCTGGATCGAGCGATATCTCCTTGGTCTGGATGTCATCCGTCTGGAGTTTCTCCTTGCTGGGCTTCTTCTCATGGGGATCTCTACGTTGAGCGTCACCTCATCGCCGACTGCCCTCTGGATCTCCAGCCGGTCGGACAACATCAACTGTCGGTCGGCCAACTCACAACTCTGCACATCACAATCAAAAGAATTCCGAAGATCAGAGTGGAGGGAGATGATTCCTTTGGGTCCTGGCATCTTCAAAGTGAGGTACGGATAATGCGGAACCACCATGAATTTCGCCATCGCCGGTTTGCCAAGGATAGCATGATAGGCCAACTCAAAGTCAGCCACTTGGAAGATGATGCGCTCAGTCCTGAAATTCTCTCGAGTGCAGAATGTGATAGGCAAAGTGACTTGTCCGATTGGGACAGAGGTCTTTTCTGGCACTATTCCATGGAAGGGAGATGTACTAGGCTTGAGATCATTGATCATCATGCCTAGCTCTCTGAGGGTCTTGGTGAAGATCAAGTCAAGGCTGCTTCCTCCATGAATGAATACTCGGTTGGACTTGACCTCCTTCATGGTCGCCGCGAGTACTATTGGATAGCGTCCTGGTTTAGGCATGTGCTTGGGGTGATCTGATCGATCAAAAGTGATCGAAATCTCAGACCACCTCATGTACTCGGGAGTAGCAGGTTCTATGGAGTTAATCTCTCGTAGCTCTAGCTTCTGCTTGCGCTTGGACGAGTAAGCATCTGGTGCTCCGAAGAAGAAGTTGACCTCCTTTCGAGGCTCCTGGAACTCTCCTTCTTCGTCCTTGTTGTCACTGTCATCGGCCTTATCCTTGCCGTTGCGCCTTGGTGGGTCTTTGGCCACCTTCAACGCGGCTATTGCAAATCCCTTGAGACGGTAACAATATTTAGCTTTGTGGTTCCCCTTTGGGTGCCATAGGCACGGGCCACTCAGCAAGTCGTCCATGGTTTGCTAGTTCATCCTTGGATTTTTGCTGGATCGGTCTATTGTAGCGACCAGGTTATCGGTCTTTCTCTTCTTGTCCTTCTTGGAGGACTCTGGCTTGTCATGATGCTTCTCCTTTCCCTTGCCCAGTATGTCGTACAGAGCTGACTCTCCTGAAGCGAACTTGTCAGCGATCTCGATGCACTCCCGAGCGGTCAGATCGAGGTTGTGGTTTTTCTGTCCGATCTCTCGGACCAGGTCATCACTTTGCTCCCCTCCTTGGAAGTTCATAATGATCTGCTAATCCGGAACATTGGGAATCTGAGTCTTCTTGGTGCAAAATCGCTTGATATAGTCGCGTAGGGACTCGTCAGGCTTCTGCTTGAGTCGGGTCAGGTCGAAGTGGTTGCCCGACCGGTTGCATGTAGCTTGGAAGTTCTCAATGAACTTTTTGTTAAGATCTCCCCACGAGGAGACCGACTTTTCCGAGAGGGATGTGAGCCAAATCCGAGCGGCTGGCTCGAGGCAGACCAACAGATATTGGCCATCACGAAAATATCCCCTCTGATCGACCAAATAGTAGCGCTATAGATCTGAAGCCACTCTTGGGGGTTGGTTGTGCCATCATACTTTTCAAAGGCATTCGGTTTGAAACCCTTCGGCCATCTAACAGCGCGAAGCTCAGACACATAAGCTTTTCTCCCATCGAATCCACCATCGTTGGGTGTGGTCGATCTTCGCCGTCACTCAGGCGAGCGAGAAGGCGTGCGGTGATTGTGGTGAGGGCCAATGTCGTCCTCGTGACGTTGTCGCCTGTTGTCATCATTGAGGTCATCGCGCCGGTCCCGATCGTCATGACGACACCGGTCGTCACAGTTATCCCTCAGAGGTGGATCACGCCGATCTTCTTGTCGGTCTTCCCGACGGTGGTCGTCCCTCCGATCGTGCCGCTGTTCTTCGTAACGGCGATTATCACGAGCTCGCTCCTCATGGTAACCATTGAGGATATCCCATCCTTCTCGGTTGCTAAGAGAGTGTCTTAGATCTCGACGTCCTCGATGGCCCTGGGTAGTTGCCCGGTTAGAGCTCGCCACCGACTGGGGTGGTTCTCTGACCGCATCTTGAGCAGCAGCCACTTTAAGCATAGCCACTGCCTTTTGCATCACGAAGGTTTGATATGCCTTGTCAGCCATCAAGCTGTCGAGTAGTGTCTTTGATCCGGTAATGTTATTCTGTGGGGTGTCTTGATGCCATCCATCTCGATCTCTAGCCCTCCAAGATCTAACTGTCGTGTGAGTCGAGATCCGCGCGATCCTCTTGGTCAGCGTCGATGATCACCTGATGTGGCTTCCTCCTCATGGTATCCTTCTCGACGGGATCCTTCTCCATCGTTCGCCGGTGTTGGGCTTTCCATGAGGTCGACCATGTTAATGGCCAACGGATATGGACAAGAAGTACCATCTGATTGCTCATCAAAGGAGTGGATCGACTTTGAGTCGTACCCAGTGGGTAGGTCTGTTCCATCGAATCCGAGTGGTACTAGGGCAGGAATCAGATCTGACGAACTTAGTGATTGTAGGATTGGCTGTGGCCGAGTTCATTGTTTTTCCAGACCGAGCGCCCCATCAGCGTCTACGGCGAAGTCGAGCGACCCGAAGGAGATCTTGAAGTCTGGCGAGTACTAGATGTTGGGAATCTCTGCCATCGAAGTCGACAATGAATCCCGGCGTGCCTTGTCTCCTACCTGGCACGCCAACTGTCAAGACTTGATCTCGGCAATATATTTATAGGGCTACATCAGGATTAAGAACAACATTGGTAACACAAGACGTCGAGTTATACAGGTTTGGGCCCTCTTGATGAGATTAAAAACCCTACGTCCTGTGTTCTATGGTTTGTACTGCAATGTAAATTGGTGCCCTCGATTGGGAGGTCCCTGTCACCTTATATATCCGGTCGGCAGGGGGTACATGAAGAGTCCTACTCGTAGTCTACAACGATTTACATAGTAAGTTTATCTCTAATTGCCTTGCACTCTAAGCCAACTCGGTCAGTTCCCTTATTGATGGGTTACCCAGTCATACGTCGTTCTAAGCCTAAGTATGGATACCGGTAAGGTAAGTATTCCGTATAAACTTATCTACAATGATAATGGTAGAGCTAAGCAATTGTTGTATTCTCTTGATGAAAATGTTTGGGGGGTTAAGATTGGAGCTCTAGAGGAAACTGCTAATTTCAATACCATGAACTGTGAGCAACTGCATAGCAAGCTGAAATCTTATGAACTGTATAGGAAATCTCGTCCTAATCATGCCAATCCGTCTTCTAGCATGACTTTGCTTTCTATCTCTCAAAAGGGTAGTCATGGTGGTACCTCTTATGGAACTAACCCCTCACATGACAAGTCTTCCTTGGAGTTTGCTTTGTCTTCTCTTGTTGCAGCTTCTTATGAACAGATGGAGTGCATCCCTAATGAGGAGTTGTCATTGCTCACAAGAAAGTTCAGGAAGTTCTACAACAACCGCAAGAACAAAAGAGGCGGTGGTTCAAGAACTTGCTTCGAGTATGGTGACCCTAGACACTTCATCGCTGACTGCCCCAAGAAGAGAAGCAAGACCTCCAAGAAGCTCGCGAAGGCGGTCCCACGTGTAAAATCCCAAATTTCAAATTTGGGTTGTTAATAAAATTTCATTAAATTTGAAAACTTTTTTCAATAGATTAAAATTTAATATTAATTATTCAGTTATCATTTTTCTTTAGGCAAAAGACATATTTTCTAAAATCGATAGATTGATTTAGGTTATATTTGTTTGTTGCATTCATGCTGGAGTAGAATTGTAGTAGGGATTTTTATTGTGTAAAAAAATATATTTAAAATTCGAGTAGAAATTGGTTTCAAATTAGTATTAGCAATAGAAACAGCAAATAGAAATTAATTAAGGAAAAAAGGAGAGAAGCTCACGGTCCTCTTGGGCCAAATCCACTCAACCGTGGCCCTATTTCCTTCCCCCTCCCTTTAATGTGATTTGGCCTTCTTTGGTCCAGCACCACCCAGCCTGCTAACGTCGACGCCTTCTTCCTCCTGAAACGCACGAACTCTCGCTACCGCCAGTAACCGACACCGCTGCTCGGCCGTCAATCTGCTCTCCTCCCATGCACGAGTAACCGGCCTCCAACCCTTCAAACGGATGCGCCGCCCTCTCCCCTTCCAATTCCACCCGTTTCCCCCATCAATTGCGCACTATGGAACTCCAATGGTCAGCAATGGTGCCTCCGGCCATTAAAGCTCCGGCAGTGCCGTTCCTCTGACTTCCACCACCTCCCTGTCCTATAAAACGAAACCTAGATGTCCCCTGTCAAGTACACCGACTCCCCCTGCCTCCCTTCTCTCTGTCCTGCACTTTGGAGTCTAAGTTTCCAAGCCGTTTCCCCTGCTCCAGTCACGTCTAGCCTCATAGCGCCAAGTTGGCATCGGCGTTTCCGGCGTTCTACCAAGCAGAACTCGACCAAATTCTATCTAAGGTGCGCCTGGTACTCCTCTCCAACATATCCAAAAATCAGAACCAGAAGAGCCGCGACGAAACCTGAATCGAGCTCGCCATGGCCGCTGTTTCCTTTCAGTTCACGGCGTGCGCGCGCCATGGTAATTTCAAACCTTTCTGTGATCAATTACTAGTGTTATAAGCTGCAAACCTTGATCCATATCGTGTCCCAGGAAGTCATATTCGTATTCGCAAAAGCCGTCGCCGAGATCTGCCCCAGCGACTCCAGGAACGTGCTTGGCCCGTCAGCTGCAGCGTCGCGACCTATCCTGCTTTCTACCCCGCGATCTCCAGTTCAGGTGAGCAAATGTCTCGACCATCATGCCAATATCGTGCTCCAAAACTATTGCGACGTACAGGTTCAAGTTGTAGATTGATTGGTGTATCCAATCCTCAGGAACGCGCATGTCTTTGGCCATGCTCTTCTGTTCACAGCAGCAGCCCGGCCCTGCTCGCCTGCCTGCCCCAGCCAGCTCACAGCCCACCTGAGCCTGCCTCTGTCCTGCCCGCAGCAGCGTCCCACCCCCACACGCTGACAAGTGGACCCCGCCTGTCATCCCCCACCACAGTTCGTCTTCCATCTCGTGCTGCTCTCTTTTCGCACCGACAGAAATCGTCGCTGTCCCACTATTTCACCGCAACCTCGTCGATTCAACGAGCCCACCGCACCCGCGCGTTACTGCACGGCAATGGCCGTCGCAGGCCATTAATGGCCAACGAGCTTGCCTCACTTGCCTCCCCTTCTCCTTCCCCGCCCCCTATAAATTGGCCTGAAGACACCCCAAGTCCCCGCTGAAGCCGTTGTGCTAACGCGACACCGCCCCGAGCCCGCAGAATCGGCGCCGCTATGTTTTTCTCCAAATTTTCCGGTGAGCTGCCATCTCTCTGTCCTCGACCCGTTCCAACCTCTCTAACCCCTCCCTTCCATGCGTAGTAACACGACGAGCACTCCTGGACCCTCGACCTCAAGTTTTGACCCTCGGAGCCTGTCCTCGACGACCACCGACGACAACCACTGCCTATATCCGTCGTCGAGCTCCTTCGAGCCTTTCACGGGCCATGCAACACTACGGTGAGCACCCCCTCGCTCCCCTCTCTCTCTCAACGTGCTCTCGCAACAAAGAACCGACCAACAGAGCACCGTTCGCAGCCAACTCCAGTGAGCATGACTTAGCGCCGCCGCATGCAAACGCCCCCCGCTACCACCTGCCTCGCCTGAACCTGTCTTTGCCCTCCGATCTCGATCTAACAGCTCCGATTAGAAGACCCCGAAGGAGTATGCGCTGGTCCATGGTGGACCGTGGACCACCGGTCAACTTCTGGTCCATGAACCCTGTAAACCCGGTCCAACATTCTAGGATTTAATTTAATTCATTAAATTCCAGGATAATTCCAATTTTATAGAAACACCCTTGAGCTTATTATTAATAATATTTTAGTATCTTTCTATACTTAAGCCCCTATCATTTACTAAAGTTACATTTAACTCCCTAGCCTTTACTGTTTAAGTAAAATAAATGTTTTCTAAATAATATCTATTTCTTTTATGCTTAGATTGCAAAACAATTTGTAGCACCTCTGCTTAATAAAGCTAATTTTTATTTGTTTTCTGATTTATAAAACTAATTAATTAATTAATTAATTATTCTGAGTAGTTAATTTTGCTAGTTTGTTAACCTTCATAACTTGTAGCTCGTAAATCTGATGTAGCTGATTTTTGCGCTCATGAAAATTGTAGGAATGAGTACTATCTTTTAGTACTGTTTTTATAGTCATTAGGTATTGCTTGGTGTACTATTTCTTATTTGTTTATGTATGTTTTTCAGTGTTTATCGATATTAGAGGACGAGCAAGAAGGGAACTTCCAAGACTATTTGAGCAGTAGCTATCAGGGAAAAAGGCAAGTGTCCTTGACCATATTGCACCTATTCAGGATAATAGTTTATTTTTATGTATGCTTGTCTAAATTTGAATCCTTTGTTAGGGTTTTCTAGAAATTGATTTATCTTGTCCTTGTCGCCTTGTTTGGGACTGGTGGTTGAGTTTGGGTACCTCATGCTAGTGCAATACTTTAGGGGCATAAAAATGAATAATAATAAACTTGACTAAAATTCACTTGAAACTAATCATCACTTGGGTTAGTAATCTTTTTAGCAACAAGGATTATAGGTGACCTTGTGGTCATAAGACCAATTCGTGGAGCGGCCACCCAGGAAAACAACGTGAAGCACATGGCTGATATAGGTAGGCGTGGTCCGGTAGTAGATGTCTTTCCAGTTTTGCGGGCATTCAAGGAAGGAAGACGAGAGGGTTACTTTCGGCCTCAGGTGATAAAGGGTATGCTTCTAGCCACGGCGTCAGAGGGGGCTTCTGTAGGGATGGTTAATCCTGCAGTGGTGAAACCTTAGCGGAGACGTTTTGTAAGCTGGGGAGCTCTTTGAAAGACCATGTGGTGATCTCTTGGCCTCACACCTACGGTAGTGTGTTGGCAACTAGGAGGCTTTAGTCATCAATGGGTGATGGAATAGTTGGGTGGATCTGGTGGGTAACCAGATTTGGATGGTAGCTGCAGGTGGGTAACCTGTAGTGTTCTGGTATGGGCGAGTAACTCATAGGTTTGCTATCGGTGGACAACCGATAGTGTTGGATAGGTGGTTAAACTGTTGGGATACTTTTCACCTAGTAAATAGGATGCTGATATAATTAGAGCCATAGGCTAAGGATGCATAGTGCATTGAACCCGTGTTAAGCCTATTCTTGTTTTAGCCTACATGTCATTACTTTCCCCTACTTGCTGAGTATTTTATGTACTCACGTGTTATAGTTTTCTTGTGTTGTTGCTGCTATTATTCTGCTGCTCAAAAGACGATGGCGTGATGGACTACTTCGACGAGGACTACTACGACTAGGATTGCGGTCCCCGGTTGGCTGCTTGTGGTGTTATGGAGCCTTCCGCTTTCTAGTCTTTCGGATTATGTAATAACGGTATGATATAATATTAATATTCTAACGACATTGGTTGTACTGTTACTTCACTTTTGTCCTGTGTGCATGAAAACTTGATCCTGAGCACGCATACAGATGCATTTGGATTCGGCCTTAAAATCGGGTGTCATAGCACGCGCCTGCATTGCCGCTCTAAGCGACGTCTACCTAAAATCAAGTGAAGGCCATACAAGCTCGAAGGATGAGGTTGAGAAGCCACAAGTCAAGAGGAAGGACGACTTCACCGGGCTTTGCTTCATGGCAAAGAATGATCATGACACCGACTCTGGCCCCGACTTCGACACAAGCGAGGTACCTCCCACTCTTGATGAGCTCTCTTTTGAACTTGATCATTTGCGCGATGTTTTGCTCATGCAAGATGATAAGCTTCGTAGTGCTGTTCGTGAGAGTAGAGAGCTTAAGTCTAAGTTCGAGAGTGCTGATTATGAGATTACTTCACTTAGGTCTAAACTTGCTAGAGATGACATTGTTGTTGAGTATGAGTCTTGTCAAGTTGTGATGAATGATCTCAGTCAGAGGAAAAGTGTGCATATTCAAGTTGTCAGTCAGCTTGAGAGTGCCCTTAAAGAGCTTGATGAATTCAAAGGTAGACCAACTCTTTTGGGTGCATGTCAGAAGTACCCCAAGCTCACAAGTGAGTTGGAAGCTCAAACCCTCAAAGTCAAAGAGCTTAATTCCAAGCTGCTAAATGAGACTCGCTTGAAAGTTCTCCCACCACCATGTGTAGCGTATGACTCTCTCAAGGATAAGCTAGTAATCACTAGAGAGGAAAACAAGATCCTAACTCAAGAAAATGACTACCTCATCTCTCGCCTCAAAAGAACCTTAGTGAGTGAAGAAAAGGTTGAGAGTGATTTGACAAGAGTTAAGGAGAGTGCTTGTAGGTCAACCTACCACTTGGGTTTGGGATATGAGAGGTGTGACAAAGAGAGTGCTAATGTGGGTGAGTTTGTGCCTAGCTCTAGCTACAAGGATGAGGAACAGTACATCAAGCCCACTGACACATACTATCCACCTAATCCAAATTCCTCATTCAACCGAAAACAAGCTGAGAAACCAAAACCCAAACCTTCGATGCAAGCAAAGCCTAAATATGAGAGTGTCTACATTTGCATGTTTCATGGTCGTCAAGGTCACTTGGATGATTTCTATTATAGGCGTAAGAGGATTGAGAGGATGCAAGCTGAGTTAACTAAAAATGTGCATCATGATGATTTTGTTGATTTTCAGTCTCGCTCTTTTTCTTGTGCCTATTGTGGACAGGGTCATTCCTCATATGTCTTTGATTCACGAAATAGAGGCTTTGCGCAGCAGCGCTTTGGCGCCCCATGTTTTCCTCATCGTGGTGAGCGTCACTCGTCTGGATTTGGCTTTCACACAGATGATTTCTATCCTCATAACCCAAGGCTTCAGTCGAGACGCTTTGACAGGCCATGCTTTCCCTATTGTGGTTCTCGTCCCATGCGTTTGAGTGGTAATGTGCAAAGAACTGTGATAACTTCTGTAGGTTGTATGGTGAAGTGCTGGCTCCCCAAAAGCTTTCTTTCTAACCCTAGCACTGAGCCATCAATATTTCCCTCTTATTTTTTGTAGGCAGCAGGTGGATGCTTGGAGAACAAATGGTTGATGGACTTCGGATGTTGGAGCCACATGACCGGAGATGCAAAGTGGTTCTCCAACTTCACTCCCTTGAAGCGCCGCGAGTACGTGACCTTCGAGGATGATAAAAGGGGGAGAGTGAAGGCAAGAGGCGTGATAAAGGTAAATGAAAACTTCACTCTGAAGAATGTTGGTTTGGTTGAGCTTCTCAAGTACAAATCTTCTCTATGTGTCTCAATTGCTTGATGTTGGTTTGGAAGTGCACTTTAAGAAAAATGCTTCTTGTGTTCTTGATTCGAATGGTTCTTTAGTTTGTGGGATTTCTAGCATTGGGAGAGTTTTTTAGGCTGATTTTGCTGTTTCTCATGGCGCTCACAAGTGCTTGTTTGCTCAATCTTCTTCTAAACTCTGAACATGGCATAGGAGACTAGGTCACATGAGCTTTGATTTGCTTTGTCGCTTGAGTGACCTAGGTTTGATCTGAGGATTGCCTAAACTCAAATTTGATAAGAATTTGGGTTGTGCTCCTTGTCATCATGGGAAGATGGTTGCCACCTCTCATCCACCAATTAATTTGGTGATGACCGAACGACCTGGAGAGTTGCTTCACATGGACACTGTTGGTCCTTCTCAGGTCACGATGGTGAAGAATGAGAAGAATGAGCTAATTCCTCAGAGAACAGTCACTGGTTGGCGTATGCGTGTTGATTACAAAAGTTAAATGAAGATACAAGAAAGGATCATTTTCCTCTGCCATTTATTGATGAGATGTTCGAAAGGTTAGCAAAGCACAAGTACTTTTTGTTTCTTGATGGATATTCTAGATTCTTTCAAATTCCAATACACCCTGAAGATCAGCACAAGACGGCGTTCACATGCCCCTATGGTACGTATGCTTACCGAAGAATGCTGTTTGGTTTGTGCAATGCTCCTGCTACATTTCAACATTGCATGATGGCTATTTTTCCTGTATTTATTGAGGATATTGTGGAGGTGTTTATGGATGATTTCTCTGTGCATGGGACAAGTTTTGATGCATGCTTAGCAAATTTAGAGAAAGGATTGCATAGATGTGATCAGGTAGATCTTGTTCTTAATTGGGAAAAGTGTCACTTTATGGTGAAGGAAGGCATTATTCTTGGACATGTGATTTCTGAGAGAGGTATCGAAGTTGACAAGGCAAAGGTAGGAACAGTGTAGAGGCAGCCGCCCCCCTACTAATGTGAAGTCATTGTGGAGTTTTCTCGGTCATGCTGGTTTTTACAGAAGATTTATAAAGGGTTCTCTACGATCACAAAGCCATTAACATTGTTGTTGCAGAAAGATGTCAAGTTTCATTTTGATGAAGACTGCTTACATGCCTTTTGCACTTTGAAGAGAGAACTTTGTTCAACACCTATCATACAACCTCCTGACTGGAATCTCCCATTTGAAATTATGTGTAATGCTAGTGACTTTGCCGTTGGAGCTTTTCTTGGACAACGTAAGGAAGGGAAGGTACATGCTGTCTACTATACTTGTAAGACACTTAATGATACTCAAGTTAATTATGCAACAACAGAGAAAGAATTGTTAGCCATTGTGTTTTCCTTTGAGAAATTCACATCCTATATTGTGAATTCTAAAGTAATAGTGTGCACTGATCATGCTGCTATCAAATGTTTGCTCTCAAAGAAAGATTCTAAGCCACGCCTTATTTGTTGGGTATTGATGTTGCAAGAATTTGATTTAGAGTTCAGAGATAGAAAAGGCATTGAAAATCTTGTGGCTGATCATTTGTCGAGACTAGAGATTGGTAGAGATAATGATGATGATATTCCTATCAATGACTCATTACGTGAAGAGCAATTGTATAGAATGCATAGAATTGACGATTGGATGGTTGATATTGTTAGAGCAATCAAGATGGAACCATTAGATCATCTTGACAAGCATCAGCCGAGTAAAATTAAATCTCAACTAAGAAGATACTATTGGAATGATCCTTATTTATACAGATATTGTGAAGATGGAGTAGCGAGATGATGTGTTCCGAAGGCCGAGCAAGAGGAAATATTGTAGAAGTGTCATTCTTCTCCATATGGTGGACACTATGGCCATTATCGCACTAAAGCTAAGGTATGAGCAAGTGGATTTTATTGGCCAAGTATGCATTTGGATGCTATAAAGTTTGTTCGAACTTGTCCTGAAGGCCAACAAGTTGGAAATTCTATTAATAGTCATCATGCTATGCCCTTGAATTACAATCTGCAAATTGATATATTTGATGTCTGGGGAATTCATTTCATGGGCCCCTTTGTGAACTCTCATAGCTATGAGTATATATTAGTTGTGGTTGATAATGTCTCTAAATGGGTAGAAGCAATTCCTTGCAAACATGTTGCAACTGAGGACTTAATTAACTTGTTTAGGAATGTCATATTTCCTCATTTTGGAATGATGAGAGTTGTGATAAGTGATGGAGGATCTCATTTTATTGGATAGAATTTTGTCAAGGTATTGGAAAAGGCTGGTATTGAGCATAGAGTTTCTACTTCTTGTCATCCTTAGACAAATGGGCAAGCTAAAACATCAAACAAGCAAATCAAGGAAATTCTTAAGAAGACAGTCACTAAAGGAGGAAAGGATTGGTACAACAAGTTGAATGATGCATTATGGGCTTATCACACAACACACGAAACTCCAATAGGTATGACTCCATATCAGTTTGTTTATGATTGGGCAATCAAGGAGATGAATCTACAAGGAGAGAATGAAGAGATGGCATGAAAAACGTTTGGAAAAGAAAGAATTCAAAGAGGGAGGCAAGGTTCTATTATTCAATTCAAGATACAAATTGTTTGGCAAAGGTAAATTAAAAAGCAAATAGGATGGACCTTATACTGTTCACAAAGTGCTTGATTTTTGAGCAATAGTCATAATGGATTCTAAAGGAGACACATACACTATGAATGGACAATGCCTCAAGGTATTCTTTGAAGTCGACAAGCCTGAATTGAAGTTTATAGATATCTACACTTTAGTTTGATTGTGGCTATGTCGAGCTTATGACATTAAACTAAGTTATGTGCCGATTGAAGACTTTTATGCCAAGGGTATGGGGTATGGCATTATAAGTTAAGTTACATCGTTCCCCTTCTCTTTCATATAATGAGGACATTACATAATTTGAGTGTGGGGGAAGGATGTTGTATTTTTATTTTTAGTTTTTCAAAAATTTTGTGAGAACATGGCAAGATTTCTGTTGTATGGCTTTATCATGATGATGAAGTTGAGTAATTAGTATTTCTAATTCTTTCTTGGAAGCATGCTTGTCTTTTGTTCTTCTCAACCCATGGTAGTAGTTATTTATTGAACACTTGTTTTAAGGAGTTGTTTGCTAGTAAGAGCTACACCAATGAATTTTCTTTTATTTTGTTTTGCTAAAACCTCTAGATTGAAAGTGGACAATCCCTTTGACAAAAGCTTTGAGCTACACATGTACAATCTTTGAGCTACACATATACAATCTTATTGCTTAGTGAATCTTGTCAAGTTTGTATCTATTAAGATAAGAAGTTTCTCTGATATTGGTCATTCCTTTTGTGTAAATATCATTTGTTTGTTAGCCTAATCATATTCGGCATTGCTCGCTAGATATTCCCACCTATAAAACCAAAATTCTTTTGTTGATGTTATCTCTTCTTGTCCACAACCTATGTTATGAGTTTCTCTTCGAGTCATCGCACTATCTCTATGGTTCTATAATCAAATAACCAAGACTTCTTGCCTAAGACGAAAGCCTATATCAATGGAATATCTTCTAAGGAGTTGAAATAAAAGGAAAAAAAAGGAATTTAGAAAAAAAAAGAGAGAGGAAGAAAGACTCCTTGGAAGTAACAAGTTATTGCAGAGACATTCTGGAATATGCTGCATCAATAAATGGGAGAAGACAGAGCATAATGGACGAATGTAGAGAGAGTGCCGATCGGCACAACCTCTGTGCCGACCAGCACCAACATTGGAATCAATATTCTGTGAGAGCTACATGTTGATGGTAGAAACTTTGAGCGATGACACATCAAGATGCATGGATGGAAGTAATGAGTATGCATTAGCCTCTAGTAAGTGCATGACTTTGGTTGAAACTCTTTCTTTCCAACCATGTGCAATCCAATCACCTGTTGCCTTTTGCACATGTCCACCTAATTAAAGCATGTCTTTCTCTCTCATTCATCATATCTCTCTCATGTCCAATGTGACGAGAACTTCTAAATTTTTGTTGGATTATTATTTGACTCGATAATACCAAGACATTAGTTTGGTTGTTCTACCTAGATCCACCAAAAGCTTTATACTAGTCGTAGGTTGGTAAGGACTTGAAACACTTGAGCGATTTGAGAGCAAGCTTTTTGTCAAAGAAGGATAGTTATATTTCTTGATATATCTAGAGTATTTATTTCTTTGTTCTTCTTTTAAAACTATGGTGTTGTGCTCTAAACCAAATGCCTTTTTACAATGAGTTTTCAATACTTGACTATTACTTTTGAAGGAAGTAGAGGAGAATTCAAGATGAGAAGCTATTGAGTATTTGAATGTGAGATGTCAGAGCTTGATTGATTCAATTTCTTACTTGAGGACGAGCAAGATCTGAGTGTGACACCTTTCTATAGCGTGTGTTTTCCCTCTCCTATGTTTTATTTCAATTGACCTTTTTGACATGTTGTCTGTAATTCTAACTTAGAAATTGATTTGACTTGAATTCTTGGACTTGCTAGAACATTTTCCCTACCAAGCTACTCATATAAGCCTTCACTAAATATTTGTAGATTAGGGAATTTATTTGGCTGATTGAGAGACTTGAAAGTTGAGTGTCTATGTGATTTATGATATGAAGGTTTTGAATTCGTGGTGGAGAAATAAATTTTTTTAAGCAATCTTTCCTAACAATTTATGTGTTTAAGAGTGATTTGTTCATATACTGTGCATCGGTTTTTATCAAACTTTGTGGTTGGTTCTAAGTAAAGGCTTGCAATCTTTGATCTTTGAAACTTATGAGCTAGATAAACAATAGAATACTTCAATGAATAAGTATAGGGGAAATATATGTGTACAATGATGATTGTGAACATATGACATGATTGCAATGCTGATATTTTATTTGGAGAATTTTTTGTGTTTGGATTTGCTCGAGGACGAGCAAAAGCTAAGCATGGGGGTGTTGTTGGCACTCATTATGATCACCTTTTAGTGCAAAATTCTCTTAATATATCGATGATGATTTACCATATTGTATTGATTATTACCATTAATCATGACATTTTACTTCTTTAGTGTCTTTTTGTGTTTTTGTGTCATTTTAGGCGAATACGACATATAATGCAAGCGGGGTGAATTATCCATTAATGATGGGCCAAAACCTTGGCCCGTGGCACCTCAAGCACTCTTAGGACGTCCATGAAGCCCAACACGCAAGGCCCAAACTCAATTGCTTGGTTTCTAAGTCTTCTAGAAGGATCATCCAAAATATTCCTAAAATATAAGATTTTTGTGGAGTTCAGAACAGCAACATCTTGCGACGAGGATTTGGAATTCAAAACGACCTCAATTGAACATTGGTTGAATACAAAACTTGTATATCTCATCGAGCGATTTCTGAAACATATATGGATGTCCTTATTTGGATTTCGGAGCTATGATATATGGGGCTCACAATGAGTACTGCACAGAGGAGTCCTATTTAGGACATATTATCTTGTAACGCGTTTTTGGATATGAATCCGAAGTTTCCTCAAGCTTGGTTGACTACCAAATTTGTAGATATTTTCGAGGGATACACGATAGATTCCGAATTTGTCTTGTTTGATGTCCTAAAGTGGGAGATATATATTTTGGAAGATAGAGCTATAAAAAGGAAAGTCCAGTCCGAGTTGTAACCGACCTATATTTGTTTCCTTTTGATAGATCTCGTGTATAGCTCAGTGGAGGATGCCTCCAAGCACCTCCCCACTATATATATGTCCCAAGGGACATCCCTCTTTGTACCAATTATCAATATATCAAAGCATTTTGAGTTGAGAACCAAAACTTGCGGAGTTACGCTGCCGATTCCACCATGTAGCCTATTTGTCTAGATTTCTTCTAGTTGACTAGTTGGAGGAGCTAGCTAGGGTTCTAAGATGAATTGATCCACGTGGTTAAGCTCTAATTAGGCCCTAGTTAGTCTATGAATTCAATTAGACCTAGGTTCAAGAGCCGAATGTCGTCATCATCGTGGTAAGTGATGGAGGTTGATGTTCTATGCGTTATATCGGTTGATCTATCTCATATTCATGCTTGCTTTCGATCTTGTTTCCCATTGATGTCTTTATATGTGCTGAAAGTCCACTTAGACCTTCGTGACGATCGACACGACCCTTGTGCCGATCGGCACAACTTCTGAATTAGCGGGTAGGGGCATTGTTTATCTTGTCGGTATTGTTTAGCTATTAGCGCTATTAGCCGCCATTGAAAAGGACCACAACAAAAACTTAATAGTGATGCAATACTAATAAATGATCGATGTAGTGCCTCTTCCTTTGCCTCATTAGCCACCGCCGTGATAGGGTCGCAACAAACAACTTAGGTGCATGGGTGCAAGATTAGAGGGGATGATAGATTGATTTGCTTCATTAGACTATAGATTGGATTGGCTTTTACTATGAACTACGACTTGTGCTTCTGGTGCATGCTTCATTCATATCTGACTAAGACTCATTAGCTTTGGTTATTGGCTTTGGATTCACCTTTCCTTTTTTTTTATTTTGCTCTCTATGCCAATCGGCATGGCTCCCATGTTGATCAGCACAACAACAAATCTCCCAATTTTTCTCTTGTTCACATTCATATGCAAATGTGCTTAATGCTAGGATTAGTTGGTATGATTAATAGTAGATGGCTTATGGTTTTCTTGCTGGTCCTTGGATTCGATAAACCTTGGAATACTCTTCTAAGGGAAAAGCTTTACTACGTCAACCAGTATGCTTGCTGTCTCAGTGGGTGCATGTTACACGCACCAACATTTGGGCCAACTCATTACAAGAGTATAGGAGGCAATCTCTATTTTTAGTGATTGTGGATGACTTCACAAGGTACACTTGGACCTTCTTCCTTGTGGACAAGTCTCAAGGAAGTGATATGTTTAGGAAGTTTGCAAGGAGAGCATAGAATGAATTCAAGACTAGCATTGTGAAAATAAGGAGTGACAATGGGACTGAGTATAGTGGAGGAATATTGTGACATGAAGGGAATCAAGTCTACATATACTCCTAAGCAGAATGGAGTAGTGGAGAGAAAGAACAAGACACTCATCACTCTAGCCCATGCAATGCAAGATGAGTATGGGACTCATGAGAGGTTTTGGGCTGAAGCAATCAACACAGCTTGCTACACTTCTAACCATGTACATCTCCATGTTTGTTGAAGAAGACACCCTATGAGCTATTGATTGGATGGAAACCGAATGTTTCCTATTTTTGGGTCTTTGGCTGCACAAGATATATTATGGAGAAAAGAAGAAAGCCCAAGAAGTTTGAGAGCAGAACGGATGAAGGCATTCTTTTTGGGTATTCAGGGACTTCGAAGGCATATTGATTCTACAACTTAGCCATAGGTTGTGTGGAAGAATCCTATGATGTGCAATTTGATGAGTCAAATGGTTCTCAAAGAGGAGATGAATATCATGAAGTGAACATTGGGGATGAGCCAATGAGGGAAGTTTTGATAAACATGCCCGTGGGCGAGGTTTTACCCCACGAGGCAAATGATGATGATATTGGTGAGCCTACTCCACCACCTCAACCAACCTCATCCTCCAAGGTGCAAGAACCAACCCACTATGCCACCAACACACCTTCTAGCTACTCCCAAGATTCATTGAGAGTACACTCACCTAGCTATGAGGAAACCCACATGAGAAGTGAGCCACAAGCCTCCCCACATACCTCTCCATAAGCCACTTCTCCAAGCTCATCGCACAACACCCCCTCATCCACTTGCACTCGAAGCTGTAGTTCGGAAAAAAGAAAGCATATGAGTGATTACCCCACTTCACTAAGAATCCAAGACACTCATATCTCAAGAGAGCAAGCAATCCATGATGCACAAGATACTTCACCTAGACCTCCTCCCACTCAAGAAGAACACCATCCTAGACCCAAAGCTATTGGCAAGGATCATTCTCGTGATTTGATCATTGGGAATCCATCTCACAGAGTTAGGATAAGGAGGAATCAATACAAGCCCTACTATGTGAATAAAGAAAATAATGATAAGGCAAATATTGCAATTGAGAACTTCTCTTTCATCTCTATGATTGAACCCACAACTATTGAAGAAGCGATGGATGATCACAAGTGGGTTATTGCTATGCAAGAGGAGTCTAACAACTTCAAGAGATGCAAAGTGTGGAAGTTGGTGGAAAGGCCCAAGAATCATAATGTGGTTGGCACCAAGTAGGTCTTCAAGAATGAACAAGATGAGAAAGGGGCCATTGTCAAGAACAAGGCTCTCCTAGTGGCTAAGGGATATTCTCAAGTGACGAGTATTGACTTTGAAGAAACATTTGCTCCTGTGGCTTGTCTTGAAGCTATTTGGATCTTACTTGCCTATGCATCACATCATGGATTCAAGCTCTATCAAATGGATATGAAGAGTGCACTCTTGAATGGACAAATCAATGAGAAGGTCAATGTGGAACAACCTCCAGGATTTGAGGATCCCAAACATCCAAGGCATGTGTACAAATTGAAGAAAGCTCTCTATGGTCTCAAGCAAGCACCAAGGGCATGGTATGAACATTTGAGAAACTTCCTTCTCAAGAATGGCTTCACCATTGGAAGTACTGATAGCACCCTGTTCACAAGGCATGTTGGGAAGGATCTCTTTGTGTGTCAAATCTATGTGGATGATATCATCTATGGACCAACCAATGAGAAGTTCAATGAAGAATTCCGAGAGATGATGGCAAAGGAATTTCAAATGTCCATGATTGGAGAGTTGCATGCATGCCTTATTTTTTAAGTCAATCAATTGAGAAAAGGAAACTTCATCTATCAAGAGAAGTACACCAAGGACCTCCTCAAGAGATTCAACATGGAAAATTTTAAGCCCTTGCATACACCTATGGCGACAAGCAAGCCTTTGGATGAAGATGTGAAAGGGAAACCGGTGAACCCTAAGCTCTATAGGTCAATGATTGGTTCTTTGCTCTATCTCACCGCCTCAAGGCCGGATATAATGTTTAGTGTGTGCTTATGTGCACACTACCAAGCAAATCCAAAGGAGTCACACGTGAAGGCCATGAAGAGGATACTTAAATACCTCAAGTACAAACTTACCATGGGACTATGGTAACCAAGAGGAACAAAGTTTGAGTTACTTGCGTATTCAAACTTTGACTTCGTAGGATGCAAAGTGAATAGGAAGAGCATATCAGGAGGTTGCCAATTTCATCAAAGATAACTTGTATCTTGGAGCTCAAAGAAGCAGAACTCGGTGGCTCTATCAACAGCCAAAGCAGAGTACATGGCAGCATGAGCATGTTCTGCACAAGTTCTCTATATGTGGCAAACGCTCTCGGATTATGGTCTCAACTACACTCAAATGTCATTATATTGTGATAGTGAGGCTGCAATCAATGTGGCTCTCAAGCAAGGGGACCACGGTCATGCAAAGAATATTCAAGTCAAGCATTATTTCATAAGGAACCATGTTGAGAAGAAGGATATTGAATTGGTGAGTGTGCGGACTCATGAATAATTGGTGGATATCTTCACCAAGGCCCTCAACGAGAAGACCTTCAACAAGCTAAGGGGATAACTCAACGTTCTCGACCTTTCAAACTTCACATGACGTAATCCTAAAGTTTGTCCTTTGTAAATATATTTAGCTTTTGTGTGTTTTGTTTTGTTGTTTGTGCCCTTGTTTTGTGCTTGTTTCTCTTCTTCTCGTAGGCTGACTTCGGACCTCCTTAAGATAGCCATGGACATGGGTTAAGCTTGGGAAGGTGATTGTTCACACTTCTTAACGTCGCACCAGAAATATTACTATCCCCGGCAACAGCGCCATAAATGCTTGTTGGTATTTCTTAATATCCACAGATAAATCCGTAAGTGGACGGAGAATACCGCTGTAGCACTTCCCCACGGACTACTCCAAGCGTTATCAATCCAAGGAACGGTATGGATAAATCCTAAGTTCTAGTCAATCCAAGGACACAGGAGATAAATGTTGGTGTAGGATAGAGAGGATTATCTATGGATAGGCTCCTAAATAAATAAGGTTGAGGCTTTAATTACTGCTTCATGTAGGGATTCATGCTTGGCATACACAAGGCAACTCCGTCTTGGACACACGTCGCAACCGAACGTGAAGGAGTACAATGGACAGATAGGGCTGTCACCACCTACTGCCTACCTCTACAAAGCATGGATTACGTGGTGATCAAAGATGACTTGTAATCTAAGCACCACGCCCAAGTTATTAATCACTATTTAGCTTAGCCGTCACTTAGACTAAACAACCTATATAGGATATAAAACTTTGAACCCACAAGTAAATAAGCACTTAACTTACTTAAATAAGAAAGCTAAAGAACATAAATAAACTCGAAAACTTACTTAACAAGGCAAGGCTCCGTCGAGGTACAAGGTTGGAGTAGAGGGTCCACAAACAAGGCTCCACTCCTACACTTCTCCTCACTCTCCACTTATTCTAAGTACTGAACTAAGTAGTACTAGCACCTCTTGGAGTGTGGCTCTTCTCTTGGATGTGTGTGTGAGTGTGAAGCTCCTCCTCTCTTTATATAGGACTCATAGGTCGGTAACAAAGAGTAACCGCCACGGAACTCACATGCACCGACCTTAGGAAATGGACGAGGAAGCACCACGTGGAAGCTCGGGCGAATTGGCCGCAAGACTAGGTCGGGCGACCAAGGGGGGAGGTCGGCCGACCTAGCCCTGGGCCGTATGTCGTTGTGCTTTGGCTGAGCCACTAGTAGGTCGGTCCACTCTTGTCTTATGTTGGTGCTCTCCTAAGTTTCACGAGGAATCCCATCCATCCATGTATTCAATCCTTGTGCCGGCTCCCAATTGGCTGGATTTGTATTTTCTTGGATTGATGATATGGAATTGCCCATAATTCGTAGATAATTCACCTGCACTCAAATATTCACCAACACTTGTGGAATTCATTAGTAATAAATCCCTACCACTATGTTGGTTTATTATTTTAGCTCTTTCATGCAGGTAATTGACGATCAATTTTAGTATTTAAGGACCATCAACAACTCCCCCACACTTAGCCTTTTACTCGTCCCGAGTGAAAGCAAGGACTAAGGTGAAACATAGGCTTTGATTGAACAGAGATAACACACTTATATTTCTATATCATACCTGTACTTGTGTCATATGAAGTGGCTAGCATGCATACCTTGGATAACTGAGAGTTGGAACGGTCTTGACTTCAGGAGATTCCTGCTCATGTTAACAGCACACCCTTGGTTTCAAAATATTTTGTAAAATGAAAACTGAGTCGTAGTCCCCATATGATCTCTCTCTATCGCTCAAGTGGTTGTATTTTCCTCACCAGGGCATTGCAAGTTGCCTCTTTTCCTACTTCTATAAATAGACTTTTTATGTAGCTTAGGATAGGGAAAATTGAGGCATACTTGTGTTTCATATATTACTAAGTCAAAAACAGGATCCAAGGACAAAAAGCAAATCATGTATTATGTCTAAGCATGTGCACATTGATGGAATGAATAATGGGAACTCTTTCATGCTTCTCTTTTATTCAGGGGGTATATGGCTATCACTCTTTCTCTCTCTTTTTTTTTATCAAGCTCTTCATGGAGCATGAATCTTTTTCTCGCTCTTTTTTTTTTGTCACACTCTTCATGGAGCATGAATCTTTTTCCTGTATTTTGTGATAGCCATATCCCTTCTTGGATAGAGAGCAATTGAAATGATGGAGTCCTTCATTTTGTGGATGATGGCATGGGGTGTGCACATACTTTGGACATAAAGCATAATGAGCAATTGCCTAGGGTCATAACAATTTGACAAAGATCAATGAAAGCATCAAGCAACATATGCAATGGGTTTATTCATTTAGAACATCATATGGCACTGGTATGTAATTTTCAACCACAAGAGGAATAGACTTTATAAATTTTATTTTTTCAAAAATTTCTAAGGGTGATTAGTAACTTGAAGCAAAGGAATTCCTAAAGTATACCATATCACAACAATCAATTATTTAAGATGCATGGGTTCCTAATGAATAGTTGACACAAGCAATAGGCATGATATAAAAATAAAGAGCATGCAAATCTTATCAATCTTAGTCATGTTTTAAGTTTAGGAGTTTTCACATTCCTGCTTAAGTTGATTTTAATTATTATGCAATGGTTTGGTACGAATCAACTCAAAATAGGGGAGGATCAGAGAGGGGAACGATCAACCCAAGCCGTGGTAGAAAGTTGGGCCGGAGATGGGCCAACTCTTGGTCGAGCGACCAAGAGTCCTGGTCGGCGGACTAGGGCTGGAGCCCATCTTGGTTCATCTTTTGTGAGGTGGCCGAGGCGATGGTATTCTCTAGATATTTGCGTGTTTTCGTCGTGCTTGCTTGTCGGGAAGTCACGAGTCCTCCCCCACACTTGTTTCTGTGCCTACCTTTGACACAAAAAGAAAAACAAAGGGAAAGCAAATGCTCTGCCGGTCTTATGGACTGGGGAGCCTAACATTTATTGAAATAAAAATGTAGGTGCTTACATGATGGAAAGGGAAATTATTAAACCTAATGAAAAGGGAAACAAAACTAAGCACCTTTTCCTAAAGATAAATACTCAATGGGGGTCGGTGCTCTACTTAGCATAATATTCATCTTTGAACCCCGTGAGCTAGTAAATTCGTTTAAGCTTAACGGACAAGCTAGCATGTTTCTCGAGTATAGAGTGTCTAAGTTCATCGTGCTCAACTTGAGTTTCTTCTAATTTCCTAACCAAGCCTCTATTAGTGACTTGCAGCTTGGCGAGCTTCTTGGCCAGGTCGGCGACAGTGATCTCCTCCTCCTCATCACTGTTCTGGTATTCCCCCGGTGGCCTGTTGATCTTAGGAGGGGGCAAGTGGCACCTAACACGCCCTTGTGTCGGTGAAGAATCCACCGACTAATCTCTAGTGGAGTCGAAGGCGAGGCATCCCATGTACCCATTTCCAATCCCCGGATCAGCAAGGGTCTTCATGGTGTCCTTTGATGGTGCAGGAGGTGGAGCCTTAGGCGCCAGATCGTCCTTCTCATCAAAGAGACGCTTGGCCAGCGGGTTCTTCAACGATAGCACCCTAATAGATGGGTGCTTTGCTGGCATGCTGGAGCGGGGCCTAAGCATCTTCTTAGAAAGCGAGGGGGACCATTGGCGGAGAGGCGAAGCAAGGCAGCCTCTTCCTGTTTGCGAAGCTCCCTCCGATGGCAAGATGGCAAGGGGAGCAGCGGTGATGCACTTGACTCTCTCCATGGCGAGGTCCCAGTTGCCAAGATGATTTGATTGGCCATAGTTGGGACACCCTCAAGGTTGAAGGTGTCCGTGCTGGTGGAGTCAATGGGAGTGTTGGACTTGGTCATGGCGGCAAGGTGGAGAAGCTTAGAGAAAAGGTGTTTTGGCGCAGAGAAGATGAGAAAGGCCAGAATATATGGGTTTCACCATTATGCACCGCCACAAAACCTAAACACATAAACCTCAGTGGGATCCAAGATGAGAAAGTTCTAGACTACACGCACCAGAAAATCAGGAGGAGGCGGCGCAAATCCGAGGTCGGGCGACTAGGAGGTTTGGTCGGCGGACCTAGGCTTTGCCCAGATGCCTCCTTTGTTTCTGGAGGAGCTAGTATGAGTCTAAAGGGGCCTATGTACATGGTATTTTTTGAGAGAATTAGAATTGAGGGTCAGGTAGGACATTAAAATCAATTAAATTGACTACGTCCACCTCTCCCTCTAAATATTTAGGCTCTAGAAAAACTTTTAAGCGATGTCCATTTACCTTAAAGACATTACCTTCATTGTCACGAAGTGTGATTGCCCCGTGTGATGAAGTGTCGATAACGTCGTATGGTCCGTCCCATTTGCTTTTAAGTTTTCCATGCCCGAATAACTTGACCCTAGAATTAAATAGTAGTACCTTGTCCCCTGGCTTGAACTCTTTTGGCTTGATCCTCTTATAGTGCCATCTTTTGGTTCTGTCTTTATAAATCTTGGCACTATGATAAGCCTTCTCTCGCCATTCCTCTAGCTCGGATATCTGCATTCTCCTATGCTCTCCTGCTTTGTCCAAGTCCATATTCCATTTCTTAATGGCCCAATGTGCTCGATGTTCCAATTCTACTAGCAGATGGCAAGTTTTACCATAAACAAATTGAAATGGGGACATTCCGATAGGTGTCTTATATGCTGTCCTGTATGCCCATAGAGCATCGGGTAGTTTGTGCTTCCAACTCACCCATTTCTTCCACTGTCTTCTAGAGGATATTCTTGATTTATTTATTTGAAGTTTTTGCCTGCCCACTGGTATGTGGATGGTATGGAGTTGCAATATTGTGCCTGACACCAAGTTCTTTCAGAAATGAGCGGAAAGCCTTATGGATGAAATAAGACCCTCCATCACTTATGACCATCCTTGGATTTCTAAACCGAGGGAAGATAATTTCTTGAAACATCTTCCTTGCTTGCTTGTGATCGGCATGTTTGCATGGTATTGCTTCTACCCATTTGGACACATAGTCTACTACCACCAAAATATACTCACATCCATAGGACACTGGAAAGGGTACCATGAAATCAATACCCCATACATCAAAGAGTTCCACTTGAAGATTGTATGTTAGGGGCACTGCATTGCGAGCGGTAATTCCTCCATGCTTCTGGCAGCTTGCACACCTTCAGATATAATCCTTATTATCTTCGTACATGGTTGGCCAATAGAACCCGCTTTGCCAGATCTTTGCCTATGTGCGGAGGGCTCCATAGTGTCCTCCATATGGGCTGGAGTGACATTTCTCTATTATCTTAGCACCCTCAATTGCTGGGACACACCGTCTTAATAATCCGTCTGAGCAGACTCTGTAGAGGTACGGGTCATCCTAGTGGTGAGTCCTACTCTCTAGGATGAGCTTCCTTTTGTTCTCCCTTGGTGGCACATATCCTGTGACAATAAAATTGACAATGTCTGCATACCAGGGGTTGGAGTCTATCACCTTCAATAGTATGTCGTCGTGGAGGTAATCATTGATCGGCGGGTCCTGTATGTTAGTAACTTGCATACGGGACAAATGATCCGTGACATAATTCTCTACTCCCTTTTTATCTCTAATTTCTAAATCAAATTCTTGGATTAAGAGAATCCATCTAATTAGCCTAGGATTAGCATCTTTCTTAGTGAGAAAATATTTTAATGCAGCATGGTCAGTGTAAACAATGACCTTGAATCCTACTAAGTAAGATCTAAACTTATCGATAGCAAAGGCTACGGCCAGGAGCTCTTTTTTTATTGTTGCATAGTTGAGTTGAGGTTCGGTCATGGTCTTGCTAGCGTAGGCTATGGCATGACGCTTCTTATCTTTGGTTTGTCCTAAGACCACCCCAACAGCATAATCACTAGCATCACACATGATTTCGAAAGACAGCGACCAATCAGGGGGTTGAATAATTGGTGCTGAGATGAGTGCCTTTTTCAAAATGTCAAAGGCTTTAAGACACTCATCATCGAAATCAAATGTGGCTTCCTTGGCTAAAAGGTTTGTGTGGGGTCTAGGGATTTGAGAAAAATCTTAAAGGAACTATCGATAGAATCCCGCATGACCTAAGAAGGTTTGGATGCCTTTAACATTGATGGGGGGTGGAAGCCTTTCTATAACTTCAAGCTTTGCTTTGTCCACCTCAATCCCCCTCTTAGACACTAAGTGTCCAAGGATGATGCCTTCACGGACCATAAAATAGCACTTTTCCCAATTTAGTACCAGGTCCTTCTCAAGGCATCATTGCAAGACTCTGTCTAAGTTCTCGAGACAATGATCAAATGTTTTACCATAAACTGAGAAGTCATCCATGAAGACTTCCATGATTTTATCAATCATGTCTGAGAAAATGGACATCATGCACCGCTGAAAAGAAGCAAGAGCATTACATAACCTGAACGACATCCTACAATAGGCATAGGTGGCATAAGGACATGTAAATGTTGTCTTGCTTTGATCATCGAGATGGATGGGAATTTGATGATAACTGGAGTACTGTAAGCTTCATGACCATTGATGATTAGATCTCCAAGGTATGGATGTTTTGGTGATAGATGACAACTATGAAATTTTGGGCTAATATCTACATGAGTGTTGTCTATGTAGGAATCATCTCTAAACTCTATTACAAATCATATAGATGATGGTTGACTTGGCGATTGATTACAATGACCGCAAGCATGGAGGCTTGTGAGCTTGATGGAGTCCAAGGGTTGATGGAGATGGATCAAAGCTAAGGACAAGCTATGGAGCAAGTGTTGGGAACACTTTTCTAGTTGTTAGGGCTTTGAGTCCATAGGAAAAACCGGACTATCAAGAGGGTCTAGGTCATTTCTCTTAGGTCACATCTAGTCGGTGATGTGCAAGGTTGCTCAGTGAAATCACAGGCACTAGGTGACAGTGGAGAAGCTAAGGAGTTGTTCGGAGAAGCCGAGAAAAGTCAAGCGAGGATGAGGAGTTTCAACTTCTAGACGAAGTGATCGGACAGAGGGGTCAGTGGTGATCAGACTGTACGGTCACTAAGAGGATTTATCTGGGACTTACAGCGAGCAACGAGGAATCTCTCTGTGCTGGGAGCTGTAGTGACCAGGCGGTCCGTTCTACAGACCGGACCATCCGGTCTGTATGGCTCCACATAGGGCAGAGAGGAAGCAGTGCCACAAAATGTTTCTGGACTAAAGAGAGAAACGGACTGGAAGGTCTGGTCAGTTGACTGTACGGTGCGGTCAGTAGGAGTCAGCAGAGGGGCAGAGCTGTTGGAGCTGAAGACTGCATTGACCGGACGGTCTGGTTAGGCAGTGACCGGACTGTCCATATAGTATGCCCAGGAAGCTGATCTCGTAGAGCAACTGCTAGTTTAAGGTTGGAAGCCTATGTAACTTTGTTGTTGGGGTCTTTGGTGACCACTCTTGGCCAGTGAAATTGCTTAGAGCATTTGGTGAGAGCCAAGAGGCAAAGAGGAAAGTCTAGGAGGAGATATTGCATATCTTGAGAGTGATAGTGAGAGTAACAAAGAGTGATCTCGCACATCTAAGGCTAGGTGTCCTTGAGGGTATGATCTAAGTTGTTACTCTTGGTCTATGGTGAGACCTAGACCAATTAGGTGTCAATGATCGAGCCTATCATGATCGGTTGTGAAGGCCGTCACACGTTTGTACACGGTTTGAGCTCGTCGGTGAAAGGGACATCGCTAGTGAGCGCCCGTGTCAACTCGGGGAATCCGACAAGTTCTCGAGGGAGGCGAGCTTGTGCCTTGGTGGCAGCGGTGACACGTACTGTGTCTTCACTCCGGGAGTGATTGTGGGCTCGTGGGCGAGAACTCCACATTGGTGACGGGAGGGACCGGGACTCCGGTAGGAGGGGTCCAACGAGGAGTAGGGGAAAGCGCCATCCTTCCGAGACCTCAGAAAAAAATCATGAGCATTCCTAGACCCCCTCTTTACTATTTCGCATTTGTGTGCTCTAGTAACTAGGTTGAATTATGGCTTGCATAGGCTAGTGTGTTTGGCTTCCGCGCTTGCTATCATCATGAACACTAGCATGTGTAGGGTCTTGGCCTACTAGAGTTGTTAGTTTGCAACGATTGCTAGGCTCTAGTAGTGTAAATTGAAGTATTTGGATTCGTGAGTGGCTTACCGATTCAACCCTCCCCCCCCCCCTCTTGGTACGCCTTCGGTCCTTACAAGTGGTATCAGAGCCAAGTGCTCGTCCTTAAAGCTTCATGGCCTTGAGTAAGGATCCTCAACCATCTAACCTTGCTCTTCAAGCCGAGAAGCAAGAGCCTATCAAGAGCAAGAAGAAGTCAAAAATTGAAGAAGATGATGACAATAATGAAGATGACTTGAGTGAGGACTTGGATCTTCTCATGAAGAAGATGAGGACCTTCAAGAACAAGTTTGCTTCCAAGTCCAGGGGCAAGCGCTACAACTGTGGGTCAAAGAACCACTTTGTTCGAGATTGGCCCCAGCCCAAGAAAGAAGCTTTCAAGTCCCAAGACTCAAGTGATGAAGAAGAAAAAGAAGAAGACACCAAAGCCAAGAAAAAGAAGAAGTACTTCAACAGGGACAAGAGCAAAGGCAAGGGCAAAGCTCAAGACGACAAGAAGAAGTTCTCACACAAGGCCCTTGTTTGAGAGTGGACAAGTGACAACTCAAGTGATGAAGAAGTGGCCGGCCTAGCCATGATCAAGACCACATCACCATGAGCTGTTCCTCCACCTCCCACGTGCCTCATGGCCACGAGCCAACTTGGGGAGAGTGAGCATGAGAGCAGTGATGACAGCGATGATAAGGAGCTCTCCTGCGCCGAGCTTTGGAGTATGCTTGAGCAAGCCCGCGACATCGCCGTCAAGAAATCCAAAATGTTGGATGTGGTAAGAAAAAGTGTAAGTTGGCTAAGGACCGTGTTGGTGAGCTTGAGAGTGAGTGTAACACCCCAAATATCACCCTACCTAGAGGTTACTATTAAAACAGCAGCCACGCGAGAGCAACAGCTACTACAGGGAGCAAAGCAAGCAAGCAGCCACGCAGGAGAAAGGGAGGCACGCACCAGCAGCAAGGAGAAGAATCCCAAAGGGATGGCGAAGGGGTTCTCCTATGATGAGAGGTAGGTGGCGGCGCAGGCAAAAGAGGAATAGAGGTGTTCATGACCCCTGGCTATGTTAGCTGAACTTTGGGATAGTTAAAAAAGTCAAATTTTGGTCAACTCCGGGAGTCTTTTGATTAACTATTTATTTTGTGCTAAATATTGGGATATTACATTCTCCCCCCCCCCCCCCTTCAACAAAATTCGCCCTCAAATTCTTTCTAATCGAAGTACAGAAAACGATGAGAATAGAATAAAACATGGGGTTACTCATCGGATTGGAATAACTCGGGATACTTCTCACGCATTTGTGACTCAAGCTCCCAGGTCGCTTCACGCTTAGTTTGATTTGTCCACAAAACTTTAAAATACTTGAATGTCTTGCGCCTAAGAACTCTCTCAGACCATTCCAAAATCCTAACTGGACGACACTCAAATGACAGATCTTGCTCAACGGAAACTGGCTCTAGAGTAATATGACGTTCTGGATCCCGTAGATACTTTCTCAACATTGAGACAAGTAATACATCGTGAACTCCTCTCATCGACTCGGGCAACTCCAATAGATAGGCCAATTTGCCAATACGCTCCGTGATCATGAAAGGTCCAATAAACCTTGGACTGAGCTTACCCTTAGTACCGAATCTCACAATACCCTTGGTAGGTGACACCCTAAGAAGTACCTCATCACCTTCTTGAAATTCCACATGTCGCCTTTTTACATCAGCATAACTCTTCTATCTATTTTGTGCTGTAAGCATGTGTTTTCGAATTTTGACAACTCGCTCAGTCGTTTGCTGAACCTAATCTGGCCCCAAAACAGCCTTCTCACCCACTGCATCCCAACAAAGTGGTGATATGCACTTCCTCCCATAAAGAGGCTCAAATAGAGCACAACAAATGCTAGAGTAATAGCTGTTATTATAGGAAAACTCCACAAGTGGTAGATGGTCTTCCCAACTCCCTTTCCAAGAGAGTACACATGATCTAAGCATATCCTCCAAGGTTTGAATCATGCGCTCAGATTGCCCATCTGTTTGAGGATGAAAAGCAGTGCTCATCCTTAATGTAGTGCCCAAAGCTTCTTGCAAACTATCCCATAACTTAGAAACAAATTTAGCATCCCTATCTAAAATGATAGTGTGAGGTACACCATGCAATCGAACTACCTCCCGCATGTAGTTAGGTGCCAAATCACCCGCTGTACTGGTGGATCGAATAGGAATAAAATGAGCCACCTTACTCAATCAATCAACAACGACCCATATAGTGTCTCGTCCTCTCGGAGAACGTGGTAAACCAACCACAAAATCCATAGCAATATCTGAAGATGCATCTAGGATCCCCTAGTGGGTTTTAGTGTATGATGACTAAGATTAAAATTGTGCTAACATGTTCATGAGGTAAATATGCAGATAATCAGGTTATTATTCAATCCCACACTTGCAAGATGGTTATTTTACTCCCACAAAGAAGAAAAGAGAAATTGACTCAAGTGCTCCAAGTGTAGCTTTTTGTTTTTAATGGAGTCATAGGTTTGCCGCACTATCAAGGGGGGTAAACCAATCTTGCTATGAAGGGAAATTGTGTGCTCAAGCCTACTAAAATGTTTTGTGAGAGTTTAGCAAACCAATGCCAAAAAGAACAAATCCTTTATGAGCCAAACAGAGAGTCACGAAAGTTCCGTGGTCCTTTTCACGGAAGTTCCGTCATTGCCAAGTTTCCATCCTCAGCCAACCCGAGAGTTACGGATGTTTCGTGGGCTCTCTCACGTAAGTTCCGTCATTCTCTGGTTTCTCTGAGTTGCAACCCGATAGCGACGAAAGTTTCGTGATGTCCACCATGGAAGTTCCGTCGTCTCTGATATAGTTGAAAAACAACCGCGCAACAGCTAAGTTTGAAATAACGAAAGTTTCGTGGGTTCTCACGGAGGTTCCGTCAGGCTCAGAATACTCTCCAACGACTAGTTTTTGAGAGAGCTCTATAAATAGACTCCCCTCTCTCCCGTGGGGGGGGGGTTGGATTCCTTGAAAATTCACTCACATTTCAGCTAGAGCTCTCCCCTCTCACTCCTAGACTTGTTCTTGAGATTCCAAGCAAGTGAGAGAGATCCAACCACAAAAGATTGAATCCATCCACTCAAAAGCTTGAGCACATATTTTCCTCCCCATCAAGATTTGATTTGCTTGTTACTCTTAGAGACTTGGTCTCCTAGACGGTTAGGCGTCGCCCTTGAGCTCCCAACTTGTTATGGTGAGACGGGGACGTTTGTGAAGGTGTGATTCACCTCCGGAGGAAAAGAATCAAGTGGAGAAAGAAATCCGAGCACAATCTTTCTGATTGCTTGGCGGGGAAAAGGGTTGAGAGAGACCCGGCTACTTTGTGTGGCTCCTCAACAAGGACGTAGGAACTACTTAGTGTAGTTGCTGAACCTCGAGTTAATTCCTTGTGTCTCTCTTTACATTTCCGCATTTCTTTCATATTATTATGCTCGATTCACTTGTTGATTGTGTTGCTAGCTATTCTTCAAAGAATCTTAAGTGTGCATTGTTATAGCTTTACCTTTATCAAGTATTGTATCTCTACTTATTTAGTTATCCATATTTAAATAAGTTTAAGAGAGAGGATTGGTGAAGTTCCGTCATTTCTGACGGAAGTTCCGTCGTTCCTGGTATTTGACCAAAACTTAAGTGTTTTTTTAGGATTATTTTTAGATTGCCTATTCAGCCCCCCCCCCCCCTCTAGGCAACTTTCAATATCATCCCACGGCCACAAAGGAACCTCTAGGGATTGCAATTTCCCAGTTGGACTCTTATGCTCAGCTTTTACCCTTTGGCAGATACCACATGAAGACACATACTTTTCCACATCAACCTTCATCCTTTTCGACCAATAAGTCTTGTTCAGATCTTGATACATCTTATTCTCACCAGGATGAATGGTGTATCGAGTGCGATGTGCCCCTTTAAGAAGATCTTCCTTGACTTGAGACAGTTGTGGTACACACAAGCGACCACGAAATCTAACAGCTCTAGAAGCATCCAAAGTGAAGTCCCCAACCTTTCCTTCATGAATACGTTGCCTGACATCTGACAACAACCGATCATGTTGTTGAGCCTCCAACACACGCTCTGGTATAGCTGATGACAGGTATAACCGCGTCTCTACTTCTATGACTCCAACAAAGCAATACGCAACATCCATCGACTCCAAGTCCACTACCACAGAATTTACAGTAACAGGAGAACCTTTACGACTCAATGCATTAGCAATCACATTTCCTAGACCTGGGGTGTATTGGATGTTCAGATCATAATCCTTAATCAACTCCAGCCATCTCCTCTGCCTTACGTTTAAATCCTTCTGAGTAAAAATGTACTTCAAACTCTTGTGATCAGTGAAAATATCACATGCCACCCCATATAGACAATGCCTCCAAATCTTCAATGCAAAAACAACGGCACCAAGCTCCAGGTCATGTGTAGGATAATTCTCCTCATGTTTCTTCAGTTGTTTCGATGCATAATTACTACATGAGGACACAACCGAGTCCAACACGAGAAGCATCCGAATAGACAGTAAAACGCCTATCAGGATCAGGAAGTGTAAGAATAGGCGCCGTCACTAGCTTGTTCTTCAATGTTTGAAAGCAATGCTCGCACTCCTGCGTCCACAAACTTGGCATTCTTTTGGGTAAGCTTTGTCATAGGCTTAGCAATGATGGACAAATCCTTGACAAAGCGTCGGTAATAACCCGCCGTACCCAAGAAACTCCTCACCTATTTGACATTTGTTGGCCTTTCCTATTCCACTACTGTAGATACCTTGCCTGGATCAACAGAAATGTCGTGCTGATTAATTACATGGCCCAAAAAGCCAACTTCTGAGAGCCAAAACTCACACTTCTTCAATTTAGCATAGAAGTCTCAAGAACTCTCCACAAATGATCCTCATGTTTTGCTTTAGTCTTAGATAAGATGAGTATGTCATCAATAAAAACAACAACAAAATCCTCAAATCCCTGAAGCATATTGTTCATCGTCTCCATGAAGTATGAGGGTGCATTAGTGAGCCTAAAAGACATAGCTCGAAACTCATAATGGCCAAACATGGTGGAAAAAGTTGTCTTCTCAATATCCTCCTCTCGAACAGGAATCTGATTATACCCAGACTGAAGATCGATCTTGGAAAATATCCTAGCCCCTTTCAGACGCTCAAACAACACCTCAATGTGGGGCAACGGATATTTGTTCTTGATTGTCACAACATTTAAGCCGCGATAGTCGATACACATACACCAACTACCATCCTTCTTCTTTGTAACTAGCACAGGAGCACGCCATGGTGACATGCTACGCCAAATCAACTTCTTTGACAATAGATCATCCAACTGCGTCTTCAACTCTTCTTGGAAAGGTCGAGACAAACGATATGGGGCAATAGATACAGGACGGGTGCCCGGTAGAAGATCAATACGAAATTCCACTTCACGCTTAGGTGGCATCCCGGGTAGCTCATCCGAGAAAACATCAGGATAGTCCCGCACTATTGAAATCTGCTCAATAATCATAGACTTATACAACTTCTCAACAAGGCTCCAAAGAAATCCCATCTTTACAGGACGACGACTAGGGAATAGACTTGCCATTACGAATAAAGAATATAAAGGGGCATTGACCTGAAAGACTACGGTTTGTCCTGACGGAGCCTCAAGTGTAACACTCTTCTAGAAACAAGAAATAATTGCTCGATAACGGTGTAGCCAATCCATGCCAAGAATGACATCAAAAATCAGTAACGGAATCACCATTAGGTTTGCCACAAAATCATCACCACCTATAGATATAACACAACTCGGACATACCACTGTACTAGAAATCAAGCCCCCAGGAGAACTAACACGAACTGATTGCGATATCTCCATGCTAGAAATATTTGCCCTCCATGCAAAATCAAGTGAAATAAAGGAGAAGGAAGCACCCGAATCAAATAAGACATTTGCATCATGTGAATCAACAGTGAGAGTACCTGAAATGACATCCAAGCGATCCAAAGAAGAAGTGGTAGGCATGGTGTATACTCCAATAGTGGCAGTAGAACTAGGACCTCCTGTGGTGTCCTGAGGTGGCCGAGCTAAAGGAGCAGAAGGTGCAGGTAGCTGTAGTGGAACATGTGGTGTAGCATGCTGCAATGTAGGCCAGTAGTAGCCTTGTGGAGGGAAGTACTGTTGTGGATACTGATGATATGGAGGAAGAGCAGCCATCATCTGAACTGTGCTACGAGGACCACTGACCATAGGGGCTGAACCTCTAAAACTAGCAACTGAAGTAGAACCAGCGGGAGAACTCGACCTTTGCCACTTAATGATACAATTTGAATTTCTCTTGCAAACCTCGCTAGCATGACCATCCTTATCACAGGTGTGGCAAGTCCCAGAAAAACCACACTCCGAGGCGTGATGAGACTTCCCACACTTGAAACAAATTAGGCCTTGACCTAGAACAGGACGCATAAAAGAAGAATTCCCATGTTGTTGCCCCGAAAAAGACTGAGGCCCTGACTACTTAGGCTTGAAAGGTTGCTAAGAGGGTTGATTTGACTTATTCTTCTTGAAAGGGGGTTGTTGAGAGGACTCCCCTCCATCCTAGTGAGACCACTTCTGATCACCACCTGTGTTGCCTACATTCCATGTACGTCTCTGCTATAGCTGTGTAAGCTAAAATTGAGTCTTCATTCCTCTAGCCTCCTCCACTGCAGCAATGTAGGTGGTAGGTGGATTTCTTCCCATCATCTCTCTATAGCGAGCCTTAAGTCCTGTGAAGAACTTCCTAGCCTTCTCACGCTCATCACTTGCAACACTAGGCACAAAATGAACGATGTTGCTGAAATCCCTCTCATACTCATCCACAGTCTTGTCCTCCTACGGAATATGGTTCAATGCATCATTCATCTTGTCTTTGAAGGACTCTGGATAATACTTAGCCTTGAACTGCGCCAAGAAAACCTCCCAAGTGATAGCACCAAGAGCAGGAGTCCAAGCATCACACACACCTACCCACCAAATATTAGCTTGTCCAACTAACTGGTGAGGGATAAACAAGACCATCTCCTCTTCTATCATCCTACATGTAGCCATGACCTTCTCTATCTTGCGCAGCCAATCAGCAGCATCTGTAGACGTTCCAGAACCATCAAAAGTGTCCAAACATATGGACATCCACCTAGGAAACGTTTTTGTCGGGACCGGAGCATTTGCATCCCTACTAATAGGAGCATCAACAGCCACTGACTGCTCCTCCCCTCCTCCAACCTCTTCATTATCATGGTTCACTTGCTCATGATTGACCTCTTGGCTAGCATCACCTCTACCCCGACCTCTACCACGACCTCTACCATGACCTCTCCCACGCGCAACATTGCGTGCACTCCTTCTCGACGGCATAGTTCTAGTAATTTGAAATATCAAGAAGGATATGATTAAGAATCTATTATTATATCTGAAATAAACACAAGTCAAGAGAAAAACAAGTGCATAAGTGTGTCAATTTAAAGTGGTAGGCCTAGGTAAAGTTTTACAATTATCTATTCAAGTCTTAAAAATAAAATAATAGAAGACAAGACCTGGCTCTGATACCAACTGTAACGCCCCAAATATCACCCTATCTAAAGGTTACTATTAAAACAGTAAAATGCTACTAAGTAAATAAATTATAAGAAATTTCGACAGAGTTTCTCCTATACTATCTAATATCTGTGGGCTTATACATCACAAGAATAGCATAACCCATATATGAAGCAATAGAAAATCATCTCATCAACCACTTTAACGTAAATAACCCTCAAACGGTACCAACTAACTTTATGACAATCCCCAACAATGTAATTATTCAAGTCTAGTGAACTAAGTGAACGTTTAGCAATTAAACATGGGAGTGCTCAAAATGTCGTGGCTACTCCCTTCTCATGAATGCCTGATCATCTGGTACCTAAAAACCAAATAAACACAAGAGTGAGTAAAAACACTCAGCAAGTACAAATCAGAACCGGAAGAATCACATGAAGAACAAAAGAAATTCAAAACTTAAGGGAACAAGTCATTTCTTGAAACATCCATGAAATAGTAGTTTCTGTCTAAAACAGACGTCACCTGAAACTTTCTTTGCATTTATCAGTAAAGCCGAATAAGTGGGGCCAGCATTTATTCACCGGAACCTGAACATAAAAACCAAATTGCACAACCGGAGTTTATGGAAACACCTGGCACTTGAACGTATGACAGAAATCACAACCGGTGTTTATTAAAAACACACAGCACCAGAATATCAAAGAAGCCAGATGAAACTTGAACGCTCGACAAGAACCAGAAACAATAACATGAAACTTGAAGCAACCATCATATGAAATAAGGTTATCAAAGAAACATCACTCAAGTGAGCTCGAACGAGCAACACATATACACATCAAAAGAAGTTCGTCATTGCACTTGCCATGACTAAGATTAAGGAAAACCCGAAGATGCCCTCCTGACACCGGGACTGTCAGAACCTGAATAATGATCTACACTTAAGAATACTTCTACTAAAATATAAAGCATATTGTTCCTCTATTATTTAAGAAACTGTTTTTCCAACAATTCAGAGTTCGGTATAAACCGATCTTGCTTAGTGTTTAACTCATAACTTACTATTTACTTAACCAATCAATGCAAATAAATACACTACTGGCATGTACAGAAAATTTCCCACGACTTCTCTGATATCCAATTTTGCTGATTCTTCATAAAAACTAGTCAAAAATAAGTAAACAGATTAAGTCGCAGAAACTGTAGTCTGTATCAGCAGCACTAAAATCGCATTTTCTCCCAAACCGTTTCTCTGAATCGAATAAGGTCAGCGCCAATGGAAAGATAAAATCAACATATATAACTTCTATTTTAGGCTCCAGGTCGAATTCGTAATCAGTTGATACCAGATTTGAAAACCAATGCACTGCAGAGCCTATCAGCTACAGGAACTCGAATTGTCAACGTAAATTGCCTAAATCCAGTTCTCCTGTTGTCATCTAGAGGCTAATTGGGGACTAAATGTGGTGTAAATAACTTGAATTAACAGGGGATTAAGTTAACCTTGAGAAAAACACCACTAATTTCTCCTTGCCTCTCGTTCTCCGCGTCTGTTCCTACAGTTGGTACACAAGCAGCAGCCACGCAAGAGCAGCAGGTACTACAGGGAGCAAAGCAAGCAAGCAGCCACGCAGGAGAAAGGGAGGCACGCACCAGCAGCAAGGAGAAGAATCCCAAAGGGATGGCGAAGGGGTTCTGCTACGACGAGAGGCAGGTGGCGGCGCAGGCAAAAGAGGAATAGAGGTGTTCGTGACCCCTGGCTATGTTAGCTGAACTAGGTTAAGAAGATCAACGGCTCTAGTTTATCCTAAAACTACGATCTGATCCAATGTCCAAATTAGACATATAAGTAGTCAAATGGACGCGTTTCGACAAGATCTATGCATCCACGGTCTCTCATCATCCATCCGAGCGATAGTTCAAAAAAGTCAAATTTTGGTCAACTCCGAGAGTCTTTTGATTAACTATTTATTTTGTGCTAAATATAAGGATACTATAGTGAGCTCAAGTACCTTGTCACATCTCACGAGGCCCTAAACAGGAGTTATGATAAACTCAAGGGTGATCATGTAGAGCTACATGAGAAGTACGAGGCTCTTGAACTTACTTTTAAGGCCATCAATGTTGACAACCTTGTCTCTCCCTCTAGTTCATCCAAGAGTGATGCTTCTACTATATATGATGAACTAACCATCTTGGTCGAGGTTTCTTCTCTTGAGCCATTAGTTTTGGAGGAATATCACAATCTCAAGGAAGAGAGGAAAATGGTGATGGATGGCTTCGAGAGGCTCACACGTGGTAGAGCCATCCACAAGGAGATTCTTGAGAGAAACCTTGTAAACAATGTCTCTTAATGGGGATTTGGCTCATATCCTGCCGTCATCGACATCATCGGGACGAGTGACTCCATCCCCGTATGGATCAAGCCCATACTCGCCGACGACTACTATTGCGAGAGGTGTTGCAAGGATGGCCACATCATCAAGGATTGTCCTATGGTGAGAAGTTCTAATGTTTTGTCTAATGCTAACTTGTTCCATGAGAACACACATTTTAAGCATTTTAGGAATAAGGATGGCAAGGTGAATGCTAAGGCTTTGGGACCACGAAACAAGAAGAGAAAGGTCAAGAGCATATGGGTGCCTAAGTGCATTGTTGATCTTGAGAGGTCAATGAAGTATGAGTGGGTGCTCAAGAACAAGACCTAGAAGATGGTGGTGGTGGTGGACCGAGAGCTTCATGAAGATCAAGTGAAGTCCACCACAAGTGACATGAACCTCAACATCATATCTACTCATGAGGGAGGTAACCGTGTTGGTTCTTGGTAGTTGTAGTGTGCTTTTCCTTCTTTTGTATTGCATGATAATTAGGACTCCTTTGTGACTAGTATGCTTTGCATCCATGCATGTAAATAACTAAGAGAAAAACACATAAAAATTAGTCAATGTCTAACCCATCCAAGATAGTTATAAGCAAGGGGGAGTGTTTGAGATGGTGGTTTGGCTTCTCTCAAGGCAAGGGTATGGCTTATAGTGAGTAAGCTTGGGAGGGGTTCAAACTTGACATTGCTAGGTTTCCTTTGTGTCTTGCTTAATATTACTTGCATTCATATGGCATGTTTACTTTCTATGCATATGTAAAATGCTTGTTGCATGCATCATATAGGGACCACAAAGGAGGCTTGTCACATTTAGAGATATTTGTGCCTCATGATCTATATGCAATTACATCTCCGTAAGTGTGACTAGAAGAAAGGATTGTGCTTCATGCCCATTGAGCAAGCTCCTATGAACTCCGAGGTTAAACCCACTCATGCGGTTCATGGACTAAAGCTCATACATAACCATTTGGCTCTTATTCACTTTGGTTCTTATTTGCTCGATTCTTCATTTGACATTTACGAAAATTATAAGGCCATAAAGAGCCACTATTTGAAAAGGAGTGTTTGAGAGTTCCCTTCATATTCCAAGTGTCATGTTTATTTGAGTGTTTAGCGAGGGCACTTGGAAAATGAAGAAATCCCTTGATTCAGCGAAATCCCTGTAGTGACCGTACAGTCCGATCACTGGACCGTACAGTCCGGTCAGTGCCTCTGTGCATAGTGCCTCGGGGGGGCTAGTCGTAGAGACCGGATAGAATGGTCCTAGAGACCATACCGTCCGGTCTGCATGAATGCCAGCAGACCCAGAGCTGACCGGACAGTCCAGTCTAGAGACCGTACCATCCGGTCACTATGTTGAAAACGCGTAATGCACTTTCTTCTGTGATCGTTGATCTAGCCTTGATTGATCTTGGCCGTCGATGTGTAATTGACTTAGGTCAAAATTGAGGAACTATTTTGGTTTCTTCCTCGTTCTTCCTCCCGACACCGAGTCCACACCGAGAGCGCCGCCTCCGCTTCCTTGCCAATGCCGCGCCCCCACTGGAGAGCCGTCACGCCTCCTTGCCGCCGCTCGCCCTCCACCTCGAGCAGTCGCGCTCCACGTCCCCAACCCAAGCGCCGCCGCTGCCTCTACCTATCGTCGCCGCCGTGCGCCCAGCGCCATCACCGCTTCTGCCCCACCCCCCACCCGCCCGCCGCGCGCGCGCCCGCTGCTTAGAGCCGAGCTTCGCTACTCCAAGGGCAAGGCTAGCCTTTTTCCCCTCCACCTCCATTGCCGGTGTCAAAGGTTCCATCTTTTCGGTGATCAGAGTGCGTTCCAGAGTGCTCATCTTCTCGGTGTGTCGTTTCTCACTCCAGGGTATTGTGCCATTATCTCTCCATTCATCATTTATGCCCTGATTTAAAGTAGTTGCCTTAATTGATGCAACAGAATTAATTTCCCATGATTAGTTGCATTAATTAGGTAATTAGCTCAACCTAGGTTGCAATTACTATCATGCATATCTGTTAATTGCAATTCTAGGGTCTATCTCTCGTTTAGTATGCAGTTAGATTTATTGCCTATTATTTGACTGCACACTAGATGACTCGCACCAACCACATATAGTCGATGATCACTATTGTTACTTTGCATATTTGTCTAGTGATCATGTCCTTCATCTCAGTGCTAGGATTTCTATTGCGCATTCTTACCTATCGGTGCTATGCTTGTAGATTTATATAGGATCTATACTTATCCTGTCTATGCCTACGTGCGTGCAGCGATAGTTTCAATAGTAGAGATGGCAGGTTCTGGACAGGATAAGGGCAAGGGCAACATGCCAGAGAAGCCGAAGAGCAAGAAGAGGACCAGGCTAGACCTAGAGTCAGAGAAGGCCAGGAGAGTTGCACAACATATAGAGGCCATGGAGTAGTAACGCAGGACACCTGGATCATTGCTGATCACAGGCACTCAGACAGACGGCAAGGGTCACAGGAGGAGCACTAGGTAGAGGACAGCAGTCCCAGAGCTGTACACAGAGATCAGGCTGCCACCATGGGCATAGGGTACTTCGACTTCTCGTCAGGAGAGGTCATCGAGAACTGTGGAGCAGGGATCCTCCAGGCAGCAGGAGGAGTCAGAGTCAGAGGAGAGCTCAGAGTACGAGTCTGAGGAACTGGAGGAGACAGAGGAGACTGAGCAGCGAGTACAACCACAATAGCAGAGGACTGCTCACCGGGTAGGAGACCCGAGGTGCACCTATGTAGTGTGCACGAGGAAGCTGCAGAGATAGGTACAAGCAGCTAGAGAGACAGACATTCTTAAGGTTCCTGCAAAGGACCTTAAGTTGCTACGTCTTGTCTCCTTCAAGCAGTGGTTTCCAGTCCCTAGGGAACCCGCTGCAGAAGAGAGGTACTGGACAGGCCTCCATAGGAGAATTAGAGAGGGTCTGAGATGCTATCTTTCGCTGAAAGGCAAAGATAAGCTGTTTGTGCCATAGCAGTACACCACTTACCAGGCTATGAGGAGAGCCATAGGCACAGATATGGAGCAATATTTCACCTATCTACCTAGTCTGGCAGAGTTGGTTATGGAACCCTATAGATACAGAGAGGATATAGTTCTGGAGTTCTATGCTACATTATGGGTAGCCAGAGATTGTTTTGAGATCTAGTTCCTATTCAAAGGAGAGCCCCAGAGACTTACCAAGGAGGATTTGATAGCTAACCTAGGGCTCCTTGCTTCAGACTTCCAGCTTTACAGGAGTGCCTACGGGATGTTTACTCCACCCCGCAGACCACAGGGAGGGATGCTACCGTCAAATGACTTGGTGTTGATGGCCTTTCCACCATCTCACACCCGAAGTTTTGACAGAGGCCCTGCGAGACTCACTACAGAGGCTAAGGTGGTTAGAGCGATAGTCATCGGGACTATCATTCCCAGGTTTGGATACAGAGAGGAGTTTACACTTCTACACCAGTGGGCAGTGGCAGCTATCCTGAGGAGACAGTAGTTTGATCATGCAGACCTTCTGATTGCTAAGATGGAGGAGGTCATCTCTGAGAGAGTTGGAGGACGTCACTTAGTCTACGGTCCATACATATGCTACCTTTTGAGGAGGATGGGACTATTGATAGATGAACAGTACGACGCGTTCCCTGAGGTGACTACCAGCTACTCACCTCGAGTTCCTAGGGGATCTCAGCCAGCCTCGAGTCAGCAGACTAGAGAGGAGGAGCAGGAGTCACCGCCAGTCACTCACGAGCAGGTAGCTCATCCAGAGACGGTAGTTCCTGAGTCAGACAGAACAGAAGCACCTCCCCAGCCTGCAGGGACACAGTCAGAGGATGCTCTCACTGTAGCAGCACTAGCAGGACGCCTGGGTGACTTCATCTAGAGCACAACTGAGGAGAGATGTCAGATCATGGAGGTCATCAGAGGACAGGCAGAGCTTCAGAGACAGCAGATGGCACTGATGACTACTCTCATGACACAGATGGTAGAGATGACTCAGAGGCAGGCCAGTCAGCAGCCAGGACCTTCAGCACTTCCACAGTTCCAGCAGCTGCCGAGTCAGCCAGGATCCTTCACCGCTATGATGACAGCCTAGTCTTCTGGACTGGCTTCACTCTCAGGGGTCCTTTTGAAAGGTGTAGAGTGCCCGATCTTTCGGCGAGTGGAGATAACTTCGATTTGGTGGATGTTGACCCTCACGATCCGACTACGACGAGCAAGCCGAAGCGCCAATGCAATCGCTGAACCAACTTCCGGAGGATATTAACCTTGCGGTAAACAAGATCAACCTGATCACGAGGATCAATTCTTACGCGCAATCGAAGAACGAGCAAGAATTAGAGGCGAGCAATCTGATGTATTGCACGAAGGTGGAGTTCTGAATTCACGTCGAGAGACGGATGTATAGCTAAGCTAAACTTAAAACAAAACTCAAAGATTACAAGGGGCGCAGCCCTTGACTATATAGGGGGAGGACGAGGCATCTAGGGCCGGCTGAAGTGGAGAGGCACGAGGTGGAGAGGGAGTCGTACGACTTGGGCCACGTGGGCCTTCGGGCGACATCATCCTGGGCCGTCGTTCCTTAGCATCAAAACCGTCTTCAATTCCTGGGCTCGAGCTCTAGTGATTGGGCCCTTGTACGTCGTCGTCTCGTTAGAAGATGGATCCATAACTCGAGGAGGCGCGACGACGAGAGGTGGAGGCGTGACAGCTTGGTTTGGCGCGCCATCTTCTGTCGCCATTATTCGTATGTCGTTGATGTCCTCATCATCCTCCCCTTCTTGAAGTGAAGTCGTCCTCGACGGCAACTCATCATCCTCACCCAAGTATGGTTTCAAATCTGCAACATTAAAACTAGTGGAAACACCAAACTCCATGGGCAAGTCAAGAACATAAGCATTATCGTTAATCTTGGTTAGCACTTTAAAAGGACCAGCAGCACGAGGCATCAGTTTAGAACGACGCAAAGTAGGAAATCTATCTTTACGCAAGTGCAACCAAACCAAATCACCAGGTTCAAAAGAAATATGTTTTCTACCTTTACTACCAGCAACTTGATACTTTTTATTAGCAATGGCAATGTTGTGTTGTGTTTCTTCATGCAATTGTTTCATGTGATCAATATGAGCAAGAGCATCAAGATGTGGTTCATCTTCAGCATCAATAGCAAACAAATCAATAGGCGCCTTAGGAACATAGCCATAAACAACCTCAAAAGGACACATCTTAGTGGCAGAATGTGTAGCACGATTATAAGCAAATTCAACATGAGGTAAACAATCTTCCCAGCGTCTCAAATTTTTATCTAAAACAGCTCTAAGCATAGCAGACAAAGTTCTATTTACTACTTCAGTTTGCCCATCAGTTTGAGGATGACAAGTAGTACTAAACAGCAGCTTAGTTCCTAATTTATTCCAAAGGGAACGCCAAAAATGACTAAGAAACTTAGCGTCACGATCAGAGACAATTGTTTTAGGAATTCCATGCAATCTAACAATCTCTCTAAAGAACAATTCAGCAACATTTGAGGCATCATCAGTTTTATGACAAGGTATAAAGTGAGCCATTTTAGAGAAACGATCAACAACCACAAAAATACTGTCCCTCCCCTTCTTAGTGCGAGGCAATCCCAAAACAAAATCCATCGAAATATCATGCCAAGGAGAAGAGGGAACAGGCAAGGGCATATACAAACCATGATTAGCCAAACGAGATTTAGCTTTTTGACATGTAGTACAGCGTGCAACAAGGCGCTCAACATCACGGCGCATCCGTGGCCAAAAGAAATGGTCGGCCAACACCTCATGTGTCTTGAAAACTCCGAAGTGACCCATAAGACCACCTCCATGCGCCTCCTGTAACAACAAAAGACGAACCGAGCTAGCTGGAATACACAGCTTGTTAGCACGAAACAGGAACCCATCCTGCATATGAAATTTGCCCCAAGGTTTACCATCCTTACAATGCATCAAAATATCATGAAAATCAGCATCATTCACATATTGATCTTTCAAAGCTTGCAAACCAAAGATTTTAAAGTCTAATTGGGACAGCATCATATAACGACGAGACAAAGCATCGGCAATCACATTTTCCTTCCCGTTTTTATGTTTAATGATGTATGGAAAAGATTCAATAAATTCAACCCATTTAGCATGACGACGATTCAGATTAGTTTGGGTTCTAATATGTTTCAAAGCCTCATGATCAGAATGAATAATAAATTCGCGAGGCCATAAATAATGCTGCCATGTTTGCAAAGTTCTTACTAAAGCATAAAGTTCTTTATCATAAGTGGAATATTTAAGAGCAGCACCACTTAACTTCTCACTAAAATAAGCAATGGGTTTATGATCTTGCAACAAAACAGCACCCAAACCAATTCCACTAGCATCACATTCCAGTTCAAACACTTTATCAAAATTAGGCAATTGTAAGAGAGGAGCATGAGTTAACCGTTCCTTTAAAGTGTTGAATGCGTCATCTTGTGGTGCGCCCCACTCAAATGGCGCACCCTTCTTGGTCAGCTCATGTAATGGTGCAGCAATAGAACTGAAATCCCGCCCAAAACGACGATAGAAGCCTGCAAGACCAAGAAAACTGCGAACCTGTGTGACCGTCGTCGGTTGGGGCCAACTCTGAATGGCGTCCACCTTGCTGCTATCGACCTCAATGCCCTGTGGAGTAACAACATATCCAAGAAACGAAACACGTTGCGTGCAAAAAGTGCATTTTTCCATGTTCCCAAACAAGTGAGCAGCACGCAAAGCATCAAAAACAGCACGCAAATGCTCTAAATGCTCATTCATGGATTTGCTGTATATAAGGATATCATCAAAATAGACAACAACAAATATTCCAATGAAAGACCGAAGAACTTCATTCATTAAGCGCATAAAAGTGCTAGGAGCATTAGACAATCCAAACGGCATAACCAACCATTCATACAAGCCAAATTTAGTTTTAAAAGCCGTTTTCCATTCATCTCCTAATTTCATTCTTATTTGATGGTAACCACTACGTAAATCAACCTTAGAGAAAATTGTGGCACCACTAAGTTCATCAAGCATATCATCAAGGCGTGGTATAGGATATCGATAACGAATTGTAATATTGTTAATTGCACGACAATCTACACACATACGCCAAGAACCATCTTTCTTAGGAACAAGCAAAACAGGAACCGAACAAGGGCTGAGAGACTCACGAATGTAACCTTTATCAAGCAATGCCTGCACTTGACGCTGAATTTCTTTCGTCTCCTCAGGATTTGTGCGGTACGGGGCGCGATTAGGAAGCTGTGCGCCTGGAATTAAATCAATCTGATGTTCTATGCCACGAATAGGAGGAAGACCCGGCGGCAATTCAGCGGGAAAAACATCTTTATAGTCCTGCAAAAGGTTAGCAACAACAGGAGGAATATGCAACATAGGCGCCTCATCTAGTGAAACAAGCATACGAGAGCAAACTAGCGCATAGCAAAGCAGATTAGCATCATGTAATTCATCAAAATCAGCACGTGTAGCAAGCAAGATAGGGTTATTCAATTTGATCTCATGTTGAACAGGTGCAACAGGAGGCGATGTAACCAATTTTGCAGCTTTTGTCGCTCGAGCAATATCATCTTTAAGAACTTGTTCAGGTGTCATAGGATGAATAACAATTTTCTGACCCTTAAACATGAAGGAATAATAATTGGAGCGACCATGATGAACACTATCAATATCATATTGCCAAGGACGGCCAAGCAACAAAGAGCATGCTTCCATTGGAACAACATCACAATCTACAAAATCAGAATAGGCGCCAAGAGAGAAAGGAACACGTACCGAGCGCGTTACCTTTATTTTGCCGCCATCATTGAGCCATTGAACGTGATAAGGATGTGGATGCTTCCTTGTTGGCAATGACAACTGCTCCACCAAGGTCGTACTAGCCAAATTGTTACAACTGCCACCATCGATGATTATACGGACCGCTCGTTCTTGCACAACGCCTTTGATATGAAAAATGTTGTGGCGCTGATGCTTTTCATCCTGAACGACCTGTGTACTAAGAACACGCTGCACAACAAGAGTGGCATACCTGTCGGCGGCACTAGAGTCGACATGAAGCTCCGTATTATCTGCATGATTAGTGGCAAGCATAGTCTGATGAATATCCTCAGAATCACTAGCAGAAGAATACCCACCGTCGTCACGAATCAACATAGTTCGTTTATTTGGACAATCACGTATCACATGACCAAATCCTCGGCAACGGTGACACTGAATATCCCGAGCTCGTCCAGACGACGAGGAGGACGGCACGAACGAGGCAGATTTGGCCGTGGATGGAGCACTCGACTTGGACGTGGTCGAGGAGTGGTCGCGCGACGTGGAAGGAGGTGTCGACCGTGGAGCTGAAGGCGTCTTGGACCCTACAAAAATGTTAGGTCTTGACGAAGATTGTCGATCCTGCACTTCACGTTCAGCTTTACAAGCATATTCAAATAAGGTGGTCATATCATCATAATGCTTATAATCAAGAATATTCTGAATTTCACGATTTAACCCACCCCTAAAGCGAGCCATAGCAGCATCATCCAGTTCAACTAAACCACAGCGAATCATACCCTTTTGCAAAGCTTGATAATAATCCTCTACGGAAAGTGAACCTTGTTGAAAACGCTGCATTTGATTAAGCAAATCTCTAGCATAATATGACGGCACAAAACGATGACGCATAGCAGCTTTTAATGCCGTCCAAGTGGCTGGAATATTATCAGGATATCTTTGTCTATACTCACGCCGCCAAAGTAAAGCAAATTCAGTAAATTCACTAATAGCAGCCTTAACTTGTAAATTAGCAGGAATATCATGGCATGCAAATTTTTGTTCAACCTCTAATTCCCAATCAAGATAAGCACCCGGATCATATTTGCCATTAAAAGTGGGAATACGAAATTTTATTTTGGCAAAAGAATCATTAATAGGAACACGTACCCTACGAGCACGACCACGGCGATTGTCGTCGTCCTGCTCGGTGTCGGCGCCGTAGTCACGTGCATGTTGCAACTCCGTGAGCTGCGTCGTCATGGTCCCAAGCTGCGTCGACATGGCCTCAAGACGAGTCATGATCGTCGCGAGCGTGGTGCGGGCAGCCGTATCAGCGAGGTCTAGTTGATCAAAACGCTCATTCGACGAAGTGACCGTAGAGTCAAGTCTCTCGTGCATCGTCTTCATGTCGTTTTGTAGACCGTCAACCTGTGCCTGGACATCCTGGAGGGTGAGCTCCTCCGACTTCGAGCTGTTTTCTGCCATAGAAACACAAGCAATACAAAAAGCGGGATCCTACAACGAGAGGTGAGTGGTGGTGAAAAGCTCAATCAAAAAGCTGTTATCAAATTCTTACCCGTCCTTACCAAGCACGCAAGCGTGAACTGCAACCACAGGTAAAACCGGTGGAAGATTGGAGGAGCGATTGCGTGGTGAAACAAAAACCTGCTCGTAGTAGAAAATTTGTGGGGCTAGGAGGCTGCACTCAATACAAGGGTTAGCACAATTCAAACAATAACTGCAAAGCTGAATAATGGTGCTAAACGCGTAAAGATTGCTGCCGGTACAAGTGCAAGAGGAAGGAAACAGGATCAAAACAAAGTGCAGCAAGAACGCGTCGCCTGTGATGCTCGGCCGCTCTTTTTTTTTTCTCTTTTTTTTTTCCTTTCTTTTTTTTTCTCTTTTTTTTTCTTTTTTTTCTCTTTTTTTTAATACTTTTTGCTGAAAATATAAACAATGAGACCTCAAATAAGCAATTAAGCACAAGCACTTTTTTTTTTTGAGGCAGGGGTAGAACGGTAATAAAAAGATACTCTCTCTCTCTCTCTCTCTCTAGAGTAGGAACAAACGAAACCGAGCTGACCGAGTAGGACTCGATCAGCGAGGCGAGTGGGTCACGACGTAACCGAGTAGGACTCGATCAGCGAGGCGAGTGGGTCACGACGTAACCGAGTAGGACTCGATCAGCGAGGCGAGTGGGTCACGACGTAACCGAGTAGGACTCGATCAGCGAGGCGAGTGGGTCACGACGTAACCGAGTAGGACTCGATCAGCGAGGCGGGGTAAACAGATGCGGCGGAAAGCAAACTGTGGTGGTGAAAACACGCGACACGGAGGAAGGATACGACGACGATAGGAAGAAAACGATGAAACACAGTGTACCAGCAACGATCAAAAGCGAAAGCACAAAAACTCAACAACGCAAATTATTGAACGAAAGTGCGAGGCTCAAAACCGTACTGGGGTAAACTTTTTTTTTGTAGTTTTTGGTTTATGTGGACTTGGATAAAACTCACCGAGAAACACTGGAATCTGATACCACTTGAAAGGTGTAGAGTGCCCGATCTTTCGGCGAGTGGAGATAACTTCGATTTGGTGGATGTTGACCCTCACGATCCGACTACGACGAGCAAGCCGAAGCGCCAATGCAATCGCTGAACCAACTTCCGGAGGATATTAACCTTGCGGTAAACAAGATCAACCTGATCACGAGGATCAATTCTTACGCGCAATCGAAGAACGAGCAAGAATTAGAGGCGAGCAATCTGATGTATTGCACGAAGGTGGAGTTCTGAATTCACGTCGAGAGACGGATGTATAGCTAAGCTAAACTTAAAACAAAACTCAAAGATTACAAAGGGCGCAGCCCTTGACTATATAGGGGGAGGACGAGGCATCTAGGGCCGGCTGAAGTGGAGAGGCACGAGGTGGAGAGGGAGTCGTACGACTTGGGCCACGTGGGCCTTCGGGCGACATCATCCTGGGCCGTCGTTCCTTAGCATCAAAACCGTCTTCAATTCCTGGGCTCGAGCTCTAGTGATTGGGCCCTTGTACGTCGTCGTCTCGTTAGAAGATGGATCCATAACTCGAGGAGGCGCGACGACGAGAGGTGGAGGCGTGACAGCTTGGTTTGGCGCGCCATCTTCTGTCGCCATTATTCGTATGTCGTTGATGTCCTCATCACCTTTCGACAGTGGGAGCAGGACAGACTCACTCACCAGCTCAGTTCTCCCCCATGTCCGCCTTCTCAGTGTCTATGTTGTTCACTTCACCGACACACTCTTCTACTTCATAGATGGCAGGACCTTTCACCTCCTAGCAGCTTCCAGTCAGGAGTCTGTTCTCAGAGATAGTGCACACCACTCGTGCAGATTCCCAGATAGCGCCGGAGTCAGCTACAGCTCCACCTTCCACTGCTATAGTCCGCACGCTCACACCTTAGGTAGCAGAGGATCTTGTCCGCTGAGATTTCACTCAAAAGAATGTGGATGACCTTGCTCTTCTTCAAGCGAGTGTTGCCGAGGAGACATCCACAGTCCCACGAGCAGGGCAGGACAGAGGGTCTGAGTCGCCTGTAGACCTTGAGTTCTTTAAGCAGTTGGATGTTCAGGTGGCACAGGCTTAGGGAGCACAGTAGGATTTAGCACAGGAGCAGCTAGGAGCAGAGCCTTCAGAGGATGTTGCTGCACCACTCCTTCGACCACGAGCGCTTAGATGTTCACTTTTTTGTGCTTTTTGGTGCTTGTTGCCAAAGGAGGAGAAGTAGTCATAGGTCTAGGGGGAGTGGGATCCTGTGCGATCGAGAGTTAGTAGCATGTATCTAGGGCGAGCATACGTGTACATTGGTTTTGGGAGTTAGGTACATTTGGATCTTATTTTCATGGAGTTATTCGATGTTTGTGGATTTTGATGGGCCATGGTTTTTCATTCGCTTGTGTTTGACTCATCTTGATCTCACTTGGTTTATTTTCATACACAGTGCTTGTTTCTCTTCTTTATCCCGTTTGCTTGTGTATGATGCCATATGATGAGGACATCAACGACATAAACCAAGCTGTCACGCCTCCTCGAGTTACGGATCCATCTTCTAACGAGACGACGACGTACAAGGGCCCAATCACTAGAGCTCGAGCCCAGGAACTGAAGACGGTTTTGATGCTAAGGAACGACGGCCCAGGATGACGCCACCCGAAGGCCCACAAGGCCCAAGTCGCGCGACTCCCTCTCCACCGCGTGCCTCTCCACTTCAGCCGGCCCTAGATGCCTCGTCCTCCCCGTATTTAGTCAAGGGCTACACCCCTTGCAATCTTTGAGTTTTGTTTTAAGTTTAGCTTAGCTATACATCCGTCTCTCGACATGAATTCAGAACTCCACCTTCGTGCAATACATCAGATTGCTCGCCTCTAATTCTTGCTCGTTCTTCGATTGCGCGTAAGAATTGATCCTCGTGATCAGGTTGATCTTGTTTATCGCAAGGTTAATATCCTCCAGAACTTGGTTCAGCGATTGCATTGGCGCTTCGGCTTGCTCGTCGTAGTCGGATCGTGAGGGTCGACATTCACCAAATCGAAGTTATCTCCACTCGCCGAAAGATCGGGCACTCTACACCTATCAAGTGGTATCAGATTCTAGTGTTTCTCGGTGAGTTTATCCAAGTCCACATAAACTGAAAACTACAAAAAAAAAAAGTTTGCCTCAGTACGGTTTTGAGCCTCGCACTTTCGTTCAATAATTTGCGTTGTTGAGTTTTTGTGCTTTCGCTTTTGATCGTTGCTGGTACACTGTGTTTCATCGTTTTCTTCCTATCATCATCATATCCTTCCGCCGTGCCGTGTGTTTTCACCACCACAGTTTGCTTTCCGCCGCATCTGGTTTACCCCGTCTCGCTTGCCAAGTTGTCGTCAGCCGATCGCTTGCCAAGTTTTTCCGCTGCACCGTGAGTCCGGGTCAATCACTGCCTCGCCGATTGAGTCCTACTCGGTTACGTCGTGACCTGCTCGCCTCGCTGATCGAGTCCTACTCGTTTACGTCGTGACCCGCTTGCCTCGCCCTGTGTTTGGTTCTGTTCGGTTTCGTGTGTTCCTACTCCAGAGAGAGAGAGAGAGAGAGAGAAAAGCTCTTGTGCTTAATTGCTTATTTGAGGTCTCATTGTTTATATTTTCAGCAAAAAGTAAAAAAAAAGAGAAAAAAAAGAAAGAAAAAAAAGAAAAAAAAGAGAAAAAAAAGAGCGGCCGAACAACAGAGGCGACGCGTTCTTGCTGCACTTTGTTTTGATCCTTCTTCCTTCCTCTTGCACTTGTACCGACAGCAATCTTTTCGCGTTTAGCACCATTATTCAGCTTTGCAGTTATTGTTTGAATTGTGCTAACCCTTGGATTGAGTGCAGCCTCCAAGCCCCACAAATTTTCTACTACGAGCAGGTTTTTGTTTCACCACGCAATCGCTCCTCGAATCTTCCACCCGTTTTACCTATGGTTGAAGTTCACGCTTGCGTGCTTGGTAAGGACGGGTAAGAATTTGATAATAGCTTTTTGATTGAGCTTTTCATCCACCACTCACCTCTCGTTGTAGGATCCCGCTTTTTGTATTGCTTGTGTTTCTATGGCAGAAAACAGCTCGAAGTCGGAGGAGCTCACCCTCCAGGATGTCCAGGCACAAGTTGATGGTCTACAAAACGACATGAAGACGATGCACGAGAGACTTGACTCTACGGTCACTTCGTCGAATGAGCATTTTGACTCGTCTTGAGGCCATGTCGACGTAGCTTGGGACCATGACGACGCAGCTCACGGAGTTGCAAAATGCACGTGACTACGGCGCCGACACCGAGCAGGACGACGACAATCGCCGTGGTCGTGCTCGTAGGGTATGTGTTCCTATTAATGATTCTTTTCCTAAAATAAAATTCCGTATTCCCACTTTTAATGGCCTAACATTTTTGTAGGGTCCAAGACGCCTTCAGCTCCACGGTCGACACCTCCTTCCACGCCGCGCGACCACTCCTCGACCACGTCCAAGTCGAGTGCTCCATCCACGGCCAAATCTGCCTCGATCGTGCCATCCTCCTCGTCGTCTAGACGAGCTCGTGATATTCAGTGTCACCGTTGCCGAGGATTTGGTCATGTGATACGCAATTGTCCAAATAAAGGAACTATGTTGATTCGTGACGACGGTGGGTCAGACTATGCTTGCCACTAATCATGCAGATAATACGGAGCTTCATGTCGACTCTAGTGCCGCCGACAGGTATGCAACTCTTGTTGTGCAGCGTGTTCTTAGTACACAGGTCATTTAGGATGAAAAGCATCAGCGCCACAACATTTTTCATATCAAAGACGTTGTGCAAGAACGAGCGGTCCGTATAATCATCCATGGGGGCAGTTGCAACAATTTAGCTAGTACGACCTTGGTGGAGTAGTTGTCATTACCAACAAGGAAGCACCCACATCCTTATCACGTTCAATGGCTTAATGATGGCGGCAAAATAAAGGTAACACGCGCGGTACGTGTTCCTTTCTCTCTTGGCGCCTATTCTGATTTTGTAGATTGTGATGTTGTTCTAATGGAAGCATGCTCTTTGTTGCTTGGCCATCCTTGGTAATATGATGTTGATAGTGTTCATCATGGTCGCTCCAATTATTATTCCTTCATGTTTAAGGGTCAGAAAATTGTTATTCATCCTATGACACTTGGACAAGTTCTTAAAGATGATATTGCTCGAGCGGCAAAGGCTGCAAAATTGGTTACATCGCCTCCTGTTGCACCTGTTCAACATGAGATCAAATTGAATAACCCTATCTTGCTTGCTACACGTGCTGATTTTGATGAATTACATGATGCTAATCTGCTTTGTTATGCGCTAGTTTGCTCTCGTATGCTTGTTTCACTAGATGAGGCGCCTATGTTGCATATTCCTCCTGCTGTTGCTAACCTTTTGCAGGTCTATAAAGATGTTTTTCCCACTGAATTGCCGTCGGGTCTTCCTCCTATTCGTGGCATAGAACATCAGATTGATTTAATTCCAGGCGCACAGCTTCCTAATCGCGCCCCGTACCGCACAAATCCTGAGGAGACGAAAGAAATTCAGCGTCAAGTGCAGGCATTGCTTGATAAAGGTTACATTCGTGAGTCTCTCAGCCCTTGTTCGGTTCCTGTTTTGCTTGTTCCTAAGAAAGATGGTTCTTGGCGTATGTGTGTAGATTGTCGTGCAATTAACAATATTACAATTCGTTATCGATATCCTATACCACGCCTTGATGATATGCTTGATGAACTTAGTGGTGCCACAATTTTCTCTAAGGTTGATTTGCGTAGTGGTTACCATCAAATAAGAATGAAATTAGGAGATGAATGGAAAACGGCTTTTAAAACTAAATTTGGCTTGTATGAATGGTTGGTTATGCCGTTTGGATTGTCTAATGCTCCTAGCACTTTTATGCGCTTAATGAATGAAGTTCTTCGGCCTTTCATTGGAATATTTGTTGTTGTCTATTTTGATGATATCCTTATATACAGCAAATCCATGAATGAGCATTTAGATCATTTGCGTGCTGTTTTTGATGCTTTGCGTGCTGCTCACTTGTTTGGGAACATGGAAAAATGCACTTTTTGCACGCAACGTGTTTCGTTTCTTGGATATGTTGTTACTCCACAGGGCATTGAGGTCGATAGCAGCAAGGTGGACGCCATTCAGAGTTGGCCCCAACCGACGACGGTCACACAGGTTCGCAGTTTTCTTGGTCTTGTAGGCTTCTATCGTCGTTTTGTGCGGGATTTCAGTTCTATTGCTGCACCATTACATGAGCTGACCAAGAAGGGTGCGCCATTTGAGTGGGACGCACCACAAGACGATGCATTCAACACTTTAAAGGAACGGTTAACTCATGCTCCTCTCTTACAATTGCCTAATTTTGATAAAGTGTTTGAATTGGAATGTGATGCTAGTGGAATTGATTTGGGTGCTGTTTTGTTGCAAGATCATAAACCCATTGCTTATTTTAGTGAGAAGTTAAGTGGTGCTGCTCTTAAATATTCCACTTATGATAAAGAACTTTATGCTTTAGTAAGAACTTTGGAAACATGGCAGCATTATTTATGGCCTCGCGAATTTATTATTCATTCTGATCATGAGGCTTTGAAACATATTAGAACCCAAACTAATCTGAATCGTCGACATGCTAAATGGGTTGAATTTATTGAATCTTTTCCATACATCATTAAACATAAAAACGGGAAGGAAAATGTGATTGCCGATGCTTTGTCTCGTCGTTATATGATGCTGTCCCAATTAGACTTTAAAATCTTTGGTTTGCAAGCTTTGAAAGATCAATATGTGAATGATGCTGATTTTCATGATATTATAATGCATTGTAAGGATGGCAAACCTTGGGACAAATTTCATGTGCAGGATGGGTTCCTGTTTCGTGCTAACAAGCTGTGTATTCCAGCTAGCTCGGTTCGTCTTTTGTTGTTACAGGAGGCGCATGGAGGTGGTCTTATGGGTCACTTCGGAGTTTTCAAGACACATGAGGTGTTGGCCGACCATTTCTTTTGGCCACGGATGCGCCGTGATGTTGAGCGCCTTGTTGCACGCTGTACTACATGTCAAAAAGCTAAATCTCGTTTGGGTAATCATGGTTTGTATATGCCCTTGCCTGTTCCCTCTTCTCCTTGGCTTGATATTTCGATGGATTTTGTTTTGGGATTGCCTCGCACTAAGAAGGGGAGGGACAGTATTTTTGTGGTTGTTGATCGTTTCTCTAAAATGGCTCACTTTATACCTTGTCATAAAACTGATGATGCCTCAAATGTTGCTGAATTATTCTTTAGAGAGATTGTTAGATTGCATGGAATTCCTAAAACAATTGTCTCTGATCGTGATGCTAAGTTTCTTAGTCATTTTTGGCGTTCTCTTTGGAATAAATTAGGAACTAAGCTGCTGTTTAGTACTACTTGTCATCCTCAAACTGATGGGCAAACTGAGGTAGTAAATAGAACTTTGTCTGCTATGCTTAGAGCTGTTTTAGATAAAAATTTGAGACGGTGGGAAGATTGTTTACCTCATGTTGAATTTGCTTATAATCGTGCTACACATTCTGCCACTAAGATGTGTCCTTTTGTGGTTGTTTATGGCTATGTTCCTAAGGCGCCTATTGATTTGTTTGCTATTGATGCTGAGGATGAACCACATCTTGATGCTCTTGCTCATATTGATCACATGAAACAATTGCATGAAGAAACACAACACAACATTGCCATTGCTAATAAAAAGTATCAAGTTGCTGGTAGTAAAGGTAGAAAACATATTTCTTTTGAACCTGGTGATTTGGTTTGGTTGCACTTGCGTAAAGATAGATTTCCTACTTTGCGTCATTCTAAACTGATGCCTCGTGCTGCTGGTCCTTTTAAAGTGCGAACCAAGATTAACGATAATGCTTATGTTCTTGACTTGCCCATGGAGTTTGGTGTTTCCACTAGTTTTAATGTTGCAGATTTGAAACCATACTTGGGTGAGGATGATGAGTTGCCGTCGAGGACGACTTCACGTCAAGAAGGGGAGGATGATGAGGACATCAACGACATACGAATAATGACGACGGAAGATGGCGCGCCAAACCAAGCTGTCACGCCTCCACCTCTCGTCATCGCGCCTCCTCGAGTTACGGATCCATCTTCTAACGAGACGACGACGTACAAGGGCCCAATCACTAGAGCTCGAGCCCAGGAATTGAAGACGGTTTTGATGCTAAGGAACAACGGCCCAGGATGATGTCGCCCGAAGGCCCACGTGGCCCAAGTCGCACGACTCCCTCTCCACCGCGCGCCTCTCCACTTCAGCCGGCCCTAGATGCCTCGTCCTCCCCCTATATAGTCAAGGGCTGCGTCCCTTGTAATCTTTGAGTTTTGTTTTAAGTTTAGCTTAGCTATACATCCGTCTCTCGACGTGAATTCAGAACTCCACCTTCGTGCAATACATCAGATTGCTCGCCTCTAATTCTTGCTCGTTCTTCGATTGCGCGTAAGAATTGATCCTCGTGATCAGGTTGATCTTGTTTACCGCAAGGTTAATATCCTCCGGAAGTTGGTTCAGCGATTGCATTGGCGCTTCGGCTTGCTCGTCGTAGTTGGATCGTGAGGGTCAACATCCACCAAATCGAAGTTATCTCCACTCGTCGAAAGATCGGGCACTCTACACCTATCAAGTATATTTTTCGATTTTTCTTTCTTTTACTTTACTCGGGACGAGCAAAGGTTTAAGTGTGGGGGAACTGTTGGCACTTCCCAAGTGCCCCTTTTATATGTGAATATTACCCCAATTAGAGCATAATTGATACTAATTTAGGCTATTTACCTGTGATATTGTCTATATATTTGTATATGCGTTTTTTGGAGCTTTATTGTAGAAACAGGTAAAATTCGTGACTAAAGTGATGATGGAGAGGACAGGAGTCCAGAACCGACGAAAAGCACTGAAGAAGCCCAGTGCGCCGATCGGCGCAATCCATGAGCCGATCGGCGCAAGGGTGTTTTGGCCCACAGAAGTGACCGAGGCCCATTCCACATGTTTATGGAAATTTATCTGCACAAGACACTTGAAGATATTTGCCTTGAAGATTTATGGAACTTCAAGATCTCGACGTGTAGTACAAGACTTTATCTCAAAGGAAAAGGCCCACATGGCAGCTGTGGAAGACAGAGGAACCGACTTCGAGAAGAAACCAGAGAAGACACAGCTTGCACCGATCGGCGCAATCCTGCGCCGATCGGCGCAACAGCCTTATTTGCTAGAAACCGAGTCCTTTACGAGTAGAACCCCTATAAATACTTGTAAACCCCGACCGTAGAAGGAGGAGAGGCGATAGAGGGACAACAGATCCGTGAGTTAGAGCCACCGAGGCTTGCCCCGGTAGATTAGATCTCTAGTTGAGTTTTAAGAACCATTGGAGTTAAGAGTTGATCCATCAAGGTAGGCCATCTCAACGGGGATGAATCTTACTCTATGTATCTCAAGGATGATTGAATATGTTGATGATGGTTTTGGTGATTTGTCTATCTTGATTCTAATCATGCATGTGCTTATTCCATTGCTTAGTTCTAGGCTAAGTAAGTTGATATTATCTTGATCGTGGTGATTAGGATAGTATTCGGACATTGTATTGATTATGGTTGCTTGACGATGCTAGTAGTGTGGTTTAGCGATGACAGCACTAAGCCTGCGCAACACTATTGGATAGTTGAGTAGGGTAAGATACTCGCGCGATTAAGGGTTTCCTCTCGACAGCGATAAATCGGGAGCCGCTCGGAAAGCAGGGTGGTCTTATTTATTATAGGTTTTCATTGATCCATGTAATTACCTATTATGATGCTATTTAATTAGACTTTTTGGTTATGATCTCACTAGTAGATATCTGGTTACTCACTTAACAACCTAGGCTTACAAGGCATCTGGCGCACTTTGGCTTAGATTCATTAGTTCGTTGGAATTATAGAAACTTATCAAGATGGCCATTAAGAAAGAAAAATTTAAGAAAGGACTCACACTTTGGATATGTGGACATGTGCATAGCAAAAATTTGATCTTGGAAGATTGCACATGGTTGGAATGATTCATGGCTATATTAGAATGAATTTCGAGAATAAGTATGTCATATACCATCCCCCCTCACTTAAAATTTTGCTAGTCCCTTAGCAAACAACAAAGCTTTTTATTTTCTTTTTTTTTTTGCTCTCTGCTGCGCCGATCGGCTCTCAACCCAGATTCACCATCATTTGTTGGTATTTGATCCTTCTGACTTCAATCATTTATTCAAGAATTAAATAAAGCCAGAAATATAGGATGTAGTCAAGGAATGATACTCAACAAGATGTTTTGGATTTATGGTAGTGTACTCAGCGGAATTGAATTTTTGCATGAGTAATTCAAGGCTAGAAAAAGATACACATAGAATTGCCATCTTAGTAAAGTTCATACCAAAAAGAATTAAATCCTAACCGAACTCAACCATCAATTTAATATTTATCTACATATCAAAGGTTCATGAGAATTGCTCAAAATATGGCATTGGTAGGTAAGGATCTTGAAAATAATAAATTTCAAAGTTCACAACATGAAAATTTATTTATGAAAAGATTGGTACTAAGTTATCATCACAAACTGGACAACACAAATGAAGCACATGGGTACTCAGAATTGCTCCACATAAGACATATTTGCCGAATAATCATTAAGTGTAAGTTCGAAATTTTATTCCATGCTCAACATTATTTGGTATTCATCAACACTTTTCAAGAAAGAATAAATAATTCAATTCTCCTAAAAGAGCATAACTGCCACCATTATATTAAGATCGAAACTCGAATAGATGGTGATGATTTTTGCATACACTTGTATGAAAATAAAACTACTACTAACACACTTGCATGAAAATAAAACTACTACTAACACACTTGCATGAAAATAAAACTACTACTAACACACTTGCATGAAAATAAGCACACTCGATACATGGTTTCCCAACCCGCTCTCACACACATAAGTAAATAAAGAAAAAGATTGCAAAAGATAAAAGAAAACGCAAACCGGGAAACCGATACTCGTGCCAACTCCTAGGCATTCTAGTTGTCCGAAAGTGGAGGCGGTGGCTGATCGAAGCCATAGCACCGCGCCTTGAGTCGATCGAACTCCTCCACCAATGCATCGTGGTTGTTCCTCCATTGGGACGTGGCGTCCTCCATGCGCTCGATGTAGTGCATGTTGTTGTCGAGGTACCCCTGCGTGGGTACGAAAAAGTCTGCACCGGGCACAGGAGGCACCACAGGTACACGCCCTTGGTACCTGTAGTCGATACCCGCGTTGAAGTAGGGTGCGCCGAACGGTGCGTCGCCTGCGCCGATCGGTGCAGAGGGCTGTGAACCGCCCGCTGCGTCGCTCCACCCCGACTTGTACTGCTGAGGCCCCTGGGGTGACCCCCAGGAGTCCCACTCGCCGCCGGCTGCTGTAGATGTGTCCGGCTGTCGAACCCGCCCACGACGGTCCTTGAGAACTCGGCCCCCCTCTAGGAGACCTTCCTCAAACCAATTTCCTCCCTCCAGCTTGTGAGGAAGGAAGACTCCTAGCTCTGTACATGGGAGCCTAATGTTGGTGTCGCCGACATGGAAGCCGGTGCGAACACTTCCCGTGACAATATTGCCATGAGTCATATTCTCGCCGATCTCCCTCGCGAACTCCCACTTGTCGTTGCATCTTCCCGGTCCGTCGTCGCCGCAGACGAGAGCTGCTAGGCGCTGCCCGTGGCCAACTTTTTGCTCGCCTTGCCCCTTTTATCAAACCAACCCCGCACCATCACCGTCATAGGGTTGCAGTGAGACGGGCTCACGATGGCGTTGAAGAGCCACCGCAAGTCCGCATCGGTGATGTTGCTGGAGTCGACCTTGTCGCATGTGCGCACCGCCAACCACCAATGGAAGACATGAATGGTCGGGTTGCGGATGTTGCCGCGCTTCATCTCCTCCACGAACGAGAGCCGCCTCCAAAAGGAGTCCAACTCCCCACGTCCCAAAATGCAGGCGACGTCGGCATCGGCGTCGAAGCCAAAGGCTTGAGCCGCCGCCTCCATGGTCACCGTGTAACTGACGTCGCGGACATGGAAGTTGACATCCTCATTGCCGTAGTCATTGGTGCTGAGCCTCATCGTAGAGGCAACCTCGGTGACTACATCGTGGTTGTAGTCCATGGGGAGGAGGTGGAAATCCACCCAGCCGAGGTTGTCTAGCATCCTCCTTAAGGTCTCGTCCAGGTCAAAGTTGGGGACAAACCTTCCCCTCACCGCGAGGTAGTGCTGTTGTTCCTCCGCGCTCCGGAGGGTGAAGCCCTCCTCCACCGTGCGCAGCATGAATGCCGGGGGTGGTGGTGATGTGGGAACCCCATGGCTTGTCGCCGTTTGGCTCCTCGTAGCACGCCCCATTGGAAGGGACACGCCGGAGACGGAGTGGCGGGCGCGGATCTCGTATGTCGCCGCCGCCGTGCCGGTGGATGCACCACCCACTGACATGTCATCGCGAGCGCCGGAGCCCCCCTTGCTGAGGAGTCGCCGCTCGACTCGCTGCTGCTGCCGGAACTGCTTCCCCGGCGCAACCTGTTGCCTAACTTGCCGACGGAGGAGCGGAGACGATCCATCTACGAAAATTGTGGAACATGTGTGAGATCGTGGGTAGTGGGGCAGGTGGAGAGATTACCGAGATGGTGTGCCGAACTGGCGGCGCCTGGCCTCCCTTTTATAGTGTTGGAAACTTCCAGGAGAAGGAACCGCCAAAAAATTTCATAATTTGAGAGCGTGCCGATCGGCACGGCACTGCGCCGATCGGCACAATTCAAATTTTGAGTGCTCTGACCACTCTGGCACTTGATTCCCATCCTTCATGTTGCTTCCCGGTACATCATGCTGGTTGGTAGGAGCAATGCCTGCACTTGACGCTGAATTTCTTTCGTCTCCTCAGGATTTGTGCGGTACGGGGCGCAATTAGGAAGCTGTGCGCCTGGAATTAAATCAATCTGATATTCTATGCCACGAACAGCAGGAGGAATATGCAACATAGGCGCCTCATCTAGTGAAACAAGCATACGAGAGCAAACTAGCGCATAGCAAAGCAGATTAGCATCATGTAATTCATCAAAATCAGCACGTGTAGCAAGCAAGATAGGGTTATTCAATTTGATCTCATGTTGAACAGGTGCAACAGGAGGCGATGTAACCAATTTTGCAGCTTTTGTCGCTCGAGCAATATCATCTTTAAGAACCTGTTCAGGTGTCATAGGATGAATAATAATTTTCTGACCCTTAAACATGAAGGAATAATAATTGGAGCGACCATGATGAACACTATCAACATCATATTGCCAAGGACGGCCAAGCAACAAAGAGCATGCTTCCATTGGAACAACATCACAATCTACAAAATCAGAATAGGCGCCAAGAGAGAAAGGAACACGTACCGAGCGTGTTACCTTTATTTTGCCGCTATCATTAAGCCATTGAACGTGATAAGGATGTGGATGCTTCCTTGTTGGCAATGACAACTGTTCCACCAAGGTCGTACTAGCCAAATTGTTGCAACTGCCACCATCGATGATTATACGGACCGCTCGTTCTTGCACAACGCCTTTGATATGAAAAATGTTGTGGCACTAATGCTTTTCATCCTGAACGACCTGTGTACTAAGAACACGCTGCACAACAAGAGTGGCATACCTGTCGGCGGCACTAGAGTCGACATGAAGCTCCGTATTATCTGCATGATTAGTGGCAAGCATAGTCTGTTGAATATCCTCAGAATCACTAGCAGAAGAATACCCACCGTCATCATGAATCAACATAGTTCGTTTATTTGGACAATCGCGTATCACATGACCAAATCCTCGGCAACGGTGACACTGAATATCACGAGCTCGTCCAGACGACGAGGAGGACGGCACGATCGAGGCAGATTTGGCCGTGGATGGAACACTCGACTTGGACGTGGTCGAGGAGTGGTCGCGCGGCGTGGAAGGAGGTGTCGACCGTGGAGCTGAAGGCGTCTTGGACCCTACAAAAATGTTAGGTCTTAACGAAGATTGTCGATCCTGCACTTCACGTTCAGCTTGACAAGCATATTCAAATAAGGTGGTCATATCATCATAATGCTTATAATCAAGAATATTCTAAATTTCACGATTTAACCCACCCCTAAAGCGAGCCATAGCAGCATCATCCAGTTCAACTAAACCACAGCGAATCATACCCTTTTGCAAAGCTTGATAATAATCCTCTACGGAAAGTGAACCTTGTTGAAACCGCTGCATTTGATTAAGCAAATCTCTAGCATAATATGACGGCACAAAACGGTGACACATAGCAGCTTTTAATGCCGTCCAAGTGGCTGGAATATTATCAGGATATCTTTGTCTATACTAACGCCACCAAAGTAAAGCAAATTCAGTAAATTCACTAATAGCAGCCTTAACTTGTAAATTAGCAGGAATATCATGGCATGCAAATTTTTGTTCAACCTCTAATTCCCAATCAAGATAAGCACCCGGATCATATTTGCCATTAAAAGTAGGAATACGAAATTTTATTTTGGCAAAAGAATCATTAATAGGAACACGTACCCTACGAGCACGATCACGGCGATTGTCATCGTCCTGCTCGGTGTCGGCGCCGTAGTCACGTGCATGTTGCAACTCCGTGAGCTGCGTCGTCATGGTTCCAAGCTGCGTCGACATGACCTCAAGACGAGTCATGATCGTCGTGAGCGTGGTGCGGGCAGCCGTATCAGCGAGGTCCAGTTGATCAAAACGCTCATTCGACGAAGTGACCGTAGAGTCAAGTCTCTCGTGCATCGTCTTCACGTCGTTTTGTAGACCATCAACCTGTGCCTGGACATCCTGGAGGGTGAGCTCCTCCGACTTCGAGCTGTTTTCTGCCATAGAAACACAAGCAATACAAAAAGCGAGATCCTACAACGAAAGGTGAGTGGTGGATGAAAAGCTCAATCAAAAAGCTGTTATCAAATTCTTACCCGTCCTTGCCAAGCACGCAAGCGTGAACTGCAACCACAGGTAAAACCGGTGGAAGATTGGAGGAGCGATTGCGTGGTGAAACAAAAACCTGCTCGTAGTAGAAAATTTGTGGGGCTAGGAGGCTGCACTCAATCCTAGGGTGCAAAGCTGAATAATGGTGCTAAACACGAAAAGATTGCTACCGGTACAACTGCAAGAGGAAGGAAGAAGGATCAAAAACAAAGTGCAGCAAGAACGCGTCGCCTGTGTTGCTCGGCCGCTCTCTTTTTTCTCTTTTTTTTTCTTTTTTTTTCTTTTTTTCTCTTTTTTTTATACTTTTTGCTGAAAATATAAACAATGAGACCTCAAATAAGCAATTAAGCACAAGCGCTTTTTTCTTTGAGGCAAGGGTAGAACGGTAACTAAAAGATGAGACTAAACACAGGGCGAGGCGAGCGGGTCACGACGTAACCGAGTAGGACTCGATCAGCGAGGCGAGCGGGACATACGAAACCGAACAGAACTAAACACAGGGCGAGGCGAGCGGGTCACGACGTAACCGAGTAGGACTCGATCAGCGAGGCGAGCGGGGCATACGAAACCGAACAGAACTAAACACAGGGCGAGGTGAGCGGGTCACGACGTAACCGAGTAGGACTCGATCAGCGAGGCGAGCGGGTCACAACGTAACCGAGTAGGACTTGATCGTCGAGGTAGTGATTGAGCCGGACTCACGGTGCAGCGGAAAAATTTGGCAAGCGAGACGGGGTAAACAGATGCGGCGGAAAGCAAACTATGGTGGTGAAAACACGCGTCACGGCGGAAGGATACGACGACGATAGGAAGAAAACGATGAAACACAGTGTACCAGCAACGATCAAAAGCGAAAGCACAAAAACTCAACAACGCAAATTATTGAACGAAAGTGCGAGGCTCAAAACCGTACTGGGGTAAACTTTTTTTTTTGTAGTTTTCGGTTTATGTGGACTTGGATAAAACTCACCGAGAAACACTGGAATCTGATACCACTTGATAGGTGTAGAGTGCCCGATCTTTCGGCGAGTGGAGATAACTTTGATTTGGTGGATGTTGACCCTCACGATCCGAGTATGACGAGCAAGCCGAAGCGCCAATGCAATCGCTGAACCAACTTTCGGAGGATATTAATCTTGCGTTAAACAAGATCAACCTGATCACGAGGATCAATTCTTACGCGCAATCGTCGAGCGAGCAAGAATTAGAGGCGAGCAATCTGATGTATTGCACGAAGGTGGAGTTCTGAATTCACGTCGAGAGACGGATGTATAGCTAAGCTAAACTTAAAACAAAACTCGAAGATTACAAGGGGCGCAGCCCTTGACTATATAGGGGGAGGACGAGGCATCTAGGGCCGGCTGAAGTGGAGAGGCGCGCGGTGGAGAGGGAGTCGTGCGACTTGGGCCACGTGGGCCTTCGGGCGACATCATCCTAGGCCGTCGTTCCTTAGTATCAAAACCGTCGTCAGTTCCTGGGCTCGAGCTCTAGTGATTGGGCCCTTGTACATCGTCGTCTCGTTAGAAGATGGATCCGTAACTCGAGGAGGCGCAACGACGAGAGGTGGAGGCGTGACAGCTTGGTTTGGCGCGCCATCTTCCGTCGTCATTATTCGTATGTCGTTGATGTCCTCATCACAACCTCTCCTCCAGTAATGGCGACCCCGCATGTAGTTCCTGAGGTAAACTTCTCCTTCGCTTTTGTCTTCTTCCTAGGATTCACCATCCTTAGATTCAAACTGCTCTGTTCTTATTTACTGTATATAGATTCATATTTACTGTAGCTCTTCCATGAACTAGCAATAACTTCTTGTATCTCCTTCTTATCCTGTCATGCCATAGTTCTTCGCATTGATTTTTGGCTTGTTTTTGTTTTTCCCGTAGGGACTCATGGACCAAATATGCATCCCTTCTATCACATATCCTCATCATTATTATTTAGGACCCTCAAAACCTGAACTGCCTCTTTGGATGAATGGAAAACCGTCTTCCGGTCATAGCCATTGGATATCAAAGGATGGAAGTACTGGTACCATCGGGTGACCACAAGCCACGCTCCAACATTACTGAGTGCCCAAATAGATCATTCCATCACTTTGTCCTTGGCAAATATGGAAAAGAATGAACCTATGTTAGCTATCGCTTCATATTTTTGGTCTGGTGCCCTCAACGCTTTCCTTTTTAATGACGGCGCCATGGCCCCTTCTCTAATGGATGCCTTCATGCTGACCTCTATGAATATCTCCATCACCCATGACCCCTTCACCTTCCAAACAAACCCAATACGGCTCCAACATAAACTCTTACTGCATTCCTGAATATGTGGTTAGATCACTTTGTCTTCTGCGGATCTTCTGTCAATCCCACTGCCAATTTTCACGGCATGGCTGAATCTTTGGCCGATGGAACACCTATCCCCCTTGGCTGCTACTTACTCAGAGAATTTTACCAACTCCTTCACCGGCTTGCTGTAAATCTACAGCTTAATCAAACCATCGGCGTAGCAGGCCCCTGGTGGTTCATTCAGCTTTGGCTAAATATTCACTTTGCTAAGGTCATGAAATTTAAGGCCTTCATTGCATACTCCTTCCCATCCGCCGAGGCTTCTGAATCCGAGGAATCAAGCATCCGATGCACTTCTATAGGTCAAGCTGCTATGGTAGCTCCTGGATGCAAAACTACCCCTGCCACCTTCAATGGTTTCTTCGAGCTCTTCTTTAATGGTGTGGTTCGAAAGAACCAAATATGGTTTCTTTATGAAGAACTGCCCTTCGAGGATCCATCAGCTTTTCGTCCTGATGATCCAATAGCCGATGACGAATCAAAGAAGATTTTTTAGGCCTGCATCACCCCCAGCCTTCTCCCTATCGACATCTATGGCGGACAGCGTAGAACTCGATCTTACGAGTTTTACCATCCCTTAGTAATTGCCCAACAACTTGGCCTTGGTCAATTACCAGTTCATCTCTTCTTTGTCGATCGACTTCGAGCCCGGCAAGAATTAAAGACTCCTTTGGAATTGATCAAGATCAATAGCTTGACAGACAACATTCAGGTGCGTGATCATAGTGACATCATCTTATCGCCTTCTGTATCAGACCTCTTCACTTCTTGGTGGAATGAATGGAAGTGGCATCTTTTCTACAACAACTTAACTCACCATCTTATCGGCTTCATGGACAAGGTAAGCCTCTTCAATCTAGAATTAAATTTATAATATATTCTTATCTACTTTTCATAACTAACCATCGCATGATGCAGGACCCGGCCATAACTCCTCCAATCGTCAGCATCAACGGAAAGCCGATCGAATATTGTCGAACGGCTAACAACCCGAACATCGGTTGGGATGCTCCAACTTCTGCTCAACTCCTCAATGGACGAGGTTTGAAGAAAACAATTCAAAAGGCTATGGTGAAGAAATGAAAAGGTGGACCTTCAACTCAATCGACTCAGGCAGCCGAGCAACAAAAAACGGGCCAGGGTTGCAGCAGCCTCATCGACTCCGGTGGCTCCTACTCCAATAGCACATGTAATAATTTTAATTCCTTTCAACCTCTGTATCCATACCACTAATCCTTAATCTTCTTCTGATCATCAGCCCACTCCATCGACTTCGGTCGTCCTTCAAGAATTGGCTCAAGAAGTCGTTACTGGGCTTTCTCATGCTGCACAGGTAACATACTTGAACTTATATCGCTTTTGCCTTTTTTTTCTAACTTTGTAAAATTCCTGTTCAGGTTCCACCATTGACTCCTGTCGTTCCATTGACTCCCACAGTCACAGCCCCATCAGTGGAAGAGTCGATGCCCCCTGAGCCGACAGAACAATCCTCTTCAGTGGCCACAGTCATAAAGTTTCCCCTTTCAATTAAATTTTCTCTTTGCAACACATTCTTCATTTTCATTTTTCAGGAAACTGTACACAGTCCCGAGAGTTGATCTAGTAGTGCAACTTTATCAGATCTACCTTCAGCGCGCACAGTCTCCATCGACTCTTAGGTTGTCGATACGGCACTCTCTGACGAAGCTGAAGTACAAAACACTGCCGGCCCGTCTTCATCGATAATGGCCATCATTCCATGGGTCGATTCATAGGTACTATGCTTAAAAATTCCATCATTTTATCTTGCGTCTTCTAACCTTTTATATGTTCAGGCGTTCTTATCATCAGTTGTCCAGGCTTTCATCCCTATTGACACTTTGATAGCCGATGCTCAAAGACCTCCTACTCCTCCAGAGACGACGGTAAGAACGACTGCTTTTAAATCAATTTATTATTTTACTGTCATTCATTCTGACATGCTTTCCTTTAGGCTCAAATCTCCAGGCGCACATCTTCGGTATATCTGCCTCTAGAAATTCGAGCCACACTCCAGCAGATTCGTCAATGATTAGACAGGATCCCCATCGATCGACTCTTGCTGGATGCGACTCCCATGAGGCAGCGCTATTTGGAGATCAAGGACACGCTGCCACCAGGTCTTGTCTCAGTGTTGCATCCAGTGGCCATTATTGAGTTCCATCAAATCTAGGTGCTTGAAGCCCAGACTCGAGTCGAGCGCTGATTGGAACACAGGAGCCAAGCAGAGGCAGCCGACAAGAAAGCAAAGAAAGAAAAGAACAAATATGTCACTCTTCTTTCAAAGTCGGCCAATCTTGAAGCAAAACTTGAAGATTTGCGGAGGTAACGGGAAACAATCCTGACGGCTTTAGAGGCAAAGAACAACGAAATAGCCGATGCAGAAATATCCCTTGCCAGAGTACCACAAGAAAAATTGGCGCAAGAGAGCATCGTAACATCGGCTTATCAGCAAGCCAGCGGCCTATGGGATGTTGCCTCCAACATACCTAGGTCAATTGAAGAAGATGCATATATCATTGCTCATGTCGATGAGCTTCGTATGAAGGCAATCGATATCATCAACTTCTATTGTCCAGAGGAGTAGTCGTAGATTGCCGTGTTCTACAAAACACAATACTTTGTCCTGTAATATTTTTTTAGACTAAAGGCGATATCTTTGATATCGGCCATCTGAAGATGATGTGTGAACATCGGTTGTGAATCATCTTCTCTTTTTTTTTCTGCTAAGGACTATATTCTTCATATCGGCCATGATCAAGCACACGAGATCATGAGCCAACCCAAACGCTTGGATGATATTTCTTCAAATATTTCCCATTGATTGCTCTTCCAAACTCTTCTCCATCTAACTCTTGTAGAAAATATGTGTTGCCTGGTGCACATCGTCTCACTTTAAATGGCCCCTCCAAATTCGGAGACCATTTTCCAAATCAACTATCTTTGGAGCCGATGGGCATAATCAACTTCCAAACAAGATCTCCTTCTTAAAAACTTTTAGGGACCACCTTTTTATTGTAAAATCTGGACACACAAGCTTTGTTTTCCTGAATTCTTTCTAAGGCCCTCATCCAATGTTGCACGACATCTTCAAATTCATCAAACATAACCTGCCTGTAATCGTCGGCTGATAATTGATCTTATAAGTCTATCCTTCTGGACCCCAGATTCGTTTCCCAAGGCAAAACTGCTTCATGTCCATATACTAGCTGATATGGTGGTACCTTTATTGACCCGTGGCAGGCCATCCTGTAAGCCCACAATGATTCAGCCAATGTTGTATGCCACTTCTTTGGTTGTTCATCTATCTTTCTCTTAATCAACTTGATCAAACTCTTGTTGGATGCTTCTGCTTGACCATTGGCTTGAGCATAATACAGAGATGAATTCAACAGCCTGATCCTCATACTATCAGCAAAGTTTTGAAACTCTTATAAAGTAAAAATAGAACCCTGATCAGTAGTAATAGTCTACGGCAGACCAAACCTGTATATAATATGCTCCTTCACAAAGTTGATCACGTCGCTGGTTGTTACGTTCTTCATCGGTACTGCTTCAACCCACTTTATGAAATAATCAGTAGCCGCGAGAATATATTTATGACCCTTGCTCGATGTCGGATAAATTTGGCCAATCATATCCATACCCCATCCTCTAAATAGCCACTGCTTAATAATTGGATTCATAGCGGTGAGACCCTCAAAATTTGGCCATGCAAAAATACGCTACATAAATAATTTTACTTATTCAAGAAAAACCCATTTTCCAAATAGAGAGGAATAAAGTTAAAGATTCATTTAAATATAGTCTAATCATGATATTTCAAAACTATAAAAATGGAACATGGAAAAGTGGTTGGCTTAATTTCCCTCCTTGGATTTTTATTTGGTCTTCCTTTGAGATTCTTCTTCTTTGGTTGACTTGGGTTTGATTTAGAGATGGAAACCAGAAAAAAAAACCAAAACCCTTAGCAGGCCACTCCCCTCCCTTTCTCCCTCTCGGCCCAACTAGTCGAGCCCCTACCCCCTCTTTCTTCCTCCGCACAACCCAACACCTCGGCCTGCCCTTCACATGCACACGCTCGCTCGGGCCGCCGCCCGCTCCCTCGGCCTGTGCCCTTGCTCGATCCAGCTCTTCCCGCGTGCCCATCTCCTTCATCCCCGATGCCGCTCAACGCCGTCACCAACCACCCCATCCCACCGACGCCGCCGCCATTACACCGCCTCGGCCCTGTACCAGACCACTCGCCGCCGTTGTCACCTAGTCGTGACCCCCTTCCCGCCTAACCGTCTTGAATCACACCGCGACACGAGCACAGCGCCTCCGCACAGCGGCACTGATGAGACCCTTCCCTGGCGCCGGCCGTCGTGATGCTAATCACTCGGCATAGCGCTCAAATTGATGTATCCCTGCCGCCGCCGTCTAGCTCTTGGCAACATGCAGCAGCGAGCCATCGCGTCACCCAGACCGCCTTCACGCGCACCACGATGCCACCCTGCACCGGCAGCGTGGCCTGGTACCACTAGCCACCGTAGCAACATGGATCACACCCCCGCGTCACCTTCGTCCTCCTCCACCTATAAATAGCCTTTCCCATCGCCGAAAACACCTCACCACCGCCTCCGATCGCCCAAGGCAAGTGCCTAGTTGCCCCCTTTCTCCCTCCCTCTCTCATCGTGGCACACCGAGCCAATAGCTAGCTCTAGGCCCCCTCACTTCGCATTCACCCCCAGTGAATGCGGCCCACTCCCCTCCACTGTTTAGATATAACCCCATCGAGCTCGGCCCAACCTAGGGCCCTGTGGCGAGCGGCGAAGCTGCCAACCATGGCGCCGCTGTCGCTCTCCCCTCCGACCGCCGTGCACCACCGCTGAACCACTCCCAGCCCTCCATCGATGTGCCAATGGCCGAGATTAGATCGTAGGATACCTCTTCGGTTATTTAAATCATGCCTGACTGATTCCAGATCAATGGCCCACAATCCCCGTGGCCAATAGATTAAACCCGTGCACTCAGCCCACAGCCCCATAGACCCGGTCCATAGATTTTCCAATTGAAAAATAATTCCCGAAAACCTATAAAATCCTAGGACCCCATAGATTTGCACTTAGCCCGTGACCTTTTTAAACAATTCTGTTTTAGCCCTATATTTTTACAGAAAAGTACCCCAACTTTACTGTAACTATATTTTAGCCCCTGACATTTTACAACCAAGCCCCTAGAAGATTTTATAATTATAGATAGGTCCCTAGAACCTTCTAGAATTTGCAAATAAGTCCCTCAAACTTCCAAAAGCCCTAGTTTTCAAACCGTAGCTCCGATTTAAGCGATTCTTGCGCCGCTGGAATCGTTGTCTCGAACCCTAACCCATGAAGCCCACCTCATTGCCCCTTAACTTCTAGTTTTCTCACTATTTGGCTTTTCCATTGATTATGTGTTATTTTATGTTCTAATAGCTTACGCGTAGCTCGCATTTTCATAGACGAAGAGAACTAGGAGCAAGAGCCCGAGGGCCCAGACTACGAGGAAGACTTCGAGGATGCGCTATGAGGCAAGCTCTATCTATTCCTTGATCATGATTGCTCCTATTATTTTAAAAATGCGCCCAGCTAGAGCCTACTTCTTATATGCATTAATCCTTGTCACTTTTTGCCTGCTTAGTTAAAACCCAGTTGTGTGCACACTAGCGTTCGTACCGCCTATATATAAGGTTAGAATGTTAGATCCTTGATTGGCCGCATTTGATATTCCGCTGCCTGGATAACCCTAGGAAGTTATTATTAGCCTCGCTAATAATAACGCTACCTTGCTAGTATACGCTTAGGAACCCGTGACGCTTGTCACCATACTTTCCACTGTCAAGTTTTACAAAATAGGTGAAAGTGGTGTTTGGTGGTGTGTGTGTAGGAACGGGTGGGTGATAAATGAACGTGTTATGGTGAAGTGGATGGGATAGTGTGGCTGCGGGTGAGACTCCTAGTACTGGTGCAGAATACTTGGTGATGGTATCTCTGGTGTAGGTCCACCTGTCGTGGACGAGTGCTTGCCCTGCCAAAAAGGAAATAGTTAGCTAAGACCTCAACTTGGTGGTTTTTAGGTACGACCGTAGAACCTGTATGGGTAGGACTAACGCGGTCCTAGGTAACGCAGCAAGGAAGTATCACCAGGTGAAGTAGAAACAAACTCAGGGATTGGAGCGGTGATGTGATGGTAAGTCCAGTACTTGGCAAAATTTTTGGCTGTGTGCCTTGATGTGATGTGACTAAGTGTCATGATGGTGGAATCCCTGAGCTTCGTGGTGGACTTGTGGGCATTCCTGGGTGAAGCGGGAGCGCTATGTGATCCGTAGCTAAAAGCACATATCCTGTGGGTACAACGTACTAAGCTCTGCAGAGTCAACCCTAAATCATTCAGATGTCCGTTGTCATTGGTCATGGCACACCAATCATTGGGCTCTTAGAAATTCCTTGACGTGTGAGTGGGTGTAGTGAAACCCGTGTTTTGGTGAAGATGTGGCATGATGTGCTAGAATCGTTATGACTACGCGTCGGAAGGCTCAGCTAAAAGTGGGAACTGTTGGGATCGATTGGATCTCTCTTAGGACCAACGAACCAAAAGTTATAAAACAGCTTTCCCTCTCAAAAAAAAACCCCATTGGTTCCATAAGTATGCCCTTGCATCTGCACTATTCCACAAAACTTTGAGACATAGCCTTATTTCTTGACCACTTCCCAAATGCATGTATTACCCCCTTGCTAGAGGTAGAGCTTGTGGAGTACCTTATGTACTCACCCTTGCCTTTAACTAAATTCCCCTAGAGAACGAAGACAAGGATGAAGCACCCGAGGAGTTTGACGAGTAGGTTGCGTCCTATGCTCGAGTTGCCTGTGGAAGTTCCTAGAAGCTTGCTTGTAATTTTCTTTTAGGGCAGGCATGTCCTCCCCTTTGGCTTGTAACATAGAACTTGTATGACTCTATTGCCCCTGTATGGACCTAAATAAAGATCGTTGTATCACTTTGTATCATTTGTATGTGTGTACCAACTACTGATCCAGGGATTGGTATGGAATACACAACATACCCCGGATAGGGGTATGATAGATGGTATCAGAGCCGATACTTGATCATAGGATGAAACCTATAGGATTAATGAATGAAAGGACACCTGACTACACTATACCTGTCCTCTAATACCATAAGCTCTTATTCTCCCCATACTCTGTGATAAAAAATTGACATCTTCCATAAACCCTTACCCCTTCTCACTAGTGTGATGCCTGTCTTATAGATGGACGAAAATGCATGGATTTACACCCATGCCTTAGACGTGGAAAGCTTTCCGATGCTCTTGCAACACATCATCTAGACATTCGGCGGATTCGTGATACCTAAGTATAAATACCAGGAGTATGAAGAGAATGGAGCCCCGAACATGGAAGTTCATGCCCGTCTGGTCTTTGGGTCCCTAGCCGACCCATACTTCATCACAATGGGACAGACAGGAGTTGCCCTCACTGACACCGTACAGATCTTGGCCCGAGACGTCCTACTATACCTTTGCACCAAGGGACTGAAGATAACAGGCAATACGACCATCAGATACTTCCCAGTGCATGATCCAAGCAACCCAGTATGGGAACACTGTACCCTCTGCCTTGGAGGACCTACTCGCGCTGTGACAGACCCAACACTGGGAGCCACCGCAGAGTACCTGATAGCATTGGATCGCCTCACAGAGACCCTCCTACATCAGTGGGTAGATGAGAAGAACTGCTCCAAAGGACTCAGGATAGATAAAAAACATCTGGTCATAGAAACGGAGGCTAAGACTCAACAAATGCTTCTCAACAAAGTTGAGATCGAGACTCTCAAGCAGCAACTGAGTTCCGTTCAAGCCGAGATAGGAGAAACCATCAGGAAGAAGGATTCTGACAGTGAGGAAGTCGTGCACTAGAGGGACGCTATATGTACAGAATTGGAGGCAGCATAGGAAGAGATAAAGAACTTGAAGAAGGCTCTCGAAGAAGCCAAGACCCCGAAGCCTAAGGAGGATGGACCGTCCAGGAGTACCTGCTCACTCACCACTCCGCTGGCACATGGTACCATGTTCACATGGTGTACCCCAGGAGCCACTAACTCCCAGGCTACAAGGACTCTTCAGGAAATGCCTTCACCGCCCAAATACAGGACCAGACTCACCCCTAGGAAAAGGGCATTCGTACAACTACCAAGTGGACGCTACGTATTCCTAGACTCGGCGCCAGTGTTAAGCCCCGAGACACGCACTACCATTAAGGGCAAGGTGGAGGAGATGACATTCCGTACCGCCCCGAGGGGCCCAGAAGGCGACTCAGACTCAGAGACAGACTCTAGCAGCAATTCCACAGGCTTGACCAGCCACTCCCAGGAAGAGACCATCCCGGAAACTGAAGAGGAACTGATGGAAGCTCAGGAAGGATTAGAGGAAGACCCTATCGAAGTCGTCGACGAGTAGACCCAAGACTCCAGACCTAGATCGTTAGTACTAGGCACATGAACCATGTACCATGAATAATGAATCATGTACGCCTAGAATTGTTGTGTAAAATAAGAAATGTATGATGCTTGTGTGGTTGAGTGCTATTTGGGTCTTTGATTGAGTGAACTTGTGTGCCATAAATAAACATAAAAAAACTAAGAAATAAAGGCCAATAGGCTTGACTCTCCCTCCCCTTCACCTGAAGAAGAAGTCAATCCAAGATGGACGGACACAACCAACATGGCGAGAACGCATCCGAGGACAACGCCGCAGTCAATAGTCACGGAAATAGAGACAGAGAGCGGCCACCCCCGCCACTGTTGGCACTTCCCAAGTGCCCCTTTTATATGTGAATATTACCCCAATTAGATCATAATTGATACTAATTTAGGCCATTTACCTATGATATTGTCTATATATTTGTATATGCATTGTTTTGGAGCTTTATTGTAGAAACAGGTAAAATTGGTGATTAAAGTGATGCTGGTGTTGGTCGTAATTACGCAACCACTTATATACCGTAAGAGGACGGTGTACAATTGTAGCTCTTTTTCCCTCAGAGTATTCCAAGGTTATCGAATCCACAGGGAACGAGCGGAACTAATACTATTAAAGGGTTACTAACAAATTGCAATGGTTTGGTTGGTGTGAATGATGATGGTGAGAAAGTGGGAGGTGGATGTTATTGAAGAGGTAACAGGATGATGAAGGATTCTCTCCTTAGGATTGGTTCACTAGCATGCAACCTTACTCTTATCAACTCGAGTGATGACTCTAATATTCTACAAGACATGGTGGTTTCGTTCACCCCGACTGTCACTACAGAGGCTATTAGCTCCCCACTGCTTTCTTGCACTATGTAATGGACAAAAGTGTATTGGCCGATACACTAATGAAACGGATAGATAGATATGCAATAAAGTTCATGACATAGATTAAATTCATCGAGAGAGTATCAACAAGTAAGAGAGTTACATGACCAGATCCCTGCATCAGAGAAGAGAATATGAGACTACTTGATAGGTGTAAAGTGCCCGATCTTTCGGCGAGTGGAGATAACTTCGATTTAGTGGATGTTGACCCTCACGATCCGACTACGACGAGCAAGCCGAAGCGCCAATGCAATCGCTGAACCAACTTCCGGAGGATATTAACCTTGCGGTAAACAAGATCAACCTGATCACGAGGATCAATTCTTACGCGCAATCGAAGAACGAGAAAGAATTAGAGGCGAGCAATCTGATGTATTGCACGAAGGTGGAATTCTGAATTCACGTCGAGAGACGGATGTATAGCTAAGCTAAACTTAAAACAAAACTCAAAGATTACAAGGGGCGCAGCCCTTGACTATACAGGGGGAGGACGAGGCATCTAGGGCCGGCTGAAGTGGAGAGGCACGCGGTGGAGAGGGAGTCGTGCGACTTGGGCCACGTAGGCCTTCGGGCGACATCATCCTAGGCCGTCGTTCCTTAGCATCAAAACCGTCTTCAATTCCTGGGCTCGAGCTCTAGTGATTGGGCCCTTGTACGTCGTCATCTCGTTAGAAGATGGATCCGTAACTCGAGGAGGCGCGACGACAAGAGGTGGAGGCGTGACAGCTTGGTTTGTCGCGCCATCTTCCGTCGTCATTATTCGTATGTCGTTGATGTCCTCATCATCCTCCCCTTCTTGAAGTGAAGTCGTCCTCGACGGCAACTCATCATCCTCACCCAAGTATGGTTTCAAATCTGCAACATTAAAACTAGTGGAAACACCAAACTCCATGGGCAAGTCAAGAACATAAGCATTATCGTTAATCTTGGTTAGCACTTTAAAAGGACCAGCAGCACGAGGTATCAGTTTAGAACGACGTAAAGTAGGAAATCTATCTTTACGCAAGTGCAACCAAACCAAATCACCAGGTTCAAAAGAAATATGTTTTCTACCTTTACTACCAGCAACTTGATACTTTTTATTAGCAATGGCAATGTTGTGTTGTGTTTCTTCATGCAATTGTTTCATGTGATCAATATGAGCAAGAGCATCAAGATGTGGTTCATCTTCAGCATCAATAGCAAACAAATCAATAGGCGCCTTAGGAACATAGCCATAAACAACCTCAAAAGGACACATCTTAGTGGCAGAATGTGTAGCACGATTATAAGCAAATTCAACATGAGGTAAACAATCTTCCCAGCGTCTCAAATTTTTATCTAAAACAGCTCTAAGCATAGCAGACAAAGTTCTATTTACTACCTCAGTTTGCCCATCAGTTTGAGGATGACAAGTAGTACTAAACAGCAGCTTAGTTCCTAATTTATTCCAAAGAGAACGCCAAAAATGACTAAGAAACTTAGCATCACGATCAGACACAATTGTTTTAGGAATTCCATGCAATCTAACAATCTCTCTAAAGAACAATTCAGCAACATTTGAGGCATCATCAGTTTTATGACAAGGTATAAAGTGAGCCATTTTAGAGAAACGATCAACAACCACAAAAATATCATGCTAAGGAGAAGAGGGAACAGGCAAGGGCATATACAAACCATGATTAGCCAAACGAGATTTAGCTTTTTGACATGTAGTACAGCGTGCAACAAGGCGCTCAACATCACGGCGCATCCGTGGCCAAAAGAAATGGTCGGCCAACACCTCATGTGTCTTGAAAACTCCGAAGTGATCCATAAGACCACCTCCATGCGCCTCCTGTAACAACAAAAGACGAACCGAGCTAGCTGGAATACACAGCTTGTTAGCACGAAACAGGAACCCATCCTGCATATGAAATTTGCCCCAAGGTTTGCCATCCTTACAATGCATCATAATATCATGAAAATCAGCATCATTCACATATTGATCTTTCAAAGCTTGCAAACCAAAGATTTTAAAGTCTAATTGGGACAGCATCATATAACGACGAGACAAAGCATCGGCAATCACATTTTCCTTCCCGTTTTTATGTTTAATGATGTATGGAAAAGATTCAATAAATTCAACCCATTTAGCATGACGACGATTCAGATTAGTTTGGGTTCTAATATGTTTCAAAGCCTCATGATCAGAATGAATAATAAATTCGCGAGGCCATAAATAATGCTGCCATGTTTGCAAAGTTCTTACTAAAGCATAAAGTTCTTTATCATAAGTGGAATATTTAAGAGCAGCACCACTTAACTTCTCACTAAAATAAGCAATGGGTTTATGATCTTGCAACAAAACAGCACCCAAACCAATTCCACTAGCATCACATTCCAATTCAAACACTTTATCAAAATTAGGCAATTGTAAGAGAGGAGCATGAGTTAACCGTTCCTTTAAAGTGTTGAATGCATCGTCTTGTGGTGCGCCCCACTCAAATGGCGCACCCTTCTTGGTCAGCTCATGTAATGGTGCAGCAATAGAACTGAAATCCCGCACAAAACGACGATAGAAGCCTGCAAGACCAAGAAAACTGCGAACCTGTGTGACCGTCGTCGGTTGGGGCCAGCTCTGAATGGCGTCCACCTTGCTGCTATCGACCTCAATGCCCTGTGGAGTAACAACATATCCAAGAAACAAAACACGTTGCGTGCAAAAAGTGCATTTTTCCATGTTCCCAAACAAGTGAGCAGCACGCAAAGCACCAAAAACAGCACGTAAATGATCTAAATGCTCATTCATGGATTTGCTGTATATAAGGATATCATCAAAATAGACAACAACAAATATTCCAATGAAAGGCCGAAGAACTTCATTCATTAAGCGCATAAAAGTGCTAGGAGCATTAGACAATCCAAACGGCATAACCAACCATTCATACAAGCCAAATTTAGTTTTAAAAACCGTTTTCCATTCATCTCCTAATTTCATTCTTATTTGATGGTAACCACTACGTAAATCAACCTTAGAGAAAATTGTGGCACCACTAAGTTCATCAAGCATATCATCAAGGCGTGGTATAGGATATCGATAACGAATTGTAATATTGTTAATTGCACGACAATCTACACACATACGCCAAGAACCATCTTTCTTAGGAACAAGCAAAACAGGAACCGAACAAGGGCTGAGAGACTCACGAATGTAACCTTTATCAAGCAATGCCTGCACTTGACGCTGAATTTCTTTCGTCTCCTCAGGATTTGTGCGGTACGGAGCGCGATTAGGAAGCTGTGCGCCTGGAATTAAATCAATCTGATGTTCTATGCCACGAATAGGAGGAAGACCCGGCGGCAATTCAGCGGGAAAAACATCTTTATAGTCCTGCAAAAGGTTAGCAACAGCAGGAGGAATACGCAACATAGGCGCCTCATCTAGTGAAACAAGCATACGAGAGCAAACTAGCGCATAGCAAAGCAGATTAGCATCATGTAATTCATCAAAATCAGCACGTGTAGCAAGCAAGATAGGGTTATTCAATTTGATCTCATGTTGAACAGGTACAACAGGAGGCGATGTAACCAATTTTGCAGCTTTTGTCGCTCGAGCAATATCATCTTTAAGAACTTGTTTAGGTGTCATAGGATGAATAACAATTTTCTGACCCTTAAACATGAAGGAATAATAATTGGAGCGACCATGATGAACACTATCAACATCATATTGCCAAGGACGGCCAAGCAACAAAGAGCATGCTTCCATTGGAACAACATCACAATCTACAAAATCAGTATAGGCGCCAAGAGAGAAAGGAACACGTACCGAGCGCGTTACCTTTATTTTGCCACCATCATTAAGCCATTGAACGTGATAAGGATGTGGATGCTTCCTTGTTGGCAATGACAACTGCTCCACCAAGGTCGTACAAGCCAAATTGTTGCAACTGCCACCATCGATGATTATACGGACCGCTCGTTCTTGCACAACGCCTTTGATATGAAAAATGTTGTGGCGCTGATGCTTTTCATCCTGAACGACCTGTGTACTAAGAACACGCTGCACAACAAGAGTGGCATACCTGTCGGCGGCACTAGAGTCGACATGAAGCTCCATATTATCTGCATGATTAGTGGCAAGCATAGTCTGCTGAATATCCTCAGAATCACTAGCAGAAGAATACCCACCGTCGTCACGAATCAACATAGTTCGTTTATTTGGACAATCGCGTATCACATGACCAAATCCTCGGCAACGGTGACACTGAATATCACGAGCTCGTCCAGACGACGAGGAGGATGGCACGATTGAGGCAGATTTGGCCGTGGATGGAGCACTCGACTTGGACGTGGTCGAGGAGTGGTCGCGCGGCGTGGAAGGAGGTGCCGACCGTGGAGCTGAAGGCGTCTTAGACCCTACAAAAATGTTAGGTCTTGACAAAGATTGTCGATCCTGCACTTCACGTTCAGCTTTACAAGCATATTCAAATAAGGTGGCCATATCATCATAATGTTTATAATCAAGAATATTCTGAATTTCACGATTTAACCCACCCCTAAAGCGAGCCATAGCAGCATCATCTAGTTCAACTAAACCACAGCGAATCATACCCTTTTGCAAAGCTTGATAATAATCCTCTACGGAAAGGGAACCTTGTTGAAATCGCTGCATTTGATTAAGCAAATCTCTAGCATAATATGACGGCACAAAACGATGACGCATAGCAGCTTTTAATGCCGCCCAAGTGGCTGGAATATTATCAGGATATCTTTGTCTATACTCACGCCACCAAAGTAAAGCAAATTCAGTAAATTCACTAATAGCAGCCTTAACTTGTAAATTAGCAGGAATATCATGGCATGCAAATTTTTGTTCAACCTCTAATTCCCAATCAAGATAAGCACCCGGATCATATTTGCCATTAAAAGTGGCAATACGAAATTTTATTTTGGCAAAAGAATCATTAATAGGAACACGTACCCTACGAGCACGACCACGGCGATTGTCGTCGTCCTGCTCGGTGTCGGCGCCGTAGTCACGTGCATTTTGCAACTCCGTGAGCTGCGTCGTCATGGTCCCAAGCTGTGTCGACATGGCCTCAAGACGAGTCATGATTGTCGCGAGCGTGGTGCGGGCAGCCGTATCAGCGAGGTCCAGTTGATCAAAACGCTCATTCGACGAAGTGACCGTAGAGTCAAGTCTCTCGTGCATCGTCTTCATGTCGTTTTGTAGACCATCAACCTGTGCCTGGACATCCTGGAGGGTGAGCTCCTCCGACTTCGAGCTGTTTTCTGCCATAGAAACACAAGCAATACAAAAAGCAGGATCCTACAATGAGAGGTGAGTGGTGGATGAAAAGCTCAATCAAAAAGCTGTTATCAAATTCTTACCCGTCCTTACCAAGCACGCAAGCGTGAACTGCAACCACAGGTAAAACCAGTGGAAGATTGGAGGAGCGATTGCGTGGTGAAACAAAAACCTGCTCGTAGTAGAAAATTTGTGGGGCTAGGAGGCTGCACTCAATCCAAGGGTTAGCACAATTCAAACAACAACTGCAAAGCTGAATAATGGTGCTAAACGCGAAAAGATTGCTGCCGGTACAAGTGCAAGAGGAAGGAAGAAGGACCAAAACAAAGTGCAGCAAGAATGCGTCGCCTCTGTTGCTCGGTCGCTCTTTTTTTTTCTCTTTTTTTTCTTTTTTTTTCTTTTTTTTCTTTCTTTTTTTGTTTCTCTTTTTTTTTATACTTTTTGCTGAAAATATAAACAATGAGACCTCAAATAAGCAATTAAGCACAAGCGCTTTTTTTTTTGAGGCAGGGGTAGCACGGTAATAAAAAGAAACGAAACCGAGCAGAAACAAACACGGGGCGAGGCGAGCGGGTCACGACGTAACCGAGTAGGACTCGATCGGCGAGACAAGCGGGTCACACGAAACCGAACAGAACTAAACACAGGGCGAGGCGAGCGGGTCACGACGTAACCGAGTAGGACTCGATGAGCGAGGCGAGCGGGTCTCGACGTAACCGAGTAGGACTCGATCGTCAAGGCAGTGATTGATAATCACCCGGACTCACGGTGCAGCGGAAAAACTTGGCAAGCGAGACGGGGTAAACAGATGCGGCGGAAAGCAAACTATGGTGGTGAAAACACGCGGCACGGCGGAAGGATACGACGATGATAGGAAGAAAACGATGAAACACAGTGTACCAGCAACGATCAAAAGCGAAAGCACAAAAACTCAACAACGCAAATTATTGAACGAAAGTGCGAGGCTCAAAACCGTACTGGGGTAAACTTTTTTTGTAGTTTTCGGTTTATGTGGACTTGGATAAAACTCACCGAGAAACACTGGAATCTGATACCACTTGATAGGTGTAAAGTGCCCGATCTTTCGGCGAGTGTAGATAACTTCGATTTAGTGGATGTTGACCCTCACGATCCGACTACGACGAGCAAGCCGAAGCGCCAATGCAATCGCTGAACCAACTTCCGGAGGATATTAACCTTGCGGTAAACAAGATCAACCTGATCACGAGGATCAATTCTTACGCGCAATCGAAGAACGAGCAAGAATTAGAGGCGAGCAATCTGATGTATTGCACGAAGGTGGAGTTCTGAATTCACGTCGAGAGACGGATGTATAGCTAAGCTAAACTTAAAACAAAACTCAAAGATTACAAGGGGCGCAACCCTTGACTATATAGGGGGAGGACGAGGCATCTAGGGCCGGCTGAAGTGGAGAGGCACGCGGTGGAGAGGGAGTCGTGCGACTTGGGCCACGTAGGCCTTCGGGCGACATCATCCTGGGCCGTCGTTCCTTAGCATCAAAACCGTCTTCAATTCCTGGGCTCGAGCTCTAGTGATTGGACCCTTGTACATCGTCATCTCATTAGAAGATGGATCCGTAACTCGAGGAGGCGCGACGACGAGAGGTGGAGGCGTGACAGCTTGGTTTGCCGCGCCATCTTCCGTCGTCATTATTCGTATGTCGTTGATGTCCTCATCACTACTCACTCATCCTTCCGCTAGACATAGCAGAGGGGTGAGAAATAGCGCTGGAATGCGCACGAGCCGATCGGTGCAAGTGTCGCGCCGATCGGCGCGACCTCCCTTCTGGTGGATCTCGTCGGTGTTGACCAACCTCTGCCGCCAATATCCTGGAACCCTAGTTCTGATAATTGATTCTCGCGATTGCCGTCCCTCCTTGGTCTCCCTTTGGCTCTTGATAATTATCTTCCTTTTATACTCGACGGGATTAGGTCAACTTCCACCGACTCTAACTCATACTGGGCTGGGCCTTCGTCTTTCCTGGACCGGATCATGTTTTTGTCATCTTTCCCTGCTGCGCCGATCGGCACAGGCTCATGCCGATCGACGCGGCTCCGCATCTGGCCCATCTTCGTTACTCTTTAGCTCTTTATCCATAATTGCCCTGTTTTACACCTGTTTCCTGCGATTACATCCAAAATAGAACAACTATAAATATATGCAAATATGGGGTTAATTGTTAGTCCAAACCACCAAAATAAGACGCAAAACATCCCTTTTTGGTAGATAAAATGGGCGTCTAGAAACCACCAATAGTTCCCCCACACTCATATCATTGCTAGTCCTCAAGCAATACAAAATCAAATATGTAATAAGAATTTTCACACCATCTCTCATGCAATCAATCTCAATCATCATTTTTACTCGTTATCCCACCACAAAGATTTTCTCTCATCTCCTTTTAACCAATTGACATATCATACTTGAACTTAATCAAATTACCATCAAGCATTTGGTCCTCTCTAGGTCTCTTAAGTGTATTATTTCCTTCCCTCTCCTATCTAATCAAGGATTGTATGTGGATCTTGGAGGGCTATATAACTAAATTAAACCATAAGATTAACCATGTCAACAATGTGCTCAATCATGCCTATTAAGAAAGAATTTTCCTGGAAAAGAACTTTTAATGGAGAAGAGGAATGTAGATCTAAAAAGAATTTCAATGAGAACAATGGCAAAGAATGAGAAATAATCAGAAATCTGCTTTCTTTGATGACCTTACTGCCTCTCAGGGAATATATATTTTTTTCTTTACCTCATTTTTTATAATAACCTCTTTTTTTTTCTTTTGCAACTGCGTCGATCGGCGCAACACTGCGCCCGGTCGGCGCGGTCTATTTTTTCTTTTCTTTCACTTTTTTTTTTCTATTCCCGATGTGATCAGCAATTTCTGTCTTGTATCAGCAGCGGAAATTTTCTGAATTCCCTTTTATTGAGAATATAGGTTGTATCAAGAAGGAGGGAGAAAGAAAGATGTATGGTTTTCATGATAGCAAGGAATTTAAATGGATAAGAATGGCTAGAAATACAGAGATAAACAAAATAGATCATCCTTTCCTAACTTGGTTGAAATCATGAGCAAAAAGTTGACAAAGTTACTTACAATCCACTTAGTTCAAATGTGTAGCTTGCTCTCATTCACTCGGCTATGTAGGCATATTTAGACCTTGCTTTTGCATTAGCTTATGATGAGTCAAAAGAAATTTTCACAAATACAAAGCTCAAAAGTTAAGTGGTAACCAACCAATCGATCATCAGAAAGACAAGATAAATAGCATGGGGCACTTTCAATTTGACAATCAATGCTAACTTTATTAAAGACAATGCAATAATTCAAACTACATAAAAGACCTTGAAGCAACTCTCAACATGACTCGTGACTCTCTTAAGCACACACACAAACTTAAATAAACACTCATTAAGAAAAACAAATGAGAAACTAGACTCAAAAACACTTAAAAACTATGACTAATGGCAAAGCCCTCCCCCCACACTCAAAATTTGCAATGTCCTCATTGCAAGAGAAGAAACTCAACACACTAATCATGCATACCATGCCTGTTCAAAACTCGGAAAATTCGTCTTATATTCCTTATGAGAAAAGTGTAGTCCACTTCGTTCATCTCGATTGTATCCTGGATGCTGCGGTCCACATCTCTTTGATGCGTGTAAGCACGATCTCTATCTAGATATACGCGCTCAATGTTGCAGGTTATGATTTTTAACGCTGTAAGGGGAGGCTCTATTCAAATTCCTCTGAGCCGATCGGCACAAAGGCTGAGCCATCGGCGCAGTGGTGTTCTTCCACCATTGCGACTTCCTCCACTTCCCTCTGCATTACCATTAACTCTTGTTGAAATTCTTGCTGCCCTATCATTACTGCATTCTGCAAGTGTTTCCTGATTTTTGAACTTAGGACTACCAAAGCTTCTTCGCATATCAAAATCATCACTAAAATCTCCAGGCACACTAGGATCACCACTTTGCAAAGTTTCCAAATAGTATGACGTATCAAAGTCGCTATCCCGTTCGGAATACTTTTGAATTGGCTTACCCGATAGTCTAGCAGATCTGCGAACCTCTGGTGTAGTCTTACACTTGCTTGCAGCAGGTTCTTCGTCTTCACTTGGTAGAGCTGTCAGATCAATAAATTCAGCCATCTTCAGGTCGGGCCGATCGGCTCCAGTGTCACGCCAATCGGCGCAGCTAGCAGCTTCCTTCATATTCTCAGCTAACTGCTCTGGATTACGCTCACGGATCACCATATTTTGCTGCCTTCGTAAAATCTCATCATTAATCTCCTTAGGTGTCCTCCCTCTAGGAACTGCGTGATAGCCATCATCATATATTAAATCTCTAGGTATGAAAGCTGGATCTTCTGCCAATTGGAGTTCAACCTTGCATTGAAGATCTTTAGCACAAAAGAAACACTTGCAACCCATAATACAACCGTTCCTATGAATCTTATATTCTTGAAAACTTTCCCAATCGGTAAGAACCTTGGGAAAGGATTCATCCCTTCTAGCTTGAAGATCCTTCTCCGCATCCCGCTGGTACATAGCTTCTTCGGCTTCCTCTCGCAGCTTGAGTTCATACTTGGCAGCAATGTCATGTTCACTATAAATTCGGCACCTATGGATTGTGAGGGTGCTCTCTTCATCTAGCTCTTCCTTCTCTTGCTCAGTCAATGATCCTTCGAAAGATAGGAAATCCTCATACGATAAGGGCTTAGCAAGATCAAGAAGACTTTCCATGGTATTCCTTTGAGAAACTGCTTCACTTTTAATAGGCGCTACAGATTTTCCTTTGCGCACCAATACTCTCTTCATCATCTGCCAAAGTTCATTGTCCATCCTCACCTTGTCGGCATTCCACACGTCAGCTTTGCTTTTCTTCATGAATTGCTTTCGCAGATCTGACCAGATGAGAGGATCATCTCATGTTGGTGTGAACACTTCGTTGACTTCTTCCTAGGACCAATTTGCAGAGGGCTAAGGAAATCTGCCGCCGAGCCGATCGGCTCCAGAGTCGCGCCGATCGGCGCCGCCTTGGTTTCTGCCCGATGCGCCGCCTTCCATCGCTTCTGCTCTTATGGTTTGTTCTGGTGACGATGTAATATGAGTTGATCCATGGGTTTGCTGTTCCCTCATATTTATGTCCCTTGATTTCCAATTGGACTAGGACTCTTTCTCTTATTCGTGGAATTTAACGAGTCTTAAAAAGGCAAGGTCCAAAACCAACTCAAAAACCAAAAGGACTCTGCCGTGCCGATCAGTGCAGGGCTGCGCTGATCGGCGCAGCAACATGCCGATCGGTACGGTACACTAAATTACCAAAACTACGGAAATCAAAATACATACAAGCCTTTGTTTTATGTCGTTAAGCTCGACCACACGGGGTACTAAGCAGTGAAATACACATCAAAAGATTTTAATTCAAATGTGTCGGGTTCTAGGTATACCTTTAGACGTTGTCCGTTCACCGTGTACTTGTTTCTCTTGCCATCCATTATGATTACCGCTCCCAAAGGTAACACCGTATTCACAAGATAAGATCCCTCCCATTTGCTTCGCAGTTTGCCTTTACCAAATAATCTGAATCGCGAATTAAATAGGAGCACTCGATCTCCTTCCTTGAATTCCTTCTTCAAAAGCTTCTTATCATACCACTTCTTTGTTTTCTCTTTGTATATGGCTGCATTTTCATATGCACGCAATCGCATCTCCTCCAATTCGCTTATTTGTATCTTTCTTTTCATGCCGGCAGCATCAAGATCCAAATTCATTTCCTTTATAGCCCAATAAGCCTTATGTTCCAATTCCACCGGTAGGTGACACAATTTCCCATAGACGAATTGATATGGTGTCATACCAATCGGTGTCTTGAATGTTGTCCTATATGCCCATAATGCTCCATTAAGCTTCGTGGCCCAATCTTTTCCTTCCTTTGTAACAATCTTCTACAGAATTCCCTTTAATTGCTTATTTGAAGTTTCTGCTTGTCCATTCGTCTGGGGATGGTAGGCTGTTCCAATTCTATGTTCAACTCCAGATTTGGTTAAAAACCTAGTAAATTCTCCTCTTGTCAAATGGGATCCTCCATCTGTAATTATTATCCTTGATACTCCGTACCTAGGAAATATCTGCTCCTGAAGTATACTCCTTGATTCTCTTGTAGTATTAGCCTTGCATGCCATTGCTTTGACCCACTTGGAGACATAATCAACGGCGACCAATATGTACTCGAAACCATGAGAATTCACAAAGGGTCCCATAAAATCCATCCCCCAAACATCAAAGATATCGACTTGAAGATTGTACTTAAGAGGCATTGCATTCCTATTGTTAACATTCCCTATTCGTTGGCATTGAGAACATGTTGCAACATACCTTTTTGCATCTTCATGCATAGTAGGCCAATAGAATCCACTCGCCCATATCTTTGCATGTGTTCTGAAATAGCCATAGTGTCCCCCATAATTCGAAGAATGACATTTTGCTAAAATGCTCGCTCGTTCTTCTCTGGGTACACATCTCCGTACTGCTCCATCCTCGCAATACCTATACAAGTATGGGTCAGCCCATATAAATTTTCTCATTTCACTCTTAACTCTTTTCCTTGTGTTCTTGTTCATTAGATCAGTTTGTCCCTTGAAACCTTTGATAATATCCATCATCTAGTTCTCTCTATGATCAAATGCGGCAAACAACTGCTCTTGTCGCATTTCATCTCTTATTGGCTCAGTTGATGATGATTCAAGATGAGATAAATGATCTGCTACAGAATTTTCTACTCCTTTCTTATCTCTTATCTCCAAATCAAATTCTTGCAGCATCAATACCCATTGCATTAACCGAGGCTTAGACTCCTTTGAAACCAAGTATCTTATAGCAGCATGATCAGTATATACAATCACCTTAGAATTTAGAATGTAGGATCTAAACTTCTCAAAAGCAAATATAAGAGCTAACATCTCTTTCTCAGTTGTTGTATAATTGATCTGCGCCTCATTCAAAGTTTTTCTAGCATAATAAATAGCATGCACTTTACCTTCCTTCTATTGTCCAAGAACAAATCCAACTGCATAGTCACTTGCATCACACATAATTTCAAAAGGTAAACTCCAATCAGGTGGCTGCATAATGGGTGCAGAGCATAGAGCTTCCTTTAATCTTCTGAAGGCCAAGAGTCTTTCCTCATCCATGACAAATTCTGTATCTTGCTTTAACAATTCTATCAGGGGTTTAGCAATCTTTGAATAATCCTTAACAAATCTACGATAGAAGTTGGCATGTCCAAGAAAACTCCTCAAAGTTGTAAGATCAGTAGGGGGAGGTAATTTCTCAACTGTGGATACCTTTGCCTTATCAACCTCTATCCCTCTTTTAGATATGACATGACCAAGTACTATCCCTTCTGTTACCATGAAGTGACACTTCTCCTAATTAAGAACTAAGTCGCATTCAACACACCTTTCCAAAACCTTCTCCAAATTCTCCAAACGGCTATCAAAATCAGCACCATGCACGGAGAAGTCATCCATAAATACCTCCATAATATCTTCTATGAATTCAGCGAATATTGCATTCATGCATCTTTGAAATGTTGCGGGCGCGTTGCAAAGACCAAATGGCATCCTTCTATATGCATATGTCCTAAAAGGGCAAGTAAAAGTAACCACTATATCCATCCAAATAACAAAAGTATCAATTCTTTGCTAACGTTTCAAGCATCTCGTCAATGAACGGAAGAGGATAGTGATCTTTCTTCGTCACCTTGTTCAAAGTTCTATAATCTATGCACATTCTCCATCCAGTTACAGTCCTTTGAGGGATCAACTCATTGTTCTTGTTAGGCACTACTGTCAACCCTCCTTTCTTGGGTACACAATGCACTGAACTAACCCATTCACTATCAGCAACAGGGTAGATCATACCTGCATTAAGCAGCTTCAAAATTTCCTTTTTAACCACTGGCTTCATTGATTCCTTCAACCTTCGCATCCCTTCAACCACTGGTTTAGTATTCTCCTCCAAGTTAATCTTGTGGGTGCAAAATGCGGGGCTGATTCCCTTGATGTCATCCAATGTGCAACCGATGGCTTTCTTATACTTTTGAGCATAGCGAGAAGCCTCTCTGTTTCTTCTTTCGTTAGGGCGTTGTTCACAATAACTGGATATGTTCTATTCTTTCCTAGATATTCATAGCGTAGCTCCTTCGGGAGTTCCTTCTGTTCCACTTCTAGCGCTTCATCTAGATCCAGCTCCCCGAGAGGTTTAAAATCAGGATTTTCCTAGTTGAGCCGATCGGCGCAAGCGTCGCGCCGATCGGCTCCGGCAGTATACTCGTCAGTTCCACGCATGATGTGATCCAGTGGGTCTCCCATATCAATCCCTATCCTCTCGTCTTCCTCTGGGCAGAATTCCTGATAGTAAGAAGAGTCTTGATGAGACGGATCATTAAATTGAAATCACACTTCTTCCTCTCCCAGGTGTAGCGTAATTTGACCTTTCCCAGCATCCAGAACAGCTTGTACTAATCTTAAGAATGGCCTTCCCAGAATGATATCTTCAACCCCAGTTTCTCTATTGTCTAGAACAAAGAAATCTACCGGCATTGTTTTTGAGCTGATCTCAATTTCGACATTCTTGATCACTCCCAGTGGCTTGGTCTTCCTACCATCCGCCATGATTAGCTCAAGTTCAGTCCCCATCAGCCGCTGTTGAGTTCCATAAGGCATGCTCATGAATGCATCATAAGTCATCAAGCTGACACGGGAACCAAAGTCACACAAGTCTTTCGGAAATTTCTTCCCCGATATCTCACATGGTATGTATGGTTCTTCTCTTTCCTCTTCAGTGAGACCTACAACATACACACCACATAATCCTTCGTAGGGGGATGGCTCAAAGCAACTGTCTAGCAATCTCTTCGCTTGTTTCACCTCTGTTCCATCAAGCTCTATATCATCCTTGTAAAGCTTCCCTAAAACTCTCCCAATGATCTCTTTATCGAAAACTTACGACTTGAGGCGATTACTTGGGAAATTATACTCAATTTTGGCTTCGGAGGCGTATTGCGGACTGAAGGATCTTCTCGTATTGAGCAACTCGTGCGAAAAATCAATGGGAATCCAGTCCATCGGCTCAAATTCGTCAAGTGGTTTAGCATTCGCCAATGTTCTATCCCCCTTTGGTTTCGCAAAGTTCCCTTCAAATTCCTTCAGGTGGTTGTCCAGAATTGCAGCTTCTATATTGGTATATTCCTTGCTACTTGACGGAGTCGTTAGGCTGATCGGTTCTCCAGTCGTCGCGACTGCGCCGATCGGCTCAGAGACTACGCCGATCGGCGCACACGTCAGATCCACAGAGGAGGGTCCGACGGGCTTTATTTCTTCGAATTGCTCTGAAGTAATCATTGATCTACTCTCGGACATCAAGATCTGTTCAGCTGGCGACTCTTCCTTCTGCATAACTTCTGTGCATTGCCGATTTGGTTCTAGATATTCTTCCCAATGCTTGTGCATAGCTTCATTCTCAGCAATTTTGCCTAACAATTCGTTTCCTGCCTTGGCTGTCAATCTCAGAAAATTTCCTCCGGCCGATCCGTCCAAATGCATCCTCGATGCCTTGTTTATGGCCATGTAGAAGGTTTGAGGCACCAGCATGTCTGGAGACGGTAGAGAAAGTTCCCTGAGTGTCAGAGAAGGTCCTGTCGTACTCATCCTGAAAATTCACACCAAACACAAAAACAAAAACAACTAGAAAAGAGAAGATTAGACGTTAGTAAAATATTAATAGTAAAAGAACTGGCTTGTTCCTCGGCAACGGTGCCAGAAAAAGGGCTTGTTGGTTGTAATTACGCACCCACTTATATACCACAAGAGGACGGTGTATAGTTGTAGCTCTTTTTCCCTCACAGTATTCCAAGGTTATCGAATCCACAGGGAACGAGCGGAACTAATACTATTAAAGGGTTACTAACAAATTGCAATGGTTTGGTTGGTGTGAATGATGAGGGTGAGAAAGTGGAAGGTGGATGTTATTGAAGAGGTAACAGGATGATGAAGGATTCTCCCCTTAGGATTGGTTCACTAGCATGCAACCTTATTCTTAACAACTTGAGTGATGACTCTAATATTCTACAAGACATGGTGGTTTCGTTCACCCCGGCTAGCACTATAGAGGCTATTAGTTCCCCACTGGTTTCTTGCACTATGTAATGGGCAAAAGTGTATTGGCCGATACACTAATGAAAGGGATAGATAGATATGCAATAAAGTTCATCACATAGATTAAATTCATCGTGAGAGTATCAACAACTATGAGAGTTACATGACCAGATCCCCGCACCAGAGAATAGAATAAGAGACTACTCACTCATCCTTCCGCTAGACATAGCAGAGGGGTGAGAAATAGCGCTGGAACGCGCACGAGCCGATCGGTGCAAGCGTCGCACCGATCGGCGTGACCTCCCTTCTGGTGGATCTCGTCGGTGTTGACCAACCTCCGCCGCCAATATCCTGGAACCCTAGTTCTGATAATTGATTCTCGCGATTGCTGTCCCTCCTTGGTCTCCCTTTGGCTCTTGATAATTATCTTCCTTTTATACTCGACGGGATTAGGTAAACTTCCACCGACTCTAACTCACACTGGGCTGGGCCTTCGTCTTTCCTGAACCGGATCGTGTTTTTGTCATCTTTCCCTGCTGTGCCGATCGGCACAAGCCCGTGCCGATCGGCGCGGCTCCGCATCTGGCCCATCTTTGTTACTCTTTAGCTCTTTATCCATAATTGCCCTGTTTTACACCTGTTTCTTGCGATTACATCCAAAACAGAACAACTACAAATATATGCAAACATGGGGTTAATTGTTAGTCCAAACCAACAAAAGAAGACGCAAAACATCCCCTTTTGGTAGATAAAATGGGCGTCTAGAAACAACCAACAGCTGGAGAGGACAGGAATCCAGAACCAACGAAAAGCACTGAAAAAGCCCAGTGCGCCGATCGGTGCAGTCCATGAGCCGGTCGGCGCTAGGTTGTTTTGGACCAGAGAAGTGACTGAGGCCCATTCCACATGTTTATAGAAGTTTATCTGCGCAAGACACTTGAAGATATTTGCCTAGAAGATTTATGGAACTTCAAGATCTCGACGTGCAGTACAAGACTTTATCTCGAAGGAGAAGGCTCACATGGCAGCTATGGAAGACAGAGGAGCCCACTCGGAGATGAAACCAGAGAAGACACGGCTTGCACCAATCGGCGCAATCTTGTGCCGATCAGCGCAACCGCCTTATTTGCTAGAAACCGAGTCTTTTACGAGTAGAACCCCTATAAATACTTGTAAACCCTGGCCGCGTAAAAGGAGGCGACAGAAGGACAACACATCCGTGAGTTAGAGCCATCGAGGCTTGCCCCGTTAGAATAGATCTCTAGTAGAGTTTCAAGAACCATTGGTGTTAAGAGTTGATCCGTCAAGGTAGGCCATCTCGATGGGGATGAATCTTACTCTATGTATCTCAAGGATGATTGAATATGTTGATGATGGTTTTGGTGATTTGTCTGTCTTGATTCTATAATCATGCATGTGCTTATTCTAATTGCTTAGTTCTAGGCTAAGTAAGTTGATATTATCTTGATCGTGGTGATTAGGATAGTATTCGGACATTGTATTGATTATGGTTGCTTGATGATGCTAGTAGTGTGGTTTAGCAGTGACAGCACTAAGCTGGCGCAGCACTATTGGATAGTTGAGTAGGGTAAGATACTCGCGCGATTAACGGTTTCCTCTCGGCAGCGATAAATCAGGAACCGCTCGGAAAGCAGGGTGGTCTTATTCATTATAGGTTTTCATTGATCTATGTAATTACCCATTATGATGCTATTTAATTAGACTTTCTGGTTACGATCTCACTAGTAGATATCTGGTTACTCACTTAACAGCATAGGCTTACAAGGCATCTAGCGCACTTTGGCTTAGATTCACTAGTGTGCCGATCGGCTCAACTCCTGCACCGATCGGCGCAACGACAGATTTATTGTCTGGCGCACCTTTGCGCTGGCCAGTCTCCCCCTCATGTAACCAAAATTCGACAGTAGCTTTGACTAGATCTTTTACTGTTAACTTTGTTTAATTATCCATAAGGTCCCAGTGGATTCGATAAACCTTGGAATACTCAATTCAAGGGAAAAAGTGCTACAATCATACACCGTCCTTTTGCGGTATATAAGTGGGTGCGTAGGTATGACCAACAGCCACCAGCAGCCACCGTAGCGGACATCGTGAACATTCAGCTACAGTTACTCCAGACCGCAGGAGGAGGTCGCAGACATGGACCCTCCAAGATGTCAGAATTCATGAGACTCAGGCCAGCGACTTTCGAGGGTAACCTAGAAGACCCGCTGACAGCTGATGACTTGTTATGTGAGATCACCAAGAAGTTGAAGATAGTTGCCGCCAGTGACCAGGAGAAAGTGGCATTAGCCGCCCATCAGTTGTCTGGACCCGCAGCAGAATGGTGGGACAACTACTGCAAGGCCATAGCGGACCCCACTGCCATCAACTGGAAAGAGTTCAAAGAAGCCTTCAGGAAATACCACATCCCTGATGGGATCATGGATATGAAGAAGGACGAGTTTAGGACCCTGAGGCAAGGTTCCATGACCATCAACCAGTATATCAAGAAGTTCATGAAGTTGGCTCGCTACTCACCTGAAGATGTGAAGATAGATAAGGCGAAGCAGGACCACTTAAGAAGGGACTGCAAGGGAAGCTAAGGACCCACACCATCGCCAACACACATGAGGACTACAACACCCTGCTAAACAAGGGCATACTACTGGAAGAATCACTAGCTCTGGAAACCAGGGACCTGAAGCGCAAGTTCCAGGAGCGCCAGGACAGGATGAAGAAGCAACGCACTGGGTACGCCAAGAAGCCCCAGTATCGCTCCATAATGCAGTATCGTGCCCCTAGCTCCAACCCGTCGTCTCAAGGACGTCGGAACCCAAGCCAGAGTAACAAACCAATAAGGAGCAACTCCACTGTCTACCTGACCTCCACCAACCCCAGGACATGCTCTGGCTGCAGAGAAGCTGAACACATGATAGCATTCTGCCCCTACAAGAATCAGGGAGATCGGAACCCCAACAATGCAGGGACCAAGTCTGCAGGATCAGTCGCCTGCAACGTTCCCCAAGGTTTGGGACAGCAGCACAGGACCCAGAGCTACAACCACGAAAAGGTGAACCACATCTCCGTCGAAGAAGCGGAAACTACAAACAATGTAGTGCTCGGTGAGTACCTAGTCAACTCTACCATTGCAATGGTTTTGTTTGATTCGGGAGCTTCACATTCATTCATTTCCTCGGATTTTGCCATTAAAAATCACATACCCACGACACCACTTAAAATACGTCTTATGACACAATCTCCGGGTGCCATGATGAAATGTCAACATGGCTGCTTAGGGGTAGAAATTATTTTAAGCGGGGTATCCTTCCGAGCAGACCTAGTAGTGTTAAATACTAAAGGGGTAGACGTTATATTTGGAATGAATTGGTTATCCAAGCACATGGGAAACATATCATGTGAGGACCATGTAGAGACAGCCGTCAACCATCAAGGAATCTTCGTGACTTGTCAACCCCGCAAGGCTAGAAAAAGTAATATGATTTGCCACCTAGACACCCCCACCTTAGAGACGGTGTCCATACTGAGAGAATACCCAGATGTGTTCCCTGAGGAATTACCAGGAATGCCACCAGACCACGAGGTTGAGTTTGTCATTGACATAGTCCCTGGAGCAAGACCCATCGCTAAGCGCCCGTATAGAATGGAAACCAATGAGCTAGAAGAACTGAAAGCACAACTCGCCGAACTATAGCAAAAAGGGTACATCCGACCCAGTTCATCCCCGTGGGGAGCACCAGTGCTATTCGTGAAGAAGAAAGATGGAAGCTTGAGAATGTGCATAGATTACTGCTCACTGAATGAAGTGACTATAAAGAATAAGTACCCACTGCCCAGGATCGATGATCTGTTTGATCAACGGAAGGGAGCCAAGTACTTCTCCAAGATCGACCTTAGATCAGGGTATTACCAGCTAAAAATCCGAGAAGATGACATAAGGAAGACAACCTTCATAACTTGGTATGAACAGTTCGAGTTCACCGTGATGCCATTTGGACTGACAAATGCCCCGGCTTGCTTCATGAATTTGATGAACAAGATATTCATGAAAGAAATAGATAAGTTTATGGTAGTATTCACATACGACATACTCATCTACTCCCGGAGTGTCGAAGAACTAGAACAACATCTGAGAATCGTGCTGGAACGCCTTAGAAGGCATCAACTATACACAAAGTTCAGCAAATGCGAATTCAGGCTACAAGAAGTGGGATTCTTAGGACACATTATGACTGCAGATGGGATAGCAGTGGACCCCGCAAAGGTCGAAGCAATGAAGGATTGGAAGCAACCCAAGAATGCCACAGAAATCAGAAGCTTCTTAGGGCTGGCAGGCTACTGCAGAAGATTCATAGAAGGATTTTCAAAGATTGCAAGACCCATGACTGAGCTAACAAGGAAGGATAAAAAATTCCAATGGGATGCTAAATATGAGCATAGTTTCCAAGAGCTAAAGAAAAGACTCAAGGAGGCCCCAGTACTCACCTTACCAGACATACATAAAGATTTTGTGGTATACTGCGACGCATCTCGAAGCGGACTCGAATATGTGCTAATACAAGAAAACCGAGTCATGGCCTATGCATCCAGACAGCTAAAGACACATGAGCGGAACAACCCGACAGATGACATGGAATTAGCAGCTGTAGTGCTTGCATTAAAGATATGGAGACATTATCTGATTGGTAACAAATGCAAAATCTACATGAATCATAAGAGCCTGAGGTACATTTTTACCTAGCCAAAACTAAATCTGAGACAAAGGAGATGGCTAGAATTGATAAAGGATTATGAATTCGACATGCAGTACCACCCTGGGAAAGCAAATGTAGTGGCGGATGCACTCAGTCGCAAGGTTTATAACAATGCCATAAAAGCAATCCCCATAAACTCGAAGTTGATACAAGAAATGGGAAAATTAAACACGCACATAACCACACCAGGAGAGGTCCGAACACTAGAACTCTGACCTACCCTATAAGAGAAAATTCGGCAAGCCCAGCTTCAGGATCCTGAGTCACAAGAGCAGAGAATACGAGTAGACGAAGACAAAACCCTCGGGTACCAAGTAGAAGACAAGGGAACACTATGGTTTGAAGACCGGATATGTGTACCCAATACGGAGGAACTCCTGAAAACGGTATTAGAAGAGGCTCATGATTCAACCTACTCCGTTCACCCTGGAACCACTAAAATGTACTAGGATCTAAAACAAAAATACTGGTGGAATGGCATGAAAAGGGACATAGTAGAGTATGTTGACAGGTGCGACACCTGTAACGGAGTAAAGGCCGAACACCAAAGACTAGCTGGACTACTGCAGCCTTTACATATCCCTGTTTGGAAGTGGGATGATATCGCCATGGACTTTATCGTGGGGCTCCCAAGGACTCCATAAGGGAATGACTCAATATGGGTCATAGTCGACCGGTTAACCAAAGTGGCACATTTTATAGCCGTGAAGATGACATATCGAGGCGACAAGTTAGCCTAGCTATACATTGACAATGTTCTGAAACTACATGGAGTGCTCTCCAGGATCATATCTAATCAAGGAACTCAATTTACCTCACATTTCTGGCAGAGTTTGCATGCATGCCTATGCACCAGACTAGAGGATATACCGCCCCCAGATCGATGGACAAACTGAAAGAGTCAACCAAGTCCTGGAGGATATACCAAGGTCATGCGTATTGACTTACGAAGCTAATTGGGAAGATAGCTTGTCCTTCGCGGAATTCTCCTACAACAATAGCTACCAGACCAGTATCAAGATGGCACCATTCGAGATGCTCTATGGAAGGAAATGTAGAACCCCACTGATGTGGTATGAAGTAGGAGAGAGATCATTCTACAGACCCGTAATCATCAAAGAGGCAGAAGAAAAAGTCGCTGCTGTCAGAGAGACACTAAGAGCCGCACAAAGTCAACAGAAAAGCTATGCAGATAAACACCGCAGGGAACTACAGTTTTACCCTAGGGAGTATGTGTACCTGAAGGTGTCCCCTATGAAGGGAGTATGGAGATTTCAAGTACGAGGCAAACTAGCCCCTCGGTACATAGGACCGTACATAATCCTTAAGAGGATAGGCGAGGTAGCCTACCATCTTGAACTATCAGAAGCTTTGTCAGAAGTACACCAAGTATTCCATGTCTCATAGCTAAGAAGATGCCTGCAAATGCCAGAGCACCAGTTGCCACTTGAAACCATCGACCTACAGCCAGATCTCTGCTACAAAGAATGCCCAGCAAAAATCTTGGATAGGGTCACTCGACGAACTCGGACGAAAGCTATCAATTTCTGTCACGTACAATGGAACAATCACACAGAGAATGAGGCCACCAAGGAAAGAGAAGATGATCTCAAGAAGGAATACCCATACCTATTCGAGGACCAGAGCGAGTCTCAGGGACGAGACTCATTTTTAAGTGGGGTATGTTTGTGAGACCCTCGAAATTTGGCCATACAAAAATACGCTACATAAATCATTTTACTTATTCAAGAAAAACCCATTTTCCAAATAGAGAGGAATAAAGTTAAAGATTCATTTAAATATAGTCGAATCATGATTTTTCAAAACTATAAAATTGGAACATGGAAAAGTGGTTGGCTTAATTTCCCTCCCTGGATTTTTATTTGGTCTTTCTTTGAGATTCTTCTTCTTTGGTTGACTTGGGTTTGATTTAGAGAAGGAAACTAGAAAAATAAAAAGAAAAAAAAACCAAAACCCTTAGCAGGTCACTCCCCTCCCTTTCTCCTTCTTGGCCCAACTAGCCGAGCCCCATCCCCCCTCTTTCTTCCTCCGCACAGCCCAACACCTCGGCCTGCCCTTCACACGCACGCACTCGCTCAGGCCACCGCCCGCTCCCTCGCGCGCATAGCCCAGCGCCTCGGCTCGTGCCCTCGCTCGACCCAGCTCTCTCCGCGCGCCCATCTCCTTCCTCCCCAATGCCGCTCAACACTGTCGCCAACCACCCCGTCCCACCGCCGCCGCCGCCATTACACCACTTCGGCCCCGCAACCAGACCACTCGCCGCCCTTGTCGCCTAGCCGTGACCCCCTTCCCACCTAACCACCTTGAATCGCACCGTGACACGAGCACAAAGCCTCCGCATAGCAGCGCTGATGAGACCCTTCACTGCCACCGGACGTCGCGATGCTAATCACTCTGCATAGCACTCGAATTGATGTCTCCCTGCCGCCGTCGTCTAGCTCTTGGCAAGACGTAGCAACGAGCCATCGCGTCACCCTGACCGCCTTCACGTGTAACGCGATGCCACCCTGCACCGGCAGTGTGGCCGGGTACCACTAGCCGCCGTAGAAACATGGATCACGCCCCCGCGTCGCCTTCCCCCTCCTCGACCTATAAATAGCCTTGCCCATCGCCAAATACACCTCACCGCCGCCTCCGATCGCCCAAGGCAAGTGCCTAGTTTCCCCCTTTCTGCCTCCCTCTCAGATCGTGGCACACCAAGCCAATAGCTAGCTCTAGGCCCCCCTCACTTCGTGTTCAACCCCAGTGAACGCGGCCCACTCCCCTCCACCGTTTAGACCTTACCCCATCGAGCTCAGCCCAACCTAGAGCCCTGCGGCTAGCAGCAGAGCTGCCAACCATGGCGCAGCCGTCGCTCTCCCCTCCGACCGCTACGCACCACCGCTGAACCATCCCCAGCCCTCCATCGATGTGCCAACGGCCGAGATTAGATCGTAGGATACCCCTTCGGTTATTTAAATCCTGCCCGACCGATTCCAGATCAATGGCCCACAATCCCCCTAGCCCATAGACTAAACCCGTGCACTCGGCCCACAGCCCTGTAGACCCGATCCATAGATTTTCCAATCGAAAAATAATTCCCAAAAACTTATAAAATCTCAGGACCCTATAGTTTTGCACTTAGCCCCTGACCTTTTTAAATAATTCTGTTTTAGCCCAATATTTTTACAAAAAAGTACCCCAAGTTTACTATAATTATATTTTAGCCCCTGACATTTTACAACCAAGCACCTAGAAGATTTTATAATTATAGATCGGTCCCAAGAACTTTCTAGAATTTGCAAATAGGTCCCTAAAACTTCTGAAAGCCCTAGTTTTCAAACCGTAGCTCCGATTTAAGTGATTCTTGTGCCGCTGGAATCGTTGTCTCGAACCCTAACCCATGAAGCCCACCTCAGCACTGCTTGACTTCTGGTTTTCTCACTATTTGGATTTTCCTTTGATTATGTGTTATTTTATGTTCCGATAGCTTATGCGTAGCTTGTGTTTTCGTAGACGAAGAGAACCAGGAGCAACAGCCTGAGGACCTGGACTCTGAGGAAGACTTCGAGGATGCGTTAGGAGGCAAGCTCTATCTATTCCTTGACCATGATTGCTCCTATTATTTTAAAAATGCGCCCAACTAGAGCCTACATCTTATATGCATTAGTCCTTGTCACTTTATGCTTGCTTAGTTAAAAACCATTTGTGCGAACACTAGTGTTTGTATCGCCTATATATAAGGTGAGAGTGTTAGATCCTTGATTGGCCGCATTTTTATTCCCCTGGCTTGATAACCCTAGGAAGTTATTATTAGCCTCGCTAATAATAATGCTACCTTGCTAGTATACGCTTAGGAACCCGTGACGCTTGTCACCATACTTTCCACTATCAAGTTTTACAAAATGGGTGAAAGTGGTGTTTGGTGGTGTGTGTGTGTAGGAACGGGTGGGTGATAAATGAATGTGTTATGGTGAAGTGGATGGCATAGTGTGGCTGTGAGTGAGACTCCTAGTACAGGTGCAGAGTACTTTGTGATGGTGTCTCCAGTGTAGGTCCACCTATCGTGGATGAGTGCTTGCCCTGCCAACTACGAAACGACTAGCTAAGACCTCAATTTGGTGGTTTTTCAGTACGACCACATAACCTGTATGGACAGGACTAATGTGGATCTTAAGTAACACAGCAAGAAAGTATCACTCGGCGAAGTAGAAACGGACTCAAGGATTGGAGTGGTGATGTGATGACAAGTCTAGTACTTGGCAAAATTGTTTGTTGTGTGCCTTGATGTGATATGACTAAGTGTCATGACGGTGGAATCCCTGAGCTTTGTGGTGGACTTGTGGGCGTGCCTGGGTGAAGTGGGAGCGCTATGTGATTCGTAGCTAAGAGGACATAGCCTGTGGGTACAATGTACTAAGCTCAGCAGAGTTAACCCTAAATCATTTGATGTCCGTTGTCACTGGTCATGGCACACCAATCATTGGGCTCTTAGAAATTCCTTGACGTGTGAGTGGGTGTAGTGAAACCCGTGTTTTGGTGAAGACGTGCCACAGTCGTTATGACTATGCGTCGGAAGGCTCAGTTAAAAGTGGGAACTATTGGGATCAATTTAATCTCCCTCAGGTCCAACCAACCAAAAGGTGTAAAACAACTTTCCCTCTTAAAAAAACCCCATTGGTTCCATAAGTATGCCCTTGCATCCACGCTATTCCGCAAAACTCGGAGACATAGCCTTATTCTTTGACCACTTCCCAAATGCATGTATTACCCCCTTGCTAGAGGTAGGGCTTGTGGAGTACCTTATGTACTCACCCTTGTCTTTAACTAAATTCCTTCAGAGAGCAAAGATGAGGATGAAGCACCCGAGGAGTTTGACCAGTAGGTTGCGTCCTATGCTCGAGTTTCCTGTGAAAGTTCCTAGAAGCTTGCTTGTAATTTTCTTTTAGGGCAGACATGTAATTCGCCCATGCCTATGAATCAGTTGAAATTTTGTTTAAATTTTATGAAGGGAAGCTCTTATTTTCATATTTAGGTTTTCTTTTCTTAAACTATGAATCCACTCTTTGGGAAAAATAAGCCTCTTCACTGAAATTTTAAAATTTGGAATTTATTTCCTAGAAAAAACTAATCTTTTAAATTTTTGGTATCCTTCAAATCTTCAGTATCCTTCAAGTCTTCGATACGCTTTGAATCCTTATGGGGAAGTCTATAAATTAGACGCCCCTTGCTTGAATCATAACGACTTACTTCAATTTTGACCCTATCCCCCATCAGTATTCGTAACTGAGCTTCTCTAGGGTTTTTTTGTCCATAGTTGATGAACCTTCAAAAGTTACTTTTGCTTCTCTCGGGTTTTTTTTTCTCGCCTATTTTTTTCTATCATATTTTTTCTCCTATTTTTCTATTTCCATTTCAAAATAGGAAGTTCGAGATAGAATTCGGGTACTATAGCGGGGGGGGGGGGGGGGTCGTTACCATATATAACATAATACTTCTCTCCCAATTCTGTTTAGTCGAGCTTCTCGATTTGTCATTATACCTTGAGAAATAGAAAGAATAGCAATTCCCATTCCGCCCAAAACCTTAGGAATTCCTTGATAGTTAGCATAAATTATAAGCCAGGTCGGCTGATACGCTTTAAAAAGGTTCTCGTTGTATACATTCTCTTTCTAGTCCTTCTCTTTTGATGTCGCAAAGTTGAGACCAAGAAATATCTGTTACTTTCTTGATGTTTCCAAAACTTTCAATAAAACCATCTCGTAGAAGTATTTTAACAATGTTTTCAGTAATATTTGTAGATACTATTGGAACAGTTCCTTTTTTACTCATGTTTGCCTTTCTTATAGAGGTTGGTAAATCAACAATAGTGTCCTTGACCATAAGACTCTAATTCTAGGTTCCTCCTAATTTTTAGATAAGCAATATGTTTTCCTTTTTCTTTTTATTTTAGATTTTAAAGAATATACGTAAAACACAATCTACTAATTTTTTCCTTGATCCATATCTCATCTACTAGTATTTATAATACTTCAGGAGCTAATGAAACTATTTTAGTAAAATTCAATTCTCTCAATTCCTCGGCAATCATGCCAAAAACTCTAGTTCCTTTTGGATTTCCTTTTTGATCAATGATAACTGCTACATTGTCATCATAGCGTATTATTATACCGTCTTCACATTTGAATTCTTTATATGTACATACAATTCCAGCTTGAATTACTTCTGATCTTTCTAGAGGCATTTGGGGCACTGCATCTTTGATTACAGCAACAATAACATCACCAATATAGCATACCGCGGATTACCAGCAGCTCCTATGACTCGAATACACATCAATTTTAGAGCTCCACTATTATCCGCTACATTTAAAAGGGTCTAAGGTTGAATCATATTATTGGGATTTCAATTTGTTATTGCACTGCAAAGGAATGACAGATATATTCTCTCTAGAAGGAAAACCTAGGGTTTTTTTTTATCTTCAATACTCCTTTTTTTAGGGGATCTATATCTCTAATCTAAGAAATTGGCATCGTATGGGCATTTTACTGGCAGCTATGGAGATAGCTGCTCTAGCTATAGTTTCAGATACTCCACTCATTTCATAAAGTATTTGACCTGGTTTAACAACAACTACCCAATATTCGGGGGATCCCTTTCCTGAGGCCATACGTGTTTCTGTGGGTCTTAGTGTAACCGGTTTGTCGGGAAATATACGTACCCATAGTTTTCCACCACGACGTGCATATTGTGTCATTGCTCTTCGTCCTGCTTCTATCTGTCTCATTGTAATCCAAGCAGGTTCAAGTACTTGAAGAGCATATCTACCAAAACAAATACGATTGCCACGGAAGGATTTGCCCTTCATTCTTCCTCTATGTTGTTTACGAAATCTAGGTCTTTTGGGGTTATAGTCGATGGTTCTTTTTTATTTCCATCTCTACTGCAAAACTGGACATGAGAGTTTCTTCTCATCCAGCTCCTCGCGAATGAAATGAGAAAGCAAGCAAATTTCTCTAATTCCATAATATTCAAAAATATTAAGGATAGATATACATCAATATATAATAGAATATGTTTTTTTATTTTTTATTTCTTAAAATAGGGAAATACATAGTCAAGAAAGAAGATCTAGAATATATCCTAATTCTATATTTGTAGATAATGTAATCTGTCTTTTTTATAAGGAATATCCTTATTTTTACCCTTATTGAATCATAGTAAAGTATTCTAATCCAATAAAGTTTCACGGGCAAATATTTACTCTTTCTTGTCTTATTTGTGAATTTATAACCTTATTAAATCAAATAAAACAATTTTTTTGGTTTGTTCTGCCATCCCGCCCAATGAAGTATTAGGATTTTTTTCAATAAAATCAATCCTATGTAGTCATAGGTTTTGTCATTCCCACAGCTTCTCCTTTAATGGTTAGGTTTGAATCTTGCAACGGAGCTTCCAAACTTAAACTTAAACTTTCCGAGTTAATTTTCTTAGTTTAATTAACTTGTGCTGCTCTTTATTATTGCTTAAATTTTTTATTTATTGTTTCACAAAATTATGATTTTTAATTCTCTCTTATTTTTATTATTTTATTATATTGATGCTTTATCACATTGCCTTTTATGATTTAATTCATAGATTTCTTATTCTTTTTCCTTCTATCTATCATCCGTCCTTTTATCCACATCCCTTTAATTTTGTTTCACAACCTAGAATCCGGTTTCTTTTTTACTGAAAAAAATGCAGTTGCTACAACTATATGATAGATCCACTCATTTTATTAGATGTATTTATTCACATAGTGACTGTTTCTTTGTTAGGATCTCAACAATACGAAGAAATAGGTTGGTTATTAGTTAATTTTCTATAATTAATAAGTTTTTTCTATTTTTAGTAGGGTTCCCTCATTTTTTTTAAGTTTCCATTTTTGACCATAAAGAAAAAACTAACGAGTCACACACTACGCATAGCAATTATATTAAAAGATTTATTAATTTTCATTAATTCTTATAGAAAGAGGTATGATTTCTTTGTTCTTCTATGATTTTTGGAAAAATAAGGCTCTTGTCTTTTTTATTCTATCGTTGACCAGAATGAGAAGACAAGCTAAGTTATTCTTATTCTACGAGTGTCCAAATTTTTACACCTAATACTCCATAGATAGTTCGAATTGGATAGCTGCAATAATCAATTTTAGCATGAATTATTTGGAGGGGAAGTCTACCCTTTTTGATGCATTCGGTACATGCAATTTCTTTCCCTCCTAGACGGCGCGCAATTTTGATTTTTACTCCCTTTGTATCTGCTTTTTTAGTTAATTCAATGGATTTTTTCATTGCCTTTCGAAATGAAACTCTATTTTTTAATTGGAAAGCTATATATTCTTCAAGAATGTTAGGTTGTCTATTAGGTTCTTTAACTTTTTCAATAGCAATATTGAGTCTCTGGTTTATAGAATTCACTTCCTTTTGGATATCTTTCTGTAATTCTTTGATTGCTCCTTTTTTCTTTAATAAATTGGGGAATCCAATATGGATTATAACGTGAATTGTATCAATTTCTTTTTGAATTTCTATATGTGTAGTTACTTTGGAACATGAGTCTGATTCTATTTTTCTATTCGAGCTTTTGTTGCTATTCTTTTGTATATAGTTCTTGATACAATTCTGTATATTTTTATCTTCTTATAGACCTTCAGAATAATTTTTTGGTTGTGCGAACCAAAAGGAATGGTGATTTTGGGTTGTACCAAGTCTAAAACCGAGTGGATTTACTTTTTGTCCCATATTTTTCTATTCTATTTTTTTCTTTACTGGGAGTCGAACTCTTAGGTTGATCTAAAAGTTATTTAGATTTCTTTACTATATTTAGTACAATTGTTATATGACACATGATTTTTTTTATAGGATAACTGTTGATAGTCGTTAATACATTTCCGGCCATCAACATTACTCAAAATAAAGAAAGATTGTATATTCCCACCATGCATGTTTGTTAGAAATAATAAATATCTACTATTGCTTGGAGAATCACTCACATGCAGGAGAAATATCAAAAGAGAGGAGAAAACACACCAATGTGGCGAAGAAACACAACGTCGACCAATCGGAGTTCGCCAACGGGGATTCCCACAAATCAACTGGCCCACCTACAGTACCAAACTGACATATAGAATGCCTAAGCCGTGGAGAAGCAAAGGGGGGCCACCCACCAGTGTGCCAAAAGCGGCAAGACCCTAGTGGGCCCACCCACTCTCTTTACCATTTCATGATTCCCTTTAGTATTAGTGGATTTAGGTTTAGAATAGAGTCTTCTTTAGTTCCCAAGTCTTCCTTGGAGTTGTGGTATGGCTCTTCTATCTTTCTCCTTTTATAAGACTTTATTCTATTTAATATATTTAGTTTTTCTATATAGTTATGTTTAGGTCATGTGTTTCTTGTTTGATTATATTATCCACTCATGTCTGTGGTTTTTATGCTTGCATGTTAGTAATGTAGTCATACTATATTACCATTTGAGACATAAGCCCTTACTATTATTTATGTCTTATAATGATGCATGGCTAATGTGTGACTTAGATCGTTTCCATATGCTTAGTGTTCACATAAATATGATTACTCCTTTTCTGATCCATCACTTAAGGGATTAGGAGTATTCTTCTAGAGATGTAAGCATGGTGCTTAGATTAATAGAATGCATTATTTATCATGTAGCCTACGGATTGCTAGCGGTAGGCAGTAGGTGGTGACAGCCCTACCTATCATTTGAAATCCCCCACGTTCGGCTATGCAACAGGCTCTTGGCCGGAATCGTAGTGTGGATGTAGGGGAAAACCGGATGCATAGGATATGATGATCTGATTGTCTTGCATTGTCATTGTATCTATATAATAGTATATAATATAGACTATGTAACTATATAAAAGCAACATAGGAACTTAGCTCTTTCTTTGTCCTTGTCCACTAAACTAATATTTATCTAACTTGAGTATGCTATCTGTGTGTCCACTACCATGTTTATCTTTATCCTTACCCTTATGAGGACTTTGTCTTATAATCAAATGTGCAATGTCTAGAAATATGGTAATTACTCTGATCAATCATATGCCTTCCTTTGGGACAAAACAAATATGATACCCTGAATACTTCCGGGTGAAATGCTACAACGGTATTCTCCGTGCGCTTGCAGACTCTCTGCATTCATTAAAGATTAACAATATACATTTCTAGGCTTTGTTGCTAAGGCAACTTAGTGACGACGCTTAGAAATGCCAACAATAACCATGTCCTTGAGCGTGAGGTCTGAATTTTTTCATAATAGTACTCCTGCTTACTTCGGCTTTTGTTATGAATAAATTAGCTTCATCGAAATCCCTATAATGAGCAGCATTTGCTGCTGCCGAATAAACCAACTTTAAGATGGGATACGATGCTCGATAAGGCATGAGGTTCAATATCATAACGGTTTCCTCGTAGTAATGCTAGAGAATTTCATCAAGTACTCTTTGTACTTTAAAAATAGACATATGTATGTGTTTTTGTGCTTTGAAAACTCGTTCGAACTTAAGTAGATGATCAGTTGGAACTTTTCTTGCCAGTTTCCATAGCCCGTTCTTCTTCTTCATCCTAAGGATACACTTTACCAATTTGAAACTTGTCATAAATAAGGTTATTCCCCGCCTACCTTTACTTTATTTGAATATCTTTGTTTATTTTGAATCTTTCTATTCTGAATTCAGTTAACGATGAGATTTAGTATCCTTTCTTGTACTTTCATAACTCATGAAATGCCGAGTAGGCACAAATTCCCCCAATTTGCGACCTGCCATAGGATTTGTTATGTAAATAGGTATATGTTCCTTTCCATGAATCGTGATTGTATGGCCAACCATTGTGGGTAGAATGCTAGATGCCCGAGACCACGTTACTATTGTTTCTTTCTCCTCCTTCATATTGACCTTTTCGATTTTTGTCAATAAGTGACGAGCTACAAAAGGATTCGTTTTTTTTATGTCACAATTGATTACTCCTTTTTTTCATTTTAAAGAGTGGCATCGTATGTCCACTATCTCGATCGAGGTATGGAGGTTAGAATAAATAGAATAATGATGAGTGGAAAAAAGAGAAAATCCTTTAGCTGGATAAGGGGCAGATATAGCCAAGTGGGTCAATGCAGTGGATTGTGAATTCACCATGCACAGGTTCAATTCCTGTCGTTCGCCCATCGCATTTTTGCAATGCAATTTTCCATATTCCTAGTTACGTATTTACTTATGGCAAAGAAGAATAAAACTATCACTATATTTTTTTCCTTTTCCTAGTTCTTCTTCCAAGCATAGGATTACCCCAAGGGGTTGTGGGTTTTTTTCTACTAATGGGGGCTTTCCCTTCACTGCCCCCATGGAGGTGGTCCACAGGGTTCATAACTACCCCTCTTACTACGGGACGTTTACCTAGCCAACACTTAGATCCTGCTCTACGCAAACTTTTTTGGTTCACCCCAACATTACCCACTTGTGCGACTGTTGCTAATAAGTTTTGGGATACCAAACGGACCTCCCCAGATGGTAATCTTAAAGTGGCCAATTTACCCTCTTTTACAATCAGTTTCGCTACAGCACCTGCTGCTCTAGCTAATTGTCCACCCCTTCCACATGTGATTTCTGTGTTATGTATGGCCGTGCCTAAGGGCATATCGGTTGAAGTAGATTCTTCTTTTTTTTCTCAAAAAACCCCTTCCCAAACTGTAGAAGCTTCTTCCAAAGCATACAACTTTCTAGATGTATATGATGATCTCTAGGCAGATTGATGTTATATGAATCGTATGATGAAGTACCACCTGAGTGGATATATAGAAAAGGAATTCAAATCTGCCGAATCACTCATGTTATGATCTTCTACATCCTAGGTCTCCGTGTTCCGTCATCTGGCATATGTTCTTCATCTAGCATTCAGATCGAATGACTCTATGAAATTACGTTGATACTTCTGCATATTATGGGTAACATAGGAGACATCCCTATTTTTACCCAGGGGTCTTAATTACCATTGCTTAGCTTTCAATTCCCCTCCGACCATCAAATTAAATGTGAATAACCCCTCCTCCTCTCTTTGAAAAAAGGGGCTCTTCCGGTTCTGTGCGTGCTTTAAACAATTTTGTTTTCTCCATATTACCATATCTCTAGAGTCAATAATTTCTTTGGTAAAATACTGAACTCAATCACTTGCTATCGTTACTCAATAGTTTTTTGTTGAGGTCTATCCCATAGAGGTAGTCAAATCGGATTAGTGATTGATTTCTAGATTTCATCGCAAACCTAATTGGTTACTTCCAATTACGTAAATCAATAGTTCAAACTGCAAAGGTAGGGCATTTCCCATTGATATAGAAACTTTTGTACCAAAAACAATAGTATCTCCAATTATAGCCCTTCTGGGATGTAAAATATGTTTCTTCTCACCATCCCCATAGTGTATGAGACAAATGTATGCATTTTGATTAGGGTCGTATTCTATGGTTACGATTCTACCAGATATGACTTTTTGATTCCGTCAAAAATCAATTTTACGATATAGGCGCTTATGACCTCCCCCTCTATGCCTTGCCGTAATGATTCCTCTGGCATTACGACCTTTACCACAACGGTGCCATCCATTTCGTGTATTGGATTTCACTTTCCCGTGTACGGTTCCCTTGCATGTGCTCAGGATAGGTGTTTTGTATAAATGTTTTGCTGTATTATTGAGTATTCTCCTTTAGTTCTTTTCACTCTCTAGAAGTGGAATAGAATAACCCGATTGAAGGGTAATAATCATATGTCTGTAATGCATTGTATGTCTTTGAATAGGTCCCATTTTTCTACCCTTTCCGGGTAGTCGATGGCTATTCGCAGCTACTACCTTAACACCAAAGAAGAGCTCGACCCAATGCTTTATTTCTGTCTTAGTGAATCCGGATTTGACATTAAAAGTATATTGATTCTTTCCAATAAACAAAGACTTTTTCCTATATATACTGCGTATTTGATTCCATCCATAAATCAACTTTCCCTATTATGCTCTGAGTTCTAGTATCGATAAGAATTTGAGTTCTTATTGTTCTTATGTTATGGTATGAATATACCATACCAATTCGTTATGTATGGATGATGGATGAGATTCCATGGATAGAGAACCAGTTCCAATAGACTTATGGAACGTTCCCGTTCACCTGCATCCAACAGGAATTGAACCCGAAAATTAACCAATTATGAGTTGGACGCTTTAACCATTCAGCCATGGATGCTTAACATGGATCATCATACATCATAAATAACCAATTCTCATATAGAAAGACATATCATAGAAAAATGAAATCAAAATATTCAGAGATGGCAAATATTCAGAGATGACTATGAAAACACCTCTCTGGATCCTCGAATTGAAAGAGAGATTGAGAGGGAACAAGAATCCTAATTCTTGCTATTTGGAATGGATCCGATTCTACTGAATCTAACTCATAGTGATCATTTCTCTTTAGCAAATAAGGACCTTGGTTATCAAAGGATTGAACAACCAGGATCCATTTACTTATGATACCTACTTGACATTGCTAACAAGGATCTAATCAATTATGAGTTTAATAGTTCCTCTTTAGCAGAAAGACATATTTCTTGCTCATTATCAGACAATCACTTATTCCCAAACCTCATGTGGGTTTAATCGTTTTCATTTACCATCTCATGGAAAACCCTTTTCATTCCGCTTAGCCCTATCGGGTATTTTAGTGATAGGTTCTATAGGAACTGGACGATCCTATTTGGTCAAATACCTAACAAAATATTCATATTTTCCTTTCATTAAGGTACAAGGGCTTCTTATTCCACAAGAATGAAAGCACCTTTTCATTCTTTCATATACTAGGGCTTTTTACTTGGAAAAGATAATGTTCCACACTAAAGGATTCGGGTCTATAACCACGAGTTCTAGTGCATTAGATCTAGTTGCACTTAGCAATGAGGCCCTATCCATTAGTATTCCACATAATAAATCCATTATAGAAACTAATACAATTAGATGAGCTCTTCATAGACAAACTTGGGGTTTGTGAGCCAAGATAAGACCGGCTCAGGATCATGGGACCTTTTTCTATCAGATAAGAGGGGATCTTGTACAAAATAGACTTCTAAGTAATAACCCCATAGATCCTATATCTATCTGTATAAAGAGGCATGTCAGGAAGCGGGTTTTTCTTAGACCAAATGGTACTTCAAACCTGGAACGAGGATGAGGAGATTAACAAGACTTCTTTTTCTTTTGAGTTTTTCTGGTGGACCGGTCGCACAAGATCTTTTGTCTTCCCCCGGAACCGATGAAAAAGTAGGTCGCTTCTTATGGACTAGCTCAGAATGATTATTCTCTATCTATATTTCATGGCCTATTAGAAGTAGAAGGTTCTCTGGTGCAATCCTTACTGACATTGCAGTCGGGTTGATACTAATCGAGTGCCATTACTTCGTCGGTCTAAACCAAGGAATCCGTTAGAAATGTTTTGAAATGGATATTGTTCTGTCTTTGATCAGGGATTGCTATATGAAATGGATAAGTCACCAATCCATTTGACAAATCAGGTGTCATATTAGATATCATATTCTATATATACAAATATCATAGAATAGATATATAATATTTTTGGTTGGGAAATTTGAATGAATCATTGAGTGAAAAAGGAGCAAAGAATGACAAAAGACGAGACTCTACTAGTTTTCACTCTTGTGGTTTCCTCGGTTTCTTTTTTCTTATTCGGGATCTTGCTTTTCATGGTTCTCATCTTTACAAGTCGCGATTTTCGTGACAGAACAAAATCCAAGTTGGCGAAGATCATAATTTGGGCTAGCATAGTAGTTATTACCTTTGCAGTTACAATTTGAATCTATTTGATCTTTATCTTTTTGCTCAAAGAACGAGTAAAACCCCTTGTTGAAGCCCTTTATGATAAGCTTCCCTAGATCTGGGAACTTTCTCTTTCATGGTATTTGGATAGTTTGATCGATTTCCTTGATCGCTACTTATGGGCGTGCAAACAAAAAAGGGAATTCATAGTCACTTTTTCCTGTCGTGTAAAATAAAAGGATTTACGCGAGAGCAATAGAGGTTGGGATACATCTATCTCTTCTGAGCAACCTCTTTCTTTTAGATTCTTAAGACCACCCTTGCAGTAGGATACCGACTGCTTTAGGTTCTTTATTATCTCCTTCAAGGGGTTTTAGGATCGTTTAGGCTATATTTAGTCTATTTTGGCTTTTACTGTCTACTTTTCTCAAGGAGACAGTTAAGGATCTCAGAAGATAGAGGAGAGCGTGCATTCTCCATATTATGCCTTGAAGAGGACTCGAACCTCCACGCTCTTTAGCACGAGATTTTGAGTCGCGTGTCTACCATTTCACCATCAAGGCATCTTGAAAGTGAATCATCTTCCAAGAATATGATATCCATCGAATGTGATATATGGAATATATGATAAAAGTGGAGTCTTAGAGTATTTGGATCGATCAGTCATATAGGCCTGAGTCAGACATCAAATAGCTTTGATTTGCATTATCCGCATGACACCTTATATGTATCAAAATCGATATCAAAATCAGAAAGATGTACAATCCAATTTCTTGATTCTATAGAAGCCCAAAGAGGTGCATATGGTACCCAAATGAGGGGATAGGATAGATATGTCAAAAGCAGGTCTGATTACACCTATTCTTAATTCTAAATAGAATGTAAGGACATAGGGATTTCTATGTAAACAGAGTATCCTATTTCCGTAGGTTCAAATGACCCCTTCTCATAATAAGAATGTGCATGGTCTAGTCCGGTATGGAATGAACTTATAATCTGATGATCGAGTCGATTCCATGATTATAAGTTCATAACCCGAGCACCCATTCCCATTTTGGGCGGAACAAATCTACTAATTCTTTTATTCCAGTTAGTAAGAGGGATATTGAACTAAGAAATAAACCTAACAGCAAAAAGAGGGTATCCTGAGCAATTGCAAGAATGGGGTTCATTGATATTTCTGGCATAGTAGATGCTATCACACATACAGTCATACTCAATTCAATGGAATTGTTTGATCTTAAAGGGGATCTTCTATAATTTCGCATATAAGGGGTTATTTTTCGGTTATGTCTAGTCATTAATAACTTTATTATTTTTCGATAATAGTAGATAGAAAGAACGCTCGTAAGGAGTCCTATTGAAACCAAGAAATATAGGCCTGCTTCCCATCCACACCAGAATAGATAGAGTTTTCCGAAGAAACCTGCTAGTGGAGGAAGGCCTCCTAGGGATAAGAGACATAGGGCTAAAGAGAAAGCCAAAAAAGGATTTTTCGTGTATAATCCTGCATAATCTCGAATGTTATCCATTCTGGGACGTAGACCAAATAATACAATGCAAGCAAAAGTTCCTTGATTCATGGAGATATAGAACAACATATAAGTTATCATGCTTGCATATCCATCATTTGAATCTCAAACAATTATTCCAATAATTACATATCCGATTTGCCCTATGGACGAATATGCAAGCATACGTTTCATGCTTGTTTGAGTAATAGCAAGAAGATTCCCCACTATCATGCTAAGAATTGCTAGGATTTCCAGAAGAAGATGCCATTCGTTTGATGAGAAATGAAAAGGAATATCGAGAATTCGCGTGGCTAAAGCTGAAGCAGCTACATTCGAAGTAACAAAAAGAAAAGCTACGATTGGAGTGGGAGAGTCAGAGTCAAAAAGAGGAATCCTCGCTTCTTTCTCTCAGGCAAAGCCGTGCATGAGACTTTCATCTCACACAACTCGTCTTATTTCTTTTTTGATTACATTTCTCGCGTATGTATAAGACCAAATCCATTCTTTTTTGAAATGGATTTTGAACAAGAACTACTAATCCTTAAATTTTGAGGAATCCTTCATTGTGGTTGTAAATGACAGACTTTTTCAATCCTTTCGACCTTGGTTCCAGAGGAGCAAGTCAGAAAGGTTGACAAATAGAACCATCTGATTTGATTCATTCCCAATAGCCATGTGTCGATAGATAATCTCGATAGTGATTCTAGGTATGCGTATGAGTATGAAAGCCGATGGACACAGGACACAGGGTTTATACAGGTTGAGGCCTCCCGAAGGATAATAACCCTACGTTCTGTTTGGTGTTCTTATATTTCTAGAGTTCGCACAGGGCTAGAGTTCCTAGTACGAGTTCTGATGATCTTCCAGGACCCCCTGCCCTCCTTATATAGCCGAAGGGCAGTGGTTTACAAAGTAATCTATCATTCGATTACATTTGATTCTATCTATACACCATATCTCTTAACCTAACTTGTAGCTTACTCTAAATGTCCTTAACCAATTCTGGCCCCTAGCGCAGAAGTTATTTAAAGAAAACAACTTCTAAGCTAATGCTAAAAGGAAAAAACTACTCCCGGGCTTGAAGATTACCACCCTCTCCGAGTGATATATCAAATAATTGTCACACCCGGTTCCAACGACCGAAACCGAATGCATCTGTATGCGTGCCCAGGATCAAGTTTTCACACACACAGGACAACTAATGTGATAAAAGAACAATATCTTTGTTAAATTGATAACATTATTACAAAGGTGACTCGTAGGTCAAAATGAAAAAGATTACATTGCAGCGAAAAAACTGAGCGTTGGAGTCCTTCAGCTCCCACAGGAAGTCGACCGGAAGACAGCATGCCTAGTCTCCTCCATCGTCTTCATAGTTGTACCATCCTTCTCCTGTAGCTGAGTAGCAATGTGGTATAGTGCAAGGGTGAGTACATGTCATACTCAGCAAGTGGGGGAAAAGAAGACATGGGGCTAAAGACAAGGAAGGCTTATAGGGGGTTTATTGCATGAGCTTTTAATTTCCTAAGCATCCTAATTACTAGGTGAGGTCATCCCAACCATCAAACCACGAGGTCCTATCCAAGTCAAGTCCAATCCTATCCACCTATCCCAACCATTCCATCCCATAACCAACTAATCTTATGAGGGATTCAGGCCGCTCGTGACCGTGAGCACGGCTGTCATGATAGTTTGATACTCTGCAGAGTTTGTACCACTTTACCCACAAGTCGTGATTTCGTCATCTGTTGCCAGATGGACTAGAGTCTCCATATTGCCATGTCGGCCAAGCACTAGCACACTTCGTTAGGTGTGCGGCCAGAAGATCACTACAAGGCTTTTACAAAGGGTCTCCCAGTACATGCTAGCCACTAAGGTTCCACTCCCATCCGTAAGTGATAGCCCATCAACAAGCAGCTCATCACCCCAGTAGCCCCCTCTTGAGCCATTCGAATATAAGGACAATCCTCTTGACTTCCATTCCCCGCTCCACCAAATGCTGCACCGACACTAGGAGAACTCCTAATTAATCAGTCAAGTTGTTCCATAGCAGCCTTGTGGTGGCAATGTTATCCTGGGTTACCGCTCCAAGAACCAGTTCCTAGGATGTACAACAAGCATACCAAAACCCAACATGTGCCAACGGCAACACATCCATTCCATCCAGCTTGTTGACTTCCCTAAGTCCATGTTGCTAAAAGAATTACCCAATTATTCCCAATATGACATTCTTCATTAGTCAAAATTAATTGAACCTAATAACCCAATAAGCAACTAAGCATGTCTACCCATTGCTAATTAAACCTCTAGTTCATGGCGACAAGGAAAAGAAAAAGCAATACTAGTAAACCCTAACAATAGGTACCCATTCATTTGACATAAGCATGCAATTCTACAATAAACACTCATAATTGGATCAAAATGCATCAAAGACATTTGCCTAAAACTAGATGTTGTTGCTCAGTGATAACAAATCTTGATCTTCGTCCTAGTACGATTCCCGTGCATAAAAATCCTATCCGCGCAAGACATACAAAGCATACACACAATAAATACGCAATGCAAGGTATGAGACAATTGGGTATGATTGAACAAAGGTTGCAATTAGCTAGTTTATTTGGATACAAGATATGCAAGGTTAAAGCTGCAAGGATTGTGACTGTGCATAGACAGTGCAAAACATATGTCCGCGTTCCCAATGATTGGCTCTTGTTCTCAAGGAATAATTTGAACAGAAATATTCCCGTGACGTGGAACATGTGAAACGCAAGGTGAATTGGTTCAGAAGTCAACTATACTAGAGATCGATTCGCTGCATCATGGTGAGGTCGTTCAGCAGCAGATCGAGCATGGATCGCATTCCTCGTTGCACCAGGGCCGTTCTAGGAAAACCCTATAGTGTAGATGATCACAAGACCGTAGATCACAATTAGGAGTGTCATTTGTATCAAGAACATCTATGGATTAGGAGAAAATGAGATGGTTTAACCATCATGCGTGATGGATTCGCCCAAATCAGGGAGCAGCTGCCATTGTGATGCAGATCCCGGAGGCATACGATGTCCAATGCTGCTGATTTCTGGATATGGTGTAGAGGACATCTGGGCGCACCTCCATGTAAAATTTGGCGGCATTTGGATGGGTGGATCTCTGGAAACACCAAAGCCAACCGACCGAACTGTTGCTGGACGCGAGGGCAGGGTGGCGTGGCGGCAGCCTGGCGGCGTGGTGAGGGTTTGAGGGGGTGGGGAGGACATGGGAGAGGGGATAGTATTAGGGGAGGGGTGGGGCAGGTGGGGTAAGACTATGGAAAGGCAATAAAAAGGAATTAATGCATTTATTGGAGGCAAACATGGAAGGCATAAGAAATATGGAAAGGATATTATTCTCTTGTTCTTTCCTTATGAATGTTTATGGAAGGTGGAATTTCTTTCCATAGAAATGTTTATGAAAGGTGGGTTTATTTCCATAGAATCTTTATGAAAGGAGGGATTTCTTTCCATAGCAATATTTATGGAAGGTGGGGCAAACATGGAAGGTGTGACGTCTAGGTACGTCCATGTGGTAGGTAAAATGAATGAGGATGAAAATGAGTCCAGATACATCAAGGACATGTAGGGTGAAATTTGTGATGAAACAAGTTTAGAAGATAGTGTTTGACGATGCATTAAAGTGAGTGAAGGAGATAGTGATAGTTCAACCCCATTTTAAAATAGGATGTACATTCATAAAATTTGATTGAAAAGACTTTAATTTTCTCAAATTAACATGAAATAAAAAAATGACAAAATATTGAAATCAAATAAAATAAAATTATTTTACTTATTTAAAAAGGTTTTTGTTCAAAACTGAAAACATTTGTGACATAGAGCAATTACTTCAACCCAACAAAATCTTTGTTAATTTGCAAAATTTGAGAAATCTAAATATATTTTTTGAAAGCGGTTCACATTCCAAAATGGGAAATTTTGGGATGTGACAATCTACCCCCCTTAACAGGAATCTCGCCCCGAGATTTAGAAAGACTAGGTTAAGATGACTAGATAGGAGAGCAATGAGAAGATCTAGATATAGGGACAGAGAAGATAAAAAGGCAAAGTTGGAATCAATCATATATGGGTTAATGGATCACACTATATCCATCAAGCATGATAGATATATTTCAAGGATGAAATGATGGTCAAGGAAGATAGGCACAAAGAACCTATATCACACAAAGCAAACAAAACATGGCTCAACGAACAGAGACTGACGATGATGCCTTAGCTTCATCTTCATCTTCCTTACTAAGAGCTTTAATGCTTGATGTCGAGGTACTTTGGTAGTATATCTTGTTACTTGAGTTGTTGTTGATGATGACGATCCTCTTTGACTTGGCCATCTCTTCAAACCAAAAGGTAGTATTGGAGTCGACAAACAAAATAGGATCAATGTGGCTATGGACAAGGGTATGGCTTAAAGCAAGATGTTTGAAACAAGAAAATGATCACACAAGCACATCACAATAAAACAACCAATCGCAATTGCACGTAGAGCTAATACTATTTAGGGCACCTTCCTAAGTAATGGTAGGCCTGGGAGAGGTGATCCTCAAGTGAATTTATATCTAACCTATTGGCTGGGCAAATCGGTAAAAAAATTTATCTTAAAACACTAGGAGAAAATGAAATAATCAAAGAAGTAGGAGAAAGAAGTGGAGTTTGCAAAATTATACTTTAAAAACCGACCATTTCTAACTAGGCTTGCATCTCGCGGTCGATATAGCTCTAATACCACTTGTCACACCCGGTTCCAATGACAGAAACCGAATGCATCTGTATGCGTGCCAAGGATCAAGTTTTCACGCACACAGGACAATTAATGTTATAAAAGAACAATATCTTTATTAAATTGATAACATTACTACAAAGGTGATCCGTAGGTCAAAATGAAAAAGATTACATTGTAGCGAAAAAAATAAGCGTTGGCATCCTTCAGCTCCCACAGGAAGTCGACCGGAAGACAGCAAGCCTAGTCTCCTCCATCGTCTTCATAGTTGTACCATCCTTCTCCTGTAGCTGAGCAGCAATATGGTATAGTGCAAGGGTGAGTACATGTCGTACTCAGCAAGTGGGGAAAAAGATGACATGGGGCTAAAGACAAGAAAGGCTTATAGGGGTTTATTGCATGAGCTTTTAATTTCCTAAGCATCCTAATTACTAGGTGAGGTCATCCCAACCATTGAACCACGGGGTCCTATCCAAGTCAAGTCCAATCCCATCCACCCATCCCAACCATTCCATCCTATAACCAACTAATCTTGTGAGGGATTCAGGCCGCTCATGACCGTGAGCACGGCTGTCATGACAGTTTGATACTCTGCAGAGTTTGTACCACTTTACCCACAAGTCATGATTTCGTCCCCTGTTACCAGGTGGACTAGAATCTCCATGTTGCCATGCCGGCCAAGCACTAGCACACTTCCTTAGGTGTGCGGCCAGGAGATCACTACGAGGCTTTTATAAAGGGTCTCCCAGTACAAGCTAGCCACTAAGGTTGCACTCCCGTCCATAAGTGATAGCCCATCAACAAGCAGCTCATCACCCCAGGAGCCCCCTCTTGAGCCATTCGGATACAAGGACAATCCTCTTGACTTCCATTCCCCGCTCCACCAAATGCTGCACTGACACTGGGAGAACTCCTAATTAATTAGCCAAGCTGTTCTATAGCAGCCTTGTGATGGCACTGTTGTCCTGGGTTACCGCTTCAAGAACCGGTTCCTAGGATCTACAACAAACATACCACAACCCAACATGTGCCAACGGCACCACATCTATTCCATCCAGCTTGTTGAGATCCCTAACTCCATGTTGCTAAAAGAATTACCCAATTATTCCCAATATGACATTCCACATTAGTCAAAATTAATTGAACCCAATAACCCAATAAGCAACTAAGCATGTCTACCCATAGCTAATTAAACCTCTAGTTTATGGCGACAAGGAAAAGATAAAGCAATACTAGTAAACCCTAACAATAGGTACCCATTCATTTGACATAAGCATGCAATTCTACAATAAACACTCATAATTGGATCAAAATGTATCAAGGACACTTGCCTGAAATTAGATGTTGCTGCAGTGATAACAAATCTTGATCTTCATCCTCGTACGATTCCTGTGCATAAAAATCCTATCCGCGCAAGACATATAAAGCATACACACAATAAATACACAATGCAAGGTATGGGACAATTGGGTATGGTTGAACAAAGGTTGAAATTAGCTAGTTTATTTGGATACAATAATGTAGGTGGAAGAATCATCTAAATCAGGGTTGTGGATCAAAAGATATGCAAGGTTAAAGCTGCAAGGATTGCGACTGCGCACAGACAGTGCAAAACATATGTGCGCGTTCCCAATGATTGGCTCTGGTTCTCAAGGAATAATTTGAACAGAAATATTCCCAATGATGTGAAACATGTGAAACGCAAGGTGAATTGATTCAAAAGTCACCTATACTGAAGATCAATTTGCTGCATCATGGTGAGGTCGTCCAGCGGTAGATCGAGCACGGATCGCGTTCCGCGTTGCACCATGGCCGTTCTAGGAGAACCCTATAGTGTAGATGATCACAAGACCCTGGAACACAATTAGGACTGTCGGTTGTATCAAGAACATCTATGGATTAGAAGAAAATGAGATGGATTTACCATCATGCGTGATGGATTTGTCCAGATCAGGGAGCAGCTGCCATTGCAATGCAGATCCCAGAGGCATACGATGTCCAATGGTGCTGATTTCTGGATATGTTGTATAGGACATCTAGGCGCACCACCATGTAAAATTTGGCGGCATTTGGATGGGTGGATTACCGGGAACGCCAAAGCCAACTGGCAGAACTGTTGCTAGACGCGAGGGCAGGGTGGCGTGGCGGCAGCCTGGCGGCGTGGTGAGGGTTTGAGGGGGTGGGGAGGACGTGGGAAAAGGGCTAGTATTTATAGGAGGGGTGGGGCAGGTGGGAGAAGAGTATGGAAAGGCAATTAAGAGGAATTGATGCATTTATTGGAGGCAAACATGAAAGGCATAAGAAATATGAAAATGATATTATTCTCTTGTTCTTTCCTTATGAATGTTTATGGAAGGTGGAATTTCTTTCCATAGAAATGTTTATGGAAGGTGGGTTTATTTCCATAGATTGTTTATGGAAGGAGGGGTTTCTTTTCATAGGAATATTTATGGAAGGTGGGGCAAACATGGAAGGTATGACGCCTTGGTACGTCCATGTGGTAGGTAAAATGAATGAGGATGAAAATAAGTCTAGATACATCAAGGACATGTAGGGTGAAATTTTTGATGAAACAAGTTTAGAAGATAGTGTTCGATGATGCATTAACGTGAGTGAAGGAGATAGTGATAGTTCAGCCCTATTTTAAAATAGGATGTACATTCATAAAATTTGATTGAAAAGACTTTAATTTTCTCAAATTAACATGGAATAAAAAAATGACAAAATATTGAAATCAAATAAAATAAAATAATTTTACTTATTTAAAAAGGTTTTTGTTCAAAACTGAAAATATTTGTGACATAAAGCAATTACTTCAACCCAACAAAATCTTTGTTAATTTGCAAAATTTGAGAAATCTAAATATATTTTTTGAAAGCGGTTCACATTCCAAAATGGGAAATTCTAGGATGTGACAATAATTAAGAACCACAGCCCCCAAGAGTGGTGCTACCACTCCCCCTGAGTGATTTGGAGAACACAATATTAAAACAAGTATACTGTAGCCCCCAGGCATAGGGCCATTAAACATCCAAGTGATTTCAATAATCAATCACAAAAACAAAGGGATTATAGCCCCCAGTTATGGGACTATCCGCTATCCGAGTGATTTCAATATTAAACCACCGAGGACCCGTTTGATGGTGCATAATAAATACTGTAAATAGTATTACAATTTCCTCTTATCGGGTCAACAACCCACTAACCTTTTTCGCCCGCTAGGTCAAACTTATTAGTATATATATATATATATGCTTCCACACACGTGCAACCCTTCACCTTCTTCACTCAGTGTACAGCCGCCGCCATCTCCCTAGCATAAACCCTAGATCTTGAATCGCCATTTTCTCTGGTAGATCTCTGCTTATCTTCATTTCGTGAACCACTGATCTCAATGGCGCCCAAGCGCACGCGCCAAAGCACCAAAACTAAGTCAAACGAGCAATCTTCTCCTACCAAAATAGAAGATGATACAGTCTTTGACCTCCCTGTGGGAATCAGGGAATTCTCGGTCTCTGCCATGGATGCCGAGAAGATCAATGGGCTTGTGATCGATGGAGTACTACAATATCAGCAAATAGGGGATTGGCTCGAAGCACTAGGTCAGATGTTCCCTCAACCCCCTGTAGATCATATCACAGTTTTCACATCCTTTTTCTATCGGAGATTTGGGATTCCATGTAGTGATTTCTTTCGAGGGCTGCTGTTCTTCTACGGAATCAATCTTGTGAATCTGAATCCCAATTCGATTCTCCATATTGCTATCTTTATTCATCTGTGTGAGGTATTCATGGGAATCGCCCCCTATTTTGATACTTTCAAAGAACTATTTGTTCTGAAATCAAACAGCAGCAATGTGATTGGAGGTGCGGGATTTCAATTAAGGAATAAGTCAAAATATATTGAAGTTCCTCTTTCTTCGACGAACAAGGGATAACACGCAGACTTGTTTTACCATGGAAACCATATGCCCCCTCTATCAGAGTTCATTGCTGAAGCTCCTGTACCCCAGCCCGAAAGGTTAGCGAAGGCGTCGCCAGACAAAAAGGCTCAGGTCAATGCAATTTTAGACCAAATCGCACTGCTGAAATCTGAAGGATATAGTGGAGTTGACGTTGTTGCAAGCATCATATATCGTCGAGTCCAACCCATCAAGAAACGCCATGTCCCCGGTTGGAAATTCAGTCTCAAAGGAGATCCAACCATGGAGGTGCCTGAAGAATTATCGGAGCGGGAATTAACACTCTGACTTGAGAACATTTTTTCATGCTTGCTTGATTGGACCACAGGGTCTGCGAAAGTTAGACATTATTCCAAGAACTCCAGGAACGATGTAAGTAACTTATGTCGATCTTGTTAATCCCAGTATTTTTCGAAAGATCGATAAATTAACATGTCATATAAAATGTAGAAACTGGACATACATTCATCAAGCCCACCATTGCCTTCCTGCTGCGCGAGAAAAATCACGAAGTCGGTGATAGGCCCATAAACGTCGCAAAGCTCAAATTAAAGAATCTAAGGAAGACGGGTCTTTGGCAGAGAGATCTACCAAACTGCAAGAGCAGGCAAAGAAAAAAGCTACAGCTGAGTCATCAACCACTCGGCAAAGATCTGGAGGTGATGCAGAAGCCAAATCTTCAAAAGAACAAAAACAACCGAGTGAGAGAAATACTAGGCAAGCCTCAACTACAGACACCCCTGATGTTGTGAACAATGCAAGACCATCTAGTCCTCCACCAAAAGTGTCAGGCTTGATGATGAGGACATCAACGACATACGAATAATGACGATGGAAGATGGCGCGCCAAACCAAGCTGTCACACCTTCACCTCTCGTCGTCGCGCCTCCTCGAGTTACGGATCCATCTTCTAACGAGACGACGACGTACAAGGGCCCAATCACTAGAGCTCGAGCCCAGGAATTGAAGACGGTTTTGATGCTAAGGAACGACGGCCCAGGATGATGTCGCCCGAAGGCCCACGTGGCCCAAGTCGCACGACTCCCTCTCCACCGCGCGCCTCTCCACTTTAGCCGGCCCTAGATGCCTCGTCCTCCCCCTATATAGTCAAGGGCTGCGCCCCTTGTAATCTTCGAGTTTTGTTTTAAGTTTAGCTTAGCTATACATCCGTCTCCCGACGTGAATTCAGAACTCCACCTTCGTGCAATACATCAGATTGCTCGCCTCTAATTCTTGCTCGTTCTTCGATTGCGCGTAAGAATTGATCCTCGTGATCAGGTTGATCTTGTTTACCACAAGGTTAATATCCTCCGGAAGTTGGTGCAGCGATTGCATTGGCACTTCGGCTTGCTCGTCGTAGTCGGATCGTGAGGGTCGACATCCACCAAATCGAAGTTATCTCCACTCGCCGAAAGATCGGGCACTCTACACCTATCAAGTGGTATCAGATTCCAGTGTTTCTCGGTGAGTTTTATCCAAGTCCACATAAACCAGAAACTACAAAAAAAAAAGTTTACCCCAGTACGGTTTTGAGCCTTGCACTTTCGTTCAATAATTTGCGTTGTTGAGTTTTTGTGCTTTCGCTTTTGATCGTTGCTGGTACACTGTGTTTCATCGTTTTCTTCCTATCATCGTCGTATCCTTCCGCCGTGCCGCGTGTTTTCACCACCACAGTTTGCTTTCCGCCGCATCTGTTTACCCCGTCTCGCTTGCCAAATTTTCCCACTGCACCGTGAGTCCGGGTCAATCACTGCCTCGACGATCGAGTCCTACTCGGTTACGTCGTGACCCGCTCGCCTCGCCCTCTGTTTAGTTCTGTTCGGTTTCGTGTGTCCCGCTCGCCTCACTGATCGAGTCCTACTCGGTTACGTCGTGACCCGCTCGCCTCGCCCTGTGTTTGTTTCAGCTCGGTTTCGTTTTGTTTTATTACCGTTCTACCCCTGCCTCAAAAAAAAAGTGCTTGTGCTTAATTGCTTATTTGAGGTCTCATTGTTTATATTTTCAGCAAAAAAAGTATTAAAAAAAAGAGAAAAAAAAGAGAAAAAAAAAGAGAAAAAAAAAAGAAAAAAAAAGAGAAAAAAAACAAGAGCGGCCGAGTAACACAGGCGACGCGTTCTTGCTGCACTTTGTTTTGATCCTTTTTCCTTCCTCTTGCACTTGTACCGGCAGCAATCTTTTCGCGTTTAGCACCATTATTCAGCTTTGCAGTTATTGTTTGAATTGTGCTAACCCTTGGATTGAGTGCAGCCTCCTAGCCCCACAAATTTTCTACTACGAGCAGGTTTTTGTTTCACCACGCAATCGCTCCACCAATCTTCCACCGGTTTTACCTGTGGTTGCAGTTCACGCTTGCGTGCTTGGTAAGGACGGGTAAGAATTTCATAACAGCTTTTTGATTGAGCTTTTCATCCACCACTCACCTCTCGTTGTAGGATCCCGCTTTTTGTATTGCTTGTGTTTCTATGGCAGAAAACAGCTCGAAGTCGGAGGAGCTCACCCTCCAGGATGTCCAGGCACAAGTAGATGGTCTACAAAACGACATGAAGACGATGCACGAGAGACTTGACTTTACGGTCACTTCGTCGAATGAGCGTTTTGATCAACTGGACCTTGCTGATACGGCTGCCCGCACCACGCTCGCGACGATCATGACTCGTCTTGAGGCCATGTCGACGCAGCTTGGGACCATGACGACGCAGCTCACGGAGTTGCAACATGCACGTGACTACGGCGCCGACACCGAGCAGGATGACGACAATCGCCATGGTCGTGCTCGTAGGGTACGTGTTCCTATTAATGATTCTTTTGCCAAAATAAAATTTCGTATTCCCACTTTTAATGGCAAATATGATCCGGGTGCTTATCTTGATTGGGAATTAGAGGTTGAACAAAAATTTGCATGCCATGATATTCCTGCTAATTTACAAGTTAAGGCTGCTATTAGTGAATTTACTGAATTTGCTTTACTTTGGTGGCGTGAGTATAGACAAAGATATCCTGATAATATTCCAGCCACTTGGACGGCATTAAAAGCTGCTATGCGTCATCGTTTTGTGCCGTCATATTATGCTAGAGATTTGCTTAATCAAATGCAGCGTTTTCAACAAGGTTCACTTTCTGTAGAGGGTTATTATCAAGCTTTGCAAAAGGGTATGATTCGCTGTGGTTTAGTTGAACTGGATGCTGCTGCTATGGCTCGCTTTAGGGGTGGGTTAAATCGTGAAATTCAGAATATTCTTGATTATAAGCATTATGATGATATGACCACCTTATTTGAATATGCTTGTAAAGCTGAACGTGAAGTGCAGGATCGACAATCTTCGTCAAGACCTAACATTTTTGTAGGGTCCAAGACGCCTTCAGCTCCACGGTCGACACCTCCTTCCACGTCGCGCGACCACTCCTCGACCACGTCCAAGTCGAGTGCTCCATCCACGGCCAAATCTGCCTCGTTCGTGCCGTCCTCCTCGTCGTCTGGATGAGCTCGTGATATTCAGTGTCACCATTGCCGAGGATTTGATCATGTGATACGCGATTGTCCAAATAAACGAACTATGTTGATTCGTGACGACGGTGGGTATTCTTCTGCTAGTGATTCTGAGGATATTCAGCAGACTATGCTTGCCACTAATCATGCAGATAATACGGAGCTTCATGTTGACTCTAGTGCCACCGACAGGTATGCCACTCTTGTTGTGCAGCGTGTTCTTAGTACACAGGTCGTTCAGGATGAAAAGCATCAGCGCCACAACATTTTTCATATCAAAGGCGTTGTGCAAGAACGAGCGGTCCGTATAATCATCGATGGTGGCAGTTGCAACAATTTGGCTAGTACGACCTTGGTGGAGCAGTTGTCATTGCCAACAAGGAAGCATCCACATCCTTATCACGTTCAATGGCTTAATGATGGCGGCAAAATAAAGGTAACGCGCTCGGTACGTGTTCCTTTCTCTCTTGGCGCCTATTCTGATTTTGTAGATTGTGATGTTGTTCCAATGGAAGCATGCCCTTTGTTGCTTGGCCGTCCTTGGCAATATGATGTCGATAGTGTTCATCATGGTCGCTCCAATTATTATTCCTTCATGTTCAAGGGTCAGAAAATTGTTATTCATCCTATGACACCTGAACAAGTTCTTAAAGATGATATTGCTCGAGCGACAAAAGCTGCAAAATTGGTTACATCGCCTCTTGTTGCACCTGTTCAATATGAGATCAAATTGAATAACCCTATCTTGCTTGCTACACGTGCTGATTTTGATGAATTACATGATGCTAATCTGCTTTGCTATGCGCTAGTTTGCTCTCGTATGCTTGTTTCACTAGATGAGGCGCCTATGTTGCATATTCCTCCTGCTGTTGCTAACCTTTTGCAGGACTATAAAGATGTTTTTCCTGCTGAATTGCCACCGGGTCTTCCTCCTATTCGTGGCATAGAACATCAGATTGATTTAATTCCAGGCGCACAGCTTCCTAATCGCGCCCCGTACCGCACAAATCCTGAGGAGACGAAAGAAATTCAGCGTCAAGTGCAGGCATTGCTTGATAAAGGTTACATTCGTGAGTCTCTCAGCCCTTGTTCGGTTCCTGTTTTGCTTGTTCCTAAGAAAGATGGTTCTTGGCGTATGTGTGTAGATTGTCGTGCAATTAACAATATTACAATTCGTTATCGATATCCTATACCACGCCTTGATGATATGCTTGATGAACTTAGTGGTGCCACAATTTTCTCTAAGGTTGATTTACGTAGTGGTTACCATCAAATAAGAATGAAATTAGGAGATGAATGGAAAACGGCTTTTAAAACTAAATTTGGCTTGTATGAATGGTTGGTTATGCCGTTTGGATTGTCTAATGCTCCTAGCACTTTTATGCGCTTAATGAATGAAGTTCTTCGGTCTTTCATTGGAATATTTGTTGTTGTCTATTTTGATGATATCCTTATATACAGCAAATCCATTAATGAGCATTTAGATCATTTGCGTGCTGTTTTTGATGCTTTGCGTGCTGCTCACTTGTTTGGGAACATGGAAAAATGCACTTTTTGCACGCAACGTGTTTCGTTTCTTGGATATGTTGTTACTCCACAGGGCATTGAGGTCGATAGCAGCAAGGTGGACGCCATTCAGAGTTGGCCCCAACCGACGACGGTCACACAGGTTCGCAGTTTTCTTGGTCTTGCAGGCTTCTATCGTCGTTTTGTGCGGGATTTCAGTTCTATTGCTGCACCATTACATGAGCTGACCAAGAAGGGTGTGCCATTTGAGTGGGACGCACCACAAGACGACGCATTCAACACTTTAAAGGAACGGTTAACTCATGCTCCTCTCTTACAATTGCCTAATTTTGATAAAGTGTTTGAATTGGAATGTGATGCTAGTGGAATTGGTTTGGGTGCTGTTTTGTTGCAAGATCATAAACCCATTGCTTATTTTAGTGAGAAGTTAAGTGGTGCTGCTCTTAAATATTCCACTTATGATAAAGAACTTTATGCTTTAGTAAGAACTTTGCAAACATGGCAGCATTATTTATGGCCTCGTGAATTTATTATTCATTCTGATCATGAGGCTTTGAAACATATTAGAACCCAAACTAATCTGAAACGTCGACATGCTAAATGGGTTGAATTTATTGAATCTTTTCCATACATCATTAAACATAAAAACGGGAAGGAAAATGTGATTGCCGATGCTTTGTCTCGTCGTTATATGATGTTGTCCCAATTAGACTTTAAAATCTTTGGTTTGCAAGCTTTGAAAGATCAATATGTGAATGATGCTGATTTTCATGATATTATGATGCATTGTAAGGATGGCAAACCTTGGGGCAAATTTCATGTGCAGGATGGGTTCCTGTTTCGTGCTAACAAGCTGTGTATTCCAGTTAGCTCGGTTCGTCTTTTGTTGTTACAGGAGGCGCATGGAGGTGGTCTTATGGGTCACTTCGGAGTTTTCAAGACACATGAGGTGTTGGCCGACCATTTCTTTTGGCCACGGATGCGCCGTGATGTTGAGCACCTTGTTGCACGCTGTACTACATGTCAAAAAGCTAAATCTCGTTTGGGTAATCATGGTTTGTATATGCCCTTGCCTGTTCCCTCTTCTCCTTGGCTTGATATTTTGATGGATTTTGTTTTGGGATTGCCTCGCACTAAGAAGGGGAGGGACAGTATTTTTGTGGTTGTTGATCGTTTCTCTAAAATGGCTCACTTTATACCTTGTCATAAAACTGATGATGCCTCAAATGTTGCTGAATTGTTCTTTAGAGAGATTGTTAGATTGCATGGAATTCCTAAAACAATTGTCTCTGATCGTGATGCTAAGTTTCTTAGTCATTTTTGGCGTTCTCTTTGGAATAAATTAGGAACTAAGCTGCTTTTTAGTACTACTTGTCATCCTCAAACTGATGGGCAAACTGAGGTAGTAAATAGAACTTTGTCTGCTATGCTTAGAGCTGTTTTAGATAAAAATTTGAGATCTTGGGAAGATTGTTTACCTCATGTTGAATTTGCTTATAATCGTGCTACACATTCTACCACTAAGATGTGTCCTTTTGAGGTTGTTTATGGCTATGTTCCTAAGGCGCCTATTGATTTGTTTGCTATTGATGCTGAGGATGAACCACATCTTGATGCTCTTGCTCATATTGATCACATGAAACAATTGCATGAAGAAACACAACACAACATTGCCATTGCTAATAAAAAGTATCAAGTTGCTGGTAGTAAAGGTAGAAAACATATTTCTTTTGAACCTGGTGATTTGGTTTGGTTGCACTTGCGTAAAGATAGATTTCCTACTTTGCGTCGTTCTAAACTGATGCCTCGTGCTGCTGGTCCTTTTAAAGTGCTAACCAAGATTAACGATAATGCTTATGTTCTTGACTTGCCCATGGAGTTTGGTGTTTCCACTAGTTTTAATGTTGCAGATTTGAAACCATACTTGGGTGAGGATGATGAGTTGCCGTCGAGGACGACTTCACTTCAAGAAGGGGAGGATGATGAGGACATCAACGACATACGAATAATTACGACGGAAGATGGCGCGCCAAACCAAGCTGTCACGCCTCCACCTCTCGTCGTCGCGCCTCCTCGAGTTACGGATCCATCTTCTAACGAGACGACGACGTACAAGGGCCCAATCACTAGAGCTCGAGCCCAGGAATTGAAGACGGTTTTGATGCTAAGGAACGACGGCCCAGGATGATGTCGCCCGAAGGCCCACGTGGCCCAAGTCGCACGACTACCTCTCCACCGCGCGCCTCTCCACTTCAGCCGGCCCTAGATGCCTCGTCCTCCCCCTATATAGTCAAGGGCTGCGCCCCTTGTAATCTTTGAGTTTTGTTTTAAGTTTAGCTTAGCTATACATCTGTCTCTCGACGTGAATTCAGAACTCCACCTTCGTGCAATACATCAGATTGCTCGCCTCTAATTCTTGCTCGTTCTTCGATTGCGCGTAAGAATTGATCCTCGTGATCAGGTTGATCTTATTTACCGCAAGGTTAATATCCTCCGGAAGTTGGTTCAGCGATTGCATTGGCGCTTCGGCTTGCTCGTCGTAGTCGGATCGTGAGGGTCAACATCCACCAAATCGAAGTTATCTCCACTCGCCGAAAGATCGGGCACTCTACACCTATCAATTCCTCCTTGTCAGCGGACAGTGTTCCACTGTTTAAATACTCGAGGAATGGAGTTCTCCAGTCGACTTCTATTAAAACGACTTGCGGTGTTGCCTCTTTGCCTGTGGCAGTCTGCACTACAGTTTGCTGGGTCAGTATAGATGGCTTGTGTACAGCATCGAGGAATACTCCGTCGAGTATTGTAGCTCTGCTGGAGCCAAGCTTGGCTAGTTCATCTGCGTTTTCATTGAACTTCCGGAGGACGTGCTTGTACTTGATGCCCTCAAACTTGTCTTCTAGCTTCCGAACTTCAGCGTAGTATGCTGTCATGCTTTCATTAGAGCAACACCATTCTTTGGTCACTTGATTGATTACAAGTGCCAAGTCACCAGAGATACTTATCCGTTTGACGCCGACTCATATGGTTGTTCACAACCCATGTAGGAGAGACTCATACTCCGCTGTGTTGTTAGATGCGCGAGAATGCATTCGGAAGACATGATGGGTCCTGACTCCTTCTGGTGATACCAATACTACCCCTACATCGCCCCCCTCTAGTTGTAAGGAGCCGTCAAATGACATGGTCCAATAGCTTATCTCCTGCACCGTGGCCTTCAGCACCTTTTTTAGAGGGGGATCAAGGTTGGTCTCCTCCGTATTTGCAACTGCCAGCTTCAACTCTGCGAGCTCCGACGCCATCACCATCTTTTTCGCCAACTCACAGCTCTGGTTGTCACAATCGTAGGAGGTTCTCACATCCGAGTGCAGCGAGATGACTCCATTCGGCCTTGGCAGCTTCATCATCATGTACGAATAGTGCGGTATAGCCATGAATTTGGCGTTGGCTGGCCGCCCAATAATGGCATGATAAGTGGATTCCAGATCTGCAACCTCGAAGGTGATGCACTCTGTTCTGTTGTTCTCCTGAGTGCCAAATGTCACTGGTAGAGTGATTTTTCCTAGTGGGACTGTCTGCATGCCAAGGAGGGCACCATGGAAGGGTGACCTGCTGGGCTTGAGGTCGGTCAAAGGTATGCCGAGCTCCTTGAAGGTCTTCACGAAGAGGATGTCTAGGCTGCTTCCACCATCCACCAGTACCCTATGGAGCCGAACTCTATTAACAGTCGGCGACAATACTTGGGGGTATTTGCCAGGTCTAGGGATATGATCTGGATGGTCCGACCGATCGAAAGTTATCGGGACCTCAGGTCACCGAAGGTAGTGCAGAATTGCTGGTGATACCGAGTGAACCAGTCAGTAAAGGATCTTCTACTGGCTCTTCGAGTGAGCCGTGGACCTACCACAAATGTAATTAACCTCATGCTTGGGGTCTTGAAACTCTTTTTTGTCTTCATCGTCCTTGTCCGCATCCTTCCTGTCACCCTTAGGAATCAAGGGGCATTCTTTGCAGACCTTCAGAGCATGATGCGCAAAGCTCTTCAGCTTGAAGCATTCTTTGGCCTTGTGAGCACCATCATGCAGCAGACAAGGGCCTTCGAGCATTTTGTCAAAGTCATCCTAAGTGACATGTCTTCTCCGATTGGGACACTCGGTGTTAGCAACCGTTCTGTCCTGCTTGCGCTTCCTATCATCGTCCTTGTTGTAATTGGACGGCCTCGATTGACTGCGATTCCGTGGCACCTCCTCCTTGTATTGACGATCTTGGAAGAGGGCCGAATTGCCGGTTGCGTACTTATCTGCCATGGTATACGGCTCCTTGGCTGTCAAACTTCCGACAGCATCCAATCTCCCGATCTTCTTGATTAAGTCGTCATCGTGAAGTCCGCCCTCGAAGGCAGCGACAACCTGAGCATTTTAGATGTTGGGGATGGTGTTCTTCACTTGGTAGAAACGATGGATGTATTCCCGCAATGGTTCCGGTCCTGCTGCTTGATCCTGGCGAGCTCCCAGTGATTCCAGGGCTTGTTGAATGTTGCCTGGAAGTTGGTGGTAAACTGCCTGCAGAACTCCACCCAAGAACTGATGGAATTGGCAGGCAGGTTAGTGAGCCATGTTCTGGCTGCTAGGGCTAGGCATACAAGCAGATAATTGGCCATAACAAAGCTATCAGAGCTGACTGCCCGAATGGCCGCCGTGTAGACGTGAAGCCAATCACGCGGGTGTGTCTTGCCATCGTACTTTTCAATGCCAACTGGTTCAAAGCCAGCCGGCCAGCTGACAGTACGTAGTTCTCGGATGAAGGCCCTGATGCCGGCCTCGTTGTCGTAATCCTTGAAGATGGGGGTTCGCTCCTGTTCGCAACTGGCTTCTTGACAATGTTTGTCTTCATGCCGCCCATCGTTCCGTCGATTGTAGTGTCGATTGTCTCGAGGTGGCTCCCTCCTGTCATTATGCTCATAGTAGCGGTCATCAACAAAGCCGTGGCGACGTTGTTCGTCTTCATATTCTCAGCGGGTCGCCACATCCCACTCCTTATGCCTGTTATCCAGCCGGACCCAGGCATCACGCGATGGTATGCCGCTACGAAGATCAGCGTGTGGGTTCCGGTCACGGTAGTCCGCGATGGGCCGCCGCCGTGGTTCAGTCGGCGAGGTCAGCTGCCGATCATTTTGTTGCCGATCTCATCTGTCCTGACTAGGCACCGAGCTAGTAGTGCCTGATGCTGATTTACTCGGTGTGGAACATGTGTTGTACATCTCCAGTACAGCTGCCACCTTAATGTGCACTTTCAGCTTGTTGACCTGTGGTGTCAACTCTCGGTTTGCTTGGAGCATAGGCTCTAGTGAGTTCAGCAAGGTTGCCGCGGTTTTGATGTTGTGCTGCGGGGTCTTGAAGACCTCCTCACCGTCCAGGTGTAAGGTGAGGTCGCCCATGTGCAAGTTTTGCATGATCCAAGATCTGTTCTGGCGGGTGTCCGATCATCAGAGCGGAGGGGTCTCGGCTTCTGGGTCATCGTCTTCGAGCTTGGTCTCGTGCACTTCCAAAGAGTTGCATCCGCTACTAGTCCCCGTGTGGCTCCTACCGCATATGTCTCCCCGACAGCGCCTCCTCCTAGGAGAGCCGGTGCTACCATGAAGACCTCATTGTAATCCGACGATCGACTTTCAGAATCACTCGGCTCTTTGATCAGGTCCAGGATTGACTCATGACCAACGCCGATTGTGGCAACTAATCTTGATCTGAGAAAAAATTGGGATCTTCATCCCACTCCCCTATGTAAGGAGTTGGGAGATCGATCGTAGTGGGATCCGGGTCGGCTAGGCTTGCTGATCGGTCCATTGTGGATGACGCTGAGAGGGAACCCGGGAGGGTTTCCGCCTGGAGAACCGTCACTGCGTTGTTGAGGCCAAGCGGGAGTCGGTAGACCGGGCCGATATTGCAGTCGGCAGATGAAGCTTTGCTGAAGCCTAGACCTGAAGGCATGGTGACTACCGAAATGGCCGCGGAATATTGCTTGATGAGGCTCCCGCTCTGATCAGCAATGAAGCTGAAGGCACCGAAGCGGATCTTGTCTCCTGGGTGAAACTTGACGTTGAAGAAAGCCATTGATTTCAACGAAGTTAAATTCAATGTTGCCCCTACCTGGCATGCGAGCTGTCGAGAGATAATCTCGATAGTGATTCTACGTATGCGTATGAGTATGAAAGCCGATGAACACCGGACACAGGGTTTATAAAAGTTCAGGCCTCCCGAAGGATAATAACCCTACGTCATGTTTGGTGTTCTTGTATTTCTAGAGTTTGCACTGGGCTAGAGTTCCCAGTACGAGTTCTGATGATCTTCAAGGACCCCCTGCCCTCCTTATATAGCCGATTGCCTTCAGCTTCATTGCTGATCAGAGTGGTTTACATGGTAATCTATCATTCAATTATATTTGATTCTATCTATACACCATATCTCTTAACCTAACTTGTAGCTTACTCTAAACAAATATCTGAGTAGTTATCCTCTGGGCCTTAATCTCCAATGCTTCGTTCCAAGCCTTCGGCCCACTCGGCCATATTGCCGAGTGGTTAGATATCCCGGCTATGTATGTACCACACCATGAGATGATCATCTTAGGGTGATCCTTTTGTCAACGGATGCTCCTATTACACTCGTAGTCTCTGAAGGATGAGAACCCACTATGTAGCATCTACATCAATAATTCAAGCATTGTATACGTCATTAGTCCGATTCTTTGTAGGAACTACTTGTAATAACGAGCTTGCAAAATAGATCTATTTATCATAAAGAGATTCATTGTTCCTGACCCTGCTTCACCTTAATTGTTATTTGAACAAAAAGATCATAATAAACTTTTGATAAAAGTTTTGTCTTGGTCGGAGTGGGGATAGCATTTCTCTTCTGCATGTCTATGGAGTTTTACAAAACCCAAACACCCTAGAGATAGATATATAGGTAGAAATTTTTCGAACGAACCATAATCTTTCGTAGACATTAAGAGTCCATTGATGAAAAGGGGCTGGGGAAAGCTTGAACCCAAGTCTTATAGTGATGAATATAAGCGCAATTGAAATTCCTGGGGAGTTATACATTTTTGTATTGATAAGACCATTCACAATTTCTTGAAGCTCAATCTCCCCCCAGATGAACCATATATCCAAGAGAAACCATGAACCAGAATAGAAGAGCTTGCCCCACCCATGAGTAAATATTTCATAGTAGCCTCATTAGACTGTAGATCTCTCTAGGTATATCCAGACAATAGGTAGGAACAAAAACTGAAACATTCTGGAGCTACAAAGATAGTTATTAAATCGTTAGCACCACATAAAAACATTCCCCCTAGAGTAGCTGTTAATATGAATAACAGAAACTGTTATAGCCATTTATGTACATTCAATGTACTCTACGGATAGAGGAATACATAAAGTTGAACATAATAAAATAAGAAATTGAAAGATTTCGTTGAAATTGTTCATTTGGAAATTTCCTGAAAAGCTAATTATAGGTTCTTCTCTCCATCAGAACAATAGGGCCGTTATGCTTATTACTAAACTTGCTGAACATATGCAATAGAACCAAGGTCTATATTTTTTATTAGAGGTTAAATCGATCATCAGAAGAAGAATTAGGATACATTCTAGGAAAATGAAACTTCGATTGAAGAGAAGCAAATGAAACGCTTTCATAAAAATTCTCGTAGAATCGAGAATGAAGTTTTCATTCTGTACATGCCAAATCATGATATAGTAACTACACCCAATCTCCAAAAAGTCCCAATTATTTTGATTTTTGGAATGGGATATTTACGGAATCACCATGAATAGGATCAAACCTTATTCCATGTTATTTCCATAAGATTTCTCTTTCTTATTCTTAAGCAAGCCCCCGAGAGGGCTTAGTTGATCATGATTTCTGTTTTCTCTTTCTTTTCCTTTTTGTTTGTTTTGAAAAAAGATATCGTCCGATTCTCCTTCTATTGATTCTTTTCCGATCGAGATGTATGGATCCATGTGTCTACATACCTAGATTCTGTTCATGGATTAATGGAAAAGTGCAAGAGCTCTATTTGCCTCTGCCATTCTTTGAGTTGCTTCCTTTTTGCGTATGGCACCCCCACTCCCTTTGGCAGCATCTACTAATTCGGAACTTAATTTGAAAGCCATATTTTGACCCAGATGCTTTTGGGATGCTTATAATAACCAACGAATGGCAAGTGCTCTTCCTTGTTTAGACCCTATTTCAATCGGAACTTTCCGTGTTGATCCTTTTTTATTACATCTTGTTTTTACTCCTATATTGGGAGTTACTCTACGAATTACTCGACATAAAACCAATAGTGGATTTGTTTCTGTCTTTTGTTGAATCTTTTTCATGACCCGATAGAAAATTTGATAAGCCACTGATTTTTTTTCGTCTTTCATAATACGATTAACCACCATGTTAACTAATCGATTACGAAAAATTGGATCGGATTTTGCAGTTCTTTTTTCTGCAGTACTCGACGTGACATGAGCGTGAAAGAGGTTCAAGAATCCATTTTCTTTTTATAAGGGCTAAAAATGAATCACATATTTTTTTGGCTTTTTGACCCGGTATTATAGGGTGGATCTCGAAAGATAAGAAAGATCTCCCTCCAAGCCATACATAGGACTTTCATCAAATACGGCTTTCCACGGAATTCGATAGGGATCTATGAGATCGAGTATGGAAGTCTGTTTACTCACTTTAAATTGAGTATCTCTTTCCCTCCTTTTCCCGCTAGGATTAGAAATCATGTATTTTCCATATCCATATGATTGAGTCCTTAGGTTTCCAAAATAGTGCAAAGAAAATGATGTGCTTCAAATCATTGGTAGTGGACTCGGACTTGTTCTGGAAAAGTCAAGGTATTTTGAATTGTTTGTTGACATGGACAAAGGAAGGGAAAACCTCTGAAAGAATTTCCATATTGACCTTGGACATATAAGAGTTCCAAATCGAATCTCTTTAGAAAGAAGATCTTTTGTCTTATGGTAGACTGCTTCAGTCCCCTTGCAAAACTTTTGTTATTTGGTTAGCCATAGACTTCACATGTTTCAAGTGATTCACATGGCATCATCAAATGATACAAGTCTTGGATAAGAATCTACAACGCACCAGAACGCCCTTGTTGATGATTCTTTACTGTGACAACATCTAGGGTTCCTCGAATAATGTGATATCTCACACCAGGTAAATCCTTAACCCTTCCTCCTCTTACTAATAGTACATAATGTTCTTGTAAATTATGGCCAATACTAGGTATATAAGCAGTGATTTCAAATCTAGAGGTTAATCATACTCTGGCAACTTTACGTAAGGAAAAGTTGGGTTTTCTGGGGTTGATAGTGGAAAAGTAGATAGATAAGTCACCCTTACTGTCCCTCTACAGAATCATTCAAGAGATTTTCACCTCATACGGCTCCTTGTTCAATTCTTTTGAAGTTGTCCTTATCCTCGTTCGAGAGTCTCCGCCCTTCTTCCACTCTGTCTCGAAAACTAACTAAGACCAATTGAGTCATGTTTTCATCTTCTAATTGAACACTTTCCATTTATGATTAAAGGAGAAGATTGTTCTTTTACCAAACATATGTGGATCAAATCACGTCTTATAATAAGAAGAAATCTTTCTCGGTATCAATCCCCTTGCCCCTCATTCTTTGAGAATCAGAATGATCCTTTTTGAGTTTACATTTCTTCCTTTGGAATCTAGGCTCTTCTACCTTTGAATTATTTTTTTTGGCTTTATTCTTTATTTATTCATTTCAAATTATCCCTCTTCCTCTATCCCTACCCTCTAGGTACAATGTTTGCATCAATAGATAAGTTGTTTCTCTGTATGAATCGATATTATTCTAATTTCTTCCTAAAACATCCCAAGAAAAATCCTGAATTGGATCCAAAATTGACGCGTTAATGTGAGATTATCCATGCGGTTAGGCACTCTTCAAATAGGAGTCCATTTTCTAACTGGCTTTCATGCTTTGGTGAGTCATCCGAGATCCTTTCAATGACCTATGTTATGTTGAAGGAATATCTATATGATCAGATCGATTGCATAAGACCCATGGTAGCAATAGAATGGGGAAAGTATATAGAAAAGACAGTTCTTTTCAATTTTGATTATCTATATATTAGTTTGTTTCTATTTCTAGATATCTATTTCTATATATTAGTATTAGTTAGTAGTAATATGCTATTAGTTAGCGATCCCGGCTCTGTGAGTTCTTTCTTCCATGATGAACTGTCGGCACCAGTCCTACATTTATTTATCCGTGGACCGAGGAGAAAGGGGGCTTAGCAGGAAGAGGATTGTACCATGAGAGAAGCACAGAGGTCCATCTTTGCCTATTAGGCAAGAAGATAGCAAGTTCAAAATTCTGTCTCGGTAGGACATGGATTTCTATTACTATGAAATTTAGAAATGAAAATGAAGTAGTTAATAGGAGAGCTACCATTATCATTTTTCTTATATGTGTTCCTAAGAGAAGGAATTTGTCCATTTCATGTTTTGAGGTCTCAAAAAAAAGGCGTGGAAATAGATAGAAACTCTTGAATGCAAATTGAAAAGAAATGTAGCCCCAGTTCCTTCGGAAATGGTAAGATCTTTGGTGCAAGAAGAAGGGGTGACCCATATCATCTTGACTTGGTTCTACTTCCCCTGGTTTTTTTACGAATAGCGAGTCGGGTTCTTCTCCTACCAGTATCGAATAGAACATGCAGAACAAGATCTTCTTCATGGAAACCTGCTCGATTTAGATCGGGAAAATTGTACAGATTTTATGAAACCATGTGTTATAGCTCGAATCCATAGTAAATCCTATTTTTTGATAGGACCGGTTGTCAATTGAATCTAATTTTTCTCGTTATTTTATTGGACTATCCATAATAGTGCGGAAAGAAATCCCAAAGGAAGAGTGGCCTAACCTTGATTCTCTCATCCCTTTGCCTTAGGATTCAATTCGTTAATTCTCATTCTCGATGGGACGGGGAAGGGATATAACATAGCTGTAGAGTGTCACCTTGACGTGGTGGAAGTCATCAGTTTGAGCCTGATTATCCCTAAACCCATTGTCCGTTTTTTCTATTTTGACTTACTCCCTCACCACGATCGAACGGAAATAGATAAGAGGCTTGTGGGATGGACGTGATAGGGTAGGGTTGGCTATACTAGAGTCAACTTGGCGGTCAACGGCAAGAGGATCAGGCACAAGTAGGAGACTTGGGGCCGGACGATCGGGTGGCCGGGTGAAGTCAAGGGTGATCCACACCGTACACTTGGAGAGGCAAGAAGCACGGATGATTTCACGGTTGAGCCTCAAAACCGTGGGTGGTGATCAAGACGGTAGGGTTGACCAAGTCAAAGGTGATCGGGCATCGGTGCAAGCAGAGGCTTTCAATGGACTGGAGGCGGGAGAGACTTGCCGACGAGGAGGATGACAGGACGAGGTGACACGCGTCAAGATCAAGAAGTCATGCTTTGAGAAGCATGGAAGGTAGTTTCCCGGTTTAAGCCTCAAAACCGGTGGTGGCGGTTGGTGGTGCACGTGGCACCATCGTGGAGCTTGCGTCGAGGCGAAGCAATGTTGTGAAGGGCTCGATGGCGTTTAGGCAAAGGAAAAAAGAGTTGGATGGTTTTGCCTCTGGTGATAGGTGGCAATGAGTTATAGGTCAAGGGTAGAGGTGTCTTGGACCCTAGGCCTATATAAGGAGAGGTGTGACTAGTGGGAGAGGGGCCTCTCTTCCCATTAGCCTTATTAGGACTTCATTCAATATGTTAGGGGAGGTCTTCATGTAATAGAGGAGAGGAGAGGGTGTGTGAGAGACATCTCTTTCTCTTCCAAATAGTGAGAGGAAGAGGGTGGCTTCCTAGCCTTGTATCCATGGATCTTGTAAGCATGTTTCTATGATATAAGAATTATTTTCGTGCTCAAGATCTTCCTCTCTCCCTAAATCCCGAATTTCTCTTTTTCTCTATTTTCAGAGCTATTTTCGTGGGAATTTTCGATCAAACTTTAAGGCAAGTTTTGGGGTGGAATTCCTGGGGGATCATAGTTCTATGATGAGCTAGAACAATCCTTCATGGGTCCTTGACCGAATCAAGAGCTCTAGCACCTTCAATTTGAAGGATTTCTCAAGTTTCCCCTTTTTGGTGTTCTTGGCACAAGATCTAAAATTCGTGATGAATCCTTGAGCCAATTGAGTGGATCTTCTAGGATTACGGTCATGATGTGTTGAGGATTGGCTGATCAAAAAATTGCACATTTTGGAGATAATTTGATTGAGTTTTGGAGAGATTTGGGGCAAAATCGCGACAGTTTTCTGTTCTGTCGGGGGTCGATCGACACTGCCGATCGCCTGGACCGGCACTGCCAGTGGGTCCGAACCTGGATCGGCACTGCCGATGCCACGACGGGCACTACCGATGGCTTGGGTCAGAACCCCGCATCAGCACTGCCAATGGACATGATCGGTACTGCCAATAGCACCAATCGGCACTACAGATGCCAGTGATTGGCACTGTCGATGATTATCTAGTAACTTGTTTTGAGTTTGTTGTTTGCCCGTGTCAAGTTTTTGCTGCTCTCCTTTATGTCCGTTATGTTCCACTGCTGTTGTTGATCACTCCTAGTGTTGACACATCACAAGTTGGTGTGTGTGGCCTTTGTGATCAGTTTTGAGGTTGGCTTGAGTTGTAATTGGGATATATGCCAAGTTCTTGTGAAAAATTTTAATTGGCTCCCATTCACCCCCCCCCCCCTCTGGTCGCCTTCTCGGTCCTTCATTTATCAATGTCTATGGCCGCCTTATGGTCAAAATCAAGATAAGTACTCATTTCTTTTAAGGACCGTTCATATGTTTCACCAAAAAAACGAAATACATAGAGAGTGCCTTTTTTTATTTGATTCATGGGTATGAACTTTCAAAGTGCAAAGAAATTCGATAGTGAGCCATTTAGAACCACAATCATTGAGGCAATAGAAATCATACCATCCGGCCGTGTTGAGTGCGTACTCAAAATTGGCGAAGACGTCGATTCGCTCGAGGAAGTTGTGGTCGAACTTGCACACGGTCGTGAACTCCCGGTCTCGAATGGCTGTGAACTTGCTTTGCTCGTTGAAGTCGTTGAACACCATGTTGTCTTCACTCTCCATGAACTTCTCAAATCCTTCATCTCCTCCTCGTTCACTTACTACCGTTGCAGCCTTGGATATAGACATTGATTTCGAGTGGTAGCTTGGAGCTTGCCCGTAGGCAGCCTCCGAGTGTTCAGCTTCTGAGCGCTCGCTTGGGGTACGCCTCCCACAACTTGAGCTACTGCTAAACTTGGTGTAGAGGCCTCTCCAGATGTTTGCCATTCCTGGAAAAAGAGTTACTTGGACACAATACCCGAAGGACAATATGATAATAGTGGTTAGTGGTTAGTCGTCCGGTTAGTAGTCCATGTGTTAGTAGTTCAAAACGTGCAAGAGCAAAATTTCATCTAGTTGGTTTTATTGCAGCACACTTTTATTCCTAAGTTGCAAGTGCACTTACTAAGCCAACTAGTGGAGTGAGTAAGGGAGTGCAGAAAGGGAGAGAGTTGTGAGGGAGGAATGAAATTTCAGCTGAATGCTGAGGGTGGAGAATTGAGTGAGAGGGCGCCCGGCATTTATAGGCTCGAGAGGGAGCCTTCGAGGGAAATTTTCAGGCTGGGCGGCGGCACATTATTGCTTTGGTGGTGATGGGAGAGGGATAGGTCCATGCGCCATGTGATTCACTTGCTCACTTAGTTCAAAAATGTGTTGAGTGTAGGGAGCAATGATAGAGTGCTAGGATGGCCAAGGTTGTATGTTTGCAATGAGTATTCTACCACTCATAAGAGTGAAGTTTTGATAAAGGAAAGGCTGGGTACACCTCCATTCATGGCCAACATCCCTGCATTAGAATAGCATGGAATCCAAGAAAACCCCTGGCTGGGCGGCATGGCTTGCCGGGTGGCAGACCTGGCCGGGCGGCACTGAAATGACCCAGCCGGATGGTCATTTTTCATGAAAAATGACCTCCTGAGTGCTGAAATTAGACTGGGTTATTTCAGGCCAGATGGCTCAAAAATTACCCAGCCGGGTGATCATTTCTCACCAAAAATGACCTCCCGGGTGCTGAAAACTGCCTGGCCGGGTTAGAGCCTGGATCATCACCAGGATGGTCGTTTTTTATGAATTTTGACCTCCCGGCCAGCAAATTTTGGCCGAGTCAAAAAAAAATTCAGCCTAATTTAATGGTTAAAGAAGGAAATAAAGCCAAACTAACTTGGTGGTATGTACAAGAGAAAGGGGGTAAAATATCGGTTACCTTCTGACGAGGGTCCAAATTTTTCGTCTCAAACAAGACATTATCCGCGTTTAGTTTTTCATGGTGCCTTTCATGGATGGAGAATTTTCCACGATCGGTGCACTTCTTTCTTCCACCATACTTGTTTGATTTTGTTTTGCTTGGCGGGGAGCTTTCTCTTCATTTCATGTGGCTCATTCTTCTTCTTGGGCAGTTGTGGTGCCTTCTTGACTTTTACCATAGGTGCACCCGATTTTGGTGGGATTGGTACACCTCGGTTTTCTACACTGTGTTAGGATTTTAGCCATAAAAGATCAGTACTAATTGCATTGTTCTGTTCGGGGCTTGAAGGCAAACTTCTCTTCGTTCCCATTAATGTTCAGGTGGATTTCTCTAGCCCAACGTCAATGTTGGCATTTGTGGTGCTAAGGAATGGCCTTCCTAGTATAAGTGGTGTCTTTACATCGGCCTCTATGTCCAATACCACAAAGTCGACGGGAATGAGGCAGTTCCTTGTCTTTATGGGCACGTCCTCTGTGATGCACGCTGAGTAACGGACTGATTGGTTGGCGAGCTGCAAGCACATTGCTATAGGGGGTAATGAATTGAAATTAAGTTTTTCATACACCACCTTTGGCATAACGCTCATGCTTGCTCCCAAATCACAAAGGGCGTTGTTAAATTATTGCATCCCGATGGAACATGGGATGGTTGGGCATCCCGGATCTCGCTTCTTTTCTGGGAGGGAGTTTAAGATGGCGGTGTTGCATTCCTCCGTTAATTTGACAATCTCAATGGATGGTATGGGGCGTTTGTTGTTGAGGATGTCCTTTAGGTACTTGGAGTAGGTAGGAACCTGCATAGCATCAAGTAGGGGTATGTTGACATATAATTTCTTATTACCTCCACAAACTTCCCGAATTGTTCATCCACTGTTGGCTTCCTCTAGCGAGAGGGAAATTGCAATACTGGGGTATCATAGAACTCATGTGGTGCCTTCTTGAGGGGCGCCTTTGTTTCCTCAACTCCAATTTCTTCTTCATCCTCTGACTCTGCATTGGGTTCCCTGTCCTTCCCACCATTGTTAGGATTTGGCGGATCCTGTGTAGATTTTCCGCCTCTAGTTGTGACGGCATTAACATTTTCCTTGGGGCTAGCTTTCGGTTGAACGGGGTGCTTGCCAGAGTTAGGCTTAACAATAGAAGCGGTCAGCTGAGCAATTTGTGTTTCTAACATTTTGTTATAACTAAGCTAGTTTTGCAGAGAGGTATTGAAAGCTTCCATGCGAGAGTCCATACTTTCTAGGACTTTATCAGTGGCAATAAATTTTCTGCTAATACTTTCATTGATTTTAGATTGTCCTAGAACAAGATCACGAAAGGAAGGTTCATTACGAGTGAAGTTTCCAGAGTTACCCGTACTTTTGTCATGGAGAGGTTTGGCTTGGACTCCCATCCGAAGATGTTCGTGCGGGGCCTAAACCCGTTGTTTTTGTTGTTATTGTTGATGAGGTAGTTCACTCCTTCTTCTTGAGTCTCTGGATAGCAGCTTCCCATATGTCCAACATTGCCGCAGACTTCGCAAGTCATACGAGAGTCTAAGGATTGGGCAGTCTGCGATGAATCCATCTTCTTCAAAAGTTGATTCATCTTGATTGCTAGCATGTCAATACCATCAACTTGGTGGACTCCCCTCATCTTGGGCTGTGGCTGGCTCTGCCTCTCATCATAGCCACTGTAGTTGGCGACCATCTTTTCTATGAGAGTTTGAGCTTCTTTGACCTTCAGGGAGAAGAAAGAACCTCCAGCGGCTGCATCTAGGTGCTCACGAGCGGGGCGGTTGAGCCCATGGTAAAAGCTTTGGATCAGCAACCAATCTTGCATTCCATAATGTGGGCACGCCAAAGTGTACTCTTGGAAGCGTTCCCATGCCTCAGGAATGCCTTCATCGTTAGCTGTTGAAAGCTCGAAATTTTCTTCCGCAGGGCATTGGTTTTGCCTAGTGGGAAGAACCTAGCAAGGAAGGCATTGGAGCACTTGTCCCGTGTGCTGAGTTCTTCTTGATTGCTATAGAACCACTGCTTGGCCTTCCCTAAAAGTGAGAATGGGAAAAGGCAAAAGCGAATGGATTCAGGGGTCACGTCCCTCATGGTGAAAGTGCTGCACACTGCCAAGAATTGTTGGAGGTGAGTGTTTGCGTCTTCCGATGCCTTGCCACAGAAAGGACTGGCCAAAACCATGTTGATT